>JAKEPQ010000852.1:7500-5007500 GCA_024500445.1 Entomyzon cyanotis
TTGCACCTAAACACACCCCCTAATAGTAACCCTGACCCTGATCCCTTGCACCTAATCCCTTGTCCCTGTACCATCATCCAACCCTCATCTACACCCTCACTGTAACCCTAAACCCTAATCCCTTACACATGATCCCATGTCCCTGATCCCTTGTCCCCATTCCCTCACCCTCATCTCACCCTCATCTCACCCTCACTATAATAGTGATTCCTGATCCCTAGCCCTGTTCCCTTACCCTTGTTCCCTCACCCTCATCCCACCCTCTTCTTCACCCTCACTAGAACCCTTTTACACTACCCTCTAAACCCCAATCCCTAGACCTGATCCCATTGCCCTACACCCGCACCCTCACCCACGCTGTACCGACGTGGTGCCACCGGAATGGCGGCACCGAAGCGCCGGACGCCCGCGCGGACCCGTGGGGCGCGCTCCGGGGACCCTCCGAACTTCGGCCGCCGTGCCGGCCGCGGGGGTGCGGGCGCCATCTTGTAATAGGCAGGAAGTGACAACTTACATGCCTTATGGGATTTCTAGGGGGGCGCGGTCGGAGCCGGCCTTGCCGCTTCCCGGAGCCGCGATGGCGCGAGGCGTGCTCCGGGGGCGACGCGCGGGCTGTCGCCGATGCCCCCGCGCCGACCGCCTGCACGAGGAAGCCCCCGAAATCCAGAAAATCGGTTTTTTAATTCGGATTGGCCAATATGAGAAAGACTACCAAAATGGCGTCGGCATCGCTCGAGCATGCCCAGTGCAGACGACTACCAAAATGGCGTCGGCATCGCTCGAGCATGCCCAGTGCAGACGACTACCAAAATGGCGTCGGCATCGTCGAGCATGCCCAGTGCAGACGACTACCAAAATGGCGTCGGCATCGCTCGAGCATGCCCAGTGCAGACGACTACCAAAATGGCGTCGGCATCGCTCGAGCATGCCCAGTGCAGACGACTACCAAAATGGCGTCGGCATCGCTCGAGCATGCCCAGTACAGGCGACTACCAAAATGGCGGCGGCACCGCTCGAGCATGCCCAGTGCAGGCGACTACCAAAATGGCGTCGGCATCGCTCGAGCATGCGCGCTTTTGACGCGTACCAAAATGGCGGCCGCGGGGTATTCTCAGGCGGTTTAGGCATGTACTGTGTAGGCTGAATGAAATGGGGAGTCCGAGAGGGCCACCGGAGCGTTTCGCGAGCTTTGCGGGCTTCTGGGAAAGCGTGCGGTGGCGCGGTCGGCGCGGGGGGGCTGCCGGGATCGCTGCGTGCAGGGATACGCACCCGCGCCGTTGGACATACGGAGACCACGCCCCTCGGAGCCCCGGCCCGCCCCTCGGCGCCCAGCCCCGCCCCTCCCCTCCGGGCCCCTTAAAAGGGCCCCTCCGGCGCCGGCCGCGGGGCGTATGGGAGCACGAGCGGCGGCGGGAGCGGCGGCGGAGCGGCGGTGGCGGCCGAGCACCGCCGGCGCTCCGCGGCCGAGTGCCGGCGGCGGCGGCGGCAGCGGAGGGGCGGCGGCGGCGGCGACGGGGCGGCGGCGGCGGAGCGGCGGCGGCGGCCGAGCGCCGCCGGCGCTCCGCGGCCGAATGCCGGCGGCGGCGGCGGAGCGGCGGAGCGGCGGCGGCGGCGGAGCGGCGGCGGAGCGGCGGCGGCGCTCCGCGGCCGAGTGCCGGCGGCGGAGCGCCGACGGCGGAGCGGTGGGGCGGCGGCGGAGCGGAGCGGAGCGGCGGGGGCGGCCGCGGGGCGCCGGCGGAGCGGCGGCGGCGGCCGAGCGCCGCCGGCGCTCCGCGGCCGAGTGCCGGCGGCGGCAGCGGAGGGGCGGCGGCGGAGCGGCGGCGGAGCGGCGACGGCGGAGCGGCGGGGCGCCGGCGGGGCGGCCGCGGAGTGGAGGTGAAGCCGGCGGCGACCCAGGTCGAGGGGGGGTGGAGGCTGGGGGTTGGTTGCGCCCAGAGTGGTGGAGGTCCCCGGAGTCGCCGGGGGCGGCGGCAGCCGCAGCCGAGGTGGGGGGGGGCGGCGGCGGCCGGAGCGGGGGGGGCGCCGGCCACAGCTGCGTCTCAGGGGAGGGCAGGGGGGGTACGCCGGCGGTGGCAGTATCCCCTTGCAGGGAAGGAGGGGGGGCGTGCCAGCCGCAGCTGAGTCCCGGCGCCGGCAAGGAGGGGCAACACGCCGGCCGCAGCTGCGTCCCCGCGCCGGGAAGGGGGGTGCGCCGGCGGCGGCAGCGTACCCGCTCCGGGAAGGGGAGGGGTGGGCGCCTCCGGCGCTCGTGGCCCCGGTGCTCGGGTGCCTGCGGCACGGACTAAGTGCCGGGCGTGGGGGCTGTCCGGCCACCGCGGCGCCTTGGCAGGTAAGAAGGAGATGCTGGAAAACAACGGGCGTTCCACAGTGAGTGGCACAGACGTACAGGAACCTCGGGGATAGCCAGGGAGTAGGGGACCTGGAGCGGCCGGCCACCACGGGCCGTGGGTGGTGCCGGTGTTCGGGGCAGTCCGCCGGAGGCTCAGCCGGGGCACTGTGCAGGCGGAGCGGCTGCTGCCGGGACGGGAGAGGGCAGAGCCTTGTTGTGTGGGGTCTGGTCTTTTCGGTGTATTTAGCAGGAGCTTGAGAGGGAATAGTTGGGGAATAGTTGGTCCGTTCAGAGAAGTGCATTTTTTCTAAGACTGTGCATAGCTTTTGGACTTTCACACAGATGTAGGAGCTGTTCGGCTGATGAGCATCACCACCCCTAGAAACACCTGGAGATGGTTACCTGATGAGTGGCACCACCGCCATAAAAACCTGTCGATGGTTACCTGAGGAGCGGCACCACCCCCAGAAACACCTGGTGACCGTTGCCTGATGAGCAGCAATCCAAGAAGCAGCAGGTGACGATTGCCTGAGAACTTCCCCCCCAGAAACACCTGGCGATGGTTGCCTGAGAACTTCCCCCCCAGAAACACCTGGTGATGGTTGCCTGATGAGCAGCAACCCAATAAGCAGCAGGTGACGGTTGCCTGAGAACTTCCCCCCCAGAAACACCTGGTGATGGTTGCCTGATGAGCAGCAACCCAATAAGCAGCAGGTGACGGTTGCCTGAGAACTTCCCCCCCAGAAACACCTGGTGATGGTTGCCTGATGAGCAGCAACCCAATAAGCAGCAGGTGACGGTTGCCTGAGAACTTCCCCCCCAGAAACACCTGGTGACAGTTGCCCTATCAGCACCACCCCGAGAAACACCGGGTGATGTTTCACTGTGTAAATGACAGGGAAGGGGAGACACAGAAAAGGAACAGGAATTAGAAGTGAAAACATAAGGCAATTTAAAAAAAAAACCAACAGGAACAAGCCCTTGAAAAGGGCATAAAAATAGCAATAGAATATCAAATAATAAATAAATAAATACAAGTAAACACATAATAAACAAACTTATAGAAATAAATAAATCTTTAAAAATGTGTATTTAAATTTATAATACCTATAAAAGATATGTATAGTGATATTACAGATATTACATATATTTTATGTATATATATATAATATAACGTATGTTATATATTTCATAGGTAACATATGTACTATATATAGAGACAATGCATATAAAATATAAAATATATATATAATAATATATACAAAATATATATATTATATGTAAAGTAGTTTGTATATGTGATATGCAATATATGATATATATTATATGTTGTACATATTATATATACAGTATCTTTGTAATATATATTGCATGCATAAATATATATAAATTTGAAATATATAAAAATAAATATATAAAATAAATATATAAAAATGAATAAATATATAAAAATAAAGGAAAAAAATAAGAAGCACAGATGCTAAGGAACAGAGATATGCCCAAGGTGGCACACTCTCTTAAAAAAAAAAAAAAAAAAAAAAAGTAAGGGCAGCATGGTAGAGGAAAAGGAAAAGACATTGAGCCAACAAACCAAAAGCACATGGAACCAAAAAAAGAAGGTGACACGAACTGTAAATGAGGAACAAAGCATTGAAAGTACGGTTGAAAAAGCAGAGCAGGTAAGAACCATAAGGTCTGTACATAAGTGGAGTGTTTAAGGAATGTTTGTATTTGTCAGAGGTTGTAAGTAGGCACACAGAGGTAGGAATGAAATAATTTTTTACTGGTTTGGGCACTTCCTTGCTGTTGAAGTGTCCGGTAATGGTGTGCAGAGCTAGCAGACAGCTAAGGTTTTCACTTTCTCTCTCTCTAAGCAGGTTTCCTTGAAAGGCACAAAGTGCTCCAAGGGGAATGGCTTTGAAAGGCAACACGGCAGGCTGGAAGGGAGGTGAGTCCGCTCCTATGGTGTCCTGTTATGCACAGGTACTGTTTATGAAGGAACTTATATCAGCCGGTATAAATACCTGTGAAGGAAATGATGTGGAAAAGGGATACTCAGACAGTGTGTCCTGTCACTGTCACCTGTTAGTAGATACGAGGGACAGAAGAAGAGAGAGAGAGAGAGAGAACAAAAGAGAGGAAAAGAGGAGTGGAAGGACAGGTAGGGGCACATAATGGGACAGGGACAGAGCATACAACCGGGCCATGGTTACCGGCGGGCATCGTGACGTGGGTTAATTCTTTCGGGGAAGGCGTGCACCCATGCCCAGGCCTGTCCCCCTGGCAAAACGGGGTCAATGTCTTGCAGCAGGCTCCAGATCTGTTGATGCATATTCAGTGCTGTGGTGCAAGGCCTAGGCCTGCAGAGAGTGTGCAATGCTTCGGGAAATGCTGTTAGGTAACTGTGACATGAAAATGGCACGGCTGAGGCGTGTGGGGCTGGGGGGAGGCTTTCCGCAGCTGGGCCGAGGAGAGTAGATGTTTCTGGCCCGTGATCGGAGCTTCCGGCGTGTACCCGAAGGCCTCCCGTTCCCCCCTGAGCTGCGGGACGGTGTATACAAACCTGGTTCCTGCGGGCATATCCTCTTCTCCCGCTGCATACTGAGGCCTAGAGGATTTGGAGTGCGGCTGCTGGCTTTGGTCTTAGTGCGTACACACCTGTCCCAGAAGGTGAGATGACCTAGGAATAATTTTCCGTGCGTGTAATGAGCTGGCTGACTCTCGGTGCAAAGCAGCTGTGTGCAGGGAGCCTTGTGGATGGAGTTGTATATGGATATTTGGCTGAGGAAGATCTATGAGTGTGTGACAGCGATCCCTGGAATGGAATTGTATGCAGATATTTCAGGCAGGAAGTATCCTGAGTCTGTAACAACAAAGCCTATGCGTGGGTCAGCGAGAAAAATCAAGTGTGTGAAATGGCACAGAAAGGGGCAGTGAGGGGGTTATTGATTGTATAAGAGTGTTGGAAAAGCTGCAGGAAAGAAGGTGCGGTGAGGTGTCTTGCTGACAGGTGTGTGCGGGCACGTGCAGGTTTCGGTGACGGTATTTGTGTGTTGCACAGGGCTGCCTTTATTGCAAGGGTACTGCTTCCATGTGGAGCTACATCTGCTGGCACTGGCTGTGATTGTGAAGGCAGACAGGGAGAAGAAAGTGTCCTGCTGGAGCCTTCACCTCTGGCTGTCCTCTGTATGTGGATATGGGTAGGTACATGTCGTGTTTAAAAAGTGTCAGAGTTGCCATAGCAGGAGGTACGTATTGCTGAGAAGCAAACATGGAGCACCTGAGGTGTCATACATGGTGGGTAAGAGATGTGGGAGTGAGATGGATAGGTGCCAAGACATAGTGTATGCACATACACAGAATTATGCGGGGTGCATTTACAAGCTTGGTGCAGTAACTGTGACACCTGTGAGTTGTAAGTGACGTGTGTAAGACATCGGAGGTAGGTGCTGGGAAGGATTGCAGTTCTGACCGGAAAAAGTGTTACAAAGGACATGGCTTTGAAATGCAAGCTAGCAGGCTGGAAGTGAGGTGACTGCACTCATACAGTAGCCTGTTCTGTTTACATGCTGGTTTTCATGAAAATGACAAGGGTTTGTATAAACACCTCAGAAGGAATTACCAGGCAAAGGAGACCTTCAGACAGTGTGTCCTCTGACTTTGATTTGCTCATAGGTATGAGACACAAGGAGAGAAAGAGAAGAAGAGAGAAAAGGAGGAGTGGAAGAAGAGATGGCCGCACAGCCAGGGACAGGGACAAAGCTACATCGGCGCTGCACGAGTCACCACAGCGTCGTGACGTCGGTTAATAGACCCTGAAGCTACGAGACTGTGCCCAGGCCTGTCCCCCTGGGGAAGTGGGGTGGGTGAGTTGCAGCAGGCTCCAGATCTCTCGCTTTATATGCGCTGCTGTAGTACGTGGCCTAGCGCTGTGCAGGGTCCGTAATGAATGGAAATAGCCTGCAAGGTGCCTGTTACGTGAAAATGGCACGGTTATGTCATGTGGGGCTAGGTGAGGCTTTCCACAGGTGGGCCAAAGAGGATGGTTGTGTATTGCATGAGACCAGAGCTTACCACGTGTATCCCAAGGCCTCCTGTTTCCCCCTGAGCTGAGGGAGATGGTGTGTACAAACCTCCCTCCTGCAACCATACCCTCCTCACCTGCCGCATGCTGAGGCTTGGACAATTTGGAGTGCAGCTGCAGGCTTTGAGCTGTCACAGAAGGTGAGATGACTGAGGAATAATTTTCCCTGGATGTGATCAGCTGGCTGACTGTCTGTCAGTCAGTGTAAAGTAGCTGTCTTGAGGGAGACTGGTGGATGGAGGTGTGTATGAATTTTTAGGTGAAGAAAGATGATGAGTATATGGTGACAATCCCTGGAATGGAATTGTATGTGGATGTTTGGGTCAGGAAGTATGATGAGTATGTAACAAGAAAGCCCGGGAGTGGGTTGATGAGAATGATGAAGTATGTCAATTGGCATAGATGGAGGCAGTGAGGGGGTTATGGATTGTAGAAGAAGGTTGGAAAAGCTGTAGGAAAGAATGTGGCTTGAAGTGTCTCGGTGACAGGGATGTGCGGGGATGTACAGGTTTCAGTGACAGTATATGTGTGTTTCACAGGGCTGCCTGTATTCAAAGGGTGCTGCATCCATGTGGAGCTGCATGTGCTGGCACTTGGTGTGATTCTGAAGGCAGAAATGGAGATGAATCTGTCCTGGTGGCGCATGCAGCTCTGCCTGTCCTACAGATGTTGATATGGGAAGGTATGTGTCGTCTTTAAAAAGTGTTAGAGTTGCCATAGCAGGAGGCATGTATTGCTAAGAAGCAAATGTGGAGCAGTTGAGGTATTATACATGTTGAGGCATAGATTTGAGAGTGAAAGGGAGAAGTGCAAAGAGATACTGTGCACACATACAGAGAATGGTGCAGGTTGTGTTAACGGGCTTGGTGCAGTAATTGTGATACCTGTGAGTTGTAAGTGCCGTATGTAAGACATGGGAGGTAGGTGCTGGAAAGAATTGCAGTTGAGCAGAGAGGGTGCTACGATGGAAATGGCTTTGAAATGCAAGACAACAGGCTGGCAGTGAGGTAAGTCCACTCCTACAGTGTCCTCTTATGTCGAGGTAGTGTTTATGGTGGAACTTCTGACGTTCTCTATAAATACCTGTGTAAGAATGAATGTGCAAAGGAGATCCTCAGACAGTGTGTCCTCTCGCTGTCATTTGTTAGTAGGTATAAGGGACAGGGACAAAGCAATGTGAGTAGTCCATGGGTCCCAGGGGCATCCTGAGGTGGGTTAATGTACCCTGAAGGCATGGGCTAGTGCCCAGGCCTGTCCCCGCAGGGTCAGTGTCTTGTAGCAGGCTCCAGATGTGTCGATGCATATGCAGTGCTGTGGTGCAAGGCCTAGCCCTGCAGAGGGTGTGGAATGCATTGAAAGACCCTGTAAGGGAACTGTGACATGAAAATGGCAGGATTATGGCATGTGGGGCTGGGTGAGAGTTTCCACAGGTGGACCAGAGAGGATAGATGTTTATGGCCTGTGAGCAGAGCTGACAGCACGTAGGCAAAGGCCTCCTGTTCCGCCCTGAGCTGAGGGACAGTGGGTACAAACCTGCTTCCTGCAAGCATACCCTCTTCGCCTGCTGCATGCTGAGGCTTGGAGAATTTGGAGTACAGCTGCAGGCTTTGGCCTCTGTGCATACACAACTGTCCCAGAAGTTAAGATGACTGAGGAATAACTTTCCCTGCTTGTAATCAGCTGGCTGACTGTCAGTGAAAAGGAGCTGTCTTGAGGGATGCTTGTGGATGGAGTTGTATATGAATGTTTGGGTGAGGAAGAAGGATGACTGTGTGATGACAATCCCTGGAATGGAATTGTACGTGGATGTTTGGGTCAGGAAGTATGATGAGTATGGAACAACAAAGCCTAGGAGTGGGTTGGTGAGAAAGATGAAGTATGTGAATTGGCACCAAAGGAGGCAGTGGGGGGGTTATGGACTGTAGAAGAGGGTTGGAACAGCTGGAGGAAAGAATGAGGCTTGAAGTGTCTCGGTGACAGGGATGTGCAGGCACGTGAAGGTTTCAGTAACGGTATTTGTGCGTTTCACAGGGCTGCCTGTATTGCAAGGACACTGCGTCCATGCGGAGCTACATCGGCTGGCGCTTGGTGCGATTGTGAAAGCAGAAATGCAGAAGAATCTGTCCTGTTGGAGCATACAGCTCTGCCTGTCCTCTGTATATTGATGTGGGAAGGTATTGTGGTGTGTTTCAAAAGTGGCAGAGTTGACATAACAGTAGGTATGTAGTGCTGAGAAGCAAACACGACATGGTTTCTAGTTCCTGGGAAGATCGTAGTTGTTCAGTTGAGATCCCCAGTGTGTTGCACACATGGGAAAGCAGTGGTCAGACGACATGTGTAGCACAACATGAACGGCAGAATGTGGGAAGGAATGCAGCTGAGGCAGGTGGCTAGAACAGAGCAAAGGTTCTGGCGCACCATATGCTGTGTGCAGGACTATGGAAGGCACAGAGACGTAGCTGTGCATGGCAGCAGACCTCGGTTTGTAAATAGGGTGCCTGGCCTTGGAGGGTGGGTGGCAAGGAATAGGATAATTTGTTGTGTTCGGTAAGCAGTATTTTTGCAGTGTAGATGATGTTGCATGGTGAAAGTGACTGGTGTTGTGTCAACAGAGAAGGTGTCCTTGCGCTGTGCATGAAGTTGCACGAGGGTGCAGAGAGGATGGTGAGGATGGGCTGGGTTATTCTGTGACATGCCACGTGCAGCTGACCGTGAAATGGCAAGGCATTTCTGAAGTGTGACATTTGCATTTGCAGAGATGGGTCCTGATGGGGAGTCTGCCTTCTCACTCTGCCTTGCAATGGCATGCTTACTGCCGGAGCTGTGTGGAAGCACCTGCTGAGGGCAGAGGCTGAAGGTAGTGCTCACTCTCAGTATGGTCGTGGTCATCTGAAAGAGCCAGACTTCTTGCAGCGAGGGAAGCTGTAAGAACAAAGCACAGATATGTAAGTTAGCGGAGAAGCTCCACCTCACGTGCTCTCACCACAGTCTTGTAAACATTAGGAGGGCACATGAGGTGAGCACAGCTTAGGCATTGACAGGAATGGCAGGGAAGGAAGAAGGGCTTTTATGTAGTAGTAGAGATGGAAAGAAATTGGAAATAGGCAGGGTTGTTACGGACAAAGTGCTGCGAACGTGGCCCGGTGTGATGTGTGCGTACACACAGTGGTGCAAGGTGTGCTTGCAGGCTTGGTGCTAGAGTTTGGACAGCTACAAGTGGTAAGCGATAAATTTGTTACAATGCAGGCAGGTGCAGAACATGTTCACAGCTGTGAGGAAGAAAGGTAGGTGTGTGGAGCTGTACAGTCCTTGGTAAGAAAGAAGCCACAGGAGATGTAAGTGAGACACAAAACTGAAAGCAGACAGGCCACAGATATTGGACACGTTCAGTGGACAATGGGAAAAAGAGCTGTTGCTCCCTTGTTAGATGCGGGAGGATGTGAGAGGTCACATGTGCTTGCAAGGGTCCAGTTGAGAAGCAGGTGCTGTTTTGGTGGAAATGTTTGGGGGGGAGGGAAGCAGAGGAAAGACAAGTGACATATATTTAGTAAGAGCACTTGAAAGGGGAGGAAGAATTTGTGAAAAAGTGCATGGGGAAAAAAAGAGAAGGTGCCACTTGGCTGTGGTGTAGCAGGAGTCCTGGCAGAAGGCTGGCTGGAAGGGACCGGTGGTAGAGTGGTTAGGCGGCATGATGTGAGCTTGGTGGGCAGCTAGAGAGACAAATGAAGTACTAAGGCTCCAGGAAATGTTACATTTGTGTGTGGTATTTTTTGAAGCACAAGGCTGGTATTCCCTGCAGAAGCTGTAAGACTAGACACAGGCACAGGCCTGTCAATGTGAGGGAAGGTCTGACACATAGGAAGGAGAGGTTGTAGAAATGCTGGAAAACTCTGCAGAGAACATAGTGCCTGCACTGTTAGGCAGCCTTTGCCGGATGCAAGTGTGAAGAAGCACTGGAGATGGGAGCCATAAGGAAATGCTCCAAATTGATTAGATTAGAAGGTGTTAGAATTGGTGGTTCCAGTGGGATGACGTGTGGGTGGGGTCGGGGATGGTGCCACCTGCATGAGAAATTGTATACTACTGTGAAACTGTAATGTGCAGGCATTGCTAAAGAGGCCTGAAGCCCTCCCCTGTGGTCAGCACTTAAGCAGGCAGCTGGTGGGTAGGAGGCCAAGGAAGAGATGGCGTGAGGCAGTTGGACTTGCACATGTGCAGAGCTGTGCAGAAATGACTGACATGTGTGTCGTGTTCTCTTACAGATGGTGGGGTTTGGCTGCTGCTGGAGTTGCCGATCCCTGCGAGGATATTGTGCTGATGTGGCATGCATAGAGAAGAGAAAGATGGTATCCGTTATGTTCCAAAAGATGTTAAAAGCACGTGAAAGGCTACTGAAGGAAAATTGTTGTGACTGAGTGCTACTGTTGGAAAATGTATCAGGTTAAAAATGTTGTGTAACTGTAGTCAAAGGTTTTGTTTGGGTTTACCCTGAGAAAAGGGATTTTAGTTTTCTTCCAGGACAATGTTGTGCCAGATGAGGTGTGGTGAAGTCACCATACCAACAGATTGGGAGTGACCCCTAAAGATAAGCAGAAAGATAAGCACTATGAACAGAACATCCACAAGGAACTTGCGGTTCTCAAGAAGACATGATGGATATCACAAACAGCTACCCCAGAGCACCTCCAGCAGGGCTGAAGACATCCGGGCCCAGAAAAAAGACTGCAAAGAAAAACTGCAGAATGATGAACGTAATTGGCATCAGAGGCAAGGAGATTCGAGCCCAATGAGAGAGTGAATATCGGGAGTTTGCTCAACTTTGGACAAATGAACACTGCCCCAATGCTTTCCTATGTATTTTTACTGTGCGCAATATCTGGAAAATCGAGTAAAAGCTATGTATCCTGGAATGATTCTCTCTGCACACCCAGGCTATGGGTGGATGAGATGATTTCTGTGGTACATCCTGGCCACAAAATAAAGTAATGCCTTGAGTCTGTAACATGAAAATGTTGTTGGAGAGTTTTTCTATTTTTTTCTGCAGATTCGGTGACACTAGTAAACACATGGCAGTAGTGCAGAGGTGGAAAAAAAAACCCCAAGACTAAAGAAGTGATCCTTCCAAAAGCACAGGATGGTGTAACACATCCAAACACAAGTGAATGCACCCACAAAACAAGTGAAAAAAACCCCACCAGCAATACATAGTAGAAGCCCCTAGGAAATCCTGTAGAAAGAGGTGGGCAAAATGTACATAGCTGTGAGAAACACCCGTATAATAGTGCTGCTGTATCCCCCAAAATTTGTTTTGTTTCTCAAGAATTGTAAATTGGTGACTTTTCCATAAGTAGTAAAAAGACCCAATGAGGTTTCAAAGAATGATAATTTCTGCTGATACAGTTGAGAGAAGGTATGTAAAGCTCAGGCAATGAACCTTATTAAAATTCTATAGCAGAACTGCTGCAAACCTAGTGAAAACAGTAAAACTGTGGAAACGTGCTAGAAAGAAACCCCCCGCTCCAGTGTTGCCCTAGCGACGGGCGGGCGGGCGGAGCCAGGCGTAGCTTTGGGCGGACTGAGGGGGCACCGAGGGGCGGGGTCTTGGGCGGGGCGCGAGGAGCACCAGGGGCGTGGCTGCGCTCCGAGCCCTGCCTCTACAACAAACCTAATGCCTTCCCATGAACCACACTCTCAAAATCACAACCTACACTTCCTTCCCCTCACACTCATTCTCAAAACTCACCATGGACAACAATGCCTCCTCATCAAACCTGCACCTCTGCCTCTGCTCTGCAAGTCCATCTTTTTGCACAAATACACTATTACGATCACAACACAATTCACGTTGTGGCAGGGAGGGAGGCAGGGAGGCAGGCAGGGAGGCAGGGAGGGAGGCAGGCAGGGAGGCGCGCACACACACGCGCACACACACACACACACACACAGAGAGCCATTTCTTATTGCAATTTCAACACGCACCTCTTCTCCTTTCCTCTTTCCTAATGGACACACTTAGCATTTCAGTCACTACACAGAAACACCCTTTCCCTTTTCCTTACCTTTACCACTTCAAACACAACTTCACACATTTTATAACATTTCATTGCCCACCTCTATTTTCCTGTCCACTCCACTTGCCTACAATGCCCTCCAACAATATCTTATTTCTTTGGTCATGAACATGCCTACCTTGCACACATGATCACAGTTCAACACTCTAATGCTCTGTGCCCCTTCACTATAAATACTGCATTGTTGCAGGTTATCTCATCATTTGCTTTTATCTTCTTTGATGTGATTTGGATGACCTTAGTATTTTTACATTCTTTTATTCCCTCCATTTTCAACCTCCTCCCA
The DNA here is from genome assembly GCA_024500445.1 of Entomyzon cyanotis. Classification (NCBI taxonomy): domain Eukaryota; kingdom Metazoa; phylum Chordata; class Aves; order Passeriformes; family Meliphagidae; genus Entomyzon; species Entomyzon cyanotis. The sequence continues at coordinate 20,271 of JAKEPQ010000852.1, forward strand.
TTCTCTCCAGTCATTTCTTCAACAATAAAACTACTCATATATGAGGTGAGGTATATTACACTGAAAATTCCTTTTAACATTGTACTCATTAAAAAGGCATGACAATTCCCTTACATTCTTGCCCCACTGCCTGCTTGTTTTTTGTTTAGGGGTCTGGTTTTTTTCTGGTCTGCACACACTAAACAAAACGTGCTAAACACAACAGTGAGGCCTGTGCACAGGCTTTTAAAGTATGTAAACTCATAACATGTCTTTCTATTCTTTAGCAAGTCAAACCACCTGCTTCCACAGCACTTCTAAGCTTCATTCTCACTCTTGACAGAAAACCCTTAGAGGCCTGCCTCTGATTGTCATGACGGCTGCAGCCACAGGACACTCCACCTGAACAGTGGGCACTTCTTTCAATTACCCTCTTTTGTCTGCTCAACTTTGCTTTCACTAGGTAGTTAAGTAATCTCCTTCACTTGGGTAGCAGCATTCATAACCCACTGTGTACTGTACTGTGGGTTAGGAATAAATGGTCACCCATAAAAGTCATCCAGGTTTGCTGCAAGCCACAAAATGTTTTCGAGATCTGAGGAAAAGGTGGCCTTAGCCTATCATTTTGTAAGTATGGAACATGTTACAGCTACTTTTATAATTATGAAACGTGCTACAGCTACGTCACATACAGCACATGAATAATTATTTATTGCTGAAAGTTAGGCTCAAGAAGGCCACTACTTCTGTTGCAATACACTGCAGGCACCTGGAGACATGCTCTTCCCAAGTAAGAAAAAGTATGGACAACACAAAAATTGCAGGAGTTGCCTAGCTCAGGATTTTTTTTCTATTTTTGTACTTGCTCTTATATTCTCATATCTGCCCTTTTTAATACAGATTGAAAGGACTGCAATTATCACTACTGGGGAACCACTTCTGAAATGCTGCTTCTGCCTCTGCCTCATTCTATCACAGAATGCACCCAGAAGACACCATTCTATACCGTACAAAGTTCCAGGTATGGGTACTAATAATACAAAACCTTCATTAATTACTTTCCCTTATATAATGTCGCCCATGCTTCTAAAATCTGTGGGAATACATTGAAAAATTCACTGGTAAGTGTGGCTAGCACAGGTTCTTCCCGTGGGAACATTTTGCTATATTTCATAAACAAGATAAAGTTTGGATGTTTTGCAAACAGTTTCTCCGGATTGAGTCAGTTCGGGCTTGGCCAATTGGGCCTAGGGGGAGGTCTCGGGCTGACCAATCTGGGGCACTTCTGTAGACTCTATATATATGGAATTCAAAACAATAAAGTTCCTCTTCTCCTCTCTTTCCTTGTCTGAGAACTTGGGTCAGTCCTCAGCTAGCCGCTCAACAGCGACAGGTAAGGTCCGTATCAACTTCAGAACACCATCACTTTAAACTCTTAAAAAAGTCACAGGTTTGGATGATGGTGCTACTGCTTCTTACATTACAAACGTTGGCAATACTGACCTCAAAACTGCTACACGTTTGTACAAATATTTTCATGAATACTGGACCGTAAATACGGTGTTAAGCTTTATACCTCCACTTAGTTAGTACCTGTATGTAGACTGCATAACACACACATGGCATGATGAAAAACACTTTACTGTTAAACCTGATTGGCGTGACAACATTCTGAGACCGTTATAGAGTGCACCTCCTGGTACAGACATACACAAATATAGCTTTCACATGGCCTACAAGAAAGAAATGAAACCTCACTGGTTCTTTCAATGTCTTCTGACAGAAAGCAATTCTATCATTTTAAATAGTGAAAGATAACGCTCTTAACCTTCCTCCACTACACCCTCAGCGAGGCACTGCAAGAGGCTTCATAGGGTTTATGCCAGCCTCAGCAAAAAATGCTGCATGGCTCCATGGTTGGTGACTTTCACTGGGTCTTACACATGCTATTCCACTTCACCGAGGCACAGGGAAGCAAGGAAGATGCACCAAGACATACATGGGAGGTACTGGATGTGGAATCTTTCATTCCTAATAGGTCAGCAGCCCACACCATGCATCTGATGGAACTGTTCTGTGTACATTGACTCATGTGGCTGCAACCAATACCCCTGAACCATACTTTGCTCTACTTTGTGCATTTGACAGCTCTCTGCTCAACACACTTCAGGTATTGGCTTAGCCCTAGATGCTGTGGCCTGAGGGGATCCTTCTCGAGGCCTGCTGACAGCACTTCCATTTAAATGTGAGCAGCTTCACTGCTCATCTCTTTAGAACTTTGTGGGAGGATATCACAGATGTGGTTTTCTGATCTGCCCCATACAACAGGCAGTATATTTATTCTTACAAATAGGACAGACATCTCTTACCTGAAAAGATTTCCCTCAGCAGTGTCTTCTGTCTCCTTCTTCCTGCTGCTCTCTCATCCCCAAACAGAAACTGGATGTCACCAGTGTCTCCTTCTCAACACATAGGAAATAGTTCCACACTACAGGCTTGAAGGCAGTTTGGAGAGGGGCCCCAGGACTCCAAGACCACCCACCGCCCTACTTCCTGGCAGCTTCTGTCTGCAATAATTCCGACCGTGCTCAAAATTTTAGGAGGCGCAATCCCACATTTGCCCGTGGGCAACTGGCTGGGAACAATGGCTCTTGTCCACACAAGGGACAGATTTCAACCCTCATGTCTTGCAGGCATATTGGAAGAGCCTCTGGGAGTCCAAGCACAGACAGAGCTCTGCTTCGTGGCATCTTTCATCTGGGAGGAATCCTAGAACATTCACAACTTTAACAAGAGGAATCCCACATTTGGACCCTGGCTGAAAACACTGCCTCTTTTACACAGGTGGGAAACTTTTACACCCTACTGTCCTGGACACGCTTTCAAGTGCCACTTGACATTATGACAACCGTCTCACAACACTTCATAATAACCCAGAACATCAGGTAGATAACCTGTGTCTTACCTCAATACATTCAGGTAGGTTTCATGGCAAAAAAACTCACTGTTTCAACCTATTTACAAACCTGTTTGATGGGATTAGGGTCACCAAGCTTTCTTCATATAGGTCATAGAAATCCTTTCTTTGCACTGATTTCAATTATTCACTACCCACAACAACAGTTATAACTGCTGGTTCAGGACACCACATCTGAAGAAATATTGCAACTATGATACCAAAAGAAACAAAACCAATAACCACACAAAAACTTGTTATTCACACAGGACAATGACCATGGCCACATCTCCCTCTCTGTACCTGGAGTACAGACCTTGGGGAGCATCTCACAGCATAGGGACTTACAAAAGCTTCGCCACTATGCTGACAAGCACTTGACTGCAACAAAAAATGCTTATAATATATATTTTAATCTTATTTTCTCTACCACTTGACTTTTCAGGTGCTCCCCCCACCAGACCCCACCAACACAGGACAATGCAGCATCTCGTGGAACAACTGATGCTGCTGCTGCTGCTGCTGCTGCTGCTGCTGCTGCTACTACTCCTGCCACAACCTCCACTACAGCCACTTTGCTTCCATTGAGGGGAGCCAGCACGGCACAGCCCCAACACCACCTCTGTGACACAGCTGGCCATGACAGGGCAGGCTGCAGCAGAAGTGCAGGGACACAGGACAGGAAGCCAGAAACAACCTCTGATGTGGGCCTGACACTGTGACCAGCACCATGCTTGGGGAAGACAAGCACAAGTGGAGCTCTCCAGGGTAACCCCTGGCAGCTAATCCATGTGTTCCCAGTCACCCATACAGCACAGGATCACCGGCAGCCATGCCTCTAAACTGCCCAAGTTTCACCACAAACTGCAGTATTTGGCAGTGTGGGGCCTTTTTCTTTTCTGCTATGTGAAAATTGGGACGGTGGGGGCTGCATTTTAAAATTATCCACTTCAGCATTTTTCCACTGCTTTTCCTGACCATTACGGCTACTAGTTTGGAATTTTGGTTTAGCCCACAACAATGTGGAGAGTCTTGATACTGCCTGCATCATTTCATGAATGACCCACACTGCACCTCTTTGCACACATCCATTGCTCAGGAGATGCACTCACATTGGACAAGTTTGCAAAGAACAATCTTCCGTGGGAGAAACAACAGGTGACCGTAACACCCATTCCCTACTGCCCTGCACTGCTGCAGTAGGTACAACAGAGGGGCAGAAAGGTTTTTAAGGTTTTATTTCAATTCTATGCTCTTATTTGCTTAAAAATAAATTACATTAATATCTATACTTTGAACCTGTTTTGCCACTCCCCCTCCTCCTCCTCCTCCTCCTCCTCACCATCATCTTCATCATCATCATCATCATCATCATCTTCTCCTCCCCCCCCCCCTTCTTCCTTCTGGTGCATAATTCTCTCTCTGCCTTAAACTACTTTTGTGTGCTTCTTCTAAGGATGCAGCATCATTTCACACAGAAATTTGGTTTGCTCTTTGATTCCTCCATGTTGTTCTACACCACTGCTTTGGTTATGGGTATGAGAGAGAAAAGCACAATTCCTTTTTATTATTTGGAAATTGTATGAAACATGAGTGTGACACACCTCTGCAGAAGCAGGACACAGAACAAGACTGCCACAGGAACTGCTGCCCATGTAACACCCCATGACAACAGCAGACTGGAGGAAGGACCCGGTGTCTTTGACATCTCATACGCATATTCATTCACCATTTTCAAGGACTCTCAGATGCCTAAGTCATACAACAAAAAAGCAAAACACAAGGAAGAAAAAAACAAAACAGGAACATCCTAATGCAGTGCTTGACATTGCTCCTGCCACTCCAAACCCTTGGCAGAGGCCTGAGGTGGCCATGCAGCATCCTCCCTGCTCCAGCCCATCCTCTGCAGAACAGACAGGCATGGTAGGGTCACAAACAAATGCGATACACCTCGATCCCTCCCAAAACATAATCCCACCCAACACAGGAATTCCCAGAGCAGGAGCTTATATGGGCAGATTAGTCTGAGGCACTGGTTGGGTTGTAACTCCATCTCATTTCGCTGCACTGCTCCTCAACCTGAGGTGAGGCTGCTAAGAGCCTGAGCAGCCAGCACCTCACTAAAGGTGGCAGACTGGGTCCAGCACAGGACTGGGAGAACTCTGTGTAGGCACCCAAGATTTATTAGAGAAATCATTAAATTACAATGACTCATATACAAAGACAAGCTGCAGTGCCTTATGAAAGGCTAAGGTGTTTCTGACCCCTATAAAAACTGATGCAGGTTACCCGGACAACCTTGACCACAGCAGGCTTGACAGTTAAATGTTGATCACCTTGCACTTAAGTCTTAGTGCAGTCACAGTTTCTTCTGTCTAGTACATCCAATGGGATGTATACATAGTGTCCACACATAATTACCACTTCCTGCCTGCTGCCTTTCTGTCACTGTCAATCTCAGCAGCGTCTCTTCTGCCCCCACTCCATCCCAGTGGCTCTCACCTCCCTTGTTTGCTGTGTTTAAACATCCAGACCAACACATCTTTATGAAGTGGTTATAAATTCAGCATGAGCCCGTTCTAATCTTTACCTGGATGGGGGAATAAGAAGGTGCAGAACTCAAATCTGTAATTAGACCTTTCAACTACAATTAAAAGGAAAGAAAACCCTAAAACAAAAGCACTGTCCATTTCTCACAGAGAATTTAAACCCTTCACTGGCATGTTCCTAGGAATGTTTGCTTTTTCTTTCTGCTTGCAACACTTAGCATCATGGAATTGTATCCTGGAGCACAACGGTGTTGTCCCACTGGTGAGGTGAGATGTCATAGGGCTGCACAGAGCAGTGCTGCGGTCCACACAGACAGCACAAAGCTGGCTGTCAGTCTGGGTATGGGGTGAGGGCACAGGGATGGGGTGCCCGAGGTGCAGGAGCAGACCTCGTAACCATTCTTGGAGTGGCTCTCATCGTTCTGCCCCGGCCTAGAGCGAGCCCCGGTCCTGCTGCTGCCAGCTGCCTCAGGGGCATCAGCCTGCATGTCACTGCACACCAGCCAGTCCCTGGCGATCGACTGTGGGTACCCAGGCTGCACCTCCAGCTCACTGTCCAGCACCTTCCAGTACTCCTTGCCCCTGAAGAAGTAACTTGCACCTGCAAAGAGACAAAAACCCAAAGACGAGGTGAGCGGCAATAAGTGCTGTCGCAGGGGAAAGGCATAGGTAGGACACTTAAAACAGCGGACAAGCATTCGTGCCCCAAGTGAGTCCAGGGAAGTGGAGGCACGTGAAATATGGCCGATCGTTATCAATACCCTCTCTTGTTACAGGAGGGATGCTCCAGAGGGTAATGCTGTGCCTTGCCTGGCCAGGATTTATCACAACATCCAAGAGCTAACAACAGTTGGATGTAGATGGTGGGGGTGTCACCTCTTCCATCCTGGGTCCTAGAGGAGATGCACCTCCTGGTATTCTGGGTGTGTCGGGTCAAGTCACCGTAGACTCACAACTGCACACACCACACACAACTCTCCTTCTGGTAAAAGGGCACGGTAAGTCCGGAAGCCCCACTACACGTGAATGACCTGGGATGTGTGCTGCTGACTCTGGGGTCACAAAAATAACCTGAGCCACACAGGCCCTGGGAACCTTCTGCTCTCAGATACGTGCTTTTCGCTCTGAACGAGCAAGCTGTGATTCTGTAAGCTGCTGCCGTGCCCAGGACTGCCACGCCCTGTGGGAATGTCAATCTCGATAGCTTTGAAAATTCACCTTGGTACCTCTCTGGAAGTAGCCTTCTCTGCCTGGCTTCATGATAGCTATCACAATGTTAGGTAACCGGTAAATAAACCCTAGAAATGCAACTTCATCGTAAGTGAAAACCTGGTGGTAAATGTCTGCCGTAACAAAATTTTTGTGGTCTTTTCAGGAGAAAGGAACCACTGAAAAATCTCCTCCTCAAAAAGTAAGTCACAGCTCTGGGAAAACATCTTTAAAAGTACTTTCTGTCTGCACCCTCATACGTCCAGCTAAAATCCTAGGATGACAAAACCAGTGAGGAGCTAGCTAATCAGCCCATACTGTGTTCTTTTAACAAAGTGCAATAATTATCCCCTCACAATATTTCTCTTGCCTGTTTAAAATTACAGACTCTTCCAGACATCACTGTGGGGAGCTCTGCCTGGAATCACAGCTCCCTCTTCAGGTTACAGACACCAGGAACTGACAACCCAGGGGGAGCTCAGCATTTGTGTTGCTGGCCATGGTAGAAGGGGCTGGCTACACCACAGCGAAGCACCGATTTTCCCTGTTGTGCTTTTTTAAACTATCAGAGGGACTCACCATCTGACCACCTCATGGCATCATCTAAAGGGCTGGGTATCCCCTTCCACAGGATGGCTTCTGAAGGATACCCGGGATCCATCCTCCGCTCGTGATCGTCATAGCACCAGTACAGATTGTCCTTAAAAAAATAAGTCTTGTCGTTGTGAGCCCAGGAGAAAGCGGCGTCGATTCCTCCCAGGGGCAGGCCAAAGTCCGAAATGGGCCGTGGGTACCCTTCCTCCACGTTGTTGTCTTTGAAGACCCAGTATCTGTCCCCTGTGGAAAGGACACAAGCAAAGAACAAAATCACATTTGTTTCACAGCCTAAAACACCTATTTCTCCACAGATGAGCTGAGCTACTATTTTGTTATCTACTGCGTTGACATAACCTCGGGGCTTAGCTTCAGGCATGTAAGGATGGGAATAGCAAGGGGTCAGCCTGTGGCAGAACGTCTACCTTTGAATAGTTGTTTTTCTGCCATGCTGTCCATGGACATAGCCATGCTTTGCTGCTGAAAGCATGACTGTCCCAGTACAAAAATACACTGACAGTGTCAATACGGTTGTCACTTTTATGTATTTGATGGAGGCATTTGCTTTTCTGGCCCCTGCATTTCTGCCTGATAGCCAAAGAAACAAACTTATGGGCAGCTTTTGTGGGCAAACTCAGCACCTTATGCCTGGTTCGTAGCTCCTCAGAAGCCAAGTGTAGTCCACTTTGGAAGAGAAATCACCACTTTCTACAGCCAGATGTGCTGAGAGACCCGTGGATTATAAGGGGTAGGAAGATGCACAGACTGGATAAATCCCATACGAGCGGCTCACTGCTCTTCAAGCGTCTTACATAGCCACCCCCTCAGCCTGACCTTGGGCAGGAGAGAACCATCAATACGGGTCTTTTCCCCAATAAAAATGAAGCTTGACAGGACTGGGCCCTGGACTGTGGGAGAAAAATAAAATATACCCACAGGTCTCAATTTCTTCATAATTGTGTAACCACTGAGACAGACTTTCTTGTATTGCAACATCTCTTTGGGAACCTGCAGCATCCTTTTAGGTATTGCATAGCCTATTTTAAGGATCACACTTTTTCCTACCTTGCTTATCCACAGTATCTAAGATGCCCTTAAATACATGCCCATGTATCAGCAGCAGGACCCTAGAGGACAAGGTAATTTATGTGCTTTAGTTTCTGTCCAGGGATCAATGAAACAGTGCCAGAGGGAGAGAATGACGTATATTTTAAAGCTGGAAAGAAAATTCTGACTTTATGTCAGGAGCTACACAGGACTAACACACTCAGATAATGCATGACCACAGAGTATTCTACCTAGCAGGGACAAGATGCCAGCTGTGACACATCTGGAATTTCAGCCTCACCAGCAGCTGGGAGGAGCCCCTGGGAGGAGCCCCCTGCTGGTCTGCTCATCCAAACCAGGGAGAGGAGGGAGGGAGGGAGGGAGGGAGGGAGGGAGGGGGGAGAGGAGGGGGGAGGGGGGAGGGAGGGAGGGAGGGAGAGGAGGGAGGGAGGGAGGCAGCAAGTTAATACCACTGCAGTCTGCAGACCTGACTGGGAGGGTCTGCTGCCCAGCATAAGGGGTGGCATGCTCCAGCTGGCCCCTTTCCCTCTGGGAAAGCAGATCAGGGCAGGCTGCCTAAGGCAGCTGAACACGCATGGCAGAGCCTTCCATACGCTGTTCTGCAGGCCAATGCACGGCTTTCTGTGGATCGGCAGGCCCCAGTGTGCCAGCGGTCCAGGAGGGTTTTGGCTGTACTTGCAAAGGCTTCTGCAAGCGTAGGGGCTTGCGTGGGACATGACCCATCTCTCTTGCCTGGCTGGGGGAACTGAAACCAAATTATTGCTTCCTGAAATGCTTGGCTCAGCACTTCTGAAACTGGTAATTGGCCCACGTTTCAAGCACAACAGTCAGGAGACAAAAAGCAATTTCAAAACAGGAAGAATGGAGGGCTCGGACGTATTTAGCACTTCAAGCACGCAACCTTGATAAAACGAGAGTCACTGCTTGTCAAGGTCTTGGGTGACATTGAGTGCGTGGGTGGCATCTAACCAGCACGGGTGCATGCATGGTCTGCAGGGGACATTTGGATAGGAAAAAAAGAGCTACTCTGTTCCTCCACATCTTCTGGAAAAAAAAACATTGAGACTTTCTTTAAAAATAAAAACTGAGGATTATACCACTTATTTTAATAAAAACTGTAGTAACATAAATATAATTATTGAAACCAAGGTTCTTCAGTATCATTTTTATCCCCCCCTCTGACTTCTTTTCTCAGCAACAATTGCTACAAAGAAAAAAGGTCAAAGGAGGAACACTCACGGGACCTGTGAGTGTGCATAGAAGTGCTTCCTGCTTGTGCTTCCTTCCTGAAAAGATCACATTTTATTTACATTTGGCTGAACTTTATCTTCAATGACATTTCCCTCGTTTTATGAGGAACATGACCACTACCTTTGCCTTGCCCCTCTTGCCAGCTCCTTTCTCCTGGCCTTGCTCACGGACAGCAGGTCTCAGACCTGCCCTCGAGATGCTTAACATCTGGCACTGCTGTCTCCTGCCTGGCACCAGGCTCCACACCTCCAGCACCATGTTTGCTCTCACCTTTGAAGAAGACAATCTTGTGGTCGCTGGTTCGCTCGTACACTGCATCCAGGTTGTCCAGGTTGAGTGGCAAGCCCCGCCAGAAACGGTGGATCTGAGCCGGCTGGAGGGAGACCAAGTGCTTATTGCGAGTCAGTCTCCAGAAGTACTTGCCTGGAGGGACAGACTGAACATTACTGAACCACACTAAACCCACCTTTGCTGGGGGGTGAGTGATGAGTGGGCGGTGACAGCAAGAAGCAAAGCACGTGACATGGCAGCCATGAATTAAGAGCCATGCTGCTTTCCAGCAGCTGCAACTGCTTTCTACTCCTGGCAATCATTAGAAAAATTCCTTTTTTTTTTTTTTTAATTTAAATAATGCCCTAGTCATTGCACTGGAGTTGCTATACTCCTCGCCACACTGTGAGGCTGCACCACTGGGGTGAGGCAGGAGAGAGGAGCCTTTCATCTCCTCCCACCCCTTCTGAACAGGACCTCCTACCAGATGGGGGGACCAGGCGCCAACAGCCTTAAGCAAGAGGGTCCAAAAAAACATCCCTGTTCATCCTCTCCTGGAGGAGCCACAGCTTCCTGCACACAGAATGTCCAGCTGCTTTCCTGTTTGGAAATCTCTAGGATGTTACCATGTAACACAGAAATATCTGAGGGGATTTATCATAATGACAAATGTGAGTAAGAAAATAGAGGAGGAAAAAAATATCTGAATAAATCTAGAAGGCTTGAGTTGGCAAGGGAGGCACAATTAAAGAATTTGTTACCATCTAGAGGTGCAAGATAATAGGCAGGGACTGCAACCCTGTGGAGTTTCCGGGACGAATGTACCGGTGGTGCCAGCAAACACGCTTCGACACCTGCGGCAGCCCTGCCCCAGCTACAAAAGAGTATTCTGGGGAATTCTGAAACCTTTTGGATAATGGAAGAGGAAACACATTTATCCTTTGTGGGAAGGATGACAACTCTTTTCCTGCTAAACGAGCCTCACGTGGGATTTCCTGAGGAGTCTTAATGGTTTTCAGGGGCAACTCTGAATCCAGCTTTGCGCTGGCTCTGGGATTCTCAGCCTGACTTTTGGCAGCACGTTTCGTGCTGTGGTTTTGACAGAGAGCTCCGCAGAGTGATATCAGCAAGACCGAGATTTTTAAGAGATGACTCTCAACTTTGTCTTCTATTTCTTATCGCCTGTTAGAAATTATTGCGTGCTATTTGCATCTGGTCTCGTACAGATTTCTGAGCAGAGATAAGCAATAGAAACCTAAGATGCATCTTCAAATTTCTATTCCCCACGCGCTCAGCTCTTTCTCGAGAGCTGCCAGATTGTGACACCGGCTTTTAAAATTTTATGGAAATTGGATCTTAGCCTAATAGAGCAGCAGGCAAAACTCTAACACTTTAACATCTGCAGAGAGGGAGTTTCATTCTAATTATAAGGATTTATATCATATTCTTCTTCTTCTGCTCCAGTCTGCGTATTTGCTCTATCTTACTGAAACATAAATGAATAATACATTCCAATATGGTAAGAACTGCCATAATTACAGACTCCTTTAAAGAATGTAAAAAAACCTGAAGATTCAAATTTGGTGGCCATTTCATATTAATGGAAACATATGCAATTAAATAAAGGTGATCTTTGCATCTCTAATTAGCAAGGCACTAGACAAGGCCAGATTTTCACTTTTTCAGCAAGAAATAAAGCTCAGCTTATTTTCTTCTTTAGCAGATCAGTATGCAAGTGCCTCGACCTCATGGGAGACAAAAAGGGAAGCCTCGGTACATTTGACATTTCAGCCCTTGGCAATTGATGGGCTCAGCAGGTGAGCAGCAGCACCAAGGAACAGCCTGAGCTGTTGACTACTTTGGTTGGGTTTTTAGAAGACATCAGGAAAAAGAAAGAAAATAAAGCTGTTAAGTAGCAAAGAATTCTGAACGTGATGGCCCCACTCTGCCTGGGCTCATGATTTGCCATGGCTCAGCCTGCCCAAGAAAATGCTGCCATTGCGTGGATGATCATCGGCCAAAGCAGGATCCGTGGGGGAATTGCCAGAATTAGCATGCAGAAATAATTTAAAAAACAAAATCACAACCCCATGGTTGTTTAAAAAGCTCAGTGTAAACCCTCCTCTGAGCAGCAAATGGGAACACGATGAAAGCCGACTGTGAGGTCCTGCTGCCCCAAGATGTGGATGACGGCTTGAGGCAATCGCTTCCTTTATTTACGGGTAATTTTGATCCCAGTTGTGTTCCACACTGTCCAGACTTTGGCTGCCTCTGGCAAGACTGCCGCACACAACGTGCAGACGCACACAGTGGCCAAAGGTGTTTGAAACTTCAGGAGTCTACAGTGAGGCACCTACATCTAAGCAAGAAGTGATACCAAAGGGCAGGCAACCCACCATTGCATTCAAAACCACAAGGCTGTGAGCTCTAGGAAGCTCCAGTCCCAGTGACTTCGAAGCGGAAGAAGCTTCTTTCCATCTGGGGAATCGGCTGGACCAGCTCAGAACAAAATGCCTATCAAAGGATGGCCCTCAGCACTACAGAGAATTTAAATCCCGCCCCAGAGCTGACATCCCTGTTCCTGGGTGCACAGGATGCTTCGGGGGCAGCAGTGGGGGCTGCGGGGAAAGTGCTGGGCTCTGGAAGCGGACGTGCAGCTGGCATCCGCTGATCCTTGCTCTTTATGTTTGCTTTTTGGCCTGCAATAAATATATCCAAAAATAGGCACCAAGATGGATTTCTCTTTACTTCATCATTTTTCCCCTCGTAGACACAGACAGCCATTTATCCTGACACCAGTTCATGTCTCTGAGTTTCCCTTCTTCACTGCGGCTTTTTGGAGTTGGAATCTGAACAAATAATGTTGTGCAACAGCCTCTATATTGCGCTTCTCTCAGGGCACAGTCAACAACAAATTCTCTGGAGCGCTTTTGCTGTGCTTGCCTGTAACCCGAGTCTCATGCTGTGATACCCAGATGGGTTATACATGCCTGGATGCTGCCGCTTATCCCTGGGGCAAATGCTTCTGCTTCCCTGGTAGATGGCTTCGGGGTGGCCAAATGGTGGCCAGGGATGCAAAGAAATGCATGTGGGCCATTTTTACGTCTTGGAAAGATGGGAAAGGAAGCCAAGAGACTCCAGCCTACACAGGCTCTGCACAGCTGAGAAAGCACTGATGGGTTCCTCATCAACAGCTGGGCACCCCAGGACTCCCAGCAAGTGTTCGCTGGCACGAAATGAGATGGTCCTCAATTGTGTACACGCTGTCTTTGAGAGATGCACGGCAAGCAGCATTAGGGAAGGTGAAGTATGGGAGGAAAGGAAGGCTGGAGGGATCCAAGAAAAAAGCAGTGGAGTGCTGTTGCCGCTCTGCTATCCTCAACTCAACCTTGATTTTGACTTTCATAGCACAAATATCACATTTCAGTTCTTCACCCTGGAGGTCCGGTGTGACTGATCGGAGTAAAAACTGCTGTGCCGGACTGTCACCGGTCTGGCCACACACTCAAGTGTGTGAGATGCCTCCCTGTGACTGTGGGAGCAGCTCACAAACCCCAGCCAGCTCATCCTCACCACCCACCCCGGTCTGTCCCACACTGCGCTGCTGCTGGTGCTGTCACACGCAAAGCCACCACAGGGTGACACAGGCACGGACCCTCACCTTTGAAGAAGAAAGCCTCTCCACGGATCTGGGCCACTGCATCGAAGTGCGTGTTGCACCTGTTGGGCACGTCCCGCCTGAGCCTGTGGAGAGAGGCACAGGTGAGCAGAGCTCAGGCAGGCAGTGAGAGGCTGCATCACCCCGATGCCTCCTTCCTATCCCATGCTCCGCATCTGCCCTGTGCCTGGAGAACGCTACAGGCTGTGCCCATCTGTCACTCCTCATGCTTAAGCCCAGCCACGCGCACGGTGATTTCCAAAGCGAGCTCAGGCAACACTCAGCCTTGAAGACAGCTTGGGCTGACACCCCTGAGCCACCACGTGCCATCGCTGGGAGTCAAGCCGGGACACGCTCTACATCCACCAACTCGTGTAGCTGCTGAGGGATGAGCTGGCTTCCCATTCCCAGTGGCACAGCGTGGCTCGGCTGGCTGCCCCAGGGCAGCAGGACATGTGGAAAACAGCCAAGCAGCCTCTCGCTCCAGCAGCTCAGGATGCTGCTGCTCCAGGGCTGAGCTCCAAAGTGCCACTGAGAGGTGGCAGAGCTGCAAAGCAGAAAGCAGCTGAGCGTAAACAGAGGGACCTGGAGGAGCCGTGTGATATCTGGTGAAAGCCACCTGGCAAGTGCCAGCTGAGATACTGAGCTGCTTTAACAAGGCGGGTGGGGAACGCACGGTCCTTCACAGCGTGAAGGACCGAGACAGCCCCGAAGCCCACGGAACAAATGACGACTGATGGAGGAACAAGGAGAGAACGCTGGAACATGTACAGAAAAGCTGCTGTGGATGACAGGGAAGCATAAATCTATTCTGCTGATAGAAAAATTGTGCTGGGCTGCCAGCACCAGCTTCACAGACCTCTCTGGCCACAAAATGACAAGTACGGAGGCGAACCCCAACCACCATCCCAGCATACAAGGCAGGAGCAAGGGGTTGCCATGAACAAGTTTCCTGCCGCTCCTGCTGCTCACGTGAGACGGTGGCCACCCGCAACAGCAGGGAGAGAGGCTCTCATATTTCTAAGTCCGAATATGGCGTTAAGGAACCTGGTGGACACGTGCCATTAGAAGCTACGCAGGGACAAACGTAACTAATGGCATTCTGCATGTTTAAACAAAAGGACCGTGAGGTGAAGGTGACCTACTCCACCTCTGCTGCTCTCACTTGGGGTGCTACTGGTGTCTGGCAAAAAGCGTGTGACCGTCCCTTCCTGCCTTTTTGTTCGGTGTCCCTTCTTAACTGTCCCGCTGTCCTGGTCAACAGCTATATCTAGCACTTCTCTTAATGAGGTCACGCCGCTTGCTTGATGACACTAGGGGTAAGCACCCTCTGCCAATGCTAACTTGCATTGGAGTCAGGCTATTGGTCCACTTGTTCCAATATTCACCCCCTCAAGTACATTAGGGAGTTGCTTACTGTGGAATGATTTAGTTGAATTACGCTTTTGCAATTCAGGATACTGCTACTGCTGAGCGAGTTTGATTAAAATTGCAGCAAGGATGAATTTACCTAAGGGTGACGGCAACAAATTTCCACTAATGTGAGTAAAAAAATTTGAGTCTTAGTGAAATATTAGAGGTCCAGAGAGAAATACCAAAATGATAGTGAGCAGGCAAGATACTGATGAAGCAGAGCTTCAATAATAGACATCCTCTGCAGGAAAGGAAGAAACTTGACTTACGGGACAGTGGAGCGGTTCTCTGGCAGCTCTGGCAGGATCGGATGGTCATCTGTTTTGCTTACTTCAGGCTTGGCTGTGGGGGACACAGATTCCCTGACTCCTGTATAGAAAAGAAGCAGCAATGGGGAATACCATCCTCCCCACCAGCTCCCCTCACCACTGAAAACAGCTATTCCAGTGTGTCCTGCCACGGCAGGAATAGGCTGTAGCTATGTGAGGGACACAAACATACCATAGAGTTGCCAGATCCGGACTTTATCCTCGTAAGGCAGGTCGTACTTCAGAGGATCCCCCACTGGACCTTGGTAGTAGGGTCTCATGATAGACTCTATGGCAGAGATGTGGGTCAAGCCAATGGCATGGCCAAACTCATGGACAGCTACAGCAAATAGGTCCATCCCATGAGCATCTGGAGATAAGGACAAAATTGAAATAAAAGTCACTATGTGCTGATAGCAACTGGGGGATTTGAGTGGCCTGGAAGGGATATAAGAGAAAATATAGTTAAATGTTGGATAAAAAAGAAAGAAGAGCTTTGGTATAGTAAAGTTTGAAAAATACTTTTTTTTTGCAGTTGGAGGCTGGACTGCATCATATGAAAATGCAAAGCAAGCCAGACCTTCAGCCTACACCAACCTTCAGCCTACACCTATCACCCCTCAGATTTCCAGATCACTGTTGGCACCTGAGAAGAAGCTGGACTAAGGGCTGAGACAGTGACCACATCACAACCATCTGCTGACTGGCACTGCAGTAGCTGGGCCACAGCAATCACTCCCTGTATCTCATGCCTGCTGCAGCTGCTGACACAGCCCTTGCAATGCCCAGAACAACAGATTTCTGCCACCATTAGCCAGGAGGTCATTACATCCTGTCACGATGAGCCGAGCCACGTGCCAAGGAGCCGGCGAGTGCCAGCAGTGCCCGCCTGCCCCTGGCGTTCTGCAGGGCTTTCCCGCCCGGCCTCGCGTGCTGCCACCCTGACCAAGTCCATCCCTCGGCCTTTCTGTACGCACAAAAATGCGGGAATGTTCCTCTGCTCATCGACCACCGACCTGCTCATCTCACCTCCTGCCCTGACACAGGTAGGTGACCACATCCAGCTTGTTTTTAGAGCATTTACCCATCTTGTCCTGTTAGATACCTTGTGTTGGCAGGGCTGTAGCTCTGGTGTCTGCTCCTTTGGGCAAACACTTTGATCCCTGACACACAATGAGCACGCACGACATGCTCCCTCTGGGCATTAGGGAGGGAGAATTGCTGAAGATCAATACCTCCTTTGATGACTTTTTTTCCCCTCAATCTGGCCTATCTCTACTATATACTCTTGCCCCAGATTTCCTTACTTACAATCCGAACTCCGGTGCCTCACACCACACCCACAGACACAGCAATCCTATCTTCTGTGGAGCCCGAGACACTCATGTAAGGGTTAATGCTCACTTCCATACACACATCACTGATACCAAAGCAAAAAGCAAAAGAGGAGCCACTCCCAGCAGCTGTCTGGGACTGATCCTGCTTGGTACGTTCCCACCACCCGGCTCCAGACAGGCTGGGCCACATGTCCGTGCAATTTCTGCCCCTCTCTGCACAGCAATGTCCTGCGGAGCGGTACCGGAGGGCAGCGATGATTTTACGTGCGGTTCTTATAAAGATTATGATGTCAAGTATTGTAATAAAGAGGCAGTGAGGTTGGAAAGGTCCCTGTGGAGTTCACGGGAGTGTCACGTTCCCTGAGAATGGCTGGAGATGAAGGAGACAGTGCATGGAAGTAGCTATGGCTCGTCCTGCAGAGTCCTTAGAGCTCCTCACCAGGTTTGGGGTGTTGGAGCAGGGAGATACCTTTTGCTGAATTTTGCCTTTTCCTTCACAACTATTATTTACAGTGACTGTAACCAGCCCAGATTTTTATAGCCTGTTCTGTTTTCCCTGGCACTAGGAGAGAACAAGACATACGATCTCTGACATTTTAATGCCAGACTGACAACCTTGGGGATATTTTTATATCACCTACTGAGTTGTTGTTTTTGAATCAGGAGGGAGAACAAAATAAATAAAGGATGAAGCTCGAATAGCTCCAAAATCTTCAAAACAGAGGGCAGCTTTTCCCTGTTAGGCTCATCCCCTCATCCCTCGGTGGTGCTTGGAGGGACACTCCCTGTGAGAATGCCAGCCCTGAGCTCGCTCCCTCACACGAGTTTGTTTAAAAATGAGCATTCCCGACCGCCAGCTGCCAAAATGACTCTATCACTAACCCATTCACTGTAGCAAACTACTGACCGCAGCACTTGCCTCTATCCTGTATGTCTGCAGATCAAAACTGCTTTTTTTTTTTTTTTTTTTTTTTTTCCGCTTCCTCATAAGAGCCTTCGGTTGGGATTGCACAGCAGCAGGAAACAAGGAGCAGGTGTAATCCTGAAGGATCGGCCTGTCCAGACTCTTAACCTTCACCTCAAGACCTCCTCCAGCACCCCTGGTGAACACTCCTGCCTGACAACACTCGGGGATAGATGCAGGTCAGCCGGTGGGCGGGAAAGAGGTTATTAGCTTGTTTCAGAGAAGACAATTAGGTTTAAACAAAGTCATTAAGCTGAGGCAGCAGGATCCCACTAGGAGGCAGGTGGAGGAGGTGGCATGACAAGTAAATTAGAGCTGGTGGCCACAGAGAACAAACTCTGTCAAAACATGCCTGACACGAAGGCTGGGGACTTGAACCCCACAGAGATGGTTTTGCAGCTGAGGAACACTCGCTTCTGATAGTTCCTCTGCTTATTAAAATTCTGCTTTAGCCAGATGAGATGAAGATAAAAAATAATACAACTGCAACTTGTAACCATCCTGGTGCCAGGTAATAGACAGGAGGTGGCAGGAAAAAACTAGGCCTTTTTCCCAGCACAACACAGACCCCTTTGCAGGTAGACCAGCTAACAGTATACTTTTAGGAAACCAGGACATGTGGCAGTGAAGCCACCCAGAAGATGCCAAAGCCAGAGAATGCAGTCCCCATCCAAGACCTCCAGCAGCCACCTACCCAACCTGCAACCTTCCGGGATGCAGAGGAGGTTATGACTAAGGTTGGGCGACGGGGAGCTCTGCAACTGTTGGCAGGATAAGGATAAACATGGAGATGCCATCGAGGCTTCCACGAACACTGCCGGGGTTGATTTTGCCAGCAAGGCTGAGAGACGAATCAGAAGACGAAAACGGGATCCTGAAGACTGGGGTGAAGCTGTGGCAGAGTCTAAGTCGCTCCAGCCACCAGAGCAGAAGAGGGAAATTGTAAGCCCTTCTGTTTGGCTGCAGCTCTCCCACCCTGACCTACCTGATGATCGGAAGGTCCAATACTCATCATCGTCAAAATGAGTGTCCCCTGCAGTGTGATGGTCTCCAGGGAAGAAAGCATGTGCCACTGTCCCACCAGGCCCGTCAAAGGGATAGCCATCATTGTGATCTGCCTTGGAGAAGTCTATCTGGATGTCAGCATTGTTTCCTGCCACTTCGTGGAAATTCAGCGGGGTGATGTCACTCCAGACCTTCAGGGCATAGTACATCAGCGCTCGCACAGTGTCGTGGCCCAGGTGGGACTCTTTTGGGAAGGTGCGAACTCTGAAATAGAACAAAAAAGAGCACGGGTCAGGGGCATGAAAGATCTCCAAGAATCACCGGAACTGGCTCTGCAGGTGCCTGGTGCATCAGAGCCTCAGTGAGGCCTTCAGAGCTTCTGGTGTTTTCGGCCTGAGCTGGAATGGGAGAAAAGTCAATGTTTCCAGTATAATCCAACTTTGAAAAGGAATTACTGATATTGTTGGTTTAATAGAGGAGATAAAAAGACAACGATGAAACAAGGCAGTTTGGCTTCTAAAGGAGTATATTTACGTAATCTTTCGTTGACAATTTTGACAAAAATATACACGCTTTCCAAGCAAATGTACTGTTGACTGAGTAATTATTGACAAAAGCCAGCTCTGATGAATAACTTCTGGCCAGTTCTATTCCAGTAACAACAGATACTTTATTTTTTGAGTGCCAGCACACCAAGCAAAGTGTTCATGAAATATTCACTGTTTGGCAGATTTTTAAAAGCTGAAGCAACAATTATGATCACCTCACTTGCCTTCCTGCATAATACAGCTGTGACAGCATCGCTCAGTAGCACACCGCTCCCCGTCACCGACAGGCAGTGATGATCTGACTAAATTTCAAGGAGTCATTAAAGGTGTCAGAAGGGGATGTCACACCACTCTCAAGCTCTTCCAGAGTAGCGATTTGAGTGCTGGGACACACCGTGGACCAGAAAAGGGGAATAGGAACGACTTGCTTGCTGAGGCTGGGAGCTCTTGCTTTCATAAATATTCACATACATCCCATGCCCTCAGAGACAGGCAGCCCAAAGTAGGCACCACCTTCGGGCCAGGGCAAAACTAATCAGGGTTAAATCTATGACACAGCAAAAAGGGACTAATGAGAATAAGAAGAAATCTCAGTAACAGTTCCTCTGAAGCATATGGGAAGCTCATCCTGGAGATGGTGGGAATGAGTGCGTGAATCGGGCAAACGAGCAAAAATATTTCATATCTTTGCCTTTGCTACCCCTAAACTCTTTGGGCAAAGAAAAACCTTATTGACTAATAGAAATTACTTAACATACATGTAACACCACGTGACTGTAGGACTTAAAACACATTTGTAAAGAAGACAGCACAGAGGTACAAACATAAGCATGGGATTAGAAAAGACAATTTTCAGGAAATATTTCATTTGTAGAAGAGACTGTGTCTGGATGTAATCTTCTACAGCACAAAGGCCGCCCAGATTCCAGATATTCGTTAACTAGGTGTCTTCATCTTTCCCAGCACACCCCGGGACTTCGGTAAACCCTTTGCTGCTTTAATTTCTACTGAATAAGTCATTATATGTGTAAAACACATCATGTTTAGCCCAGGAATTATGACCTTTCTCCAAGATCATGGTGCCTAGGGCACAGGCTCACATTTGGGGACGTTATCTGCTCTTTTCTCCTCAAGCCCTGCTCACCACGTGACCTGTTTTCTTTTCCTTCTCTTTCCAGCTGTAGTATGAGGATAATAAATCAGATCTCCCTTGTACAAGGATGGATAAAAAACCCTGTCTAAAGAAACAAATATTATTAATATTCATCCCAAGACCTGACTCCAGAAACATTAGATTAAGGCAGGAACAGTATCAATACCTATTTTACTCCTTACAAAACATCCTGCACCTCTGAGCTGACCCACATTTTATTAATATGCTGCAGGTGTAAGCGAAAAGTCCCTTATCCTTTATTCATTATCACTGTCATTTTTAAAGAGAATCCCATCAGTGTTTTTCAATTCACCATCTCAGTTGATTGCTGGAGCTCTGCTAATTGTTTTCAATGAGATTAGGAAAAGACTATTATGCTGATGTTTCTTGGCCTTGCATCACCCAATTCCACTGAAAAGGAGGCACATTTCTAACAGCATGCAGAGAAATAAGCTTCCTCATAACATTTTTTTATTGGTTTGGTTTGGTTTGGTTTTTTTAGGTTTTTTGTAGTAGATGGTGCTTAGGTTCTCCATGGATAGAAGCACTCCTTTTTCTTGGATGTAAATCCCTTCTGAAACACCTCTTACAGAGCTCGGATCTTGGGAAAAAGCCTGATGTAATTGGAGAGAAAGATCTCTGCTCCAGACACCCACTGCCAGGTAAGAGGGAAGGTGATGAGGACTGGGCTGCTCAGTCCTTCTAGCCACCAACACTGCCCTGAGGTGCAGGGTCAGTCACATCCCTCTGCAGACCACACTCTGGGACATCCTGAGGAGTGTCTATCCCTGTGGCGGATGGGAGGGAGCAGGAGGAAGCATCAGCCACAACACTGGAACTGGCAGCTGCCGAGCAGGGTGTGGTGCCAAGTGGCACAACTGGCTGCCAAGGAGAAAATCTCCCCTCCGGGTTTAGAGCTCAGGCAGGCAGCAGCGCTGTCATGCAGACAGATGAATGCTGACTCTCACATGGCGCTGCCAATCCTTCATGCGTCCACTTAGTCACCTCCTTTGTTCGTCCCATCCCAAACAGACTTTGTGTCCAGGATGGAGAATAAGACCGGAGAGCACTGATCTGCCTCTGTTTGCCGTGGAGGGGCACCCACACCTGTGGTTATTTTGCTTTCTGGGTTCCTTATTGGTTTTTGTCCTCCAAAAGACTAAAGTGGAAGAGTATCAGTGAGAGATGAGAAATCTGTAGTTGCTTAATGAAAGCACTCTTTCACTATCCCAGCCCTGAAACCACAGACAAATAAAATAAATGCAGAGGACTACCGAACACAGCAGGCTAAGGACTACTTAATAAACCCACACTGATTCGTCTTCGAAGGGGAAGGAAGAGGACATAGTTGAAAGGGTGGATGCTTGCTGCCTTGGCGAAGGTGATTTTCCAGATGCCCACAGCTATCCATGGCACAGCAGCCCTGACCCTGTGCTACCGTGGCAGTGCTGCAACCCCACAGGAGGAAAGCAGTGGATATTTGAACCCTCCATCACCCCTCTCCCAGCACTTAGACTACCACCCAAAAATGTTGCTTTTTTTGTTCTCCTGCGCTTTATCATGCACAGAATGCCAGTCACCCCCAAGCCACTGTGCCTCCATGCACCTGCTTGCTCTCTGCTTCAGCTGCTCGGGGATTTTCCTACTAGGGTGCCAGTTGCCTGTGACAGGGACATTATAATAACCCTAAGGCAGCTCGACACTGAGAGGTGACAGTCTGCCCACCTTGGGCATCTGTCGCCCCCAGACATGGGGGACAAGGCAGTCTGGGCTTGGGATGGGAGGTCCCCATGGCAGGATGCCACCAATTAAAGGAGGGAAGCAGGAGGATCACGACCATTGTGGGGATGGGTGCACAGAACTGGGGGTTGCACATCCTTCCCCTTGACTGCCACCCCGCCACGCCTGAGTAAATCCACACCTGCACGCAGGCGGTGTTGTGCCTCCCCCTCGGGACTCAAGAAACTCACGGTGATGGTGGGCACCGACTGACAGGTGTCACTGCTCCTCTGCCAGTGGGGTCTGCTCCTCCTCTGGCACCCCATGGCCTGAGCATTACAGTGTCAAAGACTGCAGCTCTGATGAGGTAGCACAAGGGAGTAGACCTTAACTACAGACAGATGAAAGCCAATTCAGTTCAGCACCAAAAGAAATAAAATGGGAAATTTAAAAAGCTGAGCTTCCATGGCTCCCCCTGCCCCAGGGAGCTTGAAGCACGCAGAGACAGGGCATGGCCATGCCGATGCACTTCCCAGCACTGCAGGGGAGACAGCAAGCGTTGGGAAGAAATGGAGATGCCAGCTGTGAACTCCCATTCTGTGGGGCATAACATGAAGCGATAAAGCAAAATCAGCGAGTGAAAAACCAGGCTGCAAACATGAGGGGAAAGTGGCTGCAGGCAGCTCTGGTGCTGATGCCGGCAGAGGGCATTCATGGCACGCCGTTCTCTCGGCAGCTGCCTTGGCACCTGGGGAGAGCACAGGGAAAATAAAGTAATAACAAAAACAATCCCATGAAAAGAAGATTTATATACTGTAATATCCTAGAAACTTGGAGATGAGGCACAGAAAACCATCTATTTCTGACGCTGTAATGGGATGCTACTAGGTTGTACCAGGAGGCTCCAAGGTTGCGTTGTGAGCTGCACAGGATGCCACCTGTATTGTTTTGCTCCCTGAGCCTTCCAGTCCCACAGGCTGGTTGTACTTAAGGGTAAAAAGAAGAAACCGGAATCATCTGTACACCTATAAAATTTTGTTTGCCAAACACAGCCTTCTCAATCCTACAGTTTTGCTTACCTGTTTATTTCAGCCTTGCAATTGTTCACGGTTTCCTTCAACTTTTAAATCCATGTCAGAGTAGCACTTAGTTTTGTTTTCCTCTTTTAAAATCTTTAATCAATGTGTAGCAGGTAAGCAACTAAAACTTTATGTATCTATTGGCCGATTTTCATGGTAGTTTCCAAAAAGCCAGTTTACTCTCAAGTGCTGGATGTAAATACTACATTGGGGTTTCTGTAATGCTATAGCCTTCTGCTGGCTTATATGACCTACAGTTGTAAAATACAGCCCTTTCTTGAACAAAAGCCAAGATCTCAGAAAGGATCAAAGAATAAAAAGCAGAAATTACTTTGTCAGGAGATGGATTTCTTTTTATGCCTTACATATAATATTGTCTCAGACCTAAACCCTTTTCTATGGCAATCCTTGCTGCAGCATCACAGTTTCCAAGGGCGTGGCAGGTGGGGGATATCCCAGGGCTGCATCCACCAGAACAGCCAGACCCCATTTCACCTCCACGCTTCTCACCAGCCTGGAATTCAGGATACTGTGCCAGCACATCCAAAGTCCCGGTGGTAGCTGCAGTGCCGGTGCCCTGACCGTGCCGCCCAGCCACCACACCTGCCCTGCCATGGCACGCCACTCAGGTTTGTCAGGAGCTGCTGAAGTCAGGCTATGCACAAGCCATGCCCTTGCACTGGCTCTGGAAGCTCCTAGAACACAGGGGCAAGTTTTCTTTTTTCCCCCAAAAGATTTTCTCCTTTCTGAAATGCAAAGTTTGTTCCTCTTTCCTCATCAAATCAGGGCTGGACAACATGGAGACAGGCCGAGTTCTTAAACACAGGTGGCTTCATGACATGAAGCTGTTTGTGAACCAAAATTGTTTCATACTGAAGCTGAATTATATTTATCTTTTCTCAAAATAAAGTCTCAAAGGAATCTGCTGGAACACAGACCAAATCTCTGCTAAGGCCATAGTTTCAACATGTGTTGACAGCAACAGCCAAGCTGAGATTTGTTATTGCAGTGGGAAGAGGACTCTCTCTAGGGGCTATGTCTAGGATCAAAGAGAAAGTTATTATTAATAAGGAGAGCTTTCCATAAGCTCCAAATGTGTTTTCAGGACAGTGCAAGCATCTCACGCTGCACACTATTCTTAGAGGAACAATCACTGCAGAACACAGTATTTCAGGGAGGAAAAATGAGTCCCAAGAGGCACGAATCTCGGTGGGACAGGGATCAGTTTGCTTGCCAACCCTGACCTGCAGCGTAATTCTGAAAGCTGGCCCTGAACTTCTGTGTGTCACAGGTGCAGGGGGACCCACACATGTCACTCCCTGATACCAAGGCACTCCTCTGTGGTAAGAATTAGGAGAAAAGAAGTGACTTCTTATTACCTAAAAGATGCTCCTAACCCTTGTACATAGGTGGGGCAAGAGAGGAAACTTCAGCCTTGGCAGCTGCTTGCGAATGCAGGGAGTCCTAATGAACTCAAGAAAGAAGATGCTGTAACAACTGTTGCAACCCAGCAAAAAGCTCCCAGCTAATCCATCGGCCAAATCCGCACCATTCCCAGCTGTTGCTGAGTAGGTCCGAGAAGTCGCTGCTGAAACTGTCAGGAGAAGAGTTCAAATAAATAGTCTGTGGGGATTGGGAAGCACAGAGAGACACGTTTTAACAATCACGCTGAAACTCATCTCAAAGCCATATTTAACAAAGGTCTCTGTGGAATTGGTCCTTTGCTGCAAGATTTCAGCAGGGATAGACGAATTCCTACCTCCAGGACAAGTTCCTTTTGCTCCACTTGGTGACAGCCTGGGCAAATCGCTTCCTCCTGGTCTCTGCAATGGTGAGGTCAGGCAGAGAGCAGCGAGGGGTCTTCATCAGCTCCAGGGTGGCTTCATCTAGGGTTAGAGAAAAAACAAGAAATCATGGGAACGGTGGGTTAAGAAATCACAGGGGAATAAAGAGATCAGAAGTGAAGTGGTAAAAATAAACCAGAAGAGTAGAAGTCCACTGGGGCGTGGCACCAGCACCATGCCCAGTTGTGGTGACACCTACAGAACACTGAGCCCTCTATGTCCCACTACTGCTCCCATCACCGGGCAGCAATTACGACCGGCCACCTGTGGCCAGATTTGATTATATTTTAAAAGATTTAAAAAAAAATATTCTGTTTTGTTCTCTCTTAATGGATTTCCCACTATTCCTCTGGCAAGGAGAAACATTCGCATGTAAATAAACTCCATCTCTGTTCAGCTATGAGCTCATTTGAAGAATGTCCACATTCCTTCTTATTTATTTTTAAAAATGAATGAAAGCTTGAAGTGTCCATTCTCAACAGCTGAAACACAGAAAAGTTCCATTCACTCCTTTCCCTGCTGACTTTGCCTCTTAAAAGTCTGTTTTCATGAACAAACTCACATCTATGACCTGCCCAGGGCACCCATCCCTCCCCCTCAGTCCCTTTCCAACATCCCCTCCAAAAATGCAGTTTGAAAGGCCACCCCTGTTCCTGGGTCTCCTGCAGCTTGTGATGCAGTGGAAGAGAAATAATTGCACGTGCTCAATTAAGAGCAGAAAAAGGAAGTTCCAGTGCTGGGATGCGGCTGCTGCTCCGGGGGACCAGCAGAGGGGTGCTGGGATGGATGAGGACCTGCCTGCTAATTAGCTTCTTCTCCTTCATTGTGTTCCGAGCAGCGGAAGCACGCTGGCCCCGAGGTGGGAGGGTCATGGAGGGGAGCGGAGCAGGGAGGCGCCCTTCTGCAGGCCGCAATAATGCCGTCTTTCTCATTCTCTCAATGAAGGCATTGAGAGGAATGACCCTGGCCACACCGGGGCACTCGTGGCTCTGCAATCCCAGGAGAGCCTCAAAGGGCCTCCTGGCTCTATGCACTGTAGGAAGGAGCAAACAAAGTCGGGGTGATACAACATCATCCTTCTCCCTCGCCTGCCTGTGCCTCAGCAGGAAAGAACTCAAAATATCTACATATACAAATTGGGAGGCTTAATCAGGATTTTTGTTCAATTCAATTTGATGCTGCAAGTAAGGCTTTGAACGGCAAAACTTGCTCCCTTTTTCCACGTGTATTTTTTACTTTTTTTTGTTGGGTTTTTTTTCACCTGGAACGCACCGAGACCTATTTTAAGCACACTGGGAACCCCAAGAGTCTGTGGGTCTGTTGAAATAATTGCTTGCCTCAGGTTCTTGAAAACACAAGGCAACAGAGCACCTGAGCCATGCAATTGCTCTTACAGCTGCAAACTGGGCCATCTGCTCCACCCACGTGAACATTTCATGGAGCTTTTCCAGATGCTGCTCCAGAACACAGTACCAAGTCTCTTCTCCCGCACAGACCTGCAAGGAGCCATCCCTGCCTCCCTCTGCACTGAGGAGAGGTGGGGTCATGAGCCACTGACCTAGGACTCCTGTGGCCTCAAGCCCCCCGAACCTCTGCATGGCAGTGATGGCTTTGGTGAGCTCTTCCTGCGTCTGCAGCTGCCCTGTGACAGGGTCCGGAGGAGGCAGATACCCAAATTTTGTCAGCCAGTCCTGTGAAACAAGGTGAAGGGAAAATGAGAAAAGGAAAGGAAGAAAACAGAGACACAGGGAAAGATGCTCTGAAGGTCCTCTCCCTTCAATGCACCCTGATGGTTTGAGGGCATTACCTTAATGGTTGGACTTGATGATCTCAAGGGTTTTTTCCAACTTCAATGATTCTATGGGGGTGGCTTTTTTACCTTGACCTTCATGACACCAGGATTTTGTTTGGAAATAAACTCGACCATGAAGTCTCTGAGCCTCCTCTGAGCCACACAGTCATCCAAGACCTGAGGCAGATGACCTCAGCATTGACACAAAACTGAGCCCCCCTCTCCAGCATTTCCACACTCCCTGGTTTAATCATCTCACTGCCAGTTGCCCTAAAGCATTTAGAGTCTGGTGTGAGTCTCTCTACCACCAGAAAGCAGCAGGGACCTGTGGAACCACTGGATATCCCTCTTTCCCAAAGCCTAGGCAAGCACAGCCACGTGCCAGTGATCCCCTTGCCACAGGCGTCTCATTAAACCCAAACTGCCCGTGTGATAGGAATTCGTCTCTAAAAGGAAAATATATTTTTATGAAGATTTTTCTCTTTCTCTCTTCAGTCTGAAATTGACGGGGAAAAAATGCTATAAATCTCCTTCTTACAACTGCTTTTTAAATGTCTTGTGAATTATCTTTTTAATCCTTTCTTACCTTCCTTCTCTCTCCCTTCCCTCAGCAGAAGGATGAGCAAGGACTAAAAATATCTCATGCAGGGAATGCCATAAACAGCTGCCCTCTATTTTCTTTATCTGTATCAAACATTGATCTGTTGAGCCTCTTGAAGACTGATATTGATCCAGCCTTCTACTGCAGTCAATACACCACAAATCTGTGGTAGTCAGATTAGTGCCAGAAGTCACTAGCTGCTTATCGCAACATTCTGAATGTCTCATCATTTAGTGTCACCTGCAGCCACCACCCCGAATGACACAGCGCCCCTAGCCCCTCTCTGGAAAGTCCAACTAAATAGATTCACACTTACAGAGCTTTATGACAGATCTCCCCACGCTTGATGTGACTCTCCATTGGGAAGCACAGTCTGCTGTGCTGGGTTTCTCACCAGCAATTCATTTCCCACCCTCCCTTCAGCTGCCTTATTTCAGTGGGATGGTGCGCTCGGGAAACAGCTTATCTGGCCGTTTGCTGTTGCTTAATGCAACTCCATTAGCCATCACCTTACTGGGAAAATGTGAGCATTGTCACAGCCCTTTCTTGCTATCAGGCTTAAGGCTGGGCCCAGCACTATCCCCTCCCTCCCAAATTTGTCCCTTTGCATAGCCAAGCCATTTGTGACAGAAATTAGAGATACAATTCATCTTTGACTCTTTGTGAGAAATCGGCCGTGACATGGAGGTCGGCAGCTGTCCCATCAATTGCTGAGGATGGTGGAGTTTAATTTGGTTTCTTCCCTGGCCAGGGAGACAGTGTCATTTATCCTGTAATGACAGTGGAGACACTGCCACACCAGAGACAGAGACAACTCGGCTGTCCTTGGAGTCTCCTGGCGGTGGAGGCAGCAGCAAAAGGCTTGGGAAAGCGACAGCAGAGGGATACCCAACAAAGGTCATGCAGGTCTTCTTTCCTTCTTAACCCCAAGAGACAGAGAAAGCACAAACACAAATGAACACCCCAAAGCAAATAGGGGGCTCTCTACATAAAAGATGGAATGAGTGGACAGATTTCACAAATCCTTCACCTCATTTACCTTGCAAGCACCTATTTCCCTGCATATGATTTTTCATCTAGACCATCAAGTTTATCCTGCTTTACTCAGATCCTCTTTAGTTTTATTGACCTGTGTGGTATTGTTCTCATTCAGCTCTTTTCCAGTGTAGGGGTTCTGGCTGGTTTCCTCTCTCCTTGTAAGCAAAGCTGATTCATAACATTGAACTTTAACATTTCACCTTTGCTGTAGTAAAAAATTTCATGAGGGAAACCATAGCTGGCTTGGAGATGAGAAAGAACAGCAGGAATTGTCTGGTTAATTATCTGCATGCCCCATGACAGTTTCTCAGATATTTTCCTGTCCTTAATAATGACAAAAGCTAAACTTACATACTTCCATAAATAAGAATATGAAAACATTTTCCATTGAGATAATGTCAACACATGCCTTTCTTATTTCCACCTTATTTAATAAAAAAAGCACTTTTTTTGCCAACTCTCATTAGCTTAAAATGTTTAAATGAAATAGGGATTTCAGCAGAATGCTAAAATTCTGTGAACATATTTCTTGCCTGAGCTGGCACGATAAAAACCTTTCCTTAAAAGTCTGCTGTGCTAAATGAATTGACCTAATCCCATGAGAAGATTCTGCTTCAACAACTATTTCAAAAGTAAAAAAAATTGCTTCATCAAAAAAGTCAGATTAAGCCAATGTCTGACCATCTTCCACCTCTGACAGGAGCTGGGTACAAGTGTGGCTGCACTCCATGACTCATGCCATGCCCCAGGGTACGTACCTTGGTCTGGGGCTCACATGATCCCAACTCAATTTTTGTGGGGAAACATTACCAGCAAAGACGGGTCTGGGAGCCAAATCCACAATGAATGTTCTGATCCAGCTCCACCACTGAGCAATACAGAATGAAAGGCTCCTCATTGGCTCAGGTCCAGGGAAAAATAAAAGGAATAAAAAAGCAAAAAGAAAGAACTGCATGCCTGGCAGAAAAGTCCAAAACCACACACCCAATGCCCCTCCTCTCCACCAGATAAACACAGCTGCCAGCAAGAGCCGTCGTGCTGCTCAGCGTGGCGCAGCAGCACACACATTGCCTACAAACCACAACTCGGATGTTTGCGGACCAAACGCTGTCCCTTTGGGAGGCCGGAGGGCCCCCTTGCCCCACTCTGGGTGGTGGGACTTGCACCATGTCTCACCTGGTTGGCTAAAAATAAACTGCATATTTTTTTCTCATCTGGGCTACCATCCATAATGGGGAAAAGTCTGTTTCTTGCCTCAGAAAAAACGTTTAATGGAATCCAAAACTACAGATTTTTTTCACTTTTATTTTTTTCATTTGGAGAAGCACAAACATTTAAGAATGCAGTCCTCTCCTCTGCAAACAAGCTCTGCTTCAATTTTCAACTTTTTTGCTCCTTCAGTCACTTGAATGGAATATTGGGGAGCAGTCAGGGACTGGAGTTTTCCAGGGTCAAACGATCACCCAGAGCAAAGCACTGGCTCCAGCATTAGTGAGGCCTCTGGTATTACTTATGCAGAGACAATTTTAGATTAAAATGGCAATTTCATTTCTTTCATCTCTCCACTTTCTTTGTATCAATACCCTTTTGTCCTAGAACATACTTACCTGCTTAATTTTAAAATAGACTTAGATATTGCCCCTCTTTTATGGAAGATTTATGAGCTCTGTAGGTCTGCTTTTACAAATATTAATATTATATAAGATGATGGGCTTATTCAACTGCCACAGGCAAAAGAAAGACTCAGTCAGCAAGTTTTCTTCCTGACGATTTTTTTTCAGAGTGGTAGGTTGGCATTTATAGGAAGACAAACTAGTTCAGGATAACAAGGAGAGGATAAACAGGATAAACAGCAAAACAGAAATCAGGATAAGCAGAAAATTCTACTCAAGCCGGCTCCACACTTCTGCTTGCTCTTGTCCTATTACAATGATCATCTTTCTAAACCTTAGGTCCAAAAGATCAGGTTGTTTTTCTTTTTCTCTTTGTGTTGCATAAACAGAGAAGAAAAACCAGCCTTAATCCCGCAGAGGTTGTAACATCCCCTTTGCTCTGGAATAGAGGCTATTATCCTCAGTGTACCCAGCCAGTTGCCAAGCCGAGAGAAGAGCAGAGCTTTACTACAGTCCCTGGCAGATTTGCGGATCTGACCCTGACCTTTGCACCGCTATCCCAGACTGGTTTCATCCCCATCCCATTAAAGCTGAAAGAAGAAACTGGGGTGAAATTGAGGACACTGCTGGCATGGTACAAGCAGGACCCCCAGTGCTCTGCCTGAGGATGTCGGTGGTGATACCCATGGGCTCCTCTCCCCGGTCCATGTCATGGCACCAACATTGCTCCAGACACCTCTTTGCAGCCAGTGATTAACACACCTCCAGAAACAATCTGTATGTGCAACATGCACCGAGAAGAGCCTAGTATGTCCCAATTTCCAAATCTTCGGGGCAGTTCGAGGCTTGAGGAGAAGAAAGTCGTTTTCCATTTAAAAGATCCCTTTTATTTAAATTCTTTGGAAAGCTTTACCAAACCCCACCATTTCTCATTAAACAAGTGGTGAGTCAGTTTCATTAATTTAAAAAGGGTCCAGTCATGGCTGGGAGGTTAAACGCTTACCCTGACCTGAACTTGGCCCTTGGCATTCTGGCAGGGGCACCTTGCTCCTTCCCCACCATGCCCCGTGCCCTGGGCTGCAGCAGGAGCACAAACCATCCCACCACTCTTCTCCACACCACAGCTCATCTCCTGCCTTCTATGCTGGCTAACCGCAGAGAAGCAGGCTTTGTTTTGGTAGGGTTACGCAGGGGCAAGAGGATTTTGAAAGCTCCCTTTCCTGCCGGAAGTCCCATTATACCCTGGGTGCAGCCATGCTTCACACACACGGGGGAAGAAAATCCAGACATACTATTCAACAAAATTAATGACCCAGATTACTAAAATAAAGCTACAACTCAAACATCCGGAACTAATTTCCAAATTACATTTTGCTTTATCTGGCAGCTACCATTAAATAGGGTGGAAGCTTTTAAAATAATTTAATTTTTTTTTAAAAATCACCAACACCACAAGCTAGATTAAAGGAAATTGCTTTGGGCTGTTTGAGGTTTTCTTCTAAGTTATCGAAGATTTACAGTATTACAATTTTTACAGTCATTTTCCTGAGATCAAAAGACCCCAGGAACAACACCCGTTAATTAGAGCAACACATATGGTGCTGCAATACTCAGAGGAGCATGTTCCTGCAATGGAACGGCCTCTGGGCCCCGCAGAGCCAGCACTTCCCTTCCAAAGGTTGCCACGCACCTCTCTAATGAGCTATCGCATGCACGCAATCAGCTGATTAATTCACTAGGAGAAAACACTGCAGTTTGGATTATAACCAGGGTTTTGGCTGATGGCACTGCTGAACTGCCGGGACCAGTTTCATTAGCTACCATCAGAGGAGTTGCTTGAATCCAAACAGCTCTTTAATTTGAGCAAACGTTGTTCACAGAATCCAGGGTGGAAGTTAATGCAGCTGCTAATGACTTCCTCTCCCTACCCCTTGCTTTAAAGGTTCCATTAGTAGAACAGCCAGGAACTGGATGCAAACTTGGCTGCCTGTGGGTCCTGTCAGACATGGTCAGGTCTAGCATGTAACCTCAAATGCTCATTTGAACAGCTTTGCTCACGTTACCACTCTCCAGGGTGTTGAGGGGAGGATGTGTTTCGCCAGGCAAAGTGGGAACAGAGGAGAGCTATGGTGATTTAGAGACAAGCTTCATCCACTGTGCAAGAGATGTTACACAAGGTGTAAGCATCTTTTTGGTTGGATGGACACTCAGAGCCTTCCCAGAAACACATATTTAATGAAGAGATGTTGTAAAAGCAAAAGGAAATTCTCTGCAGACCACAGAAACAGCCTTATCAACCCCTTTGAACTGAAGATCAAAGAACCAATTCCCACCCATAGAAGGCGGCAGAGCAGTGCAGTGCAGCATAGTGTTTACTACAGATGGCTTAGATTCCTTTTCAGAGTACCAAAAAGTGACAAAACATATAAACAAGATACAGTTTATTCTGCATTTTCAACATAAATGTGTATTTTTCTTGGTGGAGATTTAATACACCAGGGCTTTAGGGAGTCCTTCAATCACTGGATGTTTTCCAGCACATCCTAAAAATTTCCACTTGAAGTCAATGAATAATGCCAAAAAAAAAATCTGTGCGTAATTGAAATTCCACATGAACATCAAAAAGCCATTTCAACAGTAATAGTTTTTTGTTTTTAAATCAGTCCTAGTTTTGCACTATGCTGCCTGTCATGATGAAGCATCCTTTGTCAACATTGAGTTATCTGGGAAGGAAAAGAAGAAATACCTAGTGTATAATGGTCTGTTGAACTGTGATGGGAAGTTACGTAAATAACTGAATTAGCGTCCTTTTATCTTGCTACAGAAATAGCTCTAAACCTTGTAACTCATGGCTGGGTTTATGAAAATAGCCCTGCTACACTGTGCAGGTGCAGTTGGAGGCTGCTTGAGGCAGGCACATGAGGCTTTCACCTGGTAGTGCCGTGTCTCGGTGACACATGCCTGCAAACAGATCCTGTGCTAAACAGCAACCTTGGGACCTTGGTTCTCCGTGAGTACCCTCAGAACCACTCACTACAAACGAAAATGCCAGAACTTGCATGAGAAATAAAATCACAGTGAGTTCTAGTTCTCTGGTGGGCCCAGAGGCCAGTAACATCACTGGAGGGGAGCTAAGCAACCTCAGGGCTCTATTTGTTTGAGAAGCACAATAAGCAACTACCATTGCAACATATGGCTCATAAATACCAGAGTATCAGAGTTTGGACATGCTTTCAAACCCACTGTAGAGCATCTGTGCTGCTGCTACCCAGGCTGTGCCTGGCTTTGCATCAGTCAGTGTAGTAGCTGTTGGGTTAATTCACAGGCTTGCTCTAGCTCCATTTACACAGGATGAACCATGAATATGGTCTTGACTGATGAATCCAGGTTGGATGAACAGTGGCTAAGCAGAGTAGAGGAAAACTCAACTCCAGTGTAAGAGATGGAGCAACAGGAATCCACAAGACCCACCAGTCACCACTCTTGAAGTGGCTGCAGACGATCTGTGATGTTCACAGCTCACACAAAACCCCAGGACAGGCAGCACTGGATGCTGGCTCCTTCTGTGCGTGTGCCCAGATATGGGAAACCATTGCCCCTGGCATCCCCCCTTCTCTACCACCATCACCCACTGTTGTGCTCTGAACAGGTATGACAGGATCAAATCTAACCTCAGATCTGCTGTGACAGGGCTAAAATAAAGTCACCAGATACAGTGCTGACAACATTTGTAAGCCCAGAACTCCTCTCCCCACGTACCCACCCGCAATCCACATGTAGCCAGGGAATAGGTTTCCCTGCTTGACATGGCACAATAAATCACAGTGAGCGATTGCTGCATCCATGAAATCACATCCTCTCTCTATGAAGAAAAGTGAAAACTGAGACTTTGCAAATTTGGGGTCTTCTGGGCGCAGGACAGTACTACCTGTGGTTTCATGGAGAATTTTTTACAAGGATCATCAGAGTCCAAAGCTGCCTGGGGGCTGCTGCGAGCAGAGCCAGCTGGACAGCGCTCCTCAGGCAACATCTGCTGGAGATGGACTGAGGGAACAGAACATGCGTTGACCTTCCTCTCCCCATGCTCCTCCACCCTGTCCCATCCATACAGCAGGGAGGACAGCTGCTGTGGCCCATGTCCAAGGGAATTACAGCATCAAGGGGCTCCCTGAGCCCTCTCAATCACTGCAGTGAGGACACCAGCCTTGCATGAGGTGGGGAGGCTCTGTCAGCACACAGATGTTTGGACTTCTACTTAAAATCTCCAAGCCTCCCGAGTAGGGTTGACATAGGACTACTGACATCACCCACACAGACTGTGCAGAGAACTTCCAAACACTCCTACATTCCTGCTGGATTGAGACCAAGATGAGCAAAACAATGATGAGTTTTTTTAAAAGAAGTACAAATTGCGCTTTACCAAAAAAAAAGAATACTCAGGGAGGATCTCCTAAGGGGTGACATGAGAGGTCCTGATTTTGCTTAATGAGTTTAATGAGCGTGCCCATCTCATCAGACCTGAACAGCACATGGCTCATGGTATATAGCAGAAGTCAGTACCACACTGATAGGACAATGCAGTTAATATTCTCTCCTAGTCTCACAGTGATGAGCTCCTACTCCTTTGCTTTCAGTCATTAAACAAAGCACATCTGGCAGCGATCTGAACAGACTGCTATACATCAAAACAAATCCTTGCTAACTCCATTTACCAGATCCTTTGTTAGGACAGTGTCTTCTCCAGGATGGACTCCAGACCTGCCTCCTTGCAGTATGAGCAGGAACACCAGAAATCGCCGTGGCCTGTTCACGTCCTTGTTCAGAACTCTCAGCCTTTATCCCAGCCTTTAGAGCTGAACCTCCAGCATGGCTTAACTGGTTCCCCATTTGCAGCAGCCAACATTTTGCCTTGATGAATCAGCTCAGCTGCACATCTTTCTTTCCATCATTAGTTCACAGATCAGTGCCTGCCTGCCTTCCTTCCTTCCTTCCTTCCTTTCCTTCCTTCCTTCCTTCCTTCCTTCCTTCCTTCCTTCCTTCCTTCCTTCCTTCCATCCTTCCTTCCATTCCCGCATAGCATCACACTTCCCGCCAGCTAGCTAGACTTGGTAGCCTATTTCAAGATAACCTCAGGACACAGGCTGCCTGTTTAGATATGCTTGCAGCATGGCTCAATATCCCTTTGAACAGACTGTAGAAATTCTCCAGTCCTATGCAAACTGGGAATTCAAATTCTGTTATTACCACGCTCAGTGCTAGGACTGGTCCAAGGACAGCTAACAGCAGCTGCAGTCCCTGTATTTACCACAGAGGCTTTCAGATCAGGACTTAGCTGCACCTTCCCATTTAGTTTTTAGCAATGAAAATATTGTGATGTTAAGAAATCCATAAATCAGAAGTTGTGCCAGGGTGTGAAATAGAACATCCATTTGCAGGAGAATTAAGCTCTACTTATGTCTCCTGTCCCCAGATCTATGTGACTATAGGAACAAAATATTTACTTTCTGGCTGGCCTTGTTGCTTTCCCCAGTCTCTTTAAAGCAGTGGTATTACAATGAGCTTTTCTTGTTGATAGGTTCTTTCTATTAGCCGTACAAGTGTCTCAATTATTGATGCTGTGGGCAACTGGTGAACAGAACAAAAAAGAGCCTTCTGGCTTCACAAGCAAGGCTGTTAAACCAGAGGAAGCAATCATATCACAATTCTCAGGTGACCAGCCCTCAGGTGAAAACACCAGAAACTCTGCAGAAGTACTTCAGGAGCGCCCCACAGACTGCATGAGCTGGAAGGAATTACCCATCGATAGAAAAAAAAGCCCTGTATCACCACAGCGTGTGGGACAATTTGCAAAACATGACGCAGAAAAACCCCCTTTAATTATTAAAACAAACTAACTGAAAAGAATAATTTAACCTGTTCTGACCAGTCCAGAGCATTTTCCTGTGGCTACTGGATTACTCTGCTTTCAGTGAGAATTGGTGTTAATCATAACCCAGGACCAAAGCAGCTTTGCAGAGAACAACCAGAACAGAGCAGACACCAAATAAATCCTCAGATTACACTCCTCCCCAGAGGGATTCAAATTATACAGTGCGAGACTTTGGCAAATGAACTGAACCATTCAACACAGAACTTGCTTTTAGCAGCACTTCGCTCACCTCAAATGCTAATTTTAGGAATAATAAATCTGCGCATCTGTAAACGGTGTTATTTCTTTAAGTATTACAAGTCATGCTGAATTATGCAGCACCAGTTGTGTACGTACCAGACCACCACAGCTGGGCACACAGCAACAGCCACTCCTCCACGAGAGTGAGAGCCAAAGACACGGGTCCCAGCCCCTCTCCTCACCAATGACCTGGGAATCCCTGCAGCCGTACAAGTCTCTCTGAATGCTGGGACCCTCAGCCACTACTCACAGCCATGGTTCACTCCCTCCCACCTGCTTCCAGGGTGTACCCTGGGACAGTTTCCCACATCTCCATCCCTTCTGGCTGCTGTTCCCACACTACCTGTCCCTGGGATGTGGGCACTCTCTGGATGGAAGGATGAGAGGACTGTTGTTTGAGCCCTACACAGGTAGTTCAGAAGAAAAAGGTCTAAACCCCACCTCCCACCTGCAGTAATAAGAACTTCTGTCTGCCCAGGACTCATCCTGGAGTGGCTCTGGAAGCATTCCCAGAAGGTCCCACCAGTTTCGGAATATGTCACACCAGTTTGGGCAGTTGGATCCAAACACAAACATGCCTGCATGTGTCCCTGGCTGAAATATTACCAGCAATTTGCACATTTGGAAAGTATTTTGTTTTGCCTGAGACCCCACTGTGCTTTGGGCAGCTTGGGACAAGAGGGAAATGGAAGCCATTGACCCTGCAGGCTGTATTGAGGACACTTAATCAGGCACACGCATTTTGGGGGGTGCTCAAGATCATCTCCAGGCTCTTGGATTGAAGCCAGAGGTCTTCAGAGAAGCCCTCATCCAGTGCAGTCCCCCAAAACTGACACTTGGCAGGGGGGAAGCAGGCTTAGCTGAGCATCGCCTGTGAATAACCATGTCCCTTATTAGTTCTCGTTCCTGGCTCCAATCACAAGCAGCAAGAAGCCTCAGAAGTGCCTGTTGTGACTGATGGCACCAGCCACAGCAGCCACTCGGTCAGAGGCAACAATTCATGCAGGCTGCAGATAATAAATAATATGTCTATGGCTTTGAATGTTCCCTTGAAGAGCACCGGTACAGACTGGTGGTGTGACTCATGTCTATTTGAAAAGACAGCGAACTGGGTAGCCATGTGCTGAAGGACAGACTGTTGTGACGTACCCCTACAAAGCTCCAAACCCCTTTGCGAGACTGGTCCCCTGTGGGCTGTGACATCCCTGGGGCACCTGCCAGGCACCCTGACCCTGCAGTTTCTGCCAGGTGCCTCAGTGCCACGTGCCCGTGGCCACAGGGTCACCCTGCTGCCAGTTTTCTCCTTGCCAGCCTCAACCTCTAAATTCTGTGTTATTTTTCACATGGGCTTGGATAAGGGGGGTGCAATGGCATCCCAAAGCTGTTGGGCAGGGATCAGCCCATGTCACCGCAGCTATGCGCAGCACCTCAGATCCAACCCTTATCTTAATTACAGCAGTGTCTCTTCACTCACTGCAGTCCTGATCACACAAATGTAGGAGGTGGAAATTAAAGCCAGTGCCTGTGATTTTACACATCAAAAGCCACTCCGTGCTGGTGATAAAGGCACCGGCTGCCCCCACCACCCTTTAGCTTGCATCTCTGCACACCCCCTCCCAGCATGCTGACAACAGGCATGGTTATGCACGAGGATCATATGTCACCCCACTGGGTGGAAAATGATGAAAAAAAAAAAGATTATAAAACTTAAATATTGAAAAAGCTCTAATGGGAAAATATCCCCAGTCTTCTGTGGCCTCTCTGTGGTGTTGATACAGTGTAACACAGCTGGAGGCGTCCCCTACCTTTCTACATGGAAAAAACCAGAATATATATCTATATATATAGATATCTTAGAGGTGTTTGCAGTGCAGACAGGTATGGAGATTAAAGGGTTTCAGCATCCCAGCAATGCATCCTGTTCTGGCAGCCAGGTAAAAGGATCCCATCTGACTGCCCCAGCACTGCTGGTCTCCCAAACCCATCCCTGACTTGGTTTGACTTTTGCATCATAACCCCTATAGCATAAACAAAAAAGGAAGATTAATGTTTTTATCTTGCTGAATCTTCACTAAAGTACATTTACCCTTTGTAAGGGCTGCGTGTGTTGGTGGTGACAGCAGCACGAGGCAGCTGGCTCCAGTTATAGGCAGCCGCTACTCCGTGCGGGGGGGATTTATGCAAAAATTCAACTCCCGGTCCTTTCCCAAAATCCATTCCAGCAGGAACAATACAGACTATCTTTTCATACCAATCAAACTCATTAAATGGAAAGATCTTGTATTCCTACGTAAGCAGAATATGAAATGCGGAGAAACTCCTGGAAGAGAGCATCCTGCATAGCAGAGTAGAAATCCATCTGGTAAATTGGATACACTTAGTCATGCCAAGTTTGTTTTTCCTTTTCCTTTTTTTTTCTTTTTTAAAGGCCCATATATTTTTACTTCTTCGGCTTCATGACACAAGGTCTGTCAACACATTTGATTGAAAATGTCAAAGTGGCCATCTGTGTCATGTCACAAGCAGACTCCTTCTCCTTGTGACACCAGGACAGCTCTTCATCAGAGACATGCCCTGGCATGTTTAGTGTGCCACTGCTCGCTTTGGCCATATCTATCATGTACCATTTGTTAACTATATGGGAGTCAACTGTGCAGACCTGCTGTCTCCTGCCCTAAATACCACAAGAACAATCTCATCTCCTACTAAACCTTGTTCAGGAATGCGATCAGCATCACCCTGCCACTGCAGAGTCTATAGGTACTTCCAGTTGGACTACACAAACTGCCCACAATTTGCCGACATACGTATTTCCAAAGCTGGGAGACACACGGGGGTGAGAACCCGTGTGTGAAGGCTGCAGCACCCTGGGGCTCAAGGACTTAGAACAGTGATAGAACAGAAATGTTATGGAGAAAGGCGGGCAAAATCCGCCAGAAAGGTCGAAGACCACACAATGTGCATGTCCTCCGTGGGACCAAAGCAAAGCGACACATTCTGCTGACTGCATGGTGTAGGGTTGTGCCTTGACCACCAACGACCTTGTTCAGAAATGCAGGTAATTAGTTTCTTCCCCCTAAGGAGCAGGGTAAATCCTGTCCTTCTTTCTGCTTTGCTTACAAAAGGGAGGATGCTGCTGTGCTCAAATGGAAGGTGGCACAGGAGAGCCATAAAAATATCAGTAAGTAAGTGTTACTCTCCTCTTTAACACAGGAATGAGACAATTTGACATTTCCAGGCACCTGCCGCTTTCTACAGCTCCAGCCCTGCCTTTTAGAAGATGGTTTGGGGTACATCCAGCAAGGGTACCACAGAGAGCTTTCAAACAGCATTAAGCAGGTTAGATAATGAGACCTGTCTAGCTGTGATAACCAATTAGGTTTGTTTTGTGCAGCGTTTGTTATTTTGGGGGTTTTCTCCTACATGCCACAGCCACTGATGTAGACATTATCCTTTATTTTCTTCCATGGGAAAGGCACAAGCATCTGGGTGTGAGCAGATCTGCTGCTGCTGCGGTGCAATTAACCCACTTTGGCAGACAGCTGTCCCCAAGCAGGGCTGTGACAGCAGCCACCAAGGTAAGACATGGCCCCTTTCTCAAATAAAATGTGAGCCCAGATCTATCGGACAAATTGGAGGAGGAGCACTGCACCTCAATGGGATGGAACTGAGGCTCCTCCCCACCTGTCCCTGGAGAGAGGGAGCTGAAGATCACGTCCTTGTCACGGCAAGAAGGGCAAAAGCTAGAAGATTGTATTTTTCTCTCACTTCCGTGGCTATAAAGTGTCTTTCTTCTGGAAGGCCAGCACTGTGCACACTCGAGCACTTCCACTGCCACAATCTTCACTTCATGGGCTGGGAGGTTTTGTGAGGAACGGGGCAGGCAAAGAAAGTGTGAAATCTCAGCTCCTCTGACACCAGTGCAAAACTCCCACAGCTCAAAAGGAGTCAGGATTTCTCCCCCACATGTGGCCACCCAGGCCTGAAGAGTCACTTTCCTCCTCCTTTACCCCAGCTTCAACTATGGCCACAGCTTGCACTGTGTGGGAGTACAAACATGACAGCAAAAGGCATCCTTTGATGGAGGGCTGGATGGAGAGGAAAGAACACAAGAAAATCTATTCAGATTGTTCTGACACAATTTAATCTCACTAAAAGCCACAACCACAAAGGCAGCCACAGGCAGATGCCCATAGTAACCCCGGCAGGGCCTGTTTTAATGGATTTTTTGTTTGCTCTATGTGTAAGTGAGCACATTGTATGCCATCATCTTGTACTCATCTTGCACAAGAAGCATTAAAGCGGCTTCCCAGCTCTCAGGACATGAACAATACATACGACAGCTTGGGGGGCCATGCAGTGGGGCACTGGCATAGGCAGGCACCACCAGGTCACCTCCAAAGCCTGGCATGTGGAAAAGCAGCCTGCAAGGTGGG
Source organism: Entomyzon cyanotis (assembly GCA_024500445.1). Lineage (NCBI taxonomy): Eukaryota > Metazoa > Chordata > Aves > Passeriformes > Meliphagidae > Entomyzon > Entomyzon cyanotis. The sequence continues at coordinate 60,824 of JAKEPQ010000852.1, forward strand.
TTAGGAAGTGCAAGGAGAAGGCAAGAAGAAAGCATGGCTCACACTTATAAAGACATCACAGACTGCTTGGTAAGAGAAGGCAAGTGTCAGCCAAGAGAAAAGACACCCCGACGAAGATCTGGCTGAACACAAAACTGCGGCAGTGACCTGCATTCCAGGGATTACTAAAACAAGTGCAAGTCCACGAAGGAACTGGTGCTGGGATAAGCCTCACCTCCATGGATGCTGCCAAGGCTGTGTAAGCCCACTACTTCCTGCTGTCCTCCAGGCCTTCGGTAGGCAGGGGCAGGCACATTGCAAGAGCCTTGAGGCTTCCCATGGTGTGCTGTGCCCGCCAGGATCATCACTGGTGCAATTATTGCCCCAGCAGCAACAGCCCATGTGCAGCATCCAAATCCCACCTGGCTTGCCAAGTGCTCCAGGGTGACACTGCCCACAAAGCCATCACGATTCTCACTGGGGGCCAGGTACTGTCACACAGGCATGTGGATCCTTGCTCCCTCGCCTTTGCACCCACTGCACCCATCCTCTTGCCCGTGCCCAGAACATCAGAGATGATCCCTGCCCACTTGAGCAGCCCAAGGAAAGCATTTCCAAAAATAAATCCACCACTAGAGCAAACCAAAACTATTAGAAGAAAGAAAGCAAGGTCTTTGGACAAGAGAACTTCAGTAAAACAGCTATAGGCAGGGTAAATTCAAGACGTATTTGATCTGAACAGCAAGAAAAATCATGTAAGTGTGTGGCTTCAGCCTCCTTTTGCTGCTGGAGGCTCCACTGGCTCCCCGAACACAGCATCAGCAAGCAGGGCTGAGCACACACCTGGACAGTACAGGCAGGATCTGGGCACGTATCAGCCATCCCAGCAGCAGGGACCTGAGGACAGCAGAGTAAAGCAAAAGTAAAGCCAAAATTCGTTACTACTTGGGCAGATGAAGCTGTGGGGAATGACGTGGTGGGTAAGTGGGGAGCATCCAGGGACAGAAGCCCTCCCTGGAGCCCCAACGAGTAAGTGCATTTTAATGTTACATACAGGAGGACTTTACAGCAAGGCTCCCTTGGAAACACGTCTTGTAAGGAAAGGTTAAAGCTTAAATTATTCTCTGTGAACACAGAGGTTCACAAGTCTTTTATGTACCTTATAGTACTGGAAGCCGGAAGGGCAGCCCCACGTGGGGTCTGGCACTGGCAGGACTTTGGGCTTCGAGGGAAAACAGCAAGTTTGCAGGAAATTATATTTCTTTGCACACTTGCCACAGTGTGGGCTCCAGCTGGGACCAGCTAGAGAAGTGGCAAGACCACATTTTTTAATTAAAGAGCTGGCTGAGTATGCTGTTATTCAAGCTCATTTTGTGGCTTTTCTGGCCTTGAGTCTCCAAGGTACCCCAGGGCAAATCAAAGCAGCATCCTCAGACACTACCCTTCTCTGTCCCCTTGGTTTGTTAGAGGAACTGAGCGGCGCAACATGGCCAGACACTCTCCGGGGCTCCGTACCCAAGAAGGGCACCTGTGGGGCCATGATCCCTACCTCACCACTCGCAGAAGACCTGCCCCACAAGAGCAGGACATTGCATTTTCCATTACAGGTACAGGATGCTCCAGAGTAGTGTTTAAGGAGGTTTTGGTCCAACTTCTTTCAATACCCACTGCCCATCAGCCACATGCCTGCAGAGAGAGCTGCCTATCATAAGAAAATTACTCCCAGTCTAGCCCCCTGTTCAGTGTCTAAGCTCTACACCATGCCAAGAAACAGATTAGTTAATAGACAAGGAGAAAATATTTACTGCTTCTCATAAAGGGATGTCTGAACCCCTCAGTGCACCCTCAGAAAGCTCAGAGCACCTTGAAATCTGAAACAAGAATACACTAATGAAGGGATATGATAAAAACAGCTTATTAAGCAAATTCAAGACTTTGTCTTTCTGCCTTGTCATATGATGTCCCACACTCCAAGACCAGAGACTGGGGAGAAGGGGGAAGACGGGACCACTGTCCTCAAGTGACCAGCCAGGGCCCTACTCAGGGCAACTCTGCAGCATCTCTAGCAACAGCAGGAGCCTAATTCAGACAGGGGGAGGCTTCAGGGACTGATTACTCAGCCTAATAAGTTAGTTGAGACGCTGAAGCAGCTACATAAAGAAGATACAGTTATGTATCATTTTAATTATGCATATAATGGCTTTATCTCTTTGTTACTTTATTTCATTATTGAAAACCTTTTTTCACATATACATTTTAATTCTCAAATCCAGTCACAAGCAGAACTATTTATAAATAATTTAATGCACAACAAGGCACCAATTCTTCCAAATGCAGCAATCCTGGAATGAGGCCACTGAAAACTCTCTCAGCATCTGATACTTTAATGTCATACCACCAGTATTGCACCCAGAAGATAGCAATATACAGCTCCTCCAAGCTATACAGGCTCATTTAGAAGCCATAGCTGAGGAGCTTGTGCAAGAAAAACATCTCTTGGTGATCATCAAAATACACAAGAAGTCTTTGCATGCACCAAAGCAAGGAGAGCCTGCCACTGAGTTGTGAGCTTGTGAGCTGCACAGAGAGAAAGGAAAGAAACCTCCAGCTGCACAGTCCTCTCTGCCCTGGAGACCCATAACCAGCTACACAGATTGAGCTGGGTAGAAACTTTCCCTTATCAAAGCCCTTTGGCACCACAACACCGCATTTAGGATGGAAAAGTTACAGCACATCAAACCACACCAACCAAAGCAGAAGGTCTCGAGCACTGAGAGCAGCTGCTGAGTACCAGCATCCCTGCAAAATAAACCCAGGAGAGCTGAAGCGAGACCCTCATGTCCCAGGTGTACCTGGAGGAAACACTGCTAGTTATCCTCACTCATAATCAACGTTTGCTTAGCAGACAAATTTTTCTAATTATGTTTGTCAGTTTTTCTAATTACACAAGATATGAAGCACACCACCTTAATTTTTCATGTATCTGCCTCCTTTTTTCCTTCCAATAGAATGAAATTTAAAATAAATTCATCCATGCAGCCTCTAACCCAGTGGAAGTCAGACTTTCACTACAGGTATCCATGCAGCCAGGCTATTATGTTATACTTTTTCATTGCATTTATTCCCCCAGTGAAGCTGCATTAAAAATGTATAGGTTAAAACAACAGATAGTTGGAGATGGAAGCCTGTGCTGTGTTTTGTTGGGCTTTTTCCCTCTCTCTCGGTCCTGTTACAGTGAGCATTTGTGTCTAAAGCCCAGTGAAGTCAATGGGAATAAGCAGGTGCTTAAGTTTTATCCATGTGAATAAATCAGTTGTTATCAGAGAGAGTGCATATTTTACTGATTGCTGAATCGGTGCTTTTAAGCTATCAAATTGGATCAGCCTGATTGCCATCACAGAGAACCTTTCTGCTTCTCCACAACTGAGGCAAGACCTCCTTAAACTGATAATTTTTGTATTACTCAGAGGGAGAGGTGTGGAGAGCTTCTCTGAGCCCCTGCTTCCACCAACCCTGTGCTCTGTCCTGGGCTCAGGTAAGGGGCTCTCTAAGTATGTGAGCTCAGCTCCTTGTCCCCGTTCAAGCCTGGCTCGAGACCCTGCACCCTTCCCCAGGTTATCCAAGCCAACACATCGCCCCACTCCCAGCTGCTACCCAGCAACTTCCAGTTCTTTGGAGCATCCCAAGGTGATGTGCTGGGGACCTGGCTGCCTATTAGTTTTCTCATTAGGGTTCAAGGCTACCCTGGGGAAGGGGAACATGCTAAATCAGTTTTATCTGTTATTCTTGCAACCATCCAGGAAAAGAAACATTTGTTATTCTGTGACAGATCCCTGTGGAGGCCATTCAAGCATCCTACCTGCTGCACAGCGGAGCTGGCAATTTTGCCAGAAACTCTGCTTTGAAGGGGTTTGCAACATTAATTAAATTTCTGCCATTGTATCTCTTGGCTCCGAATAAGATCTGAGCCTCTCTGAGTATGTGAGCTCAGCTCCTTGTCCCCGTTCAAGCCTGGCTCTGAACAAGTCTGGCTCCCAACACTGAATTCCCTCAACATAACATCAGAAATACAACACTGTTCCTCCTCAAAAGGAAATTAATTCAGGACTGCCAGGGTTCAGACATGGTATTGGTCTAGATAACCTACAGGCTGAGAGATGATTGCAGAGCTACAAAAAAAAAAAAAAGATGTCCTTGCCCAAATAACTGATTCCTCTAAAGACACAAGCAAAAACTGGTATCTGTGATCACACAGATACGCAAGATGCAGAAGGAACAGCAAGTCACAGCAAGGACTCTGGACGAATTCCACACAAAGTTCCCAGAACTCTGTCTGACTTTCACCTCTGATGACGCATAGCCCCTTTCTGGGTTGTCACTGATGACCTACCTGACACAGCTGGGCTCTTGTAGGCACTGCTTTCCAGGAAAGCATGGAAGAGAGAAGAGTCTGGGAAATGCAGGAGACAAGTTGGTTTTAATAGTTAAAATTCTTTAGACATTTAAAAGAGGCAGCTTTTTAATGATATTAATAAACTAAATAGAAGGCAAACATGGAGAAGATAAGGAGAACTTGAACTCGGGGGAGCTGTGGAAATGGGGCTCCTGGGCAGCGGAGCCAGATCCACTGCCAGGGCTGTTCCTGCAGCAGAGATGGCAGACGGGCACATGGCTCACCAGAGCCCCACAGGGCTGGGAAACCAGAACAAAGGATGGAAAACAGACTGACAGTGCTGGGCTGGCATTTCCTACCCAACACAGCACCATTTCTGCCAGCTCTAAGAGGCCTGGGAATGAGACGGCAGGCAGGGTCGGAAGCCACTTGGCACCAGCAGGTTTGCTCCAGAGCAGCCATTCACCACCATTCCTTGTGGCCAGAACTGCTGAGTGAAACTCAGGGCTGAGGTCTGTGAAGGCGAGAGCCGGCGCATTGGCCCTGTGGTCCCAGGGCACGTTCACCCAGTGACATTTTTGGAAGATGACCAATGCAGTGCAACGCCTTCCCGAGGAAAGCGGCAGAGCCGCTGCAGTTGGGTAACAGTGGGTCTGTGCCTGCCCTGAAGCTACAGGGAACAGTGGCAGGCTCAGTGCTGGTTCAAGAAGAAAGTTTGTGCTGCTGCTGATAAAGGTGTTTGCTACGAGGGAAATGGTAATTACTGCAGAACAAGAGCAAGGAGGTGCAGAGGCACTTGGGTAACTTTATCCACTTAAAGCACAGACAGCTGTCACCGTACAGGGATTCGGCCACCAAAGATGCGCACAAGGTGCAGGATTTGAGACCTGGGAGCCCGTGCGCTCAGGCTCAGTTAATACGATCTCCCACAGTGGCCATACCATTGACAGCAGTGACAAAGTCTCTTGGGCAGCAACTGGAGGTGGCGCGGCGCAGCCCCAGGGGAGCACCCAGCACTTCTCCCTGCTCCCAAGGGTGTGTTTCCCACTACCGCTCCCAGCCCAGCATCAGCGTATTTTTTCGGATATTTTCCCAGTTTCCACAAGAGGGCACCGGCACGACACCGACGGGACGCTCCGGTGTCCCCGAGCGGCGCCGCCCGGTCCCCTCCCCGCGGCGGCAGGAGCGGAGGGAGCCGGGGCCGAGGTCTCGCCAGGGTTTTGTCCGCAGGAGAAAAGCGGCTGATGCACATCTCCCAGGAGATCTCGGCTCTGGAGCCGTGACTCACCACGACATCTGCTATTGCAGAAATAAACCACTTTTGCTCAAAAAGGCGGTTTTCTGGAACAGCTCCGCCAACACAGAGGGGCTGCAGAGAGGGGAACAGATGTTCCTCGGGGGGTACGGAAGGGCTCCCACTGGCACCTATCTCCTCCAACCTCCACATCCCCGTGCACAGACCGGGCAGGGACCACGAACCCTCGGGAGCTGCTCCTCTGGGGAAAAGAGCTTTGTCTGAAAGGTGCATTGGGCTCCTGGCAAACCCTGATGCAGGGAAAGACTTTGCTGGGAGGACATAAACCAGTGAAAATAAACCCCTGTTCTATCCCCAGTAATAAAAATGTGAACGAGAAACACACAAAAGCCATCCAAGTCCAGTCTGGACTGGATACCCTTCACAAAGGAAGCTTTTGACTCAGACCTGCTGCTCAGAGCTCAGGTGCCTTTCAGGGAGTGATGAAGCGGCTTGGTCAAGAACTACACCTCATGCCACAGAACCTGGCAGATCAGGCATTTGACACTGTGGACTTTAGGCAGAGAAAGAAAATTTCAGTATCTTCTTGGGTAAGTTTTTAACCCAAGTGCGCATGTAGAAGACTGCTCAAATCAGCGCTGTCCTGTTCACTGCCCATACAGGACCCTGGAGCGTGACAGTTGATTTCCTCTAGATTATCTTGATCTTTGTGAACACTGAGTGATTGTATACTGAAGCACGAGGTGTATCAGAAATGCCAAAAGAGCAACAGATTGTCTGACAGGCCTGTCATTTTTGTCATGAAATATGACATGCATCCCATCTGAGAGGAAGGACTGGATTGCTGTACACTTCAGTGCCAGCTGAGGCCAGGCAACATTCCTCATTTTGGAGTCTTATTTATCAGACCTGGAGGATGACTTACTGCAGGATTTTAAAAAAAGTGGCAAAAGTCTCAAACCATCTAACTCTCTTTAGTTGTGCCTTTATATAAAACGTGTTGCCATTTCACAGGTGTGTCTGTGAGGAATTTCCCTTTTGTGAATCCAATTTCCTATCACTTTTGAACAAAAATGCATCTGTGACATGGAGGATGGAAAGGTAGAGACAGCATGGCTTGATATAGAGCAATGGGGAATTTTCCAAGCAGCATCCAAATGGAGAACAAACAAGACAAACGAAAGCCAATTCAATGCAGAGAATTTATCAAAGGAGAAAAATGCTTCTTGAGCATCATCACTGATTGTCCTTCTATAGCAGACGTGCCAGAGGGACACTACAAGCATGACAGAGGAACAGAAATGGCAAAGTAAACACAAGTAACAAGGTGGGAACAAGCCTAAGGGCTCGTGGGAGCTCCTGTGCTCCCCACCACAAGCCCTGTCAAAGACGCAGCCTTGACCAAGCACCAGCCAGGACATAAGTAATGTGGAGCGGACGTAATATCTCCAGAGGAGATAGCATGTGGTGGACTCAAGAAAAACAGGAGAGACTGCTTTGTTTTTTTATTGCTCAGTAGTAAATGAGACCTGACACCTTTTCCCAAAGACTGAATTCATCAACTCCAGAGCTGCAGGTAATTAGATCCGGAGTCATGGTGGGATTGTCTCTAGCATTCATGGTATCATTTTGCTCCCTGTGCTTTCATTAGGATCCTGTAACTGAACTTCCCAGGAGCTACAGAAAGACAAAAGTAGTATTCACTTGTGTTACACCTTTTATCCCAGCAGTCATCCAAGTTTTTGGCAATTACAGTTGTGGAGGAGCCCAGCAGAACCCCCCAGCAGCCCAGCAAAGACACAACTTCCATTTGCAGGGAAACAGGAAAATTTGTCTCCTGAGATGTACTTCAGCAACAGTATCAGCAGCAGCACTTCTGCAGGTGACAGCATCACACTGAGAAAAGCAAATCTTCATGAAGGGTTGACTGATACCTAGACAAGTCAAGAACAAGCACTATAGCCTATGACTTGCAGTATTTTGGCAAGTCTACAGCTGCCAATCAAGTGGATGCCTCCTCAGAAGGTTTCCAGGTTTTCCTCTCAAAAGAGATCCCGTGAGAACCCTTTCCTCACACACTGGTCTTTTTCATCTTTTTATCCCTTTTGGTACCCCTCAAGGGTTCAGCTCCTCCCTTGGTCCCAACACCATTCTCAGATCTGCTTCCTCAGCTTTTGGACAGTGAAATCCCCAAAGCCTGCAAACAGCCCCTGAAGTTTCCTTTTGATCTCTTGGTAGTCTGCCATCTCCAGCCAGAGACATTTGGTGGAAAATAGAAAAATCCAGAGCCAGGTGGTTTTGGATGTGAGCCCTGGGGAAGCTGCATGGGGGTTAAATGCCCGCACCATGGTGCATGAGAGGCAACCTCCACAAATTAGGACAAACCTGCGGATGAAGCAGCCCAGATCTCTTATCTCCCACTTCTATTTTGAATGAGGAAGCCTTTTGTCCCGTACCCTTAAACAAGGACGTGTGTACCAGCTGTGTGAGACACACCTGGATTTCAGAGCGCACCCAGGATGAAACAGAAGCGCCAGCGCTGTTGGATGATCTTTGGCAGCTAGGAGCTGAACCACAGAGATACCAGTTGGGGTTTGTTAAATAACAAGACAATATAATCTAAACATGGACATCACCTTCAAGCAAGGGCCCTGTGACACAGGAAAAATTGCTTTTGTCGACTCAAAAGATCAGTACTGTCAGGATAAAATAATATGTGAGCCGGTGTGAAGAAGTCTGCCTGGCCGCTGACCGTCAGAAACAGGCAGAAACTTCCTCTTTTTAAAACAATATGAAAAAAATCCTGAATAGACTGCCACTTCCCAAGTCACCGTATTTGGACTGTTGTCACCAGGAACTGTAAATAATCTCTAGATTTCTTGGAAGAACAGTTTTCTGTGCACGTGGTGTATTCCGATGCAAGATATTCGTCAGATTTAATCGGGTTCTTGTCGCTGTTGAGCGGCTAGCTGAGGACTGACCCAAGTTCTCAGACAAGCGAAGAGAGGAGAAAAGCACTTTATTGTTTTGAATTCTATATATATAGAGTTTACAGAAGTGCCCCAGATTGGTCAGCCCGAGACCTCCCCCTAGGCACAATTGGCCAGGCCCGACCTCACTCAATCCGGAGAAACTGTTTGCAAAACATCCAAACTTTATCTTGTTTATGAAATATAGCAAAATGTTCCCACGGGAAGAAGCTGTGCTAGCCACAGGTTCTTTTCCATTAAATCATCATGGCTAATCAAAAAGCTGGAATCCCATCTGAAGACCACACTCCTCGGTGAATGTCAGCAAACCCGTTGTCAAAGGCAGTTTCTCATTCTGATCTAAAAATCTCCAATTCTTCAGCAGCTCCTTCCCCTTGCCCCCATGTCTGCTTTGTTTTGCACTGGATTTAACTTTGCATATGTGGTTTGGTGTGGGTTTTTTTAATATAACATCAAATCTCTTAATTCTCTGACCCAGAAAACAGAGACAATCCTCATAAAAATCTGGGACAAAGAAGACACAGCTGGCACGTGTGCAGCAGCAAGAGATTCCGAAACTCCCAAATCTACCCATTTAAAGTGATTTTGATTAAAGAAAGCATTTTGAGAACTGTTGCTGTCAGATCTCAGGTTATTTTGCTTTCAAGTGGTGCTCTAGTCTGAGCAAGACACTTTTAAGAGTGACGATGTGGTGGCTCGTGTTAATCATCACCGAGGATGGGACAGCTTTTCCCTCCCATGTTGTCACCTACACAGGGCCAGCCAGGACACAAGACCCACAAAGGCTACACAACTGCTCCCGCAGCAACCAGAAATAAAGGTTCCCTGAGCCACAGCATGACCTTTCCCAGAGCCACACAGCCCTATTCCTGCAGCACTTTTGCCTATGAGTAAATAATGAGAAATTAGTGCATCACCCTGGTGATGAGTCACAGCAAGCGGCCGCTGACACTAATGAACCTGCCAGGACAAAAAGGGTGTCACAGACAGCCAAGCCCCCTAGTTTCGTGATGACGTCACCCATGTCATACCCATGTCACCTCTTGTCCTCCACAGAGTCAACACAAACGGTCCCAACTGGTGAGACATATCCGACACCAAACCAGGAGAGCCCCATCCGATGCCGGGCAGGGATGGGAATGCATTGCATTTGGTGCTACCTCTTTGCACGTTTAATTTAATGAGGATGAATAACCAAACAGCCAGGCTGAGTCACAGAGGCAGCAATCTCCCTTCACTCCAGGAGATTTTAGGGGCAAAAGGATGGGGTGGAGGTACAGCCCCACTGCATGCTGCCTCCAGGGCAGGGGGGCTGCTAGCCAGGAACGTCTTCTACCCCTAACACAGCACCAAGGATGAAGAGTGAGGCCAGCGTGGGAGCTCACTGCTCCATCCCCAGCACCAGCCATGGGGAAGTTGCTGGTGACAGCAGGGTTTCACCCACTAGCTCTGGACACTTCCCCAAGGCGTAGTTTCATTAAAGAGAGTAATTTGGCCTGACTACCCTGGGTAATTCCCACGGCTGGGGCCACAATAGCAGCCAAGCCCAGGAGGAAATTGCATTACTGTACATGGAGGTCTCAAATCTGAAAGGGAAGGAGCAGTTCACACCAACCAGGGCTTTAATACCAGATTAAATGCTTTCACAGCAGCCCGACTGTTTGAAAGCTTCCAGCCAGCCTTTTGTCAGTTTGCATTGTAGTTTGGATTCAAGAGGTACTTTAAAATGTAACCAACAGCACTTTATTTTATTATTTTTTTAATATGGTAGCTTAGCTTTCTTGAAAGGAATTCATGGACTTGGGACGGGCACTGTTCCATATGGGAAGGCATGAAGCGCATTAATGGCAGAGGGGCCAAGCAAAGCTCCTCTGTCCAAAGCTGTTTAGGGAATCTATTGAGCATTCTGTCCTTAAAGACTCGCCATTTTAGAAGGCTGAATGAAGCTCCAACTGGAATTATCAATTTTTAATTTTCCCATTAGCAGAAACAGAAGAAGTATGCTACTTTCTCCTGATACAGGGAACAGCCTGCATTCATACAAGGATTTTACTTTAAGAGGCTGATTATGCCAAGCCTTGAACCAGGAGCTAAGCCATGTCTGAGGGACATGCCTCACTGGGTACTTAAACAGAGACATTTAGGAGAGTTCTTGGCTGACTCTGGGCAGATGGGAGTAGGAGGGCAGCTGGACCAGGATGTGGGACGTGGCGACCTGGCAGTGACAGCAGCAGGATGGTCCTACCCTGCTCAGGGGTGGAAAAGCACCCCAGAAACAGCAATGATGAGTCGTGGGCTGGCTTCTACTCTGAAATTTGGCACTTGGGAGATGCAGGGCACACACTCATAGGAAACTGCTGCTCCTCCTGTCCCTCCAGTCCCTGACACGGGGAAACAGAGGAACGTCTGTCTCTCCCCTCGCCCACCCCAGCCAGCCAGGGGAGGGTGGGGACACAGCCTGGAAGGGCTCTGTGCCACCTCGCTTTGCCCACAAATGCAAACTTGTCATTCAAATGAGAAGCTGCCACAAAGGCGAGGGCCCTGCCCTAAACAAAGAGCCACTTGGGATAGCGGCAGAGGGGGACGCGGGTCCCTGGTCTCCACTGATGAATGCAAATGCCTCCAACCCCTGGGAACAACTTCTCTGGGAACAACACAGATGGGGCTTTGTGAGCAGGAGGCTGAGAAAAGACTCATACGAAAGCCCCCAGGAATGCCCAGCAATCCCCAGCTGGAGAAATGCCTTGGGGGCATACATAGACCTTCCCTCTCACCCCTGGCCACAAAGTCAAGAAAAAGCCGCTCACACCAGAGCCCATGTCCACGCAGGATGATCTCAGTGAGGCCACCACCACCACCACCCCACTGTCAACTCCTGTCCAGGCAAAGCAAATCCCTAGGGCAAAGCATCTCCCTTGGGGCCAAGTTTGCCCAGCCTCAGGCATCAGTCCATCCCCAAGCCACAGGTTTTGTCCTGCATGGCCATGTCCCCACAACAGCAGCAATACAGCCCAGCGGGCAGGAGCTGCCTGCAGGAACAGCTGGATCCCTTACAAACCAGCCAGTCTCCAGGTCAACACCTTCAGCATTCAGACTCCACACACCAGCTATTCTGAAAAGCTCAGCTTCAAGGGAAACCATCCCCAGACCTGGTTCAAAGCCCAGTGAAGTGAGAGCTCTCATTTCCCAGTTACTACTAACATACAGGAAGTTTTTGCTGTCTGCACCCCTGATACATCTGAACTCAACAGCCATAAAAATATGCTATTTGTGAACGCTGTAGTGAGGAGGGGTTGGGGGTTTACTGTAAAGGCAGAAGTGCAAAATCCAAAGTCATAAATCTCAAAAGGGGCGTACTAAAATTCAGTGGAATCACTCATGTCAAGGTCTGTTCCATCTGCTATTTTATGTTCTCTTTGTCAGGGTGGCTAATGGAGAACAATAAAAACATTAATAATCAAGTTAGATTTATAAACTGGGCAGGATATTCCACTAGTAATGAAATCTGGAGAATCATTCCATGTTCTATTGCTTTGGGCAGCATGCTAATAAGAACTGCCTTTGAATTATAGCCCTCTTTCATTTTGCTGAACTTTAATTTGGCCCAGCACCACTGTTTCATTTAAAACAAACTTCAAGCAGGAGTGGAGCAGAGGACAGAGCTCAGAGCCACAGTCCAGCTCAGCGCCGACAACCTCTCAGCTGCAAGGAGCGAGGAATCGGGTTGTAAAAGCTCTGTTGACATTGTGCTCCGTTTACTACAGAGAATTGCTGGATATAATTTTCCAAGGTTAGCAGAGCTTTCTATTGCCATGGTTTCATGCTTCCTAGTTTTCAAATATTTGACTGAAAGGCCTCAGAGATCTTAATTTCTTAGTTGTTTCATCAAGTGGATGTCAAATAATTCTTGAGGCTCTCACTGTCCAAAGAGTGGTAGTTTTCTAACCAAACCTCTGAAAATATATCGCTTCTTGTGCTCCCTGCTGCTCATTAGAGGGCATAAGCATAAACCTGATTTACATGCAACTGCTTTGGAAACCCATCAATGCTGTCTCAAGCCGGGGAGTTGCTTTGCCCCAGCAAGCACACCCACAGGAGGGAGATGGCACCCTGACACCTATCGCACATCCTAAATGTCGGATTCCCAGCATAAGTAAGTCCTGGTTTAATGTAATTTTCGCTCCTGCAGTTCACTTCTACTCTATTACCATCATCCCCAGCACCTTCTGCATTGCCAGGTGGCCCCAGCTCTTCAGCAGGGTTTGGAGATAGTGCTCAAATCTAGTCCAGGACGAAAGAGGTATCTTAATGCCTGAAAGCTGTCACCAGTAACTAATAAGACCCTCAAGTACTAACATTTACCCTGTAAAAGCTAAGTGCAGCACGTTCAGTAGTGAGGGTAATAGCGGGTCAAAGATTGAGTTAAATTGATTGGGGCAGAATACATAAATTCCTGTGCTGTTTGCATGAAATATTAATTCCAGCTTTAACATTTGGTTACAGAGGAAAGTGAATGCACCATAATGATGCAGGTGTACCTTACATGCACCATATTTTCTATTCTCCTAGGAACATATGGGGAACGATAGGCTTTGTCCTCCCTGACAGGTATCTGAGCCGGAGCACACGCTTGGAGCCGAAGCCTGAGCAGCAGAGGCAGCGTCCTGGCGCACTGCTCTGAGCAAGCCCTGTTCATTAGATAACCCTGCCATGCTGCAAACCATCCCTCCCTCCTTCACAGCAGTGCACTGGCAGCATTTTGAAATTCGCTGAATATCAGGGAATTTCTCCAACCTGGGGGTCTGGCCCCAGGACTGCCCACATGCACCCAGCCACAGCTGTCTTTCTGACACCCATGTTTGATATAGTTGTGGGGCTTCTCTGGGCTACAGCGGGTATCAGCTACAAGAAACTTTTCTTCCTCCAGGAGAAACCCTTCATTTCTTCCCTCTCAGAGGGATAAAACTGTACAGACCCGCTGGCACCGTGACCTGGCAGGGACATGACCTAAGCTCTCCATTCCTGCTAAAACCTGTTATCTCCCTGCAGACTGAGCAGGCACCAGTAAAGGGAGAAGCAGGACCAACAAGGATGCCCGTGCTGTGCAGACCCCCGCAATGAAGCCAACCCTCCACCTGCTGCCGGCACAGAGCAGCCCTTAACACATCCCCGAGCATGTCTCAGTCCTCGGGGATCGCTCTGACTCCAAACATGCCATTTTACCCTGCTTGCTGCTGGAGTTTGTGTGGCTCCATGGCAGGCAGGGAGCCCTCGAGACAGGCCAGCCCTCTCCCAGCGCCTGAGAAAGCACCATCCACGTGTGAAAGCTGGTGGGGCCATCGCCCCAAAATGCCGGGCTGGGGGAAAGTTGGATCACCAGGCCGGGATGCGGAAGAGGCACCACGGACTGGGTGCGGTGGGATGAAGTGGGTGCAGCGGGTATGGGGTGGTGGGCACTGGGTGCGGGGGGGATAAACGGACCCTTCCGTCTGCGCTGGGGGGGGCACCAGCTGCAACGAGCGGCACCACGTAGATAATGTTGGAGGGGGCACCGGGTGTAAAAGGGCCCGACCAGCGGGAGCAGGATAGAAGGCACTGGCGGCAAAGGGGGCATCGGGCAGCGGGGCGCGCCGGGGAGTATTTCCAGCCGCCGAAGCTCGCCCAGAGCCGCCTGGGCCGGCGATGCCCGGAGGTGGGGGAGTACCCGGCGAGGCGGGTGACGGGGGAAAGGGGAGCGGAAAGGAGCGGGGGGCCGCGGGTAACTCACAACTCCCCGGGTGATGTCCTCCGCCGCGGGGGTCGGCGCCGCGGGCGCTTCTTGCCACGCCAGCCACAGAGCGAGCACGAGGAGCATCTCCCGGCGGCGGGCGCGGTGCCGGGCGGCGGGGTTCAGCATCCCCTCGCGCTCCTCGCCGCCCGGCCCCGGCCCCGCGATGGGCTCCTCCGGGCTCCGCGCCGCATCCGCGCTCCAGCCCCGGGCTGCGGCCGCCGCCGGGGAGGGATGGAAGGAGGGACAGAGGCGGGGAGGCTCCGCTCCGTTCCGCGCCGATCCGCCAGGGATGGAGGCGGGGGGGCTCCGCTCCGCCCCGCGGGGGAGGGAGGCTGGGGGGACCCCGCTCCGCACTGCTCCGCGCTGCCGGGCAGGCTCCGCTGCCGGGTGCGCCGTCACATCGTCCCGCTACCGTAGCCCGCGGAGCGGTAAAGTTGCTTCGGACGCTGGCGAGGAGCAGAGCGCGGCTCGGCAGCGGCAGCTACTGCTGCTGCCGGGGGCCGCCGCAGCTCCAGCGCCGCTGCCATGCACCCCTCTGCGGCCGGCCGACCGAGGAGGAGGAGGAGGAGGAGGAGGAGGAGGAGGAGGAGGAGGAGGAGGAAGGGATGCTAATGAGGGAGGCGGTGCCAGGGTCCCGCCGGCGCTGGGGGGTCGCACAGCGCGCTCTGGGCTCGCTTCCACTGCGCCTCGCGGGCGGGAGCGGGCTCAGTCCCCTCCCGGTTTGGTATCTGCGTCTGGCTGAAATCCCTCAGGGTTCCGACACGGTTTTTTCCAAACATCAACACTTCTGTAAGTACCAGCCTCATCGCCGAGCTTTCAAGGGGCTATGGAAAAGACCGCGATGTTGGAACATTCCCGACTGACATCCTGTCTCAGCGAGACAAATGTCTGGCTTGTCCCCATAAACAGCATAATGGGATCCCTTGGCCTCTGCAGTGTGTCCTCCCTCGAGAGCTGTGAATCTGCCACATGCTCCGACAGGCCAGATGGCAGGGGACACCCTGACAGCTCCAGCTCGTGCCGGTTCAGGGTGAACATGTACTTCTACTCAGCATCTGCCTTCCCCAGTTCCTATAGGCGTATTAATACACTCAACAAAATTTGCAAATTATTTTTAAAGGCGTTTCTTGGGTTTTTGGGCGTTTTGTTTTTGTTGTTGTTGTTGTTTTGGGGTTTTTAAAAGAAATTTGCAGTTTCTGTTTTAAGATAAATAAGAAGTGGAGATAACGAAGAATAGGCAGAGATGAAAAATTGCTTCTAGGTGCTGCTCAGGCAAAATCGTAATGGACATTGATATGACAGCGGCACAAATAGATTAATCCAGCAATGAACCATAGCTGCTTCTGGAGATACTTAATATCAGACAGGACTGGAGAAAACCAGTGAATAAGGGAAGAGGAAATCTTTGTCCAAAACAAATTTATTAAAGAGAAATGACAGGGAAACCTCACTTCCTGTGGACAAGTTTGCATTACCCTGTGTCCCTGTGAGCTGGACTGAAGTTAATGCTCCAGCACTAGAGGAATCAGAGGGAAACCCCCTGGATTACATGGCTCAGAGCCTTACTGACAGCTACCTGTCACCTTGAGCTGTTACCTCGAGAGCTTTGCTCCATACTAAAAGTTCAGCTTCTTAAGGAGCCCAGCAAAGCCCAGCCTCTGGTTTCACAGGTGCAAAGAGAGGCTTTCCAAACAGCAGAGCTGACAGCTCCCACTCACTATTTAAATTCACCGTGGAAAGATGTTCACGGCCACTTTGCCACAAAGCCCGTGTCTCTAGGGCATGTTTCCCCGTCTCTGTATATCCTTCAGTCTGCAGGTCTCACTCCAACCCTGTGCATCGTCTGCTGCTCCCATCTCCTCCCCTCC
The DNA here is from genome assembly GCA_024500445.1 of Entomyzon cyanotis. Lineage (NCBI taxonomy): Eukaryota > Metazoa > Chordata > Aves > Passeriformes > Meliphagidae > Entomyzon > Entomyzon cyanotis. Next base: position 77,079 of record JAKEPQ010000852.1, read on the forward strand.
ATCCTGCAGCTGCCACTGCTCTCGAGGGAGAGCTCTTTCTCACTTTCAATAACCATCATGCCAGCCCCGACAGGACAAGGACTGTTATTTGCTGTATTTCCAACTCCTCTGCTCTGAGCAGAAAGCAGCAGCCTCCCACCACCCCTCAACCTTTTCTGGGTTTTCCAACAGAGAAGCTTTATTCTGGGCAGTCAGGCCAGCCTGAAATTGCTTAGCAACATCACATGTATTAATTTCCTGTTAAGCAGCTCTGGAATCTCTTCTTATTAGGAATCACTTCTTTTGACATGACTGTGGGCAGAGCAGAGCCATCCTCGGGAGGAAGGCAGAGGGAATACATTAACATGTCCGAATCCCAGAGTTTGGGACAAACAGGCAGCCCTCCCCTCGGGATGAGCAGCTTCTGTGATGGTAGCCTTCACAGAGTGAGAACTGCCAGCACAAGTTCACTGACATGTCATGGGCTTGAGGTTACACTGACAAAGGCTTTAGCAGCACCTTAAAATGCTTTCTAGGAATTTTGGGTCCTCTGAAAACTTCTCAGCACAAACTCAGCATACTCTGCTCCTCTACAGGGCACAGTTTATCTGGCAGACTGGCTCTTCTGCTGGGCAGCCTGGAGCTCCAGGACTCAGTCCTATCCCACATCCACAGTGCTCCCTCTCCTGTGCTGGCCACATCAGGCTGTAGCAGCAAGGTTACCTTGGCTGCCTTCCTCACAGTTCTGGAAGATGCTACATGATCCACACGGACCTTTAATCCCATTTTTAGAAGTGGGCAGTGAAGAATAAAGGTTCAGCAACAGGAGCCACCGAGCTGTTGGACCAAAGATAAAGGCTTGAGCCCACTCCAGCTGGAAGAATTTTGCTCTTAGCTTCAAGGGGTCAAGATTTTAGGGCACATGCTACCATTTTATCTTCACCTCCTGGGTCATCCTCTCACAGCAGCACATCAAGGACAAAAATCTTCACAGTTTCTGTCAGAGCAGGTGTTTTAAGCAGATTGACAGCAGACCAAATGGAAAATGCTGGTCCATGTCAAATGTGCTTTAATCTTTTTAGATTCTTTCCAGTGGCATTAAATGCAAGAGCATACCCATTTTCACTGAAGGTAGAACGTACTAAACTTGCATATTGCAAGAGAATATTATTTCCACAACTGTTTCTTACCCCACAAAAGCCTCAGAGTTTTTAGGGGGCCAAATGTCACTGAATTTCCCAACCTCTGACCTCTGTAGATGTCAATGCCCTGTTTCCCTGTCTGCTCAGGTATTAGTTATTAGCGCCTGTGCTGTGTCAGCACCTCAATCTGTCTTGCACCACAAGAACCTGCAATGTGAATGATTACTTACACTGGATGAGTAGTTGCTTTGTCCATATTCTATTGAAAGTAGTTCCCAACATATTTATAAACATTTTAAGCAAGCACTTACAAGAGACAAGATGGTAGATTTCTGCCATAAATCACAAGACAAAGAGAGTCCACAACCACGCCAGTTACAAAGAGCCAGGAGAGAATCTTTAATAGTTTAATTTTATTGCATGAAGCTTCCTCCTTTAATGAAACACTGCTTGACCATGAAAGCCCAAAGAAATATCAGAGAGGCTCTAAACCCTGTATTTGAATATATATGTAGTATATATAGTCAAATTTAAGCATATGAGTAATTACACTAGCTTCACTGTAACCTAATGAATGTAATAGATGAGCAGCTCTTCCTGGGAAGGTGGAATCTGTGCCCAAAATAACAAGGCAGATTGTGTGGATGCCATCAGCTCCTTACAGCTACAGAGACCAGAGCTGGGCAATAAACCTGGTTATAACAAACTGAACTGTGAATATTTTTCCTCTCTTTACTTTTCAGTAAACAAAATAACCCACTTCAGTGGCACAGTTTTAACTTTGTGCTCATGTCATAAGAACTATATGAGGGTAGATGGACTTTTCAAGCCATTCATGTTGCTGAATAGAATTTATTTAAGGAAGGAACAGCGTGATAATTTTAATTCTTTTAAGTGTAGCTTCCAAAATGCATTCTTTATGCTTCATTTATTGCAAATGAATGACTGTTAAAACAGCATTTCAACACATTTTAGCCAAAATATTTGCTTTGCACAACAACAAAATAGAGATAACTGCAAGCAGCTGTAAGTAAGAGCAGGCAAAAAAGAGCAGAGAGCTATTTGTGGTGATACCTATGGTCTGTTTTAGCACAGAACTTTAATGCTAAACAAGAAATGCTAGTAAACCTGATTTGCAAGTTCACATTTCCCTGATCTGCCCGTTATTGTCAGTGTTTGGAAAAACCTGTAAACAAGTACACAGCCTGCTTTCCTTCCACATACATTCCAGGCAAATGCACCTACTTAAAATATTTTCACCTTTGTGCACCCAGATGACAAGTAGTAATTTAAAATGTCATTATCTTCTAGCTATACATGTTGTGTGGAAGATGAAGATTTTTCCTCAGTGTCTTTAGCATAATTAGCGTGTATGACAACATCCAGACAATTTAATTTCCCAATTAACACAGCTATACTGAAAATATCCTTTGCATTAAATCTGCAGCAGTTCTTATCAGTAGATAGTATACAACTTCTTCTGTTAGTGGAATTCTTTATATCAGATAAAATAAACTGCACCTCTTTGTTTCAAAGATTTTCACAGACAACCTTGCTTTGTCTTTTGTTGCTCATTTAGCACCAAGAAATCAGCTCCTTTGTCCACCTGGCCATGAAATCCACCTCTCCCTTCCTTTGCTCAAACACCCATAGTCACGCTTTCTTCCATGCTGCCCATTCTGCCTGGGAATATTTGCTTCTAAGCAAGCCTGAGGCAGCCATGCTATCCTCCCTTTGCCTCTTACGAATACACTGTAAGACCAGGACACCACCACCTCATCCCAGTATAATTTTTCCAGTACAACCATACTCCACGAATTGGAACAATATTCAGCTGTAATTTCCTTTATCTCCCTTGCTTGCAGAGGTGTCTTGTTTTCCATCTTCTTCTCTTTATTCCAGGTTTGTGAGGCACTCAATGCGAGGTCATCTCAGTCTACTGCTGGAATCCCTTGGCACTACAGGAGCAGTGGTGGCAGCTCAACCCACAGACAGCTCAAGGCCGCGTTGCCACTGAGCAGACACCACCACAGACCATCTGAAACAACACCAGCCACTTCTGCCTCTCAGCTGCATCATATTCTCACAGAACAGTGTTTAAGGCATTAACACCCATGAATTATAAAACAATACAAAAGAAGTTCATGTTTTGCAGGCATAGATTTGCTGCAGTGTCCCCAGTACAGAAAAGCTTCCATGAAGATCTTGTAATAAGGAGCCAGGTAGAAGGATGGGTCAGAGCTGCCATGTTAATGCAAACCAAAGTGTAATTTTCACTAGCAGTATTCCTATCCTTGTTCCAGTTGCTTTTCAATAAGTCTGTGAAAGGATGTTGATGACTTGTTTAAGCAATGATGAGAAGTTCAGAGGTTAATTAACGAGAAGTAGAACACAGTCACTTTACTGAGAAAAAAAGTCCAAGAAAAAAACAAACAAAAATTTTTAAAGCTATAAGGTATCATTAGACTGCTTTTTCCAGTGGAAAACAGTACTAATTTTAACACTACTTAGACACTACAAGCTGTCCTTTGGCCAGGGATAACCACAAGTCCCTGAGCCGTTTTTATAATGCTTTAATACATGTTTGTGCTTTCTGTCAGTCAGGAGGACAGCTAATTATGTGGCCTACATCAAAAGCCAACAACCTGTTATATGCACACATACTCTGTACCCTCCAGAGGCAGATACACGCTTGAGCAATGTCAGAACATCTCGTCAATTAAATCTGGCCATATATCTTCTTTCAGCATGTGACATGTTGATTGACAACCTGTCTGGAAGCCTAGCTCAGACAACTGGGAGATTTTGCTAGCAAGGTCAGGAAAGCTTCTTCTGCAATGCAATTTCCGTCATGGAGCCCTGGGGGACTGAGGTTAACAGACCTCACCTGCACTCTGTGCTGTGGGACCCTCCTGCAAACAGCACACCCCTGGCCTTGGCTCTTCTTCCTGCTTTACCTTCAAATTCTTCCTCTTCCCAGCCCTTCTTATATACATCCTGCCAGTTCCTCATAAATGTTTTTTTACCATACCTCACTCCCCACTGAGTTCAGTTTTTTTGGAGGGTAACAACACTTTATAGTGCTGAGAGCCCTGGGTTTGAACTCTGGATAAATTCTGGTGTCCTTCACTTTCCAGTTCTGTGAATCTCTTTGAGGTAAAGATTACTCAGCATTAACAGATAGCAACAAAAAGCTTTCAAATATTTTATGGGAAAGAACTTCAGACTGACCATACCCAGCTTTCTTAGGAAAAATGTTACCAGAAAAGGTGCAGAAACCATTCATGAAGATGGGAAGCAGAAAGGAGATTAAAACAAAAGGTGTGAGAAAAATGTTATGGAAAGCTGTAAAAATAGTGAAGTAGTTAACCAAATTGCCTGGAAGGGCTGTGGGATCCCCACCACCAGACCCAGAGGCTCTCGGGACCAGCTTGGGCACATCTGGTGCAGGAGGACAGAGAACAGTCTCCTGATGTTCCTCTTCCTAATCTTGTTTTGCAGTTTATTTCTTCTGTTCCTCATCTGACCTGGATCTTCTTGCCTTTAAGATCTTTAAGATCTTCATAAAGAAGTTCAAAAGGTGAGGAAAATCAGCCACTAGCCTAAAGCCATTGCTGGACTCATACAGATATAGTCCAAGCTGCTTCCCCCATATAATGGGATTTAGGAGCCTGAGTTTACAAATTCATCTTTTTCTTCAGTAAGCAAACAACCTTTAAGATATGTTGGAGCCACAGGTCTGGATTCAGTGCTAAACACTTACCACATTACATGTCCAGGAGTTTTTCCCAGACTGGTTGGTTACAAAGCCCAGTTGGTAACCATGGAACCTGTTTTGAAACATCAGCAAAACCCAGGGATGTTTTTGAGCTAGTGTTGCAAATTAAGGGCTTTTTCTTGCTATTTCCAATGTGTTGGAAATACAGTGCCCACAAAGCTAATGTGGCCCTTAGCAATGCTAAGCAGAGCCTAAGGACAGCTGCCAGTGCTGCTCAGCTTCCCTGCTAATGCCCAAATGGGAAAGGCCTGCATTTCTCAAGCAAAGCTATTTCAGTGCATCAAATCCAAACAAGTCCTTACCTGCAAGTATTCTTGCTCCACAGCCTTTTCTAGAACTTCTCAGCAAAGTTAAACCCAAATGAAAGTTTCACACCCTTGATCAGTCCTCCCTGTTTGAAGGCTGAAGGAAGAACATCAGTTTAATAAGGCAAATCCCTACTATGAAAACTGTTCTTTGGTGGCAAGACTACTTTTGCCTTTGTAGCTATTCTCACCCATGGCAGTTTCCACCAAGGTTAAAAGTTAAGTGGATTCTGTAGGAAGAGGACGGATTCACTACTGGAAACTCGACACCAAGTCCCAAGAGGAGCATCCTTCTCTTACTTTCCTCTCCCCTGGACGGATGAAGGTGAGGAACAAAAGCTACATTTGGGCTGGATTATGTTCCTGTGTGTCAAAATCATGTGAAATAAGCAGCATAATTTGTGGAGCAACTTTGGGAACTTAATTATTTCTCAGGATGCAACTTTAATGACTCCTCTTCTACTCCATGGATCTTAAGCATGGATCTTGGTGTTGTGTTGCATTAAAAGCTGAAGCTGCAGCAGGCAGAATGGCAGCAGATTTGAACAAAAGAAAAAAAATAAACCTCTGAATGCTTTTCCCAAGAACAAACATAGGCAGTAGCACAGTGCTTTGGAAATAAATTGCTTATGAACCTTCTGGCTTGAAGCTACCAGTAAATATCCCTGTTTGCAATGATGGCCAGTTATATACAGCACAAAATCTCACTGCTCTATTAAAGGTCTTACTGAAAAGTCTCCCATTTTTACAGAAAAGCTCTTATTTACCCCTTGTGTCCTAAGAATAATAGATTACCGCAGTTCTGTCACTCACAGCACAGCTCAGCTCTGTGTCTACACTGCAGACTAAAGTGCAGCGTGTACATTAAAAGCTGTTACATAAACCAAATTTTCATTATGGTGATGGACACAAGGTGTCCAAAGGGATGGTTTATATACAACCTCTCTCTGTGCTTAATCAAAACACTATCAAATCCTTTTTTAAAATTTTTTTTATTAAAGCTTCACTAGAGGAATGTTTTATTATTTTTAAGTCATCCAGTACTTTACCACTAATTCCCAATGTTATTAAAGCTTGAACAAGGAGACTAGGATCTAGCTCTTGCAAATCCTCAGTCAATTGAATTTGGGGTTTTTAAAGCCTCAGTGCTGAGTGATCCAGACCTGAACTCATCACATCTGAACAGCCAGAAGAGAGCTGCCATTGGGCAGGCAGCTCAAAACTGCCCTGCTCTGCTCATTATTGGCCCTGTTTTGTTGTGGGAATGGGCAGCTATGTGATTGGGGAGCAGGGTGGAGAAGGTGGGTGAGCAGGTGGCACTTTGGCCTGGAGAAGTCATGTGAGATGGGGCACAACCAGCAGTGCCCAGTCACCCCAGTCTGACAGCAGCATCGTGTCTCTAAGGAGCTCCTTGAGGAGGATACAGGACAGAGCACGAGGTGTTTGGTTAATATGGTCCTGTGTCTGTGGGAAGGAAGGATGCTGCTACAGCAGCAGGGATGTTAAGCACATGAAGGCTTTGGCTCGTGGCTGTGAACATGCCCAAGGTGGGGGCTATTGATGAGGAGATGGAGCCAAAGGAAGACCAGAGCCTCTCCCCAGGCACTGACAACAAGGAGAGGGGAAATGCAGGTCCAACGTTTGTTGAAGCCATAAAGAGGAGAGACTCTCTGAACTAGCTCATTACAGTGCCTATTGGGAGCCTAGCTGTGGTTAAACTCACAAGTGAGGCCCCAAGGCAGCTGTGTGCACTTTATGAGGGTCGGGAGCCAAACAGCAGCTCCTTGCTTGCAGATTAACGACACCACAGATTTACAGCACCTTCCATCACTCACTCAGAAAGCCACTTCAGGGTGTGTCAGGCCACTGTACCCCATCAGCCTTCAGATCTCCATGGCCAGAGCCACTCAGCCAGAGAAACAGGAACATCCTTCATCCCAGGGCAGCTTGGCCCTGCCAAGATCCTACTTTGCACCCATAGCTGCTGTGCTGCTTCACTGCTGCTCTTGTTGGGTGTTTTCCTTTTTTCTCTCACCATATTGTTTTTCCTTTTCCTCATAGCCCTCAGGACGTTTACAGCCACAATGAAGAGGACGGAAAAATTTTGTCACCGTATAAGAGCTGAGAATTCTTTCAAAGGTAGCAGAGAGAACTCTCCTTTCATTGGCACCAGTAACCAGGAGGAGGGAAGCAGTCCCACTGCTTTATAGAACATTTATGTACATAAATTGCACAGAAACACAGCAGAAGGTTCACTCAGCCCTTGTTCAACTCTGCACAGGGAATAGCCTGGAGAGCTTTCCTACTGTTCCACAGCTCCCAGCAGGGCTCTCCCAGAGCCCTCAGCATGCAGCCAGCACCAGGCTTTCCCTCTCAGCATTTCCCAGCTGCCTGCAAGAGATTTGACATCCTAAGGAAGTCAAAGAAATGACAATTACCCAGATTGGTAATGGGACACAGCATTGGCTGCTTTGGAGTGGTGTCAGGGAAGCAGTGTGTTACACACCCTATGTCACACACTAAGGAACACCCCATGGCACCTGATGGCCCGAGAAAAGCTGCCCTAGTAGGATTTTTCTACTTTACCAGAACTGAATGAGGAGGCGGTAGTGAAACAATGAGTCTTCTGCAACTTCTCAGCCCCCAGGTGTCCCTTTGCTTGAGCAGAGCTGGGGCACTGTCACCCCAGCCCAGGCACAGTTCTGCCTAGTTCCCAAACAAGATACATCTTACTTCAAGTACCAAAAATTCCCAGGAGAAGGAAGAGGCTCCACTGCTCTGGAGTGCTCCAGGGAAAGAGCAACTGTCAGGTGTGTCACCACCACAGCAGTCAGTGACCAGCCCCACAAAGAGCCAAATGACAAAACAAGAAGATACACAACAGCGAAACCCTGTGCAGAGTTTACAGAAAAAAAGTACTTGAAGTGCTAAGAACCTAGGTTAAAGGGTTTTTTAATCTGAGAGTGTTAGATGCTTGAGAAAAACCTCCTTTGGAAAAAAAAAGAAAAGACTTTTTAAAGTTTTAGTAATTTTCTTAGACGTTTTCTTTAAAGGACAACTCCATACATCTAGAAAAGTTCCATCCTGAAAAAGCAGAGTTACTTAGAGCTACTTCACTTTCTGGTCCTTTACTAACTGCACTTCCAGATCGCTTTTCCCTTTCCCATCTCAGTTTCACCTTGACCCTCACACTTAACACACCTGTAGAAATTACACAACGCACGTGTTCAGTTTTATCTTTACCATTTCCCTGAGACATGGTCTCCCACATTTCCAAGCCACACCTGCTTCATGCCTCGCCTCTCCTGTTGTGCAGGGTCCAACCAGTCAAGGTAGAAAAGGGAGAGAACATCAGGCACATAATGTGCTCTCAGCAATTTATTGGGAAAGATAGGAAATGCCTCCAGAGATATCTCAGCCCAGGTGTTCCAGTTGATGCAGGGCTGTGCCAGCTCTTTCCTGGGGGAATGGCTCCCAGTGAGAGTCCCAAGCTGGGGTGAACCTGCTGGGTCTGGTCCTGATACTGACAGATTGAATTAAATCTTGTGTTTCGAGCTGGAATGCATAAAAGAAGCTGAGGAAAATGAACCATGGAAGTAAGTGATAAGGTGAGAAATCTGCTCAGCAAAACTAATTGCCTCGGGGCCTCCTGCACATGAAAGGACTTGAGATGACACCCTAGAGATGGAGAAATGGTGGAGTTCCAGGAGAAATCCCACAGAAACCTTGTTTAAACTTGGACTACTTAAAAAAGCAATAGGAAAAGTGGTACAGAGAGCCTTGTGTCCTGGGCCTGCTGCCATTCTCGCATGTTCCTGTCCATTCCCAGGGTCCTGCTGCTCCCGTGAGAGCTATGTGTGTGTGTAAACATGTGCACGGCCTGTGCTGAGACTGGGCTGCTGTGATCTCTAAAAATGCTCAGGAACTGCTTGAAAGCTCCTGGAAAGCTCTTGCCTCTGTTCTGCCTGCAGTTGTGTGCTGCCTGTCACTGCTGTGTTACAAAGGTTAAACGCACCTTTGTGAAAATCTCTGCTGGGTGTGTGCCAGTTTCAGTGCAGTTCTATTAGAGGAGACTGTGCCTGTTCTTCCCACTGCTATCTGCAGAATCCCCAGGCTGGTGGCAAGGCTGGGACCTGGAGTATGGAAAACTGCCAGTCCGGTGGCTGAGGGAAGGGGCCACCCTGGCTGGGCTGTCCTAGTTCTCCTGCCTGCTGAGCATGAGCTGTGCATGTCTTTCCCATGTGCATAGTCAGTGACACCAGTGCATCCAGCCACTCCTTGGATTTCCCACAGGGTGCACAGAGTGCTCGGCATGGTGTTCACAGCCAGGGATGGCACAGTAATCTGAGCAAGAGGTGTTCATGGCTCTTGGAAATGTCAATCCTGTACAGCTTGGGCCTGCTGGGGCTGCATTTTCCTGTCTGCAGAGCAAGTCAGGGAGTTAAATGTCAGTACTTGTGAGTCTCCCTTGGCAAGCATCCAGACCTTTCAGTGCATAGATACCCAACTGTTCATCCCCAATGCTGGACACTGCAGTCCCCATGCTTAGGAAGGAGGAGGCTGGAGGCAACTAGAAGGTTTCCAGGATGCTGGAGGTACCTGGACAGTAAATCTAGGCTTCTTGGCTCTGTAAGCAGCTGAAATCTAGCTGGATGTGCCTGAGTGCCTGGTGAAGGTTTGTCCTGCAAGGGATCTGTCTTGGGCGTTGTGTAGCAAACCCCTGCCATGGGACAGGCAGTTCCAGGGAAGTGAGGGATGGCAGGCACATCATGCTGGTACTCGGCTCCTCACCTCCCACACAGCATCCCGCTATGTCCCACTGAAACCAGTCCCCAGCTTTCCTGATCATTACTGTAAGTCTGGCCTTGCTGCCAGAGGTTCGTGAGGATGGGAACAACCCTTCATGGAGCATGGTATGCCAGAGCCTGGAGGGTCCCACAGCAAATGTTCCAACCCCCAGCTGAGAGCAGCACTGCCTCCCCAGGTAGGGGCTGTGCAGAGCTCAGCATGTTCTGAAAAGCCTCACGTTTGTGTCAAATATCGGGCTAGGGGTCTGAGGATCACATCTTCCGACAGCTCATCCTCCTGCAGGCTGGAGAGCTCGAACACAAGGAGAGGCGCCTGATCCCTATTATAATGCTAATCTCCTCCAACTCCCAGTAGGAGCCGAGTAGCATCCTGTTAATGAAATTATAACCATGGCTCACACGGTGCATTTCTGCTGAACACATCAGAAATCTCTTTCCCTCAGAGGCTACATAACCAACGCCTGGGAGTTATCTTGCTGCTGTTATAGAAGCAACACGATTAGAGTGCTGAAGCTAATTTAAATCCTGTTGAATGCTATTGTAATGCAGTGAATACAGCTGGTGTGTGACATGTCATTGAGACATCCTCAGAGTGGGTACATCAGGCTGATACCCAAAAGTTTAGGGGCTACATTCAGAGACTTCAACATAAATTGCAAATCTTTCATGAGCAGGTTCTGTTTGATGAGACTTTTGGGTGCTTAAGCTACAAGTCTCATTTAGTTGTGTGACAACTCCAGGACTTTTAGGTGTTCCCATACTGAAGTAGCTTCTTCTATCCTCCATTATCCTGAGCATCTTCCAGGTACTGCAACATCTGTGCTCCCAATGTGAGCAGTGGGTATGGAGCTGTGGGAAACTACTGTGCTAAACTTGGGCAGTGGCAGGGAGGCCAAAGTGGAGATTAACAGCATAGGTCAGTTGTGTTGGACGTTCTTCAAGTCTGGCTTTATGAGCTTAGTAGGGATTTGGGGTGATGGTGTGGGTTTTAAGAGCTTGGTTTTGTACCTCTGAAAGAAATGCCTCAGCCTCTGCCCTGTCAAACAGCAATGCAGCTCCCAGGCACAGCCAGGACACCACCCTGGGAGTGATACAGGGGCTCTCATGCTGCAGGGCAGCCCTGGCAGACCAGGTAGTGACAAGCAAATATAACACAGAGCTGAGAGGTTTCATCTTGACCTTTACAAGCTGCCGCAACATCCCAGAGCTCCAGCAATCGCCACCTTGAAGCGCCTGAGCAAACAACACTCCAGTGCAGCAGGGAGTGGAATTGGTCCCTACACCCCGGCATGACAGCAGACTACAGCATCCAGCTGCTCTCCTGAGTCTGACACCTGGAGAAGTGCTCCTGACATGCATTTTATCATTGTTCCCGTGATATGGAGCAGGGTTGAATTGTGTCTTCTCCTCCTCTCTTCCCCAGTACACCTGAGGGCAGATCACAGGGATGCAGTGGAGCAGAGGGCTCCTGATTTTACCCCCCCAGCCAGTCACAGAGCATTTTGTCCCAGTTCAAGCCAGCCCTATCTCTGGCTCTTGGCCATGCCTGACATAGATTTCACCCCCCACTCCATTCTCTCCCCTCCCCTCATGCCGTCAGGATTTTCTCATCAGGCCAGCAGGCAGCATTGCACTGGTTTCAGCCCTTTCGGGGAGATTTGAACTGAAGTTGCTGCCCTTGGTCCAGCCACATCATGATTTCCTTCTCCATAATTTAACATCCTACCCCACAAAAATATAAGTGTGGGGAGGGCAAGAGGAAAGAGAAATGTCAACAGGGAGCAGCAAAAACGGGATCCCAAACTCTGTGAGGAGATCATCTGTCACCTGTCTTTATGGCAGTAGAAGAACAAGCTACATCTTTACCAGGACAAAGCAGCTCAGTTCTTTGCCCCACCACAAGTGTCCTGTAGCCTTTGCAGCCCCTGACTTGCCTTGGCTGCCCACACAGCAGGGTCAGCTCTGGGAGTCTCTGTGTTACCCCGAGCCAGAAGTTCCCTGCCCGGGGCCATTGCCTGGAGAACACAAGACTCCTCCAAACTGAGGCATCAGCCATGGGTTTGGTAGCAATGGTGGAAATTGAATTCTCCTAATCTTTAGAGCCTCTCCATTACTCTTCATCTTGGCCATCAACATCACCCTGGTCTCTGAGGCTTGCTGGGGCCAAACACATACCTGCTGTGACTAGAAATAGATAGTGAAGTATTTTAGGAGGGAAGGTAACATTCCCAAAATGAACTCATCCTTTCACTTCACATGCTAGCAGCACAGGCTGTCACAGCTTTATTTTTAAATGGCCTTTCCTGTTATCACCAGAATAATTTCTTCTTACTGACCTGAACAGCACTAGCAAAGTCAAGTGGAATATATATATTCTTTCCTAGCCACTGAACATGGTCATTGTTAATCTGAGCATGTTAAAACCAAAACGGACAAGACGTGGAAGGTGTTTAACACTAACTTGATGGGAGCAAAGGGGAAGGGGTGAAGACCAGCCTTGCTGAAGGTAGAATTAGATGTTTAAAATGGAAGTGAGTACCTGTCTTGGATGTGTGGTACCTGCCTCCATCGCCCAGAACACCATTGCAGCAGGGAGACTCTTGAATGAGAGCACGTAGGCAGCCACTGGTCTGGTGGAGTTAACAGCAGCCCGAGAAACATGGGAACATGTTCACATGAGTGAAACTGGGAGATCCAGTGTAAAAAACCAGCAAAAGCAGCTTGCACAGTACTGTCAGGTCACTGGGAAAACTCTTTGTAGCCACATTGAAAACTATGAGCCAAGGCAACGGTTACTCAGGGACTCTTAACATCTTTTTAAGTTAGACTTCAAGGATAAATTCAAGATTTTCCAAAACCCAGCTGTTAGTATCAAATGAGGCACTTCAGCTCATATGGTGTATTGAGGCCAGGCCAAGCTGTCTCAGAACCATGAGACCAGAGGTAAAGGAGCAGATCCATAACAGAGCACAGTGGTTATCTGCTCTCCCTAGACCATGCAGGACCCAGGCTGCTTCACTCTCTACCATGAGGCTTTCAGCCCTTGGGCACTAGCATCCCTACACTCCAAAGCCCCTGTGCTGGCAGGCTGTGCCAGTCCCACTGCCTCCCTGTCCCCTGCACATCAGCATAGGGCTCAGGGCAGTGTCCCCAGGGGCACAATCAGATCCACCTTTCTTCCCGTTCCCCAGCACCCAGCTGATGGCTCCAGTCGTGCTCAAAAATCACTGACACGACTGATTTCACTGCGCCAGTACCACTCGCTCACAGTCACCACTCAGTTCCCTCAACTCCCATCTCCTGGGCATTTAATGCAAGACAAAAAGTAGCTGAGCATTAATCCTGTGGCTGCTGGACTGTGATACCAAGCCCCCCGCCCTCCACGTGTCCTCCTCTTCTCTCCCTCTCTCCAAATGTGTTTTCCCACGGGGGTTCCAGGCTCGCATCTGGGCCCTGCCAGCAGCACTGCTGCCTGGGGGGAGCAGGAGCAGCTCGGGGTGTGCTGGGCACATTAACAGGGTCTGGCTGCTGAACTGCAGGTCTGAGTCAGTGAGCTGTCAGCCCCAGCAGTGACATTCGCAGCAGCAGTAGATGAGAGAGTGCCCTCATGCTACAAAACACACCCTCTCTGGGAGGTGAAGCCTCTGGAACAGGCTCGCCGGGAAAGTGGTCACAGCACCAAGCCTGAGTTCAAGAAACATTTGGACAACGCTCTCAGGCACATGGTGGGATTTTTGGGGTGCCCTGCATAAGCCCAGGAGTAAGAGTCAATGATCCTGATGGGTCCCTTCCAACTCAAATAGTCTCTGACTCTCTGTGCTTTCCAGCACATAAGGAAAACTGGAGCCCCTAAGTAAAAAGGACAACCATTTTACTTCGAAATACAGTGTACTCTTGTATTGAATGTGCCTTAAGAAAGACTTGCCACGTTGCATTCTATCTGTAGTCTCAGTAAGTCCCAAAACTTGCTGCTATATATTTTCTTTACCAGGCAGGGAACCTTGGCTGCCATTCAGGAAAGTGCCTGGGATATAATAGTAGCATCCAGCCCCAAACCAACCTGGATTGTACTCATTGGTACAAAACCAGCCCTGACAGGGCTTGACTGAGACCAGATTGTAGCAGTTACAGGACAGCTATTAAGAGAGAGTCCTGACCCTAAAAACCTCAATCAGGCAGCAGGCAGGAGACAGGAGTTATTTTTGCTGTGGTTTATTGGTGTGGAAGCTGTTTGACAAAAGATGACATCAATTGCACAAACCTTGGGCTGAGCCAAGAGAAGAGCCCAAGGAATGATGCTGATTTACGGCCGTACCTGCAACTCTCCAGCCGCAGTGTGAGCAGGCTGGGGCCACTGGCCCTGCTGCAGGTGGGGACACTTGTAAAACATGGGGACATCTGTTACATGGGCACACATCCAGAGCTGCTGTAAATAAAGCAGGGCATTACACAGGAGTTAATCCAGCACCATTTTGGTGATCGTGTTGAAGATACCTACATGTTTATGCTCTGTACATCTCTTAATGAAAATAATGGAGCAGATTTCATCTCAGCGGCGTCCCTCTACAGAGCCAGACTCTGTGCCCTCAGTGAATGACAATAGCTGCTGTGCCATTGTCATTCCCCTGCAGTAAAGCATGTTGGAACCTGTTCCCTCCTGTTTGTTCTCAACATGGATCACTGCTCCTTCCAGCGCTGCAAGGGCCAGACCAAAAGAAAAGGCAGTGGTTTCCCAGCAGAGGTGTTTCATAAATTTACCACTCTGCTGTGAGGAGATGCAAACACAAACAGGCATGGGAGGCTCTCAGAGGCTCCAGGGCTTCCTGTTGCTGGTGCAGAACAGATCCCCAGCAGGAAAAGGCCACCCCAATTAGCAATAGGGAAGCACAGAACATTGGGCACGTTCAGTGCCAGCCAGGGCTGAGGGCACAACAAAAACTTCTCCGATTTATCAAACAAAGAAGGGTTGCATTGTTGTTTTTGTACCTCTGAGGCACTGTCAGCCTCAAGCCAACAGGATATAGTGCAAGAATTGTTTTGAACAATTCCAGATTAGTTTTTGTTGCTTTTTTCTTTAACTTTTCAGCAGCAATCCATTTTCATTTTGCACATGGACACACTCAATAGCACAGGCACTGAGTGCTCTTAGGCAAAGCACAGGCAAGAATTCAAATAAAGCAAAAAAAAAAATCTAGGTTTTTGTACAGTCTTACAATTAAATTTGCTGGCAATCTGTAACAAAGAATTCACAAAAATCTTGAGGCACTTTTTACAGGCAAGATGGAAAGTGCTTTATTTTTTCTTCCATCTTGCCGGAAACCTCCTTTTCTTTCTCTGAAGCAAAAGAAAACACATCAATAAATAAAGAAGGAATTTCCAAACTTTCTTTGACTCAAAAGCAACCTGAAATTATACAGCCTAATTCACTTCAAGCACTCCTGGCTCAGCCAGGCAAGCGTGTCATTTCCAGAGGCAAATGCTGCATTTCTGAAGGACAATCCATTAGGCATCCCCACAGCTCCCCTCCCTGCCTTCACACACTGGGCTAGACTGCATACCCACTCAGTGTCCTTGTCCCCTTTCCACACCAAGTCCCTTAGCTCAGCTCTGACTGCTGGCACAAGCAGCAGAGTCGCCTATGAGTATCACCATCACTTGAAGTCTGTCCTACACACTCAAAATCTCAGAATACAAAAAGAAACCCAACTGTTCCTGCTCCAAATACCCGCACAAAAAGAGCTGGGAGCTTTGCTCCCTCCCTGCCCTCCTTCAGTGTCTCTCTCTAGGCCTCAACACAAGTGTTGTGATGGATGTTAGTGGGGAGCCCAGCAGGGACTGCAGCCACACCACCACCAGCTTCCTCTCCAAGCATTTTGGCCTCATGAAAACCTGCTAGCAATTTCAGTGAATCCCTGGAGTTCTGGAGGGGATTTTGTTACTGAGAAACAGCCAGATGTCATTGCCTTCACAAGAAAAGGAAGTTTCATTAAAAGCCACTTGAACTGCTCAGGTTGCCTCCAGCAGCCAGGAATGTGCCAGGTGTGCCAGGTCACAGCAAGCACCAAGAAAGGCACCAGTTTTGTCTTTATCTTTGCTCAGCCAGAAGCATTTGGAGAATGCTTAAACCACTGTATCAGGCTCCTGTCCTAGCACACTGCTCTCAGTTCATCAGTCTATGTGAATTTACCAGCAACTGTAGATATATTTGTACAGGGTAGTCAAAGGAGTGGGTGGATTTTTCCATTGAATCACCCATCTGTTATCTCTCCCAGAAAAATTGTGTGTATTGCTTCAATTCTACAGAGACACATTGAAAGAAGATGTGAGGGCCACCAGATCAGCTGTTAGTATCACACACATGTGGAGATGAAGGTGGCAGCCGTTTGTCACTAACTGAAAGCTGTCAGGATGGTGACAGAACAGGATCCTGAGCACATCAGATTCTAAACGCTGGCACCTACTGATAGCTTTTTGTCAAAGAGGAGAGGGAAAAACAAAGCTTTGCTTTGGACCTGATAAATGGATGTCCCTGGAGTGTTCCAGTAAGATCCGTAAGAGTAAAATAAGCACAGAATCCTGGACTTACATGAATTATGTATATAAGGAACTTTGTCGGAAAACAGTTAACTTTCAGAAGAACAGGCAGGCAGTAAGCTTTTGAAGGTTGTAACAATAGTATAAAGTGCTATGGAGATAGGCATAACTGCCTATCTTTTCCTGTTTATACATCCACACTTGCATCCATGAAAATTTATACAGGCTTTTCCCTAGAACATTCTTTTTCCTCCTTGGACTTCTCAAGTTTCCCTATTTCTGATCTCACTGTCTCACTAACTTTTTCCTGCAACCCTGTCCGTGCTCCCTGTTAAAAATTCTTCCCTCCTTTTGATCTCTTTCCCAGTCTGTTCTGGGCCATCTTGGCAAGTGTAGGTTTTTCCCTTCAAGAAGGTGATAGAACTGGTCCCTTCTTAGTGCTATTTGATCAACAAAATTCAAACTGAGTAGCCATGAACAGAGCTGGGACACTCAAATCCATTGCTCAAAAGGTGTTTCAAGCACAGCACTGTCTCCTTCTATCACCACTTAGGGACAGGACCTCCCAGTATCAGCTCTCTGGATGTTAACAGCCTTCTCATGACTCAAGAGTCTGCAAAAACAGAGCGCTGTTGCTGACTTTCCCAGTGGCCCTGCAGCCTGGAGGACAAGCAGAGATATTGTGCTGATGTTCATAATAATGGCTAGACACTGAGCCAGATCCCAACAAGCTCCACCACCAGCACTAACCAGTTTCCTACCAAGGAGATGGAGATTACATCACACCATCCACATGTGGCTGTGTCTCTCCAGAGAAAACCTTGGAAAGAGCTGTTGTGTTCCTCAGTGAGTAGCTCAGAATAAAAAGAAAAGCGTATGTTTAAAGCCCAGCACGCTGATTATCCAATTCATCGCTGGTTTGAGAGAACACAGATTGAACAGAATTAATGAATTGTGTCAGCTGCAAAACTTCTGGCAGATGGAGCAGGAAAACAGCAGCCTGGGATGCTGCGAATGATCTTTGCCTCTTTTGAGGGAGATGTTTCTACAATGAATATATTTAGGTGATGAAAAAAGCTCTTGCACAAAGACGATCTTGCTTTTTCTTCCATCTTCCTTTGAAATAATTATTTCAAACACAACAGCTCTTCAGAAGATCAATAGGTAGGATTATAAAAATATCCCAGCACAGACCGATCGCTGCTGAAGAAAGAATGATTACTAAGGTTCAGCTTTCACTTCTTCTTTTTTTTTTTTTTTTTTTTTTTTTTTTGTATTAAATACACTATTTACGGCCCAGAAAACTCCAAGTTTCAAGATCTGAGATGTCATTGTTAGCTATGCATTAATCTTTTTGGTTCACATCAACCACCACCATCTGTTAAGTCAATAGTTATCTTCCCTAGCTATCTCTGAGATGTCCTGAATGAACCCATCAGTCAAGGAAGCCTCCAGCACTCATGGTGTTGGGAAGAAGAAAAGGCACACACAGATCAAGGAACCCAGCAGAAAAAGTTTCTTCATCCATCACCACTGAGCTTGTTTTGTTAAACAAACTATTTCCTTATCTGCGTGAAGGTATTTAAGATGCAGAGCCAAAGAAAAGTGCTATGCCAGATTATGTGTATTTACTGTTCAGATTTCAACAGTCAAGGATTTAATCTATTTAAAATTAACTCTGGAGGCAATTTTAATGGTAGGATACAGCTGAAAATTGGGTAAGCTAAACTCTAGAAAAGGGGAAAAATATAGTTTAAAAGCTTAGAGAAGTCTTATACAGAATCTCTGGCACTGGGAAACCTCAGTCAACCTCTGCACTACAGAAAGTGCATTTCTAAATAAACACTCTGTATACAGAATGTTGTGAACACACAACAGGGGTGCAGTCACCTCAGTGTAGGATTGTACCTGCATTCCAGAGCAGTCTACAGATTTCAACCTCATTGCACAGTAAAACAAACATGGTCTCAGAGTCAAGAGTAACAATCTGCAACCATACATTACACACCAGCATCACACTCTAATATCTCTCTTGGTCTCAGTTTAAGCTTTTCTTGCTTGTCACCTCTGAGCTATGCTCGAAAGTCTTAGAAACAACACACTGCCCTTAAGCCCTTGGTTCTGTACCACTGAACAAAGCAAAGAAGTGAAATTATTGATTTTTCTTACAGAGAACTGAAATGATCCATACATCACATAAGGACACAGCTGGAGAGCTGCGATCTGAACACGCTCCCATCCAGGGCCAGCCTAATGCTTTGGCCATGCCATGGTTCTATTTTACTTCTAGAGTGCCAAAATCTTCAACTTCATTTTTCCCTCTTTCAGTTGCTCTGCTTGGCATGTTAATATGCTGTTATAGGGAATAACACTTCAAACTCCTGGTCCAGAAACATGCAATCTGAGAGGAAAGTGACAGATGACAAGCACAATTCATGAGCAGCTGCTAATTATCAAAGCCTTTTGATAATGTTTATCCAAATAAACTAACAGGTAGATGTCGCTGTTGAGCGGCTAGCTGAGGACTGACCCAAGTTCTCAGACAAGCGAAGAGAGGAGAAAAGGGACTTTATTGTTTTGAATTCCATATATATAGAGTCTACAGAAGTGCCCCAGATTGGTCAGCCCGAGACCTCCCCCTAGGCACAATTGGCCAAGCCCGAACTCACTCAATCCGGAGAAACTGTTTGCAAAACATCCAAACTTTATCTTGTTTATGAAATATAGCAAAATGTTCCCACGGGAAGAACCTGTGCTAGCCACAGGTAGAAAGCTCAGTGCAATTAGCAGAAGTGCTCAAGGCCTGACGCTGTGCACTTGGACGGAGTTTAGTTAGTGAAACAGCAACATTTTTGTACAAATCCCGACAATAAAAGCCAGCAGCTAATAACATTTACAGTGCTAAGTCAAACTGCACCCAGGTAAAAGTTGTAATGAATGTAAATGAAAACTCTTAAGCTACAACATGGTCTTCTAAAGGCACTTGCAAATCTCTCTGACCAGCAGCATTTGGGGACAGCAGAGCTGTGTGCTGACAAGATTCAGGTTATATTTTGGTTGTGGAAGCATTGCTTTGATATTTTTCTTTTTGCTTTAACTCAAAAGCTGAAATAGTTCTAAATTTTATAGCAGCCAACACAGGAGCAACAGCACACCAATAAATAACCCTTCTTTGTGACTTTACTAGTAATTTCTGCACTCCTGTTGTTGCCTGTGGCCTCACAAGAACCCTTCCAGCCAGGAGCAGCACACCCACAAGGACACACTGACTTAATGCCCAGTTAAGTGTCCTCCTTCATCCATGGATGTAGGCTGAAGGACACAGACAGTTGAACTCATCTCCCTGCAAGGCAACAAGGCAGTGACAGCCTGGAGGAGCAGGGGGAAGCACTCACAGGACTCTCCAGTCCTTGACAGCAGCAACTCCCTTGAGCCCACAGGCGGGAACCTGTGTCCCCCTCAAATAAAACTTTAGTTATGAACACGGGTCAATAAAAATAACAATAGATTCTGAAATTTGGAGCTCCTCTTTCTCACCAAGTTTTGTTACTGTAACTCCAAGCAATATAATTTAAAATAATAAATAGGAAAGGCAAATGCCTCCACTTTTTCTGCAGCAGCAGTGAGCTTTTGCCTTCCCTTTGCTGAGTGTAAGCATTTCTGCCAAACAGTTTTCAGAGCTGCTCCAAGGGAATGAGATGATTATTTTCTCTGATAGGACCAGCCCCTCTCCTGTTTCCCACTCCATGCAGCATGTCATGAGCTTCACATGTAAAAATAAAAAAGAACATTTTACAGCAAGAAATTAGCCTGTTACAGTTTCTGTTGATAGGGAGAATGGAAAGGGCAGACTAGCACCATGCTACAAATTAGCTGCTTTAAAATACTAATTTTCTCCCTTTTAAGTTTTCATGGGCACTTCTGGACACTGCAGAGGCTCATCCTTCAGACAGTCCAATTAAAAAGAAAGTTAGATTCTGTGATTCAGTGTTTCAATACAGCACTGTTTACAGCATTTTTCCTTGTTATTTCAGGACATCAATGATTGGTAGAATAAATCAATTTGATTTGCTGCTCATGGGGCTCACTTTCTCTCCATTTGGAGGCTGCTGACTTTTTTGAGAGGAAAATTTTTGTATCACAATATGTTTCATTTTCTTCATAAAACCAGGGTTCCAGGCAGCGGTGGTTACAGTCACACTTGAACCAGGCCTAAGCACTTTAAGAGTTAACCCAGAGTTGTCCCTCCTCTCTTAAAAGAATTAAAGTGTCCTGAATCTTTTAGTTGTCAGCAATGCTTTCTGAAAGCAGTCCTGGAGTTATTCGTCCCACGAGTAGGTAAGAGCTCAGTGCCAGTGTGAACAGCAGATGTACCAGAGCAGTGAAGCAGAGGCAAGACCTTGTACAATTTATCTTTACAGTGAGACAGCACCACATCCTCTCCTCCCCAGCCCTGGGCAGGGCAGTGAGTGGCCCCATCCCCAACATGCACTTTGTAACCTTTGTTTTCATACTGCTTTGACTGGTAAATAGGGAACACTTCCCTCTTTTCCTGCCACTGTCTGAAGCCATGCCTAACAAACCCACACATGGAACTCAAATTACAGCTGCCTTCCAGCAAACAGCCACCTCTACACAACATCATTTGACATGTTGAGTGATCATCTGCAATGCTTTTCAGAGAGCTCAGCTACATGCTGAACACTGAAACACCCTTCTAAGAACGCGGAGAAAGGAAGTGTGATTGACATGTCATTATTATTTATTGGCAGACCATTTGCAGTCCTGGTCTCTGTGGTATGGACAGAAGGATTTGGAAGGCTTTTTTCAAAGAGCCCATTCTGCAAAGCTCAGGCATTTTCAGGGAGGTTCTGCACAACCACTGCTAATTTCTGTCAAGGCAATAGACAGTGTATGGAGAGCTTTTTATAAGAGAGTGAACAAGATTTTGGCTGAACTCCATCTATGTGATATGGGTAGAAAAGTAACTATGTAAGAACAAGTAATGGGAAGCTGCTTCTTAAGGTAACAGTTCATTTATAGAAGACTGTTGAGAAGCTGCTTTTGTGCTGCTGACAATGCCCGAATGAAATCAGAGACTCTTCAGTGACTTTACAGAAATTCCAGATAGAACCTTCTTTGCTGAAGCTTTTATTAAGGTATAAAATTCATTACTAGCAAAGGGCTAAAAGTTGTAAAACTTTGGTCTTGAAAGTTCTAGTGTTCAGATGATGAAAGGCCTTGAAGAACTGCATTTTGAATGAGCTGTCAGTTTCAGAGTTAGAACTGAGCTTTGAGGTACTCATCATTAGAAACAGAAATTCAGGATAGGGTACTACTTTAAATGGAACAAACTGGACCAGTCATAAGTGAGTCAGTAACCAAGCAGAATGCACATACCACTGAGAAAAAAGTATTTAGAGGCTTCTGGGGACTTGCTGCTTTCATCCAGCAGAGATCCACTCATAAACACAACAAAAAATTAGAGACTGTATGGAGACAACTTGGCCGCCAGCCTATTAAAGGACCAAGAATGTATTTCCCTGAGCATCAAATCAATTGGTGGCTGCCTAAACTTGTTGTTTTTTTCAGACTTGGCAAGGTATTCTTGAGACTCTCCAGCAACGTGAAGTGGAAGGGGCAATTTCAAAGCACGACAAGCAGCAGCCAAGTGCATTACCTTGAGGGACAGTTACAGAACACTAGCAAACAGGACCCGTGCAGATAGGCCATTTTTGGAATGAAATTTTCCACAACATAAATCTTATTTATGGATAAATAGTAATATTTACTGTATGCATATTCTTAAAGCATAAGGGCAAAGAATATTCTTTCTTTATAAAACAGTTCATATCTTCTATTTGATTTTTGGCTTGAATAAGACCACCACATTAGTGCTCTTCTGCACTGTCAGAAGAAAATACTGAAGTTAGCAAGACTCAAAGCCTAAATGTCAGGGACATTTCAGCGCACTGGATGCAGTTAAGAGAGTGAGTTGAAACTGTGCAGCTGGGGAATCTAAGTATTGCCCTGCTTCCTGGTGAGCAGCCAGTCCAGAGAGCAGAGGTCTCTCACACATGCACATCCTCAATAGCTGTTTCTACTTCTGTCTCTCTCTCAGATGTCACCACTTACCGACAGCAAGAGTAAACTGCTTCTTGCTTCAAATAGAGACACAGACAATTAAACCAACGCCCTGCTTACAAAATGGCATTCAACTGATTTGCCTTCAACAAAAAAAGACCTACCTAACTCAGATGTTACAGAAAGCATATTCCTAGCTTTCATAAATCAGAACCTTTGACTTGGGCTGGGATGATTGTCAGAAAGAGGAAGCAAGTGCAATGACTCCGAAGGCCATTGGTTCCATCATTTCTGTAATGCAAGTCTGATTGCACACTGCCTGTTATCCACAGCTCTATGTAAAGTAGTCATTATCCTGGGAAGAAAACAAAGAATTGCTTTTGCCTCTGAAGATATAAGACTTCATTTGCTGACAAAGTTGCACTGCCCTTAAAATCCAGCAAATTTTCATGGTCACAGTATGAGAACAACAGCTTTTCAGCACTGCTTATTGTGCCCAAGCTCAAAAAAACTATCACAGTGTCATCAAAACCATTAGGTTGTCAGACTTGAGTGAATGACTTTTTGCCAGTGAAGAAACACTGGACAACCTCCATAAGATTTGCCAGCATAGCTCACTCATTTTTACAGTATTCTCTTAAATTCAATACATAATATCACTCTTTGCCCACTTTGTCTCCTTTTCTACAATGCTTTAAAACAGAAATAGCTTTAGGAAAGGATGACAGATGTGTTTAATTTTTGCCAAGTGTGATACCATTAAAGTCATTAGCCAATATTGGTTTCAACAGGAGATTACGAACAGTGGGAATTTAACGTGCTCCTTCTGCAGAATTAATAGATACGTGTCTCAGTGTTTCTGTGTGCAGTGACAGCTTGAGGCTGTCAATTTATACCACTTCCTGATTAAAAAACATCAGGCAAGCTTACACACATTTCAGAAGTAGAAACAGAAGATGCAACTAAAGACAACTTGTTACATGATGTACAAAGGTTTAAAGCATAAGAAGTTTTTGGCAACGGGATGTGTGGGTTCCAAAGACTGTTTTAAATCTATCACAAAGCTGCCAGTGTTCAGCTAAGAGATTTCCCAGATTACACTGGATATTATTTTTAAATATAACTTTTATAAAGGGGAATGAGTTCAATAAAAGCTATTTAAGTTTACTTTTCCAGACTCTTTCTATTGCCTGTTGTGGTAGGACACAGGGCATTCAGCTTGGGACTTAACATTCCCCTGCAAAGCTAGTCTAAAGACATAGGGCCAGCTTCACCTAGGATATACAAGTGGTGGCAAACAGACCCTCTCTGGACAATCACAACAGCCAGTGAATTAAACTTGAGCAACAAGGGCCCTGGAGCATGAGGTCCCATGAGGAGCATGAGAAGGAGGGAGCTGGGAGCTCAGCACAGCAACTCAGGTGGCAGGACAGGGACCTATCCAGCCTGAGCACAGCCCTGTGAACCCATGAATGGCACCCTGGATGAGTGGATGAAGGTCCCACAGAGTCTGGTCAGGACTATTAAGGTCTATTCCCACATCCAGGGCCCTCAAAGAGGGAGCACAGATGAGCTGAAAATATCTCCCCACTGATAAACAGCAGCACAACTCTCAGTGACAATGTGCATCCAGAGAAGAGACCCACACAAGATCATCTATTGCTTGAAATGGCAATTCCAAGAAAACTGTTAACTTAAAAACTCACAGGCTTTCACAATTCATGATTAAACTGAGTAAACTGGTGGCTTCTTATTACGCAAATACATTAAGAGTTTTGTTCTGGGAGTATAAAACAATACATTGGGGTACATGGGGTATAAAACAATACATCTGAAGTACCTTTATTCTTCTGTCATTATTACACCATTACACTTAAATCCCACACATTTTACTATCAGATTCCAAGGGAATAAGAGATTTCCAGCTAGAACTATACCTCTGGAGTAGCTGTCTTTTCACTCTGTGTTGAGTATCCACTGTGAGGTTTCCAGGTAAGGTCAAGGTCATAAGGCTCTCTAACTTCTCTTGAAGCTTACTGAAAAAGGACTGCAATAATACCATTATAACACAGGCTTCACACAGCCCACCATTCTTTTAAAACAACATCTTATGATTTTGATAAAAATCTTTTAGTCATTGCAATTGGTAATTTATAATCTTCACTGTGCATAAGCTAGAAAACTCAAAGACCTGTGGACAGTGTACTTTTGATTGTCTCAATAGTTTAAGGCTGAAATATCATCTTGCGCTTACTCAACTCAAGGTGGAAAAGTGCTCATCTTTTCATCAGTCCTTTCAAAACGAATTTTTCCTTTCCATTTTATCTTGGAAAATGAATTAAGAGTTTCAGAAAGGAGGAGCTAAGGTTACAGATTTTGTTTCCTTCCTTGTGATACCAAACCCTCTGACCTATTTCTTGATCAGTTAAGGGTAGGGTTTTTTCAAGCTTTAGCATTTCTGGAAGAGTAAAGCTGTTATAACAAGCCAGAGCAGTAATTTAACTGAAAGTGCCACAATCACCACAACTGCCATAACCTAATAAATAATGTTGCAGACACACATCTTTGGATTGCATTTTAATGAGAAACCCTAAATCCTCCTACTTTTTAATAGAGGAAATATAAGCATATATGGAACTTCTCTCTGGAAAAATACATCCTTAGAATTTTATTTTACAGGAAACAGGACAAGAAAAATCTGAGATCCCCAGATAACACCAGTTGCCCTGCAGTGAGGCATCATATCTGCCACTCTGTACTGTCTGGGGAGATCAGCACCTGCCCTCCTCCAGCCTTGCATAGTGGGATTGCTCTTACCCAAGCAGGCAGCTGTATCTGTAACACTGTCAAGTATCAACAAGAAGTCATCTTACTTCCTGTGCAGCGATCATCAGTTTAACTCTCAGTGTAAAGAGAAAAATGAGTTTGTCAGCAGGCAACCATTGCATGTGGAGCCATTTTGTCCTTATCAGAGAAAACAAGTCCTAGCATGTCTCCCGAGGAAAGCATGGCAGTGAGCCAGAGACAGCGGATTATCACCATCGCTTTTAAAATGGTCTGGCAGAGCTTTTTATAATGTTTTTCATTGTGCATGTTCAGGATTAATTGTTGCCAAGAGATTATCATCTTCATCCAAATTAAAGATATTAAATTAATACCAGGGAAGTTTCAAGTTCACTGAAAGGTAAAAGTGGATTTGTTATAAATGCTCACAATTTGCTTTAAGATTTCACAAAATGCAGTAGGGTGAACACATCTCCTGTGTAATCCAGAGCAGGGGGAATTAAGGCAAAAAGCAAAGACATGCTTTGCATCAAGTTTTATCAGGAATCCACTGATGGTTCAAACAGAGTAACAACAGCAATACCACTCTAGCTGCCACCAGAGAGACCAAAACTTCATCAGCGCGCAGGCAGATTTTAGTTTCCAACCAAATGCTCTAATAAAACCTTTCTTTTTACATGTAATACTTCAGTGAAGTACACTTCTGATGCTGAAAGATCTGTCTAAAAGCAAAACAAGATATTCAGAACATATTTGTGTTTAAATCAAAACTGAAAAAATAAACACTGAACTTTTAAGAGCTGCATTTATCAGAATTTCAAACAAATTTTCATGTTATAGCCAAGTTATTTTCATCTTGTAAATTAACAATGTTAGATCAGTGCAGTGCTGTATTTCATGCTTTCCGATCATAATGGCAAAAGGAAAATTAGCAAAGAAAATACTTTGGCAGTTTACTAACCTCAATCCACAGGTCTCTTACTTCGTTTAGTATATTTACTTGCTGGCTAGGGGTGGGAGAAGAGGAATAGATGAAAATGCAATTTAATTAAGTAGATATTTAATTAAATAGAATTTCCTAATAAAACACCTTCACAAAAGATAACAGTCATTGCCTAAAATCCAAGAAACATAATTCTAAATGTTATCATTTGCTGCCCCACTAAAAAACAAAGAATAGAATTTTGATGTTCCTAATGCATGAAGTTTACAAGTGAGAACCTGTATGTTCCAAAATAACTGGTGTCAAACAAAATATTGTGATACAAAGAATTAAAAGTGATAACGGAGGTGAAATCATGATCAGTGCCAAGAGGCCATAGATATAACTCAATGGCTGTCCGCTGCTTGTCAGAGCCAAACTGCTGAAAGACAAACCATTAACAAGTGGAAGCCAGGTCTCTTCACCTATGGGAAGCCATAGGGCAAATGATTTAAACTGTTTTACTACTAGCAGGTTACCCACCAGACTGAAGAGCCAGGTAGGAGGCTGTTGAACACACATAATTAATTCAAATTAGATCATCTTTAATAAAAATTTATCTGAATTCACCTCTTGAACAAGATCATACCCAGATGAGGAGATTAAGCAAAGCTGAGGAAGTGGAAGCCTGTACTGAGAAACCTGCTCTGAAGGAAACTGGTAACAGGGTTTGGAGGACAGATGTATACAAGCACCTAACACTCACCTATTTCACTGCCATTTAACAAAGAAAGTGAAGAACCTAAGGCTACACACAATCTTTGCTGCAGCAATGCCTTTGTGCCATTAGTTTTGCTTCATAAAGCTATCATCCATCCCTGAGAATGTCTGTAATGCCTACAAATACTCACATCTGCAAATGACTTAGTGATTCAAAAAAGTTGCAAGTACTTTTTGATATCTGAGTTGAATGTGAATCTCCAGAGGAAAAAACCTGACACCTCTAGGGCAATTCCAACTCAACTGTCTGTCAGTGGTATTGTTTTGAGAGGCTACTCTGCATCAATACAGAGAATAGAGACCTGTTACATAGAACTGACAAGTTTTAATTTTTTTTTTTTTTAAGATTTGGTTGTTGTTTTTTTTGTTTTTTCATCTTCATAACTATGATCCTTCTAAGAGAAGGAGAAAAGACAGGCTAGCACATTACAGACAAAAAGGCCCTTCCAAAGTGCTTTGGAAATCCAATGTTAACATTGCAGGTCGTGGTTTGTTACACACATGCAAAGGAAATAATTCAAAGTACCTACAGCTGAAGAGTTGCCTGAATTACTGAATTTAAAGGAAAGCAATCTCATGGTATGTATTTTTCACACAACTGAGAAATCTGGAAAACCAGAACTAGTTGCTAATAACTCAAGAGCTGCCACAGTGCTTTCCTCATGGCTGCTCAGAGCTTGCTTTCCTCCAACTGAATTTCTCTGGAATTTTTAACTCCCGGTTGCAGCAACCTCGTGTATTTCTCACCAGAAAAAAGATTCTGGCAATACAGACAGATGATCCAGGGCCTTTTTAGGCCCCTTGGTGCATGAAAACAGGTGAGGGAACTGAGTACATACAGTTTTGTGGACGGGAGATGGGCTGTGAGGTGCCGTCTGATCCAAAACCAGACCCACGATCCCAGATGCTTAGGACTTGCGCTGCAAATCCATACCTGGAAAACAGAAATTTGAAAATTTCCCAGTTTTAAGTTTTTAAGACATTCTTCTGATATACCAGACACCTGAAATTGCACTCACTGTATCACAAGCTCCATGCTGTATTTACAAGTATTTACAACACAGCCAGCCAGTGCCTGTGAAGAGAGACCAAAAAAAGCAGCATTGATTTCCAAATGTGAAATTATTCTGGTAAAGAAGCTCAAATCCTATTAATATGCTAAAAATGTCCATTCTGGTTGGAAAGAGAAAAAAATAGCACAATAAAAGCACTACTACTTTTTAGAGAATACAACTCCCCATGAGAGAGTGCTAAATGCAAACAAACCTCGGTAAATAATAAAGGCTGTATAAAAATGCAGTTTAATCTGAATTTTTCTGGAGCTAAATGCTCCATCTCACGACATACCACAAAAGGGAGTAAAGAAAAGAAAAAAAGAGAAGACTGGAAGACTTGCTTACAGGGAGAGAAAATATTTTAAGAAGTCATTAAGGCAACAACCTTCCCAAAGAGAATAAATCTGCAAAGCAGCAGCCAAACAAGCTGTCCAGTCTGTTTTATCAAAGAGCTGGGCTTTTTTCCTATTACTTGACAAACAACTGGCATCCAAGCTGCCAATTATTTAACCATGGTGAGACTTTAAACTCCATTTAGGGGGGCAAAATATAGCTGCTGTAAATTCCAATGCTGCACAACAAACTACAACAGCTGTCTATGAAATTTAATTTATGTCCTGTTTTACCTGTCTCTACTAGTACTGTTTCACCAACTGGTCCAGAGGAAATGGTGCCTCTCTGGTACTGGCTGAAAGTTATTTTTGTCCTAGTCAAAACATTGCAAATAACTTCCAAATAATTAGGTAAATGGTGGATAACATCATTCTACATGACCATTGAGACGGCTCTGTTTCATCATACCTTATGTGCACAATGAAATTTCTCTGCATCAGACCTGGCATTTTATATTGTATGAGTGTAAATTCTGCTAATTCTTGACCAAAAATTGAAAAGAAACCTGATCAATTATTATTTCCAATGGCTCAAATACTGTGCTTGCATTCCAAGTGAGCAAGTGGCATGCCAGGGACCATTTTGACCATCATGTTACTTCACATTATATCAATATTGTTTCTTCTCGCCTTGCTTTTAACAAAAGGATTTTTGCATTGGGGTTGTTAATCTGTGTCATTCTATGGAGATAATTTACCAACTGGTCTATGAGGAAGCGTGAACTTTAATTTCTCTAATCCGTTTTCAACTTCCACCTACTCTTCATAAAATTTGAGAAAATCAAGACCGTGAGTCACTAAACCCACTATCTTTCTGACTACAGATCACAGACCTTTTCAGAGATCAGTAAAAGCCACGATCCCATTCTTTACAGAATTACCTAATTGCCAATAAGGGCACCTTTTGAATACAATCAACTGTTACAAAACCTCTTCAATGTTAAAGCAGGTTTTGGTAAAAATTCACACATTTTTGTTACTCATTTTAAGAGCATTTAAATCAAAACATTAAATAGTCTCTGTGTACAACAAAGAATGTATAATAAACAAATGTGCAATTTTACTGAGGTTACGAACTTTCCGAAAAGAGTCAGTAGGTCTATGTCAGTAAAACACAAGTTAGTAGATATCTTTTTCAACTTGTATGAAAGATGTTAGATCAGAAAAATGCTGGATTTCTGTACAGGATGCCTGATGAATGTCCAAAAATATCGTCTTTTCTGAACCTAATTAGAGAGAACAAGGTACATTAAGACAATGGGGCTACTGACCATTAGTTATGGACTTTAAAGGGTCAACTCCTCACACAGAGGCTCCAGGATCTTTCTAACTCATGGACAGAAAATAACATCCCTTGTTCAAAAACTGTCTACTATTGACATCCAAGTAAACAAGCCTTCTTCTGAGATCATCCTGTGCATGAAGGAAGATAAATAAAATTTCTCAGCTTAAGGTGGTCAGCAGGCAAGACAGCTGTCAAATTAAAAAGCAGAAAGCAAAGAAGAAAATTTGTAACAAAACCCAACTGCAAACAATTAAGTACTCCACAAAAACTCTAGCTAATGAAAGATGTTTCCTTCTTTATTATTGCGTAATACTTTTCACAGAAACATAGTATTTACAAATATACACATATAGACTGCTGATCATAAAATGTTACTGAAGAATTAGTCAAAAAATCAATTTACAAAACCCAAAAACTTTCCAAAGATATTCTGCCTGAAAAAAATCTAACGAAATTTCAAGGAGATGCTTCTGTACAGAAAGATAGGTTTTAGCTTCTTGAGTTCTGGTAAATTAGGCGAGTCGTGAACCAAGTGAGCCAAGCTCAGCTGTACATTTGAGATGAGGCAGTTTTTTTTCAATTGTTCTTTTCACACAATTTCTTGATGGTCAGTTCAGCAGGTCTCAGGAGGCACTGGTTTGGATGTTTTTGGAAGCTGCAAGCATTGCTCTCACTTTGGCCATAAGATCCTGTAGAAAATAAAAGGAAAATCATCAGACATGTCTGAGCTTTGAATAGAGCTAAAACACAAGACTGCAAAAGGCTGCATGAAAGGGTTAGCATGTATTGCAGTCACACTGGATACTTGGATTCATGACCATCAAATGTTTAGTCCCTAGGATAAATGAGTCAAATAATTTGGAGAAAGTTCCTACGACAGCAAGTGAAGTCTGGTTTTATACAATGCAAAAAAGTGCTCTGCATAACTATTTCAAGCAGTTTCTATACAACAAAGCACAGAAATCACACCAATTGAAATGGAAAGAAACTATGACCATATCTACAAAGAAACCCTGTAACGAACACACAATTACTAACCACCAGAGATTTAAAATAGGAAACAAAAGAGAAAAGAGAAAAAGAGAGAGATGGTTAAGAAAAGAGTGCAACAATTACTCTAAAACAGAAGGTTATTTTCTCATATGAGAGTGACTGTGAAACCAAACAGACTCTCAGTCTTGTCTGAGCATCCAGTTGGAACAGCATTACAAAAAGAGATGAAATTTAATGTAAACAGCATTGAATAACTGGGCTGCAAAAAATGATGACAAAATAAAAAGTGTGTATCAGTAGCGAACCAAAGTTACTTAGTACATTTGTTCACAAATGCAATATAAATAAATTCCTTATTTCTTTAAAAACATTTTGCATCTGAAGTTCTCAAAATACTCCAGAGGTGAACTTAGCATTATTATTCCTTCTGCTTTACACATGGAATACCGATACTGACTTGGTTAGGGTCAGCCAGCACATTGGAAGCACAAAACTCTACTAATTAGGTAAATTCCATTTTTTGGAGTCTTTAATGATAAAGAGATGCTAAACTAATCTATGTCGGGCAATATCTTGCAGATTCATGTTAAGTTTCACTCCTATTTTTTACTTTTTGCAAATAGTAACCAAGAACTGTATTCTGATACAGTAATCATTCCATCTCTTATAGCTGCTCTTCAAGCAAGCAGACTAATATTAAATTAGGAAGTGCTATGCCATAATCAACATTTAACCCAAGAAATGCATAAACCAATCACCTTTGAAGGGTGTATGTTTTTAAAGGGTGGGATGTTTACTCTCCTTTGAAGACCATGCTGTATTTTTGTATCTCATTTGCCATACCAAGAATTCCCATGCACTTGTTTGGCAGCCTAAGAAGTGCTGTGGCATTAACACTCCTTTCTCTTTCTCTGCTGCCTATACTTGCTATTTTTCCTAAATAATCTTGTTCAGGGTTTCTCATTAAAAATGGATCAAATGTTTGTAAGGTACCAGACCACTAGTATTAACTTCCAACTACCACTATTTCCATAGCAGAACAAAATCTTTGAACAATATTTATTTCTTTAAAGAATGACCTATCCACCAAACAAACATCAAAATATAAAAAGCAACTCTGATTTTCTACTGTAAATTTTACAAAGCATAATTAAGAGAATTTTTTCCTTTAAAGTTGGCATATTCCATTGAAAAGAAGTTAAATATTTTTAATTCCACGAAACTTGTTAAGAGCTCTACATAGTAAGATGGGCTGTTGGTAAGTGGGGTATTGCAGCATAATGTGGACTTCCACATCTTTACAGTGGATACACTGCAGCACAATGAATTTAGCTTGGTCTTTAGAGGCTTGATAAAACTCGCAAGGACAGCAGCTAGAGAAGTAACAGAACTGTTGATCCCATAAGCAAACAGATTGACAATGAACATGCCTCTACATCTTATGTGAAGCTCAGAATTGCACAAGGTGGTAAGAAAACAATATACTGGACATACTTAATTAGGCAACATACTATGAATTTGTCTATTTGTACCTGAGTGATTTTACTCTGCACTGATGACACAATTGCTGAAGAGATTTGGCCATCTTTTTCCTGAGAAACTCCCCTAAAAAATAAGATTGGAAATTTATAGTAGAAGTTCTGAAAATGCATTTTACTCACCATCTTGATTTGGGTTTTACTGAACATGTCTCTCATGTTAGTCAACAGTTGTCTCAGTCAACTAGAGGATGTAAGTTAGGGTGAGAAAACTCACTTGTACAGCTGCTCAGACAAATCTGAACAGCAGTCTGAGAATTTTTAACAGGACTGTTCTATATTCTGTAGAAATAATTTAATTATGAATCCTGACACACGTTACAATTCAAACCACTACAACAAAAGTTCTACTTCAAAGAGTTATCCCATTTAACGAAAGCTTCCAATTTCTAACTTAGAAATACGCTGCAGAATTTTCTGTACCAGTTTTCCTGTAAAAGTAGGTGGAGATGTTTACTCCAGAAAACAACAGAGATCCAACACCTTCATCAGACTGATACAGACAGTGCTGTGCTCCCAGTGACCTGCACTTTTGATGAGCACACATTGCACACACACAGAGCTCCTCACCCCACAAGTCTGGTCACAGACACCCTCCCAGTCAAGAGACACCAGCATGGCAGTATGACAGTAACAGAGCACAGTACCTGGAGCGTTCCTGGCTGGATTCCCTGCTCTCCACAGGAGAGACACTAGCTGAATGTACAGAATTTTTGTGTGTGGATGGTTTGCCTGGTGACACAGATGGTGAGGGAGACCTAGCTCTGGACTTAGTACGTGATCTAGACCGCCTCTTCTTCTTCTTTTCATGGGGACTTCTGTGAGAA
The DNA here is from genome assembly GCA_024500445.1 of Entomyzon cyanotis. Taxonomy (NCBI): domain Eukaryota; kingdom Metazoa; phylum Chordata; class Aves; order Passeriformes; family Meliphagidae; genus Entomyzon; species Entomyzon cyanotis. The sequence goes on from JAKEPQ010000852.1 coordinate 110,285, forward strand.
GAAAATATTTTATTGAAGAATATTTAAAGCGATATTACACATTAGCTCAGCTGAAGTTACTTTTCACACTTCTGAAAGCTTATGTACCCTCTTCCGCAGGATGTTTCTCTTGGATTCAGCAAGCATTAGTCTTACCCAATGCTGCACTTCTATGGTTGTACAAAGCACTTTCTCTGAAGCTCTTTTTAATATATTACATTAAGCACTACTGGCTCCTGAGGTTCTCACTTGAAATGCTGCTACATGGATGCACAGGAATTACTGGCCAGTGTTTGACAGTTTGAAGCCTGACAACAAAAAGCCTTTCATTGGAGATTTGCAGAATAATTTTGCTAGAGGGAGGCTCCTTCCCAAACAACATTAGACACTAACAATGCAATGAGAAATATAAGTGTTTACATCCATACAATTTTCCTAGCTTGTAAAATAAACAAAGCATGGAATCGTAGCTACGTAAAACATCTACAAGGCAAATCCATTCTTTGTTTGGTTTTTAAAAGAAAAATACCCTTTCCCTCTGATCCAACCTGCAATGCAACAAACCACAAGATCAAAATTCTAAACAAGCTGTTGTATTGCACTCAGACCAACCTGGACTTAGCAGTGTGCCTTAAGTGTAAACTGTTTGTGACCTGGAAATTAGATCCACAAATGTTTGTCATTATGAAAGCTGAAACAAATGACTCATGGGTACCTGATGAGTTCATTACTGACAGAAGGGAACAGAGATAGCCACCTCATAGGCATTAAACTCAAAGAGACTTCAATTAGTAATATATTAGAGATGGAACTATCAAAATTTTTCACCTAGTAGTGAACTTATGTCTGTATGATTTACATACTAGCATTAATATTACTTTAATTAGAATAAGTAAAGTGAAGTCTTAATTAGCATTAGGCAGTATCTCATTGTAGGCATCTCTAGTATGCACTGCTAGAAGTCTATTAAGAAGAATGTTGTTGAAGCTTCTATAATATCTTAAAATGCTAAAACTTTACTCCATCTTTTAAATATCACATTATTCTTTCCTTTACCTTGATTTTTCATGGAAATTCTCTACTTTAAAAGGTGCTGTGCTATAACACATGGAATTCCCATATAAATAGTGTGCAACTCTGATGCTTAGAACTTACCATACAATTGTTTATTTAGAATTTAACACCCAGGACTTAAAATTGCAAAACCTCCACACACTTTTCTTGCATAAATGATGATTAAGTGGCAGACAAAAAACCCCACAGCCTCTAACATTTTCATGACTACACAAAAGCCTTGTAGCTTTCATCAGCTACAAAGCCAGTTTTTCCTTGACTAGCTACTATGTACTTTAATTGCTCAGTTTCTTAGAACATCATCATGTAACCAAGCTGTGAACAGATTTCACATTTAAATCTTAAAAATGTTGGCAAACATTTGTCACACAAAAATAAGTATTTTACCGTAAATTTTTTCAGTGTCTTTTATCTCAGATTATGATGAACAAATAGAACAGCTGAGTGATGAAGAATCTATTCCATAACTGAACATGGAAACTGGTCTAGCACATTTTTACTTGAAAATTTAACATGTCAGGGCTGAAAGAGATTTTAGTTTACTTTTGGCAGAGCTGAAAAATATCGTTCTCTATGTTTAATTACAATATTCCATCCTCAATCTACATCTTCCATACTTACTGCCACATTTTATTGTACCACGTTCTGGTTACCTGTTTGAGGCCTAACAGAAGTTTAAAACGTTGACGTACATAAGCAATATTATTCCCAGACGAATGCAGTTTGTTTCACAATTGCCATTATAATTTACAACTTGGAGTGGCACAATTCTGAAAATAATTTATAGTTTGAAATTCTGAGTGGTCAAGCAGCAGTAACACCAGAACAGCATTAAAAATAGCACAGGACTGTGAAAGAAGATTCTTTTGGGCTTTTATAGGGAAACAAACATTTTAAGCTTCCATAACTTTTCTGCTTAACCAAATTTGTATGAATTCCACAGGAGCCTCTATTATCTTCATTTGATGAATGTTAAAAACTAAATGAGTTGAAGGACACTTAGAAAGTTCTCAATTACACCTACCACACATCAATTAATTACAGGCTGTCAAGAGATGGAAAACTGTCATAAGAAACAATAGAATTTTTTTTAAATAAAGCTGAAAGTGATCTTTTTGTTTCTTATTCCACAAGACATATGGAGAAAGAAGTTAAAGACTAAATGCCATTTTGATTATATTAGTTTAAGAGGGACTATATGCAGCGTGCTCTCAAAATGACACTTTAATTCATACTTCACACCCCAGTCTGCCAGTAAAATAACTGCAAAATAACTGTTCGCTAAATCAGAGTTCTCCCTTTTTTTGGGCAGTATGATGTGATGTCAAGAAAGTTGACATCACAGTTGTGCTACGACCTGTGCAGAGGTCCTGCAGCTTGCACAAGCACCGCATGAGAAAATGACCTAACTATGGAAATATGAAGCTCCAAGTGAAATCTAACTCTCATGGCCAGCAGACATCAGTATATTAACATTCATCAATTTGACTGGACAGCTGGTGTTCAAATGTATGCAAGAACGGGGAAGAACAGCAAGTGCTTCTATTTAACTTTTTCTCCTCAAAAATAATTTCCTATCGAAATACATCTCCACAACATACAAAGGTTAAGCTCTAGCTAAGGAGTCTACAAGATGTAAGGCATTAAGTCTGTTAGGATGCCAGGTTCACCCCTTGTCCGGGACCAGGAGCCCTTACTTGGAGTGGGGCCGTTTCCTGCTGTTCCCAGGACTATTGCTGATGCGATACGCCGTGGGAACGCTTCTCTCGTCTCTCCGCCGCTCTGGAGTGTGAGCCCTTCTCCGGGGCGACCTTGATCGTGACCTGAGCAGAGAAAAAAACATTCAAGAGTTTGCTTTTTGTTAACACTTTTATTTCAGTGGAATTGTGCTTCATCAAATGCAAACACACCGTCTTTCATACACCTATTTTATACCTGCTTGGTGCATTTAGGTTCCAAGACTTGTCAGCTACAGAAAAATTTCTTGCCTATCCAAGACATTTGAGATGAAGTTACCCATTCCTTTTCACTCCCAACAGGGGGCTACAAAAAGGAATTATTTTTTGGTCTTGTCTGCTAATGAAAATTTCTGTATTAATTGATGGAACCTTTTGTGGCAACATAGTTTACTAACACTGGTATGCAGAAATCCAGTTTGGCTCAAAGCCTGGAACTGGCAGGCCTGACCTTGTCTTCCCAAATTAGCAGTGTGTTTTCAGAACTGCTGCCTCACAGAGATAAATACATGTTCTTATTTGCAGTGCATATCTAATACTGACAAGTCCAGGAAATGTCCCTGATGCTGCAGAATAATCCTAGCACAGCCAATATTTTCACCTGTGTAAGTTACCAACAACCCATTATCAGTGTTGTTTGGCACTCGCACTTTGACTTGAAGTATTTTTCCTAGAAATGTGAGAAGGAGATCAAGAATGGAAAATAGAAAGCATGCCCAGTTAAGAGATCTTCAGATCCACAAAATACAGATAATATATACACAACACACGAAATCCTGAGCCATTTGTGTTACACCTACAACAAAAAAGCACAACTGAAAAGAAATTATCGTAATGGCAGGTAACTGTTGGAAATTAACTGCTTTGACACTTAAAAATTTGATCTTTACCAGGCCATTCACAAGGATTAAAAAAAAAGGAAAAAAACCAACAGATTATAAAACTAGGGTTCAGTCAGACTCCTTGATATTTTACCAGGATTTCCCTCAAAAGTACTCCAGCAGTCAAATCTTTTCATTGCCCAAGCTGCCTGATAGTTTTTCCACTCTGTTGCTGCTGCCACTGATGAGCTGCTCAGACTCGGCTCCACGCTCAGAATCGCTGTGGATGCTGTGAGTCAGTGATATGGATGCACATACTTCACATTCAGAATAAAATGTCCTAGTTTTCCCATTAACTAGAATCCTGAAAAGGCTCAGTCCCTTAACCAAAAGCTGAACCTTAGTGAAACACATTTATGTGGACCAGCCTAAAAAAAGTCTGAACAATCAGAAAGAAAACGACATTAGCTTCATTTTTATGAACTGCCATTTGTGGTTCTACAGCATTCTTCCAATCACCAAATAAAAAAATCTTTGGCCATTTGCTTCAAACAATTAAAACCAGCTGATCATTTTACTGCAATATATCAATTATTACTTTCATTAGACTGTAATTCCAGAAGGCACTTTATTCCTTTATCACTTATGCTTAGAAGGGTCCTAAAAGTTCAAAGGGTTATGAAGCTTGGCATGTCTCATTACAAAATTGCAATTAAAATTCTGAGAGTAGACACTCAGCAATATGAAAATCACTTGGGGAGGAGAAAAAGAACGACACCCCCAAACAATCTTTTTTCAACAAAGAACAGCTACTTCCAAGTCTACTAAATACCTAATACTGAGGTAAAAAGTCTCACACAAACTCCCATGCAGGTGTATCCTGTCCAAACGTATTGCAAAGTAACCTGTTAATAAAATATACCACTAATTACTGCCAATAATTACTTCTCTTAAGTAGGCCCTCTCTCAATACTTGTCCTTAAGTACCACAGAAGATGCCTAAATATTTTTTAGCATTTACTCTGATGTTTCTCCTTGGTTTTATCACGTGTCAGTAAAACTGTGGAGAAATACATGCAGCATAGTTTGGATGAAGTGACATGCCTGGTTCAAGTGAAGATATGTCTGGATAGGAGTTGAAATGTTGAGTGATTCACCTGAGGAGGCCTTTCCCCAAAATATGCTTAACTCTGAAAAGACCTGCATTCAATTCTTAAAAAGGAAAGCTTCATTCAACATCATTCCCTTTAAATGCTAGTAAGCACAGAAAATGAATGGCACACAGTATTTTGGAATGTGCCTTACAACACACCATGTCATGACAACTTACTGTCAAAGGTCGCCAAATTAGCAGCATGTCAGACTGATTGTTTCAGTCCAAGTTATGCTCATTTAATTCCTGGCATCTCTAAATAGCAGAGATTTCTGCAGCCAAGTATTGTTCTAAAATGGGTAAAATGGGTACAACCAGTAAGTTGTAACATGTTAACCCTCCTGTTAGTGCAGTTAAGACACTTCATTAAACAAAAAAAGCAATTTGCTTGAACGACAAGCTACTTAAACACTCTTCTGTAGCCTGATCCACAGAATGTACCCTCAAAGCCCTTCCTACTGATCACAGTAGCTGCACTGTGGCAGGGCATTCAGATATGACAAATTTTACAGGCAGTAAGCTGTAAAGGTGCCTATACCCAAGTACCTTAGACAGAATTAACAGTATTAATGCAAGACAATATACATTATCTTATGGATGCATAATTAGCATAGGGTATTCAATCTCATTAATAATTAAATACAGAGTTAACAGCACTGGGCTACATTCTTCTGTGGTCTCTCTCTCGTTCAACTGTTTTCACCCTTCTTGAATTCCTGTCATATCTCTCCTGCAAGTCATCCATCGTATTTTTTCACTTGCCCCCCCAACTGCTTTGTTTTCTTCTGAGCTTTGCTGCTCAATCACCTAGTTCTCTACCTCTATTTCTTATCTGAATATTGTCTAAGTTACTTTGCTTCAGTAACAGCTGCAGATTTATTAGCAAGTTCTCTTCCTGCTATCATCACATTCCCACATATTATCATCAGGTATTTCAGAGAATCATGAAAAAGCATTTACTGGTAAAAGTTTTGCACCATGTGATTAGAAATTAATGATTTATTATTTCACTGAAGTTATTTTCAAAAGACCTGCCACATTTGATGGTATTTATTTACAGCCCTCAAGGTGACTGCAACATTTGCAACGGGTATAAAAACACTAATGAAATGGAAGAAGTGCAAAGATGTTTTAAGTGTTAACCCACAGAAAACTCTAAAGAATGTGTTTGGCTTCCAAACCCACCTTGAATGCCTGACAGTCCTATAGGCAGTGGGAAGTGAGTGCTTTGCTTTTGAATGTGATCTAGACCTGGACTTAGACGATGAATGATACTTGAATGGTGATCGAGATCTTGACCGAGATCTTTTCTTGTGTTTTTTCCTCTTCTTTTCCTTTTCTTCATCCCTAGGAAGATCTCTGCTTCTGCTTGAAGGTCTTTCTGTTTGTTTAACTTCTAAGGTGGGTAAAGTTCTGACTGCAGTCACAGGACATGGTATACTGTTGACACTCTGAAATCAAAGATAAACAAAGAACAGTGCTCAGTTTCCAAAGTTAGTCGTGCTGCACTGGAATTACGTAAAGTGTGCAGAAGCTAAGGATGACATCTTCAAACACATACATCCAGCAGCATTTAATGGAGGCCTATACAGCTGCCCAAAGATACATATGCAAGTTGGTATATGCATGCTAAGACTGTCAGCTTAACTAGGACATGGTTTTGAAGTTTTCATATTTAGTTTTTAGCAGAGATGTGTTCTAAAAATATGGGTACTATCAGCTATCTTTTAGTCTATTTACACCTTTTACTTAAAAAAGGATAAACCTGGAAATACAATCAGGAACTACTGACATTCAAAGCTAAGCTTTAGTGTCACTTTTCTCCCTGAACTGTGCTGTTTAGATGACAGCCTCAAGAAAAACAGCAAAATGAACCAGTGCTGATACAAACTATGTCTGAACTTTGCAAAATAAATGTTTTAAATGTAAAGGATTGGGAAGATCACAAAATTTATTCATGTCAAAGACAGAAGAGGTCCACACACAGTTTATGTTCAGTGAAAAATTCCAGCTGCAAGAGGTTAAGCAAAACCATACCATGACATTTTCAAATTATCAGTTTGAACCCCAGCGAATTCTGCTCAACGGCTTGTTTAGAACAATTCAAGTCAGGCACTGTAGATATGCTCCTCACTTCAAAGCCTGTCATTCCCCCAGCTGCCATTTCAAGTCAACGGGAGAAATCAGTTACCCTGTCATAATTTCTGCTCCACCTGGACTGACACTTTCACTGTTTGATACAAGGATATCTGCCATGACTGGAATCAAAAGTAATGCATTAAAATGTGAAATAACCAAATTAGAAGCAGGTGATCTTTTCCTTTCTTTTTAACCTTCTTCCACCACAAACACGTAAAGGCAGTAACTGACCACATCTGAAAGATCAAAAAGGCAGCCTTACTTCAAATTAGAGAGACATGACACTTTTTCACGCTTTAACTGATAACCGCTATTGCAATATTTACAAAACCAGCAAAAAAGCAGTACTAAAGTAGCTTGCTTCAAAGATTATAAACATTTTACAGCATGATCATTTGAGTGACTGGTTCACCAGAGGCCTATTTCCAATTTCACAAACTCCATGTGTAACTGCAGACACCTCACAAACATCTCATCTCCAGCTTCCTAAGAGGCCACCAGAGTTGACTTTTGCTCCTTTGACAATGTTATTCATCTCTTTGTACAGTACCTGAGCCTTTGCTTTGAACACTAGTGAATATGTAATAGCCCAGTATGGCTTGAAGTAGACACCTCTAATTCCCTGAAACAAAAAAGCTGTAGTCAAAGTAGTGTTAAGAAAAAAACAAGAGAGGGGAGAAAGACCCAATGGTTTTCAGCACTCAGGCTCATTTAGCCACATAAAACACAAGCTGTCCTATCACTGCCAAGAAGGAAGTTGATAAATGAATGACACATTTACTTTTAGCTCACATGTAGAGATTCTCTCAGCCACCTGAACAAAGAACCACACAATGCTAAGCCCAGCTATGTATCCACCAAAATCATCCACTGCTGACACCGTGGGCACTCCTTGACTTTCAGGAAGCTGACACTAAGGAATGACAGCACTGTCCAAACCTCTGGGAAGCTCAGATGTAGGCTGGCTGGCTGGTGGATTCAAACACCATTGCTTCAGGCTACTGATGAATCACATCTGGAGAGCCATACAAGAGTAACTGCAGCTACCCCAGGTGAATATGCAGGCTCTTCAGTGAAATACAACAGGTAACACACAGGCAGAAGTCACCCACCGTCCAACACTGTGCCCAGGTCCTCTGCTGACAGATGTCATGTCCTTATGACAATCATGTGAACAAATGGGCCACTTCCCTCAGTGGCAACTCTAGCTGTCTTCAAGAAAAACAGCACCAGCAAAATTACTTGATTCACCACCAGAGCAGAAGAGAGCTCAGTAAAGGCAGTCAGAAAATTGCTAGGCCACAAATAAAATTTCTAGGTATATAAATATTTGGAAAGAAATAAACTGTCTTGGAAAATAAGGTAATGGGAACTGAAATTGGAGGTATGAATGCAGAAAAGATTATTTAAAAAAAAAAAAGCACAAAAAAACCAACAAAAAACCCCAAAAAACACAGTAAGCACAGAACTGGGAGATTTAACTGATCAGGCCCTGCCATAAATATGCAGGCCAGTAGAACAGTTTTGGAAAGCATGGAAACAAACCTGTTACCTGAAGAATTTTATTATGCATCTCAAGGGATGAGAGATTTACATTGCCTGAGAGCTCTTCTAAGAAGTTAAACTGCAAACATTCAGATAGCATTCACTGAATCTCACTTCCTTGTCCATTTTGTGTAACAGCAGATTTTTTGGCCTTTACTAAATGCTACAGTGTCAGACAAATTCACTGGCAGAGTTCTTTTTCAGCATTGTATTTGCATGACTGAAGCAAATCTTGACAAAAGTAATGCTAAAACATGACTCAACGAGTCTTGTTTAGCAGGAATGGATGAGGAAAGAGCTGTGTGAATAGGGAGAATTTATAGCTATATGAGAACAGAAATGAGTATTTCCGTTCATATAAGTAATTTGCACATTTAGAGTATTCATAAGCCCAGAACACACATTAGTTATTCTGGGGTTACACTACTTAATCAATACACAAAGCCAAAATTAGAAATGAACCAAAATGTGGTCATTGGAACAGAACAAAACACTAGCACTGTGTCTGGCTCAAACAAAATCGACTGGCAAAGGACATTATCAATAATATTACTAACACTTTTACAAACAGCTGATATTTCTTTTGCAGCAATTAGAATCCTATGTTAGATCAAAACTGCAAAGAGTGAAAAATGTCAGAACTGTTAAGAGTTAATCAACTCTTTTACTTCATTAAAATAAAAAAAATACTCCAGATTCTTTTCTACCACTGTATCTTTTACTACAGGTTCCCCAAAACTTATGGTGAAGTATCCCCTGACTGAGAGTTAATAAGCAACTGTTTGCCAGAAATGGAAGTGTATTATTTTTGTATTTATTGCTCTGTGCAACAAAGCAAGCAGTTACTTCTATTTAGAAGTTTGTCAGTCCGAGCATTAATGAACTGGTCCAAACCAATAATTTGAACAGATAAAAATCTTTCCTATGGAATAAGTTCCTACAGAACTTCTTCTATAGGAACTCAAAGACTCAACAGATTCATCAGTGTTATTCTGCTGCACTAAAAAACAGCTATTAACAGTACACTGACTATGGTAAGGTCTTCAAAAACAGACAAAATTTTGCATTCTCAATTTTGAAGGGCCAACTGCAAAGAAATTAGTGGCTGTGAATCTGTTTGCTGTGTGGATCAATAAGCCTTTTTGAGTGCTTTGAACGCTAAAAATCAACGCAAAAACATTCTTACCTCCTCACCATTCTTAATTAAAATAGCAGTTCCTGATATTTACCTTCCCCCCCGCCCCGTTAAATAATGACTAAAATATTTACGCTATGAGGAATTACAACTCTCATGTAGTTTTTGTTAGGAGGGTTATTGCAATAAAAAAGAAGTTCCAAATGCCAGCAAGCTATCCACCCCCCAAATGCCACATCAGTATGTGATATTTGTTTTTCCTTTATCTTGCTTATTCAAAAGGACAGATAAATTTACAAGCAAACCCAGCTCCCCCTGCCCCATGCTAAACAGAAGATATAGATACCTATAGTCTGAAAAGGAAGTGAATGGCTCTGAAATATTCTAATTTTTTTTCTTCAAATACTTATGGGCTGGTTTTTATTAAACAATTACATTTTGCTCAAAAACTAACATAAAGAAAATACATAAAAAAAAGAAAGAAAGCTAACAAGAAAGCTAACATAAAATGATGTTATACATCATTATTCCAAAAAGGCATGCAGGAATATCTACAGTCCATTGCTAAAAAAGTAGGATAAATTACAGCAGTGTGAGAGACGTACAATATCTACAGCTGTTGACAACCCTGTTACGCTTGACAAAACTAGAAATGCATCTCATTTTTAAACATGGCACACTTCTATTTTACTTGTAAACAGACTACGTTCCACAGGGAAAAAAAATGTTACGTACAGGACAGAAGTAAGGACAAGCCATCTAAAGAAACAGATGATAACACAGGGCTTCAAAAACAGGGAAGATGAAAGAGTCAAAAGAAGGAAAGTTTTGCTTTGTGCCACAGAATTGTTATATTCAGAGGCATAACAGCAGATGACATTTGGGACAAGCCATTAAAACAGCGCCACTTTCAAATCAAGTACTTGTTTGGTTTTGCGACATTATGAGTGTGGACTTCCATTCTCATTTAAATCAGATACTAAGGTCTATACAGGTAACAGTTTGGGTATAACCAACTAGCTTTTACATGCCTATCAAAGCATTGTCACCACTAAAACATTTCTGACATAGAGCAAAATACGAGATTGGCAGAATAATAAGTGCAAAGCCCCACCACCAAGGATATATCATATTATTTTTTTTAATTTGAATTAATTTAAATAATTTTTGAATGAGATTTGCATTTCAGGTCGTGAAACACCTTACTTTATTTGTTTTAAAGTAAAAAAGGCAGTTCAATGAAGCACTGCATATAACCTGGCATATTCCAGCTCAGCGTGGAAGAACTGCAGTTGTTAAAACTACAAGCTGTTTGCCGTTACAGGACAAGGAACCTACATTCATTGCAGAATGAAGGCAACCTCTCCTCAGTGACACTGACAATGTGCCAAATAGTCTCTACTAAGTCTATCTGTACAAAGAGTCAACATGAATTACACATGTAAACACAAGAAGGGAGATGTCATCCAGTTAATGTTTGCCCACATCCTGAACAAGGGTATCAACTTCACTGGCCACAACATCACTGGAAGATGACCAGTTTTGGAAACTGAGATAAGCTCCATGCTTTCCAAGTACTGGTTTGAGGAAATATGCACAACTGTACCATTCTAATGCATACAAGAATGGTAAGAAGCCATTTGTGAAAAGCTGTGCTGCTTCACTGCTCAAGCTTTTTCAGTTTTTTGTCTTGCTTGATTTCATTTTAAAGAAAAACAGCAAACCACATAAAAGAAGTAATTCAGCTATGGAAAAAATACAACTGACTATTTTTAAGATTCAGCTGAAGCCAAAACAGTTCAGAAGTGCTCTGTTCTGTGGTATTGACTGTCCTTTACCTGCAGTTAGCAGAATCGATTTCATTCAAAGATGTAACGTACACTCAGCACCAGTGATCCTTTCAAGAAATACAAGGTATCAGGAAAATCTGACAGAGGTAACAAAAGCTTTGTGCATTTAATGTATTTCTGCACAGCGTGATAAACAGGTTTTCTGCACAAATATACACTGTATGTATTCATAAATAGCACTAGTTTTTATACACTTATTAGGCTGGGGCAATGTCACAGAAATTATGTGTCTCCCATAGACATTCGCAACTCCTCTTCACGCTTTATTATACATCTCAGTCATTACTCCATTTTTGTAACACATTTTAAGTTAAAAAAAAATCATGCTACTACATTAACCCTGACCACTGCATTTCAATCTTTGTTTCCTGGACTCCTCACTGGATGTTCCTGACCCCAGAACAAGAGATAGGATACATTTAGTGACATTTTTGGTGGACACAAATATTTAATTTCATTCTTTGTTTTCTAATTACCCCAATTAGTTCCATTGACCAAACTACAAAACTAATTTTACACATCTTTCTCTCAACTTTTTAACATACTTTCTTTCTATTACAGCCACTGTAGTTATCTCCTGTTACTTTTGCAATCAGAGTTTTTAAATGCATCTTTCTGTTTCTGAAATGTGACTGGAAAAGCTTGAAGAAAAAAACAAACCAGCGCTACATATTTATTTCCAAGCTGATTTAGACATCGCAAAGCGGCACACTGGGTTCTCAAGATACGTAAAACAGAGGTTAACAAATCTGCAATATGATTCCACTCATCTTTCTCCAATACAATTTCTTGACTCAAATGGGCTGTTACAAATAGGCAAAGCAGGCAAGGAGAGAGAAAGACAGATTATTTGGAATGAATGGAAATGGAAGCTTTTTCAAATATGGCAAAGGGAATGACCGCTTGGAAAGTATTCATGTTTCAAAACAAGGTTTTATCTGCAAAAGTCTATATGCATACATACATCTATGTAAATGTGTCACTAAGCAAACCACATTTAGCAGGAATATTACTTTCAAAGACATTGCGGCATTTTAGACTGTTCATTAAAACAGTGCAAGCACTCCCAATAAAATAGCCAATTTTATTTTTAAAAAGCAAGGTGACATCAGGAAACATTTAAATATACATTTGAAATTCTCAATAAACCCTTTTATAATGAAAGCACCTCCAAACCATTTCTGTTGTAAAGAAACAGTGAAACTAGTTACTTTAAAATTCTCAAATACACTGTAATTCTTTGTATAAGAAAAAAAATAGATGCCTTCTCTGAAACTGTAGTTCTGAGGAAGAAAAAAAAAGAAGTTTCTAGAAAATCAGTTTACTGAGAAGTGGGATAGGGTGTGTGTTTTTTGTTGGGAAGTTCAATAGCAAGTTCAGCATCTGAACTTTAGTAAATTCAGATGTCTGCAAGAACATTAATCTGCTCTTCTGAGCTGTCACTGATTATTTCAGGCATTTTCTTAAAGAAAAATATCAAAAGAACCTTATTTTAGAAATATCTGTGTCCTTGACAAATTCCCTTGAGAAAGAGAGTAGAACTGCTAATGTGGGGAGTTTTGCATTGTCATCGTCTCTTTGCATTCACTCTTCAATATATAACTGAAAAGAAGTACTGAACACTTGTGTCAGGGAAAATTTGTTAGCAGTAGCAAGGAGAAACCCAAAGAGGATCTCTTTTGGGATGTGACCACACTTAATTCACATATCTGCTACTCTCTGCTGATATGGATCACCTAAACTGCAAGTACGTCTCTTTTAACCATTCTCTTGAAAGTGCTTTGAGGGGTAATCCATGACTTATTTGGAAAAATCAAGAACTGTGCAATGAATTACTTGCTAGGTACAGGAATTCTTTTTGAGGGAAAGGAAACAGTGGAAAGCCATGTCATTCTTTCTTGTACACAGTCTGTCACAATCAATATCTAGCATCTTCCATCAGTATCCAGAGATGACGTTTTGCTTGATTAGTGCAACCACAAGTGATTTTACTGGGTTCTCTGGAAGCAGTATAATTCCAAACCCAGGAAACTTGAGATTCTGCTTCCCAACAATATTTGTATTCATAATGTGCAGCAAAACCATCAATATACACACCAAATAAGTAAATATCACAACTGCTATCCCAATACTCTTGCAAGGTGAACACTCCAACAGTTGGATCACTAGTACAGAGTTAAAATGTGAAAGCTCCTTTTCCTTTCTGTACCCGGCTAACTGACCTGGGAATTGGGCAGCCTACTTCTTCTACCAGCTCTTTAATAACAGATGAGAGACATATAAAAGAAAACTGAAAAAGATTAACACTGTTTAAAATTGAAATTTCTCCCCATTTAGAAAAGCTTTTATCTCTTCAGTCAAGTTCATAACACGCTGTCAGATTCACATTCTAGAGGTAAGTTTTCTGCCAGCTTTATGGGAAAGAGAAATTTATTTTTCGCTTACCTCACTAGTGAATGAATTCTCTTCAATTTTCTCAGTTTCTGCTTCTGCCAGAGGGTTTTTCAGGGTCTGCAAGAACAAGGCAGCTTTCCTTTTGCGCTCTGCTTGTAGCTGCTTCTCCTTTGATTCTTTGGAGGCCTGTGCAAGCTTCTCCCTTGCTGCAGCTGCTAATCTATCCTCTAGTTTCTGCTTTGCTAAGAAAGACAATTAAGCATTAAGTTTAGAGTAAGTCATGCTTCGGGGAACTCAGGCTTCCTTAAAACAAACACACAGCCCCATCACAAACAAGCAAACAGCCCCTCCAGCCATTCTCAAGCCTTTCCAATACAGCCAATTCAATGACACAATAAGGACATATAAGCTTGAAATTTAGAAATTCCAATCATCTTAATTCACAGATATATCATTTGCTTGATGAAAAGCAGTACAGGTGAAGTAAAACCTCCAGTTTAAAATGACATGAAAATCCAATCCTGATTATTCAGGATACTTGTCCTTTTCTATTTATAAAAGCTATTTAAAGAAAGTAGCTCTGTAAATCCAGAAGCTTTTTCTCGTAAGACTTGAAGTGATGCAAACTCTCCAGTTTGCTCTTTCCACTGATCTGATCTTCACAGTTTCCATCCCTATTTAAATACGTGTTAATATGTTTACAGAAAGAGCTGCTACAGAAATTTTCAGAAACTGTTTCATCATTGCTACAACGAACAGAATTTGGTATGTGATTACATGAAGAGAGTAAGCCAATTGATTTAAATATGCACCTAAGCATTATTTGTGTAATGTTTTCAATTTTAAACTTCCAATTTTGTGTTCTGTATATGTACAAAACAACTGGATTTTTTGTTCCACTGCACAGGTTTTTCAACACACCATTTTTTCTAAGTGTGTTTTGCACTTCATTTTTATTATCACACAAAATATTTCGTATTTACTTTAGACATGTAATGCCATAGCATACTTTGTGCTACTGTGGTTTACAAAGGAACTGCTACTTAGAGGTAAAAAACCACCATTTTAAAAATGAAAAATTAAATTCCTGTGGCATACTCATAGTTGTGAGAAATACTGAGTTTTTAAGCTGGTAAATACTGTCAGAATATCCACTATAATAAATACAGTCTGCTGTGAAACAGCCCTGGGGAAGAATGGGTGAAATTGGATTCTTTTAAAACATCATTTCATTCAAATTCACAGCATGCCCTTCTGCCCTTATGCACATTAACACAGTAACAGGAAAAACCCATACGAAGATTTAATGGCATTACATTTTAAGAGCAACAAAACATCAACAAGGCAATATTAGTCTATATGGGAGTGCTATATAAATGAAAAATAGCTTGAAGCAATTCATGGCTCTCTGAAGAAAATGAGAAACAGGTATGATTCTGCTGGGCTCTGTTAATGCAATCTGGAATCTGGTACGTCAGTGTTTTACTACAAGGTTGTAATGGAAAACCAAAATAAAATTCAGAAAGATCACGCATTAGGGCAAAGCACTCAACCACCCCAGTGTGTTATACGTTTGATTTTATCTGAGCAACCAATAAAGATTTTGTTCTTAAAAAACAGGAGGAAACTGTGAAAAAAAATTCTGATTCCTGTTAACATGACACTGAGAAGGTTCGTAACACCTAAAACGTCACACTTATTCACATGACAGTTTTTGCCGTTTGCGTGAAGGACTCAATCCTTCATTTTGTTTTCAGCACTACATGGAATACCTTGTTTAGCTTCCAACTCTTCCTGTGTAAGTTGAGGCTTTTTCTCTTCAGGAGCAGTACAAGGAGTGGTAACTGCTGCAGTATGGTTTGAAGCACAACTAACATTCTCTTGGCCTTCCTTTCCCTCCTCCTCCTCCTCATCAGTGTCATCATCTAATTTAACACGGTTTTTTTCCAAAGGAAGAAGGTCGTTTTCTTTGGCCTTGATTGCAAAGCTTATTGGAGCAAAGGATGCTGTGAATGAATGGGTAAGATTTCACATGCCATTAGACTACAGCAGAAGGTATGTTCAATTTCCTGGCTTTCCCTGTTACTCCTGCAGACTACACCGCACAAAAAAGGAACTTGCATCGTCCTATTATGCTAACTGTTTTGGTGAGAATGACAACACAATCCTTTTTTTCTGTGTTTTTAAACAAATGTTGGAAATTTCACTTGCTGTGTAAAGATCTCAAAAAACTCACAAAAAATCAAAATAATCCAAAACAAAACCCCAAACAAACAAAAAACCAAAACCAAGCAAACAAACAAACAAACAAAAAACCCAAACAAAACAACCAAAAAACCAAAACAAAAAATACCCCAGCATTAATCTTCAACCTATTTATCCAAAACGAAACTTTTAAGAATAAAGAATGGAATTTCTCACTACCTAGTACCATATGGTCTGCTGCAATACTTATCTTCCTCAGGATGCCATTTGCATATATATCCTATAAGACTGCAATTACGGAAATGTAAATAGGGTAATTAAATTACATACCAAGGTTTATAAAATATAACCTTTGATTCTGGTAATCCTGGGGTAAGAAAATATGATAAGAAACAAAGATCTCCAGAATTCCAAGAGAAGAGATAATAGTGATTTTTCAACTTTTTCATTTGATAGAACAAATCCTAAAATGGGATTTTACTTCCTCAGAGGCAGAAGAAAAATCTAGTATAAGTATAATGTCTGTCTGGCAGACAACTACTGTATTTAGGTTACAATAAAGTGGGATTTGTACCATATTAAAGGAAATGAACATAAGTTTATAGGAATTAGATTGTCATGGAATGACTCACTGGTTATATTCCATCATGTAAATTTGAGCAGATTGCTACTATTAAAGTAGCTCTAGCTTGCCATTTATTCATAGCAGAACAACAGGAATAATTTCTTGGTGTACACTGCATCTCTTAATAGGGCATTTTTGAAGGCAGGGAAAACCACTCTTCCCCAGGGAAGCTACTCAGGCTGTCCAAAGAAGACAGAAATTGCAGTCTGGACAGTCAGACAACCACAGCAAAGAGCCTGGTGTTTGCTGGTTGTGGAGGAAAAGAGATTGCAGTGAGAAGCAGGATGAGAGAATTCCAAGGGACCACAGTGGGTAGATAAACTTATCAGTAATCAAGTAAGCCACTGAGGTGGCAGGAAAGCAGTTTCCATCCATGGCAAACCAGTTAAACAGTGGTTTTTCTGTTTAATTTTTTTTTTCTGTGCCTTTCAGGTCTAGTTAAAATATGTACATTTTTAGTTTTTATTGAAAATAAGAATTTTTAACCTGTGCTTTCCCAATGGGCCAAGAAATCAGTTCCCAGATATAAACAATCATTACTCCAACTCGGGACACTAATAGTGTGCTAGCTGCCTTTGTCAGAATGCCTTCTAGAGAGATTTTCCCATTCTGTCTCACTCCTGCTATGACTGCAAGAGTAGAAAGATTCCATTTAGACATGAAAGGGGACTTTCCTTCCAGCATGACTAATGTCCAACTCAGGAAGAATGAGCAACAAGCCTATAGTACTTCTTCCATATATATCCTTTCAAAAAAAACACTGCTTCTATTCAGAGCTAATGCTTCTCTCTTGCACAAAGCTTGTAACTGTCAAGTTCAAAATTGACAAAAATAATATTTTACTGGGGTCAGTGATGAAAGCCTTCAACTTTGTTAAAAACTGAAGCAAAACTATTGTGGCAGACCATAAATACCTGATATTCTTTCAGTGAAAACGTATTTTTAGCATTATGAAATTCTCTTCCCTACTTTCCCCTGCCTTCTTTTTTTTCTGGATGTATATGTTATCAAATATTTTCATGCCCAGTAAATTATGTTACTATACCTTTCACCAGTTTACCATCACTGACAGCTTTAGGAGGAGGAACATCTTTTTTAGTTCCTGGACCTCCCCTAGCACTTGGCTCAGATGAATCTTCAGGTGCATGCTCATCTGCAAAGTGAGTCTCACTAGGTGCATCACTGGCACTGTCTGCTGGAACATCTTCAGAGGAAGATACTCCCTTTTCAAAAGAAATGAGCACAATTACTAACAGGGTAGTTATAAAATCATTAGTACAGTGTCTGTGGAGCTGCAATTTTGTCAGCCATTTCAAAAATCACATCATCAGCTAATCACACAACAGCTAATTTTATATCACTGAGCACTCATGACCATAATTCTGCCCCATGTAAACCCACAGGCCTACAGTAAGAACATGTTGTTATTTTACAGCAAAGAAAATGTTCTTCAGCTGATACGCTTTTGCTAAAAACTGCTTTAAAATCATATTTTTTAAATTAGACCCTAAAAGCATGTACTTCTTTCGTATACTCATTTAGGTCTTCATCTCCAGGGTCTCGAACTAAATCCATTAAAGTCAATTCCCAGGGACAGAACAAAAGTTTATGATATGTTTTCCCTCATGTACAATTGCATGTAACTTTTTTGCAGAATCAGATTTTACAGGAATCAATACAGGTTAATGTTTGATTTGTACCAATATTCTGCTGAAGAACATTGGGCTTAGCAATGTTTTTTGATACAATACATATGTGCTGAGATTTTCAAGGAAGCAAAGAATTACTGGTTCTACCATTACAAGAATGAATCATTCAGGACAATCTCTAAACTCACAGTATAAAAATTTCAAGAAGGATTATTATAGAACATTCAAAATATTTACACAGTGAGTCGTGTGATAACATAAAGTAATACAACATTGAAATATGCCTCTTTCAATTAGGAGTTTGGTTGCATTCCACTGGCTGTTGTTAAGCATATATAATGCTGAAATTGAGGCATGGAGCAGATCTTCCCTGCAGCCATACCCTGACCAACACAACTGATTTCTGAAAGTCCTTGAAAGGGAAAAGCACAAAAAATCAAGCATTTCATCCTGTATTTACTGAAGCCAGTAGTAGAGTTTCTTATTAATTTTAATGGCCAAAAGGAAAAGCATCAATTGCATTAGTTGCTGATACATATATTACTAGAGCATAAAGATAATATCGAAATTATTATTTAAAAAAATTGAAGAGAATGGCATTATCTACAAAGCCATGCAGGACAAAAATACGCATTGCTACACTTGACCTCAAGGGAATTAAACTGGTTTAAGTTCCTTTTTAGCTGTACTCATTTGAATACTTAGAATGAACCCTTTATTGTTATGCTTTGGTTAGTGTACAATTTCCCCCAAAATGTATGTTAACAACTCCTTATTAATTAAGTATTATGAATTCAACCCACTGGTTTGCAAATAAGACATTCTAGAACAACAGTCAGCATTGTGGCACAGGACAATTTTGCTTGTAATTTATCAGCTGAGTAACATCATATTTACGACACCTTATCTTTAAAAACAGTGTTTTCAAAACATTTTTTCACTATTAAAACAAAACATCAGACACAAGTCTTTCAAACAGCAACCAGTATTGAATTTCTTCATTTTCCACAAAGCAATTCCGAGGAGTTTACCCACAGGCCTACCTTCTTCAGTTTAAGGCTCCCCAATCTAAGCCTTGAGATGACAAATGACATAGGGCCTAAAAAAAAAATAGCTCTTTCCCATGAAAAGTTAACATCAGATAATGTAGTTCTGATATTATTTGCAATTTTCTTTTCAGTCAGAGAACAAACTAATTAGCTAACATGAGACTAAAAAAACATGGATGCCAAGTCTGGCTACCATCTCCTAATAACACAGGCTAGAAGAAGCGAAGCAAGTAGGAAACCACTGTAAGATTCTGAAGCTCCAGTATTGCTGCAGTCATGACCAGACTCTAACAAAACTTCCCTTAGAAAAAGCATGTCAGAAAGCTACTCCAGCCTCTGTGCTACTGTTGTACAAAGAACCACGAGGCATATGGGAAAGTATGGGTGTTAAAAGCCATACCTAACCTTTCTGACGGCAGAACACTAATCACAATCCTACAAAGCTCTAAACCTCCACAAAGCACATATTCCCTCATATAGAAATCCAGAAGATTTTCAGGTTGTCATTTTATATTACAACCACAGTGGAGTGGCATATAGGAAAAAGCATGAATTAAATATCACACCACCTCACAGACCCTTACTTAAATGCCATACAAAACTAAAAAAAACAAAACACAACAAAACAAAAAAACAAAACCCACAAAAAACAAACCAAAAAAAGCATTCACATCCTTTGCTGATCAATTTCTCCCTAATTCAGTGTTCCATTTTTAAAATGTCTCACGGTAACACAACTGATAAGTCTTTTTCTCACTTCTACTGAATTTTTAATAGAAGTATATGTGAATACACATGTACCTGGCAGTTGTCACCACTCTCTTTTTGAAGGAAGAACTGTTTTTTGAATTCATAATAAGCATTATATTGATGCCATGGTTGCAGGAACTCAAACCTGTTAGAAGAAAACTGATTATGTGAAAACGCACGTGAACATAGTTAATACTAACAATCCCTCGTCATCTAATTTTCTTTAGCAAATGGAATGTTATTTGATGTTTGGGAGCACTCTTACGTATGCGTAAACTTCAGAGGATATACATTCAGAGCATGCTTACTAGAGGCATTTTTAACAGGTCAAGTTGTTTTGATAATTTGGGCAATAATGCCTTGCCATTCCTCTCAAAAGCTGCATGTCCTTTAATTTTTTAAGACATTAAATTACACCTCAACTTTTGAAATAGCAGTTTAAATAGCATTTTCTCTTACCTGAGATCATTCTTGGCACGAACACTGGTTTCAAATTTTACACCATTCCTGGCAACATACTCAGCTAGCTTGTCAATGACAGGTTGGATATCCGGAGGTGGAGGTATAATGGCAACCACTGGAGCAATTGTGCTGCAAACATCAAGAGTAACTGGTTTTTATAAACAGAACACAAAAATCTTTCAGACTCTTACTTTAACAATTAAAAAAAAAAGTACATAGAGGTTTGTTCTCTGAGTTCATTACGCAGTTAAAATAGCTTGATTCAGTAACAGAACCTGTACTAAACACTCGTTACTAAAGTGCAGGAATGAGACCCCCTCAGCCAACAAGCAAATCTGTCTGCGGTACCTTGTAGATGTTGTGGTAGAAGCCAACCCACTGGTGCTGTCGCTTGTGTCCGGGGGAGGTGGGGGTGTGGTACCAGGAGGGGGAGGAACCGTTGCTACACCTGTAGTGCTGGACACAGTCACCCCAGCAGGCAAGGCATTGTAGTAAGCAGCAACATCGATTCCCGGAGGTGGAGGAGCCAGGCAATAGGTTCCATCAGGGAGCATGTAGTAGCTGTAATACATGGCTGCCACAGTTGCTACAAAAAGACACAGGTAAGAACAATGTTCTAATTAGAAGAAAACCACCCAAGGAAATACATTATTGCATCAGGACAAACACATGGAGAATCCAGATTCATAAAACACGCTAGGAAATGGCATCTCATCTCTAGTGTAAAAAAACCCAAAAAATCCAAAGCAAAAAATGAAGGCTCATATTAATAGATTTAGGATGAGTAAGAAATATGTAGATTAAGAGACAGAATGCAAAAGTACTGAAGGTCACAGGTGTGAATAAAGAAGTGAACTAGAGCAAGCGTATTTAAAAATGACCTATTATGAAATCATGCCTCCTAATCTAATTCATCTCTGGCAATTTAACTCAGTTAAAACCATATATTCATTAAGAAAGAAATGCACATATATTTAAAACTAGCATTAACAATTTAAACCACTAGAATCACTACAGATAGACACACACCTACTTACTTAAACCTCAAAAAGTAGGCAGGTTTTGCAATTCAACAGCAACATAATAAACAATGTATTTGAAAAAGTTTTCCACACTCAAGGCTTCTTTGATTCTAAATATTTATTGAGAGTGCAAAGACTTATAATGGCTTTCTATCTTTCTTTATGGACAGTATTTCATAATGTTTTAATTATCTTAATACATTTATATGGTGGATACTTCTTGTAAATCTAAATGTTTTCTGCAGAAAGACTATGTATAAACAGAAAATATTAATGCAAAATATTCCAAATTAATTACATCAAGAGTTTGTATTTCTGGAAGCAAGGTTTAATCAATGCATTAAATTAAAATGAATTATCCTCTTAAAAGTTCCATAAACATTCCTGTGTGGCACTATTTACTTTCTTCAAAGAATAAGTTGTCTGTAATGAGAACAGAATAAAGTTCTGTTAAGTTTTAAAAGCAGGGAGAAGAGTTGCAAACTGAACTTGTTTTGTTACTAAATTATAGTCTCCCAGTTTCCATCACATACGTTCAGGTTCAAGCCTGACATGAAAGTAATTAAAACCAGACTAGCTCTGTTCTATGGAGATACTTATTCTGATTTTAGTCTTTCTTGAAATAACCTGTGAGTTTCAATTTCTTCACAGAAATCTTATTTCAGTTTTATTAAGATTCCCTCACTGTACAGTTTTAAATACAAATTACTTCCGTGCATATTTCTCTCCACATATTACACTCTGACAACACCTGTAATCCTTTGGGAGTTCTGAACCTATAATGCATAAAAATCAATTCAGATTACTATGGTTATCTGCAGCAACACTACTAGAAAAATCAATAACTCAATCAGCACCACCTTGAAGTGACACTACTCATTACCTACAAATGTATAATATGAAACCCTACTGTAGTGAAGGCTTCACTACAAATTTTCTTATATCTCAGTAGTGTTACATGGAAAGTCCCATAAATGAAAGGGTAAATTGTGTTTCTATATTTAAGGAATCAAGGACTTCCAGAATTCTTAAAGTTGAAAATAATTAAGTGGCACAAAAACTCATTTAAGTTCGACTTTACCTTTTTGAATTTCAGAATTTATAAAATTTGCAGGAACAAAGTAATATAATAATAAGGGTATTGTGCTAACCTTAGTCACGGACTGCAGACATGGCCTCCTCCCTGCCCACCCCCACCACCCCATTCTGGTTCTCCTAAGCAGCAATTCAACAGGTATTCAGAGTGGACCTTCAAAGACTCAGGAGACTGAACAAGAATAAATACATGGGATCAAGCATGAAGCCAACATATTCTCTTCCCACCAGCATCCACACACAATTCATCAAAACACACCAAAAGCTGCCTCCTCACAAAGCACTTACAATCAGAGGAATATTCTGCCTGTGATGTCTGCACAGCTGCCCCGTCTGTTGACTGCGGTGTAGACGAACTATTATCTGATTGTGCTTTGCGCACCAGTGCTGCAAGGGGGTGATCAGGGTCTACTACCTTCAAAGGCTGAAAACAATTTGGGAATAGAAAAAAAGATCTAAATTGGAAGTACATATTTAAAGAAGAATAGCATCAACATATTGGGAAAGCAAATTTATCTATGTTAATAGACATCAATAATTCTGTGCAAACACTAAAGTTACTGTTTTTGTAGCTCTCACATTAGAATCAACATCTTTGAAAATTAGTGAAAAACAAGACAAAAACCACTTTCATGTAAGCAGAAATGAATGACATAAAAAAAAAGTGGTTATTACCGTTAACCAATAACTGCCACGGCTGGGATAAGGCACAGAACCTGCCTCGTCTAAATATCAGACAGTGCCACAGCCATTTCTCTGAAAGCCTCAAATACATACAAACATCTGTCATTCCTATTATTCCATCATTGCCCAGTCTCAAAAAATACAAGCAGCTAACACATCTAGCAAAATTCACATTTAACAAGTAATATATTCTGGTGGAATATTATTTGCTGGAACTGTTCTTTCACATCAACATTTTATCCTCTAAAATCTAAAAAGAAAAAAATTGTCTCAGCTTATATACAGAAGGCATTAAATACCTTAATCTCTCCTGCTTCAATACAGGTTCTGTAGGATAAATCCTTGAGCGATGCCCTCAATACCAGAGGGCATCAGAAATAGATATATAATTCCTTAGACATGGAAATGTATCAATTCATGTACTAGAGAAAATATAATTCAAAAGTTTACCACAACAGACTTAAATTACACTCTGAAAAGAAACCTGGACCTTTGTCAGTAAAAGACCTGAGCACCTGCATATTACAATTTTTGTGTCCATGAATCAGGTGTTTTACAGGATAAAAAAGTAATTTTAATAGTGTCAAGTACCTTCATGAGCTCTTCCAGCCTACTGCATTTTTTAGATGCAAAAAGACTTGGATGAAGATAATTTCCATCATTGTCATCATCATCATCATCATCATCCTCCTCAGATTTGACTCTCGAGTCTAAATAAAAGCAATGTCTGAATTTTATTTGGGTTTGCTGTGAATTTGCGTTGGGAGAGAAAGATGATACAGGACAAGCATGAATTCTTAAGAAAGCATCATTTATATAAATCAGCTGAGTCACAAAAACATAGATCCAAGACATTGCCAGACATCAATAAAACTAAACCCTAAATGCACAGACCAACCTTCTGATGGACTTGAGCTATATGACTCTTTCTAAAACCTCCACAATCATAGCAGCTCCCAGAGCTTAAAGTTTCCCCAAACCATTTTGTAAAAAAAATCTCCAATTTAAGCAAAATTTTGAATCATCACATCAATCTCAGCTGCAAGGGAACCCCAGAAAGATGTGCTATTTGAATAAAAAGACCAGTGTCTGTTTCAGGGATTTCCACCGTGAAGCCACCATCTGCCAAGCCACAAACTCACGTTTTTTCTCGTCAGCTTTACTTTCTGAAGGAGCCGCATAGCGTCCCTCTTTCATGGCCTTCTGGATGAACTTGTAGTAGGGATTGAGGTAGTGATCAAACCGCAGAAAGTCAAACTGGGAGTTGCGTGCTTGCTTGGCTTTCAGCATGATCTCAAACTGGGCTCCCTGCTTGCACACAAAGTTTGCAGTTCGCTCAATGATCACATGCATTTTTGCTGTTGGTGGCTGTGGGAGTAAAATAACACATTTGCATTTTCAAAAGCAGCTTGTACAGTGTGTTAGAACTCCAAAGGGAATTAGAAAGAACAGTAGCTCCCTGCTCTTCTCGGCATTCTTTAGCAACTCGAGTTTCATAATCACAACTAGTAAAGCACATCAGCACTAAAACCCAACCAAAACCGTCCCAATCTTCCTCAGCTGCTCATTCAGTTCCTTTTGGAGGATCCTCTTCTTCCACCAGCACAGCTGTTTCTGCACTGACCACCAAACTGAAGGCGGCAACAGATCCCGGACGACCTCAGTGTTACAATACCTCAAGGAGCTCTGAAGACTCAACATGTATGGTTTCCTTCCCAAACGCTGTCCTTAATTCTGTTATCTCTGCATGTGCAAATATCATTGCCTAACTAGAAATTTGTAACTTTGCATTTGCTTGGAAAGAACATGCTGCCTCTCAAAACCAACACACAAACTACAGTTCCCATGCACTGTAACATTCCCTTGATGAACCACTGAACACTTGAGTAACAAAGCAAAAGATAAAATTAATAAAGTGAAGAAGCATCCCTGCATTTTCACTCCTGAAATCCCTACAGAGAAGTGTGATATCAAACCCAAGATGTGGAGAGAACAAGAGTACAGTTAAAGAATGAATGAACTTCATTATTCACTGTTTTTGATTTCATACTCAGCTGTTTTGTCTTGTGCTCAGTAAACTGTAAAAACACATACTCTGTGCACCTATAAAGACTGAAGTGTCACATTAATGATTTGGTTTAGCTCTGCATTTTTACTGCATAGATACACAGCTATGTTGAAAACTTCAAAAAATATTTTTCAGAAGATTAGAAGCACTTGAGACAGTGGTGTTTCACATACGGAAAAAAAGTCTGAATATTATCAAACAGCCCAATTTTAAAAACTGGTTTCAGCCCATTGGATCTTTTACCAGGACATGTTCAATACAGAAAATAACTAGTTGTTTTAAGTTTTATTTGTCACTCTAAAGCCTCAGCAAAGATTATTTTAATTAGAGGCAATAAGGTTCTTAACAAACTGATAACATTTCATGCATTATCAGTTTCACATAATATATCAAGTTTTTCTGTTTCTATCTCTCCTCACAAGCTATTAACTGATAAGTTCTTCTAACATCCCACTTCCATAGCATCCACAGACTTCTTAAAGTGAACTGGTAAAGAACAGTCATCTTTGCCCATAACCACAGTTTTAAGCAGTGGAAGACCTTCGGCCTGCTTATCACAGCTCTTCTATTCTCAGTTCCAGAATGACATATCTGCTGCAGTTGGAGCTGCCATACACTGAACATTCCATAGTTCTGGACTTTTTTTTTTTGCAGTAGTGCTGCCTGCCTTGTCTTCATCGAATATTTGCACTTTGCATTGATCTGCATTACAGGAGATATAAAATATCTGTCTTTATTGAACTGCACCTTGCAGGCTGGGAGGAAAGTCCCCATGTTAGCAAGCTGATTCTCAAATTTCTTAAATTTTAACAGAATAAATAACTTCCATGGTAAAGCAGAATGACTTGAATAGAACTGCAACAACAAATCAAGGCTTACAAAAAAAATTCTCACAATTCCCAATCCAAGGTTAAGTACATATAGTTTTCAGAGCTGCTGTCTAGACATGTTGATATTTGTTGGGTTTTTTTTTTAATCAAAACCAAATTAACCTACATTTGCTTTCTGTTCATGTGAATACACTGGAGTTCAACAACTGACTTAGAAATTATATCAGTAAGCCCCACACTGCATTTTGCAATATACATAAGAAATATATCCTAAGTTTCAGAACTGAACTCAAACCAAGCAGCTATCTAAAACTACGATTTTTCACCAGCAGTTACTTTTTGGAAACAGTATCCAAGTGCAAATTACACCTTTCTCTGAAAACGAACAATTTTTAAATTACAAGCTAATTAAGTAGAAAAACAGTTACACAAATACTCTGTGCTCACTATTACTTACTCTAACAGAGTGTTCTGAATCTTTACTGGCCAAGGTTATCAAGTTGAGATAACTTGACAAAATATGTGTGGCCAGTTGAAGCCGCATATAAAGTAACACTTTTAAGACCACAGTTATCTGATTTGCCAGCATCTTTCATGAAACTTGAAATAAATTGAATGCCCTTATAATTAGACCAGTACTCAAGTACGTGTCTGTTCAGCTCCCTTCAGGAAAATACACAAGCTTCAATTAAGTCTACAGAACACATTGTAGCAAAGTCTAGCAACATCACAAGAAGGAGAAGGCTTCTACATGCTAATACTTTCAACTTATTTCAGACTTTGCTAGAGATAAATTACAGTTTTACTCCTTGAATATGCTAGTTTTATATACAGCTTTTACACTTGATCAATTCCTATATCCCCTTCAGACTGGGACTCAGTTGAAAAGACTCCAGAAAAGAAGCAAACTTTTGGTTTAATGGTCCTTTATGTTTGGAATGTTGAACCTTACATATCAGGAAGTATCCATTCCAAGAACAACTGCCTTTTCTCTCCATTATCTAAAACAATATCACAAGTGATACTGAATGCACTTAGCATAGGCACAGCAATCATTTCAGTGTGAAAAAGAAGATTCAAGGGTGTTCACAGAACTCAAGAATTCCAGGAAGAACATTCAAAATTAAGCTACTATTTTAGAATAATTTAAAATGCATTACTCTAATGTTTACAAAAAAAACCCCCATCCCAATCACCAAACAGTGCACCATCAACTCCTCAAAAGCTGGCAGAAGTGTAGGCTGCATTAAATGTACACATACCAGTTCCACATCAGAAGGTACATTCAGTCCCGGAGGGGCAACAAAAGGTTCTTCATTTTCTTCTGTGTTTTCTGTCTGAGCTGTTTCTACAATAAATGACAGAACAAAGTACTACAGAAAAAAAACATATCAAAGTCCCCAAATATTTTTAAAAAAAAAGTATATCTAAAAGGATGTGCCATCAAGGAATTCATCAAATGCAACTACATAAACAGCATTTGCACTGAAGATATTTAAATATGGTTATAAAGAAGAATTTGTATTATATTCCATTATTTGATATAGCAGAAACGCTCCTCTGAAAATATTTTGCTTTACAGATATTTATAATAATTGAAGTGAAGTTTACTTTTTGAAGTAACTTTTAGTATTATCTATTCTACTAGCCTTAAGAGGATTTGTATTCCCTTTTTTCCCGAACAGATTAGATGGCACCAAGTGAAGGAACATCTGACCACGAGAGTTGTGGACACAGCAGAACAGCCTCATCACGCATGAGATGTCACAGTGACTACTGCAGACAAACCATGCAATAAGGGGAGTTCACTTGTTTGGTTGCTTTCTGGTGGATTGGGTTTTAGGTTTTCTTTTAATGAATTCAAATAATTTAACTCCACAAAGGCCCAGAGAAATTTTAGCAGCAAAGAAAGAAGGAAGGAGCAGCAGACAAAGTAGAATAGACTGTTTCTTTTGGCAGCAGCTCCAGCTAACATATTTGCTTATAGAGCCTAAAACAAATGAACTAAAACCCAGATGACACAATGCAATTCTACTTCACTACAAAAGAGGAAAAACCCTTTGTACAGTGCAAGTAGCACAGACACTGACTGCCCTTACACAATCTCAGACACAGCAAAACCACTAAATATGCTTTAGCACCAAAAATGACCTTGCATTGCAGCACACACCCTGGGGGAAATAAAGCACAACTCATACCACAGTACCCCACCAACATATAGTGAGACAACCCATTGTTAATTAAATGATCCTCACTTTACTTAGACACAGCTGAAGAACATTTGAAACCTTCCTTAAGAATGTGAGGTAAAAACACAAAGTTACTGTAATTATAAATGGGAATAGGACAACTTAATTCCATATTTTTTAGGTCATGGAGCAGGGCACCCTATGTTGAAGACAGACTCATTTATAATAGTTAAGATGAAAAAATCTAAACTTAAAAATATACATTCTTATTAATTATTATTCTATTCTTACAATTATATTTGCCATCTTGACTAAGAAACACAATGTTAGCAGACAGCCATGTAAGGAATTACTATTTTTTTCTGAATAAGAATCTGGAAGACAGCAGAATTGAATTCCCTGACTACTGCAGTACTGACTGTGCCATAGCGGAAAACATTTAAGCTCACCAAGAACAAAGTCTGCAAAAACTCAGTAACAGAGTCCCATAAAGACTGATGAAATGCTTTCAGAATTTTTAATTGCATTTTAATGACACATATATCAACTGCAAGACAGAGCAATGCTATGTCCTCCCTCTCAATTAACCCTTGTTATTTTTACACCTTACCTCTTTGTTTTGCAGGCTGGTGCTCCTCCTCTTCAGTGGGCTCTGAAGGGTCATAATAATCACTGCCATAACGGAATCCCACTGCATTATAGGTACCATCCTCTGCCAAAGCTTCACTCAGTCTTTTATATTCCTCCTCTTGAACAAAAATGCAATTACAAACATTAGAACACATTCAGAAGCTGATTTATTTTCTAAAAAAAAAATTAGTATTTCTTACTTCAGGTTTTAAATAAGAAGTTTTCACCTGATCATTTTAGCTTTCATTAAAAACTGACAGAAAAACACAGCATGTACACATGCTGACCATTTATTTCTTCTTGGAGAGATACAGGCTGTGGATGAAGACATTCTAATGCAATTATGCATATAAAAGCACAGAATTTCATTTAAACGACACTAAAAATGAAGCAGAACATGTTTATTTTGGGGGGTCTGAAATCCCAGTCTGCCCTCAGAATCTGGGCAATTTCTGTGTGGATCTACAGTTAAACTATGCTGAGGTCCTCTCACATACGCAAAGACTCCCGCTTTTCGAATCCACTGGGTACTGTCAAGATAACATCAGAAAAAGAGAGTATAAAATTAGGAGTAAATTTAATCTCATTATAATTTATTTAAACGTGCTTTTCTAATAACCATGTTATTCCTTGAGCAATACCTTGCCTTGCCTCCTCCTCAAGCAAGTCCGTATGCAAGGCTAAATACCTCTCTTCATCACAGAGGGCTTCTATTCTAGCCTCCTCTTCAGACAATTGATAATCTCTGTTCCAGGTGGAATATTCAGCATCATATTCAGAAAGGTCATGGAGGTGACCACGCCCATCATACCTGCAGGATGAAACAGCTGGTCAATGCAAAGAACTTAGGGCTTGGGTTTATGCGACTACTTAAATACTTACCCAATAAAAATGAAAAAAAAAAAGTACTTATACGTTAATGCATACTCCCTTTAAGAAGCTACTATTAATTTTGCTAATCATTTGTCACCAACTATCGAAAATTTGTTTAATAGTCTAAATTCCTTCCAAAGAAACTAATAAATTATTACAATTAAAGGCAAAGGTATCCTTTAATAGTTTAAGTGGGATCCATTTCCTTAACAGCTCTTACCGTACGTGCTTCAACCAACCAATCAATGTCACTTGCAAAATATGTTTTTCTGGAAAGTCAAATAGCTTACATTCACACAAACCCGAGTACATAAATACCTATCCGTAAGAACCAAACGGTCGAAATTTCCTCGCTTCTTTCTGCTAGTCCCGAACTCTCAGGAGAAATCTTCACCATAGAAACTTGCGTCCATTGGAGGTAAAATCATGGCTAGGCTCGGCCCCTAGCCATTTGGCTGAGGAAATAAGTTCTGGGTTATGTGATAGAGAGACACACATACATAGGAACAGTAACATAAACATGCAATTTAAGGAGGTTCACCGCAAAATCAGCAAAGATCAATGACGTACAGTTCCCTTCTCATAAGAAATCACTTCATTTGTAGGAAAAGCACTGCATTGGGATAATGTTTATGCATCAGTAAGAGAAACTGATTGAAAAGTAAAGCAACAGTAAACTCGACTCCGCTGAGGTGTCTTCCCATACACAACTCTTGACTTGTGCCAACTTGCTAGACCAAAAACAAAGAAAGTAAATATTCTTATAGCAAAAAGCAAATGAAACATAGGTCCGGTTAATCAAGCTCTGTCCACAGGCAAACTTGAACCCAAGTCTTCTCATAGCAATGTGCTTTCTCAAAATGGTGAAAATGAAGACTTCCTGCTGCTGGAGATAAAAGGAATCTAAGCTTCCAACGG
Organism: Entomyzon cyanotis; assembly: GCA_024500445.1. Taxonomy (NCBI): domain Eukaryota; kingdom Metazoa; phylum Chordata; class Aves; order Passeriformes; family Meliphagidae; genus Entomyzon; species Entomyzon cyanotis. The sequence continues at coordinate 141,160 of JAKEPQ010000852.1, forward strand.
CACTTACAAGATTAGCAATTGCAAGCTGCCTTAACTCACAAATGTACGTTATTGGGTATTTCAGTATGTGTGTACAGACATGCACATACTTAGTGTTTGCTCCCTACAATTTCTGTAACACCTGTGAACGGGGCTCTGCTGCACAGCATCCCAGAAACAGACTCTACCTACAAATGAGATCAGTCACAGAAATTACTTGGATTAGAAGTGTGCAACACAACACTTCCATTGTTGTGTGAGAAATGAAACATAGCTACAAACATTTATGGCTGTTTTGTCCTGCCTTCATGTCTATTCCAATTTAACAAATTTATTTCAATGATAACCATCATTAATGGAGTAAGCACCAAAACTGTGCAAGGGCATTTCTTTTTTCTCCAGTCTTATAGAAGGAGATCAAAAGACCTTCCCTTACTGACATTTTTCCAAGGCAAATACAGCTCTTAAGACAAAATAAGAAAATCCTGTCTAGCACCAAAGCAGTGATGAAACTGAGGAAACAGCTATCTATATGTCATGTGACCCTTTTCAAACCAAATCCATTCCATCTTTTCCACTGAGGTTTTCAGGGTCAGCCACAACTCTTAAATTATTCTTTCAGTGCTCCATTCACACATAACCAGCCTGACCTCCCATCTTCCCTCTCTCCAGCAAAATATTCAGAAAACTCTTTCTGAATGAATTTATTTTTAAATCACATCCTGCAGTACTGAAACAACTCAAGAGACCAAAAGGAACATCAAAGCAGATTCTATTGCTCTCTCTGGTCGTGAACCTGGACCTGTTGCACAACAACCAAAGGAAGACAGCCCTGACACAAAATTTAAAAAGCAAGCACCCCAAATCAACTCCACTCTGTCCATACAGCAAATCACGGCACAAGAATAAGTAGTTTGTCCAAGAACTGCTTTTGGGGTGTCCCATCAACAGCTGGCAGCCGGATTATGTAGGAGAAATAGGAAATCCCCATTTCCTTTAAGGTGGATAAACACCTTTCCACTGCCCACACTGCCCCTTCTCACCTACAGAACATACAATGTGCCTAATAAGTACTCCCACGCAGTCAGGCTCCCTTGGATTCCAAGTGAGAAAAAATGATGTGTGTGGTTTGCACTGAAAAGGAACAGATCGTCCCCACTCTCCACCTTGCCGACCCTGCCCTGACAAGTGGAGCACAAAGACCCACCACATACTGACTGCCAGGAGGAGAAGAACCTCCCAACGCTGCCAGAGCGGGAAACATCAAATTCCCGCAGACGGGGGGGTCCTGCAGCGTTTCCAGAGAATCCTCGGAGTGCTGTGCCGGGAGGAGCTGCCTCCAGCCCCGCCACGGAAGGTCCCGACGCGCCTACCAGAGCAAGCCCTCTGCTCATCCCCCGCCCTCATAGCCCACAGCACAAGGGGGGGAACAGAAAGAGGCTATGACAGGAGATCTCGCAGCACAGTCTGGGGGTTGTGTTACACCGACCTATCGATCATGATCTTGGGGTCTCCCATCCAAGGAATAAGGTGTCGCCCCTGCTCCTGGTACTGAGCCTTCTCATCATCCCGAAACAGCTTGCAGGCATAGCCGAACACCAGCAGCTCCACACGGCTATTCCCGCCTCCACCTCCACCTCCTCCAGGGGGCCCGGGCACCGCTCCCCCGCCTGACAACAACATTAGGGGCGGCGGGCCTGCTTCTTCTGCAGTCCGTCGAGACCCTCCGACCCCTCCGTACATCACCGGGGGGCGCAGCGAGGCAGAGGCAGCTAGCAGGAGCACCGACTGTCCGAGCAGCGATTCCCCGCACGGCCGGGCCCGCGCTAAAGCCCCCGGCCCCAGAGCACCACAGCCGCCATCACCCGAAACAAAATGGCGACCTTTCCGGTTCCGCTGGTGGCGCAGGGACAGGGACCCGCTGGCTTTTGGCGACTGCAGATTCGCATCAAGTTCCGGCAGCCCGAGAGTTAAATCCGAGGACAACACGACTCCGCGTTACCAGCGAGGACACTATGCTTTCGGTGACAACGGTCGAGGCCCGGTGGCGGAAGTGGGGACACGGGCCCGGCTGTGACGAAAGTGCGGAACACTGGGAGGGTGGAGCAGCCGGCGGGCGCTCTGAGGGGCCGCCTGAGGTGGGGCGGAGAGCGGCGTGTGCGGTAGGCTCTTCTCGGTCCTTCTCGGCCGAAATGAGGCCGAGCAGCTTGAAAACAAAAGTGAGACATGGACGCGCGTATCCCGGTGTCCGCCACGCTGCCTTGGAGCCTCCAGGGGAAGCTGAGGGGCCTCAATGCAGTGCAGGGAAATACAGATTATTAAAGACTGTCATTTTATATGATAAAATTAACACAGAAGCTAGGAAAGGGCTTATTTGCAAACTTCATGGCTCTGACAATTTGGGGTTTTTTTGCAAATGAAGTGAATGTGTTTGTCAGCATCCACTGCTTTCTTGAGACTTCTCTCAAACTATGCTTAAGCACTCCTGGCCGTCTGCGTGCTTTAGAGAAATCAGTACTGCACTTCTGTGTGAAAATAATTACTAAAGATATTGGCTGGGGAGACTACTAATCATTCCTGGAGGAAAAAGATGGACTACCAGTAGTTTATGTTGTTTATTAGCTTTTTAATGTTCTGTAATTCTCTGTTCTAAAGACTATTTTTTGAAGATTTTATTTTTGTTGCACTTAACTTTTAAATGCTTCACCAAAGATGAGTCATTTAAGATAACACCTTGAAAGGATTCACAAGTAAGAGACATCAGAGGAGCTCTTAAACCTCCCGTGGTGCGAGCTAAACTGGGTGGTGATCTTGGTTTGCTTTTAATGCTGGTAGTTTAATGTCAATGTCACCGAATCTGCGGGAGAAAGAAAAACCCTCCAACAGCATTTTTAATGTTAGAGAGTCAATGCATTACTTTATTATCTGGCCAGAATGTTGTTCTGGCCAGGATGTACCACAGAAATCATCTCTTCCACACATAGCCCGGGTGTGCAGAGAGGATCATTCCATGATACATGGCTTTTACTCGATTTTTCAGATATTTTATACAGTAAAAATACATAGGAAAGTATTGGGTCAGTGTTCATTGGTTTGAAGTTGAGCAAACCCTCGATATTCAGTTTCTCATTGGATCCAAATTTCTTCGCCTCTGATGCTAATTAGATTCTTCATTCTTCAGTTTTTCTTATCAGTCCTTTCTGGGCCAGGATGCCTTCAGCTCTGCTGGAGGTGGGATCTGGGGTAGATGTTTGTGACAGTCACTGATGTCCCATGGATTTTCTGTTAATAGCCTTTATCTTTCTGGTTATCTTCGAGGTCACTCCCAATCTGTTGATATGCTGAGTCCATGAGACCTCATCTGGTAGAGCAATGCCCTGAAAGAAACCTAAAATTCCTTTTCCCGGGGAAAAGACAAACAAAACCTTTGACTGAAGTTACACACAATTTTTAACCTGATATATTTTCCAACAATGGTGTAGTCATATCTTCATTCATATCTTAATGTACAAAGGAAAATGATTGAGTTCCCTTAGTTTGGCCATTCAGTTGCACAAACTCTGAGTTATTTGCCAGCTAATAAATTATTTTCATAAATGTGGATGGTGAAGAAGTGAAAGGAGTCCTACGAGGTCTTTGCTACTGACCTCATTGGGACACCAGTGATTTTATCAGTAGTATGATTTATTCTGTAGTCCATACTGCACCAGGTAGAGCACTGATGTGCTACATTGATGGAGATAGCCAATGTCTCCTAAGGCATTCAAGAAATTTAGTGATTAAGCACTCCATTTGCTGTTTCCAAATAGAGATGTTCTTCCAATTTGCTCTCTTCCTAGAGTGGGAGTCCCATGTTCCTTCCCTGCTTTGCAATGCAGGATTTTCTTTGCATTTTATTCCAAGGATACCAGTTTTTCTTCTTTGAGTCTTGAAACATCAGTTAATTGTGAATAATCTGTAACAAGAGAGCAGAGAATGATACTAGGTATTAATTCTTTGCTTAGGAAGAGCCAGATCAACATGGAGGTCTTTGAACTTACCAAGGCTTCAAAGTTGCACTGGCAACAAATCCTGGAAAACTTTTTTCCAAATGCTTTTGTTTTAGGTGTCCAACATCCACCTTGTCTGTCAAACAAGACAGCTGAGTGCTGTTCCAAATCCTCCATGAAGATTACATCACTGCAAATGATGAGGGTTTGGGGAGATGGTATCTGCCCTTATCCCCTAAAATCTATCTTGGGAGGATTTTCATAATCTCTCTGAAATCCTGGATTTCCAGAACTCTTCACAGAACTCTGTAAAACCTCTCCTTGTCAAGAGCTGTGCAGGGAGGCAGTCACATTGCTGTGCTGCAATCTGGTTTGGTGCTGTTAATAGTTTCTCTACAATTCCTTGCATCATCATGCATTTTTTAAAAGTATTTTTAAAGACAGAGTGATCACGTTAAGTAAATACATAGAAAATCTACTGTGAAGAGTCTGGAGTCTGATTTTGAGGTTATGCTTTTATTTAGTGATGGCACTGGACATTTTGTTTGTTTAAGAATACAGGGAGAAGGAATGTTGTAGGCACAGATAAAATCTTTTAATAGATCAGATTATGAAGTGGGACAAATGAGCCTTTTGTACCCAAGAACTTGTCTGGAGCAGGGATGTTAAGAAGAATTTGAATAACTAGATGCTCTTCTAATTTGTCCAACAAATCAACTGGTCTACTACAGCTAATAGCAAACTCTGTCCTATATTTAAAGGAGAATTGAATAGCTTATATTCAACAGAAGATCTGCAGTTCCTCTGGCAAGATCAAGACTTTATGTAAAACTCTAATTATTATGTTAATCACTATTCAAATGACAAGGAGTAAACCACAGACCTCCAACTGCAAGGTTGGACAATAGGAAGATAACAATCATCAGATTCATTTCTGTAATACATGAATTTTCATGGTTTGTTGAAAGAAAACCAGCCCTCCGGGGGAAATAAATTGCCTTGAAAATCAATGAACTCATTGCAGTTGTAATTTAGTGTTTTGATAAAGATGAAAATTAGCCAGTTAATATTCTTGTCAGTGACAAATAAGAAATATGAATTATTGTATGGGCAGTTTTCCGCATGATTGTTGGGGTGTATGCATATTTATAATTTTCCTTTCCCCTAGTCACAGAGAAATAGGCAACGTTATTAGCAGTGAAAAAGATGGCTCAGAATCAAAAGATGATTAAAAATGCTTCTTTTCTTGAGAGTGCCATTGTGTTAGGGTAGGGATTGAAGAGAGAGTACCTTCAGAGGCTGCATGGTCATGACACTGCAGCAGTCAGGCAGGAACTTGTCCAAAAATAACAACATATGAGCAGAATCAAAGGACTCCGAGCTGTGTCTCTGCAAGACATGGAGCAGCTCCTGAGTGTTTGGTACCTGGCAGGGCTAAACTCCTAAAAATTGATACTACAGTTCTGTTTCTCCACCTCCCTTTGATTTCTGTCTTCAGCTTTCACTGGTGTTGAAGATGAAACAGAAACAAGCTGAGCTGAACAAGAAAGTTAGGAATGTATAAAGGTATGTAGGAAATTGAAAGTGAAGGGGTCATTGTGATCTTGTATTGATGAAAGGATTCACCTGCAAACATTAGGCATGGAGTAAATGGCTCAAAACTTATAGCACAAGAACACAACTCGAGAGAAAAAGTCTCAGGTCACCAACAGGTTTCATATGACTTTGGAATAGCAACTGAGTTCCATCAAGATCAGTCCCATATTTCTAACACTGATGTGGGAAACTCCTCGTTTGACATTCTTCTCTGGAAGAATAAACACTTTCAATCCTGAGATGCACAGAGATTATGTTGTGACCAGTTGCATGGTGAAATTCAGTCTAAGCATATTGGAAGCTTGTCAGGTTTGGTGTCTAAATCGCAGCTGTGTCTTTCAGATTCTGTAGTGTGTAGCTGTGATGGATAATTTTCAATTTACAGTTTACATTTACAAGTGGCAGGACACTGAATGGGCAGGATACAGCTCACACCAGTTGTTGAGTGGGTTGTCTTAAAGAGGAGCCTGCTCTGCTTAGAACCCTTGTGGCATAGCAAGGAAACAATGGACAGTTTTGCCCAAAAATGTTTCTTGGACCCCATTTAGGAGAAGAAACATTTCTGTGTGTCAGGCAGGACCAATCCCTGCTCCAGTCCTCCAAACCACTCCACAAAAAATTTCCCCTCATGTACCTCAGTGTAGAAAAACAACTAACCCTTATCATGTATGGTACATATATTTTTTTCACCTTTAGAAAGGTGTAAACACCTTTACAGTAACTTACCCTGAAGGTGTCTACAACACTAAAAAGATTGCTGAAGAGGAATATGCTATCCTTTTACCTTTCTCTTATGCCCAGTCATTAGCAAATCAGTCACATGTTGCAGCACAATGGATCAATTTCATTGTGTACCAGTGATAAATTTAATGTAGTCTGTACATGCAAATCCCCTTATTGTGATTTTATATGTAATATATAAGTATATGGATTCTAGTAAAACCAAAAGAAACAGTAGCACTGATGGAACTCCTTTAAAAAGTACTTACCTTAAAAAGTAACTTGATCCATAGTAAATTCTTTCAACTTAATTTTTCTTTGCAGTGTTCATTTTTATAATGCAAGCTTTACTGCATTAAGCCATCAGATAAAAAGGGTGCTAACGGCCTGGCACATTTTCCTCTGACAAAGGCTACATTTAGTGGACACAATTATGAGTGGAAGCTTTAGATAGAAATAGAAAAAGAAGGATGACAGAGCAATTTATTTTTACAATAAAACTCTTAATTCTTGCACCCTCCCCTCCTTACAATATTCTGATGCTTAACACTACATTAATGAGGCACTTTTAATATAATTATGGTTGCTTTTGTTCCAGCTCTTCCTGATTTTCAGATGTGGCCTTAGAATTAACTGTCCTTGGCCAGAGTGAAATGTTCCCTTTAATTGGGCTGAAATTGTCATCTTTTAACAATTCCCTGAAGCATCTTTTGCTATTTTTTACCATTTGGATTTAGGGAGAAGAAAGAGCAAACATAATTTCATGATGCTCCTCTCTTTGGGTAATTTAACCAACCTAAAATTTGTAGCATCATTGCTGGGGTTTTCACAGTCTGAAGTTCAACATAGGGCCACTGAACAGTTTTTCCTTGGAATCTTTAGATGCATTATAATTTATATTCTTCTGCAGCAGTCTGAAGAATACAGGGTCTAATTCCTAATGCAAGTAATTAATTAGCAACAGGCTATGTTGATTCTGGAACCAAATATAGCAATTACCCTAAAGGTCTTTAAAATGCCTCTTAAGCAATGATTTGAAGGAGTGGGTTATTTACACAGCCAGTAACAAGCTGTGGAGCATTTAATCTTCCAGTTGCTGGTCTGCTCCTCAGTTAGGGTTGTGCTGGCTCTTATTTGTTTGTGGCCTATGACTAAATGGCTGACTAACAGCCAGCTAGTTTGCAGTCTCAGAAGGATGGAGGAATAAATGGACCATAGCAGCTGAATTCCCTTTTAATTTTTAGCATGTCACCTTCTGCTGAGTGCAGGGAATACAGTGCTTTGTAATTCAGCTTACCATCTTTACTGGGCTGTTTTCTTTATCTCTATGCATGTGGCTGGCTCTAGTGGGCTTTGATATGATTATGAATGGCAGTGTGAATTACATCTCTCTCTGGATGTATGAAATTTATACCATTTTCCCCTAATGCGTATTAAGAGAATACTACACTTTTGCTGGACATAAGGTGATCTCTCAATCATTAATGGGGAAATTATTCTTCATGGTCCAGTCCATCTGTGAACTTTATGAACTGGGGATCACCCCTAGTCTTAGAGCTCCAGCAGTTTCAGACACTTTGTACATGTGGTTGATCTTTCCCGTAAAAAAGCAAGAGCAATTCTGTTGGGTTTGTTTTATACCGCAAGCACAAACCCGAAACTGGCTCTGGTCCCTTTTTACCTTAAGGTATTAATGAAGCAACAAAGTGAATGTGCTGCAGTACAGGATATTTGTTATCCGCTGCCTCCCCCATAATGAGCAATTTGGGTTTTACACCAATGAATGTGGCTCTTCCAGAAACAGGCATTAATTTTTTGTCTTCTGAGGTTTGGCTCAAGCAATTGCACCAGTCAGAAACACAGACATCCTGCTGGAAATGAGGCCTACTACCCTTTTTTAAGAAGATGTAAGAGCAAATCTTTTAACACTCCTGGAAAACAATTAGGGTATTTGATTCCTTGAGAGGAATTTTTTCTCTTGAAAATGAGAGGAGTTGTTTCTCTTCTGGTAAAATGCTTTGCAGTGATTGTTAAAATCATGTTCTGTGGCCCAGGAATGGGATGGAGATAATTCGGTAGAATATGGAGCAGTGCATGGTGGGAAAGCCTTCGTAGGAAACTAGTAGACTGTGCCCTGGAAAAAAAGGAATTGCTAAAATAATAATTAAAAAAAATATTTGTCTTGTCTTGGAGGGATAAATGGCAAGTCCAAACAATCCATTTGGGATGTGTAGGGATTCCTTTAGTTGAAAAGACTTATGAGGGACTTCCCTGGAACAGGTTTTTCCTGGGTTTGCAGGTTTTGAAATCCAGCACTGATGTCCTGCACTTGCACAGGGCATCAGCATCACTCCTCTGAAAACTCCAAAGCCACATGTTGTGGCAAAGCCATGATTCTGTGTTGGGCACAATGGGGTTTGTATTGCCAAGTCTGGCAGGAGAAGATAATAGAGACTTTCTTTACTTGCCTACCAACCCCTGGAGACTGCTCAAGCCTTGAAAAAAATCACTTTTCTCTTTCAATGCGTAAGGCCATGCCCTCTGGTTCCTCTCAGATGCAGATTAATAGTTAATGACCAATATGACTTTGAAACTGAAGAAAAAATTAATGGTCAACTTTGGCCTACTCTGTTCAAGATGTAGGAGAATGTAATTCTTTATAAGAAATCTTTGCCAGATATTTGAATCTGGCATTGTCCAATGAATCATTCAATGATGAAAAATTCTGGAATCATTATAATTTTAAAGAAATAAATCATGCATTAGACTTTTGCACTACTTAATGTAGCAAAGAGGGCACCATTTAAATATTACTGGCTTCATTAACTGAAACTAAATTATTATTCAAAAGCAAATGCATCAATCTCATCCTGAGAAACATCTGACCTGTATTTATTTCTGCTATTGGAATAATGATAAAATGTATTGTCATTGTTAATTTTGGTCTTGCCGTCAGGAAAACTTGTCATGCTCACTGTCCATTGTCTTGAGAGACAGGAGGGGTTTGGAAGTGTGTTAGCAATGAGGGAGAGATTTGCTAACTTTGCTGAATGCCCATTCCGTGGGCATTTTCTTGGACAGCTTTTATAAATATACAGCCACCAGAAAACTGTGTTCTGCACAGTACTAAAAGACAGTCTGGATCCAGAAAGAAAAGTAAGCACCCATACTCACTTGACTTAATCCTGCATATTATGTAATAATTTTTCTCGATAAGGTGAGGATCTAGTTGATATGGCAGGCCTTTTAAATTTATGTACTCTGTGAAAGTAAGGATTCCAACAAGAATAAATTAATTTTTCTTTCTGTTTGCTTTTTCAGGTTGTCTGTTTTTATGCCACTTTTGAGTAACCTAACTGTAATATGACAGTATTCTACACTGCTATATGTAGTTGAAAATGCCATACATAAAAGCGCCTTTTCTCTTACAGAAAAACAGTGGTTAGATTCTGTTTTAAATGCGGTTATGCAAGTGCAGTTGGTGACACTTACTTCCTCAGATATGTCCATATTGTTGTAAGATCAATACTTCATTGATTCAAATGATAAGAAAGCTACTATTAGATTTCATGAATTTGTTCATTAGCAAAATACCAGTAGTGCTTACTGAATCACTAGGGTTTTATTACTTAATTTTATGCCTAACTAAGCATACCCTCTGCTCTAATTAGTAGAAAATGAGTTAAAAATATACAGGATATGGCCTACTTCTGTACACAGTCACAGTTTAACTAATTTTCTTTAATTTCCAGGTACTATATCAACATCATAAAATATTCAACACATTTTTCATTAGCTACCATTAGATGCAGCTTAACTAATCTAGAAGTTTAGAAATTAATGTTAATACACTGTTTATGAAGGCTGCCAGTACTTTAACTGTAAATAAGGCATACTAATTTCAAGTGCTCAAATACAACTAAATGCCAATGTGAGGCATATTTGACAAGACTAGAGCTACAGAACCCCCTCTTAGTAAGAGCATGATTCTTCAACTATAGAAATACAGGCAACATCGATCAAGGATGCAAAAGTCTCCCCCTAGCAAGGATCATACCTGGTTATAAATTACACCTGTCAGTTGAGAAAGAGATGTGTTTTCATTAACATTTAGTTGTGATTAGCTGGTAACTTTGAGCAGTATCTAACTCTCTGTAAGTCTCAGCACACAGTGTAAAGGAAGCTGAAACCTGAATTCTGCCCACTCCGTGGTGGTTATGGCTTGGGTATTTTTCTAGTTTTATTTTTTTGATTTGTGAACAGTAGGATTTTCACATGATCATAGTTCTGAAATTCAAGCTCTCTTTCTGGTTGTACTTCATTTACTAACATGTTAAATCAGAGTATGCATCTCATAGGACACTTAGGAAGTTCATGTAGTCATCTAGGTACCTTTGACAGCTGTCTAGAAGTTATATTAGAAACGTGAAGTGTAATCAATGAATGAGGAAAAATTACGGGAAAAAAGAAGTTCATCTGTGGCTGTTCAAACCAAAGATACCACCTCTGACCTGGGAACTTCCTGAGCTGCAGGTCACTGAGGGCTGAGAAAAGTACCACAAGATATATCCCTTGTTCTCATAGATTTCCTTAGGCATTTGCTGCTGGAGAAAAAATCCTGGGCTAAGGCGGCCTTTGATTTGACCTGGTCCAGGCACCACTGTGTAATTAATGCATGAAGAGCCTGCAGCAACGTGTAATCCACTGCAGTTCTGCTGCTGGATGTCAGCTAATGTGTGGTCTCTTGGTCCAGTCTCAAATCCGTGAATTAGTTTCTCTATTGAAATCATGAAATCTCTAAGTATCATGTCAGAAGGAGAGTGAGTGACATGCCAGAAATTTGTTCAGTGGGAATTGATCGAGTCAGCTTGTGTGAGGAATATAAAACCAATGGTGCGTAGATACCCCTGCCTGAACAGCACATAATTCCTGTAGAAGGGGAAAAGGTTTTATGGAGTTCTGCTTAGCCCTCCAATGATCAATGAAATCAGTTCTTCAGAGGTGATCCCACTGGGCATTTTCTAGTGCATATTGTCAGGACAGGCCACCAAAACTTATTAAAGCTTTATAAGCCTCTCACGTCCTCCACCTCTGTGCGTATTCAGGGCTTTCTTCCCACTAATTCTTTATAGAGCAAATGCGTAGCGGGATGCTGGACCAGCACTGGAAAACTCTGAAACTGTGTCATCATAAAGATTTTCTAGACAGAGATTCTGTCTGAAGAAGCAGAACAATGAGCTAAACCTAAGATCAAAGAGCAAGTGACCCCGGCTGCAGGCTGGACAATGTCCTGAGCAACCCACTTTACTTAACCCTGCTTTGAGCAGAGGGTTTGCAATGGAAGATCTCCAGAGGCCCCTTCTGACCACATTCTGTGAGTGTAAAATTATATCTATCAGTGTGTGTGTCAAAGTGAGTTTTCTAGGTATGGTGGAACATCTGCCAGGAGCACAGGAACAATTTAGGCTCCTCCAGAGAAACCAATTGCTCATAACAAACATCTTGAGATATATGGGAAATGTCTGTGGGGAGAAAGGTAACTTCGTTATTGTCTGCTGGCAATAACACATTCCTGCAAGTAGTTTTATTGCCGTCAGTCATATTTCCGTCAAGTGCACTCAAGGGGCAAACAAGTCTTGAATATCCAGGAGATGACTAATGTACTTGGGTAGAAGCAAACTTCCTCAGTAGTGTCAACTTTTGACAGTTAAAAGTGATGCCATGAACATACCCTCTGCACTGCCACCCTCACAAAAAGCATTCCATGGAAGTGGAACGATCTCTTTCTGCATACATTTTGTTTGCCATTTCTAGCTAGATTTCAAGTTTTGCAACAGTCATCTCCCTCTGAGCTTTCTGTTCTTTGATTTTGTTATAATTGTCAGAAAGATGAATCTCACAGTGCCTCTTTGGTGTAGTTTCTCCCATGTAATTTCCATGCACATATATCCACTTGGATGAGAGGAAGAAATGCAGATAATGTAATCTTTGAAAATACAAGCACAAGTCTGCAGGCTCCTCTCACACAAGAAGAGCTGTGTACTCAAAGAAGCAGACCTTAGCTTCAGATATTTTGATGTGCAGTGAACTGGGAACGCAACATTTTCCCTAACAGCTATCAACAAGGTTTATGCTAACCTAAAAGAAGAGAACATTATGCAGCCTGTTTGGCTGTAGAGGAGGATAGGTTACGTTGGCAGATTGCTCTTCTGGAATGAGAAGTGCTCTCAAAATGGTGGCTAAAATGAGCCTCCAATACCAAAGTTGGTACTGTCCAGCTGCAGCTGCTGCCTGGCTGGACAGGGAAAAGATTTGTTCTTGACTTGCACACAGCTGTAAGCCATCAGTGTTAGCAGATACTGGAGAAAGCAACAGTTGTCCTCTTTAGTGAGCACTAGAAAAACATTCATTTTAATTATCTGGATTAAAAGCCCCCAAACCTAAATAGGTTTAAATGCATTTGATTTGCATGGTTTAATGAAACAATTTGTAGCTGTTTGTTTACTGCTCCTCTCTTGATAATTTAAAGAAGAAAAAAAAATAGTTTATCTATCGCAATAGGTAGGTCTTCAATTTCCACTCCATTCAAGTCCTTTGGAAGTCAAATAATTTCTTACTTTTCAATTTCACAGGAAAGCAAAGATAAATATAATCTTCCATACCTGTAATTGCACTGATAAACTGTACATATGTGTGGCCACAGATAAAAGTATTGTATCTGTTTTAGTGACTTAAGGACTGTGAAGATTATCCCATTTATTTCTAACCATAGCAATTTGATAGTACCCTGTTTAGATTTTGTGTTCTACAGCACGTCAATAATCTTTGGAAAATGCATTTCTCTGCTCTGTGAGACAAGGTTGATAAGGTAAACCACTAGAATGGAGTTTCAGCATTTGAAGAAATTTCAAGGACATCTTCTAGGGAGGAAGAGACTTTTCATGTTTCTCTGTCTAGTTATGTGTGTCACAGGTGCATGTATATCACAGATTACTAATATTTATAACTTGCATTATCATGTTGTCTTTCAAGAGTTGCTATGAATACGTTGGGATTTGCAGAGCTCCTGCTCCCCAGGGCTTGCTCTCCCTGCTGCTGCTCACTGCGCAGGGAGCAGTGCTGTGTTGCAAGCCAGGAGTTCAGCTGCCCACAGCTGCTCCCTCTGCAGAGATTCCTGACTGCCAAGGAGCAATCTTCCCCCTCAGGCTTTGGCAGAAGCAGCAGCACTTTGCCCACGACTACCTTGACTGCCCCTGGAAAGTTACAGTTAATTGAAAGGAGCATTCCATACATGTCCCTCCTTCTAGGTGCGGTGAGAAATACCTCAAAGCCAGGGTTACCAGCTCAGCTGAGCACAGAGGGAAGAAGGAATTGAATTAAATTATTTATTCCTTTATGCATGAAACATTATTCCTACTGATCTTTTCTTTTCTGTTGCTTTGTCCTGTTAATTAAGTGCTGATGGAGACTTCCCACTGTTTTTTCCTGGAGTCTGTTTCACAGTCATATCTTAGACAAATTTCCCTGGAATTCTGCCTAAAGATTTCTGTCTTGGTGTCATTACATTACTCTTGGCAACACACTCACTGATCCCCCTCAGTGATCTCCAAGTGATTATGGATCTCACACAAGTGTTGGGGTATCTCGGTAGGATGCTGTAGATGGGGAGGGAGCAGAAGGATGTGCAGAGTTTTACCCTCCATATCCAGTGCAGTTGGCCAATTCACAATTTAACTTTTTTCCCATTTATATGGGAACATAAAAGGTGTGTGCGCTCCATGACAGCTGCCTGCACATAAATTAATTTCATCCCCAGCAAATTTCCGGAAGCTGGAATTGAGCCCAAGAGTCCTTGTATTCAATCTTAGACTGCACTATCTTCTAGTGGCATTTCACAATATTTCCTCCTTTTTAACTTTTTAGCATTTGCTGGCAGTGATCAGGAGAGTCTGAGGCACAGATAAACTAAAAAAACAGTAGCTTTTCAGCTTCTAATAAATTACAAACCTTCTATATTCTCAGGAGCAGCAAAAATAGCATGCCAAAAATCTCATTCTACTTCATGGACTTTGTTCCCATCAAACTATAACTGAAATGACAAAAAAATGTATTTGCTGTCTTTTAATACCAGTCTACATATCACAAAAAATCTGATTGACATAAATGAATTCATGGTTGATAGGTAGACTTAATAATAGATAAGTGTTCTGAAGTGCAGGCAGGCATTCTCCAAATATGAAACTGAATTTAGAAGTGTTGAAGTGTTTAAGAATCCATGAAGTGATGTCGGAAGAAATATTTGCTTATTAGTGGTTTCATTTCACTTTGAGTTATTTTTCTGCAAGCCAGAAATAACAATAAATTATAAACCCAATTGGTTTTGATTAAACTGTAATGAGAGCATTTCAGGCTGTGTTCTGCATGGACAGCAGTGCAGGAAGAATGTAACTAACTGCAAATGTGCTTGTAAGGCCCAGCTGTGCATTCTGGCCCAGCTTTGAAACTTGTGTGTGTAAATTAACAACAAGCTCCAGACTGAGCTGATGTACCAGTTTCAACCGAGCACAGACTCTCACTGAATGTGACTTGCTGACTGATCTTTGGAGTAACTAAACCACCTCTTGACCCAGAAGATGCTAGAGACACAAGAACAGGAGTTTCTTTCCAGGGCCTGCAGGGTGGGCTTGCCTACATACCTAGTATAGCCTGCATGTGACAGTGTGACCTGATTTCTGGACAGCAAGAACTGAGCTTACAATTTAAGAGAAGAGAAACCACTGTTAAAGAGCCACATAAAAACTTAGTGTGTTATTTGGCCATGGGTTGGCAAGAAGGAGAGGGAGGAACAAAGAGTCGTGCTATGCTGGATTAGTCAAGGTTATGCTTAATAGCAATGACAAAGGTGCAGTGGCATGATCTGTACTTTATGCCCATGAGCTAAAAAAAATCTGTAAATTATGTCTGCTCAAACTCTTGATAGTAATACTGGCTTAGCATCTGGCTCTGGAATGTATAAATTTAATTTTCACATTTTCTGACAAAGACCTGTTAAAAGTTTGGCTGCATTTTGATCTAAAATGCAGTGTGGCAGACAAGGAAGTTAACTCCATATTTTTTCTGGTGTGACTGTATATATTAAGTAATTATATGTAATATGTTTGGTATGTATTATACATACATACATACATACATACACATAAATATATATGTGTGTGTGTGTGTGTATGTGCAAAGAGCTATTGAACCAGAGGGCACAACTTGATAGACAAGGGAAAAAATGGAAACAAAACTGGAAACAATATATTTCTCTTCCTATGGACTCAGGATAGCCTTGTTCATTTTCCATCAGGCCACAATGCTGAGCCTTTGGTACGTGAACAAAAAGTCATCGAAACTATTTATTGCTGTCAGCTTTTTGGGAAAATGACATCATCAAGAGAGACTAGGGGTATTGTTTTCTTTTTTTGATTCCTGCCTAAGCTGTAAAATATTACAAACCTGTTTGGACAAATAGTGTAGGACAGCTATATCCCACTGCAAAACTTAGCTGCTCCTTCTCTTGAAATTTGTCTTACCCTTCAGGAGTTATTGCCTGCATAGGATTTACCTTATTACTTTCCAAATGATACACCATTGAGTGATTTTTGAAAAGTAAGGTTAAGTTTAACAAAATCTGTGACACGTCATAATTTGACTTTAGAAGTAAGCAGAGTGGAAAATGTTAAACCCACCCAAATTTTTGTTAAAAATATTTGTTAATTGATGACCTAATAAAATAATCAGATAGAACATGATTAAAAAAGGAATTGATTTAAGTAGTTGTTCTGATCCTTTGCATGCTAATGTTCACTTCCCTGTCCTTCTCCATACTTAATTAACAATTTAATTTTGTTGTGATAGAGATCAAAGAAAAAGCAGCAAAAATAATCTTGGTCCTGTTCTTACACATCACCCAGGCCTTAAGCAAAGAGTCAGAGAAGGAGGGAGGTTCAAGAGGCTTTTCTTACGAACATCACAGTCATCCATGTGCTTTCCAAAGAAGTCTGGATAATGTAGGTCTGCGGTGCTGCTGACTGGGGTGCAGTGAGCCTGCATCACTATCTAGTCCTCTCTCTTCTCCTAGGACTAGTTGTTGTGCAGCCAAGTAATCAGCCAGTTCAGGAAACTGCTCTGGCCCCAAAGCAAAGAATTATTAATATTCAGCTTAATCAAATTCCTGATTAAGCTGGCTGCAGGGCCCAGCAAGCAGAGCTGGTGCCAGCACAAGAGAGAGAGCATGCAAGCTTGTAGGTGGGGAAGGAAAAGGAAAGATCAGCATTAAATCAATTTGACCATGGAACTGCACTTCAGGTCTACCAAACCACATAATGCATTGCTATTCAAAGCTCTGGCATAAAAATCTTTAATGTGTGTCTAAAGCAGAGGTGCATTCAAAAGTAATAGAGAATGTCTAGCAGGGGGGACAGAGTCCCTGCGTGAGGTGCTTTTTACCAGTCAGAGTCCTGGAGACACATCTATGCTGTGCCCACGCTTGTCTGTCAGCACCAGGGAAGGATGACTGTGAGCCCAGGTGACGGGTGAGCTCCTTGCCACGCCCACCTAGGGACGCTGGAGCTCCTTGTTTTGGTGAGTGCAGCTGCAGGTTATTTTCCATTCTCTGCCTCTTGAGTGTTCTCTGGGGGCCCTTCTACACTTCACTTTCCCAGATGGCTGCTCTGCAAGCCAGATTTTGTTTATTTATTCATTTGTCACTTTAAAAGGTACAATACTGGAAAGGGGATAGAAGGAGATGTTTCTTCTCCATCCAAGGAAAAAGAAAGGGACCTGTCAGTTTCCAGCATGTGCATTTTTGAGGTTGAGAAGATTGTCACAAAGTGTGTCTCCTCTCTTAAAAGCATCTTCTGATTCTTTTACAACCAGAAGGCTTCTGTTTAGTGAGAAGCTGAGCTTTAGAAACTCCATTTCTAAAGATATGTCAGCACTGTATGGCTCAGCAGGAGCTATTTGCATGTTGCATCTGGGAAACTTCCCTTTGCTAATGGTTAGGTTAAAAACAGCTCTGTGACAGCCTGTTGATAGAAGTTCATGAAGGTCTCTGGAGAGCCTTTGCGAGGTAGGACTCTGCTCCTGGTAGTTCTTCCACTGGGTTAAAACACATCTATTTTGTAGACGTGCCAAAGTCACTACATTCCCACTAAATGGATGTATGAAGCTGAAAAATGTTGCCATTTCATTTTTGGGGACCTCTTTCAAAGGCATATTTATCAATCCCATACTGACAGTCCTGTCAGAACACAGAATCTCTTATATTTCACAGAACCAAAATTTATGAGATCAGCCTTTTGCAAGGGCTGAAATAATAGCGAGTGAAAAAAACTTGTGTGCAAAAGTTCAAGTATCAACAGTCTTCCCACTGGGGCATTCCAGGCCATTCAGTTCTCCAGGGCATTAAAGACCTTTTCCACCACACTGCTATGCTGAATAATGAGACGTTCAGAATTGCATAGTTCTTTCAAAGTGTTGCTAAAGAGTTTGAGGAGGACTTGAGCTGCAATCATTCTCTTGAATGATACTACTATAACGATTGTATCTCTTGTACATTCATTTGTCAAGAAAGCATTTTTATAGCAGATACATTTGTCACCCAAGACCAGCTATAATCGAAAACCTGGTACTTCAGATGCAGCACACAGTTCTCTCTCTGAATGGGATGGAGGTGCTCAAGCAGAAACCATGGTCTGTGACATTTTTGTCTCGATGCTGTGGCTCATTTCCTAGACTGGAAATAGATGTGTTACTACCTGAATGAACACATGTCAGAGAGATGGTCCAGTCTTCCATTTCATTGGCTCCTGTGACATCTGCAATAGCCACACTTCTGCTTTGCTTACATGTGCAAGGACTGATGTATTTGCATCCTCCCTACCACCTATCCCAGCCAGCAGTTGGACTAAATTTCACTTCACGTTTAGCAATGCTCAGAGCCTGCAGAAAGCATGAACTGAGCTTGCAAAAGCTTTTTTTTTTTCCAGTTGTTGCAAAATTATTAATATTCATTTGTTGAAGCATCTTCTAGGAAAGCTCACAGGCAGTTTCAGGCTTTGACAGGATGGAGCTCATTAACTTTCACCCAAGCTAAATGTCAATTTACATACTAATGTCACTTTTCTTTTACCTCTCTGTGCCCAGTCCCATCATTTAGAAAATGAAATGCTTAGAGTAATTTTTAATCCATGGTATCACAACAGTTCAGAATTCGGCCCCAGATGTATTTCTCCAGCAGGAGTTATTATATAAGGCGCTGCAAACTGTGGGGCTGTTCTCTCACTGCCTCAGAGGAAAAAGGGGCTCTTTAAGGAATTCTAGTAGAAGTAGAAAAATTTAAATGTTTAAATTCTGGAGAGCACGGATTTTTTTTTTTCAAATTTAGATTATCAGAACAAATCCATCTAATTGGTAATTAAAAAGAGTAATAGCAATGTTGAAGGAGGCAATGAATAACAATAAAAAAAAAAAAAGAAACCATATTTCTCCTTTTACATGCACATAGGAGGTAGATCCATAAGATGAAAAACAGGTAACTTTTTTCATCTGTATAATAAATGCTCTCAACTTTCTCCCAAGTGACATAGTTAACAGAAGATGGTCCACATTAATTTGAATGTCCCACTTCTTAGGGCAGAGATTTTTAGGTTTTGAAAAGACTCATGTAACAAGCTAAGCAACAATAAAAGAGAAATACAAGAAAGGATTTAAAAATATTTTTCATTACTCTGGGTTTTTTTGTGTTTCTTGCATCTTTGTGATGTTTGTGATACTTGTTCTTAAGGTGGGATTTTATTCTAGGAAGATTTTGTTACTTTTATGTGCACTTTAGATATAAATTTTCTCAGGTCTGTGGTTTTTGTTCCTTTTGAAAAAAAATTTTGCTTCACTTCCCTGGTTCTTGGAAAAGTCAAAGCAACATGTTGCCAGGATTAGGAATACTACGTATGCAGAGCGTCTAAAACAGAGGAGATTTAGCACTCCCATGAACAGGAAACAAGAAATATATCAATTCTTTGGCTTCCAGCAGCAACTCAAAAAGGCTTGGAAAATGATTGTTTTATAAAAATACTAGGAATAGATTTTTAGTTTACCCAGTGCAGCAAGGAGCACTGTTTTGACTAAGCCTGCACCAGGAGGTGGCAATTTTTCCTTTTAATGAAAATTTCTAAAATGGAAAATATTTGTTTAAATATAACACTAGAATCACTGTGCATGGATATATTTCTGCTCCCAAGTAAATCACCAGGGATTTATCATGACTATGCAATTATTGGTCTTTGAAACCTTCCTCTCAAATATCCAAGGTGTGATTTGTTGCCTTTTATTAGTGTGCTCCTTCAAGAGGACCCAAAAGTTGTGTTTGCAGATTAGTGGGTGATCCTGAAGAGGTAAATTCATAAGCTCAGCCAAGCAATATTTGCAAGGCTGCCATTTCTGGGCACTACTTCACGTATTCTCTGTACACATGCCAAGAGCTAAGAGGAAGTCTTCCTGATCATGGAGCATATTCTTACAGGTAAAGTGAGAGGGGAGGTAAAGTAGCATGACTAAACTTTTCCATTTCTGCTGTTAATAGCTTCTAGTCTTGGTCCAGTACCCTGTGATCCAATTTCTAGGTTATGGTGTGTGTATGATATATATTTTTGTCACCTCACAAGCGTGAAAATACTTACTAAGGGGTTGAAGAACTTCATGGTGACTGGAAAGTAATTTTTTGTAGTGATGAGCACTCTGAGGTTTATAGACCTACGCGTGGTTGAAGCTACAGGTGAAATAGCTGCATATGCAGATTAGCACATTTATTGAACTTGCTGACAGCCCCAGCAGGAAATAACCTTGTATTCAGGTCATTGTAGTGACAGGACAAGGCTCAGCTTCTGAATTGCCCTTAGCTTCATGCAAGATTTCAAAACATGTAAGTGTGTAGGCTGATTTCGTGAATAGCAAATCTGCAAGTGTTTGGCATACTCCGTGTTGGATTTTCTGTAGGTGCATTTAAAAATGTTTGTTCTACCCTGTGTCTGTCTGAGTGTTACAATGTTAACATATGAATATATTTTGATGACAATGTTCTGCAAATAAAAATCACATGTAGGAGAGGCACAAAAAGAGCATCAGGTAAAATATGTTCAGAAAAATGAACTGCACAAAAATAGGAAGGTAGTGCAGAAATATTAAAACACATTTTATTTTTCAAAAATATCTGCAAAACTGGTGCTAGTGCCATTAAGTGATGGTAGGTGATAGACTGAGATGCTTTATGTCAGAAATGAGAAAAAGCACGTTCCCAGAAGACAATTCCAGGCTGGTCTCCAGAACAGATAGGGTTTGGCTAGCCTCCAAATCAATCTCTTTTTAAAAATTCTTATTGCATACAATGTTAGAAAAAAAGTTCAGCAAATCTCATTTTTCCTTTTAAGTTGTTCCACAAAGGATATGGAACTGAGGACACAGAGGAGAAGTCCACAGCTCTGTAAAAATCGGAGTGCCTTACACATACATTAATTATATTGCAGACTGAGGTGAAATTTTGGTCTGTTGAACACTGTATTTTTGCAGTAGATTGTAGAGAAATTATTCAAACCAGGTGTTTCTGTAATTGCAGTGCACTGAAGACAACACTGAGAGCAGAACAGATCCCAAATTCACCCTTTCAGCTGAATGATGCTGTGGTTTAGTGTTAGTACACAAGGCAATAAAATAAATTGCATTGGAAAACAAGGCAGACTGGCTGCTTTAAACTGCTAAGTTTTGATTGCACTTTGTGTCTTTATCTTTTGTTTGCTTATGTTCAGGCCTTTATACCAGAATAATGATATGAGATGAATCTGCTCTTTGAAACAGAGAAAACTACTTTCAATGGCTAAAATTCAGCACAATTACAATGTGCCCTCTGCTCTGATCACTGCCCTAAAGTGTGGTAATACAGTGATACCCCAGAGCAGGATTATTTGCCTCCCCACTCTGCATAGGGAGAAATGATGGGAAGAAGAAAGGAAAAATTGAGAAACCAAGCATTCCTTCATAAATTTTGACACATCAAGTAACATTCCCATTTAAATAGATTCTAATGCATTGCCACAGAGTCCTTGTGCATAGTCAGGGCTGCTTAGTGAAAGTCTGATTTCCTCTAGAAAGATAAAGCAGGCATTTTCTCTCATACCGATGTGAAATTGAGTGTGGGTGTATTAATTTTTTTAACTAAAAGATCTGCGTATGACCTGCAGTATTGCTATGCCAATGATGTCTTGGTCTTTTCAATAAAGTATTTATGAATTTTTTAGTGACAATATTATCTCTTGGTGGAGTTTTTCATTTGATGCCACACGTGCATCTTTCTGAGAGAATAGAAAATCTCTGACTTTTGCCATCTGTTTCAGACAGTCAGCCTGTGCTTATAATTTCTAAGTAATGTTTGAAAGGCAGAAAAACAGAAAGCAAGAAATCCATGCAAATAAGTCTCTGGAGTACAAGAAAAGATCATTAACCCTTCCTAAGTTCAGCCAATTGAATTCCAGATCTTACAAGTTAGCTGCCCAGATAGGTCACCAAGTTTAAAATGAAACAAAAAGGAAGTCAAGCCTAACTTAGCTGCTGCTGTTAATATGGGTTTGGCTTATCTTTGAGATCCTTCTTGAATACCCTTTAATTACTTAAATGCTGTATTTTATTTGAAATTATGTTATTTTTTTCTTTTGTCTATTTAAGAAAGATTTAATAAAGTTGCTTGTGACAAAATTTACGGGACTAAAACAAATTAAATCACTGTTAAAGAAAGGAGGAGGAGTGCATTTGGTCCTACTCCTGAGATCCAGCTCTACAGAGGATTTTGTCTCTTTTTTCGGATGCAAGACAGGAAATCACATAATGATTGAGATGCTGAGGTATTTTTCACTCCTTATAAGAACCTA
This sequence comes from Entomyzon cyanotis, assembly GCA_024500445.1. Classification (NCBI taxonomy): domain Eukaryota; kingdom Metazoa; phylum Chordata; class Aves; order Passeriformes; family Meliphagidae; genus Entomyzon; species Entomyzon cyanotis. Next base: position 163,403 of record JAKEPQ010000852.1, read on the forward strand.
AGCAGTGTAAGAGTCTTGGTACAGGCTGCATTCCAGTTTGATAGATCCCATGTTTGTTATGAGAGGCTCCTGATTAAAGTTCCTCACACCGAGAGTCTGCGTGGTGGCATTTCAATTCTGCACTTGCTACAAATGCACAGTACATGAGCACTTCCTTGGTTTTCATCCCTCTTCCTCCACTCCTGACAAATAGCTTAAGACCTGCCAAGTACAATCCCTTTCACTTGCAGCTTTCCTTCTTCCATCCAGGATTTAATTGAGTTTTGGAGGTGTGAGCATAGTACAAAGCACAACAAGAGCATCAGTGGAGCTCCAGTTGTAAAATGCAGAAACTATACTGAGATTTTTATAATTCTTTCGTGCTGGCTTTGGCTATTAAACAGACAGATTTTTATGCTTAGCTTTTTTTTACACTACAGTTTCGCATTAGCTGGCAGTTACTTTATTTCTCTATTAACTTTCAACAAGGTCCTGTAAAGAAATTCTATGGGGTTTTTTGATAGAATAGTAATAAGATAGGCAACTATAAGCTTAAAGTAGCAGTCCATCCCTATTGTAATTTTCAACATCTAAAGTGTCCTAGGTTACAATATAGATGTATTCAGTATTCTATTATCACCAGCTGTGGGCCATTAGATGTTACCACCTGCTAATGACCCACACCTGATAACAGACAATGGGCCATCAAGAAACCACCACATGACTCATGGACTTATCCTATTGTGAGATGCTCCACCCAGGAGGGAGGAGCCAAGCATTCCCACCTGGATATAATCTGGCCTTGGAACTGACTAAATTAGCTCTGTCTGCTGAATTCTCAGAGGACGAGAGCTACTACTGGACCTTCAGGTAGAGACCAGACCTTCACAGGATCACTGCTTCGACTGAACTGCTTCATTTGGACTGCTACCACCACACTAACCAGGTGTTTGGTTGTATCTGACTTTGTCAGTGCTCTTCCTTGTATTATTTCACTTATTTTTAATTATTCCTATTAATTTTAATCCTGACTTGTGATCTCCCACTGGTTTGTTTTTAAACCAATCCATAAAGTTACTATGAAGATACTCTTAGTCCAGTGATATAATGCAAGGCCTCTTTATTTTTCTGTGGTCTTTATTCTTGTCTTCATTCCTCTTTTGAGTTCTGTTTTCACATGCACGTGGTGCCTTTGCTCAGGATCTGAGCTGGTGTTATACTTTGAAAAGCAGATCCCAATTCCAAAATCAATTCTCTCCACATAGCAGTTAAGGTGGCATTGGGCACACCATGAAATAGGAGAACCACAGGAAAGAAAAGCTGTTGTAATTGAGCTGAGAATCTCTGTTTCCTGAATTGGGCTGCCTTATCTCTAGAGGAGGGCTCACCATGCTACTGTGTCCTCTGCTTTCCTCTTTTTTCTTTCTTGTTTTGTTTCTATTAAGACATTTGTAATATCTCTTGTTCCTTCATTTCTAGTTATTGATATCTGAATTTGCATTTTTGTCTGTACAATATCCAGGGTCTGATTAATTCACAAAATGAGCCTCACAGAATGTAGGAAACTCAGCTGGCAAGGCTGTAAAAACTGCAGGAAGAAGATGAGGGCTTTGGCAATTACTTATTTATTTTGAGCATTTGGAATTCCTAATGGGCCCATTAAGGATATGAAGATCATGGGTCTGTTTGCTGCACACTGTCACAGGGAAGTGCCTTTGCAAGGAATTTAAAAGAAAGATAGGGTAAGAACTGTGTCTTATTAGCTTGGCTTTCCTAAGCCTCAGCGATGTTTGCCAGAGAGGCTGGTGCTGTTTTACCACTTCAATGACAGCCAGGAGTGGATCTATGGGTTCTGTGATGCCCTTCCTCCTCAAGAAGGCTGGGGGGTGGTGCATTCACACATTCACAGGGTCTGTTGAAGCTCTTGCTGCACAGATGCATTCTCTGGACTGCCAGGTGCTGTATTGATAAATCCCGTTCTCACCAGGATCAATTCCTTCTGGAAGTCTGGCAGGTGGCTGCTCTCCTCCCTTACAGAATGCAATGGGAGATACTGCCTTGGTGCTCTTGGTGGGAGACAGCACAATTCCCTATGTAAAAAGTGTTTTTTCTTTGGTGTTTAAGTTCTGTGCCTGAGCCCCTTGCTGAGATATACCTTGTATTTCTGATGATTGCAGCATTAATATGCAAACCATGCAGGTTGTGGTAAATAGTTCCACAGCTCTTTACCAGCAGAAATATTTAATGCCAGAGGAAGGTTCTAACTGTAAGTATTCTTTAAAAAATACTGCCTATAATTCTTCTGCAACCTTCTCGGCTTGTGTATGTAAAACAGAGAGTCCTATCATTTGTTGGCTACAAATACCATGATATTATGTATATTCTTCTTACTCCCCTGAAAAATCACTGTTGTATATTCCGGAGAGACCCATTTTGGAAGAAACAGTAACATTTAAATAGTACACTCATTTAAAAAGTGTTACATTGAGAGTGAACTATATTTTTTTCTTTTAATTGGGAAACTTTTGTAGCAGAAAGTTGTAAAATACTGGGTTTCCAAAACAACTGTGAAATGTATAAAAATGTCTGGAACCACGTTGTCAATGAATCAAATGCTGTAATCAAACCTTTTTGCATCCTTGCACAGTATCTAAATTAAAATAGTCAAGCAGCTAATTTCTCTCCTTCCTCATTTTTATGTTCATCAAAAATGAACAATGAGGAATTCAGTCTTCTTCGGATGATTTTGGTCACAGACTGGATGTTCACATACTCCCTTGACATCATGGGCTGTTGTATCCTAGGGCTGGGACACAGCTTAAGGAGATGAAGATGAAATGAGCTGTGTGTAATGCAGGTCCACATGCTACTTCTACCTTTGTGTTTTTATCTGCACAGCTGCCTTCACCAGCCCACCAAAACACTTTTAGACTTCAATTTCAGTAATGTCTGTAAGATGCTGTAGAATTTCTCAGGTTTTTTACTGAAGTACACATTGAAATGGAGTGGTTTATAAAGATATTTGCAGCTGTTAGTTTTTGCAGCACTTCAGAAAACACAACTGCAGGTTAAAGATCTTCATACAGGTATTGAAGCTTTGCTTCAGATAACCATTTGAAACATTCCTGATTGTCCTGCTTTTATTTGGGGCTTTTTTCCCCAGAAAATGTTGTCTTACAGATATGGAGTAACAAGCCACGAAGAACACTTGCAGCTATCTAGTGTGATGTATGCAATTTTCTTCACTCTTAACTCATTGATTCATGGATGTCTACAAAACAAGTGACATGACATGGCTTGAATTCAGCATAAGGTGACCTCAGTGCACCTGAGGTTAGAAATGATGGATTTGTTTGTGAAGATTAAAGTTAACACTTTCAAAGGGAAGAAGAGAAGCGATTGAAGAGGAGGAAGCAAAGCAGTTTTCATGTATTTATTTGCAAGGTCAGTATTCCAAAGCATTTGTGTGCATCAAGTAGCCCAAGAAGTTTTGAGATGAACTGTTCTGAATGGGACACTTTTTGCAGAATGGAACTGGAAGAAATTAAGTTCAGGTGGTTTTTTTTTAAGCTTAACTGAAGTGGTAACCAGAAGAAACAAAAAAGTTTTAAGAAACTCAAGTTTCTGCGTTAACAATCAGAAAAAAAGCAGTCATTAGGAATAAAATTATCCATGTGGATCCATTGGGATTTGAAGCCCCAACCCCTTTTGAGTCTGTTTGATAAATAGTATGTAACCAATGTTATATAATATGTCTAAACTAATTAGATTCCTTTTCTGTTTGTTTTCAATTAGTTGATGTATCAAAATACCTGCACTTACACACAGCAGAAGGTACAGAGCACAAGAGCTCAGTGGGGAAGAACATAAAAAGATCCTTTCATAATTGAGCAAAAACTTTTAGAAGGAACAAGGTTAACTCGGTTAAAAATCAATTTCTCTAGTATAAAAAATACACTCTTAGCTTAATTCTCACCAAAGATTTGTTAAGCACTTGGCAAGGAAATATGGATTTTTTTCAGGCATTCTCTTTCAATTTTATGTGCAAATGGCATTTGGCAGGAATAACTTAAACAAAACCTTTTTCAGTTATTTATATTTGTTATTTTGGTTGCTTGTCAACAGCATTTGGTTCTCTCTTTTGGCTTTGCTTGAGAACTTTCTTACATGTTAACTCTTCAGTTGTCTCCAATAGCTTCCTGACTTATGGAAATGTAAATCTCATTGTACATGCATTAATTAATAAAATAGGAACCCTTAAGGAAAAAAGTGGTTTTGATCAGATTCACACTTCATGTCAATGAAAAATTGACATAATATTTATTCCATAAAAGTCCAGTTCATAGGAACCCAATGTTAGCCACTTGTACTGGCTCTGGGGAGTATTTTTTATCCCAGGAAAGGTGTCTAAAATAGTATGTCATATAGAAATAAAAAAATTCAAATATGATGTGCATATAGAAAGAGGATGAACAGAGCTGCAGAAGAATCTTATTTTGAAGTGAGATCCAGAGAGTGTTAATAGCAAAGGAAAGAACTCTTAGACTCTCATTATGTTCACACCCCAACAAAGATTTTCAGGGAGTGTGGCAGCTGAAATTGCAATATTCCTAAATCAATGGAATTCTTGTGGTCACTAATGAGCCCAGGATTTCATCCATTCTCTAAACTGATTAAAATCATTAAAATTCCCTTCCAAACAAACATGTAGAAAAAGTGATTGTTTGTTATATTTTCCTTTCCCCCCGGTTTATCTTGTTCAGAAAGATGAGTGTTTACAGGTGCAGATTCAGGGCACAAACAGTGAAGTTAAATCATGCAGTAGATGAGTCAGTGCACAGGGCACTGCCTGATTAAAAATTATTTTGTTTTCCTGTGTGTGGGTCATAGTTGTTTGACAGCTCAGAAGAGCACGATGCTAGTTCTGAAGGAGGGATAGGAGAAACTTTCAGAAAGTTTTGTTTCAGATTGGATGAAACTTAAGAAGATAAATGACTTCTTCATTTTACACATGAATAAAACCAGGCATTGATTGGTTGTTATTTGGGTGAAGTTGTACAGTGAGCTAATAATGAAACTCGATGTCTAATAGGGTGAAATATGACTATGAACATATTTTTCTATCAATATAAATTCCCATGAAAAAGAAGGAGCACACCACAGGCTTTTTAATACCTTTTCTTAGAAAATCAATGAAAGCTAAACAGGGTGATCCATTACAGAGCGATCACAGAAAGCAAGACTGGCCCATGAACCCTCAGACCTATAGTGTGGGGAGGGAATGAATCAGCTGTTTACATACCCCAGACCAGTACACTTGTCTCTAGACCACTTTTTTTCTTTCCTGGGTCCTATTCCGTCTCTTACTAAATCAGTGTGAAACCTCCAGTTTGCTGTTATCAGATCTGTGTTAAGTCTTTTGTGAAGTCTGACTTGCCCATACTCATGAAAGAGGATTGCCTTTTGCTCTGGTGCTCTGATGTCAGTTGTAACAAAGCTCTAAACAGCTGTTTGGCCAGGCCTTTGGCTCCATCCCAACCAGAAGAGATTTTTAAAATGCAGTTTCAATGTGCATAACATTGTTCTTTTAAACACTCATAGTTTTGCTTCCATGGCCTAATTTGAGTAACATTACTTTAAAATTTACTTTTTTCTTTAATTATGGCCAATTAAGAACTATGATTGAATACCAATAAATTATAAATGCTTCCTGGGCGAGAATTAGCAAGAGCAGCCTAGCCTGCCTCCATCTCAGGGAGAATGGAAATCTAGGGTTTTTGCTGTCATCAGTGACTTAGAAAATCAAGAGGAAATTGAAGCCAGAATTTTGGCAGACAGAGTCCAGACAGGTCTCGTGTATCCGTAGAAAGATGAGATAAATATTAGAGAAATATTATTAATCCTAAAACAAGATTCAGTTGCAGCTGTTGGAAGTAGTGGTTTTATTCAGAGACTTGTGGAAAAGTTGTGTGATGCAGATATGATTCATTTCACAAGGAACCCCAAATGCCAGGTATTTTATTACCTTACTCAGGGAGTTACTTCCAGAGGTAGTAAATTTTTCATTTAAGCTTCCTTTGTTGGCTATAATCCCTTTGACTTCTCTCTTTAATTAAATCATACAAATATTTCTGGCTGTTTTTCCTTTGTTCTATTTATCCACCCTCAATCTTTTAATGTTGATGAGCAGAGAACAAATAAATATCTGAAAAATATACCTTAGCTGCAAAGCCAGCTGCAGTAAATCCTGTGACAGAAACACCAAGTTGTATTCTGGAGGATATTTATTGCATTTAGCCACCCTAGAAGACAGCTCTGAAAACTCTAATCTCCTAAGAATCCTAGATTAGAGTAATATGATAGGAGAGAGAGAGAGAGAGAAAGCATCCAGGAATGGATTTTCTTCTGTATTTTGGATCTTTGGTAAGCCATCTCTCTGGCAGGTACTACACTTTAAATGTGCCAGAAGTATTTCTGCAATTACAGTCTCTGGCTGTAAGTTCTACCTCATGTTCTATCTAGAGTTGTTATCTATTCATAAGAGTGTGTGGCTAGCACAGGTTCTTCCCGTGGGAACATTTTGCTATATTTCATAAACAAGATAAAGTTTGGATGTTTTGCAAACAGTTTCTCCGGATTGAGTGAGTTCGGGCTTGGCCAATTGTGCCTAGGGGGAGGTCTCGGGCTGACCAATCTGGGGCACTTCTGTAAACTCTATATATATGGAATTCAAAACAATAAAGTGCTTTTTCTCCTCTCTTCGCTTGTCTGAGAACTTGGGTCAGTCCTCAGCTAGCCGCTCAACAGCGACAAGAGTGTGTCCAGTATTCTCATTGTTTCTCTTTCAGCAAAGCAATGTTTCTTTAATGCTGCTTCTCTTCTTACTTAAACCAAATTTCTGTTCATTTTATCAGGAACAAGGGAAAAGATGGTTAATCACAGAGCTAAACAGACTGCTAATTAGTTAACTATAATTTTTTTAAAAATTGTATTTGGTATTGAATGTAGGACATAACTAACTTAAATAACAAGGGCTTCTCTGGTCATGTATTGCCAGTCAGTGACGCATATTCTCTGTGAATAAAGTGTCTATCAGAACACAGATGATAAAATTCTGAATTTTGCACTTTGAAAGAATTTGTAGAAGCTTTAACATTTATTTTGACAGAAAGCAGTTACTTAGAGTCAAGTTTTAAAACAATGGATATTCTTATGAAATGTTTTCAAACAATGGCATTTTGAATATATTTCAGTTATATTCTAGAATAAATGATTTTTTGAATGACTCATTTGCTGGATAGAGTATTTTTAAGATTTGTATTTATAGAAATTTTTGATGGACATTGCAACAAGGTAGGGAAAGGGAATCTTCAATGAAAACTTAGTGTGCTTTTTATATCTGTCTCAAAAGAGAAAAAGATTTTATATTCCCAAGCCACATTTTCTTTAATAATCTGGAAACCTAGAATCTGACTGAAGAGCTGAACACTGAGCTGAGCAAAGAGTTGTTCTACAGCTGTAGTTTTGTCTGTTCTCAGGATTGTGTTTTCTATACCCTGTGATTTCACCTGTCACAGCTGCTGTTGGTTTGCTGCAAGGAATGTGCTTTGGCATGGAGTTTGCTCTTTAGAAGACCAAAAGTAACTCAATGATGTGTAAGAACAATATGACAATTTTGGTGGAGTGCTTTGTAGTTAAATGTTGGTTCAATTTTCAGTTCAATTCAAGCAATACTCTGCCCTTCACAAATCTTGTAGAGATGCATGAGCTGAAGACTTTTAAATGACAGCTCACTTTACTGATAGTCAGATGAAATTCAGGAGGTCAAGTTGGATCTGTATTGCTGTAACTGATAACTCCTTAGGATTTGACATTTTATAGTTGACCTACTCCATGAAAAATTATGGTGGTGGGAGGGGGACTGAATGATTTCCTTTCGTAAACTACTCATTTTCTCATAGGTGGCAGAATTAAGGGGAGTATAAGGATTAAATAAATGAAATCTAGCTCTGTCTTGCAGTGACAGAATATTTGGATTGTCTTTTACCCCTTCTACGATATGAGGTGCATGATCTTTATTTTGGTCCAGGTACCCTTGTAGGGGTGTGTGAAATGCTTGGGTGCAATGAAAATGATTACCTGGGCAAATTTAAATAATATGATAAAATGAATTTCCTTTAGCTCTACATTTAAAAGGAGGCAACTTCATAGTCCAAATCACTTTCAGTTAAAGAGTTGTGGCCAGATGCTGTTGCTCTTCCATTTTCCTACAAGGAAAAATAGACCCACATATTTACAGGTTAAATTATTGCCAATGAAATATCTCTGATCACATAAATACAGTTCTATGGTAATTTCAATAGCTGTCTTCCTATTGTCGGATGTCCCTGATATCCCAAGATACCTGGATAATTGCTTGGGGAGAGGAGCAGAGCTTGCCTATTGTTATTACATTAAACTTCAAAGAGTAATTTTCTGACTGACTCTGATTTTGACACATCATTACGAAATTTGCAGAATATCTAAGCCATCATCTCTGGCATCTCATAATGGAACTGTATTTATTCACTTTATGTATGTTGTCCAGGCATCACTGGCATGGCAACCCTTCTCTCCTTTTCCTTCCCTTTACCAGGACTTGTTACAGGTGTAATTACAACCAAGCCATGACCTTCTACAGTGCTGCTCACCAGGGTGAGTGTGAAGTCAGGATAGTGAGTTGGAATAGTTAACTCTCACAGCTGAGACAGATGAGCTAATTATCATAGGGGATAGAAAGATGTCCAGGTGAAATATAAAACTCTTAGGTTTTTTGTCATGGAAAAACAGCTTTGCTATCAATTCTGTTTGAGAAAGTATGTGAATTGAAACAAAGTTGATGTCCTGGGCCTGTACTAAATTCATAAATGAAGAGGAAAAAAGCTATTTTATGTCACGCAAAGCATATGTCACATCTTTGTTGTCACTGCTGATTGTGAAGTTGTTAAGGAAAAGCAATGTTCCTTGACAACATTTTTTTGTAGAGTTAAAGGATTATGTGAGCTTAGATAAGGGTACCTTAAGAATTCTACAAAGGAATCTATCGAGGAAAGCAAAACCTGAAGCTATTACAGTCTAAATTCCAGAAAATGCCTTAAATGTAAGGAAACTTTAGTGTTTCCTGGCTCTTCTCTCTACTGCATGAATACTGTTGAATGGCTTTTATGGATGCTGCACCACTGCATGTCTGTGGCTCTGTAGATTTGAGTAGTGTTGTAATAGCATCAGAATTGTTAACAATCATCTGAAGAATGCTCTAGAAGCTGCATACACAGAAACCTAAATGCATGTTAGCAATGACAGTCTACTTAGGTCTATGTATTTATCAAGGTTTCTAGTGAGAGCTGAGCGGAAGGTAGTTTAAGATATCTATAATGTTTTGTAATTTCTATTTTTATTCTGTTACATTCTACTTGTTGGGCTATTTTGTCTGCACCTCTGTAATGCAAATGGTTTTGATTTCTGCTTTTTGCTGGAAAAAAATGCTTTTTTTTTCCTGGTAAAAATTTCAAAGCAAAACTTTTAAGAAGCTTCTGTTTTAGCTCTATGCCTTAATTGTCTCATCTGTAACACAAAGATCAAAATAATACTTGGTGAGATGCTTTGATGACTATGCGTGAAAAGATATTTAAATTCTGATTGCTAGTAGTGTTTGGGAATTTATGCTCTCATTCAACACTTTCACAATTAATTTCCTTTCATTGTTGGTTTAAATCTACTTATTGACAACAATCTTAATTGGTCTTAAATTAATTCTCTCCCCTGGTTATGAGATGGAAGAAAAGCCTAAGGATTATAAATTTTAGATTTCTATCTTAATTTGCATCTGAAATTGTAATCAAGTAAAGGATTCAGAGATGCTTATTTGTCATATTTCATAAAACTACATGAGAATTTGTTTCTCCTTCAGAGAGAGTCCACTGCTTTTGTTTCGTCTATTAAACCAAATGCCCTTAAAACAAACAGTTTTGAAGATTAACGTATGAGATTAAGTAATTCCCAATGGCATCCCTTCACTAATGAGAATGAAAGGTGGTGCTCCGGAGACAGCCCAGGAACAACAGATGAATTCAAACAAATGTGCTTTGCGATGCAGTGAGTGAGAAACCACCCACCCAGCTACTGCCGCTCAGATAAGAGCAGGCAGCATTTTAAAGTGCTTTTACTAGAAGTGCAGACCCTTGTGCATTCGTGCCCTTGTTTTCCTCTGCATCAGTTGAAAAAATTTCAAGAAGGGATTAAATGGATTGTGATTTTCATACATTTGACTGTGAAGTCCTTCGGGTCACCTCTAGGGATAAAGGGGTGGAATATACACAAAATAAAAGTAATGTAAAGGGCATTCTGGCCTGAAGCAGAATGAAGTCATCCTTGGTGGGGAGAGCTACCTGCAGAGGGATTCTCATCCTTGGTGGATCCTCCCTGCAGAGAGAGTCTCATCTGCTCAGCAATTGCATGCAGCTTTTTCAGACTGGCTTTAAAAACTTGAAAGAGCAAGAAGATTAACAGAACACAAGAAAACTTTTTTGTTAAAGCTGCATTTTTAAATGATGATAGAACCTTTACAATAACAATCAAAGTAAAGTTGTGCAGGAAAAAAAAATTGAAGTAATTCATTTATGATTCAGTTTAATGATGGAATTGCTGCTCTGTGCAGTTTCTAAAATGAGAACATCATTACTGCTGAACAAGCACTGGCTGATTTTAAGGCAAGTTGCTGGAAACAAAATTTGTTCTAAATTACTGAGTAGTTTGCAACGTCTTTAACTACTGTTTAAGGTAAAGAATAAATATTCAGGCTGTCGCTGCAGCACTGTGGTACTTCAGATGCAGATCTGTCAAGTTTACTTCAGTAGTCTGAAACTTACCTTTTATAATATATATTATCCATATTCCTCATCCAAACTGTGCTACTGTATTTCCCACTGTGCTCTTCGGCTTTCTGCTATGATGAGCCTGAAAGGAATTTGGAAAAATTCTAATTTGAAAAGTGTGTATTCAGAAAACACAAAGGATATTCCTTCATCTCTTGTGTTTCAGTTACTTTTCAGTGAAGATTTATGCAAACTGTAAAGGCTTTTTGCAAATTAAGGAGTAGAAGCAGTGAGTGAGATTTTGCATCTTGTCATGATTAGAAAATACAATTAAGCAATGTGCTGTAAATGCAGTGAAAGGTGGGAATGCAAATGAAGTTCTTTAATTAAACAGTATGCATTTGATTCAAAATTGGATTTAGGAAAGCACTTAAATGTAGGCTTTGGTCCTGTTGATTTTGAATGTTATCTTCTGTACTTTTAAGATTTTTGTGTTCATGTGTACTTTACTATGTTGAGGGCAAAAGGATTGAGACCATGATCAGATTGGAATTTGAACATTATTGGCTGTTTCTACAGTTAATTTTTAAAAACTTTATTTTGGATTTTCAAATAGAATTTTAAAAAAGCACTTGTTGCTATAGGCTGAAATAGACTCTGCCACGAGAGGGAAGTATTTCAGCCTAATTATCAATTTTGGGATGGTTGTGCTCTTCTGAGGGCTTTGAAACAATCTCAGTGCAGATTTTGCCCTCTCTGAAATGCCCTTTCCCGAGGTGTCCCTGCCTGGCTGACCAACCCCAGCAGTGCCCAGTCAGGGTGTGGGCAGAGGCACCGAGCACAAAGGTGATGAAAGATCACAGCATGGATGTCACTTCGGAAATCTTTTTAGCAGGCACCCCAGGAAATTCTGAGAGGGCTGTGAAGATAATGGTGTTTTCAAGATCAGAAGGGAATGGTGAATCCCAAAGTGCCCGGGGCTGCCCGCGGGCAGGGAGCACTTCCCTCGTGTTAGGCACGGATCACAGCATCCAGGCTCTTTGCCACAAACTGAGGCTCTTCAGTGCTGAGCCCCAGGGCTGAAGCAGCCACATCACTTACAGGGATCTACTTCCAAGGTGATTTTAGCATTGGTAACATGAAAATGCTCTTGGATCGGATCTTGGATCCTACATAATATCTGAGGCTATAAAGGTAAAAATATGGTGCTTGTGTGGCTTTATTTGAGATAAATGTCTTCCAGAAAACAAAGCCTGGATAAGGATTAGTCAAGATAATAAGCTGTGTTTACATCAAAGAGCTGAAAATCAATTCTGTATGCATTCAGTTTTGTTAATGGAAATATACATTATTTGATTAGTCAAATGGCACAATTAATTACAGAGACGATTTTCTCCCTGGGGCTTCTTTATGACTATTACACTACTTACAATTAATCCTAATGGAAAGATCAGACTGAAAATTCAGGGTCACTTGTAAATTTTTCTAACCCGATTACTGCTTCCAAGTGCACAATTCAATGGCACTTGTTTCAGAAAACAAGCTTTGTGAATGTTGGGTGAGCACAGCCTAAAGCCGCTGTTTTTCTGTGGCTTTGACCAGGACATGCCCTACCGAGGTGTTCCAGCCCTCCTGGTTACATTTCCTGCATCCTGTTTGCTCCGGAAGGAGCGAGGGAGCTGGGAGCACTGCACTGGCAGAGATTAGACCACCGAAGGTTCAGCGACAGGGCTGGATCTGATGAGTCTGTGCCAGGTGTCTACTAATGTTCGAAACTGTGTGTGGTTGCTGCCTAAACCACCATGGCCATTGCCACCCAAGTAATTGATTTATTTAGACATTTAATGTATTAGAGATCTGACTATAAAATGCAACCGAAGACCACTAAAATACTGTTAAAGACAAGCTGCTAACCTCACTTTAATTGATCTTGAAATGCAAACAGGCAGCTAATGGCAGAGGAGTAGGGAAGAAATGGAAATCTAATGCCATATTCCTTTCATCCTAATGTTAAATAGCCCTTGATGTGTCCTTCCAATTTATTGAAATTGTGGTCACTTTTGCAGTTATGAAGGCTGGCATTTCTGGAATATCATAATTCAGCTGTGACACTGATATGCTGCTAGCAAAACTCTTGGAATAAGTAAAGTGCTTATGATAATGTCTATATTCTCTTTTGCAAATGAGGTGGGAGGATTTTTATTAATCTTTCAATATTTTGATCTAATTTCAATAGTGAATATATTATTTATTCCTTTAATGGGAAATGTAATGAGTTGGGATGGCTATTTCACTAGGATGGCTGCCAGGGGGTGGCTCTAGCTTAATGTGAGTGAGCAGTAATGGCTGCAGCTTATTTGGGACAGTGTTAACAAATGTTCTACTTAGTGGAGATTTCCTTAACTAGTGCCAAGAGATTTAGTGGGGGTTAGTCAGACCTCGGAAGCTAAATGAGTCAGAGAAGTGAGACTGTAAACTCATATGTACTATTATACTAGATAAACATCAAATGCAGCAAATCTTCTCATGCATTATTCACTATGGTATTTTATTGTCTGAAATCTTGTCTAGGTTTCTCTTACCAATTTTTTAATATCCTTTTTAATTCCTTGGTCCCAAAAGCTTCAATCAAGTGAGTATCTAAATGGTTGGTGGGGTTAGGGCCAGGGCACATTATCTATTGCCATTATTTTAACAATTTTAATGATGTTTTCAAGTGTTTCCTATGTGAGCATTTCAATCTTGGTGTAATGAGTGGGCAGATTCAACCCAATAAATGAAATGGATTGTCACTGGCAAATCAGGCAGCATGGCTTTGACTTTTTTTATGTTTATGCTGAGCTCAAAATTGTATTTTGTGAAATATTTTCAGTCAGCGCAGTTGTCATGCAGATTGAGGCTGTCTAGTGGAGTCTACCCCAAGTTTGTGTTGGTCTGTGTCACCACATTTCCCTGCCATAGAGATGAGTGGATGAATCTGTGTCTGGGCAGTGGGAAGAAGGGAGAAGAGCCTGTGGTTTTAGGAGGCAGTCAGTGCTGGATATTGTTTGCCAGTCCTACGTTAGACCTAAATCTTGAGAGGTCTTGAGTGTCTCATTTGCTATGCAGATTGAATAGAGAATTTTTAATTAGAAGAGTTGCAGCTTGTGAGCATAAAGATATATGAAGTGAAGCTGAAGTCTTTCAAGATACGTCACATTGTCTGCAGAACTGCGATGGTCTCTTTTGAATGTGAAAGTAACAGGAAACTTGAAAAGCATGCCTCAAAAATGTATTGAAATATCCTGCTGGATGTATCTAGTCTTGACTGATCTTGAAACTTTTAACTCTTACAAAGGCTATAAAAGTTGATCAAATGAAACTACCATTTCACTTATCCCTGGTGGGCTATTTTACACGACTGTGAGTAATTTCCCACATTGTGATGGTCTATGATTACGGCATGAGTGAAGGTGTGATGAGTGTCATATTTTCTTTTCACAGTGCTGTACTTCATAATAATTCCAATGTATATAAAAAGATGTGTGAGGAGTGGGCAGTTTGATACAGCTGGCAAGCTTGCATGACTGGCATCTGTCACATCTAGAGCCACACACACCTAAGGATGAAGAAAAAGTGGAGGCTTTCAATTCTTGTTTTGGCTCAGTCTTTGGGAACGTGGATAGGATTAGGCTGCCAGGTCCACTGAGTCAGAGCATCTTGAGTGCAAGACTTTCTATTTGTGGATGTTGAAATTGTAAGGGATCAGCTCAATATTCACAAGTCCATGGAGCCTGATGGGCTCATCCCAGAGCACTGCAGGACCTAGTGGGTGTCATGGCAGGACTCCTCTTCACCATCTACCAAAGGCCTTGGGAGTTTGTGGAGGTTCCTGTTGGCTGGAAGGTGGCCAATAATATTCTAATTTACAAGAAGTGTGTGAGGAAAGACCCAGGAAACCACAGACCTGTTAGCCTAATCTCAGTTCCTGGAAAAATTATAGAGGAGATTATACTGGGTGCTGTAAAAAGGCGTTTAAAGCATAAGGAAATCATCAGGCATTGGCACTTGTTCCTCTAGGGGTGTCAATGCTGGGCCTGAATGTGAGATTTGTCTCATTCTGGGATAGACACAAGGGATGATATGGGGCAGGAGTTGAAAGAAAAGGGTATTTAAAAGGGCTCTTCACTATAAGGTAGGGTTGGATTTTATTCTTTCTTTTGGGTTGCTATTTGGGTTGAGCTTTGGGAACTGTAATTTTGGGCTGGTTTTCTCGGTGGCTTAAAAGTTTTTAAAATCATAAGCACTGACCAAATTCAAGCGCCAAGGGTGAGTCCCCCTTGGCTGGGTAATGGCTGTCATTTTTCTTGCACTTGTGGCATCTTGGGCACTTCAGCTTTGGCCCCACAGTCAGGTGTGGTTCATAGCTCTCTGCAGCTCAGGTGTTTCCTGCAGTGAGGATATCAGACAACGCCTTAGGATTTTGTTACCTGACAGTGTTTCCTCCATTCTGGCAGGGAACAGGCTTGGCAACTCTTGGCTATCTTAAGATATGAAATGAGATATGGTTTTTTCTTTCTTTTTGTCTGTCTCTTGCCTTCAGTGAGACAGAAGAGGGAAAGAGGCCTCACTTAAAATGATGGATGTAGCTGTACTTCTTATTCAAGATGTTATTACTTTTCTTATGATCTTAAATAGGATGATACCATACAAAAAAGCCAAAGATTAGAAGAATCATTAGCTTTCATTTGTAATTGTAATGCACTAGCCAGGTCTCACACATTGTGAGAGCTATAATTTGTAATAATGGTGTACCTATTAAGGAAAGAATGAGTCATAACTGTGGGTATCTTTTCTAAGAATTACTTGCCTACAAATCCATGGTAGAACAGTATTCCTACAGTGGCTTCTGAGCTACTTGGCAGTGGATATGAGCAAATCCTCTGTGCAGCCTGAAGCAATAGCAGCTGGTAGTGCAATTCTTAGAAATACCACAAAAGAAAAAAGACAAAAATAATGAGAAAGCTATTGAGAAAAAGGATAATGGAGAACCAGTAGTACCATCCCTCCAGGATAATATAATAATGTGTATAATACATTCCTGGAAATACTGCAGCTCAGATAAAATCTGATGCTGAATCCTGAAAACATCAGTAGGTGAATTCAAAGGCCCAGATAAATTTCCTTATTCTAAAGATCACTTACTCCCTGACATTCTGCCTTCAACTTCAGCAAATCACAACCTCAGTGCCAAAGTTTTATTCCTATCTCTCTTCTGAGCGTGTACTTTTAGCAAAATAGTTATGCAGCACTATTTTGCATTTGTAATTAAATTTTATATCAGTCATAAAATATTATCTCTTTAGCTTTTAAAAAAAAATTCATGTCAGCACTCAGAGAAAAGGAGAAATATTTGTTACCTCTGCTTTAGAGAAGAACAATAGAAGCCCAGAAATTGGGCTATATGCTGCAGATCCCTCCAAGAGCCACAATGGAGGTTCCAAGTAAACCTCTCTCGCTGTGTTTGCTCTGTGCCCACAGACCCAAGGAGAAGCTTCTGAACACAGTTTTTGAAGGAAACTTTCCTTGTAGCAAAACCTCCCTTATAACCGGGTAAACGATTTTGGTGCTTATTATTTGGCCTGGGGGTGAAACAGTAATTTCTGTTGCAATGCTTAATGAGTTGGGTGGAGCTGGAGATTAGGTGCTGCACAAATTAGCAACAGTATTATCCAAGAGGAGTGACAGAAAGGTGTAGGAGAAGCAGCAGCTGCTGTGTTACTATGCAGTCCTGGGATGGAAGGTACAAAACACATAGATCAAAATATAATTTAGACCTTGAGCAAGAGCATCATTGTCATTCAGCTACATTCAGCATGGAGTCAAAAAGTAAAGAAATCATCCATATTTCTTTAAACTGAAATTATTTTCTTCCAATATGTGACTGAAAAACTATTCAAGTATATTGCTTTATTGGCATATAATTCATGTGCTGACATTGTTTCTATTTTTAAAAAGTTAGTAAGCAAAAATGATTCTATAAACTACTTTTTCCTCGTAACTTTTGCAGCATAACTTATTTAAAATCTTGGATTAATGGTCCAAGAAATTGGAATCTAAATATTCATATATGTTGATAAATGAGGACTTTATTACAAAATTTTTACTGGAATTCCTAGGAGTATTCTTATTAACACCAAATGCTAACATACATTAAATACTTACGACACATTTAGTGCAGAGATCCACTCTTGATTCAGGAAATGAATCTGTCCTGCTTGTGCTTGAAACTTGATGAGTGAGGCAGGCAGCCTACAAGTAGTTAGCACAGAAGCATGACTTGATCTTTGGTGTGTGAAGGGAATGTTTCCCTGAAAGAACCTGGGGTCAGCCGGCCTATGGATAAGTTTGTTGATAAGACTGTGTTTAACAGAAAAAATTCTATGGACAATGAAATGACACAAAAGTTTACAAAGCTGTTGCACAGCACTAGGTGTTATGGAGGAGGTTTGGAGGTTTGAAGAGCTCCTATGGAAGCAATGGCAACTCTTGTGTTAAGCTGTGTTCCTCATTTAACTGAAGATAATTATGCAAATAACTTGTATCACTGTTCCTTGGTGCTAAGGAAGAACTGCAATGCAATAGAAAAGAGATTCTAATCATTACAGTTAATTACACTGGGATGAGAATTACTGGAAATCTTCAAGTGGTAATTATTCATTTTATTATATTTAAGGCAATCAAAGCAAGAAATGTAGTGTTCATATATTAATACAAAAAGTCTGATGTAAGGAATATCTAAGAACATTAAACCTACTGAAGACTTAGTGCTCTAATATTTTTTGTCTTTTTCCTTTTGCCCAAAACCATGTAGGACAAGCATTTCAACTTAATCACTTTGTTGTTTAAAAAACCACACCTCCATACAAGGATTGCTATAATTAGATCGGTATTTGCTCAGCTTGGCTTTACATGACTTTATGCTGGTTGTTTTTTTGCTATACACGGTCCAGGTAATTGCTTGCTCTGTGTTATTGTAGTTTAGGTGAGCATGTGGCTCTGACCGAAGAGGTCCTGTCTCAAATGAGGACTTTGGGCTAAACATTCTGTGCAATGATTGCCTGAAAAAGCTGTCTAATTATAATCAGTGCCTTTACCAAGCATTGCTCCAAACTGTTCAAACTACAATAAAATCACATTATAACCCAAGTTAGGTACCCAACAGACTGATGGAAAGCTGTTGTGTTGGATTCTAGAGTAAAATTCTGAAAACATTAGTCTGAACAGCTGAAACAGGTAAGTGCTGAAGCTGAGACCCGGTATGGAACAACGCCCTCTGTGTTATCAACTTCTCAGAAGAGATCTTATGTGACAGATTTTCTCTGTCATTTAATTTTATAGAAAGAAAAATGCTTGAAGAGATCATTGGGAGCCTTAGAAAGAAAACACTGAGTCAGATAAATTCTGAGCTTATGTTTTCCAGAATCCTTATGTTTTCCATGACAAAGGAAAGGTATGGATACTTTCAGAAGGGAGCATATATGATTCTGTTGGAAACTGAAAACTGTTCTCTACAGATATTTTCAGAAGCCTGTTACTGGGTGAGGAGTGGGGTGAAGGACTATACTGCAGCAACATCATAAGGCAATGGAGCCTTGAGTCTGGAGTGCCTCCTATGGGCCGTTGATGTCACCAACATCCCACAATACTTGTCAGACTGTAGGTTTTTATTTTATTTTGTTTATCCTGAAAGTTGAGGGTTTTTAAAAACTTATTCTTCTTCCCACACTACCTGAGACCCTAAGAAAGAAAACTTTCCAAAGAACTTACCCAGTCTTAACTCGTTGTTCCTCTCATAGTAACCCTGATCTCACCAAATTAGATCTGTCTAGATATATAGATAATTTGTTCCTGAAATTGAAGCTGGATCTGCATACCTTGGAAGAGTCGTATCTCTAATTGAAACATATTTCTTAGACTACTGATTTTTCTTCTTTCACTTTGTGTAAAGAAAAGTTTCTTAATGAAGCACCATGTTCTATTCCCTCTTTTCTTCATCTTGTATTGGGGGATTAGTAGTTTTATAATGATGCTTTCCTTGGGTTTTTGGCATCTATTTTCCAAGTTCAGGTGTCATGTGCAAGACAGGTTTTTGTTTCTTGGTAGTATTATTATAAATATAATATTCAGCTCTCTGCCTAGACTTTTAAGGAGCCATTTATTAAGGTATTTTTGGATTTTACTGTTTAAAATCTGGAAATATTACTGCACCTTGTCTGAGTCTTCTCTTTCCCAGGGTTTGCCTACTGCAGTTTGAGTTGTCTGTTCTTTTGTGCTCAACGCTGCTTGCTTTAGTCATTGTATCAGATCAAAAAGGGAATTAGAGCATTTGGTTTCACACTGTCACCTGTCATTAAATTTTGTTCCCCATGTACATCTCATGAATTCCCCCAGGGACAGACTGATCCTAAGGCTGTTCTGGGATCTTTGAATTCAGGGGAATGCATGTGTTGCAGGGGGTTCTACTCTGAGAACTACTGAGGAAATTAAGGGATAATAAAGGTTGCCTTATCTGTGGTTGTAAGCTGACAGTCTGCTTCAGGAAGGAACACCAGCCCTGTAAATTTGACTTATTCTGGCTTAGACAGTGAGTGAACAGCACTGCGTGTTGTTGAGATGGCACCTTGCTTTCCATCTCCAGGGAGAGAAATTCTGTCCTTTGCTGTCCTTTGTGCCACTCTTTCACTTGGTTATTTCAGCACACTGTGCCACAAGAAACATAACCACATTCTTTTGTCAGATTACACAGCAGTTACTCTTAATTTAGTGCTAATTTGTATGCTCTGCAGCGTTTTGGTTTTGAGATTTAGAATTCTCAGTACTTTTCTGTTAATTTCCTATATAATAGGATTTTAATACATAGAAAGCAAATGATCTCTTTGGAATGTTTAAAGTCCTAATCTAGCTCTGTAAATCTCCCTTATTATCTAAGTATTTCCTACGGTTGATAGCTACTTTAAAAGCATTAACTTTTTATGTGGCTTTTGCAGGAGCCTTGATTTGCATTTGGTGTCTGCATTAGATGTGTAGATGTTTGGATCTGTTACAATATACTATATCAATGCACGTTTATTAGCATGAATCTTTTTAGTCTGGAAGATAAGACTGTTGCTGTATGTAAAATATGGAAGTATGAAGCTGACTAGGGGCTTTACCAGCAGACATATTTCATCTGGGGAGTTTATGTTAACACGACCACCTCTTCCGAAGCTGTGAGAAGTATTGGTTAAGAGGATTTCTTTTAACATGGAAAGAAGGTGACCAAATAAAAAACCAAAATCAATTTTAGTGTGAGTCTTGATGTTACCAACGTAATTTCAGCTTGATTAAAGTTAGTTTTTAATGACTTCAAACAGAAATTTGTACTGACACAGTAAACATTTTCTCCACTCCTTTCTGTGGAGTTTCTTTTCTCGGTCATGATCTCTCTTTGGACTCTGTATGTAATAAGTATGATGCATCATTGTAATAATTGTTACTGCTGTCAGAATAGATACAAAATTGTAAAACCAGCAAGGCATGGTAGAATAGGACTGTGCCTGTGTCTGAACAAAGTGCTGCTAATTTCTCTAGTGGGGCTTAAGATTTTTACGTGGTGTTGGACTGACTGAGTCTCACCACTCAGTGGAACTGAACCCCAGTGCAGCACTGGGCAGAGAAAAGATGCCAACAAGGTAAAATATGGAGACAAAATATTTAAATTGGAGATGAGAATTTTTTAAAGCATAGTACAGATATGGTGACCATTAGAGCATTGTTTATTAATATTTAATAGCCCACAAAACACCTCAAATGCTCTTTTAATTGCCCTCTGCATACTGATTAATGAACAATCAAATAAATTTAAAGAAACTTCAAACAAATGACAAACATTTTTTACACAAAGCTCAATGCCAAGGATCCATTGATGGAATATTTGGCTGAAACTCTTTACTTAAGCACTAAAACCAGTTTTGCCAAATCTAACATTAAAGAAGATTTTGTCTAGTATATAACTATTATGTCTTTGATGTATAGCCATGACAATGATCTTAGTGAAGGATTATGGCATTGCATTAAGCAGAGGACAAAGCTACTTTAATACCACAGCATTAACCCACCACAGTGATCTCTGGAGCAGTGCGACTTATCTAACACATTAAGGACAAATGCAGGTTATTAAGTCCAATTAAATCTATTTTAGCAGGATTTAGCAGCATCTATCTAGAGGTTACCAGTCTTGATTTAAATTTGTCTAGAGCCTGTGCCAATGCCACATAAGTCACTGAGAGGATTACTGTGCTCTTTGGTGGTCTTTGGATCAGACTCATCTGCAGACAGATGCTCACAGAGACGTCCACATTACAAATGGCAGAATACATATTTCTGCAGCCGCTCTTTTATCTGACAGCTGTTCTGTTAATGTATATCTGAACCTACAAGGCTGTTCCCTAGCTAATGGCTCATAATGCAAATAGATAATTTCCTGCTAAGCAAAACAATCCCTGTGCCTTTTTAAAGAGTTATTTAACTCTTTAATTTGCATTTCTGGAATGCAGTCCAGACCCCAAAACGGAGGGTTCAGCATCTTCCCTCTATTCAGTGATAAATCTCCTACCTGCTGAAATGCATATTTATAATCCCTCTAAGCTATTTTAGAGATAATTGTTTTGGATCTGTCTTAAATGTTAGGGATGCTTTTTACTATTTCTTAATTTGTGCTGATGTTCAGTTTGTCATATTTTTCTTCTATTTTTAATCAATGTAAAAATAAGGATATACTATCTTTCTTCTATATTGACAACTGATACTGAAGGAAAGTGTCAAAAGGCTAGAGACAGCAAAATCCACAAGAGTTCTTGTGTCAAGTGGTTTCACAGGACAAAGAAACACAACATACTGTCTGGCCTGACATTTTTATTAACTGTAAAATTTCCAATGCAAGTTAATCTGTAATTTCCTGTTAGAATGCAGGCCATGGACATAATTTTTTGCCTAGAAAAATTGTGTTTAAAGAAAATTGTAGTGATTCCTTCGAAAGAGAATCATCTCAATCACTTTGGAACAGGAAATCCAGTAGTCCTCAAAGCAGCTGGAGTCCAGTGCAGACACAGTTCAGTGCACTCCTGCCTGCCTTTGCTCTTCTCTGCAAGCTGTAACTCTGTCCCTTGAACTTCCCTCTGTCAGGGGAGGCTCTCTGTCAGGAAGAATTTCAGAAATTAAAATGACATCCCTGGAGAGAGAACTCCATACAAAGCAGTGTAGTCCCTGGATTTTCTAATACAGAACATCATGAACAGAAATACAGAGGATACCTGGTGGTCTTTGTAATTTGCTGTTTATATAAACTGGAGTTTAATCACTAATGAATGGAAGTTTGGGGTTTGACAGTAAAAGATCCGATAGCTGCCCTAGTTTTCCTCACTGAGAACTCTTCCCTTTGTGTCTTGCATTTGGATATAATTGGAAATGCACTATCCTGCAGAACCTGCAGAGGAGGAGCATGCAGGGACATTTCCTTCCCAGGAAAAGGCTATGGAGTTTTTCACAGATTTGGAATTAAATATCAAAAAACCCCAAAATATCAAAATGAAGTGCTTTCACATTTTCACATTACCACTCCCTTCTTTCTAGCATAATGTATAGCATTTAGCCCAAATTCTCAGCTAATTTTTAGTTTGCCCTGTTTCTCTTTATCATATTGAATATTTCTGATATTAAAAGCTACTTTTTAGAAATAAAATTTCTGGAGATACCATGTGTTTTCAAAGGGAGCTACATTCACTATTTTCATAGTTGGACTTGAGCCAGTAGCTCTTCATTGATGTGTTTCTAAAATATTCCGACCAAAATGGCTTGATAATCCTGGTATTTCCCTGACTTGAGGATTTACAGAACAAAAAGTAGTAGTAAATGTTGAAGTATTGCAGCTTTTCTGCACAGTATTTTTTTTTCTCTGAGCAGTGGATTTGAAGCGGCTGTCTCTGGTGCTTTAAAAGTTGAGATAAAGACTTAGATCATTCTCACCTGCTGAAGAGGAATGACAGCATCTAGCTGGGATGCAGGCATGTAACTCATAACTAGCCCTGTGTAAGGCTTGTTAGAACTCTGAAATGAAACGAGCTGATGTGCAGAGGAAGATATGAACATGTAGTATATCACAGGTATAACAAGAAATAGCTTTTTAAATTGAAGAACTGTAGTTATTTTAAGCCATAAATTAAACATGCCCATAAAAGACCTTGTGAAATATAATATTATTTTAAATTAGAACAGGTTTCTTATGTCATAATTTTAGTTAGGTTGGAGACTCAGCCTATCCTTAATAATGCTCATCGAGTTATTAAAGATAGATATATCATTAGAGTTAACAGCTTTTCAATAAAAAGGTAGTTAATTCAGTCTACAGAATCTGAATGACTTCTCACTTTGAATTACAGTCATTGATAAAATCCTGATTTGATATTAAATGCAAATATATTTCCTGCTTCAAAAAGGCTGTTATGGAAGACACCACCTCTGTGTCCAGGAGTGTCTGCAACACTTCTATGGAAAAAAATAATTGTTTCACTTAGTTATATGAGTTGCACTATCGCATTTCTTTGTTTGGAAATTTGAGTCTATGTGCTATTGGTGTTTTTCCCACAGAAAGCCAAGGATGTAATGCTGTACATACAATGTTGTGTTAGTTCTGATTCCCATGTGTAATTGGATGATGTTTTAAATAGCATCTCCTGGTGGGAGGAAAAATAAATAGGCCAACACACACATTCCTTTTTTTTTTTACTGTGTATTAGTGGATCTGTCATTGATGAGATTTGGTTTAGTGAAAAGAGAAGAATGTGTTGTAGATATTTGCATTGGATTATTGGTCAGCTGTGTGAGTATAGTGTGAGGAACCAGATAATGTTTAAAGTGTACTTGTCTTGGGGCTAATGTTATGTTAGGGTATTCCAGAATGGCAAATTGGAATGTTCTGCTCAAAAACTTCCCTGCCTGCCTGTGGGGTTTGATTCCCAGCTCTGCATTGGTACCATATTTGGAATCCTTGAGGAGCTGCTGTTTGGTGAGCTGCATTCCAAGTTGTTTTGAGGAGTGCTTGTTACAGGCATGCCCACTGGATTTTTTTTGGTTTATAACACAACGTTTGCACTGCCTCTTCTTTCTCGGCTCCACCAGTAAAAGGCTTTTTGGGCTCTTTTTTGACACAGTTGTAATTTTGTTATGCATCAATTGTAGTTTTATTACTGTGATTAAATGAGCAGTGGAATGGGAAGTAGGATGGATATTCTCATGAGAGACCTTGGCAGGGGAAGTACTGGGGCTGTTCTCTGTGGGAGTTCCTCTACCACTCCACCAAAGAGCTCTTTTGGATCCTCTGAATCCTCATAGTGATCGACAGCATTGGTTCAAACCAAAGCATCCAACACTACTTCCAAATTATGACAGCTCTGAATACATCACTTATTTTCAGTCTTTATCTCTGGGATGAATCTGAATGTAACCGCTGCAGTATTCAATTGAGCAGCTAAGTGCAGCCCTGAAGAAAGAAAGAAGCTGTGGCATAAATATTTAAGCAGTTGTACAGGTGCTGTGCTTTTTTGCAGCTGAATTTATCTTTGTAAATATCTGAGCTCTGTAACTGGAGCAGGCTCTATAGAAGAAGCAGTGCTTTAAATTCCTCATCAATTGCACTTGTCTAGAAGGCACCACAGACACAGAGTTCTGATACAGAACCATGTCTTAATTGAATTGAAAAAACCTTCCTCTTTCCTCCTTTCTGCTTCTCTGCTGAGCAACTGATCTCACTCAAGTAGTTTCTCTCCACGTGGCTTTGGTAAATATAACAGCCTCTTAAAATGCAGCAGTTTACGTTGTTTGGCTTTAAAGATTACAAAATTTTAAATCCAATTTGGCTCATGCAGGAGCCACACTGGATATGTCTTGTTTTTCATTATTATTTTTTGTTGTGAAGCTTGTGACTTGTGAAAAATGAGAAAGGGAAGAAAAGCCATGATTTTTATTTCTTTAATGCTGAGGATGTGGAGGAAAAAAGCTGCTTGTGTTGTCTTGAATAACATTTGGGAGCAAAAAATTCAGTTCTGAAATTTTGGTTTGAGGGATATGTATAAATCAGACAAGGCTACTAAAAATCAGATGTAGATTTTGTCGCTGTTGAGCGGCTAGCTGAGGAATGACCAAGTTCTCAGACAAGGAAAGAGAGGAGAAGAGAACTTTATTGTTTTGAATTCCATATATATATAGAGTTTACAGAGGTGCCCCAGATTGGTCAGCCCGAGACCTCCCCCTAGGCCCAATTGGCCAAGCCCGAACTGACTCAATCCGGAGAAGTTGTTTGCAAAACATCTAAACTTTATCTTGTTTATGAAATATAGCAAAATGTTCCCACGGGAAGAACCTGTGCTAGCCACAGATTTTATGAGTTAAAATGCTCTATGCACTTACATTTTAACTGGTACCATTTTTTCCTCCGTCTGACATTGACTTTTGGAGTAGTAGCATTTCTCTCTTTGGGATGAGGTTTTGTGTCTCTTCTATGAGCCTTGACTGCATTAGTGTCCCAGAAAAGCCCTGAAGGTTCCCTGCATAGCTGGAGGATCTTTTTGAGAAAGATGCACAATGAGATCATTACAAAACACTCATGGCTTTTCACAAGAATGGGAGACATCTGGAGCTCTAGTTCCACTCTGTTTTTTGCTTTTAGCCAGTGGATATTTCTCACTGAATGTCAGTGGTATTCCAAGAGTGCAGTGGAGGAGAGAATTATTGCTGCTTGCTTTATCTTGATGCTTTCAAGGATAAAAATGTCTCTTCTCTACACTTTTCTTTCAGGCTTTTTGCTTTCTAGTGGTGAAGGGACCACAATATCTTTCTTTTCAAGGGATGTCCATACTGTACTTGCTTGCTTGAATCATTCCTTGAGGCTCCTGTAGCCCTTCCTAGACCACAGCTATTTCAGCCCCTGTTTCAGGTACTCTTGAGGTCCAGGCAGCCAATGCACTGAAATCCACCCAGACTGTACTTCTGCATGGCCAGCAAATTCCCCCCAGTCTCAGAGCAAGCTAGAGAGACATGCAATGTTAAAAATAAAATGCAAATGCCTGAGTTATTTGAATATAATCACTTTATTAATTTAGCTGTCTAACAGATACTGATGACAGTCTAATAATAAGGTCCAAAATGTTCTTTCTCATTAACAGAGTTAATGAACTCACATATCTTAAGAATTTCATTTTCATTATTAGCAATAATTTATACAAGAGAGAGAAGTGCCAAAAAATATTCCTATTGAGGAGTGGAAAATTGGTAAATCTGTTAACAAGAGATGCTGAGTGCCGTGACTGAAAATTGCAAAAAGATTCCTACACTTCTGATTCATGTCTATAAAGTCACTGTGTGGCTGGACATTTTCCAAACCTCAGCACCCTACACATTCCCACTCCAGTGCCATTTTATGTGTCTTTGGCAGGCACAAGAAATATTTCTTTCAAGACAAAAAAATCTATGCCAACATATAGGTGGGGTATTATAAAATTAGATGGATTTATTTAGTAATAATAATAAATGTGTGGGGTGTTCGGATTTTTGTATTTATACTACTATTACATTAGGCTGCTTTGAATTTTCAAACTTTACATGTGAAATAGTGGAAGAAGAACCTCACATATCAAATATGGAGGAAACAAAGTTTCTGAGCCCTGTGTGTAATTGTTGGGTGATAAAATTTGTGTAATAACATGACAGTCAGAACGACAAATTCTGCACTTTTCAATTCCTAAGGAAACAAAACAAACTTGAAGTGCTGATAAGGGACTGTCAATGTGTCTGTTTCACTAGAAACAGAGGAGTATCTCTGTCATCTTTGCAGTGGTTAAGGATTAGCAGCTACTCCTCATCTCTCCAGCAATGCAACTGTAGTTCTCTGGGTATTCCTTCTTTCCCTTTTTACATTTCCCCTCTTCCAATTAGTGGGAACTTCACTGGTCATAGTCACTGCTATGACTTCTCATATGGCTTGATTTATTGAAATTAATTTTTTGTTCTTGTGACCTTTATAATTCACTTTTTCACCCCATTTGCATTCATCAGAGTTCTCTAGTCAAAGTACAAAGTGAAAACTGCAGCACTAATCAAAAGTGATCAGATAAAACTGATGAGTATTAAATAGACCAAATGAAGGACTTGTTCATCCTGCCTTGAGTGCCAGAGCTCTGACACAGTCCAAGAGTCATCTCCCTTTCCTCTGCAGTCAGCCCACCATGTGCTTGTGGCACACAACTCCAGATCCCCAGTAAAAGATCAATTATAGACAGTTATCCCTTCAAAAATCTATTTGACTTCTTTTTGTCTTGTAGTTGGTTTGTATTTCTGTGATTTTGATATAACCATAAGAGGTGTATCTACCTTGCACTACAAAATTCTCCTGGAACAGCACATTAATAGATGGGCTGTATTGAAGAAATCATCTTCACTTTATGTAACTGAAAGTTGAACAAATATATATAATGCATGTTATTTGAGGTACTTTGGCAAATTCAGGGCTTTTTTTATACTATTTGTGCCTCCAGCCCTTTTTTACAAGTATGGTCCTTAAGTGAATAATAATATATATCATATATAACAATAATGCAATCTTTTTCAAGTGTAATCAAGAATTCTAGAGTCTAAAACCATGGACAGCCAAGTAAACCACTTAAGCTCATCTTGGACTCTGAACTCCAGCTCCAGGGCACATTCTGTAACAGTTAAATGCTAATGAGAATGGACATGTTATATTTTATGGTTCCAACCTCTTTTTTCTCTCTGCTACACTAGTGCCTAACTCTGAGCCCTTATCCATATTTGTATTTAATATGGATTAAATCTATTCCTTAGGAAATACCTGGAGCATGAAAGCTGCTGTATTAAATTAGTTCATTACAGCTTTACATGCATAACTGCATAAACATTCATTTGCTTCCTGCTTTGATCACCTCTGATCTTGGCTGTTAATGCTACTGACTTCTACAAGACTTTTTTTCCCTTGACTGTTTTTTAATTCTAACTTGAAGTTGTCAAGAGCAGGTTCTGTTTATTTCCCATGATAATGACTTGCCTTTATTTTAAGTAGATTTGACTTAAATCAGTTCTGTTGGGGAATTTTTGCATCCGTGTTGAAAAAGCATTGATATGCCAGCACTGTTTTGCTGCTGCTGTGTTTCACCTGACAAAGCACCTTGGTCTGTCACTGAAGGGCACTGCATAAATGTAATGTGGTATTATTTATTTATTATCGTAGCACCATACTGACAAGCTGCCTCCAAATACATCAGAGACCATATTTGTCATTCCAATTTTCATTGCACTCTTGCTCTGCGTTTTCTTCCTTTATGGCTTCTTGGAACATTGCTGTGGTCTTTTTCTATTATTAGACACTAGGAGTTTATGCTAAATTTACCTGTTTCAGCCCTTTGCATCACTCATCTATTAATTATTTATTTTCAATGCTTAGTGCAGTGGGTTAACTCTGTTGGCTACTTAAGCACCACAGAGCTACTCCCTCATTTACTTCCCTACCCCAAGCATGGTTCAGGAGGACAGAAAAAGTAGAATTAAGGTATAGTGGGGGCAAAGAAATCACCAAAAATTTTTTAATAAGTGAAAGGTAAGTGGAAGAAGAGGAAAGAAGGCAACAACATACATGATGAAAAGGCAATCATTCCCCTGCTCCCATGGGTAGACCAATGCCCAGTCAGTTCCTGAGAAAAAGACAGGCCAACCCATTTAAAATTCCTTCCTTTCCGTCCTGTTGCTGAGCATGATGCTATATGGTATGGAATATTTCTTTAGTTTATTTGGGTTATCTGTCTGGTTGTGTCCCTCCCAGTTTATTCTGCCCCCCAACCTGTTCAGTGGGGGCAGAGTGAGAAGCAGAGAAGCCTTCTTGCTGAGCAAGTCACTGTTTGGTGAAAAACAGAATATTATGGTGTTATCAGCTCTGCTTGGTGTTGCAATAAGCTTGAACTTTTCTAAATGGTGCAAATTTTAAAGGAGGTATCTTGTTTTATGTTATGTTTTCCTGTTAAGTGTTAGGGGAAGCTGCCATTGCCATGCATGGCTGAATTAATGCACTGTGTTACTGCTTCACAAAAACATCTCCTGCAGGATAATGTGATGTGTAGCTTTAGATAATTTACATCAGGCTTCTGTAACTGCTGTGCCATGGTGCCCAAAGTATGGATACAAATTTCCAGTGGATATCATTTGGCAAAGCTGAGACTGCTGAGTGGGAAAGGAAACCTTGAATAGTCAGGAAACAAGCTCATGAGACAAATGGCTTTAATACTTTTGTGAACCATTCTAAATCTACTCATACTAGAAATGTATGCAATTATCCATAAAATAAATTGCCTTTATCTCATAATTGTCTTTGCTAATTACCTTTTCAGCACATTAAAAGGTGAGAGGGCTGAATGCTTACATCTATGATTTTCGGTAGTACATGCTCATATTGTCCTTGTTTACATTGGTATGCATCCCTGGTGCAAAAATGCTACATTTCCACTTTGTCCTAACACCTGGAGCAAAGCCTGACTGCAATCAGTGATACCTGGGAATAAGAATGCTCTATAATTGATGAGATCCACAGGACTGTTCCTTTCTGCAGTACTTTTTCCAAATGGGAGAAAATGTTCCAAATAAGAGCTGCCTGCAATTAAAATTGTATCACACCATTACAATGGCTTAGTGTATACTTGTAATGTCCTGGGGGCTTTTTTTCTTATTTTCTACCACAGCTGAAGCCTGAAAGGATCGACAAGAAAATGCATATTATAGAATTAAAAAGAAATGTAGAGAAAGTGGGTTTTAACACTAAGAAAATGAAAATGTCTGTAGTATTACCTTGGTCCTCCTGCCTTCATGATCCAGAAGAAATTTTTCATGATCCAGAATTGTCACAAGTATCTGATCTGTGAAAAGGGGAAAATTGAACAGCTAGAGATCTGAGCTGCTGAGAGTTAATTCATCTTGCTTGTTTAATGTTTATCATAATGGTGTCCCAGCCATAAGGCAGGACCTTTACAGTGCTTCCACTATTCTTGTTTTTCACTTCTCTGACTAAACCCCTGCACAGGTAACAGAGGAGCTAGAAAATGGCATGAATTTAGAAATGCGGCTCTACTTTCTGCCTATGAAATAGTACAATATGCAAGTGGTATTCTAAAATGCATAAAATATAGTTTGATATGTCTATATTTTAAAAATTTAATTGAGCTACACCAGGGTATCTGAGTGTCAGCAACTGTTCTGCCATCATTTTAGTAAGAAAAATGTATATTGGCAGGCCTTGCACAAGTCTTGCTCCACTGATTAGTGATACCTCAAAATTTAATTTAATCAAAAACCTCCAAATTTTCACCACACAGAGGGGAATTCGGGAGCTCTTCTTGTGCAGTCTGCACAGTTTAAAATTTGACCAACAGAACTATGGATATAGAAAAGAGTTTTTGGCACTGCCCCAGAGCACTCTCCTGCTTCTCTGACAGTCCATGTGGGAACCAGAGATTCCTAATACTGTTCAAAAAATCTTCCTCTAAAAAGAAATCAGCATCCAGGTTAACTTAGCTGTGCTGTGATTATCCCTGCTTCAAAGCTATATGGAGTTACTGTGTGATCATTTGCTCTGTACTCTTATCACAGATATATCCCCCTTGACTTCTGGAAGCAAATGCAATAAGGCAGAAAGTACCAGCTTTGATCCTTTCCCACTGGATTACAGGATAATTTGTTTGGCCTCTGAACATGAGATGAATTGTAGGGAAGGCATAAGATAAGGACTTGCACTGAGAAAACCTCCCTAAGCTATGCCTTGGAATGAAAGCAGCACTTAGGTTTTCGTTTCTATCCTCAGACCACTCAGATTAAGCCCACAGAAAATGCCCTCTGCGTTCAGTTAAGACATTTTAGTGCCTGAGGGGCAGAGGAGTCAGAGGTTACCTGAGTGAGAGCATAGGTCAGAGCTGAAGTGAAGACTTTTGAGACAGTATGGATCATATAAGATGCCATAAAGAATGAGAACTCTCTTCTGCAGAGGACAGTTGTTCAGTCGTTAATTTTTTATGGGATTTCAAAGGTTTCTGCACACTTGCTGTCAGATTGGCACTTATGCTTTGAGCTTTATTTTCCCCCTACCAGATTTGGAATAATTTACTACCCATGTCTGGATTTTGAGTTGTTTTTTCAGCCAATCTGTCTTGCTAATTGTTGCCTGATAGGGGTGGTGGGATGACTGCTTTGAAGAGATCTCTCCTGTGCTGGAGATCCCTGCTCTGACTGGCTTTGGCTGCTCCTGATCACCTCTGTCAAAGCCTCTCAGATCTGAGCTGCAGAGCTGCGAGCAGCAGCTGACAGAAAGTGTCCTCTTCCTCCTCAGGGATGCCCCAGCCTGTGAGGTTCCATCTGCACGTCTGTGGGGAGGGCAGAGCTGCAATATTTGGGCAGCAGTTGTAGCATGAGTGATGTGTGAAAGATTGGTACTTGCAGGATTGGAATATGCAGTGTCTTCTTTTGAGGCTTCAGGTGTGTGATTGTGTTTCTGATGAGTTCGTTTCTTTACTTTTCTCTGCTGTACATGTCAGAAGGAAAAGAGGAACTGCTGGATGTAAGGGACAAGCAAGGAAACTTTTGTTGGTCTGCTAGACTTCTCCTTTTCTTTCATTTGGTGCCATCCTTCTCACCAGGGTGCTGTGAGAAAGCAATGATATATTATAATTGTGGAAGAAAGTGGTCTAGGTAACAGTTGGTCTGTGAAAACATGTACTTCTTCCATCCCAGTGTCGTTTTTGTGAGAATATCTACAATCAGGAAATAATAGCACATCTCTGCTGTCAGTTAGCTGTCTGCGGCAAGAGCTAAGTCCAGATGTCTACCAGAAAACAGATGTACAAGCTACATAAAACCAGATAAGACAGCTACATTACGCAGTGTATAAATAAATCCTACCGCATATCATCCCCTCCGTGCATAAAAACATTGCTGCTTCTTTTCACTCAAGGAAACTCTTCTGTTCAGAATAATGACATGCCATTTGCTGCTGGTTTTGAAATCTCCCTAATTTCTTTGCCTAATAACTTTCCCAGTAGTTGTTTGAGGAGCCTCAGTATCTACTCCTGTACAGAAGCCATCTGTTTGTTTAGAACAGAAATATCCTACACTGACACTCCTTGTTAGTTTTATTTACTATTTCAGTTTCTTCTATTTATAGCAATGAGATGCATATCACTTTTAAAATGTAATTAATTCTTTTCCTGCTGACCTAAGGCGAATACTACGAGAAGATTTTCAACTTTAAGTGTGACAAACAGGATGCACTGTATGTTTTAAACGTCAAAAGAAAGAAATAATTCCAGAAGGTGACATAAAGGAAGTGACAAACACTGCCCGACTCAGTGTGTCAACAATAAGGAATCTTCTTGTCAAGACTAATGAGAATTCAATCAGAACATCAAATTAATTTACATGGTACAGATGAGTAGAAGAGCCAGCAAGAGAAAGCTCACAGACAAAGGGTCAAGAAAGACAGAAACCTGGTGGTCTAATCCTCAGCTTCATCTTAGTGATCCTTGGATGTCCTTGGTATTCACAAGGGCTGATCTCAAGTGGGATTTTGGGGCTTTTCTTTTTGGTTGGTTGTTTTATTGTTAATTTGGGTTTGGTTGTGGGTGGTTTTGGGCTTTGGGTTTTACTTTTTTTTTTTTGAGAATGAATCATCTTTCTATAAGAAGGCTGTATTTGGGGCTAACGATCAAGTTTTGGATAGGCAGTGCAGGATTTTGTGTGTATGGGTTTGAGAAATGTCACATCCAAACCAGCAGGCAGTACCTGTATTTATTATCCTGTTTCTTAGTGGTTTGGCTGAGTCCCAAAGTATTTAATCTGTTGTTGTGCCATAATCATTATTATCTAAATGTCAGTGTTTTCTGACTGCTTTGCTTTTAGGTCATTAATATTACCAGAATTCTGCAGTAAAATTATTTCTCAAAGTCCCTTAACTGCCTCCTTATCTTCTTAGTAACTAAGACTGATAGCTTTATCACAGCACATGATCAGGAACTTACATGCTCTGATATTAGTTCTTTTTGCAGAACTGAACACTTTCAGTGATATAATTTGTTGAATATTGATTGATGCCTTGGATTATCAGCCTGTGCCGGTCTTTTCTGATCATCGTTTTCATGAAAGGTTATTCTGCTTCAGCTTTCTCTGAAGTGGGATTTGGCATTTTTGCATTTTTGAAATGGAAAGTCAGTGATGAGATCTGTAGTCATAAGATGTTGTTATGTCAAAGAGCTCTCTGCCTCTGGAGCCATCAGCATGTGTGGTTCTATTGCAGACCGAAAACAAGCAGCTGCTGATGGCAAGGAGCAGTAGGGGAGCAACTGAGGGCTTAATTGTGCCCAAACTGCTCAATGTCTAGGGGCACCTGGCACCCTTAGGTAGATTACATAGGTCTTTATTATGAAAATGTTTGTGAAAAAAGCTCTCTCGTCTTTAGTGACACTCAAAAAAAAAAAGTGTTTTATTCCTAGAAATGCTAGTACACTGAGTCTGATGAGATATGATTTTTGAAGTGTACCCTCGAGGTGTCACAAGGCACTTCCAGAAATGAAGTTTCAGTGTGTCAGGTCTGTTAAGTAAAAAGCAAGGTGTAGCTTAATTAGGAGAAGATTCATTACCTGCAGGGGTTACCTGCATTGTTCACGTGCAGCTTGTCAGACAAGACGTGGGGTTGAGTGTACAGCATTAGAAATGGAAGTGGGAAAGAAAAGTCCTGGTGCATGTGGCATTCCCAGAAAGCCAGGTGACCTCTCCCCTCTGGTGACTTGGAGAAGTGTGTCATCTGCTGGGGCACTTTGGCATCTCACATGAGGCTCTTGAAGAGTTTACAGGACCAGAAAGGGTCCTTGGAAGCAGCTGTGCCCTTGTTTGCCCTTTGTGTCCTGAACGATCTGTGTTCAGACTAAGCAGATCTTTTGTCCTTCTGCTGATCTGTCATTTCCTAATCCAAAACCTCTGAGTCAATGGACAGACTGAATTCCTGGCTTTTAGCAATTCTGTCACGAAGCTGAAGAGTTGAGGAATGAGTGCTGTGGGATTGTTTTCTGTTGTCTCTGTTTTGGATTAAACAAGAAATATCCAGGGTTTTTTTTTTTTTTTTTTGAAGTACATGTACACAGTCAGACTCATGGATGTATTTATGATTGATTTTCTGGCTCATTGAAGAATAAAAACAAAATCCTTTAAAAAACTACCATAAACTATTTTTAGCACTTTTGTGGTATTCTTCTGAAGGTGAATTTCATTTTGGATTTTCTCATACTAACATCAAGAATTTCTGCTACGCCTGAGATGTTTTCTGCTTACTTAGCATATTTAGATGGCTGACAATGAGACTATGCTGTGTTAAAACTCTGATTTATATTTCCTATGGCATAAGGTGTAAAATTTTAAAGAAGGTATTAAAGTTTAAGTAAACTTAGTGCATCCTTATCTTCCAAATCCTTGAGGGTGTGGGGAAAACCAATGATTTTTTTCCCTTAGCTTTCTTATTTTGAGGAAGTAATAACATTCTGGGAAATTTTCATATTAGCTGAGAAACCTGATTAAATTAACAGAAAATAAGACATCTTAGAAGCATATTTTCATAAAAATAAAAAACCCCCCAACTTTGCATTAACTAAAGCTACTTATTTCTTTTTCAGTGTGTTAAAATAAAACCGTCTCAGTTGTGAGCTGCTAACCATTGTTCCAGTGCTCTCTAGTACTCTGCTAGCATTTCTCTGGAGACTCTCTGCACTCAGAAAATATTACTTTGACAGAATTCTAACACAATAAAATATATCAAGATCAGAGTTTTGCATCTTTAAAATAATCCAGAAATTTGGAGGTGAGCAATGAATAACTTCAGGGTGTTATTAATGTATTCCTCCATGTATCATTATTTTACATACAAAATTCCTGTCAACTGAATAGCTTAATTTATTGAGTAATGGGAAAAGATCTTGTTATACATCACACTTTCAAGTTCTTAATTTACTGTCTGAAAATGTCTGAAGCTTTAGGGACTCACATGAGCTAAACTTTGGAATTTTTTTTAATAGCTTAGAAAACTGACATAATTTCTATAGCATGAACCCAAATTAGCTTGTTAGCTTTTGTTAAATGGCATTATCTAGAATAAATTGTTTTCCTTTCCTTTCAAACCAAAAGGTATAAATCTTAGACGGTTGGTCCTTGCAGCCATGTTCTACCTTGCACGATTTTGACACAATATCCAATTGTACTAACTTTTACACCGAGGTTGAAACATATCTCATTTAGGAAATATTTACATATAAACAAGGAAATGTGTCAGGGAACTCTATTTAGTAGTAGTGCAATCAGTGCTGTAATTGATACTGGAAATCTTTCAAGGAGGACACAGTTTAGCAAAGCAGTTATGGCCTCATATATTGCACACAGAGGAAACCAGCAAATTGCACTGCTTATTTACCACCTTCATCAGGATAAGTAATATTATTATGTGAATGGTGTTTTTTTCTATTTAGTAAACGTGCTTTGTCATGACTCAGTAGACCAAGCTGCATTTTGTGCATGATTCTCTTTTCAGGATTTGTATCTGGGGGAGAGAAATTCAGTCAAAAGAACAACTCCAAACCCCAAACTAATAAAAAATGCTCAACAAAACCCAAAAAACCAGAACTGTCTGAATGTCTGGTGGGATAATACAAATGATGCACATGAGAAAGCTTCACACAAAAGAGGAGTCGTGCTTTTAATCAAATGCAATAGTGTGTGGAGTGCACATATCACAGCATATTCTGTGTCACTGGTGCTTCTGAGTGTATTGACTTTTAGAATGCACAGTAGCCTCTGCCTTTCCCTGAACAAATTTCAAGAAATCACTCTAGTCACTTACTATGATCCACACTATCCCTTAGTGCTTCTAAATAACCACGGAGATTTTGTGGGGAAGCACTGATCTGGATTTGCACTCTGCACTGCTGGCAGTTTTGGGGGCTAGCAGGTTCAGGGCACAGGTTTGCTGTCAAGTGAGCTGATAGCAAGGGTGGCACTGAAGAGGTTGAGCACTAGTTGTTCCCAGGATTCTCCTACCAAAAGAATTGCTTCCTTCTCTTTCCACCTTTTTCAAAGCCATCCATAGCAGCAGCACAGAACATCCTCACCTGGGCAAGGTCATTAGAGACCCCCAGGGGTTTGAGATCAACACTTTCTCCCTTGAAAGGCTAAGACTCAGTCTGGGCAGAATTTGCTTTCTATTAACAGGACTATATGACTGTAGCTTTGGCCTCTCTTCTCCCCTAATTCCTGTGCTGAATTCCCAGCATTACAGCAAGTGTAATTTTCTTTTTACTCTGTGTAGTTTCATTGATACACAAATATTGAGGAAGTTTATTTGCTTGTGGGCAATGTTTTATTAAATACATTTCTGTCTTCCAGCACTGTTCTGGTTCTTGGCTAAGAGCCCCAGTTTTACATGCAGTGGCCTGATGCTGGCTGCTCTGATGTGAGTCATTGCTATCTATTGAAACTACCTGTGAAAATAATAGATACAGCTCCAGGCTCGAGACGTGGGTGCAGCTTATTTCCATTTGGGTTTAGGTATCTTCCTTTCCTCAAGCACACAAGTATCTAATGTCTACCAAAGGAAATATGTTATTAATCAAAATCTTCTGGCTCCTGGGTTCAGCAAGAACTCATAACTCCTCTATTTATATTTTCTTTTCATTACAAGTGTTGACACATTTCTTGAGCCAATTCATAAAAGTTCCCTTCATGTAACTTAGTAAAAGCCTAAGAAACTGTGCCAGGACAGAATAATACAACATTTCCTTTAATTTTCATTGCTATGGTTATGTGAGTTTAATATTAAGTTACTAATTTGTTGGAGGTGAAAGCAATCAATATTAGAGTAAGAAAGCTATTAATCTTAATATTGGTCTGAACAAAAATGTAATATTTAATACTTACTGCCCTAGTAAGACATTGGGCAAAACACGAAATGATGATAAAGGCATGAGAAGGTTCTTAAATATGTTAGAAAATTGTGGGATTCTGCCTGTCTGGAACTACCTCAGGAGCTGATGAAATGAGATAGAAGAGACACTTGTTCACCGGCAGATAATGAGATCTACCTGTGGCAAGGGTTAGGGTGTTTAAATCCCTGATAATCTGAAAGATGTAATCCAGACTGCTTTTGGAAGGTGTAATGTATTTCTGTAGAAATTGCAGGAAAAAATTAAAATGTTTACACTTTCTATTGCATTTAGTGTTCTGGCAATGAAATTTACCAATAATTTCAATAGAATAGTTTAAAATAAAGTATGACTGTGCTGTTTTCTAGTCAGGTTTTTAATACTTTTATATGAAGGCAGTAATTTTAAAATGACAATGAAAGTTACCTTTTCAGAGCCATAACACATGAACTGAATTAAATAAGTCATTGGATTGACTTGGATATATTTTGAAAAATCATTCTGAGTCAACATCAATGCGACATGAGAATGAAAGTAGATTAATTTGCTTGAAGAAAATGGATTTGTTAGCCTATTCCTCAGTCAAGGTCATTTGCATGCTTTAAACATGCTCCCGGACCAAAATTCACAAAGGAACGTTTCCATGAAATTCCAGTCACTTGAGCACAGATTCACATATTTCCTTCCTGTGTAAAGTCCTGCTATTTTAAGAGACCAGAAATTAAAGTGTAGCAGGAAATTAAAAGGCAATGTAATTCCCAGGCTGCCAGTGAAGGCATATGTTAGTAATCACATTGTTAGTATCATTTTTAGATGGAAATTTGCATTACTAAATCTATATTTAGGTAAGCACATATCATCCTTCTGATGCATCCTTTTCATGTGGGAGTCTTTTTTTGGTCCCAAAACCATTTAAAATTTATAGAGCAGAAAGTATTATTAAATTTATTTTTTGATTTTTAACTGTATGAAATTGTCTTCTGGTGCTTTTTTGGTTTTTTTGTTTGTTTGTTTTTGTTGTTTTGTTGGTTTTTTTGTTTTGTTTTGTTTCTTCTTTTTTTTTGTAAAGCTTCGTTTTCCTTAACTAATTACGTTTTGATGAAGAGTCTTTTTATTGCAAAATGTAGTAGTAGGGTCATATAAATTTAAGTTTACTTGATACATAGAAGAGTACTGTAGTAGTCTCAAAATGACAATTCCACTTCTCTTGACCCATAAGAGAAATTTCCTCTTTTTGGCTCTTAGAAACAGGAATTTTTATTCTTCCATCCAGCATGCATTGTGGCTACTACTGTAATTCTAAATATTTTTGTGGGCATGAAAAAAACCACAATGTTTCTAGAAGCTTAAAAGTCCACATGATTTATGTGCCCAACTCCTGAGATTTTGTTGACTTTTTTTATTTTGCTGACAGACACATTATGTACAAGTTTTCTCCATAGTTATGGGGTCATCCCCCTCCTGGAATGTTTGCTGAGTGTGACATGGAAAGTCAGAATTCCAGTGACATCTTTGTGTTCAGTGATGCTCACACTATAGATGTTGGGCTTATCTCAGTATCCCACTTGGAACCATGATGTTCTCAGCCAGGATGGAAAGACTAAGAAGGAAAAATTTTTCCTCTTTATTGTGTTGATCTAATTTAGATGAGTCACAGAAGGGTCACAGCTTTTCATTACAGATAATCACTTTTATTAAATCACAGGCACCATTGTTTCTTCCTTCATACATATTGAGAGCCAGACTGGAAGTAATCCAAGCAGCTTAATTTTGGCCTGAAGTAGCAAGAGAAAGGAGAAATTGTGTCTTTTAACCTGTATTTCATGCCACTGTTGTTTAGGGTTCCTAAGGAAAAAAAGAAGGAGACTGAACACAGTTAATAAATTATTCTAAGAATCTAAGGGACACAACTATATCTTTAATGACATTTCCTATATCTGAAGAAATAATTAGTTCTTTAGAAACATCTTGGATATATTAATTTTCCTGCATTGGAATAATCAGTTGTGGTGCCTATCTGTTCTGTCTAGAAGACAATATTGCATCAGTTCTACCAACTCTTCCTTCATTATATCACATAGGGGAAAATCTTACAAAAAAACTTGTGGAGATGTCTGGAGTAGGACTCCTTCCACCCTTTCACTTCCTTTCTTCTTCACTTGTCTCACTTCTAATTTGTCCATTTTTTGGTGCTCTCATTGGAAATATGTTTATTTTGTTATGGAACTACACCAAGACATGTATTTCCATTAACTTGGCTGCCCATGAAATCACAGGGTTTTTTGAATTTCAGTGAAAGATTTTATTTAATATGTGTATATAGGGCAAAAATAAGAGATTAAAAACTTTCTCAAAATCCTTCAGAAAAAAACCATGAATAAGGCAGAGCAGCACTGTAAAAGTCCCGTGACTTCTATTTTGCTCATAAAAAGCTCTTCCTTTAGCTTCCAATAGATTGTGAAATCTGAGCAACCAAACAAAAAAATTATAGTTGCAGAGAGTCAATATGAGTGTTTTATGAATCCAGGTGGATAAGAAACAAGAATTGATCTAATTCTATAAAGTCCCTGTCTGACCATGTTAAGTGCTATAACTCAAACTTCTGTTTATTTTGTTTGAACTCAATGTGGGAAAAAAATCCATAAAATGAAATGCAACAGTAAATACAGAATGTTAGTGCTTGGGAGAAACGTCAAAACTGTCAGTACTTGTAGAAGAGTTACATTGTGAAAACACGGTTTATCTTTATGTCTCTTTTACCTTTGTGCCTCTTGCTGTCAATTCTGAGTCTGGAAAACTTCCTATTTATGCCTTCAATGGAATGCACATTATTTTCTGTTGGTATCCTGTTGTTTCAGCAATAGCTCACTGCCTGAACAAAGGAGATTTCTGTAGTAAATTATTGCAAAATTATATAGCAATGTGGGCAACAGGAATATCTGCAGCAACGACCATTCTTTGAAATATTTTGGTATTTGATATCATTAAAATTATGTTGGGCATAAAAATCTGTACTTTATATTTTCTGAAAATGAGCAACAAATCATTGTTTATTCACTGAGCTTTCGCAGTTCCTATGCACTTCAAAAATACAGCCTTGTGTTTTAATGCATGGAGGAAATGTGGGCAGAAAGGTCTCTGTTGTGCAGGAGGGTAACATGGTTTTGCTTCCTGCATTTCAACCAAATTGTGCCAGATTTATTGGCTAAAAATAAAAGCCAGAGCTTAAGCAGAAAGATGGCTCAGCGACTGAGAGTCATAAATTAAATACCCAAGTCATGTCATATGCTTTAAATTATATGTAGGAAATCACAGAGTTTTGAGATGATTTAGCCTAAACAACCTATAAATTGGTATAGTGACTGTGAGGTTACCAGAGACCTGGAAAATTTGAAATGTGTAGAATATAATTACTCATAGGAATCCTACTGGAGACAAGTTTGTTTCGTTTTATTACTGAAATAAACAAACTACTTACTTTCTAACTTTAGTAGAAGAAGGAACTTTTTTATTTGCTTAGACTTAGGTAGGTACTTAGGTAGGTACTTAGACTTAGGTAGGTACTGTAATTTGAAATTCAGATCTAAAAAGTGAATTTAGGAGAGGTCAGATGGGGGTGAAGACTGAGAAACACTCAGGTCCATAAGAAACGAAATGAAGCTTATAATTTGCTGTCAGAAGTAAATAATACATGAAGGAATCTATTTGAGTTGGCTCTACGTTGCTTGTGCTCAAGTAGAAAGTCAGTAGTTCTAGTTCTGGATCAGGAGTTGTTAAATGGCTTGATCAGAAGGTCAGGTGTGTTCTGACCTGGAACATTTTGCTGTTTTAGCCATGAACTCTAAGTTCATCTGGTATGGCTATTTCTGCATGGTTTTTTACATCTCCAAAGTCCTGTATGAGTGCTTTTAGCAATTCAATTGTCTCAATGTTCATGTTACACAGCTGTGTATGAGCACTGTAGCAGTGACCCCTGAACACCTGGGTTGTGTCTTGAGTGTGTCACTGTCACAGTGCCTTGTTCTGTTACACACCCCAGAGTGAAGCAGAGCTCTGCACGACCTTGCAATGACTTACAGACATGGAGATATCATGCTCACCGAGAAGGTTTTACTGCTTCCCTGCCGCTGCAAAATTATTTCCTTCTTTTCATCTACAACTGAGGCTGTCTGTATTGTAATCTGGAATTAACAAACTTCCACTTTTTCTCCTTCATCACAGCCACCACCACCAGTATTCGCTGTCATTTTGTCCCTGAACATATAGGAGGCATTACAGATTTAAGTTTATTTTAAAGATACTGAGAAAGAGACGTGCAGTGCAGCTGCTCTGAGCAGAGGAGGATGCATACAACATGAAGAGTTCACAGACAACTTCTGCTGTTCTTAACAGATAGCTAAGGGTGAGAGCTACTTACTGCTGTGTTTTCAGCTAATTAGATTAATTTTTCTTCCTTTATCTCCTAATGGATAAAAAGTAATTTACATATTCTTTTATATGAAATCCTTTTCCCAGTGGAGATGTTTGCTAGTGTAATTGAGGTGCTGTTTATCCAAGGTGGTGTCACTGCTGCTCAGTGGTTATTATGTGCATGTATTTCTTTGTGGTGCACAGCTCTGGAAACTTTGTGCTGTAGAAATTTTCTGTATGATGAGAATTTGTCAAGATTACTAAATTACTAAAGAGAACAGGAATGAGGGGAGTGAATCCTTCGCAGAGACAGGGAATTGACTGGCATGTTAAACATGCACTGCATGCTTTCCTGTTACAGAATCTGTACAGAATCTGTGGAGAATTTCCATTCTTGGAGGACCCCTGCTCTAATCTGAGTCACATTTCTCTATTCAGCCTTTGTTTTTTCTCATCTAGGAAGCCTCCCCTGGCTGAGATGTCTGTTTCTCTGTCAGATTCAATTGAACCCAACCAAGAATTAATGAAAGTGTTTTTAATGGGTAACGGAGAGAACACTGTAATGGAAGTCTCATTTCATTAGGAAGAGTAGCTTAATAATGGCTTAATCTTTTGTTACTTAAATTATTTAGATAAAGAACAACAGAACAGAAGTACAAGGAGATAAAATGAAAATAAGACTTTTGTTTCCCTGCATGCACTGTGTGATGGATAGTGGTGTGTGTGGCAAAGTTCTTTTCTGGGGCTGCATATTTTTATACAAAGAATTAATAATTTTTTATACTAATTTCTCCATTTCAGTGGTTTTCTTTTATTTTACTGCACGGTATCAGTTCTGAGTATATTAAAATGTATTAGAGGCCAGAGACATGCAAGGTGATGTGCCAGCAAGAGCAAAGTAGTGCAAATACCAAGCACCTGACTGGGAATAGGCAGGAAAGGCATCAGAAAGTTTCACATTTGGTATCTAGAACCAATTTTTTTCTTCTATTGTGTTTTCTTTTCCTTTTACTAGATCTCATGACTATGTGCTCAAAGTCACGCTGTTTCTAGATCTAATGATCTATTACTTTCTGAAATTCAGAACCTGTTTTTCTGACACATCTGTTCCTTATAAGGTGGAAGTTACTAAGGTAGCAGCTGGGCGGAAGAGCAAATATGCACCTGCAAGTCACTTGGGTTTGAGTGATTCTCAGAAATGTATACAATTAAAGAGGAGTATGAGCCCTAGCTGAGAATTGAACAAAGGGTGGCTAAATTATTCACACAGACCAATTTTTGGTTCAGGTAGAAACTTTTGTTTGTAGTAAGTTCCCTCCAGCTTTGTAAAAGAACTAAGTTCATAGAGCTAAGCCTCTTACAATATGCAGTTCGAAGTCTGTAAATATGCATAGGGGATTAAGATTTATTTTGTAGTCTTTATAAAGGAAATGAAAACCCATTTAATGTAAAATGCAAATGTGGGAAGATGCAGGGACTTTGCATGAACTAATTCAAACATCATCAGATTTTATCTTTGTTTCTTCTTTTGTCTGTGTTAATATCCATGTTGGACTCCTTTTGAGTTACAGTAAGGTACAAAGAAATTTACTGAGGAGAAGGGAGTGAAATGTAAAACTGTTGTTTCTTTGACA
The DNA here is from genome assembly GCA_024500445.1 of Entomyzon cyanotis. NCBI lineage: Eukaryota > Metazoa > Chordata > Aves > Passeriformes > Meliphagidae > Entomyzon > Entomyzon cyanotis. The sequence goes on from JAKEPQ010000852.1 coordinate 206,354, forward strand.
AAGAGAAATTTTGAGGGAGGCCTACTAGTACTCAAAATGAAAAGCAATGAATAGGATGTCTGAACCGCAAGCCTGTTTTTCACCTCACACCTAATACACACTGATCTGCTGATCATATAAATGCAAATACTTGAAAATCAGACTGCATTTCCCAGAGCAGACAACTGGGATAATCTGTGAAAAAACTCACTTGGTCCTTTTAAAATGTTCATTACCTGATGGCAGTGATTAGTCACTTCTCAATGCTCTTTTCAGAAGTGCTCTTGAATACCCTGAAATTTATTGAAAGATAGAACTGAAATAGTTTTAAGGATTACAAATGTAAAAGCCCAAAATACTATGGCAGCTACTCTTTCTATTGTGAGAAAAATCAGCTATTAATCGCCATTAAGGTAAAATCACATTTTATGTCTGGTACACACATTAGTCTGAGCACTTAGCCTGTGTTGCCGAGTGAAACCCAAGAATTTAAGCTTCAATTCTTTATAATGCAAATAAATCTATTACATCAGAGAGTTTACTTGCCTTGAGTCAGCTGATAAGAAGAAACCTACAATTCCCCCCATGGTTAATGGGGCAAGTTGCAAATTAAGAAGCTAATGGTTTAAATTATATTTAATTGATGATGATGCTACTGGGCTTCAGTTTTCTCAATCCATATTTCAACTTTTCTGTATTGTTGCAGGTTTGCTTTATTTAAATAATAATCTTTACTGCTTTTCCTTTTGGAAGAGCAGAGGACAAGACATGAACTGTCCATACTGCAGAGCTGAAATTTCCTACAGAAACAGGGCTGACATAAGACCTTGAAGTTGGCAGAAGTCAGGAAAAAAAATTGTGGTGTTTTTTCCTTCTACTAATAATGAAAGATGAGTGATAAATCCCTTTATCTCCTGCTTTGATATTCTAAAGCCAGTCATTCAGCCAATATGTTGATGCGGAAATGTGACTATTTAAAAGCTGATCTTGAGATTTTGAAGGAGCCTGAGATGCTTTTTGCACCAAAACAAGCCCTTTAAACGAATTTGGTCAAAAATACAAGGATCAATTACAACCCTCAGTAGCATCTCAAGCCCTGGGGAAGAGCTCCAACAGTTCTGCAGCTTTGAGTGGTGGTTTGCACTCTTTGTTTTTCCACTGAAGTGCCCAAAACCTCACAGTGCAGCACTGAGGATTCATTTAACTGACAGGGAGTAAATTCCATGGCAGCCCAAGGGCAACCAAAGCTGGGCAAAACAACAATAGATTTGAGTGGTAGAATGATTGTTGTGCTGCACTTGTGGCATGGAAAAGTGTATAAAAAAGGAAAATTTTAAACAATTTTTATATTCCAGGGTTTTCCCTATTGATATTACCCATAAGTTGAAACACAACATGAAAAGGTAAACAGCATTAATCTTTTTCTCTCAAAAATAAATTTACTGTTTGTCTCCAGCTGTTTATGGGAGAATTGATACAGAACATTAGTTTGATATATTATTGATGAAAATAGAGGTTTGTTTTTCAAGCACGGTTTTATGTAAGTTTTATTAATAAAGCAGAAAGCTTAGTAAGCTGTTACAATTACTACAGAGTTTTAGGAGACCAGGATCACATATCTACACTAATTCTGAAGAGATGCTGCTTAATCTCTCTGGCATTATCCCTTGAGAACAGAAGGTCCTGATAAAATAATTTTCCCTTAAAAATCTAAGCAGCAGTGCATTTGGATCCCTCAGTTCTGCATGCTGAAATGGTAACCTTTGTGAGAAAAGCAGTTTTGCTGAGCACAGCCCAGATTGCTCCAAAGGTCAGGGTATTTCCAGGCCTGTGCTGAGTACTTGGGCTGATCTTGCAGCATTTAGTTTTTATGCACAGCAGGAAATGTGCCATGCAGGGACACCTCCTGTGACTGCTGATGGGAAGAAATAACTGGTCTTAGTAGTTCATATTTCACTTCTTTGTGTTTGGGCATTTTAAGTCTTCTTCTCCATCAAGCTTTCAGGGAATAATTGTAGGACTGAAAACTGGCATTTGTTTCATTTCCATTTAGTCTTTTGTACTGAGAGCTAGACTGAAACCAGATTTATGTGATGACATTGCTGTGTTGGAAAAATGCACGCAATAGCCTTACTGATGGTAAGAAATAGCATGCATTTGTAGAGACCAAATTCATTAAAGTGTAATTTGAAAGACAGTAAAAGTAAAGCTCAAAAATTTCAAATTGATGAAAAATTCAAAATACTAATTTTGAACTTTTCTAAATCCAGAGATTTAAGTGGGGAATTACGGCTTATACAGTAGGGTCTGAAATAGCTTTTGTTCTCATGAGAAATTAATCTAACATAATTAGAAATTATGTTTTAGAAAGTTATATTACTGCACCACAACTCTGTTAGAAAAATAAATCTGTATTATATAAGGAGTAACTTGACACATATTCTCTATTGCAATAAGAAATATTTCACATGAATCCTGTGAACTTTGAGAGTTGCTGTCATCCCTAGTCTACCTGGAATGCTCAGTAGATTGTTCAAGGGATGAGCAGAAGCAACCTCTATCCTCAGCAGAGCAACTTCATACCTTTAATGTTCAAATTTGGATTCAGTTTTAGCAGGCAAGGCTCACATATAGTTTGCAATTAAAATTCTGACATTTCCTTTTATTATTGCTTTGTGTTGCTATTGCTGTGCAGTTTATGACTTTCTCCCCTGCACTGAGGGAAAGACATAGAAACTTTTAAGCAGCATTTTAACAGAGGCTTAGGTGAGGCTCTCGGCACAGCAGCCTCTCTGGGGAAATGACCACACAAGTGTTCCATGATTTTTGGGTTTGAGTCTTATCTTGAATTCCAAAAAGTAGCATCTTATGGTTTCTCACGTTTCTGGCTACTTGTGGGACCCAAAGTTTGCAAAGGTTTCATGTCTCTAAGACTCTTTGGATAAGGACAGGAGTCAGTGCTGACCAGCGGTGTGCAAAGTGTGGTGCCACATTCTGGGCTGAACTGATTGAGGATTGAACTGTTTCTGCTGATTTCCAATTCTCTGAAAGTTCAGGTGTTTCAGGCAACTGAATTTGGAAGTTTTCACTCATCTCAAACTAGTGAAAATGAGAAAGAAATGGAAAGATATCCTTTGGATTTGAAAGTCTAAGTTTTAGCAAGATCCATCAATACAATTAACCTGCCATAATCAACCTTAAAACATTGACTTTATGAAGACTCCATGGGAATCCACAGCAAAATGAAAGATAAAATCAGAACTAAAAGCATTGTACAATAATTGAACTCTGTAAGATACAGTTCTTGTTAGATGTTGTACATGTGTAGTTAATAGTCTGAAACCTCATGAATATTAATCCTGAGACATCAAAGTAAGACTACAGTGTATAACAGCCAGCTAATCTCTGAATTCAATAAACACTGTATACCTTTAATTTAGATAATGAAAGGCTTAGGGTTTTAACCAAAATAAATTTTGCATAGTGGTAAAAGGGTTGATAGTTTGAATATCCTGATCAACTCTGATGGCAGTGTTGCAGCACCCAGTTCTTCCCTTCAGCCCTAAAGCTTTCATAATGGGTCACTGATGCTTCTAAACTGATATTTTAGGGTAGCACTATCAGATTTATCACTTCTGGAAATTTTCCCTAACGCAGTGCACATTTTACTTAAGGAGGACATCTTGAAACTGTCATGTCCTAAAACCTTATTAGAAAACCAAGCTTGAACACTTTAAAGTTTTGCATTAGGGACTGAGTCCCCAGCCTGAGACCTCTTAACAAGGCAAATTTTTTCAAGATGTAGAGTCACTTAAAGATGCTTCTAACTTTGCTTCTTTGCAAGTCTTTTCACTGGACACAAAGGGAAGCTTGTTTGCTTTGGCACTGTTGTTCAAACCTTTCCTGATCTTGCTAGTGTTTTGCTCTGAGCTTGATGTACTCCCAGAGGTCTTGGACTTTTCAGTAGTGGCAAACAGACCTACATCCCAGGCCAGTGCTATAGGAACCCTGCTACCTCCCAGGATCAAATTTAATTTAATCTCTTTTCAACTTCTTAAACTGTGGCAGGATTAAGAAATGCTAGGTTTATTATGCAGTTGGCTCTTAAATAACAGATATTCTACAATGATAACAAAGGCTGCATATTATAAATGGTCTGACTATTAACATCTTTATGAACTTTTACAATAATGCAATGTCACTAATTATTGTCTCTGAAATATCTTTAGCCTAGAGGTTTTGTATTCAAGAGAAAGGAGTCAGGGCAGTGGTAAATTGCAGTCTCAGAGGCTTTCAGCTTTTCTACATAACATGACAGCAATTGTTCCCCAATATCACCCCAGTGCAATAATTTTGTGTCTTCTTATAGAACAAAAGGACAAGTTTCTAAAGCCAACATTATCTCTTTTCATTTCTCTGGCCCTTTTTCCTATTGTGAAATCTGCTTGTCTCTGAGCCTAAAACAAATCGAAGGGAGAGTCAACAGATGATGATTTTGGAGTTCATAACCCAAGTTGTATCATGAAAATAATTTGTAGGTAACAAACCGCTAACCTTGAAGAGGGGAAGGTCAGCAAACTGGCAGCATTTTTATTAAAAAACTGTGTGGAAAGAGAGCAACAATATTTCAAACTCATCACAAACATGTGAAATGCCATGATCACTTTATCACTCAGTAAGCAGAGCTTCATAAAAAATTCACCTTATGAAATAAATTCAATTGAATTCTATGGGAACATATCAAGCACAGTAGGAAACAACTACTAACTGTATTTAAAAATCCTTGTGTGCATGTAAACAAGGCTGTGTGCATTTTTAACTAATTAAAAATAGAGCACATGGGTAACGCTGCTTCACTGCTGAAAGAAAGGCTTTTGCCAGTTTTCCTTTGATTTCTGCCACCTTGTTCCTGGCTGCTGCAGGAATTTGACTATTTAGAATGACCTGTTTACAGTCATTTAATGTAAAACTTCCCTGAGCCCTACTCTTCCCTGTGGATCTTAAAGACTTAAATTTTATATATTCCATTAAATTATATCATTGGCTTCTCAGCATTTAGGAATCCATTAGATCACTACATGGGATAGGAACTCCATAATTGTAAATCCTCTGTTGGAGAGGCAAAATATTTCACTTAACAATTGTCTTTTCTGTTTAGGTAGTTTATAATTTGGTACTGACTTTGCCTTCTGGTTAGAGACGGTGGATAGAGGATTACACTGTGAAAGTACAAACTCCATATGAGATGCTCAGATTTAGGAAATACAAGATGCTGGCAACATCTCTTGCTTTTTCTTTTTCTGAAGCATATAACATATTTTGAGGGTTTTGGTCTTTTGCATATAAGTGGTTTAGTGCAATGGGTTTTTCTGTGGCTTGTGATGTATGGTCAAGAACTCCCTGGATGTAATTTGCATTAATGACTGTGATTACAGAGGTCTGACATGGTGACCCAGGTGTCTCTTATGCTCTCATGTTTTGAGGCAGTAGCACTACACTGATATTTTCGTCAACACGATTGGAACCAATGAGCAATACAGCTGATGAATGTCACCTTTTTACACAACAACATTTTCAAGCAGAAAGGCACCAAACCACAGAGAGTGTGAAAAAATGGACTAATAGTTGCCATCAATCTCCATTTATCCTGGATGACAAGTGTGTTAAAAAGCAAAGGCAGTGACACTAATCCAGTGCAGATAACAGACATGGCTACTGTCTAAAAAGTCACCTTTTGGTCTTAACTACCTCAGTTGAGTGACCATTACATATTCAGTGCTTCCGCTCTTTTTAAATAGGTGAAAATCTCAATATTCCATAGTGCATAGTCCTGACGTAGCAATCATTGGTACAGTCATGCTCCAGCTGCTAAATATATCAACCTGGGAAAAAAAATGTTATTTACTGTCCCATCTATCCTGAACAGATATATCCAGCAAATACCATAACTGCCCCTGTGACAGGCAATGTGTATATATTGCACAGGGGTCAGACCTATTAAGAACTTCAAATACAGTGACAGCTGTCGCTCTTTAACAGAAAACCTCAACATATACACCTCATCTTTTATAATCTGCTTAGGAATAAATTATCTCATTATGCTATATGATTAATAAGCATGCAAAAATAATTGCACTAGTTGATGGCTGGTTGAAAATGGATAAATGTTCATCTCATACAAGCTGCAGAAAATGAACATCAGGGAGATCTGAGTTACAACAGAACGAGTTTCAGTTCTCCATCTGAACTAATGTAACAAAATGTGTGCATAATTATAGAGTATTTTCATAATAACCAGGGCAGTTTAGTATTTTTCAGTGGTTTATGAATCATGCACATATATCTAACAGTAATCTCAATGTACTGATTTGAACATAATACTGTTCTCAAAGAGGAAAAGCGTGGGTTCAATAGACGAATGATTATTGCATATCGGCTTCAACATAATTTCCTTACTTTTTTTGAGGGAAAGAAATGAAGAAAATGATCCATTGAAAGCTTTTCAAAGCCCTTGAATATGTGAAGCTGTTGTCTGGGGCAGGGGAGCTCTTTCTGACTGATGTGACAGAGCTGCTGCTGATGCTCAGTTGGTATCCTGGTGATGCTGCTGACAGCACAGAACTTTGGGACACATGGAAAAGAGCAGCAAAGGCCATAGTGTGTGAATGGCTGTGTGCATCGAGGGTTTAATCTTTAATCCTGTCCAGTAGCCTGTTTAGTGCCATAGCAGCAATAAACATGTCATTATAGCAGAGGCAAAAACACACACAGGAGTGCGATGTTCCTCTGGTTCTCCTCCAGCCTCCGGTTAGTATTTTCCATAAAGAGAATATGGTTTCTCAGGCTTTCAGTTGGTTGTCAGACTGAAATAATCTGTGGTTTTGGCTATTGTTTCTTGATAGAGCCATTGTCTTCTCGAAATTACATTGAAAATTAGATTTTTGGGGCTTTTAAACCATCTTCCTCACCTATTCTTAAATTTAAACCACTGGTGATTTTTCAGTTTATGTCTGTCTCCTCTTTTTGCTTTTACTGTTGGCTATCTCATTTCTGTTTGTAATTTCACAGATGCTCTGAATTGCCTCTTGTGTTGTCAAGTCTGCAGGTTTTGGCTTCTGAAAATGTTTCTTTCAAATTCCTACCTGCTCTAGAATAACATTCTTTATCTTTCACCTGCTGTTTCTTGTTGTTTTCCATGTTTTGAGAACATCTGTTGGTTGAGAAAAGGATTTGGAAATAGTTATAATCACATAATTTGCTGAAATTAATTTAGGTTAAAAAAAAGAGAAATACACAAGCCTGCATTAAGAGATTAAGGAAATAAATTTTTATCCTTTTAAGCTGAAGTGACACACAGTTTTAAACCATTTCAGTATTGCACACATTGCTTTGAAAGACTTTTAGAATGTGTCTATACAGTAGAAAACCAGGATATTTAATTTTTAAAAATCCTGTAATTTTCTAGAACTACACTTTTCCTTCTGACTGGCTTGAATGCTCCTTGACAATGTGACTTGATTTCTGGGCTGAAATAAAATCCAGATGTTTGAGAAATTTATTTGGATGCTATACTTAGCTTCTAATTCCAAGACCTGTATGTGTTACATGTGTAAAACAATTTATGAGTTTGGTTTTTGCAATTCTAATAACAAATGGTAAAAAAAATATCAAGGAAGTAGCAATAGCCTGTAAAAATATTCCTCATGTTCAGAAGTTCCCAGACAAGAGTTTATAAAACTCTTTGGTATGATAGGCAAAGCCATTATGAAAGGTAAAATAGATGAGTTTTAGAAATCTGTTAGAAAATAGCTAGAGAATACAACCACCCTATTGGAAAAGAGTTTGCAGCTTGTTTCTATTTATTTGTTAAAAAGCAGAGATAAAGAAATACATGCACATCTGACTGAAGAAATTGGACATATTGCAGTCAGCTATCCTGGCAGTTCAGGAGGAACCATGTGCACATATAAAAAGAAAATAAAGTTACCCTGATGGATTTATTCCAGCCTTACTGATGGCACACACAGTGAATGCAGACATCTAAAACACAATGCACGTTTTTCCCCAGCACATCAGGTTTCTGGGAGCTGAAATGCAGCTCCTATGGTCAGAACAAGCTTTTCCTTCGCTGTGCCTTTCCCCTCTCGTGATGTCTGGCAAACAATCAGTACTGTTCTCCAGGTGTGGCGAAGACTGTAAAGAGGACAGACATTTCAAAAATACCCTACAAATTCATGATTGAAAAAGACAAAGCAGAATGCAAAGTGTTGTGTGCTTTCTTAAGGCTATTTCTTTTCATTTTTAAAGGAGAGGTTCAGACAGATGAAGGCTTGGTATTCTGCTTGGATAGATATTCATCCCTGGACACAGCAGAGGGTTGATTTGTTACTCTGAGTGAAACATAAGGAAAACAAAACACAATATGAAGCCTGACTTGGTCGTGGCTGCTTTCAGTGCATACATTTGGCTGCTTTCACTGAATACATTTCTTGCCACAGTAGAACTCTGGGAAGGCTGCACTGCCCTGGGCTTTCTGTTCTTCAGCTTTCTCTCTAATCCTTCACCTTTGGAAATACATTACAGAGTCAATTAATAAATATCAAATAAGGTAAAAAATGAATACAGAGAAGAAAGCACTTGAATTAATGCATTCCATTACTGTCTGGGTATACATAAACAGAACAATAGAAAGTTTTCTGATTTTTTTTATCTTAACATTCCACTTACCAGGTTTTTCCTTAATTGCTTGACATGAAAAATTCAGCAGATAGGGTGAATTGAAAAGTAGATCCCAGGGTTTTCTTCTTCCAGCTGCAAGTAGAGCTACTCTCATAAAAATGAGGTATCTGTCTATCCCAGTGGCCAGAAAAGTAAATAAAAATCAAGAAAGAAAGGAGGCTTGGTGACATTGACTGCTGCTGTCAAAACTTTCTGATTTACTCCCAAATAGGATGACAATAGTTGCATCTCTCAGTACCTTAAAACTGGTCAAAGCTACTTACTGATTTTTAGACTGAAATTCCCCAAGCCTAGAAGCAGAGCATGTATGGATTTCTTTGCTTGCTTGTTTACTTTCTGTGTCCTGCTATACCCACCCTTCAGAAAAGTTCGTGATAAAGTGATAGTAATTTTTTTTAAAAACCCTGAGATTATGATTAAGAGAGTGTGGCTAGCAGTATTATGCCTCATTAAATATTATCTTGGACATTTTAATTTAGTGAGTATAAAATTCTATTAAAATGTAATTTCTCTGTTACTGAGAAGGTGGTGAAAAGGAATTAAAAAAAGGGTTCAAGATTCACAGAAGAAGAGAATTTTTGCTGATTAAAAATATGATAGATCAAATATTAATCAGTATAATGTGTATGAGACAGTTTTCCTGGTATTGACTTTGTCTACAGGATAACATAAGAGTGCAGCTTTCAGGATAATGAGCTTTTTATGGTTCAGACAAGTGAAACTAGCAATAAAGAAGTCTTCTACTCCCAAGTGGCTGTAAGTAACGGTGATTGTCACTTCTTCAGCTGATGAGCTCTGACTTCTGCCAGAAATCCCCAGTTTGTGTTCCTGCTGCCCTCATCCCACTAATGCAAACAGAGATCACAGTTGGACACAGAAACACTGTTAGTGCTGTAATTTTTAATGTCACTGGGGCTTTTTGTCAAACTAGCTGAACCTTCTAATTCTTTACCAAGGTTGGTATCAGAGATCATGTTTACCTGATGATAGGAAAAATCACATGGTGTTTTTCTCTTCTGTAGGTATGATCTGAAGTATTTATAGTGTGGGGGTGTCCCTAATGTCCTGCTCCCAGTTTCTTTCTCGTGTTTAAGGGATACATATTTTTCATACTAAAAGTTTTCCTTGTTCATTTACAGTTTTTATAAAGTTGGTATAAGTGCTAAAAATTCAGAGGAGAACTTAATCGTTTAATGTTTAAAGCAAATCTTTAGTATTTAAGATTCTCATTCCGATTGTTATCCTTATTAAATCATGTCAGGAAGTATTTCCTGTGAGGGACAGAAACTATGATGGTGTAAGTATTTTATAGTAACAGATATAACTGCTTGGCAAAAGTTAAGACTGCAAAAAGACTAGAGGAGAGCAGAGAAGTATGAGAGGTGAAAACAAAAGTAGGAAAACAAATGTAGTTCTCCTTCCCCCTTTAAAGAGCTTTTCTTCTTAAATCAGATTGATTAGTATTCAGTCTCTGAGAGTCTGAAACTTTGTGAAAAGGGAACCTGCTTTCCCATGAGAAGTTTATTTTTCTCTGTTATGGAGAAATGGCTTTGTGTTATCGCATTTTCAATTTGATCATTCAAAGAGCAAAACCATCAGTGAACTTATTGAATGGCTTTAACGCCTAAAAAAATTCAAAAGATCTCCTGCTTCATTCCTCAGCTCAATAACTGCATTTTCTACCCAAAGATCAGCACAAATGTCAGAGAATTTAGTCCTCCCATTCTGTATTTGTAATGCAGATTTTTTTTGACCACACTGAAATTTCAGAGATTATTCCAGTCATGTTACAGATCTGGGATAAATGTGTTTGAGAGGTTGCTCTTTAAAAACCGATGTTCAGTTACTGTTTGACTTCCTGAACCAAAGTGCTGCTTGTCAGTATTTGCTAAATGTAGGGCGTTGTGGTAGTCATGTTGTAAAGCATGGTTCTAAATACTTATCATTTTTAGAATAGTCCCCAAGGCTGAAATACTTCTGTGTTTAACAACAAGATGAAAGAAATTGAAAACCTAGATTTAGTGTCTCAATGTGAAAAAAGAAAAAAATAACCTTCAATAGAAATTCTCTGTTGTACAGATTTTTATGTAATTTTATTTTCTTTCTAGAAGAAAGTGTGTTCATTTAATACTGTGCTGGAAGGCAAAAATATTTTGAAGCGATTGATTTTAGTGTTGATCAGGTTCTATAATGAAAGCTGTAGCTGAGATTTCATACGAATTAGAATCAGTGATAGAGAAGATATCTATATCTATATCTATATCTATAGTACTGCTGACTATACCTGTTGACAGACTTAAACCTACACCTACAGTAAATACATATTTTCCTATTCCACAGGTGATACCTGGATATTCTCAGCACCCCCAGCTCTGCAGCATTTCCACCAGTCATTGAGTAGGATATGTCTATCTAATGATGCCATGGCACAGATAATCAAGCAAATACAAAACCTACCCAGCACACTGCAGTGCCATGCGGAGCTCTGGGAAAAATATCCACCTGGGCTCCAGCCAAGGCAATCAGTGCTGCTTCCCTGAAAAGGTGATTATTCAAAGCACCACACTGAGCAGCCCTGGTGCTCCTGGCCCTGAGATAACTTACCTAACCAGCTCAGGTGGCTCTGCAAGTGCTGCTCCACTGAGCCCAGGCAGAGGCATGTTTGTCCCTACAGCACTGGGATGGCTTTGCTTCCCTTGAATTGCTGCATTATTTAATTGCTTCTCTTTGGCATCTGAAAAAAGTAAAGCAGCTTGGTGGTACTTTTCATAAAAAATGTTGCCTTCACAGTAGCTAAATAAAGGTCAGATGTTTCCTCTCTTCCTTAATGAGTTCCTCATATAAACTACATCTCTTATAAAGATGTGATGGCTGACAAGAGCGCAGCCATTAAAAATCTGTGGTGTATTACAGGACATAGAGTCTCACCTCAAGTCCTTTGTGCAGTCTGGGGTATCACAATACAAAAAACCCATTAAAATATTAGAGAGTGTCCAGAGGTAATGGACCAAACAATTGAACAGGTAATCCCCCTCTGAGGAAAGAACCTTTTCCCAATATGCAGCCTAAACTTCCCCTGTCACAGCTCCATGCTGCTCCCTTCCTGACCCAAGTTATTCCTCTATTTCTGATAATAGAAGCTGATCTGATAAAGTCAGGAAAACTTGGGTATTTGTTGTCAAAATGTGATGACTGTTCTCTGTTTATAAGTTGATCACTGGCTGAGCAGGTATTGCCATGATCCTGCAGACACCACCAGGTAACCTGAATAATTAATTCAATTACCATAAGCATCAGCTCTTGGAAAATACAGCAGACAAGAACTTGAAAATCACCTACCTCAACACTGATGTCCCAAGATAAAGATAAGCTTAAGATTTAGCTACTGATTTCCCATTCTGTTATACCTTTCAAAATAATTCCTAATCAATACTGAAAAGTATCCAAAAATAGATTTTCTGTAACCTTGTATCTTGGCTAGATTGAAATTAATAGGAACAAAAGAATCAGTGTATTGGATAAGATTAGACCCATTTATCTTGATGCTGACAGGTTAATATCAGCTATTTCAGAGAATAACTTTAGAAAGCAAACTTTATTTAGGCATGTTAGAAGATAGCTGTTTCCTTGGGAAGGAACTATCTACTTTCCCATCCCAGAACATCTGAGGAAATGTGGATATAAGACCACAAAAATTTTCTGTGCTACTGAAATACTTTGGACAGTACTGACAACCTTTCCTCGTTCATGCCGCTCGTGGCTTGTTCCTTCTTTTTGCTTTTCTTTTTTGCTTCTTTTATTTTTTGTAAAAGTAACATAAGTAAATCGTGTACTTCCAGAACTGTGCACCACAATTTGCAAACAAAGCTTTGCTTCATCTTCCCTTTGTCTGGGAGCTGCATGGTTTGTCATTGCAGGGCAAAGGGATAAATGAGTCCCAAGATAATTACAGAATTATCCAAGGGCTGATCATGCCATAAGGAACCATATTTCCATCTCCTGTTTTGCTTCATAAAGTAATGACGGCATTTCTGTCAGCATTATCTCAACAGCATCTTCTGAAATTGAAGTTGTGCATAAAATGTATTTTCAGTACAACACAATATGTTACTCAGCTGAATGTGTGAATAGAGGTATCAGGAGGATGAAGCATTTCAATTTTGAACACATTGCTGACAGCCTGAGTGATCCCTGACTGCAGAGGAGATGAAGTGAGTGGTGGCACTGCACAACCAGCTGTGGGAAGCACTATTAACCTCGACCTTTTAAGCAGTGGAAGGCAGTTCCTGATCTCCTGATTCAGCCAGAGATGTAGCACAGCTTTGGTGGTGTCTAAATGATTTCTGTAAAAGTCTGCAGTGCTACACAGAGGTAAAAATATGCATCTTAGCAACCCTTTCCAGACTTCGTGAATAACACATGTTTTTAGTTAGTTTTAGTCTTGAAATTTGTGCTAAAAATCATCACAAGTCCTTATTTGCTGAAGTTAACCTCTCTGAAATTATTTTTCTAGAAAGAAGGTGGCTTACAGAGAATGCTTCAGAGATTTGTATGATGCAAGGATAATGTTTAAAGAACACTGCACTTCACTTTTTTCCATGCTTTTCAACAGTTGTCAGACCTTATTGTGGTGTTTAGGTTTTGTTTCCATGCAAGCAAGGAAAAAAAAAAAGAATTCTGTGCCTCAATTTCCACAAAGAATTTACCTGTTGATATTTATTCATGTGACCCACTCACCAAATAAGGTGAGCTATTCAGAATGCCAACCAGGGTGCATATTTAGTTGTTTTAGATACTGTTTTTACACCAGAAAAGTCTGTCTGCTAAGTGGGCTTGATCTTGACTGCCTAGAGCTGACTGGAATAATTTCTATGATTGCACATGAACTCCAGCTGTGGCTGAAAAATGCTGCATGGTCCAGCTGAGTAATGGCTTGAGGGGCACAGAGAAGGCAAACCTCACTGACAGCTCTTGATAATCAATCTGCACAGTAAGAATATTTTTGGCTATTTCAAGTGGATTTCATAACAGAGATCAAACATTGCTCATAGATATTCCAGGCTCTAAGAAGGAGGCAAAGCTCAATAAATCATTTGCTTATTTACTCAGTGGAAATTCAGGCACAAAGATATGTTCCCTTCGTTTTTTTTTTTGCTTTTTAACATTAAACTGCTTGTCAAGTTAGGAACCTTTAGAAAATTATTATTGCTCTTGCTGAATTTTAATTTTACTTCTGAGAGAGTTCTTGGTGTTGACCTTTACCTTAAAAGAAGCTTTATACCCACTTTCAGCTTCCATGAAATTTTCTGTTTAGGAGTTAGGTTTAGCTGTTGAGGAACTTAGTTTCTTTTGTTTGTCTTAAAGGTCATATTTTCTTGGATTTTACCTACAAAACCTTGGGGTTGGAACATTTGCATTCAGAAAAGGCTACTTAATATGCTGAAATCGAAATACATGTTGTAGTGAATTACATGCCAAAATGGACAGTAGCCATGAAAGTCCTTGGATTTGAGCTGTTTGAAGTCAGAACAAGCCAGACTTAATAATTTTTTAGGCTTTGAGCAACCTGGCCTAGTGAAAGGTGTCCCTGCCATGGCAGAGGGTTGGGATGAGCTGAGCTTCTAACAGAAAAGAGGCTTTTGTGCATCATCCGTATTTCATCAAGCATGAACAATTCCCATTGAAATCAAAAGGATTTTACCTGTGGCGTCTCTGGAACTTCTGTGACGTCTGTGATCTAAAAATATACTTTTCCTCTGCACAATTGACAAGGTGTTCTGAACAGTTAAGAATTGGCAGCCATCAAAGTCATTTGCCACTGTTTTGTAGATGAGAAAATTGAGGCACAGAGAGGTTAAGACATCTGATGCAGATGTGAGAGAGAGATAATCCAGAGGTGAATTGCTGTTCCTCTGAATGAGAACATCTACTGATGTCAGCTGAACTAATAGTGTCACTGCGGGCTGTGACCTTGAGGCTTATTTTTGACTCTTCTGTAACCTCTATAAATAATGAGGAAAGAAGAACTCATTTAATTTCCTGGATTACAAAAGTAACATGGCTCTTCTCCCTCCACGAGAAAGGACAGAGCTTCTTTTTGCTATTCAGTAGTAAAAACTATTCTTTCAAAAAAACCAATGATACAGATTTGTGGTTTTAAAGGGTACAACGACAATAGTAAGACTGCACTTTAACTTCTTTCGAGGATCATTAAGAATAGTGAAATAATCCAACTCAAAAAAAACCCCCAGAATGTGTAAGACACCCAGGGAAGACAGATGTCCAAACTGTTAAAAGTACCATACTGACAGTATTGAAACAAGCAATGCATTTTTGTCTAAATAGTCACAGTATTCAGGTGGAAATGAGAAGACCCTGGAACTGAAGACTTTTGAGTTTCTGTTATTGTTTAATGTTAGACTGGAAAAGACACTCAAGAAATAGAAGCCATATTTTGGCACCTCTTCCCCCTGTATGTAGATACGCATTTATTTTCAGGTGAGGCTCCCCAATGTCTTTGATAGAGGCAAAAATATCCGTTTCCATGCCTGAATTCTTTTATGCTTCACCAGTTTATTTGACTATAGCTATCATTTACACTGATGTATATCAGATAGCAAAAATATGCATTACTGGAAGGGGTGGCTGTTTCAGTTCCTCACACCATTTCCAGCTGAAAGGAAATGCATGCGTAAAGCAGTAGTGAAATATTTCTGGCCTTTCTCTCCTGTGCTTCGTTCTGGAAGCCTTAGGCACACTGAAAGATGATGAAGAACCTCTTTTTCTTGCCCAAAGTCATATCAACAATATTATCAGTGTTCCTTATTGCTGTTGGCTGTATCCTTGGTCAGTGATTTCCTTCCTCAGACCCTTTTGAGGTGAATGTAGCAGCAGCACCCACAGCTTTTATTTGTAAGCAGTGCTCTGCTGCTTTGAATGATGGCTCTGGGCCATCCTGCTGGAATAAATGTGAACATTCAGACCTAAACCACAAGTGTGCTAGGGTGATGGATTGCAGTTAGTAATTCAAGGAGAATTTGAAGCCAAAACAGAACTGTGGCACATGGCTTTACCTCCTTTTTTGTGTGTCTGTGTATGGAACAGACAGCTGGATTTCAGACCTACCTCTGCCTGGACTGGGGGACACAGGAATGTGTCCAAAGATACTGCTCTGTCTCTACCAGGCTTTGCCAAGAGTTAAAATGCTGGAGAACACTTTAGCCTATAAAGTATTGGTATTCATCCAAAGCTGCCAAAAGACCTGTTGCAAACAGGAATTAATTGAATTTTATTGTAGTGTTGGGATGGTATTGTGAAACCTGAGGTATTATTACTGATGAAAAACCTCAGGCAGAGAATGCATTAATTTTTCCAATTCCTCTATTTTGAGAACTAGATCCATAAATATTACATAACTCTGTGGCTCCTGTTCCTCTCCTCAAGCCATTTCTTTTTTTTTTTTTTCAAATGTGTCATTTCTTTAAAGGTTATTAGGACAACATCACAAAAGAAACCCTACAGCCTTAGGAAATATAATTGAAATGATTTCTGAATTGCTGTGACCTTGTGACTGTAGTTTCTGCTGATAGTCACTCTGTTTTTCTGAAAATCTTGAGTGAAATATCACTCTCATGCTGTAAAAGAAACCTCAGTTATTTCTAGTAATATGAGGAGAAGTAAGGCACAAGACAGTTTATTTGAACGCTTCCTAGCACCCCCAAAGAAGTTCTGGATGGTGTTTGGCAGTGGAACATTTCTAATGCTCCTCAGGGGTCAAGGAATTGGGCACTTGGCATTCCCTGGGGACTAAACTAACCTAAACTAGAGTTCTCCTCCTGAAAGGGAGTTAATGTGCAACATTTGTATTGAGACTCATCGTGTCCTTGTCCTGCAAGTGTCTTCAGTTTTCATGGATGAACTTCACCTCTTTCCAGGCAAAACTACAATTCATTACTAAGCACCAGATAAAAGGTTTGGGAATCCCTGGATTAAACCTGGAGTGGTTTAATTCCAGGAGCTGGATATGAAAGATTTTGAAGGTGTTCTTGGAACTGATATCCCTCTGCCCTCAGAAAGATGCTTTCCTGCTCTATGCCATTGTAACCCAAACCCCAATTTGAATTTGATTTATCTCAGTCAGTGCCTTACTAAAGTAATTTTCTGATTTTTGAGTTGGATAAGGCAAAAAGTATTTTATAAATTGGATAAAATTTTCACTGAGTTTTCAGCTATATGACTCAACATAATTTCTCATGTAAACACTGCCCAGAATCTGATCTAGAATAAGGAAACTGGTAATTTCTGAAACTTTAGTTTATGGAATGGATTCTCTAATGGAAATGGAAAATGTTGTTTTGCTGTTCAGATTGATTACTGGGATTGTGGAGAGGGGCAGTGGAATGACAAATATTCATGGCTACAAAGTTAATGCCTTGACTGATCAAACATCAGAGGACAGAAGCCATTTTTAAAAAAAAAGGATAAGAATCAATACTGCTGACTGTCTAAAAATTGCTCTTGCACAATCCAAGTGATTAATTGCTAATTAATATGTGCTAAGGCTTGGCATAGGAACCTCAGGTAAGTACAAAGGAGTTTGTTTTGTGTCCATTGTTGCTGTAAGAGTGAAGAATATTTTTCCCATATGACTGTAAAAAAGTGTGCCTTTTTTGCTTAGTTTTTAGAAAAAGGTTTAATTCTTTTGTTTACCTGCAGGAAGTAATTTGCTGTGCCTTTTTTACATTATATGCATTGGAATACTTTTCCTTTCCAATAAATTCTGATTTACAAACCAGTCAGTTTAAGAGAGGTGTTGAGCACACGATTTCTTATACAAGATGTTGCATATCATATTTTATTTAGCTCAGTATCAGTACTGAGGAAGGAAAAAGCCAATGACAATCTAGTTTAAAATTAATATTTAAAGTTCTATTTTGAGGTGTCAAAAGTTCAGAAAAAAATCACTTAATTTTTTAGTGACATTCTATCTTCACCAGGAACTTTGTCTAAACTTGAAGGAATTGTTTCTTAACATGAATTATGTGTATGTTTATAGCTGACACTGATTAGACTATGTTCAGAAAAACAATGAACAAAACATTTTCAGACTGCTTGGCATTAATTAACTCATTCTCACCTCTACATTTAGGAAATGAGATATCACATATAATTTTTCACTGGGAAATGAGGAATCATACATAATAATAAGTAATTTTTCCTTCATAAGCATTTGACAGAGGAGGTACACATCACCTGAAAAGGAGCTTCTATAACAACAATTCCTCCACTTCATTTTCAGAACCAATATGTTTTTCATGGTTGATGAAAGAGAATTTATTTATAGCTGGGATGATTTATTTGCCTCTGGTTATTTATGCAGTTTCTTATTTGAATACAGACTTGAAAATTCAAACAAATGTTTGCTGTCCATCACAAAGTTATTTTAGAAGGATTTATTGGTATCACAAATAATTATAAATTTAATTTTTTTCTTTTTCAAACTACTGCTTTTGAATGAGTCACACTCCAGGCAATCAGCTCAATACCTAATCAAAGTGAGTTGTGAGAGAATAATTGCTAGAAGATTTCTGGAAATCAGGCCTTTAAAAATTGGGTGTTCAGATGGGTTAGAAGCTTTTAAAGCCATGTCCTTTTCCCTTCAGTGGCTTTGTGTGAAGTTAAATACAGGAGAGTCATTACAACATCTGCCTCACAGGCAAGCAGTGATGATTTGTGGGGAAATTAGTACAAGCAAGTTAGGTAAATAGGGATTTGAAGGAGAAAGGACATTCTTGATATATGGAAAGTGAAAAGCCTCAGTAGGGGTAAAGGATGACAATAAATTCCCGCAGGGAAGTAAAGACTTACTGATTAGGATGCAAATACATGTAAGAGAATGTCTTAAATCTGATTTAAATGCCAAGAATGGTTCCCAGGATATGGTCAGGTATCTCAACAAGGCTGTATAAATGAGGTGTCAGTCCAAAAAGAAATTTCAATTGATCTGTCAAAAGTAGCAGCCTGTTAAGGTCTTTAATTTACAACACAAAATGATAGACCAGAATAGAACCAATACAGAAAAAACTGGTGGAGGATTAATTGTAGCATCAGTGATATTGACAGGGACTAAACATGGAGTATTTGATGGTATGTGAGGTGCTGAGACAAAGAGCTGCTCACAGTTCTCTCTTTTTGGGTACTTTTCCTGTGCCCTGTGTTACATTCCTTCCTTTTCTGTTCCATGTGCCTTACAACAGTAGGAGGAGCAGCTTTGTAATTGTTACACAGAGCCAAAAAGGATATATATAAAATTAGAGTTTTGTATACTTCAGTGTATCACACATGTGGAGAACATGTTTTTGAAGAAACATGTCAGAGTAGTATGACTCAGAATAAAACTATTTTAAATTCTTTCCACTTCTCTCTTTCACAAGGAAATCAGAATTTTAAAAATTCCATTCATTCCCTAATTTCTTGATATAGCCGTGAACTCTTAGACCTCCAAATACTGATAGAAACAAATTCTGGTAGATCTCTACAAAAATGTTCTCCTTGAGAACACCTCAGCAGCTCCTGTGCTGGTTCTGTCCATGTGCTTGGGAGTTCACTGTTCCTGCAAACATTCTGTGCTGGACCTGGGCTTGGAATAGGGAGAGGAATGACCTCTGCACCACTGGCAATCACTGTAAAACTTAAGGGAATGAACTTCAACAGCAAATATTTTATCCTCTTGACAAGTAAACACTTCAGAGTTCCTTTCAAAGGGTAATAAAAATGGAGTGGCTTAAAGAAAAGAGGAAAAGGAAAAGGACATATTTTGTGTTTCAGAGGTTTGCTGACAGGTCCTGAGCAGGTGTAAATCAACTCTGCTCCATTCAAGTCAGCAGACTTCTTGTAATTTATACCAGACAGGAACTTTACCTTTAACTGTAGTCTACCCATGGAAGGAATGCATTATATGGAAGAGTTTAATTGCTAAAATATAGAGTAAATTTTGACCAAATGTGAAACAGAATCATAAGTTAAAGAAATATGAAAATGCAGCTGTACATGTTGTATGCATTCGGAGAGAAAGGTCACTCTGTGCACAGAGGTGCTGCTGGTCAGGTGCACCTGCAGTGCTTATCGTTCAGCTGGGAGCACCTGCAGTGCTTATCATTCAGAGGGAGCCCAGGTTAATTAAAAAATTTCTTTCCTCTGTTAAAGAAAAAACATGTTAATTTCTAGTTTCATTATAACAGGATGTCAAAAATCAATGTCTGGCTGGGATCAGTGGAAGGTTGCTTTTCTAGCAGATCTCTGTCAGGAGCTAAAGGCTCTGTCGATGGAAGGGTGAATTTACATGCTTGGAGCTGCTCTGCCATGGGTTGATCTGCAGGGTGAGTGATGCAGTGATTTGCTCACAGATAATGCTGGACACAGTGGTGCTGCTTGAGCACTGCTCGTCGTGGACTGACCCTGTGTATGGACAGGGGGATGTAGGAACCTTGAACTCTAAGTGGGGAATTGAATTTCCCTCCGTAATTCAAACTTGCAGATCAGATTTAAAGCAGGTGGCAGGTTGTATCTGGGAAGACAGAGGCAATGACCACAGGATTGCACATCTCCTCCTAAGGCTTAAGCTAACACATTTTATTCTGCTTTGCATTTAAGTGCCAAGTTTGACACAGTCAATCTCTTTACTTCATTTGAGGAATGATAACTTCAGCTGCTTGTAATCTGTCACTTGACCCTCCAGGACTAGAACATTTAAAATTATTTTTAGAGTAAATTATTATCAGACCAGACATAGTTATTAAGCCAAGGCTGTGGATTTAAGGTTTGAGAGCTGGACATGCAAGTCTGCTGTGCTCTCAGTGTAGTTTCAAATGTCTGTATGTGTGATTCCTGCTCCTCAAACATCCTTAGTAGAAGCCAGACTTTCATCAGACCTTGATCTTTCATTTACCACTGAACAAAAAAACCAAGGGAAGAAAAATACTGAAATTATTGTTTCTCACAAATTGTTAGGAGGATTAAATATCACTGTAACCATGGCCTTTTCATCATGAGACAATATGGAATCCTGAATGACAGAGAGATGACAATTCCTGTCATAATAAATAGCCAAAATACTGAATTAATTTGGATTCCAATCTACATGAAGATTTTAATGAAGAGGGAAACAAGCCACATTAGTCAGTCTTTTTGAAAGCACTCAGACTTGCCGAAGCTCTGTGCTTGGCACCTCTGCCAGAGTTCTCTTTTTGTTCCCAGTTCCCTGAGCTGTAGTTCACTGCTTGTCTACAAGATCAGGCTTCTTTCTTGTAGACCAGTCTTTCATTTTGCTCTCTCAGGTTGCAGTCTCCCAAGGTAATTGGAATGTATCCTAATTAAGTTCTGTTAATTTGAAGAGAAGAGGCCATTATATACCTTGGATGGGAAATACTGTACAAGGGTCGATAATTATCATCGTGATGGTTATTAAGCATTTCAGACTGTCTATCTGCTCTATTGACAACCTATTTGCAATCATAATTTTTAGATGAATATTCATAGTGACTGTAGAAATATAAAATATGATACTTGGCAACATTTATGCAATTAAATAGACAATTAAATTCTGCTGGTAGTAGTGGAAATTAAAATCTTCAGACTGATTAGAAGAAGGTTAGGCTCTATTAATTTTTCACCCTCTATACATCTATCCCTGTAGCTTTCTGTCCTCTTTAGATGTTTCAAAGGTGTTAATCTGTTCCCTTGAATTATAGAATAATTTAAACTCTTTTATCATAATGTGAAATGGCACAACATCTTTAAAAATGAATATATGTTAATAAATTTTATTCATATAAATATCCACATTGATGTTTTAATCTCTCAAATGCAGAAGTGTTGTGTTTTGTGCAATCACAAGATTTAACAGCTTTTCAGTGTGAAGAAAAGTATCCAATTTGAACAAACTAAAAAGAGTAAGGAGAGATTAGGCCTATGCTTGTTTTGTGGACAGAAGTTTCATTTGAATAAGACCCATAATTATTTCTCAGTTTCTGAAAGTGCCAAAAGCTAGGCTTCTCTGGAGTTACCTTCCAGGTTGTTGGAGCTTTCCTGCTTTCCCACCTTTGCTCAGGGCTTCAGTGAGTGTTGGCTGCTCCTGGTCTTTTACCACACCATGGAAAAGTAGTCAGAATCCAACTTCAGTTCCATGATGCTCTGCTGCTGTCATGAAAAAAGCCTCAGGCTGTTTGCTCTGCCTCTGAATCTTTCTCACCTTATTTCAGAGAAATCAGAGATTTGCGGTAGAATTTTTGCCCAAATGAAGTACTGTATTTGTTGAATTTTTGTTTGTGTTTTATAGCCATTGTCAGGAAAAAGAAAGAAGGGCAGTGCTAAAAGCTGCCTTAAAATCTTCCTGTCTATTGTATTTGAACAGACAATACTGCTGCCTTCGTTTGGAGGATCCTTCAGAGTGCCTATTCACCCTCTGCAGAGCCCTGAGAGTCCATTTATTCCACACATCAATTACACACTTGACATTTTAACACTGTGTGTCTGATTTTAATGGGTTTTAGGAACTGCATTATGATTAGAGAGAAATGCTTCATTCAGGAGAGGAGACACCAATCACTTACATAAAGAATAGAAACATAAATTACAAAATGTTCAAATTAATGTAACTGGAACTCCAGAAAAATATAAAATACTTGTAGAATTTCCATCTCCTCAGCTATTTCTCCTGTGCAAGTCCAGAAAATGCTCTACTGCTCTGATATTTGAATTATTTTTGGAGTTAATAAGAGTAGGATTTCCCTCTTGGTTATTACATGCTCCAGCCTTTAATATTATTTGAAGGACAGTTCAATGGAATTAGAAAGGTTCTGACTTCACTACAAATATCCTGAGTTAGAGAAATTCTCAAGCATTAATTTGATGTTTTCAGCTTTCCCTTTGGCAAGACCTATCATTTACTTTGAAAGCCAAATACATGTGGCTAATGCTGAAATCATCCTTTTAGGTCTTCCTTTTAAGAGAATTGGACTCTTTGTTTATTTCTTTCAATAAAATATTTCAATAGCAAAGATACTTTTTTAGTGTAAAAAGAATTTTTTGAGTGCTATTTAAATTGCCTCAATTACAGAATCAAATGACCTACAAGTAATTTTACAAATTTCCTGGTATTTGATTAGAAGACATATTTCAAAACTTGTATTAATGGAACTTGATAACTGGACTTTCATCTTCTGTTGAGTTTATTGATTAGTGTTTGAATTTCAAAGAGGGTCCCTAAATTTGCAGAATCTGGAGAAGAGAATGTTTGACAAATGTAAACTATTTTGGTTGGTTGTTATCTGAGAATCAGGAAAAGACAAATGCATGCAAAAAACCTCAAGAGAAATAGAAGTCAGACATTATTCTATTTATTCTTATTTCTTCAGGTGGTACTTTAACTACTTTAGGAAGCTCTTGAGCTACGAGGTTTTTCAGCTCCTCTGAGCATTGGTATCAGGAATACTTAACTCCTGTTAAAAAAGGTAGATTCTCCTCAGAAAAATGACATAAAAAGCAATCCACCCAGTCTGAAGGCTAAGTTTAGGCAAGTATTTTCTCTTTGTCATTAATCAGAAAAAAAGCATGTATGTAAATTTAGTTGTAAGTGAACTGAATTGATACATGCAGGTGAGCAAAAATTCATATCTTTGGGAAGTCTGTTTCTATGGCATGAGCCTGTAAGTCTGAAATACATGTATTAGTGTCAGTTGCTCTGGGAAGAAGGGAAGGAGTTTACATGGCATAATTCCATTTGACCTATGTGCATGTGTCATGTCTTATTCAAGATACTTTGAATATTCCTCTCCCAGTGTCCATATAAAATAAGAACCAATTATCATTTCAATCCAGGGCAATTATGACTAGATTTCCAAGACTGTTTTATGCCAGACTGGAATCCACAATGTTGTACTTGATTGTTTTTTTAATAACACCAGTGTGCCACTTGGCCTTCCTTAGGGCTTCGTACCTTGGCCAGGCAGTCTGACAGGTAGAGAACCTCACTGCAGCTGAAATCACATTGCAAAGGAAAAGCACCAGGAATGCTTTCCTCCCCACATGGGTGTGATGGTAGAACAAAGCTCTAGCCTAAACCATTACCAGTAAGAAGCTGTTCAGAAAGCATCTCCCTGTCACAATCCATTTCCAGTGCTCCCAGCTCTGACTGGAGCTGTGTGGCTGAGTGATCCCAGCACTTTGGAAGGTGTAAGGCCTGTTTTCTGATAATTTAAATTAATTGGTTTGGCTGAGAGGCAACAGAGATAGGAGTTCCCAGATGGTCAATCACCTGTTCTCAGAAGAAAATGTGTTTGCTGATCATTGCAGATGTGGTGGCATCTCATTGCCCATTGTGCTAATTTATTGTGTCACCCAGGGTTTTAGAGCAGGAGATACATATATAATGTCCATATATTTTTTGCCTTGCTGCCTATCAGTATCTCCAACCAAAGGATCAGGAGGGTATATGGGATATCACTCTCACAGCTTTCAACTCAAAAAAAAAAAACTGTCTCAGAAGATGAGAATCTGTTTCTGATGTAAAATATACTTTTTTTTTCCCCTGCTGGAATTACTTCTGACTTATGAATGAAAATGAGAAGTTTTATGGTGTTGCTGTTTAATGTACTTAAATTCTGACCTGACAGACTATACTATCACTACAGGAAGTAAATTAAATCCTCATCAAAGTGTTATGCAGAGCCTCTGGGCTGGGTTATTTAGGACATAGAGCATAAATTGTATCACTTGACCCAAGGCACTATAAATCATCTACACTTCTGGGTGCAATTTCCTCTGTATTTTCCCTCTCTCCCTTTGCAAATACAGAAGATGAGCAGAAAGTTCCTGGTTTATGCAGCATTGGCCTCCAGACTCAAACCAGCATGTGATTCACTTAGAAGTCACAAGGAATTTGGAGCTCATTCTGATGGGTATCCAGTTTCCGAGTGCTTAAGGTGTATTCAAATCCGATTTTCAATACTTAAAAATGTATTGAAAATGAAAGTTGCAGTTGGCTAGAATTCATTTGCAGGTATGGGATCACCAAGGAGAACAGTTTGTCAGATTTCAGCACAGATGTGGCTCCAGATGTGGCCTATTAGAGGTGAAACAGGGCAAGTAATGCACCTTCCAAACATTTACTGACTTCCTCCCACATGGCTCAAACTCCATGGATGGGATGGGGGCACAGCAATTGCTGTTTGGTGTATCTCTGCAATGGGATATTTGCATAGAATTCTAAATTATTTATATATTCTGTTGCAAGCTGCAGTATAAGTGCACAGATTACACTATGTCTAGGACCATATATATGAATATTGGGGATGTCTTGGTGGCTATAAATTCATAGGGTCACATATTGATCTTCTGATCTAGTTATATAGTGTTTTATCAAGCAAATGCCATGGTGGGAAGTTAAGGGAGTAAACTACTATCTGTATTAACAGTATCTTGATGTCATTTTGCAAAGGGAACTGTCTTGTTAAACCATTTTTTCAGTTTTTTTTTCCCAAAGGAAGAGTGCTGAGTTGTACTAAATTATAAGTATCTTTAAAAAGACACAAGGGCAACCCCTCATCTCTTCTGACAAAGTGAACGCTAATTACAAAAAAGGAAGTGCACAGCTCATTTCTTTAACAAAAAATAAAATCTGCTCTGACTGGAGGAGAACATCAGGCCATTAATATGTTCAGATATTCATACAGAGCAGATTTCTCCTGCTAAATCTAGGTAATTATCCTCCCTTGTGATGCATCTAATTGACGTTATATTTACAGTAATAAACACCAAGTACACATTATATTGCACTGATATTTAGGAACTCTACCAGGATGCTGTGCCTGACAGTTTACAGGCAGAAGTAAAAATACAAGAGACCAAGAGGGGAAAGAAAATATTAAAATATTCTTGGTGAAGTTTACCTTCTTGCAGTTTTCAGCTCCAGTGACCTGTTCAGTACTCCCTGTGCTGCTCCATCTGCAGTGAGTGAAGCTGTTGTGGCCTCAGCTGAGAATTAAAACACAAATGCTGCCCAGACTACTGTGATTTCTGTAAGTGATGAACCCTAATCAGCTGGAGGGTCCATCCTTTCAAGGATCACAGGATATATCCTCAGAGATTATTAAAATCAAGGTGTGATTTCCTTTCTGTACTGATAGGTTTTTGTTATTGTTTATAAAATGCTGGACTCAAGCTCTAGTTAGAATTTATTAACTGATAACTGTCCAATTATTAGAATATAGGTAATGAAGGAGAGCAATGGCTCT
This sequence comes from Entomyzon cyanotis, assembly GCA_024500445.1. Lineage (NCBI taxonomy): Eukaryota > Metazoa > Chordata > Aves > Passeriformes > Meliphagidae > Entomyzon > Entomyzon cyanotis. The sequence continues at coordinate 232,363 of JAKEPQ010000852.1, forward strand.
ATGCTTATATCACTTCACGTAATTACACAACTTCCTGGCTCATGTTGCTTTCCTAAATGGCTGTAAAGCTGACAAAGGGATATTTTGTTGCTTGTAGCAGGAATGATTCCCTTGAACAATATTTTGAAGGAACAAATAAACCACAGAATTACTGACTTTTCAGCACATTCAGACTGAAAAATGGCTGTTGCCAGGCACTCTCCTGAGTACTTTCAGAGGATAAACTAAGAAGAAAACAAGAATATAATTGTTGTAAATATGGACCAGCAGTTTACTATAGTGAGCACTTAGCATTTTAATCATTTTTTAAGTCCTACTGTCTTAAGACACTGAGTCCTCACACAGAATTACTGCTGGTCCTAAAATTGCTTTGACTTGTTCCTTAACAGCTCCAGGATAAATTCCTTCAGGTTCCCCATGTATCTGGATGTGTAAGCTGTTCCTGGTTCTGGTTTTTAGGCTGTATTTCTCTTGAAATGAGCACAAAAATACCTGGGTCTCTGTGGGAAGCTGAGATACCAAATAACTTGAATCCTTCAGTCTTCTCTGTTGTCTCACATTTGCTCTCAGTTCCTTTAGATAATCTCTTCTTTTCTATTTCATGGTACTGCAAGAACCTTTTCCTGTTACCCTTGATATTCCTTGCCAGCAATAACTCCCTTTTAACCTCCGTTTTTCTGATTGTATACCTGCCTAGTTCTATAATATCTTTCCATTTCTCCTTTATGCTGTGTTCTTTTTAGATTTTAAGTTCTTTACAGAGTCATGCCAAGTGTTTTACCTCTGTGGTAGACTCCTTTGCCTTTGTGTTTTTAACAGACTCTGTTTTAATAACTGCCAGTTCTTCTGCACTTCTGTTTCCCTTAGAATGTCTTCCCAAAAGATCCAACCTACTATGTCAATCTGTTGAATTTCACTATTCTCATGCAATAGAGAACTCAGGCAAAATCTCAAATTTCTTTCTACTTCCAAATTCTTACTTAGCTTCTCCTTATGAGTTAGAATCAAATTCACGCCCCCAGTAACTCCCTCTGCCATCTGGACCAATTACTATCCCTGAAATACAGCAAGTGCCTTCTGGGCAGCCTGTATTTTCCAAACATTTTTCAAGACATAGTTTGGGAATAAAATCTGTCTTTACAATTTTGTCCTTCAGGTTTATTCATTAACTATAATTGGGCATGATTTTCCTCTTTACGTGCTGGTAACTTGCAGTATACCAGACCTTTTCAGTTATATTCTTTAACTTTTTGGGGATAGAGGAAATGCTTGAGGCTCAGTTTACAAAGAATGAGTCACCTCTCACTCAGTGTTCTTACAATTAAACAGACAAGACAGCCTCAAAGTAAAAAAAAAACCCATCAGTATTATTGCCACCCCTATTTCATCAAGAGGACTTCAAACACAGTGACTGTCCAAAGGTCATTCTTGATATCTGTGCAAGACTTGAAAATTGCATTAAATCTTCTTAAATCTAGCCCAATATCTAAGTGACAAGTAGTTTTTTCTTGTATTAACCTAGTCTTAGTTCACTTTTTAACAGTTATTCAAGATCTTTGTCATCCAATTTTAATGTAATTTTGTTAATTGCCTCACATTTAGGGGGTTTTAAGCCTTATTGAAGAATAAATTGCCTTCTTTAAGGGTTTCTTCAGAAAGACTATGGATAGAAAGGTAAAAAAGTGGGGATGAGATTGAAGGGAATTAGAAATAGTATTTTTGCTTCAAATGTTTTACCTGTTGATTTATCTGTCCACAGCCATATCTATCTATCTATCTATCATCTATCTATCTATCTATCTATCTATCTATCTATCTATCTATCTATCTATCTAATCTATCTATCAATCATCTATCTATCTCTGTATCTCTCTGTATATCTATGTATCTATATATCTATGTATCTATACATATATATATATGCATGTAAATAGGAATGGATATATTCAATTTTACATACTTAATAATTGATTTCCTAGCCATCAGTTTAGATAATAGTAATAAATGTAATTTATGCAGTTACTGTACAGTCTTAGATGTGAATAATGTATTTTAAGCTTCTCACAGCTACCAAGTGGGACAAGAGAGAGCAGGACAGATGGCAGGGTGCAGCTCTCAGGGTCAGAATATCAGAAATATTCACAAATATATCACTCACAGAGTTCAATCCTGCACAGCCCTCAGGTGGTTTCATCTGTGCTCCTGCACTTACCTCTAGGAGAAACCTTGCATTCAGACCAAATCACCTTGGCTTTCTTTTCTTTTTTGGTATTTCAATAATCCTACCCTGCCTATTTCAAATACAGAGCCTCTGCTTCCTCTCCACAGCAGAAGCTCTGCTTACCCTCATGCTCTGCATGCCTCGTGCAGAGGGGAGCCTGATTAACTTTTGACTGTTGGTGGATGAGATATGACATCCTAAATTTGGAGCTGTTTATAGTTGTGTTGAAAGGAATAGGTAATGAAGGTAAGAAAATATTTTCTACCTTTTGTTTTTTGCAGTTAATAATAATTTTCCTGCCCACAGCAACATTTCCTCCACACTGGTTCAGCTGTACCTGGTGAGTACAAGAATCCCCATTCCAGCCTTTTTATCACTCTTCTCCCCTGTAGGGATATGAAGTTCAGCTGAAGTCTAGAAGGAAAAAAGAGTTTTATGAGAGTTTCATGCTGTGGTAGCTTATACCAGGAAAACTAAAACTTTGCAGGCATGGCATTTATTCAGGTTTTTTGCATCATTCCCAGGGTTAAATACAATAAACCATGTAAGCTGAACAATTAAATAATGAATACTGTCAGTGTTGTTTTAGTAATTTAATATAAGATGTAGAGGGGGTGATGACTGTGGAATGACTAATTTCTGATCCCCACCCACAAATTAGCATTCCTTGTGTCTGCTTTTGAGTGTCTAATTGTGCACTTCAAGAGAAAATGATAAACTGTAATTGGTTCACAACTGAAAATACAGAGGCTCAGTGACCTCACTGCGTGGCAGAACTGTGCTGTAAAACTTCCTTTCACTTCTTCATGTCCTTTAGAAAACAGATGATCAAGGTCTCAGAGTTCTCAATGTCATTTAAATGATGGATATAGCAAGAGTGCAGTGAGGTCCAGAAAGCCTGCTTAGGCTTTGGAGTTTGGAGTGGAGGTACTTAAAGAAATGGGGTTTGACTGGATTGGGGTGGTTGAAGTTCAGGAAATTTTCCAGGATTGTAGAATTTGAGGTTCTTATCTATGGCTTTTGTAGTTTTGATTTTCCTCTCTGATTGCCTTTGGAGTATCTGCAGGGTTTTCTTGCATTTGCAGGGAATTTACATTTTAAATTGCCTGTGATGTGCTCTCTTTCCACTGCTCTAATTTCTCAATGTCATTTTGATTATTAGCATTTTTTTGATACAAGTTAAAGTACTTTGCTCCTTTCTAACCACACAGCTTTCGTATTCCCCAAACATATATTTACTTTCCAGTGTGCTTTAGTATGACTTTCTATAGGCAGATATTTAATCTCCAGTTGTTCCCTTCACTTGCAGAATAGCTTATTTTGCCTAATTATTTCTCCTTTTTAATCTTTATATTTCAAGGGAAATGGGGTGACACATTCCATCTGAATTTCTCTCATTGTGAATTTATTTTAATTGACACAGATATTTACTGGGAAACAGATGATTCTTTTCCAGCTCTTGCTCCTCTCCAAGGTGAGCTGCAGGGATGATCTCTGTCCCTGTCCCTGTCCCAGCCTGGTCTTGCTGCAGGGAACTCTCCACAGCCCAGCCTGCAGCCCAACCCTGCACCTCCTCTGCTCCTCCAATTACATTTTCTGAGAAATGTTTACTCCTGGCCACCACTGCTCACAGCCACTTCCATCCTGGCAAAACCCCTCAGGGAGAAAAGCAAAGCACAGAACAGTATCACAGTCACTGCCTCTGCTCCTTAATGACATTGAACAGCTTTTCTAAAATTAAACAAGTGTCTTGCACAATTTAGTTCCAGACAAGGCTTCAGAAGATAATTCATGTCAGGCACTCTTGGCTTGTCGCCACCTACCTAGTTGTAGCTACCATTCTTTAAATACTTGTTTAGAATTTAATTCACTTGAAACATGATACAGAATTCTTTAACAAAATATTCTTGGAGGAATTTGAGTGTTTTCTCCTTTTACCCAAGTAAGTGAGTTTCAGTGCCTGGTTGCTGGGGTCAAAAGAAATCAATTTTATTTGTGTGGATAAGGAAATATAGAGTTGTGAGCTCTTGCTAAAATCAGGTGAGGTTAAGCATGGATGTTCACACAATGTACAGTTATACAATGTTGCAGTAGACATTGCAAGTGTGTTTGATTAACAGTTCCTGCTGGTTTTCCACATCTTTGGGGATTCCTGTGTAATGTCTGTGATCTCTAGTCACTGCCAGGGGAGAAAAGAACAATGACTTCATGCATTTTGATTCATTTGAGAGAAAGCAAGAACATTTCATGCTTCTCATGAACATTAAGTGTCTAATACAGCTAATATAATATATCTCACAGATGGTTATAACTGTCCAGGACATACAGGTATTCTAAAGTTTGGGTTTGTGTCATTTGTATTCCAGATGATATTGAAGAATTGTTTCCTCTGTTGATGTACAGAGCCTGCAATTATCATTAGTAGTGCTGATTTTATCTTTCCTTAGAGCAGCTGCTCATGGTGCTCTCCTGGATGGAGCTCTCCAACATCCTCTCCTGTAAAATCTTTGGAGCTCTTGGCTAGAACCTCTTCTCATCTGGGTTTTCTTTATTCTGTCGCCAGATCATGCATTAAAAGCTGTGTCATTCCTTTTGCCTTCGGAAATGCTGGCAAGTGTGTGTCACAGGTATGATTGTCATTAGTGATTAATCTTAATGTGTATTTGATCTTCCTTCTTTTCCTTTCTTTTTATTTTCTGGGAGTCTGATAGGACAAATGCCCACAATCAGCTTGCACAGACAGCCATTTCAGAGCTTTCACTTGGAAACACACAGAAATAGGAAATAATAAACTCAAAGGAGATCTCTTACTCTATTAATATGCATGACAGGAGCTATTTCCTGAGGCATATCTTTATTTTAATAGAGTAATTTAGAGTATTTTTGAAAACATATGCAATTAGCATTGATTTTTTTTTTTCACCATGACACTACTGAAGGTGCATAAATGAGAGCCTGAGATATACTTTTCTTGTATTGTTTGAGATAGTGCTCCAACATAAGCTCTTCATTTTCAGGTGGAAAATGCTTTGTTTGACACCTCTTTGCAAGCTCACAAATGGAGCAGATTCCCCTCCAAAGTTACATTTTCAAGAACTTGTTTCAGGAGAATTAGGCAGTAGAACACAGAGTTCTTCTGAAGACTGATCTTGCAAATCATGTCGTGTCACCTTGGAGTGATACTTCACGCTGCTCTGGCTTTCCCAGTGACTCTACAAATTGCTTTTGCAAGCAGAAATTTATTGCACATATGTGATGTAGCTCTCTTGTTTTTCCCCTCCATCACTTGCTCAACTCCTCCCCAAAACAGATGTTGCTATAAAGTGATATGTCATTTGATCCTGAACTTTTCTTAATGATTGTGGTGGCATTTCTAATATTTCTTAGAGGCAAGTGAAGCAGCTGCCAAATGTAATTGTTTCACTAAGTCAATGAAATACATTTTACCACAAAAACAGTACAGCTGTGATTTCATAATTGTTGCTACCTTTGTTCCACTGCAGAGCTGGGCATTTGGTCTAGTCAGTTCTAGACACAGACACAGTTCTAGAATATCTCTGGATAATCCTCATTCCGAAATCCCAGGGTCCTACAAAGTGCATTGCTGTGTGCTTTTTTTATTCATGTCGAACAAATGTCTCACAAATCTGGACATCTGTGCTACTCTAACTTGTCAGGAGACTTTTTTTTTTTTTTTTTTGATCGTGTTTTAAATTCTGCTCCTAGACTGGCCCTTATGAAGACCCAGGATACTTAACCCAGATGAATTTTGGATGAGGCATATTTGGGCTTTCTTTCTGGTTAGCTCACTGAGGGTGAGATCTGCCATTCTGCTTTATCCGTTGAGGTTTTTTCTTTTTCTCTTTTAACAAATTCATAGGAAAAGGATTCAGATAAATTCCCTGGTTACTTTGGATTGTCTTTGGGCTTTATTTTCTTTGTTTTTTTGCTGAGGAAGTGAAAAGAAGTTAAAATATCTTGCACATGCCTTCTGCTATAGACAAAGATCAAGTAAGATGTAAGACAGTCCAGACTTTCTTTGACCTTGGTCCCACCCTTTCTTCCCCCTTGACATTTATTTAAATGCTGAACTCCAAGCCAACACTGAATTTCTTTCATTATTCACAACAGAGCACTTGTAGATATTCAGCACTTGTGATTCTGCCATGACCTGCTGTACTGGTCATGGTTCATTAAGTCATGTTTTGAGGAGCTGCAGATGTTTGGACATGGAGTTTTAATTTAATCCATTACAGTAATTTAGGCCAGCTATGAAACTATGATCTGCATCCATATGTAAATTCAGAAAAGGTTGCATTTTCATCAGTGCTAGACTTCTCAAAAGATATTAAAGTTTTGAATATTTGGGATTGCTGCTTTCTTCACTGTCAATCACAACTACAAAGCATTGATGCCACTACACGTCTCCTGTTCTAAAATAAACACAGCCTTAAGCCTTGTTCTAGGGACTAATCATAGTGCAGTATTTAGTAGAGGTGTATTTAATTCTAAATACTAATTAACAAAAACCCATTGCTGAAATGATGCTGTTGCTAAGCAGCTCCCAGCAGTTGTGCAGTTTAAACTCAATTCCAGCCAGCTCAGCAGTAGCCTGCATGAAATGTGGAAATGGTAACTAAAATTGTTTCAATTTCTAGAAGGGGCCTTTGAAGACTGAGAGACAAGACTGATATATTTGAGAAAAAGTAATTACAATGAACAATGATTTCCAGTTTTGTTTTAGCATACTTGTGAGGCATTCAATGTGTACAACCATTTATATTTTTCCAAATTCAATCAGGCAATAAAATGTCTGTGGTCAGAAAAGGCTATTGCTTATTACATTGTCTCTGGGGAAAGGAGTGTCTACTAGAAGATCCCTACTTCATTCAACTGCTGTTGAATCCTCCAGCTGATATTATTTGAATTTACACTAGAATTGAACCTGGTACTGAAACAATAAAATGTTTGCTCATAAAAAAGGAGAAAGAGTAAATGGAAAATTTTGTTTTATGACAGCGAGACAAATACCAGTAAAGTGAAACTGTGGCAGGAAATGTAGCTTTCTTAAAAAAGAAAAAAAAAAAAAAAAGAAGACACTGAATTGGATCTTGAATCTTCTAGGCTTAATATTTTAAACATAAGGCCCTGAGAATTTATGACTGAATCATTTTGCATATCTCAAACAAGCCTTTCCTTGTCCCACAAATAGAGACCTTTTCCTGGTATTGAATTGGTTTTTTCTATTTCTCAGTGACTCATATTCCTTGTTTACATCTCTATCTGTCTAGCTGTCTCAGGACATGAGGTTTTGTTCCTGAAGGAGCAGATATGTTTTCTTGCAAATATCACAGTGGAATTTAGAAAGTAAGATTTACCCATGTCTGGGTAAAAGAACTCAGAAATGGCAATCTTTGTGTTCAGTGAAGTCAGTGGTAAAAAAATCCCACAAAATGCTTCCTATAAGATATATAATTTGTTTTAGTGACGAATTTATGGATGACAGAAAATTTGGATAAATTTAGACGCATAATTTATCCAATAAGAAGCTAATCCATAATAAGTGCAACAAGCCCCAGGAGAGGAAACTGTAAAGTATTTCCCTTGTTAACAAATTAGTGATTTTATCTTGCCATTTCAATTTCTTCAATTATTCTGATTTACTTTTGAAAATTCACTTAATAAAAAAAAATTGCCCCTTTTAGATTTTCTTTTTAGCCTACTATTCAATGATGATATTAAACAGAAATGAAGTATATTAACTGCAGCAGTCAATTTTCAGAATTAAGAGTATTAGTGTGTTTGTTTTTGATCTAAGTTGTCCCAAGCTGCTATTTCTCATGGATTCTTTGTACTCTGAGGAATTAAAGTGTTATGACAACTTCACATCAAAAAAAGACTTTGGAGTTCTTACCTCTAGCTACACTTAGTAAAATGCATAAATGGGGGTTTTGTGCCCCCTTTTCGGTGTTGGGCTTGGACAGAACTGCAGAAAGTTGTTCTCCTCTATCCCAGCTCAATGCCTTTCAAATTTCCCCCAGAAGCTAAGTTCTGATTCTCTTCTCCTGTGGGCTTTCATACTGGGAGGATTGATTCAGTTCTTCCTGATTATTCAGACAACTGTTCAGATTATTCAGGCAACCTAAAAAACCCCAAACCAGCAATTTGGACTGCTTTCATCCCTTTTTTGAGAGGTCTTAGAGGACTACTCAGAAAAATGGGTCAAATCTCAGAAGACAATTCTTGAGTCAGATATCGACCCAGTTCAGAGAAAAGAAAAACAATAATGTAACCCAGAGAAGCCATCCAAAAGAGAATATTTGTCTGTACACCATTGCTTATACCAACTATTAAACAATCCTTCCTTCAGATTAAATATTAAATTCGTGCTTAGCAATATCATCAGTAATGTACAGCTCCATCTCCATTTTAAAGATATAAAGAAGTCCACGCATCCAAAGTGCTTTAATACATTGGCGATACAAAAAATTGAAATGAAAACAAATTATTGCCTGAAAATGAATTCCTACATTATATTAACGAAAAACTTCATCAGTGTTGTATGTCTTAAATCTTTTATTGGTCAGGAAGCAATAGCGATTAATTGGGGGGTGAGTGTGGGGTGATGTGTATGGGCAGGCAGTGAGGGAGAAAGCTTCTGCAGTGATGCCCTTCAGAAATGAAAAGTAAACCTTTTAAAAGCCACATAGGGCATAATTTTCATTTAAATAATTGTTTCTGAGATTGGTTCTCTGGAGAAGCAAATGTTTCATGCAGTTTTCCATGATCTGAATGTGTGTGATCATAAATCAGCTTTCCCATCATCACCTGTTTCCCAGATAACAACTGTTTACAAAATGATCCATCTTTTCCTGGAAATACGTTCATTTAAATGATCCATAGGAGCATGTTTATTGTAAGGTAATGTTCACATGAATTTGTACAATTCATTTTGATTCATTGACTTTCATTTGGACTCAGAATGAAAATAAATTTTGGAATGAGTCATGGAGGAGATGTTCTATTTCTGACCAGCCCTAGGGTGGCCATCAAGTATTCACAATCCTGCTTTAGAACTTCTGGTCGATTTTTCTTACAAAACCACTTCAAATTGGATTCAGGTATGTGTAATAAATAAAAGAGGAAGCAGACATGTTGTATGTTTTGTGGTTTGCTCAGGAATGTAACATGAAGGAGCTGCAAACAGAGCAGCCCCAGCCTGAGGTGACAAACAACAAACCCTCAGCTGAGAGGGGACAGTGAAGAGATTTATTGCTAGAAGGATAAGTCTTGGTCACTCCAAGGGGGCAGCTGAGTTGTAGTGTTAAAAATGCTAATATATTTACACTCTTCTGTGGGCTGGAAGGTGAAGGGATGTGGTGTGTTTGGACAATGCTCAGGCACCTGGTTTGATTCTTGAGCTGGTCCAGGAGCTGGAATATGATGGTCCTGTGGATCCCTTCCAACCCAGGATATTCTAGGATTCTCTCTTCTCACTTATTTAAACATATCCTTGGACTGTGTCTTTTCAAAATGGGGTCAAACATAGAGAAATACGCGAAGCAATTAGCAAAAAAGTAACACAGAAGTTTTCTCATAGTCTAATTATGACTTTTTCATTGCTCTGATAACGTCACAGTTCTTGAAATTGAATTGTCAGAATGAGCACCACGTGGGAGATTTAAAGCTATTCAGGCGCTTCTATTGAGTTACCCACCTGAATATTCTAAAAAGCTGACCCTCTCTGCAAAAAAGATCTGTATTAACCTCTAAATGCAGCACCAAATTGCCTCTTATAACCCTTCCTTTTTTTACTGTCTGCTTTTGCATAATGCAGCAGCAGGGTTTGAGGCTCATGCTGTGCTCTGTTTCTGCCCTGTGGGCAGCCCAGATTTGTACAGAGCCCTGGTAAAGCTTTTTCTTTCCCCATGTGAGACAAGATCATCTCAACAGCAGCTGTATTTCTTGTGGGGGGAAAAGTACTAATAATTTTGAATGACTATCTACTCAGGTCTTTCTTTCCATCCACTAAAAGCAACTAGAACGTATCAAGGAAAAGATTCTAGGGAGAGAGAGAATTAATAGTCTTTTTGTCACAAAATTGAATTTGAAATGTAATGATGTTAACAAACAAAAAAAAGTTTATTTTAACTGAAACATTTTGAAATAAACTGCTTACAAATAAAGCAGTTCCTTAAATGAATCTCACTTTGGCTGAGATTCATTTAAGGAACCTTTCTGGTCTCTCAAAACAAACGAACTGCTACCGATAAAGACTAAAGCACAGAAATGAAAAGGCATTACATATTCCATATCAGGCTTTCCAAAGTCCACGGAAGCCAGAGGGGAGCTGCTGCTCCCCTACTTCACTGGGCAGTATTTCAGACCTGATTTGAGAAGAGTTTCCTGCTTCTCTAAACAGGACCAATTTAACCCCCCTGCCCCTCCCTTCTTGCCTTATTGAGGCCACCAGAGCTGAACCTCGAGCAGTTTTGTCTCCACTGAAGCAGGCTGGAGAGTGATGCGTGAATTACTTCAGAGAGATAATCAGTCAGGGTTCAAGAAGAGATTTCTGCCCATTTGCAAATATCCTTTTGGTGCATTCTGGCTTCCCATCTTCACCTAGCTCATGTTCAGCTGGCAGCTCTTATCTCCAGTGCTGTTCTGAAACACAGTTGTGCTGAGGTGAATTACATCAGTGTATTTTCTAATAAAGGTGATTTCAGCTCAGCTGACTGTGTGGCTCAGTACAAAGAAAAGTAATTACCTCGTGTGTATCATTGACATCAGTTATCCCATATTTTAGAGAAATGGGAAATAAATGTTCAAGGTGAGTGTCATGTGGCTCCCACTGTATTTCCTTACAGCATAACCAGGTGAACAGCAAGTGTATTATGCAGAACAGCCTCACCAGAATAAAGCCATAATTGAAATGGACATTGATGTCACTGAACAATTTATCTTCCTTAAAAGGGTTTTGCTTTACAAAAGAAGCTAATTTAGTCTGGGAAATTAAATTGATGGCCATGTGGGTACATTTGTCTAATTCACTTAGAGTTGTATCATTAGCCATGATTGTTTGATCAATATTTACCAAACAGTGGAATTTACTCAGTTGACAGATGTCAGAGTTCTGCTCCTCATTACTGAAAGTATATTCTTTGTGGGTAACCTGCAACAATGTCTACTTCCTTAGAGACTCAAAATGCCAGTATGAAATTAATAATGGATTTTTAAATACATGAGACAGTATTCTACAATCTTTTAGGAGGCAGCTAAAACCAGGAAAAGATCTTCCTAAATACATAACATTCATATGCACTAGGTGCAGAAGTGTTCTAGTGGCTTTACAGCCTTGGGTAAAACCTGGAGGATGCCACACATGCTAGATCTAACAGTCAAAAAAAAAAAAAATTACTTATATTATCAGGTTATATCTGGGTACAAGCAGAGTGCTTCAGGGAAGGAGACACTTCTGCAATTACATGTATACTGGTAGTATTGGCTATTCTCCCTCTTTAGTTTTGTCACATTATTAGTCTTTTAGCAGCTTTACCTGTGGAAGCTGAATCCCTGACAAATATATTTTAGACTAGCATGAACAACTGTTCAGGTCAAAAACTTCCCTACGTGTTCATACTTAAAAAAATTACAGAAAATTAATTTCTCTGCATCTTCAGAACTTTCATTCATTTCATTAAAGCTTTTCTTCATTCCTATAATTTATGTCATTGTATGTTGAGCTTGGGTTTTGTGAATCATGACTATAAATCATTTGAAATGGCTTATCTCATCTCAGTTCAGCATCGTCCTATTTTGGAGAGACGTTTTTTATCAAGTGGCAAAACTATATCTCTTCTTCCCGTCTCAACCAAAATTCACTCAGCCTCTCATTTTAGTACATATTTTTGAAGTTCTTTATAAGACTTATCACTACCAACACTTTGGAATCTGGGTGCTGTGAAGATGTGATAAATTGTATATTCACAGTGAATCATAATTGCATATTTGGTGAAATTACATAAAGAAATTTGGAATACTTGCTGCTAAAAATGTGTGTATTCATGGTGGAATCTGAGCTGCAAAACCTGGTACCTAGATTTGGATTTGGAGGTGTGAATTCAGAGGAAGGAGCTCTGTTCAGTTCTGTTACAGACAGGAAGGCTCCCTGTGTCTCTGGTAAAAATCAGTGTTGTTCCACTGAAGACATTCTAGCACAGTTAATTTTGGGCAATGATTAACAGAAATACCCATGGATCAAACAGTTCAATAGAAGAGAGAGGTCTGTTTAAACAACATTCCTGTGAATGCTGACTCTTCACTGCTTTCTTATTTTTAAAATTTCATGCCTGTGACTCAAACTATCGCTGACTTATCCTGGGTGTAAAATTGGAGATGTTTATGGAAGTTATTCCTGATTTTTCCTGGCTACTCTATATTTTCATTCTTTATTGATTCTTAGAGATTTTGGCAGCTCCTTTCCCTCCCTCCCTCCTTTTGCTTTTATTAATGAATTTTTATCTTATAAGTTTTCTGCATCTTGGCCTGGTTTAAAAAAAACATGCAGTTACCTCTTAATGACAAGCAACACAGGAGTAGCTTCCTCCATATTCTTTTTCTTTCCTTGCTTGACTTGCCCTGTGCAGTTAAAATGATATATTTTCCACTTGTGCAATTTTATGATCTTCTTAAACCAACATGCACAAATACATAAAAAACAAGTAACTTGGCTAGCTCTCACTGACATTTAAAACCAGAAGTGTGACTACATTAGGGGAAATATGTCTTTCTTTTCGCTACATTTTTCATTTTATTGCTTTTTTCGAATTGTAAATACTTTTTTAAAAGTATATACTAATCTGTTAACTAAATATTATGATGCTCGGAGGCACCCAGCTGTCAGAGAAGGCTTGGAGCATCCGTGTGTCCCAGAAGGAGTCACACTCTGATCCTGGCTCAGCATTTCCAGAGTATTTATCACACAAATGGTGACTGTCAGGTGGTTAGCAGCACTGAAAGGTGAGCAGGGTGTGGGGTGATGTCCCTGGATTCTCACCCAACTCTCCCTGTAATGAGGAGGTGAAATGCAGTCAGACGTCAGCTTGTCACCAACACTGCTGTGCTCAGCTGTTCCAGCCCTGGAGCAGAAAGGGTAACTCCTTTTGGTAACCTGTTTGAATCAAGGCCAGCATCTCATGCCATGAGGGTGATTCTTTCATTCTTGTGGGTAAGAAGGCAGGCCAGCTGAAATCTAGTCTTCCTTAGGTTTTGGGTTAAGTAATTTCTTGAGTTGGTAGTTATGTAAGAATGCAAATGGCTTGTGCTGTCCTATATTCAAATTCAATTTCTCTAAGTCAGTGTAGAATGAAGGATCAACTCTAGGATTTCCAGGTGATGGATTTCCATACGCTTGAATTTGTGTCTTTAATTAAAACTGTCAAATTGGTGCCCTTGAGAAGTGTATTTCTTTGAATTCCTTCTGTTCTCTTTGGTCCTGGCTTGAGAGCAGGAAAACAAAGACAGACAAGGTGATAGATCTGACAGCTGACCTATTACTGTCCAAGAAAACGATACCATGATGGACCTTCTCTCATAAGAATTCAGAAGTTATTAATGTGACTTTCAATCTAACAAATGTTTGACCTTTATTATGGTCTTACAGAAATGATAGCTGCTCATACTCTTCAGTTTTAAATGCATGCTGAAAAACGTTTAAATGTGGAAAGCCCACTGATTCAAGGCAAGTTCAAGAAATTGCTTTTGACTTCAGACATTTTAATCAATTTATGAAATAACATGATAAGCTGGCTCATGCTGAAGGTGGCAATCTAAGGAGCTAAAAAATCTATTTAATAAAGCTACATATAAGGCTTTCCCTTCTTTGGGAAGCGCTGGGTTATGATTCTGCAGATTTTCGTAGGTGTGCTTTCATTCCAGGTTCTGGGAAGAAAGCCAGAAGCTTAATCCCATTTATAAGTGATTGGGGCCAAATTCTATTCCCAGAAAATTAAATGAGAGTTCTGTGATGGAGTTCAAAAGAATTGGGAATTGACCTCTAACTAATATCTTTGAGACTAATTTATTAAAACTATTTCACCTGTTTTTTTGCCATTGCATTGCCAATGCAAATTTGTGCATTGGGTTTCAGACTTGGGCAAAGGGGAAAAGCAGCTAAATAATGATTGAAATTCCAATTATGTTATCTTTATGCTTTATGCATATTACTCCTAAAACCAATGCAATGCACAATTTCATGACATTACAGAAAAACATTGTGGAAACAACCATATGTGCTAAATAAAAGAAATACTTTGAAAAATTTAATGCCCTGATCTCAGTAAGCCAAAATATAAGACTAGATGCAAACAAACCCTTAAGGACCAGGAGTTGAAACTCACCTTTCTGTAGACAATGTTGTAGATGGAATGTTTATAGTTTGGGGCCAGCTTAATATTAAATAGCAATTTTTATAATACATTGCATAAGTGATTAATCCTCCACTGTGCAGTTCCACCTCGCTTTCCTATTTAAACTCTCCTCGAGCAACTGCTTAAGCTTGTTAGAAGTTGTTGCTTTATTGAGCTTCTGTGATAAAGTATTTCATGCATTTCCCTTTTTGTCTGGAATGCTCTCCACGGTAATGCAGAGCTGGTCTATCCCAGCAGCTTTTCTGTGACACTCGAGGAAACCGCATTGATGTTTGTCACTCACACCTCGCAGGTACTTAGCGAGTTCCAGCTCAATGTAAGTGTATGGATTAAGTTAATACACAATCAATATTGTTATAATGAATGGTTCCTTTAATGAACAGCCAACTCTCATTCTTTTAGACTGGGATTTTCAAAGTTGTTTCGAGGGATTAACATATTCAATTTCACCAGTGTTTTTAAGATAACAGGGCACCCGACTTCCTTGTGTACACATAATAAATTCTCACTGAATTTTGTCTCTTAGATTTGTATTCAAGGAAGAGAGAAAAGAAACTTTTTTCCAAGCTTATCTTCATTATTTTTGAGAATTGCCAACCCTAAGTCAATTAAATGGTATTAGCTGCTTTAGCTGTCTCGGCTTTTCAGTGAAAGAGAAGTATGAGACTGCGTGGTTTAGGAAGAAAGTAGAATTTCAACCACAGAATTTTTAAAATAATTATTTGGAAAGCCTCTGTCAAGGACTGCAGAGTCCAAGCTTCTCTTGGAAAAAGGATAGACTGTGTAACTTGACAGCATTTCCAGACTTATTTTCTGCCATATTTTATTATTAAATTTTTTAATATTCCAATACCTAAAGACAATCCATTAATGTAAATGCATTCACTTCTGCACTCAGAATCTGGGGAAAAGCTGCCACCAGCGAGTGAACTGATTTCTGACGGAAGAAAATGTTGTGGGATGGCAATCTTTACCTCTGTTTCTTGACTACAGAGGAAGATTAGTTAGATGAGAAAAATCTACTTCCAATGGTCCTGCATCCTTCAAGTACACCAATAACCTTTCTCAGTTTTGGCAGCAATACTGAGGATGGAAATGGGCTGAATTTTGGGGTTTATGGAAGAAATTTTGATATCTAATTCAATTATTCATTGAAGCTTTTAAAGAGGGAGTTATTATTTGTCTTAACAGTCACAGAGAAACTAAAGGATATAGGCTTGCAGGGGTTTTTAAATAACAATTTACAGGGAAGCCAAGGAGAAATTTTTAAAAATTGGCACTTTTCTTCACAAGTGTTTTCCTGAGCTTGACAATATTAGTGTACTAATATTGCAATTTTTTTTAAAACACAAGCAAGTGCCATTTCATGACTATACTTAATTAAATCCTCTTAGTGATCTTGAACAAAGTTTCTGAGTTTTTGAAACTTGTGTTATTTTGTTGTTTATTCTCCATAGAAAACAGGACATTTTTGTTTGGTTTTCTGTCATCTGAGGCACCAGCTGTGTGCAAAACACAGACTCCAGGATTCATCCTAATGATTATGTTCCTTAAATCAGCTTGTGCTGATTTATGGCAGTACCACAAATCATTTGAGTGAGTTCAACATCCTGTGTTAGTTTACAGCTTTGCTGCCACTTCTGCACTGTTTCTCTCAGGCTTCTTCATTTTAAAAGGTTAATTGGGAAGTTTTTAGTTTCTTGTGGGAACACAGATATGTTCTGAGAGTTGAGATTCAAAGAGGCCTCTCTGTTCAAGGATGGGATTTCTGGTGAAAACCAGATAGATCTGTTCCAAATTGATAGAAAATTGGAGGGTGATGTGCAGAGCCTCTGTTTGAGGAAAGCAGTCTGAGTCAGAGACAGCATAACCTTAACCTGAGCACTCATTTCTCACACTGGATTTTCCTTCTGTCTGTCCTTTCATCTGCAGTCATGAAAACCTTGAAAGACCTTGACTTTGCTGTAATGTGCAAAATAGACCTTTTCAAAACCTTCATTTTGTGCAAGTGGAACCACACGCCAATTAACTTTGCTCATTCCGATAATGAGGCTCTCAGTGAGGCTGAGGCAGTCCTGCTCAGCGCTGAGCAGACACTGTAATTGGGCTCATGTTGGACTGCAGCACAATGCTCAGCTCCACGCACTGCCCACACCCCTCTGCAGCTGCTGGATCACTGATAGCACTCTCGCTTTAGTAACACTTAACTGCTCTGCTGTGTCACATTTTTGGGCACATCAAATAATTGAAGATAATAATTTTGACCTATTCCAATCTTGGGAAAAGGTTTGGGAAACATTGAAAAATGCAGTGGAGGTGGGGGACTGAATTTTGAGAAAGTTTTGTGTCAATTTTGATTCATCTGCCTGTAACCAAAAAAAGCATCTATTTACACTCTCAAATAGTTGTGTGTGATTTACAACTGTCACAGAGCAGGGTATGTTTCATTCTTGTCATCATTCCAAGTGTGTTTATTAAAGCTGGGTTAAAGAGAATCCAGAGAGAGCTTGGGTTTGACAGAAAACTCTATCAAGTTGGAATGAGCAGTTAAATAGCAGAGATGTAATTTTTTCAAAACCATGTTTCAACAATATCTGATTTTCTTAGAGCAGAAGGAAATATTTAGATTGCTGCAAAATAAACTGTCTTTCAAATGGAACATACATTTAAAGTTTTCAAAACATACTTCTAGTAACTCAATAATAAGTATCAAGAGGAATTTAAATGGGTTTGAGTTCAAGATTTTGTAATTTCCATGTTCTCCGCAAAGAGAACTGTGTCATACCTCTCCCCCTTTTTTTTGAGGGGAGAGCAGTTTCTGGTCAAGGTGCTACTTAAATCTGTATTGTTGGTGACCATGTATGCATTGATTCTTAAAATACCCTGTATATAAATCTCAATTTCTGAATATACTGTGCAGTAGCAAAAAGCTCTAAGCTTCTCTTTATAGCTCAGTATATGTTGTCAACATAAACAATCTTTGAAACTGTATTAGAAGTGAGAACTTAATTGTCCTTCATTGCTTAAATTAGCTTACTTAGACTGCTGAATGTCCTCTGCCTTGATAAAGTTTTCTTAGATGAAAAATCTTTGTATTTCCTTAGGAATACTTGGAATGAAGGAGTTAATGTGAGATACTGTGTCATTGATTACAAATCATAGGTGACACTCACAGAGGAATTGCTTTGTCCTTCCATTTTCAAGAGCATCTCCACACTCCTGTGTCTGTTCATCTGTTTGTCTATAAATTGATATATTTAGAGACACAACTTTTTGAGAGCTTCTTAATGTAACATCAGTGAAAAGCAAATCAGGACGGAATTTTGATCTGCTACTAAGCATAGTGTATGAAACCCAGATTGTGTAAAGTGCAGATGAATTTTTCTGGAGTACTGACAGCTTTCATCTTCCCACGTGAACATGAATGCAAAAGCACAATCTCCCTTAGCCATGCTGCAGTCTTGTGGAAATTGATTGACATCCATCAATATTGCTCAGTACCTGAATAGCAGGAGAGTTCTTTTCTTCCAGCAGAACACACAGCTGAGTGCTCTTATCTAAAAGGGCCCCATATGGCACGGTGGCTTGGGAGGGAAGAGATGTCAAACACTCTGCTGGTTATGTATTCAGCTCTACAAGGGAGAAGGTCACCCAGTCCTAATCAGAGATGGAAAACTCAGTTTGCTGTTCTTTGACAGTTTCTTGCCATTAACCACAAGTCTGGAGGATCTCAGGGGTGTGAGAGGTGCGTTTTCCTGTGGCAGCCAAGTCATGATGCACCAGCACTGAGCAGAGCCCAAACCAATACCCAGGCACTGGATATGCTGGGCACACCAGGAGTGATCTAATCCTATATTATTTCCTGGGTGTCAGCTGGGACTCCTGATTGATGCTGTTTCATTGAGACTCCTCTGAGCCTTTCCACTCGGGGAAGCTGCTGTGCAACATCAAGAACAAGCAGTTGCAGCCATAATCAGCTGAAGGCCAAGAGTCCCTTTGGGAATCTGGGTCTCCAAATTCTGGGGTCATTCAGATCCTGCAGATGTTGTTATAGTGATCCCAGCTAAAACATAAATGGATGAGGACGAGGAGAGAAAAGGCAGGGGTAATTGTATATTTGTTGTGGATGGAGATTTGATATAGATCAGATGTAAAGTGGATGCAAAGCCACAGAAAGATTCTCTGCTAAATTTGCCAGGAATATAAAATGCTCTGTGACTTTTGTGTGAATGCCAGTCATCTTTTTAGTCTCAAAATGACTTTCACTGCTTTGTTTTGTGCCTCAGTGCTCAGCAGGAAAAAAATTTGAATATTTATATATTGAATGAGAGGAAATGACCCTTACAAGTTACATAACTTCAACACCACTGCAAAGATTATAAATAATAATGTGAATCATTTTGTCTTTGATCATCTAAAAGACTTGTGTGATTTCTGCACCATTCTGTGGTATGAAACTTTGTGAAGTTTAGATTGGTAGCCAGAACTGCCTGTGGAAGAAAACTGGATATATTAAAATACACCAGAGCAGGGTACAGTCAGATGGGTAAATGATATGTCTGAACCACTGTGAGCTCCAAGTGCTTGTTCATTTAACCAGTAAAATTGCATTCACACTAGAAAGATTTCACAGCTTTAATTATGTTTTTGGATTAATTAAAGCAGTAAAATTTTCCAATGTAGATGAACCCTTGTTCATCTCATTTCTTTGCTTCCAGCACGCAGTCAGTCAGATTTGCAGTGGAATTCTGACACCCTTATTTTGTCATTTTGCAGAGAGCTTAGTGGGCTCCTAACAGCTTCACCTGGTCTTGTGTTAACTTTTGCCTTGCCATTTTTACCTCATGGCTGCACACTCATTATCAATCAGCTCCTGGCAGCACATTTTCTCAGGCTCTGTGGCTTTCAGGCATGGGCAGTTTATTAGCAAATTTGGTGCAGTACAATCAGCATTGCACTTGGAATGGTCTTATTTATCTTCTGGTTATGTTCCTGCGTCTCTGCTAGGCAAACAGGTGCTCACAAACCTCTTCTGCTGTGAGAGGATTTGCATTCTGTCCACACCAGCAGCTTCACCGAGGCTCTGAATGTGATTGATGTTCCTGACATGCAGGGACAGTGGTGTCAGCGTCTTTATAATGGCTTTGCTCTTTTCAGTCTTCCCCCCTCCCACCCCTTTTTGGCTCAAATCTGGAGGTTTTGAAAGAGATAATGAGGATCGGATGGGTAGATAAGAGATGAGTATGCAAGACAGAAATGTGTTCTACATATGAGGAGGGACATGAAGGGGTGATATGTGGTATTTTTGCTCATCTTCAGTTGGTTGCTGTTTCCATGTTGCCATCACACCTAAAGGTCCTGTCCAGTCAGGAGCATGCAAAATAACATTTTTGCTGCTCTCTTTTGTATCAGTTGAGTAGCATGAAATCATTTTCCAGGTCATGGTTTGGCACTGAAGCAGTCTCTGTGCCTCTCCAGTTTCCATAAAAGTTAGATGTTGGAGTAGGAACAGTAACCCCAAGAGTTCTAAGTTTATTATTATTATGGTGTGCAAATCACAAAACTGACTTAAAATTGGAAAAATTGAAAATTAATAATGATCATAAAATTTTTTACCTTTCCTTTCATGGCCTTGAAAATTAAAGTTAATATTTTCACAAAATATTCTGGAAACTTAATAAATAACAACAGGCTTCATCTTAAGCCATAAAACTGTGCAAAAATGCTAAAGCATTAAAAACAGTCTAAAAAATTTTTAACGGTAGAATTTGTGCTATGAAGTAATACCAATCAAAATAAGTATTTCTACAATTTAAAGGTACCAAACAAGCTAGTTTGAAATGCAAAATTATTGAAGAATCAAACAGAACTCTGCCCTCTGGTACCCTGTGGACAATTTGGTAATGAGTTATAAAGCTTATGCTTGTGCTGGTTTATGGTTTACTTCCTAGGGCTAAACTGGGTCACTGAAGTGTATAATGTGTGCATATGTTTGTCTGATTTAATAACAATCTGCTGATAAATAAATTCAAAATTGAGGCCCTGGTTATGGCTATGGACCTTCAGAGGACTAACAATTTGGTGTTTTCAGTTTAGTTGCAGTTGTAGGTTGTGTTACTGTCATTCAGTGAAAATGCAAGGGAAAATAAAATTTAAGTAACGTATTGGTTATTAAAAAAAACTCCAAACAAATGATGCCACCATCGCCAACTACAAAAAACACTCTCTGGTAAATATATTTGGATGTAAAAGACAGGGCATTAATTATACATCCATCTATGCCCCCCAGACCCAGGAGAATCATAACTGATTTGCAGGCTAGAGCAAGTCAGGCCTTCTGGCTCCCTGGGGAGCACCAGGATTTCTGCCTGGGGAAGATGCAATCACAGAAAGCACTCAGAGGCAAAGCTGATCCTGTGAGCAGGAGGGTGAACCCAAACCATAGCCAGGTTTTTGTTACAAATGGTTTCTCTCAGTCAAAAACACATGTGGCTGGCATTGCTGGAAGGAGTTAAAGGTACGACAATATTGCAGTTTCAGACAACAAAATTGAAGAGTGGCTCCAGCCAAGTTACTTCTACAAGATCTGCAATAGCTGGGTTTTATTTTTTAATAGCGGAGTCCCAGTATGGAGGACACACAGGATTGAAAGATGGGATATGTCTCTGACTGCAAGAAGGTGGACAGTCTTCTATCAACATTAAATGAATTTTAGATGTAACTGTGTTAAGGCATGAGTTCATAAATAGAATGTGACAAAAGGTCAGTCTGGCACATATGGCTCATTTACTGTTCAGCTGTACAAAGAACCTTGTAATAGCTGCGTTTTATAATAACTAACAACCCAGTGGATGAGTAGGTACAGAGAATTAACTTCATAATCTGAATGTTGCATTTGAATGTTATTGAACACAATTATAATTATATGAATGACTAAACTATATTTACATGTTTTTAGTTTTCCCTTTGGGATAGTTCCTGGTTTTCTATCACACACCACTGGCTGGTAGATATTAGGCTGCAGTTAATAGCTCTTCTTTACACGGCAATATTATTTCAAGTACTTGAATATAGCAGCAGCAAAACGCATCATGGGTTGTAGCTGTGGTCAAATCAATACATTCAACAAAATAAGGAGAAAATTAATGTTGTGCTGTGAATAGCTCTAGCTAGAAAAACGTCTCTTGTAATAAGGAGCAGACTTAATAGTCTCTAGCAAAACCACAGAAGTAAAGAGCAACATGACCCTTCGAGGAGCATGAGGGAGCTTTGGTGTGCTATCAAAATGCTCTGTATTCCTCTGAGGAGAAACACGATGTGCTCCAAATGTGGTCTTCTTAAGGTAATAGAGCATCAGCTATGAATAGATAAATATCTAGGTGACAGCCAGCCAAACTAGAGAATCTGGGTTGGAGTCAGGCTGTTTTGTCACCTTCTCTCTGCCTCCTGGCTGGTTGCTGAGCCTGCTGGGGAAAAGCAGGCAGGGAGAGGAGGCAGTGACACCTGACTGCAGGGAGCTTGGCAAGGGCTGGCAAGGCTCTGAGGTTCTGTGGTAAGGGTGGCTCATGGATTTGTGATTAATGGGCTTGTGATTCCAGGTGGAGGGAAGGCAAGAGCTACAAGACAGACAGGGGGCCTGGTGGGGACAGACTGAATTTGTGCAGTTGACTGAAAAGTGACCTGAGGGAAATGCCCAGGCTGATGGAGGGGAGACCCCTCAGCTCTCATGCAAAGTGAACTTTTCTTCATGTGCAGGGGAGGCTCTGGGAATGTGAGACAGAAAAACAAACAGCTGTTATATGAGGACTACCTGGGCTTTACTGCTTCCCTTAATGGATTTAATCCAAGAAATAGAAGCACTATCTGAAATACTCAGGGCTGACAGTAACACTTAAATATCAAACCCAGCATGAACTGAAAGATGAAATACAGTGCAACAGTGCTTGCTGTGAGAGGACAAACTGCTACAAGTTCTCACATTTGTACCTAGTCTTTCTTTTGCTGAATGTGCCACTGTAATGTCTTTTGACATACACTTATTGTTTGAAATAGTTTTCATACAGTTTCATACAGGTTTTTGGTAACTTTGAGCGGAATTTCTCTTGCTGCAGACAGAAAGAAGGCTGTGCTGAGCTCAGGAGCGATAACAGGCTACTGTTTCTGGCAGGGCAAGATCTTGAGCATCTGTTTGTAACTGCTTTAGCAAGGACTTAGCAGCACAGATCTTGCAGCTTTAGTATGAAACATCATTGTTTTCATCAATACTGTGATTCCTGTAAACCAAGAAAACAGTTCTTACCCCAATTGTCAGAGCTCTCCAAGGTAGGACTCTGCTGCCTTAATTTAGATATCCACAGTACAGACATGGAGCTGAGCTGAGCATACAGAGGGCTTTTATGGCCCACGGAGAGAAATAGGGAATTATTTATTTTATTCTACAGTAAATGTCTAAAGTGCCACATAAGTCATGCTTTAGAAACGCCGATGTCTCTCTAAGGACTGCTGAGGTGCTGTTGACAACTGGTTGAAGCCCTCTGAATTTAGAGGCAGGTGAGGTCATCCGCCTCGGCTGAGAGCAGCAGAGAGCTGCTGCCAGGGGCTGGCACTGCAGACAGAGACAAAGCCAGCTGTGCCAGCTCAGCCAGCTCAGCACCACCTTCCCACCCAGCAGCTCCTCCTGTGGGTTTTGTGCCTCAGCTGCCCTGCAGGTGCTCTCTGTCCCCCACAGACCATGCACTGCCACTTTTGGGCTCTCTGAGAGAGCCTGGACTGTTTGCTGTCCCTTCAGGGCTTCTGTTTACCTGCTTTGACCCAATGATTTGCACTCCATATTCACAGATCATGGGATTTGATTGTGCTCAGTGTACTTTTATCTGCCAGGTTTTTCATATATCTGGATGACTGCACAGTATTTACCTCAAGTCCAAAGTTAGCAGAAAAGGGCATCTTCCTTCTCATGGCCTAGCCTTGGGCTGCTCTGCTTTCATCTCAGTCCCAAGGTGTTTCTCAAGTTTATTTATAGAGGACACAAGTGCTGAGCTTGGTTTTCTGTTTCCTTGCACCACACAGTCATTTACAGTAATGAGAACAGGATTCCAACTGCTTCACAGTCCAAATGAGGACTTGAGGCAGATATTACGGGCCAGATTAAGTTCTAATTGCATTTAATTCTGGATGAAGTCGCTCTCCTTCTCTTTTCAATCATACTAGCTCTGTTTGAATGCGGCTTTAAGGTTTCCGCTGTCCTGCTTTTGTGTTGTGGATTTGTTCCTTGATTGCAGTGTGATTTCAATAATTTCTGTAATTGCTGAAGTTTCAGCAGCTAACTATGTTAATTGAGGAGCTGGACAGATGGCTCAAGCATCTGATATTAAGCTTATTGTGCTGAAATGATGTAGCCATCAGGATTTGAAGTGTTACCATGGGAATGCTCTTCCAGAGGCTACCGAGTGCTAGAAGCTTTACACAGTGACACTCTGCCAGGGCTGTAGTGACATTAGCTTTTAAGAGATAAAAAGAGGTGATAAAGGGTCAGTTTAAAAAATCCTTGGTGAAATAGTATGATATGTTGGTGTGTTCAAATTAGCTGCTGTATAGTCAACCAAAGCTTCTTTGTAGATGCACTCGATGAGGAACATCGAAGCTGTGATTAGCTTTAAAGTAGAACTATCATTTTATAACTTTCATTGCAGACTTCAAACTGAAATAAAAACTTTCTGGTCTTCTGAATCCTCTCTTCATTTCACTGGAAAGAATTTTCAGTGACCTTCAGACAAGGAACATGGTTTGCTAGCTAAGAATTGGGATGTTATTTCAGTAAGATCCACAATTGTTCTGGTCTCTGTAGGTAACTGTGAACTGAGAATTTGGACAGGACTCAAGCATCTTACATGAAACCTACAGTGTTGAAATTATGTAGACTTTGGCCTCAGAGCAGCTTAAAATTCTTTTGTGCAAGTCATTTCATTTTTCACAGCATAATAATTGAAATTTAAGCCAACGTATTTTACCTTACAGTGTGAGTAGGCTGAGGACAAGTTACCTCCCATGCTGACAGAAGGAATTCCTTGTGTGCTTACATTCAACACCACACCCAGACCACGTTTTTTTTGCCTTGTGTGGGTTTTCTGTATTTTCGTGAGCTTCACTGAAAGCTATCAAAGAGTAAGTGGTGTTTTTCTCTTGGTTACAGCGAACTTTGGAGCCAGTCTGTAACTACTGTCTAATCCACTCCTTGTCTTTCCCTGGTGTTATTTAATTGCACACGTTGCTATTTAATCTTTCATACAATATGTTCTACAGAGAAATAAAAGAAACGTACCTAACAGTGTAGATTGACTGGAAAACCTGACAGTGGCTTCAGCAGAAGAAATTTGGTGGTTTTTTCTCTTACTTCATAAGAGTTAAATGAAATGGAGACTAGGGCATGTGTTTGCTTTGTTATGCAGAGCATTCCCTACGGTAAATATATTTACTATTTATCATCTACTCATATGCATAATGCATACGTGTAGCTGAGTTGTCTAGTGCATAAAAAGTTTTCCCTTTTTCACTTTTTAACCTTTCAGCTAAAAAGATGCATGAATACAAATCCCAGATATATCTGCGGATATATGATGCTGAGTGCTGCATATTCCCAAACCCCTCCAGCAGCTGGGCTTTATATTCCAGGTCATGTAAAATTATTTTCTTTCACTGAATTACTGTGAGGTATCACAAGAGTTCTTGGGTGGGATGTCCTGTGTAAAATTCCAGCCAGCCCATGGAAGCAGACATGGCACACCATCACTTACAAATATTGGTAAGGGTTTCTTTCTCAGAAATTTTGAAGCTGCTGTCTTTCTGAAAAAAGCTACTCTGTGTTGAAAGGCTGGATTGCATGGTATAAGGTGTACTCTTCATGCCTCTCTTTCTGATAGTGTTTTTCAACAACAAAAGAAGGGCTGTCCAAGAAGGTCACTCACAAATAAACCTGTTTCTGTTTGACAGCCATGGACTACCAGTAAAAACACAAATTACAGGAAAGGAAGAAAAAACAAAACAGTTTAATTCTTCCATTTTCTCATAAAATGTATTTTTTTGTAGTGCCTTATCTCATATTTGGTATTTTTCCATTGCTGAGCACTTTTTAAGACTCTGTACATTTGTTTTAGAATTTAGAGCATATCTGAGATCTGTAGAAAATCTCTCCCTAGAGTATAATCTTCAAAGTAATTGTCTGGTCATAGAAAAAGCCATGGAGAGGAAAAGGTCTGTCTGTCTGTCTGCCTGGGGCCTTATCACATCTCTCCCTTGGCCAATGTAATCTGTGTTGCTGTGATTTCAAAGGAACGCTGGGAGTGAGTGGCTTTAGGCAAGATGGCCAACTGTGCTTGCCATTTTTATCCTTTCTAAGTAGCAGTCCCTCTGCAGGACTTGTAGCTGAAAGGAAATTTTAAAACTGTAAAATGAATCACACTTAGGTAGAAAAGGAATATATGGCAGCACTGCTTGAGACAGGGGCTGGAACATATGAGCTTCATTTTCACAGTGAAAAAAGCCTTTTGGTGGCTAAATGCATTTGTGAGTCAGGGTTGTTTCAGCCCTGCTGAAATGAGATGGCAGTGATTCCTGACTTGTGAAATATGAACTGAGGGCATGATGTTGTATTGTTTCCATTGTGATTTTCTGCCACTTATAAAGCACTGCCCTTCATTCTGGACCATGACAATTAGGAGCGAAAATACTCCTGATGAAATGAACCAAAACTCATCACTGGCTGTTCTGCTCTTCAGGCGATTTAGAGCACCATGTTTTTTTATTCATTTTCTTTGAGAGCATTGTGTGTTGCTGCTGTGGATTTCTGAATTTGAAAAGCATCCTTCATTGCCATCCACACAGACAAGAGGGTGAGAAGTGCCCATGCTTCAGATCTCATACCTTGTCTGAAGAGCAGTTGCAGTCAAAACGTAATTATACAGAAATGACAGGCAATTATTGCACAGAAGAGCTCCTTGGTAAACTTTGAAGAGCACCTCCTTATTTTGCCTAGCAGGCAGAATGAGTGCTTTTTTGCCTCTGCTGTTATCAAAAAACTACCACAATAGTGTATGTGCCTTCCCCTCTGCCCTGCCCATCTTCATCAGAGCTACCAGTGGTATCCCAGCTGCAGAGTATTCATAGGTCAAAAGCAGACAGCTGGTTTTTGTGTGTTCCATGTCAGCCTGGCAAAAGGGCTGTCTTTCTTCATAATGTTGTCCATTAAATATTGTTTATATACGTGAATATAATAATGTAATATGCATGTGAGAGGATGGAGGCATGGAGATGGGTTAGACCTCACTGAGCTGGATGAGACCTCTGGTTATCAAATAGAATGTGAAAATTTGCTTAAGGCTGTGGGTAAAGCTAATCTGTTGTCCTAAATTCCATGATAAAATCACACAGTGGTCTTTACTGAAGTGTAGAAAGGCTGTTCAGCTGTCTCTGCAAGATGCCTTGAGAAAATGCTGTGCCAGAATGCAGAAAACCAAGTTTCTTGGGGTTTTTTGGTATTACAGTGTTGGAAATGATAATGCAGCTGGATCATTAACTGCAACAATGTCAGCAGGTTCTCACCATGGCATTTACATTAATTAGCCTACATATTATTTAACAGCACACTTCTCTTAGATGAATTCACTAATGTACTTTTTGGCTCCAACTATATGGAGTTCCTCTGCTTCAAAAGTAAGCAATTAAACACTAGAAAAGGTAGAAAGATTTGTGGAAACACAACCAATGTATTCACATTTGAAGAGAATCACATAAAGACACTGAGTGATAATTTTCCTGAAGGAATCTCTTGCTGCTTACTATGCAAAAGTTTTTGTTTCTACCTCATGTGCAGGCAGGAAAGAGAACAAAAACCAGAATATCAAATGCAGAGGAGGAGCAAATGTTTATGGACCTGAAAAGTGAGGTGAATAAATGGTTACAGCAGATTGTTTTAGCATAAATTAAGACACTGTTCACAGTCTGGAAAAGAAACATGAAAATACGATGAAAACCTTATATTCACAGATCCATACACAGCTGTTCCTTGTGAATGGAGGACTCAGCTTGAACTACAATCTATTTGGAATGAAGTGTAATATCTGTGGGGGTTTTGTTTTAAATCTGTTTTCATAAATGTCAGAGTTGAGAGAAGCCTCTCAACTTGGCTAGGAGTTCAAATGTGAGGTATAATACTTTAGTTTACCTTATCTCTGTGCTGTTTTTTGCTGCTGAGCTCAGCCTAGCAGGTTGATCAATCAATTAACATGGAATCAATCAGAAAACCAAGCAATTTGAGGGCTTTCCAAGGATTATGACGGCTTTGAGTTTTGAGGTTCCCTTTTCTTCTTCCCCTCTACCTGACATTTTTCAGAAAAAAAAATTCCATTTAGAGCTGAGCATGAAACCTCCTGACATCATTTGCGTGATGTCATTCAAAAGGCTGGAATTGCTCTTTGGATAAAAGAACTGCTAGGACATCTTTTCTGGGTGTGCTTAGAAATCAGAGTTGCAAATAAATGACACTTTTGAATACAGGAGGCATGTACAAATTAATCTTATTCTTTGCCAAGGGCCAAAAGTTCGCTCATGAATGAACATCCATCAAATATGGTCACTTTAGGTAATAAAGGAGTGAAGGAAGCAAGAACTTAAGGTTCCCGTGCCCATGAAATAGAATGGTTATTCAATAAGAATAAAATTAAAACTGTTACATCGATTCAGTTGGTCTTGCAGAATGTAATCCTTTGATATTGATATTTTTAAACTGTAATTATATTATCAAGTGCAGGCCTGGTGGATTGCAGTTGTGCCAATACGCGGAGATGCTCATTGCACACCTGTGGTCCAATGCATTATAAAGACTTCATGAACACAACTCTACCAGTTCAGGAAGTACTTCAGACCTTGATCACACTGCCCCAGATTTTGATAACAATTTCATATTAAAAAATCTATGTTGTGACCCTGGTGAGAAATTTCCTTGTCTTTGATTTAATTTAAGGCTTGAGAGATGCAGGGATGACAGCATCATTCCCTAACCCACAGAGCTCTGTTCTTGGCCTCGGGTCATCGAGCGCTTCTCTAAGACAAAAAGTGCAGAATCTTACCAATTACTCATGGTGTAAAACTAATTGTCTCAGTAACCTTGACCAGTTTGTTGTCACCGTGAAGATCTCATGCTCTGAAGGTGACAACACCTTTACCCTGCAGTCAGAAATAAGCATTTTTCGCCCAATTCTGCAGGGCAGACTTTCCTTTAGTAGCACTGAAAATGCATTTAGAGAAAGGTTTTGCAGTTTATTTGAAGAATAGAATGCATGAAACCTTCTGGACACATAGGTGCTTTTGAAGAGGTAACTCCTCTGTTCCCCACTATCTGCACACTGTAAACTGGAACTTGCTTTAGTTAACCTTCAGAATTCTGGTTTGCAGTTATTGCTCAAGTGTGACACTTAGCATTATCTCACTACACTGTGTGTAGGAAACTGCTTTCTACTACCACTATTACTATTATTATTATTATTATTAAAATAACAGCAAATTAGAGAAATATTTTGAATCATTCATGACAATCTCAGTACTGAACATTCTTCAATATTTTAAATATTCCTCAAGAGTTCAGCTTTCAGCTTCCATTAGTAACATGTTTTGTAATGTACAGCCTTGTGTTTTGTAATTTTGTTCTCCTTGGCAAGGAAAATGCAAACAGTGACATCAGAATATTCTGTAGCATGTGAAATGAGAACAGATGAGATTTTCATGCAGCCTTAGCTTATGATTTTTTTGGTAAGTGATAATGAAAGAGATGGTCCAGAAATACATTTGCACATTAGTTAAAGGTCTGACTTACACAGCTATATCTATACATAGCCAGCTGCTAATCTGGGAACTGATAAGAACTATGCAAGCTGCCCTCTCCAATGTTTTCCCACTTTCTCAGCCTGCAGTGAGATCTGTGCTTGGTGCTGTGCATGCTTGCAGTAATTTGTTTTCTTTGGTTCACCTGCAGGAGCAGCAACTGCAGACAGATTGCTGGATGAGCTGTGGATATTTGTGCAGATGTGACTGTGTGGGTCTGACAGAACATGGCAGTTGGGTGCTTCTTTTGGTTCCTGCTGGGATGCCCAGGAGTGTGGTGGTCAGGATTTGGATCCCTTGCTTGGTTTGCTGCCATTCGTCTCAGAGCACTTTATATTGTGCTATAGACACAACACACCTGGGATTGCTGGGATTACCAAACCCCGATGAATCTCCCACGAAATAGGAAGGAGGCAGATCTGCCATCCGCTCTCCAGTGCCCCAGCAGGGTCCCAGGCTGGCTGTGTGCAGCTCAGGATGAGAGAAAACACAGAAAGAAAGGCTGAGCTGCAGAGCATCTCGCGGGGAAATGGCCAAGGTAGCTCTAGGACAGAAAGCTTCTCAATCTGAACCAATATTTGAGAGGCACAATACACACACACAAAGGAATTTTTTTTCTTTTTTTTTCTTTTTTTTTTTTTAGTTTTTTTCCTTTCCCTTCCTTAGGCTGTGTCTTTCATGCTTCAGATCTCAAGATGCACAGCACGTAAAGTGCTGTGTGGGAGGCAGAAGCTCCATGATTGAGCTGCCGTTTTAAGTTAAGTTATATATTGCCCATAAATGATTATTTTCTGGGGCTTATCATCTTCATTAAGAATCACTTTGAGCTGAGCATTTCTATTAATCAGCTTGAAGCTGGCTGTTTATGCCTGTAAAAAAATTTTTCACTTTACAGTTTCTGAGTTTTTAAGCTTCTATGGAACCTTTTCAAAAGGAAAACCCCTCTCAAATATTTTTAAAGGAGGAAACCACAAACAACATATTTGACTTTGACAGAATTCCTCTTTATTTTGAAGAAAATTCTGAATCAAAATCATGAATGGTACTGTGGAGATCAACAACTTTTTAAAATGACCCAAATCCAGATTTAGCTGAGATTGCCATAAAACCACTCATTATATAATGATGGCCATAAAACAGCAATTATACTATTTTATTCTGAGTTTTAATTAGGTAATTGCAAGGAGTATGTTGATTGAATTCTTAGAATGTTTAATGGTGGTTAAGACAATATGATAACATTTTAGTCCATATTCTTCAGAAGTACTTCTAAATAATACCAGAATTCACACACTCCACCTACCCTTCCTTGTATCTTTTATTTGTCATTAAAGTGGGAGTTTTTTTAAATGACAACATAGTGCAGTTCTCTTTATGACTCTAAGTGACAGAGGAATGTGGCATTTTTATCATCACACACTGCTCATTTTCTCCCTTTTCCACCCATTTTAATCCTTTAGTTCAGATTATGGTTCATCTAATCCAGTTCAGTTGTTTTCTATCAGATTTCACTGGACTATGCAAGACCACTTTAAGGACCCCATGGAAAATGGCTCTTTCTGGTCCTGGTCCTGCAGGAAATAAGGCTTTCACCCCCAATAAGTTTGTTTAAATAAACAAACAAATAAATAGACAAATAAATACATTTGCTTTTTTGTCAAAAAATAAGTTAGGTCATCTGAAATTACTTTTAGTCCTACACCATGAATATCCGTAGATTGCAAATGCATTAATCAGAGAATGTGTAACTAAATAGTAGCACAGAATTCCATTTCTTAGAGATCAATGTATAGCTCTTGGCATCATTAGGGGAAATTTTCATGCGAAATATAATTACTGCATCTTATAAATCAAATTATATTAATAAGCTGATCTCTTTGGGACAGGAACTGTCACTTGCTATATTATTGAACAATGCTTATAATGCTGGGCTTGTAACTTGATTGAAATTGAGATCTGACTGTAAAATTTTGATCAGAAAAGCTTGGTAGCTTTTGTTCCCTCACAATTTATACAATTGCTCAATACATTTTTCTCTATTGTTTTAGCCTTTTTCATTTGACAAATATTGATGGGTTTGCCTGGGCTTTAATGGAAGTAAAATTGTCACGAAAAAACCCCCGAATAATTGCATGTATTTCTGTAACAGTTACAAGCCAGAATACTTTGTTCCAGAATAAGAACTCAGATTAATATAGTCCAAGCTACTTCTCAGCCTTTTAAAAGTCTTCTCCTTTGAGTCAATCACAGCTTCTCTGAACTGCAGTAACAAGCAGTACCTTTACAAAATGACCATTGCTGTCCTCATAAGAAGACTTCACTTGCAACTGTTAATTCATGTCAACAAACATTGCACACAGCTATCAACAGGAAAATTTACAGGACCAATATTAACAGCCCTTAGCTATTTTAAATTGTAACACCTAACTCCAAAGTATTCTTGATGCTGTACTTCTTATTCAGGCAAAAATTTAAACAATAAGCAGAAAAATTATTCTTTATTTTGTCCTGGTATTGATCAAATACCAGTCAAATACCTGTCTATGATCAAATCCAGGATTTGTAGTGGTGATATCATACAAGTCCAGTATAAGTAATACCAGCACTGTATAAAAATTATCAAATTAATTTTGATCCAGCACCAGTTTTTGATTTGGAATGAGAAGGCATAAATTAATCTAGATGGAGAGGAAGAAAAAAAATCAAGCCCAAGGTAGAGAAGCTCATACTGAATGTCCAAGACCATCTGTCTGTCTCTGAGTTTATCACAGAGCTGGGCAGCTGTCTGTCCCTTCAGAAGTCACCCAAAGCAGGTTTCAGAGCAGCTGAAAGCAGAGAAGGGCAGCAGCCCTCAGCACCACCTCTGGTGGCTTAGAGAGCATCTGACCTCATGCCAAGCAAGCTGGGATCTCCCAGACTCTCAGGTTCACTTCAGGAAGTTTCCCTCAGAGTAACAACTTCCCTGGGCAAAGCCACCAGCGAGAGCAAGATGTTCTCAGGGATGCACTGATCCTGTCTTGTGGGAAAATCCACACAGCTTGTTAGCTCATTCAGAGCTGTGCTGCTCTCACACTGTGCTGCTCATGCTGCTCTGCATCATGATGGGTTTGGAGGCTTTGGGTTCACCCTTTTGGCAGCACATCTGCAGAGACATTGCATTATTTATTCTCTGTGTATGACACCTCTCGTGGCTTGAATATTTGTAATTATCTAGCTCTCAGGCACATCAAGCTGGAAAATGCAGATTTTGCATGGAGATTTTCAGCAGTTTATTGTAATGTAGTGACTTCATGGAAGAATCGAGTACTTTTGTGCATGAAAATATTCCATGTCCAAAAAATGTTGGTCTCATTCTGGAAGATGGTGCTATTATCGTATATCTATAGGTGAGCAAGTATATCTGTAGCAGACATATATATTCACAAAACTGAATTTTCCTAAAAGATATGAGATGGAAGAAGCTGCTCAGACCCACAGTCCAGCTGTTACTATAATCTTGACCTGACCAGTTCCGTTGGGAGCATCTTTTCACTGTCACTGCTCATCCAAAGTTTCTACAACTGCAGGGTAATCAGTGCCACCTGCCAGTGCTGGGGAAACCCTCAGGGAACTAATGCAATAAATCAGTGATTATAACAGAAGTGACAAATGTGTTACAAAGTAAACTATGATGCATTTTTCCTCCAGGTCTGCTGACTAACAAGGAGGCTATTTCTCCATATTACAGATTTTCTCTTACCTGTTGTTTGTATATATGATTTTATTTTCTGCTGATGGATTTGTGTACTTTTGGCCATATTGGGATGACAAGACAGTGACATCTGGTGACAAGTTCTGTGTATTAATTTTATTTTTTGATACTTTGCCATGAAGCGGTTACCCCAAATTCTGGTAATTACTGTAAAAAATCTGTTAATAAAGAGAGAACCTCAGCAAGACCCATAAAGTGTATATGAATGTCACAACTTTAGCCTATTAGCTGGAGAAATAAATATTAAGTGATTTCTTATCCATGTAGCCAACTGCCTGCCCATTGCCACCAAACTGCTTCCAGTCAGGTCCTCCATGGTCACCGTGTGTCACCTATGTGTCCCCATGTGTCACCCACATCTGCTGGGAGTTTGGACTGACCACAGACATAGAGGGCTGTGTGTTATTTTTAGATGTGGAGGAAGCAGTCACAGAAAGAGATAGAGCTGACTGCTCTCTATACTTCCTCAAAAAACCCAAAGCAAAACCCCCAAGTCCTCAGCCTTATTTGCTGTCACGGCTTTGGTGGTTTTTTCCTAAGTGGTGCCAGCAGGGCTCCTGCTAACAGCCTGATGTCTCAGCTTGCTGCACTTGCTGGGCCTATTAATTCCATAAACACAAACATCAGTGCTCCTCCTCCTTCAGGCTGCGAAGATGTTTATTCTCAGTCTTTACCAGCAAGTGCTGTGACTGTGAAGCTTTATCTCTGCTCCATCACACTGCTGGATCACATCATCACTTTAGCTCTCAAATGGTCCTGGGGTTGTTCTGATGGTATTGGAGAATAGATTGAATTTATCCAGAGATGCGTGAATAAGAAAGAAATCAAGAGCAATAAAGTACAGCGCTGCCTCTTTAATCAGATGGGTTTCCTGCATAGTCCTCTAAAGAGCTGAGGATAAATGACACTTTTGGGCTGTTACTCTCCTTTCCCTGCTACCAACACTCCAAGCTGGGGTAAACAAGCTGTTGCTCTGGGAAGCAATTTGATCCAATTGTTATCCCCACTTCCAGTGCTGTGGCTCCTCCTCTTGCTGGTATCTCAGTGACTCCTGAGGCTCCCCACTGCAGGAGAAGCTCTGCTGCTCCATCCCTTCACTCCTGTGTCTCTCTGGTGACAGATGTGGCTCCATGGCCAAGGTCACGCTGAGCTTGGGTCAGTGGGTGAATTTTGGGGTTAAACCCTGCAAATCCTGCCCTCAATATGGTCTCAGTCAAGCCTCACACAGCCAGGCTGGTAGCACAGATCACAACCTTTTCCTCTGGGTGGTGGCTGCCCTTCTCTGTCATTTCATCACATTGGCTGAAAATAAATTTAAATCACCATCAATTACTAATATATGCTATTGCTATCTCCACTGAGGTGAATAAAATGCTACAAAATTTATAAGTGTAATTTCCTTACATGTTGATTCTTTCTATATTCCCAGCTCCCGCAAGGCTTTGTAGATATGCAAATTATGTTTCATCCATTTTTGGAAGTAAGTTTTAGTTATTAATATTTTAAAGCACTCAGAATATTTTTTTGAATTGTTAGATATTTTAAGTTGGTGTCATTTTCCTATCTGTACCACAAGGTATAAAAAAAACTGTGATTGCAGTCCCCTGACTCAATGGGAGTAACCTGGCAAGAAGTATCATTCCAAAGCTTTTTTTCAGTCTTTCTTTTTTTGCCATCATCTGAGCAAAGATGGATTTTTTCCATAGCATCACTATAAAACATTCATAAACAATAATGTTTTCCTGATTGTAAGTGGTATGTTTTAAATTACATTTAAGACATCTGAAAGTAATTTATCCCAGAGCTACATGGTGTCACTTGAGAAGAGAAAGTCAAAATCACTTTTGAATTTGCTGTGACTTCAGTAGTGCTTGCAATGGCAGCTCAAGCTGCTGCTCAGGAAAGCAGTCCTAGAGCACCTCGAGGGATGACTCAAGATGTGTCTGTGTGTGTAAAGTCCCCAAATTCCTGAGGACTTTAAAGCTTCTCTGCCTCATTCAGGTGTCTCTGATTCCCTTGACCTTGTGAATATTTTAATGCTGTACTTTCCAAAAATTACTATTGCAGCTGCAATTGAACATTTTAATTTGTTTGGAGTGCCATTTTGCAGTGGATAATGCTATAAAGCCAAATTAGAAAAATTACAATGTATGTTCATACAAATTAATTATTCCTAATGATTTCCTGCCAAAACATATATTCCTTTCTGTGAATAAAATGGAAAGATGATTCTTTACTCTCGGAAAATGTCCATATGTTTATGCAGATCTTAATTTGCAATCTCATTATAGTTGTGAATTATACTAATATATATTTCTATTACAATTTTGAAGATTTTTTTCTTGACTCTTGTCCTCTCCCTGCTGCCTGCAGGTGGTTTGAAATTGCAGCTGGTTTACTGTTGTGTTCAAGGTTGCTTTGATACTGTAGGAAATGATATTTTTATTCTTGTGGCCATGAGGAACCTGTTGGCTCTATTCAATGGAGGAGTTTCCATCCTTAAATCTCCACTGCATGGCATTTGTATCCACAAATCCAGGTAGAAGTTACTTTTCATCTCATGAAGTGCTGCAGATCCTGGGCAGGTAGGGAGCTCAAGTACAAAATTTTTCTTCTACATCAGGACACAATAAAATATTGTGAGTATGGGTCTGTTAAAATATAGATCCTATTATTTATGTGGTGATATTTTTTGGGTAATGTAAGGTGTTCTCACATTCTGATAATCACTGAAACCATCAGCCTGCACCACTTCCTCAGGGTTCATTTGTTAAAGGAATTTTTTCTGTTTGTTTGTTTTTGGTTTTTGGTTGGTTTTTTGGATTGGTTTTGGATTTTTGTTTGTTTGGTTTGTTTTCTGCTGGGCGCTCTTTTCATCTAGTGAATATTCTTTGTATTACATATATTACATCGAAAAGCCCAATCTTCTTGGATGGATAGTCCTTTATTAGATCTTGTGTCATATAAATGTGACATCAGATCACTAAACATGAAATATTCCAGGAAATAAAGGCCTGAAAAGGCAGAAGAGATATAGTAATAAACTTTGTGTCTTCCAGCAGCACAGAGACCTTGAGAGCAGAGTTTGTACTTCCCACAGAGGGAGCACAGGGATGGCTTTTCCCTGAGGAGCTCAGCCTCACACTCAGCCCTGGGGAGATGCAAGGGGCACTCAGCACAGCCCTAAGAAAGGCTTCACTCCTGAGAAACTCCAGCCAGAGGAAATCTGTGTCCTTGAAAAGAGGTGCAGATGTGCTGCAGCTGTAACTGGGGCGGAGGAGCAGCAGGGTCTGCTCGGAGTCACACTGCCAAAGATGCTGATCTCACCCACTTTGAGGAGTGCTGGGAAATCCTGAAAAATCTGCTGTGGTTGCAGAATGAAGCCTCTGCAAAGTGTTTGATTGTCACAGATAGAATCATCCCTAATGACAAAGCAATCTTCTTTAACCCTTCCATCCTCTGACCATCTCACTCCATGCTTGTTATCCAACACCGAGAGCTGCCGATGTGTTACCAAGGGTATGATTTGCTCTTCAGAAGTTAGCAGAAATCTGATGGTGAAAAAAAATAAGCCTTAAAGTGTTTCCCAGTATTTCTCTCTGTTCTCACCTGTATCAGGGAATAGGGTAAGAACTGAAATCAGTAGAGACTGTAAGAAGGAAAATGCCCAAGCAAAGATGACAGAAAGGGTGAAACCCAGGAGCAACACCGAGTTATTTGTATACGAAGGCAGTACATTTTAATGATGTTATGGGAATAATTTTGAAGAGGTTTAAGTATGATTAGCAAAGAAAGAAAGGACAGCTTTTGTTGATGCCTTAGTTCAGCAAAACAATTACAGAGTAACTTAATGGTGGTGGTGTTAATGTAGGTTTGTATTCAAACCTTAATGTCTGAACCCTTTCTTGTTTTTAAACAAAATCTCACCTTTCTCTGGAATGGTACTTTAAACCTGGGCTAATGGGCACAGAGGCTACCACGAGTATGAATTCCACTGGAATTCTGTAGCAGTCTGTCCAGTCCCTCAGGAGGAGGCAAAATTAATCATTCAGGTCCAGGCAGTGATTTGTGACTTTCCCCTAGTGAGGAGAAAACCATTTTTCCTACAAGACAGTGGGGAACAAACCTTGCCTGAGGCACGTTGCTCTTTTTCATGGTGCACACAGAATCTCCAGAAATGAATGAGGGAGCAGAGAGGAAATGTTGGCTTTGTGTCACTGCAGCTTAGCAACAATGACCAGGGGCGAGACCTTCGTGCTGACCTGGCAACACTTCAGTGAGCATAACCCTGGGTTTGCATAAGGATTCTGCTGAAAATGAGACTCTCGAATCCAAATCAGCATTCAGGCTGACTCAGGATGTATTATCTCCGTAGTCCTGAGTCCAAATGGTGCAGAAGTATCAGTGGTAGATAGCTCTGCCCCTCTACCTAAATAGATTAAAAGATGTCTCTTCTTCCCATTCTTGCTGTGATAAGGAAAGAAGTTACTCAGGATACTCACAAAGTTGGAGGATTTGCCATGAGGTCATTTCCCTGTTTGTTGTACAGTCTCAAACTCCTGTGCAAACAGGGAGACACAAAACATGTTACTTTCTTGGAAATCTCCTACCTGATCTCCTGCCTCACAGAAGTGGGATGAGTCTTTGAGGAAGAACATGTTGACAGTGTCAGCCCAAGGCATAAATTCTCTTAGATATTTCTCAGGACCCAGACTTCTGCCAGAAGAACTCCAGTCTTGAACCACAAGCTATTTCCTTCTTTATAAACCTACAATATATATAAGCTTATGTAATTTCAGAATGAAGCTCTCAGTTTTTTTAATTACATAACCTGAACTCTACACACTTCCAATCATATTGGTGCCTCTCCTTTCTCCTCAGTTGTGTCCACCCAGGCTTATTGCTAATTATTGTCCTTTTTTGCTGGAGCATTTGGGGTTTGCCCCAAAGGGCTAAAAACAAGTGTTGCAAATGGAAAGAGCTGGTAATTTTGTGGGGCTGTTTCAGAATCGAAAGGCTGTTGGAGGAAGCAGAGCCTGACTGCAGCTGTGCAGAACCTGCAGCTTGGGCTTTGCAATTGCTGCAGCATTTCCTGCTCTGCCCCTTGCTGCTCCCTGTGGAGAGCCTGTTTGCCCAGCTGTTGTTCAAAAATGCATGTTATTGCTACCAAATGGATGACCTGGAAAAGTTAAATAAGAACCAATTTAAAACCAGCAGACTGCAAACAGTTTTGGGCTAAAAAAAATGGTGTGAGCTAAATTTGGAAGGCAGAGAAAAGCCAATTAATAGAAATGTATTTGAAGGAACATATAAAATGAGGCATAAAGTCTTATATAAGAGGTTTTGTTTTGGCAAGAAATATAGAACAAAATATGCAAAGTGTGATGGAAGTGGATAATAATAGTTTGAATGTTTTAAACAGGTTAGAGTTTGTAATATTTTCCACTTAAAGTGAATGCAGACCTCATGTGTTGTTATTCAAAGGCTTGGAAGTCTTTTTCCTTACCCACGAAAGGCAGCAACAGATGTAGGTCAGCATGCTGGATAGCTGGTTGAATGACAAAAATGAGTGCAGTGGGGCAGGAATAGATGTTGGGGTTTTTTTCTCTCTCTCTGCACTGCAACACAGGTGCTGTTTGGAGATGTTGACAGCTAATGTTTTTCCCTCCCCATCTTAATTCCATCAGGAAGCACCATTCGTCCAGTGCCACTAACAGTGGACTCTGTTCTAGTACAAGAAGATATATTGATTTATGACATTATTACAGAGATCCTTTGTCATGCTCAAACCAGCAGTTATCAGCAATTTTGGTGATGTGTTGGAATCTAGCTGGCTATAAAAGACTCTTTCCAGTTAAATAAGTTTTGAAGGTAAGATGAGGTGTTTGCTATTGTAAAAATAATTTTATTGAACTGTTTCATAGCTATTCCATTCCACCATAAACCCACTTGACTTTACTAAAGAAAATTGTCTTCCTCAATGATTTTAAGTTGTTGACAGCTTATGTGGCCATAAGTTGCCCCCTAATTTCAGTCCAGAAATACAATACTTAGGCATCACATTTTTTTCCCAGAGGGATGCTCATGGATACTGGGAGATGTCCCTGCCTGCAGCAGGTGGAACTGGGTGATCTTTGGGGTCCTTGCAACCCAAGCATTTCTGGGATTGAATTGGTAAGGGAAAGGGAAAGATTCACACACTGTGTGTAATATCTAGACCTAAAGAAAATATGCCATAAGATAGGAGATTCCAGATAAAAATAAGTAATTTTTTTCCTATCTGTGGTATTTCACATAGTTGCTATTCTGCTGTTGCTATGGCAATGGCAGCAGTTCTCTGTCTCTATATTGTCCTCTTTTCTGTCACTTCGATCTACTTACATGTGCTCACTTCTACTCAACAGAAGAATTGCCCATCCAGATGATCTTTTCTCCACCTTGCTTTACAGTCTCATGCAAGAAACTTATTTTAAGTCTACACAGAACTTAAATATATATATATATATATATATGCTTAAAGGCTTTGCTGGACTGGTAGCAGTGCTGTGTTTCTCACCAGATCACTACAGAAGTGAAAAGAGTTCTCTCTTACTCTTCCCAGAGTATTTCAAGGTCCTCTTGAATAAATCAAACATTGTCTCTTGAACTGCTTTAGCAAATTGGCATGAGAAAGACTGAAATTAAGTCTATGTTATTTTAGCCATTCTAAACTTTCCTCTTCCTGTGTGATCTTACATTTAGAACTTGGCTGAAGGAAAGGACTGGGGAGTAGCTGCTGAGCATTATTCACCATTTATAGTGCAGACCAGGATGTAGTGTGGGATTGAGACACTGGAATTGTTCTTCATCTGGAATGCTGTTATAGAGTTTCACAGCCCAAATGAAAGATTTCTGATAGTGGGCAGGCAATTATGGCAATAACATAACATCACATCGTGGAAGTGTTGATGTTTCTCAGGCATAATGGACACTTCATTTTCATCTTTTAGAAAATCAGAACTACTGAATTTGTGGGGGGAAAAAAAGGATAATGAACTGCAAACTTTTAAGGTGGAGAAGTTTAATTACAAAAATGGTTTGTAACTGATTATCTGGCCTCTGCTTCTGCATGATCTGTAGGGAAAAAGCCCACAATGGACAGATGGTGAGATGCTCTTCTTTTCATTGTCTTTTCTCACCCTCTTGCCCCAATTTCTGCAGCAGAAATGTTTATGTTCTTGGAGAAAACCAGGAGCATCAAAACATGGAAAAATGCAAATAGGATAGACTAAGCTAGCGAAACAAATAATGCCATTTCCTTCCTAATTTTCAGATAAACATTAACCTTGTCTTATCGCATTCATCTGAAAAATACAGTTTTTCCTATTTGCAGTTGTTCAGTGGCGAGTTCCAACTTGTCTGCAGTCCAGCTTGTATCAGACTGGCAGCTGTACACAGTGTCTGTAATTTTTCTCCTGCCAGTTTTGGTGCTTTGGTTTTTTCCCAACTGCTTTCCCATGAGATTTACTCATATTTTAAAGCCTGAGCGGTGCTCAGCCCCATTCCCCTGCAAGCCACTGGCCATGGCAGCTGCACCTGCGGCCCAGCATTGAAAGGCAAATCCTGGCCGAGCTGATCCCCCTGGGAGCATCTTGTCTCCTCTGTGTGGCAGAGTTTCCAAAAAAAGAGCAAAACATTGTTTGCTTTGAGTTTACACTGCATTAAAAAAAATGTGTTTTAAAGGTAGTAAGGCATTGCAACTCATCCACAGCTTTGTGTGAAGCAGAAACAAGACACACCATGTACTTTATAGTTTTAAAAATAAAAGAGAACCACTGTAGGCTCAATCAACTGCTAAAGCTGCATATAAAACTACAGAGAAATGCTAAGGCAATTTTGGCTCTTTTCTACTTTT
The DNA here is from genome assembly GCA_024500445.1 of Entomyzon cyanotis. Lineage (NCBI taxonomy): Eukaryota > Metazoa > Chordata > Aves > Passeriformes > Meliphagidae > Entomyzon > Entomyzon cyanotis. The sequence continues at coordinate 273,531 of JAKEPQ010000852.1, forward strand.
GTATTATACATTATAATGGCATTTATGTATATCCTGCCTTTTCAGTTTCACTCCAGGAAGGATTGAACCTCAAATCAAAGCAAATTCAAATTTTGCACTGACAAAGACCAGAAACTGGTTGAATAATCAAGTTTTTAAGGAAGTCACTGAGGAAATTCAGGAGTCGAGAATGTAACTTTTGGGAAGATGAAAAGATTAAAGCTTTTAATCGTTTACCTGGGATGTCATTCTCTGAATTGATTCTATTTTTAACATTTTTTTGTATTCATTTTACAGGGGTAATTATCAAGTCATTTAGTTCTTGTAAGCTCTGATTCAAAGTCCACTATATAAATCTGACTTACCACATCTTGCTGTTCCACTCTTGTGATGTCAGAGGAAAGTATTTTTTATCTGTGGAAGAATTCCCCATTAATGAGCTTCGTGCTCTCAGCTGATCCTAAGCAATACAAACCAGATACTTGACAGGAATTGAGTTGTATTGCACACAGATTGAAATATCCATTTTTAACAATCACCTTTAATACAGGCATAGTGTTTCTCTGTTCTGGAGATCAGCTTTTAATGTTTAGACTTAATGACTTAATAATAGAATAGAGATTTCCAGGGACTAAGCTCATACCTGTTTTCATTTGTCTTACAGTAAAAAGGCTTATCAGCTGCAATAGCTATAACACTATTTTCTCCTTATTGTTTCCAAAGGGAATTTCATTGTGCAGAACCTGCACCAAAATTTATTTCAGGTGAGGTATTCTTGGTCATTCCAAGAGTGGGCAGTTTTTTTGTACAACATTCTTACTTATTAAATTGTGATGGCAAAGATTTTTTCAAAGGCATCTCTGCTAGGAGCTGTATCTGCCCATCACCATCCCAAAGCACTTACAGCTTCTATGTAAAAAGCAAAAAATACATGGGGAAAAGAAGGCTTCTTACCCTGGCTGTGCAAAAGGGAAGTGGTCTAAAGAAGAGTTTAATTCTTTGCACAGATAAATATGTGGGAGAGTGGGAAGTGATCTCAGATCCCCTGTGGGGCTAAGATATAGGCCTATCCTTCTTGTTCAACTTAATTTATAGTAAGTATTCATTTTTAACAGTGCTTCAGTATAAATCATTTAGTAATAATCCATCCTCTTGGAACCAAAGCTATAACAACCAGCTGCATATGAACAATTGGTGCTAAAAGATAGGTAAAAGTGTCTCTTTTGCTATAAAAGTGTCTCCCTTTCTGAATCAGTTTAGCATTTTCTTTCTCCTTGAGAGACAAGGATATTTGGGCTGCAAAAGGATAGAAAAAAGGTTTCGTTTTCATTAAAAATTCATGTTCCAAAGATCAATAAGAAAAGCCCCATCTCTTCCCTTACATTGAGCATATGAAGAAAAGGATTCTTCCAGAAATTCACAAAACATCTGTAACAAGTTGTCAAATGTCCTGGGGCCATTGCAGAGCCAGGCAGCTTTGGATTCATTAGTATTACTAGCTTGAATACTCGAATAATTAGCCAGGTCCCTCTGGTGAGCAGCAGACAGCCTTTATAACTCTGAAGCCATGTCTCAATTACATAAAAGAAAGCGAGTTGCTGCTCACACAAGGTACAATAGACACTTTGGACATCTGTTTTCTTTAGGTGATTAACAGACCTGATGTCTCAGAGAGCTTTGTGCTTTCTCTTCTCATCTCTTTGCACAAAAAGCTGGTTTTGCTCATCACTGCTTTAATTTAGTGACCCATTGAATCAGATTTATAACTGGAAGACATGAAAATATTTAGTGATTACTTCTTTTTAATGGAGGCAGTGGTTGTCATTAGTTTTTCCTTGGGTTGTTTTTTTCCTCGCTCCCCACCAGATCCCTTGCTATCCAGGAAGAAATACCTTTATTTCCTCGCCTATCATTTTAGGAAGGAGCATTTTTGCAACAGTTAAAAATACTTTGTAGAGAAATTCAATGCAATGAGAAGTGGAGATCAGAAACTCTTATTGTCAAATTCTGTAAGCATATTATAAAACTAATCACCAATAAAGCCAAGGATCCTTAGAGAAACAGCCATAATACTTTATTTGCTAGGAAAACAGGTCTCTGTGGGTGTGTTGGAGCTTTCCTTTCATACAGCTTTAAGTCTCATTCCATATGGCAAAAAGTGTTTGACCACAAAGGCCTTGCATTCATCAGGAGTTTAATCCTCCTGAAATCAAGGAGAGTTTTGCTAGGAGCTTCAACTGGGGCTGAGATTTCACCTCTGATTTTTGGAAAAGATATTGGCTGCTTCCCAGTTTAATGTGATTTATTCATCTTTTCCTTTTAAGTTTATCCTCTGATTAGCTGAGTGAGTCTTGTGTGGGACCTTGCTTAAAAGAGGGAACAAAGTGTGGATTAGAGAAGTTGAAAGAGTCAGACATGCAAGGGTGTTTATTAATGTTCTCTATTATTAAGTTTATTCTTTCATGTGGCATTTCTACAAAAGGTAAAAATGTACAAATACCTGACAAGGAGAATAATCAGAAGGATGAATAGCTGTGAGATGGATTATTGTTCTGTTAAAAAGAAAATAAATGTGTAAGAGGAATTTAGAAAGAAATATTAAAATCATATGCCATGAAAGTGGAGCTGAAAAGCCTGGACACAATCTCTGTGCTGCTCACACAGAGCTTTGCAGCTAAAGAGCAGAAGAGATTTGCTAGAACTGAGTGACTGGTGTAAAATGCAGAGCCAAGGCTCATACACTGATTTTCAGGCAGATGCATTAGGCCATTGACTTTGAGTATCTTGCACAATTTCCTCCATCAGTGTCCCTGTTCTGAGGCTCATTATCTGTGTCCTGTCACTGCTCTTTGTCCCTGTGTACACAGTCAGTATCACAACCTTAAACAAAGAAATGCTCTGCTTAAGTGAATTTCTGCAAGAAAATCATCCATATGCAAACCAGCATTGCTAATTGTCTGTCACCTTGGCAGACACAATAACTCCCTGTCGGTGCATTTGATAGCAAAGCCTGAATCCTGGCTTCTCCTTATTAGCTACTGACTGTAACCTGGTCCAAAAACCTTCTCTGGGGTCATTTGTACCTATATTTTACAATACAAGCAGGAAAAAAAGAGCTGTGAAATTGGAAACGATTTGTATGATTTGTCTCATGTTTGCATGAGAGGTGTGATTAACACCTGTCTGCTCTGTAAACGAGCTTTGACTGATGCTGTGCTCTGTCTGCCTGCACTTTGCTGCACTGGAAAGAGCAGAGGAGCACTCAGGTTTGGTGTCACAGATGCTTTGGGCTTCAGCAGAATCAGGAGGATTCATTTCTTTCCTCTCTCCAGTCACACATTTGCACTGCTCCATCCAATCACCCCCGTGAGTTGTCTTGGCATTTATTTCTGGCTGCACAATGATCATGCCACAATTTCTTTTTATCTAAATAGAGAACTGAGAAACACACCTATTGGGCATTGCTGTAGGTGTCACTGGTTTTTAACAAGCACTTTATAAAGTCTTTAAAAAAAGTTTTACCCACTTCTTTTTTCAGATCATGCAGGTTACCTAGAATTGTTTTTCCTCTCCCTATTGCTTAGCAGCCTTTAGCAGCTGCTGATATATCAACATGACATAGATAGATAGATCGATAGATCGATAGATAGATCTATAGACATCTATCGATAGATCATGGTGCAGCCACAAGAACTGGAAGTTCAGATTTCCATCACATGATTTTAAAATATATTTCATACAAACATCTATAGATCTCCAAATGCAATTTGGCACATTCCCTCTCGTGGAATTTCTTGTCCTGCTGTCAACAAGCTGGGTACTATCACTTGGAAATCCACTTCAGATAGCCATTAATTATGCCTTGTTAGTGTCAAAATAGTTAATGTCTTTTCTTCCTTTTATTTTTTTTTTAGACTTAATAGCATGCTATCATCTGGCAACTTAATCTTTGCTTCAATGAACAGTACCAACACATTAAAATTATGTGAAAATTATTACATTAACTTTACAGAAAAAAATATCATTAGTACAAGAAGCACATTAAATTCCTCAAGGATACCTCAAGTGCATGGATTTTGATGTTGATTAGAAGTCCTTCTGCAGAAATTGTTATTTTGGGATGTTAGCTACCCTTTTTCCCAACTTGCAGTAAATTACCACTCTCTGTATAAATTGATTGATATCTGTATTCTGTACAGATAGGATCTTAATGCATGGAAGAACATCTCAGAGGGTATAGCTAATTAGTTGAAATACAAATAACCACAGTTTTTGATTATTTTGGCTGGAGGTCTATGAGGGAATGAACATAACATAACATACCTGTATTTAAACAGATTTCTGTGGGATAGTAAGAGCATCTGGACAAATGGACAGGTGGGTTTTTTTCATTCAAAAATGATTTTCCACAAATTGGAAACTGATTAAAAGAAACCCAGAAACTTTTCTGTCTCACTCGTAAAGCAGCTGCTCTTGAGTCTCCCTCAGACAAATGAACCTTCAGAGACCTTTCTGACCCATCAAATATTATTGCATGAAAAGCCTTTGGCACATTGGTCTTTCTCTCATCTTTTCCCATGATTTCCAGTCTCTCATTTTATTTGTTTCCTGTGTCAGATCATTAAGTGATATGTTTGCAGGTTTAGCTCTCATGGCTAAACCCACTTCATATGAGTCTTTCTCTGCCAATATTAAATTTTCCTGAATTTATTATTCCCTCACATTATTCCCTCAATATTTCACCAACTGGGAATAATTCTCTCTGAATTTCTGCAGAAATCTCAGAAAGGCAGGTCTGTTCTCTTGGTTATCAGTCATTCTCATTATCTTGATTAATTTTCCTATGATTTGGTATCTAATTTTCTTCAATGTAAGAATTGTCCTGGACCTCGAGCCATGGGATAGATGCCTGTGATATTAGAGGTCTGGATTTGTTCCTGGGATTGACTGATGTGCCATAACTCCCTGGTGGAGTAAGTCAGATCTTCTGGCTACACCTCCTGCGATTGCAGAGCAGATGTGTCACACTTTCCAATTCACCACTGGCACTGCTTTGCCTCCCTGGCTCTGTCCTGGGGTAGAATGGACACATAAATATTCTCCAACAGCCTCTACTTTTTACCTTTACATTTTTTTTTAACTTATTATTTCTTTAGCCTGCATTTCTCATATGCCCTTTCTGGTTTTTGAGGATGACTTTATCTCTTGTCTCTGGAGGAATCAGACCTAGAGTGTAATTCAATATATTGCTTCAAAGCACCCAGAATGCTGTGACCCTGCATCCCACGCCTTCATCTTAATTTCTAAAACTGTGTGAAATGAAGCCTGCATAGAGATAGATTTGTCACAGAGACTTGAATTCCATTTTGTGTTTTTACCTTTCTGCCAGTCCATGTTTTCACACACTGAGTTATTCTTGTTTATTTTCAGACCTTCTTTATCTGAGAAGGAAAAAAATAGAGAGGTCTGTTTTGAATCCCCTGTCTGCCATTTAGAATGAATTTTTATACCAATAACACCAGCAGATTGCCAGATGTACTTTTAACTCTTCTGCTTTGGAGATAAGATTGATATTAATCCTATCTTTTTCAGTAATCTCCTGAAGTATTTACCTGCCTGGAATAATCGTATTTTTTTTTTATTCTAAATTCTTTTATTTTTAATATCCCTTCAATATGCTTTTCATTTCAAGTTGCTTAGATGACTCATTACTAGTCTCAGGTAGAGAGTGCATTTTCTGTGCCAGACACTGAATAACAAATTTAGATGGATTCTTTTCCATGGATGATTTTTATGATTATTATTTTTAATCTTAGCTATGTCTCCTCTCATGATGTGCTGCTGGGTACTAGCAATAGATCTGACTGTAGTTTGCACTGAAACTCTTTTCTGGCCATTTAAAGGAGCATTAAAGTGGGAGTAAATTATTTGTTGCTTTTTCCTGATCCTCTTAAACTGCCAACATAGTGAGAAAGGGATTTTTTATAAAAGACAGCTGTATTCTAAAGGTCTCTAAAGAAACAATAAAGAGTTCGGCCCCCAATGGACAAAGGTGAGAAATTTGGCTGTATATTCTTAAATAAAGTTTTGTATGCTAGAGGACCTAACTTAAAAGGGAATTATTTACCACCTGCTGTGCTCAGAGCCCAGCCATCCTCACCTGCCATCCTCTAGGTGAAAAGCCCTTCTTTTTCTGCTGCTGAAGTCAGGAGAATTGCAATGGGCTGGAATAGAAACAACTGGGGAAAAGAAAAGGAAGACAGGGATAGTGCAGAGAAAAGACCTCCACAATTTAACTTAAAAAACAGTAGACAAAGCTGATGTTAAAATGCAAATGACACAAAACCTTTATCACTCCTGAATCTGCTCTCAAACCAGCTGGTAGACTTTTGATGAAGGCAGTTGAGATTTATGACTCCTAAAGAATGAACTTCCTTTTGTCTTTCAGTTAATACAGGACAGGAGCAAAAACCAGTATGAAAATAAGTAACAGTTTGCTTTCTGGTTTTAATTAAGTTTGGCAAAATAAGGTCAGAAGAGGAGTATTTGAAGTTGCCTTGGGGATTTTGCAGGCTTTTTCAGTCAAACTAATGCTAAAAATATAAAGAAAAAGATGAGATACATTTGGACCATCATTGTCATGACTATAATTGCTTTAGAATCAGCCTCCTACTCTATAAAAGAAATGTGAAAAATTTCTGTTGACATGTTTGGAAAATGGATTGACCCAGTGTTTACTCAGTAAAATAATTTGATGTAATCGTGATCCACAGCTGGTTTCCAGCATTTGCAGAAGCCAAGAGTTGAAGAGAAAAAAAGAGCAAGAAAATGTTGGACTTGTTGGAAGCATTAAGGATATTTAATATTTATATCAAATAATAGTTTTTGCATTTTGCTCTCCAGATTAGTGGAGCTATTGTGTATTGGCTACATGGTTTATTTGCTCTTCTAAACTGTGCTTTCTGCAGTGTTTGACACAGACATGTTAGAGGCCATGCATTAAGCTGCTCATCCCGCCAGGTTCCTGCAAATAATGGGCTCAGAGATGTGAGAGTTTGTGCAGAAAGCTCACAAGGAAAAATCCAGTGAAACCTTGACTGAGAGATACAGAGCATTAGCCAGTTCTGGGCATCATCCTCTGTATCCTGTTCAGCACCTCAGCAGTCAAATGATCTCAAGCACTGAAGGTTTTCAGTCTAATCCAGCAAGGCATCAGCCTCAGTGGGAATTACCATGTCCAAAATGACTGTGCCCATTGCAGGTGAGCAGAAATGTGCCAAAAGCTGAGCATTTGTTTAAATGCTTCATAAATCCAGAATCACAATCACTGATTATAGAACACTTTGAAGGCCAAGAAGTTTAAAAGCACTTTTGAAAGATAAATGAAATAATTTATGATCATTCCATTGGTGATAAAACAATGACATATGCAACTCTTTAGTATTCAGTCTTCTTGCATTTTACTAATATTAATGATGTCAAGTTTATTTCCAGCACAACATGACTTTTCCACCCTTGAAAACTTAGTCCATGTAAAAGGATGAAGAGCTGCATCTTCTCCACACGCAGCAGTGAAGCTGCAGCACTCCAAGTGGCACACAGAGAATTCAGTCTAAGCTGAGAGGTCTGGCACAGAGAAGGGTAAGGTGAACACACAAAGGGCAAAGTTTTCTAGCATTTCCTCCCCTGTGCCTCCCTGCACTTTGTTTTGGGGATGGAAAAGGCTCAAGGGAAGAGTTTGAGCTGCACTGTTCTATAACACAAGGCTGCACAACACCAGAGTGTTTGTAAGCCATTCTCACTGCAGGAGAGCTCTGCTGCAGGCACAGCTCCTAATCGCTTTGTGCTCCATCAGTGACATCATTTTGCCATTTTTTAAATACACTGCTTTGCTGAACTGTGTTTGGATGACCCTCTCTGTTTTAAAGAAATGCCATTGATCCAGACTGGCACCGCAGATGAATTAGGTACCACTCTGGTTAGTCTGGCCTATTGCCAAGTGTCAGGATGGGAAAGACTCTGGTTTTAAACCTCAGCAAAGAAATGTTTTCTTCTCCTCTCTTTTAAATCTGCACTGCTATAATTATGGAAAGCAACTTATTTTTACCATCACCTACGGGCACAAGCTGTAAGCTGCCATTCCTTTTCCTGTACAGCTGTCTGGTTCAGTAAATACATCTTCGGGGACTCATTTGCATTAGTTACCAAGAGATGATTTGCAGCAGTGGATGGTGGTTTGTGCTTTCTAATGGGCTTTTTCAGCCCTCACTTTCTAACACGATTATGAGCCCTTCTGCTGCTAAGGGAAGAGTGCAGATTCAGTGCTGTGCAGGAGACATGAAGGTTAAGCCTGAGTAGGCAGGAGGAACATCATCTGGCATTCCCCACAGCACCGTGTGGAGACTAATGCCAGACTTTCAGCCAAAGTCCAGCAAGGTTCCCATTTGTAAGGCCTAACAACTGTCTCAGGGAATTTCGGTAGAGTTCTGTTTCATACTCCAGGAGCTCATGAGAGAGATTAAAGTGCACCTCATCGATATTTGTCATTATTAAAAAAGTAGAACGAGAAAGCCAAAGGCGTCTGCATTTAGATTATTTTGAAGTATTTAATGTGTGGATACACTGTTTAAAAAATAAGACCAGTGAGAACCCAGGAGATAAGACATTTTGGTTTTAGAGGAAAAAGAAGGAAGAGATGCTAAACCCTTCACTGAGCAGGGGAACTTCCTCCCTGAGACAAAAGTGCTGGCAGACACATCCTGCAGGAAGGGGGAGAGGCTTGGTGTCTCACAATTAAAGAGTTCAGAGGAACATTTTGAAATACACTAGAAAATCAGGAATGAATACACCCCATTGTTTTCAGAACCACATTGTGCTTGTTTCTTTAGGTAACCTGCACAGTTGTGATTTCAGATTTTTTGGGTTTTCAGTAATACACACTTGGGCTTTTTATTGTAAACCCATATTGTGAAGTGTTTCTCCTGGCTGGCCTACAAAGAAGTGAGGGCATGAATTCACAGTAAAAAACTGATGCCTGTGTGCCAAGCTGAAGGAGAGGTTTCAAAAAGCATCTGAGGAATATGCATGAATTTTTTTTAGTTTAATCTTCAGTGCTATTCTCTCTAAAATTGTTCAAAACCATGTTGATATGCAAAAGGCATCTAATTCTTTGTCCTCAGCTACTTATAGGTGTTTTAGCCTATAGGTAAAAACCTGTACCATTACAGCAGGTTTTCAGCTTTATCATATACTTTTCACTCAGTTTTTGTCTTTCCACATTTGTTCAGTTCTATCTTTGTTTCATACATAATGATTATATCCATCAATGCTCATTTTGCCCATTTTAATTAATAGCTTCAGCACTTTTATGCTTAACATTTTAACCTTTTTTTTTTCCTCAGACCACTTATCAGATATATCTGTCAAAAATACTTCTTGCCTACAACAAATATTATTTTGAAGTCATACTCCAAATGTGAAAAGGACAATCTATTTGCTCCCAGCTAGGACTGTTCCGTGGTTGATCAAAAATGAGGGGGCTCTTGCAAGATAATAGTTTTGGGATGGATGATTGATGTCACTAATTGGAGTCTGTGCTTTGAGGCTAGACAGACACAGCAAAGACTAACTGGACATGAAAGCTGAATTCCCAGCTCGCCCTTACAAATGAGCCATCTCAGCTGGGCTTGGAGCATGTTGTTTAATCAGCCTCTGCTGAGACCCCTGATGTTGTTCCTATTTGTCATTAAATGGGGTCATCAGTCTCCGTGACTCTCCCTCCAGCCTTTGTATTAAATTTGCTGTAAAGAAAACTAAAGCACCAATTAGTAAGGTGTGGGGATGTTTGTCAGAGCTACAGGTGTCTTTCTTGACTGGAGACTGAGTATGAAAACAAATCTTTGTAAAATCAAATCTTCCGTTTGTCATGAAAGGTGGGGGAGGATTATAGATGATTGAAGGTGAGAGAACAAAACTGGCAGATCTGAAACATAAACACATTGTCTTTCTGTCCATCACAAAATCGATTTTGGTTGCTCTTTTTCCCCACCTGATTTGTCTTGGATGAAGTTTATATTTTTGACATAACAAACTTCTTGTTACCTTGTCAAGCAGCTTGTAGAAATACAATTTTGCTTCTTAAGTCATAATACAATGTTGAGTGTTTAGTGTTGTGCTTTTCCTCACTAGTGGCTTACAGAGTATTGGGTTTGTTGCCGAATATACATCCAAGATTCTAGTCAGGCCTTTCCTTCCTTCACACCACATCCAGCTCTGCATCATCTCCATCCTGTGCATTTCCTTGCATCCTTTGCCTCTCCTCCATCAAAGTCCTTTTCTTCTCTATTTAAAAACTCTTTGCTGACTTGTGATGACTTCCTGATTATTTAGGTCAAAATGTGCATTTGATTGCATAGGCTCCTACACATGCAAATAGGTTAGTTATGTTTTTAAACTAAGAAATGCAGAGATTTAGCTTATAATAAAATCAGAGGCACAAAATGAAAGGGTTTGATGCTTTGCATTTGGGTGTAATACAGCTGGCAATAACATTCCTTCCCTGTTTGCAAGTACATAGAGAGGTGTGTTTCTTGATATTGATCAAATAAAATGTATTTTATTACCCCATAATTACAGATGGAGAGACAGAGGGAAACCCTCATAACAGTGAGAATTATATTTGGAAGAAAAATAGCTTTAGGACTGAAAACTAAAGAATATGGCTTAGATAGCATGATAATGTTCTTTGTAGAAAGCTCTGAACAGATCAGAGTGGAAGCTGATTTTAGATAGCCTTTGGCTATTTGTCTGAAAGTAAACTTGGAATTGTGCATGGATTTATCTGGTAATCATAGCAGCTCAAGCAATTTATCTAGTCAAGAACATTGCAAGTCTTCATCTACCACCAGATCTTATTTCTTGCTTGGATTTTTTGCCTTACATGGCTTGAATAAAAACTTTCATAAATTCTAGATTTGTGGTCAGGAATGGATGTTCACCTGTGGGCAGATCCTCGAGCAGGAGAGAGGAGTTCATTGAAGCAGCAGCAGCACAGAATTCCATGCAATCTGCTTTGATCAGAGGCTGTAGCAGACTCGGTGCCTCAGTTAAATCAATTCAAAACTTCACCAAGTTTAAGTGGGGATTAACTCGGCCACAAGCGTTGTACTGGCCTTCTGCAAAGATCTGAAGCCTTGCCAGAATTTTTACCTGGAATCGGCTTGTTATCATAATTTAAATTAAGACAAAATAACATTTTGTACTCACGAGTGGCACAGAGGAACAAAAGGGGCTGATCTTGTACCAAAGAAATTAAAATAAAATGTCAGTTAAATTAGTTAACTGCATAGCCTGAGCCAATGTGAGATGCTTCAGTGCATCTTAAGACCTTGAGTTATAAGGTAAAGCAGACCCAGTGATCACAGCAGCCAATGTGTCTGCAGCTCTTTGCTCTCAGCAGCAGGTAGGATATGACACCATTTACATCTGATCATTCTGGTTTGTCTCATGCTTATCCCCCAGTATTTATAATTCTTTTGATTAGACTTACAGCCAGAAATGCTCATTAAAATAGCAGGTAATTATGTACATTTTCTTATTTTCCTCTTGCTCTGCTATCTGAATTTAGCTGTGACCCTGGATGTAGCCACAGTCCTGAAGGTGAATATATGCAGAATGTGGATTAAGTGCTAAATGTGACCACAAATTTCCCTTGCTTGCTGGCAGCTGAAAGGCAAGGGATGGATTGGTTTGGGGTCAGAGAGCAAGGTGTCTCTCCAGGCCACACAGCCCTCGTGTTGCAGCTCCTGCTCCGATCTGCAGATTGACATCGATGTTCTGCACTTCCTTTGGGAGAATACTTGTTTCCTTGAGCTACTGAAACCAGGAGGTGAAAGCACATGGCAGCACTGAGACAAAAATGTAAGTAGGAAATGTCCAGAAGTCCACAGCCCTGGCTGATGGCATTGTCAGAGTCCAGGGACCACGCCAGTGGTTAGCTGAGGAGGTTAACCTCTCGTGGGAGCATGGCTGTGCTGCTCTCCCAGCAGCATTCAGCAACAGCAGATCACTTCAACGGCTTCAATCCCTGCTGCACTCCCTGCCAGCCCCAAACAGGTGTCTGTGAGTCGACTCGATTTTGGTTGTGTTTGCAAACCTTCCTGTGTGACACTGCACTGCTTCCTCACTTTATTCTCCATATGGAGACATTTGGAACCTTCATTTCATGTGGAAACGGACCTTGCTGTCTTGAACACAACCAAGGTATTTTTTTAACCTCGTTTTTTAACTCCTTTTGAGTTCTCACTTTGTAACGCATTGTCAATTCAAGTCAGTTCTGACTGAGGTATGATCCAGTTCCTGAGGTTTGTATGCTTCCTCAACGACAATAGTTTTACATGTATCATTTAGCTTTTTCTTTAGTCTCTCTCATCTGATCTCTCATCAGTTCCTGGGGGAATTGGTTTTATCATGTTTCCAACCCTTCACTGTCACACATCTAAAGCATCACCTTTTTCTGTTCTGAAAACCCAGCATCTGGTTATGCTCACACTGAGCAAAATGAAATAATAGAGGCAAGGACACAGCAATTAGAGCTCTGAAGGAATCAGTCAGTTGCCATTTCCAGGAACATGCAGTACTTCTGCAAGACGATGCTATGATTACCTTGCATTTGAAAGTGCTGCAAACTCTTTCAACAACTTCCATGGGTGCTTGCCACAGAACTGAACAACTCCAGTTTAATTTAAATGTAAATGAAAAGTACATAGTGTTTAAGTGTTTAACAGACACATGAGGATTTTGCACAGAGCAGAATTGTTCACGTGCTGTGTTCTGTAGTGATTGTTATTCACTTATTGCCACATCTAAAATCTTTAATCGGCTCCAGATGATTTTCTCCCTCCCTCCCTCCCTCCCCCATCCGTGTAGATGGCCTTTAGGAAGACTTCCCAAGAGCTATGCCAGCTTGGCTCCAGCAAGATGCTGCTGCTTTCCTAAATCCTGGCTGCAACAGAGCTTTCATGATTGCAGAGCGGAACTAATGCCTTCTAATACTTTCTCAGCAATGAGCAGCAGAATCCAGGCGAGTGGCAGGCGTTAGTTCCTGCAGCAATCCCATCCTGGCAGGCTCTCCCCAGGAGCTCCTGGCCTCTTTTCACTGCGGTAAACTGTATGTTTGAAAAGGACAACAGGGAGTCTCTGTAACTGAAAGCTTGCAGGGGTTTTAGAGAGGCTGTTCCGAGGTCTTAGAGCTCACAAGAAGCCTTGTCCATGTCTTCAAAGCCTCCAGAATGTTCTGCTTCCTGCAGCCATTTATTCCTAGGAGTTCACTATACTCCAACAGTCTTTCCTACTGGTAATTTAGATATTATTCCAGACAGTCCATTGGTGTCACTGTGGATTTTGATCTACTTCATGTCTATATAATGTCCAGGCTGTTCTTTTGTAATTAGAAAATATTATTTTTTTTTTAAAGCACAAAATTATGATCAGGCCAATACTTCTGTTACACATACCTGTAGTACAACAATGCTCCTCCCTGTCCTGGGTCTGAGGACACCCAGCAGTGTGAGCAATAACAGCACACCTGTTTAGACCTCTTTCAGCAATGGCTGTTCTGATATTATTGTCTTTTCTATGAAATAACAAGAATATTGGGATTGCAAAACAAAGGTCATCTTGGCTGTCTGAATTGTTGCAGATGCTAGTTACAGATTCTTGCTACAGTCTGTGTAATTCATCTGCCCCCCAAAATTCAACTTTTTTATCACCTTCAGCCTTTGCCAGTCTGGAGTTTTCTTTATTACATATATCTGCTCAAAATAATGTGTAGAAATTGCTTTTAATGCCATAACATTGAAAATGGATACATTGAACCCTGCTGAATTTCACATTATTTTTAATTCCCTGACTCAGTAGCCTGGGAAGCTGTGAGTAGTATGGACAATTCTCCACACTTCGCAAGAGCTACAGACTTAATCCTGCACATGGCAAGTTTGTCAAATTAACAGATTCTTCAGTTTTGTTTTGGCTGCTGCTAGGATTAACTAAATAGAGATGGAAAGTTCACCCATCTCACCAGGAACTTGTCAAGCCTTGGACAAGATTTTGCAGCCACAGAGGTTGGTGATGATGACTTTCACAGTGAAAGCTCCAACCCAGATTTTGTTGTGCTCAAGATGTCTCGGTGGAACCCACAGCTTTCTGTGCACATCAGTTCTGCTGAATTCACATTAACAGGGTCTGCTTGATACTTTCACTCCAAATACTGTGCTGAGCATGAGAATACAACATACCACTGTGCCTGGTATGACAACAGGAGTTCCCCAAGCAAGTGTACCTCATACACCACATTTTAGCAAAAAGTAATTATTGAATTGACTCTGCAGAGCAACTATGTGATAAATAATTTCAATCCTTTAGTTACTCACTGTAAAGAAGCTCCATAAATAATTACTGATTTACTGGCAGTAATTTAGTCGGTCTAAGAACCCAAGATTAATAACACACTCTGCCTGTTCTCTGGAATAATAGCTTAGGTGCTATTTCTAAACATTATATATCTTTATCTTGGACTCTGATAACTGTCAGCTAATCCTGACCAAAGGAGCTGTGAAAGTGTAGCTAAAATGGAGATTTCTTTCATCTCAGTAAATCTCTTTCCCTTAGTGCCTATTTTTTGCAACAGTCAGGTTTCTAGTGAGGCAATTTTAATTTATCAGTTTAATCTGGAAAATTAGTTGGTGTAGGTTTTGGTTATTTAGATCAATGGACAATAAAAAATATTTTGACTTGAGTGAGATTTCTTTTCCTTTTGCAAGGATGCAAAGGGATTACTGAAATAATTTAGACCATTACTGTTTCAGATACTAAAATTCAAATACAAGGTTATTCTAAAGAAATAGTGCACCGAAATCTCTGGTAAAGGGAAGTCTATTATCTGCAACTGTGTAAAGACGCATCACATTTAAAGTTTTAACAAGTAATAAGTGTTCTGTTAAAAGTCATCATACCCACCCCTCCAATATTATTATAAATTGTGTTTTAAAGAAAGAAAAAAGGAAACACTTTTGAAGGCTTCTAGCTGATTTAGGAATCTAAATCACATCATTAGTGACATGGGACCGAAGCCACATAGCTGTATATTCAAAAACATTTTTTGAAAGTAATTGGACTATAGCTGCTCTTTGAACATTTTTCTAGGTCTCCATTTGCATCGGAGGAGTTAAGGCTGTTTTAAGGTCTGTGCCTATGTGATTTAGGCTTTAGGACCCGTTCAGTGCCTTTTACTACTTGGCCTTCCAGCTGCCCAGTCACTTATGAAAGCAGGATTTAGCTGTTCAAATCCTTTAGACCTTGTGGTGCTTAGTGCAACGGCATGAAAAAATTGCAGCTGGCTACTTAAACATACAGCTTAAGTACTCAGAACATATTATAAAATGCTGCTGTAGGTTAGCCTTGAATTCAGTTTAGGCAAAAACCACAAAAGTGCTGTGTGTGTTGAATAGGATCCAATTAGTGTATGGAGAAAGTCATCAAATCCTTGTGCAAATGAAGAGTAATTCTCTGCTCATATATTGTGCTGCAATGGGAATTACAGGAAAAACAACCTGCCCAGAAAGGGAATGCTCTGCCTGTGGTGTGTGACATCTCCTGTGCTCCTGAGCCTGTCCAGTGCCACCAGCTGCTGCTGTCACCCAGGAATGTCTCATTCAGAGCCAAGAGCTCCTCTGTCCTGCTGAGCAGAGCCCTGAGCAGCTCTCAGTGCCACAGAGCTTCTTTTTGTCCTGTGCTCCATCCAGCCCAGTGCCCTGCTGTGCTCCATCCAGCCCAGGGCCCTGCTGTGCTCCATCCAGCCCAGTGCCCTGCTGTGCTCCATCCAGCCCAGGGCCCTGCTGTGCTCCATCCAGCCCAGTGCCTGCTGGCAGCAGCTGCAGGAGCCACAGGCAGCACAGCCACAGCTCCCCTGGCAGTGCTGCTGGCACTCCTGGCTGCTCCTGCCTGCCCGGGAGGAGGTATTGAACCCACCCTTCAGGGCTGTGGGAGCTGCTTGTTCTTTGCCACCACAACAAATAGATTTTAGATTATTTTTTGACCATTTGCTGTTTGCAGAGTTCTGCTTTTCATCTAAAGAGTTTTGTAGGATTGACTGGGCACCTTCACTTGGCTTTTTGAAGTCTAGGTTGCACCTAAGTATACTTGTGTTTACAGGGTAATATAGAGTATTTTCTTCTTTTCCAACTTCTTTAGTTTAAAATAGAGATGAAAATCAGGGACCTGTTTAATGGGTTGAAAAACCTCCACTGCTCCTCATACTGGACTGCTGTGCAATTGGTGTTGTTTTAAGTTAAGGTGTTTTCCCTGAAACAATTTTCTTCATCATGGAATGCACTATGAGGGAGAGGTTGCATTTCACAGACATACACCTGGCTACAAAACATTTGTTTTTTCACCTCACTGTTTCCATCTTTCCTGGAAATGTCCCTTATGTATTCATTAAAGAGACGATGGATCAATGTGACACAGAACTGGAATAAGATTCACACCAGGAGATGTGAAAAGACAATATTGAGGTAGAGAATGGAATTCTTTTCATGTACAGGACAGAAATACTCTGAAGTCTCAGTATCTGTTTTTGATTTCCACAAATATTTTTCTTCCTCTTACATTTCCATTCTGAAATTACATTTCTGTAGAAAGACCTTTTATTTTTTGTTTTTTAAAGTGAAATTGCATGTACTCAAAACTGCTGTCTCAATCAGTAATGACTTGCTCAGGACTCCTTGTGGGTAACTAGTGAACCACAAATATATCCTGAGGTGAACAATTTGAACAAAAGAGTAGCACATTATTTACTTGGATTCAGCAGCAAATTCTGATTGAAAAGGATCTGTATCTGTGTTTGTTCCCCAAGAACATTTGAGTGTTTGACCTAAACACAAAAAGCAAGCAGAGAGTGTGAGGGTGATTTATTCCAATATTGCTTTCTTTCACCAGAAGCCAAGTTTGATGCACATAGTTCATAATGTTTTCTATCAAAAGAGAAAACAGACCCAATAAGTGACTTAATGCTTTCTAGCCAGCACTATGTATAACATATTGTAATATTCCATTTCTGTAGGTCTTCAATATTTTTGCAGTTAATCACTGCCATCTGACTCATACAACTAAAAATGGCATGGGAAGGGCAAACTGTGAACATTTGTGACAAGATTTCACTTTTCAAGAACTTACTGTGAAGGAGTTAATAAATGTCAGTGTCTCAGCCAGTTCCGGAATAAGACATGACATAAATCCTTCTGAAGTGATTGGAAGTCTTTCAACAAACTGACTCCATTAGGCTTCAAATTGGAGGGCTTATCTACTAAAATGGGATGATGTTCAGTTATTTGTATTATTTGCAGCATACCATTAATTTATTTTTATCTTTGCATAATGTCAATGATCATATTAGTCCAAAATGTCTGTAGCCTTTCTGTGAGAAAAATCTTGCAATCCTGAAACAGCCAATACCAAATGATGGCAGCCTCATGGTAACTTGTGGTTTTCTGCTTCACCTTCCTCTGTTTAACTGGAAGATAAGTAAGACAAGAAAATTAAGAGTAATGAAAATGTAGGATAGCCAAACCAGCTCAGATTTTCAGATCAGTTTTAAGGTGCATATATGTATTGATATATACCTGCGTGCATACTGAGATTTAAGAGTAGCAGGCTTGCATCTGACTTAGAATTTGACTTATAGCTGGAAAAAATGAGTTCAGCTGAAATAGACAACTGAGGTTACATTAACTCAATAAAAAATGTAGGGTCTAACTCAAAAAATCCAACATCTTTCAACAGTAGTCAAGTGATTTTCTCATTTGTCTGACCAGCTTCTATCAAGTTCATTACTCTTTCTTGATTAAATCTTTTCTAATGATTTCTGCCTGAATGAGAAGCAGAGAAATGGTAGTCACCAATCACTCCTTAGACAGACTCTGACAGCAATGTATATGACTCATTTCTGTTCAGCTGAATGGAAGTCTTTAATTCTTCTTCTTAACCGTAAGGAAGAGAGTTCCATCAGCAACAAATATCCTAAGGGTGTAAATTCTGAGGGAAACTTCTACTATGTTACAGCTGGAAGTAATTAGAAGATCGGAAAAAGTGTTGCAAGTTTATCAGGAATAAATATAATAGTGAAAAAAGGCAACCAGTGCAATAATGTTAAACATTTGAGTTGTTACAGTCCATTTGACTCAGAGTTTATTTATTTAGAGGAGAACAAAAGGCAACTTTTGTCTCTTTGGTGTTTTGCTATTGAAGTCTATAAACGATTTGGTCTCACTTGAAAATGAGTGAAAGGCACCTTTTGGCCAGGGTGGACTGACTTATACAGGAAGAGAACTCTAGTCAAGACCAGGAGTTACAGAAGTTTTTTGGTGCAATTGAAGCTTTCAGTGAAAGTTACAGACAAATTTGTCCAGAGGATTCTGTTCTTCCATTCTAGCCCCAAAACTGGCACGATGCTCATGCCTGTACCTCACACTGCCCTTTGCTCACCCCTGCAGGTTCAGCTGCCTCTGCTCCAGTCTGGAGAGTGGACTTGGGTTTCCTGTCTCTGTTTCAGCATCTCAGGACTGAAGGATGATCCTTCTGCAGGCAGCAATCCTTGGAGAGGGAAGGGGAACAACCTGCTCAGCTCCTTGAGTAAAGCTGCACGTACAGAAAATTAAACCTGTGCTGGGTGCACAGCAGCACCTTCCCTCAGTTTTCCTTCCAGATAGAAGGGAGCAAAAATCATTCCATTCTTCCCAGCCGTCTTTCACTTCTTATTTTTCTCTTTTATCTGCTTTTCCTCATGAGGCTGATCGTAAATGTCGCCTTTTCTGACAGAGAACTGGGCTGCTCTGAGCGAGATAACAAACACGTGCTCTTTCTGCCACTTTCCTTATATAAAAAAACATTTCTTATTCTGTTTGCTTTGCTGCCAGTTCTTATCTGTAATTTGGATCATAAACTAGGACTGTCTTTTTCCAGGAACACAAAATAACATAGCTGGTAAATTGTGAGGGTTTTTTTTTTGTTTTGTTTGTTTATTTATTTTGTTCTGAATTTTATGATGTTTCAAAATAGATTTGGTAACTATTCATACCCTATAGAAAAGAGAGGAACAAAAGCCCTTTATCTTCTTCAATTCTGGCTGCTATGTTGACTTGTTTTAAAGTGTTGTCTTTCCCTTCTTTATTGAAAATTGGCTTTTTCTGGTGATACTGGTGTGGATCAAGGTCTGATCTAAAGTTTACTGCTGTTAGTACCAAAACTTTTGCTGTCATCAAGAGTATTATTTGTATTTATAATAATAATGATTAGCAGGTAAAGTCTGTAAATACTGCACACCAAACTGCTCAAGAGAATACTTTTCACAGATTAGGGCTCAGTTTAGTGCTCTGTCTTTAAATCTCCTAATATCTCTTCAATTGCTAAAGAGAAATGAAGGAATTTTTGACTGAGATGCATCAGGATTTACTGTATTTGTCATCCAGTAGATCCATCAAGACATTCCTATCATGCTTATTTATGGTGTTGCTTGGCTCCTAGACAGTGAAACTGAATTCCTCATTGACTGAGGTGCACAGAGGACCAGGAGGAGCCCAGGAGAATTGGGATCTGTGGTAGCTCCTGGAGGCAATCAAGTCCAAGCAGGGCTAGGAGAAGCTGGTCTGGTGCAAGTGGCTAATTAAAAGCTGCTTTTCTAGTAGCTGATGTCAGAAGAGCCCTGACATAACCCTCAGTAAGGGTCTCTTTCTTGCTCTTGAATGCCAATGAAATTATTAATACGAAAATCCATTTTGGTGCTGCTTCCAGTTTGGGTTTCCATGGAGACTACTGACCTGCTGCAGGAACAAGGCAAGCTTGGGAAACAACCCTGCCTGGGCATGGGCTGTGACTTGGGTGAAAATACAGCAAATTACAGCTGTGCATATCCCAGGCAGGGTTTATCCGGATTTTATGAATTCCAGGATCAATTGTTCCCTTCTTCAGATAAATCCTTTTCTTTGCTGCACCCTTGCAGATGATGAGATAGCAGAGAAAGGCAGTGCAGAGCAGTGGCAAGGAGCAAAGCCTGCCTCGAGTCAAGGGTGCAAACCAGGACCTGGCAAGGCTACATTCCCACAGCGCTCTGCTGGCTTTGAATGGTAAAGGGAGAAATAACCTTCATTATGGGAATCCATTCACCTTCCTTGCCTGTGCCCAGGGCATGGTGCTGAGAGCAGAGAACTGGGTCTACACCTGAGGGGCAAAAAAAAAAAAAAAAAATTACTTATTGTCAGAAATTCAAACCAGCTACTTCTGTGTTTGTGCCCTCGGTCCATCCATACAGGAGAAACACCTTCTGTAGAAACTGGCATCTGAAGAGCCCCAAAATCCCTGCCATGCCAAGTTCAGAGCCGAACAGTAAATAAGGCAGCAAGAAGTGACGTTCAGCCAGCAGCTGCTTTGCAAACACCAAGCCAGACCAGATGGAAGCAGGAGGTGCAGAACATGAGCCAAAAAGTAGAGGGGAGGTAAGGAGCAGAGTCAGAGCCCCCGGGAGGGCTGGGGCTGGTTTGAGCTGCTGCAGAAGTCAGCCAGACAGGTCCTCAGCCCTGTAACTTAATTGATGCTAATTCACAGCACTTCAGATCTGCTGCTCAGAGCGTCTGGAGAGGATGTTTGCAGAAAACTCTCAGCCAAGGATGGATTTCTGTAAATGAATGTTTACAAATAAGCCACTCACCCCCTGGGCTTACAGATAGCCACAAATTTCTGTTTTTCACAGAACCTCAGTCCCCCCAGCCAGGCAGAGCAATGTCACCTGCCAATGTGAAAGGAAAAAAGGAAAACGTAGATTGCAGAAAGGGACATTTACAGTATCTGATGGAAGTTCTGGCAAGACCAAGTCAGAAATGCCTGAGGAGCTAAATGAACTGAAGGGGTATTTATGGGAAGGGAAGTAATCCGCTTAAAAGAATGAAGAAGGGAGCAAGACCTGTGAACGTATTTGACTGCCATGAACAACTGCCCTTCACATCCCAGAAAAACACAGTTTGACTTGCAATGAATTTCATTTTATAAAACCTACCACCTGTAGGGAGAAAAAGCAGAAGGTAGAAGTGGAGGTAACAGAACCTCTTCCCTATTCCAGTCCCAGAAATTAATACTGCAAAAGCAGCAGTACCTGCAGACCATGTGGGAGGCAATTGTCTATATTTTGTGACATCTGTTCCAGTTTCACTTGAGCAGATAATGCCAGATAAGTGAAATAGAAAAGTTCGGGGAATGACTATACAAGTGATGAAAAATAAAATTGTTCTTAAAGGATTATGGGAGGCACCTAGTGGTAGTGATGCACTTTAAGAATGTTAGTTGCCAAATAGGTAACTGGAATTTGGGAGTTTGAAATGTGTTTATTTTTAAATGTTATCAACTAAAAATACGACTGAAACTGAAGATGTCAAAAAGTATTAAAATTGTTTGCAGCTAATGGTCAGATAAGAAATTTAGATTTCAAATTGCTAAAAAAGTAGGATGCTGTCTATTATACAGTTCAAACAATAGCTCCAAATTCTTTCTTTCTTGCTGGAAAGGTGCAATGTCTCACAAATTATAGAGCACTGAAAGAAAGTAGAGTTTAGCTGTTTTGAGCTTCCCAATGTGCATTTCTTGTGGTGTCATTACTGAAGCTGTTAGCTGAAAAAATAGCTCTATTAAATGAAAAGCTTTGGTATGGAGGAAGAAGATTATCTGATATTTCTTTACTTGTTAAATGATTGTACTGATGCACAGCCAGAAGGGAATGTATTTTTCCTGCAGTTAGATGTTCACAGGACCAAACATTTTCTTAATGAGGAGACATTATTAAAAATTGCTCTGCAAAATGTTTTGTTGTTTGTCACAATGAGCTCTGGGTAGTGTGGGAGCTGCAGGGGAAGGACAGGAAGGACAGGAGGGACAGGAGGGACAGCAAGGAGTTTCAGGGAGCCTGCAGACACTCACAGCTCTGAGATAGAGTCCAGATGAGGCACCTGCTGCAGGTGGGGAGACATTTGGGGTTCCCTTGCTGCAGCCTGAATGCAGAGCTGCATTTGGCCCCAGAAACAGACAGAGGTGCTGTCCTTGCCTCAAGCTTTCTTCCTGCTGCCTTAGGCAAGTCTCTCGCGCTGTGCCAGCACCTTGGGGACTCTGGGGACATCTCTGAGCTCTGCCAGCCCAGCCCAGCCCAGCCCCAGGGCAAAGCTGTAATTGCACAGGGCAGCAATGCTGGGCTTCAGCTCCTCCTGGCCTTGTGGTGCTCATGCCTCTCATGGCTCTAGGCAGATAATGGAAAATAAGTGTCATTTCAGAAGTTTGTTCGATTTGAACTGCTGGGGGTTCAAAGAGAAATTATTCATAGAAGTGACTTTTTTGAAGTTGTGGCACAACTATTACCCTTTCTGTCCACTGAAATGCTCCTAAGTGGCTCCTCTGACCCAAATAATCTCTGCTCTTAAGACGGCAGAGCACAGCAGGACTTATTTCCTTTTGCAGAACAAACGTATCCTGCATTGGGTGTCTGAGGCAGACTATTCAGCAAGTGTAAAATAATAACTGAATTTGACAGAAATGCCTTCAGACAACCAGAAAGCGTCCTTCACACATTTTTTTCCACCTACATCCTAGATGCATTTGATATTTGCTTAACTTGAGATACTTTTAAAGGGTAAAAACTTGGTTTTGTTTTATTCTGCATTTTACTCCAGAATATTATGAGCATGAACTAAAACTAGGTTTTTGCAATGGCACAGTTGCCAATTGTGCTGCAATTTTAAATTTTTTTTTATGTCTTGAACTGTTTTGTGCTTTATTCTCTGTCTTGAACTGTTTTATGCTTTATTCTCTGTTTTTGGGTAGATATCATCAAATGCTTCGCTTGGAGAATGCTCAAAGGAGAACATACAATGCCCAATCAAGCCTGATTTTATTCAGTAACAACAGAAAATAACAGGGGGCGAGAACATTTCAGTTGCCTTTGGTATAGGTAAATGAGATAGCCTAAAGCAGCTCTCTTGGGAACTGTGCTGAGCAAATGGAGCATCAGCCAGAGAAGGTATTTGGTGAAGATCCATGGAGCAGCGCTCAGAACTCCCTCATGACTCAATGTTCCTGTCATGTGTCAGCACCTGGGGAAGATGCTGATGTCAGTGGCACATTTAGGGCTGTAATCATCCTTGACAAGATGAAATATGGCCTCTGAATTCCAAGAACATATGGGATTATTGAGAAGGAAAATTGTGTGAACAAGGGCAATTATAGCAATAACTATCCATGACATACTGCACGGAGTCAGCCAAGCATAACAGAGATATAATGAAAATATTTTTAAAGGCAAACATGATGTAAGCCAGTGTCAAAATGATCTAATTTATTATTCTGTCATGAATGATAAATGTTAATAACCTCTGTGTTTCACAAAATAGCAAGAAAGCTTTCTTTTACGTATGCCTTGCTACATGATTTTAAAGGATACAAAGGGAAGAAGGTTTATTGAAAGAGGATGAGAAACCATTCTCACTAAATTCCAATCTTTAATTTATCATCATATAATTGCTCTAGTTATTTTTCCACACCTCACCACATCTACACACCTATGCAGCACAGAGGAGGAAGCTGAGTCTGTTAATCATCACAGAATGAGCTCTAACCTTGAAAATAAGAAGTGCAGCATTGCCTCCTGTGCTGGAGCTGCGTGGTCACTGAGATGTGACATTTCAGGATTTACATTCTTTTCATATATAAGTGTAATAGTAATGAAGTTTTAATTCAAGATGTATTAGTTAGAAACCCATCACTTTTGACCTGCAATGGAGTGAAATCATTCCTAGAGCCAAACTTTCAGTCTCTGAGGCACTCAGGCAAGGCCTGAACCTGGTTCTGCACTGGCTGGATAAATTCCAGGAGTTCTCTTTCTGCTGGTGAGGCTCTGCACATTTATTCTCTGTTAGAAACTTTAACACAAGCATTGCCTGCACATCAGCTCAGCACACCCAACACAACAGCAGGTCCTTCAGGTGAGTAAAGCTCTGCTTGGATGTTTGCAATGGCACTGATAGGGAACCTTAATTGTTACGCTGTTGTTTATAATCCATGTTAAAAGAATAATTTTAACAAATACAAAATTCTTTTAGGAAATTAAGATTTCTTATTTATTTGAGAGAGAAAAAACAACAAAACTAAATTATTTTACTACTTACTGGCAAAGTCATTCTTGCTACATTACCTATTTTTAAAACTCACATTTCATTCAATTAAGCTTTCATACCATTGACAAAATGATGCTGCCCAGAAAAAGCATTGTAATAGCTGCTATATACAAGCCCATAAATAAACTGCAGAATTTTCAAGCTTCAAAAGACTGAGGACAAGAAGAGATTGTTTAAAGATTCATTTGAGCATTTCTTATTCAGTACATTTGCTGCATTCAGTACCAACAAAAACACTTAGAATCAAATGAAATGAATGGATTTCAACGGCAACAGAACACATTTGTATTTCGTGGGGATTTTTACTGGTTTATCAAAACCAGAAGAAGCCCCAGGCCCAAGGCAGGGTTATAAACTCAGTGCTCCAAACCTCACATGCCATGAAGAAGACAAACTGCTCCACCAGCAGCCACATTCAGCAGCTGAAGCAGGGGAAGCACAGGGATGATGTTATCCTCAGAGCATCTCAGGAGATACAGGAGAATGAATCTCCCTCAACACAGAACACTTCAATGTCCCATTCAGAAGTATGAAAACAAACACATTTTAAAACAGAGCATGTTTGGATGAAAAACTGATTTAGCCATTTGTACTGTTGTTGGTATGTCACCTGATTTTTTTCAAATGGACCTTGGGCAATCACAAAGGTGACCACTACACATCAGCACAGAAGGAAATGCACACAATGAAAATTGTGAAGAGGGGAATACATTTAAAAATTGAAATTTAAAAAAAAGCTTTTATATATTGTCTGGTTCATTCACAGAACTTTGTACTATAATACAATGATTAGAAGAGAAATTATCAAGGAGGGTTTCAATCTATATTTGTGGTCACAGTGTAAAAAAACCAAAAGCAAACCGAAAACCAAAAAACTCATATGCTCCAGTATAAAAATATGCTTAAATATGTTGTCTGCACACAATACAAACTCTGAACTCTGTTATCACAGTACTGTTCTCTTCAATCTCCTCTGTACATTCCAAGGGCTCTGTCTGCTGTGTCTTTTGGGGGGCAAAAAGTCATTTTCAGGCCAAGAAAACCTCAGATATTTGCACAGCTGTAAGACAGAGCAATGCAGAACAGGCTCAGAGAAAGCCATACACAAAAGCCAAGATAAAGACTCAGCCATTTACATATTTATCTTTTACTGACCCTCCATTTAGAATTGGTTGTCAAAGACTGGAGTTATTTAGCATTAGGAAACATGACATTAAAGCCTATATATTTCATGCCTGTATATGTGTGATATGCAGTTCTGCTCTGTTCTAGCTGCAGAAATCCAGCACAGATCTGATGTAACTAAAATCATTTCTGTAGAAGGTTTTAGGTTGTAAGCCTGATAAACCTGGGTGTGTTCTGGACTTCCTGTTTGGGGATCACACCAAGTCTTGGCTAGGAAGGGGAAAAGGCAGAAAAGATTGAACCAAACTGAAAGAGATACCTCTTTTTAGTGCAGGAAGGAAACATGGACAAAACTTGTTTTGGATCAAACAGGAATTAAATGCATTGAGTTTTTCTAAACTTTCAATTCCATGTCTTTTGGATTAAACCACTAAATTCAGGCCTAATTGATGAGTGTTTTCTGTTCCCTAAAAATCAATTTACTTTCATTTTACTTTTTGATAAATTTACTGTCCAATAGAAAATGTCCACTCTGCACATTATGGTGTAAATTCCTTTTCTCTTGGAAACCAATAGCAGATTCACTGGGACCAGAAATGGTCTGAGCTGCTAGATACAAATGGTCTGAGCTTTGAAGATACAAACATTTAATTAAGGTTAAAAATACCCAAAGCAAAATATCTTAGCAAAGCATGAGGTTGAAGAGTTGCATATTTTCCGCCTGTTGTAGTAACTTTGATAGCACAGTGTTATCAGGAAAGTGAATTACCTGGTGAGCTCTGCAGACCCAGCCTGTCACAGGGAGAGCTGCAGACCAGGCAGAGCTGGGGATGAGCAGTTGGGGCTGCAGCTCTGGGAAGTGTGAGGAAGAGAAGGACCTGAGCTTTGGGAATCCCTCTGGAGACCTTTTGGGAATCCCTCTGGAGACCCTGGGTGCTGAGTGAGCCCAAAGCAAAGCTCCTGCTGGCTCTGAGCACAGCCAGGACTCCAACTCTGCTCTGCTCTGGCTGGGAAGTGCATGTTAGGCATAGCTGAGCTTCCCCTGCCTCATGCTCCAAATACCACTCTGAGAACCTACAGAACACTGGTCAGAAGAAAAATTACAGTGTTTTTTTCCTCCTTAAAGATACTTCATGGCAGTACTAAAGCAGAAGCTACTAAATGCTGAGCAGAGTTTAAAACCACAAAAGAGACTGCAGAGACCTATTTAAAAGCTGTCTGCAGGAAATAATACATGGACTTATTTGTAGGCTGGCTGTCTTCACAGTATATCAGTGTGTTACATCTTTGTGGCAGGAATTCAGTGTCTGGAAATGACCAGGAAAAGAAGCAAGATAAGTCAGAGCGCCAGGTTTTGATTTCTAAAAGCCACAGTGTGTTTGCAAAATGCACTCAATGGAGAGTTGTTGATTGCATCCTGAAGCTGCAGCAAAGCAGAGGAATAATTTGAATTGCAATGTGTCAGCAGACACAAATCAGCAATAGAGGTGCTGTGAGCCGCTGTAGGTCAGCCTGAGCCATTTCTGCCTCTGACAGAAGATCTAAAATACTAATAGGCCACATAGAGGAGATTTACACATTGCATGTGCTGTTCATGTGCATAGAGACATAGTGATTATTAGTTTTGCTAATCCACACCCACGCTGGAAGTGCAGGAGCTGGAACCTCCTTCTCCGTTCAGTCCTGGCTTCCTTGTAGTATTTCGATTAAACATATTATGTATTTTGAATCAACTTCTTCACTTTGATAATTGGATTCTGTAAGGTAATAAATGTAAACAGAGAGAGCACAGCAAGTCCAGAATAGCTTCATTACAACATCACAATGGGAAGCATTTCATTTTAGAGCATAAAAATCCATCTTTGCAGAGGTATGTTGCTGTCCCTCAGTTCTGGGAGCTGGAATGATTCAGAGAGCAATAAGCCCCTCTTGTGTACCTAGAGTTTTCATCATTGCTGACAAAACCATCCAGTGTATGTTTGTGTTGGTTATTTTTACAGATACTGCTAATAGCCAAGTGCTAGGATGTGTTACAGTTCTCAAGGCAAGCAGACGAGGGCTATTTACTCAACAAAACAATATGGCAATTCCCAATTCATTAGGCAGTGATTTAAAAACCCCAGTTTTCTACTGTTATTAACAGTGAGAAAAAGCTGCTGGACATGGTGTCAGAGGTCCTGAATGTATGGCTTGGTTTTCTCTGAGGAGCTGATATTACTGTCAGACTGCTGATAAATCAATGCGGTTCGCTGAATTGGTGCTTTTGTCCCAGGTGTTCAGCTTGGTGGGAGTCGTGCCTGGCCTGTTCCCAGTCATCTGGAAAATAAAACAGTATAGAAAATTGATTTATTTATTTTGCCAAGCCACTCTTGCCTGGATGAAATAAAAGCTCCAAAGCATCTATTTACATTACAGTGTTGTCACAGGGTCTTGAGAGCATTTGCCATAAAGGATTTTTTAACAGTTATTGCCAGGATCTAAGGTGATTGGCAACGATCACTTAATAATACCTATCACTTCAGATGGCTGGTTCTTTATAAAAACAAATGTCTTTTGTCTCAAAACAGTTTAAGGAGAGCTAGAAAAGGATATTCACTTGTTGGCTTAGGAGTAAGAATGTCCTATTGGAGAGCCACCATCATGAGAGCAATACATTGCCAAATGCTGCTGGAATGCACAAGTCCATTTCAACTGGGCAATTGCCTTAATGAACCATATCCAGAGTTCAAAAACTGTGCTTGCTTTTATTTGATAGTTTACCAGAAAGCAGAGTTTGTCCTTTGCTTTCAAAATAGATATTGTAGCTGCAACTTAGTGCTGGCTGATTCCACCTGTCCACACCTTGCATCAGGTTAGTATTAAAAATACCATGTGCCTTCTTGTTCTTTCCAACAGAATTTAATGTGGAACACACTCAAATACAACAGGGGTTAAAAAAAAAGGAGAAATACTTACAATGTCTGAATTGAAGGGCTTCACATTGATGTTGCGTGTTGAGCTGCTGGTGAGGGACCAGACCTTGGTTTTGTGCTTAAAGGCAGCTCTAACCTTTGGCAAAAAGAGTGAAACCAATTGAAAATGTTGTTTATTTTCACAGGTGCAGCCTGCAATAATTTCCCCTTTTCCTTCCTCCACATTAATGTCACTGTGCTAATAAACAACAAACAATCCACCCCTACACTTTTCTTCTTATTTATGGACTTATTTTAAAATTTAACCTTTATTTCAACTAGCCTTATTTTGAATACAGAGTCTTGTGTAGCTTCACTTATATTTCATTTCATTGGCAAAATTTCTACATTATCTGGGTAATCCCATCCTCCCAGATTTCCAAGGTATGACTGTTATCATTCATCTCATTAAAAAAAAAATAATTAAAGCAAGATCCCAAAACTGTGGTGCACATAAATATACATCCTCAGCATCTGCAGCATTGATTTGAATGATTTCATAAGGTGGACATCAAGGACATCTTTTCAGACCATCTTGAGCCATTCTCCTGTGCCTCTTTATAATACATGTACATTTCTGTCTGGGTGGACTGGAAATAAAGATCTTTTTAACCCAACTGCTTCTATACCCACTCTACAGATGTTTCTTTAGTATATCTGAGTTTTACTTCTCAGAAGGAAATTCTCAAGAAGAATTCCCTCTATTTAGCTAAAGGAGTATTTTAGATGTGCACAGCCTGTGATGGAGTCAGTGGGATCTGCTCTCCAAAAATGACAGCTCACATCAGCTGTGTATAGTTTTGGAGGATATAAATAATGAAAGGTTTCTGAATTTAATTTCTCGTGAGGTTCCTGAAAAAATGACAGCAGTTCAAATATTTGTATTTGATATAAAACATTTGAAACATGAAGATTTCTAAGCCTGGGGGAGAATAGAATAAAGAAATATTTCTCCTCCCTACCTTTAACCTGCCTGCTTAATTTTAGTTGATTTCAATAAAGATCAAGAGTTTCACAGTCAAACCTGACTCTCCAAACTGATTTTGGCAGAGATCACATCACTGAATGCTCTGAGACTAAATAGGCTGGCAAATATGAATAAACAATAATTTCTGCACAGAAGAGCTGGAGTGCTGCTGTTGCCCAGGTTATGGGGCAGAACCACTTATTAACACCCAGAAAAAAGAGCTGTGGGAGAACCAAAGCCATGAGGTCTCCACTGAGCATTCCCCGGCAGTGTGCTGGAAATGGTTCTCATAAAACCCATTTCTGATCAGTAACACTTGATGCTGAGCATTTTCTGCTGTCTGCCATGGAGGAGAGGGTGCTGCAAGCCAAATTTACATCAGCCTTGCCTTGGCTTTATCCCAGTTGCTCTAATGCAGCCTTAATGCAAAAAGATGCCTCAGTCCACTATGAAACCTGAACTTCCCACCAAGAAAAATACCTGGAATATCTTCTACTCAGTTTGGTTTCCCATTAAGGACTGCATGAACAACATCCAAAAGTACATTTTGCTGAGAACAGTATTTATTTTCCTCCCTGGAATTGCTGCTATAACAGAGCCCCCAACAGGGACTGCCAGAGTGAGTTCTGCTCCTACTTTTTAAGCATCTTCTCCTCGAAGTGCAGTCCATGCCCTGCTCAGCCCCTCCAGCTCTCAGATCTGCTTTTTCCTTACTCTTGAATTGCTTCCTCTTATCTTTGTTCTTTGTTTCAAACCTTTCTTATGCTAATTAAAACAAATGTCAAGCGTGGGTCAAAATGCTGCGAGTCACAAAGCCACCAACAGTCATGTATTAATTAAAAGAAAAAGCAAATCAGTGACATAGCAGGCAATGATAATGGAGAAAGTCTGTTCTTGCTTCACACAAACGTGCTTTGAATTTGGTAACACCAATTTATTAACACCATTTAGCTACATACCTCTGAGTTCAGAAGACAGTGAAACAGAAACATGAAAAATCCCTGAAAACAGAAAAAAGGGAGAAGGGTGAGGTCTGGCTGTGAAGAATGAAATACAATAATGTGTTTCTGTCAGTAGTGTGCAGAGCAGGCACCAGGCAGCTGGAGCTCTAAAACATCAGAGTGCACTAAACCAGAGTGTCCCGAGTGAAACTGGAGAAACCTGCAGCGTTAGGTTACTCTGAGGCTTGTCTGGAACCTTTCCTGTAAAAAGACACCTCCGAAACTTTGTTGTACTAAAGGAAAAATCTGGCTAAAAATATGCAGAAATTCTTGGTTCAGAACAAGAAGACAACTTTTTGTTTGTGGTTGCAAAGACCAAGGCAGAGGGAAATGCTCTTCAGGAAACACCAGATTGGTATTTTTCAGATTAAAAAAGCAAGGTATTAGCACTAGGAAAATTTTCATGGTAGAATTTTGCTGTCTTTGGGTTTTAGTCCAATGCACAGTGAAAAGGTCTCATCCCCTTCCCTCACAAAATAATTTTATTTTTGGGGGGAGTATTCAGCACCAAGAGTGCTATTTAACTCTTTTTGTGTCCAGGGTGCTGTTTGTTCCCTAGACAAAGTATTTACAGGAGATTATGTTTTCCTCCTCTTTGAAACCACTGTTTGGGAAAGAACTGTAGCATGCCTATAGGTTTATGCCTCTACTGAAGTGTCTGCTTAAAGCTAAGCAGATGCTCACATTCCTCCTTGGACAAAGCTATTTTTCTGGATTGGTGTGCCAAGAAAATGAGGGTTGAGTTTCCTGCATGCAAGAGTCCTGTGCAGCACAGGGAATAACTCCACTTTTGATCTTTCCCATAAACTTCTGTTTGCTTTCATTTAGTCTCAGTAATGAAGCCTCAAATTGGCACTGAAAAATTGGCCAGGTATTTCTACTGAGGAGTCCTGCCTGTGGTACACGGTGCTGGAAGAATGAATTTCATTTCTCAAACTCAGTGCTGTCTCATTTATTTAATTATTGCTGCTGGAAACACCAAGGAGTGGAATACAAGCTCTGTTCAAACAAAGACAAGCAACTGGCAGCCCTGTATGGCCAGTGCAGACTTAAAAGACAGAGGAAGGAACACAGAGTAAAATGCAATAGGCATAAACATGTGAAAACATTACTAATGATCCATTTAATTGGATCCCAGCAGCACTTCTGTAGCCATAAATTTTCCCACCAGGTACTTACTTGTAGTGAATTGAAAACAGCAAATATATACTGAAATACTAATGCGTGGGCATTGACAGCCAAAATCCCAAAGATCCATGAGCTTCCCAAGATTGGTAAGAGAACAGCGACGGCTTTAGCTGTCAGTCTGTAAGAGAAAGTGAAAATAGGAAATAAGAGGGATTTTTGCCTAAATGGGTTATGTACAAGGTGTTCGTTATGCACAGGGTGTTATGGTGGAACACAAATTGTAGTGTATCACCCAATTAAATGATTACAGAAAGTTTTCTGCAGCAGCTGAATTCTGTGAACTGGATTTATATAAAGAGTGAAAAAGGAAACCACAAAGAAAACAAAGGCAAAAGGCTGTAAAACAGCATAGGGCTTGGTGAGCAATCCTTAGCTGGTAAGTCACACACCTGTTCAGTGAGCTCTGCACATCAGCTCACAGCAATGGACAAACCACAAGCATTCCTGGTCTGTCCACTCTGCAATCTCTCAAAAAACCCAGCAGTCCCATGGGGCAAAACATTCCTGCCATCCAGGCACTCTGCCTACACAGCCTAGAGCAATTTTTCCTGCTGAGGTGGGATAGATGAACCTTTGCACACCTGGGCACCGCATGTCAAAGGACAAACTCCTCCTGGCCAGCTGAGAACAATTTTGGTGGCGCAAGACAAAAGCCCAAAGGAGGGACCAGTCCTGGTGTGAAGCATCCTGGATCAAAAAGGCAGATCTAATTCCTGCTCACCACAGCACCACAAACACTCAGTTAGCTCCTGTTGTAGCCCACGGGATTCCAGCACATGCTTAAAATTAAGTGTTTAAAGTATCTCAGTGGATTCAGTCTCTGTACAATTATAGATAGAGGAGCCAAGAGGAGGTAAAGGAAACAGGGGTAGTGAGAAACCAAAGTCAGTCCCAGCTTGCTAAAGCTGTATTTTTTTAGAAATGATCAGATTTCTATTTAGATGGAAACCCATGCAAGAGAGAAAGCTGTTTGAGGGAGATTAATGTCCTGCTTGTGCCTGGTGCTCCCTGGTACAGATTAAAGTGCACATTGAGAGAAACACACAGAGCTGCCTGACAGGAGACTGCTTGTAATTACAGCAAACACAAAACAAATGAGAATTCTGTAAAGCACAATTCAATGAAGAAATCCTTTAATTAAACTTACAGACAAGATGTCTTGTTCATGTCAGTGACCTGAGCACACACTTTATTATGTCCTTGACTAAAAGTCTGTGGTGAAGTTTACAGGAAAATCTGGGACAGGGAAGCACCTGGAATTTTTGTTTTGGGGTTTTTTCTGTATTGATTCATATCTCTGTATGCTTGGCCATGAATATTTCTGCACAATTCAATTTAACTCTGCAAGGAGTTTTTTCAGTCAGAAAATGAAGGAGCATCTTAAAGCTTGAGGTTCTATTTAAATGTAAAAATGCATTTTAAAAGACACATTTTTAAAGTAACTTATACAAGCTTCTTTTTGTGAATCAAGGATGCTTTGGGGATTTTTTCTCTGTTAAGACTGGAGTTCGTCCCCAAAGTCTAAGATAAGATAAGATATGCTCCAGCAGAACAGCTCTTGCCCTGGGCTTTGTGCAGAAAGAGCTGAAGTCCCACTGAGCCCTCGGTGGCTCCAGGAAAATACATCTGAGCAGGACTGGGGGAGGCTGGGGGAACATCTGTGAACATCTGGAAGGTGGATGAGCTCCATTCACATTCCAGGCTGCTTTAGGCGTCCTTTCCAGCCTCAACCAGCAGGGATTAGTATGCCCAACACAGCTACACTTGGAAAACTCTCTTTACAAACCACCACAGTTTTTTCTTTTTCTCTTTTTTTCCCACACTGTCCATTTGTATAAAATTTTCAGTTCAGTCATACTTTCAGAATATAATTTCCGCAGCTGTTTTGTTGCCAAAAAAGTTTCTATTGTTTCTCTTTGAGTCAGAGCATAGAAGGCTTTGTCTGTAATTTGTAGTTGGGGGCAGAATAGAGTCAGGCATTCAATTTCACTATTTTCAAAACCATTCTTCCAGTCTAGATTTTCAGAAGCCTTTAACATCACAAATGACTCATACAATTTTTAAAATTATGTTTTAATAAAGATTGCTCTGTTTTAAGCCCAGAGTTCAGCACATGTGCAGCAGAAGTCCCCAGCTAAAATGAAAATACAACCCAGACATGGGATTTCCCATGCAAAATATTAATGTTTCATCACACTCATTTAGAAGAGCAGCCATGTGAAAGTGAAATTCATTTAACACTATGTAGGGGTCAGCTTTGCCTATGATTCACTTAAATCTCATTAAGTCTTTTTTGAATTTTTTCCTAGTTATTGCACAGCTTTCTATGCTTCCATGCTTGGAATTTCATCCTAAGTAGGAAATTATTAATTCAAGGTGTTTATGAGCTTTACTTACCAGTCAAAGGTAAACCATCTCTATGGTTCCTGGTGCTCTTTTATTTTCTTCCACTTACCCCTCCCTTTCCTACCCTTGTTCCTTTTTAATCTTTGAACTTTAAAAAAGAAAAATACTAACTGTAAAATGCTGCATCAGAACACCATTAAGGTAGCAAGGTTTAAAAAAAAACCCTTAGAAATACAAAAGTTAATGTTCCACTAGGTACATTAATTCTGATACTCTGCACATACTTTATTTTTTTTTATTCTCGTTTTTCTTTGCTACATGAATATTTTAGTAGATTAGTTCTAGTACACTAAGATATAGGGCACAATCAAATAGATGTTGTTTTTGGAGAAGGAATACTTCTTCATGCATGACTTAAGCTGTGCAACCTAAAAAGAAATAGTCACTGGCATCAATTGAGCTTTATATTGTCTATAAAATGGTGACATGTAGCAATAACTTGGGGCTGGGCTTGCTCTGCAGACAGTGAGGTTCAGCCCCACCAGGACTTCATAAACCTTACTAGAACCTTTTTTCTTGTGCCCAAATGTGTCAGAAAACAGAGTGGCCACTGAAATTTCTCCTGAGTGCTCCTTTCCATGCTCTGGCCTTTGGAATTAACAGCCTGTTTCTCACAGGGGCTTTTAAAAGCTCAGATATTGTCACTCTTCTGCAGTCTAATAGCACCAAGAGCTTTTTGTCTCTCTGCATCTAAACAAACTGAAGGATCAGCCCTGGAATTAATTCACTTGGAACAAAGCAAATCCAGCACAAAAGATTTCTCCTTTCTGTTGTTTCATTTTGCCATTTCATTATTTTTTTTTAAGTATATACCTGTCATTACTTAGACAACTTCTGGAAAACACAAGAATACTTCAAGTCTGATTAAATTTTTATATCTGGAGTGTATGGAGAAGCCTTTGGGATATTATTAGCTGCACATAGCCTATCAATTCAGTCTGTGGTTTAGGGTTGTTCCCACTCTGCCCCAACACCAAAAATCTCTTTAGCTGGGTTACAGAGATTGCTGGAGCTCTGCTCACCAAGAACCACTTTGGCCAGACTTACTCAGGTTGGTGAGGCTGTTCATGGCACAAAGCCATCAATTAGTGCTGCTAATTGACTGGACCACTCCTGTTCTGTGCCCTCAGCCCTGCAGGGCTGCTCTGCACATGTGGCAGCTCCTGCAGGTGTCCTGCTCACCTGAATCCTCTGTCAGGGGGTCACTGTGGAGCTCCTTTGAAAATCCTTAATAAATTTTTCATCTACACTTCTGGCAAGAACAGCATTAACTTTATCCATTAATTGCTAAGCTGTCCATTTAACATGAACTCACCCCTTCAATCACCAGTTGAAGAAAAAAAGTATTTTTCTTCCCTTTTGCTGTTCTTGGAGTTGAATTCTAATTCCTGAGAAATAAAACCTGCTCACCAGAGACCTTTTCCCCTCAAAATGTCTTCAACTGGCTTTTCTTCAGTTGCTTTTGTTTTGGCTCTCACTTCAGTACGGGATTTTGATACCTTCTGTATATCTTGCTGAGAGTCAGGCTGTTAGCCAGCATTTTAATCCAGCTGAATCAATCAGCAGGGAAGGGAAGTTTTCCAAGATGGATAATTACCATAGCTGCATTGAAGCCCTGATGTGCAACAAATCCAGGCTTCAGCACCTCTGAGATGTATTTCCATTACCAACACCATCTAAAATCAGTGCACAGTTACCAAAGCTACCAGGGACACTTTTCCTAGAGCACATTGGGTCTTCCAGTTGTACTGTGTTTGTGATTGGTGTGAAGCAGCTCTGCTCAATTGTGATTTCTCCCTTTCCCTGTGTTAATTGCTGCCCTGCTCTGCCATGGCCCTGAGTCGCTGTGGATATCTGACACCAACACACCACAACCACACTGACACCTCACAAGAAAGAAATTCACTGCTTGCAGAAAGACAACTTTATTGCTTCTGAGAAGGGAACCCCTAATTCACAAATCAATTTTACTGGTTCTATATGGAGCACTAATCCTTTTAAGACTTCTGACATCCACTTTTCTGTCATGATGCCTGCTGAAGTAAGAACTAAATTAAGACCCATATGCCAAGATTATATAATCACTGGAGGAAATGCTGTCTAAAACAGAGCAAAAAACCTCCACCACAATTCACAGAAAAAGATAGCTTGACAAATATGTCTTTTAACTGAAGTTTCTCTCTTGTTTCTTGAACTGTCTAGTCACTTCCAGCAGTATCTTTTGTGTTTTATATAAAAATAAACAAGTCCCCAAACCTGTGACTAACATTGCAGACTCATGGCTGAAAGTAATTAATTTGGCTTCCGTTCCCCCTTCATTACAAGTAATGTTCACTCACCCTGAGCTGGAAGCTGGAGAGATGCTGGGAAACCATGTGCAGCATTCTGACTGTGAATGAATATGTTTTTCATACAAGTTCAACACCTCTCCCCCTGCTCTCCTCCCCTGGCCGTGCTCAGGTGACCCCTGAGGAGCCCAGGAGCACTCAGTGCTCACTTGGGCACCCAGAGCTCCCTCTCCTTACTCCAAGGAGCAAACCCAACACCGAGAGGTGTAGGTGGTGAGTTGCCACCAACGTCAAACAAACTAATGGAAGAATAATGCTGACAGCTCATATATTTCATGGAAGTAGGCAGCAAATAGCAATAAAAACACAGAACAATCTCCAGGGATGATGAACAGCCTCTGAGTCCATTTGGAATCTAGAGAAATGCTCCCTTGCACTCATCAAGAAAAAGGGAGTTTTGTTCAGTAATGCATTGAGGGTGTTTAGCTGCTCAGCAGGGCAGACAAAGCACAGACTCAGAGTCAAATCCCTCAAGCTCCCTTCAAACTTAGCAACCAATTTGCTCCCCACTCGCCGTGGAAGTGGCATCAGAGCAGGTGTGTGGCTGTTCCACTGAATGAAATTAGGCTCTGGACTCTGCTAGACATCCTGATCCAATGGATAGAGCCTCCATCCTAAAGTACAGACATGGATTTTACTTTTGCTCCTGACAGAGAGCAGCAGCTCATGAATTCCTGCAGATATTCACATCCCTCCTTCTCCTCCTCCACTTTGTCTGGGCTGCATCGGCAGTCAGGCTGATGGCACAAGGAATGTGCTTTTATCAGCACATATGGTGGTTTACCTAATCCTGGGTGATTTCCAGGCAGAACTATAGCAAATTAAAGAAAGGGAAAAAAGGGCAAAACTAATAACAGCAGAGGCCATTTCCCATTTTCCCAAATGTTATTAGCACTTTCAAAATAATGGTGTGAAACTGAATAAGAGCTATTTACAGTCACTTCAGATCATTGCTTTCTTGTGGGTGTCATTTATAACCCAGGAAGAGGCTGCTAATCCAAAGCATTGCAGCTACACAAAAAAAATATCTAGGCTGCAGCAGCAACTAAATTCAGATTGATTTTTGTCACATGGGTGGGAAGGGAGGTAGAATTGCTCTTTTTTCTGTCCCCCTCAGCATTTAACAGTCTATCCTCTCACCACAGACCCTCGCAGGAAGGCAGATGTTGCCAAAGCAGCATCACCTCTCACAGGCCTTCCCAAAAATCTAAAACTGCCTTTGGAAGGCACAGCATTTGCCCAGAATGTAGGAGGTCTGGGCTCAAATCACTCTTCTGCTGAAGGGATTGCAGTTTAATTTTTGCAGAAAAGCATTTTGACTCCCTGCTTGGTGCTCATTCTTGCCTGTTGAACCTGTTCCACTCATATTAAATAATATTAAATAATTAAGTATTCTCTGGCTCAGAGAGAGAAGGTGAACTCCACAGATTAGTCACAAGGCACTCCCTGAGAGAGGAGAGTCCTACCTAATCCTTGCTTTATTAATATTTCTGAATTTATATTAAATATTCAGTAGAGCAGGGACTGAAACTCAAGTCTCACTTCAAATCCCCATCAAGCCTTACAAAATTAAGGCCACAACCAAAAATGGAGCTACCTTAGGAATTTTAATACTGAGAAGGCAATTCCAGGGGCTGCAGCACTGACTTTTGACTTAAGCACCTAACCAGGGATTTAGGAATCCAAGCCTCACTAAGGCTTCCTGCAGATCAAGTCACTTGTCACCTCCATTTCTTCCAGATTCTAAAAATACAGAAGAAAAAACAAACTTCTGAAAAAACAAGTGCTGAACCAAAACATGTCCTTCTCCTTCTCTTTAGTGCAAGTTATTAAAAACAAATATAAAGAATTAAAACATAATATCCCTGCAAGCTGAATTTTTGGTGGTTGTGATTTCCCCAGGAAAACTGAACTTGCAGGGGGAATTTTGCCATTATTTTTCTGCAACTCCTTTCTCCTTGTTTTTAATACTAATTCTCTCATTGCACTGCTGCTGAGACAGCATTCTTTGTTTCTCAATTCCCAAGCCCAAGGTAAGTGCTAATTTTCCACTGAACTTTGCCATTAAGTCATCCAAGAAAATGAGAGCTTATTCTCCCAGTAAAAGAATGTTCCACATCCAATCAAGGAGTGTTAATAAATGTGTTTGATCGAGGAGTAGCTGCACTCAGTGCCACAGCACTGCCACTTGTGCTGTTCTGATTCCCAAGGGACACCCAAGAGCTCCTCTGCTCTGCTGAAATCACCATTATTGAGAGGTGCCTGAACCACCTGAAGGAATGGCCTTGCTGCATATTTGTGTTTTAATCTCCAAAGCCTTGGGTGGCTCTGTGCTTCCTTTCTCACTCTGCTTCTCCTGAAGCATCACTTGAGCCCCAGGAGGAGCCCTGGTGGAGCAGAACATGCTTTCTGTTTTCCATAGCAACTGCCAAAGGAGCATGCAGGGTAAATATCTGCAGTCAGACAGACACTTGAGATGCGCTGAGAACAATCACAGGTGGGAGTGACACAATCCTTCCGAATAAATTCACAATCAGTGGTGCATTTCTTAAAAAGCCACGTAGACAGAATGGGCTGATTTTTTGTTTCAGTCACAGGTTACACTTTTTGGAAGTCCAAGATATGTGGCTGCTGGAAATGGTTATCATGAGACTCCAGGAGTGGATGACAGAACAAATTTCCCAGGAGTGTCTGTTGATGACCATGGCCAGAAGCCAAAATAATTAAATGCTCAGAAAATCATGTGGAAAATGAAAGCATTTTAAAAGGAAAAGGAAAAGAATTGGCCCTGATCCTTACAATAGTGAAGATTTATTCATTCCTTAAACACAAAAGGTTCACTTGCTATTTCCTACAGTGTTTGGTTCTTCCCTAAAAATTCTGGAGTTACTTTATAGAACTAAGAGGGGAGGGGAAAAAGACAAGACTTTCCCACTTCCACTACAGGTTTTCTTTAATAGTCTCACAAAAACAAATTGATTGGAAAGTCTGGAGGGATTCATTTGGGTTTCTTAAAAGAAAGTAAATAGCTGTTTTCTATCAGGTAAGGTCTTTTGGTTTTTTACAAGGCATGCTGCTCTTGAGGGTCAGTTTGTTCCAAAGGTAGGACAAAAGAGCAGCACTTTGTTCTCACAACCAGACATTGGGGAGGATTTGCTTTCCCAGATTTCCACTTTGCCATGAGCAAGTCCTGGGTTGAACAGGTGATGCTGCTAGTTTTGTCTCAAGGTCAAAGGTATCAAATAATTGACAAATATGATTGTAAAGTCAGTTATGGGAGCAACAGGGCTGCTCTGGACACTCTGCAAGTGTCAAATTAATCTAATCCTGATTCCTCTCTGCTTCTAACAGACCTAGTGCCTCACTCTGCATGGCCACAGCCCAGGAGAAAGCACTGTGACAGCTCATTCCCAAAAACCTCACCACCTGTCCTTTCAAGGACAAGGAAATGGAAATGTCTCCAAGGTTCAGATCCTGCCTGTGGGTGGAGCAGGCTAGATGTGATCTACTTTTTTCTTGCAACACTTACACCTAATTATTTCTTCCACTGCACTCTCCATAGTCTCCTTTTCCCAAACTCCCACTGCAGGACTTCTTCCATCTCATACAGCTTTCTGTGCAGACAAGGTCTGTGCCTGTGTCCCGAGGCATATTGGCAGTGTGAGAAATGAATCTACAGCAGCCCAACTCTTACTAATTCTAATTGGCTAAATCTCCGCAAGTCATCTTGAAACAATATTCTGAAAATTAGTCTTATTGTGCTATTTACAGCCATCTCAATCTATTTTATAGCTATTATATCATGCCGTGAAAATCTCTGTTTTCCCGGCAGTAAACTGAGATGACAGACCCAGTGCTAATAAAGAGGGATTGTCAAATTACACAAGTTATGAAAAGGACCTCATGGTGTTCCCTTTTCCTTGCGTAACAGGAGACGTGGAGGAAGCATTCATGACTGGAATACTGATATGAAAGGACACAGCTTGCTCAGAAAGGACATGCAGAGAGAAAGAAATGGTGTGTCAAAAACACAGACCTGCCCAGGGAGAGAGAAACTAAAAGCAGGCAGACCTTTCAAAAATCTCTGTGCAAAAAGAAAGCCAAAGGAAGCAGAAGAGTGCAGCAGTGCACATCTATTTTGGCTTGCCAGACCAGGAGGGTAATGTGGATGGAGCCTTTTCCCCTAAAAATTTCCAGAGCTGTCAAAAGCACAGGATTAGATGTTAGCATAGAGCTAGCTTCATTTAATTAATTATAACTATAATGAAACAGTTTATAGAGCTGTTTTTAAAACTTACAAAGCTGCAGTCAGTGATGAAAACCCATTATGATTAATTTTGTTTTCCTTACTCTGGGATATCAAACCAGGAACATCACATCACATGATAAAAATACTAAGTAGCCCCTACTCTATGCTCCAGCATGTTGGGGTTTGAGTTCTCAAAAGTGTGGTCCTTTGGAAAGGCTGGAGGCAAACACCAAAAATTATTGGTAATCTAGAAAACGTGGGCTGTCAAAAATGGCACAGGCACTAATTTGTCATTTCTTAAACTGTCCTTGTAGAAACATCAAGCTTTTCAATAGAAAAAAAGCTTCTGAGTTAGTTACTCCCTGAAGAGACTCAAATCTCCATCACCAGATGCTTTTCCCAGTAAAAGTGATTGTATTCTACACACATTTCAAAACTGTCAGAGGCAATTACACAGCCATTTACCACTCCTTAGCTGACAAGTGGCAACAAATTCCACAGCTTGCTATTTCTATAGCCCTGGAACTCCCAGAAAAAGCAGCCTTCTCTAGGAATCCACAGGTTTGGCAAATATTTCTGCCTTTTAGCTTGAAGTCAGTGGGACCCATATTTTAATTTAGAATGACAAAGTAGCAATAATGTCAAATCATGCAGAAAATTTATGTGGAATAACATTCACCCCCTGAGGAGCTGAATTCTGAAAATGATCTCTTGACCCAAACAGTCTCGGTGACCCTTAATTATGCAACGATATCAACAGAACAATCATTCTCCCATTTCCATGGCAACAGCAGCAGCCAACAGCAAAGAGACCAAGGTCAAGCATATAAACTGAGCAAGAAAAGCCATTTTCTGTGTAATGGTTCATATGAGCCTTAACTGCAGCAGTGGCAAAGAAATAGCTGCATCCTTGCTTGATCTCCTGTCTCAAATGGACATATGGGGAAAAAGAATCAGGATTGTGAGGATTGCTTCAGTCCAGCTGCAAACCTCTGCTTGCTGCTGTTCTCTGCAGTGCTGCTGCTTCAGGGGACACTGCAAACCAAACCACAGCAATGCTGACACGAGAGGAGCTTGGTTTTTGTTAAACTGGCACTAAATGCAGGCTTTAAAGTGTTTATCCAAGTTAATGTCATAGCTGATGCTGCGTTCCTCCCAAGTGCCTGTGCCTCCTTTGGCTTTTTGGGACAATCTCAAGCCTTTTCTTCAGGAAGATGCTGCTGCACTCGGGCACAGTTGGTTTGCATACACATTAAGAAAATGAAAAATAGACTCTGTGGTCATTTATTTATTTAAATTTCTGAGCTGAGGGTTTGCTAATTTATATCATACATATTTATATCTGTCTTATTGCTTCTTACTTTTTTGAACAAGGAATCTGCATCATTACTATGTTAGTCACGTGAGGACACCCAAAGCTGAACAAAGATGTTCTGCTACTGTATTCAGACATTCCCTAGTTTTTTAGTATTGTTGTTATTATTGAAATAAGACAACTCACTTGGGAGAGCATCTGGAGAAGCTACATGAGACTTACTAGGCATGAGAAACAGTAAAAACCAAGGTTCTTCCTGGGGTGGTTACATCATCTCCCTTTCAAAACCTCACTGTTCCTCATGTTCTCGTGCTTTCAGTTATCATCTGACTTAACTGCCTTTTTCACTATTTCTCATACTGCTCCAAAAAAGAGTGCTTTTTATCCAGTTTCATTCATTAAAATATGTTTCTGCCTAAATCTTTTTCAATTGAAAAGAAGTGGGAATAATGCTCAATTTCTATCTCCAGAACACCTGTAACAAAAATATTGTTAATGGCATTTTATTACTTACCTGAAGACAGCACCTAAAAGTTTAAAAGTATTTTTGATGCTAGTATTGGTTCTTTATTGTAATTACCTATATTTTCCATTTATTTAATTTTATTTTCAGAGTGCTTTATTGGGAAAATATGTAAATCACACTTAGCTAAGAGCTGCGTCAGACTGCACAGTGATTTACGAGTTGCTTAAATAACATTTATATTCTGCCATGCCATAACTATAATATTTGTTCTTATTATTTTGCATAGAGCTGACACAGAGTTCCAGGATTATAAATTGGAACCAAAGATGTAAATGAAGCAGTTCAAGCAAACTCTCGAGGTTATTGCTGTTCACAGGGAATTGTTCATTTTGTGATGAAGAACCAATGTTTAATTGTTATTTTGGCACCAAGTTGTGACTCATGGCTCTGTCCTCCTGCTAGCAGCACTTGCATGGCTTAAAATCAGATATTAAAAGACTGGAAACTAAATCCATCTAGGACATTTGAAAAACAAATTAATGTGAACTTCAAAGCTATAGGTGTTCAAAGCCTGAAACTTTCTGCTGTTATAATTCTATAAGTAAAGGAGACTAACTATCCTTTAGACAGCTTGGCATCAGGGAGGGGCAAAATGGGGACAATGGCAGGATTATTTTATCTTTGTACTCAGAAAAACCAGCATCTTTTAATTATGAAGCTCCCCTAATATTTTGTACCAATCTGTTTTGTCTTACTGCCCTTCCCAACACAGAAAGAAATAGTCACAAGTATCAAAGCTGCTTGTTCCTTTGGAGCCAAAATCAACAGGTCCTGGAGCAACAAATCCTGCTGAAGGTGTAGTGACAGACAGAAAACTATTCCCACCAAGGACCATTTTGGCCCAGAAGGAGACAACCAAGAAAAAAAGAAGCTGTGGAAGGGCTGACAATGTCACCTCATCCAGCTTGGCCATGAAACAGGGTTGGTTGTCCCTCCTGGCAGCAGAATCAGAACAGGCAGTGCACAACCACTTGTGAAAGCTGCTCAAAGGCAGCAGCTCTCCAGCTAATCAGATCCATTTCTTCCCATCTCCCCTCCCACTACAGGAAGCTTAAAGATATTTGAGTTTTTCCCTCAGTTTAAGCCTGTTGTCCTGTTTCTCTTGTTTTGCAGAGTCACCTCCTCTCTGCAGCTATGCTTTACATACTTCTAATCTTTAATACTCCTCCCCAAATGTGCCTGAAATGCTCCTGAACAATCAGCACACAGCCTGGAGCCTTTCTGCAGTGCTGTGACTCTCGGCATTGCAGTGAAGAAAGCACCACCATTACTGTCATTATGGTCTCTAAAAGATTAGCACTTCCTCATTAATACCCTCATTGGCAGCATTCAAACCCATGTATTTTTAGTCTAAAACCCTGAGTCTAATAGGAGATACCCAAACTGCATTTGTATTTGTCATATTCAATGAGCCAAAAATTTAATTAGGTTGAAGACATTATCATTGGCAGTAGCACTTCAGCTCACTAGTTGTCACTGCTTAAATACTTTCATTTTAATTATTTCCTTTATTGCCAGTCAACTCTCCTCCTTCCAAGAGTTTCTGTGAGGTGCATCACTCATGCTGTTTGAAGCCATGTTCAGTGAACACAATTCCTTACACACAGCGAGAAAATGTGTAGAAAAGGAAATGCTGAAAGCAGATTTGGCTCTGTCTAACGGATGGCTCTCCTGCAGCAAATGGAAAAAGCTCTTTTCTTTGTCATTAGTCACTCATACACAGGTGCTCCCTGTCTCTGAGGGTTGCACTGCATCTGCCACCCAGAAAGGCACAGAAAGGGTTTTCTAGTGCTGTGCATTTTGAATCCCTGTGGACTTACAGAACAGCTTACAGATTGTAACTTGTTCCTCACCCCTTGTGGAAGGAGATTAAAAAAAAAAAGTTCTGTAATGATATCACAAAGAGGTGGAATTTAGTTATGGGGGGAGATTATGTATCTCTTTGGCAGGAGAGCTCTGAGAGCTTCAAGCAATGCTGTGATGGACAAGTGCATTCTGTGAAAATGAACAGCTGGGAATAATCCCTAGAATGAGGAGTCTTTGGACACCAAATGACACAAACCACAAATGGAATCACAAGAGCGAAATGCAACAAATACAGAGTATTTTGCAGAATAATAGGTGATGTTAAAGCACCGAAGCTATC
Source organism: Entomyzon cyanotis (assembly GCA_024500445.1). Lineage (NCBI taxonomy): Eukaryota > Metazoa > Chordata > Aves > Passeriformes > Meliphagidae > Entomyzon > Entomyzon cyanotis. Next base: position 317,992 of record JAKEPQ010000852.1, read on the forward strand.
AGCCCTGACTCCCAAGATTTGTAGAGGCAGAAGGTGACTGGGCTGAAAGGCTGCTGCAGTGTTTATAAACACAGCAAAATACCGAGGCAGAGCCGTGGCACGGAAAGGATCAGTGATTAAATGGATGAGCAATTTGCCACAGCGCTGGTGCTGCCGGGATGTAATAGATGGCTTTGCAAAGTGCTTCGGAATGGCCAATTACTCGGTTACACCCCGCAGATGTCTGCAGCTCCGAGCTGCTGGAGGACAGCCCTCTGGATTTCCACCTGTCAAAGGCAAATGCTTTCTCTACGGATGTTTTTTATCCCAAATATCCAAAGCAAGGAATAGATTTGCATTACACCTGCAGACTTTTCAGTTTCATGTGAAGGGAGTTATGACATACTAAAAAATGCAGAAGGAACTAACACAGCAGCTTACGTGACTTACTCACAGTGCAGAGATTTTCTTGAATGCCTGTTTTGCTCCCATTCACTGCAGCTACTGCCATTTGTTCCAATTTTCAGTCATTAATTTAACTAAACAGAAAACATATTTTTCCAGTGGAGAACTATTTTAGTATTTCACTGAGTGAATACTGAGCTTTGAGGGACAAAGAAAATAACGAAAGAAAGAATAGGTTAAAAGGCTAAGAAATATTTCTAATTTTACCATAATTGCTTTCTCCATGGATGATTATGGTAGCTATCACTTTTGGTTCACTGAGTGCTGAAGTGTACAGTTTATAAAAAAGACAGAGATTTTTTCCAAGTCACTGGACCATTTCAGAGTAAGCAGTAAGAATGTATTCAGTAAGAGTTGGACTTGGCAGTTTATTCAAGAAAAGTTAATGAAACTGTCTCGTCTGGACAATACCATGCAGAAGTGAGCTGGGAAATCACAGGGAATGGATGAATGTGGTGTCTTTGCTTCTAAACCAAAACCACTATTCTGCAGCAGAGACGTGCTAAGCATTTCTTCCTCTGCTACAATTAATATCAGTCAGTACAAAACAGATCTTTGAGAACTGATATTTTAACCCTTGTAATTGAGGGAACTCAGGCAGTCAAATGATCACCTGTGGTAAGTGAAATCAGGCAAGAGTTCTCCCCTGGGGAATGAAATGTGCACATTTCTAACACTGACACATTAACTGTCTTTTTTCACTGTACAGAGGGAACTTTCCATGCAAAAAGCACTGAGACTTTGAAAGGGTAGAGCAGTAAAAAAAAAGAAGTATTTAGACCCTTATAAGTTAATGAACACACTGAGTAGAGTTAAGTCTTTAGATGCAGCAGAAATAAGTAAGAAAAAGAGTTTAAATGGTTCATAACTCAGAAATGTAATCATGTGCCTTTTCAAGCACATGAGCAATTCCATTAAACTAATCTGCTTTAATTGCATTAAGCTTAGGGAGGCTACTCATATGCTTAAACTCAAACATATGATTAGTTATGTCCCTAAAAAAAGAATGGATAATTCAAACAAATGCTGTATGTATGCATTTAAATGTTTCAAGGTATTAGATTCAGCATTTTGTAAACTAAAACATTTAAATTAGGTTTTTGGCAGAAAATCTTTTTTCTGGATGCAAAACATTCTCATTAAGCCACAATTGAATTATTGCTCAAAATTATTTTGCTGAGAGTCAATAGCTAATCCTCTAATAAAAGGTTCAAGTATAATGAATCACAACTAAAGGAAAAGTTCATATTCTATATATGTGTTCGATATGCTTAAAAACAATACAGAAAGCATGTTCTTAAGTAAATCCAAGTAATAAATAGGAGATGATAATAATTCTTCGCTCAGCTCTTTCCAGTGAACTGCTCTTGCAGAATTGAAGTTTCAGACACTAAAAAAGCAGCTATTTTCACACACATAGAAAAATTACTACAGTGACCAAATACTTACTGTTCAGACTGTCACAGGAGTCTGTTATGCATTAACTAGTGTTGCTGATCATAAGCTGTTTAATTATATTCATTTTGCCTTAAATTACTGGCTATTTTGCAGTTTATGTATAATAAAACCTTCCTCTTTTATGTTGCTTCTTAAATTTACTTTAGGGCCACTATTTTTATTCACTTTAAACAAACAAATGACCACACCAGTAGCTCTGAAACCAGAACAAGATGTTCTCTGATGTCGCCTCTGTGTCAAGCAACATCTGAACCCGAAGAGGTCAGTAAGCCAATAACTGCACTTTGCTCCAGGGGAAATGTGAATGGGGAAGATGAATAATAAATTAATTTAATGACAAAAAAGGGAATTTTGTTCACAACTTCCTTTTCCATTTTGGCCTTTAAACCTGAAGTTTGACAGATGCTGCCTTAGAGCAGAGCTCTGGCTCACCCTGATGCATCTCCTGCAGTCACGTTTGAGTCAGCATTTGAGAGGACCTGTTGCCATATGGAAAATCAGGAACAATTACTCTAAATAATTACATCAGTTTATTGCTGTTTGTTGCCAAGAGAAACAAGCCTTGTTGGTAATATCCATTTGCATTGCCAAGTAACTTAATTTTTCAGGAACTAAACACACTCCAGCACTAGCACTTCTCTAGCAATAAATACTCCTCCTAACTGATCCATCATGACTCAAAATGCCTCTTTGTTCTCACGATTTCCTAAGCTAATTCCTGCTCAGCTGTGGCTGAACCATCACACCTGGCTGGAGACATGCAGAAATGTCTCTGAGCGCAGCCTGGGTTTCCCCTGCCCTGGGGAGAAATCAGAGCTTTAGGACAAGGGAGATGAACATTTAACAGACGACATCAGCTGCAGCAGGAGCCTTTTCTCCATGGATCAGGAGTCCCCATGACATGGTGTCAGCTTTACTGAGCTCTGGAGTTCAGGGGAGATGAAGCCAGGTCAGGTCGTCTCCCAGCAAGCCACCAGCAATGGAATTCAGTCCTTGTGAGAGTAATTAAAGTTTTCCCATGGCAGCACAGCCTGGCGAGAGGTGAGCCCGAGGAGGAGCCTTTCCTGTGACCCTGCAGGCTGGGATGTTCTGAGCACAGCAGCTGCTTGGCTTTGGACTCTGCAAATCCACTGAGTCAGGTGCTTGCAGTGTGACAGAAGTGCTGCCTGAGCCCCAAGGACGGAGTGGCACTGGCAGCTCCCTGGTGCTCCTGCCAGGGGCACTGTGGTTATTCCTGAGCCAGCTTTGCCATCCTCTCAGTTCATTATCTCCTGTACCTGTCTGACCCTGCTGGTTAGGTGCTGTCATCATCCAAACTGCTGCAGACAGCAACTCACTGCCTCTCATCGCGCTGTCCACTTCCATTTCAGTCCAGCTAGAAAAGACAACACTGAAGTCTCTCTTTTTTTCTCTCTCAAGTGTATTGGACTGGGCAGGCTTTCCCTGCACAGCTCCTTGCAATTCTCATTTTCTGCCTTTGGCTTTCTGAAACCACAAGCACAGCCCCAAAGGAGCCACTTCTGCCTTCTGTCCCACCTGACTGCTGCAAACACCTGGGACAAGGTGACAAACCTTTCCTGCCACCCCAAATCACCTCGTGCAGTCTAATCCAGCTCTGTGTTTGGGAGAAGGGCCTGATAAATTCTCCGTAGCCCAGCCCAGCTTTGCCCATAGCCGATATTAACGAGCTGCAGTGCTCACGGATGCCTGGCAGCCCTTTAGCTAAAGCTCACATCACACAAAGCCTTTTGCAGCCTTCAGTGATTCCTCCCTAGGCCAGTTGAACTTGTTGATTCAAAAACTACCTTGCAGTCCTCACTGACAGCAACCTCACAGAAATGACAGAGCTCTGTTTTTCTGATTGCTCTGTGTTGTGTCAGTGATTCGTTTTGCTGTGCTTATCCACCCTCTTGGGTTAACAACCTGTAATCAACACACGGGAACCTTTAATGCTCCGAGCCCTGGGGATTCTACACTGTGAAAAACACTTCTCGTGCACCTGTCAGATCAGAGCCCTGCTTTGCTTTGTTCTCGTGTGTTTTGGAAAATGTACACAAGGATTTCACACTAGACGTACAAACCCAGGGCTACAAACCCTTATAATTATGTTTTTTTCCAACAGACCAGTTACTTTCTCCATGGTATGCTCTGTACATAACACTAATTCATCATGCCTCAACGCTGTGTTAAATCAGGGTATAATACTGATTACAGTATCTGATTTGAACACATATTTATGCCCTTCTAATTTCAAACTTTTTTGAATTACAGAAATTACCATTTCTGTAATGATAGCTACAGAAGAGCTATGTTCTATGTTCTGTTTGCCTTCTATTGCATTTTGTTGACTTAATTTAGTTCTGTGAGGAAAACTGTTCTATCAGAGCATATCTCCACTGCATAACTTAACGATTAAATGTTTTCAGATTTATCATCCCTCTGATTATCACTTTTCTCCACTTTCCTCCCTGTAACTTTTGTTAGGTTAAATCCTGAAACTGTAATGTGAAATTACTTGGCACAAAGAGCATCTCTAGCCAGGGTACCTGGAGAAGTCACATTTTCAGTACAGAGCTACACCATTCCAAACCTACAGCTGATAATATTTGGTCTAAGAACATACATTCCTCATTAAAGCGATTACATCCTATTCCCAGGCCAATTATTCATAAATTTATTCACTTCTGTGTACACACACAGTTTTAAAAACCAGTAGTATGTGTAGTTAGGGTACAGTGTGAATTGAATCAATTCCTTGTAACACAGTAAAACATTGAAGAACATGGAGCAATTGCTGTAGCTCCTCCTGTACTTATGGAGTTGTTTCTTTGTCTTCATACTTCCAATAGTCCATAAAAATTGGCATTGACAATATACAGTTATTTGCTTCCTAAGTTTCTATATTTCCTTTGTATTTCTGAAGGTCACAGAAACTCAGCCAAACCTGAAGCAGTCATTTTAATTCCCAGTCTTCTCATTTCACTACAGTGTAATTATCTTATAGATTTTTGTGTAGACTTATTTATTGTTATTCTTTTCCTGTTGGATAAGTATACAATAACTAAACTAACTTCAATTAGGTAACTGTCACCAATATTTAAAACTTAATGATATTTTCAAAATTACATAAGTAATCCAAGCATAAAAATTATTCTTTATGATATCATTTCAGAACAGTGGCACCAAATCTTATCATACAACAGCCTGTGCCTCAGAAACATTAAACACAAGCCGTCATCACATTTTTTCTTCTAAGTTCCATATTCCTTTATTTATATACACTGTCATTTCTATATTTGGACTAAAGCATCTTTAGGAGATACAAAATGAAATATTCAGCATCTTAATTTAGCCTCAGTATATTAAATGATCTTCTTAGCTGCTCACATGTAATCTTATATATTTCAGAAATCAGAACTTGTCCTTGTGCATTCAGAGGTAGCTTTATCTCTGCCCTATATTTCCCCTCCAGACTTGCTAGAGCTATTTTAAAGATGATTCACTCTCAGAGGCCACCATCCCCGGAGGCTCAAGGCACTGTGAAATAAAGACCCACTTGACTTCAGGCACACACTGAAATCCAGCTAAAGTCTGTGTGCTTTGCAGTATCAAGAGAGTCTTAAAGATAAGCATATGACTAAATATTGTGCTGAACTGGGGCTGGAAATGAGATCTGTCCTCAGAAGGAGCAGAAGAGTTGCAATAACCCAGTACAAATTGTGATGCTCTGTGAAATTCAGCTTTTGACTATAGCAGGACGAGGAAAGTCTCCATTAATAAAAGGGAAAATCATGAATCAGCAAGAGCTGGAGACTGCTGAGCAGGGAAACACTTCAGCTCCTGCTGAACCACAGGCTTTATCCTGTGCAGCATTCAGCTTCAATAAAATATAGGTTAACTGGCTGCGTTCTAGTGGATGATACCTTTAATTTGCTTTTTGCTGAAGAGGAATGATGTCAGTGCTCTGGGAGAAGTCCATGATATAACATTGCTAGCATGAGATTCCTGTTATAATGCAATTCCAATAAGAAAAACTTACTTGAAGGCATTAGCATCTCCATGGACCTTGTAGTTGTCTGCACTGATTCTGGAGATAACTCTCGTGACTGCAATGAGGATGCCAATATTGACCTGGGGAGGAAGAGCAAGGTCAGGAAAGCACATTGTGAGAGAGCCAAGGTGCAGAGTGCCCTGGGAGGGAACTGTACAAACAGGAAACAGAAACTTTGTGTGGTATTCATTTGGCAAAAGAAGTGTCCCAGGCTGGACTGGTGAAGTTCTTCCCTGGTCAATGATTTCCATTCCCCCACAGTGGGAAGCTCTTGCTTCTCTCTTTCCTCCAGCAGTAGCCCTTGCCTGTTTAGAAGTCTGGATTGGAACATTGCTTCACAGCCAAAGTGCTCAGCATCCTACAAATAAAAACCCTAATTGTCTAATGCCAGCTGAAAATTAGAGAGCTCTGAGAACTTCTCAACGAGGGCACGTGTCTGCATTCTCTTTGGTTCTGTGCTTGCATGTGCACAGATCCAGAGAGCACCTTTCCTGGCCCGCTTCAGGCTGTACAAGTCTTGTTTCTCACCAAAGTCTGCTTGCAATTTAGGTACAAGACTATTTTAAAGCAGCAATGAGAAAAATATGTTAAGCCTGAACTCTGCTCTTCAAAGGCTCTGCTCTTTTTGATGTCAGGTTCAGCAGAAACATCAATAAAATGAAAAGAATTCCCAACAGAAAAGTAGGAAATCTTGAAAAGACTAACACTGAAAATGTTCAACAAAAGAAAGTTTGTACAGGAGTCACAGGTGAAGGAAGAAGAAAATCTTTATCACTTAAAGGAAATGTGGCAAAGATTGTCTTGCTGGGCAAAGACCTTGGGTTTAAAGAAAAAAAAAGGTAGAGAATGTGAAGGTGAAAGACATATTTTCCCCTTCCTCTCCAAAGTCGCCCATCAGCTACAAAGCATCAAGAACAAGGGTAGAACAAAACTATCCTGAACTACAGAACGAAAAGAAAGAGAAGATTTCAAAAAAAGTGCTGTCCCTCGGTTAAAACTCAATAATCATACTCCACTTTGACATAAATATTCTAATTCTGAGGATGAGAGGCTGAATTAAAAATGTTTGACAATGATTTCCTTGGTATTCTTCAAATCTTCTGACACTGTTTTTAATTTTAGACTGATAAGGGCAGATCATCACCTGCTGTAGGATCAGAGCACATCTGTGGCATTCATTCCTTTCAAAGCACCTTGTCCAACCCCAGGCACTCTCAGCTCCCCACAAAGCCAGCAGGAGCTGCCAGTTCCCATTTCTGCAGGTTGGATCCACAGCCCACCGCAGCCCATGGAAATGTCCCAGGGACTTCAGGGAGCTCTGACTCTTTCCAAATATTTTCTCATCTAAATTTTGTCAGATCAGATAAAATGAGACAAATTGTTTCCCTCGCTTAGGTTGCTTTGCAGGAATTTCACCTGAATTACCTCCAAGCCACATAAGACTTTTGTTTCTCCTTAAAACAGAGCAGAAATCCCATGTGTAAAACCCTCTGATGTGGTGTGCTCCATCCTAGCCAGAAAAGGACTTGGCAGCACAGAGAAACTAAAAAAAAAAAAGAAGGGATAAAACATACTGCCTTAATTAAATCCATTGACCAGCTTTCCTCTAAAGCCACAAGCTATTTTAGGTTCCATTTCAGATTTGGGCACTGGCACAGCAGTTATGTGACTCTCCCAGTCTGAGGTTTAAGTTGCTCTGATGGTGTGAGTGAGTTGGATCTTTCCCAAGACAGCAGAGGTTGCACACCAAGGCTGAAAATCCTCCCCCTGCAGCCACTGGGGCACAGCAGAAACCATCCCTGGGCAAAATGTGATTCCAAACACAGCTAGCCAGCTGAATAAATGGGCGTTCAGGTTTGGGAGAATGGCTCTGGAAAGCCTGATTCTACTTTTAGCTATCCCAGAGCGACTGCAGATGGAAGAGACTCCACTGAGTTATTTTGTATGTGAATTCATATTAATGCATGAAGTATCACATCAGTCACAGCTGAATATCAGGGCAGAGCTTTGGTGTTGGAAAGGAAATAGGGGAGAAAATAAATATAAGGTGCTACAGAAGCCTGACTTCTATGCTTTCTTAATATTAGTCCTTAATATTGCACTTCTACCCTTGCTTGCAAATATCTTGCAGGATTTCCTGTTGGTTAAGCAAGAACTTTAATTTTAAAATAATACAGGACTTTAATCTTAAAAGACTAAAAGTGCTCATAGCTGAGTGACAATAAGAAAAAATGTGCTTAGCAGGTGTGGTCTAATCCACCTCAGCACTTGAGTTGGTACTTTATTTCAATGGCTCTGAAGAATCCGACTGTCTCAGAGCCTTTAAACACTGTGTGCTCACCTCTGTCACCTTTCCCCATGAATAATGCGTCAGAAGGGACAGAAAGGGTCACTTTTCAATCAGTGAGAGTGCCTGCACAGTAAGGGACTGCTCAACACAAGGAAATCATCCTTATTCTGCACTGGTACAGAAAGAGATGAATAAATACCATGAGGAACTCAGTAAATTGTCTATGATCAGCAGGTTTAGGGGAGAGAATATTATTTTATATATTGAGTATTCACAGGCAAGTCCCAGTTCAGTCAGGGCTGGCAGTGTCAGCCTGGTTCTACCGCGTCCCAGCTGATGACACTGCTCACAAAGCTGATGTCCCCACAGCACAGCACTGATGGCAATGTGCTCATGAAAATCATTCAGCTCCATAAAAATGCTGAAAGATTTGTAAAAAACCACCAGGAAAGTAACTATTTACAGGGAAAACAATAGAGAGGAGTTGCCAGTGCAGCCCATATCTCCCTGTGCAGGGGATTGCTCTGTCTGCAGCACACTCACTGCTCCATGGACACAGATGCTTTCCACAGAATTTCCTTAATTCTGCCATATCTATGGAAACACACCAAGGCAGCAGATGGCCAATAACAAACAAAGCCTTCTGCCAGAAGTTTTCATGTCTTGTGTCAAAAATTCAGGTGCTCTGTCAAGTTGGGTTTTTTTCCAATGAAGACACATCCCAGGGCAACTTGGGCTGAGCTTATTTTGGTTTGCAAATTAATTGCAATAATTTTTTGTGAAGCTGCCTTACAAGGATGCTATAGAGGCCTGTGAGTCATGGTTTGTGGGGTGGGGAAAGGTGATCTCAAACCCTTAAGATGTAGGTCGAAGCCAAAAGACCCACATATGGAAGGAACTATTTCCTTCATCATATCCCTCGACTCGAACCCCAAGGAAAGAGCATATTTGATATGGGAATCTATACAGGGCTGGGAGGTTCTGGGAATTACTGCCCAGAAAAGAATGTGTGAGTGTTTTTCCCCAGTCACACTCCCTCCACATATTCTGTTTTAAGGCTCCATGATGTCTGCATTGCCTGTGAGGCTGAGGCAGGATAAAAGCAGAGTGTGTCTGCCTGGTCTCTGGGGAGTGGGAGTTGAAAGGAGAAATCCCCCTGTTCTCCTCACAGTATAATCCTTCTCTTTGGCAGAGAGAAACTGTGGATCCAACTAGTCAAAAACTGCTTTTTGAGAAGTATTTTCAGAGTTAAATGTTAGTTTATGCAACTGGTGGCTAATTTGTTATTTAAAGAGCACAGGCACATTGCACGCACACAAGATATTGTTTAGCCTTGTTATTTCCCTATAGGCACTAACACATTTTTCAGCTGGAATACTCAATGCCCAGAGAGGTAATTTGTCAGCTCACTCGCTGCTATTTTGGGCAGAGCTGGGTTTAGACTATTTAACAAATTGCTCTACGTGGATCAACCTTGTGAGCTCACTCTTTCTCTTTCGTAAAATATTTGTATCCCCACGAGAATATAATGTGAGCTGCACAAATCTTATATATCATAAGTTAGAGGCAGAGAGTTTGGCTTTTACTTTCACTGCCCAGCAGCTAAGCATGCAAATTGCTGAGGCTGTGCAGCTCAGGTGAGGTAGCATTTCACTGCCTGTGTGTTTTGGGAACTCCAGCTTTGGACAGCAGCCTGGAGAGATTTGGTGTTCCTGACTGCACCTCATGTCCTCCTTTGGTGCTCAACAATAGCCAGAAAGCAAGTGCTAATGTCAGGAGGACATGTATGAATATTAGATTATTTTAATTGCTCTCCATTCATCAATATCTACATACCTGTGCATGTAAACTCACATCCAGAAGTTCAAGGTATACCTTCTGCTTGCCCAATAGTTACAGAAGTATGCGATGGTAAACACTAGGTTTTTAAATATATATATATTCATCTATATATTTATGTTTATATTTATATTTATGATTTTCCTTCCTTTGGCTTGTGAGCAGGATTTGTGGGGGTTTTCTGGGAGATGAAATCTGAGGAAGTTTCTTTGTGCTTTTTTTTAAATGTCCAATTAAACAATTATCAATGACCCCAGCAGGGCTGTCCCACTATTTTAGTCTTTGAATAATGAAATTAACAGTGTGAGAATTAATCTGCACAAACTAATACACAGCCATGTACACAACAATTCGGAGGAGGAACCAAGCGTTTCTGGGGATTTCATGGCTGCTGTTTCCCGGGGCTGCACAAGGATTGACCCCAAACCTTCAGGCAGTTCTGCTGTGAGGTGACAGGAAATGCAACAGGAAAACAGCAGGGCTGTGGTTTTACCTACCAGAATGACAAACATCGCTGGTGCCACAAAAGCCCAGATTGCTCCATTCTCCAGGGAAAGCCAGCAGCTGCAGGGAAAAATCAGATTTTGGAGGAAACACACAGTCATTTAATTAGTAACATTCTTAATTTGAAAAAAAACCAACAACCAAACCCTAGCAAAACAACTAAAGAGTGTGCAAAAAGACAAATGAATTTTGAAAGTAAGAGCTGTTATTGCACATCAGGAAGAAGCTCCTTTTCCCCTTACACTCGGGGCATCCAAGGTGGGATCAGTTTGCCACACTGAATTAATGCAGGATTAAATCCTATGGTGTTCTTTCAGATAAATTTGTTCTTCTTTTCCTAAATTAGAAAGGAACTTCATTTTCAAAGTCTTGGACATCATCCTTTCTAGATTTCAGGTGTGCATCTGCAGTTTTCAATTGAAAGATTCAATATCTTTAATCAAAGATTACTAAGATTGAATATCTTTAATCAAAGATTGCTCTCATGTCGGTAGGAGTGTTTCCCCGAAGCAGGGGGTGAGCAGGGAGCTCACTGAGGAACTCTTCAGTGGTAGTAGGGAAAACATCTCAGGAGCTTTTTGTGCATCATCTTTGTGAAAACCAAACTTGAGGCTTCTGTGTTTAAGAATATTTCTTCACAAGTCATCCTTCTGCAGGCTCTGTCCTCTGCTCCCCATGAGGATCCTGAGCACCACAGCTCTTTAACACACCTAGGAGTTTCCTCCACATCAGATTTCTCATCCTTACTGCACCTGCACTGAGGATCTTTCCATACTCACTTGCCACTTTCTCCATAGCTGTCCAGGGACGACGTTGCAGAAATGACACAAATCACCAAAGGGCAACCTGCAGAAAGGCAAATGCAGTGGCAATATTAGGAATAAAAGTACATCTTCCAGTAAGCCAAGCAATTTCTGCTAAATTTTGTATGAACACAACAGCTCAGAGTCATTTTCAAATTAACTCAAACATGACATCGTCCTGCAGCTGTTTAATCCAACATGTTTTAGTCAACTGATGTCAGACAAACAAAATGACTTTTTAATGAAGCAGAAGTTTTTAAGTGTTAAACTGAATTAGTGCTAGTTTCCTTGGGAATCACAGTGCTCTTTAAGCCTGGTTTTGGTTTGTGGACTTTCTGCCTCTTGCTATTCAAGCAGTGATAGAAGTGAAGCAATATCAGCCTTATTTTACCCACTTTACCCTGAGTAAGTGGATTTCTGTTCCAGAATTCAGAACAACTCAGATAAGAGAGCAAGTTTCTCACAGGGGTGCTCAAACAGCAGGTGAGAGGACAGGAATGGTGACATTTAGTTTCCCAGAGCATCACTCCTGGCAGCAGGAGACAGAAGGAACTCAGACCCCCCCAGGTGCCCAACCAGGTCTGATGTAGCATAAATATGTAACAGATCTGCAAGATTTCTGTGTTTGGAGGAAACTCCATTTCCAGATGGTTTTGCCAGCTGCAGTGTGCTGTGCCCAGGGAGGTGGAGGAGCATTTTTGGGATGCACAGGAATCCCCCAGAGGCAGTTTTGGTGGTGCTGCTGGATCTGCTGTGGCCTCAGCACTGCCAGGTCTGCTGTGCCACTCGAGAGGAGATTTTCTGGCCAGGAGCTGGCGAGGAATTCGGGGCTTTATTGCCAACAGTGCTGAACACAACCCCATCCCCTCAAATATTGAATGATTGTCTGCTAATTCCTGGGTGATTTAATAAAATGTGAAAGTTTGGGCTTTTATCATTTTACAGAATTTAATAAACAGGTCCCAGACAGAGTATTAGACATGATAGCTTGAAGTTCCAATTTTCTTTTTAATTCTTTAGGTTTCCTGCATGAGGGTTTTACAAAATTCTGACAGGCAATTTCTGCTTCATTTTACTACTATCATCCTCATGAATTCTGTAAAGTTTTCCACTACTGGCAGAAGTAAATTTTTGGAAGAAGTATTTTCATTTTTTAATGACTGCAGCTAGAAGCACATTTATAAATATTTATATATTGATATGTATGTGTATTTATAAATATGGGAGATACTCAGTAGTTAAGAATCATTTTATTTTGAAAGCTTCTGTATTATCTATACATGAAAAAAAAAAGGAAAACCATCATAAAATAGGCTGTAGAAACTCCGTGGCAGACAATTCAAAGCAATTTCAGGACATCAATTCTAAAAGGCTAAATATGTCATTTATTGAAAAAGATGAAGCATTAGACACAAGTGAAAGTATATTTCCTTCCAATGATGAAAATATCTACTTTGCTTGATGGGGGAAAGTATCTTCTCCCATTTATATTGAAGAAGTTAATTTTCCATGATTTTCTTCTGCTGTATTACATCACATCTAGGCAGAAGTCAGGGACTACATCAACTAACAGCAAATAATGAAATTTATGTCTTTTGACAGCTCAGAACAAAGCCTTCACTCTATGACAATCTCTAAAGGAAAGGAAAATGGCTGAAATAGGAAATGGTCAATATCACAAACTCCATCACCAGCATCCTCCAAATGGTGGGAGGAAAAAGCTTTGCTACAACAACCTCTGCCTGATATGCTGAATCACCAAGGCAAAAAAATAATTTGGGGGTTTTAAATTGGGATTTTAAAATGAACGAGGAAAGATGCACAAAGTAAAAGGAACTTAATAAAAAAAAAGAACAAGTAGGCTGCTCTCAAAAAAAAAAAAAAAATCATTTCACAGCATTACTATCACGCAGATCTGCATGGTGCCAAATACGTATTAAATATTCCAATTATGACTGCAGCAGGTCTGTATTATTGATATAATTGCTTTTCATGTAGCTTCAAATGAATTTGGAGGGGAAAAAAGATAATGCATATTTTAACATATTTTGAAATTATCTGTAATTGCATAGATTTTTATTTTCTATTTTTTCACATCTGTTCTTTGACTCAGTGTATGAGGTTTCCTCTTCTTCCAAATGTGGAGCTTTCTAAGCACCACTGCTACACTTCCAGGACTGTGAGAGCAAAGTGAGTTTTCATCTACTGGAAGAGTCTGCAACAAAATATTCTGTTTTGGCTCTTCAAAGATGCACTCAGATTATTCTTTCATTATTCCATCTAAAAAGGCTTGAATGGTTGTCTGTGCCATTCCCATGTCACAGAACCACTTCTTCACTCTTAGTAATAATACTGGGGCTCTGTGCAGATTTTTAATCTAAGGATTTCAAGGCATGAAGCACCAACTGATGAAGTCTTGTGATATTTCTGTGCTGCTGTGCCCATTTTTTATGCATGACATTGCAGAATACAGATGGAATAAGCTGCTGTTGTGAGTTGGAACCAAAAAAAGAACAAACCAGTGTAGAGAGACCTCCCTCCCTCAGTCCTGCTCTTAATTTGGTAATTAAGGGTCTGATCTGGCCTAGAGATGTAGCATTCACTGCAGGGGAATTAGGCTTAAGGTCTATATGTTTTGAACTCTGATTGCAGTCAGAAAAATTATGCATTTTCTTATCCAACAGACCTACTCTCAGTAAGGCAAACTACGATCATAAGATGACAATTTCAAATATGCTTCTGAATATAATCTCATCCTATAGTGAGGAGACTTAAAGTAAGCAGCTACTAAAGGCTTACCCCATCCGATTCCATAATAATATAAGTGCTTGCTTTCTTCTGACCCAAATACTTTGATCACCATGCTGTAAAGATGAAATCCTTCCACCAGCATCCATGCAAAAGCACTCAGGAAGAAAAAATGAAGGAGAATGGCCAGTATCTTGCAAGGAACCTGAATTAGGAATAAAAATGAATGCATTAGCTCTTTGTGATGCAGTCACACTGGTTTTCCAATTTTTAAAAAAATTGGGACTTGGTAGTATAATGAAAATTGAGGCTTTCCAGTGAATCTCAGTTGCAACTCAGCTGGTTCTGTGTTGTGCCAGGACATTCTAATGCAAATCCAATGGGACTACATGTATTCCAAAGCAATAAATTTGGGGTTAATTTGTGTAAGTGAGGTCTGTATGTGGTTTAGTATTTCACAGAGTTCAGTGACATATTATTAAACCAGATTATCTTATTGACAAAAGCTGTAAAAGCCTTCCCAGTTAATTTTATCATAAGGCTATAAAATCCATTTTAATGCCTTTTGATTTCTACCAGAAGATTAGTGCACAAAAATATAAATGCAACATAAAGCTGACTTACAGGCTAGTTCTGTCAAATGGATAATTTCCAACTTTTGAGTAGCCAAACAATATGAATCACAAAACAGCAGAAAAATAACACTCTGTGAAGTAGCAGGAGCCTAGTCTGTATATAATTTTGTATAATACCTAGTACAGATTTGTACATAAAATCCATAGCAAAATTGCTGCTGATTCTGATTTTTTTGCCTTGATTATTGCTTAGAAGTTACTCTGAAATGGCAGAATTGTCTTCTATAAAAGCACTGTGAAGCTGAGCCTTTTGCACACTAAACGCCAGCATGTCTTTCTTGCTGCACCATATGAAACACCCAGCTTTGAGCAGAATAATTGGAAAAAGGCAGATCTTGGTCCTGTTACTCTTAGAGGTGACAAGTGGAGAGTCTGTGAAAATAGAATAATCAGCTCTGCTAGCAGCAAGGACCATCAGATTATTGTTGTTGGCAAAGCAAAGTAGACTCTTAGAGAGATCTCTCATAAAATATTAGTCACTTTTTTACTGAGGACAGGATTAAAACAGGTAAATTTATACATATATATATATATATATATATATATATATCTCACAAACAAAAGCAGCTCATTTCACCTCCCCATTTGGAAGTGCTTACAGCAATGCCATGCAGGAATATTGAGTGAGAAAGTTTAATATCCTGATCCAGAACTGTAGAGAGCAGAGACATTAAATTTTCTGGTTTTTCTGGAAAAAACCACAGTGCTGACTAAAAAACTAAATATCCCTAGAGACAGAGGTGGAAAAAGGATGGAGAGGCTCAAGGCAGCCATGCAGGAAAGGGATGGCAGCTCAGGTCCTGATTTTGGGAGGCACTGCAGTGCCGTGAGCAAGGGGGTGACACCAAGGGTCCTGCGAGTGCACAGAAAAACTGCTCAGCACTGATAGCCCAGCCCTGCCAGAAGCAGAAGATTCCAAATTCACAGCCTCTCGTGTAAATCCTGCCTCCCTCCTTCCATAAACGACCATTTAGCAGTTCAATTACTGCAATTAAAGGTATTTAAGCTGCTGTCAAAGCTAGTGAGAGCAGAGCAGAAGTAGGTGAGGACAGGAGACTAATAAAAGGATGAATCACACCCCCCCCCCCGGATTCCAAGATGATAAAACATAAAAATAAAAGCTCACCAGACAGTATTTACATCACATTTTTCAGCTTTAAGATCTTTACAGTTTTATCCCACACAATTACCGCTGTTACAGAGGAGGTTGGGCTAAAAAGTCCATGGATTCTGTGAAGCATTTAATTCAAAGCCTGTGGTGTAAACCAGGTCTTGCTTTCTTGTGCTCCTGTCCCAGTCTCACTGAAGTACATTTGGAATAGGTTTAAGAGAAAATCTGCACCTATTAATCTGCAATTCAGTCAGTGTGAGTGTTTCACAAGCTTGACTGAACAAGCAGGACCTGTGTGTGTGAACAAAGCACAGAGTAAATGCAGGAGGACTTTGGGACATGTAGGATGGTCCTGGAGATCATGGGCTCTGCCTACATCCACCCCAGAGCAGGAAACACGGCTAGGCTTTCACAGGAGTTTAAAAGACTGGAGGTGATGCTGGCCTTGATAAGTGTAAAGAGGCTTTCACACACCATCTGAAGTGACTCAGCTGAATTGTGTGAAAATTTGGAATGGATGAAAAAGAAAAAACTGTGAGAATAAGACACACTGTTATGCTGAGTGAATCTTTTATTGCCCTCAAGCCTATGCCCTTTCAACAGGGTTTCAGCTCTATACTTAAAGAGGATTATTTTCATGCCTGGTTTCTACTGTCTTCAGTTTCATCTTTTGCTGCTCTCCAATGTCTCCATTTCATTTTCCTTCTAAAGGATTCCCTGTCATTTCCTCCCTTGCACATTGTGTGACTCATTCAGGACCCACCTGAATGTAAAACAGCAAAGAGCATGAACTTACTTTTACAAAGTGCTTTTAGATCCTCAGGTAATAACATCCTATGCAAACCAGACATTACAGTTATTTATAAACTTAACAGAAATCCATGGGGCCCCATTTGAGCTGAATATAAATTTAGGTAGCTCTTGTATTGACAAAATGAAGAATGTGCAAACCTTCTGAGAATAAACAGGAAAAAAATCCCATTAATAGAAACCACTGGCTGCTTCTGAAAAGCAATACAGAGCAACAGCTACCAAAGTAGCCAGGTTTTGACCAGCACAAAAGCAGAGCACCCTGGAAGTTTATTGTAAAATCAGGTTTTCTTTCTGCTCTTCAGGTGGGACTTTCCATCAAAGGCTTTATGTTACTTTAAATTGCATTTTTTAAACACAACAGTGTACACACAACAGTGTATTACATTGCTGCTATGTAATACTGTTAACTTAGCATATTTGTCTAATCTGACCCAGCCGTTTTAGATGCTGGGTTAATGGTTAGATTAATGGTTTAGATGCTGGTACTCTGCACAGGGAATTCCATCCTGCAGTAGGATGGCGTTTTTTGGCTAAGGCATGTTAAAAATAGATCTCCCATGGAAGACACTTCCCTGCATGTGGCATGTGGCATTCATTCCATGGAGTTGCCTCCCAGAACAGCATCACTCTGTAGGACTTACAGTTGCAGGGCTGAACTGGAAGCTGGTGAGCAGCAGGACCTGAGCCAGCAGCACGGCGCACGACAGGTTGGCGTGGATGTGATAGCGCTGGTTGCGGATGGTGCTGACAGAGCTGGCAGGACAGAAACATCTGAATAAAACAGTGCTCCACGAGGCACAGACACATTGTGATCTATCAGCAGGCATTTAGATTGGCTTTTGGTTTCAGTGGGGTTATCTGGCTGTCCCTTGAGCTCTCTTTCCACCGTGATGGAGTGAGATCTGAATGGCTCCTTTGATGTCCTGCTGCTCTCCTGGGGGCAGCAGAAACACTGATTGGCACATGAGCAAGCTGGTGACTAGTGACAGAATATTAACAGAGGTTTGATCCTGAAGGGTGCTGTGCTGCCAAGGAGGGCAGATCTGCACAGGAATCACACAGCCCCTGGCACCACTCAGCCCACACTGTGCCAGAGCCCCTGGTTTTATTTTGTTGGTATTTGCCTGTATGAGGAATAAGAGAATGTGAAAAGACTTTGGTTCCAATTCTGATTTATACTATTATAACTCCAGAGCACAGGAGCTACAGCTCCACATGCTGTGGAGTGGGCAGTGCCTATCTCGACAGGGACCTGACTGTGGTTTCAACATCATTTGAACATCTCTCTCTTGGCTTGTCAAAAACCAGCTGGAAATCTGACAAGAACAGGCTTTCCTGGAAGTCTTCTGGCCTCGTGTTTCTGTTCTCGTTCAGAAATAGGAAACAGAAAACAAAAACATTGATGTGAACATCTCAGGCCTTTCGTCGGATTTTGTTCTCTTTAAAAAACAAACAGCCCTGGTGCTAACAGGTTTCCTATTCCAATCCTCACTGCCTGCTGCACTGCTCCACGCCAAGGGGATGAGGAGGGAGAGGACAAGAAGGATCAAGATCCCAAAAAGTAACTGAAAGGATGCCCTGCCTGGTGCCAATGGCTTTCTAATAAGGATTGTAGCCTCCATGTATGACAAAGTGCAGCAGAGTTACCCGGGAGGGAGCAGCACTCACTGCCATTGCCAGGACATGGAGCAGCAATTTGCCAGATTCTTCTCCACTTATGTCACGGTCATCTAACACCACATTGCAAAATTTCCCTTCAGCTGCTTAATGAGACCCTGCTCTCCAGTGAAAAGCTAATCAAATTATTTTTAATTGGCAGTTTGAAGGATCCTCTATGTAGGTGGGGTGCTTAACCCTGTGACAGTCAGCTGGCTCCAGCTCCCTTCCAAGTCTTCTGTTTGCCTCCAGTTTCTTGGGGAGTTTTCAGCCCTGCTGCAGCAACACCACCTCCCTTTGCTCCTTTTGCCTTTCTGAGCACTATAACAACCAATTTTGCACTCAGAAGTGGAGCAGATCATTCCTCTTAGCCTAAATATGCCAACAGCAATGCCAGATAGGCAAATGTTGGACTTAGAGTGGATTTTGCCACACATTTATGCACTTAATCCAAGTATGACCAACACTGATCTTGAAACTTGGAAATAATACAGGGTCTGGAAATAAACAAGCATTGCAATCAGTTTACTAAGATCCAGCAAGTCCTTTCCCCTAGAAACTGGCCTCTTAACAGGATGTCCAAAATACATGCTTCGGCACAGAAAACAAAAATTGAACCCTTGAGCAGAGGCAATATGGTTCAATGTGTGAAAGGAGACAACAATAACACTCCTTGCTGTACTCCCGAGGTGCTGTGCAACCTTGGACAAGCTGCTTCACCCCTAGCCAGGTTTTCTATTTTTTATTTAGACACAAACCTTTATGAAAGCTTTTTTTTTTTCAGAAATGTTTGTATCAAGCCCAGTTGAGCTGCAAACTCAGTTGTCACTCCTGGAACATAAACAGGAATAAAGGCCCTGAGTGCCCTGGGGCAGAAACCTTCCCAGCACAGAGACCTTCAGATGCTATGGGCAGATACAGAGCTTTTTAACCACAAGCCATGGAGTGAATTTCACACTGCTTACAGTGTCCTTCATCCTACTAAAGCAACACATTAGAAAATCAGACCAACAAAGAACAGCAAGATATTTGAAAATAAACGTGGGTTGCATGAGGTAATTGTGTACAAGTTGTGTGAAACAAAAGTCAGGCAGCTAATGTGGACTGAGCCTTCCTTGCTGGGCACTGCTTTATAAACACTCTGTTTTACAGACAGGACAGTGGAAGAGCAGCAAGTGCTGAGTGGATACTCTGAGCAATGCAGAGATGTATGTGGGGGCAGAGGGGGTCATCCTGCACTGCCTGCTCACATTGCATGGATTGAGCTCCACACCAAGATCTCCTAAAGCCTCCTTGAGATTCCACAGCTATAGCAAACTATGGACAGTTTAAAAAAAATTTTAAATCTCCCACAGGATGGAAATAATTTGTTATATTAAGACCATCCCATTTCAGGAAATGGAAGTAATTTAGAAATAATCAACCAAGTGTTACAAATACATGTGCAGAATCTAATTAAGGAAGGTTATAGAATTAATAGCCTTTGTCTTATCCTGAGAACCTGAAGGGATCCTACCCAGTGGCCCGAAATGCACTGCTTGCCTTTCTGCACGATAGCTACTCGGCGGGTATTAAATGAAAATTACTCACGACAAGATAGCGAATGTGACCAGCGTGATCGTCAGGCAGAAGATGGACAGAGCGCAGCCGATGTAAGTGATGGAGGACAGGGCCACCTGGTGTTCTCTGGTTAGCTGTGCACAGGGAAAACCCAGATAAAAGCCATTAATTGGTGTCTCACTGCAGAGCCACGGCAGCCCTGCTCGGGGTGCTCCTGCAGCCGCACAGAGCTGATGCTGCCGAGCATCATTCATTCCCCGCTCGGGAAATGCGGAGCTAGCTCCAAACTCAGCCTCAAGCCAGGGCATCCCCATGCCCGTGGCGTTTAGCTGCCTCTGTGTATCCTAATGCAGGATTCCCTCAGGAGGAGCTGTTCTGGGCTCAGAGCATCCTCCGGGCAGTGCCTGGTGCCACCTGGAGCTGTCCCTGCTCCTGGAGATCCCTGCTGAGCTCTCTGCAGCCATGGACATCCCTGAACTAATGGAGATCCCTGCTGAGCTCACCTCAGCCATGGACATCCTGAACTCATGGAGATCTCCCTGCTGAGCTCTCTGCAGCCATGGACATCCCTGAGCTCATGGACATCCCTGCTGAGCTTTCTGCAGCCATGGACATCCCTGAGCTCATGGACATCCCTGCTGAGCTCAGCTCAGCCATGGACATCCCTGAGCTCATGGACATCCCTGCTGAGCTCAGCTCAGCCATGGACATCCTGAACTCATGGAGATCCCTGCTGAGCTCAGCTCAGCCATGGACATCCCTGAGCTCGTGGAGATCTTTCCTGCCATGGACATCCCATAGCAAACACCAGCAACGCTGCACAGCCCTGAGCACTGACAAACCCACAGCCCCACAGAGCACAGCACATTTCTGTTTGTTTAATGGATCATAATTTCAGTTCCAGCTGAAGGAGCTGTGCTGATAGATACAGAATGGAGAACCCCGGGAAAGACCCAGGCTGAGCAGAAGGAGGGCAAAGCTCTTGTCTCAGCCTCTGCTTTTACCTACAGACATCTTTTGCAGATGTAATTCAATTTTGTGAACATTTAAACTGTAGCTCCACGGCGCTCTCCACCAGGATCTGTGTTAAACACGGACAGTCAATGCATGAGGGACAGCGTGGCTCAGCCATTCATCTTAAATTAATCAGAGTGTGTCTGAATTTTCCATGCGAGTTCTCATAAAAGAATGACAAAAAAGCCACACCCAACAAAAGGAGCCAAGCAGTATTAATACATAATAAGTAGAACAGAGCTAGGCAGGAAAAAGCTTTCTCATCCTAGAAGAATTTTCAAACATTTTTCCTGACTTGATTTTGGATAGACTTGGCATTTTCATAAACTGAACATAAACTGGAGGAAAAGAAATTAGTCAATCAAAAAGTTTTCAATTTGATGCTCGAGATACTATGTTTTTATTTCAATTTCTATTCACTATTAGTTAAATTCCAAGCTGAAAAAGTAATTAAAAATATTTACTTATTATAAAAAATACTAAAAGGAACAATATATTTTCCATTTTTTTTACAGCAACTTTAATAAAAATTAATCCTTTCTCACATGTTTGGGATTTTCTATTATTTTACACACACACAATAAAATTCCCCACCCAAACAAAGTATTTCATTAGAGATTATCAAACCGAAGCAGTTCTACCAATAAACTCCCCATTAAAATTCTTTTTAAAGGAGAGAAATAATGTGCCATGTGGTTATGAGAAAACATAAATACAGGCAAAAGATGTGTTGCATATGTAGATCTTTGTTGTAATTATCTGCCAACTCTACCAGCTCATGTATGGTGAGTTTTACAGCAGAATAACTTGTGACTTGCTCAGCAATCTGAGAACTATTAAGGGATGCAGCAGCCCTGAAAGACAACTGTTGCTATGGAGTTACAGCTCCTAGGAAATATGATGCAGCTCTTGAGTATTTTTTCTTTTTCAGCCAAAGACACATTTCTTTCCCCTGACTTGGACAGCATCAATTACAGAAACAAAAGAGTTCTGTGCACTGGAACAGCTTAAAAGCTGCAGATAATTCCTGCGAAAGAGATGCTATCATCTCTAATCCCCCAAAGAAGCCATGTACAGCCATTCTTTGCAGAATATTCCTGAAATAGGAATAATCTGTGCAGTAAATGGAGCAGTTTAGAAGCGATTTCCTCATCAGGTATATTCATGTCCAAGACGGATGGACCTTATTTCCTGATTTCTCCAAGAGACATCCTTTTCTCTGGCTACAGGTGGCTCACAATTCTACAGAAGGAGGAGGGGAGCTGAGGAAGCTTTTCAGATTTAAAGTCCCTCTGAAATCAGTATTTCTCAGCAGTTCAAGGCTTTCTCTCACTCCTTTCACTCCCAGAGTCCTTCAGCCAGAAAATGTTCCCTAGAGAGCTTCCCAGCTCAGTGCAAATTTGGATTTACTGTGGTGTTTGCATTGGCAGAGGATCTCAGAGGCAGGTGATCTCTTACTGCCACACACAAATACAGGAGATCCAGAGGACAAACCAGTGGAAATGGGCAAAAATCACGGACTTACAGAATAGCCTGGGTGGAAGGGACCTTAATCCTGCCCTGGCAGGGACACCTTCCACTGCCCCAGGCTGCTCCAAGCCCTGTCCTGCCTGGCCTTGGGCAATCCAGGGATACAGGGACAGCCACAGCTTCTCCGTGTGTCAGTCCTCACCATCCTCACAAAGAACTGTTCCTTCCTGATGTCTAATCCAAACCTGCCACATTCAGCTTGAAGCCGTTTCCCCCTTTTCCTGTCACTACCTGTTCTTGTAAATAATTTCTCTCCATCTCCTAGGCTCCCTTCAGGTACTCAATTAGGCCACATCAGGTCACCCTGAAGTCTCTCTTTTCCAGGCTGAACAAACCCAGTTCTTTCCTTGTGGCAGAGGTGTTCCATCCCTCTAAAAATCAAAGCCTTTGGGGTTTTTTTCCATAGCAATCCAAAAGCAGACGATGATCACACAAACATTTTTTTCTCTCTAATTTCTTTCATGTTATGCTTCTAAGAAAGTCTCTCTCTGTGTTGTAGTTCAGTCTTTCTCCAGAAACCCCTGCAGGGCAAGACAAGACGTGAATCAAATTCTCACAAGTGGAGCCTGTATTACTTAGAAATGAAAAAAAATCTCTTAACAACAAAATTCAGAAGATTCACTGAAACCTGAAATAACCTGCATGGGTCTCTGCATCTGTGAGCTGGAAATTGCTCTTGCTCTGGTGAACACAACCACAATCTGATGATGCTTTATGAATGATGTTTCTAAATCAATATTCTCATCAGCCTGGTAACAGCTATTTCAGAAGCAGCACCACTGCAGCTCACCTGCCTCGTGTGAGGGACAGGAACCCTGAGGTCACTCTGAACCATTTTGGTTGTTATTAAGGACACGGGGAGCCTGCAAGAGCTGTTCTCCAGGAGAGCAGTTGGGTGGAGGCTGCAGGAGAGGTCAAACCAGCTCCTTCCTGTGCATGGTGGGAATTGCAGGTCTGGAATTATTTTCAGGGTGTGCAGCCTCATTTCAGGGATGTGGTGAAGGAGAGAGAATAAACTGTATTTACGACATCAGATCTCTACAAACCTCTCACAGCACAGCTGGATGAGGTGTGTCCTCATTTTGAGGGAGAACAAGGAGCAGTTTGTTAGAAGTACCTGGATTGTCAAGGCATTGGGCCTCATCAATTGAGAAGCAATTTCCTATAAATTCCAATGCTCTGGTAAGGGCTGATTTCACCTTACCTCAGCTTGTCTTTCTGAACATTTGCAGACTTCCTGCATGACGTGGAATGTAAAACAGTAATTTGTGATGCTTTTGTAGTCACAAAAACCCTAATCAAGCTGTAATGCTATTATTAAAGAAAATAGCATTAAAAAGTACCAAATAAAACATTGAGCAATCTGTGAAGCAGTCCCACGAGCCTGATTCTCACACTTGTCCCAGCCTACATTAAATTACTCTTTTCTTCTCAAAGGTTTTGCTTCCTTGGGTTTACAGTCATTCTTCTACTCTGCAGCGAGCTGAAGAGGCAGGAAACAAGCTCAGAGTCATGAGTGTTAGTAATCACCAACACCGAGAGACAGATGTTCCTTGATTTCAGCTTCCACAAAGTAAAATCAAAAATCCCTGCCTCATATAAAACTCCCACCCTTTTAGCTCAGGCTGGAACAGCCTTTACCTTGCAAGTGTTGCTAAAAGCCTGACAAAGAGCTGTGGCTGCAGAAGATCCACCCATGTGTGCATTACAGAATTGTCCTACCCTGCTCTGCCTCAGAAAAGGAGGTCCTGCAGTGCTCAACACTTCTATTTCTTCTATTTTGGAAACTCACAGGCAAGCTGATGGCCTGAGAAATGATCCTGCAAAGATACCAGTTCAGACTCCAAATATATATTTTTTCTTTATGATGCTGTTCATTGGAGAAAAAAAAAAAAAGGGAAGAGTGATATCTAATGCCTCTGTTTGAAAATATCTGCACAGAAGATGAAAATATATTATTATAATGGGATGGCACTTTTCATCTCTGGAGTAGCTGGGAAAGGTCAGTTCAGGATGAAAGACTTATTCAATAGGCTCTACAAGAAAAACTGTTTGTATCTAGAAGAGAAAACTTATTTATTTCTGTGAACTTAATGAGTGACCATGGACAGGAGCACAGCAGCTCAGTGTCTGCCTGGGCCACCCAGGGCTCAGTGCTCCTCCTTGGCCAGGACATTTTCCCTCCTGTCCCTTTTTCTAATAATTCACCTCTCAGGCAGCTGGCTGCACCTTTTCTGCTGGGCAAAGAGGGTACTTTGGGCCTTCTCCAGAGGAAGGGACATTTTGGGGAAGTTCCAACCTAAAATTTTCTTCTTCACATACTGCAAACCATCCCTCTGTTTCTGCTTTTAGAGGTCACACATCAGACAAAGGGCTGAGCTCAAAAGCTTAAACCAAGGTTTGTCATAGCTGATCCTGAAAGGGTTTGTCCTTATACCAAATTATAGCTTCACCATTTAGACACCAAAGGCAGTAATTTCACTGTCTAAACTACTTTTGAAGTCTCCTTTCTGAAAAACAATTCACCATCCAGAAAAAGTTCTTGAACCAGAAAAGGTTTTACAGCCTTAAAAAAACGAGTCCTGCAAGCTGAGGACAATACAGCTCACATTTGTATTTTAGTTTTACTCACTGGTAGAACCTAGAATATAACATTTTTGCATGTGCTTATATAGTGTATACATTCCATGAAACCAAAGTTATTTCTGCACTGGTGGAAATGCCATGAAAACTGCATTTTGCCCTAAGGCCAAACATAAGAGTGAGTTGGATTGTAGTGTCCCTTTTGGTCAGCTTTGCCCTCCCAGGAACATTCCCACCATGAAGTTATTTACAGTGAGGAATGGCTTTTCCCATCCCTTTATTGATCTGACAGATGAGCCATGGGCTGAGCAGCACTGAAATTCACCCTCAAACCCTCCTGAACAACCTGAACAACCTCTTGTGAGACATTTCCTGCGGGAGGGAAGGACAGGCAGGTAGGGGTGAGCAATTAAGGCTCAGCCAAATCTACTGAAGCTGCACCTTTAAAATGCAATCTGAATCCAATTAAGAAAAGGATGAATAATTAACTTTGGCAGCCTGAGTGTCTCAGAGACATTAAAATGCTGGCCTTGGCTGATGAAGCTAATGGTTTTAATTGCCTCCAGAAAGGCTGCTGAAATTCAATTTCAGTCCAGAGAGGCCTTTATTTATATATTAAATAATAATAACAATACAAATCCCTGTTTTCCTTCAGCCTGCCAAGTACTTTGTTAGGTACATAGCATTACAATTTTTTTTAAAATTACCATCTGTGTTGAGTTCAGGAGGCTCAGTCTACTCCCTGAGACCACAGGAGTTTGTGGTGGGGCCAAGCTCAGTGGCACTGTGCAATCCCCACTCACAGGAAAGTCCAACTTGATGCACAAACTTCTTTTCTGAAGCCACAATGTATCAGATACAGTGAATTTAGAGAAAAAAAGGTCTCTGAGAGCCACTCTTCACAATGCAATCATCTTTATCAGCCATTTCCAGCAGAATTGTTTTTGAATTCCCATTCTCCATTAACTCCACAGCTCCTAGCAATCTGCAATAAAATGGGTTTTTCAGGATTAAAGGCACATTTTCCTCCAGTCAGCCCAGCCTGGTGCTGCTTATTTAAAACTTTTCACTGTGACATGAAAAATACAGAATTTTCCAAATATCTCTGTCAAGACATTAATTAGTATTTTTAAATGCCCACATCATTTTTTAATGTAGTTCTGGGCAACATGTCATCAAACAGTAGGGATTCTGCTCATTTTGAATCTCGCACAGCAAGTTCTCAGTTCAAATGAAGCTTGAAGGAAGCATGGCAGGGAGGAAGGACTCAAGTTGTGAAGTGGTATCAGATTATTATAGAGTTTGGGGACCAGAAAAGCAAATACTTTCAAGTTCTTCTTCATATCTGATAGTGCAGCACAAAGCAGTGTTTTTTCTGCCTTCATTTCAAGTCTAAGACTCGCAGCCTCTCAAGGAATGTTAAATGCTGTATTTACAGCAGATTATCCCCATTATTGGGTGAAACTCAAGGAGCTGCTTTTGCCTCACCTGAGACTTGTCCATCTGTTCTCTGCCTTCTGTTCCAGCAAGAGGAGGCTCATCC
Organism: Entomyzon cyanotis; assembly: GCA_024500445.1. Classification (NCBI taxonomy): domain Eukaryota; kingdom Metazoa; phylum Chordata; class Aves; order Passeriformes; family Meliphagidae; genus Entomyzon; species Entomyzon cyanotis. The sequence goes on from JAKEPQ010000852.1 coordinate 344,574, forward strand.
TGTTCTAAATTAACAGCCAAAATTAAGTCCATCGGAGATAACTACAGCAAGGATCAAACCCTCAGGGTCCAGCAGGCTCTTAGAGAAATGCAGCTCTCTTGCCAGACTCGGAGTCTGAGATTTTCAGAGCAGTTGAGGATAATTAAACACCCAACTCCCAGTAAAATTCAACAAAAATCAGTATGTCTACCTACATTTTCCCAGGCTTGGGCTTTGACTCCAAAGGCCCATTTGGGTTCAGGGTTGGGAATAACTGAGGTTTGTTCTGCAGCCCAGGGGCTCTGGCTGTCCAGCCCTGAGCTTCCCCTGCAGCACAATTTGGGGAGAAAGAGCAGTGCAGGAGGCAGACCCAACACGAAGTACAGAATGACTAAATTTAAAGAGAAAAGTGAGGGATAAAGGTGTTGTATTCACAACATTTTTATACTGCGTGGGGAAATCCTTTAGTCAGCAAGAACTGGCTGCCAAGTGGTTCAGTGCTTTCATTTCCACCATGGAAAGGAAGTCTGTGTTATTCTGTTAAGTATTCTGATTAAAATAGACTATCATGCTCCTCAGACAAAGGAGTTCTTTTGACCATTACAGCAGTCTGAACTATTTGTATTTTCCAAAACAAAAAGTCATTTTTTGTTCTCCTCTGCTGAGTGAAATTCAGTAACTGCCAAACAATTCTCTAAGGAATTTGAGGGTTTTAGTATCCTGCAGCACTAATCCAACTCCTTCCATGTAATTCTATGGAAATAATAAGGACAACCAGAAAGTCTCCTATTTCCTCCCAGACAAATCAACAGAGCTGCACTGGCATGGGAGTGGAACAGCAAAAGAATGAACAATGGCTCTGAGCTAAAAATCAAGAGTAGTGCTCAATTTTCAGGGAAGATGAGCACCAGAATAGTAAGGACAAAAGAAATATGATGCACAATGATACTGTGAGCACAGCAGGGAGATGTGTTCCTCCAGAGGGACGATAATCACTGCAATAAAACCGAGGGGAAGTGGAGAGAGTGAGAAAGCACAAAGAAAGTTTACAAAGCAATGCTACAATAAACAGCCAAGGCTGATTTATCTCTGTTCATCTGATGGCTGAGGGCTCTCTGAACTGTCTGTGGAGATCTTTTCAGTTAAACAAACTGTCGATGGTAATAAACAAGGACCAAAAAAATCGCAACGCCTATCCAATTTTTAAATATGCGGCACAAAAGAAAAATTACTGGACTAAGGCATTATTCTTTTTATGTTCCCAGCAATGAACAGCATGCTGAGAAAAGTAATTATATTAAAATTACAAAACAGCAGAAATCGGAGAATGCCACATTATTTCCATTTCATTGTCCTATTGGAGTGTGTGGCTGGCTGAAAATTTTAAGGAAAAAGGTTATCATTTCAGACTGCTATTTTATTGCACCCAAAGTGCAGTGTTTGATTAATAACTGCAATATTAGATTTAGGAAACAATGCTCCAAGTGGGTAAATTACACACCTGTTACCCATATTTTTAAAGAATTTTGCAATATCAGGACTTTCTCAAAACAGCCTTTTTAAACATGAATTGATGCACTTTGTTCTCAGTCAGCCATACATTATCGAAACTTCCTGTCAAACTCAGTGATAACAGTGAAAAATAAAATAAAGACACATATATTGCCCCAAAGAAGAAATGTGGGATTACTTTCTGTTTGTAAATAGAAGCTCACAGATAAATACCCAAACCTTTTCAAAATCTGAAGCTCCCTAAAATGGTAGAGGTTGTTTCTACAGTTCCATCTTCAAGATCAGATGGTTTTAAATATTTTTCCCTGTATAAACACTTGTCTGCTTTCAAGCCCATTGGTGAGTGGCTTGAACTATATCGATCAATGCTCTCTTCTGAACTATGAGCAGGAGCTACAAATGGGATAAAAACCAAAGTAATTTCTAGCTTTAGAAATGCAGATGATGTGTTCAAACCCCCAAACAATTTATACTACAGATTGTATAACGCTATTGCTTAGCTGGAAATGTCCATCCACATGTGAACTGTACGGGGGAAACTTTTATACTCTCACAGTTGGAGAAGACAGCAAGAGGAAAAACAGGAAAATAATAAATATTTCAGTTGTGTCCTGCATAGGTCTCTTGGGGGAGGGAGACCCAACCTTCAAGCTCTATTTTTCTGTGGGAGAAAATGATTCCTCTTTAAAAGGATTTCTGAACCCTAGGTCCCCAGGTGTTCACCATCCTTTCACTGAAATGACATTTACGTGGCAGATGGTACAAATAGCCTGGCATCCTTTGTAGTTGTCGGATCACTATAAAAACAAAATCTGCCAGATGGCTGGCATGTTCCTTGGCAGGAGCAGAGAGCCCCACTGACTGATGGGGGGAGCTAAAGCTGCCCAAAATGAAATAATAGCATCTGAATTTTCTTTGAAGCACTTTTGAACTGCAGCTCACTCCGTGTCAGGTTTGGTTGCTGCTGTCTAGGAAGGATGTGGAGCTCATGGAAGAACATGGAGTCAGTGTGTGCTTGAGGGTGCTGCTCATCTTCAGTCAGCCCCTGTGTGCCCAGGGTGCTGCTCATCCTCTCCTCAGTCACTGTGTGCTGCTCATCCTCTCCTCCCAGGGTCACCTGTCCCCTCCTGCCCCACAACAGGACCTCTCCTCCCCAGAGGAACCAGCTGGGATCTCCCCAGGCTCTGTGCTGCTCCAGGGGATTTCTCATCTCCCATCCTCTGCTGCTCCCACCCAGGTTCCTATCCAGCAGAAAGCTCTCGTCCCACAGTGCTACAAGAAATCAGCACATGGCCCTAGGTGATTTCTACCTGGGCTGCCTCCAGAAGGAACAACATGAACACATCAAAACAAAAGGATTATTTTCTTTTCCTGCCACAGCTCTATCAGTGCAGCAGTGTCTCTCTAACTGCAGCACTGCAGGGCAATGCAGCTTTGCTCTGCTGCAGCAGATGAAGGAAAAACTGGAACACTGCTCGGGATTGAAGGAGGAGAAACAGGAATTCCCAGAAGTGCAGCTTCAGCAATGATTTGCTGTGAGGAACTTCCTTACCTCAGGTTTCCCCATCAGAAGGAGGAGCTTGATCAGAGCAATCATTTAATATCTGCACAATGACTCTGAGTGTCCCACTGACACTTCTTGCTGGGAAGATGAACTGAACAATTCTCAGTCTCAGTGACTTGATCAGAGTTGTCAGAAGAGTTCCCAACCAAGTCTCCAAGTCCTGAATTTGTGCTGACCTTAATTACATCCATGCAAATTCTCAAAGGCAATCAAGGGTTGAATGTGTTCCTTCAGGAACATTCTGCTCATTTCAAAATTCAGTCCCATTTTACCTACAATCAACTTATTTGTTTGTTTAAACCAGCTGATGACCTCAAGTCTCCAAAATTCAACATAAATGTTATAATTTCTCAAGTGAAAACCAACAAGATAAACGAATCTCAGCAAGCAAGAATTTGGGCCAGGCGTGATACAGACATAACAGCAGAGTGATAAAACACAAATAATTTCAGCATCCCATGTGGGCCAATTCATCAGCAGGGTAACAGGTCAGTGCCAGGCTGACATCTGAGCACCACATGGCTGGAAGTTTTTCCAAGGTGGTTATTTCATTCCTGAAATAAACTTGTTATACTGCTAATCGCCTGCACCACTGAAGGCAGCTCAAGTGAGCTCAGCAGCAGCATTGTTTGTGAACTTCTTTCACAATCACTGTGGCTTCAGTGCCCTCAAGCTCCTGCTGAAACTGATGTAAAATCTGGTGTTCAACTGCATTTGTAATCCGAGCTCAGTTTTAACTAATTCGCAGCATTCAAAGCTCCCCATATCCTGCTGTATCACCCACAGATATCAGAGTGAAGGTTCTTTTTGTCACGTTCACGTTAATATTCCAGAATTTAAATTTTTTCTTTGTGATGAGTCTCTTTCAATTGCTTTCTCTGAATATTGGAATAAAATAATTTTTCATCGCAGCAGATTTCAGCCTCTGGAGATTACTTCCAGCTGGCATGCAGTAGAACAGTGACTGAATTAATCTAACCTGATTTGAGTAAAGATCAAGAAGAAAAGGGAAGGACTCACAGCTTGTTCCCAAGAACTTTTTTGCATATCTATGCTCCCTAGAAATTAAACCCACCTGACAGTCTGTGCCATAAATGTCTAACAATTCATCACCATCCCTCATCTCTGTATTTCAAGTATTCAAGAGAAAGCACCAGCAGATGCAAGATATTCTACAGTTTTGTTCCTGTGAATCTCACTGAAACAAAATGAAATCCATGCGAGACACTGAATTCCTGTAATTCATGGTTCTGCAATGATACAGAATATTGAGAATATAGCAGGATATTTGTGTACACAAGAAATGCACAAAATGTGTACAGATAGAGGGAGATCTGCTGGATATTGGTGAAGGTGGGGATGGGAGGCACTGGGGCCTCCAGGTTCACGGGAGCTGCCAGGCTCTGGATCCTGCTGTACTCCTGTAGGTGGAAAAAGCCTGGTTTAACCATGGGAAGGAACCAAGAGAAGGAGCTCAGCAGGAAGATTCTTGTTGGAATTTAGCATAACAACAACAAAAAAGAAGTCACCATCCTTGACAAAGTGTTCCCATCCCAGCTGAGATCTCTGCTCATCATAAAATGCTCACCACACCCATTCCTGCGGCAGGTTAGGTACTTCTAAACAAGGTCACTTCTTTTCGGTGTTTGTTGCTTAGAGACACCTTAGCTTTGTCTGAACTCCGAGAGGATTCTGTGCTCTCCAACTGGGAAAAGCAAACTCCAAATAACTGCGAAGTCGCAATAATGGAAAGCTTATGCTTTTTTTTTTTTTTAATTTTTTTAAAAATTTTTTTAGCAGAAAGAAAATCAATGTGAAGAGGAGCTGAGAGAGTCAGAACACTGAGCTGGTCCCAGGAGTTCATGGATTTCCACACAAGTGTTCTCCTTGGGGATGTTGATGTTCTGCTAGGTCTGAAGTGCTGCATCTCTACTGCTCTGAATTGCAGCCCTTTATTGCTGTCAATATTCCCCTTTTAAAAGTTTTTAAACTCTTTTCTGGGCACCTGCCTGCCTTTCTGCAAGGGGTGGCAGAGCTGTGCATTCCTGGTTTTCCTGCTCCCCTGCCTGCTGTATTAAGGGATGTTAAGCTGCCCTTGCAGAGGTTTCTGCCTCTGCTGCTCCCCTGAGAGCTGCTTTTGTCAGCACCATGGGGAGAAAGGGAAATTAAACCTTCCACAGAAGAAGGGAAGTAGGAAACACCCAGAGAATTCCCATGAAAGATGAATTCACTTTTTTGTACCAAAATACAGTGTTTGACAAAAATCTCTACAGTTTTCAGGCAGTTCATTTCCAATAACTTATTTCCCTTTTTTTTTTATGAAAAACAGAGCCCTTAGCACAAGAATCTAATTTCTTTTCCCCAGAATCTAGAGAAAAATAAACGTTCTGTCAAAACCAGTGTTCATACAAAAAAATTGGATCCACTTCTATTTATTTGGCCACAGATGTATAATAGCTGTGTAAACAGAACTGTACAAATGGGGGCAATTTTGTACTCCCACTGTCTTTTACTTGTCTCATATTATCTGTGCACTTCATTTATGAAAAGAAATATACGAAAGCTCAAGATCAAATATAACATCATTGCAATAACTTCTTAGAGCATTGACAATCTGGTGTTCCAAGGGGTTGTTTAAACAGCCCCTTTTGAACCTCGGCCCACGAATTGCTGAACATGGTGAACAAACACAAATAGGTGCTGAAAATCCACAGCATTTTAACATTTGCTCAAGAGCCTTCCTAGGACACCTGAGAGAAGTTCCAAGTGTCAAGTTGATTCAGTCGGCTTTACCTAGCAAATTTTTAGGAATTTGTGACTGAGCACAGTCTGCTTGTACAGCTCAAAGTCCACAACCTCTGTCTTTGCCTGACTCTAATCTTCATGCCAATTACACAGTAAAGATACCAATTTTTTTTCACTAGCTAAAAAAATTAGTACCACAAGATAACCCTAAAGGGTCAATTTAAAGGGCATGTCTTGGACAAAGATTTGGGATGAGATTTTCCTATTATCATAAAAGGGAAAACAAAAGCTATGCAAAAACATTCTGCACAAAGTTTGGTGGATGTAAAGGCATCCAAAAATTTAAGGAGAGAAAAAGTACTGAAAGTAGAACCATTAAAGGAATGTGAGGAACTGGAAAGTCCATTCACATCCAGCCTTTCCTAGTTATGCATGTCAGACTTCTTAAGGAAAACTTGATTCCAAAGACTTCTATATGAATTATCTTTGATCTCTGATTACTAATATTGCATAATACTAAAACTTATTGCAGCATCCCATTAATCATCACAATCCTGAATCTGTTCATTTGAAAGCTAGGCCTTTCAGAACAATTCCCCAGTGGAGAATCAACCAGTCTTTCATTGGCATTTAATTGGTGGCTGTCTCGTTTAATCCTGGATAATTCCCTGAATGCTGCTCTTTAAAACAGGGTTAATAATAGCACATTTCTCCCAAGACACTTTTGTCTCACAAGATGGGAGGTCTTCAGGCAAAGCTGCATTTTATTATCAGCATGAAGAGTTCCTAGAAAAATTATACTTGGAAACCAGTTGGGGGTCATTAGGTGCTTCACAAGTAATAAAGATAATAATGGTGAGATAAAAACCGGATGACCTGAGGAAGCCAAACCTCATCTTCAAGCAGTCAGACTAATGCAAAGGGCTGGGGGTGTTAATGAAGCTCTTTGGATACCAGAGCAGCTTGTTCTGAGCTGTGACCCTGAGCAGGACAGCAATGTGATCAGGGTGACCCTCTGAGCAGGGCTGCCAGGGGAGCAGTTGTACAAAGTGCCACTGGGTCAGGAACTCCTCATGACACTCTGTCCTTGAGGAGGCACAGCTGGAGCTCCCTCACACCTCTGCACCTGCAGGACCCTGACTGCCCTTGCCAGCCCTGCTGCCCACCCTGCTGTCCTCCCTGCTGCCCTCCCTGCTGCCCTCCCTGCTGTCCTCCCTGCTGCCCACCCTGCTGCTGTGCTTTCTTGGCAAAGCTCCTGCCCAAAAGAGCTAACCCAGCGTTCACAGCAATTACCCAGAGCCATGGCCATAAATGCTTCCATGTCAACCACAAACCCTCCCAGCTGCAGCAGAGGTACCACACCTGTCAGCAGCACACAGGGACAGAAGTGCAATAGGAGTCCTATTGAAGCTCTTCAGTCTGTTAATTTATATCGCAGGGATAATGTCTTGCAAATGAATCACAAAAGTCAAGGTCACCTGTACAATAACCTCTAGCGCTTTTCCTGCCTGCAACTTTGAGAAACCCTGCCAAAACTGTGAGAATAAGGTAAAGGGAATTCCAACCTAACATAGACATGTTTCATTTCAGTTCCCAAGAGCTGTAAAAAATAAATACAGTCAAGAAGTATTAAAACATCATCCCAGAAAACAAGATGTGAAATAAATCCAGGTTGGGCATAAACAAGCCCAGCTTCAGTCACTTACATGATGGGAGGATGTAACTGATGTATTTATGCTTCATTTTTAACAGATTTACTCCTTTGCTTTCTCTCACCTTCAGAGGCACCACTTGCATCAGGATGGCGAAGTTGGTGAGGTGGTTGCAGAGACACACAGAGTAGTTGAGATCCCCACTCTCCCTCACACAGCCTTCGTTAGACCAAACACCAGTGCCATTGCTGCAAAGCACAAAAACCAGAACATAATCTCTGTCAAAATGCATCTTGTGCAAGTTAATTTGACATGCATTGTGCTACACAGGAGACAGAAGGATGTGAAAGCCATCTCGGGCTGGAGAACCCACAGACATTGCTAGTGTCTTCTCATTCCATCATGAAAATGGTTAAGGAAAATATTGCCCAGGCCAGGGCACAGGTCAGACCCCTACATGAACATCTCCAGAGATTTCTTCTCAGTTTTACAATCAATGACTGATAACTACACTATTTCCTTACATTTTGCATCTCATTTATGGCATTTCACCCAGACCCAAATTTCTGTATTCTGAGAACTGTAGTATCAGACAGGTCAATAATCTTGCAAAACCCAAAAAACTCAGTGTGTGTTCTGCGCTGCCAGAGCCTTTCCCAGGGTCACAGCCATCCTGCCAGATCATTCAGGCTGCTGGAGCACAGACTGGAGCTGCACATCCCTGCCAGGTTTGTCACCTCACCCCAGGGACAGCGAGAGCAGCTCTGGCTCAGGGCTGTGCATGATCCTCAGGCAGTTTGCTTTTTTGGTGCAGTTTTTTGAGCAGTGATCCTCATGGTTTGCTTTCTCTTGGAGGCAGGGAAAGCCAGAATTCCCTGTGCTTTCCCAGCCTCGGAGGGCAGTGGGACACAGAAGCCTCTGTGGGGATCCAAGGACTCAGATACCACAGGTCACCCAACTATTTATTACTTTTGATATTATTCTGAGTCCTGCAATCTGTACTTTCCTCAGTGCTTATTTTAAAGATAGGAATTACCTCATCCTTCTGCCCTTCGGGAGCCCCTTGAGCTCTCAGAGAGACTCTGTTGTAGGTCAGAAACCAAATTAACTACCATGCACTGGGGAATAAAACCATCTTGACACAAATGAAACTCGTTTGGAAGGACAGATTTTGTATTGAAGTTTGCATCCTTGCAAAGCCTCCAGGGCCTGAGCCCCAGTGGAGAACAGCACAGGAACAATGCCACAACCACAGTAATTTGCTTCACTAAAATCTGCTTCTAATTTATTGTAATTTGTGAGTAACCATAACAACAAGTAACTGCCAACAGCTGGGACAGTTCAACACACTTGAAAGGAAACTTCAATAAAACAATTACTGTGACCTTCCCAAGTTCATATTGTTCAGGAGGGATCACAGCATCCCTGGCTGTTGCTACATCAATTAGGCTTATAATGTTATGGCTCAAAAACTGTTAATCCCCATGAAATTCAAAATTCACTATTTGTATTCTTTCTCAATTAATTCACTCAGAGCAGCATGTTTCAAAAGTGAAGAAAAAAAATTAAACGTAAAAAATTAAAGTATTCAGAGCTAAAAAAAAAGCAGAAATGAAAAAGCTACTGCATTTCCATAGCTCTTATTTTCTGACTGAAATTTGAGGTGATATTTGTTTCCCTTTAATTCTAATTTGCATTCAGGGACATCATATTTTTCTATTCCATGCGTTGGCCAAAATCCCCAGCTCTGAAAGGCTGATGTCACACCGTGCTGTGACACAGCACAGATCCAGTGCAAACAATGGCTGTGCTGAAGCTTTGCCAGCCTGGAACATCCAAGCATCTGCCCAAGTGGACAAACTCATAAAACAAGATAAGCACCATTTCTATCAGTCTGCAATTTTGATTATGATTTTTTTTCAGTTCCCAATTACCTACCTAACCTGTGTTTGCTATTTATGGCAAGAAGAAACAAGCAGATTGTGTTTTCTACAAACCAGTGGTTCCATGTCTTTAACTATTTCCATGAATGACAGGAAACAAGAAGGATCTAGGCAATAAACAGCACCACAAACTAAGTGTATATAATTAAACCAAGTTAAAGAACTTGAAATTATGCAACATACCTATAGTCCAGAAATGCACAGTAAAGATGAACTCTGTTACTCTTGTTTAGTGCTTGGCTGTACTGTCTGGGCGTCTGCAAGAAAAAAATATAAACCCTGAAGGAATGTTTAAAAAGGACTAAATTCCATATTCAGCTCCTTCAAATTCTCATTGCTACGATAAGTTCAAGAGACTTATTCTAGATTAACACACCATAACTGACAGCAAAATTGTTCAGTCCTCGTAGCTCTAACATAAGCTCCAAGCATGCAAAGACTGGTGTTCAGTCTTAATTTTACACACTGGGGTTTAACTCCTACCACTTTGAGTGAGAAACCTGTGTCCCATTTAAGTAAATAGCAAACCAGGATCGGTTATTGTATATAAGCACAAATGCATGTGTTAATTTTTGCAGGATTGGAACATTATTCTTTGGCATGTACTTGGCTTCTTTGGGTTTTGTTCATCGTTTGTTCTCACTGGGTAATAAAAATGTCACATTTTACGATTAATAACACTGAAATATGTGCATTACTATGACCAACTCCCAGACATTTTCTTTCCACAATAGCAATTATTTTAAAACCTACATTCAAACTGAAAGAGCAATGCTATAATTCAAGATTTTAGCACATCTCAGCATTACAATGACACAAATTCTATCTTCCATAAACAGGTTTGGCAACCAATTTGATCTCCTATATTCAAGAAGCTTTGAGATCCCATTCTCCACTCTGTTACATGAGCCTGACGACAAAATTATTCAAATTCTATTGGAGTGAAGTAATAGTTTGTTACAGACAAAATATGCAAACTAGAGGATTTCCAGTGTTTGTTCAACCCTTTCTAATGCATCAGTCCCCAAAGTCCACATTATGTGGACCAAACCTTATGGCAATTTTTTAATTACGAGAGTCTTCAACATAAACCAATCACTGGTGAATTAACAGCTCTCGGATTATTGCAACACAATTCTGCTGTCAAGACGAAAGATAATCCAGTTTTGCTTTCCTTGTGTCAGGGAATGAAGAAAGAAACCTCACCAGCTCATCCTGCTGAAACTCAACCAAGAACAAGAAGTTCCTGATGCAATTCTCCTCTCCCAGCAGCGCACCAAGCAGTGTCAGGCACAGGGCAGCTCAGCTCCTCCTGCCTGCTGATAACCAAACCTTCTGCCAGCCCAGGGCATCCCTGCTGCGTTGCCACACCTCAGAGCTGTGCTGAGATAAGGACATTGACTTCTGAACCCACAGCCTGGGTAACACAAATGGAATTTTCTTATCTGCTCGAGCACATCCCTAGCCAAAATTCCTAGTTCCTTCCTCACAGAACAGCCAATGCTGCAGGTCAGGAGCTTTGGGGGAGCAAGGATTGTCACTCAGCCGGTGGCTCTGGGGACATCCTGCAGCCCTTTGGCACCAGGGGAGCAAAGGAATCACTGAAACCTCACACTCAGTGAGCCCCAAATGGGTCAGATTGACATCCCTCGTCCTCAGGAAATACCTCCCTGCCAATCCCCAATCTGCCCAGCTTGGAGCTTTGTTGGCAGAGTTTGCTGTTCCAGCAGCAGCAAAGCCACATCCCACACTGTTTGCCTGCTGTGTGTGTAATGCTCTGTCCATCACCTCAGCTCTCCTGAAGGAAGCAATTCAATCAATCTACACTCAGCTTGGATTACAAATTATTTCTCTTCTATGGCAGACAAACAGTGGCTAAAAACCAAAAAACCAGGAAAAGAGAAAGATCCGCTGTAATAACAGCAAAGATCAAATACTAACAATCATTTCTGATTTGTAAGATTTCTCCAGATAAATTGGGATTCTTAATATACTAAATGGAAAGGGCACCTCAGGGTCAGGTTGGAAAAAGACATGGTACTGCAGTTGTGTATATTTTTACACAAATAAATCCCAGATGTATGTTTTACCCTCCATTAAATTTCTCTGGCAAGGGACACATAATTGTTTTTCTCTGTCTGAACTCTAAACACAGATGTCACTCATTAGACAAGGAACTGCACCAAGTGAGGCCATACAGGCTCTGACCAGTCCAGAACTGTGTGTGTACTCAGATGGAGGAAGAATAAATAAATATTAAAAAAAAATAGATAACTATATTAAAGAATGGACAAGAAGGGTCTATCCTGATTTGCCTTCTTGTTTCTCTTAAAGAATATGTCCCATGTTTTGTCACCCACGAGACAGACTCCACAAGGCTCTCTGGTGTCATTTATGGTAACTGCATAAAATACTCATCTTCTCAGACTTCACTGAAGTTCTGCAACAAAACTGTCATGAAAATAGAAAGCCCCCAACATATAAGAAACTGGCTACAGAGGAATAAACTCCCTCTGATCCTCAACAGCTCTACTTCAAAGTACTCTCTAATCTATGAAAAGGAACTGACTGTACCTCAATATTGCACTTCTTAAGTTAAACTGTGTGTGACAGCTTATGTGTGCCTTGGATCCTGTAGAACTGAGGATATTGATTTAATGACATTGATAACAGAAAGCTTAAAACACAAGTAGGCTTTTGCACTAAAAGATTAAGTCACTTGAGTGTTTATTAAAAGCCTGTGAAAGGACAGTTTATGAAGCTGTCAGGAGTAGGCAGAGGGAAAGGAGCAGCACACTAAGAAATCCAGGATCTGTGCATGCATCCTCCCTAATCTGCATTCTTCATGTCATTCCTTCTGAGGGGAGAGGCTACATGCAGCTTCTCCAAAAAGAGTTACATTAAAAGAGGAAAGCAGACATTTGGCACCAAGAAACACTGCAAAGTCTGTGCCTGGCTGAGGTACCCTGAGGAAGGACTTGAGGGTCATTTCCAACCTTGATAATTCTGTGATCCCATGAGTGTCTCTGTTTCCACCATGGCTGTTCAGCATCCCTTACAGCAACCACTTGCCCTCAGTAAATCAGTCAGAGTCACAAGCAAACCCCAAAAATTCAGAGGATATTTGCAGAGGATACTCATGGATGTGTGATGGGAATCAGGTTCTTGCTGGGAACAAGGAACAAGCCATGCTCACTGGGGCTGAAAGGGCTGCTGGAAACCTTCAGGAAAACCTCCTTGCAGGAAATGTCATGAACACAATTGCAGAAGAAAAACAGGCAGCCAGCTGCTGCTGGGAAGGCTTGCCAAGGGAGAGAAGCCAAGCAGAGGGTGGGGTGAACCTTTATGAGATTAGCTTGTTTCTCCCCTCCTCCCCTGGATTTAAAAAGCAAATATTTAGCTACATAGTGGTGACCACCAAGAGTGCAGGGTGTGCACTTTCTTTGTCCAGTGCAGAAGGACAGACCTTTGGGTCAGGTCTGTCACTGATCTAACAAGCAGCTCCAAGCCCAATGTTTTGGGCTTCCTCTCATCCAAAGCAGTTGAAAATTTACTCCATTAAGTTCAATTTGGAGTTCACTTGTCTCTGTTTGCAAAATACAGTATTTTGTCTAATTCAGAGAAAGCCTTGCTCTCTTAATCTCCAAAAATACTCTGGATTAAATTAGAGACCAAAATGATGCTCCTAATTTAAGGATTTCCTGTCCTCACAGTGACATCCTGACTGTTAGCATGACCTATTCAGGGACACATGGCTTATTGACTTTCCATCTATTTCTCCTAATTACCTAGAAGATTAAAACTTTAGGGTGCTTTCCTCTACTCAGTTACCTGGAAAAAGACAGACAGAAAAAAGAACCATCCATTTCTGTAGTGGCTATATTGGCTGTTTTCTTCCAAGCTGTGAGAAAACTGCATTGCAACAGATTTTGGGTTTAGATCAGCCAACTATTTTAATTTAGAGTCCATTTGACTGATTGGCCCTAAGATGCAACTAGCATATGTAATGAAAAAAAATTTGCAAATTGCACAAAAAGGAATTTAGGTTATGAATAGGGAATTAGAGTGTGTTACGGATAAAAGCCAGAGCTTTAGCTGTTTCATTGTAGTGAACAGAGCTGTGCCAACACACACTTTCTGAAGCAATGAACACAACAATAAAGGCTCCCAGGGCCAACAGGAAAGTTTGCTGAATGTATTTCCTAATGAGACACTCATACAGTTTTAAAAATTGCATGAAATCATAACGGGTGGAAAATTGTGACAGACAGCAATAAAAGTTAAAAAGCAGTGAAATATCAGAGGTCATAAAGTCATCTAAAATGAGAGAAGGTTGCCATATAGATTGGGTTTGATTGCTCCTTTGCCTGAGGCTAAAAATAGTTGACATCTCAATTTCCTGCAAAAATAGTGTTAATCAAATACTGCACCACTATCCTTCCCCAGTTCTCAGAGTTGTCTATTTAACAGCTGCTGTATTGGGCAAGCAGTGTGAGAACAAAAAACGGAATGAAAAGACCCATGAGCAACAGACTGAAAAATATCTTGGCTGCTCTGCTAGATATCATTTCTATAAGAGACAGAAAAAAGGAGGAGGGAATGGATGAGGAAATTGTCCTGGCGCTTTCTTGATTCTTTCACATTGCAAAGGAAAATTCACTACTTTTGGATATGTAGAACATCAGAACTTGCTGTTTTTCTAGAAGCAAGTCCACATCCATTTAATCAAAAATGCCATTCTCTTCACAGGATCCCATCTTTTTTCCAGCACAGAACAAGAGGCTTCATGCAGCTGCCAAAGCCAAATCTGAGCACCTGCAGTGTGTCTCAGTAGGGCTGTCAGGTACTGTGCCTCTGTCACACTATTTATGATCTACAGAAACTCTTCCTCGGTGCTTCACTTCCTTCAGCTTTTTCTTTCATCCAACCCCAGCAACTGCCCACAGCACAGGGAGCTCCTGGCACCCAGCAAAGCTCTGATTGCTGGAGGCACTCTGGGTGAAATGTCCTGGCAGTGTGAAAGGAGCAACAGCTCTGCTCTCTGGTTTTGGGTGCTCAGCAGCATCTCAGTCAGTTCTTTCCAAACTGCTCAAGGAAAGCTGCAGTTTTGGCAGTGGGAACTCTGCAACCCTTGAGTTAGAATTATAAACTCCCTAAACTCACATGCACAGCTCCTGAGTGGCTTTTCTTTAATTTTACAGCTATAAAATTCCCACCTAACAGAGAAGTTTCACTCATGAAGATCCCTCTGGTGCTTAGCGCAGCACCAGTGGGTCAGAGCTGAGAGCTGAACTCAAGGATTTCTCAGCACAACTACCATGTTCAGCCTCACTAACCACACATCCTCTATGGGCTGAGCTTTCATGCACCTCAGTTTCAAAGATCTCAAATATATAACAATTTTTTTATTTTTTCCCCTGCTCTTTGGCCTGGGTGATTTGGGCACGGTGGGTGTTCGTGTGTTGGTAAACTCTGAAAGGGACAAGGAGCTGCAAGCCAAACCCTTTCAGCCTGGAAGCCCAGAACTATTTAAGATGCAGCACTGCAGTGTAAACTCCTGCCAAACTCCCATTGACTGAATCTGGATTAATAACACTCACAATGCTGCTGTAAATCACGGTAATAAAGGAGAGCACAGAAAGGTTACAAAATAGCTACAGAATGAAGCAGGTTCATTTTCATAAGAGATGCATGGAGCTGCCTTGAATGGAAGATATGCACAAATTGGAACTGCAGGATAAGGACCTTTGAAATTCAATTTGGGAAGCAACTGGGTTACATCAGTAAATATTTGATGTTTAAAAAATTTAAATGCCAGTCAGTGAGAAGCAGAGCTTAGCATGGCAGCCTCTCCTTGTGTAAGCACCAACAGACACAGAATTGAACTGATGATCTGTATGAAAAGCTGCCTTCATGCCTAAGTGAAAACATTTTTCATGTTCCATGAAGCACAGCTCTGTTCCAAAGGATGACAAGGTGAAAATATTAATGTTGTCTCTCTAGAAATAGCCTCATTTAAGTAATTAGCAATATAGCAGCCAGAGGGCTTTGATATGTCCTTCCGGTTAAACAGTTCTATCCATATGTAAGAAAAAAATTCTGTGTACAAAGCCATCTAAACCTGGATGGAGGGCTCGACTGAGGGCAAAGTTCAGCCAACGACACTGATGCACCCTGAGTTTTAGCAAATCCATTCAACTGGGAGAGCACGAGAGCCAATTTCTTCCTGTGTGTTATTGATGGAATTGTTTATGCAGAACTTGGGACAATTCACATTGCCTTCGACTGGCTCAGCGCACAGCCTGCAACCAGACATTGCCTCCCCAAAATTAATGAACGCCGTCTGGCTCCAAAGACATCTAATTTAAACCCAGTAATTAAAAATGCAAGTTATTTCACTCAAGGTGCCCATGTTAGGCAGTTATTCACTGCTTAAAAGACTTTATTTTGGTTTCATGTAATGCAAAGCCCTGCAGAGCAGCTTTTTGCTTTTGCCAAAGTTCACTCACTGAGAGCTCCAGGACTTCTCACTGGGCAGAGGAACAAACCCAGTGTGATTATCAGGGCTCAAAAAGAGTTTTCCAGACTGGCAAATAAATTAAAAAAGGAAATCTGTTTTTTTCAATGGCAGATCCACCTGGAGATCACCGAGGGGCCACAATCACAGATTCCCACGGATCATCCTCCCCAACCCAAGATCTCATTTCTGTCTTTCATGCTCTGATTGCTTTTAAGACATCTGAGTTAAATGGGCCAGGCTGAAAGTAATCTTGGAGCATGGATGAGGCAAAGCTAAAAATCCCAAAGCACCTCCATTTGGTTCATCCAAGAGGTAATTCTGGGAGATATTTCTTGCCAAGGCTGGCTGCTAAAGCAGCTGGTTGTGCTGTTCATTCCCCTGGTCCAAGGCTGGGCTGCTTTATGCTGCTTCTGCACTGCCAGGCTCCTTGAAAAACTATTTTTTAATGCAACTGAAGTCAAGCACTTATAAAGCTGTCTGTGCAAAGCATCCACCAGCCTTGCAGAATTCTGGTCACACACACTGGTAGAAGCTCACAGGCATTTTTGGACAAGTCGATGAAATATCATTTCAGCTTTTCCCCACCCTCCTCACAAGCAGCATAATGCAATAGACTTTGTGGTCATACTGATGCAAGTCCATGATAACTTTCCAAAAGTGCTTAATGAAATAGATGACGGTATCTTTTCTTTAAGTTTTTTGTTTTCTGAGCCTTTTTCTGCTAATCTGCATTTTTATATTAAAAATGTGTTGCTTTTCTACAAGAAGCAGATGTGCTTTCTATACTCCCCTTCTTAATCTCCTCTGTTTTTCTTAACTCATGCAGAAATACTACCAAAGGAAAACAACAGGTCTGACTGAGCTAGAAAAAGCTATTTAAAAAAGGACACATTCTCTAATCCAACAGAACCACAAAGAAAAATCAAATGAATCTTCCTCTCCCCCCACCATTCACCTGTAGCATTTTGACAAAGGCAGAAATATTTCCCTTTGCCATACAACTCTCCAGGCCCAGCAGAGAGCTCTGTAAGAGGAAACATCATTGAGGCAATGACAAGAGCTGTGACAGGGACCAGAAGGCAGCATAAAACATAATCCCTTAAAGGGATGCACAGAGGACAATCAGTTTGAAAAATACTTTTCCTATTAGGTAATATTTCCACAATTCTCAGTTTCCAAAACAGTGCCTGGACTTTTCCTCCTGATGTTTTGGTTTTTTTTTTTTTTTTCAAGGAGAGAAACACTTGCATCAGGCAAGAACCATTCAAGACACTCAGATTTAGCATCTAAGCTGCAGCTGTGATTCACAGTCTCCATGCCATGGGGCAGAGAGGATTTAAACGAGAAACAAGTTGGTGCAGCAGCTGGACAGGAGTTGGGCACTGAACACCCCTGGCCTGGCAGGTTTGCTGCAATTCCCACACCTCAGACACCCAAACCACACATCCCTGCATTTCATGAGTCACTGAGCTCAGCTGGAACTGAGACCCCACAAAACAGGTTTGGTACCTACCAATAACAGCTCCAGCAACAGCAAGAAGTTGTGCTGAATTCCAAAGCAACACTTTAAAGCTTAAAACCCCAACAGCAATGGCAATTCTCCCTGGCCCTTTCTGGTTTCAGCTGCACACTTCTTTGCCAAACCAGAAATGAAATCTGAGTTAGCAAACATCTGTTTCCTACAAGAGTGAAAGTCATAGCTAAGAAGAACCAATCCATATTCACTCATATGTGTTATGGAAAAGGCTTTCGAGACTATTTATTCAATTTTTCACACAGCAGGCACACAGTGGTTATCCCAAGATGCACTTCCAAGTGAAGAAGCAGTATGTACTACCTTTTCTAAAAAAATTTAAAAAAGCAAACCCAAAAATCCTTCTGTTTTGAGTGTATGCACAGGAAGCAGCTGAACAGGACCATTATATGACATAAATACACTGATATGAACTGAGCTGAGCTCCTGGAGGAACACACCAGCTTTTTTGGGTGCTGGGAGCCTCTTTGTCAGTCAGAGTTTGATCAGGTCTGCATTTCATGCTTCGAAAAAAACCAAGATTTTGTAAGATATTCAGATGGTTTGTCCTCATCCATCTGCAGAGTAATTTCTTTCCAAACAAAGGGCCATGTTTTAAAGCGAATTTTGAGGACATGATTTAATGAAAGCTTTAGGAGGAGTTTTAATAGCTCACGTCAGAAACAGAGTACCAGGCTTAATGGTAAAAATATTTACCACTCAGTATGTTTGTTGTTAATATATTTTTTTAGGGCTGGATTTATATGTTAGCATTTTCCATTCTCATTAAAACCCCGGCTATGCGAATGTTGCCTCTGAAAGGCAGTGCCTCACATTCTTTGTGAATTATATGTGGCAGCTTTGTTTTATATTGACCCTTTCAGCTCTCATCCCTCGACTGGCTGCTAATCGTCATTTATCCTCTCCTGGCTCTGCTAATCTCCCGGGAGCGGGTGGGACAGGCAGGCAATGGGGGCGATGGAGTATAAATGATGTCAGAGTACAATAAACATTCCAGAGCAATGCCACAGCTCCTGACAAAGCCTTGCAGAAAGGTTCAGCACAGTCATTCCGCGATAAGGCTGTTGTAAGCAGACTGGAAAATATTACAAAAAACCTATGCTTGCTTAAGGACAAGATAGCCAGGCCCGCCAGGTGAGACAAGGCAATGTTTATTTTGTGTAATCAAAACATCACTTGGATGCAGGACATTTGGTTTTATCCCCCAATTCACTTTTCCCATGTGATTTTCACAGGTTCTTTCCTGTCTCTACGTTCCATTTCACATTCATTATGGCACCAATTTACTCTGCAGTCTCAGACTCAAACATGACTCCTGCACCTTGTTATGCCAAAGCTGCAGAGCCCAGAGCCTCAGCCGAGCTCACATTGAGCCTGAGCTGTGGCTTTTCCTGGGAATGGCCAGGGAGCAGCTCAGGACCCCTGAAGAGCTCTTTAGGTACCCCAAAGGTACCTCTTTGCCCCTTCAGGTGCTCAGGGACCAGGGGTCCTCTCCCTGAGCCCACTCCCCAAACTGCATGGAGAGACACACAGCCTGTGCTTCACTGGCTCTGGTTCTAGCACAGGCAGCCAGAGTGAAAATGATCCGAAAAAATGAAAATTACCCCCACTAAAATGCAAGCTTTCTGTCACTTTAATAAGTTACAGCTGCTGTCCTAAGTAGAGTCAATAAATAAGACAAAGAAGCCACGGCAAGGGAGACAAGGAGCAGGGCTGATCTGCACAGATAGAGCCCAGATCTGCTCCGAGCTGGGCCTAAAGTTAATCCTCATCTGCAGATAAAAACTCCTCTATATGCCTCATGGGCAGCCAGGAGATGTTACACATCCTCCTGCAAGAATCTGTTGCTTAGATCTTAACACCCCATTAAGATATTACACTCGCCTGACCAGATCTGTCAAGGATTAAGCTCATGAGTTTCCATTGCTTTTTTTTTTTCATTGTGGGGAAAAAAACCAATCCTCTCTTGAGAACATTTGCTTTTTTTCCTTCCAGTTTGAATCTTTTCTCCCATTCCTGCACATTTGCCAAATATGAGTTGTTTTTTCATCTGTTGCATGAATGGGGATGAAATTCACACAACTATTCAGTGTCATTTTTCATTCATAGGAAGTGTCAGAGTGCCAGAACTATTCGATGTGTGCATCAACCACGTCCCAGGAACTGAGGACCAGCCTGGAATGAGGCTGGTGCATTCGCTCCAAAGTTGAACAACGGAGACCAAGCCGTGGAGTTGGCTTTCCAGATGAGAAACTGGGACTGCAGGTGCTCATCTGCCAGAGCCCTTGGGATGGCAGAAATCACACCGAGGTCGTGGCAAGGCTGGATTTTCAGCAGCACAACCAACACAGAGCTCCTGGGAAGATGGAGCTTGGAATTTTCAGCATATGGGTTTCTTTTTCCTGGGATAACCAGGATGAAAGCTTTAAAGTTGGGCTATGTTCAACCTTTCAGTGTTTTGTCAGGCTGCAAATAACACCAGCTTGTCCCACGTGAAGATTTCTGTGATCATTCCCTAAAGGAGCTGTGAGCAGTGGGGCACAGCAGTGCCCTGTGCCCAGGGAGAGCAGCAATGGCAGCAAAGCTCTCCAGAAAGGCAGCAAAGCTCTCCAGAATGAGAGCAAAGTCCCCCTGCTGCCAGCCAGGCCTCCAGCCATGGCACAGAGTGCCACACCAATGCCACACCAGTGCCACACCAGTGCCACACCAATGCCACACCAGTGCCACACCAGTGCCACACCAGTGCCACACCAGGCATCTCCCTCCACAAAATGGGAATTCCTCTGCAGTTACTCAGCTCCCAGCTCGCCTGGAGCTCAGATTTTCCAAGATTCCTGCAGTCAGCCGTGGGTCCCTCTGGAATCTGATCTAATGGTTTCAGGAATGCAGCTGTGGTTGTTGGAGCTTTGCAGTCTCCAAACTCGCCTGTCCATTAGTTAGTGCAACAGTTTTTAATGGGCAAAGAATGAGAAATTATGTTTTCCCTTCAATGGCAACACTGCTGTGCTCCTTTTCCCTTTCCTGTCTCTTTCTTGCACTTCAGGGAAATCTCACATCAAGGTAACCTGGATTTTTAGGCATCTTGACAGAATGCAGTGGCCAATAGTTCCATAATGTACCTGAGTGTCACATTCCAGTGAGCTCCTGTGACACAGACACCCTGTAAATCAATTGGTGTCTTTTCTTGTCTTGCTTCTTTGAGAAAAGCATAGTACATAAATAAATATTACATGAATAGCTTTTAGATCTAATAAAACCATGATCATATGTAAACAGAAATGGCTGAGTGCACAGTTTAATTTACTGGGATAATTCTGCAGAACATCAGGAAAGTCACAAACCAATAATCAAAAGCCTTCAGCAAACTGCTGCACTCCAGGAGCTTCCCAGGGCTCAGAGGCACCAGTTGTGCTCCTGCTGAACCTCCAGGGAAACTCCCAGTGACCTCAGTGGGCACAAAGCACAATATTCCTGCTGTGATTAAGGCTCATTAAAAAGTAAGACAATCCATTTATCCATTTTTAGGAACACAATGTCTCTGAACATTGCAGCAACTATTTCAGTGTCATCTGAGTGTGAGTTCAGGGTGTTTTATGCCATGGACTGTGGAGATTTCTTTCTTTTGCTAAACATGTTATTTTTGGAAACATTCTTGCTAGCTTTGATGGGAATACTTCCAATGGGGCAACACTTCCAATTAAGACCTCTTTACAGTCTATAAATAATAAGTGGCTGACAGCCCAGAAAATAAATGTATTTTTTTAATAAAGAGATGATGGCTAACCTGTCACAGAGTGATACACGCTCCAAATAAGTCAAGAGATTCCTTCCAACCATTACTTACAACTTAAGAACCCTTTTAGTATCCTCATAACCAAAAATGGCACAGGCTGTGCATATCTAGCCTGTGCTCATATCATGCGCTGCTCATTTAGAAAGACATAAAAGGTGGTTCATTAAAAAATGCCAACTCATTTCTCACATAGATGAGAGGCTCTTTCACAAACTCTTGTGGTAAGTAATTCAAAGTCAAGTATTTCTAAAATTGGAGAACAGAAGCAAGAGGCAAAACAACTTTCCCCAGGGATGTTTTAGGTTCTCTGAGGCACAGTGAGTTACCAGGATCATCATGGCAATCTGGGATTCTGGACTAACTAAAGCACACTGAGGCTTTGCTGCAGCTGATGGGGACATGGCAGAAACACCCCATAGACCTGAATTCACCTGTGGGATCATGGTCACTGTGGGGACATGGCAGAAACACCCCATAGACCTGAATTCACCTGTGGGATCATGGTCACTGTGGGGACATGGCAGAAACACCCCATAGACCTGAATTCACCTGTGGGATCATGGTCACTGTGGGGACAGCCCAGGCTGTGCCTGCTGATAAATCACAGCTTTAAAGCAGCAGAGTGAAACAGCCCTGAGCGTCAAGACAAACAAAAGGAATATAATTTAAAGGCAATCTTCTGGTTTATAGCCAGCCTTTCATTATGGTCTCCTAGCAGTAGACAGAATCAGAAAGCAGAAGAGCCTGAAGAAGGAGACAGAAAGATGGGAAGAGAGGAGAGAAAGCAGATCTCTTTCTTCCTCTTGCACTCACCATGCACCCAAGGAGAATCCAACCTTCTCAGAGTACTACAGAGAGAATTTCAAGGAATGAAAGAAAATAAAGCTTTCAAAAGTTGCAAAATCCCATCTGAAATATTATTTACCAACAGAATTATCCCTGATGCCTCTTCAAACTGTGCTGCACTCCCCTCTGGTGCCACCCAGGAGGTGTTGGGTGTAATTTAAGTAAGATGCACACAGTGCAGGGCAAAGAGTAGCTCAGGGAATCTTCTAAGCACTTGCATCAGGACTTCAGCAGCACAGTCAGGTCTCTTATTTCTTTTTTACACACTAATGCTTCATTTCTGCTTATTCCCCACCAGCAAAATATTGATCCAACCTGACTTCTTCTGGAGTTTTATTCCTGCTTCTCTTCCCGTGGTTTGCCTTGGCAAAAGCCCCTTGTTCTTTCCATTCTCAGCCTCAGCAGAGCAGGAAGAGCAACAGAATGAAAAGTGTCAGGTGAGTCAGGACGTTCCAGGGATGTCTCACCTTTAATGTCTCTCACCTGTAAAGCAGCTATTGACAATTTTCTCACTAAGGCAGTTCAGTCTGACTGCTTCATGCAAGAAGCTTTAATGCAATTTTATATACAGACTGTCACTGTCTGGGACACACATGAAGAACCTGGCAAACGTAAACACCGAGGTGTGCTGAGGAGCTGTTTGATGCACTATGAGGGCTCTGAGAGGCAATCTGTAATGCAACACACATCCTGTGCTTAAAGAATCAAAGCCATTAAAATACCTTTTCTCCCTGAATCCAAACACCATCTGTACTGCTTTTAGCTCCTCTTCCCTCCCTGCCCTCCAGGACTGAAATCACAGAAATTATCACCTCATTTTTAAATTTAATGGGAAAAAAAGAGTGAAACTAATTCCAGCCTTGGGCAGCCCAGACAGCAGTAATCTACTGTCATCCCCAACCAAGCGTGCATGGATGAGATTGCAGCAGATTGCAGCTTTTTATCAGCCCCATGCTGCTGGATCAGAACGTGGGGCTCCTCTGTCCTTTCACTGTGCTAGCAATGCCTCTGCCTCCGTGGAGCATGGAAATACATGGAAATACCTAAAGATGGAGTGGAGCCTGCAGAGCAGCCCAGCCTGGGGAGAACAAGTGCTGCAGATGCTGCAGAAGTGCAAATTGCAGAGCACAGTGTGTGCTGCATGGAGATTACAGCCTGCAGCCCTCGCCAGGCTCCACTGCGGGGACTTCAGCTGGCAGAAAGTGACATCTCAGACACCTCCTTTTGCCTGTTTGCTGCCAGCTGTGAACCCCAGCAGCTCTGCTGTGTGAGGCAGCAGGGACAGCAACCCAGGGGACAGCAGGGACAGCAATCCAGGGACACCAGGGACAGCAACCCAGGAACAGCAGGGACAGGAACCCAGGGGACAGCAGGGACACCAATCCAGGGACAGCAGGGACAGCAATCCAGGGACACCAGGGACAGCAACCCAGGTGACACCAGGGACAGCAACCCAGGGACAGCAGGGACAGGAACCCAGGGGACAGCAGGGACACCAATCCAGGGACAGCAGGGACAGCAATCCAGGGACAGCAGGGCAGTCCTGAGGTGTCTCCAGCATCAATCCCTGACACCCTCTGCCTCCTCTGAGGAGCACTGTGCTGTGCCGAGGGCTGAGCAAGGCTTAAAGTAGCCTCAGAAAACCAACGTGGGCAGATTTCCCACAACTGAAAGGAAAGGGCTTTTTCTATCAATCTGGATTTTAACTTTTTTCTTTTCTTTTAAGAAAGAGCTGATTTTATCTTGTTGGTTGGTTGTGGTGTTTAAACATAATTTTCTTAGAGGGGCAGCTGACAAGAACAAAGGAAAATTATTGTTCCCCCACAATCCCTGAGGTCACAAAACTTTCTTTGAGAGAACACCTCCATGTTAAGCTTGGGTGGATACTATTCAAAGCAAACTATTCGCATTTAATTCTAACTTAATATATTTATGAAAGTGTTCCTTTCACTCTGTGTAATGTGGGACTGAAAAATAAAATGCTATGAAATTCTAAGAATAAAAATATCAAAACCCCCTAATTTTCCACTCCATTTCCCTGAAGAAATCAGGGAGTGATCAAAAATCATCCCCTAATTTTGAACAGAAATACTGTGGCATTTTCAAAACATTTAGATGTTTCTCTTCTGGGTCACATTCCCTTGTTTTTCAGCCTATATGTAATGAAGAGGATGATGAAATTCAATCACACTAAGTCTTTGGCCAGAAGACACCTGGTGGTGTCTCAGATCCTTTATCCCAGCCCAGCCTGACAGCAGGATTCCCAGCACATCTCCCAGTGGGACACAAGCAAAGCCTGCAGGTGTATTCATCACCCACATTCCTAAGGACATAATTGTCATTTTTCTTTTGCACATTTCCCCCAACCATAAATAAAGAAGTCGCTCTCCCGCTTTACCCAAGCCTTTTCTCCTTCCCAGTAAAGGGAGTTTGTTCACTGATTTTGGTGGCAAGAGGATCAGATCCTCCAAATTCCTGTGAACCACAAATCAATCCCACAGGGGTGATGACTTCCTGAGATTGCATTAAAATAAGAGAGAAACAATGCTTTTGGGGTTTCTTTGTTGTTGGTTCTGTTTGGGGTTTTGGTTTTCTTTTTTAGTTCTAGCACATGACAAAGCCTGAAGCCAAAAATGACATTTATTTATCTGTGTCTTTGTGATGTAAAGGTGTCTAAAGATCTTGTTTTCATTTTATGAGAAAAAGAGAGAATGGAAGCAACTTTGCTTTGAGATGTTTTTGGTATTTCAGCTTTTAACTTTGAGAACTTCAAGACCAAATGGAGACACCTAAAATACAGGGTTTCTAAAGAAAATGCTGACAGCCTATCAACTATAAAAGTTATGGAGAACCCCATAATAGTAATAATAATATCTTTCATTTATATATAGTGATTTTTCTTCCAAAACATGTCTTAAACGGTAAGTCAAAAAATCTCATCTGTGGCTGTAAAAAAAACTAAAATAACAAGTATTGTAAACCTCTGGACTGGAGAAAGGTTCCACCCCAGTTCAGATGTTTCTCAGGACTTTGGGGAAAATGGAGTTAAACTAAACAAAGCATTTCCTGCAGCTCACCTGAGCACTAAAGCCTTTCCTGAGAGCTGCTCGGAGTGGCAGGAGGGACAGAGAGCTCCCAGGAGGATCAGCTGTCAGAGAGGGAGGATTTCCCAGGTTTCCGGGTCAGGACAGCCCCAGACCAGGAGAGTTTCCCTCCCAGGGCTCAGGGGGAATCTGTCAGCTCTAGAAAAACATTCAACTCTTGATCTGGGGCAGACAGAGGGGAAAGGGAAACAGGAGATCAATTCCTCCTGCAGAAACTGGAAGGAGCACAGTGCCTTTTCCAGTTTCAGTCTCTTTCTGTGAAAACAGTGACTTCAGCAGAAAACAAATTTTCCCCTGAAGTTTGTCCAAGAGACCAAGGTTACAATAAATAATAATAAAGTAGAGTATGTGTGAATACTGTATAAATAATAGAAACTAAGCACACAGACACCTGAGCAAAACTGAGGCTGCTCCTTTGATGGATGTTATTTCCCTCACATTGCATGGCATACAAGAGCTCTAGCTAAAAACATGAAATCATTATGAAAACAATTTTACATATAACATAGTGATTCGTTTTGCATAACAGTTTCTTCCCCAAAGATCCTACTAGCAAGCTGAATAATAAATGCCTGATTCAAATTTATGAAGAGAAATGGACACAACCCAAATAGTAAAATATTTGTGGCATATGGGAACCAGCAGCTGTGTGAGCTGCACAAGTTGTTTGCAGTTAAGTCCACTTGCTTTTACTGCAAAAATAATTTCTATACATAGAGGCAGCTCCTGCTCTTTGTGAGGCACTGGGAACTCTGCCATTAGTGGGGCCAGAATGTGGCTGTTCAGATCTTATTTGGAAGGTGGAGATGGGAAGTTGTTTGGGTTTTTTAATATATGTGTATTGGAAAAGGAAGGCTTCTCAGAAACAATATCATAAATTATCTGCCAATTAATTTCACCAGTGATGCAGCAATGTATCCTAAAGCATCTGTGCCAAGTCTGTCGAGTGCCAGCCTGCCAAGCACTGAGCTCACACAGCTTCAGCTCTGATGAGGCAAACAGCTAAAGAGATCAGAATGGTAAACGAAAAACCAAAAAGGCTGAAGAATCACTGTGTCCATTACAGAGATGGGCAAACTGAATTATTATTGACTATTTCCCTTCTTGAGATAATTCATCATACTTCTTATTTCATCCAAGTGACTTAACTACATTTCAATAGTTTGCTCCAAGTTAGAGAAGTAGATTATGCCAGATTCAGAAACTGGTTTTAGATATCAAAGGCTTGGTCAGGGTAAAACTATCTTTTCACTTTCCTTTTGTAACTACAAACACTCACTTTATATAACTGCAGCTCACAAACATAATGATCAAGGGAACCACAAAAGCCCTAACTGAGGGACCAAATATAAGGCAGCAAAAGAATGGGGTGAATATATGAAAAGAAACTTCTTATGGGAAGAGATTAATCTTAATATTCACCCTTGCAGAAAGCAGATTTACATATTCAGGGCTGCGATTATGAATGAAAGCAATTAATACTTTAATTCAGCAACACCCTTAAAAAACTGCAGTTTAAGGAAGGAAAAGGAGAGAATACTGACAGAAGAGCAGAAGAACACACAGAAGAATACATTTGTTTCCAAGAGAGCAAAAGCAAAGAGCCTGGGAGGTTATGTGCTTACTTGGAAGGATATGAAGCACCTGAATTGCCCCAGAGCACAGAAATGCCAGGGTTTGTACCCCAGAGCTCCCTGAGAGCTGCTTAGGGTGAAGACAGATTTTCTGATGGTTCAGCTCAGTCCTGTTTGAAATTGGAGCAAATCATGGGAAAGGGAAAAAAATGAAGAGTGGTGTCTTGGCAGAAAGATGAAGTCTACCAAAACCAGATAATTTCCAGTCTTTTTTCTTATTTTAACTTTGGAGAGCTCAGAAAACTGGGACACTCCTCCAGAACTGCCTGGTTTACTGGGAGCAGATCTGACACTTGGCACACCAAGTGCATCTTTTTGGAGCTCCTGGCAGTGACATTGTGTGACATCCACAGCAGAGCCTGCTTAGCCACCAACCAGAAACGCCACATGAAAAGCTATTTCCACAGCATTCCAATCCAGTTCAAACACCAACCCAGAAGTGCAGCCTTACTATGTATTTTTAAGTTAACAATATAATTTTTTTTTAATTTCATGATAATGTAGGAACTGTTTGGTTCAGAGTTTGAACAAAGGTTTACATAATTGTAATTTTTATGAATTTAATTCAAACTTGCAGTACTCTTAGAGTTGATTCTTCACAACTGAAGAAATTGCCTTATTCCACAAAACCTTCAGGGTTTTCTGGAAGAAATGGCTTTAGACTTTACCCTTATAATTTAACTTCCTGGCCAAATCTTTTGTTTGCTTTAGGGTTTTCTCTACATAAATTTTTCTGTACCTTTCCCAGATTTCCATAAACCAACTATTTTTCTGCCACTTTTTTTTTCTCTCAGTATTCTGATCATACAATATGATTTCCTCAAATTAAATACTTTGATTTAAACAGATACCTATTGAAGAGACATCTTGTACAGCATTAAGATATCATAAAAATCAGGATTAAACAGCAATTTAAAGATCAGATAAAAAAAAAAAAGAAACAAAAATAATTATATTTACAGGACCAAAAATGGGCTATTAATTAATTGCAAAGGAAGCAATGACCCTTGTCTGGTCACTTTAGAGGTGCAAGGCCAGCCTCAAATGCCACCAAGGAGGAGCAGAATTGCAGTAATTCTGCTCACACAGCTGCACAAGGCAGCAGCAAACAAGGACCAGGAGCTCACTCTGCGCAGGAAAGCCAAACTCTCCTGAATTCAGCATATTTTCCTGCAGTCTGAGAAACTTGAGCCCAGGGCAATTCACCTTCAGAGCACTGCAGACCCTTCAGCTCGAGGATTTCCCCAGGTGCTTCTATCAATTACCTGTCAGCAGAGTAGGAATAAGAGGATTTGGATAAGGGAATTTATCACTGCCAGCAAATGAAGAAGGGAGCCTGGTGGGGACACTCTGAGCAATTTGCTTGTGGTCAGGTTTCTGGACCCAATAATTCCATATGATTTGAAGACAAGACAAATCTCACTGTAAAAAGGCCACAGAGACTGTGATTAATTTACACATATCCACTTCTAACATCCACCAGATAGCTTAAAGCTGCAAGCCAAATCCTGGGGGTTTTGTCAGAAGCCATTTCAGATTAGCCAAATGACATCTCGTAATTAATTATTTTAAAAAACACAGAATGTGAAATGAACATCTCCTATTTTCTATTACAATAAAGCAGCTCTTTTTTTTCATCAGTCTAGATCATTCAGTCTACTTGAAAAGGCAAATTACAGCTTCATTGTAGGGTAATTATTCTGGTGGAGATCACTCAAATGACTGCACTGTATTCCTTGACAGGCAGTGTCTGTTATTTGAACACTGATGTTATTTAATTAAAGGATGAAATAAATCTTGAGTACTTCAGATTAAAAACTTATTGCCATCAGTGTTGCTCTACCTACATGCTGCTGTACTTTTCTGGATTGGGTTTTTCAGCCTTTCAGGTCTGAGTCCCAAGTGTTCCACCCACACTGAAGGACTCAGAAAAGAGTCACAAACCTTTGGAGTTGGCTCCACTGCTTGAGGCAGCAATCACTGCTGTTAGAACCTTGATTGCAATAAAAATATGAGTGCAGAGTTTAGATTCTGAACAATAAATTCCCTCCCTCCAGAGATGTTACATCTAAGGAAAAATAATACAGAACTCATTACCAAGAGCTCATTATTCATCTGTGAATGATGCTGTGGGTTGTTATAATCTGATTAGTCTAATAATCTGGTTTATCCAGCTCCATGACAGTTCTGTATAGATTATCTTGAATATTTCAGCTGGTTGTTTTAAACCCACTGAAAAGTTCTTCCAATTGCACTGACTAGTGTTAACTTCAAATGAAAATGTTTACTGTGTTAAAAATAACCCTTTCAGCATTTAGAAAAGAAAAATCCCTTTATTTATATTTATCTTCTCATTCTTCACATTTTGAGTCACGTCTCAAGATCAGCTAAAGAAGGCCTTATTGTGGTGCCAATTATATAAATCCTTGGCATTTCTGCCAATACTTTTATTTGTCATATTTTATCGGAACTGACATTTTCTTGGACTCTGCTCACACCATGACTTATGAGTTTAATTTGGTTTCATTTGTTTTGCTGTTTAAAATAAATTAAGAGCAGGGTGTGGGGGATTTATTGTCCCTCATGATCCTTATTTACTAATATTGTGCAACGTGAATTTGGCATTTTATTTGCTATTCAATTTTGCCACCTTAGCAGGAAAGACCTTACCTAGTGTCCTGATTTTGCTGCCATAGGGTTAATTCTTTTACCTGGTAGTTGGTGCAGTGTTGTGTTTGGGATTTGGGACAGGAATAATTCTGATAACACACTGATGTTTTAGTTGTTGCTGAGTGGTGTTTATGCAAAGTCAAGGACATTTCAGCTCCTCACAGCACCCTGAGCTGGGGGCACAGGGAGGGGATTGGGCTGTGGGGATGAGGAGCTGCAGAGGGAAAACCAAGATGAAATCAGCAGCTGTGCCTGGGCTGAGGTGTTGCACAAGCTCAGTCTTGGGATGGATCATGTGCTTTCAGAGTAAGCAACACGGGAAAAACAGGACAAGCTGAGGTTAGAGGGTCTGGGAAGGTCTTACAGAAAAACCATAACAATACCTGATAGATCACAGAGGCATTATGGTTGGGAAAGACCTCCAAGGTCATCAAACTGATTTAAGCCACAAAATATCACAGTTCAGGAAAAGAGTTCCTTTGCTCTGATATTGCTGCCAGCAGAATCCTTCCCTTGCTGGTTGTTCCCATCCCATCCCATCATCCCGTTATCCCATCCCATAATCCCATCCCATCCCATCTTTGCAACCAACATTCATCACCTCTGCTGTATTCCAAATTCCTCTGAAGCCAAACCCAGTCTAGACCACAAGGTACTGTATTATATTATATTATATGGAATAAAAGGAGAATAAGGTGACACAAAACCTTTCTGCTGTTACAGTTAATTGCTGCTCTAATTCCCCACATTGACAAACTGCAGGGGTTTTGCCTGACTGAAGCCCACAAGACTTGTCCTACATAATTCTGTATGTAAAACTCAGTGCTGTCCAGCTGAGCTCACATCAGTGAGAACAAAGTCTCCAAGGAGAGCCACTGAGCAGGAAGGAAAGCAAACTCCAAGCATGAGGATTCGAGATAGAGAGAGAAGAAAGCCTTGCCTAATCTGAAATGCTGAAAGCAGAAAAACCTTTTATTTATCCTTCATTCCCAAGGCTCTTCACTGATCCTCAGAGCACTGTTTGGGTTCTTGTCTGAGGTCAGAACATTTCAGAATCACATTGTGGAGATTTCAAGACTCCTAACCCAGACCAGTGCCTTGTTCTCACTGAATGTGCTCAGTGGAATCAGCATCACAGCAAAGCACAACTCTCAGCTCTCTTGTGGAATACTTTACAGAGGAAAAAAATCTTTCAGGGTATGAAAGACTTCAGCCCAGATAAAACCCTGCCTAACAACAAAAAAAATGCAAAAAAGCCTCAAAACTTGAATACTGTAAGCATACATTAAATGTTTTGTTTTGTTTAGGTCTGAAATAGTTCACCAAAAATCCAGATATTTGGAGTTTTAGGAGACAGGAGCCACTGAAAGAGTTGATGACCCTTGAAGAACTCAGGGGTTATAGAAGAGAAAGGCAGAAAATTTACTTGACGAGCACGGGTATAATATAATTATACAACTGCCAGTGCACAATTTGTTCTGAAGTCTTGGAAAAAGAGGAGAGGTGTGAGAGAGAATGATAATTTAAAAAATTAGTTCAGTTATCTCTTTTTTGTGGATACATAAGGCTGATGGTCACACAGAGAGAGAACACCACCTCAATTAAATGAACACTTATTAACAACCAGAACTGTTTGGGATAGCAGAGACAACTGGGGCTCTGCTAACAACCCCAGGCCAGACACTTAGTCCTTCTAGACAGGAATTAACTTCTAAAAAGGGAACTGAACTAAAGGTAAGACCTCTGGATGATTGTCTGTAAAAGAACCTCGCATGGCAAATTTCTGCTGAAGCAAACATTGATGACAAAAAGGCAATGCTGTTTTAAAATAACACTGTGCTGTGGCACTGCAGCAAAATTGGCTATTGATTGAGGTTTTCCTGCGAGGAAACAAAGCAATTCTGCTGGAGGATCAGCAGAGCACCTCAGGGGCAGATGATGCTCACAGAAAAGGTTGTTGGGCACATTCTCAGTAGCTGTACTTTGCTGTTTTAAATCATATTTCAAAGCAGTTTACGAATCCTTCTCCAATAAGCTACAAAAGACCAGACAAAACCAACCTTAGGATCATAGTTTAAAAGGAACTGAATTTATCCCTAAGAAGCAACAGGTCCAATATAACTTTTGCACAAGACTTCTTACCAGCTCTTCATTTCTAAAATAGCCTTCTGAGGGTTTGCTCAAACCCTTTACCTGATCTAGTGGGTCACCTTCTACAATCGCCTGCTGCTCTCTCCATCTTACAGAGCAACTAATTTATTCCCATTTTCCATCTGCCTGGTTTATCCCATCTTCCAGCTCTTTTCATAAAGCCCTACATTACTTTACTTCACAAATAACCACTTCATCTTCACCCTTTTATTTATGCATTCAGTAAACAGCAAAGTTTAAACCTTCCTGTTGGTGCCTCAGAACACCTCAGAGCTGCTTGGCAGTTGTGGGAGGACATTAAATATCCTGTTTGCCTCTGAAGGAAGAAACACAAGCATGTTTGATCCTCTTTAGAGGGAGCAGAGAGGTGAATACCTTTGAAGCTGCTGACACCTGCAAACTCCAGACAGAAATATGGGCACTGATCAGTGCCAATCCATTCAGCTGCTGGGCTCTGCATAATTCGCTTTATTATAGCTTTTCACAGAGTTCTGGCCTTGTACACTTGCTGCACCTTGCTGGGTCTGATTTTGCATTCTATTATTCCTTCAGTCCCATTCATCTCGTAATTTCCTACAGATGGCATTGAATAGCTTGATTCATCTCACAGTTTAGATGTGTTAGCTTACCTAACAGCAGCCATTGATTATAATACCCATTTCTCCTAAATTATCTTACATAAATATTGCCAAAGGTTTCTCCCCCCAGAGGTGCTGTTTATCTCTGTGTGTCACTCCTGCTTGTCTACCAAGGACTACAAGACAGCAAATCTTCGTTTCCTTTGCATTCCCAGTGTGGAATCTCCTTGTTAGCATGAAATGTGGAGTCAAATGTGCAAGTCAGACAGAAGATGCTGGATTGTTCTGAGCACTCAGTGAGATAAACAGCTCAGGCTGTGCGTTTGGTGAATCCCATGCAGAGTTATGAACAGACTTCCAGTATTCATCTTCCCACTATTTACCTATACAGACAGTTTCCATGCTCTGCCTTCTAATTTGAGAATCAAGTTATGTTATACATTTGCCATTGTTGACACAGGCTGGAGCCTGGTATGCAGAACAGAAATTGAGCTTTGATTTTATAGAGAGAGCAGCAAGAAAGAGAATGCAAATCAGCTCATTCTGACTTTTCAAACATATATACCAAACTTCATGGGCATGTTGTCTCAGGTGAATAAAAATGTTATAGAAACACTTTGCTAAATTCTGTCAGCACAGCTTTCAGTTAAGTCCATTGTAATTCCCAGAAAATAGAAGAAAAAAACAGATTCAAAATATCAGAGACAAAGGATATACAAAAATAATTTTAAAATATGCTGATTAGACTTTATCTTATTAAGTGGAATATCTCCTCTCAGCTCACGAACTCCAGGGCTGCTTTTAAAGAGACAAATCCTTAGTGCACTAATAAAGGTCTTTGCAGTTAAAATTGCAGCTGCAAGGCCACTTCTCCTCTTCTCCAAAGTATAAAGAGAAAAGAAATAGATATTAAAAAAATAAAAGGCAGCTCCTTTCAAAATAATCCTTCTTTCAAGCTAAGCAATCTGAGTGAGAGATCTTAGTTCAGCCTCAACAGAAACAGAGAAATATAATTTTAGGAGATTTCTTCAATCGTTTTGTGAAGGATTTCTTCCTCCAGGCTTTGGGGCACAGAGAGCAGTGATGTGAGCACAGATTTGGGATGACAATTTCATTCACTCTGACAAGGCTTTGCCAACACATTCACACCAGAAGACCTTCTAGCAGAGAGTGCTGTGGGTTTTACAGCAAAAATCCTGTGTGGTGAGCAAAGCCAGGTGCCCAGGTGGCCCAGAGTGGGTTTGCACTGCTGGGCTGCAGAGAGCTGCTCTTTGGGGTGATGATGGCATTGTGACATTTCTGAGAACTCAGGAGATCTTCTCCTGAGCTCTGGAATGCTTTGGAAATGGTCTGTGATTCAGCTAAGTTCACACTTAGTCAGAGCTGGACTTTGACCAGGACAGCTAACAGCTTTGGATAATTGTTGAGGAAGCATTAAAGCACAATCCAATTTCTTAGAAAAACATCAGTCCACGTGAATGGAATGTGTGGCAATAATTTTGCTGAGTTGCTACATAGTTTGCACTATGAATTGTGGGCTGGGAGGCAAACAAGCATTGAGGGAATTCATCTGTCCCCAGAATAATCCTGAGTTCTACATCTACATTAACACTCCTGAGGGTGAGGGAATTTTTGTAATGACAAAAACCATCCCCCAAAAACCGTGTCAGTGCATGGAGAGATGCAAAGAAGCAAATATACTTTGTACATGGCAGGCTATTGCTGCTCAGAGTAATTTCTTGTCTTTTTGTTTGAAGCGTATTTGCTGCTGCTCCAAACAGCAGGTGCAGATGGAATTGGAAATGCTGCTTGTGTCGAGCTAGAAATGTTTCATGAGGAACCCTGAAGAACAAGAGCTTGGGAGAGCTGATTGCAGTGATGTGCAGAGGGAATGTGGCAGGCTGAGTGCAGAACAGGAGAGCCCATTTGGCCTCCCTGAGCAGCCCTGATGAAATCCTGCTGTCCTGGGGCCACCAGAGCTCCACAGATGTGCTCAGCCTCACAAACAAACCAGCGAGGTGCCTTGGGAGCAGAGCTGTAATGCACAGAACAGGCTGAATTCTGCTCTGCCGTGGGGAAATAACAGCTCAGTGAACAGCTGACACCTTTATTCGCTTTTATTAGCAATTCCTCCCTTCCACCAAGCCTGGACACCTTCATCCCAGAGCTGACTGCTCCAGTCTGGTCCCACAGCCTCCAGGATGGAACATGCCAGGAGATGCAGACAGACCTTCCCTGCCTGAACACCTCTAGCTGCAGTGGGAGCAGGGAGTGCATTTGGAGAATGTCTGCCACAGCTAGTCAGAGTTAAGGGGTTTGCTCTGAAATAATAGGGAGAAAGATGGATGTGCTGCAGTCTGCAGGTGAACCAGAGTGCTGTGGATGTATCAGTGTGTGACACAAAATTGCCACTTCTTTGGCCACTGGATCAAAAGAAACCCAAACAACAAAACAAGAGGTTGGAGCAGAACCTGTGAGAGCTTTACAAGAGGTGCAGTCTCCCTTCTGTGACATCCCAGCTGTATTCCTGGCTTTCCTTCTCGTGGAAGGTGGAGAGTTCTCTCTCATTGCGAGGGCTGGAAAAGACAAAACTGGCCCAGAAAAGCTGCCCTGATTGTTTTCCTTTCTGGCCTGAAGGATGAACAATACAGATGATCAACAAAGAAGCAGCAGATGTTTTAGTGTCCATGTGGGAAGTCAAGACATTCATATACCCTAAGAGACTAAATAAGAACTGTAGGAGTTATAATTCATATTTCCACACCATCATCCAGGCTCTGCTCCCTCTTATTTCCCAGTTTTGTCTGTAAGCACTCACCTCCCTGTCCTCCTCAAACCAATAAAAAACTCACAGATTTTGTTGCCATCCCACATTCAGCCAAGAGTCTCCTGGGGCTAAACATCCTGGAAACATCATGCAATGTCTGAATGTCTGGAAATCTTAAAATTCTTTGTACCTTGAGATGATCTCTCATTACAATTCAAACCGGTGGAAAAACAAAAAACAATATTGAATGGGTAATTATTTAAAATTCAGTATGTATCAAGAGGCCTTTTTTCCCAGATGTTTTCGTCCAGTCTGACTGCATTTGCAATAGAATCAAAGAATCTGACTGTAGCCACAGCGGGTGGTCTGAGAAACTTGTAAAAAAGGCAGGATTATGTCACAGTGAAAAGTGCTTTGTTTTACAGATTCACCCCAAGCAAACTCTTTGCAGAACTAATTGCAAATGTAGTTCTCATGCAGCCCCTCCACTGCCAAAGTCCAGGTAAGCTCATGGCAACAGGAGGAGTAAAAACTTTCAGCAACCTGCCTCAAGCCACAATAAATTTGAGAAAACACATATTCACATTAAATTTACAATATGCCTATGTGAGGCACAATCATTAATGGGTAGAAAACAATGTCTGAACTGATATTTTCTCCCTGCTGGGCAAACACTCCCATTTTTAGAGCAGCTAGAAGAGCTGCAGCTGAGCTGCTGTCCTACCCTGCTGCAGCCCCAGTGGCCAAAGCCAGCTGCTGCCCAGTGCCACCAGAGGTGTTTCTGGTCACCCCAGAGGAGCAGAGAGCATCAGCCAGGCTGACTGACTGCTGACTCACAGCCTGTTTACACCTCCTGCTCCAGGAATGGATTTGGACAGCGTGCAGTCAATGCTACCAGAGACAGAACATTCCTGGAAGGGAGTTTCTCTCTTTCTTATGCAACTGATAGAACTTTAAAGATATTTCTCTGGTTTAGCATCTGCATGTCTTTTTTTTCAGAAAGCCAGACTTTACAAGTCTCTTGTTTCTTCATAAGCAACAGCTGTCAGGTCTAAGTAAGCACTGAACTAAGCTGAACTAAATAATCCTTCTAACTGCTGTCTGGTAGTTGCTTTGTTATGTCAATATTTTACCTGAAAAAAAATCCAAAAAACTACCACCTCAGATCTTCCTACAAAGAATTATGTGTATGTATCTTTAAGGAGCTGACTCTAAAGTGATGCTATTTCTGTTTCAAATTAAACCTCATGTATATCTTACTTATGCATGATTTTTAGAAGATAAAGGTTGCTTGAAGTTTAATTAAAGCCAAAGCACACTATATTACAAGATTTTTCCCAGGGACATTCTGCTGTTTCAAGTATCATTAACAGAGAGGAGACATTGCTCTGCTAAGGAGATCTGTGTAATCTGTAATTACATGAACTGGGAGGAACTGACACCTCCAGTTACAAAATAGGAACACCACCTGCATTGTTGCACTATTGAGCTACTAAATGTCACTGCCAAAGTCCTGTTTGACTCCATAGTCTTTTACGTATTTTATAGCTCGACAGCAATTCTCTCTCATGGATTTGCTTCCCATGAGTTTCAGAAACTGAATCCACAACAGCTCCAATCAAATCCTCTGAAGTCAATCCCAGCCCAGCCCACCTCTGATAAAACACAACTTCAGGACTGAAGTTATGTATCCTGGACCTTGGAATCTAGATCATTGCTCTCCAAGCTACTGTTATGCAGCAGAAATTCAATATAGGTATCAGTAGGTCTTTAGAGCCAAAACCACTACTTATTTTGCCATCTCTAATTGTAGTAATAAGCACACCTGTTATTGCAATAATAATACAATTGATTATTTTTCAGATGGAAAAGACAGGAAATCACTTAGCAGAACACAAGGAAAAAAGCTCACAAATACCTCAGAAATATCATAAAATGAGATCACAAGAGCAAACCTCAAAGGAGTGACTGTGGAATCTTTAGGCATCCTAAGATTCCTGTGCCTCCTTTACCTTCTGCAAGAAACCTGAAGTGTCCACAAATAGCTCTTACTTTGTTACACCAGGGAACACAAAGGATTTCGAAAGAAACTTTTAATTCATGGAGCAAACAGAAAGCAAACCAGGTACTGAAGCTCAGCTGTGCCCACATATTTTCCCAAGGTGATTATTACTCCTTGACCCATGCAGAATTGGCACAGCTAAGCAGATGTGATATTTGAGCTCTGTTTAGTTTGTTTAACACACATTTCCAGTGATAACATTTTTAGGAGAAAAATCATCTCCACTGCCTGGTGTTCTCCATCAAGTGCATTCCTTCCCCAGCCTGGCCTGGCAGCTCCAGGCACAGCCCTGCTGGAAAGCTCTGCCTCATTGCTCACATTTTCTTCAAGTTGGGAGTTTTTGGCATGAGCAGGACAGAGAGAATCCTGGAAAATACTTACACAGATTATACCAAAGGAATGTAGGGCAAGGATTGAATTATAAACCAGAGTGGCTTTAAATGAAACAACGCAGCAGGTTCTGGTGGCTGTTTGATGTGGTCATTTGGGATGTGACTTTCCAGATGCAACAGGAGCAGGAGGAAGATGTGAGAAAGGGGAAAGAGATTCCTGCCTTGCCTGAAGACTTCTAATGATATCCCAGGTGGGATCGACATTCCTCCTCCTTCCAGCTCTCCAGACTACTCCTCCTTGGCGTGGAGCCCAGAAAATGTGGTCACCTCAACATCCAGCTGGCAACACATCCCTGCCCAAGTGCTCAGTGCCATCTGAGAGTGATCACTGCCCTGCCCACGCTGCAGGAATGGGGAATTTTATGAGTTATAAAAAGCTACTGGCACTACAACGTGTGATCAGTGTGGCACAAATTGCTGCTGTGCTGTCAGCTAGGGGCAGCTGGGACAGCAGCCAGGCCATCCCCCTGCTCTGAGAGCCCCACGGCTCCCTGGCAGCCTCATCCTCACCAGGGGCTCTGCTGGGTCAGGGTGAAACCAGCAGGCAGAGAGGGCAGAGCAGAACTGAGCAAAGCACAACTGAGGCAGCAGACAAGGTTTTGATCACACTTGTCTTGCTGCCAATGAGATTGCAGTGTAACACCGATTTTCATCAATAGAGAACAGAGCTGAAGTTCTGCCATACTCTCAAATTAAGCAGAGTACACTAGAATATACTTATCTATATTTAGTTCTCAAAATATAAGGTACTCAGACTCTCATCAGACCATATGTTTCAGCTGCACAACTTTTTTCCCAAGTGCTCTGAAATTTACCTTTATTTTTAGCTGATGTTTTCTTGAAGTTGGCAGACATTCTGTCACGGGAGATGTTGTGCACTAAATGTAAAATATTGCTCTCTCTGCTGTCCTTCAGACTCCTGAGCCACCTGCTGTAGCTGGGCACAGACTGTGTGACACATCTTTATCTGCTGCTCAGACACCTGAGACAAAGTCCTGTGAAGAGCAGTTTCAGGCAAATGAGAGAGGCTGCAGCTCAGCCTCAAACCATTAGTTTTGTATGCAGGGCTTGTCATCATTTCCCATCAGTTTGGAAGCTCCAGCCTTGTCAGTGATCCATCAGTGGTTCCAGGACACATTTGTATTTTCAGGGCTCTATAGCTCTTGGCTGAAATGTCACATTTGTGGTATCATCAAAACACAGAAAATCTGGTTCAGTCATGCAAGAAGGAATATGAGGAAAAATAAAGGACTTTCATAGTATCATTCCCTTTTAACTTTTTTTTCTCTTTCTAAATGCATTCCTTAGGCTTAGAAAACTGCACACTGCAGAAAATCCAAAATGGGGCAAGTTTTCCTCAGCAACTAATCCAAGCTTCTGTCGTTACAAATCTAAATCTCCGTATCTCATCTGTGCAGCCTTTACACCAAACACGAAGAGCACCTCTGGTTCCTAATGTATCCCATTGCTCTCCTCACAATGATGTTCACAGCAGGGAATTTCCCTCTGAGTGCTGATCTTGTAGCTGCAGCCAAGTAGGACACACAGGGAAGGTTTGGCTGAGCAAATCTAGGTGTTTATTGCTCCAGGTTCCCTTACCAATCAAGACAAATAGGAAAAATGCAGCCAAAACACTTTAAACAAAGATTTTGGTGTGAGATGGAAGAAGTTGCGTCTCTCCTGGGCTGCTGAGCAAACATGGAGATGTCACTCAGGGGATGATTAAATACAAAAGTTTCACTCAAACACACCCTGACTCAGATCTTCAAATGCGACCAGGATGAAGCTTCATTCAAACAGAAGGTAACTGGATACCCAAATCCTTTCACAAGCTGCCCTGCACATTTCCTGAACTGCCTCAGGAACCCACTGGAGCCACAGAAACCCCACGTCCCTCTCACTGCACTGCTCTGCCCATCCCTGACCCCTGACAGCTCCAGGGAGAGCTCTGCCTGCTCCTCACTGAGTGCAAAGGGCAGCAAAAGCACCTCCAGCATTCTGGTTTGACATTCTGCAGTTCAGAGCCCAACAAACTGCTTGCCAGTGTTGATACACTCTGCAGAGTCAGAGAGAAAAGCTGTGCTGAATGTAAAATTCCTTGATGAATCAAAAGAAAACACAAGGAGAAAGACATAGAAGCTTAAATATCAAGTAATAAAATTACGTTCTACACGACTTGCACACCAGCAAGTATCAGGATGGAATGTGTGCAGCAGGAAATGAGAGGGAGAAGCATCTCTGAGGAGCAGCACTGGAACAGTCACTGTGTTGATTAATTGCCTTTAAACATTTGATCACTGTATTTAATCCAGTAAATCTCCAAGTGCTTTGACATATCTTTAGTGAAGACAGAGTTAGGCAATTATGTATAAAACATTAAAAAATAGTAGATATCTAGAAAAAAATGTCACAGCTTCCTTTCTGGAGTTTGCCTTCCAGGAATAGTCTGCTGTAACCACTTAAAATTTGCTGCTCTGCTAAATATTCTTGCCAGTACATTTGTTTTCTGCTGGCTAGTTGATAGTTGCAGGAAGCAAAGTCAAAGTCTTTTTTTCTTTTCATAGAGTGGAAAGAAATATTTATGGCTTTTTTTTTTTTTTTAGGTAATATTTACTGAGTTCAAACATTCCTCAAGAGAAAGCCAGAGAATGAGCTAAAATATGTAAATCTAGTTCTGGGATATCCAAAATATTCAAATCGAATAAGAAGCTAATCAGGAGTCTGCAGATGATGAAAAATGAAAATGTACAATATAGAAATACACTGCATACTGAAGCTTTTGTTCCCTTGGGTACAGACTTTACCACAAGAAAGAACTAAGTCTCTGAAAGTTCTTTATAAATTTTTTACTGGAAATTCTTCTATCATTCCTCAGGTTTTGTATTCACAGGATATATTTGGGTTTGATGTTTGCGTGGTTAACTGCAGAATACATGATTTAAAGTGACATCACTTCAGGGTGGTTGGATAACTGTAAGGTTACTTGTTTCTTAAAATAAATAATCAGTTTTAATAACATATTTTTAAGGAGCTTTTTCCCTCCACGCTGGCTTCAGAGGACTTTGTGGGACTTTTATACTGAATGATTTGCTCACAAATGTCCCATTTCATCCCTCCCAACTGGCCATGAAAAATTCAATACTGTCCTAGCTAAAAAGCTAGTGTGCAAATTAATAGCCTTTGAGGAATACTCCTTCCTAAAAGAATTATCATATGTCTTCCATATGCAAAAATCAAAAAAACTTCTTTTTAGGTTGAGGTGGAAAAAAACCCACAAAGAAACAAAAAAAAAAAAAAAAAAAAAAAAAAGCTTTCTCCCAAATCTGAAATTCCAAAAATTTTGAGGGTAGAATTGTCATCCTTAATTAACAGATGGGAATCAGTAAGGTTTCATCAGTGTAGCTGAATAATTCCAAAATCACTCAGGAAAGCTGAATTCCCTGGTGTGTCTGGTGCTCTCTCCAAACTCATTCCTCTGCTGGCTATTCAAGCTGTATTTGATGTCAATTATCATAGCAGACAGAAACAAGGAATGAAGAATACAGACAGCCGTGCTCCTGGAGTTATTGCAATTGAAATTATTTAAAACATCCTTAGGCAAATAAAAAGTCTACTGCAAAAATTGCTGACAAGGAGCAGCATAGCTCAGTTTAATGTGAACCAATCTAAGTGCCACAGGATACTTTTTCCCTTGTAGCTTTATTGATTAGAAATCTCCTTGAGCAATCAGTTCATCCATTCCCCACCTGACAGCCACGCCAGGGAGGAGAGGGGAGCAGAGAATGTGAGCTTTTAGGGAGTTGTTTGAACCAAATCCAACTCACACCACAGCAACTTCCCCAGTGCAGGGAGACATTTGGGGTTTCACACAACCTCTTCCTCCTGTTCACCGAGTGAGGCTCCTCAGGGAGCTCACAGCAAAACCTCCACACTTTTGGTAAAATCACCTGTTGCAACTCTGAACCAAGAGATTTAGCCACACTGCACAGGATTAATGTATTTCACAGCTCTTTGGTTAGCATGAATGCAAAATAATGGAGCTAATGATTTAGGTTGGACTAAAAGCTCGTGACTAAACATTTTTCACCACTGAAGGATTAATTCCACCCCAAATCCTAACATGATCTGTCACAGCACATTTCATCAGCCTGGAAGAACCTCCTGCAGTGCCATATGTAAAATAAATGCAAGTGGTTTAATTTTAGGATGGATCATTATATCTTCTTTCTCCCAAAGTTCTCAGGCTTCGTTAGCCCCAAATTACCTGGCACTGCACTCCAGCTCTGGCTGTGGTGCTCTGCTGTCAAACTGAACGTGCTGAGATATGAGCTCTGCCTTCACCCCGAGCACATTTTTTTTCTTCTCAAGCACATGTTAGCCATTAAATGAAGGCTTGAGCAGCCCTAATGACTGAGATGGATGATGAATCTCTGCAGAGGAGGGAGGAAGGCAGAGCTGCCCTGGTGAGTCACTGACATGCAGCTCCTTTGGCTGCTCTGTCCTGACAGGAATCTCACTGCTGAGCCAGCTGGTGTTGCCTCCTCAATTGGGAAAGACTCTATTTTATTTTTTATTATTTTTTAAGAAAGGGAAAATCCCTCCTTAGCAGCTGCACATTTCATGCTAGAACAACAACTCCAAGTCTCTGCTCCTGGCTGTTAATGTCATTATCTGCCAGAAGGAGAGGAGTTCAAGTGCCTGGGGGAAGGGGTGGTGGGCAGGGGAACAAGAAAACCCAAAATTTACCAGCTTCTCCTCTTTACTGGCTTCTCTAAAGTACAACTCCTCTGCCATTTCTGAGCTAAAATTAACGCTGCTGGTGAGCCAAAGGGTTTATTTCTGTTGGTGACTGGATCCAGCAGTGTTTGGGACAGACTGTGTTCTGTAACTCAGCCCATCTCAGCCCTGCTGCTGCTCTGCTGGCACTGCAGAGCCTTGGGGTTTGCCTGGGAAACACCCTTGGGAGAGGCAAAGGACACCTCACTCACACTGCTCAGCAGGTGCTTATTTTCCCACTGCTGGCTAAAGGCAACAGCTCAGGAGCATAATAGAAGGGGTTAAATTAATTTTTAAAAAATCTGGGTGGTTATTTCTGTGCTAATGCTGCTAATCACCAGCAGCAGAGCAATAATCTTTGCCTCTATTTGACTGCAAAACTGGTATTTCTCCCCCAGATTTCCCCCTTCTCTATTAGGGTTGTGAGGATTCCACTCTTAACGCAGCTCATACTCTGGTTTTCCCACTCAGTG
Source organism: Entomyzon cyanotis (assembly GCA_024500445.1). Taxonomy (NCBI): domain Eukaryota; kingdom Metazoa; phylum Chordata; class Aves; order Passeriformes; family Meliphagidae; genus Entomyzon; species Entomyzon cyanotis. The sequence continues at coordinate 387,269 of JAKEPQ010000852.1, forward strand.
GTCCAAGGCAATACTCACAGCATTTTCCTGCAGAAATTGTGAGTATTTAATGTGGGGGGAGAGGAAATCAATTTACATTAGGTAGAGTTGTGGAGTTTTCAAATCCTCCTCTTCCTAACTATAAATTCATTCCATTTGCAAACCTCCCTCTATTTCTTTATCACCAGAACAGCAAAGTTGAAGACAACTTTTCAACCCTCATTATGATAAATTAAACTTCATGAGTTCCACAAAACCATGGTGAACTCCCTCACGTTCATCATTCATGTCTGATGTGTCTGAAATGCCAAAAGGCAACTTTCAAATATTCCCAGTCCAGTCCCTCTCAACTGAAAGTCAACATGGAGTTCCATGTTCAAAAACTTAAATAGTCTATGACATAGAAATACAGACAAATGAATAAATTTCTCATTACTACCCTCATCCTTGTATAAAAAAAAACCAAACAAAAAAGCACTTCAAGGGATTTAAAGAAAGAGCCTATTGGTAAGAGGTGCTGTATTTCATCACAATGACTGCTGGTGTTTCAAGGTTGCCCAGGAGCAAAAAAATTAGCTGCAACTCTGCTCATTCCTCATGAGAACTCAATGGATTTCCTGTACTCTTTATAGCAAGGATTTAACTTGGGTAACTAAGTGCCAAACTTGGCATTGATTTTTAAATCACAAGCTTTATTATTATTTTTTCTTTTTTTGTTCAGTTGTGATACATTCTGCAAGAGTCACAGTTTTAATTGTATTTTAGTCAAGTACTTTCTGTCAAAGTCCATCCAGTGAAAAATTATACTTTGTTTTGTGGATATGGGCAAGATTCATTGTTTTCCTTCAATCAATATATAAATTAGCCAACACTTAACTTGCCATAAAAATTAATTGGCTCCACATTGATTTGTCTCTCTCATGGTAGCACTAATACTTGTGTACTAATGGGAATTGCTTCTTCCCCTAGTTTGTTTTCTTATCAGTTATGACATTAAACAAACCTCAGGACATTGCACGCCCAGGAAAAAGACAGAGAAAAGGATGACATTCTGGGGTTTAAAGGCTAAAATCTCATTACCTCGTTAAGAGCTCCATGAGAAAGAGAGGAATTTAGGAACAACCTCGCTGAACTGCAGGAGGACTGTGAGTTTGCTGGAAATGGGGCAGAGTTTGGGAAGCAGCAGATCTGGGTGTGCCTGAGCTCTGCTTTTCCTTCCTTCCCCAGCTCCCACTGTGCCCTTCCACAGCAGAATTTATAGCTACTTTGTCCTGAAGATTGTCAAAAAGCAACTTCAGCGTGGTCAAAAATCAAGGTTGATGTTATATAGTCTATGCTGGGTAGCCATATGGGTTTTACAAAATACTGGTGCAGTTTGACACAATTTCTTCCTCTGCTGCCTCTCCTGACTTTTTCCAGAGCACGTTGTGTTGCATTTCAGCCTTGACATTCATCTCTTCTAAATTTCTACCCTGTGCTGTAATTTCTTGGATCACAGAAGTGAAACGGTCATTCTTCTCTAGCTGCTCCTGCTATGAAAAACATCTTGCTAGAAACAGAATTTTTTTGGGATAATCATTTTACAGAATGTACTGTTGCCTCACTACAAAACATCTGGACAGGTCAAGATTAAGCTGTCTGCAGCTATAAACTACCATCAGTCTTCACATCCTCCCACCCCCACTGAAGGTGTTAGTGGATTTCTGTTATCTTTTTTGCTGGAGACAGTAGTTCATCCAAGCTGGTGAAGAGCAGAGCATCACCACTCTTTAAATGTCAAAAAACAGTCTGCCTGTCCCTGAAATGTTCCTGAATAACAATTGACTATTGCAACTTAGTGTTAGTGTATCAACTTCTGTTTCTTTAAGGACTTAATTCAGGCAAAATTTTGCTGCTGAAAAAGAGAAATGTATATAAACAGTGTTTGCAGTGACTGTGCTGCAATTACAGCCAAAACCACCCACCAGAGAAGAGGGTTTGCTTTGACAACAGCCTTTGATAGTTTTTCAGGGAAGCTCTAGAAAGAAAACAACTGCAGATACACAAAGCAAGCTCTTCCCTCTCTGCACAGCTGTGCCACTGCTGAGGCTGCTTTACACCAAATATTGAGTTTAAACTTAAAAACATCCACCACTGTAATTCTTCCATGTGTAAAAGTGCTCAAGAAAAAAGGCTTGATGACCAAACATCACAGGAAAAGATGTACCTTCAGAGAAGGAAAATGAGAATTGCTTTTCATCCCTAGCTATGTCGTGTTATAAAAGAGGGCACTGTAGAGGAAGAGTGGATAAGCATTTCTCAGAATGGCAGAAAGAATAAAACACTTAATCACTTTATATTCGTATGTCAAAGAGACAATTTCCTCGAGGAAGACTCCTTGCAAAACAATCTTTCTGAAGCTGGTAGTATTTTCATAAGATAAAAGAAAGAGTAACAGAAAAACAGTTTTGGGTGACTTTGCAGCAAAATAAAATGTCAGGATAGTGGTGATTAAAACCCTCTAAATAATAAAGCATACATCTCTGTCCTACCCACGGCAAGTCTTTTCTTCATAAAAAGAATTTAAACAAGTAATATTTTAATCCTGTGAAAAAAATTGGGATGACTTATTCATCCTGAATCATGAGAAATTTCAGTTTTAGCCAGAAAGCATTTCCCACTAGTGGAAAACCAGAAAAATCTGTGCCTGGACTGTAATTCCTGCTGTCTGGAATTCCTGCTGTCCTTGTCCTCTCTGCTGTAGCTGAGCCCAGCCTGGCCTCCTGCTCCTGTATCTATAAATGTATTAAACCAGCATTTACAGATATTCCCTGTGCTCTTCCCTAATTAATTAGACATCAGCCTCAGCTTGGAATTCCTCGTGTTTAAAAATGAGAGAGAAATTTGATCACCTCACAAGCCCCTCAGAGCTATGTGAGAAATGCAGACAATTTCGGAGAAACTTCTGCCCAAGAGGAGATTTAACTAACCAGGAGTTAAGCTGTGGAAGGATAAATGCTCTGTGAAGTTTGGTTTCAGGAGGTGATATTCTCTTTGTAACTATTTCCTAAAATAGACATGGTTGATTCCAACTTCCTTTTGTTTTCTGTTGCTCAGTGATTGGCATTTTCCCTACACACATGAGAAGAAGAGGAATTAAGAAGTCAGACCCAAACTTTAGTAAAGAAAAACTATTGGTTTTGGCTCAGTATTTTCTACTTTTTCTTATTACACTTTCCTGTGCTAAACTGAGAACATTATGTGGAACAAACAAACAGCTACAAGGATGAGATGGTATCCACTTCAAATGTTTCTCCCATTACTGCAGTATTTTGATGCACAAAACAGGTTTCTAAGCCAGATTTTTATGCTCTCAGTTTAAACATATTATTCAATCATAAACTTAGATAAATAACTTGACTGTTGCTCTTCAAAGCAAATACTTTAACACAGAGATCTTGCAGCCAGAATGTCTTTTACATTTTAAATTCCACTTTTATTTCACGAGGAGCTCTACTCAGCCAAATGAAAGCACTTCAGAGTGAACAGAGACGTGGGATGACAGAAAGGATCTGTGCTGCTGTCCTGTGAAAGCTTCCAGGGACGTGGAGCCATTTCCCAATCTGCTTAAGTAAATTCACTGGAATTTACTTCTGTAAATTTGCTTTAGTAATACCCTTAAGTAAATTTACAGTTGTCTAAATTTATGTTGTTCAGAATTATTCCACAGAATTCATTGGAGACACAGCAGTGGAAAGGGGAAGAGGTTTGGCACATTCACAGCACATTCTCAGGGATTCTCTGGCTACAGCAACAAAGATGCCTGATAAACCTAATATTTCTATCTGTACACCATGATCCCAGTCATCTTCTTCATGAAAAAGAAAAAAAACCAAACCAGGTTTGTTTAAGAGCCTCCTAGTAAATCATCATAACTACAGCAAGAGGAGGAACCTGGGTAAATAAAGGAAAGTGCATTTTGGCAATGATCTCCACAAAATTCACTCCTCACAAGTGCCCACCTGTAAGAGGCCTCTGGGGACATTTAGGAGTCCTTAGTTTGAGAAACTGTCAGCAAAACAACACATTTCATTCTGGGCCTTAGGGATTCTGCATGTTTTCTCTACTTACTGCATCTTTATCAAAAGCCCAACAGAAAGAAGATAAACTGACTTGAAAACAGCTTTAAAAGAAAAATATGATAAAATATTCAGAAGAACATCTAAGAGATGTATTCTAAGAAATGTTTAAGAATTTAAATCTTTCCTTGCCATTCCCATTTAATGCTGTAAGTGGGTCAGAGATGCTGCAATGCCTCTTCCCATCACCCCGGAGTTTGAACTCAACTCTTCTCCATTCCACAAAAAGACACATCTTTCTCCAAGGGCAAACAAAAAAAAAAAAAAAAAGGTATTTTTCCAGTTTCTTGCTGGAAATGTTAATTTGGTGAAACTGAAACACTTTACCAAAACTGCTCAGTTTTATTCAAACTTTTCTCTGAGTTTTCTCAGATTGCTGTATTTTTTGGCTCTTATTTCTCAGACTCAGAATCCTCTGCTCTCTAGAAAGGGCAGTTCAGACTGGAACAGGGATTTGAGCCATCAAAACCCCTCAGTTATCCCAGCATGGACTAAGATCAAAAGCCAAAACCACAGCTGAATTTTTTTTTTGCCGCTCCAATGAGAAATCAGCAGTTCTCCCTGCTCTGCACAAACACACCTGGCGACACAGGAACTCCTCAAGCTGCCCTTGTCACTTCACCTTCATCAGCAGCACTAATCAGCCTTTTGCAGCGACGAAAAAGAAGTCATAACGGTGGGAAAAATTATATTGAAGCCACAAATGGCATCTGAATTGCTGCTAAAAATGCCCACAAAAGTTATGAGAGAGATCCAAAGAAATCATCACAGCCCAGAAGTTCTGCTCAGCCTGAAGCAGCAGCTCTGATTTCACTCACCAGTTTGTGGGTGAGCTGGATGGTGATGAGAGGAGATCCTGACAGGTTGTAGGACAGCTTAGGCAGAGGTTCCACCTTGATGGAGATGAGATAACTGCTGGCTGAGATCAAATATCCTTTGTAGGCAGCAGCTTCTGCAATCCTTGGAGAGAAGCAAAGACATTAAGGAAGAAGAATAACTACTGGTTTTCAGTTCATATAGAACACCCACAGCAAAGGATCACCTCCCTGTCCCATCCAAGTCAGTTAATTTCTCTAGGGCAGCAAGGTCTGACCCCAAAATATCCTACAGGACCAGAAGCCACAGCTGTGAAGTACAGGGAACAGCTTGGGACACCTGGAAACTTGGTATTTTAAGTCCTACTTCACTGCTCCTCTCTTATAAGCCTTGCTGAAAGTGTTTTGGGTAATTAGAGAGAATCCTATGAAGAGATCTAAAAACACCCTGAGCAAAGGGAGGAGGAAACCCACAGGGGATCTCAGGTCTGATCAAACAGATATTTCAGTGTGTAAGACACACAGGCAAAATGCATACAAACATAAACACAGGAATGTATTTAGAAGTAATTTATGTCTTTACCTTGAAAAATAGATGATGTCCAGTTAGATTTGTTAGAGAGTAAGATATGTCACAATACAAACAGCTGAATTTGACTAAATATCTGATTAGTCCTGGAAATGCATTTATTCTAGTGGGAAGTAATTTTGCAGTACATAAGAACCCTTATTTTAAGGTAAAACTTATGAGTTTGGTATTTTCACACATTTGGGAGTAACTGAGATCCATTTGGCTTCAGGGTAACATTTTTTACTCTGTCAGGACCAAACTGTGCAGGATTAAATGACTGCTGTCATCTGCCTCTTGAGCATGGGAATGAATGGCTTTTACCATGAGAAATGTGAGCCACAGTGAATTAATCACCACCTTGGGTTTCCAAACATAGCCCAACACTGGAAAGAGCCAGCTTGAAACCAAATTGAAAACCACCTCATTTACATCCACCACCTGTCTGCAGTGGTTTCTTATTTTTATTTCAGAAAAAAGAAAAAAACCCCAAAACTCATTGAAATAACTTCACTCAGCTCCTTGGCAGATCACATAGAACAGAACTCATTTAGCACAACCCTAGTTCTGACCTTAAAAAACTCATCAGTATCAGAAATTACTTCTGCTCCCTACACCAGCAAGTGAATGGAATTTGTTCATCTGAAGGCAGAATTTGCTACTCTGATATGAAAAATTTAAGTTTAGAGGACTCGTAAAGTTAAAATCACTATCTGACATTTTGAGATTTCTCCTATACAAATTAGGAGGATGGACGTTTTTTCCACATCCTTTATCTGCTTGTTTTAACTTTGGAGACCTTGGCGAATTTGGAAGTGAGGAAAATCTTCATCACAAGCAGGGAACAATGTTGTTTCTGTGCGGGAAAAGTCTTTTTTTACCTTGGCCATGTGTGTCAGGTGGCACATTTACACAAACTGCATGTGAATGGGAGCAGAACTGGGCTCAAAACATTTCTCTGGTTTTTTTTTTTTTTTTGGTAAAGAATCAATAGTTGCTCCCCTTACAAACCTATATTTATGTAGTCTGAATATAGAAGTCATCTGTCTGTACAGCACAAAAGCTCCAAGAGTTTTGGTTTGGGTTTTCCACCACAAAAAAATAAAGCCCTTAAATGGACAGGCTTCAAATTACAGGTGTTCAAGCAGCCCAGTGTTAGAAGGAACACAAAATAAATTCTTTAAAACAAACTACTCTGAGAAAAAGTTGTTATTCTACTGAAAAGTAAGCAAAAAAGTTATAATAGTAGAGCACAAACCAGAAAAGCAAGCAGAAGAGAAGTGCATATTTATTTTTAAAACATCTTTGAGTACCTGGGGTTGGATTCCGCAGAGGAAAAATTGCTAAGGTAGCATTCCCTGTATTATCACCTTTTTAGATGCTGTTTTGGACAGAGCTGCAGCTATGGTTTATAACATGGTTTTGTAGTGCATCTCATCCTGAAAACACCTCAGGCAGTTTGAATTAATTACAGAAATCTAGGAAACATTTCTTTTCCCATGTCTTTGTGTTTCTCTTTAGCATCGTGACAGGGCAGAGCTTTCCTTCCCAAAATGAGGGCTAAGAGCACACAGAGCTCAGGGGAACAGGAATGGATCTGCAGGTTGTCCTGTGGCTCACATTTCAGAGAATGCACACAAAAATGACATTTCTGCTTCACTTTGCTGTATCAGAGCCCCAGGATGTGTGACAATGCATTGGAGCACAGCGTTGGACAGGCAGCATCTTTAATCTGATTGTGTTTGCTGAACTTTGACCTCAGTCAGGATCACAGTAATTCTCTTTCTCCCTTCGAAAAAATTGGGATTACATCTTATTACCCTGATAAATTGCATTGATCCTCTTCTTTGAAAAACATGAGCTCTCCTAAGTGATCGCCTCCATTTCTCCATGTCAGTAGGAAATATTGCACACTAATGATGTGGCTGCCCTACAGTCATTGCTAAGTGTCCTTTTCTGGAGAGAGCAGAGCAAACAGCAGCACAGCTTGCTATCGATCTGGAAATGTTATTTAGCAATCACTGGGTGATTATCTCGGTGGGATCAATCTGGATTCTGATCCCATCTGGATCAACCAAGCAGGGATTCTTCCCCCTGAAGTTCCCATGACCTTCCTGGAGCTGCAGGCAAGGAAAGGAAGGCAATTCCTGACCCTGATGGGAGCTGAGCTGCTGCACCTTCCCTGCTGTCAGAAACAGCCCAGAAAAACATCAGAGTGGGAAAGACTGAAAGTGTGAACTGATCCAGCTGCCCCAGTGCAAATCAAATGAAAACACAGTCATATACCTGCTTCAAAGGGAAGTGAAATGATTGGCGTGGATGGCCTTGCAGAAATGCCCTGGGGAGCTGTGCTGCTCAGGGTTATACAGCTCTGCATTCACTTTATCTTATCTGCTAATGATTTCACTGATGGAGCATATAAAACAAAAGGCCTTTAAAGCATTGCCTGGTCGCCTGTTGTAAAATTGTCTGATGGGTTTCTAGGATTAGGATTCAGATTTTGTCTAAAGAGGGATGTTATGTGTTCTTACTGGTTCCATGTAAGCACAAGCTTTATCTTTATATGTGCCAGGAGAAAAGATGCAATTTCCTTTTATGAGACAGATTAAAATTATGAAATTCTAGTACCACATCTGATGAATGGAAGGGGAAGACAAAGAAAGACAAACATGTCGCTATGGGAATCTATTTTATTGCAACCTAAAATAAAACATGTAAAGTAAACTTTAATCTCTAGTTAACGACTGCATGTCCTCAACACTGCAGAATCAGGATTATGGCTTGTAATTTGTTTACAGCTGATAATGACAGGACTGCTGTAAAGGTATAACACTCAGGTAATAACCAAGCTGTTACCTGCTGAGAGCTCTGAGATACTCACTTGGTATCCATAGGGTTGATACTGTGAAAGAAGTAATGCATGTTGTGGTAGAGCAGCCCCACAATGGTGATCCAGGCTGGGGAGAGGGAACACAGGTATTCCTCAGAACATCAGCTTTAGACAAGAGAACTTCTCTCCTAGGCCTGAAACTCTGTGTTGGTTAAGAGTCCTGACTTGCACAGACTTCCACATTTTTGTTTTAGCAGAATTCTGATTGTTTTCAGTGAAAAGTATGAACATTTTGTACAGCACAGGGACAGATATCAAAATTCAAACAGAATGATGTCCTGCACACCTGTACTTCCAAAATCAGCTGTTCAAGTCCTCATCTGTCAATTACAACACCCACAGCCCCAGCACAGCAGGGGTGGCAGGAAGGACCCAGCAGTGTCCCCGTGGGAGCTGCAATGATCCCAAAGTCACCCCAACCCTGCACTGACTGCAGCCAGGAAATCAACTCCAATGCTCTCTTTGCTGCCCACATTCCAAGGAATTTTGGGCTCTCCAGGCTCTGAGTGAAGCGACAGATGTGTATTTTCTAAGAGTGAGCCACACAGATGTTTTTTACTCTCCCTTTTTCTGGGTTCCAAGTATTTATAGTGTCAATTGTTTAAGGTAAAATAACAGATTTTTTAGGTTAGCTCATCTGGGCAGTGCAGAAGCGTGGCCTGAAGGCTGAAATTGCTCAGAAGTGAGCTTGAGCTGGAAAAGAGTAAAACATTCAATGCATTGGATCGTTTCAGGATACAAAGCATGACAATGCTCTGAAGGGAAAAAGGGAAATCTGCACGGTGAGAAACTGTGGAAGCAGGAAAGGAAAAAGTTCTCTCCCCTGCTATTTTTGGCATTACAAGTTGGTTTGCAATTGTAGTTATTCAAACCTGGGAGGACTTGCAGTGTCCAGCCAGAGCCCCTGCCAGTGCAAAGAAACAAAGCTGTCATCACAAATCAGGCAGACAGTTCAGTAATTATTAGGGAATTTCTCCCTGCAGGTTATTTTCAGCTAACTTTGCACTTTATGAAAAAGTGACTGAACATCCCACAGCAGAGGTGACTGCAGAAAGGTCTCTGGGTGAGTGAATTCTGTGGGTTGGAATTTAGGGCACAGAAGTCAGATTTTCAAAGGTTTGAGGATGGAGGATGTGAGATGCTTTTGTAAGTGGCTTCCTTCAATCTCTGAGCAAAGCATTAGATAATTAACTTCAAATATTGTTATTTTAGAGTCCTGACTAAAGCTGCAGGTTTTAGCCATACTTCTTTCTGAGATCATTACAATTTTAGCATAGGTATGGATTTCTGGCTTCTGCCTTTTTGCCATGAGTGTCATCTATATCTTCTTTCTGTTCCTGCAGCTGCTATTGCTTAAACCTGTCATTTTATAATTTAATTTTATACAAAAGGCCAATTTTGCATGAAAGGATATGTAATACCTGATCTGACATCCTAGAATTTCTTAAAAATAACCAGCTCAGATAATTAAAAATAACAATTATGAAATGGTGGCTTCTCTGATGTAGACATGTGTCAAAATTAAAAGGCTTCAGTCTCTGTTTCCCAGCTCTATTATTCAGTATTAATTCAACCAACATGAAAACTCTACCACATTAATTGCTCATTAGTATGACAGGAGCACTGCTGCTCCCTTGGACTCAGTGCAACCAGCAGGGCTACTTGCAAATCTGTTACTTGGAAAAATAAAGTGAACAAAACCTGTTGTAAAGCACAGTCAGTTTTGGATACCATTTTCACATGAGTCCACTTCTCCCTTTAATCTTTTCTTTACCTTTTCCGTGGAAAGCTTCACTGGGAATGGAGATGTAGCTGTGCCCTCGAGAGGGAAATCGATAGTGGGACACATTCAGGGTCTGAGGATGCATTTTGACCACAGCATAATCTGTGTGAGAACCCAGACAAAAATACCATCAGATCAATAGCCTCCTCAGCCTGCCTGAGTGTTTGACTAGGCTGCCCTAATAGCTACTGCAACTGTTGAATTGAAAACCCCAGATGTTTGCAGAAAATGTGGTAAATCCCCCAAGCACAGAATTGCCTTTTACACCTGACTCCTCCATGCCAGAGGGTTGGAGGTGCACAGTCAATCTGCCACGGATCATTTCACCCAGGCTCTGAGCCTGAGCTCAGCAGGGCAAGAAAACACATTACCAGCACTCTGGCACTGACATTGGAGGGCTTTATTTCAGCCCTCGCAGAGCCCAAGGGAATACCTGGGCTGATTGATGCTCCTGGGCACTGCTCAGGTTATTCACCCTCACTCGGGGTCTCCACCAGGCACAGCAGAACACATAAAATACCTTTGATATCTGTAGCATCCAAAGATGCAGATGAAATTAGGTGCTAGGATGCTAAACAGCAGTAAAATAAAATTCTCCAGAAAGGTCAAGGCTATTCCTATTATTTTCCATCTCTTGCAAATCCCTGGCAAAGATTAAGGTTTTGTAACCCAAACTTCCACGTGCTGCATATGAGCTCTAGGCCCTTAACCTCTATTAGCATAGAATTACCAGACTCTTCACACATAAGTCATATTCTCAGTTCCTCCCCAGATAACCCCAAGGAAGCTCAAGCACAGTCAGAGCAGATTACCTCCAGCCTAACTGCACAGTCATCCTTCTACAAATAAACTCCATTTTGCATCCAAAAGAGGGAAATGATGCGTTTGGATTTCATCCCCCGTGCTGGCAAAGGAGGGGCTGCAAGAACAGGAGCATTCAGGACACCCAGACTGTGCAGAGGGAATACATGGAGCATTCAGGGACACCCAGAATGTGCAGAGGGAATACATGGAGCATTCAGACACCCAGACTGTGCACAGGGAATACATGGAGCATTCAGGGACACCCAGAATGTGCAGAGGGAATACATGGAGCATTCAGGGACACCCAGAATGTGCAGAGGGAATACATGGAGCATTCAGACACCCAAACCATGCAGAGGCAATACATGGAGCATTCAGCACCCAGACCATGCAGAAGAATACATGAAGCACTCAGGACACCCAGACCATGCAGAGGCAATACATGGAGCATTGGGGATACCCAGACCATGCAGAGGGAATACATGGAGCATTCAGACACCCAGAACGTGCAGAGGGAATACATGGAGCACTGGGGACACCCAGACCGTGCAGAGGGAACATTCCTGCCCAGTCCCACCTGCCACAGGCGAGGAGCCCTCGAGGGTCAGGGGCAGGGAGTGCTGCTCCAGGTTGAGGGACATGTGGGACATCACGGTGTCGATGGTGTGGATCAAACTGCTGAACACCGCGGGGCTCTGCAGAGACACACGGGAGGGTTTACCTGCTGAGCACAGCTCACAACACCTGGAATTCCTGCCCAAAGTCAGGTGTGGCTTTTCCACAGCCTTTTCCTCACCCAGTGAATAAATGTTCCACAGATTGATTGCACCCAGAGAGTAACTTGACAAGCTCCTGTGTTTTAGAGAATTGCTCCGAATGGCTGCTGCTCCCACCAGCATCTGACACTCATTTGTGCTCAGGACTCAGCAGAATGAGGCCAAGAACCATGCAGAATTTTTTGGCCAATATATAAAGATTGGCATCAGATCTTTATTGGAACACAAGCTGAGACACTACAATTTGGCCTTTCTTTCATTTTTATTAAAATGCTCCTCAGTATAAAAGCGACTTTAACACTCCAATTTGAAATTTGATCCATAAAATCTTGGAGTTAATGCATGTTTCAGTGAAAAAGAAATCTATTTTATCTGAAATCCATTTACACCAGAGATGATCAAGGATTTTAGGCTAAGAACTTAAATCAATTAGATATCATTTTGTCTTAAAAGCATTTTAAGGCTTTAATGAGACCTCCCTCTGCTTTAGGTTCTCATTCTCTCAGTATAAAAACTCTCTGTTGTGAAATCTGTGCTTTCTTAGGATTCAAGCAAAAGACTCAGGAAATTCCTGGATTCACCCTGCAGGTATTTCATCAGTGACAGATACTAAAATAAGTCATAGTGCCAGAAAGTCCCAGCAAGCATAACAACTGAGACAACCAGTTCTGTTATCATGCATGTGAATTTATGCAGCTGAAGTAAATCACAGATCTAAACCCACTTGTCTTACCTCTGGGCCATCAATCCAGTTGGACAGCAACATGAAGTCTTCAATAGCTTTTAAAAATGCCTGAAAGACAAATAAAACTCGATTATTTATTAACCAGCTACATCTCCTGGCAAGGATCCAAGGCAGATCTGTGCTAGGATTTTCTCAGGTTTATGATGACAAAGCCACCTCCATGCAATTCACAGATTCCTCTCTGCCTGCTAGCATTCTCACCAGGCTCTGCATGGTGACTGTTTAAAGAAAGAATTATTTTATTGAAATACCACCACTGTGTGACTCCCAAGGTGCAGTCATTACACTCAGCTGAGTTAACATTGGGACCAAGGCTAAAGTGAACTTATTCTCCCATTTTATCTAAATTCATATGACATCAGTGGAATCATAGAATGGTTTGGGTTGGAAGAAACCTTAAAATCATCTCATTCCAGCCCCTCTTGAGTGGGCAGAGACACCTTCTGCTAGCCCAGGCTGCTGCAAGCCCTGTCCAGCCTGGCCTGGGACAGACACTGTCTGAGTGTCCACACCACACAGCCCCAGCCCTGGGCAGTCTGCCTGATGGACACAGAAGGAGAAAAAGGAGCACAGAAAATTGCACTGGAAATTAAAAGAAAAAAAACCCCACGTTTCCTGCTTCAACCTATCTGCTCAAATGCATTCAGGGAATGAATAAAGCAAAGTTCCACTGTGAAATGTGGAAGACATGACAATACAAAACCCAAGTCAGATTTGTCAGAAGCGATTCGTTATAAATGTGCTTCAGTAATCAGAAAGTTTATTGCATATCACTTAAATCAAATTTCCTTGTGCTGTGAGGCACACGCCAGTCAGGGCAGAGATAACTTTACAGACAATCACATGCATGCTCAGCGCCTGTCTTTCAGGGAATTAGCTGCAGACAATGCACAGCCTAACCATCAATCAGACAAATGACAGAGTCGGTGAGTATGATCAGGGCTCTCTTGTATTTACTACCCAAAATAGCTCAGCTAAAGATAATCATGTCCCACATTTCTGTCTGCAAATCACTTTCATGGCACACAAAGCAGCATCAGAGAGCATGAAAGAGCAACCAAACAGCAGCTGGAATGATGTGGGAAGCAGGTATGGTGGCTGACAGGATGATGTTCCATTTCAGTTTAGAGCCACACAAATTTTTCAGTAGAACAAAGGAAACAACTTGTTAGAGCTTTTTAGAAGGGCTTTTGCTACATATTAAACTGTGATCCGTGAAATCCAAGCTTTAGAGTTTGCAAATGCCAAGCTTTTAACACAAACTCTCAATTGCTGCCCGTGTCGTTTTCAGAAGCATTTATTTATATTGTTTGTCTGAGCAAAGCATCCTTGTCACCCCGGAATTACCCGCAGGCTTAGAGGAACAATCAGCAGCGAGGCCAGAGCTGATTACTGCAATAACAGCTTCCCAGCCTGCTGGCATCAGGAATGAGATGTCCATCAATTGCAGCAGGCTAACTCGATGGCAGCAGCAGCTGACCCCTTGTTCTCTGCTCAGACTGCAGAAAAAGCCTTCTTGCCTTTTCCCCTCTGTGGTTCAGCCGAAATAAAACGAATTACTTGAACCATTTCAGTGGAGATTGGTGATCTCCCTGCACAGGGTTGAGCCCAGCACGTCCAGCTTTCCCTGCAGCTCAGAGGGCAGAGCAGGGGCAGCCTTTGCCCCGCAGGGCACAGAGGTGACAACGAGGGACTTTGCAGAGCAGCAGTCAGAGAGGCACAGTTTGCCCTCTGCTCTGCAGGACCCATCAGGCAGCAGCAATTATTAACTTTCCAGGCCTCTAGGCTGGTGTGAACCCAAAGATGGCACTTTGGGGCAGTTCCTGGGGCTGATGGGGACAGCACAGCTCAGTTTGCCATCAGCTGCTCACACACCAGGCTGCTGCTCCTGCCCTGCCTGCAGTGTCTCTGTTCTGCACCTGACAGAAAACTGCCCAGCTCTGCTGCATTTTGGATCAGCAGGGCCATTGTGGAAAATGCTGATTTTTTTTCCCCCCACCATTGCATATTCATAATTTGATACTCTTGAAGCAGAAAAAAAATTATCAAATTATTTTCTTCTCCTCTTTTTCCTGCTCAACCAAATGATTATTTTTGATGAGTGGTCATGGTTCCAGGTAGTTATAATGTATAAAATCACAGAAGGTGATTTTTTTTGAGGTTGGAAAAGACCTTTAAGATCACTGAGTCCAACCGCTAGCCCAGCAGTGCCAAGGCCACCACTGCACCACGTCCCCAGTGTCCCCAGGGCCACATCCACCCAGCTGTCAGATGTTCCCAGGGATAAAGACATTCTGGACAGGCTGTTCCAGTGCTTGACAAGCCTTTCAGGGAGGAATTTTCCCCTGAGATGCTGCTGAAGTCTCCCCTGGCACCACCTGAGGCCATTTCTCCTTGTCCTTGTCACCTGGCAGAAGAGATCCATCCCCTCAATGTCTCCCTTGCAGGAAGAGCTCCAAAGGCATTAAATAACATCTCCAGTAACGAGGACTAACGAGACCTTTAAACTATTTCTTCTGGTTGTCACTGAACTTCTGCTTCTCCCTAAAGCAACCCCTGCTTTTGCCATAGGTATTTTCTGCAATGAGCAAAAACTTCCAAAGTTCAATATTCCAGATTCTGGGGAAACATCAGTGTCCCCAACACCCAGTGAGGCTCAGGGCACAGGTCAGTGTCCCCAACACCCAGTGAGGCTCAGGGCACAGGGCAGTGTCCCCAACACCCAGTGAGGCTCAGGGCACAGGGCAGTGTCCCCAACACCCAGTGAGGCTCAGGGCACAGGTCAGTGTCCCCAACACTCCCACCGGTGAGGCTCAGGGCACAGGTCAGTGTCCCCAACACCCAGTGAGGCTCAGGGCACAGGTCAGTGTCCCCAACACCCAGTGAGGCTCAGGGCACAGGTCAGTGTCCCCAACACCCAGTGAGGCTCAGGGCACAGGGCAGTGTCCCCAGCACTCACCTCGGTGAGGCTCAGGGCAGTGCTCTCCGACAGGGACGAGTTGGGCAGGCTGAAGGACACGTTCTGCAGGTAGCTCAGCGCGGAGCTGGGAGAGGGGAAGTTGCCTCTCTGCTGGCCCAGGCTGGTGATGATGGCTTGGTAGGGGCTGGGGGAGAGCTGGAGCAGAGACAGAAAAAATCCAAATATCACCCTGCAGCACCGAAGGAAGGAAGGGAGGGAGGGAGGAAGGAAACTAATAGAACTATCAGACACTGCAGAGAGCAAGAATGTGAAAATACACTGCAACAGCTAATTGTTGTATGCTCTGTATGAAAAATCAGTTTTATTCTAATTTTTTCATTACACTTCTACTAAACAGATGGAAACCAATTTTCTTATTGTGGTGGGAAATTTTCTCTAACTTTAAAGGAGACAAAAGGAAAAATTGTCCAAATGGTTTTTAGCCTCCTACATTTTCAAAGTTAATAGCAATACTTCAGAAGTTGCTACTTTTTTCCCTTTTTTAATATAGAAAACATTTTATTTAACAATGAATTTCCTTTGTGCTCCCATTCTGACACTGTGGAAAAGAGTTCTGAGCACTGTCCTACCATGGGTTTTGTAGTGGTTGTCATCAGAGACCATGGAAGTGTTGAAGAAAGCAAAACTTGCACACCTGGGGAAATACAAACACAGATGGGACTGTTAACAAACCTGAGGTTTTTATATCAGATACATATTTATATATATTCTCACTTCAGGCTGAATCAGATCTCAGTTGCTGTACTGCAGCTACACAGGCTTGTTTAAAACATTAAATTTTCTGATTCTCTCATAAATTTTATTTCATCATCTCTATATAGGTGAGCATTGCAGTAGTTTAAGTCTTACACACTTTAATTTTTGTTTGCAAACAGGAAATTTCAAGTGTTGCATCTCAATACAAAAACGGGCAATAAAGTTAAAACATTGACATCCATCTTGCTTCACCAGCTCTTTCCCCAACATTTATAAAGATTCTTTAGGGATTTTTTTTTTTATCCTATGTCTTATGAGAAATCAATAATGATCTATGGGCAGTTCTGACAGTTTCATGTAAGATCCTGTTTTATTTCTGTCTATGTTACAAACTGGGATTTGGAACATTTAGACTCTGGAAAAGATGAGGTTCAAGACTCAGCTCTGATCTCCAAATGCTGATGTTTACTCATATCTTGAGCCTGAATTTTCCAAGTGCCAAATCAATTCACACCCATGAAGGCAAATTCAGAAAGGCTTTTCCACTTTAGAAGATCTGTGAAATTCGAATATTTGAAAAATATTCAAAGCCAGTGGAAACACTCGCATTGCTGCAAAACGAAGGAACTCTCAGTGAAAGAGCAGTGCCGAAATGGTGCTCAGTGCCCAGCTTTTGGGGCGTTTTGGGGCTTTCCAGCTGTGCCTGAATCAAACAGCAGGACTCGAGCCCAGCCCTGGGCAGTGGCTGCAGCAGGGTGGAGGTGAAATCTCCTTGAGGTGTTTGCAAGGAGCACAGCGAGGCTGCTAATCAGCCAGGCTTGGCTAATTAATGTCCCCACTCACCCTAGAGCCACTGAAAATTGCCAGGTGAGCATGGCAGACATGATTTGCCAAGACAGAAAGAATAAACTTGATTTTGGATGGCTTCCAGTTGCTCCATTTTAAAAATATTGATTCCTTTCCATGCAAAGGGATTTATTAGTCACTTGTGATAGAGAAATAAAATTTTCTTCTAATCTGCATCTTAGCAAGAGTTATTATTCGCCAGGAGTGTGGTATTTCAGTGCAGTCAAGCAGTTCTGCACGCACAGGATCCAAAAGGCACATGATTATTCATTCCATTAAAAAACCAGGCTGTCCTATTAAGATTTTTATGTCAAAGCACAGTACCCTCTTTCAATCCTGCTATAAATCCTCCCAAATCCATAAATAGATATAATAACCTTTTTATACTATGTTGATTACTATTGTAATATCCATTGCTTCCTCTAAGAATGTTCTAATTTCATCCATTAGGTGGGAAATTTTATAAAATCCCATCAGTCTATTACTTTGAAGAGAAAAGCCAAAAATTAATTTTCCACATTTTTCAAGTGTTCCAAAACCCCTGATCACATTAATATCGTTGGCTTGGAAATGACTTATTAAAAATATATATACCTGGCAGACCTTTCCAATTTAATTCCTAAGCACCTATAAAATACACATCAAGTTTGACTTTCAATTAAGAGGTTATACATTTATTTTTCACAGCAAACTGATAGTTCCAGATGACCCTGAAAAATCTGAGATGCAGGCAAAATTCTGTACATCCCTTAAAAAAAAAAAAAATCTGGATTTCAGCAGAATTGGACTTTCTGCAGCATTTCAGAAGGGAGCTACAAACATTAATATCCAGCAATCAGGTACTTTGAGCCCCAGAAAGACTCTTCCCAACCCAAGTACAGAGGAAAGGTTGAAAATGGAGTTCTGCCCAGGATCTGCTGCAGTGGGAAGGATCAAACCTTGCAGGATGCCTTGGTTTGCTGGAGGGAAGGTGGGAGGGAGGAGAATCAGAGGGAGAATGCTGAGAGTTCTCAAGGACTGAGGGGTTAAAAACTGAGTTCTCTCTGGATTTATTTAAGCCATTCTTCCCTGGCAGTTAACAGGGCAAACATATAGATGTTTCAGGTCAATTTGAAAATCTGCTGCCCTCGGGTTTAGCAACATTACATTCTTGTTGAGCTCATTAATCAAATGTGTGATTAATGGTGGCTTTGGCTGGGCAGTGTTATAGTAACCTCGGCTGTTTGAAGGACACAGCAGCCAAATACAAAAGCATTTTTTCCACCATGACCAGAGCATTATAAATTTTTTAAGATTTTGAAGCTATTTCCTGTATCAAATGATTACCAAATGAATACTCTCCCAATCAGAAGTTTTGAAGACTTTCATAGGAACCACTTTTTAAAATAACAAGGGTTTAATATAAAAACCTTGAGGCAAATTCCTACTATTTTTGTGGCAAATCAAATCAATTGCTTCATTAAATATCCATAGGTGGAGGGTTTTCTTTTTCAGTGACTTCAATTCTACATAAACTAGTTTATACTTTAATTTTTTATAAAATACGTTTTGTACATATTTGATTTGTATGATCCAACCTGGAAGTCACAACCACAGACATTCTCATTTCCAGTCACACATCAGAGATTCTGTGATAAAAAGGTTCCCATGGGTTTAAAAGCACAGCAGTTCTGGGTGTAATTTCTTTAGCTCTCGGGAACCTTGTAAGAATAAATGAAAGTCGGGAGATTTGTAGTGAAGCCAAAAGTTCCAGGAGCCCTACAGCTTTATTCCCAGGTGGATGTTTCCTCATTGCTGCTCACATTTAACAGCAGCACCTGTCCTGTCGTGCAAGGTTTAGCACAAAGATCCAGAGAAGCACTGAGGGTTTGCTGGCCTGGGGTTTCTCTTTGTTCTATCCTGGTTATTCGCATTTTCCACTCCATCTCGGCTGATCTCTTTGGTTCTCAAGCAAACACGAGTTAATAAATCTTCATCACTTCAGGTAGGGAGGTAGAACCCAAGAAAAAGGACTGAACATCCAAAGACAGCTGAGTATTTCAGGGACATCCATCCCCGACTTTTGCTGCCTCTGAAAGTTAAGTTCAATAGCAAAGAGACTCCAAACCAAGCCAAGTCCTGCCCAGTGAACATCTGCCAGCCTAACCGTGAGCTCTGGCTTTGCTGCTACTCACCCACGGCAGCAGTGAAGTACTGCTCGACCTCGTGGGGGGTCAGAGCTCTCTCCCAGATGATGAACTCATCGAAAGCTCCGTTCACGTAGCGCTTGCCCTGCTCCCCCTCCACCCCTGCCAGCAGGCTGGCGCTGGGATCTCCATAGTCGTAGAAAACTTTCCCGTCGGGGTCAGTGGTGTTCAGAGTTCCGTTGACATAGACCTTCAGCCCTTCCCTGGACTTCCAGGTGAACAGAATATGAGTCCAGTAAGGACCTGCAAGACATTAAAATCACAGCAAAATCCATGAATCAATTCCACGAAGAGCCTTTCCTGCTGGACGTGGTTTTGCTGAGCTGTGCAGGGCCATGGAGCTGCTGAGGAAGTGCTGGGAGTGAATTAGGGATGCTGAGCTGTGAATATTCATTCTGTGCCCCTGGAGACTCCCAGGCCTTGGCAGGATGCCTGTTAGCTTTGGGCTGAACCTGAGCTCTCTGAGTGCATAAATCACCCTGCTCAGGGCTCTGGCCAAGAGCTGAGCTCTCTCAATTGTGCCCCAAAACTCAGCTCAGCAAGAGAGCCACAAAGAACTGGGGAACGAGCAAATAAACTCATCAAAAGTTGTCACAGTTTCTTTGTTATGCTTGAGAGGCAGGAAATATAATATTAATCACTTGGATTGGATTGGATAATCCACAAGTGTGTGAATTGTTCTTGCCATTTAGCAGCTTTTCTCTTAAATTAATATTTCTAAACTGATTCATTAAGCTTTACAAAACTCTGCTACCATGAGTCCTATTTAACTATTAATAGGTAGTCAAATTAAGGCAAGAAAATATTTATTGAATGTCATTAGTGTTACTAGAAGACCAGAATTTGTTGCAGTCAGCAGGTATTAGTGCTTCCCAACAATTCACAGTTTAGATAGAAGCAGTGAGAGATGTGATAAACCAAAATGTTTATTAATTCCATGGCATGGCATGGAGAACCCGACACTCCACAGAAAGCAGAATTATGAAAGCACCAAAGAGCCAGTTGGAAAGTTACCAAATAAAGGCTAATTTAGGAGGCAGCAGAGAAAGCCCAGCAGCTTTAGGATCTGCTAAGAGCTGTGAGGGATTAATCTGCATTCTCTGCTCATGTTTCCATCTAAACATGCATGAACTCCTGATGGCAACAGTGATCCACTGCAGCACAGCTGGAGCTGAACCCAGGGGTTGTTACCTCATGGCAAATGTTCAATGCTCTGCAGTTTGAACTTCATTCTCCCTCCCCACACCAAGGGAATTCTTAAGCACAGAGGTCTGGAGCTATTTTTATGTATTCACTTCACTTTCCTGAGGTTGTGCTCTTCTCACTACATCTGTCTGCAAGAATAAAGCGAAATGCAACAAAGAAATTGGTTTTTAAAAATATATAAATGTACCTGGTGGACTAAAGCTTGCTTTCCACTTCATCATTGCATTCCCACGGGTGTAAAACTCCACTGAGCCTTCACCTTCGTTTGAACAGATTTTGAAACCACTGGAAATTACTCGTCCACCGGAGGCAGGGAGAAGCTTAGCCTGTTGGTCTTGAGTCTTCCAGAAAAAGGAAAATGTTACTCCTGATGAAAGCAAGTGAGAGGAGATTTTGATGAAAAAACTGAGTGCATTTAAAAATTTCCAATATGTAGAACACAGACAGTGGGAGTGCTTTTGAGGACAGATCATCTGCTGGCACAAACAAGGACAGCATTTTAAATCAACATTGTTTTACCAAATAAACAAGCAATTTAAACCAAATAAACACCTCTGCCTTAGTTTTGCATCCCAAGTGCACAACCAGGACACAGCAGCAACCATTGTGTCCTGAGGAGCTCCTCTCAGTGAAAACCAAGTTGTTTGATCACCAAAAGGCATCCACATTTAATTTGGTGACCATCACAGCCAGAATTAATTTACTGACCACTTCCAAGCTCCAGCAGCACTGACTGACTGCAGCACAGCCCTGCTAACACTTGAATATCTAAAATAAACATACAAATAAATGCACAATAAACACACACATTTCACTTTTTATAGAGATGCTTCTTTAGCTTTTTATTTCAACTTCACAGACGTTGGCTACACGCAGCTCCTCCCAATGAACTCAAACCAATGAATAAAAGAACATTTTCTTGTATCTTTCACAAATGCTTCTTTTGACTGAAAATGGCATGTCAATGAGCCCAAAACTGCTTACAGAAAACCATTGTTCAAAAATTACTTGAGGAAGAGAAAGAACAAGGCGGGGGAAGAACATTTCAACATTTCAAAAGCAAGAAGAATTTGTTTTCTCAAGTAAAAATAACAGTTCTGAAATGTTGTGAAATTGAACCTCAGAAGAAATACCAGGAGTTTTGTTTCATAGGTTATTGTATTTCATCTGGAAAGATCCCAACATCCTTTCAGAAGGCATTCCCTGGTTAGGTGTGTTTGACACCAATTCCACACAAACACATCAAGCAGACTGCAATGAAATTCCACCTCATCCTGGCCACAGGTGGATTTGATTTGAAGAAAACACAAACATGTTCTTTAGACAAAAGGGTGTTGTCTTTTTTCCTTTTTCTCTTTTATTAATACCTGCTAGAGTGACTTAGTACTTACTGTTTATATGATTTCTTCTCCTCACATTTTATCTCCTGAACATTTCAGTGTTTTATGCCTTTAATGCTCTTGTTTGTGAGATACTGGGAGTGCTCTGCTACCATAAAAATAATTTATTCTGATTGTTATGTTATACTATGGATGTTGAAACAATATAACTTCCTGATGATTTTTATTTCCCAGTGGCATGAATAAAAGTGTGAAAAGATACAGCAAGTATCACAAAATATACCTTCAGTAGGCTGCTGAATTGCTTTTGCTAATTCTCTCAGGTAACAGCCAAGGACCAACTGCTCCCTGAGTGTCTCCTTGTTAAAACGGTCAGAAGCAGCTCAAAAAACATTTCTATTTCAAGCCATGTCAGCCATCTGAAGGAAGGACTAAATCACCGAGAGCAGGAAAATTCAGTATTAACAATGGTGCTCAAGTTTAGGCACTGCTGGAGTTTACAGAAAGCCAACACTTTCTGTGGAACATCCATTTCTAGAGAGTTTTTAATCTCTGGGGAATGCTCTGTGTTGGTGACCAGCAGAGGTTTGGTTTGAGTGTCACAGAGTTTTAATCACAATCAACACATTTTCAAAGCTGTCATTTTGTGATGCTAACCCCAGAAAAAGGGAAGAGAATCAGAATGAAGAGATTTAAGCATCTGTGGAGACAAATGGATTCCATAACACCAGAGACCTAAAGGTTTTTTTACCTCCAGAGATAAATCTAAAATCCCCAAGCCAATTCCTGCCAAGAGACCACACTGAATCTGAGGAGTTTGGGATCAGTTCTAATTTAAATTGCAGTTGGGAAAGACTAAATTTTCAGCAATCAACACTCAATTGTTTTAAAAGTCAATAAAGTGCCAAGCTAGATTTTTAGATTTCATTCCAAGGAGGAAAGAAACAATGATTATTGAATTATATCATCTGGCAGCAAAAGAAAAAGTCAATAACAATTAATGAATTTGCTCACCTTCAGGTCCACAAGCCTCTGGATTACTAATGCAAGAATTTCTATAACTCCCAAAGAAGAGAAAGGTAACTCCTTTCTTTTCAGTGACGTAAATTCCTTTGTTCACCATTCCTTCTACAATATCTGCAGCAAAAGCAAAATATAGTTTATCATTTACATAAAGGAAAACTTCCTGGAAACACAATTTAACAGACTCCTCCAGCTCAGATATTTATCTCTTTCCAGCTATATGGTTTTGCTATTTTTTGTGGTTTTCTTCTTGGCATTTTTGTTTGTTTGTTTCAGTTTGTCAGTGGTTTCTTGTTGTACTTTTTAAAGAGCACACAGAAATCTCTTTTATTTCAAGTTTGTGAATGTTATACTCACATCCACTCAGCTCTGTGGTTAACTAAGACTGTTTGACAGAATCCATACACCCAAAAAGGATTATTTCAATGTAATCTCAGTAAACTTTACGTTTCCAGAGTTTTGAGTGCCAGACTCTTCCTAGAGATGTCTTACTGTTAGGCTGAGGTAGTAAAGAAATTCTTTAACCAATCAAAATGTAATAAAATAGTGTTTGTTTTTCCAGTTTTTGAAAGGGAAAGTTGGTGATCAAACCTCACTTTTCACTAAAAAATAACTCAATTAAATATACTTGACAAGGCACACTCTTGAGACAGAAATAAATCTGCTTTTCAGACACCTTTTGCTGTGGTATCTTTGTCACTTGGAAAGGCAATTTCTTCGTCTAACATAGATAATGACTAATTTGCTTGTGATTTTTTTGTGTTTCCTCCCAAAGAAAAACATCCAAGGGAACTGCAGCAGTGAGACTCCATTTTCCTGTTCTGAATGAATCCAGTGAATACAAATTTCAATATTCTCTTAGCTCATTCCAAATCCTTATTAATCAGTTTTCAGGGATCTTCCCCTCCCTTTGAGGAAGAAACCATCAAGTTCTGCCTCTAACTGACAGAAAAAATCTAGTTTCTTTTAAAAATGTGAGTGTATATTATGGAGTAAATCAAGCATTTCTAAGCTCTTCTCAAGGCACTTGAATTATAAATTATCTATCCAGGGAAGTTCCCTTAAAGTAATGAATTTTTGTTTCCATAGCATTTCCTTTGCCATTGGGGTCACTCTTTATAATGTTCATATTGAACATATTTTATTATGTGAGAACTATGCAAATGGTCTATAAAGCAGATAAGAAAGACTGAAAGGAATTAGGGTCATTTGAAGTTCATCATTAATAGAGTTCACTTTTGCCAGCATACTTTTATTGTAGAGAGTAAAAAAATAGTGGGTTTAGTATTCCAATATAAAATTCTTACTATCTGAGCAGCCCAATGACAGTTTTACCATTTCCATCCTTCTCCTTAGGTCAGATTTTCCAACAGCTTGATGTGAGTTAATAGCTAAGTGTAAAGTGGGCAAGAGGTGATATTTCAATTGCACCTGCACGGCGTAAATGCAAGTGACTGAAATTAAATGGCTTTAAGCTGCTGTAGCTATAACTAGTTTGCAGTCTCTCAGGTTTCTGAGTTGTCATTTGCTGTTCTTTCTTTGATGTCCTAGTCTGCTGATGTTTAAAACAATTCATAAAAGGACATATATATATATATATATATATATATATATAGCTTCTCATTAAAAAAACAAACCAAAATAAAACATCATGTTAACTAAAGTTGTCATGACTGACAAGATCTCACTTCCAGGCTTTGCAAATTTGCTTGAATTTTTCTTTCTCAATGTGTCCTCTAAAAACTATTATGAAACAGAGAAAACAGAGAGCTTCTTTTCCATTTTAGCCTTGAAAGAAAAGAAAAAATCAACCTGTTTATTCCCATATGTTCCCCTGAAATGACATCTGATTCTTTTAACCCTAATAGAAAATTTTAGGTTTTGGAGGAGCACTGGGATGAGCACAGCTTCCTCCCAAGAGCTGCTTCCCTGGGGATTCTCCAGCATTCCAGCAATCCAGGTAACACTGAGCAGTGCTTTTCCAATAATGAATGACAATGGAATAACAATAAACAGAATTTTACCACACAACCACTTGAACCAGAACTCAGTGCTAACTCTGAATCCACTGCTACAAGAACCCTCCAAGCCTGACAAATACAGAACAAAAAAATGTGTAAATCCTCACCTACAGTTGCAGAGAAGTTAGAGTAGGCAGAGTCATTGGTATATACAAAGGTAGAGTTATGGGAAGGAAGCACAGTGAAGTTGTGGATTCTTAGAGCTGGGTGGAACAACAAAAGAAAATAAGCAAATGAACAAAACAATGAATAAACATAATCAGCAATGAATTGGCCAATTCATATCTCTCAATATAGCACAAATCACAGATGTTGGTGAGTGGCCTTTAAAATTCAAATTAAAATTCTGGGAATTAAAATTACCACAGCAGCACTTCTCCCAGGGAGCTGTGAGTGTCATGTGCTTCACCTGCACAGGAAAATGCAGAACCACCAAAATAAGGTTTTCTTCACAGTTACTTAGAAAAAACTACAAAAAATAGAGCTGCAAAGTGAAGGATTGTGAAATACATTCCTACTGACAAGGAACTCTGTGT
Source organism: Entomyzon cyanotis (assembly GCA_024500445.1). NCBI lineage: Eukaryota > Metazoa > Chordata > Aves > Passeriformes > Meliphagidae > Entomyzon > Entomyzon cyanotis. The sequence goes on from JAKEPQ010000852.1 coordinate 412,581, forward strand.
GTGTAGTGAAAATCACTATGCTGGTGCAAAAGTGAGGGAATTTGAGTCCCACGGGCAGTTCTGGGAGAGCCATGGACTCATGGAGCATCCAGGGAAATAAATGCTCAGCTGGAGGTGGGAAGATACTGCCAGACTCTCCTCATTTGCACCCAGTCAGCAGAGAAGAGGAATGGGCACAAATTAAAATACAACAAACTCCATCTAAATGTAAAAAAATCCCCAGCTTCTTTATATCTGGCAATAAAACTTTATTCTCTAATTTTTTTTTCTGATTTTGATAATTTAACAGTATCTTGCACACTGTAATTGTTTACCCTGGGCAGGCAAATAAAGCTCGATGAGAAGCCCATGAAAGTAGATGGAGAGACATTGATTTGGGATTTAGATCAAGTGAGCTCACAGAAAAAAAGCCACGAATGCTCTTAGGAAAAGAAAAATACACACAGAAACCTCAGGATAAAAATGCATGGAAAACAAGGGGTCAGATGAAAAACCTGAGTATGGCCACTTTCTTTTTATCTGCTATATTTTGAGTTGATTGTTTCCCTTCAATTGCTTCTAGTGCTGAGATAACCAAAGCATTAATTTGCTGACACACAACACGAATGCATTGAGAGATATAAATCTGGCTTCACACACAGTGACTTCAACAAATAAAATGGATTAACATGACGGACAGATTATGATGCTTCAAGGATTTAAGAGGAGGAACATGGAATGAAAATAATTGCATGATATGATGAGTGGAAAAACAAGAAAGACTCCGCGATAAACAGAGGAGTTGTGTAATCAGAATGGAATCAAATCCAAGCAAATTGTCACCTGCAGTAAATTACAACAGTAAAGAAAACTTGTCTTGCAAATCAAAGTCAAATATCAGACAGACACAGAAAACCTCTGCTGGAGGCAGCTGAAATAATATCTTTAAGACACAATATAAGCAGCTGAACAGAATTTGAGCTCTGCAGTTCCACACTAAAGAGAGAACTCAACATTGTCAGAATTGCACTGCAGAGACAAAGACTTCTGGCTGCTGCAACCCCTGAAAATCACAGGAAGACAAAGTCCTCCAAATGTTTTCAGCAAAGTCATGCAGCTGTCTCACTCTGAAGTTCTTTAACACCATCATACCAGGAGTCAAAGAGATTGCTCTGTGAGCCAATCCCACTCCTCTGAGTGAAGGTTTGAAGCATCAGGAACTTCGTCTGCTCTGCTTCATCTCTTCCAAGATACTAAAAACATTTCTGAATTTTGCTGAAATAATGTAATTTAACAAAATTTGAAAAACAATCTAACATCAATTGTCCTTTTCCAAGGGCTATATTTTATATATATATCATTTTCAAGCATTTCCAAAAAACTTAGTTGTAACATGATTGCCAAAACTGTGCTAGATATGGAGCACTTCACTCCTTTTGAAACTACATGAAGTCCAGTGTCAGAAAATTACCTTAACACACTTCAGAGAACTTAGATGGCAACTTTTGTGAGCCAAATTACTATTCTATGGAAGTCGACAGGAATGCTGCCATCAGCTTCTAATGGAAGCAGAATATTGCCCAGATATATTTCTGGTCAGGCAATTTAATTCCTTTCAGAAATTTTGTGCTAAGATAGGTCAAAGTTTAGGCTTAAAATACTTGAACACCTCCACAATAAAAGGGTTTCAATATCTATGGATCTTTTTCCCACTTAGGACCAGAGATTGATATTGCCTTTTTGGTGTGATAAATAGCAATAACTTTGCCCTTCTGTTAACGTTTTTCATGTAAGGCTGTCAAGGTCTATATCTCCTGATTTAATCTTCTCCAGGGATCTCTGTGGGTAAAGATATTGCAGCCCCAGGAGGGACAGAGCTGCAACTCCTTGCTCAGCTGAGCTGGGGCAGCCAGCATGAGGAATTTGGGAAAGGTTTGAGGAATACTGGGAATTCACACCAGGAATCATGTGAGGAGTATTGGGAACTCACACCAGGTATTGTGTGAGGAATATTGGGAACTCACATCAGCACAGCTCGGCATTGGCTGAAGTGTCAGCAGATAAAACCATTTCCTGTGGGAATTCCTCAGGGACCTTTGGGTCTCAGAGGAGGCAGAGCAGAGGTGGAAGTTCCATGTGGAAGGAATGACCCTGCAGCCCTGAGCTCTGCCCTGTCACAGTGGGTCTGCAGAGCTCTGTTAATTGCACCACACAATTAACACACCTCCTCCCTGAGAACACAGAGCCACAGAGCTCTAAACCCAACCTCAGTGCCCTTTAGCACCATCCAGCCCTCCTGACAAAGCAGGGAGAGCTCTGCCTCAGCAAACCTCTCTTCATTTTGCCCAAATGGAAAAAGAATTGAATTAATATGAACTAATGCTGCAATACTGCTCTTAAGGAAATACCCAAAAGCAGATAAAAATGAATAAGAGGTATCCAGATAAGAAGTGACACTTTCTATAGGCACTGCATTCAATTTTCAAAAGTGCATGAGGAGCTTGGGAATTCAACTCCTTCCAAAATCCAGAGGAAGGAGATGTTTTCCCCGCTGGGATAGCCAGAGATCTCAGACCCTGAGGGTGCTGTGAGTGCCATGCATGTACCAAACCAACTAATAACAATGTGATTTCAACGACTCTTTGGATCATAAACCTTTTCTCTTTATAACCTCAGCAGTGCACAGACAGCCCATAAAACCCCGCAGAATACTCCATAAAAATCAGCTCACAAACACAGCATCATTTGGATATCAGAGCTCTGCAAAAACCTTCACTGGAAAAGAATCTCTGAGCTGCAGCAGTTAACCCCTTGCTTGCCTCCTGCTCTCCCTCTAACTGCAGACAGCCAGAGAGTTCTGTCACTGCCATTGCCATTCCAAGGAATCCTTCATCTACCTCCATTGGTGTCCCGAAACTCATGGATTCCATCCACATCTTCCAAGGGCCAGTAGTGGGAAGCTGATGCCAGAACTTTGAACCCTTTCAAGAAACACAGATTAAAAGATGATTAAAAAAGGACCAACCAGGTGTGTACCAAGTGGCCTAGAGCTGCTCTGGTGGCTCTGGCAGCTCCCAGCTCTGAACTGCACTAAGCAAAGCTCTTATCCCTTTTCCAGCCAAACAGCCCTGGGAGACCTCTGGAAACAAATACCTGAATGCAAATCCTTTCCACAGCCAATGGCCCCACTGAGAGCAAAACCCAGGGGCTGTTTACATCCTGGTTCAAATCCAGGAGGTTGAAGTGGTGATTCCACTCTCTGCAGTACAAATCAGCTCTGTAATTCACCCACTGATTGCAGGAGGGTTTTCCCTGTTGTTCCATCAGCCAGAGACTCTCATTTATAGGAAATAGGACTCTTCTCTTGGTTTTGAGCAAAGGTGGAGCCATAGAAATTAACCAGGCTGAAGCTACTCCTTTAACAGATGTGGTTTTCCCCATCGCTCTGTGTTTTACTTGAAAATAATTACATATGGTTAAGACTGAGGAGCACAAAGCAATCCATGAATTGGCAAAGCAGTAAAACTGTACTTGTACACCACCATGAGGCTTGAGGTTAAACTATTTATATAAACAGAGGAATTCTGCAGTTACACACACAGAGCCTTGTGAGCTCTGGGTGAGGTTTCTTTACATCGAAAACAGATGAGAAATCCTTAATCCACTCTGTAACTGATTTGAGCTGAAGTGTGAAGGCTGGGAGGAGGGAAGATGACTTGAAGCCAAAGTACTGCAAAGTGTACAAGCTGGAATATCTAACTGTAAATCATGGAATTGAAAATGCTGAAAAGAAATTAATCTGTGTAGAGATCTGATTCAGAAACTCACACTCAAGGAAAGTAATGCTAAACAAGGGTATATAGGACTTTTCCACATATCAAATACAAGCCATTTCCCTCGAAATGTATTTCTATTCAGAACATTCATTAGGCCGGGTACTGAATTTAGAATGACTGGGACAGTCTGACCCTTCAGACTGTTACATTTTTAATACAGAGCTGACATTCAAACTTGGGTTCACAGTTTCTTTGGGGAGACTAAGAAAATTGAAAAAACCTGCAAAAAGGCAAGTAAACATCTAAGCACATTGTCATAAAATGTAAATAGAGCATTGCTTACCTGGGTGTTTGGGGAGCTGGGAATAGTTTCCATACACCTGCACAGAAAACATTGCATAATGAGACAGTGAGGCTTGCAACACTTGCTAAGAGGAATCCAAGTATATCTCAATACTGACCATATTCAGAATATTACCTGATACTTTTGCTGAAACAAAATCAGTAAAGAATAATGGCAACAGAGAAGGGAAAATAAACTCTCCATGGTCTATTTAAGGTTAAAAGTACAGCTGAGATCGAATTCCTGTAAGGTTTCAATCATAAGTTTTCCTTCGCTACTTTTGGTATTAGAAAAGACATTTTCCATGCAGGTTCAAGAAGTTCATTCCTTCAGTGATGGCAAAATATCCTTCCAGACCCTTCCAGTAGTATTTTCTTGCTTCACCCTTCGATACCTTCACTTAACTGTGAATAAATTACCATGGTTGGAGGAAAACTCAAAGAAATGTGCATCAAACCCGAAGTTGTTCTGCTCCGCGGAAAGAAGTCAAATACTTCTGTCACAATCTGCGCCAAAAGGAAAAGATCTTGTTTTCAACTTTCTCCCTGCAGTTGTGTTCTCCTCGCAGTCACTGCTGTCAGGGCTCTGGAGCAGCTGTAGTCCTGCAGGGAAATGAACTTCCTTGTGGCACCTGGGGTGGAAAACTGCCTGTTGAGCCGAGAGGAGCTGAGGAGCTGCGAACTCCAGCTCTGCCCGGCCAGCTCACGTTTGCAGCTCCATGCAGAGCTCTCTGGGTGGAGAGCAAACCCCAGTGATGTCATCCTCTCTCCTCCAGCTCTGTCCCATCCTGGGACTCTATTTTTATCCTTCTCCTCTCTGGGTCCTAACGGAGCTCAGAGCAGAGGGGAGAGCAGAGCTCCCAAAATCTGCCCTCCCAAAATCTGCTCTCCCAAAATCTGCTCCCTCCCAGGGCATCAAAGCCACAGTGAGTGCTCACAGTTCAAACACCTCAGAAAAATCACACAGACCCTTTGGAAGGAAAGCTGTCATCTATGTATTAAAACAAACACGGATTGTATTTCTGCCTGAAGAGGCGCAAGCTTTAAAAAACATTGATTTAAATCACATGGCACTCCGAGGGATTCAGTTTGCTTTATCTGTATCAAGCAGGGGAAACTGAGGCATTACCTATTTCACCAACTTCCTCGAAGTTGCACAAATCTAGGAAAATACTTCTGGAGTTGCTACTTTACGTTTTATTTTACTAAAAATAATTACATGTAAGCGTTTTTATAAGAGTCTCCCAATTACACTCTAAACTATGTCACAAATATTAATCAGCAGTTTTCATGTAAAGGAAAACTAGCATCCAGGACTAGCTGATATTCTCCATTCAATCTGCTCTTCTGTGGTAAGTCTTGTTTTCAGTTCTCTCCAAGTTCTTTATTTTCAGCCAAATAAACAGAAGGAGTTATATTTTAAACAAAATTTTTGAAACTTTTTATCCCCGTTAATTTCTTCCCTGCATTTCCCTCTTCACCCCTTTTTTACACTCACATGAGCCACTTAAAGGTGATGTAAGCAATATAAGAAACTAAATAGAATTACAACATGCTAACATCCCAGCAAAATCCAGATTATTCTATTTACCTTTCCTTTTGCCAGAAGTTATGTAAATACATTGGATAATATTTTGGCCCCACATGCTTACCCATGCAGCAAAACATTCTTGGCTTAAAAATCAGAGAATGCACAAGACTGTGACCCATAGAAAAGTGATTTCTGTGAGTATCACTGCTGTCCCTACAGGAATTCTCTTCTGCCCTTGGGGTCTCCTCTCCTCTCCTCTCCCTCTCCTCTCCTCTCCTCTCCTCTCCTCTCCTCTCCTCTCCCTCTCCTCTCCTCTCCTCTCCTCTCCTCTCCTCTCCTCTCCTCTCCTCTCCTCTCCTCTCCTCTCCTCTCCTCTCCTCTCCTCTCCTGTGACTCTTGGCCTTATCTGCAGGCTCTGCCCACCTGGTTCCTGATCTCCCCTGGTCCCTGTCCCCAGCTGGTTCCCTGACCTCACCAGGTCCTTGTCCTCACCTGGACCATCCCTCATCTGTTCCCTGACCTCCCCTGTTCCTTCTCCTCACCTGTTCCCTGCCCTCCCCTGCTCCCTGCCCTCACCTGGATCATCCCTCCCCTGCTCCCTGACCTCCCTTCATTACCGTCCCTGCCCTCCCCTGGATCATCTCTCACCTGCCTGCAGCTCCATCACAGCTTCTGCACCAAACTGCAGCCCAGAGCTGATCGGAACTCCTGGGGTGAAATTGCTCTCTTTTACACTTTTTACAGATATCACAGAGCTGGAAAGCAGCAAGCTGGGCAGCAGCTTGGCTCTGATTTTCCCAGCTGCACTCCCAGATGGATTCTGAACCTCCACAGCCTCTGCTGGGAACTCTTTCCTTGCAAACAACCGGTGAGTGGATGGAGCTGCAGGGCCCAAGGACTGAGGAGATCAAAATCCAGTTTGAAGACATCCATACTGAATGAAAGCTCCAAGGTTACCAACGTTTAACATTACAAAATTTCCATATTGAAGTAAAATATGAGTTTTGTTTGTAATCCGGATTTAGGACCAATAAGAGGAAAATTTTGAAAATTTCGGATTTCAGTTCCTACCAAAATTTAGTGATAACCAGTCTGGCTCTTGCTTATTTCCCTCCAGTTTTTTTGAGATTTCTTCCCTCTTTACTGTTAGCCACAATCTCCTCGATATCCTGAAGGAAGAGGAGGAATTCTGTGTAAACTCTATGAATTCTGCATCATATAGTGACAAGTAGAGCTTCCTTAGAAATAATAGAGAACTGCAGCTAAAAATCCTGAGAAAAAGCTAAAATGTAAAAAGAGAAAGACAGGAATTTGAAATATTTGCCAAGAGGGGCCTGTCAAGGGAAAGAATATGCTTACCAAAACAATTGTGAGAATCCAAGCAAACATGTTCACTGCCAAAAATTTCTGTGGAAACAGCAAATTGCAAGCAGACATCGGAGATTATTTGCAGAAACAAATTCTGAATGTATTCCTTTGATCCTCTGGAAACACAGTCTGAACAGGCACAGTGCTGCCAGCCCAGCCCAGGGCAGCACTGAGGGCAAACTGGAGGCACTGGAGCAGCTCTGGGCACACAGTCCCTGCTGGAATTGCTCCTGACAAACCTGCGATGGAGCAGAGCTCGGGTGAGCTCCCTGCAGGTCACTAAAGGCACCAAGGGCAGCGCTGGGAGCCTCAGCTGAGCCTGCTGGAGAGAATTCCCAGGACAGCTCTGCCTCCTGCAGCCCTGCTGGGCTGGAGCACGGCAGGACAGCGCTGGGGCTCTGTGACAAATCCACGTGTTCTGTCCCACTGGGCAGAGAGGGACAAGGGCGTGATGGGAAGGAAAGGCTGATGGGTTTGTATCGGTTTATATCGGTTTATATCAGTTTATAGCAGCAATGTTGGCTCCAGGATTGCCCAGCAGTGAGACCAGCCTGGGATAACCAAACCGCAGCTGCAGCCAAAGCTTTCCTTGCTCACCTCGTGCTCAGCCAGGATGAGAACATCACTGACACAGAAAATCAGCAAATGCTGCAGCTGAGTTACCTGGAAATGACAAATAACCTGAAGTTAAAAACACTTATAGCTAACTAACTACATACAAGCAGAGAAATAGTAATCAAAAGAATGCTTTACCCTGTAGAAAACAAGCAGTTTGTAACAGTTTTCTTCCTGGTTTCCCTTGGAATCACTAACCATATGAGAACTGCTGCATAATTGGGATAGAAATATTTTAGCAAACATGTTAGAAAGGAGTATTTTAATAATCAATCCAATAGATTTCGTAAAACTTCTTTAACATCACAGTTTCTACTAAAACATCAACAAATATTCTGGATTAAAATGACTTTCTGGTTAAGCTGTTTATCTGTCAGTAACAGGCATTGCTAACAAGGTGATTACAGCTGATATATCAACATACATCCACTTAAATTTTACTGCTAACTTTTCTGCTGGTAATGGACATCCCAGCTAAGTAGTTGCAGAACTGATTTTATTTAATTCACTTACACAATTCACCCCACAGCTGTGTAAACTAATTCATCTGTCCTTTGCTCCAGGGAGCTACTCAGATGTACAGAGGTGCAATTTGGTTGGATTTGCACTTGAAAAAATCATTTGCCAGCTGCATCATCTTCAAAGAGACTGAAGAATGTTTCCTTCCCTGTCTTTTTCCTCAATTTATTACAATCAAATCATGGTAATGGGTGATACTAATTGGCCAGCTAGGGGAGATTCACTTGAAATACAGCACTGGAGCTCCCTGGTTCTGGAGAAATGTAGGAGAATACAATCCTCACCCAAAGCCAGAAGACTTTTGCTTTAAAAAGCGCAAAAATCGGTGATTTAAAACAGTATCATCGTGTTAATCTGTACTGATGTAGTGGATGGGGATGAATCAGAAAAGGCTGAGTTGTGGGTTTTGCTCACAGCACACCATGCTCAGCAGAGCATCGCAGGAAATACTCTTTGAGGTGACAGCGCTGAGAAGGACAAACTGAACAGTTCAGAGTGAAGAAAAAGAAAACAAACACAAATCCTGGAGCTAATTCAACAAGGCTAACACTATCATGGAAAAATATTTTTCTAATTAAGAATATGAGAAGTTGCTGGTTGATGCCAGAAAACAAAATCAGCTTTTTGGCAATAAAATTTAAGCCTAATCAGATGAAAATACTTTTATTGTGCAACATATGTAATATTAAGCTGATTTTATATATATATACCTTATGAAAATATTAAGACACTGATGATTAAAAGACCAATTAAGCAGGTAGAAAAAAACCATGTAATAAATTGTACATTTAAAGTTTCTTTGAGTAAGGTCCTACTTCCTAACTGATAATTATTGGATTAGTCCTTTTATTGTCTATTTACTGCATGAACCTCTTCATTGGAATTTTTTGCACTGTGATACTGCCTTGAACATCTTACTCCACATGCTGAGAAAAACATTTGATTTTTGCAAAGTACTTTAGGCTTTTGTGCCAATCCCAAAGATTTAATTTAATCAAATATTTGATTATCTGAGCCTTAATGTCAAGCTTACATAAAATTGGATAATTGTATAATAAAACATTGTACAAATCCTTTTTTATGTGATTAAGCTAAATCCCTTTTGCCAGAAGCCACTGCCTGTAACTGTGTACGGTTTGGGATCATTCAGGTAGTCAGATTTTCTTAATTACACAAATATCTCACCATGATAAATTGTGTCTCTAGGATTTGTGCCAGATTTTCTCTTACAGTCTTACACATTTGTCTCTTGCTCCTCGGGGTAGAAGGAGCTCTGAAAGTTTCATTTAACAGCTTTGTGACACAAGTTCACTGCACAAAGGGAGAATGCAGCCAAGGGAAATTACTGCTCAGCAAGAACATCTGAGGTTCTCACAGACATTGATGGTAAAGACTCCTCATCCTATGGGGAATCACACAACTCCTGTCTTTGGTGGTTTCTTTCTTCAGATTTAAGTGGCAAAAGCAGAGAGGCTGGGGACAGAAACCAGAGAGGCTGAAGTGCTGGCAGGAGCTTCCAAATATTATTAAAATCTGAAGAGTCATCAAATCCAAAATGCAACTCATTAACTAGTTTAAAAGCATGAAGAGTGAATTCCAGAAGAAGTCACATAATTTCAGGTACAGAGTCTTGGCTCTTGGGCCAACAAATAAACCAAACCCAGCAGAAATCCTCTTCCATGACCTCTCTTGAGCACTGTGATTCCTGTTGGTTTGATCCTCACTCTGCTGCAATGTTTAATAATCTGAATAATTACTTACATCTGTCAGCTGTAACAGTCATCCCAAAGATCCTAAAATCACAAGACACACCCTGGAATAATGGAACTGGCTAAATCCATTTTCAAAACAATAAATTTAAAAAATCCCATCTGTATCTGCCACTGTTTTTAATGCATACTGCAGGGAAGTAAACTGGAATAAAATCAACCATTCAAAATGTAATTTTGACTATGAAAATGGATATGATATGGAGATCAAAGAAATCCCCCTTTCTTTTTCTAGAGGATTTGTCAGTCTCTCAGTGATTTTCATAGGCTCCTTATAGAAATGTCATTGCAGCTAAAGGTGATTGGTGCAACGTGATTCATATCCTTTTTAATTAGTTAGAAATACTGACTTTTTTCCCTTTTGGGCTCTGAGACTTTTTTAGCACATGCAAAGTCAGCTGGGATGGAGAGCAGATGGAATCATCAAGGAATGCTCAGCACATCAATCTGTGGAGTTAAATACAGAAAAAAAGAGTTCTGTAGTCAGGGCAGCACCTGTGGAAATGGCATTACAGAACTTAGCATGTCAGATTTTCAACAGCCAGGGATGTATGCCATGTATTTAGAAGGAGGATTTTTTGCTCAGAGAGAATAAAACCATTAATCCTCTGCTAGCAGTGAAGCAGCAGTAGGCAATATCCACCCAATAGATGGCAACTAAAATACAAATACAACTGGAACACGTGGTTAACTAGAGCAGAGAGCATCATTTTGTCCATAATTAATAGCAACTGTTTTCTCTATAATTAATAGCTGCTGTTTGGAAGCTGCCAGGGCAGCTCAGGTGTCAGAGGTACAAACTCTGCACACTGCAGAGGGTTTGGAGGCACAGCACTCCGAGGCACCTGCAGAACTCAACACAGCTGGGAGGAGCAATAAAAACAGGAACAGAAAATGCTGAGAGCCTTTCAAGCTGCCACACAGAATATCCTATGTGCCTAGATCAGAGTCATCTCTCCCGTGTTGCTCAAGGTCCCTGCTGTTGTCACAGATTGCATTCTGCAGTATAACCAGAGAAAACCACAGAGCTCTTCAGCCACCCCAACTCCAAATCTGAAAGTCCAGGTGCAAGAGCATCTTTCTTCCTTATTTACATCTGTTTATAGCAAAACAGGAACTATAATACTCAAGACTCCAATCCTTCAAGATTTCTGTTCATTTTGCTACTCACAGCATAACTTTACTACAAGATCAAGCCATGATTGACATGGCAGTACTGTGCTAGGTTTGACAACTGCTTGTTCCTCACCACATTTTTGTTTTGTTACATTACATGATCAGCACTTAATGCATGATTTTTTTTCCAGGTGAAGCTATACTTTAGTTTAATGTCAGTTATCAATGTGGTGGCTGTCTTCATGGAATAAGCTCTGATTTTAATAGATTTTCACCCTAAGTTTGACGAAGAGTGGGAAAAACCAAGAAATAACAGGATGGTGGTGCCTACGCTTTTCTGCGCTAACAGCATTAGGATGAGAAAATCCACCTGCAATCAATGTCTCGCTGCGTTTCACACTTCGGGCGAATTTAACTCAGAAAAATCCATTTATGAAATTGCGCCAGGGGCCGCTGGGCGGGCGGCGGGCGCCACCGTGTGGCCAAAGCCGGAACTGCAGCGGCGTCCGGGGCTGGCTGCCAGCAGGAGCCAAACCAGCCGGGAATGGGAATGGGAACGGCGCTGGGACCGCACCGTGCGCTCAGAGCATCCCCTCATCATGTAAGCACAATATGGGAACCTGATTCTTTTCATGACAGAATGCCAGGACCACAGCAAGACAGATATCAACTACTTCTATCCAAAACAAAATGAAAATCAAGCAATCTATTCCTACACTGACCTAGTTCCCTAATACAAACACTGGCCGGTTCCAATGGTGCAGCTTTTGGAATACTGGAATTTGGGGGAAATGTCATTCACTCAGTGAGCTCTCACTTCACTTGGTGAACTAGAAGATAATTACCCACACAACCCAATTAGAAGTATTTGCCTTGAATACTCAAATCTAAACCCAAGGAGGTTTAGGCTGTGCTAGAGCCTTGGTATCAATAACATGCCTTGTGTGTCAGTAACTGGACAGACAAGGATGTTCTTGCTTGGGCTCATCAGCAGGACCACCAAGGCTGTTAATTGAAAGAGCTCCTGGCTAGGACAGCTCAGTCATTCATATCCTCCAAATGCAAATCCCCAGCTGAGTGTTTGCCCATCTTGGCCACTTGCAGAGATAACCAAGAGTCACAGAACAGTCAGAACTCCTCCATGGGATGCTCAGAGCAGTCTGGGCTAGGAAAAGCCAAACCTAGGAAAAGCCAAATGCTTCAGCTCAGTGCAAAAATCAACACATACACAAAGCCAGGCTATAGCTTAGTGCAGCTTAGTGAAGAGAGGATCAAAGCTGCAGTTTAAGCATCCCAGCTCCATTGCTATCACTCCTGGCCTAAGAGGGACATCCAACTGTTGCCAAACTCAGGTGAGGAAGAGATCAGTACTACCAGTCCAGGACAGGAAAAGAGCTGGCTTTGATCAAATCACACATTTCTGTTTCAGGAGGGTGAGGGCAGTTTATCCCAGCAGTCTCAGACTGTAATGGCAGCACAAAAGACACATTTTGCTGTGGTTTGTAGGTGCAAGAGGGGCAATCTTCACCCTTCTTGCCACACAGATTTCCAGTGCTGCAGACTAGTGCTACCCAGTGCTTCTAAAGAGATAAACATTCTGAGATCCAAGGGCAGCCCTAGCATTCTGAAGGAGGCCTTTAGCTTCCCTTCATTTCAAGGTCAGTCAGTAACACATTTCCTCTGCCAGTTTCCTGCCTGTGCTGTAGCTGCCCTGCACACACACTTCTAGTGCTTTTGTGATGGAGCTCTGTGGGCTTGGAGACCTCAACCTCCCAGCTTTACCCTGGAGCTAGGAAGGGTGAACAGCCCAGCTCCTGCTGCTGAGTCACCACCGAGCAGGGTCTGCCTCCCAGTGACTTGTCAGCACAACCTGAAACCAGAGATCTTGGGGTGGGAAAACTCACCAGTGGTGCACAGGGAACACAAGAACTCCTGTCATTATTTGATCCAACAGAGCAAGAGCTCCAACAAAGGATTTCAGTCTCATCCTTCACTCCTGGCATTGATGTGAATTTAGTAAACAGGTTCTTGCAAGCCAAGTTTAAATTTTCCTCTTTATGTGACTGAATTGGTAAGATTTTGTTTTCTCTAAACCCAACTAGTGAGAACTTCCTTAGAATAGGTAAAGACCTTGAACTGAGCAATCTGCACATGCATTTAAGGCTACCTGCATTATATAAAATCAACAGGGAACAAACCTAACAAATACAATGCTTCAAGTGGGTTTTACTCCACTCCCAAATACTGCAAATTGAACAGATTCCTCTACAGCAGGATTAGTAATTCTACTTCAGAGCTGACTTTTCTGCACTTGGGAGTAGCACTGAAAATTACAGAACAAAGCTCCCAGCAGCTACAGCAGTCTTTACATAGCTTTTTCACCTTTCCAGCTGCTCTGGAGGAATTCATACCAAGGATAATACCTGTGCTAAGCAGGTGAATTGTAAAGATGACATAATTCACACTGAGACCACACAACTCCAGTGCTGCTGCCTTTTCTTCTTGAAGAAGTGGAGTTTTCCAGTAGTGAAGTTTTCCACTCTGTGCTTTTGAGCAGTACATTTCCACAAGTGAGAGCTTGAAGACAAAAGCTATCCCACCCACTAAAGCAGCAGCAGCAGCCAAGCCAGCAGGATTAACCACGATCTGCACAGGAATTAGTAACACTACAGGGAGAACCTACAACAGGAAGTTAAAGCAAGATTATGCAGCAAGAAGATTCAATGAAACAAGAGTTAAGTGGGAGTTTGTCCCTTTACAAACACCAAGTGTACAACATTCCTCGTTTTCATCCAGGAGCTTCAAGTCTTAAACACACACAACTCAGCTTCTGAATAGTTAAAAAGCCAAAAAACCCCAACCCCTGCAAGAATTCCCAACTTGAACTAACTTAAAAATGGCTCTTTTCGAGCAATATTGCACAAGTTTAAAAATATTCCAATTTTTGCTACTGGGTAGCAAAAGTTGAATATTCAAGTAAATTTATGTACACAAACATGCACGTTAAAAGGAATAAATGAAATGCTCCACTTTATTAAGAAAACAAAAATACAAAACTGAAGAGTTCAAGGCTTCATGTACTCAACCACTACTGAAAAAAAATAAATCAAGTTTTGCTTACTAGCAGTACTAATATTGACCAAGATTCATCTCTACAAGGTAGTGTTAAAAGTTGACATTTTCCACCATTTGTGCTGTAATAAGCCAGTTTCAAATTAAGAACTTGGTGCAGTTACAGTAAAATCTAGATGTTTAAATCACTGTGGCTTTAGTTAATACACCATTGGGCAGGCAAGAGCTTTTTGGCTCAAACCACGGTTGTTTTCTAGTCAGTGAATTTGAAAATGCTTAGAATTTGTTTAACCAGCTATAGCTCTACTGATGTCCCATGCAAAGACACAGCTGAAGTCACCTAACAGACCTGGATGCCATTTGCTTCTGGCTGCTAAAAATACAGAGTAACAGTGAGGAGTTGGGATTGTATCTGATTGTAGCATTGCAAGCCGAACTGCAGGCTTTGCTCTCAAACCACCCTGCATCACCAACACTGCCAGTGCTCACCTCCAGAGCTGTGCCTGCCTCAGTTCAGCTCTCCTCACCTGCTTTAGCTCGACACGCCAACGAAAAAAAGGTTAATTGTTATCTCTGAATTAGCAAGAGGAGCATATATGAGAAGCAGGAGGGAAAACAGAATGAGAAATGCAGTAGACAATCAAGTATTACCCTCAAATGAAGAAGAGAAGACACTTTGAACAGTTTTCCTAACAATGCATGAAAGTTCACTTACTTAGAGATACTTGAAATACAACTTTATTACCTAAACAAAAGAATGGGAATGACAGAAACAAGATTTTCCACTTAACACTCTGATGTGACTGCAGCAGTCTTATATTTGAAACTCAAAAGGGGAAGTAATTGCAGTCCAAAAAACAGCTAAATATGCAGGTCCAAAATATGAAGGTTTTTTGTTTTGGTTTTTTTTTCATTTTGTTTTGTTTTTTTTTAAACTGCCACATTCACTCCGAAGCCCATTCATCTCTTTCAGCATCCCAAAGATTAAGCACATGTTCTGCTCAGCTAGATAATAAAGTGGCAAACACGCTGCACCACTGACATCACAGGACAGTTGCCTATAAAACTAGACTTCTGACGCTGGGCTCCAGCTTCATCCCTCACAGGTCATCATCTTCATCTGGCAGTGCAGTGGTCTGAGCAATCTGCAACAGAGAAAACTTGCACTTAAGGAATGTTCTTCAGCTGTTCATCCCCTGGGTCTGACACCAGTTACCAGGCAATTGTTTGCCCTTCTTGCCCAGTGCCACTGACCTGTAAGTCTTGCTCATACTGTGCTGCCAGTGCTGGGTCCATAACAACTTCGGGAGGTGCAAGCGCAGGCATGGCAACAAACTCCAAGTTAGGATCTCCAATTAGCTTCCTAGCAAGCCACAGGAAAGGCTTCTCAAAGTTGTAGTTACTCTTAGCTGAAATGTCGTAATACTGAAAAAAAGTACATATCAGACATGATTAAAAAACCCTCCAATATTTAGGACATACCAACATTAACCCACAATCAACTCCTTTACCTCACTTTTTTTTGACTGAACAGCTTTTGTTTGCATTTTCATAAGCAGTTATCATCTAAGTGTCTACAAACAGTTTCAGGAAGAAACTTAATTGAAAGGTATCAAATCTCATCAAGGACGAAACTTTCAGGAGGCAATAGTGCATCTTTCTCCTGTGACGTGATCTACTGCAGTCTCAATCCTGTCATCAGATGAGATTCTGTACAGCTAAAGCCAAATGCACAAAAGTTCTTTAAGAACTTATCGCGGCTTCTGCTCCAGGCAGTGATGATCATCCTTAACATCATCACTTTCCCCTCCCCTGAATTTTGGTTTGAAGAGCCAACAGATGTGAAGCTGCCTGTAATGATAAAGGCAGAGCACTCAATTACTGTGCAAAACCCAACTGCTCCCAACAGACCCAACCAACTGCATTCCTACTGACTTACCTGGAGATTCTTCTTCCTATGGAAGACAATGGATTTTGCCTTGACTTTTCTGTCCTTAATATCCACTTTGTTGCCACACAAGACTATAGGGATATTTTCACATACTCGTACCAGATCTCTATGCCAATTAGGTACATTCTTGTAAGTAACCCTTGATGTTACATCAAACATGATGATGGCACACTGAGCTGCAAGAGAAGGACAGCCAAGTCACACCAGGAGTAACCACCTGCTTACAGGATGGGGTAAAGAGGAATGCAGAGATATCCCACATTAGGGTTAAGCAGCTGCTGAAACTTTTCCCTCTCAGTATCACAGTTCTGACAGCTCCTGTTCTGTTAACAAGTTCAATGCATGAGCCCACAGAACTTGGCCCATGACCTTGTCACCTCACATCTCTGGTGCCTCATCTCAGCCCAGCTGGTTTTACTCATTCAGCTGCTATCACTGGGGAACATGGTGCTGCATTGTATGAGAATATACAAGATATAGAAGCCAACTTGGATTTGCCCAAGTATTTGACAGAAATTCACTAATCTCAGACACACTAATGAGGCTTCCAAGTAGGCTGAGAGCCTGTGGTCCACAGCTCAGGATGCCCTTGTCCAGAGCAATTTCTCAAAGAATTCAATGATACAAAAATATAAAGATATGCAGGTGAGGTGAGTGAAGTAACACAAGACAGATCTCTGCCAAGCAGAAGTATAGAACACTGTACTTTTTCAGAAAGACAAGTAGACTCTGGCATGGAGGTGTCCAACTTCCTCACTCTATCTACAATTTTACAGTTTCTGTGTTTCAGGCCTGAGCATTGCAATACAGATAAAAATCTGCACTTACTGAAACACGTTTTTCCCCAGCCACTGAATTTCACCAGCAGCATTTGGACATTAAAGGTGCATCACTTTCATTAATACCAAAGCCCACAGTAACATACTGAAACACAATCTTAGCACGTTCCCATGCTACCTACATGAAGTGTTTGAAGACTTCTAAACCAGCCCATCACTGCAGCCACACTGACAGCTTGCAGCATGACCAACATGAGCAGAATGAAACACTGAACTGTAAGAGGTACAGAACATTACCCCCACACATCTTACCTTGGATGTAATAGCCATCACGCAGGCCACCAAACTTCTCCTGGCCAGCTGTGTCCCATACATTAAATTTAATAGGGCCTCTGTTAGTATGGAACACCAGAGGATGAACTTCAACACCCAGTGTTGCTATGGAAATAACAAAAAGCAGTGCATTTAGCAAGTCATGGATTGCATTTTTTGCAAGATATTAAAGCTCATGTGTTTCTTCAGACATACCTACATACTTCTTTTCAAATTCACCGGTCAAGTGACGCTTCACAAATGTTGTTTTACCAGTGCCACCATCACCAACCAGAACAAGCTGTAGATAGATCAAGGAAAAGAGTCAGAGCAATGCATTATGAGACATTTATCAGTCATTCTAGCACAGATACCATTTCTTACTACAAAGAGCTTAGTTCCTACAAGGTGCTGCAAAAAAAGACAGAACTTCCCATGAAGTAACTCCCTGTACTGAGAACCAATCTGTTAAGCCCATCATGCTGTAACTCTGGTCAATCTTATCTAGCCTCTGTAGGTAACAACTACAGTGCACTGTGAATATGGTTCTACTAAACTACCACAAGGGACTGAATGAAGAATGTTTAGGGCTTTTAACCTGGATGTGCCCAGATTTGGAGGAGAAGTAATTAGAACACCCACTGGAGAAATCCATTGTTACCTCACAATTACAAAACCCAAAAAACCCAAAAATCCACCAACATCTGCACCATGAACTGGCATAAGCTAGCCAAGCATTGTAGTGAACACAAGTAACAACCTTTAAGAAGCAGTCTTCAGGACTTCTGGCTGTTAAGGTAACAAAAAAACACCACCAACCCACCAGCCACACAAAACACCAGAAAATTCTCTTCTGAAACATTTGAACAATTAGCACACTACAAAGCATGCTGTTCTAATTCATTTCCAGCACTTTTTTCTGTGAACTTCAGTTCTGAAAATTAAAAATCATCCTGTAGGCAAAGATTGATTAAGATTTATTATACCAAACTACAAACAGAACAGGTTGACACAGTTCAACAGAGTCTTTCTGTGCAAGTTGTATGCAACACTAAAATAATTGCTCAATTAAGGAAAGACCCGCACTTCAAAACCAAACCCACCATCCACGTCGGCACTGAGGAGTCGCTCGTGCTACTTTTCCAGCGAAGGGAAAAAAAAGCCCCAAACGCAACCTGCGAAGCAGTGCCTTACCTTAAACTGCACTTGCGGCTCTCCCTGGGCGGCCATGCTGGGTCTGCGGGGGAAATGGCAGCGTGAGCTCAGGGCGGCCCGCGGCCCCGCCGGAAGCCGCCGTTTCCCGAGGCGCCCGGGAAGGCGCGCGCTGCGCTCCGCGTGCTGCGGCCCGGCCGGGGGGCGGGAGGAGCGAGAGGAGAGAGGAGAGAGGAGCGAGAGGAGAGAGCAGAGAGAGGAGCCTCCCCTCCCCTCCCTCCCTGCCCGCGTGCGGCGGCACGGCGCGCGATAATGGCGGCGGCGCCTCCCGCCCGCCCCCGGCGCCCCCCGCGCCTTGCGGGCTGCACCGCGCCAGGCCGAGCCGCGGCCTCCGAAGGGCGACCGAGCCGCGGCCCACCCCGGCTCGTCGCTCCGCGGAGTCATCCCAGAACCGGCGTCCCGCCGCTCAATGGGAGCTGCTGCCCGATGGGGAGAGGCCGCGGCGAGTCCTGCGGGACGCTCGAGCGGGTCCGCCCCGGCCGGGCCTCCCTCCCTCCCTCCCGCACCGGGCCGGGCGCGCTCCCCGCCATGAGCCACCATGACTGAGCAGCGCCGCCTCCCCCCGCCTCGGGCCGCGGGAGCCCCGCTCGCTTCCCCTCACATCCCGCCCATCCTTCCATCAGGGACGAACCGCGCACGGCCCCGGCCCTTCCACTGCCCCGCTCCCGGCGGCGAAAAACCGCCACGCGCCTCGGGTCCCGCAGCCGCAACGCTCCCTCAGGCGCAGCCTCCCCGCCGCCCAGCCCAGCCCATCCCAGCCGCGAGCTAGCGGCGACCGCCGCCCCCGCCGGTGGCGCTTTACAGAGCGGCCACGCGCGCCCCGATGGCGGCGGGAGGGCGCGGAGCGGAGCCCGGGCCGGTACCTCTCCCGAGGCGTCTCCCCGCGTCGCTCGCTCCGTGCCGGGCGCAGGGAAAATGGCGGAAGCGCCGTTCAAATACCCGGACGGCGACGCCGCGCGGCCGCGGGCGGGGGCGGGGCTGGCGTCACGTGGTGCGCGGCGCGCGGGAGGCAGGAGGAGGCGGCAATGGCCGCGGCCATGAGGGAGGGCGGAGCGCGGCGGGGAGCGCGGCACCGGGCCCGGCAAAGCCCGACAGAGCCCGACAGCCCATCCGCTCCGACCGCCCGCCCGGCACGGCCACTGCAACCGCAAAACCGCATCGCCCAGCGCCACATCCTCGTGAGCACCTCCGGGGATGATAGCTCCATCACCTCGCTGGGCAACCTCCTCCAATCCCTGACCACCCAAACAGCACACAATTTTTCTCAGATATCTGATCGCAACCTCCCCTCGCCGCCTTTTCTTGTGCCCTTCTCCCAGCAGGCACGGCAGAAAGGTCTGTCCGCACGTCACCAAGAGGCCCGGAGAGCCCGAGGTGCCCCTGAGGTGCTCCAGAGGCGCACAGCTCCCGGCCGCTCCTCGGAGAACACCGTTCCTACACCCTCATGGCCTCGCTGGCCTTCGCTCGGCGTGCTGCAGCACCTCCGAGGCCCTTCTGAAGTGCGCGGCACAGAACTGAGCTCAGCACTCGAGGCACGTCTCTCGAGATCACTAATTGTCACTGAGCAGCCGGGCGGCTCTGGCCGGGATCCAGGCCAGGTGACCAGCAGCAGTTCCTTGGTGCTGTGGGCAGCAGTGGCCACTCCCGAGGTGTCACCGCGGGTGACACAGCCCCTGTGCCGGCTGAGCTGCTCAGGAACCCAGCCTGACACAGCCCCTCTGCCAGGCTGAGCTGCTCAGCAACCCAGCAGCCTCCCTAGTGCATCATTAAAATCGCATGAGATGCTGTTTCAGTCAGCTGATGATGCTCTCTCCGCAGACAAAGTGAAAAAACAGCATGTAGTTACTCAGAAAAACTGTTAAAACTGCCTCCAGTGTGATTTAATAAAGAGGTTTTCAGCAGCAGGAGGGTTTAATTGAACAGCTTTCAGGTACAACGGGCTGTGATCAAAGGGGCTTTATTTAAATTGTGCCTCATGACCATGATTTTCCATTCTTCATACAAACTAATCTATGTTCACTAAAGAGTGCAGCAGTATTGAAAGCAAAAGTTTTGTAAGCCTTGGATTTAGAATAGTTCTCTAAGATCTCAAAACTCTGTCCAAAAATCAGTGGAAAAAAGTTGTTTGAAAACCGACTTTCAAAGAACATAAGAGTTTTGCATATGTCTATAAATACCAGGTTCATGCATTCGCACTGATTTTTAAGGTCTCTAATATTTTTTTCAAACCCGTATACTTAAATTACTTTTATGTGATCTGCATAAGCTTTGTTGCTGCCCCCTATAATCTAGAATAAATGATATATTTTCACATATCTCTGAATGAATGGAAATGACCTGGAATATATTTAATGGCAAGTGATATATACAAATATAGCTTATTTCTTCTTAATTTCCTACTGACACAGGCACAAAATATACACACAGCTTTACAAGAGTGGCTGCACTGCGCTGTAATTCTTGCTAATTTGATAGTGTAATGCCAATCCAAATGTTGCGTAAGATTTTCTTGGAAAAATCCCTGGCATGTTGAATTTGCCTTCTTTTTGGGATGAGTTGGGTTTGAGTGGTTTTTAGCATTTTTGCTGAGCGCCTCTAGGTGTCAGGATTATTTTTTCAGAACATGCAACTCGTCTTCAATTTTTCTCGGCACAATGCTATCCTTGTAAAACCCTTGTGAATTCCACCTCTCCTTCTGACAAATAGAAACGCGTTTAGAAATAGGAGCCCATCACTTTTCTATGCCTTCCACAGTCCGTGCGTGCTCTTCCCTACAAACTCTCAGGCCTTTAAGGCAAACCTGTACCACTAAAAAGTAACCAGATCACACCTTTTTACAACTCTTTAATTCACGGCAATCTCCCACCATCGCGTTGGAATTCCTGCGAGGGGATTACGTGGGGAAGCGGCGCGGCTCCCCTGGACGGGAACTGCCTGGTGCCGCTCGGAGCCCCGAGCTCTCCGCGCCGATGGTTTCTCTGTGACTCGCCCCTCGCACACATTCACAGCATTCCGGATTCCAGTTCCGCTCGGCAGAGCGAGCTCGGGAGACCAAGCGCTGCGCCAAGGCGGGATCACCTGCGCGGAGCCCCAGGCCGCGGGGTCCGGCGGTGGTGTCCGCCAGTGTCCGGTGGTGTCCGGCAGTCTGTGTCCGGCACTGTCCGGCCCTGTCCGGCCCCGTCCGGCCCCTTCCGGAGCGCTGCCGCGGCAGCCCCGCCCTGCCGCCCGCCCGAGCGGCGCCCGCGTGACGTCACGGCGGCGGGCGGTACCCCCGGGCTGGTTGCCGCGCCCGCCCGTACGGCCGGCGCGCCTGCGCGGTGTGCTGGGGCGGGCGGGCCCCGCGGAAGGAGCGCGGAGCGCGGCGGGGCAGCGCGGGGCCGCCGCGGGGATGAAGGACCGGCTGGCGGACCTGGCGGAGGTGCGGCAAGGCGCGGCGCGGAGCGGGGGGCGCGGGGCCGCTGCGGCCGCGGGAGGTAGCGGGCAGGGCGGGCGGCGCGATGGGCGAGCCGCGGCACCGTTGGTCCCCCGGGGCTGGGAGGGCCCGGTTCCTCTGGGATCGCTCCCCGGGGCTCCGGCGGCACAGTTCCACCTCCTGCAGTGTCTGTAGCGCGCCTCGCTCCGCCTTCCCCGGGCTGCCGCCGAGCACTGAACCCCGCAGTGCTGCGCGATCGAGCGGTGGGCTGGGGGGGGGGGGGGGGGGGGGGGGGGGGGGGGGGGGGTGTGCGGGCTGTGTGCGGGCTGTGTGCGGGCTGTGCGGTCGGTGCGGGCTCTGTGCGGGCGGTGCGGGCAGTGCGGTCTTTGCGGGCGGTGCGGTCAGTGAGGTCTGTGCGCGGTGCGTTTTTTTGCTCAGCTCTGCTCTGCTCTGCTCTGCTCTGGTTTGTCCGCCCGTAGCTGCAGGGCCATGATGCGGCAGGAAAGCGCTCTGCAGCCTCCACTTTCCGCGTGTTTACAAAATGGTAGCTGCTTCTGTTTATACGCTCTTTTCCTTTCCCTTATTTGTGCCTTGGAAACAGTATCCGAAAAAAGAAGGCAGAGTCGGGGGGAGGCACCGGCAGTCTGTCTGCTGCAGGATACGGCTTGGGTAAAATAAAGGGAAATTTGAGGGGTTTTTGTTTTGATTTTTTTTTCCTGAAAAGAAATGGAAATGGAGAACACACAGGAGTTCCTGTGATAGTTTCAGTACTGCACGTATGTGTGTTGGTCGGGCTGTGTTGAGCTGCATTCAGGTCTGGGGCTCTTTCATCTTCTGGATCACAAACCGCATTTTGGAAGCTCCATCTCCAGTGATGGAATTACCAGTCTCTTTGTCGTCCTCTCTGAAAGGATGAATTGGCATCTGCAAAGTTTTTGGCTTATTAAATTACAGTTTCTCTCGCAGGAATGATGTTTTGGAGTCATGCCAAAAACCAGTGTCAGTGCTTTCAGGTATCCTTGTTCCCTTCTCCTCTTTCTAAGCACGCCCAGGTTGTGGGAACTCATGCCGAATTTCGGTGCACGCTTCCCAGATAGAGGAGGCAGCCAATAGTGATCCAGATTTGCTTTATAATTTATAATCCTGTGTCTGTGGACACTTAATCCTGTTCTATGTTTTTCTAAATGAAAGAAACCAATTCCACACCCTGACACACCCCCCATTGAAATGGTTAAAAGTGTTTAATGCAGCTGGACAGAGGAATTTTTAAGGCAGCTTTAGTATTTGACATTTGAAAACATTACTGCAGCAGGCTGCTGCTGTAAATATATATTTATTTATATTTACCAGTATTGCTGAGGTGCTTCCTGTGTTCATCAGTGTAATTTTCACTGCCTCTAGAATTAATGAATAGATTTGAGATTTAAAGTTTTCTTCTAATGAAGAAAATATTTAAACATCAAATTGAGGTAAAAGTTATTAAAGATCTAGTCTATGTTTTATCACCCTTATTAGTGTGTAGTTGACTTTGAAAAGCTGCATACCTGACCAAGGTGGCTTTTGTAAAACTCACTTTCCATGGGGAACTGATTGAAGTAACAGCTTCCATCTCCCATGTGCATCTGAAATATCAAAAAAATAATGGTTCTTTGAAGTGGCTTTCCCTTCATAGAATTACTGCTTTGAACAGAGATGCTTGACACAGGGATAAGATGCCTTGGAAAGAAATAATGAATCTGAAGAAATAATAACACTAATTTAATAATATATTAACACTTATTAACAACTGTTTGCCCATTTTCCAAACTGTTTAGGTTTATTAATGTTGTTTCATTGTATTTCATTTGGCTGAATCATTAAGTGAAAAGTAGAACACAGACACTGTGGTTTGCAAACAGGCCTAGGCCTGCAAAATCTCCAGAAATAACTCTACCTGGCCTCTTCTCCTTAATGTAGGATTTCATCCTGTGTTCCTTTGGTCATACCTGACCTGTAAGTTCTCTCCACCATCTCCCCCAAAGAACCAGTGTGGTACTCGAGGAGTTTGAAAGATCCCAGGGCTGTAGGCAGCTTCCCCTGACCTGTTTTAACTGAGCACACTATTGCCTTTAGCAGAAATGCTCATTTTCCATGTCCTCATTTGTGTGTACTTGGATTTTATTGGGCAGCAAGCAAAATATTTTGTCGTGAGTTTTTCCTAGATCATCCTAAAGAAGAGGGTGAAATGTTACTGATCAGTGTTTGTGTTCATGAACACAAAATTAATGTAACTTTCAGCCTGTGGCTAGGCAGTTCAACGGTTGCTGGAGAAGTGGTTGATGACAGGCAGGTTATATAGCCTTCAGATAATGCTGCTTCCTCTTGTTTTCTTAGCTCGAAGAAGTTTTGTAAAGTACGTGCTTTTTCAGAAGTTAGCAACCATAATTGTATTCGTTCAACTTTAGGGGGTTATTTTCATGTCATTTCTAAATTGCTCTAAGCAGGCCTGAATGAACTTCTTTAGGCTGTTTGAATTGTCCTTTAATACAATTAATTGGACAATTGATCAAATCCCAGACCGCTTTTAGCTATTTTGAGCACAAATAAGTGTAAGATTAAAGGGTTCTCTCTGATCTAATACACTGTTTTCAGCACTGGTTTATAGTAGATGTTTAGAGAAGAAAAGAATTAGTAGTACATAGCTGTGATTGCACAATATGCTCCCAGCCTTCAGTGGTTTGCTTTTCATAGAAACAAATCATCTTAAAATGGCTCTAAAAGATCTGTACAATCTGTGTTCAGACATTCAGTTGAGCACTTTTAGCCAATGGCAGGTACTGAAAACAGGTCCTTTTGCCCCCAGAACTGTTTAGGAGCAAGTGAAAAACCACAAAGTCACAGAAGTTGAAGTTGTTAGAATTGGGTGGTGTGGAAACAAACACAAAATGAGCCTTTCCATCAGGAGGAAAACACGACTGTTGTTTTTCCCTGATTTAGCCTCTGACGTGAGACTTCATTCAAAGCTGGAATTTTCTGAGGATGAGCTGCACACCCTCCATGCCATGACATGTGAGGTCATTTATTGTAGTGAGTGACCATCTGATGTTTCCCTGCTTGTACAGTAATGCTGCTGGAGGCTGTTAATGATTGACCTGCCAGAGCTGCTCAGCCCTCCTTGGCCCTCTGCAAGCCCTCCTTGGCTACTCGGCCCCAAAAGGACCTGTGGACACCCTGATGCTGAAAGGAGAAGCTCTGTAATGTGTCCTTGGGTCTGATTCCCTGGGATAATGGTCAGTTATTATCCTTGCAGCCTGCCACAGGAGTACACATGATCTGCACTGAGAAAGAGCTAACCTTGAACGAAATTTCAAGGGCAAGTAATAGTCACGTTTTTCAAAAAGCTGTTTGCAGTTTCAAAGGTCAGTAATTACAAAGACATCTCCAGCCTGACTTATTTCTGCAATTCTGTACGGTAGTGGAAGTGACAAAAGTTTCATAAACCATCAGGATAGCTTCTCCTTGGAGCTGAGAAATGATACTGTGTGAAAATCTGTGCATTTGAACCCAGCTGGCAATGAAAGCAGCTCACAGCTGCTCCTTGGCTCGCCCTGGTGGGATGGGGCAGATTTGGAAAAGTGAGACAAGTCATGGATTGAGAATAAAGGCAGTTAATAACTGGTAAAGCAAAAGCTGCAAACAAAACAAGTAAAGGAATTCCTTCCTATTTGCAGTGGGCTGGCAGGGGTTTAAGCCATTCCCAGAAGGGCAGAGCTCTGTCACCCCAAACAGTGACTGGGGAAGACAAAATGCCCTAACACTAAAAATGCCTCCTTCTTCTTGCCTTGGCTTTATACACTGAGCATTGAGCCATGTGCTCTGGAATATCCCTGGGGACACCTGGGGACATTCGTGTCCCCCCAGCCTCCCTGCTGGTGGGGTGAGGAGCACGACAGGCCCTGGCTGGAGGTGCTGCTCAGCATGACTGAACATCCCAGTGTCACCAGCACTGCTCCAGCACAAATCCCAAACACTGCCCTGCCAGCTCCTGTGAGGAAAGCTAACTCTGTCCCAGCCAAACCAGCACAAACTCCCGAGGGAACTTGGTATATTTTACAGGTCTGTGAATGTTTATGGAGCTGCATGTCTCAGACTTTGAGTCCCAAGGTCAAGGTATGAGCTGCAAACAGACTTTTTTAGATTGCTCTTGGCATTGACGTGAAGCTTTTTATCAGTTCTTTGTGATACTGCTTGTGCTGGGGAGGTGAAGTCCAGGGAGAGCAATATGTTTCTGCTAAATTCAGTGATAAAAGTGAGTTCTTGGTGAGCTGTGTGCTTGTCAAAAGAAAGCATGAAAGCACATCAGTTGAAGAGAGTTAGCAAGTGAGCTGTGTTGTAGGGAAGAGCTGATTTAATAATGTAGAGAACAGAGGTTGAGAAACTTATCAGGTGTCTCAAGTGCTGATGACTGAAGCAGGCTGTCCATAAATCCTTCAACAAATTGTAGAAAGCAAATTGATCTGTCAGTGTTGTCATTGCAGCCGAATATGAAAGTGAAATCCACGTGGCACAGGCTGTGGGCTGGGGAGTCATGATCAGCTGCCTCCCAGCTGAGCATCTCCAAACAGGAGATTTGAGTCACATTTCTGTATCTTTCATTCATTTAGGTTCACTCAGGTGTTACATGTTTTACTAAGGTCTGATCAAACTAAAACCTGACATTCTGAATCTCTTAGTAGATGTTATTTTCATTATTTTTAGTTCAAATAACTAAATATCGGATGCACTTATGAACAAGCAGAAAATGTATTCTTAACTCAATAAATATGAACAGAAAGTGTTCTTTTGCATAGATAATGAAATTAAATGTCTTTGAAGTGTAGCTTCATCTTAAATACTAACTTCCAGCTTGTAGCTTAGTAGCAGTGCAGTCTTGGGAATGGTGAAAGGTTGGGTGACTTCATTTGGGCACAGACTTCCTCCCTTGTTTGTGTTCAGCAAGACTGTTAGCTGATTGCAATCTCTAAGGACAGATAATGTGAGTTCTAGCGTTATCTCCCCAAAATGGGTAACTGCAATAATTCTCCAATGACACTGAGCACAGTGAGGGGTTGGAGTTTGGTCCAGGAGAGCAACAACATCTCTGTTCTGTATTTCATTTGGGGCATTATTGTTTCCCCTGAGCAGAAAACCCAGATGATTTCTGACAAACTTATTGCCACAGGGCTTTATGCATTCCCTGAGTTTGCAGGGGAGGAATTGGCACAAGTACAGTAACGTCTCCCTGAAGATTTGGGGCACTTGTAGGTTTTGATGCATAGATCTTAATTGACTGTAATTTCCTTTATAATACCAGTGTTTGACACTGCATTAAATTGCAGAATTGTCATGCAAACAATTCATATCTCACATAATTTAATAAAACCAGAACCAGACTTCTTGGGTAATAGGATGAGAGGTTAGGAGCAGAAAGTGGGTGTTAGAAGATCAGAGGCAGAGTGCCTTGTAGGAAGAAAAGGTGTCTTGGAATGAAAATCCTTAATGATACCTATCTTGTTTGTTTTTTTCTAACAGGTAACCCACTGACTGTATGTTAAGAGTGATATTTTGTTCTAATTTTGATTCTATGCAGTTCAAACAGTCTGTGCTCCACAGAGGGAATTAAAGAAGACTGAAGCTTGAACTCTTTGCCTTCATTTGCTGCATGTTAATTCTCTTTTCTGTGACAAAGCTGAGGATGTGCAGATTGTGCTGCTGGCTGCAGGGGCAGGAGGTGTGCCTGGGAATGCCCTGGGCTGTGCCAGGCAGAGGCTGCCCTGCTGTTCCCAGGGTTTATCAGTTATGTCACGGATTTGTGGTTGAGGATGGAGTAGTGAGGCTGATTGGTGTGGAGTGGCAGCCTTGGAAGCTGCTAAGGGCAAAAGCAGTGAGTTGTTGATGGATTTTTGTTCTGGCACAAGGTGTTTACCTTGGTACATCCCCAGCACTCAGCACTCTTTCTTTCCCAGCTCTGCAGCAGTCACTTGACTTGCTGTGGCCTCTCTGTTTATTTGTTTTTAGATTGCATTCCTCAGAAAAGGAACATTTCTTTGACTTTGCAGACTGTTGACAAAATCGTGTGCTGTGGCAAAGAGGAGTTGGAGTTGTTTCAGAAGGATATCCTGGGGTTTATCTCACACATTTGTTTTTGTTGTCTTTTACAGTATAAAGGAAATGAAGATGGGGAGACAGTTATCATTGAAAAAGACCATTTTATGGATGACTTTTTCCAACAGGTAAAGTTGCAGTTTTCACCATGGATTAAAGACTTACTGTTTTGTCTCTGTGCCTTTTAATTTCTATAATTAAATTAATTCATCTACACATTCTCCCCAATATGGTTTGTAATGTTATGCCAAATCAAATGTTGGTAACACTTTATTCTTTTATTTCAGGGTATTTTCTGTATTTATTACAGAGAAATGTTTTTAACTTCCTATCAACAAGAAATTTGCTAATAGAATTTAAAAATATTTTTTTTTATTTAGAGTATTAGCACTTAAGTTTTTGGCCATACAGAATGTATTTGCTATTAACAATCTAGTTTTAGTTAAAAAAAAAAATTACAGACTGTTTAAATGTTGACATGTCTTCTGGGATTTTTTTCTCTGGTAGTTACAGATTAAATAGTTTGGTTTTTATTAGCAGTTGTTTTTGTTTATTGAAAACATATTTGCCCTGAATTACTCTAATGTCTTCTTTGTCATATTTTTCTTCCTCTAGGTTGAGGAAATTAGAAATAATATAGCAAAAATAGCACAAAATGTGGAAGAAGTGAAGAAGCAGCACAGCATTATCCTGTCAGCACCAAACCCTGAAGGAAGTGAGTAACAATTTTTAAGATTTCACATAAGGGTGTCTAGATATTCTGAAATATTGTTTGTTTGTTTGTTTGTTTGTTTTAGCTGCTTATGGGAATAGAACTTGAGGTGTTCAGAATGCAAAATGTAACACTAAGTAAATATTTTCATCTTCATTTGTTTATTTTGACGTTTTTTAACTCTCACTTGAAAAATGTATTTTCCAAGTGTTTGTAGCATCATGCAGACCTTTCTAGATGAAAACTCAGTTTAATACAGTATCTTAAAAATTGATTTTTTTCTTCAGAAACTTCAGTGCTACTTGAGTTTCTTCTAATTTGTGAAATGCTGAAGTAGTCAGTTGAAGGTTACACTGCCAGGTCTTCTCTTTATTCTCAGTGGGGTCAAGGTCCTGTCTGACACCACAATCAGTGCTGCTGCTGCACTTCAGCTCCGTGTGCAGCCCTGGTTTTAGAGGTTTAACCCCGAGGCTGGCAGGGAAGTTGTGCTTTCTGAGCAGAGAACTCTCAAGTTCAGGGAACTTTCCCAGAAATGTGGAACCTTTCCTGTTCTCAGCCCTTGGCTGTGCTTGTGGGCAGAGCTCAAAGAAAAGGGAACACAAGATGCTGATTTTATTTTTTTCCCCCAATGTTGCAATGCTGGTTTAACATTTATCTTGTTGTTTCATCTTGTTGATGAAGACTGAACTTCGGGTTTAGTTCATATTGTCCTCGTGTTTTCCTTGGTGTATCTTTGGATTCCTGCAGCAGAATTTCCAGGCTGCTTTTCCAGTGAATCTCAGGTTTAATCAGGGTTCACATGAATGCTTAAAGTCTGTGGTCTCAGCTCATTTGTCAGTGTGTGTTTGTGCTAAAAATTGTGCTCCAAAATGCATCTGAATTGTCCAGGAGCATGCAGGGACAGCTCTGGTAAGCAGTGTGTGCTCTTGTGAATCTGGGCTGGTCAGAAAGCTCAGTAACAGAGATGGAGCACAGCTCTCCAGAATGTCACAGGTAGTGCATGGCACAGATATGGTAATAAGTGTAAAAGCCATGACTGCATGGGAAACAACACAACTGAGAAAAGGTGAGATAAATCTGTGTTTTCACTTGTATTTAGAACTCAGTAGCATTTAACCTTTTACTAGCAAATTACCATTACCCTGAAAGCGTTAAGAAAATCTGTTTATCCCCTGGTTAGTTGATGATTTGGTAAAAACATTTCCAGGTGTAAGCCTGTCATAAGATGCAAGAACCTGATAGTGTGCTGTTATAAAAATGGTATTTAAAGTACTTAGGAGTATAATAAACTTCAGCTCTGCATAGTTGTATTGAATAAAATTCTGAGATTGCCAGGTAGGTTCGTAGACTCTTGCTGACTTAGTATTATCAATCATTAACAGTTCAAAAATTATTTTTTAAAGGAACAAAGGAAGAACTTGAAGAACTAAATGAGGAAATAAAGAAGATTGCTAATAAAATCCGGGCCAGATTAAAGGGTAAGTTGTGAGGACAAATAAAACTCCTTGCTTTCAGAAATAACCTAGAAAATTATGCAAAGTAATTCCTCCATGTGGAAATGTATTCTGCAAACTGCAGTGCTTTTTTTGGTGGTGATATTTTGGATATTTCATTACTTTAAAAAGTAATAATAGTATTTACAAAGTAATTGAGCTACATTGTTAAATAACTGACATTGACTGGGTTTTCTTGTCTTGTTCTTAGCTATTGAACAGAGTTTTGATCAGGGTGACAATGCCAATCGGACATCAGTGGACCTCAGGATTAGAAAAACACAGGTAGGAAAAACCTTCAGTTTAAAGGAAATAAATGGATTCCAGTAAAGTGAGAATGAGTTGAACTCTCCTGAGCTCATTTTGTTGGGGTGTAAATGGCCCTGCGAGCTGCTGGGCAGTGCTGCTGCTGGGTGACATTAACCCTTTCTCTCTGTGTCCAATGCTCTGACAGCACTCAGTGTAAGTTGGTAACCCTGTGAGCTGCTGGGCAGTGCTGTGTGCTGGGTGACATTAACCCTTTCTCTCTGTGTCCAACGCTCTGACAGCACTCAGTGTTGGCTCACAAGTTGGGAGAAAGGGCACAAGTTCGTGGAGGTGATGACAAGTTGGTAACCCTGTGAGCTGCTGGGCAGTGCTGCTGCTGGGTGACATTAACCCTCTCTCTCTGTGTCCAATGCTCTGACAGCACTCAGTGTTGGCTCACAAGTTGATGGAGGTCATGACAAGTTGGGGTGTAACCCTGTGAGCTGCTGGGTGACATTAACCCTCTCTCTCTGTGTCCAACGCTCTGACAGCACTCAGTGTTGGCTCACAAGTTCGTGGAGGTGATGACAGAGTACAACGAGACCCAAACGCTGTTCCGAGAGCGCAGCAAGGGGAGGATCCAGAGACAGCTGGAGATCAGTAAGTGAGCCCAGGGTGCTTCTGAAACCAAATAAACTTTGTGTTGTTAGCACCTGCCTTGGATCTTATTCGTTAAATGTGGTACAAAGCATCAGAGATCTTGGACTTCATCTTGAAGTGTGTGAGAAAAAACCAATTTTACTGCATGGCATAAACTCTTTGATATTAGTCTTTTTAGAACAGCTGTAAAGGAAAGAGGGAAAACTCACTAAATAATTTCCTTTAGAGTGAAAATTATTAAAGAAATTATCTTTTTTCTTTGCTTCATTTACTTGCAGTGTTGCAACTTTAAATGAAGCAATAAGAAAAGCTGCATTCTGAAACAGCAAGTGTTATTAAAAGCCATTCCAAAATTAACATGCCTAACAGGATAACATCTCCTTTTATGTGATGCCATTTTTGTCTACAAGGCCACTTGTTAAATTCATCTGGCATAAAATCAGTGCTGCTGTTATATGTGCTTTAATAATTTGTTGACTGACTTACAATTTCCAACTGATTATTATGAGTATTCAGAAAGATTCCTGACTTTACTTTGAACTGCAGCATCTACCTGGGAAGGTGTCTCAAAAGTACCTAAAATTAGTCTTTTTTTTCAATATGCTCTGTAGAAGTGAATGTATACATTGCTGAAATAGGGAATGCAAACAGAGAAACTGGTAAATTACAAGAAAATTTTGCTTTTTGTGTGCTTTTCAAATTTGTCATTAGCCTAGAATTGAACCTTAGCTACTGGTTCAATTCAGCATTTCAGTAGAGTTTGTTGGGCAAGTTAAGCTGTTCTTTGCTTGTATTTGAGGGGAGGAACCCCAGTACCTCAGGACATGGTTCTTTCAAGTTCAAGTTGTTACAACCCAATTAGAGCCTTCAGCTTTTCTTAAGCACTACAAATTTCAAAGCAGGTTTTGCAGCATTCTTGAGTATTAACATCAGGAAGAAATATTCCAACTGTAGCTGTTACCCAATGGGACAGAATTCCATAAATTGGTTCAACATATTTTTCAATACAGGTCATTAGAATGTGCTGGGTTTGGGGTACCAGTGTGATCAGTGGGGTTCAGTTTGCTCAAACATGCAATACTAAACTGCATCAAAGCAGAAGTGAAGGTGCACTGTGGGTTATCATCTTCTCTGGGTGGAATATGAATGGAATCCTGGGTTGGGAAAATCAAATTTACCTAAAGATTTTATTGGCCACACAGTGGTATGACGTAATTGGTTGGAATAGGTAAATATTGAATGTCATATAAATAGTATTCTGAAGAACACTCCACTTAACAAGGTTCATATGTAGGTTGTAAATGTTGCTGATCAAACTCTTCAGTCTGACTAAGAAAAAACCTCAAGCCAGCCAAGCAAAAATACCCCGTGACCAGGATTCTTCGCGGTAGCTTTGAATCTACGTTTGTTTTCTGACTAATATTTGGTATTTTCTGGATTTTGTTATATGCAAAATGCCCCTTGGTAGTGGCTAAACACTACAGGGTTTTATCCTGCAAAATCTCAATGCAAGAGTTGTCTTTGTATTGTCATCCCTTCAGGATGGTAAAAGTTTGTGTTCAGTTCTGAATAAGTGATGTTATGTGAAGTCCTGTTGTTTCTATCCTAGCTGGAAAGACCACCACTGATGAGGAACTGGAAGAAATGTTAGAGAGTGGTAATCCTTCCATTTTCACTTCTGATGTATGTATTTCTGCTCGTTCTGTCTCTGCTATTCTGCTGCTGCTCAGAGGTGTGTTGGCACTGACTTCTGTCCATGTCTCTTTCCACTCTCCCAAGATCATATCAGACTCTCAAATCACCAGGCAAGCCCTGAACGAGATCGAGTCACGGCACAAGGACATCATGAAGCTGGAATCCAGCATTCGGGAGCTCCATGAGATGTTCATGGACATGGCAATGTTTGTGGAGACTCAGGTGAATGAACCAGTTCAAACACTTGGGTGGGATGGATGCTGGGGTTTCCTCACTCCTCCTCTTTGCAATGTGCAGGAGTAGTTGATTGTAGTCAGGTAGAGCAGACTCAGGGTGTTCTTGGGCTGTGATTAGAATCAAAGTTCATCACTGCACATTTTGTTGTGGACAGATTGACCATCTCAGTGTACTGACAGGATATGCTTTCAATAACTGACCACAGACTTTCCTTCCAGTCAGCATATTTAATATTTTCTTCAATATGCTGGAACATCTTTGTGCATGTTTAAGTGAGAAAAACTACCTCCTGAAATGCTGGTTAACACCTTGGGAATTTGGGGTTCTCAGGCATAGTGGAATACCAGGAGTGCTGGCAAGGCTGTGTGTTCCTGTGCTCACTGACAGGAGTGGAAAAGGCTTGACAAGTCCTTCAGATCACCTCTCATTCATAACCTTTGTCTTGACATGTGCATAAATTTGTTCTGTTTTTAGTCTGTAAGTACCAATTATCCAACAAAAGTATTTTTAACTTGGGTCTTGAAATGGTTTGATTTCTGCAGGAAAGTGAACAGAGTAGTGTTAGAAGAGAAACTTGCCAGAAAAAGGCTATTTTTGGAATTGGGTTTTGTTCTAGAAGTCTTTTTGCTTTGATGTTAAATATACAGCCAAGGAAAACGAGTAGCAGGTTTCTTTTGGATTACATGTGAACAAAAGTTACTTGTGCATCATTCTGTAATGCTTTGCTGTTTACTGCTGCTGATTCTCTCTTCTGATGGACAGAGACACAGGTAACAGACTTACTGTCCTTTTTAACCAATCCTGCATTCCATTGCTAAATTCCATTCATCATCATTGATTGGAACTTGTCCTGCATTGACATTCTGACCTTCAGTTCTGAGGAGCTCATGTGTGTGTATTACTTAGCTCAGCCTTGTGTCACAATAGTCAATATCCTTTCCCTCCTCAGCCACACCAGGGATTTCTGATCTCCTGAGTGTCACCTGCAGCTTTGGCTGCTAAAACATACCTTCCCCACAAAGGTGTGTTTGCAGCTGTTCAGCCCTTGCTCCTGCACAAGGCAGAAGTCTGCCTGCCCTGCTCCTGAGCATTCCCTGTTTGGTGAGAACTGTGAGCCTTTGCTTCTCATCCCCTTTGTCCTTCACATGCCAAAGCAGACAAACTGTCATCCATAGTGTGTGCATCACTCACTTGGTGGAAGGAATGGTTGATGTTCTAGAGCCTTTCTTTTCAGTTCATCATCAAAGATCCGTGGATTCCAATAAGATGTTTTTTCTTCAAATCTCATTTTAAGGGTGAAATGATCAACAACATAGAGAAGAACGTGATGAATGCGACAGATTATGTGGAACATGCAAAAGAAGAGACAAAAAAGGCAGTTAAATATCAAAGTAAAGCACGGAGGGTATGTTGTCTTTCTGTAATGTTCTAGTTGGTATTTTAACTTAGCACAGGAACATTTCTGATGTGAATTATCCTGTTAACATTGAAAATTTATAATACCAATAGAGGACAGAAACTTCTTGGACTATGAAAACAGATCAGCAGCTCATGCACAGCTAAGGGTTGTTCACAAGTTTCATCTCAAAGCTGTCATTGCAGAGTGTAAAACCCCTAAAAGAAGAATTAACATATTATTCCAGTAGATAAATCCACGTTTTTCTTACTAGCTTTCACTATACCTTAAATTAGATTCTAAATAACTTAAAAGTTTTTGGCTGTTTATCACTGGTAGACTTACTTGGATTTGAAGCTATTCAATCTATATGCTAGCAGGTAAAATAAAAGTGCTTTTGCTGAAACAGGCCTAATTTTTAAATTCTGTCTGTAATTATTAATTTTGGTGATAAATTAGGGGGATCTTCCCTCTGGGAAGGATGTAACATTCTGCCATGACACTGAATTTGTGGAGGACTTGAATTCAAAGGAATGTTCAGGCATTTTCTATGGCACTTGTTGTGTTTTACTGTCTTTCTTCCCATCAGACACCAAATAATATATTCTGATATCAGACTACTAAGTAGTTTATTTTTGCATTCCATTTGATATGCTGTGCAATTCAGAGAGGCTCTTTATGGTGAGCTGGATTTGAGGGAATAATTCATCTTTCTATAGACAGAGATCTACATAGAGATAACACCCTGGTTCATTTACAAAAGATCTTTTCAGAAGTGTTAAAAGAGCCTACTTAATATGTTTGTAAATGGTGGTTGGATCATCTTTGATAACTGTCCAGGCATTATTCACAGGAGTTTACCTGTTTAAAAATGTTTATTCTTACATTTGCAAGGTTATACAGATAAATGTATCCCAGTTTGAGAATACAGTAGGCTTTAACAAAAATGCTTGTGGATCTAAAAGCTGACCATTTGTAAAATTGAAAATAAATGCAAGTGTTAATGTGCTTAATATTAACAATACCTTGTTTTTTGACAGAAAATGTGGATAATTGTCATTGTGTCAGTGGTGTTGATTGCCATAGTAGCTCTAATTATTGGTTTGTCTGTTGGTATTCGGTGATGGTTGGATAACCAGCATGCATGGCTTCTGCCGCTGTGGCAGTAAGTAACTAATCCACTAAATGGTTTTCTCTGTTCTGGTATTGTTCTGCTAACCCTTAACATCTGCCAGGTTTTGGGGAGGACTGGGGTGCCTGGATCTGCTCTGTGTCCCTGACAGTTCATGCCTCTGGATGTTGCAGAGTGACACCTCTTGGTGCTCCGTGCAGCAGGGAGTCACTGCCCAAGCCAGCAGCACCAGCAGAGGACAACAAACACCAATTATTGGCTCCCAGCTCCTGGGATTATTTTTTCTTATTCTGAAAGTTCACATCAGCAAACAATATGGAATACTAAGTACACTTGGAGCTTTATCAAATGGGGTTTTCTGTGGTTTTAAATAGTTTTTAAAAAGTAGGTCTCTGCAACCACGAAGTTGGCTATTATGCCTTGGAGAACATCTTAAATTTTCTTACTTTGAAACTGTTTAATACTAGACTAAATGAAGCAGTGGGAAATAGCAATGTGTTTAGGACATGAGATTTTTTTCCAGTGTTTTTATTTTTGCTGTAGTAATGTACCAATTCTTGTCCACATAATGCTTAGCCAGGCTAAGTAGGAAATAGCAGTTAACTCTTCTGAGTCCAACAGAAATGCAGTTTTTAACATGCATTATCTTTAAGCTCTGCACAAAACACAGTGAGCAGGGTCACTTCAGACACTTCATCAGAAATCCACATTGCTGTACTAACACTTTGAACATCTAAGTTCTAGTTCTGGTGTTAGAGATTCTCCTCAGCTCTGGTTTATGGGCAGGGAACAGAATTTCCTGTGCTGTTCTAGGAGTCAGGAAGAGCTGACCCAGTGTCACACCTCCATGCATTTGCACAGAACCAGCTCTCCTTTTTTAACCCTTGCAGCTCCTCTGAGCTGTTACCTCCCCAGTGTTTGTCGTGCTGAATTCCACCAGGGGTGCAGCTCCAAATATTTATCCAAGGAGGGTGGCAGCAAGCAGTTACTGAGACTTGACCTACATCTGTTTCTAATGATATTTACAGAAGTTGGCTGTGAGTAATAACTCTTATTGTGTAAAGGAAAATGGAGAAGTGTTGCACAGATGGCTCCATCTTGTGACTGTGGTGCCATGTGTGTTAGGAACAGGAAACAACAGGAAATCAAACAGGGATTACTCCTTAGGAAGGAAATCCAAACCCTCAGGCTGGGTGTCACTGTGGCTCTGCATGTATTTAAACAGTTCTGCCTCTGACAGAGTATTTCAATCTGAACTTTTCTCTCTTTTCCCTGCAGAAATTGATGTTCATAATAGCATGTGTAACTGTACTGCTTCTGATACTTGGAATTATCCTAGCAACAACTCTGTCCTAGCAAGCACATTCCAAGAGTTCCGAACCTTCAGAAACTCCAAAGCATCTCCAGTAAAACCAAACCTTGGCTGCAGATGATGCCTTACATGTCCCAGGATGATGACCTCTCACTAATGGCTAAAAATGAAAGCAAAATCACTCTTAATGTTTACTCAGAAATGAAGATCAGAATGTATTAGGATGTGTATGGAATTTTCATCATAAACTAGACACTTGTGAGACTGAAATTTGCTCCTACTTGTTTTGAGCTAAAGTAACTTAGGATTTTTTTTCCCATCTCAGTGTTACAGTTTAAATAGGGTGTTGAGAGACTATTGAGTTTTGACTGTTTGGCTTTTTTTCCTATTGCTAATCTAATTCTAATCATGACTTTTAGTACCTTGCCAGTGCTGCCTTTGTTAGCACTCTTGTGAATATTTTTATGAGATGTAGCCTTGTGTTTAAGTGTATTAATTATTTAGTCACTTTAACCTATTTAAACTTTATGCTTTTTCTCCAACAAGTGCTAAAATATTTATCCTGAAAAGACCACTCATTTAACTGCCTAGTGCATTACACTTGAGAAGAAAAAAGAAAAAAAACCCTTTTTTACACTTGCCAGTTTTTTTATTTTTTCTTTCAAGGTTAATTGCTTTAAATATCTCCATCATAATTAATGAAAAGTTAGTTGCAACATTTCTGGTAAAAGAGTCCAGCTCTGAAACACGCTGCATTTGCACTTGAGGAGGTAATTTTACAGGTAATTCTTGTGCAAAGGAAACTGATGGATCAGTTTAGCCTTATTGCTTACATGAATATGACAGAAATGACTTTCTAAAGCCAAATCAAGTTTTTTGTTCTGAAGTTTGCTAATGTTGATGTATGAATGGCACAGGGGATGAACTCCCCAGGACAGTCTGAGACATAATACAAACTAAGACACTGACTTGTTATGGATCTGTGTGTGTAACAGAGATGAAGTGTTTTGGTGAATTCATGCCTCTTGTAATGCCAGCTTGCACGACTTGAAAGAATTCAAATGTACCCAAATAACTGCATTTAATGTTACAGGTTATTTTTGTATTTTTGTGTGTAAAGTATTTGTAACTTGGGTTTGTGACTCCTCATTGTTCAAGCATATCCATGTAGATATGTAGATATATTTACACTCTAAGAGAAATAGAAGAGAGGATAATTTGTGCCTTTTTAAACATAACCTAAAACTATATTCATCAATGCTTTCAGATATTCAGCTCTAATGTTAACTGCAGTAACTCAGTCCTACAAGTTTAGACTCCTTAAACTTAGGTTTTGTTCAAACTGTCTGAGATCAAAGTTACTCAGTAAACAAGAATTCAGCCTGATTTCATGAAATTCAGCAAAGTTTACAATTTCTATTGTATGTATGAATATTCCTGCTTTGCTGTCCAGGTATACTGTGAATGTGTGGCACTATTCAGATGTCAAACGTTTAAAAAAGAAAAAAAAATCATTCTTATTATTATTATTGGTCTTTTTGCAACTCAGCCATAAAGAAGTCGCTTGAAAAATTCGGCTTCAATGATGAACAAATTTCTTTTACCTCTAAGTCCATAACACTCACTGATTTTGTGAGGAAGTTTACATGCAAAGTAAGGAAAGATTGGTTGCCTTAATGCTCGTTCTAGGTAAATATATTTTTTATTCTGTAGTTTTCTAGATTTTTATCAATAAATATTATTTATACAGATACACAAATTAGATGGGAGAGAAACACTCCTGCTGTTTACTAGCTGGTTATCTAAAATGACCCTCAAAATCCTGTCATGTTGAATTCTTTTCTCTATAATGCAGTAATTTGCCCATCAAGACCAGAAATTTGAATAGGCTACTCCATGGTTTTTACTTCTTGTTGAACAGCTGCCTCAGTGAGTTTGTTTTAAAGCGAAACAAACCTTTTCACGTGAACCTCTTTGTTGGGTTCATATTGGAGGGGAGTAAATCTCTAACCTATGCACTAATAAACTCATCTAAGCGAGGATCTCGTGTCTGCTTTGTGTTCATGGTGTTTGTATGACTTCTGTGAATATTCCCAGTGTTTGAGCAAGGCTGCTGTGGTGTTGCAGTGAATTACAGCAAACAGTGCATTGCCTGGGCTCTCAGTGAGGTGGTTTATTTCCTGAACCTTTGGACCAAAAAAGGTCTAGAGGTAATTATGAACAAAATAATGGGATTTATTAATTTACGCTGTGGCCATGGGGGAGCTTTTTCAGAGAATTGTTAGATAAGAAACTCCAAGGTTTCATTTCAGTGAGTTCTCTCTTCATGCAGAAATACTTTCTGCCAGCTTTGGTGGCAGCCTGACAGCAGTGAGGGTTTGGATGCAGATGGAATGCCAGAGCACTTAGAAAATGACCAGTTGATGACTGCCTGGCAGTAAAAACAGGTGTTCCATGGGTGCTTTGCAAAGTTCAGGCTGAGCAAAATGCTCAGATTGGCTATAAATGCAGGAATTGCTGCCTCTCCCTGGGGCCACAGCAGCTGTGGGAGAACACCAAACCTGGACAGGAGTGAGCTCGATGGAATCTGCTAAAGCTGTTACTCTGCCTTGGCTCTGCCTCTGCTGTGCAGGGTAACACAGAACAGTTTTAGGCACAGGAGGTTTATCTATCACAGCACTACATGAGTTTTGATGAACAGCAGCCTCATGAAATTGCAGAGGCAAAGGGAAAGGAGGGAACTGCTGCCTGTGAGGAAGGATGCTTTTCTTTATAAAAAATGACATTATTTAAAATAAAAGCTGTGCTTAATGTGGTTTGGAGAGCAGAGTTGAATGGTTTTGTTCAGGGTTGTGCTGGGGGGATGAAGTGGGGGTTCAAAGGCTTGGGTTACACTGTTGAAGCTGATTTGCTGTGCTGCTGTGGCTCGGATGGCACCTCTGAAAATAGCCCTGAAATAGCCCTGGCAGCCTGCGCTGGGGCAGCTCTGGGTGTCACCACAGCCTCCTGAGCCACCCTGTGCCACCTCAGCTCCTCTGCCATCAGCACTGCACTCACCAGGGAGCCTTCGGGGAAAAGAGCATTTAATGAGCATTTGCAGCTGTTTGGAGACCAAGAGTGCTTCTGGAATTAAGGTTTTCACAAAGGGAAATACACAGAAATGGTGAGTGCTGACAAAACCACGGTGTTTGTGTACTGTAAGGGATGATGGCTGCTGTTTGCATTTCAATCCATTTTACTGCAAATAGAGGAAAGATGGATTTTCATATTCCAGAGCAAATAGTTCCTGGAAAATGGCGAAGTTATGATGCAAACAGCTAACAAGATGTAGCACTAAGTAGGACAAAGACATGGATTGTTTTGCATACAAAATTATATTTCCTGTATCCATATTTTTGACAGGACATGACACTGGTTGGGTCAGGCTGTGCCAGGTGCTGTCAGCTGGAAATAAATTGAGCTGGGCAACATAAACTGAGTTTAATGTGACTCAGCTGAGAGTGTGACTGCAGAGGAGCTGTTCCTGTAGCAGCTATTTCATAGTCCTTTAAGGTGGCATTTGGAGGGACAGCTCCAAGATGTGTTTGGGAAGGTGACTTGGTTAGTATTGCACACAACTGTTCTGTTTCTGTGCATGAAAGGATTTGAGTTTGCTGTGTATTCCAGTGTATAACCCTCAGCAACGTTTCTGCCATCAGGCAACTCTGCTGCAGTTTGATGCCATTGCTTTCATCCTAATCAGCATTTCCCCTGCAGAGGTTTCATGAGGCTTTTCCAGTAGTGTTTCTCCCATGCACAGGGATTTGGCCCCAAAGCAGGTGATGTGCACTGGCAGAAGGTGATGGCTTGGCAGGTTGTTCTGTCTCTGATCCAAACCTCAGCCTGCTGCTCAGGGAGCTGCTGCCCTCAAAGGCATGGCTGGACCCTGCTGGAATTTATTGCTGGTTTTACACTGACAAGGGGGAAAGCAAAGCCTCTGAGTGCTGACAGTGGACAAAACCATTTCATTTGGAGCTCCTCAGCCATGTGCACTT
The DNA here is from genome assembly GCA_024500445.1 of Entomyzon cyanotis. Classification (NCBI taxonomy): domain Eukaryota; kingdom Metazoa; phylum Chordata; class Aves; order Passeriformes; family Meliphagidae; genus Entomyzon; species Entomyzon cyanotis. The sequence goes on from JAKEPQ010000852.1 coordinate 453,374, forward strand.
AATGCTGCAATTTCAGAGGGATGGAAAAGCTCTCAGAAAACAATTAATTCTAATTGTATTCTCCAGGCCTTCCTGGGATTTCTGATTTAAGCACAGCTACCAATCTGGAGCTGAGTCTAGGGAAAAGCTCTGAGACCTGAAGCATTCAGTGAGAGCAATTAAGCTCCAGTCCCTTCTGCAGCATCCACTCAAAGCTTGGAAGAGCAGCTCCTTCAGCAGCTGCAGGACTCCTGAGCTTTGTGTCACCGAGGGGAGGGCAGGGCTTTGGGACAGTCCTGGGCAGATTTGCTGGGAACACAAGGAGAAAAAACTGAAACTTCTTCATTTGTGGCAAACATTGTAGGACCTTTGACATGTGCTGTGAAGCCAGACATGATCTTACTGCTAGAGTAATTTTATTGAAAAAAACCCATAAAAGCACAATGTAAACACCAAAATAACCCAACCAAAATAGCAAAACACACCAAAAAACAAACAACAAAAAATAAAAACCCACCCACCAAAAAAAATTAATTTGCACAAAATATATCTGAATTCTCTCACCATTGTGGTTTCTGCTGACCTCCTTTGCTCTGCACACTTTCTGTTTTCCCCATTTAACTTAATTTCTTTGATGGAGTTTCTGTAAAGACCTTTTAAAACACCATGGCTGGTAAGTCTCAGCCTTCTGCAGTGCTCCAGACTGACTTGGGACCTGACCAGGACAATATTTGTCACTTTTTTATGCCATTACTTTAATTGCTGGCAGCACTGACAGAATGCTGTTAAAAAAAAGTACTTTTCCAAATGCAGACATTCTTAGCTGTCGAGCCATCTAACTGTGGGGTTTAGATTTTCTGCCAATTTCCTATCTTCATCTTTGGCTTTCCTGTTGTTTAGGCTGTGGTTTTTAGAGGCATCATTTGGTTTAATGCTGAATCTGCTTCCTGGTATTTGTAGTGAAGAAAAATGGCAGAATGTGGGTTTATTTGAGAAGGACATTCATCTGTGATAAAGACTAATCTTGGTTCTATCCACACTGCTGTCAACCATCTTTAAATGGATAAATATAGCTGCAGGCAAGGGAGTCTAAGTGCAGCAGAAAGCAAGCTGAAGAAAGAAATACATACATTTAAAAAATCTAAACAAACTGCTTTTAACCATCTGAAAATCTGCAAAAAAAAAAAAAAATTTCAAAACATCCTGGGTTTAAATCAGTTCATACAGACACACATTGCATTTCCAGCTCACATGCTTGCTCTGCTTTTGATTTTCCCTTTTGGCAATTTATTCAGAGTAGAGTTGGTGGGTAGAATCTCAGAGGAGAATAGAAGCCAGTGTTTTGAGAACTAATGAAGTAATTATCTAAAGCATTATTTACAATGACTATTTAGAAGATAATGAGACCCTTTAATTATGTTTGTTCTGCATAGCTAGCCGTTCAATAATTCAGGGTATTGCCATACAATCTTCTCTATGTTTACTTTGCACATTTTTTGTGTAGAAAAATGTCACATTTCTGTGTCTGTGAAGCACAAATCTGGGCTCTCTTCTGGGCATTGTTTGTCTCATGAAAATCACTGGTTGGAGTTGGAGCTTTTTAGGCTCAGCCTTCTTCAGTGAGATGTGGAACAAAAGAAATTAAGGGTGAAATGAAGCTGCACCTCTGGAAGGCTGTCATGCCTTTGTTCCTATCAAGGAGTATTTACATGCATTATGCACTAATGTTTCTGTTAGCATTTATCTTCCTGGAGGTGAAGCTTGACTTGCAGCTTATTTCCATTTTGGGAGTAATGATAATTATGTTTAGAATATAAGGTTTTTTTAAAAGAGCTCATTTGTGTGCAGAAATTCAGAGCATAGTTAACATTTTAATAGCCAATGAAAGTTTCACCAATGTGTGACTTTGCTGCTGAAATAAACAGTTCTACTGAAGCACATGGTTAGCAGTGCCTGAACAGTGCATTCTCCCTGGGCAGAAGCATCCTTGGCAGGGCTGGGAAATGCTGCAGGATTTCCAACCCTGCTGCTCCAGGAGGGCTGGAACCAGGAGGGAAAATCTCCACTTATTTAGGGTCAAATCAGCTCCCCTGGAATCTTCCCAGTGCCTCCAAGAGGTGCTGCAAGGCGTGCTGATCTGCCAACCTTCTGTGCACCTGGAGGAGAACATTTGTGTTTTACTGGAGTGTATTTAAAATATGTAACATAGTACTATAAAAGTTAAAAGTTCAGAAGGCTATGGAGCAATACAGTATTGGGTTTCATGTGGCTGCCATGCAAAAACATCTAAAATAAATGCATTTAAACAGGGAGACCACAGTTAATTAGGAATAAAGTGAGATTCTGAAATACCTGCACAAGTACAAATGAGCTGCTTCAGTTTTGAACACCAAAACCCACCCAGTGTGTCCAAAGCTTAGAGATGCAAGACAGATGAGTGCTCTGGCAGGGAGGGAGGAAGCAAAGGCATCTAGAAAGGAAGGAGGAAATGTCCCATGCTGTCCCTGATACCTTGGAGCTGCAGCTGGGAGCTGGTGCTGACTGACTTCACTAAAAGTCCCATAAGCCAATTCAGCCTCTCCAGAGGGTTGAAATGCTCTCCAGCCACTTCTCCCCCATTCCAGAAGAAGGCAATCAGCCCCATTGTGGCTCCTGGCTGCTCTGGGCTGGATTCCCCCAAGGCAAATCAATCACTTTCACAAGTGGATAAACCCTTGACTGAAGAACGAGAGGAGGACAAAGTGGTGAGTAAGCATTTCCAATCCAGGACATACCGGAATTTGTCTGAAAATTTGCCTGGGTTTTTCTTTTGGAAGTTATCAGCAACTATTTCAAATAAGCATTTTTAAAAATCTTACTGCATAGAGGAACTATATATTTCCTTGTTAATAAAATGCTTTCTGGTGTGGGTTGTGCCTCTAGCATGCACAACAGGGAATTAAACCCAAGTCCTGCTGTTTGGTAGGCAGCTGGAAAAGTGGAGATGCTTTTTGAAACAAAGAATGGACAAGAAGCACAATCAGAGCACAGCCACTTGTGAGCTCCAAAGTCACCACTTTCCTGTGGTTCCTCTGGCTGCAGAGTTGAGTGTTTTGGTTCTGCAGTGGTTTAATCTCAATTACTGCCAATTCTATCAAAGAGGAGTTGCTCTAGAGCTTGTGGCACTTTTGAGAGCAGTTCAGTGTCCTGCTGAGTCTGAACTGAGCTGTAGGTGCAGCTTTTGGGAATCAGCTCCTTTCACTTCAGCTGAGGAAATGGTTTTATCCCACAGCAGGGAGCTCACAGGAAGGATTCCAGTTTTCTGTGTCTCTCCTGGATTTCCCACAAGGCCTGCCTGGTCTGGCTTTAACTCTATTCCCACATCTGATATCACACTTGTGGTGAACTGATGTTCTTGCCCACTGCAAACATTCTAAACATTCATTGTTAAAAATAATTACAGCTCCTTTTCATGTTGCCCACATTAGAAAAGGTCCCTGCCTCCTGAGCTGCTTACCAAGTGCCACATTTATGTTAAAATAAATTAATTTGCATGTGCAGAAGAGTACATTCAGAATACTCCTACAGTACAGAGCTATTTCCCACCACGTATTTACAGTTCCTCAATAGTCACTGATGGCAGCATTTAAAAAAAGTTCACCTAAAATTAGGTTCAGAGCCATGATAAGAACCACAGCAAGTTTCTACCGTGGGCTCTGGAGGTGCTGAGCAGAACATTGTGTGAATGGCATTTCTGCCAGGGAGCTGCAGAGCTGCCAGCTCTGCTGAGCTCAGGGGTTAATTTTGGGTTACAGGAGCCTTTGCTGTGCTGGAGATGTGATCAGGGTCACCTCTGAGAGCTCTGCTCTCCTGCCCTGAGCCTGGCAGCTGCACACTCTTGTGCTCCCTGGCTTTGCAACTTTACATGACTTTTGTCACACTTCCCATTTATACATATATATATATATATATGTATATATGTTGTGTATAATAAATATATATAAATATATCTATAATATATAAATACATTTATACATACATATATATATATACACACACACACACACATATTTCGTCACACTTCCCATTTATACATCTCCCCCCAGTGTATTTTTGGTTTTCCTTCCAATAGGAGGCAAATAAAACCATGACACACATCACTCTTAGAAAGAAAGCATAAATTCACAGGGCAATAAAATCCAGCAAGTGTTGACATGAATTTTTAACCACAGCTGATATACCTATTTTTTTAATCCCTAAAATAACAGAAATTACCATAAACGTCAGGCAAGTTTGAAGAAAATAAAGGCAAAATCTCTGATTCCCTGCAGCCCAGCTGGATTCACATATCCATGCACAAGAGTTGGGTTTAGATTACATATTTGCTTTCTATGTTTTCCCTCATCAAAGCTGGCTCATTGCTAAGGCAAGCAGTGCTGAGCTGAGTGACTCAGACTTGCAGCCAGGATGCTTTTCTTGGGTTTCCATTGAGCATTCTTTTCATCCCACACAGATATAAATAAGTGCCCCTGCTGACTTCCCTCCCATTTATACTAGAAAAGTAAATGTGACATTTTAAAAATTGCATTAAAATATCATTTCTGTGATTAAAGGGGAACTGTTAACTTCTGGTATGATCTCACAAGTTCTGCTCTCACACACTGACACCCCCAGTCCACAACACAGTGCAGCAATGTGCAGAAAAAAGTAAAATCTGAACTGAATTGCTGTAAATTCTCAGTAATTAGAGACTTTTGAGATCTGACTAGAAAAAAGAACAGACTCTAAACTTCCTTTTCCAAAAAGGAAATGGAACTTCTTCTTGCTTGGTATTGTAAGCTTCAACTTTCCTCAAATATGAAATGCACACCTGAAATGAGACTAAATGCCAAGTCATGCTGGCCAAATAGAGAGAGCCTGACTCACCGTGAGCAGAGAAAAGATGAAAATTAGGGTAGTGGTGTTAGGAAAGAGAGATCTCAGTCACTCTGTTTACCCTCTGGGAGAGGTCTTGCTTATACAAGATTAAACGTTATGTAAAGTGACAAAGCAGCTGCTCTGGCAGTGCCTGCAGCAGCACAGGGCGTGGGGAGTTCCCTGGTGGAGTTTGCTGCTCAGAGCCACCAGAGGAGGACAGAGGCATCAGCCCTGAGAAGGAAGGAGTCTGAGCTGTAAAACTGCCAGGTGATTCAGCAATATATTGGGATTTTAGAAAGGAATTGATGCAGAAATAGCCATCCCACCTCACCCAGCCCTGCCTGTTTGCTCTGCACCCTGTGCTCTCCATGGGGAAACAGCCGAGGGAGCACAGGGAACTCCTTGTGCTTCTTGCCCTGAGCCCCGGGGCTGCTCTGGGCTGCTCTGGGCTGCTCTGGGCTGCTCTGGGCTGCTCTGGGCTCAGAGGTGTGACAGCAGTGCCTCTGCTCTGCTCTCAGGCCACTGCCACCCCTGCTGTCATCCACCTCCCAAAACACCAACGTGAGATCCTCCTGACACTGGTGAGCACAGAGACAAGAGGTGTGCAAGGAACAAATTGCTCCAAGATGTCCCCAAGCCTCAGGGTGACAGTGGTGTCCCCTCGTGTGGCAGGCAGGAGCAGAGCTGTCACCCAGAGCCCTGGGAGGGACAGGAGGGCAGCAGGCACTGCACACCTCACCTGCCTGCACCTCACCTGGGCCATCAGCTCTCCTTGGCTCTGCTGGGGAAATTGGGCTTCACTGTGAGAGAAGAAATTGATTTCAGACCAACAGCATCACTGAGCCATTCCAGATCTGTTCTGAGGTATTTTAATAAGCTATTGATGAATTTTGTTCCACAGCCCAGAGAGGGCAACAAGAAAGCAAAACAAACACCTGAGAAGTCTCCACGCTGCAGAGCTGAGGGCAGCAGCAGAGAGAGGAGAAGCTCAGCTGATGCTCAGAGCAAGGTGAGTGTTCCACACTCCAAAACCTTCCAGTGGCTTTCCTGACATCTGTCATGGCAGTGACTGGATGTGCAGGGGTGAATGTCAGGTGGAACAAATGTCTGCACCCTGCAGCTCAGGGCACACCGAGATGGATCTCAGCTTTGGCTTCCCAGACCTTTGGTTTGTTTCAGCACAAATTCCATAACTCTCTGAGCTGTTAGGAGTTATGCTGTGAATGTTAAGCAGTTACAAACTATCCCATTATGACTTTTCTTTTTTACTCTTCTAATTGGAGTTATTTACTGCTTTTTTGGTAAGATACCTAATTTAAAATATTGGTCAATTTGAGGTGATCCCCCAATTAAAAAAATCTCATGCTGATGTTAAATGTCTTTTGTGATGATTCCTGCATATTTGTTTGCACCTGTGGCTTGTGTTAAGAGGAGGATCAACATCTTTCCAAAAACCTTTGGGTCTGAGGCTGGCATGGAAGAAGGAAGCAGTGAGGATGTGAGGATGAGGATGAAGCAGTGAGCAGTGAGGAAAACCCGAGGATGCCCTCGAGCTGGAGGCACAGCCCTGTTTCCCTGCAGTGAAACTGCTTTTCCAGTGACACTGGGGTGCCCCAGTGACAGCCAGCTTTCCCTGATGTTTCCTCTGATTCACCTTTTCTGTTCACTGATGGATCCACTCTCCAGAGCTTTCAATGCTTCTCCCTTCAGTAGATACAAACACAGTAAAAAATGTTTTAAAAGATCAATAAACACTTAAGTGCTTGGCAACTCTCAAACTATTTACTCTATCATTTACTCAACAGTTTAATGCTTAATAGAAGAACCTCACCTGTGAAATATTCATGTGCAGATTTAGTACATACAACACACCTCAGGTTGGTTCTGATTTTCTGATTCTTTTCATTCACAACAAAATCAGAAGTTCCAGAGCACAGAAGTGTGTGCTGGGCAGTGACACCTGAGGAGCCTGCCTGGGGTCAGAGTGAGGAACAGTTTGGTGGATCAGTTTGTGGGGATCAGTTTGGGAGGATCCATTTGGGAGGATCACTTTGTGGGGATCAGTTAGTTTGGGGGGATCACTTTTTGGGGATCAGTTTGTGAGGATCAAACTGAGTTGGGCTCAGACACCCCAGAGCTGTGCCTGGATCATCCTGGAGGGAAGGAGAGCAGCTGGCAATGAGGCTGTGAAGTCCTGGGAAAGGGGCAGAGAAAAGGTGCTGCTTTAATTCCTGCCTGTGTTCCTCACCACCCAAACCCCCTTTAGCTGGCAACAAGCTGTGCTGGGGAAGAACAGCAGCAGTGCAGAGCAGCAGCACTTTGTTGCCATCAAGTGGTAAATGCACTGGTGTCTCTACAGCACTGATCATTGGCTGGCTGGGATCCACTGAGGGGGAGAAAAAAGAAAATAAATTGTCTGCTTTTCATTTCTTTGCATTATCCCTATCTCTTTACTGGTGATTGATCAAGCAAAATTGTCTCTTGCTCACTTACAGCTTGAATGAAATGTCTGAGGAAGAAAATTTTCAAATAAAGCACTTATTCTATGATTTTTGAAAGAAGTTGAATTATATTCTTTCCCTCAGACAAAGCTTTAGCAAGAATGACATGAAAAATGTATTTTCTCTTTACCAGGCTGTCAACCCTTCAACTTCAGTGACAGTGTCATCCAATAACAGAGCTGTCATCACCAAAACAATCACCAGCACACTGCCTCCAAAGCAGAAAATGCACTTTGTCAATGCTAAGTCTCAACATCTGCAAAATACCAACAAACAACCCAAAAGTGTAAAAGGTCTGGAGGTCCAACTGCTGCAAGGGGAGTGTGAAGAACTCCAAAATCAGCTGGGCTGCCTGAGGGTAGGTAAAAATCCACTTCTATTCTCCATATTGGACCGTGTTGGCAAAGGAGCCACATAAACTACCAAATTAATAATAAAATGTTTATGATAATAAAGTCCCAACATCTTACAGTTCCAGTAAAATGTCAGTTCTCATCTGCTGTGGCATAACGAGTTGCATATGTCAAATTTTCATGACTCAACTTGCTAAACATATTCTTGAGATAAAGAATATGTTTTAAAACCTTCATGGCAGTGAGTCTGTACTGGTAGTTTAAAAAACAAGTTGCTATTTTACTTTCAGAGTGACTTAATTAAATTTATTCATATAATTTTCCATATTTTTAAAAATAAGGCTTCCAGAAAGTTTATGACAATTTATGTGTTTTTTACATGTATATTTCCACACTCCCCATGTACAGCTATACATGAAATCCTCCCATGGAGAGGAATAAGAGCTGGTTTGGCTCAGTGGAACACATTAATAACACCATTTTGCAGTGATCTGACAGATTCTCAAGTGTCAAGTTGGCCTAGCAAATTTTTGTTTTGTTGTACAAATGCACATAAGGGAACAGTCAGGCTCATCCAGGCTCCAGCCCAGACAAGCCTGATCTCCAAATTGTGCCACCTGGAATATTCTGGGATCTGTGCTTGGTGCTGAAGCACAGTGTGGTAAGTGCTGATATAGGCAGAAGGAACATTTGAGTTTGAAGCTTGCATGGAGCTCAACTGAGGAAAAAACCCAACTTGCCAAAATTAGACTTCAAAAAAAAGAAAAAGCCATTTATGTCACCAAAAAAAAGCTGTTTATGGTTATAAAAGTAAGAGTGCACTTGCCTGGTGATCAGAGCCATAATCTAATCTGGGAATGAGCCTGGCTAGGAACAGCTTTTCCCTCAGAAAATGCCAGAGTTTTGTGGTTCCTGCCACAGTCATGAGCAATCTCAGGGAAGGTCATTTGGGGCTGAGATTTGCTCACCAGAGTGGTCTTGGGTCCCTTATGTTTAGATTTTGGACTTCTCATGCAGAAGATTCTAGTCCTTCTAGAATGTGCCAATGCAGCCCTTCAGGGAAGAAAGCACAGATTGTCTGTAAACCTCTCCTCATCTCTTTTTCTTGGAGTTTCTCATAACCAGGGATCAGATCTTTAGCTGCTTCATTCATACAACTAGGGAGATTTTTCAGCACATTTTTCAGCTGCTTTGCAGATCACGCTCTGACCATCATTTAATTCCAAACCTCTGAGATGAAATGTGTCTCATCCAAGTGGGACTGGTGGTTCTCAGTGCTCCTGAAAGCTTTGGGGCTCACAGTCTGAGCTGGGTGCTCAAACACACAGATGGCTGGGAATTGCTGCATCCAGAAATGCAGACAAAGCCGTCCTGGAATGACTCCTTAGCTGTTCAGCAAACATCATGGCTCATGGGAAACCAAGAGACAGAGATCCTCTGACAATCCCTCTTCCCTGGCTCCCAATTCCTTCCAGAGGAGCATCAGATGCTGGCAGCTCCTGGAGAGCAGGGAACTCCCCATGCACTACAAAAGAACTATTAGGCTTGAGGGGAAATCTGCCCTCTTTTGTTAATGTCAAACTTTCCCCCAAATTCTCCTCCTCTTCCTCATTTTGCTTATGGGTAAAACTATGGGAGGAAGGTTGGTATCTGAGAAGGAACAGTATCATTGAATTGAGGGATGTACTTTTCTGGATACTTTATCGGAATTCAATAAAATAGCGCTTTGAGAGTGCAGTATTTCCTTCCTCTGTTAAATACTAAAAGGAAAATACAGAAGTTCCACTCAACATCGGTCAGATGTTTTCTTGATGATTTAACCTTCATCGGCCTGGAGAGTTCAGTCATGTTGTAGTGAACGCACTCCCAAAGTGATCAGATTCTGTCACTCGGATCATCTCTGCTGAGGAGAAACCAGGAGGAAAAAACAATGAAAAAACGGTTGAAGCGGAGTTTTCAAAAAATGGATTTATTTTAAATCTTTCCCTGCACCCCCTCACAGCATCTCCCTCTGCCTGCCGGGGAGATGCTGCTGCACCCCAGCAGCTCAGTGCGAGCGCGGCGCTTGGGGAGCAGGAGCGGCAGAACGCCTGGGATGCTCCAGGAAATCTGCCTTAATCCCTTCTGCCCGGCAGCTTCCATTGGGCAGCCCGGGCGGCGAGAAAAAAGCTGCGGCTCGCATTCACAGTTCATTGGCTGCGCCGGCAGGCCACGGGTGACCTAGAGAGACGATCTGCGATTGCACTGCTGGGCGGCAGAGCAAACCCCGCGGAGCCCCGGCGCCGAGCCTCCCATCCATCATCCATCTATCCACCTATCATCCATCCATCCATCCATCCGTCCATCCATCGCACCCCGGCCGGTCCGACCCGATCCGACCCGACCCGATCCGATCCGCGCAGCCCCGGCGCGGCTCCCGCCGGGCCATGTGAGCCAGGCACGGCACGGCACGGCACGGCACGGCACGGCACGGCACGGCACGGCACGGCACGGCACCGAGAGAAACCATCTTGGGGCGGCTCGAGCAGCTCAGCGCCCATAGGCTCGGCAGCGCTGCACGGAGATGATGCTCGCCAGCCGCGCCGCAGCCTTTCCCGCAGCCTTTCCCGCAGCCTTTCCCGCAGCCTTTCTCCCCGCAGCCTTTCTCCCCGCAGCCTTTCTCCCCGCTGCCTGCCCGTGAGCCACGCCGATGCTGCTGCCGGCCCCGCTCTGAGCTGAGCCGAGCCGAGCCGAGCTGAGCCGGGCTGGGCTGAGCCGGGCTGGGCTGGGCTGAGCTGCCACCGCCGCACCGCAGCTCCTCGGCATGATCCTGCTAACCCTCGGCTGCTCCTGAGCCCAGGTAGGCGCAGATTTCCCCTCTCTGGCTGCAGAAATAGCCATTCGCGGTCCGCGCTGAGCCGAGCAGGCTGGCAGGGATGGAGATGTGCGGGGGAGAATCTCCCGATGCTTCGGGAACTCTGTCGGGGGCACGCAAAGTTTATTATTCTGCAGCAATCTGATGATGCCCTTCGCTGAATCTTTGCTTCTAGGTGCTGCTTTGGATAATAAATGTGCATCGTGCCCGAGCGCTAGGTGAAGGGATTAAACTCTTGCTAGATTATTCCATGCTCCCTCCGACTGGTGTTTAATCTGATGTCATTTCCCAGTCACTTTTAGGGTTTCCAGTGAAACAAATGCCACCCTGGCGGGTTTGCAGGGCTGTGTTTGGGTTCTGCCGCGGTGTCTGTGGGCAAAGTTAGCGATGGAGATGATGATGATGATGATGATGGTGATGGTGGCTGTTGGCTCTCCCTGCCCCCCAGCCCCGAGCATTCTGCACATCCACAGAATGGGTTTGCTCTGCAAATGTGCATTGTGGTGTCATGGCAAAGTCATCCCTGTGACTGCTCTGCCACAGAGACCCTGCCGGCAGAACGTGTGCTGTTTGTCTGGCATCCGGTGCTGAATCAGACCAACTGCAAGTAAATACCTCGTTTATTTCACAGAAGGGAGGATTTGCAGCTAGATCTAGCTAGGTACATGAATATATGGACACTCTGCACACAGCAGTATTTGGGGGATGTCTGTTCTGCACACGAGCATGTATGACACAATAACAACATTTTATTATTGCATATTCCTGTAAATACCAGTTAATTAGCATGCACCAGTATGCTGTGCTCAGTATTACAGGGGATACTGCAGGGTTTTATTAACCTCTTTCCAAAACTGGCTGTTCTCAGCGTTGGGCAGGGAGGTGTGTCTTTCCCAGAGTGATGTGATGGTCGACATTACAGCTGTACATGATCTGAGTGCAGTTGTGACTGAGGGAAAGCTGAGTGCACATCAAAGCTCTGGTTTGTCTTTTTTAAGATACTGCTGCCTGTTATTTTAGTAGTAAAACACTGACTGGGCTGTTTTGTCCAGTGCAGGTAGTGATGTGGGGTTTATATATAAAATAACTCAGCAGAATAACTTATTAATGACTCTTGACTGTGCATCTGGTAAATACAGAGTCTGCCTCTTAAGGGATTGGATATAGATTGAAGAAATACCTGAATTCAAAGTCATTGATTGTAACCTCAAAAATTGCACCGAGTGTGCTGGGACAGGGAAAGAATGCTATTGTATTATATGAATATAATAAGAATATAATATAGTAAGAATGCTCTGATTGTTATCAGCAAAATAAAAATAAGCATTATTGCTTAGCAAGATAGAGGAGCTGCCTTAAGAAAACAGCATGAAATACTGAAACACAGACAGAGCAGTAGAGGGGAAGTTAAAGCATCTCCATAAAGTCATTATGATAAAAAACAGCAGAATATGGGAACTGATATGGAAGTTGTTGTAGTCACTTTGTATTTTGGCTTTTTTGATCAGGAGATGTTACATTTTTATTAGAGGAGAGCTTTCAAGTCTGCCCAGCTGACAAATGAAGAAGGAATTCAGACCAAATATTACAGATGTCAGCCAGGACTCACCCCTGTAGACATCCTTTGAAATACAAATCTACTACTTCCAGTTCCTTAAGGGAGGTTGGGTCTCTTTTAGGTGCCTTTTTGTTCCTCCTTTTGGGTCTGCTGGCTCTGGTCAGTGGCTTTGTGCAGAACGTTTTGGTTTTCATACGGAAAAGACCTGCTCTGAGTGAAATCAGCCGAGTGGTCCAGCTGTCTGCAGAGCAGAGAACAACCTGATTTTCCCTGTTACATACCTGAACGAGCTCCAGCCTGCTGAAATACAGCATGACTGTGCTGGAGGCACTGAGCAGAGGGGCAGTTATTGCATCCACCTTTGCACATTTGGGGGTAGCTGCACCTTTTGGAGAATGTGTTGAAATTTCTAGAATTGTAACCAAGTTCCAGTGCTAAAACAGCACGTGGGTTTTAGGGGGAGGAGAAGTGAGATGGAGCAAACCATGGGCAGGGCAGTGCCTCAGATTTCTGCATGAAAAGGCTCTGAATAGCTGATCAGTGCTGGTTCAGTTCACTGACAGCTACGAGCTCAGAAATCTGAAGCATCTCTCTGTAGCTTTGGCCAATTTCCCACAAGCTGGGTAAGAACTTCTCCATCTATAACAGCTGTGCATCTCTGGTTTAGATCTGCTAGATGTGCACACTCTGGTGTGGAACCACTTGAGCTTAGGTGTGTGATGTTGAACATTAAACAAATGTCTCAGCACAGCTGTCCTTGCTGGCAGAAGCTCATTACCAAAGTCTGAACCCTTCTGAGTTGCTACCTGAGAAATAAGGTGCCTGTGGTCACTGGACTGTTAGTATCCTCGGGTGTTAGGGGTTTTCCTTTTTGTGTGTGAAATGCCCCACCACGTACCAAAATTAAATCTCCAAAATCATGCTGACTTTATTCTGTAATGAGAAACAAGTTGGTCATGCATCACTGTCCTGTGCTTTCAATATTTATGTTGAATGAAGCATGGCTTGACAGTCAAGGCTGTTCGTCATTCCACCGAAATGGTTTCAGGCTCTCATCGCTGCTACAAAATATGTCACACTAGCTGAAATATCTGTTAGTCATGACTCTTTTCCTGGGACTTATTTTTGGATTATTATTCAGCAAAAGGTTCTGACTAAACTGGAATTTCATGTAGGTCCTTTGTTTCCCATCTCTCCTAGCATTAGCCTGCATATCCTATTCTGGTAGAATGTAAAGCTGCATAGATCACTGTTCCTCTCTGTCATTTGGAAAGTCTCTCTGTGCATGGGACCGAGGAACTGCAATCTGGTTAAGATTTTCTGGAAAACACCTGGAGCCACTGGTGATTATCTCTGACTGCTGATGTTCTTTGTGAGCTGCCTGTCCACCTCAGATAAGAATTGCCATGGAGTATTGCTGACAGTGGCATTTTCTCCATTAGAACAGCATTTGCTGTTAGAATTGAAAAATACATACCAATAGCATGATTAAAAATAGGAGTGCAGCCACAGTGCTGGAAAAACGCAGCTTCTCCAGAGCAAGGTGTCATGAGCCCAGTGTGAGTTCCCTGGAGGAGAAGAGGGATTTGCCAGGCTGCTCTGCTCCGGAGGCTCTGGGGAGGGCAGTGATGATGGGAGCAGCTGGGTGATGCTGGAGTTGGAATTTGGGCTCTGAGCGTTCCTTTGCCAGCTGTGACCATCCTGCTCAGAGCCATGCTGGAGCCATGTTCATTCTGTAAATTCTGATTGTGGAGACACCTGCAGTTGGGATTTTGGGGAGGAAATCCGAGTGCCTGAAAGGCTCACAGCTCAGCACTTTGGCTGCTGCTTGTGGTGCTGGAGAGGGAAATCAGTGTGACTTCCAGCTCTGCCACAGACTCTGTGAATGGCCCTGAGCAAAGCATTTAGTATCTCTTGGGCTCTGTTCTCCTTCTGTAAAAGGGAATAATAATGAACTCTTTCCACTACATTCTATTTATTTTATCTGCTTAGGAAATGAGATTTTCAGACCAAATACTGTTTTCTCCATCAGGATGCTGAATCCCAACAGAGGCTTCTAGATGCTACTTATAAATCACTTGACAGCCTGCATTGTGTGTTGTTGATCTGTAGAAGAATATTGCCGAGTGTCAGAAGAATCTGAATTTATTCTGAGGTTTTTGGAATAACATTTGATTAGCTAAACTCTCTTGTGCTCCTGGGGATGTTCAGTTTGGAGTGAAGAGCCTCATTTCCCTGCTGGTGGCAGTGCTTTGGTAGAAACACAGTGCAGGTGTCAGGACAGGAAGTGGGACTGTAGGTTTGATTTATTATTTTATAATTTTCATAAAGTTTTCTGTTTTCTGTTACAAACAGGGTTGGTTTCTAGAGCAGTCAGTGCTCTGTGCCCAATGTTTGCTGCCCAGCAAGCAGCAGCAGTGCAGGGTGCTACTGTGAGCAATCAAGAAAAGGCACTGGGAATATAACAGCATGGCTCAGATTCTCTTCCCTGCTCTCACATAATGACAGTTAGAAATCACCTTCCATTTTTCCTTTCAAGATCATCCTCCAGCAAGCTCCTCTTCCTCCAGGCTGGCTGTGAACACAGTGAGGTGCTGGCAGCCATCACCTTCACCCCTTTCCCTTCCTGCTGCACCTCCCCTAGCACTAGGCTGATTTATTTTCTTTCACTGAGGAGCATAAATCATTTTTATAGACAGCCTCAGTTAGGTTTTACACTGGATGTGTGATGGAAAAAATCACAATAACACCCCCTCTTCCTGACTGTGAAAGGGAAATAAGCCTTTCTTGAGGCAGGTTAACATGTTTAGGGTTGGCTTAGAAAAACCCTAAATCAAGGCTAAATTCCTCCAGAATAGGGAATTTATTCTGGGACTTTATCTTTTCAGCTCCTGCTGAATATTTTCGTATCTCCTTCTTATACTGAGGAGCTGAAAAAATGCTATTTGTTACTCCTGTATGGAATATCATGGTGCTTTTTCACTGGTGTGGAAAGTGCTTCCTCAGTACATCCACTGTCATCTCACTTGTGAATGTTCTCTGCTGTTAATCAGCAAAGGCTTTTCTCGATCTGTGCCACTCCACAAGCAGAGGGGCAGCACAGCATCCTGGCAGTGCTGGTGCTGAACACCTCCTGGAGGTGGATGGAGCTGATGGTGCTGAGCATTCAGCTGGATGGAGCTCAGGGCTGTCACTGAAGCCAGCCCTACAGCTTGGATCTGTCCCTGCTCACTGCATTTCCCTCTCTGACACTCACAGCTTCACCTCTCTGTTCACTCTGACTCTCTGCTCTCCCCACTTCCCACCCCCAATCCTGCACAGAGCTTAGAACCTCAGGAATATTCTGCCAGCTGCAGGAGTGTATTCCTTCCTTTCTCTCTTGTTTACTGCTCGCTAATTAAATTTTGTAGGTGGCAGTTTGAAATCTTAGTGGGACATGTCATGTGACTGCTAATGCTCTGCAGATCTCTATTACATAACCTTTAAGTAGTTTGGGAAAATGTGCTTGTGTCATACTGGGCCTGACATAAGGCTCTGTCTGCAGCCAGCAGTCTGATCAGGTTTTTTATGTACAATGACTGTAGAAATCTTGTGGATGGTTTGTTCTGGCACAAGATTTGTGCCCTCGCTTGTCAGGTCAATTGTCTTCCTTGCCTGAGATGCTTTGCAGTCGGCGCTGTCTGCCTTTCCTGCAGGGCAGAGCAGGCAGGGCTGGGATTTAAACACTCTGCCAGGTGATGATCAGATGAGTATGAACTGCAGGATGCTGGGATCCTTCCTGCTCTCCCCATCGCTTTGCTCATCCCTGTTTTGAAGTGACCAAAGTACAGAACTAACACAGAGAGCCTCAGCTTGTCCCCCAGCCCTGCACCTCCCACGGATTTAACTGGGCTCTGGTGCATTGTGCAAAATGAAAACATGAATCAATGCAGAAGTTTTAAAAAATGCTATGTGGGGATGATCAATTTTTAATGCTTGGTAATTCATTAGGTTCTGGTTTGCTAGAGGAGCACTTCTGTAATTGACAGCAGTGTGTCCACTCAGAATAGCAAACAGCTCTTCCCTTCTCTGAGCAGAACTGTCTATTGGTCATTACAGTTTCACATTTAATTTTTATTTTATTCATTAAACTGTCCAGTGCAGGTTAAGCACTCCACTGTGGATGGAGCAGCTCTGGGCCCTGAAGGAAATAAGTCTCCTTTTGGTTTGCTGGGCAGATGAGGCCTTGGCTGAGTCCTGCAGTGGCTCTGTGTGTTCTCTGATCAACCACAGATCTTTCTGCTCAGCTCTTTGTCTGCTGGCAAGGCTCAGTGGCAATGAGCTTCCGTGGTCTTGCAGTGAAAGCTGTAGCTGGAAATGAGGAAGAACTGGACGAAATTTTGGGTGTTGGGTTTTTTTAAAGTATGTCAGACTTTCAAGTTTATAATCTCGTACTGAAATGTGTAATTGTGTGAATTTTGTCTGGAGTGACCCTTAGTCTGCAACAGCAGAGCTCTTTGCTGAGTGCTTAGGAGTGATGGTTGACATCATTCTGTTCATTTTGCAGGTGAGAAATTTTCAATGTGCTTCAGGTTTATTTGCCCAAGATCATTCAGCAGGGTCAATGGGAATCCATGGATATTGTTTGCAGAATCTGGTCTAACATTTATCCATCGCATTGCTTCTCTTAATTAAATGTTGTATAAGAAAGGAGGAGGGGGAAGTATTGATCTTCTAAACCCAGACCTTTTTTTTGTTTCATTTTAAATTAACTATGTGCTACTCATAGTAATGAGTTTGCAAATGTATTCATCTTTTAAAAAATTACTACTACCATAAATCAGGGTGGCTGCAGCCAGTCTGTGTATTCTGAGGGCTACCTGTTCACCTACTGGGTATACTGGGACTATAAATGTCTCTGCTGGAAGGGTTCTCTGTGCTCAGCAGTCTGAAATCTGCTATATAAATCTGTTTCCCATACACTCCCTGTGATTTCAGTAACTCTGGTTTATTTGAAGATTAAGTACAGTTCATGGTGCTGTGTTCCCATGGCTGGTGGCTCTTGGATGAATTAGAGTCAGAGCAAAGCAGCAGCTGTAAAGCAGTTTTATGGGGTTTTTGCAGGGCAGGTGGGTGCAGCTGATGTTTCTGTGTCTAAAAGGAAACAAACCTGTCAGGAGGCAGTTGTTCCTGTTAGCAGTGCAGGATGAACTCCTCGGGGTGTGGAGCTCTTCAGTGAATGCTGTGCAGTCACAGGTGACAAGAGAGATGTCACCAGGGCCAGCTGCACCTGAGGTGTTCAGGGGTGACCCAGACAGGTGAAACTTTGGAATGACTTGGAGCAGCAGCAGATCTTTCCTTGCTCTATCAGCAGTGATCAGTGTGTGTCTCACCTGATCTGCTGGGGCTTCTCTTGAGGATTCCAGAATGCCAGCATGGACTTTATAAACTAGTTACAGTCACATCCTGCCCAGCACTGCTGTAGGGGGAGCTGGGAGGAGAGGCTGATCCTTCATGTCACACTGACTGTCCCAGCTCTGGTGGCTCTCGAGAGCTTTGGCTTCATCCCTGCACTGATGGGAGCTCACAGCTTTCCTCAGAGTCCCAAAATGCCAATTCCTGATGCAGCCAGACTGAAGCAGCCCTGCCCAGGCACTTCTGGGTAGATATTGATCCCAGCTGTTCGATGCAAATGAGAGTTTTGCCACCTTTGATATTGATAATTACTAATTATCATAAACCCTAAACCTTACGCTCAGCGTGCAGCCTAACTTCCCTTCTGAAAAATTTCTGTTTAATTTCTGTAAAAACTGTTAAAGTGTGTAAAGCTTCAAACTCCTGGTATTTTTACAACCTAATGATACAAGTTTTGTAAATACACAATTTTTTTCTTGTCTTAAAACAAGACAGAACAATTTAGGAAAGAGCACAAGGCAGGAAGACAAGCTGTCTGTGGTGATGAGAGCTCAAAGAATCAAGCAGTGCATGAGGCCATTGAGCTGCTGCCACCACTGCTGTGACACTCTGGAGCCTGTGGGGCTCAGGTGCTTCCATTGATTCTTTGTGGGAAAATTGCTCTGAGCAGAAAGCAGCAAACAATCCTGAAAGCACAATAAATAAACACTCATTTCATTAAACATAACTCAGTGCAACAGGTGTGTGACACTGAAGTGACCCTGAGCAGTGCAGGAGAGCTGCAGGTCCTGAGCATCCCTGAGCATCCCTGAGCATCCTGAGCATCCCTGAGCATCCTGAGCATCCCTGAGCATCCCTGAGCATCCTGAGCATCCCTGAGCATCCCTGAGCATCCCTGAGCATCCCTGAGCATCCCTGAGCACCACTGAGCATCCTGAGCATCCCTGAGCATCCCTGAGCATCCCTGAGCATCCCTGAGCATCCTGAGCATCCCTGAGCATCCCTGAGCATCCCTGAGCATCCTGAGCATCCCTGAGCATCCCTGAGCATCCCTGAGCATCCCTGAGCACCACTGAGCATCCCTGAGCATCCCTGAGCATCCTGAGCATCCCTGAGCATCCCTGAGCATCCTGAGCATCCTGAGCATCCCTGAGCATCCCTGAGCACCACTGAGCATCCCTGAGCATCCCTGAGCATCCCTGAGCATCCTGAGCATCCCTGAGCATCCCTGAGCATCCTGAGCATCCTGAGCATCCTGAGCATCCCTGAGCATCCCTGAGCATCCTGAGCATCCCTGAGCATCCCTGAGCATCCTGAGCATCCTGAGCATCCCTGAGCATCCCTGAGCACCACTGAGCATCCCTGAGCATCCCTGAGCATCCCTGAGCATCCTGAGCATCCCTGAGCATCCCTGAGCATCCCTGAGCATCCCTGAGCATCCTGAGCATCCCTGAGCATCCTGAGCATCCCTGAGCATCCCTGAGCATCCCTGAGCACCCCTGAGCATCCCTGAGCATCCCTGAGCATCCCTGAGCATCCTGAGCATCCCTGAGCATCCTGAGCATCCTGAGCATCCTGAGCATCCTGAGCATCCCTGAGCACCCCTGAGCATCCTGAGCATCCCTGAGCACCACTGAGCATCCTGAGCATCCCTGAGCATCACTGAGCATCCCTGAGCACCCCTGAGCATCCCTGAGCATCCCTGAGCAGCCTGAGCATCCCTGAGCCCCACTGAGCATCCCTGAGCACTTCCCAGGCAGCCCAAAATCCCAGCTGCA
Source organism: Entomyzon cyanotis (assembly GCA_024500445.1). Taxonomy (NCBI): domain Eukaryota; kingdom Metazoa; phylum Chordata; class Aves; order Passeriformes; family Meliphagidae; genus Entomyzon; species Entomyzon cyanotis. Next base: position 472,687 of record JAKEPQ010000852.1, read on the forward strand.
GCTAGCAGGGATGCAGCATTGGAGGCACCAAGGAAAATCCTTGCCTTCTCTTCCTCCTCACACTGCTTAGCCACTCTCAGGTGTGTTGTCTTCCCCCTCTCTTGCCATATTGTGGTTTGTGTAACTAAAATTTAGTCTGTTGCATAAAAAATAACCAGAACATTTAGTCAAACCGTGTTGTTGATTTTTTTAATAGCATTTTATTTAATAGCGTTTCAGAGCCCATGGTGCTGCTATTGAAAAGGATGTTTTCTCAGCTCTGATTTCCTGTAACTAAGTAACAGGAAATTTTCCCTAATGCAGCTGAGTTCTACACGGTGATGTGTGGATGGAATTGGCTGTAGTGAATTGGGAATTATTGTTTGAAAGAAGGTTTTTTGTAAGCCAGGAAAGGTGTCTGGAGCAAAGTATTCACTTGCACTGTTCTTTTTGGGGTTTTGCCAGCCTGGTTTGCCTCCTTCAGCTCTGTGTTAGCTCTTTGTGGAAGTTAGATCAGATCCTGCAGGATTTCCCAGGCAGGGAGGAAGAAGTGGAGAGGTTTAAAAAACACACAGTGAGAAGGTGGAGTGGAAAATGGAGAATTAAAAGTAGCATCCATTTATTTTCCATATGTATAAAGGGATTCTACTGTTGTCTGTCTAGACTTGCATTTAATAATCACTTTGTATATGTGAGAGCTGCTTGATTTCATACTGAATTCAGAAATGCTTTGTTAAACACTGCTGAGTGACAGCATCCTCCCTAATTCCTTGTCTTTGGTACTGGCTTTGTCCTCAGAAATATGTCACAATTTAGCTTTCCACAAGCTTTCATTTGTGGACTACTCCCCTTCCAAACTAAAATTTACAAGCAAGCAAAAAGGGACTGTCCTTGTCACCAAACCTGCCTTGAGGGTAAAAATGATATTTTGTCTGTGGTGTGCAACAATTGCCAAGAGAACAGAATTTTTGTAACAACCATGGCTGTTAGAAAAATGCAGCTTTGAGGCATGTAGCACTATTTATTTTGGTTTTATTCTCTGCAACATTCATTAAAAGTATAATTGCTGGCATTAACTAGGAAGAATAATGCAGGCCAGTGAGCTGCACTGCTTTCAAAGGTCCATGTCATTCCTATTATCAGAATTTCTAATTTATTGGAATAACTTCAGGGCTGACATGGCTTTCTTTCATAATGGGTTGGTGCAATATATCTTATTCAGATAAGTGGTAAATCTTCTCATGTGCATGAATCCCACTGTTGCACTCCAGTATAACTGGGCATGGGAAAAATACATTTGGATTTTTGTAGTTCCATAAAAGCTGCTTTGGGGATGAAGGCCTTTGAAATCCCCCAGGAACATTTAACTATCACTATCCATCATTATTGCGTTGATAATAGACTGCTATCACATCAATAATAAAAACATCAAGTAAATACTTCAGGGGAAATATCACAATATCCTCCTCTGTGTTTCATGTCTCTTAAAATTACCAGACACACTTGAAAGGGCAGCAGAGAAGTGTGAGAAACAAGCCTCATTATTTCCATCATGAATAATTAAAACCATTTACATAGAGTGGGAAATAGTTACAACACATCTTAAGGCTTTGCCTGTTTGTGTCAGTGTAGGGTTTGTGCTCAGGAAGGATGAGGTGAGCTGGAAGAAGGCAGAAGAAAGAGCCATGAGAATCAACCAGCAATGTGGGGAGCTTAAGTTATGAAACACTATTAAAGAGGAGCTAATTCTTTGTTGTCTAATAGGGACAAAATGACAAGGTGGCTCTGGTTTCATCACTAATTCTGACTCAAGCATAGACTTAGTGCTGACAGCTCCAGTTCAAGAGATTGCCAAGGTGATAGAAGTGCTCAGAAATTCAGTGCAAAAAGCTGCTCATCTTCAGTGTTGCTTTTCCACAGCATCTACCTGGCTCAAGTTTGACCCAGCTTCAGTTTTTACCTTATCTAAGTGCTTCCTGGGCTTGTTCTCTGTCTGAACTCAGGAGTTCTCAATGAACCCTTTCTTCCAAGTGCTGCATGAATGTTATTTATGCAAAAAATACCCTTTTCCTTTGGCAGTCTTTACATAGTGCCTCTGGTACTTTTCTCAGTGTAGGTGACTGAATATTTTTCAATTCAGAGTTCCTAACTAAAAGATATATCTGCTCTGGAAGCTCAAGGTTTCTCCTAATCTCTCACTACCATAATATTTCTGTGTAGTTCTGCTATTCATTTCTAGGTTTTCCCCAAAGCTGTTCTTGGGAAAAGCAGAATTTTTATTTCAAGTTGTTATTCCCATGAGGCCAAATACATTGGGTTAATACTTGTAGTGTCTCAGGAATAGCTGCTCAGCCCCCCATACATGTGCTTCAGGTGGAATGTTCATAGCAGATACTCAATTTTTCTCCATAAAGATAGAAGAGAAACTCATGCTAATAAATGGCTACATTTAGGGTAAACTCACCCTGTTGAAGATGATCTGCATTTGGCCATTATTTTGTATTTTTTCAGATTTATGTTTACCTGGGCTGCTGATGGTGAATTCCTGCTGCCCTGTCCATGTTCAGTCTCCAGAGCAGTTCTGCTGGAGCCTCCTGAAGATCAGCTTGCAGATGATAAAAGCCACAGAAAAGAGGCTTATTTGTTTTTTAGGAAGAGAGTGGTTTCTGTACACAACCTGCAGTTTGTCTGCAGGCAGTTTGACAGTGGCAGAGTTTGGATGAGTGAGGTGAAGGAGGGTTTGAAGGCACAGAGTCCTTAGCTTTGATTTGCTCTCTGTTTGCAAGTCTGGTTCAGATGGAATGGCAGCAATTTGCCTTCTACAGGCACAGGATTAATGGCTGAGAAGTGTTAAATGCTTTAAAGAAGTGTTAAATGCATTATTCCGTAGATACTTTATTTTGTGTTTCATGGATTCTCATGATGCACTTTGTCTTTCATCTTGGGATTTCAAAGTCCTTGCAGACATTAATTAACAAAGTCTTGCTGCACGTCTCTTAGGTAAGAACGATCATTATCCCCATTTTGTTCAGAAAGGCACATGATTTCACCAAATTCCTGCAGTGAGTCAGTGACAGAGCTGAGGATCAAAACTGGATGTTCTGCCCACACCACAGCTCTGCTCCACTCAGTGAACTTACCAGGAGATGTGGAGGTTTCTGTACAATGTAGATGAAACATTTTCAGTCATTTCCTGGTGCATAAATTAAAAATAAATGAAAAAAAACCCCAACAACCAATCCAGCAGTGATGAAAGTGAAGTAAAAGTGAAGTGATGAAACAACATTTTGTGGAAAAGACACACATACTTTTACTGAGTGCTGGAAGAGGCGCTGTGGTTCCCTGCAGGAAGGTATGTCTGCCTCACTTGGCAAATACTCCTTTTATCTCCTTTCTGGATACAGTGGAGCACAATCTAGATTTGGGGCTAGCAGGGAGTTGTTCTGTTGCAGAAAAGCAAAGTGCATTTATCCCACCTGCTGCAAGAGGTGTTCACTGTGCTTGGCTCTGATCTATTGAGGCAACAGTGGGTTTGCAAGACCTTGCTTGAAACTCTGCATTTTCCTGTCATCCAGGTGTGAAGATATTCTGATTTGTTTGTTACATAGCAGGATTCCCTCGCTCCCCACCCTTAGGTGATAATTTCTTTGTAAGGCAGATTTGGGGTTTTGTGCAGCCCAGTTGGAGCTCTCAGGGTTGTGTTCTTGTTGTTCTTGTTCTTGCTTGACCTGAACATTTCTGGTCTCACCTATGATGAGCTAAATTCCTCTCCGATTATAAACCATTGCTGATTATTTATTCCCTTAGCCTGAACAGTACAGGTGAATGCTTTTGACCTTAAGGTCTTCAAGCTGTAATTTCTAGGGATGTTATGAGTGGGATCTGAATTATGCAGGCCTGTGATGGGTGATGGAGGGGAACCTTAGATCTGCTGCTGCAGCCTGAAAAATAAAGAAAAAAATCTTTCTTCTGCTTAGAGGGAATCCTCCTGGTCCTAAAAATCCTGCTGAGAATCAAGAGGTTGCTGGAGGTTTCTAAGGAAGGGTTCTTTCTGAGAAAATCAGGCCAGGGTTTGCTTTTTTTCCCTGGAATTTAGAAGAGAGATGAGACAGTGTATTTAAAGACATCCGTTCTCTTCCTACATGAACAGTGGCTAGAATTTAGCATGCTGTCTGTGCTGGAAGTTTATTAATGTAATCACTCAGCTGCAGATAGTTAAAACATGGGAGGAATCAGGCTGGCAGTGAGCCTAATCACTGTGCAAAACCAACCCCACCACAGCAATATTAACCTTTCCCGGCTGGAGCTTTCTTACTTTCCCTCTAGTGTGCTTATCTAAGCTTGCCAGCAGAATGTGCAAGGTAAAGACTTTCAGGAGGTGTGATGGTGTGGGGTTTTTGGTTTATTTTTAATTGGAATTATGTATTCCAATATTTGTGCTAATGGCTTTCCTGCAGAGTTAGAACAGAATGTGCTCTGCTTTGCTCAGCGGCAGGTGAGAGGCAGAAGGTGAGTGTGGAGATGGGGCTGTGGTTCCTAGAGCCCTGCAATCAGAGAATGCCTGAGGCTGGGAATGCCTCAGGACAGCTGTGACCACCCTCTGAGCTGTCACCCCTCTGGGACAATGCTCTCCTGTCCAGGGAGGGAGTGGCAGCAGATGTGAGGCAGGGAGCTCAGCAGAGCTCTGTGCAAGCAGGGCTGCAGCAGCTCTGCAGCCTCCCAGCTCTGCCACAGTGTGAGACTGTCACAGCTCGCTCAGCCCCCTCCTGTCCTCACCTGTGGCTACTGCACTGCTGCATGCTGCCAGCATGGCCTGGGCTGTCACCTCTGCTGTCACCTCCAGAGCCACCTCTCCAGCACAGCCTGCTCCTTGTCCAGCGCCAGGAGTGACACCAGGGGCAGGCAGAGCTGTGGGCAGAGAGGCAGTGAGCTGCCTGGGAATTCCTTGTGCACAGGAACTGCACAGATTGTGCATCACTCAGCAGCCCTGGCTTGCCTCTCCTGGCTGTGCTCTCATCGCTGAGAGGAGAAGCATTTTTCTCATCACCAACATGTCCACAGCCACAGCACAATTGTGGATCCCATATTCTGGTGGAGGAAGGATGTTCTCCTGAGCCACTCCAGCTCTGACCTGCCAGCTGAGCCATTAGCCTGATGAAGACACCTTTCCATCCAGTTTAGCAGATTTGAAGTCATCATTTCCTTTCCATCCAGTTTAGCAGATTTGAAGTCACCATTTAAATGCTGCTCCAGGACTTGCACCAGCAGTTGGAAATACATGATTCTTGTGTAAGGGAGAGAGAAAAAGCAAAAAACATTTTCTAGAAGTTTTTATGCCAGTTCAAGTTGGAATTTAAGTTTATGGAGCTCAGAGTCTAGAATGCTTTAGACAGGTGGATATTAACAACTGGTAGTGGCAGTGATAAGGAAATAAGATATCCAGGAGAAATGGAACTTAGTTACAAGGAAAAATACTGTAAGCTTGAAGGAATCTTCAAAGTAACCACGTTCCTTAAATGACGGAAAGCAGGAAATTGCAGTGAATCTCAATTTCATTAACTGGATCAAAGAGGAAGATAGATGTGACTTGCATATCACCAATTCTATCCTTTGGATGATACAGGATGCAGATGGAGGCAGCAGAAAAAGAAAATCCTTTAACTAATCTTCATATAACTTAATAGGAAAGTCAAAGTAAATTGATTCTCACTTCCTGGGCTTACCTCTGGACCTGTGATAATATAGTTATTTAACTTGCTGTTATTCAGAGCCCCTGGAGAAGGGCAATGGCACAGCTCTTGCAGCTCCACACGGAATGAAGGTGTAAACACAGGTGGCTGTGGGGTTCAGGTGAGCTTTAAATGACTCAGAAGGAAAGTGGGAATTCAAGGGAACTTTGCTGTAAGTCTGGCCAGAAAGGGCCACGTTTAGCAGCACCACAGAGACTGTGAGGAATTACTAATGCTCAGACAGTAATAACTTATAAAAATTGGGTGGAGAAAGAAAGCTTTCTAATTTTAGTATCTGCCTTAGAGTGGCTATAAATGAAATCTTATTTCTTCATTGCCCATTTCTTCATTGACTGTAAGAGGGCTGGAGGTGTTTATATACCTCTAATCATAAATAAAATAATCCATGAAGATTTCCATTTTGTGATTTCCATGTGATTCATTTTTAATAATAAATATCTTTAGTCTCCGTAACTGGAGTACATTTTGAAAAACGATCGAGGCTAATAAATGTTGATACATAATTTATAATTTCCATCTAGGTGATCCCAAATTCTTGCTGTCTGAAGGAAAAGTTGTGGTTTTTTGCTAAGGGGTGGTTTGGACCCGAAGAGTCTCTGCACTGTGGACACATCTCCCTCTGGTTTCACACTGCACAGGCTGAAATCCCTTCTGATGAGCCCATTAGTGCCTGGCCAGGTGACAGATGAGTCACCTGGAGAGCCAAACTGTGCACTGCAGTGTTTCTGGAAGGCAGGGGGATCCTGCAGGGCTCAGGTGGCTCTGCTGAGGGCTGCTCTGCCTGCTAATGCTTTTGGCTGCCCAAGCGGGCTCAGGTCCAGCAGGGCTTGTGGCAAAGGCTGCACTGGAGGAAAAAAAGGCTTTTTCTCTGCAGGTTCATCTCTGTGTTGGCAGTGCAGTGTAACTTGGTCATGACAGCATTTACAGGTCTCAGCAGAGCCTGGTGGGGCTGAGCAGGGAATTAGAGACAGGGAATTAGTGCTGTTGGCCACTGAAGATTTTGGAAATGCTGCACCTCGGAGAGGAGGGAGAAATCAGGGATTGTGCAGTGCAGGTTCAGGATGCTGGTTTTGTCCAGGAAGGGGAAATTCTGTTTTTGCCAAGAGGATCCTTTGGCTCCTGGCAGACTGGGGATGTCAGGGTGGGGTGGTTTGGCTATTGAGACATAGCAGCTGCTGTCAGATGCCTTTGGCTTCACTTCAGTTTCAGATTTCTTTACAGAGATGAATCTCCAGCTCTTGTGCTGTTGTTTATGTCAGAGGCAGTCAGACGTTTTCCTGACTGTCATTTTCTCATAAAAAGCCTCCTCAAATCCTTTTTAAAGGATTTACATTTCATGTTGATAATACTTGGGGCTTAAAGGCCTGATTCTCCTCAGACTTGTGGTAATATCACTCAGGGATAATGCCAGCTAGAAATATATTAGTTACATGTGTGAAATGAAACAAAAATTGGTCTGGCTAATACATAATTCATTTAAATAAAAATCAACAGCCCCGTGGAAAAGATGGATATTATATTTGCTGGTGTGCTGTTCCTGCAGTGCTGCAGTGCTTTGTTCATACATGGTGCTAAAATTGGGTTATAAATGCTTTGCTGGGTGGGGATGGAGCTGTGACAGCTTTGTTCCTCTCCTTGTGTGTGGACCATGGAATCCTCTGTACTTTCATGAAACCTGAATGGAAAGTGTGTATGAATATATGAGATGTTGTGAATTTTACTGTTAAAATGAGTATTCTGCAAGATTCAACATTAATAGATATCTGATGTTCATGAAGATTTTTTTTCTTAGTCAGAGGTTTCTGCAGGTTTGAGGTGCCAGTGAGTGCAGAGTTTCCTTCTGGTCTGTGAGAAATGGAAATGGTTCTGAGCACAGTTAGCCCAGGAGGGATTTCCTGCAGCAGTTCTCTGGTACACAAAGGGTGTCCATGTTTGCACCAATAAAATGGAGAAATCATCCAGCCTTGTGCTCAATAACCTCTTTCTAATTTGTAAATTAGGTAAACTATTTGATACTTACACTTTATGAAAGGAATACTCAGTGGTATAGAGGTGTCACTTGCCTCTTTATACTTGTCATTTCTTATGCCAGGCTGTTAAAAAGTCATAAACAAAGCAATTATTTCACCTGGATAGCCAGCTTTGTGTTTTCCCAAGAATCGCATTTCTGGATGTTCTGTGATGCTCTGCTTTTGAGATGTGCAGCCAGCAGAGGTTTTCAGCTGCACCTCAGCACAGGAGTCATTTGCATCAACTTCCTGCCCAGAAGGTACCAAACTTGCCTTGAATTTGTCACAAAAACTTTGACAGCAGACTCGCACTTCGAATTTAGGATAGATTTCTGCAGCTAGGTGTTTAACTAATTAAATTCAGAGCAATTTGGCACAGTAGCTAAAAATACGGGAACCCTCAAGACTGCAGTGCTTTGGAGAATTGATGTCAGCTGGAGCCAGAGCCATTATGAAAATCAGAGTGATTGAGAAATTTTTAAACTGAAAGGGCAAAGCAATGTGATATTGAGAGCATAAAAGAGGAAAATTAAGGGCAGGATATGAGGAGTGATAAGAGGCTTTGGAAATAGGAGTTTGCTCAGTGGAGCTCCTGCCAGTGCTAGATTTTGTGAAGAGTTTTGGTTTGATGGAGGAAGGGTTTGTGTGCTGAGAAGGTCACAGAATGTCTGCTTCCAAAAGAGGGAGCACAGAGCCGTGGGGACCTTTGATGGAAAAAAGGGTGGAAAACTCTGGAAAAGTAGTTTAAATGGTTTATGGTTTGATATAGTTGATGAAGATTTTATTGTTCGAATTTAAAAAAAAAAGAAAAAATATTTTTATTCCTTCATTTGGAAGGAAGAAGTTCACTTTGCCACGTAGTTCACTTATCAAATCAAAGTAAATAATAGTTTTCCTGCATTTTTTTCCATTGGTTGGTGTGAGTGTTTTATTGCTTATCAGGGCTTTTTCCTTGTCAGCTGTCTGCACTCATTTTATCATTCTGGTGATGGAGGCTGTGGATGTTTCTGTTCCAGGGCTGGGATTGCATGCCTGGAGAGCCTCCAGGGCTGCCTATTGTTCTTTCTTCCTTTGAGCTGCAAGTGACAAGTGAGCTCTAATTTTTAAATTTATTTATTAAAAAATCTAATCAACAATCTTCCCATTCACAATCAAGATCACCATTCACCCAAAGCTAGATCTGTATAATTAACCACAAGCTAAACTTAGCATTTTCAGTAGCATTTCCTCTTTGCTGTCATGGTGGGAATGGTTCAGTCTGGCTAATATTGGGAGGATATTCGAACAGAGATATAAGGATTTTTTTTGTCTGGTGGCAAATTCTGCAGCTATAAACGTTTCCCTTTGAGACGCCATGGGTGCAAAATGGAATTCCAGATTTCATGCTGAGTTCAGTGTGCAGTGGAGATCCTCACATGACCTTGTCTGGTTGTTGTCCTGCAGTTTGGTGTCCTGGCTGACTGCAGCCTGAAATGCACTCAGAAAGCTGAGAGAAAACACTGCAACTCCACCAGGTGTCATCAGTGGAGTATTTTGGGATGTTGTCTTGCCTAACCAATGAGCAGGGTTGGGTTTATGCTTCCAAAAATGGTTTAACAAGAAGTTGTGATTCTCTCTTTTGGAAAACACTCTCCATTTTTCAATGGCAACTTGCTTTCAGAACTTCCCACATCATGGAGATAATTAGGTAGGAACCCTGCAGTTTTCCCTTCTGGAAAGCTAAATACTCATTCTCCTCAGATGGTTAAGAATTCCTATCAAAATCACTGTGTATTTTTGATAGAGTTCAGATTTTTATTTATCTTGCAGTTACTTCCCTTTCAAGCATCCAGTTTATTGCAAGGTAGATCTTTGAGCATCTTCATCTCAAAATGTGATCTCACCTGAGTGAGCATTTGCTGTGCTGCCCGTTGGCTAAGTGGTTTGCAGAGCTCTTTTTGGGAAAATTCTGGGCTGGGGCTTCATGTGACTGGAGGGGAATTCACTAAATGGCCAAAATGGAAACATTCTGTTCTGGGAGTGTGAAGCACGTTTGGGCTTGCAGGGAGCACAGGGAGAAGGATGCAGAGTGGGTAATTTGGGTTATCTGGGGTTTGGGTTGGAGGAGTTGGCTGGGAAACCTCTGAGCTTTCCTGTTGTTCCTGTGGTGCCAAACAGAATAATAAGTTGTAAAGGAACTTCAATGAACTGGATATCAGAGCAGAGGGACAAGGATAACCTTGGTTTAACTGGACACTAAAACCAGGCAGGCAGGAGGATTGTGCAGCAAGAACTGGTGATGTGTTGGGAGAAGATTCTGTTCCCAGCAAGCTCAGTTCGTTCTGCAGCAGGTTTGGAACATTTCTGTTTGCTCTCTCCACTTTGACATCTGTGCAGCTGCTTCTCCTCCCTTTTTTGTTTTTATTTAATAAAAAACATCCATAAAAATGAAGCATGATTCCATGAACTGCTTGTGGTGCTGTCATCATTTGGAAGCACCATTTTCATCAGTTTTCAGTGGCTGGTAAAATCTGAATTTCTTCTCTCTGTCCTGTAACAGACTCCCAAAATAAAAAGCTTTAGGACACTTTTTTAGGTGAGTGGATTCAGAAATTACTAAAATTCCAGGTTAATACTCCTGCCTGCACCCAAATTTTCCCTTGGTGGAACATCTCCCATGGCTTGAATATTTTCAGTTTCCTCTTTTGTGCACCCAGAGCTCTCCCAGCTCTCAACCTGCAATTACAGCTCTGCCTTATAAATATTTAAATGGCAGTTCAGCTTTCAGACAGAGTACACCAGTGACAAAGATCAAGCTTTCTGACCTTTCGCTAATTTGCTCAGTGAAACAGGATTCCCATGGTCTCATTTTTTGTATTTAAGAGAAGAAATTTGCATACAGAGAGGATGTTGGTTTTTTTCATTTTTGTTGCTAATTTCCTTTTGGTACATTTATTCTGATAAATCTTAAAGAAAAAAAGTCACTAGATAGTTTTATCAGTTATGCAGGAGAATAGGAAAGATAGAATTGAAGAAAAAACCACTTGGGCTCTTTATCAAGAAATGATTTTTTTTTACCATTGTAAAAGAATAAATCAGCAAACAAAGCAAAAGTAGAAATATGTCTGGAGCATCACAGGAATTTGCCACTCAGGATTTATTTGGTGTTTCACAGTGCTTGGCACAGGAATATTTGGTGTTTCATAGCCTTCCCTGAGAAATCAGTTCATGTTTAGAACATCAGAAAAGCCAAAAGTGTTTTACAGCCAAGGGCGGAACAGCAGCAGCTGCTGACTGCAAAGGGCAAAGCTGGTTTGGGGTAAGGATTGTGCTCTAATCGAGGAATTGGTGAGGGACTGAGAGCAAATCCTGATAGTCAGAGATGTGGGGGACAGGAGGCAGCTTCGGAGCAATGGCTCAGTGTGTGTGATGCGAGGTGAGGTAGAAAGAAATGGCAAAAATAACTCCCAAAGTGGGGTTTGGTGGTCAGCAGGGTGGATCTGACTCTGCAGGGAGGAAGGGACAGAAATTAGCTTTTTATTAGCTTGAGAGAGGGGAGAAAAGAAACGGGTAGAGCTAATTAAAGGTATCAGAAGGACAGAGGCTATTCCTGGCCATTCCAATCTCCTCATTCACTGCAGGTCGCTGAAGAGCAGAAACTTTCCCTTATGCCCAGTTAAAATTGTCACATACTTGTGAAATCTCACAAAACTCTGATCAAATGAGAGATTCCACAGGTTAATGGAGAATATTTTTTTTTTAAAATAACACCATTGTTGTAAAAGAATTATTACTCTTTTCTATTGAAATGCCAAGCAGTAATTAATTATGTTCTGTGATTGTTAATTATGATTTAGGTGTCAATATTGTGCAGTTCTGTATGGACACACTGCTCTTTAGTATTTCTTTAGTATCACAAGTATTTCTTCCTGTGAGCATGTTGATGTGCTAATGTATTTCTAAAATGAACATTTAACCCCCAACTGCACTGATACCCAGAGTGAGTGATTTTCATGGCTAACATTCCCCACACTGCAAAGCACTGAGCTTTGGAAAGAAATACAAAATGTTTCTGATAACAGCAAAGTGTGAAGCTGGAAAATCTCAATTATTGCTTTGGGAATGAAATTGTTCTTTCTGAAAAAGACAACACCAGCATAGCCCCAAAATCTGAATTGACAGAAAATTAAACAATGCAGTATGTAAATGTAATCACTAATCCACTGGATTTCCAGGAGCTGCAAATGAAAACTGTATCATGGTTTTGTAAACCTTAGCTAGAAATTTGGGTTTCTTTGTATTCCTTATGAGCCAATTTTGGACCTTGAAAAGCAGGGAATTCTGCAATTCCTGCAGCAGAGGTTGGGACAGCCAAACCCTGGGAAAGCTTTGTTAGTTCTCTTTGTTTCTTATTTTATTTGCAGCCATAAACGGATGGACATAGCTATAAAGTTGATTAAAGAAGGGACTTAATTAAGGGTTGTAATTAAACTAGTGGAGGAAATTACAGCGGAATTGAAAATTCAAAAGGAGCCTGTGTGATGTAAAGGCTAATGGTGCTGAGGCAGTAATCTGTATGAAATAATTGATTCTGTAGCCATTAGTCTTTGCTAATGAGATTAAGGACGAGGTGCCACGATCTTGCTAATTAATTTGTTTTGTCACTTGGAAATGTGATGTAATGGGACCAAACTGGGGATGGTTTAATACACCAAGAAGCTCTCAAATTGTAAGACAAATATAATCCAAGTATTTTCGTATTCTCAGTTGTAATAGGGTTGAGAATAATATTTGACCTAATCCTAAAGCACTTAACCAAACATTCTGCATGGAAGAGCCTTCCTGATGGAAAAGTATCAGGAAATTACTCCTCCAGTTGCATTGGAGGTGTTGTGAGGACTTTATTCATTTTATTCATTTTATGCATTATTACAGTAACGAGGACATTATGGCACCAAACCCAATATTCCTATTTCTAGGAATATTACTGTAGTACCTATCAAAAAATTTTAATTTCCTATTAAATTGACCCTAACCTGTCAGTTAGTATCACTTTTGGGATTAAAAAAAAAGACATGCAAGAGTGAGGAAATGAAATAATATTCATATTTTAATGTGACAGAAAATACCTTCTCTTTTCTTGCAGGCAAATCCTGATCTGAGTAGAGAAATGAGCTCTGCAGTGTTGTGGTGGCCAAGTTCAAGATCAATAGTTTAGGAATCATAAATTTCTGTGGTTTTGCACTGGTTGAGTCCTTTGATTAACAAGAAGTATCTTCTTTGGGGAGTAATCATTCTGCAAGTGATTCTAAGGTTCTTTTGCTTTTCCAACAGTAATTTTCATAATTCCTCAGGGCTTCCTTCTTAGGCAGTGCCTCTCATTCAGAAGCTTTTTGTTGGTGTAAAGAGTTTGTTCTCTCTTCTCAAACCTCTGCCCCTTTCCTGTATACATAATTTAAAGTTAATCTCAGCCCCATGCCTGTGTCAGTGGCTGTGCAGATCCACTGGCTTGGATTTTATATATATATATATATATATATATATATATATTTACATCATCATATACACATATATATACATTGTATTGCATTACCACAATGCAGGTAATGAATTTGTTCTCTGCAGTATCTTTAACCTAAAAAATTCAGAGGCATTTCTGCAGTGCTCCTAACCCAAAGTTCACCTTATTGTTACCTGCTTAGACTGAACAGGACAGCAATAAATTGTAATAAATAAATTATAGACAGTAAATAAAATACATCAGCTTGGTTGGTATCTGTATTAAATACTTTTTTCTCTGCACACCCACACAGCACAGAGCTGCAGCACTGTTACACATTGTAATACTGCTGATTATTTCACTAATGCTGAATATTTATACTCTGATTGAGGCAAAAGGAAAAAGACGTGTTAAAAGCAGAGGTAGGTCAGGATAATCCTTTCAATTTAAGAAGAAAGATTGAAATGTGTTTTGTGAAGGATTTATTGAAGTATTTGACATTACAAGCTGAACAGTTAGGAATTGCTTCAATAGATGATAACTTACAGTTGTTGACATTTTGCCTTCCATGTTGAATATTACTGTCCTTTGTCTAACTTGGCTCCTGATTCTTCAATCACAGTGCATTCATCCCTTGCAGTTTAGGACCAAAGTCAATTGCTGAATTATTTCTAATGTATGGGTAGAGATCATAAAAGAGAGGCACAGTGACAATTCATCTTTCAAATGAATTCCCAAAACTGTTTCACAGCCCAGCCAGGGAGGCATATTAGTGTCATTTGGGTTTGTAACTATTTTGTGTCTTCTTAGAAGTTGGTAAAGCATTTATGGCTCCCCAACCAGAAAAAGTTTAGCTGTAATAAAACACATTAAAACAGTATTTCATGGAGATGGCAACATTTCAACTCCATGTGACTTACAGTTTTAAGGAAACTTGAATGAAGGTGTCACTTCAGAGATGGTGAGGATGTTGGTGCTCAGGGTTAGTTCTCCACCTTTCAGTGACATTTGTGTCTTGCTGGTTTCAGCACGAAGAAGAAAGATGTGAACTGGTAAACTGAGCTCTGCCATGGCCCATGATAAAATCTCATTGTGCTGCACCTTCCTGTGTCAGTGTTTGTACCTGTGTTACCTGAAATAGCACAGTGCCTGATGGTAAAACACCCAGCTGCACCTTTGGGGATTCTCATGGTGGTTTTGTCCCTTACTCCTTCCTGGAGCTCACTCACCCCAAAATGTTGTGGCTTCATTAAAAGAGTGGTTGCTGGGCTGGGTTTGTGCATTTCAAGACTCTTTTGGACCTGGAGAATGGCTACTTGAAGTTTCTTCCTCCCATTTGGTATTTTGGTATCTTCACTCTGTATTAAAACCAAGACTTCTCTCTGTCCCAGGAAAGATGAGAGAAGCCATTCCAGCTTTTTAATTATCCTGCACAATCCTTGCAGCAAAACCTTCATGGTGTGAATGAGCTTCACCTCAGCTCTTTATGTTTTTAACAAACAATCCCATCCCTCAAAACCAAACTTGGGTAACTTGTGCAGCATGAACTGACTTCTCCAAATCCATCTTCCCCCAGCAAAAGGCTTTGTCACCAGAGCTCTGCAGCAGCCAGGCTGTGCCTCAGTGAGTCACTCAGATCCATCCAGGGCATTGAATTACGATCCTGCTCAGCTGACACAAGGCAGCCACTGGTTCCTCTCAGGAAACTCATGAATTAGTAAAAGCTCCTGAGCTCCCAGGCCCGAGCCCAGCAGAACTGGGAGGATTCATCCTTTCCTGAGTGATTTCCCATGTCCTACAAATACAGCCTTGATGCTGCCAGCAGAATTAGATTTGTGCTGATGAAGACACCAAACATTATGTAAGTGAAGGCATTTAAAATAGCTGAAAATGTGGGGGCATGAGGGAAGTATCTATCATTAACTCTGCAATCTGTCAGACTGTAACCTCTGATATTTAGCTGGCGCTCACAGCATGCAATTCATCTGCCTTGCCATCCTGTGTGTGGAGGGACACCATCCAGAGGTATTTTTGGAATTCCATCCCAGGGAAAAAATGAGTCTTTGGAGGAACTTATTCATGCTTGTCATCTCCTGTTACATTTTGGGATTTAGCACAAATTTGGGCTCCAGAGGGTGTTGTGCTACATTTGTGTCACGACAGGAGTTGATTGATCAGAGAAGTTTGCAGTTTAGCAGGTGATGTAGGGCTAATGAAACAGAAAAAGGGTGGTGGAGGAAGTTCTGTGGGGTGGCTGTGACCTTGCTGTGCCCTGGCTGAAGTCCTTGGTTCTCCCAGGGAGCAGAGAAGGTTGGGTGTTAAGGAGAACACTTGGATACCTTTGGCAAAAGCCACAGGGAAGTTTTCTTTGGCATTAGGGAGAAGCACAGAGATGTTGGTGTGAAAATGCAGCTGCTGAGGAGAGGTGGCAATGATACCTTGTTGGTTCTGAACAATTTGCAGAGGATGAGACCCAAGTGTGGTTTTTGGGGTCAGGGAGTCCCTGCCTTGTGTCCCTGGGGTGTGGATGCTGAGGACACTGCTCAGGTGGGCTGACTTTGAGCTTTTCTCAACTCACTCCTGTCCCTCAGAGTATCTTAAGTCATCTCTGCTCAGGTGTGGGGCTCAGCAGAATTCAATTTGCTGACCTTAATCAGCACATCTTTCCACTCAGTATTTTTGTTTTCTAGTTGGCAAAACGCAGCCCAAATCAAATAGCATGGAAAGGTGCCTGACTGCCTCAGAGCCTTAGCTGCAGCACAGTTTATTTCTAAAACTGCTCCTCCAGCAGCTCTAACACCTTTGCACTGGGTTACTGTGACCTGAATCTCCAAAAAGAGGGATGTGAGGATAGAGCATGAGGTTTGGAGCTGTGAGGATCTGGTGGAGAAGTGAGGATGCAGCAGAAGTTCTCACAGTGATGAACTGCAGAGCTCCCTGCGGTTTCTCTGGGCTGGGAGGTGAGGCCACCCTGCCTGGGTGCTCAGTGCCACCAGAGCTGCTCAGTGCCACCAGAGCTGCTCCCTGCCCTCCCAGGACACAGAAAACACTATTAGAGGCTCCTGGGTGAGGACAAGGATAGGGAGAGATCACTCAGGAATTATTGCTGCAGCAAAAAAGACTCTCCTTGGGGGAAATTTATTTATTACCAAACAAATCAGATAAATAAAAACCAAAAACTCTTCCCCCAGGCTGAGCTTTAATTCTGAATTATCTGCCTGTGGGGAATGGGGGCTGGGTGCAGTGCAACACATGTTGTTTCTGCTGCTCTTAAAAGTGAGAAATTCGGGAAAAACCCCTTATTTTTACACTTGTCTTCTGGTTTCTGTCAGTGGCCCTCTGCTGTTGAACACTCCTGTCCCTGAAGTGGACACTTGATTGAGTTTCTGCACATGGAATGATCTTAGCAATTTGCTGATCTGCTGAGACTGGGAAGGACAAGTTAATTGCATTTCATGCTGGAATTTACATCAAACTTGGATTCATGTAAAACTGTCACAGTGCTGATGCTCTGTTACATTGTTGTTTAAATCCTTTTTTTTTTTTTAAAGAAGTTCGTTCACTAGTTTTATTTTTAAGAAGTTTTTATGTTTCTTGAAGAAGCAGCTTGAAATCCCTGTGATTCTTCCTTGCTGTGGGTGGCATTCAGATGGATGGGCTCGCTGTGAGAAGGGAAGCTAATTTTGCCCGAGGGAAGAGGAGCTTTATTGGATCTTTCCTTGGGCTGTGGAGCTCAGCTGGAACCAACTGGGATCTCACCCAGAGATCAGTGGGAGTTTCTCCACAGTTTGGATTTAGTCTCTCCCAGTGATTCATGGTCTCTCTTGAGTCATTTTGCAAAAGGTGTTTGATTGCTGCCCAGAACAGAAAATGCTTAGCAGAGAATTAAGTAGATTTGAATTATCCCAAATCCAGAATCCTCCAAGTTTTCTCAGGAACGTGTGGACTTCAAAGTGTATTTGCATGGAAATGTAGTGTATTTCAGGTGGTTGCTCCCAAACCTGCTTTGAAAAGGAATTGGAGAATGTTGTCTCCACTGGCTCCATCAAAAAGGTGTGAAATATCAAACCTAAAGATCCCTCTAAGCTAAGGAGTGCTGTGAGTTGAGTGGGTGAGACAGCAGAAACGCTCCTGGATTTTTAATGGTGCTTTGTGTTAACCTTTGCTGGGAATGTGCTATTAATATAAAGAGATATTCTGCAGACTGTAATGATAAATATTGGACAGGGTTTTTCTGCTTTGTTCTGTGTCCCTACATTTCTTTGAGAAGGTGTTGAAACTGAATTTTTTCACTTGCCCTCTGAAATTGATTTCTTTCAGGGTACCAGTGATGATACATTTAAGGCTCATTTTGGAGTTTTATGTTGGACTTCAGTCTTGTTTCCTGCCCTGACAAAAATGTTTATCCAGCAAGGCTGAATTTATTAATGTAGTTTGCCTTCCATGGTATGTGATGGATAATTAACCATCACCTCCATGCAGTTTTGGGGCACATGCAGTGAAAAACATGTTCAGAAAACACACTTTATGTTAGGAGGAGGAAGTGCTGTTCAGGTACTGCAAATGCAGCTTAACCAGGTGGCCACTGACTTGTTTTCTTTCTTTCTGCACAGTTTGGAAATGCCCCATCATGTCTGCAGCCTGCAACTTCACAGGAAATATTTGATCAGACCTGCTGCATAGAAGAGACACAGATTTCCAAGTCTCATGTCTCCACCTTAAATGAAAAGCATAATCACGGGCAGTTTTTAGTAAGTCCTGTCTTTATCTCTACACTTTCATGGCAACTGATGCATTTGAAGAGAAGTTTCGTTTTGCAGTCCAAACTGCTGCTTTTGCTTGGTTGGTTGTGTGGTTTTTGGGGTTTTTTGCATGGGGATTTCTGAGGGGCAGAGTTTGGGAGAAAAAGGGAGGATTTAACTCCATTATCTACACAGCAATGTCCTTTGGATTGATTCCTTAAACTCCTGTAGAACTTATATAAAACACATACGTGTGTGTGTGATGTAGTCTAAGCATGAAATGAGAGTTTGAAAGCCAAAAATATGACATAAACAGTAATTGCAGTGCTTAGTTCAGGATGCATGAATGGGAAGTGAGGATCCTGAGCTCAGTGTTATCAGCAGCACATCCCAGTCTATCCTGTTGTATCCATCCTGATTCTTGTTTCCCAACATCAGCAGATGTTTTCTGGTTGGATTTCTGGGTGTTTGCACATCTTCTGATTTTCAGGCACCTTTTGAATTCAGAGAAGGAACTTTCAGAAGGGTTGGTCAGTCAGTGCTCCCATCTCTTGGTGGCTGAGTTAGGAGATGCAGTTCAGATATCACCTTTGATCTTCAAAGCACTTTGCAACCAGGAACTAGCAGAGTAATTTAAAGAAAATTCATTTAAAAATACCATTTTTAAACCTTATGTTCTGACTACTCTTTGTACCTCCCTGAAGTGAAAGTAAAGGTTTAAAGCTTTCCTTTAAGAGCCTGATATGTGGAGCTTGAGGTTCTAAATTTGGTGCTGGATTTATCCATTTGAAGGATATGAGTTTGATTGCATCAGAAGTAATTACATTTAATATGACAAGAGAAAAGTGCATAAATGTGATATTTTGAACGGCTGTTAATGCCTTCTTTGCATCTCTGCTTCTGAAAAGAATAATTACAGAGCTGTGATGTGACGGGAACGTTAAGGTCTGGTGAAAGACATTTCTGGTAAAAACGTGGAGTCAATCCTTCAAAGTTGTGTCAAATTTCCCTCAGCAGGAGGTGTCTGGGAAGGGAGGTTGTTGTTTGTAGCCCCAAAACCTCCAAAAAAACCAACTTGAGGCAAAGCTGGGCTGCAGCACTGAGTCCTACTGAGCTTTGCCATTCCACCATCAGTGCTCTCTCTGAATCACTGCAGTGACTTACTCAGCTTTCCATTTCTAATGGTGTTTTCTAGATTAGCTATTACCTGTGCAAATGCAGAATTCTGGTTTGGGTTTCTTGGTGCAGTGCCAGCATAATGAAAGCTTTCCTTAGCTGCAGGCTAAGAAGGAAACTTCCATCAAAAATAGATCTTAATGGGGTTTTAAAAAGCATTTTTTTCTAATTGTATTTCAAGCAGGTCATTACATTCCTGAATGAGTAGAAGCAGTGAAAGATATTTAAAGGCCCAAACAATGAGACATGGCCAGTATAAGATTGGATTAAATTAGGAGCCATGAAGGCAGGCTGACCTTTTTCCTTTCTTCCCCAGAACATAATATTCTTACTCCCACAGTTCAAAAAGATTGCTGACTCGAATGTGACCTTTCAATGAAGGCACTTTCAGTCCCATATTGCAGTTTTTGGTGTGGGGAGCAGAGCAGAGCTCAGTGAGGCCAGGAGGGGCAGCAGCTCTGAAATCCCTGTCTGGATGTGGATGTGGATCTGTGAGGAGCCCAGGGCTTGGTGATGTACAGCAGAGAGAAATGGAGTGCTGGGGAAAAGCATATTGAATGTCACAGAGACGTATAAAAGTGTACTTCTGGGCTGTCCCCTTTCATCAAACACCACAGCAGAACTGAGGTGTGAACAGGAGTGGATCAGGGTGTGCTGAAGTTCACAAATTCCTGTCCCATCCTGCACTTAGCACTCATGCATGTTTGATGGTTGTAGCTCTGTCTGGGGATCTCAGCACAGATTCCAAATGCAAAAGGTGCTTTACTGACAAATGCTGGCTTAAAAAAAAAAAAGAAAAAAATCCTTCTGTGAGGAGTTTAAAGCTGACAAGGCAAGTCCTGCAGAATGCTGGTGTTTAGGTCAAAAGTAACTACAGAGCTACAAACTCCTGTCCCAGAATTTTTAATTCTTATGGTAAATTAACCTGACAGGGAAATTGAAAGTACCAAGGTTCTCAGCACTGTCCTTCAGCAAGTCCCTTGCAGCTTGGAGCATTTGCTGTGCATCAGGAAATGGAAGCTGACCCTGAGAAAGTTCCTTGCACTGTGTGAGGACAGATGAGTCTGGGAGGCAGACAAGACCAAGTTACTAAAGGCAAGGAAACTTGTGCTTCTCTGTTTGAATAGTTTGGAGGTTGCAGCTCTGATGTGGAGAAGAAGTTTTCATTCTGGTCTACAAAACAAAGCATTCCAGTTCTGTTTTTAATGGATTTAAATTGGGTGTATGGAGCTCTGAGTGCCTTCAGACACTTGGGAATCCTCAGAGCTCAGGAGTGCTGGGAGTGTGAGAAGTGTGTGCAATAATTCAGTTATTTACCACTGAACACAGTGCTACAGGCAATTTCACTGAGGGTGGATGGAAGGTGTCCTGATAAGCAGGAGATGAAATCAGTTTTGGATCAATCATCCCTCGGGTTGATCTCTCCTCTCTCTCCTCATGGTCTGTAAGGCACCTTAACTCAGGAAAAAACCTTGATTTTCTGTATTTGAAGGAAAGTTGGAACATCACTGCCTTGTCTGCAAAATCGAATGCTGGTGAGATCTCATTGCTGGATTTTGGTGAAATTTCCTCCAAAGTGGCTGCACTGGTTAATTTTTTTCCGTCTTAAAAAAAGGATGTTTCAGACACACTGAAAGCATTCACCTGAGAGGCAGTGGGTGGACGAGGGAAAGGAGTCGTGCTCAGCACAGCGAGGAGATAATGAGCTGTATAAATAATTAGCCACACATTTTAAAATAGGCTTCTTCTGGGGGGGGGGTTAAAAAAAAAAAGAGAAAAAAAAAATTTTTTTTTTACCCCCCCACACACAAAATAAAAAAAAAAAAACTTTTTTTTTTTTTAATAAAAAAAAAAAACCCCGCTTCTGTAGAGCCAAAAGCATCTTGGCTGGGTGCATGGCCTCAGAGATGTATTTGAGATATTCATTTCAGCAAGGCAAATAGAATTTAACTCTTTCTCTGTGTGGTCTTTTAGAATTCCAAAGATGGGCAATGTGGTCCTAAAGACCTAATTAATGAGTGACACTCATTAAGACACTCATGGATGCATTTTGAAACTCCCTGGTTCCTTCTTTAGCAGTGTTTTGTGTGGTTACCAGGAAGATTTGCAGATCATTTCTAAGAGTTAAAATTCCACAAACAAAGTGGCACAAGGCATCTTCCCCTGGAGAGCAAATGTGTGCAAACACTGCAAACACTCTGCTGAAACATCTCAGTTAACAGAGGATTAAATGCAATTCAAGACCTAACCAATATCGCTACAGATAACTGGAAGATGCATTTTAATGGGATTTGATCTTCTGCAAAAATCCCAGGCTGAATTTATTTATGAAGTTTTGTTGAGATAAGGAGACAATTCTGTGAGTGGATATCTGCTGAGGATGAGGCGTTTTCTCTTTATTGAGCAGCTCCTGGTTCCCTTGGGCAGGGATTTCCTTGGCAGTGTCAGGAAGGTGTCTGAGGAGGGTTTTGGACTCACAGCTGTCACTGCACAATAAAACATCCCCAGTTTCTGGCTGTGAAACTCTGCTGTGCTTTTGTGCCATACGACTGAGCCTTGTAGTCTCTCTGAATTCTTCTGGCTGAGTTACCTTTGGTATCTTAAAATCCTGTGCTTTTATTTGTTTATTTATGTCTGCGCTAGCACATTCTCCTCTAATTGCTGACTTACTGGTGTGTCATTAAAAAATGTTCGTTAAATTTCCAGTTCTTTAAAATTCGTTCTTTAAATTTCTGGTTTAGTTTCCCAGGTTAGGTGTCAACAGGTGCTTTGATCAACTCTCCAGACCTTGTCTGTCAGGTGTGATAATATCTGCTGTACTCTGTAT
The DNA here is from genome assembly GCA_024500445.1 of Entomyzon cyanotis. Classification (NCBI taxonomy): domain Eukaryota; kingdom Metazoa; phylum Chordata; class Aves; order Passeriformes; family Meliphagidae; genus Entomyzon; species Entomyzon cyanotis. The sequence goes on from JAKEPQ010000852.1 coordinate 494,649, forward strand.
GGTACATAAGTAAAGCTCAAAATAATACTTTCTACCATCTTGATCACGCTGCTAATTAAAAATATTAGTTCTCAGTATTGACAAAAATGGAGAGCTATGCACATCTCTCTCTCTGGTGTTTTGTCCTCATCATTGCAACATGCTGAAGGAAAACCCCATTGCTGGTGGGACTCCCAGTGGGTGAGAAGCATTTAGGTGACACCCAGTGGTTTCACCTCAGTTCTGTATTGGATCAAGTCCCTGAGGTGTTCTGAGCACCCCCAGGATGTCCTGGGCAGGCTGAGTGCTGCAGGGCAGACAGGCATTGCTCTCTGATCACTTTCTCTGACACTAAAAATAAGCAGCAAGGCCAAGGATATGAGCAGGCAGAGTCAGACTGACTTGGAGATGTGATGAGTTGGTTTTTCAGTTTCTCTCGCAGGGATTTAGCTGGAAGCACTGCAGGGAAGCTGCTGAGCTGCTGCCCCAGCAGTGCCTTGTTTTCCTTGTGGATTATCAGGGAACTCCAATCTGCAGGGCTGCCAATCTGCTCCCTTTCATCAGCACTGAACACTTCCCAAAGAAAACCATTGCATGTGATTATCCAGAGCATTTCCATTTTTAACACGCTGTGGCAATTCGGCTCAGACACCAGGAAATAAGAACAGTGTGTATGAAAAGGGTGTTGACTGTGGGAATTAGGGAAATAAATAAATGTGGCAATAAAATATGCATGTGGCTGTCACTTTCTGGAGTTGTGAACACCTATTGACACTTTAAATGATGGTGTTCCCTTGGCTGGTATGTTCACATCAGCAGAGACATCAGAGGCTGCAGGCCAAAGAAACAGTGATTAGCATATTTTAAACTTCCCTGCGCTGACTGCTTAAATACATTTGCATTAATAGAAGGATGAGACCTACTTCATGATGTTCTCTGCATGACAAAAGCTAAAAATAGTTTCATTAGAACTTTGGCTGCAGCTCTGCTAAATTTTAGCAGTTTGGGGGAAAGGAAAACACTTTTGAAAGGTTATAATTAATGAGTTATGTGTTGTTGGGTTTTTTTCTAAAGTACACCAAAATAACATGGAGAAATTGGGACAAGGCTGCTATTTTGTGCCTTGGCATTTTGAGGGTTGCAGCCTGGATTCCCACTTGAGATGGGGTTGGGCTTTGCTGTGCCTCTGCAGCTGCTGGGAGAAAAATCCAGGGTGTCATTTCAATGTGAGGATTGCACAGGAACCAAAGTCTGCCCTGGATTTACAGAGTGAAGAACCAAGCCTGCACTGTCTGATGTTGAAGGAGATCAGCATGGACTAACTTTATTTGAGAGAGTGTAAATTGTGCTCAGAGAGTTGAGTTTAAAATTTAGGTGAATGTCCGGAAAAAGCTAAGGTTTGGAAATATCCAGTTTCCTTTTGAGATGAGAACTAAAAAAAAAAAAGGGAAAAATCCCCAGTGGCAGTGCAAAACGGGCTCTGGGCATGCTGTGGTGGGGAGAGGAGAAGGAAACCAGGCTGCTGGAGGTGGAGAAAACAGAGTCAGCACACCCTGAGGCTGTGATGTGCAGAGTGACGTTCTGCTGCTTCCATTAAGTGCTGTCTGGGGTGAGAAAGAGGAGTCTGAACAGGAGGAATTGCTGTTTTCAATTCCTGCTGTCACTCTGAAGGTTCTGCCATTGCCATCACTGCTTTGCTCCTCACCTGGGCACAGCCAGCCCAGCACATGCCTTGTGCTTGCACAGGAAAGGTGATTTTTTCTCTATTTTCTGTGAATGACCATTCTGTTTTTCCCATGAAATACCCACTAATTTGTTCAGATGCTGAAGAGTTTAACAATTATCTTCTCAGCCATCTTTGGAGGGCAAGGAAGAAAAGCAGCATCAGTGTTGCACGAGAGGCTTTGGATGTAGTGCTGATATTGTGCCAGATGTGATTTGAAAATGCCTGGGTGACAGAATGGGAGACATCAGGATGCTCCATGGTCTGAGCAGGGAACAGCAGCAGAATGTAAGGTGAGCTGCTGGGATGGTTTGGCCTTCAAAGCACTTCAGGAGCTCCACCAGCATATTCTGACAGCCAATGATAATTTGCAGAGACTTTGTTTGGAGTGTTTCAGCCCAGCTAAATACCCCATGTGAGAAGCTTATTCATATTTTTGAAAGGCTGGAGCCACTGAGACCATTAAAGCCTGGCTTTGAAAGCTCAGGAGAGCAGTTTTTATCCCCCTATTTCTAGCATGACATTTTCTATTTCAGCACTTAGGCTATTACTGTTCTATCACTTGGCTTCTTGTAGAAAACGTGGATTGATTTCAATTTTAAAGGTAATCAAGATCTTTTAAATTTCAGGATTTTAACAGTCAAAAGGCTCAGCTCATGGCTCATTTTTTCTCAGCTGTGATGTGTGTTTTTTTCTCTATTTCCATCCCCAGCAGTGCTCCTGTAGAAGGAGCTCAGTGATCATAGTGCCCATGGTAGGGACAGTTCTGAGCTCTGCCAAGGGAACATCTCTGTGCTCAAACCCTTTGTCTCCTTTTGTTCACAGTTCTCTCTGTTTGCACTGCGATTTAAAAGGACAGGAGGGGATGTGTTTGCAGGCACTGGGCTGGATTTCTGCCGGTGCTGGTGTTCTGCAGTCAGGCTCTGGGGAGATGAGGCTGCAGGAGGAGCAAGGAGTCCGAAGTGCCCTGAGCTGCAGCTCAGTGCTGGGAGCGCAGAGCTTGCCAGAGGCATTGCTGCTGGGAGGAGAACTCCTGGATTGCTGATTCTATTATGGATCTGAGGCTGTCTGGGGCTGCAGCAGCTCTGAGGCACCATCAGGCTCCAGAGCTCCTACCAATTCCAGGGCAAACTTGATTAAGCTGTTAAATTGCAGATCATTCCTGACAGTAAATTAATTCTTAATCCAACTCCTATTCTGCACTACACTGGGAGACTTTTGCCAGGAGGCCAATGGCTTGAAAATGGGTAATTAAATTCTGCTGTAAATACATTTTTTATCTACCCTTCTGCTTGCAGGAGCTGGCAAACAAGCATGAGCCATTAATTAATACCTGTAATTTGGTTTAGCTGGAATAAGCCCTGCTCCTGTCAGGTTTGAAATGCAAACCAAGGTGATGAAGTTGGGAGTAACTAAAAGATAAAACTGACCAAAATGTATTCATAAGAGAATCTGTTCCTGTTTTTCTCTGTAAAAATGTTGTGTAGTTTGCAAATTTGGTGATAATTTGATCTGAAGTCAATGATGATCAATGAAGTAAAAAAAAAATTAAAAGCCCTAAGTATAGGAAAAGTAACAATAGTGAGAAGATGTATTCTGGGTGTTTCTCACTCATGTAATTAATCTCTTCTGACCCAACTTCACAGCTTCAGCAGTTAATTTTAGCAGACTGATCGTGTCCTGCCCACATGGAGCTGTGCATCAGTTGTCACAGGAGGTTTTTATTGTCTGGGTTTGGAGCAATAAGTGTTTGCAGGTTTGCTTCTGAAGGACCAGGAGGGAACCAGACCTGTGTTTGCTAATTCTCTTGCCATAATTCCAAACCAAACTCAGTTTCCCCACTTTCCTTCCATAGTTTTTCCGTTTCCTTAAAGACCAGAAGGTTTGGCAGTTGCAAGTCTGGCTCCTTTTTTAAGGACAAACCCCTAATTCTTGTTAAAGACAAGAGCAAGAGTCTCTGTGTTATTTGCATGTGAAAAATAGTTCTCAGTGCGTGAAGCATTCAGAGGCACTTCCAGCTCTGCAGTCTGGTGTGAGTCTTTCCCAGGGAGTGTGGATTTCCTTTCTCCTCCTCCAAATACATGGAATGCTGGGGAGGTTTGAAGTCCACACTCTGAGATTTGTCACTTTGCTTTCCAGTGTTATTAAAAATTCAGCCATGTCTCCAGCTGAGACACTCTGTCATTTTGAGAGCAATGTAAATGTTAATAATTAAAAGCAATTAAAAAGTGTGTTAAAAGTCATGTAATTTTTATAGGCTGACTTGCTGAATAACAGATGCCTCCTGGATTTTCTGTGGTTATTAGGGAAAGCTCTCTGCCATGCTGGCAGTCCTGGGTTCAGTTTGAGCACAGGCCTGGCGTGAGCCTTGGGTTTGTAATGTTTTTATATTTCAGTGAAATCCCTGCTCAGGGAGAAAGGCTCAGCCAGGAGGAGATGCTCCTGCCCTGCTGAGATGGGAGATGCAGGAATTCCAGCTGTGCACAGCTGGATTGTGCTCCAGGGGTGCCTTGGAAGGAGCAGTGCTCACGTTTTTTTCAGTTGCAAACATCAGGTTACTGATGAATAGTAAGATGGTTATTTCTGCTGGTGAACAACAGCTTTAATATTTTTCTTTCCCGTTTTCTTCCCCTGCAATTCCTGTTTGGAATGTTTTCGTTAGAAAATGGCAGTGGAAGTGTCTCAAGTAGGTTTGATTCAAGTGGTGTTAAATCTCCCACCCTGTAAATGCCTCTTCTGGTTCCTAAGCAGGCTGAGAAATCAGAGCCTGGCTTGAGCTGTTCAACACATGCAGAGATCTGGGGAGAAAAATTAACTTTCCTCACAGACTGCAAAATTGCAGAAAGAAGAATAATAGCAAAAGCTATTGCTGAACAAAACAAATTATTTTTAGCAGCTGTTCTGTGCCTGGGAATCTGCCTGTCACTGCACAGTGTAACTGAGTGTGTGTAATAGAGCTTTTTCAGAACAATAGGAAAATTCCCCAGTACTCCTATACTGTCTGTTCTTTTGAAGAGTTGCTGATTAAAAAGCGGTAAAATTTAGGTCACATTAGCCTACCTTCCCTCACAGCTCTGGAAATGGTCAGCACTGTGTTACAACAGTGACACTTGTTGCTTTGCTCATGTTTTTGAAAATGGAAGTGATTTTTTATCATAGTGAATTAGGAAGTTCTGGAAGTATTTTAAATGTAACCTCTCTTTTGCTCAGTCTTCAACAATCCATCAGCATCCTTGAAATGTTTAAAACTCAGAAGGTTTTAGAGAAGGTAGAGATTCTCATTTCTAAAGATGCAGCTGAAGCTCCATGTTAAAAAATGCAAAGCCAAGGTGGATGTTTCCCCTTTTCTTCCAGCACTGAACTGTGTAGTTTCACTTGTGGTCTCTGCAGTGCCACAGCCCTGCAGAATGGCAGAAAGACAGAATTCTAGTGCCCCAGAATTAGTTATTAGATCCCAGGCTGGCAGGGATTACTGAGAGCAACAGTGAGACTCCAGGCTTTGGATGAGACCTCCTGGGAGCTGCATGATGTACCTTGTCTGGCTGGCAGGACGAGAATTCCTGCTAAATTTGGCTGAGAATCTGTCTCAGTGCCACCTTCAGCCCCAGGAAGCTTCTGCTGTGTCCCAGCAAGGTTCTCCCGGGTGGCAGTGTGCAGGAGTTCCTGTGGGACTCTGAGCTGGTTTGCTCCTCCTGTCTCAGAATGAATCTGAGAAGGTTTTGGGCATCTCAGTCCTCTGTGCTTTGCTCCTCCAGCACTTTGTGTGGAGTGAGAGCTCCTTGATTCTCCTGCTTCTGATTATGTATCCTGAGCAAAGCAAGGGTTGGTACTCTGTTATTCTGCCCCCCTCTCCCTTTTATTTTAGGATGAATTTCCCCTCTCCCTTTTCTCTATTTTAGGATGAATTTCAGTCAGGTGAGATCAGAGTCATCCTCCAAAACTGAGGGAGAAAAGAAGTGATTGCCTTAATCTGGTAGGAAGTTTTAGGGACACACTAATGACCCAATTAAAGATCTTAACTTTTTGGGATTTACTATTTGTAGGGGACTGGGGTTAATCCAGATGAATGATGCTCAGATGGTCCTTAGGTAGATCCTAATAGAAAAACTTTTCTGTATAGTTAAAAGAAACTCAGATGCTCAAAACTAAAAATAAAAACCAAACCAAACTCCCAGACTCCAGAAGCCTAGAAAAGCCTAAATTTCCTTAAGAGGAAGAGATTTGGGGGTGTCTGACAAGTTAGTGGCCAGAAGTTTGCAGTGAGATGAGTGATTTCTACTTTCTTTTCTCTGCAAAAACCTATGCAAAAAACCAAATTGTTTGGCAGATGAGATGAAATCAACTGCTGCTTTTTCTGGGGTGCTGACACAGAGAGACTCAGCTGAAGCAGAAGTGTAATCATATCTTGTATTTATCTGTGATATCTGTTGAACTCCCTAGCTGACACCAAATTACTGTGCATGGTGGGTGTTATTTTCAAGTGTTCTGTGGATCATTTGGTTATGCTCAGATTGACATTGGCCATGAGCTGAAATGAATTCAGTTCAAAACAAACAAACAAAAAAAACCAACAACAAAAAAAGAAATAGAATTCTACAAAGCCATGATTTGTGGTATTTCTTAGTTCTGTAGTAACCTTATTTAAATGAATGTGGTTTCATGATAAACAGAAGAGATCAAAGGGACATTTTTGATAGATGCTTTTCATTCCTTGATACCTTTGTGCAGCAGTGCTGGCCACAGCTCACCAGGACAGATTTCCTGTGTGGAGTGACACAGGCAGTGCCACTCTTTAATTCTGTCTGTCATTCCCATTCACAGACAGCTCTGGGCAACTTCATTCTGGGTTCCCCTTGGCTCTTTCTGAACACTTAGGAAAATTTATGGCAAGTTTGGTCTCTGGCTTTTTTGGTTTGCCCTTTTCTGCCCCAGCAGGATTGGTGCCAAATTTGAAGAGCTGTGAAATCAGAATTTAGATGTGGAACATGTCTAGCACTGAATCCTTTATTGTGCAGCAATTCCCAGAATATCCAAATTCCCAGAATATCCAAATTCACAGAATATCCAAATTCCCACTGTCACACCCAGCTGTGTGTTGGATGCCTGCAGACCATTGCTGGAGTTTCCTCAGGAGCAGCAGTGATGCTCAGGAGCTGCTGGGGACTTGGCAGTGATTGAAATCCCCACTGCAGGGCTATCAAAGAAGTCATTTCAACTGGCAGTGAACTATTCCAGTGCCAGCTTGTCTGCCTGGTTGTTCACTCAGCCTCTTTCAGCTGTGAGAAGTTAGGAATTCAGTGCTCTGAAATTGCTGAAATCAAAGCCTTGGTGCTCCCACGATCCAGGCTGGCGAGGAGCTGCTGGAGGGCAGCAGTGTCAGCCAGACTGCATTTGAAACAAGAACCTTTCCTTCCCTTCATTTGCACAGAGAAGTTCCAAATGTCAGGTTTTTGTTCAGAATTCTAATAAAACCACAACGGGGCGAGTCAGAATCCTCCACAGAAAGGAGTATTACCCAGGAGAACGGAGTGGTTTTGTGTGCCAAGCACTTTGTCAGTGTGTGTTGGATGACATCTGAGCGCTGGCTGTTGTTGTTTTGATTGTGTTGTGAAACAGAGAGAGCATGGATGGAAACAGAAACTGCAGCAATGGAATTGCACAGCTTCATGTTTTCCAAAGCTTTAGTGCTTGTGTTCACTCAGGTCTGAGTTGGTGTTTAACATGAGGATTTGCCTAGAGGAAATTATTTTTTTAGTGTACATTTCACTGGACAGCAAAGCAATTACTTCCTAAATTTAGAAATTATTCTCTACTACATTGTAGCAGGATTAGACAAGTTTTGGCATTCGAGCAACTTTCAACACACACTTTGCACATGAGGAGAAATGATGCCATTTGACAATCTGGCAGAGAGGAAACGTTCAGAATTTGGATTGCTTTCCAGCCTGCCCAGGGAGCAGCACAGGGATTTCCATGGCAGACATGCAGGTTGCCATAACACTCAGTTTCCCTTCTCTGCTCTGCGCAGACAAATCACTTCACTGAGGGCAATTTGGGACCCTCGGGGAAAACTGCTCTTTAATTTCCTCCATGTGGTTCAGCCAGCAGCGGTTAGGAGGCTGAGCTGAGGAGACAACACTGACTCCAACCAGTCATTCCCAGAGCAGGAACGATGTTAACTGTTTGGTTAATTCTCTATTTAAAGCCCATTGCAGGAGATGCAGCCTCAGCAGCACCAAGACTGAATTATGCTGGAAACAGTGAAGAAAAGGCTCAGATCCTGATCTGAGTGAGGCACAAATACACACCATGTATTTGTATTTGAGTTTCATTTCCCCTGGCAAACAAAGCCCATCTGAGTGTTTGAGGCTGCAGTGGTTTGCCTTTGAGGCTCATCGAGTGGCAGTTCCACTTTGACAAGGGTTGAAACAGAGCCCTGAGCCTGAGGAATTGAGTTAACAAGCTTCCTTCAGCTGCTGCCTTCTCACAGAAATAAAAGCAGAAAGGTAACACGGATTCTCCAGCCAGTTACAGCAGCAGCAAGAGATGTAACTCCCAATTCCTCCCTTGTAGTTCGATTTCACTACACTTCCCCTTTTTTGAACCCGCCAAGGCTGTATATTTTTATATTTTCTCTCCTGACTCCTTTTCTACTCCTTGAGGAGATTGCCAGGTCTGTAAGCAGAACTAACTTTGCACAGCAGCATGAAACCTGAAATGCCCAAGTGAAAGAAATGGATTACGCAGATAATCTCCTGCCATACTTCAAACAATTTGAAGCATAGGGGTTTAAAAAGCATTAATTTTATATGGAGAATATTTTTTTTAAATGGAAGATTATATTCAAGACATACGACAAAAAAAAAATAATTGTCTTTTCTTAAAAGAATTTCAGAGCACTTGAAAACTGTAGACGAATGTCTTTATATGTAGGCTTGTCAATAAAGAAAAGAATTTATTGTACATCTAGTTCAAATGAATAATACTGATTTATTTCTAGTTCTTCTGTCCATTCTGCACCATTCACTAATATTATTTGTGAAAGGAGGAAACATGTGAGGGTTTTGTGTCTTCTGCCACAGGCTGGGTGTAGAGCTGAAAACGGGTGGTAGAAAGGAAAAGAAATTATCTTTTGTTTCAATATCACTTTTGGCCTTCACAAGTTGTTCCAGATCAAATCTTCTCTTTGAGAATTGGCCAAAAATAGGCAGGAAGAATAATCCTCTGAACTGTGATAAGTGTTATCATCAGAAATCAATCTTAAAAATAATTTCCACGATTAAATGTAGCGTAAATTGAGGGAGAAGAAAATGCGATTAAATCAGGCGTGGGGGAGAAAGCCTGCAACAACTTTTCTGTGGAATTCAATTTCGTGTTAATTTGCCGGAAGCTTAGGAAATAGAACAAGAGTAAACCTCTAATGGAGGGAAAGGCTGCTAATGAGGGGATATGCAGATCTGGGAGAGAATCAAACCCTGCTGTTGCTGTGGTGGGAAATGATAAATTTAATTCTGGGTTCTGCATTCCCTCCCTGCACTCGGAGTTTTCAGAATCTCCCATGGAGGGAGAGGCAGAGCAGATGAGTTTCATCTTGCAGCTAGGGAGAGGTGATTGAATTCTGCCTGTGAAGCATTTTACAACAGAATTGTTGTTGGTTTTCCTCAAATTGTTTAATGCAAATTACAGCAGCTGCTTTACTTCCACTGTAGCTGATTGTTGGTTTTCTGAGTGGGGCTCATGTGTGTGGGTATAGCTTGGACATGGATGAAAATGTCCATATTCCTCTGTCCATAGTTCCCTTTTTGGGGGGAAACATTCCTGATGTGGTCAGCTTGCCAAGGAACCTTTCTGTTCTGAGCTGTGCTGGGGTGGACAAGATCTGCCTGGTTAGTCTGAAATAGGTGAAGATTATGAGGAAGAGCAAAGCAAAGGTGTGTTTCTGAATTGAAATTGCCTTCAGTCTTGGGTTCTTTCCTTCGCATGTAGATTAGAGAAATCCCATCAACGTTGTGGGAGAAATTTTCTTTTTAGCAACTGAAAGTGCAGATAGATTTTCTTCTGTGCATGTGAACAGAACAGATGAAACTCTCCTTTCCTATTTCCTTGTGTCTGCGGAGGTTAAGGTTCATAAATTCTTCAGGTCCATGCAGGGAGATCCAGGATGTGTTTGTGAGAATCTCTGCTCCAGGGAGAGGAGCTGCAATCAGCAGTTTGCTGAGAAGGGCTGGGGTGTTAAATCAGAGCTGAACCTATGTACTGAAATGTAAAATATTTACTCAGGAGCAGCCTGTTTAGCCACTGCTTTTCCTTCAGCAGTTCATGGGCAGAACTGTGGGTTTTGCATATTTACATCAGATTTTCCACAGTCAGGGTTCGACCATTTGGAAATGTACATTACTGCAGAAATGACACTTCAGCAAAGGCAGCTGCTCACATCTGGAGCTACTGTTTGCTCTGAGGTGCTGAGGAATGGCTCTCAGAGATGGATGTTCCTGTCAGAATGTTTTTGTGAAAATACAAGTTGGTTTAGTGCTACAGGCAATGGAAACGCTGTAAGTAGCAGGTCTGGAACTAAATATTCTGCATTTGGGTATTTAGGAGAAATATTAATCTTTTGTGTGCTGTTTTTGCCCGTTGGAATGACAGAGACTCTGTCCCTGGAGCAGAGGGTCTGTGGAGATCTCTGATCTCTTTTTTTTGCAGGCAGGTGTCATTCTTCAGCAGACAGCTGGGGAAAAAAGCAGTGAGATGAAGTTTATATTTCAGAAAACTTCATAAATGTGCAGCCATCTGAGGCTATCTTTAATTTTCAGTTTCATTGTTCACAGTGCTGATAGCTGTACAGGAGAGATGCAGTGATGCTCAGCTTCATTTAAACCACGTCAGGCTGGGCAGATTCCATCTGCATCTCCTGGAGAGCAGCTTGGGATCATTTCCTGTGCCATCACCTCCATCCAAGCTCTGGAAATGCACCCCAAGAGCCTGGGGGTTCAGTGACAGAGCCTGGGGGTTCAGTGACAGAGCCTGGGGGTCAGTGACAGAGCCTGGGGTGACAATGACGGAGCCTGGGGTGACAATGACGGAGCCTGGAGTGACAATGACAGAGCCTGGGGTGACAATGACAAAGCCAGGTTCTTCCCCTGAATTGGGACCTTGATGGTTTGGTTTTCTTTCCATTTCATACCAAGCAGAATACCTGGCAACATTAATGAGATTTTAGGGAAGAGAAGGTAAGAAAAAGTTACATGGCAAATATATTGTTTAGGTTTTGTGTTGTTTCTTACAATATATTGGCACCAAGTATTCTGTGTTCTGCTCTCCTCAGAAATGCCTTGGGTGTTGTCCTTACAGACTCAGAGCTGTAGAACGGATTTTTGACAGTAAAATAAGAACTTGTGGTGGTTCTGAAAGCCTTTTGTGTTTGTGAGATGATTTGTGTGTCTGTCTCTGATCTGCTTTATCTGATCCTGTTGTTCAGTGTCACTCAGACCATCTCTTCCAGCTCAGAATATTCTGTGACTGATTGAAAACCACTTTTGCAGAGAGCTCTTTGCTGGTTATGTGCTCAGCTTTTCAGAGATGTCTGCAGCCAGCAGAGGAACCCAAAACCAGCACCCCTCATTGAAATGGCAGTGAATTTTGAGGTGAACACTTCTAGATAATTGTAGTTGAGGAAGTTCTGGTTGGACCCCAGAACTACCAACATATGGTTCTGCACAGCTTTCCTTTAAAAACCATGCAGGGAAAACATTGGCCCAAAGTACTTAACTCATAAATGTGTTTAGTGTTTCTGTATACCATCTCAGCTTAACAGATGAAAAATTGATTGTACAGCCTTACTTGAAGGCTGTAATATTATCTGTTCTGCAAGCAGAGCTTTTGGAGCATGAGGAGCTGGTTTTGAATGATGCTGCTGGCACCTAATCCTTAAAATTATTCAGCATATTTTTCTCCTGTCTGTCTTGAAATGAAAAATTACCTTCTGTTTTCAAGTCACTTACAACTTTTAAAAATTGGGCTAAACTTTTCATTTCCAAAATTATGCAACATATGAGTATAAGTTTATTCCAATGAAATGCCTGTGAGGCAGCTGAATAGCTGCTGATGTCACCAGAGTTCACAGGGGGGGTTTTAACATTTGCGTCTCGGCGTTTCTTGCTAAAAAATACGCCAATCTTTGAAAAAAGCACTCAGCTTTCTGAGCTGTGGTTGATGTTATGCTTGGGTTCAGTACATTTCATCCTTTTTTAGTGCCACAAGACTGAATTTTTCACCTGCTGGGGCATGACGTTTCCATGACAACAGCTGATCTTGTTTGCTGTTCTCTGCTCTCCCTGCATGACAAACAGGAAAGCTTTTTGAGAAACATTTGTGAAAGCTGATCTAACTAATTGCATTTAAATCATCAGTGAAATAGATGCAGGAGGGGCTGAGTCTCCCAGTAAGGACAATAAATGTGTGGTGTGGGGAGCAGAGGATGGTGAGACTCTTCAGTCCAGGGAAATCACAGCCAGAGCTGCAGCAGAGCAGACAAAGCAGGGTTTGGGGCTCTGCAGGGCATCTGCACAGAGATCTGCACTCCCCACTGCTGCCAGCAATCCTCTGCCTGCCTCTGCTGCTCAGCAAGTGGAAACCTCAGTGCTGCTGTGGAGAGCTGATCAGAGGATGCTTCTCAGCCCTGGTGAGCCCCAGAGGTGATCAGAGCAGCTTGGTTGGTGGTTTTAGCTGATGGTTTTCGTTTGTTCTGCCACCAGAGGAATTGAAGTGAGTGGAGAATGTGGATGAGAAGTTTCTAATGAATTGTTACCAGGTGTGAGTGGAAATCCATGCATGTGCAGCAACCACTAGAGCCACGCTCTGCATTTTAGTTATTCAAAAATATTTGGTGTAATGCTTGGTTTGACCTCCAGAACTGAGTTAGATCTTTAGCTCATCCTCTGGTCTCAAGGCAAAAGAACAATTCACTACCAACTGGAGCTCTGAAACACAAGATATGTAGGATGATGGTAAGAGAGAAAGAAAATCCTTGTTGAGGGGACAGTAGGGAATGTCCCCTTCAGACTGTGCCAGCCTGCAGGAGTTCCTGTTTAAGCCACATTCTGTTTCCTCTGTGCTTTCACACAAGAGCAGGGATGTTGTTCATTCCTTTCTCCCTTAGTAGTGGAGAATTTTTCTTCCCCTTGGGTACAATTTGTCCCTGAAGGAAGTAAGTTCTTGTCATGTTTATACAATGTGCCACAGGTGAGGAAAATTAGATAGAGAAGAAACTGAAAAGTAAGGTAGAGAAGTGGAAAATAAGGTGAAGAAAATGAGCTGGAGACTGTGATGAGCAGCTTTGAGGGATGGGTGTGGTGTGAGCAGCAGCAAATCAGAAATGGTTGCATGTGATCCTAAAATAGGGGAATTTTCCAGAAGTTCAGGTGAATCTGATGTTTCATCTACCCTGTGATGGAGAAAATAGAGGAATGGGCAGAAAGAGTGTGAATGAAATGAGCTGGCAGCACAAGGCTTGTTATCTTCAGTTTTATTGAAGTGAAAAATAAACCCAAGAATGAATTGTTTGTGTTTCCCCATAACATCTGCTCCCAGTTGCTGTAGTGCCAAGGCACTGGTGATTTCCAAGTCCAATAAACTGCTGCAGCTCCTGTGTCCCTTATTTAGCAGTGCTTTTTAAGAAGTGCTATTTTTACAGAGCGTTTCTTATGCTAAATTCAGCCTGCTGATTAGAGGGGTAAAGCTGCATTTGTTTGCCTTTGTTAGAACAAAGTATAATTTGCATGGAAAAGTTCCTATTTTTAAAACGAAGGAAATCCAATTGTGAAGTGATTTTATTTAAAATGCAGGCGTTCCTGAGTAGCTCTTCCTTTACCTTAAGAGCAGCAGGGAAAACACAAATGTCTGTTAGTGTTCTCTGTGGGAATCCCTTAGTTTTTAAGGGTTAACATCATAAAATGTCCAACTGCTTTCCTGTGCTACTTGCTAACATGTTCTTCACCATGGCAGTTGAGAGGAAGGAGCAAATGGAAATAGTAAAACACCTAAAAAAAGTAAGACCGTCTCATTTGTTTACTTTTCATTGTATATGATAGTTTTCCACTAACCTGTAGAATGTGATTTATTAGAAGTGCAACTTTCTGACTGTGAAAGCTGGTAGGTGTGGCAGCCAGGGCTGCCAGGTCTGTCCCCTTCATGGGACAGGGAGGGAACATTCAGCATCTTATTCTGGTCCCACTTTTATCTCCTGCTGTGCATCCAGAGCTGTCAGAGCAAAGTGGTGTCAGAGCCTGGCAGGAGCAGAGCAGCAGCAGCTCTCCTAAAAGCCATTTTTCTCAGGTCCCACTTGGCCCAGAACTCTGCTGTTTGGTGGCCAGAATGATGCAGGACAGCCTGGACTTTTCTTGCCTTACCCAGCCTGATTGCAAAGCTGAAATTCCCGTGGTTCAAAGCAGTTTATGGTGCAGGCTGTGCCTCTGAGCAGCTCTGCTGGCCACGGGAGAGTCTTCAGTTGTACTACAGAGGATGAGTCAGCTTTGCCTTGAAAATCCACTTCTTGGAAGAAATAAAAAACGAGCTGGAGGTGATGAACCTGACCTTTGAAGTGAGTCATTTACAATGCCAAAATAGATGAGGGAAGATCAGAAGATTCTGAATTTTCCTTTTACACACCTGCAGCCCCCTGGTTTCCCTTTGCTCCTGGATGAATTCTGTTCATGTCTCATCGAAACAGAGAACTGTCCCAGGGGATCAGGGTCAGAATGTTCCAGTGCAGTCCTTCCAGGGAACTGGCAGCAATAATTCTCAAAGAAAAAGAGCTACAAATAAATGAATAGTGCATAAGATTTTTTTAAACCAAAATAATTGATGGATGAGCAAACTAGCACACAGGGCAACAGATGCCTTTCTCCAGGCAATGTGGAACCTTGTTACCCAGACAGAGGTGTCAGATTGTATTAAATCTACCCAAGTCATCCTCCTGCCGTGAGTTTTTTTAGTCAGTCCTCACATCCATAGGAGAATTTTTACTTTTGCTCTGTTAGCAACACACAGTTATGCCTTCATTTCTGCACTTTAAAAGATGCAACTTATATATAAGGTAACGCAATTCATTTTTAATGTCTCATATTTAAATTTTCATAGCTGTTTCTTTATGAATTGTCTCATGTTTTGTGAAGTATGTGGTGCTGTGTGAGCCTTCAAATCTGTGCAGGGCTCTGGGCACCCCAAAACCCCAGCACAACTCTGCTGCTGTGTGTTTGGGAGGGATTTCAATTTCCTGATTGGGTTTACTCGGCACGTTCTGAAAAGATCATCCTCAGTGTTGTTTTCTTAAATCAAAATGCCTCTCTGAGCCGAGAATGCCTGAAGCATTCCTTACATCCAGCAGGAAACATCCCTGCTGGTTGGGATTTTGTCTGACACGCTCAAGACATTCCAGATTCTTTTTGCAAATTATGCTACTTGTGGTTCTGCCATGAAAGCAGCGTGACTGAGGTGTGAGTGAGTATGTGATACATGTGAGTGTGTTTGTGCTTCTGGTGTCTAACTCGGGAAAAGAGCTGCAGCAGCAGAAATGCAAGCTCTGTACAAGTCCTGCCTTTATCCACTAGGAAAAGTTTGGGGTTTGTTTGCTCTGTAGGTTTTTTGTGCTAATATGGGGGAGTAAGGTTTTTTATTTTTCTGGGGGAAAGTGAAATTGTTTTACAAGCAGATTCTATTGCCTTTTTTCTTATAGTTAATTTGCCACATCCATTTATCTGTAAAATTTTTGGATTCATGCAAGACTAGTAATTAAATTGCTTCAAGCCCTTGATTTTTGTTTTGTTTGGTTTTTTGTTTTTTAATGAGCATTTTGTAGCAACATCATGAGAAAAGGGGATAACAAACCGTGCAACTAATCATTGGAACCCAATGCCAAGGCTCTGGAGGTGGGCAGGAAGCTTATTTGGAATTATGAAGTGCTGTTTCCTTTTCACTTGCACTTTACCCTACTCAGTTTGGTCAGCATTTGCCTTCAGACTGCCTTGGACTAAGTGAGTTGATGAATTCTTAATCTGCACTCAACTTGTCTTTATTAGCAGCTGCAGTGGGTTGATTTGCATAGGTTAAATGGAAGACCTCATCTGACTCCAGGAAAATGTTGCTTCTTAGGCACAATTATATTGTCAGAATTGTTACATCCAGTGAAGAAGGGAGGAACAGGGAGAGAGGGCAGCAGGGAGAAAAAGGACAAAACTCTCATTAAATTTGTATTAAGAAGTCAAAAGCTATCTCAATAAAAACTTGAAAGGATGAGGGAAGAGTGCCTGGTAATGCTTTCCACAGGTTTGTTTGTTGGGCTGGTGCTGCTTTATTGCCAGGAAGTTTAACAACCTCAGTCATGCCGAGTTCCAAAATGAACTGTGACATCCCCAAATGTCCTCTCAGGTCCCTGCAGTGCCAGAGTGGAGCCTGTTTTGTTATCCCCATGGGGTTTGGTGGAGCTGTGAGCCCAGCAGGGGAAGGTGGGAGCAGAGCATCCCTGGGCTCAGCAGAGCTGGAGCAGGCAGCTCATCCCAGGCTGTGCAGCTCCACTGCCCTTGGCTCACTGTTGGGGATTTTTGTCCTTTCTTTCTATACCCTTTGGATACATTTTATACCCTTTCCCTCTCCTTCACAAACACTCCTTGTACCTTGCCCCACATGTTCATAACTCTTGTACTCTGATATTTAGCTTAGTTTGAAAGTTCTCCAGGGGGCAAGATGAAATATTTGTAATTATCTCAGAACTAGAGGCTCCAACCTTGGCCAGAGCTCCTCTCTGGAACATGTTTAGTAAACCAGCCTGGAGTCTCACTTGGGGGGTAATTAGAATAAGGGGACAATTACCTAATTTGTTAAGTTTCCCATTGGGGGATTTTAGGTAGATATGCTAATTTTTAAGGTCCATCAATTTGTACACACATTGTACAGTGTGTGCTGCTCAGTGTGTTTCCACCTTTGCTGAGTTGAGCACCCAGGATCCTATTAAACCAAGGGAATTCCCTTTTTCCCTTCACTGCTGTGTCTGCCTCATATCTTTCCCAGCTTTAAGGCATCACTGTGTTTGCTGAGTGGAGGTTCTGGTGGGATTGGCAGGTGGAGGAGCTCAGTGAGAAGTGTTGCCCTGCTGTAGTGCATTCACTGCTCCCTGCCAAGAGCAGGACAGAAAATGGAAAAAAACTCTGTTTATGTAACCACGAGGAGGTGCAGCCATTGTGTGGGAAAATGGGATTTTCAGAGGGCACCTGTCACTCTTGAAATGTGTGTGGAGTTTCCAGGCTTTTCCAGGATCCCACCTGGCCAACTCCCCAGTTGGAATGCCAGGTGTGATGTGTGGTGTGGAATTCCAGGTGTTGCCAGATGTTGTGGCCATGGTCCCTCCCAGCTTCATGGGCACCTCCTGGCTGCCAGAGCTTGGGAAACTGGAAATTCCTTGGTTTAGAGTAAACTCCCCCTATTAACAACTAAAACATCGCTGTGTCATCACCATTATTCTCACCCTAAAGCTAAAACACAGCACTGTCCCACCAACTGCACTCCATTTTTAGATAAATCAAAAAGTTGACATTGCATTGGTAAATCAAAAAGTTGACAATTTGTATTTTTTCATGCTGAGAATTTTAAAGGAAAATTGTGATGAAGCATTAGGGGAACAGTTCTTCTTTAGGCCTCAGCAGAATTAGCAGAGAAATCTGCTGATAGTGTGGATTTAGTGATGCAAAATCATAAATTATTTCTAATCACTCAAAAATGGGCCAAGTGTTGCCCACCTTAATGTAGTTTTTGGCAGAAATAAGCAATGTTTTCAGGAGACAATGTCTAATGCACGCTGCAGGATGGAGAGATTGCAGATTGCCCAGCATGACTGATGGCAACTTTCATAAGGAATTGAATTGCAGATTTTATCTCTGACAAGCACCCTTGGGAACTTGTGCAAAAACAAAATGGTCAGAAGTATCAGAGGATGCTGCTGGTTGTTCCTGAGCTGCACCTGTTCTCACCTGTGTGACTTGAGAAAGCATTTCCAGCCTGCTAGTTTGACCTTTGACTCTATATTGGAGTTCTGTTTACTGTTCTTTTCTCCCAGCTTATATTGCTGTCTAAATACATAAAGCTATATTCCTGAGGCTGTGGTTAATAACTGGATCTCTAAGCATGAGCTCTTTACCTTTTGACTTCCTGCCTTTCTGATTTGCCTGTCCCTTAGCACAGAGATGCTCTGCCCAGAATCTGAGTGTTTGTATTTGATTGTGTCTATATACTCACTTTATAAATAGATGTGCATTGAAAGTCAAGTGAAAGATGAGAGTATAGAAGTGTGCACATGAGCATGCATCCCAGCTGTTGGCTTTTGCCCTCAAAACGCCTCCTGAACACCTAAATGGCTTTTTTTCCTGGAGTCAAGTCTCTTTCTCTTCCCAGCTCTGGGTGGGGTGAGGCAGCCAGCTCTGAGCTCTGTGTCACCCCCACAGGGAGGTTTTTATTAATATTTTTGTGGGCACCAGGCCTGTGAAGCCAGGCCACCTCTCTTTGCTCGCACATCTTTAATCAGATCATCTCCTGAAAACGTGGGTTTGTGGCAGAGCTGTCACTGCAAATTAATCTGTGCTTCTGCACCTTCCCAGCCTTTGGCTCTGCGCCTCATATTGCTCCTAACAGTTTGTTAATACCAAATAATGCAAAAACGCTGCTTCCTTAAGCACTTAATAGGATGTGCTGAAATGGAGATGAATGGCCTGTAACAGCCTCTCCTTCTGTTTTAGGAAAATGAACTGAAGGATGCTGGGCAAGAGGAGAGTCGCCTGAGCCTTCAGTATGCAAGTTTGTCCCCCAGAGCTCTGCAGCATGACCAGGTAACCCCTGAGCTCACCTGAGCTCCCTGCTGCTCCCCATTGCTGCCTGCTGCAGAAACCAGGCTGCAGAGTGGGGACAAGTGGGTTTTACTGTCATTTGTTTCCTGATTTCCCTGCTTCTCTGTGATAACATTAAAATTTAATTGAAAATATTTAATTGAAAATAAATTGCAAAAAATTGACTTAGAAAAAAAGTGTTTTTCAGGTGGGCATTCAAGACACACTGCTAGACTTTAGAAAGGTACATCATTCCTCTGATGCATATTTTGTTAGTATTATAAATTGATATTAGGCTTTTGTAAAAAACTTTTCACTGATTTTGGTGAGACTTGATTGAAGAATTCTCTTATTTTTCTGGAAAATTCCTGTCTGTCAGTTGGGGTTTTCTCCTACTTTGTGCACCTTCAGCATGCAATTTTGAATTTCTCAGTAAAAGGTTGAAAAGCTCTTGTCGAACACCAAATGCCCCAAACTCTATGCAGCAGTTATTTCCCTTGGAATAATCTCAGCTATTCCAGGTCCCGAGAGGAAAAACTATCTGAACAGTGAGTGGTTTTGCTCAGTTCTTCTTGTGCCTGTTAGGACTGAAAGGTCTCTTTGTGACTGCAGTGTGAATGAATCTCAGGCAGTTCTGCATGGGGTGATGAGCTGGGAGGAGGAGAGGCTGCTGTGCCTCCCCATGGATGCATCCAGGGACAGAACCACCGTGAGCAGCCACTTCACACGCTGCACTCAGCTAAAAATAAAGCTCCAATCTGGGATTTCTACAGGGCTTAAGTGAGTTGCTGGGCAACCTCATTCATATCCCAGGAGCTGCTATTCACATGGGCTCTGCTGGGAGCCTTAGGGGCTGCAGGGATGGGAGCTGCAGGGATGGGAGCTGCACACTCAGGTGTCTGATGTTCACAGTCACAGCATCACCACTGCTGCCTTCCCAAGCCAGAGAAGGTCTGGTGAGGTCCCCAGGGCATTGCAGATCACCAAAATTCAGAGGTGGCTCTGCCTTTGGTCTGCATTTCATGTGCAGCACCTGGGATCGAAGCAGACCTGGCATTTCCTGCTTCTGTCCAATTTGAATTGGTTTTATATAAAAAGGCAGAGTAACAATGCTTTATGATAGGAGGAAGCCATGTGTACCATAGCATCACTTAATTTTATTCATCCATCTGTCTACAAATTTCTCCCTTTCCTAATGTGTTTCTCTTCTCTTTATTGCTGTTTACACATTACCTTTGCTCTTTACCTCACGAGGCACATAAAGATAAAGTCTCACTCAGGCAATTTTACATTCTAGCTGACACACAATAATGTGCATCATTAATGCAATGAAGGCTCAGTACTTTGGTGACACTAAAAATGTTAGTTCTCTTACTGTCAGCAAGTGCACAACTTACGTGGTTGATATAGCTTTATTATAGGTAATGTTTGTCTTGAGGTGCACTGAGAAAATGTACTAAAACCAATTTAAAACATAGAGGTAAAATGTCAGCCTTTGTCACATTAGCACTAAATTAGAAATAAAATTCCTTTTATTATTGTAATGTCACAGTTTATCATGCTGTGGCTGCTTGTCTCCTCATATATATTAAATACTGAGAAAGGCACAGAGCAAAAATTCTGGAAGCTTGTGCTGCTGATGTCATATCACAGCCTCAGCACAGCCACAAACTTGTTATTAGAGTACTTCCTTCCTTTTAACAAATTTAACAATATGTAATCTTAGTCACATACCCTGAATGTTAGCAAACCTTTTGTTTTCCTTCTTGCACAAGAGGTTTTCTGAGGTTTTTTACCACACACTGAGGTTGAGGATAGATTGTGCAGTTTAGATTGTATTTTATTGTTCAGGATGTGTGAAACTCCACAGCTTTGGATGTGGAGGCTGGAGCAGAATTCTGTCAGAGGAAGGGCTCAGCCCTGAAGGGGAAAACCTGCCTGAATTAATTTATTCTTTTTCACCCTTGAGAGCTGGCCTGGAAAAGAGGCCAACTTCATCCAAGCAAAGGGGGCTGGAGCAGTGTTGGTGATTTTGTTATGTAGATAAAGATAAAGCTGCTGCTCAGTTTTGTATTTGCTGAAATTTGGCTCTAGAAAGGAGTAGGTATGAGTCTGGCTACCTGTGGTCCATCAAAGAAATCTAAAATTGTACACAACGTACATGGTTTAGTGCTCTGCTAAGTGAAACCAAATTGTATTCCAGGTGTGGAGTGCTTGTGAGAAGATTTAATGTCCTTGGGAGTGCTGTGGCTTCTCCTCTGAATACAATGGGTTCATGTTTTAATGCAGAGACAGAGCAGGCACTGCACATTCAGAATGGATCTCCAAGTAGCCAAACCCACTCCATGTTGACACAAGTTCCTCAGCAGTGCTTTCTGAGCAGCTGTTGGAGGAGCTGGCAGCTCCCTGCTGCCTGAGCAGAGGTGTGTGGTGCTGCTGAGGCTGGAGGAGATGAGCTGCTGCTCCTGGGATGGGTTTTCATCTCTGCTTTCTGGTGAAGTTTCCAGGAGCCAAAGGCACTTCAGGCTGACCCAAAGGAGGGCATGTTTAGTGAGTGTGAAGATACAGGATGCAAAATAAATTGGTTGATGAATTGAACAGAGGAGCAGCAGAGATCAGAATGTTCTCTGTTCTGTCATGAAATCAGAGCTGTTTCTGGTGCACTCTATTTAGGTCAGCTCTTTTTGCCACTGGGAACATTGATGTTTTGATATGCTCTGTGAGTAATTCCAGTTCATGTATATCCCATATGTTCTTCGCCTGCCTGGGGAGAGCATTGAAGTCACATTTAAGAGCAAATGTTGTCTAAAAAGAAAAAAAAAGGGAATGATAGTCTCATGCAGCTTTATGCTGCCATATGGGTTATGTAAATGTGTATGTCACAGCATTCTGTGACACACACATGATCTTCAGGGGAGAAAGTCCTGGCAAGAATATCATATAAAAATATTAAAAGGTATCAGTGTTTCTGGAAATAACAATGGTAATTATCAGGTGTTTTGCAGATTTGGTTCTATTCTTTCCAATACTCAAAATCAAAACCTTGTTGAAAAGCTGATCTGCCAGAAGAGGAAGTAGAGAACTTGTCAGAATCATTGGTGTGTTCCTGAGCTTTGACTAATTCAGGTTGGCACTTTGGGATCCTGGATGAGAGATCCTGAGATGAGTAGAACAAAATAGCTGCAGTTCAAATGTCTCTAATCCATCTCTTTCCAAATTTACATCAGCAGCCTGATGAGAACTTTTTGTTCTGAGAGCCCAAGCAGGAAAAAGCTCTGAGCAGAAAGGTTCCCTGATCCCAAAAATACCCAGAATTTGATGACTTGTGAGTTTTAGAAAAAGTTCTTTCCAAAGGTGGTGAGTTGGTATGAATTGTTTTGGAGACAGGGAAAACTAAAGCCTGACAAAAATAACCTCTTCTTGTAACTTGTTCAAAATATTGTACTTCATTAATCCTCAGTAAATTAGCTGAGAATTCCAGACAACAACAGCATTGCATCATTGATCCTAATACCTCAGTGTTTCCTTTTTCCACTCCATTATTCTTCAGCAATACACACTGACTGATCTGAGCAAGGGAATACAATGCAGAGGATGCAGGAGTTAATAGATTCTGAAAATCCACTGTTTAATAGTTTCCTTCATTATAAAGAACTGAGAGGAGAGGAATAGAAAAATCTGTGCACAGAAAAAAAAATCCCGAAGTTGACAATAATTGCATCAGTTCTTGTGGAAAACATGATTTGTTCCATTTTCCTCTCTTTTTTTCTAGTCCAGTGCACTCCAAAGAGCCCTTCTGCAAAGCTGAATGCTGGGTTGGCTGCAGCCACTTAGATTGTTTGGTCCATGGCAAAATTTGCAAGTTAACAAACTGGAGCCAGAAGGCAAATAAAAAGGCTGAATCAGCTCTCCAAACATTGCATTAGAAAATGGCCAGGAGAGAGATGAAGTAGTCACTATCACTCATGATTCACAAAGTCCTCTATAAAAAGACTTGATCGTGCTGAACTGGTTGACAAAGACCCAGTAAATTAAATAATTAAATAAATCTTACTTTGAGTATCTGGTCCTTCAAATACCTCCTGTATAGAAATATTTTAAGGGAGAGCAAGGGGGTTGTTGCAGAAGGATTCTTATTTCTGAATTGTAGGTACACTGATTTCAAGTGTTCACATTGGCTGATCAGGTATATTTGAGTTTATTCTGAAGTCAGTTTACACTTTAAAGAGTCCAGAAGAAATGTAAATTTGACTTATATGTATATATGTGTGTTAGATTTCTGCCTCTATATAGCACACCCATCTCTGAGTCCTCTGAGATCCAGAGAATTTAAAATGTTTGGATTGTCATTCATTTTGTGCATTGTATAGTATATTTATTTAAATTTCCATGACTTATGCATAACCACAGTTTGGCTGCCAGGCTCTAGTCCTCGCTAAAAGAAAATGTTCCATGTGTATAAAACACACAGAGCTTCCTCAATGAGCATTCCCTTTTGGGTTTTTGTGCTTTTTTCCCATTTCGTTTGAACTTTCTCCTTTCCTCACTGTATCATGCAGAAATATTTGTGTCAGATATAGCTTTGCCTTTATTCATTAGCAGTTTGGGCAATAATCCCATTTTATTCCTTCTAGGTAAAATCAGGCTATGACCATCTTCGAGAAACCCTTCTCAGAGTGACCCAGGAACGAGATTTGGCTGTGAGGGGAAAACATCAGCTCCAAGCCAAGCTGGAGAACTTAGAGCAGGTCCTAAAGGTGTGTAATGAGAATGAATGGGTGTGAAGTCCTACAGGTGTGTATGAAGTCCTACAGGTGTGAATGAAGTCCTGAATCCAGCAATCCTGTGTTCTATTGCCTGTTCATTATCCCTGATGCTCATCCAGTGAGCACATCACAAACCTGGGGACTGAATGGCCCTGTTAGTGCTGATAAAACATATGGGGTGTAAGAAACCAGGGATCTCCAACCAGCAGACACAGACTAGAGACCTTTACCTGATATTTTATGAGTAATTGGATTTGGGTTTTAACTATGCAGATGTTTCTGTCAAAAGGAGAAGAAGGGGATGAGAATATGAACCAACTGCCAAGAAATTTGGCTTTAGAGAGCTGTGTCTGCCAGTCTGACTGGCTACAAAATGTTATTGTGGCTTTACATCCTGTTCACCTCGCCGTTCTCCTGAAGAGCTTCTTCGAAAATTTTCCTTCGCTGAAACAAAAATTCTCTGGTGGATACAGAGATCCTGGCTTTTCATGTGCAGTCCTTTTGTCCCCTGAGCAGAACCCCTGTGAGCTGGCAGAGAACCTTGGACAGACCTAAAGCCCTACAGCTCCTTTTCAGCACTAAGCCATGCCCAGGCAGATGCAGTTCATTGTGGATTTCCAGATTGTGGATTTCTGTGTCCTCATATGCTCTGGAAATTCATAGTTTTAGAAAATGGCTTGCAGCTTTCCAGCCATTGGAAAAAAGTTTTGAGAAATATTTAGCCTAGTTTCCCTGTCTGAAAAGAAGTTCAGTTTCTCTTTTGAGAAACTCAGGATGTATCAACAAAGCAGAAAAGGGAAGATGAAGAACTGCTGAATTAGCTAACTTCTGAAATGCTCCCAGTGCCTCTCTTGCAGAAGAGTTGTGATTTGTGATGTGTGCAGCCAGCTTTTCCCATTCATCCCTGCGCTGGGCTCACCCATCTGCGAGCACAGATGACAAATCTTTTGAGAAGAGTACTTGGGTGAGAATTCAATGTGCTCCCCATTCAGCACCATGCATGAGCTGCTTTGTAAACAAGGCTTTGGTCCTTGCACACCACCGGAGCTGTTCTGGCATCACCCAGAGCACGTTTTGGGGTGGGAAGTCTCTGCCATGGGAGGGAATGGGGCTCTTTGTTCTGTTTGGAGCCAGGATGGGCTGTTTATCCGTTGTCAAACCCCCTGGTGCCCAGGAGGAGGCAGGAAACACAAGAACCATCGAGCAGGGCTCTGAAGTGCTCCTTCAGCAGCAGTTTGTACTCCACAGCTCCCTAGCTCTGCGGCTTGAAAGAAAACTGATAAATGCAGGATGTCCCCTGCTCAGTCTGGGCTGCACAGCAGGACTGGGGCTGAGAGATCACTGCAGAGGTTCCTTCCTCACACCTCCTTTGAAGGACAGAGCATTATTTGACAACTGTTCTGAAGCTGGGATTCCCTATGGTATTTGTTCTGTGCTCTTTTCAGTGTGGCTTTGCCTTCTGCTGTGGAGCAGCATTGCTGTACTCTGGAAAGGCTGAGCAGGGGAAGTGCAAATCCACACCTTGGAAAGTTCTAGTCTGCCTCACCTTCAGGGCAGTGATGCACAGACAAATGGATTGTCACCTTCTACACCAGCCCTGCCCCGCCCTGCCCTTGATAAAACTTTCTCTTGTAGACAGTAAGAGATATTTTGGGCTGTTCCTGTCGCTGTCAGCCATGCATTTGTTTTTCCAAGGGCTGATTTCTAATAGGTTTGTGTGTAATAACTCAGTGCTGCAGATAAGGCATCGTGCCTCTGCTCTGAGACTATTATGGGAATAGCATGTAATTTTGAAAATAAAAATCTTTAATACCAGTTTCACCAGGGAGGAGATCAGAATCTAGAAAGAGATCTTTCTTAACTCCCATTTATTAAGAGGATGTTTGAAAGTCGCAGTGATACTGGGGGAGTAATATTAACCTGTAATGAAAAAGATTTCTATCTGCAAAGGATATCTTGACATTGTTCAGCTTGTGCTCTTCCCGAGAACCTTCTGCACATTGCTTTGAATCATTAGCATCAAATGCACTTTGCAGGCTGTTTCTGAGTGCTGTAAAGTCCCTTTTGCCTAAATCCACCTGTGGCAGTTTTGTTCTGTCTAATTTCCTCTGGATAATTTCTATCTCTTTTCTGAAAAATAGAAAAGAGATCAGCAGAGGTAAGCTGTTTCTTTTGGGTCACCATTTGCAAAACAACCACAGAAGCACATCCTGGATAAAGAGGCACTTAGGGAATTGTCAAAGTAATTTTTTTCCACACTTTAATTTTTCAGCACAAGGCCACATAGAGATGAGTGTGTGCTGGCTGAAGTGGGTCCTGCTCACCTGAGCATCACCCAGGGCACACTGCTGGCAGTGTCTCAGCTGTCCTGGCAGGATTGCTGTCCAAATGCCTCAGTTTAGCTCTGCCAAAATGCCCCTCAGTCCTGAAGGGATTCAAACCCGATCTGGTTGCCTCCCAGGGCTGCCGGGGAGGTTTCTGTGGGGGGATGTGTGCCTCCCTGGGCAGCCCTGGCTCGGTGCAGCTGGGATGGTTGCAGTGCCTCACTGCTCTTTCCCCGCACAGCACATGCGAGAGGCTGCGGAACGGCGGCAACAGCTGGAGCTGGAGCATGAGCAAGCCTTGGCTGTCCTCAACGCCAAACAGCAGGAGATCGAGCTGCTGCAGAAGGTAGGGGGCAGGGACAGGGACAGGGACAGGGACAGGGACAGTGCTGTGGGATGGATCTGCTGGGCTGCAGGAGCTCCAGCAGCTGCCAGGCTGCTCCTGCTCGGGGATGCTCATGGCCCTGCAGCTGCACTGGGATGAAGGACTGTGAATGTTCAGTGGAGACTGAGCTGACCCAGTGTAGCTCAGATTTCCTGTTTCCCAGCAGGGATCACAGTGGCACAATCACTGTGGTGCTTCCTTTGTGCTTCCATTGCTTCCCTCTCTATTTGGCTTAGCAATACTTGGGTGTTTCTTAAATGTCACGAGGGAATCCAGGCTGAATTTCTCCATAATCAGAATATGAGGTCCTTACCACTTCCAGTGTGCTGTTAACATTCTCCCTGACACAGCAGTGTTTTGTTAGGGTTTCTTTGGCTTCCTCTTCCAGACGTGCAGTTCTTGCCACCTTTCTGCAGTGAAGTGGATCACAGAAATCCTTGTCAAGGTGCTCACACACCCCAGTTGCCTTCCTTTGCCAGAATGTGTTGTGTTGGCCTGGTGAGGTTTTGGTGTCCAGCCAGCACCAGCCCACCACAGAAACTGAGCAGCTGCTTCAATACCTCATTTCCAAGGTCATTCTCTAATTCACAAATCACTTTAAGATTTCTTTTTTTTTCACACTGCAATTTCTCAGTATTCATTATAATACAAAAACCACCATACTGAGTTTCAGTCTTGCCAAAGTCACTTAAAGCTGCAATTGTCACAGTGCTGATGTTGATTGTTTTCAATTGCTGGACTAGATTAAAACACAGAAATAATGCTGCTAATGATAATTTGGTAGGGAATTGGCATGGAGGGACATTGTCAGCAGAATAAAAGATGTATCTAATATAGTTTGCTTGAAATAGGAAGTTGTAGTTGACCAAATGAAAGTTTCTAGTTAATTTTCTTTTAGTCTTTCTCAATAAATGCAATTTGTCACATTGCAAAATGCCATTTCTAGTTATATTCAGCTGTTATTATTAGAACTGCCTCATAAATTTTGGACTTAAATTTCCTGGCAAAGGAAAGAAATCTAAGAAAGAGCCTTTCTTGCTAATTTTTGTTACATTCTTCTAATAAATCCTGATTTGGATTGGCAGCAGGAGACAAATCTCTGTGCTACTCTTTCCTGCAATCCCTGGTGCTGAGCTGCAGTGACAGACGAGGAGGTTGTGCTGTATTTGGAATTTCACCCAATGCAACAAGCTCAGCAGAGAAATATTTTAAATAAATCTGTTATCTAAGGACCTGTAACACATCACTTCAGCTTTCAACAGGACCTGCTGGTTCACGTTTCCTCCAGAGCTGACCTCCCCCTGCACCTAGGACATGCTGTTAAATTCTTTCTTCTGTTTGGTTTTTTATTCATGTCATCTTTACTTGAAAAAGTATTTTCAAAGGGAAGTAGTGAGTCTGGGCAGCAGCAGGATGGCATTTCACAGCACACTGTGGTTCTGTAGTGAAGGTGCTGATGAACACCCAAATGTGCACTTCAGAGCAGAGCAAGTTGCTGCTACAGCCCAATGCATTTGCTGTCACATTTGGAATACAAATAAAGGTCATTCTCTTTTTAATAAAAGTACAGACTGATCAGATTTTTCAGCCTAAAAGGAAGAGCATAATATTGTCCATCAAGGGTTTGTGTTCATGGGGAATCAGATGCTTTTTTCCTTTAAGAAAACCTTAATACAAGGCGGTTTGATATTAAAGAGAGATAGCAGTTGATGCAGGTTTTGCAATCATTTATCCAGAGCACAGGCTGGGGAGATTTTATTAGCCTTGTGGTGCTGGATGAGTGCTATTTATTTGGTTTTAGACTTTTCCCAACCAGAATTTGCAAACTGGATTTCTGAGGTACATTGAATACACTTCTGCCCTTATTTATTCCCTCTTTAATCTTTGACTCAGTTGATTGGACCTTAAACACTGCACTCCTCTTTTCAAACAGCCTTTCTTGTGGTTGCCTTGAGGTGTTTTGTGAGCTGTTTATTCAATGATAAGTACAGTTCCTTCAGTAAAAGCATGAGCCTCATTTCTGTGTTGCTTTCTCCCAGCTGCTGTGGGAGGTTTCCTCACCTCGAGCCCCCAGTGTACAACAAAGTCCATTTCAGTTTTAGTTGGGAAGGTTTCAGACAGAATTTTGAGGTGATCTCGCAGTGTGTAGAGCATGCTTGTGTTGGTCCAACAAACATCACAGCTCTGAAAGCTCACTGAGCTTCCTAAAAACCAGCATGATTTCAGAGCTGGAGCTGCAGAGCCTGAGCAGCCCTGGCAGAGCCACCCCTGCTAGATGGAAACTGCCTTTGGATCTGAGGACGAGCAGAATTCTGTGTGTGCTTACAGCATATTGTGTGTGCCATGACTACTGAATTTGCCTTCTTCCTCCTTTCCCCTCTCTTTTCCTTTTTCCTTTTCCATGAAAACAAGGCTCAGGTTGAAGCTAAGAAGGAACATGAAGGAGCAGTTCAGTTGCTAGAGGTAAGATGCTCTGGGTTTTGCTTTTCCAGGGTCCCTTCTGAACGGGGTGACTTGACAGCATCAGCACTTGGAATGTTTCAAGGAATATGTAGGCAAACAGAGGTTTTTTCTCCCCTGATATGAAGCATCCTTTGAGGTTTGTAATTCAGTTAGGAGTGCATTAAGC
Source organism: Entomyzon cyanotis (assembly GCA_024500445.1). Classification (NCBI taxonomy): domain Eukaryota; kingdom Metazoa; phylum Chordata; class Aves; order Passeriformes; family Meliphagidae; genus Entomyzon; species Entomyzon cyanotis. Next base: position 523,323 of record JAKEPQ010000852.1, read on the forward strand.
TGGGCTGCTGGAAGTGATGGATATTTCTCTTTTGGTATCATTTTTTGTAAAATGTTATTAAAGGGAGTGATTAGTTATGAGAATTTTTATTTATTAGGCTAGAAATATAGCAGCAAATACCCATCAGTTACCTAGGGTTCCTAATTATATAGTCTAATAAACATAAAGCAACATGTTAAAGAACCAGGAATTGTAAACCTAATGAAAGAACTGTGACACTTCATAAAACCATCAAAGGGTGTGCTAGAGAGAGAACACTTCATTTTTCTGCCTGAGGAAAAGGCATTGAATGGTTTTTAAGTGTTAACATACATATCCTAAAGAAAGAGCAAAAATAGGGATTGATAATAGCAAGTGCATTGTCAATATTTCATTTAGAAATCTGCTTTTATCTAAAGGTAATTTCCAGTCTTTTTACCTTCCAACAGTATTTCTGTGTGTACTTGCTGGCCTTGGTGAAAGGTTTTTTTTTCTGGTGAACTGATCAACTTAAAAAAAAAACCTAAAGCATTTGTTTATTAGTATCTACAAAAGTCAATATTCCCACAGAATGTATTTTACTCACGGGCTTTCATTATCATCAAATATATTAAGTTTATTTTAGCTTGCAGACTATAAGATTAAATTATAATTTAATGCCTGGTGGAGAGTATTTGATACAGGAAAACAGAAACAAGACAGGCAAGAGATTATTTCCCCCCTCAAGCTAAGCACAATTCTTATTTAGCTGATTTGTCTGCAACCTCTGATTTGCATAACCCCAGCAAGATTTCCAAAGCTTTTGCTTTTTATTGCCACAAGCACATTATTTTTTAGCATTTTATTTAATGTGCCTTTTGCAATTCCAGATCAGCAGCAGTGTTGATTTCTCTAGTGTGGTTTGTGTTAATGCATGTTTTTACACGTGTAACTGTTCTAATAGACTTTGCTTTGAAATGTAAAAAATAGTATTCAAAACTGTTTTTTATTTCTTTGTTTATTTCACATCTCCTTGTTTACTGTGTCTTGTTTGGGATTTATTGCTTTGCACTTCATCCAGAACACCTTGGACAGCATGCAGGTATTTTAGGGCATAAATTCTCCTTTCCCTGTCCTGAATCCTGCACTTTTCCCTCTCAAATGAGTACAATATCCCTGCCTAACCTTGCATGGGATGCGTGCTAAAACCATTGTTCTGCAAGCATGCTTTGCATTTATTGGCCTAATACCAAATCATCCAAATCAGAACTCTTTTTCCACAAGAAATTAATCTTGGCATGATTTAATGAGAACTGGATCCTGGTTTTCAAAGTCAGCTTCTCACAAGCATGCCCAGTAGGAATGGTTTGGTAGTTCACTCATGATTGTCACTTTCTGACTGGGTGGGTTTTGTCTGAATTCAGATTGTTCCTTCATTAATACTGAGACTGTTTGATGTGATATTTGCACCTGAGGCTGATTGGAGCCACCCAGAGAAAACCATTGCTCTGTGAACAGCTGAGCTGTAAGATAATATAACAGATAATAAATATAACAGCAGAACTTGCTGATTGCTGCTCTGAATTCAGACCTGTCCACCTGGAAAGTTGCAGATCACCTCCCTGTCCTGTGTGCACAGTATCTGTCTTGTCATGGATGAAGTCTGCTTCGTGTTCCGGGGAAGGAGCACTCGGATTTGGGAAGCAGCTCTGGTGTGGGGAGAGGAACTTGGCAGTTCCTGAGCGACAGACATTCAATCTGCTCTGCTGCACGAATGTCTCATCTCCAACCTCTGCTGCAGGCAGCTTAGGGACATCTGGGACATTGGCACCTCTGTGCCACCCTCAGCAGGGCACAGCAGCTGGGGGAACAGAACAGAAATTCAGAATTCTGTAGGCAGGTCCTGCTCTGCAGGTGATACACAAATACCCTGATTTTCTGCAGGGAGGTGACTCTGGCTGCCAGCAAACCAAGCACAGGTGGAGCCAAGGAACAAGGGATGTCTCCTGTTAGCTCAGTCGTGGATCTCAGGCAAAAGATTTATATCTTTATAAAGCACCAGCTTCGTGCTCACTTAACTCACAACCGAAACTAAAAATAAAGCAGTGAAGGCATTTTTCTTGCAGGCTTCACACTGTCGTGAGAGAACAACTTGAAATCTCTACATGCTCAAAACAGCAGTGAAAAGATGAAAGACAAAAACCCCAAGCATTTAGTGTCTGTGTGAAACTCCCACAACATCTGATTCTTACTGTTGTTTTATAATCAGCCAGGTGGATACCTGAGATTTCTTTAGCAGAAGTAAGTTAATTTGTGTGTTATGAGTGCAAAGAAATTGTATCTTAAAATTCACTCGAACTTCAAAAAAGTATGTATTACATGAAAAGGAACAAACAGTACCACCTTGTGTAGTAGAAGACTGGGATTTTTGGGTTCTTCTGGGTACTGTAAGTATTTCCCTTTACCTAAGATCTCCTTATAGGTGGTGTGCAATATATGTTGTTTTCTTGATACACAAAATGTATGGTTTTTCTTACATTAACTGAGAATGTTTGTTTCTTTAAAAAAACCCCAAAACTTAATTCAGGTGAATGAATTCAATTGGTATCCAGACTTCCATTGTTAGTACAGTTGCTTAACCAAGCATAGGAGGGGTTTTTAATGAAGGAGGTGATGTTTGTTGATCATAAAGCAGCAGATTGGGATACATTATTTTATCTTTAATTTAGCTGGTACAGTGAATGTGCAGATTGGGATAAAAGGGGGTTTTCATGCTGTGGTGTCTTCACTACTCTTTATATGTTTTGAGTGAAAGTTGTAGAAAAAACCCTGAATTCCCCATGCTTTTTATCATTTCTTTCAGTCAGGGAATCCATCCTTCTCATCACCTCACCCATCTTCTCCCATCAGGAATTCATAATCTGTGTGTAGGCAGATTTCCCAAATCACAGCAGAGCTTATCTTCTAAGTTCTGCTTTGTTAAAGCCTGATGCCTCAAAATTAAACCCAAAATGTTACACTTTGGTATTTCTGCCAGGCTCACACCCAACCTCTCCTTGGCTGGTGTCCGGAGTGCCTCGCCAGGTTTGGCTTTGCCATGAGCAGCATTTTTTTTAAGGGCAGCTCAAGCAGTAGCTGAGCCCAAGTTCTGCAGCAGCCACTGTGGCTTTTCTTGTTGGCTTTTAATACATGAATGTTAAGGTAGCAATTTAGATTTCCACTTAATAGCAGAAGATGGGCAAACCTCAGAAATAAACCTGATTTTTAGAGGAAGTTGGAAAAGCACAGAAAACTGACGTTCAGGTGTGTGAAGAAGTCACAAAACTGTAGGATCTCTTTGCAGATGTTCTTGGCAATGATTTTTTTCGCACTGCCAAAGTACGTGATGAGGAGTTTCCCCTTGTGGAAACTGGTGATAGAAGGAGAAATCACCTCGCTGTTCCAGGGCTGTAGGTTGTGTTCTGAGCGTGGCTGAGAGGCTGGAGGGGTCATGGATCTGTTTATCCCCGAGGCTGGGCTGTCCTGGCAGCTCAGAGCCACAGCCTGCAGTCAGCCTGGCTGCTCTCAGCAGAGACTTTATCACTCTCTACAGCTTTATCCCTCTCTACACCAACCAGTCTCTGTCACCCCTCTACCTGAGGGCTGTGTGTAGTCAGGTGGGGTTTGGTCTCTTTTTCCTGGCAGCAGCTGACAGAACAAGAGGACACAGTCTCAGGCTGCCCCAAGGGAGATTTCAGTTGGATGTTAGGAAAAAGCTTTTTACTGAAAGAGTGATAAAGTTTGGGAATCATCTGCCTGGGGAGGTGAAGTCACCATCCCTGGATGTGTTTAAAAGAGATTGGATGTGGCACTGAGTGCCATGGGTTAGCTGAGGTGGTGCTGGGGCATGGGTTGGACTCGGTGACCTTGGAGGTTTCTTCCAGTTGGTGATTCTGTGATTTGGTGACTGTGTGACTGTGTGATTCTCCCCCTGTCCCTGCCCCGGCCCTGGCAGGCCAAGGTGCGCGAGCTGGAGGAGAAATGCCGCACGCAGAGCGAGCAGTTTAACCTGCTGTCCCGAGAGCTCGAGCGCTTCCGGCAGCAGGCGGGCAAGATCGACCTGCTGAGCACCACCGCCCTGGCTGCCTCTGACCTCTCTGCCTCTCCTGGAAAGTCTCTGTCCCAGCTGATGAATGGAATAGCCACTTCTATAGGCAAAGGTAAGGACCTGCAGTTCCCTGGTGCTGCTGCTGCCCTGGGGGTTGGCAGAGGCAAACCTGGGCTGTAAAAGAGTTTGCTGTGCCAGTGGAGGCAGAATTCACTCCTTTTCTGGTTTGGGACTTGTTTAAATTTCAGAGTATCTCCAAAGCCTTCGCTGGACTTGTTCCAGTTTAATCTGGATGCTGCCATGAGCAAAATTCCCTCTTATTGTTGTTGAGTGTGGTGATAAGAAACCTGTTCAGCCTTAAAATTATGTATTCTTCATGTAAAAATACAGCTCTGCTGTGAGGAGAAAGACTGTCTGTGCATGCAGGCTTTGTTGTGAACCTTTCCCTGTTGCAGGGACAGGAGCAGGTCTGCTATCCTGGTGAAGTTAGTGGGGAAAGAAAGCACAGAGACCTCACAGACTGCATTGGCCATTGTGTGAAAGAAACACCTAGCTGGGTAGGAAATGGGGAAACTGAATGGAGTATTTTGACAGATGTGAAAATGGTCTGGGCTCATTTGTTCAACAGAAACGATGCACTTCTCCTTAAAAATCTGAAAGGAAAACATTTTAAAAAGCAAAATATAGTTTCAAAAGAAATGGAGAACATAAAGTGAAAAAAACAATCCATTTCCATCTGCATTGATGTTCTTACACTTCCAGTCCCCAGCACAGTCAACAGTGTGTGTTTATCCAAGATCTGTGCTGAACTTTCACCAGGTCATCTCCTGTTGCCAGAGGCAACAGCTCTCCTAAGTGCAGAGCTTTGTAAACGATCCATTATTCATAGGAAAATTACAGAGATCAAGGCAAGAGGTTACCTGGGGACACTTGAAAGCAACTTTGCTGTAAATCACACTTTGGATGGGGTATCATTACATGTGAGGGATGTGCTCAGTGTCACCCTAGCTGAATGGCTTGAATTGTCCTGCAGAGAAACAGTTGTTGGGTCATTCTTACTGCCTTCAAATTCCCACAAGGTTGTTTGAAAATAAATGTGAAAATGAAAATTTTAATGGTCTTGACTTCTTTTCCTAAGCTTCTGGGTAAAGTCTGAGGCAGAGGGGCTGAGGGATCAGAAATCATTTCCCTAGTGCTGCAGACGAGCAGGTATTGTCAGTGAAGGGTGCTGAACTCAGAGTGAACCAAGTCAGGAGGAGCCAAGGTGGAATCCTTTCCTTCCTTCCTTTCAGTCCAGTGGCTCTGTGTGCCTTGGGCTCTGCAGCACAAATTCCAGCTGTTGGCAGCTGTGCAGCTGTGGTGCCTCTTGGTGCTTTGGCTTCTCTGGAGCTGCAAGGCTAAATGGACATTGAAGGGCATTTTCTGATAGGTATAAGAATTTAGTAGAAATTTCCTTGATACCAACAGCGTTGGCTCCTCATGTCCCTTAGGACAGGATTTTCAAAGCAACAGTTAATTTTGAAAGAAAGGTAATTAGGTATTGAATTGTCCTTTAGGCAGCAGGTGAAGGTCCAGCCTGTATCACTGCAATTGATTTAATGGAAAATGAAAATCAGCTAATCATTTTAAGGCACTCAGGCAAACTCCCCAAGCTAATTTATATTTATTCTTCAAAAGCTAATGGAAAAACCTTCTTAAAGACTTCAAAACATACCAAACTGAAATCTTCCAAGTAATCCTTCAGTAAAACCACAGCAAAGACAGCCAGGTCTGTACCAAAGGCATTTTAAGGCCTTGCTCTGTAAACCTTTTCCCAAAACCTATTGATTCTCATGGGACTTAGAATTCAGGGCCTGCAGCACTTGTGTCCAAACATCAGAAATGCTTGGCCAACATTCATCCTCAGTCTGAATGCTCTGATAACAATAAAGTGATGTTGGAGCAAGTGGGCAGGACTGCTAATTATTGAAATCAACCCTTTGGCAGTAATGATGGCAGAGTACAGCAAGTTCCTCAAAGCAGGAGTGTAATTATTTTTATTATGTGTGAGGAAGAAAGAACACAAGAGGAACACAGGGACAGCTTTCAGTGCAGAGCAAACGATGAAATGAGATCAGTTTATGACCAGCTGCTTCGCCTTAATTGGTGATGTTTGAATGGATCAGGAAATGAAATAAACCCAGCCAGGATGGATTAGAACATAAAAAGTTCACTGTAAATATATAATAATGTCACGAGCAGATATAGAAGCCTTAAGATTTATTATTCATCAGTTAAGAAGCTCATTTAAATGGTCTTCCTAGATAATTTAGGTAGTCCATATGGAATCAGCAATGGCAATAAATAAAATGAAGAGTCTAATTGTGATGCAAGTATGGACAACTTTGATTCTCCTGAAACATTTAAATTAGGTCTGGTGCTCTTCCTTTTTCCTTGATAGGGTGTTCTTCAGACTTCCTTAACAAATACTTGGGAAAATAAAGGCCATTTTGAGCATCTGTGGATTTTTCAAAGGCTTCATGGACAAAAGTCTCCTTTTTTAACAAAGCCACCCCTGTGGCTTTGTAAGGTTCTTCTCTACTGTTTAGAGGGAAAAAGAAAGATGTTTTTTAGATGCTGCTGTGTGTTGTTACGAGCTGAGCTCTTGTATATCTTATTTTTAACTCTGTTTTGTTCCAGAGGGGAAATATAAAAGGGAAGGTGTTTTATTGGGTTTTTTTGTTTGTTTGTTTTCTTTTTTCTAGGTTTCCAGTTAACAAGCTTTAAAACAGTCTGTAGGTCTGATTCCTTCCCATTCTGCTGTTCAAGCCCAGAGCCATCAGTGCCATTGCCTGGGAGGAACGAGAGCACCAGCTTTAATCAGTTTCTTTTTTGGAGGCAAACTTAGGGCAGTTTTTAAATGCAGCCTTTTTTGCCTGTCCTCCTGTGTTCCCAGTCTGCAGGAGCATTCATCCTCTGCAGAAATGATCAGGAGATTACAGATACTCAGGAGGAATGTGCTTCCTGTGCTGCGAATCTCAATTTTGGGTTGGATTTTTTCTGCAAGGGCATTACTTGATGATGCTTGTGTTTATCTTTTTAATCCAACTGTGGCTCTACATACATAGAATCTGCATGAATTTACATTTATTATTCGTCTCATAACCTTTTAAAAAAAGGCTCCTCTCCAGAATACACAGGAACTCACTGCTGGAGCTGTTTGATAGGGCTGACAGGAAAATCTGGTGTTGGTAGGGCTGACAGGAAAATCTGGTGTTGATAGGGCGGTTGTTTCCAGTTTCTGGCTGTTGCTGTTGGATTTTCCAGTCCCTGTGATGGAGTGAGGTGTCTGTGGGGTTTCAGCATTCTGGGGGGTCAGAGCTGTGCCCAGTCCCTCACTGCAGTTACAGCTACCTCTTTGCTCTCCTATATGTTAAGGTCTCAGGGTAAAATGTATTTATTTTCCAAGTGAAAAAATTTAGACAGATCCATATCTTCCAGCATCTTGATATTCCTGGAGTTCTTGATAATGTGTGTTCCTGTGCCGGTTATTGTCCTATAGGTGTGCAAAGCAGGGGCTGCATTGTCCTGGAACCTTCCTCCACATTCTGTGTGTGGTGCAACTGATTTGAACCCAAAGCCTGAGGAGTGCAGGAGGTCTGAGAGCAAACAGCAGCTTCCTTGGAATGAATCATCCCAGTTGGCCCAATTATTTATAGGGTGGTGCTGACAGGCTGGTATGGCAAACACATTACCAGCAAACAGAAGGAGCTCGATGGGCTAAAGGTTCCTGAGCAGGGAGGACTTTTCTGTTATGTCTGTGAGAGAAGCTCCAGAATTAGAAATCTGCCCTCCTCAGCCTGGATTGCTCTGAGTGGGGCTGCCTGTAATTAATCTGTGGTGTGGTGAGTTGTGTAGTTCCCTGCTGTCAGTGTGCTTAAGCTGTCCTGCTGTAAATTACAGCGATGCAGAGAAAATTAATCATATTGGACTAATGAGCACACCAGAAAAGCCTCTGATGGTATTCTTGGAGCTGATTCTCCTCTGCAGTGTGAATAAAGAGGTTCCACTGATAACTCTGGTGACGTGGGTTGGGAATATTGTGATTCAGTAGCAAAGCATTGCTGTCCAGACTTCTGGCAGAACAGGAGAGGAAATGCTGAACCCACAGATATTCAGGGTCTGAAAAATCAGAGCAGAGCTCATTATGTTAACGAGAGGGAGAATGAATTCAGCACATCTGAGTGTCAGCAGTGCTTTGCTGTAAGTGCTGCTCACACTGCAGGTCAGACTGAGCTGTTTGCCATCCTTGCTTTCCTGTGGTTTGGGGATTAAACTAACTGTAAAAGGGAAAAAATGTAGAAGTATTTTATACAGAGCTTTATTAATCTCCCTTGCAGCCTAGGTGACATTGTTTTTACTTTCCCACCTCTGGTTTTCACCCGAGTCAGGAGGAGGATAAGAGTATTCAGCCTCCTGAGGGTATTCATGTGCAGCATGGTCTGTCTTGTCCTTTCTTTAAATTTTTTAAAAATATAAATATTTTATAAAATATTAATAAATATTAATATAAAAATATCCCAAAAAGATTTTTGGAGATTTTCCTTTTGCACTGTCCTAGTTCCCACATTTTAGAAACTGGAGAGATGTCACTGCTGGAATTCCATGGTTTAGTGCTGCTGTCAGTGAGGAACTCCTCAGGAATTTGAAGCAGGTGCTCTTGGCACTTCCTGCCTGCCAAAAGTCAAACAGCTTCATTTCAAAATGAGTATCCTGCCAGCTAAATCATTAGCATTTCAGTCTCTCTTTTAGAAGACACATGGATGAATTGATCCTACTTTCCCGAATATGACAGAGTCCCCAAAAGAAATAAAGGTTCTAGGAGCAGCTCTTTAGTGCTGGGTGTGTCAAACAGCAGGTCAGGTCACCTCTCCAGCCATATCCAACCAGGTGCTCAGAACAAAGGTGGGGTTTTTCACTCAGGGAAACATTTCCTTTGAATTCTTTCAATTACAGTACTTCACTTTCTTCGTTATGTTTTGTAGATTTCAGCAGTTTACCAACATCCTGGCAGCTGGCAGGCTGAGCTGCTTCCATGCTCCGCAGTTTGCCCACCAGAGTCTCCTCCTTGAGTGATTTTTAACAAGAGAGGAGAATAGCTGTGCTGTGTTGGCAGTGCTGCTGCTGGAGAGGTTTTCCTCACTCCTCACTCCTGTTTTGCTCCCTGCAGCTCACGAGAGCCCTGCTGGCAGTCGCTGTGTGATCTCAGAGTTCATCCGACCCCTGCAGATCTCTGGAGACAAACCAGAGCAGCTGTCTGTCAAACCCACCTTCCTGCCCAAGGCAAGAGCTGCTACCCCAAGATGCAGATTTGATTCAGACGTGAGTCATTCGGGAATTTTTACTGAAAAAGTGATTTAGGGCTGAGTGGCATAGAGTAAATTCTGAAAGCTTTGTACAAGAGTATTATTTTCTATTAAATAATAGATTTAAAAATAGATTATTCTATTATTTAATAGAAAATTATTATTTTCTATTAAATAGCCTGGTTTGTATGGGCAGATAGCCACGAGGAAATGATCTTTGGATCAAAATGATCTTCACATCCAAATTTTAAGAAATCCCTCTCCTGATCTTTACAGGAATAAATAAATTGCACCTGTGTGCATATTTTCTATCTTTGTGCTTAGCAATGAATATAAATTCATTGCTGCTGAACCTGTGGAAGTTGATAAAATCAAAATGTTTCTAAATGGATCACAAGCCTGAGGATACTCAGCAGAATATTAGATTCTTGTACAGTGGGAATTCCATGGGCATATCTGAGGATTATCCACAAGAAATATTTGTGTATATTTGTGTAGCAGCATTACTGAAAAGTGGCAACATTGACTGCTTTTTGAAGAAGCCACAGAAAAAGCAGCTTAGCAAGGAGACTTAGGGAAGCAGAACTAACAGCAAGGAACAGGAGAAGCACACGTCAAATTTAATTCCCTTTTTCTATTATTTTTCAGTTATCTCTCACTGAGAATGTCAAGCCCTCTTTTGCAGAATTGTGCGTTTTGTGCCTTCTAGAGTGTAATTATGTGATACATACTTCCATTATGCAAGCTCACAGAAATTAAACTCCATTCCTTTTTAGAGATATCCAGACCCAAGGGAGAGTCTATGAATAAAATCTAAAAATGGAGCATAATGCTGGGAAGTCTGAAATAAATAAATAAATAAATAAATAAGTGATGCTTTGCAAAATATATATTTGCAACTGCCCTGGTTGTTCCTATTAAAAAAGCCTTCTAGAATAACCATGATTGGATTGTAAAATTTTGGTCAATTTTTAGACCCTTTAGTTTTTTTGATCCCACTATTAACCCAGTATTTCTACCTTAATTAAAGTTCTCTCAAGCTCAAGCAAAAGGTTGGTTATTTTTTTCTGAAATGGCTCACAGCACACTCTACAATAAGTGGAGGGAAGTTCATCTCTCACTTAAAAATCTCTATTAGCTCGAAGCATAGCAGAAATGACTGTTTTACCAGTGAGAGACTTTGTGCAGAGCTGAAATGGGCAGAGTCTGTGTTGATTCAACACCACAATTAAACCTCCAGGTTTTGTAGGCCAGATTTGTAATAGAATGAAAGTGTGGCTTTGCAGAATTGAATTAAATGCGATGTTAAATTCAGAAGAAAATATGTTATTTCTTTCAGTTGGTGGAAAGGTTGGCATTCAGCAGATGCTGTGGGTTGGGTTGGATTGGGTTGGATTGGGGGTTGGATTGGGTTGGATTGGGTTGGGTTGGATTGGATTGGGTTGGATTGGGTTGGGTTGGGTTGGATTGGATTGGGTTGGGTTGGATTGGGTTGGGTTGGATTGGATTGGATTGGGTTGGGTTGGGTTGGATTGGCAGGGGGTACATTTTGGGTGATACTCATTGTTTCCAAGGGTTTGGAAGTTGACACTTGCACCAGTTCTAAACTCAGCCTTTGTCTGAAGTGCTCAGTCCCTGCACTCTGCCATTCTAAGAAAAATTAGCAGTTGTGTTCCATGTTAGAATTTACTTTCTTTTCATTAATACTGTGTGTTCACTGATTTATATCACCTGTCAGCAAAACTGTTCATACATCTTTTTTTTAAATCACATTCTCTTTTTTCTGCCCCTCTACAGATGGATAATGATCAGAATTCCAATACCTCAAAGCAGAGATATTCTGGGAAAGTCCATCTTTGCATTGCCCGTTATAGGTAAAACCCCCATCTCGTTACAGATAAAACACAGTATTACACACAGCTGTGATATTCAGCACCAGCTTGGCTTCCCTTTATCCATCACTGAATTCTGACCTGGAATTCCTGTTCTGGACAGAAGAACCTTTGCTGTGCCTGGTGGTCAGAGGGCTGAGCATGGCTTGGCTGCTCACCCTGCCCTGCATTTCCATCCTTCAGTGTCCAGAGCAGGTTCATGGCACCTCCTGCTTTGGGGAGGATGTCTCCATCTGTTCTTATAGATTACTGTTTCAGGCAAGAAAAGATTTGAATTCCATCCCTGCTTTGCACATTAAAATTTCAGCTATAAAGCATTGTCATAAAAATTTCAGTGAGTAACAGTTTCTTTCAGGATGGATGTGGATTTTAGTACTTTGTAAGTACTTTTTGGCTCTCAGTAGCTTCTCTCACTGTTTTTGTCTTCTTTTACCTTGGCTCTGTAGAAGTTTAATAAACTTGTGTTATAGAACATAAAACATATCAAACAAATTGAATACAGCAGCTGGAAAAGACTCCCACGACTGAGTTTACTTTAATTCACATTAAAAAATAAATGGAATTTTGGGCAGTGTGTTCCAAGTGAGCAGAGTGTGAGTGAATTGTGCAGGACAGGATGAGGTTCCAGGGCAGAGCCCCTGAGGGGCAGTGGGTGATCACATCACAGCACAGACTGAGCTCAGGGTGGGTCTGAAAGGGAAGCACAGAGGGAAATCCTGCCAGCCCTGTGCTTTGCTCCCACAGCTACAACCCTTTCGATGGACCAAACGAAAACCCAGAGGCTGAGCTCCCTCTCACGGCAGGAAAGTACCTTTATGTCTACGGAGATATGGACGAGGATGGCTTCTATGAAGGTATTCTTCTTTTTAATCCCTGAATTCATGCTAATTCATGCAGATTGAAATCAGCTCGTCTGTCAAACACGCTCCAAGTTCTTCCCTTCGTCTACTCCAAAATCGGTTGCTAAAATTAGCTTTATTGTCGTTGTGTTAATTAAAAGAGTTTCTGCACCAGCAGAGCCTCTCCTTGCAGGCAAAGCTAATTATAAGATATTTTATAGTGTCAGCTTTTCCTACTGGCAAGATTTAAGTTGACAAAAAATCTTGCTGGCAGTTCTGGTATTTCCTTCACTAAGCCTTTATGTTCTCAAGCTGGGGATGTTGTTTATGCACATTTTCACTCATCCCTTGCTCCTTACCTTGTCCCTCTCAAGGCACTGATGTGAAACAGGTATTCTTCATAAAACAGGATTTTAATGGCATTGCTCTTTCTCACCAGGAGAACTCCTGGATGGACAGAGAGGACTGGTCCCTTCCAACTTTGTGGACTTTGTCCAAGACAACGAGACGAGGCTGTCGAGCACTCTGAGCAGCGAGCAGGATCAGAACTTCATCAACCGTTCAGGTCCCACTCTGGAAGGAGAGCTGCTGGAGATCAGCCCCCCGAGCCACATCGACTCCGGCGGGCTCAGCAACGGCGCAGGGACTCTGGATGTGAACATCGATGAGATCGGAGAAGACATCGTGCCTTATCCTAGAAAAATCACCCTTATCAAACAACTAGCCAAAAGTGTCATTGTGGGCTGGGAGCCCCCCGTCGTGCCCCCCCGGCTGGGGAACCGTCAGCAGCTACAACGTGCTGGTGGACAGGGAGATCCGCATGAACGTCGCCCTGGGCAGCAGAACGAAAGCTCTGATAGAGAAGCTCAACATCTCCAGCTGCACCTACAGGATCTCCATCCAGAGCATCACCAACAAGGGCAACTCGGACGAGCTGCAGTGCACTCTGCTGGTGGGGAAGGATGTCATCGTGGCTCCCTCCAACCTGCGCGTGGACAACATCACCCAGATCTCTGCCGAGCTCTCCTGGCTCCCCACGAACAGTAACTACAGCCATGTCATCTTTCTCAACGAGGAGGAGTTTGACATCGTCAAGGCTGCTAGCTACAAGTACCATTTTTTTAATTTGAAGCCCAACATGGCCTACAAGGTGAAGGTCATGGCAAAGCCCCATCAGATGCCCTGGCAGCTTCCCTTGGAACAGCGAGAAAAGAAGGAAGCCTTTGTGGAATTTTCTACATTGCCAGCAGGTTTGGTATTTTCCTCCCTAGCCCAAAACTCTTTGGTTAAATTTCTCTGAAAATACTAGATAAAATAATCACAGTGTCATCGAGGGGATGTGAATGTGTTTTGGTTGTGAAGTTGTAATCGCATTGTGCAATTTGAATTTAAAAAGTCAACAAATTTGTTGTGTTTTGGAAAGTCTGAGTTTTTTTCCCACCTAGCTTTTACATTAGGAGTGTTGGTAAGTGTTGCCAGTTATTTCCCATTATTTAAGAACGTTGCAGTAACAAGGAGAGTTAAGCTTCTGTGTCTCCTGTTTTGATGTTTACAATTTTTAATTTTGGTGGAAATGTCCTCAGCTCACACATTTACTCTTTTCTCTGGGATCATTTCCATGGGCTAAGTGTAGTGCTGTTGTGGAACCTGCTAGGAGGGGAGCATTTCAGACTTGGGATGTGTCCTGGGGGAGTGGTTTGAACTTATTTCACCTTTGCTATTTAGGAAAGGCCTTTGGAATGAGGGTTTATTCCAGCCAAGCTCTTCCCGTGCTGCATCTCCCTCTGGTTGTGGAGTCTGTTGAGCAATGCCTGAGCTCCTCTCTCTCTGCTCAGGAGCTGAAGTGCAGTGAAGCCTCAGCTTTCAGAGATCCCAGGATCTTCCCCTCTGCTTTATTTCACACAGAGCACCTTTGTTCTAAAAACAGCCAGAAGTACAAGATCAGGACCAGTGGGACTGCTGTGGTTTTTGGAGTTAATTTATGTAAAAAAACAAAAAAAGCCATGAGAAGCAAAGTGTAACAGAATTCCAAAACAAACATTTATGTTGATGACCAAAACCATCCAAAATCATTGGGAACAATTTCTGCTTTAGTGCTGAGGGGAAGTAGAAACCATGCTGAGCCTCGGGCATTGCAGTTTATTAAACCTATCTCTGCCATGGCCTGTGAAGGTCGAGACAAACTCCCTGGGCATTGTTTAGGTTTGGGAGAATAAAAAGGAAGGTGACTTCTCCTGCAGGAGCAGATTAATGTCATTGTCATTGACAGGATGCTGGGTTGGATCAGATGCTTTTTTCTTGTGAACTTACAACCTTGCTGGACTGGGAATGCTGGCTGTCAATAAAACAGGATGATCAGGAAAGCTGAAATTCACTCCTGAACCAAAATCCATCTTGGCCAAGAATAGTCTTAGCTCAATTTGCATACTTTCAACTTGCAAGTTAAAAATACTTAATAGATGCAGGGATGGTATGAGCAGAAATTTCCTGTTGTGCCTGTGCTGTCCTGACCATGAGCATGATTTTATTTCCATGTCCACTAGAGGATGAAATTCGGTGAGAACAAAGCAGTGAAATGCCCTGGCAGTTTGCCATAATCTTGTGTGATATTTGCACATATCCTGCACAGAGTTCAAGCACTTGTAGCCTTTCTGGATGAGCAGGAGCTGGTTGTGCTGAGCTCCCTGGGAGCAGCAATTGCAGCAGCCAAGCTCTGTGCTCCCCTGGCTGCTCCTGCAGCTCAGCTCTGCTCCTCACACATTCTAGCAGGAGACTCTGTTCAATTAACACAACAGGATGCTTGAAAAATTCATGAACTAATAATCTCCGTGATATTTTTACTTCGGCTTTCTGGCCAAAGTAGAGCTATTTATAGTAGGGTAATGCCTTTTAATTAAGGAGGTATTTGGTGTGCTATTACACTGACATACTCTAAATGCCTTCAGAGGTTAGTGGGTGTAGTTTTTAATTCAGTGCAGAGAAAAGATCTGTTGTCCTTTAACCAGCATGCTGCTGGTGGAAAATATTGAATTTTCATCTTGCAGCCCACATGGCACCTCAGCTCACTGATCTGAGGCTCGAGAGTGACCATCCCATGTCCCTTAGGTCCTCCAGCTCCACCTCAAGACGTTGCTGTCCGGGCTGGGTCCACGCCAGGGACTGTGCAGGTGTCCTGGAAGCCCCCGACTCTGACGGCCACGGGGACATCACACGGTGCCAGCGTCACCGGTTACGGCGTTTACGCCAAAGGGCAGCGGGTGAGCTCCCCTCGCTGCTGCAGGGGCTGGGCAGCAGCACTGCCCTGTGCCCTGGGGCAACTTCAGCTGGCAGGGGAGATGGGACAGCCCTGGATGTCCATCTGATCACCTGCAGGGTGTGCAGGAGCTGCTGAGCTGTCAGCATGCTCTGCTCTTCCCTTTGGGCATGACTTGTGCCCTTTCTAGAAGCAGCTTTACAAAGGGGTGGGAAGGGTTAAAGCTGGGGGGGTCAGTGGTGTGGAGCCCTGGTGTGGCTCTCTCAGCCCACCCTGTGCTGGCCACCCTGTGCTGGTCAGTGGTGTGGAGCCCTGGTGTGGCTCCTGCAGCCCACCCTATGCTGGCCACAGGAGTGTCAGTGGTGTGGCTCTCTCAGCCCACCCTGTGCAAAGCCCTTGCCAGCTGTCCCCCTGCGGGGCTGAGGGGAGGGAAGGACACGGTTTGGTCTCACCAGAGGCTGTTTCTGCCCTCGCTCAGGTGGCAGAGGTGATCTTCCCAGCAGCAGAGAGCACGCCGGTGGAGCTGCTGCGGCTGCGCAGCCTGGACGCTCGGGAGGTGACCGTCAGGACTCTCTCTGCACAGGGCGACTCTGTGGACTCTTGTGCTGCTGCCATTCCCTTGGACCTGCTGGTGCCTCCCCCCCTCACCCCAGAACTGCTCCCAAACCTAAGCCATTAGCAAGTGCCGGAGCCCCAGAAACCAAAGAAGAACACCTCGGCCCGCATGTGAGGAGGGATGAGTCGTGGGAGCAGACTCGCTCGCTGTCCCCTGCCCACGGCCACATGCTGGAGCCACCCCACTTCCACGGCCCGCCGCAGGGCAGGAGGTCTCCATCCCCCAACAGGATCCTGCCCCAGCCCCAAGGCACTCCTGTCCCCAACACTGTCGCTAAAGCCATGGCCAGAGAAGCTGCACAGAGAGTGGCAGAGAGCAACAGGGTAAAGGCAAAGTTCTCTTTCAGGCTTTTTTGGGCTGGATTTGTTCATTGTGGCACTGCCCACCACAGATTTTTCCATTGTGTGCTTTAATCATTTGTAAACTCTGCAGATCCCTGGTTTGAGAAGAAGCAGTGTGCTAAAATTCTGGGCTTACCAAGCCCTCCTATGTCTGCTGTCATGGATCCACAGGAAATTTTACATTTTTGCCTGAGTGCTGCATTTCCAGAGATGTTTGCAGCTGCAGCTGACTCAGATGTGTGTGAGTCAATTTAAATCCCCCATTTGAGGCTCTTGGGTCAGCACATCTGATGTGGATGCACCCTGACAACACACTCTGGGTTTTCCACACAAATATCCAATATTTAAATACTCTCAGTGCCCTGGGAAGTTACTTTCTCATTACAAGCTGCTCACAACCGTCTGTTACTTCTTGCAAGCTGAGGTGTTGCTTAATTCATACATTTTCTTGGTCCTTCATCTAGCAATCATCATTTATTTCGAGTTTTTGGTCTCTCATTGTATCTCCAAAATAACTCCATTAATTTTGACCATTCACACGTGTCTGAACAGCCCCAATTATTGACTGTTCCTGTTTTGGGATGCATTTGATCCAGTGGGTAAATTGAGCCATCTTCTGAGAACCTGAGTAGTTCTGGATCAGTAAGGTCTGACAAATACATGTGTATGCATATGTATAATACATATATATGTGTATATATCTTCCTTTTGTTTATAAACAAAGAGGACTGGAATAAATGTAATAGAGGGAGAAAAGGGAATTGGTTTTTTTGCCTCTATGAGGTGAAAGTTGATTTAAGAGCCATGTAGGGAAAGAGAACAGAAATACTTTTTCTGGTTTGGAAAGACGCTGACATAACATGGGCTCTGAACCACATTTGATTACATTAGTTTAAGTGATGCTTGAAATGTTCGATTCAGGAATCTGGACAGAAGTTTATAGATGAATTAATTCTAAATTAAATCAAATCCTGACAGTGATACTTGTCATGGTTGGTCCCTTGTGGTGCAGATTCTTCTCTTGTGATGGGTGCTGCAGCAGCTCTGTGCCTCCTGCCCTGTCCCAGCCTGTGGGGACTGCTGGCACTGCCAGGAGAGCAGAATTACTGAGCCAAGAGGCCTCAGAGCTCAGGAAGAGCCCAAAGTCTCATTCTGGGGCTTCTTTTATATTGAGGTCAAAAATGCTGTTGTGGCTCAGTCATGCACTGACTCTGCCAAGGGGAAATGAAGTCTTTGTTTGCAGCCTCTGACTGCAGAGCACTGAGAACTTTGATAAGTGGTGCTGGGAGGAAAGCTGGCAGCTGAGCTGTGATCTCATGGAATCAGGTAATTGTTGATGGGCAAGGCTAACACAACGGGCAAAAAATTCCTGAAAAGCTCCTTACAAGTTCCAGCCAGGGGAAACAGAGAGTGTTTAAACCATGAGTGCATTTAAATTATGTTGTGTGCTTGAGTCTCCATGTTTGCCATTTCTGTCCCTGGGTGCAGAGCAAGTCTGCCTCACAGTTTTTTGGGTTTTGTTGCTTTGTCAGATGGAGAGGAGGAGCGTTTTCAGCGAGAGGAGCTCAGCCCAGTATGCCAACTCGGATGAGGAGGAGGATGGCTATGACTCCCCCAAGGTCAAGCGCAGGGGAGCCTCGGTGGATGATTTCCTGAAGGGGTCAGAGCTTGGGAAGCAAGTAAGTAGCCTGGTTTTGTTACTGTGTCGAGGGTTCGGCAGGAAACCAGTGCTCCAAATTTCCAGTGCTCTGGGCTTTGATTTGGCTCAATCCTCACGAGCAGTGGTTCCCATGTTTGCCGTCCATGCAGTCACTGTGCTCACAGAAGGGGTGAAGGTGATTTAGTTGCTTATTTGCATTGTTCATCACTTGACCGTCACTTACGGCTTGGTTTGTTGGGGGAAAAGTGGCTTTTTGTCTAAGATGATCCTATATAATGATTCTGAAGACATTTATGGGATTTGCCCTGGGAATTGCTGCCAAAGGCTCCACCCAGCAATCTCTGTAGCTCCAGAACAAAGAAATAAAAGAGGAGAAATTGTCTCTTGTGTTTGGAGGGCAAATCCATCTTCACTTTGGAGAAATTGCTTATTGTAGTTTTCTTCTGATTGCTGGGATTGATTGATATCAGTGATTACACAGCTCTGGGAATTGATCTGCTTCCACAGAGAGGATTTCTTCATTAGTGTCACAGAGGGAAGAAATGCAGTAATTTCAAGCATTCTGGTACCTCTAGAATATTTGATTTTTCAAGTACTTGACTGCAATCTGACAGTCAGATGGCTCTGTTTTGAAATTTGTGCTTGGAAATACAATGAGTTTTGTTTATGATCAGATTGTGTAAAAGAGGCCACTCCTAGTTAACATTAGCACTTCAGCAGGACATACTTTTCCCTCCTTATTTTCCACCTAATAGAAAAATTACAGGAACTTTAAATGATTGGACTTATTTTAAAAGACAACAGTGATTTTAGCCAGTCTATTCCCATAATGTTAAAGAAAATTAAAGCTTCAAATGCCATCATCTCTCTGTAGCATACAATGGTGGTAATATCCTGCAAGAATAAAATGCTGATCACTTTTAAATGATAACGTGGTGTAACGAACAGCTGTGAAGAACAGATGATATGTGAATTATCCTAAGGCTTCTACAATTTGGTCAGCAAGTCCATTGATGCATGAAGGACCTCTTTAATAAGGGCAATTTAATCAAGACTAGATTTGGTGCTGTGAATGGAGATATCCTTTCTTGTATCACCTGGGATGAAGATTGGGTTTCTTGAATTATGATCATAAGTGGGCAAACCAAAGTTCCTCCAGCAGAGCAGAGCCCAAGGTGTGTGATGTACCTGCTGAGGGTGCCAGGGAGACATTGCCAGCAGGAAATGCTCTAGCCCGGGGTGTCACCCGAGGATTCTCAGCCCCAGGGGCACTGAGGTTCCTGTGCTGCCTGTCCCTCAGCCTCACTACTCCCACGATGAGTACCACACGGAGAGCAGCCGCGGCTCCGACCTGTCCGACATCCTGGAGGAGGACGAGGAGGAGCTCTACTCGGAGATGCAGCTGGACGAGGGCGGCAGGAGGAGAGTCAGCCTGACCTCCCACGGCACTCTCAAGGTCAGTGGGGCTTCCCTTCCTCCTGGGTGGGCATTCTGAGCATTTCTGTGGTCAGTGATGGCTCTGCAGAGCATCAAAACTACACTGTCACACAGACCTAGAACTGGGCTGATTTAATGCATTTATACTTTATCTTTAATGCATTTATTGCTTTATCTTTTTCATTATTTGATAGCCAAACTTTTCGTTAATTGACTATTTTCCTGTACAGAATTGTTGCAGTTGCAATTTATGTTCTGCATCTGGGGACTTCCCCATGTCTGTGTGAAGACATACTGCATGTGCTTCCCTGAAAATGAGTTGTTTCTGAGCGAGGGGATTTATAAAAACCTACAAAACAACTGATGTTTTTCATGTCTCAGTGATTTGTCCATGAATCCAGGGCTAATCCTATCCCTTCACAGGCTTTAAAGTGTTCTTGTAAGAAAGGGAGATGTTGCAGCTTTGTTTGATTGATGCTTTATCAGAACTCCTGTGCTCATTATTAGGGGATCACCAGAGAGAGTAGGAAGTATCTTTCAGAAATATTGCTTTGACATGGGAATATTCATTATGAAAGACAACTTTAGTATAACAACTAAAGCATATGTAGGATGCTAAACATACCCAGTACTGAATATGAATTTCCCATATTATATTTGTACACGTAAATTGTATTTGCTTCATGTTTGTAATAATTACACGAACTGTGTTTCCTTAGAAAGCACAAACCCACAGGTCAATTTCTTTTTTTCAGTAGGCTGTTATTTAACTAAAATCAATACTATTTTCTCATGCATGCAAGAATTCTGACCATTCTTATAACTGCTTTCATGTGCTATAAATTCAGTCCTTTTATTCTGATGCTGTCTGGAGTGAGACAAGTGCCTTTTCAAAAGAAGTTGTTATCAGTGTTTCTATTACTGCACTAACACAAAGGTTGAAACTGAAATCCTTCTGCATGATGGGAAATGGAATTATCCCTAGACTGTTGTGGTTCTTTATGCATCAGAAGGTGTATTTACTTCTTGGATTTAAATCAGTATTGCCAGTGTTGATACTGAGAAAGTTCCAGAGCCTTAATTGGGGTAGTAATAATTTTTGATCTGATTAGGTTTGCAGGCTTCTCTTGGTGTAGTAGTCTATCAAAACTATGATTGATCATACTTACTGGCCTTTTTTCCACTTCTCTGGCAGTTTGTCTCAAGTTTCACAAGTGCAATGTGCATTTTAAACACAAATGGAAGTAGGTGAAATAGTCATAAAGTAACTTAGAAAGTTGCCTATGCCTGAAAGGAGACAGCACCCCAACCCAGCTAAGTTGAGAGCACTCAGAGGGAGATGTTGCTGCAATCTCCTGTGAGATGATCCTGCTGTTATTTCTGGGTGCTGTCAGTGCAGAGCTCTCCCTGAGCTGGCATTAGGCACAGGGAGAGATGATCTCCTGGTGAGGAATCCCTGAACCTGTCAGGCACAACCAGCACCTCCTGCACTCTGTGCTCTGCTCTCTTCTCAGGTCCAGCAAAGGCTCTTAGGATTCTTTGTCAGACCAACCTGTGTTTTGTGGAAATGGAATAGGAAAATTGCAAAATATATCTGGTGTGTCCAGAATGCTTATTTTACCCAGGCTGGGATGGTTTTTACCTGCTTCTGGCATAAACAAAGACCTTTGCTTCTGCCAACAGGCTGATTTTCAAATACTGGTTTTATGGAGCAGGTGGGAGATTGTGGTGAGAGATTTGATGGCAGTGCAGAGCAAGTGACTCCAGAGAGCAGCCTGGTCCCAGTCTCCCCATGGAAGCCAAGCTTTAAAATGGTGCAAGTGTTTTAGAATCCTAGAAAGGAAACCAGAACTCCTTTAGTGATGTCTGCAGGATTGCTCTCCTCTGGTAGGAGACTGAAGATATTTGCTACAGGATGCTCTGACAGATGCCAAGCCAGAAAGCTTGAGAGGGCAGAGTTGTCATTCTCAGGTGTGGGCTCTGGTCACAAAGAACAGTAAATGGCAGTTTGGCACGGAGCAAGGAAGGTGTTCTAGTGCCATTCTCACCGTGCTGGAGCCTCTGTGTGGCTTTCATTACTCTTTCAAACTCACGAGTTTATTCTTGTTGAGGGCACCACTCAGTTGTTTGCACCAACCTCTCATGATGTATCTGACATCCAGCAACTTCCCAATCATGTCTTTATTTCCCACAGATTCTCATTCAAATCACAACATCCTTTTCACTGTATAAGCTGCATGTCTTATGTTTGCCATTGCTCTAAAACTAATTCTGTCTTTATTTTTCTTTTCTTCTCCTTTTCCCCTCCCATTTTATTTTGTCACACGCTATTCGTTCCCCGTCCGGTTTCTAACATTACATAATCTTAAGGAGTACGATAAGAATAAGACCACTGAAGCCACTTTTTGGGAACAGCCTGACTTTTCCCAGCAGATCCACCACAGTAAAAGGCTTTTCAGTATTCCGGAAGTGGCCGAAGAGGATGGCGAGTACTCTGAGCTGCTCTACAAGCAGGGTCTAGGTATGCCCTACAAAAAGAACCCCCGGATAGCTCGAGAGCCCCGAGCATCCAGGCCCTACAATCAAGAGCAGCAGCACAGCCCGTGGCTGCCAGCCAAGGCCAGGACGGCAGGCCTGGAGGAGTTCTGGGCGGAGGAGAAGGGATGGAGGTCCAGCCGCTCGCTGTCTCGCAGCCCGGACAGCGGGCTGGACTGCGGCAGCGAGGAGGAGGAGTGCAGGTTCAGCTTCAGACAGCCCTGGGATGCAACTCCCTGCTGCAGCTGCTGCGCCCAGCCGGCTCCCTGCGGCTGCAGGAGGAGCGCCCGGCCGCTGCTGGGGCGCAGGAAAACCCTCACCCGGCAGAGCAGCATCGAGGAGGATTTCGGGGAGTTTGGGGCTCCCCTGGCCGAGCCCAGGAGAGAAGAGCTCAAAGCCAGTCACGAGAGGAAGCACGAGATGCAGAGATGCCCTAGAGCAGATCGTTTGGCTAACGAAGAGGTGCAGGGAGGCTGGAGGAGCGACCCCAAGCCAGCTGGCTCTAGGGCAGCTGCTGGCCTGGCAAAGCCATCACACAGAGATGCACAAGACTCTCTGGTGTGTGAAATACCTTCTTCTAACATCTGCTTGCCAAATCAGTCTGTTCTCTTTATTCTCTTTATTTTTTGTTCTTTATCTTTTTTGGTTCTTTTTTCCTTTTTTGCCCCCAAATTGATTTTTAAAGTCCACCTTTGGACCCATCTGCTACATTTCCCCCCTTTTTTTCCCCCCATTCATTTTTGTTTATTACTCTGCATTTTCATTTATGGTCCTCTTTTGTGTCATGCTGAAATCAAATTAATTTGCTTTACAATGATTTCCCCGCAGAACAAATTACAATAATGGCTGCTTTTATTAAAGGACAACTGAATCTAAATTTTAATTAAGGGTTAGCTGAACTATAATTTTTCCAAAAGATTGCTTTTCTTTATTTTGCCCATCTGAATGTTGCTTTAAAAAAAAACCAAAAAAAGCTGCGTTTTTAACTGGACAATTGTTTCATCAGGTTTTTTTTTGTTGGGTTTTTTTTCTTTTTTTAAATTATTGTTGAAGATTTCATTCCATCGTGTTGTTTTTATTCATCTCATTCCCAGAATTTTCAGGACATGCTCTTTATCATGGAACATCTCAAGACAAGAACCAAGATTCTCCCCCAGTGTGACAGTGACCCAGATTCATGGAGTCACAGCTTCATCATATTTTCATTTTCTGCCTTCCCTCTGCTCTGTCACTCCCTTGCTGTCCTTTTTAGCATCTCTTGTTGCCTTTGAAGTTGCAGACTGCATCTCTGCAGGAGGATGCAGGCAGAGCTTCCAAAGGGAGAGGCCAGGCTTATCCACACCTGCCAAGGATCCTCTGCACCATCTTGCCTGCTGGCATTTCTGGGCACTGAGGTGTCCAAGAGTCTCCATGGGTGGGATTTGCATCCTTAGGCTCCCCAGAGCCCAAAGCAAGCTCTTTACCCTCATTCTGCAACAGCCCAGAGTGGAAACTCCATTCTGCTGATTTCACGTGAGAGCAGAGATGAGCTGCAGCTCTCTGAGCTGAAGTGATCCCTGCCAGTTCCTCCCACCACAACTGGTGACCAAGCTGTATTACCTCAGTGACTGCACGATAGACTCTGGAGAGCACTGAAATAGCACATTTAGCTCCCCAAATAGCACCATTTCCTGCCAGCCTAGCGAACAGAGCCAGCTGTGCCGCCAGAGGAGGTTCTGCATCCCTTCTGCATCTGTCACTGACCCTCAGAGCTTTGTCATCGAGGGCCACTGGAAGCTCAGCCCTGCTGCCCTGCTGCCCACGAGGATCTCCATAGCTGGACACATCTGGCAGGGCAGCTCAGCCTGCGCAGCTCAGCCTGCCTGTGCTTCTCTTCAGGACACTAAGTCGCCACCCTAGCAGCAACGACAAAGGCAAAAGAATATTTCAAAAAATTATTCTTTTCTTTTCTTTTTGTTCTGACGTGCGACTGCTGGTTACAAAACTCTGCCATCAATCAGGGAACCATTTTTTTTCTTTCGCAGGTTTGCCAGGCAGAAGTATTTGCTTTTCAGCTAACCTTTCAGTTAAAAACTAAGTTTAGTTGCCTTTAGAGCTTCTGCTTCCAAATGTGATTGACCTGATCAATGTCCAGCCGTGTAACCACGATGCTGCCGAGTGTGGAACTCACAGAGCTGTTTTTTTCTGTTGTTTTTTAGCTTTTAGGTAACCCAGCCTCTGCAGGACGGCCTGACAGGGTGGAGCATGCAGGGCGAAGGTCTCATGGCAGTGCAGTGCCACAAAGGTCTCGGCCAGTGCTGGTTCCTTCCATGGGTTAGTTGGACACATTGGTGCATTTCTGTTCCTTGCAGCCTCAGAGTTGGGGAGGAAATCCTTCAAAATGAAATAACAGATATTTGGCTCAAGCCAAATGGGATGAAATGGGCTGAAAACATCTCAACCTAAATGAGCATTCTGGGGCTTCCCAGGGGTTGGATCAGCAGTCACTGACATTTCTGGGAGTCTCTTCATGAAATTTAGTGGCTACTGGAGCTTTTTAAAGCTTGGTTAAGCTTAGATAGTGTTAGATCTTAGCTGAGGACAAAGCTGCTGGCAGGTGAGCCTGTGGTCAGTGAAATAAGTGTAGCCATTCTGCCATGCATCCTTCTGTTCATCAGCCTTCATTTTGCATTCACTTTCCATTCTCTTGACTACTTTTTGGAATTTAGCAGGGAAAATGGAAACTTTTTAATGGGACAAGTTTGTGGAATTTGCATTTGTTTACTAGGTTTGGTATTTCTGGCAGTAACCTCTGTTCTGGTTTAATGATGACTTAATCTGTATGCTGGTGAACTCCAGAAAATCCAAAAAGTAGTGCAGAAAGGATAATGGAATCAAGACACTGAGGACAAATCCTCATCTGTTCCAACTTGCACTCTAAGCAGCAAATGAGAAACATTCACACTGAAAATCAGGAAACACATGGAAAACAAATGCAGAAAGTTTTGTGAGCTGTTGATGGAAATTCACTCCACGAAGATGTAAGGTTGCTCAGTTCCTGTCCCTCCTCTGGGCTTTGATTTGTGAGTCCTGTAGGCATCGTCCTGAGGAGAAGGGAGCAGAGTCAGGCAGTTCTCAGGGGCTTGGATGGGAACTAGAGATGTGACAAATGGGGATTACCAGAAGGCAAGAGACTGATCCTTAAGGAAGGCTTTTATTTTTAAATACTAAACATTTTTCCCTTTTCATAGACTCACCCTGAATGCCTGAGCTGCAAGTGAAAAGCAGAGTCCCCCTGGTGGGCAGAATTCTTTGGTCTTGTGGCTGCTGTTGCAGTGTAGCTCAGGGAGCTCTCCGAGCTGCAGAGCTCAGTGAGGCTGTGCAGCGCAGCAGGGCTGGGCAGAGGTTGCCTTTGGGTCACATCCTCTCTAAACCAGGATAGATTCCCTGCTGGCAATGGAGTTACACTGGGAGGAACACGGTGTGGAGCAGAATCAGCTCCAGAGGGGCTGCTGTGCTTCTCCTGACAGCTTTGTGCTGCTGAACCAAACAGCCTTTGGGTGATGCTGTGACCAGTGTTAGATTTTCATATCCTCTTCCTGTCCCTCTGAAAGCAGCCTTTATTTCCCAGGGGTAAAGATTCCTGGTTTATGTTTGGGCTACTTAAAGCAAGTTTTGTACCCAAGTTCTTTCTTTCCTATTATCTGCTAAAATATGGGATTTTTTTCATAGTGAGACAGTAGACAAGTGTGTTTCAATTACTTCTTTGGGTTTCTTTTTCATTTTCGTTTTAATTAAAGAATAAGGGAAGTGATAGCAACTTGCTAATTAATAAAAAAACAAAACCACCAAGCTATACAGGACATGCATTGAGATTTGGGGGTTTTTTTCACTGAAATGCCAAACATGTTTCAAATATTAACTGGGGTAGCTGGATGATAAAGCCAACTTGTATTACTGAATTGTTCTTTTCTGAATTTGCTTTCACAGATGGCTATGGTGGTCATGACCATCTTTCTCCAGATCTTTATGAAGAATCTGAAACAGATCCTGGCACAGAAGATCTTTCTACTCGAATATTTGTTGCACTCTTTGACTATGACCCACTGACAATGTCCCCAAATCCTGATGCTGCAGAAGAGGAGCTGCCATTTAAAGAAGGACAGATCATTAAGGTGAGGGCTGAAAACAAAGGAAACAAATGACAATTTTCAAACAGGGTAACCTGTGGAGAAAGCAGCTGTGGGATCACAATCCAAGGAGTTTTTGCCTTCAGAGGTTGAGGCTGTAAATCTCACTGGATCTGCAGCTAAATATCCAGTGTTAATGGCTTAAAAATAATTACAAAAGGGGCAAAAATCTCAAAGTTGCTGTGGATGGTTAGGGCCAGACTTAATTAAAGATTTATGTTAAACCCAAAATTGTGACTCTGAAGCTCCATTGCCACCAATGCTGCAGGAAAATCTGCTCCAGAGAGGATGTCCTTGCTGGGAAGGAGCCCCAGCAGTGCTGGGTGTTGTACCTTGGTGCAAACCAGAGCTGCTGCATTTTCTGAATGTTCAACACTCCCAGCTGATGCTCACTTTAGCCAAGTCCCAAGTCAGGTATTTCTGTTCCCTTTTCTGATGTAAATCCCCAGAGCTCCTTTAACCAAGGCACAGGAAAAAATGGGCTGTTCCAGGTTCCAGGGCCAGTGCTGGGCTCTGCCAGGGAGTGCAGCTTTCCCTCCCTCCCAGCTTTCCTCCTCTCCTGCCTGTGCAGCTGCGAGGCAGATTTGCTCAGTTTGCTGCTGTGGTTTGGAAAAGGCAGCAGATATTTCTGTGGGATCAGCAGCACTGAGTGTTTCCTGCTGGATCCAAACTGCTGCAGAAAGGACAGAGGCAGGAGGAGCAGCTGCTGGCAGTCCAAGGCTAATGGAGATTTCAGTGTGATCTGAGCAGAACCTGAAAAAATTCCCACTCATGAACATTGCCCATTTGGAGAGAAAATTGTAACCTAAGCTGTTGAAATCCTGACCCTTCCACAGTGCTGGGTTGGTTCCTCACACAAATGTCTGTTCCTAACCCACAGGTTTTGTGCTGTTCAATACTTTGTTCAATGTTTTGCTTACCTCACATGGTACATGGTTTATGCCAAAAAATGGAATTTGTTTGAGCTTCTTTTCCTTTGCAAGAATGTGCTTTTCATTTGGGTATTTTTTCTATACCTTAAGTCATGTTTTCTCACAAGACAATAGCACAGCTTATACATCAAGTATATTATGCATTAGATAAGCATTTTTGATCATATAAAAGTTGTTTGAATCAAAATAGTAACACTGGCACAGTTTTGCAAATGTTTCATTTTGAATATAGTGCCATAATAATTCCATAAACATCAAGTATACATCTGGCTCAGCACAAGGAGAAATGAATGATTTTTAATGGACTTCTTGTGTCTTCCACTGCTGACAAAAAAAAAAAAAAAAAACCAAAAAGAAAAAGTCCAAATTCTGCTTATGTATCTAAAGTCACAATTTAAATAAATGTAACAATTCTAGCTTTATAACCTAAATCAGAGTGGTCCAAAACTGAATGTAATTCCACATATAAACTGCAGTCATCATCTATGCTTTACTAACCCTTTAGCCTGCACTGAAATTCCTAAATGCTGAAACCTCTTTGACCAATATGTTCATTCTTTGAATGTCAGGTTTATGGGGACAAAGATGCTGATGGGTTTTACCGTGGAGAAACCTGTGCAAGAGTCGGCCTTATCCCCTGCAATATGGTCTCTGAGATACAAGCAGATGATGAGGAGATGATGGATCAGCTCCTGAAACAAGGTTTCCTTCCTTTGAACACACCCATTGAGAAAATCGGTAAGAGAAAACACAGATTGCCCTTCAGACTTCTGGGTGGTTTTGCTTGGCTGGATCTGCTTTGGTTTTATGCAGATACACCTGAATTTTGCAGTCATTTACCACCCCAGGGGGTACGTTCTGTGTCAGTGTCTGGGTAACTTTATACAATTAATATTTAATCTTGCTGATATCATTTGCTGCAAATGGGGACTTGTAACTTCACCACTCCACTTTTTACTTTCTTTTCTGATTTTAAAAAAAAGTGGGTTTTCTCACCTGAAAGATTCCTGGGCACAGAAAGTGATCCCTGAGCTTTGGAGTCTGCTGTGCTGAGTGCACAGTGTGCTGAGGATTCAGTGGCTTGGAACAAAAACAGCCAAACCACTGTCAATTATTATTTCTGGCACATACGAGGTTCCACACCCTTTATCTGAGTTAGTAGGCTTGGTCAGCTGAGACTTTCTATCCCTGAGCTGGAGAGATGCCCACACTGCTGGGAGAGGTGGTGAGGAAGAGTTGCCATGTTGCTATTGTCACAATAACTCTGGTGGTTTTCCCTCCCTCCCTCCCTCCCGTGGCTGGAGCAGAGCGGAGCCGGCGGGGCGGCAGGCAGCCGCTGAGCACCAGGAGGATGGTGGCTCTGTACGACTATGACCCTCGGGAGAGCTCTCCCAACGTGGATGTGGAGGTGAGGCAGGGCTGGGGCTCCTGCTGCCCGCCCGGGCAGAGCACAGAGAGCTCACAGCTGCCAAATCGGCCATGGGGCTTGGGCAGATGTGCATGGCAAGCTTATGGCTTCTGGACAAGGAGATTATGGGTTTTGCTCCAAGAAAATCAAGGAATATCCTTGAGAGAGATATATAGATATAAAAATATAGCCATATTTATAATATGGCTCAACACCTCATAAAGTCAGCTATGGCTACGGATAGATATATAAGTTATGCAATATATGTGTGTACCTGTGAATATAACCAAAGTCTGTGAGCAAAAAAGCACAGCCAGAAATAGTAGGGAATTTTTATTTTCCATTTTCCGTTGTATGTTTGCCCATAAGAATATAGTTTGGCCAACAAATCAAATACATTGTGCTGATGTATTGCAAAGATTTTGTTTGTTCTCTCTCCCATGACCAGAGGAAATTAAAAATAATTTAAAAACCCCACCCTAACTACATTTAAGCCGCAGACAATTAAAAAGAGCCCAGCTCTGTTTGCTGATCAGAGAGCAGAGCTGCCCATTATGAAGCTTTTATTGAAGAGAATCCAGGGCAGCTCAGTGCAGGAATGTTGTGCTTTATGTTTTGAAAATTTAAAGCAAAATATATGTATATTTTGAAAGCCAAAATATTTGGCTTTTAAAGATCAATTTGATTTTACCAATGTCTTAACATGAAGGAATGGAGGGAAATCTTAATGGATTTACTATTAATAGAGAAAAGGTGAATCTTCGGCTAACACCTGCCTGTCTCTGCTCCTCCCTGCAGGCTGAGCTGACATTCTGCACTGGGGACATCATCACCGTCTTCGGTGAGATTGATGAAGATGGATTTTACTATGTAAGTTGGTTTCTGCTGGGTCACCCCACAGTGCTCCAGCTCACCTCCAGCAGCCCCAGCCAGCCTGGGGAGGGCAGGGCATGGAAAGGGTGGGAGCTCTGAGTCCCCAGGGCCTCTGCATGGGAATTTCCTCTTCCTCACCATATTTGAAACAGCAAAAATATTCCGTCCCCTCCTTGGGGCCTCCAGGAGATTGAATTGAGCACTCACTGAAGCTTCCACCTGCCTGCAGGGGGAACTTAACGGACAAAAGGGGTTGGTTCCTTCCAACTTCCTTGAAGAAGTGCCTGACGATGTTGAAGTCTTTCTCTCCGACGCACCCTCGCGCTACCATGACACCCCGACGCGAGCGAAAGCAAAAAGGGTAAGCAACCCACTAAGAAAAACTTAAATTTTCATTTTCCATTCCATTCTGTCTCATATATAATTTAGACATTACTTTTAACATTACTTTTAAATTCATTTGCCCGTTTAAAATTATCTTTCAAATATATGAAACAAAACATGAGGAAAAATGACTTTAGCCTTCGCTAGCTCGTTACATTTGTAAATGGAGAAACTAAATTGACTGTTTCATTGCAGTCATTACAGTACCTTGATTATAATTTGAATTTGAGCAGCTCTTTCCTGGTGATAGTTATTTCCCAAAGCTTTTAAACTGCTCTTACTGAAAAAGTTCTTGTGCACAAAGGACTGGTACAGTGTTCCTCTAAATACAAACTGTAACTGCAGCTGATGGACTCCCAGTGGTCATCTTTTAATCCTTACAACTTCCTGTTCCAACTGGCGATAGTTAATTGCTCAGAGACTTCCCTTTTATGAAAGAATTAATCATGTTTAGAGTATCTCATTTTTGGTTTTGTTTCTTCACTGCAATACTTTTATATATTATATATTTTATATATATTTTTATTTCTTTGCTCATCTGCTTGGAAACAGAAGAAGAGTGTTCATTTCACACCTTAATAAGGCAATGTAGCCTTCACGTAAGTGAGCAACTGAAGATACCAATAGAGATTTCAATTAAAGCTACCTGGCTATCTAATGCAAGTCTTGAAACTTAATTGTGGGGGAAAAGAAAAGAAATATGTCTCCAAAACCCTTGGCCACAGAAGAATAGGCTGAATGCCTTTACTGTCTCTAGCCACATCAGATCCTTTCTTAGGAGACAAATCCTTTAAAACAGGAATCCTTAGAAGTCGATTAGACCTCACTTGATGAAGGTCAACGTTTGGAACATATTTCTTCCCGAGCTCAATGTTTATGTTTACATAGAGAGGAGAGTTTGATGTCTAACTACCCTACAAACCAAGCTGCATATTGCATTGTTAGCCAAGCTGGGATGTAAAAATTCCAAGCTGGAGAAAAGCACAACAGCTGCAACCCTGTCAGAAATGCCAGTGAAGCACACTGATCGGACGGTAGTTTACAAGGGTATAGTTGGTTTTGAAACTCATTACACTCAAATATAGCTACTTCAATTGTCTGCCTTAAAATGTGTTTTCCACAATCGATTATACCCCAGTTTGCCTAAGACCAACTGTTCAACACTTCTGAAAAAAATCCCTTCCTATGGCACAATTTACTCGGATTTTTCCTTGCAAGAATACGTTTGCAATATTAGCAACTGTTTGGTTTACCAATGCAATAAAAGTCTCGACCTGAAACATGCAGCTCATTGAATGAATGCATTAGACTCAATATCTGGTATCTTCAGGTGTACGTTGGGGTGCTTTACCAAGTTGTTTTGTTTTGTTTTGGTTTTCTTTTTTTCATTAGAATTAGACCTTGATTTAAAATCAAAGTAGGCTTGAAGCCCCTTTGCTTAACTCACTGTTGCACAACAAGCCAGTAAATTGCTGATGTTTTAACTTGAATTACGAGCTAGCAGGACTCCCTACAGCATGGATTCTACTACGAAAATATCATCTTAATTGATAGTAACCATTTTGCCAGCTGGGCACTGTAGTTAGGATAGGCTGAGTATAAGTAATTTTAGCATTTTCATCCAAGTGCTTCTGATGACTGAAAAAAAAAAAATAGCTGTTCAAAATATTTAGGAATGCTGTCATCTAACAACCTCATAGCTGCAGCATACACATCAAGCAGTCAGGGTCTTTAAGCTTTCTTTGATTGCAATTAAGGTTCATTTTAGCTTTTTCTTTTTCCTTTTCTTTTTTTTTTTTAAGCCAGTGTGCCATCTTCTCTAATCTGTACATAAAGTTTGCTAGCCAATTTTAAAGAAAAGGCATTTAAAGGACATTAAAAAGTAAGTTATCATGTAGCATTTTAAGTAATTTCTTCGGGAAAGAGTTTGGCTTCTATAGATTGCTAATCTGTAGTAATTAACACATAATAATTTATTTTTCTTAAATCTGTAGCTAAAAGTATCCCTCTCCATTTTGGTACTATCAGAGTACTGAAATGCAAAACCAAAGCCAGTTTTGTGGCTTTTATGGCCAGAATTATGGCAAAGCAAGTGTATCTGACTTTTCCTTTACAAAGGTATCACCAAAACAGGGCTTTATTGGTGGGTTTTCTATTGTCTATAATTTTTTTCTCCAAATTGATGTATTTTCCATAAACCCACGCAGTATTTTAACCAGAGAGAAGAAAGAAACCAGCCCTTTTGCTTAAGTGGGTAATGGGACAAGTGATGTTACCAACTTTCTTGCTGCTAATAGCTTTGAAGCTTTCAAAGATCGAATAAATGATAACAATGTACCTAATAGGTTCCTCCTGAGAATACAGGTACAGCCCGGAGAGCAGCATCCCCCACAGTCCACCTCCATTCCGGGTCACCTCCGTCACCTAGGATGGGCTCTGGTAGTCCCGGGAGAGGCAGGGATTTGGCCTCGAAAAAGAAAAAGGGGCTGCTTTCCAAAGGCAAGAAACTGCTGAAAAAGCTTGGTGCAGTGAAATGAGTCATGTGCTCCTGGACAACTTGTAAAGCTTCCAGTCTGTGTATTTTTTTTTTTCCAAGTCAAAACTAGGGCTTTCATGACTATGCAGTACTTTACCAGACCTTTGTGTTTTTAACTCTGACATCAATAGAATCATGTGAATTGCTTAATCAAAACAGCAAGAAAAAAAGGAAGTGGATTTGTTGTTGCAAAAACCCTTTTTAAAAAAACTAAAAAAAATGTTGTGGGATTAAGACCAGAAGAACATGGTTTTATTTGAAGTCAACTCAACACCTGCAACTCCATTGGAAAATTCTCAGCCTTTAGTCTCCTTAAACCACAAGTGGGGAGGAGAAAACTCTCTTCACAGATTGCTAGTTCAGAGAGATCACCCCACTGTGTCTAATCATTATCATTAGCAAAAATGGTCTTGAAACTCCTAGTTTAATCAGCCTTGATGTTTTGCCTTATTAATGCACAATGATTTGTACTGTCTAATAAATATGCAGCGTATACTTTGTATGTACTGTGAACTCAGCTGTCTCATCTTCCCTCCACAACGGTAATTTGAGATCGAGTGAGATGTTCCTGACTCCATTCTATGTCTGATGTAACTCCTGGGAGTTTGGAAGTGCTGTGCTAAACGCTTACCTTTTCGTTTTTGCTTCCCCTCACCCCCAAAACCAGACCCTTGTGTTGATTTGTCAACATTTTCACTCCACTGAAACCACACACAGTGTAAGTTATTCAGAACTTCACTCACCCAGTTTCAACCACACAACTCCAGTTTTGGAGTTCTGATTCTGAGCTACTGGCAAAAAATCTACTCCACACCAAAACCCCTTTACTCCCCAGGTTTTTTCTTCTGTGGAGGTCCAGTCCTAAGTTAAAAGGCATTTTCATATTGCTGATGTCAGATTCAAGCTAAAGTCCATCTAAAGTAAAAGGACAAACTGTTGCAGACACAGCCACAGCCAGTAACCAGGCTGCACCAGGCTAATCAAATCTGAATTGCAATATTGGCATATCGAGAAAAACTATCTTACACACTGATGGCAGTCATTGGCTGTTACTATTTTGTAATTCTTGTCCATTTGTAAATTGTTTTTACTGTTTATACATACTTTTCAGACTGCCTTTCTTTTTGTAATTTATGGAAGGTTTATAAATGAATGATCAAAGCTTCCCCATTGTGTCTTCAGATAACAATGTAAATTACTGTAAAATACTGTGTGCTAGATTATGACATTTAATTAAAGAAAATAACTGGCCTACATTTGTGGTAAAGTACTGTGTGGGTGTGTGCATGTGTACAATGTTGTGTATTATATTTTATATAAATAAATAATTTGATATTTTGTAGAGTGCAGTATGTTTCATAAATCCACTGTACCAGCTGCTGGCTTCTTGTGTCAGCCTTTCTTCAGAATTGTCAATGGCTGCTGAAGTTTACTGTGGGATAAAGAGGCTCATCTCTGTGCAAGACTGCAGGAGCTTCCCTGAGATAAAAAATGGTTGCAAAGTTACTCCAGCAATTGTCCCTCTGTGCCCAAAGCCCCGTGGTGAAGTCCATCAGCAAATCCATGTAACAGGCTAAAACCAGCAAGGATTACAGCAACAACTTTATTTAAATCTCACAAAGAAAGGCAACAAGGTTCACAACAAGTTGCTTAAGAAAACCAGCACTAATCCAGAGTTTTCCACATGACTCTGCTATTGCAGAAATCTGAAATCAACTTCCATCCCCCACCTGCTCTTGTTTCACAAACTGGGCTGCAGAACAGTTAGCAATGAAAACCTCAGACACGAAGAACAAACCAGGGCTGCTTCCCCTTGCTTGGAACTACAAAACCAAAAAACCCCAAACCTTCTCAGTGCATTGATAGTCCTAGATGGAAATTGTTTTTCTCATGTAACAAGCATGTGGTTAAACAGTACCAGCCCAGCTCCTCTCAGTGCTGAACATGCAGTTGTCCAAAGCCATTTCCTCCCACTGGGTAGTAAATACGAAGTTACAAGACAAAGCAAAAGCACATCACCAGGACAGTCCATTTGAAGTCTCCCAGCTGCTGCAGCAGCATTCAAGTTTAGTCAAAGCCATCAGCTTTGGTGGAGAGAACTCTGCAGGGGTGGAAAACCAAGGTGCTGCAGTAGCTGTGATCCCAATGGTGCAGCTGCCACACTCAGCCCTTCCTGCTCAGCTCACCTCACTGCTCTGCTCCTGGGGAGACTCAAGGCAGCACAAGGCAGTTTCCAGTTGGTTTGCAAATCCCTTACAATGACAATTCTTACAAACCCTTCCAGAGGTTCTGCATCACTGTGCAGCCTTACAACAAAGCCTTGATAGCCAACAACATCCCATCACCTCCTTTTAAGGTATCAAACAGTTCAGGAGACAAAATTTTGCCCTCATTTTAAGAGCCACGAGAAACAAGGAATCAACAATATTGGAGCATTTTGAAAATCAGAAGGGTAATGTGCTAGCAGAGAAGTTTGGATTTTGGTCTGCATAACTCTTATCTTTCATGAAAGAAGTAATTCTGTGTAAGGCTTCCCAAAATGTAAATAAGAACAACCAATACACTTTTGTGAATAATCACAGAAAAACTTTAGTAAACAATTATCAAAAATAATAAAAATTTGTAGTTACTCTAGCAAGCAGACACCTGTTAAAAATGCAGATCAGCCATCTGAAGCTTTTCCCTGGTACAGTGAAAATAAGTTCCACAACTGCACATATCCTGTGCACATCTCTTATGAAAAACCACAACTAAACCAAAAGCCCAGACAATTCTACATTCCCTAGAGAGGAACTACACTATTTGGTTTGGCTGGTAACTCAACTTCAGAGATAATACAGTCTGTCTGAAAGTGTCAGATTGGGTTCTCTGTGAATACTCTGACCGACAAGGAAAGCCAATTTATGAGCATATTGGCAAGGAGCAGGTACTCTGATAATACCCTGCAGAAAGGGGGGAAAAGAAAAAAAAGCTATTATTTTCAAGTAATTCAAATAAGCAAGCAATCACTGTAACAAAGACCCCTGGAATTCTGAAGTTTGCACACATGTGAAATTTGTATTCCCTGTTGCTGATTTGTGAGAATAACTTAACATACACCCAACACAAGAGAGAAACAGATGCAAAAACCCCCAAACTTCCCAACTGCAGTCCCCTCCTTACACCTCCTCCCCAGGTTTGTATTCAGTGCCTTGCAGAAGGTGAGCCAGGGGTTCAGTCATGAATGGTATTTATGAGCTAAACTGACAGAGCTGAGCACACCTCAGGCACCAGCTGACCCTGTGCTGACCTTGCTGTGCAGCACAGGCCTCAAGGGAAATGCAGGAACACAGTCCCACCTCCACATAAAGGAGTAAGTATTTCTGCAGGTAAGAAATTATTTCAATTTTGCTTTTGACACAGAATTTGGCAGCAATACTCGAAACAACAAGTATTTGCTAGTGAGAATAAAGATTGTTGTACTCTTCAGAGAGATCAGGTAATTAGAAACCACCCAGTACTCCAACCACTCTAGGTCCCAAGGCATCCTTGCAGGCTTTTTGGAGCTGCCTGGGTATTTTAAGGACACCTTGCTGCAGGCTGTAAGTGCCCAGAGGAAACTCACCGACCAGTTGTAGTACATGTGGCAGAGTTTGTAGGTCAAGCGCTGCACATGGTCTGGTTTCAGCTGGCTGGTGTCATAAATGACATTGTAGTGAGTTGGTGCCACACAACCATTCTTCACTGTCTGGCTCACAATAAAGAAATCATACCTGGGAGAGGAAAAGCAAAACCCCAAGTTTGTTACTGACAGGGCTGGAGAGACCTGGAGGAAGATGAATAATCTTATATGGAACAGGTCTTGAGAGCATTACAATCTTAGCTATTCATTATATCCACTTTTCCTCCTGACAACCACCCTGCACATGTGCTTAGCTTATATTCATGATTTTCTCCAGCCCCCTGAGCCACAGAAGTGTGGGAAGTATTCTTCTACTTGCTCCCATGGTCCATGTAATAATAGTGGATATATTTCCTGTCCCATCAGGCACAAGGAGTGTTGGCTGTGCACTGACTTACCACTCTGGCCTGGTAACCACTGTATCCACAACAGTGCCAGGGGGTGGATTGCGGAGTCCTCCTCCAATCTCAGCAAAGAACCTGGCACCCACTCGCTTCTTCACCACAATCACTGTCAGTCTGGGACTAAAAGAAAGGAAAAAACAATACCCTCCTGGAAAACTGCACTGAGTATTTCAGAGGCAGATCTGCTGGAGTTCCAGAGCATTAATTTCACATATAAGTCTTTATGGATTCAGATTAAATAACACATTGTTCATAGCTTTGGATTTTTAGGTGAGGTGCAATTCTCACCAACTTTCCACTAACTCTACTGAGAAGCAGAAAATGGACCAAAAAGGGATCTTCTAAACACAGATTGGATTTCTAGTCTCTATCCCGTTTTTTCTATAGAAAATATTGTGTCTTAATAGTACTTTTGGTAAGGCCATTAACAGAAGCTAAACAGAACTAAGTAGAAACAGATTTACCTGTAGTCAGTACCAATACTCTTCAAGCAATCCAGAAATTGAGGCACTTCATAATTAACCAAAGTATTGAGCTGTCCATCTCCAACACCATCGCGATACACAAAAATACGAGAGGGCAAACTCTTGTTCCACTTGGACCAGTGTCTGAGAGCAGCTTCAAAAAGGAAAGAGTAAAAGCCACTAGTTGTAACAACAATTCATTCCAAAACAAAAATGGATTTTTATTCCTAGAAAAACAGCAGTAAGATGGAAAACTAAGGTCCTCAATCTTTCAGCAGTGTGGAACAGGTCAGCATTATGCTGCACAAGTAGTGTCTGCAGAAAGAACTCTGCTTTGCTGTGCACACAAACAGAAAGGACCCAAGGAGACACTGCTCCCCCGGCCTCTCCCACAGCAGGAGCTGCCCTCCTTGAAATCAGACTCCCTTACAGCATTCTTGGAAGTACACTGCTAAGCAGTTTTTCATTATTGCAAAGAAAGGTGGGAATCAACGAAAGATTTACACAAAATGCTATGAATTTTCAGCAGTATTTAGAACTGAATGTGTAATCTGTTGGTATCCAACACAGGTTGGTAATGCCTCCCCTCAAGGCAGCAGGGGAGGTGTTTTGAGGAAGCTGAATTGTTAGTTCTTAGCTCTGACTCCACGAGAGCAGAACTGCTTCCCTTACTTTGCAAGCAGGCTTTGATTCCATCCACGAGTTCTTGCCCACGACTCTGAACAACGCAGCGGGAGAACCACCTGTGAAGAAAATAAAAGAGACCTTCAAAGCATTTCCCAGGCTTACTGCAAGGAAGTTATTTTTAAAATGCTCATGACCTTTATGGTCTTTACGGGTGTTGTGGGTCAATGCAGCCAAGGAAGAGTTGGGGCTCCATGAGAATATTCCTCCCATGGTAAAAATGCCTTTGCATGACTAAAATTCCTCTCAACCAAAAAAAGCCTTTCACGCAAGTTAACTGAAAAGGGGAAAGAACCTGTCAGCCTGATGCCCTCCATTCATCCCAGCTCCACCGTTTGACCCTTCTCCTGAGCAATGTAGGAAAAGGACAAGGCTACTCCTTCAAGGGATGCAGTGGGAGAAATTCACAATATAGTTCTTACTAACAATTACAGCAAACCAATTTGGAATTTTGCTGATGGACCACCATATTCAAGCTACTTTTCAGTCAAAGGAAAGACTGGATTTCTTATTGTTTTTGTTTTTTTTCCTCCGGCACGCCGATCTTACCGCGTCACTGATTGATTGAGGCTGGCGACAAAGCCTGCAATGGACTGCTTTCCAGAGACAGTGTCATGGTAACAATCAATGCCCACAATCATCACCTGCTTCAGCTGCAAGGCAATCACACAGCAGGATTAGGGCATGGAGATGGTTAAATGTTTCCCTGTGTTTTATTTGAATTCATGCCTCTTCTCACAGACACAACACAAACTACACAAAAACAGTCAATTTTTTTTCTTGGGGAAAAAGGCTTGCTCTTTAAATAAAGCCTGATCCAGATGAGTTACCATTTAGTTCTCATTCATAAAAATATACTTACTGGGATCTCCACACTCCAGAGTTCTCCACCCATTTTACAGTTCATTTGTAAGGCAATTTTTGTTGCCACAGTCATTATTGTCTGTGGTTTGCTCAAAGTGCGAGCAAGCACACACTGGCTGGGGACAGGACAGTCTGTGCACAAGTACTTCTTGATGGCATCGTATTTATCCTTTCGGGAACTGGACAAAATACAAACTACCTTTGAAGAAAAAGAAAATCTTTGTAAGAAGCTGCATTCTCAGATTTTTACAGCACCTAAGAGTTCTTTAGGAAAAATTTTTTGTGCTCAAGAGAAATATTGAAATGTTCACAGTGAAAGAAATAAGTGCAAAGTTTCAGTGTCTGTAGTTCAGAACCAAAAGCTCTTATCCAGAAGGATACCCATGCTTTGTCTTAGGTTTGCACAGGAGGATGAGCAAGTGCATAGTGGATTCTCAGGAGCCCAGAGTTGTATTTCTGAGAGCAAATCCCACTAAACACCAATTACAGGGATTAACATGATTTGAAATTATGGATTTAAATACATACTATGTTTGTGTCAGGGGTAACCCTTTGCTGTAAAACCCTTAAATAAGCTTCTGTTCTATCATCTACTTCAATCCTGAAAAGAAAGAAAGAAAATGCTTACTGAAAAAAAAACAACAGCTACTGAAACTTCAGCAAAAGCATAAAAACTCACTATGCATCAACAGCGCATGAAATGCCACATTTATAGCTATTAACAAACAGACAATATTTACACATTTTGAAGATTAAAAGGAATCACCTCCAACTTAGGCTTCCAAACACAATGAAATTCAAAGTTAAAGGCAAGCACAGG
This sequence comes from Entomyzon cyanotis, assembly GCA_024500445.1. NCBI lineage: Eukaryota > Metazoa > Chordata > Aves > Passeriformes > Meliphagidae > Entomyzon > Entomyzon cyanotis. Next base: position 562,485 of record JAKEPQ010000852.1, read on the forward strand.
TACTCAAAGGGGGATATTTGCAATGAGAAGAGATCAGAATCAGAATACATCCTATGTCAGTGAGAAAATATTCCTAAGAGAAGGGTTTGTTCAATGACTGTCTAATACTTCTTGGTCTTGGCATGCAAAAAGCTCTCAGAAATAAAGTGTGAGTAGCAAAAGTCAGTCATGAAAAAACTGAACAATTTGCACACTGAAAGCAACTTTGTTTCATTAAAAATCTCATAGAAGGTTGTGTGACACATTACACCCCTCCTCATTGAGCAGCCTAAACATGGCACCAGAAAGCTTTTCCATCAGCTTTCCAAGACACTCACATGTTTGGCTTGTTCATCCTGATGCCCATGGACGGGGTGACCTTGAAGAGGCTCTGCAGCAGGGTGTTGGCCACGTCGTAGTTGCGGCGAGTGTAGATGAGCAGCCAGCTGTCCACAGGCACAGCGCGGATCAGGGGAACTCCTCTGGTCTCCTTGGTCCAGTCAGCAAACTGAGGGTTGTAATCGAACTGCAGCCACCAGAGAGAGCAAATCAGCAGCTGATCAACAGCCTGCACCACACCCACCTCCTGACACGGCCACAGCAGGCTGTGACCCTCCTGCCCACAACACAGGGCTTCAGAGTTCTCTGCTCCTTTACTTAAAATAAGCTTTAGCTCTATAAAGAAATGATACTCTTGAAATGCTTCATTCCTAATTACCCAAACATACTTGGGAGTTTTAGCCACTAAGTTGTTACTATTTGCTGCACAGGTTCTGTGCTATAAAAACATAGCTTTTGATGTATTTATTGTTATCCCATTTTTCTTTTTAATAAGGTAAGTGCTTGAAAGAAAAGTATTATTATAAAGAAGAGAGCAGACCTTTTAAATAGCAGGAATTAAAAAGGCTTTACCAAATACAAGATCTTGATCTGTGTAGCTGTGCAAAATGCCCTTTTCTACCTAGCAGCCATCCAAAACAAAAATCTCCAGTACAGAGCAAATCTATCATGTTTTATGACAAGCTCTGACTTAATTCAAATCTACATTATTCATACTGGTCAAGCCACTGTGAGTGAACATACACTGTCTGTGTTCTATCCACTGAACTGAAGTCACTAGTGGCTTTTCAGCTGAAAGCCTTGGTACCTTTTTAACAAATGGAAAGTAATTAGAAACATCTCTAGCCTCCTAGTCTGTGCATCTGGACAGAAGGACTGCTTGGCAAGGAACACTCTGTTGGAATGGGGTGCCTTCAAGGGTTTCTAACTAGAATTTGGGAACAGTTTATGAAGTTTGCAATTGTCCTGCTTGGACAAAGACTGGTGTATAATGTTATCACCCTTTATCCTTCACTTATAACCCAAAAAGTACTATTTCCTTCTTTAAGAACTTGTTTCATCAGTGAGAGATCAGAAGATTTTAGAAGCTGATTTATTATTTACCATGTTTCCTGATTGAAAGATCTTTTCTCCTTGAACAACTCTTCCTGTAAAGGACACTGATTTATAATCAAAGCTTAAACCCCAGTTTCGGAGTTCCTTCTGAACATTGTCATCCCTGTTTAAAAACAAGATTTAAATGAAAAACGTAAGAAATTTGTTCTTGCTGACTTGTCTTTTTTAAAACCAGTAAGATTACACAAGTTTTGTTGCAAGAAGTTTGTTATAGGATTCTTCATGAGACAGGAGCAGAGAGGATGTTAAGGTGCCATACTTCTGGATGTAGGTCAGCAGCCTCCCAATCTCTCGCTGCCTCTGCTCAGGGGGCAGCCGGGTGTGAATGGCCAAGTCCTTCATCATGTTGAAATCACTGCGCATCTTGTCAGTCAGTCCTGTGAACAGCAAAGCCTTTTCCTCAGTCAAAGTTGAGACTAAGGACTATGAAATTAAACTTCTTTTTATTTGATTCTGCTAGTGCTACGTGAGTATCTCAGAGTAAAGATACATAAATGTGTATCATACCAAATTATCGATTTCTAGTAAATTTGTTTATTTCAACAGAAGTTCTACCACCAGGACTCTCTATGAGTTGTCAGTGTGCCAATGCTGAACACCATACCTAAACACTATGCAACATCAACCCCCCTTGAACTTTCCAGTCCCACTTAAATATCTTTTAGCTACAAGAAGTGTTCCTAAACTCACATTTATACAAACGAAACAATGCTCCTGAAGCTGGCAAAAGGCTGCTGTCAGAATCCCCATTTCAGCAGGAATAATGGTATGACAGATGCTTTGATATGGAAAAAGACTACAGTACCTGTTAGGGAGCACAGCTCTGGAATCAGAGCCACAGGTCCTTGCATGTTGTTCCCTCTCTTCCTCTTCACCTGGCTGATCAAGACAGGCTGCATCCAATCACTGATTTCTATGTTGTATTGCTGTATTAGAAATACAGACTGCATGTTAGTTCACTCATAACAAATAAGCAGTTTTCTGACTAATAATGCTCATTTTAGAAAATGAGTCTTTTTCCTAAAACAAAACCAAAAGCAACTAGTAATCTTTTTCAATGAGCACATCTGAGAGGAACTGCTTTTGTCAGAAAAGGCCAAGCACTGTTCTGTCTATTGGTGCCATTAAACTAATGATTTGTAAGAGACAACAGAAGCAATGCTTATGGCTTGCAACAGGCAGTACCACCTGGAGTATCTAACTCAATATTAGGATGCTCCTTCCAGTTCAGTTAACAGACAAAGTTCCTGCCCTAGAGAGAAATTTAATTCAAGAAATCACAGGAATCAAACAAGACTACCAAGTGAAGTTTCTGAAATTTAACCTTCCCATAATCTTTCCCTGCATGCAGCAAGAGTTGGTCTTGTATAGCAGTCACTAAATTAGTATAGCAAAAACCCCAGAATTCCAAAACAAGCCACAGAAAGGCAACACAAGTTGACAGTCAACAAACCTACTTCATAGTTTAACCTTTTCTTGAAGGGAGCTACATCTCAGAAACCATCCAAAGGATTGCATTTAAAAATAAAAAAAAAAAATCGAGATCACAGGAAAGGCAAAAAGGCAGAGAAAATTTATCATTTACTAACTCCATCCTGAAGTCGAATATAACACAAACTTTGCTTTTCATTTATCAAGTTCCATCCTGTTTCAGCTGAAACTGATATGCATAATGATTTGACAATTTCAGTGGTAGCCCTCAATGGTTAAGCTAAGATAGACATATTCAATTCCAGACGGGCTTTGGCTTTCCTACCCCCAGTTCTGCCTGCTGTGACAATGTATCTGTTTTCCTCCCACATTACCTGTCCCTGCTTGCACCTTCCACATGCTTCTTTTTGGAGCTTTCCCCAGAGCTCCTTGCTCATCCCTGCCCATCCTGCTCATCCCTGCAGCCCTCCTGGCCTTTTTGCCTGACCAGCTACTCACTGGGATGGATTACTCCCACCAACTCATGCTGTGCAGCTTAGTTACTGATCTCAGATTATACAGTATCCTTTAACAAAAATTCTGTTCAAAATATTATGAATTACAGATCCATGCACCCTAAGTAAACCAGTAGCAGTGATTGGACATACCAAATTAAAGCATAAAACACAGTGAAGTTTTCATACCTTTTTGTAGTACTCCACAAAGCTCAGCTCAGAACCATCTGATTTTCTAAAGGTACCCTTTGGATTGTTATCCCAATCAATGTCATCAATTCTGTATGTTCTGTTATTGTACCTACAGAAACATTTCATCAGTTTTTGTTTAACTCTTAACTGAAATAGGAAAGAAATACAACTTTCTTTAGACAACAAAAGTTAATCTCAATACTCATGTAAGTTGAAAGTTTTGCTCCTTTCAGAAGTAGTAAGTTCAAGTTTTCAATTGTAATAAGCTCTCAATTCTACCAAAAGCTGAACTGTAATAAAACCAAAATACCAGTGTGGACTTCCTGCTTTTGCAAATGCTGTCACCTTGATCAGTTTGCTAGCTTGACAATGACAGAATTTTCATGCTTTCTGATGCTTTATTGCATACTTCAGCTCATGGAGCATAAAGAGATCTCCAAGACCATGAGAATACAGAAATACTTACTTTGTAAGAACAATCAAACCAATCAGCTCTTTAGCACAGGCGTCTCTAAATCTCTCCTCTCCAACCTGGGAGTAAAGGCTGTGCATGGTGTCCAACACTGTCTCCCCACGAAGAACCTTATGGCTCACATCTGCACACAACATGATGTTCTCCTCATACTGCAGGATGGAGCTTGCAAAGCCCAGCCACACCATCAGCCTGGCACAAGAGAACACACAAAATCCTCATGTGCTTTAGAGCATCTTTATTCTAACCCCTTATCCCTGTCTGCTTTCACGGACACCAGAATGCAGTGAAGGCACAAAGAAACCATTATCCAAATATAAACAAGCTCTTGACAGTTAACAAAATAAAAAATATTTTGCAGGTAGCTACCTTTAGTTATCTTAAAACAAGACTGACAGCCCTTGTCCCAACACCCCTCCCAAACCCAAGTATTTTCACCAAACCTGTGATTAGGGATGCTGACTGGATCGCTGGGGTTGTAATAATTACGTCCAATCTGCTGCAAATTCAGCATCTTCAAAAGCCTAGAAATTGAAATATGGGTGTAGTTTAGCATTATTATTACTCAGTTTATCACATCATGCATGATCCAATCCCTATGCACAAACTCACTGTTCTCTGATTACATAAAACATAAACTTTTCATTAAATTCCATTTAGAAAGGTCATGGACACTTTTTAATGACAACCAGGAGAGATAAGTTCATATCCAACTCAACTCTTCACCAGCCAGCTGAAGGCAGCACTCCAAACAGGCTACATCTCACATGAACCACACAGTGCAGGGATTATGGTCAAGTGGAAAGACTATAGCCAAAAAAAAGGAATTTGGCAGTTCAGTGTCCCGCTCTATTATTTGCTTTAAGAGGCAAACCCTTACACACAAATGGAGGGTAGAGATAAGACTAACTACATGCAACAGAATAAACTCATTTCACACTAACATGAGCCAGAAATACACCCATAACTGCACATTACAATATTGCCAGATGTGGTTGGCCACACAGTAACAGTAGCCACTAAGGCTTAAAAATTCACATTTTCAATACTTATTTGTTGTAGCCTATTCCTTGGAATGGAAAACTCAAGTCAGATATTTTTAAAATGACTTCTTATAAAGACATAACATGTACAGCAAACCTTCTAAAAATGATGTTGTAAAACTGCAGACAAGTAGGTGAAGTAGGTGGCAACTCATTAGTCAATGTGACTGTTATCTTCACATCCTCCCCATTTCGAGTCCTACTAAACAGTTCAGTAACCTGAGAGAGTGAAATGAGGTTAACAAAACTAGAGCAAGCAGGGCTGTATCTGCATTTTACTCCAGCAATATCAAACTTGTACATTTTTAGCCTAAGCAATAATTCAAGACTAACTGAAATGTGGATTTGATCTCCTACTAGGTCAGTAAACTACAACCTGAAAGGCTCTGCTCATCTGGGTGAAGACAACTCATGGGGTAGAACGGAGCTATCCAGAGCAGCTGAACGCAAGACGAAGACAGGGAGATCACTTACCAATTACCATGACAGCAAAAAGACTCAGCTTGAGGAAATAAACTTAACATATTGCCAACTAATATATATTTAATTACTGATTCAGGTACTGGGAAGCAAAAAGACAAAGATTAGCAAACATAGTGAACACATCTTACCCCCTCCCTTTTCCAAACAGCTTCACTCTGGACTACTCTGGCTACACTGAGTCTCTCCAAGTGAGGCAATGAGTGGCACAAGGCACATAGGGCTGGGGTTACATCACTACAGAGGTGTTTTCCCTCTGGTGCTCCTTTCTTCTCAGATTTTTCTTTGCTCTGGAATTTTTCCCTCCTTTTTAAATACACAGAGATGCCAACAACTTTGCTGATGGGCTCAGCTTTGGCCTGTGATGGGTCTGTTGTGAAGTTGGCTGGCAATGACTGGGTACAACCTGGGACTGACCCTGAGCCCTCCTGCTACCAAAACCTTGCCACATACACCCAACTCATCCACCCTTTCAATTGTGTGGAGTGTTAAAATACAGAAGTTATGAAAAGACTTAAGTACAAAGGAAACTTAAGGAGAAATACTGTCTGTACTATCCACTTCTGTGCAGAGGATGATTCTAGCCTGCAGAAATTTAGCTTTAGTACCAGAAGTTTATTACCAAATATCTCTATGCAAAAAAAAAAATAGCTTACACTGATATATTCAATGCATCCAAACACTGCTTGTGGGACATCAATTCCCTGGCTAGTAAGAAATAAGAAACATCATAAAATTCAAGTCAAAATAACAAATAAAATGGCATTCTCCCACCATACCTTATTCTCTAGTTTTTTTGGCAAGAATAATATTGTCCCATCAAAGGCGTGGGTCTTGCCAATGTGCTCCTCATGCTGGAAGAGCAGAGCGGAGCGCAGGCGCCGAGCTTCCATCTCAGGGCTGTAGGTGACGTGGTACTGATACAGAGCCCACTGCGGCCGCGACGTCAGCCGGAAGTGATTCGTGGTCAACTTGATCATTCTGCCTGAAATGCCTGAAATGAGAGGCAAACATGGTAACAGTGACAAAATGTTACCAGTTCGTAGTCATTCAACACCTCTGAGAACTTTTAAAGCTATGGCACTCAGACAAAGATTAGAGGCCAGTTGTGTTCTGCATCTGTTCTAGCTCAGAGTTATGGCACACTGTAATCAGACACACATCTGCCCACTGGAGCTTTGTGTGAAGCCTTTGTGTAAAGCAAAACTCCCCATGTTCCTCTTCAGGTATCAGGAGCAACTTTTTATCTTTTCCTAACACACTCTAAATGTTTTTTTTACTTGGCTCTCTACGGGAAACTAAGAGCAGACATGAAGGAAACTATCTTTCATTTCAAATTGTTTCTATGTCTACAGTCTAATTTAAACATACCAGTTTTGGATTCTTGAACATGTAGCATGGCTTGCCGAGTGTTTACCCCAAGGTCATGGAAATCTCTACGGCGTCCACCCCTGTCTCTTAAAGACATATCCTGGAGTCCTGAAGAAACTTTTAATCCTATTGTTTTAAAATTAGAGGAAGAATCACAATCAAGTAATACAGAACGTATGTATTATTATATATTATACAAATAAAAAGATATAATTCAATCTTGAAAGGCATTTAGATAAACTTAAGAGTAATCACCAAATGTTACGTTTTAGCTTTTGCTATGTAGCAAGCATCTTTCAAATCTTAGTAACAAATCTCATTTTGGAAAGAAAACAGAGAAACACAATCAAAAGAATGTTTTAATGATATTCTCTTCACACCACATGCTCTTGGGGACAATGGATTTGTCCCCCTTTCTGACCTTCGGGCCTCCTCTCCTGCAGGACGCTCTCAAAGCCGCGCTGCCGCCCGTGGCCACCAGGCTCTTCTGCGGGCGGTGGAGGAACATGGAGCTGCTGGGGCTCCTGGGGCTGCCGGCGCCCGCGCAGCTGGCTGGGCACACCCTGCTGCACCTGGCACAGGGACAGGGAACAACTTTCTGCTGCAACTGAACCAGCACCGTGCTTGCCAGAGTGCAGCAAAACATTCACTAAGGGCAATATTCAAATAGTCACTGCAAGAGTTACGTAAGTTCAAGTCTTTTTTTGCTTATAGTAAGTAGCAGAGTTATTACTCTACGCTTTAAACTCAAGAATACTGGAGAGTGGGAATTCTTTTTCTTATTAGTCATTTAACTAATAGCTAATGCAAATCTCTTTCCAAGCTCTAACTAAAATTTATGGACTTCTCATTTTCTACAATCCCTCTGATACTTCAAGTAACTGACTGGTTATTCTATAAAAATATCTTTTCTAAATTTTAGTGTTTGGTGAATAAATAATATTAAAAACTGTCATGACTTGAAGAACTGCAACCTTCAGCCACAAGCAATCCCACAATTCAGAGTTTCATGTGACTGGAAACTTAATAAAATGGAGTTACATTAACTATACACCTAACAGAATATACACATACACGCCTGTAACATCTAACATATCTGCTTGATATTAAAATAAGAAGTTGTTTGGGTATGACATTTCAAATTCTGGTGGCAGTCACTAACAAGAAAACCAACTTACAGGTGCATCTCCTACAGCAGGAGGAGCAGACGCCTGTCTGGGAGGTCTTCCTCTGGCTCTGGCTCTTCCTGTCATTTTCTAAAACAAGCAACCTACAGCATTAGTGTTCTATCCTCTCCTTCCCCATCCATATCCCAATAAAAATTATGAGCAGCACCAGTGCACTTGCCCTGCTTTAATTTCAACTGGCTCAGTAAAACACAGCCATCTCTACAGAATTCCCTGCTCTGGGATATCCACACTGCCAGTGCCACAACGTGAGCGTGGAAGCTCCTTCAGTCAGGTCTGCACGGACCGGCACAGCCACCACCCATCCTGAGGCTGCTGAGTCAATCCTCTGATTGCACGGAGAGCACGGCAGGAGCTGCAGCCTCAGCCAAGGGTAACTCAGGGCCTTCCGGTGCTACTGTCGGGATTCACGGGAGACTCGGTTTGTTCCACCGCACCGGGAGCGGAGCATTCCCCAGAGCACGTGACAGCGCTGCGGCCTGCTCTGCCCCTCACAGCTGCCCGTCGGCTCCTCTCACAACCACCCTCCCTGTCCCCTCCGCAGGCCTGGCCCGAACCGCCCTGCCCGCCTCGGGCAGCCCGCGGGTCCGAAATCCTGACCACAGTCGCTCCCGCTGCCCGCACCCGCGCACACCCAGCGGCCCTCGGCCTTACCTCAGCCTGCCCTCGGGCCGAAGGGGGACACCGCTGCTAGCCGGCTGCAGAGCGCAGGCCGCCGTCCTTGCCCGGCCCCGCAGGTTCGTCACCGCAGCGCCGCCGCTGTGGCAGCCAGGCCAGCCGGGCCCGCGCCCTCAGCTGCGCTGGCGCCGCACGCGACAGCGGGACGAGGCGGGAACGCGCCAACGCGCGCTCGGTGCCGATTGGCTCCCGAGCGCTGCCGGAGAGTCACGAGGGGCAGCGAAGGGCGGTGCCTGCCCCGCCCTCACGGGGAGGCTGTGCCCGCCATGGCGGCGGGGCGAGGGCGGCGGGGCGAAGGCGGTAGGGGTTTTACCCTCGGCTCGCCCGGCTGTGCCCGCGATGGCGGCAGGGGTTTTACCCGCGGCTCCCCCGGCCGGGCCCGATGGCGGCGGGGTTTCACCCGCGGCTCTGAGGCGCTGTTGCTGTGCGAAGCTCGGGGCTGTCTCTGCCGCAGGGTGTCACATGAGAGGAGCATGAGGAGAACGTTCTCGCTAAAAGTGATTCCCTCATCCAACCTGTTGCTTGCAATGTAGACTGCAGTTCACCAGGAGGTGGAGCAGTCAAACAAGAAATGAAATCCAGCCTTGTTCCAGCGAGGGGCAGCCTCGCTCGGCCCGCTGAAGCCTGGCTGTGCTGCACGAGTTGAAACCTTGGCTTAGCTTAGCTTAGCCGGGACTGACCCTGCAGTCATTCTAATCCATCAGATGCAGGACATGGAAACCTACTGATACATTGACAATACTGTAAAGTGCTTCCAAGTCATACATGTAACGTCCCTGCGTTTAATGCTCTGTATCTCACGATAATAAATACCAGTCTTTAGAAATTGTGACTTCTTAACTGACTGATGGAACTGACATGGAACTATAGAACAATGAAACACAATCCTGATCAGAAAAAGGTCTATTACATCAAGTTTTTACTTTGACTTTATTAAATGGCTTTATTAAATGATAAATGAAAATAAGCATAACTTTTTGCTCGCTGCTGCAGGTTGATATTGTCAGTCTGTCCACAAAGGCAGTTTCCTTGTGCTATCCGTGTCAGCACAGCAGCCCACTTGGGAAGCCAGTTTGTTTCACAAGTTCAAATGAAGAGCTTTCGAACTGTGAGAGTGTGGATGCTGCTGCTTAAGGATAGCTGAAGTACTTTTAGCATGTGATTTTCATTATTCACATATAAATCGGGATAAATATTTAACAGACTCGATGCATACACTTAGATCTGGCATGTTCAGTGCTTTTAAGAGCAGTGATTGCTCCTTGCCATGGGCTCTTCACCCACAGTGGCAACTTTTATTGCTCTGTAGCCTGAAGAACTCTCCAGTAGGTCAGAGGTTTAAAGCTGCAGAAACACAATATGCAGATTTTTTTGGTTCAGCAGTATTTTAAGATAAACAGAATATAAAGATGTTGTCAAAGTCATTTACGTTATGTAAATCATGAGAAAGCAGAATGTGTGTGTTGGAAAGAGTTATGTTTGTTTATTCATTTAAAGTATCCGCCTGCTTAATGGTTTTTTTATGCCAAATTCCTTACATTTCACTGCAGAACTTAATTATCTTTAGAAGGGAATTGTTAGAAGTATTTAATCAGGCTGGCTACCTACAGCAATTCCTTATAAAGTGAAAATAAACATCAACAATAAGCACTCTAATTTTTATACGTGGGCTGTCAGACAGTTAATTAGTACTTAGTGAAAGATAGGTTCCAGTCTGGTTCACAGCCTTCCAGACTTGCTTTTTAAAGCAATTCAGTCTGGTTAAAACTGGCTGTACAGATAGCCAGAGTGGATTTTCATGGTCAGGAAGTGTGGAAAAGCTACAGGTCCACCATGTCCTTAGCCGAGGCTGGTTCACAGCAACACCAGGTCAAACAAGGTTTTGAAAATGGTAACTCTTTGCATTTTATTTTTTGTGTTGCCAAAACAACCTCCCAAAGCTGGACTTCAACACGTCGAAATATCACATATGAAATATATTTTTCACAGCTCTTTGGCTCGGACTGTGCTTTGATGTTTGCTTTACCCGTGATGCAATTGTTTTTGCCTTCTGTCTCCTGTTGCTACAATAAGCCATTTCCCATACATGTCATCTCCAAAGGGGAAAAGACCACATGGAAACAGAACAAAGAGAACAGAACAAAAGAAAATCAGGGATTTTTCCAAAGGCCCATTTGATGTACAAGTATAAACAGGAAAAAGATGCCTGAGGAGGTAGGAGCCAGGAACTGTACCAGCAGACAGCTGTTAACTTGTGTAGTTAGCAGCACTTTGGGATTCTGAATGGTAAATAAATAAGTGACTCCAATGCACACAGTAAGGAAAATACTTCACTACCTTTAGTGTAATGTGTGTTACAAATGCCTCACAATGAAGGCTGAACTCTTGCCTTCATGTATTTCTTGTAACACCATGACCAGGTATCAACAGCTTTTCTCATTGTAGCCCCAGAAAAGGCAGCACCTCAAGAATGTGGAATAAAAACCATTATTGGCTGTGCTGAAGCAAGAGGAAACAAGGAATCCTTCAGAACAGAACTGAGGAACTCATATTTGTGGCTAGGTTTTAGAAAACCCAACATGTTGCTCCTGAATCTCATTAAATATTTGTTAAGAAATTTTCAAATGGGAATTTCTCAAAAATGAGCATTGAAATTGAGGTTCCTGTGGTAGGTAGTAACCAGTTGTGAGTCTGGACCACAGTGGTTTCACATTCTGAATTATTTTTTTCTAAAGTGGGACAGACAAGGTTTTAAAGGCTGCCTAGTATCTGAAATCTTGTCTCATGAGTTAACAGCCTTGCTTCTTCCCAGTGCAAGTTTTGAAAGTCACATATCATTTCCTGGAGTGGTGGTTGGGATAGAGGAGCTGATGTCCCTGCACAGTGAGCCTGAGTTACTTACTGCCCTGGGTAGAGTGTGGGAGACAGGCAAAGCAGTATTTACAGACCAAAACAGAAAGCAAAAGGCATGTGACAGAAAAAAAAAATTTGCTACTAAGGAGATAATGCACAACTGCATAACAAATGTCATGAAAGTACTTTCTCTCAAGAAGAGGGAGAATAAATGTTTCAACTTTGTGTTTCCCTGCTGTTCTGTAGTCTACTTTTTCCATCCCTAATTTCTGATTTTTTCCTTCAGATTCTTCCTTCTTTTGTCTGAGCCCTTATTCTTTGTATCTCTACTCCCAAAACACCCCTTGCTGTGCTCTTGGAGCAGGTGTAGGGCTCTTTCCTGTTCCCCTTTGTCAAAGAGGCAGGTTTTGGGCTCGGTGTGCTCCCTGCTCCCCTGCTCACATCATCACTGCTCACTGCAAGCCCTGCTCTGTCCCTCTGCCCTCAGACCTCTTCTCCTGAAGAGAAACTACCCTCTTCTTTACACACCATCACATCCCTGCTGACATTTCCTCTGCTCTGTCAGCTCAATACTTCCTGTTCATTTCTGGCCATTAAAAATTCAGATCATGCCTAGCTGACATTTATTTTGTGACCAAACCCTGAGTGAGGTGAGCAAGAAGTGATTTGGCCTCAGTTCTCAATGACAGCTGTATTAAGTGGAGAGGTCACATTACACAGACAGGAACAAGGCCTCCAGGAGTTAATACTATAATTAGATATGTAAACCATATTCTATAAATACGTATGAAATTCTGTAAGCTGTGTATTCTGTAAGACATCCTTTATTACCTATATTTTTAACTAGCAAGAGGAGGTGGAGAGGTAGTGTCTGGAGTATGTTAGAATAGAACTGAGCCTGGATTTTGATTCAGATATTATATAGTAAAATGGGAGTATTTCAGGAGAGAAACTAGTGGGATTTCTCGAGTTTAGATAGATTGATTTCAGCTCATTTAGCAACCCAGTTTGATCTAATTGTCTTTTTATTGCTTTGAACATTCCTGAATTATGCAGAGAATTTGGGTTATGTGATTTAATGTTGGATTAAAAAATGTCACAGCTTAACTTTCTTTAAAATAGTGTAGAACTTTGTTCACAGTCAACGAAGTTCATTATTTTTTTGTTCAAAGCCCAGCTGCAGGCCTGGAGCATTTCTCATAAATATCAGGAAGTACCCGAAGCCACAGTCAGGATTAAAGAGTTGATCTGAACCTTAGATCTCAGCTTTAAAGCTGTAATGTACAGTGAATTTGGTTTCATGGTAAAGGAAATGGTAATTGCTGAAGTATGTTTTCTTAAGTTGCAAAATCATTTTTGAAATGCTTCCATTGAAGCCTCTGTCAGTGCTGTGCATGAGAATGAGTGGCCTGGTGGCACTGCAGCTGTGGGTGACCCCAGTGCTGGCTTGGGGTGTTGGTGTCACTGCCCAGGGACCCAGGGTGGGGTGGCCACAGCTCTGTGCTCAGTGTCACATCCCCAGCACCACCACAGCCCTGGCTGAGCAAGAGAACTCACACTTACAATATTCCAGGAGTTTCTTCTGAAAGGTGAGTCAAGTTCTTGGTCACCTGACAACAATCCTGACAGCCAAGAACACAAATCCATGAGTGATATCTTTAGTTACCAAAGGCAGAGTGAATTCCTTGGTGTAGTAGTAAAGGATTAGAAAAAGCACTTTGCTCCTGGCTCCCTCCAAGTGTGGGGTGCAGGGCTGGAAAGGTGGAAGAGCACAGAGAAGTGTCAGACACGTTTCTACACGCTCTGTACACCTGGATACCTGCAGCGACCAAACCACACACCCTGTGCTCTGTTTCCAGAGCACTTTGTTTAATCTGAACATTTCACTGCATGAAGGCAACTGTCTTTATTGTATTTACGAGGAAAATAAAATCCCAGCGCTTGGTGCTCCCTGACCTTTTTCAAAGGAACTTGCATTTAAACATGTACTTCTTCCACCCGTGGCAGTATTTACTCATGTCCTGCTGCTTCATTCACCTAAGTGCTCCAGAGACAATAGAAGTCTTAAGACAGACTGTTGTGCTCTTGAAAACTTGCCTTTCTGGGGGTACTTCCTGCAGCAGGTGGGGAGTTCACCTCCCCCAGCACCTGCCTGGATGGGCAGCAGGGCAGAGCTGGAATTACCTGCAGGAGCAGAAACTCTGTGTTCTCACCGTGCACACAGGCTGTCCCAGGCTGCTCTCCAAGCTGTAGGCTTTAGTTCAGGCTTGTGAATTCATGGGCTGAATTACTAACACAGTGTCAGGATTTCCAGAGGGACCAGCAGGAGTTATTATCTGCTGGGAATCAGGCCTCACAACTGAACTACTTCTACTGTGGAATAATATCAGCAATTGATTTTTGATTGCCTTGCCTTAGCAGCTGGGACATTTTGGTAAGAGATGGCAGGCAGGTCTTCATCTGGTGGGGCTGTGGAGGGTTTCTGCATTGCTCCTAATTTATTCTGAGGGTTCCAGAAATAAATACCTGGGTTTTAATTACCTAAATTGTTTATGGGATGAGCTTTCCATGGATGCAGATGGAGGAGCAGACTCTGTGCTTACAGTGTACAACACAGAATTGAGTCCCAAGCTGATGCTGCAATCTCCTGCTCAGATGCTGTCTGTTCCTGAAGGTGCCTAATTTCAAATGCACTGAACTTCTTGATTGTAGATTTCCTCGGGCACTGCAAGTTACTCTTCTGTATTTTCCCAGCACAAAACTGTCTTGACAAAACTCCCCAGGTTCTTCACACCAGAGGCAGCTTAGGAGTAAATAAGTCTCTCCGAGTGGGATGCATGCAGTCTGTGGATACATCCAGGATAACATGGACAAGGTACTGAAAGGCCCATAAAAGAGAGTAACAGGAATGAGTGGCAGCCAGGAATAAGCTGTAGTCACAATTAAAAGATCTGCCTACTGACAAGCGAGTTTTTGTATGCTCTCGAATTCAGCCCAAGCAAAAGATACGTGGGCTACATGAATTATTCCAATAGGGGCAGTCTGATCTCAGCTCTTCCTCATCTTGGACATCTTTTGAGCATGCAGTGCCTGATTTGCATGAATTACTTGTGAACCGAATGCACAGTGAGTCCAGTCAGGAAATCATAAAGCAGGAGGGAAGAGGAGCTGTGAGCATCAGCTCTGCCTTTGAAAAATCTGCATGACTTGTATGATCAAAAAGGATGGACACGACTGTTTGAAGACAAGAGCTGCAGGGCATTCACTTGAGAGAGGGCTCAAGTGGAGTCTAAGTGGATGACAGTAGGCTCTTGAAGCCCTGAATAAGGCCAGGAAATCATTTCTGAGAGTGGTGGGAAGCAGGAGTGCAGCCTCGTGCAGCCCCTGGCCTGAGCCAGAGGCAGAGCATGCGCTTCAGGAGCGGCTGCTGCTCTGGGAGCTTCCTGGCTGTGTCCTCCTGCATCCACCCACAAACTGGGAAAAGGGCACCGAGGGATCCCAGCCCTGCCAGCAGCTGTTGGGCTGGAAATCTGGGACTCCTCCTGAACCTCATTTACTGGGCAGAGAGCTCAGCCAGCAGCCAGGTGTCTGTACTGCACTCAGACCCTAAACTCGGTGCAAAGTTTGTGACACTAGTTAGTTCTTATTTAGCTACAACTTGCCTGAAGTGGGTTTGTAGTGGCAGAAGAGTCACACAGCAGCCAAACCTGCAGCTGTGAGATGGTCTGGGAAGCTCTGTGAGCAGCTCTGGAGGGTGTTGGGAATGCACAAATCCCTGCCTGCCAGCAGGGAGAACACAGACAGCTATGCTATGTGTTATGTACACACAGACAGGCAATACTCAGCTCCCAAAAATGTAGGTCAGAAATGCCCCCTACATTCTGACTTCTGTCAAGGGAAACAAAACCCCATCCAGAAAACTGAAAGGTGCTTTGAAAACAGGTTCTGTTCACATTGCTTTGCTGTGTTTTTCTCATTCTCAAACATAACTCCTGCCTGATGCTGGAACAGGGACTGGCAGAAGCTGTAAAAACACAGTGTAATCTTCCAGTCTCCCAGTAAGATAAAAACCACCAGCTTCCAGCCCTTAGAAGTCATTAAGTACATTTTTTAAAAAACCATATTTTTTAGAAGGACAGAATTTTTTTCTGAACTTTGAGAGCTATTAATGGTTGGCACCAAAACCAGGTTTATGGTCTTAGAGTGACAAATAGAACATCTGGTTGTGTAGAGCAAGAAATGCAGCTCAGTCCTGATACCAAAATATAAAAGTCTTGGAGCCATTTGTAGTCTTGTGCCAAACAGGGTGAAGGATAGAGCAGTACTGCTGGCAGATTGAGCAACGTTATTTTGAAATCAAAGACAAAACAATGATAGAATAAAAATCAATGAATCTGATGAGTCTATTTGCCCTTTGTCCAGCCAGACATGCCTGTGACATTTGTCTTCACTGCTCTCCTTGTCCCTAACCAAAATCAGGTTTTTGTATTATGTATTAGCTGGTGGTTCCCTGAGTTCTGTCTAACTCACTTCTCTGATAAACACCACCACTGAAAGCAATTTTAAGGAAAATTTGTACAGGAAGGATGCTTTTCATGAAACAAAAAATATTTAGTCTTGCCTTGGATCCATCAGCAGCAGCCTTCAAAGAAAACTAAAAATCCCAGTCTTGTTTATTACCTGATCTCCATCAACTGCTGCTGTTGCATTCAAGACTTCCATAGTGCAAATTTGCTCTACTCAGTTAGACTCTGTTACTTCATCACTGTCACTATTAACCTTATAATTGCCACAGATTTTCATCTCTAAGTATCTTAAACAGAAACAATGAGTTAGTGACTTTCCCTGATGGCACCTGTGGACCCCAGACAAGCTGGGTGATGCTGAATCTGCGTGCTCTGTGCATTTTGTGTGGAACCTGAGAGCTCAACTGCACTGAAAACAAATCCAGACACAATGCACTTCCATTTCCCCTTTCCCCTGGCCTTCCTTCCTTCCACCCCTCAGCCCTGCAGGGACTGGATGTGCATTGCTTTTGGGCCACATGATGACCTGGATGCTACCTGGGCAATTAAACCTGTCGTTGGTTTTATTTCCTTAAAGCTCTTTTGGCAGATTGATTTTGATGGCTGTATTGCTCTTGCCTGACAAGCTGTTTTCTTATAGCCTAAACAAATGCTAATGCTCTATCTAATTAAGAAGATGTATAGATTAAGGCAGATGCAATGTCTTTTTGTGACAAAGGAGCTGCCCGGTGTTTTTGGAAGCAGACAAAAAAATCAGACATGTCACATTTCAGCAAATAAAAAAATGCAAGTGGGGCATTAGTCCAACACTTCTGTGTTGTGCATTTCAAAGTTTGCACCCAGTGGGTGGGGCAAAAATAAATCAGGACCTCCTAGA
This sequence comes from Entomyzon cyanotis, assembly GCA_024500445.1. NCBI lineage: Eukaryota > Metazoa > Chordata > Aves > Passeriformes > Meliphagidae > Entomyzon > Entomyzon cyanotis. The sequence continues at coordinate 579,523 of JAKEPQ010000852.1, forward strand.
GTGAAAATGTATTTGGGATTCAAGCATCTAAAATCTGACCCTATCTTCTGCTCCCTGGGATTGTCAGCTGCTTCAGGGGTCATCTAATATATACCTCCTTTCCTCACTTCTGAGAATTTTTAGCTTGGAGCGTGTTTGAAAACACTTCAGAAAAAGGGTGGAAAACACAGAGTGCCTTCTTTGAAATACACTCCTTTGTTAAATTCCTTTCCCAAGGGTAAAGAGACTCTCAAACACCTGAGGGCAACAAATGACTCTATTCAGACCTCTCACAAATGACCTAATAAACTCCCAAGGGTTACAATAGCTTATTTGTCATCATTTCTTGTCAGCTATTTATAGCATCAATGTAAATTGAAGCAAAACAATAAATACCTGAGTTATTTTCTTTATTTTGAGCATTCTTTAAAGCCCAAATGGTGCTTTACAATTTTAAGCCTCCAATAATTAATTTTGCAATTGAGTTTAAATCATTCTCTCACATTTTATGTTGTGTTGAAGTTCATATTTGCCTACATGCAAAACATCTGTCACCTTTTCCCTTGCTTCCCTTGGAATATTTTTGGATACTGACTTTAAAAAATTCTGTTTTGTTTAACTTCTCAAGTGCCCAATGCCTGATGGTCCATGTTACCAGTGATGCTGCTGAATGGGTTTTCACATGGATTCCAGTGAGAGAGGGTGGTTATCAATACGGTGGTGAAGATCTTGGTGTCAGTGGCAGTGATTTGGAGATGCAATAACTGCATTGTATTTAAAATCTGTTCTGGCCTGAATTCTGAGCTGGGTTCTACCCTGGCCTGTACCAACTGGAGATGTGCTGTCATATATACTGAATATTCCAATATATTTATCCCCTGGAGCAGAGGATGGGCATGGCTGCACTGCCATGAGTTAGATGGACAGATCCAGCTGGGATGAGCGAGGCAGCGATGGCTTTGCTTCTGTCACAGTGCTCTGGGGCAATCCTGGGGTGTCCCTGTGACTGAAATGCCTGAGGGCTCATCAGGGGCTCTTTCAGTGTCTCTTGTTGCAGTTTATCTGCTCAAACCCACCGAGCCAGCAGAGCTGTGCAGGGTGCAGTCCTGCTGAGTCCCTAAGCAATCCCAGCCAGGGGATTCCCTGAGCCTCCCTGCAGTGTTTGCTGAGGGTGAATCCCTGCTGCTGCAGCTCGCTCTGTGTCCTTCCATCCATCCCTTGCAACTTCTTTTGCAATATCTCTGACTTACCAGCTCCATTGTCATCCCCACCTCCCTCCTCCCTTCCTTTTGATGTGTGTGATGCAAACAGCAGCTCCTGGCTGCAGGAGTCACCCAGCTCACTGACTGGTTTCACTGGTCCCTATCCATTTGCATATAGGGATGTATCTATGGATGTATTTAAATGTTTGCAGTTCTTACATGGATTCCTCCCGGGAAAAAGAAGAAAGAGGCAGAATTCACATGAGGCACTTGTGGCTGCCCTCAGATCCTGCTGTGGTCATGGCTGTGGCAAACACAAAACTGAGAGGAGGGAGGGAGGAAGCATTAAGGGCTGTCAAAGGAAACGTTCCTGTGCTCCAAACCAGCTTTTGGGAGATTTAGGCACCTAAATCCTCACCTGCAGGCTGCATAATTTCTTTAGCATATGTCCAGCACTGGATTGACCCAAAATCATTGCGTGACCACTGAGTCTCCAGATGGTCCCAGGTGTGTCTGCTGGACAGAGGTGGTTGGGCAGCTGGGGGCAGCTGGGGACAGCTGGGGACAGCTGGGGACAGCTTCAGAGCCCCCTGGAATGCAGGACCTGGAGGAACATCCAGATACACATCTCTAGCCCTGAGCTTGGCACGATGGAGGTGTTTGAAAATATCACATCTGACTTTCACACGCAGTGGTTTCACGGTGAGACAGCTGGGTCAGGAGATGGAGGTTCAAAACGAAAAAATAAGGTAACAAAGAGAGAAAATGTATCATTCGTTTGTATCCACCAGGAGGAGGGAGCTGTGCTGCCCACGTGGGTGTGAAGAATTTCTTGCTTTCAAAGTCTGCTTAGTGCTGTTCTGTGTCTCTTACTCCTACTAACCTCCTTGTAGGCAGATTAAAGATGTCCCAGAGGAGAAATACAGTTCACTAAAAGTACCAAAGAAGATAAATCTTTTTTTCCAGAACTTTCAGGGATGGCAGTAGGAAATAAAAAGCGAAATTCAGCTCATGGTAGCTGTTAATTTTAAGAAGAATTAATGATTGTGTATTTAATTAATTTAATAAGAAGAACTAATGATTGCACCAAACCATCCTGTGTCTCAGTAAGTGAATATTCTCACCCAGCCTCTGCTGTCTGAAAGCTGGGAGTTTGACCCAAACTGCTGATTGTATTCCATGGGTGACAATAAGATCCACCATAGCTTCAGGATATTCTCTTCCAGCAGCAGTGTTGATGGCAATGGCCACATCCTGCAGGTGCTGGTTTATTCCAGCAGCAATAGATTCATCAAACTAATCATCAAAGTCCATGCCTGGTTTAGATGGGTAAAGTTGAAAGAAAATAATTCTGCCTTGCTGTAGACATGAGGATTTCATGTGTAGTCACTATGTTCAGGGAAGGAGGAATGAATGCCTTCAGGCAGCTGGAGACAAAGGAGCAAAGGAAAATGTCTGTCTGCTCACTAATGTGTGGAAAAGCTCTTCATATCGACTTGTATTCTGTATCCATGATGGCTGTGGGCCTGAGAGACCCCAGGTTTGTGGGGAGCTCATCTCTTGGGAGCTCAGATGACACACAAGTGGCTCCATTTCAGGCACACAACATTGCCTGCTATTTGTTTTTGTTCTGCACAAAGGCAACTCCTTTGCTCTGCTTCTGAGGCATCACCTCAGTAGGTGTGATTAATAACAACCAAATCTCACAAACACACACAGGCACCTCATGCCAAATAACAGTTTGGTAAAAGTGCTCAGAGCTGGATTAGACTTGGTATTCAAAATGCTGAGAGCAGTCATGGTAAATGTTACTGAAATGTTGGTAAGGCAGACACATCCTAACCTCCTCTACAGCTTTGCTAACTCAATATATGATAAACAAGCCATCAGTCAGACCGAGGGGAAAAGCAGTGAAGGAGATGCCATGAAATGGCCATAATGGCAAACCCGAGTGCCTCTCCAAGCCCCAATTTACGTATTTAAATGATCTTTGCCTTAAACAATGGTGCTAACCCGCCAGCCAGCCATATGGGAAATACAGCCCCATCCATTCCGTGTGCTCAGCCCAGCCAAGCTGCTCGGGGAGGAGCAGCTTTGCTATTAAACCTGAGCTGGTGTTATGTACACTCAAGTCACCCTTCGTGGGGAAGAAGGGGTGGGGGAAAAAAAGCAAAAAAAAAAAAAAAAGCAACAACTTTGTGAAAAGGAGAAAAAACCTGTTAAAAAGGCGAGCTGCACTCTTTGGTGCTGAGCAGGGAGAGAGGCAGAGTCCCCCCTGCCGGGGAAGTTGATGAATAATCCGCAGAGCTCAAGCTGAGCGCTGGGCTCGCAGCGGCTGCTATCCCACACGAGCACTAATCAAGCACTATGAAACATCCATTTTAAACGCAAATGAGGGGGGCCTTTTCAAAGGAGACCCGGAGAGGGGAGGGAGGGGGAGTTCAAAGCTCAAAATGGCTCTTTCTTTCTCTCTCTCTCTCTCTTTTTTTTTTTTCTCTAAAGAAGACAGAAATATGGTTGGTTATTATCTAAGTTATTGCTACAAAGAATTTTGAAATTAAAAGATAAGCTTTCAGAGGAAGCTCAGTAATTTTCATAAAGAAGGACTTAAAACAGATGTGCCCTCTTTAATCGGGGTGTGCTTGAAAAAATATAAATGCATTTTTAACATAGCAGGGGGAAAAATCATATGGTTACACATTTGTCTCCTGGGCAAAAATAATTTTTAAAAAAAAGTCTCTCTGCATTAAGTATCTCACAAATAGCCACCACTGGAACTTTCTTATCTAGCAAAAACTCGGGTGATTGATTAGTTAGTGTTTAGAAAGCAGAAAAATATCTTACGTTGTTTCCTCTTTTTTCCCTTTTTTCTTTTCCACTGTGCTTTTTTCCTATTCCTATAACCACTAAAGTGAATTAACATCTGCACCAGGATCAATGCATGGCTGTTGGCAAAGCCCTAGAATTTATTGAGATAATAGTGATTTCCTTTCCTTTCAGTTGATTTTTTTTTTTATAATTTCTATGTCCAATAGAATGCTGTGGCAAATAAATTTCCTATCCAAAACTCTGATCTCTTACCTTTTTTTCTGGCTTTTTGGGGCTGCCCTTAAAGATTCTGCTGAGAAAAAAGGTGTCATTTATACCAGAGAAGGTTTCATAGACTGAAGGTTAGGGAGGGAGATGTTAAGGATTCTGTTTTCTCAATGTTCTTCCTGAGCACCACAGGCTCTGAATAAGGTGTTTTCCCTTGTTTTCCTAAGCTCATGCTGAAGGAGGATCCCTTTTCAGGAGGGAGTTGTTGCTAGAATATGTAATAGCAAGGAGCTAATTTGATTTTCTGGACTAGGCAGCACAGCAATCCTCGCAGCAATCCTCTCCCCAGTACATCCACATGTCCTGACTGGTAGCTGCAGTGCAGCTCAGAACAACCTGGCAGCTGCCAGGGAAAGGTGTGTGCAGCACCTCCCTGCCATTGCTGTTGAGTGCACAGAGCTCAGCATCCCCAGCCCTGGGCTGGAGCACTTTTGGGCTGGAGCAGCACAGAGCTGCAGCTTCTTCCTTTCCCCCTGGAGAGGATATTCTGAGCTCCACCCTTGCCACCACCCAACCCCCGAGGCTCCCAGGGCAGGAGGAGATGTCCCACTGCAGCACGAGGGAGGAGCAAATGGCAAACACACATCAGAGCTGTCTGCTCACACCTGGATGTGCTCCCAACCACCTCTGCAGTTGACTTTTCCCATTTTTACTTTTTTTTTTTCTGCTGCAAATACTTTCTGTGGTGGCTGGGAACAACAGAGGTATTCTTTCCATGGAGCTTCTCTCTGATCCCGTGGATGGGAGAGTTCTCAGCTGGGAAGTGAAGCTGAACAAGGCAAGGCCCACTCAGAGCTGGATGGAAGGTCTGGTCCTCCTTATTTTGCATGAATGTAATTTTTGAATATAAATGAATAAGTCAAATCTTCATGAATATAAATTTTGGAAGTCCAATCTGTGCATTTAAGAGTGCAGCCACATAGGCTGAGATATTATTTTGCTGTGGTCTGAATGCTGATGCTGCAAATCTGAGGGCTGTAAATGTGCCATGGGTTTTGAAGGGAGTTGTCTGCTTATGAGGAATGTGGTCCTTCCATTGCCTCTCACGTCAGCTGTCAGCTGGACTCCCAGCTAAGTCACACCACAATAAAACAGCACCTAATTATTAGAGAGAGTGAGGCACAGCAGGAGACCTGCTTTGACATTTGCCCATCTATGACTTAAATATTATGGCTCTCCAGCAGTGGGAGACATAAAAAGCACCTATTATCTAGTTTTCCTTTTGTATGAGTAAAATAATGTTCTCGATACACACTGCGGCTCTTTTAATGAAAAAGTCAGAGGAAATAAATTTGCTGTGGAAAAATGAGATGCCAACTGCAAATGTTTCTGTCCTTAGCATGCAGAAATCACGAGGTGTGAGGTGGATGTAGCCTCAAGAACTGTGTTCATTTCTCTGTGAACGTGAATATTTCGGTTTGGAATTCTTTAATTTCACAGGAGCAGAGTCTCAGTATAAAAGAAATGGGAAGCTCCTTCTCCTGTTGTATTCAAAGCCCATTTCCAAGGCTGAGTGATGACTTCTGAGCTCTGGACTAACACTCCCTGTGTTTGCACAAACCCAGCTGCTTCCCACCAACCATTGGTGGATCCTAAACTCAACTGCTTTATGTCCCACGTTAGACCTCAGTCGTGAGCAGCAGCCTGAGCATGGGCCAAGTGAACAATCCTGAGCAGAAATAGAAGTGTTTGCCCATGATCCCCCTTTGGGTAAGCCAGGCAAGAGGGGGACACACTGAGTGCCCAAAAAATGGGCTTTTAGCACCTCCCAAACCTCTGGGTCTCTGCTCTGTCTGGAGTTACCTCAGTTCTACCCCTCCTCAGTAATAAAATGTTAAAATGCTTTGAAATTATGATGATAAGTGCCAAGTCAGTTTTTTGGTTTTGTTTTGATTCAGGAGCCTTCCAAGCAGTCCTCTGACCTTCCCACAATATTTCCCTGCACACCTTGCCTTGAGCTCTGGGCTGTCCCACGCTGAGTGTAAATACAATGTAAATACAGCCCAGTGTGTATTAATATATAATTAATATCTATTACATATAGTAATAATTGTAGATATAAATACAATGTAAATTCAGCCCAACTGAGCCACAGCTGAGAGCAGGGGCTGCAAAGAGTTGCAGTTATTGATATATTGGAGTAATTCAATTAGGAATGACAATGATGTATTGGGATCATTTCAGTCATGCAAATTTCTCTTGTGTAGACAGGAATTTACTACAGCTTTGCACTTGCAGCCCATTGCAATATATACTTTTTCCAATTCTGGAAAAAAGGCCAAATCTTGCTTGCCAGTCTCCCATGGGATGACTCATTGAGTCAGAAAGTGGAACAGCATTTGGGCCAAAATCCAACCTATTTCAAAACAATGTGCTGTTCTCGGTGTACCTCTCGAATGTCTGTGCAATTCTTTAAATTGAAAATTCTTTTGGCTTGTCCAGCTTCAGCACAAGTTAATCCTATAATAGGACAACATTCATTTAAATTAAGAAAATATTAGTTACACTGAAGCTGTAATTAAAACCAGTCCTTGATGTTATAAGAGCTGTACACCATTTTCAAGATATAATTGATACCCATGATGATTTATTCAATCTATGCACAGATTTTGCTAAATCTTTTAAACACTTAACATTTTTCTTTTTAGGGAACAGATCATTAAAGTGGAGTGATTTCTGCAGTTTAGATTACGCACATTTTACAGTCAACTTCATTTCCAGTTCCATTATGCAGCACATTAAATGTCTCTTGGTTCTGTTTGTGCAGTGGCTGGAGTTGATAGGAGCTGCAAAGTTCTGAAGTGCATTGATTGCCTCCCCACAACAGCAGTTATTCCTTGGATGTCCTACATCTGTAAAACAAAGCAGTGCATCTGAGCTCTGTTTGGGTTCCACTCAGTGCAGCATTTGTAGCGTTAGCAGTTTTGATCTGTCACATCACTTGTAAGAGAAAACAAGAATGAAGTCTCCTTCATGATTTGCTTTTAAAACGTAATTGATTTCTACAGCCAAGTGCATTAATCATGGTTGGTTACTTAATAGAAGTTTCAGATTTGTGCAGCACTTTTTGAAGGGAATGTTGCCCCCCTGTTTTCCTTGGGAAGGATTATTTACAGCCATTTGGATGGGGCTACCAAAGCAGAGGGGTTTATCCTCCAGCTACAAGAAGTGGGTCGTCTGGTCTCTTGATTTCTGTAGCATTTGTCTGACATGCATTCCCTGGAGAATGCAAGTCAGATCAGAGCTCCCAGCTCTGACTGAATGAATATGTTAGTTAGGGGTTGCTTACACAGAGTATTTTGCAATATCTCTGCACAAAACACATCCTTTGGTATTTCACCCTTACACAAATGATGTCACTGTAAAATCTTCAAGTTTAGGCTGAGAAAAAGTAGTTTTTTATTTTTTATGCTTTAGCACTCAAGGAGGACCTCCTGCTCCTGAATCCAGACTCATCTTTTTCCCCTTTCTGACTCCACTTCATGCTGGAGATGTCACCATTTCTGTGCTCTCCACTCCCTTCCCATAGGGAAACTCTCCTGGGTGAGGGTTTAGCTGCAGAGAGGAAGTATAAAGTGAAGGAACTGAGGAAAGGAATGGCAGCTTCGTTTCAGTTGGATGAAAGGCTGAGACATAGCTATCTTTCACATCAAGCAGAGATTAAACAGAAAAGGCAACACCAAATAGGGGTGAAATAGTTTTTTCACAGAGTGCTCTCTCAGCATAAAGGAATTTAAAGGAAATGATGTCTGTAGGATGCCATGGAGCAGTGGCAGAGCTGTGCAGCTGTGGCAGAAAAAAAGCAGTGGTGAGTTCAGAGGAAATTTTGGGGCTCCATGACCTGTGTGGAAACAGCCTTCTCTGGATTTGAAAAATCTGCTGGGGTCATTGCAGATTTCACAAACCCTTTCATGGGAAGATAAACTTTGTATTCAGACAAGAAAACTCATAGAGGTTCAGTGAGAAGATACTTGGAGTGTTTTTCCTCAGATTTTTTTCCTCCCCACGAGTTTCTGGTGACCTTCAGTGATGAGGCAGCTGAGAGAGGTGACTTTGCACAGACCTGCAGAATCTTCCTTTCCACCCCAGCTGGGCTGAGCTGTGGCAGCTCCAGCCATGGCTCTTGGCCTGTTTGCCCTCACTGCAGCCAGGGAAAGAGATCCTCCCTCTGATGGAAGAGCAAGAGGGGAGAGAAGCATTGGAACAAGCAGAAAAATGGCAAAGAGATGCAGGTTGATCCGTGGGGTGAAGGTCTGCAGAGCTGGGGAAGGGAAGGGGAGAACACAACATGATCAGCCTCAGCTCTCTCTTTCTAATAATGAAACTATTTATTACTTAGAAATGCATTTTAGTCTCTTGTATCAATATTAATTGTATTCAAAGAAACAAAACTCACTCAAGAAGCTTATGAACATGGGTAGGAATGCTGATCATTTCCAAAAACATGTCTGCATTGCTGATTTTCCAAGACCTGAGTCCCCTAGTGCCAAAACCGTGCATTGCTGTGTGCCTGTGGCTCTGATGCTTTATGTATGAGAAGGTAAGAGATTGTGCTTCTAACAGGAAAAAAGGGAACAATATTAAATTATTCTCCAGCTTAATTAAAAGCATAATTATTAAAGGAACAACTAGATGGAGAATCTAGATTGCGTGAGAAGAAAAGTTCCTGATGTTTCGCATGTCCTCTCTGGGCTCAGCCATCAGCTCTGGTGCTGCCCTGGAACCTGTGCCAGGTTCCTGCAGTAATTGCCAGCCCCCCAGGAGCCCAGCTCAGAAATTTTTGTATGTTCTCAGGAGACAAAGATGAGTGATCATCAAAGGCAGAGCAACACAGCATGACTGTCATAAGCCTGAAGTTACAACTTAGACATGCAATAGAAAATATCGTTGGTACCTCTCCAGTGCATAGCCTGTAGTAATTAAAAACTTGATCCCTGCTGTTTTATCATCTCATTAGCAATGGGGGCACAAGACTTTTATCCTTGTTTGTCAGGAATCAAACATACCAGAGGAACTCTGATTATAAATTGATGAAAGTAAAGTTAAACTTTTAAATAAGAGCAGTTTCAGTTCACAATGTTTTTAAAGCTGATTAAAGAGATCTCATTTCAGTAAAAAATAATCCCCAAGTCCAGCCCAGATAGTAGAGGTCATTGCTGGGAATAGAACGTGGAAGGACATTTGAAAAGGGCGTGGACTTTTAACATGCACTGGGTGAGAAGTAAATACAAACCCTTTCTAGGAGTTTTAATACAGCAAGTTTCAAACTTTGGGTGAATTTTAACTCTTCAGGCATTTCAAAAGCTCAGGCAGTGCAGTTTCCCTCGCAGCTCCTGGACAGAGGTGTGTTCAGTGCAGTGAGTGCAGTGCTGTGCTCCCAGCCCTGATGAACTGTTAGTGACACTGTTGGCTTCTCTCACACCTTCCAACAACCTGCTCAGCGTTTGTTTCAACCCTGCAGGGTTCTGGGGTAATTGAAAGCCTCTTGAAATCAATGCAGAAGATCCCAGCCGGGTTGGAATCAGTCCCTTAAAGACGAATTTAAGTAGCTCCACGATGGCTCCATGTTTCCAGAAATCTTGTCACTTTATTGCATTTTAATAAATGCCTGACCTGAGCAGGGCCCAGCATTGAACTGGGCAGAGGCAAATTTGGTGGGAGAGGACTGACGGCAACATTCTTTTCTTTTGTTTGATTCCATCTGAAATCACATTTTCCCCCTTTTTTTCTCCCATGAATCTCTGTTTCTCCTTCCCTTTCTTCTCCCTCTTAAGATGTGTGACTCTCCTGTCGGAGGTCTGGCAGGGTAACGCATCTGAACCACTGTGCTGATTTCATTAACAAGTGTTTTATCCCAATGAAAAAGCTGGACCTGAGCCTTTTCATGGCGAGAGGGAAGCCACCCTTGATGGTTTGGGTCATTATAGGGAAGGGTACCATTCATTATTTCAGAGCAGTGGGGAATCAAAAGTAAAGAATCTGAATAATATTTTCTCTCAGCCTGGCAAAAGACAAGTCCTTTAAGCCAAGAAGACTAATCAAGAACTGAAGGACTTTTTTCAAGTGTAAAAGGCAAGCAATGAGAAACAAAGCAAAAATGATGATACAGTAACTCATTATTTTGCTGTGATTACTTTATGAGCAATAAAGTTATCAGATTCAGCAGAATTCATTATGCCTGAGCAAATGATCCATCAGAGGCAGAAGAGAATTACATGTTGAACCAGCTTCTTTCACAGAAAATTGCATCTTTAAAATGATGTTTTTACAGCAAATAAGTGAGATGGTTGCTTAAACAAACTTTCAGGAGCATAAAACTCAGACTTATTCCAAATGAAAAACAAAGACCTAGATAGACAATTTGCTGAAAAGTTACAAGGAAGGATTTATTTTTCAACATGGAAAAAATACACTTCAAATTTTGACCATTTAATTAAATTGAAATGGATCAAACAGAAAAGGGACAGAAGAGAAATCTATTTCAGAACTGTGCATAATTGACTTATTGAAGTCATTGTCACCACGAAACTGGGCAGGCAAGAACTTAGTGGGGCTTTGTGGAGAAACAGATACTTCATGAAAAGTTTTTTGAGTGCAGAAAACAGTTTGTCCCTAATCACATCATCATTTTTTCTGAACAGAATGAAGATATTAACAGAAAAAAGTAAATACAGAGAAAATGATTCCTGGAAGGACCCATCCAATTGTTTTGCTTGAGAACAATCTCATTACTGCTAAATATATTCCAATATATATTGCAGTGATTGCACCTTGTGATCTGTAGCTGAGTAAGGGAAGAGGATAAGGTTATTTCTGTTCCAGTGCTGGGTTCTCCCCAGGTAAACCCCACACCAGGAGGCAGATGCTGCTTGCTCTGAGGTTGGGAATGCTGTGGGGTTCCCAGCAGGCTGCCCTCAGCCCATACAGGATCCCCACAGGACAGGACAGCCTGACCCTGGCAGTGCCCTGGCAGTGCCCAGCTTCTCTGAAGGAAACCAGGAAATCCCAGAGCCTGGAGGGCCTGAGGCTCACCCAGAGCCCCAGCCAGGGGCAGCATCTGCCAGCTCCTTCTGCTCCTTCTCCTGCTCCTTCTCCTGCTCCTTCTCTTGCTCCTTCTCCTGCTCCTGTGCCTGCCCTTCTTCTCTCCCTATTCCTGTCCTTTTCCCTGTCCTTGTCCCTGTCCCTTCTCCTGTCCCTGTCCCTGTCCCTGTCTGTATCCCTGTCCCTGTCCCTGTCCCTATCCATGTCCCTGTCCCTGTCCCTGTCCCCATCCCTTCTCCTGTCCCTGTCCCTGTCCCTGTCCCTGTCCCTGTCCCTGTCCCTGTCCCTGTCCCTGTCCCTGTCCCCATCCCTGTCCCTGTCCCTGTCTCTATCCCTGTCCCTGTCCCTGTCCCTGTCCCTGTCCCTGTCCCTGTCCCTGTCCCTGTCCCTGTATCCCTGTCCCTGTCCCTGTCCCTGTCCCTGTCCCTGTCCCTGTCCCTGTCCCTGTCCCTGTCTCCTGTCCCTGTCCCTGTCCCTGTCCCTGTCCCTGTCCCTGTCCCTGTCCCTGTCCCTGTCCCTGTCCCTGTCCCTATCCATGTCCCTGTCCCTGTCCCCATCCCTTCTCCTGTCCCTGTCCCTGTCCCTGTCCCTGTCCCTGTCCCTGTCCCTGTCCCTGTCCCTGTCCCTGTCCCTGTCCCTGTCCCTGTCCCTATCCATGTCCCTGTCCCTGTCCCTGTCCCCATCCCTTCTCCTGTCCCTGTCCCTGTCCCTGTCCCTGTCTCTATCCCTGTCCCTGTCCCTGTCCCTGTCCCTGTCCCTGTCCCTGTCCCTGTCCCTGTCCCTGTCCCTGTCCCTATCCATGTCCCTGTCCCTGTCCCCATCCCTTCTCCTGTCCCTGTCCCTGTCCCCATCCCTTCTCCTGTCCCTGTCCCTGTCCCTGTCCCTGTCTCTATCCCTGTCCCTGTCCCTGTCCCTGTCCCTGTCCCTGTCCCTGTCCCTGTCCCTGTCCCTCCAGGCAGCTCCCAATGTGCCCAGGAGCAGCAGCAGCACTGAGGACAAAGCAATTCACCTTTTCCAACCAGCAGGTCCCTGCTAGGCTCTGAGAACCAACACCTTTCCAGGGTTCTGGGGCTTCCGAGCAGTTTTGTTTCCCCAGACTGCAGCAGGAGGCAGGAAGGGATGTGCAGATCAAGCCACGCCAAATCCCCGTTTGTTCTCCATCCGCACTCGCATTGTGATGAGCTCTGCATTTGGCTTCTCCCTTGGGGCATCAACAACAAAGCCTCCTTGGCCGCGGATTTCAGAGCTGCCTGCAGCACTCGCAGGCCTGCTGAGCTCTCCCTAAACCCCATGGATGGCTTTCCAAGAGGATTGCTCCCGACGTTGTTTTTTTCCTTTCACTGCCCGACAAGTGGTCCAGATTAAGGCTTGAGTGCTTCCTGCAACTCTGGAATGCCTGCAAAAATAAAACACATCTTAAACAGGGTGAGCAGTGGGTCAAGTCTATCTGCTGTAACAACTGCTGGAGCTGAGCAGAGTTTAGAACAAAGCCTGGAGTGTAGATCTCTTTCTATAAACAAACTATAAACATTGTCACGGAGAAACTGAAGGAGTCTCTTAAAATCATATATGTACCAGCAACATATAAATCAGGCTTACTGTGTAGCAGGTAAAACAAACTGCTATTATTAACTTTCTTTTTCTTTTTTGGCACTGCTGTTATTTAAAACACATCACTTTCTTCTGAGACGAGGAGAAACACTTCATTCCCAGGCACAGAAGGAGAATTTCAGAGATAAATATGTTTCTGACTCACCCAAATCAAAGCTGACCCTGTGGTTGAAGGTGGTGATAAAAAAATGAAAAAAAGACAAAAGAAAGTAAAAGAAAACTGCTCCCCTTCTCTATAAGCGGAAAAGAAACTTCAGCAAAGATAGTGCAAGAAAGGAAAGCAAGCTTGCTCACCCCTGACCAGCTCTTTCAGGATCTTATCATTAATATAACATTTCACAGGCAGCCGTCTCCAGCTGAACCAGCCTTTCCCCCTGGAAAAGTCTTTTTGCTTCGCCAAGCTTAAACCTCTTCTTTTCAAGATAAACATTCCACAAAGTGAAGCATAAATTCAGTGCAAGTCCCAAAGATGCAGCCAGGCTTCCCAGGATGCTGAATATTCCTGGCCACGGCTGATCCCAGGTCCCCCAGAGCCAGCTGGGTGCTCAGCTGTCCCTCTGCAAGGGACAAGTCTGCTGACAGAAATCAGAGTAAGCTCCCTCCAATGGGATTGGGCAAATCCCACATCCAGGGGATGTTCTTGTTTCTGCAACCCTGCTAGGTTCTGGCAGAGACACTTATGTAGAATTCATTCCCTGTCCTGTCCAGCTGGGAGCTCCACCAGAAAATGAGATATGGAGAAAGTTAATTTTTCAGGGAAGGAATTCCTTTTGTTATGTGGGAGTCATTCCACCTGAGACAGATGCAGTTCACACAGCTGCTCGGATGAAATAATTGCATTTTGGATTTTTTTTCATTAGTTGCCGTTATTTATTACACACACAGAGGAAGCCATTAGAAGAAAATTATTCAGGTCAAACTCAGGCACTTAAAAGTAAGAAAATGCCAGGAGTTGAGCTGGTGGTGGAGCAGCATTAGCTTCCTGCTGTTCACACATTATGGCAGAGTTCCTAATTACATAATTGCATTTTTTTCCAGAGAACCCAGTGCCTCCCTCAGCAGCCAGGGACAGAGCAGTGCTGTTCAGTGCCTCCCAGGATCTGCAGAGCTCCCTGAGTTCCTCCCCCTGTCTGGACAGCCACTGGCAGCTCTGAGGCAGGTTAGTCATTCCCTGCTGGACCTTTCCGTGGCACTTATCACAGAACTGTTCTGAAAACATAACTCATGCTTTCAGCCTCTCTGAAAACAAATAACAGCATTATTGCCACTCTGTGTGCCAGAATTTTTTTACTCCTTATCTTCCTGGCAGAGATGACTGAAGCAGTCAGCTGAGCTCACACATTGCAGGACAAACAGGCTGTTTGGCAGAACGATGAAAGGTGGCTCAGAATAGGAAGCACTGGGCAACCTGCCTTCCAAACAGTGCAATTTGCTGTTTGGTCAGGAAATGTGTGCTTCCTCCTGAAAACAGCCCAGAAAGGATAATGGTCATGCCCTTTCCTCCTGCCCCAAAAAGTTATGGACTAACCCAGACAAATAAAAGTTTATTAGAAGTCGGGGGGCATTACCCATCATAGCAACAGCACAATAGACTTCTCCTGAAAAGGGTTTGAAAGGAGGAATTTCAGATACCTGTCACATTTGGCAAATGCAAGAATGTAATACACCTTGTGCAAACAGTGGTGGATTACATGTGAATTTTGTGATGGATGTGGAATTTGGCCCAGAGGGAATAATTGGGAGAGATAATGATAGAAGCATGACAGGGAGATGTTGGGCAAACATCTTTGGGGAATGGAGCCAAATTTATTTGCAGTTGTTATGCATTAATAGCCTGATGTAAGTAGAAAAAAACTTCACAGGGACAAACGGGATATATCTGGTTTTTTGGAAATGGGGATTGGAAAGGGCAGATTCCATTAGGGGACAAATGGAATGGATCCTTCCAATTACCCTGTGTTTATATAGTTTGCATTAAAAAATATCTAAAATATCTAGCACCCTAAAATTCTCGGCTGGCTCTTTCCCACCCTGTTTCACAGCCAGGACAGGTGAGCAGGAGCTGGAGCCCCGAGCTGGAAGCTGGGAGCAGCAGGGGAGGCAGAGCTGGAAGGGCAGAGCTGGGAGAGCTTTGCCTTTCCAGGGCAGAACCCTCCAGGAGCTGCAGGGTTGGCCATTTCCACGGTGCCCACGGGCTCCCCTGGCTCTGGGCACAGCTCCGGTGGGTTTTGCTGGTCCAGGGCAGCACAGGCAGTGGCCAGGCTGCTCCCTGGTGGCACAGCCTGGGTGCCACACTGCCGTGCCCCAAAGCAGGAGGGTCAGCCCCACATCCCAGCCCCACACAGAGCTCTGTCCCTGCTTCGTGCTGCTTTGTGCATGTGGGAAGGTTGGTTCCCTGGGCCAGCAGCTTCTCTGCCCAAAACGAGTCACACTGAACCTGAAGAATTAAGGTGCTCCAGCTCAAGGAATGAAGGAGCTGAACCCCAAGGAATGGAGGAGCTGAACCCCAAGGAATTAAGGAGCTGAACCCCGAGGAATGAAGGTGCTTAACCCCAAGGAATGGAGGAGCTGAACCCCAGGGAATGAAGGTGCTGAACCCCAAGGAATTAAGGAGCTGAACCCCGAGGAATGAAGGTGCTGAACCCCAGGGAATGGAGGAGCTGAACCCCAAGGAATTAAGGAGCTGAACCCCGAGGAATGAAGGAGCTGAACCCCGAGGAATTAAGGAGCTGAACCCCATGGAATGAAGGAGCTGAACCCCAGGGAATGGAGGAGCTGAACCCCGAGGAATTAAGGAGCTGAACCCCATGGAATGAAGGAGCTGAACCCCATGGAATGGAGGAGCTGAACCCCATGGAATGAAGGAGCTGAACCCCAGGGAATGAAGGAGCTGAACCCCAAGGAATTAAGGAGCTGAACCCCAGGGAATGAAGGAGCTGAACCCCAAGGGATGAAGGAGCTGAACCCCAGGGAATGGAGGAGCTGAACCCCAAGGGATGAAAGAGCTGAACCCCAAGGGATGAAGGAGCTGAACCCCATGGAATGAAGGAGCTGAACCCCAGGGAATGAAGGAGCTGAACCCCAGGGAATGGAGGAGCTGAACCCCAGGGAATGGAGGAGCTGAACCCCAAGGGAATGGAGGAGCTGAACCCCAGGGAATGGAGGAGCTGAACCCCAAGGGATGAAGGAGCTGAACCCCAGGGAATGGAGGAGCTGAACCCCAAGGGATGAGGACCCAGGAGCTGAACCCCAGGGAATGGAGGAGCTGAACCCCAGGGAATGGAGGAGCTGAACCCCAAGGGATGAAGGAGCTGAACCCCAAGGGATGAAGGAGCTGAACCCATGGAATGAAGGAGCTGCAAGCCGCAGGAGCTCTCACTTTGCTCACACCTGCATTTCCTCACTCTCACCTAGGGGAAAAGGCTGGAGCTGACCGTGGGATGGGCCTGAGCTCTCTCTTTATCAGAGGCAGAGGAAAGCCCCTGTGCCGTGCCGTGCCCCGCCGTGCCCCACCGTGCCCCACCGTGCCACACCGTGCCCCACCGTGCCCCACCCGCCCAGCTCCGGCTCTGCAGCAGCCGCACCGCTCAGCCCAGCCGGGCGCACATCATCAAACCATCTCAGCACATCATCAAACCATCAGCAACACTTCTGCCTGCCCTGCCCTGCTCCTCGTTATTTTCCCTCTGCCAGGCAGCAGCAAACCACAATGTGAGTTTAGCAGCTCGGCTGCGCTGCACAGAACCCCTGCACAGAGAACTAACCACAGAATTATGTCACTCGGTAGCAATTAGCTGTGTTTGCAATGTACACAGACTTTGGGGCTGCCGAGCGATGGAGCTGCAATAGCAATTGTGCAGGGAAGCAGGTGAGTGACTTTGTGGCTTAGGGGGATCTGTTGCTTCTCCTGGGATGCAGGAAGTCCATATTTCACCGAAGCCATCCCAAGTCCAAGCTCTGTGGCACACAGGGAAAAGCAGTGATTTGTGTCTGGGCTGGCAGCACAGAGCAAACAGGAGCAGCACTGCAGCTCTCTGCCCTGTGCAGTGAGTGACACCATTTCTCGAGCAGCTTTTCCATGTCTGAAAATTGACATATTGCTGGTAGCAGCACAAAGGGCCTCCTCTTTCAATAGCTGCTCCTCAGCAATCAGTGTCCAACCCTTAATGTTTTCTTTTGTTGGGAAAAAAAATCAGAAAAACTAAAATAAACCACAATCTGGTTCTGTGCCAACAATATTAACCAGCTTCTTTTAGAGCCTTTGAAGTTAGCAGGGGGCATCCAATCTTGTGGTGCAAGTAAAGAATGATACTTTAAGCGATTCCTTTTCATCCCTTTAACTTAATGAAAGATTAATAGCCTTGTTATTTTAGTTTCTGCTTTATTTTTATATTCGAGGAGGGGGGAGAATTTTTGGCACTTGTTGAAACTGAAACGTTGCCTATAATGATTTTCTGGATCAGTGAAGCACTGAGTTGTTTGGGTGTTGGGTTTTTTCTGTCTGTGAATCTGTTTAACAAGGCAAGGCAAGGCACAAACAAAGTTCATACTGTAAGTGCAAAAAAATAGCCACGAGTTTACTTTTGGGAAGCAGGAGAAGAAGGTGGAAGGAAGCTTTTGGAGTGCACAGCCCTAAAAGAAAAAGCAGTGAGGGGGGGCTTAGCAAATCTTTTCAGTCAAAGAGCTGGGGATTAGTTATAAAAATGTAATCCACTTCCTAGCTGCAGAAAGCAGCTTTGTGTCACTGCTGGCTGTGAAGATACAATGTGGGTTTTAAAATCACCCTTTATTTATATATTTGCAGCCAAAGCCAACAAGGCAGCATTCCTGCCTCTTGTACCATTCAGGAGATAGGTGGCTTTCATTTCCTGTTTTCATTGCATGTCCCCTCTGGGGGCTGCAGGGAGACCTCAGGGCTCACAAATATTTCCTAAAAATGGGATTGCAGCCACCTGTTCCCTGTGCTGCTGTATTGCTGGGTTTGGGCTGGTTTTGGGCTGGTTTTGGGCTGGTTTTGGGCTGCGCTGTGGAGTTCTGTGCTGCAGGTGACACAGGTGGGGAGCTGGGCTGTGTGAGACCTGCAGGAGGTTCATTCTGCCAGCTCAGGTCTGCTTAGCCTCAGCCCTGAGCCTGCAAGTGCAGGTGCTGCTTTGGTGTTACAGCTTGGATGTTTGCCTTTGAGCATGGGGAGGATGAATGCAAGGTGCCCATGACAACTGAACGGAATAATAATACTAATAATACTAATAATGCTCTCAATAAAGCCGTTGTAATCACTACTTACACTGTGGTTTGTAACTTTGGATCCCTTTACACACAATAAACCCAGGGCAGAGTTCACATCTTCACTACAGCTTAAGCAAACCAGAAGAAGAAAAATTTACATGTATTTTCACTTTCATTTTATGAAGGCAAAGTCACTGGTGATTCACTTTCACCACCATGGCTGAGGCAGATTTACCCTGAGTACACCTTCACTATCTATCTATCTATCTATAAATATAAAAAAAAATATATATATATATTCCCTCTATCTCTATATGTATATGTATACACACACATATATACACAATATAAATTATAGTAATATAATTATAGTCTAATATATGCTTGTGATATATTAAATTACTGTATTCAATAAATTACTCTCTCAGAATCATACAGAGCTCGGTGATGGAGCCACAACCCTATTCCAGATTTCTCATCTCCTAAACCAGGGTTTTACCCATTTATCCTGCAGAAAGTTTCATTCAGAATTTCCCATTAGCACTGCAGTTGATGAGAGCCCTGCAGCATCTTATAGCCAACATTTACACCATTCCCAAATTGTGTTATAATATTTGGTGATCTGCTTTCCTTCAGGTTTTCTGTTGAAGCTCAGGCTGGGTTTTGCCCCTGCTGTCCCTTTGATTCTGGCAGGTTCCCCAGGGCAGAGCCATCCCAGCCCAACCCAGAGCCCTGACAGCAGAGCCTTCCATGCTTCAGAAGTTGTCTTCATCAGAATTCCGAGGAAGGATGATCCCAATGTACAGAATAAAACACATCACTGCTCTTGATAACTTGTCTGTTTCAAATGAGAAATCACAGTAGTGTAATACTGCAAAAATTAGACAGAATTTTTCTGCTATTATACCAAACAGCCTGCTTAATAAATGGGTAATGAAAAAGAATAATTTATTACAGCTTGTGAATTTTGACAGTTCTAAAAAGATGTTCTTAGAGTTTCCCCAAAGGGAGAAGAAGAATGTTTCTTCCTTAACACACTGGCGTTAGATGTAATTTCTCTGTCTGTAGAATTTTGCTCCTGCCTGGTAGAAGGGATTAGATTTTTTCTTCTTACATCATAACCTATTTTAAGCAATTATAATCTATGGGTAATAAATCATTTTCATTCACCTCTCATGGGGAGAGAAAAGATGTGAGAAAGCTTTCTGGAGTTTTAATTTATATCAATGTTTGCATTACTATTAAATGAATTAAATGGGTTCTACAAGTGTTCTCTCATAGATCTGCAATAAATTATGGAGCATCTCGACCTAAGTCATTTAATTGTCTCTTTTGCCAGCTTTTTGTGTTGTTTTGTTAATTTTTTTAACTGGGTAGCACAAACAGTTATAAAACACACTGAAGAGCTCTGAAGACTCTTGGGTCTGGCAATATAGGACAAACTCCTCTCACTGCAAACAGGAGTTTGGAGGGAGAGAAGTTGGAGTTTCAGGGATTTTCCGAGCCCCAGAAGCAGAGGAAGCTCTGCCAGCACTGCCAGCACTGTGAGCATTTCCCAAAACCATTCCTAAAAGGAAACACCAACCCTGGCAAAGGGAACTGGGATTTTTCACCCACAGTTTATTCCTACCTTATCCTGGGGTGGAACGGCATCGTTATTATGGTGGGAGGATTTTTAAATGACAAGAGAGAACAACTGAATTAATCAGACTGAACACGTGAAGGCAGAGCTGGGGTCAAACATCATTCATGGGAATAAATATTTGGATTTACATTTCACACTTTCTTGTTGGGCTTTTGAAGGAGCCTGGAAAGGCATCCACAACCACTGCTGTCAGCAGTGCAACAGTGCTTTTCCTCCCTCCTTTTTAGGGCTCCTTCCAGCTGCTTCTTTGCTGTCTGACTGAGGGGAGTCAAGGAGACCCAGGAATTTCTGGGTGAGCAATAGGAGCAGAATATATCAGAGAAACCAGTGAGATGAAGGACAGAACTATGTAGAATATGACTGAACCAGGAGCAGCTGATCCACATTCAGGCAAATTCCTGGAGCCATCATTGATGTTCTCCATGATGCAATTCCAGCCACACTGTGCCATTCGTTCAGGAGAGATTTTACCCCCAGAGCATCTGCAGACTTTGATTTGGATCCAGGGAATTGCTGAACAGCTGGAAAATTCTGCAAGCTGAATGGGAATTCTGTGTTATGTAATTCTCTCCTCTTGCTGAACAGGGGAGTCATAGTACTTCAGTTTTTATGATAAACTTTTGAAGGAGCAATTATGTTTTTCAAGGAAGGACATCCTTTTTTATTAAGGATAACAGTGTGACAATTCAGGGGAAATTTTGCTGAGTGCTGCCTGTCCAAAAAGCCTGTATGTGCATCTACAGTTAATTTGGCAATTAGGATCTGCACAGAGCTCATGGATACCTGCATTATACTGTCACAGGAAGTGAGAGGAATCTTTTGGGGCTAAGCTTTGCTGGCTAGCAGGACCACTGTGGTGGCAGGAATGAGGAATCCACATGGAGACAATAATTCCTGTCACCTCAGTGCTGCTGCAGAAATCTGCCTGAATTGCATGGAGCAGAAAAGATGATTTGAATCAATGCAGTTGAGGTGGGAGCTCTCTGTGAGGACTCTGCATGGCCATGTATGACACATAGGTCTTGCATGTGGCATGAGGATCCAGGAGGAGGGAAAACTGCAGATTCCATTTGCTTCATTCTGGCTTTGATAGCAAAACCCCTTTGCGTTCTCTATTCTGTCCTGCTGCATGAATTTCTGACATGTGTCTTCAATTAGCACTAATTATGTATTCAAAGGAAGAGGAAGGATGTTCCTGTTTTTCTAGAGGGGGTGAAAATCATGTTTCTCTGAGCTTAGCTTTAATATCTCTGCATCCTCATTCTCTATTTCAAAAGCAAAGCTGATGCCATGAGGCACTGCAGGAATTTGGAAAATATGCTTTGCTTTTGAAACTGAAGCTTCAAATCCACTTTAAATCCCATATAAAAGTTAGTCCAAGAAAGTCAATGAATGGATCATGATCAAAGTCTCTTTATTGAATTTTCTAACAACTTCCAACAAAATATATTTGAAAAGGAACTGCCTGCATCAAGTGCTTCCCAGTGAGCTGAAATGATAACTCTCAGCTCAGGACAGCTGAGAGAAGTGAGAGATGAAACATCAGTGCCTACATAACACTGTTTTCTGTGAGTTGCCAAACAGTTCTGAATTCCAAAATCTTCTGTGGGAATTTTATCACTTTAACTTCACCTGTTGAATTTTGCAGATCCAGGTACAGTGACAGAATATTAGTCCCATGCTAGTTTTCAGGCCTTGTTAACAAGAAAAAAAAGATTATGCCTGAAATTTTCCACGCAGAGAATTCTGGGTTTAAATTGGTATCCAGTTCATGAAAGGCTTGTGAGTCAACTGCACTAGTTTAACAATTGTAGTTTCATGAGGTCTCTTTATTTAGCAGGAGACTGCACACGGCTGATTATACTAAAATTCCATTTTGTGTTGCCTCTGTGCTGACAGGTCACATTTTTGCATTTTGAAGACAACTTTGATGCTGGGAGTACCAAGAGAAGTTCTGTGTGCTCAAGGGGTTGTGCTTCTGAGTGAGGCTGAGGAAACTGAGGAAACAACCCCAAAAGTGCTCTCAGCACAGGGCAGAGCAGCCAAAAGCTGCTGAAAACATCCCAGCCTGGAGCAGCTCAGGAGACACAGCCAGAGGTGAGAGCAGAGCAGAAGAACACAGGGACATCCCTGGAAACCCCAGGTGTTTGTTACCTGCAGAGGGACTGAGCACAGGGACATCCCTGCAAAACCTCAGGTGTCTGTGTGTACTGAACAGGAATGGAACACAGGGACATCCCTGTAAAGCCCAGGTGTCTGTGTTACCTGCACAGAACTGAGCACAGGACATCCCTGGAAAACCTCAGGTGTTTGTGTGTACTGAACAGAACTGAGCACAGGACATCCCTGGAAACCTCAGGTGTTTGTTACCTGCACAGAACTGAACACAGGACATCCCTGTAAAGCCCAGGTGTCTGTTAAGAAGACACAGGACACCCAAACCCAGGTGTTACCTGCACAGAACTGAGCACAGGACATCCCTGTAAAGCCCAGGTGTCTGTGTTACCTGCACAGAACTGAGCACAGACTGGCAGGGCTGCAATTGGTTCTTGTCAGGCTCCTCCTCAGGTTTTGGGCAGAGCAATCCGAGGCTCAGGGAGGTTTCCCAGGCTCTGGAAGGTGGCTGGGCTGCAGTGTGGAGTGGCTGATGCTCCACAGCTCTCAGTGGCACAAAGCTGAGAGCCAGAGGAGTGCTGGAGGAGGTTTGTGCTGTGGCTCTGAGCAGCAGCACTGATTGCTCTGCTCACCAGGGCTGTGCTCCTCTCCATCCTGTGTCTGCAGCATTCAGCAGCATTCCTCAGGATGCTCCCCGAGAAGAGCAAGGCTGCCACTACCCAGCCTTTCATCTTGGCTAACTGACTCATTGCTGAGGTGAATAATTTACTACGAGGACAGAGAGCTGAGCAGTGATAGAAGGAATTTGCTGAACTATGATTTCTCGCTCCTCTCTGCAAGTCTCTGCCAATAAAATTTCTAAATGCTGAGTGAGACAAAGTTAGGTTGAGTTCATTGTTTCAAGCCTGTTGTGCCCACAGCATTTTCTGCATTCAGATCTGAATCTAGGAGTTGTGCTGCACAACAAATCTCACAATAAACATTCACAAAAAAATTCACCATTCACTACTATATGTGAAAGTTTTCTGTGTTTAAACCAGATCTGTGGCTTCGCAGGGAATTGAAAATAACTCTTCAGGTCTTAACAAGGTCTTAACTTGTCATTTCTTGGTGTTTACCAGTAGTGCCTGAATGTTGCCTAAAGACATCCCCAAAATGGATAATTCTATTTGTGGAGTTCAGTATTGTGTTCAAAGGGGAGATATTGTGGAAATCTGAAACGCTTATGGAAAATTCATGAGAGATTGGTATCAATGCACAAGCAGGAAAACATGGCAGGGAACAGAGAAAAGAGAGAAAAAGAGGGACAGAGAGAGACTGAGGGACAGAATGGTGCTCCAGTGTGAATCCCAACCCGTGGGGATATTCTTGACCACACTTCAAACATGTTTTAATTTGAGATTGTTTCAGCACCCCAGTTTGCATTCCATTTAATTTTCTGTTGTCCCTTGATTTATATCCTGTCCTGTGTACAACCATCTGTTCCTGGGTTTTTTGAAACCGTAACAAAATGTGATATAAAAAATAATGTTTACTTTTAAACCCTTTCCCTGTAGCCTCTTTTCTTCTGTGTATTTTGTGTGAGCTTCAATAGTTGGGCGCCCTGCGTTTTTAGCTCTCACCTCACAGCCCTGACCTGCAGCTTTCCCCACATTGTGTATAACCACAGAGAGGGCTGTGATGTTAAATACAAAAGAGGAATAGGAGTGTTGTAAGGTCAGATGCTTCTTGCATAAGGGATTTCAAAGGCAGCAATTGTTTAAAGGACTTGAAGATGACAGAAAATAATCTGTGTAATCCAACAATCAAAACCTGTATTCATTAGCAGAGGGAACTTTGTTGGGTGCCTCAGAAAATGGAAAGGTGAGTAGTCAAACTGAGAGCAGGTCTTTAATTTTCCACATTTCAAGGTGCAAAGAATAGGCTCTGTGTGTTTGGACTATTGTAGTTTTGACTTTCATATTTCTAAACCTCAGGATTTAGATCTGAATCTTGAAAGTGATTCAGACTTTCGCCAGTTCTCCTGTCCTCAGCTGAAATAAAATGTCGAGTTTTTTCGAAATAATTGTGCAGCTATGACCATTCCTTCAATAAGGCATTTTCTACATGAGCAGAAGCCTTTGAAGTGTGGAGCCATGAAGATGCTGAGGGCCAGAGGTGAAAGCTGTGCAATAGAAGTGTACATTCCAGTCAGAGCACGGGTTGGAGGGGTGAAGGAATTAGTCCATTGATATTCAGCGCTTTGACCTGCTGACAATAGCAGTGGCACAGGGTGACAGCAGCAGCACATCCCCACATTGTGTCACTGCACAGACACAGACCTGAGCTGCTGCACTTCCCTCCCGAGGAAATGCCAGCAGGGCTTTTGCCATGGGCTCACCCAGAGCTGCTGCTGGGGGGAAAAGATGTCCCTAATTCCTCCAGCATGGCTTTGGGTCTGATAATAAGTCAGCTGCACATCTGCAATGTGACGGGCATTTTTCAAAATGGGATGCTGGGGAAGAGAAAATAAATTAATAGGGTATTCTGTGCTGGATTTTAAAGGGGATATAGACTAAGGAAAGCAACTCCCTGCTGCTTTTTATCCCTTTAAGATAAAAAAAAAAAAAATCCTCTTTTTCACTTTGAAAGTATTTTTTAAAAAAAATAATCAAAGCAACACCAACAATTTTTTGACACCAGAGAATACTTTTCCCTTGGTATACAGCACATTTATAACACAGCTCAGCTAGCCCTGAGGGTAAAATTTTGTGCTGAGGATCTGCAATTTTCCCAACACAACCCCAACAAGATTTAGTCCCCACAATGGCAAAGGCACTTCCAGTTGGCATGTAGCTGGCGAGGCACGCTGGGCTCTCCTGTGCCTGCAGCCTCCACCTCCAGCAAACACTTCCCAAACCTCTGGGTTTGTCTCCTGCCATTTGTCACTGCCTTGGCAAGCACAGCAGAGCAGCCA
This sequence comes from Entomyzon cyanotis, assembly GCA_024500445.1. Classification (NCBI taxonomy): domain Eukaryota; kingdom Metazoa; phylum Chordata; class Aves; order Passeriformes; family Meliphagidae; genus Entomyzon; species Entomyzon cyanotis. The sequence continues at coordinate 604,394 of JAKEPQ010000852.1, forward strand.
GACCCCAGCAACATGCACAGAGAGAAATAGTAAAATGTTATGTAACATGAGGCACAAATCAGTGAACAGTTCAGATTCGGTTTGTTCTTGGAGTGACAAAATGTTGACAGGTAGGGAACCTGATTACATCACCTTGTTCTTTGGTTTTGGCCAGTGTAGGACTGGGTTTAGGCTCTGCTCTGGCTTCTTTTTTATGAATTCAGACTGCAAACTTCCCTCCCCACCCCATATGAAATAAATCTTGAACTCAGTATTCCAGCTTAGCTAATAAACCCTTGTGCAGAGCTGCCAATCCCCAGAATCCCCAAGATCAGTGGGGTTTCTGCACCACTCACCCCACAGAGCCTGGAGCTCCCTGATCCTGCCAGGGATCCTAAATGTGGCAGAAAATTCCATTTGACTGAGGGGCAGGCAGCAGCAGGGCTGCAGGAAATGCTCTGCTGAATTCAAACTGTGCTCATTCCCAAGGATCTCCAGAAGAAGGTGAAAAAGGCTTTTCACTTGGAAGAAAGGTGCCAATGATTTGGGAGAACGTTTTAGCCTTGTGCAGGCTGCCAAGGCAGGCTGGGGAGATGGAGGTGTGTTGTTTCTGAGGAATAACAAATATCCTTTATCTCCAGGAGCTGCTCAGAGAGGATGCAGTGACTCAGAGACCTGCTCAGCACTTACCTGGGGACTCAATCTGCATTATTAACTTGCTTCCCAACAAATGTCTGAAAACTCCAGGCCAGCAAACTCTTTGGTTAACACATGGAGGAAGCAGCCTCCTGATGGAGACCCAAAGGACAGAGGGATCACCTTTAATTTTACAAGTTCTTATTCAAAGGCCACTTGGCCAGAAGGTATTTGAGCAGGAGCAGCCCTTGGTGTGGCTGTAGCTGCAGGAGAGGTGTGAGCTGGGCAGGACTCAGCCTCATCTCCAACCCAAACCCTGCAAAGCTTCTGCAGAACCTGCAGCCAGCAAACAGGAGCCAATTACAGGTTCTCAATCCGAGTGGAGATTTTCATCCAGCCACTGTTGACTTGAGCTGTGCATTAGAATAAAGCAAGCCTCCTGAGCCCCTCATTAATAATTTCTAACCACAGCAGGGAGCAAAGCAATGTGCTGAGCCAGCAAACGGAGCTGCTGCGTGGCTGGTGGAGCATGCAGCCCAGCCTGAGCGAGCAGCTCTCCTCACAAGATCACAAACCACTTCCATGCCCATTCTGGTGAGCTGCTGCATCACATCTCTCTCTGCATCACATCTATCTCATGCTCTTCAGCATGAGGCTGTGGGAGAACTCCCAAAAACCACAGGCTCTGCCCAGTGAGGAATTCTGTTCCTGTACCCTGAGGTGAACTCCAGAGAGGTAATTTAGGAGCAGAACACTCCCCAGTGGTTTGAGCAGGGCTCTGATGTGCCAAAGGCTATCTCCAGTCAGTTAGGTAAGCCTGCTTTACAAGAGACTGGAGCTGATTCAATTCTTGTCATCACTTTAAATGTCAGCCCTAATTACAGATTTTGAATGGTTTTAATTATATATATATGCATACGTAATTATTTTTTAAAATAAACCCAAAGCTGACATGGTGGTCAATATATTAGCTCTGGGCTTGCAAAAGCTGTATTTAAATTCCTACTCTGTTCAGACCTCGTGGAACTCTGGGTAAGTCACTTCACACCTCTCTGCCTCAGTTTCCCTCCTGGGTAAAGGAGATAAAATTTGTTTGCTAACTCCTGGGGACACAGTGAACACGATGATCCATGTCTGTGTGGGACAAGTCCATGAAGATGTGTTGTCAGGATTCCACTGAGGGAGGTTTTCTGCAAAACATAAGACAATGAGGGACTTCATCTCAGAAGCGTCCATTTGAAATAAGAAATGGAAAAAGACAGATGGGAGAGTCCAGCTAAATAATGAAAGAATATTAATCATTAAGGCAGGTTATAATTGTCAGAAACCAGCAGCCAAAGGGTTAAAAATGTAAGTTTTCAGCAGTGCAATGTAAGACTGTACCATGAATATTTAAGAGATGTTTCTCTCCAGAATGAAGGCCAGTGTGGGAGATAACAGAAAGGTGTCTGAAATTAAACTAATAAGTTAATAAGGTAAAGCTTAGATTTTATGTTTTCACATATGCAGAATAAACAACTAGCACAACAATGGGTGACAGTGAAGGGAGCTCATCAGGTAAATGTGGTTTATGATGCAGTCATGTTCAGCTCTGCTATTTTCCTCTCATTAAAGTTATTAGCAGAGCTTTGTTACCAAGCTGCTCTGGGCTCTGTCCAGCACAGCAGGCTGGGCCAGTGGTCAGCTGATGGTGAGAACCAAGTGGGAGAGAACAGCCACAGCTTCCCCTCAGCTGCCCCTGCTTCACTTCCCCCTCCCAAGCCTGGACTGGATTTCTAGTGGTTTTCTTTAATTTCCCATGTTGAAAAGGCTGAGTGATCCTTTTCCTCAGATGGTCTTTCTAGAGCCCCCAACAGAGTGTGAATAATTATTCCCCCTCTGTTGGGGCTTTGATAAGACTCTTATGGCTGCCTTTTGCTCAGCCTCTCAGCCTTTGCTCCTGCTAAAGTTGTTTTCTTTCTCAGGGAATGAAAGAAAAGGTAAAAACTGTAACAAGATCAAGTGAAGCTGCAACTTTAATAACAGTAATAACAATTAAAATATTGACTTGGAAACTAGAAATGCTTGGTCACATCCCTCTGGTAAGTGCATAATCACCATGTGTTGACCTCCAGTTTCAAAGAGAGCACAATTTACAAAAGAATTGGCCAGAAAGGAGTTTGAGGGGTGTCTGAAGGTGAGCTGTGTCTGCTGTCGGGGTGCAGCAGCCTGGGCAGTTCAGAGGGAATGTAATCAGTGAGAGTTCATGGATGTCACAGGTTTGGAAGTTTCTCAGCCTGCTGTGAGCATTGAGGAAGCTCTGTCAGCAGAGAGGAGTGAAGGTGCCATGGGGATCTCATCATCCCAGCTCTGCAGGGCACTCAGTGCTGCTTGCCCAAAATAAACCTTTACTGGGACCTGGGCACTCTGATGCTCAGGGGACTCGGAGGAGGTGAATCCCAAACCCAAACATCCTCAAACTGTCACTGTCACTGGGAGCTGGGGGTCAGCCAGGTGAGAGCCTTGTCCCTGTCCCTGTCCCTGTCCCTGTCCCTGTCCCTGTCCCTGTCCCTGTGGTCACTGTGGCTCCCAGGCATGGCCAGGAGCACAGCTGGAGCAGCTGTGTGACAAGCTGTGACAAGCTGTGACAAGCTGTGACGAGCTGTGACGAGCTGTGACGAGCTGTGACCTCCTGCACACGCACAGCCCTCGGAAGGAGCAGAGCTGCTGGAAGCAGGTTATCCCAGCCTCGTCCAAAGCCAGCTGCACTCGTGTTTGGCTCTGCTGCTCAGTGCAACACACCTAGAGGAGCCTGTGGGTTCCACAGCCATCCTCCTGCTGAGGCACTGCAGTGCTGGGGAGCAGCAGGAGATCAAAGTAATGGTGCATACAGATATATTGGCGTTTGGAGATTGGAGGATAAATAATTCATACATTGAAAATAGACTTGGGTTGGGGATATTATAGATTAATTCCATCTCACACTCCTTTTCCTCACTCCCACCGCCCCCTTTTTTTTTTGCTAGTGGGAGACCTACTGCCCTTGTCCCTTTCTTCTGATTTCTGAATCTGCCACAGGCACTGTTAGAATTACAGCAGTGATAAGAAAATATCGGGCGTGGGATTTGAATTAATGCTTTTAGACAAATCTCCATTCCATCTCTAATTCTAATGCTAATTACATTTGCAGATCAAAGCCTGTTCGTTAAAGTTTTGCTTTTGAGTACATGTAAAGATTTTACTTTTTTGTTTGATTTTTTCCCCCCATTTTTGGAGAAATGCTTCTTCCAGTAGAGACCAGATGTTCCTAAAATATCCCCTCGGAACAGCACAGCTTTGGTTCTCTGTTTTCCCTTCTTTGAGTCCTTTGTCTGCACTGGATGCAGCATTGTTCTGTCACTGTACAGACAATCCATCTTTCTGACTTACTCGGTTTCTGTTTAGAAAAAGCCAGTGATAACTTAATAAGTGAGTGCAAATAATTGCAAACATGTTTAACTGCATGCTCAGCATTGCCAACTGCAGGTGCTCCAAATTTGGATCAGCTTCAATAAAGTTCTGAGATTACAGAGATGAGATTTCAAATATATAGAGAGACAATTGAGTTATTTTAATTTTTCCCTCTGACTCTCAGATTTATATGATTTACACTTCCTATCTGCTTCTACAACTAGGAGGACTAGAAGTTATTTCTTCTCTCATTTTTTTCCTACTAGAAGCAGAACCTTTCTAACATATACTCCTTAAATTCGGATTTTCAGGAACACAAATATTGCACAATTCTTGCTAAAATGATAAAAACTGGTAACTCAGTGCACTCCAATCTAAGCCTGGCATGTCCACACACGTTTGTAGGATCAGAGCCTATTTTGCAAGTGTCAGATAATGAAAGGCAGGGAAAGTCAGAAATTTCTAACACCAAAGCACAAGTCAGAGATTTTTAACACCAGAGCCTCAGGGGTTGTAGCTAAGGAGGACGAGCTCATTTCGGGAGGAAATAAAAAGAAGGGGAAAGAGAATGGTGGGCTGGAAGTGAGGAAAGAGGGGATTAGGTGGTGAAAGGCGCTGGGCTGCATGCAGGAGGAAGCAGAAAGGGTTCAGAGGGTGAAAAAGCCAATTAATGGAGTATAAACCTAAAAAAGCCAATTTCTGAAATAAAGGGGTGTTAAGTTAAGGCCGCTAAGGAGAGGATTAGTGAAGGAGGTGTTTGCTCATCTGCTGGGCAGCATGGTGTGACACACACCTGTGCAAGGAAAAAACATTGCTTTTGGGTTTTTGGTTCAAATGATATGGGGGTTTTTTGTTTGGGTTTTTTTTTTTTAAACTAACAAGTCTGGAGGCAAAAAAATCAAAAGAGAACAAAATTCTGCTCACATGCATTCACGTGTGTTTGCAAGTCAGTCATTTCCAACACTAATCAATGCATGCAGAGACTTCTGGATATAAATTGGCATCCCTGAAAAAACTGTGCATTTGGCAGGAAGCATGAGATTGCCTGGGCGTTTAAGAGCTATCAGGAAAAGCTGCTTCCAGTACACAGCTACTTCTGCTGGAACTCAATCCCCAGGAATTACAGTATTTATTTTTGAATAGCATTTGCTGCTCTCTCATCTATTCCCTGGAAGTTTACACACACAGACATAGAGATCAAACTTGTAGCTACAGGGATTTCCCACTGACACGAGGGTATTAGAAAACACCTAACTAGGAGAAATCCTCTTTCCTTTTGTCTTCTCAAAGCTGCAGGATGGAAGGAGATCCGTCAGGTGCATGCAGGTTGAGGAAGCAGCTGCATGCAGTGGGAACACAGAGCTGCATGTGGAAAAAAGAATGAGAAATAAAAACATGGAATGCAACAGGCCAAGCTTTCAGCTGGGTAAGTGAGCATTTCTCCCTTAAACTCACTGGAGCTGTGCCTGTTTGTATCCTCTAAGGATCCAGACAGTGATCTGGGCTTGCCAGCTCACCGTGGGGATAAACAGAGCTTCAGCCAATTAAATGTTCATTAGGGGCAAGAGAGAGGATAGCAGAAGCCAAAACTCAGAGCCAGTCAGCACTTCTGCTCTTGTTCTCTTATCAAATGGAACATTCCTGCTTTGAGGAACACCTCGTTCTGCATGGTGACTGCAAGCCCATGGCAAACACTGCTTCAGATCTGCTGGGGAGTTTTTATCTGGCAGTTTGGGGTTTCTTGCTGCTCAGCCTGCTTAGCATAGCACACTTATCTCAGCAAAAAAGGACCTCACACTTATCACCCAACTTACAGCAGCCAGAGATGTCAGGTGGATACCTTCATGTGGAAAACTACTCCATAATAGTTCCAAACTGCCACGCTGTGATACAAAATCACAGATACAAGACCCAACCTGCAACCTGCCTCTGACATTAATCTGACAGTGAACACCTGGAAAGCAGAACAGGACAGGAGCAGTTAGTCCAAAATGGAATTTCCACGTCATGCCTCGGAGACTGTCATTTACCCTGGTGTGAACAAGAGCAAAAAGGCTCACTCACCACGGATGTCTCATTTAAATCCCAGGCAGATTCAGCACCATCTGGCCCTGCACAGCCAGCCTTGATCCATGCCCTGCATTAATGGGGATTCCAGCCACAAGAGCATGAAGCAGTGTGTGCAGGAAGTGTCAGCACTCCCAGACATTCCCCCTTTGGCTGGGTTTGTCACTGAGGTTGTGTCCCTGCAGAGCTGGCTCACCACATCCCATGTGCTCACTTGGACAAGCTCTGGGTGCATTCAGGCTGTTCTGTCAGCGAGGGTAAGATGGGATCTCATCATCCTGAAGCAAAATCCTTTCAAAAGTTACAGCACAGTGTGCTGGCTGGGTTGTACAAAGGTTTTAGGAAATAAGAGCCTTTGACTAAGAGCTCATCATGCAAAATAGAAAAAGATGAAAACTAGACAAATGTCTTAAAAACAACACCCTTTTAAGGTTAGTGATGCTCTTTATCTACATAATATCTGTTTTAGTGTTTGGTTAGCTTCTCCCATTGCTGTGGCTCTAAAGTTTGGGGGTTTTTGACACAAAATCTTGTCTGCTGTGAGGATGGACATGGCATAACTCTGTGACACTTCAGTGTAGTCATCACCCTTAGGGGCCATGGCTCTCATATTTACAATGTCTGTCTAAAAAAATTCTCACTTTCCTGGTTCAAAGTTCTACTTCATGATGTTCAAATATTTTGGAGGAAGAGAAGAAGATAGTTTTTGTAAGCATCATGTTTCTAAAGGCATGAAGAAAGGGAGTAGTAGTTATTATAAAGAGTAAATTGCTCTGCACTTCTGCAAATCAGATTTCAGTGTCTCTGGTTAGATGTGGATCAGGCACAACTGAAATTAAATACCTTTAGAGGCTTTGGATACCAAACTGGAGCAGGTTTGCTGCACGTGTGAACTGCAATATCCTCAGTGCTTTTGTCCTCAATAGCTTGATGTGACTTTCAAAGGAAAACCAGAAAGCCTGAGCACGACACAAGAACATCCTCTCGCCAAATTCCAAGTCCTCACTCCGAAGTTCAAACTCTGTGGAGCATTTCCAGGTAACCATGACCAGATTTCTCAGCCCAGGATCTCGTCAGGGCTGTGCTGATCACCTTTAGTGAAGGGTTGCAGTGCCAGCCCTGCCCATGGTGCCAACCTGCAATGCCAGCACTCCTGGATGCAGAGCTGCACCTTCCCTCTGCATCTCTGCCTGCCACATCCACTCATCTGAAGAGTTTGTTTGGTTTTTTTCTCCTTTCAAATTTCAGTTTGTTCGCCCTGAACTTTGCAATCTGCCTTCCCCCAGTGATATTTCCCCTTTGTCAATGAGGTCTGATCAGCTCACGGCAGCTGTGGCAGAGCAAACCTGTGTCTTCCCAAGTGTCCATCCTGTCTGCTCTGCTCCCTTTCCCCTGGCAGCAATTTCCTGCACCATCCAAGCACCACGGAAGTTGGAAGTGACAAATGGGACAAGTGATGAGGTTATTAGCTGAGGCACAGCTCTGCAGCAGCTTCCCAGGGTGAGCTGCACAAAGAGCTTTCTCAGGGGAAAGCACTGACCTGGGCGTTGGCAGAGCTCCTGCAGAGACAGGGCAGGTGAGCCTCTGATCACACACGAAACAAAAGTAATTATTTTAATCCGCTGTAGTTTAAAGGAGAGAGACAAAAAGGCTCCCTAATGAAGACTAAACAGCAGAATTCATATTAAGGGATTTTAATGTGGACTTAAGTTCACTGAGATGGAAAACGATTACATAGAATATGCATGAAAATTGAAGTTGCTCACAAACAAGGGAAATTTACTGCTAACTTTGTGAATCTCAGCAGTTGAGAAACAGTTTAAATGTCTGGGTATTCATTTCATAAAGACTAGAACAACAGGCCAAGGTCTGTTCTTAGGGTGGAATTCAGAGCTGTAAAATGTCTGTGTATCTCCTGAAATAAAGCTAGGTTGGCATGTGCAGGTTTGGCTTGGGCTCTACATAATAACCAGCTTCTCTTTCAGCGGGGTTTGGAAGCACAATCTGCAGCAGCAGATAAAAAATAATAATAATAAATGCCAGCATATTTGCTGGAGATGTCCTGTACTTGTATTTTCATGGCTCCTTTCAACCTGCTAGTGGTCCAAAATAAAATCCAGAATGAGGTAGGTTAGTTTATAGAGTCATTACGAAAGGACTGATTTCTGCAATATAAAAAATACGTACTGACCTCTACTGTCTCCTAACCAAAATCTTATTTTCCTCACTGACCATTCTAATTCATAAAGTTCAGTGCTGCAAATATGGGAATCTCTCAGCAGCCAAGAGCCTTTTTCTGTCTTTTGTAACAGCAGCAGCGACATTTTGAACCTGAGCCTGGCAGACCAGGGTTCATCTCCATCCCTGGGCTACTGCAGGAGAAGGAAGAAAATTATTTTCCAGGAGAAAAAAGCTGTTGATGAACGTGTAAGATAATGAAAGGCAGCTGAGCTTGCAGCCAGCTGAGGAAAGGATGTTTGCAGCAGGTTCACAAGGCTGCAGAGCTCCCATTAGCAGTGCAGGTTATGCACGTGGAGAGCAGGGAAATCAACTCCAATTAACGTGTTTGTAGAGGAAAATGCTGCTTGCAGCTCCTGCGCCCAGCTGAGCCGAGAGTGACTTCCCCAGATAAGAGCCTGCTGTTCCTCAGCTCCCAAATGTGAGAGGAGATTGGGCCACAGGAGGTTCAGATGGCAGAGGGAATTTGCCGTGGTGAATTTGAAGTGCTTACCTTGCAGTCTGCAGTGCAGCCTTACCTGCTTTCTGGGTGCTTTTTTATTTACTGTGAATTTAACAAACCTTGCCCTCTGCTGATAAGCAGTTTAGTGCTCAGCTCATGCACCAATTTCCCCTGTGCCTCTATCAAGTCACAGTTATTCTGGTGACTACAGTGCATTTGTCTGTCAGCCCTGGCACTGGCAGCAGTGCATGTTAATTCATCAAGCCTGTCAGAATGTAAAATTACAGCTCAACAATGAGAATGTTGTCCCTGCACTGATGTGTAATTAAATCATGGCCATCCAGGGAAACTTGAGTTCCCTTTTTCGGGGAAACCTTTTGTAATTCAGAGTAGTTAAAGGCAGTAGTTATCCAAGCAGGTTAATTCTGCCTCAGTCTCCTCTCCCAGATGGGTGTCTTGGGAAGGAGCTCTGATGTGGGCACACAGGAGATCTGCATCTCTTCCACCCCAGGCTCTGATTTCACAAGCTCAACCAAACTGGATTGACTCCACCATGGATTAACAGACTTCTAGCAAAAACAACTTGTGCTACAGGAAATGTGGTGACACAACAGGTTCAGCTTGGTCCTGATCACCCACAGTCATCAGAGTTCATTGGTGCTTTCAGCAGGAGCTGGGAGCTACAGTCTCCTCTGAGTGGAGCTTTTTGGGTTCTCTGCATCAAAATGGGTGAATTTACACTGTGCCTGCTCTCAGCTTCCTTTGGCTCCCTGAGCTGAACTGGTTTTTCTCATTTCCTACCCTGGCTGCTGTGGCTGCTGACTGCAAGCAGCCATTGATCCTCATCTGAAATACAGAATAACAAGTGTTTGAAATGGTCTAGGACATCTGAAATACAGAATAACAAGTGTATGAAATGGTCTAGAACATCTGAAATACAGAATAACAAGTGTATGAAATGGTCTAGAGCAGACAAAGAAGAGAAGTTTAAGGGCAAATTGAAATTTGTCTCCTCTGTTTCTGAAAGCAAATCTCATCATTCACCACCACAAGAGTGGGACAGAGCCCTTTTATCTGAATGACAGTGTGAGTTTGGGGTAAAGGTGTTTGCAGCCACCTCAGCTGCCAGTGAGACTCTGTGGTTTGTGGAGTTCACTTGGTGTGCACATGGAGCACAAAGCATGGACTCTGCCGAAATTCCAGCTCCCATGGTGAGCATTGAGGACTTGTCCCAGCCTGCTGCAAAAGAGGTCAAAGTCTGCAGCAGTTCTTGGCTGACAAGGGTTAGGAACTGAACGACTGATTAGAAATGGCTACTTCTTTATTTATATTTATTCAGCAACAAAAACTCGGTGTTCACCTCATGGCAACAGAATCCCATTGTGTGAGGAATCTGCTGCTCCCAGCCTCTGCTCATCTCCATTGTGGCTCCCGTTCCTGGAGGGCTGTGTTTGCTCACCACTCTCATTTTCTGCACAAACCCACACAGAGCTGCGAGGCAATGCCACATGTCCTCCTGTGTGACAAGCCCAGAGACTGGGAAACAAGTCATACCAGGGAAAAATAGTCCTTCCATCCCATTTTTCTATTTTACACCTTTTTTTGCCTTTAATTGCTCAGTCATCTGGCTAAAGAGTTTACCTGGGAGGAAAGCAGTGACTTTGATTCACACTGCTGGAGCACCAGGTTGTAACAGTGAAGTTTCAAGGAGTAAAGAAAGAGGAGGAAATAGAAGTAGCTCATGGTGTATCACACGTTTTAGAAAAACAGAAACTTCCAAGAGTGTCAGAACTGTTCCCCTTTTGTTGCTCTGACTCTTCAAATTTTTCCTCTTGCACCAAAATAGACTATTTGTTTATTGCAGCAGGAACTAATATTTTCCCTGTAGCCAGTTAAAAGAAATACATCCTCTTTGTGGCTTTGAAAATCCCTACAGGATTATGAATGAATACTTCAAGAGTGTATTATAAATTCCGACATGTCTATTGGGCTTTCAAGTATCACAGCGGGAGCTTCTTACTGAGGCAACCTGAGGGTAAAGGCTTTCCCACCTTTCCAAAGTGACTCCTCCCACAAAATTTTCTTGGGCTGAAGTTAAAAAAAAAACCACCACCCTACCTAGTTCAGCTCCTTAGAGCCACTTCGTTCTAAGCAGAACTGAATGTAGATATAATTTAGCACAATCCCGTTGCTCTGGAGCCTGCTCGGTTTTCCTGCCGCTCTCAGCACCTTGCACACCCTTTAGTGCAGGTTGTTGTTGTTTGAACCCAAAGTGCTCTTTATTTGAAAGTCTAAGCAGGCTGGTGAAAGCCCTTGTTTTGCAGGCTGGATGTGCTCTGAGCACCTGTCATTATCTCCTGCAAATTCCGCTGCAGCTCCCTTTGCCAACTGGCAGCAGCACGGGGCTGTGACAGCAGTGACAGGGTGGATTAGCCAGAGCCCATTGCTGCATCCCCTGCTGCGAGTGCTGAACCAGCAGCTTGGCCAGGTTTGATCAGATGCACTCAGCACTGACACATGAATCAGGGACAGTGCTGCAGGGAGCGGCGAGGAACCAGCAACAAAGAGGCAAAATCAAGGGCGACTTGGAAGGGAAGAATGGGACTAAAGAGAGTTTTTAAAGCACATGGCTTTGAATCTATGTGTACTTACTTCTGAGGGGGATGAGGGGTGTTGCTGCTTTCAAAAGAACTCGCATTTTTTTCAGGCTTTTGAATGCTCATCGCCCCCAGAAAAAACCTCCAGTGGGCTGAGCCTCGGAATGAGCTAGGAGATGAAAATGAGTTTTAGCTGGAAACTGAAGGGCAGCTGTTCAGAAGTCCTGTCAGACAGCCTTTGAAATTTAAGAAGCACCTGCAGCAAGTGGTGTAGGTGGTACTTGTAACACCGTGCAGGATGCTGGTTTAATGGCTCAGCAGATGTGCAGGGGTGTAACTTCCTCAGAAAGACTAGCAGAAAGGCTCAGAGAGGTAAAACCACCATCTTTAGGGATGTCAGCTCAAAGGACAAGACATTGTCAAGCAAAGGTCAAAGAGGATGGTAATCTTCCGAGGATTTCACTTGATCTGTGAAATGCCAGAAAAGAAAAGCTGCTGTCAAGGTGCTCCAAGACTATAGCAATGGAGAAAGATCTGGGACTGGCAAATGTTCTTAAAACATGCAGGACACAGCGAGAGGATGAGCAAACCTGTTGTACCTGGTGGTGACTAGTGCCTAGGTGTATATTCCTAACACTTTACTAGCACTTCTGTGGAAGTTGCAGCCATAAAGGAAATTGTCTTTTAAAGAAAACTTTTGGAGTAAGAGGCATGAAGAAAACTTCCAGAACCAGACACACTTATTCCTGAATTGTGCTGCTGTGCCATTTGCCATGCTGCAATTACAGGGAAACCTAAGTATCTGTAGATATTTTGACTGTCTGAATTCTCACTTTAAAACACAAAACCCCTTGGGTGCTGAAGGAAAACATGCATATGACAATACACACTTCCAAATTCTTGCACATCTACTTAATTTTAGCCACATACAGAATTCTCTCAAGCCTCTTGAAATACTATTTAAATATTAAATAAATAATGGATGCAGGCACTTTTGCAGGGATCTAAGACACTCTTCAAACACTTCACAGTACAGTCTGGGGCTGAACTTTGGGAAGGTGTAAGACAGGAACCTGCAAAGCAGTGACACAGATCTATGTGATTTAAAATCAGCACAGCAAAATGACAAGGAAACCCTACAATTTCACCCAAGCTTGACTAGCAGGCAAAAGCCTACTCTTGGTTATTCCGTTTTGTAATGAACCTCTTGGTCTGAATCCAAGGTTTCTACATTTCCATTGACAGATCTGAACACCAACTTTGTCTGATGCTCTCTGTCTGGCTTATTAAACCTGCTAATTTGTATTTATAACTGTAAATATAGAGATCATAACCCGGGTCAAGCATTTTCTAAAATTCTCTGGTGTAGACTCACACAGTGCAATATAACCCTTAGTTTTAGTTGGCAGAAACAAGAATAAAAGCAATAAGATCTTAAGCACTTGAAAAAACAAGATTGTTATCTCGGTTTTTCAATGCTATTAGCGAGAGAAGTAGCCAGCAATATGTAGGTCATCAGCAGTAGCTGCTTTGGTAGCCTGTGAACAATTTAAAGGAAGGAAGAGGTTTCTCTCTGTGGCTGAATAAGTTACTCTATATCCATGAAGGAGCTGCGTCTCACCCCAACGGGAGCAGCATTATCAGCAGTGAATGAACAGGGCATTCTGTGTTGTGCCAGTAGCACTGTCTTTGAAAACAAGGGGGACAAGAAAAGTAGATTCAGTGTGGCTTTTATTTTCCTGTCTGCCATTGTAACGGAGCTCCTCCATTAACTCATTCTTGTCAGGCTGAATTGAAAGTGACACTTAATAACTTACAGCAGCATCTGCTGCCACTCGAGCAGCAGCTCTGCAGTGCCTGGGGCAGACCTGGCTGGGGGAGCAGGGAGGAGCTGATGCTATTAAAGCACTCGGGACAGCTGGGGGAAAAATCAGGATGTGCTCTTGGGCCAACCAGCTGCTCTTTAGGTCACCTGGAATCTCCAGCTCCTACTGATGTCTCGGTGAATAATCTGCTGAATATAAATATTTGTGCTTCAACTGAGTTATCAAACTTCATTCCCTACTGATACCACCCCACTCACTTCATTAGGCTGCACCGAGATTTGCCAGCAGACAGGAATGCATGTGAGCTAGGAAAGTAAAGAATGTTCCTATTTTACAGCCATTTACAATGCCTGCTCCAGGTAAAGGCCTCTTGAGCAGGGCAGGGATTGAGCAGCTCCAGTCAGTACCAGGGGAACACTTGTGCTTCTCCATGAGACCTTTGTGTGCCCAAGGAGCAGATCTGAGGGACTGCCAGGAGGGCTGGGATGGAAACATTATCTGCCACTGCCCGAGGAGATCCAGCAGAGCCCCCAGCCCAACTGCTCAGCACTGACCTCAGTGCACATCTGCACTCTGCTGGGAACACTCAAACACCTGAGACTGCTGTGCCAAGGTGAGTTTTCCCCTCCCACCAGTGAGCAGGACAGCAGTTTTGGTGCACTCACTTCATTCCCTCTGCCAGGCAGGACAAGTTCTGCCTTTATTCATCCCCTAATGGCAAGGAACACTTCTGGCTGGAGTGCTGACAGGTCACACCATTGCCACAGCCATGGCCTCACGAGCCTTTTGGCTGAGTTTTCCATGCTGTTCTGGTGCCATTTTTTGTGATGTGGTTCATCTTCACCTGTGCCCTTTTCTGAATGGAGTACAAGGAAGAAAACCCTCAAAAGTGGGACACATTTTCCCAGTGATAACCTTTACTACTTCACTTTCCTTCCTTTTCCATCCCTCCCCTTATTTCCCTAGATTCTCTTGCGGTGGCCTAGATTTAACATCCTTTGCAGCTGATTCTTGTGGCTGCAAAGCCCTGCTAATATCACATTGTACTAGACAGAAAAAATTATTTAGGGCAGGGAGAGTCTTTTTGGTCTGTGTCAGCACACAGACATCTTGAGACAGAACTGGAACTCAGAGGTGCTGCCACAATGGGAATGGTAGCAGGAGATTAAACAGATTTATATCCCTGTCTGTGTAACTGCAGAGAACAGGGAAGGTAAATGTACTTAGAATGTGAAGGGAAATGCTTTGTTTACTCTCTTTATTTCTGATCCATAATAACCCTTCTCCCCTGTGATTTTTCAGACATCACCCACTTCCTTACTTTCCCTTCTATAACCTCTTTCCTCAGCCTTGCTCCTCCCTGAATGTTCTTGCTGCTGAATTATTGGTGTGTTGCTCCCAGCTACTCACCGCAGCAGAAGGTAACAATGGCAATGATCCTGAAACAATTCCTAAAATCATTAGCTAAAAATCCTGCTGTTCCAAAGCAGCTCACAGAATCCCCAAACACAGCAGCATAAGGCTGTGCTGTATAGGAGTCTCTATTTCTGTTCCACTGGCCACAAGTCCAGCAAAAGAGATTCCTGGTTTCCCTTCCAACAGCCACTAATTTCTGCATATTCGTCACAGATCACCATCTGTCCTGTTCTGCTGATTCAGTGTTTGCATGGCTGTGCTCTCCACCAGACCTTGCATCAATTTTGAAAGCAAAACCAATGAAAACCAAACCTTGCTTCTAACTTTTTTCCTCGGCTCCTATTTTTAAACCAGCAAATGTCACAGTTCTGCTTTGGGACACAACCAAAATAAAGCAGTGATTCAGAAGAAAATAATAAAGGGGCCAAGAATAAGGGGCTGAGGATTTCTGCAATCTGTTCTAACAGGACACAGAACCACAGGGTAACCATGTGGAGGCAAAAGGAAAAAAAAAAACCCAGAAAGAAGCCTTGTTTGAAGAACTTGCAAGTAACTCAAGAGCTGTGGTTCTCTTCCCTCAGTGGAGTGACTGCATCATCAAAGGGCTTTTTGCATCCACAGCATTCAACAAACTAGCTGGAAAGTCTCAGGAATTTAGATAGCATCCTGTTCCAGGGCTGTGAATGGGGCCTGCTGGATGTGATCCTGAGCTTTGTTCCCCTTTCTGTGTTACAGTGAGTGAGGCTGAGTGGCTGGGGCAGAATGGCGAGCTCAGCTCCTCGAGTGCTTTATTGTGTGAGATACTCATCCCTGACAGGCTGATTGCATTTATTCTGTCCTGACACAGGAGCCTCTCTGCAGCACAAACAGTACAGTAAATAAACACAAATATTAATCACTCCTGGCATGGTAACTGTTGAGTGTTGCAGGAGATCTGTGTGAAAATGCTGACAGGCAATGCAGGGGGGCTGGAAAGAGACTTTTGTGTGCACTGGTATCACTTGTCTGTGCTGAGTTATTTGGGACAAAGGAACATTTAATCCTTAGAGCTCATGTATCTGAGCAGCATCTGATTCAGGGCTGAAAGGGGGTGGACAGGATGGGCACTCAGCACTTCCAGAATATTTTCAAGGAGAGAATCATTCTGTCCCCATTTCAGAGTGTGATCAGAGAACCTCAGATTAATCCCCCTGGGGACTCAGACTGTCTGTACCACAGTGGCTAAGTCATTAATTACTTTCCAAGTACTTTGCAGCGTTACAAGGAGAAAACCTTTTCAACCTCTGCTCTCAGAATGCTCCACTCACTTGCCCTCCAACCCAGCTGCATGTGTGGAATACATGTTTGTGCACCACAGCAAGGGCTTTTTGGCAGGTCTGTCACAGCCAGCAGATCGTGTGCCGTGCTGAGGATTATTAGCATGATTCAGGAAGCAGATTAATCAAACAATTGAAGGTGATGTTTGCCAATAAGGATCAGAAGGCTGTTAAACCACCCAGCCAGTTTGAGCCTCTGCCATTTGCTGTGACTCCATCCCAGTTTCATTTCCCTAAAAACACTGCAGAAGCTGAGCTGTGACTGCCCTGCCTCAGTGCAGCTGGTGGATATTATTGTGGATATTTATTATTGTGGATATTGTGGATATTATGGACACAGCTCCTGCCTCAGACAGGAACATATTCTGCCTGTAAACAGCTGGAGCTGCCCTGCCCCAGCAGGAGAGCAGAACTCTCTCAAAAGCAAAGCTGAAAGTTCACAGGTTCTGCTGTGGGAACTGCAGGGTTTGCTGACTTCTGATTTTAACTCAGAGGTTGAACCAGTGAAATATTCTTTGCATTAATAAACTCATTTTAATTATAGGGGAGAAAAGTAAATGAAGTCACATGTGCTAATTGGGTTAGTGTTTAAATTGTTTTAATTAGGTTTTGAAGTTCATGTGTAACTCTCAGTGAAGGGGGTAAAAGATGGCCTTGTCTCCATTTTTTGGGATTCCTTCTAATTCTTTAATTTAGACTATGGCCAGGCTAACACAGCAGCAGGTGTGTTTACATTGCAACAGCTGCTCTTTGGTAACAATGCCGAATTCAGAGTTCATAGGAGCTTGGAATTTGCTGAATATTGAAAAGTACAGACAAATTATCAAATTACTCTGGAGATTTACAATAGCTGCCCTATTTTTCTTCCGATATTAATGTTCTCAGGGGGGGGAAACAAAGCAAAACCAAACCCTCACACCTTCCAGTTTCGTGTCTCATGTTTCCCTTTCTCCAGGATGGAGAGCTGCCAGCCCAACCTGAAACCCAGGAATTGGGGCAGAGAGAGACCAAGGCCTGAGCACAGCAAGGAAGGTGTGAGCAAAGGGGATCTGCATTGGAACACAGAGCCCTGGAGCACTCTGTGTGTGTAAAACCGTCAGCCCTGAAACACTCAGTGTGTGCAAAACCTTCAACCCTGAAACACCCAGTGTGTGTAAAACCTTCAGCCCTGAAACACCCAGTGTGTGTAAAACCTTCAGCCCTGAAACACCCAGTGTGTGTAAAACCTTCAGCCCTGAAACACTCAGTGTGTGTAAAACCTTCAGCCCTGAAACACCCAGTGTGTGTAAAACCTTCAGCCCTGAAACACCCAGTGTGTGTAAAACCTTCAGCCCTGAAACACCCAGTGTGTGTCAAACCTTCAGCCCTGAAACACTCTGTGTGTGTAAAACCTTCAGCCCTGAAACACTCTGTGTGTGTAAAACCTTCAGCCCTGAAACACTCTGTGTGTGTAAAACCTTCAGCCCTGAAACACCCAGTGTGTGTAAAACCTTCAGCCCTGAAACACTCTGTGTGTGTAAAACCTTCAGCCCTGAAACACCCAGTGTGTGTAAAACCTTCAGCCCTGAAACACTCTGTGTGTGTAAAACCTTCAGCCCTGAAACACTCTGTGTGTGTAAAACCTTCAGCCCTGAAACACCCAGTGTGTGTAAAACCTTCAGCCCTGAAACACTCTATATGTGTAAAACCTTCAGCCCTGAAACACTCAGTGTGTGAAAACCTTCAACCCTGAAACACCCAGTGTGTGTCAAACCTTCAACCTGCCCTGTTCTGTAGCCAAAATTCCCAAAGCTCTGCCCTTCTGCCAGGCCAAATCCATGCTGAAAGCACAACTGCAATCACATCACCTCCTGCCTTTGCTTTCTCTCTCCCCTTCTCAGTCTCCTCTCTTTCCTGTCCCATTTCTGTATTTTTTGCTGCTCTTTTCTCTATTTTTACCCTTCTCTTATTAAGGCAGGCAGTAAAAGAGGCATTTCTTATCCAGAGGACTTGAGAAGGAGCTTGTTCCAGCAGAGCTTGACTCAGAACTTTCCAGTTCACAGCTGTGGCTCCACAAAGGCAGGAAAAGCTTCCTCTGAGTTGTTTCCTTGTAGTAAATCCGTGGCTCTCCCTTCCCTATGGAGCTCTTTATTCAGGGTGCTCAGCCTGCCACCTTGGAGTCTGCAGTGACCATTCTCTGCAAAAACTTTATGCCTTGATAAATAAAATGCACCTGACTGGCATTACAGATCTAGGTGGGTAAACAAAATATCTTTCTTGTGTTAAAGAGGTTTGGCTATGTAACCAAAAGTAATTCAGTACCTGTTCAGCCCTGGTGCTGCTAACAAAAGGCAGATTCCACACCCTCGTGGAAGAAAGATCAAAGGCTTTTTTGGCATTAATGAATGTTAAGCAAAAACCCCAAATATTTAATCAAGAGGGAACAAAACCTGAAGTCTCACGCAGCTGTGAGCATTTTTCCAGATTTTCATCGTTCATATTTGAATCCTATCGAAGGGTTTGTTACCATGTATGTGAACAGGATTAAAGTCAGGTGGCAAAGGGTGGGATTTTCAAAGGGTTTTTAACACTGCCACAGGCTCAGATGGGGCCCAGGTTGGGACAATAGGGGAAGGAAGAGCTATTGGAGGCTGTCACTTCTGAAAAAGCATTTAATGTGATGGAGTGTGGTTATGACTCAGAAACACAGCGAATGCTTCAGAGGGAGGCAAAAAGCAAAGGATGCACCTGACTGGTTTTGTAAGGCTGGCTACAAGTGATACAATAATTCTTTCACAACCAAAGGGCAGTCAGCTGATATCCTGAACCACAAGATTTGATTGCCCAGCTTAAAAAACACAATGCACTTGTCACACGATCATCCTGAACAATTATAATAATGTATTCTTTTCAGTGCAGTTGTGCTTGGCCATGGATCAGAATCCACTTTGCAGTGACCCTGCACACACAGAAATCCAGAGTACCTGGAAGATGTTGGGCAGGAAAAGCACCCAAAACTGGCCACTGGTGCTGCCCAACCCAACAAGAAGCAATCCTAATTCACCAGGTGTGTAACTATGATATTTATATGTAGACACACGGCAGAGGAGATATTTGCAAGGGTATTGCAGGGATTACAGTGCAATTACTTAGGAGATGTTGAGATGCTCCACCTGTTCACAGAGGCAACACAAACAAAGCCAAAGGGGCTGGACTGAAAAATAATAATTAGGTGATGAATGTGACATCAAAAGGAGCAGTTGTGGGTTTGACACCCAGCTAGTGCGTGAAAGGCGTTGGGAAACAAAATCCACCCAGAGCCCTGCAGTTTGAAGTGGTGCAGAAGAGGAATCTCACAGGGGAAGCCACAAGCTCGTGGTGCTCAACACAACCTGCCAGGGAATCACAGATAATCCCTGCAGAAACTGGTGATGAGAAAATGAGATAAAGCAGAATTCACTGCTGTGGGCAGAAAGGTTTCACCTGCCAGGGTGCAACGTGAGGAATCTGCATTTCATCCATGTATAAAGAGCAGAAAAAAGGGATTTTAGCTGTGCTTTGCACCTCTCCATACGACTTGATGTGGTGATCCATGGAGGGAAAACAAAGTAAAAATAGAGTTCAGGTTGTTCACCCAAAGGTTGGTGAGGGTGAAAAAAAAAGGAGAATCAATGTTTCTAGGCAATCATCAGAAATCAATGTGGAGATTTCAACTTGGATAGGAGGAGACCTTCCTTTGTAAGAGCTAAAAAGAGAAACCAACTGAAAAATTAACATTCTGGTTAAAAAAGACAAAATGGAAATGAATGAGGTGATCATTTCATGTTTTAGCCACCCAGCCTCAGCAATACCAGAGTTGCCATCCTCCTGTCCATCACAGGACAATTATTTATGCTTATGCAAAATCATTAATTGCAAAAGAGCCTTTCAAGTGTTGATGAGATCAAGTAATACAGAGCTGTGAGAAAGTATAATCTTGCACATGAGGCTTTAATTACAGTGATGATGCACAGAGTGGAGACAATCATGCTGCTCACCTCACACAGTCCCTGCTGCTTGTGGAGGACTGGCAGTTAAAAAAACATTCTTTATTTAACTGTGCAACTGGTGCATTTACTGTGGAAATCAGTGAGCTAGGAGGAAAAAAACCCAGAAGATTCTGTGCAATTTGTAAGAGTCTATTTTCAAAGCAAACTACATGAAAAATTCATTTAAATATTTTGGAGTGAAATGTTCAGGTGATGAAAATTGGGGAATCTCCTACAAAATCAATGAAGCTTTTCATCAGTCGAATATGCTTTGGTTACTTCTTTACCCTTCTCATTTTTTTTCTCAGTATAGTTGAAACTCAGTATTATTTATGTGGACTGCATGATGCCCCATTAATTGGGAAATCACCTGGCTGATGAAATATTAATATAGATAAAACCAACAAAAAATTACCTGCTAGAAAAATCTTGTTTAACAAATACTTGCGTGAAGTGCTCAGCTTATTAGAACATAGATGATGTTGAGAATTTTTATTATTCATTATTAAGAATGATGAAAAGAAGAGATATTGCTCTCTTAATCCATCAAAGCCCAGAAGGAATCTATGTTATACAGAAAGGGAATAGAGAAACATGAATTGTACTCCCTAGATGAGGGCAATGTTCATTCTTGGAGATCCAGAAAATGCACTTTGAAGCACAGAATTATGTGTGGGAAATGATCTATAAAACTGCAGAAGCAGAAAAAGTCTCCTGGAAGACAGAATGTGAGCCAAGGTCTGAGCAGCACCTCAGGGGTCTGTAGGGCTGGACAGTGAGTGCAGCATTTTCAAAGAAAAGAAATATGAACATTCTTCCAGCAGCTCCAGAAGCTCACATCTGAGTTTTGAATTGGGGTAATTACTAACTGAATGACCTGCCTGCGTTTGTGATTAGGGGATCTTGGTGCTTCGGTTTGGTCATTAGGTACAGAGCAGTGCAGGGGGAAAGGAGCAGTGATGGTTTGGAGGGAAGGAGCGCAGAGTGGGGTGAAGCTGCTCAAGAGAGCACCAAAGTGCTGTGAGAAGGGCTGTGAGCTGAGCTGGGCTGAGCTGGGCTGAGCTGGGCTGAGCTGAGCTGGGCTGAGCTGGGCTGGGCTGAGCTGGGCTGAGCTGGGCTGGGCTGAGCTGAGCTGGGCTGAGCTGAGCTGGGCTGAGCTGGGCTGAGCTGAGCTGAGCTGAGCTGGGCTGAGCTGGGCTGAGCTGGGCTGGGCTGAGCTGGGCTGAGCTGAGCTGGGCTGAGCTGAGCTGAGCTGAGCTGAGCTGAGCTGGGCTGAGCTGGGCTGAGCTGAGCTGGGCTGAGCTGAGCTGGGCTGAGCTGGGCTGGGCTGAGCTGAGCTGGGCTGAGCTGAGCTGAGCTGAGCTGGGCTGAGCTGAGCTGAGCTGGGCTGGGCTGAGCTGGGCTGAGCTGAGCTGGGCTGAGCTGGGCTGAGCTGAGCTGAGCTGGGCTGAGCTGAGCTGGGCTGAGCTGAGCTGGGCTGAGCTGAGCTGAGCTGAGCTGGGAGCTGGGCTGAGCTGAGCTGAGCTGGGCTGGGCTGAGCTGGGCTGAGCTGGGTGAGCTGAGCTGAGCTGGGCTGAGCTGAGCTGGGCAGAGCGAGGTGGAGCTGCAGGCAAGGTGACACATCTGTGCAGTTCTTGCAGTGTTAATTACCCCTCGTGCCTGAATTCCTGCGGCTGCCAGGGGTGGAGGCCATGGGTGGAAAGGAGCATCGCTGCCCTGCCAGCCTTGTGCAATCAACCCACAGCTGCTAAATCCCAGAGATAAAGCCTTTTGCTCACCCATGGCTCCTCAGCCTGGGCTGAGCTCTGCTGGGTGTTCTAACTCCTGTGTCCATCAGGGAGACTCCCCTGTGGAGCCAAAGCATGACAGGTATTCTGGTTTTTGCCATTATTAAATCGCTGAGCCTTTCTTGTCCATCCTGTGCTCACCAAGGGTGTGTGCCCTAATTAATAGGTGGAGCGGTTTAAAGTTAAAAAAATAGAAACGTGGGCCATTGTTTTTCCTTTTTTTCACTAACAAAATTCCTAACTGACAGGGAAAGATGGTTTTGCAGTAATTGCATCAGCCCTGTTTGTGGCTGGCACAGGCACTCCCAAAGCACAGTGACCAATCACAGACTGTGCCAGGATTATGAGCAAAAAGAACTTCGTTTTCCTTTTTAAATCCCTCAAATAACCCACAGCATTTCAATAAAATAAACTGTGGTCACCACATTGCCAATGTGTTTTAAAGATTCCTACTTGGGCAGCAAGAGCTAGAATTGAATTTGCAAAGTTGTCTTATAATTAATTATTTTCTTTACAAGAATGATTTACTGTGCTGATGGTATCAGCTGCCTCAAATCTCTTTTGTAGTTGTCTGATTTTTAGGAGCTGGGCAGAGCACAGACTTAAATTCCTGAGGGAGATTTCTTAGATAATCTATGGAAAAAGCTAGATTTTGGCAGGTGAATCAAACTCCTCCAGCAAAAAGGTGTGACTGTAATGCAGGATCTCTGGACTATGGAGTATACAGCAGTTTTTGTTGTCTTCAGAAATTACTTCTGCAAATAATCAAAATTAAAAGGAGAGACCTTCCTTGTAAAAAGAAAAAAAAAAAAAAGGAAAAAAAGAAAAAACCTGACTACACAGTTTCTTGAAGTGCTGCTTGTACATTTAAAGTACAAATCTAAAAGATTAAGCCTGCCTTAAAATATGATTTACTGCCTTGAAATATCAATGTATTCACAATGTGAGAGTTTTATGTATTGTCAGATTGTGATGATAGAAAAGGATATTTTGTCATTTACATTTACTGCACTACTCACAGACTACACCTATTGAGTCCTTCGTGGTTTTGAACAGATAAAATGCAAAAACAAGCCATGAAGCACTCCTTGCAGTGACCCAGGCTTCTTGGGGAGCTGCGGTGGGAATTGTGCACTTTACATCAGCTGTGAATTGTACACTTTACATCCACTGGGAATTGTACACTTTACATCCACTGGGAATTGTACACTTTACACCAACTGTGAATTGTACACTTTACATCAATTGTGAATTGTACACTTTACATCAGATGTGAATTGTGAACTTCTACATCCACTGTGAATTGTACACTTTCCATCAGTCACAGGCAGATTCTGTCCTTGCTGAATTCGGCTGCAAAGGTGGCACTAGTGCTTCAAAAAGACTACTTTCGGGAAAATGGATCACAGTGGAGCCCCTGCAGCCCGGGCTTTGGGTTTGGTTTGGGTTTTTTGGAAGGAGCAGATCTCATTGAGTGAAATGTTCTTTTGCTGTGCTGTGAGCTCGGATCCTCTCCCCAGTGCCGCAAACCATCGCACATTTCAAAGGCACTTCCCTTGGAAGGCCAAGGAGGTTTTTGTCTCGCAAACGACCCCAAGTTGTTGGTTCGCGTTGGTGTTTTTAGGGCCAGGCTGTGGATGTGTCTGTGGCGTTAAACACCGGAGAGCAGAGCTCTGCCGCTCGGGCTGCGCTGCGCACACCGCCAGCTCGCTGCATTCCAGCACCTCTGTGCTCTGAATGCCAGCAGCACAGCCCGGTGAGCTCAGGGAGGAGAGCAGCACTGCAGAGGGCACTGACAGGACAGCGACATTCCCTGGGGCTGCACAGTGACACAGCTTGTGCCCCAGAGGTCACTGAGTCTGCGACAGACACATGGGCAAAGCCAAACCTGACACTGCTGGTGCTTCAAACCCACTGCTGAGGAGTGATGGACGGGAAAAGGCAGCTCTGCACCCGGGAGAGGGATTCCTGCGTGGCCATGGGCTGTGGCTGCAGCTGTGGCAGTGCCAGCCCTGGGCTGGGGTGACAGTGACAGTGACAGTGACAGTGACAGAGACAGTGACAGTGACAGCGACAGTGACAGCGATAGTGACAGTGACAGCCTGGGGACATGGGAATATGGGACATGGGGACATGGGGACATGGGGACATGAGGACATGGGGACATGAGGACATGGGGACATGGGGACATGGGAATAGGGACATGGGGACATGGGACACTTTATCCTTCAAGTGTGGCAATCCCCCAGTGCCATCGGGCTCTCCTGGAGTGCTCAATAAAAGCAGAATTTGGTTCATGAAGTGCCTTGTTCTGAGGTCACAAACCATCAGCACTCAGTCTGTGTGAAGCCAAAGTTGGAAGTTGAAAACAGGAGTGAAGGATGTGCCTTCTTCTGCCTTAAATTTGGCTTTATCAAATCCTGCAAATGAAGGGCTTTGAGGAATTTTTGGATCTGATCAAAGAGCTGTGTAATGCACCCCTTCAGTCCAAACTCTGTGGGCTCTAAGGGTGGAATTTTCAAAGAAATATGCAGAAGAACCTGTTGCCCCAGATAAGTTAATTAACAAAACCAGTAATGGCTGGAATTCTGAATTTGATTATTCTTCAAACCTTCTCTTGCCGCTGCATTGGAATTTGTTTCCAAAACCATACGTTGGCAACTTCAATTTCTGACAAGTTGTAACACTGCAATGCTCTTCTAATTGTGTAAAACACTGTGCAGAAATTAGAAAATCAGATTCCACCCTAAATATTGATAGGACAACGAGGGAAGCATGGAGTCAAAATCCTGAATGCCTTTCTGGACCTGTGAGGAGAGCAGAAGGTCTGAGCAGTGCGATGGAAACCAAAGCTCCTGGGCACCACATTGTATTCATGAGCAAAAAATACCAGCTGAGTTTGTGCATCTCTAGCTTCAGGGCCTCAGCAATGCCAACTCCCTGGAGGCACTTCTGTCCTTCCTACTCTCCTGTTCTCAGTATCTTTAGCCTGCTGACTACCTCTGTGAAATATTCTTTCTCCTCTCTGTTTGGGAGGAGCTCACAGACTGCAAAGTTTCCACTCATGCCATACAGACACACTCAGTCAGTGTTTGCTTTCCTGTGAAATTTGCTATCAAAGACAACCCTACAGCACTGCAGATTCAGAAGTCTCTTTCCCACAGTTCTCCTTGTTAGATATGCAAAGGAGGTCCTTGAAGAGCTATTACAGAGTGTGAACAGAGACATAAAATTTGGTGCAGGCTTTCTGTTCCTATCTCAGCACCGAGACTCAAACAAAACAGAAAACAACTTCCCTCCAACACTTCAGCCCATGATTGGTAAAACATTTCCCAAATGCTGCTCTAGCACAGTTTGTACTAACTGTGGGAATGCTATAAATCGAAGAATATCAAAGGTCCAGCTGTCAGTACCACGATTCTAATGTTATCAAATCATTGCAGTGATCACAGTCCAGCTTTGAATTTTGTTTATGGAAGCACAAAGAGTCAAAATCAGTGTCCTTTGCAATGCAGCTGTCAGAGCAGTGTGGCCATAGCTGGGAGCAGCTCAGGATGTGAGAAAGACAGGCTGAGGGCAGCTAGAATGTTTCTGTCAGACCAGCTGGGTAGAACTGGGAAAACTTGCAAGCTTTGAGGCATACAAACCTCTCCTCAGGCTAAAAGCTTTGGAGTGAAAGGTGGGGGGTTTTTCCCTCTGTTTTATCAATTGATCAAATGTTCTTTGTCCCTTTCCTGGTTTTTATTTCACACAGACATTAGTCCCAGATAAAAGAAATCCAAAATAACAAATATACAAGACAGAACCAAACAATGCTTGCCTTCAACAAAAGAGTATTTTTAAGTTGAAGGCACCAGCTCAGAACTGGCAGTCCCTTCTTGAGTTCCCTGTGCTCATCAGCACCTTTGGTAGCTCAGAACTTTGAACCTCTGTTTCTTACCGCAGTCTTTACCCAAAAAGAAAGATAAAACACAAGTTTTGAAACCTCTTTAGGTTTCTGTGGAACAGAAAAAAGCTCAAAGCAGCGGCAGGCAGCGGCCAGCAGCACAGAGAGCTCTGTGTGGGCAGATTAGAGAGGGAGAGGATGGATCACTGGAGAGGAGGGGAGAGAGGGAAGTCACATGCAGATGATGAAAGGATGATGAGCAGTGGGGAGAGGGGAAGGGGAGCAGAGCTGCTGGGAGTGGGGAAGGAGGTGCAGGATGTGGGTTTCACTGCTCAGGTTGGCTCCTCGTAGCTCCTCTAGGTCTGAGACCCTTGGGGAAGGCAGAGACAAGAGCAAGGATGGGAAAGGCTGAAGAATTCCTGACTTGCCAGCAGGAAATGCAGATTTGTTCATACTGAGCATTTTGTGACAGATATGTGTTCCAAAAAGCGTAAATATGCTCAAATAAAAAATAAATCTTTGTTCTGACATTGTCAACATCCAGTATTTTTGAATTTGATTGTGAAATGACAGTTGGTTTTGCAACATGTTGTGCTTTGTCCATTCTAACATAGTATCACATTTTGAAAGTATAATTGAAATAATTTCATTTACTGATATTTTTTCCTGTAGCATGAATTTACATCACATCAGGAGTTTCAAAATATGCTCTGATGTGGGAAAAAAACATCAAAATAATGACTTTTCCCTGAGGTAGGAAGTTTGGTTCAAAGCATACACTGAAATTAGTTGGACACACATTGACTTCAGTGAACTGTGAGGAGATCTTCAAGAATGGAAGGAAAAAACCAGCGACAAGAAATGGAAGGAATTCCTCTTGAAACAATGCCTTACAAACACACACAAGGATCCCTCAGCCCTGCCTTTGATGTTCAGCTCCCCAAAGCTTTAACTTTGCTGCCACAGGAAGAGCAGAGCTGAGCTGCCCAGCCAGGCAGGCAGGAGCACATCAGTTCTGAGCTCTGTGATCTCCTGAGCACAACTGATCCTGGGTTTGCATCTCCCCTGGCAAAGCCTAACCACAGCCCTGCGTTCACAGCATGGAGTAGCCATGGGCACCCATTTCTGTGATTTGTCTGACTTGGGGAAGCCAAAGCCTTGGTTGTGCTGTTTTCCTGAAATATCCATTACACTTCACAAGCAAGACCTAAAGCTCTTTGGAGCAGTATTTGCTGAGCTAAAAGGATCTACCAAAGCAGGACCTGCTAGTTTCCCAGAGCTGATCCTTGTCTGTGCTGGATAAACACACAAAGATACAGCAGGCTCAGGCTGAAGGGATCCAAGGGCAATATGTACTATTGTTTGGACCAAAAAAACAATCCAAGCCAGGTTAATATTAGCACTCAGGCTGATTTTGACCTGTGGCTCCCTGAAAATCAAGTTTTGTCATGGGGATGTTGATCCACCCTTAACTGCTCCAGCACAACACTGCCACTGAAGCACAGTGTGGAGTCAGCTCCATCAAGGGGTGTTTTGTAAATGAATAACGACTTTGCTTAAAGCTAATCAACATCAAGTATGTAAAAAAAGATGAAATAGTGCTGGAAGGCAGTGGGAGGTAGAGGAGGCTCAAAGTGCAAACAGGTGCTGATCTCCCTTCAGGGGGGATTGAGTGGCACAGACCTTGCAGGGCTGTCACTTCTGATCAAAGCCAGCTGCACCACCACATAATCACCATCAGCCACCTCTGCAAGGATGCCCTGATTTATCATCTGTCACTGCTAATAACTTGGCTACTCTGTCTGAAATACTTAAAAACTTTACACAGGGATAACATTTCACTTTTTTTTTTTTTAAGAAACGTGTAAATGTTTTAAGCTGAAACGCACTGAAGTTGGTCCTTTGAGGCCATCTGTTGCTGCAGACCACCTGCCATCAAAAGAGCACCTGAGCACTCAGCATCCATCATTTCAGAGGTGTCCCTGCAGCCAGGGCTGCTGATGGGGCAGGGAGGAGGGGCTGTGAGACAAACCCTCCTGGTTCTGGGCTGCTCAGCACTCTGGAGCTGTGGGCTGACAGCCAGATGTGAAGGATGGCTGTGTGATAACAGACAGATGAAATGCTGCTTTGGGGAAGATCTGATAAGAGCTCTGAGCATTCCTTGCCTGAGCTCCTCACATCCCTTCAGCCACGCTGGTTGCTCTGCTCAGTGTCCCAACACTCAGGGATCAGCTAAACTCAAGCTAAACCCTGCAACTGCTGAGCTAGATTGTATTGCTAGTTACAGGAACATCAGCATTTCACTGAGACACAACTATTGCAATTAGAAGTTTGTGGGGTTTTGGCCTGAATCCCATTTTCCCCTGCTGGTCTCCAACTCTTACCCCATTAGTGTCTCTTCAGTAAATCCAAGTGTTCTACCAAGATAGCCTCACCAGAAAAAAGACCTTTCTGCCTTTCTTTACCTGCACACAAGCCTGTGGCAAACATCTGGTTCTTGACTTGCAGTGTATTTACACCCCAACAGAATGCATTGCTCTTAGAATTTTTATCTGATAAATGCCACTGGACGTTTCTTCCTCACCAAGTTTCCTGTGGAGTGACTGGATTGTTAAAATAACCACACACAGATACTTCTCCTAAAAGCCTGAGATAAGCAAACACCTATTGGGCCTTGACAGTAAAGAAAAATCCTAAACAATTCATCAAATAAAAATACAAACATGATTTCACTAAAATTTAAAATTACTGTGAAAAAGAAGTGTAATGTTTTTGAGATGTTGTCTTAATGATTTTTAGTATTATTATCATTTAACTAATATGCAGCCTTCTAAGACAAGAATACCAATCTGTCTTAATTATTAAAAATTATATATTAAATTAATTGTTTTGAAAATGAGTATATCACTTTCCCTTAACAGTAATAAGCTTCCAATTCCTTATGTAGCAACTTCAGTATTAAACTGTTAAGATTGCTGGGAGTTGTGGGACAGCAAGAAGTACAATTTCTGAACTAATTCGTTCTTAGGATGTCCTTAAATCCAAACATTACACTCTGCTGCATTTACAGTGTATCAGTCCTGATGTAAAGAAATTAGCACTATGCACATAATTGGCATTATGTACTTGAAGAATCTCATTTGCTCACCAGTAACCCCTCCCAAATAATTCCTGAATAACTGCAAACATGAAATAAATTCCAAATACTTTGTTTGCAGTTTAGCAAGTAACATGATGTATCCAGCCAAGCATTATTTGGCATTTTCACAGAAAAAGGTGCAGTTCTGCTCTGGTGACAGTGACGGGCCTGAGCTGACAACTGAATAAATTCAGAATGGCAGCAGGAATTCAGCACTGCTGAACATCTTTCTTCACTATTTTTCTCCTCCAGAATCCCAACAGCTCTGAGGATTCATCATCAACAATGAAAACCAATAATTTCCTGTAGGCTACAGAAATAGTGAGGTGTTTATTCCAGTGACTAAGGTGGGTCAGGGTGAAGCCTGAAATCCTTCCCTGAACCAACCTGTCCTGGCCAAGCCAGCACTGCCCTTTCTGTCACAGATGAAATTCATGTCCCAGTTGCTCCTGCAAGGTGACACACACAGCAACAAAACACATCTCAAGGGATCCTGCAGCAATTTGCAACACACAGGGTATTTAAAACCTCTGCATTTCTCAGCATCTAACACAGCTGATCTTAGCCAGAACACCCACAGATGCACAGGCAGGAATTCAAAGTTTCAAAGTGGATTTGTTCAGTGCAATGTCCTACTTTGGCTCAGGGTCCTCTGGCAGGATTAACTTCCAGGGCATCTCAAAGCTGTGTGTCTAACTGTGGCACAAAAGAGCAAAAAGATATTTTCTCTTTCTCAAAAGATAAATTTTACATCGAAAGCTGCTTTACATATGTGCACTTTAGACATGAAGATGATTAATAATACCTGCAAGACCATTTCTGTCACTCAAGTTCCTAGTCACTGCTGGGAACAGTTAAACAGTACAAGAAGGCAAAAATTCCTGTGTCACACTGCACAGATAAGTTAAAAACCAGACCACTGCTAAGGAACCTTTTGTTGGAAAGTTTCCACTCACAACACGACTGTCACAAGGATCCTCACTCTCCAAGGCCATTAAAACCTCTTTTTTCTGTGCTGAGATCCCTGATGAAGGCTTTTCTAGAGCAGCCTGGGTGAGAAAGCAAAGTTCTATTCCTGCCTCACCAGAATCACCCAGCTTGGCACCGGAAAACTGCACGGGAAACTTCAGGTTCACACCAAGCCAGCCTCCACTAAAAACTCCTTGAAAATGTATTTAAGATTGGAACTCCATCAGATAACTCCCCGAAGCAGCATTCAAATCCCGCGTTTGTACTTCCCGCTCTCCCCTAAGTCTTTCCACAAACAGTGCTACTTCCAGTGGTGTTCGAAAGGGAAAATTCCCTGAAGGGTAGAGACTGAATCGTGTTCCAGCTGTGCGGAGTGAGGCAGAGATCTTTAACATGCCCAACAGAGCAATGCAAATTTCCAGGGTGTTAACCGAGATCATTGTTGTAATCTCGGCGCTTTGTAAACACGGAACTGCTCCACATCGCTGCAGCTTTTTGCATCACCAAAGCTTCTTCCCACTCCGTTTGCTCAGTTGCAGAAGCTCACAGAAAGATGCAACTCCAAAATCCGCGTATTTCATCCCAACTTGCAATTTCTTTCGAGTAAATTACCGTTCTCTCTATTTATACTTGCAGGCAAGTATAGCAACAGCTATTATATTCACAGTGTGCTTGTATCAAATAATCCAGAAAACAAGTTTATTAACCGCAGAGCACATCAGAGGAAGTTTAGAACACACCAAATTATCAAACTAAAGAACATATTTTATTTTTAATAAAATAGTGGAGCATGAAAAATAATTGTATATTACAAATATATACAGCACAAAACTGTGCACCCCCAGCACAGTAAAGAGCATCACTCTATACAAAGCTTCCCTTTGCAGAATCTAGTGCTTCTTGATCTATTCATAGTGAGAATTTGTTTAACAATAGAAAGAGTCAATAAGCCCTTTGGGTCTCTTTGAATTGATCCC
This sequence comes from Entomyzon cyanotis, assembly GCA_024500445.1. Lineage (NCBI taxonomy): Eukaryota > Metazoa > Chordata > Aves > Passeriformes > Meliphagidae > Entomyzon > Entomyzon cyanotis. The sequence goes on from JAKEPQ010000852.1 coordinate 635,105, forward strand.
CCTTTTTTTTTTGCACAAATCAGTCCAAACGTGTATAACATTGGCTTGATTTCCATTAAAAAGCCACAAAATGTAACACTAAAGGGTTTCTGAGGACTAGACCTCTTAGTTCTTTTGTTAAGAGATTTCTTTTGTTGTCTTTATGTACAGCAAAATACTTGTTTCTCTTTTCATGTCATGGTAAGGAAAAAAAAAATGTATTGCACATTATTCTTATTCACAAAGTTTGTGTCTGGTGCAGGAAGTTTCTCTTTTGGTGAAAGAATATTGGTGAGCATTATAGATTGAGCCTGTTTTTAGGGACTCCAAGCAGAGGAGTTGTAAAGGATTTTAAAGTTAGCAGAGGTTGCTTTCCCAGAGAGCATCCTTGCTCAGGAAAAGCCTCCTCGGTGTCCCTCGAGAGACAATGCTCACTTGGGCATTTTAAACCAAACCATTGCTCCAGCAAACTTGACTATGCCTTGTTACTCACAAAGCTGAAGGAAATTCAGCCCAGCCACATGAAAAAGTTAAATAGGTGTTTGTTGTTGAGTTTGGGTTTGTTTTTATGTTTTTTTTAATCTGAGGGATGGATGTGATACATAACTACAAATTAATAACAGGACAGAATGTTTTCATTCACAATATTTCTTTCACTGAAAACCTTCCCATGAGTATGTTTACCTTCAGTTTTTCACCAGGTCCTGAATTCAGCACGACACATTTTTGTGCCTTGAGATATTAAACTGTTCTGACAAAAAAAAGCACCATTCGTTTTTTAATTTCTGACAGCTACTGTGGACATTTGTAAGTCTGTGAGGTGAGACACAGTCTTTTCTAAAACCTGGTCACACACAGGTGGGAGGTTGTAGTGTTGATTCATACTTTGCAAGGTGAGTTTTCTGCGGGTGTTGAGGTTTTTTGTAGATTCCACTACTCGTAATAACACTAGCAGGTTTTCTCCTACTTCTCTTCTTTAATCTCCGACTGCAAACATTTTGCCAGGACTGAAGAGTCTTGGAAGTCCAGATCCACATGCCACTAGTAATGCCCACAACTAACAACATAAAAATTTTGACCATAAAAATCTCTACTGCTGGGATGGAGTTGTTCATCATGCAGTCTAAATTTTTAGTCTGATTGTTCATCTTGCACTTCTGCTGAGTTGCCACAATTTTCCAATAATCCATGTTCAATCTCTCATAAAAATAGCAAGCTATCACACAGGTTGCAGGCACTGTATACAAAACTGAGAAGACACCAATCCTGACCATAAGTTTCTCCAACTTGTCTGTATTTTCTCCACCCGTTTTCATCACCCTCCTGATATGAAAAAGGGCCACAAACCCCGAAAGGATGAAAGAAGTGCCAATGATTAGATAACAAGCCAGAGGGATGAGCACAAAGCCCGTCAAGGCGTTCACATCCATGCTGCCCACATAGCACAGCCCTGTCAGCTCGTCTCCAGCCACCCTCCTCATCACCAGGATCATGATGGTTTTCACGGCTGGAATGGCCCAAGCTGCCAGGTGAAAGTAGCTGCTGTTGGCCTCGATGGCTTCGTGTCCCCACTTCTTCCCAGCCGCCAGGAACCAGGTCAAGGTCAGGATGACCCACCACAGGGAGCTGGCCATGCCAAAGTAATAGAGCACCAGGAACACGATGGTGCAGCCGGTGCTCTCCAGCCCCTCCTGGATGACATAGAGCTGCCCGCTGTCCCTGTCGCAGGCGATGCTCTCAGCGCCCGAGAAGAGGCGGATGATGTAGCCCACCGAGTAGACGCAGTAGCACATGGAGAGGAAGATAATGGGCCTCTCGGGGTACTTGAAACGCTGCGGGTCGATGAGAAAAGTGAGGACGGTGAAAGCACTGGAGAAGAAGCACAGAACGGACCAGATGGCAATCCAAACGACAGCAAACTGCTTGTCATCCCTGCTCCAGTAGACATCGACCCCCGGCGTGCAGAGCGGCGCGCAGGAAGCGCTCTTTTCCACATGGTGGAACTTGCCGGGGTTTTCGCAGGACGTTCTGCTCAGGCTGTCCTTGTGCTGCTGCACGTCGTGCCCGCCGCTGGGCCGCTGGGGACGGAACATGGGTGGCAGCATGCTGGAGCCCCGGGGCGGCTCGTCCGAGCCGTTGTTGGGAGCTTCCATGCACAGGTAGTTGGGGTCGTTCTTGTTGGGCAGCTTGCTGCAGTCCAGCGAGTCCGGCCACTTGAAATTGAACTGCTCCATGATCGGGGAGCACTTCAGCCTCGCCTGCTCGCACATCACCCTGCAGGCCGGGATCGGGGTGGACACCTGCTCCGTGCACATCGGGGCGTACAGCGAGCACAGGAAGAATTTCAGGTGCCCGTGGCACCCGTACTCCACCAAGGGGGCAAACTCGTGCAGCTGAATGGCGGCTTCCCTCTGGTTCTCGTGGCCCATCAGGTTGGGCATCCTGGTCATGTTGTAGCCGATGTCCTTGCACATGGGGATCTCGATGGGCTGGCACCTCCCGTCGCCGGGGCGCTCGATGTCCATGGAGCTGATGGCCGCGCAGCAGCCGCACAGGCACAGCAGCAGCACGGCGCTGCCCGCCCAGCGACCCATCGCGGCGGCTGGCGAGCGGGGGGCGAGCGGGGCGAGCGGGGGGCTAGCGGGGCTCAGAGCAGCTGCCGGCCCGAGCTCAGCCCTGCCCGCCGCTCCATCGCCCCCGAGCGCGGCGGGGCGCCGGACGGAGCGCGGCGGGGCAGCATCGCCCGAACCGCGGCCGGGCCGGCAGAGCCCCGCAGGATTCCGCCGGCGGCAGGCAAAGAGCTCCCGGTCCGCAGATGCGCCCAACTTACTGCGGGCGGCCCGGCAACTTTCTGCTCGCCGGGCTTCCACTTTCGCGATCTTCCCGCCGCCCTCGATCCGCTCGTTCACCGCTCCGCTGCCTCCCGGAGCGATGCCGGGCAGTTCCGCCCGGCCGGAGCCCAGCGATCGCCGCTTCCCCGGGCAGTTCCGCCCGGCCGGAGCCCAGCGATCGCCGCTTCCCCGGGCAGTTCCGGGGGGCCAGGATCGCCGCTTCCCCGGGCAGTTCAGTTCAGCTGGAGCCCAGCGATCGCCGCTTCCCCGGGCAGTCCAGTTCAGCTCAGTCCGGCCGGAGCCCAGCGATCGCCGCTTCCCCGGGCAGTTCAGCCCTGCTGGAGCCCAGCGATCGCCGCTTCCCTGCCCGCTGCGGAGCCGCGCTGTCTCCGGGGATTCTCCTCTCCTCTCCTCTGCTCTGCTCTCCTCCAGTGGGTCACAGCTCCGCACTTTCTCGCCGAGAGCTGGGGATTGGTTTATCCAAGCGCGGAATAAAGGAGGAGGAGGAGGAGGAAATATCTAAGCCATTGAAGAGGGGGGCCTGGAAAATCCCCCCTGCTCGCCGCCCTCTGGTCTGGGTTTGCAATAGGTCTGCGCTGTGCCGAGCAGTGCGGGCTGTGCAGCTCCGCTCCCCCTCCGCTGAAACTCCTGCGGCCCGAGCAGCTGCGGCTCTGGGGCGGCTGGATCCCAGCATAAAATAAAGTGAAAAAAAAAGCTAAACGCAAGAAGAAGAAGGAAAAAAAAAAAGACCTGTGCAGGATCCGCCTCGCATACGACATCCACTTTGCATGAGAAAGGTGAAGCTGACACGGTGATTACTTTCCAATCACTCGGAACGCCTTGAAACCTCCTTAAGGACCCCTACAGGTTCTCCTTGATCGGCACCGATTAGAAAAAGCCCCGTTTGTTTCTCTCTCCTTCTGGCTTTCCTTCCTTTCTCCTCTCCCTCCCGTTGCCCTCTCTGGGAAGTTTAACAAGAGCTTTTCTCTAGGAGGCTGACCCGCCTGCCCTCCCTCGCTCAGGTAGGAAGCCAGCGAGAGCGAAGCCTTCAGACTTGGTGTCTCCTGAGCAGAGGGTGACGGTGGTGCCTCCCCGGCTGCCTTTATCGCAGGGGGGCGAAGCTCTAGCCGGGAGGATGTGGGGAGGAGGATGCATTTTATGGCGAGTGCTATAAACTCTTCGCTGCCAGGGCCATAAAATATGGTTGCTTTCAGCCTGGAGTCTCAGCTTTTTTTCAAACGTCGTGCTTTGTCTCGAATTCCTAACTGAACAGGACAGGCAGGATTGCTGAAAAAGTACCTGATTATGGTTTCAATCACAGTAGGGCATTACTCGAAAAGTAGCTTGCCCTTTTCTTTTTTTTTTTTTTTTTTTTTTTTCCCCCTGCCTTCCTTCCTTAAATAAGAAATGCAAAGAGGACTAGAGACATACCCTTGGGGAAGTTACTCTATCCACTATAGAAAAGATTCTTACAGATTTTGGAGACGGGAATCGCTCTAAAGTGAGTCGTGTTTACTTTTAAAGTTAAGCTTTGAGATTTATTTTACTCATTGGTCTCTCAGAGCTCGAGAAGGAGGAAGTTAAATCCCAAGCCAAACTCTGCTCGCAGTTTTACAGAGGGAAAAGGAGCGCAGCGATCAGAAGTCAAAGATTAGCTCTGCTCGACTCCCCTTCCCCCGCCTCCCTCCCCCCGGAGCTGTTTTAGCGAACACGTTAATGAAGAAGGCAAATCTCGCTTTATTTCATTCATGCTCACCCCCTCAGCCGGGCTGCTCTCCACCAGCGCCGCTCCTTATCGAGCAGAGCACGGGTTCTCCTGGAACCAGCAAACCCCGCAGGTCACACTTAACACCCACCCGGCTCCGGAGAGGAACTGTTGGCTTCCTCGCTGGTGATAAGGGTGAAACGGATCCGAGCGAGGACAACAGACCAGGGCTAATGTTTGCCTCCCAAAGCCCCCAAGATGTGGCCAGTGCTTGCCAAGGAGTAGAAGCCATCAGGAAAACGTGGCTTTTAAAGCGTGGAGCTTTCTGTGGCTCTGCAGTGGATGGAGGGGATTATATTTATAAAGTGCTGGTCTCAGGCACTGACCTTGCCTTGGACACCTCGGTTCCTCAGGGAATGTTCCTCAAGCAGGCAGTGCTGTGTGCAGAAAAAGGGCTTTATTTATTTTAGTGTGTCTGTGTGTGAGAGAGTGTGCTGGGGCATTTCCATTCTTCATTAATCTCAGCCTGTTTTCTTAGTATTTGTATTCATCCTGATTCCCCTTCTAGAGAGCTCAGCTGGGGGTAGCAGGGAAGCGTGGGGAAAGCTTTTTCAAGGGACAAGGAAATTCCACTTTAAAAAGTAGAATTGAAATAATAACAAAAAAAAGCAGAATTTAAATAATGCATAACAGGAACATACTCAATGTTTCTTTTATCCAACTTGATTGTTTGGGAGCTTGTTTTTCTTTCTTTTTTTTTTTTTTCCCCCAACAAGCATTTTTGTAAAGCATATTCTATCACCATTGACATTAAAGTAATCTAGAAAAAAATACATGAAATAAAACATGGCCTTTTTATTCTGTAGCACTGATAGCAACCTTTTTCTCCTAAGAGGCAAAAAAAGAACCACAAATGAAAGTGAGAAAAAAAAAAAAGGGGGGGGGGAAAGTCCACCCTTTGTAGTTGTGTCTCTCTTAATTGATCTTTCATGTGCCAATTTAAATCAGCCTTGTTTTTCCAGCCATTATTTTAGCCAGTGCATCCTGCTTTAGATCATTTCTTTCACTTGCTATATTTTTAAAGAGCTATCCACGAGTATCACCCATTCAAGCAGCCTGAGCCAGTGAGAGTAACAAATAGAACATTATTATCGGGAAACGAGAGTGCTGAGAAATCAGCAACTGGAAGATACCTCTGTAACTAATAAATGAAAAGAGCCTTTTGATGGCTCCAGCTGAAAAGATATTTTATTTTATTTTTTTTCTCCTGTGTGTGGGATTTGAGATGTGTGATTCTATGGAGCAGCCAGGCACCCCTGCTGCTAGGCCCTGGCTAGGAGCTGGCCCCCCTCTGGCAAATGTTATGGAGAATTGGGAGGAATTTTATGGCTGTCTTTTCCCTCAGCTCTTTTTTCTTTTGTCTTCTTTGAAGAATGACTTTAGACATTTTATTTACATATTTAACCATGGATGAAAGAGGAAAAAGAAAGCATTTGGGCCGTTGTGGGAATAGTGATATGTTTAAATTAATGGAAATCTTATTAGGCTTCTAAAATTTTAAGCAAAAGATTTTTAATGAAACTTTATAATTAAACATGATTTCAAATAATGTGCCAACTCACAGGAAGGACGCATTTCTCCCTCTAGCTATCCATCTCCCCACCTCCCAAAAACTGTGCAGAGGAATAATCTGTACCCTAAAGTCCAGCTCTTCTGTCCCGTAAGGAAAAGATTTACCAACTCGAATGGTTAATAAGGCATGCAGTAATTCAAACCATAACTAAATGTTTTGTAGGTAAAGCAAACCATAAACAAGGCAGGAAAAAAGCCCAGCCAGCCCTGATCCCTGCAATGGCAAAGTTCCATGCTGAATAATCTCTTACAGTGGCAGTGTGATAAAACACTTTGATATGGGTGATGGGGAAAATCAAAGTTGCATCCATTCTATCCATGTTGGAGTCGTTGGAAATTACAGTGCCAGGCGAGGCTTTCTGCAATGGGATTAAAGAAGACCCAAATAATCCGTTTGAGATAAAATGTTCTGACACTTCAGCAGCAGAGAGGAATGAAATGATCAGCTTGGGGAGTTGAAGAGTTAATTAGTACATTAAAGATTTTTAGTACAATAGTCTAAATTACTTATGAGGAGCAATGATGTGCTGTGACAGAAGGAGAACTGATTTTGACAATCCTATATGTGAGAAGTCTGTAGCTATAACTGTTTTTTTCAGGCTCAATATTTCTGGCCAGCCATTTGTAACACAAAAAAATAGAGATCAGTTTAATGTTAATCCCATTCAATAATCCTGTGCTCATCTCTATTTTTATGCACATTTGGACACTTTTTAACTCACACGTTTCATTCCAGTAACAAATTCTATTATATATTAAAAACACATATATTAAAAAAAATATGTTAGCCATACAGATAACAACTGTAAAAGAAAAAAGATCAACACACAAGAAGAAAGCTGATAGCTATTCTAGCAATGTTAGGAGCTTGTATTTCATACTGAATTTCCTCTAGATATTAATAAAATTAAACGGCATGCAGAGAAATGTTTATTTTCCAAACGGAATGGATTTATTTTTTCCTAGCTACAGAATCTTTGAGCAGTGTTCCTCCCAAATTTAAGTGAACATGTCTGCTTAGTAGGACAGGCAGACTGAGAAATATTCCCATGCAAGTGGGAATCTTCACAATGCACAAAAGTTTTAATTGCCTCAGAAAGGCACCGCCACCAACAGCTCAAAGAATTAAAAACAAAAACAAATCATAAATGGCTGAGTGGCTTGTATAGCATTGCTCTAATACAATTTAGCTGGCTATTTTAAGGGCACTTCCCTTGAAATGTGGTTTGAAATATTACCAAAGGTTCGACGGGGTGCATTAGTGTGAATTGCAAATCAGAACATTTCTTTAATCCCCTTTTCATGGCCTGGCTTCGGATCAGTGGCATCTAAGGGACTCCCCACTGCTTCTGGCTCAGGAGGAACCATTCACTGGGGCAGCTTCCCTCCTCTATTCCCACAGTCCAGAAAACAACACCACAGACAGACACCCTCCAACTAAATTAGATTAAACTCCTTCTCTTCCACAGCACATTAGCCTTTTCACTGCCCGAGATTCATTATTCAGCTACTCCTAATTTAAAGATACAGTATTTTTCTGCTCTTAGGAACAAAAAACAACAAACAAAACTGAAGCCAGAGCTAAGAAAAAGAAGATTCCTGGTCAGGAATAAACTCAATAATGTTTACATAAAATTACATAAAGGCAGGCAAATATCCTTTTCACTTATACTTTGATATTATGGGAATATTATAATTGTAAAGCACAGGTCACAGCAGAGAGTTCTACAGACACTAAAAACAAGGACAGGCCCAGTAAAAAAAAAAAAAGCATGCAGATTTTCCTTTTTTATAAACACCATTTGATAACCTTCATTCACCAGTCTTTTTCCAATGCACTGTTTGCCTATCTTGCAGCCAAATCTGGGCTTGTGAAGACATAAACAGTGAAAACTGCAGATGATCGTGAGGATTAATTAGCTCTCTTGTTGTCATTTCCTCCTTTATTTCCATCCACAACTTCTCCACTCCTACTTTTCAAGGTAAAACCGATTTTTTGCACCCTCTGCCATTTGGGTCTGAGTCTGTAGCTCTGCACAACCCCAAATTCAAGCAGCCAGGAGCAGTCAGACCTGGGCAAGCTGTCTGTGGGATTTCAGGGCTCTGCACTGCCTTTGCAGCCCCAGCAAGTCCCACATTTATCATTATAAATACCATAATGCTGGAGTAGCACCTGGATGGTGCAAAAGGACAGAAGGGATACTGAGTGTTAAATTCTCTGATTTAGGAAAGAATGAGCCCCTCTGCACAGGAGAATCTCTGCTGCTCATGGGTTTGGGTGCCCAGGTGGTGTGGAGCAGCACTGGGGTGGCAGCAGTGCCAGGGCAGGGATTGTCCCTTTGTGGGATACTGAATCCTGGTTTGGGATCAGGGATTGTCCCTCTGTGCCACACTGTGACCCTGGCTCAGGGATTGTCCCTCTGTGCCACACTATGATCCTGGTTTGGGCTCAGGGATTGTCCCTCTGTGCCACACTGCCAATCCTGGCTCAGGGATTGTCCCTTTGTGCCACACAGGAAATCCTGGCTCAGGGATTGTCCCTCTGTGCCACACTGTGATCCTGGCTCAGGGATTGTCCCTGTTCCACTGTTTCAGCCCCACACTCACTCCCAGCCTAAACCACAACCCATCCTAATGTCACCAAATCCAATCTCTTTTATCCTCATCATACAGAACATGACAAGGCTGTGCTTCCCACCTGAGCAGGAATTTGATAGAAATGTTGAAGCATTCTCCTGAGAATCCATGTGGCTCAAAGGCACACACTGCCAGTGTGGTGCAGAGTGAGGCACAGAAAACTTCCCTGTGCACTGCAGTTCCACCAGGATGAAATATGGGGAGGAAGTGTTACATTTAGATCCCTCTTAGATGTTCAGAGGTCTTTTTTCCTATTTAAATTATTATTACATGGAAGCGATTAAAGCACAGTGGGAGGAAAGACCTGCTTAGTCTGAAATACTTGTAGGGAATGCACAGACAACAGCATGGTTAAGGTATAATGAGAGATTATTGCTGGAAATGTCTCTGTGGCCTCCAGCCCCTTGTCTAACTTTGTGTTTTCTGTCTTTAAATGAAGAATATTTAGGGAATGGGAAGTGCTCAGACACAGCTATGTTGGAATGCACCATCAGAAAATTCAGATATTTGGGAAGACACTGCCAGACCTTTCTAGATCCTCAAACACATAACATTTGAGTTTGGCAATCTCCTGCTGAAGAGCACAGCAGCAGTGCTACATGCTGCACACATTAGGCAGCCATGTATACAGAACCAATTCAAAGCAGCTGTTGAAGAGCAGAAATTTTAGGGGAGCTATAGGGTGAATTCCTCCATCCATACATCTCCTTTTTTTTTGGGAGTGGGAATGCAAAGGAGGAGGGAATGAAAAATTGATACTGCTCTGTGCTCCAGATGAAAGAACAAACATAATTTTATTTTCTTTAATGACTGTACTGGATTCTGAAATTAAACCCAGCGGGTAAAAAGATCCTGTGCAGATTTCAAAAGAGATCATGTAGTCTGTCCATGTGCTAAGGCAGGCACTTTTTTAAAGCCCTGCCATGTTCTGTAAAACTGAAAAGGGTTATCCCTGTAAGCATTCCTCTTTTCAAAGCCATCTCTCTCCCTCCACCTACTCCAAGGCGGTGGATATTCCAAATAAATGTCATCCTAACTTATAATGTCATTTTGTGGTTCCTCCCTCTAACTTTAGAAGGAGAATTGCTGTATACTCTGCATTAAATATTATTAGACCTCAACATACAGACAGCACTCCCTTCTTTTTTTATCCTCTCAGCAGAACCAGACAGAAAAAAAAAGCCAAAAAAACAAACAAAAAACCCCCCCAGCCATATAAATAACTGAATATAATCCCCAGTCCGGATTTTAAACCAATTGAACTGAGAATAGCTAACCTTCGCTCTGAACTCACTCCAGCTGCAGGTTAATGCAGTTAATTGCAGAGCACCTGGCCTAAGCCTCAGGTATATGAATCATCCCACAGCACACCTTTCAAGCTTTTATTCTTATGGGATGGCCTGGGGCAGCTGACAGTGCCTGTTCCAGCTTTGTTCCTAGTGGGTGTGCCAGCAGGCTGTCAGAATTCCCTTCTGCCATGCAAGGGCTGTGTTTAAAGTGTGTGTATGTGTGAGTGAGTGAGTGTGCCAGGCTGTGGTTGAGCAGTGTCTGTCCCAGCAGTGCTGCTGAGCCCAGCCCTGCCTGGAGTCACCTGGACATCACTGTGTGTGCATCCTGAGCACCAGCACAGCTCAGAGAGAGGGGCTGCTGCTCCTGGGGTCATGGCAGTGCCAGGGTGGGAGTGAGAAAGGAGTGTGTGTGTGATACCTGTGTGTGTGTGTGTGTGTGTGTGTGTGTGTGTGTGTGTGTGTGTGTGTGTGTGTGTGTGTGTGTGTGTGTGTGTGATACCTGTGCATGTGTGATACCTGTGTGTGTGTGATGCCTGTGTGTGTGTGTGATACTTGTATGTGTGTGTGATACCTGTATGTGTGTGTGATCCCTGCACACGTGTGCTCTTGTTTGCACATGTGTGTGATCCCTGCACATGTGTGATCCCTGCGCACGTGTGCTCTTGTTTGCACATGTGTGTGATCCCTGCACATGTGTGATCCCTGCACATGTGCTCTTGTTTGCACGTGTTTGTAAGACAGCTATATTCCCCATGTCTGTGTAAATACACAATTGTGTAAATGCACAGTCCATCCCTCCCGACCCAAGGCTAGTCCCCTTCAGCTCTTTCTTAACTCCACAAGTGATCTGCTCAGCCCTCATCCATGCAGAGCCTGTTCCTGGCTGCAGATTTATTTATACATCAATAGCAAAAAGGCTAACTGAATTAACTGTTTACCTAAACACCATCATGTAGATGCCCATAACATATGTACAGCCATGTGTGTTTTATAAATAAATACCTCTGTGCACATGTGTCAGGCACTGAAATGCCCTGCAGGGCCTTTTGGTGAGGGGGAACTACTTGTAGATACTAAGTTCTTGCTAGTCTGGGATTGATTATGCCGAGCTTATTAAAGTGGTTTGCAGCTTTAAACTGGTAAATATAATTTAGAAAGGGCAGGACGCTGTTTTGAAAATAGTTGGTCACTACCTTGCACAGACAGAGCTCTGAAAGTGCAGTTTCATTTATCTTAGCATGCATTAACTGAACTGTATTTCTTTATGTGGGTTTAATACAATTGTGTCACATGGCATCCTTCAGCTGTGGGTGATCCACAGATAAAGAATGTGAAACTAATGGAGATAAAGAAGGTTAGTGGAGAAAAGTCATGAAGAGAAGGCAAATGAGCTGTATTGCACATGTACTTTATACACAGAATTAATGATGGTGTGTACAAAACTGTACTGGAACAAGGACAGTCTGGAAATTATAAAACTGCCCTCTCTGGCAATACTGATTCTTTGTTTGTTTGATGTGTGTTAGCACAGAAGATTGGGTTACTCCTTAAATTACACACAAATAACAATCAGACACTGTCACAGCAATCTTGATGTTGTCATTTTTTCCATTGTAACATTCCACTGCATTGGTCAGCAAACTACCACCCAAATATCAAAGTGCTCACTCCTGATGATGATGATTTCAAACCACTTATTTTCAGTCTGCCTGATACTCTTGCCTCTTGCCTCTTGCTTCATTAAGTGTTCCCATATATAATGAGTATGTTACAAGTGTAAAACACTAAATTTCTGATCTCACAGCATTTGATGTTTCTTTGTCCAAGCAGAATAAAGAGCAGAGCCAAGGGAAGTGTTAACCAAGCACTGCAGGCTCCCCAGGCTGGACCCTCCTGAGGAACCAGGATGCATTTCAGACAAAAAAGGCCAAATCTGCTGTCATGGCAGTCAACATCAGAGCTCTGCTGACTGCCAGGAGTCAGGACTTTGGAGCTGAGAGGTGATGTTCAAATGCAGCTCTGGAGCCCACAGTGCCACCACACCTCAAGGGTGAGTGTCAGACCCAAAAAACAGGTTATTCAGCAGCCCTGAGAGGCTGAGATGAGTTTGTGAGATGAAAACAGCAATCTCTGGCTGTGATGTTGGTTTGGGATAGATGGTTGTCTGGGATGACCTGTAGGAAAAGTGGTGTCTTTATCTTAATCTATGGATAAGATTGAAGGAATCTAACTAGTTTCCATAGTTACCATCAGTCACAGGTCATTCATCTGCTCAATATTTAGATCAATATCTGAGGTCATTCTGGTGAATCTTCCTCTTTGGAATCAGCATTGCTTCATTCAGTTGGGTGGCACAGCTCATCCTCCATGGCAGTGACACAGATGTGCATCTGTGCTGATGTGACAGCAGAACCCAAGTCATGCAAGTTATTATCTAAAACTGTCTAATGGAGCTCAGGCATAGTTCATCTGCTGTAAATTCACATTATCATCTCTCTGGAAGGGCCTGAGAGAGGGATGGTCATCCCCTAAGCTTTTTAAGTAATGCCAAAGTGATGCACAGAGGAGAATTTCACCATAACAAATAGGGTCCTTTTTATGTTCTGTCTCAAAAACAGAACATGTTAAAAAGCAGCCATTCAAAGTCCATGACATAAATGGGAAATTGCTCCAGCAATCCTAATTTTATTCGGTTATGGACTCTAGAATTTGCTTTTGTTTTCACTGTCCTTGGCTTTGGGTTTATTAAAAATTCAACTTGAAATCAAATTAAATGATAGTTTATGTTTTTGGAGTAAATACAGTTTTAGCATCAGATTGGTTCCTTACTTTCAATTTTACTTTGCCATGCCAAACCAGTGAAATAACATCCTCACCATCCTCTCCCTATTTTACTTGCCCCAGGTATTCCTGCAGAGCCTTTCTTTCACTTCTAGAACAAGAGTTTATCAAATGCTCTGTCAAAGGCAAAGCAGAGGATAAACACATCCCTTCCCCTCTCTTGTGATGAATGTTTGCTGACACAGGTCACCAACTTTATAGCATTTATTCCAAACAAAACCTGCTATTATGTAGTGGGGTTATCTGTAACAGGGCAAAGGAAAGAGGAATACTTGCTCTTGTTTCCATTGCTCAGTTTGATTTTATTACTATTATATTACAGTGCTTGGGTTGTTTGGGGTTTTTTTAAGAGGGGAAAGAAAAGAAGCGTGGACTTAATTTTGTTTAGCTTCTAATCTCTTGCCAAATGCATTAGCTGGAAGCATTTTATTCTGACAAAATATAGTCTAAGCTGGAAGAGTTCTGACTCATCTGCTGCTGTCCATTGTCCCTTGAGAAACAGCTCACTGTAGCCAAGGAAAGCTTTGGTCCATGGAGCAAATGTTAATCTGCATTATTAGAGGAGATACTCTGAGCCTGGGATCTCCTGCCCTGAGCAATGGTAGCACAGGAGAAAGCCAAGTTCCTGGGCTGAGCCAGGTAATCAATCAGTGCAAACAACAGGGCCATCCAGACAAGATTTAATAAGAGGAATGAATGGAGCCAGCTAAGCCCCCAGGGACAGATGAACCTACTTCTCATTTTCTGTTTATTAAAACCATTCGTATCAATTTGTCATGTGGAAGCATTTAGTTCAGTCGAGCACAAGTGTAATTTAAAAATCTTGTTAATAATGCTTTAAATACAGACTGTCAGATGCTTTACACACAGGTGATAAGGGAACCAGAGTGGTAGCTTAGGATGCCAATGTAGGATGTACTAAACAGTGGCTCAAAGTTATTTTTCTGTAAATTCTCTGAGGCCAGTGTAGTTGCCAAAGGCATGAATTTAGGAAAAGCCATCCACTCACTGCACTCCAAAGGCCAGAGATTAACTGCTCTGAAGTTGCTCTATTTTTGACCATCAGTTTTCTGAGATTTATCCTTCTATTTGCTCGAATTGGCTGTGAACTGATTTCAAGAAACTTGTAAGAGTTCCTGGAAAGCTCCAAAAGTGTGCTGGATTTTTTTCTCAAAAGTGAGAAGCACCTTGCAAGCTCTTCCCCTCCTGGCAGCAGAGATACTCCTTGTGGCTAAATGGATTTGCTGTGTTTTGCAAACTCACTGCAGGTCTCCTCATCCTTGGAGCTGCAAGGAGCCAAAGCAGCTCTGCTTCTCCAGCAGGACCAGCTCAGACACTGTGGGCATTGCTCTTGGCAGAGAGCTCTTTGCAGGACATTTCACAGGAAAATTTATCCAAAAAAGAGTCAATTGCTGGGGAGCTGAACTGTCAGGCTGTTGTTCTGCAGCTGTCCTTGAGCAAATGTTATACTTTTATGAAATTTGGCTCAGTGTTCTACCTGGAGTGAATTGTGCCTCTGAGCTTTATCCAAATGATGCTCTCCTCATTTCCTTGAGCTGCCCACAGTTCAGAGCCTCTCTATGTCCATTGCACAGTGAGAAATAAATGGCTGTTTGTGAACTCTGGGAGTGCAACTGCCACAGAGCAAGCTGAGCTGCAGAAGAGAAGTTTTCCTGGTGTGGCCTTGGCTTTGCCTTAGCCTGTCCCATTCATCACCAGTAATCCAGACACTCAGCCCTGCCATGACATCCATCTGCACAGGTGTAATTAGTATCACACCTACAGGCTCTGTTTCTCTTAAATAATCCTTTGATGAATGCTGGAGATATTAAGCATGTTGTTAGAAGGAGTTGGTGCTTAGAAGAGGGAAAAATGCTCTGCTTCCTGACTGCTTTGTTCTTTTGAATTATTACACGGTCGAAAAACAAAACCTTTTCTCTCTTCCAAAAGAATATACCAAATGCTGCCACAGATTTGATCAAACTGTTTCAGGTTCCAGTAGTTACTAATAATCTAAGGCAGAAAGGAGAGGAAAGGCAACCTCAAACTCTCAAAATATTCAATAAACTCGTGGCCCAGGACTAGCTCAATACACCACAGCCTATAAACCTCAAGGCTGGGAATTGAAACAACCTCTCGGTATGAATGGCCAGACCAGACCTCCCTCCTTCCACTGAGCAACTTCAGTCCCTGGTAAAGTTTTATAGCTCTAACGAGATCTTTAACAAATTAAAGCCACTGGAACCTGGACTTTGTTCTTTCTTCCTAAACTGCCCACCTTCCACTCTATCCAGAAATGCCAGGATGGTTTTAATTCAGACCCCAGAATGGAACAAAGCTCAGTATTCCTACCATAAACCTTTCAAAGAAGAATTTGGGCTTAGTGGAGCTTTTTAATTGTGGTAGAAGCTCTGCTGCAATAAATACAGACTTCTGTCATTTTGGTATCTTTGTTATAATCCACTAAATCTATTAGAATATATTCATAGCTGAGGGAAGGCTGGGATCCCTGTGACTGCACTTCTATTTGCATTATTTATGTAGCAACAAGAACTAGATAAGGCAGAGAAATAAGATCCTTGATCATCACCTCCTTTGATCATCCCCCTTCCCCCTCTGCATGCACAGAGCATTCCATGGAGGAATTCTGGTTCACAACTGGAGCTCCACAGAGCACTTCTAGGAATTCCACACCCAAAATGCCACGTTGGGAGCCTTTAAGTGCAGGATAAACCACCCTGGGTTGCCTCCCTGCTAAAAGGGCACTCAGTGCAGTGCAGGAGTGAGAAGGAAACACCAATGATCAATCTAAGGTCTCATGTGGAAAAGCTGTGCTCCTGTTCAGTTCATTTTACCCTCCCAGACACCCCAGCTCTCAGCACAGCCCAGGTTCTGTCCAGAAATGCCACTGCCCAGTGGATGGATTTAATTCAGAATGGTACAAAGCTCAGTATTCCTACAATAAACCTCTCCAAGTTTTATTCTCCAGCGAGGCAGAGATCCCTGGGCAGTGCTTCCCATAGTGCTGTGCGTGTTCAGCAATTTTATCTCTCTCTTCCCTCTAAGAACTTCTGTTTTCTGTGGATTTTCACTGTTTAGGTTCCCAGCCAAAGAAGGATGCCCCCCAGAACACAGGCAAGGATCCAAGGAAGCCACTTTGCCTACAGCTCTGTGACACACACAGCAAGGATTCTGCTTCACTCTCAGCTTAAGTTTCAACTGAAAATCACATTTCCTAAAGTGTTCTCTCAATCTGTTCAGGAAAGCTCTTGGGTTTAGTAGGAAGCTACCAAAAAGTAGAAAATTGGTACCAAGACTTTGCATACTGAAAGGAAAGGGAAAGCACATTCACATCCATAACAGGATGTAAAGCATGTCAGTGAGCAGAAAGAAAATGCTGGGAAAATCCCTTCCCATTACATGTGTGGGGATTTGGGTTTAGCTCTAGCTAGGTTTTTGAATTCATTGTCAGGTTTGGCATGAGCTCTTCTGTTGCTTACCCAGGAGCCTCAGACTCCAGCAGAAATTCTGAGGATGTTGAGCCTGAAATGAGCCCAGGTTTGTTCAGGAGCTGTCATGGCCCAGGTGTAAAACCTCCAGTAAATATTAGACATAACTCAAACTGAGAAATCAGCCCTGCTCTGACTGGCTGGGAACCACGAGGCACAAAGGACAAAAAGCAGCTTCTGCCATCGAGACACATGGTATTCCTAATTGACACCCATAAAACTAAAATTAGTCAAAACACATTCTTCACCAAGGCTTGGAGTATTTATTGCACAGTGAATAAAAATCCCCACAAAACAGAAAGCTTCGGTTGATGAGACTAAACTCAGACATGGTGTTTCTGAAATGCCCTCACTGCAGGTTGAAATTTTATTTAATGCACTTTGGAGGCTTTTCACTGACTTTAGTAATTATTCTCCAAAGGGTAAACAATCTTTTTACACCCCTAAAAACCACAGAAAATAACAGTATTCAGGACAGAGGGGGAAAAAAATGGGAAGTTTTTCAGGGTTGCTGCTCATTAAAACTGCAGGACTGACAAATACATTTACCAGGATATGTAGTGAAAGCTCTGACTAATTCTAGGCCATTTCCACTTAGCTGAACATTTCTTCACAATGGCTGGGAAAAGTCACTCTCCAGTGATGAGTTGTTTTCACATTTTGCATGACACATCCCAACCATAAATGACATTTTGCTATGAGATGCTAAATCTCTTATGTAAAGTCTTTTACACACTATGACTGATTTCCTAGTGTGTTAAGTTTTGCATTTCATGGCTAGTAAATTTAGTAGACTTTATTTTCTATGAGAAATTAATATGAACATTATGGGATCTTTTACCTCTGGTTGTTTCTAATTCCTTCTACACAAAAACGTGTTTCTTTGATGACTGTATTAGTGCAGGAATATGTCTGCCAAGCCAGATGTTTGTATTTCCACTGAAACTTATGATATGATGCTGGGAAAGTGCAGAGAAAAGTGCTAGAAAGTGCTAAAATTTAAAAGTGCTAAAATTTAAAATTTAAAAGTGCTAAAATTTAAAAAGGCAAAAAATTAGAGGAGACTCCACACCAACAGTGCTGCAGAGTGCAGAGAAGTGCATAATTAACTCCTCCTTGCCACCCCAAGGCCTCAGTAAAATCCTCCTCCAGTGACTGTCCTGGGCTTTGGGTCAGCTGATAACAGAGGATGCTCAAAAGAAATGCAGCTCCGTGTCATAAAAGCCTTCAGAGCACTGTGGTGGATAATACAATATTCTGATGGGTTTGTGGTGAATAACTGCCCTGAGCAGTGACTTCTCTGGCAAGTCTGAAGCTCTGTTTCTGTGCTGTGAATCTTGAATGTCCAAAATGGAGCAGAGAGCTGCTCTGTGACATGTGCAAATTCTGCTCTCTGGTGCTAACAGCCTAATTCTGGTTCTGACAACCAGCAGCTCATGCAAGTCAGTTCCTGATCACACAGTCTGAGAGCTGAGTCTGGTGGTTCCTAAGCACAGTTATTAATGTCTGTGAGAGATCTATTTGTTTTCCTTGCCCTCAGTCTCCAAGCTCTGACACAAAGTGCTCTGCAGCAGTGTGACTTGATGACTCTTACCACTAGAAATTTCAGGAGGAGAGCCAGATTGGGATAAAATTCTCTTTCTGTCTGTGTAACAATGTCACCACAGATAAGACTTTAAAAGCCATTAGCCATGCCTCCAGATCCAAGAGAATTGAATTCATCCTATCTTGAATTTTCACAAGGCACAGACAGAATCTTGTAAAATAATTTAGTTCAGGTGCTTGGGCTTGGTTATTTTTCCATCTGTATAGCTGTGATTGTACAGAAAAGTCCCCAGAAGTATCTGTTCCTATGGCAGGGATTGAATACCTGTTGACAGTCAAGTCTCAGGCAGTCAGAGAGCAGGAAGGTCACTTCAGCCCTGCTGTGTCTCTCTCACTGGAATAACCTCAGGGCTGAGCTGGAGGGACATGCATGGGCTATAAAGTCAGAATTATTCCAATCAGCATTGCAGAGGATTGGGTTTGGTTCCTCCTGCAGGCACTGCAAGGTCCAAGCTGTGCTCACCTTGCACTGGGCAGGTGAAGATGCAAAACCCACAAGTGATGTTCAAACAGAGCTGCTGCAGCTCAGAGCCTCAAATTCCCACCTTGCCTCCTCTCAGCTGGACTCCAGTGTTGTGTGAGGTTTGACAACACTTAGAAAAAAGTATTCATTTTCTTACAAGCTCCCCTGATAGCAAACTTGGCCAGGTAGGAGCTGGAGGGTGAAGCAGTGTGCCAGCAGAAGTTTGTTTTCTTCTGCCAAGGCAAGTGCCGTTTTCAAGGCAGATTCAATTAAAGCAGAGGATGTTACCTTGAGGAGGCACTTTGTTTACATTTCAAAGGCTGTTCCTCTTGTTAGACTGATCCTGTTTCATGCAGCTCCTTAATGAAAAGCATTTGTTTGGTATTAAACCTCAGCAGCAAATTAGATTCTCCCAAGACAGTTTGACAATGTGAGAAAGCTTTTGTGACTGCCCAGACTTCTGCAGTGTCATTAGGATAATGACCTCACATCTGCACTTCCCAGTGCTGCTCTCAAGGAAAACAGAAAAAAAAATTCAGATCTCTTACAAACTTACAGGATTTATCACCCCAGCTTGTTTTAGATAACTTATTTTCCCTCTGAATTCCTGAACTCAACTTGAAATAAATTACAGTGCTGAACATTTTGGTAGTTCTTCTTACCCACAAATTTAAGCAATGTCTCTTTCAGATGCTGTCAGTGTCTGATTCTGGCAAACAGCAGGTTTTTTTCAGAGGGTTTGGGAAGAGTTCTCACTATGCCAAGAAATTTAAATGATGGAAAAGTGACAAGGAAAATGACTGCAATCATGTTACATAGCTCCTGCCTCTTGCTTCTCTTGTATGATCATTAAAATAAAAGGCACACTCTGCCTCTGCTGAACATTTCCCCTACTGATGGCAAGAAATTAAACTAAAAGTCTACCTGTAAGTTACATTCAAAGAATTTTTGTGATAAGATCCAGAGAAAGCAACAAGAACTCCACTTATTTAGAGAGGCAAACTCTCCTGTAATGTCAAATAGCTATAAAATTGTTATACATATGTATCTCTAAAAGCTAGTGAGGAAGCATTTTAGTACCCATCACTTTAGTGTCTAGAAAATAACTGTAATTTATTTGTTGAGAGAGCTGTGCAGTCAGTGCTGTTCTGGAGTACCAATCAAAATCCCTTCATCTAAAGGCTCACTAAGATCTAAAAGCCATGCTATCAATTCTTTTATTTCTGCTCTGCTGCTGCACTCTGGTTTGGAGTGCTTCCTGAGTGAAACACGGAGGATTCATCCCAAAACACCAAATTTATTCAGAAGAAACCAGCAGGATTAGGACTTGTCCATCTTCACATCCCAAACCACTTTGGTGTTTGTCACACCCAGAACCTGAGCCCATGTGGGTCACTTGCCAGCTTTGCACTAGCTGGGCTTGCTGAACAAGGTGACTCTGGCTTTGCCAAACAAAGCTGGAAATGCTGAATCCTCGACCAGAAGAGCTTGAATGACAAGTGACTCATTTTAGGAATTCCTTGTGTTCAATCAGCTCCCCTTGATGTGAGATAAAGGGAGTTGATGCAAACAGACAGAACCCAGTTTCAGTCTCCTCTGGGGAGGAGTGAAGACCTTTTTTACATCGGGACAGATTCACTGCTGGCATGAGGCTTTTTACTGGAGTGGAATTACAGCAAGGATGAAAACAGGTCATCTTGTTTTGTACTACATGCTGCACATCAAGGGTGAAATCCACTGGGTCTCCAAGGAGAGGTGATAAAAAGCCAGCCCTGGTGCTTTCTTGTGATTTCTTTTAAACTATAAAACCTCCTAACGCTTAGTTTTTAAAATATATTAGTTTGATTTATCATTGGCTTATGCAACACTCTGTGCAATGACAACTAAAAGCTTTTCATGGAGAATAAAACTCTTTCTGAAACCATCCAGACCCTGCAAAACACATGTATCATAGCTCTCTCAGAGAAACCAGAAATCACCTGCTTGAAGCAGCCAACTGGAAGGAGAAAAAAGAGCAAAACAACAAAACCCAGCAAAGGCTTCTAATCATCCTTTGTATCTCCCTTTTCATGTGCTTGATTTGTGATGCTTTAATGAATGCTCCCTCCCCAGCCAGCGCTGGGTACTTTTCCCTGGGAATTAGGCACATCACAGAAGTCACCCAAAGGCGTTTAGGGGAATATTCAAGGACCTCAAGCATAGCTGAATATTTATTTTACGGTTCTATCCTGGTCTGAACTGTAGTTTTTGTAACCTGAGTGTCTCTTTTGTACTTCTTGGAATATATTTCTAGTTCTCCACAGTAATGGTTGCAAATGCTGCAGTCACACCAGCGTGCTGAGGCTGCATTGCTTTGATCATCCCATTATTTGGGTTATTTTACCGCAGTTTGAAATGGCTGAGAAGTGCACAGAGATGACTCAATGGTATCATTAGCCATGAGCAGCAGGTCCATGTTAACAAGCTGTAACTACCCCTGGACAATGTAAACAGGAAGCCTGGTGCTGGAAATTCATTTTGATGATTTCCACTGTTCTTGCAGGTCACAAAGAGAGTCACAAATTAAAAAAATGTCTTTGCTAAACGCCAGCTAGGAGTGTAACTGTTGCTGGACTAAAGAATAGATGTTTTCAGCCATTCTTAAAGGTATTTTTTGTCACTATTCACAGCAGAGCTATGTGAAAACTGTCCCAGCATTTTAATTTAGTTATTGCATGAAAAGCTCCTGGTGATATGTCTGATGTGAAGCACAAATAGAAATAAATTTCATTTATTTATTTGCCCTCCCTTCTCTCTGTGCCCTGCAGTGGAATTTGCCATGGCCAGCAACCAGAATGGCATTTATTTTATTTATTTTATTAATTTTATTTATTTTATTATTTTATTATTATTTGCTGAGAAGCCTCAGCTTGGTGAGATACATTCAGATCCTCTCCCAAAGATGTGGCTGCAGGTTCTGTCATCACACGAGGGTTTGATTTAATGGGGTTGGTACATCTGCTGACTTCCCTGACTCGGGATAGAGGTTTAGGGACATAAAGCAACTAAGAAAACCAATTTTCTACTGAATGTCCCAGCCAGTTTGATACAATCCACAGTGCAGAACAAATGGTGTCAATGGTTACACTGGATTTGAGGTAAAAGCAACCTCTGTGTAAACAAGAGAACAAATCAAATGGAAACACAGGAATCTGAACAAATGTTTTCAGGACTAGAAAGTGGAAGGTGAGCAAATTGCCACCCTGAGGACAAGGTGAAAATCCCTAACCCTTCCAAAGCAAACAAATAGCAGTGAAAGGTAATTTGATGCTCAACTCCACCACGGGAACACATTTTGTCAGCCACCTTTTGTTTTTTTGAGGTTGTTTTGTTGCAGTGTGATCCTGGCAGGCACTGCTGCAGCTCCAGAGCCTCTCAGGGGAAACCTCTTGATCAGAGAATTGAGCACTGAGTTTGCTGTTCCTGTCGTGCCCACCTTGCTCCAGAGCCCCCAGAAAACTTAATTAATACTGAATTATATAATAGATATAGTGGGAAGAATTTCATCATCTTCCCCCTGCCACACACGGATCAAATGTGGTATTTCTCAGTTTCAAATCCAGCAAAATTTTCACCCTTTAAGAGCCCAAAGGAAGCTGCAGGTTTGCAGAGAGTGAAGATGTTTCTCCCCAGGTAACTGGTATTTTAAAGCAGCAGAAATTGAGGACTTTTTAAAAAGCTGGATGTAATCGATTTCTTGAAACTCCCATACAAATCGATAATAATCTAACTAGAAACACAATCCAGAAAATTTGGAATGTAGTACTTTGCACCATGCAGGTTAACAGTGACCAGCTGAGACAGACTGCAAATGTGTGTGCTGAGGATTTATTTTGAGGATTTCCTCTGCTATGGATTTATTAAGTGGGCTTAAAGACACAGCAAAGCACCACCAAAGCTTCTGCCAAAGTTGTAGTTAGAATTCTTTTTGCTTTGATGAAGAAACTATTTCACTTTGATTTTTGAGCTTCTTTATAGCTTTTGAGTGGCAGGCAGCCCTTTACATTATTAATAAATGTTTTGAATTTAAAGTCTTTAAACTAAAAAGTTTTTTTGGGGAGGAGCTTTGAAAAACCAAGAAATAAAGGAACTCATCATAACACTTACAAGATAAAGCTGCTTTTTTCACACTGAACTTTGGTTTAATGTGTCAGAGTCATGATTTTAATCACAAATTCTATCTAATGTTGAAATAAATGCCAAGGATGATGACTAGAGCAGCTCTGTCTTTACAAATCTCCCATCAAATGAAGTGGGAAGGTGAAAGTCCCAGGAGGGATCATTCCATCCCCTCAGAGCACAGTTCAGTCCTGCAGAGAGGCCAAGGCCAGCCAGAGCTGTGCCTGGAGAGCTGGAGAGGAAGAACCTGCTCAGGGCTGCAGCACCAGAGAAAAAACTCTTCTTGAGCTACACAAAATCAAGTTTGTGTGTGAGGATGTGAGATGATGCCTCTGGCCCTAGGGGATTCCTCCAGATCTGCTGCTATTTTCTTTTCTTGATCTGAATTCCTTTACTCACTAAATAGACAGGCTCAGTGCAGAGAGGAGATTTCTTTTTCCCCAGAAGTCCCAAAGCAGCAAAAGTTCTACTTGAGCTCCAAGCTCTGAGCTCAGCCAGAGCCCAGGGAGCTGCAGCTGTCCAGAATGGAGATCCAGCCAGCCCAGAGCCAAACCCATGAGAAATCCACTCTGCAGGCACTGGAACAGATCTAAAGGACATCCTGTTATTGGTGAAGCCACAGAGTTACAGCAGAATTCTCTTCAGAGAGTAGGAAAGCTGGGAATGTTTGCCAGCTGACAACCAGCTGGGGCCATGGAGGGAGCTCTGTGAAGTGAGAGAGTGTGGGGAGAAAATCCAAGTTAGGGGTGAGAAGGGCAGTTTGGGAGAAGTCAAGCAAAAGGCTCAGGGGCCAAGTGAGCTGGAAATGGCTCTGTGGAGGTGAATGTGAAATGGCTGCACTGAGCTCAGAGCAATCCTCACTCTCCTCCATGCTCTGGGCTGCTCCAGCTCACACCTACAGGGGACAGAAACAAAGGCAGGGATGAACCCAATTGTGTCTCAGGGAGGGTGAAGGTGTGAGGTGAACCCAAAGCCTTTCCCCTTAGTGGTGTTTTCACTCCTGCAGCTGCTAGAAGATGGGGCTGGAAAGTGCCCCTGCTGCAGACATTGCTGCTGATCACTCTGCTCCCCAAACACCATCCACTCCCCTACAGCCACCTCACTCTGCAGCTTCTTGGCTTGCAGCAAAAGTGATGGAAGGAGGGAGCAAATGGTGCTGGGGCAGCTGGTGTCCTCCTGCCCGAGGGACACAACCTGTCAGCTGCCACCTTGTGCTCTGACTGTGCCTGAAGCTCCTTCTGCACCCAGACAGGAGTCACTGGAACGTCACACTGATACTGGCATGGTGTCTTTGGGGTCAGGAAGGAGAGATCTTAAATAACTGTGTGACAGAAAACACAGAGGTTTTCCCCTCCTCACCCACCCACAGATGGATGTCACCCATCAAACCTGCAGTGAAGTTGGATGAGGATCAGTATTTCCCAAATCTCACAGTTAAGGGAGGCATTCCACGAAACCTGCTCATCACCTGGTGTGTGCTCACACACCATGAGTGAAGGACATTTTCAGTTTTCTGGGATTTCCACTTGAAAAACACCTGCCAGCTGTCATTCCCTCCCATGGGCTCACCAGGAAAGCTCTCAGAGGTGTGCAGCAGAGTTTGAAAGTCGTTTGCATGGCAGCAGAAGTGTGAGAGCAACCAAATGTCACATCACTGCAAAGCCCTTCCCAGCGACTCAGTAAAAGTCAAGTTTCTTGATTTCACTCAGGAAACACGTGGCAGAAACAGTATCATTCCCATTAGAAGCAGGGCTGGAGTTTGACATGCAGGAAGTTCACCTTGTGGTAACATAAAATCTTAATGGATGGTAATAAATACACTGGAAAGAATTTAATAATATGTTTTGTTTCATCATAAATTGCCAGGAACCTGTGAATTAAACAGCCCTCTCTACCTCTTTTTGTATGATAACTCTTTTAATAATTGCAGGGTATTTCACCTTTCACTGCATAAGGGTTTTGGAAAGCACATTTTAACTTAAAAGAGCTGCAGTGTTTATGCAGGGTTTATACAGATTGATCTGCAGTAATCTATCTCGAGTTCTTTGCCTTGATGAGAGATATTTGAAGTGGTCCTTACTGTATTCTGCAGCTTCACCCACTGCATAAAGAGCTGCTTCTGAAAAAGCCCATGATGTACTGAGGAAAACATCAAGAGCAATTAGATTTAGCGAAATTATTCAGAAAGAGGGCCAAGATCAAATAAACATTGCTTTTCCTCAGCAGAGGGGAACGCTCTCTCACTTTTTGCCTCCCAACAAGGTAGTGGCAGTGGTGTTTCCAGCAGGATGGGGCAGCCTTTGATCTCTGCAGGGCTCCTCGTGTTAACCACCACTGCGAGCTGCCTGGCAGCCACAGGTCAAGCAGGTATTTTTAGCTCTGTTTTCAAACATACTTTCTCTCATTTCAACAGCAGCACTATTCATTTTGGGGTGAGGAGGGAGGGGGAGCTGCAGACAGATATATTGTGGAGATAAATCGGAAGAAAAGCGACGTTCAATATTTATCCGTTAAGAAAATACAGAATACTTCCTGTGTGACAGAGTGCCTCCCACACATTTCAGTGGCTGTGTCCCTCAGAAAAGTCAACAGCTAAGAATTAGGGAACAACATTCCACAGCAGCAGTCCTAAACACTGCAGCAACACTTTAAATTGCAGCATTTTGGATCATTGTTGCAGATTATTTTAGTAGTCGTTGAAAGAAATTAAACAGAATAATTCAAAGTTTATAATACTGCCAGGGTCAGAACAAGCTACTGTGTAATCCAACACAGAATAAAGAATGGAGACACATTAATTCTTGACTTTTACCATAGCTAAGTATGATTTGAGTTTATCAAGGCAACCTTACTGACCCAACAAGAATGAATCCCAGTGCCCCAAGCAGAGCTCAGCAGCTCCTGATCTCCCAGTCCTTCACTCAAGACAGACACAACTCACAGATCAGGAAAACACATCCATCTGTCCCTAAGCACATCACTGTGCTGCTGCAGAGGTAAAGCAGATTTTCAAGCTTTCCTGAGCACACAAACAGGTGGAGCAGACAGAAAGGCTCCACCTGTTTCCTCCTCTCCCTGCGAAGGTCTGAGTTGGAGGATTTGGTGAAAGCTGACTGGAAATAGCCTGCCTGTGGTTTTGCCCCCGAGCCTGCAAAACTTGCACTCATGAGATTCCCACCAGCCTGGATGGGAATTTGGGGCATAATCGTTTCAGTGTCTGACCACAAAAACCATAA
Source organism: Entomyzon cyanotis (assembly GCA_024500445.1). Classification (NCBI taxonomy): domain Eukaryota; kingdom Metazoa; phylum Chordata; class Aves; order Passeriformes; family Meliphagidae; genus Entomyzon; species Entomyzon cyanotis. The sequence goes on from JAKEPQ010000852.1 coordinate 660,990, forward strand.
TTGGAATTAAAACATGGACTGAATTGTTAAAAATCCAGAACCTTGGCACCAAGATAATGCAGTTTAACTTTAGACTGAACACATGACATTTACATCTCTGTGCTGTTTCATGTGATCCTGGGCATTTCAGTAGATTTTCGTTTACTTCACAGAAAGAATAAATTAAAAGTTGCCCTAAAAGATGTAGTAAGGATATTACAAACACATACCTTAAATCAAAGCAAATTGCTCCCACCAATACCCACCCACTCATGTAAATTATTTTTAAAAGTACAGTGCAAACCACAGCTTTTTCCTTGTATTTATTACAAAAGCTCTCTTTCCCTTGATGTTTGATCTGTCTATAAAAGGCAAAAATGGTTTGTTAGTAAAGCTCAACCTTTGGCAGCCAGCAAAGTGACTAAATTTCCTACAAATAATTTCAGTGACTCTTTTGTTTACCAATGTGCTTGTTTCCCACAATCCCCCAGGGAAGAGCAAATGTCCCTGTGCAGATGTTCAGTGTTATAATTGGGCAGCACTCAGCAGAAATGTCATCAGTGACACAACACTTTCACAATAAAAGAAAATGAAATCGACATCACAGGGGACTCCCATTTCAAAGCAAACCTTCAAGGATCTGAACAGGAAGCATATTTTCCATATTACAAGTTCTCATTTAAATTACAAAAGTACATTGACATTTATTTCCTTAACAGATGAGTTTATCACCAGTTTAGCAATGAGTATCAATGGCAACTGAAATTACAGTTCCTTTCATACTGAGCTCCTTTTGATAAGTCCTTCCCTTTACTTACATCCTCACACAGATGCCTTTTATTCTGACTATAACATCCAACGTTTTGCATAAATACAGATTTCCATTTTATTAAGAAGAGATGCTGCAATAACACAGGTTTTTTTGCAGGACAGCAAAAAAATGTCTTTTTTTTGGGACATCCAGGCTGGCCTTGTGCCAAGTGCTACTTTCCAGTCAGCCCAGCTGTGAGAGTTTAATCTCACGGGCTAAGAGACCAAAGGGAAAGAGCAGAAGTGGCTGCATAGTTCTGTGTTTGCTGAGGTGACAACGTGACAAATCTGCACCCCAAACTCAGGGAAACTGTGCTGCAATGTCTTTCTGTGCTGGAAGGACTGAGATCCCAGGCCAGCAGGACATCCATGGAGTAACAGTGGTTTCTTTCTGGCTGTTGGGAGATCCCCCAGGCAGAAATCTCATCTCCCCAGGGATGTCTCCCCTCTGAATCATCTCTGAACAACCCATGGAGACCTCGTGTGCTGCACAAGCTGGGATAATCAACCCCAGAATTAATACTGGGGAAGGAGTCCAGAGGTATGTGTGAAAAGTGATGAATGCAGATTCTGTTCTCAGGTACACGTTGGGTAAATCTGCCTGCCTTTCTTCAGAGAAATCCAGAGACTGAGCAGAATTCAGCTCTGTCCCATCAGCTTCACCCAGAAGACAAGGGAAAGTGGCTTTTCTACATTTTCTCCCAGGATTTCCCCAGTGCTGGTTCCTCACTGACATTGCAGAAGGGTATAGCTGTGGATGCCACAGGCACCCTGCAGGGAAGTTTTGGGGCACAAACTGCAAATGAGGATCCTCACACCATGCACAGCAGGATCCTCAGCCACTGAGACTGACAGGATGACTGATCAACCCCATATTGAATCAACTCACAGCCAGCTTTTGTCAGACACCAAGCAAACCTGAGTCCAGCAATATCACTGCTGCTCACCTCTCCTCCCCATGTCCAGCAGGGCACAGTTCAGCCCCAGCAGCAGATCCTGGAGGATGAGCCTCAGCTCAACTTGCCTCAGCTGGAGGAGGTTTTGCATTTGGCTGCAGAACAAACAAACCAATCTAGCTCAGCGCACAAAAGAAAACTTTGAAGTAACTTTTTTATGCAGTCTGAGGTGCAATGGGCTAGAGAAGTCTCAAGTGAAGAATTGCAGGAGTCCACACCCGAGGGGGAAAGGAGGGAGGATAAATTGGAGCAAGGAATTCACACAGAACATTTTCCTTCAAAGCATCGTGTACATTTGCAAGCCTTGCAGCTGTAATTTGCATTTTTGTCATAAACATTTTGGGAGCACAGTGGAAAAACAGCAATATCCAGAGTGAATCCCAGGCACCACGGGCTGCTGCCCTGGCTGTGTCTGTCAGTGGGGATGGAACTTGTCACCCTCCACAGAGCCTCCAGGGCTCTGGAGAATATTCTTGTCTGACACAATGCACCCCCCAGTTCCCAGCACTCAGTGCTGCTTCCAGCTGCTGCAACAATTTTCTCCAGAATTAGAAGAATTTCCTTAGAATTTCTCTAGGTTTTCCTGCCCTTCTGGACATGGACAACCAAGCAAATCCTAATAAAAATGACAAATCTATCAGATGAACAGCATTTACAGGAGGAAGAACTCTCTCCATCTCCAGAGCTTCAGTCACCAAACTACCCCCCTTTGTGCTGCTGCACTCCCCCAGAGTAACAACAAACAACAAAAAAGCCTGAACCAACTCCTCTCCTGTCTTTTCCCAGCAGAGTTTTGACCTTTCCAAAGGAGACATTCCTGAGATTTGATGAAGTCCAAGAGGAAGTTGGGTTTGTCATTGATCTTGTGAGGAGCTGCACAGACGCTGCCAGCCAAGGATGGAGGTTTGGAGGAGCTGCAGGAGAAATGCCATTGATGCACACATGACCTCAAATGGCAGGGAAGGAATAAACACAGAGCTGCAGCATTTCCTCCTCTGCCCTCCTCAGCTCAAACCACCTGCAGACTTTGTTTTTTTCTCAAGCTCCTGCTGTTCTGCCTGTGTCTTTTCCCACCTTCTCCAATCCTTTCATTCAGTTGCATTTTTCTCTGCACTAAAATCAAATACTTGCTCAGGGCTCTGTGCAGGTGAGGGCAAAATTCCATCTCTGACTTAATTTTTTCTGTGCTTCTCCAGTCTCTCTCCTGAAGGTTCCCTAAATCTCAACTCAGTCTCCATGCCTTCCCTCCTGCCAAGTTCTCACACTGACAGCAAGGTCAGGATTTTGTCATCTGCTCCTCTTTCCTGTGCACCAACAATCCACAGGCTGCAGTGATCTCCACAGGCTGTGATCATATTTCCCTTCCTTTTAACTGAATTATGGCATAAACTAATTGTGGCATAATTGTCATAATCTTGATGACACAAACCTGTTTCAGCACCACCAACTGCAGGTTCTGGTTGTCCCTGCTAGGACTAAAACCCACTGGCTCTGTCCCATTTCTGTGTGACATTTGTGGGACAGAGCTGCTGCTGAGGAGGAAATTATCCCATGTGGAAATAAAATAAAACACAAAATAAAACATACAAATCCAGAATGCTGAGATTGGAAAGGGAAAAAAAAAGGACAATGGCAGTAGGAAAAGGTGACAAATACTGAAATTTGGAATGGAGGTTCTGACCAGGAGCAGATCCTACACCCATTACCTACTCCTCAAAGAGCTGACCCTGACACTGAAAATCTACATTTTGAAATAAAGAGTGATGGAAAGGGGAAAATAGAATAACACTTTCAAGAAAGTAGTTATAATCCAGTGTTTTTCCCTGGATAACAGGATGAGATCCTGAGCTATTACTCTGAATTTAACAGTGGAATTTCCATCATCAGTGAACACTTTTTAGCAGTTATGTTGCAGTGCTTATTTTATAATGAATCAGATCTCAGTTTGCTCATATATTTCAGTATCTCAACAGGAACACAGCAGCTGGAAAAAAGAAATTCAAGAGCCTACCTGATTGATTCTACTGTTATAATCCCCAAACTAAGATTTGGCATTTAGATCCTTTAAAATAAAATATCAAGGGCAGTGAAAGGTGTTGAAAACAGCTTCAGAAATTTGCCTTAAATCCTCTACCACACTCCAATACATGTACATCTGTGCTGGCTCCAGCAGATGTTGGAAAGTTTGATATTTTCTATATTTTTTTTTAACTGAAAAAGAGACAACTCTAAAAGATCCTCTTTGATCTCACCTGGAAGGAAAGTTCTAATCTGGCCCTGAGAATCTCCACAGCTCAGGCTTGAAAGACAAAAGAGAGGAGAATGTGCAAAGAACAGGAAGGAGCACAGAAAGGAAAGCAAATGGGCTTAGAAAGGCAGGCTGGCTCCTGGGAATGGCTCTGGGGCTGGTGGTGTCCTTGGAAAGTTGTTTTTTTGGGAAAACAAGCTGTTTCAGAGATGTGCCAAAGCGCTTGGTTTGATTGGGGTGGCAGCAAACGGGACTGGAGAGCTCTGCAATGCCCACAGCACAGGAAATCCCACTTGGAGCAGAGTGAGGACAGGAGAGGTGAAAACCCAAAATTGCCAATCCACAGCAAACAGCCTGGGAAGCTGCATTTTAGAACATGTTAACAACATTGATCAGAATACATGCAATATAAAAAATTAGCATCTCTCTGACTCTGGATTTTGTTTTCCTGCAAAAAGAATTTTTTACATGTTTATTGCAGTTAGTAGTCCTTAAATTGCAGTCAAAGGAAAGTGTAAGAAGTTAAAAGGTGCTGAAAATCTGTACTAGAAAATGAACAGCAGGTGCTCTACATGGCATCTGCCCATTGTTTAGATTGTTCTGTGTGGAATTTTATCAACAGAACTTGCATTTGATGAATGGAATATGGAGTGAAAGTTACTCTTATAGTAATAATAATAATAATAATAATAGTGATTCCACTCCAGCAATTCCACCTCCTCCCCGTGACACACCCTTCTAATTGCACATTTTCTCAAACAGTCTGAGATCAAGATCAGCAAATGGAGGTTTGGTGCAGCACAGCAACCAGCAGTATGGCAGAACACCCTGAGCAACTCACAGAGCTCTGTATCACAGATGGGAGATCTGTGTGCTTGGTTTGAAACCAAAGTGTTCCCAAACACACCTCTTCACAGCACAGCAAGCTGCTGAAGTTTTTACCACAGAATAACTTTTTTTCTTTACTTATTTTTTGGGTGGGGTTTTTTGCAGTTTCTTTTTGGTGTGCGCTTGCTTTTGCTTTTGGATTGAATTTGCTTGGGGTTTTTTTTCAGTCCTTATTAACAAAGCAAATCCTGTTTTACTTGTTTACCCTCAAGGAATTCTGCTATTACAGTGATTTTCATAATTTTAATTGTACTGCAAATGTATGAAAAATGTCTTTCTAAAATGTGAGCTGTCTTACAATGGCACAGGAGTCCCTATTTAAGATCTGGTTTATTACTCCATGTAGAATACTTGTAGTACTACATGTAGAGTATTTGGATCACTACATGCATAACAAGCACTGCCAGAATATGCAGTAAGCTTCACTTCAGAGGAGTCTGCCAGCTAAATAAAATAACAAAAAAGAAAAAAAAAAACTTTAAAAAATACATTCAGTGTTCTGAGTGGTCTGATACTGGAGGCACAGAGTTTGCCAGGCTCTCCATGGCTTGCTTGTGGAAATTTTTGAACTTTTTCAGATCACAATCTAGATACTTAGGCTTATTTTAAAAAATTAAATATATATGTTACGTATCAGTCTTAAACTTTTGCTTCTGGCTACACTGAAAATTGAAGTTATGGAGTCATTAACTAAAGAAAGGCATATCAGGTACATCAACATACACTGTATTTTTCTCACTAGAGGGAAAAGCTTTGTCATAAAAATATAAATCTTGCAGTTTCACGTGTGAAACAGAAGGCAAATTAAACTAATAATGCCTAGAAGATTTGCTGTATGTATGAACTGAGAGGCATTAAATTAAAAGTCTCCTGTTAGCCAAAATATTGCTGCAGTTAGCAGGATGTCAACACAAACCCCTGCAATACCTCTAAAGTGACCCCCTGTAGACAGGAAGAGAAACCTGATTTGCATCAGGATAGTAAACATTAACCTCATCTCGATTTCCAGAGATCAAATTTATGTTTTTATTTTGATTTACTGGATATCAAGAGTCAATGCGAAGTGTCAAAGAACATTACTTTCCAAACCCCTGAAAAGATGAAAAAACCCCTGGAGCAGTGAGCAAAACAGATCATATTTCCTATTCCAAGAGATCCTCATTACAGAACTTTGATGGTAAAATAAAACCCTTTACTCTGTGCCATAATCCTGCAGATAGCATGCTAAAACTTGAAGGACACCAGTGTGCAGATGTTCTGACGTTTTTAACCCCTGGGCTACCTTGCTTGCCAAGAAAATTTAATCTCCTGACATGTCCATTCATGAAGAGCTGACGGTGTCTGTGGGACAGCAAGGCTTCCTGCTGACAAACTGATCCCAGAGATATGGGGGAATGGAGCAGGGTGGATTTAGCAGGAGCTCTGCACAGATTGGAACCTGCTCTGTGGAACTTTTTGTGAAAAACCTTTATAGAAAAAACCTCCAGTCTCTCCTGTATTGGATAAACAAGAGAATGTTGTAGATTTGTGTGCCTGACGTGCACTGAGCTGAGCTGATGGGGAAATCACCCTGAAAGCATGGGGAGAACCCTGGAGGATGAGTTGGAGCTTTGCAGGGCTGAGCTCAGAGCAGGGCAGAGCTGCAGGAATTCTCCATGAGGCTCATTCCAGAAAACAGGAGAACAGAGAGTTCCATTCCACCAGAATAGAGAGGATGGAGAGCCCAGGGCAAGGGAAGGCAGCAATTCTATAGCTGCCCTTGGAAACAGCTCCCTTGATTAGCTCTGAGTTAATCACATCCAGTTCCCAGCAAAATCCATAAATCCATACAGAGAGTTTTCAAAAACCCAACCTACCTGAGACAATGGAACCAAATCCAGTGAAAGACTCCATTCTAAGCTCTGGAAGGTGGCCATGGCACTTGGTTTTGATCTCACCCATTAGCATCTGTACACTATTTCAGATTCACCCAAGCATTTAATATAAAAACCCAGCTTTCAGGATTTCACCATTCTCTAGTGGGGAGGTTTCCACAGTCCACTGCTTTTTTTTTTTTTTTTTTTTTTTTTAGAGGCCATATTTCAGATTATTCCATCTAGCATACAGACTGAGAGAGAGATGGACGTTCCGTGGATTTTGGGAGGTAAATCTTACAAAGATCACAGATCACAGCTGCAACAATGCAATGGGTCAGAAAGCTGAGATACTCAAATTCCTCTGGAATTAGCACATCGGGAACATCCAAATGCCAAAGCCTAGCAACCTCAAGGAGCGTGCAGAGGAGCTAAGGAGCACAGCAGAATGTGACATCTGCATGACCCTGGCTTCTTCCACAATATCAGGAGCTGCTCAGCTGGAATGGGGGAAGAGGAGCAAGAATAGCTCAAGTTATTGCTTTGAAAATTCAGTACTTTTATAACTGGGACTCTAGCTTTGAGTAATTTTCCAGGAAAATTTACTAGGAGGTAAAATAGGAAGCATTTTCCTCTTACCTTGTCTTGATTAGTGATTAATGAAAACATCAATACAAGCCCAGGACTGTACTGAAACTGAAGATCTATTACGACCTGACGTTGCCTGGAATTTGAGTTTGGAATTTGAGTTTGGAATTTGAGTTTGGAATTGGAGTCAGGACTTCTTATGCTACCTTTAAAAAAGAGACATCAGGCAATAAAATGTTGCAAATACTAGGACAAAGAAGGGAGAAAGAGCTTCTCCTCAGTGCTGAAATTGCATTGTCGAGGCATCTCCAGCCCTGGGGACAGCCAGGTGACACAGAGACCTGGGTGACCTGATAGAACCTGTGACAGGATTTGGGCTTCACTTTCACCTCTGCTTTTCCTCAATTATGCTTGAAGATTGATAGCAATTAAAGAAAAAATCTTTCACCACCAAATGGCAGCAATATCAGTTTCCCATACAGTTCCTTTCTCTCTGACAAGGCAGGAACATTTCTCTTTCTCAGAGTATTCTCACTTCATTTTTCCCACACTCCAATATAAAGTGGGTTTAAAATGCAGCAATGTTAGTCTTTTTTAGCTGACTTTCTGCTTCTGCATTGTTGTTCTGGGAAATGGAAAAGCAAGGACTTTGCACACTGCATGAATCCTCGTGGAATGCCATTTACAGAGGATAAGGAACACAAGGATGATGTGTTGAAAGAAAAGTGAAAAATCAAGAAAGTGGTAAAGTTGAGGTCAGGAATTCAGTTGTCCTGATTCTCCTCACAGGTATTTTTGTGTGTGTGTGTGTCTCTTGCCCTTCCACAGGGGAGCTGCAATAATTTAGCCTTTATTGGCTCTGCAGAGCACTGAGGATGCTCAGCAAATCCAACAGGTGTGAAGTGGCTGCAATAAGCCTAACCCTTGCTTTCCACACACAGAGGTTTTGTACAAAGAAACTGTGCCTGAAAGGGAATGTGGGTGTTTAAAATTAGATTTATTTTAGATACCGAAGGTAAAAAACCCTCAAAGGTTGTGAAGTGTTTTCTACTAAGTCTGGATGTCACTGTAAGATTTCTGTGAATTAGGGGATTTCTTGAGCAATGTAGATTCTCTGTCAGTGTGGAGAAAAGCTAACCATGGATCTGCACTATTCACAAGGCAGCTTCTGATTCCAATCAAAGCCAGCCAGGACGAACATAAATGGATGATATATAACAAATGGAGGAATCAAAAGGTGGCAAAGCTTCTTGCTCCTTCCCCTGGCTCTGTGCAGGCATTGTGACACCTTAATGCCATTCAGCAGCCAGAGGTAAGTGATCTTCCCTTCCTGCAGCCTTGCTGTGCACTGTAGTTCTGTAGTTTCTTCTCCATCTTTCACACATTATTGCAGTGTGGGTTTTTTTTCAAAAAAAAGTGTTTGATTTCTCTTCTGGTTGATCTTGTACCAAATTAGATTCTGAAACTGCACTTTGGAAAACCATCTATTCCAAGGTGTCTAATCAGCACTGTGTCCTGATCCTACCCAAGGAGCTGCTAATGTTCATATCACCACTGTAAATTGACAGCAATCTCTGAGCATGGAGCCTGGATTGAACCCAGGAGCATTTCTGAACCTCAGCCTTAGCAGAGCTAACTAGGTGCAGCTCAATGGCTTCGATTCAGCTTTGCAAATCAGAACCACACTGGAGGTGCTGATTCATTGTACTGCTGAGGCTGGAATGATTTCCTGCTCTGAATTGTTCCTGGCTTTCTAAAAGATTTATAACTTCAAGGAGAAATTTTCTTTCTGTGGGTAAGCAGGGTGATTGTTCCCTGTTTGATGTAATAGGATCTAATTCCCAAATACAGGAGAGCTGTAGCTTGTGTTTGATAAGGAGGAACACTGGTTTGTGCTTGGCTGAAACTGTTCTTACATCTCATTAGGACCCAGTGAGGCACAGATGCTGAATGGACATGGGAGGATATTCTTATTAAAAATGGTTTCACATGCACCAACCAGAGCAGCTCCAGCTTTCCTCGTGTCTGTACTGCTGAACGTTTTCTTTCTGCATTAACCCCAGCACAGAATCCATTCCCTGCCTCCCCTGGCTGCCTTTCCCCCCTGACTCTGCTTGGCTGCACTCTGCTCAGCGAGGTTTTCTTGCAAGGCAGGACAGACCAGTGAGCTGCTGAGGTCATTCACAACATTAACACATAAACAATCATTAAAATGTGAAATACTAAAAGGAGATCACATCCATGGATACTTCTGAACTGGCACTTCTCCCTGCTTTGTCACAGGGAAGTTGTGGTTGACTTGCTCCCCATTCTGCCCAAACTGCAATCCCCACTGAGCTCAGGGTTTGCAGGGAGAAATATCTGGGATTGCATCTGCTGACTGCAAAATACTGCCAGCCCATGGTCCTTTCATCAGCTCTGACAACAAAGCTGCTAAAACAGGTTTAACCTAATTATGATAATCAACCAGACCATTTAAAAGAAAAAAGTTAGTCAGTGCGGAGCAGAGAAAATGCCAGCAGAGAAAGAGGTGAAAGTTCCTGAAAGAAACTTTAAAAACTTATCTTTAAAAGTCAAACTGTACTAAGTTTCTGGGCTCTTAAGAATCCCTGCCAACATTTCCACTAATTAATCAATTTTGTCAGATCACATCTCCATTAAAGAATAAAAAAAACCCAACTTCAACTAAAAATCACCAACAAACCTCTCTTTTCTCTTTGTCTTTCCACCTTTGCCTTTAGACTCATTGATAGGCATAGCTGAACAAAAAAAAAGTTCTATGATTTGTAGAACTACTTTTGTGGTGCAACCAACAAAATAAGTATTCCCCTACTATATATATTTTTTTTTTTAACAAGGCCAATGGAAAATAACCTTTGATGTAAAATAATCCTCACTGAAGGGACATTTGGCATGGAGTGTGTGTGACAGCAGCATGAGCTACATCAAAGGAAGGGCAGCAGGAAAGGAGTGTGGGGTGAGGGCAGGGAGCATCATCAGAAACACAACGACACCAAACCCCACAGTTTGGGGCAGAAGGGGTGACACAGCCATGGGAAATCATCTGGACATGATAAGAACTTCCCTTCCCAAAAGGATCATCTATTCGTTCCTGAAAAGATAAGAAGAGCTCCTAATCTGGGAACTAGCATATCGACACAAACTATGGATTAAAGGCAGGTCTGGCTGGATTATTAGATATCTGATTTCCATTAGCTCTGTCTGAAATCGTGTCCCTGACACCCCACAGGAGAGAAGAGTGTGAGTCAGTTTGGCATTTCCATCCCTCAGTGCAATGGCTTTGGAGTGCTCGAGTGCTCCCAGATGGAATTCTCCAAGGTATGGGTAGTTCCTGTGCAGAATAAAAAAATTAAGGAAGGAAAAATATTATATAGGTCTTTTTATACTTATTTTTCAATTAACCTCGTAAAAACCATTCGTGTGCCAGGATCCACCATGGCAGAAATGTTTCAGCTCTGGGAACGTCAGGATGCTCACAGTGCCCCTCTAGGCCAGGTGACTTCCCAAGAAAGAGATTTTTAACAGCCCCAGCTCTCTGCTCTCAGAGCAAGGGGACAGCGAGTGAAAACTCAGTTCAGGTGCTCTCTGGAAACTAGAAGTGGTGTAAACACTTCTTAAATTAATTCCTGTGGCTTTTCAGAAACAGTTCAGGCATTTGAAAAAAATCCTGTTTATCTGTTCAAACACCGAATGGACCAAGGAAATACAGTCCCCATATGAATTTCTGAGAGCAGTTTCTCAGTGTTGTAGCTTTGCTTTGTACAGACAGCTGGAAAACTGAGACTAAAGAGAAAATGAAGACAAAAATCCTGGGTGCAGAGATAAAGCATGTTCAATACCTGTGCTCACAAACATCAATCCCATCGCTTTTGCAGATAAACTGCAAGTTTGCTGATAAATCACCCTAACAGCATTTTTAGTGCAATGTATAAGCTTGTCAGACATCTCAAACTCACAAATGGAATGAGCAGAGAAATATCTGTACGCTGCAGAATCCACCTGCAAACGTGCAGCAAGTTTGATAATATCAGGAATATTTAAAGACCTGAAAAGAATATGCACTTTTCCAGAGGGGTTCTGCTACAAGAATCCAGAGGGGGTTTTGGCAGTTCTGGAAATGCGAAGCTTTGAAAATGTAACCCCTGTTCTGCTGATTGTACAATTTGCAGAGTGATTTTATTTACTTCCATTTCCCCAGTTGTTCTGAGGATTAATGTTTTCCAGAGCCAGATAGCCAGTAGCAGATAGAAGGCTTTATTCTTCCACAGAGTTCAGCCAGTTGGGCATTTAACTTGATTCAAAATTTACCCTTCTTAGTCGCAACTTCAAAAAAAAAATCATCTTAATCTGCAGAAAAGGAATAATGGAACTGTTCAACTTGAAAGAGACGCTGGGAAGAGATCTTCTCTGGGGACAACATGCTGACGAGAGCAAAAGAATAAAAATGAACAGAGCAGAAGAGAGGAAATCCCATGTGCTGGTGACATGTGTGACACGAGGAGCACATTTCCCATGGCACTGCCTGGCTGGGTTTGTCAGCAGAGCACAGAGCAGATCTGGACACAACCTGCACTGCAGCTACAGCCTGTTACAGTCAGCAGAGGTCAAAGGCTCAGCCACAGCCAGACCTGGGATCTCTGGGGGAAATGTCCCCTTTGCCCTGGAAGGGACAGGAGAGCACCTGGAGCTGCAGTCAGGAGCATTTGCACCAACTGCACCCTGAGTTCAGGGGATGGAACAGCAGAGAGAGGATGTAAATAACACATCTAGCCAAACTCATCAAACAAATTAACGGCACAATAGCCTCGGTGTATTAGAACTGATTTACATTTCAATATCCCACAGATATCCCCTCTGCTGATTGTGCCCAAAGGAGGTGCTTTCAACTCGGTTACAATCTCTGCTATTCTGTTACAGATTCCATTTCTGTTAGTTTTTATATCTGCAGACTTATATGGAACTTTGAGAATCAGGGAGGATTACCACACTGCCAGGGGGTGCTTCGCTGAAATGGAGCATATGGCTATTAATATAATTATGAATCTGTTGCTTTAGGCTACACTAGATTGCCTTTGGGCTGCTGGTTCTTAAGAAGAAAGGATTGAACTATAGTCACCCTCCTTTGGTGCAAAAGACTTGGAATAAATAATCACTTTTTCACTTTTTTAAATTGTTAGTTACGTGCTTTATTGAGGTAACCTTCAACATAGCAAAAATTTAGACAGGGTTCTGACTCACCATATTATTTCTGGCATATTTAGCTTTAAGCACTTGTTTTTGTTTTCCTTCTTTTGTTAAAAAAAAAGTTCATAATACCTTTATAGGGCTTTGTACTTTTAATTCATTGTAATAAAATTTATGTTTAGCTCTGGAATTGCCTGCTTGTCTTCAGTTCAGTGTCATGAGGCATTAGGACCCTTTTGTTCACTACCACAGCAAAGGTGAGTTACTTTCCTGAAATAGCATATTTGAAACTATTGTATCTTGGGTAAGAATAAACTGAAAAGCATTGGTCTGCAAAGAGAAGCTACATTAACATTTTATAAGCTGGGTAACTTGAATTGCTGAGAGCCAATTACATCAAGCATCAGTTGAAATCAAAGCTTCAACTTCTCTCTCCAACAGACTAACTAGCCTGAATTTAAAGCATCAGATAAACGGGGCTGGAAATTTGCATGTGTGAATAAGAGCTGAATTGGAAATAAATCTGAAGGGTTCCAATGAACTGCAGATAAGTCCCAGATTTTCACCTGACACCTCCATCGAGCTGGGGAGCAGGACAGAGGAACAGAATTATTTCAGGGGTCTGGAAAGTGTCAAAGGGTTTTTAAGGTGAAAGGAAAAGTGGTATTTGGAGGGATAGATTTACACAGAATTACAGAACTGGGTTTTCTAACTTTTGTCTCTCCTGACAATTCCCCTTTCTCTTCTCGGTAAAATGAGAATAAAGGCATTTTCAGGGGAAGGGGGAGAACTGAGATTGCTCAGTGCTTTAAGTCCCACAGCATGAAAAAACAAACCCTCTTTTACCAGTGAGAGAGAAAAAGATGGACTGAAAAGATAGATTTACTAGAACAAGAGCATGTAAGCAGATACTGAGGTTCTGGAGAGGCTCTGATTTACAAGGCATTCAAAAGGTCCAAAAAGAAGACGTTGTGCAGCCATTTCTTATTTTAAAAATAAATGATTACTCGAGATCTCTCCCCAAACAAGAATAACAACCTAACGTGACTGAGCTGAATGGAGAGCAAGGAAGGGAAGGTGAGTGATGGTGTTGGAGTCACCTGAAAATGAACTGTCAGCAGATGGAGCTGACAAGAGGCAGATTAAAATCAAGCTTATCTGTACCTAGTCCTGTCCTGAGGGAGCTGAGCTCCTGTGCGTGGGGCTGCTCTTGTTCTACACTTTGGCAAGGCTCAGCCTGGATTGACACAACTGAGATGTTAGATAAACAACCACTGAGCTGAACATCCCGAGCAGGAATACCCACTGCAAACACAGGAGTCATCAGCTAATTGCCAACTGCTGCCTGCATGTCTGAGCAGGCCTGGGGAGTGCTAATATCCATCTGAAGGAAAGGTAATAATTCTACTCACTATGAGCTGCGCTGTCTCCCAGGGCAAGCAGCACATTCTGCAGGTAGCACTTTGCAAACTGAGAACCAAGAGATTTATAAATATCTCAGGTGTGACCTCATTGCACGAGACCTGTCGTGCACCTCGAGGAGTTTATAGCAAATCTTGCACAATATTTCACGGAGATCACTCACATTTTTAAAGTCTCCTTCCAACTTGCCCCCCATGCAGCACATTTTCAAGGAAATGTTGATTCAGACCCGTGATTTCCCCTTTCCAAGTGCCACAGCCTTGCCCCACATACAGCAGATTTTCAAAGAAATATTGATTCAAACCCCTGATTTCCCCTCTCCCTCCCGAAACCAGAGAGGCACATTTTCCCTGTGAGCGACACTTTCTCCTAAGATTTTATTTTGATATGTCTTTTTGTCCTGCGATGTTTCAGCAGCCAGCAGCACTCTGCTCATCTGCACTTCAATGGCAGAATTCACCAGAGGTAGAGGTTTAAATAGCACATCTTGGGATGGGAACAATGAAAAGGGGGAAGGGGTGGCTCTGCAATAAATAAATAAATAAATAAATAAAGTGCTATCACACACTTAAAGCCAAATGCCTGCTGGGACTTAGGTTCAAAAGCACATTTGGAAACTGATCCCTTGAGAAGATATGTTTGTTACGGTGTTTGGCCTCAGGATTTAAAGGGATTTGCTTTCAAGCTGTTACTTTACTGCAAGTATGTGACTGGAGGCCTCAGGTGTGAAAGTCCTTTGATAAAAGGGACCAGTGAGTGCCAGATAGAGGGAGGGAAAAGCATTAAACTCCCAGGAGGGGAAGGGGGAAGCAGGGAAATGATGTGGACAAAGTCCATCAAGTTTAAGGCAGGCAAATGCTTGGAATGCAAGAGGGATGAGAAACCACCAAAGCCCTTGAACTTCCTGCTTTGCAGAAGTGATTACAGAAACAAACTCTCCAGGAACTGAACACCAAAGTTGCAAGGAAGGGTCATTTCCAATTAATCAGGTGAAGGCAAGCAAACCCTCCATAAAATCTGGCTGGAAGGAACCCCGGGGGTCATCCAGGCTCTTTGGCAGGATCAGCTCTGCTTGGGTCACTCCAGACACACAAATGTTTATCTTCTGCACTTAAAGACCTTTAGAATGGAGACACTGCAGTTTAACCACAGGAAATGTGTTCCAGTTTCATTCAATTTCCACCAGAAAGTGTTTCCCAATGTCTGACTTGGATGCTTTGTGCTGCAGCCCAGCCTGCTGCTGCTCATCCTGTCTGTAGGGGAGGAAAAGGAGCCTAATCCCTCTCTCTTGGCCAGTCCTTTCTGTGTTTGATGATCCTTTGGTGTCTGAGCTGTGGCAGTCTCACCTCAAAGTGCTCCTCACACACTGCTGATTCCATGAGCAGAGCTGCATCTGCTCTCCTATCAGAGATCTCTGCAGCATTTGCATTTCACAAGTCAGGTGCACCATTTCCCCTTACCTCGAGATAATTCTACATTTCCTCCACCACTTCCAGGAAAAGAACATTATATTTGTGTGACATTTTGTATTCTACAGCAACTAATTCAGAGCTGCCTTGCCAAACAAACACTGCAGATCCTGTTACACATTGCCCTGCAATCAAGAGAAGCCCAGAACTCCCTTTGGAAGCTGCAGAGTGTTTGGGCATTGGGGAGCAGGTGATGGTGACACTGTCAGTGTTTGGGGTACAAGCTGTCACTGTTTGGGGCACAGGGTGAGGAGGGATCGCTCCTACCTAGAGCAGTCGCTAATTCTCGCGACAGCCGGCAATTCCCAGTACAGCCGCTAATTCCCAGTACAGCCGGCAATTCCCGGAACAGCCCGCAATTCCCTGTCTAGCCCTTCCCAAGGTGCTCCCATCCCACGGCTCGGACACTCCGTCAGTGTTTAGGGTACCAGGGGGTCTCCCCGTGCCCATCACAGCCGGTACTGCCGCTAATTCCCTGTCCAGCCCGGTCCAGCCGCTAATTCCCGGTCCAGCCGTTCCCGAGGCGATGGTGTCAGTGTTTAAGATACAAAGCTGTCCCTGTTTAGAGTATAAAGCTGTCAGTGTTTAGGGTACCAAAGGGATCTCCCCGTGCCGATCACAGCCGGTACTGCCCTGTCCAGCCGGTCATTCCCAGCCCAGCCGGTAATTCCCAGTCCAGCCCTTCCCAAGGCGATGGTGTCAGTGTTTAGGATACAAAGCTGCCAGTGTTTAGGGTACCAAGGGGATCTCCCCGTGCCGATCACAGCCGGTACTGCCCTGTCCAGCCGGTAACTCCCTGTCCAGCCGGTAATTCCCAGTCCAGCCCTTCCCAAGGCGATGGTGTCAGTGTTTAAGATACAAAGCTGTCAGTGTTTAAGATACAAAGCTGTCAGTGTTTAGGATACAAAGCTGTCAGTGTTTAGGGTACCAGGGGGTCTCCCCGTGCCGATCACAGCCGGTCACTCCCAGCCCAGCCGCTCATTCCCAGCCCGTCCCTCCCCGAGTCTCTCCCATCCCATCTCTCGCCCGGAACTCTTGACCAGCGCGAATCCCGCCGGAATCCTTGTGTGCAGCGCCGCCCCGCGGCCACACTGCTGTACTGCAGGGCGCCAGCGATCCCCAAAATCTGCCGGCAGCCAATGGGGAGCTTTGCTGGCGGCTGCTTCGGTCAGTGATGGTACAGAGCTGTACTTAGCTCTCAGTTAGTCCAGAAACACGGGCTAGCTCTTCAACCAGTACTTATCTCACTGCCTCATTTCACTGTCACTGCCAAACCCCCATTTTTTCACTTCAGCGTCAAGTTATTCCATTTGTGACAGGGATGCTGGGATGCCGTGTGCCGCCTCTGCTGGGGTGCTGGGATGCCGGGATTTCGGGATGTCGGGATGTCGGGAATCCGTGTCCCGGCCGCTCTGGGATGCTGGGATGCCGGAACGCTGGAACGCCGGGATGTTGGGATGCTGGGATGCTGGGATGCCGGGATGTTGGGATGTCGGGATGCCGGGAGGCTGGGATGCTGGGATGCCGGGATGCCGTGTCCCAGCAGTGTTTGGATGCCGGGATGCCGGGAGGCTGGGATGCTGGGATGCCGGGATGTTGGGATGTTAGGATGCTGGGATGTTGGGATGCCGGGAGGCTGGGATGCTGGGATGCCGGGATACCGTGTCCCGGCCTCTCTCGGATGCTGGGATGCCGGGACGTTGGGATGCTGCGATGCTGAGATGCTGGGATGCTGAGATGCTGGGATGCTGGGATGCTGGGATGCTGGGATGCTGGGATGTCGGAATGCCGGGACGCCGCGATGCCGTGTCCCCGCCGCGCTGGGACGCCGGGATGCTGCCGGGATGTTAGGATGCTGGGATGCTGGGATGTCGGGATGCCGTGATGCCGGGATGCCCTGTCCCGGCCGCGCTGGGACGCCGGGATGCTGCCGGGATGCCGGTAGGTGTCACCGCCGCCTTTCCCAGCGCTTCCATCCCCTCTCCTCGCCGGGACAGCGTGCGGATGACACGCGCGAACAATCTCTCTCCGCATCACGCTGATCTAATGAGTTACCAAGTTTTTCCGTGTGTGTGAGAATCAGCTCTGCTCAGCTAAAGGAAGGTCAAACTGATGCATTCTCACGAGATAACAGGGCTGGGTTTAAGCACTGCTTTCCCCTGCTGCTAACACCTTTGGCTGTATCCTGTCCCATCACTACTTTCTGGGAATGCCAGAGTGAGAAATCTCATATTATATCTTCACTCATAACTGCACTTCATTTTTTATGAGAAGAATCCTGTAAAATTCAATCCTCTTGCTTCATCAGAGAACGAGGGAAACAAATTGACAAAATGAGTTAGATGTGTGGTTTATACATTGTCACTGTTCAGGTATCTCTGGCTGCTGCCTGTGATGGAATTTCAGAGGGAATAGAAGGAACAGACACCTTTTTGGGATCTCTTCTCCAGCCTCCAGATTGGTATTCTGCTGTTTAAAGGACCAAGGTTGACTTAAATGTGACATCTCTGGATATTCTTCTTACCCACAGAGATATCCAATTCCTCTAGGTCTTTCCTTGCTATATTTCCTAAAAAGGAGTCAAGATGCCTCTCCTCGTTTTGACTCATTGGTGGACATTATGTACAGCACAGGATTGGTCTCAGGTTTATTCAGCAATATTTCATGTCATCCCACTCTAACAAGGCTATGGGAGCATCTGCCATTTTTTTAGAAGCAAAAATACATTCTAGCACAAAGTCAGCTCCAACCTCTAATTGCCTTCCACGGGCAGCAGGTCAGAGCCCATGACTTATGGCAGCTTCAGGCTCCTGAGGCAGAGAGTCACACTGAGCTCAGCTAATGCCACAGGATAAATTATCTCTGCAATTTGCATGGAAAGTACTCTGACCAGAGAGATCCTTTCCTGTTATGTTGTTTTATGTGGTACCTCAGAAATCGTATTCATAGATCACTGAATTCAGCTACTTTAATTCTCTGAATTTTTCAGTGAGGCTGAACCCACCGTAAAACAGATTGGCAGATTGAGGCAAAACAAACCCCTGTGTTCTACAAGCTATGAACATTATATCACATCACCTCCACATCCAAGGGCTGATCAATGATCCTGGCATTTCTGAACTTAGCAATCCCTCCCTGCTCAGAGATGAGGCATTGCAGAAGCTGTGACAAGTGTCCAAAGCCCTGTCCATTTCATACCTTTAAATGATGACCCATCCATTCCTCGTTCAGCCCTGTTATTGAGGAAAGGCTGCATTTCCAGGCAGAACCTGAGCAGTGACACCAGGGCAGGCTGGTGGGGCTTGCCTGAGTTATGAGCATTTCCTTCCACAGTGAATGTGGATAATCCTGCAGGAGGAACATCGATTTTTGTGGTGCCACACAACCCTGCCAGTGCTGATCCTCACTGTCCCCAAGGCCACAGAAGGGGCTGGGAGGAACTGCAGGTGTTGTTTACCAATTCCCCTGTTTCCTCACTGTTCTCATGCCCACAGCACAGCTGCAGCTCCAGCAGAGCAGTCCTGGATCACACTTTACACAAAGGTTTGGAATTTGGGACATCTGCCATTTCCCATTAACTTCCACAAAGCCTAACTCCACCACGAGGCTCTGAAAACCCAAATCCTAACACTTGTTTCTTCTTGACCTCTTTTGATCTTTATTCTCCTGCCATTAGCTGTGAGTTCAGAACAATCAGAGTTAAAATGACTGCAGTGCTTCCTTGAAAATGGAAAAAAAGGGGAAAATACAGAAATTTCTTTTGGCTGGTTTGAGTTCAGTAAGAACCTTCTCATACCTGGGCATTTGAGCATTAGGCTCTATACCTCCATCCAGAGCAAACAATTCTGATCAGAAATCCTGGGGAAAAATGTAAACTGGAAATTAGGCAATTCTACAGCTGAACAAGTATTGTTTGCTCAGACAGGAAAGCAGGATAGAAACATCAAGTCCTGATTTAGGGGTAATATCACACTATTTACCAAAAAAAGAGATAATGTTGCAACGGAGAGAACATGCATGAAAAACTCTGCTTGCTGCTGTTAAAATGAAATTAAATTCCATCTCCTTCAGATGCATTGCCCCATCCCAGCTGTTTGCTTCCGTTTTTCCCATCATGACAACATTTTTTCCTGGGAAAATTCTCCCTCATTTTTATCAGTGCAATAGAGGTTTCCTCATGGCCAAGACTGCAGTCATTCAAAAGGAATTACTCAGACACCAGAACAACGTTGTCTGTAACAACAGACACCAGCCTGGATCACTTCAATATATTCTGGCCAGAGAAACAATGATCTACAGCTCCTTTTTTTTTTCTTTTCCCCCCAGCTCACTGGTTTATTTGCTCCTGCATCCCATAATCATTTCACTCGTCCTCAGCATGTCCAATTTAGAGAAACCCATCACTCTTCCTCTTCTCATTCCACATGCTCAGAACACTTTGAATAAAATAAATAAAAATACTGACTAGTTGGAAAATGTATATTTTTGATAGGAGGAGGTTTAAAGCCAAGGCACTAATTAGCCGGCACAGATGCAGGAAGTTAAATTTTGATGATGTGATCAGATGTAAAAGAAGATAATACACAGTCAAAGAGGGGAAAATGATGCATTATACCCTCAAGAAAAGGATTTGATTTGTTTGGCTTTGAAAGTCAAGTGCTGCAGCCGAATGAGCTGAAAGCCAATTTTACTGCATGGAGAGAAACATCTGTGGTGGGGATGGTCCAGAATATGCAACAGATGGAATGATCAGACAAAACCCCAGTTCAGCTCCAGAGGGAAGAATGCAATCCTCCCCTCCAGTGCAGATCCTGCAGAAAGCCCCATGCAGGGGGAGGATCAGCAGCAAGCAGCACCCAGGGAGGGTTCAGATGGGAGGAAAACACCTGGGGAACATCTGGCATCCTGGCCAGCCCTGGGCTGAAGCAGCTCTTCTCCCCCTCAGCAGCACAAGCAGAGTCATTTCCTCTGGGGAGGAAGGAGAAACCCAGAACTGATCCAGGAGAGAGCTGGGAAATGCCTCTGAACATCTGCAGTTCAGCCCTGTGCTGCCCAAGGGCTATTTGGGGAGGATGCTTTGTCCACCTATCTAAAAACCTCTTTGAAGACCCAAATGGATGAACATCAGTGATCAGAGTGGATCAGACAGTGTGTCATTAGCAGTCTGCAGATCCACCCCACAGCAGAGCTCCCAGTCCTCTCACTTGCCCTTCTCCCCTTTATTCCAGGAATTGATGTACTGAGCACTACCCAAAGGCCTTCCACACAACTCTAGTTATTTTGTAAAAATAAAGAACTTCATTTTTGGCAAATGTTGGCCATAATTGTTCTATTCCTCTAGATTCTGTTGGGATTGAGAGAGAGGCAGAGAGCCTGCAGAGAGAGGCAAAAAGCAAATATCTACTTCAGAGTGATTTTCTCTTTGCCTCCCATGCTGAGGGACTTTGACATTGCAAATATCACTGACAGCAGAGGTTTGCTAGAATCCATTGCTATGTAAACTGATAAAGTGAAAGGTAACCTCATTTTTAGCAAATATTTCAGGTGCTGCCAAAGCTCTGTGCTTCCCAACAAAATGAGTGACAAATGCTGCACTCACAGTTCTTTCCTAGCAATGCAAGTGTCACTGCTTTTATAATGAATAGAAATCAGGTATTTATTAGAACTCTAGAAGACTTTAAAGAGAATTAAATTTGTTTCCTCAGCCACCCAGCTGGTTTGGTAGAAAAAGTAAATATTTCTCAGCATTTCCAAAATATTATTAACCATTAAGAAGTTATTTCTGAAAACACCATCAACAGTATTTTCGCAAGGAGAAGCAGTGATAGGCAGCATGACAGAGCCCAGATTTATTTTCTTCTCTCTCCTAAAAGCCTTTCTTAGGCTGAAGGTCAGGAATGTCAGATGTTCTGCCTTGGTTTTAGGCAGAGTTGGCAATCCAAATTCTGATTTCTTACATGTGGTATTTGAGCATGTGAAAAACGTAAGACCATCCCAAAAACTGTTAAATACATGTGTAAAGAGCATTTTGGTAAAATCAACTCTCACCTTTTCACAGAAGCTTGAAAACATTTTTAGTTCACTTCTCTTCTACTTCTACAAGTGGTTCTATGGGACAAAGAAGTTAAACATTAATATCTTCTTATGTTTCTGAGGTGATATTCAAGCCAATTTAATTGTCAGATCAGAGAAAGTAAATCTCCCACCATTCTTTTTCCCCAATGTTCTTTGGTTCCAGAAGAAAATCCAGGGAGTTATCCCAACTGCATATCTAGTTGATATAAAAGAATCTTGCCAAGCCTTGAATCAAACTCTTGCAAGGCAGGCCAGTGTCATGACAGCAATGTTCCAGGTGTGGACTAACAGAACTCAAACTCCTGCTAGTTTTCATAAAGTGTGTATGCATAGTCAGGATTTTCACCCAATGCCCCTCATGTGTCCTGTTCAAGGCTGCACAGCAGAGCAGTATGAGGCACAAACTGAATCTGGATACTCTCATTTCCCAGTCTGTGATTATGATTTTTCCTTTGGCAATATCACATTAATATTGCTATTCACTCAGTTTTGCTTTTTGGATCCCAAAGTGACAAACATTTTATTTCCCAAGTAGCTCCCATTTGTTAATAATCCTTGTGAAGCAGTGCAAAGCACTTGGAATGAAATGTCAGAGACACCTTAAAGCCATGGGCAGAGAGGTTCTCAGTCAGCAGTATTTACAGCAAGTAAATTCAGTATTTACTTAGTGTGGCAATGTGCTCATGGAGCTTCCCTGCACTCCTCTTCTCCTCAGCCTCGTTTGAATGCTGCTCTGACTCAGGAATACCCAACTGCAGGACAGCAAAGTGAGTCAGTGTGAATCTGGGCTGGTGTGAGCTGCAAACACCAAATCCTGCAGGTCTCCTCCTGCCCAAGGGACACAGCAGCACTCAGGGCAGCTCCCACATGAAATATCCTTTTAGAGCTCTGCAGGTAGAGCCAGGCAAGGCTCTATTGGCTGGGATGGAAAGTCAGATCCCTGCGTGTCAAAAACCAGAATAACTGCATCAGAAATAAAGGCAGACTCAGGAGGCCTATTAGGGAAAACCAAAAGGAAGCTTGTTTTTAATTACTGAAGTGAGATATCCAAATTAATGCGAGACTACATCTGTGTAATTGAAAAGTCTAACACATCATCTAATGTGTGCTAAAATAAAAGGCAAGAAAGCATTAAGGTTCATGTGACATTTTAATCAGAAAGCCAAGTAAGTGCATTAGTAAACAGAATTGGCTTAGGCAATTATTTCAGGTTTTAAAAATTGATTTGTTTACCATTAGTTCCTACTTGAACTTTTCCATTCCAATATGTCCATGAGAATATTCTCAGGGAATTTGAAAGCAGCCAGGAGTTAAGTGCTCAGGAGACAAATGCTTATGAGGGATAAATTGCGACATTGCAATTCAAATTTGCATGCCACAGTGCACTGGAGGAGGGTGCAAAAGCAGAATTCATAGACTCTGCAGCACACCAAGGTCTGGGAATAAATAAATAAAATGCTGTTAATCTAAATTCCATCTGTTGAAGCCCCAAAGGGCCATCCCAGGCTCACCTCACAGATATTCAGTTCTCCCTGTCCAGCTGCCCTTTGGACGTTGGCAGCAGGAAGGGCACAGAAAATCAGAGTTTCCCTGACCCCCTTTGCTGAGCTGTCACTGCTGATCTCAGGGGTTTCACCCCACAGAGCCTCAGCTGGGACCTCAAGAGAACAGCTGATATTTGGCTCTGACATCTCAAACACTGGATTTTTGGAGAAGGAGCAGAAATTTGACTGAGGTTCTCCTAAGGGACATCCAGAGAGGAACTTTCTCTGAGTCCACTGAGCTCTCAGCTTTAAATACTAAGGAAATAAACTTAAGCTTTTGATTTACCAGAGCTTTGCACTTGGGTGTAACTACTTATTGTAGTTCCATTGTAGTAACTACTTATTGTCCAGTTCTGATTTCTACAAAGCCTTCAGTGCTGCTGGGAGAAGAGTTGAGTTTTCACTCCAGTGAAGTTTATTAAAAATGAAAACCTACAAGTACAAAAAAAGCAGAAAGATGGATCAAAAGTTTTATAGATCCTGCTCTGTAGGATAGACTCAATAATGAAGAATTTCATTATTTCCTGGTAATGAAAAGTTGCATGTGGATGTTTATCATTAATATGCCAACTGTTTGTTTTCATCTGGAACTGCCTGTTTGCAAGCTGGGACATCCCAAAAAATGAAATCACTTAAATTTCTTGTAAAAAGTTTCTTAAATGGTACTAAGTGTAAAAATCCTAGTCCAAACTGTGAGTTATGCAAGCAACTCTCAGTGCTCGTGTTTTTCGTGTTTTCTGGCTCAGCTGATAACTTTGTGTCTCAGTTGCAGCTCTGCTCACTCACCTCAGGGAATCCCAGCACTGTTCCCATTTCTGTGCAAACAGAGCACTCTGAGGTTGGATTTACTGCTTTCAGTGCTCTTCCTGCTCACACTGCTATTAGCTCATCAAGCCAGGGTGCAGCAATTTGCTCACTGAAAAAACTCTGAAAAATCCTGCTGGAAACATCCCATTCCCACCCCAAATCCATGCACTGCTCACACACTAATTAATGATTTATTCATTTTGAAATAATTTGTTAAGATAGCTGAGACTCACTAACTTGTAGCAAGTACCTGAAAGAAAGTGCAAAGCTATTTTAGGACATGAAGAACAAAACATTTACTGTTCCTGTATTTTTCCCCCTGAGTTCCTTGTGTGTCAAAAAATATTTCTTCAGACAAAGGAAAGCATTATTCTTAGAAGACATCCCTAGGAAAAAAAAGAACTTGTGTTCTCAGACTGGGAGCTAAACTCCAAAAAGCCAGAATAAGCTTAAAATGTCTGGTTTCATTATTTATTTAGGGGAAATTAGATCTCTAAATTCACCTACAGCCTCTTACCACTGTCTTAGAGGTGCAGAGTAGGCAAGATAAGGATAGTTCATTTTCCTTTTAAAGATAAAATCCTACTCTCTGCACATCTAACAGGACTGAGCATAGGGGAAAAGCAAGAAGAGATAAATGCTTCATTTGTCCAACCCTAAAACAGCAAAATACTTCAGAACAGAGAGGTCAGCTAAGGAACAGATCTATTCTTTCTCCAAACAAGCTCTAAACCCAAGATTTACCATGACAATCAGCTTTCAAAACTTCATTGACAAAAAAAAAATAAAAATTGAAGACTGTTTCTAAAAACCTTTGGTCAATAAGAAAAAATCCCTTTTTGCTCTGATCCCACACAACCTGTTCTACAGCTGCTGGTTATCAGCTCAAGCACACTTTTATGAACTGAAATGCAATATCAAAGTATTTGATGTGCTTCAGAGAAAGAGTTATTATTGACATTTCCATAGATCACAAGCTGAGGGAAAATTACATACTGATGATAGCAGAGCTGTTCCAGAAAAGAAGGAATGGGCAACCATTTAGGATTTTATTAGCTATGTTCTGGATGTTGGATTACCCAACTTTAGTGCTGACATGAGGAAAGCATTTGGTGTTTTCTGCCTTCCATTTCCTGCAGATGCACAATTTACCAGACAGGATGGTTTGGCTGCTTTTACAATGGTCAGCTCCTTCCAAAAACTCTCCTGATGAAATCTTAAACCCAAACAGACGAACAGCAAGTCTTATCTCCATTTCCATACATACAGATTGCATTTTTATTAACATTCTAGTCCTTTAACTATTACCTAGCAGAGATATAAAAATTCCCAAAGCAAACAAATAATGGTAGAATTACAGAATGGTTTGGGCTGGAAGGGTTAAATCCCATCCAGTGCCACCCCTGCCATGGCAGGGACACCTGGCACTGTCCCAGGCTGCCCCAAGCCCTGGGAACACCTTCTCAGGGAAGGATTTCCTCAGAATATCTGATCCAAATCTCCCCTTTCAGTTTCAACCCATTCTGCCTCATTCTGTCACTCCCCTCGTTCTCTGAAAGACTGATCACCTCCTCCTCTCAGCCACAGTTGTGCTGATCCCCAGAAACCCATGATGGATTCCTCTGACAGGAGGAGTTAGATTGATCTGAGCTCTGTGACAAAAACAGATGGGAAATTGGTTTTCTTTCAGAATGACATTTCTTAGCAGTGTAACTGTAACTGAGGTAGATCTCACATCATAAAGAAAAAAATAAGATTTAATTTCTGGTAGAGCAGCAGACTGTTTTCACATCCTTCAACTGAACTATTTAACCATTAAAATGAGATGTTTTGCTAATAATTTTTCTTCCAAAAAATCCAAGCAGGCACATTGAAAAAGGAGCAAATCCTCCACAGTACACTGATTGTTGATCCTGCTTTGGTATTGGGGGAGAGATTTGGAATTTTTTTTCTCCAGAAATTCATTGTGCTGCAATAGACTTCTGAGACATAATTAAAGGTAATAACTTCAAACCCACTGAAACTCCTAAGTGTTTGCTGCATACACTTAGTTCTCCATAATTGAATAGGCAGCTCAGATTTTAGTCAATTTGTCTGCAAGTATTTCAGTTTGTTGGCTGCACAGAATCTCCTGGGCTCATCAGGAGCTGAGCTGCTGCTCACCTCCCACATCCCTTTCAGTTTCCAGTTTCATTTCCAGCCTCATTCCATGCTTGAGACATGAACAAAGTGCATTTGGTTTACTTGCATACATTTACATCCCAATGAAAACCAGCGGGTTGAAAACATCTGAGTTCATTTTAGGCATTCAATTCAGCAGGAATATTCATAGGAGTAAATATTTTCACAATTGCTGCTGTCCCAGAGGACAGGCACAAAATGAAATTTGAGGCCTAATATACTACTTTTCTCTGTGAAAATAAATGTCATGGGAGAATATTGGTTTTTTCACTCTTTTCTTTTAAAAGAATAGTTACAACAGTCAGATTTATTAAAGGGACTCTATCAAGGCTTAATTTATGATTTGATAAAAAAATTTAAATATGAAAAAATATAGAAATATAGAAAAAAATAAAATCCGTGCTTTCTTTGTGTTGTTAATCTGTGGTTCTCTGTAAATCTGAAGTTGAGACTCTAAATCTCACTCCAGTGATGCATTTAGATTGGGCAAAGAAACAGCATCAATTTCTGACATTTACTTTTTTTTTCCTTTTTCTTTCTAATGAGCTAGAAAATGTAGCAATGCAGCTTTTATCACTATTCTTTCTTGCATGCCTGTGGGTTTTTTCTTCTAAGCCATCAGGATTTTTTGCATGTCTAAGGCTTAATGAATGTGTAGCTTCTTCAGCTGAGAAAATATTGCATATGGAGCAATAAAGGTGTTCGTGGTGATGCCCACTGCCTGTGATTTAAAGAAGTGAAATTAACATTACAGGAGGGAAGGACTTATTGTTCACACACTGCTTACACAATTTTTTCCTTCAGTTCACTTTCATATCCACAGGGAATTGAACTGAGATGGTTATTCTCAGTATCCATGCATAGAGGGAGGTTTGGAAGTAATGGAGTTACTGTGGAATTCAAGCCTTTGTTTTTCCTTTTTTAATTTTTTTTTTTAAGTTCACATGATTGATGTAGACGACACTGATTTGTCCAAGAGATGCAGATGCAAAATGCCATGGAATTTACTGATGACAGGGAAATCAGCCTCAGGTTGCCCTTTTGCCATCAGCCAGCCTCCTTCCCAGGCTCTGCTCACATCCCCACCAAGAAGGGGAACTCCTCTACTTCCTGCAGCTGTTTGGCTGAGGTGCCTTTTTCATGTCAGATCAAATGAAAACTGTTCAACACTGAACTGTTGTTGCTGTTTTGTTACCTGCAGCATTTGTCTGACAGAAAAAAAAAAATTAAAATGACTGCAATATCCCATATTTCTTCCTCCCATGATCAGACTGACAGCAGTGAGCTGGTTTGGTTTAGATCAGTGGCTCACCATGGCTGTGGTAAACCTTCTGCTGCTAAACCTTCTGCTTTGCCTGAAAACTCTATTCAATTATTTCTTCTGTGTGAGAAGGTGAAGCAGCTGGTCCTTCAGAGAAGTCACCCAGTAATTCTGCAGTGAAGAACTCTTGTTTCAAAGACAGAATAATTCAACTGAGCTGAACAAAATTGCAAATTAAAATTCAGCTCGGTTGAAAAAACAAAATTTTGCAAATGTTGATGTTTTTGCAAATACATCCTCACAAAATTAGGATGTATTTATTGACCAAAGAGGTTTCCTTGAAGTCTTCCCTTGGCACGAAGCAGCACGAGTGACAAACTGTGACTTCCCTGCACAGATCCCATCAGGTGTTTCTGGAAGTTTCCTCCAGATCCTCTTGGGGTTTGCTTGGGATGGAGAGGAACAACAGGGCAGAGCAGAGCTCAGCAGAGATGTGAATTATAACTGCTTTTCTAGCGGAATGGAACAGAACTATCCCCAGTTTCTGCTGCGTGAGTTGGAAGTGTTTCACACAGTGAAGGAGCTGTGCTGATTTACCAGTGACCATCCTGCTGAGTGCAGCTGGAAACTCAGAGCCTCACTGATTGCCCCAAACAGTGAAAAACAAGAGGTGAAAGCACTGCTTCATCTCTCACCTCAATTTATCACACTTTCAGCAAACATCAATTAAAAAAAGTTACACAGAATGTATTGAAATCATCAGCAGAGAGAAAGATAAAATGGAAGCAAACTGCAGCAAAGCCACTTCAATGTTTGTTTTTGGTGACTAGCATGGCAGTAGGGATAATGCCCTGGAATTAATTATCCTTGGAGAAAGTAGATATATTAGCCAATTTCTTTATATTTGTAATTTTAATATACAGTAAGATCCTTGAAATGAATTGATAAAGATGTCAAGAAAGGGTTTATCCACGTGTTGAATTAACTGGGAAAATAACAGGAGGAAAAAAAGTTATTTTTTGTTTTATTCTGTATATCCTAAACAGCAACCACCTCCCCAGACTAACCTAGAGCTCTTTGTTTGACAAGGAATGCTCAGGTATTATGTGGCACTAGGAGTACAGATAATTCCATCTAGTTACCTTAACAGACACTAGAACCTCAAACAGGCTCTAAAAATTACTTAATATGAATAAAATATTTATTTTTTCCCCTTGTATAATGGATGAGCTACCTTAAAATAGTGCCATGTGAATAAACCCCTCTAGCTCAACAGCAAAATGCTCAAGTTGTCATCACATCCCTGCATATGAGACATGACTGAATCAGTTCTGCTGAATTCAACCGAAATAATAAAATCAGGAGGGATTTCAGTTACCCCACCAAGGGCAGAAATAGTCACTGTGCAGAGAACAAGAAATCTCTTCACTGCATTCACAGTGGGACAGACTTGGAAATCTGATTTGCTAGAGAAGTAGAAAATAACTGTTTGTTTAAAAATTCCTGAAAACTTAAAATATTTACATCTGCTTTAAACGTAACAATATGATCTGGGAAAGCTGGAATAGCTGTGAACTTGGTTAGTGGTGTGGTTCTGTCAGATGGACATGAAATTTCCCTTGCTGAGGTTGATATCTTGCATCCAGCTCAGGCTAAATGATCACCCAGGTGTGATTCTGGCTGCTGCCCTCCAAGATGCTCCCAAAATGCTCTTCTGCAGGATGGTTAAGGATGTGTTGTGGGAAGTAAAAGAAAGGGAAATTGAATTATATATTAGTACCTGGCAGTGGAACTGATTAGCAGCAAGTCTAATGCTGTATTAATGCAAATAGGAATCCAAGACATTGCCTGAGCAATATTTCTAGTTACTCATTTTAGTGAAGATCTTGATCCCAAGATTAGAGAGGAAATTACTTCCTTTGAACTGGCCAGCAAGCACAGATTAAACAACTGGACAAAGAAGCAGTAAATTGTTATCAGCAATTCCATCCTGAAAAGATTTATGTCTGAGATCTGATTTGTTAATTCTGAAGCCAAGGCCATCAATAATTTTTTTTTTTTCCAATAAGCATTTCTGGTCAAGTTTTAGTCAGCAAGAAGTCAGTTCAGTTGAAGTTTATAACTCTCTTACTTCCATAGTTTCCTTACTTTCTACTGAGCTTGTGGAATTTTGATGGAGAGACCAGTCTGAGAAGTAAATACCAACAGCTGATGAGAAATGCTTCTGTGTGCTCTGCAGAAAGGCATCATAACTTCCACCCCTCATTCCCCAGTAATATGCAGTTATACAATTTATACACCACTTTAGTCATTAGCATATAAATTGCCACCAATATACTGCATTCCCAGAGCAAAGATAAACCAGGGTGAGGCAAGGAAAAGCTACCAGAAAACGCCTGTATTTTTATATCTATAGCTGCTTCAGTGAATAATAACCCTGGAAAGTCAAACTCTTTACATTTTGCTTCATTACCTAGAAATGTTGCTGTGATCACTTCCTCACCACTCTCAATGCCTCACAATTTGAAATATCAAATTATTTTCTGAAACAGAACCATTATTTCCTGTTTGGAAAGCAAGCAAATATTTTTTGTAGAATATTCTAAATAGGAATGTAAAATCAGGTTGATATTGTTTTACAATGCCACTCAAGCTCCAGACTGGAAATTTTACAGTGTCATTTTAAAAAATATGAGAATGAACTCAGCACACATATACAGAAATCAGAAAAAGCAGAGAATAAGAAATCTCTTCATTGGATTCACAGTGGGACAGACTTGGAAATCTGATTTTCTAGAGAAGTAGAAAATTATTGTTTGTTTAAAACTTCCTTAAAACTTAAAATATTTACGTCTGCTTAAAACTTAACAATATGATCTGGGAAAGCTGGAATAGCTGTGAACTTGGTTAGTGGTGTAGTTCTGTCTGATGGACATGAAATTTCCATTGCTGAGGTTGATATCTTGCATCCAGATGAAGAACACCAAACCCTTGCAGAGAAAAGTTTCAAATAACCAAACAAGACCCCAAATCAAACGGGCTTTGAAAATGAAAATGAAAACAGACAAAAAACAGGACACATGGTAGGTCTAGGTGTGCTGGCAGTCACAATCTGGGCTGCCAGGAGTGAGCAGGAGACAGGGAACAGATATTTTACCACCAAAAGAGTGGGAAACATCAAAGTCCCATCGTTCCAATGGGTCCCAGTGCAAATGGGAGCTGTGAGATGTTCCTGTCAGAGCAGCCTGGCTGCTCACGTGTGCCCAAATAAAAAAATAAATCAATAAACAAACAGGGCAACTCATCAGCTGCTTCCACCCAGCTAAGGCTGATTTATGATGATTTCAGCTCTGCTAACCCACTTGGCAGTCACAGCACTTCTGCTCCGTCGTGTTCACTAAAACTGCAGCTCCTGTTGAGACTTCTCTGCTGAGAGGAAGAGTTCCTCTTCATCCTGAGAGGAAGAATTCTTCTCCCTTTACCCCTCCTTTTCATTGGAATGGTACATCACTTTGTGTGAGTGAAATCCTGCTTCTCTCCACTCCTCCAGAGCTAATGACAGGATAATGACTGTAAGGAAAACACTGCTGAAGTCTAAATCCTGATCAAAATGTTGTCTTGAAATGTAATTGCCAACAAAGCCATGAACTCTCCACACCATGGTGGAGAAAGCCAGAGATTAGTGAACTGAGGCACTGCATGTTGAGAAATTTGTCTTCATTTCTTCAAGGTGCTTGAGTTGACTAAGTGGATTTACACAATTTTTCTGTGTAATAAATGCTAATACCCCATTTTACAAATGAATTATCTGAAATGTGAGCTGGCTATGTAATTGTCTGTATTAATGACTTGCTTGCTGATCTTGATGCTCTGGGTTAACAGAAAAGTAGCTTTGAGGCAGGAGGCAGAATTTGTGGCATTTCCATTGAAATTTTGGGGGTTTTAATCAGAGCTGTAGGTGTTTCTGTGATGTGGATTCACAGTGGAAGGTTATAGTGGAAATTCATGAAGCTCAGATGGAGAAGAGCAAACCATCATGGAAAAAAGCCAAAACAAACTGCAGAAAATTGTAAAGAAAGCCAAAACAACCTGCAAATTCACCACTCAGTGAATTTATCTAACTTTACAAATGACCCTTTATGTGAATTGCAATAAAAACACCAGCTTGCATCCTTTTCTGGTTTAGAGATGCATTATTAGCTTCTCAAGATCCCAGTTTCTGGTAGTTCCATTGTTCCTCAAGAACACTTTTTGTTTTACAAGAGCAGAGCTTTTTGACAGTCTTGTTCAAGACATAATTAGAACAATTAAGTCATTTTAGGTTAACTTCAGCAGCAAAGAATCCCATAGACTTCAACAGGAGCAGGACTGGCTTTGAACTAGGCTTAGGCATGATTTTTCCTATGCCTTTGAAGACACAAATTAAATAATCTCCCTCACGTGGCTGGATTTGCTAGTTAATTATCCACAGCATCTGCAGCATCCAGTCTTGGGCCAGTGAAGGTTTAGCAACACAAAAATGGCTCTGCAGTCAGCAAATTGCATCCTTGCTGAAATCACTGCCATCTGAAACCAGCAGGGCTTGGCCTGACTTGGGAACTTCCACCTGGGTGAAGATGCATTGCACATTGATCACCATTCACGTCTGCTCTTCCCATTGCAATGTGCTTCTGGAAATATCCAAAGTCTTTTATTTCTCGCTGGAGGTGGCATCCAATGGCCTGAGAAAATGCAGAGGTTTTGCTACTATAAAACAGCAAAATATCTTGTGCTTTTTATGGAGTGTCAGTGGCAGAGTTCTCATTTGGAACTGTAACTCAGCACAGCTTTAGGAGTGCTCAGCAGTAAAACCAGAGTTTTCACAATGTCTGTGTCAGATGAAAGTGCAAAATGTAGATATAGGAACTGTGGTATTATTTCCCTCTATATGGACAGATCTTTCTTCACAATTACATATGAATATACACAGAAGTGACAGGAACTTCTCTCTGCTGGTGATCTCTGTGAGCTGGAAAGGACATTCTGAAAATACCAAATCATGTCCAGCCGTGGCTTTCCTGACTAAACATTTCAAACAGGCAATGCTTCTCTCTGGTAAAATTCGTGTGTCATCTCCTGTGTAAATATTGTCACAGATATTTTGCCAGTCTCTAAACACTCTAAGTACTTTTTCCCCCTGAAATTTGGCTTTTGGATTCCTTGCTATTCTTCCCTGTTGGTGCAGTGCAGTTTGGCTCATTGCTGCTGAGGCTGACAATGCTGGAGGTGCAAAAGTCCACTTTGTCAGCATTATCTCTGCTCTCTGCTATTGCCATGGAGGCTACTTGGAAAAGGAGATATTTTTCCCCAATTTGGGAAGTGTTACTGATCCCTGAGGAAATGCAAACATCCCCCACTCAGTTACTTTATTCAAGTGTAATTTAAAACCAGCTCTCCAGCATAATGGGATGTTACAGCCAATATTTATTTTTCTTTCATTAGATAAATAGTATTAAATTGCAATCCTTGAGAAAATTGTACAGACTGTATCCCATTTGAATGTGTTTGAGCTTGAGTCTCGCTCAGGCGAATTCTCATCACATTCAAATAACCATCATTATGCAAATAAGAACATCCTCATTGCCAAGCAAGTTTAAAATGGATGTTTGTTTTTTATCGTGATGAATTATCTTCCTCCCGGTAGCAGAGAGCTGCATGAGCTCAGAGGAGCTGCACAGGTCCTGCTTGTTCCTCAGATTTCCTTTGCCAGTTGCAAGCTGCCTTTCTTGCTAGCAAGGATGGACTTTGATTGTTCTTTTCCTTCTGTCTTGCTTGAAAAACAGCACAGCCAAGCTTTGCTCATCACCAGGGGTTTTGCCTTCTTGATTGTCCTGAATTTTCACGTAACAAATAATTTTATCCTGTGAGAGCCATTTTATTGTAGCAGTAGTGCCTCAAGGCAAAAATTAATTGTAATTCAGGAAAGTGTAACACAAGGCTGCAGAAGTCATCTTCGTGTTTTCTCTCTGATGAACATGTTGTGCAAAAGGAATGGCAGCTGTAGTAAGAGTTGTAGGACTTAGCCCAAACTTGGGATCTCTACTATCAAAATAATTGCCAATACTTCAAAAGAAATGGATTGTTGTGGAGATGACAGTGTCACAAAGATCTCCAGTGGGTTTGCTAGATTGTTTCCAGATTCCTCTGGAATCATCTGCATCAGTTATTTATGACAGAGAGCAGCAAAGTGAAACATGGCTCTAGAACTGAGATCTGCTGCAGGACATCTTTTTTCCATTTCACTTACGAAATACAAGTTCCATGAAATCAAAGAAATAAATGCATTAGAAGCCCAACTTTTTCACATGATGCAGGATTCACCATAAAGTCACCTAAATCTAACCCTATAAATCTGTGGGGTTTTCACTCAAAGCAGATGTCTACAACCTATCACATGTTAAATGATTTTTCATTTTTGCTTCTATAATATTTGGAAGACAAAAGCTCTGCAGCAGAAATAATTTTTTCTGTCCTAGCTTACAAAGCTTGGTTAATGCAATGAACAATAAATAATAAAACCAATCCCCTTCCTATTTGGATTAATTGCAACCTTTCAGGCCCTTTCTGTTCTTTTCTCTTGGTTTTTCTGCCAAGCACACTGAGGATTATGAATTAAAAATAAATAGCTGGAAAAGAAATGCTTCATTCTCTGCAGAGCATGAGAGAATGTGCAAGTGAGTTATAGGCAAGCATGCTGGTTATGATAACAACATTGCTCTTATTGATATTTACAGTTCATGGCACAGCTCCTGTAAATTAAAAATGCCACCAAACTACTTGAAAAGGAATTATAATCTATAAATAGCTACTTTGTGCACACTGTATCATTTCCAGCTCTGTTATGCAAATAGATTTTTCATCCTCCAGTCCAGCAGCTCATCCTGTGAAGTTCTGTCTGCATGCAAGGATGTGCTACAGGCCAAAATCTGCTTTCACTTAGAGCTTTCTTTTCAAGATCACTCTGTTAAAAGAAGTGGAACAGGATATTTTCTATGAGCAGATTCTATCCCCAGCCCTTGGGGTGAGATCCTGAAACAACAAGCAGGTCAGGAGCAGTTGTTAGTGTGGGTTGTTTATCAAACCCCTGATTGGTGTGTATTCTCTTGTGTACCTCTCCATTTCTGTGAAATTCATTCTTTCAGCAGAGCAGGGAAATGCTCCTCAGATTTCTGAATGAACAGGAGGTTTGTGTTTGAGCAGATCTTCACAGACACATGAAATCATGAGATTTAAACCTCTGCTCTAAGTGCTAGGGGATAGGAGTGGGGTTGACATTTTAGGCTTTTTATCTTTAAAAATTTGAACAAAATATCTCTGACAGGAGGATTCTTGTAGACACCCAATGCCAGTGGGAAAGGTCTTGGGAAGGAATATTACATTTGTTGTAGTTTTTGTGGAAGTTTTTAATTCCTATAATGCAAGTGTTGTTTCTCTTATATAGGCAAATAATTTTCTTATTAACAGCACATTTAATTGACTAGCTTAGCTGCTTAGTGTGTGCAGAGTGCATCACTTGTGTCCTTCTGAAATGGCAAAGAATTGCTTTATTGTCATCGTTTTCACTGGGTGGAATGGATATGGAGTGTTCATATGGATATAATGTGATATGGAGTGTTTATGGATATAATGTGATATGGAGTGTTATATGGATATGATATGTTCATATGGATGTAATATGATATTAGGTGTACATTAAGTGTTTAGGCTGTTTGCTTTGCTTGGTTCTCTGGAGAGGCCAACAACCCACTGGGCTGAGGAGTTCATGGCTTTCTTCTCTATCATTAACTAAAATGTCATTAGAGAAAAATCACTTTTTTTCCTCCTGGTCAGCCCATTTTCACAGCTTAGCATAATCTAAACAACTGAGTATTGCTTTCAGATTTAATCCAGGGATGTTTCCACCAGACTCCAGGAGCAGGAGCAGTGCTTGTGTGCCAGGCTGTGATTTTGGCTGAGCACAGAGCCCAAATCAGCTGAGTTACAACAGCACCACTGCACATTCCTCACTGAAAATGTTGTACCAAACTCACAGAGAGAGAGCAGAACAAAGACATGAAAATGAAATCAGCTGCTCTTAAATAAAATAAGAATTGCAGAAGGATGTAGCTTACCTTGTGAGCTCCATTTCATAATGACAGCTGGTTTATTACACCTTTTACAGACCATGTGTTTAATCAATATAAAACTCTAATAATGTAACAAGATCCTGCAATGTTTTCTGACAAGCACTTGTAAATTTTTCTGGAATGCTACTTGTTAAACAAAGATTAAATGTGGCTATTAAAAGTGGGCAATAATGTTCCAGGAAGAGCTTTATTTCTACACATGAAAAGGGTGCTGGCAAAGGGTTCTTAGGCTCTGTAAGCTTAAAAAAATGAGGTACTGACAGAATAGCTATTACTTTATATAAATAGTCCAATAAGCAAAGTTGCACTTGGACTACATGACTGTGAGATTCTCAGCAGTAGAGAAAGAAAATAAAAATTGTGTTCATTCCTATATATCAGCACTTGAGGTAAAACAATCTGAATTGCATCAATTACATTATATTATATTGCATCAATTATATCTAATATTATATGATACTGTTTAATTAAATCACCTCAACATGAGTTGCTGAGGTTAATTCTCTGTAATGGTGGAACCAGCCTGGTTATTGTCAGTTGAAGCTTCTGAGTACAACACAACTTGAAATGATGCTGGACAAAAAAAATGAAATGGTGCCAAACACAAAAACTTGAAAGGATGCCAAACATAACTGAAGTTTTAATTTGCTGTTGGAATCGATGAGTGGCAGATTATGAACATCCTCACTGCTGCTGGTGATCATCTCTGCATGGAAAAGTCCTTCTGACCTGCTGTACCCAACTGCAGAGCTGATGTTCATTCCAGCAGAGGAGAGCTCAACAACAGGAGTCAGAAGGTGTCAGAGCTGCAGGATAACTCCTGAATCCTTAAATGCTAAGAGCATAAAGAGCAGTCCCAAAGTTACGTTTCTTTTAGGAAAGAGCAAGAAGATCATCTGCATGATAGAAATGGAGCATCTCAGAAATGTGCAGGTAGCAGTTAACCTTGCGGGTGAAACATAAATCTGTGGGACAGAAAAAGCATTTTCTGGGTTTTCCCAGACAGGTTTAGTGGCTCAGACCCCATAAAGAGCCTGATTTGGCTGATTTTTGAGGGGTTTGACACTCACTTCTGCTGCTTGTCCTTTTCAAAGCCGAGTCAGAGCACAACAAGGGATGGGAAGCACTTGGGTGTGGAAGGAGAGGAGACAACCTAGAGCTGAAGTGTCCTGCAGAGTTTGGGCAATCTGAGAATGCTGCTTGTCTGATTCTGGGGAGTGTTGCACAGAAAATTAACCTGGGAAAAGACTCCCTGTTCCCTCTCAGGTGAATCTCTAAATCTCTAAATTCAGGAGTCACTGCAGTGTCACACTCCTGCTGGAGAGTCCTGATGGAGAAATGTCATTTTCCATTGCCATCGAGGGTCATTCCAGACCTGCTCAGGCAAGATCTCACTGTTTACTCTGTGTTGCCAGTTATCTAATTCAGTGTTCAATCTAGGTTTGTGTGATTTTGAGATAAAGAGTGCATTTGCTCTAATCCTGGGACAATCCTTGCTTATTTTTGGAGATCCTTGAGAACAAACTCTGTGACAAGATCTGTCCATAGGTATTCTTAAAAACTGAAGGTGATCAATTAACAGCAACTCTCTTTTTTGGCAATTCTCCTGGCCAAATGAAGTCTTTTGATGCTCATCCAAAGATGGAAGAGGTTGCATTTTTCTCCCTGTGCAAATCACAAGCCAGACTTTTGAAGTTAATAATGGTTTAATGATCTGTACCATGATCAGTTAGATGAGAATCAGGTGACGGGATTAAAACCAAGTAGTGAAAGAATTCTCTTGTAAAAAACCACCCAACTAATGTCTTCGCAATACTATGAAATAGTGATTTTGGAAAACAAAATAGTTCAGATACACAATATTTTATTTATGCTCCTTCAGCTTTTTATATAAAATTACCTTTAATAACTCTAATTCCCGTCTTTCAGGATAGTTCCTGATAAACCTGGTTTAGAATTAATCCATTAGAAAAAAAGATCAATTTTCTTAATCTCCCAGACAATCTTATTCTCACCTTTATTTTTCCTTTCAGTTTTCCTGCTGTACATTCATTGCAGCTCCTCACCCCTCAGCTTTCCAGTTCTGCAGGCAAATTTGTTTCTCTTCCACACGATCTTGTTGTCACAGTTGTTGATTTGGGTTTTTTCTCACACACTCACGGAGTTGTTAGTGTCATTTCCCCTCCCCAATCTCTTCCCCAGCAGCTCCAGCAGCAAGGACAGCCAATGTTTACAGTGAGGAGGTTCAAAAATTCTGGATCTCTTCCGTTGCTTCCTCCCTGCAGTTTCCTGACTCTGCAGTTTCACTGTGAAATCTCCTATCATGTGGAAGCTGTTTGCAATAGAGTGTAAGGACTTCCTACCATATGCTCTCCCATCTGTGAGAAGAATGAGGGCTTTGGGGGAAAAAAAGGCAAAAATTTCAGTGTGACTGGAGTTGAACTGCATGCAATTTCTGCCTGCTTTGAGGAAATCTTGAAAAGTAAGTATGTGCATTGTACATGTCCTGAATTCTTCTGCCTCCTGTTTATTCCACAGTGCTGATCAAGCATTTTCTGCCTCAAAAATAATGGCTGAGATGTCTGGGGAATGAGTGGAACTGAATGCACCTCAGGAGCTGCAGGTGAGTAATCAGTTTGCAGCCACTTGAATTGCTTGCAGTGGCTTTTAGACCTTCAGTGCTGACTGACACTTCAGAGAGGATATTTTTTTTATATATATATCTTTGCTGTAAAGATTAACCCCAAAAAGATTAAGTTAAACTTCCACACAAGTGTCACTGTAACTCCCAAAACAACCAAAAATCCCCCAGAAGAAGGGAAAAAGGAGGAACCATTTAATTCAAAATGTCTTCATGGAAATTAATTTTAAATCTTACAAGTTTCTGTATTGCAAAGATGTTTCCTCTTGCCATTCCTATCTCTTATCACACTGCAAGGGAGTTAGCAAATCTGGATTTGCAGTTCAAAGGTTCTCTGTCTTTTACAGTGTGTTTGAATTTGGCTCTATAGAATTACTCATTTTGCTACACTGGATCTTCCATTCATAAATAGTTTAGAAAGAGGCAATAAATTATTAACCTCTAATAGCATTATAACATGAGTATAATAGTAAAAAATGTAATAATCATGTTACTGTTGGGTATTTCCTATAAGCAAATAACAGACTTCATCAGACTTAACAATCATTTATCCTCCATTAAAAATTGATTAGATTAACACTTTATAGACCAAACCTTAACACACAGTGTGATCTCAGACACACAGAATTCGGTATGCACACAAAATATTTCACAAAAACAGCCAATCTTCTGGGCAACAGCAATTTTTCAGTAGCCAATAGAGGTCCAAGAAGGGAAACACAAATATTTTCTGTATGATCAGCTAATTTAAGTAATCCTCTTCTTTCTGAAACCATATTAAGTAAAACAACAGTCAGTGTGCTTTAAGGTACTCTGCTAGCTATTCTTTGATATCTAGAAATGGAAAACTTTAAAAACGACAAGTTTTGCTTTTTCTTCTAACACCCTTGGTTTACTGATTCCTCATCTTTTTACTTCTGACTGTCATTTATTTCAGTATAATTTATACATTTATCATACATATTTCGTTCAGATGCCAACTCTTGTTTCATTTTGAGGAGAAAATCGGTGAGTTTTCCTGTCGGGAATCTCTGATAACTACATGGAGCCTCAGTCAGTACAGCACTAGGGGTCACTGGCACTCCATCAGTAGCAGACACTTGGTGACAAACAGGGCTGGCTTTTGTCACAGCGCTGAGCCCATTCTGCTGAGAATGTCAGCAAGATTCCTACTGCCAAACAGGCTCTGCTCTGAGGTCTAACTTGTACACACATCAGGCACCATATGTGTTTACAGAGATTGATTTGTGAAAGATCACAAACCATTCAGAGATACTATTAGATATCTGTTACTACTATATATATGTGTTACTACTATATATGTGTTTACAAAGATTTGTTTGTTAAAGATCACAAAGTATTCAGAGGTACTATTATATATGTGTTACTACTATATATGTGTTTTCAAGATTTGTTTGTTAAAGATCACAAATTATTCAGAGCTACTATTGTAGATCTGCTACATCTATATATATGTTTACAGAGATTTGTTCATGAAAGATCACAGAACTATTCAGAGCTACAATTCTTCAGGTCTTTGTGTTTCTCATTCCTCCCATATTCTCGAGCTGTGCTGTGTTGCTGTGTGTATTTCAGACTCACCTACAGTCAGCCTACAAACTGCTCTGCCCACATTCCATGGGGACCTGGAAACTCCATCCCTTTGGATGCAACTCTCAGTATCAGCATGGGACACTGAAATTCTCTCCCTTGTTTCCAGGAGATGTTGAGCACAGAACACCAACTGCTTCTCAAAAGAAATTCTAATTGCTGAAAATCTGACCTCTACTCACAGCACTGTGTTACAAATTGTAATTAGTGTATTTAATGACCATTCTACTGAAAAATGCCCTTGATTAAGCCTAAAAGTTGCATTTGAAATCCTGTTAATAGGACTGCTGTATTTTCAGTGTTTTTTCCTATTGAAAATGAAGGTCTAAATGATGAATTAAGGAGTCTCTGCAATGGTTTTCCCAAGGAAGGAAGCTGGCAGTACATACAGGCAAATGTTTTCATATCTCCAGAGTATTTTAATAGGCTTTGCCTGCCTTGCTTGAATCACATCAACTTGTCTTTAGGTCCGTCTCAGCTCAGGCATGGCAGCATCCTCTGTTTGCTATTTCCCATTATCTGCTCCTACAAACCACTCAGTTCCCCATTGCTCCACTGGGATTGTTATCAGAGTTCCAGTTGGACACATTGCCTGGGAACATTTCCATCCAGCCACTCAGACTGCTCTGCCTGGTGTCACTTGGCAGCTATTGGTACTTTTGGCCCTGTTCATTTTCTCACCATATAGAAATATTTCTCCTTATAGTGATTTTCCCTGCGGTGCACATGTATTGGTTTGTTTATTTATTGAGCTTTGATTTGAGCTGGCCTCTGCATCTTGTGTGATTTGGTTCTTATAAATCATTGCACTTTCTTGTACAAAGTACAGTAACTTGCAG
This sequence comes from Entomyzon cyanotis, assembly GCA_024500445.1. Taxonomy (NCBI): domain Eukaryota; kingdom Metazoa; phylum Chordata; class Aves; order Passeriformes; family Meliphagidae; genus Entomyzon; species Entomyzon cyanotis. The sequence goes on from JAKEPQ010000852.1 coordinate 701,532, forward strand.
CCAAAGCAGCTTTTAAAATCCTACAGCCAGGTGAAGCAGGTTAATATATTAGTTCATTAATTCCAATTAAAAAAGCCCCCTTAGATACACCTTTGCCTATTAGAGTGCCGCTGATTTGGCTGACAAGAGCCTAGCTGTGTTGTGATAAGCTCCTTTGTCATCTTTAGAACTCATTTGGGACTGAGATATTTCTGAGTTTTCACTGGAAACAAGTAAAGGAGAGTGAAAACTCTGACTGACATCATCTGCTTTTTCAGCTGCTGTGAACTGACAGCAGGGCAGCAACATCAAGTGGTGCTGCAGGAGTTCTCTTCCCCACTGAGGTCAGTGTTTGGTCATCGAGGAGTGAGACACTCGAGGGGTTTTGCCATGGACAGCAGAAATACAGCCTGGCAAACTGACCTTGGGTTCAGCCTGGGCAAGAGTTTTCACTGAGTCTGCTTTTCTCATAAAACAAAAGATTTATAAGGAAAGGGAGTGATTTCAGTTTTTATTTTCCTATGTGGTTTGAATGAACAGATGAGAACTAGTTCTAAACAAATTAACAACGATTTTATGCTTCATGCTGCTGTCACTGAAACAAAAATCTAAATGCTGATTTATATCAAAAAAGCATGAGATACAGACATGAAAAAGAAACTGCAGCGAGTGACTCACTTTGCTCTTTGTGGCGTCTCCATGATGCTGTGACTGTGATTTTCAGATTTCTGTGGGAGCACCACAAAGAGATTCAGCTGTGAGTGTGACACAGCTGGCCAAGGAGTAGGTGACACATGGATCCAGAGAAGTCCCTTCCCCAAAAACTCTGCATTGCACAAACACAGAGAACAAACCACACATAGGTGTGATGGAGAAATGAGAGAGAAAAACATGAAAAACTAACGGAACAACTTAGGCTGTGCATTCTAAATGGCACAAACCACCTGCTGCCTCATCACTGCGAAATGTTTGGAAGGCAACACATGAAATTGTATAAAATTGCTGGGAGGTCAAGCTGATCATGCTGATGCCTTTTCATCTTCGGAATCTCTGACTCTAATTGCTCCTCTCTGAACGTTGTGAGTTACAAACCCAGATAATCCATTTCAGTGTCCTCTCTGCAATCCCAAGCAAAGGAGAAAAAAAATAGGAGTAAAAATCTGTCTCTGTAAAAATCAATGGCAAGGCATGCATTGACTCCAGCAGCACCAGAATTTTTCCCTCAGAGTTTAATTGAAAGTGAAAAATATTTTTGGAGAAAAATGTGTAACTGCTTCGGTTAAGAGACTCAATAACATGCCCAGCTCTTCCAGGTCTGTGGGCACCGAGAGACAATTGCTAAATGCAGCTGGCTTTTGGGATTAACTGCTTGCTTTCAGATCACGAGGTGTATTCTATATTTTTGTGTCTTTTTATCTATATCTACAGATTTATTTATTTATGTATATATCTGACTGTGGAATATTGGGCAGAGGAAGATGTTTGTGTCCCTGGCTCCAGTCTGCTCCTTGTCTGCAGCTCTTTGCCATGTCAATGGGGCTGCTGGCAAAGAGGGAACATTGCTGCCTAAAAAAACCCAACCTCAAACAACAATGGGAATTGATGAACAGATCAGAACAATTAGCAATGTCAATGCCATCAGGTGAATTACACCCATCAGTTGATGTACCAATGGCAGATGAACCCAGCAGGCTCAGGGTGAGGTGGAGCTTTCCATCACCTCTTGGCGTGAGGATTAATCAGTTTTCTACCTTCACCATCAGGCTGTCAGGATTCAGGTCTCTCCACTCTCCCTCGTGTTTTCCTAACACCAGCTCTTCCTTCACAATCAGTTGTGTTAATTACTGAGAAACGATGAGGCATACTTGCCAAAACAACATATTGCTAATGAAACAGGAAGATGTTTTCTCATTGCTGAGTTGTATGAATTGCTGTGATTTTCCATGAGCACAGGAAAGGTTTTCATCCCAAAAGCATTGGCCAGAACAGAGTTTGCACAGCTGATGTGTTGTCACCTGCACTCGTGGGCAGAAACTGGAGCTGGGACACCACTCTGCCCTGGGAAAGTGGACAAGTTCAACCTTCAGCTGCTCCTGCAGTGCAGTGCCCAGCAAACCAAAAGGGAGATGATGTCTGGGCAGGGCACACGCAAGAAATGAGTGCACTTGATCATCTCTGAAGGGACTGAGACAACAGTTTATTCAAAAGTCAGCTGGCTTTGATAGAGACTCGAGATCCAAACCTGGTTTGGGAGATAACAGGATAGTGGAAGATGAGGAGGAGGATGTTGAAAAAATATTATGTGTCTATTACTACCTACTAAAAGTAAAAGATCTGCAGAGTGCTTTGGAGAGGAAGGGTATTGATGCATAAAATTTAATAATTAGTTAGTGACCTTTCAGAATTACTTTAAAAACATTAAGGAACAAGTAATAGCTTAGATTAATTTTTTTTCTCTCACAAGACCAAATTAAAAGATTAATCTGTTCAGCAAGTAGCAGCATCCTAGATAAAGGATCCTAAGTGCCATCGTTTCCATATTTGTGCTGAAAAACAAAATAAAGGCTTCTAAGTCTATTGTTTCAACAACTATGTTGCAAATATGAAAAGAAGGACAAGAACCTCATTTTGCAAACATAATATGACTCGAGATCCAGCCCTGTACCCCTGTACCACTGCCCTGTGCCACTGCCCTGTGCTCTGTTGCCCTGTGCCACGCTGTGCCCTGTGCCCTGCCTGTGCCCTGTACCACTGCCCTGTGCCACTGCCCTGTGCCACTGCTCTGTGCCCTGTGCCCTGTGCCCTGTGCCCTGTGCCACTGCTCTGTGCCACTGCTCTGTGCCCTGTGCCCTGTGCCCTGTGCCCCTGTGCCACTGCCCTGTGCCACTGCTCTGTGCCCTGTGATGCCCTGTGCCACTGCTCTGTCCTGCCCTGTGCCACTGTGCCCTGTGCCACTGCCCTGTGCCCTGTGCTGCCCTGTGCCCTGTGCCACTGCCCTGTGCCACTGCCCTGTGCCCTGTGCCCTGTGCCCTGTGCCCCTGCTGCCACTGCCCTGTGCCACTGCTCTGTGCCCTGTGCCACTGCCCTGTACCACGTGCCCTGTGCCACTGCCCTGTGCCACTGCCCTGTGCCCTGTGCCCTGTGCCCTGACCTGTGCCCTGTGCCCTGTGCCCTGTGCCCTGTGCCCTGTGCCCTGTGCCACTGCCCTGTGCCCTGTGCCCTGTGCCCTGTGCCCTGTGCCCTGTGCCACTGCCCTGTGCCCTGTGCCCTGTGCCCTGTGCCCTGTGCCACTGCCCTGTGCCACTGCCCTGTGCCCTGTGCCCTGTGCCCTGTGCCACTGCTCTGTGCCACTGCCCTGTGCCACTGCCCTGTGCCCTGTGCCCTGTGCCCTGTGCCACTGCCCTGTGCCCTGTGCCACTGCCCTGTGCCACTGCTCTGTGCCACTGCCCTGTGCCCTGTGCCACTGCCCTGTGCCCTGTGCCCTGCCCTGCCCGCCGAGGATAAGCAAGGTTCCAGCCCCTGAGAGCGGCGGCGCTACCACCGGGGGAACGGGCAGGGGCTGGCAGAAGGGCTGGGCAGAGGGGCTGGGCAGGGGCTGGGCAGAAGGGCAGAGGGCTGGCGGAGGGGCTGGGCAGAAGGGCTGGCACAGGGGCTGGCAGAGGGGCTGGCAGAAGGGCAGAGGGGGCTGGCAGAGGGGCTGGCACAGGGCTGGCTGGGGCAGGCACAGGGGCTGGCACAGGGGCTGGCAGAGGGGCTGGCAGAAGGGCAGAAGGGCTGGGCAGAGGGGCTGGCACAGGGCTGGCTGGGGCAGGCACAGGGGGTGGCACAGGGCTGGCAGAGGGGCTGGCAGAAGGGCAGAGGGGGGCTGGCACAGGGCTGGCTGGGGCAGGCACAGGGGCTGGCACAGGGCTGGCAGAGGGGCTGGGCAGGGGCTGGCAGGAGGGCCGGACAAGCCCCGCTCCGCACATCCCCGCTCCGCCCCGCTCCGCGGCGCGCTGCCCGGGGATTGGGGCAGCCGTTCCGCCGGGCCGAGGCGGGGCTTGGCCGGCCGCTTATTTATTTATTTGTTTGCCGCGCCGCTCGGTGGTTCCGCGGCGATCGCGGCCCGAGCGCAGCGCAGGATGTGGCGGGGCCGGAGCGGGCGGACGGGCCGCGGCCCCAACCCCGACCCCGACCCCAAACCCACCCCCCAGCCCACCCCGCAGCCCGTCCCGGGCTCAGCCCGCGCCGTGCCCGCGGCAGCGGGAGATGCGCTCCGGCCGCCAGCGCTGGCCCCGGCAGCCCTGCGCGCCCCGCCGGCCAGCTGCGCGCTGTGAGCTCCGCGCGGGAAGGCACTCCAGTCCTGCAGGAAATTAGGAGCTCAAACAAACAAAAAAAAGAATAAAAGAGCGCGCAACACCAACCCCTGCCCGTCTGGATGATCTCAGGGCTGAGCAGCATCACCTAAAGGGAAACTTTGGTGCCGCCCGGGCAGCCCGGGCGCTGCTGGCCGGGATGCGGGCGCTGGCTGGGTGAAGCGCATCCCGAGCCCCGCGGCTCTGCCAGCATCCTCGGCCGGCTCTGCCCGGGCTACCGGCGCTCGGGGCTGCTCGCCCGCTCTGCCAGCTGGAGCTCCGCACCGACGTTTGAACCAGAACTGATTTTTTTTATTATTTATTGAGGGATTTTCTTTCACAGCATCATCTGTTTTGAAGAAAGGAGGGAGGAAGGGGAGGGTTACAGCTAAAGAAGTAAGTCTTCTCTCCGAAGGAAATGCTTTTTGCGCTTTCCAGATGACCTTTTCTGAAAATGTAGCCTCTCCAGCCGACCGATTTCTATTTTGACTACGAAGTGTGTGGAACGGAGCCCTAAGTGCTCCACAAAGCCGAGGATGTGTGCTTCTGGGATTAGCAATATGGGGCATCTGTTGTCGCCTCTCCTCTTGAGCCTGGCAGCAGTTTTTTCCAAAGGTAAGTCTCAATCTCTTCTGTCTGTTTCTCTGCGTCTTGTTTGTTATTTTGCACAGGCAGCCTTTGTCCCTCTCTCTGCAATGCCTGGCTGTTGATAGCCACAGTTCAAGCCCGAAAGACTCGGGGGAGTCATGTGCTAGCCAGAAACACAGATGATGTGATGGGAAATGCTGAGTGGAAGGATCTTGTCTCGGTCGACTACGACAGACAGTCTGCCCGTTTCCTGAGGCGTTTGTCGCCTCCTCCTTGTACTCCTGAGCAGGTAGAGCTGCTGCTGCTGAGCTTGGCTGGTGGCTCAGCTCTGGGTGACGAAGGGTTTGTGATGTGGAAATGTGAAATCCCCAGAGGTACAAGCTCTTGGAGTTTCCTGCCCCACCGCTGTGTTCCGTGTAACTTTGCAAATTAAAAACCCTGTGTCTCAGGCTGATTGGCAGTGTTTTAGTGGAGCAGAGAACTTGCTGAAATCTTTCAGAGCTTCGCTGAGCTCCTGCAGCAGGTGCCTGCTGAGCAGAGGGAATGTCCCGATGGCATCGCTTCGGACAGCTCGGGGATCGCTCCTTGTAGCCCTGGAGCTTGTTTACAGTGGCAATCAGAAAACACACAGTGCACACAGCTCTGTGAGCACTTAAAGCTCCCTCTGAACTCCAAAGTTTCCATCGATGGCCTCGGCCAAGAGGTGAATGCGGTTTTGCAGGACTTAATTTAGATGATGCTGAGCGTTCCTGTGAAATATAAATTAGGAGAAATATACATTGCTGCTGAGCAGAGAGTGTGCATCAGCAGTTATATTTTGGCAGGAAAACAAAGTTCTCATGTGGTTGAGTCTTCAGAGGGGAATAAGAGCATATGCATGAAATCTGTGATTTTGCAAACATACTGATCAAGAGTCCTGCTTATAAATATCCTTATTAAAAAAGGGTATTCGTTATTCTTAACACCCTTTTACATTTCCAGAGATCAGCACTTTTTTTCTGGAGTTATTTTTACTAATTAGTTTGTATCCAGAAATGAATTTACTGACGGAAGGCAAAATACAAGCTATGTATTTCTGTGGTGGTTCTCTGGATCAAATTCACTTCTGCTCCTTTTTTTCCTTAGAACAGGTAAAGAAAGAAAGGAACAAAATTAGAAGTCTTCCCAAATGCTCCCTAAACGCAGTGCCTGCATAAGTCCTACTCTGAAGTTGCAATTGGAATTGCATTAGCAGCAGGGATTAGCAGTCAGAGTCTTTTCAAGAGATTGCTTCATTCACATTGCACACCAGTGGCTTGTGATTGCCCAGCTAGTTGTAAATGATGTATTTTATTACAAGCAGTAGCATCAGTACTTGGGGTCGGCTGACAGTGCAGGAGGAGTGTTAATCTCTTCATTCCCTGGCTTTTTGCTGTGTTTTAGTTTGCTGCCTTGACACAGCATTAACACAGTGCTGGGCTGAGATTGCAGCTTGTTCCAGGACTGGGGTGCAAGTGGCATTTCAGTTGTACAGAATACAGCACTCCTTTTATTGCCAGCTCAGCAAGTAGAGCATTCATATGTGACTTTATTCTGAAATGTTACTTACATCTCTTTTGAAAGATGTGTTAGGAAGAAATGCTTCACCAAAGGGTTGCCAGGCAGTGGCACAGCTGCCCAGGGAGTGGTGGAGTGAAATCCCCATTCCTGGAGGGACTTCAGAGACCTGGGGCCATGGCCAGTGGTGAACGTGGCACTGCTGGGTTAGCACTGGGACTGAGTGATCTCAGACTGAAGAATTCTGTGATTCCATGAATCCAGAGCCACGAGATCCCACCAGAGTTACTGCTGTGAGCTGGGCTGTTGATTTTGCACTTCAGCTAGCCAAGCCACTGCTGCTGGGACTGCTGGGACTCTGCAGTTCAGTAATACAGACATCTAGCTTTAATGCAGTTTATTTTTTTTTTTGGTAACAGACTCCATCTGCACTGCTATGCCTTAGGACACTCTGCAAAGACCAGAGTGTTCCAGAGATCCACAGTCTAAACTTGGCAGTGTGAAAGGCTGATTCCCACCCCCTGACACAGTAAGAGGAACAGACAAAAAAGGATCAGGCATGATTACTACTACAGGGCATGTTTCTTTGATGCTCTTCTGTTGCTAATAGAAAAACTCTCATTTATGACACGATGACAAAGTTTTCCTAAGGAGATACAAAAGCTTTTAGCATGCAGCAGCAATCAGCTGTCTGTTGGGTATAGAGCTGCTGCTGATTGCTCAGAACCATGGCAACACACCTTTTACTGCAGTTTCCAAATCTTTCAGGTAATAATGATGAAGACTTGAGAATACTATTGTGATTTTGCTTTGCTTTTATCTTGTAAAATGCAGAGCTCCAGCCTGAGAAATGAGATGTTGTTTTCACTAATGAGCTAAAGTTCCTACCAGGATAGCTTGTCAGTGATGATATAATCCATCACTGGATTGTATCTATATATCTATATATGGATTTTATCTATATATCTCTATCTATATATCTATATGTCTATATCTCTATATATCTATTATATATACACTGTCAGTCTAGGGATGTCTGTGTGTGAGGGCAGAGGTGATAAGGCTCTTTAGTTCTGGAGTACTTGGATTTCACAGCTTTGTCTTCAGCAGAGTTTTCCTGAGTCACTCCTAAGAGGCCAATGCTCTCCCTCAGTCAGTTCAGCGTTTTGCTGTTTGTGATCAAAGGTGAAAAGAAGTTCTTGGGAAATCTTCAGTTTAAGAATAACCAAGTCCAGCTGACATTAATGAAAACAGACTGAACACAACAGGCACAATAATGTGGATGTTCTGTTGCCTTGTTTAAATGGAAAGTCATTAGCTCCACTGGAGTAGAATAAAGCCTTCAATACTTTATTTGTGCTCCAGATTCCATGCTTGGTTTAAGTCTAGAATGAAAACAGCATCTCCTGTAAGATGCTAAACAACTTTGAGATGTATGTTGTGAGAGTAAAGACTGAGGAGCTTTTTTCATTATGATTGTCATCAGATAAAATCAGATTTCATTGATTTCAAATTTCAAGTTTAAGCTGACAGTGAAAAACCAAGTGAATATTTTAGTGACTTTTCCTGTTTGTGTTCTGCTGAGCATTTTGTGTTCTTCTCTGTCATCCTGGGCAGAAATCTTCCTGCAGGTTGCTCTCTAATGACAACTCAGGCCACAGAGCTGCTGGTTTGATTTTCTTTTTCTCTCAGTTTTATTCAAATGGAGGCTTGGCAAGCATCTGAGGCAGGATTTCCTTGTGTCCCCCGGGGTGTTCCCCAGAGCTAGGGATGTGCAGAACACACGTGCACTGATGCAAATCTGCTCTCAGCACAGGGAGTGTGGGGAAACTAAGATCCCAAACCCCAAATGTCTCGTTTGGATTACATTACAGGAGAGGAATATTTGGGACTTTGGCTTGAAACTGCTGTTGCTTCTGTTTCCTTTGGAATTATTCATGCTATAGTGTTCTTTGAACACTCTGGATTTCCATTGGGTCTTCCACTGGAGATGTTTTGTCTCATTATGGACAAGCTGTGTCTTTGCCTCTTTCTGTGCAATTTTGCTGGAATCAGAATGTGTCATTTTGTCCACATTGCACTTCACTTAGAATTTTAGTGTATTATATCTTTGTGAGTTAGGAGAAGAAGTAATTTGTGAATTTGCTGGCTTTGTGGAGATAGTGGTGTATAAAGAATCTCTCAGCTGAGCTTTTGGGGTATTTCCCAGCTGCCAGAAGGCTGTGGGCCATTCCCAAAATCTTGATGTGCAGGTCTTTGCTGACATTGAAATGGACTGAGAACCATGGAAAATGAACAGCTGAGGAGTGCAACAATCTGTCTTTCAGCACTATTTGGAGCTCATTCCTGTCAAACAGTGGTAATGGGACATTACCATATTAGCAATGGGATATAATTCTGTATTTGGGATTAAAATCAAAGATGATTTCATTTGATTTAAGAGATGTATTCTTTCCCCCTCCTTCTTGGTGGTGCTAGTCAGGAGTTCAGGGTTGGATTGCAGTTCACATGGACAGATTTTGTGATGGTGAGGGACACATCCTTTATGTCCAAGTGACAGTGCTGCTATCACTGTTGGGCAGCTCCTCCCATCTGCTGCTCCAGCTGTGCAGTTGGTCTGTATGGACAATGTGCTTCTTGCTGCTCCAGATGAGCAGAAAGTACTCGTGTGGTCAGCAGGAGCTTTTCCTACATGCAAAACCCAAAAGGTTTTCTATGAAACCCCCCAAAATAAATGAAATCTTTCTAGATTAAGGTTCAAGCAGTTCCCCTAAAACCAAAGGTTTTGTGCTTTGTCCCAGCTGCACTGAATTTAGAGTTGTTTCAGACATTCTACTAGGGAAGGGGAACACAAGTTCTGCTGTTTTGCTCTTACTGTGTTTCTTGCCACAGTGTACTTGTGGGAAATGCCCCATTCTGATTCCTCTTCTTTCAGTAAAAATAATAAATTCAGACTAAACAAAAAATTCTGCAGCTAGACCCATGTTTTATTTTTCAGCTGCAATACTGGCTTAATATGATTTGGTTTCTAATATTTCCCTGTAATATTCTCTTTTTTTTTTTTTACTTCTGTCTTTTCTTTTATTAGTTCCTTAGGACTGGCAGGCTCTGTGACACCAACCAATGTTCCAGATATTAATAAAAGCAGCTTTATTCAATGAAGATCAGTTTTATTTAATAAAAGAGAGAATCAAAAGATAATCTGATTTTTTTTCCTGCTGCATTCACATTAGCTCAGCCTCCTGAGGTGGTTGTGGATGCCAAGTCTAGTGGCAGTCATGAGTCCTGGGATACATAAACATGACTGCAGACAGATTGATTGCAGGGAAGCTGAAGAGGCAGCTGAGATTCATCCCAAGTTTGGTTTATAAAGTGTTACATTAAATGACTCGATTCGCAGCAGACTCGGTGGTATTGCCTGCTGCATTATTAACAGCAGCTCCAAATGAAGTGGGTTTTAAGTAGTTCCCAGACATGTGGATAACACTAATTACCAGGAGCAGTTCTAAAGCATGTTTGAGGATGTGAGGCTCCTTCCCCTGGGGGTGAAATGTGGGCACATCTAGCTGTACAGGGAGGACTGGCTTCTTCATGTGCCTCACTTCTCTTTGATTGAACAGACCTCATTCCAGTGTAGGGCGCTGGTCTGCTGGCCCTGCAGAGCCCAGGGTTGAAACTCTTCCTCTCCCCAGGTACAGCCTGGGTGGGATCCAAGCAAACTCCCATCTGTAGCTTCAGTAGTGTGACTGAAACTTGACCCAGAGGTTGGTGTAGCTGCAGCTCTGTGCTGGAAGGAGTTTATCCATCCATTGATCCCTGGAGGGTGTGATCAGAGCCCATCAGTCAGCACAGGGATTTCACTGCCTTTTGGAGGCTCCAATTCAGAGCAGACAGAGTTTTCTGGAGTGGTATTCTCCAGCCTGTAAGCCACACACCGTGGTGATTCATAGACCATCTGAGCAGTGTTGTGAAACCAGTGCCAGAAACCTTCTGCTGCAAGCTAGGAAAAACCCAGGGGAGGAAATAGCAGCACAAGGCTGCTTTCAGAGAGCATCCCAGTTTGGGTTTGCTTGTAAACAAAGAGCTTGGTGACAGTCCCCAAAGCAGGACACTGTGTGAGATGGTCTGGATGTCTTTCAAAGGGCTCGATGGCTCTTTTCCTCCCGAGGGCTGAGAGAAACCACTGTGGTGAGACTAACTGCAGTAACTGAGGTGCTGCTGGGAGCTGCTGGGTGCTTCAGCACCCCTCAGGCACTGCTGCTCAGAGATTCTGGTCCCTGCAGCAGAGTTTGGGTTCAGCCAGCCCTGAGCAGGCTTTGGGGAGTGCAGGAGGAGTTAGCCAGGCACTGATGGCATCTGCACCCCACCAGTGCAGCTCCTCCGAGGCTCCCTCTGCACACAGGAGCTCTGTTTGCTCTCACACCCTCACCATTGGGGTTTTAATCAAGCTTTCCAGAAAGGTTTGTGGAGGGAGTTCTCTGTGTTGCACACAATTGTCTCTCTGGAAATGGCTCAGCAAAATGCACTTTTGTTTCTTGCACAAACTGTGTCTGAAAGTGGATTCATCAATGTTGCCACATTTCCCCAGAATTACAAAATAGAAATCTTCTATCCTCATCCTACAGTCACTTCACCTTCTCACAGGCCCATCTGGCTCTGGTTTTAAAGCTACTTTGAATTGATTTGGTTTGTTTAGTTATTTGGGGTTTTATTTGCAAATAAAGACTTTTTTCCACAGTGCTGCTAAGATGTTTTGGATAAGGTGTTTCAAAATTTGCTGTGGTAATCATTAATAAGCAAAACAGACCTGCATCTAAAAATGACCATGTAGATTCCAAAATGTGAGGAGGGGGAAGGATATTGAATAATGCAGCTCCTAGAAAAAGAACACAAGAAATGAGTTAGGTAGTGATGTATAAAAACCAGCAGGGGTGATGATAACAAGAGCCACAAGCAGAGGTGTGGAAAGATGTCAACTCACTCCATCCTCAGAGGATACAACCCTGAGATGCACTGAGGAGCAGCAGAAGTGTCTCTCAGCTGAACCAGGCTGCTCTACATCTCCTTTCTGATCTCTTTGCTTGCAGGGGAGGCAGAGTGGGGAGCAGACAGTCTGCAGAGTCTTGCTGAGGAACAAGGCAGATGTCCAGATAATCACACAGGAGTCTGCATGTCCTGCATGCTAAAAAAATCCTCCAAATCAGAGTTTAGTCTCATCTACTGCTGAGAACCTTGAATTTCGTGGGCCCACAGCATTGCTTGCTTTTTATTTATTTATTTTTTTTAAGTGTAGATTTGTGACTTTCGTATACCTTATGTAAATTCATTGTGCAAGAAGAGGAGCCTAAACTTGGCAGAGATAACTAGTGAGTAGTGTCTCTGAATATTGATCCAATCCATGATCCAGGAAAGGAAACAATCCCACTTAGTCTTCAACCCACTCACTTATCAAAGATTCTGGATTAGCACATAATTATATCCTCCATTTTCTGCTGAGCCATGGTGACTCACTCTACTTGTCTTCAAGGAGAGAAAATAATGGTGATTTGCATTTGCTTATATTTGAAATATCTGTATTTATCCTTTAGTATTTATCCTTTAGTGTTGCATCTCTGTGTTAACGTAATCAGCCTTGCTTGGTTAACTTCAGTTTGGTTGTACACATGGGGTGTTTGGTTTTCCTGTCTGTGTGTGTCAAATTCCTGCATTTGACTTTCCAGCTAGCAGTGGGGTGTACTGTCAGGTGTTCCTGCTGGGAAGGAGGTCTTGCTGTTGTTTCTGCAGATTGTGTTTTGAGCTGCTGCTGACAGAGCTGCTCAGCTCTGCAGAACTCCATCGAGATCAGTCTGTAAATACTCCGTGGAGCTGCAGTCCCGCTCTGCTGTCCTCTCCTTGTTCTCACAAACACAAACAGGCTCTCCTTGGCTCAGGCTCCCAGTGTGGAGCTCTAAGGATGAAGGATATCTCGGTGTGGTCAGCAATGAAAGTGCTCTGCTTGGGGCAGAATTGAGCAGCTGGTGGTGCCAGCCAGGGAAAGAGGTGAATAATCCTCACTGAAATTCATCACCCCAGTGGTGCAGAGAGCAGGGAATCCTTTTACACTCATTTCCCCTGTGTTTGTTCTGTTCAGGGTGTGTTTCACCCAGAGTTAGGTGCTTTGCTAGGTGCTGTGCTCCCTGCAGAGTTAGAGAGCTGAAAACACTGAGAACACTTGCCCTGCCTTCTCTAGAAGAGAGTGGGAAAGGAACACAGACAGGAGGAGTCTGACAATGCACTGGTGGTTAGTTCATGTCTGATATTTAAATTCTGTCATCCCAGACTGCCATGGCAAGGCCATTTCCAGCTGTCTCTGATGAGTTTCTTTGCACCAACTCTTCAAAGTTCTACTGAAATGCCAACTGCTCAGCAACCCTGCAAATCAGGCTGTGAAAGACAATGAAGTGGACACTTCTCAAATCTCATTTGGGTCTTTCTGAGTTGTGCTATCCCTCTCAATGACACAGAGCAGTTACACCTGAATCAAAGCAATGTGTTATTTTTCAGAGCTGGGTCTGCTGCTCTGCACAGCTCTGCCCTGCTCCCCTGGGGTTCCTCACTTCATGCTCTCCTGTTCCAGTCCTTTCCATCATTCCTGAGTCTGTCCTGCCCTAGCTCTGCTCTCTCCCTGGCTGCCTGTCCCCTGCAGCAGCTGTGTGGCAGAGCTGATTTCTTGCACACTGAGCAGAGCACAGTGGGTTCTGTTCCATCCCTGTGACTCTCTGACACCATCTGCCCAGCAAAGTGCTGCTAATGGCTTTCCACTGAGCCAGGCTGTACCGCAGCCCTGACAGCATGCTCTGCAGCCTGACAAATAAACAAAACCTCTTCTCAAACTCTACCCACCAACATTGGCTTCTTCAGCAGAATTGAGGATTGCACACTGTTAGATGTTTTGTGGAGGCAGAAATACCTCTGTTTGGTGGGAACATGACTGAGAGCTTGGAATGGTCCTGTAATAGGACTGGTTTGTTTTTTAAATGACCTTATAAAGCATTATTTTCCATCTCATTTTCCAAGTCAGGTATTATTATCCTTTACAAAAATGCAGTCATTTTACCTCGTTAGAGTTCCCTTTATGACAGCAGGGGAATGCAGTGCTTCATGGTGGTGATTTAGGAGTGAGGGTACCCATTGGCTTTCTGTAACCTTTGAAAAATCACTCCTGTTCCCTGCTTTCCCCTTTTTTAATCTCCTGTCTGCTCAGAATGCAAGGTGCTCAGAGCAGATCTGTTTTACTTGCTGTTTGCACAGCACCTGCCCCTCTGCTCAGATCAGAATGTGCATTTTACTCTGTGAAAATAATTAATTTCTAGCATCTGTGGTAAAAATTGGAACGTGCCATTCTGATTGCTGAACAACATGAACTGCTCAGAGGTCTGTAAGAGCAGAAAAGAAGAGTAAACTAAGGAAAAATGGAATAATATAATGAAAGCATCTGTGTGATTAAAACATTTTGAGAGATTGAGGAGATGCCATCCCCTGATGTTACAATTAATAAGCTATCTAAGCCTTTTCAAACAGCAGCATGATAAAGGGAACATAAAAAAGCTTTTTATAACAAGATGTCGTAAACATGTTTTTGTACTTTTCTGTTGTAATCTGTTAATAAACTAGTAAAGAAAATATTTTCAATGTCTGTATTAACAGTGCAACAAAGCACGTATGAAAAAATAGAGGTTTTTTGGCAGATGGTGCATATTTTAGAAATCTTGCATTCCTTCTTTGCCCCTTCAAGTCTTTGGGGTTTACTTTAAGCTCCTTCACTTTGCTGAGCTGTGAACACAGTGGGCAGTGGTGGTGATGAGATGGTGAAGGAAACTGTTGGCTGCTCCCTTATGTCACTGATGGGACATGGAAACTGAGAGTCAGAATAAATGGATCCTTCTGAGCTCCTGAGATAACCTGCTGTGAACACAGAGATAATCAAACACAAACCTGTTCATTAGCCTTTAGCTTCTTTTATTCTAAATTACATGGTGTCTGCCCTGGAGCCAGTTTCTGGTTAGGAAATACAGAAAGCAAATATCACTGTGAATTCCCTGGACAGTCAAGGTGGCATTTCCCAAATGCTGCCCACCAGGCTGATACTCTGAGTGGTATCTCAGTGCTCCTTTGTTGTCATTAATCACTAATTTGTGTAAAGTTAATTAAGGTAAATACTTAGATCTGTGATCTTACACAGATGTTAGCTGCTGCTCTGACCCTTTTCCCCCATTTGCCCTATCAGAACTTGGGATATTGCTGAAGATGTTCCCTGCTGCAGTTCACAATACATGAATCAGCATCAACTGAGTCTTTTCTTGCCTGTTTTATTGAGCCTCTTTATCTGAGCAGCAGTAGATCAGAGCAGTGGTACAATAATCACTGTTGAAGCAGTATTTGTTTGTTTTCATTCTATTTCTATGCAGTCATATGCTCCTTTCATCTGTTCCTATCAGAATTATGAGTTTGGTTTGGATCAGACCCTGAGAAAAGAGAACTGCTTGTAAGTGGAGAACACTATATATAGCAGAGCTTTGTTATTGTATTTATAGTCTTGGTGCTTAGAATGTCTGATGTGCATTAGAGGTTCTCATCAAATAATCAAACTGCATCAATAATAACAAAAGGATGGCTCATGACGAGATTCTCTTCAGCTGTTCACTTGTCAGCAGCTCAGGGAAGAAGGATGGGTTTGGCAGCAGATCTGCAGTGCTGACAGCTCTGGCTCTGGCAGCTGAGTGAGGAGCAGGGAGTTCAGACTGAGGGACAGGGGGATTGCACAGACTGGAGGATGTGAGCTGCTGCTCTGGGTCAGATGATGATTTCTCACTGATTAACTCTCCCAACCCTTAGCTATCCATGGCTACAACTTCTCTGGAAAGCTGTTGGGAGACAGTGAAGATCAAGGGATGAAGAAGAATTCCCCCCAAATGCTAAAGGAGTACCTCAGGGTGTTGTTTGGTGTAGGAGGGAACTGAGACTTTCCTGGGGTCTCAGTTCATACTGGGAAGTGCTAAAACCATCATTTTTTTCATTAAAAATGCATTCTCATTTGTGTTTTCCACCTGAGAGGAGAGCCCTCCTTTGACTTGGTGTTTGCTGCCAGTCTGATCAGTTTGTCACAGAAACTTCCCATTCTCCCACTTGTTTTATCTTCTCCTCACAAATCAAAAGGCACTATCAAAACCTCATCTGCAGCCTGTGGAGTTGTGGCAATTCCAGTTATCTCTTGTGCTTCTCTGACATCTGTCTTGGGCAGAGCTGATCTATTGTGTTCCTTCAGGTCTAAACCTGGCTGCTCTTTGGCAAATGCTGCTGTCCAGCACCTTCATTTTCTTCTCCAATTGCTGAATAAATGTTCCTCTCAGACACTCAGCAAGTGAATTCCTCCATAATTCTGCACTTTCTCTTGCCTCCTTATTTTGAGGTCAGTGCTGGTAGTTTTCCTTTCCATTCCAAGTCTTGTTTTCAGCAATGGGATGAAGAGAAGGAATCATGCAGGAAAACAGACTCTATATAATCTTAGGTTTAGAGATGACATTGAACTTTAACACTGACCTATACAAGTTATCAGAAAATAACTGAACATCTGGGCTGGGAGCCCAGAAAATTAGGATTGAGGGCAGGCAAGAAGAAATTTATGGAAGTGGGAAGACAAGAAGAAGCAATAAAGGTTGAACTCTGTATTCTGCAGAGTGAGAACTGATAGTGAAGAATGGGATTGTGAGAGTTGCATGATAAAGAAAATCAGAATATCTGTGCTCTGTGGGCTGTTGCAGATGTGCACAGCTCCTCACCAGAGCAATCCCAGCAGCTCTGATGTCTCCTAGAAAACTTGTATTCTGCAGAGTTACCCTCCCATTAATGAAAGCAATTGGAACTGAGGGCACAATCCCTTCTATACACTTCAGTTCCAGGTTAAAACAAATACTAAACTACCGTAAATTTTCATGGAATAAATAGGTAAATCTTAATTTTGCTTATGCTGAACTCAAATTACAGCAGCCAAGATGGAGTTTTGCTTATTTTCATAATAACCCCACGTGAAATGGTTTGTACTTTATTTCACCCACCTGAAAGGAAAATCAGAACAACTCATGCTCAGTTATTTCTTTGCATTCAGTGGTTGAAAACAAGTTGTTGTTTGGGTTTTTTTTTTGCAGTAAGATATTCTCATATTCATGCAACCTTCATAATGCTCACCTCTTTTTTCCAGCAGTAAAAAGTTTCCCTTCTCACTCCCCCCTTTGCACAATGGAAGCTCTCAGACTCTCCAGATACTCTCAGTGTCTTCCCTTGACCTGCTGGCAAAGGTGATGCTGGAAAGTTTTTGTTTCCTTCTCAGCTGAAGCAGATTTCCCACCTCTCGCAATAGAGTTTGCCTTCTGCCCTGCTCAAGCAGCCAGCAGAGACCAGAAAATGCTGCATTGTTTGCTCCCAGTGCTGCCAAAGGGAGAGAAATAATGAAATGACAAAGCATTGAAATGAAAACTGTGCTAAGTGCTGGGAAAACACAGCTAGGAACAAGAAGTCTTTAGGAGTCAAGGTCTAATTCACGGAACAATGTTCAGAGTTTCTTTGTTTTTGCTGTAGAAAATGGTTCTGACAGACTTTCCTGGAAATTAAAAACCCCACTTTACAGGGGTGGTGCAGCAGTTGAACAGTGGTGCCTCCCTGTGTTCTGTGTGTTGAATTTTGGTCACTTAAATCTGGACTGTCAGCTGTAAACAGAAAAAAATTATCATTTACTGGGCTGAATCTGCTCTGCAGATGGGCAAGGATGGTGGAGCTGCCCAGCAGCAAAGTCAGCTCAGCTGGGCTGCTGCAATCCCTCTTTGCTGTGTGACATTGGCATTTCTGCACTGAGTAATGAGCCGTGCAGAGACAGCTGAAAACTAATGTTTTCCCTCATTTCCAGAGGTTGGGGTTTCTCTTTGCAGCTCCAGTGATGCTGCAGCTGCCTGTTGGGGTGGCTGAGCTCCTTCATCTGGTGGAGAACTACCACAGCAAAAAGCTTTCCAGCAGAGGTGGGGCTGGGGATAATGTCACCCTGAGGCCACCAGATCCGAGATGGAAAAGGGCTGAGTGCCTTCGTGGGCTGCAATTAATGCTTTCTTTTTGTAGCTTCAAACTGTACATGCAGTAATGTTCCCAGGCATCTCATTCTCTTTCCACTGTAGAAAAAATAATGAGTATAGAAAGCAGGTGTTGTTCAGCTGCTGTTCAAGCATAGAAAACAGGCAAAATGGAGAAAAGCTTGTCAGTGATCACTTGGTATGTTTATAATTGCCATTTTTAGCTGATCAGCCTCACCAAACTAACATCCCATTCCAGCCACAAAACAGACACACTTTTAAAAGAAGAGTATAATAGTGATTTTACTGATGAACAGGGTAAAGCCATGAAAGTTAGAGAATTTTATTTAACAAATTCTATCAATCTTATCTTCACCAGTAATTCCTTTCCATGGTATAGCTGAATTTTTTGCAGGGGAGGGAAAGCCTCCCTGTGTTGTTGGTAATGTGGTGATCACAACACTATATTTCTGGATGCAGCTACAACATTCCCACCCCCAGTGACACTTAGCCTGTAAGCTGAGCATTTCCATGGGTGAGCTGAACGATTTTGGAAATTATCTTCATGTTCTCAGTGCAGCCAGAGGAGTTCTGAGGAGCAGAGACGGCAGAGGCTGCAGGATGGAGATGGAGATGGAGATGATGGAGATGGAGATGGAGATGGAGATGGAGATGGAGATGGAGATGGAGATGGGGATGGAGATGGAGATGGAGATGGAGATGGAGATGGAGATGGAGATGGAGATGGAGATGGAGATGGAGATGGAGATGGAGATGGAGATGGAGATGGAAGACTCAGGAGTCTCCTGCAGGTTTTGTGTCCTTGCCCAGTCACAGAGGTGCTGGGGCTAAACTGGTTCAGTCCTAATGGCTATTTTACCCAATTTGGGTTTCCTGCTTCTCCCCATCTCCTCTCCATCTTGATGCTGAAGGCATTCAGCTTTCAGGTCAAACTGTGAGGTCACAGGAGTGTTTGATGCTATTCCAGAGGAATGGTTAGAGCAGCATGAGGGCTGTTTGAGTCATGGCCCAGCTCCTAATTACACCTGGGTGCTTCCCAAATGGAATTCAGAGAAATGGTTCTGTTGTGGGAAAGCAGCGATATTGCATTTATTGCTGAATTCATTTGAAGATGTCAGCGTGCAGCCCTGAGGATGTGAAAGAAAGGCAGAGCTTGTCAGCCTCCCTGGCTGCTCTGAATTACCCTGAACCTATTGGAAATGAAAGGTTCAGAGAGCACAGATGGAAGAGATTGAAGCTCTGAGAGAATTGAAAGGGCAAGTTTGCTGGCTAATCGTGATCTCCGTGGAGAGGGGGAGAGCTTTTGATTGAAATTGTCAGGCAGTGTGAAGTCCTCCAAAGAACTGCTTAAGGCTTTTAGCTTTCCAGCTCTGCCTTGTGTAGCTGCCTTCTCTTGAATTAAAATTGCTGTTGTTTCCACATAATTGAAATAAAGCATGGAAGGATGTAATACTTAGTGAATGTGGGATGCAGGAATGTTCTTATCTTGGTTGATTATTTTCCTTCTTTGAAGATAACAAAACAGCATTAATCCATCTGTTTAGCAATTGCATTTCTTCACTCTGTAGAGGAAGGATAGATTTTCAGAAGCATCTGGTTTTAAATTA
The DNA here is from genome assembly GCA_024500445.1 of Entomyzon cyanotis. NCBI lineage: Eukaryota > Metazoa > Chordata > Aves > Passeriformes > Meliphagidae > Entomyzon > Entomyzon cyanotis. The sequence goes on from JAKEPQ010000852.1 coordinate 720,693, forward strand.
AGAACCAAAATGCTCCCAGCTCAGTGGATAGAATCTTGTCTGGAGTTCAAGGATGCTGCTGTGGTGTTAAGAATTATCTCTATTACAGCAGAAATTGATGAAATTGGTGAATTCAGAACTTCTGCTCCCCTGTATATATTCAATTTCACTGTGATATCTCCTGATGGCAGAATTTCTTTGTTTTGACCTTCAAAGCCGTTTTCAGGTCAGTCATGAATATCATAAAGTCCACAATTCACTCCAAACTCATGTCCACAATACAGAAAAACCTCAAACACCCAAAAATCCCTAGAAAATGTGGTTGCAGCCCTGCATGCAGCAGTTTGGTCTCAGAAGGCTGAGATTGGATTAGAGCATTGGGAATTTCAGGGGTTTGTGGAGCAGCAGCCAAACCAGCCCCTCCTTTTCCTGAGGCAAATGAACATCAGCATGTCCTGATGTCCTTTCCAAGGAGATCCACATCGATTGGGTTGTTCTTGAGACTCTCATTGATCCTGAATTGAGCTGCATTCTCCCTTCCCAGCACTGCACACAGCACTGCTATCCTGCACAACAGCCTTTATCATTCCCAAATAATGCTTTTCATGCTTCCTGAACACGCAGAACAATCCATATCTGCCTCCTAAAATTAAGTTCCTGTTCCCCTGTTTCAGAGCTGGATAATATCCCAATATTCCCTCTGCACAGATGATGATGTGCAGGGGGATTTCTGCTAAATCAGACATCTTCCCAGGCAGACCAGAATTCCATGTTTGGAAAACAATCCTGTTCAAATATTAAGAAGTTGACATGCAGCTGTTCCTTTCATGTGTTCTTACCAGGTTCAGGCAGGTCAGCTCATTCGGTGTCATTTCAGACCTTGGCTACTGAGACATGACTTAAAGCATCAGAGTAATTCAATATTTATTTCCCCTGTGACTTTCCCTGGAATATCTGGTGGGCATCTTGTGCAGAGGCAGTTCTCCTCGGGAGATGCCTGTCTGGGTAGCTCCACAGTTACCCTGACAAAGACCTCTCTTTTATTTATTTATCTGGGAGGGGAAAGCTGGAGCAGGGAAAAGTGGGAGAAGAAAATAACCTGAGAGAGATGAACTTGGCTGCTGCTTTTGGAATATAACAGGAATCCTCACAGCCCCCTGGCAGTGTGTGAATGGGAGTTCTCTGAATTCCTGCTCTATTTCCCTGCCCTGCACACCTCCAGGTAGGATATTGTTGTCCACACTAACCACATTTACTGGTTTTATGGCTAATAAGACCCTCTAGTCTCTCCATTTATAATGTCAAACATGCAGTTAGATTTTATTCATTGTTTTACCTTTGTACCAAGTCTAGTATTACACATTTTATAAAAGGAGCATTCTCCTTACTTTGACCACCTGGAAAAAGGCAAAGCTTGTTCCTGTTGATCATCACCTTGATCAGTAAATTAAAAGCTTTCCAGTTTGAATTTTTCTGGTTTCCTGTTTTACCTTGATAAAAACAGTCTCTGTTAGGTTAAGGATATCTTTGGGGACTTTTTAATGCATCAAAACCAGCTCATGTCTGAGCCCCTCTGGGACACTGAAAAAGGACTTTATACAGATATATACATATATATATATATACTTTATCCCTCTTTAGGCCAGAGGCAGCAATGATGGAAACAGCTGTGATGTTGTTAGCATTACAATCAAATATATTAAATCAGATTTCAGCCCCTGTCTTCAGGGTTATACACAATCAAAGTCAGTTTGAAGGAACAGATAATGTCTGGTTTGCTGTTTGGAATATTTCCTTTGGAATATCATCCCTGACAGCCCCACATCCTCCTGGTGCTCATCTGCTGGAAATGTTCTCTCTGTCAGTAACAAACGAGAGACAGCTTGGCAAAAAGGAGAATATTAAAGGAATCAGAAATTAAGTGCTTTAATAAAGGCTAGGTGAGGCACTGGGATGCTATTAGATTTTTGTTATTATTAATTCAGGGGTGGAAAAATACAGTAAAATTAACACAACGTGGCTGAGGTTTATGGCTTTGAAGAAAATGGTGCCTCAGAGGAGCAGTAGGACTCAGGCTTGATTAAACTGGGATTTCAGAAATTCTCTGCACTGAACAAAATAAAAAGGCATTCAATCTAATTAGATGGTATTGTGGAGGGACAGGAGGAGGAGAGGTATTTCTGACCTGGTGGCTTTTATATAACCTTTAATCCATGGGATGTGTTTGTAGCTTTTCTGGTAGATTTGTTTTTCTTCTCAAGGGAATTTGGCCTTGAATTGTAACCTTTTGATAACTTCGCTTAGGAAAATCTGAACAGCAAACCATCTCGTGGTCCTGTTAATATACACAGACTTTCAGGAGGCTGTTCTGTGTTTTTCCTGATGAAGATTTATATTTTTTGGCAGATCCTATGCTTCTGTTTATTTCTATTGGGTTAGACAGCTTTCCTGCAGTTTTGATTTCTGGAATTTGCATCTGGTTTAAGGACTGTTAATTCTTACATACTTTTGGGGAGTTAATTGGTACTCATTTTGCAGTTGCCTATGAAGGCAAGAGTGTAAAAAGATGTAGAGATATGTTCAGAGATAGCTAACCTAGTGCTTTTTAAAATATATTACAGGCACAGTTTTAGAAATGCCAGATACGTTTTTGGAAAATCTCTACTACATTGTGAATGTCCTCAAGAAACACAAGAAGGTTGTAATTAGTGGTTTGAAATGGAATTAATCCTTGACCCTTTGGAGAAGCAAAATGCTATTTCTGCTTAGGGAGTGACATAGATGAATTTTGATCATTTAACAGTCATTCCAGGCTTTCCATCTTCTCATTTACTTCAAGTTATTAGGCTTCAAAATTCCCCCTGAGCTCTGAGATAAACAGACCTGGGCAGGGAAATGCTGTTCCCAGGTGTGGGGCTTAGGACAGTTTTGCTTTTTTTCTTTTACAATACTTGATTCTCTCTAAATATTTAGTGACATCTATATGTCCAGTACAGAAACCACAGCAAAACATTTTAAAATAAATATATGGTATCAGTAAAAAAAGTATCTGTATTCCTGTATTAATAACAACTCACATGGTACTTTCCAAATTCAATCACTGCAGTGGCTTAAGTTGGGGATTTGGTTGTAGCAATTTGTGTAATGGAGAAAACACTTGTTACTGACTAGTGATGAATGACTGAATTTTATTGGTTCATAACAGAACTCGGAGGTTAATATCTCTGTTTTGTCCAACAGATGTTTAATTCTGAGCCTGGGCAATTGGCTCTTTTATTCCTGAAGAGGAAAACACAATAGATGTGTTGGATTACTGCAGACTCTGTAATTGAGGGTGACAGATGCATTAAATTAAATTAGCCTTTCCCAAAGCTTTGGTGGTTGCCTCTCTGAACTGTAAACTTGACTTGACTTTCTCCCTTGCAGTGGCATGGGAGAAACTTTCACTGCATCTTTCATGTTTCCCTGACGGGACAAAATATTCAGGTTTGCTGTAAAGTCACAGCCACTTTCCCGTGGGTAAAAGACAAATTCTCTAGGATTTGGGTAAAAGACAAATTCCCTAGGATTTATAATTCAGACAATAACGTGAGAGGATGAAAGGGAAGAGCCTTTAAAAATAAATTCTGCATATGCTTTTGATTTTCCCCAGCGCAGCAATGAGCAGTGTCCAGTTTGGTGTCCCAGGTGAGCCACAGCCCTGAGTGCTCAGGGCACTTGGGGAGTTTCATGAACTGCTAAAGTTCTATTAAACTTTTTGAGTTTCATTAGAAACTTTATTATTAAAAGTTTTATTAAAGTTTATTAACAATACACAGATGTCACCTTAGCCCTGTCATTGTCCTCTGCTGATTAAAACATGACAAACCTTTTCCCCAAATGGGATGCTCAGTGTGTGCAGAGAGCACTGCAGAGCTTGATCTTAATCTGATTTTCAAGAACCTGACTGAATTCAGCTGCTTGTTACCTTGACACAACGGTGGAGCAGTTTCTGGGGATTACTCTGGATTTGCTTTGCTTTAACAGGAAACAGAATTTATCCCTTCAGATTTCAACAGCAGGAGAAACTTTCTAATTAGAGTCATTTCTGCTTTCCCAGCACATATATTTGACACATGTGCTTTCCCTGATTTTGTTCCTAATATGGCAAGCCTTTATAGGATCTTTAAAAATTGTCATCTCTTTTGTTTCTGACTTTAAATATTACCTTGAGGAAACTTTGGATGCGAGTTCCTTGTTTCATGATTTTACCTTCTGGGTGTATCAAAAAAGAAAAAGAATTTGAAATTCATATTTTGGGAGAAAATAGCTTTGGTGAGATAATGTATTTATGACTTATGAAAAAAGCAAATATTTTAAGAATTGATTTTCAGGATATATAGATGAAGGTAACTTCTAGTGAGAAAATTAATTTTCTACTGTTCACTCACCTGCCCTGCAAGCTGTACAATGTTCAAAGCAGAATTTTCTTCTGTATGATCTTCTTACTCTTTAGAAAAGTTGAGATCAATTTGGATACATTTATTAATGGTTCCTTTAATTAGTTTGCTAATGGCTCTATTTACAAGAGTGGCTGCTTAAGTCCTATTACCTGCTGACTAGAGTATAATACTTATTGATCTCTTTACACTGCACTGGGAAGAATACATTTGGATTTACTGCTAACAAAAGAAGCCTTTGAAGATAACTCATTTGGATTTTTGGAAGGCGTTTGTCTGTTCTTTATGAGTTATTGCTGCTAATGTATGATATGTACAGTGGGAGGCAGAATGAGCTGTTTGCCTACAGAGCAAGAGGCAGAGTTTGAAATCCTTCCTGTCTGGGCTGAGATGAGATCCTTTGTGTGACAAACAGGATGCAGATAAAGTGATTGTGGATCTTTCAGAGACTGAGAGGTGGCTGAGAGAGAAGAGGCACTGCAGGGACTCTGGTGATGGAAATTCTGCTCTTCCTGTGTCCTGGACAGGCTGGGCAAGGGGTTGAGACACTGCTAGTCTGATGTGCAAAGGCAGTAAATCCTACTGAGATGCTCATTCTCATTGAATTCTCTCTGGTTTTTGGGGCTCAGGGATCCAGGAGAGGTTGTGTGAATTAGGGAATGTCCAGAGAGCTGCAGGGTGAGTGTGAACCACTCTGTAATGCAGTTTGTATTCTAATGACATCACCTCAAACAGGGAAATGGTGACTTCCACAGGACCTCTCATTGGCCTCTTACATTTTGAATTACCTAGAACATGATTTTAGAATTAAGTCCTTTTTTTCATATAGACTGGAGCCAGCAAATTACTAAAAATTACTCCTAGCAACTATTTTGAAGTCAGTTCCAGCAGAAGAAAGTTTCAGTGTTCCTGTCTGTTTTTTCCCACGAAGTAAAAGTAACTTTCTGGGTGGTTTTTATGAATTCTCTCTGTCACAGCAAACACACAGCCCTGAGACCATTACTGAGTCCCAGCTGGCTGTGGGATCCTGGCTGTCCTTTGATAAGGTGCTTCAAATCAGTGTGTGAGTGGCTTTTCTGGTGGCAGCTGAGCACAGGCAAGGCCTTGTGGAGCAGAAATGGTGTTCAGAAGCCACGGTGGGATGCTGGAGGTTAGACTTTGTGCTGTGTGTTCCTGTCAGTAATAATTCTGTCTGGTAATGACTCTGGAACGCTGAGAGTACAAGTTGTGGTAGACAGGAGAAAAGGAATATCTGACTTTGTTTTTTATAGGAATGGTGCTCGAATGCTCTTTGGAAGATGAAGAGAAAACCTTCCCCAAAGACACTGGATTAATCTCTTGTGGTTTTAAGAGTATGTGATACTCCAGAGAGAGTGGAGGTGACAGTGTGGCTGTGTACTCTGAACCTTCTGACAAAGCAGTATTTCCCTAAATATTGGTGAAAAATGCTCCTTTTAACTTCCTGATATGATGAACCAGCTGCATTTCCTTCCCAGGCACAAGATAAATGTGAATTCCCACTGGAGCTCCTCTGTCCTCCTTGCCAGGGAGTGCTGCTGTATTGATCACTTAGCCCAAGAACAATGAGAAATTGAGCTCCTGACTTTGATTAATACACAACACATCTTTTCTCTTCTCCGGATTAGCATAATCATTACAGTCTGGGAGTGTGTTTTCACTCACGGTATCCTTGTGTAGCGGTCAAGGAATTAATTACACATTCTTCGCTAAGAATTTTGTTAAGTTTGGTTGTTAAAGGAGCTCTCTCTCTCTCCTGCTGAGTCTTCACTAAATCTTGGCCAAGTGGCAGGAGTAAATTATGGATCGGTGGTCTCTCGAGAATGCTAGATGATGATCTTTCCCATTCCCATATGGATTTCAGCTGTTTGAGGAGGAGGAACACGAGGAATGCAAAGGAAAGGGCAGGCTCTGTCCAGAGTGCTGAAAGTCTGCGGCTGTGCGGATCTGCTTTTGCATCCACAGCACATCACAGGACACGAGGAACAGCCTCATGTTGTGCCAGGGGAGGTTTGGATTGCACTTTAGGGAAATTTTCCTCACCAAAAAGGATGTCAGGCTCAGAACAGGCTGCCCTGGGCAGTGGTGGAGTTCCCATCACTGGAGATATTTAAAAGAAATGTAAATGTGTTCAGTGGTGGCTTTGGCAGTGCTGGGTTATGGGTTGGATTCTCTTGGGGTCTTTTCCAGCCTCAGTGATTCTGTGATCTGAAGACCAGGGGTGACCATCAGAGATGGTCTGTGATGAAATGGAGATCTGACTGCTGCTGATGGATTTTGACCTTCAGAACTTTGCCTTCACTTTGTGTAGGCCAGAGCACTGCATAATTAATGCAGAATTTCAGTGGTACAGAATTTCTCCAAGAGAAATGCAGGATTAACAACCAGGTCTGTCCCTGGCAGGAAAATGGTGCTTACAAAGCTCAAGAAACAAATGAATCCTCACTGTACCTAATGGGCTGTACATGAGAAAAAGGTGGATGTCAAATATGTGCATTTTGCTTAATGAAATTCTGCATTTACGTTTTGCTCTGAGTTTTGCATTGCTCCATCCAGAGTCGTGTTGCTCTGTGCCAGTGAGTCAGGGTGGAAGCACGGGGAAGGAGGGAGAGGAGAGGTGCAGATGGGCTCTGAAGGGCTCTGTTGATTCTGAAAATAACTCTGATAGATACAGCTTGCTTCTTGACAGCAGCGCTGTCCTCCCTTCATTCCAAATTTACACTTCAATTTCCCTGACATGGCCTTGCCCATTTAGATCTCTGCAGGGAAAGGAAATAACCTCAGTTTTGTGTTTGTTTTCCAGTGTTTCACAAACCTTTATTGTAGGGAGCAGAACTGCACAGACAAGAAGTGTTCTGACATCCTTCAGCTGAGCAGTGCCAGAGGGACTGTTTGGGGAGAGATGGCATCCCCTCTGCATGTGTCTGGGCAAAGAAACACTGTGGAGTTTATTGGATGGAGGTTGTGGGTTGTTTTCCATATCTAAGTCTGTTGCTGTGGAAGGATTCTGATGTGTGAGTGAAGATTTCCTGGCATTCTGCTGGGACTGAAGGAAGTTCCCTGGGCACCTTTTGCTCCTCTTGCATGGATCTGAGAGCTGTCCAGATGTGACTTTGTGAGCCACCTTCCCTGGTTTGGGGACAACAGCAGGGCTGAGGAGGGATGTGTGAGCCATGCCATGTAGGACACAGCAGAGCTCAGGGTTTGCACAGGGCCATCCTCGTCTCAGTGGGGACAGACGTTTCCAGAACACAAACAGCATTAGAGAGAGGAAGCCAGAGATGAACCAGAACATCTGTTCTAGTGCTGTGAGGTGAGGAACACCCCTGGCCATGGGCAGTCACCCTCCCATGGGGGCCTCATCCCCATCTGCCAGCAAAGAGGATTGACCTCGTGCACTGGACAGAGCCTGGATGGATAAGGCTTTGGGAAAACATGCTATAGAAAGGATGTTTGTTGAGAAAGGGAGAAATACCTGTCTGGTTTGCATCTGTAGGCTTCAGACATTGGGAATTGATAGATTTTAGGGCTTGAAGAGCATTGATGTGACTCAGTGATCCTCGGAGCTGCCTTGGCCCATCCCTGCTGCAATCCCCTCAGCCTCTGCACTCATCATTAACGTGCTCTGAGCCTGCCTGGGACACAGCTTTCCTCTGCACTGCATCTTCAGGGCACTCTGCATTCTCTGAGAACCAATTAGCATCCATTTATCATCAGCTAGCAGGATATTAACATCAATAACAACAAATGCATGGCACACTCCTCCATGAAGATTACCTTTGAGTCACGGAGGGGATGTGGCAAACACTTCTACTCGTTTGTTTTAATAGAAGTGTTGTGTTTCCACATGCAAATGGGGAGAATTCACCTGGGATTTTTGCTGCTAACTCCAGGTTATATTCTGCATCAGAAGGATTGCTCTGGTAGATTAATCACTCTCATGGCATTTGGTGCTTTTGAGAAGTTCTGAGGGTTTAGCTATAAACCTCTCATTTATTACAAAAATCTCACATTCCTGTGGTTGTGGAGGAAGCCCTGAACATATTTGAGTCTTTGAGGTTTATGGCTGAAGACAAATAAAAAGAAATCCATAATATTTCTGGGCACGTTATTGCAATTACTTTTCTCTGAGACACCAGAAAAACAGGCTGAGACTAGAGTTATGAGAAGTATTAACTCTTAATCCTGTAAGTGCAGGCTGGGAGATTAGAACTGCAATTGTTTTGTTTGTGTTATTTTTTCCTTTGGTGATTTGAGTGGAAGGAGAAATTCAAGCAGGGCAATGAAAATCTATGTTGTTTATTTAACTCCTCTTTTTTTGGTTTTTTTTTTTTTTTGCAAAGTTTGTTGGAATAATAATATTTATTATAATGCCTTCAGCATCCTTAAATAAGGGGTGTTGTAAGAATGCAAAGTCAGGTTCTGTTGGTTAATTCCTGACTTTATTTCTGGTCTGCATGGACAGGAAACCATGTGAAATATAGCTGCAAACTTGGACTTACAGACATGGATGAATTTCCTTCCCAGGCTCAACTAATAAAGCTGCCCAGTGTGTTTAGAATGCTCTGCTGCTGGTAGAGTCAACAAAATCTCTGGAGTTCTGCTGGGGACTTGACCCTAATATCTCACCTTCTGCTGCCTGCCTGGGTTGGGTCTTGAGCTGCATTTGGCTCACTCTCCCATCTCTGATGCAGATAAGGATAAAGCCACAAGACTCCCTAGATAACTTATTTCATATAGTCTTGCATAAATATGGATATCTCCTTCCTGCACAAAGCTTCAGTGGGATGCCAGTCTGTGTCTGAAAACCAACTGGAGTGGAACACTCAAATCCCATTGTGGAAATGGATTTTATCTGCAGCCTGCAAGTTGCAGTTACTCAGTTTCCCTCACTGAAGTTTTTACTTCAGGCTCATTCCTTAATTCCAGGATTGTTTTTCAGCCTTTTTCTAGCAATGCAAATGCACTTTATGACAGAATGGGGAAAATCTATTCTCTTGGTGCCTATTTCTTGCAAGGTTGTGAAAAAATGATAAAACTGGAGTTTTCTTCTAACTGCAGCTCCAGTTTTTCCCTCCTGAGAGAAGAACTGCTCACCAGCCCTGATGGATGGCTGACTGGAGATGAGCTGTGCAGCATTTCTGCAATGAACATATTTTACTTTTGGGTAACTTTGTCTGCAAAGACATCTTTGTCCATAGCCAGGCATGGCTGGAGGAGTGATCTGGGAGGCAGAAAAGCCATTGCAGTGCTTGCCTTGTTTTCTCTTACTTCACCTGGAGCCCTGAGGTGATTTACTCAGTCTCCTTCCATGCATGTCGTCCTAATCCATAGTTCCTGTGGAGCAAAGCTCATCTCAAATCCATGTTCTCCTTTGTCAGATTACAAGGCTGAATCAAAAAATGCAGTGTTGAAGAGGTCTGGAGAGGCCCAGTAAAAAAAGTAATTTTTCAATTTCCTTTCTTTGCTAGATACCTCTGACTACTGAAAAAGCTGTCTTTTTTTATTTTTTTTTTCTTGAACATTTAGAAATTGTGCTCCACTCGTAATGGCACTGTGATTACCTTTTGGGCTGGGATCTCATCCTGACCAAAGCTTTTGCTCGTGTTAAGGTCCTGAGCTAACCTGCTGGCACTCTTGAGTCAACCCCCTGGGATTCTGCTAAAACAGCAGGACTTTCCTAAAATTGAATGTTATCTCTGAGCTTGTGCTCATCTGGGAAAATACTAATTGTTATTAGCTATACATAGATAGCTAATATATATATATATATATATATATATATATATATAAATATATAATATATCTAATATATATCTAATATCTAATATATATATTAGATATATATATCTATATACATAACAGTATTTTTTATGTATAATACTATATATAAATACTCTATCTATATATAATACTGATATATACTGATATATATACTGATAATACTGATATATATGTAACAGTATTTTATATATAACACTATATATATAGTGTATATATATAACAGTATTATATATATAATACTACATATTTTATATATTTAACAGTATTGTACCTATATAAAGCTCTTTAAGTGCTATAAATACCTGCAAAAACATCAGCCCTTATGCAGGGGGAGAATAAAGGGTTCTTTTCATTTATATGCTTATTTTTCATTCATTTCCTGATGAAGTCTTTCCACTCTGGATTTCTGGAGCACAGTGATTATGTACATGTCTGTTCTGAGGTCGAAATTACTGATTTCTTTTCCAGCTTCTCTGCAGTAGGTCCTGCAGACAGTTGCAGCTAATTTGATTGTGTCTTGCTGTGGACTCTCAAACTGCAGCCTGAAACGTAAAAGACATGAATGTCATCTGTATTAGGGGTGGAAAACACCCAGCTGTGAATGGGAAATGGGAAACCTGTTGTGAAACACTTATCCTAAAGATTTTTTAAATGTAATCTATGGCCAGGAAGTGACAGCTAATACAGAATCAATTTTCCAGACACCTCTATGGAAAGCTTTTCCACTGTCTAGGTTTGCCTTTGGGGCAAATGGATTGATGGGCACAGAAAACTCTGCAAACAGTCTGAGGTCATGAAAGTCAAGTGAGATTGGACTCTTGATTAGACAGAGATCTGCTCTGAGCCCCAGGAATTAGCACTGCAGCTGCTTTGTACCACAGGTAACTGCTTTCCTCCTGATTTGAGAGCTGTGGTTCCAGAGGTAACTGCTGCTGCCACAGCCCTGCAAGTGCTTGATGGGAAATGTTGTAATTCTGCAGAGTAACACTGCTCTACCAGATCATTTTTATGTTCTTTACTCCAGCTGCTTCCTTAAGGCACTGAGTTTTCTTGTTAATAATCCTGGCCAGGTGATACATGGGAGAAATGCTGGATGTGACCCTTAATATTCAGGTTTTTATTGGCAAACTGAATTTCTAAAGGCTTGGAGCTACAATATTTTCTGTACTTGAAGCAGCAATTTTCCTTCTACTGTATATTAACAGCCACACAGTAGCGTTTTTATTCTGTGCTAGGGGATAAAATGCTTTGGACATTTTAATAACATCTGGCAAATCATTTTCATTTTCCCTCTTATATGATTAATAATGGTCTAGATAGATATGTAGATACACCATCTCTTCACTTACTATGTGGGTTCATGCATATATAATGTAATATGGAGATGGCATGGAGATAGAAAATCATAAGCAACAGCATAATGGGTAACAGTCAAAAACTCTAATCTGAGCAGTTAAAAAACTTTGAACGAAATATTGAAATTCCTCCTGATGTCCAACTTGAATGAGTGTGAATTTTGGAGACACAGGGCTTGGACTTACAGTGTGACACTGAATACTCACTTGACCAAAGGGAACTCGTTTTTTTGCTCAGTCAGGTCTCTGATGGAAATTTATATCCATCATATAAATATCCATCAGCAGAGCTGTAAAGCTGCAGTTATTCAAGTTTGTGTAGTACTCAATGGCTCTGTAGTACAAAATGCAGCCTGTTTTATGATGGTGATGATTTGTCTTGAAAAACTCCTACAATAGATTTGCCTTGTAGCCCCATCTCAGCATGAAATGATTGCCAGTGGTAATAATGGAATTATTACAGATTTGTACATCTGGGTTTGGACCTTTTGATTCATTCCTGCTCCCACCTTTGCTCCTGTTTTTCCTAATGGCAACAGAACCTGTTCCACTTAATAGGATTTTTCTTCCTGCATGATTGCATGACAAACTTACTTGTGTAACAGTGGCTGCTGGTTTGTCCCTAGGTTGGAGGCAATTCAGCATTTCCACATGCTCTCTTTCCCACTTCCCCCTGATGTTTGCATCTCATTTCCCTCCATTTCTTTAGCTTTTTCACAGTTCTTTGTCATGCTGCAGCACTGTGATCCAATGGGGATCTCTGTTTCCAAAAGGGCAGCAGGAGCAGCACACAGAACCTCCTCACTGCTGCAGGATTGTTTTCCATTCCCAGCCTGCAAGCCCAGCATCACAAATGTACCCTGAGCCTCTATTTGTCACAGCTCTGCCCAATCCAAGATTTAAAACCTAACCTGGTAAATATCAGTGCTTTGGTTTTATTCCTAGCTGTGTTCCTGAGGCCAGCCTGAGGAGCTCAAACTGCCTGCTTTCCCAGCGAGCTGTTCCAGTATTTATTCAGTGAAAGCACAGAGTAATCCCAGTGCAATATCAACTCACAAACAATTTTCTGAAGCATCTTTAATGTACAGTGTTACTGTACCCAGAGGTGCAGGGGAGCAGTATTAATGCAGCCATGATAGCTCTGAGTGTTCATACGAGTCCTCCAGGAATAATAAACAGCTTGAAATAACAACCAGCAAATTCTCCAGACGCTTTTTATCCCTGTGTTGGCAACTGTGTTGATTCCAGATCAATGCAGGGTATTAAGACATTTATATGATGGAGCTAAAAAGCTGCCAGGTTGTACAAGCACTGGGCTCGTAAAAAATAGCAGAGCTGAGGAAAGCCAGTGGTGTTCTCTTCACAAACTGCAGGAATGGAACTCCTGACAGCAGACCAGATATGGCACTGGGAAGATTTGGGGTTTCATTTAGCAGCTGTGCTGGGAAACTTGAGGGTGTGTGTGAGTCACTTGAATATCTGCTCCCAATATTTGAATATTTTGCTTTTACAGAATGATGCTCCTGGTAGGAAGGCAGGAGTCACTGGTTAGACAAAGACACCAAAGCCTTTATTTCAGATGCTCCGAGTGTGCCTTGCCTGTCAGAACAACTGCTGAGTTTGCCTCTCCTGTCCCTGGATCAGCCATGGGATTCTGATTGATGCCACAGCTGGACATGATGGAATTCTCTGGAAAGCACTGAATATCCACAGTACTCCTGTGACAACCAGCTGGGGCCTGGGCTGCTAGCATGGCCCTAAATCTGGACAAATAAATGGTAAATCTGGACAAATGAATTGATCTGAAGGTGATGAAGGCCTGTGGAGCTCTGTGGAATTGGCTGCATGGAGAGCTGGATCTGTGGTTTTTTGATTGCATGTGTCAAACCCACACATTGTTGGATAAAACTGAGTTTCATCCAGTTTTTCTTTGAAATCATTTGATAATATGAAATTCCCATGGCAGTGTCAACCCAGATAAGACATTAATACAAATACCTGTGAAGTGAAATGGATTCTGCTGAGGTCTTGTAGCCACACACTTTTCAGGCAAGAAACTTACACAGGAAAGTCAAAGCTTTCAAATGTTTTTGCAATGTTTTCAGATGCAAACTGTTTTCCTGGAGATGTGTTCATAGCTATGGAAACCTTTGCTTCACACCATTGGAAATTGGCTATATGTACTTCTTGGGCAAAACACCATGAAAAATGGGAGGGGTTTTGTTCCTTTGTGTTTAATCTTGCAGGTATTTCAGAATATTCTGGAAGCTCACACAGGTGCTGTCAGGTGTTTGAATTTCATGTGTTTTGTTTCAAGGAGTGTTTGGTGTGGAAGCTGTTATTTGTTAGCTGCCATCTATTCCACTTCTTAAAAAGTTTGTCAGCAAGTTGGGAGATCGGAAAACATTTCTTTGATTTTATCGACCTAATTTCATTGTTAATTGCTTTTTCAGTTGAAATCCAAACGAGCTAATATTCATCAAACAGAGAGAGAAAACAAGAAAAAGAATAGAGAGTTTACTCTTTCGCTTTTATGCTCAGATCGTGATCAGTATAAAATATTTTTCAGAAGTGGGAATTAACTTCTTCAGAACTCCCAGGCTTTCATGTCACGTTAGAGTAAAGCACTTCTTCCCAGGAATGCATTGCCCAGGTTTAGCTGGATGCTGCACAAAGAAAAGCTTTCTAAATACCATCACCTTTACACCCCACAGCTTATTTCTGCAGCCTCATTTCTGTGACAGATGTACTCACATGAGTAATCTCATTGCCTCAGTTGAATCCTGTCAGGAGTAACCACTGTGTGAGTAAACTTGTGATTATTTTTATCTCTTTTTTTCCAAACTGCGTCAGAACTCTTCCCTCTTCAATATCTTCCCAGCGTCTCTTGCATCATTCAAGTTCCCCAGCACTACATAAAATTCATTACAACTCAATTATAAGGCTCATTAGGTAGGTAGTGGCATTTTGGCTATCTTACCAAGTTGTGAAACATCTTCATTTATTATCCATGCTATTGTTAGGATCAGAATGGTACAATGAAACCAAACATCACATAAAAGATGGTTCAGAGCATAAACCTGGGGATCTTTGCCAACAGAACGTTTTATGTCAGCTGCTTTGAAATCTGCCTGTTCGTGGCTGGAGCACAGGGAGAATTGTCCTCTGGAGGTGCTAATGAACTCAGAGCACCTTTGACAGAGTGCCACTGCTGCTGCCTGATGCTGGCTTTTATCCTTTTCATCTCTGGATTTATCCAGCAGGTGGAAAAGTATATTTATCCACCTGTACATCTTTAAATACCATCCAGCTCTTGCTTTCTGTGGTAATTAGCCCAGCTTTCCACGGCAGAGTGCAGCAGCAGGATGTGTGACAGCAGCTCAAACCTCCCGAGCAGTGCACAGCCTGCAGAGCCATTGGTCCTGCTTCAAGCAGTCTGAATGTACCTTGAAGGCCTGGAATAAGTTTGTCCACTTTTCATACCCCTAGTTGTTTCAGGCTCTGTTTCAGGTAGCCTGTCTGAGGCTTCACTGGGGCTAAGGGAGGGTCTGCATCAGCCTGGCAGCTTCATCCCCATGGCCAGGGCTGAAAGGTTCCCAGTGCCCAGAGGGGAGCAGAGTGCCACTGGACTGGCAAGGAATCAGGAGATCCTGGTCCCTCTGCACATCTCCTCCCAAGGAGGGGCTCGGGGAGCTCCCTGCTCTCTCAGTCACATCCTGATCCCAGTTCCAGCCTGCCTTGCCAGCCCCAGGCCAGGGGAGAGCTTCTCTCTCAGCCAGGAGGGCACTGACCACGTTTGACTGCTTCCCTGCCGTGCTGCCAAATGAAGAGTGTTGTGTTTGTTCTGTCCTCCCTCCCTCCCTCCCCAGCGGCTCAGGTAATGAATCTCCGTGCTCTGGCGATGGCTCTGTCCTCTGCATTGCTCAGAGACACTAAACAAGATGAATGGTGCTGGGTAATGACTGGGGAACAGTTCCAGTCAGGATTCTCTAAGTGGGCAGGGCAGCTCCTGGGCTGCACACCATCACTGCAGATTCTCCTGCAGCAGGACTTTGAACTTAGCTTTTGGTGTTTAAACTGGAGCCCTACTCCCACAAATCTCAGATTAAGTGGTTTTTTGTAACACCTTTTCTTGCATGATCACTTCTTGTGCTTCCTATTTGGGAAGATAATGGACTCTGTAAATTCTCCTAGAAGAGCACCTGTGTCAGTGAGGAACTGTGCCCCAGAAAATTAAATTCTTCTGCTGTATTAAGTGTTCAGATTCCAAGCTAAAGAAGCCTTCTGAGTAAAAGCTGCTCAGTGCATAGTTTCTCTATTAGCAAAGTGCTGTATATACTGAATTATATTGTGTGGCTGCCTGCAGTTTAGATAAGCACATAAATGAGATGTGCTGAATCCTCTCTTTGCACAGGCAGCGATTCAAATTGGGTGTTGCACTGCAGCTGAAACTTTAAAATGGACATTAGTCACAGGAATGGGAGTAGTTACCAGTTAATGCTCACATCTTGATCAGGAAAAGCTGAGAAAAGTCAAAATTCCTCCTGAAATTTCCTGCTGAACTGAGTGATACAAAGTTTTGAGAAGAGTATTAAAATAATGTAAGGAGGACATTTATTATTCTTTCACCTAATTGTAATAAAAGTAGTTTAAGATGCAGAGAAGTGGTCTCTAGTAGGACCATGGAGCCCTGTGAGCTCTAACATTCTGCTTCTCTAATTTTGATCTTCCCTAATGCCAAATAAGCCTCAGTTTAGTGGGTTCACTCTTGGCTTTCTTGGAATAAATTTAACCACAGCCAAGCTGCACTGAAATCTCTCATTACTGAAGTCACAGGTGGGACATGAAGCTTGAAAAGTGTAAATTAGGGGAGTTGTACTTTGCTTTGCTTTCAACACTGTTCTGTAACATTTCAGCTCTTACATCTGTCCTGATGAAGCTGAACATCCTCACAGTTCACACCACAGCTTCAGCTAATACCAAACGGACCTCATTTCCTTGTTATTTGCAGACTGATGGTGAAATCATGGAGACAGCTGAAAATCATAATTAGTCTAGCACTTGCTGTGGGATTTACTGAGCTCCAGCTGAAACCATTCTTCAAAGAGCTTATTCTCTTCAAAAACTTGGAGAATTTTCACTTCTTCATGAAGTCAAATACTTTTTCTGCTCCTCTTCCTCTTGAATTTATGAGATTTTTTGGTCATTATTTCTTTATTTCCCCCCCTCCCCCAAATAATAAGAAAGTAATAAGAAACCTTTCTTGCTCAGGTCTCAATCAGCCTGCACACCAATTAAGCTAATTGGCAACATATTTGAAACACTCCCTAATTACAGCTGCAGAAATTTGTCAGAGAACAACCTTTCTGCAATTTTTCCTTCAATCAAAATATGAAAAGCAGTGAACACCCTGCAACTCCTAACTGTTCCCTGGTAAGACTTTTAAAACACTTTCAGAAGAACTTTCTCAAGTGATTCTCTGACTGAATGGCTGCTCAGTGCTGATGGAATTGTCAGTGAGGAGGAGGAGGAGGAGGAGGACAATTCCAATGAATTTCCTCACTGGAAGTTTCTCCATGAATAATTTTGGGCAGGCAGTGATGTCAGGAAAGGCCCTGCTAGGGGGTGTGATATTCTGAATACTGGAGAGGATAAAAGCTGTAGAATGCTCTCATAAAGTCATTTATCTAGAGCAGCCGTTGGGTTTTGCTCAGTCCTGCAATCAGCCTGACCATCCCCAGGTGTGGCTCTAATTAACTGGAGAGTTCCTCCCTCAGCCCCTCGTTTAACATGCAGCTTCTGCTACCTCCCTGAGCTCCCAAAATCGCTGGTTTTGCTAAGTCAGCAATCAGCCTAACCATCCCCAGGTGTGGCTTGTTATTAATCACAGAGTTCCTCCCTCAGCCCCTCGTTTAAAGTGCAGCTCCTGCTCCCTCAGTACCTCCCTGAGCTCCCAAAATCGCTGGTTTTGCTCAGTCCTGCAATCAGCCTAACCATCCCCAGGTGTGGTTGCTAATTACCCACAGAGTTCCTCCCTCATTCCCTTCATTGACAGTGCAGCTCCTGCTGCCTCAGTACCTCACAATGGCTCTGAAAGGACAAGGGGTCACATCACCTCCAGCTCCTGGTGTTAAAGTAAGTAAGTGATTTGGGTATTTTTTTTTCCTGTGTTGTGTTTTGGTGGAGAGAGAAAAAATCCAGCTATCTGAATTGAAACTTAATAAGTAACTGATAATATCTCACCATTATATCACCTCCTACCTGAGCTACTCTGGTCTATGAATGAGGCTGGCTTGATCCTTTGAGTTTTTTTGACCCATGTGGAGGGAAAAGGTGCATTTTTTTTTTTTTCCTGGCTCTTGGTTTTGTTCCTCACCCCTTTCCATCCAGCATCATTTCAGCCGAGCTGCCTTGACTCATTTTCAGTCTCCTAGTGCAGTTCCAGCTCTAGTCTGCTTACAGAGGAGTCATTTGTTGCCTTGAGCTCTGTGGCTACAAGGGAGTAACACTTCAGCAGGGATGGCAGAGGGAGGGGAAGACAATGACTTGTAACACTCTGGAAATGTCAGAGCCTGACCTTTAAAAATACTGGCAGGAGCCAGAGGGCAGAAGCCCTAAAGGAGGTTTCTGCATGAACAGAGGTGGGTGTTGACTGTTTCTGAAGCTGAAAAATGGTGATCTATTGCTGCCTGTGGTTATCCAGCCCGTGGAATTACCTGTTCCTAAGCAGAGATCCCATTGTGCACCATTGAGCAAATATTTTATCTTTTTATGAAGTGGGAAGACAATAGCTCTCTGTCAGTACAAAACCTGCAGATAAATGGGGCTGAAATCCTTAGCTACCCTGGGAGAGAATGGTTTTTGAAATGTCCCAAGGAGCAGGAAGAATTTCCTGGCACGTTGTCCATCCTGCTGCTCTCCAGTGTGAAGCTCTAGGTCCTGAAGTGCTCACAGTACATCAGCAGTGTAGTGCTTTACTACAGGTAGTACTTTACTACCACACTGCAAGGAGGCAGCAGATTTTCAGGTGACCCAGGGGAGCACCAGGCAGCAAAATGCTGCTAAACTAGCAGTGCTGCAGGTGTCAAACATTTCCTCCTTACCTGTATTGTAGGAATTAGCCAGAATTCAGTGTCTGCAGCAGAGAAATCCTGCAAGCACAGCCTGTGGAGCTCGGTGAGCACACAGTGAGCTGCTCTGCTCGTTGCCATCAGCTGCTTTGTGCACTTGGATCAACTTTTGCACTGCAGAAGTTTCTCCTATTTCTGTGCATTTTGAGATTCTTCACCTGCTACAAGTATTTCCTCCCTCTATATTGCCAATGAACCTGCTCTGTCTTCCTCCTTCAGGTACCAAAATTCCCTATAAAATGTGGAGTTCCTCACTTTCAGAGACCATGAGATCAGTGATGCTCCTTGCTATTTGTACAATTTAAGGCACTCAAGTCTTAAATTTTATATGTGGCACCTCTGTGAACCATATGTAATTTGGCAGAACACTTTTAATATGTCATTTTAATGCTTTTGCTTTCCTTCCCTTTCAGTGGTTTGTCTTGCTTGATTTATTCCTGAATATTTCCTGAAGTGCCAGGCAGTAAATGTCTGTACATTCTGTGATTTGTTTCATCAAGTCAAACCGTTTTTCAGGGACTGGGAAAAAGGGGTCTTAAGTACTTGTAGTCTGCATGCATGGATATGTAAAGAAGCTTATCTTAATTTGTAAAACAAGAGATAGGAACGTAAATTAGATTAGGTAATCAGTGCTTTTCTGTTTGGTCTTAATTATACATTTGTTGCCTTCCAAATACAGGTTTAATCCTTATCTTTGTTATGTAATAAAACAACAGTTGGTAGTGATTTGTGGATTATGATAACTAGGCATAGGAATATTTGCTCGACTATTTAGTCCATTTATGCAGTGATTTGATTATTACTCAGCCAGGACAATGAGAGGTAGCTAGTGTGATCAGGAGCAGATATTCCCAGGGAAACAATGTCAAGCTTTAAAGGAACTGCCTTTATTATGATTGTACTAAGTTAGAAAAAAAAATTAAGTTCAGTAGCTCTTACCCATGCCAGTGTAGTAGAAAGGCTGTGGATTAAAATGGAGATGCAGAATAGCTTTCCTGTGAAAGTAATATTAAAGAAAAAAACAAGATGGAACTTTAGAAGAAAGGTTGGAGGCTTTAAATTTTTTCTTTTCAGTTTTTAAAGGGTAATATGATCCTTTCTTTTGGTTTTATTGGGGTCTTTTTCCTTCTTTCCCTTTGGCAGTGCTGGGATGCTGAAAGGTATTTCTCTTTGGATTGACCAGAGAGAATTGTTTTTAGGTTTTGATTAGTTCAGTTTGGCAACTGAAAAAACCAGTTCTTCCCACAGCCTTAGAGTAGGATAGAGGAGAGTGCAGAGCAGTTCTGTAAATAATCCTGCAGAGCAACATGCAGTGGGCAGTGCAGCTCCCAGCTGGAGCTGAGACTGGGCAAAGCCTTGCTGCTGCTTGCAGACAAATCCCTCCATCTGCCTGGCTGCTCCTGGCACACCCTGCTCTGCATTCTGGAGACATTCAGCTGGAGAATTCAGCTTTTCATCTCTGGTTCACCAGCAGCCATGTGGAGCATCAGTTAGTACAATTGTGGGATCAATTATACAGTTGTAGGATCAATTGGGTACAGAATTTATATATACAACTTGATATGTTTGCTGGCAGTGGGATTTGCACTGAACTGCACACAAACAGTGACACTAAATAGGAATGGAAGTGTTTGAGATGTGCACGTGGGTTCACACGTGTAAATACCCCTGAGATACTGATGAGGAGAATTGGTTGGAATGTGCAGAGAACCAGCCTTGAAGAGCTGCCTGTGACAGAAACTTTGTGTGCTCTGAGTGTGAAACCTGCTTGGCACCAAGTGTGTCTGCAATTTGTTTGAAATGCACCAGGATTGTTTCTGAGCTTTGCCTTGGGTGGTTTTCACCTGTGCTGCTGAAATCTCCTGTTGAAAGCTGCTCAGTGGGACTAGAATGCAAAATGATTCATGTCCAAGGAATCTCAGATTTTTGGATTTTGAAGTATCCAAGCTAATTGCAGGTTAGGGGAAAATTAATTTTGAGCTCCCCTGCAGTCCCTATTGCTGCTGAATATCAAACATCCTCCACGTTCTCCAGGAGGAATTTTCCTGCAATTAAATCTCCAGAGAAGGCATTTCTGTGTGTAACAGGATCCTCCTGGCAATTCTGCCTGTGCCACCCAGAGACACCCTCCCAGTTCTAGTCAGGCTGCAGGAAAACAAGGTGTTCAGCTGAGGTGCATTTTAATGTGACCTTTAGAATCCGTGAGGAGATGTGAAAGTGGCTCAGAGCTGACAGAATAAACTCCCAAAGAAGTGCCAAGGAAAACACTGGGGGCTTTGTCAGGCAGAATGTTTGTTGGTGTTTATGGAGTGTTGGGAACTGCAGCAAACCCATCAGCTGATCTAGAGCACTTTAGATAGGTATGGGAGAGAATGAGGGTGGCTTGAAAAGGTAAAATCACTTTCTGAATAAGATTTTGCAGATCTGCATGACCAGAGAACTTCCCCTGGATTGAGTTAAATGAACACTGCAGAAGTTTGGGAGTTCATGCCCTTTGGAATTTGCTGGGATAGTGAAACAAAATATGATGGGACTATAAAATTATCATGTCAATGCTCTCGACTCTGCTCTCTGGTACACTTTGAGGCAGTTGAGGGAAGAGCACTCTGGTTTATATCCAGAACAAGAACAGAGCTTTGAAAGCTAGAGGAACACACCAGATATTATAAAATACATTTCTAAGCAGGCAGCAGAAAAAGGACATTATTTCAGCCAGTCTGGATGAGCTGAGCCATCTCACCTGAGGGATCACCACCCAGTTTGCCTGGGGGGGAGTGCAGGATTTTGGAACTGAGAAGAAAAAGAGGAGAGAGGAGCAAGTTCTGGCCTGGACAGGCTCTTCTGCTCAGTCATATCTGGGAGTGGATTATCATGGATCCTCCTGAGGTGATAAATCCCCTGAGAGAGCCAACTGCATGCACAGCTGCCTCGGTTAGCTCTGCAAGACTCTCCAGGAAAATGAATATTCATTTTTCCTCTGTGGCATTTAGAGATATCCAGACACCCTGCCTGGTGGATCAGAGGCAGCTGAGCTCCTGCCAGCAGTTTGTGTCACTCAGTGGTCAGAATGAGACTGAAAAACTGCCTGATTAATTAATTCATTCATCTGGTGTTTGGGTGCCCTTTCATTTGGGCAAATTCTTTTCCTGACAGACCTCAGCTCCCTGCTTGGTTGCCAAGCAGATGCAAAGGATTGGGAATATTTCAGCATTGTGGCAAAGGGAAACTTGATGGGGAGGATGAAAACTCAGTGATTCAGGAGCTCCTCAGAACGTGTCAAGGAGGATCTTAGTCATCTCCATTAATGAGTGTAGCCTTTGCAGTGCTGACAGATTTGGACTGTCATGTTGTTGTAGAAGAGCTTTTCAGGGAATTCAGGTTTTGTTTCCTGAATCTCCTGAGCAGGAGGACGCTGTGGATGGAGGGATTGTGAATTCCCAGAGATCACAGGAAGGATGGAGATACCCAGGTGTTAATGAGCTCTGCCTGTGTCCTGTGCTGCCAAAATCTGATTTTCCTTGTGCCTGTTGGGATGTGTGTATTTATATTTGTGTCCTTTAATTCCCAGACTTCTCAGGTGCAAAACATACCTGAACAGGTATTCTTTACTGTCTGCAGTTCCTTCTGAGAACACATCCAAGTATTTTTAAGCTATCCTCTCTTTAATTAATGTAAAATGGTATTTAGTGAAATATTGCTGGGTTCATTGAAATTCCTGGGAATTTACTGCACATCCCAGCACTGTGGTGTTACTTAAACAAGACTTAAAAATATTTTTGTAATTTCTTAATCTTGTTAGTGAATGTAGCCATCGATGATCAATATTGTAATTGTTGGTTGTACAAATTCAGTATTCTGCACAGAGCCTGCAGCAAGATGGAGAGGCATGATAGGGATTAATAAAATCAAAATTAATTTTAAGAAAACACACTTTGGAGGGGAAGAAGGCTCAGGCAGCAGCCCCAAACCCTGCTGTGCTGCACTTCCCAAGCCATGGGGTTGGGTTAGATACACAGCCAGGGCAGCAGTGAAACTGCCCTGTGCCTTTTGCTGACTCAGGTGTTCATTTCATGCTTAGAATTCTTTTTTTCTCTCATCAATAACAGCCTGGTAGCAGAACTGCACAGCCCTGTCATCCCTGGAGAAAATAAAGGGAATTTTGCAGACATTTGAGGCAGAATCTGATCACCTTCTGATTGTCTGAGCAGAGTGTTTAATCAGTGTGAGGCTGTTCCCTGCACAGTGCTGTATTTCTGTCTCTGTCACGAGGAATTTGACAATTCAAGTTGGACTCCTGTCACTCTGCACTCCTCTGTGCTCAGCCTGGCTTTGCTGTCTATTGGTTTCCAAACATAATCACATTAGGAAATTCTGTTGAACTCAAGATATTCCTGATGAGTATTTCAGCTTTCTAATTTTGTGGGGGCTTTTTTCTTGTGTGCTTGACTTTGTTTTGTTCTTTAAATCTTTGAAATCTTCATTTATTTCTTTCCCTGGGAGTAGAGATGTGATGAGGGGGAAGGGCAGGAATGGAGACACACAAAAACCTCAAATATTTCAGCTGCTGGACACTGGAGTTCTCATCTCTTGGTCATTTGCTGTTGGTGTCTGAAGTGGATCTCAGCTCTCCTTTCATGGTGAATAAATTCACCGAGATTGCAGGAGTTCATGTGACTGTGGGTTTGGGTTATTTTTTGTTTGCTTTTTTTTTTTCCCCATGTTCTGCTTTTCTCACTGTAAACTTTGTGGTGCCCATCAGTGCTTTGCCCTTTCA
Organism: Entomyzon cyanotis; assembly: GCA_024500445.1. Classification (NCBI taxonomy): domain Eukaryota; kingdom Metazoa; phylum Chordata; class Aves; order Passeriformes; family Meliphagidae; genus Entomyzon; species Entomyzon cyanotis. The sequence continues at coordinate 744,172 of JAKEPQ010000852.1, forward strand.
TGTTCAGGCTGACAGCACTGTGTGAAACAGTGTCATATCCTTTTATCTAAAGACTTTTCTCTGTAATTATTGCTTTGCTGCCTTTTCAGGTGGGAACTTGCCTTTGTTATATGATCTTCCTCTGATCATTCTTGTATCACTTGCTAATATAAAGGTGTATGTGCTCCTCTGAGGCCCTTTAATTTAAATGTTTTCTTTATCTGTCTGTCAATGGGAATAATAAAACAACTTCAGGATTTTTTTGTCTCTCTTCTAATGAATGATGAGGTGTCATCTGTTCTAACAGCAATGATTAATTTACAAAAGTTTCTTCAAACTTGAGTAAAATGGGATAATCAAAAAAAATATTGTGTCATCAGACCTGAGTTGTCAAAACGATTTTATCTGCCTGTTGAGGCAGCTGGAGTTGCTGGATTGCTGCAGGGCTGGGAGTTCAGTCTGTGGGAGTTATTGGGGTGAACCTTGCAAACTGCCAGAGTCAGATGGAGTTAGGGGATGAGAAGTGCAGCATGTCTGACCTTTGCTGGTCCCTGCAGCTGTGCACAGAGGGCTCTGCAGGTCAGGATCACAGTGCTGCTCTCCCTGCACAGGAAGGATGGAAATCCCTTGATGTTGTGATTAAACAGCCAGAATTATCAGCTAGGGAATCCCACAAGGACCTCCTGATGGCTGGGCTTGTGGAAATGATAAATTTGTTTTGGTTTTGGTTTATCTCCCTGCTTTTGAAGCATCAGGCAGTGGCTGATGTTAACCTGAGGATTGGTTCTGTGCTGCTGGTTGCTCCCTTGGCAGAAAACCTTCATCTGGATGTTTGCACCAATGCTGCAGGTGTGCTCTGCTGGGCAGGCTGTGGCTCTGCCCTTGCACCACAGCAGTAATTGTCTGTCTGCTCAGGCTCATCCTCGTGAAGTTTGGGCATCTTGGCTCATCTTCTTCCTTGCATGACTCAACACTTACAAACTCTTTGTTTCTCGCTGCAGTAGTGATACTTGATATTTTTTGTAAAAAGAATACTTTAGAAGTGTGCTGTCCTTTTAGCAATGATGGTCCAAGTGATTTGTCTGCTTCTTTGTGGAGTTTAATTTGCTTTATTCAGCATCTGCTGTTGTTAAGTGCATGTTGCACTCCTTAAAATCCTCCAGCTTGTTTAAAATTCACTTATGAGAAATCAGGAGTCACCTTTTCACTAAGAAGCTTTTCAGCATTGTCTGCAGCCTTGCTGATCAAATAATCTTTCCCTGACTTTCTAACAAGCTCTGCAGAGAGATGCAGAACTGGAATGAGAGTTTAATAACTTGGGGAAGAGGGAGAAGTTGGCAGGTTGGGAACAGCATTGCTCTTGGAGAAGAATGGTAATTTCCCAAGGATGAAACGGTCACAGGCAATGTTATAAAGTGAACCAGGCAGAGCAGCCTGAAATGCTAATAAGGAGAAGACTTAAAAAGAAATTGGTGATTTTGGGCCTTGAAGCCATTTTTCTTTTTAATTTGTTACAGACAAATGCATGACTCTTGGGTGCAGGTCTATTTCTGCTCTGCTGTTTGTGACACATGGATTTGCCCTTACCGCTGCTCTCGGGGTGTTTGCCCTTTGCAATGATGGGGTTGGGTTCCAAAGCAGGAGACTTTTTGGAAAATGTTCTTTAATGGTGTGACAGCTCAGGGAGGAAAGGTTAGGACTCTTGCTGTGGATAGGCTGAATTCTTTAATTTCTGTACTGCTGTGCCGATTTTCCTCTTCTGAGCAAGCAGGTGAAGGATAATGGGAAATCAGTGCTCCAGTGTGAGCAGTGGCAGTTAATTGACAGTTAATTGATAGTGATCAGTGCTATTTCAGCCTCGTGTTGCACAGCTGTGTAGGGAATAGTGTGATCACTGCAGACTTTGAAATACAATAATGCACTCATGAGGAAATGCAAGAAATAGAAATAACAGAAAATGGAAGAAATGGTTTCTCTGCAGGGCAGGAGCACCTTTTGGGCTGTTCTGGGAGTTCACCTCCACGCTGTGCCCCTGAGCTGGAGATGGCATGGCTCAGCCTCCTGGCACCTTTGGTGGCAGAGGTGTTCCACAGGAGGGTGTGCTGGTTTGGGTTGGGTTGTTTGGTTAGGTTTTGTGGGTTTGCTGTGGGTTTGGAGTGTTTTTATTTGATATGGTAATGTAGTGGAAGTCTGGAGGAAAATCTGTTTGGTTTAGTCCTCAACCTCCCCTTGCATTTTGGCACTGTGTCATGAAGCTGTTGTCAGTAAAGCCAAGCAAGCACTCAGTCCAAAGTTCAGAAGTGCAGTGCTAATGGCTCTGAGGAAATTAAAGCTGCTGCTAGGCTGGGCAAAGGAGGAACACAGGGAATCCTCCTTGGGAGGCTCCAGTTGGGTTTGTTCATGCATAAAGCTGGGGAGATGCTGGAACATGAGCAAGGAGTGTGCCAAGCAGCCTACAGATCCTATAGGATGGAAATGGTGCTACAGATCCTATAGGATGGAAATGATGCTGCTCAGATCTTTGGTGACACTCTGTGAATTCCCTCTGTCCACTGTAAGTGACACAGAGCTGATCTCCCCTGTGCTAAGGACTGCCTGAGCTCCACTCTGTTCATAGCTTGGCTTTGAATTGCCTCCCTTTGGAGCATTAGCAGATTCAGCCACTTAACTAGGTTAAAACTGAAATATCTTAATTTTTCAAAAGTGAGCCTGAAGTTTTATTGGAGCAGACGTTCCCTATGACATTACTTTCCAGAGCTGAAAATATACCAGCCTAGGAGATTTTTTTTTCCTAGATACTTTGGCTAAAATTATTTCAATTCATAAGCAAACCTAGAAGAGCAGAAGTGCTCAGAAAATTCAAGGAGAGCAGCTGAAACTAACTGAAAAGGTAGAATTTCTGGCCTTACTGAATAGAACCACTTCTCTCAGTCCCCAAGACACAGCAACAAATTTCATCTATTGCATTAGCAGCCTGAGCTTGCAGCTGCTGAGGCAATTTTCCTAAGAAGTTGCTCCCTTCAATCTACAAGAAAAAGACAATTTACTTTTTTTTTATTAATAGTAGCATTACATAATCGATTGGAAGAGTTTTATATCTCATGAATGCTGGATGATTGTGGATTGAACAGTCTTAAAAATAAAGTAACTGTGAGGACTGAAACCCCAAGGATCTGGCAGTACAGAGTGGAGTTAGTGGTTAGCAGATCCCTTCAATTTTCTGAAGCCATGGTCAATAACAGCAGCAAAGCTGAGCTCTGAAGTGTTTTTGTTTTTGTCACTGACTGCAAGCTGCAGCTATGATAGCAGAGAAATGAGATGTTGTGTCCTTACAGCACCTCAGTTACCCATCTTCTGTTTGTTTGACATATTTAAAGTGAAATTCACTGTGTTGCTTTTGTCTGAATTATTCAGGTGGTTTATTCCAGTGGAACTTTGATTATGATGGTGTTGATATAACGTAATATTTAGGATAGATTATAGAATTTAAATCTTTCAAACACCACTTCTATGCTGGGTCTCACTGAATAACACACAAAATTGTAACCTTCTGCAGTTCTGCCTTTGTAAAAACATGCATAATTTTTCCCAAAATGGTCATGGTTGTAATTAACGATGCTGATAGTTGTTTTTGGTTTTCATTTCCTATGCTTCAGAATCCTTAATAAACTTTCACGGTCAAAACCCAGATGGTACAGCAGAGCTCAGTGTTGTTTTTGTGACTTTTTTTTTCTGTTTGTGCTGATTATAACTCTCCCCAGATAAAAGTTGAAAATGGTTTGGATTTTTGGCCTTTGGCTGTTTGGAAAGCTGCAGTCAGCTTCCAGCATAAATCAGTTGATATTCAGTGCACATTCCCAGCTCGGTGGTGGGAAGGACAACAGTGACAGAACCAGTTTGCCACTGCCCAGATTTCAAATTTCAAACCAGTTCCTATTCCTGGTGAGGTTGTTTCCCATTTTCATAGGCAGCTCTCCTTCTCTGGTTTTTATTTCCCCCATTTGTGTTGCCCTCCTCATCTGAAGAGTCATTGATTTACAAAATCTGAGGAATGCTGTCCTGTGGAGATGGGGAATGCACAGGGAAGGTTTTTAATCCCTCAGATAATTAAGCACTAAAATAAATGATTAAAAAATTATGAGGCGAAACAGTCTGTTAATTTTAATGTAAAAATAATGTTCTTCTCCCTGTGGAATGCAAGGGAGGGAGCTGCAATCAAAATAAGGGGAATAAAGAATTGAATACCTGGAGGTTTTTTTCCTCTCTGAGTTGCTGCTTTGAAGCCTGGCTGTGTTTAATGGTGCTTTGCCAAGGGGTTGGGAGGAGCAGAAATGAGTGTGGAATTCATAAATGGGGTTTGGGTGGGAAGGATTTGTGGGTTGGTGAGCTGAGGAGCTCAGCAGCACAAGGGCTGGACAGGAGAGCTCCAAACCCTCTGGGGCTGGGAGAAATCTTTGTTGGAGAATTATCCAGAAAAAAATTCTTCAAAAACTTCATTTGCTCTCAGTGAGTATCTAGAGAAAGAGTGGGAGCTGAATGCTGAACGGACTAAGGCTAAAATGAATGGTGGCTTTGTGTGCAAGGGAGTTCTGCAATTTGCTCTATATTAAATATGATCTTTATACAAAATCTGAGATGGGTTTGTCACCTCTGGGGGATCACAGCCCTTCAGGCTGAATTTTAGTGCTCTTCCAGTCTCACATGGTGATGTGTGCTGTGCCTATTTTCCTGATTCTTCAGATAGTCTTTATTTCCAGTTCTTGGGGGTTTGAGTAGAAATTAATTAAACTTTTAAAAGTAAGGTTTTATTGCAGTTGTTTATTGGAAGAGGAATTTCACTTTTTCAAGATGGGAAGATCCATGGTTCATGGTTAGGAGTAACTGGCATCAGTTTAGGCCACTACAGTATTCATTGAGCAAATAAATATTTAGGTCAGATGCCAAACCAAAAATAAAGACTACGAAAGCATTTGTGAATTAGAGCTTGAGAAACTGGGTTGTGTTTGATTGCCATCTGTGGCAAGCCTTTGTCCCCTTTTTGAATTAGGGTAAGGATTTGAATTTGCTATAGGGGAAGAAAAGCAATTTATTTCATAATTAGGGTGGAAGACGTGAGCCCCAAGGTCAGATGTTCAAACAGAAAAGGTGATGCTGTATTTGCATCTGTATTTTTAAACAGTGTATGTCTGTTCTTTGGGACTGACAGTTCCTAGAAAGGATGCAGAGCTCATTCTTTACAGACTGCCTCAGGTGATTGCTGGATGGCACAGTTCAGAAAGGTTCCCTGCAGCAGGAGAGGCTCAGTGGCATTGAAAGTGTTCTTTCAGAGTGCAGTGGTGTGCAGAACCCACACAATGCAGCTGAATTAAGGGACAGTGTAGGGTTAGGCAACGACAGTGGCACAAATCCTGATGGAGATTTACAGAAAAAAACCTCTATTTGTGGTAAAGGGAAATAGAAGTGACTCCAAAGTGGATGCAAATGCAGCTCCTTCTGAAGTCCTCTAGCACCAGAGTGATGTAAAGGAGCTGCTGTGTAAATGGTTATTGTGATAACTAGTTCTGAAGTGAGATTCAGCCTTGTGCAGGAAAGCATTTGGAGTCCATGATATTGCTCAGAGTGCTGAAGAGAAGGTTGGAGTGAACTCTGGGTGCTCCATTTGCACATTTGATGTGACGCCATTGCTTTCCTGTACAGGTGGAGCTTCCTGCAATGATCAGATTTATTTTTTCAGATGTGCCTGTGCACTGATCTGGGCTTGCAGGTGCTGATGGCTAATTTTGCTCTCAGGTAATAAATGTCTACTGCAAGTGAAGATGTGACCTTTGCCATGTGCAAACCTACACAAGCTACTTTTAATGTGGCTGTCACGCAGGATGTGTCACAAAGCATTGTTTCCCAAGCTGATTAGGTAAATCATCATCTCTCAGCTCCCTCTGCATGGACTGGTGATGTTTATTGCTTTATTAATCCCAGCTGCAGCACTGTCCAGCCCCTCAGTAAAGTCAGCAAGGTTTGTATCACAGCATGACTGGAAGATCTGATCTTTTAAACTTTCCTTTCCTTCCAACAGTGACCGAGAGCCGAGGGATCCTGGAGAGCATCCAGAGGTTTTCTTTGCTGCCCACCTACCTGCCTGTGACCTATCGGATCCACAACGCAGATGTTTCCTTCTTTCTCAAGGAAGCCAACCAGGATATCATGAGGAACTCCAGCCTGCAGTCCCGAGTGGAATCCTTTCTGATCTACAAATCCAAGAGACCTCCTGTACTAAACGCCAGCTATGGACCTTTTTCTGTGGAACAAGCAGTGCCCCAGGACTTGATGTTGACTTCAAACCCCTTCGGATCTACCAACAAGTTCTCCTTCAACTGGAAGCTGCAGGCCTACATCCTGAGCCCCAAGATCTACCTGAGCAAGCCCAAGGTGCAGGTGCTGTTCTACATCGTGGGCAGGGACTGGGATGACTACAGCCCCGCGGAGCGCCTGCCCTGCCTGCGCGTGTTCGCCTTCCGCGAGACGCGCGAGGTGCGCGGCAGCTGCCGCCTGCGGGGCGACCTGGGGCTCTGCGTGGCTCAGCTGGAGCTGCTGCCCGCCTGGTTCAACCCTCCCTCCGTGGTGGCTGGCAGGAAGAAACAAAAGGAGAGGTCTGAGGGGAGCCCCGTGGAGCTTTACTACTCCATCCAGGCGGGGGGATGAGAGAGGGGAGTGCGCCAAGGAGGATGTGAGGAAGAGCGCCGGGCTGCGCGCAGGGCGCAACGACATCGACGAGGCTGGGCCTCCCCTGCAGAGGATCGGCAGTGTTTTCCTCTACCAGACACATGCTGCCCCTTCTCTGGCTGAAATGAGACTGGATGATAACATTGTCATCCAGTACACACCAAAGACTGTCAAGCAAGGTGACATCTTGACCTTCCTCGTGTCTGTGGCTAAAAACTCGACAGAGGAGCAGTTCACACTGAGGTAAGGCTGTTCTGTGGTTCTTTGGTACATTACTTTTTATTTCTCAACTCTTGGAAGTCACTTGCTCTGTATAAATTGCCTAACAGTCCATCAGTTGCTGCTGCTCTCCAGAAATTGTATTGCAGTTGGCTGACTCACCGTTTCTCATGGTGTTCAGTCCAGTGTTGTGTGAGTTGTGTGAGATCTGATCTCTTGCAGGGAGAAAGGCCTTCTCCTGAAGCTGTTCTTCGAGGAATGCTTACAGAAATTGAACTGGGAGGGCTGGGATGTGTCTGTGTACTGAGAGGAGATAACATCTAAAGTCTTGGGAGCTGGAGTCTGCAGCTCTCCTGATCTCTCACTGGTCTCGTGCTGAGATTAATAAAGCTTAAACCTGCAGAGTTATTGATTGAAATGAGCAAGAATTGGGCATCTAAGTAGGATTCCCATGCTTTGGCATCTCTCCCCAGCTTGCTGTAAGCCTGGTTGGTATTACAGGGTGTTTGAGGTTCCTAAGCATTACTGATAGACCAAAACAATTTCTGAACATGGAAAACCCGAGGGGGTTGTGGTTGGTGCTTGGATGTAACATCAAGTGCCACCTTGACCCCCTCATCCTCCCAAGCACTGAGGTGTTCCAGGAGGAGCTCCCTGTAGCCACCAGTGGCTGATGAGTGGAAAATCTGTGTGTGCAGAGATGATTTAGTTCTTTTATCCCTTAGCAGTGCCTTGAGCCACCTCTGTGGAGCTGCAGGTAAATGTCACACTCTGGCTCTGGGGATCAGACTGATCTGTCTGAGGTGTTTGTTTAGGAACAGTGGTTGCTGCCAAAGTTCCCAAAACGTTCCTGTAAAAGAGCAGGAGCATCACAGGAGGAGCAGTGAGCTCCCCACTTGTGCAAATATCACAGAGGCACCTCAGCTTTGGAGCTGTGCTGATAACAGCTCTGCTGAGCAGTTGTGATGCTTGGTGCTGTCACCTCCAAACTCACACCCTGCTGGGACCTGAGAGGAAATGCACACTGCTCTCTGCTGGTTGTACAGCTCAGACTCCAGAAATCTCTGGGAAAGCCACTGAGATGTTTCTCCCCCCAGGGAGATTTGTGGGGATTGCTGGGGGAAACTGAATTTATGTCATTAAATCAGGACATTTTTCCTTTGCAAGTGTGCGATGTATAAACTGAATAACCTCAGCACTTCCTTGCTGACTCAAGGACAATTATTTCCTTTTCATCTGGTGAAGGACAAACACCTCCTCACCGCATCACTTTCTCATTTTCTGAGGCAATCTGAGATTTAAATTGTTTCCTGAGTGCTGATTTCAGGGCAGACGATCTGAGTTCCTCACAGCAACTGTTCAGGGATGTCTTTATTCTCTATACTGATGACTTTGAAGGGATCAAATCAGCATACATGGAAACCTCTACTACATCTGAAGATAGGTTTAAATATTAACATTAAACCCATTTTTTTTAATCTAAAAGAGAATTAAGGTAAAAAGAGTTCATTGTTTTTACTCTGTAGATGTGGAGTCTTAGAAATCTCACTTCAAAGCATCTCTATTTCCAAGAGCTGTAATCCATTAAAAGTGGAGCTAGTTACAACCATGATAATTATGTTACATGTGCGTTTATAAAAATTTCAAAACCCTTGCTTTGTTTCAATTAGGATGAAAACTCAGCACCTGAACTTTTAAAGGAATGCTTCTAAAATGAATTTTCTGGAACAAAAGGGAAAAGCTGTGTTTGAATTGTAGCTTTTTCTTTTGAGATCTAAGGTATCATAAAACCAAAATAAGCTAAAAACAAGGTGGCAAATACCAGTTCAAAATGAAAAGTGTGGCATTCTTGTCTTAAAAGCGTTTGCTGTTAGCTTTTAAACAGAAACTTTTGTCACAACTTGCTGTTCCTCACGTTGCTGTTTGATTTTGGTTTCTCTTGACCTGCTTTTCTCAGAGTTCTTGGCTTTCAGAGTATAACCTGCTGCACTCTCAGAGTAGTTGTAATATTGTTTAATTGTTCTTTTAGACAGCCATTCCTCTTTGATCTGGTTACAGCATCTCAAAGCCTCTTTGGTTGGTTTTTTTGGTCAAAGCTGTATTTGTGTTCATCCCTCCATGCCATGAGATGTTCTCCATCTATCTGGTTTCTTCTCATTCTGATCTCTCTGATAAAGGAGAGATTTTTTCCCTTTTCCCCCTCGCCCAACATAATTCTTAGGAGAAAAACCGTATTAATTTTTATTTTGAATCAGTCCATTATCTATCTAAGTTGTGCCCTGAGTGGCAGCAGGATCTGGAGCTGCATCCACAAAGTCAGGCCAAGGGCTGCTGGCAAAATGCTTTTACCATTGCTTTTGCTCCAGTGGACTGGAAATGCTGGCTTGAACAGATGGAAAATACAGGATATACAGGTCAAAAGTGAAGAAACAGACATGCCAAACAGCCAAAAGTAAAAAATTATGCACCACTACTGAATATTTTTTGTTTCAGAACTATTATGCTTAGGGTAAGCACAATCCCCTTTCTAATAGGAAATTATCTTCAAGGGGAACCTTCTGGAAACTGCAGAATCCTAAAAGATATAGGGAAAGGTGCCTCTGGTTTTTATCTTGAGCTGTTGTTCTGCACCAGGGAAGATTTAGAGGAGTGAATGTGAAACTGATGGAATGTTTTTAATTTTGTGAAAGACCTGGACCACAAGAGCCAAGGTCTGGGTTTTGTTTTTTAATGAACTAGAGAAATTAAAAGTATTTGTCTTGACTCTGTATGGGTGTGAGAGTCAGAGGGAAGGCAGGAGATGAAATATAGATGATTGGTAAAAATGGAATATCACTGTAGGTTGTGAGCTTGGAGTGGAGCACTGAGCCTTAGGAAACTGGGGGATTTCTTAGCTTCATTCAACACTTGCTTCCCCTTGTTCACCTCTTTTCCACCTTTTCAAGTGCTGGTGGCCAAGGAAGGCTGAAGGCTCTTCTTCTTCCCATCTGGGCTGCTGAAAGGTTCCTGAAGTTCATAGACAATATTCCAGTTTTGCTGTTTTTCTCCAATTTCACAATGCAAAAATTGGACACTGAAACGAGATCTTTGTTTGAAATGTTCTGCTGAGAAAGGAAAACATGAAGTATAATTTCTTGTCAGTCCTTCCAGCAATTAAAGCCTCAAAGCTCTGGTGTTGCACAACTGCAATTCCTGTTTGCAGCAAACCCAAATTCCTGCTGGTTATTAACTCTGTGATATTACATATATTACAATCAATATGTGCAGGGATGCCAGAGTTTCCTGAACTTAGGAACATGACTTTCCTGAATCCACAGTGTACATAAAGTTCTTTTTTTATTAGCATTTTTTTTTGCTGGGCCTAATAAACATAACCTTCCATTTTGTTTTAAAGTCAACAGGATTGATGCTTTCTGCTTGCACTCTTTTAAATTTGCTTTCCTATTTCGGGAGATGAATCAGCAAAGAAATTATAAAGATAAAATTGCCTTAAGCTACTGAGCGTCAGGCCTAGATATATTAATGAGTGAAAAAAGCAGCAGCTTTTAAATTTTTTTTACAATTATTCAATTTATAATTATCCTTAGTGAATCCTGTGTGAGAAAAGGACTGAAGGTTGAAATAGAAACTTGTAAACTCTTTTTTTTATGAACTCTCTGTGCTATTTCTGCATTTGTAAACCCAAGATGAAGGTTGGACATCTGTAGGTACCAATTTTATAAACTTTTTTTTTCTACAATTATTCAATTTGTAATTATCCTGTGTGAGAAAATGACTGAAGGCTGTAATAGAAACTTGTAAACTTCTAAAACTGGGAGAAAAGTTGGTTTTTTATAAACTCTATCTGTGCTTTTTCTGCATTTGTAAACCCAAGATGAAGGTTGGACATCTGCAGGCACCAATTTTATAAACTATGGAGAGGCTCAGTGGTTTCTCTCTGGTGTTTTTGATGTTTTCTCTCTGATGATAATTGTGGAGATGCAGGATGAGTGTGAAACTGCAGTAGTGAACGAGCAGTGCTTATTGATAATTGGGAAAATTTTCCCCAAAAGGCCTCTAGAGTTTGTTCCAGCTGAACTTCTGTTGTTTTGTGTTTTATCTAACAATCAATGGATAATAATCCAGCAAACATGGCAAAGGCTGCAGAAACACACGAGGGGAGCAGAGTGGAGATCATTAGCACTCCATTTGTACAGCAAGGAGATTTGAACAGGCTGGCACTTTATCAAATTGCTGGGGTGTTCCAGTGCTGGGTGAACTCAAATCCTATTCTTGGTGCTGAAATAAATCATATTGCAGCAGCAGAAACCATCAGGGACTAAGAGGTGCTCAGGAGGTTACTAACCACACACACTCTGTGATGAGATGGGCTTTTCTCAAGGGTTTGGATTCTTTCATGCTGCCCCAACCCTGAATTTGTACCTCCTCTGCAGATGGGAGAGAATCCAATTGTGCACTTTTTAATTCCTCCTTCTCCAGCTCTGGTGCTGCCATTCAGCTCCTTCCACATTCTGGTTTAAAGCTTCTCAAACCTCCTCAGAACTGATTCCCCCGCCAGCCCTTCCCCTTCCACCTGACCTTGTGGCCAATTTTGGCCAATTTAAAACCTGGGAGAGAAGAGGAATTAAAAAAAAAAACCAAACCCAACCCTAAAATCTCTCTGGTTCTTTTGAAATACAACTCTGAATTGCAGCTGTTTCCCTGCTCGGTCCTGATGTAAAAATGAATTTAATACTTGTCTGTGGATTCTTTGTGCTTGCACAGAACAGAGCAGGGAATTTACAATTTCCCCTTACTGGTTCTTTCTTCAGTTTTAAAAAACCAAAAGGCTTCTCTGGCAGACTGTTTGTTTTTCTGCTGCTGTACAAGTAGGAATTAACTTTCATAGCCTGTTTATGAGGTAGTCAAGCAAATATAATTTTCTCCATCTTATGGATGGCAAAATAGCTCTGCTGCCCTCCTAAGTGACTTGCTAATGGCCCAAAATTGTCAGCAGCAGCGTGGAGACAAGTGCCTGAGAACTACTGACTTCAGGGCACTCGATTGCCTTCTGCTGCACTTGCAGATTATATTAAGAAGGGAAGAGTTCCTTCTGTTAAAATGATTCCATTTATATTCCAGTTAACATCCTCTGTTTCCTCTCCTGGTCACCTGGTAACTGCAAACATCAGCTGGAGCTCTTTGACACCAAAGCTTCACTGTTTGGAATTGCACTACTGGATTTTTGGTTTTCAATTTGTTTAAAAAGAATCTGGTCTAATATTCCAGAATTATTGTTCCTGCTGTGAGATTTAGCTAGGGAAAACTATTTTTTCAACATCACTCGTTAAATTAGGGAGCTGAAGAACATTAGCAGAAATCAACTTGATTAGAGCTGGGAAATACAGGATTTTTGTGGTGTTTTTGTTGGTGGTTTGGTTAGAAACTGGGAGGTTTTAGGGCACCACAAATCCCCCAGTGTGTGGAATCAACGTCCAAGAGTGTTATTTTCTTGCTCTCTTTTTATCTCTATTTTAGTGGCTGAGTATGTGGAACATCCTTGTAAAACTTTTGGGTCAAAGCACTTCCTTTGTCTTCCTCTAATATTCTAGTAAAACATGACATTTCATCCTGGTAAGGATTCCTATTTCCAGAGTAATTTAAAAAATAAAGGCTAAGTACATCGAGGAGTAACACTTTTAAAGGGAGGGAAAGCAATCTCTGATTGGAAATTACTGAAACAGCTTGAATTTTCAGTGTTTTTCACATTTTTTAAGGGAAGCATTTATCCAGGATGAACACACTCACATGAAATGCATCAGGCAATCTCAAAGTGCATTTTTGATCACAAAATAATTGGAACATTAGTTTCCCACTTCTGATGGCAAATCTGAGCCCTTTTAGGTTTTTGATGTTATTACTTAAAGAAGCAGATCTGGCAGATCCTCGTTTCACCTGTGTGAAGCCACAGTAACAAATTATTCTGTTGTTTTATCAGGTTTGCCTGATGAAATAACTTCTCAGAGCAGTTTTCTCTCTCCTGGTCCATCCTGCCCTCCTGGTTCCAGCCCTGAGAAGTGTTTCCACCAAATCCTGAAGCCTGAAATAAATCCTGACTGCCCAATTTGACTGCATTTCTGTCTCCTGTCTTTGCACCTCTCCCTCCTGTTCTGTTCCAATGGCATTTCCCAGTTTACTGCTCTGCAGTGTGTTTGCAAATCTCTTTTTTCAGACTATTCCATCAACCCCCTCTTCCCATGGCATGGAAATCCTATGGAATGGAGGGAACGGAGCTGCAATTACAAAATCAATTTTTGGGGGTTTTTTTTGTGTTTTGTTTTGGTTGATCTCCTCAACCCCATCCCAAAGAATACCAACAGTAACAGCCTGGGGTAGACATTTCATTGCACAAAATAATTGATCAGAAGTGTATTATAGCAGACAGAATCTGATCTAAATCTATAACAACTTCAAAGATGAAACTGAACCCTGGCTGGGAAGGCAGAAGTTTTGCCTTTAGGATGTTAGAGCTGCACAGCTGAGATTTTGGGGCTCATTGGCTGAATTGATGGACACTTGGACACTCAGTGCAGATCATGGATGTCTCTGGGAGCTTCATCACTGAAACACAGGATTAGTGATCCATTGATGTGCAATACATTTCACAGCACTGAGTACAGGGGAGGGTTTGCATCCAGCATTGTGACAGAAGGTGACAGATTTGGAGCTGGTGTCCAAATCTGAGTATTCTGTGTGCATTAGGTATTTTTCCAGTGGTCTTTGAGTAAAAGTTTTTACATTCTCATGTTCTCCAGGAGCAAAAGGGCAATTCTCCCATGTTCTAACGAGGACAGGGCAGTGGGTTTGGAACACAGAGCTGTGCTGGGCAGCTCAGCCTGTGCAGATCAGAGTTTGGTGCACTGAAGGCAGAGAATGGAGCTCTCAGAATGGGATGGAGCCACTTCAGTGCCTCTCTGCCTGCTCTGGGGTTGTGCATTTGGCTGATGGAAGCAGGAGCCACCTGAAGTCATGGAGGGACATTTATTTTCTACTCTTTTTAAATGGTGGTCTGTGCATTCCTGCCTCAGTGAGCCTGGTGAGCTCTGGTGCAATCTGCTTTGCAAAGGCTTATCAACAGAAAGATATCTCTATAAATCTTTAGATCTAATGCCTGAAAGCTCTGAAGGGTTTGGGTTTAGGGATTGTCATCTTTTTGAGGAATTGCCTGTTGCAACTATTCATTACTCAAGCTAACAGATACTGAAAATGGCTTTAAATCACCTGCTGGCTTTTTCCTTCCTTGTTTGCTTTGTTTGTTACTTTATTTCAGGATAGGATTTCTTGCATTTAGGTCCTGAACTTTGAGTTCATCTACAAAGGCTTTTTTCCCTCTGCAGCTAGAAATGCTAATTGGCTTTGAGTTACCAAATAAAAATAAATGAATTCTATGTTGAGATCCCCTTTCTAACTCATGTCTGTGCTCTAGATTTAGCAGACTCAGTAATTGCTTTGCCAGCCTGTAGGTTGGAGCAATCTGTAAAACCTGAAAGCACAATGTCAGTCATCCCCAGCTGAAGGAATTGTTTGTGGACAAATTTGAACCCAGAAGGGGAAAGTCAATTTTGAATGTTCCCAGTGTGGCTCAGAGAGGTGTTTAAATAACCATTCATGCCTTCAGAGGAAGGGAAGGAGGGGAGCTGTGTGTGCATTGCTGGACCAGGAGAATAAACATCAAAGCTGCTGCAAGGAACAAAATCAACCTGTAATGAGTTTCAGCAAAAGCAGCTATTGATTGGCCTCTTCCATTTTTCCTGGCTCTCTTTAACTAAAAAAGTTAAAAATTCCCAAAGTGAGATACCTGTGGAGAAAAGCTTTATGTGGCTTTGAGATCTTGTAATAATTAGGTGGATAAAACCATTTGGAATGCCTGAAAAATCTCATTATTGAGCTAGAGATGTTTAGGCTTTCTTAATCACCTAGAGCTGGTGATACTTTTCAGCTGTGAGGGAAGATGGGAAGTGCTTGGCTGTGCACTTTTTGGAAAAAAGAGACTTCAGATGTCAGTTTGGGAAGGGTTTAAAATAGGACTCTGTTCACCACGGGCTTGCAAATGGGTGAACTAGGAGCTAACTGAATAAATAAGTTGGCTGCAGGGAAAGAACTGAGAGAGGAAAAGGAGGAGGGAAGGAGGAAGGGCATTCCCCAAGATAAATTAACATCTGTGAAAGAAGACACTTCTAAATGTATGCTAATGGGCCAAATGTTTCCATATTCAATTAAGTAATAAGTCCCGAGTTGGCAATATCATCCCAAAACATTCATTTAGCGAGGCAAGGCTCCGCTGGGATGGCAGAGGCACCATAATGAACTGATGTGGGCAGTAAGACATGATAATGCCTCCTTCACAGGGAATTACCACTTTCATAATGCAATTTGCAACAAGAATTTAGTTGTTAGAAGAGTTTTTCCCCTCTTCATTATGACAGTGTAATTATGACTCCTGTGGCTCAGAATAATTTGGAGAGGAGTGAGTTAGCAAAGCTTTTGTACTGAGTGTTCTCAGGCACTTTGAACACAGGACCAGGGGCTGTTCTCTGATAAATAATCATCAAATGGAAATTCACACAGGACAGCAGCCTACTTGGAGCTGATCTCACCCTCCTTCCCTGCTCCCACCTCTGTTCCTCCTGCTGTGTATTATTTATTGATTTGTTTTAAAATAATCAGCCCAGTTCAACACTAACTGTACCAAGCTCTGATGGTATTTACAGATGTTGATTTACAGATGTTGCAGCTGTAGAGAACAGGCAGTGTCACCCAAAAACCTGTTCTGAGTGTGTGGAGCTGTCTGGAGCAGCTGAGTGGAGGAGTTCAGGCAGTGAATACACTGAATTTTCTGTAGCCACTCACTCCGAGCAAGTGTCTCAATGCCTCTGGAACTCCTTCCAGAGCTCCCTGCAGATGCAGTGAAGGATGCTCCAGTGGCTGCCCAGAGCCACAAGCAATGGATTGAGTCATTGTCTAGCTGACAGAATTCACTTTAGCCTTTGAGCTTGGAGTGCATTAGAGCATGGAGATGATCCTCCTGTTCTGTGTCCCTCTGCTTGTGTTCAGGTCTTGTCTGTTTTCACTGTTGGAATAACTGCTCTGAATAGACTCCATGCCTGTTTGTTTTCCTCCCTCCCTTGTGTCAGGAAAAGCTTTAAGGATGGCACTGGGCAGGGATTGCAGTGCCCTTGTCACACAAACTTCTGGCTGGGATGTGCTTCTCTCATTTCTCTGAGAGGCACCGAGAGATTGACTGACTGTGTGTTTGTTTCTCAAGGCAGGATTGGCAAAATCTTCTTTCAGGCAAACTTCTCACCTGCACAGTGGGGCAGCTCTGGCTTTTCCTAGAAGCTGAGCTGGATTTGCTGGAGCCTGGAAAGATATCTCAGTTCAAACAAAAGCTCTCTGCTCTGGTGATCATTTTGTTCAAGCCTGGAATAAGCAGCTCCCGTGGAATAACAGCAACTCCTTACAGAGCAGAAAGTCTAATCCATGCCAGGGATGTCTCCAGGTGGATGTGGATGTCACTTACCAAAAAACCCCAAACAAGCTGTGTGTTTGTATGAAGTGTGGAATTCATTCATAGAGGTGCTGAGAAGAAACTTCAGCAGTCAGAGTTGGTGTTCTTTGGAGGACTCCATGAATATTCTGCTAAATGTGCCAGGAAGCTTTGGAAAAACTAGAAATGATGAGTGTGGGGTTGTCTGATGACTTGTATTGCTTAAAGCTGAATAAATGCTAAGGCAGAAAAAAGCAGATAAGAAGGAATTTTGCACTTACAAGATTGATTTTATCTTTAGGTTTCACAGTGTTCTACAAACCATCTCTGACTGCATTTTGCAGCCAGGTGAGATGAAGCAAGAAAGAACTGTGAGGCTGAATTGCCCAGTGTGGAGTCTGCAGGAGAGCTGATCATTTCCTCTCAGTGGCACTAGGATGCCTCCCAGCCTCCTGCTTGCTATATTAAACACAGGCAGGTTTTGAAGATAAAAAACGTGGTCAGGCAATACAGGAGGAATTTTTTCTCCTTTTGTTATTTAATAGACTCTCTTGCTCTGTTTGCCCTCTGAGGGAGCCAATAGATTTAATATCCAGTTCCTCTCATCTGCTATCAGAATGCAAATGTGATGCCAGATGAATATACTTTCAAGAATACTTAGCCTAATGGGCATGTAAAGCCTGGTAATTATCAGTTGTTTGTCTCCTCTCGGGTAATTGTTTTCAGTAATAGGTATGTGCCACACACTGAGACATCTTGGGGTGGCCAGGGGAAAATTCCAGGGGAGCTTCTCTTGCTGTTACAGTGGAAACAAACCAAAAAATGCAACACATTCATTGCATTTGTTCCATTTTCAGCACCCTGTGAATACCAATTGGAATACCAGCTTAATAATCAAAATTCAGCATTTAGCCACCTTTGATGCAATACCTGTATCAACACTGACACACTTTTCCATGATATCCCACCCAGGCAGGAATTCTGACAGCAGACAGTGCTTTGTGGCTGATGGAGAAAGAATTTAACCATCAGTGTCTGACCCTCACAAGCACCACCTTGTATGGGAAAAGGCAGTGAGTAATACAAGAAAAAGAACTCAGGTTTGTTAGTCTCAAATTTGGTAACAATGATAAAAGATAACAAAGTAGAAGTTGATCCATCAACTCCCTCCAGCTGCACCAGGGTAAAGCCATGTGGAAGAATAAACTCTAATTTATCCTACATTCAGGGCTGCTGCCCCAGGGATAACTGAGGTGGTGCTGGAAAAGCAAAGCTGCTGTTTCAACTCAGCTTTCCTCCCCCTGAGGCTGCAGCCATGAGAGGTTTATGGAAAGAGAGGCTTTATTTCAGTTTTGTAGACATTTCTGGGGACTGAGGTGTTCTCCCTGGGGCTGAGTGACAGCCTGAGAGGTGGGAAATTCTCCCTGGCCTTGAAAATACAGAAGAGAAGTCGCAGCATCACTTGGATTTGGCAATGCAGGAAGGTGCTGAGAGCTTCCCTGGAGGGCAGGTGTGCCGGGCTGGCTCTGAGTGCTTCTGGCAGCTCAAGGGTGTGCAATAAACGCTGCTCAGGAGTTCTGGGGCTGCTGGCAGGGCTGCTAACAATCCAGGAGGGACTCACTCTGTCTAAAAGGAGCTAGACAGTCTAATTGAGCCCATAAAAGTAACTCCCCCAGCACTCTCTTAAAAGTTAGGTGCAGTAATCGTGGATTTTTCAACGGAGCAATGTAAAGTTGAAAATGAGCTGCAAAATGTGGTTTAAAAGCTCCATTTTCTGAGTGATTAGCTCTCAGTAAATCTGTGTGGCAGCGTATGATCAGTAACCAGCCCAGCTCCATTAGAATACTCCTATTTATGACTGACCAATATAGGCTCAGCTGTCATCACTCCACTCTTGCAATCTGGTTTCTAAACAAAATCACAACTTAACCATATGCTCGACAGAATTATGTAGCAGCTTTAGTGTGTTTATTTTTCACTCTGCTGTGTACATCAGTCCACACTCACTTTGGAATTCTGTTCCTTACTGCTGCTGTAAACTCAGCTGGGCCATTCATAGCCTGTGGGGATTCAGAGAAGAGGCATTGAGAGGCAGATCTGTCCAGCGATGCTGCAGAGGATGAAGCATTCAGCATCCTTGGGAGATGCATTGCCTTCCTTCCCAGCAATTACAGTTTAAAGGTGGGAGATGGAGAGAAGGTTGTTTGATGTGCTCATCTCTGTTTTGCCCTCTTATTGGCAATCAATGTTTCTGACAGGATGAAACAGAAGCAAGCTGGTCAGATGTTTGGCTTCCCTTTGGCTCAGGCAGCATAAAAGCAGAGGTTGGGTTTGCTGCTCCTGTGACACAGTCATGGAATCTGGGGAGAATAATTATCAGCTGCTTGGGGGAATTAAAACCTGACTGGGTTCTGTTCAGAGCTCAGCAAGATGCCACTCAATCCTCGTGGTTCCTAGGTAAAGGTTGGCTTGGAGTCAAAAAATTGATACAAACAGAGAGAGAAGATGAATATATATTTTTAAATTCCAATAAATTTGACTTCAGTACATGTCAGAATTGCTCTGTATCCCTTTGGGGCTGAACACTGAAGCTATTAAGCTGTGTTCTGATACCAATACATGATCTCCTTGGACCACAACTCCAGTCTAGAGTTTTTCTACTTAGTGATAGGGATTTTAAAAATAGATTTATAAAGGGAAAGATTAATTGGGTGAAGTGGCAATAATTTTAGAATAATCAATGTTTGTCCATAATGGCCACAGTGCCATCTCCTCTCTGTTCCTGGGTGTACACTGAGCACTCCCTGCTTTTTATCTCCTGTAAATCATGTACTCCTTGCATTGGCAAAAGTTGGACTTATCTCTGCTAAGCCCTAATTAGTAACTACGTGGCAAAGTCCTATTTTTAATGATGTGGTAACAATGCGGGGAGGATTGGACAATGGTACTAGAACAGGTCCTTTGCTGTGCTGTGCCAGCTGCAGACAGCCCAGGGAGTGTTTGCAGTGAATGCAAAAAATATAAGAATATTCTGTAACTTAGAATGTACAGATCTGCCTGGGAAAGGGAACTGCACGGGGACAGAGATTTGTGTGTTAGGTGAGCTCAGGGAAAGCAAATCACAGCACAACAATTTCATTTAGTCGAGCCAATTTTGGGAAGCTTTAGACCTTAAGAAGCTAATAGATGTGGTGACTCTCAGGGTTTAATAAATAAAGGGTGTCTTCTGTTTCCATGGGAAATTGATAAGATCAATTATAACATCTGGTTTTGAGAAGATTTATTAAATTGTTCGGAAGTTTTACAAATATGAAGTAAGTTCTGGAAGTAATATGGCTTTTTTTGAGATATATTATGGATGCTGAAAGTGTTTCCAACCTTCAATAAATCATTTCACATATTTTTAACTGCCTGTCTAGGAATCCTGAACGCAGAAATAGACAGAATAAATAATTTATTGTGCAGACCAGGAGCAAATATGTATATTACACCCTTTGATTTCCAAACACATCTTGCTGAGCAAAGCCATGGGGTTTAATGCAGCTTTGCAATATTCCCCAGTGTCTCAAAATAAACTTCTGTGCAGAACCTGAGCTATCCTGAGCGCCCAGGGAAATCCAGGAGCAATTTCTAGCAATTGCAGTGGCAGCTTTGCAATCCAGTGCTCTCGAGTAAAAGCAGTTTCTGGTCTTCCAGTCCTGGAGCTGATTTTGGGAGGAGCTGATTTTGGGAGGAGCTGTTTTCCCATCAGCAGCTCACAGGCATTGGAAGAAACTCCCATTTGTGTCAATGGCAGCAGCCAAAATTTCTGATAGGAATTCTAAGTAAGCCAGAAAGAAATTAATGGACTGAGAAGTTCCTGGATAATTTTTTCTTTCTGTAGCCCAGCGCCGGGCCCGGCGGGCCTTTTTTTTTTCCCATTCCTTTCAAAGCAGCATTGCAGAAGTGCCCTGAAAGACTGAGAAGTTCCCTGGTAATTTTTTCTTTCTGTAGCCATTCCTTTCAAAGCAGCGTTGCAGAAGTGCCCTTTCCCTCACAGCCTGGCTGGCACCTGGTTTGTGTCACTGTCACTGTCACTGCCCTGGCATGGCAGGGATGTGGTGAAGTGATCCCAGCTCCTCTCTGCCTCTCCCAGAGTGAGTGATGGCACTGCTGCAGGAGCATGGCACGGTGAGGAGAGCAGAGTCATGTCCCCTGCTGCTCCAGCTGAGGGGACACTCTGTGCCCTGCTGGCATCAGGAGCCCAGCAGAGACTGAGGGATTCCAGCAGCTCTCACTACCCACCCAGCCTGAGGAGTTTTCTAACTGTGGCTCAAAACTTCATTCCTGACCTCTGGAAGTCCAAGATCCTGGTGGGACTTGGAGCGTCTTTGCTCTCACAGTGACTTCACAGAGCATGAAACTCAGGAAAGAGCATTTGAGGTGTCTTGCTTGAATGAGTTCTGAGCTGCCTGGTACCCAGTTTCATTCCGATCAGACAGTGCAGATGAGAGCTGACAATTTGCATAGACACAGGAATTTGGAGAGGGTGTGCAGAAGAGCTTTTTAAATCCACATGGAGTTAATGTCCTCAGCCTGAGCATGGGTAAAATCCAGCAAATTCTGAATTCTTAGTGCTTTTTTTTCCCCTCTGACTCTCTTGTTTGCTCAAGTCCAATTATTTAGAACCAAAATATCCTATTAGATCATGGGATAAATAGGCACACTTTGCAGCTGTGTTGGGAAATGAATGAACTTTTGAAAATGTGACTCTCCCATATTGTTGTGTTATCATCAGAGTGTGTGCTGCAAATGACATTTTGAAGAGCAGGTTTCCTTTTAACTTTGAAAGAGACATGAATTACTGAAATAATGAGCTAAAGTCTTATTTTAAATTGCATTCTGTCCCTTTAAGTTGTATTTTGCTATAAGTTTCTGTTTTGTCTCATGTTACACTTAGCCATGTCCATCTTTCAGCAGGCAGTAGTCTTTTCCTGCTTTACCACTATTATTTAGCTTCAGTTGTAATTAACTCCAAGCAGAGCACATCTCAAGGCATTTCCATGGCACTGATCAGAGCTAAAGTCTTATTTTAAATTGCATTCTGTTGCTTTAAATGACATTTTGCTATACATTTCTGTTTTGTCCAATGCTGCATTTAGCCATGTCCATTCTTCAGCAGGTTAGTATTCTTTTCCTGCATCACCACTATCGTTTAGCTGCAGTTTTAATTAATTCCTCACTCTGAGCAGAGCACATCTCAAGGCAGTGCTGTGGCACTGATCAGTCAGAGCAGAACCAAATACGATAATTCCTTGATAAGGAGTGTCACACCGAGTGACCCACTTTCCAAATTCCACTCTAACTTTGCTCTGCTGCAAGGGCAAACTCAATGAACATTTGACATCATCAGGTAATTCATTCCAACTGCATCCAGCAGAGCTTCAGCCTAGCTGCTGACACAGGTAGGATGTCCTACAGGAGATGTTGGATTCTCCAGGCTGTCCATGGCTTCTCCTCCCTTCAGAGAGGTTTTCTCAGCCAGGTGGAATGGAAGTCAATCATTGCAGTCCCTGTGCTGGTGCAGAACATCCTTATGGCTGCTGATAGCTCTGCCAGGAACTCAGCTTCCTATAGGGAAGGTCTGCAAATTAGCCTTCAGGAGGGCCTGTCAGATTTATTTCTTTTTATTTCTCTTTTTCTGTCTGTACCATTTTAGTAAATCTCCTCCAGCAGTCACTCCCAGACTACCAGGCAGATATTTTTGGAAGAAGAAAATATTTCTGTATTGCTTATTCCCCATCCCCATGGGCTGGACAAAGAGTAGGATGAGACTTCAGTGACTGGTGGAGGAAAACTCTCTTTCCCCAAAGTAGCCCTCTTAGCTCTCAAGGATGTTTTCAATATTAGCAAATTAGGGATTCCTAAAACACATTAGGAGGTTTTTGTCACCGAGAAATGGCTGGAATTACAAGCTTTGCCTTGGATTTTACACAATCCTAATGGACTGTAATCCTTGTAATATGACAGGTTTGTGACTGAGATTACTAAAATATTTATCCCTGGCATCTTTCCTTTTTAATATATTTGTTTTCTATCTCTTAAGTGAAAGCAATGCATTGCCACAAAACCAGAGCTGTTCCACCTATAGTCTCTTATCAGCAGCCAGCACTGAAGCCAACAAGAAAGGTTGGGGGTTTGAATAACATTTATTACACTGTTTTCTCCATATTTCCTGACAAAGACAGCTCCAAGAGAACCTTTATAACCACACAGAGAGACTGAGGCTAGCTGTTTTCTGTTTGTAACAACCTTTGCTCAAACATCCCAACCCCACACTGCCCTGCAGCTCTGCATTGTCACCTTGGGCTCCCATGGCTGGGGCTCATCCTGCACAGCCCAGCGTGCTGATAAAGAATAAACTGAAATACTGCAGGGATTTGTCCCTCAGCCCTGTGGCAGGAGGCTGGTTTGGTGGCTGGTTTTGCTCTCAGCACGTGGGTCATGTCATCCCCAGTCTGCTCCCAGTGGGTCCCTGCTGACAGAGCTTTGTTTAATTAGTGTCTCTGCAAAGTGCCTCGAGTTGGAGGATTTGTTCAAAGGGCTGTGTGACACACACAGAGCTACCTTTGTTGTGGGATTGAAACGAGGCTTCAAAGAGAGCTTGGTGGAAAGGAGCAGCGTGCAAAACGCCTGCAAAGTGCTCATTTCAGTGCTGAATTCTTCATTGCCGTGTTTGTTGATTCATCCTTTACCTCTCTGCAGTTTGGGAACAGAGCAGCAGTTTTCACTGTGCACTCATTTTGTGCAGGAGGCATTCCAGCTACAGCTGGGAAAACGGTCTTTGTGAAGCAGATGTCTGCCTTTTCCCTGTCTCAAACTCATTAAAAGTCCCAAACCCACCAGAACAGTCTGAAAGGTGAGAGTGCTGTTGGTAGCCATGTCAGCGTGGTGTTAGCTGCTGTCTGATGTGTTAGAGAGCTCAGACAGGCTCTGTGGGTTTTTCAGTATTGTGAGTTTTAACCAAGTCATCAAAATCCCAACATGTATTGTGTTCTGGCAGCCTGAATGGCCCTGATGTGGCACTGGGTGACAGAGGTGGGCTGGGACTTCTCCAGGGACTCTGTTGAGAACTCTCAGAGCTGTTCTGTGAAGACGAATCTGCAGCCAAAGCCCAGGGCTCAGGAAGGGGAATTCAGGTGTTCTGAGAGACCTCTGCTGCCACTGGCATCCTCTTTGGAACCGTGGGGTTTTCATGGGTGACGTCCAGTCACATCCAGGAGATTTCCCTTTTTCCTTTTTTCCTCCTCCTCCTTTTTTCCTCCTCCTCCTTTTTCCTCCTCCTCCTTTTTCCTTTCTCCTCCTGGGATTTGTGACTGCACATCCACGTGGCAACAGCTGGGGACTCAATTGATCAGAGCAATCAGCTCAGCTCTGAGCAGTCAGCTGCTGGGGTTTGATGGGGTCTGAGTGATGCCCTAATCAGACTGTTCAATTCCTCCTTCCCATCCCCACACAGCTTTCCCAGGCTGAAGGGCAGTGCTAGGCTGAGCTGTAAAATCCTTACTGCCTGATGGGAGTATGGGGATTCCTCAAACTGTGCCTCCCATTGCCAGTAGTTAAAGAATGAGGGAAAAGTCGATGTTTGACAAACTGAAATGGTGAGTTATTTTCCTGGGCTCCTGTTCTGCAGGTTTGCTCTCTCCATCATGGTTTCCTCAGCCTTGTTTTTCATCACTCTCAGCACTTCATCATCCAGCCATTGTGTTGATGTTTCAGCTGCCTGCTAAAACAGCTTTTATTCTGTATTTTCTTTTAATTGTCCTACCAGCTGGCAGGCAGGGATACAACCCTTTTCCTTTCAGACACAACTGTCTAGTGGTCACTTCTTCCTTGGGAATTGTAAAAAGTAGCGAATTATTTAGGGTGTGAGTGGTTTTGGATTGCTGCTGGGCTTTTGCTGCAGAAGTCAAAAAATGT
Source organism: Entomyzon cyanotis (assembly GCA_024500445.1). Classification (NCBI taxonomy): domain Eukaryota; kingdom Metazoa; phylum Chordata; class Aves; order Passeriformes; family Meliphagidae; genus Entomyzon; species Entomyzon cyanotis. The sequence goes on from JAKEPQ010000852.1 coordinate 768,575, forward strand.
CAGTCCTTGCCACAAGTGACATTGCTGTATGTCTGCTCATTAAAACATTTGAAACCCTCTCTTTTCAAAAGAGAAAAGTGGCACCTAAAATCTTAATGCATTCAACCTGCTGTCCAAGGCTACAAGGTTTTAATACAAAAGAGAAGGAAAATGCCTGTGCACTTTAATTCCTGCCCAGTCCATGGTTTAAGTTGCCATGTTCTCTTCCATGGTGTTTAACTCTGAGCTCTGGTGAAGCACAGTGGGGATTCTCACCCACTGCAATCCCACAGGAGGGTTGGTAGAACATTGGGATGGTGGGACGAGAAATCTCTCACTCCTTCTCATCTTGCTGGTATTGAAATGCACAAACAGAATAAAGCAGTCCAGGGATATGCATGAAGTTTGAGGCTGAGAGGACACATTATTATTTTTTCAGGATTTATATGTGGAGAGGATTACCAGCTGCCTTTGTGTTCCTGCAGAGTAGCTCTGTGTTGGAGAGCAGTCAGCAGGGAGGGTTTTGTGTTATTCCAAGTGATCTCTCCTGCTTGCTTGGATCAGCCAAGCCTTTTTCTAGGGCCCTTCCAAGATTAAAATCCTAACCATGACTGTGCTCTGCCACACTCTGGAGTTAACTGCTGCAGCTGGATCCTGACAGCACTGCATTTACCCTACACTAAGGGCACAGAATAATTCTGAGCAGTGTCATTTCTGTATTAATTGAACTCCCTTCTGCATCAGTGGCTTCACTGAGCTATTAGGCTTTGCCTGCAGCAGAGCTCCTTGCTGCTATTTAGCAAATGTTGCTTTGGTAACTACTCGTGCAGATGACAGGAAGGTGGTTAAGTGTGTCAGGATGGAGGTATAGTGTTCAGCCTGGATTTGATGTGTACAACAAAAATCCCTGTTTGAATAGCTTAGTGAATATCTATTTTATGCCAACAGCAACTCCTTGGAGCAATGCAGGCTTTTTTCTCCATTGAAGAATCTGCAGCCTTTATCTATACACTTCCATTTTCTTTACTTAGACCTGGTTCTGTAAACCTTAAGGAATGTCACGAGAAATCAGAGGAATTGCTCCCAGCAGGGAGGAAGTGCCTTTGCAGAAAAGGCTTTGCAGGCTCAGGCTTTTTGCAGCAAAGACTGCTACATGCTGGATGTCTGTCTCTCAGAGGCTGTTCTTTGAACAGCTGACATGCATGTCATTGAGTGAAGGACAAACAGCACACAGGGATGGGAATCCATGGCTCTTTACAATTTCTGGCCGAGCTAATGTCATGTCCAGCCTGCTGTCAGTGGCTCCTCCTGGAGAGAGCTGCACGCAGGCAATGAGTGAGAGAATGCCTGTGGAAGAGAGCTAAGTATTCACAATTTCTGTGATGTCCAGAAAATGATTTTATCTGCAGCTGTGAGAAGTTGCTAGGGAACAGAGCTAAGTCATTTTTGCTGATGGCTCTTGGTTAGCACTCTCCAGCAATGTTCCTTCCTCTCCGTGCTGCTGCTGCCTCGTTCTGCATTGGGATGTGACTTGGAAATACCTCAGCACTGTCCTGCTGGTGGAGTTTGACAGAAACTTTTTCGGAAAGAACGTTTTTCAGGTCTCCTCCCAGCACCTGGCAGTTTCCAGGAGTCACTGGGAAGGTGGAAGGGCAGGTTCAGTGTGGAGCCCTGGGAGGAGCATTGGTGTGGCTCATTCTCTCCAGGAGAGGACAGGAACATCTTTGGAGGTTCTTGGTGTTATTTGTGGTTGCTGATACATTTTAGCCTCAGGCTTGAAGCGTTTGCTCTAAGGTGGACATTCCTTGTGTGAGCATCAGCTGGGGGCTTTGGGTGGTGGCTGCTTGGTGAGTCTCAATTCTTGTGATTTTATTGCTAGCAGCATCATTCCCTTCCAGCCTTGTGAAAAGGTCATTAACCAGGTCAAGGCTCTGAAGGAGTATCTGCATTCCTCCAAAAATTCTCTTCTTGTGTGACTTCAGAACAAGAGGCTCTGCTTTGCAGATAAACCAAAGAACTGGTTTGACCAACCCCATTCTTGGTCTATATAGAGATATAACTCCCTGTTTCTGTGGCTGTTTGCTTTGGAGGATTCGTGCTGCACAGTTCCCCAGTGTTTTCTTTATCCTGTGCTCGATGTTTTCAGCCAGTTGAAGTGAATCAGAGGAATTTCCCACTTGTTGCTTTCCCACTCAGCATGAATGTATATATATACATTTACAAACACACAGAAATGTCCCTGCAGCTCCTGCAAACTGTTCTGCTGTTCTCCTCTCTTTGCTGCTCCATCTGCAGTGGCTGAGTGGGAAATCCATCCCTGCTCTCATCTCCTGGGCTGCCTGCCTCTCTGGGGTGTCCAGCAGCAGCTTCACTCCATGCTGGCTGCTGTTCCATGCTGGGTTTCACCTGTGAAATGGGGCAGATGGCACTTTGTTTGCTCTGCACGCAGTGCCCAGCGCTGTGCTTTGTTTTTCCTGTCTTTTCTTAAATCCAAAGTCTAATTTTAAAAAATTGCTGGTTGCACAAGCTGTGTTGTTAGCAGCTTTGCTGCTGTTTGGCCAGGAATGAAAGGGATGTGGAACATTGTTTGCTTCCTCACAGGCAATTTAGAGAGATTTCAGACCCTACATAATATTTTTTGCATTTATTTTGGAAACAGTAGTTTGAAGCAGTCCATGGGGCTCCCAACCACTTTAAATCAGCAGGCAGCACTATTTATCTTTGCCTTTCATTTTTTGTAAGCAAACACCTTCCTGCACAGCCTGGAATACAGAGATGGTTTGTTTTGCTCTCTCTGGCTGCTCAGTGGCTCATTTTCCTGCTGGGGAAGATGATCTCCCTCCCTGTCACTGCCCTGGGCATCCTGAGCAGCCTGAGGATGAGGGAGCAGAGGTGAAAAGCCAGTTTGTGACCTTCCTGTCACACTGGGAGCCCCAGGATGGCTCCTGCTGGGGTCCCTGGGTGGCACACTGTGCTGTTCTTAGCTTGTATATCTCTGGAGATGTTTTTCCTGAGCTTGATCTAATTCAGGGTCCCACGGAGGGTTTGGCTCTCTGATGGTTTGTTTGTGAGGAAATAGAGGGCAGAGCTGCAAACTCTGTATTTGTTTCTGCTTTAAATCCATTTGTATGCATCCTTCCCCTTTGGCTCTCTGGAGACTCGTGTGGTTTACATCTTGCAGAACACGTTTTTAACAAGGACTTTGTTTTTGAGAGGCACAGGAATGAGATGGGAGCGTGTGCCATGTGTGCATGGATGTCAGTATATGCACCTGTGTGAATGAACCCAAACTTCAACCACCACAGGCAGTTTTGGCAGCCCACGAGATACATATTACAGAAAAATCTATTCTGTTTAACTGCTGGTATGCACAATTCAACTTCTGAAGCCTAAATAGGTCTTCTGCCCTTTTGCTAATTAAATTTTGTTATAAATCCACCTGGGCTATGTTGTTGTAATATCTCCATTTGAATGAGGGTGGCTTAGTGTCTGTGTGGAATGGTTTTTGCTCCTGCAATGTTAATTAGATGGAGAATATGTTATGCTTTGGAAAAGCTGCATTGCAAACCCATAGATAAACAGATTGATTTAATTTTAATCTGCTTTCATGGTGATGCATAGTGATAACTGGTTTCTGTCTCACAGGGCTGAAAACCACCGACCTTAATAAGAGTTGGTGGGTATATCATACAGCTTTAAATAGCTGATGTTGTGCTAGACTGCTCTCCATAAATTATTCTGACTCCAGCAGTATCTCAGGGACTCCCCACTCTCTTCTGCTGTGGATTTTCAATCAGTGAAACTATTAGTGTAATCTGGAGAAACTTGGAGGAATCTTCTCTGAAAACAACTGACAAGGCTGGTTTGTACCTCAGGAATTCAATGGGGAGAACAGAACAAAAAAACCTTCCAGAAGCCAGCTCTGCACATTAGATCTGAGCATCCAAATCTTACCTTTTATAAGCCATGCCAAAATTAATTCTGGAATTAAACTCAGAGGTTCAGATGGCTGGTCTCTACTATTTTTTGTGATCTGCCTTTCCTGTCGAGCTGAGTTCAGTGCAATTCAGCTCAGCCACTTCTCAAACAGTTGGTTGAAACGAGCTCTTCTCAAACACAGGTCCTTCCATTGAAAGAGTTTTGACTATAAAGGCTTTTTCCTGATGGGGAAATCATTTTAGGGTTTAATGGTCTAAATTTCTTCAGGGGTTCATGATGGATACAGATCCACAAAGCCTTTGTACACTTTGTTTTCATCTGCTCCCAGCAAATATGCCTCGAGTCTTACAAACACAGGCTGAGTTCTGCCTGGCTCCTCAACAGCACACACACTCGAGTTTTGACTGATGTTCAAAGAGCTTCTTTCAAGCTCAAATTCTGTCCTATATTAGCTCCAGCCATAAAAAGCAACGAAACTGCAGTGGGAGGCAAAAGAAGAGAATGGCTAAAAGAATGAATAAAGTGTATATATTTAGCATCACCTTAATGTTGTACATAAAATTTGTACATAAAATTTGAGATGGAAATGCTGGAAACAGAAATTCCAGCCATCCTCCTTGCACTGTGGAATGATTAATTTGATCTAATCCACTCAGGGCTTCTCAAATGGGTATAGATTTTGGTCCAAGGTTGGTTTTTCAGGGAGACTGGGAACATAAAGGGTTGGCTGTGCCTTGAATTACCTCTGGGTTTTGTTTGCACAACAAATCTTGGCTTCATGCTTCCTCCCCATGCTGTTGTTAAGTCTGGTGAGCTCTCCAACATCCTTCATTCCCATCCCAGCTTTTCTGGCATTCACAAACCTGTCTTTCCTATGTTGTCTTCAATTCTGGCATTCCAAAATTTAAAAAAAACAAACAAAAAAAAAAAACAACCTGAAGTAAAGCCAGAAATCTTGCTGCTGTTTTCCATAGTTTTCTGATATTTTCATGCATTTGAATTTGATTTTTTGAGCACAGAGGCCTCTGGGAGGGGAGAGGTTGTGAAACATCAGGGTGTAAATGTCAGACTGAGGTGTTCTGCTATCAAAACAGCCTCATTTGAGCACCAGAGTGACCTGAGCTGCTGCAGAGGATGAGTGCTCAGAATGACCTCAGCCTTCCCAGGGGTCATTCTGCACTTGCCAGCAGCAGACATCTCCCAGGGAATTCTCTGAACAATCCACAGCTCAGTCAGGCCACAATTGCTGCCTTGATTTGAGATCCCCTGGGAGCCTCTGGCCCCACACCACCTGATTTGCCAGCATGACATTTAATTCTGGTTTCCAGCCTGAGCCTGGGGAGGTCTGTCAGCTCCTGGCTGGGTTTGCCCTCCAGCCCCTTCTGAGCTCAGTGATGCTCCAGGCAGTTCAGACGAGATGTTTGCACCTCCAGGAGCTCCAGTTTGCTGTTGGATCAAGAGGTGCTGGCACTGCAGAGAGCCTGGTGAGGAGCAGCCCTGGCACAGCCAGCAGCCATGGGCTCTGGGCAGTGAGATGTGCTGGGAATTTCCAGGGTAGGACTGGGAATGTGTGCAGGTTTGGTGCAGGGAGTGTTTGCTGCTGACTCAGATCAGTGCACTTGACTCCCCAGTGGGTAAAAACCGACCTGATTTCTTTGTTTCGTGCCATGAGAAGCTGGGGGCAGATCCATTTCTGCTCGTGTTTGCTTGTCTTTGGTTTGGAATGGGCTGCTGGGGAAAAGCCTCTCCCAGCCCTGCTGCTGTCCCTGCTGTCCCTGCTGTCCCAAGGAGGTGGATGGTGGCTGAGGAAGGTAGAGCTGCCATCCTGCACTGCCCTGGGCTCTCCATGGCTGGGTAAGGTCAGGCTCTGGGCAGGAAAAAACACTAGATAAACAGAAATAGAAGGCCCTCCTGGTTATTTCTGCAGTGCTTTGGGGACAGACAGTGACAAGGCAAATCCAGAGGCCACAGTGATGGCTGTGAGGTGCCTAGGAGCTCTCCGAGCTGCACCCTCTGCACACAATTCATCTGCCACCTCTAGTCGCCACTGGTGACAGGATGACAACCATGGTAGCAGGGTGTTAACAACCTCCCTTTTCTTCTCCTCCCTTTGATGTTGAAAGGAGCTCGATTGCTCAGAAGGACCATGAAAGGTTCCCACAGATCTTTGCCCTGAGCACTTTAAGTAATAAAAAATGCACTTCAATGTCACAGGGCTAAAGCATCTTTATTTAGAGCTGTTTAGGGGTTGGATTGCCTGTTCATTCACACTGTGCTGGAATGGGGATGGATGTGTGCTGGGATATTTGTGAGTGATATGGGTGTGTGCTGGGATTTCTGTGTGTGATGGGATATTGGTGTGTTATATCGGTGTGTGATGGCATATTTGTGTGATATTCTTGTGTGATATTTGTGTGTGATGTGATATTTATGTGTGCTCGGATATTTGTGAGTGATATGGGTGTGTGCTGGGATATTTGTGCATGGTGGGATATTTGTGTGTGATGGGATATTTGTGCATGATGGGATGTGTGTGCTGGGATATTTGTGTGTGATGTGGTATCTGTGTGATATTTCTGTGCCATACCCGTGTGCCCAGCAGGACCCTGTGGGCAGTGAGATGCAGGGGTAGCACTGTCTGTTCCCTGCACATCCCCACCTTTGATCTCTCCCAGTCCCGATGGCAAAGCTCTGATCTGTCCCTGCTGCCTCCCCAGCACACCCTGCTGACATGGCAGGGCTCTCAGCAGCAGTGGAACGCTGCTGTTCTCACCAGCCAGCTGTTCCACTTTACCCAACACTTCAGTAACAATTTCACAGCCATTGCAGTAATGCTGAGAGCTGAGCACTAACTGGCTGTAAACTGCAGGGACTGGGAGATGCTGCAGCAGACACTGTGATAAACGAGACAGGACAGTGCCTGCATTTTAATTGCAGCTGCAGCCTCCTCTGTCACCAGAGTAAACACGGTGTTCAGTGGGTCAGGGGATGGAATTGGGAATCACTAGCTTTATGCACTTAGGTGATGTATTTCCTTGATTTCAGTTGTGTGATGTATTGATTCTGGGAGTTCCTTCTGTGGTTTTTCCCTTGCTTCTGCCTTCCCTGGATTTGTGCCCTGCCAGCACTGACGAGTTTGCAGGCACTGGGGACTCCCAAGGGCTTTGTTTGCCATGATTGATCTGGTGCGAGGGGTGAGCTGCCCAGGAGGCTCTGTGACTGATGGCAGCAGTGATCCAGGGGTAACTAACAGCCAGCAAGGTGTTCAGCTGGACAGGCTGCTTGTCAGAACAGAAACAACCCCAAAGCAGCCACCACTGAATGGGTTGTGGCTTCTTCACTCCTCTTTGCCAGACAGACTCTGCCCAGTGCCCTGATGGGCACAAAGCACTCCAAGAGCTTCACTTGCTGAATTTTTTTCACATGCTACATCTGTGTTTTGAGCAGATGTACAATATTGGTACTTAGACTGTTTACCGTGAGCAAATCCATGGAAAAGATTTCCATGCAGGTTTTTTGTGCACTGCAGTTGGGAAATCTGAGCTGAGCTGTGGCTGAGATCAGAGGATGCCTGGGGAGCAGCAGAGGGTCAAACACACAGTGCCCTGTGACAGCCTGGCAGTTCAATAAAGAGATTTGCAGGGAAGTCACTGAGCGCTCCAGCATCACAGAGCTTTCACCTCAGGTGTCTGCAGCTTTATCTGTTGTCAAAAAACACACCTTCAGGTGTTCCTAACCCTGTTTGCAGCCAGGTCATTCGTTGGTCATTGCGAAGTGCTGCTGCTGTTGGAAATGGGTGAATGAAATCTGCAATTGCCCAGCAGTGGAAAACACAGCATTGAGGTGTGCTGGAAGGAAAAACATTTCCTGGGATCAAGGAATTGAATCTTCTGTGCTAATTACAGAAGTAAATTAATCTGATTCCTCAAAAGGGGTTCCTGTCTAATTCTGTAGAAAACAACCAACTTGTGGTACTGTTTTCAGTAAAATCAGGGGATTGGAGCTTTCCATAGATGACTTAATTAGACCTTATCTATTCTAAGAAATCTTGATCTATAAACTGCATTTACCCCAAGGATCTGCATTGTGTTGAAGCATTAGAAGTCAGTACAGGATGGCAGTTTGCCATTGGATAAAGTGGATGTCAGGGATAAACAAACTCAGCTTGTCCTGCTGGGTGTGTGTCCATTTTTCTGGTTTCCCTCCTCACCCTGGCATTTAAAGGAATCCAGACAGAAAACAAGAGGATGGTATCACTTGTGTCTCTGTGCTTTTACACTTCTTTTAGTCTGGTTTTTAAAGCCTTTTAAGATCCAAGTGAGAACTTCCCTCAGTTTTCAGTGTGTATCAGTTTCCTGAGCAGGCTGGGCTCTGCTGTGCTCTCAGGCTGCTTTTTCCTTGGTTCCATGGCAGCTTTGTGAACAAAATGTATAAAAGCAGAGCTGCTGAATGGTCAGTATAATCAGCCCAGCTCCATCCACACTGTGGATTCTCCAGTGCATCCCAATCCCAGTCACCCCAATCACCCCAATCCCACAGTGACACCTCAGCTGCCCTGCAGAGCTCCAGGCTGGGCTGGGTTTGTTCATCACAGCCACGTTACTATCACAAGCCCTGAGCCACCCCAGTCCCCCTGTGGAGCAGGGATCATGTTTCTGTCACTGCTCTGAGCTCCACCCAGCAGTTTTCCTTCTTGAGGTGAGCAGGGAGGCAGGAGAGGTGCCAATCCTGGGAACAGCTAAGGACATGCTGAGAAGTGTTCATCCACACTCTGGGGCTTTTCCTGCCTCTCTGAGACATCAGCAGTTTAATTTCCACTCTTCTCTGACCACTGATCTCTCGTCCCAAGGGATGTCTGTGGTCTAGCAGCACCTGCTTGAAATTCATGTGGTGAAATGAGCATAGAGGAACTTGCACAAGAATTGGCAGCCTTCATGTATTTATTGTTCCAGGTGTGCTAAGGAAACTGCAGCCACTGCTATTGAGTTAGTGGTGGAATAAATGAGATATAATCCTTTTTGTTGAAGACAGCTGAAGGAATCGTTTGGCTTTTTATTCTGCAAACATCTGTGTGGATCTTGTCCTTCAAAGATTTCCTGAGTAATTTCATGCAGAGGCAGAGCTGACAGTGTTGTTTTAGTGCTGTTAGCATCTCTGCATGGCAGCAGCTGTTGGGACAAAAAACTCCCACACCTTTTTGGGGTTTTTGCCCAGAACTGAGAACTTACATAGCACTGCAGGGATTTTGGGTATCAGATTTTAGGCAAATATAATTGAACTGTGATTTCCTGACACCTCATATAGAGCCTTGACCACAATGGACTTCTTGTAAAGACAGTCAGGAACCCAAGTTAACAACACCAGGGACTCTAATTCAGTAATCTGGCCAACACTGTATTTATACCTGTGGGGTAAGTAAGTAGTGCCTAACGGTACAGATTTAGTTACAGAGAGACAGAATTCAAGAATTTAACACCTGCTAAGAGGAATTGAAACAGATATTTGGAAGTGTATCCATCTCCATATAAAGTTCCTCTTCTCCACTTGTGGTTAATAACTTCCAGTTCTTATTCTGGTTATTCTTTTAGCATGCAAGCCCAGAAGTGTTGTGCAGGCATGTGAAAACCAGAGAGTACCTGTCAGCTGGAGCCACTCCAGTTTGCCATGTGGCTTTTCCTGTTCTTTAACCTCACATGGAAGCAGAGCTCCATAGGAAAAAAAAAAAAGAAGAAGATTATTTCTAAGTATTTTTAAGTTCAGAGCTGACAGAACACTTAAACCCAACAGTATTAAAAGAAGCCGTTGTGGACTCACAAAGGTGATGAAAATCAGAGCAAAGATAAGGAATGTCATCTTTGAGTAATTCAGAGATGGGAGAGAAAAAAGGCAGATTTTGGATGTAATGAGGTCTAGCAATGGCTCTTCTCTCCTGCACCCAACTCACTTACTTTTCAACAAAATGGAACTTTCTTCTCCAATGCCATAACTTCCAGCCAGGAGGGAGCTGACCATGCCCAGAGTGGGTGATGCAGAGCAGAGTGAGGAGTTTGCTCCAGAACACACCTCCCTGCAGTTAGCTGTGACCACAGCTGTCATTACCATCAGTTCAATCACATTTCTATCTCAATACAATTTCTTCAAAATACTAATCACCTCTCCCATCTGCTGTCCTTGTCCTGCAGTTGAACTCTGAGTGGTGGCATTTTCTGTGGGGCAGCAATGGGAACATCCTGGAGAAACGAGGAACAGCTGGAGCTGACATTTCCTATCTCATTGGTGAAATTTCTTCTCGTTCTCCCAGGGCAAAGGTGCAGAAAGGTGTGAACGTTTTCAGGGTGAGAGCCAGCAGCCCATACCTGTGGGACATCAGGGAGAGCATGGATCACTCTGGGAAATACTCCCCAGCAGTCATCGAGTGCCAGAGGAGAGCTGCTGCCTCTGAGAACAGGTAGGTCATGGCAGCACTCCTGCTTTTCAGAAATTATCAGTGGTTTGCATATTCAAAACGTTTTAATACATTTTCCTGTAGTGCATGAGGAAATGCTTTTGGAATTTTTTCATCTTTGTTTTGTACTGCATTTCTCACTCCACCACACAACTTACTCAGTTCTGGTACTCAAAGGAAGTAAAAGCTGATAAGAAATGCTCTTTTCACAAATTATTTAGAAGAACTTGTTTTGTGTCTTAGAATCTGAGTGTGGCTAGTTTAATTTTTTTCAAATTATTTGATGCCAGACATTATTGCAGGGGGTCACTGTAAGGCTGTTTGCAGTGGGGATTTTTGGTTTGGTTTGTTAATTTTTCTTGGGCTTTACATGCTGGGTTGGGTCCTTTTCCTTTGTTTGTTTGGGTTTTTTTCTTGTTTTTGTTTTGGTCATTTGTGACTTCTTGTTGTTGATGTTGTTGGTGAGATTTATATGATTTTTTTTCATCTGAAGAAGGAAATAGATTTTCTATTTTCCACTCCCATTCTGCAACATTGACCTGTCTTAAATTGCCTTCATCTGGCAGGTGGATGTTCCTTTTTTAATCACAACTCTCTGGTTTAGTGAATACATTTTTCTGTCATTTGCTGGTGCTTGTTCATTGCTTCTGGAACTGCAAGTCAAGTGTATATTTATTATTATTGTTATTATTGTTATTACTGTGTTTGGTTTGTGGTAGGCATTGCTGTTAGAAACCTTTCCATGTCACATGTGTGATTCACTTCTGAAATTTTACAGAATCCAGTAGGGTTTTGAGGATTTATTATGTGGTTTATAATTTTGAAGTAAACACCCTCTGAACCTAATAATTAGGAAGTTTCATCTCCTTGCAATCTGCAAGTATGGAAAAAAAAAGAGGAAGGGAAGAGCTTCCCTTGGTAATCATGGCAGGAGTCACTTTCTCCTTACAGTAACTCAGATTCTACACAATTCCTTTGCTATAGTATCCTGAATTTGTCTCTTTTAAAGTACATATTGTCTCCTATCTGACTGAATATTGTTGGTCAAAGAAGAAATGTGTGTGTATTTATATTGTGTGTGTATTTATATATAGCTATAGGCATACATAAATGCCAAGGTGAGAGCTTCTGTCTGCCAGACAGGTTCTTGAAAATCCCCTTTCTGAGCTGCTGGAAGAAAGAATGAATATTTTCACTGACTGAAATGGGCACTGGATCAAAATCAAAGATTATTTCAACGAGGAGTTCTCCATCCCACTTTATCTCATTGGGCCCATGGAGTGCATTGCCTGATTTCTCTTCCTCAGCAGGAAAATCCAAAGCAGCCTCGTGGGGGAATTGAATCTTGGCAACTTCCCTTCACTATTCATCAGCCAGTGGCAAGCCTTTAAAGTGACCCCTGGTACACAAAAAATAAAATGTGATGTCATCTTTCATGCAGTGGTTGTGGATTGTGTGTCCTCAAACACTGCCTGGTGTTCATTAAAAGCAATATGAGCTCATTCCCATGTTAGATTGGACTGGAAAGAAAATCCCGTGGGGATGTAAGGGAGGTGTGTAACTCTCCTGTAACTCCTGGTTTGATTTTGTTCCATCTGAGCTGAGATTTTGTCATTTTCTCACTTTGGAGAACTTCATCCTCACTCTGTAAACGAGTGCCAAATATTTGCAATGCATTATCCAGGATTTTGTTTTCCTCGTTGAATTCAGTCGCATCTGTTTAGCTGTGCATTTTAAAAAGTAGAATCAAACCTTATATGGGGGAAGAGAGTTTGCTCTGCAGTTCTTGGGAAATAATTTTGTCCTTATCTAGACATGTTTGATGGCACCAAATAGGCACAATGGCTAACAGTTCAACAGTGATGTCCCTTACCAAATTTTTTGCCTCCATAGTTCATTTAGAAATTCTACAAACTCTGTTTGCACATTCTTTAATTTCCCCTAAAAAAATCCTTGGTCTGATCACATGGCTGCAAAGGTGGCAATGTTAATGAACTGCAGATTCAGTACCTTTGTGTTGCTGATAGTTCTACATGGATCAGAAAATAGTGTTAATAAAGCTAACCCAGTGTGACAAGTGTAATTTCACGGATTAGGGAGGCACTTGTGCAAGTGACAAACTGCAGCAGAATGCCAGAGCAGCTCCTTATCAGGGCTGGAAATACATCCATCACTTTGTTTGGAGAGGTTTGGCACCCTGAGCTTATCGTAACAGGATTAACATATCAATATTATCACAGCCAGCAGGGTGGTTTTGCATGAATATTAACAGCAAATATTATGATTCTGTCTGAGAATAACTAATTAAGCCCATCTGTCAAATATGATTTGAAGTTCCTGTGCTTTGCTTACGACAGTGTTCCACATTAATGGTGAAGCAATTAGAAAGTTCTCCCCAGTTCTTCTGATTTCATTCTCAGGCAGTAATAATTTCATTAACTCTCCAAATTCTGACCCAGGAGATGGTTAGGTGGGTTTGCTGCTTGTAGCATCTGGACAGCACTTCTGTTCCTCCCTGTCAGCATCGATCTTCCTCCCCTGTCTTGGCAGGGAGGTGACCAAACAGGCAAAGAGGAAATGGTGTGATGGGAGTTAAACAGAAATGGATCAGAAATGTCACCTGGGAAACACTTCAAGCGCTGATGGAATCAGGGAGATGCATCCTAACATGAGCCATCCTTTACCTACAGCCCTGGGAAGCTGGCTGATTTTATTTTTCTTAACTGAATAAAATAGAATAATTTTGTAATTGAAGAAATTAACTCGATATTAATAACAGGGGACAGGGAAACATATGGCAACATTGCCTTTGATTTTCCTACTCAATATTTTATTTTCTGTTGCATTTATGCCGTTGTCCTTAGTGCCCTGTTCTGAATTTCAAATGCAGTTCTTTAACATTTAGTTTCCAAGTGGTAAAAGCAGTGAGTTATTTCCTCATCCTGTCACTTGTTGCATCTGCCAGTCTGTTTGATTGACTCTCGAGAGTGCTGTGCTCCTGAAACCCTCCTGAAGAGCAACAAATTTAACATAAATAACTCCTAATGGCCACAATAATCACCCTCTGTCTCCTGCTGGTGTTCATCAAAATGCTTCATAAAAGTGGTTTAATGTCTTAGATCACCATTAATTTTTTTCCTTGCTCCCATGTGCTCACGTGACTTTATCACCTAGAAATGGATTATTGCTTGGGAAGAAAAATTTCTGCTCCATTAGAGAAAAGGATGCATGGTGTAGCAAAAGAAATTCCTGTGTGTTTTGTCACATCACCTCCTGTGGGAATCACGTGAAATTCAGGTTGTCATGATGAAATAAGATTGATAAAGAGACTGCAGAAATCAGACTTTCAGAATGGAATATATTCAAGAGTGATATTCACAGAGCTGCACAGTGGTGAAGGGCTGGGCTAGGCTCGTGTTTGGGGGTTTTGGAGGCAATAACTCATGACTTGTTGATGTGAATTCTCAGCAAAAAATACTTCTGTTCAGTTTTTCATCCTAGTTTTATTATTGAGGGAAGGCAGAAGGGTGGTACCTTTTATGTGGTTTTGAAATTGCTTTCTGAGAATAATTATTCAGCCCTAAAAAACTGTCTGTTCCCTCAGCATTGTTGATGCTGATGTAATTTATTAAGATATCTATTGTTGGGCAGATATAACACGTTAATTTAATTCTGCAATAGCAGAGTTTAACTCCATTTATACTTCTGAGACATGTGGGTAACGATCAGCTGTAAATATATTTATCCTGGGTACTTTCAGAGTTTCCTACTGAGCACAGTTTGGGTTTTTCAGTTTCCTTCCAGTGTTATTTGAAACCTCCAGGCTTAGGAGTTGGTGTGTTGTGATGATGTCTCAGAAGTCATGTTTACATTGCTCTGTTTGAAAGCAATTAGTCACAAACTTCTTTCTCATTTAAATCTTAGAAGTGCCCTCAGAGAGAGAGAACCCCTTGAGATGTTGAGGCAAAATAAATTTGTATCAACCAAGCCTCAGTGCATTATTATTTTACACACTGACCCACTTTTGCTGTTTTTTTAGAAAGAAAACTATTTTATTTAGCAAGAAGTGCAGAATCTTTCTTGAAATCATTCTACTCAGTGCTGATGCTGTAGAAAAAATATTTATGGTTATCATCTTGAATCGAATCAAAAGGAAGGAGATGAAATATTACCCAATTATCAGATAAAGGCATTATTAGCCAACTTTTTCACCTGTTTGTTTGAGACTCCTTTAAAACCAAAAATTGCAGAAAGCACTTCAAACCCATGGAGAAAACCTTGGACATCTTGGAGGGAAATTCCTCTTTATCCCTGACATTTATATGAAGGAGATAACAGCTGGAATTTCAGCTGTCACAGCGAAGATGATTCCCTTTAATCTCAGCTGGATTTTGGGTTCTCCTTAGAGAGCAAGGCTATTCCTGTTCCCCTGGAGCAGCTAAAGGACATTTCCAATGGTCTGGATGACCTCATTCATAGTTAGTGTCTGTGTTTTCACCCTGGTGTTCTCCAGTGTAATAAATGTAATTTTAAACTTGAGAAGGAATGATTTCCCTTAAGATCCTTCAGGTTTCATCATCATTATGCTTGCTCTGTGTTTGTGGTACTTAGAATTTCAGTTCTGAAACCTTTAGTGACCCAGAGACTCAAAATAAGAATTCCAGTGGGACAAAACCAGTTTGCTCTCTATTACAAAAGAGACAGCAAGTGAGTAATCTCCTGTCTATTAAAAATCTAATATTAAATGCAAAAGTGTGTCTTGTGAAAATATCTCTAATGGTGCTGGTGGTTTTTTTTACCCTTGGAGGAAATCTTGTAAGAGGTAATACTAATTACTGAGAGAATTGGAAAAGTGAGTGGATGACTTGAAATATGAGCTGAGGCTAAAAATATTCCTGTTGCTGTTGAGACATGGGAATTCCCATGTTTTGGATGAAAAAACCCATTAAATCTGTCACATCTAAATCAACATACAACAAAGCATGGACCAGCAGGGTAGTGGGATTGTGTAACACAGTCTGGAACACCATTTATAAATGGTAAAACCAACCCTAAGTAAATTCCAGCTGCAAGTACAAGGCTGATAGGACATCTGCATTATTTTATGGCTTCAGCTCTTGTTGTAGAGATGTATCAGTGCCAGTTCTCTGGAACTGGGAGCATGGCTTAGATCTCTTTTTGAATTCCTGTTGACTTCCAAGCCAATAAAAGAAATGTTGGGATAATAGGATGCCTTGTCCTTGTGGGTGTAATTAATTCTGACATGGACATGCATGTGTGTAAAAACTGGGAATGGGATAGGAATCTGAGCTGTCTGTGTGTTCCCTGGATATTTTGGGTTCCCTGAAAGGAGTGTGGAATGTGATTCATTCCTCCCCCTGATGGGAATCTGCAGTGCCTCCACCTCTGCCAGCTCACTCCAGCTTCAGCAAATGTTTTCCAGCCCAAGGTGTAGTCTGGAGTGTAAATTTGGAGTGTCTCTAGAGCTGATGTAATGTGCAATATTCTGCATTTGCATCTCTGCTGGAGTTCTGAGCTCTGCTTGAAATCCATCCTCACTGTGGAAATTCTGAATCGTGTTCTGTACGATGGTTTGACACCAAACCTGAGCAGAGGAACACACAGGAGAAATGTTACATAAGAATTTGGACAAGAGTACATCTTAGAGGGTGTGGGAGTTGGGATTCAGCCTGGGGATTCAGCAGCTGTGGCAGACAAGGGAGCCAGGAGGGCAGAGTGGCTTGTTGCAGGATTCTGTGGGAAACACAGGAGTCACTACAGGCTGTGATCCCTTTTGGCACTCAGGAGAGTGCTTCCTGTCAGAGGGATAAATATCATTTTGTGTGGAAATCTGAGACTCTGCCAGCTGTTCTGCCTTTGCTGTGAGGCTGGGCTGGGCTGGGCACGATGAGAAGTGACAATCCATGGCAATGTCACCTCCTGGCTTGGGGCAAATCCACCTCTGAGCTGGGATCAGGATGGACAAACCCAACCCAGATCCCATGGCTGGATGTCTGAGTGCTTGGAACCCACTGGCTGGGAGCTGAGGGATCACTGCACTTCTGAGATGTGCTAACATTATTTTTATGATCAGGGGTTACCTAAGCTGATACTGAAATGTGCAATTAGCTGAATGGATGATGAGTATTGCCAGCCTTTCCTGAGATGAATTCTCCCTGGCATTTTGCAGGGATGCCTGCCTGTCTTCTTCTCAGCTTCAGCTGAAATATTTCATTATATGAAGTATATTGAAAAATACCTTCCATGTTGACAAGATACTATCTTTTCCAGAAATCTTTGTTTACTGGAAGCTTTTCAAATCCTAGTTTTGTGAACTTCAGCATGGAGTAGAACAGCATAGCTCTTCAATGCTTACTGCTGAAAGTGAGATTGTGCTACTTTCCCTTATTTCTTATGTGGATTTTGTAAACCAACTGTAAAACCAATTCCAGGACATCTGTGTGTGATATTTCTGTAAGTCCTGTTTCAGCTATAGGTTTGTTTGCAGCAGCATTGGCAAGGTGTGCTCATCCCTTGGCTGTTAAAAGTATTACAATTAAGAGTGGAACTTCTTAATTTTCGGTTTATTAGACTCTTCCGTTTAGTCTCAAACGAGAGCGAAAATAATTAGCTTGAATAATTTTTCAATCCAATTAATCTATTCTTAAGTGGCAAATCCTGTACCTGGAAAGGGATCGATGATGAAGTGTTTCCTCTGAGATGCATTTTCCTGTTAATTGTTGGAGCAATTAATTTCCTTACAGCCACATGCAGGTCTTTGTGTGAACTAGTGAAGGCAAGGAAAACAAAAGGCCTAGAAGAGAACAAAAGATGATATAAAATTGAGCACAGAATTAATAAATGCAATGTACAGTGCATTATCTGTGTTGTCCATACATTATGCATTTGTCAACATCCACAGCAGAGAGTTTCAAAAGTTGCAGAAATCAGAACATGTTGGAATTAATTTTCATGCATATTCATGAGAACAGCCTTACATGAACACATGGTAGTTTTTATGGGCACTGAGGAGTTTGGCTGACAAGCTCTGGCAAGTCTCATACATTTTGTGTTTCAAAATAACATCTCCCTCCTGTCCTGAGAGCCTCAGTTCGGAAAAATTTGGGGAGATTTTTACAGGGAAAACAAGGTTCTGTTTTGCACTTTGGATGCAAAATCCAAAATGGATCCAAACTCTGTCCCTTGCCAGTCTTTGAGTCCTTGCTTGGAAGCACAAGAAACTTCATAATGTTCTTCTATTTCTAAATGTTGATTTCCAATTCTAAACATCTTTAATATAAACAGATAGTGCTGTTCTCCTAAATTCTACTGCACAAGGCTAAATGGCTTCAATTTAACGTGGTTTTGCCAAAATCTGGATACTCCTCTGACATGGAAATTTATATTTTATCTTATAGCTTCATTTTTTTGCAAAGTTGTCAGCTACTGAACGGAGGACAGTGCAACAAATAATTCTGAATACTCTTAATTATTGTTGTAGCTTTCAAACCCACATGTTACACTGCCATACACTCACCAATATCTCTATTTTATGTTAGAGGTATTTCACACTTTCAGTGCATATGTATTGTCTGAATTGCAATTCTTTTGAAGTTGTGATGGATTGAGTCAGGTTTGATTCTCTGCACGTCCAACACCACGAGCTCTGAGGAAGAGAGGGGGGCTGGGGGTTTATTCTGCATTTGTTTGCTGGATTTTAGTAAGATAAACCTCTGACTTAGCCCTTAAGAGTCTCAAAGAGAATTACAGTGTCTTGATGAAAAATTACTATTTGTTCAAAAATCAAGACTTTGTTCTCATAAAGGACGTGAAAATAAATCTTGTTTGCAGTGGCTCTCAGCAGCAAATGATCAAGAGTTTAGCTGTCTCCAGAGTTTGGGGATAAATGACAGTTTTGGAAATGCAGCCTTACGATCAAATCTCTGAGCTGGTGGGAATCAGCAGTTGTTTTGGAAAAGCTGTATTTTTGCTCTTTACTTGAGGTTTCTAGTTTTGGCACTCTCATCATTCTTATGTAATTCTCTAGGAAAATATCTCTTGTTCAGTGGTTTAAGGGATTAATCTTGTTTATGAAAAGAAATGCTGCTTCTGCTTCCTGGAGAAACCACAAGTCAAGATTTTGCTCTTCAGTTGTGATCATGACTTGTAAACACACCCAGAAGTCCTAATGAACTGCTGATGCTAATCCAGGTGCTTCCCTCAGAAAGTGCAGAGTTTAATTCGCTGGAAATGCACAATTATCAGGTGAAAACAACTCCTAGGCAGGAGAATTCCTGTCCAGCCCTGTCCTGTCTATATGGATCTGTTTTTCAGAAGTACAAATCTGTATTTAGATCCCCCAGAAAAGCAGCACTTTCTGTCTGTGCCTGAGCAGAAGTCTCCTGCTCTAAAATTAGAAAGTCAATTTGTCTGGTAAGCCAGGGGAAGAAGCAGCTCTCCATGGCCTCTGAAATTAGCAGTGAAACAAGCTGGATTGAACTCATCTCTGGCTTTGCACCTCCAGGGCACTGCTGAACCAAGACAGACAATACTTCTCCAGGCTGTCACAGTTATTTTACAAGAAAAAGAGGAGAGGGAGGAGAGAGTTGATTTAGTCTGATCTCTAAATGAAATAACCAGCTGAACTTCTAAAACCATGCAGAAGATTAAAGGACACTTCAAACAGTCTGGGGTGTCAATTTATTCTGCTGAATATTTCTGCCTTAGTGGTCACCAAACTAAGATACTGAAGTTAACAGAGTCGTGTGCTCTGGTAAAAGATGATATTCCTTTAGAGGAATGTGTTCCTAGAGAAAAGAAATGCACAGGGAGGTCTTTAATGCAGTAGAGACCTGGGAAAAAAGAAATCAGGCAACAATTGGAATGCATGTGATTTTCTACAGTTAGTACTTGGAAAGGATTTAATATTATTGTATGTATGCAAGAATCTGTATTTTTTCTGTCCCAGTGAATGTCACTGCAAAGGGCTGCTCTGAGGGGAATCAAGTTGACCCTAAGCAGCTTGAATCTCCAGTCTTCTACCAAACGTGAGCCCAGAGATTTCCAATCCAATGGAGGATTTGGAAAACTCCAGAAGCTTTCAAGGCAGAAAAGCCATGTAGTTGCAAAGTGCTCACAGCTTTTGCTGCTTTGTTTTTCCCCCCAAAGGCCTGGGTAGAAATATGAAAGGAATTAGTGCAGCAGCAAAGCAGGCCTTAAGAATGATTTCCATGGCTAATAACTCAAATTAAGTCACATACATGTGTGTGTTGTTAGGCGACTGTAATTTCAATATATTAGAGATTAAATTCACCTGAAATCTGTGCTGTGTGAGCCACACAGCCAAGAAAGTGCATAAAGACATCAAGTCAATTCCTCAAGCTTTTTTTCTCCTAAAATATGAGATTTTTTTTTTCCGTAGCTACATTAGGTCTCAATTTGCATATTGTTTCTGCACTCTGTGGATATTGCTTTCTTTTTTTGTTTATCCATCAACAATATTCATGCTTTCTATTTTTACCACTCTAATATTCCTCCTATTTCAGAGAGGTGTCAACAGGCAAGTGGATATATTGAAGTGCTGCAGTGTGTTGTGCAGATCTCTCCCTAATAATAGGTGTAGGATGTTTTATTTCCAAGTAAAGAACTTATGCTTATTTCTGTCATAAATACAGCCAGCAGTGCTATACGTGTGCTAGCTCAGGAATACATTTATCATTTTTAATGAAGGAAATAAAGCAAATAGCTATAGCTAGGTCAGTTTTTCATTAATTTCATTGGGTTTTTCTTTGGAGAAGAAAGGGGATTTCAGCCAGGTTCTGTGAGAAAATGAGTCTCACGCTGCCTGTGC
The DNA here is from genome assembly GCA_024500445.1 of Entomyzon cyanotis. Lineage (NCBI taxonomy): Eukaryota > Metazoa > Chordata > Aves > Passeriformes > Meliphagidae > Entomyzon > Entomyzon cyanotis. The sequence continues at coordinate 788,788 of JAKEPQ010000852.1, forward strand.
ATGTGTGGCTCAGATCTGACAGCAGCAGAGATGACTCAGAGATGGTTATTTCTTGTATGTGTCATGAAAATAAACAGAGCAGAGCAAAAACATAATAGAGAGTCTCCAGGCAGCTGAATGCTTATCAATAGGCAATTGTGGAAAAATCTTCAATAAGAGCTTGTTATTTCTTGGATTTAAGAGCCAAGCAAGGAGACAGAGTTCTGTAGGAAAGTGGCTTTTTCTTGATCCATCCTCGTGGCGCTCCTTCTTGATCCATCCTCGTGGAGCTCCTTCTTCATCCATCCATCCTCGTGGAGCTTCTTTCCCATGCTGAAGCAATTGCCAGAAGATGTTGGCTCTGTGGTGCAGCCCTGGCTCAGGTGCACAGCTGTCACCATGTGGAGCTGGGGAGGAGCTGAAAGCATGGCTTTGGAAGGGAGATGGGAAAGTTCTCTGGAATGCAGAGAAGGCACTGCCAGCTCTCCTGTGGGTGACATTCAGTGCAGGACAGGTGTGTTTGGGGGGCTGAGGGTGACAGCTCGAGTGCTGAGGGTGACAATTCCAGTGCTGAGGGTGACAGCTCGAGTGCTGAGGGCTGACTGCCAACCCCAAGGACTTGGTTTGATCTCCCTGGCTGCTCAACAAGGAGCCACAGCTGGATCCTGCCCTGAGGAACATCTGTACTGCTCTGTGCAGCCCCTTCCCATCCTCTCTCTCTTTTCCTTGAACTGGGCTGGTTCACCACACTGATTTGTGTCTCCTTTAGCTCACTGGGAGCTGGCAAATCTCAGTCCTGTTTAATGGTGCTGGGGAATGAAATGGCTCAGCCAAGGCATCCTCCTTTATCTACAGTGTCTGAGTGCAGATGGGCTCCAGAGAGCCCTGGATGGAGAGGTTTGGGGCACAGGAGTTGCACAGGGTTAGGCCAAGCAGTGGTAATTGCCAGCCTCTTCCTCTGGGATGAGGAACTTCCTTAGTTCCTGCTTTCCAAGCAGGAACTCCTTGCTCTTCCATCCATTTCCCAGCAGGATTGGCACCACAGCTGCCTCAGCCCTGGGTTGGGTTCGGTGCTGGAAATTCTGCCTTACAGCAACAGAAAGGACTTGGTGATTTGGGGTTGATTTTGTGGGAATCCCACAATTCCACCTGAACTGGGATGAACTGAGCAGCATTCACCTTGAGCAGCACACAGAAATCAGCTGTGGCAGGAGGGAGGCACACCTTGCTACCTCTGTTTGACTCCCAAATCTCCAATAAAAGCTCTCAGGAGGAGGGAAAATGGAAGTCAGAATCTTCAAGGTTAAAAAGTTCTGTCTAACCTTTGGTATTATTGCTCAGAAGAATTATTTTTTGAAGTTAATAAACCACGTGCATTCACCTCATACAGCTATTTCCCTCCCCAAACAAATTGCTTTTATTGTCAAAACCACAAATTCGGGCATCGTGATCAATACCATCGTTTTATGAGCTGTCAGGAAAGGGACTTGAAGATGCAGCTTTGCTTGACTGTGTAGGAATAAAGATTGATCAGCCCTGGTGCTGCTGCTGTATGGATCCTGGGCTGATTCACACCCAGCAGACAAGGCAGAGCTCTGTTCCCTCATCCCTCTTCAGAATCACATAGTCGATAGCTTTTCCTCTGTGCTTTTCTGCAAGCACTTGAAAGTACAACCCCAATTAATATCTCACAAGGGCACAGAGGAGGAAGGTGGGTTGGTGTTGGGGGGTCTTTCCCTCATAGGAAAATAGGATTTTAATTCCAAACTTTCCTTGGTTCATTTCACAAAAGGTACTGAGCCTGGACTGTTGGCTTTTATTCTTTCATGTTTTCTGTTATTATTGTTTTTGAAATGAGGGCAAGAAAGAGAAGAGTGCAAGATGATAACAGAGGGCTGCTGAATCTGGAGAGACCTTGTGGGACTGCAGTGTCACCTCTGCTCCAAAGGGAAATGAAATCTGCAGTATTGGTGTCAGAGTCTGCTGAATGGAATTGTTTCCAGCAGAAGAGAGGGTGTTGGCTGAGGTGTTTTCAGTGTCTACATTCATTTACCAGGTGCTGCTGTATTTATAGCACAGGTGGCTGGGCAGAGCTGGGTGTGGTGCAGGTTGTGCAATGTGCTCAACTCAGAGCCTGAATAAGGCAAGAATTGCATTCCTCAGGGCAGATTTGTGAGCAGGTCTGAGATGTTCCCATTCCATGCCTGCAGCTGAGTTAGCAGCTGTGCTGCTGAGAGGGAAGCTCCTTCCTTCTCCCCCTGCTCTGCCTTTGCTGGGAGGGAATGCTTTAGGAACCTCAGGTGCCAGAAAACACTGCTGAATTATGGTGTTAGGTCCCCAAAATGGCTTTTTGGCAATGCCCTGGAGTGCCAGAGGAGGGAAGCAGCTGCAGGAGGTGGAGAGGGACAGGATCAGTGGGAACCATGGGGTGTCAGCAGCACCTCATCTGGGGTGTCGGCAGCAGCACATCTGGGGCGTCAGCAGCAGCACATCTGGGGCGTCAGCAGCAGCACATCTGGGGTGTCAGCAGCACCACATCTGGGGTGTCAGCAGCAGCATATCTGGGGCGTCAGCAGCACCACATCTGGGGTGTGAGCAGCACCTCATCTAGGGCGTCAGCAGCAGCACATCTGGGGTGTCAGCAGCACCACATCTGGGGTGTCAGCAGCACCACATCTGGGGTGTCAGCAGCAGCACATCTGGGGTGTCAGCAGCACCACATCTGGGGTGTCAGCAGCAGCACATCTGGGGTGTCAGCAGCAGCACATCTGGGGTGACCTCAGAGCAGGGATGGCACAGGCAGGGTTTGCTTTGTCACATAAAGTTTTCGTCACACAAAGCGTGGGGACACCAGGACTGTCCTGATCCCGAGACTGAGGGATGACAGTAAGCATCACATGCTTAGTGTCTCTAAAAGCTTTTGAAAATCCTGGGTAAAAGGCAAATAAAACCCAAATACAGAGCTATAGTGGACATCATTTGTGCCAAGTCTGACAGTGCTGCACTTACTGAAATGTTTGGTTTCACTGTGTCTTTCCCTTCGGTGTTTGATCAAACCTTGATTTGATAGCCTTATCAGGAGACACTGCATTCAGCTCTCCCCATCAAGGTTCTCTGCCCTATAATCCCACTGAAATGGAGTGGAAAGCCCATGAAAATTCTGCATTTGCACTCAAGTGATGTATGGTCATGGTGTTAATTAGAAAAAAGGAAAAAGTAGCGATGGTCCTGTAGTCTCCATGGAGACTAAGCATGCTGAAAGAGGTGGGAGTAGAAAATACTTTCAATTTGAGGTTGAAAGGCACAGATCAAAAGTAGTTCTGGTTAAAATGCTGGTGGGTGTCAACATGCCCAGTTGCCTGATAAGGCGTTTTGCACAAATGCTTTGCAAAATGTTTTGAAAATGAGATTTAAAGTAGGTTTCCTGTAGTATTTTTTAGCAGGTTGCTGGAATAGATCTGGATGTGTATTGTCTGTGCTTTTGTCAAATTCCTAGCAGAGTGCAGGAGCCAGGAAGGATCATTCCCACCCTGGCAATGGGGAATTCTTGTTTTACATGTGAACAGCCAAATTCTGTCAGAGAATCATAGAAACTAAATGAAAGAAGAGACCCAGCAGAAATGGAGACATTCCATGGGATTAAGATGTCTGGCTGTCAAAGAAACCTTAAAAACCAGCTTTTCCAAGCTTGCTTTGGGGAGGAAAGAGTAAGAAAACTACATGGAAATATTCACCAAAATGAACTAACAAATTTCTGTGAGTCGATAGCTGGGAAATTTGGTTCAGTGCTGTTCTTAGTCACTGGCAGAGCAGGAAAGCATTGCTGATAAAATGTAACTGGGGGAAATCACCTTCCTGCTTCAATGCAGAATGGGCAGCAGGAAAGAATGCATTTTGCAGCTTTTTGCAAACTTTTGCAACTTTTTGTTGGCAGCTGACTCTAGGAATGACACATTGCTGACATCCAAAACCCATTCTGTGTGAGTTCTGTGACTGAGAAATCACTGATTTGATGTTTTCCGTCTTAAATAATCATGTTCAGGGTGGGACTGACAGGTAAATGGACAGATAATTTGTCTCTCTAAGATGATTTCCATGGGGAAGACAATTAAAAATAGCAGAAATTTTTGGCTGTTCTTGCTACTTTTGCTGAGGGAAGTTTTTTGAGTCCTCAGTAGCTGACAGTGGACAATACCTGTTTATTTTAATTTTTCACTCCTATGGATCCATCACTGAAAACCAGTGGACAATACCTGTTTATTTTAATTTATTTTTCACACGTATGGATCCATCACTAAAAACCCAAGATGTCTATAGATTTAGCAGACTAAGAGGGGAAAAAAAAGAGCATCAGAATTGGGAGAGGAAGGTGAATGAGAGGTTTGTGCAGCTAATTCCTGCTGCTCTTGGTGTCCCTCTGAATTCCTCATTTCCTGAGCAAACACAGGCAGGTGCAGAGAAAGGCTGAAGGTCTCCTGGCTGGAGCTTTCTGGGGCTGAATGAGAATTTGCTTGAACAAGGATTAGGAGCTTGAATCTTATTACTCTGGGATGGAGGTTTGCCAGTGATAGAACCACAACAAGATTGCTTTATTAAAGTACTTTCTGAGGATTATTAAAGAAAAAAGGCTCTGCCCTCTTTCTACCTTTAGATCATAGCTGAACAAATGCAGAATTTGGGGAAAACACAGAGGAGAAAACCACAAATGAAATGCAAAAATATACTCAGGTCAGTACCACTGTCTGCCCTGAAATTGGTTTCCTCTGCCAGTAAACAGCTGAACAGATGGAAAAGGTCTGAAACAAAGGAAAAACAGCACCTGACAAAAATGGGTAGTGCTTGGGATCTGGAGAGAGTGTTGCAGTTACCTGGAGAAGGTAACCTTAATTTAGGCAAAGAGATGAGAGGTTGGCTTGCAGCATAAGGAAATATGAATTTCGGAAATGTTGAATTTTGGAAATGTTGAGTTTAGGAAATACAGGAATCTTGAATTGAGAAGGTATTTTATGCTCTAGGTGCTGGCATCACCAAAAATACAAATTGTTTTGGTAGCTCTAATGTGTCTCAGCAGTGCAGAGTTTTTCTCATAGTGTTCTGAGTGGGAAACTCAACCAAATTCCTGCTTTGCCCTGCTTGTTATTTTTGTTCCCTGGAGTCAAACCAACATATTATTCCCTGAGCTTCTTCATTTGCAGGAATAATTTAATAACAAGAATTTTTGTCTGTCATGGATCCTGTGCTGTGTTTCTTTGGCTCTGTGATAGATTTGACATTAAGTTATGACTTCCATTTAGGCACCACGTTTTGCAAGCAGCACTTTGGACAGTAATTCTTTATTCCTCAGAGGCTGAAAAATTGCATCTATTTTTAATAGCTTTGGATTTGTTGGCATATTTATATTAAATCTGTTTGTTCTTCCCTAACTCCCTTTAATAGAAATTAGACTTGTAATTAATTTAATAACAGCACCTGGGTCAAAGGAATTATTTCATGCCACCTCTCAGTTAACAGGAATTAAGATATTTAATTTTGAGTAGTATTGTGTATGCAGAAATCTTCCATTTCAAAAAGAATAATTAGCAGTATTGTTGAATTAACTGGGTTTCTCTTTGGTCAGCTTTACATTGCAGAAGGACTGAGGAAATGGAATATTTTCCATGTTTTCTTTGCTGTTCAGCTCTGGCACGGCACATGTAAAATCCCTGGATGAATGGCAGTGCAGTCACTGTGATTTCTGTGCTTAGCCTGGCTGGGAAATGGAACTTGCTTGTGGCACACACCTGGAGGATGGAAGTGCCCAGCTCCTGGGGTGCCTCTAATCACCCAGCCAGCTTTGCTACCTCCATTGAAGTGTTCAGTGCTGCTGCAGCTGAAACCCTGGGAAAACCTCTGCTAGTTCAATTCTTGTTTTTAAATTCTGATTTCAGAATAGGAAAATGTTGTCCCTCTCTCCCCAAAACCCAAATAAACCCCTTCTGTTTGGGTAGTTCAGACACAAAGCTCTCAAAAAATACTTCCCTCTGTTCACTTGTAACATTTATTTGTTTGCCAAGGCTCTGAGTGGGTGTTTAATTTTATTTAAAGGACAGCGTGAATAGCCTCTGGCACTTCATTTAGAATTTATACAATTTCCCACTTCCCTTAGATAAATCCTAGTGAAGGAAACATCTTTTATATGTCAAGAAAGTTGTGATTTCCACCCCATTTGTAGTCATGTTTTATTTACAAAAAAACTCTTGGGGCAGTATCTGAGTTCCTCGTCAGGTAATTAGCTATATTAGATGCATTAGATGAAAACATTAGAACATTTTTTGGTCAGAGAAACAACATTTAGTGAATTAATCCTGGGTATATATTGCCAGTGGGAGCTTTGTGCTCATTTTCTGCCTGTCCAGAACTGCAGGAGCTTTGCAAGGTCTGAGTGGAGCTGAGCTGCTGGAATGGAACTGAGCAGACACATTGCTGGGTGTGCTGGGAGCTCCTCTGGGGCTCTGATGGTGAATCCTGCAGGTTTTCCTGCTCACTGTCTGGTTTGGAGAGTCAGAATGAACAAGGCACAGCAAATGTCATTTTGGGAGGGGAAAAAAAGGAATTAATGAATTGGGGTCCTCCCGGGGGTTTCCCGAAAAATTGTGGGTGTGCTGGGAGCTCCTCTGGGGCTCTGATGGTGAATCCTGCAGCTTTTCCTGCTCACTATGTGGTTTGGAGAGCTCAGCAATGAACGAGGCACAGCAAATGTCATTTTGTGAGGAGATGAGAAGGATGTCAATGAATGTGATGCTCCATCCCATGGCAGTGAGTTCCCTCCAGCCCAACCTTTCCTGCAGGACACCAGCAGCATCTCCTGGGGGCTGCAGGGAGAGCTGAGCTGCTGCTCTGCCCTGCTCTGCCAAATGCCTCAAATGCAGCTCAGCCAAGCAGTGCTCTGCTCTGGAGAGGTTGGTTACACATCTGTCCAGCTGCAGTGGGATTTGTGTTCTTTGGGGACACAGGAGGAAGCAGTGGAGTTGTCACTGCATTGCTTGCTTTGAACGAAAAGTAAGATTTTATAAGAGCTGAGATGCTGCTGTTTTACTCCTCCTGTGCCCCCAACTTGCTGCCTGAACGAGGAGTTTTCTGTAAAATCCAACTACAGAGGTACCCAGAGCTCTGGGAAATGCTGGGATCCAGGAATCCACCCCCTGTGGGACTGAGAGATGCTCGAGCTGACAGCAAATTAAACAGCCCCACAGTGAAAATGGGCAGAGGAATAACCAGCAGTGCACTGGAAATGTGCAAAATGACAGCCCTGACCTCTGCCTTGGAAATGGGAACTCCTTCCTTGCTCACCTGAAGGGAAATTTGAAACTTGCTCTGCCTGGTTTGTTATATTCACATTGATTTTACAGTTTTCCTTACAATTAACAGATAAGGTGCTTCTCTACCTCCACTCAGCATGTTATTTATCCTTCCCAGACAAGGGTTATTACATGCTGTCTCCTTTTCAGGCAAAATCCAATCAATTTCCTGCTCTGTGCTGTAAAATTGGGGTAAAGGGATAGAGCAGAGGAGTCATCTGTCATGATTCCTCCTCAGTGTCCTGTGGGAAATGAGTGGCTGGGAAGAGCTAACCAAGGCTGAAAGATGGCATTTCCTCCTTGCAGCCCGAGCTCAAAGAGCCCAGCCTCAGACAATGGAGTTGAGATGAAATTCTCAACTTACTTCTCTCTGCCCCTCTTGTGTCATTCTGAAGAAATCGAAAGCCTCACGAGCTGTTGAGCTTTCTGGGGTTTTTTTGCAATGTTTTATGGATCTCTGGGTGGAAAAGCAGATCCCTTCTGAAGCCAAACCATTTGTTTAGTTGCAGTTCATTAGTTTGCACATACTGAGCTGCCCTTGGTCGCTCTTGCTGCCGTGCAGGAGGAGCTGGGGGCTGTCAGTGGAACCAAAATCCATCTTCTGCCAATAGATAAAACTGGGGCAAAGTGAATAAAAACGAGTGACTGCTCCTCACAGGGCACCCCAGACTGGTGTGGTTAGCCAAGGAGAGAGAGCTCATCATGAGAAACTCAGATGTGAGGTTTAGAATTTGGCAGTTTGCATAATTGCTCTCCTGCAATGTTCTCATCTTGGCAAGCTCCCTCTGTAAGGCTGCCCTAGAGCACAGGTCAGATCCTTCCCCAGCCCCTGAGTCCCTGAAGGATTTCATTTAACCTGAAATCTTACTGGCCTCAGTGGGATTTGGACACTTGCTTGAAATTCAGCAACCATGTTTCCTTGAACCATTTATTGAAAATGAATTCTCTGGATGGGCAGCCTTGGGGCATGGGAATGATGTGGGCTTTTACAGTAAACATGACAAAGATATTCTAGGGTGAGTAGAGAATTTCGGATGCATTTTCAAATTAAAAACTGGGCTGAGATCTGACTTTCAAAAATGCTTCAATAGTGTTGGGAGGTGGTGAGGAGTGAAAAGCTCAGTCTAGTGTCCCCACAGGTAGTACAATGTGAGTTTCATTAAAAATCCTGACCAAGTGGAACTGAAATATTTCTCCGTTTTCCCATGATTTCTCCCTTTTCCCATGCTACCTTCACTTTCTCCTTTCTCTGCTGCTCAGCAGAACAAAGAGCAGAAAGTTCTCACTGTTTCTTCCCTGGTTCCAGAGTGACCAGCAGGAAATAAATCTGTCAAGCCTCAGGCCAGGCTGGTGTGGCTTTCAGAGTTCTCACTGAGGAGTTAATTCTTTTGGGATCAGAGCAAGAAGGAGGATCAGTCAGCTTCAGAGCTGGGCAGTGACAAGTTCCTCAGCTGAGCTCAGAGGTGGCAGCTGGGCAGGTTAACCACAAGGTCTGGAATCAGTGAGCACAGGAGCTTTCAATGTGTGAACATAAAAATGGGGAAAAAAGAAACCACAGTGATTTAAAACTTGAGCAAAAAGAGACTTTGAATGGGGAAGGTGAGCAGCACTGCTCCAGGCTTTGCCAGCAGTGCTTCTCCACCTCTGGGGATTAACAGATTTTCCATTCAGACTGCTAGCTGGATAATGCTGTATTCAACGTGCTGGAGGAATTTGCAGTATTTTAACAGTAACCTCAATACAGTAGGCATTCATTTAATAAAGTTAGTTTGTGCCAGGCTGGTCTAACAGCAGAGTGAGCTGATTAAAGCCTGGCAGACCCTGTTGACATTTCTAATAAAGAAATCACTACCACAGCATTTTTCTCCACTTAAAGCAACAAGAGCAAGAATGGTGAAGAAATCAAACCTTTAGAGAGAAGGACGCTGTTGACAGCACCTTTTAACTTCCTCCATTTAATCACTAATGCTCAGCTTTTGCCACCACTAGGACATGTAAAACAGCAATATATTCATTACTCATCATCTACCGGAGTGCCTGGAAATTAGGAGTGTGCAGGATGGTGTGAGGAGTCTATGGAGAGGGCAATGCCACACTCACAATAAAATAATTCACCAAAAAAATCTTTTAATCTAGAGCTGCTGAAGAGCTCATTGACTTGGATTTGCCACTTTTATTCACATTGCAGATTTGCCAGGGAGAGCTTCACATTTGATGTGTTCCTTCCTGGACAAACCTCTCCTCAGTGGGATTCTGCACAGCCCAATCCACTAAAAAACACTTGTGGGATCAGGGAAAAACCAGAGTCCATCCCAGGGAATGTGGAAAGGTGAGCTGATTTTCACAGTCAACAAATTAAAGGATACTTTATGTCCATACCTTCAGGCAAATTAGCCACTGGGGATCATTTATTTAATCCTTATCATATTACAGTGCAAACCAGACTATTAATTACACAACAATATTAATGGTTTAATAATGGTAAGAGCTAAATGAGAGTTTTCGGAGCTATTCCCACACCTGTGATTAGCCTGTGTACTTTGGGATAAAACCATTGCTCTGTTTATTTGGCTAATGAGGCCAACTCAGTGTGACCACTGAGAGATTTAGGAGCTGCTTAGTTTGGTTGTCCCTTACATTATTCAGATTTTCAGCCAATCCCATGGAATATTGTGAAGTCACACCCTTATCCTCCTCAAAGGCTCATTTTAAACTCTCCAAGCTCACCAACATTAATGTAAATTGATGTGGGTTTGTCCAGAGCTGTGCCATCTGCTGTGCTGTGTTTGCCACCTCACCTGCTGCCCTGGATCATGTTCTGTGGGACCTCTGCTGAAAAATGAATAATTAACAGTGTGTACATGCACTAGTGCAGAACTGAGTTAGCTCTGTCCCTTGGGCATTCTTGTGGGAGAATGAGATGATGAGAAAAATGTCAGGAGCAGCGTCCCTCAGGTGCTTTGCACTGCTCCTCATCTCTCTGGGGTGAAGGGCAGTATTTGGGGTTAAATTTAGCTTTGGTTCTATCAGGTGTGTCTAGCACTTCAGAATATTTATCCATCACTTGCTAGGCCATTATTCACCTTAAAATAAATGTGGAAAAAAGGACAAAGGAGGTTTATGAATGATACCAATATTTCCAATATTTTCCATCCCATGTGTCCATCTTCCCTTTCCTCTGAAGGAACCAAGGAAATGTGGAAAACAGTTATGAATTCTCCAAAAGTCTCCCCCCACACGATGCTTATTATTTCCAGGCAAACCTTTGACTGCCACTGCTGCTGTATATTTGTGATCAAAGAGTACTTCAGTCATTTCTAGATAACTTCATCAAACCCTTGTATTGTCCAAATTCTCTGTACTGCCCAGAGATTTATCAGCCTCAGGTGTGTGCAGCAGACAGACAGAAGGAACCCTGAAAACCTTACCATTAAAACAAACCTTTTGGCAAATACATATATCAGTAAAGCTTAAAGAACTGGCAGATCTTTTATTTAATTTATCTTTGCATCCCCAGGGAGAGCAGTTTTCTGTGCTAATACCATCTTCCTTCAGCTGAACCTCTGCACACGTGAGAAGTGCAAAAGTGACAGTTTACATGAAAAAGGCTTTTTTAATGTGCACTGTTTAACACCCTCAAACACATTCCTAGCTTGCAAATTGAGTTGTGTACAAAAGATGCAAAAACCAAATCTAAAAATACATCAAGTGTCAGACTAAATTAAAATTCATGCTTCCTTAAGTGGGCACAGTACAAATAAAAGAAGCCTTGGTAGAAGCAAAACTGCTGCTTCTGTTCAGCTTTTTAGCCAGCTGGGGCTAAATGTTGTTGGGAAGGAATGCCTGTGGTGGTGAGTTGGGAATTGTCTGTTGTTGGGAATTGGGGGAATTGTCTGTTCCTGGTTTGCCAGAATACCTGGTTCTGCTTTCCCAGCAGTTGTTATGGCATAGCTTGAGCTGCAGGTAGGTTTTATCCATTCCTGTGATGTTTGTTCAGCTATCCCCTTGCTGAGGTTCAGTCTGGCTGTGGTTTGCACCCTGTCCTGGGTGTGATGTGTGAAATCCCTTGGGTCAGGCAGCACCAGCCTGTGGAGCTGCTGGGGCTGCAGGAGTCTCTGCAAACACAGCCTTGGATATCTGTGGCTAGCACAGACCTTTCCCGTGAGAATTCTTTCTCTCTTCTTCCTGTGTTTTTATAAACAAAGATAAAGTTTGGATGTTTGTTGAAACAGTTTCTCAAAATATAGACAGTTCAGGCCTGGCAGTCAGCCTAGGGGGAGACCTTGAACTGACCAATCTGGGTGACCTTTGAAAAGTCTCTATAAGTTGGAATTAAATAATAAAACCTTTTTCTTGATGCCACACTTTGAACCTAGATCTTTTTTCTCTGCTAGCGGCTCAACAGTGACGATATCCATATCTGCACTGATTCCTTCCACCCTTCCACGTTCAGCACTCAGCCTTGCTGTAAAGAGGCATTTCAGAGCAACAGCTTTCCTGATCAGACCCTGAGCTCTGCAGGGTGGGAATCTGAGCTCTTTGTCCCAACAGCTTCCCCAGCCTGGAGCAGCAGTGCTGCAGCTGAGTGATCATCAGCTCTGTGCTGCTTCAGCCCTGGCTATCAGGAGACCTGAGTGCACACCTGAGCCAGAGCCATGGCTTCTTGCAGGGTGTAAAATCCAGCAGAGTGCTTTTGGAAACAGCCAGGTTGACTTTTGACACAGCAGCATCGATTTCCTCCCTCTCCTTTGAGTTCATGTTTTTACATTTCCGTGGCTTCTGACATTTTGCAGATTTTTGCAAATGAACGTGATGACAGACAGGAATAAACCTAATTGTGAGAGTCCAAGAGGAAGCAGAGAGGAATGCAAAGTAGGTCAGGGAAGGAGAAGGTGAAGGGAGCTTTCTGACAGGAGGGACATCTCCTCCAGATAACACAGGGAGAGATTTCAGCTCCAAAACCTTCTTTTATTGCCTTGCTGAATTCTGACAGGCATTGCCATGGTGCTCTCTGAAATATTGCAACTCTCTGAGGTCAGAGCAAGCTTTCCATGGAAAATGATAATGTTCTGCTTCCTTTATTTTAATTAGTATTTCAGTGGAAGGGAGGAAGTTGCTGATTTATGTAATTCTTTAAAAGAGGGCAGGGCAGCAAACTTCAGAGTAATGTATTTTTTGACATATATATTACAGTGGTTTTGAAGACTTTTTTTGCAGCAGTTTGCAATCCTTTTCTGCAGAGCAAAATATTCCCCTCAGACAGCAGAATTCCACGAAGTCATCACTGATTCATGCATTTCATGGTTATTTGCTATTTTTGCAGCCTCATCTGTGCATTTTCACTCCATGGCATCCTGCAGCCACCTTCATTGCTATCTGCTGTGCTCAAGTATTTATGCAGATTGCTTTAAGAATATGCTTTCAAGCAGTTCAAGGAAAACAAACTCTTTTAGATAATTGTAGTTATCTACGATTTTTTTTTTTCTGCATGTGAAAATATTTAATGAACGAAAAAGGATATAACTTGGTTTTTAACAATGAAATATGAATCTCATCTAGCTGAGAGCATTTCTAGAAGTTATTGGTATTTTCCCTCTCAGCAGTGTTTGTTCCCAGGCTGCAGTTTTGCTCCTCTCAGCATGGCTGGCACAGCTCTGTGAAGAATCCCAGGGATTTTGGGGAAAAGGGCACTGAGGGTGATAATTTCAGTGATCTGAGCTGCAAGGCTCATGGTGTGGCTCATGGTGTCACCCTGAGATGAGCTAAGCAGGTAGTTTTAACTGCTTTCTACAATAAAACCACCTTCAGTTGAAATTATTGACATGCTTAAATACTTGATGGAAATCTTGTCTGTCTTGGGGTTTTCTGTCCAGCATGGGAAGGAATTCAGCAGCAGCTGAGGTGTCCAGGTGACTCACCATGTGGGTTATGGTGTCACCCTGAGATGAGGCTAAGCAGGTAGTTTTAATGCTCTGGACATTAACATCATCCTCAGTTGAAATTATTGACATGCTTAAATACTTGATGAAAATCTTCTCTGTTTGGGGTTTTTCTGTCCAGCATGTGAGGGAATTCAGCAGCAGCTGAGGTGTCCAGGTGACTCACCATGTGGGTTATGGTGTCACCATGAGATAAGGCTAAGCAGGTAGTTTTAACTGCTTTGTACATTAACACCATCCTCAGTTGAAATTATTTACATGCTTAAATGCCTTCTGAAAATCTCTGTTTTGGGTTTTTCTGTCCAGCATGTGGGGAATTCAGCAGCAGGTGGTGTCCAGGTGACCAGGAGGTCCATGGCAGGACCTGCAGCAGGACACCTCTGCTGGCTCACTTTGCTCCACTCAGACAGGATTTCCCTTCCTGATGGAGCAAAAGCCAACTTGGCACCTCAGCCCTGCAGAGCACTTTGCCTCTCCTCCCCTGGCACACAGACCAGTTCAGCAGTGAGCACCTGGCTGCCTTCCAGTGCTCAGAATAAAGCTTGTCCTCACAGTTCTTGGGGCTTGGAGGCTCTTGGGCATCCCTTTGCTCCTAGAGGAGGTGAAGTCCTGCTGGGAGGAGCAAAATCTCCTCTTTTTGCTGCTTTGTTTGTCTTTTCCCTTCAGCTGCTGACCTGAGCTGATCCCCAACGTTAGCACCTGAGGCTCACTGTGCATTGCAAGGTTTGTGTGCTGAGCTGGGTGGAGCTTAGCACAGCTTTGTCCCACTGGATTAAAACTGTTCCCGCTGTGAAGTCACTGCGCTGAAAAAAACCTTTTTTTTGAAAGCTTAACTGTGCTCATGTAAACTCTTCACTTGTATAAATGCCATAAAAATCAAATCTCAGCATCACATTGCTGTGCTGAGGAAAGAGTGGTTTCTCTCGAATATTTGGTATTTCTTGGCTGTTGTTCATGTGTAGAGAAAAACCAAAAACCAACCAAAAAACCTCCATAAACAAACGCAAACCCCCAGTCTACTTCATTGAGGGAAATAATATAAATTAAAAATACCTCTGCAACTGCAAGGCTTGTGGCTGGCAGCCCTTGACCTCATTTGTAGCTCTTGAGAAAGAAGGAATCTCAGGTTGCAATTATCTGTCCTAATACTCCACCTTGTAGCAGGTATTAATGTATAATCACTTGGACACAAAAATGAAAATGTGATTTACAGGGCTGTGTCATTTACTGATTTCTTGCTCAACGAGAGCAGCCTGATGCTTGTTTAACTCTTTCATCTCTCACTGCACTGGACTCAAACTGAAGCAAGTTGCTCTGTCAAATGGAAAGTTTGAAAGGTTGTAAAATAGTTCTCTGAAGGTGAATCAGCCACTCAGCTCGGGCTCTGTATCTTAACCTCCTTTTTCTGTGGTCCTGGTGCTGAATGCAGTGGAGTTTCTGTGTTCCTGGTGCTGAATGCAGTGGAATATCTGTGGTCCTGGTGCTGAATGCAGTGGAGTTTCTGTGGTCCTGGTGCTGAATGCAGTGGAGTTTCTGTGGTCCTGGTGCTGAATGCAGTGGAATATCTGTGGTCCTGGTGCTGAATGCAGTGGAGTTTCTGTGGTCCTGGTGCTGAATGCAGTGGAGTTTCTGTGTTCCTGGTGCTGAATGCAGTGGAGTTTCTGTGTTCCTGGTGCTGAATGCAGTGGAGTTTCTGTGTTCCTGGTGCTGAATGCAGTGGAGTTTCTGTGTTCCTGGTGCTGAATGCAGTGGAGTTTCTGTGTTCCTGGTGCTGAATGCAGTGGAGTTTCTGTGGTCCTGGTGCTGAATGCAGTGGAATTTCTGTGGTCCTGGTGCTGAATGCAGTGGAGTTTCTGTGTTCCTGGTGCTGAATGCAGTGGAATATCTGTGGTCCTGGTGCTGAATGCAGTGGAATTTCTGTGGTCCTGGTGCTGAATGCAGTGGAGTTTCTGTGGTCCTGGTGCTGAATGCAGTGGAGTTTCTGTGTTCCTGGTGCTGAATGCAGTGGAATATCTGTGGTCCTGGTGCTGAATGCAGTGGAGTTTCTGTGGTCCTGGTGCTGAATGCAGTGGAATATCTGTGTTCCTGGTGCTGAATGCAGTGGAGTTTCTGTGTTCCTGGTGCTGAATGCAGTGGAGTTTCTGTGTTCCTGGTGCTGAATGCAGTGGAGTTTCTGTGTTCCTGGTGCTGAATGCAGTGGAGTTTCTGTGTTCCTGGTGCTGAATGCAGTGGAGTTTCTGTGTTCCTGGTGCTGAATGCAGTGGAGTGTCTGTGGTCCTGGTGCTGAATGCAGTGGAATTTCTGTGGTCCTGGTGCTGAATGCAGTGGAATATCTGTGTTCCTGGTGCTGAATGCAGTGGAGTTTCTGTGGTCCTGGTGCTGAATGCAGCAGAGTTTGTGTCTTCTTTGGCTGAAATCTCTGACCAAATACAAACACTTTCTGCTGCATTAGGGACTTCTGTCATCCCCATGTTTCTTTCTCCTTTTTCCTCCTTTTAATAACCCACTTTGTCCACATATCAAAGCAATGTACATTTACCCAGTATTTTATTTATGTTCACCCAAAATCAAGATTATCCTGTGTGTTTTCACTGACTTTTCTCCACCACACACTTGTAACTTGTGGAATCTCCCAAGCAGAGCTCCTGATGTCCTCAGCAGAGCAGGGAAAGGCAATCACCTTCCCACCTGCCTGTCCTGGGCAGCATCCTACCTGCTCTGGGTGAAAGAGAATTCAATTCCCAAGCAGCAGTGCCACCTCAGCAGCTCAGTGTCACTGCTGGTGTGCAGCTGGCTCAGTGCTGACTGTGCTGTTCAGAGCTGAGCACAGTGGATAGGGGAGATTTCCCACCCCTCCCCTGGAGAAAAGGTAGTTTTGCTCATTTTTTGAGCTCAGTTTAGTAGTTCCACTCCCAGCTGCAGCTTGACTGGGAGTGTGGATGTTGCTGAGGACAACATTCAGCATGTTGGGCTGCTAAGCCTTCTCTACAGCTTGGAGAAGACCTTGGTGTTAAGGGTATTTCTAGGAGGACTTGCTTAAAATCTCAGCTTTTTCAAAAGAGCACTTGTGTGCTGTGCTAAGCACACTTGAATTGCAGCTTTCAGTGGGAATTAAGAGGCTTTGCATCTTGAGGATGAAAGATGCAGCCAAAAGCATGGAGAAATCAGCAGGTTCTCCAGGCCCCTGATTTATTCACAGAATGGAGTAAAACTTGATTTGCATTTTGTTTTCAGTCCACATCTTATGTCAGCTCTTCAAAGTAGGGATGAAGAACATAAAGGGTTTATTCAGGAATGAAGAACAGGAAGGGTTTATGCATTCTAGAGACAATTTCAGTGCCAGAGACACTTCCCATTCCATGGTCATGTGGCATGAAAGGCATTTTTGATTTTTTTTTGTGTGGAAAGGAAGATGACAATGTCAGTACATGAGCCAAGGGATCAGGAGACACGAGAGAGCAGCTCAGCAGCCAGCCTGCAGTGTGAATGTCATTCCTTTTGTTTTCCCCTGGCCTTTCCAGCTGCATGTGTTGTACTTGGAGCAGATGATGCTCTTGCTGTGTCAGATTTTCGTGTTAACTCATCACTGAGGCTCTTGGCTCATCCAGAGCTCCAGAGGGAAGGTCCAGCTCATCATTTCACTCTTCCCATTGTTCCCCAGCACCCCCAGAGAGTCCTGGGTTTACCACAGTTACCCTGGATTTACCTCCATGGGAGCTCCAAGGAGCTTTCTGGTTTTCCATTCCTCCTCTTGGATAAAAACTCTGAATGATTTCAGAAAAGCTTTCTGATAGAAGAGACATCTGGGGAGGAGAGGAGAGTCAGTGGCTGGGAAAGGATAATGTTGGGTGTAACTCAGCTCAGTTTTATTCACCTTTCTGGCAGAACATCCCTGCTGGTCCCCAGTGGGTTCCTCCCTGACTGCAGACAGACAGGCAAGCTGCAAAAATGGATTTGCCTCTTTGAAGTGCTGTGTGCTTTCTGCAAATTAATAGTTAATTAGCACTGGAGTATAAGGAGACGAGGCAGAGGAGATCCATGGAATTGTGACTCTGTGTTTTATGTCTGGAAATGAGCCAAGAATTTTGGGTCAGAGCATGGAGAACTGCAATGCAATCCCAGTGCAGGAGCTCTGTGCTCTGCTGCTCCCCAAAATCACCTTCCTCAGGTCTCTGCATTTCTGTGTTTCTGTTTTAATGGATGAAATGCCTGTGCTGGACCTGATCTCCCCAGGGGGGTTGGGGTCTCTGCAGGGAAGAGAGCAGAGAAACCTCAGCTTTGGGGTTATTCTTGCAGCAGTTATTATTGTCCAAGTGTATTCCCAAAAACAACAATTCCAACTCCTGTGCCAAGGTCTCCAGACAAATGGGTAGAATCTCAACTGATTGCTTTATGGCTAACTTGGTTTTTTCCCCTCTTTCTCTCTCCCCTTCAGTGTTTGAAGTCAGAATTGCCTCTGCACAACTCAGGCTGCAGCTGGCAAGAATGGAGATTTCCTCTGCTCCACAGTGGGGTGTATAATTGACAGTAATGGCTGTAAAATCCAGAGCTCAGGGCTGGTTTTTCCTTTTCCTTCCAAGCCATCCCTCTGGAAAAGAGCTTGATCAATGGCTGAGCATTGCAGCCTGGTGTTAACACATGCAGAACGTTAAAGAGCCGCTTTAGGAATAAATAATCTAATTCCGTTTATAATCCTTACTGTTGTTTAAAAAGAAATAAGAGTAATAACGAAAACAAATTACCCTTTATTGAAATATTAATCTTGGATGGTAATTGCGCCTGAATAAATATTTCAGTTGCACAGAGTGGGTTGTATTGTCAGACGCTGAAAGGCGTGCTGTGGCTGAGCCCAGTGCTGTGTCTGTGATGCTCTGAAAGCTTTCCTGTGCTCTGCCTGCCCTGGGATTGTCACTGTGCATTAGCAGCAGCTCCCTGAGTGATGGATGAGTGCTGAAGGAGGCCAAGGACGTCACTCTGGCACTGGCTCCTCGCTGGGGTTGCTCCAGTCACATCAAAATGATAGATATATATATATTTTCATCAAACCAGCAGCATTCACAGCACTGAGGCTTTGTGCTGTCTGGGAGAGCAAAGCAGAGATAAAAATGCACTCTGTAGTTTTTGGGGGAGCTGGTGCTCCAAATTCATGCTTCTGACCTCATCCAGGTGCAAAATAATACACCACTGAACTTCTTTAAATAGACAGCTGGGACCTCTGGGCATTAAAAAACTGTATTATCAGCTACTGCTTTTATTTTTTATTTTTATTTTTATTTGTCTTCATTTCTCCTTCCCACTGAACCTTGTGCAGTGCCACTGCACTGGTGCAGAGCAGAATCACCACCCAAACAGCCCCCAGATTCCAAATGGAGCACTAATGGAGGACTTCATATCTTTACTTTAAAGTCTGTCAAGAAGGCAAATGTTTTTGGCCTTTTACAGATTTAAATGCAGTGGAGTGGAATAATCTATCTAGAAAAGAGCTGACTTTCTGAAATCAAACTCCTCTATTATGGACTGCCTTGCAGCTTGTGGAGATTAGGAAGGTGAGACACAGAAAACCAAACCATTCTTCAAGGTTTTCCACTCTGCTGGATGTGCTGTGAGCAATCCTGACCCATTCCTGGGAAAGGATGAGGTATTCTTCAATATTCTCCATTCTCCAAGGTTTTCCACTCTGCTGATGTGCTGGGAACAATTCTGATCCCAGCTTTCTGATCTTTCCTGGGAAAGGATGAAGTTCTGCTCCTGGAGGATCGCAACGATCAGGATTTGTTCCTTTGCAAATCCTACTGTAGCCCTGAACTCTTCCTTTTGGGAGTCCCTGCCAAATGTGAGATCCCAAATCCCATCCAGGGTGTCAGCAATGCCCAGAGCTGAGTGCTGAAGTGGCTTCCAGGGTCACTCAGCAGGGCAGTGACACAGCCAGACGTCTGCTGTGCTCTCTGCTCAGCGTCTCATGTCAGCAGCAATTCTTCATCACTCTCTGGCTGCTCCTGTTGTATTCCTGCTTGAAAATGGACTCAGTGCTGATACCCACTGAGGTCAGTCCAGTCCTGATCCCAAATTTCATCTCCAGCTCCAGCAGTGCTGTAGGATTGGTGGAAGTTTCTCTTCCTGCCGCAGGGAGTGTGGCTGTGCTTTCTGAGACAGAAGAGCAAAGGATCCTCGTGTGTTCAGCATGGAGCTTGTGAAAGCAGGAGCACACTTCAATTCACACTCAGCAATACCATGGAGATGTCGTTTGGTTCCTACCTGTGGCAGAAATGTCTGTTCTGGAGCCACTAACTGCTTCAATCTTCATTTCTCTAACTGCTTCAATCCTCTCCACTTCTCCTTCTCACACAAATGGCTTCCCAGTTGTTTCTGCCTCATCTTTTCTCCACACAATTCATCTGCCCACTTCTCACATTCATGTAAAAACTTTGGCACCAATCCTTTGGTGTTTTGTATTTTAGATTATTTTGCTCCTTAGCATTGGGAAAGTCTCCACCAGAAATTCAGATGTGATTTTTGTCGCTTCTTGTTTTACATCTCCAGGAATTTTGCAGAACACCATGTTTCTTTTATGAATAAAGAGTGAGAGTTCTAAATTATTAAATGTAGAAATAAGAGATAGAGACATATTTTGTAAAGCACTTTTCTTTTGCAATTGTCAAAGAAAAGTTTGATTAGTTCATGTTATTGCATGGTTTTACCATGAAAAAAGAATAGATTCCTTTACTTTCCTGAAGTTTTGGAGTTACTGCTGGTCATTGTGTGTCCTGGGGTGCTGTGATAGAGAAAACAATCCTATTGCATTTTGAATTTCCAGTAGCTGTGCTAACAGCAGAATCAGCCCACCAGATACCAAACTCACTCAGTGCTGAGGAGATGAACACTGAAAGAAAACCTCATTTCTTCATGATAACATTGTGAACTTTGCTGCTTTGCTGGCGCAGTCGGGATGGCTGGGAGCAGAGTTAGGTCATGCTGTTCATTATGGGAACCCCAAATCCAGAGCTCTGTGTCCCTGCAGGTCAGTTCTGAGCAGCATCACTCAGAGGTCAGCAATCATCCTCTCCACACATAATTTGGTGAATTTCCCGAGTTGAACTGCAGAGTTTGCTGATAAAGGAGAGCTCAGCAGACTGTTTGATTCATTCCTATTTAGCAGAGTATTTACACATCTGCTTAACCTGGGAGAGCAGAGCTTGCTGAGCAACTGGGGCTTGAAGGAAAACCAGGAAGCCATAAAATGGAAGTTTTTCTGTCAGCAGCCTGATTTCTGTGCATTTTCTGCTTAGGAATGAATGCATTGATGGATTCTCAGGGAGTGCTCTGCATCTCTTCTCACAGAGGCATCACTCACTCCTTCCCTTCTGCTTCCGAAAATTTAATAATCCTTAACCTCTGCCCTGCTCTCCAGTTTTGTTGAAATTGGTCTAATGTACTGCAGGGAATGACAGAGACTCAGATATACTGATTGCATAATCCTTTCTTTATTAAGGAGCTTGGAAAAAAGAAAAACAAACCCCAAACCAGCTTGTTAGAGCCAAAACTGCCACTGCAAAAATTATTTCTTTCCAAGCATTTTATCCTGTCTGATTTTAAACCCTCCCAGATATTGTGTTTGCCACTTCTTTTTGAGGCTCTTCCACTGTCCTTTTCCTTTGATTTTGCTCTATATTTCCTGTTGTTTCTAATTATACTCTCCTGCCTACCTCCTCCAGCAATTTTCTCTCCTTGACGCTTAAATCCTTGAAATACTTGTGGAAAGTTAGCACTTTCTGCTTCTTCTGCCTTTTAAGCCTCACCTACTGATTTTTTTCAGAAAATCACCAGCCTACCTTCGGCTCTGCTTGATGTTCCTTCCAGTATTGCACATTCAGGCCCTCTGGAAATCTGGCAGATTATTCCTTCCACCGTTTTTCTCAAAAACCCTGTCCATTTCCTGCAGTCACCGTGGCTCTTGTTTGTACTTTATCCTGCTGTGCAATGCCAGCAGAACTAAAGTCAAGCAGCTTGAGCAAAGCAAATGGAAAGCCATGCCTAAAATCCCATTTATTCCCCCAGACTGCAGCGATAATTCTGGCAGCGCTGTGTTTTAATTCTGCACGTCGTTGGGTTGCTTTTAATATTCCTACCAGCTGCCTGGTGGATTTCTCCACACAAATTCCCAGAACCACATTAGTTATGAGGTTTGGAGTAAGTTCCCCATCCAAATTTTCCATTTTGCTTGCTTGGAGGAGATATTTTAAACCTATATTTTTGGTGGGTTTGTGTCCCAGCCGGTACATCCTTGAGGATTTTCACTGCAATGTCTATATTTGCAAAGGCTGCATGTTAGCCTTGCAAAGAAAGAGAGTTTACATTCAATTAAGTCATTAAAGACTCATAATTGGACTATGAAACACTGGGGCAGCAGCAGTAAGAGTATAAAGCAAATAAGAGTTAGTAATTCAAGCAATCCATGGTTTGGGTGTTCACTATGAAATGTTTCTGGAGGAGAAATTGATCTTCACTTACTGCTTTTTCCCATTATGTGAATGATTTATGAGCCTGTTGAAACTATTAATGATTACTAACATTACTGAATTCATAATTATAACAATTAGGGTGTCTCTTCCCCTGCCTCCAGCTCAGTAAAATCAATATGTCTTTTCCAAGGGCTGGGTGTGCATCCTTCCACTGTCAACTGCAAAGATTTTTCACAGATTTTCACAGATCAAAAAAGATTTTGCAAAGATTTTTCACCTGAGATTCCTGCAGGCAGGAGCAATGCTGGGCTGCTGCTCACACCCCAGAGCTGGTGGTTGTTTCCTAAAGAATCTGCTTTGAAGGTCCAAGATTAGTACCTGCAAACTCAGCTCCAAAAGTGGCTTTGAAGCCCAAAATCCATCAGCTGGAAGTTTGCTCTGCTCTGTCCCTCCCACAGCTGGTAGCATGAGATCCTCACTCTGCTGGGGTGACATTTCCTACTTTTCCTTAATATTTCATGAAGCATTTCGTGCCACGTCTGTTTTTCTCTCTCCTCCACTTCTCTAGTTATTAGTGGCTCATGTTACTATTTTTTACTGAAAGAGTAAAGATTTCCTTTTGGAAAAGGCAAACAGCTGCAGCCACGTTGTGACAGAGTGCATTGAGATAAGGTAGTGAGAACCTCCCATTCCTCAGCCTGCCTGCTTAGATCAGTGAATAGTCAAAGTCCATTTGGGTTTATCTGCAATAATGGTTTTGTTTACAGCTGGGCTGGGATGGGGAAGAAGCTCTTTAGCTGGAGGTGATTTGAGGACACAGAAACTTGGAAGGAATGCTGTTGGTTGAGGGAGTTATTATCAGGCATTGCATGTTTCCAGCAGGTCTGCAGAGTTAGTTAATGTTTTATTCTGAGCACTTGTAGGAAGTGCAGCTCTGTTTGGCCATGGCTGGGTGGGATTTGATCTCCTGCTCTGACCAGTGGCTCCTCGAAGACTTCAGCTCCAGCCAGGGTGGCTCCTCTGGCTGCTTCAGCCATTAGGATAATCAGCTTCTGGAAAAGTCTTCCAGGGAATAAACATCTGAAATCCCTAAGGGATTGGAAAATGGAGCTTGATGAGTTTGTGCAGAGCTGCTGGGGTGTGCTGGCTGTGCTGGCAGGGAGCTCTCCTCCAGACAGAGCTGCTCTGTCCTCTGCAGCACTGAGATGCAGCTCTGCTTGCTGCCTGTGCTGCTGGCTTTTCCCTCTGGAGTGCAGAATCCTGGCATTCCCAAAATTCTGCCATTCCCAGAATCCTGCTTTTCCCAGAATCCTGCCTTTCCCAGAATCCTGCCATTCCCAGAATCCTGCCTTTCCCAGGGGTCTGGGTTGGTGTGTGCAGCTCCTGCCCGGTGCAGCAGTGAGGCTGTGGCTGCTGCTGGCCAGGCAGGGACAGCAGAGCCACCAGGGAGGGACTGAGAGCTCTCTGAGATCACTGCAGGCTCTGCTCAGCCCTGCCCGGGGGTGCTGGGGTGTCCCAGGCCCTTCCCCTGGGTAATTCTGTGCTTTTACAGCCACAGTCAGAGCCTGTGCCATTCACTGTATTCCTGAGAGAATCCAAGGAGTGCCAGGAATGTTGTGTCCCTTAAATCTGAGCAGTGCTGAGCTCAGCTGCTCTGCAGCCTCGGGGGAACAGGGGAAAAGTCAGCACTGGTGCACCAAAACCCCAAATGACTGACCTCAACCCCAAATGACTGACCTCAACCCCAAATGACTGACCTCAACCCCAAATGACTGACCTCAACCCCAAATGACTGACCTCAACCCCAAATGACTGACCTCAACCCCAAATGATTGACTTCAACCAACAGTTCATGCTACTCAGAGCATGAGTTCTGTGAGCTTTTGAACTCTGACAGTTTCTAATGTCACAAGTCCATCACAGACTGGGATTTGATCTGACAGGACTCACTGCAGACCTGGATCATCATCCTGTCTCTGATTTCCTCGTGGCTGTCGTGTTATCCCAGGGTGGATGGAGGGGAAACATCTGCTCAAATAAAATGTGGCACAGCTGGAGCAGACAGAGATATTATCCTGGTTGTTACAGACAGAATAATTCACTGAGAAATAATTCACCTTGAGAAAGGTGTGAGGCCAGGTGGCTTTCTGAGGTCTCTCCTAACCCAGACTGCCCTGTAATTCTGTGGTTTAAAATCTGTTTCAGCCTAAAGTTCTTTCAAAAAGCTCGGGGTGGAGGGCGGCAAGGTGTTTCTCTCTTCGGTTTATTGAATCAAACAGGATTCTGGAAGCTTCTTTTGTTTTAATATTACAAAAGCTGGAAGATGTTTCCTTTTTTTAATTCTAGACTTGGCAAACACTGAACATTTGTGTAAAGAAAACTTTTAAAAATTTTTACTTTAATTGAAAAGAACTTTGCAGTTTTGCAAGATACACAAGTTCAGCAGAAATAACTTGCTGAATAGTTCAGAGCAAAGTCCTGTAGCTGAGGATTCTAATCTAATCTACTGGATGTGCCTTGGCAGGAATCTCCAAATAATTCTGAAATATATTGAGAGCTTGAGTCTCGTGGAATGTAATGCTGTTTTTATACAGAATTGCATTTGTTGAAGCAGTGTGGACACTAATCAGCAAGGCATAAAAAAATGTATTACAGATCTCACCTTGGGGATGTGGAACTAAATGCCAAGATATCAGATCTTTCAGTCCAGATTTAATACCACAATTGCATTTTGAAAAACTGAGCAGGGGGTATAATTCTAAAATAATTCCAAAGTTAAATGGCCAAGATTGGCATCAAGAGGAGCAGCTGAAGTGTGGATCCCAGAGCAGCAAAATGCACTTTTGATGTGAATGTGAAAGAAGTAAATACCTTTTGCCTTTCAGGGTTCAATAATTACTAAAATAGACTTAAACTGAACTCCCCAGGTCTAATCCCACTCACATTTATGCACAAGTGTAATGTGCTGCTGGTGTGCACGAGGGGTTTTGAGGTGGATAAATATTTGTGGGATGAGGAATGGATTTTGCTGCAGGGCTCTGTGCTCAGCACAGTGCTTGAGCTCCTGCTTGGTGTGCTGGGATTCCTCAACAGCAAATATCTGCAGCTCTGTGGTTTTCAGCATGAAAATCCTGGTCTTGGTGTTTGTGCAACTCTGCCATTGCCAGCAAGGGTTCTTTCATTTCCAGCAGACTGACACTTCACAGCCTGGGAAGCTGGGATGTGACTGAAACACCCCAAGGGATTTTAGGGTGAAGTCAGGGCTGTCAGTGACCCAAAGGCTCAGCTCTGGGGTTCTGATGGGAATTCCATGGCACTGCCACACCTCCCTCCACCTGTGCTGAGCTGCAGTTTGACTGGAGCCTTTGCACCTCCTTTTCCTGCACAGAAAATGAATATTATGGTATATTTTCTCTATTTTTCCCTAGAAAATATACCTATTATGGTATGTTTTTCCTGTTTTCCCCCATTAGTTAAAACAACCATCACCACATTCCGTGGTTGTCCTGTAAGGTGAGCTCTGAGCCTTGGCTGGATCTGTAAAAACTTCAATTAATGATGAACTCCTGGGGCTGCTTTCCTCTTTTGCACTTTTATCCCACTCACAAGTGAGTTATCTCCCATTTATTGTTATTTTTGTGCTTTTCCTCTTTTGCACTTTTATCCCACTCACAAGTGAGTTATCTCCCATTTATTGTTATTTTTGTGCTTTTCCTCTTTTGCACTTTTATCCCACTTACAAGTGAGTTATCTCACATTTATTATTTTTTTGCTTTTCCTCTTTTGCACTTTTATCCCACTTACAAGTGAGTTATCTCCCATTTATTGTTATTTTTGTGCTGAGGACAATAAAAGCAGCAGCTAGAGCAAGGCAGACTGACAGTGTATTTTCTGGGTTTATTAGACTTTGTGGTGTCAGTAAAAGCATTTTTGTTGCCCTTCAGTTCCCTCCCACCTGCACAGAATTGGGTTTTTCTGCTCTTGCCTCGAGATTGAGCTGAAATCTTCTGATTGCCTCAGAAAGGGATGTTTACTGACTGCTGTGAGCAATAATGGGTTTTTATAAATGGTTATTAGAGTGCATGGAATAAAGTGAATGTTGATTTAGCATTCTCTTGGCACAACGTGGGAAATGATCTCTGGATTTCTCATGTCAAGAAACACTCAAGGTCCTGATTCTGGACTGAAATGCTGACTTGGTGGGAAATTCCATTTTTAAATTGATATTGTATTAAGAGGTTTGCTAATTTTTGCTCACTTTTGAATTGAGTTATCTGGGAAAAGTGCTATCAACAGCTGGAAAATCGTGTGGTGAATAATTCATTTGACAATAGGAAAAAAAAAAAGTCAAATAAAT
Source organism: Entomyzon cyanotis (assembly GCA_024500445.1). Lineage (NCBI taxonomy): Eukaryota > Metazoa > Chordata > Aves > Passeriformes > Meliphagidae > Entomyzon > Entomyzon cyanotis. The sequence continues at coordinate 814,859 of JAKEPQ010000852.1, forward strand.
AATTCAGCAAATATTTCTCAACCAACACTACTTGATGTCAAGCTCCAGAGAGATGGATCAATTTTTAAAAATAACTTTATTACATGATTAGCAGACTCATTTCTTGGTGATTTTTCTTGCTAGTTGGTTCACTTCATACAGCGATTCCCAAAGAAAAATGACTTTTCAGCCTACCTATCCTGAATTTTTAATAGTAAGATGACACTGAATAAAATGAAATTTTAATGCAGTGCTGTATGTTTCACCTTCTCTTGATCCATCAGAGGTGAATAATGATCTTTGCTGTAGCTCAGAGCTCCAGGTGCTACAGATTTTGGGATTTTCAGTGCCCTCTCTGACCTTGGCACAGCCTGAGCCCCAAAGTCTCCCTTTCTTGTCTAAAATATTTGTTATTTTGTATGATTGCAGTGGCTAGGAGGCAGGGAGAGCTGTGCAGAGCATGCTGTGTCAGTGCTGACAGCACAACAGCTATCTCACCACTTTGCTGGGGCTGCTTTAAGGAAATTCTGACTTTTTGGGGTGAAGCGACATTTTATGTTGAACTGCCAAGGAGGGTGGGAATGCTGCTCGCCTCGCCAGACAGAGTCTCACCCTGGGTGGATCTGGGAATGTTGAATTTACATTCTGCTGACAGCCAATAGCAGATGCTGTGCTGCCTGTTTAAACTCATGTTTAATGTCAATTCTGCCACTATTGGATTTTTTTACCTTAATTCCTGGTTAAGGAATAAAATAGTCCACGGAAATTTTGTGATTTTTATCCAGTATAAAAGCTTTTTTGCAAAAAAGGCTAGCAAATATTAATGGATTGCACCCTAGCTTGGAAACCAGAAGGAAAAGTCAATTGGATTCATTAAAATAAAAAATGTCTTTTGCCTGTAAGAATATTTGGAGGCTTTTAGCTTATGGTGCATGTGAGTGGTGCTAGAACTGTGAGCTTCCAAAAACTCCCATCTGGAGTTCTTTCCTCAGCTCAGCCTTGTCTGCCCTGCTGACAACAATCCCCAACAATCCCCAACATAACCCAACATTTCCCAACTATTCCCAACAACAATCCCCAACAATCCCCAACAAACAATCCCCAACAATTCCCAATAATTCCCAACATTTCCCAACAATTCCCAACAATCCCCAGCAATTCTCAACAATCCCCAACAATTCTCAACAATTCCCAACAATCCTCAATCCCCAACATTTCCCAGCATTTCCCAACAATCCCCAACAATCCCCAACAACAATTCCCAACAATCCCCAACAAACAATCCCCAACAATCCCCGATTCCCAACAATTCCCAACATTTCCCAGCAATCCCCAACAATCCCCAACATTTCCCAACAATCCCCAACATTTCCCAACAATCCCCAACAATCCCCAACAACAATTCCCAACATTTCCCAACAATCCCCACAATCCCCACAATCCCCAACAATCCCCAACAATCCCCAACAATTCCCAGCTCTCCCAGTGGCACCAGAGCTTTGTGTGATTGGTTGGACATTGAGCTGCTCAGGACACCCCAGTTTAGTTTGTTCTGATCCCTGCAGGAGAGCAAATGCAAGAAAACACCAAAAGAGCTTCAGTGTGGTGTTTGCACCTCCCATCCCTCACAGGAGGATTTTCAATCTGCTCTGCCTGCCCTGGGAGAAGTTTCCAGCCTTTCCTGGAGCTGGAGCTGGACCACTTCACTGCTCCATGGCAGGGAGCACTGCCTGGATACCCAACAGAAATATCCTTCTTGCAACGAGCAGCTTTGACTTTTAGAGAAAAACCACAAATATTTTTATGTGACTGAACTCCACAGATGAATATTGTTTGGCCAAATTCCTCCATTTATGCTTTTTAACTGTGTATCTCTGTAATCTTCTCTTTCAGAGGTGTTTAGCATTTCTAAGAGGAACTAGTTCAAATAATTTCTCTCAGAATCACATTTGGTAGCTGGTAGCAAAGCGTGGGGTTTTTGCTACAAGAAATGCTTCATTAAAATAGCTGCTTTGAAGGAGAAAAAAGAGGTATTTGTGTGCCTTTGGGGTTCCTGCAGCTGTCCATTTGGGGGCTGAACTGATGGATGGAAGGACTTTGCTCCACTTCTCTCTGCCCACCTTCTCCACTGCCTTTTCCCTGGGAGATGATGGGAATCATCACCAAACCACAGCCAGCTGACTCAGCCCTGCAGAACACACTGAATTCCTGCTATTCTCTGTGCCTTTCTCCCCACTTTGGTCTCCTTCTGTCCCCAACTTGTCCCTTGCACATCCCACCCATAACTCCCAGGCTGCCCTCAAACAAAGCAGTTTATTGCAGTGCAAGGAGCTGTTGATCCTGCAGAGCTGGGATCTCTGAATGCAAATATCCTTCCTGCCACAGCAGTGTGACTGGGATGGGAAGGCTAAAAACAAACCAAAAAACCTCACAAATAAAAATATTGTCTCTCCTGAGAGCTGAGTTCGAGATATTTTTTAAGAATTCAACCAGACAATCTTTTCGTGGTGAAGATAAACGAAGAGAATATTGGGATTTTCTCCTGACTGCTTTAAATATAGATGGATATATATTAAAAATACATTCCTTCTGGTACAGGAGATTTTTCACTCAGTGATTTCTTTCCTTTTAATATCTTCTAGTTGCCTCCCCTTTTCCCCCACCCAAAATCTGGTTAGGTGTGAAGACAGTTTGTTATCTGGGCTGCACTGCAAAAAAATGGGTAAAATCCACTTTATTTGAAGACTTCTGGGTCTGCTGAATATAGGGGAGTGTAAGTGTGATGTCAGTGCTATAGGGGAGCTCAGGGACTGGGGAGAGGAGGGAAAGAAGCCCCAAAAATCAAATATTCTGAAGGAAGGGCTGATTCTCTAGTGATCCTTTGGTTTCCTTTCCACCTCCTTATTTTTGCTTAGGAAACAAGGAGTGTTTAGTGCTAATATTAGGAGTAATGGTTTACAGTTCCTAAAGAGAGGAGCAGAGAAGGTTTGTAAAACCCTTTTAGTGAAATTGTTTACACTCTGGAGAAAATACCTCAAGAAAAGATCTCTTTTTTCATTTTCAAAGGAATCTATACCAAAAAAGAAATGTTTAAAAAAACCCATGGGGCTTTGCTGCAACATGGCAGTGGTTTGGGTTTGATGCATTTATCCTACATATTATTAATTTATTATTATATTGTTATCCTTCATCTCCTGATGTAGGAAAAACACCTCCTGACACCTTCTGCATGAAAAAAATTCCAAATTAGTGTCAAATTTTAAAAGATAATTTTTTTTTCTAAGCAACTTTTTTTTTTTTTTTAAACATTCCTTGCAATATGCTAAATTCTTGAAGCAGAAACTCTTCTGAAAGGTAATTCCCACCTCCTTAACCACCTTTTTTGGGTTTTTTTTCCTCTGGCTGATGTTTCCTCCTCTGCAGGACAGCACAGCACACAATCTTGCTTCTACCCAAAAAATTACTTTCTGTCTGAAATGCCACCTTACTCCACTTTGTGATGCATAAATCATCTCATCCCTTCTTTTTAATGGGGAAGTAATTTTCGGTTTAATTTTCTCTCCAGCGAAACGATTTTCACAAACTCCCCCAGGCCTCCTGGGCTCAGCTGTGCTGCTGCCTCCCTCCTCTCGTTCTAGAAAGTTTTCCCAGTTATTTCTTCCTTTTCTGAGCTCTGTTCCTTCACCTCTTGCAGCATTTCACCCTGCAGCTCACCTGGGCACGTTTGGGATGCAGAACAGAATAAAATCACCTTTTTTCTCTCCTCTCCTCTCCTCTCCCAAAGGCTCTTCCATTAAATTTCCTGTCAGACATCTCATTTTGCATATTCCTGGCCTCAGGCTCCTCCTGTCCATTGCAGCCTGCTGGAGACAGTGATGGGATTTTGGACATTTCATCCTGAGGAGTTCCAGGGGGAATTTGGGAGGTTCAGGGTGAGGCTGGTGGTGTGAGATTTGGACAGAGAGCAGAGCAGAATGGGGAGCTTGGGCTGAGCAGCACTGCCAGCGTCCTGCAGGATTTATAAAGTGGGTTTGGTGGGTTTACAAGGTGTTTCCTTGCAAACTGTGCTGTGCAGGGTGTGCCACCCCTCCTGCTTCTGTCCCCAGAGAAATGGGATTGTCACACAGCCGCTCAGTCACAGGGACTCCCAGGCTGAAAGGACAGAGCAGATTTATTTTTATAAAATATTCAGGCTGTGTCAGAAGCAGCAGGTGCAGGATGGCCATGGGGAGGTAGGAAATTCTCCCCTGGAGAAAGGACAGAGATTCCCATTGTTCTTCATTTGTAAGAGCTGCTTGATCTCTTGGTAGGGAGAACAAGAATTACAGCACAGAGCTGCTGGGCTGGCAGGAGGAAAGACCTGACTGCTCCATTCCAATGAAATTTTCTTTTGTTTGTATCCTTGTGTTCAGTTTGGGCTGAGAGCCTTTACAGAATTCTGCATGGCCCAGAGCTGAGCAGAGCCCTGGGTTTGAGAAGAGTTTATTCTTGGTGCAGAGTTTATTTGTGGTGCATTATTGGCAGCACAGTGAATCCATTCTGGTGCAACTCAGCTATAAACAGCAACACCCTGCTTGAGGGATTTCACTTGAAATTAGCACCAAGAGCTGTTTCATTTCAACCATTCTTCAGCTCAGCCTGAACTGCTGCTGTAAACCTTTGGGTTTGTCCATCCTGAATTCCCAACCAGGTCGTTTCCCATGTTGCAGCTGGCAGTGTTGCTGCTCTCTGGGCAGCAGTAATGGTTTAGTGGCTGCAAAGACAAGCTGCCAACAGGCTGCTGGCTCTTGGTGACCATCAGGTGGATGTCCACCTCGAGGAGGATTGTCACTGCTCCATCTCAGGGAGCACTGCCTGAATACCCAACAGAAATATCCTTCTTGCAACGAGCAGCTTTGACTTTTAGAGAAAAACCACAAATATTTTTATGTGACTGAACTCCACAGATGAATATTGTTTGGCCAAATTCCTCCATTTATGCTTTTTAACTGTGTATCTCTGTAATCTTCTCTTTCAGAGGTGTTTAGCATTTCCAAGAGGAACTAGTTCAAATAATTTCTATCAGAATCACATTTGGTAGCTGGTAGCAAAGCGTGGGGTTTTTGCTACAAGAAATGCTTCATTAAAATAGCTGCTTTGAAGGAGAAAAAAGAGGTATTTGTGTGCCTTTGGGGTTCCTGCAGCTGTGCCATTTGGGGGCTGAACTGATGGATGGAAGGACTTTGCTCCACTTCTCTCTCCCCATCTTTTTCACTTCTTCCTTCACTCTGCCCTAATCACTTATTTTCTTCTAATCTCCAACATACCTGGAATAGGAAAAAACCCCAAAACAAACAAAAAAACCCCCAAATAACAAAGAACAAAACAAAAAAACAACAAAAAACCCCAAAACAAACAAAAAGAGCAAAACAAACAAAAAAAACCCAAAAGAAAAAAGGGTTTTGCCTTTGTTTGGCAGGGTTTGGTGCTCCCAAAGCCTGGCACCGTGCCCTCAGTGTCCCCATCCCACAGGACACATCCTGGGACAGCCCAGCCAGGGACAAGGAGGATCAGAATCCCAGGAATAATGCAGGAAAGCACCCTGAATGGCATCCCAGCCCCAAGGTTCACTGTCTGAAGATTCAATTAGCTCTTCAAGCACAGGATTTAGCTGTGGTAGAACACACTGCACAGACCAGGCTCTCTGCCAGGCATTTCCAGGCACTGCTCTGCCCGTTCTGCTCACACAATCAGGGTAACTGAGATTCAATAGGCAGAAAGCAGCTTCTGATCCTGCCTGGGTCAGCATGGAATCCAACTGTGCTAGTTTAGCAATGGAGCTCTTTTCTTCATGGCATGGGGAAATGAGAAACTCAACACAATGTGTTCCGTTTTGGAAACTCAGAGGCTCGGTTTGAATTCCATCCAGGAGAGGAAGAACACAGAGCATCCAGAAAAATACAGACCTTAGAGATGATCAGATCAGCCTCTTCAAGGAGCAGCATTGGATTTGGTCAGCACAGTGGAGATCTCTGAGTATTTTGGGAAGAGTCCCAAACTGGGGCTGCTGTCATAAGTGATCTTCATCAAATTAAATCCTTAGTTTTAGTTCTTTTTCCACATCAGCTGGGAAATCTGCTGGGGTTTGGGTGCAGTTTGGGATTCTCCAGTCAGTTGTTGAAATCTTCCCTCTTTTTCCCAGTTGCACTCTCCACCTTAAATGGCTTGTGGCACTCCAGTTCTGTGCCTCTGTCTCTCCTTGGGGATTATTATCCCACAGCAGGATACTCTGCTCTTCCCTTTCCCCTCCACACCAACCCCAAAGATGGTCCAGCATTCAGTGCTTCAGGAGGAAAAGCATTCTCAGAGTCCCCTGGATTTGGGCACTGCTAAGGAATTCCACATTCCTCTACAGCTTTACAGTAAATGGAGTATTTTCTTGTCTCTCTCGATGCCACTGGCCTGAGGAGCTCACCTTGCCAAGCCACACAATTTCCATGCAGTAGCTGATTTTCTAACAACCTTTGTGGGAATTGCATCAATTCCAGTTCTGCTCTCTGGCATTCTCTGCCATGAGCACAGAACCCAAGGAAGGCCAATAAACCCAGGGTGTTTTGGGAAGGTGACCCCAGCACCCCAGGGTCCCAGGATGTCACATCAGGGAGGTTTTGCTCTGCTCTGCTGTTTCTCTCTGGAGGATGCAGGCAGGGTTGGCTGATACCAAACAATCCACTTGTGTAACTCTCTCACAACAAGCTCCATTATCTGTAATTCCTGCTTTAGCAAAGGACAAAAGGAGCTTCACACAGACATTCACAGCAAGGTAGCAGCACAGCAAAAATTAATTCCAAGTTTTCCAGCTCTCTGCTCGCTGCTGCCCTTGGTCATGGACCCCATCCTGAGCTCTGACCTTCCTTCCATGCCTCTCTTTTTACAAAACAGAAAATGCTTCTGCTGCAGTGCTTTCCCATTGCAAGGAGTGATTCCCTTTCCATTTGTTCCTGTGCTGCTTTAGCAGGGAGCAAGTACAACGTGCTGGTTAAGGGAGAGGCTGGCAGTCAGGTCAGGCTGTGATTTAGCCTCTGCTCTGATGTGATGTGCTTGTGTTTCTCCACCTGTGATCAATGCCACAGAGTCTTACTAAGCCACTTGAGTTTGTGGGAAATACCCTGAAAACTTAAGACAAGTGCAAATGATTCATTCAATATTAAATCCATCATCCCACCAAATCCTCCCTTTGAAGGAGCCTTAATCCAAGGTTTTATTAATATAAAAGCAGTTCTATTCCTGGCTTATCAGCCACGTGAATGAACATTTCTCCTCCTTTCTCTCCCACAGTGCTGATGGTCCTTCCTCTGAAATCATGCAGATTGATTTTGAGGTTGAAGACCTCCCAGAGCCAGCTGAGAGCCAGCTCATCACGTGGCAGGTGGAATATCCTGGGGACACCACCTCTGACCTGGCCATCTCCAGGATCTACACCAGCCAGAAGGAGCTGGTAGGAGTTCTCCCTTTGGCTATGGTAAGGAATTGTTTGGCATTCTGCAGGTTTTCAGTGTTGTTGAGTGTCTGACAGAGGGCATGATGAGCTGAAAGGGGAGGAGGGATGGAATTTTCTGCACCTTGTGGAACACATCCTGATTTCTGAGGGGAGAACAGCTTCCCCTGGGAGGCCAAGTCCCCAGTACACTGATTTTTCGGGGTCAGAAACAGAGTTCCCAGCGTTTCCACTGCTCAGAGCTCCCTGGGGATGCTGCAGGAGGTGGTTTTGGACACTCAGGTCATTGAGGGACATGTCTGACCTCAATCAAGAGCACTCTTAGGTTTAATCTAGACTTCCTGAATAGCAGTCTTTCCAGATTTCAAATTCTAGCTCCATTTCAGAGTGAGAAAAGAAATAAATGGGATGAATTCAGAGTGATTTTTAGTTACCAGGGGAGCACAGAATGCAGAGCATAGCCAAGTGTTCTACACAAATGCAAACAGGTTACACAGTCACAGTGAAACCTTCAGGGCTTGAAAAATACCTGATCCTTCAGCCTTGTTCTAGTCTAAAAAACCTGTTAGACACCCAAATTTCCTGTCCAAACAGCAATTCTGTGCATTTCCTCCTCTCTCCCCTTCCCATTTCATCATTGTTAGAGATGAAGCAAACTAGAGCAAGCTCTGGCTGTGCCTCATTTCTGTTCTCAGGCAATCTGTTAGGAAATATTGACACTTTGTTATTTAGTGCTGAAAGAAAACCAAAAATCAATCTCAGAGTATTTAAAAAAATGTAACCTGGATGTTTGCCTAGCAATAGCAAGTTAATTGTGCCATTATTGAAGAGGGAAGGGGTTTCCTGCCCTTCTGGCTGTTCTTATTTATATTTACCAACTTCAGAACTGCTTAGACGTTGAGATTCTTTGTTTCACCCAAACTGTGCTTTTCTCCCTGTAGAATGATCTGATTTACATCAGCTGACATGCTGGGGGTTTCTGTTCTCTTCACACATAATTGAGAAGAGAAAAGGTTTCTCTCCCAGTGGTCCCAGTGGTGGCAGAAAACCACATTTCTCCCCCTGTGTGCCCAAAATCCGTGATTGCTTTATCATCAGGTGAAACAGTGGCAAAATATAGCTGAGAAGAACAAAAATAGATTCTCCTGGCAGTTGCTACAAATCAGCTCACTCTCTTCATTTCCATTGAAGATGAAGAAAAGCCCATTTTCCAGAGGCACAGAACTTTCTGCTCAAAGGTCACAGGCAGGCTATAAAGTCATCAGGAAATGGCATTTTGCAAGGCAACAGGTGCTGGGATAATGGGGAAGAGAGAAAGCAAAGAGAAATGGCAGCAATCCCTGGATTACTGACAGCCTGGGAATAGTTTAACCTTCTTTGCATTAGCTGGAGTGTCAGGGAGGAAACTCTGGGGTATTCCAAACCTGCAAATCTTTGTCAGGCTTGGCTTTGTGCTCAGGGAAGGATGATTCAGGTGCAGACCTTTCGAGGCATCTCCCTTTGATTAGTTTGATACTTCAGTTTTCCCTGCGGTCTTTGCAAAGCTGGCTTGTAAATTGCAAATTTAAAATGGGGAAAAAAAAATCCTCTTCTTCCATTTGGAAAGATCCACAAGGAAAATGATGTGTTATGTTATTTCTGGGGTTTTGGAGATGGGGTAATTTGGGTTGGTTTTTTACTGGTTCTCTTAGCAGAAATGTGATTTCATGTAGAGAAGCACCAAACGGAAATGCTCTGGAATATTTCAGTTACAGGGTAATCTTTCAGAAGAACAATTTTATTGCTTTCACATCAGGCAGAGCTTTGGGTTTTTTAAAAGACTCACACTTTAGCATCTCATAGTCTTTTCTGCTTGCTGTCATGGATCTGTAAATTGTAAAGCAGCAGATTGATCCATTTAGATGTTCCTGTTGTCTTGAGTTACAAAATGCTGCAATGGAAATATTTAAAAGTATACAGTGACACCAGAGCAGCGACAATGCCACTGCTGCTGCACTATTGGGCATTTGCTGTACTCACCTTGCTTTTCCCCAATGCTTTTTTAAATTCCTTTGGCATACCAGAATTCCAGTTGTTGATGTCTCTGCAGTAATGGCAGCTCAGGATGAGCTGTTGGTCCCAGGGTTGATAAATTCATTATTAGAGTAGTTTGTTAACTTTACTTTCTCCTACAATACAGGAACATTTCTATGCAGGATGCTCAGTATTCCTTCAGAAATTGCTCTAAAAGGCTGAAGGTTCAGGACCTTTAGCTTTTGGGAAGTTGTTGTCCAAAGACTTCTTTAAGATTTCCAAACCATCAAGTTAATACCAGAGCTGTATAAACTATATAAACTATGTTATACATACTGGGTGGGATTGGGGACTGAACTGAGTGGTGAGGCTGCAGTTTGCTGGGCAGAGGCAAAGCTGCAAACACAACTTTCCTTTCCTCCCAGCAGTGTTTTAACAGGCAGAGGTGGATGGGGAGCAGTGAATCACAGCTCCTGGCAGCTGCTGAGCTCCCACTGTCTCTGCCTTTGGCCCATTATTTATTATTATTTATTGTCCTCCAGCCCTGCAACATCAGCCTGAGGGTCAGAGGGAGGCTTGGGCAGAGAGAGATTTACACCAACTGGAGAAAATCCTCTGGAAGAGATTGCTGATTTGTGAGAGGAGCAGGCAGGGGCAGTGCCCAGCATGCAGCTGACAGGCTGGAGTGCAGGGACAGGATTGTCCCTCTGCCCTGAGTGTCCCCAGAGTGTCCCCAGAGCTGTCTCTGTGCGTTGAGTGTCCCCTGAGTGTCCCCAGAGCTGTCCCTGAGTGTCCCCAGAGTGTCCCCAGAGTGTCCCTTTTAGAAGGTCAGGTTCATAAGATAGCTGTGAAGAGTAAAGGTCTTCATTTGTTGGATAGAAATGTATTATAATGCACAGCATGTAACAAATTTCATATTTAAGGGTATATTTGGTAAAAGCTCTGTTTTGATATATCCCAGCAATTATCAAAGCAAGGCTGGCTCTGAACCCATTCTCCTCTTGCCAGTGAAAATGCTCTTTTCCTCAGACTCAACAGACATATTTTGGTTTGTGAGAAGTCCTATTTATGGCTGTCACATTAAATAAATGGTATCCAAAACCTCAACACCAATTTAACATCATTCCTTTTAGATAATTCATTGTTTCAACTTGCTCCTGATGTTCTTTTTAAAACTTTAACGAATATGTTGACAGGAAATAAACTGTTCTACTTACCATCAGCAGACCAGGTAAATAAATAAAATCAATCGTGGCAGTAAAGAGGCTATCTGTTATAAAGGGAATTTTTTTGTATTAAAATGATTTCTAATAATTGCAGGGCTCAGCTGTCATGGCAGTGGCAGTCAGTGATGGAATTTAAAAACACTTAGGGTATTAATGTCCTTATAAATACATGTATGTGACACATTTCTTTGTTCAACAGGGCTGTTCATAGTGCTTTTTCTGTTATAAAGAACTTTAATAGCTCTTTCTGTGCTGCTGGAGACTGGATGTGCAGCTCAGTGGGGTGAACAGGATGTGCCAGAATTCTCAGTGGGGTGAACAGGATATTTGGGGTTTCAGCCTCCTCTCCCCTCTCCACCATCCCACCTGACAAGGAGGCTGATTTTGGGTGAAATCAGTGCTTTTCCTGGGAGAGCTGAAAGGTGAATCTGCCCTTGTGATTGATGAACAAATTGATTATTACAGGGGGAATCTGCTTTTTTCTGGGACTGGTCTGAGCTCTGCTGGGAAATTCAGCATCACTTCAGCCCCAATCCTCCTCACATTCCATGAGGAAATATTTCTAATTTCCACTGACAGCTTTATGAAAAAGATATCTAGAGAGTAGATAAAAGCTTTTACCTTCCTAATTCATAGCTTTTAAATTGCAATTACAGTATTCGGCAAGTTTTCAAATATTTAATTAAAACGTTACCCAGTTCTGAAAAGGAGTCTTTTTAAATCAAAATGATTAGTGAATCACTGATGAAATCTACTGCTAAGAAAGGGAGGAACCTTTGGATCATTGTGGTATTGCCAGGACCAGTTTTCTTTTCACAAATATATCCTATTTCTTCCTGAAATGAGGCAGCTCAAGGACTTACACTTTCATACCACAGAACAGACTTGCCATTCTCCCATCTCAGCACCCACCAGCTCTGATTTGGATTCACCTTTCCTGAAAATAACCATCCAGGGTGATGTCAGAATAGCAGAGAATGTCTCTTCCACTGTTCTCCAGGTGTTTATTCCCTGGAAATGGTTTGTTCTCCACCTCAAAAGATGCCTGCCAGGGTTTGGTTCTGTTTCCTGGGGTTTTGTTTAGGTCAGGGCTTGTTCTGAACAATGCATATATTTATCCTGTGGCTCAATATTCTATCCAGATCTCTCTGCTGCTCTGTTGTTTCAGATTGAGGACCTCTTACCTGGTAGCTGAAATTCTGACTGTGAGTCCTCATGGTTAAACTTCTCCCTGTGTGTGACTTCATTCCATTCCATTCCTTTTTTCTGAATCCTTGGGTTTATCTGTTGCTTCTCTTTAATGGTTCAAACTTCTGTATTGGCAATGCCTTCCCAACTGACATCATTAGCAAATCTCAGTAGTAGTCTGTTCCAGGGTCACTACTGACAGCAATAAACAGAAAAATTGACTGTTCTGAGTTATTTCTGACAGGAAATGTTCCATTGGGTTAACATGTCAGAACCTGTGGTGCTTCCCAAATGATTGACTCACAGCTGTCTGAAGCTACAGGACATTTTTCCTGTATGTAAATGTTAATTATTTGGGGTTTTTCAGAGCTTGTGGCACTGGCACTGTCTGTAGGCAAGGGATGGAGCAGGCAGGTGACAGTGACAGCTCTGTGTCCCCAGGGGTCTGTGTTTGAGCAGGGAACATCCTGGGCTGCAGTGGGGCTGAATTCAGAGTTCATTTCCAACTGGAATTGTCTGGAATATGGTTTGGTTTGCTCTTGAGCTTGGTGTCCTTGTCCCTGCTCACCAGAGGCTGGCCTGGCTGTGGCACAGTGACACGGTGACATGGTGACACCCGAGTCCCCAGCGCTGGCATTGGGTTTGTGTGCTCAGCATGCACTGAGCAGCACGGCCACCTGCAGCACTTCAGAACCCACCAGATGCCACTTTTGGGCTTTTCCTTCCAGAGCTGACGACCACCCTGGGGTCCCTGACACTTGCAGTAGCCAGCAGGAGCTCTTTGCCTGCACAGTGAGCCATTCAGCTGAGGTGGGGAGCGTGCAGGGGAGAACAACTGCTCATTGCAGCATCACACTTCAAAATTGAAATTGAAATAAACACCTTTGGCTGCTGAAATTGCCCAGCACTGCAAACCAGCAGGCAGCTCCTGTTGTTCAATCCAATTCCTGTTCAGGCAGGCTGATGGGAACAGCTCTCCATGATGTTGTGGCTGAAGTCAAGAGGTTAGCAGTGCTGGCTTTGTCTCTGGAGCTGCAGTTTGGGCTGAAGGATGCTGTAATCACCTGGGAGCGCAGCAAGCAGCAGGCAGGCAGGGACTGGGAGCTTGGGGCAATGAGTTATGAGGGCTGAGAGTGGCTGCAGGCAGAGCTGCTGACAGCCACACAGGCTGATGGGGAACAGTGAACACTGGGCTCCCCAGAGGAGCAGCAATGAACACGAGGCTATTTTTCTTAGGAATTAAAGCCGAAGAAAAATGGCTTTGCACAAGAGCTGCTGTTCTTTCTGAAGTGTGAGTTACATGTGCTTTGTTGGATTAGACACGTGCAGTTGAGCTGGCTTTGGAACAAGGCAAATCCTTCACCCTGACAGTGTTTGTGTTGCTCTGAAGCCACAAAATGTAGGACAGGAAAACAGCAGATCTGAATGTAGAGCAGTTTCACCACAGCTTGTCCTCCTTCATGTCAATGGATATGGAATTTAGAAGTCCTGGTCTGTTTTCACACTGCTGTAAAACCATTGGTAGTGCAAAGGTTCTGAGTTTAAAACAGAAGTAATTTGGTGGCGAATCAAGTTTTTGGAATGATGGTCTCATAATAATTCTATGATTTGATACTTTTTGTGGAGCTAATTTCAGCCAGCTGAAAGTGACCTCGTTTTCAGTAGACAAGTGCTCTGAATGGTTTTTAAATCAGGATGTCTTAAGAAGTCTCAGATTTAGTGCCCAGAATGACCAGTATGCACTGAAAATACTGTGCCACCTGATTTGGATTGTTTTTCCAACACCTTTATGTCTTCATGTTAACCAGACTCAATCAGTAGTAAAGAAATTTCAAAAGGGTTTTCTGTTGTTGTTGAAGAAAAGCAAAACCAGAGATGGTATTTACTTATTTTATTGAGATACAGTCAGATTGGGTTTATAAACACAGATTACTGCCTTCTGTTCCTCTTTTGTTTCATGTCTGGTTTCACTCCCAGGATTTCCTCACCCAGCACTGCCATGCAGTGCAGAATAGTCTGTAATGCTGACTGCTGGATTGTTTGCTCTGAAACACAAAACATCACAGGAGGTTTTCTTCTTGGCTCAGGTTTGGCACATCAGCATCCAGAATTCCCAACGATTTAAGAATATTCCTTCCTGTTATCCACTGAGGTGTCACTGCACCCCTCTCCCTGCTGCTGAGATGTTCCTGCAGAGCTGTGAGAGCCACAGTGAGCTGAGGGTGAGGAGAGCTGGAGCTCCAGGTGCTGCTCAGGGAGACTTTGGGCTGTGCAGTGAGGTGTGTGATCCTCCAGAGATGGAGAGCCACAGTCTGCCTGGGAGAACTCCCAGGGTGTGATCATCTCCATGGCAGAGTTGTCTCCTGTGTGTCCAAATTCTGATCATCTCCATGGCAGAGTTATTTCTGTGTGTCCAAATTCTGATAATCTCCATGGCTGGGTTGTTTTCTGTGTCCAAATTCTGATCACCTCCATGGCTGGGTTATTCCTGTGTGCCCAAATTCTGATCATCTCCATGGCAGAGGTGTTTCCTGTGTGTCCAGATGGAATTTCCCTGTTCTCATCCTATTCCCATCCCAACCTGGCACATCCTGGCTGCATCTCCTGCATGTGCTCTGAGCAGGGAGCTGCAGGGAGCAGGAAAGTGCAGCTCTGGGCTGCTGGGCAGCCTCAGCTCCTCTGGCTCTCTGGGCATTGTCCCCTCAGCCTGGTGGCCTCGTGGCACAGCATCCTCATCCTTGGCTGGGGCTCTGCTCCCCCTTGGCTTCCCAGCCCTTCACTGATGTGCTTAGGAAGAGATTTGTCCCTTTTGGCATGATGAAGGGGATGCTGCCTTAATTGGCTCCCTTCAGATTAGTGATTTGAATAAAGCATTGCTGGAAAAGCAGCAGTGCTTCTCCTGCTGAAACAGATCATCACCACTGTGGTGCTGCTGGAGCAGAGCGGGCTGGGTCACTCTTGTCATTATTTTTAGATGGGTTTCATGATTTTGAGGTACCTTTTGGGGGCTGGGGGCTTCCTCTTTTTCTTTCTTTCATTTTTTTCTTTTTTTTTTTTCTTCTGGGGAATTAAGGTTTAGAAATTATTTATTTACGAGGCATGAAAATCTCCCCAAAATGGATTTTAACAAGTGTGTAATTGGATAATTTGACAACTGGTAAGCTGAAGCCCCAGAGATCAGGAATTACACTTCACCACAGAATACTCGTTCCTCATGTAGAATTAATTAGATTTCCTCTAGATTACAAGTAGTAAGAAGAGTAGTCAATTAAGAGAATTATTCTCTGACTCTTCCATCCTTTTCCAGCCAGTGGTATTAAGAATTCCTTTTCCTATGTGAGGTGGAAGGAAAGGATGGCAGTAAGAGGACAGAACAGAGACCAGGATTGAGAAATTCAGCTGTTGTGGGCAGATTTAACTCCCTGAGCTCTGAGGCACTGATCATCCATGGAGCTCCAGAGGCACTGCTGATCCATGGAGCTCCAGAGGCACTGATGATCCATGGAGCTCTGAGGCACTGCTGATCCATGGAGCTCCAGAGGCACTGCTGATCCATGGAGCTCCAGAGGCACTGCTGATCCATGGAGCTCCAGAGGCACTGCTGATCCATGGAGCTCCAGAGGCACTGATCATCCATGGAGCTCCAGAGGCACTGACCATCCATGGAGCTCCAGAGGCACTGATCATCCATGGAGCTCCAGAGGCTCTGATGATCCATGGAGCTCCAGAGGCACTGATCATCCATGGAGCTCCAAAGGCTCTGATGATCCATGGAGCTCCAGAGGCACTGCTGATCCATGGAGCTCCAGAGGCACTGATCATCCATGGAGCTCCAGAGGCACTGATCATCCATGGAGCTCCAGAATGATGATCATGGATCGAGGCACTGATCATCCATGGAGCTCCAGAGGCACTGATCATCCATGGAGCTCCACAGCTGCTGGGGCACAGAGGAGAAGCAGCCAAGCCAGGCCAGGCTCTGCTCAGTGCAGGGTGATTTTTCCAGCTCACTGCTGAGTCAAGCACACTTGTTCCTCCCCAGCTTGGTGCAAATGCCATGGAGCTGCAGAACTGTGCTGAAAACAACAATAATTGCTCCTTTCTTGTTGGGCCATCCTGAACCCAGCTCATGGCATCCCCTGCCGTGCAGAAGGAGCAGTGGCACCAAAGGAGGAGTTAAAAACCTTCTTTGGGTGGATGTGGATGCAGAATGGCTCTGGCAGTGACTGCTCTGGGGGCAAACACTGGCAGGAGCCTAAAGGATCTGCAGGGAGCTCAAAGTGCTGGGCAGAGCATGGACAATGGGGTGGGGAAGGGGAAGTGGGAGCTCTGGGCTCACCTCGTGGGTTGCTGCTGCTTTGGGATGTGCTCAGTGGATTTCCCAGCCTGGACTGATGTGCAGGATGTTGAGGAAGCTGAAAGGAGATGTTGGATCTCCTGGCTGTGTTTCTCCCAGCCTGGCTCTGGGTGAGCAGCAAACTGCAGCTTGTGGTTTTAGTGGGAAATGGTTGTGTTTGGCCAGGGAGGGACAGAGCAGCTCAGGGGTTCACTAGGATGATGCCTGAGTGATCCATCCAACCTCCTGAGAATCCTTCTGGTGTCCCAGCAATCCCTCTGGGGAGGACCTGGGGCTGAGCAGAGCTGGATTTTCAGTGTTGTCACCCCAGCAGCACTGTCCTGCTCACCTTGGCAGAAGGGCAGCAGAGATTTGCCCAAAGGTGGATGAAAAGAACCCAAATCACCCCCAATAAACATCTCACCATTTAATTTTCACTGAATGCGGAGAAGAAATTTTCTAACAGGACATTCATTCTTTCATTTTCATTCTTGTTGTGACCTTCATGAAGGGATGAGGGAAAAGTGAAGCAGGAAATCTGTACAGCTGAGGGGTTTGGAATAGCTAATGTTGTTTTCTAATCGCTGATGTCATTTGGAATTGTGAGGAGAATACAAAAACCCGACAACATCACAATGTGAAAGTGTTCATTTAGAAAAGCTTGACATTTAAAGGGACTAAATTATAGGCATATAAGAAATGTAAATGTGGAATAAAAAAAAAGTCTGGTTCTGTTTCATACCACTGACTAGTAGTTCTGTCATAAAATAACAGAATCACTACCCTGCAGTGGATTCTGCCAAATTACTACCCTGGAGATACAGTAGTTACAGTTCAAAGTGGCTTTTTTCTGCAATGCTAAACTTCTATTTCCTAAACCCATCAGCTCCAAACAGAGGGAAAGTCAGTGTTTAACCCATTCTAGACATTGCATGGAAATCAGTCCTGACCATTTTTGAAAATAAGTTTCAAATTTTCCAACTGGCAGTAAAACCCAATAATCATTAACATATAGAAAAGTAGTGCAGATCCATAAAGAAATGCATTACACTCTAGTGATGAGACTTTTTATTGTAATTCACACTGAAAATTCCAAATTCTGGTTGTAACATTCGTGATGCAAACTAGCTTTGAATTTAAAAATAATTCTCCCTTTTTCAGTGGAATCAAGGCATGTTGTTTTCACATCTGTGTTTTCTCTTTGATCTTGAAAAGATGTCAGGAAATGGAGTTAAGTCTCCTTGTCAGATCTAATATATGTATATAGCTCTTTGCTCATAACATGATAACAGGAACCACTAAAAAAAGTAAAAAGTTTAGACATGAGGGGGAAAACAAAGCATTTCAACATTTAAAACAGAGAGGAAAAAAGCTGAACATATGTAAAAATATGTAAAAGTATACATCTAATTTTGTGATCAGCAGGACTAGAAAAGAACAGATCTGGATTGGAGAGAAACCAAACTCTCCTGCTTTGGGGACTTGGCAGAGCAGATGCACTAAAAGCCATTGTCAGATTTTAGAGCTCATGGATGTGGTTTTTGTTCTGTGCTCTGTCCACTGATTTATTTATTTCTTATTGTAAAAAACTTCAGGTTTTTGTCTGAAGCAATTCTCAGCTTTCTCTGGGCTAATGACTGGGAAAGATTGGGAAATTCCTGCACGAAATATTTTCCTTTCACTTCCATCCATCCCAACCATCCAGATTAACAGTCTGGGAGGAAACATCACCAGGCATCTCCCAGGAGACTGAGGAGGCAGATTTCCCTGCCTTGTCCCTCTCTCTGATGGCTTCTCAGAGTCCAGAAGAGTTCACAAATGGAGGCAAGAGGATGTGCAGAGGAAAAGCTGCCCAGTTGTGCCCTTTCAAAAGTCACTGCTTCCCCTAGAAAATCTATATTTGCAAAATTCCTGTAATAATAATAATAATTCATGCACAGAAAGGAATTCATGGCAAGGTAAAGGAGGGGTGGGAATGCCATAGCAGCTGAAGTATGTTCTGTTAGCAGTGACATTTAGAAATATCTGCACTGGACTCTTATCTCCTCTCCTTTTTTTTATTTTTTATCTTAAATGGATTCAATCAAGAGCTGCTTCATGGCCAAATAGCTCCAAGAAAGCATTTCACTTATTCCCTGTTTTTAAAAGTCTTAATGCAAAGAAACACTGAAGAACAATTGCATAAGTGCTTAGAGGTGCTTAGAATCTAATGCTAAGTGTGCTTCCTAACTGTGCAGTAGTTGGATGGAGGTGGAAGCTTTCTGTGGTTTTTGGGGGAACATCTGGACCTCTGGGGAACATCTGGACCTCTGGGGAACATCTGGACCTTTGGGGAACAGCTGGACCTCTGGGGAGCATCTGGACCTTTGGGGAACAGCTGGACCTTTGGGGAACATCTGGACCTCTGGGGAACATCTGGACCTTTGGGGAACATCTGGACCTTTGGGGAGCAGCTGGACCTTGGTTCAAACAGGCTCATTCCACCCAAACCCATGGCAGGGGTTAGCTTTGGTCTGGGTTGCAGTTTGATGTTTCACTTCAGGCATTTCACAAATAACTTCAAATGCCAACCCAAGGAAAAGCCCTGTGGAAACAAGTGTTGCTGCAGAGCACTTTACCTGTCCCTGTGCCTCTGGAGGCACTGAAAGGAAACTCTGGTAATTGCCTCTGATTGGTTTTATTGAAAGAAAGACAAACCTCTCCATGGCCAAAGAGCAGCTTTTGTTTTGTTGCTTCTTTTTCTGTCTGTCTGATTCTCTTTCCACATCCACTTTTGGTCAAAACTCAGCAGAGAAAGGCAAAGGGAACCTTTCACAACTTGCTGGCATAAATGGTTCATATTTGTTGGAAAAGTGCTCACCATGAGGAAATGGAATTATTTAAGTCAGAGGAGAAACACAGGACTTTGTGACCACAATTCCTAATGCCTGCAGAAATTACTTGGTTGGAAATTACTGCCCCTCCTGTAAGCTGTGCACAGGGCATTTGACAACAGGATTGATTCTCAGAATTCACTGGAGGGAAATGAAAATAAGCTCATTAATGAAGGTAGCAGAGAAGAGCTCTGAGTCACAGGCCTGTTGACTTTTCTTCCTGAGCACACTCACAGGCAAATCATCAGCTTGCTTTTTGCTCTTGAGACAGAATGATTGCCACTGCAGAAGTGTTGATGGGGAGGGATTGATGCCCTGCTTCTGCCCTGGATATCAGTGTGGAAGTGCATGAAAAGATCATCAGGTGATCTTCAGAATGATTTAAAAGGATTGAAGTTGGGTTTTTTTCTTCATATATTTTTCTTCATTTGTATTGGTTTTTGCTGGAGGCTTTCCATGGGAAAATACAAGTTGAGCTTCAAAAGCATCTGTATATTTGCTGTGTTTTAATTACTATTTCTAGGATAAAACAAGTATTCAATATTTTTCTGACTCTTTCTGCAAAGCACAAAACCTTTAATGCAACTTTGGCTTGTGAAAGATTTGCTCCAGAGTCACATCTAAAAGGGAAAGGGAAGGCCAAGGAAAAAAAGGCATTTATCACCTGTTAGTTTGATCCAGCTATATTTAGAGAGTGCCAGAGCACAGGGAATAAACAGAAACTCATCCATCTCTTTATGTGTGAGTTCCATCCTGGTAGTTGTGTCTGTAATTGCAATTACTGGTGCCTGTTAGTTAAATGCAGATCCACTGTTCACCATGCAGGTTTGATAAAACCTCACAGGAGATTGGCTTTTACTGCTCTTCCCTGCTAAATATCCCAACTTGTGGATATTATTATTATTATTGATTTGCAGATTGTCACATGTGTTTTCAGTCACAAAGCAAACCCTACTGCAAGTGGAATTTTCATAACCAGCCCTGGTTCTGAGCTCAGGCACTTGGAGTCATCCCACCAGCTGATGTGGGATCAGGGTTTTCTGGATGAAGTTTCTCTAAAATTTAATTCTTCTGGGATGGAATTGGAGGGTTACAGTTTGGCTGCACAGAATGATGAGCAGAGCAATGCTCAGTGCAGTTTGCACACACCAAAATCCCTTCTTGTTCAAAGACAAACCTCTCAGCATCTTTATTTTACAAAGCAGAAATGCAGGTGGGCAGTGTTCCTCCTGAGCATGGCTGGAGGATGGCTGGGGCAGTCAGAGCATGTGGAATCCATTTCCAGAGTTTATCAATAAATACCTGGTGTGTCTCAGAGCTCCCCAGTGCCCCATGGGGAAAACTGAACCAAGAGGTGGTGTGGTGCTGCAGGAAGGATGGAAATGACATTCTGAATCCTGGCTGAGGGCTCAGGTACCCCTGGCACAAACACTAATGAGCAATGCTAATGCTGGGTGTGAGGGGAAAAAACAGCATCCTCTGAAATTCATCCCTTTGGACCAAATTCTGTCCTTGAAAATGCACTCTGAATTTCCATTGTCGTTACAGGCTGTGCATGAATACACTGGATAGAGGAATCTCATCCTCAGATTTCTCTTTCTTTTCTGCAGCTTCCTGCAGGCTTTTGTTTTCTCTTGGTTTAACTAATCAAAGCATTCCTGCCTTGCTGCATTAAAAGGAGTTTTCTTGAGACCTTTTCCTGCTTAGTTTAGAATTATTATTCTTGAAAATCAATTAAATGAGGCGTCTACCCTAATAAAATAGAACTTTTCACTTAATTCACTGTGCATTTGGCAGGTGGCTGATCTAATAGCTTTAGAGAATGTGCCATGTGGGGTTCCAGCTGCAGGGAACTTGCTCAGGACACAGACATGGAGCACAGATAAGCTGCATAAAATTAATAATAATAATAATCTGTATAAAATCTTTAGGGTTGTATATAAATAAAGGAGTTTGTATAAATAAATGGGAGTTCCATATGTTAATTTGGGCATCAGCCTTGGATCTGTGTTGAGCAGAGGATCTGTAAATTAAATCCCAATCAGCTAATGAGAAATAGCCTGGTGTTTGAGTGAAACCAATCAGCTGGAGCCTGGGTAGGCTAAAAGAGATTGATTTTTGGTTTTGTTTTTGTATTTTTTTAATCCACTGACTTCCACTACTGTGAGTGGTCAGACTTGTCCAGTTTGAGATAAACCAACCCCACCTGGCAGAGATGGGAATCTCCAAGCATCAGTCTCTGAGGTGCAGCGTTTGAACTCAGGAAATCAGAGGAATTCAATGCAAGGAACATTCTGTCATCACTCCTGGCTCTCGTTTTAGTGTGAGGAGAGGAAGGAAGGAGATGTTTTCCATCCCAGTTTTGGCTAATATTTTAATAATCTGTTGAACATCTATCTTTGCCCATCCAGGCTGACTCATAAAGCAGCTTTTGCTTTGCTTTCTTCTTTTCCTCTCACTGGCAAACTTTTGTTTTAACCTCAACTTCCACTGCTCCTCTCCTTGTCTTTCCTTGCTCCAGCTGACCTCTGCTCCCAGCTTTGGCACTGATGGAAATTCCAGCTGGAATTGCCAAATCCTTGCCTTTCCCAGTCCCTGGTGGTGGTTAACTCCAGTTGTGTCTGTGGCCTGGGGAAGGTGGCACATCTAAAATCCAAAATCTAAATTCTGCTTTTCCCCCAATTGCAGCCAACTCAGAATCCAAATGTCACCAGTGTGGGATTTAAACAGGAGGGAATTCTCACTCCATTCCTTCCCATGTAAGAAAATGGAACTTCCCTCCAGATGCCAGTGGTGCAGTGTTGGGTGTTCTGCCTGTTTTCCCTAATTAATATCTTCAGCCTGGAATGAATATTTATGTGTCCATCTGCTGCTCAGGGTGGTGATGCTGGAAGAGCTTGTAAGCTGTCAAAGTTCCACTGACAGAAGCCAGTTGCTATCAGAGCATTGAGAAAGAAGATTGTTTAAGTGTGTCAGTTAGGATAAATCAATTTTAAAACATCCATTCTATACTGGAAGTATGGAAATACCTGAAATACCTCATTTATTTGCTGGATTCAGGTATTCAGGGGACACCAACATGGCATTGTTGCCATCATTCCAAAGCCTCAGCTGGGAATAATCAGAGTATCTCACTCTCCATGACAATTTTTTGGAAAGCAGCTTGTGACAGACTATTTAATGAAGCAGAAAGAGGAGTTAGGTTTGCATTATAGAACACTGAAATGAAATCTCATTCTCAAAAGAAAAAAAAAACCCCTAGCTTTCTAGCTGCTCTTCTTCAGATGTCTTAATTTAAATGCAAATAGCAGCTTCATCCACAATGAAATAAAAAAAGCTTCTTTTTTTCCCTGGGAAACAATAATGAGGGTAAATTTAAGTCATTTCCTTTTTGTAATAAGATAATCCTTTTCAATGCTCGTGGTAATATTATGATAAAGGTTGATTTGAAAATTATTATTTTTTGAATAGGGGAATGTATTTTTTGCTTTTGTTGGAGCAGAAATTCTGAATTTCCTGTGATTTTTCCCAGGTCTGCTCTGGGGTCAGGCAGTTCAGGGGTCTGATCTGGATTCCTTTGAGCCCAGTGGGCAGATAATCCATAATATTATCTGCAACTCAGTCTTGTTCCACCTACACTTTATTTGGCTGATGGGAATAATGGTGTGGAGCTTGTGGGATTTCTTTGTGGTATTTGTGCACAAGCAGCTTTCAGGGCTGCTGCACTTCCCGAATTTATTAACTTTAGTGACAGCAGAGGGAGATGATCAGGAGCTGATTTTGAGCTTCTTGGAGCAGAGTTCTGGTTTTTCATGTATTTCCACTCACATCTCCCACATTCTGACCCAAACCCTAGTAAGGATGTCCAATTGCTGCTGTGTGGATAGGAGAATATTGCTTTGTGTGCAATATTTGCCTGACTCTAAAATTGTGTGTCTTGTACTGAGTGTTCTCTGATACCCTGCTAGGCAGCTTGCTGGGATCACAGAGCTGATCAACTGCAGAACTTCACTGTTAGCAGATTTTGATAACTTTATCTGCCAGTCCTTGAACCACCTTGCTCCTATCTTACTACATCTGCAAAGGACTTCTTTATGAAAATGCAGGACAGCAATGTTTCTCTGGTATCTCAGGGCAGTGAGGTCCAGAGTGGATAACATGCACTGCAGAAAAGAAGTCAGAGCCTGTAGATAAGAGCAATGAGAATTTTGTACAACAGCTTAATATTCAGAACTGGAAATCTTGCTGTTTAGCCATGGAAGGTCCAGAGGCAATGGGATATTATGGAGTATAGATAAACAGCAAGGTATTTCCAGCAGTGCAGGGAACAAAAACCACTTCTGGTGATGCATCCTGTGCTTCTCCAAACTGAAATGCTTAATGCAGCTGCTAATGGACAGCAGAGCACTTGTTGATACCTGAAACAGAATAACTTCCCTGCTGGTTTCCAGGGATTGCTCTGATTTACCCTGAGCACTTCAGCCTGGTGGAATTTTCTGTCCAAAAACAAGCAAATGCCATTTTTTCAGCCACGTTCAGATCTAATAGAAATGAGTGGGAAGACATTAAAACTGGCAAGGACCATTTTCTGCAACTGATACTTATGAGTATTAGTAGTATTAGTTCTAATAGCACTATCAGCAATATGGACAGTGTTTTCCTGTTAAAATCAAGTCTTTCAGGATATTTCCTGTCCATGTCAGTAATTCCTGGCTGTTTCTTCCCATAGCTGGGTTCTGTCATGCATTTTGAAGTCTCTCTCAGCTCAGCAGGAGAGCAATAACACACATTATGTCCAAGATGGTCATTGCAATAGAATATAGATATACATTACCTGCTTTTTGGTTTTCTTTCTAGTGCAAATTTTTCCATTGTTAGAGTTTAATTTGCACATTAAACACATAGTTTCCCTTTATGAAGCCAGAAGGGTTTTCTTTGCAGTGAAAATGAGTGGTTCAATCACCCTCCTACTAATGGATAAAATGTAATTAACATTGTCTTGAGGCTAATTTTCATTTATGCTGCCATTCTGCGTAAGCTGAACATCACTCTCTGCAAAAAGTCAATGTGTCACTTTTATTAGCCCAGTTTGCACTTTAACACCAAGAAAATTAATTCAAGATACATTAAGGTACTTAACTTGAGATCCAATGAAATGATCTGATGCCAGACAATAACTCTGACGTGTCCTGTATGCAGTGATGCAGTTTGGGGGGTGCTGGATAAATGGGGTTTTATTTACATCAAACTTGCCAAGGTTTGCATCCTTCCACCTCTGAACGGCCAGAAAACCTTTTTTAGGTGGATTTCCTTCCCACCAGCTTATCTTCAAGGGCTAAAGCTGTGCAGTTGTAATTGTTTTCAATTCCAATATGACTGAGAAATACTGACAAAACTGTTGCATCCTTGCAGCACAATTGCAGGAGCTTTTGAAATACATTTTGGGGATATTTGAGCATCTTAGAAGCTGTAAGGAGAACCACCTCAGAAATCCAGGCAGTGGGTCAGAGCCTGAAGTGATTTTTTCTATTCTTTCTGTTTTTAAAGATCTGGTTTGTGCTGACATGAATAACTGGGAGGTTTGTGCTTTCCCTGGGATTTTCCAGTCAGCTTTGTTTGTTTGTATTGCTAATACATTTAGCTTGTATTTTCCTTTGCCCTCTTTCATCCAAAAGCTCCTTCTCACAGTCCCCTCTGGGCTCCTAAAGAGCACTCCTTCTCCTCCCTTTTGCTGGGATAACACCAATCCCTGCCCTGGGAAATGCTCCAGGTAAACACAGAGTTTATATCTCTCCAGTCACAGTTTCCGATCCTTTCTGGCAATTTCTCTGCTGCTGCCAGTGGTTTGTTCAGCACCTCCTGAGCCAGCTGTTGGACATGTTGATCATCAGTGGTGCTAAAAAGAGATCATGAATTCCCTTCACCTCCAGTGAACCCCAAACAGGGATTCTGGGGGGACACAGCAACCTCTGGAACATCTCCTTCCCCAAAGTGGCTCCTCCATGCCTGATTTTAGTTGTGATTGCAAAAGCAGCAGCCTGATTCCTGAGCTTGTGTGTGGAAATGAAGTGTTTTGCTATTGTTTTTCAGCTCTTCCTCATCCCCACGGACAGGCATTCAGCACCTGCAGAATGGAAACAGTAATAACCCCAGTGATGGAGAGAGTGTGCTGTGATTAGAGTTTGGGTTTTCTCTACTGGGAACACCTTTTTCTGGCAGTAACCTCTGTGTAACACTAAAAATAAGTGGGGCTGAGGAAGGCATGCCAGGTGTGCAGAGGGAGATAAACCCAAACAGTTCTACATTCTGGCAGCACAATATAAAATATATATACTAAATTTATATCATATTCTGGTTTGCCTAGCAAAGCATGCCTTTGGCAGAGCCTGGATGTTTCCACAGCGAGAAGCTCAGCAGTTTTAGCTCAGTTTTAGGTCAGCTTTAGCTCAGTTTTAGTCAGTTTTAGCTCAGTTTTAGCTCAGCAGTTTGATCTCAGAGCAGGGGCAGCCAGCTGTCCTGGAGGGTCACCTTCCCCACCTCTGTGTCTGCACAGGCTGCCCCACTCAAGGAGTTGCTTTTGCCCCATGGAGAAGAGGCACTTTTGGGGCTTTGCCATTCTTTTAGGTACCAACAGCAGAGTTTGCAGCTAGACTCTTCAGAATCTGGGTGACAGCAGTACTGACAGTGAACTTCCAGCATGGCTTTGAATTTAGGAGTAATTCTTCATCCACCACCCACCTCCAGGGCAAGAAACCAACAGCAGTCATAAACACATCCTGAATGCCAACAATAGCTGTTCCTGATAAACTTTTCCTTCTCCCCATATTTTCAAGTCCATTCCCAAATGCAGGACAAGTACCAAACCCTGTGCTCTGCAGGAACAGTGGGATGGAGGAGATGAAATCCCCCTGGCTGCTTTCACTGTGTGGAAATAAAACTTCCTTTAGGTTGGGAGCAGGGAAACTTCCCAGGCTCTGCTGTGTCTCCATCTGGTTCCCAACTCCAGCCCTTCCAAGTGGCACCTGCACCTCATGGTGCCTTTTTGGGAGCTGCAGAGTAACCCACAGACTGAGGGAGAGCCAGAAAGTGGAACTTCTTAATTACATTTTGGCAAAAAGCACAGGAGCCACTAGGAATGTGGCATTGAGTGAAGCTTTAGCACAGCTGCTTAATTTCAGCACATTTTCAGTGTTTCCAGCTCTTTAGGCTGAGCATGTGTTGTAATGATTTAGGTCCAAGTGCAGCAAGTATATGAAGAAAAAGAGCAAAAGCATTAAATCCAGAGATAAGACAGGGTTTGAACCATAGCAACAGATTTCTTCCTCTTTTCTAGATTTGAATGTAGTAAGAAAAAGAAATATGTTCTAAAAGAAATCCAATCACTCTGGCATTAAATACATGTATATATAAGTGTATGTGTGTTGGTAATAAAGCTGTAAAAGGCCTGGCTGACAAAGGGAACATGAAAAACCATTTTTTTTGTGCTTCCCCGCCTGGTGCTGTGCACAGAGGATGTTAAGCAGCAGCTCCAAAAGGCACGTTTGTGTGCCCAGGCTGGGAGCTCAGCAGGAACAGCCCACCTGCCCATTACTGTGCTCATTAAACCCCTGTGCCCAAGCCCAGCAGATTGAAGGGTCTGGCAGCATTTCCATTTCATAACCATCTCCTCTCATACATTGGTTCTTTCTTTGTGCTGCACAGAGGTTATCAGTATGCTGGGGACACTATTGTGTTTTACAATATGTTGAAGAAGCAACAGGATTTTAAATTTGATGGAACAGTTTTGTCTGAGGTGCTGGATTAGCATTTCAAATACTTTTTTGGAGCGAACCTCTTGGGTAAACCCTAATTATTTAAAAGTAAAAAGCTTTCAGAAATAGATGGCATTGCTAATTTAAATAGTCACAAATTAAAAAATAATGTAAATGGTGTAAGTTACCCCAAACAATTTGTCTGTCAGTAGGGAGCATTACAGCAATCAGAGGTAGATTAGCCATGGGGATGAACAGAGGGAAACAGGGAGGTCACAGCAACATTTACCAACCAGGAGCCAAAATTCATTTGTCACTAAAGCTGTACAGCCTTTCTGTTATCTGTGAATTATTAGTGTACATCATGGGTATCTTGCATAATTTCATAATAGTATTCCTAGAAAATTGCACAGCCAAAGCTCCAGTTTATTCATTTCTTTACCACTTTACAAATACCTTCTGCTCAGAACCTCTTTAGCCACTTCCCAACCCTGCCTGCTGCCTTGCCTCACTATTCCAAACTGCCACAGCAATGAAATTCCCAGATTCCCTGGAATTCCAAACACCTTTGCACCCAGCAGCAAGCCAGCACTGACATCTGTGTTCCAAAGCTGAGGTGTTGTTATCCACAGTGTTTGGAGTACAGAAAATTATTCACAGATGGGAGAAGATACGTTATGGGCTGTGCTGTTGAATTGTATCCATCCATCCATCCTAACAGAGTTTCAGAGCAAATCCCTCCATGTCATGTAGGCAGAGCATTACAGGAAACTGCACTCAGGATGATGCTGTAAAATGTGCTTTAATACCACAATCATTTATTATGCTCATGTTGTATCTTTCGTAATAATAATAAATTTGAAAGCAAGCGTTTATGCAACATAAACCTAGCTTAAGGCAGACTGCAGAGTTTGGAAAGCTCCAAAAGCTGTTCAGAATCTCTCCCAGGCTCTTAAAAAACTTAACTTCTCAGTGTAGGATTTTTTTTCAGTGAAAGCTCTTCCTTTTCCTCCTTGTGGCCAGTCCTTCCCTGAGGTGGACGAGAGATGGATATTTTTATATCTTGAAGATTTGCTCTTTGCCCTGTCTGAAAGGCTGAGGTTCCCAAAGCCCCAGAGCATCCCCAGCCCCCAGTGGGATGTCTCAGAGCCTGGCTGGAGCTGTGCTGCTGGGCTGGGGCAGGCAGTGTGTGCTGCAGGCTGTAACTGTGCTCTGAGAGCTCAGCAGTGCTCGCTGCCACCAGATGGACATCCCAGGGCTCAGGTGGTGGGAGATGCTTGTCATCCTCACTGCCTTTGGCCAGGGGGAGTGTCGCTGTTGAGCCGCTAGCAGAGAAAAAGCCCAGGTTCTCAGTGAGGCAAGAGAAAAGTGTGTTTATTGTTTTGATTTTCATATATATAGACTTTTCAGAGGTCACCCACATTGGTCAGCCAGAAACCTCCCCCTAGGCCTGACTGGCCAGGCCTGAACTGTCCAAATCTCGAGACACTGAAAAACATCCAAACTTTATCTTTGTTTATGAAACACAGCAGAATGTTCTCACGAGAAAGACCTGTGCTAGCCACAGGGGAGAAAACCACACGAGGAGCCTCTTGATGTCCCTGCAGAGATGAGTTTCTCTCATTTTGGTTCCCCTTTTCCTGCATGCTGAAGCCATTTTTGTGTCTTTGTTGCACAGCTCCAGCCATGCCCTGCTGTCCCAAGCCACCCTGTCACCTCCACACCCAGGTGTCTCTGCTGCTCCACTCTGAGCAGCTGGACGTGCACAGGTTCTGCCCCAGGCAGGAGGGAAGCTGAGCTGCTGCTCTGAAAATGACTGACTGAGATGGGATTCAAGCTTCTGCTGAATTTAAAGAGTTGGATTGAACCTCTGGAGGTGCAGGGAAGGAGACCTTACTGTCCCTTGCCACCATGGGTTTTGGTGTAGGACATTCTGTAGTGGGGCAGCAGCTTTTTTCCTGTGCAAATTTAGGAAATGACTGAAAGGGAAGTTTTGTCCCAGGATACATCACAGTTGGAGAGAATGGAAAAATTCCATGCCCAGTCAATCCATTTGTTGTATTCCTAATCCTCTAGTCCTTGTTCTGCCTGCCTAGGAGCACCTGGCTGGTGGAACCTTTCCTGCAAATGTCCTCTGAGATGAGGACTGCAACCCACAGAGCACTTTGGGTTCGAAAGGAGCTGTAGATTTAAAAATTCATGTGCTGCTTCCAACTCCCACTTGCCTGGCTGGTGCTTCAGCAAGATTGCTGTGATGTTGAGAGAAGTGAGGACAGAGCAATTCCCAGTGTCACTTTTTGGATCCCTGGTGCTGAGAGTTCCTTGTCACCACCGAGCTGTATTGACACTGAGCAAACCCCCTGCCTCTCCCAGATCAGCTCCCATTCAGCTGACTGGCAATGGATTATATTTTGGATAATGAGGCATGATCTATCCCAGGTATTTAGCATAATGGAGGAACAATACATCATTCCCAAGCTGTCAGCAGAAGATTTGGATGCTTTACATTAGGTAAATAAACAGAGCCTCATTATAGCCAGGAGTCTGTGTGAAATCAGGAGGCAGGAATTGTATTCTTTTGTTTCCAGTGGGTGATAATTATTTTAACCCATCGGAGTGAATAGGTTGTAATTCATTTGTACCTCCCTTTGTCTGCTGCTGGAGAAGACTTGAGGAATTGCTGTGCTTGTAAGCAGTGCAGTGTGTCTGGCACTGATAAATGTATCAAACTCCAGCATGACTTTATCTGGGAAACAGATTTTGATAGCTTGCTAGGATTTAGGTCATTGGATAATTCAGTGCAAACTGCAAATCTTAATGCTATTGACAGAAGACAGAGCACAAATAGGCAGCACTTTCTATAAATCCCAGACCTGTAAGTAGCTCTCCTTTCACAGATTTATAGTAAATGTCCTTGAGAGCTGTTCAGGCAAATGAACACACTGGGTCTGGATTGACAGCTTGGCTTTTCAGATTCATGGCACCCAGACGTGTTGGGGAAGATCTGCTTTGGAATGGAGCGTGGATCTGTGCAGAATACAAACTTCTTAGGATGCCCAAACTTCCCTGGGTGCAGAGCTGACATCCTGCAGTGCCCAGGGAGATCAGAACACTGAATTTATTGGGGTCACAAGGCTACCAGGCTGATTGTCTGGGACTGGAGTAAGTTCCTCCTGCTCGTCTTTTTGAATGTTAAAATTCTAAACTGAGAGTCACTCAGAAACCCAGGAGCCTGGCTGGTGTGGAGAAAAGAAAGAAGACAAATTTTGAACATCAGAAGGAAGGGGAACATTTGGTGAAAAGATTCATGCTTTTCTGATACATTATTTGGTTTTGTTCAGCTTTAATTAAAACAAACCCCAAACCAACAAAATGTCCTTTAAGCACAGAATAAGCCAGGTGTGTCCATTCTCTGAATAATGACTTTCTGAGCCTTTTTTTCACAGGCTGGTCATCTCCTCCATGCCAGGAATAAAACTGCAATGACACGTTGGATTTCAAAGTTTCTTTTCTTTTTCAAAAATTCCCGTCTAGTCTAGCATGAAACGCTGTGTGACAATAGTGAAGCAACATATGTCACACCTAAAGCAGAGTGGGGACAGCGTGACAGACACTGGCAGTGCTCAGACTGAGCTAAATCCTGCTTTCATCCACACTCCTTTCATCCAGCTGTGGAACTTGGAGGGGAAAAATGTCTTTGGCAAGCTCAGCACCTTCTCCAGCAGCTGTAAAAATTCCCAACGAGATGTCGTGTGTTTTGTCACTACAACACATCCCTTGGGCTTTGGTGTCATTTCAGTGGAAATCAAGGAAAGGAATGCGATTGTTTGGCTTCTTTCAGACCTGTGGGTTTGTAAAGCAAACTGCACTTACAGTCTCTTGGCTCAGCAGAGGAAGAGGTTTGTACACATGGAGAGAAACACCCTCAGTGTGCATTATTATCACTGCACTGCTCTCTGAAGTTTTCACACAACTCTTAGCAGTAACTTTGGGTTCAGCCCAGCGGCTGCACATCTGGAATTGCTGCAATATTTTGGCAGCTGGAGAAGTGTGGGGGTGTGAGCACTGGTATTAATCATTCTGTCAGATTTAAAACCAATTAATGCCTGTTTGCTGCTCATTCTGCAGAGTGCTTTGAGATGCATCTCTCAGCACTGCTCACTTCCAGGGAAAATCAGGATTTGATCAGTGGGCGTGCAGAGTGTGCATGATGTGGGATAGCTGTGCTCCCTGGGACCAAAGGCAGAACTCCTCAATATGCAGTTGCACACTCCCATGGCACTGGCATCAAGAGCTGGCAGGAATCTCCTCAGATCTGTGTGGGCAGGCTGAGAACAAGTTGCTTGTAGAAATTATTAATAGTGTGATCTTAAAAGTTTGAGATTTTCCCGTGAGTGTGCTTGACCTTTTCTTCTTCAAATGGTGTCATTTCATTTCCTGGGATTCTCGAGTTGTTCATCAGTCAGCACTTTGTTGGAGGCAGAGTTCAGGTGTCACCTCCTGGTCAGGTGTAGCTATGGCAACGAGGTGACAATCGAGGTTTGTGCTCTTCCAATGCACGTTTTGCCTACATTGGGATTAATAATGACCCTAATATAGGCAGCACTTAATATCCCCAAGCAATTACAGGAGGAACTGAAGGAAAATGAACGAGGATATTGATATTGATAATTCTGGACATTAGAGACCAGCTGGGAAGGAAATGAAGTTCTGTGATACATGGGAAAAGTGGAAATACAAATTCCTCTCTCTGTTTTTCTGCAGACCAGGGATGGAAGGACATGGCTTGGCTCCCTTTTCCTGCAAGGAAAAAACATTTTCCATGTTTTTTCCCCTGATATTTAATTAGAAATATCTCGTATCAGTTTATTGCAAATGAGCTCCTGACTCTGATCTTTGCCTTTGCTCTGCTCTGGGTGGGGAGCTGAGCAAAGCTCCTTCACCTGCAGTCCTTAGCAGTCAGAAATACCAATTCCTGCTGGAAGTCTCTGCACACCATGGCCTGGTGATGAATATGGATTAAACTGCTTTTTAAGTATTACTTCTCTGATTGCAGCTCCTGTTCCTCCCTGTGAAATGGTGTGTTTTGTTTGTGTTGGCAGTGGGAATGCTTTGAAAATTGCTTTGGTGCTGAGGAGAGCAGGAGGAAAACATTGCTTCATGGTGAGCATTTTGAAAGAGTGTTTATACCCAGAGCATCAAATTAATTTCCCCAAAGAGCAGGTTGAGCTGATCAAAACCAAAAATGATCATTGGTTTTGCGCATATTTGAATACAAATAATTTAATTTCCAAAAGTCTGTTAAACGCAGCAGCTCATGGCCATTTCCATATTTCCTCAAGCACAACATAATTATTTTCTTCAACTCCATTTTCTTGGTTTTAACCATGGAATAAGTCACAGAATCCTTTTCTCTGGGAGGCAGGAAGAGTGGCTGGGCAGAGCCAGGGCAGGTGGAGCAGCAGAACATCACCCTTGTGTTTGCTTTTTTTATGTTTTTCCACAAAGCTTTCCATTCTCAGTTGAACTCCTCAGAGAATCCTAATGGAAAATAGTTGAAAGCTTTAAAATAATCTAGAAATTCTGCCAGATCTTTATAGGCTCTCAGAAATCCTTTAGAATTTGTGGGAATTGACAATCAGCAGTGCTCACGTATTTAGTTTTTCATACATAAATATATATATTTTTTTTATGTGACTCATCACAGTGGGGAGTGAGTTGCATTCCAGTTTCCCAGTACCCTGCAGGCTGCAGGATTATGATCCTTTTGCTAAGCTTAGAGTTCAGCTCTGTTCTTCAGCCCTTTCAGGGCATTTGTGGCTGAAGGAGTTTCTGTCCAGCTCAGCTCTCCTTCCCTTGGCACTCCTTTGTTCCACACTTGCTAATTGCTGTTATTCCTTCAATTTCTCCTGAACCTCAGCAGCAGCAGGGCAGCTGTCAGAAACAGCAACACGGACTGGAAAATGCCAGGACGTGACGTGGATGACAGAAGTCTGGGTTTGCCCTCCCTAAAACCAGAGTTATTTACAGTGAGAAGGGCAGAAAGCCCTTCAGGAGCAGCCTGGTGCTCGGGAGGGTTTAGCAGTGAGGATGGGAAGCTCCCAGATGGAGCAGAGCTGATCTCCCAGATCAGGAGGTGAGGTTGCACTTGGGTGATTTGCTCTCTGCAGTTGCATTCAGCTGACAGGTCAAACAGCAGAATGTCCAATACTCTGAGAATAACCTTTGTGAAAATGTTAGACGGTGCAAAAATAAACTTTAATTTGATTGTAGGGAGCTTTACCAGTCATTGCCATAAAGCCATACAAACCAGGAGGTTGTGTGTCTTTTTGGGGCAAAACAGGAATGTGAAGCTGCTAAAAACCTGGAAAGATTGTCTCAAACCTCTCTCCATGGGGAAATGTGAATCTAATTATGAGGAAGTGAAAGAAGAGAAAGTGACATTTTGAAAGCAGGGAGGAGGTTCTGATGGGAAGGGTTCAGGTGTGACACCAAATTCACAGCCAGACTCTGAGTTACAAGATCACTGAAATTGCTCAGCCTGCAGTTCTCACTTTTACTGAATTTTAACTGAGTAAATTCACTTAATTACATCTGTAAAGCAGAATTTAGGTGAGCAGAGGCACACAGGTTTGTAAATGTTGTGCTTTGGCTTTTTGAGCAACCTGAGATAGTGGAAATTAATTCCAGTTCATTCCAGAGGGTGGAATAAAATGGGATTTAAGGTCCTTTCTGACCCAAACCATTGTGGCATTCTGTGATAGGACTTTGTGAGTTGGGATGAGGTGAGGAGAAAACAGAGAGAAAGGGGTGACTTGGCAGCCAGCAGTGCTCAGGATAGCAGAAACAATATTTTTGTACATAATTATGTAGTATAAATAAGCCCCATATGGAATCTGCTCACACAGTTGTGGAAAAGCAGATTTTAATTTCTGAGCATCCAGTTTAATGTGAGCTGAATCTCTAAACAGAGAGCTGACACTGTTAACAAAGGTAATATTAGATTTGAATGAGAAACTTTGTATGGTTAATTAAAAATCAAAGGCACAGTTATAACAGAAGTAATTATCCAGGAGTATTAAATCAGTTGCAAGTCCAAGCCCATAAAAGAATTAATCAGGAATAATTTCATATTTGATATTGAGGGCTTATAGTTTCCACTAATGCCAAAATCCATTCCATTAAGCAATACAATTCTTCAAGTCTATCTGCAAAATGAGTCCCTAAAAGCAGGACAGAGGAGGAACAATTCCATGGGAAGAAGCTTTAGTTCTTTCATTGTAGAGTTACAATAACCAGAGGGGTTTTTCTGTGGAGAGAATCCCAGCAAGGATTGTTCTGATCCATTTCCCAGAACAGGAGGCAGAGGGATGATGTAAGAGCAAAATAAGGTGTTTTCTAGAAAAAACTCATTCCTCAAGCATACTTCTCTCACCTTTCGGAATTTAAAAAAAAAATAATAATAAAAAAAATCTTGGGGTACTTGCAGTTGGGTTTGCTCTCTTCAAAAGCAGGGAGGAGTTTTGTGTTGAAGTTATCAGATCCAGAATGAGTCCCAATCCTTCCTGGAATAGCCTCCCTTGTAGTCATAACTCCAAAAACCACTGATTTGTCAGGATGAGTGGTGCAAATTATTTATTTGTTCAGGTTCACAGTTCCATAACCATTGTGGAGTGAATATTCTGAACACAGGGCTTTACTGAACATAGGGCTTTATTGAATACAGAGCTTTATTTGTAGGGCTTTGTTGAATATAGAGCTTTATTTGTAGGGCTTTGTTGAATATAGAGCTTTATTTGTAGGTTTTTTTCCTCCTATTTAAAATTAGCAGAAGCTGGAGGAAGCAAATGGAACTGTTACCCTTGAAATGACATCTAAAGAATCACTGGGTGCAGATCTCTATATATTAGGATTAAGTTTTTCTTTTTCTTTTTTGCAAATGTGAAAAATGACATGAAAAAAATGTTATTTTCTTCCCAAGCCATCAGATTAGGAAGATACTTCAGATGTCCTGGGTACAAAATCTGTAAGTTGACGTCAAGTGCAGATTTATTTCTTTATTTCTACCATTGGGCTGATAGGAACACAAGTTCTCTACCAAAGGATTAGACATTAAACAATACTCAGGGAACACACAATATGCTCTTCAAGGCATTGAATCTGAAGCAAGCATGTTCCCCAGGATATTATTACAAGATGCTTCATGTCTTTTTTCTAATGGCTTTTTGGATTCCCTGCTTCCAGCCTGCCACAGCAGCTTTACAAGTGTCCAACAGCTCTTTTGCTCTGGTATTAATGTTGTTTTTTTTCTTATTGTGAAGCATTTGTGATCATTCTTCTGTCTGTCTAACTGCTTCTTAAGTTTATTGCTTTTCTGTGGTGCTGCTAGGGATTTTATTTCCCTGTTGGTATTACTTTTTAACTACTCATGTAAATCTGTATCAGTTCAGATTCATGCAGAAAAAACAATTTGTCACAAATCTGTAAAGGCTAAATGATCAAAGCAGAGCTTGCAGGCTCACTAGTTTCTTTCTCAGCCTACTTCTAGAACTAAAAACATTTTATCTTCATTCAGATTGTGGCACTGCCCTGTACCACAGCCTCCATCCATGGCACTGGAGTCAAATGTAGAGGTTATTTCCTTGGCCTCTCTGCAAAATCAGCAAAGTTTCACCCATTTATATCTCAGCAGTTGTTGTCACTGGCTGATCACAGAGGAGAAGTTCTACATAGGTAGTGCCACTGAAATCCAGGCACAAAAATACCTTTATGGGCACAGAATTTGTAACGAGGGAGATGGTTAGAATTGAAAATTTTGGTTGCTGTATTCTATTAAAAAAAAACCAACAAACTAAAAATTGTCATTTTCTTCCCAAGACCAAATGCAAAGAGCTGAAGTTTTTTGCTCCACAGCTGCAGGGTTAGAACCAAAGTCCCTGGGGATCAATGGCATTTTTGTGCCTAGAAATGGGGTGCTGGTGCCCCTGAGCAGGAGGAGAGGATGAGTTCAGCCCAGTCAATGCCATGGGTTTGTTCTGGGGACATGCTTGACCCAAATTCCATCCTGCTGTCCCCATGAAGGTCATGGTCACATGGCTCAGAGCAGACTTTGGCCCCATTTGCCATATGGGAGCAGGAACATCATCTTTGCTGAACGTCCCCTGTTTGTTTGTGTGTTTCTGTTTAAAGCTCAGCTGAAGAGCTAATTAGGAGCCCAGCAGAGCCCTTGGCTGCAGGCTGCCCTGCTGCTCTGCCCTGAGCCTGTTCATGAATGAATTGCTGGTTGCAGGCAGCTTTCCAGAGCCTCTGATGGTCCCAATTTAGCTCAGGCTGCTTATGGCTTGACATTCCTAAATCTGAATGTGCTCTGCAAAGCACCAGGCCAGTCTGGAGGGCAGTTTTGGAACAGGCAATTGAGTCACTTCTCCTCTGCACAGTGACCTGCAGGACACTCCAGGCTCTTTATTCCTTACAAACCTTTTGCTTCTCTTTAGAGAAGTGCAGAACTAGTTTGGTTCTCTGGCTCTGCCACGGTAGTTTACACTAATTGCCACATTCAGGCAGATTTCATCCTGCAAATCTGCTGTTTCCTGTTCCCTCACTGTCACTGCAGCATTTTCTCCTTGTCTTCCACCACATTTGGTTCATCCTGCGTGTTGCAATCAGGATTTTCCACGTGCAGCAGGGAAATGGGATGGCAGAGCTCCAGGGATGCTGCTGGCTCTGCCACTGGCTCTGTCTGGAGATCCAGGCAGCTCACAGCCTCACTGCTTCTCAGCTTTCCCCTCTGGAGAACTGCAGCAGCAGAACTTCTAAAATGACGGGGAAATCAACTGGGAGTTGATAAACACGTTGATAAATCGATTTCATGATCTTAGCAGATGTATGGGCATTGTTACAGGAGTGTACTGAAGTTGTTTTCAGGTGAGAATTTGTCTGGTGGTAAAACAATAGGAAAATCTAGACTTACTTCAGAAGGGAAACCATTGAATCTCCTTCTGTTCCAGCTCTTCTGCATTTCTCTGAGGACTTTTATGGAGCCTGATTGTCCCACAGAGCACAGTCCCAGGCTGGGGAAGCCTTTCACAGGAACCCTTTTACCTCTTCCCCAGTGACCCCAATGCACATCACTGCCACCTCTGGCATTCTGTGATATGCAGAGTAGCAATTCTGTCCCAAGGAAGTGACTGAACTCCTGTAATCCCTGACTCATTTTAGTGTTGCTGATCTGTGGCATCCCTAGCTGTGGGCTGTGCACCAACAGGCTCATCCCTCGTGGGATCCGTGGGAGAGGAGGATGGATGGTGGAGTGTGGAGCAGGGAGGGCTGAGCAGGGAGGGCTGTCTCCAGCAGCAGCCTCTTTCCCAGCACCAGGCAATGTTTGCTGCATTCCTCCACTCCAAAAAACCCCCCCCCCCCTCCCCCCCTTAAAAAAAAGAGGGAAAACCCGGCCCCCCTCCCCCAACAGCTCGCCTCCCCTGGAAAAAAAATCTCCCCCTCCTTCTCCCCTCCCCCCCTCTCCTTGCCTGGGATTCCTTCCCTCTCCACCTCTCCCATCCCTCCCAGCCCAGCTCTCTCCCACTTGTCACTCGCTGGCTGTGACAGAGCAGAGCAGGGCTGGGCAGGGAGGTGCTGGTGGCACCGAGCCCTGTGTCCCCTGCCTGTCACCCCAGGGCACAGGGCGGGAGAAAGCCGAGTGTGCAGCCAGGGAATTATGCAGATTTGGGGCTGTCTGGCTCTGGAAAGCAGAGAATGACAAAAGAAAAGCTGTCAAATTCCTCTGCTGGGTATTTCTGTGTCCCAAGGGTCGCTCTGCTGTGCTCCTCGTTGGCCAAAGCCCAAGGAGCTGGGTGGCAGTGGGGAAGGGTTCCCCAGCTGTGTCCCCAGGATTCCCTTTGGAGCACGGAGCACACAGGGTGGAGAGGGGAAGGAGCTGTGTGCAGCTCAGAACACAGCCTGGGAATGACAGCAGCAAGCTGTGAAAGAAACAGAATTATAAAAAACCATATTAAGGCTAGTGATTTGCTTGGGGATGTGTAATGCTTCCCTCCATGAGGGCAGAGCTCTTTCAGTCAGTCTGACCCCTCATGCTGCCTCACTACACATCCCACCAAATATTTACTCTGCTAAACTGCACTGCCAGAGTCTCGTTGGCTCTTTTCTTTGAAGTGATATCCCAGAGCTTTATGTTGTTGCTGGCAATCCCTCCATCCCATCCCATCCCCCAGCAGAGCTCCCAACCCCCTGCAGGCACCAAACCTCTGCTCCAGGCTCCCGAAATGCAGCCTGAGAATCCAGAGAGCCTCCCTGCTGGCACATCACTGTGAGCCCAGAGACTCTGACCCCATGTGTGAAATCCTGATTGGGTTGAGCTAATTCTGCATGACATGTCCCCAGCAGTGTCCCCAGCCAGCACAGTGCCACCAGACAGTGTTCTCCTGTCCCTCAGGTCACATCTCTCTGCTCCTCTGCAAGGTCTCCTGGAGGATCTGGGAGGGTCAGCCTGCCTTTCCCTCCCGTGATGGTGTCTTTCTGATTTAGGGGAAGCCACAAAGAAATCCTCCCCAAATATACTTGTTTGTTTGCTTTTAAGGGCAAACCCTGTCGATTTTCAATCTGTCTAGAGACCGAAATCAGGTATGCACACACAGCTCCACGGAGTTACAGTTTGGGCTGTGAATTAATTAGCAATTTCTCTGCAGAGCCCCAGCCTGGCAGCTCGCAGCTCCCAGGTGTGGCTTTGATAAGCAGTGATAACACGACAGCTCCTGGGATGCTGCTAGCCTAGTCAGCACTGCAAACCACCCAACACCACAGGATGGAACACAACTCCTAAACGCTTGACATCAAAGGGACTTTGTCATCCCAAACCTGAGACAAATTCAATTCACACTGCCTCCACAGCTAGGAGGAAAGTGAACTCCCAGGGGAGTCTGAGTTGCCAGCTGTCAGTGGGAAGCAGACCCTGGGTGGCTCCACTGGTGGCACTGCAGATGTCCCATTGCTGAGCAGCTCGTTCCCCTCTGCAGGCAGTTTGCCTGTGTGCTGTTTGCTCCCAAAATCCAGAAACCACAGGCTGCAAGTGACACCCCTGTGCTGGAGAGCCCTGGGTGCTCCATGGCAGCAGCAGAGCTGGAGATAACAGAGAGCAGCGAAAAGCAGGCAGCAGCTCTGCCCCTGCAATTGTTGTGTTTGCCACGTTCTACCTGCAGGGAAAGGGAAAACATTTCCCTGAATTGTTCCCTGGTGTCAGCAGGGGCAGCAGGCTGCCCTGGGCTCTGAGCTGAGGGTTGGACACTGCAAAACACCAAATAACTAAACAAAACCAAACAAAAATCTCTCTTTCGAGCCATTCCAGCTGAGCTGTGTGAGACACACAAAGCTAAGGAAAAGGGACACAACAGGCAAATGTGATTTTCTCTCTCTGGGAGTGAGATGATTTATTTCCTGGCTTTTTTCATCACCTGGAGATGAGGAGCAAGGGAATTCCCAGCCTGAGAGCAGCCTGGCTGCACTGGGGCACTGCAGCAGCACCTGCATTTGGTTCTGAGATGCATTTCCTTCCTCCTTGAGCTTTTTCCTGAGCATCACAGGCTGGCTAATGAGAAACCTCTGGCTGCTGGTCATCCTCTAACGATCCCACTTTTCCTTTCTACCTCCTGCCTCTTCTTTTGCTCCTTCTCTCCTTATTTACTATGCACAGCACTGTATTACATATTTAGCTTTTATTTTAGCTTTTGTTTTAGCTTCTCATCCCACCCTCTCCTCCAGCCTTGGTGTACAGATTCCTATCTATACAGAGATGGAAGTTGGTTAGTAAGAATATAAAATAGCTTAAAGGCTTTGCCAAAGTTAAGTCTGGGATTAAATATAATGAGGTATTTTTCCTGCCTGCCCTGTGGGTGACAGTAGGAGGGGCAGACAGTCTCTCTGATTATCCCATGGTGCTTTTTCCCTACAGCACAGCCCAGCCATTGGCTGTTCTGGTTTTTAACTAGAAAATTGTGATTTTGGGGGTTTATATGGACACAGGGGTTTGTTTTCCTGCTCATCCTTGTCACATCTGCCCCAGTGAGGAGCAGTGAAAGCATGGCTGGAGGTTT
Source organism: Entomyzon cyanotis (assembly GCA_024500445.1). Lineage (NCBI taxonomy): Eukaryota > Metazoa > Chordata > Aves > Passeriformes > Meliphagidae > Entomyzon > Entomyzon cyanotis. The sequence continues at coordinate 854,805 of JAKEPQ010000852.1, forward strand.
CACCCCCATTGCATGGAGTCTGAATTATTCAAGGAAGCACAGACTGAGGAAGAAAGGATGAAAAACACATTCAAGCATTGATTCTGCCACCCACTCCTTTCTAAACAACGGGTTTGCAATCCCATTTTAGCATTAAAAAAATCCCTTTTCCCCTCTCTGGCAGCTGTGTGGAAGAGCAGGAGTCAGCAGGTAGATGTGTCCAGAGGAATTTGGGTTGCTGTGGATTCTCCTTTTTAACCCCACATCAGCACATCTGCCTGTGGAGCTCTCCTGCCTGCACTGAGCAGAAAATGAAAATAATTCAGTAGCAAGTGAATTAAATGTGATTAATTTGTTTATATTCCCCCTCCTCTCTCCCATTCCCAGAGACTTCAGATTTCATTCTGCATGATGAAAGTGCCAACATTCAACCCAACATTTAACCTTGAAGTTCATGTCAGTCTTTTCACATTTTCCCATTCAGCTTTCACCATCATTTCTCACGCTGGCTGTGTTTCAACTTGTGCTTCCCACTCTTGTGTTTGTATGAAAGGTCTCACAAATTAATTTGGGTTATTTCTGGCCACTGTTCCTTTATTCCTTTGCACACAGAAGAATTGCAGCGAATTTTTCCATTTTTTTTTTCCAGCGCATCCTAAAGAATCAGGAAACAACAGGGGGAACAAAGAAATCAGAATCACATTTTATATATTTTATATATTTTATATATTTCAAGCTGTTGGCAAGCTCAGAGCTGACAATAACGTCCCACAGGCGAGGAGATTTGCTTTGGAGCAATTTTGGTTTCTCTGCAGCACCTTGTATCTAACCCCAGCAGCTGCTGCTCCCTCTTGTACTTCAGCTGCCCTAATCTTATCATTAAAGGTGGATTTAGGTTTTAAGAAGCAATGAACAAACCCTTTTTCCTCGAGATGACTCTGCACTTAAGGTGCAAGCTCAGCTTTACTCCAGCACTCAGAACTAATCCCATATCATTGAGAGCTGGTGCTCCAGCCCTGCAGCTCCTGCACAGAAATTCACCTCTGTGCTTCATTGTTCTGCTGCTCCCTGACTCTCCAAATCCCCTCTCTGGGAAAGGTTTTGTTTCCCACCCTTGCAGGGGAAAAAGCTGAGTTTGACCACATCCACGAGAACGTCAAGCATTCAGAATTTATTGGTTTAGAAGCTTACTAAATTTAAACAGAAGCATTAACATGGCCTTAGGCTCTCTTGACAGTTACAAACTCTTCCTTGGGGGGATTTCTGTAATGCTTTCTAATCAGCTTAAGGAGTTAATTAAACAGCTGTCACTTAGCTCCTTAATTCTGAGACTTGATGCTAAATAAGATTTGAAATTAGTTATGCATGAGTGAGGCGTGGATCCTCTGATATCAGCAAGATGGCTGAAGAGGAGGAAAATCTAGTGTTTTTCAAAAGAAATGGTGAAAAGATTCAAGGTGCTGCCCTGGATTAATGCTCTACATGCTGATTAATGGGAAATACATAAAAAAGAGGAAAATGGAGAATGCTAAGGAATGTCAGATGGAGGGATTTTCAGGCAGCTATTTAGCTATTTGTTCTCATTCCTGGCATGCTCTGGACTTCAGGAGATTTCAGGGATCAGTTTATTTTATTTCTGATTGCAGTCTGCAATATATACATATAACCCAAAAGCCAAAATACCTACTGAAGGCAGAAAGCAGCATGCTTGATTTTTGAAATGAGAGCTTTAGCCTGCAAAGGTGTATTGCAGTGCTGAGCTGAAGAATGTCAGTGAGGATCTGCTGTGCTTCCAGAACAGGAATTACTGTGTCATTATGGACATCACATTGTGCTCTGAATGAGAGGGAAATTTAACTATCTAAATATATTAGGAAATGCTCTGAATTCACAGACAGCTGAGTGCACAAACACAGATTCCTTACAATTCTAAAGATATTGTTAAAGTCCCTTTTTTCACCCTAGGAAATACAAGGCAGAAGATGTCTGAAGGGAAATTAAATTTCAGGGAAGCTACCTATTAAAATTGAAACAACTAATAGGTATTCACTTCTGCATTTCACCTTAAAGAGATGCTTACTGTGTACATCTCCTGAATATGCTCCTGCTGGAGGGCTTAATATGCTCAGCTATTTAATATGAATCTCTTCAGTAAGCAAAGAACACTCACTCCAGAATCTGCTTTAAAATATTACTATTTATTTACCGTGGTAGCAATTTCAGAATAAAGATTACCTGCTCTTCCATTGAAGAGATATGTTTTTCTCTGATGATTATTTCATTATTGCAGGCCTTCAGTGTGAGTGAATTATAGAGAAATTCTGTGTAATAGTTAGAGAAAGTTCAGCATCTTTTTAATAGCTGCTGAGGGAATCAAATTTACCAGTGAGACTATTTGGCTCTAGCTTTGCAAAAACATAACTATTCCCATCCAGAAGTACCCTGACATCTTATCTCCTGGAATCTATGTTAGTTATAGATGAAGAACACAATATTTCTGCAGGAGATTCCTTTTCCACTCCAGCAGCAGAAAAGCAACTGTTTTAGATGAGTAACTGGTTGGATTTACAGCTTTGGCATGCTGAGACTCTGAGCTGTAAATCTCGGGGTGGCTAAATGAGTGTCAAGTTTGTTTGCTGAGAATGGAGTGATTTTCATTTCAGCTCAGTTTTAGCCCAATTTCATCCCAATTTCAGCCCAATTTTAGCCCAGTTCCAGCCCAATTTCAGCCCAATTTCATCCCAATTTCAGCCCAGTTCCAGCCCAATTCCAGCCCAGTTCCAGCCCAATTTCAGCCCAGTTCCAGCCCAATTTCAGCCCAATTTTAGCCCAACTTCAGCCCAGTTCCAGCCCAGTTCCAGCCCAATTTCAGCCCAATTTCAGCCCCATTTCATCCCAATTTCAGCCCCATTTCATCCCAATTTCACCCCAATTTCATCCCAATTTCATCCCAATTTCAGCCCAGTTTCAGCCCAGTTTCATCCCAATTTCAGCCCAGTTTCAGCCCAGCTCCAGCCCAATTTCAGCCCAGTTTCAGCCCAGTTTCAGCCCAATTTCAGCCCAGTTTCAGCCCAGTTTCAGCCCAATTTCAGCCCAATTTCAGCCCAATTTCAGCCCAGTTTCAGCCCAGTTTCAGCCCAGTTTCAGCCCAATTTCAGCCCAGTTTCAGCCCAGTTTCAGCCCAGTTTCAGCCCAATTTCAGGCAGTTCCACCTTGCTCTGCTCCCATGCTGTACACACCACTGGCTGGATTATTTTCCTGATTCTCAAAAAGCAGTTTTTTGATAGAAAGTCAGAGAATCACCTCAGCCTCAGTATGAACTGCAGGCATTCCTTGCTGCCCCTCACTCCCTCATTTCTTTGGCAGAGAGAGGACAAGGATTATTTGGGGATTTTGATGGTTGTACATGTATTTCTATAGAGGGACAGGGAACAGCTGGGTGAGATTGCAGTCTGTATTCCGAATATCCAAAGCTAGCACTGGAAAATTCAGAGACTCCAAAGAAATTCATGAAGCTTTTGAGAACCATTCTCACTTACTGGCTCTTACCAGGGGAAATTACATTTGCCTTTGGTAAGCAGAGCTCATTAATCACTCTGTTTCAAGGGCTTGGTTATTAAACTTGCCTTTGCTTTATAAAATAATTGCCAGGGTCACAGTGTGATGGATGCACTGAAAGGAGGGAAAAGCTTTTTCCAGCTTGCTCCAAGGTTTGGGCAGCTTGGGAGGTGCTGTGGCCTCAAAAACTCCCAGAAAAATGAGATTTATGCCCAAGTGTTTGCAGAACCAGGACCTAACAGCTGGATTTGCTAATTACAGTGGATGTTTAAAGCTTGTTGGTCAAGCTGCCCCCATCTGCAGCTCTGTGGAGCTTACAGGAGAGCAGCAAAAGTTTGTGAATAACCTGCACAGAGTAACTTTGGTGCAAAGCCCAGATGTGGGGAAAAAAAATCAAAGAACTTGGAAATTTAATTGCAAATCTGAGAGCTCAGTTGCCTGAGCAATCTGTTCTGCACTGAGAACAAATGTGAGCACCAGACAGACCTCACTGTACAGGCAGATATTCTCACCTTTATGTGAATTATAATTTAAAAATATCTGAAGGGCTTTTGTGCTGAGGGAGGGAGAGGATTTTCTTGTCAAGTTCTCTTTCTGTGAAATCCTCTTTCTCCCTTCCCTGAAGATCATGGTGAGGATGGGGCAACCTCAGAAAAGCAGCTATCAAGTAGCCAGGAGGGTTTTCTTTCTTTCTTTCAATATTGCTTTGAGTCTGAATGAAGTATGTCTGTTTCTTTAAGTCAGAGAAAAAGGTCTTTTTGATCCGAATATTTTAGAGGAGGCAAATCTCAGCTTCTCCCCTTTAGCCCAAGAGGCAGGAGGAGCACTTTCTGGTAGTTTGGTTCCAATCTCCACCACTTGGTTGTCCTCCACCAGTAAAATCAGGTCAGGCTCAGAGCTCAGAGTGTGAGCTATTTAGATAATGAGAATTTAGCACTTGGGGGCTTTGGAAGCCTTTATTGCACCAGAGCCAGCTGAAACCAAGAGCCTCTTGTTCTCCAGGATGTCCAAGCTGCAGAGGCTCAGAGACCTTTCCAGAAACCAGCAGCATCTTGCAATTAGGGGGAAGGATTCAGTGTGTGCTCTGAGTGTCTTGGCAGAGACCAGCAGTGTCTTGGTGCCAGGCAGAGGTGACACCCAGGTGACAAAGAGCCCTGCTTAGCCTGATGCTCTCCAGACAATCAGAACTCAGCACTTTTAAATCAGGAGTGCTAAACCAAAGGGAGGAATGTGGTTTGCAATAATCCTCCAGCAGTGAGATGCCACAGGCAGCAGGAACCACAGAGCTGCTGTCTTTAAAGAGCTCAGGATTTCTCAGCATCCCTCCTCCTCCTGAGAGAGGATGGCTCTGCAGAGGTGCAGAAGGAGTTCTCCAGAGGTGCACAAAGAGCTGTGGCTGAGGGTTTGCCCAAGCATGAACACCAAGAGCCAGGATAAACCCTAGAAAAATGAAGATTCCACACTCATTTACACAGGACCTGGATCTGAAACTAATTCCACTGCAGGCAGAGCGAGGGAAAGCACTGCCAGGCGAGGCAGAGTCCTGTTTCACAGGCTGGGGGTTCTGGCTTTGCCAAGACTGCATCCCCAGAGCAGTTCAAATCTTATTCCTCGAGCTGTCCATGTGTGTGGCCATGAGTGTCCCAGCAAAGCTGCCCTGCCAGCAGAGTGTCAGGGTTTGTGGGGAACCTGTCAGAAAACAGCTTTGGGGGTAAACCAGCAGCGCTTGGGACGTTCTGATGTGATTTGCAGGACACTCAGCCTGCTGCCCAGGCTGGGGATGTCACTGCTGTCACCTGCAAGGTGCATTTGGTGATGATGTGCTGCAGCTCACTCCCTGGATTGGTCACTCCCTGGATTGGTCACTCCTTGGATTGGTCACTCCTTGGATTGGTCACTCCCTGGATTGGTCACTCCTTGGATTGGTCACTCCCTGGATTGGTCACTCCCTGGATTGGTCACTCCCTGGATTGGTCACTCCTTGGATTGGTCACTCCCTGGATTGGTCACTCCTTGGATTGGTCACTCCTTGGGTTGGTCACTCCCTGGATTGGTAACTCCCTGGATTGGTCACTCCCTGGACTGGTCACTCCCTGGATTGGTCACTCCTTGGGTTGGTCACTCCTTGGGTTGGATTTCTGAGCATTCAGAAAATAGCAGTTAGGGCTCTTTGACAAACATGACAAATACCTCAACAGCTCTGAATCAGAGCTGGAGTTTGGCTCCAGGACTGGAGGGAGGAAATCTGTCTGTCTGTCCTGCCTGCTGCACTTGGAGCAGTTCTTGCTGTAGCCATTAGGAGTTAAAGCTGAATCTGGGTGGTGCTAATGAATTAATAGCAAAACATATTAATTAGAGGTTTGGTTTTTTTTCTCACTCTCTCTTAGGAAGCAGAGATCCTGAACACAGCCATTCTGACTGGGAAAACAGTGGCTGTGCCTGTCAGAGTGGTTGCTGTGGAAGAGGATGGCACTGTGAGTGATCTGGTGGAGTCTGTGGAGTGCAGCTCGGCAGATGAAGATGTCATCAAGGTGAGATCACCCTGCTGTGTCACACACAGGGACAGACCCTGCACAGCAGAGCTGTTCTCTAATGGAGCAAGTTCTTCCTTTTCCCAGTTCTCTGCTGCTGGAACACAAAGATTTATGATTGCTGCTATTGCTCTGCAGTTCGGCTCAGTGAAGCAACAAACCAAACGCAAAAATCACAGTTTTCCATCCTGCTTGTCAAACGCTTGGGATTGTCTGACACTTCCCACTTTTCACTTTCAGAGTTGAGTTTCCCTTTTCCTTTGCAGTTCCTGGGGCTGGGTAGTTCAGGAATGTTGTCCCTTGTCAGCTGTGGCTCAGAGTGTGCTCTGCTAGTGCTGAAATGAGATCTTAGAGCACCTTTAATTAAGTGTCTTTTTGGTGCTCAAACCAGAGGGTCACACTGGACCCTCCAGAAAATGGGTGCTTTTTGAAAGCTTTCAGTGAATCCCAATATTCCTGATAGAATCTTGTGAGCAATCCTGCCCATTTCCGCTCTGTTGGATCAATGGTCTCTGAGTGCTGCTGATGGTGGGAGGAGCTGCTCAGCAGTGGGGATGGAGGAGGAAGGTGCAGAGGATTCCCCAGGTGACACCAAAGTCCTGTCTGCAGCAGTTTTCTCATTTCCCAAACCCACCTGCAGCTCTCGCTCGACAAGAGGCAACAAGAGCTGCAGCTACAGCTCAAACTGCAAATGGAGTTTTTTCCCAGATCAGCAGCTGGTCACAAAGTGTCACAAATCCTGCAGCTCACCTGCCAGCTGCTGGGATCTCTGTTTTCCAGATTCCCTGCCTGGAGTGCTGAGGATTCTCCCTCTGGATGTGCAATCCCCAGCTGAGGGTCCTGTGCAGCTCCAAAGGCTCCCTGAGCCCCAGCAGCCCAAACCACCCTTCCCAGTGGGTATTATTTACCTCTGTAAGCACAGAGGAGAAGATTTTGGTTATTTCTGTCCTGGGGAGACTATTGGGAGTCAAAATGTACACGTTTGGCAGCTTCATGTCACAGAGGCAGGGATGGCTTGGGCAGAATCAGTGAAGAATAGGGCTGGGTGGAGCTGGAAATGGTTTTTCTTGAGATATCTCTAAAGATATTTCCTGACCAAAAAAAAATTGCAAGTTTTACACTCACTAGATTTTTAAAAATAATTTCTTCATGGTGATTTCTTACACATGAGATAAACCCCAGCAGTGTGAAAATTTGGTAATTTTTTATACTTCCCTTTTAGAATCTTCTGAGTTCCTGTATATCTGAATGGCCACCAGATTGGTATCTTCTGATTAAAAGTGTCTTTCTAGCTGTATTATTAGGAGCCTTTAGGGTTTGGGGTTTTTTTTTCTTCTATGAAGCCATTTTAGATCTGGTAAATCTACCAAATACAGTGAATTGTTGGACTTAATCTAGGTTTAAAAACAGAAATTATTTGGGATCCTTATATTGTGGAAGTTAATGGACTAAGTCCTTACTAACTCACTCATCTACTATTTAATTTTTTTTTTTTTTTTGGTGAATTGGTGAAAAGATTTTGAAAGCAAATATATCATTTGGAAGACATGTAAAAAATAATTTTTGATTTCTGAAGTTTTAGTCATTGCCTGTAAGGACAGAAATACACCAATCTGTGCTTGTGTGGTTAATATAATTCAAATTTATCCCCCATTTGCAGTGGTGTCAGTGACACCTCTCTGTCCCAGCAGAGATCAGGACAAACAAAAACGAGCTGCCAGTTTAAAGTGAGCTCTTAATTGAAACTGTGTCTGAGTTTGCAGTTCACCTGCTCTGCTCCAGCCCAAGCCTTGTTCACAGGCTTAATGAAGATAAAGATATATAATTACTGGCCAGCCTTCAGCATGCAGCAGTAATTAGAGTTTCTGTTCTCTGGCCATTCGAGTGGTGAATATCAAATGGAAGGAAAATCTGCTTAAGATGCTCATTGGAATATAAAGAGGAAGATTACATTTCTTTGGGTTTTACTGTTGCTGTTTTTCAGTGCATCTGTCAGGTAGCATCTGACAGATTGATTGTGTCTCTGTGAGGAAAAAAAAAGAGTTAAAAGAAGAAGTTAGCTTTTAGTCCTGGTGTTTGGGTCTTGAGGAATGATGAGGTTAAGCTCATTTTCCTTGCAGAATGAGGATTCCTCGTTCTCCTCTCCATTTCAGGGTCCACATTTATTACTCCCTTCTTCCATCTGAGGCTTCAAAGAGCTTTGCAGAGCTGCTCCAACCTGCCCTGACCCGTTTGGTGCCAAACTGCACCTCCCTGAACTTGGCTGGATGTGTCAGAGCAGAATCCAGTCCATTGAAATAATATTTGTATCGACCAATTTTTATCTGAAATTAGTTGGTCCAGCATGACAGAGTAACCACACCAGAATGTGGAGTATTTTTATAGCTTCTGCTTCACAAATGAGGACTGTGAGACACAGAAAAAGTGTAAATTCCAAAGTTCTGCCCATTTGTAGATGGTAAAACTCCTACTGAACTAATGGGGAAAAACCAGAGATTTTGGAGCAGATTTTATTGTTGCTGAGTTATTAATGAGGAATAAACTCTCAAGATGTTTTAAATCAAGAATGAGGAGAGAAGAAAAATCAGCTCCTTTTAATCTTTTCATTTTGAAAAGACATTTCTGTTTCAAAATGACCATTTTTTTTCCCCCAAGGCTCAACAAAGCCTGGAAAGGAGTGGATCAGAGAGGAGAAAATCACACTTGGCAATTTGTAAAATATTCCTGCAGACGAATAAATCTTTCAGCAACACTTAGTTGGTTTTATCAGTGGCAAAATAACATCTTGTTAATGATGTGATGAACCATTTGCAGACTCTGGGAAAGCTGAGTGTCAGAGCATTTCCAGCAGCCTGCAGCAGTCAGTGGTTTAAAGCATGAAACTGTGAACAGCTGTTCCTTTTCTTCCTTACACTGCTGCACTTCAGGGAGAAGCTGAATTCTTCTAAAGTCAGTGCAGTGGCAGAGTAAAGGAATCAAAGGGAGAAGAGAATGGAGTGCAGGATTTTCTCTGTTCCTTAGCTTCAGCACAGTGCTGGAGAAGCACTGATCTGTTCTGGCTAACCAGAACGTGCAGTATTTATATATATATAATATATAAAATGATATTTTTATAATATATAAAATTATATTATTATAATATATAAAATTATATATAAATAAAATTTTTTTAAAATCTATTTTTATTTTTTTATATATATATATAATATATAAAATTAAAACCCAGTCTATAAATCTGTGCCTCAAGAATTGGGTGACAGTCAAGCTCATGCCATGGTTTTCCACAATATTATGTGATTTCTCTCACCAGCTGAGAAATCATATATATTATGAGAAACCTTTATATTTATGAAAGGCTATAAGCTTATTAAACTTCTGTGTAATGGGAAAAAAACCCAAATAATTCCTGAATGGTCACTGCAAAGGGAGTTTAGGGATCCTAGAGCTTGTAGCTGCTTTCCAATGCTTTATTCCATCCCAAACAAATTTTGATCCATCTTGGAAACAATCCTGATTTAAGTCAGCAAATGTATGTTTTCATTTTCTGCTCTGTCCAAACATTTCATTTTGATAGAAAATGATGAAATCATGTCCTGTCATTTCAGCTCAGTTTCAGTATTCCTGACATCAGAATCTTTCTGACCTTTTCACCTTAGGATGGAGCAGCTTTAAAAATGAAAATGTTTGTTGTGCTCTGCTCTAGTAAGCAGGATCCAGGAGAAACTCAGGAAAATTCATTATAAACCCAAACGTTGTGATAAGAACTGCAGAGTTCAGTTCATGTGCTGCTGGTGTTGGTTATACAGGGAGAAAACACAATTTTAATCTCTCTCTGGTGTGAAAAACAAACGTGGCAAAGATGAATTCTGGATGGAGAATGATACAACAGCCTTGCATCTCCCAGGAATTGTCAGAAACTCACCTAAAGCTGTGAAGTGACTGGATTTGTCTCTTCCATATTCTGCCAGTTCATCATTGTGATGGGAATCTTGGGAAGTAAAAAGGTTTCTGAGGTGTTGTTTGCCTTTTTGTAATGATGAATACTGAAAACCCCTCTGGGATGCCACAGTCACTATCGCCTGCTCTTCCTTTCTGTCTATGAAAGGCTAGAAGCTAACAAGATAAAAAACTTCTCTGTAGTAAAAAAAACCCCAAATAATTCCTGAATGGTCACTGCAAAGGGAGTTGAGGGGTTCAGAGCTTTTAGCTGCTTTCCAAACCCACCTCGTTGTAACTGAACCCCAATTTTGGGAAATGCTCATCATCTCCATGGTTTATCTCCAGAAAAACTTGCTGAGGGAGGAAGGAGCAGACAGTGCAGAGGGAATGAGTTCTGTGCTTCCTTCCCTGGGCTCAGCTCTGACAGCTCATGGTGTTCCCCTGCCAGAAAGGAGAGCTGAACTGGGCTCAGACCTTCACCAACAGCTGTCTGCCAAACAGGAGCTTGAATTAGTGATTGCAAATTGGGATTCTTCCTCTCCCAAAGTTCTCATTGTGCTCTGCAGTTGCAGTGGCTGGCTGGCACTCTGTCTGACGAGGTGAGGTATTTAGAGTATTTAGAGTATTTATAGTATTTATGGCTCTTCATGGCAGCCAAAGCCATCTCCAGATCATGGCACAAAGCTCTGTGCTGCTTTGTTACCACGCAGGAAAAAATCAAAAATTCCATATAAATTACTCTCTTCTCAGCCCAATTTAGGATTTTTCTGGACATATCAAGTACAGCATAGCCACTTTTGCTTTTGCTTATCATTTCCAGGACTGCCCAGCTGTTGTGTTAGGTGTGGGAGGGGTTGGTGTTGCTAAAATAAAAATACAGGTAACAATATATTTCCACTGATTTCAATGAGCTCCAGTCCTGTGCCAGTGGGAGGATGAGGCTCATGTTGTGGGGTTAACAGAGGAGCTGCTGGTCAGCTCTGAAATACCCTGAATGTTAGCTTGGAATACTTGCAGGATTCCTGGAGCTCTCAGAGGCAATCAGAAGAACAAGGAGCTGATTCTGCACTTACACAATTGCAGGGAAAGGGAAATCTGCAGGTGTTAGGAATTGTGGGGTCAAAAGGGCAGAATGAAGCTGAATTTTTGATGCTGTCCTGTTCTGCCTTTGTCCTAATGAAGGAAGGAATCATGCTAATGGGTAAAGCTGGGATGAATTTTAGGTGTTGCACGTTCTAATAAGGGCTCAGCCTGCATACAGTGTGACACTCGATTTTCATTTCTGCCTTAATGAGATTGGATAACAGTTGGGTAGCCCTGGATGGTTTCTGAGATGCTGCACTGAAATGTGCTGCTGTGGGCTCTGGCATGTCATGGGTTTGATCTGAGACACTTACAAAAGGTGCATAATGGCTCTGAATTACCTTGACAGATAAAGAGCATTAATGCTAAATCCCTGCAGAATGCTGAGAGACCTTTACATGAAATGGGATGTACAGGCATCACCATTCTGGTTGTTAATAACACACAGAACCCAACTAGGACAGAGCACAAGCTGCAGAATTCACTCCTGTTCCACTGCACTTCATCCCAGCCTGTACAACATGCTGTCATGAGAAAATATCAGGGGCTGAGTGAGGGAGGATTTAGAAATATTTTCAGATTTCTTATGTAACAGAGTCTGTGCAGGTTGGTTGACTGAAGATTTCTTCTCTTTTATTCACTGTCTGGAGCATTTTGCATTCCTTTCAGGATGGTGACTTTTTGCTCCCCAGGTACTTTTTCTCTTTGCAGTTATTTAAAAAAATTATGTAGCACTTAAGGATTTCAAGAGCATAAGAAGGTAAAGCAGTGAAACACCTCTGCAAAGTGCTTGAGAGATCAGAATCCCAGATGTTAGCTGAGTGCAGTTTATTATCAGAAATGATTATCTGGAATATCTCTCATACTTTGCACATTTGCCAAGCTCTGGTTTGTAGCTTTTCTCACACTTGGCTGCTCTATTTGTCTGCAGGACACAGCAGTGCTCCTGGTTTGGTTTCCCCTGCAGAAATGCTGAACAACTTCCCTGTCTCAGCCTTGCTTTGCAGCATCGTCCTGTTTGACTGGTTATTGGATGATAAGCCTGATTTCTGAACCTATTTAGGCATTCAAATCCAATTAATTTAATTGCAAATTACAAACCTAAGCACCTAGGAAAAGTGGCTTTAATGGCTCTTCAATTTTAGTTAAAAGTGTAACTGTGTATTTAGAGCAGGTGGGTATTATACAAAGCTGATATTTTCTCCCAACTTAAATAATCCGTTCCATATAATAACTATTAAAAATAATGTGATTATTCGCAAGCAGGTAATTATTTTGCAGCTGCAAAGGGGGTTTTGTTTAAGTAAATTTAGAGCATCTCCTTTAGACTTGGGGATTTGAGTGCCCTCAGCAATTCCTTTGAGCATCTGTGAGCATGAGAAAAGCTGTTGTAGTGTCAGAGATGTGGTGCAGACCTGGAGCTGATAGCAGAATGAAATCTATGAATATGACGTTCCATTACATGCTCCATTTCATTCCACTAAAAGGCAGAGAGGGAGAAGTGAAACTTCAGTAATGAAGGGAAGTATCATTTGCCCTGCTGAGAAAGCTTCTAAAGGCACAGTGGATGGTACTAAACTATATTTTATGCATTGTCTGTGAGCATTGTATTAATTGCACTCGACTGCCACTAAAAGAAAAAATCAGTATCACATGTGCACATCATCCAGCTTCTGTTAATGATTGGATCTCATTTCTGCCACTGAAAATCCAAATTTAACCCAGTGTAGTTATGGGATTGCTCTGCACTTGATGTGATGAGGAGAGAGAGGAGAGAGGAGAGGAGAGGAGAGGAGAGAAGAGGAATTCTGTTCCTTGCTGGGAATTGTTTGTGTCTGAGCAGCTCTCTGGCTGTCCTGCCAGGCTTGGTTTGGCATCAGCTTCCCACTGAAAGCCAACATCAGCCAGGGCCAGTCCCAGCTGTCTCAGTGCCACAGCCTGCAGTCAGCCCGTGTTTCCTTGAAAGTTCTTCACACATTTGGGTGACGCTGAGCTGAGTTTCAAGCTTGTAACAAATCTTGAAAGGCACAGTTTCCCCAGGGCTCAGGGTTTCATCACAAGGATTTCACACAGGATGAGAACCATCCCTGTGGCAGCACAGTGGGATGTGCTGTGCTAATTTTGGGAGACACCTTGACAGGCAGTTTTCCGAATGGTGCCCTTTGTTCCCAGGTTAAACAATGTGTGTGTCTGCTCTCATCTGCAGCTCTCTGCTCCCACAGCACATTCAGCTGGACAGCACTCATTGATACTCATTTCTCTGAAGCTCTGTGGAGCTGTGATTAACCTCATCCTGGAGTTTTTAGCACCCAGAGCTGACAGCTATCATCTGATCTCCAGAAAGGCTAATTACTGATAAGAGTTTCCTCCACAGCCTGCTTGGTTGGTTTGTTGCTGTTGAGTGGATAAAACTGAGAGGATGCAAAGGAGACATGAAGTAGCATGAAGTGTGCTCAGCACAGGAAAACTGCAGAAAAGAAATTACTGGGGAAAAGGAATGAATGGGATAAGCCCAGAATGACATTATGTGAGAGAGGACTTCACTGAGCAGCACAGGAAGGGTGAGGAGAGAATCTGTGGTGTTGGTGAAACCCAGAGTGCTCTGGAGCTCAGTTGCTGTGCAGCCCAGGCTGCTGCTGGCAGATCTCAGGGCTGCCCCGAGTTTTAATGAGTTTTAATCACAGAACCATAATGAGATCATCACTCAGCCAGGCAAAATTTTCTGGAGTTTGGTGTTTTCCTTTCCTGAGCCCACCCAGCCCTTCAGTCAGGAGCTGCCCCTGCAGTGAGCAGAGCAGTTATCTGGAAAATCCTCCTGTGTTCCAATAAATACTGGAATTGCAGCTTCACTCCCAGCAGTCCTAAAGGTATGAATAACTCCAGACTGAGATCTGCAGCAGTCATGGTTCTGTTGCAAATGTCACATCTTCATTTCCTTGTCCCTCCCTTCCTCGGAGTCCTGCTTTTCAAACAAATGGCCAGAAAAGGATTAGGGATGCTGATCTTGTCTGCTGTATCTCTGCACTGAATTCTGCTCTCCTTGCTCCTCCCAGCAGGACAGCAGTGCAGCTGGGCCAGAGAGAGCCTGAGGCTGACCAGAGACTATCTCTGAGGTGTAGCTGAGATATCCTGTGCTCACTGAAGAAAGGAATTAAGCAAAAACCTTGCTGAAAACAACCCGATTGTGTCTGCATGGGTGTGATGGCAAACCAGAGGCAAACTGCTGAGGGTGATTTGCTTACAAAGATATTAAATTCCTATTAACTTTGGTGTAAAATGAGTGTCAGCTTCCCGTGGAATGGACCAGGCAGGATCTCCCACTGTCTAATTGTCTGCTGCACTAAAACTTACCTAGCCTGGCACTCCTGGGGTTCCATCAAACCTTTCTGCAGGTTTTACCCTTTCACGTGCAATGTAGCCTGAAGTACAGAAAAGAGCAGTTTCTAATTAAACTCCTGCCTAAATCTATTACAGCTTCTGAAGCCACTGAGACAGGGAGATGAAAAGAACTTTAATGATCCCAATATGTAAATAGAGATGTAGAAATTTGTTTGGAGGAATGAAGGTTAGAGGCCAGAAAGGAAACCAAACAAAGCCTCTTGGTAGAAATTGAATCGCTGCATTAGTTATCATGGATTTTCTTAAAAATGAAGTCATAATGCACATTCAAGTTTCAGTTTGTAAATTTGAAGTGACAGCCTCTGAGTTAGCCACTGAAATTGTATTATAGACCCAAAAAAGAATAATGGAGGAAATTGAGAAAGCATAAGCGAGAGTTGTAATAGAATTGGGCATTGGTATAAATACAGATCATGAAAGGGAGAGTGATTCAGTGGAAGATATGAAACTCAGAAACTCGAGGTGTTAAAAAGATCATCTGCTCATCTGATAAAGAATGCCTAGGGCTGCACAACTTTCAGCTGAAACAGCCAGATCTGCTTAAGGTAGATGAACTTTAAAATTCTGTGAAGAACAACATAATGCAAGGGAAGTTGCTTCTGCAGGACACAGTTGCAGTATTAAGAAAATTATCTTTTCTCATAAATCTAGTCAGAGGTTTTACAAGGAGTCATGGGAATAAGGAATTGCTGTAATCCAAAGGGCCTAAATAGTGATATTTCCATGCCAGCCATAATCTGGCTGTTCTCTCCTCTGGGTTGTTCAAAGGTAGCTCAGACACCCAGCTCAGGACTCAGCTCAATTTCCCAGGAAACAGATCCGTGGTTGGAGTGCTTGTCAGGAGGGAAGGAGTGTGGAAGCATTTGGAAGATCAAAGCAGCACGGCTCCCATCAGAGTCAATAGGGAACAAGCAGCTAAAATCTTACAAAATGCTTTCAAATTATCCTCCACCTTCGATTCCCTATCCTCGCTGCAACCCGAAATGTTGTATTGAAAGTGTTCCTCCTGTCATTTCTCAGAAGGAAAAGGGAGCTGGAGGAGCTGTGGGCTCAGGTTGGCAGTGAGCTCTGCTGTGCCACCCTGTGCTCTGGGAGCTAGGGCACAGCTGGGCACAGCTGGGCACAGCTGGATTTGTGACTCGGTTATGGGGAGAAAAGCTGATGTTTTCCTAACCTTACCTTGATGCTGAGCATGTTTGCAGGACTGGCTTTGCCCTGCTGCCTGTCAGACCCAAACCCTGAGAGGCTCAGTGTGTTGGCTGTTCTGCCCTGTGAGAGCTCTGGGCAGGCAGTGCTGGCTCCTGCCATGCCTGGTGCTCTATTTGGGCACATTTTTATCAGGAAATGATAAAATGCACCATCTCCCAGCAGCCCCGAGTCTCAGTGCCCCACCAGAGCTGTCCTGTGACAGCCATGAATAAAACATTCCTGAATAACCAGGAGTGTGAAAAACACCTCCTGTGAGGTCAGATGGCAGAGGTGGAATAGAAACTGCATCTCTTCAGTCCTGTTGGACTTCTACCCATTCCACGAGTGTGGGCTTGTTTAGTAATTCTTTCTAGACATTGTGAGAGGAAGCTTTTCTGGCCTGGCTTTCCTGTTTATGCTAAATGTAGCTGTTTTCAGTGTTTGGTTGATTATTCTCAGCCATCAGAGTAATGAGAGTTCATTTCTCATCCCAGCCAGCACTTGCAGATAACATTCCCCAGCACTCTGTGGCCATGGGAAAGCTTTGGAAACAGTTAATTCCTTCATTCCCACCGTGAGGATAATGATATCTGTGCTATATAAATAGGTATTTATAGGAAAAAATGCACACAGAGACACATCTACGTCACAAGGACTGAGCCTTCCCTGTGATGGGATTTACAAAGTGCTGGCAGGAGGTTTTTTGCCAAATGCTGAAATGCTGGTAGATAATAGGAATAGTTCCAATACAAAATGTTCATCATCAACACCACTGTTGTTATTATTTTACCTGACTGTGCAAAGAAAGAGACACAGAAATGAAACAGTATTGATCCACAGTGATTTCACTAAACCAGGCTTTCATTTAGCTGCCTGAGGAAAACAGGATGCCTTTTCTTCCATCTTTTTCACACCTTTTTTTCCTTGAATCTCCTTGCTTTAGTGAAATGTGATCAATTTTCAGGCAGTGGCTTGTCTTGCACATCAGACTGCTTCCCAAGGTGATGTAAATTATCACCACTAATGCTATAAATGCAGGGGAGAGTAAAAACTTCAGCATTTCCTCACATCTAATAAGGAAAGAAGGAAGCCTGAAGTTACATTTATTCTCTGCAAACTGATTTAATTGCATGCCAGTGACATAAATTGGTAAAGTTTAGCTCACTGCAGGTCACCAGGAGGGTGCTGTGCTCTTCTGCCTGTGTTACTGTGAAAAAAAAAAAAACCAATTTCCCAGTAGAACAGAACCTGCTTGTGCTTTTGTGATCAATATTGGATCTGAGGAGCAAAGATGAAATGCTTGGTCTGGTTTTTACCCAGAAAACCCACATTTCTGGTAGATAACATGCCTGGGCTGCAGACAGGAAAAGCTGTGCATCTCACATCTCACTGTAAGGCTTAAAAACCACTGAAATGTTCAAACTGAGATGAAAGGAGGACTTTTTCCAGCTATGGAAAACATTCCTGAAAGTCTTTTGTCTAAACAGATCTTAAATATTGCTGCAGTTGTTAATTATCATCATCAGTCCTCAGTGATCCCCAGGGCTGCAGAGTTTCCAGTCAGATCCTCCCTAGTTCAAATCCTTTTCTTCACTGATGTCACCAAGCCAGTGTTTCCCCAACCTGAATTTCATTGTTTTTATCCAACTTTACACTTTGCCCTTACCTTTCTTCAATCCCATCTATTTATTTCAGATCATTTTCTGCGCTACAAAGATCATTTTGAATTCTAATCTTGTTCTCCTGAGAACTTCTAACCCCTCCCAGCTTGGCATCATCTGCAAATTTAATGAAATTAATTAAATGAAAATTAAATGAAAGGCTCCCATTGACTTCAAGGGGCATTGGAGTGAACCCAAACTGTCTTACATCTTTCAGAAGTGGTTCAAGTGAAATACACTTATTGCTTCCCAGGCCATTTTTGTACGGGAAAAAGACAGATGCATGTTGAATAATTCAGGGTCCTCCTTGCTGACTGAGAGAGATTTAACTAATTTGTCAGAATAATGACCTCTGTTCACGGCGGGGAGCAAGTGGGTTTGGATTGTTTCTGTCCCTGGAGATGCTGCAGGAGTTGGGTTCAGCTCAGCCCTCAGGAGGGATTTTGGGGTGGAAAATGCAAGGTGAGCAGTGGCAGCATTGGGTTAGTGAGGGAGGAGCTGTGCTGGGCAGTGCAGGATGGACAGAGGGCACTGAGCCCAGCCTGGTGCCACCCTGCCATGCCAGGGGACACTGGGTGATGCCTGATGGCTTTTTGTCTTTGCTTTCTGTACCCTTTAAAAAGAGGGGTATATTCTTTTTATACCCTTTAAAAATATAAACATTTTTATACCCTTTCCCTTTCACAAACACTCCTTGTACCTTAGCCCTACACGTTTATAACTCCTATAATCTAATATTTAGCTTAGTTTAAAAGTTCTCCAGGGGGGAAGATGAAACATTCAGAACTATCTCAGAACTAGAGGCTCCAACCTTGGCCAGAACCTTCTCTCTGCAACATGTTTGTGTAAACCAGGCTGAAGTCTCACTTGGGGAGGGGTAATTAGAATAAGGGGACAATTACCTAATTTGTTAAGTTTCTCATTGGGAGATTTAGGTAGATATGCTAATTTTTAAGGTCCATCCATTTGTACACACATTGTACAGTGTGTGCTGCTCAGTGTGTTTCCACCTTTGAGCACCCAGGATCCTATTAAACCCAGGGAATTCCCTTTTCCCCTATACTGCTATGTCTGCCTCGTATTTCCCCATCTTTAAGGCCCCATGGGCAGAGCTGAGCAGTGCCAGGGGATGAGCCCAGCCCTGTCCTGTCCTGTCCTGCCCTGCAGCAGGAGAGCCCCAGCAAGGGCAGCCTCAGGCTGTGCTGGGTGTCAGCAGAGCACAGCAATCCCTCCCTGCCCTCAGCCCGGGGGGAGGATGCTCTGTGCCTCTCCAGTGCAAGCTCTGCAGTCACCTCCCCAGCCAGGGGGGTTTGGAAAGCATTCCTGTTGGCTGCTGGCAGCTTTCACCTGCTGCACTGTGGCTGCTGCTCTGCTGCTGGAGCACAGTCCTGCTCAGATCTGCTTCTCTGCAAGTGATTCTTGGCTTAAAAAGGCACAGAGCTCTTTCAGTAATTTTTCATGCTTTGCTGTTGCATTATTTTTCTCCTGTCACTTCAGAGTGTTGGCCAACTTTCCAGAGCTGTCATGCACAGAGGAGTGTATGTATATTGCAACAGATTTTTCCTTTTTTCCCCCTAAGTTGTGATGTTGGATATCTGAATTCTTGCCAGAGGAGAACTAGGATTTGCCTGGGCAAAAAGCAGAAAGAGGACTGGACCTTTAAAACTCTTTGAAGTCCTCCTGTCACCAAGATGGAAATCTCTTTGTCCTTGTAGCTCTAAAGTCTGCCATTGCTAAACATATTTCATCTCCTTTTCACTGTGCCTGAAATGCAGTGCCTGAAACTGATCCTTGCTCAGGGTGTGTGAGGCACACAGGTGATTTCAGAAGTGTTTGGTCATTGTTCTGTTCCAGCTCAGCTCAGGTTGGTGCTGCAGATCCTGTGGGACACTGAACTCTGAGGGACTGAGGAGTTCAAACTCCTTTTATCTGGAATTCTCTTCCCACTGCAGGCTCTTGTCAGTCACTTCTCCTGTGCAGATCTCATCTTCAAGTCTCTGCAGGTCTCGTGCTTGGCTTGGGTCACATCAGTCCCCAGTGATGTCCCTCATTAAAACTGATGGATAACCATTACTGAGCGGACAGAAACTAGAAACACAGGGCTGTTCTGGTTGGAGGGAAGAACAGAAGGGAGTGCTTGCTCACTTGTGTTACTTTGGCTAACTAGAAAAGCATTCTGGGAATGACTCAGCTCAACTAGAGGTGAAAAAAAAAGTTAGATAATTGTAAAAGAATTATTAGAACCACACCTGATGCTGTTCCTGTCCTGGTCTGTGGTGGTTAAACACATTTGTTGTGCCTCACAGGTATAGAAACTCATGACAAACTCACAGTTTAACAACCCTGGATTTTTGCAGTGAAGTGTCTTGGCCATCCCCTGGTGGAGATGGTGTGTTTAACACCCCAGAGGTGTGCAGCTGAATTCGGTGAATTCTCAATTCTGGGGGCACAGCTGGCACCTCCATAACTCTGAGCTTCAGAGCTCAGCTGGCTCTGCATGCTGTAAATCTGCACAGATCCCTCACCCTGAGCATCCCTGTGCCCCCAGCTAGCCCAGGTGCTCCTGGCAGGTGAGTTGGGAAGGTTGGGCAGAGATCCCCCATGCCAGCTCCCCCTGCAAGAGCCAAACTCCATCAGCTGTTTGCCAAAGAGCTACCAAAGCCTTGTAACCACCTGTGGCTGCAGCCCGAGCTGAGTAATTAGAACTGACAATCCCTGTCTAGAGATTTCTTGGGAGCTGGAAAAACGAGAATGTTGTCAAAAACAAATAGCAATGCTTCTAGTCTGCAGTGCAGTGATGGAGATGAAAGATGAGTGAATGCAAGGAGGCAGAGAATATATCAGCCCAGTGCTTTTTTCTAACTAATTCAGGAGTCCAAAATGGTCTGAAAGAATTTATATTCCTCTTACAGCCTCTTTAAAGAAAAAGCATTTCAAGCTAGTTTCTCTATTTCTTTTTATGAAGAAAACCAACAGCTGTTGGTTTGGCCCAACAAGTTTCATAGCAGTCATGCTTAAAACTCCAAGTAGGGTGGTAATTTCTCTTTTCATCCATTGATGCAAAAGGATTTTTATATTTTATTTGGTTTTAGACAATTTTCCGTAAAGTTATCAAAACCCTTTAAAGGAGGATATTATTTTTTCTAACGGAGAAAAAACAAATTTCACTGGAAATGAACACAGGGTGTGCAGAGGAGCTTCAATCCATACTGCTCAGCACATCTTGGTGGCCTCACTCTGTCCCACCCACCCCCCTGGGAGCAGCATTTCTGTAAAAATAATTATGTAGAATTATTACAATTCAGTGGTGAGGCAGAGCTCTCCTTTGCACTCACGCAGTTTATCAAAAATGACCTGCAAGGAGAGATGAGGAATGACTGGAAGTGAGTGTCAGGGTAAGGAAGAGAGAAACAGGAGTTCTTTACAAGAGAGGCTTGTTAACATAATTGTGTTATACGTGATGGCAGTGCCAGGAAAGGAAACCACACCGAGCCAGTGGAAATGTACTGAGAAAATACAGCAGAGACTCAGACAATCTCCAATGGAGAGCTCCAGTCCCACCCTGCAGAAACAGAAAACATCCCAAGGCTGCTGAAGCCGTGAGAAGCCAGGAGTGGCAGCAGCAGAGCTGTGCTGTCCCATGGCTGGTGGGGTCAGGGGAACTCTCTTTGGGGGTTTTTGGGGCTGTGCTGTGCAGGGCAGCTGTTGGGCTTGATGGTCCTTGAGGTGCCTTGTAATTCAGGATAGTCCATGATTCTGAGATTCTGTCAGAGCAGGGTTTGGGGTAACAGGGCTCTGCTGGGAGGAGAGCCCTGGGATTTGGGGTTTCATTGCCTGGTGGGTCACAGCCATCCTGTGAAGCCTCAGGTGTGTGTTTGGCCAGTCTGGGGGTGAATTCCCTGTGGCTGTGTGCTCAGGGAGCTCTCCTGCCCAGCCTGCTCTGGGACTGCTCTGCTCTTGGGGACAGTCAGCCATTCCTGAGGTCCTTCAGCCACCCTGGGAGAGCACAGGAGTGACAGGAGACACTTGGCTTTGGTCAGGCTGGCATTGCAGGCATTTTGCTCCTGGCTGAGGGAGGAATGTCACACAGACAGGATGGCAGCCCTGGGACAGGCTGGGTGTGTTAATGGCCTTCTGACCTTCTGACCCCACTGTGCTTCCCTGACCACATCTGGCCAGCCTGGCAGTGTGACTGTCCCCTCTGCAGCCTGGTTTGGTGCTGAGTCCCTTGGGTTTGTCACATTGCTCACCAGCTCTGCTCCCCTGGGACATCAGGTATTTATTCATTACCTGCAGACAAGCAGCAGCTCTGTGTCCTTCCTGCTCCCCAGTGTGAACCAGAGCTGTTCTGCTCTCGTTACTCCTCTGTGAGCTTTCCTGAAGGAGGGGAGAAATGCCATTCTGAGGTCAGTGATGGAAGGCTTGGGGTGCTGGCTGTGTTTGTCACTCTGCTGCTGCACTGAATGGCTGCAGTGCTGCAGAGTGCTAGAGGAGAGGAACAGCGAGATGTAACTTCATGAACAGCAGCAGGAAAGCACTGTCACACTGATCCCAAACAACTGTGCCTTCTCAGATCTGCAGCCCCAGGTGGGCTGAGTGCAGCAGCTCTCTGGCAGCCACCAGCCCGTGCTGGTGGCACTGCTGTCACCCTGTCCTGCTGCCCCCAGGCTGGCAGCACTGCTGTGTGCCAGAGCAGCAGGTGGGCAGAGTTCAGCAGCTCCTGTCCAGCTGGAAAGCAGGGATTGCAGCCTGGCCAGCAGCAGGGCAGGGATGGCAGAGGCAGCAGCAGGAGGGAGTGAGGCTGTTTGGATTCTCAGCTGCACCCCGAGCTGCCCCTGCCCTCTGCAGCTCAGGGTGACCCCAGAACTGCTGCTGGATTTGAATCAGCAGAAATCAGCACTTGAGTAACTCCAGCCCCTGAGCTCTGCCTTGTTCCTGACAGGTTGGGCTCTAAAATGCCTGTAAAACACGGGGAGAGGATCCTCATTGTGCAAATACATCAAAGGGAGATTAAAAACAGCATTCTTAGAGAGGTTTAACCACCCAGCTCCCCTGGAGCTCAGTGGGAGTTAACACTTGAGCATCCTTGGGAGTGTTGATCTCCAGAAATTACACACAGCATCCAATAGGTGTGTGAGGGAGCTGGGGATTCAGCCAGGATTTTGGAAAAGTTGTTCTGTGCCTTTACCTCCCTTCCTGCATGTGGGAATAGCACTGTGCATTGTGCCAAAGGTACCACGGATTCCATGGGATTGCATTTTAATTGAACAGAGTTCCATTGTGATGATTTGTTTTGATTTGTGGCCCCAGTTGATTAAGGCTTATTGGGGAAAATTTGGCAGAGTTTGTTCAGTTGGAATTTGCAGTCCTGTAAAGCAGCTCTGTGAAATGATGCTAATTTCCTTGGAATTTCATCTCTGACAGGAAAAAAGGAAGAAAGGGATGCTACCAGGTTCCTGTTGTGTCAAGGAAACAACTTGTTTTGACATTTCCAAAATGAAATGTTTTGATTTTTTTTCCTTTTAAAATAACTTTTTCCTTGATGTTACGGTATTTTTTACATAATTTTCATCATTTGAAGTTGAAATTAAACTGGATTTCGTGACCCAAAACTGAAAGCAGATGGAGGTGTGTCTTGAAAGCCCTGCTGAAATGCAGCATTCATCCTCCAGGCTGCCTGTCCACTGAAAGGGACACACTTCAGGTGTCCCCTGGCTGTCCTGAGCTCAGTGGCCAAGAGAGGACAAACTCTTTAAAAGCAGCTTATGGACAGAAATAAATCCCAGGTGAGGACACAGTGTACAGAGCTCAATGTGTCCACAAAGGACAGGGCAGGAGCTGCTTTTGTCTCACTGCAGCCTCAAAAAATATATATATTCTGTGCAAATCCACTGCACAGGGATAAATTTGATTGTTCTTACTAGTGGAAACAGGAGTAAAAAAAAGAAAAAAAACACAGAAAGGAAAAACCCACTGAAGTTTTATCTGACAAATCTTGATTTTGAAAAGCAAAAGGTGATTCCTGAGGAGAGACTGTAACTGAGGGGATTTTTCAGTTGGTGACACCAGCACACTGAGGACTTTGTGTCACATCACAAAGGAACTATTAAACTTGCAGCTACAGTTGGATGTTTGCCCAGAATTTGAAGTCCTTTTAAAAGGTCCCATTGCTGATTTCACTGGGGTGTATTTGGCTGAGGATAATCTATTGATGTTTGCCACAAAGCCGCAGGACAAACTGAAATATTTCTTGGAAATTAATTGGTATCAGAGTTCTCTTCATCAATATGCTCTGTGAGATGCTTCAGGTGGATTAGTGCAGTAAAAAGCATTTTTCATTTGCACAGGTCTCTGCTAATATCTATTTATAGCAGTGCTAGGTGGGTTTCTGTCATGGCACTGTGGAAAGCCTGGCAGGGAAAAAAAAACCCCAAACCTTCAAAATTAAGGGAGATGGTTCCAAAAAGGTACAAAAAGCAGCTTGAGCTGTGGACTGCAAGAGAGGAGCAGGAAGAGCATCCCAAACTCGATGCTTTACCATTTGCATTTGTTGTTTCTTTCTGGGGAAGGCAATAAAAACCTTTCTGGGCACCCCAGGAGGTGCTGTGATGATCCCTCAGAGCAGCTGGGCACTGCTTGTTCCTAGTTCCAGCAGACCTGCTGCTGCCAGGGGATGTGGGATGGAGATTCCTTCACCTCCTGCTCCTCAGGAACCCCAGCCTGGGACAGATCCTTCTCCAGACCTGCAGTGGGCTGCAGCTTCATGAGTTATTTTTCTGTGCCTCAGTCATTGCAGGGTTTTCAGCTCTCACAGCAGAGCTCTGCTCCTGATGAAAGGTGACTCCTCCTCCCCCGAGTCATTTATAAGTGACTTACAGAGCTAATAATGGCCTCATCCTTTTGTACCTCGGTACACAGCTTGTGTTCTGAAGTCTTTTATAGCTCAAACGAGCTGCTTTTGCTTATTTATTTCCCTCCTCATTCATTTTTAATGGCTGGAAGAGGCTCCCCCATTCTTCCTGTGACAGCAGTGATTTAGGCAGGGCTCATTATCATAACTTACATTGCTAAATATCCCCATTTGTGCTGCTAGACCAGGGAAATGTGTGCAGAGCTAAATCAGAAGAGATCCCATGAGCTTATCGAGGTGGCAGGGCTGTGTTCAAAGGGGATTTTATATGGAGAGAGCTTGGATGGGGAAGGATCATTTACAGGAACAGGGATGGGGACAGAGCCACTGAGTGCTCCAAAATACAGATTTTCATGTGCAAACATCAGAGGCTTGCTTTCCTAATTGGCCACCCTTGGAATGTACAGACCCAGACCACTCAAGGTTCATCTTATTTTCAAAGACTTACTAGCTGTGACTTCATAAGGGTTCCTACAGAATTACTGTGGCAGAAAAGCAGTTCCCTGTGAGGGCTTTACTGGTGTCCCATGGGAATTTAATAGTGCTGATGAGGTGGGGAAGGACTGTTGGAGGGATTTCTGAGAGCTAACAGGGAAATGCTGTTCCTCTTCTGGGAGTTACATGTACATTCCCCTTTTATCCCATGAGATCTTTGGGATCTGTTCAGCCCAAAGGCAACACAAGGTTTATGGGACCAAAGGGACATTTATCTCCCACAGACAGCCTCCACACAGGGCCAGTGGGAAAAGCAGAAAATCCTTTTAGGAAAGGGATGGGAACAGTGTTCACTGGAGACTTGCATGCAGGAGATTGGTGTGATTGGGATTGTGTGTGATTGGGATTGTGTGATTGGGATTGTGTGTGATTTGGGATTGTGTGTGATTTGGGATTGTGTGTGATTGGGATCGTGTGTGATTTGGGATCGTGTGTGATTTGGGATCGTGTGTGATTTGGGATCGTATGTGATTGGGATTGTGTGATTTGGGATCGTGTGTGATTTGGGATTGTGTGTGATTGGGATTGTGTGATTTGGGATCGTGTGTGATTTGGGATCATGTGTGATTTGGGATCATGTGTGATTTGGGATCGTATGTGATTGGGATTGTGTGATTTAGGATCGTGTGTGATTTGGGATCGTGTGTGATTTGGGATCATGTGTGATTTGGGATCGTATGTGATTGGGATTGTGTGATTTAGGATCATGTGTGATTTGGGATTGTGTGTGATTGGGATTGTGTGATTTCTGAGGAACCTTACTGCTTCTTACCATGTTTCTCCCAGGCTGGCTTTTCCCTGCTACAAAGCTTCCAAGAGTTTAGTGTTTTGTTCTGCAGATAATGTAGCAAACAGTGAAATAAAATAAGGGAAATGAATAAGAACTAATTCCTCTTGTTTGTGGTCACACCCCGAGAGCATACAGAAGGTGGGGAGTTTTAAAGGGCAGAGATGACTACTTTTCAAACAAAAACCCAGGCTTTTAAAGGAAACAAGAAAAACAAAACAGGGAACAGCTCTGTGTTGGGGTGGCCCAGCAGCATCCTCTGCCCAGCTCAGGCTGCCAGCTGAGTTCTGGCTCCCTTTGGTACCCAGAGCTGCACATGGGGCTGGGCAGGGTGTACTGACAGCCAGGATTGCAGTGACTTCACTCTCTTCCCCTTGCTGCCAACACGACTGGGGTTTGAATTCAGTGCAGTGCTGAGCACACCTGAGATATTCCTCTCATTTTGTAGTGCTGATGATTGAAATCCACATGCAGCTTGGCAGAAGCTGTGTGTTTGGTGTGGACATGGCAATGGAACTCCTGCCTGTGCTGGGCTGGCAGTGTGGCACCACTCTGCCCTCTCTGCCCTGAACTCAGCACTCAGAGATGTGTGTGTGACTCAGAGGAGCTGTCTGAGCTGCTCTCTGATGGAGGAAAAAGAGGGAGACCTGCAGGAGCTGCAATAAACCCACAGCACTTCCATAACCTACCAAGTTCATGCCCAAAAAAGCCATTCAAACCTCAGTGCCTCAAGAGATGAAAGCCCTCCTGTATGGAGGGAATTTCTGGAGCATCTTGTGAACGCTAAGTACAGCTTCCCTAATTAATGGAAGTCAGCTCAGTGTGGTTGTGTGAAAAGCTCCAGTGACACAAAGCCTGGAAAAGCTTTAGCAAGGGAGCACAGCACCAGAAGGGTTTAATGGCATTATAATGTCCCTGAATTATAGTGGCCACAACACAGGGATGTGTTCCAGCAGTACACTGGCAGTAATAGAAAATCTACTCTTTCTCTCTGGAGCCCTCCTCACCTTTACTGAAAACTGGAGCTGGCATCCCTGAGATATCCAAACTGAAAGGCAGGAGGAGGGGAAATGAGAGACCAGAGGGAATCCCTGGATTTTGGAAAGAAAATACTGGTTTTTCCCCCACAAATCACTACCCCTTTGCAGCTCCTGTTGCATTTCAGAAGTGTTTGCTACCTCTCTGGATGTGTGTCCTGCAGAGCTCAGCTCAGCCCCAGCAAACTCCCTTCTCCACCCAGTGAACAGCTCAGAAAACACAATCTCAAAAGAGACAGAGCAGCTCGATTTTTCTCCTCCCCCTACATCCTTTCAGCCCTTCTGTTGTGCAGGAAGGTGGATGTTGGGATGTGTCTGCAGGAACAGGGGCAAGGCTGATCTGCCTGTCCATTGCTGACCTGGTTGGGGCTGTGCTGGCCTCATTTATGAAAATGTGCTGTACTTTGCTGTGTTTTGGTGTTCTCTGCTAGACTGCATGCAAGCTGCAGCAGAACAGTGGTGCTTATTCATTCCAGCCATGAAGGGCTGGCTGGGAGCTGAATGAGCTCACAGCTGTTGCTGAGCTCCCTTGCAGCCAGGGAAGCAGGCACAGGAGGTTATCCCAAGCATAGTGCATTTTTCCTTGACCATCAGTTTGTTTTATAAATCATCATCTTGAAGGCACAAGGTCATGGTGTTTATTTAATCATTCATAGAGTAGTTTTTAGGGGTGGATTCTTTTTTTAACTCTCTTTCTGCAGTAAACCCTGATGAAGTTGGAATTGAGAGCTGTTTGCAGGCCAAATTTTCCTTCTCTTCTTATTGCTGGAGCATTAATGAATTTGAAATCAGAGAGTCTGACCCCATCTCTAAGTAGCATAATTCAGCAGTTCTCTCTGTGACCTGGGAGGGTCTGTGCTGAGTTCAGTCCTGTGTGCTGGGCTGCTCTTTACACATTCAACACAATGTGTAAAGGTACTTAATGCTGAGTGTGTAAAGACATTTAAAAGCTATTTTAAATACATAGATATAAAGACATTTAAAAGGTATTTTTCATATGTAGCTATGAAGACATTTAAAAGATGAAAACAGCAGCAAAATCCCCCTGTGCTGTGTGTGGATGGTGCTGTACAGTAACAGGTTAGACCCAAGAGCTATACAGCACAAATGTTAAAAAACAGTATAAAAAAGACTTTGTAGTAATAAACTAGTATTTTAAGGGCTTCTGCCTTTCTTTTCTGCTTGGCCTGGAGTGGTGTCTGTGTGTCACACCATCTGGAACAGCAGCAGTGCTGCATTCCAAGTTGTTTTCCTAGTATTGTTGATCTGGTCTTGCTTCTGTCTCTCACAGATATGAAGCTCCTTGCAGCACTGTTAATGTCTGTGAGCAAAGGCAGGCTAGCTGTGAGTCCCCACAGGGATGTGCTGCTGCTTCCAGCCTCCTGCAGCCACTCCTGCAGCATTCCTGCAGCCTTTCCTGCAGCCTTTCCTGCAGCCTTTCCTGCAGCCTTTCCTGCAGCCATTCCTGCAGCCATTCCTGCAGCCATTCCTGCAGCCATCCCTGCAGCCATCCCTGCAGCCATCCCTGCAGCCATTCCTGCAGCCTTTCCTGCAGCCTTTCCTGCAGCCTTTCCTGCAGCATTCCTGCAGCCATCCCTGCAGCCATCCCTGCAGCATTCCTGCAGCCATTCCTGCAGCCTTTCCTGCAGCCATCCCTGCAGCCATCCCTGCAGCCATCCCTGCAGCCTTTCCTGCAGCATTCCTGCAGCCTTTCCTGCAGCCATCCCTGCAGCCATCCCTGCAGCCTTTCCTGCAGCCTTTCCTGCAGCCATCCCTGCAGCCATCCCTGCAGCCTTTCCTGCAGCCTTTCCTGCAGCCTTTCCTGCAGCCATCCCTGCAGCCTTTCCTGCAGCCTTTCCTGCAGCCATTCCTGCAGCCATTCCTGCAGCCTTTCCTGCAGCCATTCCTGCAGCCATTCCTGCAGCCTTTCCTGCAGCCATTCCTGCAGCCTTTCCTGCAGCCATTCCTGCAGCCTTTCCTGCAGCCTTTCCTGCAGAGATTGGATCCTGACAGGATCTCCTATTTGCCTGGTGTTGTCTGTGTGAGTTGCTGAATCTTTCCTTTGAAAGCTGCTCTAATTTTTGGAGTCTGTCAGTTTTTATAGCAGCACATCCTGGACCTTAGCTGTACCTTAGCTGGACAAATTTAAGTTTATTGGTTAAGGAGATGGTGAGAGCTGGTGTGAAACAGGCTCACACCAGACAATCCCAAAAGCCATAAATCTGCCTGAAAACAAATTCTTACTTTCCTGCTGAAACCAACAGCAGCTGCTGTGACCAAAAGTTTGACCTTAAACCAGAAGGGAGACATTGCAAGAGCCATGATAACCTTTTTTGTGTTACCTAGGCTCAGACACACCAGCATGGAAATGCATTTGCTGTGGATCTGTCTGTGAGGAGGTTGTTGTTGTTGTTTAAAGATAATGATATTAGGAATGCAAATTATCCTGCAAAAGCTGGTGATATTTAAATACGATTTCAATTCATTCAGCATTTAAACAGAACAGTAGAAAATGGCATTAAATTCAGACAAGGATGAGACCATGCATTCCGGAGTGAGAAATATTAAATACATTGATGGGATGGGATGGAATGGAAGGTCTGGCTGGTAATGGATTGTGAAAAGAGTTCAGGTTTCTAATAGATCATTCCTTCAGATCATCAGCACGGTAAAGTGGTAGTTAATAAATTATTTGACGTCTCCATTTGCTCATCTATTTTAACTAACTGTAATGAACAGGTCCTGTCAGCTCACCTAGATCCTTGCAGTAACTGCTAAATTGCTTGAGTGAGATTTACTAACTCTCTGCAATATTGATGTCCAGAGCTGCAGGTAATAAATAAAGTGACATCAGGGCTAGCTTGAGCTCCTCTTGGTATTGCTGGTTGTCCTCTGAACCTGAGCTAGTTTAAACCTAGATCCTTTCTCTTCCTCCCACTCACTTACCCAGCATGTGGTGAACTTTTATAATTTGTGAAGAGACTCATTAATTTTTTTTTTCCCATCTCCTTTTTATTTTCAGGTTTCTGACAGATGTGACTACGTCTTTGTCAACGGGAAGGAAATGAAAGGCAAAGTGAATGTCATAGTTAATTTTACTTACCAGCATCTGAGTGCCCCTTTGGAAATGACAGTGTGGATTCCTCGTCTCCCACTGCAGATAGAGGTCTCTGACACAGAGCTCAATCAGATCAAGGGGTGGAGAGTGCCCATCATCTCTAATAAGAGGTAGGTTTCGTTAGGGGATGTTCACTCTGGGCTCTGCACTTGCCAGGGCCCTGTCAGGTGGATCTGAACATGTTCATTTGGCCTTAATGCAGTTCTGCTGGAAATTTGAAGGTCAGCAGGCATTTATTCAATGGGCTCCTGCACTGGGCTTGTAAGGGAAATGGAAGGTGCAGGTTGCATGAACCTGGATTGGAAATCAATGTCCTTTTGTAGCACTGATGGGTGAGATGGACTAGCCAGGTGGTCAGTTAGGCAGATCAGCCATGGGCAGTGAGGGGACAGCAGCAAGAGCAGCTCTGGCCAGCCTGGTCAGCCTGCAGCCTGTCCACAGCTCCTGGCACTCCATGGATCCAAGGCTAGTGGTCAGAATTAGCACAGTCCTGCTCCAGATCCCTGTAGGGCGCAGGGGCACTGATCAGTGTCCCCAAATCAGGACACAGAGCTTTCAGACACCATCAGTGCCCATGGGATGGGGGAAGTGGGTCAGAACTGTCTGCATCTGTTGTCAGTGTTTCTAAGAGAGGAGAATTGATAAAGGAGGTGCTTGGCATTCCCACCTGCAAATGAAAACATTTATTGCAGGTTTCTGTTAGTATCAGGGCAAAGAATTGTTGGTGGAGGTGCAATTTCAGTTTGATTGCTGTACGGAGAGGGAGTGTGTGTGTAGGTGCAGAGGAGATTTCCATGGCAACACAAAGATGTTTATGGGAAGATCCAGAGAGAAAAGAAGTGTGAAGGTCCTGAAAGCAAGGACTTGACATGGAAAATAACGGAAGATATCTGGGGAGAACAATGCAGTAGCAAAGCTGGGAGGCCAGTGGGTGATCTCAAGCACTGTTTTGGAATGATGAACCAGGGCAACAGGATACAAGTGGGAGAAGCTGAATGAAGGTTGAATGAATGAATGAGCCCTGCAGCCAGGCTCAGACTTGGGTCAGCAAAGCTCTCCTGACACAGTTTAAACTGGTTTTTCCCGGCAGGCCAGCCAGGGACAGCGATGAGGAGGAGGAGGACGAGCGCAGGGGCAGAGGCTGCACCCTGCAGTACCAGCACGCCATGGTCAGGGTGCTCACCCAGTTTGTGGCTGAAGCCTCTGAGCCTGGAGCTCAGCTGAGCTACCTGCTGGGCTCCGACTGGCAGCTGGACATCACCCACCTGGTCAGCGACTTCATGCAGGTGGAGGAGCCGAGGATCGCCAGGCTGCAGGATGGGCAGGTGCTGGTGGGGCTGGAGCTTGGAATGACCACAATTCAGGTGGGAAAATCACTGATATATTCCCCTTCCTCCCTCAATTCACCTCCCTGGGAGCTGGGCTGATCCAGCATTAACTGAGCTGTGAATTTTTGAATGGAACAGGATCGAGGCAAGAACCAGAAGAAATGGTTTTCTCTCCTATCTTGTGCCCCAAAGTATAGTAGATTGCAGTTTTATTTAATTTAATCCAACTGTATATGGGAAAGCCTTTTCTGATGATTTTTGTTAAGGCAGTGTTTGGACCTGCAGCCAGGATCTGGGTTATCACAAGGCATGCAGCTGGTGGAACAGCTCAGCCTTGCTGAGCCTGCACTGACAGAGCAAAGGGTAAAGGGAAAATTAACCTGTGCTGCTTAAGGAAGTGAGGCTGGAATAGTGATCCAAATATTCATTAAAGGAGAAGGAGATGGGGAGAGAGAGATGAATTCAGTGATACTGAAATAGAAAACATGTTAATGAACACTAGAATGGGGAAAAATCTCTCTCCAACCATGCTTTTCATCCCAAACTGTCCAAGCAGAAAACAACCACCACACCTGTCAATAACGAGGTTGTCAGGGCTGGAGGAATGGGATTTGAGATTTCTGACTTTCTGCAAAATCCATAAAGATTTTCTGAATGTCTTTCTAAAGCTCTGGAACTCAATGCTCCAACCAAAGCACATAAAACTGTGGAAAGAAAAATCCAAGGGTAAAAAGCTGAGAGCAAGTTATATTTAAAGAATACCTCTTAAAAGCTGCTTCCAAAATGCTCTGTACCCTGTATGGATCATTAAATTCAACTCGCTTGCTAATGAGCATCTTTGGATGTCATGTAGCACTGCACTGACCTCTGTGTGTATTTTCTTAACCAAAACAAATTTTCTCTGTCAATCTCGTATTCAGTACCATGAGTGGTTATTGTAGCAATACATTAGCCTTTCTTTCCAGAGGATAGAAATAAATGCCATTTATTCAATGGATTTTATATAAATCTCCAGGCTGCATTACATTTCTGCTACCTCAAGACACGAGGATGAATAAAATACTTAAATTTCACATGAAGATTCCATTTACAGCTAGTTAATACATCTGGAGCAGATGTGGTTATTACATTTACAGATAGTTAATACATCTGGAGCAGATGTGGTTGGCACACTGCAGAGGTGAATGCACAGGTAAAAGGTGTTACAAGGCCTTTGTTATTGCAGAAGAGTTATAAAATGTGAGTAGCCCTTTTTAATCCTATTTTAATAGTGTCTGCAGTGAGTAATTCTCCCCATTAGCATAACATCTCTTGTCTGTGTCAGTTCTGTGTGGTTATTTTATTCAGTGCTGTACAAAACAACTGTTGCTAACTTCAGTTTTCCTTTCCAGATACTGTCCCCCCTTTCAGATGCCATCTTGGCTGAGAAGACGGTGACAGTTCTGGATGAGAAGGTGACAATCACTGACCTGGGAGTGCAGCTGGTGACAGGGCTGTCCCTCTCTCTGCAGCTCAGCCCCGGGAGCAACAGGGCCATCTTTGCCACTGCAGTAGCACAAGAGCTGCTCCAGTCCCCAAAGCAGGTTTGTGGGGAAGGACTTTGCTCTGAGTCACTGGGTTTGATATTCCCAGCTGGAATCCAGCAGATTTTTACCAGGGCTGTGCTAATGAAACATTCTGCCTATGGAGATTTTCCTGAAGGCCACCAAGTGCCCTAAATGGAAAACCAGAGATTTTGCAGAAAGGGTGCAAAGTGTAAACAGCCCCAGGCACCAGAGAGCCCTGCTGTCAGGCTGATCCCATAAATAACACAGACAGCTCCAGATGGGTCAGACAGCCACCAGCAGTGCCCTCTCACACACACTGAGCCTTTTCTGTCCCATCCAGCCCCTGCCAGGTCACAGCACATGCTGCATGCTCAGCCTCCCACCAGGTACCCAAATCAACCCTTTGATTCCACCTTTCCAGGAGAAAGTGGTTTTCATTATGCCAACTCTTCTTCCTTCAGTTCCTTCCTGTGAGCACTTTAAGAAGTCAGGGAACATCCCTTTCATTCTGATTCATTACTAGAATATGAATCAGCATCACTGACTCATTTCCTGATTCATGATTTCATAAACCATTTTTTCCCCTTAGTTCCTTCATTAGGGAACCAACAGTTACCAAGGACTCTTGGACTCTGCCATGTCCTCATCAGTCCCTGCTGGGTGTTTGTCCTTGTGCTTCTGTATACATTGGAAATTTAAACTTTTTTCCCAACCCAAATCCATCAGTCTGGGATTACATCAAGGATGCTGGGCTGGGCTCTCAACACTTAAACATGCTCTGAGCTTTAAAGGTAAATGATCATGGCATGCACATCTGAAGTCTGGCCAACTGCTGAGGTGCTTTAATTCATCATGGGGTCTTATCCTTGGGCTGCAGGATGAGAAATAATGCAGAGCTGCTGTCTTTATAGGGTGATAAAACTCAGGCTCCTGCAGTGTTCCAGGAGTCAAGAAATCGATGGCAGGCAGGTTGAAGGAAGGCCAGTGAGCTAATGCAGGGCTGACATGGGGAGTTAAACAAACTGCCTTAGAGCAGCCCAGCAGCAGGGCTGATGGCATTTAGTCCCACTGAGCTGCCCAGCTCTGGAATTTCAGCCCCCAAAAATGCCCAGGTCCTTCTCTAGCTCCTCTGCAGGCACTGCATCCATCCTGAAGCAGAGGGGAAGTTGTGTGATCTGCACTCTGCAAGGGCTGACTCTGTTCTGAAAGGTTTTCAGAGCACAATCCCCATCAGCAAAGCAATGCAGAATTATTAAATGATTATGCAGGTTTAAGCAACACAGTGGGAGGATGAGAGTCGATGACATAAATCCCATGCAGCCTTCAAGAAACATCCAAAGATTAATAAACACAAAGCTGGGATTTATGACAGTGTCAGCAAAGTCTTAGGGCTCTGTCCTGAAATAGAGACAGAAGCAAAGCTGCCATTGAGGCAGGGGGAGCTTTGTGGCTCTGGGGATTTCGGAATCAGGCCAGTCGATTATGCACCATACAATCCCAAAAAGCTGGAAGCTTATTCTCCATGCTGTGAACAGGTGAATGACTTCGTGCTAGGAACAATTTAAAGGGTAATCATCTGTATTTATTCTCTATACATGTGTGGAGTTAGAATGTAAATACTGTCTGTATGCAAAACTGCTTATTTAAAGAAACAGGATTTTTATACTTATGGTTTTTATACTTATGGTTTTGACAAGTTAATTTGTTGGTTGGTTGGGTGTCTGTCTGTCTGGCAGACTCTCAGAGCAAGGTGATCCAACTTTCACCAGACAAAAGCTCATTTCAGCCCCTGAAGATTCCACTGATGGAGCCAGCAGTCTGTCAGGTGGGGATCCTCCAGTGTCTGCGAAGGTGCAAATAACCAAACCAGAGCGAGTCAGACCATCAGAGGCAGGAGTGAGATTCCAGGAGAGCAACCTCAGTTTTGTCTGTAAATGATCAATGTATGAATACAAAGATTTTTTTCAGGTAGTACAGCAATTTTCAATTTGAGAGCCTGTAGAGGACCTGATTTTCAGAAATGGGTGAGCACATGTTTTCTGAAATTTAAGAATGCTTTAAAGTGTTTCAGGTTAGAAGTCAAAAGCCAAGGATCCCAGGAGAGCTGCACCATCAGGCACATTCTGTTCCAGAATTAGCACTCAGGTCAGATTCGTTTGCATCCAGTCAAAGCCTCCATGCACACTGAAGTACACAATCTGCATTGCTGTGACACAAGATTAAACTTTATTATTGTCTTGCTTTTAATTGCTAACAAGCGTAAAAATTACCCTGGCCGTTTGCTAAAGGAGCAACTGATTGGTTTCCTCTGCTTATAGAATCTGCTAATTTAATTTGAGAGACAGAAATCAAGGAGTGAAGGTATGGAGTCGTGTATGGAGCTGTTTGCTGGATTAGCTATCTTTAAACATGTGTTTTCTGTAATAAGAGGAGACTTTGTATTTTAAGCAGTTTAGAAATAATGTGTTTTTTTTTTTTCATTTAAATATACAACAGTAAATGATCTCAGTCACTGGTAATGCCTCCTGACATGCAATTTATTACAGTGCTGAAGTAGATTCTGCAGAGCCCAGGGGATACAGCTCCTTTAAGCACCTTTGTGGAAACAAATCTCATTATCAATGAGTGTTTTACACTAGTATTTCTCTCCACATCTTGGCAAGATATTAATTTCACTGCTCTCATTTTATTTCTTTTCTGATTACTGATGGTGTGTGGATCTTGTGAGGAGGAGGGAGCAGAGCAGAGCAGAGCAGAACATTTCCCTCAATGATCATTCTGAGTTTACATTTGTTTTATTTTTACAGGAAGCAGCCATCAGCTGCTGGATCCAGTTCAGCGATGGATCTGTCATGCCCCTGGATATTTATGACCCCAAAGACTTCTCCCTGTCAGCCACATCTCTGGATGACAAGGTGGTCTCCATCCACCATGACCCCAAATTCAAGTGGCCTGTGATTGCTGCCGAGACAGAGGGCCAGGGGACCCTGGTGAAGGTGGAGATGGTGATCAGCGAGTCCTGCCAGAAATCCAAGAGGAAGAGCATCCTGGCTGTGGGAAGTGGCAGCATTAAAGTCAAGTTTGGGCAGAGTGATGCCAACCCCAACATCAGCGACAGCAAGCACAGGGCTGGGGGTGTCCAGCTGGAGAACCAGGCCGGTGACAGGCGACAGAAAACCAGCTGGCAGGAGAGAGCTGGGGGTGAGGGACAGTACTACAGCTCCTCCATGGGCCACGAGCAGGGCAGGGGCAGCACCACGCAGAGATCCATCCTCAGCAGGAAAGAGGACAGGGAGAGCCTCCTGGATGACGACAGCCAGAACCTCCCCGTGGACTTCACCAGCTTCCCTGCCCAGGTGGATCTGCCGAGGGACAGCGGAGACTCGGAGGACAATGACCTGGTGCAGACAGCCAGGGGGCTCAGCGACCTGGAGATCGGCATGTACGCCCTGCTGGGAGTGTTCTGCCTGGCCATCCTGGTGTTCCTCATCAACTGCGTCACCTTTGCTCTGAAGTACAGAAACAAGCAGGTGCCCTTCGAGGAGCAGGAGGGCATGAGCCACTCCCATGACTGGGTTGGGCTGAGCAACAGGACAGAGCTCCTGGAGAATCACATCAATTTCTCATCCCAGCAGGATGAACGCATCACAGCCATCGACAGGGGAGTGGACTACGAAGAGAGCAAGTATCTCCTCAACACAAACGCCACCAAAAACATCGATGGACAGTCCTTCAGGTCGGCTGAGTCCACATTCACCGAAGGGAAGGAACAGAAAAGTGAACCAGCCACTTCTCCTACCTCCAAGAGGAAACGGGTTAAATTCACCACCTTCACCACCATCTCCTCGGACGATGGGTGTCCAACTGTCAACTCCATCCTGATGAGCAATGAGGATGACATTAAATGGGTCTGCCAGGATATGGACCTGGGGGAGTGCAAAGAACTTAAAAACTATATGGAGAGATTACACGAAAATGCGTAACGAGACACAAAAGACCTTTTTTTTGGTTGGTTTGTTCGTTTGTTTGTTTTTCACTCACCTTCTGCCTTTAATTTTGGGTAGTGGGGCACAATGTTGTATTCTGACAAGAATCAGCTGGTGGATAATAACTCAATGGAGCCCCAAGAAGCCACCCAAAAGCAGCTGGGAGAGCAGAGATCCTGGACAGCTCTTAAAATTCAAGTCTTCTCTGTGCTCAGAGATGGAAGTGAGAGATGTGTGTGGTTTTTTGATACATGGTAACATGAAAAAAAACCCTTAGAAAAATAATACGGTCTCATTCTCTGAGCTTTCCCAGGAAATCAATAAATATAACAAACTCCAGTGCAGTTTGGATATTACAAAGTTCACACAGCTCTACTGTTCAATATTGCAAGCTTTGGTTAAAAGCAAAAAATTGGTCTCAGAATAAATAGATCCATGAAAAGAGCATGTCATTCCAGGCACGTGCACAGAATATCCATCCAGGAACATTAATTTAAAGCTGACAAAAACCAACAGTGTGAACAAAGCAGCTCCCAGAGCTGAGGAGTCCTGAGTTTCCAAAGAATCTGGAGGAGATAAAGGAGTAACTGGGCTGTTTACAAACCAGCATGTTTGCCTCCCAAGCACTGAGAATGGATACACAGATACAGTTCAAACTGAAACTCTCTTTTTAAGTAGATGCCAAGGTAATCAACTTTGCCAGCCAATTTTCGGCATTTCTTAATTTGTAAAATAGGAGAAGATACAATCTATACTCAGAATATCACTCATATTAAGGAAGGTCCATTTTGGAAAGTTTGAGAGAATGAGCTATTTTTAAAAACCCACTTTATTTGGATGTCCTGTTTGGAATTTGTATTCCCAGCCCTTTCCCTGGAGCTCTCCCCATCTGCTGTCCTGAGGGCACTTCCCAGGAGCAGTCAGCCTTGGGAGATGTGGTCCCTTTTCCCTTTTCCTTTTCCCTTTTTTTCCCTTTTCCCTTCCCCTCCCCTCTCACTCCCCCAGGGCTGCTCTCACCCAGCACAGCCCTTGCTGTCCCACGCTGTCCTGGCTGTCCATACTGTCATTTCCCAAAGCTCGTCACTGTCCCCATGGTCAGTGCCACCTGTGCTGACCTGGCCACCCTCTGTCCATCCCTCCCCTGGGTCATTCAGTTCCTGTGCTCAAACCCCTTCAGCCCCTGCCCAGCACGTCCAGAGGGCACTGGGAGGTCACAGGGCAGAGCTGCACGTTCAGCACTGAGCCCTGCACAGCTCAACCCAGCAGATAATATTTGTTTGTCCCGGGGTGATGATTATCTTTTGGTTTCTCCTGATAAGGATGTACATACGGTAGGATTTCAGTGATTTCCCTGCAGCCCTCAAACCATGGCATTTTTTGTGAGCTCAGACAGCAGTCTCCAATGGCCAGTGGCACAGTGCCAAAGCACTAAGTAAAATCCAGTTTATATTTCAAGTTTTCCTTTATTTTCTGGAGTAGGTCCTTGCCCTGTTTTTGTTAAGTCTTCCATCATTGAATCTAGGTTGCTCAGTTTAATACACACCCTCCCTCCCACAAACACTTAGATTGGATCCCTCTATATTTAGAATGTACTGTAGATTGTAAGAATGTAATATATATATTTATAAACATGCCAACTGTGAATAAAATTTGCATTTTAGTGGCTTCATCTTTTTTCCTACTCCGAACGCCTCTTTGCTTTCACTGTCAGAACGTTTAGCCTGAGAGAGGCTGGCAGCAGTACAGAGATGTGTCCTTTGATGGATCCAGCATGCTCACAGCACAGTCTACTCAGAGTTTACACTCTGCAGTGTGGGGGGAGAACGTGCAGCACCAGCAACGTGTCATGCTACTAATGTATTCCCACCAAGCCACCCTTCCAGGATTTGAAACTATTTGCAAATAAATCCACATGCTTTGTTTCTAGCCTGAAAGCCCCATATGTGAGTTTCTGGGTTTGGGTTCTGGATTTGCTTCTCTTGGGAAGATCCACGTTTGGCTAAACACATGGTAAGGCGATTTTAAGTGAGTAGGTGAATAAACAAAGTGAGTAGGTGAGTAAATAGAGTGAGTAGGTGAGTAAATAGAGCAAATGTGTCCAATACTTTGGAGATCAGATGGTCTTTGCTTTCTTTCAGCACAGCTGCCCAAGGCTTGGATGGCACAGTGCAGGACAAGGAGCAGCAGTGCAGGAGGTGCAGCAGTGCAGGAGGAGTGCAGCAGTGCAGGAGGAGGAGCAGCAGTGCAGGAAGAGGAGAGCAGTGCAGGAGGAGAGAGTGAGGAGGAGGAGAGCAGTGAGGAAGAGGAGCAGCAGTGCAGGAGGAGCAGCAGTGCAGGAGGAGGAGCAGCAGTGCAGGACGTGGTGCAGCAGTGCAGGAGGAGATGCAGCAGTGCAGGAGGAGGTGCAGCAGTGCAGGAGGAGGTGCAGCAGTGCAGGACAGCACAGTGCAGGGCCCAGCTCTCAGGTGAGCTCTCAGGTGAGCTCTCAGGTGAGCTCTCAGGTGAGGAAGCAGCATTGGTGCAGCAGCACAGCATGGCAGCCTCCCTGCAGGTTCAGCATGCTCCAGCGCAGCCTTGCCTGCAGCTCTGGGCTGGTTTGGTGCTTTCTGCCCATCAGCACGCCGTGGTGTCTGCAGAGGCTCCTCCTGAGCAGGGGGGCAGGCAGGCTGGGTGCCCAGGAGTCTCTGCAGAGCACAGGGCTGCCTTTGCAGCGTGGCACTGCCACTGTCCCTCCTCGGGAGGGACAGATCCTGGCTGGGAACAGCCACAGCACATCCACATTTCTGCCCCTGGGGAGAGGAGCTGAGCTACCAGCAGGTTCATGAGGGAGCACAAAGCACAGCAACGTGCTCTGAGCACAGCCAGCCGCCAGGCACAGCGCTGAGGATCCTCACACCCTGCTCTGTGCCCTGCTCTGAGCTCCCTGCTGTGCCCAACAGCTGGAAATGGCTGCTATCCATAGGGCAGTGCTGTAAATAATGCATAGCACTTACAGTGCTCTTTCCCATGGATCTCCCAGTGCTCTGAGCAAGGTGGGCTCCTTGTTCCACCTTCCCAAGGTGAAGGGATTTGCCCAGAGTCACAAATCGATGGCAAAACCACAGTGCAGGATCCTGAGAGGGAATCGTGGCCAGCTGTGTGCAAGCAAACACTCTTGATTAATCTGCTAATTGCAGAATCAATCAGCTTCTACAGAGGTGTTTGCAGGGATGTGTGTGTTGGGAGGGAGGGTTTGTGTATTCACTTCCTGCTCTGCACACTTCCAAGCCAAACCTGCTGCACCTTGCAGCATCCCAGGGGAGCAAGTTTGCATTTCAGGCAATCAGTTGAGATCCCAGCTGGCAAAAGTGGAGCCTAAATTCCCCATCATGAAGGCAGTGCTGGTGTTCAGATGCTGCATACACAGAATGCTTTGCAGCTGTGGCTCCCATTGGCAATGCTGGACCTGATAAAGAGCCCTGCTGACAGCAAGCACTCTCCTGTGAGAGTTATTAATTACCTTATTGTTTTCTTCTTTGCAGTTGCCTCCTTATTTTCAATGTTTGAGTCTCTCTCCCTGGGAGTAGACTGATAGAGGCATGTTTAAAAAAAAAAAAAAAAAGAAAATTTATCTGATACACTTTGGTTCTTTTTAGAGACTTTATGCATGAATACAATCAGGAGTAGAGACTCGATGCTCCTATAAATCAGGTAAGCTGGTTCTTTACTGTCTTCCTTCAAGTTAAAAGCTTCCCCTTCAGCAGTCTTAAATATATAGTGGTTTAGACCCAGCTGCATTAATCCACCAGTGAATTCAAAGTCTGAGCAATGCAGCTAAACAATTGGTTTGAAACAAGACTTCTCAGGAGGTAAGTGACTTGAAAAACCAGAACAGGTATTGAATCCACGTGCAGCCAGCACCAAGTAGCTCCAGAAACGACTTTGCCCCCTTGTTTCCATAATGAATGGATGTGAATGAGATGAGCCCACAGGAGACACTGCAGTTCAGCTGTGCATGGTCAGTGTCTCCAGGACTGCCAGCTCTCAGTCTCCCATGGCCTGAGGGCTGTTCTCTTGTGGAGGATCCTTAGTGAGAGCTAAAGGGTTTGTGTACAGCTTGGAAGAGTTTCTCACATGTGTCACTGAGCACTGCTGGCTGGACTGGTGTTGGTATTGATCAAAGTCCAGCAGGCATCACCGAGGAGTCAGCTCGGGGAAGGAGCTATCACTGCCAAATGGTGCATTTAGAAAGTGCCTGAAGCACTTAAAAAAACTCCCAGAGATGAATTTATTTAGCCCTGGAAGCCCAGGAGCTCTGTCACGTATCTCTATGTGTTTATTGTGGTAGCACAGCCCATCCCTGCACTGCCTGGAGCTCTGCAGCCACACATCTCAGTGCCTGCCATCCAAAATCAGAGCTGTCTGACTGTCAGAAACACCCAGGGGAGCAGCAGGACAGCAGTGTCCTGCAGGACAGGGACAAAGTGCCACCCTGAGCTCACACAGGGCAGGAACAGCACAAACCATTCCTCACTGCCAGCTTGAGCT
The DNA here is from genome assembly GCA_024500445.1 of Entomyzon cyanotis. Taxonomy (NCBI): domain Eukaryota; kingdom Metazoa; phylum Chordata; class Aves; order Passeriformes; family Meliphagidae; genus Entomyzon; species Entomyzon cyanotis. The sequence continues at coordinate 895,878 of JAKEPQ010000852.1, forward strand.
TCCCCTGAGGACAAGAGAGCTCAAACCAAGTGAGGATATCACCTGCAAAGTGCTGAGGAGTCAGAACTTGTGCTCTTCTTCCAGTTCATTTCTGTCTGAAAGCTCACAGGTGGGCTCTGCTTACGCACTTAGCCTCAGCCATATGCTTAAGCACCTTTCTGCACAGGTATTTGGCTTCCAAGAGCCATCACCTTCCTCATGCATAAATAATGGCCTTTCCTGCGAAATTAGTGATGTGCTGCTTGGCTTCCTGGTGAGACTGAAATGGCCTGGGAAGAGCAGAGCGCCTGTCCTGTCCATCCTTGGAGCACCACAAGGGCCAAGGTTACACGAGTCCAGCAAGTGTGCTGCAGCAGGATCGTTTTCTACCTTTTTGCTGATGTGATATGAAGCCCTCTGTCAACAAATCCTTCATTATGCAGGCTCCCTGCTCCTGCTCCGTGAGGAACAGCAAATTAAGCAGCCCACGAATGTAATATTAATGGCTGGAGGAGCAGCAGAGCTGCTCTGTTTGTGTGTACTGCCAATGCTCGTTAGGAAATTGCCATCCCACTGTGAGGATGGCTGGGAGATTACACACGACAGGTTCCTTAAAGCCTCCTGTGGAGCTGCAGGGACACCAGCACCGAAAACCCCCCCCCAATAACTGTGTGTCTGCAGGGACACCAGCTCACTGAATAACTCTGTGTGTCTGCAGGGACACCAACACCGAATAATTCTGTGTGTCTGCAGGGACACCAGCTCACCAAATAACTCTGTTTGCTGGGACACCAGCACCCCCCCAAACACCCAAATTCACCAAATAACTCTGTTTGTCTGCAGGGACACCAGCACACCAAATAACTCTGTTTGGCTGCAGGGACACCAACACTGAATAACTGTTTGGCTGCAGGGACACCAGCTCACCAAATAACTCTGTGTGTCTGCAGGGACACCAGCTCACCAAATAACTCTGTTGTCTGCAGGGACACTAGCTCACCAAATAGCTCTGTTTGGCTGCAGGGACACCAACACAAAATAACCTGTTTGTCTGCAGGGACACCACTCACCGAATAGCTCTGTTTGGCTGCAGGGACACCAGCACCGAATAACTCTGTGTGTCTGCAGGGACACCAGCTCACCAAATGACTCTGGCTGCAGGGACACCAGCTCACCAAATAGCTCTGTGTGTCTGCAGGGACACCAGCACAAACTAACTCTGTGTGTCTGCAGGGACACCAGCACCAAATAGCTCTGTTTGGCTGCAGGGACACCAGCTCACCAAATAACTCTGTTTGGCTGCTGCAGCCCCACAGCCTGCTGGCTCCTGGCTGCTGTGGGTGCAGACTCAGCCCCGTGGTGGAATCATTCCTGCAGGCACAGCCTCCCCCAGCTCTGCTGCCAGCTCTCTGTGCCTGAATGCCCTGGCACCTGGCAGGGACACCCCATCGGTGTCACCAGCTCCAAACGCTGCAGCTTTGAAGTGCAACACAGACTGTGCTCAGTCATGTTCTGCCCTTTGTTCCTGATAATTAAATTAGAGCTTCCCACAGTCAGTTAATATGCTAATGACATAGAAACCAATCCAAAGGGCTTCACTGCTCAGCCCTGGTGATGGGAGCTGCAAAGATGAGTGAGTCCTGTTTTCAGCATTTTACTGAGCTCAGTGAGTGCAGATGGGCAGAGTGGAGGAGAAAGAAGGATAGCAGAAAGGAGTCACCCTCTCCCTGAGCCCTGCTAGGTCAGCACACTCTGGAGTGTCCAGGCCAGGCTGATGTGTCTCCATGGATAATTCAGCCACCAGAACAGTTGCATCTCACACCTCCCAGTTTCCTCAGCAAATCATCTGAGAGACTGTGGACACACATTTTCTGTCCTGTTGTCATCAAGCCAAAGCCCTGAATCACCTCTTGGCCATTAATAACCCTTCACAGCTCTCTTCCATCAGTGGCCTCTCAGGTCTAATCAATAGCTTTGCTCTCAGCACTTGGCATTCCCTTCTCCTCTGCCCACTAGGACACCAAGGTCAAACCAGTCCCTCTCGTGTTTCTCCCTTAAATAAGTGGTGCCAGCCTGCAAAACATTTTGCAAAATCCCCTCTATTGATCAGGTCTTGATCTGTACCAAGCTCTCCACACAGCCTTGAGTATAACACAACACTCAGCAATGTGTCTTTTGCAAAGCAATTCGTGCAGCTGCAGAGGCATTTCTGGCAGGCTGCAAGTGCAAGCTCAGAGGGATTTTTCATTGCACTGCACAGTCCTGAAAAGCCATAGGATTTTTATCATCCCTTCTAATGGCTTTGTCCCCTCGTGTAGGACAGAGCTGGTGTCCCCCACTCCTCCTGCAGCCGTGATCAGGGACTTTAATTGAATATGTTCCTTTAACCCAACTGTGTCACAGTGTGACTTGTGAGGCTGCTGGGGATGATTGCTGCAAGGCAGGAGTGGAGAGGGAGGACAGACAGACAAGCTGAGCATCTTTACTCAAATCAGGCCTTAAACCAGGGGAAATTTCCAGGGTTTAGAGCAAGAGTCAGGCTGGAGCACTGAAAAAATTGCAAACAGCTAAATTTTGCCACTCTGATGCTCCTAAAGAAAATAACATCATCTTCTCCTCCTTCAGAGTCACACCTTTGCATCTTGACAACCTGGTTCAGCTTCTCACCCTCCCCTGCAGTGCCCTGGGCTATAAACAGCCCCTCTGCCTTTGGGGTTTGGGAGCTCTGAGGGGAAAAGGGAAAGCACAGAGAGGGGGAGAGAGGATCCAGAGGGGACAGAGACCCAGGGATGTTTTGTAGCTTGCCCTGTTGGGAATGGGAACAGCAGGACACCCAAATCTGGGGTATTTGGAGAGGCACACAGCAGTTGAGGTGAGCCCAGTGCCCCCAGCTCAGCCTGGCTGTGCCCTCCCTGCCTCCCACCCCCAGAAAGGGTGGAAAGTTGCAGGATTAACCAGGAACTCCCAACCTGCTGCCCCAGGGGGCTCTGGGTGTAATGCAAAGCACAAATCTCCCAGGGAAATGCCCTTACACTCATTAGTGTTATCTGCTGCTGGGGCTTTGGATGGAGGCAAAGGGTGGGAGATTATGATTTTCTATTACAAGGCAGCAGGAGACCTTAAACAATCCATATTCATGCATTTCTGTGGATATATATATATATTTATGGATGCCTTCTGTATATCCAGAGTCAACTGCCCTCCTTTTCTGTAATTCATCATTTGCTTACTCCAGCTTCCCCATCCCCCACTTGAATATTTTCACTTACTGTGCTTTAAAGAGCTAGAAATAGCTTGTCAGATTGAGACAGCTCTTGAGAAGTTTAATTTTCCTAATGCTTGTTGGAAATCCCCTTTCTGAAGCTGCAGGAATATTAAGGTTCTTAGCATGAGCTGCGCAGAGAGGGAATTTGCAAGTAAAGCTGTCAGGGAATTGCATTTGGGTTAGGAGGGGCTGGTGGGTGCAGGGTGGGTGCAGGAGGTGTCCCCGAGGAGGGAAGGATGCCTTGGAGCTGTGGGTGGCACAGTTAAGGGGGTGGGAAAGTGCCAACCGTTTGTTTTCTCCCTGCCAGACCTGGGAAAATGAGACTAAATTAGAGCAGAGGCACATGGGGTGTTTACAAGGAAAGGTGAAGGGTTCTGATGGGTTGAGCTGCTGCTTCCCCTCCTGGATCTCTGGTGTCACCATTCCTTGGTGTCACAGCTCCTGGGTGTCACTGTTCCTTGGTGTCACAGCTCTGGATGTCACTGTTCCTGGGTGTCACAGCTCTGGATGTCACTGTTCCTGGGTGTCACAGCTCTGGGTGTCACCGTTCCTTGGTGTCACAGCTCCTGGGTGTCACCATTCCTTGGTGTCACAGCTCTGGGTGTCACTGTTCCTGGGTGTCACAGCTCTGGGTGTCACCGTTCCTTGGGAAGGTGTCACTGTTCCTTGGTGTCACAGCTCTGGGTGTCACTGTTCCTTGGTGTCACAGCTCTGGGTGTCACTGTTCCTGGGTGTCACAGCATGGTGCTCCTGGGACAGTGGCCAATGCACAAGGGGTCCCTGCACCCTAACAGGGGCACTGGGGTCCCTCTCCCATTTTGGGACGCAGGGCAGGGCTAAAGGAAGCTTGAACAAGAGCCTGGACAGCCCTGTGTCACCTGAGAGCTCAGTCTGTCCCCAGCTAGACAGGGTCACTCCGGTGGGAATGTTCTTCGTGCACAGAGAGGAAATAAAAAGGGGTTTGACAGAGCCAGGGAACAGCCAGTGTCCCCACTGCTGGCAGGGACAGGCATGGCAGAAAGCTGACCTGGCAGAGCCTGGGGCTGGCTGAGCCTGAGGGTAGAGCCCAGGGTGTGTCCCCAGGGTGTGTCCCCACGATGTGTCCCCAGGGTGTGTCCCCACGGTGTGTCCCCAGGGCTGCCCTGCCCCGGCAGGCTGCCCATGTGCTCCGGCAGGTATTCCCAAGGACAGGCAGGTGACAGTGGCAGTGCCAGCCCAGTGTGTCTGTCCCCAGCTGGCTCCCCGTGGGCTGCACAGCAGCTCCAGCACACAGAGGTGTCTCCAGCCCCTTCTCCTCCACCACAAGCAGAAGCAAATCATTCAGTGAGATCAGAAAGGCTGATAATTCCTCCTCCTCCCCTTGTCCCACCTCCTCCCTGAGCGTTTGGTCTCAACGAGTGACTGAAATCAAAGCCACCAGCTCAGGCTGCCCTTTGTTCCTCCCTGCGCTGTGGCACCTCTGTGTTCAGCCAGCCATCCCATCTCCCGGGCTCTGCTGCTCACACAATGCTCATTGTTGGAGAAGGGACCTGCAAGGAGCTCCTGCATTATTCACTTCATTTATTTGGATACAATATTTGGAGCCACTCCATTAAATTCTCTCACAATGTCCTGTCATTTTTCCCCCATCTCCCTGCCAATGCCTGCCTCAAACAGATAATGCAGCAGCAGCAATGTGGGGTGTGGGGAGGTGGGGGAATGGGTTTGTTTGCTATCAAAGGGGCTAGCTATGAATTATTTGACTTACTGACCTGAGGATTCCCTCTTTCTTCCACCCAAAAAAGAGAAAAAGAAAAAGAGAACAATGAGCTTGAAACATCATTTTTGGGTAGTAGATATAGGCAGTGAATAGTCAGGGTGATTAAGTCTTTTTAGCAAAAAAAGCCTCCAGGTTTCCAGCCAGTGTGGGGAATGCAGAGGACAGGAGACAGAAACACCTATTTACTGCACTGACAGATTAACCACTGCCTCCCTCACCTCCCAGTGTTTCCATAAATGCAACAGATCAGTCTCATGAATCGCTTTGGGGTTTATTTTTCCTTTTCAATGTTCCAAAGGCTGTGATCTGAGGAGGGACTGATAGAGCACAGACTCTCCAGTGACTCAGGCACTGCTGTTTGCCTGGCATTGCAGAATTTGGCAGGGAGCTTTCCTCCAGGTGTGGCTCCCAGACTGCTCCAGGGGAACACTTTGGCTCAGCAGCTCAGCCTCTCCAGGATGGATGCTGAAGAAGAGATTTTTGTGCAGTGGAGTTCAGACAATTAACACACTGCCATTGCTGGCAGGTTAGGTGGGTTTTTTGGGATTTCTAGCCTGACTCCTCACAACAACAGCCCACACAGTGTTTAAGGTGCAGAGGCAAAAGGGTTCCCCTGCATTCCCCCCTGGGCTCCATCTGCAGCACCTTTACATCATCTCCTTCCTCCAGGCTCTCCTCCTCCTCCCTGGGGACAATCAGGAGAGAACTGTCCCTGCAGCTGCTCTGCCTCCACAGGAGATCCCAATCAGGCTAATTGGAGCAGCAGAGCAGCTCTCAGTAATTGGGAGTGAGCAGCTGAAAGGGTTCACCTGCTGCTCTGGACATTCCCTGTGCCTCCATCAGCCACAGCACCTGAGCAAGGTGGAAAGACAAAGACCCAGCTGGAGTGGAAAGCAAACAGGGAGCTGGAGAGAACTCCAGACCTGCACAGTTTAGCTCGAATTTTGCTGCTTTGTGGGACAATGTGCCTTGTAGGAGCATCCTTGGGGACAGAGCTGCAGTGGAGGAACTGGATTCTGGAATCTTCCAGCAGTTAACCCTGTAGGTCCCAAGCAGGAGCCACAGAGGGGAGGAAACCTTGGCCCAGGGCAAAAGGAACTTGCAGACTTTTGGGACAGCCACTGTAAGTATGAGATGGAAAGAACTAATTGTGGTGATGGGAATGGTAAATACTCCATTATTTGTCATTTTCTGTGGTAGTAGCGTTAAGAAAAGCTTGTCATTGCCATGTGTGTATTTTTGGGACTGCAGAGGAGCTTCTGGCCTTTGCAGCAACATAAATCTGCTGTGATACATGAGAGCTGCTGAGCCAAAGCAGCCAAAACTCCTCTTCACCCTAATTGCTCCTTGGCCTGTGCCTCCTTCAGAACCTGCCTTTGCTGAAATATTGCAGTGACCGTCAATTCTGTGTGTATTGTGATTTTTTTGGTGTGATTTTTTTGGCTCTTCAGGCTGGTTTTGCCCCTGAATGCAGAGCACAGCTCATACCTGAGCCTTGCAGGATGATTCTTGGATTGCAAGCAGCCAAGAGGCTGGGAGAGCTCTTTGGAAATGAGTTGTTGGTTGGTTTGTTGGTTTTTTCCAAGCTTTTCTTTACAGAACTGAATATTTAATATAAAGGAGAATGCTTTGTTGTGTGGGATGTATTATGATAAATATTCTGTTTAAACTCATTTGGGAGGGTTGGGTTTTTTGCCTTTTAAATAAGTTTAAGTAAAGCTGGACTCAAAAGGCTTCATTTGCAGTTGTTAAAATTAACTTATTCCAGTGAAAATAATAGAGGTGGGTGATTAAAACTAACATTTAATGGATTTTTTTGTAAGTGAATTTACAACCCATATGTTAGTTTACTTCAATTTAGTTTACCTAGGAAAAGGCTAATAAGGAACACAGCCTGTGCTCTGAGCCTCCACAGGCAATTTGTTATGTTAATAGATTGATATTTAAATATTTGGTGTGGAAGAGGGGAAAAAAAACCCAACAAAAAAAAAGACCCACACTTCACTGGCTGCAGCATAAACCAGGTTTGGAGCCATTTGGTTGTACTTTTTGGAGGTTTGGATCTTAAAGCTGTTCACCTTTTTAGAGCTGATCCAAGGGGCTCAGTGCTGGGAAAAGCAGCCATGCAGCTGTTCCTGCTAATTTCTGTTAATTGCAGTCTCCTGTTGCAGTTGCAAGGCAGTTGGATTTGGGGAATATTCTGTTTCAGTTATTACTGAAAAGGGCAGTGCTTTCCACTGGACTCCTGCCCAGCAAATACTAGTTTATTAGGACTGTCTTTTTGTCTAATTACTGTTAATTACGTTTTTAATGACTGCCCCGATGGTTGCTGGTTTAGTTGTTCTCTCCCTTTTGAAGCTGCAGCTCTCACACTGTTATTAGAACCTCCAGCTCCATGCTGGAGGTGTAATGCATAATAAAATGAGCTTTTATGAGCGAATCCTTTAGGTAAGTTTGGGTTTAGTTGATATCATTTCCCCTAGCAGAGTTCAGGTTGTTAACCAGACTTACAAGGACTCTGACAAACCCCCTGGCAGATCTGAAGGCAGAGCTGGGCTGTGGGTTTGTCACAGAACAGACAATTCCTCTGTGGTTTCAGAGCTGAGCTCAGGTCAGGCACTGATGGAGCTGAGACACAGTTTGGTCCCAAGCAGCTCCTGGGGTGAGGAGGGGCTGACAGCTCCTGCTGCTGCTGCTGGGCTCAGTCATTCAATGAGTCTGAGCCTTGAGAAGGTGCTAAAGCCAACCCTCAGCAGAGCAGCCACCTGCAGCCCCAGCCCTGGCAGGTGTTGGGCAGCAGAAGAGAATAAAACATTTCCTGAAGTGAAGGACTTTGTCTTCCTTTTGCTGCAGCCATGGAATCCAAACCACGCTGGCTCAGGAGCTGGAGGGGATTCAGAGAGGGAAATGAGGAAAATATTAGAAATACAGGGAGGGAGAGAGTCCAAGAGCACAGCCCATGGCAGCTCTCAGGGCAGCTTCTGTGCTTTGATCACAACCCCAAGGACTGAGGTTATGGACAGAGATTGGCTCAAACCCTTCAGCCCAGAGGTGCAGATGTGCCCATTGGGGTGAAGCTGTGGCTGGGCAGGGACAAACCAGACAGAAGCTCCTTACAGTCCCCAAGGACTGCAGCAGATTTATTGCTCATGTTTTTAGCAGAGATGCCCATTGGGGGTGAAGCTGTGACTGTGCAAGGGCAGAACCCAAAAGAAGCCCTTAAGCCCCCAAGGATTGAGAGGTTTATTGCTCATGTTTTAGCAGATGTGCCCATTGGGGTGAAGCTGTGGCTGGGCAAGGACAGAACCAGACAGAAGCTCCTTACAGTCCCCAAGGATTGCAGCAGATTTATTGCTCATGCTTTTAGCAGAGATGCCCATTGGGGGTGAAGCTGTGACTGTGCAAGGGCAGAACCCAAAAGAAGCTCCTTACAGCCCCCAAGGATTGCAGCAGGTTTATTGCTCATGTTTTTAGCAGATGTGCCCATTGGGGTGAAGCTGTGGCTGGGCAAGGACAGAACCAGACAGAAGTTCCTTACAGTCCCCAAGGATTGCAGCAGATTTATTGCTCATGCTTTTAGCAGAGATGCCCATTGGGGGTGAAGCTGTGACTGTGCAAGGGCAGAACCCACAAGAAGTCCCTTGCAGCCCCCAAGGACTGCAGCAGGTTTATCACTCAGGTTTTTATCTGTGTCTGTAAGCAGTGGTTTGGCTCAGCTGCAGTCAGAGCTCTGCACTTGCTGGGTTGGAGCTGGATGACCAATGTCTTTATTTTGGTCTCCCAGGCAGTCTGCCCACAGCAGGCAGTGTGCTGCAGCTGAGCTGGGCTCAGAGCTCACCAGCACAGTCCAGAGCCTGAAATGTGGCTTTATTACTCATTTTGGAGTAAATCAAATTACCCCTCCCACAAACATTTGTTTTGGACTAAACCTCTCAGTCTGGCTGTAGATACTTTTCTCTGAATTCTCTCATTGCTGGATGAGTGATCTTTCAGACTGTTCCTTTAACCTTGGGGTTTTTTAGTGGCTTTAATTTGGTGTTAGGGATGGAAACTCTGCTTTGCATCCTCTGCTTTTAATCCAAGTCGAGAAATGGTGAAGGAACAGCATGTTTGGAATAATTCTGTGTATTTTCTCAGTAGAACACTGAGCCACAGCCTTAACCCTCCCAGTAGTTCATGGCAGTTTGCAGCTGAGTTATTTGATTAAAATATTATTTCCACCAGCTACTTGAAAGTGCTGCAGCAATCTGATTTATCCTCGTTGTCAGTGTGTGTTTGTTTAGTCTTTCAGACGAAATGAAATTTCGTCTGAAAAATCATTTGAACCCCTCCGAAACTCACCATTCATTTGGCACTAATGCCAAGGGAACTATTGTATTCCAAAATAATGGAGCATAATATGCAGCAAAACATGGCTGTTCTGCTCCTGCAGTGCATATAAACACAATGGGAATTATTTGGTGGCTTAGGGTGTTAGTCTGTGTTCTCTGAGAATGGGACTTGCAGGTTTTGTGTCAACCCAGAGTTATCCCCAGATCCATGCAGGAGGTTGGTGTGTGCAAAGCCAGAGTGGAGCTTTGTGCTCTGGGGTTACATGTTGAGTGGTGTCACAAACAAATGACAATGTACTTATCCCTTTTTTCTGCCAAACCTGGATTTCTCTGAATTTTCTGAGTTTGCCTGGAAAATGCTGGGGAGCTCAAGAGCTGGAGCATTTCAGCCCTCAGTTTTTAAGCAGTGTTTAGAGTTGAATGCCAGTCTTAAACCACAAAGGTGCAACACACAGCCAATGTTCTTAACAATAGGAATAATGTTAATAATCATTCTTAATAATAATAATTATAGTTAATAATTCTTCTAGTGGGAGAGGGGAATTCCAGTGAGAATCAGGCTCTGGTGCTTCAGAACAAAGAAACAATCAAAGGCTGTTTTGTCTTTTGGCATCTGTTTAGTTTTTTGCACTTCCCAAATCTGAGCTCAAGGTGGAAACCATTAGAGTCCTTCCAGAATGTCTTTGCAGGGCTTTTGAATTTTAATAATGTTTGCTTTTTCTTGCATTTCTTGACAAGATAGTGCTAGTTGACATATGCTGTTGAAAATGTAGTTTTCACTCTTTGTGTGTATGGATACTCAGTCACACAACAACCTCACTGTATTTAATTTTAACACTGCCATAGCAACATTTGACTTTTCTCATTTTAAGTAAAACCTCACTTATTTCTGACTACTGGGCAGAGCAGTTCTAAGCCTGGCATGTGTTGCAGGGAAAACTGAAGATAAACAAAGGGAAAAGCAGGGAAAGCATCACCAGCACATCCTGACTGCATTTCTATTAAAGGGCTCTCTGCTGTCCTCCCAGCCAACAGATGAAGCAGCAAGGTTTTATTTTAAATACGTTTCTCTTGCGAGGTTTTATTTAAAATAAGTTCAGCGGCTCAAAGTTAATGCCCCGAGGAATAATCTGATTTATTTTATTTTCCAAAGGTGAGCTGCTGCCCCAATCTCCCCCAGTGGTAGTTCAGATTCCCAACCTCCCCTGCCAGTGGTGCACAAGTTGTTTTTAGAGCTCCAGCACTCAGGAGGAGCACCTGGCTCTGCTCTGGGCACACACCCACCGCAGCTCTAAGCTCTCCTGACATTCCTGACTGAGCTCATTGCAGTGCTCTGGGGCACTTTTGGCCTTACCAGAAATAGATGGGAGGAGGCAGAGCTGCATCTCCAGGCACCAGGAAGGGAGAGCAGCATCTATATTGTGTGACAGCTTCTGAAAGAGCAGCTCAGAGGGGCTGCCTTCATCTCCAGCCTTTCATTTCTTTTTTTTTTTTTTCCACTTGCCATGATTAAATTTCTGTCTTCACAGAAATCTTCCAATATCAAGACCCATTAGGGGAGATCCTCATGCAGGTTATTTGTTTGTGTGACAAGTGCAGAGGAGCAGGGATGGTTTGCCATAGGTGATTGCAGTGACACGAGGAAAGTGCTCAGAAATGTGTTGTGAGTCCCCCAGAGCCAGGAGGATCCATCCTGCTGGGGAATGTGAGCCTGGAGAGCAGGAGGGGAAGGGAGGAGCAGCTTTAGTGGGGACAGGGTGAGCTGAGCCTCCCAGGTGACCCAAGGAGATGGTTTATTCACACTAATTCCATGCAGGATAAATGGTTAAAGTGGGGGAAGGACAGCAAATGTCTCATGAGCTCCAGCACAGGAACTAGAAAGGACTGAGGGTGCAGCAGGTAAGCAGAACATCTTGCTGCAGGGACACCTGGGAGAGTTTCCCAAGGCTACAGGATGAGAGATGAAATCAGAGACAGGAAACACAGAGCAGACTGAGCTGCAGGCTCTGGGAAAGGATTTCCACCTGAGCAGTGCAGAATCATTGCTGAGATGAGAAAGAGAGCAAGGTGGTGGTAAAAGATGGTGAATATTCAGATGTGGAATAGTAATGTTCTCCTGTTCCAGAAAATGGTTATTCAATCTGTCCATTGCTTCTTCCATTGCTATACTGTGATACACAAAAAGATGGAGCTTTTTTTGCCTGACTTGTGGTGCAGTTGTGAAATATTCCATGCCAGGACAGCCTCATTTCAAACCATATTACAGAGTGAGAGCCTGGAATTTCCTGGTGCTGGGAATTCAGGGATTTGGGGCAGCCCTGCTTTGGGAGCCCAGCAGTGTGAGGTGGGAATGCTTGGACAAACAGGAATTAATGTCATTTTTAGTGTGATTTCAGGTTTATTCTTACTTAAATCAATTTTTTAAAGCAAAAAAAAAAATTGGGAAGAAGCTAGTCACTGTAAAGGGTGGCAAAGGCCACACTCAGGGATGTGTCTTTGATGTTTTGCTCAAGTTACATTAAAGATTGAGAACTCAGTTCACTTTGTTAAGACCACTAAAATATCAGTGTGGAGTGGATTCCTTTTTGAAGCAGCAGAGGGGCATTTAATTTCAATGAATGATGAAACTTGATTGAGTCAGACAAATTCAATAAATGACCTCGATCTGGCAAGGTTATACTTGTGGCTGGACTTCTGTCTCGAGCAGATTTGAAGTGCTCAAGGGTGGGAATTGCATTAAAGTATCCAAATATTAAAATACCCAAACATTAAAATATCCAAAAAGGGGTAGGAAGGGGTAAAGGTTCTGCTCAGGTGGCCACAAAGATGATTTCTCAGTAGCCAGATGTTCTCTGCTGGTCTAATTAAAATGTATTGTTTAATTTCAAACAAATGTTTTCCATTAGCTTCATGGCGATGCTGGAGGGGAAATGAATTTCTGGAGTTATTTTTTTCAGGCACTGGACAAAACAAATGCTGGCCTACATTTTTTGGAAAGGATGTGAGATTTCAAGTGCCCTCAATATTTGATACCTAAAATAGATGTCATAGGAATGACATGGAATAGTTACTTGATGCAAATATGCTTCATTTGGAGAGAATTAAATTGCTGATGGTTATCCACCACTTTAGAAAATGGGGATTGTTTCTTAGAAAATTGGGAATCTGGTTTTATACTGCACTTTGCTCTTCTATTGGTGACTGTAAGACACTTTATTTGAATAAGTAGCTCCTTTCTTCTAAAATTCTAAATGCAATTAATGCCCTGGCAGTGAAGGATTTGCTCTGTCTGTGTCAGAATTAAAACTTTGAGGAACACTGGGATGGGTAAGGCTGGAGGGATCTGATCTTCATGAGGTTTAAGTGTTTCAAACATTAAAAGAACTGGGCTGGGACCAACCAGACAGAGGGTGGAAGTGAAATAAATTCTGGAGTGATGAAATGACTTTGGACAAGTTAATGAAAAAAAATGCTGAGATCCCAGTGAGCCATTAACTGGTGAATTCCACATGGAAGAACCCATCTCCTGTGACAAACTGTGACAAAACTGGGGCTTTATTTTCATGGGCAATGATTCCTGAGCCAAAGATTAAACAGACTGAGGGGAGAGAGGGACAGAAGGATTCTGAGCCCAAGAGACAGGAGAAAATGCTGTTGGAAAAAAAAAATGAAGGGTTGTGAATTCATGAAACCTAAAAGTAGCATTTGCAGATATTTGGGTTGCTTAATACTTATTTTCATTGATGGGAAATGATTTGCAGAAGAGGCAAAAATACTTTTAAATCCTCCAATATACATTTTAATCTTTTTCTTTACAATTGTCTTTTAAGGTATTATATGGTTATAGCAAACCATCAAAACTAAAACAATTGCCTCTTGCCAATCTGGAGCTCTGGGGTTCTGCAGAACGGAAACCCCAATGGGGAGGATCCCAAAAAATGGCAGAATTTACCCCAATATCAGTGTTTTTAGAGCAGACTGGAGTTAGAGCTGGAAGGAGAAACCAACTCTGAAAATTGGGATTTCCAATTAAATGCCAATTCAGAAAGCTGCCATTGCCCACAGCTGGCTTTTGTCACCAAACCATCTCCAGTTCTGGGGAATTTGGGGGATTTCTGCCAAAAAAGGGACTCTGGTCCCCATTGGTCCCCACTGGAAATGTCCTCTGCTCCATTCAGCTCCCATGGACTCCATGGCCCAGCTAATTGCAAACGAAAATGCAGTAATTGGATTAATTAGCAGCACATTTCAAGGTCCTGCCATACAGAAGCAGCCCTGGGGTGGATGCACAAGGGAGGTTTTTCCTGCAGACAGAACTATTTCTGTGCTATTTCTGGAGCTCTAGCTGCATCTCATCGAGGTGTGCCTCGCTGAAAAAGCTGCTGGGCTAGGAAGAGGCCTTTGAAGGGGAAGATAAATACTGTAATTAGGGCTGCAGGACAACAAAAGGATTATTCTTACCTCTAAAATAAAATCAAATCACTTGAGTGAAGTTGCTGCAAAGATAATTACACCCCAAGCCTCCTGCATGGCTCTCATATTTTCCTTACAAGGACTTACAAGACTCATTGAATATTTATAGGTCTGAAACATAAGACTGGATGAAATTTAAAACATAAATCCGGTGGAAATTTATGAGGATGAAATTCCCTGCAGTTGCCCCAACCTTTCAGCCTTCACAGCCAGGTTTCCTGGGGCAGGGAAGAGTTCCTGTGATAAATTATCCCAAATTCTTGATTGATGAGTTCTGCCGCCTCTGACACCTCCCAGTCCTGAGGCTGAGCTCAACCCCACTTCGGTTATTTTTCCCTTTTTTTTTTTTTTTTCCTTTTTTTTCCCCTTCTTTTTTTTCCCCTTCTTTTTTTCCCTTCTTTTTCCCTTCTTTTTTTTCCCTTTTTTTCCTTTTTTCCCCTTCTTTTTTTCCCTTTTTTCCCTCCTTTTTTTTCCTTCTTTTTTTTCCCTTCTTTTTTTTCCCTTCTTTTTTTCCCTTTTTTTCCCTTCTTTTTTTCCCTTTTTTTCCCTCCTTTTTTTCCCTTCTTTTTTTTCCCTTTTTTTCCCTTCTTTTTTTTCCCTTTTTTTCCCTCCTTTTTTTCCCTTCTTTTTTTCCCTTTTTTCCCTTCTTTTTTTCCCTTTTTTTCCCTTTTTTTCCCTTCTTTTTTTCCCTTTTTTCCCCTTCTTTTCCTTCTTTTTTTCTTCTTTTTTTCTTCTTCTTTTTTTCTTCTTTTTTTCTTCTTCTTTTTTTCTTCTTCTTTTTTTTCCCTTCTTTTTTTTCCCTTTTTCCCCTCCTTTTTTTCCCTTCTTTTTTTTCCCTTCTTTTTTTCCTTTTTTTCCCTTCTTTTTTTCCCTTCTTTTTCCCTTCTTTTTCCTTCTTTTTTTCCCTTCTTTTTTTTCTTCTTTTTTTCTTCTTCTTTTTTTCTTCTTTTTTTCCCTTCTTTTTTTCTTCTTTTTTTTCCCTTCTTTTTTTTCCCTTCTTTTTTTTTCCCTTCTTTTTTTTTCCCTTCTCCTTTTTTTCCCCCTCCCTTTTTTTTCCTCCTCCCTTTTTTTTTCCCTCCCTTTTTTTCCCCCTCCCTTTTTTTCCTTCCTTCCCCTTTTCCCCCCTGTATTTTCCCTTTTTCCCCCTTTATTTTTCCTTCTCCATCTCTTGCAGAAGGGTGTTTGTGCTCCTGCTATGGTTATCACATGCAAATGAACACGCTGTTTGCCAGATGCAGGTTTTGTATTTATAGATTAAATACAGCCTGAAAAATCATATGTTAATTCCATTCCGAGGGTGTAGCAGAATTTCTCACTTGAACATATTTTGTTTTGCTGGGAATTAACACAAATTCCAGATCAATGTATTTCTAGTTGTTGAAGTTTGGTAATAAATATCTCAGGCTGCAGAAAAAGCTTTCTAGTCATTATTATTACTAATCACTTACCATTAGCTCAGTGCTTAAGCTTCTATCCCACATTATATATTGTTATTTGCTTCTAAAAACCTGTTTTTCTCAGAAGGTAACCAATATTATAGAAGGGGAGGATGGCTAAGGATCAAAGTGAGAAAAGCAGGATATCAGAAATAAGGTGGCAGAGCAACAGGACTGCCTGAAGTTGGCTCAGTTAGTTAAAAAAGGTCTTTTTATAAAATTATTTCTTGCTTATTAAGGTCCCCAGCCACACATCTTATGCTGAAAACCCAGGAGTTCCTCCTTCAGGGTGTGGTTTGCACAATAATCTAATCATTTAATCCCCTAACCCATTCATTACGTATTTCAGAGTAAATATTTTCACTTCACAAATCTAAAAAAAAAGGAAAAAAACCAAAAAAAAGCCCCCAACCAAAAAAACCCACTACAGTTCTTGGATTTTAAATCAAGCTGGTTTTGCCCCTGGGGATTTTGTTATTGAAGGCAGAGCTGAGCAGCCCCAGCACAAACCAAGCAGGGAAATTTGGGAGAAATCAATTCCCAACACCCAACATTCAAACTGCTTTCTTGTTTACTGTTCCAGACTCTTGCAAAACATCAAAAATGAAGAGGAAAGCTTAAAATACACAGTGAAGTTCATGATTACAAAGGAAATTCTGACACAGCAGCCACTGAAGTCAACAGACAACACTTCCCTGCCTCTCCTTGGGGCAGAAGCAAAACTACACAAAGCAAACAATTTCCTAATAGCAAATAGAAATGTGAGCCTTATTTTTTTTGCCTCTATTTCCAAGTCCTTTGCTGAGCAATTAGACTCAAAGATTTGTCAAGGATCACAGGGCTGACAGGGGTGATTATTAAGGACTTTAGGACTATCTGCATGATATTGCAAAGCATCCTGAAAAGCCACAAAAAAGAACAAAAACAGTACCAAAACACACAGGAAATTGAAAATACCTCCCCTCCCCCATCCCTTTTGATAGGTCTCAGAAATCTTTAAAAAATAAGTAAATCCCAGAGGTCCAAAGGAACTGGCACCCCGAGAGGTAGTTTGTGTAGCACAGCAGCTCTGAAGGGCAAAACTAAAATACTCCCTGTGCTCCTCCTGTCCCAGGCATCCCCATTCCCTGCTCTCTGTGCTCTCTGGGCTGGCAGCAGTGAGGCTGGGCTGAGAGGCTGTCATGGTCATCGTTCAGTGCTCTGTCGGTGTCACCTGGGCTCAGTGAGCACCTGGGGTGTGTTTAGATGTGTGCAGGTGGGTGGGAGAGGCAGGAAAGCTCTGCTGCAGGGGGGCTGAGCTGCACCACACCCAGAATATGGAAATTCAGCTCTGGGAGTGGGGAATGCTCAGAGGTCCTACAGCAACAACCCTGCACTGCTGCAGGAGTTCCTTTCTCCTGCTGATCCCACAAACTGCTGAGCTGACAGGCTTGGAAGCAGCAGGAGTTGTGATCTTGGAATGTTTGGACAGAGTGATGATGCACAGCTGAATGTTTCTGTGAAAAGAACCCCAGAGAAACCCAAACCTAACTACATTTCCATCATTAAAGTTCTCTGCACTGACTGCTGGAGTCCTGCA
The DNA here is from genome assembly GCA_024500445.1 of Entomyzon cyanotis. Classification (NCBI taxonomy): domain Eukaryota; kingdom Metazoa; phylum Chordata; class Aves; order Passeriformes; family Meliphagidae; genus Entomyzon; species Entomyzon cyanotis. The sequence goes on from JAKEPQ010000852.1 coordinate 912,700, forward strand.
GTTCACTGCAGCCTCAGCACAAGGTTCTGGTAGGTTTTCCTTTCACCTTCCCACGAATGATGTTTCTTCACATATTCTTTGGCCTTTGTTGTAATTTCTTTTTCCATAATGGGGTCATTCATTAAAGTCTTGGAGAGCACAACAAACTCCTAAAAAAGAAAAAGAAAATAATCAAAGTTCCTTGAAAAAGTCCTAGTGATTCTGAAATAGTTGGTACCTGTTCAATGAGCCAATATATGAAGCCGTCCTAAGTCATTTTTCAAGGTCAAGCACCACAGTTTATAAATAAAACAATGGCCAATAAATAATAATTTTATTATTTTACACAGCCCACCACCTAAGACATTAAAAATCAAATAAAATTCCAAGAGTGTTAAGACAAATGAGCAACAAATTTAATGACATAAAACCTGTCTGCCTAGCCAATTACTGGAAACCCAGGCTGGTCATAAATGAATTTCCTGACCTGCATGGAGGACAACTGGCATCAGATGTTTGACCTCAGCTCAACTTTTATCTCATTGCTACTGCGACATCTTCAGCTAATTCTATGATAAAACTAAAAAAAATGAACAACATAAACACAGTCCCAGTGTAAAGACAAGAGCAGCATGAAGCTCTTCTGGAGGGGCTTCACCTGGCCAGACACACATAAAAACCATTTATTTCCTTCAACTTTACTGGGCAAAATAGCAGAACCTCAAAAATTTCAACTCTCCCTCTGCCTGCTCCTCTGCCACTCTCATTTACTTGTAGGCAAGAGAAATTGCAAACTTCAAACACGAGAAAGGAGATTTGATGTCTGAACTAATCTATTCTGAGCAGCTGCTCTAATTCTCTGATAGAGACAACTTCCAATGCTTCAGCTCGATTACAAACTGCTCAGATCTGTGCAGAACAGTGCCTTGGTGCAGCTCAGAGAAGCAGGCAGCTCTGGTGTCAGTGGAAAATGAAGAGAATGTGTTACTACACAGTTGGGGGTGAGGATCAGAGCATGGGGACATGGGGGACAAAAAGGGTGGGAGAAGGAGATTATTATTGACACAGCCTGTCAGCTGTGAAAGGAAATATCACAGATAAAACCAGAGTTCATATCAACATTGGGTTAGGTAGAAAACGACACTTGAAAGTCTAAGTTCCCAGGGTGTGTAAATACCTGCCCAGATATGAAATCTCTGGTTAGCACAGAGTGGGTTGTGCTGCTGCAGTGGCAGAGGTGGCCATGCATAATACATCCTGGAATGTGACCCCTGGGAGGCTCTGATGGGGGAAACCACGATGAACATGGGATAATCACTGCTCTGACTGCCTGACAAGGCAAACCAGCAGTGTCTGCATCACTGCCAGGGAATTTAAACAGCCAGAGACAGAGAGCAGTGCTGCTCCAAGGTTTGGCACCAGCTGATGGAATAAGGTTTTCATACCTGCATGTGAACAACCTCTCACCCTAAATTCACTCACTAAATTGTCATTTTTGCTGTGGCTTTAGGAGAGCCAGAGAGCCCCAGGCTGTGAGTCCAGCCTGCCACCACCCATGGCTGCTGATGGCACTGAGTTTGCATCCCTTCTGTGGGAGCTCAGTGCTGCCAGCAGGGCTTTGGTGACACCTCTGAGATGTCCCCAGGCAGCTCAGGGACATCACAGCCCCGGGCTGTGTCTGCCAGCCTTGGCTCCAACTCCTCTCTGTCCCCTGTGGCTCACAGAACACACAGCAGGCAAGGTGGGAAAGTCTTACATGACCCATGCTGGCTTCATCCAATTGCCCGGATAATCACCGTAATAAATACTGTTCACACCAAACTCCATCCCAACTGTAATTTATGCTCCTGTGGAGGATTTTATTTAATGTTTTAAAATAATTTATGTAAATTACCTGAGAACAGAAGCAGCAATGTAACATTTCTTGACAGGTAGTCCTATAAGCATTCTTTAAAAGTGGATATAGAGGACAAAAAGTTGGAAACATGGGAATGACAGAAGAAATGAGCTCCTTATTCACAGGTACAATACTCAGGGCTGAGGGTAATTTCAGGGAAAAAAATGCCAAACTGAGTCCAAAGCATAAAATTTGAGAAAATGCAGGAAGAGAGAGAGAAAAAGCAAATGGAAAAATACCAGGAGATGGAAATAAGGACTTCTCAGCTTCATCCCTACTTGTTCTGCTAATCAGATGTGATCACCAAGAAGTCACTTGCCGTCCAACTGGAATCCAATGGGAAGATTCACTGTGACTTATCTGGGTTTTGCCCTGACCCTTGGAGCAGCTGGCTTAGCTTGTTTGCAGGTCTGGATGCTCAGCTTTACATAGCAATAACTTCATTTTTCAGGTGTCTCCCCTAACTACAAGTGACTTGCGTTTCAATTGTGGTTTTGCCTGAACTCCCAGCAAGCAGACACTCTGAGCTCTTTCAGAAAATCCAGCATTTCATTTTGCTTTTTCTGTGATTTAGAAACTAATTTCAGGGAGGTAACAGACCTCCAGCAGCTGTTTATGCTGTATTTGTGCAAGTGATATTTGCACAGATATTTATTTATATTTTTGTTCTAGATGGGAATTAAGCTTCAGTTTTGGTGAAAAAGGTATAAAATTCACAAATTGCTTCTCAATTATCAAACCTGAGGGTTTGAACTTCAGCAGGTGCTATGCATGCTAGCTAACTGCTTGGGGAAATCCATATTTCTAATAAACCTTTATTCCCACACAGAAGTGGGGATAATTAAAATACAGGTGGCAGCAAAACACAGGGTAAAAGTTGAGCCTCAGCACTTAGTCACAACCCAAAAAATGGGAGAAAATAATCTCCTCTACATCCGCTTTTCCATCTGCCCTTTTCATGGGAAGCACTCTGCCACAAACACAGGCATTTCCCAACAGCAACATCCAGAATACAGTTTTCTCCTGCTAAATTGACCAATCATCCTCAAAGAAAATGTCAACTCCTCTAGATAGTACCTCAGATAAATCCTGTGTAATATTTTGCAGAGACACAGAAACACAGGTATCCAGGAGATAAAGCTGGAAAATGAGAGCAGTGAGTAAAAAGAATGAATAATTCTTCAATTACCACGAGAGCTGCACTGGTGCCACAGCTCACACATAATGAAAATAAGATGCATGGGTAATATATTATTTATATCATGAAAGTAAGGCTGCAATTAAACCATTTCATAGTTCCAGCAGGCAGAAGGGGATTGTTGAATAGCAGAGAAGAAGCCCAGGTGTAAACCCAGAGCAGTGGCAGAGCTCCTGGGGCAGGGGGAGCCCAGCAGGATCCCTCTGTGCTCCCCAAAGCATTATTTACCTCCTTCTCTTCATTTAAGTCCTTCCATGAGCTTTTCAGCCATTAAACACATCACTTAGCATGCTGAATAACTCTGTGCCTTCCCTTTTAGCATAGTTTTGTATTATTTATTGCCTTATTCTTATCTCTTACCTTTATTTTTTAAATTTTTTTTATTTCAGGTCCCATTAACTCAGTGTCAAATATTCCATAAACTTGCAAATTCAAGCAGCAGCAGGATCAAACCATGATTTAAAAGCAATGTGCACAGTGATGTGCACAGATGATGGAGTGTCAAGAACAAAACCTTCACTTGCAGATTAACTATTTCCATCTGAATTTGGCTCCAGTGACTGGCAGGGCTTTTGCTATTTCCAGCCAAATATAAATAGTTAAGGATGACTGCAATTAGACACAACATTTCCTACTTTCCTGTGAGACACAAAAGCTCTCTTTCCAGCAAGAATGGGAGAAGAAAGCCAACAGCACTCACAATTTAACACAACTCTCATTGCACAATGGGCAGTTAATATCCCTCTAGTTTGGCTTTCAAAGCTAGCAGGCATAGCTGCTCATACCTAAGGTATTTGTACTGCAAAGCTTTTCCTCCTCAGACCAGAAATAACTGAATAGAAACAGAAATAACTGAATACAAACAATGCCTTCTGCTCCTGAGCTATGATCCATCCTGCAGCTTCACACCAGCTAGGATCCACCTAACTCAGCAAGGGAAACTCCTTTTCTAATCTTTGGTGGTTCAGATTCTTGGAGCCTCCCAAATCCAGCCTTTCCCAAACACCTGCATCCAGTGCTGATCTTTCTGCATGATTAAAGGCATTTTCCTCACTAACTGAATGCATCTGAAAAGAAATTTAAGATGTCAAAGTAATCAAAATTTTAAACAACACCAAAAATTCCTTACCAGAACATGTTTTCCAATCCCCAGTCAGTCAGACTGAATCTTCCAAGGCAGTATTCAAAGTGCCATGGGCAGTGTCAACAATTAAACAATCCTTCTCCCAACAATTAAAACTGGAAGTGTTCTAACTTAATTGCATTTCTTTGATCTAATGTAGCTCTCAACCTCTGACAGAAGCTTAAAAACTGCATTTGATATGGTTTGGGGAGATAAGGACCAAGGTAAATGGTTATTTATCTTTAAAGCCAGGAGTGCTGATGTTTGGCATTGTGAGCTCAGACCTGCAAGAAGGAAGTTTTTCAACAGCTCTGCAGTGGGATTATCCTGGAGAAAAGGGTTTTCCTGACCCATCTGCACATTTGGATAGTTTCTACATCATGTGGCAGCAATGCAATGACAAAAGGGCTCTCAGTAAGTGAGCTCCAACTGCAGTTTTGCAGAGGAACAGGAGATGTTGCTGTCCTGCTCAGAGCTCTGCACAAGCACTGCTGATTCCAGCAGAGATCACCTGCAAGGTCTCATGGTAATGCAAGAATAACAGCAACATGAGACAGAATTACAGCAAAAGGGGAGTTGATAGAATGGGGGTTCTGCTCTTTGGCACAGCACGGGCTGAAGCAGTTCACAGAAACTAAAATTACAGTGCTTTAGACATATTTACAGCCTGTGACTGCAGTTCTGACATTAAAGGAGCCCTGCTGTCCTCAGCCATTTGTACATTTGCACATTTTGCATTTGCACATTTGCACATTTTCCATTTGTACATTTGAATATTTTCACTGAGCCACTGCTGGCACTGAGTCACTGCTGTGATTCAAACTTCCCAGGTAAAAACGAGTAGCACATTTTAACTGATCTCCAATCCCAGATAAACACGTGGAATGCAGGATGCTTGGAGATCACAGAAAAGGCTCCTTACAAGGATTGGTGATGAAGCTAATTGGCTCTGGTATGAATAATGGATTTGATTTCCAAGCCAAATGCAGGCAGGATGCTGAGGGAAACAACAGAATGTTGCAGCATTCATGGCAGAGAGCTCTCAGCCCTTGGGTTCAGCAGGATTGGATGTCCTGCAAGTGTGGAAGGACCATATGGAAGTCAGTGGGCTTTTCTCATGAACAAAAGTTATCAAAGAATTTTATTTTTTTTTTTTTAGAAACCACTGGAAAAATTGAATATTCCACAAACAAACAAACAAAACCATACCTCAATTGCATGAGTTTTCCTATCAAAAAACCTTCCAAAACTAACCAAGAGGATTCACCTTCCAGAAACACAATAGGATGCATTAATCCCACACACCACAAAGTAAATAAATAAGATATGTTTTCTACTTTGTGAAATTATCCAATGGACTATTCTGGTATGGTTTTTTTAATCTTGAGTTGGATAAAACACTGAGGGAATCTTTTTCTGAGAGTCATCTTCCCCAGCATGCATGAATATGTAACAGCAAAGCCCTAATGCAGGAAAATATGCTGAAATGAGAATTTCCAGCATTTAAATATGAGTAGTGTTCCCTCTCTCCCTATTCTTATTTAACTTCACTGAGACTTCATCCTAGCACACTTGACTTAATTTGAGTCATTAATTTCTCTGACTGAGCAATATCTTACATCTAAAAATACTTCCCATTAACACTGACTGCTAGAAATTACAGAAAATGTGTCATCTGAAACTTGAGGCTCTTTTTTTTTTCTGGTGAGCTACAGCTTGTCTAATTCAAGTTCCTACTTTAGTTATTCTTTGGAGGGAAATGTGACAAACCCAGAGCATCTCTGCAGGGTTTAGCTGTGGAATTTTCACCCCTCAGTGCAACAAGTGGCTGAGAGCAGCAGAGACAAACATTCTGCAAGGCTGACATCTAGTCTGAGCTCCCTGAACTGCAAACAGAACAGGAGAATGTGAGAAAAACCGCCCAGAGGAAAAGCCAAGTGTTCATCCAGACTGAAAGCTGTCTCAGAAAATGAACCTCAAACCTCTGCAAGGGCAGAGGTTAACATCTGTGCTGTTCTTACCTGGGGATTTGAAAACAGCAGTCCTGTTTCCTTGTGCTTTATTATTGCTGCATTGCCAGGGATATTCCTTGCCAGCACTGGAATATCTAAATCCATTGCCTAGAGGAATTAAAAAAAAATTTTAAAAAACCCCAAAAAACAAAAAAACCCCAAAAAAACCCAACAAAACCCAACAGTTTATAGGGATTCATGGATTTTGAGGTGCTAACGACAACAATTTTAATATGAAAAGTAGAAACAACAAACCAAACTGCTTTCCCAACTCTCCAGTTTTTTAACTGAAAAATTCCATATCCAGCGTGATCTCCTGTATGGAATTTCTTTTAAATATTTCTTTGTGGTTTTGTTATTCTGGTAACTTTGAATACATTATCAGAAGCAATCAATGCAGAAAATCACTGGATAGCTGCTTCCTCCAAGAAGGCACCCCTGGCCAGTGGCCATGGCACAGTTCTAAACTGTGGCTTTTATTTATTTCTAACTCTGGTTTTTATTCCAAACTCCCAGGCCTGTGCTTCACATGCTGTCCAAGATTGGATTTTGCCTTACAGCTTAATATAGTCTGTCCAACTTTCTTTGCTACAATATTCTGGGGGTTTTTTTGGTTTTTTGGGTTTTTTTTAATTGGTCTATATTTGGGAAAAGCATAACAATCTAATGATTTTTTCTGTGCTTCAACATCTATTCATTCCCTTCTGCTTCTGAAAGCCACAGAGCTGATGATGGATTGAAATGAGCACTGAGTTTATATTTAATTTTCTACAATTTCCAAACTGTAAAGGGAGAGACATTTGTTGTGTCCCACAGCCTTGGAGGGCAGGAACTGCTACACCAGAAATTCCTCAGGTCCCAAAACTGCCAGGTACACTGAATTATAGCTCTGGAAGACAGAGCAGATGGGCAAATACTTGAGATGCAGAGCTGCCTTTACACCACTGGCCTCAAACAAATGGACTGGGCTGTAAATAATTACTGCACAAAGTGCCTCCCAATTGAATTTAGATACTTAGTCTATTTTTAAGCAGTAAAAAGAATCATTTGCATTGTCGAAAATATGTATAATTTACCGACCTGGGTTCATGGAATAATAGCATAGAACAACATTTTAGTCCACTGGCCATCTGTTTTGTTCCATTATTTTGACTGCAAATGTGTTTTATTGGAAATTGAAGCTGTGGGAGCATCTTAGCCAATGAGCCTCTCTACCCAGAACTGCCAGGCTTAGAGAGAAAATACAGAATTTATTTACTGCTTTGTCTTCTGCATTGTCCCTTGTTTTCCTCCTTCTAGCCTTTGCATCCTTTTGTTGGCTCTTCAGTTTTACTGCTTTACAACATCCCTTCATCTTTCCTTTTTTTATTTTTATAATTTGCTATAGCTTTTATTCCAAACTACCATGTTGTCCAAGATTGGATTTTGCCTTACAGCTCAATATAGTCTGTCCAACTTCCTTTGCTACAATATTTTGGTTTTTTTTTTTTAATTGGCCTATTTTTGGGAGAAGCATAACAATCTAATGATTTTTTTCTGTGCTTTCAAGAATATTCCAACTGTTGTAAAAATGCTCCAATGAAATTGGAGTCAAACCCTTTTTCTTAGCAGGAATTCAGGGAACAAATAATAAAAATAAACTTTGCCAGCACTGCCTTTTCCACCACCACGTGCCCAAAAACGTGCAGAACTGCTGAGCTCTCAGAGGAAGAGATGCATTTTTAATGTTTGCTATAATGTTTGTTTTCTCTTCTTCAAATGCCAAACAGAAAACAGATCAGTTATGGCAAAATCTCTGAGATATCAGGACCAGCTGACAAAGTAATTAGTTCTGCTTTCTAGCTCTTTCATACCTTAAGGCAGGATGAAATAGATGTGATTATATGTTTATCTTGTTGATCTATTACAGATTCATCTCATTCTAAAATACTCTTTACAGATTTATGACCTTGTGAAATGTTGAACTTTGAAGACAAAGCTGCATTTCCAAACTCAAGGCTGTTACCTCCAGCCCAGGACCAGAAGATTTTTATTTTTTTTTCTGAGAAAGCATTTCCTACTAAGCAGTGCTACTAGTTTGACAGGTATGAAATAAAACTGGTTATTAATTTTCAATACTGATGGCAAAAGAATTAACTGAGCGTGTCATTCATTCATTAATCATTTCAGAATTAAATAACCAAATGCAGCTCTTAGATTGCTTTTTGAAAGGATGTAAAAATAAATGAAAGTCCATTCTAGCAACATTATAAGGAAGTGGGTGTTGAATCAAGCACAGTGACAACCCCAATAAATCAGAATGATTTCTACATCTCAGGTCTGTATTGTTAATTTTACAAGACTGATAAAATTACATTCTGTCCTTTAAAAGTAAACAGACAAAGCATAAAAATCTGTCACTTCGAGGGAAGAAAAACTTAATCACTAACACTTGCAAAAAGAAATATTTTAGTTTTGTCTTCTCTAGCTTTGAAATACGGACACAAAATGTTGACACACATTTCCAGTGATGAAAGGCAATTTCAGACTCACTGAAGAACCTGAACAAAAGGTGGAATTACCTCCAGGATGGCAGCAGACATGCCCTCGGAGCTGGAGCTGTTCACCACAGCAAAGCACCTTCTGACAGCAGCGTGCAGCTCAGCCTGGGGCAGCTCCTGCAGCAGGTGCACCCCGGGGGCCCTGGGGACAGACACACACCAGGGGAGAACGCCTCAGAATGACAGAAATCAGGAAAGAAATTATACAGCTCCTCCCTGGGAGGGTGCTGAGGCACTGGGAGAGGTTGGAACTGAATGATCCTTCAGCCAACCCAAAGCATTCTGTGGTTCTGTGAGTAATAAATGTCAATCAGGGTAAATCGTTTGTGTTTTGTGTGAAATCACATCTATGCTGCTTATTCCAAAACTGAAAATGTTTAGAACACCTAGTCTGAGGCTGACAAATCTGCTAGGATTATTTGGCATGAACAGTTGGTTATTCCAAAACTGAAAATGTTTAGAACACCTAGTCTGAGACTGACAAACCTGTTAGGAATATTTGGCATGTAACAGTTGGTTATTCTAAAACTGAAAAGGTTTTAAACACCTAGTCTGAGGCTGACAAATCTGCTAGGATTATTTGGCATGAACAGTTGGTTATTCCAAAACTAAAAATGTTTAGAACACCTAGTCTGAGGTGTTCCATACCAAATAATGCTGACAGATCTGTCAGTCACACAGAGCTCTGCATGGACATCCCTGTGTATATATTTGATTTAACAAGGGGCAGCCAAGTGCTTCATTTAGCAGACACAAGGTTTAACACCAAATTCTTACCTTTTCACTTTCTCCTTAACTTCATTTGTGAACACTGGATCAACCTAGAAAGGAGCAAACACAGAGGTCATGGCATCACTTCAGCACCACAGCTTCAGTTTGAAAACATCAGAATTTATTTTATGATTGCATGCTTTGAACACAAGATGAATTATTTCATGAAAAATGGGCTTCAGAAATGAGAAGATTCAAGTGAATCACTCTTGCACTAAGGAATGAATTCCTACTGAATACAAAAAATAAAAACCTTGCTTAACTGCTTGAAAAAGTATTTTTGATATTTCGCACTGAACTTCCCAACTGCTATTTCTATATAAATATATGTTCAGCTTTTTCCCCAAAGTCCTGTTTTGATGCTGAGTTCCTCCTGAGGCACAACCCTCTGCTTCCTCTGCAATCGAAGGAGTTCTTGCAAGTGATTTAATGAGCAGTGGGACAAGGTCTGGAAGGATCAGAAAAACCACAGCCTGTGACTCATGAAATTTGTAAGATGTTAATTCCTAAAAATTGTCAATTTTTAAGATGTTCTATCCCATCTCCTTCAGTGGCAGCCAAGCAGTCACCATCTGCCTCACAGACAGAACAAGCTGGGTTCTTCTGCTGGTAAATATTCCAAGAATGCAGGTCTGAACACGAGAATTCAGTTAAATATTGCCTGCAGAGTGGGCACAGCAATGGCTGAGAGCAGTGACAGCCTGAGCTGATTCAGGAGCTGGCAGGGGAGCAATGCCCTGGCATGAGACCTGGAGGAGCTGCTCGTGGAGCTGGGAATGATACTGAGGAACTGGGCACAGGCACCCAAAAAAACACTGAAAACAATGGTGTTCCCACCCAAAATATCTCCCCAATCCAATTGTTCCACAGGTGGTTTGACACCACATTTCCTGCTGTTGCTGCTCAGCACTGCAGGAAAATTTGCTCATCAGTTCCTGGCACTGTTACAGCATCACCCAGCCTGTGATAAATTGATAATTGGCAAGGATATCAGTTTAGCAGAGATCAGAGTTGGATGAACAGTTCTATCAGAAAAAAGGAAATTACTGGAGGAAAAGGGTGTGGCTCCCACCTAACAGCCCAGGTGTGCCACGAAGGAAATTTGACTGTGCTGACAGGAAAAGAACACCTGAGCTGTGTGACAGTGCAGAATCACTGATCAATGCTGCAAGAGATGAAGAGATCTGTTCAGCACAGAGCTTACCATGATCAAAACCTGGCAAATCTTCTGTAAACACACCATATTAAAATCCTGCCCTATAAATATTAATTGAGACTGAAATAATGGTCCAGGAATGTCTTCTTTGTAGTGATGAAACTTTAGACTTTGTAGGGGAAAACAGGTCTGAGTAGATCTAAAATTCTGTCAGAATTTCAGAATATACTGAGAGTGAAGAGCTTGAGGAATCTGCAAAGATACTCAATTTGGGCAGGGAGAAATTGCTCAATTTCTCAGGTTTCTGAGGTTTTGGCATCACCACTGTAAAGGAAATCCCATTCACCCCAGGTGACCCCACACTGCAGTTTTTATCTGATGGAGAAATGTTCTGTACTGTCTACAAAATGGTTAAAAACCACAAAATGAGCCCTGAAAAGTTACCAGCTGAGCATTTGAAACAGAAATTCAAACTTTTGTGGCCTTAACTTTTCTTAAAGTTTCATAAGCTCCTATTCTTGGAATACATGGAGCTGCTGAAAATTAGCTGCTGTTCCAAATTTCACTATAGAAATGAACAAAAGGGAAAGTGGAAGTGGAGAAAAATGGTGAAAATTTTACATAACTCAGACCTCAATCCTGCAACATTACCTCGATTGCACCATTTGAGACAAGCAGGCAGAGGAAATTCAGGGAATAATATATAATCTTATGGCAGCAAATATATCATCTTATGGAAGCAAAGCAGAAAATAGAGTGTGGGCCTTTGTTCTTTCTATTCTTAATTAATATAATCTTACTGAATGGGCTTTTAATATTCACAATAAAAATTACATGCTTCAGAGATGGTGGCACTGATTTTCTTAAGATTTTGGTTGGTTTGAGAAGCAACATGAATAAGAAAAGTGCAGCTAAATAGCAATAGAGTTGAGATGTATTTTTTTTCCTTTGGCAATATTTTAGTTCTGTGAGAGAAATATGCTTTAAAATGTTTTAAGGAGGTTCAGCCTATGCACTGCCACAGGGTTATTTCTGGTCTGTAAAGACATTAGCTTATGGATAAAAGTGAAGCAAATTTAAAAAGACGACTGAAATGTTCAAAATCCTCACTGGAGGCAGCAAGTGCATCCTTTGGTTCTAAAGCTTCATTTCACCTGCTCTACATTTGCCTTCCACACCAGTTCACTTCCCAATCACCTTGTGTATGAGCGTGGAAAAAAAAACAGATAAAATAAAAACAGCTTGAACAAGAAAATCCTAAAATTTGCAGAGAATAAAACCAAACGAGGAAATAGGAAAATTGTTCTTATTTGCCTATTGAGAGTCTGTTTGTTTTTTTACAAAGCAAATTGCCTGCAAGTTCTCAGGTTCACGTGGAGATGAATCAGAGCTGAGACTGACAGAGAGAGAAAACATCAAATGGATGAACCAGCAAAGCTTTTAGTGCCCTTTGAGCAGCAGGGAGAGTTTGCTGCACAGGACTGCTGCCTGCTCAGACCTTCACCCGCGCCTCTGCTCAAACCAAAGCTGCTCAGACCTTCACTGCCCAAACCAAAGCTGCTCAGACCTTCTCTGCTCAAACCAAAGCTGCTCAGACCTTCACTGCCCAAACCAAACCAAAGCTGCTCAGACCTTCACTGCCCAAACCAAAGCTGCTCAGACCTTCACTGCTCAAACCAAAGCTGCTCAGACCTTCACTGCTGAAACCAAAGCTGCTCAGACCTTCTCTGCTCAAACCAAAGCTGCTCAGACCTTCACTGCTGAAACCAAAGCTGCTCAGACCTTCACTGCTCAAACCAAAGCTGCTCAGACCTTCACTGCCCAAACCAAAGCTGCTCAGACCTTCTCTGCTCAAACCAAAGCTGCTCAGACCTTCACTGCTCAAACCAAACCAAAGCTGCTCAGACCTTCACTGCCCAAACCAAAGCTGCTCAGACCTTCACTGCTCAAACCAAAGCTGCTCAGACCTTCACTGCTCAAACCAAAGCTGCTCAGACCTTCTCTGCTCAAACCAAAGCTGCTCAGACCTTCACTGCTCAAACCAAAGCTGCTCAGACCTTCACTGCTCAAACCAAAGCTGCTCAGACCTTCACTGCTCAAACCAAAGCTGCTCAGACCTTCACTGCCCAAACCAAACCAAAGCTGCTCAGACCTTCTCTGCCCAAACCAAAGCTGCTCAGACCTTCTCTGCCCAAACCAAAGCTGCTCAGACCTTCTCTGCCCAAACCAAACCAAAGCTGCTCAGACCTTCTCTGCTCAAACCAAACCAAAGCTGCTCAGACCTTCTCTGCTCAAACCAAACCAAAGCTGCTCAGACCTTCACTGCCCAAACCAAAGCTGCTCAGACCTTCACTGCCCAAACCAAAGCTGCTCAGACCTTCTCTGCCAAACCAAACCAAAGCTGCTCAGACCTTCACTGCCCAAACCAAAGCTGCTCAGACCTTCTCTGCCCAAACCAAAGCTGCTCAGACCTTTTCCACTGCTCAAACCAAACCAAAGCTCCTCAGACCTTTTCCACTGCTCAGACCAAAGCTCCAGGCTGCCTCTCCCAGCCTTCTGCTGCTCTGCATCTGCAAGGAGAACAGTGATTTCCTTGTCAAAAGCAGTTTGGTTTTAACTGCAATTAGTTTTGGACCTTCAGCATAAAGTTATGAAGGCAGCACAGAGAAAGAGAAGAATCAGAGGTACCAAATTTAAGATTTTTCTGAGATGGGGACATAAATAACTCAGTTTCTCCCAGGTTTGTCAGCTGCAGCTCTGTCCTTCTGCTGGGTGTCAGACAGACCCTGAGCAGCATTTTCACTGCTGACTGCTGTTATTGGGATGAACTGAGATTCCCAGCAGTGCCAGCAAAGCCCAGGTGGAATGGAACAAAAACAATCCTCCAGGTGAGCAAAGAGGTAAGAACAGGGATAAGGAGCATCTCAACACCTTCAGAGCAGCCAAAATCCTCAGCAGCAAAACAAAAAAATAATTATTCTACATGGCAACTGCTGCCTTTCAAAACATTTCATTTATAAACTATTCCCATTGAAATTGGCATTTCTAATATTTTATTTGCAAAAGCACACATTTTCAGCAGTTTGTGGTTGTCTAAAATCCCACAGGTGTAACAACAGCAGCCAATGGTGGAATCCAACTGTTTTGATGGTTTTTATCTTCAGAACTTCTCTCTGTAATCCAATTAAACTGTAAGTGGATGGAGCTGGACTGCTCTCAGTGTTTCCTCTCAACAAACCCTCAGAGCTTTTCCCTCTGCAGGAGGAGTGAGGAGCTCTTTACCCACAGCACAGCTCTGAACTTTGCAACTCTGACTTCTAGGTTTGTCCCTTCTTATCTCCTGAACAGAAATCCTCTGGTTTGATTTTCTGAATTTGATTTCATTGCCTGAGGTTCACTTTGGACTAGAGCTGTGGTGTCTCAGATGCAGGTAAATGGAATTATTTAGAAATAAAAATTACAACAGAAACTTACTGCAGGTCCAATAATGCCCAGATGGACGCTGGGATCCTTTCTGTGCCAGTCTGAAACAGAAGAGAAATGACTTTTTTATTATTCAAAATTATTTTTTTTAAAAATCATAAATAGCTCCATGATTAAAGAAGAATTAGACAAATATTGTATTGCTACTTAAAAGACTGACTGCACACCAGACTCCATGCTCAGCCCTCACATTACTGCTCAGAAGTCAAATATTAGCATATCTGAAAGTTAGCATTTAGCCTTTACTGCTTCACGCAATCTCTCATGACTCAAGGGTTATTTAACTAAGCTCAGACATTAATTTTGAATCACTCCAGAGAACAATGCTCTCTATAATGCAGTGACTGTGGCCACTAAGCCAGAATTGCTTGAATATTTTCCCGTGTAAAAGAACATGTGGAAGTAACTGCAACCATTACAATGATTACTCAATTAAATGCACAGGAGAAATCTGCTGCTCTCTGAATAGCAGAATATAACAATGTAGTTCACTACAAACTACCTTTGTTACTCAGCATCACATGGTTTAAAGGGTTATAAAATATATATTATATATGTAACATTAAATAGATATGTTATATAAAAGATATAATATACATAATATATCAATATAGTATATATTTATATATCTTATAATATATAGATATAATAAATGTATATATTTATATCTATTATATATATTAAATACAATAGATATATATCTATATATTATATATAAATATATATCATAGAGATTTAATATATAGATATATATAAAAATATATGTAATATATCTATATAATATAATATATATAAAATATATTATATCTATATAATATATATTAATATATCTATAATATATTATAGATATAATATAGATATAATATAGATATATATTATATATCTAATATAATATAATATATATAAAATATATATATATACTATAGATATATAATATATATAAAATATATTATATCTATATAATATAATATATATAAAAATATATATCTATATAATATAATATATATATATAATATATTATATCTATTTTTATATATATATATATATATATATATATATATATATATATATTCAGTGCAGGCTGAATTTCCAGCTTGGAATACTCAAACCTTTCACAGACACAAACAGAACTTGACAAAATATTCCCTTATGAGGAAACTTCAGCCTGGTTGGAGCACTGAGCCAGAACAATGGGTGGCAAAATTGATTTGCAACTTCAATGGCATTGTAATTAGCACACATGCAAATCAACCTAACAGCCACGGGACAGCAAGGGAACACAGTGATTTTGAAGTTAGGTGATCTTTGCTTTTGTCTCCCATCAATGTTGCATGGAACACAAAGCAGTTTTCTCAGCCCTTGCTCTGGCTGGAATGCTCTGCTGTTCCCAGCAGGATGGGCAGACGTGGCACAGAGATAACGTGCTGAGCACAGCACTGGGACAGGAGGAGCTCTTCTTGCAAATGGAAATAGATGGTGACATTCTCTGCAGTGAACAAACCAGCTCATGGCACACTGAGGAACACTGAAAGAATGTGACATCGAGTGGCATCGAGTGACAAACCAGGAATATTCAAAGAGTCACTTCTTACCTGAGAACACTTCCACTAGATACAGAGGGTCCTTGACTCTGCGCAGTCCACAGACCAAAAGAAAGAGATGTAACCTGTCTGTGTCTGTGGGAATGTCTGTAACAAACAATCAGATCATTCCTTCAGGCAGATAAAAGGGCTGAACACTCCAAACTGTTCCATGAAAGAGCACATACAGAGGTGAAACAGTAAAAGCACTGATTATAAAATATTATCATTATTCCCTCTGTTTCTTGCTTTTAGCATTGAAAATCTCTTGCAGATACACAGCAACAACTCATAAAAATAATTCTGTGGGGCTCTGTTAGAAAAAGAAGATTAATGTAGGATAGCTGCAGTTTCCATTGGGTCTGTGGCACAACAATTAATTCAGAACATTCTGGGCAAGAGTCACACCATGTGATGAACTTTGGTAAAATGTGTTTACAATTGAAAAATTCAAAGATTGCTGAATGAACACAAATATCAACCTAATTTAATAAACACTAGAGGGCTTGAAACATTCAGATTTTATTTACTGCAGTGAACAAATCAGTTTGCTCTCCCTCAGCTCAGACACTTGTGGAGCAGTGGCAGGGATGGGTGACAGGGATGGGTGACAAGAATTACCCAACACCAGCAGCTCTGCAGGGCTCTTTGGGGTTCCCCAAGGTTTGCATGGTCAGAAATCCACTGCATTCAAAATTCAAACCCACTTCAGGAATATTTAAATTCTCCCTGTCACAGGGTTCACTACTGAGTGTTTCACTCAAAACAACTTGAGTTGTCAGAAGTGGCTGCAGCAGACACAGTAAATAACATTTTACTGGTTGTTGGGCCTAGAAATAATTTGTAGTTTACAGCACTCCAACACTGGGATTGGAAAAGCCATTTCTGTGGTGCAATGGGCCATTAATAGTGTTTGCTCTCAGACGTGCTGCAGTGCTTTCAATTTATGACAAACTCACACAAAACAAACTGCTAAGAAGTGTTACCAAAATCCACCCTGCACTGTAGCTATCCATAAGGCACAAATACCATTTGAAATTATGGACTCTTACTTACTGATGTTGAGCTGTGGCTATTTAGAAATAACACAGAGTTAGTGCTGGGAGCTCAGCTGGACAGGAGTGAGAAATCAGGTTTGCTTGTTCTCACATGGAGACTGTAGAAGGATTGAACTCTGGAAATAACTGCTTTTTTTATGACTTACCATCTTTTTGTTTCCATCTTACAGCTTTCAGTCTTTTAATTTTACTAGATTTGGGTTTAAAGCCCTAACAGGGCAGCTCTGTGCAGTCCTGACTGCCATTCTGCTCCCTCTCTGAAAACCTGAACCAAAAAAAGAGAAAACTGCTCCCACAGGCATTCAGAGCTTTCCATTCAGTTCCTGAGCCATTCAAAGAATTTCCCCCAAGAATCCCATCAATTACAGTCCAATTGTTTCACTAGTGAAATTACCTAAAATACTATTAATGAAAATAGCTCACTCCATTGACCTTTCTAATTTTGAGAAGACATTCCCAGCTCTCACAGCAGACTCTCCTCTCCCCTCCTGCCAATTCACAAAGCCCTGCTTGTCCATCAGGAGGTTTTATGGAGTTTTCTCTGAAATAGCAGCAATGGGGACACTGGATACAGCCTGGATCCTGCATGGCCTTGCTAAAAATTGTCATAAAGGGATAGTCAGACAGGATCTGCCTCTGCCATTCGATGTGACAACGTGAGAATCTGCTGCAGTTTTATTTCATTGCCTGCTGCAGATCTCTCATCACCCAATCCATTTCCACGGGCAGATTTCCCCACTCACTCCACTCAGAGGCACAGAAATCATTCCTGTAAGACCAGTGCCACTGTTTGTGGAGCTGGGAGTTCACTCATCCCCTGCCTCCCTGAGCTCAAATCCAGCAGCACTTGGGGAACTTTTCCACCTCCTGGAAAAGCTTCAGTTCTCACCTGAGCTCCCTGCAGCACTCATTCCCAACCTGTTGCTTAGCCAAACCTCCCTGGGGAAAACCCAACCAAAAACCTGCCATTTGGCCAATAATTCCAGCATTTCCTGACCCCCCAGGAATGCTGAGAAGATCATATGAAGAGATAAAAGCAAAGGCTGCCTTTACCAGCTGCAGCCATCAGCTGGCTGGAAACTGCCCTTTGAAAGAGGATATTTTTGCTTTTTCCTTCAGTTTAAACAAGACTTTCAGTATGTGAATTTTGGTATCATTCTGCCTTTTGCAGATGTAATAAGATACCACAGCCTCGTGTGATTCCAGAATGGAAACACATCAATGTGGCACAATCAAGTGATTTTCTCTTTTCATGCACTCCCTGTTTGTTTGAATGACAGGCAAACACCCAAATAACAAAAAAAATGTTGGAGTTTCTTTCTCCCCATTTCTGTTAGTGATACAAAGGCAAAGATTTCCAACAGCATGCTGTGCTTTGTTATCTCTTCCCTCATGTATCCTCCTGTTTGCTTCACAAAGAAACACAAAATGGAAAGATTTGTATGTAATCCCTGGCAATAAAAAAAAATTAAATTAAAAATGCATGGTACATGTTTGCCAGCCATTCTTCAAGAATCTCTCTGCACTAAATGCAAAAAGCTTTACCACTGTAATTAACATTTCAGTGTCAAAAAGAATGGTTTCAGTCAGTCAGAGATGCAAGAGGAGGGATGGATGGGCTGTGAACGTCACTGCTGTGCTCTGCTGTCCCCCTGTGTCCCCAGGAGCAGGGATGGTGACAAATGAGCCTCAGGGGAGCTGAACAGCAGCCACAGCCAGGCTCAGGGCTGATGTGAAACTCCCCCAGCCATGTGAGGAGCAGAGCTGGTGATTTGCTCGGAAAATTGCAATTTCACAGTGGAATTGCACGGCCAAAAGGACACCAACTGCTGTGCCAGTGGGTTTGTTGATGACATCCCAACCTGGCATGAAATACCCTGGCTAGGGGAAGAAATGTGATTAATGCTCAGGATTCATGCTCTCCTGCTGGTTCTGAGTCACACCATGGCCTGGAGAAAATCAAACCTTGATTTTCCCATCCTGACCTCCCCATTCCCCTGCAAGGGGATTTAACAACTGCTGCACAGGGAGGAATGGCACTGAGTTGAACTTTGGGTAAACTGCTCTGAGCTCTGCAGGTGTGAGAGATTGGGAGGATGGAAAATAGAAAAAGTGGAAATCAGAAGGGAATTTTCATAATGCAACTGCTTTCACATCAGCTGTTTTACACAGAATTTCTGTTATCACAGAAACACGGAATCATGGAATCATTCAGGCTGGAAAAACCCTCTAAGTTCACCAAATCCAACCACAACCCAGCACTGCCAAGGCCACCACTGTCCCCAAGTGCCACCACTGTCCCCAAGTGCCACATCCACACATCTCCTAAATCCTGCAGGGATTTCAAACCAAACCCTTTTGGTGAAGAAATTTTTCCTAATATCCTAATAATTTTCCTAATAACTTGAGGCAATTTCCTCTTGTCCTGCTGCTTGTTACTGGAGAGAACAGAATTATTCCACACTGGGATATTTCACACTTGGGCCATTATAAAAACCTGCATTTAGGATAGCAAATCACCAAATCAGACAGCAAACACAAAAACTAAATAATTTCTGAGGCATCAGTAAGGACATCGTTTTTCTGAGAAAGGCAGGAATAAGTACAAGTGTTATCTAAAGAGATTTGGAAACTCTAAATTCGTTTAACTCCATCCCTCTAGGTACCATCAGGAAAAAAAATGCAGCAGCCGTAGATGCACAATAAAAATAAATGTATTACTGCAAATCTTTAATCTTACTGAAAGCTGCAGGCCTAGAAGCCAATGAGTAATGCCAAGCATTAGCTTGCTGAGAGGTAAAGAAGAAGATTTAAAAATTAATTTTCCAACCCCTGATTTCAGGTTCACTGCTGTGTTCTACAGACCTTTAGAGAACAACACCACGTTATTTGGGATTATTCATCCATTTTTGGTTTTGTTCAGAGACAAAATCAAAGCCATTATGAGATTGGGGGGGAAAGGGAAATAACCTTATTTTCTTTTCTTTTTCTGGTCACTTTGAACCACAGCAGGTCTTTTACTCCTCTTGAAAATATTTCATTTCTCCGTCTCCTGAGCACATGAAAGTATTGACACCAGGAGATCCACGGGTTTATTGCTGAGATTTCAGTCTCTAAGATGGTGATTTTATTTTCTTGTGCTTGAAACACAGCTAAATTTGTCCAACCCTGGCAGGAACCTTTGATACTCTAAATCTTTCACCTCCCAGTTTTTCTGAAGTTTATCTCCCTGAACACTGGAAGAAATACCATCCATTAGCTCTTGTAGTCCCTTGGCACCTCGAGTTTGGGGTTTTATCTCAGAAATCAAGGGGAGTGGAGGCAATAACTTAATCCAAAGTGTTTATCCTGCTAGTCACATCCCAAATGAAGAATTGCTGGCGTTGCTGATATGTTTGCAAAGACAAGAGGAGTTAAATGAATCTGTAAACTTCCAGGGACAGAATACTAATCCAGAAAAATTAGACTGCAAAATTCTCAATCAATCCTTTTTCCCCCTGCTTCTCATTTCTAACAGATCAGACAACAAAAAAGCTCTCAAAAAAAGCTCAAAAAAAAGAAGTTTCAGATCAGTTTGGGAACACAGTTTATTGCTGCTATCATATAATTTTTACTATGCTCAGCTGTATAAATGCACAAATTTTACTATTTAGATTTTCTTATGTGGGTCTTTCTTTCCAGCACAGCTTTAGGCAAACCTGATGCCTCTGTAAAAACCTGTCTGTGTCAGGACAGGTTATGTAAACTCCTCAGGCTCTGCAAACAGCCGTGCTGTGAAGCAGAAATTACAGGAGGGTAGAAAAATCAAAACTACAAAAGCATATTGCATATTTTATTTGTGACTGCAACAAGCCTGTGACCCTCTGGCTCTGTGCCTTTTCCATGACAGCAGTTTGAAGTCCTGTCTGTTGGGTAAATGAAGATTTCTCAGTTTATCAGTGCAGACTTTGTTAGTTATCGACATCTGCTAATCACATGATGTTTGTTAGGCTCTGCATTTCACAGCCTCAGCCTCATTCCAGGGAAATCAAAGCAGCTTTTCATCATGGAATGATGACATCAAGCCTGTCTGGGATCTCAGGCAGCTCTGCCCCAGCCTGGAGCTGGTAGAGAAAATCAGGTTCCTCATTTCCTTAACCTGGCATTTTCTCACTCAATTTACAGCAAATCTGAACTCTCATTGACTCTCCGAGGTCTAGAGATGGAGTTTCTCAGCCTGCTCCCCAAACTGAGGATGCTCTAAATAAATCCCTGCAGTGTAAGGGCAGAAAATAAAACCATTTTGATCATCTGCTCTGATCTGCAGACTGACATAGGCAGCAAAACTGCCTTAAATAGTCTGAGCTGCTGAACAGGCTGGGAATGTTGTGTTTGTGAAGTCTGTGCTCAAATCTGCTCTTGGTTCAGCTCTTTGGTTTGGCTAGTGCTGCTCACAGCCTCTCAGCCACGCAAGACAAACTGTGAAGTTGACTGTTAACCAGAATAAAAATTCACTTTAAAAGCCTTTTTTGGGTAGATTTAGCCAGTAAATGTTGACTGGCCACCCCCTGAGAACAGTGCAGCTAGGAGACAGAAACAGCACTGACACCATCACCCCTGCAACTCCCAAATCTGCTGCTGAGACTGTGAAAAAACACTAATTATTTTTGTACTGAGATTGCACTGCACCCATCATAACAACAACAGAAACCCTTCACAGCACTTTGTATTATTATTAATTTGTATTAGGCAATTGCTATGTTCATTAGCAGCCAGCCTGTCAAAAGCAGTGTACAAAAAG
Source organism: Entomyzon cyanotis (assembly GCA_024500445.1). Taxonomy (NCBI): domain Eukaryota; kingdom Metazoa; phylum Chordata; class Aves; order Passeriformes; family Meliphagidae; genus Entomyzon; species Entomyzon cyanotis. Next base: position 934,277 of record JAKEPQ010000852.1, read on the forward strand.
CTGGGAGTCCTTAGGATTTTGGTTAATACCATTCACATTTGGGGGCTGCAAATCTCCCACAAAAAATGCATTTGGTGCATTCTGGCACTCACTGAAATCTACCATTAAATTCTTTTTGAAGCACTACACTGATTTTAAAAGTTTGTTTATGTATTGGTGTCATATTTAATATAAGCAAATATTTCCTATAACTAGAAAAAAATCAGTATTAAGAATATTCATAAGAAGTCTGTTCTATGGAAAAAAGTCTGGAAGTATTCTGAAGAGCCTATTTGATTTTAAAGAGTAATTTGACAATGATGCCTCAAATGAATTAAAATCTGCACTGGAGAGCATTTGCTGTTTCTTTGCATTCTACCCTGGGAAACCTGAATTTGTCAAAGATTCAAAGGTACTGCTAAAGATACAGGCAAGAGTTATCTGGAGAAGTATTTCCCCCCCAAAAAAATCATTAAATGCCTTCAGACATGGAATAGAACTTCATGAACAAGTCTTGAAAAAAAGGATCCCAAAAGCCATGAGCTGAACGAGACTGGACAGCTTGATCTGCACAAAACTGGATTTTCTCAAGTGCACTTCACTGTGCAAACCCACCCCACCAAAATCATCCTTCTGAGCAAAACTGCCTCCTGCTTTTCAGTTTCCTACTGATTGCTCCAAGTTCAGTAGAATTCTAAACACTTTGAAACTCCAAATGCCCAGAAAAGCAATTCAGTGGGAACTCCTAATTAGTCCCTGGAAAGCACCAAGGTAAAAAAGCCAAAAAGCCTCGCTGCATGTGCAACATCAAAAGAAGTGGAAATTGTTCATCTCTGCCACCAGAGATGGACACAGGCACAAGGCTGAGCAGATAAATGAGATGAAACACTCATAAAAACAATACTGAATAATCTGATGCCACTTTTCAAGTTATTATTTAATAAGGCACAGATGTTGGAGTCACATTTTAGTTTGCTTTTCATGTACATTATGAATTATTTTGCACTTTTGCATTAGCACACATTAGGCAAAAAAAAAAAAGTCTGTAATATATTAGAAATTCACTTTAGGGGGAGCTTCCCCCTCCTCAAGCTGCTGACTGCTCATTTAATCATCAAATGCTTGGATAAGAGATCAAATCAACACTAAGGCTGTGCTAGCAAGTGACAAATCATTTCACTTCAGAAAATTATCCATCTTAGAGGCACTGTGCTGGTGTGCTGTGATTCAGTGAGACCAAAATCACCTCCCAAAGCTCCATTTCCAATTGACACTGGCTCTGACTGATGGCACACAGCTCCTGATGGGATAATGCCATGGACTGGGGAGGATTCATTTGTAATACAGCAACCAGCTGGACTAGCAGAGATCAGCCTGGTGAATGTTGTATTGAAACATTTTCACCAGGCTAAAATACCTCTAAATCATTCTTTTGGGGAGAGATGGAGTGATTAAAGCATTGCCTAGATCAGCTGACTGGGAATTGGGTCACCTGCCTTACCTGCCACTGCTGGAAACAGAGTCAGGCTCTACATCAAACCCAAAAATAAAGTATCACCAGAGATTTCTCCTCCTCAGTAGTTCTTCAGTGATTCAGGCAACCCCAGTTTCTGTCCCACAGGAATTCTGTCTCAGGAATTGGTGTTGAAGGACACTGACCACACACTGGGACCATTTTTGGTGCAGTTCAGCCCCAGCCAGAGCAGAAATTATTTGGAGATAAATCTGGGTACTTCACCAACCAGACTGATCTGATTGATATTCTGTCCTTTCTCTTATAATTAACACACTTGGTTTAAACTCTGCATTCAAAGTTTCCTTCATCCTTGACACCTATTAGGAATAAAAATCAGTAAACACAGGAAAAATAAACTAATCTTACCTGCATTTTGTAGAAATGTGTACCAGTCAAAGGTTTCACTGGGTGAAGTCTTAATTCCTGTGTTGAAAAACAGAGAATTTGGTGTTTAATGTCCCCTGGCTGGCTGAGCTGTGGTTGCTGAAGTCAGGAATTCTGCACATGGAATTCCATCCAGCTGTTCCCATCTCCAGCTGTTCTCATCCACAGACAGCAGGTTGGGATTCAGTGGGAAATTTTGTACAATTAAATGGTGTTTGAGCTCCTTTAGCAACACAGCCATGCTAAATGTGGCCTTTTAAAACTCCACATGAGACAATATTATTTCTTTATTCCAAAACAGATCCAGGCCAGCTCAGACCCAGAGCCCTTAATGTAAAAGTAAATTAAATTTATATACAAATTAAATATTAATCTGGCCTGAATATTAATGTATTTGTTTTGCCTCGTGTTAAAGATTAATTCTTTTAATAAGGAAACTATTTTATTAATTTATTTAATCTCTTTGTTAACTATTACCTCACAAGAGGCATAAATATAAACTAACTATGGGCTAAATAGACTTCACAGTGAGTTATTTCAACAGCAGAGTTCTGACAAGAATGTTATTTTCTTTGAAAGTGAAATACACAAAACGGAATGAGCTTTGGAATCCACAGACAGTTCTTTTTAAATAAATAAATATAATTTGGAGCTCAAATAATCCCAGCTAAACCACTGAGCTGAGTGTTCCCTGGACTCACTCAGTGACATCCTTGGGTGAGAGTGTCATTGGGTTGGGAATTCAACTGAAGGCATTTCAAGGAATTTGGAGTTTCAGAATTATTATTATAAAATAATTAATTATTATAAAATAATTATTATAAAATAGTCCTTCAGCATCAAAACTTGTGCAGACCTTGGAGAAATCTCAGTGTTGCTTTCAGTGTTTCCTAACCTTTCAGATTCCTGCTGGAAAAACTTCTATAAAAGCACCAAATGAGTGGAAAATGTTGGCTGAGAGCCTGAAATAGTGCCTCAATTAATGGCTGTGGCTAAAGATTTTTTTATTTTTGCAGAGCAGGATTGAAAGCTCATCCCATTCCAGAACATTTCTGGGACAAAGGCAGCAGAGAAACAAACCCAAAGGCACCAAACCCAAATCAAATCAATGGAATGTCTCCAGCAGGATTTCAGAGCTCTCACCTTGACTCTGGACGTAGATTTTCTTCCTGGAATCTGGCTGTAGAGAGGAGGAGAAGAAAAATAACTTTCATAGCTCAACATAAAATATCAGTCTTATCCCCAAAAAAAACCCAACTAAAGGAACAAAATACATGTTGGTGTGATTGTCTTTTGACTATTAAAAATCAAAAACTATTCGAAAGATCCACTAAGTAACACCAAAAGCCAACAGTTAGCAATGCAATTTACATTTCCTGGGACCATTTACAGTATCAATGAATCAATTTTGCAATTAACACAATTACCAAGTTAGTACAAATATATGTTTTTTTAGTTTCTATCCTTTCTTACAATCATTATCCTATTTTCCTGGAATAAAACCATTTGCAACTATCTAGCTGAAAATCAGTTCTAATTCCCAAAAACACTGTTGGTCTTAAAAGTCTGGTTTTGAAAATCCAGTTTACATTTATCCATAATAAAATGTATAAATGTATCAGTTTCAATAACTGCTGTCAGATATAGAGATTTGCCTATAGAGGAAAATTGGCAACTGGTAGTTATTGCAGAACATTCACAAATCAAAACTGCAAAATAAATTCTTTTAAAATAGCTGCAGTAAAAGAGGTAATTACTACACTTCCAAAATCACTCCTGAAGTGCTACTCTGCTAGTTATTTAATTTAGGTGATTAAAGAAGCAATTTCCTATTTCAATATCTTTCTGTAACTCCAACTGTGGATTTGTGGAATGAAAAGAGAGAAAAGAATTAATTCAGAAACAAACTTCTAAGCAACCAATTCAGAAAACAGGAAGCCACAGAAGTGATTTTTGTTTTTAAATTACAGATTTTGGTTTTCCCTAGAGCTCCTGGGTGGTTTCCCCTGAGTGCTCTGCCCAGGCAGTGCAGTTACTCCAAATGAACTGCAGAAAGCAATGGGAAGCAAAGAGGTCATTTCCAAAAAATGAACTGCAGAAAGCAATGGGAAGCAAAGAGGTCATTTCCAAAAAATGAACTGCAGAAAGCAATGGGAAGCAAAGAGGTCATTTCCAAAAAATGAACTGCAGAAAGCAATGGGAAGCAAAGAGGTCATTCCAAAGTCATCCACAAGGAGCTCTCAGATGGAAGGAGGTGGTTGGTGAGAATCACAGAGAGCTGTGGCACAGAAATGACCTGAAAATTCAGCAAATCCATGAAGTGGGGGAAAAACAACTCTGTGCTACAGTGGGATATTCTGTGGAATTTATCCCTCAGAACCTAGAGGAGCTTTTGTATTCAGTGGATTTAAAAATAATAAAAATAATTTAATACATCATTATATTATTTTATTACTTAATACTGGACCTTCTCTTCCCTGTGACTAAGTAACATTTTGAATTATTTTGCACCTTCCAATCATGAAAAAACCCTTGCAAACAATGGGTACAGCACTGCAAGCTGGAGGGCAACCTCAGAATTTACCTTGCAGTGCAGGTGGGAGAGCTGAGATTGAGCAAACCAAAAAAACCAGAAAACCAGAAGGTGGGAAAAGCAGGGGGGAGCAGCAAAACCCTCCCAGCTGGCACTGCCCAGCCCTGCTCAGTCAGACAGCCTTTTGCTCCCTAAAAACACCAGATTTCCCAAAGAAGTTTCAGTTAAACATCTTGTTTCATGCCCTGCAGGACCTCGAATGGCTCAGGTGAGTAAATATCATCCTGGCAGGGTTTGGATCATCAAGGGGAAAATAGCAGCAATGCTGTGGCTCAGGGCAGAGAGATGCATTCCCACTTTATAGATCCATTTTCTCTTATGTTCTTTACTTTAAATGGGCTTGAGGAGAATGGAAAATGAAATTGAATGCTAATAAAACTGGCTTAGGTAATTCTTCTTGCATCAGTTTTATGCTACTGAAATAAAATAGTGACCATAACCACAAGATCTTTTATGGCATTTTAAACTTCCTTGGAATACAGATTATTACAAGGGCTGGATTGCATATTTCATAATTAAGGGTAATTTATCCAATGTAATAGAAAAAGAATTGTAGGAAGAGACAGCCTTAGAGTAGAGTGAGATTGCTTACATGACTGTAATTTAGATTTTTAACTGACTGTCTTAAATTAAATCCCACATTAGAGGGATAAGGCAATTCACAGGTGTGAGTTAATAGGTCAAAATCATGAATATCCCCCGAGCTGGGCATGGAAGGATGTGCTCATGTTCTTCACTGCTTCAAAGCTAACCTGTGGGATTTGCTCTCAGCCTCCCCATGAAGATGCAGCAGAGCTCAAAGGTCAGCAGGTGGGATTTCAGTTCAGCTCTGGACAGGTTTGCCTCCAATGCCCTGTGTGCCAGAACCCCAAAACTTCATCTCACAGCCCAGAGTGCACAAAAGTGTTTAGGTAAAATCAAATCCTGGTACTGAAACACATTGGAGGTGCTGGTTTTGGAATGATTTCAAGGTTCAATTCTGTTTCTTCTCCTTGCACTCTGTAATTTTGTCCTTTCCTTGCTCAGATCTATGGCAGCAGCTGTGTCCTTGGCCATTTACCCATCGACAAGTTCATTGAGTAACTATTAAAACCAACTTACATTTGTAAAATAAAACACCAAACCCTATGTCTGCTCATGTAGCCTTTTAATGCAAATAGGTTTTGAAAATCAATTAATACTGGACTGAGGTTTTGCACATTCTGCTGCTGTGTTGTGCAAGCTCCACTCTCAGTGGTTATTTTCTAGGCAGGAGTGCATTAATGATTATATTATGATGTAAATTAGAACAGAAGAGATACCAAGCATTTAGTTCCAACTTCTTGCATTTATTGTTCAGCCTCAGCTGATGTTTTCCAGGGGGAGATGAGTGGAGCCAACACCTTATTGCATAAAAATATTGATAAAAATAGCCTTTTTATCCCAGACAAATGGTTCCTACTCTCCTCACTGGATCTGTGCTCGTGGCACTTCTCTGTGGTTCAGCACAGCAAATTTAATTTACCTCTGCCCTTCACCTGAGGAAGTTCATTCTATTTCCACTGTTGCCAAAACAAGTATTTTCAAATTACTCTTCAAAATTCTTCATTATAACTAATGCTGTCTGGAGGAATTTTGTCAACACAAAGTTTAGTAAATGATGCTAAACCACCCAATTTGGCACCAGGAGAGACTCAATAACAACAGCAATGATTGGTTTGGAATGTTACAGAAACACACAACCTGAAGTGTTCTAAACTCCTCTAATTCTAAACAGCTTTTAAATGCCACATTTTTTGACCTGTCCAAGTGCATAAACATGAAATGCTTTCTCTGAAAGGAAAAACAGGACTAGAGAACAATGAAGATTATTGCAGGAATAAATAAATTGCTAAATAATGCTAGGGAATTATTCAGAGAACATTTTAGGAGGATGCACAGTTGCTAATACTCGAAGGATTACCATCACATCAACATACCCACTCTGCTGCTGCCAGCTCCTTCATTTCCACGGTGAAAGCCACTGCAAACCTGGTTAAATGGACAAAAATAGTTGGGATCATCTGCTTAAAGTGTTTAAACAGAAAAAAAAAGTACTTCAGAAAAAAATCTTTTTAAGAACTAAGACCAGAGGCTTATAAAAATGATCCCAGATGGAGGACAGAAAGGCTTGCTCTTTTTCCAGTTTATCCAGGTTAATTCACACTGCTGCATTGGAATTTCCTGCAGGAACTTCACATGAAATAAAGAGGGAGCTGAGCTGCACCTCATTCCAGACTGTGTTTGACAATATCCAATGTTTGCAGCTGAGTTTATTTCAAATGAAGGGATTTTAACCTTCCTTGTGTTCTCACCTCACTTCTGAGCACTCAGAGCTGTCAATGAGCAACAAACTTGGGTGGTTTTGAGAAGTGGGTGCAGCTGCTGCCACTGCACATACAGAGAAGGGATATCACAGACCATCTAAAAACAGCACTGATGGGAAAACTCCCCATTTTTCAGTCTCATTACAGCCAACAGAAGGCTGATTTCTAAAGATAATTGATAAACAAGTTATTCTAACTGGGACCTTGGTGTAATACTAAAAATGTGAGTTATTTTTACACAGAGTTAATAAAGAATCCCTGTTCAGAACAAATCTCAACATGATTCACTTTATTGTTTCATTATGACTTTTAAGTTTTTTTCACTACTTGTAGAGCTATTGAATATAAAAGAGAGGTCATTGCACATTGCACTGCTAATTCAGTGTTTCTTTTTCGTGTAATTTATGAAATGTTTCTGTCCTGAGCCAACACCTTAAAGGTTAGAGATAAACCACAACAGAACAGTTCTCCATTGGAGATGCTCTGTTATAATTTCAGCACATGAAATCACAATAATTCATTAAAATTCCCCTAAATGCTGAATTATAGCTCCTATTTTTATTTGCTCAAGCAAACCTCATTCCCCTACGTTTGTTCTGCAGTACCTGCTTTATGGCACCACAATGAATTTCACACCCCCAGCTTGACAGCTTTAAGGCTATTAAAGCTTTGCAAATGCTTGTTTTGTCAAGTTGCACATGCTCCCTCTCCCCAGACTCTGCAATTATACTTTCAATCCATCACATTAACAAGCATAAAAAGATGTTGCTTCTAAGTCTACAAAATACTGTTCAATAGGAAAAAAAAAAAATACCCTAGAGGAGAACAACCACCATTTAGAGGAATTTGATTAAAAATGAAACACTCATAAGGCTAGACAGTGTTCAATAGTTTGTTTTATGGAATGTGGTGGTATATTGTACTGGACAAGTAATCTACAATTCATGATGCTTTCTGCTTAGAAGCCTGCAATCAATAAAGAAAAAAAAAAAAAAAATCAATGTTTCTTTTAATAACTATGCAATGAATAACACCAGTGATGCTACTGGAGAAGAGCTACATTCAGAATAACTTCTAGAAAACTGAGTTATTTTCCCTGTAGCAGACCAAATATTATATCACTGCCTCCTGATGCAGTTTACAGTTTGAAATATCATAGATAATTCAAGCTATTAAGGTGAACTTCAGCTTCTCAACTTACTATCACTAAAAAACATGCATAGTTTTTGTATTAGCTGTTTTTTTGACAGACAATATTTTAAACCCACAACTGCATCAAATGGACACACTGTAAGATTTTATTTTAATGCATTTTTCATTTTGCACAGTGCTGAAATCTCTCTGACACCTTAGACACCTTTTTGTTTTCCTTCAGACCTGTTTAAAGAGCAACTGCTGATTAGCTGATAACAAAGTAAACAAGCTTGTATTACTTTTTTCAAGTGGGACCTTAAGTTGCTTTCAACTCCCAGTCCCACTGAGAGGCAAGAACATCCCCTAATGATTTTTCAGTGAGTGTGATTAAGTGTTGTCTTTAAAATCTGTTTACTGCCCACGTTTTACAGGGGATTACAGCCAGAGCAGCACATCTGTGCCACATAGGGCTAAGTGAGCTAATAATAACACAATATATAATAATAATAACAGAGTGGGATCAGCAGAGAGAAAACCAGCAGAGAAAACCTTGCTGCAGGTTCTGCCTGACCCCAAATCCATCCTGCTGCCAAAAATTAACATTTTCCTCCCCCACCATGGCTATGATCAAACACTGCTGAATCAACAAACCTTTGGATCAACCAGGAGAAAACTTCTTTTCTGGGGATGTTGAATGAACGAAAAATGCTCAGAGGTGTGTTTAGTTTGTAGTGATTTCCTCTGGTTGATGGTCAGTTCTTGACCTACATTTGCTGACTGCACTGATCTGTCACTGGAACTTCCCAGACTTTAAAACACCCTGAAAACATCATTGCCTGGTCATTTCAGCTAAAAATGAGAGAATTTGCTTAAAGACTTTTTTTCAGTCTCTGCTTCTTTGCTCATGAACTGGAGAAAGGATCACTTAGCAGGGAAAGAAAAAAAAAAGAACAAAATCTGCTTGTAGTTGAGTGATCTGTCTCAAATCAACCTGCAGAGCACCTTGGGCTGTATATGCAGGTAGCACTAAATCAATAAAATATAGTAGTTCCAATAGAAAATATTTTATATTTGAACATAAGTAACTAACCCAGAATTTACTAAAAAACAGAGGTTCTTAAAAAAGCAGCTTCAAGCACTATTCAGGCACAGGGCATTGGAAATTAGGTCCAACCTTGTTTAGATTAATGATATTACTACAAAAAGAATTAATGGGACTATTAACCTCCATCACTAACAAATATTTGCTGTTTCAATAATCATACCTCTACCACTAATTCACCATTAACCACCTCCTCTAATAAAGATTCACTATTTAAATACCAAATATGAGCAATTTCATGGCCAGAATAGTTCTGTACAAACAGGAACTCGGTGGATATTGTTTAGAGACACTTAGATATTTATTTCTCTACCTAAATCTCTGCAAATATAAACAGTCCAATGCAATTTTGGTAGGAAATTTAAACTTAATTGCATAAAACTGCAACCATTTCAACACTACAAATACATCACAGCTGCCCCAGTCTTAGAGTGTGAATCAAAATTTTTTCACACTATCCCAACTTGTTTTTAGAGAGAATTCTGCAGAGCAATTTGCTGCCAAATCCCAGGTTATGTATTCTTGCTTATACTTAATACTTTTAATATTAAGATAAAATATTAAGTATATTAATATACTTAATATTCTTCTCATTTCCTTCACCTGCCCCAGAATTTTATATCCTCATCACACGTTCAGCTCTGTTATTCCAGACAACAGTTATGATTCAGCAGACAATGCAGAGGATTAGTTAGCAAAGATTCCATTAGCTTTTAATGGGATTTGAGTCTTTTGGAAAATTTAGAGCCCAAGAGACGAAGTTTTAGCACCACTTCTGCCAGCTCTTCCATGGGAAAATATGGTGAAATTTATATTGAGGAAATATAAAACAAATAGAATGCATTTTCTGATAAAACTGCCCCACTTCCAGCACTGAATCACGAAATAAAATGTAGATATCCCAGGGATTTCAAGCAGTCCAGCCTTTGTCTGTTGTCCTACACATCTCCCAGTGATCCCAAGCATTTATTGAACATTTCCTAAAAGATCTGCCACTACAAAAATGCAGTTTCCTGTTTAAATCTCCCACAAATGCTCTTACCTGGCTTCCTCCAGCACTGCTCCCATCACCTGACGTTTCTCTCTGCATTTGATGTCTTCATTCACATCTGTCCCACCAAAGATGATCCCAAAAGGAATTCTGCTCCCTGAAAAGGTACATTCAGAGTCACTGCTAGAAAACTGAGTTATTGTTCCTGCAGCTGAGAAAATATCGTAAACTGCATCAGGATGCAGTGATATATTTTCAAATACCATAGATAATTCAAGCTATTGTACACTATATATTATATATAATTATATAGTATTATATATGATATAATATATATCATATACATTATATATATAATATGTCATAAAATATATAATATTTATATTATAATGAATACATATAAATATATATATTATAATTCAGTGTATATTTCAGCTTCCCAATTTACTGTCATTCTCACTGCAATGGTAAGTTGACCAATATGCCAAGGTAATGACTAGGAGTGAAAAAGCACATTGATAATCCTGAATTACATATCTCAGCAAAAATCTTTGAAAAGGAAACCTGGAGAAACTTGAACTTTTATTTGTTTGGCACCAAAACCCCACAAAATAACTGCATTTTCAGAGCACACAATGTGAACCTGCAGGAAAATCATTGTTTTGCCTAATTCTGCCCCAAAAAGATGAGTTTGTGTCTGTAAGTGCTTTTTTAGAAAACCTCCTGTGATCATCCAGCTGTAATAAAAGAAACCCCAGCATGCCAGACATCAGAATTCAGGCTTTCTGCAGAATTTCTTTGCAGAATTTGCTTTCTGCAAAGCCACCAGACCAAATTGGGAGGTGACACTCCTGAAGTCTCCAAACGAACACAACAGAACTCTCCCTGAGATGTGACAAAAGGATGGAATTATGTGCCTTTATTCCAGTGAATAGATCTCCATAATACCAAGGTGGTGCAGGAATGGAAGGACATTGTAATTTCAGTAGGTGACAGTGTCTGTGATTTTGACAGCCAGTGTTTCTAGTGTATCATTAATGGCAGGCTGAAATTGTTCTACGTGGCTACAGAGAATAGAAAATCTTATTATTTGTCTGATAACATCCTGTCTCCTGTAGCTTAGCTGACAGGAATGTTATTTCATGTTGAAAAACCTTGACTCATTTCCGAGCAGAAAAATCAAATTAGCCTCCCTGCTTTCCTCCATTTGACCCCAGCTCTAATCAGCCCAGCCACTGTCCTCTCAGGGAATCCTAATGTTAATATAATGCTCTTATCCTGATGTAAAGCACTTCATTATGAAAAGCACTATGTGGTTTAAAAGTCCATTTGTTTAGTTCTCTCCTCTCCCTATCAGAGCTCCCATTGAGAAAGACTTTTAAAATTTCTGAACGTTTGCTGAAGTGGATAAACAGAATAACCATATTGTGTGGGGGTTTATATCTTGATAGCCATTTAGAACAGTTAGCATTCATTCTCTTCCCTTGCAGTGCTTTTTCAAGAGGTATTTTTATTGCAAAAGCACGAGGCTTACCTTGCAGCAGTCTGCCTCCTTTATAGAGGTGGATGGCCAGGGCTGCATCAAACTTGGCTGAGGAGGTCAGATTTGCTAGTTCAGCTGGACTTTCATACATGAAAGCATCTTTGAGAACACAGATATGACCTGCAGCATGGAGATGACTCCTTCATCGTTGGAACAAATAGAAAATAAATAAAGAAGTCTCTATTAATGTTATAGGCACAGCAGGATATTAAGTAAGCTTAATCAAAACATTTTTCCTTAATAAATTTTGCTTTGTGTTCCCTTTCTGGTGGATTGTGAGTTTAATATCTTGTCTTAGCTCAGCCATTTGTAAAACAGGCCAAGGATAACTGAAATGTAAGCAAAAAACTACACAAAAGGAATTACACAAATACCTTCACAGCCTGCTTTCAAAATCTCAGTTGCCTAAAAGACAAAACCCAAATCCAACACCAAACACCTCTTAGTGTCAGCTTACCCATTCATCTCTATACACAATGGTTCCTCCTACAAAACAGTGATGGAAATGCTGCCAAAGGCAAGAAACTGATTGATTACAGACACTTTATTCCTCTCACTGAAACATGAATCAGTTATCAATGTTCCCAAGAACATCACCAAAATCATAAAGGAGAAAATCTGTGCTCTGATACAAATGAGCACCCTGTATCTGCTGACATGTCATGTTTACATTTCCAGTATCACAAAAAGAATGTTTTCTGCTTATTCCATATTGTTCAGTGGATTTATTCCTCACTGGGTATTAATTGTTCTGGCATTAAAATCCTGCTAACTCATCGGCTTCCTGGCTCATGTCAGCTTTCATTTCCTGATTATTTCACATCCTCCCAAGGAATGGAATTTTCTGTCCTGCACAAGTTAGTCATTCTGCAGAAATTGGTGCTAAAAGTGCTGTAAAATGTCTTGAGGCCTCGGAAGGGAAGTATTAGCACTGAATCAGAGAGAGCTCCACTGGCACAACATATGGTGCTGCATTTCTTCCTTATCCTAAAAAGGAACTTCTTTCAACTCCACTTATTGGAGTTGCAAACAACACCAATAAATTGCAATAAATAATAAAATACAGCCACCTTTTAAGTTCCTTATTTACACTGTTGAGCATTTATTGCCATCAGTTGCCCATGAACTGCTTTCCTCTTCAAAGAGATTCTCAATTTATTTCTAAAGAATGATGCCCAAATCTCACAGCTGTGGAAAGAAAATCTCTGGGGCAAATACTTGGGATGCTCTTGCCTGCATTCCAGAATTTCACAGGTGCCCATAAATAGTCTAAAAGGATTTTTTTCCCATCAGTATTCCAATTACCATAAATCACTATCACGTACAAGCAATATGTTTGCATATTACAATTAATTTGAAAATAACTCTCTCAGGACATCAGGAATCAAGAAACTCAGCTAGGAATTCCAGCCTTCTTTTTAAAATTTATTAGGAATGACTACTTTTCCTGCACAGTTTCCAAATCTCACTGGGAATGACAGCTGCTTCTGCAGTAAATAGAGAGAGATTCCCTCAAGTGTTCCAAAGCTCACAAATTGTGGATTACCACTATTACTTCCATTTTTCCTTTTTTAACAGATTTTTATTCTACTCATGAGCATGTAAAGAAATTTGCATACATCTTTAGAAGGAAGAATTACCAAATATTCCCAGAATAATTCAAATTCCCAGATTTAAAGAGGTCTTAATCCCCTGAACATTCAATTGAGTTCAGCATCATTAGTCACAGGCTTCAAATTACACACATATGGAAATACATGTGTGCAGAAGCAGAGTTATTGGGTAGTATTTAAGTACTGAAGTTTCCAGTGTTATTTTCATATTTTCTAAATGACTTTTCATCTTTATAACCAAAAAAAGCAGACTAGGATTTTCACACATATGCTGCTCCCAAGAACATGATTAGAGAATAGTGCAAAGTTCTTGCAGGGGATTTATTTTGAAGATTGATCAGTCTGTGAAGTCCCAGATGTCCCTGAATGAAGCCAAGACAGAGAACACACATTATCCATATTTTTTCTCCTCCTGGCAGATGTCTGTTCACATTATTTTGCCATCTCATAAACAAATACTTTCTGAATGAAAAGTCAAAATGAACACAACTCCTGCTGTCTGGGAATTAAAGACAACACTGAAAATGCTAAATCTCAAGGCTACACTTTATCACAGATCTTAATAAAAAAGAGAAATTGCCAAGGAAGTGTCTTAACAAATAGTGATTATTGCTTGGATTTAGAATTTTCTTTGCCATATTTTTCCTTTTTAATGAAACTCTCGTGGAAGCCAATGCCATGGCTTAGGGAGAATAATATTTCTAAAATGGAGCTGAGCTGTCAGATCCCAGATTTGGGGTGTTTTCCTAGGGAAAAACCATCAGGGAGAATTTTGCCATTCAGTATATGTGAAAGAGCATTTTTTAAAGTACATTACGCTGGTCACTGCTTCCACTGTGATATTTATACACATCTGAATATTGCACAAAGTGTTTCCCAGTCCTATCCATTTTAGTATTCAGGAAATTAATTTCTCTTTTGTTTGTTATATTTTTGATATTCGTTGGAAATCACAAAGATTGTCGGTGAAAGTTCTGAGTGTATTCTCTGGATCTCTGCTGTGTGCAGAAATCCTGCTAAAAGGTACAACCCTTTCCTGACACATTTTCACTTTGAGATTTCTATAGAAAAACAGCATTTTTCTCTAACACATCTATGAAATACCGAATGATGTTTTACAATGTTTAATTTTTTATTTCCTACATTATTGATCACTACTTCTCACTTTTCCTGGCTAGCAGTCTTGCCTCCTTCAAGGTGAATCTGCAGTTCACAGGTTTTCATGTAAGGAAACAATTTTAGAGTTCCAAACACAGCCGGGCTGATGAGAAAGCTCAGGAGTTCAAAGTGTGCTTATTTCTAAAGTATAATGGTTGTGAAACCTGCTCTGTTTTCTGTGCTGTCTTCCTCTCAGAAATATTTATGTTCTAAATTTCAACTGATCCTGATTTAATGGAATTACTTGCAGACAAAGAATGTTTGATTTCCAAAAAGTTCCTGGTAGGTGGATACACTGACACTTCTTGAATGGCACAAAATAGGCTTCAGCCAAAAATATTAATTATCTCTTTCCCTCAGCTGTCTGTTCTGCAAAGCAGCTGTGCACCAACTCCTGTTAAACGTACATTGCACAATTCAGAGATTATTAAGTGAGCAGAGTCATTGCACTGCCTCTTCTAAACTTGGCCAGAGCTGAACACTCACAATTCCCTCTGAAGCTGATCAAGTTACAAGAGTTGAAACCCTGCTTGACCTTCTGTTTTCTTTGCAAATTAGCTTATTTTTTCATACTTGTTAATGCAACATTTTATTTCCCTCTCAAACTTCACAGACAGCAACACAGACAAATTGTGTTGGCATGAATGAAATATGAATAAAATTCCCTGTGAATCAGACCAGAAATTAAAAATGTGAGCATTAAAAATGTGAATCGGACCAGAAATTAAAAAAGATGGGGACTAACTCCTCCTGCCCCTGAAGTCAGGAACTGAGCTTTGCAAGGACCAAAGAACTCTGCAAAGTTTAAACCTATATATATATATAAAAATGGTTATAAATAGTTCTTGCAGTGCACAACAATGTTGGGAGCAGCAGCCCATGGGAATGCTGGAACTCCAGAGCAAAGCTGCAGGATGAACCAAAGACTGAACAGCAGAAAGGTTTGGGCTCAGAGTTACTCCAATAAATGTCTAAGCTAAAAAACAGTTGTCAAGAGGAATGCTAAGCGTCACTGAATTTGTGGGTTTAATTCTCTCCCAGCTGATTACCTGGAGATTTACAGAATAGCTATCTCAACTGGCCCTTTAATGAGAGCCAAAACAATTCCTCCCTCTCCAAAAAATGTTTACATATTGGCAAAATACTTAACCTAAATCTTTCTAATTAACCTATTAATTCTAGATTTCTATTCCTCCTTGCTATCAAGTAATAAAAGATGAACACAACATTTCAAGGGGCAGGGAAGATTAATTTCTTTTCTTTCTTGACACCCTCTTTGATCTCATTTCTAAGGCTGAACAATGGCAGCCTAAGCAAAGACTTTCACTTAGTGTTGTATTCTTTATTCATTGCTCTTGTATTTTAAGGTGATTAAAGATTATGCACACCAATAGGAATAAAGCCCACAGTACATTCATTATACCACTTGTTTCAGCAAGTTGATTTTTAGCCAAATTAGATTCTGGTACCTTTGTCACCACTTACTTTAAACTCAGGAAATTAACATCTTATTTATGAAAAGATGAAGCAGTTATTGGAAGAGCTGTAATACCATAAACAGAGTATACACTGTGATATTAAGCCATAAAATTAATCTATGCTGGCAAGTGTTCAACCCGGAGACAATGTCATTGTTTCATTTATGTTTAACCAAAAGTTGCCAGGGTTCAATATTAAAAAAAATTGAATAAATAAATTCCTAAGCACGCATGCAGATACAACTGAAGGCAAATATTAACTGAATTTTTATTTTATGTGTATTAACATACATGAGACAAAGTTTACCACATCACCTCAGGTGGGGCAGATTAGTGTCAACAGTGACATGGCCAAGCCTTTGGTTATACACATAGGTTTTGTGGGTTCTTTTAATGGCATCAAGTCTTAGGAAAACCAATACTGGATGGAACTATCTGCACAGGATGGTTTTGGTGATGGCTGTCACCTGATTAGCCTTTCAGTCGTGAAGATGGACTTCATTGCTAGGTAATACTCTTTACTTTCTCCCTGATCAGAATTGCTTTCTTTCCCTCAACAGGCTTATTTATATTATTTCAATAAACAACATTTTACAACATGTGACAAGATAGGAACTGAACATGACATAAGTTTCTTGCTCTCAAACACCATTTCTGTTAAAATCCTTAATCCAGCTTTATTACAAATGTGAATTAAGTTGATCTCTCACTCATTATTTTCTTTCTGTTTGAAAGTCTATGTGCATGAGAAAACAGCATCATACAAAAATATCATTTTGTATAAATATTCCTACACTATGTGCAAGGGATTCCTGGTTTTTGTGCAAGGGATTCCTATTTTCTGTGCAAGGAATTCCCACACTTTGCCCAAGGAATTCCCACACTCTGCCCAAGGAATGCCCACACTTTTTGCCCAAGCCACTCCCGGGAAGCAGCAGGATGCTCCAGGGGGTTGCTGTGCCCTGCACAGGTCACTGCAGATGTGTTCACACAGCTGCAAATGACTGCATTAATGTGGCTCTAAGTTAAACCATCTGTCAGCTGAGCTGCTCTAACTCACCCAATCCATGCCCTCTCATCCTCAAACACATTATTTTCTGCCACCATCACATGTCACAGCTGAGCCACCAAAACTGCTGCTTGCTGTGATTCAAGGCACCTTGCTAAGCCAATGCACCTGGATGCAGTGTGCTCAAATATTCACTATCAATCTCCGTGATGAAAAGTTTGATACAATATACAAAAATTAGTTTTTCTGGCTTATTCAGACTTATTTTAACTAGAAACAATGCAAAACCTGCTTTCCACTAGATTAGCTCCGAATGGCTCCACAGTCTAAATGTTTGCCTGACTTTCCTCAAAGTTGAAATGGAAGAAGAAGGTAAGTAAATATTTAATTTGTAAAGGCAGAGTAAATAACCTTATAGAGGAAAAATGAGCAGTGATGTTCCCAAGAATAACCAGTTTTGTGTTCTCCAATGAGAGCAAAGAGCAAGAAATGAAAGGAAATGCAGAAGGCCACAAAAACCACCTCATGGGAACTCTGCTGAGATATACAGGCATAAAAACGTGTATCATAAATGTAAGAATTTACTTGTGTTTTAAAATTATAGTTAACAATTACTGTTTTAAAATATCAAAAATTTCAGCTTTCTCTGGTCCTTATGCTCCACTTGCTTTACATCTTCAGTGCCTAGGTGACTTTCAGGACCAGCAGATATGTTCTATTAGCACCTTATACAATAGAGGAGCCCTGCAGATGCCTGAGACTCTACTGGGTCTGACACAAGCAGGGAGAAAACTTAATGTCAGAGGATGTTTCTATGCATAGCATTATGTGTGACAAAACACAGATCAGGGTCAGGGAAAACTGGTAAACTGCAGAAGGCTATCCCAAGAGATTCATCCTAAGGAAAACAACTGAACTGTGGATAACTTCTAAATAAGATGAAACCAAATTGTTATTTCGAGCCTCAAGAGGACAAAACCATTGGGAAACTATTTCGGTTTTATAGTGAGTTTGGGATTTCCTGGAAGCTCGCGTGCCCAGCGAAGCCCTGAGCAATGCTGGCAGCCACATCCTTTCCCACGTCACAGCCCAAGTTAACCGGGGACATCAGGAACATCTCCGCGGCTCTATCAGCCCGTGCAATCTCCCAGCACTGCCCGTGTCCATCATCCCCCCAGAGCAGCCCGCCCGCAGCAAGGGCAGCCACTGGAGCGGCTGTGCCCAGCTGCTCTGCGGGATGAGGGGCTCATCCTCTGTGTGCTCCGGCACCAAGCCCTGTTTGGGAGCTCCGGCACCGAGCCCTCTCGGGGGGCTCCGCGCTGCCCTCCGCACTGCCGGCTGCCTGCCCTGATCCTTTCCCAGCGCGGGCAGCCTGGGGACACACATCGACCGCCGGGGCTGAGCCAGCCTGGAGGGAGCCGGGTCACTCTGCGAGCGCAGCCAGCCCGGCGGAACCCCGGCAGCAGCAGCGGCAGCAGCATTGGGCGCGGTGCCCGGGCAGAGCCGCAGCGGGGGCGTTCCCGGTGCTGTCCCTGGCGCTGTCCCCAGCCTGCGCGGCTCGGCCGCCGCCCCCCGCACACCCCCGGCTCCGTGCGCCGGCGCGGGCAGCGCATGGCGGGCGGGCCCTGCTGTCCCTGCCGGTCCCGCTGTCCCTGCCGGTCCCGCTGTCCCTGCCGGCCCCGCTGGGCCCCTGCCGGCCGGGAGGCTGCGAGGAGCGGCGCTGGGATTGAGGCCAGAGCAGCCTCGCCATCCCCGTTAGCGCGGATACCCGCGGGGAGCGCGCACGGAGCGCACCGCGCATCCCTCCCCCCTCCCCATCCCATCCCTCCTCCCCCGGCACGGCACGGCACGGCACGGCACTCACTGGATCCTGGCGGCCGTGGTGGCGTTGCCGGTCTGTGCCCGCAGACACGCCAGCAGCAGCAGCCTCATAGCGGCCCTGCGCTGCGCTCCGCGCGCTGCTCAGCGCCTCACCTGCCCGCGGCCCCCGGAAACGGCGCTGCGGAGCGCAGCGGGGCTGAGCACACCGCCTGGCTGGCGGGGATGGATCAGCCCTGCCGGCTGTCCCGGGCAGAGGGCACCTGGCTACCGAGCCACGGGCCGTGGGTGCCTTCCCACACCTCGGAACTAGCGCTGTGTGTTTAAGGTAGGCAGCCCCAGGGATGACGCGCTCAGATCGCGGCCACAGGGAAACGTTAATTTAGAGGCTTTCTGAGAAGAACGCAGAAGGTTGGCAGCAGGCACTGCCTCCTGAAGCAGATCCTCATGTTGCCATGTGGCTCCCACGAGGTGCTTCGTGCTCGGTGTGAGAACACAGCGAGAAAAAACTGAGTGCAGACAAGATGCCAACCACCAGAGCAGCCAGAGCAATGTACCAGACCAAAGAACAAGGCAGCAGGACGGTCACAGACCACGCCAAACACGAGGAAAACCATATGATAAAGCAGAGCCAAAGGTGTATGAGACTAGGGGAAAATTCTGGTGAAGAACCACAGCCTCCACAGCAGCAGGCAGAACCTAGAGATGCAACAAAACATGGAAGAGAAAGAGAACTAACCTGAACTCAGCACCAAGAGAAGCATCTCCAACAAAGCATGTCCCAAACCATCGAGCCAGTCTCGAGGATAAAAGGTGTTCTCCCTAGCTGTGATCAGGAGCACAGGGAGCAGCTGGGTGGGGAGCAGCAGTTAAGGGAGTCCGTTGGGGATTTGATTGGAAACAGGTGGCTGATTGGAATACTCACCCTGAACTTGTCTCCACATCTCCTAAAAACATTGAGAACACCTGCAGGACATTGGTGGTCTGCAGGTGTTCTCAATGAAGGCTGGCAAGGTGGGCTGATTGGACAGAAAACTCACCTTTTTCTCATCATCTGGTCTGATTGCCTGATGTAATTCACCACAAGGCCACCCAGATCCTTGCTTTCCCAAAGGCTGGAGAAGGCAGGGAAAAGTAGTCTTCAAAAACTGCAGTGTCTGGTTATTGTGGCCTAAATTACTCTTCAAATTTTAATGTCAGAGGCAGAAAAATACGCCACATGCAGAGGAATATTAAATTTAACCATTTTTTAAGCAATACTTCTTCCAATAATTTGTGTGGATTTCTGAGGATAACAAGTATTCTGGAACTGAGGGTTTAGAAGGGATTGAAACACACTGGAGAGGGTTCTGGCAAACTAAACATTTTGGTAGGCAGGCTCATGTTTTGCTAATGAACCTTAATGCTGCAAAGCTGTGTTAAGTGCATCTCATGGCTGTTACCACTGCAAAGCTGTATTATAGTGTGCAACACAAGGAAGACAAAAATGGAAACATCGAAGTAAGACAAGGCCTGCTCCATGAGGAATGAGGAAACTCAACCAGTCGTCTGAGAAATAAAGAGAAAATAAAGGAAACTTTAAAAGAGATCTTAACGTTTTAATGCTATTTATGGTAACTCTGGTTCTATGCTATTATAGGCCTTGACTGAAAAAAACAATGTGGAAGTGGAAATGCATTGATGTATCCCTGGATAGACATAGCTAAAGGGTCATGGATGTGTCATAATCAAGTTTTAAACACACTGTAGCTGAGTGATGTTTGGAGAGAAATTGAAATCTCCTTCCTATATTGCCAGAGAATGTTTGGGTTCCAACAGCAACTTCTGAATTTCAGTGAGAGTACCTACAGCTCAAGTCCTGACGAGTAAAATAATGTTTTTTACGTACATTTCAAATACTGTTCAGCATTGTTAGGTGTTAGTACCAACTGTCAATACAGAAATCTCACCTCACTCACCAAGGTAGATTATGAATGGCATGTAATCACAGTTAATATGACATACTGTATTAAGCTAGGAAAAGCTGAAATGTAATTTTTTACAGAATCAGTCATGTTACAGTAGTTCACAAAGAGATGTCTGTGCAGCCTTTTCCTCATTGTCCTTTGTCATGGAATTTGTTAACTAGTTAAGAGAGCAAATACATTTAATGAGTCATTTTTATGGCATATGCTATTTACAAAGCCCCATTATTAAATACATTTACTTTTACAAGCATTGCTTGCTCCATTACCAACACAGCTCCAAAGTAACTCATGTCTAGACGTTTGGTATGGAACTGTGTGATGCCAATCAATTTAACTTTTCCACGGAAAACACACAAACAGGAATGTCTTCCCCACTTTCTGCTGGCCAAAAATAAGACTTTTCGATCTGCTGGAGACAATTCCATGCCTCCACAACCTTTACCTCAACACGTGTGATGGCAGAAACACATCTTAGGGTTCTAATCACCATCTCAGGGTTCTAATCTGGCACCCACTAATTGATGTTTTCCCCTTTCAATCACACGCCGTGTCCCATTCGGATCAGTGTTCATTCTCCACGTGTAGCTCTGTAATTCCTGCATGTCCTCACCCAGCAGCTGCTGCTCACCCCTGAGTCACCAGGCACGCCCTGCTGCTTCCAAACACATAAAAACAGCTTTTTACAGAGTGCATTTACCTGCTGAAAAGCCTTGTTGTGGGGCAATCTAGAGCTGTGGTATTAAATAACCATAAAAAGCCCCCAGAGATGATTTGGGGTCTGGAGCATCTCTCTTTTGAGAGACCACGGGAGCTGGGTTTGTTTAGTCTCGGGAAGGCAGAGCAGGGATGTCATTGATGCATTTAATGTCTCAGAGGAGGGTGGCAGGAGGCTGGTGCCACTCTGCGGTGCCCGGCGGCAGGATGCAGCCATGGCGATAAACTAAAACACAGTAAATTCCACCTCGACGGGAAGAGCTTATTGACACTGCGGGTGGCAGAGCCCTGGGCAGGCTGCCCGAGCAGGCCGTGCGTTCTCCTCTCCGGATCCATCCCGACCCACCTGAGGCGTTGCCGTGCCCTGCTCCGGGCTGTGCCCCGCTCCGGGCTGTGCCCCGCGCCGGGCTGTGCCCCGCGCCGGGCTGTGCCCTGCTCCGGGTGACCGTGCCTGGCAGGGCTGCACGGGCTGATCTGCAGAGCTCCTGTTCCACACAAACGGTCTGGGGTTCTGGGAAAACCCATTGCCCTGCTGCAGCCCTCCCGCCCGGCACTCCAGTCAAAGGGGGAAAGGACACTATTGCGGGGTGCCCAGCCCGGGCCGGGCTGTCCCGCTCGGTGTCCCTCACAGCGCCAGCCAAGGCTCCCTCACGGCCAAGGCCCGCCACTTCCGCCCCGCCGTGCCTCGCCCCGCCACGTGACGATGCGGTGGGCGGAGCGATAGCGCCTTAGACCAATGGTATCGGGCCGCTGCCGGGGGCGGGGCCGGATGCAGGCGGAGTGACAGCTCCCTCGACCAATGGAATCGCGTTCCTGCCGGGGGCGGGGCCTGGCCCCGGCGGCGGGCGCGGCTCCGTGAGGCGGGCCGGAGCGCGGCGGGCCGGGGGACGCGGGGCCATGGAGGAGGCCGAGCCGAGCGAGCGCAGCCCTCTGCTGAGCAGCGGCGAGCGCGGCCGGCCGGCGAGCAGCGCCTTCCAGGGCCGGCGGCTGGCGTGCGCCGCCGTGCTGCTGGCCGAGCTGCTGGAGCGGGTGGCCTTCTACGGCATCACCTCCAACCTGGTGCTGTTCCTCAACGGGCCGCCCTACGGCTGGGAGGGCGCGCAGGCCAGCCAGGCGCTGCTGCTCTTCATGGGCATCACCTACCTGGTGTCGCCCTTCGGCGGCTGGCTGGCCGACGCCCTGCTGGGCAAGTTCGGCACCATCCTGCTGAGCATGGCGCTGTACCTGCTGGGCATGCTGGCCTTCCCGGTGATCGCCGCGCCGCACACCCGGCAGGGCCTGTGCGGGGACATCCCCCTGTTCCCCGTGGAGAACTGCTCCTCGCCCGCCGCCAACGCCACCCCGGCGCCCTGCTCGCAGGCGGGAGCCAGCCGCTACTGTGCCGCCGCCACCTTCGTGGGACTGGTGCTCGTGGGGCTGGGCGTCGGCTCGGTCAAGGCCAACATCACCCCGTTCGGGGCGGACCAGGTCGAGTATGGCTGGAGCTGCTGGAGCGCTGGGGAGCCCCAGGGGGGCAGAGGGCTTGCCTCGGTGGGGTGGGCAGTGCCTGACTGACTGGTCTCTCTGGGTGTTCAGCCTCGGAGGGAATCACATCGTCCAGCTCAGTTCCCTGTGTAATGCGAGCTAGTAAGTTGTGCCCTCTTTGGGACAGTTTTGGAGCCTGTGGGGTGTTAGATCCCTTGTGGCCTTTGGTTTCCTGGTTCCCCTGCCTTAGCTGTGCTATCTCAGTTGGCTCAGCCATCACCATCTTGAGGACTGGGGTTGAATACCTAATGGCCATTAAGTGGACTGTTAATTATCCTCCTTAGTGAGTTTATACCCAGCGAATTTGAGCTCAGAGCTCACCAGATGGAGTACAGGATACACATTTTAGCTTTGAGGATGGCACAGGCCTTGTAAGGCATGTCAGGCTTTCACCATCCTGTGATAAGCCAAGGCTACAGAACAAACAGGTTTTGCACTTCAGGTATTTGAGCACTGCATTGCCCTTGAGTGGTATTTCTGTGCAGGCTAATGCTGCATCACATGCTGGGTGAAGCTGCTCTCAGCGTGGTAAACATCACCTGGGCTGTGCTCCTGAGGACATCAAGTGACCTTAGCCGGATCTGCTGCACTGATCTCATTCATGGGATCATCACTGCACAACCCAGTGGCTTTACAGAGAACATTTGGGAAGCATCTTGGAGTTCAGTAGCGACTGGAATGCTCCATTCAATGTACTTTAAATTTTCACAGTCCTGTGCTAAGGTGGTATGCAGACTGTGGATGTTGAAATGTAATTTCTGCTTTACAAACTGAGAATTTCAGTGTGCTCAGGTACTGAGCAGCTTTTCCAGCTAAACTGAAAATCCCGTTGCATGTCTTTACTGGCTCACTGAGTTCTGGTCAGAGCAGGTGTCAGAAATACCATGAATTCTTTGTAAGAGGGAGGAGGATCTTCCACAGTAACTTTCCCAAACGTACCTCTTGCTCTCTGTTGTGCAGTTTGCATTTGTCATTCTTTGGCATTTCCTGTATTCTGAATTCTGGGTGAAAGGCAGTATATAAATGTAAAACATTATTATAGCCCAGGATTGTGTGTCCCCAGTGCATCAGTTCTGTTTAAGGCAGCCTGAGCCCATCAAGTGAAATAGCTTTAATATGGCTTTATCTTGTAAGGTGTTTTTCAAAAGTGACTGCTTATCCCCAGAACGCTTTGTGAAAGTTAAATATGAGAGATAAATAATGGCAGGAACAGAGCAAGAGAGGAGCCATTGCCAATGGAAGTGTAGCTGGATTTTGTAGAGGTTTTTCCCCCAGGATTTCAAGGAGAGCAGGTTTTGGCTGGGTTTGCAGATAATTCACAGTGATTTATGTAGGGTGAAGCAAAAGAAATACTCCTTTCTGGTCCATAATAATCAGTGGAGCTCTGCTGAGGACTGAATTTCCCCCCCCTTTTTTTTTTTTCCCTGGCCTTCCTCTTGTTAGACATATTACAAGAGGAAAAAATGTTAAATATATCACAGCATGCCACTCACCTTGGTGTGCAGTTTGGGGCCCTCTTGGTTTCCTTCTGCCTGCACAGGAATGCAGAAACCTGCTGGGGAGATATGTATATAAATATATATATATATGTGAGAATAAAGTCTGTCTCGCAGAGCCACATTCTTGGGAGGCCAGAGCACAATGCAAACATGATTTGGCTGGATTTCTGCTGATAACATTTGGCCTCTTTCCCTTAACTACCAAAGGAGAGTAGGAATTGTGTACCATGTACTTCAGTTCACACAGTCACCTTGCAGAATGTTAATTACATTTCATTGCAGATCTCTTAAAAAATCACCGTGTGAATTTTTCAGCTTTAATGTGTGTATAGAATTTGAGTGGAGGACTCTTAATATAATGAGTTGGGTTTGGTTTTTTTTAATTTAGGAGAATCACTTTGTGGAAAATTGGAAGCTGAATTGCAATACTTAATTTTCACTAAAGTTGAAAGCTGTGGTTTCTTACTTTAGTTAGATAAATGCTTTTTGAAGTGCTGTTAAAGGGACTCAGTAGAGGTAGTATTGAGTAATTTCTGCCAGTCAGCTTAGCAAAAAAAGTTACTTCCCAGCTGGGCCAGACCAGCTTTTCTCAACCGTGGTTGTAAAAGAGCTGTTTTTCTAGAAGTTGCAGACTGATCCATCGGGCTGCTCTAAATGGGAGCTGATGGTTCTCAGAATAGTGTTTCTCATCATGTGATCCACAACCTGGCACTTTCCAGTTCCCCTTTCAAGCGCCACTGTTTTGCTGTCACTTCCTGTTCCATGCAGCACTCTGTGACTTTCTGCAGTTAGGAAACAATGGGGCTGTTTGGCATTATTGTGAGAGCTGGTTTAGCTTCAACCAGCTTATCAGCCTAGAATAGTAGCAGACTCCTAATCTGGCAGCAGCCATAATCATTGTTCTAATTATAGCTGGATCTCTTGGGGTATGGTGATTAGAGAGGTCACGTTTCACCCACACTGTGACTTCCCTCTGAAAAATTGATTTTTCCCAATAAATCTATCAGGCCATAACTGCCAGACATCTTCTAGCTCTGCTAAAATTGTTGCTTTACAGTTGCTATTGGAAATTGCTGCTGTAAAGGTGGCTTTAGAGTGATTTTCAGCCTTTAGTTATTTGTAGAGCTTAGGTTTTCCAGCCTCTGGATAAGGATGGGGAACCACATATAAAGATTTGAAGGTCCCTAACTGCAGCTTATTTTGTTGTTGCTGCTGCTGTTGGACTTCTTATAAGGCTGTGGACATGGAAGGCTCTGCAGAGAACAGTTTGAAACAACTTGTGGCATTTGCATGGCCAGGAATAATTTGTTTTTGTTTCTGCCAGAAACAGAATAGATGGGAGAGGAAGACAGACTTTAGATGTGCACTTGCCAAAGTTTAGTGTAAAAATTGGAAATTTTGTAGCAGCTGGATAGTACTTTGTAGCTCAGATGATCTCAAAGAATGAGTGGTGTCTGTGGTGATGGATTAGAGGGTCAGGATTCTGTGGTTTGACTGCACAGAACTCCTGTCATTGTACCTTCTGTTGCAGGCTAAGGATGTGGACAAGCTGCTGTGTTTCCATCCTTGCTCTGTTGTGTGGTTGCTCACAGAGGTGTGTTTGTCACATTTGTCACTTGTGACTGTCAGTTGATTGCAGCAATAAATGAAAAGTGCTGCTGTCAGGAACTTCTGAATGATCTTGTTCCTTTCCCGTGAGTGGTGGAAGGTCCCAGCTTTGGATCTGTCATGATGTGAGACATGCTGGAGCTCTGAAAGGTTGGGGTTTAGGGAATACTTGAGATCATTAGCAGATGATGAGAGAAATGAGGTGTGGTGGTGGAATGTTGGGCACCAGATAGAACACAAGCTGCAGCAAAAATAACAAATCTTGTGGACAACCAATGCTTTGAAACTGTGAGAGTAGGAAGTTACCTTGTGATGAAGCAAAGCATCTAAACACAGGGTCTGTGGAAAAGCAATGATGTTTGTGTAGATTCCTGACTCTTCATGTAAAAATCAGAATAATCAAATAGAATCTTAGCATTTGAGCTGTATGATACTGTTTTCAAGCTGTACAGACTGCTTTGGCTAGCACCTGGATCATCTCCTGAGAAAGATTTGGTGTTGAAAAATCCAGGGGAGGGATAACTGAGCAAATGATCATCCTTGTTCTAAGTCAGAACCAGGTTTGAGTGTGAACCTTAGGACAGCTGTGCTCTGCAAGTTGCTGTCAGTCCCATATTTGTAAGGCATTTCCATCAGGGCTTGTAAATAACTATCCAGTTACTCTTCCTCCCGTTCTTTGTTCTAGCTGTGCTTAAAATTCTGTTCTGGCTGCAAGATGGGAACCTTGTATCCCAAATTTAGAGGGCTGCAGTGCATTTAGCCAGCTGGTGTGTCCTCTGCTGACAGGAGCTGTGCTTGTGATGTTCATCCTTTTCCTGCTGGAGTGAAGCTGGTGGTGCTGGGAGCACAAGGAGAGTGAGCAGAGTGCTGCTATGCTTGAGCACAGAGGAAATTGAGCAGAGGGAGTGATAGATTTTTCTTTCTGCTTGGGTGATTGAAAATAATGCGAGCATGAGGGGGAAAGGAGAACTCCTGCAGTTATGGAGAAAAAGACTTGTGCTTGATAGAAGTAAAGTAATAAAATTCTGACATGGTTTTCTTCTTCTTAGTTCCTTATGAATATGTAGGGTTTACTTATGAAGATGTTCTGTGCTGTCACACAGCTCAGGTAACAGCCAGGATGGGAAACCTTAGTGATCTGCTGTAAATGTAATATTGCTGATATTCTGGGCAGCCAGTGAGAGGTTTGAAAAGCACTACAGAATTGCCTTTTAACTCTGCTGTGTTTTCTGGTTTTGACAAGACATCTTCATAGTTCTTTGTCTTCGAGAAGATATTCCACCAGATAGTCCAGTGGGATTTTTATTCACTTACTAACGTTTGTCAGTTAAATGCCATGGTGTCATTTCAGACATGGCTGTGATGTCATTTTTAGTGCAAATATACATATAGTGGGGGTAGTTCTTCCCACTGTTTAATTACCTGGGGAGCTCTTGGCCATGGGATATGGAGGATTCTAAAAGCTGCCCTGGGTCACAGGCAGGTCACACAGGTTTGTGGAGAGCAGAGCTGCTGCACTGATTAAGCAGACAAGCCATCCTTGGATCAGGAAGTTTCTCAGGAGCTAATGGGATAATGCTTGATAGGAACATCATGCTGTGCTTCCCTGTTCTCACTTGCATCAAAGTTTGCTTTCTTCCCCCAGCTCTGCTTTGTGGAGATGTCAGCAAGGTCATGTGGAAGAGGGAGGATGAGAAGTCATCTTCCTTGCAGAAATAAGAGAACTGAGCCTTTCTGATGAAGAAATGGAAACTTCATCAAACAGATTGCTAACACTTTACACAAGTTGGAGCACTGGGTTCCGTCTAATTGTTGGTTAATATCCTGCTGCTCATTGGGATTTAGAAGGAATTCCTGCATTGGACACACTGCTGCAGTTGATGGCTGTGAAAATTAGGAAATCAGTACCAAGTTGAAGTTGGAGAGAAAGAGTTTCTTGGGTTTAGTCTCCAGGATTGCTTTTGACATTCTGAGAGACATACCTGAATGCCTAACAATGCTATTAACTATGCCCAGGGAAAGATCCCTTAATATTTCCTTTGTTGGGCTTGGCTAAATGGTACAGATGGGCTTGTGCTGTTAATCAGAACTGACAGTGTTAAAAACTCATTTCAAGACACAGCTTGCTTTTCATTTTGCACACAAAACATGGATCTTTTGAAGATGTGGCAAATGAGGAGGGGAAATTTGCAATTACAAATGAAAAATAACTGACTCAGCAAGACTGGTGCATGGCACTGACTTGCTAGTCACTGTTAATGGCCTTTCAGTCATCAACCACTGACAAATGCAGTATTATGGATTCTTTTTATTGTATTTCAAATTTTAATTTGCATTGTTTCTCTTACATCACCTCTTATGGGTGATGCTGGGTTCCTGGGACTTAATTACAAAACGTGGTGTAACTTACAGTAGGCAATAATAAAGAGTGATGGGGAAAACTGTACAGGATAATTCTGTAAACCAGGGATGTCTTTGCTTTCACTGCAGAGACACTGAGAGCTTCAAGCAGAAAAATAGCACTATGAACAGCATTGACTTAGAGGGATAAATACTTACTGGGGCCTTGTGATCCTCAGGCAACCCAAAGTTAATTAATTTTTTTTTAAAGGTCAGAATGATAAGTCCTCAGTTTGTGTTCTGATGAGAGGCATTAGGACTGTGTTAAAATTTAAATTTGTTGTTTAATTACCAAGTATTCATTTGAGGCTTAGAAAATGGAATAGAGTTAACTGTTATGCGTATACAGTTAGAAGAAGCAATTGTAGCAATACATGAATTTTTAGGTAGCTTAACTTTTTGTCACTAAAAAATAGTTATTTAAACTCCTGAGGGCTGTGGGATGTTAATCTGAGGGAGCTTTGTGTAGAGCAATGACCCAGTGAGAGTCAGGGCTGTAGAAATAATCATGACCTCTCAGGGGAAGCTGTGTCTCAGCAGTGTGTGGCTTTTTTATCCCTGGCTGAGCTTCCAGAAGGTTACTCACATAATGGTGTAGCTCACTGAGGTGTCATTTCATCAAACACCATGTGAGGCCCAGAACACTTCAATCATTTCATTTAGAGTGGGACTGAATGCAACCTGAGCTCTTCAGTGCACTGAACTTGTTTGAATTCTAATTCAAAGATTCTAATTCTGTTTAGCTTTATTTCCTTCAGAAACGGAACGAGCTGCTTTTAATCTTTTCCAGGTCAAAGACCGAGGTCCGGAAGCCACGAGAAGGTTTTTTAATTGGTTTTATTGGAGCATTAATTTGGGAGCTCTCCTCTCTCTGGGAGGCATTGCATACATCCAGCAGAACGTGAGCTTTGTGATCGGCTACAGCATCCCAACTGTCTGCATTGGCATTTCCTTCATGGTGTTCTTGTGTGGCCAGAGCTTCTTCATCACCAAACCTCCTGATGGCAGTGCCTTCACAGACATGTTCAAAATCCTCACCTATTCCTGCTGCTCCAAGAAGAACCACGTGGAACATTCAGCCAACAGGTTTGTGATGAACTCTTCTCAGTTCAGAGAATCAGCCTAGAGTTGGAGCTCTTAGTTCAGACTAGCTGCTAGTAAGTCACCCCAGAGACTGCAGGACAACGTGCAGGTTTGCTCTGAGAACTGGAGAATGTCCTGGAGATACTTTCTGGGAGTTCAGGGCTGGAAGAGAGGCACACCTGGAGATCCCTGCATCTCCCTGCAGCCACGTCATGTTTTCAGCTGAGCTCTGTGTCCTGCCAGCCCTGAGTTTCTGCCAGCGTAATGTAACTGTGCTGCTTCTAAGCATTAGTTAACTTTCTTCTCTGTTAGATATGTTTGGGGATGCCTTCTGATTTGAAAAGCACTCTCATCTGCATTTAATGCTGTAAGTAGCTTGATGGGGAGCCATAGTTTTTCCGCTCTTAAGAGTTGCCTGTGGAATAATGGTGGTTGAGTTTAATCACTGGTAAGAGATGTCAGGTCAGATGACACTCCTCTGCAGTGGGTTTCATAGGTTCACATTGTAAAATTCAATGACTGAACAGGCACTATCACAAAATACAGGTTATTCTGAGTTCTGACAGTTATTAGGGCTGGGCTGTATGGGGAGGATGGGAAATAAGGTTTCCTCTTGTGTTTCCACCTGCTGGAGATCCATTCTGGCCCAGCTGTTTTGCTGTAACTCACATGAGGGACTTGTTCTGGAAATGCATTAGATTTTTATAAGGAAAACAAGACTGCCAGTTGTGTTTAACGAAACATTTCAAATTCTTCCCCAAAGTGAAGGCCAGGGAGTGCTGCAGCAGCCTCGCAAGCAAAGCCTCTTTGAGATGGCCAAGCTGTCTCGGGGAGGTCCCTTCAGAGAAGATAAAGTAGAAGATGTCAAAGCTCTTGTCAAGATTATCCCTGTCTTTTTGGCTTTAATACCTTACTGGACAGTGTATTTTCAAGTGAGTAATTCCAAATGGTTACAGTTCTATTTGACATAATTTCTAATTTAACATTTTTTGGGGAGTTTTCTGATAAATATGAAACTCACCTTGAAGTTGAGAGATGAAAAATGACTACTAAGAATAGTCTCAAATAATATTTTGACTTAATAATAGAAAAGAAAATCATCACAATTGTAGTTAAGACTCACAGTTGTACAGAATCACATATCAAATACTGTGCTGTGTTTCACCTTGCAGTTGGTTTCACATAGGTTAGGGTAAGTGGTCTAGACCTCATTTTAATTTTCTGGTTCTGTCTTATTGAGATGATTCAGACATTAAATACATTTTAGGCAAAAATACTATGCAGAAGTTGTTTTCACAGACACATGAATGATTCTTTGTGCTTTTAGTAAAAATAACTGTGAAGTTTAAAAACATCTTGTGATGTTCTAACAATAATTCTTTTCAGTTCTATTAGCATTTCACCTCTGGTAGAATCTTTGTTAATTGTTATTAAAACGATCTTGCTCTCAGCACTCCTCTCCAAGTGATCTAACTCCTCTTTCCCAATGCTAGATGCAGACAACATATGTATTGCAAAGTCTCCATCTGAAAATTCCTGAGATATCAAATGACACCAACTCTATCCATACGGTAAGCAGAGCAAAACAAGGGAAAATACGTTTTCTTCAGCTGAAATGCAAATTAATCAGTATTGTACAGAAATTCTGGGATGTTCAGGTGGTGCTTTGGGGATCAGTGGCCTCAGCCTTTGGGAATTTAGGAAATGATGCACATCCCAGAGGTTTTGTCACCCCAACAGCTGTGTGGAGTTCACAGCATCCTGTTCTGGATGGATTCAGGTAACTCTCACTGCACTCAGCATTCTTTATCCTTCAGTGGCCAAAGTCTGACCTTTGGGGAAAGCTTATCAATCTCCATGCCCTGAGTTTTCATAGCACAGAAGCATTCCTGCAAGCCCTGTAGGAATATCCATCCTTAACTGATACATTAGTAGTTGGAATTGGAGACAAATTTGTTACTTTATACTGCTCAATCAATAATCACTTCACCTTGAGCCAGTTCAGCATATTGAAGGAAGCTGTTCAATCAATATTTTTCAAGAAAGGCTGGCATCATGTGATTGCAGAAATGGTACAGAGAAGTAAAACCCAAAAGTGTGAATATAAGTTATTAACAGATGTACTTTGTGCTGTTCTGAACCATGTGACTGTCTGGTTACAACACTGTCAGTTGGAGCAGACAAGAAGATTATTTTTTATTTAACAAAATGCACACAGGAGTTCAGAGTCCTGTTTTCAGACTGAATATTAAAAATAAAAATATTATCAGTCTGAGTATTTATTGTGCAGAAACGAACATGGAGCTTTGGTTCTCAAACTGAGCTTTTTTTACTCCCTTTCTGGGCATTAGAATTGTTTTCAAGTTGTAAGTAGAGCATTATGTTTAATTAAATTAGTTCAAAAAATAATGGCTTTCCTTCTTTTTGCTGACAAGACTTTAAATACCACTCATGCTGTGTAGCCACTTTTCCTACAAAAGTGTGGATTTGAAAGTTAGCTGCCTGTTTGCAGTGTTTACTAAAGTATGCAGAATTTTGAGGCAAGGATGGTGGAACAATGTCTTGATACTTCTAAATAATGATATTTTTATCTTGCATAAGAGTGACTGGCTCCTTTCTCTGCACTGCCTTTGTTGTATTGTTTTATTTTGAAATTCTTTGTTATGCTCTAGCAGCCTTAACAGCATAAACCAAACAAGCTCATTTGGGTTTTGCTGTCTTCCTTGGTATGTGTTCTAGCTGGAGGATGCTGACCTGCAACTCTCCTTTCTGTAGTGATTTGAGGTCATTAGGAAGAGCAACATTTTAATAGAACATTAAAATACTTTTTAATTTTCCTGAGCAGTGTTGTACCTTGTCAGATCTAGGTTTTTCCTTAAGCTTTTGTAGGCACCTCTGCCCCACACTAAAAAAGACTTATTTCCTTTTGATATGAAAAGAACGAAATATGTGTCTGCCCTTTAATCTTTCTACCCTGATAAGGTAGAAAATGAAAACCATTCATTTTAAACCAAAAAAACCCCAAACCCAAGTGATTGATTGGGTGAAATACAGCAGTGCCAGAGGCTTTTGGTATTTCTCTTCCTTCCTATCAGATTCAGCAATGACAAAAAGTCCTCCATCCCTGACTGTCCACAAATGACTCTTTGTACAAGCTGTGACACAGGTTACTGCTGGGGTGGTTTTTGGAGAAAGGAAAAGGTGAATGGGAGAAGGAGGGAAATTGAGAATTACAGTGTTGCAAAGTTTCAAAATGAGCAGGAATTAGATGAACTCAGCAGATTTCACTGCCTTTTTGAAAGTGTGTGACGATTGCTAAGTGATGTACATAACCTCATGTATCCAACTGCTGAATATTTTTGTGCAGCTGAACTAGATCATGATTCCATTTTTAAACCAGTGAAATGGAGTTCTTGTCTGCAGTGAGAGCTGTGTGCCCACACTGTGGCAGAGCCTGAGGATTTGGGGTTTTTGAGATGCTTGAGGTTTGGAGCTTTAAGGGAATCTGCTTGTCTTGCTCTGTCACTGTGGCCACAGCTTTAGATGGCCACAGGTCCTTTGGTCATCCTGGATATTCTTAGAATCACACATTGGTTTGGGTCAGAAGGGACACTGAGATCATCCAGTTCCAACCCTGAGCAGCTGAATGTTCTCCTCAGCCTTTAAACACTCCTGTTTGTCTTTTCCCAATGTCTGTCAGTGCACTGGGGTTTATTTTGGATCAAAACATTCAATCAAAATTCTTTTTTTTGTAAGATAATAGTAAAAATCAACTCCTAAGTATGAAATTGCTAACTTGAGTCATCTCCCCATTAAGTTTCCAGCAGCCTGGCTGACCATGTTTGATGCAGTGCTCATCCTGCTCCTAATACCCTTGAAAGACAAACTGGTGGATCCCATTTTGAAGAGGAACGGGCTTCTCCCATCCTCGCTGAAGAGGATTGCAGTTGGGATGTTCTTTGTGATGTGCTCTGCCTTTGCTGCAGGTAAGAAAATGACCTGGAGTTCTACTGACATAGTGAATTATTCAGCTCATTGCAGCAGCAGTTGTTCAAAAAACTTGGTGGATATTTAATTCAGCATTATTCAGATCTTTTGTCATGGGATAGTTGGCATGTGACTTCATGGATGCATTTCCCTCAATGGAGGGGATTGTATCCAAAAATTTACTGAGCTGTTTTGAAGGCTTGCAATCAAATTGGACCATTTTTCCTGCCTGAAGTAGACTTCACATACACCCTTTAAAAAGAAGTATATTCCTTCATACCTTCTGACTTCCAAATATAAAAAAGATGAAATTTTACCCAAAACCCTTGCCATGATCTGAAATAATCAAGTTAGCTTATGGCTGAACAAGAGTTTCCTCCCACTTTGGGTTTTCCCTGCCCTACCTCAATGTTCCCTCATGTTTGGGAATTAGTGTAGTGTAAAATAGCTCAGCTGTAGCATGAAAGGGAAAAGATGGCAACTCTGCTGGAGCCATAAATCAGCTGCTTTGGAGATGATTTAAAGTTGTTAAGCGCTGCTGATGTGGAACTGAACATCTCTGAGCAATGCTTCACAGAATCTATAGCCTTCACCAGCATCACTGTAATGAACATATTGATAAAGCATTATAGCATTAAATAAATTCATTTCAGCACTCCTGATCCCCTATATTTTAGGGAGAGGGACACTTTATGTGGCTATTAAGATTTCTTGCAATGAGAGAGATAATTACTTTATTAGGCCAAGGTCACTTTGTGGGCAAGGAAAGTTCTTCAAGCAAAGTCATTTAAAGTTAAAAGAGGAGTGTTTCTCTGATTCCATGTTTCTCAGGACACTGCTGCTGCAGCAGAGGATGATGTAAAACAGCTAAATGTCAGCTCTTTAAATAGAACCTGTGGGCTCTCAGAGAAGGGAATTCAAACCAGCAAGATCTGTCTTTATTAGCAGTGGGGAAAGCACAGAGCTGTGATAGCTGAGGTGGGCAATGGGTTCATACAGCAGAATCCTTTAAAATTTCAAATGCTTTTTTCACTTCACCTCCAAACGTAACACATTGATTTTGTTGGTTTGATCTTCTCCAACTCTTCCCCAGTAGAAACTGGAAAAGTGAATTCTTTGGGTGGTTATTTGCAATCTGTTTGGGAAGTTTAACCTTTTGGAGTCACTTAACATCTCCTCATCATAATAGGAATTTAATAGCTTCAGTTGTGACGAGTTTGGGGTATAGAAATCTGTTTATTTCTAGCAAGGTTTTGGTTGATATTTAATTTAATTTTTATTTTCTCATTAAGTGATATTTATAGCTGCCATATTTTAACATTCTTAAAATATACTATTACTTCTAACCATTTCTGCCTTAGAGAGAGAGAGATACTGATTAAAATCTTAAACATATGAAAATGTTAAGAACTTGCAGTCATGGTAATAATATCCTAATGATTTGTTTGTGCCATATTTCCATTTTAACTTATCTAATAGGCATTAGATTTGGACACTACTCAGGCTGCCTATTAGATGGTTTAGATTATTTAAAATATTTTATAGGCTGTGTTAAAATACAACTGATTAGATTTAATGAACATCTGCTGTGCTTCATGCATCTTATGGGGAATTCTGAGCAGTAATGTTTAAGGTTATCCAACTGGAAAATCTACTTCATTTATGGAGTTTAAACCATTATAGCAAGAAGTTAAGATTATTTTGACTGCTAAGACTGTAAAATTAAATGTGAAACTTGTCTATCAAAGTCTAGAAGGAAGAATCAATAGATTCCAGATTCTGAAGTGGTTTGAAGATCAATTTATGGCAAAGTTTGGTATATTGTAGTTGTGCTCCTAGGTGGCTCAATGCTTATTTTGTAAGAGTGTAAACCCATTAAGGATCACTTGATGTTTTGAGGTGCAATAATTCTGTGTTGACTGGAAATAAATGAAATTACATCGGAGCTCTTAGATGACTGTACTGCTTTGTTTACATTTTAATTAAGTTCCACTCTGAAATGTTTGGCAGCTATATTAAAATGGCAACATCAAGAAACCCAGCTTTATTTTAATTACAGCAGCTCTTCATAGTTCAGAGGGCACTGAGGTAGCTGAAGAGCTAAAGAAAGACACATTAAAATAAAATGGGTAAGTGATCACCTGAAGAGAAGTGAGGAAGAGAGACAAAATATAATGGCTGGCCTGACATGAAGAATAAATTCAGAGCAGTCTTTACCTCAAAAGCTGATGTTACTAAGAAATCTGGCACTGTTGGCACAGAGGTGCTGATCTGGCTGGTGCCCTCAGGGTTTTATGTCACAGATTTGGGAAGACATGGGAGAACAGGAATGAAATAATGCATTAGAATTTGGTTTGTTTGTATGGAAAGTGCAGTCAGGGTGGCTCAGAATGGTTCAGCCAACATCTGAAATGTTAAATATCCATGGCATCCTTTGGCTGCCTCTGGAGGTGAGGGAGCAGATGGAATCACCTGTGCTGTGTGATGCCCGTGAAGCAGCAGCTCCAAGCCCTGTACATTGTTTTTCAGCAGCAGGGATATTCTGAGGTCAGCTCTTGGCTCAGAAGCAGAACAGACCCAACACTGACAGCAGCAAGGGGAGGCTGAGTGTGTAACACATCCTGGGGGAGCAGTGCCCTTGGCTCACTCGTGCTCCTCTGAACTGGTGATGAATAAATTCACCTTATTTCCAAGGATAAGAGATGAGAGTTCATTTATAGAGGTTCTTTTTGGGTGAAGCAGGGAGTTTTATTAACCATTAGCTGTTCTGTGTATTTTATGGAACAGAGAGTCAATCGTTTAATCTGGGCAACTTCAACAAAACCCTGCAGCATTATTTGATATTCACTTTTTCCTCTAAACTGTTGTGCTGAGCAAGCTAAAAATGCTTCTATTTTACACCATCATGTCTCTTTTTCATTCTATATGAAGTACTTTCTATGCAATGTATTGCTTGTAAATCAAGCTCTAATGAGCTCTCAGATCTCTTTGGATGAAAAGTGTCATATAAATGTCATAATCACATTCATAGAGGGTTTTCAGAGTCCTACAGGACTGCTGTAGCCATTTCCATAAGCAAAAGGGTTTCTAATTTATGAATGCTGTGCTGGCAGTTGAAATGGCTCAACACTGCAAAGGAGTAGTTTGTGAAAGTGAGATTGTCTTTAAAAAACCCCAATAAAGTGTGGATGAGAGCTCTCTGCTGATCCATCTGGAAAAGGGTTAAGTATTTGTATAATTATTGCTCCTGAATAGGAATATAATCACTAATTCCATGGCAGAACAGCTATGTGACTTGAAATAACAACAGCACAAGTAGCCTGAAATGCTGCTTGTTAGGAAATAAAGAAATAGATATTCCTGTTGCATATTTCTAATTACAAAGCAAGGCTGAATCCTAATTTAATTCTTAATATGGAGAAACAGTGTTTACATCTTAGGTCAACCTTTTTTCCCTGCCCTTTCACCCAGGAATTCTGGAAAGCAACAGACTGAAAATTGTGAAGGTTAAAACAATAAACCAGACAATTGGGAATGTTACCTACCATGCTGCAGATCTGCCAATATGGTGGCAAATTCCTCAATATGTGCTGATTGGATTCAGTGAAATATTTGCAAGTATAGCAGGTAAGAGTCTGTGTGTGCTTTAAATCTGCTTTTATGTCTGTCATAAATGATAGACAAATAGAAAAGAAATACTTTTCCAGTCATTACAAGTAAGTTCTAATGTTCCCAAATATGTTTTTATACAATATTGCTCAACGTAAGTGGCAAAGTTCACCACTGTCTTGCACATTTGAAGACTGAGTATGTAAGACTTCGCTTTCAAAACTGAATTTCAAGCAGAGTAACACTTAAAATATCTGTGTGGCATCCAGTTAGTGCTGGATGTTTGCAAGCCCTAATGGAAAACAATCTATCCTTTCAATTTTGTATTTTAATGCAGTATTGTCCTCTGAATCTTCCTCTGTGTTGGAAATACAATTTGTGCTTTGTGATATTTTTTTTTTTTTTTGGGTCTTATAAACTGAGCTCACTGTTTAGAAAATCAGTTAGTAAGTGGAAACACCTTTCTGAGGGAAAAGGGAAGAAATAAACCACTTCTAGAAAGACTTATCTGAAATAAGAAAAGTTTTTGTGAATATTAATAATGAAGTAGTTTTTTTAATCTATTTTTATACAGTTTTATCTACTTTATTTCTAGATCAGTTATTCTCTAGCTGTTTTAATACCTCAACATGATACTAAGCAAACTAAAACACTTCTCAAATTCTGTATGTCTTGAACAAATGTGAGATCCTAAATTCCTTGATCTGTTCTGTGGGATGCAGTGGACAGCTGTGTGCTCACACTGATTTTTAAGCTGAAAGTGAAGTGGGAGGAGAGGGTGAATGGGGCTATAAAATCAGATTTTCTGCTCATCAGCAGGAGGAAAGCACAGGCAGCTCTCTGGGGTCACTGTGGCTTTCCTGCCTGCTTTTTTGGGGTTGAAGGGGTGAAATGTGCTCTGAGTCTCTCAGCACAGCTTGGCAGCAGTGCTTGGTTCCCAGAAACAAAGCCCTTCTGAGGGTCCAGGTGGCACTGCTGGTGCTACTTGAGCACAACTGTGCAGCTACCTGATGCAATACAGCAAGACTTGGTGGAAAAATCATTTCTGCTTAACTCCAGTTAGTTATTCATGTGTTGAAATTGTTTGCAAATACTGAACTCTGAGGATCATCCATTCCAACCTATAGCTCTTTTTCTTCAATTTCTCAGGACAGAAGCTGCTGCTTTCCTTTCCCCTGGGGAGGTTATTTCATCCCTGGGCAGTCACTGGGTTCAGGTGACATTCTCATTCTGAGGATTTGCTGGCTGTGGCCCCAGCTGTCCCAGAGCCCATTTGTTCCCCTAGCAGTGGAACAGAGAACTTCTGCTCCTCTGGGTTTCTGGTTACATACGTTCTGCTGTCAGCACACTTGTTAGGCAATAAAATAAGGTGCTGGGATGGCTTGGCCAGTAGAAAAAAAAGTGTTGTTTTTGGTTTTTTTTCTTTTTTTTTCCCTATCTCCTCATTTGCTGTACATTTCATTCTGTGTGTATGGTACCTGTCACAAATGCTAACACACTAAAATACAAAGATAAAGTCTTGTCTGATTTAGTTACTTATTAAAACTAAGGCTGTATTTAGCATTGTTATCCAAAGAGTAAAATGAATTACTTCTAGTTAGTTTAGTGATTGTGCCACTTAAATCCTAATTCAGATCAAGAGATGACTTACCAGAAATAAAAATGTTCATGGAAAATTAAATCAATTTTTTCCCTCTTACACAATCTTGTTTCTCTGTCAGGTACTATTACTAGTTTATAGGTGTTTGCAAGGAAAAAACAGCAAACCTTATTTGCAGATTGTGGAAAGGTCAAGGACTTGAAGCATTCTCTGTTTGTTGAACTCAAGCTGAGGGTTGGTTTTTTCAAATGCTTTCATGGACTTCTTCATGAGAAGTCAAATCTTTAAGGCTTAAACAATTCTTATGTGAATATTCTGCCAATTCTTATATGAATACTCTACTGTTCTGCATTGCTGGGTCACCATCATTATAACTTCAAAAACTCTTGGTCAGTGTTTGGAAAAATATACCAGAAATTCTATGCAGAGCTTAATTGCTTTGTGTCCTGCACTTCCCTTTGATTTTTGCTTACAAAGGTTCTTTCCTGCCTTCTGATCGTTACCTGAACATAATTCTTAATATTTTTAAGGCATCTCAAAAATCAGAGTATACTTTACCAATTCAATATTCAAGTTGATAAAGGCATCAACTGTGCCATGAAATTCAGCCTTAAAATAAGCAAAGTGTTGATGGTTACAAAACTACAGAGATGTGGAAATGTTTGTTATGAGCAAAAAGGGACTAAATATCACAGGAGCTGAAACACAGGTTTGGATTTTGTTTACTGTAAAACTAAGCATATTCTTATTAAGCCACATTAGTTCCACTTGAGGTACCTTGAAAAAGATGACACACTTTGCATTAATCTTTTGTATTATCCTGTCAATCCTCCCAAAGCACCCTTGTTTGACTGGGAATTGTAATCTCACATGCCAACACCAGCAAGGGGCTTGGATTTCAGAAGGGCTTGTTTGCAGTAGCATGAAATTGTTATCAATGGCTGCCAGCAGCCAAAGGAGCTCTGAAGGCAAAGAAAAGATTTTTATATTCTTTATGCCAGATTAAATATTAGTGTTGCTGCAGAAGTTATTCAAATTTAGAAATGTACCTTGTTTTGTTGCAAAAAGTGCACTGTTACACCCATCTTGGTTTTTGTTCTGAGCCTTAAGGTCTTTTTCCAGCTGGAACAGTCATACCCAGTCTGTCTGCAAAATGAACAAGAGAAGAAATGGTCCAGATCCTTTCATGTGTTATACTTGAGCTTAACTTTTACCAAACACACAGGTGCCTGCTGACCCGTTTGTGACTGAGCCTCTGCAGACCTGGGGCAGCTCTGATAACTTCACACGAAGTCACAAAAAAGCTGCTGTGCCCTCAGTGTAATCTGGTTTTGTTTTTTCTTCACGTGAGATTGGACAGATAAATACTCCTCGAATAATCTGAATTGTTATATTGGTGGCAAAGACTAGGGAAGAAAGACCAAATGACTCTCTCCCCTGCCCGTTGGCAGCTGTGTCTCAGTTGTGGCTGGGATTTCAGGAAGGCACCCAGCTGGGCTGGCTGCAGATTGTTTCAGTTCCCTCTGGCCCTGCAGGGAGGTCACTGCTGGCCTGTCCTGCTGGGCTCTGCAGAGGAAAAGAGACAAGAGCAGCAGTGTGGTTCCCAGCCACTGCTCAGGTGGCAGGAGGAGGCTGTGGGGCAGTGAGAGCTCCCAGCTCTGATTCTTGCACAAGAACAAAGCTCCTCCCTCCCCACTGCCAGGTTGGCCTGTCTGCCTTGAAGTGTTAATCCTTTTCTTGAAAAGAAATGCCACTGTGTTTCTATGAAAGCCTGTCTGGAGCAGCACAAGTCAAAGAGCAGTGAAGAGGTAAATAAAGAACACCTTGGTTATGCAAGACACGAGAGTTAGGCAATTTTCAGGTCTGTAATGCTCTCCTTGCAAAGAAAAATGTGAGATGAGGTAGCATTAATTTTCAGTATGAAGCAGACTGTTTTGAAACAAGCATTTCACCTGTCAGGAAAAGCTCTGCAAAGAATGCATTTGACTGTCTCTTGTGAATAATCCCATTTGATTTTTGACAGGAGTATTATTCTAAAAAGGAGAGTTAATCATGGGCATTAATCTTTGCGTGGCAGAGCCTAACCCAGGCTGTTCTCTTGGTGCACAAATTCAGCAGCTCAGATTTGCAGATGGATGGTCACTGGGACGTTTTTCTTGGGTTTATTGCTTGAAATTGGAGTGAAGACAGCTGAAAGTTCAAGCCCTATATCTACAAACCTTCAAAAGAATCGCTTGCTAGCGAGCAATGAACTCAGAGAATTCTAGATCAAAAGTGAATGAAATTAAAATAATTACTGCTTTTCCAGTTACAGTTACTGAGGCTGTGAGGAATAAAAGTTCATGGCCAATGCAGAGTGAATTTCACATGAGCTACCTGCACTGCACAAGACTGGAACAGGAAACAGGGGAGATGGGAAACATGGAATTGCCAGAGTTAGGGTAATGCATTTCTTTGAGGATCATTTGAGACAGAAAAATGAATATGTTGGTTCAAAAGAGTTCTTGATTTTATACATGTCATATAAATAAGATCAAAGTCTGTGTCTCAAATGCTGTCTATTTAATGGATTGATACATTGATGACCCTAATGAGGATTTGGAAAGCAATTAGAAGGACCTGGGAGCTGCTAGGGATTCACTACACAACTGGAACTTCTAGAACACTAAAGCAGAACAATCTACTCTCATTTCTTAGCTACTCCAACAGCATTTTTTTTTCATCTTTTAATCCAGGTCTAGAATTTGCATATTCAGCTGCTCCCAAATCTATGCAGAGTGCAATCATGGGGCTGTTCTTCTTCTTTTCGGGCATTGGATCATTTGTTGGCTCTGGCTTGTTGGCTCTGGTGTCTATTAAAGAAATTGGCTGGATGAGTAACCACACAGATTTTGGTAAGTGCATTTTAAAGTGTGTTCAGTAGGTTTCTCTCAGAAGCAGTTAATCATCAAGGACATGGCACTGTTGAGTCTTAACACAGTTATTACTTTCAAAATACTAATTTATCTACTGCTTTGTTAAATTTTCATTTTGCATCTCTGAGTATGAAATCATGTGACTGCAGAATGAAAGCATGGGAGACACACATGCAGTATTTTGCCCTGGATGGTTTGTTACTGCATTTCATCACTCAGAATTACAAGTATTTTCATTTTAATAAAAAATACTCAAATTACTTGCAACGGAAGAATATATTTGGTGTAAAGCACTGAAATTGCTTTCTGTGGTTATGGGAAGGAAAATTTGCCCATCTCTCTCCTAGTGATTATTCAGCTTCCTCATTTCGAGTGACTTCATTGAAATTAGCACAAGTTAATTTTGCATTTCTGTCTGCTAGCTATTTATACTCCTAAAGTTCAACAAATCACCTGCTCTGACTTGCCAATGGAGGTTAAAAATAATTATTGGCACCAGTAGGTGGCACCTTGGGAATTTCAGAGAATCCTCCCATCCTCAGTGGGCTAATTAGTTCAACCAGGAGGAGTGTG
This sequence comes from Entomyzon cyanotis, assembly GCA_024500445.1. Classification (NCBI taxonomy): domain Eukaryota; kingdom Metazoa; phylum Chordata; class Aves; order Passeriformes; family Meliphagidae; genus Entomyzon; species Entomyzon cyanotis. Next base: position 976,419 of record JAKEPQ010000852.1, read on the forward strand.
AAGTTCTTCAAATATCTGCTAGACCTCCTGTGTGCAAATGGCTTAAAAGTGCAGCCTAAACTTACTTTAAATTGGGTCTGAGGGAATTTGCCATTTCAACTTGATTTGCATCTACCAAGAAGGAATGGTGTCTGATCAGAAAATCAGAAAAATGACAAGTAGTCATCTGTGGTTCTAAGTTGTTCTTTAAAAACTGCAGAAGGTAACAAGTAGCCTTGATTTTCTGGAAGTGTCCTCACCAAATTTCATCCCATTGAGAGTTTTTTCCCCCCAGTGAATTTCAAAATTAAAAAAGCAGCTTTTCCTCAACTCCATCTAGAGATAATTCAGCTGGTAAGGGCTCATCAGGGGGATAATAATTCCACACAAATATGATGGCCAGGAGGAGTCTGAATGATTGATTTGGGGCTTTTTCATCAAATGCTATACAATAACTATTAGTATGGCCCCAAATTTCTGCTCTTTCTGCCACCCCATGATATCCCTGGCTGCCTCCAAAATGCCCTGAGAAAGTTCCCTCTCTGCCAGCACTTCAGGGGTGTTTGCTGCCATGGAATTGACTTGTTTCTCCCACAAAAACGAAGATTTCATGGGCTTAATATCCCATCTCATAAAGGATAATTACTACTCTTTAAACACATCTGCTCTTGAAATGGAGATTCACATGTATATTGTATTTTAAATGTCAAGGAAAGCCTCGGTTTAATTTTATTGCATTTTATTATAAGTTGGTTTAATTGAATCTTAAGTTTCAGTAATTAAAGGAATTTAATCTGAACATTTAGAGGCTTGCTGCAGGAACAGCTTGTCAGGGTCCATGTCCACCTCACTATTTTAGTCTGTGCAACCTGTTTGCTAATCAGCATGGTCCAGCTGGCTGTGGTGTGTTGGAAATGAGCCACAATATATTGTTCTTGGAAGTACAGCAAGAGCTGTGCTCTCAGCAGAGGAATGATGTGGTAGCAATGAGCTTTCTTAATTTAACGTTGTTTAATGTCCAGAGCAGTAATTTGTGACACCTTTGAGGGAGCAGCAGTGAACTGAACCACAAAGAAGCCACCTTTGGCTTTTCCTGATCTCTAAACTGTGTCCCACATAAAAGGCTCAGAAACAATTGCAGTAATGGCTTTTTTTATATCGTTGGAGTTGCCAACTTTTTCCTTAACAGCATTAATGTTTTGCTTTTGTCTTTATTTTCTTTTTACTTGTTCTAAGGCATTGGAGAACAAAGGAAAACATTCCTTATCCTGTGCACATCTTCCTCAGCAGTGCCAGCCCTTGCTCTGGATAATTAAAACTGAACTGTGCTGTGGGATGGAAATGTGATTTGCTTTGGTTTTGCAGAAAAATCTTCACTATTTCAACTTGATGAGATTCCCATTTTTATTTCTATCATCTCTACTAATGGCTTTTTTCTCCCCAACTCTTCCTAGGCAACATTAACGGCTGCCAATTAAACTATTACTTTTTTTTGCTGGCTGCCATCCAAGGAGCAACCCTCTTGCTTTTCCTGATTGTCTCTGTGAAATACGACCACCAGAGGTCCAAGGGGGGCGAAGTGGCTGCCAACGGGAGGCTGTGAGCTGTGACACCAGGGGGTGGCAGTGTCCCCAGGCCAGGAGCTCTCCTGTCCCCCCGGGGCTCTCCTGCCTGGGCAGCATTCTCTCCCTGCTCTGCTGCCATCTAGGTAAGTGCCTTATGTTGGAGGGGCTTTTCTTGCACTAAGTGCTGCCAGAGGACAGCAAACCTTGCAGTGAAGAACTCCAGGAACTGGAGTTGCTGTTTGTCCTGGTGAGATGTTCACTGGGACTCTGGAACGAAGAACTCCAGGCATTGGAGTTCTGTTTGTCCTGGTGAGATGTTCCCTGGGACTCTGGAAGTGCAGCTCAGGAGTCCCACGAGGCATGGACTGTTCTGAGCCAAACCTGAACTGGAGCCACAGAAACTCTGCAGGTCAAGCCTACCCTGAGGACACAGGAAACAAAGCATTTCACAGGAACCTCAGCTAGTGCTTGCAAGCATGGATTTTCAATGCTGAGACTCATTCTGGGGGGAGAAACAGGGACAAAATAAATTACCAATTAGCAGAGATGGAAAAGGAATATAATTTTATAATTGACCTTTTACTGACAGTGTATCAAAGGATTTAAGTCCAAACTTGCAGTCAAGAGTATCCAACACTGAGGACTGAATCCTAAATCCCAGTAGCTTGTCAGACAGCTGCTGTAGCCTTTGGTGCACAATTAACACTTGTTGGGACTGAAATGGCTTTACTTCTGCAATGTTTTAATTTCTGAACCTGCATTAGATGCATTAGAAAACATCTACCTTTGGCCAAGCCCTGTTCAGTCTAACGCTGGAGCTCCCCTAAGGATTATTCCAAATATTTCCAAAGTGAGCTGGAATTGTGAGCAGATCAGTGCACAGTAATAACCATTTAGCAGCCTTTAGCCAGCTCCTTCAGTCTTGTCTTACTTCTCATTAATGTACTCCAGGGTTTGGATCTTTCAGCAACACATTCCTCCAGCAGAGCAAATGGCTTCATGTGCAGCCTCTTGAATTGTAATGATTCTAACAGCTGTCCTTCAGATTGTGTGCAGACTGGTGTGGAGGGTGCAAGGAATTATGCAGAAAGAAAATAAAACCTTTTTATTAATGTGTTCAATTTTTATAGTTTCCTTTGTCTGCAGTCCTGTTGTTTGAAATGTCCTTATTTTGTACCTGGACATCTTTTTAATGAGTTTACAAAATAAAATGAACCTCCATGCTGTGACTTTCGACCCTTTGTTTCTAGGAGAATAAAACTGTACTACACCTATTTTGTTCTTCAGCCTTTATTTCATTGGAATGGTTTCAGATTTCTGAATGTCCACAGGTATTCCATTAATTCTTGTAGTTAATTACAATTAATAATTGCAGTCAGACACTGCAGCAGTGTGCAAGCTGACCTATCTTTGCCCAGATAAATCAGTGAAGATGCTTCAGCTGTGCATTCCTTACTATGATTTAATACTGGAATAACTAAAGAATGATGTCTCTGTGAGGAAAAACTAATTTCCTATTCTGTTTTAAAAGCTCCATACGCTGTGTTTCCTGAATATCCCATTTATAGCTAAAAAAGCCTAATATTAAGATAGTGGAAGCTGCACAAGGGACAGAACAAGGACCAAATAGTTTTTCCCTCAGTGGCTGCTGTTCCAAAAATAAAACCCAAAAAAACTGTGGTGTTTCCCATCTAGATCATTGATTCCCAGAGCTCCCCCAGGAGAGAGCTGGGCTGTGCCTCTCCATGGTGTTCTGGGTGACTGAGGAAGATTTGCCTTTCAGAGGTGCTCCTTGCTTTGAAGGACTGCAGTGTTCTCAGAACCTCCAAAAGGAGCACTGCTGCTCCTGAGACACCTTTGGCTTTGTGTTCTGAGCTTTGGGTTTGTGTTCTGATCCTCTCTGATCAGTGAAATTAATCAAGTGCACTTCCCCCCAAGTTTTTCAACGACATTCCTAGATTTCCCATCTGGTCAGGGATAGTTAAAAGCGCCTTTAATGCAAGGAGAATCAGCTGTAGATGGCCAAGGAGGTGAGAAGTCTGACAGTGAGAGGCTGTGCAGGCAGACTGGAGTGCAAGTGTTCTTCAGGGGAAAGAACACTTTCCCCTAAATAATTTTAAAAATAATAATTGTGGCAGAACTGTGTGCCCTGCTCTGAGCACACCTGGGCAGTGGGGTTCTGCAGGACCGTGGTGAGATGAGGCTGAACATGCAATCAGTTGGATCATTTAATTTTTACTTGGAATGACTTGGCTCAGCTCCAGGCACAAGTAATTATGACCATTTATGAATATTAATCTGACACTTCTCATCAAAGGCATGAGGCCTTGTAGTGACTCAAAGGCTGAGCTGATTCCTCCTCCCCATCTCATCTTCCAGTGTTTCCAGCCACAGAAATAAGACTAATCAATTAACTTCATGACTGAGCACTCATTAATGAAATACCTTGAAGTTTTACAATTTGAATTCAGTTACATTCACTTCTTATCTTGTTCTAGTGCAACAGAAAAATCTGTCAGGGAGTTACCCTAATGGATGTTTTCAAGCCTCTGCTTTTCCAGGTGCCTTAAACTCAAAGCATGACATAGAAAAGTACTTGTTCAACACGACAGGAGGTCTCTGAGTAAGGTTTGGTACTTTTATCTGTAAAGAATTCTGAAAAGGATGAGCAAATACCTTCCAGTGCCTAGCAGGCTGTAATCAGGGATGGAGGATGGGTTTGTGTTTCATTTGAGAACATCAAGTGGGTGCATTGCTCATCTAATTGTGGCTCTTTGAAGAGCACAGCAAAACCTGTTTTCTCCTGCCTTTGTGTCTGCTGAATATCCCTCCTTTTCATTGCTGCTTTTTCATTTCTACTGCTTATGTAAACCTCCAGCATGAGTTTAATTGTGGTAGTTTAGACATCCATCACTGTCCCCTCCCAAGTCTGTAGTCACCTCTGAGTTGGTTTTATTGGTGTATTTTTGCTGTTAACACAAGTTGCTCAGGGCTGACATGAGACAAGGCTGCTCAGCTTAGCAATAAACCTGTGTGAGAAGCTGCACAGAGTTCTTCATTTTCACAAAGCAATTTCAAACACCAAATCTCATCCCAGTGATTTTGTTCATATGCAGATCGAGTTATGGCACTGCAGCAAAGCCCTCTGGGGCAGCAGATCAGAACACTTTCCGTTTGAACAGTCAGTGGTTTGACTCAGATCTGTTCTGAGGGAGCAGAGAGTTTGTAACCCAACACTGAGCACTGCTGGTGAGCAGTGAGCAAACCTGGTGCAGGGAAAATAGAGATGAGAGCTGAGGGCAGAGGCCATTAAACACAAAATACCATTCTTTGAGTGTTTTTCTACTCCTTATACATATTTTTCCTAAGGATTATGAAGGTGGAACTTCAAGCTGATAATGCACTTTGTGAAAGCTGAGAGATGTGTGATTATCCTGAGGGACAGCCCTGGGACAGGCTGACAGTGGGGGAATCTCTTTCTCTGGAGCCATCAGGAGCTGTGCCACCTGCCCTTGGTGACAATGCCATGGGGCTGGCAGTGCCCGACTGCACAGAGCCTTCCAGCCCACAACCCCTGCTGATCCATCCCATCACCTTTTAAAAGTTTTCTCTTGGCTCTGAACTCAGGAGAGCCAAAAGCCCCAATGGTTGTGTCTGCTGTAGCTGTGGTTAATGCCATGAGCAGCCATGGCATATTGGAGTCCCAATAACAATTAACTTGATCAGAATGACAAATGGTTTCCCTGTTGGGCAGAGCTCTGAGCTGCAGCTCTGCACACTCAACATCTGTGTTGTGCTCAGCTGGGATGAAGAGCTCCAGGGAGGAGGTGCTCAGGGCTGCTGTCTCACTCCCAGTGCTAGGCAGATCGTTAGGCAGACACTGAAATAATTAAAATGGGGGAGAGGGTTCCCCTTAATTGATTTCACATTCTAGAACTCTGTCGAACATTAAAAGTCTAGAGATGCACCTAAATGCTGTTCCAGCAGACTTGAATTTCTCTCATTTTACCTTTCCACCTTTCTGCAGTGGTGCAGTGATTTAATATCAAACCCAGCCTCAGCCTCAGCCCTGGGCTGGGGAAAGCCTGCCACTGCTGCTATTCAAAAGTTTAATAATCTCCAGAATTATATTCCACATGTGCACAGTCCCCATCATTTCGAAATTCCAGCTCATCAAATTGATGAGCTTGAACGTGATGAGATTGTTCTGTGTGACACAAAACTGCCCAAATTCAAGTCCTTAGAAAAGCATGAAGTGCTACAATAATTTAAAGGGAGCTTTTCAAAGCACTCTCGTGGTGCTGGAGCACTTCAAATATTTTTATAAGGATGTCAAACCAAAAGATGGTCAAATAGCCTTTTGAAGTAAAAGCAGTAGACATCAAAACACTCCCCAGACTGAGAAAAACACTTGGAGCATCTTGAAAAGTCATAATTTCAGCTCATCTCCAGCTTGCAGCTTCCTGAAGGAGAAGCCTATTTGTTGCTGGAGTTCAAAGCAAGAGATTTGTCGCCTGTGGCTGTGAGATCAGGGATTCAGGTGCTGCTCCTGCAAACATCCCCACTCCAAACAGCAGCTGGCATGGGCAGGATCCACTCTCCCCTCTCCCCAAAATCTCACAAATGTCCATTCCCTGCAGCCTGGGGTGCAGCAGAGCAGCTCTGAGACTCCACATGACTTCCCAGCAGTGAATAAAAGCTGAATCCAGCAGCCTGATGTTTGTGGGTTTTGGAAAAGATGCCTAATTTGGGGTACAAATTCATTTTGTTTGGTTCTGCAGATATGAGCTGGACTTGACAGGAGCTGCTTCCAATTACATTTGTGCTACAGAGCTGCAGAATGTAGTAGGAAAATATGCCATGATAACATCCCCCTTCAATTTCCTCTTTAATTTTTGGTACAATAGATGGATTTTCTTCTGCCTTCTGGAGAAGAGACTAATGCATCCCTGAAGTTAATAAAACGATATGGGGTCATTTTTATTGAAAGAAAGTTAAACATCTGCTGTGTCTATTGCAGTATATTAAACAATATTTTATTATTCTCACTTCCCTGACGTGCTCCACGTCCCTGGCAGGCACAGAGCCCCATTGTTTGCTTTTCATATACATGCAGCAATTTCAAATGTGCCTGGGAAATGAAAGGCACAGATAAAGCCAGCTGCAGATACACAGCAGTCAGGGATGGGGTGTTGATGGTTCCTGTGGTGTCACCCACCCTGCCTGTCCTGCAGTGTCACCCAGCCCTGCCTGTCCTATGGTGTCACCAACCCTGCCTGTCCTGCAGTGTCACCCAGCCCTGCCTGTCCTGTGGTGCCACCAGCCCTGCCTGTCCTGCGGTGTCACCCAGCCCTGCCTGTCCTGCGGTGTCACCCACCCTGCCTGTCCTGCGGTGTCACCAGCCCTGCCTGTCCTGCGGTGTCACCCAGCCCTGCCTGTCCTGTAGTGTCACCCACCCTGCCTGTCCTGCGGTGTCACCCACCCTGCCTGTCCTGTAGTGTCACCCAGCCCTGCCTGTCCTATGGTGCCACCCACCCTGCCTGTCCTGCAGTGTCACCCACCCTGCCTGTCCTATGGTGTCACCCAGCCCTGCCTGTCCTATGGTGTCACCCACCCTGCCTGTCCTGTAGTGTCACCCAACCCTGCCTGTCCTGCAGTGTCACCCAGCCCTGCCTGTCCTGTGGTGCCACCAGCCCTGCCTGTCCTGTGGTGTCACCCACCCTGCCTGTCCTATGGTGCCACCAGCCCTGCCTGTCCTATGGTGTCACCCAGCCCTGCCTGTCCTGCGGTGCCACCCAGCCCTGCCTGTCCTATGGTGTCACCCAGCCCTGCCTGTCCTGTGGTGTCACCCAACCCTGCCTGTCCTGTGGTGTCACCCACCCTGCCTGTCCCCTGTGCCCTGCAGAGAAAGAGGGATCCTCCCAGCCAGGGGATGCTGAGCTGATTGGCTTTTCCTTCAGCTTTATGGAAATTGCAGCAGTTTTGGTAACTTCCCATCCACCCTGGGGAGCACATGGGGAAAAGGAAGGCAGATGCACATTTTGAGTCATTTTTCATCCTCCTGATGGAGGCTGGGAGCTCAGGGACAGGCAGGGAAGAAAACCACTTCAGTTGACATTACCATTTCCCTGCAGCCCTCAGGAGCCCTGCAGAGCCAGCAGAGCTCAGAGCAGCCCTGGGCAGGGAGCTGAGAGGAGCCAGAGCTGAGCTCTGGGCCATTCACTGCAGGAGCACACTGGCCAAGGCTCTGCCCACTCCAGATCCTTTCTGGAGATGTTTGCCAGCGTTTGGAATAGATGTTTATAGCTCAGAAAAGTGACTGAACCCTGACAGGCTGACAGCAGCAACTGAGCCATCAGCTAGGGCAGACAGGGCTCAGGTGGCATCAAAATTCCCTGTGTCCCACAGCTGCTTTTCCTTACACAGAATCACCTGATTTCTGTTCAAAACCTGAAATAATGCAACAGCTGCTCAGCCAACACCTTGTTCTTGGGCAGATCGGGCTGTGAGATGCTGTGGTGGCAGCAGGGACATTCTGGGCTGACAGCAGGGACATTCTGTCCTGCCCAGCCCTCCCTGCACTTTGGGGCAGGAGAGAACCACTGAGCTTTCCCCAGCCACTCTCAGCCTGCTGGGGCTGCTCACAATTCAAAATAAACTCTGATTTAGAGCCTTTCTCAGAACTCAGCCTCTCAGCCAGGAGTCACTGTTATCAGTGATATCAGGGAGCATCTGGAGGAAATACATTCTCCCTCCCCCAGCTCTTTCCACCTGAGCTCTTCACCAACATCAGAGTGAAATTTTCCAGCTGGGAAATCAAACCTCATCTTCCCCCAGGGCAGCTCAGGTGATAACTGCTTAGCCACCAGCAAATTTTATTATACCAAGAGCTCTTCTCCGTTTTGTTTTCCATCAAACTGATTTTCCAGCTCTGCTCTGTATCAGTCAATGCATTTGCTTCTCTATTTCTTGCTTGTCAGCTAGGCAGAGGCGGCAGAGCCATGAAGTGCTGCTGTCACCTGAAGGGACACAGAGAGGCAGGGAAGGGAGACATGGAAATGCATGTCTTGAGATATTAAAAATCACCCAGGCTCTGGGTGATCTCAGGGTTTCTGGTCATCCAGAGGCAGCGATACATTAAATTGGAAAGTGATTTTATTGAGGAATATTGGAAAGGAGAGTATAAAGGATGGAGACTATCAGCTCCACCAGCAGGATGAGCTCAGCTCAGCCAATTCATGAACTGCCACTGCCCTGGGATTTCCATCTGAACCAACACATGTGAACAAAGTGTGAATGAATGTTCCTCCAGCAGTTCAACCAAAGCAAGGCTTCCCCAGACCCCACTGGCATCACTCAGAGCCTCAGTGCTGGAAAACAGGGAAAAGGGAAAAGCTCCTGCTCAGAGTGCCCTGGGAAGCTGCAGGATCCCTTTCTGCTCCCTGGGGTGCACATTGCTGTCTCTGCAGTGATCCCAGGGACAGAGCTGGCCAGGAGACCCAAGGTGCTCTTTGGGGTAGAAATGAATTGCAAAGGATGATCCTGAGCCCCTGGCCTGCTCAGCACTCCCAGCCAGCATCACAGCTGCTCTGCACTTCATCCTCCAGAGCTGCTCTTTAACAGCACTTTGGTTTTGTTATCCCAAGGAGCTGAGAGCCTCCAGAGCTGAGCATTTCCAGGACACTCCATTTTCCCACTGCCTGCCTTAGGAAAGGTGAAATCCTCCCCAGAGGACAGAGAGAGGACTTTGCTTTGCCCCTTCTCTACAAGCATCACTCAGGCTGCGTTCTCCTTGCTGCTGCCCAAATATTGACTGTGCTCAAGTGCCACTGGAATAACATTGGGTGCTTGTGCAATCACTTCAGCCTCTCAGAGAGAATAAATATTTAGCTGGAGTGCTGCTTTAAAAAAAAAAAGATAAAGAGAGCCAATGCTGGGAGAGCTTTGAGTGTCCCACAGTCAGTTTTAGAGCAGGACTGGAACAGAAAATCAGGGAGATAGATCTGTGAGATTTATCACAGCGAGAGAAAAGAAGGAGGAGAGCAACTGAGGAACCCCAGAGCATCATCTGGGTGAGCAGAGCTGCAGAGTCCCAGCAGAGCTGATGCCACCAAGGCCACCCAAAGAACTTCTCCTGCTGCTGAACCAAACCTGCTGCACAGCACCCCAGGCTGCTGCAGCTTTCACAGTGTTTCTGTTTGCTAAAACGAGAGTTTTGAAGGAAACTCCAAGGCAAAGCAGGAAATCCTGCTGCTTCTGGGGCTCTCCAAGTCGAGCCCTTTCCTCTGACATAACGAGCAGTAGGAGAAGGGAAATAAAATGGATAATGAAGAACAGGAAGATTAATAAGGAATGCGAGGGTGACTGAGGGAAATAACTCTTGCATTGTTAGAACAGTGCCAGTGGCAGCTTTATAGCAACTTATCATTTCTATTTCAAGCCTGCTTTGGGGGCTATAATCTCTCAGCTGTTTTCTGTACCATCTGGCTGAAATTTAGCATAAAATTTGTTATCTCAGAGGTAAATTAATTCTTTTCCCTTTATCAAAATTGCTGCATTTAGGCAAAAAAACCCAAGATAGAGAGAGACCCACATTCAGGAGTGCTTTTATCAGCTAAGAGTAATCTTTGCTTTCAAAGCAGCTTGTTGAGATAATCTGGTTATGGGAACAACACCTAATTCTCCCACAGTGCTTTTAACATTTTATTTGCTCCTCAAGTCCTGCAGGTGAAGACTCCAAGCTGGAACAGCCCCAGCTAAACATTTCTTTTTCTCTTAAAGCTCAGACAGCTACTTTCTAATTCATTTTGCATTAACCTCATTATTTCAGTGCTCTGTGCTGCTTTGCTCCACTCTCATCTGCAGCCATGCTTTGAGTTAAAGGTGTAGAGGTTTATCTGCTCTTTATTTTCCAGTCTGGACTTCGATTATGCAGAAAATAACACAGCTCAGTGGAGGAAGGTTGCTGGAACAATTTGTATCTTTTTATACAAACTGAAAATAAAAATTTAGCTCCTTGATGTATTTTTCTCCCTTAAACTGTAGTTATGTTTCCTTGAATAGACAAATGCAAGATAAATTCAATTACAGCATAATTCCTCCCGGGGTGAATAACCTTTAAATCAGCTCTGATCTCCAAGCACATTAGGAGATAACACACTGTCCATTACAGTGCTGAAACTGGGGCTACAGAGCGCCTCGAGTTGTCAGTGCCAATATCAAATTATTTATGGTCCTCTTTGCATCCCTGAATACCAAATCAGCTGGGCAGCTCTGGCAGCAGCAGCACTGCTGAAGGGTTTTATCAAGGGCTGGTTTTCAGGGCAGGGAGGAGGTGTTTGCTGGCACTGAGCAGAGGTGCAGCCCCAGCACAGCTCTGCTCTGGGGAGAAGTCCTGCAGGGAAAGCTCAGCCCAGCCTGTCCTGCTGCAGCTGGAATTGCTGCTGGGATGGCAGGGGAGCAGCCCTGGCACTGTGGGGCTGAGCTGGGGAGATTTCCCATCACAAAATCCACTAATTCTACAAGTTCTCCAAGTTCTCCACCATTCCATGTTGCACCCCGAATGCTGAACACAGCCCTGTCTGCCCCTGGGGAAGCTTTTCTAGAATATTCTCTCAGTGGGATCCCTGGCCAAGGTCAGTGGTGTCCAGCTGGAGCTCCAGGAGAACCTCTGAGCCACCCAAACACACCAGAGCTGGAAATTCCCTCCTGGAATGAAGTCAGCCTGTGGTCAGTGGGACACAACTGCCCATGGTCTGACCTGCTGAGGCCAAACCCTCCTCTGCCATTCAGGGCAGAGGGGTTTTCATTTCTTTTGGAGCAGAAAAAGCCAGGGTGCACTTGGAAAACCAATGGAGGAGGATTTTGCTCAAGCTGCAGCCCTGCAGGGTCAGGATCTGCAAAAACCCCACAGAATATTTATCTGCCTTTGCTTTCCTGCAGCCAAGTCAAGGCAGTGGGAAAAACCAGCTATTTGTCACATCTGCCAGCCCAGGAATTCATGGAATCAGCCAGGGGTGATCCACCAAACAGGGAAACTTTTATTTTCTATTTTATATGTTAAAAAATGGAAAACCATTTCAATTGGCTGAACACAACCAACAATAATAATTCTGTCCCTCTAATAGTAATATTTTATTAATATCTCTGCTTTGCTGGTGGTGATGGCTGAAGGAGACAGGAGATGATGCTTTGAAGCTGGGAGAGTGACAGGAAACACACAAACAACATTTTTGTGGTGCACTGAAGCCTCTGGGACAGAATTTCCATGGCAGAATTACTGTGGAGAATTCTTTCCTGAAGAGACTCAGGTGGGGAGGAGAAGGGAGAGATCTCCTGGTTAGGAGGAGTTGTTCAGGGGATGGAGCTGAGCATATTTCTCAGTGAAAAGAGTCAAAAAGCAAATCCCAGAAGTTTTTACTGAAAGGAAGAGAATAAAAATGGAAAACTATTCAGAGCAGGTCGGGAGGAAGGAGGAAAGAGCCTTTGGTGGTTGGCAGAGCTCAGGAGATGGACAGACAGAAAATCAGGGGAAGGGAAAACCATGGTGTGAGGAGTGACAATCACACTGCACAGCCCTGAGCACAGCTCAGCCCTCCTGAAAAGGTCATGCTATTTCTCTCACTGGTTTTTTTTTCCTTAATTATAATTTTCCTCTGTTTTCCCCACCTTTCTCTGCTACACAGCACCTCACTTTGCTCTCTCCAAAGCTTATTTTCCATGGATCATAAAGGTTTGAATTGTACCCAGAAATTAAAGCTCACCCAGATACTTGGGTTAGAAAAATCCAAGTAATCCAAATGTAAAGAGGAAGCTCACCCAGATACTTAGATTGTTGGCAAAAAAAAAATCATTGCAGACAGTTCAGAATTCACAGTCATATATGCTCTTAAAAAAAAAAAAAAAAGGTAAATCCATCCATTAGACCACACGGGCACAGAACAATACAGAACAATTCTCCAGGTTTCTCCCTCCCTGTCTTCTCCTTAGAAATAACTTTTCTGCTCCCAAGACTCCCTGTGAAGTTGGTAATGTTTTCCTGCTGCAGCTCCACTTCGAGTATGACACATCTCCCTCATAATTACACTTTTCATCTTCATTTTTAAAACCATTACTGATTCAGAACAAAGCACTCAATTTCTGCCCACACACCCTCAGTTTTTCCAGGAGGTCCCACAGACTGCAGAGCCATTCTCCATTCTTTTCCAGTGCAGCTGTAATTACTGACAGCCCTGAGCTGTCATTTGCAGGCAGAGGGATTTCCCTGCAGTGGAACTGGGGAACCTTGCTGTCCCAGGAGACACTGAGTGCTGTTTGGTTTGTGCAACAAAACCTGCAGCCTCTCAACAAGCAGAGCTCCAAGTGCCCAGGGAAGTGTTTCAGCAGTGAGTTCTTGCTTGCAGGAAAAGAAAAAGCACCAAACAACCCAGGAACCCCAAAACAAAACAAAACAAAACCCCAAAACCAAACAAACAAAAATAAAAAAAACTACCAAAAAAACAACCAAAAAACCCAACAAAAACCCAAACAAACAAAAAAAAGCACCCCAAAACAAAAAACCTAAAAAAACCACAGAAAAAACCCTAAAAAACAAAAAACAACAACAACAACAAAAAAAAAACCCAATCTAAAAAAAAAAAAAATCACCAAAAAGCCCCCAAATTTCAGCACCGCAGACCCTTTCAGGCAGCGAGGGTCTCTCAGCCGAGCTGCTCTGACCGCAGTGAGCTCCCCGAGCAGCAGCGCTCAGGGAGGAGGAGCTGCTGGCAGAGCAGGCAGGACGTGTCGCATGCCAGGCTTGGAGTGCCACCTCCTGGCTCCCGGAGCAGCCTGGCCATCCTCCTCCCGATCCTCATCCCTTCATCCCCATCCTCATCCCTGCATCCCGATCCTCATCCCTGCGCATCCCGATCCTCATCCCCCCCCCCCCATCCTCATCCCTGCATCCCCATCCTCATCCCAGCACATCCCGATCCTCATCCCGATCCTCATCCCAGCACATCCCGATCCTCATCCCTGCACATCCCGATCCTCATCCCGATCCTCATCCCGATCCTCATCCCTGCGCATCCCGATCCTCATCCCTGCACATCCCGATCCTCATCCCGATCCTCATCCCTGCATCCCTGCCCCAGAGCATTCGGAATTCCCTGGATTTTTCCACACTTGTGGCCCTGAGGAATTTCCTCTTGGCTCTTCAGCGCCTGCTCCTCCCCATTAGCAGCCTGCCTTAATTAACCTCGGGATTCCAGGAGGATTTTTCTCCCTGCAGGCGCTGAGGAAAGCCCTGGCTGGCAGCCCAGGACAGGCAGTGCTGGTGACAAAGGGCAGCACAGGAGCTCTGGGGTTCTGTGCCAGGTGATGCCAACGTCCTGCTGCAGCTCTGGGATCAGTGATGCCTAAAATCGTATTTTACCTGCTAAAAATATCAGGCAGAGACAGCACTATAGGGGAAAAGGGTATCACTTTGGTTTTAAAGGATCCTTTGGCGCACAGCTCAGCAAAGGTGGGAACACCCCAAGGAGCACACCCTGTACAACGTGTATACAATCTTATGGATCACACAAATTAGCATATCTACCCCAAATCCCCCAAATAGAAACTTAATAAATGAAGTAATTGTCCCTCTATTCTAATTACTAAAGGGCTGTAGATCTGATCTGAGCCTGGGGTTCACTATGCCAGGTTAACACCACGGAATTCCCATGTCCATACAGACCTTAAATGGACATTTGCAGACAGAATTTGAAGTTAATTCATCCTAAAGAACAAGACAACCTTCTCCAATCCCCCCAGAACACAAGTTATGAGGTTACATCTCTGAGTTTCCTAATTCAAGGCAAGAAACAAACGTTGATAGAAAGATGCTCGATGAGAGGAGAGACAAATGGGCTAATTAGGTTAATACTTCTCCTTAAAGTGACTCCTCAGCATTTGGAGGTTTTTATGTGCATTACCTCAGCTAGGCTGACATCAAACTTCCTGGCTGCCTCTCCCTCCGTGTGCTCACACTGCCATAGAGACTGCTGCAGGAACACATGCTTCCTGCGGGCTGCGCAGGCTGGGGCAATTAAAAAGGTCATTCATTAGTGCCTTTGCAGGGCCACGGCTGGCCAGGCAGGATCCTCATTCCCACAGAGTCTGGGAGCAGCTCCCTTATTTGTCCCCAGATTTCCTGAGTGCCCCCCAGACCCCCAGCTCTGAAGGGCTCTGCTGTCCCCCTTGCTCTGCAGCACAGCGAGTCCCACAGAGGCTCTGCAGCCACTGCAAGTGTTGAAATTCCATGTAAAATACACATTAAATCCACCTGCTGCACTGAGGTGCTTTGCTGGGAATGTTTCCATTTCCCTCCCTGCTCCTCCCAGCTGGACTGGCCTGGCCAGAGCTCTGCTCTTGGATTTTGGATTCTCCATGTGGTTTGTCACTGGAAGCAACTCAGAGCAATCCCTCTTAGCATCGCCCCATCACTGAATTTGATTAGCTGCTGGTTTAATTTGGTGAATGGTTAATTAGGATCTGCTGATTGATGGATTCAGTTTCAATAGCAGCCGTGATGGATGCATTATTCTCCTCTGGTGGTTCAGTGAAGCGATACTGGGTTAGTTTAGTGATGCCCCTGTTCTGTTTTATATTTATTTCGCTCATATTCTTTAATAAAACCCGGAATTTTATTAATTTTTTTAATAAAACCTTTTTCTTTTTTTTTAATAAAACATAGGACTGGTTATTTCATCAAGGCAGAACCTGGCTCATCAATCCAAAACCGAAGGCAATTTAAACCAATTAAAATGACTGAATTAAAAGAGGACAGGGCAAAAGCTGGGGAGACCTAGAGGCTTTCTCTTCTCCTGCCTTTTCCACACACAATTTCACTTTCCCCTTCCCTCTGCCCCAGTGGTTTATGCTTTAATAGCATAATATTTTTATAATAAAATATTTTTACAAGAGAACATAACTTGCTCTAGGTGCACACAACAGATTTTAAGGTATTTTGGGATCAGACCAATGCAGGAATATTTCCATACAGCTGGCCACGTGGAGCTGCCACACCTCTGCCTTGTCTCGTTGAGGCTTTTTTGGTTTTTTCTTTTTTTAAAGTCTTCCCCTCCCCTCTGTGCCGTTTGCCTCTTCCAGCCAGAGGAGCTGGGTTTGATCTCCTTTCCCAGGGGGCAGCTGAACGAGCAGAGCTCTGCTAGAGCAATTCCCACGTGGACAGAGGATGCTTTGGGAGGAGGAGGAGGGAGGAGCCTGGAATGTGGAGGGTTCTCCAAAAACCTGCATTTACACTTTCTTTATACTTAGAAACAAGCGATTTCCCATCATCTAAAACACATGGAGTCACTGCAATTAACTGCTAGTGAATTGAGTATTCCCTTGTTGCTGGTTGGCACAGATTATTTTCTTTTTAATCTGCTCATTTTCCAAATCCATATTGTTTTTCAGTATCTGCTGCCATTTTCTTCTCATTTCTGCAGCTTCCTTGCACATGTTAGAGACACTGAACGTGAAACAGAACTTTTTTCTGTGCCCACAGAGCTGCACAAACCCCCAGCTCCCTGCAGGAAAACACACCTGGATTTATCCTGGTTGCTCCTTCCCAACTGGGAACAAATCCCTTCTGCTCCACATTGGGGGAAAAACCCATTTTAACCTGCTTGGTGAGTTCCCAAACAGTCAAACAGCCACTTCCCAGCCCTGCTCATTTCTCTGCTCATTTCCCTCACCCCCCAACATGATCTTGCATTTTATTTTTGCCAGAGCAGCCTTTAAAACAAGACACACAATCCCTACAAAGCAGAGCAGATATTCCTGGAGTTCTTCTGCAAAGCACATCAGACTCTCGCTGTGCTGATGGATGTGGAGTGATGAACCCAGAGGCAGGATGGAAAAAGTAAATGGCAGATCCCAAACCACTGGGGTGGAGTGGAAGAATGGGAAATGGTGCCTTGATTTGCCAAAGTGTTTCAGTTAAAGAATATTAATCTTTTCAGACAATCCACGCAAAGGCCCTGTAGCAATATCATATTAAATTAACGGAGTCCCATCAGTATGGTGGCCTCAGCTCAGGTTTGTAAGATGTAGGGTAATTCTGCTCCTATAGCAGTTGTACAAAATGACACTGATGTGACAATCCTGAGCATTCTGGGTGCCTGTCTGTCCCAAATGGGGCTCTGCAGCTGTCCAGCAGCAGCCTCACCAGCTGTGCAACTCAATTTGGCAACCAAAATCTTCCCCAGTGTCAGAAAATATGAACTGAGCAGCTTTACCAACAGCACTGCCCCTCACAGAGCTCCTCAGGGGCTGTGCAGATCTCATCCCCAAAGCAGGAAAATTATCCAGGAAAAACCACACCAGTCATGGAGATGATAAAGATTACAGAAAGCAAACTAGGAAAACAAGGCTGCCCTTCACACAACTGTTCTCTCATTCCTCACCTCTGCAACAAAAGCTGTCCACACCTCTTTCCACCTCCCCTCTCCCCACAGGTGCAAACCATGAATTCAAACCAGTGGCTTTTCATGAGTGAAGCTGGCAGTTAAATCTGCACCCTTGGGAAGCTGGATGGCAGCTCAAGATACCCACGTGAGCAAATAAAGTGAAAAATGAAAATATGAGCAAATGAAGCGAAAAACGACAATATGAACAAATAAAGCGAAAGAAACATGCAGTGAACGAGCAGAGTTTGACACAGCAGAACTGCAATCCTCAGCCAAGTGCCTCCTGCACTGTGACAGTGGCAAAAGCACCCAAAAGCTCCTGCAAGATTCCCCTCCCTCCTGCACTGGGAGCCAGACAGAAGAGCCCAGATAATGACAGTGCTGCAATCTGTTTGTGAAGAGTTCCAGCCTCAGCTGGGGCTTCCAGGAATTCAGCAGCTACTCACATGATTTGGATTCAGACATTAAACCTGTCCCTGGCACTTCAGGCTCAGAGGGGCTGGGAAGCTGCTCCAGCAGCCAGAGCAGCCTCACGTCTGCTGCACCCACCACCCTCAGTGGCCACAGAGCACAGCAGCTGCCCAAAAACCTCCAGACCCAGGGCAAGGGGAGGATTTGGGGGAAAGAAGGCATCAGCTATCTCTGAGCACAGCACTGCACCTCCAGACATCTGCAGGACTGCCTGGGAGGGCACAGAGCAGCCCCTGCAGCAGCCCAGGGGATGGCAGGTGGGGGGGGCGGGGATTAGCCCAGGGTGGCTACAATCAGCCCAGGGTGGCTACAATTAGCCCAGGGTGGCTACAATCAGCCCAGGGTGGCTTTGCACCTTGGCACAGCTCAGCTTAACACCAGACAGTCTGCCAGGTGCTCGTGGCTGCCTTTGACACTTGCTTCACACAAAGAGCTTTAATTCTGAACAGAAGCGTAAAAAGAACGGGTCTGAGTTTGTCCAAAAGAAGTCATCAAGAGTTATTTGGTAATTTGCATCATTATCTCTGTCTGCTGCTGCATCTCTGCTGACAGCTTGTTTTTAAGGGCTGAAATCTGGCTGAGGAGCCTTCAGTCCTCTTGCTGCCATGGTCTGGGAGCTTGGGAGGGGAGAGGAAATAGCGTTGGGGTCACTGTCCTGTTCCCAGCCCAGCACCAAGGTGTGGCTCCAGGAATCTGAGAGCTGAGAGCCTTTTCCAGGTCACCTCTCCAACTGAATCAGTGTCAAGGGATTTCCAGAGCTGAGGGTGAGCAGCACACAGCAGAAGGGACGGGGAGCTCTGTCCCAGCAGGGCTCAGGAGCAGCCCTGGCTCAGGATGCTCCCAGGGATGCTGCTCTCAGGTGTTCCCAGGGCTGCAGCTCACTGCTCAGCAGGTTCCCTGCCAAAGGCAGGGCAGGATCAGCACAGCTTCTCCTGCTCATTCCCACACTCAGCACACCTAAACAAAGCACGAGGCTTCCCCTTCCCTCCAAATGGAACTCAGTAATGAAAAACAAAGCAGAACTCACTTTTTCCCCCGAGGTCCAGTCTGTCCCAGCAGCCTCAGCACCAGAAGAACGTCACTCCTCACCTTCACTGCTCTCCTCTCCCAGCTGTAGCCCATCAGAGTTTCCAGCCCTCCTGCCCTCCCCAGCTGAGTGTGATTTCACTAATGACCCCTCAGCACACAGCTCAGCTCTGCTCCAGCCCTGCCCTAGGGAAATGTTCATCCACCTCTGTCTCCTTTGAGCAAACACGGCCACTTCAGCCTGCTGCTGGCATTTTTATCCTTTACAACTGGAAGTCACTGAGCTTCTCAGATGAAAGGCTCTCCTCTAAGTGCAAATTATTATTAATGAATTTCTGTCTTGGCTCCCTGGCAGCAGAATGTACCTTGCAGGGTGTTATCTCTGCAGCCACGCAGGGCTGGCCCTGGCAGATTCTCTCTGCTGGCAGGTGAGGAGTGGTGCCAGGAGGGAAGCTCCAGCAGCTCCCTGTGCCCCATCCCAGTGCCTCTGGAACTGCAGCACAGCAGAGCTTCAGAAATGTAAATCCTGCCATTTGACCCAATGCGAATGTCTCAAATAAATGATATTTCACAGCCCAGTGGTTTCCTCCCCACTGAGATGATCGTTTGTGGTGGCTCACTCAGAACGGGGCTGGGACAATTTTTGGTCAGTGCAAGACAAATTGAAAAATTTCCGTACTGGCCTCTGAAGTACCATGTTCTGTAGCTTCAAAAAAATAAAATTAAATGCGAAGGCAGGGCTGAGTTTTTCCCCTTTTTTCAAATCTCCCTCTGTTGTCTTTTCAAATCCAGCCTGTCCTCCTCTGCAAAGACCACAGGATTTTGACTCTCCAGAAAGTGGCTGAAATGATGTTCAGGGAGGTGGATGCAGCCCTTCAGCTCAGGAATGACAGGAGCCTCTCCCCGAGGAAAGGGAGGTTAGTTTGTCAAGCCGTGTAAAGCATTTTAATTACAATTCGTATAACATGTATAAATAAATATTACATTCTTTCAGTCTACAATGCATACTAGGCATATCTTGTTAAAACGTCCATCTATGTTACTGGGTGGCAGGATTGATTTTGTCCAAGTAACAAAAAAACCAAACTACGGAGTTTAGTAATTAAAAAAGCCCAAAACAAGGAAATACATGGCAAAGACAGGACAATGCAAGTGCTTCTGGCTAACAGTCAGGACATAACACTGCTTTCCAAAGGCTGGATTTACCCCTCCTTTGAATCAGGAGAGGTTCTGGAGGACAGTGGTTTCCTCACTGGGTGGATTTTGATCTGTGTCCTCCATCGATGTCAGCTGGCACTGAGCCAACACAGTTCTGCCAGTTCACACCATTAATTAAATCTCTATTTTGGATTTGCTTCAGATTCATTACTGGGTTGGTATTTGTTTATTCAAAACATCAGCTTTGCAACCTGGACTAAAATTCTGAGTCTTAGCTGGTCCAATGGCAAAAAAACAAAAACAAAAAAACACAAACTATAAAACAGCTCCAGATATTTCTTGATTTTGCTTCAGCAATATTTCCCTCCCTCCCAGCAGTCTGTCCAGAGGCCAGCTCTCCCAGCACAAGGAAATAAAAGTTTGGGGGTAATCAGTATCTTTCTGTCCACTCCTCTTCTTGCTTTCAGAGCTTGATGAGAGCTGGTGACAGTAGAACCAACAGAAAATTACAGCACAAAATTGTGAATTCATGAACTTGGCAAAAAAAAAAAAAAAGAAAAGAAAATTCCAACCCCCAGGCTGTACATATTTGGCCTGTGATGGTCTCAGTTCCAGGTACACTCAAATGCACCAGTGGGGCAACTCCCATCGCTTGGTACTTTGAAAAGCTAACAAAAAACAGCACCTTCTTCCCTTGGTGAAACACAGGAACTTTGGTTGTGGAAATTTAAAACGAGCAACTAAACAAACAATCCAAACCTGAAAGGAAAATGAAAATGCTTCCAAATGGAGCATATTTCTAGTATTTCCAGCTAGGGTGAAATGGAGGCTCAGGTTTTCAGAAGAGACACCACGTGGAAATTGTTAGTCAATACTTATCCCCTGAATTCTTTAAATGACAGGAGACTGTTTACAGCTAACTTAGAAACAGAATGTTCTTGGCCCACCGTGAACTCACTGAATTTTAAATTTTCCTGTTTTCAAGATATTTAAAAGAAAAATACAGGAGGGAAAATTATTCTTTTTCAATTTACAAGACAAATGGAAAAGTAAAAATGAAAATACCAGGTAATTTCTTCCTCCTTCCCATGTAATACCAAAAACACATCTTCACTTCAAGTGAAGGAATAAAAAGAAATGGCTTGAATACCAATATAAAAAGTCTCCTCGTGGGTCATATGTCCATAACTGTCACGTTTTATTGGAACCAGAACAAGTTATTGTTTGCCTCTTGCTTGCTCTTTTCATGCTCTTATAGTCTCTCATTTCTTTTTACAGATATTTTTGGTACCGTGAAATATTACTACCATTATTACTTGTATGACCCATAAAATGAATTTTCACAACCTCATCTCGCCCAGTTCATCATATTGGTCATACCATTTCCTTGTTCCTTTCTGCTATTTATATTCCATTTCCTAAATCCTCGAGTAGCAGAATAACCACTGGAAAAAAAAAAAACCAAAAACCAAAAACCGAAACAAAGCGAAAAACAAAAACAAACCACGGACAGTTTGGCAAATTTCTTTCCCTGATTATAAAAACTGCCTCATCACTTCTCCTGGCGATCCCTTCCCCTCCCCCTCGCCCGCCCCAATATATACTGTAGAACTGAAGGCATCAAGGTGTGGTTAAACCCAAAAAAAACCAGCAGGGAGCTACACTTTGTCTTTGAACTTCTCCATGTAGTTTCGTATCTCTTTGGAGTCCCCCAGGTCCATGTCCTGGCACACCCACTTAATGTCATCGTCATTGCTACTGAGGATGGAGTTGACGGTGGGGCAGCCGTCGTCGGGCGGGATGGTGGTGAACGTGGTGAACTTCACCCTCTTCCTCTTGGAGGTGGGCGAGTGCAAAGGCTCTGCCTTCTGCTCCCTGCCCGCCTTGCCCCCCGAGTCCCCAGCCCTGTGGCCCTGGCTCGGAATGTTCTTCTGGGCGCTGCCGTTGAGCAGCTGGTTGCTCTCCTCGCTGCCCCGGTCGATGATGGTGGTGTGCTCGTCCTGCTGGGGCGACGCCTCTGCCGCGTTCTCCAGCAGCTCCGCCTCGTTGCCCAGCCACACCCAGTCGTGGGAGTGCGTCATGGTGCTCTGTCCTTCCACCAGCACCTGCTTGTGGCGGTACTTGAGTGCAAATGTTGCACAGTTGATGAGGAAGACCAGGATGGCCAGGCAGAAGACGCCCAGCAGAGCGTACATGCCGATCTCCAGGTCGCTGAGGCCCCTGGCTGTCTGCACCAGGTCGTTGTCCTCCATGCCAGCGCCGCCCTTGGGCAGATCCACCTGGGCCGGGAAGTTGGTGAAGTCTATGGGGATGTTCTGCAGCTGGCTGTCGTCCGACAGCTTGCCGCCGTCCAGCCGGCTGTTCTTGATGAGTTTGTTCTTGAGGATGGATTTGGCCGTGGTGCTGACCTTCCGGAGGGTCCCTTCGTCCCTGTCAGCCGAGGAGCTGCCGTAGTAGCGCCCGTCCTGCCCTGCTCCGTAGCGCTCCTGCTCCGCGGCCTTGTGGCGCCGGTCGCTCGCGTGGTTCTCTATCTCCTCCGCCTCGTAATCGCCGCCCGCCTCCGCGTCCGCGTCGTTCTGCCCGAACTTCACCCTGATGCTGCCGTTCCCCACGGCCAGCACGCTTTTCCTCTTGGACTTCTGGCAGGCTTCGGAGATCATCATGTCCACCTTGACCAGCGCTCCCTGGCCCTCGCCCTCGGCCGCCACGACGGGCCATTTGAGGGCCGGGCTCTGGCGGATGGACACCACGGCTTCGTCCAGCGACACGGCCGACAGGGAGAAGTCCTTGGGGTCGTAGATGTCCAGCGGGGTCACAGAGCTGTCACTGAACTGGATCCAGGTGCTAACCACAGCTTCCTGAAAGGACAGGGAGATGGTTAAAGACAGGGCCTGAAATAAATCAGCTCAACCCACTGCAGCTCATCAATCTCCCAGCTCTGACCGGCAGCTGGAGGAAATGGGAGACAGCAGTGTTTAAAGCACACCAAGCTCCAACTGACAGGGCAGAAAACTGCCCACATTTGTCACTGAAGGCTCCACTGCAATCCACTGCTATCCTCCCTGCAAATGTTTTGCAAAAGGACACGTGAAATAATTGATATGAGAGGTCCTTATTACCAAAGTGCCCATTAGCAAGCTACAATTTTACAAGCTTTGTGAGGAAAGTCATTCCTGTCGTACAAAAGCTGGGAGAGGCAAATCAGAAAAATTACTAGAGGTGCTTGACAGAACACTTATTTTCCTCGTGTTCCACATGCCCAGGTGTCATGGGGAGCTGTCAAATTAAGGCATAAATATCTTAGCAGGAGTAAGGAGCTACCACAGGATCTTGGAAATGGCTGGAGCAGAAGGTTCATCTGAAAGAAAAGGACTCACAGAACAATTGCAATTGCAATTGTTTCAAGCAAAACACATTTTATCCTTGAGATAATTAAAAAGTCCACCAAATTTTTGTGTCAAGAAGAGGAGGATGGGGATTCTGGCATGATTTCTACAATAAAAATACAAATGGCCTGGATTTAATTGGTCTGTCTTTGTGCTCTGCAGGTAGCACTGTGAGAAGTCATCACTAGACGCAAACACAAAGCCAGAGGTCAGCTCTTTGCCATTTGAAATCCCATCCAGATGATGCAGATATTTGCTTCTCCACATCTCAGTAGCTTTCTTTGCAGGAAATCTCTTTAATTTTTCATTTGTTCTATGTCTTGCCCGTCTAGCCAGCAGACGGCCAGGCAGATTGCCAGAGTGCAACTTCCCACAGAAGAGAAGTTCTTTTCTTCCCACACTTAAACCACAAATGGCTCTAATAACTTCACACTTGGGTACATCAGAACAACTGGGCTAGAAAAATCAGCATTGGCGAAAAACATTGCCACCCTGCTAATGTCCAGTCATAATACAAATTTACAACTTAATATGGTTTTCAATTGGCTGCAATTTGTTATGCTGTGGTTATAAACAAAGGGAATTGCTACCCTTCTAGTTGAATTTAGAGCTTTTCAATGAAAGCAGCAAGGGGCATTTAGCTGTGCAGAAGGTTGGGCCATACTGAATATTTGATTTCCAAAGCACTGTCAGCAAGGACTTGAGGGACTGAAAGAAGAAAAATAAGTTGTGGCGCAACAGGGAAGAAGGCAAAGTTCTTGGTGATTCAAATATACTTCAAACAGCTGAAACGAAGCCAGGCTAGCTCAGAAGCTGGGAAGGGTGAACTGCATAAGGAAATTAAAACATCTGATCTTTCATTAGAGAAACAACCCTGAAATGGCTGAACAGACAGGACCACAAAGCTGCAGGGCACAGCTCGAATTTATATCACAGAAATCCATAGCAGAGCAAACCCGGTCACGGGAAAGCAAAGGGATTTTTTTTAATGGATATGTGCAGAGAGAAAAAGATTCATCTCCTCAGGCAGTTCAACACTCTGCTGCCTTCCTTCTCCCTAAAACAAGAGGGCAGCCTTGTGTGCCACTGGGGAATATACACTGACTTTCCATCAACCCGTGCAAGGGAAAACACCCAGCAGCAGCATTTCCAGATGTCATCACTGCCTGCCAGAGGTGCTCCCTTTTTAGAGCAGGGGGAGAAAATGAGTGCAGGATTTTGTGCAGGTAGGGCTGGAAATGATGAGACTGTGCTTCCTTCCCAGCTGGGGACATCTGTAGTTCCACACCTCTGCAAAAGGATTTACATCACTTTGTGCATTTGGACAAAGTTGCCAGCAACTTCAAAGCAACTTTTATTCTTTACACCATTGCTCTGCTATTCTGCATTCCCGGTTTTATGAAGCAGAGACAGAGAAAAATGAGATGGCAGTCAGCTGAAATTTGCAGGCACACGTGTGATTTACTGTAGATAACAGAGGTGTGCAATGGCTTAGCCATTATTTTCTACCAGCACTGACGTTTTTTATTTCCAAGAGAGTGTTTCTTCATGGGAGGAACCAATTTTTTTCACAACACAACACTGTCATGCTCATACTACGGACAACATTAATTAAAAGGGAAAGAAAACAAATGAGAGAAAGAAGGAGAGAATTTAAAATCCTGCCAAAATATATTGTATCAGCCCAAATATCCTATTTGGCAAGAGATCATCTCCTCTCATTCACATCATTAAAGGAAAGCCAAAGGCAAGGGAAGGAAGTGAATTTCCCAAATGATTATAAATTCTGAAAAGCTAAAAAGGAAAAAAAAAGAGAAAAAAGGAAATGATTTAGCACCATGTCCTTCAAGGAGCTGTTTCTGCAAATCCTGTGTACCACATCAATAAATCTCCTCCACATCTCTGACAAGCTCCTCCAGTTACTCTCAGCAGATGAAGATGGATTGGAGGTTTCTCACCTGCAGAGTTTCTGCCCCTCAGCTCATGCCCTCAACACTGAGGTGACAAATGCTGGTGCTCTTTAATTATCAAGCACGGAGTTGGAGGGATTCTCTTGCTTTGCAGTCTCTCTCTGCCCCACTTTTCCTCTCTTCCCACACACACAGTGCTCAGCTGCTCTCCCAGAGCCAATGACCCACAGTGACACCTCAGTGCCAGCCTTTCCCACAGAACAGGGTGATCTGCAGTGCTGACTGGGATGTGAAGTGAGTCAGATAATGTTCATCAGATCCTGTTAATGACAGCAAAATCCACTCCAGAGGAGATGAAGGAACTGCAGCCCACAACCACCCTTGGTTATCATCAGGCTTTCCCAAGACATATTTAGTCTACATTTCCCCTTGTGCCTTTGCTGTTCTCTTCCCCCATTCCAGGTGTATTTCAGCTCTTGATCTGTGGCAGTTCCACCACCTTTTCTGGCCTTGAATGACACTGTGCCTTATCAGCCCAAAGATACCATTTGATAAACCTTCTCGGATAAACCGGTTCCATTTCAGAGAATTCTGCTGCTTAGAAACACAGATCAGGATATTTGATTTTATTCCATGCTCAGAATAAAGAGGCCTTTTAATGGTTTTCATTCACTGCAGCACAAATAGCAGTATTTGTGAGCAAGCCCTCAATTGCTGGGGTCAGCTGCAAGAGTCCTGGAGTGGGGCAGGACATCAGAGGGAAGAAACAGCTGGCTCTGCAGAAAACAAATGCATCCCTGCCTCAAAGAAAGGCAAAGGAATACTGTTCTCAGCAGCTTCTATTGGGCCAGTTCTGATTGTTCTGTCTGGGGCTGGAATGGATTTCCCCAGCAATTTTATCACATGAAATATCAAAGTACTACATGTGCATTTATTTTTAAGCCTGTGGCTTGTGTAGTCAAAATTGGGCTTGATGGTTATGATGTGGAAATGAAAGGCAGCCAAGACTCAGATCTTAATTCAAACCATGCATTCCCCCACTGTGTATTTCTTTCTCTCCTTTTTGTCCAATCTGCTAATGTGACATTCCTTTCCAGTGGGAATTTGCTTGTATTTGCAAGGGAAGAATTCAGATTCTTATCTAACAATGCATCCTTTCTCCCTTTCCCATGCTGCTTAATTCCTTTGTCATTCCTGTGAGCCACTGCATTGCTCCTCGTCAGTTTAAAGGAGATATAAATACAATTAAAGTGTATCTTACACTGCCAGGATGGGGTAATGAATCCACACCATAAAAATACTCCTACTATGTGTTCCCTAACTGTGAGATGTCTGTCAGTGAATTCTCAGAACTGGTTTGTGTGAAGTTAAGCTAAAATCCCCTCCAAAGGCAGGGATTTGGGAATGAGCCCAGAAACCCCAAACCAAGGGCTGCATCCTCACTGATGGCAACAGGCTCTGCACACAGGAAACACGAATTTGGCTTTTGGAAAGCACCAACATTGCTCTTTTTCCCTAAGAAAATGTCTGCAGTTTCCCAGTAGCACCGAGAGATGCATTAATACACAGAGCTGTTTATTAAAGGTTTACTTTTCTTTCTCCACTGAGCCATTTCAGTTCATTAGACCTCATGCAATACCCTACAGTGACAAAAAACCTGCATTTGACTGTGATTTTCCCTGCAGAGGCAGCTGAGATTTGAGAGTCCTTGAAGCTCACTTAGATCAGAAAACACTTAAACACTGTAGGTTTTCTTTTATTTACATTTTGGAGAAGCCTTTAAGATGACAGTGTTGATTTAACAGCAGTCAGCAAGCCAAATGGAGCAGCTTTCCCACCTGAGCAGATGGCCACTAAAAATAGATTACTCACAGCCACAGGTTCCAAGTTTTTAGAAGATACTTCATCTTTGATATTTAGAAGTTGGCCAACCTGTGTCTATTTTTAGGCACCTAAATCATTGATCCACTTTTCAGTGCCGATGAGCTCCCTATTGATTAAAAAATAATATATGGGCTCAGCATCCCTCAAGGTCACCTTCTCACAGCAGGTAATTAGCTGCCCAGCTATAGATAAAGGTATCTAACTTAAGGTAAAAATATATTAGCTTATCTTCTTCAGAGCGCTTTGTATTTATGGAGAAAGTTTTTTTTATTTTCAGGACTCATGTTTTGGGTGCTTTGTACCAAATATGTGGACATGGTGTGGTCATTATAACCAAGGAACTAATCAGTCATCACA
Organism: Entomyzon cyanotis; assembly: GCA_024500445.1. Lineage (NCBI taxonomy): Eukaryota > Metazoa > Chordata > Aves > Passeriformes > Meliphagidae > Entomyzon > Entomyzon cyanotis. The sequence goes on from JAKEPQ010000852.1 coordinate 1,003,592, forward strand.
GGCATTGACAGAAGGCACAGCAAAAATCCTGAATCCATTCCCATGATATTGAAAGATCTGTTCCAACACAATCTGTATAGAGCTTTGTGCCTTGCCCTGCACTCCACAGAGGGAGTGGGGATTTTATTAACTTGCTTGAGAGGAAAAACCTCACTTAAATAATGAAGTCCTCACAAGGTTCAAGCATATGCTTAGTCCTGGGCTGTTTCCTTGGAAAAAACCCTCTTTTCCAAAGGGCTTGATTTTCAGAAAACACTCAGCACTTGCCTTCAAAATTCCAGCTCAGTCAGGATCTCAGCTGATGCACTCCAAATCATGAGTCACTTGCAAAATTTAGCCACAAACATTCCTACATTTGCATTCATTTTTCTAAGGGAAAGTGCCTTGAATGTTCTATCCTTCATTCAAACTGCAAATGAAAGGAGATGTCTGTGACTCTACACGTCACTCCTACGCTATCTCCTCCCACTTATTTCCCAGTGTGAAATCTATTCCTGCTAGAACCTGATGCTGACAAATATCTTTGCACACTCAGGACAGATCATCTGCAAATCTGAGGAGCTGACAGTGGGACTGGGCAGCCTTTCCAGAGTCACAAGCTCTTTTATCTGCAATCAAAGCCAGGATTCTCCCAAAGCTGCTGCAGGACTAACAGTGCTCCATCCTACAGGACAGGATGGGTTAGGAATGCTGCAGTTTGTGTTCTCTCACTCTTTGTCTGAGGCCACAATGCCAGATGTGGTTCCTAAGCCCTGAAGAAGGCTATAAATGGGTTAAGTACATGAGATTCTGATGTTTACAGGATGCAGCAAATGGAACAGATGGGCACTGTGTCCTTCTAGTTTGGACATTTTCCTGTCACTAAGTTATAAAACAAACCAAATTATTTTTATGTTCCAGAAAATTAGGTAGCAATAATCATGAAAATGGGCCATAAAACTTGACTTGAGACCTCTCCTTATCTATATGAGTTGAAAAACAGTTTCTGCAAGAGGAGTAGCTGTGGACAGACTGAATTGCATGATCCTCAGTCCCAATCCTCAAATCAACTGCCTGAGCAAGTGTGTTCCAGTGCTGACCCTTGGGTTTGATGTGGGCCAGAGGGACTCTGACTTCATCTGCTGTTCTCCAGTCTTCTTTTCCACAGAGGTTGTGAGCTAAGACACTCTTTGGAAGATCCCCTTCATAGAGGTGAGAATTTGCTGGCTTAAATTAAGATCAGCACATGAACTGATGATGAAACCCCCAAAATCCATATAAAAACCAGAAGGAGGGATGAGCCTGGCAGCATGCCATAACTCCAGGAGAGAAAAGAAATGTATCTGGCCATCTTCTGCCTCTCTTTTACAGCCCTTCAAATATTAAATTGTGACACACAGAGCTCTGTGCTCTCCTGCATGAAAAACAAGGATGTGCTCAGATAGCAAACCAGGATCACTGTCCAATCACTGCCTGAGCAGTGAAAATCACACAGGTTCATTAGCTAAAGAAAGGGTATTAAAAATGTAAATAGCATGAACTTCAGTGTAGTTAGAATTTTGAAGTCAACATTTGAAGGGAAAAATTGAGAAGAGTACCTGTAAGAAAAAGTAATTAACATGGACATGGATAACACCTAACTAAAGTCTAAATTCTGAACTTGTTATGAATTACCATCTGTACCTGACACTGATACAATCCTGCCCCATCCCAGAAGGTCAAAGCAGTAAATTCAGTGTACATTACCTGCTTGGGAGTGTGCAGCAGCTCTTGGGCCACAGCTGTAGCCACGATGGCCTTGCTGGTGGCTGCACTTGGCTGGAGGAAGAGTGAGAGCCCAGACACCAGCTGCACCCCGAGGTCTGTTATGGTCACTTTGTCATCCAGCACTGTCACTGTCTTCTCTGCCAGGATGGAGTCAGACAGAGGAGACAAAACCTTTGCAGAAACACAAAAGAATCAGCTTAGGAAAAGGCTGATCAATTAATATAACCTTTCTTAAGGTCGTCATCCCTTCCTGTCTCCAAAGCTTTACTCACAGAAATGAAGAGCACACTGAACAGGGAGTCTGATTTCATTAGAAGGGTCAGAAAAACATGAGTGGAGAGGTTATGGCTGAGAACAGCCAGGACTGGGAGCTGTCCTGTCCCTGCTGTGTTATTTGCATCGTTTCACCAGGCGAGTGGATTTAAAGTTTTTTCTCCTGTTATTCTGTGCTCCCATATGGATGAACTCATTAAACCTCCCAACTACTTCAAAGGCAGGTTAGCAGCCTAGGATTTGTCATTTACTTCTGGGCTTGGAAATATTCATTTCTCTGCTTTCTTCTGTTTCTGATGGAATGGCAAAACTAGAATATCCTTCCCTTTACTGAGCTAAGGGCTGTGCTGCTCTCTTCAGGGAACTATGGATAGCCAGTTCATGCACAGGCTGTCATCTCCACTTTCCTCATATCCACAGCCTAGATTAGCTCTATTCACCCTTCATCCCTTGGTTTTAGTAAGGCTTCACAGATCTAACCCCACCAGAGATTAGATTAATTGCACTCTGTGGGAATGGCAGCCACAGAACCACCCCAGAATCCCTGCCAGAGCAGTACCTGCATGGTTGTCATCCCCACTTCCCGTCCGACCAGGATCCTGCCCTCCTGCAGCCTGGCGATGTGAGGATCCTCCAGCTTCATGAAATCCATCACCAGCTCGGTGATGTCGAAGTGCCAGTCGGAGCCCAGCAGGTAGCTCAGCTGTCCCCAAGGGCTGGAGTCCTCGGCCACAAACTGGGTGAGCACCCTGACCATGGCATGCTGGTACTGCAGGGTGCAGCCTCTGCCCCTGCGCTCGTCCTCGTCCTCGTCATCGCTGTCCCTCGTGGGCCTGTGGAGGAGAAAGCGAGGCAGAAAGAAGTGTTTGTGAGAACAGCAGTGAAAATGAACATCAGGGTGCTCATGGTGAGTAAACAGAGCCCTCCCTTGTGGTGGTTTGGACCAGTGATGATTCTTGGCTGTCCCACACGATGGAGGAGCACACAGCTGTGCCACCTCTCCATCTGTGCTGCCATGGCCAAACACAGCTCTGGCAGTGACCTTACCAGAGCTCCACACTGTACTCTGCTGCCCAAGACAGCCACATGCACAAAAGCAAAACTCCCACAACTTTTAAAAGCTTTATTACATCTGCAGATGCCCAGTGGGAAGCTGGGGATTCCAGCACTGCTGCTCCTCAGGGAAGGATGCTGCATTTTGGCTGCATTGATTTTACAAATCACCCAAGAAATTTAGCAACTCAAGCCCACCTTTTGTTGGAAACAACTGGCACTCTCCAGCCTTTGATCTGGCTCAGCTCAGTGTCTGAGATGTCGATCTGCAGGGGCAGGCGAGGCACCCACACTGTCATCTGCAGGGGAGCACTGAGGTACTGGTAGGTGAAGTTCACCAGAGCATTCACCTTGCCCTTCATCTCCTTGCCATTGACGAAAACATAGTCACATCTGTCAGAAACCTGCGCGGAGGAAGAGACAGAGGAAGGACAAAAGGTAATCACCGTGACAGAACAAGCTCCGAGCGAAACCCTGGCAGCTCAACCCCAAAGCAAACAGCACAGGCTCCCTGCTCTTTATGCATGTTAATGATGGCCTTTTGCAATGGCAGCAGTGAACACAAAATCCTTCCCTGGCTCAGGAGGCACAATTATGCTGGAGATGCCTACAGAGTGGATACTATCTATGAAGCCTGCGGTTGATTTCCTGTCTGTGATGCAGCGAGCTGCAAACCCACGGCAGGGCTGGGGAATTTTTAATGAGCAAAGCTCCTGCCCAGCTTGGTCAAGAGGAACCCTGCAAACCCAAGCTGCTCTCCACAGGGGCAAGCAGCAAATCAAAGCTCTAGCATGGTGATGACCTTCCTCAGGGGGTGGTGCTGCTTTCAAGACTGGCCCTGCAGTAGATTTCACCCACTGAAGAGTAACAGAAGTCTACTCATTTCCTCTGCAATAAACATTATCTGTTTATAAATGTTTACATTTTGATTAAAGCTGTAAAGTATTTCTAAACACTACAGCAGATTTATCATTAATATGTAAATGCTGTCCTGAAATATAAGCAAGCATTATCATAGTCGTGTAAGAGTTATATCAGTAATCACTTCTTTAATCAGTGTTGTAATTTACAGACCATTGAGTTTTCTCATTTATTATGTTACTGAGTACCAGTGATAAAATCACTCCTGGATATATAAATCATTAAGAGAGATGCAGATAGTATGAAGTGACTCCGTGTGATAAAGTCATTGTCATCTCTATTCCTAAAGGTGTCATAAATGTCTGGGGAAATCCTGTGGCACATGAATCATGCATTAAGTGGTGAGCAGTGGGAGCTGTTCCATTACTAAATGAGCTGGTATGTCTGCAGGAATTAACAGCAAAGCCAGCACATCCCAGCTCCTGCTCCTGCTCCCATCCTGTCACAATTCTATTCCATCACCCCTAACGAGCAGCAGGAATGGTGGAAACACATCTCCCCACCTGAACATGTATTTGTATTATCATCTGCTCCCTTTTATCCGTTCCCAATCCCACTGCATTCAAATGAAGATTATCAGCTGGAAATGCTGATGTCCCCAGACTAATCAAACAGAAGATGTCCTCTGTGACCACAGATGCAGGAGCTGGAGTGCTCCCAGCTGGACACACACAGCCCCTTTGTTTCCTCTGCTGGCTGTAAGCACTGCTCATATTCTGGTAAAATATTTGATGATGAGATTGCAGAAAGAAACTTCAGAGAACAGAATACAAACATTTCTCTGCCTCATTCCCTAAGAGGGTTATTCTCTAACAGCTCTGTTGACTGAAGCACTACCATATGCTCTAAACCTGACCCATCCATCTCAGGCTTCTCCCTCACACCACCTGAGGCCAGTTTAAAGGCCTGAAGGTGGCAGGAATGTCTTCATTTTAGCACTATGAATTGCATGGCCTCATTTTACATCTATTAACTTGAATGGTAACACAGAAAGAGGTTTAGTTCACACCAGGCTGTTTCAGAATGACTATTTGATCTAATCTAAAAGTGCCATGCAGCAGAGGTCAGGAGGAACCCAATAATACAGAATAAATATCCTATATAACACCAGGCAGTAATTCACAACCCTTTCCTAGATGGGCTGCTCATTCTTTCTGTGGTGTCTCTGCATCAGCTTCACCCTGGGAGAGGAAACATCATGAAAATTTCTCATGAAAATAACTCCAAGGGCAGACAAGCAAGGGCTGCATGGCAGGAGCTCCATCACTGCAGAGCAGTGAGCATTCCAGCAGCCTCTGGGATGTACCAGCAGCTCCATCTGAGCTGCTCATGTCCATCCTGGAATGTTCAACAAAGCACCTTCAGATAAAGCTCTTGGTTCTTCAGCCTTACCTTCCTTTGAGCAGAAGCTTTTGGGAGACTTGTCAGCAAAATAGAACTGAACTCTGCTTGGAGCAGCAGCCATGGCTGGCCTGAAGGTGATTCCATCCCACTCATTTCTGAGGAGTTCAACCCAAAGACAAAATGAACTCTGCAGTTTAGTCATGCAAGGTGCTTATTGTTGCCCACTGCAAAGATTCTGACAACACACTCAGCTTCACACTGGTCAGCTCTGGTCCAGATGTATGATTTTGTATTGTCCAAAGCTCAGTGCTGTCAGTAACTGAACAAACCTAACTGCTGGGCAAAGAAAAAGAATAACAATAATAGCAAAACTGCAATTCCAAAACGCTTCTGGGCTGAGATCCAATCTCCATCTGTATTTGTAAAGCTGCTACAAGGCTCCGTGGGCATGCCACAAACAAATGGCTCAACAAGTCCATACAGCATCCTAAGGAGGTGGCTGAGCAGCCTCACAAAGCCTTCCAATTGCTCCAGGTTGGTGTTTATTGCTGGACATGCATCAGCAGCACTGGCAGCTCTTTAGGAGCTCATTGCAAAAAACATTCTTCTCTTCCCCAGGAACAAGCATTGCTAATGTCCTACATGTGCTTTTCCTGCTGCTCCTGTATTTCTGATGAGGAGAGAGGAGAGGAGAGGAGAGGAGAGAGGAGAGGAGAGGAGAGGAGAGGAGAGGAGAGGAGAGGAGAGGAGAGGAGAGGAGAGGAGAGGAGAGGAGAGGGAGAGGAGAGGAGAGGAGAGGAGAGGAGAGGAGAGGAGAGAGGAGAGGAGAGGAGAGGAGAGGAGAGGAGAGGAGAGGAGAGGAGAGGAGAGGAGAGGAGAGGAGAGGAGAGGAGAGGAGAGGAGAGGAGAGGAGAGGAGAGGAGAGGAGAGGAGAGGAGAGGAGAGGAGAGAGCAGAGCTCACACTGGACTGTGTTCCTGTATTACTGCATGTATTTTAACTCTTTTCAGATACCCATTCTGGGACCAGCATCGATTAATTTGGACAGAGAAAGGCAACACTTCCCAGCTGGTGCCACACAGGGGGTGAAGGGGAGAAAATATCTCTGCACCTAATCACAAGGTGGGTGTGCTCTCTGTGGGTTAATGATCCTCATGAAATGTTCAGGTAAAGCCATCCCACACCACCAGCCTCTGTAAACAGCACAGCTCAGCCAAGCTCAGCCTCAGCAGAAGAAAAATGAGAGCAAGTGGGTTTGCTTTCCTCGCCCTTCCCTCACACAGTGTCACTTAAAAAGTAAATAAACAAGATTTCTCAGCCTCAGAGAACAAATGCAGATGTTCTGGCTCTGCTACAATTTACAACATCAGCAAGCCCCAGGTAAGGTCTGATTTGCTGAGATGTCCCTTACAAAAAAAAGGGTGCAGCTTGTGTGGTGCCTCAGCTCGGATTAACTCAGGTGGAAATAACCTCACAGACAAATTAGTTCTGGAGTTATTCAATTCAGGCTTGGGACAACTCCTCTGATCTGTTCTGTGGGGTAAGACAAGCTGGAGACACAGGGCTGGCAGGGACAACCTAAGGCAATGTCACGTGGAAGCATGGAGGAAGGATAGAAGGCAGATTAAAAAAAAATGGGTCACATTAGAACTCAAAATATTTTTTTTTAATTAAAAAGGTGTATTTGTTGAAGAGGTTTTGATAGATGAAAGTATTTTTCTGTCTTTTCTGGCAGGTCAGGGAACAGTGCATGGCCAACCTCAGCTGTGGTTCTGCCCACGCCAGTTCAAGGAAGTTTCCAACAGAATTTGGAGACTCTGAGCAGTGATGTGTCTCTCATCTCCTGTAGTATTTATGCTTTTACTATGAAAACATCTTCCCTCTGAAAGTGCTTTTTATCTTTGCCATCAGAAGAAGTGAGCAATGATGAAGGGGAAGCCTGCTCAGCCACCACCTTTAAGTGATTGGGTTTTTTCTTTTCTGCTTAGCAGATCAGCTAGAAGTTTTGCATTTTAAAGAGCTCTCTGATGCTATTTCAGCAGTTTCTTTCATTATTAAGCTGCATTCAGCTACTTTTCCCCTTTTTCTCTATTTTCCTAACTTCTTGCTCCAGATTAAAACTAAAATAAAGAAGCAGACAGCAAAAGACAGAGCTAAGCACAACTCCCTAGAGGCTTCTGCTTTGTCTTTTTTCTGGCATTATATTTCTGTGCCCCCTTGTAACAAAGGCCATTGCCTTTCCAGATGACTTGGACAGATTCTCTCTGCAACAAATCACATTTTATTGAGCTGACAGAGGGAACTGCTGCCTGGAAATCAGGAGAGAATCACTACCTGTGGCACTGTGTGAGCTGGGCAGTGACTGTCCCTCTCCAGCTGGCACTGCTGGGTTCAATTCCACCACAAATACCCGAGGAATCTTCCTTCAGTTACTGGTGAAATCAGTTTTAAAAAGACAAATTTCTTGTCAAATATAAGCTAAGGCTGCCTTTCAAAATACAGTGAAGTCAAAGCACTGCTCTGGTTCATACCTGTTGTACACAGGAGTGGAAAGAATGAACCACAAGACCTAAAAATAAATGAGTGGTTGCCTCTGTGAGTCCAGATTTGTTTATTCTCCCAGTGGTGTTCACCTCTGGAGATACCAACTGTTCACCTCTCAAGGACACTTCAGAAGGACAAAAAGAGAAGGTTTGGATGCAGCAACCCTGTCAGGTTTATGGAGACTGAAAAACTGGGAGGCACCAGAACATTTCTAGGTTTCAGTCTGTGGTTTCAGGGCTGAGCAGCAATGAGGAGCTATGCTAACAGTGGATGTCCTGCTTGCATTCATCAGCTTCAGAATCTTGCATTTTTGTGTAAACCCATTTGCCCATTTCTGTTCTGCTAATGTAAATCTTGCTAAAATATTCAAAGGTTACATAAATGTTTAAATATTTATGAAAGCACTTCTATGAGCAGAGAGCTTTTTCCAGTGTCTCTTAAAGGAATCTCAATTTCAGTGACAAATTACAGGCTAATGAGCAAGGAAGAGTGCTGTTCAGCACTTTTCATCCATGAGACTCCTTGTGTTGAGCTCTGACACACCAGGAAGGCACTTGGAGCTCATGAAGGTCAAATTTGGGAGTCATCCATTCCATTGTGGAACACAGAGCACCAGGATGACTTATTCACCACAGACCAACACAGAATATATAGGAAATATTACACAGTGATAATCATTCCACAAGCTTTTCAGACAATTCTTTAAAATTCTGTAATATTCATGTCCTTGCTTATAGAATTTCTCCCATGATTTCTTTCTAACAACATCCTCTGTAGAAAGGGAATTATCCTCCATTAAATTCTACAGGTTTTGAAAGAGAGACTCCGTGTAGCTCTCTAGCCTTGATTCCAATTAAACACTATGGTCTTACACACAAAGGAAATCCTCTGCTACATGAACATTAGGCTTCATAAGAAGGATTTCAATGCTTGCCTGCATAATCCTGAATAATCAGTAACCTGGTGGAAAATTGAAGCTCTCTCAAGGCCCATACTACTCATTTTTTTCCAATTAAACTGTTTAAGTCAGATAAAAGTTCAAGCTTCAGAGCTGAGCTCTTCCATGATATTTACAGCTTTGTGACACTGTCAGAGCAGCCTTTAAAATGGAAACCTCCCCTGCAGGAGTTGCTAATTGCTGGGGTGACTTGGCTTGCCAGAGCCACCCCTGGCTGCCACCGATGGCAAAGCTCAGTGGTTTGGAAAGTGCAGCAGGAGCAAAGGTGAACACAGCCCTGCACGCCTAGCACTGGGGAAAATGTCATCAATACATTGGTGGAAATGTTATCTCAATACATTGGTGAAAATGGCATCTCAATGCATTGGTGAAACAACTGTCATGTCAATATATTGGGGAAACTGTAATGTCAATATATGTGGTGAAACTGGCATGTCAATAGAGTGGTGAAAATGTCATCTCAATACATTGGTAAAACCATCATCTCAATACATTAGTGAAACCACCATCTCAATACATTGGTAAAACCACCATCTCAATACATTGGTGAAAACTGGCATCTCAATGCATTGAACACTTGATTTGTTCACATTACATGCAAGAATAACCCTGAGAGCTCTTTTTCCCAATGACCCACCAAAAGAATGAATCTGTTTCATGAAACAGCTGATGAACGATTCCCACTCTGGGCACAGGGAGCAGGGCAGTATTAACTTGATTCATACTGATTCAGTTAATACTGAATATTAACTTTATTCACTGATTTCAGCCTCAGCATGAACTCTCTGCAGCTCTCAGTGGTGCTTTGTGCTGGTAAACATCACAAACGTGGGCTCAGCCCTCTGGTCACACCTCAGGCAAGGTTCCCAGCAATCCACACTAAAAACAGGGACAGAACCCCAAGCACTGAGCAGCAGAACTCTGGAAAATCAGGGCCACAGTTGCCATTTGGGCTCTCTCTGCTGAGCAGGGTCTGCATTTGCAGTATCAGCAGCCAGGTTAGCAAAACTATGCAGAAACCCCCCAAAGCCAGAGAGCTTTTCTTAGGGAAAAGGCTGTACATTACCTAATCTCATTACCAAGATTTCAGCAGCAGCTTTGCAGAGCAGTGCAGTGCATTTAACTAACTGAACATCATTCACTGCGACAGAGCTGAGAGACTAAAAGGGACACAAAATGCCAGCTGAGGCTGGAGGGCATCTCTTTGCTCCCAAATGACCAGCTTTTGAAGCTGAGCTGGAGCTGTGCTGAGCCACGGGAGCTCTCTGCAGCTCACATTATCACAGAAACCAGAATCTGCCTTGGTTTGTGCACTCTCCACTCAAGCAATTTCTGGAAATGGGGACAAACAGAGAGCTTGGCTGCTGCTCACTAGGGATATGCCAGCCCAGATATGCAGCATGGCCCCAAATATCCTGCTTGGCAAAGCAGATCCCAGGGTGAAATGACTTTGAGTTCCATCTACACAGTTTGGGCACTGGTTGTGCATCTGAGAACATCACAGAGCTGGTTATTTCCTAACTCACTGTGTGTCTACAGTGGACAGATTGACAATGTGGAAATTACAACCAGGGCTGAAAAGGAGAGTAGAAGCAAAGCATCCTCTTTTGTAACTCAGAAAGGTCTGGAGCAAACTGCTCCTCTTCCCAGCAGACCTGCAGGACTGATGTTGTTTTTCCCATTTACAGGACTGATGTTGTTTTTCCTATTTACTTTCCTGGCGTTGCTCCTGCAGCCTGGAAGGTGATTTTGAAGCACTTTCTGTGGAACCAGCAGCAGCAAAAATTCCATTCCACTGGAATTTCCAGAAGATGGAAAGGAGTCTATGCATGCAACTGCAATTACTACTAATGGATCCAGATATATGGATTCTATTGGTAAATTCCAGCTTAGCGAAATAAAATTTGGCTTTTGCTTCCATTTTAGTGCTATCATAAATTTGGTGTCCACTTTTAAAAGGTTGGACCACCGTGTGAAGGTCTAGAGCACTCAAAGGCATTTAAAGTTCATGAAATCGGCTGTAAATTTGGAAGTAAAGACTGGGAACTATGAGACAATAAAAAATGTGAAAGGAGTGGTAGTCAGCACATTCAGACAGGACACAAAGTGTGCACTGAGCTGCCCTGGGACCACAATTGTCACTGGGGAAATTGTAGATAGATCTTTAGTTCAGATTTCCACAGGGTTCTGTTAGTGAGAGCAATGTAACTGCATAAAATTAATATAAATAAGCTCTGATCTGATGGCCAATTGCTGGGCAGAAGCATTACCTTGAAGCTCTTTACACAAACCATGCAAAGGGACATTTATTTGATAACTAAATATTCCAGGCCAAGTGCTGACAGGCACTGAGCATCTTCACCTTCTGGCCTCGCTCTGCTAGGTTTGCCTGAATCCAAAGTTTCTAGAAATTCCACACAATTAAAAGCAAACAAAAATATCTACCTGAACCTCTAGATGATAATATAAGTAAGTATTAAATAGCTCTCAATAGCTCTCATGAATAATTCCATTTTTTAACATTAGTTTGTGGTTTAAAGCAATCTGCAGGCTTTAATGAACTCCAAACTCATGCACACAGTCCTTGTGCAAAGGGCTTTGCCCAAAAGACATAATTTATGATGACTGGATTTTATTTTTAAGCAGAAAGGTTACTCCCAACAAGGTCTCTACACCAGGATTTCACAGAGGAAGATGATATTTCTGAAGAATTTTACATAAAAGCTTGCTGGGGAATTTCAAAATGAATTAAGGATGAAAGGCCTCTGAGCTCATTTGAAGCTTTCTGAGTGCTTTTTAAAATCTGAACCAATTGAAGATGTCAATTGGCCTTGAACCCCAAACCACTTCCCCATGTAAAGAAAGAAATTTCCTGGAAATAAGAACATTCTGGACGGGAAAAAAAATTAAAAAGTGTTTTTTCCTTTATGATGAGATAAGAAAATCCTTTTTTTCCCAAGCATTTACCAGAGCTGTGTTTCCAGCCAGCTGTACATTTTACAGAGTTGCACTCATGTCATCACAGCCACACCCCTCCAGAGATTCTGCATTTATCCCTAAAACCACAGCAGACAAGTTTCTCTCGTCAGCTGAGCAATTTCAAAACAGCTCTGAAGAGAAAGAAATTCCACCGGAAAGATGTCCCTAGCTGATTCCAATCAATGCTGGGAGTTAACCTCCAGTTATTTGTTTCACTCCAACTTCAGAGCAGCCCAGCCAGGGGAGGATTCTGGAATCCACTTACAGATGTTGTGATTGTGCAAACAGCCTCTGCTTTAGGGGATCCTTTTAGTGGAGAGAAATTATTTCTGCAGAAAATAAGAGAAGAGCCCAGCAGGGCCCCAAGTGCTAAGCAAAGGACACAGTGCTGCAGGAAAACATTCTTCCCAAATCAACTGCTGGAGAACTGTAACAGTCCAGGCTGAGCTGCAATTACTGTGAGAACACACTGGTTTTTGGGAGGCTTGGGAATTTCATTTCTTCTTGATCAATGTGCTCCAAAGCTACAAAACCCAGAAGCCATTTTTTCCAGAAGGATTTTTATTTGAGAAATAATTGTGCTGTCATTTTCTATGCATCATCTGGTGATGCATTACAAATCACATATATATATTTTTTTTTCCCCTAACCTGAATCTTTCTCTGAGTGGAAGAACTTAAAACTGGTCCTTTTCACTGCTGGCAATTCCACAGGGCTGGAATTATTTGGTGAAATTTTGTAAGATGTTTAAGCAAGATGGAATCACACTAGCCCTTTTCTGATTTTTTAAAAATTATTATTTGTGAATGCTAGCTTGTACTTTTTTCTTACTCAGCAAAGTGGTTTCCAATCAGGTTACAATCAGGATGATCCCAAAACTAAATTTCAGTTTTTACTTTGATTTGTAGTTACATGACTACCTCAGGAAGAACATTAACAGGAATTCCTAGGGATTAAAATCTCTGTAAAGCATTGAGCTCCAGCAAAATGGAGCTATTTGGGTTGGGTTTGAGGAATCCACTGAAAGCAAAAAGCTTCCTGTTAAAGTCTTCTACAGGGGTTTCCTTAGCTCAAAATATAACTATTTTCCCCACCTACATGACCAACTGTTGGATGTTCACAGGAGTTGATTGCTTTCCATGACCCCACAAACTGACCTGACCATAAAACATGATGCTGTTTATAGTGGCATCACTATTTCTATATTACGCATCCACGAGAGATAGGAGCACACTAAAAACCCCCAAAAAATGTCATCACAAAGCCCACTGTGTTGTATTCTGCAAAATCAGACTTGGAATAAAATGGACTAAAATGGAATAAAATCCCTGTTCCAAAGAATCCCCAGAGCAAGGCTAAACTCCCCTTTGCTCCAAACCATGCAAGTCGTGCATGGCAAATGCCCTGGGGTTGCCCCAGAGCACTGCCTGCCCTGATTGCTGCCCAGCTGGGCACTGGCAGCTCCAGCAGGATGGCTCTGCACTGCACTTGCTCATCCAATCCATCCCAGCCAGGCTGCTGTGGAGGTGAGAGGCACAGCTGGAAAGGTGATGGGAACATCTGGAGGAGCAGCGCTAACAGCAGAGCTGCTTTCAGGGTGAATGTCATCTGTGCACAGAGGACTGGAGGTGGAATTACCAAGGCATTTGAAAATATGGATAAAAACAACTCAGTGTGGTGGCTGTGCTGCTGCTCCTCACTCTTCCTAAAAATCCCTCTCCATGCTTTTGGAACAGCAGCACAATTAATTGGCAGGAGCTGATTCAGTGGTTATTCCCAGCTATTTTCCTTTGGTGTATAAAGCATGAGAACTCAGACACGTCTCCATGGCATGAACTGACCTTGATGACGTCCTCCCCCGAGGATTTGCACTCCACAGCCTCGGAGATGTCGGTGACAGCGCCGTTCTCCTCGACGGACACCACCTTGACGGGCACTGCCACCGTCCTGCCGGTGAGGATGGCCGTGTTGAGGATCTCCGTGTCCTGCACACAACACAGAGCACAGCACTGCTCACACCTCAGCTCCCAGGGCCTGGAGAGCTCAGAGAATCTCAAATAAGTGCACCCTGCTCAAAGGCAGGGTAACCCCAGCCTTGTTGTATCTGCTGAATAAACACAGTCAGTTCTGCACTCTGCTAACAGCACCATGAATTCACATCAGCAGCACATCACAGGTATTTTCTCCTTCTGACATACATGGGGTTATTCCCAATATTCACCTCCCAAAACGTGATTTCAGAGTTGTTACTAACACAGCTTGATGGCAATGTTTGGGTAAGGATTCAAGAGCCTCCCAAGCCCAAATGTTGCTCTTTGAATCTCAGCCCGTTGCAAAGCTGAGGCCTCTCTGTGAACTCTGCCTCTGGAACTGTTTCAAGATTATTTAATTTCCTCTGATATGGCCAATGAAGCAATGCAAGGAATCCAGAAGGACTTGGTGATGCTGTTAACTGCAGGGAAAATAACAAGGAAATGTGAAGTTTGAGCTGGGGTTGTGGCATATAAAAGCCTTTCAATGCACCATCAACCAGGCTAACACTTGGAGCTCCTCAACCATTTCAGCATCACTGTATTCCCAAGATTCCCATACAGGAAGAACTTCAAAGTTTTCTCCAACTTTTCAGCTTTCAATATGAAGTGAATAAAATATTCAGCAAATTCCTCAGCACTGAAGTCATGAGGACTGCAGCCACTGATGTCAACAGCAGCAAAATGGAGCACTGATACTGTTGATACTATTTTCAATTCAAGTTTAGTGAGTTTGAAATTTAGGTCAGATTTTCTTTTCATCTTGCAACTTGTTATTTCTCAGGTTCTCCTTCAGCTCTCATAAGAAATCCCATCAAACTTAAAAGAAAATGCTAAAAAAGGAATGTTGACTGTTCTAGAAATGTAAGAACCCCAAATCATTCCTATTGCACAGGAGAAGACAAAGCTACCCAACATATCAAATCAGAGCTGGATTTTTAAAGGATATTATTGGGATATCCAAGGCCATTCTGAGGAACTCCTGACTTTCAAAGACACCCCCAGCCACCTCTATAAACTCTGCTGGGTATCACATTCAGTAAAGTGCTGCAGTGAATGTTTGGCTTTAGAAATTCACTTCTGCTGTCCAGACTTCAACATTTTGTTCCAAAAGTATTTATTTCCATGTCCTGGCATTTTGCTAAGTCCAGAAACAGATGCCAAGGAGCAGATCTCAACATTTGAGGACAAAACCCCTCAGTACCAAACCCCACTGCTCCTCTCTCTGCAAACCTCCAAAGCAACAAGCCCTGAGTAACCCCAGGGCTTCACCAAAGACATCAGAACACAACTGCCATGGTGCATTTGGCTACTGCTGGGTGTCCTTCAAAATTCATCTTCTGCCTCAATTCCTTAAAGTGTATTTTTGTGTCTCTGAGTGTTAAACACCAAAAACTAAGGACTCCAGAGCAAAGGAGCTCCAGGGAGTTTGGTGGAAATGACGGGAAATCTTTTCTTTGTGCTTTGAAATGGTTTTACTCAGATCCACCTTTTCTTCAGCAACCAATATGTATTACTGATACAGAAATGTGATTTAAAGGGGCAGCTTCAGAGGAAGAGAAATACCATAAAGATAAAAGAGTTTTGGATATAAAACACACTCTGTGGCTTAGGGATTTACCCATGTTTGCATTTAATGTTAATTTATGAAGTTCACGAGCGATCAGAAAATCATATGCACATAAACCAAAGGAGAAACAAGCCTTGCTCCACTGCCAAGAAGATAAAAACAAAGCCCTGCTTATGCAGTGAGGTGAGACTTTTGTGCCACGAGCAGCAGAGTAAATCCATCATCAAGGTTTAACTCCCAACAAGCTCCTCCCCAGCACCAGCATGGCCTCAAATAAAGGACTTTCTGCTCCTGGGAATTAGACTGCCAAGGAAAACTTGCTCAAGTGGAAATAAGTAAGAAAGGAAAAGGAGGATAAACCAACAGCTAGAATGTAAGCTCAGTCAGGAATTACTGAAAGAATTGGGATTGTTTAGAACAGAGGGGATTATAGGGAAAGATGTTTACTCTTTCCATATACATAAAAGTCTTTAAAAATGATGATGAATATAATGTTTTCCATGCTCATGGACAAGGCCTGAGGTAATGGGTTTAAACTGCAAGAAGGCAGATTTGTGTGACATTAAGGTAATCTTTATTATAAAAATAATGATGGAGAATGGATTAAATAGGTTGTCTGGGCAGAAGAAAATGCACAGTCTAGCCCAAGAGATCTCTGAAGAACAGATTGTACTTCATTCAGAAAGAACAGAAAGGGAAGAAGGGAGGAAGGGAGAAGATGAACTCCTGTGGTTTCCTCACCACTTCCTCCTATTTCTTCAGAAGTGAATGATCCCACAATAATCCTGTGTTCTCAATAACCCTGTCCTGTTCTCCCTCCACGAACAGTATCATCCTTCTCTGCTGGACAAACAAAACCATCTCTGCTTTTATCATGGATCTCCTGACAGGCAAATGTCACTGCCATTCCTGCTTCCTGCACTCCAGAGCAGAGCTGCCCCACCAACTGCTCAGAAATCAACTGTCACTCCTGTTCCTCTCTTTCCAATAGGTCATCCTTGATCTATCTCAATCCTCAGAGACTGTGGTACAAAGACATTCATACAAAGGTCCAAAACCTTTTCAAATTTCCCAAGACCTTTCTGGAGGGAAGAAAGGAAATTTGGCTCCAGGGACACGATGAGCAATTAGAAACCCCAATCTCCTGCCCTTTGCTAATGGTTTCATTACAGGAAGGAGAGTCTATATGAATTAATTTATTTGGATTAATTACCTCAGAGATGCCTCTGCCCCAAGAACTGTAAAAGGCACTGTTTGTCATGTCAAAAGGCTACTGAAATCCCTTCTCTGTAGTCCAACAGGAACATCAGGGATTTCAGATTCGTGATGAGCACAAAGGAGATGGAAAAATACTGTAAATATTCTCTAATGGTTTCCTAGGGGGTAGCACCACAGCCATTAGGGATCCTCAGCAGTGGGAAGGGATTGGTGCTCTGAGCAGAGAGGGAAACCTTTTGCTGTCACCTCCTCTGAAAGCAGCCAGAACTCATGGACATCACACAGATCACAAAATACTGATGTGGAAGCAATTAATACTTCCCACACTATACTAACAGCAATTTTCAGCTCTGCCACTTCCCTTACTGAGGCTCTAAGTGCTCTGAGATAGTGAAAACCAACCAGAAATAAAGACCAGAGAACAAAGTCTTGATGTTATTGTCTTTTTTTTTTTGTTTGGAACTCAAACAGAGAAACGCATATCCTACATCCCTGTATATGGAAGAGCCTCTTGGCACAACTTCTCCTCCTCTGTGTTCTCTTTTTATTGCTGCAATAAAGCCAAAGGCAACTCAGTGAGAACTGAGCCTCTGCCTGACTGAAAACTCTGAGTGGCACAGCAGAGCATCCATGGCCCAGGACTCCTCAGAAGCTGAACTGGAAGAGATAAAAATAAAAATAAAAGGAGCTCAAATAGACTCTGTCCGCCCAGGAGCACCCTGAAGGTGAGCCACAGACACAGGGTCTGGCTCAGCACCCAGATTTATTTCCCTGCATTCTGCCACCTCCTGCAGCATCCCTGATTATCACTGAGGAGCACCAGCAGCCCAATCTCCGAGGATCTGTCCAGAACCATTAGGGAAACAATTGTTCTCCCAGCAGCACGGGAAATACAACAGGAGAGGTGGTGCTTCCTAGGTCTCATTTTAAAATAATATACTGCCCTGATTGCAGGCTAATTTGGGAGTGTACAAACAACATTACTGAGAAACTTTCAGAGAGACTGAGAATTCACTGGAAATGAAGGCACTTTTCAAAATCACAGCATCTTGGCCATTTCCACATTCTTTAATTTTTAAAATCCCCCAAGAACTTAATCTACTTTCAGTGCAGGCAGCAATGAAAGTTTTAAAATCAAATTTATTTTGTGTGGCAAAAAACTGAAAGCATCTGATAGCAATGTTTGGACTTGTTCCCCAAGAAATTCAAAAAATGAGGGAAGCAGAGTAAATTGAAAAAACCAGAAAGAAGATGAACTACAAGTAAGCATCAATATCCAGGTCAGAAAGAAGGTTCTGTAAGTGAATTGCAAACTCTACAAAAGGCAGGATTGGCACTTCCAGAGCTGCAATGGAGAGCTGCACAGATAATCCTCATGGAAACAAGGGAGATTGGAGCTCTGAACTTTGGAAGCTTCCAGGTGTGCTGGCAGCACAAAGCCCAAATCCCACCATCATCTGACTGACACTGCAGAGGCAGAGTTGGTTTTATTGTTTGAAGAACATCTACAAACTCCCAGTCAGGATGGTTCTTTCTTGTTACCAGGGCATCCCTTCAGTGAATACAACAGATAAGGAAAAATTACTATTTAAATGTTTTTAATTACAAATAGTATAATTAAAAAACAATTTTTATTCTTCTTCTAATGATGAGAGGAAAACTCTAGTGGGTAAGCCCAAGGAGGTAAAGGATATATTCAAAAGCAAATCACTGAATTCTGTAATTGTTAAAGAAATTACTTTAAAAATGTATTTACAGAATTTGATGCAATATCCCCACTTTCCAGGGGATCTCCAAGCTTTCCTCCTTGGAGCTGCAGTTACAACCCAGAGCACCACAAACCTGCTCATCCTCTGCTCCTGCCTGTGTCAGCTTCATTTGGATAAAATCCACCAGCAGCAATACTGGGCTGAATATTTCCTTCCACAGCTGCACTCACTGTGCTACTTCAGAGCAAACTCTGCAGGACTGCTTTTCAGAAAAATCCCTTCTTTCTTAGAAAGGGGAAATAATCCCCCTAAAGTAACAGTGTTCTGGGCAGAGCTGAGAAATCTGTGCTCAAGTTTGGTCACTCAGTCAGGTAAGCCCAGGGTGACTCTGCAGCAATCTCACATTTTATTCCAGCCCTGCTCCAGCCAGGGAAATCACCCTGCTGGCAGTGGGAGCTCTGCACAGAGAGCAAAAATTCAGAATATCAGCCTCAGTCGCTTGGATTGAGCTGAAGAGCAAACCTTATGTTCATCCAACCTCTCAGTTGTAAGAAGGCAAGCATTCAGCCTTGACTAATTTAGGAACTAATTCAACATTAAATTGTGGCAGAATGAGGAAGCAAAGTGACAGCTGTTTAATTAAACTCTAAATCCGATTAGATGGTGTTATCAAGAGAAATCCATGGGAGCCTGAGGTCATGAGAATGGTCCTGTTTGCAGGCTGGAAACCCAGCGAGTGGAGCCTCCCAGAATGATGTTAATCATGGCTTAGCATTTCCATTTGTCCCTCACCAGTGACAAACCTGCAGAACAGACCTGGAGGAGTGACACAAAAATGCCATTTCTGCTGGAATTGCTGGGAAGGCTGCTTGAAGGAGAATGTGGAAAATACCTTCCAACCAACCCAGCAGTTGTCCTACTGAAAAAGGAGAGAAGCAGCAAGGAGTTCTGTCCACCCAGGAGAGCTGCAGGGCTGGGCTGTGATTTCCCATCACCCTGAGGCACAGGGACACCTTGGGGACACATCTGCCAGAGGAGAAGATGCAGATGTGGGAGACAGGAAGCAAACTGCCAGCTGCAAACAGCTCAGATCATCCAGCGAGGGGCACTGAGCTGTGCATCCCAAATTCCAGGGGCATCCCAAATTCCAGGGGCATCCCAAATTCCAGTGGCATCCCAGATTCCAGTGGCATCCCAGCAGAGGTGCACTGCACTGCAGGCAGCTGTGATGCTGATTTGGGAGGCTGGGAACACAATGGTGTGGATTGGAGTTATTACTGCTGCTGAGATTACAGCTGATTAACGCAATGACATTGTTAGGCAGCAGACTCTGTTTATCTACATAATCCTCCGATTAACAGTAAATTATACATCGTGCTTTCTGCCAGCTGAGTTCCCTGACACTCCCCATTCACAGGCAGCGAGTACAAGAGGGGGAAGAAGCTGATATTCTGCTTTTTAAATTCTTAGCACAGCCTCTGGAAGAGCAGGAGTTCTACAGAGCTAAGAGTTTGGATGACTGAGGAGCCCCTGAGGTGGAGTCACCCTGGCAGGAGTGGGGAAGGGCAGATTTTGTTGGGTGGATTTTAGGCTGCTCTTGTCCCCAATATTGCTGGCTCATCACATCTTATCCTGCTCTGCTTCATTTATCCATTTATAACATGAAGGCTTTTACTTCCTGAGTAGTAAACTGCAAAGGAAACAGGGTGATGGTGTTAGGAGTGAAACCTAAAGAGGACAGCCTGCTAACTCAACAATTCCCTCAGCACCCACATAAATCCAGAGGGAGCCCAGCTCACCCCATGGCTCCAAGGTCCATACTGCCAAGGAGGATGTTAGCTAAGGAACTAATCACCTGTGGAGAAAAATTAGCCCATTCAGAATCTACGTAAGAAACAGACCTAGTGAATAAAAGTGAATAAAAGTTGCCATTTCTGCAGTGTGTTTCTGACTAGGACAGGAGAACAAAGGAGCTCCAAGTTCCTTCTGGATGCTAATTCCACTCGACACACGACAGCACTGTGAGCAATCTTCTCTTTGTTAAATCTTTGTTAAATGGCCAACAACACACATCTCTGTGGCGCAGAAATTAAGGACAATACCTGCCCTGAAGAACAAACAATGCAGAAGTCAAGGCCAGCCAAAACATCTCCTGTGGAAAGACCCCAAGGTGGAGGCTGGCACTGTTCTGTCCCTGGCATGCACGAGGCTGGTTTGAAGACCCTGATCAACATGATGTCTGTGGGTCTCCAGGAGCCTCAGAGGGGCTGGATGGAGGAAATGTGGAGCTGGGGACACAAGAAGGGATTCAGAGTCATCCTTCTCACTTCCCAGAAAAGTGGCTTTGACAGATAAAGCCCATCGGTGCTCAGGCTGGGCTGGGGATGCTCAGAGACCACTGCCAGAGAAACAGTGGCACCTTCCTGGGGCCACAGGGAGAGCAAGCAAGGCTGGGATGAGAAGTTTTTGGGCCACAGGGAGAGAAAGCAAGGCTGGGATGAGAAGTTTTGGGCCACAGGGAGAGAAAGAAGGCTGGGATGAGAAGTTTTGGGCCAAGGGAGAGGAAGCAAGGCTGGGATGAGAAGTTTTTGGGCCACAGGGAGAGAAAGCAAGGCTGGGATGAGAAGTTTTTGGGTCCAGCAAAATGTTCCCTGTAGCTCTGGTGAACAGTGTAATTTATGACGAAGATCTAAGTGTCTCTTCAAGATGGGAACTCAGTGTTCTGCAAATGCAAAGCCCTTTTAATCAACGGTCTTGTCTCTGTTTAGTCTCCATATTAAGATAAATCTTAATTACTGGCCCCCTCCATTAGCAGCAAACCGTTCCATTTTCTTCCCTGCTTGTACAGTTTTCAAATACCCTGCTAGTGGAATTTTGGAGTCCTGATAAATGACACTCTGCAGACAGAAAAGGGGGGATGCAGCATATATTAAGAGACAGGGATGCAGAGAAATATCTTTGGCTCCTCGGGTGACTAATCCCCACTTTCCTTGCAGTGAATCCATCCTGCTGGCATTCAGACGTGCAAAAGGCAGCATCACCAGTGATTACTTTGATTTAGCAGATGCAGACGGTGTTGCTAAATGCAATTCTCTCACCTGTCAGAAGTGAGCATCCCTTGCAAAGGGAGGAGAGACTGGAGCACCTAATTGCTTTGTTCTGACTGCAGTTAGTGAGGGAAATGCTGGCATTGCTCAGGGCTGGGTGTGGGATGAAGAGCCAAGGGCAGGTAGAGAGCTCTGGACTTGACCCAGATTATTCTGACAACAGCAACTCCCTTCCTATGGCTTGTAAGTTTGAATAAAAAGGTAAAATCTCACCAGCATAAGCTCCATTTGCAAAGGCCATGAATGATGCTGTGGCCAGCAGGAGAACAAGCAATGGTCACAGGCTGGGTTATAATCAGGATAAACCTTCCAAAAGGGACAATGAGAAAGTTTAAAGGGTGGAATAAAGAATGCCTTTCTCCAGAGCTTATGGGAACAGAATTCCTCTGGCAGACAAGGCAGCTTTCTGTGACCTGCTGAAGGGGATAAGCAGTTCTTTTCACTTCCAACATCTGAAACCAGGTGGAATAAAGAGCCCTTAATGCCTAGAAAGTCCAGAGAAACAGAACCCCAGAGCCACAGAACCCCAGAACTACAACCCCACCCCCAAACCCCAACCCCCACCCCCCCCCCCCCCCCCCCCCAGAACCCCAGAGCCACAGAACCCCAGAACCCCAGAGCCACAGAACCCCAGAACTACAGAACCCCCCCCCCAGAACCCCAGAACCCCAGAATCCCAGAACTACAGAACCCCAGAACTACAGAACCCCAGAACTACAGAACCCCAGAACCACAGAACTACAGAACCCCAGAACCACAAAACCCCAGAACCCCAGAACCCCAGAACCACAGAACCCCAGAACCCCAGAACCCCAGAACCCCAGAACCACAGAACCACAGAACCCCAGAACTACAGAACCACAGAACCCCAGAACCACAAAACCACAGAACCACAGAACCCCAGAACCACAGAACCCCAGAACTACAGAACCCCAGAACTACAGAACCCCAGAACCACAGAACCACAAAACCCCAGAACCACAGAACCACAGAACCACAGAACCACAAAACCACGATGCCTCTGAAGCTTCTGTCACTTCCTCTAATTCTTGAACAGCTGAGAATCACATTCAGATTTCTTTTAACAAATTGCTTTCAGGAGTAAATATTTACTCCACTGTATTTGTTATACTAAGTTTATGATATGCAGTTCATAAAACCAATTCCAAACTTAATTTTGGAGCTGTAAGAGTTTGCCACAGGCACTGAGACTCACCAGGAAATCTTATTTCCTCTCCCTTGTGAAATAAGGATCTAAGCACTTGCATTAATATTTCTACCAGTGAAGTTCCACTGCCTGAATATTAATGCTACATGTATTTATTATTTCTCTAAAAGCAACCCCATTCTGGCTCCACATGTCAATGCTGAGCAGTGACTTTGGAGTTTCTACACCAAGGAGGTAAAAAGAGCAACCAGATCAACTGATTCTCAGCACCTCCTGGTGAATAACTGATGCTTGCTTTCTGAGCAGATCCAGGGATGAGAAAATTCATTCCCACACCATCTGACACTGTTTAGTTTTGGGTTTGTTGCTGAATAAAACACTTTTTTTCTATTTTCCAAATATATGTGGGGAAATACATAGCCCTGAAGTTATATCACAACAAAACAAAGAAATTGATTACTTGTATTAATAAAGTATAGACCTCCAAGTACCACTATAGCTAAGTGACTAAGTAAATCTTGATTTGATAGCTCAGGGCTTTTAATTTTTTAATTTTTTTTTTTTAATATATAAAACCTCTGCTTTGTTTTATCTTAAAACCTGCACAAAGCAAGGTGCAATCAGAACCACATGGTGATTTCTGCACAGGATGGATTGGGTTAAAGCAATGACTCCTGACTCCTCAGGGACCCTGCAGCCTTGGAGGAGCCTGGAACATCCTCATACAGAAAACGGGAGGGATGGAACCAATTTCCAGGTGTGCTGGAGAGGATTCTCCGGCAGGAAAGCCTCTGCAAGGACAGGGATGTCTCAGAGTGCTGTGGGACTGCAGAGGGGCAGTGCAGCCCCAAAACTCCTTCCTCCCACCAAAACTGCTGCCCTGCTGGGATCAGGCAGGAAAGGAGCTCAGCTCACACTTGGCAATGTCTTACACCTAAATTCAGCCCTTTTCTTAATGAACCAAATCCTCGAGAAACATCTCCAACCCTCCTTCTCCCCAGAATTACTCTGACAACACAATCCCATCAGATAATGAAACCCCCTGGCTGATGGGAAAAGCAAATTAACAAGGACACGGAATAAAATCAACTCAGCGTTTTCATGCTTGGTTGTGTCTTCCTTTAGCATCTGAAAAGCTGTAAATGTGTGCAGTGTGTCTGTCACCATCAGAGTGTCTCACCAGTGCCTCTGGCTGGGGTTTCTCTGCCTGCCAGGAGCTGTGGCACCAAATCCCAGCAGGAACAGCTCACTGAAACCCCAAACTGCACCAAAGATGGCTCTGCTTTCTGTTCTCTGAGCAGCTCTGTCAGGACTCAGCAGCCAATTTGGATTTTCAAAGAAAAATGGGATTTCCTGCTGTGTGGAGGAAGAGGCTGTGACTGAAAATGACTTCAAAGGAAACAAGTCTGGAACCACTTAGAAAAAAAAAAATTAAGGACAACTGCAGGAGATGGGAAGCAGAGCCCCACATTTCATCCTTCCATAAGCACTTAAAATATAGAATAAGGACATAAAAGTGACTGGAGAAGATGGGAAGCAGAAACCCACATTTTATTTCTCTGAGCTTATACATAAATAAAAATAATAAAACCTGGATTTTTGAAAAAATACACTTCTGTGTAACACAGGAAACTACCTGCTCCTCTTGGTGCCATTTCATTCCTTACTTTCAATATTTTGCTCAATTGACTCAGAAATGAAAGCACTTACATAGGAAACACATTATCCAGAGAGAAAAAATTCTACTTATGGCTTGAAATGTGAGTGATTACCTGAGATATTCCAACTCCAGCACCCTAAGTGGCTCTTTTTAGCATAGGAAATGGAAACAGATGGAAAGCTGTGAAGTGACAGGTTAAAAGCACTTTTTCTGAGACCAACACACTTGAGAACCATTGCTGAGCAGTGCTGCTTAGGGATGGAAGAACACTTGCAGATGCTTATGGATACACTTGATAAATACAAGCAATAAACTGTCCTAAGTTCTCTGGAAAACTTATGTTTTTATGCATTTCTGCAGTGCATGAATTATACACATTTCATCTCTGGGAGATGCATGAAAACATCTACAATACGTAGTCATACATATCATTTTTTATCTAATAAGCACCCTTAGAGAAGTGCTCAGGAAACAGAGTGGAGAGAAACATATTAAGAGCATTAACTGAGTGAATGTAGCCACTAACAACATTCCCAGGAAAAGATAAATATTTGTTACAAATACCAAAAGCGAGGCCAATAAAACAGCCTCAGAACCTGCAGCACATTGTAGCCTTATAACCACAAAAATAGCTTTTCATTTGCTCAAACATCTCAGGAATAATTGTCAGAGGGAGCTCTGGGCTGTGATGAACACCTCCCATGTTTTCTCCACTGCTGAATGATCCTATTAAGTTTCTCCCAGATGGAAATGAGAATATTGGTGAAGGCTGAATGGGACAGCAAGGCCATGGATGGAGCTATAGAATATTTTCTTGATGATTTCATGGCCAACAGTTCTCCTTTATTGTACAAAGACATGAATCTGCCAATTTAAGGGCATTTTCTCCAGATCTGTCAGTCATTTATTCCCTTTCTCCTGAACCTGAGGAAGTGATTTGGAAATGGCTCCCTGGTGAAATTGGGTTTGCTCCACCAACAGGCACAACTCTGGTGGTGCCTCCAGCCTGGGAGGACTGGGGGAATACAGCTGCTCGTAAAAAGGCAATTTTCATTAGCCGTTTGAAATTCTTCCCAGGTTCATTTCAATTCAACCTGAGCCCTGATCTCCACTTGGCTTGATAGCTCTAATAATGGTGCTGTAATGGCTGTCATCAATGGGCAGCTGCAGGCTGGAAATACAGGAGGATAGCAGGACTGGAAATACAGGAGGATATCAACAGGGAGTTGCAGACTGAAAATACAGAAGGATATCAGGACTGGAAATACAGGAGGATATCAATAGGCAGTTGCAGGCTAGAAATACAGAAGGATAGCAGGACATTTGTGCACAGCAGCCCAGGCTGCAGATGTGTGCAGATGTGAGGATATGCATTAAAACAAGGCTGGGAGGCATTCTACGGGAGCAGGAGACACAGATTTGATGACAGGGGCAGTGCTTTTCATTTTATATTATATTATTATATTAATACATATTAATATATATTATTATATTATATTATATTATATTATATTATTACATATTTCCACCCCACATCCTTCTTACTGTAAATATTTTGCAAATGCAATTTTTTTAAAAATTTTTTTTTCAAAATTATTTTTCGAAATTTTTCAAAACCGACCCCACTGAATCCAACATCCACTTTCAGTAAAGCCAAAATCCATCCCACCAGTAAACCCTAAAGGCTCCTCACCAATGTGCTTCCCTGTAGTCACCCCAAGCACTTCTTCTCTAAGTTATTCCAAGGAAAGGACACAATAATGCTCACAGTGTGGGGTGGTCTGAACCCTGTGACTGAGGTGAAATAATTTTGAATGCTTTATGGACTTCAAGGATTAAGTCCCAAGGACAACTTCTTGTTTTAAGTAACTGGGGTAGTGCATGATCCATGGATGATTTTTATGGCCGCTGTGGAGGTTGTGAACTTGTTTTATTTGTGTAGATTAATATGCCATGGATTATTAATGAGCTGCTCTCTCCTTCTCACAGACACTATTCATGTCCTACAAGCTCCTGAAGTTGCTCAGTTCTTGGCTGAAGTTTGTGGATGGCAGAGCCCTATTTAAACCACAGTGACAGGGAAGCACTATTTCAATTTAATTTAGTCTGCTTTGAAATCGGCAAGATAAATTTTCTACCTGCTCTTTCCTTATTTTGGCTGTTCAGTTTTAATTTTCCATCAGCAAAATCTATAACGAAGACACCACGAATTCTTCTGCAACCGCTATGAAAAAGTGGCAATAAAAATGCAGAAAATAGTCATTATTATTTCCCATCCTTGTACCTGGATTATTCTTCCTTTTCAAACAGTTTATCGATTTCCCTGACTTCAGCTGCACAGAGGCAAAGCAGGAACAAGATGATTGCATTAATGAGAGCAGATCCTGTACAGACAGCAGAAACTCACTGCGCTTACAAAGATGAGAGAGTGACACAGGAAAATTCAATTATTGATCAGACACATGTCTGATAGACTGGTGGGCCTTATAATATAGAAACTGAACCTGGCATGTATCTACAAGGAGGAAAATGAAATATATACAGTATGTATACTCACAGATGCAATTATTTCCCCCTTACTCCAGCAAAAACATGTTTTACCCTCAGGGGTTGCTCATCCAGATGCTGCTGGAGGCTCATGGCTAGAGAAGCATCCTTGAAAGAGGTTGCTGTGATCATTGTGTAAGTCAGGGATATGACAGCCAAAGGGATCAAATCCATTTGTTTGAAGCAGTATTTAATTTGTTAGCATAACCTGGAGCAACCCCAGTGACCATTAACTTTATCTGAGCATCTCACAGCAACTTCCAGCCATGAAAGAACCTTGAAAACAGATCTGTGTGCTTGAGAGCCTGGCTTTTTTTTTTCCCAGCTCTACTGGATGGCCTAATAAAAGACATCACCTCTAGCCACAAACCTTACTTCACTTGTATTTTTACTCTTCTATTTTAGTCTATTTTTCACTCTTTACTCTAACTTCTATTTTTACTCAGCTAGACCTGCCCTGCCAGTACTGAAGCAGGGGGGATGAACATCCATGTTTAAGCAGGGAATTTTCCTTCCTCAAGAATGAGCAGTGCAGAATGAGGCTGCCAGCCAAAATCCTTGCATTGTGCCATAGGAAATGCAGGTCCATTTTAGAGATGAGTCAAGCTGCTGTGGGCCTGAGCCAAAGACGTGAGCGAGGCAGAGCTGCAGACAGCCGTGGCTCCTCTGCAGCAGACAATCCTATTTCTGCACAGCAGAGTCTCCCAGTGCCTAATGACTGCTCCCTAATTCGGATGAGGTAAGAGCAGCGAGGAGGAATTACTGAGGAGGAATTACTGAGGAGGAATTAGTGAGGAGGAATTACTGAGTCTCCAATGACTTATTCATTACCACACCAAGCTCACTCCTGAAGTTTGCCATCCTTCAAACATATGCCTCAGGACACCTGTGCCAGCTGGCAGCTCCTCTCCCAGTCCCTCCTTTTCAACGCTTATAATTGACATTTTGTCCCAAATCCAGAGCCCAAAGCAGAGTCTCCTCTGCTGGCTCCATCAAGCAGCAAGCCGTGTCCAACCTGCCCAGCCTTGGACACAGGCAGCTGGGATCCTGGACAAAATGATTCCTGAGGACGCCCAGCTCTGAGACTGATCGCTTTGGTTTCTGCTGCTGACATAATCTCTGCAGCAGGAGGTCTCCTGCCTTCTGTCAGCTCCCCAAAATGAGAGCTCAAGAGCACAGAGAGGTTACAGCAAACCTCCTGGACCTCAGCCAGCTGTGTGCTGGTTCAGAACTCAAAACGAGCAGAATTCACCTTTAAATCACACAAGGTGATTTCTGCCTGCATCCTTTTTTCCCCCGAGCTGCATCCTGGTAAAGTCTGCTTTATGCAAATGAAAATAAAAGTGTTCCACCGAGGTAAAAAATGCCCACATTAAAGAAAGAGAAGAGATGAAGTGGTTCTCCCTGGCATGGCACACTGAGAGTAGAACTCAGTAATGAACCTCCAGGTTTGGAGTGCAAGCAGCAGTCTGGGGGTGGAAGGTGTAAATAAATGTGCTGTTCTGCAGAGCTCTGCGAGCTGGGAGCACATTACGCGGTGCACTAACGCTCTGGTGTGTCTCTCAATACGGAATTTACTGGCTAATGTTTCCCTCTATTCATTTCCTCAAACTTCCCAGTGAACTTGAATTATTTTTACACTTATTTGGTTTCAGCAAAAGACTCGTTTCACAGCCTCCAAAGGACACAGAGCTCTGTGCCTACAGGGCCTTGGAGAGCTGAGTGTGACACAGTCATACACTCCTGCTAGTGACACTCAGCATTCAACATTCACCCACTGTAATTAATAAAACTGCACTGGTGCAATTTTTCACTAATAGAGGATTTCCAAAAGCAAATTGCAGCCATAAATTACATCATTACAGCCTCTATTATTGTTCTGTGAGGTAACAAATCTTGCAGAAAGACAATCAGCTCTGCTAGAGGAAAAGAAAATACAGAGGACAAATCAGATGATTGGGACCTGATTAAAATTAATGTCAGTGGTACTTCTTTTTCCATTTGCCTGCTGAAATTCCCTTTCTCACCAGCATGCTGGTGGTCATGCCATGGTGCTGGTGGATTAAATACTTGGCATTAATTGTTTCTGAGGGGAAAACACTCAGAAATCTTGACCAGTTGACTGTCTGTGTCAATTCCCTTTGCCAGTGCAAGGTTTGGCTGGTAATTCATTTAGCACAAGGGAGCACATGGAGAGCTGGGGCTTTGCAGGAAGGTCTTTAAAAACAGCCTGTCCAGCTCAGGAAAGTTGGGTTTGTTGGTGGTGCAAGCCTTGGTGTGGCTCTGGGATTGGGAACAGATCAAATCCCAACCCCACTGCTGCTCTGGGATTGGGAACAGATCAAATCCATCCCCACTGCTGCTCTGGGATTGGGAACAGATCAAATCCCATCCCCACTGCTGCTCTGGGATTGGGAACAGATCAAATCCCAACCCCACTGCTGCTCTGGGATTGGGAACAGATCAAATCCCAACCCCACTGCTGCTCTGGGAACAGATCAAATCCCAACCCCACTGCTGCTCTGGGATTGGGAACAGATCAAATCCTAACCCCACTGCTGCTCTGGGAACAGATCAAATCCCAGCCCCACTGCTGCTCTGGGATTGTCAACAGATCAAATCCCAGCCCCACTGCTGCTCTGGGATTGTCAACAGATCAAATCCCAACCCCACTGCTGCTCTGGGATTGGGAACAGATCAATCCCAACCCTGGTGCTCTGGGATTGGGAACAGATCAAATCCCAACCCCACTGCTGCTCTGGGATTGGGAACAGATCAAATCCATCCCCACTGCTGCTCTGGGAACAGATCAAATCCCAACCCCACTGCTGCTCTGGGATTGGGAACAGATCTAATCCCAACTCCCCTGGTGCTCTGGGATGTGAACAGATCAAATCCCAACCCCACTGCTTCTCCCTGTCTCCTCTAAAGCTGCTGCAGAGGGAAAGAGCCAAAGCTCAATGCCAGCTTCTCCTCTGGACTCTGCTGAACCCTGTCCTGCCTTTAGTGCTTTATCTCCCCCAAGCCCAGCTCCTGAGTCTGAAGTACACATTCCTAATGAATTCCATGGCAAACACCCTCGGTGATGAGCTTCTGTCAGGATAATGAACTGTACACCCAAAGCAGGGTGAGGCAAACATGCATCCCAGAGCAAATCGAAGGTGAAAAGTTCCTGGGTTTGTAAGGTTTGGGGGAGCTCATTAAAACACTGAGGCTTATGAAAGTCCTGGTGATTTGTTAACCCCATGCTCCCTCATTACATCCCATTAGAGTAAAGCGTTTTCTCGTTGTCTCGACCGTTTCACTGTCCAAGCTGTAACACCTCAGCACCTCATTAATTAGAGTCCAGCCTAAACAATTCACAGCTCTGCCAAGCAAACAGTTCGCCTGCTTGTGAAGAATGAAGCACTCCCCCAAAATGTTAAAACTTTACACATCAAAACTGTCATTAGAATCTGCCAATTAAGAGCAATCCCTGCTGGTTTTCAGTCTGGGTCACATCTATCCCACCTAATGCTCAGGCTGGCTGAGAAATAGCTCTGCAGACACACCTGATGTCTTCTGCTCTGCTCTGCTCTGGCAGTCCCTGCTCAGCTGCCACCTCCTAAAAGTGACAGCATGAGGAGGTGGAGAGCATTTACTCTCCAGGGTAAACCACAAATGTTTGTTGTCTGGAATGAGTTTGGACATGTATTTATCAGTTAGGTCTGGGCAACCATTTGTTAGCTAAAGCTAATGAGAAAACTGCTGTAGAGAGAACAGGACATCAACTTCCAGAGGAGGAGGAGGAGGAGGAATAATCCAGCCATGGAGACTGCTGAGTGCAATTCCCTTTCCAGCTGCAGCACAGCTCCCAGACAAAGCTGTGCCAGCTCCTTCCAGCTCCCTGTTCTCCTCTCCAGCCCTTGGCAGCAGCAGCTCAGTGCTGCAGGAGCTTCAGCCAGGCAAGCAGCTGCCTCCAGTGCTGCACTCTTATGAACGTTAAAACTTAGAAAAGTTCTCATCAAGTTCTTTTAAAAAAGTTCTTAACAAAAAGTTCTTTAAAAGAACTTCTTTGCCTTTAAATGCCAGCTCAGTCCAAATCCTCAGCCCTGGACTGTCCCTCCCAGGCACCTGCGGGAGCAGAGCTCACTTTCTGCTGCCTCTGAATGGGTTCTTCTCACATTTATGGCAGCTGTGAAATCACCTCTGTGGTTATGTTAAACCATCAGAATTCTCATCAGCTGTCACTTCAAATAGAAACTGGTTTTTGAGATGTCTTCTTCTGCTGGAGCAGCACCACAAACCTGAACCAACTCCTGGAGCAGTCCCCAAAACACATCACAGCAACAAAACAATCTCCAGGTTTCCCCATGAAGTGACACCAGTGACATCCTGTGTCCCACTGTCAGCTGGGCTGTCCCTCCTTTCCCATCCATGGAACTCAGTTTCACTGAATTTGAACAAAACCCTGACTTTGATCAGCCTGGCTTGCAGACAGAATTTTCTGGAGGTTTCTGACACTCCTCTTCCAGGGGAACATTTTGATATTAGCACACCAAGCAGCCAATAATTTAGCTGCTGGCTGTCTCATGGCACATTCTTGTTGTTCTGCAATTTTTTGTTTGGTTAGCAGGATTTGCCACCTGTTGAGACTAAAAGCCTCATATTAATATTTTGCCTTATATTATCATTTCTCAGAGATCTTTAAAAATCTGGAAGCCACCTCTCCTCAGCATTTTAAAAACCCCAAAGCAATGCATTCCATAGCATTGTCAGCTATGGGGGATGCTGGAAGAGGAAATTATCCTTACTCTTGTGCTGCATAGAAAATGACATACAGCTTGATCCAATGGAAATATTAATTCCAGCCAGCTGAGATAGCCTTATTGATCCATTCTCATTTCCTGCAAAAGGTAGGACTGAATGGGACTGTAGGAAAGGAAAGGAAAACAGAAGCTAGAGGCGAAAGTGCAAGGGTTGTAGAAATGATGTCTGGGACTTAAAAAGGCAGTGTTAAATTGAGTCATTTTGAATTCTTTATGTTGTCTGCATCTCTGACCAATTTGAGATCAATGAACAACAGTTTGATCGTTTTTTGCCTTTGTTTCCTGATGGGCAGACAACAAAAAAAGCCAATTCTTCACAGATAAGATGAATCAATAAGCACTGCAAGTCCCAGCCTAACGCACTGTGTGACACAGCTGATTTACAAGCAGGTCCAGAGCCTCCTGAGTTCCACTGATATAAATAGAGAGCAATGGCACAATTAGGGAAATTATATCCCCCATAAATCCCAAGGAAGGGATGCTCTCCTGGTTTGAACAATTGCAGCCTGCAGGGATGGCAAGGGGAGGCACAGAAGAGATCTCTGTGTTTCCCTTGCTTCCCATCAGGAATTTGTGACTCTGCTCTTCCACACCAACACTGAACTTGAAAAACTCCTGACTTCATGGTGGTAGTTAGAGCTGCTGAGTTGATCTGAGCTGTCCCAGTTAGTATATTAATGGTAATAGCTTCGTTTTACATAAAATAAATTTCCTGCAACTCACAGTGTTCATTTTATGTGATTCGTAACTAAATTTTCTGAGACAATACCTGCCAGCTGAAAAGTGTGACATCTGCTTGTTCATTTGTTAGTTTGTGATAAGCAAATCAGGAAATGGAATTTTTCTTCTGGAAAGCTCCTCAGTGCCTGTTGCCTCCACTTCATCCAAGACTGAAAGATGAACCCGAGTGAGAATTCTGCACTTGTGTGACCTTGAACTAGATAGAGCTTTATGGTGTGAACTCACAGACTGTGCAGGGATGAAAACTCTATTTATTCAGCTCCATATTTTAAAATGGGATTGCAGGGACTTCATTACAATGAAATACCTTAAAAAATCTTTACCTTAGGGAACAGCATCCATAAATGTGTATATAAAACAACAGTGCTTTGGGAGCTGAGTTTTTGATCATCTCTGTTTTAATGGAAAGGCAGTTAACAAGCACACATAAAACTGTCAAAAAGTGCTTTTGGCTGAGTCACAGCTCTGCAGTAAGGGCAGCCCTGCTCCTGCAGCAGGAATATCAACACACTGAGTGCAGAATGTAAAGAATCATGTAAACCAAGCACTTCCCAATGAACAGAAAAAGCACACGTGGAATTGCATTGCCTAAGGAGAATCTCAGCTACACAGTAATGCTGTGTTTGCCAGGTTACTCTGCAGAAAAACTTAAAACTCAGATGAAGCTGCAGCTCACAGGATGTTCTTTCACAGGGGAAAGATGCTTCAGTTTGGACCAGTGGGTGCAGCAGCTCCCATCAGTGAAGAATTCAGTTCCCACCAGTGAAGAATTCAGTTCCCATCAGTGGAAGAATTCAGTTCCCATCAGTGAAGAATTCAGTTCCCATCAGTGGAAGAATCCAGTTCCCATCAGTGAAGAATTCAGTTCCCACCAGCAGAAAGGCAGGACATGTCAGACAGACCATGACATCTTTGATGAGGAGAAGAGACAAACTTCTGAGCACCTGAAACAGCAGCAAGAACTTCCAGAACTGCCTGAGCCTGGTCCAGCTTTGCTGGTAAGCAGTTATCAGTGGATCACAGAGGCTGATGAACGAAACCTGAAGGAGCCACTGCAAATTAGTGCTATTTTAAAGAGGAAATATGCATGGATGAGCAAGGTTTGTGGCTTCCCATGGTGACAAGTGGCCTTTGAAGTAAATGTAGAGTGGAGCTCTCAGAATGGACTCCTGACATTGAGTTGATGCTTCAGCATTTCAGTATCTGTATTTCATGCAAGTCACAGTTTGAGATGACTGAAGAGGGAGTGCATTCTGCTGCTGAAGGATTCCTGCTCCAGTTCTCTGTTCAGGGACCCAGATGGTCTTGAATAAATATTAAATCATTGATTCCCCATCTTCCCCCCACCAAGGAGTTTCCTTTTAATATTAGCATCAAACAACGAACTCATCCACAGGTTTTACACCTTGCTCTATCCCAAAGCAGAATTTAGTAGCATTAAAAATATGCATTATCCATTTAAAGCCTGGAAAGAAATCTCTGGCTGAGCTGCCTGAACCGTGGCCTGGTGCTGAACACCAACACACAGAGCTCTCCAGGGGGATTCCTGGGTGTGCACACACTGCAGATGTAAATCTGGGCTATTTTAACAGAGTCAAAATTGACACAATTGGCTACATTTGCTCCTGATGGGATGGAAATTTTAGAAAAGTTTGTGCAAAGTAAGTGAAGCAACCTTGTAGACCTTAATTGGAGAGTTCTGAGGTTACTTGTGATTAATTGAGGAGGTTTGCAAAAGCAGCTAAGCAGGTAATTATTTAAGCTCCTATGAAAGCATTTTCTTAATTGATCCTGCAACAAGTAACATGAAATTTAAAAAAGCCACAATAGGGCACAATTCAGACAGTAGATTTTTCCTGTTCACATGGAAAAAAAAAAGTTTTTCTAACTTTTCTGTCTCATTTTTCTCTCCAACCACCTTGAAGGGTGCCATGTCCTCTAAAATTACTCAGACTGATTAACTTCTGAGCTTGGGAAATATATACATTTACCTCAAATTTACATGTCATTTTTTTCAGGGAAAAATAATGTTAGTTACTCTGAGCCCAGTGGATTTGATCCCTTCTAATCCTGTTATTTCCCTGTACAGCATCCCTGTGCTGCTGTTCCTTACCTGTACACCAATTTAGGCACAGGGAATAGGGGTTCTGCTAAAATCCTCTCTTTTACTCCACGATGAATTCCCATTGATTTTTCAGCAGCTTTACCCTACCACTTGCTCCACTGATCCAACTCCTACATGGCTCTTTTAAACTTTCAGGTTCAGCTCTTGTTGACAATGTCACTTCTTTACTCTCTGTCCAAACACCATTGCAACAGCTGCACTGATCTTTTGAAGACCACTTGGTCTTCATCTTATGACTTTTTTGCTAATGTCATCAGGCACAGGACAATAAAAGATAGATGATAGCTCTTGCTTGGTAATTTTGGAATGGCTCACACGAGACAAGCTTTACTCCATGAGTTAAAACCTTGATGTTATATCCAAACCAAGCAGGATTTTGCTGTTTGCATCCTCAGAAGGCTTTCCAGGGTCCCACCAGAGCAGTGGCACTGCAGGGTCTTTGGGCAGCTCCTTCTCCTGCTCACTGGGAAACGTTTGGAATGACAGCTCTGACTTTGGATGGGAGAGGTTTTGCTGCTGGAACTCTCCACCTTAAACCAACAAAATCTACTTCACCCTCCAGAGGATTATAAACCCCACTTGCTGCTAAACACTGAGATCTGATTTCTGTACACAATCATGTGCTGCTGCTCCACAGTGGGGAGTGAAGATAAAGACTCTGATGTGACTTCTCAGCAGATACAGCATCACCTCTCTCTTTTCAGAGTGACTTTGAGCTGAACTGCCAGGTAATCAGCTCAGCTGGAATTAATACCCGAATGAAGAAAACACCCTGGCTGGATCTGCAGTGTTAGCCACCAGAAAACTGAAAATTCCCTTTATCTACCAACATCCTGCTAGTAAAGCCAATTGTACTTTGGTATTCTCTCCAACTGGATTCTGTTAACACAGTGTATTTTGGCTCCAGCTAAGTGTTATCACAAAGTACAGGAAAGATAAACACAAGAAGGCTTTGTAAAGAGAAAGGTTTAATGATTTCATTGTTTGAACCCTTTGTGCCTCCTGGCAATCTGTTGGGAATAAAGGATCTCGCCTTACACGATTTATACAACACTGAATTCATGCTTTGAGACCTCCAGCCCTTCAAGGAACCCTTGCAGGCAGATGAATTTTAATGCAGAATAGACACAAATCTGCAAGAACCCTGTGTGCATGTGAAGGCATCACACCCTGACAGGAGATATTAAAATCCTGATTCCCTCAGATATGGAATGCAGAGGAGAAACTGATGAATTCTTTCATGAAATGAGCAGGAAGACAAGAAGTCTGCCAGCAGACACACATCTATTGTTCAGCAGAGGAAGGCATCTATCTCAAAATCAAATCTGACCACCAAATTCTTCTTCACGCATGTTCTGCAGTCCTTAGAGGACAGATGTTCCAATAAATATTCCCTGTTCTACCTGACAGGTAATGAAGGCAATTATTTCCCTCTCAGATGTGGAATGCAGTGGAGGCTTTTTGCTGACTTAACAGACTGTGGATCAGGAAATTGCTGGGCATGACCTCATTTGATATGAGCAGCAGTTTTAGTCTTCAAAGGGGAAGAATATATTGAAGACTGGGACTTCCAGGAAATAATACTCATCTAATTATCTGCTGAACACTGTTCAAAGAAAAGACTGCCAGAATTTTGCCAGCAAGATTGTGCACAGGAGAGGCAAAATTCAAGAGGATAGAGATATATCTAATTCTTCTTCCAAATCCTGACCAACAGAAAATAAAATGCCTGCCTAATAACAGCTCATCTGGGATGTTGGAAAATCCAGTGAAATTCCCTGTTTTCCTAAAACACTGAGCAGAAAAAGTGGATTTTAACCCAAACCATTTATCCACATCAAAGTCTGCAATTCACGACACTTAAATACATTATTGATGCTATTATTGTTTTCTGGTTTTGACTTGAAACCAGAAGTTCTTACACTATCACAGAATCAGGCAGAAGAATTAGTATTAGTATCAGCCTACTAAGGACCAAGCAACTGGGACTTTAGCAGAAGGTCCTCTGAAGTTGCTCTGCAGCTTACAGGCTAAAGGTAATCAGAAATGAGAAGGAAAATCTCCTTGGCTTTGTGGGAAACCAGAATGGTGTGCCAGAAATTGAGGGTTTAAATCTGGGAGAGATGGTGAAAGGGGCAGCATCCCTCTCTGTTGTGGAGCAGAAAGGCTTGCAAAGTGAGGACCATGCAAAATCCTTGCTCACTTCTGCTACTTTGGCCAACTAGAAAAGCATTCTGGGAGTGAGTCAGCTATACTAGAGGTGAAAACAAGTTAGATAATTGTAAAACAATGATTAGAAACAATATGTGTCACACTGTGGGGCTGTGGTTGGTCACACCTGATGCTGTTCCTACCATGGTCTGTGGTGGTTAAACACATTTGTTGTGCCTCACAAATGTAAACCCATAACAAACTAACAGTTTAGGAACCCTGGATTTTTGCAATAAAATCCCATGGTGGAGTCCCTGTGTGCCCTTAAAGAACACCACAGCTCTCCTTTGAGGAGAGTTTGCAGAGCTGCAGCTGTGGGATGCACAGAGCTGATCCAGCAGGAATCCATTCCCTCCCAGCATGGACAGCAGGTCTTACCATGGCCAGGGGCACGATGCCCACCAGGTCCTTCTGGCAGATGAAGATCTCGGACAGGGCGATGTCAGAGGTGCCCCTGTGGGGATATTCCACCTGCCAGCTGATGGGCTGAGTTCCCGACAGGCTGCTGAAGCTGGCGATCTCGAAATTCAGCTGAACCACCTCGTGGAACAAACTGGTGCTTCTGCAGGGAGGAGAACAGCAAAGCAAGAGCCATTACTGGGCTGGGAAGGCAAAGGAAGGGAAACAAATGAATTCGTGGAAAGTGCAGCTGTTTAAATGCACATATCACCCTTTGAGGATGACTTTTCCCAATCCACAACTACCTCAGAGCTCACAAACTGCAGTTATCCAGAAGGGCTCAGCTGCTCTTCCTGTGAGCTCTGTGGAGGGATGGAGTGCAGGTGATTGTAATGATGAAGGCAAAATACATTTATCCCATCACATGTTTGGTATGATTTTGCAAATATGTTTCACACCACGAGTTGGATTTGAACTCTGATCAACCAGGGCAGCTCAGGAAGATTGAGGAGCCCAGGATTAGTGCAGTCAGAAAGAAAACTAAGGTTCCTTGAAGATTTCCACCACCAAAATCACAGAAACCCTCAGTGCAGCTGGCATGGAAGCCGTTAAAACAATTAACATGATGCAATGAGGAAAAAAAAGACATTATTAGTCTAATCTAAGAGGCACACTCTGGAAATTAAAATCTCATGCAGCTGAGACCAAACAGAAAGAAAAAAAGCTTTGGCAGGTAAAATATACCATGAACTCAGTAAGCAAATTTGAATAACAAATATGAAAAGACATGCTGAAAATGTTTCCCTCACATGGAATTTCTTTAACTACACCATAAATAATAAGAATATATGAAAGGTAATTGCTGGACTAGCTGCTGGTTTAATTTAAAAAAAAAAGGTTCAAATTCTCTTCATTAGAAATTATACATTAACTTTTCTGGAACTTTCCAAATGCCTTCCCACGGTGTAGAAATTGTTGCTATCCCACAGAATATGACTTCAATCTAACCCTGTGCTGTAATGATTTGAAAATGAAGAGAATGACAGGTAACTTGCTAGCTCACTAAGCCAATCCCAGCCCCATCACACCTTCGGCTGCATTCATCACATAACAGCTTCAATTTTTCCTCTCCTTTTTACATACAGCTCATGAAGGCTCATTTCAGAGAAAATCCATCAAGAACTGATCAGGTACAAAGCACTTACATTCTCCAAGTGCTAGACTTTCTTTCTCCCTCTGAACAGAAATCACCATTTTTTGCTACTTAAAACGTATCCTGCGCTTTCCTTTGCATGATTGCTTTGAAAGCAAACGGTTCCCCTGATAATTATTATTTTGATTATGGTTTTTCATTTGGATGGCTCCCTCTGAAAAGTCTTAACACTGCCTAATGCTTGCAATTTATTTCCTTGCTGTTTTCTTGCTGTGTCAAAAGAGAGGCATTGTACCACTTTTGTGGCAGTGGCACATTTCCTCCCTGCATTTAAAGAGTGATTTTGGGTAGCACTGTGATAGATGGATGAGTTTAGCAATTCATAACTCAACCCAGCCTATTGCCATTTGAAGAGTTCCTACTAAATAAATCTCCCAGCCTGTAAATACGAGGCAACTGCAATAACTGGGCTTTACACACTTCTGGGACATCTCAAAATGAATATATACTGGATGGAACTCGGTGATTTATTTGCAAACATGATCATATGCAAAGATACCTGAATCACCTGAGCTGCAGCATTCACTTAGCTGTTCAAGGCACCACTGTGCTTTAGATTAATGACACCTGAAATGACATTATTTTCACTGTTTCTAGTTCTGATTCTCAGGAACTAACAGTCCAACTAACAAGTCTTCAGCATCCTAACACCATTCTGTACCTGAGGCACATTTTGGATAACTGATGAGCTGTTGTGGGAATGAAATAGTTGTTATCACCTTTTACAAAACTCCTGCTAAATCTGCATTTCCAGCTCTCCCCGAGCACTTGTGTCACTCCCTGAGCTATTCTGGCCAAGTGTCCCCCTGACCCATGACACAGACAGGCTGCTTCTTCCCAAGGGATGGTGTGCTGGAGGTGGAGAGCTACAAAAACGGTACCAAAAATCATCTACAGATTTCTGCATTAATGCTGAAATATTTTTTTCTGTGAAAAACACGTGATTTTAAAAAGTCCAAAAACATGTGTGGTGCAAAACAAATGTTTTCTTGGTGCTTTTTCAGGAGGTCCTGCAGCATTATTTCAGTGCTGCATTTATGAGTAATGCACCCTTCTCCCTCCCTGGCAAAGCAGCCTTTATCCAATGTCACACCATCATCAGTTTCCTCCTTCTCTCTTCATACACAGAAACAGAGAGATGATCAACAGCTGGGAAAGCATCCACTCGAAAAAAAAAAAAAGCCTTCAGAGATGTGTAATGGCTGAGAAAAAAATGCTTCTCGTGAAGCACATTTAATGTTCAGAGCTTGTTCACTGACTGAAACAGCAGTTCCTTAATATCCAACATTTAGAAGTGCTCAGCAGCCGGAACAGCAAGTAATTATGAAACTTTTCTAAAGTACACAGCACATAGTGATTACAAATGAAGCTTCCTGAAGGCAGGGCTTCTAAGGAATTGCTCCAGGGTGGATATCTGAGTCTAATTTGATTGGATTGAGAGTTCCCCTGGGCCAGCTCATTCCTCGGATTCATTTCAATTTATAAATATGCTAATCATTCCGGGCTAGACTGGAGCACGTGTTGCACAGGGGAGTGAGGAGTCCTTTGGATGTGCTCAGCAGCACCAGGAGGGTGAGTTTGGGCACTGAGACACCAGCCAGGAGCTGAACCCACAGCTACTCCCTGCTGCAGCAGATGGGCACTGCTGAGGAGCTCCTCACTGCTGCCAGCAGGTCTGGGATGGAGGGGAATTTCCTGCTGCCCCAGGAGAACAGGCAGCAGAGCCCCTGAACGCTTCTGAGGAGAGCAGCTTTGGGAAAAGAAGAGGAATGGAAACATTCTGTTAATGGAAAGATAATAAAAGATGCATAAAAGGCAAAGCAGAAGTGACATCGGGAGAACCTGCCATGCAACTCGCCAGCTGCTGCCAGCTGTGTGGGCAGAACAGCACTGTGAGATCAGCCAGTGCTAATCTGAACAGGATTTTTGATTTGGAGTATTTTTGAGTGTGACATTAAGCACTCCTTTGCAACTGCTTATTGATCATTCAAACCTTCAGTGCCCTGAGAAATATTTACCTTTGCAAGAAGATTTTTCTTCTATCGATGCCCAGGATTGGCTCTAGCAAAAGCTGGACTTCACCCTTTCACCAAGGCAGGGGATTTAAAACATGATATCATGGATGGACAACCCACCAAGCTCAGGGACAGACTCCTCATGGGGTAATATCATGGAAACAGAATGCAAAACAGATCTGTTTCTGTGCAGAGATGTGCTAAAAGGTGGAGCAATGCCAAAGCTGCCAGGGCAGGGCTGAGCTGAGCCCAGAATTAGTGACCCAAGGCTTTCCCAGGGGCAGGGGAGGAAGGCAGGCAGAGAATCACCAAGACCAGCATGCAGAGAACTCAGCTGATGCAAGAGCCACAAACAGACAGCAGTGTGTGCTGCATGCCCATCTGCAGGTGTGGACCAGAGGCTCTGCTGGGAGATTTCACAGTGCTGCCTTATTGCTCTCAGTAATAGAGCAGTTTCGACTCTTCAATGAGTGAATCTTAGGATTGCTACAGGCTGAATCAATAACTTCGATTTATTACAGCGACTCTCAAAAGAGAAATTTTAAAAAGCCGAGATTAAAAACATTTTTTAGCCATCCTTTATTCCAACAGATTTTTACCCAAAGTGCCTAGGGATCTGAGAATACTTCGACCTGCTGGAAATTCAGCAACTCTTTTCTTCTTTAATGCTACCCAGCTTGACAGTGACATCTTAATGCAAGATCAGCACTTAGCAAATGACATAAAAAATGGAGAGGAGTGCAAACCCCATTATCCCTCAGTTACACTGCACATCTTCCTCTTCACTGAAATTAATGCACTGAAGGATGTTATTACCATGTGCAGAGACAAACCATCCAAAGCTGGTGGTCAAACTGGAGCCCAGAGAAATCTGTACTTCAGCTCAGAGCTGAGACTCACCAGTGTCCCTTCCCATCCTGGGAAAGGCTGGAATGGGCTTCAGGAATTGCTTCCTGCTATTCTCAATTTCCTGCTCTTCTGCACCTTTTCCTGAGCACAGCTGGTAAGTGGGGAATCTTCCATGGGAACACCTTGGGATCAGGTGAATCACAGCAATTTAAGAAAAATCAGCAACACACAGAATGGCAAATTGGTTCGGAAAGAGTGACTGGTGGTGATTTTAAAGATCATAGAATGGTTTGGGGGAAAGGACCTTAAAGATCATTGAGTTCCACCTTCCTGCCAGACCTGGTTTGCCCACCTGAAACACTTGTTCACATGGAATACAAATGCTTAATATAAGTTTCTTTCAGCAGGTCCTCAATAAAAGCTGTTACAAAGCTAATCCCCTTGAAAAACTGTGGAAAGGATACAGTAATTACAGAGTAATGCTAACTGCTGGAGACAAAATGCAGCTTAAATACTTTATTTTGCAACATTAGCCTAGCTTTCATCCTTAAACCATAAAAACCAGCAGAGGAGAAAGAAAAGAATGATCTATTTTGACACTAACAGATAGGGAGGACATAATTTCATGGAAATCTACAGCATTAAAAGTATTATAAAGTTCTTCAAAGGAAAATATCCAAGGTATAACAGACCAAACTCTTGATCAACACAACATAATAGATGTGTGTATCTTCAGGAGGATGACATAACGCTGTACTTGATTTCTTTGTACAGTCCAGATCAGAGATAGATTAGTTAATAAGGTTTCTTGGCTTTCTTGTCATAAACTGTGATATAAAACACAGCTTTTTGATTAAGGTATTTGAACTAAGACAGGAAATCTCATTTCCCTTCCCAGCTCTTCCACAGCATCCTTTAACGACCTCAGGCAAGACATGAAGATACAGATCCTTACAGCTCAAATAAAATTGATAGGAATTAGGTGGAGCTTTAGAAACCTCTGGTGCCTGGCTGCTCCTTTAGGGAACTGAACATGGAACCTTTATAATGTTGGTTTTTAGCTCCAGGATCCCAGTTTGGTTTAGCCACAGGAGGGTTGAGGAAAGGCTTGAAAACCACTCTGGTTCAATTGCTGAGATCTCCCATGTGGGAGGATAATTCCCAGCTGATGAAATATGCATTCTCTGGGTGACAAGGTGGAGAGAGCCTGGGGTGGGATATTTCTGTGCCTTTACTTCCCAGGGGAACAAGGTGAATGATAATTTTTTCTTCTAGTCTCAAAAAAACCCCAACTCAGTGTCTGAATTCTCTGTCCAAGCCTTGCCTACAGATGCTAATCTCAGTGATGTTACACTGGGAACAACAGCAAAAGTCATGTTGCTAATTAGAGCACAGAAAACCAGAAATGTTCCTCTCTTGGACAGGCAGAACAAGACAGTCCCTGAAGGAGGGAGACCTGACTGGGGATCACAATAAATCACCAATTCCTTTCCCCTGCACAGAGCATTTTTTTAGAGTCACTAATCACCAATAAATGCTGCAGTGAAGACAGCCGGCTCATTAGTCTTCTCTGATGCTCCATCCCATGCAGGCACAAGGTAGATGAGATTGATTTTCCCTCTTCCCCAAGGATTCAGCCATGCAAGCCCTGCCTCAGCCTGGTGCCATTGGAAAAAATCTCCATGCAGGCACAAGTCTGAGCTGCCAGCATCTCCCAACTTCATTTCATTTATTTCCCATCCAGTTTGCTCAAGATAGGAGTCTGCTAATGTCTTCATTATCATTTCAGATAACAAAATCCATAGGCAGATTGGTCAAGAAATAAGCTTTCGCAGTGATCCATCATCTCTTCCTGCCTCTGAGAAGGACATTTTCTACTTAGTATTCATTCAGTGCTGGAATCTCTCCAGAAGCTCTGTAAGTAAGCAGGATTTTCCTCTTTTGGAGACAGCAAATGTGCAAGCACTGAAAAGCTTCCAAGGGACATCACTGGAAAGGAGACCCTGAGCAGATATTTTCAGAGAGACTCACTCTGAAAATAGTGCTTTCTAAAGGAGAGAGGGAGGCAGAATCATCCCATCATCAGCCTTAGATTTCATGGCTCCTGCAGCCTGATAAACGCAGCAAGATGAGATCAAATACTCCAAAGGAGATTTCATCAGCCCCTTTTAATTGCCTCCTTTAACAGTCTGGGAGCAGCCAGGGAACATTTTCAGAGGCAGGAGAGCACCTCTGACGAAGCAGCCCAGATAACAGATTTGCTGACTACAAACACCTTGCATTTGTGTTTTATTCCACCTAGAAGCAGCGGCAGCACCCCTGGAACTGATGTAGAACAAATGCACTCCTTTTACCAAATCCATTTGTGAGCTGGATGGGCTCAGCCCCTACTTGCAGAGCAGAGGTGTGGACATGAGCAGCTGATTTCTGCACCAAAAATATATAATACTGGTACTGACACTGGACTGTGACAGAATTCTGTGTCAGTGATCAAAGCAAGGGACACAGCCCAGCTGCTGATTGCTGAGCAACACAAGTCACAGCATGAGGATCTCACTCTGAAACAACCCCAAGATGAACTGCATTATGAATCAGGTGGAAAGAAAAATCACATTTATATGTAACTGTGTATGCAAATAGGATGTGGGATATGCACAGCTAATTTACAAGTCAGGTATCTTCACATTCCAGCTCCTGTAGTTTTTATTGTTGGGTTTTTTACAACGTTGCCAGTGTATCTGTGTTTAAAACTCCAAAAATATTTGTGCATAAAGATCCCCATTCCTTCTCAACAGAGAGCCTGCCTACTGGAAAAACACCTCCAAAGTCATCCATTCACCAGGCATGGAAAGCTGATAAAATATCTGCATTTTGTGGAGGCAACAGATTTAAAGAAAGCACACATTTAATGGCCTAGTAAGGAAAAAACCAACATGTAAGTGTTGAATACTGTGGTGAAACAAGTCAGAAAATAACATTGAGATGAACTACAGTAGTTTTTTCCAACTGCTGGCCATGGATAAAGTCCATGGGGCAAGGAGAAGTTCAGGTGCACAAAGAAGGTAAATGGCTTTTTCAGAGCAGAAGCAATGATCAACAACTGCCTGACTGCAGCTGCCTGAACAGAGATAAAAAGACCTTGAAATGAGCTGTGTCCTCTGAGAAATGAACTCAACATCTGCAACTGCATCACACAGCAAACCCAGGTTGGGTGGAGTCCCTTGGACTGGGAGCTGCAGGGAATTGAATAATACTGTGTTCAAGCCAAAGCTGGGGAATACCAGCCTGGGGAAGGTGAAGAAGCAGTCTGACTTCCAGAAAGTCAATATATTTTTGCAAGAGGAGTCTCCTGCATGAA
The DNA here is from genome assembly GCA_024500445.1 of Entomyzon cyanotis. Lineage (NCBI taxonomy): Eukaryota > Metazoa > Chordata > Aves > Passeriformes > Meliphagidae > Entomyzon > Entomyzon cyanotis. The sequence goes on from JAKEPQ010000852.1 coordinate 1,048,137, forward strand.
TGTGTCCCTTTTCCCCAGGCTCAGGTTTTACCTCCTGTCTCAGACCATATTATTCCCCTTATCAGCACCTGAAGAATATACATGTCATTTTTTTAATCCTCCTCTTTTCCTGGAAATTCTCTGTATGCTGCTCATGTGGTCTTCCCCATGCTGAAGTCTGACACAGGCAGAGGAAAGCAGAAACCCAAACCAGCCTAAGGAAAACACGGAGCAGTGACAGGAGGATAAATCCTGAGCTCAGCTGACACCCCACGTCAGTGGGAATGGCATGGGTGACACTGAGAGCAGCCAGGGACAGTGGGACTAGATGGATTTTAAACTCCTTCCCAACCCAGGCCATCCTGTGATTCCACAATTCTCTGTCTGCTCTCCCTGTCTCCTCTCTTCTTATGAATGTTTAAAACAAAAGAGAACAAGCTGGTGCTGGAGAATGTCCTGGGGAAATCAGACTCAAATGTGCCCAACTTCAGGCTGCAGTTATAAAGCAGCTCTTATGCAAATTTCCAAAAACCCACAGACCCCTGGGGCTCTGAGGATCTGCAGTTCTGGAAGTCTGATGACAAACCTTTATTTTACAGTTCATAAAGCAAAGCTTAACAACGCTGCCTTCCTAATGCCATCCAAAGCTCCTGCTCGTTGTAAATTTTAGAAGGAGCTTACTGAAAGCAGGACCAGCATAAATAGTGGGGCTAGATCCATTACATTGCATGATACAGTTATTTGGTGGCTAACTCCAGCAGTTCACTCCTCCTGTTCAGGGATAATAAAAGGAAAAATGTCCCCATGACATTCAGTGGCAGAAATGTCATTGCTGAAGTGCCTATGATGTGCAATTAACATTTTTAAGGATTCATTTCAAGGGATACTGTCACGGCTGATAGATTTGAGATTACACCAACTATCTACGTTTGGATTTCTGCCTAATTCAGCATCTCACTAGCAAGTTCACCCTTTCACTTCTGGATATTTATATTTTTCTTTCTCCTTATGTCTGCTGCATTGAAGGTACTATAAAAATTTATCACTTTAGAGATTTATCATTCAAGGCCAGGCTGGATGGGACTTGAAGCAACTGGTGTAATGCAAGGTATCCCTGCCTGTGGGATGGAACTGGATGATCTGTAAATCCCTTCCAACCCAAACCATTCCAGGGTTCTATGGCTTCTCCCCCACCCCATCACTAACATTGTGTCACTATTGCAAATATCAGAGTTTCTATCCGAAAAACAGTTTTCCTTTATTTTTGATGTTCTGCTTTCCACAAACAAGCTGTAATTTTCACAGTGAAAAATACTTTGTTATGAAAAGTAAGTTGTGGGGCAGAAGCTGTTCAGTGTCAGGGTGGATTAAATAAAAGTCACTCTGTATTGCTGATGAAGGCTTTGTCAGCAGCAGGATGGAGACTGCAGGTCTGAACTCTGTGTTTATGGGGAGATGTCCTGGATTTTTGTCCCTTGCATTCGTACCTGACCCTGCTGTTGGACAGAATGAAAAGGCAGGAAACACAGCAACATGTTCATCCAAGTTAGTAGGAGACTGCAGCTCCTTTTGCAGGATTTCACTGAGGATTTCACGAGTGTTGTGCTGGCAGCTGGGATGTTTCTCCTCCAGCTGTGAGTGGCCATGGGTCCAGGCAGAGTGCAGAGCCTGTCTGCCTGTCACACCACAGACAGCAATGTGTCCTCAATGGTTCAACAAGACAAATGAAGGAGACATGATCCTAATGTGAAATGGCCTGGCAGAAAAGCAAGTGACAAACACTTACAGATAAACTCAGAGAGTGACTGAAGTGATGGCTCTGACATCTGGGTTTGCCCAAATCTGGTTTTCCCCTGCAGCACCTCAATTAGAAAATAGCCATGGTGAGTTTGTTGGGAAATCTCAGTTGTAATTGTGCTAGCCAAGCCCCAGTGCAAAGCAAGGAAACACAGCAGATTGGGATGAGGCTTTTGAGAGATGTGCTTTACAGAGGTGACTTTCCATTGTTAGAAAAACATTTCATCTCAACCTGCCCCCAGGAAGAGTGCAGGAGTGCTAGGGGGAACCACAGGCTCCATGATATCACAATGTTCTTTAAACAACAGCAATTTCTACTGCAGAAAGTAATAAACAAGAGCCTAGCACAGAATCCCTCCATGCACCAGTTACACACCTGCCTCACAGCCCAAAGCAAAGATAAAAACTCTGCTGTGATTTTTTCCAAGCAATCATTACTGCCTTTTCATGCCCTTCTTTCTCTGCCTTTTTGCACTAGGCGAGTCAAAATACATTTCTACATAATTACACAAATGACATTTAGGGGACACTGTCCAAAAAAGAAAAAAAAAAAGGGAAAGGAAAAAAATTCTAAAGAAGAAGCTTTCCCTTTGTTATTGAAATCTTCAACAATATTAGTCACCACTCATGCTCTTTGCTGTCTTTGAGCACTCTGTTTGATCAGCCAGGTAGAATTAGACTGATGAAAGTCCAGCTTTGCAAGGCTCTGGGGAAATGCAAAGCCAAATTCAGCATCTCCTGAGCACACCTGGCAGCTGCAGGAGGGATCAGAGGTGCAGTGCTCAGCCACTGAGAGGAGCACAAAAACTGGGAGCAATCCATCCGGGAGGAACACAGAGTTTCAGATAACACACCTGTGATAACACCAATTCCTGGGAAATCACAGGGCAGCTCTGAATCAGCTGGTTGGAAGAAGGAGTGAAAATGAATGATTTGGGGTCCCATGGGGTGACACTCAGCCCAGTGAGGATTGTCCCACACAAATCCATGGCTCAGAGCTGAGCTCCAGAGCCTGAATGCACTGGGGAAAGCTGCTGCCTCACTCCTCCATCACACAGGGGCTTCCTCCTGCTGCCTCAACCTAACCATGCATACATCAGTCCACTTAGTCTAATTTAAAACTAAAACTGAGGATTAGCTTCTCTCTAAGTGAAAATGGAAAAGAGTAGAAAATCAATCCTCAAGGGAAATCCTCATAAAAGTGGACATTATCAGACTCACAGTCCTCTCCTGGTACTTGCAGGAGGTGACAAAGCTGGGTGAGGTTTGTGGGGTGAGTGCCACATGTTTGGGTTCTTTGCCACTTTCTAAGGGTGAAGTTTATTTTCAAAGAACATTACAGATGGTCTGAAATGTGTGAGTTTCATACATGAAGGTTTCCTTCATTTTATAAACATGCTCTAATGTGGATTAGCATTCGATGTCTGTCAGCCCAAGCTGTGCTCTGCTCTCCTCTGACTGCCAGTGGGAGAGAAAACCCATGAATGCTGCCATGGGGTCTTGTTTGAAAAAGCAGCCTTGCAAGAGCAATATGAAAAAAAGGTTAAATAGGAGGGGAAGGATGATGAGAGCCAACCAGATGGGGTGGTGTTAGAAATTACCAGCAGCAATATAAAGGAGTTTGCCCCTCTCAGCCTCCTCCCAGCTACAGCTCCTTCACCTAGTCTGCTTTTCCTGGGCTAGCAACCTTTCAGAGGCAATGCCTTCAGCCCCACTGCAAAAGCAGGGAATCACAGACACATCACTATTCCCCTCAGCACAGCACTTCTCTTTAAACCCAGGAACCAAAGTGTGCAGGACATGATCCATCGATGGACATTTGTGTCAGTGTCACTGCACGCTCCTGAGCTGCCCAGGGAGCACTGCTGGCCATCCTCCTGAGCCTGGAAAGCCAGGATGGTGACAGCACTGACCCACCTCACGTGCCACACTCTGCTCCTGACCTCACTGTGGCTCAAGTCAATCGCTGTTCTGCTTTGGATTTGGATGGCAGGGAGGCCACTGCTCAGTGTCACCTCTGCCGTGCCCCAGGCGCTCTCTCCAGCAGCACTGTCAGCTTACAGAAGCCAGGACAATTTGAAAGTATTTTCTAAAGCCCAAGGCAAACCAAGAGATGACCTTTTCCACCAGCAGAGAGCTGCTATTGAATATTCCACCGACTGGAATGCTCTGCTCCCACAGCTGAGCTGGCTGCACTGCAGGAGGGATGGCTTTTCCTTTTGCTGTCCCTCTCCTCGTGGCCCTAACTCATGAATTGGGGTCACAGGGTGATTCTTGCCCTCACCTGGGACTGCCCTGTGCTGTGGCATCACTTGTCAGATTGTTTGGCTGCAAAGAACTGCACAAGCCACGGGAATTCTTGCTCTGCTTGGTGATTATTTCAACACAAACAAAAACTTTCCCTTCCAGATACTTGAAGATAAAATCTCTGCAGGGCAATGTGACATTAAGGGTTGGATTTACTGTCTCCTCATGGCCCTAATTCATGAATTGGGGTCACAGGGTGACTCTCTGCTCCACACCTCTGTTTTTGCTCTCACCTGGGACTGCCCTGTGCTGTGGCATCAGATTGTTCAGCACTAAGAGCTGCACAAGACACTGGAATTCTTGCTCTGCTTGGCGATTATTTCAACACAAACAAAAACTTTCCCTTCCAGATACTTGAAAATAAAGTCTCTGCAGGGCAACGTGACATTAAGAGTTGGATTTACAGGATGCTCAGCTCTGCTGCTCTGGGGAGGGTGAGCTGTGCTAAGCCAACATGGTGCTCACAGAACTGCCAAACACAGGGCACAGATCTCTGCAAATATCCTGCTGCTGTTGGCTGCAGAACACACACTTTGTACCAGAAAGGGAGAGGCTGAAGTGCTCTAGATGGGAGAATCTTCAGTCTGTTACACATTCCAAACATGCTCATATCAACATGACATTCAATCTAAAAGCTTTTTGAAAATGGACAAATATTTTAATAATTTTAGCAGCATTGCCAACTCTTCCCAGCATTACTTTTCACAAGGAAGTTGGCTGTTATTTTTGCAGATAGGATATCTGTGCTATCCAGTTATTTCTATAAAGAGACTTGGCCTTTAGGACTAATTTAAAGGGTTTCCCAAAGCAGATGGAGCATTTTGAATATAGAAAAAGGGATTTACAGGATTACCAAGCTCCAAGTAGTCAAATAGAAAGACAAAATTATGCCCAAGGCAAGTAAGAAATGCTCTAGGCTATCAGACAATTGACATTATTTCCTGACATCAGTGGTTTTTTGTTCAATTTCTCCTGTTGGTGATGTGGTTCACAGATCATCAACAAGACACTAAATATCTTGGTGAAGGGACAGAGAAAGGGAAGAGAAAAACCAGAGAATGTCCAAACTGGCTGTATTAAATTACCCTACAGTACTCCCATGTTCTACCTGTGCCAGCAGACAAACACAAGAGCTTCTGGAGTCACTGATGTAATTTACTGGCAAGCACAGAACCTTCTGGGACAAGCCAGAGACCGAGGACATGGAATTGTGAATGGAAAGCTCTGTGAGTGTGTGCAGTGGGAAGGAACACAGACACAAGGAAACACGTTGGACAGGCTGAATTTGTCCTGCTGAGATTGTATCTGCTCCCCTTCCCACTCCAGTCCTCAAATTACACCTCAGATTTCTGCTCTCCTCTGCTAGCCAAGCTCCACCATCACCTCCTGACATCAACCACACAGCCCAGGCTTTCCATGCAGAGGAACATTGCCAGAGGGGATTCAGACCACATCTTCTCCTTACAGATAAATCCTCTTGCTGCCCCTTCCTCTCTCCCTCCTTCCACGCTCTGCAAACTGGGAAGAGCCAGGCAGCTCCATTAGCTGCTGGCTTATGAAATGGTGTGCAGAGTGTGTGTCAAAGCCTTTGTGGGGTCAGGGGGTGACTGGATGATCTCACACCACTCATTTGTCCTCCCTGTCCTCCTATTAAGCCTGTCAGAGGAATTGGCTCAATGGAAGAAAAACAGGAGCTCCTTAAAAATGTATTGGCACATCTGAGCTGAACTTCTTGGGGTGAAGAAGTTCTAAAAAACGACTCTGCTGTGAACTTTGAAGAATCAATTTGTTGAAGAGGCAGTGATTTCCCTTTCTGGTTTCTCCTCGTGGTGTGAAGCCTTGCAAAGGCAAATGATGTGTGTCAGAAACATTTCCAGAGGTATTGAGATGAAGGGCTGGGTGATGCACAATGGCTCAGAAACAAATGAAGGCTGCCCAAAGAGCTGCTCCCCAGCAAGCTGAAGTTACAGTTTAAATCCTGCCACTCTATTTATCAGGATTTTCATTCCCAGCTGCATTTCCTGACATTTATGCCAAAACAAAATTCTGCAAAAGGTCAGCACAGGACTCGAGTGTTCTGAAGTGTGTGATCTAACAAACAGAGCAATGCCCTTCACTCACACTTGCCTGATCATTCTGTGAACTCACAAACAACAGATCCTGAACATTTCCTCAGACCCTAACAAATATCCATCCTGGGTGAAATCATCCACAGGCAGGGAGGCTTGAAATCCCTTTAATGTACTTCAAAGCAGGACTGAATCACGGCTTAGACTTTCTGTACCTATTTTGCTTTCTTTCTTTGAACACTGGCACGACATTGTGCTGAATTCTGTACTGCCCAGTGAAAGATGGTTTCACTTAGCAGCAGACTTTGTGATCCACAGATGAAACAAACACAAGAAAGAGTGAAAGGATGCTTATCAGTTGCATTGATAATTGAAAAATGAGGGCACTGAGCTGTTCCAGATGCCACCAAATACCTGCAGAAGCAACAAAGTGGACCCAGACCTCTCCACTGTGCCTGGATTTCCAGGGCAGCTCCTTCCTCCCACACTCCCACGAGCATTTCCACAGCATTTCCTGAGCCCAGGAAATCTGGGGTGAACTGAAGCTCCATCCTCCCCACCCCTCTTTGGTTTGCCTTGCTGCAAGGCTACACTTGCACTTCTCCTTTTCATTTTATTTCTCCCACACTGCTTCTCAGACTTTTGGGAAATTTCATCATACCACACCAAAAGCTCCCAACAGCAGCCAGAACTGCTTTTATTGCTGTTTAACACAGTGCTGAATTTAAATGGCTAATGTAGAACGCCTCTCTCACACATGAGCACAAACTGCTGCACAGCAAAACTTTAATTTATCGAATTAAAATGCACTATAGCACGAATTTATTGTATCTTTGCTCATAAGTGGTTTTATGCATTTGATTTTTTTTTGTCTTTTAGAGTTTTGGCAGTAGATGGAAAGCAATCAAAGTCCCATTTGAAGCAGCCGTGTAAGCAATTCTCATTTACAGAAGACAATGAAAAATTAATCTAAAATGAGTGTAACTAAGTTTTCATAGAAACAACAAAACCACTCAGACATTATCATTTCCAACAGCTGTTTACTGTCTTCATCTACAAAATTACCTGTCAGATTTTACTATTGCCTCCAGGGGGAAAAAAGCCAACCCCAAGTGCCTCTGTGAGTTAATAAAAAGCTCCACATGTAACACAGATATTAAGGATCCCTTTATTTCAATTACAATCCTTAGCAGGCATGACTGAGGTGATGTTCAACACCTCCTCTCCTGCAGGTTTGGGTTCTCCATGCCTAACTAGAGGGAAAACCTTCTGACGTGGCTGTTTGGTAAGAGCTGAGGGTTTTCCTCTCTCTCCTGCTCCACAGAACATCTGCCTCCCCATTCCAATGGGCAAACAACATTTGGCATTCCTGGAAAGCTCTTCACTACAAAAACTCCTGATTTCCTCAAGATGGAGTGGAAACGGAAGGAAGGAAGGAAGGAAGGAAGGAAGGAAGGAAGGAAGGAAGGAAGGAAGGAAGGAAGGAAGGAAGGAAGGAAGGAAGGAAGGGGTGACAGCAGAATGGAGTATTTTTCTGGTGCAATGGGCATTGCTGTCCCAGTTTCAGTTTGTTTCAGCAATGAATTTGGTCAGAAGGATTGTTCAGCTGGCCAGTTGGTTAATACCATGCGATGTGGGTGATGGGAAGGATGCCAAATAAACATCAGAAGGGAACCAAAGGGTCTGGGGATGTGCTGCTGGCAGTCTGATCCCCTGGCATGGCAATCAGCAGGGGATGGATGGTGGATGGATGGATGGATGGGTGGATGGATGGATGGGTGGATGGATGGGTGGATGGATGGATGGATGGGCAAACCTTCTGCTAGTGGCAACCACAGGGCAGCAGCTTAGCATCCAGCAAAGCCAGGAGCCAGGAGGAGACAAACACACAGCAGCTAATGAATTGTCCTTCTCATGCAGATTTGAGGCTGAATGCTCTCAAAGGCTGTCTCGAGTGCTGCTGCTGTCCTAACTCCAGATCTGGGAGAGGGGAAGGAGTTAATTATTGAAGGGCAGCTCCAGGGAGTGGGATGCACAGCTCCTATTGACTTTCTTAATGGTGGTAAAATGTGCAAATCCTGTGGACTGTAGCTGAATTTAAATTACAACGATTACAAAATATAAAGCCTAAAAAAGAGGATTTATACATGAGCAGATTTAGCTGAGACACAGACTCCCTCAAGACCTACATTTTGTTTACATGCAAAGCAGACTGTGCCTCCTGAATGCCTAAATCCTGACGACAATTATTTATATATCTCCCCACCCTCCTAAGAGGGCTCTGAACCATCATTCCTGCTAAATGCCTTGGGGAATATCTACTGGTTAGAGGTTCATCCCTATTTTCTGGCCATTGTCCAGCAAACCACTTTCAATGTGTAAACAGTGCTGCTGCCTTCCTATGATGCATAAGTCCATAAGGATATGATGCTTAAATAGATCCATAACATCAGCAACAATAATAATACATTTCTCTTGCTGCTTTCAGACAGAATTGTTATGCACAGCTCTCGGGAGTGCAGAACTATTAACCTATTTCGTGTTATGGAAGCTGGGGGACAGAGAGATGGAGTGACTTGCCCAAGGTCATGCAGGAGTTCATGGGAGAAATGAGGACACAAACAATGCACCCATGTTGAAATGGAGTCCTGAGGAATTTGCAGAGCTCTGCCTGCTGTGGGAGGGAGGCTTGGAGTGCTCTGACATTGGTACAAAGGAAATCAGTGAGTTATACAGCAGCAATCAAATATTTTAAAAATTATTTGCACCTACTATCATGTTAACCAGTCCAGATCCATCTCATCCACAAAGTCCAAGGACTGTTTAATTCCTGTTAAAGCTAAGAAATCCTAAAGCTCAGGCTGTTCTATGCTCCTTATCCAGCTGCAGGAATAAACTCGAACAGGAGGCATTGTTCTAAATTCCTCAAAAACAACCAACACGCAGTTAACTAGAATGGAATAAAAACATTGCAGTGCCATCTTCAACCAAAAACCAGCAGCCACTGTTCAGCACATCCCTGCCTCTCCCTGCAGCTCCATGTGGAGCAGATCCCTGAATTTCCTCTCTTGACTTTCTCCATCTGAATCTATAGGCAAACTCTCAATAGGAGGTCCCTATTATATATATATTACCATTTTACATCTCACTGTTTGGCTCCATCTTAAGAAATAAAGTTTGCTTTCGAGTTCTTGGGAGTCTGTGGTCAGATTCTCATTGGGATGGCAGAAAATTTTGTTGTGAAATTTCTAGAAGGACCTAGTTGCCACATCCAGCAGTGCTGGGGTAGCTCTGGGGTTTTCGAGAACACAAATTCCTTTCAAACTCTGATTGCTTTCAAATGCATCTGCTTTCTCCCAGGCAGTGGGAATTCGAGGCCCCAGAAGTCCTGAAAATTCCAATAGGTGTCAGGCTGTTGAAATAACTGCTTTTTTAAATTTAGGTACTACAAACTGCAGCCATCAAAGCATTTCTGCATTGCTTCACTCGGAGCTGCGAAGCTTAAGTGAAACAGATGGCCAACTCAGGTTTCCAAAAGTGACTCAGATACTCAGGAGCCCAACTCGCACAGGAAGTCAATACCAGTTAATCTTCTAAATGTCAAATGGCACTTTTGAAAATAGCACTTTCCATTACCAGGAAGGAGCTGAAACTCTGTGCTTTTTTAAATGTTTGCTTTGTACCAAGTAATACCCCAGGCTCCACCTGCCTGTCTGCTCGTGTTCAAAGGACAAGTGAGTGGCTGGTAATGCCCTTGGAGCAGCCAGCTCCCCAGCAAATCAGCCTGTTCTGCAGCACTGGGGCTTTTTTTTTCTCACAAAGGACACTTTTAGGCAACAAGCTGAAGGTGGGGAGGAGAGAATTAAAGTGCAAATTCTCAGAGTTAGCAGCACAGCCTCCCCTTGCTTGCTATAGTGAAGTGCAGACTGCAACCTCCCCAACAAGAGCTCTTCTCTTTGGGGTTTCATCAGTGTTCAGCAGAAATTTCAGGTGGATGAAGGAGGAATTAGACCAGCCTGGGTGGCCTGTAATGACAGCAGGGCATTGATCCATGGCACTGGGGAGATCCAGATCCACTTCTGGATGCCACGACACAAAACTCTCCCCCAGCCCTCAGCCCAGAGCTTGGGAGGCTTTTGGGCACCATGAGACAGCACCAGCCTGAGGACAGAGTGCACAGGGTTAAAGTGAACATTAGGGATTAAGAGATCAACCATTTCCCCCTGTGACACCACAGAGCCCAGACTGGCCCAGGCCAAAGCTCTGCTGCTGCTGCTGGACAATTCCCAGGCAGCAGCAATTCCATGATCCAGAGGTCACCCCAGAAACCTCCAGCCCATTTCTGCTGCAAACGGGTAACTAATCCAATCAATGGCCTTCCCAGAAATTGGCTGGAACTGGAGGGAGACCTGAGCTGAGTGCTTTTGGTATTTTTAACCTGGAATGTCAAGGAGAGGAATAACGGCCATTGTCTCTGTATATATCTTAGGAGAGGGAGAAGTTAGGGAGGTGATTTCTACCCACATCAGTAAGTCTCAGACGGAGCAAGAAGACAGATGGATGTGGAAACTGGTTCAGAGAAGAGACTAGAGGGACACCAGTCCTACAAAGACTTTGAAGGTTAACTTTTTACACTTTTAGGCAACTCTGGCAAATCCTGTAAGTTCCAGACTTGCAAAGCTAGTTTTTCAGGTATCAACAGAAACAAATTTAGGGTTAGATGTCTACCTAACCTTAGGCAAAGGTTAAAATGCTGTTGCTCACTGCTGGCAATGTGGAAACTCTGTTCCTACAGCCTGGTGAGCAGGAATGCACAGAAGGTCAACACCAGGAATGGCAAACTGCAAACTGTGAAGTTGAAAGTGCAGAGATCTCCCTCTAATACCTTCAGTCTTTATTCTTTGTTCAGCACTCTGCTGTTTTCAGTACAAACAAAGAATCTTATGGCATTAGCCCCAGGAAAAATGTGACTTCCCTAAAAAAAGAATAACCATTATAGTTTTGGGTTCCCTTTGAAGAGCAGTAATTTCAATACTTTCTTTTCAAATTTAAGTTACATCTACTTAGCAAAGAGAGAATGGCTGTTGACATATTTTTCCTGCATCTAATAATCTCTTCCTTTCACTTCAACTATCTTTTCCCGTGATTATTGTTATTAAGCCACTTGGAGTGAGACAATAATTGAGATGTTTTGGCTACTGCAGTCTGAAGCATTAAAATTTTAGAAAGAGGAAAACAGAGACAGGAAGACAGAAATTGCAATGCTCACACTGATTTTAATTAGAGACAGAAAACTTTTAAGGGCTCAGGAGGGGTTTGGTCCAGACAAGCATCTCTTCACTTTCCTGAATCTGATTTCAGGGATGTCTGGATTAGGTTTAATAAAAAAGCTAAAGAAAGTAGTAGCTGTTAACAATTAGTGACTAATTATATGTGTAGATGCTTAAATAGCAGCATTTCCAAATCTTGGAGCGTACATACTGTAAATCTTTCATGTAAAGGATTTGCAGAGAAAGGAATCCTCCAACCCTCTTTAACATCTTCAGTGGAACAAAAGATCTTTCTGTACACTCTCTGACATTACTCAGGAAACAGCAAATTATCTGATTCAATTGGCTCATGAGTAAAATAGCACACAGCAATTAACTCCTCAGAAACCAAATCCCCCCTTTTGAGAGGATTTATTATCAGAAAAAAATATTAAATACATGATAAAATAAAAAATGCAAGAATTTAGAAGTAAGCATAGTGAAATACAAGAAAATATAAGAAAAAAACGTAAGATGGAGAAGAAATATAGTCTTAAATATAAGAAAAAAATTCTCACGCAGGGCTGAGCTACTCAGCAGTCATTACCATCACAAAGGGATGAAGGCTCCAACAATCTCAGTCATCTGAACAGATAAGTTACCCACCACAGTCCACAAAAGCCATGCCTTCAAAGTGGGCAGGATTAATGGTCTTGCTTCCTGGCAAAATGAAGTCATGCTTGCGTATTTGTGAATAATTTTCCAGCATGCAGGAGCAGCTAGAATAGAGGCTGATAAATGCTTCAGTCAGCTGCTCACTCCACACAAGCTGGGTTTATCTTGAGAGAGTCACTGAAACCAGGACTACTCCTCTCTCAAATGTGCACAGGGAACTGAAAACTGGAAACACAGAAAATGTGGCAAATAATAATGACTAGAAATGATTCACTGCACTTTGGTGGCTAAAGCATCTCTCCATCCAAGGTGGGGGTGATGCCCAAACCCTAAATGCTGAATTCTGCCCTAGACTTCCCTGAACCCTGAATCAAGCTCCAGTTTCAAAACCTGGTTATTTTTCCTGTCCTGATAGCTGGGTCTGAACTCCTGCTGCCAATTACAGACACATCTTTTCCACATCAGTCACCGAGGTCAAAGCAAAGCCAGGGAAATGAGGAATCCCCTGGGAGCAGATAGTGGTGAGGAGTTCATCCTCTCCCAGCATTTAAACAGTCAGAACTATTTATGCACAACACGTAAAAGCCACTTGCCCTCGAGTGTCCTGGCTTTGCTCTAAATGGAGCCTGTTCTCTGACTCTGGGTATCTTGTGAGATTTTTTTTTGTTTAATAAATCCACTTGATGAATTAATGTGTGATCCACAGTGAACCACAACAAATCTCTGCTGATTTGCATCGCTGAGGGACGTGGCAATTAGACCATCTTTGATGACTTTGTGTTTCATCTCACCTCAGCAATTCCACCAGCCCCAGAAATTCTGAAGAGAACAGGAGAGGCTGCCTGTCAAAATCATTAACACAGCCTTGATTAACAGAATGTGGCAACAATCCCCTTGCTGGGTGGTTCTGGGAGTAATGTGAGCAAAAGCTGAGTTTGTGGCCAATTCTTAGTGACCAAATCCCCTGCACTTCCCATGACATTTCCAAGTTAACTTTTCTAGGAGTTCTGCTGGGAGTTTCTCCTGTGTTTAAGGAATGCTCACCTGTAATGTACAGGAATTTTCCAGCTGGTGAGGAAATCCCAGCAGGCAGAACCAAACTGTGGGATTTTTCACACACAGCCAGTCAGACATCCACAGCAACCAGCAAGAGCAGCTTTTCAATATTCCTTACCAGCCTCGTGAAATCTCTGGACATTTCTCAAGATAAAAATTGACAAATAGCATCTCCAAGTGGAGAGCTTTTCTACGCTCCTGCACTTTCTCAGACGTGACAAAAACGCCACAGGAAATGATAATCACATGCAATTAAAGCCTCCAAACCGAAGTGAACAATTGCTAAACTAAGCAGAGAGATCCCATTCCTTTGGGGATTGTCAGTGGTACTTGCCCAGCTCTGATTTGGCTGCAATCTAGCAGTTCTAGTGGAGTATTCATGCAGATCATAACACTCCAGAAATTTCTTTTGCTCAGTACATTCCAATGGACAAATTCCATCGCCACACAGCCACTGAGAACTCCTCTGGGTAAGAGAACAGATAGAAACATTGAAATTCTTGTTAGTTGGCCCATCAGTAATGCTTTGGCTGGCAGGGCTTTCCAAACCATCTGATGGCATTGCTGAAGATGCCAGCCTCATTCAAAACAGTTGAAACAGGCATGAATTCAGTGTCTGAGGTCACTTGAGTACTCTGGCAGAGTCATTATTGAATTTTTACCAGTGTGATTACAGAGAGTGCGTGCTCAGTCCATTAATCTGCAGCATGGAAACCAAAAATCAATGGGGTGCTGCTTCCAACTCCTTTTTGTGATAATTACCATCATGTATGAAGGTGTACACCAGGGAGGGCAGTGTGGAAGTGTTGCCACAGCCCTGAATGGGAAAGATTATCTGTTTTTAAAAGATTATCCTGAATGGGATTAACTGTTTTTCTGAGCTGTACAGCAGAGAGGAGAAAGAAGAGTCAAAATTTATTCTAAACTTGGGGTGAAATTCAGTCTGCAAAGGAAATTTTGCCATTTGCTTTGATGAAACTGAGGTTTCTTCCCTGGAAACTTAACTAGGACTGAAACTCCTGGCAAACCATCAGGAATTCAGCCCTGATTGATCCAAAAGCCTCTCTACAACAAACATCTCAGTTTTCTTCAATAAACTCACCTCTCCATGAAATTCCTGTCATGTTGGTAAAGGAGTTACAGCAGAGCTGCAGGAGATTTTTGTGAATGACCATGGGACAAACCCCTCTACATTTTTTTCTGTGACTTTTAAATTTTTTAATTTAAATTTAAATTTTTACTGATTTAAAGTAGTCCTTGACACTCCCAGTCCTGAGCCTTCAAAGCAGTAAGGACACATCACAGATTTTTCCAAGAAAAAAATATTGAATTTCCTTGCTTAAGGAAAAAGTGCATCAAAAACCATTTTCAACTTTTGTATAACATTTCAATTTTCATTCTCAATTTTGAAAGCATTACCAAAGGATGTGCTTACAGCTCTTAATTGTCCATAAATTCTGCTCAGAGAAACAGGAGCCCAGGGGTCTGATTTAGCCAGGATTTGATCTTTTTTGGGAAAACACACAGACATTGACCACCTTTCAAAAGACAAGCCAGGCTGTACCTCGTAAAGCTTTCAGGAAATGTAGAGAATCCTCCAAACACTCCCTCTGTCCCCTCTGAGGCACCAAGTGATGAACAAACCTAACTCAAACTCGACACAGTGCAGGACAAATCCAACACTGATTTACACTTCAGGGACTGTGCCTGCACAGCTCTGCAAACAAAAGGTTGCCTTTTAAAATGTCAGTATTTGCTGATATTCACCATGAAATGACAGTGAAAAAACCCAAGATCTTCTGTCATTCCCAGGATGTGAAATACCAGAGGTCTCCCTGCAGCCTGAGCTGTAGGTAAATTATGATTTGCAAATGAGGATTTATAGAAGCCAACAGAGTAACTCCTCCTTCATGTGTGAGTTGTGTGCAGAACTGCAATGATCTCTGATACAAGATAGTTCTTTAAACTCCAGGAATTGCTTTGTCTATAACAGGCAAAGATTTTTACTTCCTAAGCTTCTAAAAGGCCATACATTATCCCTCCCTGCTGTGTAAATCGTGCAGGGGAATTGATAACAAATAGAATCCATCCTAAGAGAATGGGAGAAACCCTAGGTTGTGACGAGGTGTGTTCTGTCCAGCTTGAATCCATGACCTGCTGTTTGCTAACAGAGCTGCAGGCTGGCAGTGTTTGCAGAGCAATAATGCTGCTGCTTCCTGCAGTGTTGGGAGTTATGCAACAAATTCCTGTTCTCTCTGTCAGCCTGCAAAGGATCCATTCAAGGATTTGCAGGCAGAGAAAGAGAATTATCCTGATAAGGGGTATGATTATTTGTTATTGTATTTGTCACATGTTATTGTATTTGGGACATGCTGCACATTGTAAAATCATCAACCTGCTGCACCTTGTAAAATGATGAACATGCAGCCTGCTCCAGCAAGCCTTGAGGACAGAGGGACAGCGGATGGATGGAGAGAGACAGGAGTGCTTGAATACTGAAAGAAGTCCTGGAGAGCTGCAGGACAAGAGCCCAGCTATTGCCAACATCTTTCTCCAGGGGTAACTGGGGAAGAGCAAGGTTTGCTCAGCCTGAGATGTGAGCAGCAAACACAGCTGGGCTGAAGCACCCACAGCACCTGACAGATCAGACCTTAGAACTGTTCCAGGTTTATCCATCCCTCACTGCAGGCACACAGAACTTACTGAATTACCCACAAGGGGCAGCTGGGAACAGAATTGAGTGATGAGAAGCAGAAGGAGAGGCAGGCAAGGGGACAGCAGGGACAGCTCTGCTGCACCATGCCCCAAAATCTCCAGTCAGCACTGACTGACTGCTTCCTTAACAACTCTGCTTAACTTAAAAGACTGACAAAAAATAATTAACATTTATGTAATAACTTTCCACCTGTTTCATAGAGCAGTCCCTGTTATTCTACAGCAAAAGAAACAGAGATTTTTATCTGTACTTTAAATAGGCAGCAACACATCAAACCGAAGTAACTTTGATTGGGAGAGTAAATCTCAGCAGGGCAGTGCAGAAACAAATGGTTCAGCTGTCTAATAGATATATTCTGTGTAAGGAACTGTGAAGGTTTCAGATAAATGGTGACACCTCACCACTGTTAGCTGGTCAGCCGCGACTGATCTGACAGAGACACGAGATGGAAAAAATATTTTAAATCACTTTATTGTCTTTTATGCTATTGTAGCCAGCTTTCTAGAGGTCTCCCCTCACCAGTTTTAAGTGCCTTGAGGTCAGAGGAGTTTTGTTATTACAAAATTCCTCAAGCAGCAATGGCACAGAGGGCTTACATGTGTAAGAAACATATTTCAATTTGCTTCGCCGAATACTAACAAAGTTCTTATTCACTTTATTCTTGAAAGGCTTGGCTTTTGGCACTTCTTCCTAAATTTTCTTCATTCTTTATTGCCTGACTGATTTATTTCCTCTGCTGTGAAAGTTACAGAGGAAAGCAGAGTTGCTTGGCAGCGTGATGTGGTATTGCTGAACTCAGCTGTTTATGGCTTTCAGCAGATGTTTCTGCTTCAAAGGCAGGGGGAGAAAAAACACCCATGCACGAATTCCTCCTCCCCAGTTCTGCATCTTTTGTCTCTTATCTTCCACTGCCCCCAAATCACAAGGAAGGCCACATTACAATAGCTGCTAAAGCAGCCAAACCGAGCCAAGTGCCACACAAAAATAAGAGCTGACCTTGCCCCGAAGCAGATTTAGAGAGAAAATGAGCAGAAGTGTCATTCCATGGAAGTGCTGCATCAGAAGATCCTCATGGATAGGTTCAGCATGAATTAGAGGTTATTACAATGGGAAGCAGCAGGGATTGCTGTGTGTGAGGAGGCAGGATGCAGTTTGGGGATCTGCAGCCTTTCCTCCTGCATGTTCCAGAGTGCTTCAGACACATTCCCAAGCCTAAGTGAAGCTGGAAAGCACCCTGTGTGTTTGCAGGTCGCTCTTGAGAAATGATGACTTTGTCACAGAGTCAGAAAATACTCTCCACGTTGGACATGAGGAGCTGCAGTTATTACTGAACCTGTCTGTCAGTCTGGAATGGATGGAAAGCTGTTGTCCCATCATTCCATGATTGCACATGTGATTCTGTTTGCTTGGGCTCTGCTCTATTTACAATATCATGAAATAAAACAATACATCCAACCTGCCTGGAAAGCACTGATGGCAGATTTCTCAGCAAGGCTGGCTTATTGCAGGCATTGACTAAGCCTCCAGCATTTGGTTTTGATCAGCTTGTAAAAACCTCTTCCAAACTGTACAAATTTGCTGTGCAAACAAATGTGATGCTTTCATTTGGGCAAGAAATATGTGAAGAATGACCTTTCTCTTGGTGCTTCAGCTCTCCTGCTTCCCAAAAGACCCAGGAACTCCAAAGCAGATTAAAAAAAAATAAGGAACATTATTGCAACAGTAAGCTCTGTAGAGATCATAGATAGATCTCTTTAATGCATCTTCTTATCTCATCTCTACTAATTAATTTCTTCTCTTATATTTAAAAACTCATGGGCATGCCTTACTCCTTGGCTAATACTATTTTAAGTTATCTATAAAGATTAATGTAGTATTTTTTGGATAGTCAGGACCAAGTCTAACAATGGCTCTGTTGAAACCCAACATGAAAATTCCTTTCAACAGCACCTAACAACTGTCCCTCAAAAACCTCATGTGAGATTATAACACCTTGCTCTGAATTTCAATGAGAATGTTGTGAAATATCTGAGCAGAAAGAAAATCCTTTGCAGTCATTCCCTTGCCCAGCACTTGTGCAGAGCCAGTTTGTTTCCTGAGTCAGGATTGCTGCTGCTGACCAGTGAAACAGCATTTCTGCTGGATAAATGTTTGCTCTGACATTTGGGGTTTGGGTTAGGGCAGGAGCAGAGCTCCAGCAGGGACTGGGGCTGCACTGTGCAGCTGCTGCAGGAAAACCAACAGCCCTGTGCTGTTGCCATGACAATTGCTGCAGTTATCTCCAATTTTGTTCCTCTGAACTTGCATTACTGAAGAAGTGAAAAGAAAGGCTCCTTGGGCTCAGTGAGGTCCTTGTCCAGGAGAATTCCCATGGAATTCCCTTTTCCATACGGCGACTGAGGGTTGCCCATGAACTGGAGCCACTGAGGATTCACAGGGTTCAGCAGGCTGCTGTGATCCCATGAGCATCCTGGAGCACAGTGAGGGCTGGGAAACAAATATTCCTCCCCAGACACTCCTGAGACACTGCAGCAGACAGAGACAGCAAGCAGCCACCTCCTCCTGCAGCAGCTACTCCTGGGGACACCAGAGACATCCTCATCCTCCATCCGCCATCCTCCATCCTCCATCCTCATCCTCCATCCTCACCCTCCCTTGTCCATCCTCATCCTCCATTCTCCTCCCTCCATCTTCCATCCTCATCCTCCATCCTCCATCATCATCCTCCCTCCATCCTCCATCCTCCATCCTCCATCCTCCTCCATCCTCATCCTCCATCCTCCATCCTCCTCCATCCTCCATCCTCCCTCCTCCATCCTCCCTCCCTGGCTGCCCAGGGCTGTGATAAACACTCCTGACATTCACAGCAGTGAAAGAGGAGCCATCTGAGAGGCTCCCTGGGGAAGCCACCTCCTAACCCCTCTGTCTGTGCCCTAGAAAAGGCATTGTTCAGGCACAGCTGGCTGATCCTCATCCATCTGTGCACATGTCCAGCGTGGCTTTGGCACCTCTACTGCTCACAGGAGACATCTGTGCCCTAATCTGACCTGGAGCAGGAATCCTAACAAAGACAAACCTCACAGTGCAAAGACAGCAGGCAAAGACAAGTTATTTGGGAAATCAGACAAGAAAGCAGGGAGGGAAAGGATTTTTAAAGCAGCAGGCAAAGGCTGAGCTGGAACTCCTGCTGCAAACACACACATCCCCATGTCACATCCACATCCACACACATCCCCGTGTCACATCCACATCCACACACATGCCCGTGTCACATCCACATCCACACACATCCCCGTGTCACTGGAAGCAGCAGATGTACAGCACAGGAAGGACTCAGGTTGGAAGCTCCAAGGGCTGCAGCAGGAATTTGCCAGCAGCCTGAAAGACTGCACTGAAATTCGCACAATGCTTCAGACAAAAGGCAGAATCGTGGACTGGTTGAGGTTGGAAGGGTTTTAATTAAGGTTTTGGAGTCCAACCGTTCACCCAGCACTGCCAAGTCCACACCAAACCACACCCCAAGCTCCACATCTCCACGTCTTTTAAACCCCTGCAGGTTTGGTGACTCCACCACTTCCCTGGGCAGCCTGTTCCAGTGTTTGCCAACCCTTTCAGTGGTGAATTTGTTCCTCATAGCCAATCTCAACCTCCCATGGTGCAATTTGAGGTCCTTTCCGCTTGCCTTCCTGAGCACACAACTGGCTCATGTTCAGCCAGCTGCCAACCCACAACTTCAGGTCTTTTTTCCAGTTTTCCCTTCAATCATGGAGGATTCATTCTGCTCAGCTCAGGGTTTTTAGTATCTCAGCCTTTTCCTCATCCTTTGTCACAATGTTTTCCCCCCACATCCAATGAAGGATGGAGATTCTCCTCAGCTCTCCTTTTGTTCATATATCTATATATAATGTCTGCTCATATGTGAATTTCTCATAAATGAATGGAAATTGTTTCTGTTTCAGGGTTTAATGGTGTAAGACATCCATTGCTGGTGTCTTCCTCCTGAAGGATCTCTAGAGTTTGCACAGATCAGTCTCTGCACACACGTGTGACCTCCTGAAGATGTGTCCAACTTCCCAGACACCCAGAGCAGTGGCATGTGCCATCTCAGCTCTGATCCTGCCTCAGTTATCAGTCAACAGAATAAACAACTGTCAGGAAAAAGTCCTGACCCACGAGCACTAACCTCTGAATCCTTGTGAGAGCTGTGCTCTCTGCTCAGGCTGCAAGGTTTCGAGGTCAGCAGGCACCACTGCCGCTCTGCTGAGCTCTGCAAACCACTCTGACCCAAAACTGCCAGGGGAGGATGACCCAGATTCTGAAATAATTAATACCATCTACGCTGCTCATCATGTGTGACTGCTCTGCTCCCACCCTGGGCACAGCCTGGCTGCTTTCTGCTACAGTCAGACACACACCACATGCTCACACTTTTCCCAGCCTGACGCATGTTGTATATACACACTTTACTTTTATTTTTCAATCACAAGAGAACTCATTTCACTGACATCCCTTGGCAGCATATGGTGCTACCAGACAGAGGAGAGATCTGCACGGCGTTGCAGCGGCTTTGTTGCTTTCCTCCACGTCCTAATGATACAAAACACAGCCTGCTAACATCATTAGCTGTTTCCATGTGCATGAAACGATCTGCAGACGGCGTGAAAAAATAGCTACAACAGCCTCAGTCCAGCAGAACGTGCACATGTGGTGAGAGAGAGGAGTAAGTGCTTGTGACACAGCCTGCAACACAAACACAACATCTGGAAGCACTCTCGCCGAGCTGCCTCTTTATCAGACAGATGGCTGCAGAGCCCTAAGCCCACAGGCCTCTCAAAAGGTTCAAGGCCAAGAGGATAAAGTGCTCCATCACAGCAGTTTTCCATTATGTCAGTTTTTCTAAACGTCTCTCTGTTCTCCCACACTCGGTTTCCCTGCTCGGCTGACAGAAATCCAAAGCTCTGGGTGACTCCAGTGCTCCTCAAAGTGCCTCATCCAGGGGCAGAAATGTCAGCTGAGCACAGGCTGAGGGCAGCTTGCTCCAGGTTTGCAGGAGAGAGAGGAGCTAAGCTTAGATGAACTCAGTTTGAGTTCTTCTGAGCTCCTGATGCTGCACTTACAGGATGCTCTGGTGAGCAGAGCATCTTTTGGCAGAGAAGCCAAAAGAAATTCCCTTCACCCTCCTTGCTCCTAGCCTTTATCTGTTTCTCATCCCCACAGGTGACAGCAAGCCAGCAGGTGGAGGTTTGCTATTTAAAAAAACCAACCAAACAGCAGAAATAGCCCTGGCTGTGCCTTGGAGCAGCTCTCCTCCCCTGTGTGGAAATCCAGAACAAACAGCAAACAGGAGTCCTTCCCCTGGGGCTGCTCTCAGGTCAGTGTGGCACCTCAGAAATCACCCACACAGCCTTAGGCTGGAACCACAGAGAGGCAATACTGAGATAAGGACCTGCTTCCAGTAGTAGCCAAAAATATCCTTTTGTCCATCCCATCAAACCTACCAGCTTCCCTCCACCAGCAGAAACAACAAAGGAAAACAAGCAACCAAGTCATTGTCTAAGCCTTGTTTTCACTAATCAACACTGTTGTTATCCTCATCAATGACTACTTCAATCTCAGCAGAAATTGCATTATGGGCACACAAACATTGCTGATTTCAAGCTGTTTGCAGTTACTTGCTATGGTTGCAAAGCCTTTTTGAATAAATCTAAGTTGTGGCTTTAGCACCACAAAGTATTTCTTAAGAAAGTAAAGAGGCTTGACCCACTTAAATCCTCAAAAGGTAATGGTAAACAATTACTGAGGTGATGTATGGAAAATATGTCTCCTGTGTTCTATTATTTATATCATATGAAAGGTGTATTAGCTGCTGTTTCCAAGCGCTTACAATGTAATTATATCCACACACTGGTGATAGAGAAATGTGCAAGACAGGAGGAGCTGGAAACAAAAATGAGTATTTTGATTGAGCCTGGGCACTTGTTTCTAGGGATAGGAGGGGAAAAGAGTGCACTGGTTCTCCATGGTGCAGCAGGGAGATTCCTTGGCAAACACAGTGGAAAACACCTTCTACTGCATCAATTATCCAGCATATTTCTCAGTTGGCTGAGTTTGCTGCAGGGAAGATGAGGCAGTGCTGCTGCTGGAACTCCAGAACTGCACTCCACAGCCAGCCTGACCTCAGTGCACAACTGCACATCTCCTCCATGAGCTGCACTGCTAAACTGGCCTGGAAAAGCTGGTGGCAGCACAGAAAGATCCCACTAGGGACTTGCAATTCTCCACCAAATTAAATTAGCTTAATAGAGTATTTGTGCTCTGTGCAGAGGGCTGTGAGTGACACTCAGAAACTCCCCAATGCCCACTGCACCATGGTAGTCCCAATTATTTTATAAATACATGGGTAATCCCAATTTTTTCCCATTAGGATCTCAGCACACACACACCAGGTTTCCCTACCCAGCTCTTCCCTGTACACAACCACTGCACTCAAACCAAGGCTCATCAAGCTTTCTGAAGACAGCAACTATTTACATACTCAAATGAGAGAGGCATTAATTAAAACATTGGGGTTTATTTGCATAATTAGCGCCAAAAATATTTTTATGGGTTAATTAGACTTCATGCAAATTGGATTGAGGAGATTTAATTTGGGGTTTGATAACCTGAGTATTATAGTTCCGCAGTTGCAGATCTGCTCAGGGCTACATGCTGCTTTAAAGCTACATCCTCCCTTTCAAACTGTTGTGGTTTTTACTCCTGGCAGCCTCAAATGATATATTTTTCCTTTCCCTTTGCCAGTCCTGAGGTGGGCTGACCCTGGTTGGATGCCAGGTGCCCACTGAAGCAGCTCCATCTCTGCCCTCCTCAGCTGGACAGGGAGAAAAAAACAGAATGAAAGGCTCAGGGTTGAGATAAAGACAGGGAGAGATCACTCACCAGGTGGAATTACATTGAATCAGACAGTCATCTCATTGTGAGCTGCTCTTGGCAAGAGGAATTTCTGCACTTTACAGCTGTGCAATATTTGGGCACAGAATACCAAAGTTACAATCTGCTCAGGTGCTCTGTGCCTGAAGGTAGCACAGCCCAACTGCATGGGAAAGCAATAACCAACCCAGCATCCAGCAAAGGTTTTCTGGTGCTCTTCAGTGAGCCCAGGTTTGTGGCTAATAACAACCCCAGAGCTGGGGAAGCATTGTTGGCATGTGGGAAATTCTCTGCATGGACTAACATACAGCAGCATTGAGAGAATTCATTAAGGTGATGTCTCATAAGAGCAAAATAATTTCCACTGAAAATACACAACTTTACTGTGAGCCATGGAAGACAATCCTAGTTATGGGAAAACCTTATTTTTATTTTATTTTATTTTATTTTATTTTATTTTATTTTATTTTATTTTATTTTATTTTATTTTATTCCTTGTTTTATTATATGGAACAGCCAGACCAAGTCCCTAAACCACAGCAAACAGCAAGGCAGGCAGCCCAGCTCACCCCAGTGCTCCCAGAGGGCTTTGCTCACACAGTCACCAGTGTGCAAAGGAACCTCCAGTTCTGCAAGAAACAACTCTGTGCCAAAAGGGATTCTTCTGCACGACACACGAGACACTGGGAGGTTTGAATTACCATGAATTACCCTGTGCAGAGCCTCACTGTGGAAGAATTCATTGCTTGCCTGATGAACCAACCACAGAGGCTGTGATACGTTCAGAGAAACAAGGTCAAAACCATCAAGCCAAAAACTTAAAGGTTCAGTAAAACCCTTTGAAATTAAGAATACTCATATTCCTGCCAAAATGCCACCACCCCCCACCCCCAATGTAGGTCTATTCTATTAATTTTTTCACTTGAACTGATGAATTTTATTAGCCGTTATAGATCAGCAGATGGTACCACAGTTAACTTAAGTATCTCCAGATTTCCAGGCTACAGCTTTAATAGCTCTGAGCAGTGGTAATATGAGCCCTAAGTCTTTCAAGCACTGAATGCTATCACAGACATAAATGAGTTTAATGTGGCGAGGAGATGAGGTTTTTACCTGTTCCTTGAACTTGGGGCTATCCTCTGACAAATAACCGTCGTGGTGGAGTGCTTCCCACCATTGCCCACCTCCTGCTTCACGTCCCACTGCCGGGGGTCACTTGTCTGTGCACCCAGAATGTTCACACCTTTCTTCACCTTTGCCCTGTGGGAAACAGCAAGTGGAAAAGGTTTACAAGACTTAGTCAGGACTGGATCTTTGAAGGAAAAGCATGGGAATTTTAATGGATCAGTTTTAAGCTAAATATTAGATGCATTTCTAACCCAGCAGTAAATAAGAGAGTGATATCATGAATGCAGACCTATGGCAACATCACATTTTTTGGACAGTGCCTTTGTATGTCCTGCCAACAGCAAACTGGAGTTAGGATTAAAACTGAAAAAAACCTGCACTCAAGGTTCTTCTCTCTGTTCAGGCAATACTTTTTCCAAAGAGAAGTTTGTCCCAAAACATAAGACTCTGGAATGTTTGTCTGTATCAAGACAAAATTGTGCCTCATCATTGCACAGAGGAATGCTCCACTTTTTAATAACCCATTTTTATTCCAGATGATATCCTTCTGCATATCAGTGCACAGGTTGTTGCTCCTCTGCCTGACAATTTCCTGTTTACCACAGATTCCCAAAGAAATTTCTGTTTGAAATCTCCAGCCTGGAGAGAATGCAGTTGTTGGTTAAGACAAGACTTTGTAACCCAGAGATGTTCTTACAGGATGCAAATTTCTGCCACTCTTAGTTGTTATGCCCTGTGGAAAAGTTAACTGTATTTATCTAGTGATGCTAATAACATCAGCAACAACTGCAAGGAAAGCTAATTACAGAACACTCACTTAATTAAAGAACAGTTCTACAAAGAACTCCCAGCAAAGGTGTTACTTGGGTGCAGAATGTTTAAGTGCTGATCCTCAGAGATCATCATCTAGCAAGATGGTGGTATCTTCTTGACATTTATGAGGACTTGGCACCTGAGTTTCCTTAAAAACTCTTTTTGCATCTTCAGCCAATAAAACACTCCAAAGCTGCAGTTAAGAATGACTGAGAGCACTTGTCTCCTTGCAGTTTTTCAACAAAACACAATTAATTTAAGGCATTGAAAAAGAAAACTTTTTTTTTTCTTCTCAGTATAAAAGCATAAATGATTAATTTTCTCATTTGTAACATGAAACACCACAGAGCTTTACAGAATCCTGCCTTACTCTTGTAACAGCAGCCTGATGAATCTCCAGTGCCTTCAGCTGAATTACTCAGAAACCAAAACAGAAAGGCAAAGGAAGAATCAAATTTATTCCTGAAGGTTCATTAAAAGCTTTAAGTCCCATTAAGTTTTCAGTATATTACAGTTCAAATAATGAATGATAAATAAGTGTTTCAGTATTTATAAAACACTCCTGCCAATCCTGAAGCTGTGTAAATCCTGCAGTACGTCCATGGCAGTCTGTATTTTAGGGGATGTTTGGGTGTATTTTAGAACACTGCAATTTAGCAAGTGGAGAGAAGTAAAATCTCATTGTTTATCCTTTGTTCAGCTGTTCCTTGAGACAAACTCTGAAATGACAAAACACCACTCCAAATGAGGCTCCCCAGTTTGGATTTTCAACAGAATTCCAGCTCTGTCAGCAGCTGCAAATTGCTCTTCCCACCATGGAGCTTGACACAGTCAATACCTGGGCTCCTGTTAATTAGGATGGACACTGTGTTTGGCCAAGGTTAGTGGTCAGAAACACTGCCAGAGGATGAGAGACCACAGCCACAATGCCATTTGGTTAATTAACTACAGGACGGGGCATTAAGTTGAGTGGTTTTCACGTATGCCATTATATAAAGCCCATTTAAAAAAAAAAAAATTCCATCCCAGGGTAAAGTAGGTTATGTTTAGTGAGAAAAATCAATGTTGTGATTGCACTTAGGACTGGAATTAGGGTATGAACACCCAGAAGATTGAACTTCCGAAATAAATATGCAGAAGTGCAATTTGCAACTCTCCCTCTAAAAAGGGCATTGAGCTTTACATAACAAGGTCAGTGGATGAATCAGAATTAAGTCAGACAGGACTGAGCCCCACACATTTCCAGATGCAATCTGTACCCATATGCTACCAATGTTTTCACTTCAATTTTCATTTGCTTGGTGTTTGAGTGCTAGCAAGGAAAAGTCTGTTTAATTACTTACTGAAGATTTGTCGACCTTGTTGTTTGCTTGTGATTAAATATTCATTTTTTCAAAATCAATAGTGCCAACTTTGTACATAAAAATGTGTAAGTTATCCTACCTCAATAAACCCCAAGGCTGAGGGCTTGGAGGCCAAATGACATGAGAGTCTCCTGTATTTACCCACCTAATCTCAGTATTTATCCATTTACCATGTTTATTTAAGGTCGGTGGGAAGGGTGACAGTAATGGAGAAGACAAACAGCTGAAGTATTCCAATTTTCCTCGGTGTGAGGTTGGGAAGTTCTTTGCCATTTCTGGTTATCCACAGGAGATAAGAGTGCTCACAGAGGCTTTTCTGCACAGCTCCATGGCCTGCAAGCCTCCACCAGCCACACCTTGTCAGCCTGGATTTCCACCCAAAGCTGAGCCAAAATAGTAATGTAATTCCAAACAACCTTCTGGGAGTGTCACTGAATGGTCCAAAACTAAACATGCACAAACCTAAAGGCAGCAGCTCGTTTATTGAGGGTGATTGTCTGCGTGCTGAAAGTTGAGCACAGCTTTTGATCTCCTGACAAAAGCAAACCCTGAACGAAAAGATGGAGCTCAGCCCATCCTTAAGAAGGGCACAGAACACCAGAGCTCAGCTGGGTGAAGGATTCCATCCATCTGAACACATGGCAGCCAGAGCACTGCAAGATTTCCTTCCTTGAACTTCTAAGGTTATTAATTCATAGCACAGGAAATCTCTGCCTCAGCTTTGTCTCAAAATAACTGTCTCTCTTTAAATCTCTCCAGTGGAGAGCTAAAGGATTTTGCTGGCATGCAGAGCAATCAGCATCTCAAAGACATTACAGAGAGTCTCCAGCAGCTTACCTGGGAATCATTACTTAATTTGTGTTGAGACCAAGCAAAACCATTTCTTTACTCACACAATCACACAGCAAATGTGCAACTTTCAAGCAAATATTTCATTTTCAACTTGAAGCTTTCAGTTATATACAAAGATTTCCATTTAGCACCTCACCTTCCTAACATGTCCAACTTAGAAACAATGCTTCTAATTAATGCATTCTGATCAATTGCAGATGAAAATCTAACTGCTCCATTTCCCTGTCCTCAAATTACAAGAAATGTCAGCAGTGTTAGATATACCACTGTACAGCTATTAAAGACAGCAACCAAAAGGCAATGGAATCAGCAACAGCCAGAGCTGAAGATGTGACTTATGACTTAAGGAGCTCAAATTATAGCTTCCTATTTAAATTTAAATTTTAATCTTGCACAACTGCTATGGCCATGGAAGGGTTCTGCTACCTGCAGCAGTGTTATAGAGAGGACAGACTGCTGAGTGCTCCAAACTGCTCTTGCCATGTCTGCAGATCCTGGGAAGTGCAGGAGGGATGGCAGGAGGGGAAGAGGACAATACTCACACCTGGGCTCAAACTGCACTGAACACAAAGTTCTCAAAGAACACAGCAGCTTGGGCACACAAGGCTGCACTGAAGAATAAAAACCCAGATCAATAGAAATTCCTATTATCACAATATCTGCAATAGTTTTCCATACTCTAAGCCTTCTGTTTCCTGTTTGCTGTGTGTTTTCCGTGGTTATCCCTGTTCCCCCGATAAATGCCAGGCTATTCCCGACCCTGCAGGCTGCCCTTTCCCTGGCAGTCTCTCCATCTCCCCCTGCACTCCGAGCTGCCGTGCCGGGAGCTTGTCCCCGCAATGTTCCCAACACAAACCAGAGGAGGATGCAGCAGTGTGAGCTCCTGGCTCCTCCCTGCTCACACAGCCCGGCTGGCACTGCTGCAGCTCCCGGAGGATGCTCTGCTCCATCCTCTGCTCTGCTCTGCTCTGCTCCGCTCCATCCTCTGCTTTGCTCTGCTCTGCTTTGATCTACTCTGCTCCATCCTCTGCTCTGCTCCATCCTCTCCTCTCCTCTGCTCCTCTCCTCTCCTCTCCTCTGCTCTGCTCTGCTCTCCTCTCCCTCTCCTCTCCTCTCCTCCCTCCCCTCCTCTCGCTCTGCTCTGCTCTGCTCTCCTCTCCTCTCCTCTCCTCTCCTCCATAGCAAGCTCTCAGCTCCTGGCTGCTGTCAAGTCGGAGTTTCAACTTAACAAACACTGACCTCTTTTGGTCAGTCTCCTCCGGAGCCTCAGAGTTTCTCGGTGTTTCTTGCCAGCCCTCCCTTAGCTGCCCAGACAAACCGAAGCCCTTGATTTCCCTGGCTGTAAAGGACACATAGTAAGAAATTCCTTTACTGCATCTCCTGACAGCCAGGGAAGCTCTCCTGGACTGCATGTTTCAATAACTCTCAAAACTTCGTGAGTTCTGCCAGAAGAATTTCAACTTCTTCCTGCTGTGATTTACATTCAGTCCTCTCCTCCTTTGTTCCCAGAGTAAATCAGGAGATTAAAGCCAGCTGCAGGAGCCCATAAAAGCCAGGCCAGAGACTGACCACAGCAATTAGGCAAGATTTGTTTTATTAAGTTAATATTTTTCCTTTCATCTTTCTGTATGAAATGAGTTGCTAAATCTCACTGCAGCTCTGAAGGAACTGGACAAACATCTGCCTGCAAAATGTTACTCATTAAAAGCTGAGAAGCCAAAAGTGGAACAGAGGATGACCTTGTTAGCTGTGTCAGCCTTTCAAATATGATCCTTTAATTTGCAGAATACATAGGAAGAGTGTGATTGAGTGATTGTGGCTCAGGGTGGGGAATTTGGGGACCAGGTGTCAACTCCAGCTTCCTGCCCTGCTCCACACAGCATCCTTGGCTGATCCATCCTACACCTCTGCTTCATTCACAGGTTTTTATTTACAAGCCCCAAGCCCAGGTAAGCAGGCAGAGCCCTCTCTCAATGGCAGGATTCAGGTACTAAATTGATTGGTTAATAAATTACATCTAATAGCAGCATTTCAGATTTGGTTCCCACTCAGAAGGCTTTTCCAAAGAGCCATCCATGCAAGAATCATTAGTGAAAGCAAAGGCATTGCTCCTCAGAGCATCTTCTCTCCTTCAGGCATTTTCTCTCTCATGCTGTATCCAGAAAAAGCCTTCAGGAAATCACTTTTGTAGGAAAAGAGTAAACAGCCTTTAAAATGTCAAAACAGCTAAATTCTAGGTATGCAGTTCTTGCTCTTTGCTCCTTCCAATTTGCCTTTCACTTCCAACAGACCAGAATGTTGGTCTATTTGAAATGACTTTGGGAAAAAAAATAACACATCAAAACAAAACAAATGGAAATATTTTACTTTGAAAGTGCAGTATTAAAATCCTTTAAGAATCTCCAAACCAGAATGCTTAAGCTTCTTGAATACAGGGAGCAGCTGAGGCAGATTTCACTATTTCTGAAACCTCCTCTGCCAGGCAAATTGGGCTAAATTCAGCTTCCCCAAAACTGAGTATTTTGGTCACTTCTCTGTCCATCAAAATTATAAAAATTCTCTCCATTACCAGTGAGGAGTCCTGAGATCCAAAATAGCTTAAGGGCTGTTCTTTTGTAGTGTTTCTTACATAAGTGAAATTCCCTGAGAGCCTTGGAAAATCAGCTGTCTTGTATTTCAGTGGGAATAGGTGCTTCATATCCCTTAGGAGGCTTTGAAGAGCTCAGCTGCAAGGCACGAGGTGGATGCTGTCAGCTGGATTTTAGGCTTTTTTTTTTTCCTAAAAAAGAAATCCAGTGTATTTTTGGATGTTCCAGGGACAGAGTTCTTTGGTTTGGGCTGATATCTGTTAACTCTTTGATAACATTCTCAATCCTCTCGAGGAGTCAGATATCCCATCACTGATTTTTGAAAGAAAAGGAAAAGGAGATGCTTTCTGTGACATTTGGACAGCCCTACTCAAGGCACAGACAGTCACTGAACCTTCTAAAATACCTCATGGCAAAACTGCTTTCTCCAGCACTGGATTTCAATAGCACTAGTTAAGGGGTTAAGAATTTTTTCTTAAAAATAGGGGGGCAGAAAATAAAAGAAAAATCTATAAATAAAAGCAGGATGGAACTACACAACACAGAGAATCTGGATTTGTCTTCCAAGCTGCGAGGAAACCTAATCTGAATTTACAACCTGCTAACACTGTGCCTCCAGCAAAGACAAACACTGCAAACCCCTGAGCTCCCAGCAGCTCTCACTGAGCTGGGGCTGCACTGAGCTCAGCTCATCCTTCTTCCAGAGAAACAGCCCTTCCTGCCCAGAAATCACCCAGAAACCACCCAGAAATCATCTCAGAGCCACTGCTCAGGGGAACAGCCACACCTGAAGAGCCTCAGAACTGAAGGAGCTCTTGCAGTGCTGCCACAAGTTCTCCCTGCCTTGGCCATTGCTTTTCTGGAGGCACTGAGGTGCCAAAGCCACTGACACTGAGCTGAAATGACCCAAGCAGCAATGAGACAGGAGACCAGATGGGCTGAGGTTGGAGAAGGGAAAATCAGGCATCAAATGGCTCCAGTTCAACACACACCTTCCTTTCCTCACTCCCCAGCCCACAGCCTCAAGAATTCCTCTGGACGCAGCAGTTGTCGCCAAATCCCACAATTTCACATCAAGTATTGCAGGGTTTTATTTGATCAAGTATTGCAGATTTTTATGGGTTTTTAAAGCCTCAGCTCCCAGAGCCATTTGGGATGAATTCTCACAGTTATTAAGAAATGAGGGAGAACTGAAAATAGAAGAATAAGAGTTTTCAATAACATGAATCCCTTATATTTTATTTTTGCAACACTTGAGGTTGGCATCTCAGAAGAGGAAACCTCATTCCTCTTAGGAAGGATGGAGATCAGATCCCCTCCTGATAATCACTGTCCCAGGATGGCAGAGAAAGTTCTCCTTCTCAGAATTCCCAATGTACACACTGATCAGCAGGTTTGCTGATTTTATTATCACATCTAATTTGAATCAGGGAACAAGGCTTATATGCTCAGCCCTCTTTTCACTGCCCTTTACCTGTTACTCGTGGAATCAGCAAAAATGCAGGTTCACAAGAAATGCAAGGGAATTACAGAGAAGAGCAAAGTCTTGCAGCGCTGAGAGGTGTTTGCAGCAGGGTTTAAAGCCTCTGTTCTCCTCATCCCAATCACTTGAGATGCTTGACCTCAGGTGACATGGGGACAGCCTGAGTTTGCAGTTCTCCAATGACTTATTCACCTTTTCCATTTCCTTAAGGAGGGAGTGAGCAGCAAAGCTCTTTTCTAATTTGAAGCTCAAACTGACTAATGGGTACAAGTGACAGATCCACCTCAGGGACTGCCAGGAATGAAAGAAGTTGATGCATAATCACATCCAGGTAAAATCCCTGGAAAGTCTTTGCTAGGGGATCAGTATTGGGGTGAACACCATTTATGAATTCATCCTAAAGGGAGATGGAAAGTCTTTGCTAGGGGATCAGAATTGGGGTGAACACTGTTTATTAATTAATCCTAAGGGGAGATGGAAAGTCTTTGCTAGGGAATCAGTATTGGGGTGAACACCATTTATGAATTCATCACAAGGGGAGGCTTTGGAGACCCTGCTGTCTGCTTTGCTGTCACAAATGAGCTGCAATAAGCATCTTTCTCACACCAACACATGCCTGCTGAGAGAGGCAGAAGAGACAGAGCTGGGTGTTGTGTAAACAGAAATCCTGCCAGGGTGAATCCAGAGCACAGCTTCAGCTGCACACGCTAAATACAAGCTCATTGCCTCCATGGATCTATTTTATAGGGCCAGAGACACTTTTTAGATAAGTAAATGCTTTGAGATTATATTTCCCTACTACATCCAGTTTCTATTATTACCAAAAAAATCTCTAAGCTGCATATTTGTGACATTCCCCCAGCTGGCAGAGCAATAGCAGTGCTGAGGAAAATACTTACTGTTTGCAGTGGTTATTAGGATTATTACTTAGACCCCAAGTGACTTTCTGAAGTAATCTTCCCATGCAGTCCCTTTGTGTTTTTAATCCCATCCTCACTCCCCCTTCAGCAGCTGCTGTGAATACAGTTTTGCCAGCAGCCACAAAGCTTCGAGGGCTGTGTTTCCTTTTCCCTCAGGGCAATAAATTTGCTGAGATCAGCTGCTGGGAAGAGGTAGAGGCAAGTTTCCTTAAACCACTGAGAAAGAGAGGAGCCTTTCACTGAAGGAATTGCTCCAAATGTACCTGTGCTAGGTACCTGTCCAAGCAACTGGAGCAAGCAGTGATGATCAGGTGCTTCACCCCCAGGAGGCAGCTCTGGCTCGTTTGTGATCTAATTGCTCTGACTCCCATTGCCTCAGGATGGAGGTTTCCCCCCGGAGAGCTCCCTGCAGCAGCAGGGCTGTGCTGGCTCTGCAATAACCTGTGCTCCATCCATCCAGTGCTGTCCCCTCTCCTCCCTGGGAAGCACCGAGCAGCACCAACCTGGGCAGCTTGCTGGCACAGCCGAGTGCCAAAACTGTGACCAACGAGGCAGAACTGCTCAGATTGCTGCAGAGCAAGAACTCTGGCCAGGTGTTTCCTCCACAGCCCTTGTACTACCATTCTGTGCCTGGTTCAGTTCTTACTGTGCTCATCCCAATCCTCACTCTTGGTTATGGTCACAGCACGGCACATTAACTCAAACTGACTCACATTAATTAACTCACTAACACTGATTCTGTGTCACAATCAGCACACCTTGGGCTGCAGTCTGCAGGCAGGAGTGAGATAGCAGTGCTCCAGAGATGGTCTAGGGATGGAGCAGACAGAACCGATAGCTTTTATCACAGAACTGAGTTTTAATCTAGGAAATGCTGGCACTGATCTCTACTACAGCCTCCAAACTGGGCTCTTTCATGCTTTGAGTTTATCCAGCAAAAGCACAAATCCTCGTGCCCTGAGGCAGTTGCTGGCAGTTTGTGTATTCAGGCACAGATCTGAAGCCCCTGAGCCTTCACTCCATCGGCAGGAAGACTCTGCTGACCTCCAGGGTTGGATCAGATCCATGAAGCACCAGGGTTTCCATGGGCTCACAGCCCAGCCTGCCAGAGGCACTGGGCACTGCACAGGCAGGGCATGAGATGGGAGATCCTGCAGCTCAGGAGAAACACTGAAAAATCATGGATGGATGTGGCTCAGGGAGCTCACTGATGGAGAAAACTACCCTCATCCTCCTGCAGCTCCTTTTGTAATTTGTATTTCTTCTTTCTTTCTGAAAGTGACTGAGTAGAGAGACAAACACACTTTTCTAACCATTAAGAAATTCTTCAAAAGCTGGTGGGTTTTACCTTTACTAATTACAGCCTATCAAAGAAAGGGCTTTTCCTAGAGAAACTCTCGAGCAAGAAAGGAAGGGGAAAGAGCTGCAATCAAAATAAATGCATGACTTGACTCCTTTTGAACCAAGGCACTGTTTGCCCTTTGGAAAAGGCTGCAAGGCTTCTCATGGAGATGGGGCAGATGTCTGCACATTGGAAACCATGAGCCTTCTGGGCCAGGATTTACAGCTCTGCTTTGCCAGGCCCATTTAGATCATCAGTATTATCTCAGCAACCTTTGTCGGACATGACCAAGAGCAGCAGCTCCTGTGGGTTTTCATCAGCTGTTTCAACAGCACATTTTAAGGACCCTTTTTAAAATTGTATTTTGTTGAGGCTGTGCCTGTACTTCAAGAGAAGGAAGGACTCTTGAAGCCACAGTGAACAGAGTGAAGTCTTGAGAGGGCAACAAACTGCTGAGCTCCTTTGACATACTGCAGGAATCAGCAGGAACATTCTGGGATGTATCAAAAGAAAAGCAGCTGTCGGTGAAAGCCAGAGGCAACAGCTTGTTCCTGGATGCAGATATTAAGGTCATGGTACACCTAAAACAACATAAAGCACCTACCAGATAAAATAGATCAATACATCTGTAAATCTCTTTGTGTTCATTGCTTCCTCTTTGTGAGGATTCCAGATCAGCCTAAGTCACATTCCCTTGATCATCTCCTGGGGAGTCTCTTTTTCCCCCTCGATGATTCTCCCCAAAAGTCATTTCAATTCATCCAACCACAGCCAGCTCCTAACTGCAGGGATGGAAATCATTTTCTTTCAGCTTGATGCGGCAGAAACTCACCAGCCCTAAATAGCACATGACAGGGCACAGCACAAGCACCTGATCCAGGGCTGCAAGGCTCCAGCAGCAACACAGGATTTGCTCTCTGAAAATGCTGAAGCAACTTCTGCCAGCACGGCCTGGGTGAGACTGAGAACACTGCAAGGGAAACGCTGGGAGAGCAGGAATGAGCATGGACAGGTGAGGACAGGTGAGCACAGGAGCATACCCTGCAGCTGCTGCTGCTGCAGAACCTCTGAACTCCTCCAGCCTGGTGTGCAATTTCTGCTGAGAGGGAAAGCCAGCTCAAGAGACTGGAGTTCAGACTGTGGAGACAAGGCTGGGAGTGCCAGGAGGATTTATAATCCTATATATGATCACATACATTAGTGTTCTTTCTGTTCAGTGCCTGCTGTTTGAGCCGTTCTGATGCACTCCCTGCACTCCCTTCTAATGTCCCTTCCTCTCAGGGTTCACCAGGCTGTTTCATATTGTTTTGGGCCAAAGAAAAGCTCCATTTCAATGCTACTCTTCACCTCTAGAAGCAGGTGGAGAACACTTGGTTTCCTGCTGCAGGAACAAGGCTGTGATGGGAGGGATGCTCACAGGGAGCTGATGAGGGTGGGTTACAGAATTTGCAAATTCCATGTGCCACTACATCCACTGCCTCAGCAAAGCTCTCCCTGCCTCCTAAACCATCCAGCTCCTGATTTGAAAGGTCTTAGATAAAACGACCAAGAGTTATGGGGTATGCAACAAGCAAGGATAGGGAGAAATGACAAGTACAAAGAGAGGAATATGAATAATATACAGAAGAGGCCATTATTCTATGTACCCAGGGAAAGTGTTTCTGCTCCTCACAAAAGGAAGGATTTATCTTCCCCTGATCAAAGGTGACAAAGCTGGAATGTTAATGTTAGAAAAACACAGGGAGGGCAGGAAGAAGGCTGCCAGCAATTTCACTTTGATTTCATCAGCTGATCGTGCAATTATACATTTATTTTTCTTGTGAGCAGCAGACAGGTTCACACTCAGAGTATACCAGCAGCAGAGACAAATTACTGAGTCTCACAGCTCTTTCTACCAAATTCCACCCACATTTCCCTCAAGCTAGACACTGATGTTCTCCATCTCGTGTCCTTTAGGGCTGACACAGCTGATGTCAGTGACAATAAAGGGGACAAGGCTGCTCATCAGGTTTTCTCCCAGGGACAGAGGTTTCCTGCAGACATAACTCAGAGCCAGCTCTGAGTCTGCCTTGCTGTGCTTGAAAACCAGGTCAGCCCTTTAGTACCTTAAACTCCCTCAAAGTGATGGTTCCTCCTGGCCACCCATGGATCACCAGCTCTGCATGTCCCTGCTGCTCTGAGCTCTGAGCAGCACCTCCTGTGGCACAGAGATCACCCCAGTGCCATGGGAAATGCACTCCTGCATGCTCTGCTGCAATGCTCAGTGCTGAGCTCGGTGCAAACACAGCCCTGGCAGTGAGGACACATTTTCAGCTAACAGAGGTGATAAGGCAACCCAGACGAGATCACAGCCTGGATGAGATCGTTATTGTTTGCAG
Source organism: Entomyzon cyanotis (assembly GCA_024500445.1). Taxonomy (NCBI): domain Eukaryota; kingdom Metazoa; phylum Chordata; class Aves; order Passeriformes; family Meliphagidae; genus Entomyzon; species Entomyzon cyanotis. The sequence goes on from JAKEPQ010000852.1 coordinate 1,083,780, forward strand.
AAAGAGCAGCCTCGAGAGAAAAGCTGGGAGCTCTGCTCTGCTGTCATACTAATGCATGATTACAGAGTTTATTCCCCAGAAGGGTTTGTTAAAGGGAGAAGAAAGGGGAAAATTCACATCACAAATTGCTAGGAGAGCCCTGATTTTGTCTGGATCAAACTACTCAAGGCCCAGGTATTACCTATTTGCACACAGAGCTGAAAATTCATCCATCCCACAGACCTGTTGTTTCTGCCATTGACAGAATCAGTGCTGATTCCCAACACAAAGAAGCACTAAATTGAATAAATATTACCAGTGGAGCTGCATTGCATGGAGCAGAGCTGCCATGAGTTGATATGCAGAAGGTGTGCCAGCCTTGCAATGACCCCAAATCACCATGGTGTCATCCTGAGCCACCCACGGAGTGCACATCATCATCTGTGACTTCATTTTATCTCATAGGCTACAAGGACATTTTACACCTTACCAGGAAATTTTAAAGCCACCATTTCCGCATAAAAAAATAACAAAATGTCTAATTGCTGTTATTGAAAAGGAGCAGTGGAAATTATCCAGAAAAATCTCTCAAAGGGAAGACTGGATTAAGAACTTGAGTTGGGTGTGAGAATTTCAGATAACCACCCTAGCTGTGATCAGATGTCTCTGAGATCCAGTGAAGGATTGCCTCCACCAGCCAGCCCAAATCCAGCCACTGCAAGTGTGCTGTTAGTTGTCATCTAATTCAGTCTTTCCCTACCGACCTGCTCTCTCAATCCAATTTTGCTAATTTTTAAGAACCTTTGCCCCACTAATCCCATTACATCAGCAATTTTTAAAAAGATTTTACTGCAAGTGATATGGAAAACCAACGCCACCCCTACCACCTGCTTTTACTGCTTCTTCCCCCTCAAAACAATAACTTTGCACATTAGCCCATCACAACTCTCTAACACTTTGGAATTTATTTGAAAATAGGTGCTTATTTGGGCATTTTTGGGGAGCCTTCCTAGCTGGAAGCCTCTGTTTGCAAGGGTGGTGTTTGGAGGAGCAATGACCTATTTTTTATTTTTTATTTTGTATTTTTTATTTGTACCTCTGCTGCACACACAGCTCAAGCCCTGGGATGAATCCACCTTTCCCAGTGCCTGTGGGATCCTCCCTGGGCTGGGGACGTTTGTCTAAAGCTGCTGGTAAAAACCAGGAGCAGCAGCTGAGCTGCAGTAATGCCAAGGGGAGCAGGAGGGTCACAGAGGCAATAAATCCAGAGCACCACTGGGGAATGGGGAGATTTGCTTTTTCCTGATGAGAGCTGGGAGGTTATGAAATCATTACCGGATGAGAGAGGCGTTTAAAGGAACAAAACTGTGCTTCTGCATTCCTATTGAAACTTTTACAGGTGGAGAGGAAGGAGGAAAAAAAAAGCAGAAATATTGTATTTGTATTGCCCCAGCTGAATACTCAGAATACATTTCAATTCTGAGGATTTGCCCTCTATATCCATGCAAAAAGAGGCTTGGTAGCTGCAGTAAATAACACAAACCCTATAAAAACATGAAGTCACCTTGCAGGGGCAGAGCAGAGCCGATCTGTGCTGCCTACATGGTGATTTCATTGTGATTTCCATATGGCAATGAAAGGGCTGCTCTCTCAGACAGGGCTGAGCCCACGGGCTCACAGCCTGAAAAATAACACCACCTTTTCATTTGTAAGCTCAACAAATTTAATGTAGGAGCTATTGATGGAAAACCAACTCAGAACCTCACATTTCTCTTTTTTTTCCAGGCTAGGACTGCACTTTAAGTCAGTGGTTTTATTAATGGAATAAGTGCATTTGTCTCTTGCAGGCCTGAAAAATAAAGCACTGAGCAGTAACATATGGAATATGCCTTAGGCAAGAGATTTTCTTCTGGTATTGCTATTTTTCTAATAACATTGAAATCATGGCATGAGTGCACATGTTCTTGCAAAGTGTTTCACAGGGGGTGGTCTGAAATAGATGCACCCAAAAACCACAGAGTTTTTTTTATAAAATTGCTAATTTCAACTATTCAAAATGCAATTATTTGGGATCCCTAATCTCACAGGATTGGAGGAAATAAAAAGAACTCCACAAGCTCTCCTCTTTTGAGTTAATCCTTCAAATTCTTGGGGAAATTTCCTCTGTAAGTCTAAAGGCTCAAAACATCATTCTGTAACAGGAAATCCCAATCCTCCTGCCATCCCACAACTGCAGCAGAGGATGCTCCTATTAAAACAATCACTGAGATTCAAATGCCTGAGGAAAAATTGTGTTTAGAACAACACTGATGTTAAAAAGCAAGGCAGGTGCTGACTTACAATTCTACAGATTGCACTGAGATTGTTCTCAGGCACTGAAATAACTGTGAGAGGTGTCAGACTGGTTTTTGGCTATTACCAGAGAGAGGAGCAGACCCCAGCCTAAAACACACATCCTACAGAGTGTGTATCGATTTAATCATCCCACTTGTACCTCTCAGCCCTCTGAACCTTTGCTCTGAGCCTCTCCTCTGCTCTAGGCAGTTCTGGCTGAATTTCCCTCTCCCTGGCTCAGCCTTTCAGTGGGATTAGTCAAGAGCTTTAGGGCACACGAGTGAGAAGCACTCCAAGTACAAAACCTACAGAGCAGCCTCAGGCACTGAGATTACCTTTACATCCGAACATCTTTGATGTCAAGCCCTGGACAAGAAATGCAGTTGACTCATGCTCAGTAAAAATTTATGTTCTTCCATGCTCGTCCCACTATCTAGCTAAATCTAAAGCTGAACAACCTGGGAAAAAAAAATAATTCCAGTAAAAAGTCGTGAGGAGCAAGAGGGCTTTTCCTCTTGGCACCAGTGGGTCTGCCTGGTTAAAAAACTGCCCAACGAACAGCTTAATTTCCATTAGTCTGTTTTGATTTCAGCCTCACATGTCAGCAGCTCCAAAGGAAAGAGCCTTCTGGTTTGTTGTTTCACACTTACAGGGTAACTGGTGGAAAAGCCAGGCAGCAGGGACAGAACTGGGAGTCTCTGAAATGCTCTGGAACAGGAATGTTTTCCCACAAACAGCCTGATGCAACATCAGACCATTCAGAACTGCAGAACACATCGCTGTCTCCTAAATTAGCTCCTCTCTTACCCTTTTTGGCTTTTTTTTTCCCCATTGGCTGTAATAAAATATAGAAAAGTGATATCCTCCCCCTTTCCTACTGGTAGTATCAGATGCCTCAAGAAATACCTAAGACAGAACCTGTTTTCTGATTCCCACCAGGAGTTTGTGTTTACACCATATGTGTGTGTGGCACATGGGGGACCTTGTGCAGAATCACTGGAAAAATCAAACACCTGAAGTGCAAAGCAGGAAAAAATTCTACCCTGGAAATATTTTGACAGCAAAAACCACTTTGAATCATCTCCAGACTCCACAGGTTCCCACTGCTGTCTGCAAGGACACGTGCAGATCCCCTGAATGGGAAGCATAAATATAATTAAATAAATGGAGAAGGCAATGAGCAACAAAATTTAACAAGGCAAGGTAGGATTAATGTCCTGTTCCCTTCCAGGAATCTGGGTAATGAATCAGGTTTTACACTTCCAGTTCTCAACAATGTCTGCAGAGATAAAGTAATGGAATGTCCATTACCCTGGTGGAAGATTGACATAGTCTCATCAAATGCTTTGTGATTGTAGAAATGGCATGGAACAAGGGGAAATCAGGAGCACAGAGCAGGTATGACACATCCACAGACACCTCATTTTTTTCTATTCATCAGGAAGCAGCACTGCAGGCAGAGCTGGAGGGTTTATTAAGAGGCATTTGTGCATTTCAGCATTCCTGTCTTACCTGAAGGTGCTTGAGAAATCCAATGCATATAAATAAAAAAGAGAGGGGTGGCAGTATAGGCAATTCCTGGTGCTGATGCTGACTTCTCGTTCCTAAGGTTCTAATTAAAATATGATCCACATTAATATTATCCACAGATGATTATCAAAGGTGTAGCTCTTGCAGGCAGGAAGAGCATTGTCGTTAATGATCCCAGCCATGCTGACACTGCTCTGGAGAGGGCAAGGAGCTCAGAAAAGCTGACTTAGCCAAGGTCACAGAATGACTGAACTGCAAATAAAGGATCAGAATGCATTACAGCTGATTTCCTCTGCTCTGCTGTGGTGTGCACCATGAAATCTAATGTTCCCAAGTGCAGCTCTGTGCATGAGTTGGGAGTCTGAGCACTGACAGCAGCAAGGATCTCCTGTTTTGGATTCCCTGAGCAAAGATCAAAGAGCAAGGAAATGACAGAGTTTAAGCAGCACCACTGCATTCAGCCATGAAATGCCTGTGTGAGATATTACTGATTAAGCTGAAAGTTTTCCTTCATCACACTCCACAGCCGTGTATGTAAACAGATCATGAATTCCAGGTCAGAGGCATTTCCCAAACTGCCTGTGCAATCCCAGACACAAACAGTGAAAGCTGAGCTTGCTGATAGCTTTGTCTGTCCAGAATATTCACCTGTTGGTTTTGGTTACAACTGATACTGACATGGTAATTTTTGCTCTTATTCTGCAAGTTGTTCAATTTACAAAGCTGTCAGTCCTTCATAACACCTGTGGCACCTTTTATAAGAACGTTTTCAGTGTGTCAACATCAAATATTTTGTGAATATAGTTGGGAGGTGCAGCATTTCCAAAAAAGCTTCAGAAATTGGGCATTTCCCCTCTGCATTCCAGGATGGGAAAAGCTTAACAAATGGTACAGAACTGCAGGAAACTAAACCCAGCCTGGTTTGTTCCTGATGAGACCAACTCACCTCCAGTGAAATTCACTCCCTTACACCACCAGGCTGGAGCTTGTTCACCATTTAAGTCTTCCAAATAGGATTAGGGGACTTAAGAAGCACAGAGGCTTTGCATTTCCCATCCAGTTCCTTAATGATTTTTTGCATTAATGGCAGTGAGCAGTGCAGCCAAGCAGTCAAGTTGCTCAGCAGGGCTGTGGGAAGGCTTTGGAGCTCTCAGCTCCAACCACAGACAATGGACAACTTCCCCAGTGCTGAGCAGCAAAATATTGTTTGCTTTAGTGCTGAGATAGGATTTGAACTCAGATGTGCAGAAGTGAAAAATAAGCCATGATTTTTTTCCCCTACCTTTTCTTTATTATAAGGGATTTTTTAGCTTGATGTTTTCTAGTTGATACTCAAAGCCAGTCTTGAATAGCTCAGTACAAAGTATTTTTTTATAGATCTGACTTAGAAGCAGTTCTTGACATTCTCAACAAGAGAAAAAAAGGAAAAAGGAAAAAGGAAAAGGTTTTTAAGGCAACAAAACGACCAGCCCGCATTAATTAGCAGCTATTTACTCCTTTTAATAAGCAAACCCATAGAAATGCAAACTGGAAGTCACCCCATCATCACAAATGATCTGAATCTCCAACACCCTGCATCACAAAAGTTCCCAAACTCTTTCTTGGCACTTTCTGCAGCCTGTAGGCAAAGCTTTTATCTGAGGATCTGAACACCGTGTAGGAGCATTAGCTAATTAGATTTCTTGCAACTCCTGTAATATCAGAAGCACTTAGAAGAGAGATAAAGGTGGATTAAACCACAGCACCAGGTCTCTTGAGAGCCCCAGTATCAAATGAGCTCCACCACACACTGCCTGCACAACCGCTGAACTTCTCCTGGATATCAACTCCATCACTGAATTTTTTCCAGCTCTCATAGAGAGGTTTTATTTTCTGTTTATTTTCATTTATTTACATGCCCAGAGGCTGCAGTCACAATCAAAACACCAGAGGAACTGGCAGGAGGAGGAATTCCTGCCTGCACATCATGGATCCAAGTCCAAAAGACACTGGGTGCTGTAGCTTGCCAGAAATAAACTGCTTTGTCTCATCTGCCCAGGTGTGCAGGAGAGATGCAAAAGGTCAAAAACAGCAGCTTTCCACTCCTGACTACTAGAGATTAATTCTACATCTAATTCCTATGTGAAATCGCAGCTTATTGTCATCATTTCACCTTTTTAAAATTAATAACGTGGAATTAAAATTAAATCCTTATGTTTTAAAATTAAAACGTAAAATTAAAATTAAATTATTTTTAAAACGTTCAGAAACACTCTTTCAGGAATTCAAACGTGTCACTACTTTGCAGCCTGCTGAAGATGAGGGCTCAGGAAAGGAGCAGTGCAGGGAAGGCAGAGCTCGGGATGGAACCACCCCAGTTCTCTTCTCTAACTCCACGGCAGGTTTGAGGAGAAAAAGGAATAAATGCAACGTGAGCAGAAGGAGGTCTAGGCTGCAAACAGACATATGCCTGCCTCTCATTAGAGTTCCTGGGAGATGTAAGCAAGCATCTGTCAGGAGAAGCAGACAATGTGAAAAAGCAGGGATATAAAATCCCAGATCGCTTCGGAGAGGCAATAAAAACAATATGGAAAATTTACAACAATCCGGGTAATTGTTCAAAGGTAACTGCTTCAAGGACTCTTGTGAGGCTTGTAAAGGTTTTTCAACTGATAAAAAAGATTTTAAGATGGGATAATTTAAAGCACAGCTCAGCACAGCTTTGCAGGGAAGTGGGACAGTGATGAGCATTTGCTGCCTGCTGACCTTCCTCTGGAAATGGGAAGGGAAACCATTCCTGCTAATGAGATGTGATGATATTTATTTTTGCACGAAGCATTGGCAAACCCAAAACCCATTCAACCCCTTTCAAATTCAATAGGTGAACGCTAAAAAGTACATTTGCAGGTCCCAGACTGACAGCTTTGAGTGCAAGGCAATACCAACTGCCTCCATCAATGACATTTTCAGAGCTTTATGCAAGAAAGGTTCAGCATCTGCACTGATCTGAGTGCTGCAATGAAAGCAGAATTCTATCCTGGTAGCTAAAGCAAGGACTGTGAACCACAGGTGTGATGCTAAGGCTTCAAAGAATATATTTAGTTTTTAATCAGAAGTTACTATAATGGTGCCTAACAAAAATATGGAAATAATCGCTTTTTGCAGAGTTCAGCCCATTCTGGATTCTGCTATGTTCTTGGAAAATGTATTGTCACCTGCAAAGCAGTTTTATGGGTCTGTTTTATAGGTTATATATAAAATAATTCCTAGCTTCTGGAGATTTAAATTTAAGCTATTATTTTTCCCTTGATAGTATTAATTTTCTTCTGAATACTTTCTTAGTCTATTCAATTGCTTCCAAATTTTGCTCTGTTATTAAAAATATATAATTTAGCCCAATTTTTGCTTTAATCATAACAGAATCAGGCCAGGTGTCTATGCCTTTATCTGATAAATATCTTGCTTCCAAATGAGAATATATAAATATTAGCAGAAACCAACATAACAACTATTTATATTGAAAAGGAAGCAGTAAATATCGTGGGGTAAAATATCCCTCCCTGGAAAGGAACACTAATACTGAAGGTATAAAACATACAATGGGTCTTTCCCAGCATGTTTATTTCCAATAATACAGTTGTCCCGTTTATTTGTTTATGCCTCCTTTGAATTTCCTGAGATCACTGCTGGAAAATGTTAAAGCCAACAAGGTAATTCCAATCAGCCAAGCTTGTCATCAGTGACTCCAAGAAGTGGAGCACACCTGTAAATTACAGAGTTTAAATCAAGCTGGAGCCACAAAGAGTGGCACAAAGTACAATTTGATCTTTGGCCAAACCACAAACGATGGGGAATTAAAAGAATTCCTCCCTGCAAAACAGCCAGGGCTTTGCAGGAGACAAAAGCCTTTCATTTTGCTGCTGCAAAGAGAGACTTTTATGTGCTGGAAACTTTGGGTTTTAGACAGAACTACTTAAAGTTAGAAACACAGAATGCCAGGGAGAAGACACTGAGATCATTAAATCTTTATGGCTACTTTAAGTTCTATTGACAAGAAGTGACAGAGATGAAAAGTAAGGATGGAAATGTGGTAGCCAACAGCCCTTGTATCACAGATGGAAAGCAAGAAAGGGTCAGAATTATTTGCAGAAGTCCCTGGTCTGATTTAATTCCTGCTCTGACTTAACTTGCTGATCTCCTTTCTATATTAATTGCCAAAAGAAAAGATGATGTATTATGATAGATTACACTTAAGTGATTCATATTTTATTACCGTTAGCTTTATGCTCTCTAATTGATTTTGTACATCCACACTCACATTCCCCTTCAACCTTCTCCAGGTCCCTTTTCTAATTACCATTCTTCCCCCAGCAGCACAGAACAATCCAAGTTCAGGGCTCCTCATCCTGTCCCCTCCTCCCAGCAGGGTCACCACTGCACTCACAGCTCAGGGGGTCATATTTTCCTCACTATTGCACAGGAAAAGAACTTTCAGAGCTCCCCAGCAACAGCCATGCTTTTCTTACCTCACCCAGGTTTTTGTTTTAATTCCTACAGTGAATTAAAGCAATGAGTTCTCATTGCTCACTACAGTGAGTTTGAGGACACAGCAGAGGAGGTGAATCAGAAAAACTCAGTGACACACAAAATCCTGCTGAGGACTCTCAGCCCACTGACACACCCAAAACACAGCAGCACTTGTATTTGAACATAGTGGTGTAAAAAACCTGAAAACCTCCAGAAGCAGCACTGGAGATCAATAAATTCCTTGCCTGCACACAAGACATCTGATCAGAGACTAGGTTTGGAAAGTGAGTGCTAAGGTTGAGATCAGCTTTTTGACTCTCGAGATGAATCATTGTGTTGTCCATTTCTGAAATGAAATCAACCAGTGGCACATCAGTGCTGTCTCCCAAACATGAACTAAAATATTTGAGTATCCCTGGGAAGGCAATTTTTTCTTGACTCAACACTTGGCCATCTAACCTTGAAATGCTAGATGTTGTAAATATGATCTAGTGCTGCTATAAAAGTGGGGAGAAGTGTCTGAAACTCCAAATGAGAAGGCACTGGGAGGAGGATTTCCCCCCACCTGATTGCTATATCATTCTGATACTTAAAAATAAAATCCCAAAGCATGATCTTCCACTACAGAAGCAAGTCATTTGTACCTGTTGGAAGTTGCCTGGGTTGATATATAAAGCTATTCTCCCAGTCACAGCACATTTCACATCCCCTTTGCCTGGATGGGAAAGTATAAATGGAAACTGGCTGTGATCAGTGACCATCCAGCGGGTTGTGGAAGCTTTTGGAGCAGCAGAGGTGTTTTTTACAAAGCACAAGAGCCTCAGGATACACCTGAGAGAAGCAGAAATTCATCACTTTGGGATTCTTTCTGAAGCCACCAATGAACAACATAAAAAGCCATTAAATGACCTTCAGATAACACCTCAGTTAACTGACAGAATTGAAGAAAAATGGGCATAATTGGAGCATCTCGTTAGATGCTACTAAAAAGCTGTATTTGTTTGGCAATTGAGGGCAACAGCTGGAGAGGCCATTTGAGAGCCACACTGTTCTGCAGCACATAATGGGTGATGAGGCATTCTCCTACCTGAGCATAAACATAAGCACAGGACAGGGAATACCAGAAAAAGGGGGAATCCAGTAAACCCCTCACCTCCTCAGGAGTGCAGGAAACCTCCTTAAAAAAAACTTCCTGTAAAAAGCCATGGATTGTTCTCGATGGTGCTTTATTTGCAGTTGGAGCAGCTGCTCCTCAGTGCCACGAGTGCTGCTCAGAAAATAACTTAGGAGGAGATTTTGTCCTTTCTGTAGCAAACCAGAAAATTATGAACAGCACTGCTGAGTCACAGTGATCAGTGTTTTGCAGTCTCCTACATCTCCCTCAATACACAGGAAACACTGTATAAATACACCAGAATACCAACTGGAATTTTAAAAATCCATTTCTAAACCTTGTTGTCATTGGGCACACAGTGCTTGAGCATTTAAAATACCTCTAGTCCAAAGAAAACCCAAATACAGGTTGTTAAAGAAATTTTCCTCAAAATGATGCCATGAATTTGGGAGGTCTGAATGGGAATCAGATGCAGGTAAAGTAGAATTGTAGAATTGAAATAAATACTACACACTGCCCTGGAAGGAGAATTTGCTGTTTCAAATGTGAACAGAATTGCCAAGATATCCTCCTGCTGAGGAAACTCAAAGATTCAGAACCACACAGCCTTAATGAGATTCAAACACTCTTGGATTTCCTTCCCATAATGTAGATATTCTCCTGTTCAGTCACCAAGGGTTCCTCTTTCTTTCCTCCCTGCTCTGCTGTCACAACAGCTGAATGTGGAAGCAAAGAGAGGAAACCATCCCAGAAACCTGCCCTGAGTTTTTCAAATATGGTTTTATTTTAAAGTGTTTGCTTTAGGATAGCCAGAGAGATCCAAAGCCCAACTTTAAAAGAATCCTTGGGGAACACTGCAGACAATCTGAATTTGCACAACTGCACTTTCAGTTAACCTCATTAATACAGAATTATCTTGGTGGGAACACTAGAGGCTGATACAGAAATCTATGGAATTTCCGAAAAAAAAACCCATTCTGCTTCTAACTAAAGATTCATTCACTCCACTGAGAGCAGAGAAAAATGTATATGAACCAGGACAAAAAGCAGAGAAGGAAACTTCCAACTCCCCTACCCCAAATGCAGCAACACAACTCACTTTTATTATCGAAACTACTTTGGTTTCTAAACTTCTTCCACTTCTCCCAGCCTTCAGCTCTGCTCTTGCTCATCCCTCAGCACAGCTGGCTCTGCTGCTCTCACACATTACAGATTTCATTACTCCCTGGCACAGCACAACCACTACAGACTCTTTATTGCACCAACCCAGGGTAATTCTCAACTTCCAAATAAACTGCAGTTATATAAATATAGAATAAACTTTGCTACAATAAGCAGAATTTTCAAAATGTATTGCAGTGGGAGAGGCCACACGACTGGTTTATTCACATGTTCTCTTTACTCAACTCTCCCTAATTTTTTTTGTACTTTTCTTTTTATTCTGATCCAGAAACACCGATGTGTATCAGGCAGGAAATAAGTGGAATCCTCCCTGCAGCACAAGAACAAGAACTGATGGAGTCTTGAACCAGACAGAGCCAAAAACCAACGCTCAGACACCTCCAAAAAAAAGGGGAAAGATAATCAAAGGAACCTGTGGGTCATTCCCAGAGCAAGATAAGCCAGTTATTACAACACCAGCTTGCTTAAGGTTGCTTGTCGGGAAATCAAAGCTTGCTGGGAATCACAGGCTGCTTAAAAAAGGAGCAGAGAAATCCCTTCTAAAATCCTCTGCCCCCTGACTAGAAGGTGTCCTTACAAGCTGTGGGTTTTGCACTGTCTGTTCAAGAGATGAGGAACAGATAGAAAGCTTAGTGGGAAATGGTTTAGCAAACAGAATAGCCAACCAGTCAGAACATGAGAGGCAGCAGGAAAACCAATATGAATCTAAGAAAGGCTATTTTAATGCCACAGTGTCAAATCCAGCAAGAGCAAGTGCAATCTCTAATCCTTGGCACAGTTCCACAGCAATAACAACAGATTAGCCATGAAAGTAACTTTATATAGCCCTTATCAGCACAGTCATCAATAGATTCAGTCTCATTAAATAGCTCAGGGCTGTCACATTACCAGAGAAACCCGTGACGAATAAAGGGACTTGAGATTTGTTCATCACTGCACACAACTCAGCAGCAAGACAGGAAAATAAGTTGAAAAATGAGATGAAGTCCCCAATTTCAGGCAGGTGCCAGGTGACTCCCTCCTCCTGTGCCTGAGTGAAGAGCTGCAGTGCAGATTGCACAGGTTCAATCCAACTACATCTGTTTGGAGCTTGGGATCACTTCTAAGTGGACAGAAATCCAATGTGCAAAGCATCAAACCTGCTGCATTTTCAGGTTGTTTGCTTGTTTGTTAGTTGGGTTAGAATTTGCCCTGAACTTCTGGCTTTCAAAGGAGAGCTGCCAAGTGAGAGGAGCTGAGGCTCCTTCCAACCCAAACCATTCTGTGATCCTATGATTGAATCTCCTGAGCTGTGCTCCAGTGCTGAGATGCATAAACAGGCAGAAGTGACTCTGTGCTGCTCCATCCAGCCCTTGAACAAGAATTTTTAATACTGAATCCAAAACTAAAGCGAAACTGCTTAACCTCTGTATTTCACTACCTGACCTTCAAAGCTGATAAAAGCGTATTTTTTTTCCCTTGAAAAGGAATAAAGCCATTAGGGAGCCAGGAAATGCTTTATCTCCATCTCAGGACTCTCATCCAAAAGCCTGCATTAAATTTTTCTTTCTCCTTTGTGCCAGTTTGGTAATGTGATTAAGGGATGGTATCACTGGCTCAAGTGTGGCCACAGCACAAAACAGCAGGAGCTTGTCCTGCCTTCCAAAAGAAGAAAATCTATGTGTAAGATATATAAATAAAATGACATTGGCCTGAAAACTCAAAGAGAAATTTTGTGGAGACTTTGCCAGCATAATTGTGTTGAAGCAACAGAGGCTGGATTTCTGTCATGCATTAAGTATCAAGAAAATTCTCTTCCAGACTATTGCATGGCACCACCTTTCCACAAAATTCATACAAAAATGCAGCCCAGCAGAGAATCCCAGCACTGCTGGGAACAAGATTTTATTTACCAGTTTCTGCTTTTGTCTGCTGAATTCTTAAACTCTAACTCCTGCAGAAGGTTTGGGGGCAATGTCTCACTCAGCATTTCCATATCCTGCCTCCATCACAATGAGCCAGGATCATTAATTTCCCAGATTTTTTGCCTTTCTAGAAGGAGAATGTTTGAACCACAATATACACCTTTCAGCTACTGAGATTTCTACTTCATGATGCTTCTTTTTGTTCTTGCAGTTACTGCTTCACTCCAGGTTTGAGGAGATTTCGTGCCACCTAAGAAAAAATGCTTTGCTGCTTTCCTGGGAGAGGTGACAAATATGCAGGTTTGTCACTTGACCTTCTCCATCCCTTCTATGTTTAGATTCTGTGTGCTGTGACAGTCTGAGCTGCTGAGTGTGTCACAGCTGCAGGATGGTCACAGAGGCACAGGGAGCTCCTCTTGACACAGCAGTGCTGTGGCACAGCTCAGGGCGAGGATGGGAAGCTATTCCTGGATCCAGAGCCAACTTCTTGGTGACATTGGACAGAACCCGACAGAACCTCCTAACCTCTCTGTTCTTCATCCTTCTTCTCCAAAATGCTGAGCATGCAAACCCCCTTGACTGCAGAGAGCTTGGAAATCAAATTAGGACATTTCAAAAGAAATTGTATTTATTTTTTTACCAAAACAGGCACTTCTGTGATGGAAGAAGACACTGCTGGTGAGGCACAGCAAATGTGTTAAACAACCACCAGAGAACAGCATCAGATGTGACCAACCATGAGCCCCACGGTGTGGCACTGATTGGTTCTAATAATCAATCAGTTATCTAACTTGTTTTAACAATTATCTAACTTGTTTTTCACCTCTAGTTGAGCTGAGTCATTCCCAGAAAGCTTTTCCAGTTAGCCAAAGTAGCAGAAGTGAGCAAGGCTTTTCCAAGGGCAGCAAGGCATCACTTTGCAAGCCTTTCTGCTCCACATTCCCCTCAGTCTAGTTCCCCTCTAAACACAGAATGGAGCAGAATCATTGACTCTCAGGAAGATCTTGGTCTCTCTCATCCAAGGACAGTTGGTTTCTGCTGCACTTGGAAGTTGTTTGCAACAAGAAGTAACTTGGAAAAAGCCTCAGCACTGACTTGTGTGGGATCAGCAGAACACAACTGCAGAGACACTGCTTGCCCCAGCAGGGTATTTTAAATCATGAAAAGAACTCAAAGCATTTTTAAAGGATATTAAAAAGCAAAAGCTCAGAAACAGAACTTCATGAGTAATTGATTTGGGGGTTGTTGATCAGACTAAACCACTAACAGAGGTAAAATTATGACTGTCAACATAAAATGGTTTTGGGGGTTGCTATTTACCAGAAGGCAGGAAAAAATGTTACTGGATGAAGTGATTTTTTTTGTTTTTCATAAATTGAAAGGCTCTGTTTCATTTTCAGGTTGCTCAGCTCTTTCTTAAATTAAAATTTGACATATTAATTTCTTTGGCTGCCTCAAAGTTGTACTCTTCACTGAACACATCATTTTGCCAAGAATTTCAGCCAAACTCAGCTCCTAATAATCCAGAGCTATAAACACCACAACAATGGAGTTTTTTCCATTATTGGAAAGAGGGAGCCATATAGCATTTCATGGAAACAGAATTGGAGGAAGAGAAGAACTGTTGGTGGAATTGCAACTACAGAAAGGATTTGGAGAAGATAAAAGATCTGAAGTACCAAAGATAATGTGACATTAAAATGTTACATCCCAAAGGGAGCAAGATGAGGGTTTAGATTGCACTTCACCTAAAATCAGCCTCTGTCATGAGAATTGGACATTTTTAAATGCTTAGAGGAAAAATCTCTCTCTCCTGCTGCTCTCTGTATTTCCATCCTACAAGGCAGAGCCCTCATTTATCTATTCAAATGGACCAACCATATCTCATTATATTCATGAAAACCATAAGGCAGAGAGAGTTCAGACTTTTTTTTTAATTTTCTTTTCTCATTTGTAACTCCAGCCTCCATTTTTCTGTTGCTTCTGTAGTAGACCATGAACTGTCCCAGCAGTGGTATTGCAAAATGATAAATACTTGAAGCTGGCATTATGTATCACCCTTTGTGACAAACAGGAGTTTTCTGTGATGGTGAAATCCACTGCTTGCAATGGAGCAGGCAAAGCCATTTGTTCAGTTCCAAGATGTTAATAGAATATTCATACCTCATATCTTTGGTGTTGATGGAGTATGAACTAATCAAATTTTCCTATTGTCTGTGCTCTGTGAAACAAAACTAGTCTTTAGACACATTAATTTCTAGCTGAGGCTTTTCCTTTTCCAGTCTGAAAACATCACATTCACAGGCCAAGCAATTCAATTGCCAGGATGTTGGCATGAAATGAAGTTCTGATTGTAGTGCTCAGCCACATTCAAAATTGTACATATATATTCTATATGTCTATAAAGCTTTTCCACTGGATTCTAAACTAACACACAATCCTGCTCTGTCCTTCTAAAAGGCAGCATCTCTTTCATCTCAGTGTTTCCACCCCTTGCAGATTGGATTTCTGCTTTGATGATTGAATTATTTTTGTTTGTATTTTGATGACATGACTAATCACAGACTGACTGTTGTAAGCTGAAATGTTGGCAAAATTCAGCTCGGAATTTTCTTTTGCTGGCCTATAATTAGAAGCACTGGTGGTAATGCAGGTTGGTCTCTTCCACATCTGTCGTTTTCCCTGTGAATTTCCACTTGTTTCTTCTGTACTGCAGGTTTTTGGAACAATATTTCAGAGGTTTTTTTTACAAGGAAAAAGGAAGAGCTTTTCAAATACACATAAATATGGTGTGAAGTTATCTATGACCCTGAAAGAGTTGGAAAAGAATCTACAAACTGAAACATGGGGAAAATCCAAGCTGAGGGAAGAGATGCTCTGGTTCTAGATTGCCTTGAAGTGCTAAAATTCATAAGCCTGAGCATTTCTCTGTCTCTGCTATCCACACCAGAGGTTTTTAAGGATGGTTTTACCCCTTGGGAAGAGAGGCAGGAAGAGGCCAACAATGCCATTTACCTCCTCTGAGTGGCACAGTTAATTTGTCTTTTGTTCCTATCAAAATCACTGCGTAGGGAAACCTGGTGTGGGAGGCCAATTAAAATGTCAATAAAAAGTAAATACAGTTAAAGAGGTCTGTGCATTATGCAATGAGGGAAAAAAAAAAAAAAGGCTTATATTTGTATCATGCTAATTAAATTGACATGGTTATTGCAAATCATTGTGTCTCACCTGGAGCTGTAATTAAGTGACACCACTTAATGAGAAGGAGGCAGTGCTGATTGAACATGCTTTGGTGGTAAAGCTCCCCTGACAATGAAGGATGTTTCTGTTTACGTCTCCCATCATTTCCCATTCCCAAATGCCAATGTCTTTCCAGTGAGGTAAACAGTGTTTTTAAAAATAAACAATCATTTGTAATTTGGGCAGCCTTTAACCCAGCTTTTCACTAGCTCTTCTGCATGAGGACAAAAATCAATAATCGAAATAATCTACAGTATTATTTCTCCTAAAGATAGATTTTAAAAAGTAAAACATCAAAGTAATCAACACAAAAATTAAAGTTTTAATTGTCCTCCCAGTAGGATTTATTTAATCTGGATATACTGGGTTAAATTCCTTTGCCTTTCATGGTGATTTTAGCAGGATTATTCCACATTTAGAGCAGATTTGTGCATCAGTTTGGCTGCAGAACTTCTGAAAGGAGTTGGGATAATCAGCAACTCCAAACTACTTGCGTGAAGAGCTTATATAATACATAAGAGAGATAATTATATAATTATATAATATATAAATATAAGAGAGATGCCAGGGAGGGACTGCCCCAGCTGGATGTCACCTTCCCTTGGAGCTGCAGCTCTTCACCTGAGCTCAGAACTCCCCCTGAGTGACAGGATGGCAGAGAGACAAAGCAGCAATGACAATCCCAAGGATTGAGGCAGCAGCCACACCAACCATATGTCCTTAATCTGCACAGCCAGACTTGGCAGAATCCCTTCATTACGGTTCATTCTGTGGGCTCTGCAGATCCCATAAATATTTTCCTGCCCAGAGCAGCCTTGCCACATTAATTATGATAGGATTGCTTTGCTAGGAGGGTGGGAGCACTGCCAGCATCTCAGGATTTGGCATCTTGGAGCACCAAGACACTGAGAACAGCTCAAACATGAGATGGAACTTTAATGCCTGCTGGATCTTTCAAGTGCACCATCAAATCTGGATCTCCAGTTTTTTGGGGTTTGTTTTTTTTTTTATGCTTTCAAACTTGAAAGTGAATTCAGTGCTTTTAGGAAAGCAGGATAAATAGAAATGCTCTGAGCCAGGAACACTGTTGGCAGGGTCTGTGAAAACTCTTTCACCCATTTCTGTGAGAAAGATGCTATTTTTATCCTGGGCTGTCCTTAAAAAAGACCATCCTTCAGGTTGACTGTGTAACACAATCAGAACAAGGCTGGGAAGGGAGTCTGGCAGATCTTAAATTATTATGGAAATCATATTTCCTAAGCAAAATCTAGGTGTAGCTGGAGAGAATGCCGACTAGGAAAGGCTCATTACAATGTTTCACCCTCTTTATCATCACTCCTAGAGTAGCTCAGAATCTCTAAATATCTTTGTGTTAGCAGGGATGAATTTTCTTAAATCTGTCCTCAGCTAAATGGCCGAAAGCCAATGCTGACAACATGACATTTAATGATTGTTATGACATCAAGATGTATCTGAACTGAAGTGAATGAAGACAAGACCAAACCCTAAGGAACCCAAAGAGCAAATTCGCTCTTAGGAGGAAAATTGATTATCATTACTCAATGTAACAAATACCTCAGATAGCACAGAACTACTTGAGCCATTTGGGACTCACAGCTTGTGAGATCTGAAGGTTTGTAGAAGCAAAGCCCAGCACTCACCAAATTCAATACACAAAACCAGGTCTGCACACAAAGACTCTGTGGCAGATGACTAAACCCTTCAGCTTGAGTTTACCTGTGAAGAAATATTTAAAGAACATATTCCTTCTGGGTAAAGAAGCCCAGCAGTGGAAGAGATTTTTATCTCCATGTGTGTACAACACAATCTGTGCATTTTTACTGCCTTATCAGTCACCCAAAATCACAGATACAAGCCCTGTAAAAATAACACAGAAAATCAGACTTTAGGACACACAGTGTGTCCACACCTGGTTTAACTTGATTAAGAGTTGTTTAATACCTGCTGACAGCCAGGCATTGTCAGCAGTCAGAGAAAGGAGGTTCAGGGGAAGGAAATGCTTTGAGCAAAAGCCCTAATCTTAGCCTAAATCTAGTCCCACCTGCTGGACAACATGTGGAGAGTGACAGCAGCCTGAGCTCCTGGCACAGTGGGAGGTGTCTGTCACCATCACAGCAGGGTGATCTTCAGGGTCCTTTCCAACCCAAACCACTCTGGGATTTGATGATGCAGAAGTGACCCGTCTGAACAGCTCTCAGACTTATGGACATCCATCCAGAGTCTACTGCTAACCCCACCCCACATATCTATATGTATTTGTACACAAATATATCCATTTTTATTTGTTCAGTGAGAGAACCCAGAGCAGGAGAGTGCAGCCTTCCTCCCCCTGCAGGCTGGAGGCTCTGAAAGCTTTGTACAATAGTGTTGACTGCAATCCCTTGCTGCCAGTCCCCACTGGGGCTTGAAATGCACTTAACCTGATTAGCTCTCACTGCATTGTTTGCTTTTGCAACTCCCCTGCGTTAGGGAGAGTGGAATGTAAGCCTGGCCAGCTCTCAGGAGCTCCTTTATTGATCCTGACTCTCACCCTGAAGGTGGTGAAGCTCCCAGTGACACCAGTGAGAGCTCTTTGCCTGTGTGAGGTGAGTGTGCCATGTGTTTATGGAAAAATAAACCAAGTGAACTGAGTCAAAGAGAGTGGTGGGTGTTTGGGAACACTATTTGGGGGGAAAAAAATAGAAAGAAAAAAAAATTTTTTAATTAAATAAATAAAAGGAAAAACTGCTTTATTCCAGCCCAGGAAAGGCTGTGGGATCAGAACAGTTCAGTGATTTGGGGCTGATTTGACTTCATCCTATCCCTGCTCTTCCAATTTCAACTCTGCTAATGGATATTTTTTGGAAAGCACAGCTAGAGAGGATTCCTGAATTACTGCTACCCAAATGTTTTCTGTCAGAGCCAACCAGTTTTAATGACCATTTTCAATAACTCCAAACCTCAGGTGGTTTCAGGGCTGCTGCACCCTACAGAAAGGTTTTGTAGTGCAGACCTTTGCTCAGACACCACAACCCCTGAAAAAAATTTCATCACCTTGTCCTTCTTCCTCATTCTAAAAAAGCAAAACCAACTTTTTTTTTTATTACCAATCCCTTTTTAAGCTTAAAATACTTTCTCCAACAGGAGAAAACAAAAAAAAAAATTAACTACAAAAAGCAGGAATGAGAAGTCCCCCAGCTGAAATTAATCCAGACCATATTTATGTCAGTATGTGTATTTAAGTGTTTCAGGTTTAGGGTAAGATACCCTTTGCCAAAAATGTGGCAGCTCGATTTGCTAGTCTCTATGGGAAATGTTATAAAGAATCAAAAGCAAACAAATTTTCCTTTCAAATAAACTTGACCCGCATGTTTCAGACATGTGTTTCCCTTTGAATCCCTGTCCCCCTTTGATGGTGCTACATACTTTCCCCTCTTTAAGAGCAAATACTTTGTTGGTATAGCAATTCTCTCCCACAACTCTACCAGGAGGGTTTTAACCAGGGCTGGAGAGTCCTCACTCCTTGGACTGAGCTTCTCCAGGATGGATGTCCCAAGCCCTTGAAATGTCCTGCAGGCAAACTTTGGCCATTGCACTGCAGTTGGGGAAAAAATAATCCTTGTGGCACACACCTCAGTGGAGAGGAGAACAGCATTCACTGATGAACTGTCTGGGAGCTTTTGCACTTTTTCTTTTTTTCTTGCTCTCATTGATGCCCTTTTTTCCCCAAGCAATCTGCATGGAATTAGCTCCACCTTTCCTCCTCTAGCTAGGAGGAGAACTTTGTAAGATATCTGAAAAAAAACTTGTCTCACTGCAGCTCACACAACTTTTGGGTAGTTCACAGCATTGCTGTTGAGTTTAGAAGTGAACACAACCCACACCAACCCACTGGGCAACAAACAGGCTGCCAAAGCACCACACAGGACTGTCCAGCAGGACTGGACAAAAATAGAAATAATTCATCTCTGCACACTGTTCTTCTGCATTGCATGCATGGAAGGACAAGATCCTAGTGAGTCTGCTTTGCAGGGGAAAACAGACAGAGAGCTCTCATGAGAATCTCACCCTGCAAAATAAATGAGGGAGGATCTCTCAAATCAGCTCCATGTGTCTCCTAAAAGCTGAGCCTGTTTAATTCCTTGTTCAGGCCAGAGGCTGCAAGAGAAACCTCTCATTGCTCATCCTCTTGCTTTCCCCTCATCCATCCATCCACACACAGGGGAAATCAAATTCTCCCTCACTGAACCATTGCTTAGGGAATCAGAATCAGCTCTGAGCTTGAGGAATGCAAATCCAGAAGAAGAAAGACTTGGGAATGCCAAGCAGGACGGCCAGGATGGATGCCCAGCAGACTGACAGAAATACCAACACCAGCCCTGGAAAATGGGAATTCAGGCTTCTGTTAGCTCTGCTGGGTCTGTCCTCAACCTTCCTTGAGACTCATCACCTTATACTTGACACAATCTATAAAATAATACCTTTTCATTTATGTATTTCATCTCTATTATATTGATATTGTACACAGAAATATCTTACCAGCAGGCTCACCGCCCAGTGAGATACTCTTGGTCTCTAACAAATTTTCAGTCAATAAGGAAAAAACCTCCAGAAAACGCCAGGAAAACCTCCCTGATAAATGTGCCTGTTCACAGGGCTTTCACTAGCTGAGTTCAGGATGACAAATGAAAGCTTCAGATCCATTTTTTGTTTTCAATAAAAATCTTGTTCAACAATGTCATGAATATTCATGGTTTTGGCACAGCTCCAGATGAAGCCAGAAGAGCCAACTCAAACAAGAAAACAACAGTCCACTCGCCTCCACAAAAGGATGCACTGGATTTTGGGCACTAAAGCACACACTGAGGAAAAGGTACCAATCAAACTTTGCTGGGTGAGACTGTGCTTAAATGGAAATTAATTCCCCCAACACCAAAATCAACCCCTTGATATGCAAAATACCATGTATACCACTAGAGAAGTTGAAGGCATTTTCACTATTTTCATGGTCAAGCCTGACCACATGGAAATTTAAAATACAAACACTGGAACTTTGCTCACATTCTATCCCCTCTCAGCTGATGTTAGTGCTGTATAACCCAACCCAGTGTTATCCCATGGGTTTAATCAGACAAGAGAAATTGTTGCCCCAATCTCCATATTTCTCTGTCCAGTGAGAATGGAAGGAGTGGAAGGTGCAGATAAAGCAAAAATCTGAACAGGCAATCTGAAATTCTCGCTTAAAAGGCAAGAAAGATTTAGTCAAACAGTTGGGTTCACACAATGTAAATACCAAGTTCTAGTGCAACCAACTTATTCACTTACATAAATTTACCTATATCAGAATAAAAAACTTAATTGAAATGAAAATTGGAAAAATAACTCTGACTATTAAACACAATCAGCTTTCCTCACCAGGTCAGCACCACACATTTGGAACCTTACAAAGAAACGTTTCTCTAAGGGTGCTTTAAGCCTTAGAAACACACTAGAAAGATATTAAGAAGCATAAATGGCCAGATTTTAAGAATTTCCTACCAAAAAAAAATCAATCCAGATTCCAATTTTCTCCAAAATACCCATCTGAAATGAATTCCCACACATGGCTCTTTCTGCTCTGAATGATGAAGCTCTAATATAAAACACAGAACATCTGGTCTTTTTTTGGTTTTTTTCAGATACTAAGAACATGCTCAGATTGAGTTAAACTCAATTTGTGTTTCTTACTTTAATTTCCTTCTTATATTTCTGGAAAAGACAAATAGAAGGTAAAACCAGTTATCCATTAAACAAACACCTGAGTACACATCAGACTGGCAATGTGAATTTCAATACAACTAATTTTCTTGTGTTTGTAAAGACTCAATTACCACAATCCTAGTGCCTGTTCTCCCCTTTTCTTTCAAGTTGCTGAATCAGTCCATTATTTGGTGAAAAGGCAAATCACAGACCAAATGTAACCAGCCCAGGAGGTCCCTTAAGCACCATTTAAACAATTATCAAAGCAACATTCCTTATCCTTTTCGATGTTTTTGGAGCAGAGAAGGACACAGGGATGTTTCACTTGCTTTTGCCCTGAATCTGTTAAATTTCCTCCTTGAATAGCCAGGACTTACATAAAAACACACCCTGGAAATGCAGAGCAGTGGGATATGTGGAGGCAGATATAATTATGCAGCACAACAGGACAATCATGGCCTTTCTGAACAAGCAGAGCTTCCCAGAACAAGAAGTTCTCAACCATTTCCCATCCCCTGGAATTGCTCTTGCATCCAGCTGAGCTCTGGCCATGACTCAGCCTCATTTAGGGGTTTGAGAACAAGAGGAGTTGTTAGGATATGAGAACAAGAGGAGTTGTTAGAAATAACAGAGTTGTTAGGATATGTGAACAAGAGAATGAGAGGCTCTTCTACTGACTCTCTTACCCAACACACCTGCACAGTGCAGGACATCCCCAAAAATGACCCTTCTGGCCCTAGTTTTACTGCCAGGGAAGAAAGGAGCAATATCCCCAAACCAGGACCATCAGTAATATTTAAAACACAGCAAACTGCAGGATTCTTTTGCATTGAAATGACTCTGCAGAAGTACAGAACATCATCATTTCAAACAGGTGAGCACTCAGACCTGTTTCAACAATATTCACTGCAGTGCCAGCCCGTTCCCATCTGCAGGATAACCAGCATTGCAGAAAGAACAATCCTGCTGTGGAGAATCCCTGCACATGAGGACACAGCTGTGCAGGAGAGCCTTGTGCACAACTGGGGCTCACAGCTTCAGCCCTGCAGATAGAGATTATAGATACAGATATATATATTATTCCCCTCCATGCACAGCATCTTGAATGTCAGCACTCCAAAAAAAATGATCTGTCAGACTAAACTGTGCTTGATTTTAGTGCAAGGTGGTTCAGAGCCATTTCCTCCTGGGAAACCCCTGGAATAGTTAATAGAGATGAACCTAAGAGGGCTGTAAAGATGTTTAATGAGGTTCCATCTGAGCCACTCTAAAATCATACAGAATGTAACACAGAACGTGCAAGCCTCTCCTTGTAATGATTAGACTTTTAAATTATTTCTTTTTATTTTTTTTTTTTACTCTAGGATGAAAAGATAATTGCCACATTGATCAGATAACTGTGATGGGGAGCAGGGAAAACCCTAGAAAACACTTGCAGGAAGACTTTTTCCAGGAGAATTTTTCCTTTCAAGAGCAGCCAGACCTCACAGCTGTCCCTGGCAGGGGTGTCACAGGGATTTGGGGACACAAAGCAGACTGCCCAGGCTGGGAGGGAAGAACTGGGAATATTTTATTCTGCCTCTGCATCACTCACAGAGCATCTGAAGGGAACTGGAGGGGACTGAGGCTACTGCAGTTTTGTGGAGCTTTTCACGAGACATTTGGGGGTTTTAAGGCAACAAAATAGAAGTACTAACACGGGGAAAGAACTGCTACTCCCTTCATTAGTGCTCACAAAAAGGTTGGGAGGGATTTTGAACAACTGCCAAGAGTTCATGGGATCAATTCCACTTCAAAATGGAGCTGTTTAAGAGCAAAAACAAAGTTCTCATGCCTCATCTGCTGCTAGATCCCATTCCCCCTGAGCACTTACCAACACACAGCCAGGGACTGTTTCCACCCTGAAGGATCTGAAATCTAATTAAACGTGGGCAGGAGTGAAAACAGAGTTGAAGTGGCTGCCATAAAGTGACTCGTGTGCTGAAAGGTGACACCAGTCCCACAGCAGCGCAGGAGCTCCAGCTCCCTGCTCTCCATCCAGCAGCACCAGGACAGATCTGCTCAGCTCTGGCATCCACGAGGTGTGAACGGTGAATAAAGGGAACACGTTGTGTTGGGTTTATGTCAATGTTTGCTTGGAGTGAGAAATAAACCGGCAGTTACCATAGCAATGGACAGAGAGCCCATCGCCTGGTGCTGTGGAAATTAAAGAATGCAGGCTGGAGATGACAGCCCAGCCATACTTCAGGAACACAAAGAGGGATGAGGGGTATTAATTTCTGCACAACTATTCAAGATTTCTTTAAAGATCTTTCAGAAAATATTAACGTTAACCAGCTGTCAGTATCTACAAGCAGCTGATAAAATCTTCATTCAGCTCCCTCAATATTTCTGCCCAGTACAAATTACAGTAACATTGTCTCACATAGATAAAAATCCTTCAGCAACTGAGTGTGGGAAAGGGAGATTACACATCATCCTCCCGTGTTGTTCCCAGGCTGGACAATATCCTTTCCAGGGCTTTGAGCAGCTGGATTTAGGGTGCTGACACTTCACCAGGAGAGTTCCTCTGCAGCTCAGAGCCTCAGGAACCCAAATCCCCAGGGTGGTGATGCTTCCCTGCACAGACTGATGTCAGGCTGAGCTCTCTCACTCTGGAATTGCACTCTCTTGTCATCCTGAGGACACCCAGAAATCAAAGTCTGGTCTCAAGGATCCAAAGCCAGCTCCTTGGACACTGCTGGGATGCTACCTGTGTGACCCTCCTGTCCCCACAGCTGACTGTGACACACTGCCTGCTCTTTCTCGGATTTGCCCTGAGCTGTGCTCAGGCCAGCTCTCTTCTCTTCACAGTGCACTGAGCTGACAAATGAATTACAGCTTTAACACCAGCCTTTTATCATCTTCTGCCTCAAAACCCATTATTACAAGGGTACATTGTCCACAATCATCATCCCACAGCCAACGGTGACTAAGTACATAACAAAAAAAATGGTTTCATCATTCCTTTCTACTGGAAAACTGCAATCGGGCTGCTAGGGAAAAGAAAAAAAAAAAGAAGCTGCTGCTAACTTGGCCTCTCATGGATGTCTTGAATCCAGAGGAGTAAAAAGTAGCCTAAAGCCTGTGAATATTCTCATTACTTTCGACAGGACTAAATTTGGGCTCGTTCCTAACTGACAGGCTCCCACTGTGGGCTGGTGTTTCCTTTCCACAGGAAGAATTCTCAATGCAATCAGGGCTTTTTCTAAGCTAGACATAACCTCAAGCAGAAAAATATTTTGGTTGCTACTGGTGGTATTGGTTGAACCTGCTGAGAGCAGGCACAGCGAGTGACTCAGTGACTCCAGCAATTACCATCACAGCACCTCATTTTTTAAAAGCTATAGCAAAGCTTTGAGTCCTGAGTAAGCAGCCATGTTACTCAGGACTCAAAGGAAATCCATAGGAAATTTAATAATCCATAGGAAATTTTAGTTCCAGTCCATAGGAAAATTTAATTTCCTCAGAATAGGGTCCCCAAATGTCCAATATGCCAAATGAGGAACCCCCTTGGGCTGGTCAGTCACATTTCTGTCTCAGTGATCACCTGTAGGGCTGAACTTCCCTCCCCAGCCCTGAGTGAAAGACTAAGCATGACTTTATGGCTCAGTCTGCCAGACACTCTTTTATCTGCAAAACCGAGTTGTGATTCATGATCCACAACTATTTATGTCTCCTGGTTAACAACTAATCAGGGAGGCTGAGGAAGCAAGCTCTCCATTTTGGAAAGTGCCACATTTTCCCCTAATGAGCCTGTCTGTCTTGCACAAAGTGCTCGGTCCCATGGCACTTCGGAAATGAAGGGTTACATCTCAGATGGAAAAAAGATTCTTTTAAGCAGCCTGACAGCTGAAAATGCAGAGGGCTATGTCTGAAGTGCTTCCCCCCATTTTTCTCTTCTCCCAAGATCCACACTATCTCTCAAGTCTTCGTTTCTCTAGTCTTGCTGATCTAAGCAGCAAAACGAAAACCTAAAATGATGTTGTTGGAGATGATTGGGCTGTTAATGCAAATTAACCCCCTGGCAGCTTTGCTAATATAGACACTTTGTAACACACCAGGAACCAGGCAAACAAACAAAAAAAAGTGCTGAATTTCCTTTTAACCCAGTCTCATCTAAACCATGAATTAATCAGCTCTTCTGTGTATTCAAAGTCTGTAGAAATGCAACTTGCTTTTCAAGAGAATATCACACACAAGAGCACACCGTTCCCTCGAGAGAAGCACAGCCAGGGCAGGCTGGGATTTCATGGAAACACACCCAACTGCATCCCAAACGAAATGGGGGCAAAAATTGGAGTCAAACATCCTATAATTTACAGGAAAGCTCAGCATTCTGTAGAAATGAACTCCTAAGTGCAGAGCAGCTCTTCCCAACATCCTTGTGCCTTTTGTGGCAGTTTTAACTGTAAAGTGCCAGAAGAACTTATAAACAACCTAATTTCTGTCTGGGCTGTCTGGAGTGAGGAGCAGCGTTTTGCCAAAACAGAAACTTCAATCAATCCAACACTTTCTGTTTAAACACTGAGCCCCACAAGCACCAATAAAACAACAAACCCATCTGATTTTACAGTTCTGCTAGCACAGGTACCTGCTCCTGGATCACTCCTCATTCATCCTCCCATCCCAAATCCTGCTCCCTGCAAGCTCTGAGCTCTCATCTCAGGATGATTCCAGCAAGTCCCTGCTGTTTCTGCAGCTTTAACAGATGCACCAAGGTTTTAAAGCCATTTTTCTCAGGGATGCTCATCTCCATCCAGACCTACAGGCTCTCACACTTTCTGGCTTACAGGGGCCTTGGAACCCAACAGCTTGTCAGATAATCACACTGAGGATTCCCAGGAGATCCCCTAATGCAGCAGATCACAGCCTCTCTCAGACAGCCAGAAAACATTATCTTGATTCAGCTGAACTCCCAGCAGAATGGAACTTCCCTCCTCACTGCTGGTTTGGGAGGACTGGGGTTTATGCAGTGTGATCTTCTAACGAGCCACCATTGTTCCTAATTAGGCAGGGAACCAAGCATTTAATTAACGCTTGTAACTTGAGTCACACTAGTGGCTAATAGTCTAAACAGGAATTTGCAGCGGTGCCTTATCTCATCTGCAAGCAGCCTTGCAGGGTTTGCAGAGGTGGGGCAGAGCTGAGGATCTCCAACGGGACAGGAGCCAGAGGCACAGAGAGCAGCAGAACACGGGCAGGAGAAGCCAGCAGTGACCTCAGCAGCTCGGCAGAACCAGAGGGATGGGAGGGGAGCTGACTGACACGATGGGATTTTCAGAGGACAGCTCGGTATGGAGTGTCTGAAACTCCAATGCACCACGTGAATCTGCCAAAAGTGAAGGCAGCCCTCAGCTCCAGCACCTGAGGCAGCACGCTAGCTAAACGCAAACAGGAGCTGCTTTTAGTCCAAGAGGGACTCTTTTTGGTCCCTTTACATACAGTTGAGGGCAGTGCCAAGCTCCTTCAAGAGAATTTACTCCTTAGGAAGGCTCAAACAAGTCTTTCATGCACAATAGGCAGAGTTAGTGCTGGAGATCCCCATTCTTCATGACCAATTCCTCCAAAATGGCTTTTTATATTGACATTTCCAAGCAGGCTGCCAACAGATGTTATGACCATAACTACTTTTTGTACCTCTGGCTGTTCTGTGATGCTGCTCTTCACCAGCATCCTCCTCCAGTCTTCCAGCACCACCCAACAGCCCTGCTGTCAATACTCATTAGGCACTGAAATGTAAAAGCTGTCTCAGCTCGTGGGTTTAATAGCCTTCCTCACTGCATTTATCCTTTATCCTTATCCAATTTGTAGATTTATTATTACTGCTAATTACCCATTGTGTTGGGTTGATTTGTTTGCTGGACAAAGGCAGTGCTGATTACAACCTACACCCCTTTCAGGGACAACGAGCTGCACTGCAAAATCTGCAATAGGAAGCCTGAAGGGAAGAAAGAAATACTCCTGTGTAGCACCTCTTTGCTCTAATCAGGATGTAACAACCTCATGCCCTTTCTCTTTACTTATCCTGTTCAACACCTCCTGTAAATCAGGTTATCTGGTGGTTCAGCACCTTGCAGAGAGAGTTAGAGCTGATCTGCTGCCCAGCAGTGACACAAAGCACTCAGCCCTCCCACACCCTGTGCTGTGCCACATCAAACGTGACATGACGTGCCATGGAAAGGAGCTGGCAGGATCCTTTCGTGGGGTAATACCTGGGAAAGTATTCAGAGCTGCAGAACAAACACAGCAATGCACACAGGGCAACCTTTTCAAACTGCCTGATGCCTCCAGCCCACCCCCTCCTGCTGGCCTTCGAGTACCCCAGCAATCACATGCAATTATGTGTAACCTTCTGCAAGGCAACCCCACAAGAATACCTTATTTTCACAATGGTTATGATTCTTTCTCTCTTCTGTAGCCTGCTGGGTGTGAGGGCAGATCATAAAAGCATTCAAGAACAGGGTCGTGCCCTAAGGATTTTGCTTTCTAAGCCTCACAGACAAGACACCCAAAATGATGATTCAGATTAGAAAAGTGTCTAACGGCACCTGGAGAGGTGACAGTCAATCCTGGCAGCTCTGCTGAAGCCAGTGTAACAATTTGGAACAGCTCTGTGAAGGACCCAACACCTCGATGATCTTAATTTTAAAAATTGCTGCATTTTTAAAATTTTCTTTCCTGGGCTGATGCTACTTTCCTTCTGTTCATACTTTACCAACTGCTAGAGGTAACAGCAATTTTCCTTACTGCACAATCAGCAGCAAGTGTAGTCCATCTCTCTTTTGGAAGCCCAGAAAACCAGCTGTAGGAAAGCAGGGCAGAATTTTCCTCCCCCTTCTCTATTCCTTCAGCTCTTTTATCAAGATTTTCCCATTCATATTATTGTTGATAAGACAAACCTGAAACCCCTTCCATGAGAGAAAATCCAAGTTCTTCAGTAACAGGACTGAACATTCCTGAGAGTGATGCTGACCAACTGTTTGCATTTTCTGTTTTGCATCTATTAAATGCCTGTTAAGAGTCACCAGAGGTGCCACAGCAGGACAGGAACAGGACTGACAACCTCTCAGGATGGTCTGAATGCTCCCACAACAGTGCTGTGCTCGCTGGGTGCAGGAAAGGAAGAGCTGTGTTTATCCCCACGGTGCTCCTACAGCGTTAATGCACAGCCCCCTTCACTCCCTGCCACATCACTCATTCTCCTGGACCTTCCTGGTGTTCCTGGGCTGATAAATTCACAGATACACTACCAGCATTCTGAATTAAGACACAATTTAAGAACACAGTTTCAATTGCCCTGATTTGTGGCTATGAGGTCATTTAGCCCACTCCACTCCCCTCGTGCCAGAGAGGATTTGTAGCCATAATTTCCCACCCCCCAAGCAATGATCACATGCTGTTTGCTTCAGCACTGCATGTTGCAATACCTCAATGAATAATATACAAGGAGCAGAAAATAAACAAGCCCGCTGTGCCCGGGGATAATGTGTGGTGTGTTTTTCTTTAGGATGATTCAATGTGAATGCATGTCACAGGATGTAGGGATTGCTGTGCTGGGAACCCAAGAGGATGAGAGCACAGAGCCCTCTCTGAGCAGGGAAATGGCCACGGAGAAGGTTAAGGGGAGCCCCAGGCAAGCCCAGCATATGCACTGCTAGTCACTGGCTGCTCTGCTCTCTGGGAGACACAGACACTCCATGCACTCCTGGCTCACACTCCATAGCCTTTCACACCTCACAAGCTGCACTGAAGACAACAGATTTCCACCACAGACCCAGGAAGCTTCACTTGGCTTTGTCCTCTGCCATTCAAACCACCTTTGCAGCCACAGAGCTCACAGCTCATGGGATGTCCCACTCAGCTCCTGCCACTGTCCCTCCCTACTGCAGGCTCAGGAAAGCAGTTAGAACCATTTCCTTTCCTTTCCATGGAATTACCTCCTGCACACCTGAAGCAAAGCTTCCATTTGATGCCTTAGCTGCACAGATCCACAGCGTTGGGAGATCCACAAGCCCACCATGCCTGTGAGAGGGATTCCAAAATCCAGACTGCTTTGGAATAGCTCACATTTATTTTCTTGCCTTGGTCATGGAGAGGAGGAACTCTGAACAGTGCTGATTTCTGGGAACTCAGTCAGCTCTGTACTACATCTCAGGAGAGCAGCCAGCTGTCCATCCCCACTGCAACTAAGAGAAAGCCACTTCAAAAAACTCTTAGTTTCTCAGCCTCTGGTGTTCTTGCATCCGATTCAAATTAATGTTAAGCAAAAATGCCAAACATCTTTCCACCAAAAGGGTTTTTCAGCAAGAGAACATGGCCTGAGCTCTGCATTAGTGCTGGAACAGAACCACCATCAAACCAACATGTGTCAGACTGTACTTCAGACTGTTCAGTCACCTGCTCCCAAAACTAAAGCCAATCCTCTTTGTCCCTAACAGCAAGTCACACAGGCAGCTACCAGCATCCCACATTATCAGCTGCCTCCTGCACCTCTCAGTCAGATGCATTTCTGAGCACAAAAATACATCCCCAGATTTCAACAAGCTTGCTTATCTTCAATTCACTTTTCAGGAAAATAAAGACTGACATGGACCTTTAGAGAGTGATCCCCACTCCCATTCACCCAACAAACACCCAGCTCACTGCCTTTGGATTTCTTCTTTCACCACAGCTATGTTTGTTGTGTGCAAAAGTATTCTGTTTCTACTACTTTGTCTAAAGGGATTTTCAATAAAAGAGAAGCAACAACATCAGAAAATACTTCTACCACGGAGGTTTCACTCAGTAAACAGGTGTCTGGGAGATTATCTTGCCAATTTAACCAAAGCTGCAAACACCAGAACGGTTCTGGGATGACTAAAATCCCCCTTTTTTCAAATAAAAGCCTTTTATCTGCCAAGCGACACTTCCTGTTCTAAAGGCTATTCTCCTCGGTAGTTGTCAACTATGTATTAATCTAATTCATATAAGCCTTAGAAATAAATACTTTCATGTGCAGAATCTTTTGGGAAACTGATTCCCTGAGGCTTTAGAGAGCAATTGTTGCTTATCACCGTGGAAATTTCCACTGAATTTCAAGCCTGGTAACAAGTTAAAAAAAGATACATCAAATTTTTCAGTGATTAACAACTTTCCCAGTCTTTGCCATCCTCAAAGGATTTTCATCTGATCAGTAGGGAAGCTGCTAAATATGAAAATGAAAGGAAAGTGATCTGACCCACTAAGGCAGTTCCTGTGTTCTCACTCCTGTCCAAAATAATGGCACTGACTTCTAACAGCCCCTTGCAGTCAGCAGCAATATCAAACACGTTGGGCTTTATTTTAAAGGGTAGATGTGCTGCAAAGACAAACACAGCTTAACTGCAAGTGGATAGTTAAACCCTCCCTACAGAGCTCTCCTAACAAAACCACTCTGTGTGTGGGAGAGGCAAGCTCTGCCAGAGCACTTACAGAAAGCAGGTAATTGAAGTTTTTCTACATTTAAACTCCATGCCTGCGCAATAAAAACCTGATTTTAAAAGCCCTGTAAAGCAGAGAACTTTTCTGATGTCTTACTGTCTGTCACGGCACAGAAAGGGCCCTGCTAAAGCAGCAGTTTTGTTCCTTGTTGCACACTGTGGGACTGTGATAAATGGCACGGCAGACACATTAAAAGCCTCCCGGTGATGGGGGCTTTCAATCCTCCTCACGGCATGCAAAGAGGAAAATAAGGTATTTCAGTGACTAGGAGCAACCTTCAGTGGGGATGAACGTCAAATGAGTTGAGATTCAGCCCATGTCCCCAACACCTTTGCGTGTCACCACGTCAGAAACACGCACAACACCCTTCATACCTGAGCAGGAACTGATCCACCGTGGAGTTGTTGGCGATCGTCACGTACACATTGACAACCTCCCCTTGTTTGACGGGCTTGGAGGGCAGCCACACCACCACGTTGCTGTCCAGCCGCAGCTCCGTCAGCTGGGAGCTCTCCTGGCCTCGGTAGAGGCTGACAGAGCCA
This sequence comes from Entomyzon cyanotis, assembly GCA_024500445.1. NCBI lineage: Eukaryota > Metazoa > Chordata > Aves > Passeriformes > Meliphagidae > Entomyzon > Entomyzon cyanotis. The sequence continues at coordinate 1,115,351 of JAKEPQ010000852.1, forward strand.
ATCCTCTGCAGGTGGGACATGCTCTCATCCACACCATCCTTCCCCGGCCGGATGGCGTTGCCCTTGCGGATATCCTCAGCCGTGCACTCGCTTTTCTCATCGCCGGGCTGGATGGTGTAGTAAAGCTCCACAGGGCTCCCCTCCAGCTGCTCCGCCGGCTTCTTGCGGCCCGTGAGCACGGAGGGAGGGTTGAACCAGGCGGGCAGCAGCTCCAGCTGAGCCACGCAGAGCCCCAGGTCGCCCCGCAGGCGGCAGCTGCCGCGCACCTCGCGCGTCTCGCGGAAGGCGAACACGCGCAGGCAGGGCAGGCGCTCCGCGGGGCTGTAGTCATCCCAGTCCCTGCCCACGATGTAGAACAGCACCTGCACCTTGGGCTTGCTCAGGTAGATCTTGGGGCTCAGGATGTAGGCCTGCAGCTTCCAGTTGTAAGGGAATTTGTTGGCGGATCCGAAAAAGTTGGATGTTAACATGAGGTCCTGGGGCACAACCTGCTCCACAGAAAAAGGTCCGTAGCTGGCGTTTAGTACGGGAGGTCTCTTGGCTTTGTATGGGAAGAATGATTCCACCCTGGATTGCAAACTGGAATTTCTCATGAAGTCCTGGTTGGCTTCTTTGAGGAAGAACGATGTCTCGGCATTGAAGATCCGATAGCTCACAGGTAGGTATGTTGGTAACGAGGAAAACCGCTGATTATTGTCCAAGACCCCTCGACACTCTGTCACTAACAAGAGAAAAGGTGAGTGAGTTACATCAAGTCTGCTCATAGATTCAAAGGATCTCTTAGCACAGCTTCAGTGGAGCTGCCTGGAAAGTTAGGGACAAGCATTATTCCATGCAAACTATATTTACAGGGTAGCTACGTGTTTAGACAAAGGTAACTCTCTTCTGCATTACACTCGCAACAGAAAATATAATGCAGCATGTCAGGAGAGCCCAATGACCCAGAACCCCCAAGAGGTGCTAGCAGCAGCCCTGCAGGAGCACCTCAAAGGGAGTTTCTGCTCTATGGGCAAAGAAACTGCTTTGCTAAGGACTCTCAAAGAACACCCCGTTTCACTCTCTGTCAAGAAACCTTTCTCTTGTGTGTTTCTGGCACTACAGTCCATACCTCTGTGGTGTAACATCGACAGTACCTCGATTTCCCAAGTTCTTTAAATGCAGATAGGCATCACAATCTAGAAATATTTCAACAACCACTGATGTATAAGATGCACACAGAGAATGAGCACATACTGACCAATTTCAAGTTTCAGCTGAACATCAGATCTCTTTTGACCTAAATGTTGTTTTCCTGTCCAGATTAACAACACTTATTGTTGAAAGGTAAAATTTATTGTCTAAATTAGGGTAGATGACAGTGGAGAACAATTAAAATACATTATGATTACATCATACAACTTACCACCTCTTTTCTTAACTCATTCTGAAGGAACTAGCTATAGGTACAGAAGGCAAATGAATGATGATGCATCTAGTGCTGGACTGTCTTGAGTATTTAAAAAAAAAAGAAAAAAAGATTGCCCTCAGTTCCAGTATTCTCAGGGAATTCTGTAAGAAGTAGGATTTAAGGTTCGGTGCAGGGTCAGCTCTTTAAGAAGGGCAACCATAAGGACAACACAGAATGCAGAGATTTATCTGAAACTCAGAACACCTGAGGATCCCAAAACACCCTCCAGACACACTGTCTTACCACCTTCCTCACAAAGGGCTGCAGCCTGAGGCTTTCTGCAAATCACATCTGCTGCCCTAGCATGTCTGGCTGCTAACAGGCTAATTATGCAGTCAAATTTAATTAAATGTTTTCAAGTAATGAATAAACAATCGATACCTGTCATGACACCGAATGGCTGCTGCTGACAGACAGCCCCACTGCAGTCCTGTGGAGTGTGCAATGCCAGAGTGCCAGCAGGGCTTGGAGCAGGGACAGGGAAGAGCTCTGGAAGGTGTGAGGTAATTAGGAAAAAAAAGGAAGGAGACAAATGTTGAGGAGGGAAAAATCAGAGCTCTCAAAAGACGGCAGCTGTAAATTTGAAATAAGGAATTAAGATGTGTTGACTCATGTTTAATTCATGCACCACCACTGGAAGGTAGGAATGGTTCTCATATATGAGGAAACTGCTATGACTGGACAGAAATTAAACAAAACAAAACAAAAAAGGTAAGAATAGGAAAAGAAATAGTGAATTACCAGCACAATACCCTCTCTGTAAAGCAGACTCACACTGAAAACATAAAACATTGGTTTAGCCCACTGTTACAGCCCTGCAAGACTCCAACCCTTGGCACACAAGTTAATTCTGCTGAAAAAGATGCTACAAATGCCACCTCGTGAGCTGATTGATTTCCCCTTACCTGAATCTGTCAAGCTTCCATCCCAAAGTGCTCTAACACTTCTATAAGGAACGCAAGGCAGATCCACTTTGGATCATGGACCTTTCAAGGAAAGAGGAAAACCTTCCTTTTGGTCCAGCAGCAGCACAGGAATTTGGATTATTGATGCAGGAGTTTCCTCTCTAAATGCCCTCACCGCCCTGGAGGAGCCTGCTGGGACATTGTCACCTCCTGCTGCCTTTGGAAAGAGCAATCACTGACATTGCACAGCAGATACCAACAGCCTTTTCAATTAAAACACCTGCTTTGCAAGACATGAAGTCAACTTCTCAGTGGCCAGTTTGGCTACTGAATTTGGCTCGGTGACTCATTAGAATTTCTCTCTTAGGTGTCCTGCTGCTCGGGCCAAGAGCCCTGGGGTACCTCTGGGTAAGGGAAGCAGATAAACACTCTGGTGAAGGAAATGCACTGACCCAAGCAACAGGGAGAGTTTGCTGGAGTGTTTCCATGACCAGGGACACTCCAGATACAGCCCCACTGCTCCTGAGGGAACCTCTGCCTTCCACAGAGCCACAAAACCCAGAAACAAACTCAGCAGGCTGCACAGACAAGTGAAGTCTTACGATTTCAAAGGGTTGCTGGTCAGGATCTAAGCTTGAGACTTAGCAGCTGTTTCTGAGCAATTCCCAGGACGTTAGCTGTAGCACATTCTCCTCAGACAGACAGTGGGCTCATTTTTGCAGGCACTTCATTTATCCTGGGTTAATCACATGCATGAGGTATGCAGGACTTGGCCAAATATTAAGAAAAACGGTCATGCAACTCCTGCCTTAATAAGCTGAATACAAACAGCAAAACCCATGTGGCCAGACTGACAGCAAAAGGAAAAAAAAGCTTTACTTTTTTTATTGTAGTCTAAAGATTTCCACCCACTTTCACACCACACATAATGGATTCCTATATTTCTATGGTGAAGGCTGTACTTTAGACAATTTATTTAAGCACTTTAAGCCTTTTACTGATAAAACTGGTAGTTAAAATTGCCCATTTTATTTTTAGAATCTCAACAACGTGCATCAGCAACTGCAGACCGTCACTTAAGGGATTTGCTCTGTTCTCTTCATCTCTACCCAATAACCTTCCTGTCCTGGTGTAATTAATTACCAGCATTTCCAGAGAACATTTTCGTATGCTTGATCAGCTCAGTTTCAAAGTTCTTTAATTTATCAGAGAATCTATTTAAACAAAATGCCAAGGTTCTTCCAGAGTTTCATATCACAAGCTATTATTTTAAATAATCATTAAGTGTTGTTTACTTTACCCACCTGGAAAAAATAATTGTCTAAAAAGCAGCTCTGCCTATCAGTGCTTTCAGGTGCTCTGGAACAGATTTCTCCATTTTCAACGTTTTCTGTTCAAGCACTGAAACACGACTGCAGAGTTCAAAGGTACACTTTGCTTTCATGCAAGTGCTGCACCTCTGTGGCAGAATGAGCTGTGTTAGCAACGCTCAGGGCTGATTTACACACAGACACAAAGTGCTTTACCCCTCTCCATCATCCAGCAGGAGCTGCAGCTCACCCAGAGATGAAGTCCTGCATGGAAGAGGTTAAGAGCCATCAAACAAAGCCAGTATTAGCCAAGAACAAAAGTGAAGGCTTACAAGTAATTACTTCTTCTTTGTAACAGCCTGGTGACTTTTTAATCCTTCTTCTGGCATCATATGCTCCTGCAGCACTTCATCTGAACCCAGGCAGGCATCTGTTAAGCACATCACTGGCTCCAGTGTGACAGAGCAGCTCAAATTCCTACAGCCCAGTGAGTTCATTGGATGTGAAACAGTGAGTTCTGAGCTGTGTTATTAGTTCTTGGATTCCAGCGTCAGAGGAATTTTCTTTGGGGGTATTTCACATGGAGCTGGAGCCCTGGGTGCTGCATTCACTGGAACAGTCATAAAAGCTTAATATCTTGGAGTTGTTCTTTTATGAGGTTGGTTTGAACTGACTTTCTTTTGGACTGGGAAGGAAGGGTTTAGATCGTGGGTGGGAGATTACTGGCCAGTGGCCACGGATCTTCAGTGCCTGATGTTTGATGAGCCACTGAGCCTTCAGGGCAACCATCTGCCTGTCCCCCCAGCCAGAGGTCCTGAGCCAGACTGAGTCAGGAGGAGCAGAAGACATCTGCCCATGCGAAGGAGGAGTAGCAGGAGAAGCTTTCTGTGCACCTTGTGTGGCATTCAAAGGCAAATTGATAATTATCCCTTCTAGGATACAAACCAGAGGAAAAGTGCTGAACAGCTCTCTGTCCCTCTGTGCTCTCCTGTTCCCCAGCACAGCTGAAGCTCCACCAAGAACTGAGTCACTCTGAAGGGAGGATCTTCTCCCTCCTTCTCCAACAGCTTTACTCTCTACCTTTCCTCCATTCCTAAATGTAGCTATAATTGAATGCTGTATCATATTTATTTTAATTTTTGTTCCAATTCCATCCCACCACCAGAGTTTTAGGAATAAAAAAACCTCACCTGATATTATTTACAGCACCACCTAAAATTCTGCAAATGCTGTAAAAATGATCCCAGTTCCTTCCAGGGACACTCATTCCCATCTGTCCCTACATCCAGATGAGCACCTTACACAAACCATCCCTTCACAAAAATCCCCATAGCCTCGAATTCTCTTCCAACTCCATCTTCCACTACAAACCTGTCCTATTGCAGAGCAAATTGCATATTGCAGCTCAGGAAATACAGAACAGGGGAAGAATAAAAGTAGGAAAGATTCACTTCAATCAGCACAGATGTTTCCTTCACCATAAAATGTCAACAGCTATGTTTTCAGGTTCATTTTCCCTTAATTTTCTGTGCCAGCACCACATTCAGTGTCTTCACAGCGTATAAACCTTTGTAGCAATATTTTGCTTAGAACTAGAGCTCAGCAAATACGTTCATTGAGACCTCAGAATGACCTTAGCTGTGTTCTCATCCCCTCCAAGTTCCCTTTCCTTAACATCTAGAAAAACGGAATTTTTGCTGATGGAAAGGCTGAGTGGAATCTTAAACGAAACAAGCTCAAATTCGGGACATGGAACAGATTTTTAACTGTGATACTGATTAAATATTGCAACAAAGGGAGCAACAGCTTGTCCATGTCTTCACATCCAGACTGGATTCTCTCATGAAAAGCAGCATTTTCCTCAGCACAACTGGCAGGGATAACTGGAGCCTCAGACTCCCTCCTGGCTCAAAAACTGCAATTCTGTGACCATTCCAAAGAGTCAGTTGGATGGCAGGATAACTGCAGAAGCCACATTTTCTGTTTCTCATGTGAATCCAACAGATCTGCTCCATCTTCTGAGGAACACAGAGACTCTGGACTGACTGCACACTGGCAATGTCAAGTGTCAAATGCTCATGGTGAACAGTTTGCGATGCTAAAAATAAACTCTGCAAACAAATCTGCAAAAACAAATCCATACAGCAAATATTTGAGGGCAATTGCAGCCTATTCTCAAATATCCTGTGAGCACCAGGTGAGGGCAATTTCATCCAATAAATGGCTGCTAATAAGATTATTTTATCAGTTCTTGTTTGAATCCAGGGTTCACTAAACTGAAGCCTGAAGTCCAAGGGTAAGTTTGTACCTGCAGGGTTTTGCTGACTGACCTGGGATGGGATATTCCTATTCATATATATCATGTATGGTAACCAATATGAGTCTTGGTAACCAACCAGACATATTTTAAGCCCAGATGTAGACAGAGTCTTATTTAGCCTGGATCAGAGTTCAATTAAACCACATTGCAAAGATTGTCAGGAGACATTATCATCAGTTATTGTGAACAAATTTCCTATTTTACTTCAGTGGGAGAGATTAACTTAATTCATTCAGTATATTGTTAAATGAAAAACTGCAATAATATTCTATCAAATAGACTTCTCTCACATTTTGAGAGTATAGCCTTAATGAATTTATTCTTTCTGTATTACTATGGATCAAATCTTCACTGAAGTTCAAGAGACAACCCTGGATTTAGTACAGAAGTGAACACTTGCCCCATTCTTCTCCAGCAGAGTCATTTCAGAACTGTCAGGAACACAACAAGCACCTAAAGCAAGGACTGAACACCACTGCACTCCTTTAAAGCACAAAAACAATGGGATGGTCACTGAAATTCAATGATGGGAACTCAAAGTGGATTAAAAAAACCTATTTCAAACAGAGTGTGATGAGATGATAGAGCTCATTGCCAGGGAGGAAGGCACAGAGGCCAAGAACTCTTGCAGAATTCAAAGGGAGATGTGAATGGCTGGAGGGATGTGCAGACAATCCAGAGCAGCGTCATTAGCTACATGTAAAACTCCTTGTTTTAGCTGCATCGATCAGAAGGCAGGATTAGACCTCTGCATTCTAAAGCCTTATCCAACATCTGTCAGGTTGTTCCATTTTCCCCAGGATTACCAACACAACAGACACGTGTATAAACCACAAATAGCTGCTTGGGAGGTACAGCCTTTTCACTAACACAAAAGAGAATCTCTAAAGACTAATTTGGAAACACAAAACTTTCAGAAAACTGCACATTAGGAATGCATTTTCAATATTTGAATAACAGCCTCCGATGTTTTTTGCAGTTCTGTACATCCCACCCTCTGCAAAATTCCAAAACAGCCTTTTATTACAGACCTATTCTTCTCTCTCACCCTCCACTCATAGAGCTGTGTCAGTCAAAGACTGCCTGACATTCAGGACTGAAATCTATAAATGGTTTGCTCAGACTGGCTGATGACCTTAAAAGTCTGTAAAACAACAGTGTACATGCAAAGGTCAGTGAAGGTTTCCAGAATCTCTCCCCCTGCCAGGGCTGACATTCCCAATTGTCTCTACTGCCGAGGCCATCTGACCTATTTAAGCGAGTTTACTGTGTGGAATCAAAGATAAACACCTGCAACTCGAATTTCGGCAAATGAAAGCTTTTGTTAAGAGAAAAGGGTTGGAAAACTTCTATCCAGACACCATTCAGGTGCTCAGGTTTTCTGCTGGCCAGGGGCTGCAAATGTCAGTGTCCTGTGAGCAAAATGTCACACGCTGGCCTTTCCTGCCAGCCCTGCTTGCTCATTGTGGAGAACTCCACGGATTCTGCATCCATCCATTGTGTCAGCACTGCCAGCACAGAGCAAACAGCACTAGGGCTGATCCTGGCTGATCGCTGAAGAGAAGGATTTAGGACACCAGAGTTTATTGCCAGCTCCATCAAAAACATATGGCAGCCACAGGAAACCCCTGCAACCCAGTTTCTCTGGTGATGAAATGAGAGAAGCTATCGTTCAGTTTGATTGACTTGTGATTCAAAAATCACCTCGAGTTCTGCACACAAAAGACCAAGTACAACACTGTCTGTCTGGGGTTTTTTCTAGTCTTTAAAGCAGGCAAAAATAACCCAGTGGAAGTCACAAAGTGGGGAATAGGCAGACAATGTGATCAGTATTTTCTGACTTAACCAGTACCTTTTCAGAGACCTGGACTGTTTATCTTCCACTGAAGAAGCCTAATTTTCATGGCAGTACAATTATGTGAGAGACAGTTCTCTGCAGGGGATGTATCAAATTTAGCCTGACAAGATGGCTCACCAAAGCCCCCACACAAGTTTAAAGTCTGGCCAGAATGCCATAATGATCGAAATGCATGAATATCACAGTTAGCTGGGCTTTTTCCTAAAGTACCCAAGTGTCATCAAAATGGGAACATGCAAGATGGGAGTTACAAACTCCAACAAGTTCTGGCCTTGGCAACATATCAATTCCTTGTCCTGTGTCTCCTTCTCTGGTTTTTAATAGCTCTGTGCTTTGCTCTGCTGTTTGAGTCTCTGTCAGATGCTGATAGCACTCACTGCTCTGTTTAGACACTGAATTGCTTTGCACAGGCTCTTTGTTTAAAGAGAGATTAGGGTCCTACAGCCTGAATGGGGCAATTTGCTCAGCACTCTTCACTGCCACAAAAACCAACAAGAACCAAGAGTACCAAGGAGCTCAGACCTGGGCAGGATGAAGCTTTCAGCTGCAAAGGTGTAGAAAGATGACACAGACGACTCAATAAATGAATTATAATGTTTTTCCTCTTACCCTCCACAAAGAAAAAGTGAGCAGAATTTTTCTTGTAAAAAGGTGTTAATTAAAAATAAAGCCAAGCAGCAACACAAACAACAGGACTTTATCTCACATTGAGACTCAGCCTCTACTGTGCATTACACAAGTACAAGGGATATTACTGCAAGCTATAACCTGGCAGTGAGGAACTCCAAGGCTGAAAAGGAAAAAGGGATTTCTCACAATCAGACCTGAGCCAGGCTTCCCCTGGGGTTTGTAATACACTTTTAGCACACATCTTGATATGTTCATAACTGGCAATTCTTGTCTCAGAGCTCATATTCTCAGGGTCCTGGACTCTGCTGTGGAACAAATTCCTTCCAGAACTATCATCCCACCTCAGACACTGAATGTACAACAGATGCAATCAATCATTTTCCCCACTATCTGGACAGGGAAGTGAGGCAGTGTAACTGAGTTTTCCAGGAGGTTCTATAAAGCTAAGCACAGAAATCAGACATCTCTAGACTCATTTGATGTTGTTATCCATAAATCCAATCCTTCCATTTCCAAATCTCCTTTACACATAGAAGGATAACAAAAATGTCAGAAGCCACGTGATTTTTGTAAAGGTTGGGCAATTCAAACCTGCTCCTGCTAACAGCCAAGAACCCATTCCAGCCCATGGGAACACTCAGTAACAACAGGAACTCCTGACCTGTGAAAAGAGTTGCAGATTTGGATGTCACATCTGGGCAAAAAACTTGTTTTCTAGCACAGAAATCAGCCTTTAGCATCATGTGGTGTCCTGTGTTTTAAAGGCAATCCCAGTCATCTCTAGGCCAATTAATGATCCAAATGCCACATGGATTCTCTGGGAATTTGTTTACAAGGCTGAGACTTTTCCATGCTCCAACAGACTGTGGATCAACAACCCCTAGATACCTGTGAGAGAGCAAAATCCCTGCTGGAGAGCAGTTTCATTTCTTGCAGAGCACTTTCCTTAGCCCTGTCATCATAATGAGAATGTTCACAGGAGAGCACTGATCACTGACAGAAAGGGAGCTAACTGGGATTTGAAGTGGTTTTAAACAACTGCCTTCAATAAACCTTTCAGCCTCTTATCTTAGGGTCGTGAGGGAGCTTTATTTTCAGAGGAAGAAAAATGTTACCAGCAAAATTTATTTCCATTGTCCTATCCATACCTGCTGCACAAACCCTGGTTTTGTTTGCCCTCATTTAGCTCTGCAAAGCTCAGGCTCAGTAGCAAACCTGTGAATGGTCCCTTCACTGTGTGAAACACACAGAGGGCACTGGAGAAGGTGCTGGTGGCCGTGGGGCAGTGTCACCAGTGCTGCTGGTGACACTGGGGAGGTCACACCATCCCACCCTGTCACCAGGACAGGGACAGTGGCACTGGGGGGAGCAGGGGAAAGCATCAAAGCCATGGGATGGAAGAGGCTCACTGATGATGGATGGAACTTGGCAAGACAAGGTAGCAAATGCTTCCAAGATTAGATTCTAGTCTGTCAGCTTTCCCGAGTGGTAACCAAGTGCCTCAACCTCCTCTGCCTGGCATCTCCAGGCATCTGTGCAAATTTGGTGTAAAACATCCAAATCGTGGAGAAAAACAGATCATGGAAGGACTGACTTGGATTAGGCTTTAGCTGTTGCAGAATTTCACTCTTAAAAAAGTTTTACCACTGGTATAAATCAGTAAAGTTTCATAAAAGCAGAAAACTTACCATGTGCTGTACTAGCAATGTCCCAGCCCCAAAAATGTTTTCTAATTGCTTCTTGAGAAAAAAAAAGTTTATTATTTACAGGAAAATTTAATTCAAGAGTTAAAGCAGACATTTATCCTTCTCTCTGTGCTCCTCCTCATTCGTGGAGGAATTCGGAACAGATTGCAATTTGCAGAGAATTTGCACAGATGCAATGCACACACATTTTTAATACTTGCATGTATTAAAAATACTTGCATGTATTAAGCTGTGATTTAAAACATGCCCGAGTATCTCAACATCCCGGCTACAACCCTGCTAATCATCTCCATTTCAAAAATGCAATGAGGATTTATGAGAAGATTAATTGAGGAATGAGGCTGAGGGGGTTGGGGACAGCCCTGCCCGTCCGGGAAATGAACTCAGTGCCACCTTTAACCTCCAAGTCATTCTTTGTCACAGAGCACAAAGCAACTCATCATTCCAGAAGAGCAGCAGGACAGAAACCAAGCGGAAATTTATCTGCTTAAACACCTTCTTTCCCAGGGATTAATTAAAAGGGATGGTCGGAGCAGTGGTGTCTTTGTGCTCACAGCACCTCCAGGGCTGGTTTAAGTGCCCTGGCTGCTGCTGAGAGAGCAAAGGCCACTGTGGATCCTGGAGGTGAGCAGCTACTCCCCAAACCTCCAATTTCTGTCTCTCAGGTATCCCCATTTTTTTTCCCAGCCTTTCTGTGATCTCTTCTGCCCAGTTTACCAACAACAGAGATGTGAGTGGGGCAAGAAATGGCAGAGAGAACAAAGTGGTTGTGGTGTTGGCAGACAAGGGGAAGGCAAAACTACAAGAGGAAGAATGAGATCCAAAAGAGGGAATCTTCCAGAGGAACACAAGCAGATCTGACAGAATGCTAAATCATAGTGAGAAAATGCAGAATAATGATGAACACATGGTTTTTATTCTGTTTTTATTGTTTAAGGTAGAGAAGATGATTGACAAGTCCCTCCCTAAAGTATCTTTTTTGCTCTAATGTGTTGCTATAACCTACCCAGGAAGGGCAAAACCAAAATACTCCATCAGTGCTATACCTGAGGAAAGTCTCTGGGGGAACACATCTGGCAATTCCAGCTCTGGAATTAGGATGCAAAAGCCAACAGGACCAAGTTCTTTCCAAGACAAAGTTTATACAAAAGGAGTACATTCAGAAGCCAAAAATAAAAGCCTGCCTAAGATGAAGACACATTGGCCTGTGCAGCTCTGAAGGTACACCAGAGTAAATCTGTATTTTCTGGAGCAGGTAGAACACAGTCCTACCTTCCTGTTGCTTCTCAAGTGTCCTTAAAGTCATTGGCAAAGCCAAATGACAATGATGGATGCCAGTTTGTTATGCTGAGCACCACAGAACTGCACAGAGCAAATGACTTGCACCATCTTTTTGAGAGGTTGAACGTGTTGTGCTCAAGAGCCAGTGAGAGCTCCCTGCAAATCAATGCAATAGAGCCCTGCTATACATTTTGCAAGCACTATTTTTATCCCTTCCTAATATAACTTTCAAACCTTCCTCCTCCCCCACGGCCCTGCCACAGATCCCTAATTCACACAGCTAAAACCACACAGTGCCCCTACAATTTTTTCCAACATGTGCAGCCCTTAACGATAAATTTAATTTCTTCCTTTCTTTGAAACTCACCTTCATTCAGCCTGGCTCCTAAGGGAAATTAATGAGGGCTAGCTGAATATGTTTACATAAGATCTCCTCCAAATTTACGTTATTAAGCATTAGGAGTGTTTTTATCTGCCCTCTGAGGGACAGAGAGGCTGATGTGTCTGGCCAGAGATGTCTCAATACAATGTCTGCTGTCCACTCACTCACCCTGCTGGCTTTGCTGCCATAGCAGCTCTGGGGACAGAGCCTGGAGTAGGGGCTGGGCTGGCAGCTGGATAAAAACTCTGATTTCACCAGCAGTGTTTGGGGATCCCTTGTCAGAGAGATCCATGTGTGATCCTTGTGTGAACCACACCCCACAGACCCACGGGTGATCCATACCCTACAGACCCAAGGGTGATCCATGTGTGATCCACACCCCACAGACCCACGGGTGATCCATACCCTACAGACCCAAGGGTGATCCATGTGTGATCCACACCCCACAGACCCACGGGTGATCCATACCCTACAGACCCAAGGGTGATCCATGTGTGATCCACACCCCACAGACCCACGGGTGATCCATACCCTACAGACCCAAGGGTGATCCATGTGTGATCCACACCCCACAGACCCACGGGTGATCCATACCCTACAGACCCAAGGGTGATCCATGTGTGATCCACACCCCACAGACCCACGGGTGATCCATACCCTACAGACCCATGGGTGATCCATGTGTGATCCACACCCCACAGACCCACGGGTGATGCACACGGAGCCAAGCTGGACCCCAGCTGCTCATTCCCAGCAGCATTGCTCAGGAAAGCCTCTCTGCTGCAGGAATCCCATCACTGATGGAAATTTTAGTTCCTGGTGGACTCCACAACACAGCTTAGTATCTACTATTCGAGAGAGGCTTTGCAGTTAAAAAAAATCCTTCTGGTCATTATTTGCATAAAAGAAATAACATAATTCTTGGTGCAACGACAATTAATTTCCTTGTGTATCACAATGAAATGTTCTGCATGCACAAGCACACACACAACACGTATTTGTGCACACTACAGCTCGTTTCCATCTGATAAACTGTGAGTTCAGCTCTTGAGCTACCTCTCAGCCTGACTGGTCCCATCGTGTCTGAGCGAGGCAAAAGCCGGATACCTTCTGCCTGCTGCAGCCTTTCTGATGTCAGACATCTGGCTTCTGTAAAGCCTGCGGTCTAGCATGGCTGCTGGATCAAGACAATAGGATTTCAGCAATGATTAAAGATGCCTGTGGCTTCTGGGCAGGCAGGAACAAAGGAAACCCTTCTGTTAGAAGAGGGGTTCGGTAAAATTCACGGCTATCTCCACTTCTGCCCTTTTGTCTCCTTCATTAGTTAACAAAGCACCAGACTCCAATTCATGAAAAGAAAAAGGAAACTATTACCTTACTGCCCAATTTACAAAGGCTATCCTGCAGTTCCTTTTGGCTCCATGTTTCCCCAGGTAACCCTTGCCAGCTAAGGCACAGTGGTACAAGAGCCATTACATCATCCATGTTCAAGAACCAAAACTTTAATGGGGATCATTTTTCCCTTCAAAAAAGAAATATAAAGCTAATGCCACCCTGAATTCCCAAAGTACTGTATTAACACTCTTGTCAGCTGTAGGGCTTTTGGACTGCTCTATATTTATTTTTTTCCCCTTTATAAGTCTATTTAAACCTGTCTGCATTTCAGTTTGCTAAAGCTGTTTAGCCAAGTATGAACTCCATTCATGGCCAGCTGTAATAAACGTCACAGGCTGTAACCCAAGCAGGCAGTTGTGCTTGTTTGCTGGAGACTCTCATTCAAAAAAACCAAGAGAACAAGAGTAGTTTTAGAGCTGCTGTAAATGCTGAGCTGCTTGCTCTGAAAACTAATGCAGAGTCTTGTTCTCTGTGGAAAGACAAGGCTCCAAGTGAGGGGGTGCAGGAAAAGCCTGTTTACACCAGGCTGCTCTGAGCTAACAACTTACAGGGGATGTTTTACTTTCAAGGCATCAGCATGCATTGATTTAAAAGACAGATATAAGCATCTCCTGCCCTTGCTGGATACAGAGCAGACTGTGTAAAGCTCCTGCCCTCTGGGCTGCGTGGTAAAGAGCAGAACGTGTCTCTTCTTGGTATAAATTTAAAGGGAGGACCTACAATATGGAGAAATCTTCAAAGGCCAGTCAGGTTTCCAGTCCAACAACCCTGCCAAGTGTTCCTTTAATCCTTTATTTACCAGTAAATCTGCCGCTCTGTTCAGCAGGCTTTTACTGGGATTGGGTTTCAGCCTGAAACCCAAAAGCTGTAAGCATATGCTCTGTAGCCCTAATGAGAAACTCAATCTATTAATGAGCAGACCTTCTCCACAGGACCAGGTCTTGGCAACATGAGTCAGTTCCTGAACTTTCACCTCCCGCTTGGCAGCACACCAGACTAACTCCACATCTCTCAGCTGGCTTACATTATCAGCTCATTATTAACATACATCAGGGCCAGATCTCTTTTACATGCACCCAGCAAACAGGAAACTACACAAGGGGAGGGCTCCTCATTTTTGTCTGACTCTGGAGCTCATAAAAATGACTAATTAGAACCAGCTCTAGCGGAGGCACTCTGCAGATCACACATTCCCTGCCCCTGAACCTTAGTCCTGACTTGGGATAAGCACCCTGCAATGCCACAGCACCCCATGGCTGGCTGCAATAATCAGGCATCCCTTCTCCCTCTGCCCCAGAATCTTGCAGCTCTCATCCCCCAAAGCTCCTGTGAGGCAGAGGTGTGCTGCTCTCCTCGTTTTGGAGCCAAGGGACCATAATTCAGACAGAACAAACGTGTCCAACATCACACAAAGCCCACAGCAGAGAAAGCTGGATTTCCTGCCATCACAGGCACCCCCTGCAGCAGGCAGAGCTGTGGGAACCCTTTGCAGCCCATTTCAAAGGCCACTGCTGTGTACTTTAGATCTGCACGCCTGCTTGGACTCACAGACCTGCTCAGAGCTCCACTTTGAAGTGGCCTGCAAGCCAGCAGCAGTGTACACAGCACACTTTGGGAAAGCTTTTCAGGGCATCTCTCATGGTCAGAGCTGTCCATGGGGCAGTAAGCACTGTCCTTAAAGCACCTCATTTGTCATGAGTTGTCTCACCTTTTTTTTTTTCCTCCTTACATGATTGGTATTCTGTACTTTTGCTCTCCCCTCATTTGCTGTCATCCTCACCCTCAGAAAACTTAGCAAAACAAAAAAAAGACTCTCTCCTCCACATGCCTGGTTCAAATCTGGTCCAGCCAGGCAGCAACTGAGAGCTGCACCAACCTGATGCTTCCACCACAGATGCCAGCAGACACTCAGTGCCCACAGCAGAAAATGTCCATGGAGACACTCAAGGAGCAAGAAAGGGCAGCAAAGTCTCCTCAGGTCAGAGAAGTGTTAAATTAACCCATTCAATGCTGTTAATGTGCATTAAACCAGTGCTGTTCCACAGCATTCTGTATCTGCAGCCATCCCAGCCTGAGGTGCAGATATCCTCTCCATGCAGAGCTCACGCCCACTTCGAAACACTTTCAGGCAAACCAGACGTAACACGAATCAATAAAAAATCTGGCAAAATCTCAGAGCCTACACAAGCCCCTAATTTTCTTTGGCTGCTCAAAAGGTAGCAATTTATATTCCTTTTTAAAAAAAAAAAAAAATTAGCCGTGGTTAGAATTACTTTTCAGAGCTGATCTCATTTCATAACTTGCCTCCTATTCAGACGGAATTTATGCACAGGTGCTCAGAGCCAAAAATCTGTTCTCATTTAATCCACAGCAGAACAGGTAAAAAAGCAAATATATTTTTGCTCAGGTTGGTGCCTCGCTGCTCCAGCCTCCCCTAGCACAGCACCAAGCATGCTGAGCTCACAGCTGCCAAAAGTCCTGCTGCTCCAAGGGAAAGCTTTTGTGAGCTCTGCTCCTCTGCAAGTTCTCATGCTGATAACTAGAGGAGAACTAACAAAATATCCTTACAGGATCAAGATCTTTCAGATGCAAAAGAGCTGGAAATAGGCTTTTAACTATTTAAAATGCACCATCGTTCCCAAAACTGCAGGTCAGAAACCTGCAGAGATCAAGAGCTAAGGGATCCTTTGTGGGAGCAATGGTGATAAGAAAAACCAGAGTATTTCAGATCAGCTGGTCAAGAATAAACCATATATCCCCCTCACTGTAATTACACCATGATAAAGCTCTGAATTCAGGTGAAGGGTTTATTATCCAAAATAAGGTAACCCCACAATAGAGGCACCACAGCTGTAATTCTCCTAGGGCTGCTGAATTACCTTAGGTCACTCATTTCTACATAGGTAGAAGCTAAAGTAAAATAACTAAAAGTTCTTTTGCAGAAAGAAATGCCTGGGGCCTTAACTGGTGCTCAGCAAATGGCTTGGGGTCTTTGAAAGGGTGATTATGCAGTGGAAAGTGATATTATTAAAGTATAAAACCAGAATATATTAAGGTATATCAACATATTAGTGGTTGATTCAAGGAATGGGAAAATGTATATTTAAACACATTTTCATTATTCATTCATAAAGTTCCACATGACAAGAGACACCAGCAATAGTACAGGTGGTGGAAGAGGAGATATAAAATTTTGTTAGATATTTGATACCAGTCTAATTGCAAAGAGTTGAGAAATTTTCTTCTCAATAATGTTTACAAAAGGCAAAGAAAATCCAAATGGTTTTAAAAGCAAAAACATGATACCAACTCAGTTACAGCAATGGACTTATTCCTTCTTGCTATTTGGGACTGACTGGAAATCCATGCAAGATAAATTAAATTTTCCAATATATAAAGCTACATGTTCTTATCATTAAAAAAAAAAAAAATCTGAATTCCACCAGCAATTTAAATGTTTTCCCCAAGTATGCAGATGCAACTCATGGAAGGCCCTGCATCTAAGAATGGGAGAAACCTCTTAAACTGAAATACCTGCCCAGGCAACCTGATTTGTGATGCTCATGTCCCTCAGGTCTCAGCAAAATTAGCCCCATTAAGGAACAAAGCACAGTCTGGTGCCTACATATGGATTTAGCAATTTCACTTTATGTTAGCCAATTAGAAAGCACTGGCTCTTTTCCCTTCCCAAATGCTTTCAAATTAATGAGAAAAAAAAATCAGAACACGTAACAAGGGCTGAACAAAGATTGGTACTTGATAGAATTTGCATGTAAATCCTCCAAGATTCAATTTTAAGCAGAAGCAAACAAGGAAAATATTTACTGCTTAGCATTTCACCACCACACCAACTTATCTCATGTTTAAAGGCTTTAGAGGCACTTTGAGTGCTGTTCAGTACTGTTTGTGTTGCTTTATGAACACTGCTTTCTGCTGAATGAACCACCAGATACAATTATTAAAATCCTCTGCCCTAAGAGCAAACGATATCATATACAATTATTAAAATTCTCTGCCCTAAGAGCAAAGCCAAGGAGGTGCTGAGTCCCAGCTGTCCTGCTCTCTGCCCAGCCCATCCCTATTGAACTGACTGCTCCAATATGTTCCTGCTTCCTCTGAGATTAATGGCAATTGCAAGAGCTCTCTGCAAGCCTCCAGTACTTAGAGACAAACTGGAATTCTATTTTCTGTGAGTTTCCACCAAGCTCAGCCATGCACAGCAGAGATGATTCATCTTCCTTGGCCATGCCATCCATCTGGAGCACAGAAAAACCCTGAATGCTGCCTCAGATAATGTTTGTGCTCAGCAACAGACCCACTGAACACTTCCTGGCAAATATCTCTGTTGGAGATATTTGAATTTGACGTGGGCTAGAAGTATTTCCTAGGAGTTTTAGCTTCATTTCCTTGCAGAGAAACAACTCTCACTGTCTTCCTTCAAGCTTATATACTTGAATTACCATATCTCCTTGAGCAGCAAAAAGCAATAACTTCAACAGATCCAGGAAATATTAGTGGCATTATCAATGTAAATAAAGGATTTTTCATAGCATTTTTCAAGTTATTACCACAAGAGCATAAATAAGCCTCACTGATGGAATATTAGTATTAGATGTTGGTGGGAATGACTTGCATGATACAAGGAGGGAACTTCTTGAGCAGATTTACTTCCTGTAACTGCCAAATAACCACATGAACAACTTGGTCCTGGTAAATCTCCTTCTGGTTTGCATTTTCCATTCATTTCCTTCCAGCCTCAACACTGTCCTCAACTCAAAAAGCTTCAACTGAACCATAACAGGCCTCACAATAAAGCACCTCAGGAACTAAAGGAGACAAATGTTCTTTTGGCTTTTAAAGCTGCATTTCTCATTGGAGATGCTGCCAATTGAAACAAATCTTTAAAGGTGAGCATGGGCTAATGGTCAGAGAAGTGAGATGGAAATTGGCACACCTAGAATCTATTCCTAATCTCTAGTTTATTCACTAAAATCCTAAATACTGATTGTTTGCAATCTCATTTAAGAAGTAACTACCTGCAGTCAGGATCACGTTCTTCATACAAAGCAGGATGAAACTCTTAATGGATGACATGCAGCAAATAACAATTTTCTGCTAACATGACAGAATCATCCCGCTCATCCCAGCCACAGCTCCACTCACAGCTCAGCAGGCTGAAAAGATGTGCGACCATTCCTCCAGAACAGCCTTCACCACTGAAAAACATGCATTCTCTGCAGGAAATTGTGAGATCTAAACATTTCACCCAGTTAATCTTCCCTCCTAAACCCCCTCAAATCCCACATTTCACATACAAATCCTTATTTCCATCTCCCAGAATTCCCTTGCACGTACTGTGAAAGCACTCCGAAACACTTGGGGGAGCAAAGCAAAACAGTTGATAAAAATCCTGATTAAACCAGCATGTTTCCATGGTAGGTTTAGATTTCTCCAGGTTTTTGTAACTGCAGATATGAGAGGGATAACTGGGTGGGTCAGACCTTACCAAACGTGGCAATCAAGCAAAGGAAAAGGATTCAAAAAGCAAAAAGACAATTGCTTCAGGAAAAATGAAACACAGTGAACATGCAGCACATCTCTCCTTAGTCAGTGTGAGGCTGACTAAGGCGCTCTGCTAATGGATAATATTTATTTCTCTTACAATATTTCTGCCAAAAGTGCTGAGAAATAGGTGTTATTTCCTTATATCTGAAGTGTACATGAGAGCAGAACCTTGCCACTATATACTAAAAAATCTTTGAAGATGTAACTACTAGACTGCCATCAAAGTTGAAATCCTGCATAGTGCCCCAACATGTTAAAACTGAATCAGCAGCTTTTTAACTTCTTCTAGATGGAGAGAGGAACTACTGCAAACTGCTTTTCAGAATCAATTCCTTTCTTTCTGGGCTTTTCATTATTTCCATCCTCTGCCAGGCTCTACAGCCATGCTGGAGCAGTTGTTTCCAGGGTAGATGCTAAGAGAGGTGTGGAGGCCTTATGATCTCCAAAATGACATCTGTGACTTCCAGAAGGAAGAGAGAAATCACACAGAGATAAACTCCTTGGCCCAAGGAATAGCTGGTCACTCAGGTGAGTCTGACCAAGACCTGATGACCTTTTCTTCCTGACTGCAGGAGAGTTTTGTAATTCTCAGCACAGCAGAGCCTTTGATGCTCCATTAAAATGCTGCTTCAGTCTACTCCTGTGACAACTCTTTATTTCAAATGATTGTTTATGAAATTTAATAGCAGCAGCTCATTGCTGGGTGATGGTGTCTGACACAGAGCACTTAAAGTGAAATGTGAGTGGCATTTTAGTATGGCTCCTGCACTGAATATGATCACAGCCCTGGCTAATTAAAGTGCAGATGAGCTGTCATTAGGTCTGTATGAGTTAATTGGCCTTCTCAGGGGCCAAAATTAAAGTTACAGCACATCTAGGGTGCAGTCTTGCAGGCTGACCTTGCATTACCCATGTGGAGTCTGGGAGCAGCAACTCTGAATCTCAACTCTTTGGGGCTCCAGAAATTTGATAATTTCTTTCCATGTTTCCTTGCAGGCTGAGCTCTTGTGAAAATCTGACCTCTGGGGTTTGAGCAAAATTCCATCTGCAGTGTCAACTCCCTATTTTACAGCTGGAAGTTGATGTCAAGAGTTTTCCCACCAACTGAACAAGCAGCTGATGTGGCAGGAGCCTCCTTGCTATAAACAAAGATCTGATAGGGTTTTTTAGCCTTTTTATTACTAGCATTACCTAAGGTTGCTGTATCACTATTCATTTACTGGTTTAGAAAAGTGAGCTCAAAAATACTGTAAATTCTTCGCCCAGATCCAACATCCAAGCCTGAAACTATTTTCCTTGGAAACAGCTTGCTTATTCAAGTCTGGTAAAAAATTTGCATTTCTTGTTCCTAACCTAGATGAGAAGCATAAAACTATCTACATGAGAAAAAGCCAAGGGAAAAAATAAAAAAGCTCTCCAGTACCAATAAACAGATCCCAACCTATTGCAAAGTATGAAAAACTGGATAAACAGAATGTGTAACAAAATGGTCATGTTGTTACACAGATTCAATAGCTCATTTAAAAACAGTGCCCAACTCTTCCCTGCCTTCCCTGCTCTAGGCTTTTTGTCTTTCTCCTTTCTGAGAACATGAATCTCTCAAATTATATTCACAAGAAAAATCACTACTGCAATTGTTCAGGGCCTGGGCAAATATAGGAATCTCAGAGAAATTACAGACATGAAGATAGTTAAATGCTGAACACAATATTTATGGTAGTTAATTCATTACAAGCTACTTTAAAAAATAAAGTTATATATATATATAAAACTTTCTGTCCTCTATTAAGCACGTTTTCCCTTCAGTGAGATGATTTCAGCCTGACTGCTGCTGTTGCCAAGCCTTTGTAAGCTGCACAGAATGTCACCTATTTGCTGCTGTTTTCCCTGGAACTTTAATACATCCATCCACCCCTAAATCCACTTGGCTCCATTCATTCATTCACTTTAAGTTTTGCCTTTAAGCATCTCTCTAGATGTCTGAAAAGAAAGAGATAAAGCAATTACTTGATTTCATCCTTGGGATTTTAGCTCTCAGCCCCGGCATGGTGCCTCTTTAGTGCTTGATTAGTGTCTAAATTCTCCCCAGATTAGAGAGGGTTGTCTTCTTTCTCAGTGCATTATACACATGGAAGAGAAAAGAAAAATCAAAGGGGTCCAAACTTCAGTGGGTGGAAATCCACTCAGTTTCTCTCTGCTCTGGAGAGGCTGTGTCAATTTACACACGACAAAGAGCCATCTCAAGGTGTTTTTCAAGCAGATATATATATTTAAATATGCTACAAACCCTTAGCTATGGTTTTAGAGGCTGAATGAATTCCACGATTCTTGTAAAGACCTAAATATGGTCCCATGGAGCTTCTAGCATGAACTGCCCAGGATGGTTTCAATCTGTGCCCCAGAGATCACTGCCTGCAAACTGCAACAAGAGGAATGGTTTGCTCAATACACAAAGTAGGGCTGAGCACAGAAAATAATTAGAGAGAGCTACTGTTGGAGTTCTTGGGTTTATTTCTGTCTGAAAGTCCTTGAATAATGACACCAAACACACCAGCAGTGATTACTGTTTCCCAGTGATTAATCAGCTGCAAAGTCGCTGTCTTTTTTCTTCTTCATCATCTCCTGAGAACAGGGCAGGAAGCCGTGCAGTGCCTTTTGGAAATGAAGCATTCTGTTCAGCTGCTCCCCGTGAAGCCCACATGGGGGCCATACATTGCAGACTTGAGCCTCTCTTTCTCAGCCAAAATCCTTAATCTGAGAATTATTTGTACAAATGGGAATTAAAAAGAATTTGCCCTCTTTTCCCCCCTGATCCCTTCAGAGTCTGTGTTTTTAAGGCAGCTTTCGGCAGCTCTCCTTTCCTGCTTGGTGAAATGTGTGCAATAAAATGCACAAAACTGAGATGTGGGAGGGAAACTTATAGATAAGAACTCCCCTGGACAAATTCCAGCCTCACACGAGAGGTCAGAGCTGACCCCTCCAGCTATTTTCAGATCTCTCTCCATCACAGGACTGTGGCTTAGTCCTGCTATGAACTACTGAGCTCCCCAAATTTCCAGGGCCCAGTGGGACTGGTCCAGAGAATTCCCTAATTTACACTGGCTGCTCACTCAGTAGTAAGTTCAGATGTTTTTCCTTTTCCGTGACTCAGAAGTACCAATTATCCTGGAATAGTTATCATTAACATTTTAACCTGGTAACAAGGAATCAAATATCTATGTAGGTATATTAAGAGTAAGCAATAATCCACTCTCAGATTTATAATAATATTCTGTCACATGGAAACTTGCTTTTTCATAATCTCAGCTTTTACTGTGAATTCCACCTCTCTTCCAGAAAGCCCATAAATGAACCAAATCAGATCATGCACAAAGATGATTGATCTAAGTGACAGAAATGCAGCAATTAAATATGAATATATGTTAAGATGCAGATATGCTAAGTCTCTGATTTTACTTAATAAGGAGTATTTTAAATGAACTTACACTCCATTTTTCAATTGATAATCTCCTTTTATAACTAGGAAGAATCTTGCTGATGGTACACTAAGATGCACTTTTATTACAGAAGCTGGGGAGACAATTGTAACCTCACTGCTACTCAGAAGCAGCTTCAGCCCTTACTTACAAGGCCTTTGCTCTCCCTAGCAAGAAAGCTCCCTGCTGGAAGCCCTGCAGAGTTTGGTGAATGGCTGTTAAACTCTGAAATCCTTATCTGCAATCCAGTTTCAGATAGGCAGTGTCAGACCTGTCAGAGCTCAGCCCTGCTTTGATTCTCCAGCTTCAGACACACCAGCAAAATAACAGAGAACCAAATGTTATCCTAACCCCACATCTCTGACAAGAACATTCCAAAACACTGACATTTAGTACTCTGCTCACTGCTAAATCACATGGTGAACAGAACAAGCTCAAAGTTAACACCAAAAGGCAAGAAATCCAGACCTGGACCTTATGAAGGAAAAGACAGGATATAGATTTCACCAATGAGAGCTGCAAGAGAAGTCTGAGAATCATTTCCAGCTCCACAGTGCAATGTTACCTGATGTTTGCCATTCCTAACAATAATGCCTGCAGTTAACACATTCCAGCTGGGAATCAGTACTAGCATGATGGTAAAAAACCTCAGCCTTTGATGCCCTGATGAAACAAACCTTGGATTTTTTCCTAGATTTGCAAAGCACCTTTGTAGAGGACTGTTAGGTACTGTAATCAGTCAGCCCTTTTGGCCATTCCCAGCTGGGACACAATTACACAGCCACAGAGCAACTCCCCTCCTTATGTGTGGAAATGCAAAACCAATAAAGGTATAATCTGTGGCTTAAAAAATATATGGAAAAGCAATTGTTTTCAAGTGTATTCCTAGTAATAATAGCTAGTGTTCTAGTCCAGCAGCTCTGGCATTAAATTATTTAATGGGGGTGAAAATAATTTACTTTATAACACCCATATTAACTGCCTCAAAAATATTCAGAGGTTTTCTACAGTGTCATTTAAAAGGCTCATCTCAACTCGCTACTCATATCCCCAAGACTGTGACAAAAACCTGCAAAACGTCCATCAGCTGTTGCCACGGTTTTGTTTTCTGTAAAGACACACATAAAAATTGATAGCAAAGCTCAGTGCTTCTCTCCCTTCCCAACACAGCCTGACCAGAGAATTCCGAGGGGTCAGACCACACAAATGCATGAATCCCGTTTGATCCTGGTTTATAGAAGTCATGGAGTCATACCACAGATGGCCTTTAAATCTCCTGTGACCTGAAGGGCTGATCAAATACACTGCTCCGAGCACTCTGGGGATTTTTTCCCCACTGTCACCACAATATTTTAATCTTGAACGTTCTTAGTTTCAAAGCACCCCAGTGAGGCTGTATTAGCACTTCTTGTATCAGGTGAACACAGACATGGTTTGCCCAAGGTTCTGCAGCCTGTGGTGGCAGAGCAGGAAACTATCTACATCTCCTGATTTTATATTTGCAAATGGAACGGCAGCAGAGGAAGAGACAATGGTTTTCTTACTCATAGTAGTCAACCCTTAATCATAAAAATTGCTCACAGGCATCACACAGACTATCTAAAGCGTGTGATCACGAGTCTGCAGACACTCAACAGCACAGAATTCTTTCTGTTCTGAACACAGGAGCCCAAAGGAACTTCTTACAGCTTTTACTTAATACAATCATAGACTCGGGAGCAATCCTTCCTAATTTAAAATCTCAGATTCTGATTTTTGGATACTCATATTAAGACTAAGTAAATGTAAGTTTTATTAATGAGGCAAAAATGTTATTTTCTATCATGAAACTCAGCCAAAATGAGAATTAACCTAAGAAAGATCAGAAACTGAATGTCACAAATTCAAAGCCACAAACTCAGATCAGATGCTTTTATACCTTAAGGGCAGTCCAAGCTGGAAATTTGTGATGAAACTCAAAACCAGGGAAAGCTCTCTGTGCTGCTGCCAACACAGTCAAGAGAAGAAAATGCCACAGAAACTATTGAGCATTTTAAGTAGAAAGAATATCATGGTTTTAGAATTGTATCACCATCCAAACTTTCAGAAAGGAAGGCCATGAGAAAGTTGCTAAACAGAAGACAAAGGAAAAAACCCAAAAAAGAGTGGATGGGAAAAACTGAAGAAATCTCAGAAGATAAACTCAATTTCAGATGAGAATTATCTTGTCTTCCCCTCCCAGTTTTAGGCATAAAGGCAGGTCCACCAGTTTCCAGAGGGAACTAGGTGATTATCTCTGCTAGTCCCTTTGGAAAATTCCACCCCCATAAATTCCACCCCCACCTTCTCTACAGGCTCATCTACACCAAAGATTTTTCCTTCTTTAGTGTCTGCACTGAAGACACTGCATATTCCTGAACTGCTCTCACCCCATCTTGTACTTCACTGAAAGTAGACAAAAAAAAAAAAAAAAGCACTCAGTTTAGTTTTCCCTTTTTTAAATCCACATCTTTGCTCCCTGCACTCAGCAATGGGAAACAGATTCAGCCAGCCTTAAAACACTATCTCAGCAACAAAGCATGCAATGTGCTCCATCTCATCTCTCCACTCCAACTGAGTTTACAGCAGTGGGTGGTTTTCAGACCTAACATTTGATCAAAATGAAAAACCGGGCATTCCTTTCACCCCATGGCAGGCAGGCTGATATAAATCACAGCCTTCCCAGCAAGGGTTCTTCCACAGACAATGAGTTGTGGCAGTGCCTCAAAGCTCAGCCCCGGCCATTGTAAGAGAAAGTTTCAGGTTTTAAAGCAGGCCTGGGCTTTTTACAACAGTACTAAAACCAAAAGAGGGAGAAAATTTATGGTATGGTTGTTTGAGGGGCG
Organism: Entomyzon cyanotis; assembly: GCA_024500445.1. Lineage (NCBI taxonomy): Eukaryota > Metazoa > Chordata > Aves > Passeriformes > Meliphagidae > Entomyzon > Entomyzon cyanotis. The sequence goes on from JAKEPQ010000852.1 coordinate 1,140,490, forward strand.
AAGAAGGTGTTTCCCCTTCAGAAGTGGTATTTCCAGTGCATTGCTCCGGGTAGGTTTGTGCCAGTGCCTGCTTTTAATTTTATATATTTCATAGCATTGAAATCTCCAAGCTGGGACAGCCTCACAGCATTTTACACTCACACACATATATACATCCCACAAGTCAGGGTCCATTCATTGTCCCTCATTGTTTTACCAGGGAAAGGAACTGCTTCCTCAGCCACCAGCTCTGGAAAAAAGCCCTGGGATTTATCTGCTCAGGGAGAGCACTGCATCAGACATCCTCTGGTTCAGATTTCGGAGCACAAACAGTGCAGGTAAGCATTAAGCAGTAGCCATTAAATTCATGTGTGTGTGTGCACAACACTACAGAGTGTGATCAAAGCAAAGCTGATACCCTACACAGCGCTGCTGCTTTTCCCTGCTCACCCAGTAACCCATTAGAAATGCCCTCCAGCCTCAACAATTTTAAGCCTTGACTTCAAAAGACCAGCTTATCCTCTGGGGCTAAGCTGACTGACAGGTGGGGGTCAGGAAGAAGCCCCGGCTGGTGTAGGGTTGCACAATTGGCTGCACGTTGGGGGCTCTCAGTGCATTCCTGTGGCCATGTGGAACGGCCACCTCCGGGGAGGGGACACTGTGCCCCGTGGAGCTCTGAGCTGCTGCTGCTCCAGCCCAGCTCTGCCCAGCACCAGCTGTGTTTGCATGGAGAGCTGAGGAGTTGGTGGTTTTGTGGAAGCCAGACATGTTAGCAAGGGAGCTGCTGGGGTTTGTCTGCCTCTGGAGACCTCCTCACCTGTGGGGTCTGTCTGCCTCTGGAGACCTCCTCACCTGTGGGGTCTGTCTGCCTCTGGAGACCTCCTCACCTGTGGGGTCAGTCTGCCTTTGGAGACCTCCTGACCTGCTGGGGTGCAGGGTGACAGTGAGGGGTGAGCAGTGCTGTGTACTGCTGGTCCCACTTGAAAAGATGAATTCTCAAACCCACAGGGAGCACAGCAAGGATTTGAAGGGTGCCTATCCCAAAAATCTGCTGTGCTGGAAACAGTGAGAGTTGCTAACAGCTAAGAGTACAACAAATACAAAATAAAAGAAGAATGAAGAACAGGTTGAGAGCTTAATATGCACGGAGGAAAGAGGAGCTCCAGGTGGAGAGGCTGCAGAGGCATCCAGGGAGGTGCACATGCAGAGACACTCAGAGGTTTGGCCCTTGGGGTTTGTGTATCTGTGATCAAAAGGTCAAGAGGCACTGCAACAGACACCATGGCACAAGGTGTGTCACACACAGCCCTGAGCCTCACCCTGTGCACATGACACAGGGCACACCTGGGCAGCTATTTTTAAGCACACAAATACCCATCAAGACACTCGAATCGTACTTTTCCTCTCCACTCTTTTCCTATATTAGGATAGGGCAAGAATCTCAGAGTTGGAAACTTCTATACACCAAGTTATTTATCTATACTGAGCTTCTTGATATTCTTCTCTATTAATATACTATTTTACTTCCCAAAAAAATGTATAACTGAACATGAAACACTTTACTAACTAAGCAGTGCTGGGGTTATATTCCAGCAACACACCAGTTGTTTCCATCAGCTGCAAACACACTCCCTCTGCCTCACCAGGTTTGCTGATGGCATTACTGTTCAAGCAACACATCCCCATGCAGTGTAAAAATATAACAGATGCAACAGCCAGGCAAACAAGGCTATTAATTACCTAATGAATGTAAAGTGTTGTTGCTGTGAAAGACTAGAATCTGCTGTACAGACATTTACAATCACATTTTCTGCATCAGAAATATAAAAAACTAGAAGAAAACCAAAGAAAATTATTTACTCAAAGTCCAGATTATGGGGTGGGAGGAGCAATTCAAAATTATAGGGAAACCAGTTAGTCTGTCTTTAGGAAGAGACAGACCCAAAGCTGACTTTGAAAGCCCTTCCCTCTTTTCACACATGAATTTGGATTTCTGTGGCACACTATCACCCCAACCACGCCACTGCTTGAAATTCAATAGTCAATTCAGCAGCACCAGAACTTTCCAGTCACTGAACTTCAGCTGTGTGTCAATTCTGTGAACGTTAGCTAATGCAGGAATATAAGCACAAGTCTTGGAGCAGAGAGCTCAGTGTCCTACAGCTGTGCTGGAGTCACTCTAAGGGACCCCAGAGCGTCACTCGTGTCACTGCACATCACCACACGTGGCTAAGAACTGATTTCTCAGATAAGAGACATCAGCACAACGAGCCAGAGGAGGAGAGCAGGAAAATAATAACCCAGGTATATGACAAAATGAGCTGATTGATTTAAGTTCTGTGACTGTCAGCATTTTAAAACTTACAGAACAAACACGGCAGGCTCCCTGGAAAGTCACTGTAATGAGATAAGAGAAAAAGCAATACTTTTCTGTACTCAGATTTAACTACATTTCAAAATAATATCTCCTTTCTCCTATCAGCATCATGTCAATACAATCTGGAGTGGGAAGTGATGCTCACACACAGCACCAGGCCTTCAGCTTATTTCTATCGCTAACTTTAAATAACAATGCATGAATGGACAAAGTGCCTGGTTTATAGCATCCTCCCTTTCAGCCTCCCCCTTGTCTCAGTTCATTTCCCCACGGCATGCTTTGTTCTTAAAGCAGCCTTAACCACTCATACATCAAAATATTTAATCAACATTTCTTAGTCAGAAAATAATCCTGCTTTAGACCAATTCAGTGGGAGACTGTGCAGCGGATTCAACATGAAAAAGGGTCAGAATGCATTTCCGAGGGTGCTTTAGAAAAATCAATGCTGACATGTTTTTAATGAAAATCAATAAGTGACATTAGATAATGAAACAAACATCCAGCAGCACTGCAGCCAGGCCATTTAGGCAATCAGCTTCGGAAGCAACCAGCGAGGTGAGCGCTTGAGCATGCGAGCAACACCGCCTTAAATAAAGTACTACTCGTTTTTAATGAGAATTTCAAAATCTCTTCCCTGTGAACAATGACTAGAAGGCTTACAATTTCCCTTCTGCCTGTCCCCTCAGTCGCTGGAGCTGCGAGTAAATCAGCCTTAGGAAGCAGTGTCATGGTTCCTCTGACAGTGTCCCTGCTTTGGGAGGCACTGACCCGTGCAGCCGCCGCCAATGCTTTGACAAGCTGCGCTGCAGCCCCAGCAGGGGACACAGATCCATTAAAAGCTGAAGTTGTGAAACTCTTTAGAAGAGGCCTGTCCCTTCTCAGAGTAATTAATTCTTTGACTGCCACACTGAGATGCAATGAATGAACACATACTCTCAGGAGTAACAACTATGCTAATGTGGAGAAGCTGTGCAGACAGAGAATACAAGTGCTCACTTGAATTGGGTGAGACTCTCTATAGGCAAACTTACCGTGCCATAGACATGCCTGAAAATCAACAAAAATCAGCAGAAACCTACCTCCCAGCCCAGCATTTACAGCAGACATTAGTTTAAACTTGCATGTTCTTTATCTGCACCCTGTGGGAGTCAGTTCAGTCACAGTTCTGAACTGAGAGCAAACTTTGCATGGGTTTGTAACCTACAAAGCATGATCCCAAAGCTTTGGGTGCAAGGTCTCTCCTGGCCACGAGGATGTGATGTCAATGGGACACTAACACATCCACCCCACCACAACTGAGCACAGAGCCCTGCTGGCTGAGGGACACTGCTTGGAGAACACTGCTCTGGCCATTGTGGGATTTGCTGCACAACAACTGCAACAGAATTGGTCTCACAGGCTTTTCCTACAGGGAAGGAGGAATTCCACTCACCTGGGCTCTGTGCATTTGATTCAGATTTGAACAAGTCACCCTCAGTACCAAACAGTCCCTGAAGTCAGTCGGTATCTCCCTGGGTCTGACTGTACCCGTGCTGAACTGTGTGTTCTGTTCCCAAGATCTCAAATCACAGCTCCAGTGAAAAAACAAAAAACTCACCAACTTTGTAGCAGAAAATCATTTGAAGAAAAAGAAAACAACTAATAACCCACATGCAAAAGTGACTGATAACAACAGAGGAACAAGTGCTCATTATTGAATGACACTGAGAAACTGAGGGCTGCAAGAACAAAACTTTCCACCCTGAGACACACAGCAAACCCTTATCTCTGTTCTGTGTGACTCACAGCTTAAAAAAAGGAAAGAAAACAAAATGGAAACATAAACAGCTGAAATGTAACTGAAATAGTAACAGTTCCAGTCAGTCCCACTGTTTGAAACCCCACTGTCCCAAAACTAACAAGGAAACAAACAATTCCCTCAGTGCTTTGAACCATTCACACTTTCCAGGAAAGTTGGGAAATCGAGCAAAGCCAAGCCCAAGTGGAGGAAGCACTGTAGGTTTCAATGAGAACTTGCACTATCTGAAGGCACTTTTGGAACAAAAGCCTACCCAGGGAGGCAACAAGACGACTGCAAGATTCATTACAAAGTCAGACATGGTGTTTTGGCTTCTGGCTGGACAGAGGGCTGTAACATTAACACATGCTTCATTACAGCAGAATCAGAGCTGGTTATTCAGGACTGCAGAAATTAGGGATGGTACACATCAAACGTATTTTCCCATGGAAATACAGGGCCTCCGGTCCAGCCCTGGAAAATCACTAATTACGGTGCAGAACCTATTTACATGCACAGAATACAACTCCTGTTTGGCACTTCTTTGTCTTGATTTTTTTTTTCCACTGCAAAGGATTTCAAAGTCATCTTCCTGACAAGAAGTGATTGAATATTTTTTCATATTCCAGCAGAAATTTGAACAGAATCAAGATATAAAAATACAGAGCAATAGGAATGAATTTAATATTTTCTCTTAGCAAGCATACAATGATGGTTTATTAGCAGGATAAATTACTTTACACCTCATAAGCAAGGGTTGCTACATCGAATTACTGCCACAATTCAGACAGTTACATGTAATCAATCAAAGAAGATTTTAAGTCATTGCTATTTAATGGCTAATTCCTCAAAAAACAAAATAGCTGAGCTCGTGCAGTTAGTCTCCTACAGAATGAAAGTAAAGAAGATGTCACAAAGCTAGTAAATGAAGGTAAAGCAACCCAAAGATCTTGGGGGAAAAGGGGAGCTTCTTTAGTATTAACAGAATGCTGTTACAATACTTCTAATAAGTATCACATCCTCACATCCTATATTGATTTCTGAAACCCTTGTGGTAAAATAAGCTTTTCAGTATAATGAAGAATGCTGCAAACTTATTTTGCAAATTCACATGCATTGAAGAGTTCTTACTGAAAATAAGCTCAAGTCACCAGCACTGGAGAACATAACTGTGTGAATATCTCCATTTTCTTAACTTCTATTTAAAGTCAATTACAGTATTTTAATACCAGCAATGAAGAAAAGCTTCGTCCACTTAGAAATACATTCAAAATACCCAGCTTTGAAGCATCTCTCTTATTAACAGTCTTTCTTCAACATCACATTCTCAACTGGTATAAGTCAAAGGGCTTCTTCAATATTAACAGAGATTCCACATCTCTTTACTAAAGCTAAACTTTTGTGGCATTTTAATTAAACTCCACATTTTATAGAAGATAGAGATAAGTGAGGCAGTGTCTCAATAACATACATCTCTCATTCTCCACTTCCTTCTGAAAAGAACTAAGTCAGGTTTTTGATGCTGCTGAGAACCCACTGTTTGCAATTCCTTTTCCAGTGAGCTCATAAGCTCATTTCTGAGCTTGCAAATTCCCACCCAGCTCCTGCTCCCTGCTGACTGTAATGTGAGCTGGCCTGGTCCTCACTGACAAAAGCAGGATAAAAAGTGTTAAGGGATACAAATCCAGGTGTTTCCATGATTCACATGTGAAAGAATCACTTTTCTTTCAGCTCATGAGCCTTTCAAGAAGGTGAGAAGGGGGAAATTGATGAGGGATGGAGGAAGTATAGAAAATTATATGAAAGAAAGCAGTGTGGGAGGAACTGGGAAGAAGCAGACTCAAAACCAGTACATTGTCTAAAGTCTTCCAAAGTGAGCTACAGAGAGGTATTAATAGGCACTGGGGATGAAGAAATACACTGCTAAATGTTTATAATGTGAAATGACATCCTCTACAAAAAATACCAGTTATTACCCTTGTCTCTCCTCTACACAGGCTGCTTTAGTGACTGCTCAGTCAGTTCTCTTCTCGAAACCTGCTAAACTAATCTGATTAACCCAATTAATCCCCAGAAGCAGCTAGCACATTTTCTAAGTGGCTGGCTAGCTGGAAGGATGGATGGATGGCTGGCTGGCTGCTCTCCCCAGAGCACAGCCAAACGAATGGCTCTGGAGCCCTGGCTCCCCTGGCAATCTGTCACGGAGCTTAAAAGCAACCTTGCCATTCCTCATGGCCACCGGTTATAAAGCAGAGCATGGTGAAGCAAACAAACCCCAGCTCACATCCCTGCCACCTCTCAGCACACAGATGTGTGCACACCAAGTGTGAGGCAGCAGAGAAGCAGTTCATCACAATAATTTTATGAGTATTTACACACACACACTTTTCTTTTACTCCAGGGAAAGTCAGGAACACAGTTTGAGTATGAATTTTAAGCATGAAAAAGTACCACAGTGAACAGCTAAATTAATGCACTGGTTTTTCTGACATGTTGCACCTTGATTTCTGCAGAGGTAAAATGAAGGTTCATCCTCTTACAAAAAGAAAAGAATAATGACTTCTATAGCAAAACAACCCACTCCAATGGCACACTAACAGAATGCTCCATTTTCAGTTTAGGTTTTACTTTATTTTCAAGTACCAGGTGAGGAACAGCCAGATTATAATAAATCTTACTCCAAAGCATCAGCAGAATGTAGCCCCTCACCCACAGACCCAAGTGTTGTTCTGCTGCTCTCTGGGATCCAGGATTCCTGAGGTCAGACCCTCCTTAGAGCTCACAGCCTCCCAGTATCAACTCCAAAGCTCCACAGACTCATCATCAGCTTCTCAAGATTTACCATTTGCCACCTTGGTGATAAATTCCAAGTGATTTTACTAAGCAGCAGCAAATATTTAATTGCACAAGAATGATTAAAAAAAAAAAAGAACTTGTGCAGGGGAGAGGGAGAAGTCTAAAAAGATTTTCCCTCTTCCCTCCTTCTCCTGAATCACATGATTCCATTTCATAAAAGATCAAGAGGGCCATTCTATGCCAATCTGTACTAACAGAGGTATAATGAAAAAGTCAGTCATTTCCTCAGTTACTGTGAGGGAACATAAGTGAATTCCATGAAGGAACAACTGAAAGCAATCAGATTCACTTTCTGCACAGCTGGGAGAAAAGCAATACTCTTACTTAAGAAGAAAAGGATTAAAAACCAACTTAAATTTGCTTTCTTCAGAACCATCAATCCCTTTCAATGAAGAGAGCCCACCTTTCAACTACAAATTGGCAGAAGTAGTGAATCATCACAGCAAATGCTCTGCCCTTCAAAGCTATACAAAAAGTCCTCTAGGCTTTTTTCCAGGGGTAGAACTCCCTGAACAATCACCATCCTCCTTCATCCACTGCACACCAGTGCCCCTGTTTGCTTGCTGTGGCTGGCAGAGGTCACCACAAAACACATGGCTAACGAGAGGCTCAGCTCATAACCTGCTCAGGGCTACAGTTATTAGATTAATTTTCCTGCAAGTGACATTTGAGACTCCTCCCAGAGAGCACAGCACACATCAGCTCCGCAGCTGAGCAGTCCATTGGGGTGAAAGCATCTCCACACTGAGTGTGCCCAAAGAGTCCTTATAAACAATTCCAGGAGTGCTCCTGTTGAGGGATTGCTGCACTTTGTGATTTGGTGAGAGCTGCAGAGCCAGTCTCTAGCTCACTTCCAAACCTAGCAGGATACAAAGCCACCAGGAAAACATCCATCAGGAGGGCTGGCTGGGGGGCAAAAGGCAAGTAGGTGCCCTGGTTGGCTACTGCTAATGCAATTAGCCTGAGGTAATTCACACAACTGCCTTAGCCCCCCAGGCACCGAGAGAAAGGGCCAGGAAAGAAAATAGTGATCAATTCAACAGCTCTCACTGGCAATGACTGATGATACCTTGTCTGGGCTGGCAGGATCTGCCAGCTGTGCTGCCCAGCCCAGTCCTGGGTACCCCAATATACAGCAATGCTGCTGAAAAACAAGGAATGCACACTTCCCTTGGAACTGCACCGCTGCACACTCCTTCATGCACAGCCCTCAGAAAGAGGAGCTGAAGCTCAGTGGAATAACCAGAATCCACCTAGCAAAGCCAAAATCCACTGCTTAGCTACACATGGAGCTGTGAAAAGCCCTAATGAAATACTCCAAGGGAACAGAGGGGATCGAGTCAGTCCTTCCCACCCCAAATCCTGACTTCCCTGACACACAACACCCCATGGGACTGCAAAAAGTTAACCCCAGGCTGAGGGAGCTCCTCACCTTGACTGAATAAAGAGTTCCTAGTTAGAGCACTGTCACAGATGGCAAATGGGATCATGAGAAGAGCAGAATTCAGCAGGCATTTCTGAAGACAGGGAATGATGTCCTGCATGCTGCTAGGATCCACTCCTCTCACTTGCACACTGCCTTCCCCCACTGCCACGTACCTGGCAGGATTCCATCACTGCTCACCAACTGCTGGAACACAGAACACCGACTCTGTGCCATCTGAACGGGGGAGAGGTGAAAAAGGGAAGGGCTGGAAGGGAGAGGAAGAGTTACTTTTTCATTCAAATGGGAAAATCCAGAGCTATGCATGGGTAGAAGTAAGGGCAGAATAAAGCCTTAAATATTTAGTCTTCTTTGAAGCTTTCACACTAATCACTTAAGCCAACACAACATCTTAAAAATCTGCAGAATTATCCAAAGCCTTTCTGTTAAGCCAGTTCTAAGGATGCAATCAGTTCCTCTCCCGCCCTGACATCACACAAAGCGACTCAGGCAGCAGTTAATAAATCTAAGCCCCTGTGACAGATTTCATCTTCCACGGGGAAAAAAAAAGCTGCAGAGGAAACCGAAAAATAAAAGAGGATCTGAGAAAAAAATCTATTCATTGATCAGGGGAAGAAGAATGCTAAATTCAGCTGGCAAACAGCAGCCTGGCAAAGGAGCCATGGAGAGCACTTCCGAGTGTGCTGTCACAGCTTTGTCCCAAATCACACCAGTGAACCCTGGCAGAGGAGCTGCACATTTTAAATGCATCCATCCAGCACTGCAGAAGCCAGATGCAGTTTTTTGATGCATTTAAAACAGCACTCTCCTCTGCAAATCCAGACCCAGATCCTAAATTTCTCATGCCAAGAATGTGTCAAACAACCAGCTCCTCTCTAATTGGCATTTTATAGAGGAGAAATCCTCACCTTCTGTGATAGAGCCAGTGTCACAAAGGGAGAGATGGTCAATTTCTTTTCACTGATCTCTCTAAAACAATTTAAAGTAATCCCACATCTTAAAAACCAAAAAAAACCTTGAAAGCCATGAAATTAAAGCAGCCTCTCTCCTATGCTACATAAATTCAAGCACAGATTTGCTGAAGAGTGGAAAGGGTTAAAATCTGTGGAGAATGAGAGAAAAAAGGCTAAACAGCACTACTGCAGTTGACGTTAAAAACACTAATTTCAGTCCAGTTGTGCATTCAGAGGCATTCTGGTTTGAATTTCTTCAGTGAAACCAGATGTCTCCAGTGATCTGCACTGCACAGACTCCAGCTTAATCAGCCTGTCCTGAGCACAAACTCCAGCACACTTTGTGGCCACAGTGCATCCAAAAAATCTGGGGACTCTCAGAGGGGAAGCAGCTCAATGCAATAACCTGATGATTGCTCACAAACACAGCTCTCAGCATTGGAACTGGGAGGGGGATGGAAAAGGACAACAGCAGTGACAAACCCTGAGCAGTGTCTGAGTCTGAGCACAACTGTGAAAAAAGTACATAATCAAGAGACAAAAAGCTTCCCAGGGAATTAATGTAGCTGGTTGCTCTGTCATTGCATATAATCAAATAGATGTTATAATAGTGAGCCAGCATGTTACACAGACAGCTGTAATAATTAGAGCTTTAACAAGCTCCAACACAAAACTCCACAACATGGCAATGTCATGATCATCTTCGCTCTCAAGCTGTCCAACTGAGAAGAGAGGTTGTGCTTTTATTAGCTTATATTAGCACACCACTTATCTAGTTTCTAAAAGCAGAATTAAAACCTTCTGCCATGTGCTGACACCTGGCTGCTGTCCAAGCTCGTACTTCATTTAGCATTATCACTGAAAAATGGGAGGCTTAGGCAACACTGGAGGGAGATGAGAAGACAGACGTTTGCCCATTGCTGTCAGTTCATCTCCTGTGCTCACTTCTCCAGCCTTCAGGAGACAGCAGTCTGCCAGAAACCACAGCAAGGAAAATCAAGTTGACTAAATTCACCAATTCAGACTGTTGGATCCCTTTTTTTGCCCCCAAAAGCTTATCCCAACACCAATTCAGAACAAACAGCCTGGATGCAGACATAACCTCCAGGAGGAATTTTCTGTGCATAACCCCAGTGATGTATTCCCTGAGCTCAGGAAACAAGATGAGCACTTTCTGGAAACATTGAGTCCAACATAAAGGCTTTGTGTAAAGTTTCTACCATCACTGCCCACAGCTGACCCCTGCAGCACTGCTCCAGTGCTATTCCCAGCACAGAGGAGTTCTCCAGCTCAGTCCCAGGTCCCCAAAGTGACATGAGGGACACTCCAGGCTGGGCTGAGTGCACTCCCTCAGTGCCAGGCAACAGTTTCTACCTCCTGTAGCCCTTTTTCTTTTTTTTTTTTTTTAATCACAGCCTATCTGCTCCATCATTAAATCCTCTCTTCCCTATATTCCCAAGAACGTGGGGATATAGTGGTGGAACAAAGCTGTAGAAGAATTACCTTCTAACTGGTTTGTGAGCCTCCAGCTGCCTTGTTCTCACATTTCAGGAGTTCCCTGAACCTTGCCAGGGCAGCAGTGTTTTACATGCTAAGCCCAGGTAGATGACAAATATGAATATGGTGATTTGCTCATTGACTTGCATACATAATCATATAGAAAAGTAATGAACAAAGAACACAGCAGGCCAGAAAAAAAAAAAGTGACTGAAAGACTGAGCAGGCAGGGTCATGTATTTCAGCAAAGGTTCCTAGCTGTTTATTAATTAATTGAGACAGCTTTTCAGGAACCTTGTAGCAACAGGGGTTCCCATTTATTCCAGGTGAGCACAATTTAACTGCTGAACATTTCTACTTGGGAGGAAGCATTTTTGTGTCAAGAAAAATAAAAAAAGGAAATTAGGACTTTGAAGGGAGGAAAAGAAGAAAAATGCCACCATTGTCCATCATAAACACATACTGGTCCTGCAGCAGGGGGAGGAGGTCTCTTCCCCTCTCAGCTCTGGTTTATCTGAAATGCTGGATAACAGTGCACAAAGCCACCACTCTGCAGTGGCCATTCCCATACCCTCAGACACTCAGAGCAGGACCTAAAAAGCACAGCCACCCCAACACCTCTTTCCATCAGGAATGCCCTCATGGAGAAAGGAAGGATAATAATAGCCAGGACTTATGGTTTATCGTTCTTCTGACAGTCAGAAAGTAAGCTTGAAGTGAACTCCTTTCATCCCCTCCCACCCTTTCTCTCTGGCTCTGTCTGGTGCAGGGGGTAATTAAAGTATTTTACTACCTGACTGACAGCCCAGTGCCCTGTGAGCCACAGGCTGCTAAAGGGCATGCATATTCCAGCAGGAATGTAAACAGAGCCATGGCAAAATAGTCAGCAGTCACCTAGAGCAGCATTCCTAAAAATCAAGGAACACTCTGCAGAACTTCCTTTCCCTCCCTCCACTGATTTTCATATTAAAAACCAAACCCAGTCTCGAGCGAACAAAGATAAGAGCACGAACGTTCTTATTTTGCTCTGAGCATTCAATTTGCTAATGCATTTTAGCTAAAATTCCTGCTTAGTCACGGCTGACACAATCTAGTCTTTTAGCAAACATTCCCTCCATTCTGTGTGCTGTGGCTGCCAGCCAGTTTTCAGTGGATGCAGCCAGGGTTTTTCTGCTGGTGTCCAAGCACAGCGAGATCTCTCAGACCTGTTCATGCTCTCCATTTAGAAACAAAGCATATGCATATTTATGGGTAGGCAGGTCTAAATAGGTGCACGTTATTTTTAGAGATATCAAACAGAAAAATATCAGATCCTCTAAGTGAGGTTATGCACAGGAAATAATTGTATGACCTGAAACAAATAAATCTTTCTGCAAATAGCCAAAGGACATTATTCTTCACCCTGGAATTAAAGCTTTGTTGGAGGTTGATTTAAATAAAAGGCTTTGTCTCTATGGAAAAACACCAATAGGAAAAAAAATCAATTTGTTAAACAAAACACAAACCGAAACAATTTCCAAGGCCTCTACTAAAGGAAAGTGAAAAAGGACCAACACAAAGCTTCTGATAGAAGTCAAGCTCAGAAATTCTGTCACTGAACACACTGCATTTCCTTCTCAGCTGACTTCTTAAAAGTCCAGTGAGTGTTAAGATCCCAAAACAGTTTTCTGTCAAACACTAGGAGAGAAGATGCCCAGTGTTCTGGCCAGCTCACTGACCACCATGCTCACTACTACCTCCTGCCTAACTCAGCTACCCACAGCCCTGAAGTTCAGGGCAAGAATCAGCTAAAGAAAAGTGCAGAAAGAAAGAAGAGAGGAAAAAAAGCTTTTTCTGAAATTGCAAAGCAGCTTCCCAACAAACTCAGCCACAGGGCTGGCAAAGGCAGAAAGGGAAACAAGTGCAACTCACCAGCAGCTCTCACTGATGTGAGACTCCTCAGCTCTTGGCAGGTAGAAGGTAATTCCCCTGGAGGCAATAAAAGCTGGGAAAGAAATTCTCTGCCCTTCTGACCACCAGGAAGCTCTGCTGCTCGTGGTAGCACACAGCCATGCCCTGTCCTCCTCAACATTTGGGAAAATCATTGCATCTCCCTTCTCTTCCTGGGCTATTCTTAGGTTTCTTGTGCCTGAAGCTGCAAGCAGATCGAGTTTCCTCAAGTTGAAAGAGCACTGAGAATGCCTCTGAACATTCAAATCCTTCTTCTCTTCTAACAGCAGCAAGTCCTCTCTTCAGCTGTGCCTGAGCAAGGTTTCTCCAGAAATGGAGGAGAATAGCGCCTGCTCTGGACACTGTTAATTGTTCCCCAAATATCATTAATTGCTGAGTGATTTTTTTAAAGATAGTTGGTCTGTTGCCTCAGCTCTAATTACATTTCTCATGTCAATTAATTAAAACCATGCTAAATGAAATGGCAGTTTTTATTTAAAGTTTAGGGGGAAAAAATCATGGGATACAATTAGAGGTTACCAGATGTGATCTCAGCAGGTTTTCAATTATTCTATGTATAATCGGTCCCTAATTCAATACAAAGCTGTAATTAAGAATGTAATTAACTTGTGGCATTCTACTGATGTCATACACCACAAGAACACAGAATAATGCAGAATCCTTAATGGATTGGTCTGTTTCACTGAGGATGAATTAGGTACATAAAAATAATTTATTGTGGGAGCTTGGCCAACCTAATGGCCACATCCAAAAATCAAAATATACAACCAACTTTGTCCTGTCAAGGACGATCTGGCCAGAACTCAAATATTCACCTGGCATGGAATTGGTGGATTTGCCTTGTGAGCTCCCTGGCTGTGTGTGCAGAGCTTGGAGTGAGTGCAGGAGAAGCTCAGGAGCTGCCTGGGGAAGGACTGAGCTTTGTCTGTGCACATCCCAGACCTGAATGGAGCAGAGCTTCTGGCCTCCCTGTCTGCCTCAGAAATCTGGATTGCAGCCTGGGCTTTATCCTACTCTGCAATGCATCCAATCTCTGTGCTATCACACCACTTAAACTTATGAGAAACCCTCCAGGTCACTCCTGCTTATTAAAGGAAGGTTTCTGAAACACAGACTGTTCTGCTGTGCTGTCTAAATCAAACATTTCTCTTCTCAGTTACAATTATTTGAACACCACCACTTCCTTAGATTTTTTTTTTTAATATATGACATTTATAGGAGGGAAAAAAGGGAATAAGGTACATTTCCTGAGGAAACCAAAACAGGTCCCAGAAGAGAGCCCTCAGAACTACAAATAACTGGTCTTCGTTCACACAGTAAAAGAAAAGAACCTGCAGAATATTTATTTTTCTTTCAAGTAAGCCCTCTTGCAAGAAGGATATGAGGATAAAAGCTTGATTTATCAGCTAAAGAATCTCCTGCACTGTAGTTCAGTGGGGATGTGTAAGTAAACAGATGAAAATATAATCAGGTAAGGCACTCTAGGAAGCATCAAGGAGCTCTAGAGCCATTGAACAGACTTCTGTGAGACTTTAAAGGAGGACACTTCTGGTTTGCTTTCTCTCTAAACACTTAGTATTTCCCTTCCTTTAAAATTAATTAATGCAGTGTCTTAAGCCTATTTCTGCTGCTTGCTGAAGGAAATTACCACTTTGACATTCAAATAAAGTTTCATTCTCTAAGCTGATTGTAAGAACTTCATACAACAGACAAAGTAACTCTCAGAGCATTAACCACTACACTCGTACAAAAAAAACTCTAAGATTTCTCAGCTTCACTGTCAATAGCTTCATTAGCAGGAATATTTATACAGATCCTGAAGGAAGTCTGATTTTTGTTGTTGAAGCTCAGAAAAAAATTGAATTCAAACCTAAAAAATGCATTAGATTAAAAACTGGGGGAGGTTCATGTAATATTTTTATCAATCACACAGGTCAATACCATTCTTGACCTTCAACATGCTCAGCCTTTTCTGCAGTGTGTTGACTCCTCATGCCCTTACAGCTGTAAAGAGCTTTTAGGGGATTCTAGAGCATCTGAGATCTGGTGGGGAGAAAATATTTCTTGTGAATGCAGTGTGTCCCAAGGGAGTTCCAGATCCTTCTGACACAGCTCAGAGCACAGCCAGCCAGGCAAACATGGCCACTGGTTAAGTTACAGGAAAACATTGCTTTGAGATTGGTTTTCTCCTGCCCTCTGTTCAGAGACCTAAAGAAGTTAAAAAGCCTCAGGTTTTCCCTCTCATGACCATATTGCTGGTAAATTTTCAAAACATGCCTGTTCTAAGCTGTTTGCATTTGGGTTCACCTCCATCTCCCACAGGTCTGCCAGCTATCCCAACATCCTTCCATGGAAAATCCACTTCCACTGTCTTCTGTTGCCTCACAACTTCACCCTCCTGTGCTGAACTGTCAGTGGAATGGAAACAACACCAGCCTGTCCTATTCCAGCCCATAAATCACCTGAACATCACCAATATAAAAACCTTCTTGAGCTCATCCAGCCACAGAGATTTTTTTTTTCCTCTAAGTAGTTATCACAGAGAGACACACTCAAAAATTACCAGACTTAGCTCTTTTAGTTTTCTAAAATATCATTCCAATAAACCCGAACCAGATGTTGTCTTTATACATTTTGCTAATGCTATCAGTTTTTAATCAAAATGGAACTGACTGAATTCATGGTCTTAGTTAACAGCAAAGCTCCTTTGAATCACAAGATGTCTCTTTCAGATCAAAGTGGCACAGAAAGAGTCTGAGTTCAAATTTATTCTCATGTATCCAGGGTCTTTCTTTAGGATTCTTACCCTTTTTCCACAGCTCAAGATGTTGGCACTTCATGAATCAATCTCAAAGGATATTAAAAGCAGCAGGAATAGCCTACAATGAGCCAGAAGGTTCCTTCACAAAAAAAGAATGTGAAGTTTGCCAAGGAAAGCACTAAAAAAGTAATAAGGAAATCCAGACTTAAACTTAATTCATCCCCACATACATATGCATTAAGATACAGCCTTTAATGACAATTTATTTCTTCCAGAGTACTTCTGAGTAAGGCTGACAGAACAGACAGCTGCTCACCATTTCTTTATCATTATGTATAACCCCACGCAGTAACTCAAGACACAATATTCAAGTGTTGCACTGAATTATGAAAATCCTGATAAACTTTTTAGGCAGCTTATCATGGTACTATACAGCACACTTCAGAAATATTAATACATTTACTCACACAGCCCTTTGCTCAAACAGAATTTTCCATGATTTTAAAAGGCTGAACTGCAGCACAGCAAAATTAGCAGCTACACTCTCAGAAGCATCCGCTAATACAGATGCCTAATTTAGAAAACCTGTGGCCTGATTTTCTGACGGATTCAGTATTAGTGCAAGTTCTGATCAAATCTCTTGCTTACATTAAGGACAGCTATAAAAAAATATCAAAGCCTAACAGAAATGTGCCTTTTTTCCCCCCAGCACAGTGCTGGGTAGCAGGAAAACGAAGAGAATATAATTCCCCAGTGTTACTAAACTTCTCTTTATCCTTCCACAATCTTTGCTCCTTCCATGAGACACAAGTTAACCTGCAAACTTATCCAACACGTTTGGCTCCAGCAGGGGATGATAAAAGAAGGATTCAGAAAACGGAGTCCTGAACGCCAGGGGAAATTTCTGGGAGGAAATATAAGATCCTAGAACAGATATCCTCTGCCTATCTTCCTTCTGTAGTTTGCATTCGGGTCATGACAACAAGGCTGTGGTCTTTGAAGGGTAATAAAATCGTGTTTCTAGGATGCTGTCAGCAACACCAAGCAGGACAAACAGCAACAGCCACATTATTCCCAAAACCACCAGAGCTGCCCTCTGTCAGATCCCCACGTTACAGCCATGCTGAGCTTATTCCCAAAACCACCAGAGCTGCCCTCTGTCAGATCCCCACGTTACAGCCATGCTGAGCTTATTCCCAAAACCACCAGAGCTGCCCTCTGTCAGATCCCCACGTTAAAGCCATGCTGAGCCTGTTCCTTCCACACACCTTCCAGCTTCTGTGACAAACGAAGCAGAAGCCCACAGACAATGCCCTCCTTCAGCCCAAGAGCTGGGATTTTTTCCCCAGGAAGCTATCCATCCTGTGTGAAACGAGACAGCAGGCCTGGAGATAACCACCTGTTCCTTAACCCCTGCCTTGCCCCAGACTGCTTCCTCCTCCTGAGGAACAGACACTCTGCTGCTCTCCCCCTAGAAAATGAGACCACCATGGCTCAGGACACCTAAACAGGGACAAAAACCCAGAAAATCCACTCACAGCTCTGCCATCCCGCTCCCCAAAGACTCTCACAACAATGCTGCTGCCACCAGCTCAATTCCACATTAAGAGGAGACTAAACCCAATTTTCAGACTCGACAAGTCTGGCAACTTTGAATAGATTTTTCATGGAATTAGACCAAAAGCTTGAAAATATTTTCATCCCCCTTTTTATGTGCCTTTTTGTAATGCAGGGACATGTTTGCAGGAGTTATCTGCAGTCATGAATCTTACTTAGTAAAAATGAATGCTAGCATTCATACATCATCATCACTTCAGAAAGAGAGATTAAGGAAAACACCATCTATCTTTGCCTCCAAAAGTGAAAAATCACAGGATTTAACCCAACTAGTGCTGCTCCTGGAAATGATTCTAGCTGGCTAGAACTCAGGATTCTCTAGCTGCCTTTGTTCTCAGAAACAACAGAACCACTTCACAGAGACTTTTCCGAATCAGTCAGAAAACACTCAGCATGAAAAACCTCAGCTAAAACTGCTGCAGCTTGAGGAAGTCCCATTTTAAAAGCATTACAGTGCAAAGTGTTGAACAGTTACTCTAGCTGTGACTTTCTGATCACGGATATCTGTCACTTTTTAGGTAAAAAATGTGATTGGACTAATTTTTAAACTATCAATTCAGAGCAAAACCCGCCTCTGTTTTACTGCACTTCCCTGACTTCTTTTTCAATGTAACACCTATCCATTAGGAAATATCACATATGCAATGAATTAGACCACAGTCCTTTCATCTCCAACTGCTTTGAAATGTCACTTAGTAAACCCAGCAGAGTTTGTTTTTCCAATGAAGAAAGATTTCTCCACTAAATCTTCACATTGTGAATGTACCATGTGGTTTGCATTTTCTGTTCTTCAAAATACTTTCCCAAAAGCTCACACTGTTTGATTTCATTTTCAGTTAAGTGGAGCTAAAACCTGAAATGTGGTGAGACAAATTTAAAATTATAAGGGTGGGGGGGAATATTCACCCAGTCCTTATGTAACGTGCTATTTATTTTTGTGCCATTTTAGCATAAAACATAAATTTCAATATAAATCCAAGTGTATTTCTTCAATAACAAATAGAAATTTAACAAAACCAGAGGTTGGCAACTCACAACTTGCTTTGTAAGAAGGTAGATGGTTGGATAACCTATTTGAGTAAAATTTGGATAACCAAACACACAATACAACACAGGTAATAGCAAGAAGAGCTTTTCACCCACATTTGATGCACACAAACACTCACTTACTTGCCCAATATTTGTTGATGGAAGAAGAAATGTCCTTTTGGAGTCAAAGCATCACATCAGTTGGAATCATCCTCTGGAAGCATTCCTTACTCTTCAGTGCTCATGGGAGCAGAGAGAAATTTAGGATATTAACTCAAATCCAGAAGTTGTGCAAATGGCAGGGACTTGCAGCCAGCGCTGAGCACTTCCCAGGAGGCACAGAGCCCTGGTGCTGAGTGAATGGAATTAGGGTGAATGAAGCTCACCTGTGCTGGCACTGATGTCATCATCAGCACCTGTGCTCAGCCCAGCCGCTGCTCCTGCCACAGCCTGAGGACAGCAAACACTGTCAGTGAAGCCCAGGGAGCAAAGTGCCTCCCTTAAAGCAGGTGTGGGTATTTGGTAATGCAAATGACCTCCTGAACAAAGGCCATTAACTTGGTCACCAGGAACAGGAACTGGAGCCATTCTACTGACACCCAAAAATGAATTTTAAGCCTCAATTATCAGTGAGAACCAAAACACTCAAACCCTATGGTCCACTAATGAAAATATTGTGCTTTCCTTCCACCCTCCCTGCGTATCACTGTGCTGTATGAAGTGGAAAGAACACTGATATATTCAGGAGTTCTCAGCATTAGATGAAGCCAGAAACCACTACATGAGCTGTTATTTGAGGAAGTAATAGATGAAATGAGTAACTGCTATGTTCATAAAATTCCAGACCAAAATTCCACCAAAACTGAGCTTCTCTCTGCCTCCAGAAACTGTGCAGGGCTACTGTATGACACAGGGCAGAGCAATGAAAATTATAGCTACATTTGATTTCTTTAGAGGTGAAACCTAAATAAGTAATCAAGGATAAACACGTTTTAAATGCCTCTACATTTAACAGCCAAATAATTTGGATTAAATGTACTTTAAATTAGCTGAACAAATGGACTCAGATGAATTGTTTCAAACATCCTCCCATGAAGGATGGTAAAATAGTTCTATTTGAACTGCACCTATCACTCATAAAGGCAGTAATTACCAGGAAAAGAGAGAAATTGCCAAAATCACTTCAACTCTGCTAGGGTCTAGCAGTGCCAAATTATACCTGGCATCCTGAACTAGCTCCCCTCTTCCAACAAAGGAATATTTAAATGCTGGGGGGGAAGACAAAAAAAAGTTCATAGTAAACTATTCTTTTTTGTGAATAACACTATGAATGTCTGACACATCAAATCCAGTTCTCTTCATTGGAAGGGAAATTGCATGGAAAACAAGGAGGGCTGAAGACATTTCACCAGGCAGCCATGACTTGTTAGATAAATAAACTCTATCAGCTAACAGCTTGTGCCAGTGTCTTGGCAGCTCCTCATGTACAGGTTTAACACTAAAATCCAATCTTTAATTTTAAAAAAGTCCACAGTCATAAAATAACAAACTAGGGAAAGTCAGGAGAAACTAGTAAGCCCTGGTGACCCAAGGCTTCAATCTGAGATACTCTTATTAAAGGGTAAACGAAGGGAGGAGGTGCAAGAGCCACAAAGCACAAAAAAAAGGTCAGAACATTGCTAAGGTCTAAATGGGTTTGGAAGCACTGCCGAATTGATTTGATACAGAAAGCTGAGAGATGCATTTCAGGGTCTAGATCAAGACCCAAATTTTAGAGGCACTCAGAACTGTAGATTCAACTGCAATTTACACATCTCAGCAACTGACAAAGGTGGATCCTTTTCCTCTCCTCAAACAAAACAAAAACAAATCAATAGAAATACTGCTCAAAGAAACCATTTGCATTTTGTGACTTTCCTGCACACTACTGCCTAAAGGCATGATTTTTGTTACCTCAAACCAGTTCTGACATTACTGCACTACAGGATCATGTTTAAATGTCATCTGATGATTCCTATTAAAGTGCCACAGTTTCATCACCACAGCTAATTTCATTCTAAATGAGTTTTCAAAACCAAGACTAAAGTTCAATGGAAGCCTGAAGCTTTGAGGACTTGTGAAGCTTTGAGCTTGAAATGCAGCAATATCCAACTTTAATCCGTGAAATAGCCAAGGCAACACCACGAATCCCTGGTTCTTTGAATGAGGATATAATGCAATAAAGACCTTCCAGATGGACCTTGCACTGCAGGTGTTTCCACATTTGTCTTTCAAGACCAGTCAGCACCCTGCTTTCATCTCCAGAGGGAAAAGCAGAATATACTAATTCCATTACGTCACACACCATTGGAAAAACTCCTTTTACCAGCTTGCTGACGTTCCAGAGCACAACCCATCAGCTTATGGAATCAATAAGAAAATGTAACTAATGGGCACCCACAGTGACTTGTTGAGCACTATCATGTCATCCTGATCTTCTATCTGAGTGGGGTTATCCCTCAGGAAAAATGGAACAGCAATAATTCATAGTGCTCCCTAATCAGCTGCAGGTACTGATGTGAAAAGAACTTGCAATTTGCCCCAAAGTACAAAATATTTTTCTATCCACGTTATGATAACAGAAGTGCTATAGTCATTCCCATTTTACTGATGAACAACTGGAATCTGACAGGTTACCTCAGCATTCACATCTGAACATACAGCTGGGAGAGAAGCACAGAAAAGAGGGAACACCACTTAGAACTCCTTGCTAAGAATTTCCTTAGAATTCCCTTTTCTCACTGTGAGGGAATGACAAGTGAGCATGTTCAACATATATACATGGGAAGAGAGTTCTCTATTTCTGAATTCCTTTAATAGATTTCTTTCTGAAATTGCCAATGGGATAATTATGAACAAGAGAAGCACAAAGGTGTTTAAAACAGTACAAGCTCAATAAAATCTGTCATAAAAGACTGTTTTTTGAGCACCTATGAAAGGTGGAAAACCTAAAAATTAGTCTGCCAAATAAAACACAACTTATTATTTTTAATAGTAAGCTTAGCTATCTAAAAGACAAAGATCTGAAGATATGCAATGAATACATACCAGGATAAACACAAGAGACCCAGTCTAGATAAAGAAACCCTAGATTAAATTCACCATTAAAAATGTGGAAATGCAAGGAATAGCAACAGAAAGTAAACCAGGAAGTATGATAAAACTGCAATACGAATTGATCCTCTACAAGATTTTACATAAATCCTTAGCAAAACTGAAACCCTCATGAGTTTTTAGGATGATAATATTCACAGCTAGGTGTCCACCCTCACTAAGGGGCAGCCAAATCCAATCTCCCTCTTCCCTGATGTTCTGATCAGTGAAAATTAACAGCTATTGAGAAGTCAATACTATATTACCTTCCCCACAGTAGTTATTTATTCTGTTTGCTACTCTTTATTTCATGCCAGCAGAGCGATAGGTCATTTGATTCTACAGCGCAAAAACCAAACATTCTGGCTGTTTCTAGAGAGAGATGAAATTAGAAGGTAAAAAAACACCACTTCAAGCCGTGCAAAAATGAATCAGATTGAGAAGAATAAAGATGGATACAGCACAATTACTGTCTCCACCAGCCCATCCAACAACAGCTGGAAATGAGAGTATGGAGAATTTGTGCTTGAGCAGCCTAGGAAATACAGTCAGAAATACACAAGTCAGGTTCAGTGTCTCCAAACGAGTCTGATGGCTTTGTACAATGACTGACAGGGCAATCCAGCTGCAGACAGCTGGAATTAAAACTGGTAATTAAATCAGAAAGCAGCAGGGCCTGATAGACTCCATAGCCACTGATGGCAAGAGGGAGATTCCACCTGGTGCCAATGGGCACTGGAGCAGCAAAACATCCTGAGCCCACCTGTCCAGCTCTTTCTCCTCTATCAGCACTGCAGAAAGCACCCTGCAGGGACAGAGCATGGACAGCACGAGGATGGACACTGTCCTGCCCACAGCTCTCATGCCTTGCCCACAGAACATCTGTCACGGCAGGGAGGGCAGAGCTCACCCTGACATGCCCAGAGCACAGCAATTCTCACAGGTTTGAGCTCTAAGGACACATCAGCTCTTTGCCTGTCATAAGCAAAATTATCCTTTCAAATGTTGCTAACTTGACATCCCATCAAATCACCCATGGACTGTTTTCTCAGCAATCTCACTCGTCTCCTCCTGGCATGTTTAGCAGGGTGCCAGTGCTTCTCAAACAAGAGGTCAGCAACTATTTTTACACAAAGGAAAATCCAGAGTTTCTCCCACCCCCTCTGTTCTTGTAAACCACTGAATTCTTGGCTGAAGTTCTGGAAAATAAAAAAATTTATTCCATCTGAGGCAGATGCTTGGCATGGAATATTTTAGCTGAAACAGTTAATGGTTGGGGAATTTATAAGAAACTAAAACCAAACTCTCCTAATGACAACTCTAATAAGAAGTAGGGCTACCAATCCTGTTTGTAATAATAGTGCAAGAAACTCAGGGTTTGAGGCTTTTTTTTGTTTGTTGTGGGGGTGATGATGGTTTGTGTGTTTGGTTTGAGTTCGGGAAAATGGCTTTATCTTAAGCATCAAAAGGCACAATCTACCTGCATGAGGAAATGGCAGTACATCAATGTAAGCCTCACTTTTATTTGTTCAACACGGTACAGAATCAGCAAAACGAGAAAAAACCCCACCCCATCCAGAAATCAAAGCTGCATCATTCACTGAGTGCCTCTAACCTCTCCGTGTTTAATATCCTGCAGTGGGTATATGATGTAAGCAACTCCCAGAACAATCCTTTTTTACTAGGCTGTCCCACAGACAAATTAAAGCCATACCATGCAACTGCTGGGGTCTGCTCTCCCTCCCCCACCAGACCCTGCCTTTCTTGCTTATTCAAGCAGTAAGTTGATCCCAAGGTGATACAAACTCCGCCTTTATTTTTTTATTTTTTTTAAAGTGTATTTTCTGTGCTTTATCTCCCTGAAGCAGTTTCCAGAGGAATTAGAGTGCTGGCACAAAAAGAGGGTGGCTCAGTTTGGGAGAGGGCAGAAACCTGGCAGCATCAATTTACATTGGCTCAGGCTGGGAAGGAACAGCACCCTCAGGCAATACAACTGGTTGGAAAATGGAATTTCACAAGGACAGAAAGGAACGTTTTAAAAGTTAACTTTCATTCCTAATCAGAAGGAAAAATTAAATGGTTACGTAAAGTTACAATGATTTCCAAAAGTCATTTGGAATGACAGACCTTTTCATAGCAGTGAAACAGTTCATTTTTGTAATAGCAATACAATATTACACAAAAACAGTAATAGAATGGCTATGCTATTATCAGTTTGTATCTGAATACATCTGCTTGAAGTCAAAATGGTAACTTTATGTGAAACACTTCCCCAAAAATAGAGCATCATCTAAGCAAATTTGGGATGCAAGCCCAATTTTAAAAGCAAACTATTTTGTAAATTATATCAGTTTCAAAAGTCTTTTCAAATGAAGAACTGCCCAGTTGAAAAATGGTACCAAGCAAAAAATGCAGCAGTTACCCAAGTAATACAACATCAGACACAGTGCTGGGGATATTTCAACATCTGCACCCTGTGACTGCTTGCTGCAGGTAATGAGCAGAACCCAGTGGTCAAACCCCTCTGTTGTAGCAGCATCAGGGGAGATCAGCTTACCTTTTATTTATGTAAGATTTCCTCTCTGGGCACAGAAAAACCGATTTTTAAATCTGCTCAGGAAACAATTACGTATTCTTTTCCATTCAAAAGCATAAACTATTTTCAAAGTCTTTTTTGTCATAAATAAGCAACTTTCCCAAGCTTGAAGGCAACTGAGAAGGTAAAAGTTTTCATATAAATGGTAAATTCCTAACCACTGTTTTGGGACTTAGTGTTGGCTTCATGGTATTGGAAAGGGAAAGTCACTTCCAGCAGGTTGGTGGTCTTAAAGAGAAATACACAACTAAAAGCACCAAACACAGAAATTCTGCCAACAGCCATTAATGTAATTAAGATACAAATATTTACAATTTCCCACTGCCTTTTTACAAAATTATAGAAATTTTGTAACAATTGGAGAATATGAAAAATAGGATGTGAGAAGAAATGATTAAACAAAACAAAGACGTTTGACCTTACCCATGACACTTCTCAACACCAGTGGATGGCAAAATCAGGTTCAATTCCTGCAGCAGTGTATAATAAAAGTGTCCACTTAAGGGGCTTTGTCTGGCTGCTTACATCTGTCAAGCTGCTAAAACTGCGTGGCTGTAAGAGAAGGCTTTTGATAATGACAGTGGAACTACAATTAGCATGATCTCTGTTATTCAAGCAAAAAAAAGCCAGAAAAGGCTGTCTCCAAGCACAAAGTTACTGACCCAGGATGTCAGTGTTGCAATAGGAAGAACATTAGCACATTTCTTAAGTGTAGTGGCAAAGAACCACTTAGTCAAAATACACTTCCCTGACGAAAAGTTCACTTAATTGAGCAGTGCTGCAAAGCTGCCAGTAATTTTAGTGATGGGGATGACACTTTGTTTATGGAATTCAAGCGCAACAGATTAATATGCTTTAGACTAGCAGGGAAAATAGAAGAGTACACTCACTGGGTCATTTCACTGGAGTTGAAAAGAAAAATGGTGACCTGAGGCTGTGTATTGACCCAAAAAAAAGTGAACAAATAGATAAAGAGAGAGTATTTCCATTTGCTAACTAAAACACAGGCACTACTGGGCTGAAATTATTTCCAAAGCAAGATGCATCCGCAGGCTTTTTCCAGATACCTCTGAGTGAGGAGACTGCAGAAGCTATGAACTTTGAATGCACCATTTGTCCGTCCCTGTTTCAAAGGGGTCACATCTGTCACTAGAGCCTGAGCCAGTCCACAGAACACAAAACAGTACAACTGCTTGAAGAGCTGAACACTGTGAAACTGTTTTGCCAGGGTACTGAGTCTGTAAGGAAGGCTGAATGAAATATAAAGGACTCAGGCCTCTAAGAGCAAGTCAGGACAAGAGTTTGAAGTAGACAAAAACAACTTTTCTGGCCAGAAAGTTATTGCTAATGACTGTGAAGGACTGACAAGTCAAATTGCAGCCAAATACCTTAAGATAACACCTTACAGCATCACAAAATATTGTCTGCATTTGTATCACTGGAGTGTTTAGATACTAAACAAATCAAAAAGTCCCAGGGGACAAAGTGGCCAAGCCAGGATCAAATCTGTCACCAGCAAGGTGACAATTACAGTGGATAAGAGGCAGAGAGAAAGAAGGAAATGACTGACAAAAATGTAAGTGTCTCCTTCAAACCGATGGACAGGGATGATTTCAAGTCATCCCCAACAAGATTTGCTTTCCCTAACATCCTCAGTTTAACTTTTTAACATTTGTATTAGATGGTTTTCCACTACTGTCTCTACACACCAGTTCTCTCAACTTATTGCCATTTTACATCTTTTATCATAACATGCTTTTTGTCTCTCTGGGAATAGCTGGGACACATCTCGTGGAGTCTGCCAGATACGAACCACTGCCAAAATCTCAGTGTGGCAGCACAAACTTGCAGGCAGCTTATGAGTAAATTAAAGAGTTTACCAAAGCCCTAGAGAAAACTGGGATTCAGCACAAGAAATCTCTGACACATCTTTAATGGCATGATCATACTCTGAAGATTTCAAGCTTTAATTCACTTATTTGTCACTTAACTGTCTTAAATAGACACAACCTTAACCCCACTTAGGAATAAAAGCTCTGAGAGAACAGAGGGGCATTACCTTGAAAACTCTAACCAGGAAAGTCTGTATTCCAATGCTTTTGGAAAATTTGCCATTATTCATAGAGCTTCTGGCTATTCCTTACAAGCCACCTTTCCAGTAGTGCTGAACCTCTGCTTTGTCATCAGAGTTTAAAAATACAGAACTAAATCCCAACTCCCAACAAAACCCCCATCCTTTCATCCCAATGAATAGGGTTTGTCAATACTTGCTAATATTTGGCCATTTAAGAAAACTGAACATTGTGCTCTTACTACTTAATTTCAAACAAATACTTAGTTCTTCAATACACGAGCCAGACACACATTTATGCATTAGAAAAGCGATTACAGGGATGAGATTTTATATGACACAGCCATGCACTTAGAAGCAGGTTTGAACAGCCATTTGTAGTACAACTGCTGGGTGTTTTACTAGGTAAGTACAGTGTCTAATAAACTTTGATCTACTACCAAATATGAAAACAAAGTAAAGTGGAATATTAATAGCACTATCTCTATGCTGAAAGGGTTGCATCCAGAAGAGAGATTAGCCACTTATAAAAACTCCATGCTGCTATAATTTAACATAATGCAAGTTCCTGTTGTGTTCTTGGCTGGCACTAACGTGATGAAACAGAGAAAAAGGAAATTTAGGAAGTTTTCCATAACAGTAGGGAATGCCATGCTACTGAACTTTCAAAATAAGACATTAAAAAATCCTCACTGCTTGATTAATTTAAAATCAGAATGATACAAGGTACAAAATAAAGAGCCTCAATCAGTGCCCCCTGCATGTAACTAAAGCATGGAGGTACTGCAGGATCGTGGGATGAAGAAGAGCAGAGCTGAACCATGGCAGGTGCTGTACCAACCTATGGGTGCACAGCTGTGTTTGCATTTGTGTTCAAACACTGCTTCTGCACCTAAATCCTGCTAGCTCCATGCACCTTGACCATCTGCTCCTGTTCAACACTTTCTTGCACATAGAGGTGCTTGTCCAGACAAATCAGTTCTCTAGCTGTGCATCCTTAAATTCTTTTTTACTGCACTTGCAGTTTCTGTGATCCTCATTCCAGTTCATTGCTAATAAGAAACTGACAATCTCCACTTATCTATACCTTACAAAATGAATTAAATCTGTACATTTGTGTTCACATTGACGCTCTGCCTGAGAAAAGCTACTAAAATAAATAAATAATCTTACTTCAAGCTCATGAATACCTCCTATAGGCTATAAAGGGGCTTAAGCACATGCATTAGCACTTTGCTGAAAAGAGGTCATTTCCTGAAAGGAATATATATACACCTGAGATTTACTTATGTAAATACAATTTCACACACACACTCTCCACCTAGGGAACAGGCATCCAATAATTGCCATGTAAAACATGTGTCTGTACCGAAATACAAGAGCACTTTTGCACGCTGACTTTTATACATCCTGGGCTGACTAGAGGCATGGCTTAAATTAAATGCCAAGCTTCTTTCTTGAGATTGAATGAATTAACATTATTGGCCAGATAATAACCCCAGCATAATGGCACACTGAGGCCTAAGGCAACATTTCAGGAGAATTTTCTTAGAAATTCAAGCCTGATAGGAGATGCTAATGAGTTTAGAGAAGTAAATATAGCTCTTTAAATAGCAAACGACAACTTGTCTATAACAGTAAGTTTCTCAGCACATTTACAAACGTTTTTGCTTGCGAGCTATAAAGTGACTTTCATTTAGTTGGACTTTAGCTCTCAAGAACAATCACTATCCTCACACGCCAACAAAGAGAGTGCAAATACACGAGGGGAGCGCAAATGAAATGCTCATTAAGGCTCCACTAGGAAACTATACAAACACCTTATTAAATAAGTTTAATTAAGTGGCTCTTTTCTAAATCATACAGTGTGCCCAACAATGCTGAGAGGCCAATTCCTTGCTCAGAACCTCTGCTTTTCTTCCCCGAAGGAAAGCAATATTTTGTGTTTGATTCTCACTGAGCACAGCCCCAGAGCCCCCAGCAGCTGCTGGCAGTGCCTGGCTGGGGCAGAACTGACTGCTCCTGCATGGCGAGCCAAACGAGCCAGGTTCCAGCTGGGAGAAATGGCTTCAGGAGCTGGGTTGTTTACAAATTCTCAATGCAGCACTTTCTCCTACCTTCAAGAAGAATCGTGACCTCCTATTTCTGTTGTGTAAATATTTTCAGAGAGAAAATGCCCATGTTTTGGTGCCTAGCTCAGCATGTTAAGTCTAATGCAAAAGCTCGCTGGAGAGGATGATCTGTGATTGTCAGAGCAGCCCCAGAAACACCAGACACTCTTTACAAACCTCAATCCCGTGCAGTCTCTGAAGGTGAGCATGAGGCTGATATAATTCTCACCCCCGGGCTACAGCCATCAAAACAGCAACCTTCATTTCAGATCCTTCACATCAGCACTTTCAGAGCATGTCAAGTCACCGGGACGTCCATTAATTTTAATGCACGTTCAAATGACCGGCATTAAGAGGCCATGCAATTTTCTGCCAAGTACTTTGTTTCTCCTGCCGACCGGGGTGGGAAAAGTCCCTTTATGAATTGCTACTGATTCCGCTCTTGCTTCACCCTTGAGATACTTCCGTGTCTCTCACGGCTGCTCTACAATCAACTACCCCGGCAGAGAGGCTGGCAGGACCGGGCTAAACTAAACAATGAAGAGTCTTTTAGGAGTAATCTTCTTACCACAGTCAAAGAGCACCACTAATACCAGCAGGATAAAACGCAATTATTTTTTTTTCATTCTTAGGAATGGCGACAACAGCAGGCAATGCAGATAGCTGAATAAGTTTGCACACCCTCCCAGCTCTGCACCCCGAGGGGGTTAATAAAGCATCCACAAGCAGCATGTTTGGTCTGAGCAAGAAAACAAGAAGTGTTGAGACATGGCAGTCACCTACTGTTCTACACAGAAATCCTCCTTGGGATCATGCACTGTTGGCATCCCCGAATCACTCCAGGGATTTGCCTTTGTCAAAGGAACTCTCTCATCACACAAGTTCAGCCATGAGAAAAACCAGCAGATCATCCGAATGACCTCTCTGCTAAGCCAAACCTGCTCCTCAGCTGTCGCTTTAACCAAGATAACAAGCACGCTGCCCAGCCCAGGTGACAGCATCGCATCGCGCTGCCGAGCTCAGAACGCACAGTTCAGTGCGATTTAAAGGACGCTATTGCTAACCCTGTCACCGCGCCGCTCCCGGAGCTCCCACCGCTGCCAAATTCCCCTCCACACCGGGACTGGGACACCACCCCTCCCACGGAGGAGATCCTTTAACACAACGCAGTGATTAAGATGCGTTTGTAAGGCTCTCCATCAATGAGGACGAGAGAAAGTAAACTTCGCCTGTTTCTCCTCCTAGTCAATTGCAAGCTCGCCAGGTTTCCCACCATTCACATCAACAGGGGAGAGAAAACAGCAGCAGAGAGAGACAGCGGCAGGATTTAAAGCAAAAGGAGCGGGAAAAGGGCAAGGGGTAGTTCAGTTCACACGGCGGACAAGAGCACTGTGGGCTCGGAAGGAGCTGCAGCCGCCCGAGCGATCAACTGGTGCCCGCGCTCCGCGCTCCGCCCGCCGCCCCCGCGCCTCACCTCCGCACAGCAGCGCTCCGAGCAGCAGCCCGGCCGCCCGCGCCATGCCGAGGGGCTGCGAGCCTCGTCCCGCCCGGCCCGGCGCTCCGCGGGCTCCTCCGCCGTTAGCTGTCCGCCCGCGCCATGGCTCCGCTCCTCACTGCGCCCTCAGCTCCGCTCCGCTCCGCGCTACCCCCGGCGGGCACGGGCAGCGCCCATGGCGGGCACCCCGGCCGGCACCGCTGCCGCTCCCTGCACTAAACTTTTGCGGCGGCTGAGCGCAGGGAGGGAAGGTGCGTGTGGCGGCGCGGCTAGCGCATCCCCACGGCCATCCGCTGTCCGGCCCGCTGGCCCCGAGCGCCCTCCGCCGCTCTCCGCGCCGCTCTGAGGGGCCGCGGCCGCCGCGCTCACACACTTTTCCCTGCGAGGAGGAGGAGGGATGGAGGGAGGGAGGGGGCAGCGCCAGCCCCACCCTCGGGGGCGTGAGGGGACGGCGGCTCGGGCTGAGGGAGCGGCGGAGCGGGACCGTGCCTGTGCCCGAGCCCCGCCGGGCGGCCGATGCGGTGAGACACGGCGAAGGGCTGTGAGGGGCGTGAGGGGCTGAGGGCAGCGGCCATGGCGGCGAGAGGAGCCCGCGGCGGAGCGGAGCGGAGCATGGACGGCTCGGCCGGAGAGGAGCGCTGCCTTTCCTGCCGGCCTCACGGCTGCCTGCCGTCCTGCACGGTAAAAACACAAAACCGAGAGAAAAGAGCCCTGTCAAAACAGCAGACTGCCCTGGGCGCCTTCCCCTGCAGGCTGAGGGAAAACCTCCTCGGCCCACCGTGCCTGCCCCAGCGCGGCCCCACCGCCTCCTCACCCTCACGGTTTGCCTTTCGGACACGTTCTCAGTCCCGTCTTCTAAACACGACTTACAGGCAGCTGTTTCATCCCTATCCCTTTAATTTGATGCTTTCCCCTGGGTGTGCTGGATGGCTGGCATCTCTTCCTCCTTCTTGTGGCAAAAAAACGTGTAAATATTTGTGGCCCAGCAGTAAACACGGTTTTAATAATATTTACTGCAGTTGTGGCACACAGCAAGCAAGGGGCAGGTTAGTAAGAAGTAGAATATTTGAAATATTTTAGTCTAAGAGGTTCTGAGGGCAGAAATCACCTAAGCAGGGAAACAACAGCTCCACACACGCTCTGTGACAAAGTAGCACCTTAAAGTGGTGGCTTATTTTACAATCTGCTGGATTTATCCTGAGAAATCAGGTCCTGATCCCTCAGGCGAATACAGCCAGTCCTCTGTGGCAGGCTGTTCAACAAAAATTAGTGAGGTTCTACCTGTAGTCAGCTCCTGAGAAAGGTGTCAAAGTCTATTATTAGATATTACCCCAACCAAAATGAGTAAAGCAGATTTTGGCAGATTCTGAAGAGCCTATTGTCCATGCAAGACATTATCCCTAGTTTGATAAGCCAAGTCAGGAAAGAGTACCTTAGCACAGAGATTTCCAGGGAGGAACTGCAGAGAACTTTGTCAGAGGTATGCTTTGTACTGTCATGGTTTACATGATTTTATTGTCAGTAGCAGCTAATTCGAATGTGGAAAAAGCAGAGAGAGGACATCATATGGATGCAATTTCAACATAATTTTTCCCACAAGAATGTAAAGAAGCATTTCTCATTGAAAAACTCATTCAAAAATGTGTAACAGCTTCAGTCTCTTCTGCTTGATTGTAGATTTTGCTAGGCACTACAAATACTTGTTGGATGAGTTTAAATATAAGAATCCAGCAGTTGACAGTAAAACACAGCAGCTATCAAACATTTATGTCCTGCACTTGAATTTGTAGATAATGTAGACAATTCATCTCATTTATAAGAAAAAGCAGACACAGTGACAAGAAATGCTATTTCTTTCCAAGGCATCTTTCACTAAGGGACCAAAACCAAATCCTATCATAATTCATAAACTACCAACATCTGTCTTCTTTGAATTGTGAAAAAAAAATTCAGTCTGATGTAAATTAGAATGAACATGAGATTATTCAGAAGTACTGACAGATAGTAGAGGTGCTATTTATCAAGTCTGAACTGGAGCCTATGTGTTA
This sequence comes from Entomyzon cyanotis, assembly GCA_024500445.1. Taxonomy (NCBI): domain Eukaryota; kingdom Metazoa; phylum Chordata; class Aves; order Passeriformes; family Meliphagidae; genus Entomyzon; species Entomyzon cyanotis. Next base: position 1,172,183 of record JAKEPQ010000852.1, read on the forward strand.
CTTGCATAAGAGAGCAAAGTTTTGGAAGTTGCACACTGAGTCCATTGGCAGAGACTGTCATGGACAAGAGGTAGAAGTCAAATAACAAGGTGATAAAAATGGTAGAGAAGTCCGGACAGAATAGAATTTGCTACAGCTATTCTTATTCCTTTGAAATTTGATTTCTTGTCGTTCTAGGTTCAGTAGCAGAGTTTTCAGTACAAGCTCTGCCTCAGATGATTTGTTTAGGCTTCCATTTTCAAAGGGAAGCGAAGGAGTTAAGTACACAAATCACACTCAGATTCAAAGAACCCAGATTAATTTCTCCCTTAATGCATTTATAATGAAAATATGGGTTGCTGTGAACAATTTATGACAACAGCACAGTTAGCACCAAGCAGGAAAACAGAGAAGTGTGTCTGAAGGCTGGGAAGAATATATAAGGAGTCCTGAAAAAGGAAATTGTAACACTGAGACTAAATAAAACAGAAAATGTCATTACCTACCTTGGATACAGTCCAAATTATGTCTCTAAACATTAATCAAAGCCATTTAAGTTATTTGTAACCCTGAATAGGTTTGGATTTTTGTGATGTTTGATTGTTTCAGAGAATATTTGTATGTTTAAAGTTAGATTCTGACATTTTATTCATGGTTATTATTGTGGTGCTCCTCAGATTATCCAGAAGAAGGTTAGTTTGCAGAAACTGTAGAACATCAGAATCTCAGGAGTTTCAGTTTTGAAGTCTAAGGGCTCTCATGACTTTTAATAGGCAAAACCAAAATTTCCAGTCTTACATGTAGCATATTCCCTGCAAAAACTGTAAGGAAATAAGGAACATGCTCAGAGGCAAGGAGAGTGACAGTGCACCAAAGTTGTCTTCTTAAACTCAGTCAACCTCTAAAAATGTTCAAATGTACCATATAATGTACTTTAGGCTGAAAATGCAGCCTTTGAGGTCTCTCAGCTCCCTCTCTATATTTTGCCAGCCACAGTGTTGAAATCACATGCCAATTCACTGACCCAACGCTAAAAAATGAAAGCAGAAAGGAAAATCCATCAAATCAAAGCTCCTATTTCTGTGTGCAGGTAGCAATTGCCAGAGGAACTCTCTAACCCATGTGCAGGCATTGGAGTGTTTTGTACAATTTTTATTTTTTCAATGCATCTATTGCATCCATGCAGAAGTTCTGTGCATCAAATATATCTCATCAGCATTTCTCAGGTGAAAATATGATCATATACTTTGAGAAGCAGCATTTTGTGTAGGTGATCGAGCATTACAACAGGTGCTACAGCTATCCAAGTTGCTTTTTTTTTGTTAGGGAATGCAAAAGCTATAAAGTTGTCTCGTTCTGTCCGTGGGATGGATAATATTCATCATAAAATGGAAAACAGTTGAAGTAAGATTGTTCACATTTTTCTTAATATGAAAATATGGGGGGGGCAAGGCAAAAAATTACTAAAATTTGTGCTATGTAGACTTTCAATATTAAAAGAAAATCAGAAACCTGTCAACCAGCCCTAAGACTGGACTGGCAGCAAAAGTGTATCAGAAGAAATAACCTGATAGAACTTTAGAAAGCCGGTGTTGAGATTGTGATGTTCCCAGCAGTTTAGCACTCTTGACATACCTGAGGATAATAGACATTGCAGTCTGTAATCTTGAATTTAATGACTCTGTAATGTACAGTAATCTTTGCTCACAGCTCTGTAATTTAGGCAGCACTGCAGATTGCCCTGGATCCACGTGAGTGGGTTTGGATGTGATCATTCAGCACTCACTCTCTGCTCCTCCAAGGCCCATGGAAGTGCTTCTCAGTTTGAGCTTGCCATGGATTGTCCTCCTGGCACTGCATCATCCAAATGACTCTGTCTTTTAGTGTGACCTTAAACAAGGTCCCTCCGTGTCCTTGGATGTAAAACGTGCTAATGTCACCATGTGGTTTGTGTATGGATGCACAGAGGAAAAGCTACACATATATTCTGCTATTCTTTAAATTGGCAGGGCTAGGTGAATATATATCTGTCTCATTTACTGTGTGCCTCTCTGCTCACTCATGTAATTATTGTAATTAGAATTTTCCTAAATTGTTCTCTTTAAAGATAGAATTTTAAATCCTTGGAATGTGACTGTGGCCAGTTCACTGCAAGTGTCCATCCAGAAATTGCGTTTTGTATTGTCCCCTGCATACAGGATTCCAACAGAAAGAACGGGAGAGGGGTGCACCCTAAATTCTGCCAGAGATCTGAAGTCACATAAAGGAATAGAGTGAAAAAACACTCAACATTCTTTTTATGCCATCCCTGTACCTGGGTGCATTATCATCTCTCTTCTGCCTTCTGTGCTTTGTTTGCAGTTAGGAGTATTGCCATTTAAAGTGATTTTATTATACTCCAGTGTCAGCATCTATCCTTGTAATAGAGATATAACTTGTATCTCTCTCAGTTACTCACTCGTGCTGCATGCAGACAGCATGGCCTGGCTTTATATTCACTACATCTGAAACGGTTTTTTCCACCACAGGGCTTGGCATTGTCATCTCTTTGGCTGACAAATGTTTTTAACGGGGACTGGGTATCTTTGTTTCTTTATTTTATCCAGGTATTATAACCTGGGACTACATACATTTGGGAAGGACCATGCTGGAATAATTATGAGCTCTAGATTCTATTGCAATGGAATACTATAATCCACTAAGTCTGTGCCTTATACAGCATTTTTTGCGTGTATATTTTGTAGTATTTATATATATGAATAACCTTTGGAACGATTCACCCATAAGTATTTCTGGTCCCTTTCACTCCTTCTCTTCTTGTCTACATACGTTAAAATACATTAAGATCTCTTTGAAAGCTTTAAGTATGAAAACCATGAAGCACTCTAGTATGTTTTCTGCATTGTGAATTAGTGTCCTGGTTCCACTTTTAAGACAGTTGTCTTCATACACACTAACTTGGAAAACAAAATAGCAGTCAGATACAATATTTGCAAAGGTGTTTGTCGCTTCCCTACTGCCTATTTGGATTTGCTTGCAAAGCTTCGGACTACTCAAATCCCACGTGTTGCAGGAGCTTTGGAATACTTGAATCCCACGTCTCTGGAAAAGGAGAGCCCTTCAAAGTGCTGTGCCCAGGATAAATTGCTAATCCGGATGAGCCCCTGACAGCGAGCTGGAGTTGGAGCAGTGCTTTGAACACAATTACTGGTCCCTGGAGCTGCATCCAGCATCTCGCATCTGGGAAGGGTCGTATCAGTCCTGGATCCTAGGATAACCAGCAGCGAGGGCCAGCCGCCGGCCGGGAGCGAGGAGAAACCTCCTTGGAGGCGGATTGAAGCGCTGAGCTGCTGTGAAGTTCGGGTTGCCGGGAGCTTCCCGGGCGGGGCTGGGTTCCCGGGATGGACGCGGCTCCCGGGATGGGTGCTGTTCCCGGGATAGGTGTTGTTCCTGGGATGGAGGCTGTTCCCGGGATGGAGGCTGTTCCCGGGATGGGTGTTGTTCCCGGGATGGGTTCTGTTCCCGGGATGTTCGCTGTTCCCGGGATGGGTGCTGCTCCCGGGATGTTCGCTGTTCCCGGGATGGGTGCCGTTCCCGGGAGGAACGCTGTTCCCGGGCTGGCTTGGCAGCGCTCGCAGCTCCCCCTGGCGCTGCAGGAGCGCCTTGTGCCGCGGGAGCGCTCCGGGAGCGCCGTGTCCGCTCCGGGAGAGCGGTGTCCACTCCGGGAGCACCGTGTCCACTTCGGGAGAGCCGTGTCCGCTCCTCGTGTCCGCTCCGGGAGCGCCGTGTCCGCTCCGGGAGCACCGTGTCCGCTCCGGGAGCAGTGTCCATTCCGGGAGCACTGTGTCCGCTCCCCGTGTCCGCTCCGGGAGCACTGTGTCCGCTCCGGGCGGCACCGCCGCGCAGCTCCGCACCCCCGCCCTGATCCTGATGGATTATTTGGTCAGAACGAGCGCATTATCCCTGCTTAGCGAATGGAACATGCCGCTTCTTCCGAGGCATTGTCGGCCTTTGATGCACCACAATTACAAGAGGCTCTCATTTAATTACCCGGCATAATAGGACCTGAAATGCTGAAATTCAATCATTCACGTAACTGCTGCTTTTCAGCAGCCCTCTGGGCTGATGAGGATAATGTTACAAGCTAATGCATATTATTTATAAAGAAAACCTTGCAAAACAAATACAGTCTTACAAGAGTATAATGCTTCAAATTGCTTTAATAGCTGTTTGATTACTTTGGCCAATAACTGTTGTAAATAAGTGAAGATGCAATTAAATAGTCCTGGTTAGAAATTAATAATAGCCTAGCAAGGAGTAGGAAATTTTAGATGTTACTTCTGCCCGTTTTTATTTTTTTCCCCAATCAAATGAAGGAAATTTGCAACAAACAGATTTTAAATGGCACTTTAGATACAGCTGACTTTTAATAATAAGAATGCTGACTCTTGCCTGTGTTACAGCAGATTAAAAAAAAAAACCAAACAAAATCAACAACAAAAAAAATGCAAATAAAGAGAACTAGATGAGTATTAAAAAAACCGTTTAAGCATCTAATGGGTTAGGATAGCCATCTAAACATGTTTTGAGAAACATATGCATATGCTACAGAAACAGTTTTGTTGCAGCCTCTTGGCTCTTCTGAAGGTCTCAAATATTCGGATTTACCTATTGACTTTCAAAAACTTCCTCCAAGTGCCTAATACATATCATAAAAGAAAGCATTTGCAGAACTAAGCCATACCTTATGACCTTATGACTCCAGAGAATAAAAAATTTGAAACCTCAGTTCACTATGCAGTGTTCAGTGCTCAGGCATTTTGTTATACATTAATTAGTTAGTAGGCCTGAAATAGCCTACAAAGTTCTACCAGGGCATTCAACTTCTCAGCAGAAATGCTGGAATCACCCCAGATACAACTTAAAGTCTCAGGGCTTGTGTTAGATGGCCTCCAGAGGTCTCTTTCAATCTAAAATACTCTGCAGTTCTATTCTTTATGTGAACCGGAATGAAAATCACTAAATGACATTATGAGGAGGAGAAGAAGAAAAGGAGAAGAAGAAAAGGAGAAAAAGAAAAAGAGAAGAGTGCTAACTGTCCATGCTGAGCTCTCCATAAATATGTCTCCAGACAAATTTACATGAAATTACCAGGGCAGAAACAGAAGTAACCTGGATGTATTTTGATTTCCCAGTGTCACCAATCCTACAGAAATCACTGGCAGTCAGGGTAGGATGTTAAAGAGAGGGACAAACTCAAGGCAAGAAGCTTTAGAGAAGCAGTTCCTTGGATCAATGGATAGCAGTCAGCCCTGAACATTTCTTACAGAAACCACCATCACTGTTACCATAATGAGAATTTTAATTAGAAATGAAAGGCAGGATGACTCTACAGATGAGCCACAGAATATTTATTATGTTCCCATTAAATATTTGTGGTCTGAAGACCACAGTTTGGCAGGCTCTGGCGTGCACAGAGTGATGGTGTACACTTTGTAACATCCCCAGAGATCTACAGGAACTCCTGAGGGGGTGTGTAAGTCTGCCTGCTCTTTCCTCCTTAGGAACATACAGCAGGTTTTGTGGTTACAAAAAGCAGCTCTGTTTCCTGAAGCAATGTGTTTTATTTAGATTGAACAGATCAAGGCAGAAAGCTCTCCACAGAACTGTTCTGTTAGTGCTTGCTGCTTTCTTGAACATCTTTGCCAGCAGAAGTTAGTAGAAGAGGAACTTCAAGATGCCCCAAAAAAGAAATAGACTGAACCTGTAGCTCTGTGGATAATCTTTGATGCTCTGGGCTCCATCATGTGCTAGCAGCCCAGGAAGCCAGCTGTGTCCTGAGCTCCTCCAAAAACAGTGTGGGAAAAGATCCAGGGATGGGAACCTGCCCTGCTCAGACCTCCAGCCCTGGGGATCAGTGCAGGAATGATGTGGAGCTGCTGGAGAGAGACCAGAGGAAGCACCGGGATGAGCAGAGGGATGGAGCAGCTCTGCTGGGAGGAAAGGCTGGGAGAGTTGGGATCATTCAGCCTGGAGAGGAGAAGGACTTGGGATGACCTAATTGCAGCCCTGCAGTACCTGAAGGAGCTGACAAGAAACATGGAGAGAGACTGTTTACATGAGCATGGAGTGACAGGACGAGAGGGAATAGAGTGAAACGGAAAGAGGGCAGATTTAGATTAGACATTAGGAAGGAATCCATCCCTGTGAGGGTGGTCAGGCCCTGGCACAGGGTGCCCAGAGAAGCTGTGGTGCCCCTGGATCCCTGGCAGTGTCCAAGGCCAGGCTGGACATTGGGGTTGGAGCAGCCTGGGACAATGGAAGGTGTCCCTGCCATGGCAGGGGTGACACTGGACAGGCTTAAGGTCCTTCCAATCCAGACCAATCTATGATTCATTCCACAAGTTTTAAGCCTTCTAACCAATAGTTTAATAGGGCCCATATGGGAAGCAGACAGACTTGTTTAACTCTTGACTGTCAAAGATAAATCACACTATCAGAACAGGAGGACTTTTGTCTGTAGTACCAAGATGGAAACTTGGCATTTTAGGCTGAGAGTTATCTTTCTATTGAATGATGGCTCACACATTTAGTGCCAGGAATAGATTGTACATGAAGTCATTTTTGTCTGCTAACACAAAAAACAGCTTTAGAAAGACTCATAGATGAGCTTTTCTGAGTTTCCTTGATTTTACTGCGCTTACAAATTTAGACTTAAGGCTGACATCATAATTTTTATAATATCAGGAGTGCTGTTCCTCCCTTGCCCTGCCAAATTTAAAGGTAGAAAGGGAGGGATTGTCCAAATTTCCACAACTGCATTCAAACATTTCCTAACCTAAAGCAAAGTGCTCAACAAGACAGCCTTGAATTTTGCCTGCATTGCCATAGGGACAGGGTAAGAACAGTTAACAGTTAAATTATTGCTCTCAGTAGAGATGATTAAACGGCATAAATAATGAACAATAATGTAAAGGTAAATCAAGAATTTCATTAATTTTTAAATTAATGTAAGGCCAAAGAGATATTCAACTTAATTGCAATACAGCAATTTTTAAATTGCCCTTATGAATAGAGGCAATGTCTGTGGAACTCCTTACCAGAGATACCAGCAGTGGAAGTGATCAGTAGTGTTAAAAAAGTATGGGAAATTTATATTGACAACATCTGAAATTACAACGGTAGCATTTTCAGAAAATTTAAAAGCCCTCATTCATCAGAGTATTAACCACCTTTTAACCAAATAAATTAAGGAACTCTATTTCAGGGGAAATTATCTTGTAACAACACACTGCATTAATCTGGATTGCTTACTGCAACTGCTTCTAAGAGGGTTGAAGATGAGAGCTTTTGCTACTCATTTCTAATTTTATTATGAGACTTCATTTAAAGCTACATGTGACAGCCTGCGAGAATACTTTGATTTTAGTGTCAATACAATAGAAACGTTTTTTTAAAGAACGTATTGTGACTGTCATTTTTATTCTCTAGAGTATTTATGATAATATTTTTATAGGTTATGTTATTAGACATTATTTTAGCAGTCTTTTATTATTAAATCATTAAATTGCATTGGCACCTCCAGGCTGACACGCTGTGTTTGTCCAAGGCAGGGTACAAACTGTCTCTGATAAGTCTGGATACAAAAGCTCACAATCAGCAGTGCAGGAATTGGACTTCTCTGTAATTTTCTGCTAAGAAGGCTTGTGCTGTTCTTTCAAAACAATCATTGTTCTGATTTCGAATATCAACTGCATTTTCTTCTCCGAAACACAATGACTTTCATCCAGAGGAAACAAATAACTGCATACTCACAAGCTGTCTATAAATAACATGCCCATGGCTTTTGTGCAGGACTTGCTCTCTCTGTTCTGTGGGATGATTTTTCTTGCCAGAACAGTCAGTAGATGTTTTTAGTGCCCCTTTCTTTCTCCTAGGAACGTTACAGTCTCAACCTTGTTCTCAAAAACATCTATAAAATCCACCTCCTGCCTTGCAAGTACAGTCTGAAGTGTTCACCATCTTCTAGAATGTCGGCTAGCAGACATTTGTCATTTATTTCACAAAAGCTTACATTGTTCTTTCCCTCTGATGGACAATGATTTTAACATCACGTTCAGCTCAATGTCCTATGCTCACTTCTTGGATGAGCCAACTAAACCAGACTTGATCTTGCTGGTTGATTGATTTGCCCACCATTCTTAGTTTAGCCAGTTCCTGTTAATGTGAAAGGTTTGATTAAAAAGTCTCAAAATACATTTTAGCTCCTCAGTTCCATTTGAGTACCAAATTAAAAGAACTTGGATTGAAGTTTCTCTGGGAAACAGCTCTTTACATCACAGGAAGTAGCTTTTCCTGGTCCTGTCAGGTACTGCAGGGATTCATGAAGCTTGTAGGTACTAGAGCAGCTAGGGCTAGCTCTGAATTTCACAGAAAGGAAGAGTAGAAGAGACCATGATTACCTTCAATCTTCCAGTTCCATTTCTCAGCCTTAGACACTGTCAGAACTAGAGAGAGTCATTTCAAAATTCTGCACATGTGTTGTTCCAAGACCACAGCTCAGTCATGGTATGAAGCAAGAGTTTTCTTTAATGCAGGTTCAATCTGAAATGCTAGGAATACCAGAACTGTATTTCAGTGAGCAAATGAATGTATTTGGTATTAACAGATGAGAAAAAAATCCCCTGCATAAGCTATCAGTATGTTGTCTGAGCATTAGATAGGTGGTTAATATAAATAACAGCAATCCCATAAAACAGGCATATGAGAGAAAGGAGATTTTTGTTTGGTCTAACTGATGGTAGTGCAAAGTGTCTGTGCCTTTGAAGACATTGCAGCTGAGGTTAATATTATCTGGAGTGCCTTATTAACAAGCTTAATGGCAATTCTGAGTGAGAAGCTATGCAGGCTCCATGGTGGGGAAGGACTTTCTTCTAGGTCACATTTTTAATTGGCTCTAATTGGCAGAAAATAGAGTGGAAGCAAGAGGATGAATTTTGGTGCATTGACTCAGGGACCACACAGGGCAATATTTTGAAGTGGGAAAGGAAAATCACAGATCTTCCCTGGACAGGGAACTGTCTTTAGCAACAGATTGGTTCCTGGGGTGCAGCAAAAGACATTTTTTTTTTTTTTTTTTTTTTTCCCCATAGCTCCTGTTGTTTTTCTAATTTCAGAATTAAGTGAAAGAAATTTTTTCATCTGTCCTAACTGGACTCAGGACAGTAGCTGAAGCAAGAGAAGTTTCCTCTTAGGATGGATCTCTTTACTGTGCATCCCAAGTGCTGCTCATTCCTCTTTGGATCCTGTGAATGTTTTCCTTCAACTTTCATAAACAAACATTTGCCTTAGATCATGTCAAGGAGCCTCCGAGTATTGTGAGCAGCACATTCCAGCAGCACAGCCGCTGTGAATGGTCACATTTACAAGGTCAAGAGACATATACTCTTCAAACAGAGCGACAAAGGGTGAGAGAGCTCCGGCCATTGAAAAGGCCATTGTGTCTCTTTCAAGGGCCTGGGGAGTTGAGTTGATGAAACAGAAATCAGATCAGCCCCAGCTCGGCCAGATGGCTTTGCCACCTGACAGGGTTAGGAGATGTGTCTGACCTCGTTGGGCGCCCAGGCTGAGTGACAGATAATGTCCACTCGCTCTGAAAGAGGTTTGCAAACCCCGGCGGAACCCAAACACATCAATTCTGCAGCTCCGCGGCAGCACTGCTGGGAGGAGGATTTTGCTGCCCAGCTGTTTGTGCCATTGCTAGCAGGACTCGCTCGGCAGAGGGCCCTGTCGTACAGCTCCAGATAAAGAATGGGATTTGGAAAGCACCATTCATTTTCCGAGCCTCACTGAGTTATTTTAAGCAACCGGAGGCTTGCTTGTATTTGTCAATATGCAGTTGTTTTCTGTCATGTTGGAGGCACCAGCCATTAGCAAAATGATGAGCAAATGCAGGTTTGTTGTACTAAAATTCATTACTTTGTTGAACAAATGATATTTTCTGACTGAGGGTACTCTAACAAGCAACAGTTTCTGTAATAATTCATGTAATCTTTTACACCCATGGAGAATATACAGGGTGTTACAAAATCAGAATGTGATATTGTTCCATCTTACCCCAGCTAGAAAAAGATACAAGGAGATCAGGTTTTGGGGTAACAGTGACAAATAAAACTGGGCTGGAACAGCTACCAAAACAAAAAGCTGTGCTAACAAATGCACCTGTCAGATGGCATCCAAAGAGTTCTTGCCCCCAGAGCAAGTCAAACAATCTGAAAATACTGATGCTGGTATTCTGCTACTATGGGACAAAGTAAAAATGAAGCTTCCCTTGTTATATTAAAAGTCTTTTTGACATAGTGAGTGTTGGACTTCATTAAAAATTGAGTAATTCATTACAGTCTTTTACTGAGGAAAAGAACAAAAACAATTTCATCATTACATTGAGAAGTTATTTAAAATCTTTATACTGATGCTTTTCCATTCTTAAAGATGCTGGTTTGGGATCTAAGAAAATGAGATTACTGATAGGTTAAGGTCTATGACTGGGTATGGTGCAAATTTGCATTGACTTTCAAACCAAGTGGCTCAGGTCTGTAACTGAGGCATCAAAACTCATCCCTCCAATAAAGTGGATGTGCATCCAAGTCAATGAGCATCTGGATTCTAATACACTTTTCATTATGCAAATTTGAATAGCAACATGTATAAATTTGCAGATGGAAATAAATAGATTCCAGGCTATTATTTGTTAAACCTTTGCTCATAACATTGCAGCTTCGCTGCTTTTATACAGAACTACAGCTGCAGGGAGGCCAGAAGAATTCAGCAATCAGATAACATAAGAACAGTGATTTCCAAAACATCACTGTAGATGCCCATTTTACTCATTTTCTTCCCTTGTATCTTCCACTAACAAGAACAGCAGTGGATCAGATTCCTCTGACAATCTCTAGAGAAGGAGAGACTGGTAAAACCAGTGTGAGCATCCTTTTCCCTTTTCTCTGAAGCTAAAGCTTTTATTGGTTTCTGAGAACAAATATCCATCAACAGCCCTTTGCTTGCCTTGGGCCATGGCTGTTCCCTTTCTTTCCCAGCTTCAGTACTGGATATGGGAAGGATCCAAAGGATCTCTTGTATGAAGCAAACAAATACTCTCTTCCTTCAGTCCTTCCTTTTTAAGCCTGGTACCTTTATTGCCAGTTCCTAAATACGGTTTTTCTGATGAGGGCACTCTTTCTAGGTTAGCAGTGCTTGCCCAAAGTTCATCACAATCAAAAAAGTACTTTCTTTTATGGTACTACATGGATCTTGAATCAGTTTCCTGGAAACCTGATATTTCCAGATGATTCCATATAGACAGGAAATGTTTCTGACCTCTGTATTACCTCTGGAAGTGCTTTTGCACTTAGAAATGCTTTAGAGATATCACAGGTCTGGTATTACATGAAGCTTCTAGTCACCCTCGAAAAGACATCTAATTTTCTAATGCAGAAATTGCCTTTTAAAAAAGTCAGACATGGATAATGTCTGGGATGTCAGACAGAGCACAGAGTTATTTAGCTCACATACTGAGAGCTCACAAGCCAACAGCTCAGGCAATCACTGACAGTACAAATTAAAAGACCTCCCTTGCCTGCTTCTCCACTGCTACAGCTGTCCACAGATGGGAGCCCTGGTAAATCATTGTGTGCAGAGTACAATGACATTGCTGGTATGTGAACAAGAAAAGAAACACTTAAAAATGGTGCTCTGACTTGAAAAATATATCTTAGCTATCAGGAGCGAGGCTTGTGATCCTTTGTACTTCAAAGGCATGGTGATAAATCTCGCTTCTTAAGGATTACACATGAGTATCTTATGGATACCAGGCACAATAGGTCAGGGAATTGCCAAAAAAAAAAGAAAAAAAGAAAAAAAAGAAGAAGAAAAAAAGCAGCAAAATAAGGAATTAGTGTTACGAGTCATTAAACAAAATTCTAGTTATGTTTTATGTACTGTTGAATAAAGAGCTCATTGTTATTTATTAAAGTATCATCATTACCTGATAATCCACAATAGAAGGGGATGGATTTATTATTGTTCCTATACAACTAAAAGGTTAACACCCTTCTGACTGCAAAATAATACACTTTCAGCTGATGGAAGCGTTTAACAGAGCTGGCAAAAAATGTCCTTGATATTTATTAATAGACCAATACCATTTTCTAGGCCCAGCTCCTAAAATCTTCAGAGATTTAAAGCTTTTCTCAATTAGTTTATCTTGGAATTAGTTTAGCCACTTTCAAATATGAATATGTTAAAAGATCAAACAAAAAGTGTGGGCTCATACTGTTTCAAAATTTCTTTTAACTGAATTCTAAACAACAGGTCAAATTGAAAAAATCACAATTTCCACAGAAATGAGCTCATGTGCAGAGCCCTGGACATACAATTCTAAGTGTGAACTGCTTGAGTATCAGCAGTTCCCAAGTCACTGTTTATTTAATTTGTTGAGGTTTTTTGTTATGGAAATCAGCTAGATATAGTCTGTATCTTTTAGTTAATAGACCACATTTGGATGGAGTACAGACATCTTCTGGTAGGTGTGAGAGAGTTTAAGGAGAAAGTGTGATGAAATATGCATATTCTTTCTCTAGAAGAAAGAAAGAAGGGAAAGGAGCTTTGTCTGCAAGGATTCAGGTGTCTGTCCTTCAAGTAAAGGAAAAGTACATTGCTTGAGCCTTTTGTCCCACAGTCTTCTTTAGAGACTTAGGAGATAAAAGTAGGATCTCTTTGAACATGAAAACCTTCAAGTTAAACATGATTGTTTGGCATTTAGTAAGAGAAGTTAATGAACTCTGGCTAGTACGTTCCTCGTATCTCTTCATTTGAAGCACTTGCAATATACCCTAATATATCCAGAGAAAGTACTACAGGTGTTCAAAGGAAACTGCTGCCCACTTTGTACTTTTGTATGGAAATTAAATTGCCTGAGCCATTAACACGTTGGAGAAAACATTGGAGATGATGGTTGGAAGTTGCAAATACTATTTTATTCCCATTGGCATTTCACTGAAGCCTTTTAGACATTTAAAATTGGGAGTTTGGATACTGTGTTTAAAATTCTATTCTGAATTATGAAAATCTGTGTTTCCCAGGGACTCTACATTCTTCTATTACTGCAGCAGTGCCATCCATAATTAAAACAAGTAGATATTTGCTGGAGGCAGAGCTAGAGGTAGAACATCTGATAGAGACCCTGCATTAGGTATGACGTGATCTGCTATCCATTTGGAGGGAGCTAATTAAAAGTGGGAGAGCTGTAACTGAAGTGAGGAGGTGAGAAAACCCTACAAACCAAACAGAAGCTGCTATTTAAATGTTTGCACTTTAGAAATGCTTGTATGCCTTGTGTTCTATTTTCTTTCCTGCAGGGCCTTATATAACCACCACCATGACAACAGTGAAGTAAATTCTTACAGTGTCTCAAGCAAAATAACTGAATGTCACATTTCAGCTGTTCTAGCCCTCTTCCTTTCCAGTCATGGACCACAGAAATCTGGGAAAAAATGTTGGTTTTTATCAGCTAATGGACCCAGGAATGTATTTACATATCATTAATGCAAAGTTATCTGTAGATACTACCTGGAATGGGAAATCAGTCCTGTAAACAAAGTTCACACTTGTCCCCAAATGGGGAGAATACTGCAGAAGTTATGTAGTGCCTGGTGAAATGAGACCTTTTGGCTGCATACTCTAAACTTGCCCTGTGATTTGCTAATCCCTGACATATTTCTGATCCAACCTCAGAACAAAGAACATTAGAGGGAAGTCCAGCTGAGAAGAGTCATCAGTTGGATATAGGGAGAATACCAACAAGCCTAGAAAAGCTATTTTGGAGAAGATAGAACCCTGCAGTGTTATCTTGTCTTGGAGGGGCATGAGGCTCAGGACATGTCAAGAGTGTTTTATACACTTAAGGTAGATCTCTATTTAAAATCCTGGTGATTTCCTTTTCCTCAGCCAGTAAAATACATTACATTTTTTTTCTGAAGCCGTCTCTGTAAGAGAGATGTTCTGCTGGAGTTACTCGCTATGGCAAATCCATGTTCTGTCATCTTTACCCAACCCCAGAGGGTCCTGAATGCTGAACTCAAGCACTGGAGAACTTTCAGACAGTTCCTGCATAACTAATGTGCTCAATCCATAGAGGGAAGAGAACATGCCAGACCTCAGATGGTTTGATAAACCAAAACTGTAGTGAAAAGTAAATTAGTGAAATCAAAAAGCCATTTCCTTGCTGGCTAACCTCGGTGAGGATGACAGTAATTTGTCATTCACTCAGCGTTCTGTCCCAGCCTGATGGACAGGGAAGGACACATTTATCAAAGCAGGAGCATGTTTAATCAGTTCATGCCATGTTGCACACTTGATGGAGTGTTTTAACATTGTGGTGCAACATAGTCACACCCACTTGTATAATAATTAGTGAATATTTAATTTTCCACTGTGGCAGCCACAAAAAATCAATGAGCCTTGATGTGCAGTAAGTAGAGGCATAAAAGCATATATAAAACTTCCAGAAAGGGGACTGATCCTGCATTTGCTGAAGGCACTGGCAAAAAAATTGCAAATAATAAAATCCTGAGTTCCATAACCAAAAACCCCACAGTAATCTGTAAAAGACAAACCTAACCAGAAAAAACAAAAATTCTTTAATCCCTTTAACTGAAATATATTGAGTAGATCTCACAAGAAAACCTGAAAATTGGGAATTGGTAAGGATGACTGGATACCTTTTTTCATTTGTATTTTATTATTTGAGTAATAACATTATTCCCAAGGCAGGAGAGATTCAGCTCTTTTGTACTTTTCCCCAAACCACAAGTGAATTTCACCTGTGGAAGAATGATTGACTCTGTAAAATTATTCTTCATGAACCTCATTACAAAAGTTCCACAGTCTCATGTCTCTAACTTCCTCAGACAGGAGCACATCCTACCTGTGACTGTTGCACTTTTTTACACCAATAACTTACACTTTCAAAATATTTACAAACCATCTGGCTCATTTTTAATTTTAATCAAGCCAAATCTGTGGAAATTACTTCGTTTCTTGTTAATTAAATTACCTAGAAAAACAGCAGTGACAAAGTACCTTATTTTGTTAGAGATACCATAATTCCTTCTTCACACCTAAAGGTAACTGCAAATTGCTGTAGTTGCTTAGAGATTTTGGTTGGTGTTTTCAGAATGCCTGAACATCTTCTTTCACTTTCTTCCATGGAGTTGCTGGAATAGAGTTGATTATAGTTGATTTTAAGGAGGGAGAGAAGGCAGGTGATGCTCAGATCTTTTAAAACTCGGACATTCTCTTTGTTCTTTCCAATTGAGTGTTCTCTGGGCTGTTGGCTGACCCACTGGAGTTTTAGTGTGAGCTTGCCTGGGGAAGGACTGCACACAATCCTCACAAATGAATCCAACGAAAGGATTCAGTAAATCCCTGATCCTGATTTAACAGAACTATTGGAGTACTTGGAGGAAATTTACTAATTGATGATTTGTATATGGCTGTGGGTTTATAAGAATCTTTCAACAGCTCAAGTGAAAGAATCTCTCAAGATCCTTTTAAGAATATTTCAGGAGGTACCACAGAATTTGACAAGACTTATTTGTGTGCAGAGAAAAGAAAACAAAAGTTCTTATTCTGGTCTTTCAGCTCCTCTGCACACATCTCTGTTAGATCAGACCTAATGGAAATCATTAAGCACTCCCTCTTACCTCTCTGATTTCATAACGACAGAGGGACGACGAGACAGGCGTTGGGAAAAAAGAAAACACATTTTCCTCCTCAGGAATACATTTCTCATTCCTGTTTCCATATCCAATTCAGTATTGCTTCCTGCCGGCACGGAGGGAGTTAAATCAAAGCGGACTATCAAGTTGTTAAAGGAGCAAAGAGGAAATGTAAGACAATGACACAGATAAGAATAACTTCAGATAGGTGGCTTCAAAGTGCTTGGGGTGATAATGGCTGGGTCATCACTCGGAGGAAAGCTAATGAGCTGGCTCCATCCCGGCTGGAATGGTGCTCTTCCCAGGGCTAAGTGCGGGATCAAAGAAGCCTAAAACCTCAAAGAACTACAAAAGGGAGGCAGCTTGGGGTGAGCCAGGACAGGCTTCCCAGAATGTGTCACTTACAGAGCTGACAGGCTGGGAAGACTCACAGACGGGTAGAATGTGCTGCAAGCGATGGAGCTTTTCCGCCTGGGAGAGCCTAATCTGGATTTGTGTGAATTATAGACTGTGCAAACTCAGACTGAACACGCATATAAAAGAAAACCATTATTTTTTGTATTAACACCTGGGCCCGCAAGCTTTGTTTCTGCGAATGACTGAACAAACAATACTTCGCTATTAAGTAAGTGTGATTTGAAACTCTTTTAATGAGCCTTTTCGCAGAAGTGCTCCTCCTCCGGCTGAACATATTGAAGGGCTGGCGGTGGTTACCCAGGAGCTGTTCCCCAGCTACCCGAGGGAGCACTGCCAAATTCCTGCTTCGGGAACCGAGCACCCTGGGCTTGACCCTGCTGTAAGGACATGACCTTGGGAAGGGAAACATCCCCGAACCGCGGCGGGGCTTTCTAATACTAATGGAGCGAGATGGGCTCTGCATTTTTAATCAGATCTCTGAGTGAGAAACAGTTCCAGAGCGAGGGCTGCTGGTAGCCCAGCACTGATGTGCGGCTATGGATTGCTGGGCACACGGATTTATTCTGTCCCAGATACTTCACGTTTTTGAAGGGGATTTTTCTCATTCACCACATATTTTAAAGTAACTATGACATAGGTGAAACTAAAAGATTGTTGTGAGCACCTCCCCAAAATTTAGATGATGGCAATAGAAGGATCAGTGGATGTGGGTGTTCAGTGAGTCATTTCGGCAAAGCATTGTTATTTTAATTTTATATTTATTTTATTATGATATATTCACAAATACCTCCGACTAGAAAGAGGCAAATGGTGTTATTTGAAGAGAAAGAAATCTCTCTGGGGAACTGTTTATTTTATCAGACTACAGAGATGAACTGAGGCACTTTGAAGCAATCTGTAGTTCACTTTTGTGTTGCCATCACACCTTCCAGGGGATCAACAGAGTCCTTTCCAGTTTAGCCCTGCCAGCAGCACACCCTGAACTGCAGCCTCGTGGTGCTGACATGCAATGGTGCCCTGCAGTGCCAGATGAAAAATGCAGCTGCTCTCTCCATGTTCTTCTGCTGAGGATCCAGCACAGGCTGGTGATACCATGGAGCACTTGGATGGAGATTTGCCAGCACAGCACATGGCACAAGTGAAAGAAAAGAGAATCGAAGGACATCAAAATGCAGAAAATTACTTTTTCGACTTGTTATGTTATTACTTGCATACTTTTAGGTCTTTGCTCATATGTATGCTTGTATTTAGAGAATCCCAAGCATGACTATTATACTTGTACAGCCAATCTGAGATCAGATAAAACAATCACCAGTGATTTAGTCATTATTGCATGATTTTTTTTTTAAAGCTGTTGTCTAATATACTGAATTATGCCATTATAGATGCAGCTGTTTTCCTTGATACAAGACCTTCCTTCTATAGATCTCTCTCTCTCACTGGAAGCTTTTTGTGAGTGGCAGTAACTCTGAATTAATGCATCATTTTTCCAAGTGGGTTCTTCTCTATCATGGAATTGTTTTAGTATTGTTATTATAAGCTTCCTTAGAGATAACATTTTTAATAGCCCGTTCTATTTTGGCTTCATAGCCCATGCCTCAATTCTATTAGAAAATGGTCTACAGAGTCACCAGGGTATAAGAATCTGATTAGAAAACTTGGTGTGCTGTCTTTTTAGAAAGGATCTTTGTGTTATCCCTAGCAGAGGAATATGAGCTATGCAGTGAAGTTATAATACACAAGACTAATTCAAAATCTCAATGACTACTCACTTATTCAAACAGCCATCTCTAGGGAGAATAATTGAGCAAAGTGGTTATACGTAGTCTTATGATAATATCTTCGCATTCCTGCAATGCCTTTCTTGCCAAGATATTTTACAAGTAGATACAACCCAGGGATTGCAGAAATAAAAATTACTTTAGCCCAAATAACACTGATTTCAGTGCTACATTTAATTTTTCCTTCTGATTTTTTTTAGACTTTATCATAGACTTGACATTGTTTATCCTGAAGTCCCATTTCTGATTGACTGATGGCTATGGATATAAGGAGACTCAAATTGGATTAAGTCAATTCTTCGCTCAGAAATAATACCCATTGTCTTAGATTCTGACCTTCTACACTAATTTCTGAGAGAAGTGAAATAAAAGGTTTAAAATTCTGTATGCTAATCACACCTTATGCAACCTTATGAAGATCTAATTATAGTGGAATTACCATCGATTTACTAAAAAAAGCCCCAATCTATTGCAATATCATGCTCTCCAAAAAGTATTAAAAAGTTGGGCACTGTATTACAACACTTTTAAGTGCTGGTATGTTGGCTTTCATCATTACATGCGCAAGCTATTGCCTAAGTGAGTCAGTGACTGAATAATAACTTGTTTAATAATCTTTTGTCAACTGTAGTATCTCATCTGGAGGGTTATCATAATAAAGACACTAATTGTTTCTTCAAAGTAGCCATTAGAGAATTTTGTAACCACTACCATTCTAATTAGAGCATTCAAGATTAATTTCAAGAGCAGCATTCCCTGAGAGTTCAGTCACAGGAGACACTCATTTAGAAAGAGATAAAGTTGTTGTCCATATATATATAATACATATACATACACATTTATTTATAGGCTGGTCCCCCTTAGATGGGATAATTCACACACTTAATAAAGTAGAATACTGTAGCAGGTAGAGAGGAATCAAGTACTGAACTCACTTTTCCAAGGTCATTGGTCTGCCTGGGACCTGAGGAGTTATCTCCTTAGCATTGTCTAATGCCCAGCTCACTAGGATCTGCATTTCAGATGTGCATCTTTGAGAAAAATATTTCTTTATATTCCGAGAGCACAGGGGCTGCAGGTGCACCTGGAAATAGCCAAGGGTGACAGTGGGTGACAGGGAGCTTCTCCAGAGATACCTGGTACAGACTGATCAAAAACCTCCTTACTGATTTGCTCAGGCAGTTTCACAGTTTTCTGATTTTCCTCATGCAGCCCCAGTTTGATTGTAGGCAAAAAGATATAAATCAGCCTCCTTTTGAAAACAAAGCAAACTCTAAATTCATCAGGTGTGGACAACTGTGGGATCACAGGGAAAGAGACAAATGGCATTATTTGTTCCTTGTGAGAGTTGGGACAGGGTAGTGGGAATGGCAGGACACGAGTGCTTCACACTGTGCTAATTTGTGTGTGCTAACTTCTTTATCTGCAACACTTCCAGAGTAAGAAAACCACTGAGAGGCACCAGATGCTGTGGTGGAGATGCTCGAGCTGCTGCAGATGCCCTGCTGAGGAGGCAGTTTGCTTTTGGAGCAATGCTCATGGTCAGCTGGGAGGCAGTCCCTTTGGGGAGCTGAATAAAGCATTGTCTGCTCTGTACTGATCAGGGACAGAGCTCTCCTGAACCAGAGGGGAGCCCAGATTACATTCCTGACTTCAGATTCCAATGAATTTATGGGAAGCTGGGAATCCACGTTTGGAATCACCTGGCTCTGAATCATCTGCTGTGATTCAGGCTGATGTAATCTGTCCAGAAACCAAAGTGAATTCCAAATGCTGCACAACTTGCTGCCTTCTGCTAGCTGGGCAAGTAGTCCAAAAGCTTCTCTGTAAAGCCACTGAATAAAGCCTGAGAAACAAGGAGTGGGCTATCAGCAGGTGTAGCAGCTAAACACACAGGGATCCCTTCAGAGTGCTGGCACATTGTGCTTTCTCATGCATGAAGGTGTTCATATTGCTGCTCACAATCCAGCACATTGAAAACATCCTTACTCTTCTCAATAGCTCTTGATTTTCACTTTAAATGCAGCAGACATGCACACTAGAGCTACATTAAATTTTCTACATGTGCTGTGCTGATATGCTGTCAGGTCCCATTGCCTGAATAATAATCCCTTTTTTGATGTGCGAAATTTGACATTTCAATCAAAGGCTCTTATTTTTCATTGCCAAATTCCTCTATGACCAAAGCTCTCACAGTGCTCTTTTTATGTTTTATGTAAACTTATACTTTACCTTGTTTCTTGCTTACTCTCCCACATGCCTGCAAGCAGCTACAATTCTAATCTTTCAATGAGACAATTTCTCAGCTGAAGGGGACACTGGCAAAAGTATTGTTTATCTCTCTATAACTGTTATCTTGGGATAGGTGAGCCCCTTCAGCCAACTTACTATCAGCAGGAAAGGCAGGATGTCCATAACATTTTTATTTCAACTTCTTCCTAGTCTAGAAATGGAAATATCCTCTCTCAGGGAACTCTTTTATTTTGTTTTTAACCATTACATGAGTCATAGATCAGGAAAAAAAAATCTAAAATTTCAGAAGTGCTGAAAAACAATACAATCATAATGTTATGTAACTTCTTTCCACTATCTGATCTCACAGGATAGCAGGAAATAGGAAATATAGTTGAAGATGATTCATCACATGCCCGAAACAGATGTTCCTCAATTTGAAACATATCATCTCGGCCAGGGAAATAGAACCGTGGTGGATGTCAGAGGCAGTTACATTTGCCTGACAGATACACCACGCTTTGGAATAACATTACTGCTAATGAGAGTCTGCTGCTGATGTGGAGCTCTTTGTTTTGCTGTTGATGTAGAGCAGTCAGGTCTGCTTGGTGCATCCATTAGCAATAAAGCTCTGTGTGTGTGTGGTATTTCTAAATTGAATTATAATGCAAAACACAGGCGCCATCCTCACTTCATTTTTCAAGCCTTGCCTGTGCAGTCTCAAAAACAACAGTTAATAAAGCAAGTTCCTCTCCTCCATAGAGTTAAACCACCTGATTTATTTCCCTGGAGGAGCACGACTTCCTGTGGCTGACCTTTGAGCAGAGCTGCAGTTACATCCCCCTGCAAGAGCCCAGCCTTTGTGTGTGGCTGTGCCCCAGTCTGATGGCTGGTGCCAGAATGAATTGTACTGGGGCCAGCAGCCACCGACATCTCCCAGAGCTTAAAGATTTCTTGCTGAGGATACAAAATGACAAAATGCCAATCTTCCTAAAATTCTAGAGTGGCTTTCCATGTTTCCTCAGCAGGTTTTTCCTTCTGCTCTAAAATGAAAAGCCATTATGATGAAGGTGAGGTATTTGCACAGCAAACAGAGAGGATGTAAAGCCCAGACAGCTGCAGAGGTGCTGAGATTCCCCAGGACAGCTGGGCAACACCAGGGCGAGTTTAAACCCAGGACTGAAGATTGCTAGTGAAAAATGCTTAATGGGGTTTTGTGAGGATAAAAGACAGGGAGCACAGGGGAGTTTGTCCTTCCTTGCTTGATGGGCAAGGTTTGGTCAACACTTATTTCCCATTTGCTGTTAAATTTGCAGGCTGAGAATTGTGTGTAAGCACTGATAAGAGTTCTCTGTTCCTTATTGATGAGGAGTTATGGATCAAAATTGCCATTTACCAATTTGTCATAAATATCCATGTTAAATTCTGTAGGAGTACACATAGCTAGAGTTAGAGAACTGGCAAACTAGAAGTTTTGGCTTTTTTTAGGATTATTTACCTTTCAAGGCACTATGAAAAGTTTTTTGGGATTTTTGTTTTGGTTTTGGTTTTGTTTGTTTCTTTGATTTTTCTGTAGTGGTTCCCTGTGGGAATACTTGCAAATCATCCTGGGATATACCTTTAAAGAATTTCTGCTGGTTGCTGTGGGAGCTAAAAGGGTGGGAAAGCAATTTAAAAAAAAATTATTTTTAAAGAACTTATATAGTGGAATACTATCAAAAGTTAGTCATTCACCATTGAAAACATATTTTTACTGGCTGGCAAGATTGACTTTTATTGTGAATGAGCAGTTTGTCGAATAGAAATATACAGAAAATTCAAAGGACACGTAAATTGCCAAAGTAGGGAGACCTGTACATCCAGAGCATCTGAAATGGAAGAGACTCAGTGCTCCTGTAGACTTAAAAGCCTCATGAAAAACTTCAAATAGGGTTAAAATGAAGCTGAGGGGGGAAAAATAATAAATCCTTCTTTGTTTTTCTTACCGTAAAAGGAACTTCAACACATCAAGGAGTAAAATTTGAAAACGGCTGCTTGACAGTTTAACATAAACAATTCCAGTGATGAAAGCACAATATGGGGATAATTATCTGTTCAAATAAATCTGATTGATGCTAATGAGCATTTGAACAATTCATTAAGCAGCCAGGGTTTTTTCTGTCCAATTTTCTTTGGTAAGCAAAAATGACACATCCAAACCTTTTATTAAGTGTCCCATCTCCCTCTATCTTCCCATCTTTTACAGAGTTCCCTTTTCCAAGAAGGCACTGCACCTCCAGCAGGAAGGACATTGAACTTATTCCCGCTTAACATCTTGACACAGTGACATTCACAGCACATTTATGTCTTATTTTTTCATTCTAAGATGCCTAATAGTCTCAAAAATATTCTTAGAAGAAATGCCTCCAGCATGCATGTATCTTCCTGAATACTAAGGAGCTTTCTGACATGTGTTCATCATGTAAAAGAGCAATTTTAGTCATTGGTGAACACCATTTACTTGAGGAAGTAAAAAAAAAAAATTCTGGAAAATTATTCAGTTAATCCATGAGTCCACTTCAGCTTGTTGCTCTGTAGTGGATAAACAGGGATGTTTTATTTGAATGAATGTTTGTAACTACTGCCAGTGTAAATCCACTTATCTCCCAGTGCTTGGACATACACTTGAGCACCATATATTTAGACTGCAAGAAGGTTTGTTTTTTTCTTTAAAAAGTGCTCTTTCAGGAAGCAACCCCATTCAGCACTTCCCTGAACAGTCCATGACATCTTGCAAGTGAATTCAGCTGAGATTATGGCAGCAAAACCCCCTTTGATGCTCAAGAGGTGCAGATAGGGGGTCAGCTCTGGACTGGGAGCTGAGGAGGAACATTTCCTCTCTGTGGAAGCAGCACAGGGAGTGGAGCCAAAAACACAGGGTGGGATGGAGTCCTCAACTCCACTGGGTTGAGGGATGTGCCTTGGGGGCTTTCTGTCCTACCAGCTTGGGATCCAGGGGGAAGAACCCTCGTGTGTCTACAGAGGTGGATAGAGATGGTTAGAGGTGGATAGAGGTGGATGGAGGTGGATGGAGGTGGATAGAGATGGACAGAGGTGGAGAGGGATGGATAGAGGTGGATAGAGACATGGATAGAGGTGGATAGAGACATGGATAGAGGTGGATAGAGACATGGATAGAGGTGGATAGAGGTGGATAGAAGGGGATAGAGGTGGATAGAGGTGGACAGAGGTGGATAGAGATGGATAGGGATGGATAGATGTGGATGGAGGTGGATAGGGATGGGTAGACATGGATAGAGTTGGAGAGAGGTGGATAGAGTTGGATAGGGATGGATAGAGATGGATAGAGGTGGACAGAGGTGGATAGAGGTGGATAGAGATGCATAGGGATGGATAGACATGGATAGAGGTGGATAGACATGGATAGAGATGTCTTTTCACCCTGGTTTGAGAGTTCTCAGGGGACACAACCACAGAGCCCTGGCACAGAGGTGGATTTCACTGTGCACAGCTTTGGGTTTGTTAGCTGCTGCTGAGGGATATATTAAGAACCTTGAGAGTATATCCAGCTTCATCCAATTCCCAAGGAGAGAAAGTTAAAACTCTTATGGCTCAGCAGATGAGACTTTGCCCTCTGACTGGTTAAGCCAGGACAAGGCTCCAGTGGTCTAATGTGTTTAGAATTGGATATAGATTTTTAGGAATTGGATATAGATTTTTTTTTTAATGCTCAGAAGATTTAATTCTTGCCATCTACTTCATCATAGGGAGCTATTTCTTACAAAGGAAAGATGAAAGATTTTTAATTGAGCTCTGAATTAATTTCAAAGTACATTCTTTTCCTTACATGAGAAGCTTTTTTTTTGTTTTGTTTTGTTTTTCCATGTTTCACAATTACATTCTAGAAAACAGGTTTGCATGGAGACTCAGGCACTGAAACTGCCTGTGCTGTAATGATTTTTGGTTACATAGAAACCTCACTTGCTATAACCAATAATAAAAGCATATAATGGAGAAATGGTTTAAAGCCATTTCTTTAAAAAAACAGCAAAAGCTTAACAACAACGTAAAATCTGTTAAGGTAAATTCTTGAGATTTGGAAGTGCTTGCTGTAAACAATTTCTTGCAGTATCTTGCCCTGGAGATCCAATTTGTTATTATTAAACATACTGAGGTATTCTTGTTAAAAGTAGGACTAAAAATAACCTCTCAGCTTGGTATTGCATTGGTTTTTTTCAGGTCCAAGGATTTATTCCTCCTATCAGTTGGTGCTTTGTATTAATTAATTTTCAGTGGCAACTTCATTTGCTCTTTTGTGGCTTGATTCCAAAGAAACTTTGTTTTGACAGATTTTAGGTGTTCTGCTCTCAATCATTAACGTATGGGAAAAAACCCTCTGCTATAAAAAGAGCAATGTATTTGTTAATCAGGTGTTCCGCATTTGTCAGCAAAAACAAAACAAAAAAAAATCCAGAGAACTGAGGTAAAGTTTTTATTAGGAAGCTAGTCATGCTCCAAGCACAGACAGTGTGTGTAATTGACTTTTTCTGGCAGTATAAATGACCAGGTGAGAGTCAATGTGATCATGCCATTGTAAACCCCAGTTTTATTGGACTGTGTTTGCATGGTTAAAAGCTAATAATAACATGAACTTGATCATTGGGTTCTTTAGTTAATACATATAAGCCTAATAATTCCTGAAAAGGCCCATTTGAAAGGGGAAAACTGGGGCTGTTTTTGTAGGACCCTGAGCATTAACACACCAAACAAACTGGGAGTCTGTCCAGCCTGAATTCCAAAATTCAGCTGAAGTGCTGAGAGGAGAAAGTGAAAATGCTCAATTCCTTTACAGCAGGACAGACTCAAACCTGTTGTTTGCATAGAGACAAACTGCAGGAGTTACTGATCCCTCAGTGCAGCATCTGAGAGTCTCCTGAATATGAGCAAGAAAAGCAGAGTGAGCAGGAGCTGCAGGAGGAGGTGGTGTGGTGTTGAACTGCAGGTGTTGAAAGGTGTGTAGGGATATTCTGTATTTTAGCCTGACTAAAACCTCCTCCTGTTCACAGGCATTGATCAGCTTAGTCCTGAAATGTGGAGGGTTGTGTTGCCATCTCACCCCAGCTGATTTAATCTCAAATTTTATTTGTATTTGCATTTAATTCCCTCATACCCATCATTTTCAGTTGTGCCATTCAAGTGCTGGGCAATATAATGATGAGAAAATTGAATGGGTAATCAGTAGTTTTTAAATTGCACTGCAGTACACTGGGGGCCCAGTAAACGCCAAATCTGCACCGTGGTTGGGTAAGAATTGCTCAAATATAGCAAAAAACCTGTCTTTATTCCAAAAGATTTCATGATGAGGTTGATAAGAAATAATATTGTTAATCCATGTAAACATAGCCATTACTGAAAAACTGGTGCTCTTCCCTGTGATACTTGTTAGCTGGTTTGTGATATTCTTGGTGCTACTGGGCTGTGTGGAGTGAAGATAGGTCCAGATGGGATTTACTGGTCCAGATGGATTTACTGGTCCAGATAGAATTTACTGGTCCAGATGAGATTTACTGGTCCAGATGGATTTACTGGTCCAGATAGATTTACTGGTCCAGATGGGATTCACTGCTTCTTCCTTCCCTTGGTCTGCATTTGAGGAGTCCCTCTGACTGCCCAGCATCTGCCCCAGAGTCCCCAAGTCCCTCCAAGTCCCCAAAGCAGAGCATTTTCCACGAGCCCTGGAGGGAGTGGGAGGTTAACCTGATAACCAGGAGATGATGAATCCTTTCCTGGTATGGTGGAACTCACGGCGAGCTTTTCAGAAAGGATGTAAATCACATGCTAGCATGTTCTTCCCATGAAGGAGAGCATCAGCACAGCGAATCACGGTGCAGGCAAAGGCTGGGGAAAATCCTGCAGGTGTTTGCTCGGAAGTGTTGACAGCTCTGTGCAGCAATCAGGGCCTAGACTGAAATGTGTCACAGTCTTCCGCCTCCCACCGCCGCCGTGTGGGAGGCTGGAGCACTTCAGGATTTGGTGACCTATTTTCTCTCTTCGTCTAATGGCTGGGAGGAAGAGCCCTGTTGTGCTATTGTCTTTGTCAAGCTCTCGGTGGATCTAACACCACTGCTAACAGGGACAGCTGCCCAGCATGCCTTAGGGGCAGGGGTGAGGTTATTTCTCACACTTGGGCTTGTAGAGCCACCCTTCAGTCCCTTCTCCCAAGCCCCAGGAGCTGTAACCCTCAGTTTGGAACAGATGGCTCCTGAGAAGCTGTCAGTGCTTCTGTCAGTCAGGGGAGGTCAGGGAGGATACAGGAGGGACAGAGGAGCACTGGTGACACTACATATGTAGTCTTACTCTAGGGCTTGTACTGAGTAAATAAGTCTTCTTCATTCTTCTTTTCTTTTTTAAAATATTCCTCCCTGCAGGGAGCTTTATTCCCCAGTCTGGCAGTCTGGGAACAAGAGAAAGAATTTAATAGCTCCTGGCTTCTAATCTCAGGGCAGACAGAAAACTGCATTGTGACCTTGAGCAAATTATTTAAACTCTTTAACATCAAATTCACCTCTATTCATGCTCTCTGTAACCTAAACGTCATTATACTGAGAACTTAATTTGTTCTACATTCCCTAATATGTAATCCCAAGATCAGTGTTTGTCTTTCTCATGAGCATTTTGCAAGGGAAGATTCCTTTTCTGGTTTTGCTAGAATTCTGTATTTCAAAGTATTACAAGTACTGTGGGCTGTGTCCATCCTAAGGCTTTGGTTGTCAGTATTTCGGGTGGGATTGTGGATGAAAATACACAATTATTGACTTACAGGGAAAGAGGTTCCCTACATGCTGTGTGCCCCAT
Organism: Entomyzon cyanotis; assembly: GCA_024500445.1. Lineage (NCBI taxonomy): Eukaryota > Metazoa > Chordata > Aves > Passeriformes > Meliphagidae > Entomyzon > Entomyzon cyanotis. The sequence continues at coordinate 1,199,223 of JAKEPQ010000852.1, forward strand.
ATGGAAAGGAAAAGGCCTCAGCACAGGCATTCTGCTCACTGCTCATTTCCTGCTCTCATGAGTTCCTTCATTTTCCAGCTCCAGGTGCCTCCTGGAATGGCCCATTCTCCTGGCCGAGGGCAGTGGGGACAGCAGTGGGGACAGATCCCATCCCCAGCAGCACGAGGGGGAGCCAGGAGAGCCACCCTCCTCCTGGTGAGTTGCAAGGCTGCTTTCTCTCCTTTGTTTTTAAGCATTCAGTTCCAGAGGTGAAGGATCTGCCCCTGGGATGGAGAGGGACACTTTCCATCTCCTGTGACACGTCCTGTTGTCACAGCTCAGCAGCCCTGTGGCAGCAGGTGGGGGAACAAGCAGGTCCTGCTCCAGCAGCTGCAGGGCTCCCTGTGCTCCCTGTGTTTTCAGCTCCTGCCTTATTTATTTAAGTTTCTGGTTCTGATGAATTGTGAGAAGCTTACAGACTGAGGACAGTGGCTATAGACCCCTTGCCTCTAACACTTGCTCTACAAAACCCTCAAAAAATACAAATTGTGCTTCCAAGCACAATTATTTGCCTCTAAGATATAGGATGTAAGTGCTTTAGCCCTTAAAATGTACAAGAAACACATTTTTGGGTTGGTTTTGCCATTGGATGTTCGTGGATAAGGTGATGCTTGAGACTTGGAAAAGCAAGTTTCCATGTTGTGGTTGTCTGGCTGGAGGGCTGCAAACAAGGGCATTTAGACTTTACACAGCCTTGTGTCTATCCAGGCCTGATTGTTTAAAAAAGAGCCAAGATCAGCCATCCTGAACCACAGCAAACAGAGATTCTCCTTAGGATTGTGCTTAAAGTGGGGAGATCAAAACACTGGAGTGGGTAAATAGAGGCTTGTTGTGCTGATGGCTTTTTCTGAGTTGTATTTCTTCTGAATAAATTGACAGCAACTTGAGAAATTCTTCTGGGACTCCACTTGCATTTCTGAAGTATCACCTAAGCAGTAGCTCAGGCTTGCTTTCTTTTATGCTTTTCCCAGAAGAAATATAGCAATATCTGAAGCCTGGTTTGGTTTTTTTTTTTTGGGTGAAGTATCATTTTCTCTCACTCTTTTTAAATTGCATGCAGCTATTTAAATCTCCCACCCTATGTTTCTTTTGTAGAGGAATTTAGGACTAACACTTGCTCCTACTCTTGCACAAAGATGAGTTTTCCCAGCTGGAATATTTTAATTTTGTCACAAAGTTGGGGTTTTTAAAGAATATATTCATTTACACGCCAAGTGGCTTAAAAAAATTGGGTTTTATAACTGCAGAACCATTTGCCCCTCCCTCAGATAAGGTCAGCTCTGTGTCTCCCAATGCCCTTTGTGGTGCAGAACCTGCTGGGACAAGGAGCATAAGGCACTCCAACTCCCATGGTTGGAAGCACATCCTGAGGCTCTGGCTCTCCTTGCAGAACCCGTGCCATGCACTGCTCTTCTGGGAGCTGGGCAAAGCCAGGAGTGGGGCTTGAGAAATACCAGACACGGCAGGAGAGAGACTTTTCCAATCCCTTTTCGTTGAAAGGAGAGCTTTTCACAAGCCAGGGCTACAGGAGTATTTGAGGAGTATTTGAGGAGTATTTGAGGAGTATTTGAGGAGTATTTGAGGAGTATTTGAGGAGCATTTGAGGAGTACAGTGGTGTTTAGGGAGACAGGCAAGAGAGGGGGAGGGCAAAGAGAGACAACGTATTGGAGTCCTTTTCTTCTTCAGGTGTCTTTTAAAAAGGGGAAAAGGAGCAGACTGAGGGAAGTCAGTTCAGCAAGTTCTCTCCTGTCGAGCCCAGGCTGCTGTTTCAGTGCTGCCACTGGAGATCAGGAGCAGAGTAATTCCCTCTAAGTGCTGGACATTCCCTGGGCTGCCAAGCAGGAACCAAAACCCTCAGAGCATTTATCCCCAAGGGAAGAGATGAATAAAAACCCAACTGTGCTTGGCTGTGCTTCCTTCAGCGTTTTCTTTCACACTCCTTGCTGCACCAGCAAGTGTCACTATGGGCTTTGCTATTCAGCAGCAGAGACGAGAATGTGAGTTTCACACAGGAAAGGGGGAAAAGCCCTAATCCTGATTAGGAATGTGGTTTTTCACACCTCTGTCTCGAGTTAGTGACCCTGAACTCCACTCTCCCTGTGTTTGCATGGACAAGGTGACCTGAAATTATTTCTTAAACCTTTCACTCTGGAGTCATTTTAATGGTAGGATCATGTGACAAAATCTAAATTTTTTTCTCTTGTGGGGATGATTCCTGCTTGTAATGATCACAGTTTCATCTTCAAGACAGTCTCCTCCATAAACCATACTTTTTAAGTTCAACTTGTCAGATTTTCATATTTGGATTTGGGAGTGGAAGTTCATTGGGGTGCATTGCTAGTTCTTCAGATAAGAAAATGAAATATTTATTAATTTAGAAAAAGAAGTGAAATGAAATCTGTGACTGTAATTTTATTTCGCCTCTGCTTTTTCAATGTTGTTGAATATTTTGGCAGCATTTTCAGTATATTTAATATTAGATGGGGAAGTGTGAAAATGGAAATGCATTGAGGAGATGGAGAAACACCAACATTCCTGTTACTGAAACAAAACTAAATTATTATGAAAAATATTGTCATGAATATGGAAAGGAAGCAAGATTGTATTTTCTTCTCCAACTGTCTAGCCATAATTTCATGTTCCATAAAAAGAAAACTCAGTCACATGCCTGTGACACTGAAATGTTAAGCTCTTTCACAAATTATATCTGTGGGAGACATAAAACTCATTAAAGACACTAATAATACACATTTCTTCCTTCCCTGTATAAATATTTATTTTTAACCCTTTGTACCTAGCTGATTTAGGACATCACAAGCTCCTTCTCACATTTGGCATTTCCTTTGTCAAGAGAAATCTTGATGTGAGGCTGTGAGGTGTGGCTTTCAGGCTGGCAGCATTTCAGGGAAATGGAAAAGCTCAAATGCATCCATTGCTCTGTTTAATTCATCCTTGCTGCTGCTGTCAGCTGATGCAATCCTGCCTTGCCTAAGTACACTACAGAGGAACATTGACAACAGGAAGAATGACTAACTTCAGGGGGGAGAATTAGAATTGTTTGACCTTTCATAGTCTCTTTTCATCAGCTCTACAGAAAAGAATATCATAGCTCAAAGCTCTTGTTCCCTCAGGTTTCTTTCACTTTAATAACATTCCTGCATGGATGTAATAAAAGTCTCTTTTTTCATGAGCTCGTTTTTCTCCCTTTATTTCTGCTTGCCGTTCTTGACTTCACAGATCATGACCAGGACAATAGTAAAAATCTCAGACAATGCTGGAGGAGGCAGCACTTTTGTCTTAGCCTCCAAGTTTTTCATTTCCATTGTATCCTTTACAACGTGCCTCATAAAGCATTTGATGTGATAGATTCGGCAGGTCAGCTGGTGAGGCAGCTTTGGAGGAACACCTGGAGTAATCCTCCATAATCAAACCCTGCTCATTACTACCCTCAGCTTACAAGCTTTCCTAAGCCATGGAGCCCTTTTTATAAGCTGGCTGCTCTTCTTGTGGAACAAAATGTTCATTTGGAACAATCATCAACATGAATTTGTTGACTTTATGATCAGCTTATGGAACTCGTTTGCTCGGGAGGTCATCAAATTTTGTGAGAAGAAAACTTGGTTAAAGAGAACATCTCCAAATACACATTCTTTTAGTCTTTCCCTTCCACTAGAGGCAGCTCTTTGCTTTGATTGTGGTATTTTTCCTTTCTTCTCAGAAGCCTCACTTTACTTTGAGAGCCAACTATTCATGGGACTACTTGGAAGTCTTTAGATGTTTCAGACATAATGGAATAGATTCCTAAAACCTTGCTTTGTGTATCTGGGGGAGTGGGACAGTTTGGACACATCTGTCTTGCTCAGGATGATTCCCAGGCACCAAGCAGCACTTGGGAAAGCAAAGATGGTCATGCAGCTCACCCTGCCCTTGACTCTCTTAGTGAGCAAATGCAGCTCAACAGACAGAATATGTGAAAACCAACCCAATCTCACAGGAGCCTGTAGTGCTTAAATCCCTAATATAAAAATAAACTGTGGTCATAAACAAACATTGTGCTAAAATTAAACAAATATTCTTAAAATATACAGGCACTATGGCATGTCCTCTGGAGTGTAATAGCACATGTGGTTTCGTAGCTGGAACCCTTTTTACTTTCAAATTGATACTTCACAAGATGTTTTAATCATTATTCATATCTAAAGCAACATTCTGCCATTTGGTTCTTAGGAATCTCTGTAATAAACACATGAGCAGCTCATTAAGTCTCACTAAACACTTTAGTATTAGGCAAGAGTTATTTCATAGTTTAAACAGATAAATGGGCACAGCATGCCTAAATGACTTGTATAAGATAATCCATCATGTCAGCTGCTTGGTGTAAATACTCAGGGTGGCAAATCCTCTCTGTGCAGAACCAAGGATGCTGATGGCTTTGCAGAACAGGAAAAAGTTCTTTTTTTTCAATCCCAAGCCCAAGGAGCATCAAGTAAATCTCCTGTTTAACTGTGCTGATTCCCTTTGCCCAGTGCTCAGGGGACTGTGGCACATACAGTAAATTACTGCAGGAAGAAATCTCCACCAAGGTAACAGGTGCCAAATGAAATATATTAGTCAATAAAAAAACTATTAGAAAGCGAGTCCTTTTAATGTGATTTACAAGAGGCTGAAGTTACAAAGCAGCAAATGGAAGGAAAGAAAATTACACCAAAGAGAACCACTGGTTTTGTGGTATATATTGGAAAATAAAGGAAAAACTGTAAGTAGGTCTTGGCCATGGCCTGCTAACATTCATTCCCAAAGGAAATCCAGAATTTGAAAGGGAGATGGCAGGGAGATTTATTTATTGGGGTCAAAGGCTCAAGTGCAGAGACCATGCTCTGATTGCCTTCCCCTGCTTTCCCCTGCGCCGTGTGAGCAGAGAGGCTTTTGTGGAGGATGTTGTTGTTTGATGTGGACAAGAACGTGGGGATTAAGGAGAGGAAGTGATCAATTAATAACAATTCTGACAGGACTAATTACCAATGCCTGAGAGCTGACTGCTGCTGAGGAGCTGCTGCTTCTTCTGGGGGACCTCAGCTTGACCCAAAGGGGTCTCTTGTTGGAGCACAAGGTCAATGCTGAGAAAAGAGGGGTTTGGTTGAGGAAAGAGGGGTTTGGTTGAGGAAAGAGGGGTTCAGTTGAGGTGAGAGGGATTTGGTTGGGAAAAGAGTGGTTTGGTTGAGAAAAGAGGGGTTCAGTTGAGGAAAGAGGGGTTCAGTTGAGAAAAGAGGGGTTCAGTTGAGGAAGGAGGGGTTCAGTTGAGGAAGGAGGGGTTCAGTTGAGAAAAGAGGGGTTCAGTTGAGGAAAGAGAGGTTCTGTTCTCTCTGGGCTGAGTCGTGGCTGTAAAAACCCCATTTTGCCTCATGTTCCCCACCTGAGGAGTGGGAAATCCCTTTGCTCTAGTGAGAATCCATGACACAAATTATGTAATGGGTTGGTGTTTTTAAAGAAGGAAAACATGATTATTATTTTCACGATCTGTAATAAATCCAAACACGAAATGCTAATGTTGACAAAAGAGATTTCTGCTGCTATGAACCAAAGGCTGTTTGCACAACAGCTGAGAAGCAGGAAATCTCCCGGAGGTGATGCTGAATAAAGCATGTGCATAAGTAGGATGTTAGTTTAGCTCCTGGGCTGTGGTGGATCTGAGTGCCCTCATAAATTCACACTCACCAACAAAAAAAAAAAGAAAAGAAAAAAAGAAATGGGAAGGCAGCTTTGAAGAAATTTGTCTAAACGATGTTCTGTGATTATGTGTGGAGGCTGGGGGGTGGCTGGAGGAAAGGGAGGCAAAAACCTTGTCAGATTTAAACAGCCCACTGTGTACTCTGGGAAGGCCAATTCAATTCCTGCACTTTGAATTAGTGCCCTGCTACTGGAATCAGCTATAGGAAAGGCAGGCAGCACAAAATCAGTAAACTGTATACAGAACTGCTTCTCCATATTACACGCTATGTCATTTTATAGTGTGGCAAAATACTGCTGCAGCTACAGCTTTGTAATTAAGGGATTATTTTACACACATCTGCATTACAGAGTCTGTATATCGTTCCATGACTGATGTTCTGATGCCTTGAATTTATTTCAGAGCTGGGTTGGTGTTAGGATATTACAGGTTTGAAGATAAAAATTGTTGTTGTGCATGTTTCCCATAAAATCTCCTAAACCTAATCAGTTTGTCTTTGAGGAGAGCTGTCACATCGCACAGTGAAAGAAAAAAAAATAAAAAGGAAAGAGAAAATATATTTTCTACTGAAAGATATGGATAATGGAACAATGGCTCATCTGTGGTTTGATGTGCTCTCTCCTGGCTGCTGCCTCAGCCAAGTTTCAGAGTTTTCTTCATGAGCCAGTGGGGCTTAGAAGGGACATGGAAGAGTTGCCTCAACTGCTGAGCAGAGAGGAGGATCTGAGAGCCAAAATCTGCTGCCAAGCTGAAGTCAAACCGTTCTGGGGTGACCAAATGCCAACTCCTGAGGGATTGCCTGCATGGGGTGCACAACTCCATGAAAATGAGCTTATCCATTCTGAAAATGCATTCATGGCTCTCAGCTCACCAAAGGAAAAGTCAGTTCTCTGTGACTGCCTGGGGTGAAATCTGCAGACTTCTTCTGTCCTCCTGTGTTCTCTCCTTCTCATCCCAGGGTGTGAAAGAGGCTGGTCCTGGATTGGAAGAGGTTGTGCCTATTAGGATGGTTTTGCTGTGAAACTAAGCAGTGAATTTAAAAGCCTGACAAGAAAAGTGAGCACAATAACTGAAGTATTTTTAGACCAAAGTGTCTTGGGAAACCAATTTTGAAAAGTGGAATAATCTGCCTCCTAGAAAGTTCAGTTAAAGTCACAACATTAAGCATCATCAACTACTTATTCCCTATGGTTCAAATTTCACATATTGCACCAATTTGCAAAGTTGTGTCTCCTATACAGTGGGAAAACAATATGCAAAATATTTCTGATTGTGCAGGAGGTTTGTGCTCTGTGTCACCCCAGTGGGTTATTCCAGGCTCTCCCCCTGGGGAGAGGTGTCTTTCTGAGGTCTTGCACTGTCGAAATAGGTTGGTTACCTCAGCCTTCTCCTTGCCAAGCCTGGCAGCAACCCTGTGCATGTCACTGCCAGCTCTTCAGCATTAGGCACTTCACACCTGAAACTGCAGCAGCATCCCAGGAAATATAAAAGTGCAACTGGTGTGTGATGCTTTGAGCAATAACCCAAATGATATATTGATATACAGGTGTGAGAGAGAATGGGGAGGGAATAGAAACCCATGGTAAAAATTGGTCTTTATCTGCCCTGTGCTGTGCTATGAAAAATCCAGCCTTGCAGCCAAACTGGATCCAATTCAAGGATTGTTTAAACGAGCCAGCTCTCTGTTGGTGCTGGCTGAGGAAAGTATTGAAGTATTATGTGTGTCGGCTGTACAGCAAGAACAAAGACAAATAAAAATTGCATTTGCAAGCTCTGATAGCCTCGGTGGTGTGGGACAGCATTGCCTGACGGCAATAAGCCATAAAAACCCACCGAATTGTATCACCTTAGAATGATTAACTTTCCAAATACAGGAGGATCCTTGTGAGTATGCCAAAGTACATTTTGCTGAGGGAATTGAGGGGATCAATACTGTCCCTTTGAAAACGTTTCCATGGCATGGGGAAGAAAAATTAACTCGGGATGGTTTTGAGTTCTTGATGGGTTTGAGTTCACCGTGGCTGTGGTTGGAGGTGGGTGGAATCTGACAGCTGCATTCCCAGGTCTGGGAGAGCAAAAGTGGTTATAAGAAAGTTATCACTGTCCTAGGGGTACCCAGCTGGGATCACTGTGGGGTTTGGGAACTGAAAACATCCAGGCTGTAGATACATTCTGTGATTTCTGCTGATTCCCAGGTTTGCTTGCCATTCCCAAGGTATTTCTACTGAAAGAGAAAAGCCTTCCACACTGCCTTGTAAGAGCATTATGAGACTTAAATGGCATTCATGAACATGTTGTGAGGATTATCTGTGTTTTCAAATTCCATTCGAAAAAAATCTATGTGTGAATTGCTAAGTAGTATAAATCTGTTTAACTAAATTGTAGACTAAAGTGATATATTTAATATTTACAAGGATCCTCAGTAGGAAAATACATAAAATATTTTAAAGAGATATTTACTTTCAGGTTCCATTTGTTTAAGAAATATTTAGTACACAGTATTTTGACTTTTGATTGAGATGCATGATTTTGAAAGGAATTAAATCTTTCAGGCAAGCGTTCCAGACCTCTGGGAATTCCTAATGTAAATTCATGAATTAAGATGACAAGGAATTAAACAGGTTATCCAGATTAGGTCTGTAATACAAAGCCATTTCATTACTATAAAAGCTTCTTTCAACCTTAAAATGATTTACTAACCTGTTTGCATGGCGAGCTGCTGATCTTTCTCAGCAGGTCTGTTTTAGCAGTGTCATCACATGTTGGGAAAGCCTGGCTGAGCAGCAGGTCAGTGAAACTCAGGCTAACAGGCAGGAGCATCAATAATGGAGCTCTTGCAGTATTACACATCACACTGTGCTGCTCTCCCTGCTGCCCACCGAGCTGTCCTGAGCTCTGGAGACACTTCAGCCTTCCCACCAGGATGGAGAGGGAGGGCACTCTCCTCTCCTCTGGGTTGTTGCTGGCAGTGCTGCAAGGACACCACTGGAAGGGGATTTTCCACCTTCTCGAGGACACTGAGGTACAATGTGCCCCCAGGAGGGCAGATATCCCAGATATCCTCCTGCAATTCCCATTTACAGAGCAATCTACGTGCTTTAAAGGGTCTACAGAGCACAGTGAGGTCGTGCTAAGAATGAGAATGTTTGCTAATTTTCTGTTGTTTGGCTTCCAAGTTGTTCTCTCGCCCAACTTGCATTCTGCAGCAACATTGCATTATGTATCCCACAAAACAGTGCAAAATAAACTTGCAATCCAAGCACGAGATCATTTTCCAAACCAGCTGGAAGTGGGAATAAGCAGTTCTGACCCACTGACCTGTGTCCCAGGCAGGTTATTTTGTCACTCCCTTCCACCTCCCACTTATGTGCCAAAAATGCTGCAGCCCCAAGGCTCAGTGAGTGGCTCTCTCCCACCCTTCTTTTGTAGCAGCTTCTCTGGCTTTGCTGGAGAGTTCTCAACCAAACTGCTCCAGAGGTGAAAGTGCTCCACAGTGGCATTTATGAAAGCCTTTCAGAAATTACCATGAGCTGCATCTCCAGTACACAGCAACTGCAGCAAGTTCTGACAGCCACTTAGCAGGGATTATTCAGAACTCCAGCAATCAGTTCCCATTGCCATCTGCTCTCTGCACAAAAGGAACTGAGATGACTGAAGTGAGCTCTGCAGCTCAGGACTCAGCACAGTTTATTAGGTTACCTTAACTGAGGTCTGAGAAGTGCCCCAGAGCTGTCAGGAGCTGGTTCTGCAGTCAGTGCTAAATGTTGTCACTCTTACACACTTTACAGCCTTTACAGCAGAGTGGATCCCAGCATTAATAAAACATGGTGTCTCAGTGCAAGGATTAATTCAGTGCAAGAGCTATTTGAAGATGGCAATTAGTCCCACTTATGTTCAGCTGAAAAATTCAGCTCCATTTCCTATTGATAAAGTGCTGCCAGGAATGCCAAATCAATAATGGAAGGCATGATGGGATTGTGGCAGAAGGCACAGTGCTTAATAAACATGAGCATCATTGTGAGGTTTGTTTTGTTCCCATTTTGTGGACTTGGTCTTCTGAGATGAAGAGATCCTGGTTATGCACAACCAGAGGCAGAATGGCCCCATCAGGGATGGTTGTTTTCAGATTGCTCAGCTATGTTTTAACAGGGGGCTATGAGGATCATTATGCTAAATTGGAAATGCGAGTATGCCTGGACAGATAACTGTAATTGTCTACGGCAGCTTTGGTGGCTTGAGGGTTGTGCTGTCCATCCCCAAAGAGCTGCTAAGGACAGCATCCCAGCCACAGGTTTGCAGGGAGAACAAGTCCTTAGAAAGGGTGGCAAAATTCTGAAATTATATGTATCATTTGGGGAGAATTCAAGATATGATCCTTTATGGCTTTGCATCTCTTGATGAAAGGTTCTTTGCAATGTCTATGTAAAAACTCTATTTTGCCCCAGATGTCAGGGCACTGAGTGCACCAGTTTGGATATTAATGGCCCTGACCAGGCTCACCTGGAAGCTTTCCTAGCATGCTGCACTGAAGCAGCTGTTCTCTAATGTGACATTATGGGTGTTAGGAAGGTGCTGAGTGATGTCTGTGCATGTGATGTATGTGCATAACTCCATTAGCACTAATGGCACCTAATGGGCATAGCCTACTAGAAGAGAAGAGGCTATTTCTCTAAGTGTCACAGACTAATAAAAATGACATTTCAATTTGGATGTCCAACCTTCAATTTAGGCAGCAAGTGCTTCAGATGAATTTTTGACAGCTACAGTGCCATAATTAACTTGAAGCTCAAATGGAATTGTTTATGCAATTTCAATTGCTTATTCACATGATGGAGGACCTCCCTTCCCTTCTGTGACTTTAGGGGGAACATACTTGCATTTAGAAGTTTTGTTTTGTTGGTCTGCTGTATTACAGAGGCATATATATATGTATCAACTCAAAGGCTTGACTCTCCTAATGTGCATAAATATATATGCAACATAGAATGGGCTGGAAGCGACCCTAAAGCTCATCTTGTTCCTCCCCACTGCCATGGCAGGGACATCTTCCACCATCCCAGGTTGCTCCAAGCCTCATCCAGCCTGGCCTTGGACACTGCCAGGGATCCAGGAGCTTCTCTGGGCACCCTGTGCCAGGGCCTGCCCACCCTCCAGGAAAGGATTTCTCCCTAAAATCTCATCTAACCCATGAATGCATCCTGCATGTATCCTTTGTGCAAGGCAAGGTGCTCTGGATATGTCTAGAGCCATTGGAAGCTGCAGGGAGCACAGCACAGCCACCTCTGGCTGCACATCTGGCTCACCTGGCACAGCAGCCCAGAGCAGGGAGGAAGGCAGAGCACATCTGGAACTCAGGGTTCTGTGTCATCCATCTGGATAACTGATGCAGTGCTTGAGATCTTTCCACAGAAATATTTGTCTGGTGATTTATCTTTCTTTTTAATTTCCTGAGAAGTTCTCTTAAAGGATATTGCCTCGTAAGGAAAGAAGAATGAAGATTTATTAGCAACCAAAGAGGATTGTACATATCCTGTTTAATTTGCCTGGATGTTTCTCTGACCTTTGCTGATTTTGTTTACCTAACAGACTTCAGTGAGACGCCAGCTCTTGCAGGTCACACCATTTATATCAGCCTTTCAGCTTCTGGGGGCGTTTGGGGTGTGATTGCATTGAACCACAGCTGCCACTCAGACAGCAGAAATACCATTTGACAAACTTGACATGTGGCCTGGAGTAGCTAGTAAATTTTGTGGTGCTCTTTATGGATTTGATTGTTTCAGCATTCATGACAGTAATTTTCAGTCACTCTGATGATGATTATTTTAGCGCTCATGACACTAATTTTTCACAGCATCCTCAGTAAAACATGTCAGTGTTTCTAAGGTTCTAAATGTGGCCATTTCCATGAGAGAGCACAGGTTTTGGGGTATCAGTTCTGCCTTTGCCATTGCCCTCAGGGTTTGGCCAGCCTGGGGACAGACAGAGGGATATCTTAGGTTATCTTAGGGGGTATTGTTGGGAAGTTTGTTCTCTGTGTTCAGCTCTGAGTTGTCCCTGCTCCCTGCTGTCCTGCTGTGATCTGGGGACACTTTCATGGCCAGTGGAACCCTGCAGTGGCAGTGTGATCAGGGCTGCAGGGAGCTCATCCAGCAGCATTCCCTGCCCTGGGAACAGGGGAGCAGCCCTTACTGCACACCTCCCTCTCTGTTTGACATTTCTGGCTCAGTTTGCTGTTTTTATTTTAATGCAGAATGCTCTTGCCTGAGAAAGCAGTGCTTTGCAGGCAGGTGCCTTGAACTGTTCCACTGATGGGGGTGAGTGTTCAGCTATGAGGTGCTGGTCATGAATTTGATGGTTACATATGGAGATTTGTGCTCAGTTAGCTTTCACATCCTCCCTGGGATTGACTGGGGATGTTTCAGGCTGAGGTTATATATGAAGATTTTAATCTGTGTCATAAATTCACCATCATGGTGCAGCTGCTGGAGTAACTGCAGGAGGGAAGGCAGGGCTGAAATGAGAGAGAGCACTGGAGAGTTGCCTGTGGGGTGCTTGCAGCTCCTGCTGTTGTTCATCCAATGTCCATCTCAATGACTGTGTTAGGGGATAAAGTATTTCTCAGAGTGAATTAAGTGGATATAATCTAATCCTTAAGATTTTTTTTTTATGTCTGATGTATTCAAAGCAAGATTTTCAATTATGATACCAGATGTCTAGGACTAGAGCAGTGGTTGATGGAAATCAGTGTAGCTCTGTTAATTACAGACTGAATGGAATTTCATTTTAAGTTGGCACCACCCTTTGTACAAGGGAGTGAATCCAGCTGTGAGATAAGTCAAATTGAATCAGACTGTAGGGATGCTGTTTCTCCAGTCTAAGTAAAAAATAAAAATTAAAAAAAAAAAAATCTATTCAGCTGTGGTTGAACAGAATGGCATGGATTATGAAGACATTGTGCCTTTCATTATTGTGTTAATATGTATGCAGAAATCAATCAACTTAAACATGATTTACTGTTGTTTTTAGAAAAAGCCGTTAAAGGTCTCCTTTCTTCTGGTAAGTAATGTAAATGAGCAGAATATTAAATCCTGCACTATATCCATTAGGAAATCAAGCAGTTAAACAAGTATGAGTGGATTAATTCTCAGAGCAGTTTAAAAGCTTTTCCATTAAGTTATTAACTACACATTAGCAAAGAATAATGCTTAATGAAAAACGCCTTCAATATCCCAAAATACACAAATCAGCGGAACATAGAAATGTTGGCATGGCTTCCAAATATTACTGAGCAATAGCTGCACTGCAAAATTTATATAGGACCTCATTAATGAAACAGTCAAAAGCTATGAGATCTTTTATGTATGACATGAGCTCAGCAAGGTAGAAGGAATAGCTAATTATGGTCTATTAATGCCAGGGAGCTTCAGCAATGCTGGGGGGTGGTGGGTGAAGGTTTTTGGTTGTTTTGGGGTTTTTTATTGGTGGTTTTTCAGGTGGTTTGGTTTTGGTTTTTTTTCTGGCAGTCTCATTTTGAGAGGTTCTTGTTTCGATTTTGTGCTCTTACAAGTGACAGAGGCATCACCAAGGAGCTGATTTGCACCTCACTCATCCATCCTAATCTTCCATTGCACATCCACCATCCACCTCTCCCCTCCACCCACTTCCCACTCCAAGGGCTGACAAGAGAAACTCGTGTGTCTCATTAAAAATACCAGCCCTGGGTCGAATTTTTGAATATACACCTAGACATTGGTGCTTTCTTTTTGCCTCGCAGAATTAGGGCATGAAAAAGGATAATGAATGTTAAGCAAAGTTAAAAACAGCTTTAGAGAGAATTAAAAGACAGAAATGTAAGATTAGGTTGAACTCACACTTAAAGGGATTAAAAGACTTTCATTTGTCCTTTGATCTCATTTGTGTTGCCAAAAAGATCTTTAGGGTCAATGCCGTGGAGGATTATCACCGTTCTGAATTATTGTTGGGATTTGCAGCAGTGGATTACATGCAGGAAAAATGGCTTCCCATGGAAATTGCAGAGACACCTTCCTCATTTCAGCCTCTGTTTTAAACTGAGGGTACAAATCCCAGCAAATGCACTCCACTGCATCACCCAGAGAGAGAGAGAGAGAACTCCCACCCTGTTGAGAGCAGAGGGGATTGTTTTCTGCTTGGCCTTACCTGGTGGGTAAAAGCCATGGGAAGTTCCTTGGGCTCACTGCATGCAGACACAGTGGAACCCAAGGGTTAGAGTGGAGCAGCCAAACTTCTGGATAAATGCAAGCAGAATATCTCTTTTCCCTTTACAACCTTTGCCAGGGCAAAGGAAATGCACAGAGCAGATAGGCACAACCCAACTCTGAATGGAGCTGGAGGCTCTCCAGATAATATGGAATTTTTGTGGACACAGAGTTTGTCAGGGTAATATTTTGAAGTTTCTCAGGGAGTCAGGAGCTAATTAGACAATGTGCTGAGAAAATGCTGATCCCCTGTCTGAGCATTCTCTGACCTCAATCTCTCGCTGAATTACTCAAAGCATTAAAGAGCTGATAGGATGACATGTGATTCCTTTTTTTTTGCTTCAAACATTTAAATTAAGAAGTACAGGGACAGTTTATTTGCCTGTATGTGCTTCTGTCTGGATCACTGAGACTGGAGATTTCAGCCTTTCACTTCCATGTCCCTCCTATCTATCCTGCAAGAGCGTAGCTCCTGATTGAAACACTGAAAATGTCTGAACTGTGCCAAAACCTGAATTTTAGGGTGGTGGCATGGTGTGACCTACAAGCCTTCAGAATGCTGCAGGTCCTCACATCTGCTCAGGGATTGGCTGATACCTGTTCAGCCATCAGCATAATGGGAATTACATCCATTTAGGTTCTTTTTGCTGTTGAATTGAAGGAGCAGCTTGTATCTGTTACCTTGCAGTTGTCCATTAAACACATGGAAGAGTAAAATGGATTGGAGCCAAGTTTAGTGGTGCTTTGTCTTTACAAACAGGAATCTCAGACTATCAGAGTTAAGGAAAAAATGTCTCATGGTAACTTCATGTAGTTGCATTGCAGAGCAGAGCAGGACAAGCTCTCCCTGATCTTACCAGCATCAGACAAACTCCATTATAGTTCCCTTTTGGGTTTCAAGACCAGCTTTGCATAACAAACCAAACCAGGAAAATTGTGTTTATTCCTAACTCCAGCCTGCTCAGGGGCTTCTTCAATTAGCTTCTGCAATTACCAGATGTTGATTTGCTGCTGCAAAGTCAGTTTTCAGGGATGACTTGGAATCTCAGCCTCAAACTACACAATTTATTATCTTCTGTTCGTTTAGAAAAAAACAACTTGTCAACACACCTGTACCACCAAATAAACATGCCAGGCTTATAAAAAGGTCATTAAGCTTTCCCTGCCCTTTCAAGGCTTTAATGTTTTAAGTGTTCTCCTGTCTCCTTGCCTGGTGCTGAGCCCAGTGCAGAGCTTTCTGAAGCTCCTCCAGCTGTCCCCTCCAGGCTCCTGTCAAATCACCTGCTCCACCCTCAGCAGCAGGGAGGCTGCCAAAAACCCCAACACGCCCAGGTAACATTGCAGATCTAAAAGAAAATGGTGAAGATTTTATTAATACTGACAGTTTTATCTGACAGGCTGGGGATTAGGGCACTCTCCTGCCAAATACCTTTTTGTTTTTCTCCTCCCGTTGTCCTGTGCTTAAGTGGCTGCTTATGAGGTATTTTTTTCCCAATTAAAACCACAAAATCCACTGGAGATCTTATCATGTACTTAATGCATCAAGTATGATGGATCTCCAACTGAGAGCCTCTGAATTCTACCCTAATACAAATAGCAATTGTTCAGGATCTATCCAAGAAAACATTACCAGTGAATTTATCCTGATAGGTTTATAGAGCAGCCTTCCAGGAACCTAATCTTTACTCACATCTAGTGCTTGCAGCATGGATATAATTGCAGTGAAATGCATTTCCTCAGAAGGCAGAGGAAAATAAATATTTTCCTAATGAGGATCTTGTAACTGAGAAACTCCTTCTTCTCAGGAACAATCAGACTGAGCAGTTTCCTTGACACAGGGAGACAGAGATGTCTTTCAAAAAGGAGGGTTTGCTGACTCCAAGATAATGAACATAATAAAGATAAAAAGAGCCCCACACTTGTTTCTTCCAATTGCAATGTTGTATACTAAGCCCCAAACCAGACAAAAAGGAGTCACTCTGAAACATTTTTATTGTAGCATCTTCTGATGCTGTACAGCAAATGGAACTGTGTAGGAATAGAGAATCAGACTGTGGTCACTCCAGTCCATTCTCCATGGTCATCTGTCCTTTATTCCAGAAACCGAAAATGTTTCCCACATAACCTGTTGTTTGCAGTCACCGTGGGTGTTCTCTCATATCCTCCCTCTCTTCATGTCCATAAATGTGTATTTGCTCCTTCTTACCACTGTTTGCTATAAAAACCACAGTTATAAAAGCACAATTCTGCTCACAAGCTGCAGTCATAATTCAAACTCTCCCTGCTAGGGAAGATGAAGTGCTTTGCTTCATAAAAATTTTCAACTATTTTTGCTTTTTTGTCAAGTGTCACTTTTGTCATGAAATACCTATAATTGCACCTTGCTCTTGTTGCTGGATTGTTTTCCTTTTCTGATAGAAACAGTGGAAACTTTAATTGGTTTCACCTTGTGGAGGAAGTGACAGTTCTCTCCCTCCTTTAAGAGATGCATTTGTCAATTAAATAATTTTGAATATTTATTTGGGAAGCAGCTCCCAGCTGCTGTTTATTGTGCAAATGCAGCAAGTTATCTCAGGCACTGGAGTGTCAAATTATCCTCTTCTTTAGTTTTTATTCCATTTTCAAAGAAACTCAGACCTGTGTGTAAGTCTGCCCACGTGAAAATGGGCTGTGTATTCCCTGGGAAGATTTCTGCAGGGTCAGATCATCAAATTCATCATAAAACAAATGTGAACAGACTCCTCCATTCAGTCTTTGTTCCCACTTTGCTAGAGAAACCTTCCTCTTTTCATGAACATGGATGTCCTTGACTTTATGATCACTCAACACTTTAAAATTTGGACCACGCACTTCAAAATACTCCAAAAGAGACTCTCAGAGAAGCCAATGGCCTGGAAAACCAAATAAAAACGCCTCCAATTAATAAAAAAACCAGTCCTGGTTTTATGATTTACCTGCAGTTTATCATGGGAATGCCTCTTGCTCAGCAATTTATTTAGCTCCATTAATAACTCTGCCTGCTGCAAGCTAATGTTGCCTCTTGGTTCCGGATTATTCATCTTTGTTTTGATCAAAAGCACAGAATATTGGATCCTATTGTATTTCAGCTCCTCCATTTCTCATGTTCCTCGTTTCCTTTTCCTCTTTACAAGTTGTGCACATCCATCTAAAAGTGGAATTGTTTCATACCAGAAATAAAATTATAAGTCCCCGAGGGTTTCAGCTTCTGTTGCAGTGGCAATTGTTCACCCTTTCCAGTCGGTGAGCAATCACCATTTAACACAGAGCTCCAGTCAGATTTCCTAAAGAGGAAAAACAAAAAAACAGCAAAAGAAGCTTGATGCCAGGATGTGTTTTCCTGTAAATCACACAGCTGGAGCAAAGCACAGCCATTGTAATGCTGGGCTGACACTCCTTTCCACTGTACATCTAATGCTGCTGCCATAAACACCGTAAATCAGCACACTGGAGCTGGGAGTGAACTCCCAAACACCCCACTCTGAACCTGGTGCTAGCTGCCAGCCATAAAACATTTCCCTCCACCTCACTCACTTGTTTACAGCTTGTTTGCTGCCTTTCTAAACTTCCCAATGGCTCACACTTGACATCAATTGCTACGGCAAAGGGAGCATAAATGAAGGAAATAGACTTCCCAGCCATTGAACTTGGTCAAATAGCTTCTGGCAGGCCATGACTGAAGCAGATTGTTTTTGCTTCTTAAGGCAATTTCAGTATCATTTTTATTTTTTCCTGTGCTTCCTCGAAATTATTTTAAGAGAGTTCATGTTTGGATGACCAGCATAGAAATTCATGTGACTTAAAGCTGAAACCCCAGCCTGCTCCTGGCTCCTGATGTTTCTGGGACACTTTTCCTGGGAGTTTGGGATGTCTCTCCTCTGCAATGCCTGGGGGCAAATGGCTGCTTTTGATGGGTTTGACTGGGTTTAGAGAGGCATTTAGGAGATTGGATATTCACAGCAAATTGTACCTCACTTTTCCCATCAGTGCTTGGCTGGAGAGAACTCTTTGCTGGGTAGGAATCTCTGCCCTGTTCTCGTGGCTTTGCCTGTGCCCCATTCCTGCTCTGGGTAGGTTCAGCGGGTGAGCAAAACCCAGCCAAGGAAAAAACAGATCAGGCATCTGAGGCACAGAAAATCTCCTTTTGAAAACATCTCTCTCTTTTTATTGTCCCCCATCACAGATTAGCAGCCACTGCTAAGCTGTGGGTTTTTTGTGGTTTGCTGTTGTGATTTGTCAGCAGTTATTTTTCAAGTGTTCTTTAACAAAAAAAAAGATGATTTTTCTGTTTTCCAAGTCTCCTTTTTCCCCCTAAAGCTGGGCAAAGTTATTTTCAAGTGCTTTGTGGCTCCTTAGATTCAAACTGTGAAACACTGTCAGAGGAGACTCTTTCAGGATAAAAATAGGATTTTTCCATGGGGGATCTGTCTCTAAAACACTTACAGTTGTTGCCAGGAAAATGCATTTCACTGCAACTACTTTACTTTTCTCTTTAGTATTAAAATCTCTTTTCTCTGCTATCCTCACATGGAAGCAGAAAGGTAGAGCAGCTGTGGGAGCTAAAGACAAATAAAATTAGCTCTAAATACAGCAGCTATTAGTGACACATTCTAGAAATATGACAGCAAAATAAAGCTGCTCAGAGTCCACTATTTATCACCTGCTACCAGAAACCTCCCTGTGATCTGATATAATAGGGACACTATCAGCTTATTAAACATCACAGCTAAAGCAGGGGAGAGGTGAAGACTTGTATTTTCCTATATTGCACTTATCTTTTAATTCCTGGTTTGGAATGAAAATAAGGCATTTAAAAATCAACAATTTACAGAGGTATTTTTGCTTTTACAGTAATTAGAAGGTGAATTATAAAGGCAAATTAATATTTGTGGACTTCTCAGAGCTGTAGCAAAACTCCTTCCTGGCCCCCAAATGTAGAAAGGACTCAGATCTGTGGTTCAGGATTTCTGCCATGCCTGGCATTCATCACTAACATCAATTATTGCGGTGAAAATTGTTGCTGTAACTTGTCTTTTTTGCCTAAATTCAATTTAATACAAGCCAAACATTGCTATTTCTTTTAAAAGAGGGTTGCAACAGAAATGATATGATGTGACATTCTCGAGCCTTGCAAATAAACGCTTTGGTTTGCCTTAAGTATGATATAAAAACTAACTTAGGAGAAAATCCTAAGTTAATTAGCTGCAGCATGATTTATTACTCCTAAATTCATGCGAGTGGATTGGAATAGCTGAACACTTTTGGTGCCAAGAGGCAGGGATGGAAAGCAGTGTATCCTGGCTCTCCAAAGGACTCTTTCAGGCTGGGGGTCTATTTTAGGTACTGTTATTCAAGGGTTTTGCTCATTGCTGCCAGACAAATGAGAAATTCCCAAAGATCTTCTACAGGACAACTTCAATTTGCAAAATTGACAAAATTCACTTAAATTCACACTGATGAGTTGAAAACCACTGCATTTCTAACAACTTGTTTTGCAGTTTGATGTGTATTGAACTCTTCCATAGGACTGACAGCTCACAGCTATCAAAGATCTTTAGAAAGAGCAATAAGTGACCCTGGGGTCTGCTTTGGAATTGTTGAGGTGAATTAAGAGTCCCAGCAGCCTTGACATCCAGTAAGATTTAGGGTTCCTCAGTCACCAGATGCTTCTGAGAGCTCAAACCCTTTTGCAGTGGAAGCCAAGGAAGCAGAGCAGTGATTGCAGAAGGCTCAGCAAGAGGAATGAAGCCACATTGCAGTTCTCTTGACTCTGAGCCCAGCATTCCTGCAAGACCTGACAGAGCCTGGCTGCTGGTAAATGAAATCATGGCAGGCATGGCTCTAACTTCATTTCAGCAGCTGGGCTCTCTGCTCCACAACAGGCATGGAAAAGGAAATCCAATTTCTCCCATTAAAGCTTGGTTGTATGAGAATCTGAGCACTTCATTTCTTCTCAGAAGTTCTGTCCTACCTCCCTTTCATTTGGGAAATGCAGTGGTGGTGAAGGCTTGCTAGGGATCCTGTTGGGGCTCACCTTGAATCACACCTTATCATAACTAGAGCTATTTAAGCAGCAGAAATTAAAGATTCCTCAAGTCAACCATGACAGCTGCAGGACATCTTCCCCATAACGCACATTATTGACTCTGCAGAACAGAAGGTATGGTGGAAAGGAGGAAGATTAATTGGATTCTGCTGAGCCAAATGGCATTTGACACACATTAGACAATATCTGCATATGTTATTAAAGCTATGAGTAAGTAAATGCCATTCCTCATTTCCATTTGCAGCCTGGTCCATTTTGAGGCACAATAATTGCATGGATGTGACATCAGTGGGTTTTTTCAAAATGTCAAGGGATGCATATTTGTATTTATTTGTGTTTAATCTGCCCTTGTCCAGCCTGTTGCTTACATGCCCTTGTGGCTGAAGGAGCAGTGTTAAGTGAGGTTTGCATGCAAATTTTGTGTTACACAGTATTACCAAGTTGGTTTCCTTTCCCATTATCTTTATATTTGTCTGACAAATCTGTCAATTCAAAACAGGCACTAAATCATGACCACTTGTCTTTCTCTTTTGCAGCCTTCTGTCCTATCCTCTCTCTTCATTTCATTTGCTAGTATATGCCTGATTCTTTGGCATAATTTTGGATCCAACAGTACTTAAATGTGCAAACAAGCCAAGTACTTTGAAAAATACATTGAAGTGCCTGCCAGAAAATAGTATTTTTCTCTTCTGGGTAACATTGATACCACAACTCTTGATGAAACTCTTCTGACCTGAGAGAGAACTTCCATTTCTCCTCAGGGAATGTGGGATCACTGCTTGCTGTGCTCAGCCACTTGGAGCAAAAGAAAATTACTCTTTTTAAGAATTATCCAGTATTTTTTGTCCAGCATTGTTCAGGATAAAATCAACTTTTCTCTGCTCTTGATGCATGGTGCTCCCAAAATGGCAAAGCACATTCAGTCTCTGATTTAACCTCCTAGCTTTGCTTTTACTCTTCTGCTTCAAGTTCTTTTTAATTTAATGTGCACAAAAGCCACGTAATTTGTACTGTGTGTGCTGGGTGGGAAGGTGAAATCCCAAATTTAAGGCATCCTCCTAGGGAATTCTGCTTTTTCTGGAACCCCACTGAGGGAGCTCCATCCCAAAGCCCATAGGATCCATGTTTCTTCATAATGGATAATTCAAATAATTTGAATTTCAGGGTTTGCCCTTGAAGATCAAAAGAAATTCGAGGTGATTGAGCAACGTGAATTAAACAACTGGTAGGAAAATCCAGCAGATTTCAACAGAGTTCTCCAATTTGTGCAAAAAACAGATAATTCTTGGTGTGGACATGACTGAGATAAAGGGGAAGAAATACCCAGAAAAAAGGATGTCCACTTGGCACACTCCCTCTTGGCCATTACTCACCAGGAGTTTGATAGCACAATGCTGCACTTGACAGCAAAGAGAAAATGGTGAAAAGCAAAAAACACATTTAGCACAAAATTAGGATGTTGGGAACAAAAGGCTGATACATTAGAGGACTGAAAAATCACCATGTTTTAGGAGTAGATGATTATAGCTGGATTATAGTTGTGATATGCAAACAGAATAAAGTCCAAATCTGTCATGGAATGTATAGCAGTGCTTTTAAAAGGGCTAATTTCATAAAGCTTAAAATAATTATGAGCCACATTGATTTAGAGAAAGAATTCAGACTGAAAAATTTGAATAATTGGAGACTGTGCAAGAACACTTTGCTAGATGCTGTGCAGAAATATCTCTACAGATGAGAAATTCTCCTATAATGATAAAATATTTTCCTGTAATGGCTCTAATTATGGCAGATGCTAAACAGCAGGCAATAAAACTGTCATATTTAAATTGGCAAATCAGGTTTGGCTGCATCCTCCACTTCTAAAGGGTTGGCCAAGAAACCCAGGGCCATTACTGGTGGTGTTCAGGAAGCCTTGGAACACAGGAAAGGTTTGGAGAAAACACAGCAAATTGATATCATTGCAGTGTTTAAGTTTGGGGGGACAGGGTATTTGATAATGGCTTATTAAGGAATTGTATTAGTATGATTATTTACAGTTTGTGGGGTTTTTTTAAAGAAAACAGTCTAGTTCCTATTTGCATATTTAATTTATTAAATATATTAAATATATTAAATATACTTAAAATATATATGAAACACACACATCACACACATATATATATATATACACATATATATATGAACTGGATTGAAGCATTATCAAAATCATCTCACAACTTCTGTCCAGACAATTTTTCTTAGGGATAGGCAGCATCAATTTTTCATTTGGAAAAAGCCAGTTCATTCTCTTTTCTCTTTTCTTTGGAAATAGATGAGTTTGAGCCCTGAACAATATATTTGCCAGACATTCTGGCCTTTATTCAACAAGATAGATCAATCCTGAAGATATAAAATACCAGATTTCAAATAATAAAAAGTATTTCTATTTTAAAAGTTTAATTATGAGTTTTAGGCGGAGATAGGCAACAAAGTTAGGAATTGGAATGCAGGAGATACAATATAAATTAATTCTGTTCCGATTTTCATTATTTTTTTCTGAATGATATTTAATAATATTTAGTACATAGTTGGATCATTGCTTCTATTTAAAAATTGGCTGTAGGAATAAACCTTACCCTGATTTAATTTGTAACATCTCAAGACAGATCCTGACAGAGGCCATGACTCCAGTTTGGAGCTCAAAAGTGAAACATCTTGTCTGCCACTCTTCTCCCAAGAGCTCCACCAGCCTTCCCTGAGGCACGAGGAGCCCTTGGAACATTGATTTCCAGTAATCAACCATTGCTACTGGCAATTTGCAGCGTGCTGGGAGCTGCTGGGAGCTTTGCAGTGGTGCTTACAGCACATGTCCAACTCCTGCAATTGCCACAGAGTCGGGTGCTAGCCTGGCAGGTTTGCTGCTCTCAGAGTCATCCTCTTGCTGTGTTTGCTGCTGCTGGATTCTTCAGCCTGGAGGGTTTGCAAGAATGAGCTGTTTGTCTGTTTTTCTGGGAGAAATCCCTGTGCCTGAAGGAAAAATCCGTGCCTGGGAGGAGTTCTGATACAGTCTTTGTTGGAGATGACACAGCTTTTGAAATTCTTTTGTCACTGCAGTCAGGGGTTTGTTGGCCTTTGCCCAGGGAAAGGGAATGGAAGGTTCTCTTCAAAAGCCTCTGTTTCCACCAGGGCAGGCCTGGTGAGTTGGACATCTCCATAGTTTGGGACTTTACCAGCAGGTACACTGCAGGTAGGTGACCTTTGAGGGACACTGAAGAACATCAACCCAAACATCACCCCTGGCACTGTTGAGACACCTGGTCTGGAAAAAGACTGATAGGAGAACCAGAGAATGAGGATAAATTAGTATCAAAGACAAAGGTATAATTAACCAATAGGAAATAAAATCCTAAGTGTGTAATTATATAATAATTACATTTTTTATATATATATATATATATATATATATAATAATAAAAAATAATATAATAAGGGACCCATGAATGAGAATTGCTTTGGGATTTGTGTGTATAAAGCTGTGGACAGTCTAGTTAAAAGATATGTGTCATGTTTTCCATGCTACATCCTGGCCAGAATGAGGTTAATATCCGATTCTCTATCACTGCAAACAAAGTCCTAGAGGGTTTTTCTTTTCCTCCCGAATTTTGGTGATACCTTCACCTACCTGAACACCAGCCACCATTATCATCTGCTGTTATCTCGGGGTGCTGATCAGCACTAACAGCACCTCCTGGCTGCTCCTGGCAGTTCCTTGGAACAGGACCTTCCAGATGAGGGAATTAGCAGCGATCCTGGGAGAATGGCGTGCCTGGGAGGTGATGTAAATAGCTTGCTTGATGATTCTGCTAACCCAAAGTGGCATGTGATTGTAATGGAAATGCTACACTGCTTGGAAAACAAGATATTAATTTAGAACATAAGGACAAGAAGAAATAATGTTTGGGGATTGAGTAAAGGGCATTCAGCTTCTCAAGGCTCATTTCCTTTTTCTGTAGTACTCCATTAAGCACAAGATGCTATCATGATTTTTAATGACCTCAATATTTTTGCCTCACCAGCTCTGTCTGGTAGACAATTCCAGACACCTGTGATGGTTCACTTGATTGATAACACATTCCTGTGCTTTAATTCCACTGGAGAAACTCACTGGGAATCTCCACCATGAAGGAAAAATTTCCTTCTCTTCCCATCGTAGTAACGAGTGGCTGGAATCAAGAGATTTACACTGCTGCTTGAAGTTTAATGGCATTGTGTAATATTTTTTTTTCTAATTGAGTAACACTCTACATCAATTTGCAGAGCATCTCCATACATTTTAAGAGCTGATTAGTGCAGGAGTCCTTAGCGCTTTGGATGAGGTGTTCAGTCTGACAGTGATTGAATCTCCTGTGGCAATTCAAACCACCAGGAATGTGGTTTTCCCAAGAGAGGAGAATGCTAATGGGCTGGAGATATGAGTGGGAATATGTTAATAAAGGAGCTTCTCCTCTCTCTGAACTGTGCATTCCTGTTTTCTGAACTACAGCACATGGTATTTCTGTGTGCTGGGAACCCACTGCCTTGCTTTATGCAGATATTGGAAAAGACATCTGTAGAAATCCTGGTTTTGAACCATTATGATGGAAAAATAAACATGTTCATATTTACATATTTACGGTGCAGGACTGGCCAGAAGTGCCAATCAAATGTTACAAAAATCCTGTGAATGGAAATGTCTCTGTGTCCTTGTAAAAGTCTATTGCTGTTGCTAATGAGTAGTCTGGAAAAAAAATCCACCAATTGGGCAAAATCACCCAAATATGTTAATTTATAAACATTTAGGGATGACCAAGTTAGCATAAACTTCAGCCCTGACTCAAATCCTCTCCCACCAGCTGCTTCTGCAAGTTTTAGGGTTCTTCTTAGATAACCAGGGCTTTGATTGACAATCCCTTGTACAAACCTTTTGCACATCTTTGCTTTATTTAGATTTGCAATAATTTAAAAATACGATTCAATGCAATCTTAGGCAAAGAAGGCTGTAGTAATTAATTACATTTTGTCAGGAAACAGTATTAAATTCCATCCTTTACTGGACGATTCTGCTCATACTTATAAATGTAGTGACCTTTATTAAACATCTGCTGCTGAAAGTTTATCCTTTCCTTGAGAGACAGAGGGAGAAAGAGAGAGGTTTGGGAGGAAAACTGAAATTTTCCATCTGAAAATGCAAACTGTGGGGTCATCCTGGCTCCTCCAAATGCCCAGAAGCTGTTTCTTTGTTACACGGGATGGAAACATTTAGAAACACCAAGAAGTTGCTAAGAAATTGAAATTCTGTTCTCTGGATGTAGAGATGGAAAACAAGAAATGCAGACATTGGACATCCTGAACTATGTGGTATAAATATATAAAAGCTCTTATTTATAACTGCAGAATGCATAAATAAAAAAGGTCCATATTCCTCAGAAATATCCCAAAATCTTCAGGCTGGGAGAGCCCTTCAGGACCTTCTTTCTATCCCAGCCATCAACCCAGCAGCACCAGCATCACCCCTAGCCACGCAGAGAAGAATTATTTCTACAAACCTCTTGCCATGTAAAGGATAACTCTTTACTGAAACAATGAAATAAAATCCCCAAAATGCTGCTCCTGTCTTTGCATGAGTAACTGTGAGTTACAATTGCTCCATGCATGAGTGCCCAATGATTCAATGCATGAGTGAGCAACTATCTCATGCATGAGCTGCCCAATTATCTCATGCATGAGTGCCCAACTATTTAATGCATGGTTGCTGCAATCATCTCATGCATGAGTGACCCAATTATCTCATGCATTAGTGCCCAATTATCTCATGCATGAGTGCCCAATTATCTCATGCATGAGTGCTCAATTATTCATGCATGAATGAGCAATTATCTCATGCATGAGTGCACACTTGCAGCATGCATGAGCAGCCAATTCCTTCATGCATGAACACCCAATTAATTAATGCATGAGCACCCAATCAATGTGTTACATGGAATGTACCCAATTAATGCATGAGTGCCCAATTATTTCCTGCATTTCACTTGCACAATTTCTGCCAAGGTCACTCAATTATCAGCAGTGCTGGCTGAAACAGAGCTGCCTGATCTGTGCTGCTGCTCTTGTGGAGCTGAGCATTGCTGGAGCACCTCGTGGGTGTTGGTGAACTCCTGTTCAGGAATTCTGTAAAAGAAGCTGAATCTGATGTTATACGATGTCGCTGTTGAGCCGCTAGCAGAGAAAAGGACCCAGATTCTCAGCGTGGCATGAAAAGAGAGTTTTATTATTTTGATTCCAACTTATATAGACTTTTCAGAGGTCACCCAGATTGGTCAGTCAGAAACCTCCCCCTAGGCCTGATTGGCCAGGCCTGAACTGCCCAAATCTCGAGACACTGTTTTTAATAACATCCAAACTTTATCTTTGTTTATAAAACACAGGAGAAAGTTCTCATGGGAAAGACCTGTGCTAGCCACAATATCAAGCATGGCACACAACAGATTGCACCAGGACTAAACAAGAGATCAGGAAATGGAATTCCCAGTTTATTATCCTCTGTAGGCCTTATGCAAACCATTTGGGTGTGGACCTGAGGGTGAGGGTGGTTATATCTCATAAAAAGCAAAGGATTACCAAGCAGACTGAAAAACACTGATAGTGGAAATTGCTTTTTTATTAATCCACGCTTAAATTCCCTGTCTGTAATTCTTGTGACCTAAATAGTTGTTCAGTGTGAAACCTCAGTGCTCCAGCAGCTGTGGGACATCCTTGTTTCTTTTCCTTTTTTGGAAAGACCACACCCCCTACTCCTCCTGTGCCGTGAGAAATGTTTATCAAGTGTAGCATTAATTGTCTGGTATTAAGTTGCTGATGTTTTTAGCTGCTGTAATATCTGCCTGCAACAATCCTGTCTGGGCTCAGTTCTGCTCTTGGCAGCTCTGGGAGCTTCATCATGAGTCCTTGGGGGAGAGTGGAGCAACTCCTGGCCAAAAACTGTAGTCAAGTATTGTATGATAAAATGGAAAAAATAGAAGCAAGAGTAAAAATAAAAGCAAAATAAAAGTCCAATAGACTTGAAAAAGAAAGCACCATGTGAAGGCTCTGGAAGCCTTTTGGCTGCCTGCAGTGAATTTGGGATAAAAGCATGGGAACAGGTGAATATTGCTATGCTTGGCTGGTGTTTTACATCCTGCTTTAATTGCATGAGGATTACTGAAAAAACGATGGTCACCTTCTGCTCAGCAGTGAATTGCTGTTTAATGCTTTTGGTGGGGCTTGGATCACTCATGCCCTTGTCTCTTGGGTTACCTGGACTCCTTTGGGTTTATTCCTAAAGAATAGGATTAGCTGCCCGGACAAGTCAGATGAAAACTTTTCTTTCCAAACCTTTTGGGGATTTGTATTTGTATTTTGAATCCAAAACTGGGGATTTGGAATGGGGAAGCAGTTCCTGAATGTTCATGGGGGGTTCCTCTGCATGGCTGGGGGAGAGTGCTGTGGGAAGGGTTGGGAAAATCAACTCTGAGCAAGTTGGGACATTTCCAAGAGGAACTGGGGACATTTCCAAGAGCACTGCTGTGCCTTAAGGAATCTCAAAACCCCAAATGGTGTGTCCTGCTGAGATGGGAGCTTCACTGAATCACATCCCAGCAGCAGCAGAGGGAGATTCAGGGACTTCAACCCCACGTTTGCTGTGCTGCCTTGGAGCAGCTCTGATACACTTGTTAGCAGTGAATTCTAACCCCAGCTGCGGTTCCTGCTGGCTCTGGTACTCCTCCCTGCCTGTTTCAAGTGTTCCAGAGCATTTCTGGGCACGCTGCTAAACAGGCCCATCTATCACTGCAGAGGTGGGGGATGCTGTTCCTGGGCACAGATCTATCTTGTGAAGCACTTTAGCATCCTTTGGGATGAAAGGCGCTATTTAAATCGGAGACTTTATTATTGTCTGTCCCGCTCTGCAAATAAATCATCTCGCAAAATGACTGGGGAAGAAATTACTCTTGCATAAATGAATTCGTCCTGCTCTCCCACAGAGAGATGAAGAAAATCTTTATAATAACTATCAAATTGTTTTACAACCGAAATATTGCAATGTTTGAGTAGTTTCCTACTTGTGACTTTGATAATGAGTTTTTGAAAAGTAACAGAAAATGTTTCCAGAAATTGGAAAATGAGATTAGCATATCTGTTATGTAGGATCCTTTGTTAAGTCAAGCTATTTCTTGTTTGGGTGATAATAACTGTGCCTTTGTTAATTATTATTTCATATTGTCATTATTAGGCTATTAATAATTTATAGTAAAAGCTGCTTCTTTTTGCTATGTAAATGTTTTCATTCTTATGCATCAATTCCTTATTCCATTATTAATGTGATTTATAAATACATTACATTTAGATCCTCTTGCAGAAGAGATATTTGCTACTATATTTTCCCTTTTGTTTGGAGATGAGGTAGGAAAAAAGTGTGAAGGGAAGAGATGTCCAGAGAGGTTTTTAGAGGATATAAAAAGTTTTTAGGGGATATAAAGCAGGGGTATGATCATGACTGAATAGCTCTTGTGTTCCCTTCAGTAAATTGTTATTTATATGTCATGATTTGTCAGTCTGATATATTTGCCCTTTAATAAGCACTGGCTTACAGGTTTCCAGCTGCACAGGAAAGACAGCAGGACTGCAAAGTGCCTTTGCTCTGTTCAGATAGCCTTGCTGGGAGTTCTCAGGGCTTTCCCAGTTACCCCAACCTGTATTCTGGATAACTGTACCAGAGGATTTTAGAGAACACCTACCTGAGTGTAATTTCATTCCACACTTTGGTTTGGTTTTGGGGTTGTTCTTTTTTCCCTCAGTGTTCCAAAATAAAGGAGGGAAAAAAGATTCCTTAGAGAATCCACCACACTGACAGGTTTTGACCTCAGCAGTGAGCAAAGCCCTGGAGTATGCCAGGTCCAGCTGAGGGGGTTAAAAATGAGTAGTGTTGGTGTGTATTTATTTTTCAGCTGGATTACTGTGGGTTTGGCATGATTCTCAAACACATGGCTGGTGGAGAAAGAAATCTAGCAATCAGCTTTGTCTGAAACACTGAGTTTGAAGTTATTTTGGAAGGGCTCTGGAGCTTGGTTGCTACCATCAAAGCTTTGACCTGTGTTGGTTTCCATTGCTGGGATTGGAATTTCTCATTCTCATCAGAGCAGTAGCTGAAATGCCAATATGTGAGGGAAAAGTCAACCGGAGCATTATTGTATTTTGGCTTATTACTGCCATGACAAGGTGATTTGTCTATTTATATGCAAACAGCAGGAGACACTGATTGTTCTTCCCTGCCTGTTCATGAGCACTGGGAGGCAAACGCAGTGTCCATGGCCATCCCCTGATAACACACTGAGAACTCCCAGCTCAGTGCTTCAATACTTATTGGCAAAAGCTGTCCAGGTTTAATTGATGCCTTTCACATCCAGTCCTGCAGCACAACTAACTAATGCCATCCAGTGGCAATGGCTCAGCATAAATTGGATGTGTCAGGCAGCTCAGCCAGGGCTGAGCAGTGCTGTTCGATGCTCTGGCTACTGCAAAGCTTAATTCACCTGAAAAATGCACTAATGAGGGGCAAGTGGTTCATCCCAGCAGATGGCAAAAGCAGGGAATGTGTTTTCTAACAAGACTTCTCCCCCAGCTCTGTAAAACAAACCAGTCAAGCTGGACAAGATTGCCTGGTTGGGAGGAGGGTGGGTGTTGAATTCTGAAACAAAATTATTGTCACCCGAGTTTCTGCTTTACTGCACAGAACTCAGATTTTATTGAAATGTTGACAAGATGTTTTGCTCCAGGTAGAAGCCCAAGGTGTGGGTTGGTTTGAGGGTTTTTTTCATGACAGAACACTCCCAATATGAAGAAATTGACTCTGATTTGGATTTTCTGCTTAAAATGTGCTTATATACACAAAAAAAATAAATCTCTAGACTAGATCTCTGTAATAAAAACTTTTGCATACCTCCAAGACTTCACTGTCTATGGAAACAGCTAAATCTTTTCTATTTTCTACATGGAAAAATGGCTTCCCTCTACACTCTTAATGAATGCAAAGCACTCAGGGATCTGAGTAATGCTGTGTTTTGCTGCAGGGTTTTCAGGCACCTCTAACAGGCTCTAATTGCTGCTGCTGTTGTACTCCTTGGGATTTCAGCAGCCCTTGCAGGGGCTGGGAACAGGAATTCCCCACTGCTGACACCAGAGGTGCAGCTGAACTGAGCTGGACGTGTTGGAGCTGCACAAGCAGCCAGGGGAAAAGAGTTGTGATGCCAAACCTGGGTTTTGAACTGATGGGAATCCTGCCTTGTTCTCCACCACACATGCTGAAAAATACAATTTTAACAGGTCTATTCTGTTCTTGTAAGCTAGAGCATGATGTCAGCAAAATAGACATTTTTTTCCTCCTGTCAATGTTAGCTTTTGCTTACTTTGCCAAATGTTAACTTGGACAAAATGCCCCAATTTAAGTATATCTAACCTCTAAATTTTACATAAAATTACATTTAACCCTAATTTAAACTTTGCCCACATCTCTAAGCAATACAATAACCAACGAATATTCACTACAGCAAATATTTTGGAAAATGCACTTCTGATTTTATCAATAACACCCAAGAATAGGAGCAAATTCCCACATTGGTGCAACAGAGTGTCTGAAGTTAACTAGAGAGTGAAAGAATTGTATTTAGTGCTGTCTTTGTGAACATTGGACCATCAGTGTTTGGTAAAGCAGCGAGGTAACTGCATGGTGATTTCTCAGGGTGTCTAACAGCTGTTGAGCCAATCTTTTACATTCAGATCTCTTTCTCAGTGTGGAAGCACAGACACCAAATTGAGGAGTAAAATATTGCTTTTCCAGGTCTGCCTTCAGTGACAGGAGAGCTTCCTGCCTGGAGTCACTTTACTTCCTGTGCAGAAGTTTTCTCTCTTCAATAATTCAGTAAAGACTCACAAGGTTTCATTTAGATAACTGGAATAAGTGATCTGAGAGAGTCTGGGTAATTTTGGCTTTCAACAAATGGAGTGATTTCATGCAAACTGCACTCCCAGCAGATCAGGAGGGTCAGTCAGGAGCTCTTAGGGTCATCACCCCTTCCCCAGGCACATCTGGTCTTGAAGGGGACATCTGCTCCCCACCTCTGCTCCCTGCTGTTAAACAGCTGCAGATCTAAGGTATCATAACCACAGATTGAGCTATAAATCAGAATTTCTGAGGCTGCTCCTCTGCTTTTAGTGCCTCTCCCAACTTGTTCATACAGAACCCTACAAAATCCAGGCAGGCAATCCCACAGGACAATATTATGGCACAAAGGTGTGTTTGGCAGTGACAATAATCAGTGTTTCTCCTTGCTGCTGTCCATTCCTTGTGAGGGACAAAATATACACAGCCTGCATGTTAGAACCTTCCTGCTGCCAGCACTCTGCCAGAAATGCTCAGAATACAGGAAGAATTTCCAAATATTATGAGTACCCATGGCACACAGGCTGCTGAGTAATTTGCATGGTCTAATAATGAAATTCTGTCTCTCTTGGACTCTAGCCCTTAAAAAAAAAAAGTGCATATTGTTTTTTTCTGCCTGAAAACAACCACCCAGCACTGAATGCTAAAATAGAATTATTTCCATTATGTTTTGTCACTTTTTCTGGAAGATGCAGTGGGCAGAGTTGAAATAAAAAAGAAGCCTGAATTATTTGTGTAAGCTAAAAGGTCATGAGTAATTTCTCCTGCCAACTAATATCTATTGCCAAAAGAACATTCTATTCAGAGTGAAGAATATTAAAAAATGTTGACAGCCAAGAAGACCTTTATCTGGGAGGAAACAGCGTTAATTATGCCACATTGATTTAAACTCAGAGAGGTCTGATGCATCATTTCAAATTCATCCTGTTATTAATTTGCCAGGTGTGGTTTACAGCCATCACACTGAAGGAAATGCAGGTATTGCGAGGCCCAAGGAATTGCTTGTCTTGGATAATTCTCAGGCTCTGTGTCTGTTTGGTGTTTGTTGGTTTTTTCACAGCACCTGCAGCACCTTCAGAACTTTGCAATTTAGTCCATTTTAACTGGTGAAACTCTGAGCCTAGAGAAGCTTAATACAGGGTGATAGCTAAAGGTGAATAACAGCTTTTATGTAAAGCATAGATGTAATCATTTTCTTTTAAAAAATACTTGAAATTATGATACGTGCTCCTGGAGTATATGATCAAGTAAATGTCATAAACACTTCGTTAATTAAAATGCCATTTTAATTAATATGAAGCCCAGCAACTTTCCTGTTCCTAAATGTCTCAGGTCAGGCATGTTATCATGGCAGGTAACTTGACAGTGGTGCAACTTCTGGCTAGCTGGGGCATTGGATAGTATTTTAAAAAATCCTGTAACCAGTGGAAAAACAGCTGCATGAGTGCTCAATTACTGCATGCATGAGCACAGAATTAATTTATGCACGAGTGCCTAATTACTCCATGCATGATTGCCCAATTACTCCATGCATTGTATAGTTTTTTAAAAATCCTGTAATCAGTGGAAAAACAGCTGCATGAGTGCAATTACTGCATGCAGGAGCACAGAATTAATTCATGCATGAGTGCCTAATTACTCCATGCATGATTGCCCAATTATTTCACTCATGATTGACCAATTATCCCTTGCCTGAGTGCAGGGAAATTAAGGAAAGTCACTTCTCTCAGCTTCCCATTCTCTGAGGCACAAGGAAGAGCAGTGCTTTGTGTTTAAAGTTCTTTGTGCTGGAAACTTCACCTGCATAAGAAATGTTTTAGGAGACTTTGGGCATTGATAGGATTCACTCTTCCTGTGTCTCATCTGTACAGGAGGGATAATAATCTTCCATTTATCCAAACTATTGGAGCTGAGGCATTTATTAAGTGCACCTTCCACAAGTGAAGGTGGAGGCTCTGGATGTCATCAAAATAAATGATAACTTGTTCTGTTAGTAAGATACAGCTGCTGGTATAAAGTGTTATGGAACAAGAGTATTGCCAGCCATTTACACATTTTAAAATAAAAGGCCACGTGTGGTGTCCCACCTCCCCCATCCACCTCCTGATCCTTGCCAAGCACATTTCAAGCAGTGAAATCAGCCCAGAGATTGTCTCTCCAAGAGCTTGCTGCTGGGGCAGGGTGTGAGTGTCCAAATGATTTGGAACCAGGTCACAAAATGCCTTGGGAGTTGGTTTGGAGAGTTGCAGGAAGCCTTCTGCTCAGCATACAGCTGTGCTCCAAAAAAAGGATAAAACATCCTCCCTAAGAGGACAGAAAATGATATGGTGCCACTGCAGGCACGGGCAGGGCAGGGACAAGCCTTGCACATTAGGAGATGCTGATTTCAGTGGAATTATACTTGTGTAAAATTACAGTTCTGCCGAATCAAATTATATATTTCAGATCACATCATTTTATTCCCTTCTCCATCCAAAGGGAAAAATGTCCTGTTTAAACAAACCCCCTCCCTATGAAATGAGGCTGAAAAGGATTAAGGATATTATCCTAGTGGAGAACCTCATCAAATAAGAATGTGTAAGAGGGATGCAAAACAACACTCAGCAGGGGGAAGGAAACTCCTGTTTCCCCTTCCTCAGCATCCAAGGACAAGAGAGATGGATCACTTACAAATCTGAAAAAGGCTAAAAGGAATCAGGGTTCTTACACAGAGAAAATTTACCCTGTGGGACAGATAAGGACTTAGTGGGATTCAAAAGGGATTAGACATTTGTATGGATAATAGGAACATCCTCAGCTATGTTAGATAAGATTACAGAAGGGAAAAAAGATAGAAGCACTCCTGTTCCAGGGCATGGCAAATACCAATGGAGACAGACACATTTTCCAGTGGAATGTTCTTCCCCTGGAAAATGCCTTCTTGTGAAGTGATGTGTTCATGTCATTGAACCTCCTCATGGATTTGCCTTCAAAGCTATTTCTGTTTTCCTGGCATCTTGCTCAAGACTGGGGAGTTGGGTGACGAGGGATGTGCTGTGGGATGGTCTGTTGGATAAGCTGTGTGAGGTGACAAACCTCATCCCCATCCCTGCATGACCAGGGAAATGTCCTACTGAAATATCTGAAAATATCTCATTTTCTTCCCAACATGAAATTGTAGACTTTTTGCAATTTAAGATTTTTTCTTGGATGACAAATTCGTCTTTTAGCCTCAGGGACAAATCTTAATTGTTAGTGTATGCTCTGTTATAGATTACACAGTTACTCATTGTAAATAATTAATTCCTGACCAACATCTGACCGAATCTGTTGTTTTGTTGCTGTGCAGGGCTTTTGTTGTTGGGGTTTTTTTTAGTATTAGAAAAGAGTCAGGGAAATGGAGGAAGATAATTACAGAGGATAATTACTTTAAATGCTTTTAGATCTCAGCTGCTAAGAGGCTAGCTGTGCAAAAGAAAAGTAACCATGATAAATATGGCATGAAACAATAGAGAACTCGGGCAGAAAAAGGATCTGGTGCAGTTGCACAAGACATTTTTGGCAACAATTCCATGTAAATCTCTCAAATGAGTCCAGGTACTTAACAGGCAATTAAAGACAGCCAATGTAAATGAATTAATAGCAGACTCTTAAAAGTCATTAGCTGCTGTGTAATTAATAGAACATTATAAAGGAAATAAATGCTTGCTTACAGCCTTATTAAGATCTGAATGTTACATCTTCTTCTGAATTGATTGGGATGATAAAAATTCAGGGGAAAATATGGAAAGCACCATTAAATACTTGCCAAATTGGAGCAAAATTTCCATGCTGTGCAATCACCATTCTGTATTTCAGAAGCTGGCATTCAGAATGTGTCAGTGGAGGTACTGAATGTCACTGGGAAGAGGTTTATCACAGTCGTTCCAGAACTGGGACTGAGATCATAAAGGAGGTTCAGCAGTCTCAGGTGGAAAGTCTCATGCATTATTCAATTAGCCCAGCAATAAATTAACTGCTGCACAAGCTCAGAATCAGGCTGGGGTTCCCCAGTTCTGTATAGCTCCTGCCATGCCCATCCACAGATCAAAAACCACTTCATTCTTCACTCCCAGTGTTAGCTTGCCTGGGACACTGCAGCAGAGTTGGGTTTTGCACTTGGAGATGATGAGTTCACTTCTGTTTCCATTGATAATTCATGTTTTAGTTAGAGACTTCACTCAGTGTTTGCCACTCCCTTCACATTGCAGGTTCACTGCTAATATTCCAGTCGTGTCTGACAGCACTGGCACCTCTCAGTTTGCTCCACAACCATTTCTCTCCACTCAGCCTCAGTCTCCTCCTCTAAACCAATGAATTGTCACATGCAGAATGGATCAGAGCAGGGAGGGTTCCTGGTGCTGAGCACTCAGCATGTGGGATCTTCCTGGTATTGCTCAGAAATGAAATGCTATGCTAAAATACCATAACAATCTCTTTTCACTGCTCCTTCGCTTCCCTTAAGGCTACACAAATACTTTCAAAAGAAGGGGAAATGTTTTACTGGGGGGGAAAAAAAAAAAGCAGCTTTTCATATTTCTGTTTTTTCTTTTCCTGACTGATTTTCAGATGAGTGAAGAGCAAATGTATACAAATGCTCTGTACTCTGCCTATTGTGAAACAACCATTTTTTTCCTTCTTTTTTTCCCCAGAAAGCAGCTTTTTTTTTTTTTACAGCAGAATCAAGACAATGTTGGTTTTTTCTAGACCCACCTTGACAAACCAGTGGAATATATTTAGGGATGTAGAAGGTTGTAAGAAAAGAAAGAAACAAAAGAGGCTGAGAGCTATTTCAGACTTTCTTTGCAAGTGGAGGTGTTGGAGAGCTGCACTTACCCTTAATATTTCCTCCTTATCCTTTTATTTCATTTCAAGTCAAAGTTTCTTCAAGGACCACTGACCCCATAAGAGACTTTTTGGAAATGGAACATTCTGGTTAGAAGCTGAGGATGTTTTAACAATCAACAACAGCCCAACACAGAGATCCTCCTGCCACCTCCTAAGGTCTCTTTTCTGATATTCCTCAGTCTTGCTGTTACACAGATGGGAAATTCTTTCATGTGAGGTGGAAGGTTGAACTATGAGTTCTCAGTCATCACCAGCTGAGAAAGCTGCAAATTTCTCTATCCAAAACTTTTAAAAGTTTTTCTGACCTTCTCTGGTCAAGTATCTCTTAACCTGATCTGAGTGATGTTACATTCTTTTAGATCCTCTTTTCTTCCATAAATTGCACCCTATATCTGCTCAGTCTATTTAATACTGTCTGAAATTATATGGATTCAACCTTACTATGAAATAATTGTTTTTCTACCTTCAGTAACCTTCAGTCAAACTTTCCAACAGTCTCTGTAATTTCACCCTGACTAGGTGAAGGAGGGTCAGCAAAGAGCAGGATTGCAAGATCCAATCTGTTTCTTTGGGCTCTGAGAGATATCTGAAAATCTGTCCATGCAAAACGAGTATTTGTATTTTATTATCACAAACTTTTGGTTCAGCATTGTTGATTAATGCATTAGCTTCTGTCTGTCTGAATCTGCTCAGATCATCCTAC
The DNA here is from genome assembly GCA_024500445.1 of Entomyzon cyanotis. Lineage (NCBI taxonomy): Eukaryota > Metazoa > Chordata > Aves > Passeriformes > Meliphagidae > Entomyzon > Entomyzon cyanotis. Next base: position 1,235,854 of record JAKEPQ010000852.1, read on the forward strand.
ATCACTGTCACCATGGTGGTTAATGGCAATGTGGGTTAATGGCAGTGATCAGAAACAGATTTTTGTTTATCAGTGAAACATACATCCCACTGATTTAATTTTGAGTCAATATTTTATACAATCGGCATTTTTATTCTTGCTTTATATTAGCCTTTGCTTAGCCTCTTTCTATAAAGCCCACATCCTCTGTCATACAATCCAATTTTTTAAAATTCATTATTGAAACCTAATGATGAAAGATTGTATTTTGAAAATCGTTAAAATAGCAGAAGCCATCAGGTATTAAATAAGAAATCCATGATTTCTTGGTTTGCAATGAGAAGCCATAAAGTTTGTCTGTTTTAGTCTTCCTTGGAGAATATTAAGCTACAGTAGTGGAGTGTATGATTCCATCAAACCCTTCTGCACTCATTTTTAGGGCTGTTTGCCTGTATTTGCTGTGTCCTGCACCTTCCAGCTCTGCTGCATGGGTGTTTCAGCTCGGGGGAGGCTGAGGCAAACACCCACCTGCAGGCAATGCTTTCAGGAAAATCCCCTTTGTTCCATCTTTTCCCCTCTTGTTCTTCATGTCAGAGTGGTTCAAACTGAAAATAGCCACTGGACTTTGATTGTGCAGAGCCCTGGCAGTGCAGAGATGTTTCCCATTTCCCTGCATGGCTTCCCTCCAGCACTGATATTCAGGAGCAGTGGTTTGGATGAAATCAATCCGGTGGCATCAGCTGAATTTATCCATCGTGATGAGATTCATCCATGAATCATTGTGGCTTTGTTGTGACTAGTGGTGTTGAGTTCCTGGTTTTTCTCCTGATGGGTTTTGTGTTTTTATCTGCCAGCAGAGCCATGGGTTCATCCCAGTGCAGCCTCTGCTGGGAGTGCCAAGCAGTGAGAAGCTGCAGTGGTGACAACTCCATGGTGACCAAATTCCTGTTCCTATCACTAACCAGTCACCAGAATCTGAATTATTTATTATATATTATTTATTTATTTATTATTTATTATATATAGGTCAATTTATTATTCTGCATCATTCTGCTGAGCCTGCTGACTGTTAATCTGGATTAACAATGCTGAGGGCTGACAATAAATGATAATTTGTTGTTAATTCTGCTTTTAACACTCCATTAGATGATGTCAATTCTCTGATAGCTTCCCTTTCACAATGTACTTGTACAGTTACTGCTCCCTTTACAGATGACATTTTTTAGAGCAAAAATAAAATGATTTGTGTGTAGATAGGTTGTGCTCCCAGAGCTTTCAGGAATGTTGGAATCATGGAAAAGAACAGAGTTCTTCAGGACTGTGGCTGCTGGGTTTATTTTGAAAAAAGCTGTTCCAAATGTAATCATCTCTTCTAGGAGACTGGAAGGAGAGGTAGAGGAGTGGAAATACCAAACCAAACAAAAATACATGTAAAATCCAAATGTATTTAGTTGGGATACCAAAGCAGTACACAGGGAATCAGCAGGAAATTTAAAAACATTCGGAGGAGGAAATTCAAATTTTGTGACCTCTGACCTAGAAGCAAAACAAAACAATGAGTGACAAGAATAAATAAAAAACAACCTTCTGAACATGTACGTGGGGTCAAATTTAGAAACAATGGGACATTTTCTTATGTAGCACTAAATAAAAACAGTATTTTTTTACTGCATTCATTTGGCACAGGCTGGCTGAAAAGTTCAAATGCTGGCTAAGGAGAGAGCATAAAAACGTATTTTTATGAATCAGAAATGTAGAAAACTGATTGTAATTCATAACTCCATGCTGGTTTTATTGTTTCCAAATCACACACCAGCACTTAGGCAGCAGAATTCTCACTTTAATATGTGATGAGTGTGCTATTCAGCAGTGTATTTTATCAGGCATTAGGAGGATTTATGGAGCCATCCATATGACATGGATTACAGAACACATCAAGAAATCAAGGAGGAGTTTTGCTTCTCTACCAAACAAAATATACTTTAAGTAATTGCTATTAACTGGTATTACTTACCAGGAGGCCTATTTTTATATAACAGAACAAAATGGGAAGGAAAAGGAGGATGAAAAAGGTGAGTAAACACTGAGCTGAATTTCATAAAAAAGGGATTAGGCTTTTTAAAAATTTTTACTAACATGCAGTTTTAAATTTGATCTAATGTAGAGAAATCAAAAGATGGAGCTTTAATGTTGGTTAATATTTAGTTTTCACAATGGAAAACTCAATGCCCTCTAAACGTAGTTCAAAATAAGAAAAGTGGGCAGAGCTAAAGATTGGAAAAATTTTCATGGCACTTTGAGACAGGAAGTTGTTTAAATACTGAGAGAACAGAACTGCAGAGCTCTGGATTTACATTGTTCCAGCAGAAGACTTTCTCATTATCCTTGGATAAATCAGCTGATAAATCACAAAGCCCCCATATTTTTGGGTTTTTTTCCCTCTCTTTTTTTGCCCCTGATGTGATTTCCTTGTCAGTTTGATTTCATTAGCACTGGATATTGACTCAATCTCTGTGCAGCACCTAACAGCAGAGTTTTTTGGATTTTAGTGGGTGATGATTGGAGCCTCCACTCCCTGTTATAATAATAAAAAACCACTTCTTCAGTTGTGCAAATATTTGGCACAACCTTCACTCAGTTTAAACAGCAGAATCCAGTGAAGCTTCTCTGCTACAATTCAGCTGCCTGCTGTATTTTTCATTCTAGCTGAACGCTGTGTACCACAACCCACTCACTTCTCAATCCACTTTGAATGTCTGTTTTCTTACCTTGGAAAGAAAAAGCATCTTCAAAATGAAATGAGTCACAACAACAAAGGAAACCGAGATAATTGAAAATAAAAAGAAAAAAAAAAAAGAAAAAGAAAGTAATGCTTTTTAAAAGCGAAGGACCTATGTTTACCCGAACTGCAATGTTCAAATAAAAGGGTAGAAGTTAGAATACAGCCAAGAGGTGCTGTCTTTAGCTTCTTGATGAGAAAAAACCTGTATCTTCACAACTTTAAAAAAATCAGTTCCATCCTAAAAGCCTTCCACAGATAGAGCAGATCTTATGGAAGGGAATTTGTGCATTGAGAAACTGAAATTCAACCCTTATAATTATTTTTTAAGCAAAGAAAGTCCTTCCACAAGGCAGTTTGCCCCATGTAGTGTAAAGCAGTGGGCAAACTCCTTACCCATCCAAGTGCTTCACTTTATCTCTTCCATCATATCCACAGAACGAATCGTAATTAACCCACAACTTCTTTAAAGCTGGAAGCACCAATTCTTTTAATTGCCTAAATGTTAGAAACTTACATTATGGAAATGCAAGGAGGCTTTACTGAAATTTGTTTAGTGATAATCCATCTGTCTTGGCTAAAGGCCAACGCTCAGGCAATTGTGCATTGCTGGGAGAGCAATAGAAGGAAGATTTCTGTTTCTTGTTGCTCATGACTCCAAGTGATCTCTGTACATTTTTATATTCCCAGCAACACTCACAATGGCTTTTGTGAATAAGATGCCAGAGAGTCTTTACCTCTCAGCTGCCATTCCCAGTGCTGTGCCACACTTCTGGGGAGCATGCTTAGCACTGCTTGCAAATTGCACCATAAAAATGAATATGCTTTATTCTTTTCAAACATGCATAATATCAACTCTTTGCTGCAGCTAACGCTCTTCAAGCACAGGAAGCTCAACCTGGTGACTTTAAAAAAGCATCATGACCAAAAAAACGTATTTTCCACCAGCATTCAAATGTTAAAGAAGCCAAGACAGAAAAACAAATCTCTCACTGCTGCCCTGCACTGAGAACAGACAGTTAAACTTAGTTTTACTTCTGTGCTCACTACTTCCATCTTCAAATGGCAGGATAATATCTGAAATTAGAAAGGTACATCCACAGTATAATTCAATTGAAAACATCTGTGCAATATGCTTTTTCAATTCTTTATAAATATTTCTATAGCACACTTTAGGTATTAGGAAGCTGCAATGATAATTTCATTTATTCTGCTTTAGAAGGCAAATTAATGTTGCTGTGTGAGGGGTTTGGCTTTTGTCTGGAATTTTTATTGAATTTGCTGTGAGCTGTGTCCCAAGAGATGTGAAAAGTGCTCGAGAATTGTGGGGAGCCCTCCTGGCCAGAGAGGCTCCCCAGTTCAGTTAAAGGCAGTCTTCACATCCAAAATACAGCAGTAAGAATAACTACAAATAACTACAGTAAGAAATATTCAAGAAAAAGTGGAGACAAACATTCTGGGATGTTCCCAGGGCACAGCAGAGGTCCCAAACCTGCCCTAACCTCCCCCTGACCCCACAGTCACCCTGCTCAAGATGAGCATCCTGTGTGTTTCCATTCCAGGTGGCACTGAGCCATTGAGAACGAGGAAAATCACCCACTGCAGTGTCCCAGTTTGTTGCTACAAACCCTGAAAGTTCAGAAAATTGTTTTCTAAATTGTTTCTGAGATGTTATTACCTTTCTCCTCTTCGAGTGAATCTTGCAGCAGCCAAATGCTCGGTGCTGTTAAAATGCTTCAGATGCTGCCTGTAGTTTATTGTTCCCTGGAAGCAATTTATTTCATTATAATGTACTCATGAAAGAACATTAGTGTTTAATTATCAGGAGAACTACTCTTAGCAAGGCTCAGACTGAAGTCCTTGACTGTTGGCTGCTGCTCATCTCCAGGCTGATGGTTGGCAGAGCAAATGTCACGCACGGCAGTTCAGTGAGCTCATGCAAATAATGTCTGTTGTGAACCTTATCATTTCTCTATTAAAATTCTTTTGGAGAATCAATCTTTCCAATTCGACATACGCTGACTGACAGAGGGAGAACTCCTGTGAAGCAGCTTTGCAGCACTGCAAGGGAAAGCAGATCTGGGAACATCTGTGAGCAGCGAGGTGATGCCAACTGGGTGTGAAGGAGGGAGAGAAGAGCTCACAGGTTTGGGGTTGCCCTCTGCTCTGGGAGGGGAGTTTCCTTCCAGTTCCCAGGGTCAGTTCCTAATGCTGATCCTCTAGGCAGAAGCAAAAGATTCAAACTAATAAACATGACAGACCTGAGGTAATGGAAGGAAACCTTGATGGGAACTCTGGTCATTCTCCTCTAATGCTGCAGCCTAATGGCACTTCAGTTAAAGAATTATTTTATTCCTTTACCTGTGGTCATTCAAAGGCAGCATCACCATTTTCTCAGTGTGTAGGTTATGATCCCAAGTTCTGACCTGAATAGCAAGGATTGCTCTGCAGCTGCTGTGCTCAGGAGAGTGAATCACACAAGTAGTAACACATTGCTGTGTGGGTCTGTAGCACTTGGGATGTAAAGGTCTGGCAAAGTACAACAGAATGACTCAGAAGTGAGACAGGAAAATAATCAAAAGCATGACAGAAAGTGTCAGGAGATGAGGCAGCAAATTGTATGGGGAGAGGCCCTTGGGAAGGAGAATTACAGGGTGTGATTAACTATGGGTTTGCACCTCCAGAGCCCAGCTGGGCCACTGGAGCTTTCCTCTTCCTGGCCTCTTCTTGTCCATAAATCAGCATGAGCTGTTTGTTGGAAATCAGAGAGGCATGATAATTAATGAAAACGTGATAAATATCATTACCAGCAAGGACTGAGTAATGCAAGATGATTTTATCCATTGCTTCCATCCACAGTACCTGGATATGCAGAGCATTCTCTGGGATCAATAGACAGTGCATGAGCTCCTATAACCTGGAACAGCAAAGCATTGTTTTCCTGTCACTATGATTTCTGCAGTTCAGTTTTCATCTTTTCCTATGTTCTCACTCTTCCCTTCCCTGCTAATAAAGTCCTGTGTCCCCATGCAGCACTGTGACAAATCTTCATTGAATTTTAAATGCTCCTGGATTTCATAATCACTGACAAAGAGCAAAACACCTCATTTCTTTTTACTCCCCCACAAAATCTAATTCCCTGCAAACTCCTGCCTTTATCACCACCATCAAAGCTGGAGTTTATCCCTCAAGCCTTGGAATTTGGCCTTTAATCACAGGTTTAGCTAAATACCATGCACAGTGCAAAACAAAGCCAACCTCAACTGCAAGTGTGTCATTTGCAATCTCAGCTGACTAATCAGCCCCTTGTGGCTGTAAATGAATGTTAATTGGCCCCAGATTGTTAACTGGGGACCCAAAGGTGGGATGATGGACCCAAAGGTGGGCATTGCCCTCTGCTGGGGCTGCAGGAGCTCCCTGAGCTCAGGTGCTGCTCAGCTCTGCCAGGTGCAGCTCATCAGGTGATTATTGCCTCCACCTGGGGCAGAACCAGCCAGAACCTTCCAGAACCAATTAGAACCAACCAGGACCAATTAGAACCAGCCAGAACCAATTAGAACCAATTAGAACCTTCCAGAACCCACCAGCACACACCACAAAAGCCCTCAAACACCACACCAGAATTTTCCAGCTCCTGCTCTCCTCCTGCTGGGTTCCTGTTGCTCTTCTAAAGGTAGGAGAAGGTTTTAAATTTATATAGAACTCTCAAAATGCATATTGCTGGTGGAGTTTATTCTTGTTCTGCTGTTGATTTGGAGTCACTTTTGCCCCCTCAGAGGTACTTTTTGTGCTGTGCTAATGGGAGGGCTTTGCCTCACCCAGGGTTTGTGACCCTGTGGTGCTTTTGGAGGAACAAACAGGAGCTGTTTCCCTTCAAATCCCCTGTTTGGTGGCACAGTCACAGTGGTGGCTCTTTGGGGCTCAGGATGAGCAAATGCTGTGTTCCCCCAGCAGCTCAGCTGGGTGGGTTTTTGGAAGAAAGCTGCTGCTGTATTTCAGGTAGCTTTGTTCCCTTCAGAGGGAGGGGAAAAGAGAATTTTGGCATGTGTGTCTTTGCAACTGTAGCTATAGAGCTTGCTATACCATGAATGCTATAATATATATTGATTTGTTTGCTTTCCACTCTGAGGTGTTTAATGTTGCTACTTGAAAGATGATTTTTTAAAAGTGTGCTGTTCTACTGAGTTGCTTCTGACATCAAAAAATCAAGGGAAAATGAGCAGGGGAGAGAGCAAGGATATCAAAATGATTAATTGCTGCATTAGCATTCAGGCACAGAGTGTATTTTGCTTTACAGATTGCTTGTTTCCAAGGGTGTGATCGTGGCTCCTGGGCTGTGTTAAAAGATGTGTGTCCTGGGCATTGATGCTTCATTTCAGAGGGATTGCATTCCTGTGCAGTGAAGGGAGGAGGGGGACAAGAAGGAAGGAGAGAAAAAAGTTCTGTAATTAAATACCAGCTCCAAACAATAGAGTGTAGAACCTTAGACAAGTTTGGTCAGCCAGCATTTGTGAAATTAAGTTATTACCCAAAAAAACCTTTCAGAATTTATTTGGACATGCATGGAAGTCATTGCTGCCACATCTGCCATGTGAACAGAAGCCATCACTGTGGAGGTTTTGATGGGGTTTGTGTGTTCTGCTGGATCTGGGTCTGCTTCCTTGGGCTGAGCTGATTTCAGTTGTTAGCTCAATGTCTTGATGATATTGTAGAGGCTGGAAAATTGTTTAGGAATCTTCAACTTAGTGAGATATATATATATTTTTTTTAATTATTGCATTTAAAAATGCCATTATGGATTTCTCTCTTGTGGGCAGGACTTCATTGTTAACATCAAACACAGATTTGGTCTCTCCAGTACATGGCTGAAGCATCTCACAGGGCTGCTCTCAGACTAGGTGTGGATTTCCTTGCCAGCCCTGGTGAACTCCCTGCTGCAGCTGAGAGCAGCAGCCTGACAGAGCTCCAGGTCTGTCTGTTCCCAGGCACGTTGGTTTTTTCACATTCTCATCTTGTAGGAGCAGCCATGCATGATTGCAATGAGTGATGGCCTGATTAAATCAAAAGCAGACATGGAAGAAACACTATTATCTGTAAGCATATGTGATGCTAACAGCCATCAAAACATAATGTTGCAATTATCCTAGGTAGGCAAGAATAATTCTCCCTAATTAAATTCTGAGGATATATATTTGGATGCATGTTCTGCATCCTCTGTCATCTCCATACTGCTAGAAAGAAAGGTACCAGAATTATTCCCAGTTAGCCTCACCATGTGCCTTTTGATTCCCAATTCGTTTCAGCACAGCCTGCCTGGGGACAGGCTTTGCAAATACAACGTGCTATCAAAACACATCATGTGTTCTCAAACATGTCAGTGGCATCAGCCTCTTCTTCTTGTCTTCTTTTTTTTCCTCCTTCTGTGGCAAAATAAGCTGTAATTTCATATCAGATTATGCAGCTTCACAATCGTATTTTTAGAAGCATCAAAGTAATAGTAAAGAATGTGTAACACAGTGTAGCAAGTTGATTTAGGTAAAGCAGCCTCTCTGTACCCAGCAGCTGCAGCCCCAAAGACCCCTCTGGCAATCCTTGGAAGGTGGAGAGAGAAATACAGTTCTGCACTATTCATTTCCAGGAGATTTTTTAAATTATTTTTTTCTTTCCCTTCATACCCCACCTAGAAAACCTGCAGAGTGCTTGTCATGCTCGTTTTGATGATCAAATGCAGCAATTCTGTGTGAATTCCCCAAAAGTCATTCAGGGAGAAGTGTCACCTGAGTGCCACCATGGCGTGTGGCCCTGCCCTGGGGTCACCCAGCATTTTTGGAAACACACAATATTTTTAGAAATATTTCCCCAGTCATAAATCCCTTTCAGTGTCCAGAGAGTTTAATTTGGTGCTGGGGATGGTTTGGAGTTTGGGTGAAAAACTTGCTATTCCATTAGCCTTTATCACTTCTGAAAATCAAAACCAAAACTAAAGTGGTGGCTAATGAGGGTATTTGATGATTTTTAGTGACTTTGATATAATAATTGACTTCAAATATATGGTTTCAAAGCAGTTTGATGAGATTTACCTTCCTGTCTTCTGTATCTATTCTATTCTTATCTTGAATGTCTATTATAAAGAGACCTCTCCATTTCTTTGTACTAAAAATCCTTTTAAGATTCTTGAAAAGTGTAATAGGAGGAAGAAATTACCAGGAACACACCTGATTAATTCACAAATTAATTGAGGCTAATTTAGATGACATTACAGCAGGATGGCTTTCATTAATAAATAAAACTATTATCAAAAGGAACAAGCATTTTTCCCTCACTTTGAGTATACCTGTTCAGTTCCCATCATTTAAATAATCAAACAGCTTCTCACTTCTCAGTCATCACCAAGGGTGCAGTTCATCGTGGTGGAATAGAGCTGCTTCAGCTCAGAAATTCAAAATAGCAGCAGATATCTGGTGCATAAAGCTTTGTCCTAGATCCCTGCATGAGGGGGAATATTCAAATTGTTCACATCACAGCTGCAGCTTTTGCCCCAGACACACATCCTGGAAAATACTCAGGCAAATATTGCTGCTGCTGGCTTAGCAGTGTAGTTATGCTGTGGAGCTATAATGGGAATAAAGGGAGAATCACTGGTGTGATTCTCCAGGCCACTGATGGATTGGCCTGGAATGCTGTGGAATTCCTCGTTTGCTGTGGAATTCCTCATTTATTTTCTGTGGAATCAATGGTGTGATCAATCTGCCACTGGGGACATGGTGGCTCCTTGAGCTTCTCTTGAGCTTGGTTGTCCATTTGTGTTTGGAGCTGTGCAAAGTGCAGGGGAAAGGAAAACCTCCTGCTGAGCAAGCTGTGGTTTTGGAGGTCGAAGTGTGGAAAGGAGCAGGTGAAGCTGCTCCTGAGAGCTGCAGAAATCAGAGTTAGCTCTGCTGCCTGAGCCCCAGCAGGGATTCCTGGGACAGGAGAGCTCCCAGCTCCCAAAAAAGCAGGGCAGGACTGGAGCACACCAGGCTGTGTTGGTGGGGAATGGCAAACCAGGACACTGGGCCTGGATTGTTCAGTTATTTGAATTTTCTTGGAGATGGAAGTGCCTTGACTGCCATTGCTGCAAGCTGTGTGTGGCACTGTTAATTCCTGAAGGGTTTGGGTAACTCTGGGTGTTGTATCCCAGAGCAGGAGCAGCTCAAGGCAGTGCCAAGCATTCACTGCCTTTGTCAATCAGCCTGTAAACCCCAACAGTGAATTGATATGCTGATATATATCTATATATTTAATTTTGTGAGTGGGCCTGCTCACTCCAGTGTGCAGCAGTGCTGCTGGGAGGTGGATTTAGATCCTCCCTCTCCACCCAGGCTGTATCTGCCAACAGCCTTGCCCCACCATTGTCACCGTGGTGCCAGATGACAAGGGTTCAGAGAGGAACCAGCTGGAGGAGGGGGTATTTTTAGTCATTCTAAATACTTCAGAGCCTTATGTAACTGGATTTGAGCAATAGTTGATGCCAGACAATCTCACATAATGAGTTACAGTGCTCCATCAGCTCTCTCCTCGTATTCACAGAACAGTCTGTGCCCCAGGGAGGGTCAGGCAACAAGCATCACATCTAGAGCTGCAAAAACTGCAGGGGAAGAGCAGGGGGTTGGAGACTCCTGAACAGTGAGAGATACATGAGAAAATCCAACCCTTTGGATAACTTCCAAATGGGAAGAAGTGCACTGGTAAATATATCCAGGTTGGAGTGGTGAGGTTTGGTGTTGATGTATTTTAAGGAGCGTTTGCTGGATCCATTGATGCCTTCCTCTGCAGTGCTTTGTCAAGCTGTCCTGGTAGAGCTCCAGGCTTGTGTTAGGAACAGGAGGACTGTTTTTCCCTACAGCCATGAGCAGTAGGAAGCCCACTCACAGTCCTGGGCTCTGGTTGTGTTCGGTGTAACTTTCATTCATTCAGTGGCTTCTTTATGGCGCTTTGCTTGGCTTCTCTTTGTTTCTGTGCTTAAAGAAATAACTGAATTGTGCCCTATCCATGTGGGACACGTGAGATTCAGCCCGAGGAGTGCTGGTAAATTCTCACATTGCTCAGTGTTGCTCAGTGTTTACAGAAGTTCATTGCTGTTTGCTCCTCTCTATCCAGTTGTGTGGTATCATCTACTCAAACATCCACTGCTCCCCAGAGGAATTGTACAAACGGCCAGGAGAGATAAAAATAGAAGGTCAAACAACAAACTGCACTGTGCAATTAACCTGGCTGCAATTCCTGAGTCACAAAAGGAGGCTATTTTCCAGAAAAAGAGATCAATATACAGTTTGTTATTGTTATACATGAAGGAAAAATAAATAGTGTCTTGAGCTCCTTTTCATGCAGCATTGCTTATCACTGCTGAGCAGCTTGGGACAGCACAGAAGGCAAACAAGCCTTCAAAGGCTCCCCTTGCAGGGAGTGTGGCTGGAGCATTCCAATGATGTTGGTGCAGCTCCAAGTGCACACGGTGCTGACTTTTAAACCTCAGCTGCACACAAGGGGTCAGGCTGGGGAAAAGCACCATTCCAGCCCCAATCTAAAGCCACCCCTGCATGCTGCATCCTCAGCATGGCAGCGAGGCTGCTGGGCAGGCAGAGCTCCATTTCTGTGGATAGATTTCCATCTATTCCCTCCTGGGAGAGCCAGGACACTCGGTGTGATGTGAGTTTGGCACTGTGCTGGTGCTCTGTCTGTAGTTTGGAAAACGCTGCATGTTTTCCTGCCAGCCCTCAGGTGGAGCCCCAGGAGAAGCTGCAGGTGCTGGTGAGTGTGTGGCTGTTTAACATATCAGAAGGAACTCAGGGATAGATCTGGTCTAATGGTCCTCCAGCCTGTGGAGCTGCCTTTGCACAGATTCCTGTCTGGACCCCCCAGCTCACAGGCTTTATGTGACGTGCTGGTGGTGATAGGGACCCTATTTTTCACCTGACATTCTCCTACAAGCAGATTTAGTGCCTGAAAAATACATATAGAGAAGTGGAAAAAAAAATATAATTGAAAGTCTATTCTAAAATGAGAGGTATCTGATTTTCTGGCTGTTAAAAAAAAAATCCATTTGCCTTGTTTTTTTAGAAAGAAAGGCCATTTCTCTTTTTGTAGCTTCTATTTTTAAAGAGTTGAATTAAAATTAATTATTTCATGTCTGATAACCCTTTTTGCACAGAGACCTGTCTGAAAGAGTCATTGATTTCCTTGCTCTCAGCGTGTGCACCAGCTGCACAACCAGGGCTTCATCTTTTAATCTCCAATATGAAAGGAACAACAGAGGTCACTGTGGACTTGTATTCTTCAAAGTGATTGAGGCAGAGCTGAGAAAGCTTGCAACAAGGCCAGCCTGCTCTTCATTTAAGTATATATATATTTATTTCCTTCGGCTCCCCCACCACCTGGGACCCACATGCTCCTGAGTCCAGGGAGAGCTAATTAAAATGGCTTGTTCCTTTTAAATAAGTCTGCTAGCAGCTTGGTACAAAGGCAGAGCAGGTATCGTTTTAACTTAGCTGCTTTAAAAAGGAGGGTATTGTCCTTCCCTTTCTCTCCAGCAAAATGTCTCCTGCTTTTGTTCCTCCTCACCCCCACCTTGAAATAGTATTTATTAGAGACATTCAGCTCCTGGAGACTTAAAACCCAAGGAGAGTGGACAGTCTGTTGGAGAGCCTCCTGCATTAGATGTCTTGCCTTTTCCACCTCTGTTATTCTGCAGCACACCCCATGATGAGGAACAGTCCATGTCTGAGAGAACTTCTAATAACAGGCAGGGGATACAGACATAAAGAAAAAAATTATACTGTAAATTATTTTCACACCATTGAACCATTCAAATCGAACCAAACACCATCATTCTTGGACTTCCCCATTCACTTGTGCTTTCAAAGATCCTGAAGCAAATGGACTAAATGAAAGATATTAAATGTGCTTTCCCTGTAATGGAAAATACCTAATGAGAGGCAGCAGTTTCAAGTCTGCTTGATTGTTGTGTTCCAGTATATTCCAGAGCTGACAGTCAAATAATAAACAGCACACTGAGATTTTCAGTGAGGATGGACACAGCTATATTATTAGAATGATGGGCATCCCAAACTGAACCTCATGCTGCTAAATTTTATAGAATAATTACTTTCTGAGTCTATCTTTCAGTAGTTTTTAATTCAACCAGGACAAAAATCTCAAAAACCCTTATTACATGAACACAATTGTAACTACCTTCTGATCAAGCAGTCCCAGGAGCACCTGGTCTGATAGCTGCAAACACACCCAAACATTGTGCTTTGCATGGATTTTTCAGGCAAATGTTGAAGCTGGCATTCCCAGGGCTGGCTGGCTGCCAGCAGCACTGAGAGACAAATATCATTTATCAGATGGTATTGCACATTCCAGAAAGGCCAAAGCCATCCCTTTCTGCTGCTGTGCAGAACTGGGATGAATCTGAGACCAAGCAGCTTATTCTGGTTCTTTACATACAATAAACTGATGTCTTTTACCCACAATTACAGTGCTTACCCATGGATTTGATGTTTCCATTACAAGAGAGCCATAAAAAACCTTGTAACTGGCCATTGTGGTGGCAGATTTACAAACTCCTTTTTTTTTTTTCTCTCTCCATTCCATTAGATGGGAAATTGTAGCCAGACCAAATATTAAAAATGCCTTCATGCATTAACTTAACACATTGCAGCTTCACTAATAGGATGCACTGGAAGCTAATTCTAACTTTTACATAGCAGACTATTAAATCATAAATATGGCATCTTTTGTATGATGCCTGTTGTGTATAAATTACACAGCAATGTTCTTTTTGACTCCAGCCATTCCTTCACTCTCTTGTTTGCTCTGTGCTTCCCGAGGTGTTTTCCAGCAGCTGATTTTGTAGTGGCAGCAATAAGTGAAAGAACTCCATCCAGGCTGGAGTGGGAAAGCCCTAAATGCTCCTAAATTCCTATGGGGATGGTGCTGAGTTCTCCAAAATTCCTCAGAAATGGTTGTTAAGAAGGGATGGCTCCAATCCTGTGCAGATGAGCACAAAGTCTCCTTTTCTCCTTCTCAAAATAGAGCTTAAATATTTCAAATTAGTCCTTTGCCCATGGTGAACTTCATCCTAACACTGGGATCAAAGCAATGTGGTCTTAACAAGTGAGCTTTTTTTCCCCTTCTAATTCTGTAATTCAAGCCCAGGAAAGTGAGTGAAGTACAATTGATTGCTCAGTAAAACACTCAATTAGAGCAGATTATCTGAAGGAAAAGAATGGCAAACTAAAATTTATTTTTCTGTGTCATTAGGGAAGCCTGATAACAGAATCACTGCAGAGCCAAAGAGGAAATCAGCAGCAGAGAAGAGAATTATTTCATTTAAAACACACATTGTGTTTCTTCCAGGGGCTTGGTTTTGGGTGAGGATGCTGGGCACTCTTGTCTGTCTGTCTGGGGTTTTCTTGGCTGTTGATTCTATGGACTTGGGCCTCTCTTTTTCTGCTGACATCCCTCTTTTTTGCATCCTTACAGTCTTTGCTGGTCACTTACACCAGCAGTGACAGAGGTCAGTTATTTCCCTGTTCACTCAAGAGGATTTCTCCCCACCAAAAGAATCCAAATGCAAACTCAGCCATCACTGCTGAGCTTAGATATTCAAGTTGGTTGTTTAAAGCATTATATTCTGCAAAATAACACTGACAGATTTCTTTCCTTGCTGTTTTTAGTTCTGTGGATTGGTTTTTGTTTGTTGGTTGAGATTGCCCTTGGCCAGCATGGCAAAACCAACAATGGGCTACTCATCCAAATCCTGTGGCTCCCAGCACTCAGAGCTGGTCTGGGATGTTCCTCTGCCTCCCTGTTCTCCTTTTTGAGAAAATTTTTGAGAAATTTCTGAGAAAATTATTGAGCCAACACTCCCTGGCCAGCCTGAAAGTACTGACGAAAATAAGTTCTGCATGGTTTATAAACAGGTATGGGTCATCCATAGAGGACAGAGAGCAGTAGAAATTGGATTCTGGGGGTTTCTCTGCCACAGAGCTCTTTCTCTGGCTGTTCTGAGGGTTTGGCTCAGCTCTGTTCTGAGGCTGGTGTGGAATTCCTGCTCTGCCCTCCCTGAAAACACAAATAGTGTTTGTGATGGGAAATTATCTGTGCCTAGTGTGGACAGCATCTCCAGTTCTGCCTCTGTGCTGATCTCCCATCCTGCTGTGGCTCCACACACTGTCTGGGCTGAAAGTCACATTCCAAGCTGTCTGAAGGGCTGCTGCAGTGTCACTGCTCAGTGACATTGCTGTGAATGCAGGGAGAAGAGCTCTGTGTGCCCAAAATGAGCTCTGTGTGGCACAACAAGCACACCCTGAAGAATGGAGAGCACATATTGCAGAGTATAAAATGTCTCTGGCTGCACATAAAGTGGATTCCAAGTGAAACTGGACTGGTTTTATGTATCTCAGATATATTGACAGACAATATATAGGCAAAAATGCAATTGCAGCAGTTCTAAAAATCACTTTAATGAGGTGAAGTAGCAATATTTTTCATCAGTTGTAAAATTTTATTGGCTTCCTATAATTCATTTAATGGCAATTATACTGAAAATACTTCCACTTGAAGTAAGTATCTGCAAGAGCTTCCCAGAAGTGGGAATGTTTGGCAGATATTTGCTTACACAAGCTACACCTTCACAATGCGATCAAACAAGCTGTTTTGCCATTAGTTCTGCTTGAAATTTTAGCCTCCAAGCCACTGACAAGTGTCAAGGCACCATGGAGGTGCAGAAAGAGCCCAAAATTCCTTATATTTCAAATTATCCTCCAAAGCTTTCAAAATTGGATTCAATTGAATGAATTCTTGGAAAGAGAAAGTAATAGCTTGTCTCCATTTGTAGCTGGGCCAGGCATAAACTACAAGCTTTACTGCTGCTTCCTACACTGCTCAGGAATTCAAAAATATATCTGAATGATGAGCAGCTGAGGAGGTTTTGCCAGGGACTGGAACTGTGTTATCTCTGCCTTGAATCATTTAAATGTTTGCCTCTGCAGGGCCTCAGCTGGGGGATCAGAGGGTTGGATTCCTCAGATTGCTGAACTGAACCTCCTGTCGAATTGGCTGTTTGTGCAAATGGAATAGATTTGGCCAGATGAAGTCTTCATGAGCTCCACATTCCCTGCTATGGCACTCTGTCCCTTTTGGAGCTTTATCCTCTCTTGCAGGTCTTGGCTTTCAGGCTGGAGAAGCAAAAAGTGGTTTTCACTTAGCATGATGAGTCACTCCATTGTAATGTCAAAATCTGGGCATTTATTTGGAATTGGAGGAAATCGTTTGTAATAGCCTCTAGAAACTATCTTGACTCAAATGACAAAAAGACATCATTATAATTATTACCCAAAAAAGGGACCTTCTATTTTAATACTTTGCCAGCGTGTTTAACCAAAGAATGGAAATGCAGCTGTAAGAATAATGATTTAAAAGAATTTTAATAATATTTAAAGGGCAATTTTGTCTCAGTCTGGATTAACAAGAGTGCCTGGTTTATACCTACCACATGAAGTCCTCTGAGAATATCTATTTAATTAACTGCACGAAGTCACAGAAAACTCTTTCTGACTGTTTAGGAAGATGAAGTTAAAATAGCTGACACCAAACTTTCTCACTCCACTCATTGCATTTAGCATCAGTTCCCAATTTGGAGCAGTGCTCAGTGCTGTGTGGCACCTCTGGGCTGGGAATGCCCTGCCAGGAGGGAAGCTCAGGGCAGCACTGAGCTCATGTTTGATATTTTCTGAGTTGGAAGCATGAGGAGCACATCTGTCCTCCCTCTTCCTAGCTGCTTCCCAACCCATGAGGCTGATCACCAAATGTGGAAAGGTGGACAGATTTTGGAATTTTTCTGCGACAGTAGTTACCAGGGACAAAGAATTGAGTTCTGGATTTCTGGTTCTGTTTTATAAAACAGAATAAAAAAATCTGACCTGTTTTGGAGGATGGCTTGGAAACATTTTATCCTAAATGTAGTAGGTTAAATAAGTTGGGCTCCTTGTCCAGAGTGTTTGTCAAACCATGATTAAACTTGGTTTCCCCAGTGTTCCCTTTGTTTATAGACAGTTGTAGTCTTCACATCTAACTTTGTGACATCAACCAATTTTTGACCTTGACTGGAACTTCCTTAATTCGTGCCCAGTGATTTCTGAAGATGCTGCTCTATACATCATAAACACATGTGGTTTACATTATAAAACCAGGGTTTTTAAAATTTTTTTAATGTGGAGTAACTTTCATTGCAGAATGAATTCTCTTCCAGCCACTAGTACTATGGGATTGCACTGATAATGGGATTCTTTCATGGTGGGCTTGTGGAAATTATTTTATAGATTACCTATCATTGCTTTCAATAGCAGGCAGCTTTAGCTAATGTAGTGGAACTAGAATTTTTCCCCTTGATGTGTGCACTTTGTAGCCTTTTGTTCCATGTGCAGTAGATGGAAAGTAATAGAGAAGAATGCATCGACCATCAGAGTATTGCAGTCAGCTATGGCTCCACGTGTGTGCTTGGAGGAATAAATAGGAGTGTCAGCTAATTTAATATCTGCTGATTTCCACTGAATTCTGTGGGATGGTTTCTTAGGGATGATAAAATGTCTACAGTTAAAGTCTCTTACCATGAATGGAGTATTGGGAGTACATGGCTGTCAACAGCAGGGAATCAAGGAACTTGAATCGACCAAAACTCTCAAATTTGGGGTCTAAAGAGAGCTAGGATCTGCTGTGAGAGCTTGTTTTCCATCTCCTCCCCATTCTCAGAATTATGCATGTTGGATTTGCAAGTTTTGGGATTTTGTTTTTGGAGAAAAATCATTTTCCATACATCAGCACATTCTGTAAGCTCTGTAGTGCCAGAAAGCCAAGTGTGGGACAGCCAGGAGGAGCTGGGAGAGCTCGGGCAGGGCTGCTGGGGGGAAGTGGGGTTGCTCCTGACAACAGCAGCCTGCTGGCTTCTTCCTCGGCTCTCCCCTTGCTTACTTGCCTAAAATATTCCTCTACCTCATTTCCAAGCCGTTTCTGATCGTGCTGTGAGTTTCCCACCTTGCCTGTCGTAGCTCCTGAGATATTTCAAGCCTGCCCTACTTGCAGCAAACGCTGTGAGAGCTGTTTCCCTGGGAGAAGTTCAACACTGGTCTTTCCCAAGGTAAAAATTGTCTCTTTACAGCCCCAAGTCCTCCCTGGGTGGGAGTGCTGTGAGTTTCTGGAGCTGTGGTTGGAACTCCAGTGCTGCCCAACCCCTCGAGGTTTATTTTGGGCAGGGTGGCTGCATGTGGAATATCCAGGCAGGTTCTGGGTCAGGCACACCTTCTCCTAGAGAATACTTCACTATATATATATATATATATATATATATATATAATACTTCAGAATACTTCATTAATATCAAGTGCTGAAAGGGAATACCTGGGGCTGCCCCAGAGGGTTTTACTGTTGGGTGCAGAGCAGGTTTTCAGTGCCGAAGGGACAAGAATAAAAGCATCTCCAGAGACAAACTGTCAGATTTTGGGGTTTTTCCCTTCTGCATCTCCACCAGGCAGCACTGAAAAGACAACTGGTGAATAACTTGGGTTCCTCAAGCACCCAGAGCTGTGCTGGCTCAACCACTGATCCTTTCCTGAAAGGACAAGGTTTACCTGCTCAGAGAGGAACAGGTGACTTGATCCACTCCTGAAGGAAATTGCTTCAAGAGAACAGATTTTTTTTTCCCCCATATTTTCTTTATACTCCATTGGGTTTCTAGATGAGATGGCAGCTGCTTTTCATGGCACAACAGTGGAGTTTCAATATTTAACATTGCCTGCAATCAAGGTGTGTTTAGCTGCTGTCCTCCTCTGCATGTCCTGCTGACTTTGATGGGATTATGTACTCTGTGCTTTCAGTGCTCAGGGATGATTTGTTCCATTCATCTGTCACCAATTCCAGCTGATAAGTGTGTGTGGATTCCCAAGCCAACCCTAGAGCAGCTGTGAAAGCCAGGAAGAGATTTGCATTATAAACTGTATTCTTGTAATTCTCAACTCCTTAGCAGTCCTCTCGAGATTGCAGAATTATGGTTTGCAAGGTTGGAATGGCAGAGATCAGTGAGCTGAGATCAGTCACGATGTAACACCCCAAACCAAATGAGATTGTTTGAAACAAGCAACAATTTTTTTAAGGTTCCCATTAAAAAAAGCTCCCTGTAACACCTCTGTGGTTTTCTGAAGAAAACCTAATTTTCTGTCCATCCTATCTAAATTACTTTATCCTTTAAGAAATACTGATTTTTAAAGTTAAAAAAAACCAAAACCTCATTTTTTGCAGTGGAGCTTTGGTTCCTTCCAACTAATTCATTTCCAACTAATTTATATCCAAACAGCAGAGTTCTATGAGTCCAAAGATGCCTTGCCCCATCCTGTTTCAAGTTTAAATGTGACATTTTAAAGGTGAAGCAGTGCTGGAAATAATGAGTGCATTGTTGTTGTTATCAGCACTTTTTAGGAAGCAAAGATATCTAAATTTCTCCAGCAACAACACCTGATTCTGACCTTACACAAACTCAGCATCAGAGTAATCTCAGTGAGTTTCTGGTTTGCACATCAGGAGTAACTTCAGTGTTAGGTAAAGCCCATGGAATTGCATTCTGGATGGCAATTTCCCCCTGTGTGAAATGGGAATGAACCAGAATAACACTTGAATGTCTCCAAACTCTCTTTGTTGAAATTGCTGCAGCAGACAGAAATGTCCTGGGAGAAAATCAACTATAATAAAACTGGGCTTGTGTAAATATCGTGCAAGTGTGGAAATAATTAAATTTAAAGCTAAATAATTTTCCTTTTGTGCCTATTTGACTATCACTCAGATTGGTTTTGCTATGCTTTGTCTTCTGTATCTGTCCAAAATGCCAACTGTGCAAGTGTTTTCCATTTTTTGGATGAGGGTCTTTGTGTGAGTGGTTTTGCTGGGATTTTCTTGTGTGGTGAGGTTCATTTTGTATTTTTCCCCCATCATACTGGTTATTGCTGTCCTGAGTGCTGGCTGCATCATCACAAGTCCCCAGGCTGGAACTCCCTGACATTGTTATCCAGTATCTCCTACTTTTTTTCCCTGTGGCAATTCACCTACTTTTCCCAGCCAGGCCCAGAGCCATTCTGAAGCTGTCACATGCCACATTCCCTCAAGAGGCTGCTATTTTAATTTTCAGGAGAGAGCAGGAGAGCACTTGTGGCATTTTCTTGTCCAGGCGAACTTGCGATTACTTCACGTGTCTACCTTTTAAAAACCAGTTACTCTCATTCCTCTCATCCCTGAAACATTAATGCACCTTTGAGCCAGTGAGCAACTTCAGGAGCTTCCTCTGATGAGTAAATTCTGTGCCAACCTCGCCTTCTGTGACCTCACTTTTTGGCTCTGAGTAACAGAACTTCATTTGCATTGCTAGTATAGCTTCAGGGCTACTTTTCCAGAGCTTCTTACACATTTCCTTCCAGTCTAGTGCATGTTTAATTACCATCCTGTGCAGCAGTAACACTGAGCTCAGAAATAGCTGCTGCAAGCCTTGGCACAGCAATGCAGGGATGGAGTGCCATGGGATACAGGAGGCAGGGGGTGGCAGCTGCTGTGGGATGCTGTGAGCCACATCCCTGGGGCTGCAGGCTGAGCTGGCCAGGCTGGGAGCTTGGGGGGCACTGGGAGCTGGTGGGTGTGGGAGGGAAAGGGGCATCCCAGGGTTCTCTAGGCTCTGGGTGCAGCCCTGCAGCTCCCAAATCGTCCTGTGAACCTCTTTGTTGGCACAAAGCTGGCAAGCAGGGGCTGAGGAGCAGTGGACAAAGCTGTGGGCACTGTGAGCTGATGGGTGTGGGAGGGAAAGGGGCATCCCAGGGTTCTCTAGGCTCTGAGTGCAGCCCTGCAGCTCCCAAATCGTCCTGTGAAACCTCTTTGTTCACCCAAATCTGGCAAACAGGGGCTGAAGGAGCAGTGGACAAAGCTCAGCTGGGCCTGTGAGTGAATCAAGTACCACCAGAGAGAGGCTGAGATAGATAATCTGCTGCTAGGATGGGTGTGGAATAAATCAGGAGCTAGGGAGAAAACTGGGCTTCACAGGAGTCTGTCCCAGAGCACCAGGAGGGACAGCTCTGGGGGACCCTGGGCAGGACAGCAGGGCAGCCAGGATCCTGGTGTTCCCTTTCTCCTGGAGAGCCTGAACTAGCCCAGGGCTTGTGCTGTCCAAGCAGCTGTCTTCACCCTGTACCAGGTGGTGCTGAGTCCTTTAAAAACCAAACAAACCAAAAGCCTGATGTTAACAACCCTTGGGCACCTGGAGAGCAGTCAGAGGTGCCCAGGGTGCTGCTGCTGCCCCACAGCAGCTTTGCTTCAGAACCTCCTCTCAGCCAGCACTCTGCAAAACCCAACCAGTCCTGAGAGAAAGGAGCTGCTGCAGCACCCTGGCCTTGCTCTGCCAGGCAGCACTGTGTCCCTGGGGCTCATTCCCCATTGCCTGGTGGCCCTGCAGCCTCAGTGTCCTTGCTGGGAGCAGTCTGGGAGCTCTGTCCCCGTGCCCCTCTCCCTGCAGCCCTTCCTCTCCTCCTCAGCTCTGCTGAGCACCCTGCAGTCAAATAACCAACGCTTGAATTATTCAGATGGAATCACGCCATCCTCTAAAAGGTTTGTGGAAATGTAAATGGTGGCTTAGTTTGACCCTGGATTGCCAACACAGTATAAATATCCATTTTATGGGATGGGATGTAGCTTTGAGTAGGAGAAAAGTGTTTAACATGGGGAAGTGGGAAACTTTTTCATGCTCTGAGGAATTGGTTGAAGAGGAATCAATCTCAGTCTGGCTCTGCTCTCTCTGAGGTTGCCTCCAGCCTCTCTTGCTGCCTGTGGCAAAACCACTCTCGGTGTGCTCCAGTCAGCTCACAATGCTGGTACTCCTTCCTCTGTCATTCCCTGAAATATTTAAACTCTGGAATGCTGTTTAGCTCCTGGTTTGTACCTCAACCCAAGAATTCCACTGGAGCAAAGAGCACTCAGACAGGAATGTGGGTGTTTGGTTTCAAAGCTCAGTAATACCAGAAGGTTCCCAGTGTGCACCATAGAGATTGGTTGAAGAGCCAATGGCCACCATAGCTATTAGATAAAATACCTTAGGGAATAAGACAGGATTGCTCAAAAATACTGAAAGATGCCACCTGATGAAAGAATTCCCTGCCATGGCCAATCTCACAGTGCCAGGAGCTTCCACCAGCACCACCACCTCCCCTTGCTCCATCCACAGCCAAGGGAGATGCTCACCTTGCTCTGCCAAGCAGTGATGCTGCTCAGTGCCACCTCTGTGCCTCTGGTGTCCCCAGAGGTTGGAGCAGAGGCAGGAGGACCTTGACCTCCTCTGTGCTGCTGGCTTGCTATATGTTATCCAGGCACAAGATGTCTCTGTGGGCTCTCCAGAAATTTTAGGTTCTAAAAAAAAAAAAACCAAAAAACCAAGACAAATCTGTAGCTCAAGCTGTGTGGGAAACCTGTCAGCTCGTGTTTGTGCTTTTGTTTGTTTTGTTTAACGAATGTTTCCTGTGCTAAAGAGGCTGCTGTGTGCTATTTCATCTCATCCCCACTGCCCCAGCCTGGCAGAGACACTGGGCAGGGCAGGGAGGTGAAGGAGCTGCAGGGATTTTGGTGGCAAAGGTCTTGGGAAGGAAGTCCTCAGGGCTTAGGCAGCATGGTTGGATGATAAAGCAGTTCATCCTCTAATTTCAGTATAGAGAGACACATTCCAATAGCCTAATAGTGTTTAGGACATCAATGAACACCATATTCATTGTAGCTGAGTTAATAAAACTGATGAAAACTCAAGGTTTGATATCTCCTAGGGTCTGAATGCTTGATTTGCACCCTAGAATTTTAATTAACAATTAACTTTGGTTTTTAAATTCTTCAGAAATTCACTTGTTTTATATAATAAACCAGTAGGGCTTCTTTCTGACCTCAAAAAACTGCTACAATCATGTGTTATGCCCAAGCATTTAATAATTTCCAAGAAAATATTGCAAAAGCATTAACCTGTGAGCTGGTGTTCCAGCTCTGGGTCTCAGATAAATACCTTTGCTCTCTGGGTGTGCTGGTGGTGCTGCTGGCTGTTAAAGCCACGTTAGCTGCAGCTCTGCTCAGTCACACTCACTGGAGCAAGGCAGGGCTCTGCACGGGGCACAAAGTGCCTTGGGAAGTCACTGACTTTGGCCTCTGAGTCTCTGGCCTGTCAAAAATGTAATCAACTTCTGGCTGCTCGACCCAGCTCTTCCAGCACAAGCAGAGGAAGCCCAGCCAGCCTTGCTCAAATAATAACTCTATTACACCATGCACAACAAAAGGCAGGAGCTCGGCAGGACTCTCCCCTAGCTAGAGATGGAATGCTATGTTTGATGGAAAAATACAGATTTCTGTCACTCAGAAATCCACCCAGGATGGAGTAAATTCATGTTCATGTGCATCTGGTTCAGGCTGGCTGCAGGTTCTCTTGCAGGATGATGGTTTTTGGAGCACAGCATGACGTTTTTATGCACTAGGCAATCTGTAATGGTGATTATGTGGAGGAATTGTGTTGGACTGTGCTGGAAAAATAATCTCCTTGTGAGCAAAGCTTGTGATAACCAAAAGATGAACACTTAATTCAGTTGTCCACTGCTATCCTGATGCTGCTTCTTTAGCCTTGCTTTACAGGCAACACTTCATTTTTGTAATCACAGTGTTTGCAGTAAATCTGCAAACAATGGTTGGACTCCTCCAAACTGGAACTGGGGAAATTATTTTGAAAATCACTTTCCCCAGTGGGATCTGAGGATGTACAACACCCCACTGACACAAATTGCTCCTCTGGGGCTGCAGAAAGTAAATAAGATAGAAGGAAAATGACCTTGTGGTGTTAAACTCTTAATCCTTTATCTTTACTTGGGATTCCACCTAATGCTTTTGAAATTAAGAGATCCTCAGATTCTCTCTCATTTACTTCCTTGGCTCTCATGTCTTTAGTCTTCCTTTACAATCTGTCAATAGTAGGATTGATAACATTTCCTCCTGTGTGGCAGGATTTGGTGTCAGTCAGCAAAAATCCTGTGAGCAACTCTCACAATCTAACTGGTGATGTGAACTCCAAATATAATAAGGAGCACAAAGCATTCTTCTCCACCCCCAAAACCAAGCTGTTAGATATTTGACATGCAGTGTGAGTGGAGAGCTGAAAAGAGGGGATTTGTTTAAAAACTGACCCTAAATGTTCTCAAGGAGCAGGAATTCCTCCCTCCTTGGTTAGCCCAGCTGGAACTAAGGGATGTGTGTGAAGTGTGAACAAGTAATTTGGGGAATGGTTGAAAAAATCCCCAAATTGTTAAAAAAGTTAATATGGTAGAAGAACCAACTGGTGTTCAACCAAAGATTTCTGTTGATCAGAGTGGTGGGAATTGGGGAAAATGCTCCCAGGAAAACAGAACTGCCAGTGGACATCCCAGAGCTCTGCCCCTCTGTCAGGCTCTCGTTGTGCTCTGTAATAGGTTAGGAACTGATTGAGTTGATTGTAAATTAAGAAATGCACTGTTTTACCACTAATCAATAGTGTTTAGAGTAATAAACCTTTCAGAGTCAAACACTGATGTTCAGCTCATGATTTAATGAGACAGAGGATGTTTCCTGTTTGGAGGTGCTCTGTGCAACCCTTACAGTGTAATTTGAATTTCTATCCACTGCTGAGGTTTTACAGCAGATGTGTTTCCTTTGTGAGGGTTTAGAGAGGGTGATGAATAGAGGATGAAGACAGGTAGAATGTAAAGTCATGGGGGATGACTAAATCCTGGATTTGGGCATTTTAACCCAAATTGTGTCTGTCACGTGGGAGCATCGAGTGTGAAATGTTTGTTCTCTGCACAATGCCTTTATAAAGAGGTAAAAGAAAATATCAGTATTCTGTGTGGGTTTAGGCATTTAAAACTTAATTTAGTAGATAAATTTTTGGGTTAAACAAAGTCACCTCCTGCCTTCCTGCAGAGCCTTTGTTTTCCTTCGGCCAAGCATGAGTGACAATTGAGTTTGTGGCACTAATAGACAGGACAAGGATTTTATCACTCCAAGGAAATTAGCATGGAAGTAAATCTGAGCTGTAATGTGTCCTGACACTCTTGTAAATCACACATGACTGCAGTGATGGCTCCTCTGATGACTTACACCTTAAAATACTTTGCATTTTGACAGCCCAGAGTCCCAGGAAGGGAACAAGCTGGGGCTCTCAGGGTCCTTTCTGATGGTGCAATGATATTCCAACCCTTACCTACAAAATTAGCATTAATTAGAAATTTAGCATCTTTAGCAAAAAGACTCATCAGGACTGTGGCACAGAACTATCTGTGAAACAGGCAAAGTGCACAATTACGTTGTTTGGAGCACAAGTATTGTTTATTAAATGCCAACACCAATAAACTTCTAAATCTGTGGATAATTAATGAGCCCAGCCCTGACTTTGGTCCTTTCTCAAGGAAGCCAATCCAGTGCTGGTCTGATGCATGAACTGAGCTGAAATAGTATTTTCAATTATGCTGTTAAACTGTATTTTCAGTTATGCATGTTTGAGATGATATATATTTGATATTGCCCAGAGGTTGGTCACCATATAGAAAAATTAATTCCTTTTGTTATTAAAACTCTTAAAACCAGGAACATAGTCATTACCACACACAGTCATAATTTCTCAATTTAGCAAGATAAATGTCATAAAACATTTCCAAGAGGTTTTGATTGTGTCTCTTCATTTCTGAAGAACTTAGTCCCTGGCCAAGTCTATTTAAATTAATAAAGCTTAACTTATTTCAGTCATTGTAGTTCTTTTGGTTTGTAGAATTTGCCTCAACCACCCACAGCTCAGGGACAGAGAAACACCTTCAAAGCAAGTCTAAAACCAGATGATATGTAAATGTTCCAGGTTAAGTTATATGCATAAAAAATACATATTTTAAGTGATAATATTTTTTATTCCAAACTTGTGCTACAGTTCCCAAGGCAACACAAACCAGGAATTCTCATTTGGAGCTAAGTAGCCTTTAAAAGCAAGAGATGAGCAGTTGGGGATTTGCAGTTGGAGGTTTGGGGAGCTGTTAATGACATATAATTAATATTATATTCCCCATTGTCCCCAAATCCCTGAGCTTTCCCATCAACACCCCCTGCTCCAGATTTCAGGTTCTTCACCTGCCTCACACCTCTGATGTCTGCTGCCTGAAAGAATGAGTCTCTACACATCAGAGTAATTTTAAGTTTTGCCCCCATAATGAATGGAAATGGAATCAATCTCTTCTGGGACTCACTCCAAGATTAGACATTAAAACAGGATTTTTACACACACCCTACACTCACTCTGCCAGTAAGCATAACTGCAGTTAATATTCCTAACAGTTACATTTTCTCCTCAAAAACTAGCTCATTAACTTGTAAAATATACAGGATTCAGGTGCTTGATAGCAAATAAAGTCTTTAAAAAATTATGTTTGACTGCTAGGGATTTTCGGAGCCTGACAAGAAACAGCTCTTTCACATACAGCTTCTTTGAGGCACTCTAGAGCAAGTTCAGAATTCTAATTTTGGAGTTAAAAATTTTCAAGGTTGTTCCTAGGAGGAGAATGTGCTGCTTGGAGGACCAAAATC
The DNA here is from genome assembly GCA_024500445.1 of Entomyzon cyanotis. Lineage (NCBI taxonomy): Eukaryota > Metazoa > Chordata > Aves > Passeriformes > Meliphagidae > Entomyzon > Entomyzon cyanotis. The sequence continues at coordinate 1,262,300 of JAKEPQ010000852.1, forward strand.
CTCTCCTGCAAGTCAGAAAATGCCATGAGCTGTGAGTGCCTCTGGACCAAGGCATAGTTACATCCTCAGCAAGACAGAACTTGGAAGGATTTTTTTAAAAAGTGAATAAAACCAGAAAGGAAGAGCTGAAAGATTGCAGCAAGTTAAACCCTCAGTTACTTTAGCACCTTGGGAAGCTGTTCTCTATGCAGCTTAATTTGATGGGTGTTGAGGGAAGGTAGAAATGTAGAAGGTTGGAAAGGAGAGTTTGTCCTTCTTTGGGGGATGTGGGTGAAGTACAAGTGTGAGAATGAAATGAGAGCAGTGGGAATATGGGCTCTTCTGAAGGTTTTATGGATTAAAGGGAAATAAAAACCATTTCCATAAACCCTATTGTGTAATCTTATATAAAACCCGGAGCTGTTTCCATTTGAATCAAACCCTGCAAAAATGAAAATAAATCCATGTTTGTGAATCCTGCCCACAGTGGCAGTGGGACAGGGATGTGTGTCACATCTCCACCTACAGAGCAGGGATATCCCATCAGCCATGGCTGGGAGCCTCAGCCCAGCAGCTCCAAAAGCCTTTCTGCACTCCTTTGCACCTCATTGCTTGCGAGGGCAGAGCTCCCCTCATTGAGCCTTTTACAGCAAATATCATAGATTAATAAAAAGGTGAAAGAGCTCTGCTTCATTATTTATCCCTGACTGATATTTATTAGGCAAAACCAATTTGTGCTGGGATTCCTTTCTGGGTCTGTGATTGCAGTAGCTGGGGCAAGTGGTAATTAAAAAGCTGAGCTGTGTCCTCTCACCTCGGAATTGGGCTTCAAAGCTGACAGGATAATGAATGGAGCAGGCTAATATCCATCTGAATTCCTCTGGCTGTTCACGGGGGTGGCTGTGTGCTGGGGAGGGCTCAGGCCACAGCAGTGGGACAGCCAGGACACAGTGCTGCTGGCAGAGCCCATCTGTCTGAGCAGCCCTGGGCTGTGACACCAGTGTCCCTTTGCACAGCAGCCCTGCTCACCCCAATCCCCACCAGCTTGCCTAACGAGCTGCAGCCTTGCACATCTGCAGCTCGTTTTGGTCAAGGAAGGTGGAGTTCAAGCAGATTGATTTAAGAGTTGGCAGAGCCCTGTGAGTGAAGTATTCCTTGGGTTTTGCAAATAGGTAAACTGAGGCACGGGCTTATGCTATCCAAAATAAATTGTTAAAGCAGACTTGGCCTTTGAAAGGAGTGATGTTGGTTCAAGTTCATTACCTAACCCTCATTTCCCACTGAAAAAAACCTGCTTTTGAAAGATTTTGAAGAATCTCTTCTATTCCCCAAGCAAGGTTGGGATCCTGGCAGCCCTGGCTGGGCAGGACAGACTTACCAGAACTTTTAAGGAAGCCAACACCAGCTGGAGGATTTTCCCACAAGAATGATTTCCCTCCTGTCTCCCTTTTGGAATCAAAGAAAGGCAAAGAGGAGCCCCACGTTTCACTGAGCAGAGAGAGGCTTTCCTAAAGCAAGGCAGGAAGGTTTCTTACCCACAGACCAAGTCACAACTAATTAAAAGTGATCTCATCCTTTTGATCACACCTTAAGGGAGTTGGTACAGGCTATTAATAAAACCCAAGTGGGAATATTCTTTTTGTCATGTGGAAAATTCTCACATTTCATTATTTTTCTTACCCTCAATCAAGGAGAGAAGTAATGAATACAAATCCTAATCCTGTTCTCTCTGGATTTGTATTTTTATTAAATGAAGTAAAAGAATAGATAGCCAGATGGAATAATTGTGTTTAAATTCCACAATTCTTTCTGCAGTAACCCTTCATGCTAAATTTTTTAATTTAAAGCGTCTCAACTGGGAGATTCTAACAAGTGCAGATGTTCTTCAAATTGATGAATTCAGTGAAATTGGCTCTTTACCCTCAGCAGTTCTGACTTCCACTCCTTGGATTCTTTGCAATGCAGAATCCTGGGCAGCTTGTGCTGCTGCTGTGTGCTAACAGCTTTAGAGTGACTTCATCACTCCTGGAGGAGAGGAGAACTTGCTAGAGTCTTGCAGAATTATGTCCAATCAGTTGCACATGCAAAGGAAAACAAGTTCAGCTCTGTTAACTTTTTCTGTCCTACGAATTAGTTTTAATTTAGTTTTAAACCTCCAAACAATTTTCAGTTTTTCTGCAGCTCTTGATTCTGCAGTTGCAAAACACTTAACTCCTACTCCTATCCCCTCCATTTAGTAGCTTTTTTTTTTTTTAAACATCAAGGAAAGTATAAATTCTAATGAAAAACTTACTTATGCAATGACAAGGAGTCATTGGCTTATGTTAATGCAACTGATTGGCCATTAATGGCTCTGCCCCTCAATTTGATATAGTTACTTTACTATGAGACAACATCATTCCTGTGCTCAGAAAACATTAGAATTTAATTAGTGCTGGCACAGAACAGTAACACCTTGAGTAAAGGAAATACTAAATTGCTTCATTTCTGACATAGAAAAATCAATGCATTCTCTATTCATTCCTTCTCTATTCAATTCTAGTACCTTGAAAATGGTTTCATTATGCTTCTAAATAGATTTACAGGACTCTGTTTAGGATTTTAATATCGCTAGCACATTAAAAATTAAAATACATTCAGGGCTGGGTCAGTTACCCAGGTGTCAAAGAAAATGCATCATCACGATTATTGAGTCTATTCATCCACTGAGTTCATGTACTTCTCACTTATTTTTGGTGGAAATGATGTTTGTAGACAACACAAAGAGCTCACCATCATCCCCAGCTGCAGAAAGTTTTCTGGGTAAAGTGAGAATGACGTGGATTCCCAAGAGCTGAGGTTCACCTGAGGATGGGCAGGAGCAATGGTTCCCTGGCTGCTCCTCCTGCAGCTCCAGATGATTGCTGTGCACCCTGAGCCTCGGTGAAAAGCTGTAAAAACTGATGTGCAGGGCTCTCTGCTGCTCCTGGGCTCCATTCCTGGGGCCCAAAGCTGAACTGAAGGTTTTTGTGGCTAGCACAGACCTTTCCCATGAGAATTCTTTTCTCTCTTCTTCCCGTGTTTTATAAACAAAGATAAAGTTTGGATGTTATTAAAAACAGTGTCTTGAGATTTGGACGGTTCAGGCCTGGCCAATCTGCCTAGGAGGAGGTTTTGAACTGACCAATCTGGGTGACCTTTGAAAAGTCTATATAAGTTGGAATTAATTAATAAAATATCTCTTTTATGCCACATGGAGAACCAGGTCTTCTCTCTCTGCTAGTGGCTCAACAGCGACAAGTTTTCAGTGCCAGCTCACTTTGCCCATGAGAAAATCCAGGGCTTGGTCAGACCTGTTTGAGGTCTGGGTGCTGTGGGCTCAGAGATGAAGCTAATTGAGCTAATTAATCCTCAGCCCTGCCCTGAGCTGGGCCTGGCTTGGTCACACCTGCAGAGTGAGCGATTCACTCGCTGAGCTCTCCCTGCAAATCCAACCCCTGCAGCAGAGTGCAGCTCTCCCCTCCTGCTCCATGAATCTCAATTATGTCCACACACAGCCTGAAGGCAATAGATCACCAGAGACACCTCTATTAGACAGGTGGTGTTGCTTTAAACCTCACCCACTTCACAAGGTCACTGTCTTGGCTCCTATTTCCAGGAGCCATGCTTGTGGTTGTTTTATTGCCCCATCAGCAACCTGCTGATTAGTTGGTATTTTCAGAATATTTTTCTCACTCTGGGCTGACTTCTGATCTCCTTTCAGCTGTGCCTGAAGGGCATTGCACTGCTATATATTTTAATCAAGTCTCACTGGAGTGCAGTTGTTTCCCAGAGTTCAGGTGTCCAACTGAGCTCTGTTCTGCCCACAAGTCATCCTACAACTTTAGAGAGAAAAACTTATGAACAATAGAGATTTGAATATTCAAGGATAGCCTGCCAATCTCTAATTATTTTATTTTGTCATTTTCAAAAGGTGTGCATAGCTTTCTCCCTTTGGTTTATTTTTGTTTTTGAGGTTGCAAGTACTCAAGAGAACAAAGGGAAATATGCACCCAGAAAAATCAGTTTTTCTCTGTGTTAGTCTGGAATAGTTAGTAAAAGAGGTGTTGCTTTCTGAAATCTCCAGAGCTTGCCACACAAATTTTGGAATTCTTACCCTCATGTTGGAAACTCCTAGTAATTAAGGGATGGCTCTTTGGAGCAGCAATGGCAATGTTTGCAAATGCTTGTGTGGAGTTTGGGATTGTGACATGCAGGGTTAGTGCAGAAACTTCCCGAGGAAATGTATTTACCAGCGAATCCTCCCTTGAGGCAGGTGCTCAGTCTGCAGTGAGGGAACATTTCAGGTGTGCTGAGCCTCCTGCAGGTCACAGGTGGGCAGTTCTGAGCCTTGTGCTCAGGTTGGCTGCAGGGACCTCCCCAGAGCCCCGGGCTGGCTGTGTTTGTGTCTGTGGAGCTCACCAAGTGACGCTGTTTGGCCAGGGGAGCGAGGGAGGGAACTCAGCCTTGGGGCTGCAGGGGATTCCCTGGGGAAAGGAATTGTACCTTCACCGAGTTCAGGCTGCCTTGAGGCTCTTCCAGTACTCTAAATATTTATATTCCTGGAATCCCAGTGCCTGATCCTGCAAGGGTAACAGTGGAACAGTCAAGTGTAAGGAATACACTTCCAGTTCAGGGAACAGCCATGCTCCGAGCTCAGTCTGTAAAATATTAATTTACAGTCACACACTGCTAACTGTTGCTTTTGGAAAGTTGTTCTGAGTTTTAATCTAATTGATAATACAGCATTAAGTACTTTTGGTTCATCATTACAGACTTTCCTTCAGGGCCTGTGGATCTTTGTAGGACAAGAACAGGGTTTAGTTTTAAGTACCAGACGGAGACATGATGAAAGCAAGAAGCAAAGGCTGAGACCTTAATTAAAAGAGAGTTATATTTCAGAGAGTTATTGAAGAAGAAGGAGGTGCTAGGGGCTAGAGAGTAGCTATAAATGTTTTTCAAAGCCCATTTTGTACAGAGAAACAGCCAATGCAACAGCCCCATTATTCACCTTTGCCATGTTAGTATTTGGGAAAGGCAAACTTCAAACAGGCTCAGCGCCAGGAGCAGCCTGGTGAGGGTGATGGGCACATCAAGGAGCAGCCATGAAGGAAGCAATGCTAGCAGCTGGAAGCACAGGAGCTCCTCTGAAGTTTGCTAATGCTTTTTGACCTTGCTGGAATTCACTGCACTTTGTGATCCTCTTGATTTCCCTGTAAGTTCTGCTGCTTTCTGTGCTCAGCCCTCGCTGTGAGGAGCTTTGCCTTTATCCAGCTCCCTGTTGGAGCTCACTGTGCCTGCTGATTGTCCCAGACTGCACCTCGTCCTGCAGGAGGAGCAGGAAGCAGTCAGCTTCCTTGGAGATGAAGCAAAGGCAAAGTTAAGCCAAACTGGTCAGAACTGAACAAAAGCTCAGGCTGATCTGGTTGAGGAAAAACCCCTGAAGATTTAGGGTGTTTTTTGTTACTTCTGATTCTGATTTTCTCCACTATATGGATCAGAATTCACTCCTTCCAATCTAATTTATAATCATATATATTTTAAAATCTAGAAATAATTAAAAATCTTTCATTGGCGAGCAAATGTTGCAGCAGGTGGCATCTGGGAATGAGGACAGCAATGTTCTTTGTCCTGTGGAGATCTCCCTGCCATGCTTTTGTTCTTCCAGAGGTATCCATGGCATCATCACCTTCTGGGAATCAGTCTGACATCATCTCAGACAGGCTCTCCAGGATGCTGTGGATCTGCAGCTCCTTGCAGGCAGAACAGGGTTAGAAATAACTTATTTCTAACTGAGATCTTTGCACCTCTTGTTTGCTCATCTGAACAATGGCTTTGCCCAGAGCTTGGAATATTTTCTCTGAACATAGAGCATTGATGTGTTTTGTGATTGAGAGAGATGTTGGTTTCTTATTTGGGGAATTATCTGCTGAGCTATCACCACTCCTCCCTGCAGTTCTCTGGAGAGAAACTGAATTAAATATGATAAGAATTGATGAACTGTACTGGCAAACCCCTCAAGGCTATCAGATATTCGTTTAGAGGAGCAGAGGGAAGCATTGTCCATACTCTGGTGGTGTTTTATCACATTATTGATGCTTTGGCACAGCTTTGTGGATGCCAGCTCCTTTCAAAGTTGGGCTGGGCTTTTTCTCATTAAATCCCATCATTTTTGGAAACTTCCAAGAATTTTTGTGTCAGACCTTTGGATTTTTTTTCCTAGAAATCTGCTAATAGTCCCTAATGGCAGACTACTTTATATGTACTCTGTGTGCATATATATAATATATATGGAAAGGAGGCTTATAGAGGATTAGATTTCCTACAGCAATTACTGACTCATTTAGATTTTTGCATAGCTCATTTTCATGAAGGTGGCAGTGGTCTGTGTTTGGGGCTTCTTTTTGTGGTTGGTTTGTTTTTTCCTCGTTATTTATTTGGAATATATTTTCATATTTTTGACTCAGAATACCAAGACTCTAGTTGATCAAAGCAAATACCTTTAGGTTAACAGTTATCCACTCAAGCAATATATAAAAATCACTAATAAATGAGATTAGAAGACACTAAAGTTTCAAACTTCCTGTCAGGATTAGGACAAGCCACTTAAGGTTATTTTTTCTCACAGAAACCTGACTGCCACTGAACTCTGGTCCCATCCTGAGAGGAAATATTTATTCACAGGAACAGGGATCTGAAGCAGATCCTTTAAAAGGATAAAGATACCTTTAGCAGGAGATTTTAACTAATAGATCTGATAGGAAACTTCTCTATGAAATTCTCTGCCCCTGCAGCCAGCCAGCCAAACTCTTGGTTTTGGCTCATGGAACACTTTACTCACTTACTAAAAATCTCATACCCCACAAATCCATTGGGATGAGCTGTGCAGAAACTTGGTTTCCTGTTTGTAACTGTAGTATTTTGTGACAGAAATGCTGCATGTTGGTGATTGCTGCTGCCTGTCTCGAGCTGTTAATAAAGCAGTCCCAGGGCTGAGGCACTGGTGTGTAAATGCTGCTCTGCTCTCACTCCACACTAATGGAGGCACTACAGTGCTTCAGCACTGGGATTCAACAACAGTTAAAAATACTCCCCTGAAGTCCTCAGAATAATTTGATTTGGAGTAAATGAATTTCTTTCTAGACTTAGTCAAAGCAATTACATTCGAGTAGATGCAGTATTATGGCATAGCATTTATCATCATTTAAGCACTGCAAAGTGCTAAAGAACCCAAACTTATCTTTATTCCCATGCTGGCAGTTTGGTGGTCAGGCTGACTGTGCATTCCCTCCTCTGCTCACTGTTGGGAGAAATGTGAAGTTCTGGCAGAATTTGCAATGCTAACCCCAATGGAGCAAAGAATAGGTAGACTTAGGTTGATATGGGGTTTGTTTACAAATCAAATTTATATCACACACTTCTTGGGTTTTGGGGTTTTTTTCCACCTGATATTAATAGAACGTGAGTTAACACAAAACTTTTTTTCTCTTCTTCTCTATTTACAACTTTTCCACGTGCTTCACCTTCAGTAGGATTTTCTTCTACATCATTCTCTGCCCTTTATTTTATTTATTGCATAATTTTACCAAAAGAAAAGCCTTTTACCTCCATATCATAAAAGAGAGTGCCTCCATCTGCCTCCCTCAGCAGCAGGATGAAGCCTGAGCCCTGGCCAAGGCAACAGTTAAGAATTCACCCTAATTTTCCAAGGTGCTTGACTGCTCTTAGATCTCCTTTCTTTTGAAAATGAGTTGAGAAACATCAAGGTAGGATCTGGGACAAAGACCATTAGAAACTCCAGTGATTTTAGGACAGCAGAGAATATAGTCTGAACTGTTGAAAATACCCTTTCAAACCCGTGTTCTCACATCTGTGAATAAGAGTTTCCTCACTCCCAGTGAGAGGTGGAGCACGGCAAGCCTGATCAGATTGGACTCTGAGCACCTCTGTCCTGCAGAAGGTTGTGCATCCCACAGCAGCAGAGCTTTGCTTTGACTCCAGTGAGCATCCAGAGCATTCCCATCTCTGCTGAGCTGCAGGGTGACAGCAGAGTGGGACAGCTCCTCTCTCCCAGCCATCCAACCCTCTCCAGTGGGGTTTCCACCTCCAGCAGCACACACAGCCCCTGCCAGGCTGTGGCACAAGCAGCCCAGGGAGTGGAACTCAGTGCTGACAGTGATGTGAAGATGATTACATCTGGCAAAACTCGGGCTGCAGACTGTGAATGGTCTCTGGTGGTGATTTCCAAGCCGCCTGGCTCTGCTTTGTCCCCGTTAGATTCTGCAGTTGTAGATTTATTCACAGTGCTGTATCTTGTTAAAGACAATGCCCTCAGGGTGCTGAGGTCTTGTGTGACTGCAGAGCTGAAATCTGAAATTCCAGAATCCCTTCTCCATTGTACCTAATTAGGGAACCTCATTAACCCTCTCTGTGGATAGATTGAGGGGATGTCTCCTTCCTGCTAATGGGTTTTCTGGTAGAACAGCAGACTTTCCTGACCCCTGGGATTAGGTGCTGTGTTGAATGTACTCTGCCAGCTCGTGGCAGTGACATTTCCTTTTTTTGTCCATTCTTTCTGAGAAGCTTCTCTGAACTAAACCTGTTTTTCTCCTCTCTTGCTCTGCCTCAGGAGCACTGCCAGTTCAAAAACTGGGAAATTAGTCACCTAATCTCATGGAAGTTTTGGGATTCAAAAAGGCAAGGATCTGCTGGGTGATGGGGAGCTAAAATTGTGAGTCAGTTCCCTCAGCTGACCACGCAGAGAGAACTGGACCAACAAATCCAGCACAATGCTGGCCATGGTTTTTCCTTCCTGTCATCTCTGCACCATGGAGATTTTTTAAGGCGTATGCAGCAGGCTGGTCTGTACTCCACCAATGCCCCTGCTATATTTAGAAAGTTATCTGCTGTTCCATTTGTCAGGAAAGCAATGATCTGATAGTTTGCACATTCAGATCTGCTATCTGGAGAAAATCTGGCAGGGGATGAGATGCTGAAGGACATGCTGAGCATGGCACAGGAACACCTCCCCGAGCTCCCCGTGGGGACAGGGAGCTCTCTGCTCCATCAGATCCCAAATCCCTGAGCCAAGGGGAGGTGTGGGAAGGAGTGCAGTGCTTGGCACACCTTGAACAGATGGCTTCTGAGCAGCAGGTTACCAGAGAGAAAAGGAAACCACAAACCCTCATGGTTAGAATACCTGGTGTGTGGTGGAACCACAGCATGGCAACTTCAGAAACACCCCTGGATACCTGTTTGTTCAATGGATATATCTGTGGCTGAATCCTTACCCTGAGCTGCCAGCAGGGTTTGCTTATTGGGGAGGATGTGCTGTTTGCTTGGCCTTCTCCTGAGCAGATGGGGAGCTGATTCCAGTGAAGGAGGCTTGAAATAATGAAATGAGAATATAAAGGAAGAAACAAAGTTGCACTCATTTAGCACAAACCCAAGAAGCTGATCAAACTTAAGTGGTAGAAGAGCATGGGCAGAAATTATTTAATTTTCTGTTTCTCACTGGGTAAGAGGAGTGGAAATATTTACCAAGGGGTTGTTTGAACTAGCTGGTGTTATTGAAACCTGGTGAGATGTTTTGCATTTCTGAGATGTTATAAAACCACTTGATTTCCATGGAGCAGAGCAAGCTGAACCAAGCAGCAGGCAGGAGTGGCTGCAGTTGGTGGCAAATCTGGAGACATACATTGACCAGTGCTCATGGCCTGAGCAATATTAATTTTCTTTTTTTTTTTAAAATTTTTTCTGAAGACCAATTAACTTGGACAGCACAAGGTCACCACGCAGAGAGCTGGCCAGGGACTGCAAATGGTTTTGCACAAACTGAAAAGGATTCTCTTTCTCCCTGTTCATCCTTCTGTGTTGTGCATCTCCACAAACTCCTGAGTGGTCAAGTTTGCTCCATCCTGGCTTTGCTTGGGATGTCCACAGCACCTCTCAGTTCCTGCAGCAATGTTGAAATGCTTTAATTGCTTTTGCCTAACCAGCAATGGTGCAGGAGCAACACTGACAGATTAATTACCCAATTAACAAAGGCACCTGGGAATACCAAGATACCCAAGGGACCTTTGATGGAGTTGGAAAAGGGAGGAAAAAAGTCACCTTAGCTATCAGAGTCAAACACTAAGTGATTATATTTAAGTGAAATATCAAGACTGGTATTCAGATAAAACCATTCCCCTGTGGCCTTTACATCTATGGCCTTTAAATAATTTTCTTGCATCCACTGAGCTATTCTGAGGCACATAACTTGTGCAAAGTCCTCTTAAGCTATCAGAAAATATCAGTGAATTTTTCCTAGTGATCCTGATTATTTACCATGCAAAGGACAAGTCCAGCATGGCACAGAGGATGGCAGGGGAGCTGTGTGGCTCTGGACCACAGCAGGCTTGCAGGAGAATGTTCCTCTTCCAGAGAGAGGTTGGGATTTCTTTGTACCTGGCTGGTTTTTCCCAGCTAGAACTTGGCTTGTTAGATAGCTTTTCTGTACTTGCATTTTCCTTCTGTTGAATAGAACTTATTTTTATTAGGGGAAATGGTGTATCTTGAAGAAAATAGTGTTAAGGAAAACACGTTTGACGTGAAAATTCAGATTTCCATGTGCATTTTCATAATCCAGTGCAAACTGGACTAACTGGTTATGCTGTTATTTTTCTAGCTAACATATGTGCCTTATATAATATCAGTGAACTTCAAAAATTCCTCCAGATTCTGCCCTTTGCAGGATCCTGGGGAACTCAGGCTTCCTTGGCTGCTGTGCTAAACCTAAAGCATCCTAATTACCTCATTTACAAATAGTTCAGGGCTGACGTATTGATGCACCACAAGGTTAATTGCTCTTCTTACTCAATTAGTAGGAACATTTATGCTCTTTATTACATTAAAGTAAGCCATTATCACTCTCTGCATTTTTATATCTGAGGTTCAATAGTGACAAAACTTTTATCTCAACTCTGCAAGCTTTAATTGGTTCCTCTCTGAATCCCCATTTCTTCACAAAACCCCAACTCTCAGTATGTTTTCCGTGAATATTTGCTCTGGGATTCCACAGTGGGATTTGTAAACAGAATTTATGGACATTTTCTAGTTGTCTTGCTTCAGTTCTTTTTGGAAGCTTTCATATTTCTACAAATTCATCCTCTCTACAGTTGCTGGCTCAGTTGGCTGTGAAAAGGTAATTTTTACTCAGTAGATCAGAGATGGAACTTATTAAAGTTCTTTTTCTAGCATCTGCCAGACTCTACCTTCTTCCAGAATTTGGGTGTTTCACAGAACACATGTTTTATTTTTTATTTTATTTTGCTGTGATTACTCACAAATCAAAGGGAGTGTTGTAGACACATTGGAAAACAGCATTATAAATTTTTTTGTTTTGAAATTACCTTTCAATGGAGATTTTTTCCTATATTTAAAAAAAAGGTCAAAATTATCATAAAATATTTTGATTTAACTGAAAAAATTCAAACTTCTTCTTGTGCTTTTCTTTGGAACACATCTACAGAGCAGACTTGAAAATTAATTTTTCCCCTGGGAATAGAAATTCCCTTCCCTTCTCAAGTTCAGTCAAAAGCAGTAGTTCGGGCAGCTTTCCACCTTTGCTCTGCAGGTCACAGTGGGGTTTGTGTGATTTTGTGTGATTCCTTCTGAGTCTGTGAGACACAAGGCACAAAATCTGGGCCATCCTGCCAGACTGAAATTCATTATCCAGGTTTGCTCCGCAGCTGCACAACTCCTAGCCTTGCAAATTGGAAGGCACAGCAGTTCTGAAGCTCCCAAGGCACCAATTCCTGATGATGTGCTCTTCCTCACATTAGTAGATGCTGGAACAAATAATTGATAAGTAAAGGGTGGATGCTGTTGAAAGCCTTTTGATGCTGCACACTTATTACCAGCAGGGTCTGCTTTTTGTCATTGTTTGTTTAGTGCTTGGAGGATTTATGTCGTTCCAAATCACCCTGCCAGAGCTGCTCGTGTTTTTGTTTAAGTAGGTTAACTTGTCTAAATAATGAAATACTTGCAGATGCTTTGACCCAAACCCAACTGAGCACAGATGGGCTGTCTGTGATGAAAGGGGGAATCAATAGGATATTCCAGCCTGAACAAGTCAGGGAGTCACATTTCATCTTCCTGATGCTACACCTCTCGGATCTTTATCCCCTCTGAAATAACATGATGTTCAGTTGGGATCCAGAAGAATAGGAACAGATTTTCCCAATCCACCTTCCTGGCAGAGGCTGTCCGGGGTGCTGTCCGTGGTGCTGTCCTGGTCCCCTCCAGGTGCTGTCCGGGGTGCTGTCCTGGTCCCCTCCAGGTGCTGCTGGGTAACAAACCCTGCTGACAGAGCTCACTCGGTGCACTGGATCTGCACATCGTGTTCAGCAGTGTTTTAGGGATAATTCTGGGAGATTTAACACAAAAAGTCATTTTTCCTCCAGCAGGACAGCTGTGAGGGGTGCAGGTGGCCAGGAGAGCTGCTGGGGCAGAGGGCACAGCAGGTTGGTGTGCTTTGGTTTGGCTCCTGATGGGCGTTGAGGGCAGCAGTCCTGCTGGGGAGCACAGTGGGACAGGAGTGCAGTGAGGTCCCCACCATCCCTGCTCCGTGGGTTCCCCAGGTCCAAGCTGTGCTGAACCCCAGAGTGGATCCCAGGCTCTGTCAGTGAGTTCTCCATCGCTGTTTTCCCCTCTGCACTGAGGATCTGGAGAGATTCTTCACTCTCATGTTTGAATGGCAGCCCTGATTCTCTTCAGGCAGCTTCAGGAAGGAAGTGTTTAGTTCTGAAGCTTCAAATCAACTGTTGTTAGTGTCACTGAGCAGTTGCCTTGATGGTGTTATTGTGTTTGGGAAGAGAACCTCTGGCTGTGCCTGCAGTGAGTGTGTTTGTGGCTTCTGAATTTCCCTGCTGTTTTATCTGAGCCTCTTCTCCTCTCAGGCAGGCTGCACACCCTGGAAACCAAAGAGAAAAGCTCCAGGAACCTTTGATTCCCTGGCACTCCCACAACTGGAAATGTATTTTTAGGGGTTTGTCCCTGCTGTTGTAGGGCCAAAGACTGGTGATGTGAATTGGAACTGAAGGGTAGCAACCAGAATCCTGGTCAGGACTAGGAGTGGCCTTCAGAACCAAGGAAATAAACTTTCCTGAACCCAGAGAAGCTCCTGCAGAGAGAATGAAACCCTGCATCTTCACCTTTGCCTTTTCTATATATCTGTGTGTGCCCTGCTAAAAAAAGGAATGCAATCCTCAGAACAGTGAGGATCCTTCCAAAGTATTTTATTTCATAAAACACTCAGCATTTCTCAGGCCAGAGCCAGTGCTCAGCACTGAGGACAATGCAGGATTTCTGAGTTGTTTGATCAGAGTTTGCCCTGCCCAGATGCTGCGCTGCAGTGTTTACATATCCATATCCTAATCCCTAAGAATTAGGATGCTCCTGATGCTTTCCCCACCATCCCTGTGGAGCAAAGGACAACCTCCTCCCCTTGCCCACTGCTTTGCTGGGCTTTGCTTTGCTCCAGAAAGCTGTTTGGAGTCAGTGAGGTGGGCATGGGGGAGTTCAGTCCCCTGTTTGATGTGATAAAGCAGCTAAGGGTGCTAACCTGGTTCATAACCAAGCTGTGGCCTTTCTGAGCTGCTCTGGGAGCTCCTGGATGTCCCTGGGAGAGCTCTGCACCTTCTGGGAGCTCCTGGATGTCCCTGGAGAGCTCTGCACCTTCTGGGAGCTCCTGGATGTCCCTGGAGAGCTCTGCACCTTCTGGGAGCTCCTGGGTGTCCCTGGGAGAGCTCTGCACCTTCTGGGAGCTCCTGGATGTCCCTGGGAGAGCTCTGCACCTTCTGGGAGCTCCTGGATGTCCCTGGGAGAGCTCTGCACCTTCTGGGAGCTCCTGGATGTCCCTGGAGAGCTCTGCACCTTCTGGGAGCTCCTGGATGTCCCTGGGAGAGCTCTGCACCTTCTGGGAGCTCCTGGATGTCCCTGGGAGAGCTCTGCACCTTCTGGGAGCTCCTGGATGTCCCTGGGAGAGCTCTGCACCTTCCTGGCAGTGTGGCTGTTGTGCTGCTGGCTCTGCTCAGCCCCAGGGAGCTGCACTCCCCTGGGCAGTTGGCTGTCCCAGCATTTCCCTGAAATCATTTCGAATGCAGCTGAGCCTCTACAATACAGATTGTGAGCAAATTCTCTTTCATGTCTGTGGTATGGAGCCTTGCTATTATCCTGTAACATCTTATTTATATACTTCATGTGCTGTTTCCAAAGGGCTGTCAAATAACTGTCAATTATTTATTCACCTCAGGGGGAGCAGATGCAGAGGAATTGCCATATCCAGACTTAAAGACCACTATCTCAAAACTTTGTAGAAAAGAAATAATTCAAATTTTAATGACTTTGCATTTTACTCGTGGTTTTTTTTTTCACCCATTTCTAAGCTTTTTAGCGTGGGTTGATTACCATACACATTGCTGTAGGTGATTTTGTTTGAAGGTAGTTGAGTGAAAAATAAAGATTAATCTTGGCTGAATTTTTAATCTTGTTTGCAAATGAATTGCAGCAACCACATATCAGCTGGTGTGGAAATACAGTTATTAAGAACATATGGAATTGAAAACCTCCAGAACTGAAACTGAGCCACTTGGTAACTCTACCAGTTTAAGAAGCTTCTTACAACTTGTTCTATAAAATTATTCCTTTGGTAAAAGATGGGGCTGTCTTTAAGTAACCAGCATTGGGGGAAAATTTATATGTAGCAGTGTGTGATGGTGGGAAAGAACAGGGTGGGCAGAACTTTGGGGAAACTGGTGTGATGCTCCTTCAGGGCTCTGTTCTTTCAGAGGCTCTCTGTAGTAGCAAATTCCTGACTCCTCTGCTGCAGCTTTTTTAATGTGCAGTGGAGGGGAGGCACTGGTAGGAGTCAGGGGATGTCCTGATGGAGGAGCTGAGGATGATGGAAAAACGGGTCTGAAAGGAGGGAATGCAGTGGAATCAGACAGCTGGGCTGATGGATGTGGCATGGAGCTGTGCTTTGGGGTAGATCTTGAAATTCCTCGCTGTAAACTGACATTGCTGGTGCTCCCCAAGGTCCAGGGGACACATTTGTCACCTACTGTCATCCCTGCCAGGAGCAGCTGCCCCATTCCTTCTGCTCTTGGTTCTAACACTGTTCTTTGGGCACAGGAAATGCCACTGCCTGCCCGAGTGCCTCCCTGGATGCTGGTGCAATCCCTCTGGACATTTGGAAGAGAATTGTGTTTGTTTAGGGTGATTTTAATGATGTCAGTCATTTTTGTACAGGAGAGCTAATGGCTTTGAGAATTCCTTGGGATGCCTCTGGTCAGATGTTGCTTTTATTGTCATTAGTGATTCAAAGGAAGCTCAGTGTTTTTGTTAACAAATCCCACTCCTGAATTTCGAGTCATTGCAGTCTGCTCAAATTAGCAAATACCACCAACCCACAGCTTTCATCTCTCTTTTCTCATTCACTGATACCTTGGATGAAATGTCTGAGTTTGCTTTTCTGTAAGCCAGACCCAACTGACTGAAGCTGCCAGATCTGAATCTCAATTTCATTGTTCCATCCTTACTTAGAAGGTTAAAAATTGTTTGAGCCAGGAAAAAAAAGAATCTTCCTTTCTCTTTCTGAGCCACCTGGAAATGATCTCTGACAGCTGAGAAACCATTTCAGCCAGGCTGGGATGAGAAAAGCCATCCTTGGTCTCTCCACAATTTTGAGGACACACAATTTGGGATTGAGTTTAGGTTTCTGTGTTGGTTTTTACCTTCCCTTCCACTCCCCAACCCAAGGAAAACATTTGGTGGAACTTTCCTGTTTTCACTTCAAAATCTCCAAATATCCTTGCAGTGTTCATCATTCTCCTGTATTATCATTGTAGACAGAGCTGAGATTCCAGCTGATGGAGTTTATTGATTCCTGAGTGATCTCTTGAGTGTTATTTCACATTCATGATCTGTCAGCATTGTGTAGACAGCCTGTGTTAGAGAAATTTGTATTTATTACAAATTGAAACTACTGCTCTGCAAACTTGCCGTTTTGGGGTGTTGAATGGATGCAAGAACACAAGGGACAGCATGCATAAATACAAACCACTTGGTATTTGAATATTTCAGAAATTTAAAAAAGAATACAATTAAGAAAATTTGGAAAAGTATATCCAGGACAAATTTCTTTCTTATTTTCTTTAGTAACTGTGTCAATCCTCAGAGCACAGGCTCATACCAATTTGGATGATCAGGGGAGGAAGGAAAACAAACCACACTGTCCTGAATTTGTTGTGAGGCACATTTTTCCATAAAAACCATTCACTCTTTGGCATGTCTGATAAATTATTTTTATATTTCCCACACCAGTATTTTCTAATTGATGCTGGTGCTTGAACTCATTCCTGAGCTACAGCCTAACTCCAGAAACCTCCTGCAAACCTTGCCCTGCTCTGTTCCTCTCCAAAGGAGAGTTTGCTTAAGGTTTTATGAAGAACTTTTGGCAGTGTCACTGTGATATCCCAGCTCTCCCATCTCCCCCTTTTCCCTGGAGTGTTTGAAATCAATGGAACTCAACAATCTTTAAAAAAAAATTAAAAATAGGCAAGTTTTAATTCTTGACATTGCATATAGTTTGTGTGTTTTTCAGTGGGACTCCTGGGGAGATGAGATGGGTTTGTGTCAGTCAGCAATTACCCATCCTGGGCTCTAAAAGGCTAATCCCATTCATTTTCCTGTTGCTTAGTTGATCACAATGATTATCTGGAGCAGAGTTTTACAGGGAGAGGAGTGGGGAGTTGGGTTAGACCTCTGGCAAAATGCTCTTTGAGGGAAAAACTCAGATTATCCACTGTGAATGAGCAGAGAGCAATCCCAGAAATCTATTAAAGTAATTTTCTCACATATAGAATGGTTTTTTTTCTTTTTTCCCCTTATCAAGTGTTTTTCCCTGCTTATCCTTGGCTGGGAACTTCAGTCTCTCACATGATGTAAACAGCAGCTCCCCAACCCAGAGCTCCATCCATCTTGTCTGTCATTGACGTTCCACTTCCCCATCTGCCATCAAACTGGGCTGTGCATCCTGAAATATCAGCCTGAGCTGTCAGCAGCTTCCCTCTGTTTCTCTGAGCCACTCAGTCCAATCACAGATTGCTATTTTTTCGTTCTTACACAATGATGTTTTTCTTGTTCTTCTTCTATAAAAACTCCTCCTGCTGTGGTTTTTTTTCTTCTTGCTATGGCTGTGTTAATGAGGAGTTAGTTTAAAAAGTTGGTTCAAGTTTCTCAGAGTTCAGAGGTTCATCTGCAAACCATAACTGTGACACAGCCCAGAGGGGAACATCAGCAACCACTCACACAGCCATGGTTTTCATAGCTGCTGGTTTGCTTTCTAATAATATTCTCTTATTTTAGAATATTCTGATTGCTCCATTGGATTTTCACTGGTGGTTGCTTAAACTTAATACATTTTATTAGCTCCTTATAATATTTGGCAACAATCTTCTTTAAAAACAATGATTGGAAATCTCAATTGCATGAAGATAAATTATAGAGCTGGGATTTTATTTTTTTTTTTACTGTGATTTGAGGCAGCCAAGCCATTTCTGCTCTCTTTAACTGATTTCTTTCTCTAGTCACTGAATGAAGGTTAATATTCCAAGCTAACAGAGGGGAATCACCTCCACAAGCCCAGGGGAAGGTGACTGCAGCAGTGGGGTGAGCTGGAGGATGCAGGTGCTGCTGCTGCATGACAAACCCTTGTGAGACACACGAGGGAGGTCAAAGGCAGAACCACCAGGGATGAAGATGTATTGCCACAGGAACAGGAAATCTTTGTGGAGACATGCAGGCTTGAGCTAAATGCCAATAAATGTAGCACAAAGCAGACAAGGTGTGTGTTAAAGAGATGAACAAGGGGGATTCATGAGCTGGGGGGAGCGTGGAGAGGGCTCAGGGAAGGAGGATTTTTGTGAGGATAGGATGGAGCTTTATCCAGCAGTGTTGGTCCAAACAGAAATTTGAGAATCCCCACCTTTGCTTCTGACTCAAAAAGGCACTTGTGCCACATCCTCCTGTCCCTGGGGTTGGTTTGATGCTGTTTGATGGATCCAGTGTAGTCGAGTGACTGAGGAGAATCTTGGTTTTCTTTCTCTCCCACAGTGGGATGGATGAGGTGACATGGCTCTGAGCAAAGGCAGGAAATTGTGCAAATTGATAGCAAGCTGGAAATTAGGTTATTCAGTTTAATATTTAGAAGGACAGTTATGGTGAATGGTAACAAGCTTAGCATCAAATTGATATTAACCTCTCAACTTCACCAAAACTCTGCTTTAAACTACCTGTGCTTTGCTCTGCTGCTCTCTGCTCCTGGGGGAGAAATAAGAAATTCAGAGTGACCTCCAGAAACCTTCCCAAGAGAATAAAAAATCTTTAAAAGATGAAAACCTTTCTACCCAAGAGTCTCCAAATATAACTTGGCTGGTTTCTTATGAAGTCCATGGTACAAACCCCCTGACTCCTCTTCCTGGAAGGGAAGGACTAACTGTGGGACAGACATTGCACACAGCATTTTTGTCCTTCAACTGCCTCTCCCCTTTATCCCGAGCTCAGCTGAGTCTCAGCTTCATGCACTGAATAATCTCCAAGCCAAACCCAAAATTTCCTGGCTCTGCAGTTGTCTCTGTTTGCCTTGTCTTGGCACTAAACTGCTTGGAAGGATTTCTCCCTGATGTCTGAGCACCAAACTGAGTGTGTGGTGGAAATCCAGGCTGGGGAAGGGAGGGAGACAAACACTGCAAAACACTTTTCCCTCCTCAGATCCTTCTTGCCCTCACTGATATCCCTGGAGAGCTGCAGGATTGAAGGTAGAAACAGCAGAGTAAGCTCCTTCCTCCTGTGTTTTCTGCCATTTGCTGGGTTTAATATTATACTGAGGCAGAAAATCCTCAGGGGTGAGATTCTGTCATAATGCCACAGTCACTCTGGCAAGGGAAATACAGCCTCTAGAAGTTAGTCAATAAAATCCAAATCACAGCAGGAATAATAAATGCCTTTCTAGGGTAGCTGATGAAGTCCACACTCAGCACAGCATTATCAGCACACCCTGTTTGCTGGCCTTGGGTTTGGTAATGGAGTAATGAGCAAGAATACAACAGAATATTCAGGAATACAACAGAATATTCAGGAATACAACAGAATATTCAGGAATACAACAGAATATTCAGGAATACAACAGAATATTCAGGAATACAACAGAATATTCAGGAATACAACAGAATATTCAGGAATACAACAGAATATTCAGGAATACAACAGAATATTCAGGAATACAACAGAATATTCAGCTCCATTCTCCTCAAATTCACCTTATGAGTTGAATTCCAGTTGGACTAGGATGGGATAATGGGATAATGGTTCATTGGCACCAAGCCCTGCCTTCCCATCCCTGAGCTGTTCCAGGGAATCTCTGCTAGGTATGGGGAAAGATGGAATTCCCTGCCTGCAGGGGCTGTGGGGTTTGAACTGCCTGTCAGCAAGATACAGCAATTTTGATCATCAGAGCTCAGGAATTCTAGCAACTGTTCTTTAATTCTGTCCTTGCAGAAGAAATGTTTCTTTTTTGGTCAATTTACAAAACTGCAGAAGGAATTGGAAGTTTTCAATAGTTCCACCCATATTAAATTCCACGTGGAATTGAACTGATTTGAATGGTTTTAAAGACTTTGGCTATTCATGGCTTCTCTAATTTGTAGCATTTCCAAGGTGTTTTTATCTGTAACTGTCAGGGATCAGAATTCAGGGCAGAAGAAGGTAACTGGACCTGCAGTCAGTCTGTAATTTCCCATGAAGGGATCCATAGGACAGCCCCAGGTCCAGGAGTGTCCTGTTTGTGTCCCTAAATTCTGTAATCCCAGCGTTCAGCCCTGCCAGTGCTGCTCACCCCTGGGGAGCTATCTGGAATATTATCAGTTCCCATCCCAGAGGGTTTGATGGCATTCCACTGGTTAAGGGGAAATGTGGATTTGGCAAACAAATTCCTCCTCTCTGTTTATAAAAAAATCTTTCAGATTTTATATTCCTTCTTTAAAAGTAATAACAACTGAGCATTTCAATGCATTGTAACAGGTATTTAAAATGTCTTTTGTGTGAGTATGATGAACAGGTAAAGGTTTTTTTTTTTTTTTTTAAATTTTCCCACATGGCCATATTTAACAAGGTTTTCTCCTTACAAGTGGCAGCTTTCAAACAGCTGCAGTCCTGGGAGCTGTGTTCTTACTGTGCTTTTATGTAAACACAACCTAGCACTTAAATCTCCTGCTATTCTTTCATTCTGGCAGAAGTTGTTTTCTTCACACTCTTTTCATTATTTTTAAGCCATTGAATTCTCATTCCTGCAAATTCCAGAGCTGCACGAAGGCCAAGCAAAGCAAGAGCACTGATTTGCCATTGGCAGGGGGAAAGGGAATATTTTCATCAGCACTGGATTCATGGCACAAAGTCAATAATAAAGCAATATTTATAGAACTTGGAGGTGATTGTAAACATACTTCAAAAATTCCCTTCAGCAGCACTGAAAATGTAATAATCAGTGATCACAAGTGCTCGAGTTATTTTTTCTGCTCTCACAGCCAGGCATTCTTGTAATACTGTTCTTGCTGTTTCCACTCCTATCTTAATATAATTCTGATGCAAACAATAAACAGAGCAGGAAAGCAATTAATCAGTCCGTGGGTGAAGTGACTCCAGCAGTCAGCAGTGTTTAGTGCAAGGCTCAGCTGAACTCTGAGCCTTTGAAACACCACCTCTGACACGTGTTTAGTGCCTCCTTCATGCATGGCCGTTTTTTAATGAAAATCTTCCAACAACAGATGATCTCTGGGGTCTTTTGGGGCACAAAATCTCCTACTTTGTTCAGTGCCTGTAAACACCCATTAGCAGCATTTTAAGGTGATGCTGTGTTGGAAATAATTGCTATTTTAACTCCTGGTTTGTGGCTAAGACTTGGGCTGCCACTTGTTAATACATTTGAACAATCTTTGCCATTTTAGAGGAAAACCCCCGAAACACAAATTTTCAGAGGCAACAGATAAAAAGAATAAAGCATTAATAAGTTTAAAAAAACCCCACAAAGCGATTTGTTAACAAAAAAAGGCAATAACTGCAGTGAACAGGTGAGTGCTCTGTGAGATCATTCCCGTTTGGCAGTGAAGGTCAGATGGGATCACGAGGCAGTTCTCCCACCTGGGTGTTCAGGTTAAAAGATGTTTTGTGAGGACTCCTCCTCTCTGATCAGACTCTTAAAGGCTGCTGCTGCTGCAGAGCCCTTTTCTCCTTTGTTATTCCATGGCAATTCTCCAGAGGTAGGGAATAGCCTTGTGTTTAATCTACTGCACTTTCTGCCATTTCTGCACCAGCCAGAGGTTTGGTGTTGTTTGGGGGAGGAGAGATTAATTAACATCAGAGGGTTAATGAAAATCAGCAGCTGCAAGGTTCAGCAAAGTGAGGAGATGAGCTTTCCCCCCACCTTGCTCTCCATTAAAATAATATATCTGCTGTGATATTTGTCTATCTTCCCCTGTTTAGCTTTCTCTCTGGGTTCCAAAAACTTGTTCTGTGTGTGTTTCACCAGAATGAAGGAGGATTTTGGAGTGCAGGGTTTGTCCTGGGGGCACAGGCAGGACTGTGTCCCTCTGGCCTTGAGAAATGAAGGAAATTCTGCAATTCCAGCCAATTCTCTGTCCCTCCATGGTTTATTTGGTGCCCAACCTGCCTGGAGATGCCAGGGCAGAACTGAGAGAAGATTTTGGCTTCTGCAAGCTTTGCTCCCTGACTTAGCACACAGTTTTTACTCAGTGGAGTGGTGATACACTTGAATCTCAGTGGGTTTTTCATGGAGCTCTGAGTTTTCTGAATTCAGCTTTTAACATCTGATAAAGCAGCTCAGAAGGTGAAGATAATCTGCCTTTTCACTTCAAAGGGTGTCTATCAGACCTTCATTTTCTGCCCTTTGTCAGGAGGAAACTCTTAATTTCTGAACACAGGAAAATATTTTAAAATAAACAACACAGGTGAGAGAAGAAAACCCAAATTTTTCAGTTATTTAGATTTGGACTGTGAGTCCTTGAAATAAAATATGCTAATGTATTTTAACATTTTTAATAATACTTTGAGTTGGGGTGAGAAATTTTGACTTCGTTAATTCTGACATTCTCATTATGCCTCCCTGTGTTTCATCTTAATCACTTGGGGTATCATAATGCTGATTAATTTGTCTTCTGGAGGATCTCTTTTATATTAGAGTTCTGCCTGGATTTTTTTTTTTTTTTTCCCAAGCACTGCACAAAGAAACAAAAACTAATTAATTGCATTAATAATATTTTTTTAGGTTCCTGTACTTTATCTCACACTCAGACTTTGCCATCAAGTCTGCTGCACAATGCACTGCTGGGATTTTCAGCTGATAATAATCCATGTATTTTGTAAGTGGGTTTCTCTATTATTTTTATGTCTCTAATGCAGATTTAATTTTTGCAGTTCATGATCTACTTCACAATCAAACTGAGTCAGAATTTCCTCAGGACAGTGGTGGAAATACTTATTCCAACAGATGACTCTTCAGAGTTGTACACAGAGTGTGTTTGTAGCTGGGTGAATAAAAATTCCTGGGAATTGAGTGTTTTGGGGGTCAAACCACAGAATTCCAGATTTACACTCAGTGGGAATGTTGGGCAGTTCAGCATTATTTTGTGAGAGATTGCACTCTGTATCTTCCCATCTCAAAATTCTACTAAATAGCTGAAAGCAAGCAAACCTTAATCCCATTTCACTTCCCCTAAAATAATTCCAGCTAATTCCCTATGCCTGTCAGCAGCACAGAAGGAGAAAAGCAAATTATTTTCCATAATTGAGGTTTCCTTCTGCAGCAGCTTTTGGGAAGTGGATGTGGCTCTGTGAGCATTAGAGCATAATGCTTCCCATTGGGTGTCAGCCTTGGACAATTAGTAAGCAAAAGCCATCACCAGAAGGCAAAAAAAAAAAAAAAAAAGAAAAGGGATTAAAAAGAATTAAATGAGGCAAAAGAAATTCAATAATTTCCATATGTAAGGAAAGGATATAATAAGACAGTGATGCACTGCAGATTTATCTCTGGAGTAAAATCAGTCTTTATAAACATACAATGCCTTCCTGTGGGATCCTTCACTCCTCGAGCCTCAGTCCCACAATTCAGGGGCAAACTTGTGCCACCAGGCTGCAGAAAGAGTGCCATTCACACTGCTGCTGAGCTGAGGTGATTTATTTTCCCACCCTGCTGAGTGGCCCTGAAGGATTTCCTATTAGCACCAAAGCTGGCTACAAAAAGATGAAATTGTGCATACAGGGAAGGCCAGCCAGGGATCTCTCTGCAAGAGCAGCAGGGATTTTCTGCTGGAATATTGCTGGCTGGAATATCCTGGGATGGGATCAGCATTCCTGTGAGCAGCCAGTTTGGAAAAATAACCCAAACCCCACGGCATGGTGGGTGAATAGCAGCAGCACTGATGGAATTCAGCAGCTGCTCACTGCTCCTGGGCCAGGCAAGCAGAAAGGCTCTGGAGGTTTGCCTGTCCCTCTGGTGGGTGAGGATTCACTCTCAGGCTGCCATTGATGCCTGGGGATTTTTGTCTTTTCTTTTGATACCCTTTTAATACATTTTTATACTATTTTTATACATTTTGATACCCTTTTTATACATTTTGATACCCTTTCCCTTTCACAAACACTCGTTGTACCTTAGCCCCACATGTTTATAACTCCTGTACTCTGATATTTAGTTTAGTTTGGGGCTTTTGCAGAGTGGGAAGACAAAACATTCATATTATCTCAGAACTAGAGGCTCCAACCGTGGATTTTCTCTCTGGAACACGTCCTGGTTCTGACAGCAGTGGCTGCTCTCTGCAGCTCTGGAACACCAGGAATGGCTCTTGGTTTTCAGAATCCGAGTGCTTCCAGTCCAAACTGGCCAGATCCTCTGGGTTTGATTTGTTTTTTTTCTTAGGGGGATGGAATAAATTAAGGAAAATGCCTGGAAATGTGATCCAAGCAGCAGCACTGGCATTGGATTCAAACACATTACAGAGATGAGATGTTGGGTTGTTGGGGGGATTTTTTTTTACATTTCCACAGGACATGTTGCTAAATAGCCTGGGCAGGAGAACAAAGCAGCTGCAAAATAAATGAGGCAGAGAAAAAACTAAAACCTGGCCTGATTGGGAAAAAAGTGCAACCAGACCTTGCCAAGACCAGACACAGAGAAAGGAGGGCTGGAGACTGGAAAAAAGAGGCTGGGAAAGAATAATTGGAATGAAGATGCAAGAATTATTGTCCAGAAACCTAGACCAGGGGAGAGAAAAGACAGAAGAAAATGTTGTGTAACAGAACCCAGCTCAGAGCTCAATCCTAATGTGGGAGAGGCTGAAAAGCACCAAAGTTAGAGAGAGTTTTCAAATCCCACCTTTTAACACCTACCAGTGTGGAATTGCTAAAAATCAGACAAACTAGAAATACCTGTTATTAGTTTCATGCTTGTAATACACAAGTTATCTGCAAAAAAGATTAAAAAACCCCAATAATTAAGCATCTCTGTAGAACATGTGGATTGATAACAGGAAAATAAGTTTTACTCCAGAGCTCCTAGTAGTTTTTTTCCCTCTGACAGCCCAGGACTGTCTGTATTAGTATTAACTACTGGCTCCCTCTAGTATGCAGCACTGGAGAGAGAAAACTCTGAAAATATAAACTTAATTACTTCTTTCTTTAAGCCACAGTTTTCAAAGAGATTTTTGAAAGCTAGATGTTGAACTAAAAAAGGAATTTGAGCAGCTTTTTTTAGGTTTCAAGTTGCAAAAGGACACAGAAAAGAGACTATTTTAAGGGTACAGAATAATTACAGCTGGTTTAATATGTAAGGTGTGATGCCATGCACAGTGCAAAACCAAACCAACTCTGTACACATCATAAAATCATCAGGGCTCACAAAAACGTCCTGCTAACCAGCAGCCAGGGAGCCACAGAAATCTGAAACTATGGCAACTCTGTGTAGGAAGAATCATTCATTGGAGACAGAGAGAGAGAGATTAAAAACAATAGCCCTGAAATCTCTCTATCAGCTTGGCTCCTCATTTTCTCAGCAGTTTCTACCTTTTCAGCTTCCCAAGTAGGATTCTTCTCCTGCAGCTTTCAGAACAGCTGTCTGGGGAGTTATTTTGGGGAAAACTCGGTGGTTTCCAGCCCTGCAGTTGCATGGGAGGGCAGCTCTGGCAGCTTGCTCTTGTAGGCACTGATTTGTGAAACGAAGAGACAAAGAGTAAGTTTGAAAACATAAAAAGTACAGAGGGAAAAAGGGAAAATACCAACTTCTCCACTCCCAGGGTGTTTGCAGCCCCTGCTGTTTGAGGAGGATTCTCACTCCCCCCACCTGAGCTGTCCTGTGCCAGAGGCTGCAGTGCCTCTGGGTTGGGATGTGGGCTGCAAATTCCAAACCCATCAGCGACTTTCTGTGGCTCATTGTCCTTTTCCTCCTGCCTTCGTTTCAGTTCTAGTTTAATCCAGGCTCTGGACAGAATCCTAACGAGGTGATTGCTGTTGTTTCCCAGGAGCAGAAGGCTCTGTGGCTGCAAAGGGCACAGGATGAGTGTGAGAGGCTGAGCTGGGAGGATGTGCTGCAGGGTCAGCTCTCTGCCTGGGTGGGACTGAGAGGTGCTGTGCCTGCATCAGTCCAGCCAGGGGCCAGCTCCTGCTCTGGGTCAGTAAAACCATTCTAGATTCATTTTGCTCTGAATCATGGTTCTGTTCACACTCCTCCTTTGTGATATATTCTCTTCAAATCATTCTCCCTCTCCCTGCAGTCCTCAGTGAATGGAGGCTGCAGCTCATTTCAGGGCAGAGAGAGTTTCTGCCTCTCCAGCCTGCAGCATGCAAAGCTCCTGTGCTCTCGTTTGGATGCTCTGCAGCCAAGCAGGGAGCAAAGCAGAGTCCTGTGGCCTGAAAATAAAGACATGAATGGATGTCTGACTGTGCCTTGGGGAGGTCTGGTGGTGTTTGACCGAAATTGTAGGAGTATTTTGATGTTCCTTGTTATGTGTGGATACACTGCAGCAGTGAGTGGCATTTCTGTACCTATCTAGAAAACTGAATTCTAACCTGATTGAAGGTGCTGGTCCATGATGCCTCCAAATTTTATCTAAATATCCCAATGCAGCAGCAACAATGTGCTCCAACTCAGAAAGAAGCTGCTAGAAGCTCAGCATCAAGAGGATTTGGCTGATGTGGTCATTTGTTTGAAACCCTTCTTAAAATTCTGCAGATGAAGAAGCTCTGTCTACATATCATCCCAGGCAAGGAGAATTGCCAAAAAAAGATCTGATGGTATGGCTTATTTATCTTCTTGTTTGAAACACTGGGGGAATTTATGTCTGGCTTAGCAAGGTGCATTCCTGATCTATAGCACTGAGCTGTCAGATTCTCAGATGTGTTCAAATATTCTGTCTACTTTCCCGTTAAGTATGGGGAACATTAATGGAGTTTTGCTAATTTTTAAGTGTGACACTTACATGAACTGTTTTGTCTATAAATTTGAAATATATGGGTTTAGAGTAACTTATGGCCTTCTGAGGAGTTGGTTTCCAGCAGCTTTGCTGAGCTGATGTTCAGAGCAGGAGCTCAGTTCTCCCTGGAGATTATTTCCTTAACTGTAGAAAGGACTCTGCTTTGAATTAATGACAGTTCTGTGAGTAGGATTTTTGGGACTTGATTATGAAAATCATTGCTTTGCTCTGAATAAAAAAAAAAAAAAGAGCAACTCCCAAGGTATCTTGTTTTCCTGGACACTTCACACTCCAGGCAGTGGTGTGAACCCATCTTCTTTTTCCATCTATATTAAAACCAAACTTCTGATGTTAACAGCTCTCAGTCCTTCTCCCCCTCAATTGCTGCTGCTCTGCCCTGAAGCAGCAGAGCTCTGTAGTCTCTCAATAAGTCTCCCTTACTAAGGAAAGGAAGGCTTTTATTTTTAGCCCATCAAAACCTGGCTGCTTTGTGTGGGCTGTCTAATGAAGGTGGAGCACAATCCACCATCACCTCTGTTCAGAGGTGTTTATATAGAGTTTAACCAGCAATAATTCAAAGACCTGCTGATATAATTAGAAAAGTGCTGGCTGAGCGTGGGTGTGCTCTGCAGTTTTCAAAGCTATCCAGAGCCCTCATCATCTCAGCCTACTTGGATGAGGAAAAAAAAAGCCTTTGAGGGAAGGAATATTCACAAAATGTACAATACAGGAGGCCTGAAGAAAATGGGTATTTTTTCACCTAAGCCTTCTACAAATCTTGTCTCCTTTGGAACAGGCAGATTAAAAGCAATCTTACTGCTAAGTACCAGGCAGGCACAATTCCCAGTGGTGGCACAGACTGGCTGCTTGGAAGTCAAAATCCATTCCTCAAAAATCCCAGATTGAGATACAGCAGCAATCCATGAGATCACTCTTTTCTCCCTATCAAAATATGTTCTAGTATTGAATCAGGTGAACACGAAAGCTTTCTGAGACACCACAAGCTCTGGGAATCCTTCCTTTAAGCCTTTTTAAGCCCCACTGCATACTGTGCATTGATTTTTCCCACATACATTCACATTCGGTTTTCATTTCATTTTGCTTTCACTCAAGTCAGCAAATCCCTTAATTGCTTTGCTGCTCACACTGCCCACAGCTGTCTGTGTGGGTTGGAGGGAGCTGCAGGTTTGCTGCAGAGGAAGAGCCTCAGAAACACCCTGGAGTGGCAAAGGACAGGCTGTGGGGTGGCAGTGTCACCTCTGAACACAAATGGCTCAGGTGGGGCTGAAATGGAAAACTTTCAGAGTTTGCACTGTGCTGTCTTAACTCACAAGCTTCTGGGATGGGAAAGGAATTTCCAGAAAATATTGCTTTGTCCTTATCCACCTGCACTGGGGGTTCTGCATTAAATGGATTTTTCATGCCATTTTCTGAATGCCACCATGGCACAGTGAGCCACATCTTCCCTAAGGAAAACCAGAGGGAGAGAGGAGCCACTGGTCATGGTTTTCCTTTTGGGACACTCTGGTTTAGATCTGAGCTCAAGGAGAAGTTTCATTAATATTTCATTATCAGTTTTGTGAAGTAGAACACCTTTCCTTCCTGGATTTCTTGCCAGGTGTTCTTCTGGCACATCCTCTCCCACCGTGGAAGTTTGGGGACAAAAAGACACTTTTCAGCAGTAGATTTCCACTGAAACGAATGGTGAGGTGTACTTTATTTGCCTGGCACAAATACTAGATGTGCATCTAAATCTTTGCAAGGACATATTTATAATGCACCCTAACACACAACGCAGGTTTTTTACAACAAAGTTAACATCAAAATCGTCCCCAAACAGCAGCTGGGTCATTATGGAGTAGCTTTTGAAATGGAAAAGGTCGGGGAAATAACCAGCTGCTTCCTCATCCTGCCTGTGCTTTCACTCTGGGCTAAATTATTATTTCCCTAATTAATAATCTGCATGCAGATTAAAATGATTACTCTACAATATATATTGCATGACAATAAACCAGTGACAGCAAATTATGCTTCAGTGTGCATAACAGCTTAACTCTCTAAACAGAAGATGTTTTCTAACACTCAATTCATGTCCTTCTGCTGATGATTAAACCCTCACTGATTTTGTTTTTATTAGCCCTCAGTCATTATTGTTCTTTTGTCACTATGGGGTCTTTAGAATTAGCCATAATGGCTCAGAAGCCTGGTTGCTGCTGCATTCCTTATTAAATCAAGTTACCTCTCTAGTTGTCAGGCACTAAAATCAAGCCCCTTTGTTATAACGTTCCACAACCCTTTAAATATTGATTATTGTGACTACGTAGAGCTGCTGAAAATTTATATTTGTTTAGACAGCTTCAGAATGGGAAGAACTTCCATGACAACAGTGACAATGCAGCTGCTGCTTTCTCCTTGGAAGGACCAGCCTGGCTGCTCCTCCTGAGCCTGAGCCCTGCTACCTGCAGGCTGGAGATCATTTCTAAGGGTTTGGGTTGTGCTTGGGTTGCAGTGAGAGGTGCCTGACTCCATCCAGGGACAGAGCTGCACTGGGAGGGATTTGATCCACATCATCCAGGGAGACACAGGGAATTGCACACCTCCCCTCTGATGAGGTGCTTAATTGTCTAACTAGTCATTGTCTTCTCTGAATGCAGCAAGGAACAGATTTTTCTGATATTTCTCTCCTGTGTTGAGCTTAATTAGCTAAGTGAAGCCTGCCTTGTCTGCTCTCACCATTAACTAAGAATACAGGTCGAGCAATGTAACTAAATCCATCAACTCCATCCTTCAGCAGTGTGGCTTCATTTATATCGAGGTCTCCCTGAGGAAAAAATCTAAAATCATTGAAAGCTAAAATGACTGTGGTCCTTCAAGGAGCTCTCCTCATTTGTCATGTCCTTGCTGCTTTATCTCACTCCTCAGACACACTGTAAGCCTTTGTTGCAAATTATTTCCAAAGCTGTTAAAGCTGTTGAATGGAAGAAGTCAGGTAAATGGAGAACTTCTCTGTTAATATCTGACTCGTTTCTGGTGGGAGCCTTGAGAGGAGCAATGGCTTGTGAAAGCTTCACCTCTGCTGACACCCTGGGAGTCTTTCCCACTGGAAATTATCACAGAAAGCTCAAGGATTGTTCTCCTCCATAAAGGAGGTCCAGGCTGTAGGACAATTCTAACTTCAGGGTTCTAGCCTGGGCTGCTCTCCTGCTACAGGTTTGTCATGTATCCAATTAAAACTCTCTGCAGAGTGCTTAGCCATGAATGCAGGAACATCCTTTCCTTCTGAAATTCCCTTTCTGCTTCAACAACACCTCTAATCCAATTTTCACCAGCAGAGATGAATCTTGTCCCTCACCAACACGTTTGCAGTGCATGGAGAAGAGCAATCACACATATTGATTTCCCTTCCTTCCTATCTGGTCCTGATTTTATTCTGAGAGTGCTAGAAGTAACTCAGCTTGTTTCTCTTACTGCTGAAGGTTCTCCAGCCTCAGGTAAATGATAAATACCTTCAGTTGAGTTTGTAGGAAGAAGAGGGTGAGTTAGGCATTAACAGCACCTTGTCTGCTCCCTTTGCTGCAAGCCAGGCAGTGGCAGAAGACAGAGACAAATTCCTGTTCTTTCTTTTCATAGAATCCCTCAGGTTGGAAAAGACCTGGAGGACTATTGAGCTCACCCTGAGCCCTCAGCTCCTCTCCTGCAGCAGCAGCAGCAGCATGGCTGTGGAACAACTTTTGCTTCCCAAAGTGGGAAGTGTGTCCAGGAGCTGAGTGTTTCACTATAGAACAAACCTGAATAAAGGGCAGACTGCCAGCAGGCTGTCACGTGTCTCAGGGTTCAAGGGTGGGAATCCCAAAATTCCCATGACTCACACACTGGGTTGTTTCTCCCAAAATGATTTTTGGGGAACACCCCCTTGCAGACAAGATGCTGTAGCCCCATTAGTGTCACAGCTCAAAACCAGGAATGTCTCCTAAAGAACAGTTTGCCCATAAGTTCATTACAGGTTTTGAATATGTATTTATTCTGTTTCGTGCCTCAGCAATACAAAAAGTTTGTTCAAAGTTGTCAGGAAGGTCTCTGTTTAGAAGCAGACATGAATAGGTATCACCTCACACAACGTGTGTGTCTGACATGGCCTACTTTCACTGTCTGTCTGGCCCAAATCAGCTTTGTTTCCTGCTGGGAGGATCCCCAGCGCTTCATTTTGGGTTTGGAGAAGCCCAGGGGATGCTGTTCTGTGGAAAAGAGGGAAAAGCCAAGCAGGAGGCAGGGAAAGCTCAGTACCTGGGCAGGTGTGGAATGTCTGCCCAGCCTGGGGACTGCAGGGGACACTGCATGCCCTGCCTTATTGGTCATATTGAATCCCTATAGAAACATGAAGGATTTGAGTCTTTCAGTGCCCATTTGGTGCAAATTAAGGATATTAAGGCTCTGTTTGGAGCTCTTAGCTGTTGGTTTTAATAAAGACACTGAAACAGAGCCCTTTTAGAAACCCAACCAAGGCAATAAAATAGACTTCTGACAAATCAAAGTAAATGAAATCGCATTGTAGGAAGGTAGCAACCAACTTACCAATTAAAAAAATATTCAGAGTCATCCCTCTATGTCCTCTCATTCCTCCCTGCTGCAGTTCTTTTTCTGCTGGAGTTTCCTCCAGCCTAGACTGGAGCTCAGATTTCCCCAGACACTGATCAGAGCAGCCTGGGGCTCTTTGCTGAAGTTCTGCAAAGCAGCAGCAACAGCAGCCTTAGACCCAAATGAAAAATTAGAGTCAACTATTAGACTGTCCCTCGTTATTCCAAGGAATTGAACTCTCCTCATGCTCCATTCCTCGTGCAAACAGAGAGACTCTATCCAGCCCTGGTGGGTGGTTTGGCTCCTCTGTGTCCCCAGCTCTAGTGAGAGTGTGACATTCCCTCTCCTTCCCCTCCTCAGCCCTGCACAGCCAGAAAAGCTCTGGGGGTTTCATCTTAAGGGTTTTTATTTTAAATAAAATCTGCTAGGGGAAAAAAACCCCAAACCCCATTATTCTGACTTATTTCAGAGCCATTTGGAGTTGTTTTGCTGTAGCCAAGTGTCAGAAGCTGCTTTCAGCATGGGTGATGGGGACTGAGAATGGGCAGTGGGAACTGACAGAGGAAGCTGCAGATGATACAGTTTGTTCCTGGTTTTTGTTGTTTAACTGACAGAGGCAGTTAGGAAAAGGATATAAATTATTACATCCAGAGAAAAGAAGTCTGTAAATGTTAATTTGCTTTTTAAGGACACAGACAATGTAATTTGGAGCACAAGTGGGAGAAGTTACTTAGGAGCTGTGAAAGCAAACCAGAATAAAATTTACATTACCTCCTTTATTTTCCCTTCCCTTTGTTTCATCTTCTCTCTGAATTATTCCTCCCTTACTTTTCCCCTCCAGACATCACAGAGTTTTGATTTTCCTCTCACTACTTTCTTTAAATGGCCTTAATGATAAAAAGCCCCCAGAATATTTCCACCAAGCCTCTTTGATTTCATTAATGGAAAAGTTATACCTTCAATTAAATATTTCAGTAGCTGGAAGATTAAAAAATTGCCTGCAGGACTTGCCAGTTGAGCACTGCCAAGCAGGAGTGCTGGGGGCTTTTCCAGAGGTCACAGTGTGATTGGCCCTGGATAAATGTCCAATTTCAAGTAAAAGCAAGATGAATGCAGGTGTTCAGAGCTGGTTGACCACAGAACCAATCAGCTTTTCTATGGCAATTTGCAAATGTGATTTGCCTGCCTTCTGGGGTTTTTTTGTGTTTATTTGGTATTTCTGTCTGTTATTTGAGTAAAAAAATAAAATGAAAGGATAGCATTTAATTTTCAGAGTCATGTGGCAAATTGAAATTCTTTCTGTTCTGATTTTTAAAATTGAAAAGTTGAAAATTTTTTTGTGGAAAAATGAGTTTTTTCCTGAAGAATTTGAATGTTTTACAATATTATGGCGCAGGGATGACCAGGCTGTATCTGAAAGCAAACAGAGGTTATTGCTTACTTTGGATTTTTTGAAAATGGTGTTTTTTCAGGAGCCACAACCCAGTGAGAAGCAATTTCCCAATGAAATATCAGCATTTTCCGCAAAGGAAGGAGAGACAATCCCAGAAACCCTGTGGTAGTTCCATCCTTGGAAAAGTCTCACCCAGAAGGGATGGGAAGGGACAGATCTGTCCTTCCCTGGGAACAAGAGGAAAGTGCAATTCAGGATTGCTAATCCTTTCCAGGCTGTTCAGTTATCCTGACTGCAGCCTGCATTCAGCTAGGTGGAGTTCCCAAAGTAACCTTTCCAGCACTAAATCAGGAAAATAGCTATTTTTGCACCCAGAGCTGCACAGAGGAGAGCAAATGTTAAATGTCTGGGAAATCACAGTCATGTCAGCAGCAATGACAGCTTCATTCAAAACACTGCTTAATGACTTTTTTTTTTTTTTTTTTTTTGCAGTCTGTAAGTTTTGTTTGATTCACAGCACTGTGGGGGTTTTGTGGATATTTTGAAGTTGTTTAAATCCCTGATATGACTTTTATAAGGATAAAAGTTGATGTGGATTTTTTTCCCAGTTCCTCCTTGTGCTGCATCCTCACCCCTGTGCAATGCCAGAGCTTTCCCCCTTTCCCCACCTCATTTTGGGAAAAAAAGCAAATAATCCCTCTGAGGAATATCTCTGCTCTGCCTTGCTTACTGCTGAAATCAGTATTGCTGTGACTTCAGTGTCTGTTGGAGCAACTGCTATTTCTTTTTATTTTCCAGAACAGAGAAAAGAGAACAGCTTTTAACATATGTCTCTTTCTCGTGTGAGCTACCACACAGTTCCAACTCCAATGCATACACAGAGCAGACATATGGTTAAAAAGAAGTTTTTTCTTCGACAAAATCCAGAAAGAAAATTCTCTTTTTAAAAGAGAAATGATACTTCTGCCATATGTCTCATGGCATGAATATTGAGTGAGGCACACCAGGTGTGTTAAACTTGCTGCCCTTCAAAATAAAAAGGCAAACCCAGGTCCTTTTAGGTATAATTTAACCTACATGTTCTGTGCATGTGTGTGTGAGAGTCTGTGAAGCTTTGAGTGCTGAGAGTGGAGGATAAATGTTCATCCAGGCTTTTTATAAGGTTTTGTTGGTGTAGGCAAGGAAACAGAAACCTGTTCTTGACCTTCTCAGGGCTTTTTGCTTGCTTTGAGAGAGGAGTGTTACAGAAAAACCCCAGGTAACCTTTGCAACGTTCAACAAGGTAAAAGGCTTTGGTGTAACTGAAATTCGGGGAAAGTGCTGCAATTTCCTTTTGACCACAGAATCTCAGGGAGGAGGCAGATGTTCAGAAACACTGATACCTCTGGCTGCTGTGTTACCCACAGGAGATGGAAGCTGACCTTGGGAAATCAATTACTGTGGAGCAGAATAACCCTCTGTTCCCCGCATGGTTAGGACCCCACTGGAAATAATGCTGATTGTTTTTGTATTTTACTAAGAAAGCTAAAAAATGGGTTTGGAGTATCCCAGTGCAGCTACATGCAAGCAAAATGCAATAGAAAACTATTATCAGCAAAGGGATCCATTCAGAAATGTTCTGTCAGGTTTTCATTCATTTCAGGCAATGATCAAACCCCATTTTCTGTATTTGCAGTTTCTTCTCTTTGGTTCTTTCCATTATTGAATAGATTTTGTTTCTTTCTGGAATGGAGGAAACACGGGGAGTATTTTGCTGGATGCCTGAGCACTGACAAATGCAACCATTTCATCCACAGTGGGATCCCTGGCAAGGCTTTGATCCCAATAGCTCAGGAATCAGCAGACAATGGACCAAATCCATCCCCAACACCAACTTCACTGGATTCCCACCGAGCTGAGCTCAGGATGAATTTGATGCAGGCTTTCTGACAAGTGTGAGTTACCTGTGTTTATGGTTTGGAGGGATGAGGCTCAGTAATTCTGTGTGCAAATCCCAGGCAGTAGCTCTGAGAGCTTGCCAGTCGCTGCAGAATGGTTGCTGTGCTGAGCTGAGTGTGATACAGAAACGTTGTTGGGAGAGGTGACAAAGCTGCTAAATCCCGGCTGACACAGAGGGTGGGTGGGTTTGGAAGGCTCAGGATTGGGGGTGAGGAGTTCTCCTGTCCCTCCCTGGCACTGGAACATCCCAGGGCACTCTGGAATGCTGCCTGTGCAGGGATGGAGCTCAGGAGCAGCAGCTTTGCCCTGAAAATCTGCTGTACCATTGATGCCTGATGAGTTTTTTGTCCTTTTTCATTATGCTTTTATACCCTTTTATATATACTCTTTACCCTTTCCCATTCCTGTACTTTTCCCTCCCCGTATCTTAGCCCCACATGTTTATAACCCTTGTACTCTAGCTTTGTTCAGAATTCTTTGGGGAAAACAAAACAATCTCCACAATCTCAAGAGCATGAGGCACCAACCTTGAAAGAGCTTTATCCCTGGGATATGTTTTTGTAAACTAAGTTGTAACCTTTTTGGGGAGAGGTAATTTGAATAAGGGGGCAATTACTTCATTTGTTAGGCTTCTTATTGGAGAATTTTAGACAGGTATGCTAATTGGTGAAGTCCACAAATTGTACACTCATTGTACCCAAGGGCTCTTTTCATCCTGGTGCACCTGGGATCCTATTAAACCAAGGGAATACCCTTTTCCTATACTGCATGTCTGCCTCTCAGATCTTTTTCCAGCAGATAAGGCATCACCACCACCCATCTCCTCTTGATCCCTCCTGCCACAGCTCCCACCCAGGAGGGACAGTCATTCCCTGTTCTGTTTTCCATTTGATTCCTTCTTCATTGGCTTTCATCCTGTTCATCTTGGTCCATTTTTCTGGCTATCCAGATCATGTTGAGCTCTGATTCCTCCCAGAAGGGCTGCAGACATCCCAGGCTCTGAACCATCCCTGCATCTGATAAGGAATCCTAATTTGTCAACAAAAAATTAACCAAGTTGTTCTGTGAGGGTCAAGCTGATCAAACCTGGTTTCCTGTAGACTTTTTCTCTACATCCAACTCATCCCAGCACCCCCAGGTAAATAAATTTTAACCATAAAATTTATTTTAACCATCAATTCAAACCAGTAAAGACTTTTAACCCCTGGGGAAAGCCCCAGGACCCCTTGTCACACACACCCAGTGCCTCCTCCCTTGGAACTGAGCCGCCGACAGAGAAATACCTGTGAGAGACATGCAGCTTCTATTTCATATTTTATATGCTCTTCATTGTTCAAATTTCTCAAGTTTGTGCTTCTTTTGACTCTACTGCAAAACTTTGAAGGTCATTTTAATTGCACTGTTTATAAATTGCTTTCTTGGCCACACAGTGCCACTCGCAGCAGATTAAATCCAGGACTCTGCCTCTGCCTTTGTTTTATGGAAAAGATTGATAAGTGATTTACTCTCAGTAGAATGGTTTACAAGTGAGCTCTTAGATAAATGATCAGGGGAAAGTTGGGGTTTTTTCATGTGGAATTATTTTCCACAGAGAAAAATTGGGTTGTTTTTCTAAATCCTAACGTGAGGATGCACAGACCAGATTCTCAGCTGGAGTAAACTAACAGAGTCAATATTGATTTACACCGGTTGCAAATATTTTTCCCCATAATATTTTTCCTTGTGCTGTAATTTTCTCTAATGCAAACCCTAATTTCTTCTCCCTGAACTGAAATTCTGAACTCCCGTAATTCCTGCATCTGTTTATTTACTTTCTGGTTTGAATTCTTTCAGCTGCCTTTATTAACATACTACATTTTTCTCCCCTGTTCCCAACTATGTGCTCTGCATGTTTAAACTCTCATTTATAGTCCATGTTTGCTTTCTGTGATACCATTACGTCGAAAATCAATAAAAAGGCAATTTAGGAATTTTCTCTGAAGTCTGGTTAAAGAAACTGCCAATAATTAACATGGAGAACAATCCTGCTGCTGGAAACCCTCACATTTCTGACCAACTTCAGAAGGATTTTGAGAGGTCCATGGACTCCAGAGCATTAATCCATTGTCACAGCTGGGCAGGAAAATCAGTGCAGCTCCAGGAAAAGGAAAATACTCCTGGCCTTTTCTCCATAGGAAAGCTTAGCCAGGAGATTGTTGGACATGGCAATTCCATGTGAGGGGACTGGGAATGTGCACAGCTGTACAGGCTTTTTGGGTTTTGTTCTTTTTTTTCCCCAGAAAAGCTGCAAATCAGGTGTTAAATGTCTCCTTCAATAGATGACTTGGTATTGTGAGATGAACAAAACCATACCTGCAGCTCTGTCTATCCCACGCGCTAATCAGTGCCCAGATAAATGCATTTTAATAATTTATTATCATTTATCTTCAGTGCAGCTCTATTATGCTTTTCATTCTTGCTGTAAATATGTAAAATGCCGTTCATCAACCTTTGTTAGTGAATATTTGATGAATAGGTAGCAGATGTACTTGCCCCTGTGTGTGCTGCAGCTAAATGCAATGTACCAACACGAAATTCATTAGTTTAATAACACACCGGGCTAATAAATCACAGGAACACTTGAGAATGCAACAGCCAGAATTACTGAAGGAATAGCTGTGCATTGTTTTAAAAGTGATAGATTTGTGCATTGTTTCAAGTGTGTGTGGATTTGGCAATCAGCTGCTGATGAGCTCTGAAGTGACATTCCTCTGGGAACACTGAGGATTAGCAAACACCCCTTATTCCCCCTGACCCTCTTCTGTCAGAGAGCAAAACCCAATCCTGGCCCCAAACCCTTCCCAATCCAGAGACAGGATGGATAGGGGTGAGGAGAAGGAGCAGCAGCTCTGATGAGCACCAAGGTGGGTGCACTGAGCAATTCCAGCTGGAGGCAGGAAGGTGATGGAGCTTCCCAGAGAAAGCAGGGAACAGGGAGGATGCTGCAGGGAAGGGCACAGAGGAGAGGATGGGACGTGAGAAGTGCAGGGAGCAGGCAGGTGACACCATCAGTGTCCATCAGTGCTTTCTGAGCTGCTGCACTCTGAAATCCAAAAGTGATGCTCAGCTGGTATTTTCTGTGATGGACAATCTCTTGCTCAAGTTTGATGCTCAGAATCTTTACTTGGTGTTAATCCTTGACACCCTGAGGTGGCAGCTGCAGCACTGAGCCATCCATCCCCTGCTGGGGACAGATGTCACCCAGGCCCTGACACAGTGCTCAGGATTCTCCAGGCTCAGTGGCTCCGTGGGGAGGCAGATTGTGATTTGGGGTTAGTTCTGGTTACAGCCCCAGAGCAGACAAGCACGAGCTAATTGGCACCAATTCTACAGCTAAGCCAAGAACTGAGCTTTAACTCCACGAGTCCCACGTGAACATTCCCTCTTTCCTCAGGACTGCCCATTTCTGAGGGAAATATTTCTCTTTTATGATGCTATCAGAGTTGTGGGTATATTATTATCAGTTCAGGATGCACACATCCCCCAACCCCAGTTGTGTGTGAACTCCTCTTCTCTGATCCATGTCACACACTGCTTATTTTGGGTGACCTTGGCAATGTGTTTGATTCAGTAAGGGATTAGCAGCTTTGATAGGCCCTGTATTTAATTCTGCAGCTTGGTTGAAAGCTACACTGCTTTGCATTGATTTCCATGTGCAATTAATACGTTTTGTCAGCCACAAATGCGTGCAGAGATAATATACTCGACTCATTTTAATCTCTCCAGTGTACATTTTAAATCAAAATAGCACCTGGTGGCCGAGCCCTCCTGAGAAGTGGTGGATTTAATGTGGAAAAGTAGCATTAAGAACTGCTGGCATGATATTATCATAATTTTCAGGAGCGAAATAACAAATAATTCCCAAGAAATCTGAGTAACTCCAAGCCTTCAAATCAACACCATGGTTAAATGGCTTTCTTGTACTCTGTCTTACTCATCCTCACAATGCAACTGAATGGCAAATGAGATGAATAAGACAAGAAACAATCCCCTGAAATGTTGTAATGTGTTCACTCCTCCAAGACATGACCTCGTGCAGCTAACAGCATTTCCATTGCTGTGTTGGTATCCTGAATGCAGCTGGCTCTGGGGTGGGGTCTGAGCTCCTTGAGGATGTGTCATCTCTTTCTTTGGGTTTGCTCCAAATGGAGAAAAAAAGAAAAAAACCAACTGGAATTTCTTTCAAGTCTCAGAGATCTTATAATTAGCCCTGCTGAAATATTTAATTTGGGTCTTTCTGACATATTACAGCTGTATCTTTTTGACAGGTATCATTCAGCATATAATCTAAAAATCAGAGCTACCTCAAACATTTAGCTCATGCTTCAAGACAAACAAATGTTTCAGCCTTTTTCAACAGATTTTTATCTACACTCTTGGAGAGATCAATATCTGTTTGTGAAGAGCTTCACTTCTGTCAAATCTGTGTTTTCAGACATTAGACTCTTCCATTCAGAAGTGCAGGCAGAGCTCTGCAGTCTCTGAAGCTGCAAACTTTTTCATCTGCCCAATCTAGAAATGGACCTTGACTGATAAGAGTGTTTCAGGACTGCTCCTGTCAAACTTCACAGAACTGACACCATTGCAATGGAGATCGAAATCCTCTCCCTTTGTTTATTTCAAAACCAGCAAAATAAAAAAGTAGCTTTGTAGGATTGCCTTTGATATTGTACAGAGCTCCCTTTAGAGCTGCACTTCACAGGAACCTTTAATTTCCGATAGGAAAAATAAAGCTAGTGTTGAAACCTGAACCACAAATAAATAACAATAATAATAATAATAAAACCCCAACCCTCTGCCTTTTAAAAATCTGTTTATATTCTTACAGAGCTGTTGTTAGTACAATTCCCTGAGACAATAATGAATGATGTCTTCAGTGTTCAACAGTGTCACTGCAGATGTTATTCCCAGTTTGCTGACAGATATTCAGAAAAAAGGGAGAAAAATGGTGAGGCTTATCTCATGTAGCTTTAGACATATGAAAAATAGATTTCTGGTCTAAATAAACTAGACTGCCTCTCCATTCAGTAAATAGAAAAGGACTTTCAGGGGGTGATTTATTCTACTTATTTCAAGAGGTATCATCTGTCTTGTGGAGGTAGCCTGGGCAACTCACAGAGACACCCAGAGCTCAGAGTGAGGTGGGAATCAAATGCACAATTAAAACAAGGTGTCCAGGATTGCAGTTTAGGGATAAAGCCATAAATCCCATAATAGAATGGCTAAATTTAACTACATGGTTAAATTTTGCTTTTCCTACATTGCCAGTCCAGGAGAACAGGAGTGCAGTAGTGCTGGGTTAACTGTTGGACCTGATGAGCTTAAAGATGCTTTCCAACCTCAGCAATTCCTGATTCTGTCATTCTCCTCCTGCATCCCAGGGCACTTCCCTGGGAATGTCCCCTCCTGTACCCCTGGAGCAGAGTGGCTCAGTGACGTGGGGAATGTCCCAGCTCAGCTCTGTGTGTCCATCTGCTCCTCCAAACCCTGTTTCCTCACTGACAGAGGAGCTGCAGCTCTGCCAGGCGTTCTCATTCCCTGAGCATGCAGAGCTGTTTTATTGCCCATGTTTAGCCATGCTCTTGGCATCTTTCTTCATTAGCAGCCTCTGGCACCTGACAGGTAATTTGCCTGCCTCCAGCTCCCTCTATTAGCAGTGCCTTTGGGGTGAGCTGGGGAAGGAAATGGATGTTGTGCTCTTTAATGGACTGCCTGTCCCTCAGCTCTTTCCAGCCTGTCCTGTGCTTCCCATCCCTTCCCTGGGCCACTTCTGGGCTGGGAGAGCTGCTGACACCAGTGTGGATATTTCCTTTGCACAGATGTTTGTCCTGCTTGCTATTCAAAATACTCATCTGTACGTGTTCTGTCGTTATGCCCGCCCATCTTTGCCTCTGTCCCTCTCTGCTACACGAACAGATTGCAGTGAATTTTTGCTTGTTTTCCCCTCCAGAGAGCTAAATCCCCAGGCAGCCCTCTAGATTTGCTTTACTTATTCCTGAGCAGCAGTTCACTCAGGCATATGGCTCTCTCCTTCCTCACTGCTTGGACAGATGTTTCCCCTCGACTAAGCACATTCTTAATCTATGAGAGAAAAGAGAAAACTTGCACGATTTGTTAACAAAAAAGAATCAAACTAATTTCTTTTTTCTGATGCAAACAGCTTCACATTTCAATGTCTCCTTTCTGCCATGATTTTCCTATCAAAACCAGTTCACATGACAAGACCAGCAGGTTTATTCTGCTGAGGGTTTATTCTGAACCCCAGTGTGTTGGATGCTGTGCAAGAACACAACCAGAAAGATTTCCCTCTGCCTGAAACAGCTTCTGCACCTGGAAGGGCAGCAAGCACTGCAGCAAGCAGATGAGAGGTGGAGATGAGACTTCTGTGCTCCACGTATTCAGCAGTGCTCAAAGCACCCCCACTGCCTAATTATACTGATTGGTTTATAGGTGAATGTTTGAGAGATAAGAAGTTATTAGGAATAAATGTCTGATTAGTGGCAGGCAGAAAATGCTGAAGGTATATTTAAACAATCAGGCTAAACCTTTGAAATTATTTCTGGGCCATTTTAAGGTCAGCATTAGCAGTAGTTTTTGAAGAATTCATTTTCTGGTCTATTCATCTGTTATCAGGGAAGGAGGAATTTTGATATCTTCCCTGCTTGTGTGAAAATATATTTCCTTACAGTGACGTGACTTCTATTTGCTCTTCATTTCCTCATGTTTCCCAGACTGGAGGCAGGATGAGAAGGTGAATTTCTGGGTTTTGAGTTCCCCCAGGCAGCAGGAGCTGTCTGTGCACATGTGCAGAGCTTTCCATCGCTGCTGTCTGTCTCTCCTGCAGACACAAATGAAAGTTGCTCTCTAAACCCTTCGTTCTTCACTTCTTCCTAGAGCTTTCTTCAATTAATGATTACAGCCAAGATTCTGATGTGATGCCCTTGTCTTCCTCACCCTAAGCACCCCACAGACATCCCCACCTCAGCCAGGGCTGAGCAGAGCCCACTGAGAGCAGAATCAAAGGGATTTATTCAAGGGCTGTGCAGCTCCTGGTGCAAGGAGCTCTCCTGTGACAATGGGCTGTTGGCTAACATTCCAGGTGATCTTCCCTGAGCCTCATTGAGCTGTCTTCTGTAGTTAGGCTAAAAGGGGAGGCTGGTGGCTTCCTGAGCTCGCTGAAAGAAGAAAGGTTGAGATTCATCTGTGCTTGCAGTTCTTTTCTGGCTGAGTAAAGTGCCCTGAGTGATACTGAGAGTGGCTGAATGCAGAGTGGAGAATGCTGGCTGCAGTGGAACCTACAGAGGTACAAACCCTGCTGAAAGAGCTCTTGAAATTTTTTGAAACCCTTCTGTATTAGTAGGTTTATTTTTCAGTGTGACCCCGAGCAGACCCAAAGTCCTATCAATGTGTTTGAGGCGCACAGTGAGAGGGATGGGAAGTTAAACATTTTCTGGGTATTGTGACCTTCCAATCTGGCTTGGAATGAGAGCTTTGGACTGGAATGAGATCTTATTTCATGGGTGGGCAGGGGGAAAAGCTGGTGGAGGGAGGATTTAGGTGGTCTGTGGCATTCAGAGCACTTGGGCTGGCTGAAGGATGAACCCTCTGAACTGTAATTATTATTTTTTTGTCTTTGCTTCTGAAAAGCATCTAGAAGAGACGGAATTGCAAAGGGTAATGTTGGCCAACGTTGGTAAATCCCAGTTATTGCTACATTCTCTTCACCTCTTTGAACAAGTGAGGCAGTGGAGCTGAGGGCAAAGCATGTCTCAAGATTTTAAAAGCCTCTTTCTCCTCAGGCATTCCATGCAGTGTCTGTTTCAGAGAGGAAATTCCAGAACAGGGAATAAAAATGAACACATGGGGAGAGCAGAGAAAGAGCACTCAGAATAAACCCCACAGACAGAGAGAAATTGCTGTTCTTTGTATTTGGTGTTGTCTTTCTCCTTGGGGGAGATATGGGGGTTTTGCATTTTCCTGATGTCATTCTGCACTATCACAGTTCATCTCCCCAGGGACCCCTGGAGCCTTTGGGCCAAGAGGACTTCTCTGCACTTTTATTTGGAATATCTCAATCAGATGGGCTGTTAAGGCTGCCTGTGTTTTCTGGAATTCACACTCTGCTTTCTGGAATTCCCATCCTCTTTTCCCTGTCCGTGGCACGTATTGAAAGCAGCAGGAGCTGCAAATATTAATTCCATTTCCTGGGGCAGGTTGCTGTCCCAGGTAACCCCACTGAAATCAGCTCAACCTGCTGCACTTGCACACTGGGACACACGATGGATCCAGGAGCACAGAAATCCTTCTCAAAAGAATTATTCTTATCCCTCAAATATTATTTATTCCGGTGGGAATCAGTCTCTCCAGCTGCAGCGCTATTCCTCAAACACCAGTTTTTTGTGACACAATATTGCTCTTTTATTAAGCCATAATGCCAGTAGATGGTTTGAAAGCTCCTGCTGTGGATCTCTGGCAGAGGAAAGGATAGGTGGGTGATGAGGAGACACAAGGGTGCTCTGCACAGCTCTGGAGTGGCTGAGGGATGGAAAAACAGGCAATAAATAAACCAAACCCCAATAAATAAACCAAACCCACCCACCCCAGTGCTGGGCAGGAAGCTTGCAGTGATGCTGAGGGGCTCAGTGGGGCTGAGTGTTCCATCCCAACCCCTAACCAAAGCTGACAGCTCCATCACCTCAGCATTACAGACTGCCAGAGGCACTTTGGAGGTTAGCAGCGCTTTTGGGATGTTTGCATCCAAATGAAAATTGAACTTCAAAGCTCTGTGATGGAGATGCGTTTCCAAGGAGTTTCAGGAACGGGAAAGACACTCCCTGATTAGCATGATGCACTGTACCAGCTGGCTGCTACTGTAAAAAAGGAAAAGAAAGAGTAGCATCCGTGCTGATAATCAGAAAGTGTAGCTGGAATCCTATTAATTTGCTTTTGAATTATTTATGGGGGTTTTGTTCTAGTCGTGCGTCTCCTTTCAAATGTTTATTTAGTTTCTCTGTAAAGAAAAAAAACACAAAAAAAACAATAACAAAAAAAACAAAAACCCAAAACGGGGAGGAAGAGAGAAATCTGGAAAATCTCCAAGGGTTAGCTCACCAGCAATCTGTTTAGATGTCCTCTTCTCAACTGAGCCCTGCTCTGCTAAATATTTATAGCAGTGTTTAACAAATAAATGTCACCCACCTCCCCATTTACAGTAAAGCAGAAAATAGCAGTGCTGGAAGGGGGGATTACCTCTTTCCTGCCATGAGGGGAAGAGAAATTCCATGAATGTATGTTCATTTCTGGGGAAAAAAGCTAAAGCACAGAACGGCAAGTGCAAACAGCTGTCTGTCCACATTACAGATGTTCTGCCTGGAGGCTTTTTTCTGATCCCATCTCCAGACAGCAGCAACAGGAGGAGCTCACAGCTCCGTGGTGTTTCCTCCTTGCTGTGGTGGTGTTTAATTGGAAGCAACAGGCAGCTCCCCAGGAGGGGATTTCTGAGTGCTGCTGGGCACACAGTGCAGGCAGGAGGGAGCCAGTGAGCCCCGGGCAGTTCAGGTGACTCCAAATGGAGGTTGTAGTTTCTAAACACCCCTGTGTTAGTTTGCCTGTTTCCCCTCAGCTCCCGGGCTGTGATGGGAAGGATTCTGTAAGGAACATCCTTTTGGGTTTGTTTTTGTTGTGCTTCA
The DNA here is from genome assembly GCA_024500445.1 of Entomyzon cyanotis. Lineage (NCBI taxonomy): Eukaryota > Metazoa > Chordata > Aves > Passeriformes > Meliphagidae > Entomyzon > Entomyzon cyanotis. The sequence goes on from JAKEPQ010000852.1 coordinate 1,306,510, forward strand.
CCACCTCCCAGCTCCTCCCAGGTGCTGTCAGGATGTGCTGGTGATGCACATGTGTCACACCAACCCTCTCTACGATTTGGTAAAAAAAAAGAATGAAACTAATTTTTTTTTCTGATGCAAACAGCTTCACAGTTGCATGTCTCCTTTCTGCCATGATTTTCCTATCAAAACCAGTTCACATGACAAGACCAGCAGGTTTGTTCTGTTGAGGGTTTATTCTGAACCCCAGTGTGTTGGGTGCTGTGCAAGAACACAACCAGAAAGATTTCCCTCTGCCTGAAACAGCTTCTGCCCCTGGAAGGACCCTCTCTGCCCAGCCCTGCCCATGCCTGGGCTCTTCACCAGGTTGCATTTCAATCACTGAGATACATACATTATATTTCTCCAATATATCCATGCCTGGCTGAAAACAGTGTCTGGATGGAGCTCTTCTAGGGGGATTTATAGGACTTTCAATTTTTATTGAGTTTGATGGCTGTAGGAGAGAGAAATACCAGTTGCATAATTCAGAGCTGTGCAGCTTGGCTCCTGTATTTCCAATACTGTCGATGGGTATCTGTGAGGCCTGTCAAGATTTTTCTCAGGATACTGAATCCATGTGGATGCCTCCACAGCTCTCTGCCTGCCTGTGTTGTGCCAATCTGCACTAGTGTGGTGCCTGCAGAATCCATGTAAACAGCTTGTGCTGAGGGATTGGAGGCTTATCTTGCCATTAGAGCAGTTTTATCAGAGAGCTTTGAGCAAAAGTATCTCAACTTTTCTGTTCTGATGGACTGATTCCCACCCTGACCACTCGTGTGTTGGGAATACCTCTTCAAAAAAGACAATGTTTCCTTCATAGTGTAATGATTATTACTTCTGTGCTGTTGCTGACTTGGGATGTTTGTGTTTATTCATGATAATTTATTCATCACTTCATTTGCAGATGGGGCACACAGTTAATAGCATGGAGGAACTCCTTCCAAAAATTCAAACCTGCTAAGGGAAAGTCTCCTTCAGCACTGCACCATCCCTATTTTCCAAGGCAGAACCTTCATTCTCACTGAATCACTTTGCAGAGTTTCTCAGGGATAAAGAGATGGCCAGAAACCAATGCATCTTTCCTGAAACATTTTCTGAGAAAGCATTTACTGTTTTACAAGAAAATCCTGACAATTCTCTGGGTATCTTTCAAGAATAGAGCATTTCATTTCTCGAGGCCAAAGGGATGTGCAGAAGCAGCACAGACCTGACTTGTCCACCCCACTGCTGTCCATTCACATCTGAACAGGTGCTGCATGAGCACATCTGAGTTCATTTCCACTCCTGGCAGCAAAATTTGGGCCCCAGCAGCTGCAGAGCTTTTAATATTCACCTTTACTGTGGGTGAGTGGTGAGGAGCTCAGCACCACCAAGCCAGATTTCAGTGGCAGCTTGAACTGCAGCTTGGGAAGGTTGAGAATAATGATTAAAGATCCATGCTTGAATTCCCTAATGCTGCCTGGATCCTGGAAAAAGGGATCCTAGAGGGACTCTGCTCACCCCACATGTCCTGCAGGGCTGCAGCTGGTGGCACTGCCTGGGGTGTCACTGCCCTGAGGTCACCCAAAAACCAACCTCTGTCCCTCTCCTTGCATCCCACTCGGGAGCTCTTCCTGCCAGGCACCTCAGACACCCAGGAGTTGTTTCTTGCCCAGTTCTGCTCATTTTCCCTCTCAGCTGACACAGATTCTGTGACCCAGCAGCACAGCAGGGCTTTATTTTTCATAATTCAGCAGCATTTCTTACTTGGTAGAATTACCACCACAAATCACTGCTGTGGAAGCTCTTTTTACCAGGAACTGACAAGTTATTAAAGAAAAACGCTCAAAGACATTTCAACAGAAAGCTGGCATTCCCATTTACCCCTTGGCAGCACATCAGCTGCTCCCAGAGACAGGGCAAGGCAAATTTTTATGGAGCTTCTCTGCTTCACTGCAGTCTCTCTCCCTCCTCCACCCCCTTTTCCCTCTTTCTCGCTTACCACATGGAAATTCAGAACATTTTCCCCAAAATAGAGTTGGGATCTGAAGGCTGGGTATGTCTGTGCTGGTAGCTTGTCATTCTTGACATACTTTTGGTGCTTTCAAAGGGTACCTGGCAGCTGCTGGCCTGGAAGCAGCTCAGCATCTGAGGAGCTCCAGCCCATGGAGTCTCCTGCCTGGTGAAAGCCAGTCGAGTTCAAGGCACTGCAGAGCTCTGGAATGGGGATTTGACATCAAGCTGTCCATCTGGGACTGTGCCTTGTACCTTCCTCCCACTCTCACTTTGTACTGCTTTATCTGTGCTTCTCCCTGCCAGGACCCAGCTCTGAGAATGAGCCCTGGCTGAGTGGAAGGCAGAAATTGTGGAGCAATTCCCACGTGCCAGGATTGTTTCACCTGTGGCACATCTCCTCCTCAGATCTGCTTTGTTCTCTGTCCTTTCTGGCTGGCCAGCTCAAGGGGAAACAGCAGAAAAAGCTGTGGCTGGAAAACATACTTTGTCTTTGTCCAGCACACTCCTGGGTGCAGAGGAGACACGGATGTGCACAGATCCTTTCCCTTTGGAGCCTCTCTTTCACTGGGTAAAACATCCCTCAATTAAATGTTTTAGCCACCAGCAGCTTTTAAGAATTATTGGGGATATACCCAAGCCCTGTGCTTTTGATTTCTGCAGCAATTTAATTTATACAGCATCTTCTTCAAGCAGAGGTCTGTATGTACATGAGATGATACTATAAACATTTAAATGATATTATAAACATGCTTACTCTTTAAAGGAAGCACAGAAAAATCTTTGCTACCTCTCTGAATACAAAGAAAGCTGAAGGATGAATCAAACTCCCTGCTGTTAATTAACCCCTTGTAACAGGATTTCATGCCCTTTAGGGGAACATTTCTCCTAATTGAACCTGGATAAGTGACTTTTAGACAGCCAGCATAGGATAAAATATATCACAGTAGTGTGACTGTGTTCCTGTTGGCATCATCTGAGATTGAGTCCTCAGGAACATATGGAGTGCACTGAGTGAGAATAGATTCAGTGATGCTCTTCGTGTCTGCTGGCTGGGAAGTAATTGTAGCAGAAAAAGAAGAAATCACCAACTTGTACTGGCATGTTCTTCTGCCTGCTTAGATTTATAAATGTAGGAACCCATGGCCAGCAAAGGCTTGGCAAAAAGTGAATGCTGACTTCAGGCAGCTATTCCTGACTGAGATGTGCTGGTGACAACATCCTCTTGTGTCATTTGGCTACAGAGAGCTGCTGGGAATCCATTCCAAAACAATGAAATAGCTGCTCTTCCCAGAAGTTTTCTGGCCTGCTGCAGCACATGATTAACCAATTTAAGATGGTTTGGTGATTAGTGTAACAAACTCGATGTTAAATGCTCCCAGCTGAGCTGCTGGTTTGCCACAGACTGAGGATGGAGCACTGAACACCCTGTGCCAGCCAGGAGCTGGGAGGATGCTCTGGAGACTGCAGGAGGCCATGGATGGTGATGAAACAGCACAGCAGGCACAGCTCAGGGCTGGAATATCCTCCAGCAGGTGGAACCTCCCAGTCAGAGCAGAATTTCACCCACACCATGGCTGGGAGTGCTGCTGGTGGCAAGGTGAGCTTACAGTCATCACAGGAAACAGAAACCACAGCCACAAACCGAGAGGAATGCATCTGCTTTTTGGGTGGGCTGACCCAGACACCCAGCCAGCCATCCTTTTGCTTCCCACCCTCAACAGGACAGGGAGAAAAAGGAAAAATCACAGGGTTCAATATATGGGCAGAGAAATGACTTAAAAACCTTGGGGAACAGGAGGCTGTGGTCATTCCCTGGCAGCTCCATCCCCTCCCAGCCTCTCCAGCATGACTCTGCCTGCCACCTGCAGCTCTTTCTCCTCCCCCAGCTCAGACCTGGGTGGTCTCAGGGATGTTTCCTGCAGGTTTTTCCCATCCATGCAGGCTTTGGCTGTCATGCAATGTCCTTTCCCGTGGCTCTGTGGATCCACTGGATCAGCCTGGAGCAGCTCCAGCTCCCCAGAGCCCCTGGCTGTGCCCTGAGCAGGAGCTGGCAGAGCTCTCCAAGCTGTGACTAACCAATCAATCAATCAATCAATCAATCAGTGCTCCATCCCTCTGCTCCCTGCACAGCCTTGCCATGTTCCTGTGGGAGCAGGACGTGGATTTCTTTTCTCCACAGATACAGGCAATAAGGGAGCTCTGCTGATCAGGGCTGAGAGTCCCTGAGTGATTGATTTGAGAGCACTTTGTCCTCTCTGATCTCACACTAAGTGTACTCCATGCTATAGCACACTGTCTGAAGGGATGGGGCTCTGCCAGCTTCACACCTCACAGGAAAGTGCAGCAAATTCCACATTCTTGGGGAAAACAGTGCTGTGGCTTCAGCCCAGGGAAAACTGAGCAGCTGAAAACCTGAGATTTACATGCTGGAAAACATCACAATCAGACTTTCAGTCTCAGCTCCACCACGATGAATTCATTAAGGACATACAGGTGACTGATAAAAGAAGTTGTTTACAGGAGCAGTTTTTTGGTGGTGACATCAGGACAGTGTCCCAAACCTGCTGTGGTTCTCTGAGCCTCCTCCCTGCTCAGTGCCACCCTGTGCAGGGAGCTTTGCACCTCAGATTTTTGAGAACCAGGCTGAATAGAACAACCCAGCTCAGGCACAGGTGAGAAGCTCAGCCTGACAGTAATTTTCCTGCACCAGTCAGATGTTGTCCCTGGGGAATGTGACTGTCCCAGTGTCCCCAGCAGTGCTGTGGAGAGTTCAGGGTGGCCCAAGCCAAAATTCCAGCTAATAGATGGATTCCCCTGGGAGCAGCAGGAATTTCAGGTTCAGCTCATCTCACAATCCACCACCAGACACTTCTCCAGTCCCACAACCCTTAGATCTGAAATGCAGGAGGAAAAACGAGCAGTAGGAAGGGGGAAAGGGGGAGCAGAGCCTTTCCTTTGAGCATGGAAATTATTCTTGAAATGTCTTTGTTGACAGCTGGCGTGGCACAAAATAAACACAGGTCTATTTGCAAGTAAGCAGGAATTAGCATAAACAGCAGCTGCTGCAGTGCCAGAAAACATGGAGCAATAAAGAATTGGTTTGTGCCTTCAGAAACAAAGGTAGAGACAAAGCCTGCATGAAATGAGGAGTTAGCTGAGCACCTGGAAAAGTTCTGAGCACAGAAAAAATGAAAGAACTATTTGTTGATAAGTCTTTTTTTGAAGGAGGCTTTCTAGTTGAAACTAAACCTATCCTTCTGATTCTTCATAAAATCTACTGCTGTATCAAAAATACCTTATTTCTCAGCTCCTCTCTCTCCCACATCAGGGGATTTCCTACATTTCCCTTTTCAGTTGCCTTCTTGCTGCATCAGACAATAATTTCAAATTTTCCCAAGGTTTAGATGTGATTTCTAACTCCCTCTCCTCCAGCTGCATAGAACAGAAAGGCCAGTCAAAGCATCAGGACATATAATTGTATTTATGACCAGATCCCCTTCTGCAGGATAAGTTTATGGTCTTTTTCTCTCTTTCTTTCCCTGCTAAAAGCCAGTTAGGAGCATCCTCCACAGCATTGTCACGTTTTAATAAAAACTAATGACCCAACACTGCACAATGCAGAAACAAGAAGCAATTTGAAGTGCATAATTTTAGATTGATGATGCTTGGATTTATGGCTTAATCTGTTTCCCATGGAAGGTGCCTTACCTGTCCAATTAACCCCCAGTGTAAGTTGTGCTCCTGGCCATCTGCAAGTGCTGCTCAGCCACTTCTCTGGATTTTCTTTGTGCTTCAGCCTTGGGAAGCACAGCTGCTTGGCATTTGTTTGGAACTGCAGCTATTTGTCTCCAGAGTTTTCTGCAAACAGGATTATTTTTGTTAAATAAAACCACACTAAATAAAAGAGACCTGTTTAGAGTTTACACAGAGCTTTGTAGCTACAAAAAAAAAAAATCACTTCAACATGAGGCTCAGTACACAGTGACTGGAAATCAGCATTTCCACAGCAAATTGTGGTTCAGAGTCAGATCCTGCTGCTGTTTCTAACCAGATTATTCACTGTGATAGTACTCACAGTAACATTAGTTGAGTAAAATATCACTTCTTAAAAATATCCTCATTCCAGCAGGATCTGAGTAAATAAATCTGATTTTTGGGGGGAGGCTGAGGGTGTATGGCCATGGAAAAAGTCACTGTCAGGATGAGACTTCAGGAGTTTCTTATTTAAGGTCCTTTACCTTCTTTTCATTCTTCCCTTCCTCACTATTCATAAGTTTCAAAATGGTTTTTATTTTGGCTTCTTTTTGTACCAATAGACACTTGCCTTAGCTGATAAAAGATTTTTTGACAATTTTTCGTATGGGAAGACTTATGTGGCCTATGTGGGATGTTTGTGCAACAGCACATTTTTCATTTGATCACAGTTTCCTAGTATTTCTTCTGTTTCCACTGTCAGCTTCTGTTTTCAAGGTAACCATATTTCAGAAGTGTAGTACCGTTTTGGTGGGTGAAATACTTTGGGAGCTTCTGAAGTAAAAAACACACATAAATTTTCCACGGCAGCTTTCTTTAACAAGCAGAGAGAATCAGAGCTCACAATTTGCATGCAGATTGGGCCAAGTCTGCTTCAATAGCAGTTATTAAAAACACAGTTCTGTTCGGCTGTGAGGTTTTTTAAAGGAGTTAAAAGTCCAGTTATTTACATTATTGATGTAAATCAAGTGCATCAGCATCCCAGCCATGGAGATCACAGTAATTTTATTGTGATTCAATTCACAAAGTGTTGGGTTTTTGGGTTTTTTAGGGTTTTTTTTTCCTGGAGTCTTACTTTTGATTTATTTTTTTCTTTCTGAGAACATCTCATCCACTAGATCTGCCTGCTAGTTATCTTTATATCTGCAGTGTCTGGGCATGCCAGCCTGTTTGTATGCAGAAAGACACACAGAATCCTTATTTTCTGGCTACATAACAAACTGTGTGAAGTCTTTGCACTCCCAATGCAGACCTTGCTGTGGTCAAATGCACTTTTATTTTAGGGGAGATCATTTGCATCTCTCTCTCCTTCCACTGATTCAGTCCCTGATTCTTTCACCTCCTTCCAAAGCCCCTCAGCCCATGAAAAGCTGGTTTGATCTCCATGGAGCTTCTCTTGGTGTAAAATAGTTTTTATAGCAGCAAGAGCATCTTTGGTCTCCTTGACTCGACAAGATCTGATCAAATCTCCAGTCCAAATGGGGAACATTTGCATTTTCTGTTGCTGTTTTCTATCAGGCAGATATCAATCTGATAGCAGATTTGAGTTCAGACTGAAAATAGAAGAGTTAAGATCCTGCCAGATTAAGCTTTTCTCACTCCACAGAAGAGAGAAAATATTCTAGGTAGGAAAATATGTCAAGGTGTGGGAAGGGTAGCAAGAGAAGGAGATAAAACCTGAATTCACCAAAGAAGATGAAGGTTTTGTTTTGACTTTAGGAAGAAGTTCAGTGTGTTTCACTTGAATTTAATCCTTTAGTGGATTCCCTGAAAGGTCTGCTGTGACTCAACATGGACAGTGCAACATCTGTTTCCTCCTCTGGGAGGAAATCCTCTTTTCCCAAGTGAGACTGGGGGGAAATAACCACTGTGGTGATTTGCTGGGCTCAGAAATGACACTGCCATGAAAGCAGCTCTGCCCCAGTGGGAATACCAACAGCACCTGGGGCTGGGCACTGGTTTGCTCCCCAAAATTCACTTCTGCAGTTTTGGGGGGGTTTTCTGATGTCTTTTCTTTGGCCTCTTCTTTTTTAAATTTTTTTATTTGTTTTTTTTGGTTTGTTTTCCTATCTTCTCCCTATTCATTCCTTATTACCACTGAAAACAAGGGAAGTTTCTCCTCTCACAGCATCTTGAGGACCTTCAGTCGCTGATTTTGACAGGAAAACTCCCCAGCAAAGCCCCAGACTGAGCCCTGGTGTCTTGAATCTCGGTGCTCTAACCAGAGCACTGCTTCCCCTTCCCCACTCCAGTTTGGAAGCTCTGCTCTGGAATTCCCTGGGTTTTCCCTGAGCTGCTCACCTGAGCAAACCCTGCTGTGACCTTCCTATGGCATCACCTCCTTCCTCAGCAGCCCAGCAAGGTCAGGCTGGCAGAGAGAGCACAAGGCAGTGGCTTTGCCCACCTTTTGGCTTTTCTTGTTGCTCTGTGCTTTCCCTTCCATTCTGCCAATCCTTCAGCCAAGGTTTTCATTCTAATTCTGGTCTCCCTTCAGCGAATAACTTCCCCATCCGATGGGTTCCTTGTAATTCATTGTTTAATTTTAATAAAACCCCAGTTCTCTTGCTGTCAAGCCTCCCAGAGCTGAGAACATGCAAGCTCCTTCTCATCTGCTTCTTCTCCAAACCCACATTGCCCAGGCATTCTGCCATCCATTCTTCCCCCTGTGCCTCTGCTTCCCTTGAAAGGAGCCACTTGAAAAGGAGAGCAGAGTGAATTCCTGTGAATTCCTGTGAATTCCTGTGAATTCCTGTGAATTCCTGCGAATTCCTGCGAATTCCTGCACTGCTGGGCCCTGCAGGAAACATTAAACCATGAGCACTTTTTAAACAGAGAGCTCTGCTCACCTCACCACAAGCTGATGTATTAGTAATTTTAGGCACTAGCTGCAAATGATCTGCCTGAAATAGAGCTTATCGCTTTTAATACTTGGTCATCAGAAGGATATTACCTGTGCAGAGATGTTCCCTTCCTTATCTGGCTGTCTGAGGAGGGTAAATTTGGGTTTCCCTCATTGCCAGCAGCCCAACACTAAGCACAGGGAATACACCCTTTCCTAAAAGCCCACAGTAACAAATCACGAGAAGAACAAATGTTAGCCAAAAATAAAAATTATTAAATATCAAGAGTCACATTTCTGGTAACCAAATATACATATTTCCTTTCTCACACTAATCACATAGATCAGCTGCTGATTCTAAACTTTCCTCAGACTCTTCCACAGAGCTGCTGTGTCTGTTTAGACTCTTATTTATATTTATTGTCCAAAGGCAGTAAACATTCATCATTTGTCTCCCAGGGATGTGCCAGGCACTTGGAGTGTGAGAAATGCTTCTGGATGGTTACTGTGAGGTGCTGTACTGTGGGATTTCAAAACCATTTCCCTGTGTTCAAACCACACTGCCTCAGCCCAGGGAGGGTTTGTCACCTCAATGTCCCCACTTGAATATTCCCAGTGCTCAGGAGTGGAGCTCTTCAGTTCTACACTTACAGATAATTACAGAGTGGTAATTATCTTCATCATATTATGGTAGAAAGGAAACTTTGAGGAGGAAAACAAAACTCCACTGTTCTTGTTGGGAAAACTTCCTTTCCTTTACTGTTCAGTGGTTGTGCCTCACTGCCTGGACCTTTCACTAATCAGCTTTTAATGACTGCTCCCACTGATAGCAGAGCAGCTGATGCTTCCCATGCAGTCTTTGTTTCCTGCAATTAAATCAATTAAGCTCCTTGTTTCTCTGACCCCATCTTGTTCTAAGGCTTAGCACAACAACTGGAGCACTTCATGGTCTTCATTCCTTTATAATTTTATAAATTTAGTTCTGCAGGCTTTGCAGCAAGTCAGGTGTTGGTGCAAAGATTAATTTCTGTGCAACTCGATGTAGTTGTGTATTTAAAGTCTGCAGCGATCTAATTATTACACTGACATCCAAAACCGATTTAATGAGCCTATGACACCTTTCAACAGCCTTCTTGAATTTTTTTTTTTTTTTGGTGACTATTCCAATGGACAAAGTGATAAATTTATGGCAGGCAATTTTGAAGATTTTTCACAGACTTAAAATATCGAGCTGTTGGAGAGATGCTTCTAGAACACAAGCAATGCTTCAACAAGCAACTCAACTTCTGTTGCCTGTTGAAATATTTTGTTTCCAAATTAACTCCAAGAAAGTTGAGCATTTCAAATTAAAGTTTTCAGAAGATGAGCTTTTGAAGGAAAACTTTTTTTTTCCTGTCAAAACTGCTTCAACTTATTTTGGACCAGCTTTAGAGAAAACGTTCTTCAGTTACCATAGTTAATGGCATGAACACTTCATTGCTGGGGAGAAAATCAGCACTGCCCTTTGCATTCTGTTTTCAAATGGCTTTTAACTTTAAGCAGGTTATGGGGGCTAATTGATCAGCTCCTGCAATCTCCTGCTGCTAATTGGCTCGAAGGGAGGTGATAAAGGGAATAACAGCAATTCCCATCGTGTCACAGGAGACACTTTGTGCTGGAGATTCCCTTTTCCCATCTAATCAGCATATGTGATGCTGTAAGAAGGCCTGAGAGCAAGCAGGAGAGGAAAAAGGCTAAAGGAGCATCTGACTTTAGTTTGTTCACAGAAAACCAGTCCTATGCTACAACTATCAAGATTTAATTAAAAAATTGAAAAGGACGGAACCAAATTGAACTGCACACTCGGTCATGTTATCACCCATTCTGCCTTGGTGGTTCCTGGAATGTTGAATAAATTGCTGTGCTTGCTGTGATAGCCTCTGTTGAAAACTTCAGTGACATTTCACTTTGAAAACGGAATTCATTGTTCCCCCCAAAGGTGATCTGAAAGTCATATTTCCCTGTCATGTCTGTAAGCAAAATTTTCAAAGAATTTTTTAAATAATTGGCCAGAGCTATTCACAGGACTTCATTCTCAGAAAACTCTGGCTTTGTTTATGGCTGGAATGTGGCTTGTAAAATGAACTAGAGAAGCTCTGGATTACAGCATGTCCTGCATGTCTTACTGGGGGAAAGCTCTAGGGTGAGTTTTGGTTGCTTGAGTTCACCAAGGAGAAGGAATTTCTGAAAGCACAGAGAGCCTTGAGATGATGATTTCCAGAATCCTAAGCCAGATTCTGCCCCTGGTATGTGAGTAGAAAGCTGCCTGCCTCTCCAGCAGTTTGCAAAATCAAGTTCTAATTATCTCCAGACAGGTTTCTGAAAAGTCTTCCTGCTTAGGCTCTGACACAAGCTGTAATTACGGGGTGGAGCAAAGCAAAAAGCAGTGTTTTAAAGAGGACTGGAGCTGTGATTGTTCTGTTGGTGCTCAGAGTTGCTTTGATCCAAGAGCATCCCACACTGCAGCTCCTGAAATCCTGCCAGGGCTTTGCAATCTCCTAAGCAACTGCACTGCTATCAGCAAGAGAGGATCTGCTCTGGACAGGAGCAGAAAGAGCTTTTGTCTCTTCTGCAGACTGCAGGAACTGAAAAGAGAGCAAAGAAATAAATAGGAATATTGCTGGAAGTGTTTAATATAGCCTGAAAGCTGAACACAAGGACAGAGAATGCTGTGGCTGCAACAGAAGTGTTCTTTTAACACTTGTGGGTTTGACCAGACAGCTGGGAAAGGATGGTTTGTGGTTTGGAGCATCAGGGATATCCCAGCAGTGTGTGGTGTTCAATGTTCAGCAGATCCTGCTCTGCCAGTACAGAAGAGTTGATGGAATTACCTTTAATTCTTTTTGCAGCCTCCCTTGATATTCAAATCCTGCTTACTCTACCACAGGGGATGACACTGTTGACAGAAATGGGACTTTCTTGCCAAACTTCACCCAGCAGAACCCTTTTCTTCTGTCTCCTGTGTACTTCTGCCTTCCCACCCTCACTCACATCCCGAGGCCATCAAAGAAATTAGATTGCTTGTTATTCACACCTATTACTTGAGGCTTCTCTCCACAGTATAAATCTTTTTGTTTGCCTTAATTAACCTTAAACATTTTAAGTCTGATTATTTTTGAAGTCCCTCGAAATGAAGTGACAGCCGTAACAGGACTAGTCTGAATTCCAGTCATTATATTTCTCTAAAAATAAAAGCTCAACATGAGATTCATTTAGACTTGTGCACCTGGGGAAACTCTGATTACTGCCTGAGGTATTCAGGGCTATTAAAATATTCCCACTGACTGTGCCTCTTGCAGCCAAGGAGGAGTTCAGCTCCTCGTGGGCTGCAAAGCAATCAGGTGGTGACTCTGCACAGCCTGGCTTAGCAGGGTGGTGGGGCTGAAGTGGTGAGGCAGATCCCAAATCAAGAAGTTCCTCTGGGAGCTTTTCAGGCTGTGAGCTTTTCCTTATCCTTTTCAGGCTGTGAGCTTTTCCTTGTCCTGAGAAAAAAAACAATTTTGACCACTGCAGCACCTTGAGTGGGAGTTGCTTTGTCAAAGCTCATTTTTGGTGAAAACACCTGTAGCTTTGGCCTCACTGAACCCCAAGATCACAGTGCTGAAAGAAATGTGGTTTCCCCCAGGATTTTTTGCCAGTCTCTTTTTAGCTCTCTGCTTTCCAGGATTTCTGCAAATCAAGTGTTGTCCATTCCATGGAAATGCCTTTTGGAGCAATTTCCTCCTCAGCTGCTCTTCTCTCTTTTCCAGTAGGAACACAAAGCCAGAGGCATCAGGACCACTTTTATATTTACTTTCTACAAGTGGAAGCTATAAAGAAGGGCAGTAAATAAATATTTGTTGTCTTGCTTTCAGTGAGACTAAACCCATGTGAATACACTGAAAGAAAAGCTATGCTGTGACTGTGGCTGGAAAAATGCAGGAATTCATGTTGGGAAGAGAGGCAAAGAATCAGTCCAGGGGAAAATAAAATTGTCCAGAGAAAAATGAGGCATTCAGAGGGGAACTGTGCATTGCAAGAGTTTGTGCATCTGTCAGAAATTGAAGTTAATTCAAGTTCACACTGCACTGGATTCTGATTTGGCTTCAGTTAAGTTAACACTCAGTGTTTCCTACTTGGCTTTGTATAACTCTTTAAATGCAATTTAAAAACTTAAGGAAGTCCAAGGTGTTGCCATTTGCACATCTTGAACCCTAACAGTGCCAAAAAAAAAAATTTATTAAAGTCTCTTTTCCTTCTCTTATTTAGGCACTAGATAGAGCTAGAAAAACTATTAAAATGCAATAAAGTTCAAGCAGAAAAACAAACTAAAGAGCTGAAACATAATTATCTCTTCCTGCAAATGATGCACAAGCAGCATGTAAAGCTACCAAACAAATGACTCGAGTAATTTGATGGTGTGTGAGGACACTGAGGAGGAAATTGAGATCCAGGACCAAAGTACACTTGGGTGGAATGGAATAACACCAACATCACTGAAGGTGAACTCAAAAAGAGTTTGTCATGCCCAGTATTCTTAATATTCTGTGGGGTTTAGCCCCTCAGTTTGAACCTGCCTTCATTAAATATTAGCAATTTTTATGTATATTTATTTATTAGCATGTATGCTTTGTACTTCAAGGCTAACAAATCTGAATTTGGAAAAGCTGTTGCTTAAATTGGCTTTTCATGCACAACAAGCCAAGGAACTCATTGTTCTCAGCTAATTACCACTGATGTGGGCTAACCTTGCTCTTGCTATTGGTGGGAGAATAATTGTCTTAGAAGCTTCCATCATTTCTCTGAAAAATATCTTTTTCTTTCCACTGACTGCTCACCTTTTCAGCCTAAATATTTATTGGTTTGGGTGCAGCGGTGATTTATTTCTATTTGTTTTTAATTTCCTTGCGCAGTGTTTCAAATGGTACCGCAAGGTGCCACATTGCTCTGGAGTGCATGTTTTTGATGAGGTTATTAAAACTTCGACAATACAAATTACCATAGCAACAAAACCCATAAATTCACAGCCCATTCCAACCTCTGGAGTATGAAAATGGTTCAGAGCACTCCAACACTTTGCAGCACGGTGTGCCTTGGCTCACCCTCCTCGCTGTGTCCTAAAATCCATCAGCAGGCATTGCTCCTCCAGCTCTCAAACAGGCAGAAGTCGTGACTTTGTTGTTGTGTTTTTTTTCTGGAAAATATTTATTCCAGCTCCATTCCTCGCTGATGAGTTTCTCTCTGACCTTTTGGTGATAACTGAGCACCATCCTTAGCCAAAAAGGAAAACCAACGTGTGAGCAGAGCTGTCCCTGCTGGTGGCAGTGCTGTGGGTTTGGCTCCCATCTAAGTGCTCACAAAACAACTTCTCATTTTTGGTCAGTGTTAGAAGAGCTCTGTTTTTGGAAATGGCTCCGTTGTGCAGGATGCTGTAAAACTGCTGTAAGTCCTTTCTTCCTAAAGGTGTTAGCTAGGCAGTCTCAACTTCCCAACTGGAATGCAGTGCTGGCATGCAGGAATTTTTCCTGTACAGAGATGGAAAAGCTGGAGGTAGAACCAGGACTAGGAGAGCTTCCATTGCCCCACCCATGTTTTATCTCTTTTTCTCCCAGTCAGCCTCTGGTGACTCAGCTAACCCCCTGGCACTGCCCTTGGTGTGCTGTGATGGGCACAGTGAGGTTCTGTGGCTAGCACAGGTCTTTCCCATGAGAACTTTCTCCTGTGTTTTATAAACAAAGATAAAGTTTGGATGTTATTAAAAACAGTGTCTTGAGATTTGGACAGTTCAGGCCTGGCCAATCAGGCCTAGGGGGAGGTTTCTGAGTGACCAATCTGAGTGACCTCTGAAAAATCTATATAAATTGGAATTAAATAATAAAAGCTCTCTTTTATGCCACACTGAGAATCCAGGTCTTTTTCTCTGCTAGCGGCTCAACAGCGACAAGGTTCCAGTGCCACCTTCTCTCTGTGCTCACACTGACCTTGCCATGCATTTCAGATGATCCTGCAGCCCAGGATGGTTTGGCTGGGCAGGGGGAAGGATGCAAAATTAAAATCAGATGTCCTCCCTGGAGGAGGCAGGGAGAGCAGGGGACAGCTCTGGGGGGTTTGGGGCTGTCCTGGTTATTGATGCAGTAATTTCCCTGCAGTCAATAGTCCAGAAGTAAGAAGGAGTGATGTGGATGGAATCCTTGCAGGACCAGCAGAGCAGTGGGATTATTTCATGTCTCTGTGGTTTATGGGGCACTTTCATCCCAAGGTTTATGGGGCAGTCAGTGGTGGCCATGTGGGCTATCCAGGTAACCCTGCCAATGCTGCTGTCTGCTGTGGCTGTGCTGAGATCACCTGCATTTGGTCTCTTTAATCTGGAAAAATGTTCCTATTTATTTGTATTTGTTCCTCCCCTGTGCTGATGGTTATTGCTGCACTTCCACCGAGTGCTGAGCACTGCAAGGGCTGGGATTCTCAGCTCTCCCCATGCTGGGAATGAAAACTGCCAAGGACACCCAAAGTGCCAGCAGGGAACGAGGTTTGACTCAGGTTGGATCAAAATGGACACTAATATCCACCCTATGCTTTGATTTTTTGAATATATATATATATATATATATATATTTAAAATATATATATATAGTAACAAACGTCAATGTGTTACACTTCTGCTTCAATCATAAATAAGCAAACAATCAAGATTCAGCAGCAAAGTACACTCTTTAGGAGTTGTATAATCTGGTTTTATACCTGAACCCAAATATGGAACAATTTAATCAGATTTATTTTATATACATTTGATTTCTATATGGAGCAGATTAATCAGATTTATTTTATGGGAAAAAGTGCTAATTTTAAACATTTAAAACAGTCAAAAAGTTCAGTAGTTTTAAGCTGTTTGTTTCCTCATTAAGAGGCTGTAATTCAGCTTCAGAACCAGTAGCATTGCTAACCTGCAGAAACTCTAGCATGGCAGATTCTGTTCTGCAGCTCCTTTGCTTTATTCCTGTGGCTAAATAGCAAGAAATAGCAGAACAAGCCTGCACTTGTTGAGGTTGAGGGAAAAACCTCCTGGCACAAAGGATCTGCGTGTAGGCAGAGCTGGTGATGTGTTTTACAATTATCATCCTTACAAAGCCCTCACATTCCCATTTGCTCAGCACTTCCACCTTCCAGTGGGAAATTGGTATAATTTTGCTCTGTAAAGGAAGTCACTCTTATCATAGCTGGAGTTCAACCCCACGATATTCTGTTTAATCATAGTAAATGATCCAACTTGCCCTTTTTCTTCATTTCCTCTGCGAGTGAGAAAGCAGTGCCACGTTTCATTTCTTTTCCTGGTGTTGGCTTGCAGGAACCAGCAAGAACATCACCCCTTCTGCAGTATTAGGGGAGAAAAAGTGAGTTTTCAGCCAAAATTCCAACTATTCTATTAGCAAAATTTAAAAAAATAATTTCTGTTTGTGGCAGATTTGTGATAAATTGTTGTGACAGTGAATGAAATGCTGTCTTATTCCTCCTCCTGCATTGAGGAACTGAAGCATTGCCCTCCCAAAGCAACCCAAACTCTGCACTGAGGGTTTTCAGAGAACTGAAATGAACTCTGGAGTGGTTGTAAGGAAGGGAAAGTAGGACATATAGAACCAGAACAAAGATTTTGTTTTTCTTTTAAAATGTGTGGGAGAAACTTGAGAAACTGCAGAGCAGCAACTCTGACTTTTCTCCTGCATGGAATGGTAGAAAACTGTAATAAACAGACTTGACAGACACCTAGATAAATATACTGGGGAAGAGACAACATTGTTTTTCTAGAGGGAAGTCATATTTCACAAATCCATTAGAGTTTTCTGATAGAATCAATAAATATGTGAAGGGTGATCTGGTTTGTGCTGCACTAGATGGATTTCCAAAATCTTCCAGATAGGATTCATCAGAAAAACTTTTGAAAGTTAACTGAGCTGGCATGGGCTAAGAGAAAGGCTTTTTCTGTGGAATAACTGCTTTAAGCCTAGGAAACAAATTATTTTTTTTGGTGGTTTTGAGTGTTTTAGTGTCTTATCCCTACTCAGAGTGGATTTGGGTTGGAGCAAATGACCTGCTGAGATCCCTGCTATCCTAAATAACAGTGGGATTCAGTGGGGAAGGAGCTGCACAGAGGGAAGCAGGGCAGGAGGGACAGGATTGCATCACTGGTGCCAAAACAGGACTCATGACATCAGCCTGTCAGCTCTTCTTAAGAATAAAGTGCTTCTTCTGCTTCAAACTTAAAGATATATATATAAATAATTTCTTTCTTTAACTTGGTCCTACTGCAGCCTGTAAATCTCTGGAAAAACTAAGTGACTGCAGACTGGAAAAGCTTTGATAGGGAAGAAATTGGTGTTTTGGAAGAAATATTGGTCCTTCCAATCTGATTTCATGCTGGTGCAATTAGTGAAATAATCATAAATTGTGACCTGAGTTCATAATGTCATCTGCATTCACCCCCATGGGGGTGATAAAGGTGACTGCCTGGGGAGTTTTCTCTGGATTTTAATTTGGATAAGAGTTTTCAGAAAAGCTATATCAGAGTGAGACCTGCTGGTGCAAGCAGAGGCTAAAAGGAACACGATGGGATCAGATCTGCAAGGAGAACCATTCCAGAGAATTATCTGACTTCACAAAGCACTTTCCTCTCCTTCCCCCACAGCAAACTGGAACGATCTTAATGACAGAAAATGAGATCCAGCAGGTGTAAACTCCAGCAGTTAAATATTCATGAGGCAGAGTAAAAGCAGGAGCTGAATTTCAGTTTGGGGTCAGCACAGGGGAAGATTCTTCAGGGCACTGAAGCAAAAGATCTGTCAGGCTGCAGTGCAGGCTGTGATGGAAGGACAGCTTGAAAGGAAATGGTCATGGGCAAAGTCAGCTCACTGATAAAAATATGAGAGATTTTTACATCACAGAGATTGAGAAATGTTCTTGAAGTGTGGCTGCACCATTTCCAGGGATGGAGAATTTGGTGCCTGAGAGTTCAGCAGAAGCCCTGGGGTAGAATTCCAGTGGGGTCTGCAGGGATGGAGGAGATGATTTCTGACCTTCTGCACTTTTCCTTGGTCACTGGGGATAAACCTGCAGCCTTTCCTTCAAGGAGGTGTCCCAGAACAGATAAATTAATAACAATTCTCAGGGGTGGTTCTTCTCCCTGATTTTCATCTAGGGAATGTCACAGGGAGAGGAAAGCAATCCTGAAAGTGATAAAACACTCAGATCAGACATTCAAAGTAAGAAAAACAAGCTGGAGAATTTAAACAGAGCAGGCTGTGTGGCATGGTTTGAAGAAGCTTTTTTTCCTGTTCTCAGAGCAGAACTGGTTGCTCTCAAGTCTCAAATCACATCTTTGTGCTTTAGGACAATTGGCTGATGGTTTCTAACAAGTGGTTCTTCCTGACACTGTGCAGAGGGCAGCATGGCAGCTCTGCCACAACTCTGTGCCTTTCAAAGAGCAAAATTCTCTTAACTTAGCCCAGAAGTGTTTTGTCAAACTGGTGCTTCTTGGAGTGAATCCAGAAGGGGTTTTTGCTCCAAACATTTCCGTGTCTTTAGGAGCTGCACCTTCTCAAACAGCCCTGAACGCCAGCTCAGTAAAGGTTATTTTTATAGTGGAGAGGCTTCCAGCCCTGCAGTGGCAGCTGGCAATTGCTACTTCATTTTTGCCAGGGTAGAAACTGATATCAGGCACATTCCAGGCTGGATGTCCATCAGAGCCTTCCTGAGAAAGCAGAATTCCTCTCCAAAGGCAGGAGGAACTCTGTTTGCAAGGATTGGAATGACCTGGGGGTCTTTGAAAGTGTCACTGGGTTCAGTTTAAATCTGCCTTTTTCATCTGGTAACCTCACCCAGAGTGGAGGAAAGGAGGCAAATTCATTCCCTAAATGTTGATACACAAAAGAAATGAGAAAAATTGATCCTGGCCTTGAAAGATCATTACAGTAAGTTAAATCACACTTGGTGTGACATCTGAGGAGCTAGAAATGGAGTTGTCATCAAGGGACTTCAACCAAAAAAGACTTTTTTTTTTAAACTAGATGACTTTCTGGCTCTCTTGAGATTGCAAATATTACTTGAGAATATTGCTTTCCTGCTAGTGACTCTGTTCTAGACTGGGCAGTGCTCATCCCTCCCAGCCAAACACCCTGAATACATCAGGATATCCCTCATTTCTGAGCTCATTTTGCTGTGTTTGGCATCCAGCTGATGATTTAACGAGCTCTGCCTAACCCACCCACATGCAAACACAAAGCAGTCCTTTTGCTCCCCCACTCAGACGTTATGGAGCTCTGGGGGAAGAATTGGAGCATTTATGACAAAATTCTCAAGCTGTTTACATTTTTGGATGAGTGTTAGTTAGAGGCAGAAGGCTGGAAGCAGTGGGTATTATCTTGCATTTATGGAGTAGATACTGTTCCAAAGGATTCCCAAGCATGTTATAAAACTAAATGGGATTTTAGAGTATATTTTAGATAAGAATAAAATCTGCTGGGGAGGGAACAAATCAGATGAAGAAAATCTATTGACCCATTCTTCAAAATACGTGCAGAGAGCAGCAGGATTATTTTTCTCTCAGCTGATAAATAGATTTGCCACTCTCCTTTTGCAGTTTCCATCAGAAGACTTTAAAACACTTGCAGGAGGTGAATGTCATTGTCCTGTTCTTGTGGGAAGGAAACTGAGGCAGGAGGACATGGAATGGTTTTTACTGAGGCTATATGGGAAATCACTGTAGAGGCAGAAGGAAAATGCTGATTTTCCCAGACCTTCATCTCCTGAGGGTCTGTTTGGGTGATGGAGATTTAAATTGATATAAATCTCAGTTTGTGCCCAGGAATTCATGGAGATGGAGCACTGGGAGCACCTGCGGGTGTGACTGCATTGTGGAACAAATCCCATTTGTTTTCCCTTTGGAGCAACAATTAGTAATTGACTGGGATGAGTGCAGCAGTGTTGGGTGTTTCCTGTCCCTTCAGCAGGGATTCCCAAAATCCATCAGTTACTGATCCAGGCTGAGGAATTCCCTGCTCCACCTGCTCTGGGCTGAGGCAGCTGAGCTCCTGGTGCTCAGTGGGAAAGGATTTGGCACTGGGAGGGAGATTGTCCTCCTCTCTCAGAACTGGAGACCATTGTGCAGCAAACAAAAGCCATTGTTTCCATAGCTACTCAGCTTCCATCAGGAAATTGCTCCTGGGAATTACTGGAAATCAGAGGGTTTGTCCTCCCCTCGGCCCTTGGGTTCTGCTCACATTCTGGGCTTTTGAGAGCAAGCAGGCAGAAATTAGATGCTTTTATTTACAAATCTCAGGTTTTCTGGGAAGCAAGAGTGTGGGACTGAAAGCAAAATGAAGGATGCACAGGACAGGGCAGTTTTGCTTGAAAATATAAATTGTTTCTCAGCATCTCAGCATTATTTGAAAGAAATGCTTTTTCACTCCCAACATTTTCACCTGACCTGTGGCATCTCAGAAGCTACCTGCATTGACAGCTACAGGAAAATAAGTTATCCTCGTGACAAAACAGAAAATACGTGACAAAGTCCAAGACATTGTGACAATCTACATATGAAATGCATTCTGCAGTGTTTCAATAGTTCTGTATCAGTAGGGATTTAGTACTTTGGGGGAGGATTTGACCCCTTTTTTCCTGAAGAAGAATCTTCTCTGACTGGCACGATGCTCCCCTTGGGAATTCTCACACATTCTGAGCCACTGAATATGCTCAGAGATAAAATAATAACTGATTACACCCAGTGCATTTTTATTAACACTGCGGTAATGCAGGTCACCTTCAAAAATAGATTCCTTTTAGGAAAAGAGGAGAATGGCAGTCAGGCTAGGACTGGAGGCAAATAATTATCTGAAATGCTTACTGTCTATTTTGTTTTTCTAAAATAATATGTTGGAATAAGTCTTCCTTTAATGACACTGAAGGGAGGTTGGAGGTTTTCAGATAAGAGGGAAAAGTTGGCATGCAATTTTCAGCCAGGATTTGGGAATTATTCCGAGTTCTGTATAATCCTTGATCTCCTTTGTAAAGCACTGGGGCTGATACTGTTAGCCCTATTTGACAGATAATGAGAAAATGGCACGGGGACTTAATAACTTGCCCAGGAAGTTCAGTCAAATTAATTGATAACACACAATATCAAACCAGGAGTGGATTTAGCCCCACAAATTCCAGCTGGGAGGTTTCCCCCACCCCGTTTCATTTGGATGAGAAACTATCTGTTTGCACAATTGCTGCAAAGGACTTGTGGTCAGCATGCATCCTGCCTCTTATTTCTGTCTTCCTGCACTCCTGGTGGACACAAATCCAGGGATTTGTTTGTTTTTTGCTGAATTTGTGGGTGTTTGGTTGTACTTGTAATAACTCTTGTATCTCTAGAACAGCTGCATCCACATAATATACAAATATTTGGGGAAACTGTGGGACAGCAGTGCAGAAGTTCCTGACTTTCCCCTGTCCTAAACCCCTGTGATCCTCCTGCACAGCTCCTTGGCATGGCTGCCTCAGAAACGGCTGTGGAACCAATTAATAATAAATTATTGATATTGGCAGCTGCTGTGCAGTTTTCCCAGCTGTTCCTCAGACATGGCACATTCCTTCAATCCTGCTCTGATTTACAGCAGGGGCAGGGTTCACCCCAAAAGCAAACAAGATATTTTTTATATTTTTTCCATGTCCTTTTGGTAGGGATATGGGAAAGTTCACCTCCAGGCTCCCTTAGGTGACAAAGTGATGTTTTCCTGCCTCCTCTAATGCCTTAGTGTTAAACTTAAGTTTAAAATTCCATTTTAACTCTGTGACATTCAAGCCTCATCTCCAAGCTTTGGGTTCCAGTTTTGCTCTCTATTAGGATTTTTTGTGTGGTTTTATTCCCTGGGAAGTGGCTGAGCATCTTTTCAAGAGTTAGGTGTGAAGATGAGAGCAAACTTCTTCTTCTGCAGCAATCCTGCCCAGGACTTCTCCCCACCAGATCAAAACCTTCACCAACCGAGTTTCTCCAAACACACCTCCTCACCATTTGCCTGTTTCTGTTCCCATGGCATGGAATTCCTTTTTCCTTGTCTTGTTTAGAAGATTTCTTTCTGATATTTTCCTTTCTTTTTATTTTTCCCTTTTGATGATACTTCAAGTTAAATATATATTTTTGAGTTGTTTGCATGTGGCAGTTTTCACATCTGAGGGAGGATGGACTTGGATTATGAGGATTTTTTCCCAGTAAAAAGCTTCCTGACAATCCCTGACAACCCTGCATTTCTATCTTTCCTATCACATTGCTGTTTACACTCCCCACCTCTGTGAGAAAACAGTGAGGTGCTGCTCAAGATTGCTGAACCTCAGGATAACATCAGGGAAAATCCAATAGCTTTATTCTCCAACACCTTCCCACAAAATACAAATGCTCAACCCCCAGTTAAACTGCCAGACTGTTAAAAACTCAGCTAAAGCTGAACATTACCAAATGTGCTTCTTCTCACACACATAAAAAAAAATTTTTAAAAAATCTCAATTTTGCTGGAGAGGCAAGTTGTAATTCTTTGAAGATAAGGCTCAGCATTAGTGTGTGTTGAACTAAACATTTATTAACCCTAGGTCTGCTGACTGTTGGCAGCAAGGGTGGGTTTGGATGGAGTATGCCAAGAATAGTAGAAAAAGGAGAAATGGTGGATTTATTATTTCTGCAGACAGAAGGGTGGGCAGCTGAGTGCAGTGCTGCTCCTTGGCCAGCCTGCCAACCCAGGGGAGTAAAGGAGCTCAGCGTTTGGGTTTTTGTTGTTCAGGGAAAATAGAGAAAGGAGGAGATGAGAGAGGAAATATGAACAATCCCAACCAGCCAACTGCAGACTGCAAGGTTTATTTTTGCAGAGGGGAAGTGTCCAAGCTCTCTGTGTGATTAACTGTGGATGTGGGTTTGTAAAAATCTACAAAGAGGTTGAGAAAAATCAGCTTTGTTACCCATTAAATACCATCAAATACCACCAGTATTTCAAATACCACCCATCAAATACCACACCACTATTCCACATACAATTGACATGGGATTTTTGATTTTTTGATTAACTGGTTCTTCTTTGAGTGTCATTTCTTTGTAAGAAGAATCAAAGAAATCATGAAAAGTAAGATATTCCATTAAAATCACTGCACATCCATGATTTTATCACATGGATGCCAAGTAAAATCTGTGAGAAAATCTGCTGAGCTTCCACTTACTTAGGATGTCAAAACCATTTTCTCCAGGATGATTCATCTCATCCTTCATCCCTTTAATAGTCAAGACCTCAGAATGGTCCTCAGGGCTTGACCTCAATTCCAATCCAGCTAGAGGGGATTTTGGAAATTGTTCCATTATTTTATAAAATTGTTCCTTTGTTTCCAAGGTAAACTTGAGAAGGTAAAATAAAATTTAGACGTGGTATGGTTTCAAAAGGAAGATACTGAGGAATAAAGAAATGTACCCAGTGCCCTGGGGAATGTGAAACTCATATTCTCATCTGACAGAGTTAAAGATCTGCTTGGAAATATTCAGATTTGAGAGGCTTTTCATTCTTAAACCAGATCCTGAACCTGTAGGATGCAGAGATGGCCTTAAGTGGCATTGCAAGTGTCACACAGTCTGGATTTTATTGCTAAAATTCCCTAAGTAATGGACATTCCTAGACAAAGATGATTTCAAAGGCACAGATGTTCTCAATATGAACTGTGTGGGAAGCTTGCAGAGATTTTAATCAGTGAAGCAAAATTTCTGGAGAGCATTCAATCTCCTCTTCCCTTCTGGGACCCTGAAGGTTCTGCAGGCAAAGCTAACAGTAACTGACAGAGCCAAGCTTAAGGATGATCTTATCAACCCTGAAAAGCAGCTTTTCAGTGCAGTCTCCTTGCTAGCTGAACGTTCCATCTGGCTTGGCTGCTGTTTCTCCAAGTGGTGTGATTTTCTGCCCTGTCAGTGCAGATGTGGGCTGGGTGCTTAATTCTGATTTATTTGCCTCAGCCAAAGCAGTGGAGGGGAGCAAGGCTGCTTTGACTGCCCTGGAAAAGGAGGTTGGTAGAACAAATTTCAAGTCTGTTCTTCCCATCATCCCTGCCCTGCACCAACCAATCCAAAATTGCTCAGCAGGGCTGTAGAGATGATGCTGCAAAGGCACTCAGCCATGGATTCTCTTCTACTGAACTGATATAGAGAACATCTCCCTGCCAGGTGTTTATAACCATGTTTAAAAACAGGAGAGATTTTCATCTAGGTGCACAAGGATCTCCCAGAGCGGCTTTATTTGCCCATTTACACATGGAAAATCAAAATACCAGAGGGCAGCAACAGCCCAAGGAAACTCTGCAGAGCTGCTCATTGAACTGCTGAACTGCAGGCAGTGTGAGCTCCATAAATTGTCACTGAGAAATGTCACTAATGGTGCTCCCATGTCCAGGAATCCTCAAACTGCTGCTCAGAGTGGCACAGGAAATGTGACTCCCAACAACTCACCGTGTGGAGGTGAATGTGGTGAGGGGAGGACAGGGAGCAGAGATTTGTGACCCAAAAACCACTCAGCTCAGAGCACTGGGTGGGTTTGGGGTGTGCAGGGGGAGCCTGGCACAGGATAACTGTGAAAAAAGGCAAGGGGATTGTTCTTAGAGATATAAATGAATAAGCTGAGAAAATGCAACTCATTGGTGGGACTGAGGAATGGAAATTAACCCAAAGAATGACAGGAGAAAACAAGCATGAGAGGAAAAATAGAGCCCAGCTTGTGTTGCTCTCTGACCTGAAATATACAGTCAGGTGAGAAATCTGCACAATTTTGAGAATAAAACTCTGCTGTCATCTCATAATAAAAGTGCCTGGTGCCTCTGGGAATGAAGAACAAGCTCTAGCTAAGCAAATTGCAAAGGCTGTTTATCATCACACAGTGTTGAACGTGCTTTTCATTTACTTGTTACTTTCCCCCCTCCTTTCAAATTGCACCCATAAGTCATGGCAGGGGGGAAATCTCAATATTCAGCTTCATTAGACAAACTTATTCTTTGGAATTCAGGGCAAGGAGCATATGGAAATTTCTACAGCAAAGAACAGACACTATACCCAGCATAAAAATCAGCACTGTGCAATATTGAAATGAGTGCCATGATGGGTTATTTTGAGTCAGACCAGGATAGGATTGAAATTCGATTACTTCTTCTGCTTTGAAGGGCCAAGCAGCTTGGAGAACACAGAGTTAGACCATAAGGATTAAGAGAAGAAAAATCCACGTTGGTTTTTGTTCTTGGTGATTCTCTTGAGGTTTGATGTGAGCTGTTGAGAGCCCTGAGGTTCCAGACTGGAAGTGATGTTTGTGCTGTGGTTGGGCAGCTGGTTGTTCAGATTTCCTCATCACAGACAGGGCAGGGAACTGTAAATGATGTTTGTGCCGTGGTTGGGCAGCAGTTTGTTCAGATTTCCTCAGCACAGACAGGGCAGGGAACTGTAAATGATGTTTGTGCTGTGGTTGGGCAGCAGTTTGTTCAGATTTCCTCAGCACAGACAGGCCAGGGACAATTGATCTCTTCAGTGGCCACAACATCTTTGCTGGAATCAACCTTGTTCGCAACTCGCCCTGAATCTCTGATTTGTTCTGAAAACTTGTGGAGTTTAGATCTAGTTTGCAATTCTTATTCTTCTTTCAGCCTGCATTTCTGTTTCTATTCAAAGGCTTTTTCTCCTTTTGCCACAGTATTAATCTGGTATCTCAATGGGGTGTGCAAATGTAGGGTGAGAGCAGTCAAATGGTGTGGACCCAAACCACACTATTTCTGTGACCAAATGGGTCACCAAATGAGATACTGAATGCTCAAAATCCCATGGCTGTGGCCTCTTGTAGTGCTGAATGACAAACATTGAAGCCTGTTGGTCACCAGGGTTCACTTTTATTTCTAACACAAATGGTTTTGTTAAAATTTTGCTATGAGTTTTTCCAAACAGAAACATTTAATTCAGGGTGGGACTGAGCAAATGTAAGAATCCTGAGTCAAAGTGTTGATTTAGAAAATACATCTTCACCAATCTCAGAGTGGAAACAGAGGAAATCTTGGTTTTGTAGCCAACAGAACTTAAGCTTGGAGAGAAACTTAGGCTGAGATTTGTGTTGCTAAGGGGATAATGCATTTGTAGCAGATTTATTCTTTGCCTCCTCCTTTGTAAATATTTCCTAACTCCCATTTTTAATATGAATTCTATTTCTTTCTTACACACCCTTTTAATGCGGAAATGTGATTATCGGCATTTTTTAAAAATAATAACTTGTAATGATCACAGCACTGTAATGGAAACAAACGGAATTTGAATTCCATTTCAGGGCTCATTCGAGGTAAAAATAGGCTTTAGGCATGACTGCAGTCTTTGCACAATGCCCCTCACTAACAGAGATATAATGCAGCATTTCCTTAATGGCTCTAAAAGCAACTATAGCCAAATAAACCCCTCTAGGATAGAGAGCTGGATATAATTAGAGCTGTAGATCTCAGATTAAGTCATTTATCTTTGACTCCTTACGAGATGCATTGTCCTGTGCCCCTGCACAGAGTCTGTACTCCAGCAATTACACAAAGGCAATTGTTATAAATGCCTTTGCCTTCCCTGGAAATTAGAATTCAAATTTTGTCCTTTCAAACACTCAGCAAAGAATGTCCCTGAAATTATCATTCAATAGGTAACATGGGATTATTGCCACATCCATTTCCTCCAGCTGAAGCCAAGAGTGTGGTCAGTTCAATGTCCATTCCCTCCTGGAAATGCACAGCCTGTGGTTTGCTCCTCTCCCTGCTCCACCAGGGCATTTTATTTTTCAAGAGTCCCATATTCTGCAGCCCAGGCTCCCTGGGAGGCTGCTGGGTGAAATAGACTGTGCTGGGGCTGAAAATGGGGAAATAATAATCAACAGCTCTTCACTGCAAACTCAATAATCATGCCACAGAGGGAGTGGGATGGAGGAGCATCTTTCATTGGGGTTATTAAATTTAGATTAGGATCTTCAGAAGAGCTTGCTTCAATTTACAAGAGTCTGGCTCCTTCTCTGCAGAAGTACCTGAACACAGAGCCACAAGAATTCCTAGAAAGCAAGAACCTGAGCCATTTCCCCTCAGCCCTGGGAGTGTGTGAATTTATCAGCAGTGCCTTAGCTGCTCTCTGACCCCACATTTGCTCAGTTCATCAGCAATGCCACTGAGGAGCTGCTCTGAATGCCTCAAACTGCTGCAAACAACAGACGACAGTGGAACTTGTTGAAATTCAAGTTACATCACTCTTCTGTCCTTGGGTTTCTTTATGACCTGATGCTTCAGTAATCTGCTTTCACACACACTGGCATTTTGCAGCAGCCATCAAGGTCCATGGCATTGTTTCCAGCAGCTGAAAAATCCAACTTTCACAGTCTTCAACCGTGATTTACAACATTTCCATCTCTTTATGAGAAATAAAGCTCACCAGTGATCAGCACGAGAGAATTCCAAAGAGGACAACATTGTCCTTTTTCCAGCCTCAGTGGATTTCTTTCACTGATCCCAGTGTCAAGTGCACTTTGAAAGTTTCTGATATCTTTTACTGCTCTTTGTTCTTAGACCCAGCAAATGCAGAAAAACCAGACAGGTACTGTCCTCTCCTGAAAATTCTCCCTGCACATCAAAGTGCACTAATTACCTTTAGAAAAGCTCTTGCTCCCTTTGTGGAAATTCTCAGCTATTGTTGTCAGACTGAGAACTAATCCAGCAAAAAAACTTCAGTGCAGCTGAATACAATTGATTTTGTTTCAAGGATTACAGGCAATTTAAGGCATGGTAGGAACGCATTTCCTTTTTTTTCTATTTTTAGCTATTTTCCAATTACAAAGTGCTCCTGTCCTGGCATGAACATCTGCATTCATTTGGCAAAAAACACATTTCTGATAGAGCAGCAAATTCTCCCATGGTATTAAACCTGCAATTTTTTTCCTTCCCAAACTTGTATAGACAAGAGAGAAGAGGAAATTTATGTCATCCCTGATATTGCAATAATGACTTTTTGTCAACTCTTGATTCTTCTCGTGGGTTTAAGCACTGAAGAACCCAGCAGTGCCTCGTGTTGGAAAAGCAACATTTTCACTGAGTGCAGCACTGGGAAGGATTTCCCATCTGGTTTCTCCTCCACACAAAGAAAATCTCAATACAAATTCATGCACTGAGCTATTTTTTGATATCCAGGAGTAACTCTTTTTCTTTTCATTCTCCTTTCATGGGTTGGTATTCCCCTACAACAAAAGATTTATTCAGAGGAGGGGAGAAAAACAGAATTAAAAAATCTTGGTTGCTTAAAACAACAACAACAACAAAAAAAAAACTAACAAACTTTTTAAAAATATGAAATATCTGGTGAGTGCTAAGAGCAGAGGCTGCAGAGCCCACATTAATGACCCTTTAATGCACTTCTCAGGTGGTCAATGGCCCATTAGTGCTCCCTGGTCAGGTCAGCCTCCAGAATGGATTCAAATTCCCAGGCAGGGCATGGGGAGGAGGGAGGCAAAGCCACAGCAGTGGTTTGGGACAGAACCAGCCCAGGTCTGGCTCTCTCCCAGGGCAATTCAGCACAGCTTCCCCACAGGATCTATTTCAGACTTTACTTGTCCTTAATCTCACAGAATATTCCCAGTTTCAGCTCATTCTCCCTCACTGCACATTCAACCCATTACTATTACTCCTCCCTAAAATCAGCACAGCAAACCTGCTTTTTCCTCTCCTCCTTTGCAGCTTTCACACATCACAGCCTTTCACGTCCTTTGAAGGTTGTTATCCCTTCCTCCAGCATCTCTCCTCCACTCTGCTCAGCCCCAGATCTTTCAGCCTCACCTCCCAAGCTGAATTCTTTGATCTTTCTCACTGCAGCCATGAGTCAGGTTTGTACCTGAAGTGGAGTTTGCAAAGCTCAATGCAGTTTGAATTGACTCAGCTGTCCCATGGCTTGGAGCTAAACTACTATGAGTGTGTTTGCTCTGTGGTTTTTCCAAATTTTGGGTTAGATTCTGCTTTGGGCTCTCTCTAATCTCAGATTTTTTTTTCCTTTCTGCATAAAAGGGATCAGTTTGTGTCTTTCACTTTGCACTTGTTAAATAAATGGTTGGGCTTGAATGTAGATATTTGAATTTGTTCTTCGTGGGATACATCCTTTTTGATTTTTCCTTATTTATTTGCCTCTTCAGCTAAATAAGTGGTATTTAAAAAAAAAGAAGAGATTTCCTAATTTACCACATTAATTTCCACAGTGAGCCTCTGACCACATGTAAGAAATTATTGTCTCTCTCAGGCTTTGAGTGGGGAATTTTTTATCTTAAAATTATAATAAATATGATAATATGAGCTTTGCATCTCTTTGACATATAAACTTTAAAACTGTAGTAGTTTGTCTCTCAAATTTTTCAGTTATAAATCAAAAAAAGTGAAATATTTTGCTAGTGGTGTTGATCTTGTCTTCCTTATGAAATTAGGAGAAGAAAATCCAATATTTCAGGTAGCAAATATTAAGTTTGGCTCCTATTTTAGATGTGACAAAAGCCCTTGTTTTGCCTGTGAGGATGCAGAGCAGCAGTGATGTGAATCCTGGTGATGTTGAAAACTGTAGCAAATCTCCCATTTAGCAGCTCCAGCTTTTAAAACATCTTTATTTTGATCCTGCAGGTTATCACCTTGTCAGTCTGTGTGTAGATTTTGTGGTTACAACAGGCTAAAGCTGCCTCATCCACAGGGGAAACAATGAAATTTTGCACAAAACCTCCTCCATTGAAGTCGGATTACTTTAAAAAGTGAATTATTTTTGCCACAACTGTGATTTGTGTCTCGGGTACAAGATGGCATCATTTCCAACAGCTCGTGGCAGTGTGATCACTCACTGCAGGGAGTGGTGCTGAGCTGACTCAAGTGCTCCTAAAATGAACATTTTCTGACTGGAACCACTTTGCTTAGTAATGCTGGAGAGCAGGATGTGTCTGACCATTCCTGTCCCACTAAACATCCCTAAGGACTGAGCAGCTGAACCCCTGGAATGGATCTGAAGGGATGACAGTCTTCCTGACTGTTTTAACTGGTGGTATTTTCAGCCAGGATTTGAGGAAAACCATGATCCATTGGCAAGAAAAAGGAGAGAGGAGAGATGTATCTGTTTTTCAAGCAACTGGCCAACTGTTTTAACAATCAGGGGAAGAAAGGAACTTGATTAAGAAATCTCTAATTTTTATATATTCAACTGTGAATCTAACTGGGAAGGTCATGGATGTAGAAGAGGATTAGGGCTATTTCTCACTCAGAGGCAGATGGGCAGAAAGTTTCTCTGGGACAATAGAATTAAACTTGCAGGAGAAGTGATGAAAGATCCAGGCAAATTCTGCAATGGCCCAGAAAACAGATTAAATACATTGGGGCTGAGGGCTTTTAGGAATGCCTGCTAACAGAGAAACCAAAAAAAAAAAAAAAAGAAGAAGAAGAAAAAAAAAAAAAAAAAGAGGTTTTCCACTTGTGAGTGTAGGTCAGCTTAGATCAAGATTGTCCAGATGAGCTCTGCACTGTGGATCTCTTCCTGTGACTCACTTGGGATGGTAAATCCTCATTTATCAGGCAGGCAAATGCACATTAGCTCTGCAGGTGATTGTTCCACCCAAGAACAAAGCCATTTATACACATATATGTGTTTGTGTGTGTGAGGGAGCTCTGCAGGGTATTGTGTGAGCTGTGTCTGTCTGTGTGGGATTTCAGCAGTGTCTGTCTGTCTGTCTGTCTGTGTGGGATTTCAGCATTGTCTGTGTGGGATTTCAGAAATGTCTGTGGAATTTCAGTCTCTGTTTGTCTGTCTGTGTGGGATTTCAGGGATGTCTGTGTGGGATTTCAGGGCTCTGTTTGTCTGTCTGTCTGTGTGGGATTTCAGGGCTGTCTGTGGGATTTCAGCAGTGTCTGTCTGTCTGTCTGTCTGTGTGGGATTTCAGGGCTGTGTCAGTCTGTCTGTCTGTGTGGGATTTCAGGGCTGTGTCAGTCTGTCTGTGTGGGATTTCAGGGCTGTGTCTGTCTGTCTGTGTGGGATTTCAGGGCTGTGTGTGTCTGTCTGTCTGTGTGGGATTTCAGGGCAGTGTCTGTCTGTCTGTCTGTGTGGGATTTCAGGGATGTCTGTGTGGGATTTCAGGGCTGTGTCTGTCTGTCTGTCTGTCTGTGTGGGATTTCAGGGCTGTGTCAGTCTGTCTGTCTGTCTGTGTGGGATTTCAGGGCTGTGTCTGTCTGTCTGTCTGTGTGGGATTTCAGGGCTGTTTGTCTGTCTGTCTGTCTGTGTGGGATTTCAGGGCTGTGTCAGTCTGTCTGTCTGTCTGTGTGGGATTTCAGGGCTGTCCTTCCCCGCAGGGAGCTGTTCCATCTGCTGTCTGAGCAGCAAGCAGCCCTGGAGGTGGCAGAGGAATTTCTGCACCTCGGGAAAGCTGCAGTCCTGAGCTCCTCGGAGAAGCCCTGTGACATCATGGGAGGCTCAACCTGATCCTAAAATGGGAAAGGAGCAGCAGGAAGGGCAATGGAGGAGAAGAAATGCACAGAGCCAGCCGGGGGGGATGCTGGATTGTGCAGGAGATGGGATTTCCCCTGACCTTCTTGGAGCTGCCCCAGCTCACACAGAGCAGGATTCAGGTAGAAAACCCTCCCCAGCCCATCTCAGCCCACTCCAACTGCAGCCATTCCAGAGAGGCAAATTCCCATCCTGACAGCCCTGCTCCCCACCGACAAGGTGCCTTTTTTTAGGGTTGAGGAGGGCATTCAGCCAAAAGGCATCCCACATTCCTTCTGCCGAGCGCGAAGGTTGCCAAAATTAGCTCACGTACAGAGTGCACAATGAGCCATTTCCCGCCTGATCTGCCAAGAAGGCTGAGGGATCTGTGAGTTCTGCTGCTAGAAGGAAGCACTCTCCCAACATCTCGTCCATCAAAGCAGAAAACACCTCCGAGAGGCAGCGAGAGCGAACCAGCATCGCGAGGAGCTGCTCAAGAGCAGCAGCAGCAGCAAATAAAACCCTGAGCTCCCTCAGACTGCTGCCAAAAGGGAGAAAGCAGAGTCTAACCAGCCTCTTCAAACCCACCCTGCAAGTGCCTCTGCAGAGGCTCTTTCTCCAGGAATCTGGAATTCTCAGAGCTGTCTGGAGGGAGACATTTCACACCGCTGCTCCTGTAGGTGCAGCAGGAAAATTGCTTTAGCTGGAGCTCCTGATTCCGTTTTGCAGAGGTAATAAACATTAGCTGAATAATTCAGGCTGAAATAAAAAGGCCCCATAATTTTTTTTTTCCCCCCGTTGACAAACAGTTATTTCTGTCATCCACAAGAACCGTTTTTAAGGATGGCAGAGCAGAGCTGAGTTTTTCCATTTATAAGTTTCAAAGTCTTTTGTTTAGAAAGCCTGATTTATTCACGCTTTTGCAACGTTTTGCCATGGTGGTATTTTCAGCCAGGATTTGAGGAAAACCATGATCCATTGGCAAGAAAAAGGAGAGAGGAGAGATGTATCTATTTTTCAAGCAACTGGCCAACTGTTTTAACAATCAGAGGAAGAAAGGAACTTGATTTCTTGTAAGAAATCTCTAATTTTTATACATTCATCTGTGAATCTAACTGGGAAGGTTATGGATGTAGAAGAGGATTAGGGCTATTTCTCACTCAGATGCAGATGGGCAGAAAGTTTCTCTGGGACAACAGAATTAAACTTGTAGGAAAAGTGATGAAAGATGCAGGTTGTATCTGAGGGTTTAACGTCTTTAGAGAATGAGACACAAACCAAGTTTGGAGGACATTGCTCATGGGCAGGTAAAATCCTCTGCCCAAACAGCACATGAGAGGTGTAGGAAATTATTGAAAGTATTACAGGAAAATGACCAAGTTCTGCACTAAAGCATGATGTAGGTAAAGGGAGTTTGGATGGAAAACAATGCAAAACCTCCTGGTTTGTTCCATATTTGATCAACTTCACTTAAACATCCTTTCTTGCATTGCACAGCAGAGCTTGTGGATTCTCACCTTGGTGTGACATTACAGCCAGGCTGGAGTTTTGGTCACCCAGATAGGATGAGCCACAATGATTAACAATATGTATTAATTCTTGGCTCTGCTTGTCCTTAAACTGATGACTCTGTATATTCACCCCACAGCTTTTGGCATTGGTTGTGACCTGAGGCCTCCTGCATGTAAACAACAGCAGCAAATATTCCAGGGCTCAGTAGTAAATATTATCCTGCATGGCTCAGTCTTTAGCTGAGGTGATACATGGCTGGAGATACAAATGGAAAACTCACAAAGAAAATGGAAATACATGTTTACAATGTTCTCTTGAATTGCAGGGATCTGATATCTTACTGAATCTTTATTTTCATGGGTATGAGCCTAGGGAGAATTTTGTTTCTAGGTAAAACCAGCTGCTAGTGAGTTTGTGTATTATGAAAGTAGTTTCTTCACAACTATCTTGCAATTGAAATGTTGTTAAGCCATTGTCTAAATATAGTGGTAATGCTAAAACCCACAGCAAACAATTTCTTCCCTTGTTTTTTGTGCAGCACTCGGTGGTTCTGGGCAAAATCCATCCTTAAGTGGGGTTCTGCCTTCTGGGTGAGAACAGCACTGCCAGGCAGAGCTAGGCAGAGCTAGGGTGCCTTTGGTGAATAATTGCTTTTTGGGGAAGTGAAGTCTCCTGTCTGTGATGTTGAGTTTCCTGCTAGTGGGAAAGTTTGTGATGTGTAGGAGATGTGTTGCAGGAGCTCAGTGCAATGCAGGCAGGGAGCAGAAGGAATCCCATGGCATGCAGTCTGCAGCAAGGCTTTCATCTGTCCTCAAGTCACTTGAAGCTCTCTCTTCATCCACCTTTCAAACAGGAACTGAATGCACACACACAGAAATGTTAACTGAAGGCTCTGTGTGATGTCCTTTGGAAGTTTGGTGGCAAGAAAGCAAAGCTGAGATGTGAAGCTGTCCCTTGCTGTCCCTTGCTGTCCCTTTCACACAATGCCTGACTTGGCCAGGCAGCCCCAGCCAAGCCACAGAGTGGCTGTGGCCACTGTTTGTCACCCCGCCATGCCATTTGTCACCCCTGCCACCCCAGCACCAATGCACCACATTCCCTTGTGCAGCCTGTGGGCTTTAGGGGGTAAAATCCTGCAAAGAGAGATTTTTCTGAGTGGTTTTCCTGGGCTTGGCTGTGCCCCTGTGCCATGTTGCTGGGAGCTGGCTGCTCAGATAAGCACGTGAGGCAGGCTGCAGCTGAACTCAAACCTCATTCCCTGTGTTTCCCTGCTGCCTCTCCAGGGCTGCAAGGCTTTTCAGAGGTTATTTTGGAACCCTGCAGGAGGTACATCCCTGTGCCCAACCTGCACTGCCTGAGTTATGCTGGTGTGATAGACAAAGAGAGAAAAGCTCTCTTTGATTATTTTTTTCCCTTATGCGCTGCTTTGCAAGTAGTTTTCCATCCAATTAATCCCGCTAGGTTTCTAATTGAAGTGGTGGTTTGCATAAATATTAATCAGTCACTAAGAAACATGGAGGGTCAGGGACAGGCCAAATGAAAGAGGTGTTTGGTAGCTACTCTGATGTATTTTTGCTGAGCTCTCCTGTTGCAGAAGATGCTCGTATTATCTTTGCCTGCTATGTTTCTGTTGAGTCTTATTGGTAATAGCAATATGGGTAAATAAATTATGTAAGCATGTAACTTGTTCTCGTTGCCCCTTAATGCCATTTCGATGGGAAATAAGTGGCTGCATATTTTCTGTGCTGCTCTGGTCTCTCAGTTCCTCTCTGACTAATGAATAGAGAGATATTTCTTCACTCTCCCTAGTGTAATATGTTGTGAGGACAAATAAATTAAAGTCTTGGAGCTTTTATATGTGATGGGGCCATATAAACTGCTAGAGAAAATTGCCAAGCAATGTTCTTGGTGCTCACCTTGGCTGTGTAACTTGTTTGCTGCTGGCAAAAATTCAGCTCCAAACTGAGACAGTTTTGGATGCTTTGCTCTTCAGGATTGTTTTCATTTCAATGTCTGTGGGATGGGTCTGACTACTTCAACAGACTCCTTTACCTCAGGTCATCAAGTTCTTAAAAAATTTAGGAAAATTAAAAAACTAGTTAGGGAGGTGAATTGAAAATGAAGGAAAGGTACTGGGCAGGCTAAGGCTTCTTTCTTTGTTATCAGGACTTAATGATGGAAAAATGATTTCCTGCACAGAACTGGCAAAGCACTGGACCAAGACACACATCCCAGAGCTGTACCCATCAGGCTTTCCCTTGCCATTGTTCAGCTCAGGAAAGCTGCAAACGCTGTTAAGATTAGGTTGCCAGAGGAAAATATTTCAGATGCATCCATTTTTATAACTTGCCCTGTGGTGACATCAGCCAGCCTCCCAGGCAGCCAGGGAACACAAACACTATTGCAGAGGGGACAGGAAAAGGAGTTTCAATTTTTCTTCTGCCGAAATGGAGGAGTTCTGGGGGAACACAGACAGTTCAGAGATATTTGCCTTCCTGCAGGCATGGTGTAGAAGCTTCAGAACAAAACTCACCAAAATGACAGCGCTGTGTTTGCTGCTGCACTGAGGAATTAGGCTGTTCCTGGGGGAGATTTTTGAACATCCTTGCAATGCAAGGCTAGAGAGAAGCCTCAAACCACTGTGTGATGACAGCCACTCCAGCTTCTCAAACATGGGGATGCTCTTGTTGCCTGTCACCTGAAAGGACATTGAAATGGAAATTTTGGAACAGCCAAAGAAATGAAGCCACAATATGATAGAGTTTGTCAGCTACTAATCTGATAGCTACACACATGCATGTTGTGTGTCTGCTTGTGTTAAATCACTCTGTGCAAGGCTCTAGCTGTTAAATAAATCAGTGTGTGACCACAGTCAATACACCAGCAGCAGTTTGCTCTTCCCTGCCTCCTTCATCACAGCTTCAGATTATTATTGGGCTTCTTCATAGCTCAGTGATTGTTATTCATACGTCTGGGTGATCTACCAAGCAATTTTGGTTTGGTTTGAGGTGCTGTGTGAAGCTCTGCAACAAGTTGTCCCTGGAGCTGTCAGTGAGCTGTTTCACCAGTGGTTTAACAGAGTTCCTCCACATGTACTTTGAAAAGTTTACAGATTTGCAGCTATTTGCTTCATAAGGTCAGAACAGAAAGTTGAGCCCCAAAGGGAGCAGCAGTTCTGATGGTTAGGAAAGCTCCAGACAATAAGAGAAAAAGATAAAGGTGTTTGCAAAGAGTCAGACTGCACAGTCCTTGGGGAGAGCAAGGAGCTTTTGGGGCACTTGGGAAGGAGAATTTTGGCAGTGCAGGTTGATATTCCTGCTGAGAGATGGCTTGAAAATCCTTTTCCCATGCCACGAAATGCTGTGACATTTCGAAAAACCTCTCTCTTTTGTCTTTGTGAAAACATCTTGGAGGAGCCACAGCAGCCTGGTCATGAGGTCACTCTTCAGGAGACCAAAGATCCAAGTCCTTTAATCCTTGAAGATGAGATTTGAACCTGGCTCTGCACTAACTGGCAGAGTTACCAGGGAATAACATCGCTCCTGAAAACATTTTACGGCTTTGACAAATGTTCACTTATAGATGAAAAATATTTTTGCAAAAAAAAAAAAAATCCTAAGCCGTTTTTTCCCTTAGCTCTGCCGTTCTTTATTTCTCCCTGCTTTCATCTCCAAGCCTCCTACCCTTTTCCTGTCTTGTCTATTTTGATTCAGTCCATGCCCTGAATGACTCCTGTCTTGCTGTGTGCTTGTTCAGTGTCTATCACCACGGGTTTCAATCTGTTAGCACCCAGAGGCATTAACATAATGCAGGTAATAAGGGCTAAATTTAACTTGCTCACAACTACTTTTACCCACTCTAATATGCATCACACTCTTCAACTGACAGGCTCAAATTGCATATAATAGCTGCCTGGCTACAGTACACAGACAAAGAAGGTGATAGAAGGCATTTACCTCAATAAAAAAATATATTTTTCCCATCCAGAAAACCTCAGCTTCATTTTTTCCCATTGCTTTCAGAAGCTTCATGTCAAGATAGATTTTCCTTCCACTGTGATGACATTAAATCTCATGGCTGCTATAAAATATGCTTTATGAGTTATTAAACAGTGTTACAGCAGCTGAATTGGGCAATCATTAAATAAATATTGCTAAATAGTTTATTAAAAGAAAATTTAAGTGCTTGCCATTTTTACTTATCCTCCATAGGATAGTTGATTTTATAGGTTTTCTTCCTTTAGCTGTCTTTATGATCTGAAATAAACTCTACAAACTTCATCGTTCATCCAAACATCTATGAGAGGTTTAATTGATGAAAATCTGCTTGGAATAAAAAATAACTAAATAGCAGCTTCTAATTTTCTGTGTTTAGATCTATGAGTATCCCAAACTGAAAGCTCCAGAAAATTAATTTGAAGTTCTTTCTCCTGTAATTCTTTGCTTTTGCAAGTTGTACTCATAGAGTTAACCAGTAAAAATCAAACCATGGATGGAAAATTGGGAAAAAAGCAAGTCAACTCAAAAAGTACAAGGAGACAATTATAGGAGAGAATTTTTTAAGGATCATTTGGACACTCCACACTGCTGTTGGTTTCTTGGCAAAAATCTTTCCTCTTGCTTGGCTCAACATTCTCTGTGCAGTGTCTGCAGTGAGCCCCAGGAAAGTCCTTCTGGAAGCTCCCTGCTGGACTGGCTGCAGATCCAAAGTTCTTCTCCAGGATGAAGGCAAAGCACAAGTTGGGTTTGCAGCTGCTGGAAGCAGCTCAGCACTGAGCTGAGGGTTTGCTCAGCAGGGAGAGCACAGCCCTGTCCTGAGGAGCAAACTGCAGACTCACATCCAGCTGCATTTCCCGAGCAGACAGGCAGTTCTGTGTGTAACATCTCACTTTGTCTGTCACTAGTGATGAATCCTCTGCTGCTGACAGCTGAGAGCTCAGGTGAGCTCAGCCAAATCCCCAAATTTGTGAGACACAGGCTGCTCACAGCTTTGGTGTTCCCCAGGTGGAGCTCACAGCAGCTGTCCCAGCATGAAAGACCCAACAGATGACCAGAGTTACCCAAAGATCTGCAGAAAGCAGGTCCAGGTTCTGATTTCTCCATGCTGTGATTTTTTTTGGTCAATTTTTCCCCCAAGAGCTCATGCTCATTCCTTAATCCACTCTTCACTCTGGAGCTCTCATGGCTGTGTGGCACATGTGCAGCTCCACCAGCTTTGCTAACCCAACATTTCTCCTTTGATTCCACCAATCTGTGCTGCTGCCAGCTCTTGGCCTCTCCCAAAACCCAACCTCCCAGCAGCACAGTGCATCCCCTCGATGTGCAGCTCTCCTTGTCCATCTCTGTCACAACCTCATCTCTCCTGCCTCTCTTCCATTCTATTGTCTTCTGTTTCAATCGCTTTAAAAATAGCTCCTGCATATTTAATTATGCTTCACTTCCAGTGCATTCAGTCTGCAGTGAATTGTCTGCTGACAGAATTCCCATTCAGGTTGACCCATGTTCAACCCATTCTGTGAGCTCACATCGAGTGGAAAATGCTGTTATCCTCTAAGACTGGAATCAGCACAGCACTGCTGACCAAAATTAGGTCAAAAATGTCATCTGCCTTGCAGTTGTTGACGGAATTGGTCATTAAGAGCCTTGAAAGCAGTGTGTAACAGTGGGCAGAGAAGCAAAGAAGCAATCAGAGGAATATTTCCCTTTTCTCTTTTAATACGCTATCGCTTACCCTAGTTCTGTTTTGATCCCTTTGGGGCATGTATCTTGTGCAGGGAAATTTAAAAAAAAATAAGAGAGCTAGAGGAAAGTAATAATGAAATAGTGCATGTGTTTAAATATTTGCAGGAGAAAGGAAACATCATAGAATTTCTCACTAAGTCTGTGATGAAATGGAAGAAGTACAGGCTTGTCAAAGCAATAATTAAGTTCAGTTCCAGAGGGCTGTTTGTGTTAAATCTGCTGGGTTTTCTCTCAGGAATTTCTCTCAGGTCTGTCTGGAGGGCTGTGATACAGAAGGTTTGCTGTGATACAGAAGCCCACTGAGGTCAGGTTTTCCCACTGACTCAGAGTCTAAAAGTAAAACCCTAAAAAGCAGCTGGAGCCTTGGGTGTGTCGAGGTTCTCACCATGGTAATTTGACTTCTTGGTGACACCAGTGTCTGCTGTCAGGTCATGTTCCAGCTAAAGTAAAAGATGTACCAACACCAAACAGGGGAAATCTCTGTGTTGAAAAACATCAATCCAGAAAAGGAGTTTTCCTTCATCCCACAAACAGCCCTATGGTTGGGAATATATTTACCTCAGCACATTGGGATGCATGTCAAGGGAATTCCAACAAACACATGGAGGTGCTGGGGTGAAGTGAACCCTAATTTAGTTATTTGAATATCCTCAGCGAGGCAAACACATTCATATTTCATGGATTTGCAGAGCTCAGAGCCCAAGGTATTTGACCTGCCTCACATTAGCTCCTCATCCCAGACGAGTGTAGTTCATCCTTTCTTGCAGCATAAATACAAATGGCATTTTAAACTGCTGAAGGTGTTTGTTTCCTCTGAGATGCACTTTTCATTTGCTGCGTTAGGAGGAGAGATGAGTGAGAGCACTTCTGGTAACGGGATTAAATACAGGATCAGTGTGGGGAAAGGGGAAGGAGCTGAGACACTCTGGGATGCTCCTTGATTCTCCTACTGAATGATCTCAGGGCAGTCTGCAGGCACCAAAGGACATGATGGGAGCAAAATAAAAAGATACAGCAGCAGCTGACTAGCCTGGACCAAAAAAACTAAAGGGATTTTCTGTCCCATCCTAGTGTTATGGTGAAGGGCAAGAGACACTGAGCATCCAAGCAGGATGCTCTGTGGGATTGACCTGAAGCTGTGGCTAGCACAGGTCGTTCCCATGAGAATTTTCTCCTGTGTTTTATAAACAAAGATAAAGTTTGGATGTTATTAAAAACAATGTCTTGAGATTTGGACAGTTCAAGCCTGGCCAGTCAGGCCTAGGGGGAGGTTTCTGACTGACCAATCTGGGTGACCTCTGAAAAGTCTATATATGTTGGATTCAAAATAATAAAACTCTCTTTTCTATGCCACGCTGAGAATCCAAAATCTCTTCTCTGTTTGCGGCTCAACAGCGACATGAAACCTGCTGAACCCAATTGAAAGATGCTCATTGATCTCAGAGCATGATGCAGCAAGTCTGGAGTGCTTTTGTTGTGTTCACTCCAATTTTTATTGTCTTGTCTCCCCTGGGTGAGAGCTGACACCCCTGGTAGGTGTGCAGTGCTGGCCATGCCTCCAGCCTGGCAGAAACCTCAATTAGGCTTGGGATGTGACAGCAAAAGAGGAGTGCTAAAGAGCCATCACATCTCTGAACAAATGTGAGAAAATTAATGACAGAAGATACTTAATTTTTTAATTTTTTTAGAGCAAAAAGGGCGGAATTTGAAGTGCAAAACTTTTAAAAATCACTGCAATCATATCAGCATTCTCAAGCTGCCAAACTGTGCAAAGCCTGGCATGCTGCACACACACCCAAAGACAAAAAAGCTGTGAAGGGTCTCCATCCTGAAAAGATAATAATTCTAATGGATGATTGATGCTGATTAATTCATTATCTTAAGAATATTTCCCCCATGGCTGAAGCTGTTGAAGGAAGCCTGCTCCACTCACAGCCTGTCCTGCTCTCTGCAAAGTCTCCAAAACACCATCCAATGTCAGAAACAGCAAAGGAGTTAATCCTGCGCTGGAAAAATGTTATTTGGAAACTGCTGCTTTTAAATAATTGCCACCTTTTGATAGACTGGATGTATTTTACCAACCCACAACTCACTTTTATACTTGAAACAAAGCTGAAGAAGAAAGGCTGCCTGTGTGAAACCAAAGTGCTTTAAACACAGCTGCAGGTGCCTGCAAAATGCACACTTGTGAGAGGAAAGCACTGAAATCAGAGAAATAAAATGGCCATTGAACTCTTATGTACAATGGGAATTCCTGGCTAAACATATATTCCGTTTCACAGTGCAGCAGATCCTGGGTGCAGCGTCCCTGGGGTGGAAGTCACAGTTGGTTAGAACATTGGAATGAACTGCCTGGGAGTGTGGTTTGCATCCCACAGCCCTCTGCTGGAAGGAATTTGTAGCTCTTAAGCATGGATCTGAGAGAAACAGGCAGAAAGTGATTTTTCTGTTATTCAGAAACATCTGCATTTCCAAAAAACCAAAGGTATCCACTTTTCCGAAGGGAGAGCTGAAGGCTTCTGCATTTCCTTAGAGTCCAAAGCTTCCTCAGGTACTTCAAAACCAAACAGAGCAGGAAACTTCCAGCCTGGTGGAAAGTAAACAATGAATCCTTATGCACCACAATTCTCTTTATTAGGCTTCCTTTCCCAAACCCTTCCTTGGCAAAAGCTGGTCACTCAGAAACATGTGGGACAATATTTAATGAGAAAATTCTCCTCTAACCCACACTGTGTGCCACTGATGGGCAAGGGAAAAATAACCAGATAAATTTGGATATCTCTGAAATCCAAAAAGAAAAATATTCTCAGTGGAACCAAAGCTGGCATTGACTCTCCTGGTGCATTGTCAAAGCTTAGGTAAGGCTGAAGTTTGATGTAAGTTCCATTGCTGAATTAAAGAAAATTGCTTTCTAATAATTTGGTGAAAACTACTGCTATAGTTGAGACGTGTTGACATAAAATAGCTTTTGATTTCTGATTTGTTCCATAGTGCTAAGATGGTGCTGGAGGCAATTAGCTGCATTTGCAAGTAGGGGAATGATTGATTGTTCTGCTCCCTCTCAGCTGCTTTGTGGGTTTAACTTTTATCTACAGTTTAAAATCAAAGGGTTCTTTTCTGGTTTTTTTAAAATTAGTTTACAATCTGTTGACAAAACGGCCCTCCATCTGAATGGATTGGATACTCTCACATAGCTGGATTAAAAATGACAATTATATTTGAAGCAAGATAATATTCTCCTGATTATTTCTTTCTGGGAAAAAAAAAAAAAAAAAAAGGCTTTATGGTGCAATTTCTGTTTTCACTTGGCGACTTAAGAGCCTTTTTTCATTTAGAAATTCCTTCACTCCAGCTCTGCTAAACAGTACTAGATCAGTATTGGCTTGATTGGGTTTTTAAGTCACTACAGGCTGTAAATTTGCAAGTGGAAGATGGAAGGTGCAGAGTTTGCTCCCCAGCAAACACCTGAAAACACCCCAGCAGCACGAGGCTGAGCGTTGATCTGTTCTCTGTATCATTCCCACTGACTTGTGTGGCTCTGAAGTGGCACTCCCTGATTTTCTGCTGGGGACAACCAGCTGCACACACACCTTGTTTGATGCTCTAGTGCCACAGGAGAGATGCTGACAGGCTCAGGGTCCCAGCAGCTCCCCAGACTGCAGGGCACAGCTCCATCCCACTGGCATTAACACAGTTCCCAGCATTAAAAATTCCCAACATTAAAAATTCCCAACATTAAAAATCAATGCTTTATTAGGGCAGTAAGACCCCTGCCTTTACCCATTTTTTGTGTATTATTGCTCTGAATGGATGGATCTGGCTGTCTAGAGACAGGTTGGTTGGTGGAAGGAAATCACTTCCTAATTATTAATAATATATACAGTGCCACTGAATCCCTGCTGTGCCTCTCAGGGCACCAAAAACTGCTCCTTCTAATGGAAAAATTGCCATTTGCCCTGCCCAGATCACCTGGCAGGAACAGGAGGTGTTGGATAGGCAGCTCCAGGAGTTCATTGGCATTCAGTGCCCAGCCAGGAGTTGTTGTGCTCCTTCCTGCAGCGCAGCTCAGAGAGAGAACACACCTATAAATTATCCAGAGAAGAGGGTGAGACATGCACAGACAGGCAGGATGAAGAGGGAGGAGGATCAGAGTTTTTAAGGCCACGACAGAATTGCGTGTCTGTTTTGTAGGCAGTGTGCATATTTATGATTCTGGGATGGGAAAGGCCCACAGAGAGAACACAGCTCACAAATCATCTCTCTCAGCTTGCTGCAGAGTTTGGTAAAGTTCACTCATGTCTCCTCTGCTCGTGCTCCATTAATCACTGCAGCTCCTGAAAACGAGGGTGAGCTTGGATCCCAAATCTGCATTGGCATCATGGCCATTCCCTCTTCCTCTTTCGAGTCTGCCTGAACCTTCATCCTCTTGGGGAAGAACTGGGAGATACAGCTTTGTCAGAGGAATGTCACCTGCTGTGGGTTCCTCCTGTACAAAACCCAGTCTCTTGATGGAAAGGATCTGCTCAGAGAGAGAGATCTCCTCTGCCTCCAAAACAATCTTGTGGTGTGTGGAAGGACAGAGAGTTCTTTGCTTTGGTCTCAAAATCCTTAGGTGAGAACCATTTAATCTGGAGTTAGGTGACTGTAATGTTTTCTCCCTCTGTATTTTGACCTAGTGTGCAAGGGGAATAGAAGTTAATAGTGGGTATTTTATAATATTTTTATTATCGAGTTTTCTTAAAGAAACCTTTACTTTCTAAGATGAATGTTCAGACAGTTTCTTTTTCCTTCTGCATGCAAGAAATGGCAGATTTGATGCTGGATCTAAGAATTCCTAGTTTGACACTGATGTCCACTTTCAGGCTCCTCTGATGCTATGATCAGACCCAAAGTCATGCAGTTGCCTCAAGTTTGTGAAAAGAAATCAAATAAAGCAGATATCCTGTAGCTTTGCAAAGCCCAAACCTCCCTGCACTCTGCTCTCCTGTTCAATCTGTGCTACCAATGAAATGCATAATATTGGGAATTTAAAATGAGTCATTTGTTTTCCTCCAACACCTTCCATCCCCGAAAGCTGAGATTGCTAAATACAATCGAATTAACCCTAATTCCATCCCTGATTCTCTGTGATTCTCCCCCCAGGTGATGAGTGTGGCTGGAG
Source organism: Entomyzon cyanotis (assembly GCA_024500445.1). NCBI lineage: Eukaryota > Metazoa > Chordata > Aves > Passeriformes > Meliphagidae > Entomyzon > Entomyzon cyanotis. The sequence continues at coordinate 1,350,084 of JAKEPQ010000852.1, forward strand.
CAGCACTGCAGCTCTGCCCAGCACTGCAGCAAAGCTGCCTCTGAGCTCCAGCAGCAGTGGGACATCCCTCTGAGTGGTTTTGCTGCTCTGGCACAGGGTTTGGGGCATCTTTGCTCAGCCCTCTGGCAGCTCCAATTCACAGCCACTCCTGACCTTTCCAGTTTTTGGGGTTACAGACATTATTCCCTGCTGCTGGCTGACACAGAGATCAGGTTCTGCTCTGGCTGGCAGTGCAATCAGTGTCCTCAGTGATAAATATTTTGACTGTGATATTTGGCTGCTCTTGGGTTCAAAAGCCACTGACAACCAAACAGAGGCTTGGTCACGATGAAGGTAATGAAAGCAAACCCTGAAAGAAAAGGAATATATTCATTTCTACACCAGCTGGGCTTTGCCTTTCCAACAGCTGTGTGATTCTCAACGTGGTTTCCTTGGTTTTTCCATGGAAAATCTGTCTCCTGCACTGCACTGGTATTTACAGTCAGGAGAGATTATGGTCAAGTCTTTTCCAATTCAGCAGCCCGACATGAAAGCCCTGAGAGAACAGGGATGGAACACGAGGATCTAATGCCTCCTGATGGAGCTAGAGCCATAGCATGACATCCTTCAGACCAAAAGCAAACGTCTCCTAATCCAGCCAAATGCTTTCATTGCTCAAACATATCTGCTCTGTGCTGCATTCCACCACGAACAGGGAAACACTCTTGCTTTTAATATTCCTCCCTCATTTTGCTCTATTGATTTCATGGTAAGTTGCATAGCATTACCTGCAATTATTTGTCATTTTGCTCTTTAAAAAAATCATCCCAAGTCGTGGCCTGGGCTGCAAATGAGGTGCTCACTGGAGTGGAACAACAGTATCCAAGTCAGGCTGGCTTGTGCTTAAGGGAATTCAACTTGCATGTTTACAGCACAGCCCTCCACTTTTCTGTCTGGTTTTGTAGGAGCTGGAAATGCTCAAAGTTTTATAGAAAGGGGAAATAAAACTATGGAGGTCTGGTTGAGAAATCAGAAACAATCCACTAAAATTCTTGTAAAGATTTCATCCCAACACTGTGATTTTTTTTTTTTTTTAATGGGAGAAATTGTCACATGTTTTCCTTAATCCTTTCTTTAACTTTTCCCATCCTGATAACACATATTAGAGCTCAGCAGGAAATAACCACGCTCACTCTGCCAGTTCTGCCACAAGTGTGTTTGAAATTGTAAAAGCTCTTGGCAATGGTTCCCTCTTTGCATACTTTTAAGGAATAAAGTATCTAAATAGTAAAGAAATCGGAGTCAGGAGCAGCAGCAACAGAGAATATCAGTTGACATAAAACAACAATGGCTTGTAAATCCAATCCTTTTCCTCCCTTGCTCTTCTGTTACAGCGAGTTATGATTGGAAGTGACAGAAAGATGTCCAAATCTGTCAATCCTAGTCCAACATTCTTCAGTTCCTAAATATATCCCACTACAAGTGATCCCTCCAAGACAGCATATTTAAAATATTTTTGAGGAAATATTTGTAAAGTACTTCCAAAGCCACTGTAAAGATCAGCAGAGCTCATTTTCCCTGTCTGTGGCTTTACACAAGGGAGGAATTTGGCCCAATAATGAAGTACCAAATGTTCTGGTGGTCTGCAAACAGCTCAGCAGCAAACTTGCTTGCTTGAGGCAACAGATGACCTATGGGAGGAAAAAAATATTTGTCTGGTTCTTTGGGCAGCACTCTGGATGTGTGAGTCCCTGGTGAGTGAGTTTACAAAACTAACTCCCTGTGCAGAAAGCTATTCCTGTAAAACACAACCAGGCAAACCCTCACTGAAGTGCTTTTCTGAACCAGGAACATCGATCTGTTCTCTGTATCATTCCCACTGACTTGTGTGGCTCTGAAGTGGTGGGAATCAGGTGGCTCCCTGACTTTCTGCTGGGGACAACCAGCTGCACACACACCTTGTTTGATGCTCTAGTGCCACAGGAGAGATGCTGACAGGCTCAGGGTCCCAGCAGCTCCCCAGACTGCAGGGCACAGCTCCATCCCACTGGCATTAACACAGTTCCCAACATTAAAAATTCCCAACATTAAAAATTCCCAACATTAAAAATCAATGCTTTATTAGGGCAGTGAGATCCCCTGCCTTTACCCATTTTTTGTGTATTATTGCTCTGAATGGATGGATCTGGCTGTCTAGAGACAGGCTGGTTGGTGGAGGGAAATCACTTCCTAATTTATTAATAATATGTACAGCTTAAGGGGAAAGGTTGGCAACCTCAGATGGAAGATTAAATGAGTGAGACTCCCAGAGATTCCTTTAGCTAGAGAAATTGATTTAGAGCATGGAGGAAAATCTTTCTTTTGGCAATTGAATGAGCAGGTGGCTGCAATTTATATAAATTAAACCTTGGGCTTGTTCCTCTGGCTTGAGTGAGGTTTTTTTCCCTGTTTTTAACAAAGCTACTGGCGCATAACTAGTGTTTGATTCTTTTGCTAAATGTTGGTTCTGTGCAGTTGTTTTGAATCATGGAACCTTTTGGAATCAATGGTAGGATTAATCTAATTGCAGGTTCCTTTTTCTGGGGAGCACAGGGCGAGAGGAAAGCTGTGGCCAGGCAGGGCAATCACAGCTTTGCATTCCTGTCTCGTGGCACTTTTCCTCCACCAGTCTCTGCTCTATCATTACAATCAAAATTCTTTATCCTGAAAATTGCGACATGAAATTTTAGAGCCCAAAATAGCACTTCTGTAAGGCAGAGATTAGATTATGCAAAGTGTTAATGCAGCATTAACTGAAGAGTCCCAATTAAATAATTATAAATAGTTACAAGTCTAGGCTCTTTATTTCCAGAGCCCTGGAGTTTAGAAGTTTTGCACTCTGACAATGTTCCTGCCAGTTCAGAAGGACCGAGACCTCTGCAGCATTTGCTTTTTCTTCTTTTTTAAAATGGAAGATATCAAATTTGAGTCGTAAATCAAACAAGTATTCTTTTAAAAGAAAGTTTTCTCTCCCACGCAGTCAGTGGTTCTGCAAAACTCCTTTTTTTTTTGACTCTCAGGGAGTGGTTGTTGTTGCAGTTGACTACCAAACTGTGGCTCTGATGGATTCATAAGTTAAACCAAACTGCTCATGTATGACCCTTTCCCAGCTTGCTCCATTCTTTCATCTATGCAGCAAAATCAGGAAGGGACATTGAGATTATTTTTTTATTCATTAAACTAATAATCTAATCACAAAAGTGTGTTACATGTCAGGTACAGGAATCTACAGCATTTTTGCAGGCTGGCAAACTAGTTCAACTGAAGAGATAATTCCTTTTTTTTAATTCAGGGCAAACCAAATGTGCCTTGAATGCCTGTTTTATCTTCCTTTGCTCACGGAATTTACATTTAAGTAACAGTTCCCTGAGCAATTACAGCACGATCATTTAAAAATATTAGCATTAATATAAAAAAATTAATATAAAAATCTAGAACTCCTTGTCTCTTACTTCTCCCAGCTGGTTTTTGGCCCCAGGAGCTCCAAGGGGAGTGGTTGGATGCCTTGGGAAATGCAGAGCCCCAGAGCATTCTGCATTTGTTTGATGGTGGCTGCAGTGCCAGGAGTTCTGCAGCATCACCAGGCTTTGTCCAGGGAAGCAGCAGCCCTGCAGAAATAGCAGTTTTCTGTTCCAAACCCTTGCTCCATGTGCAGCCAGGGCCAGGCAGAGGCCACCAGGTTTGTAGAAAGCCCACTGGCCACTGCTGGGGACTCCAGGCAGCTCTGGTCACTTCTTCAGAGCTCTTTTTGTCCCTTCTGCTGCTCCACCCTGCGAGAGGAGAAGCTGTTCTGTCCCTGCCCAGTCTCTGGTGAGGTTAAATCCTCAGTGCTGTGCTCCCCCTGCTCAGAAGGAAAAGCAATTTCCCTTCCACACCAGCCAGAGGTGTCTCAAAGAGACACAGTGAATTCTGTCCTGATCTCACTGAGCACTGGGCTCACACTCCCCACTCGAGATCATTCCCCATGATTCAGTCAGAACCAGCAGCAGCTCAGCCCCAAGCTGCCCAGGGAGGCAATGAAGCATCCCAGAGCCATTTGCACCCCAGGCTGAGCCTGTGCCCATGGAGAGCCCTGAATGATCCCACACTGCTGCAGTTGGAGTTTTTACCCAAAAATCCAGAGCCATTTGCACCCCAGGCTGAGCCTGTGCCCATGGAGAGCCCTGAATGATCCCACACTGCTGCAATTGGAGTTTTTACCCAAAAATCCCTTTTATTTGTTCCAGTGGTGGGAGACAGCAGCTCCATTGACACACTTGTTCTGACCCATGGCATTCCATCAGGAATTGCAGTCAGCTCTGATACCCTATTTTCTTTTCTACAGAGCCAGAATAAAAACCAAACAGCAGCATGGGCTCTAATCTGTTTCTCCCCCATGGATGTCTAAGTCAGGCTTGAACAATTGTGTTTGGCTGTAGCATGACAAGTTACCTCTGATTCACACCTTGTCATGGCACAAGGCAAGACACTAATTATTTACCTAAGCTGTTCCTTGTCTCATCATAATGTACTTTACAATTTATTATATTCTTCCCCTCTGAAGCAGCATCTCCCCAAGGCCAGCTTTTTAAGTGATACCTAAAGCTGTGGTTAAGCATGAGTCATTGTCACAACCTCACCTCTGCAGGGACAAAAAGGGAACACTCTGATATCAAAGGGAAGGTGGGACGAAGCAGAAAATGAAATTTCCATTTAGCATCAAGAAACAGGGATGTAATTCCAGGTTGGTGGATAAAAGCAGTGGGATAAAGAGAGTTTGAACTCTATTAAGGCAATCACACAGGCTGCTGAAACATTTGCTTGCTGGTAAGACAGCTTGCTTAATTGCTGAAATGAAATCTATTTATAAAATGGCCCTGTTCCTGGAGGCTCAGGTAAAGGAGAACAGCTGTTCTGCAGGAGAAAACCTCCCATTTTTGGTGTTTTGTACAAGTTTCACCTCGGTGACCCAGATGTATATCTTGGTGAAGGCGTTGTCTCAAATAATGTAATGCAAAATTGGATTTTCAGACTCACCTCACCAGGCTCTGGGTCTGTGGGAAGGCAGGGATACCAGTGAAGTATTTATTCACTCCATCTGGATTGGTATTTCAGTGGAAATGGATGAGTGAGTGTGCAAGTGAGCACATTTCTAACAGAACTCCAGTGGCTGTTCCTGTGAAATTGTCACAGCTGAGCAGTGTAGAGCTCCTGCTGCCCTCCCTTCCACTGCCCCTGGAACTGCTCGTGGAGCACTGCAAAGTGTATTTTTATTTTCCAGATAAATGCATTTAAAATGGCAAAAAGGCCTCTCTGTTGTCTTTACAGTGGCAAATTGGTTAATCAAGTTAAAAAGAGGTGGGAATGGGAGAAAAGAGGAGAGCTTGCTTTGGAAAGTAATGCTATCATTACCATTGAATTAAGTTTGATTGTTATCAGAGTATTAAATTGCCTTTTGGAGGGTGGATTTGGTTTGTTGGGTTTTTTTTCCCATAAAGCAAATATTCATCAGGAATTTTCCCATTCCTTTTCCAAACCCACATTCCTCAGGGCACTGCTGACTCCTTTCCTTCCTTCTTCAAACTGAATCTCCAAAGGCAACAACACATCTCTCCCAACACATCCCTGATCTTGCTGAATGTAGTAAAAGACAATGCAATGACTGTGGGTTTTATCATTAAATTAACCCTGGGTAACTTTGCAATTTTGAGGTGTTATTTTCAACCAGCAGTGAAATTGCTGGTATTTGTTTCACCAGAACTTAGATGCTGCATCATCTTCCCTGTTCCCCTCTTGGCAAGACAAGATAAATGGTCATAATGTTTTCTCTGTAGTGAAATTTCAAGATGTAGCAAAAGATGCTTGAGGGCTGTGAACTGATTGACCTCTGGAATTCTGTTTTTCTGGCTGACCTTCTTCCTTGAAAGAAGAAAAAAATCAATTCCCTTGTGTCTAACCATCTCAAGTTTGAAGATCAGCGTTAGATTGTCATCATCTTTATTTAGTTCAGAGTTGTGTTGAGTTATTTGTTTAAAGCTGACTCTTGCTGACAGTATTAGGTTACATCTTAGGGAGATGCTGTGAGTTGTGTTTGGAGCTGCAGCTTGGATTTACTGCAGCTGCTGTAAATACCAGCTAAGCAACCTTCATAAATTATGCTAAAGGTATTTTCTCAGTTATATAAGAATTATTCTGCTGTGGAAGTTAATATCTGCCATCAGATACTTGCAAACCACGATAAGGACAGCCAAAGTGTGGCAGTTAAAATTCATGGCTGAGCTCAGTGCTGTGCTGCAGGAAGCACCAACTCGCACAAACTGTGCACTTAGCATCTTCCACTCTCATTTCTGACCAGGGGAAACGAGAGGAAAGAAAGAGCCTCAGGTCAGCTTTTGTGTCTGAGACACAGCTGATCAGCTGGCAGCAGATGTCCTTTATCCCTGTGCTTTATCCCAGAGAAACAAGGAATTTTATTTGGCCTGAGCTCATCTGCACAGGTCTGGGAAAGACTCCTGGTGGGATGGACTGTCCAGTTCTGCGTGTTACAGCAGGCACTAGGAGAATACAGGCACCAGGGACTGACCTGAATGCCATTTTGGGCCAGCTGGGTGTGTGCAGAGAAGGGATTTCCAAGGCCAAAGGCACTGGTAGTGCAGACCTGGCAGGAGCTCTGGGACAGCCTGGGTGTCAGGAATCCTGCCTGGATTGAATCCTGCTGAATCCTCCATGAGCACAGGGAGCAGAGTGAGACTGAGCAAGGACTGCAGCAATGACAGACTCACAGTGCCACAGGGGTGATGGCAGCTCCCAGGGCCTGCTGGCTGGCTGGCAGGGACAGCAAACACTCCATCAGTGCCCTGCCTGCAGGGCTGGCTCCGGGCTCTGCCCAGGCTCTCAGCACTGCTCACTGCACTCCACACAGCTCCAGGGGCTGCAGCGATTGCACAGGGAACAAAAATCCTCTCTGCTTGTCCATCCTTTCCCACTGGCAGCCCAAATACAGGCCAGGCTCTCCTGCTGTGTCTCCCCCCTGCTGTAAAAGTGAAACTGCAGCCCCCCCATGCCATCAAACCAGAATATTTTGTTGAGAACAGAGCTCAGCAGAGAGGCTGAGCTGCCTGTGCCAGAGCCAGTCTGCACTCAGGGGTAAATGGGAGACATGGATCACCTCTGTGAGGCTGTGGTACTGAGGGAATCACTGATCCCAGCCCAATATAGGGATAAGAATTCACTAATTAACTGCAGAGACGCACAATTAAAACTTTAGAGTCGTTATAAGAACCAAGTGCCCATTTAGCAGCTGCTCTCTGGTCACTGTGGCTCCCCAGCCCAGGCTGGACACAGGCAGCTCCACAGGCTGTGAGTGGAAGACTTCCCAGGGTGAAATGCCAAGAGGCACGGAAATAAATGGGAGGAAAGGAGGACAGTCAATTATATTTACAAAGGGCCTGATCCCAGCCCCATTACAGAATCTTTCTATTAACTTCAGCACCAGCTCTGGACTCAGGCCAGGTGTGTTTGCAGTGAATCTGTGATTGTATCTGCCTGAGAAAGCAAACTCTGGGAGAAGGAGAATTCTTGCACTGCAGAATGTACTGAGCTATCACCTGCTCTTGGCAAAAACCTGTAATGGAGTTTTCCTCTAATAAAAACAATAATAATTCTTCAGTCATGGCTTTATGATTAAACAACACTGAGGTAGTAGTGCTTTTATTCCTTCTCTTATTTGCATAATTCCCAGGCTGCAGTGCAGAGAAACCTTTTGAGATATTAAGTAGATTATGAAAACATCATGTCAGATTTGAAAACTGTCACTAACACGAGACTTTTAATTATGAATAAATTTAAAAAGAGGAATTGCTTTTCCCGTGGCCATGAGATTTGGTGTTCTGCACAAACACTAAAGCTTAGAAATGTTCAAAGGCTGAAAAGGAAAAGTGAGATAAGAGAATGGATTATTCTGGAAAATAGGCGAAAGTAAAGCAGATAAAACATTACCATTCAAACGATATCTTTACAGGAGTCATTACAACAGAATTACTATTGTTGGAGCACAGAGAGAAGCAAAGCTCTAAACCACTCAATGGTTTAGACACTGAAACACCAGAGATTGATTTCCAGCAGGGAATCCAAGGCTTGCAGCAGCAGCAGCAGCTGGGGAGCAGAGCTGCAGGCAGGGCTGTGCAGGAAATGCACTGGAGCTTTGGAAACTCTACAGACATCACTGCTCTCCTCGAAGGTTTCTCTGAGTGGGACAAGAGCTGCCTGACTTCTGCAGCTGAATTAGATCAAATCTGTATTCTTGGTGGAGGCAGGAAAGATTTGCAGTTGTTCAAATATCCTGAAGATGATTAATTTAAAGCGCCAAAATAAATAAAATCATTAGTGCCATCTCTGCTCCTGACAAAGATTTTTCACTGTAAGAGACAAAGCATTAGCAGCCCCACGTTTAGGTAGGAGCTGCAGTATCTGCTCAAGTGGTATTTCATGTTTAAACAGACTTAAATTTACCAGATCTAATGGCTAACAATATTTCAAAAAGAGACTTAATCTATTTCATTGCATTTTATATTACTTTGTTTAATAAATCATCTTCCGCTGGAAGCCCAGTCTGAGCTGAATTTAACAGACCTTATAAATGATGGGTCAATATCAGCTTTGTCATAAATTCATTTTTACTTTGGATACAGGCCTGGTGGGTACTTTTGTATTGCTTTATTTCAAATCATCCATAATTCATAATTAACTTTGACTTTAAAATGTGGCAATGTATTTTCCTTTCCTCAAGTATGGGATTTTTTTCCCTTTAATTTTTTCAGTGAAGAAAAAATTAATACCACTTTAATTACCGGTTTAGATAATGCTAATTTCAATTTACTCTTCTTTGTTGCATTGGATGGTTTGAAATCCATCCAGCAGCAGGAAGAACAGGATTAATAATGAGCACTGGCAAAAACAATGCGTGAAGGAACAAGGGTAATGGCTGTCAGCAGTTCAGGGAGCTGCAGGGGAATTCAAGTTCCTTAATGCAGACAAAAATACGTGTTTCAGTCCTCTCATTACTCAGATATTGGCTTTTGCAGATATTTACAGCAAAGTTCACCATTCTGTATTAGCAAGGAGATGAGCTGGAGGCAGAAGGGTTGTTGTGCTGCTAGGAGTATTGGCAGGGAAAATCCCATCTCCGTGGGGACTGGGGTGAGTGGGAGGATGGGGAAAGAAAGTCACCTCAGCTGATGGAATATTGTCCTCAGCCATGTGTTGTCCAGGAGTGTGGGAAAGGAAAGGGAAGAGATGCAAAACCAACAGCTAGAGATCTGTGTAAAGGAACTTTCTCATGGGACAAAATCACAAAAGTCAGGAGAAATCTAAATATCCTCTCTTAGGCTCAGCACACGACTTGAGCTGAGTTCTCCAGTTAACAAGGATGTTCAGTTAATTAGAGAAAATCAATTACCACATCTGGGAGCAGAGTCTGGGTGGGGCAGGAAGCAAGGCAAGTCCCCACAAGTGAAAGGACATGCTGCTCCATAGCTGAGCCCACTGGGGTTTGTTCCAAGCTCCAACCTGAAATGGAAAGAAAGAGAAGGAATCAAAGAACAGCAGAAATCGGGGAGGTGCAGAAATGCAGAGCTGGGAGCTGCAGTCACCCTGCTGCACGTTGCTGCTTTGTTCTGGTCACAGTCATTTGCTCATCCATCAGGTGGGGAATTAAAAAAAAACAAAACCAGGAGTGCTGCAGGTTCCTCTTGGCTGCAGGGAGCACCATTCCTTCTGCTCACCTGTTCTGCTGCACCGTTCCTCACCTCCACAGGCAGCTCTGAACACCTCACCTGTGACTGCATCTCACACTGTCCCAGGCAGGGAAAAAGCCTTTGATGGGGAATGATGGGTTTTATGAGCTCTTTGATCATTTTATGAGGTGGCAGCCAGCAGCACCTATCAGCACAGAGATAAGAGAATACAGATTACATTTTCTCACTTTTTTCTGGTCTCTTTTTAAAGGGTAATGTCTCTGTTTTCCTCTCTGCAGCGACTCCACCTGAATTGAGAGTATTTTGAGGTTTCCTTACCTTGTTATCCTATTTGGCTTCACTTATCAGCTCACAGGCTGGAAGGGATTCTCTGAGGAGCTCTTTGGAGGGGTGATGGATGAATTACAGAGGAAATAAGCATGTAGCTCAGGAGGGGCTGGACCTGTTGTGTGCTCTCCTGGCTTGGGCACTGATGTATTTCAAGACTTTTTCAGTTTCCCCTACCTGGTCACTAATGCTGTTTGGAAAGAGCTCTCTTGTCTTTGCCATTAGTCATCTCTGGCACATCACTGCACTTCTCTTTTTCCCCTGTGCTCAAGGTCAGCCTCACCCCTTGGCAGAGAAGCACACAGGTCTGAAGCTGTATGGAAGATGTGCAGCTTGATTTCTTCTTGTTTCCTGCAAGAACAGTTCTGCTCTTGCAGCTAAACATCAACACAATCACAGGCACATCATCAGTCACTTTCTAGCTTTTTTCCCCAAATTCTTTCCTTTCCCAAGGGAAGATCTGGCTGAGGTCAAAGCTGGCACTGTCATTGAGCTTGCTGGGAATTCTGCAAGAATGTTTGCTGGGAATTCTGCAAGAGCCTGGAGATGGGGATTGGGTTTTCCTGTTGGAATTGGATGTGGAAACACCTGGAAATGCTCTTACCTGGTCCTGTGCTCAAGGCTTGTATTATTTAGTGTTTACATCAGCTTTTATCTGATGGCCCCAAAAATGCAGGACTGTAAAACCCAACATGCCTTATCTTGGCCAAGGATCATTGCAGTCCTGTGATGACAGGATGGTATTTATATATTTCTGTTGTAGTCAAACATCATGAAAAAAGTGTCTTTCTAAACAAACAAATAAATACAGAACCTTTATAAGGTAATAAATAATATTATAAATATTATTTATATTATCTATTGTACATTATTTATACATTGTAAATAATATTTGTATCAATACAGAAGCTGATATTTCAAAATTCCCCAGGGAGTTTCAGGGAATGTGTTTCTCATTCCAAAGACCTTTGAACAGAGCTTCAGTACTGAATCACCAAACCTTTTTTCAATTTCAGAAAAATGTTTAGTTCAGATTCTCAGAGAAAACCTCTGAGGTGTTGTTTTGTATACCTGTCACATTCCAGCCTGGCTTTGAATGCCATAGTTAATAGGAGTTTGATGTAGATTTGGGCTGGCTGCCATTCTCCAGGCAGAATTCACCAGGATTTGAGAGGGAGGACCAGCAGAAACCTACCAGACAGAGGCTCTGTAGTTTTAATGAGCAACAAAAATCTTTTTTTTTTTTTTTGCTTTTTGGAGAAGTCAGACAACATCCTACAGATAAAAAGTGAAAATGTTCTGCCTGATAAGATAAACAATATATTTTGCCAACTTTCCAGCAGCTGTAATGGGGAGAAAGATTTAGTCAAGAAGGGCCACAAGAGAACTTTGGAGAACTTTGCCATTTAATAACTCCAAAGTCAGGAAAGTTGAGGGAAGGCAGGGAAGAGATGTGATACTCTGGCACAAGTGCTGACCTCGTGCTAAGGGAATTCTAATGCAGGGAAGCTTTGGAGCTTTTCTCTTTCATTAATATAAATCCAAATCTACTGAATTAATTCAGCTGTGCTTCTGGATTTGATCATTCCTTGGCTGAATGAGCAGAGAACCAGTGATTAAATTCATTGCTGATTTTTAGGTACACAGCTTTCCTTGTGCATTGTCCTTCACTGACCAAAGTTGCTTATCTCGTGGTGTTGGGCAAATCAAAAATAAATGAAAACCAAAGAGCTGAAGAGATACTAACAGTGGCTGGATGGAGTTATGAGCTGTACCTATGCAGTTGGTGTTTTATTGGGGTTTTCTGTTGTTTTTCCTATTCCAGATTCCCTCCTGCCCTCCCTGGATTCACTGGCTTTAGTGCAATCAATACTGAGCTTTGGGAAATTTGTATCACAATAGCCTTTTCCCCAGGTCTCTCAGATATCTTGAGGGAACAATCCTGGAAGGGAAAATGTGTTGAGTTTGTAAAGCACAGGAATGGATAGTTCACACAGGGTGCTCCCCTCAGCTGCCATCTGCAAATTCAGGATATTAATAATAAAAAAATAATAATAATAATAGTAATAATAATAAAATAATAATTCCTTTTGGTCTGTCCCTGGGTGTTCAGATAGAAAGCTCAGAAGAATCCAGGTGTGAAACCAAAGGAGTGAATTTCACCAGTGGCTTTAATGGGACATAAATCACTGCAATGGGAGGCAAGTTAGGCCAGCTGGAAACCCATTTAGAAACCCCAGCAAGGAGGAGCCCCACGAGCTTTATTCTGAGACGAAACTGGGCTCTGCTGGCTTTGTCCCGAGGTGCCCAGAGGAGAAGTTCTCAGTGCTCTGGCATTTCAGACCCCTGTGGGTGCTGCAGGACTGGGGATGGAGGGGTTGGGTTCTGCTGGAGCTGCTGGGCAGCAGGTCTGAGCAGCACCTGCAGGATGTGGCTGCAGTGGTGAGTTGTTATTAATTTGCTGTCGTGCACAGTAAGCAATTTTTCACCTTCAGGTTTTGTGACATGTTGCCATGTCAGCAGAGACAGGATTGATTCAGGAAAGGACATTTCAGTTATTTTCCCTCTGTACAGCTCAGGAATCTGGCATTTCTGACATGAGTGAAGGATTAAAAAACCAGGAAGTTTACACTTTCACTCACAATATGCTAAAAACAAACAGCAGATAAATGGAGATATATTAGATTTCCCAGTTAATCACATTGCTGTCTCTGTGCCCAGCCATGGAGAACCAGCTGAGGATAAGGTGACATGTGACAAGTAAAATGGCATTTGGCCATCCTGGCAGGGGTGTCACAGTGTGCCTGTGGGACTCAGGGAAGGGAAGAACAGATCATGGGATGCTACAATCCCAACACTGCAGCTTTGGCTTCCTGGATTTCTAGCAGTGAGATTAGATCTCTCTCCAGGGTTAGTTTAGGTCTCAGCTTCACACTGTGGGATAGAAAGTGAGGTTTAGTTCCTGGGAGAAAGAAAAAATCACATTTATGTCGTTCTGCTCTTGTGAGCATCCTAAGGTATTTACAAGGTAATTTGATCTACTTCATTCCTTGCTTATCACCTCCTTTCCCTTTGCAACACAAATAATTAATAACTGCACAAATAATTAATAACTGCACTCTACCTCCCCTGAAAATTTGGAATATTGCATAGCTAGATTTTTGCTCAAGGATCTTAATGCTTGAATGTTGAGGAGCTGGGAGAGAAATGGTTTTCTCAGAAAATCATGATATCTATGGTTCAGCCCCTAATCATTTAAGCATTGGTTTTAAGTTCATTAAAATCTACTTTCTTCCTGTGGTTTTGGGAGTGGAAAGCATTGTGGCAAAGGGCTTACAGCAGCCTGCTGACCCTGCTGCTGCACTCCAGCTCTGCCCTGACAGCCACAGAGAACAGACTCATCCTCAGAGGGGATTCCTCACCCTGGGATCATCCCCTGCCAGCTCAGGCAGCAGCAGCCTGGGCTGAGCAGCTCATGGACTGAAGAGAGGCTTTCCTCTGCAGCCACAGAACATCTGGCTGAGCACATCTGTCCCGCAGCCAGAGGCTGGAGGAGGGTTTGCAGCTCCAGTTGTGAGCAGAGATAGAGCTCTGAATAGCATCTGGGCCGCGAAAGCAAAAATCAAATACTGGGTTGGTAGGGGGAAGGCAGCTTGACTGAGGCTGATAATCACCAATTCCAAATGAAACTCATAGGGGAAGAAAAGACAAGAGAGATTATGGAGTGATTCTGAATTTCAGAGTAATTGTCATGAGCACAAACTCCGGCAAGTGAATTCTGCTTGTGACTGAAATTGAAGCAAAACTAAAATTTGCTTATAAAATGTGAATTCCTATAGCTTGCTTCGTCCTCTTCCCACATCAGTGTAACTTTTTGTCCTCAAGCTACAATCTTCCAAGCAAAGCACAGAGCAATGAAATAAAACTTGAGGGGAAAAAAAGGTTTATTTCTTTTTTTCCGAAATCACAAGCCCTGGTTTTCAGGAAAAAAAGAACAAAAGCAATAGCTTTAGGACAAAAGTAGTTGAGATCATATGAAGCCAATTTGAGATGTGGTTAAAATTAAAAAAAATAAAAAAGAAATGGAAGTCATAACGAGAACATTCAACTTCTTTCCCAGAAGAAGGGTTAGTGGATTTAATGGAAAATATTTTCCTTTTAGATCAGCACCCATATATCATGGTGATGGCAGCATCTGGCTAGATAAATGTAAGGAAACTCTCTGTATGTGAACGTTTATCCCAGTAATATGAGAGAAACAAATCTCCAATGAACTGCAAAGGGAGGAAAAAGATTTCACCTGAAACAAATTTTAAAGGACAAACTGTGAATAGTGCCAAAGTGCTTTTTCAGCCACAAATCCCTGTGCTGATTGGGAGGCAAATAAATATTTATTGACATACCAATGTACCACTCTGGTATTTTCTCTAAACATTTGGGAAACCCTTAGAGGACTTTCTAAGACCTGATTAGATTAAAGAAAAAGTGATTTTAGATGCGAGATGTGAGTTCTGTGGGTGAGTGAGCATCAGTAAACAAGCTTAGTCTAACCCAGCACCTTGGAAAACCAAATTCTGAAAGCAATTAGTGATGAATTACTCTTAGCACTGAGGAAGGTCATTAAACTGTGTCTCCCACCTTAGCAAGCACAAAGAACATCCTCAGCTCAAAAATGGGGCTGGAAATCTATGAAGTTTTTTCCAGGCAGGGAAATTGTCAACTCAGGAAACGAAGAGAATTCCTGCATTTGGTGTGAACAGCACAGAAGTTCAAAGGGGCCAAAAGAGCCATAAAACAGCAGAGCTTTTCAAGTCCTCCCCCAGCCCTCAACTATCACATCCATCTTCAAAATAGTTCAGGATTCCAAATGCACTGAAAATCGAGGTCAGTATTTTTGTGCCACTCCAGCAGTTCAAAGCCTCACCCAGCTGCAGCCTCCCCAAATGCTGCTCCAGCAAAGCATTTCGTCACCACTGCTGAGCCAGAGAGGAGAAAAATGGGGAACCCACGAAATAAATGTAATTAATCTGCTGCTGGAATTGTAGTTGAGGTAATCAATTTGTGAAATGGCCTAGGAGAGGTTCTTGGGGAACCTCAGTGTGTTGGATCCTCTGGGTTTGGATACTGACGTGTGATTTTCAGAATTCAAGATTGAAGCAAAGAGCCAGTTTGTTTGGTTTTAATAATTGAAATTGAGTTCCAAGGCCAGGAGATCTCTCTGAAGTCATAGTACCTTCTAGTCCCATAGATTGTAATGTTTTTATCTGACCACACATCACAGCAGTGGATGTTATGGAAGTTCTCATTCCTTTAAAAGTTTGATTTAAATGGGCAAAAAGAGAGAAGTGAGATTTTTCCCAGAGCTCCTGAGTGTAGGTAAACAACTCAGTGCCTAATTCCATTTGTACCTCTGACACTTGCTCTTGGAAGAGCCAAACTGGGCAGTTTTTCCTTAGGTAAAACACCCAAATAAATCAGTGCATGGGAGGCACAGGGCTAGGGGAAGGAATGAAATCGAGATCCTTTGGGCTACAGAATATATGAATTCCTTTTAATGAGATTTTGATTACCAGCAGTAGTGCCTTGGAGCAAAAACTACAGCAATAATCTCTAATGTATTATTTTGCAGGAGAAATTTAAACATTATGATGTTAATCCAATGAATGTCCATTTAGGCTGGCTAATGATGAACCACTGTGTATTACACAGTGCTCACAACTAATATGAGCAGAGATGTCCTTTATGGGATTAGATAAAAAGAAATCAGTTTCATCAAGAATGCAGTTACTCACTTGGAAACCTTCTCATTTACTGAGTCTCAGGAATCATGGGGGATCAAAAACTGATATAATGAGATCATTTCCCCCAAGTAAAAATGCAATATGTGATTAGCCATTACTGACTATTACACCAAATGAAAAGGAGTTCCATCCCACATCCATATCCTCTCACATGGTGAAGTCTGGTTATAGAAAAAGACCTATAAACAATTTTTTTTTGGCTGGAGGATCCAAGGTCTTTCATTATGGAGATTTATTTTAAAGGGGAAGTGGTGTCATTACCCAGCACTGATAGCTTTTCCTGAGAGGAATGCAAAACCTCCAAAACAAACCCCAAAATGTGTGAATTCACAAGGAGTTTATCACCCTATTTGCATAAATTGGAGAACAAAAAAAGCCTGAGCTGCCTTTCATTGCTTACATTGCATTTTCCATTTGGCTCCAGGGAGTGATTTGGGATGTTCTGCTCTGGTGTGTTTGTGGGAACTGAACCAAAACCAACCCCACAGCCCGGCTGAGTGATGTGAAATGGGGCAGAGACACCAGGAAGGCTCTCCTGAACTCCAGAGCTCTCTGGGCTTCTGCCTGACCCCAAATTCCAAACCCAAATCCTCCTCTGAGAGATCCTGATACAAATCTCAAGGCTGTAATCCAAATATGCAGCGTTAGCAGCATCCTCAAGTACAGAAATCCCCAGCACTCCTCAAGTCTAATTCCTTTCTTTTGCTCATCTCCCTGCGGCTCCATCCTGTTTCCCCACAGCAGCAGAACAAGTGCCAAAAGCTATTTCATCCCACACATCCCAGCAGAGTTATGAGATAATTTCTCTCCTACCTCTGCCATTCAGAAAACGGGATGAAGGATGCAAGGATCTGGACCAGATCTTGCAAGGGAAGAGTCTGCAGCAAGATAGAACAATTTAGTTTGGTTTTTTGGGGTTTTTTTACAACCCTCTCAAGCTGAATGAGGAGAATAGAGGAGAAAGCTGCACATCTGCCACAAGTGCATAGAACTAGAATGAGTTGCCATCTGGCTGCCTGCAGCAGCCCAAGGTGTGCCTTGGGGAATGCTGGGGGTGTGGGTGACATCCTGGGGTGTGGGTGCCATCCTGGGGTGTGGGTGACATCCTGGGGTGTGGGTGACATCCTGGGGGTGTGGGTGCCATCCTGGGGGTGTGGGTGCCATCCTGGGGGTGTGGGTGCCATCCTGGGGTGTGGATGCCATCCTGGGGTGTGGGTGACATCCTGGGGTGTGGGTGACATCCTGGGGGTGTGGATGCCATCCTGGGGGTGTGGGTGCCATCCTGGGGTGTGGATGCCAGCCTGGGGGTGTGGGTGACATCCTGGGGTGTGGGTGCCATCCTGGGGTGTGGGTGACATCCTGGGGTGTGGATGCCATCCTGGGGGTGTGGGTGACATCCTGGGGGTGTGGGTGACATCCTGGGGGTGTGGGTGCCATCCTGGGGTGTGGGTGACATCCTGGGGTGTGGATGCCATCCTGGGGTGTGGGTGCCATCCTGGGGGTGTGGGTGACATCCTGGGGTGTGGGTGACATCCTGGGGGTGTGGATGCCATCCTGGGGTGTGGGTGACATCCTGGGGTGTGGGTGACATCCTGGGGTGTGGGTGACATCCTGGGGGTGTGGGTGACATCCTGGGATGTGGGTGACATCCTGGGGGTGTGGGTGACATCCTGGGGGTGTGGGTGACATCCTGGGGGTGTGGATGCCATCCTGGGGTGTGGGTGACATCCTGGGGGTGTGGATGCCATCCTGGGGTGTGGATGCCATCCTGGGGTGTGGATGCCAGCCTGGGGGTGTGGGTGACATCCTGGGGGTGTGGGTGACATCCTGGGGTGTGGGTGACATCCTGATCCCTCCTTTTCCACGGCAAGGATCTCTCCTTTCCCCTGGCACAGCAATAGGAATGGTTTCTCCACGGTGGCTGAAGCAGTTGCTCCACAGACCAGTGACTTTAGGGAATATTTGCTGCTTTTCTGGTTTATCCTGCTGGGGTTTACCTGCTGGAGGTGAGGGAAGCCAAGGTGTGCTGTTGAGTTCTGTCAGAACTCTCCGTGGAACGCTGGGGAGAATTTCCTGCTGGCAACCCAGCACTGCTGGAACTGCTGCTGCTGCTGGGAGCTCATTGCTCAGTTTATTTAGGGATCACCTCAGGCCCTGCTGAGGCTCAGATCCAGAGCCTGAGCTTCACACAAACTCCAGCTGCATCCCAGAGCCCCAGATCTGCAGTGAGCACATTCTGACACAGCTCAGCAGGAATGACTGTCGCTGCCGGATTAACGCGAGTTCAGAGATGTAGGGAAATCACTCCTGTGCCGCTGGATCAATTAAAACAAACAAACAAACAAAATAAAACCAACAAAAAAAAAAGAAGAAAAAGGGAAAAAACAGGAATCTTGTATTCTGTCAGCAGGGAATGCAGAAGGAATGAGAGGAGCTCCCCCTGACAGGGCAGGTTTTGGTTGGGGATCTTCCCACCCAATCCCCTGGACATGGCTGGGAATTCCATAGGAATATCTTCATCACTCTGGGAGTTCTCAGTCCATTTTCTGCTGTCCCTTCAACATGTGAAGTTGGTTTTGGCTGGAGAATCCTCAAAGGGATCATACCTACCCAAAATCCAAGGCCGAGGCAATAACCAGGCAGGCGTAGAGGTTGGGTGGAGCTGCAGAAATTCGGGATAGAATTGAACTCAGGTATTCCCTTTAGCAGGTGTAGAGATGGGAGAACTGCAGAAATTCAGAAGGATAGAATTGAACTCAGGTAAACCCTTGCCAGGTTTCCTGCTAATACCCAAGGCTGGGCTGAACCTGGGTGTTGGAATGTGTGGCTGTGAGGTGGAGGTGATAAATAAATGTACTTTGGGAAGTGGGGATTGCAGCCTGGATTGGACTCTCTGCCTTTTCCTGACTTCCACGAGCTCCAGAGCTTGGAATTGCACATGGAATCCAATTTACTGCCAAAGTCAGCTGATGTTTTCCTGATATAATTAAATAGCAATTACTTTCCTTCCTTCCTTCCTCTTCTGTCTTCCTACAGAGAGCTGTGAATAGAGCGTGTTGAGATCTATTCTTGGTGAGTCTGTACAGTTGTGCTTCTTTTTTTTTAATTATTATTTTAGCAGACACTTTCTCTGGATCATTCCTAAATAAGAAACTCGACAGCACATATTTGAGGCTCCCAAAATCTGACGTTCGTTTTCCTGGGTCAGCAGCAGTGCGTTAGTAAGGACTGAAATAGATATTTGTTGGATTTTTCTCATTTTTTTAATATTCTTTACCCTTTTACAAAAATAACAGCTAATTCATTGGATATTAATAAACCACCGTTTTTGGAATTTTGCTGTAAAATTAGTTTATTTGGGTTAACTTCACACCCAGTCGTGCCTATTTGCAAAGTCCATGGATGTTTTGTGTTGTCAGATGACAAAGTTAAGGTAATTTGTGATGGTCAGAGTGATTTGCTCATCTCCCACTTCCCTCACTCAAATGTTTCCATAGAGGCATTGGTGAGTCTATGACCTGACAGGCAGAACTTCACTTTTACTGGAATTTATTCCTGGAAATGACTTTTTATTCGTGGAAATTACTTATCTCACAATTAGCAACAAGGAAATTGGAGATTATTTGTCTCAGTACTGCGACAGGTACGAGATCTCCTACAGTGGTACTCTGAAAAAAGGGAAAAAAAGCAGATTTTGTGATGTATGAAAATCAATGAAGCTCTTTTACTTGCTGTCAAGTCACAGAAAACAACCCCAAGTGTCTCCTTTTCCCAGGAGTTCAATCCAGGCTGGTTTTCCTCCCTGCTCGTGGCTCCCCTGGAGGCACAGCACTTTCTGCCAGGTGTTGCTGTGAGGTGTCAGAGTTTACCTTCCCATGCAAAATTCCTCATCTCTCATTTACACTGTGCACTTCTTTAACCGAACAACCCTCGTCTGCAGGGAAAAAAAAATTTAAAATTGTACTTACAGAGTTACCCTCGAGGAAAGAGTTGTCTTGAGATGTAAAGCTTGGCAGAGCTGTGGCTCAGTGGTTTTGTTCCTCCTGTGCTGCAAAGTAAAATCAGTTGAAAGTGCAAATAAAAAAAAATTTAAAATAGGCTTTTTTATAAAAATAGGCTTTTTTATTTAAGAGGATTAATGGTTTGTTTTTCTTCTCAACTCATTCATGAGTGCTAAATGAACTTTTATTTTCTAAACTGGATCTCACTGGAATGTGGGAAGGAAAGAAGAAATACATTTCATGTTCAGTCTCAGCAGGGAAAATCTCAGTGCCATCACTCAAAACCATGACTGTCCCAGACAGGTTTAGTGAGTAGGAGGATAAATTTTTCTTTTTGGCTGTTTACATCCCTGTTTTATGTCTGAAAGGTTTGTTTTGTGGTGTTTGTCTTTGGCTGTGTGTCAGTATTTGGTTTTTTGTGTTTTTTGAGCCAAGCATTGTCCCAAGGAGTCCTTGGCTGGGCTGATTTCTGTCACTGAGGATTTGGGATTTCTGCTGAAATTCCTGCCATTGTCCATCACCAAAATTCTCAGGTTCATCCTGAATTTCTTGAGTTTTCATCCTAAATTACTGGGAGCTCAGCAGAACAAGCAGGATGATTCTCCCAGCTCTCCTTCCACCTTCACTCAGAGCTAGCAGAAATAAATACCACGTAGATTGTTCAACCAGACAAGAGGAGTGCTAATCCAGCAGGAAGATTTCTCAGCCTTTGATGACAATCAGACAATGCAGGTACCATGGATACATCTCATTACAGCTCTGACAAATCCATGTGTTTGCTCTGCTGTAATTTCCCAAATTGGCAGATGCTAGTGGAGGACAGAAATTACAGGTTAGGCATAGATGCTGTTTATGGTGTGCATTGTGCAGAGAGGTGCCAAGTGGAGCAGAATGAAAATGGGACATTTTTTAGCTTTGTGGAAATTATGAAATTCAGGGTTAAAATGACTGATTTAAACTTTCCTTTAAAGCTGCATTCAGGAAATTTCAACTTTTTTCCTCATTGAGGTTTTGTTTTGAGAAGCTTCCCTTCTTTGATGTTTTCTTGCCTTTTTTTTTTTTCCCCAATAAAAAAGTAGTAAATGAAAACTAGAGCCAAAATAATTTCAAAGCAAAACATTAAAATTTCACTAGAAGACTTTTGGAAGAAGCATTTTGGCATTTTCAAAAATAAATGTAAAATCTGACAGAACACTTGAAATTTCCCATCACTGTTACGATGGGGAATCAGCATGGTAATTCTCTGAACAAATCTTACTAAAAGTTTTGATTTGATTTTGTAGAAATATGAAGAGAGGGAGATCCTTGACAAAATTATATCATCCCAATCTGAGACTTCCTTGCTTTTCTAACCCTTCCAGAGTATTTAATTTCCACCTCACTGCTTCCCCATCACCCACAGCTGTAGTTTGGCACAAAAAAAAAAATTAAAAAAAAAGTACAGGAGAGAAAACTTTTCAAATCTCTTCATAGAAATAGCAGAAATCACAAGAATAACTCGGTACAGAATGTTCCTGACTGCAGGAAACAGAATCCAAGTGGAACATTGTCAGATTTGTGGGATCAGAAGGAGGATTGAGCACTGGAGGCACTTGAGAGGGAAGAGGGAGCTGTGGGGACTGGGATGGAAGGGAACAGTAAAGAGGGGAACAGACAGAGTTTCCTGGGCAGTGGCTGCACAGAGACATGACAGCAACGAGGGTGTGAAGGATGGAAGCACCAGAGGGGCACTGGAATTCTGAATGCTGAAAAAAAGGGATTTTTCTGGGGGTTTTCAAGCTTCCTGCAGCACTTGAGGAGAAGCTGAGCTCTGGGATGCTGGGGAATTAGCACAGCCAGGGAGCTCTGAAGGACCACAGGACAGGTGGCACCAGAGGAACTTCTCACTTTTGGTTTTCTGACAGGTCGAACTGTCCGGATGTCATTTGTTGCTCAGTTTTGGGGAAAAACAATAAAAATAAAAATAAAAATAAAAATTTAAAAAAAAAAAATTAAAAAATGGGGCTGCCACCTCAGTCAGCTTTTTGAATTTTTGAATTTTAATTGTGGAGTCTGTACTTCCATGAATTCCAAAGAAAGCTGTTTTGGTGATGAGGAACCCAAGACTTTCCCACAGTGCTTTCTGGTGTCCCAGTGCAGAGCATCCCATAAACCCCATAAACAGCCAGGAAGTGCATTAGACACACAAAAACCACCTGAAATCCAGATTTACCTCGAGGATGGAGATGGAAACAACAACCTGCAGCCCTTTTCTAGGAAGGAGAACACAGCAGCACCTTCTGAGCTGCAGAGATCTTGCAAACCTCCAGGACTTGACCTTAAACTGAGATAATTACAATTTGTACTTTGTAGAGTTTGCAGGGGAGGGTTAATCCTCCTGCCAAGGTGCTTCTGGTTATTGAGCCATCCATAAAAGCAGAGAAAGCCCTGAGTGTCCTGCTGGAGTTGTTTTTGTTACCCAACCTGCTCCATCTCGTTTGGATGGATGGGTTGGTGTGGGGATGATGGACATGAATTATCCACAGGAACAGCTCTTTTCAGCAGGACATTTCCACACACTGGATAAGATTAAAAACTCACATTACTTCAATGGTTGAATTAGTAACAATTTGGCAAGTGAAGGAGAACAGCCCTTCATTGTGAAAATGCTTCTGTAACCATTAGCAACTCTGATTTGGTGTCAGGCTTAACTGTTCCTTAAAATTGAAATTGCTTGTCCTTGGAGATGCTGAATAATTGCAGGTGTCTCTGGGAGTAAACCATGCCTGTCTGTCTTGATATTGTGCTCCTTTTAAAGGCAGAGGGATTCTTTGACGTGGTAAATACTGCACAAAAAAAGGGAAAAAAAATGAGCAGCAGGGAGACAATCTTAGATAAAAATATAAACACTTTCTGCTTTGATCTTTCAGTCACTTTTCCGAGGTATTGGCAGAACAATAGATTAATTAGGGAGGAGGTTTTATTAAGGAGATGCAAACTGCCTGAAGTTTCCCAGGGAGTCTCATGAGAGAGAGATTAGTGGAAATAGGAGGAATGGGGTTTAGGAAAAAAGGCAAATATCCAAAGGCACACAGGAGAAACGCAGCTCTGTTGACAGAATTGTTCCCTGGGAAAAAGCTGATTCCTTTCAAAGGGAGCAAGGAAAGTTTTGCCAATAAATTCCCTGGCAGCAGAATTTGTTGCTTTATGACACAGGGCAGTGTTCTGCCCAAGAGATAATCCATCCAGTGGAAAACTGCTGGGAGCAGAGCTGCAGAAAAATGGGATTTCCACCTGTGTGGAGTGGAGAGTGGGGAACAGCCTGGGGCTCAGCTCAAGGAGCTTTGGCATCACAGTTCTTGAGTTTCCTCTTTTTCCTGCATGTAGCACAGAAAACCTGATTGTGTGGAAGCAACTGGGCAAGGAGAACAACTTAAGGAAAAATTATTTGCCACAGATGAGACTTCAAGTCCCTTTTACTAGTGGGTCGGTAGCTATAGTATCTCTTCTTTCCTAATAGAGGTCTCTCACTTCCTTAACTTTTACTGCAAAATAATTGTTTTGGAGGAGAATCAGCTTTTCAAATCAAAATAAAGAACTTAAAATGAGGATTTTATTTTTTTTTAAATGCCCCAACTTCCCCATTGAAAAGTTGAGAACATAATTTGTTAGATAAAAGCTATATTTTCCTCATTGAAAATTGAGTATTTGGCATCACTTTGGCTTGTGTTTTCATCCACAAATGGAAAGTCTTTCATTGGGAGCTTTAGGGATAAAACCAAAAGCATTTAGAAGCTCTCTTGGAAAGTGATATGTGTTACTTGGCCAGAAGTCTTATAATGCAATTAAGACAACTTGTTCAGGCAGAGAATTATAAATGCTGATCTCTTCATAGTTTTGTTGAATAGCTAGAGTATTGTCCTTGGCTTAGTGGTTAAGTTTCAGCTAAATGTTTATCCTTTTTTTTTTTTTTTTTAGAATGAAGCTTTCCAGAAATAGCAAGGGATGTGTAAAACATGTCATCTTTAAAACTCTATTTATAACACACATAGAAGGGTATTTATAGCCTTATAAATGCATCTGGAGATAAACATTGTACTGCAAATAGCCTGATTTTTGATTTATTCAGGGTGCCTAATAACGAGGCAGATGAATCCACACCCTGTTGTGAAAATATCAGGAATTTATAATCTGAAAGGGAAGGGGAAGGTCATGGTGAGGGCTTGGATCAGTGGCTGAACAAAGTCAGAGATTCTTGGTTCTTCTCAGCTCTTCTGACCAGCTGAGTGTGTTTTTCCCCATGTGTGGTGTTCTTTCCCTTTTTGCCTTTTACCTGCCTTGTGTGAATCTCAGGATCTCTTCATTCAGGTGGTTGTGACTTCAGCCTTGGCTGGGGCTGGAGAGTGTTATTGTAACACAAACAATTGAGAAATCCGAGATAATGATTTGGGCAAAAGGACTTACCCTGAAAGATCTGTCCAAAAATCAAGGTAATATGGACAAGTAAGATAAAACTTTCTCAAAGCATATGACAGATTTTTGGGAAAGAAAGGAAAAGGTCTTGCTAAGGTACATGGGAATGTCCTGTCTGATGTTCTTTAACTCCAAAGCTGGCAGAAGTTTAGACAGGTAAAAAAAAAAAGTAACAGCTATAGCCACCTGCAACCTGGGAAGTGAGATTCAGAAAGAAACTTTAGATTACAAAATTTACAACACAGACTTTTTTTTTTTTTTTTTTTCTTTAGACGTTTCTTACCTGGGAACCTTGAAGGAGAAAAGAATTTCTGATGCAGATGAGAAGCAAGATTTGAAATACCAATGTTTCCTGCCAGCTGGAAATTCTGACTCAAGCCCATGGTGATCCAACCAGCCCAGGGTAAGTACTGCATGTTCCCAGCATGTGCTGCATTCCCAACCACCCAAGCTACTAGCAAAACAGGACGAAAAGAAAAGTTTAACTCGGGAAAGAAAATGGGCTTTGGATTCCCATTAATGATAAAATTAATTTCATATCCAAACCAGTGGACAATGGTCCCCCAGAGAACAATGAAGACAGTGCAAATCCCTCAGACAATGAATGTTGAAAGCTGCATAATAGTCTTATCATTTCTGTACAGCCTTGCTTGAGACAGCTGTAATTAATTATAAGAAAATGACAAATGGTCAAGGCTGTGCTGAAGGCAGTGGCCCTGGTACTTGACATTGTAATGCAACTGGGGAAAAGCTTGTCAAATCAAGGTTGGGTTAATTTATTAGGCAGCCATTTGTGTCGAGCTGAATAAAAGGATGGAAAAATAAGAGGTGAAGAGCTACTGCAAATATGAAGTGTTTGGGTGGATTTTCATACACTGTATGTTTTAGGGCTGCAAAGTCATTTTATTCATCTGACTTTGCTGCAGGTCCTTGTTTGCCTGTCACTCACCCCTCTCACCTGAGTCACTGCTGGAACTCCATCCATCATTTCCAGTTTGTTTTACCCTCCAGTGTCAGTGGAGGGTTTGGGGTTCCACTTCAGTAAACTACAAGCTCTTCCCACTCTATCTTCCTCAGTTCTTGTCCAAATCTGTGTTTCACAACATTCCTGTGCTCCTCCCTACCTGTGCTCAGCAGAGCAGCTCACTCCTCTGCTCACAGGGTTGGCTCAGCACTCAGGGAAGGGCAATTTCAGCTTCTCATGTGCACTTGTGCTTCCTTCTGTCTTGCTTCTTCCAACCAGAATTCCTAAAAACAGCACTTTCTTTAGCCCTTCAGGTCCCAACAAAGCTTTTGATAGGATTAAACTTAGGTCAGAGATTAATATTTGCGAGTAAACTGAAATTTGCTGTTTGCTCTCAGCCTCGTAGGAAGGATTTTGGGTTTTTTTGTAGTTATTAACAAGCATGGCAAGAGCACTGCCTGCAGCCAAGTGAGTGACATGTGACAAGCAGTGTCCAGGACTGCTGGCTCCCTGACTCCTTCCAGCATCAATACCCAGCCCTGGGAACATGTAGTGGTGTTGTCAGTCCCTGGAGAGCATGGTGAGGCTGTCCAAATGGGTTTGGGGAGGAAATGGACCTTGAAAAGCCAGGAAACATCCTGCTGATCCTCCCTGAGCATCAGCATATGGGCATTTAGCACAGCTGCTGCTCTCCTTGGGATGCATTGAGAACTTTATGTCAATAGTCTGAACTCTGGTAATACCCCAGAGTGTAGGTAGCAGTTGTTAAAAACCAGAAGGATTCTTAAGAGACCTCTAATCTTCATTAATCTGTGCATTTTGGGTGGTTTTTGGAACTTTACTAAATGCTCTAAGGATGGGAAACAACCTTTATAGATGAGAAAACGCTTCTAATTGTCTCCATTTTTCTCAGCATGGTGGTTTTCTGGCTGTTTAACCAGTTGACTGCCATTTGACCACTTGGACCTTAGACCAGAGTGTGACAGAGGGTGACAGAGTGTGACACAGAGTGCTTTGGTGCTGCAGCTCTCCAGGTGGCTGTCAGCAGCTCATCACTCCTGCTTGCTCTGTTCATTAAATTCTGCTGGGAAGAGGTGGCTGATCTAACAGAAAAACAACCCCTCCTCAAAAAAATCAGTAATTTTTCACTTGATCACTTGATTGCTAAGACTTGTGTCATTTTGTAGCATGGATCTGATTAGAGACACCTTTGGCTGAATGTTAAGCATTTCTCTGCTGTGCAGCAATTCTCAGCAGGGCTATAAATCTGTCTATGCAGATGTGTGGGTGGCATCTGAGAATTGTTTGAGGTGGGGAATAATTGCCAATTCATATCTTTTTGCTAGTCTTGGTATTCAGAGGATCCATCCTGCTCCACTTAAACACAGCCTGGTGAGGGCATTGAGCTCTGGATGTGTTGTGGGGGTTTATATTTTATATATTTTATATATTTTATATATTTTATATATTTTATATATTTATGTGTGTTGTGGTCCCTGAAGCAACTGGCGAGCTGGGATGAGGTTTATTTCCTTAGTCCAAGTTTTCTGACTGAACATGATGAGTCTGTGGTTTTATTTTTTTTTTTGTTGTCGAGGCTCAAGACATGAAAATGTGTCTGAAGTCTTTCATTTCCACCTATTGAAAGTGCTTTAAAAGGGAAAGAAATAAACAGATGGCTCTCATTAGCACAAGAGTGCTTTAATCTTTTGCACATTTTAAATTTTATTTTCCTTTCAATGTTTGTAAGTAAATTGGTATAAAATTAAGACTTCACCAGAGCAATTGAATTTCACACATTTCAATCCATGAAAGGAGAGGTGGCCTGAGTCCAAATTGCGACAACTGATGTAATCCTGGCATCACAATTATCTATTATCATCAACAAATGCATTCTGAGTGAATGAAATGCAGTGAGGCTGGCTGGCCCTGACACATCTTACTCAAGCAAAACTCGTTTGAAAGCTCTGTGTACAACTGGGGATCTTTTCCTCCTCCATACAACCAAACCAGTTTTATTTTAAGCTGGAAAAACACAGAGCTCATCATTTTGAGGAGCACGTGCAGGAAACTGAGGGTAGAATATGCTTTTATTTTACCCTCAATTGGGGTAAAAATATATAAATTTTGTGGGTATAAATTGCCCAAGTTGCAGGGACACCCATGGGGTGCTCTCACCCCAAAATAATTTTGTTTTGACCCCAAAATAACCTCAGTGATGTGCTGGGGAATCAGCTAGCAGAGTTGGTAAAACACCAACAATTCTCATGGAGCTGAGTGATGTTTAACTGATTTCATCCCAAAGAATCAGAGGTTGCTGCAACCTCCAGCTCCAACCCTTTGTGTTTTCACCTCATTCTTCCTCAATTCCTGCTTGGGAAATGCTGTTTGCAGCCGTGCTCATGGCCAGGGCTGCTGCTGCTGCTGCCACAGCTTTTGCTCCTGCAGAAACTGCGAGGCTGTTCAGTGCAAACACAATTCTCAATTCAGTGAAGAGGGAAAAGCAGCACTCCTGAGGAGTGGGAGGTCATGGCTTTGCTGAAAATGTTGGGAGTTGTTGGTGTCAGGGTGAGGAGTGAGGATGGTGTCGCTGTCGAGCCGCTAGCAGAGTAAGAAGACCCAGGTTCAAAGGGACATCAAGAAGAAGATTTTATTATTTAATTCCATCTTATATAGACTTTTCAGAGATCACCCAGATTGGTCAGTCTGAAACCTCCCCCTAGGCCTGATTGGCCAGGCCTGAACTGTCCACATCCCAAGACACTGTTTTTAATAACATCCAAACTTTATCTTTGTTTATAAAACACAGGAAGAAGAGAGAATGATTTCTCATGGGAAAGGTCTGTGCTAGCCACAGTACCTTAGTGCTCCAAGAACCTCTTCTGCTCCCTGAGTGCTCCAAAACATCTCCTCTGCTCCATGCTGTGGCTAGCACAGACCTTTCCCGTGAGAATCATTTTATATCTTTTATACACAAAGATAAAGTTTGGATGTTGTTGAAACGGTCTCTGGAGATATGGACATTCAAGCCTGGCCAATCGGCCTGGGGGGAGGTTTTGAACTGACCAATCTGGGTGACCTCTGAAAAATCGATATAAGTTGGAATTAAATAATAAAAGCTCTCTTTTCTATGCCACACTGAGAATCCAGGTCTTTTTCTCTGCTAGCGGCTCAACAGCGACAGGAGGTCATGGCTTTGCTGAAAATGTTGGGAGTTGTTGGTGTCAGGGTGAGGAGTGAGGATGGAGCAGAAGAGATGTTTTGGAGCACTCAGGGAGCAGAAGAGGTTCTTGGAGCACTAAGCTACTGTGGCGAGCACAGACTTTTCCCATGAGACATTTTTCTCTCTTCTTCCTGTGTTTTATACACAAAGATAAAGTTTGGATGTTGTTGAAACAGTCTCTGGAGATATGGACATTCAAGCCTGGCCAATCAGCCTGGGGGGAGGTTTTGAACTGACCAATCTGGGTGACCTTTGAAAGTCTATATAAGTTGGAATTAATTAATAAAATCAGACATTTTGCCACACTGAAGACTGGACTTCTTCTCTCTGCTAGCGGCTCAACAGCGACAAGGTATCAGTGGTGTCACCCCATTGTCAGTGAGAGCAGCAAAATTGGCGCAGAATGCCAAATTCAAACACAAAGTCGTTGAAAGCTCCCTGTAAATAGAATTATATCCTTTCAGGCTTGTTTTGCATGATAGAAATCAGGGTCTGATCCTCTCCTATTTATTTTTGGGAGGAAGATGAAAATTGGAGAACTGCTAGGTTTGCAACGTAGGAAAATGAAGTCAAACCCTCTCAGGGAAAAAAGAGATTTAATTCTGTTCCTCTTAAAACAGAATTGTGTATAAAGTGGCTTTTCTACTTCCTAGGAGCTTTCTTAGTTTTTCTGAAAAAGACTGTTTATTTTTGGTGGCAGCGTACAGCATACTGATTAAAATAAAAAAAAATAAAGCTTAACATTTCAGTTACGTTGAGGAATTTTGTTTTGAGCCTAACCTTTTCAAATAGTAGATGTTTTAACAGAAAATGGAACACATCTCATTCTGGAAAGTTATTTTTAAGTGGGGAAAAAAAAAAAAGGAGCATTCTCACTTGGCTAATATACAATTTTCAGGTTTTCCTATCTAATTTGGATGAAGGAAAGTGTTTCAAAAATAGCATGTCAAAATCTGAATAAGTTAAAAGGACTTGGTGTGTTTCTCCTTGGCAAACTTTGTTTTCCTTGATATTTAGACAAAAAAACATTCTGTCCTAGATGCTTTTCTCACACTTCTCAGGACAAAGTCAGCTGCTTTGTGTGGGCTTCGGGAGGCCAGAGAACACCAGAAATTTTTTTATTTTTATTTTTTCCCTTTCAGGATTTTGATTCAGAATGATTCAGTCGTGATTCACACCGGGAGAAATTATCTTTGCCGCCTTGGCATTCCTTTTCCTTTTTAAAGTCAGGTGTAAAAAAAATAAATTAAAATTGCACCACTGCTGGCATTTATCTCCACGGCAGAAGTTCAAAAGCCACCTTGGCCATTTGCTAGCCCTGCCAGCTTTATGGGTGTCGAGAGGTCTTCCTTAGCCAACACTCAGGTTTTATGGCAGCCCAGAGAGAAGTGTTTCTCTTTCTCCTCCTTAATGCCCTACAAAGGTGAAGAGTCCACACACTCTCCAGCCAATTTGTGCTGAAATAATCTTACATTTGAAAGCTCTTCGAGCTCCCTGCCCTGGAGCTCCTTGGCTCTGTTTTTTTTTAACCTCATTGCTTTTGTTTCATCTTTCCCAATGAACATAGTGTTGCTCTGTTCTTCACAACGCTTGCAGATTTATTGAACAGGCTGGAAGAGCAAAGAGTGGGGGAGGAACACAAATGAGGTCCTGGAGAATCAGAATTTCAATGGAAATAATTGATTTTTTCATTTTGTTCGAAAAGAAAAAAAAAAAAAAGGAGAATTTTGAAAGATCTTCTTCCTTTCCTCCTGCTGGCAAACAGAAAGGAATGGCTTTTATTTCCTTGGAGGTGTCTGTGACCTCACGAGTTCATGAAGAGGTAACTGAGATGATGACAGCTAAATCTTGAAGTGAAACAATTTGTTCAGAGCTTCCCATAAAGATCTGACAGTGCCAGTTGTATTTGTCACAGATATTTATAAAGATATTTATAAACTCCACGCTGGTGGAGTTTAAAAGGAACATCATAAACCATAGGGCCATATGTGTTTCAGGCACACTTAATTGAGGGGAAAATGTGCCCCAAATTTTGAAAATGTCACAGTATTTTATACATGTAATCCAGATAAATTCCAGTTGTGAAGGGAATTTGAACCTTTCGAATGCTGTATTTGAGTATCACACTCGATAGAAACCATCAATGTTTCCTTTGACCTTATTGAGAGAAAATTCTGAATTTTCAAACCTGGGAAATGGGCCAAATTCCCAACCCTAAAAAGCTCCTGCATTAAAGCAGCTGGGCATGGTGCCTGGAGGGTCTGGCTGCTGAAGGACTCAAAGCAGTGCCTCCTCACCCCTCCTGCAGTCCTTGTCAAGGAACTCTGCACTGATGGTTTCAGTCAGGACTGCACTCTACATAGCTGGATTTTGGATTACCAGCTGGATTCCAGCAGCCAGCAGAAGAAAGACTGGAGAGAGAGGCTGGAAAACCACAGTTTTCCCTGTCCAAATAGCTCTGTTTAAACCAATTTACTGTTCATTTCTGATTAAGTTGTTGAGCAGATTCGTTCATCAGTCAGAACGTCAGAACCTGGAGACACTTCTGGGGTTGGGGAGATTGCCTTCAGTGTTCCCTGTAATTCAGAATTAACTTTCAGCAAAGTGCTGGAGAAACGCTGCTGATGCTCTTGGGAGAAAAATGTGTCTGTTCTTGCTCAGCCAACACCTCTGAGCACAGGAAATGCTGAGGGGAGTCAATTCTGGGATGAGCCCCTCCATGGGACTTGAAAAGAGCTCAGACTTGCTAGAGGAGCTCTCTGGCACCACAGAAGGATGAAGGACAGGAGGAATCTTTAATATCTGAGAGCACAGATTGTGCAGGTGCTGCTGTGATGTCACCTTGACCCTGGAGCTGCCCTTGGCCAGGGGAGCAGGGCAGAAATTGCCCTTTGCAGAGGGAGAGCAGAGCTGGGCTCTGGGCAGGAGCAGCACAGCCCCTGCAGCTCCCAGCAGAGTTACAGGCTCAGGGCCACAGCCCTTCAGATTGCTGCAGATGGAGAAAATAATGCTTTAAAAAAAAAAAATAATAAGGGCTTGCATTGAACTTGTGTTTGAGTTCAGCCCAAAGTGGCATTTAGCTCTTAGGTCTATTCCAGAAATAGTATTTCAGGCAGGATTGTTGTGATAGAACATCCCTGAAAACATCCCTGAGAACAGGGCTGGGAGGCTGAGGGAGGCAATGGGCAGTGAATTGGAATAGCTCTCTAACAAACCACTGATCCTGCCTCTTCCTCAAGAGCAAGGACTTTCAGGAACACAGAGTTCAACTCACAAGCAGAGTTTGATCCCTTTTTTTCCAGCCCAGCACTGCCCAGTGTAGCAGTGATGTAATTGGATGGCTCCACCTTGGTGCTTCTCCTTCCCCAGCTCAACATCACATCTGTTATGGTTTGTGCTGCAGGCTGTGATTATCCTCTATAGATAGAAATGTTCTATTGCCTGAGTCAAAGGCATTTAGTTCATCCACAGAAGTTATTGTTTGGAGGCCAAAATGTCTCCAGTTCATATCCTAGTTCTTGTTTCCATTATTGTATGTGTGTGATATTAATTTCTGTCTTTGAGGGGAAAGGAAATCCATGCAGTGCTATGAGAAGAGGGCAGAAATGAAAGTGAATGTCTGAGGACATCTCTGGTATAACTTTTCACCTTGGCAATAGCATATATTTAGGGGCTCCATTTAAATTAATTTAAAAATTTTTACAAAACGTTGGAAGGTATCCCAAATTTTATCTGGGATAACTTAGTTTTCTCTTCTTCACTAGGACAGGGCTAGCATTTATCCTTGGGTTAAAAACTAAGAAATTAAATAACATCAAGGAACCCAAAAATCCACCATGATGCACATAACATATGAGAGAATTAACTTGCTCAGGTGGGGCTTCTTCTAGAGGTTTAATCCAAACAGAAACAGAATTTTTCTGCAGGAGTTGGTAAACAGAAACTGGGAAACAGTTAAGCCAAGTTCCAAAACAACTGTGATTTATATTTACTTAGGGAGATGCATTATAGTCATCATTGCCTTTTATCTCGGCCATAGTGTAGAAAATTACCTTGCACTGTCACAATTTATAAAATACTCTTGGAATGTTTATCACCAATGCACAGTCATAACAACAGCAGCAAATGGCAGGATTCTCTTAACTCCTAGCTCTTCATGATATTCAGGAAATCTGTACTAGAGGTAGCCAGTAATTGGCAGAGATGGGAAAAAAATGTAATAAAGTTGTCGAAGTTACTTTCCACTAATAAAAACTCCTTTAGTTAAGGAACTGCAAACTTCCTGCAGAGGGTGACACTTGTCAAGTAGGTGTGAACACTGAGAGGAGTGAGAGGCAGAGGTCCAGAGTGTGCTCAGGACTGCCAGACTGAGCAGCTGCAGATCCTCCAAAGTCCAGTTCCCAGCTCTCTCCTCCAGCACACTCTCCTTGCCATCTCTCCCTGTTCCTGGAAAAAAGATTTTCCCTTTTTTCCCAGGAATGTTTGCAGTTAAAAGCTGCCAAATTTGGCCCGAAAAATTGTACCTCTGCAATTCAAATGCACTGGTTTGGCATCCTCAAAGCCCATTTAGCTGTGTTATTGCAGAGCTGTCAGCCAGCCAGAGTGGGGAGAGCTGAACAAACCTGAGCTGAACAAACACACCGAGCAGATTGAGGGCAGAGAGCACCCAGTGCCACCCTGCCCTGCCCCTGGGGAAGGCAGCCAGCTCATTTATTTAAAATCAAGCTATTTCAGCCAGCTGCACAGCCAACTTGGCTGCCCTTGCAGAACCTCCTTGGCGTTTCCTTCAGCCACGGTGGGAGCTCAGAGCTGCAGTGTGAGGAGGTGGCTGCCTGTCCCCCAGGCTGTACACGGAATAAAATCTGCAATAGCCTGGCAACAAGGAGTTGAGCACAGCAAACTCAAACACCCCAGCCTGACCCTGCTTGTTCAGGCAGAGCCTTGGTGCTGCTGCTGGAGTTAAAGGCACAGATATCTGACCATGCCCAGGCTGAGGCTGAATATTCTCTGTTCTCCCTCACTTTGTGCATGGCCAAGGCCAGCCAAAGCAAAGATTCCTGCTCTTTAATTATGGGATTGGTCACAGGAGCTCCTACCTTTAGAAGTGCAGCTCAGCATTGGAATTATTTCAGCAAGTATTCTTCTGTTCCTGTTAAGGGATTGATGGATTCAAGGTCAGGACTCACGCTGGATTGATTTCTTGCCAGGGGATTTAGACTTTTAAGTGATGGATTGTGTGGCGAGCTGATAAATTTTCTAAAAATTAGTAAAACTTCACGGTGTAGCTTTAATTGTTAGTGTTTTCTGAGGAGTGGATGTGTGTTCTGCTGTTCTGCTGCTGCTTCCTCCTGCAGAGAGCTTTCACAAGACCCAAGCCCTGCTCAGTGGCCTCCCACCCTGTTTGATAGCTTTTGTCGATGTTTTTTGCACCATCCAGCCTCAAGTTTGGGCTCTGGAGGGTTTTGTGTGAGCCCAACCAGGGCCAAACAGAGCCTCAGTGCTGCTCCAGCCTCCTCTGGAAGAAAAATTCCTGCAGTTCCTTTGTGTGACTTCATCCTCACATGGAAATAAAGCAGCAGTGTGGTCCTTGAAAAGCCAAATCCCATTCTCCTCCTCACCTACTCCCTGTTTAGCATTCACCTCCACGGGTGGCACTGCTAAGACTCCAATAAGATTTCATCAGTCATGGTTTTGCAGTCGTGCTGAAAAAAAAAAAAAAAAAGAAAAGTTGAGATTTCATTAAACAATGCTGTGCAATGAATGGAGAGGGTAAAATTTGGGGAGATTAACTGGGCTGTGCTTGAGATGCCAGTCATCTTGAGAGCAGTGAGCAGTGTCAGGATGGATGAAATACAGAGTGCTGGAGAAATGTCACCAGTGGGAATGAGACAGCGACTTCCCCAGAGAGAGAGGGATGTATATATTTGCTTTAATAATGTCTAAATGAGAATCTCAGATTTAATTCTTCACAATAGCGTCAGGCAGGTTTTGAAGGCTGATGGTATTTTTCAGAAAAGGCTCATATCTCTTCTTCTAGAGGTGAGCAGGGAAGAAACCCTTCACCAGCCTGTTCCTGTTAATTGTAATATTATTCACATCCTCTTGTAATTATTTCAGGATCTGTTCCAAATATTTTTTAGCTGGAACCTGATGATAATGAACTTCCAAGGCCTGTTTTCCTCCAGCTTGCAGTGTCATGCTAAATGGACTGCAACAAGGAGTGTTGCTGTGCCTGAGCTGTACTAGAGCCAGATCATAATTTGCAAATGTGTTTTTTGGGAGCTGCTGATATTTCTCACCACCTCCTTGCAGAGGGAGCAGAACACTTCCCACTGCTGAAATCTGAGTGAGAACTTTCCAGGCTGATCTTCCTGCCAGTGACCAGGAAAGCATAAAGCAAGGCTTTCCAGGGGGGTGAGGAGTCTGGGGGAATGCAGCTCCCTTCTATTTCTCTGACAGCCATTGGAAAGGCACCTGGTGTTTTGGAATGACAGATTATCTCCCTTCTGACAAACAAACTCCACCTTTGGTGTCTCAGTCCCCCCAGAGAAAACGTCTCCAAAACCAGCAGTGGTGTAATCACAATATTGCTGCATTAGTTAGTGCTTGCCTAGCCAAGTGTCTATGTGTCTATATATAATTTATCTTTTTTCACACCAGTTCCCCTGTCTTGGCTAAAATTAAGGCAGAACTGGTAAAGAGGAGAAGTAGGAAGCTCAAGAATTAGAGCACTGATGATAGAAGGTGATTCATAATTAAGATTCTTTCAACCAGATGGAGCCCAGGAGCCAAATTGTGAGCAGAAACTCACCTGTTGCAGCCAGAGAAAGGTTAATTCAGAGCACACGAACCTTTCAGGTGCTCAGGGAGGCTCCAAGCTCAGCCCTGCAGGATCAGAACCCTCTGTGGGCACAGAATGGCTCTTGGTTCACCATGTGGTTAATTGGCACCACTGGAGCAGCTCAGCCTTCTGCAAGGAGGAATAGAATCCCAGAAACCGTTTGGACAGGAGTGTCTCAAATTCATTTGCAGGCAGCATAATTAGCTGGAATGTCATTATATTTTGTCCTTCTGAGGTGGCTGAAATCTTGCACATTTCCAAAAAAATACTGGAGCCAGCCACACACAAAAGAGAACAACTTGATTTAGTCTGGTGATATTTGCAAAGTAATAAAAGCAGCAACATTCTTAGGTGAAGTCATATAATTAACATATTCTTTCTGAGTGGGGACAGCATGTTTTTTCCTGTAACAATTTGGATTGCTTGGTGGCAAAGTTATGGGAGGAAGGTTTATTCTCGTTCTTCAAGGGCAACAATATGCTAGAGTGAAACCATGCCATCATTTTTTTTTTCTCCCCCTTATCAGACATTTTATTGTTCAAGAAAAAATGTTTCAGGGGAAAAAAAACCCATAACATGGGGTGAATGAACAATGTGCCTGCTGTTTGTGGAGATAAACACCAGCCAGACAGAATGGAAATTAAAGACTCTCATCAGAAGTGTCATTTTTTACGGCGGTGGAAATGTTTTCTTCAGCACCATGGTAGAAACTCCTAATGTCAAATATTAAAGCACTTCCTCAAAAATAAATCCCAATCCCTTCACAGCAGTTAGATGTGATTTGATGGCTCTTGGCACATGGGCCAAAAATGCTGTTGAGTAGCTGAGCTCGTTGTTGGCACTATCAGCACCTCTTCCATGGGTTTTTCCTGGGGATGCTCAGTCCCTGTCCCAGGGAAGGGACAGTCCTGGGGCTGCCATGCTTTGGGAACCATCCTTGTGGATTCAACCTCCCAGCAGGAAAAGCAGGGAAAGCAGATTGACAGCTCTTGTTTTCAGCTCTGCTCTATTCTTAGAGAGGAGCTACATTAGGAGGATGAGTCGCTGTAAAGCCTTTGCCAGCAAATGATAGATCCTCTTCTGGGTCACGAATTTTTGTCACCTTGTGTATTAATAGGATCTGCCAAGGATTTTTCCTGAGTTTCCTTGCTTGCAGTCAGTCACATGGGGAGCAGAGCCACAAAGAGTTGAGCATCTGTGACCCAAATGCTGGAGAGGAGAAGGGAGGAACCACCGAATAAGGACACAGTCTGGAGCCAGGAGGGGATTGGTTTATCAGAAGGTTTCTGCAGTGTTTTGGGGATCAGAGGGGAAGGGAAGGGCAGCACTGAGTGCTGTGGGTTTTCTCACACACCACATGCTGCCCTTGATGCCTCAAGCAGAGGGAAAAACAATTAGGTGTAGAAAAAGCAGACAAATTTATTCAAGGCACATTTGGCCAAGCAAAGTCCCCCTCAGGAATTACACCCAAAATGGGCTCAGGGTCAGGATATCTTCACCTTTTATAAGTTTTGTTTTATTAGCACATTGGTCCCTGATGCTCCAATCACCCCTTCAGGTGATGATATTGATCACCCCAGGCTCTGCTTCCCCCTTTCCACTGTTGTTTAGATATTTTTGGGCCCTAGGGTATCAAATATGTCCTTGAATCTCCATCCAGAGAGCTTTATTTTGGCTAAATGTGTTGGGAACAGAGGTTTTCAGCATTCTGTAAGAGCACAGAACTACACCAAGTTACAGATACATGAAGAGCAAAAAACCCTAAATTATTAAGGTCACCCTTAATAATATAAGGGTGACCCTAAATATAATATAATATAATATAATATAATATAATATAATACAATACAATACAATACAATACAATACAATACAATACAATACAATATAATATAATATCCCTAATATATAAGGTCACCCTCACTCCAACCTGACCCAACTGGGAAGGACTTTACAGCAGGGACAGCCAGAAGGACAGACCTGTGAGCACAGTGCACACCTGTGACTGAAATCTGAGGTTGTGGTTGATCATTTTGCACAGTTGAATAGAAGCAGCATGGTCTGCCCAAGCTGAGGATTTGCTGTGTTCAAATTGAGATTTTCTCTTGGTGATCATGCAGCTGCTGCTGAGCAAGGGGAGAGATTCCCATGGCATTGTACCTTCCAAATTATGGAAGTAACCAGCATTATCCCCTCCTCACCCCTCTGCACCACCAGTATTTCTCAACCCTGGAGAGCACAGCAGTGCTTCAGTGTCAGAGATGGGATTTTCCTGCTGCCAGAACCTTCCTGGGCTGGGGCTGATCCATGTCAGAATCTCCTCCTCAGCAGCAACAAGCATTTTCCACATTTATGGATTGCTCTCTGGCATACAAGACCTAAAACCTCATCCCATGCAATAACAGAACCTCAGTTCACCCACAGACAGCACTATGTAACAGTTAGCTTTTTAATTAAATGGTAAAGAAACAAATGAATAATTAGCCCGCAGATAATGGGAATTAGCCCTTGTGTTATACATTAAATTCTGTTCCAGTTACTGGGCTGCAGTTGCAAAGTGCTGAGCTGAAATCCATGCCCTAATTATTCGCCGTGATGTGAGTGTCCCAGCTTTTGGTGCTAAATGAATGTAGGTAAAGATAAAAACGTATTACAAAAAGCTAGGATTCTAATGTAAGATAGGCCAATGCTAATTACTGGCTAATCATTGTATTAGAGTAATTATATTATGTGCTTTCAAAGCCTTGGTTAGTGCCAAGCTGAGCACTAGCATATAATTTGTCAGAGAGGAGTTAATTTTTCTTGTTATCATAACAAGAGAGCATTTCCCCTTTTTTCCTCGGGATTTTTCAGGAAAGTGTGATTTTACCACCATTCTAAATGCTTTTCCTCTCTTGTTAGTCTTAGGGAACTGTTTAACCAATGCAGCTGGGTCTGATTCAGGGCAGATTTCCCTCTCTGCTGCACTAATGGGGAGAGCACAGGCAGGCCCTGTGCTGATCAGTGCAGGGCAATTGTGATCATTATTTAAAAGTGTATTTTCAATGGGATTATTCACCGCTGCTCTCCTCACTGGAGCATTTTACCCAGGCAGGTAAAATGTCATTTTTTGTAAAATGTCATGGCAAGGAGTCATTTTTGGGCTTAGCCATCCTGGAAATCTCCCAGACCTTCTCCTCCTGAGCCCAGAGCAGCTTTGTCCTCTGCTTCTAACACACTGAGCATCCTTAAATACCTGAAATAAATACAGCCATGGCAGCTGAGAGCACTGAAAGTCAACACAGGATTTTTAAATAACTGTTTACCCTGATAGCAATTATGGGAAGATGGATGGTTTGGATCTCTAGAGCAAGCAAATAGTTAGAAATAGCTATATTCTTTACTTAACTTCTGTTCCCATTATTCCGCAGACATGTGGAATATATCATTAATTTTAAAGAGGGAAATAAAACCAAATTGAAGGGCCTAGATTCAAAGGCAGCACCTAAGCATCACCATTTATTCTCCCTGTAATGGCTTGAAAATCTGTGTTGAGCTTCCTATGACAGAGCTGGCAGAAGAGTGCTTCCAATTAAATACAGAATTTTTTTTTTTTTTTATGGATCAAATTTAGAAACTTTGACTAGTTGAAGGTGCCTGTTAAACTTTGTGGGGACAAATGGTTCTTGGATCCCTTAAAGATACACCATATCTGCTTTTTATATATTTATACAGGCAGTTCTTTCTGTCTGGCTCACCTAAGATAAAACCCATTTTTTTCTCCTCATTCAAAAATAATGATTGGATTTGGTTTAATTTATTTCCCGCTAAATCTTTCCATCTTGGACAGACTGAATGCACTTCCTGATTTAGCCCTCTGTGATCCTGGGGGAATGGCTGAGCTTTGGGACACTTTTCACACTTACAGCTATACCTGAAAATTAGTTCTTTTTGTGCAGATTTTGGGGCAGTTTTTTGCATGTTGCTGATGATCTCTAATTGGAAATAATCTCCAAAGGAAATTATCATTATCTGGCATCCTTTATGAGAAGCTGATCCTTTATTTCAGTGCCTGGAAAGATGAAGAGCACTTTTGAGAAACCTTTGGAGCCCCAGCTGAGTGCTGATGGCATCTCAGGGTCTGAAGAGAGGGAGATAATTATTGGGAATTATTAATAGTGAGGGAGGAGCTGAGGAGCTGCTGCTTGACCACCCTGAATGGTCACTGGGGAGCTCAGTGTCACCTGGATCTGCTCCAGACAGGTTTGGAGCAGCCAAGGGTCACTGTGACTGTGGACAAAGCTCATTCATTAAAACGTTAAATTTTTATTTTAAATTTAAATTTTAAATTTTAATTTTAAAATTTTTTTTAAAATTTTTATTTTAAAATTGAAAAAAAAATTTCTTTCTTGTTATTTATTAATTATTTATTTTATTCCATTGCTTTTTTAAAGCAAAGGAACGAGCTGCAGGAATGAGGAAGGAAACTTGGGCATTTCTCAGGATGAGGGGAGGAGAGAGAGGGGGAAAAGGCAGGATTTGTAGGATCTGATGGATCAGCCAAGGAGCTGGCAGGTGCTGCTGGGTTACTGGACAACTCTGGAGCATGATTTAGTGTTATCCACTGCTGATGATCGATCCTTTTGTATCTGCCTCTTGCTGAACGATTTATTCTTTATGAAGGAAGATGCTCTCCTACCACTGCCCTGAGTGGAAAGGCAACTCCTTCTCCTGATTTATGGAGAATACAAATCCAAACTGCTGTCCCAAAGCTGCTTTTGGAGCAGCTTTTTGGAGTCCCAAGGCTCCACGTTGAGGGTGACACAGAAATCTGGGGTGATGGGACTCCTAAAGGTGTCACTGGAGCTACCTGTTTATAGCTAATGTTAATGCCTCCCGTTTGGAGAGACAGGCTGCCAGCAGAAATGTCCAAAATTTCCTCACTCCTGATGAATCTCAAGAACTGTCCAGAGCAATCTCATGAACAGGGGAAATCCTGACTTGTGAATACTCCAAAGCAGTGTGCAGCAGGAAATCTCAGCTCTCTTTTCCGTTGGTGTTCTGAGCAAACCTCACCGCAGAGACACCCCAAATTCCTGGTTTTCAACCAGAACCACCCTGTGTGTTGTGGGAAGGATGGGCTAAGGCTCAGGGGCTGAAGGCTGGAGTTTTTTAAGAGCCAAACCCTTCCATTAAACCCCATTAACTGCCACAGACCTTCAGCAGTGCCTCTTTCCAGCCTGACCCTGGAAAGAAATTGTAGCAAAATATGAAATGGCTTTGGGTGAAAACAAAGCCAGAGGCACAGGCAGAGCTAAATCAGTGATTGCTGTGGTGGAAAAGCAGGGTTGTAACACTGACCTGCTGTAAATTCTCAGACAATCCTTTCCCACTCGGAATTTCTATTTTCTGTCTTGCAGTATTTGGCTGCCTGGATTGCCAGGCTCTGCAGGGCAAGGTTTGCTCCTCACAATGTTTGCTCTGCTATTCATAATAGAGTCTGGCTCTCAGGTGGTGCTCTTAATCATGAATTATGTATTCATGGTAATGCTGAGGAGTCAACTCACAGAATCTTACCATAACTGACAGAGATGAGACTTTTGGGCTGGATTTTTACAGGTGTATAAGCTGGGCTGGATTTTACAGGTGTATAAGCTGTACTGGATTTTTGGGCTGTGTTCTACAGGTGTGAGAACTGTACTGGATTTTTGGGCTGTGTTTTACAGGTGTGAGAACTGTACTGGATTTTACAGGTGTATAAGCTGTGCTGGATTTTTGGGCTGTGTTCTACAGGTGTATAACCTGTGCTGGATTTTTGGGATGTGTTTTACAGGTGTATAACCTGTGCTGGATTTTTGGGCTGGATTTTACAGGTGTGTGAACTGTGCTGGATTTTACAGGTGTATAAACTGTGCTGGATTTTTGGGCTGTGTTTTACAGGTGTGTGAGCTGTACTGGATTTTTGGGCTGTGTTTTACAGGTGTATAACCTGTGCTGGATTTTTGGGCTGTGTTTTACAGGTGTATAACCTGTGCTGGATTTTTGGGCTGTGTTTTACAGGTGTATAACCTGTGCTGGATTTTTGGGCTGTGTTTTACAGGTGTATAACCTGTGCTGGATTTTTGGGCTGTGTTTTACAGGTGTATAAACTGTGCTGGATTTTTGGGATATGTTTTACAGGTGTATAACCTGTGCTGGATTTTTGGGCTGTGTTTTACAGGTGTATAAACTGTGCTGGAAGTGCCAGAGCTGGGGCATTCTGGGACAGGAATAGGGGGAAGGCAGAAAAAGGGACTTTATGGTTTCTGTAAAGGGGCTTTATGGTTTATGGCCCTGGAGACCTTGGAAGGGATGGATGACTTGTCTGGTTCCTGCACACTCACCCACTGGCCCTGCAGAGTCACACCCTGAGCTGCTGCCCTGCCGTGTCCTCACTGTGATGTGGCACTTGGGGACATGGCTCAGTGCTGCATTGGCACTGCTGGTTAACGTTGACCTCAGTGATCACAAAGCTCTTCCCCAGCCTCGCTGATTCTACAGGAAGCACAGCTTTGGTCACTAACTCCAGCAGAGACTGAGATAAAATCCCTGATGGTTTTTAACCACTTTTCATGTTCCATCGAGGGGATGGAGACAGGGCAGGGCAGAGCTCTGAACAACGATGACAACGATGAATCTCCATCCCTGCAGGGCTGTGGCTGCTGGGATAACTGGGCAGGACATCCTGCTGAGCTCTGCGAGGGCAGGGCAGCGATTTGGGGCACTGGAGGTGCAGAACACACCCTGAACCCTTTTTTCCCAAGCTAACCCCAGGGCTGAGCAGAGGCTCTGGCCAGGCAGCACTCAGCAGCCAGCGGATGGCACTGTTGTTGCAAGGAAACTTGGGAAAAAAAAAGAAAAAAAGGAAGTGGACAAAAAAAAAAAAAAAAAAAAAAAAAAAAAAGGGCATTTAGCACTCCAGAACTGTTTGGATGGAAGTTTTCCAGTGAAAACAGTTTTGCCGAAATGGAAACGTTTCACAGCACATGTCTCTTCTCCATGAATTTTTAATGGAGAAAAATGTAAATTAATCAGTTTGACTTTATAATTGCAATATAGCTTGTTTTGCCTTATCCCATTGAATCGCTTTATTAATTTGTATGGGTACACAGTTTCAAGATAATTCTTAATTTTATAGGGGGGTTTTATCCCAGTGATTTAAAAATCTCAAAAACCAAACGGAATTGCATTGTGGAAAAGGAAGAAACATTTTGATATTTTTTAAAAATAATAATACCAACATCTTTAAAAAGCCTTTCAGCTGCTGTCCCAGTGGAAAATATCCTATTTGACTCTCCATGTGAGACAAAAATATATTTCTGAAGTGGTTGAATTTTGTAGGGAATGGCTGATCTGTGCTTGGATCTGCTCGGAATGGATCTTCTGGACGAAACCTGAGCTGCTGTTTCCTGGTGCCATGAGTGGCAGCGCTGCCCATCAAGGACATCCAGCCCAGCCATTTGTCACTGTGGTGCCAGGCAGGTGACACATCCCTGGTGTCCCTGGGAGCTGCCAGGGCAGGGAGTGATGCCAGCACAGGACAGCAGCTTCAGGGAGTTCTTGTTTATTAAAATAAGTGGTGTGGTCAGAGTAGGAGCAGCTCTGTGTCCTGTGGGGTGCAGTGAGAGCTGTTCAGAGGACAAAGGGAACAAGAACTTGTCACCCTGCAGAGGAAACACCTTCCCTTCACTGCCTTCCAAAATCCCCAAATATCCACTCTATCCCCCTGGGGTTTGTTTGTTATGGCAAACGTGCAAAGCACGGGGCTGTTGTGCACAGACAGGGGAGTTATTTATAGGGA
This sequence comes from Entomyzon cyanotis, assembly GCA_024500445.1. NCBI lineage: Eukaryota > Metazoa > Chordata > Aves > Passeriformes > Meliphagidae > Entomyzon > Entomyzon cyanotis. Next base: position 1,393,264 of record JAKEPQ010000852.1, read on the forward strand.
CTCCTCATCCAGCCTTGGATGGATCCCAAATCCTCCATCCTGCCATGTGCAAAACCTCCCAGAGCTATTCCAGACTTCTCAGCTCCTGCCCACTCCGAGCCAGGCTGCAGCTCCTGGGAGCAGAGCAGGCTGTGGGGTGACACCAGGGGCTGTGCCAGGCTGTGGGGTGACACTGCAGAGGCTGTGCCAGGCTGTGGGGTGACACCAGGGGTGTGCCAGGCTGTGGGGTGACACTGCAGAGGCTGTGCAGGCTGTGGGGTGACACTGAGAGGTGTGCAGGCTGTGGGGTGACACGCAGGGGCTGTGCCAGGTGTGGGGTGACACCAGGGGTGTGCAGGCTGTGGGGTGACACGCAGGGGCTGTGCAGGCTGTGGGGTGACACGCAGAGGTGTGCCAGGCTGTGGGGTGACACTGTGAGGCTGTGAGAGAGGCTGTGGGGTGACACCAGGGGCTGTGCCAGGCTGTGGGGGTGACACTGCAGGGGCTGTGCCAGGCTGTGGGGTGACACCAGGGGCTGTGCCAGGCTGTGGGGTGACACTGCAGGGGCGTGCCAGGCTGTGGGGTGACACTGCAGAGGCTGTGCAGGTGTGGGGTGACACTGCAGGGGCTGTGCAGGCTGTGGGGTGACACTGCAGAGGCTGTGCCAGGCTGTGGGGTGACACTGCAGGGGCTGTGCCAGGCTGTGGGGTGACACCAGGGGCTGTGCCAGGCTGTGGGGTGACACTGCAGGGGCTGTGCCAGGCTGTGGGGTGACACTGTGAGGCTGTGCAAGCAGGCTGTGGGGTGACACTGCAGAGAGTGTGCCAGGCTGTGGGGTGACACTGCAAGGCTGTGCCAGGCTGTGGGGTGACACCAGGGGCTGTGCCAGGCTGTGGGGTGACACCGTGGGGCTGTGCCAGGCTGTGGGGTGACACTGCAGAGAGTGTGCCAGGCTGTGGGGTGACACTGCAGAGGCTGTGCCAGGCTGTGGGGTGACACCGTGGGACTGTGCCAGGCTGTGGGGTGACACCCCAGGGATACCCAGGGACAGGGTGTGGCTGTGGGGTCAGCATGCAGAAATACTCTCGTTTCCTGCCTGGGGTCACCCCAGCTGGGCTGGCAGGCTCTGTCCCCCTGCCCTGCAGCTCCACACCAGGCTGTCACCTCCTGAAGTCACATCCCTAATTAGGGCAAGACAATCCCATCGGGGTGTTCAAGACGTGTGGATGTAAATGTTTCTGTAGCTCAGAAGGACCTCAGGCTATCCCAGAGGAACACCACAATTCCCACATTCCCTCCAGGGACACAGAGCTGTGCCTTTGTTGCAGAGAGCCCTTTGAGGGAGCTCAGCAAGGAAGAGAATCCCATCCTTTTCTGGGTTTGTTTGACACCCTTCCTTTGGTTCTGTGTCAACAGCAGAGGAAGAACCAAACCGTGTTACTACCTCTGTCAATTCTCAACCAGCACTGCAGAGTCTCCTCTCCTCTCCTCTCCTCTCCTCTCCTCTCCTCTCCTCTCCTCTCCTCTCCTCTCCTCTCCTCTCCTCTCCTCTCCTCTCCTCTCCTCTCCTCTCCTCTCCTCTCCTCTCTCCTCTCCTCTCCTCTCCCTCTCCTCTCCTCTCCTCTCCTCTCCTCTCCTCTCCTCTCCTCTCCTCTCCTCTCCTCTCCTCTCCTCTCCTCTCCTCTCCTCTCCTCTCCTCTCCTCTCCTCCCCAAATGAGGCAGAGAAATTCACACTGTAATATTAATAACTGTGGGGGCCTTTAGCCTTTAATAATTAACCAAGTGCTAACTGTAGCTGGATGTTCCTTTTTCTGACTCCAATTACAGCCCCACTTGGCCCAGGCTGAGCAGCAGAGCTGTGCCACAGCCCTGGAGCTGAGAGAAATGCTTCTCCTTTGGCCCACACAGCAGATTAAATAAAGCTCACACCGTGCAGCAGCCAAAGCATCAGGTGCTGCAGGAGAATCAAGTATTTCTGCACCTCAGCCCTTCCAAACCAGGCACCTCCTCAACACCAGAGCCAATTCCTGGTGCCTGCTGACAAATCAACTCACCTGGTCTGAGGAAAATGAAATGTTCCTTCCAAGAGGTGACAGCTGTTCTTATTCTTGCCACTTCTCCCCAGTGCTCTGCTGAGGAGGAGTCTCCTGCTCCTATTTCTGTCTGAAATAGAGCTGCTAGTGCAGCTCTGACAGGGAGTTTAGCATTGAGAAAACCTGCTATGATCTTTGCAAGGTGATGTTCAAGTCGTTGTTGTTTCAGTCGATGCTGTGAGTGTTCTGCTGCACCACCATGCTGTTCTGGCAGCATTGCTGCTCCCCTGGGCTCTGTGTTTGGACCAGAAATGTGGTTTTAGCTCTGTGTTTTGACCAGAAGTGTGGTTTTAGCTCTGTGTTTGGACCAGAAGTGTGGTTTTAGCTCTGTGTTTGGACCAGAAGTGTGGTTTAGCTCTGTGTTTTGACCAGAAGTGTGGTTTAGCTCTGTGTTTGGACCAGAAATGTGGGTTTAGCTCTGTGTTTTGACCAGAAGTGTGGTTTAGCTCTGTGTTTTGACCAGAAATGTGGTTTAACTCTGTGTTTTGACCATGAATTCCTGGCTGCTGGCAGCCTGAGCAGTTCTCAGCCACAGCTTTGGTGCTCCTCAGAGCACAGCTCTGCTCCTAGAGCTCTGTTGTGCAAGCAGAAGGGAAGGGAACCAGGCAATTGCAGATTTTGGAGGTTGCCATGGGTTCTGCCTCTGAATCCCAAACCTTCCCTGCCCTGTCAGGGAGAAGGGGCAGAGAGCTGATCCAGCTGGAAACTAACCCAACAAAAATAGAAATAATCAGCTTTTGTTGGTGTGGCTTCCCATCCATGTCTGAATTAGCTGAAGCAATTAGAGCATTGTGCCAAAAATTAATCAGAAGAGTAGGTGGAAGAGGTCTGGGATGGAAATGGATTTTGTCACATCGTGGATGTTTTTAATAATGGTAACTCTCAGAGTTATAATATCAGACTTTTTCTGACATAACAATACAGACAGGATTGCTTCACACATTTTGGACATTTTGGTAAAGATCATTTTTTGGTTTCTCCAAGCCTGTTCACCCATCTGTGATCTCTTCAAATGCCATTCATTGAAAACTTTGCACCACTAGTGAGAAAAAAATAAACAACCCACGACTTTTTAAAGAAAAAAAAGCTTTTTGTTTGCCAAAGTAATAGAAACCTGACTGTCCAAGAGTGGGAGAGATAACAAAACCAAGGATCAGAGGTGGCTGGTGAGAGGCTGATTGCTGAGTGTGTCTCACAATCTGCTCCTCCCATCATTTTGGATATTCCTCACATGGAAATTGGAGAAATTCCAGAAGGAACCAAACCCATTTGAATATCTGACATGCAGAAATCCCAGCAGAATCGCTGGTTTCTCACTTTTCCAGCAGAATCCCTGGTTTCTCACTTTTCCAGCAGAATCCCTGGTTTCTCACTGCAGGTGTCTCTCTGCCAGTTTGGGGAGCAAAGTTCAATTCCTGCTTTGATGTTCCACTTCCCCCAACCCAGGCAGGAGAGCTTTCTCTCTGTGTTTTGACCCAAAATTCCAGCCCAGTTTTCCCATCAAACTCACCAAACCCACCCTTTTGTTTCCAAAAATTCATTTTCTTAGCAAACACTCAGCCAGCTTCATTCTGGGTGCTGTGGCATTAACTGTAAATAATAATTATGAGGAGAGGATTTAAAAAAATCTCTGCAGGTTCTGATTAGGATAAAACCCAAGATTAAACCTTGCCTGGAACAATTGGAAAGCAGTAGTTAAATTCTCTGATATGCTTTGTTATTTCTGTTCCATGGCCATGAAGACCCTAGAAAAGGAGAAAATTACAGAAAATGCAAAGCAGAGGAGGGAAAATTACTTTTTAGGAGAAATTTGAAATTATTGCATCAGATTTCCTCTTCTTGTCTTTAACTTTGAGATCTGTGTCACGAGATATTCTGCCCAAATCTTCATCCACAGCCTTTCCAAAGCCACAGGAAGGTGCAGGATGGAAAATCAGGAAAAACAGTGAGGAAAAACAGCCAACAGGTGTTTTTAAGATAATCAATGAAGAATAATCCATTAAAAAAAGTCCCATGGAAATGGCAGCTGCTGAGGAGGAGGAGAGTTCATTTTTAATACTGGTCTCTTCTCCCACCTTATCAATATTTTAGAAAAGAAAGAGAAACCTTGTGCAGCTGCAGAGGCAATTTGGAGGGATTAAAAATTCATCCTGTTTTGAGCAAAGCTTTCAGCAGGTGCTGGAATCACTTCATCACAGGTGGGTGACCTGCAGAGCTCCTTTCCCATGGCTGGACTGGAGTGGAGATCCTGGGAATTCTGATTCCAACCGTTGTGGGTTACACACTCTGCCTAGAATAGCCAAAAAACCAAAGTCTGGGATGGAAAAGTGACATTTTCCCATCTGGTTTGTTTTATTTGGTGAGGGAATAGAGTCAAGCAGGTTACAGCAGGCTTTGAATTTGGCTCAGTAATTAAAAAGGCTAATGAACATCCACTGAAACTCCGAATTTGGGCTCTGCAGGAAATTTGGACAATTTTGCTTTTCACTCTGGAATGCAAAGAGCCATGAGGTTTAGAAATTTCTCTCCAAAATCCAAATCACCAAGCATTGTATTGAAGTGAAGAAGGAAAACAGGAAACCTTCAGCTGACACTCAGAAATCAAAACAAAACTTCAATTCCTAAAAGACTTTATAACATTTTTTCCCCATTGCTGAAAGGAAACCTAATTAAAACATTTCCTTCACAACGTTTTTCAGTGAAATTCCATAGCGATTGTGACATTCAATTGAACATTTTGCTTAAACAAACCACGTGGAGAAACACCACCTGGGAGCTGGGGAGACTTTTTGCTTTATTTGCAAAGCAATAAATAATTTGCTTTATTAGGTCCAAATGCACCTGAGAGCTTTGGGTGACAAATCCCTGAGCAAATGCACTCCAGAGCAGAGCCCTGGGAGCTCCCTGTGCTCTCAGAGTGAGCTGCACATGGCAGAGATGGACTGTGTCACTCAATCCCACTTCTCTCCAGAGCTCCTTGAATTCCCACCAACCACAGCTAATTGCTTTGATCAACACCAATAATCAGAAACAGCAAAGAATGCTCAGATTCTGTGCCTGGGCACTGGGAGAGCTGGTGTGACACTGCTGGGACAGTTCAGAGGAGGGCAGGGAGCAGTTTGGAGAGGGAATGTGGTGAAAGGTCTTGTTGGTACATTAAGTGTTAACTGGTGGGAAAAGAGCCTGGAAAGGATTTGTGCTTCTTGTGGATTGACAGGGATGCTCCAGTTTGGATTTACCTCTGCTGGGAGAGATTTCTCAGGCACAGAATGGCCCAGAAGAGAATCAGGGTGGGACAGGGAGGGCAGAGCAGTGGAATGGCAGGAGAACCAAGAGCTCCATGGCACAGACAGCCCTGGGGTGTCTGCAGTGCTCACAGGAGAGTTTCCATCCTCAGGGTGTTCAGAGCTGTCCTGTAGTGTCCACCAGCTTTGATTCTTCCCAGGATAAAATAGAATAAAATAGGATAAAAGAGAATAAAATAGGATAAAATAGTATAAAATTGCTGTGGGCAAGGAAATCCCTTCCCCAAACCTGCCTGGGAGGAGAAATGCTCTCCTGGACACAAGGAAGGACTCTGCTGTTCCACACATCCAAACTGCAAATCCAGGATGCAGCTGAGAAATAGTCCAGTGAAGAGGGAAAAAATTAAAATATGTGTTTTTCAGGCAGAGGATTCCAGCTTTGTGCCTCAGTGCTGGGCAGGTTTGTGCAGCATTTGTCGCAGGTAATACTGGAAATCTGTTCCTGACTAAACCCTAAATAATTGCTGCCAGAACACCATCGTGGTGCTGATGAATATTTCTCCAACAGGAGAAAAACAGCATGTTGATTCTTGAACCACAGAAAGCTATAATTGTAATTTAAAATCTGGCGTGTTGTTTAAAATACTAAATTCTTTATCTTTCAGAATCTTTATAATTATACATCTAAACCATCACTCTGAATACATTTGCAAGTGTTGTTCCATTTTTAAGATCTTCCCCAATTTAAATATCAAGGCCCGAGAGAAAAATGAAATTGAAAAATCCTACCTGCACGGAAAGCAAAGCCCATTCTGTTTCAAAGCTATTCATTCCTGTTACAGTTACAAAGAAAAAAAAAAAAGTTATAAAATTATAACACTTATTTGAAATGTCTTTTCTCACACAATAGCAAATGTTCCTGCTCCTCCTCTCACAATAAAACCACTATATCAAATAGTTTTTTACATGAAATTACAGAAGTGCTGGGGAAAAAAAAACCCCATAGAATATTAAAACTTCTCAGCTTCAGAGATGCCAAACTCTTATCAAGAGCTGTGAGAGGCTATAAATTTTCAGAAATACTGAAAGGAAAGGGGGAAAAAAATGGAGGTTTGACATTAACAAGATGATAACAGCCATTGGCTCTTGTTCACACCCCAGAATTTCAGCAGTGAGCTAATCAGGCTTTCAGTGACTTGTGTGGAGATGGTTCTGACATGGATCAGACTCTGATCTTTGGCCTGGCTGTTATTATCTGGAGTTATGCACTGGAAGAGTTTTGACAAAAATAATAACCCCCTGAGTGAGGCTTTCAAGGGCAGAGTGTGTCAGGCAGGTAAATCACACATCCCTGAATTAGCTCCACGTCCCTCTGATCTCTGAATGTAAGCAGAGCTCCTGAAAATCCAGAGCTTTGAAAGTTTGGGAGGCTGAAGGTTCTCTCTGGTGCTGATCTCAATGGGAAGCATCCTGCCAGTGGGGAAAAAAGGAATCAGCCATTGCTGCTGCTCCAGAATTTGTGTTGTGGCTTCATGCTTTAAATGGTGTTACAGGCATGGAAGATGTTATCAGAAATTGGGGGTTTATAACATAATTTTTGTGTAATTTCTACCAGTGGCAGCTAGGAACCAAAAAGCAGTGGGGAGAAGACCTGCAGATCTTCTTTCAGATCTTTTTCCTGCTCTGATTTGTGACTCCATTAGACAGCACAGTGGTTAAATGGTAACAGTGAAAACGTGTTGGGTACCTCTTGTGGTTTAAATAATCGACACACTGGTGCTGATTTGCAACTTAACTCAAAAATCCCTGGATTTGAAAAGCTTCCTCCATGCAGCAATGCTTTGGTGCTGCTGAGTTAATCATAATAAATGCCATCTCTGTGTTCAGTGACTGCTGAGTGAGGAAATGCAAGGAGTGATGTCCCTGAGCTTTCCTCTTGCTGCCTGTGCCCTGTGCTCTGGCAAAGCCCTGGAATTGCAATTGGAATTGCCATTGGAATGTGCCATTGGAATGTTCCACTGGAATGTTCCATTGGAATGTTCCATTGGAATTGCCATTGGAATTGCCATTGGAATGTTCCATTGGAATTGCCATTGGAATTGCCATTGGAATGTTCCATTGGAATGGCCATTGGAATTGCCATTGGAATTGCCATTGGAATGTTCCATTGGAATAACCATTGGAATGTTCCATTGGAATGTGCCATTGGAATGTTCCATTGGAATTGCCATGGGAATGTTCCATTGGAATGTTCCATTGGAATTGCCATGGGAATGTTGCCATTGGAATGTTCTATTGGAATTGCCATTGGAATAGCCATTGCAATAGCCATTGGAATTGCCACTGGAATGTGCCACTGGAATGTGCCATTCCATGCCTGCAGCTGCAGAGCATCCTGCTGTGTGCAGCTGAGGCTGGAGCTGCCAGCTCAGTCCATCCTTCTGCCCATTCCTCTGCCCTGCTTCCTGTTCTCCTGAGAGGAAAGTTACTCCCTGGGGAATCCTCCTGCTCTCTGGAGCAGCAGCACTTTGGGGGTTATTTGGGATCACCTGCCCATCCCCAGGGCTCAGCTTTCTGCAGTGCAGCCCCTGGAGGGAACGGCAGCTGAGGTGTCTTTGTGCCTCACGTCTGCTGTGGTATTTACCAAAAACTGCAATTGCTGGCCTTGGTGCCAAGCTCAGTGACAAGGACACATCTCAGGATGTGTCTGCAGGCATCCCTGTGTGCTGGGCTGGCTCTGCAGCAATCCCAGCCTCTGAATTGTGTCTTTGCCTGCACAGGAGGGAAAGGTGCAGCTCCTGGAAAAATCCCAGCAGTGCAAAAAGCTCAGCCTCACTATTGACTGTGAATTTTGTGATAGCTGCCTTTGGGGCTCAGGTTCATCCATCACTGCCACTCCAGCCTCAGAGACAATCCATGTGCCAAGGAATATTTTAGGTGTTGTTTGGGTGTTCCTGGTGCAACCTGTGCACTTCTGGCCAGCTGGGGGGAAGAGAAAATACCACAACATTTCACCTAAAATGAAAATTCTTTCCAAGTTTTGGTGCCTAAGCTGCAGTTTAGAGAAAGGAATTGAGCTGAAATAGTCCTACAGTGACATGTTTGATTGCTGAGGAGAGGAGATGTAATGATTTTGGACAGCAACTGTCAGGGTTAAGAAAGTTATTTGTTCCATTGGTTTATGGCACAGACTAGTAGTATTTTATTGTCAAACAGAATTAGTTTTATATCAAGAAGAGTGATTACTTGGGTTCACTGTGTTTGAGATTAAACTTGATGATTTCATGTCCATTATTGATTTAGGCTTTACATTCAGAGGAGTAGCGGTTTATATTTTACTTAAGGGGATTTGATCACAGTAGATGGAATCTTCAATGGTTTCTGCAAATAAATTAGTAAAGTTGCTGTGCCTTTTACAGTAACTGAAGAAGAAAAGTGAAAGGGGGTTTAGGCCAACAAGGAAAAAAGTGCAGAAAGATGGTGAGAGTGGTGCTTGGCTTTTGCAGAGTGCAGGTGACACCTAGGAATGGGTGCAGAAAAGCTGGGAGCACCCAGAAAAGCGAAGGCAGCAGCAGCAGCCCCAGGGAATGGTGGCTCTAGGCTGGGGACACTGTCAGCTCCTGGCAGGGAAGGGGAAGCAGCTGCCTTGCAATCCACATTATATTGACAGCAGCAAACCTCCATTTTCTGCATTGCTGGGATGCACAGAGCTGCCTCAGATCACTCTTATTTCCATTTAAACACTCTGCATCCTCATCAGTTACAATGACCAAGAGCACAACGAGGTAATACTCAGTAAAAAAGCAGCAGCACAGTGAAAGCACAGCTGAACATGCAGCGAAATCCTGGCTTAGATCCTTGTTTGCCTTCAGAAATACTGAGTCAAGTGTCCTCATTGAAATGAAGCTTAGTTTCAAGAGGAAGCAGCGCCTCAGGAACGCCTGGGTGGCTCCTGGGTTTGGGATAAACTGGAGAAGGAAAGAGCTGCCTGGTTTGGGGGTTGTTGCTGCTGCCCAGGAGAGCAGAAAGCACTGCTTGGTGTCCCTCACATCCTCACTGTGGGTGTCTGAGAGCCCCTGAGGTGCCCAAATCCGTGCAGGCTGGTGGCATCAGCATCTGCCTGTTGGAGAAGGAATCAGGAACCCCCAGGTGGCTCCTTGCATCCCTCCTGGGCTCAGAGACACTGCCAGCTTCCCGTTTCCAGTGTGCTTTCTGCTGGGGGGTCAGGGGAAGGAAATGCAGCTGATAAGGTGAACTCTTCTCAAGTTAGGGAATGCCCTGGGAAACTTTGGCTTTCAGAAGCCTTGGGTAGAGAAAAGCAGCTTCTGAGGGGCAGCAAATCAAATGGTTTTAGTTCTGTGCTCAGCCTGGATTTTTGCTAGTCTGCATTTTGGTGCTGTGCTGTGTGTTTTGAACCATTTGCTGAGTTAAAAGGATGCATTAGAATGGCTCAAAGCCAGCAAAGGACTTGAACATCCTCTCTGGATGTGACTGAGAGTAAACAGAGGCAACCCCACCGTATTTACAGATCTGCCAGACAAAGCAGCTCATTTCATGCATTTATTTCCAGGAACTGTACTGAACAAGTGTCTCCTGCTCCATGCTCTTCCATCATGACTGCAGCAGGAACTGCATTTGCTGCCACATTTTGCCATTTTTCCCCACACACAGGGATCTTCAGGACACTGAAATAGCATCAGTTTAGGGAAAGACCAAGAAACAAAGAGCCACAGCATGGCCTGTGTGTTGCCTGGGTTTTATCTTCTGTGCCAGCCTCACATGGGGCACTCTGTGGCTTCAGGCTTTGTTGAAATGGCCAAAGACTTTTCATTTGAAAATCCTGCTGATTAAAAAAAAAAAATTCCTACAGATAATTCCACGGTATCAAGAGTGTATTCTGCTCTGCCTACCGCAGGTTTAAACTGGAGGATTAAAAATACCCATTCTTCATTTCCACTAAATCCTAAGCTCCTTATTTGGGTTTTGTATCATCAGATCCCATTGTTTTTTCAACAGACTATCCCAAGATTATCAGCAGGAATGATACAAGCCTTCATCTGCACTGGTTTGTAAATCCTTATGCTGGCACATATGTTATTGGAAGCAAAGTAACACTATGATACCCTCTGAGAGTTTCAGAACAAGTCTCAAAACATCATCCACTTTGCTTTAATTTCTTAAGCCAGCTGCCTCTTTCAATAAGACAGCTCAATTTTATTCCCTCAGTAACCAAAGTTTTGCAGAACTGGCCAAGTGGATCACTGGAATAGAAAAGGAATACAAAGTTATTCTGCAAGGACAGCACTGGGAGGGTGCAGAATTGCTGATTTTGCTCACTGGCTCCATTGCCACTGCCCAGCATCTCCTGAGCCTCACAAACCCCACAGGATGCAATGTTTCCCCAGTGAGAGGAGCTCTGAGCAGCACCTCTGCCCTCAGCACAGCTGGAGGTGCTGCAGGCTGGCAGCAGCAGGGGCTGTGCAGCACCAGGACTTTTCCAAACTCCAAACTCCAGAGCTGACTCTAATTGTCTGTCTCTCGTCCTGCCTCAGTCCAGCTCCTAACGAGACCAGTGGGAGTTTCAGCTGACACAGCCTTCAGGATTTGGCCTGTTTAATTTGTGACAAATACCACTCTGCAGGTCTCCTGCCTGCCAAATCCTGAGGGCTCCTTTTTCGGAAGAAAAAAGCCAGTTGTATTTGTTGGGCTGTTTCTTTCCCAAATGAATGCAGTAATTATTTTCAGTTACACATATTGGGAGTTAAAATGTACCTCCTGTGAGGTGTTTTGGACAGTTCAGTGTGTGTGTGCATGTGTTTGTGCGTGGATAAAATAGAACTAAAGATGTTTTTTTCTGTACAAGCTCATTGTCAGAGCCCTGAGTGTGGATAGAGCCACTGGCAGCTCTTCAGTAAGATGCTGCTGAGGGGAATGGATGTCACAGGAATGGTCAACAGGGACCAACCACAACTGCCAGGATACAAATCAAAAACATTTCTTATTTCAGTGATTAAAAAAAACCCCCACCAAGTAGGGACTGACTGGAATTTGTGCCCAAAAGCACACCAAGGAGGAGGTTCTCTGAGGCACTTCCTAAATCACATCGTTCAATCCATTTGTCCAATTGACTTTACATGAAAACATATTTCAATACATTAGAATTTGCAGTAGTTCTCATTAAATCATTTCAGGTGATGTTAAATTCTCCCATTAGTACCAAGGCAGCCCTCAGCTTTGCAGTGAGTTTGGGCAGCCAAACCTCAGGTGTGGTGCAGCTGAAAGCAGTCAAAGGATGAAGGAAACACCTGAGGATGATTTTCAGAGCTGCATTGCCTGGAGGCCAAATTACCCCTGAGGCATCATGGGGTCTCTGTTTCTGCCTCTGCCAGAATCTCCAAGACATTGAGGAAAAAAACTGAGGCTCAAATTTCCTTTTTTAACATTAGCAAGGTCCTTTCCTGCAGCTCTTCTGATGAGGTCAGTGGTCAACTTCAGAATTGTGAGGCTCTTTGGGTCCAATGGGAACAGGAGAGAATTCAGAGGACTGAATCAAATATCTGACCTGTGCTGATTCCCACTGGAGAGCTAAAGGGACACGTTTAGTTTGTTACCTTTTCCTTTAGATCTAAACATGTTCTGTGCTCGTTTGGGATGTTCATCTTCACTTTTGGTGCTGGGGAAGGATGGCAGAGCTGGAGCAGCCTTTGAAGGGAAGGCTGGGTATAAAAAAATTGGGCTGTGTGATGCAGGGACTTATGATTTGTGTTGCTTTGAGGAAGGAGACACGGGAGAAATGCGTGTGTGACACCACTGGTGACTCTGCTGATTTCCTGCTCACCCGGCAGGGACACTTCACCCTCAACCCAGCAGCAGAGCACCCTGACCAGCATCAACACAAAATGGTTTAGTCAGTTAAAAAAAAAAAAAAACCAACCACATGAACATTATGTTTATTTCTCCAGCAAAATCTGTTTCTTTCAGTCTTTCATTTGCTTCTCTTCTGGCGACTCAAGTCTTTATTTCAGACATCTGCCTATAGAAAATAAGTATTTTTTAAAGGGCACATTAAAAGATGAAAACTGAAGCTTGAATAACTTAATCAGCATACAAATTACACAGATATAAAAGTTCTGTTTCATTGTCTTAACTTACAGTTTATTTTGTACAGAATTCATTATGTTATACATCTAAGACTTATTATATTGTATAAATATCTGGGGTGTGATGTATATACATAGTCAGTGTTATAATTCAGCAATTAATGTATGCATTTCACAATACACTATAGTGTATTTCAATGTAGTGCACATGATTTATATTCCAGAAAAGAGCACATCCGCTGTGAGAAATCACCATTTCATTCATAGGGTTTTTATTCATTCCACCTCGAAATCCAAGGGGTTTCTCCACCGTGCAATGGACTCTTTGTACTGAGTATGGCTGTAAGGTCTTCTCGAGCATTGCCAGGGTGAGTTCAGAGCCAGCAGCTGGAAACATGGTGGGTGTGAGTTGTGGAGAGGGGAGAGCAGGGCTGAGCCTTCCTGGGGTGGGGAGAGCACAGGGCTGGGCAGGGGGTGAGGGAAGAGAAGGTTCTGCACAAGTTCTGAGCTTCTGAGAACTTGCAGCTGCTGCTCTCCTCAGTCCCCCAGAGCTCAGGGCGTGGGACCAGCTGGGTTTGAAGGTTTGCAAACTCCCCATTCATCACCCTTTGCTCACAGGGCTGTCCTGGTGTCTCCTGCTGGATATTTGCATTCCACACACTGTACTTCCCTGGGAGCACAAAGAAAATCACCCCCAAATCCTCTCTACAAATGCCCAAAGTAAGAGATGATGTTTGGTTGGTATTAAATTACAGGTATTGCTTCCCTAGGACCTACTGAAGCATAATTCTAATTAATCTGACGGTACAGTTTCTATTTTTCAGACAATTCTAGTTTCCTGCATACATACTTACATACATACATTTTGTGCCTTTTGATCACTTGGCTACCACTGCTTTGTTCTCTCAAAAGCAGAGAGTCTTTTATCAATGTGTAAATGCTGTTCATTTAACAGCAAAGTGGAATATTATATATTCCATGAATAAAATATTTTGTTTAACAGCGTCACTGAAAAATATTTAGGTGAATGGGGAAATTGGGGGGAGTTGTTTAAAATAATTTAAAATTAAATTTGCTTAAATTTAAAGTATGCCATCATTTTGAAATTAAAATTTGAGATATTTAATTTAAAAGGAACTGATCAACTCAGAAGTATTTTGCATCAAATATATTCATGTTGAATATATTTTCCTTTCATCTTATGAGAAGTAGCATAAATGCTCAAATAGGGATAAATCCAGAATAACTCCATTTTATTGGTGTTATCCCAGTTTTACTGAAAATAGAGTTCTCTCTTCCCACTTCTTTTCTTTTTCTGTATTGCTTTTTTCCCCATGGTTGTATTGCCATTTTCCATGTCAGAGCTTTCATGTAATGACATGTGATGGAAAAGAAAAAAAGTTTCTGAACCTGCGGATTTTTCTTTTGGCAAGATTTGGGGATTGGATCTTTTTGGTCAGTTTGTACTACATTGAGCAAACAATAGTAAATAGGTTTTTGTGGTTCTGCTCTATGGTTGGGCCAAATACAAAATAACACGTTGGGAAGAGAAGTTAAATTCTAAAAAGGGGTTTTTATGCTGTTAGTGATAAGGATCTTTGTAGGAATTCATCTCTCCTTATTTCCTGGATCATTGAAAGGGGAGAGAACATTTGTTAAACAACCTAAGACTTGGTTTGACGCACAAGTTCTGCATCCCTTATGAAACAGAAGCATCTCTGTGCTCCATTATTTTCTCTCCTTAAAATTAGATTGTAACAGATGCCATCCCCTCCCTGTGCAGCTCAGTGCCAGCAAAAGTAAGTCTCTAATCACTTATGTAAGCCTGGTGTCCTCACTTCTAGTCTCAGTGCTAAAATTCCTGTATTTTGCAGTAGTTACATTGAACACATTCCCAGTTGTGGATTAGGACCCAAGTGCAGAATTTCCCATAGTTATCTGGTTTGTTCTAAATCACTGAACTATAAATTCAACTCCTACAAGATGGGAACTCCAGTGTGTAAGGCAGTTGTAATTTGGCTCTTGTGTTTATTGCACAGATCCATCACAAGAACATGTGCTTTACTGGGGGTTTTAGTGTTCTGAAAATTCAGGTTTTTCCTAACTGTAATTTTCAACTTATCTCAGTTATCCTTCAATTAAAAAATACATGTGATGTGTGAAATGGCAGCTTTGAACTTCCAGCATGTTTTCTTGCTGAAATGGGGAAGTCACTTGTGTGACTGCAGTCCCAAAGCATTTTCCCTTTCCTTCTTCCCTTTCCAATGGAACATGGTGTGAAGTTTTTCTCTTGAATGACTTTATGGCCAGAGGTGTTTGAGACGAGGTCTGGGCTGTTGAGGATGAGCTCCTCTGGCCTGCTGAACTCTACCACCACTGGATGAATTAGTACAGAGTAACAGTGACTCCAAGCTTTGCTTATTTCCTGGGAAATTTCCTTCCTATTCAGTGCATTTCAGTACCACGTTGGACTTTCTCACTCAGACAATAACATGTATTGTCAACCAAGCTGCTGTGTCAGCAAAGCCTTTCCCTTTGAAGTATGTGCTGGTTTTTTTACAGGTTATTTTTTCATGTTAGCAATGACAAAAGTGAACCCAGGGCTACTCCTTGATTTTTTTATTTTCCAGGGTTTATTATTATATTTACAGTTCCCTGTAAGAAGACACAACCCTTTCCCAGTAAGAGTTCTAATTCCTTTCTATGTTTCAAATACTAACGACCCATATGGAAAGGAGAAAGATCATCAGTGATGAAGGAGGTATCTCTGGGGGCTGAAGCAGATGAATAGAAAACTCAAATCATCATAAATATTACCGTACTACACTTTGGTACAACCGAAAAAGAAAAAAAAAACCAAACCCCTTCAAGGAAAATATTTAATGTTCCCTAAGTCAAATAAAATTCACAAACAATATAAGAGGAAATTAACCACATGGGGTTTTTTATAGCTGTAAAAAATAATAAGACTACTTGGCTGCATTGCACATAGGCAATAAAATGAGATTCATTCCGATCCCTTTTTTCCGTGAGCCTTTCAGGCTGTAAGCAAGAAATGTCCACTGTGCTTTACAAAGGACGACGACTAGAAAAAATCAATGCAAACAAACATCCCTTTCTTTTCCGATTTACCATTTCTCATGAGAGATGACAAACAAATGAAGTCTCCTCTGAGTCTGAGCGCAGTTGTATTAGCATTTTGCTATACCAGGCAGTATACACAAACAGCCATCGTGTGTGACACCTCCAACACCTAGTGAGCTGTTTTGGGGCACATCCTGGTTTGTGGTGAAACAGGATTAACTCAGCCAGCCGCCTGCACCTGCTCTCTGATATCAGCTCATCATCTCAGTACCTCCGGGGTTGGACTGTCTTGTTCCTATTGCTGACTGGACTGACTGCTCCACCATCCATAAACAGAAGGCATAAAGGTGATTACAAACGTAAGAAAGTAGTTTTACATATTGTCTTGCAGTCTTTCCATATAGTCCCTAAGTTCCTTGGAATCGCCAAGATTCATATCTTGGCAAACCCATTTAATATTATCATCACTGTCAAATAGAATTGAGTTGGTGTAGGGACCTCCATCCTCCGGCAGTATTGTTGTATAGGAAGTGAACTTTACTCGCTTCTGCTTTGGCCCAGAAGGATTTATAGGTTCACTTTTAACTTCTTTTTCACAAAGGTACTCAGAAGATCTGAGGATATGATTATGAAGAGTCTTCTGAGAACTCCCATTAAGGAGAAAGTTGCTTTCTTCAAACTGCATCCCTCTGTCAATCATGGTGGTGCACTCCTCTGACGGGAGCGAAATGTCCACTGGGTTTTCCAGCAGTTCCACCTCATTTCCAAGCCAGACCCAGTCATGGGAATGGGGGATGTTGCCTTGCTCGCTCACAGCAAACCTTTTGTGCCTGTACTTCCAAGCAAATGCCACACAGTTAATCAAAAACACCAAGATTGCTAAGCAGAAAACACAGAGCAGAGCATACATGCCAATCTCCAGGTCTGTCAATCCTCTTGAAGTCAATGAGAGATCACTGGGATTGTTTTCTCCTGGTATTTCTACTTGTGGAGGGAAACCCGTGAAGGCAGTTGGGTTATTTTGGAGCTGGCCATCCTCCAGGGACTCCTGATCAACGGGAGATATGAAAGTTGTGCTTTTGTTTGCATTGTCCTCGGGAGCAGACATGTCCTCGTGGTTTTTGGACCAGTCTTGTGCTGTCCTCTCTTGTTCTGCAGCTTTCTCTATGGAATTGCTCACATGGCTTTTAAAATCTTTCTCCAGGTCATCGATGTCGTTGGTGCTCCCTTTCTGGTCCAAATCTTTCTGCCCAAACTTCACTTTGACGTTTCCTTTCCCGACAGCCAGCACGCTCTTCCTCTTGGTCTTCTGGCAGGGCTCGCTGATGACCATTTCAATTTTAATCAGAGGTCCCTGGCCGTCCCCTTCGGCCACCACGACAGGCCAGAGGGACTGCAGGTTCTGGTGTGACGACACCACCATCTCATCCAGGGAGGTGATGGAGATGGAGAAGTCCTTGGAGTCGTAGATGTCTAGTGGTGTCACTGAGCCGTCGCTGAACAGAATCCAAGCGCTCACCACGGCTTCCTGGTGATGAGGGAAAAAATGGGTGTGAGAGAGAGAGAGAGCACAAATCAACTTTATTCCATTGGTAAAGTCTGTTTGACATTGGCGAAAAAAATACAGAGTTTAACTTTGAGCTTTCTTTTTGGTTTGGTTTGGCTTTTTGAAAGAAAATGTAAATGTCTGCTTCTTATTTTCTCACGCATGTTCTCTAGACCACTGAGGCATTTACCTCATCTTCAGGAACTATCAAAGAAAGTCATGTAAATTTAATAACAGTGCTGAAAATGATTCTTTTTTCTCAGTCTGAAGTGAGAAGCCTCTTTTGAATGCCAGAGCCTCATGATGAAAAAATCGTATTTCCAACGTCACGGTTAATTAGCTTTATAAAGGACCAATAATGAGGAATTTCTCTAATGCTGCAGTTCCAGTGCCTTATGTAATACAATGAGCAGAGCTGGAATGTGTTGGGCCAGTGATCCCACCCAGCTCACTGAACAAACTGGGAGAAAAACACATCCCAGTGCAGTATATTATACTTTCATATATGCAGGACTTGAAATATGCAGAAGTTATTGTGGTCTTTCCTGGGAACTATAGAAACACTCATAAAAATCACCATTTTTAAGGATGTTTTGACCAAACCAAATTGTCTTCTTCCTGAAAATTGCTAGTGCAAAAATTAGTTACACTTTCTGCATCATGTAAAAACTCAACTCTGTAAAACCCATAAAACAAAAGACATATTTGTTCTGTGGTCTCATTAAAATTTGTTCTGTGGTCTCATTGAAAGCTATTTAATTCCTCAGATTATATGGTTCAAAGTAAGCACAAACTGATCAGATTTCAGCAATGCAGGTCATGAAAACTTCTGTACCTGCAGGCAGAGGAACCTTTAGCTGAGCTGACTTTGTGAGACAATTAAATCACGGAATTCCCACCTCTGCTTGCACAGCCAGGCTGGATTTCCCCACAGAAAAAGGGGTTTTTGTGGCACATCCATGCTTTCTGTGCATTCCCAGCCATGTCCATCCCTTTCCTGTGCTCTGCAGGTCACCAGACCAGGTCTGGAGGGTTTCATGGTCATCCTGGCACTGCAGGGTTGGTCAGGAAGATGAACAGCCTTCTCCACGAGAAGTGACAGCTTTTCACAGCCATACATTATATGCCATAGCTAAAATTTACAGCAAGCAGCTCTTGCCCACCTTCTGACAAAGCAGAGTTTGATATATTGTTTGGTACATGAATTTTCTCAATGGTTTTGGAGCATACCTGTTTGGGAGTGTGCAGGATATCGTAGGCAGAGGTGGTGGAAACGATTGCTCTCTTATTGCCTTTGCTGATCTGCAGGGAGACAGACAAGCCTGAAACCAGCTGCACCCCCAGGTCTGTGATGGTCACTCGGTCATCCAGAACTATCACTGTCTTCTCTGCCAGGATGGAATCCGAGAGAGGAGACAGAACCTGGGGGAGAAAGGAAACACCTGCATGAAACAGCAGCCAACTGCTGGAGAGCAAGGTTAGCCTCTGACCAGCACAACAGATCCATCCTGCCTCTGTCACATCCTTGTCTAAGCTAGAACTGATCTTTCTCCAAGACATTACACTCATTTGTAGCTAAATTACTTCAGCTAAAAAAAAAAATTAATAAAACAACAAATTACTTCAAAATTGCAGCTTCATCTCAACAAAATATATGTAATATAGGATAAATAAATGGATTTGGTTTTGTTTTTTAAAGAAGTCATTTTTGTGGGGTTTGTCCTGTGCTGCACTGGATTCACAGGGAGTTTTACACAGTGTAAGACACTGATTAACACTGAAACTCAGTGAGGGGATAAATAAGTGTACAAAGCCTGGCTGAAAGGATCTTGGCCTCTTGCCTTTCTAGGGACAGAGGACCTGAATGAAATGAAAGTGAGACTTGCAAAGGAACTTTGAAAATCCCACTGGGTGCCTGCCTGCATTTTTCAATGCCAAAACACTCCTGCCAGTTGCTCCAAGACTTTGTTTCCAACATGCTCAGAGAGAGACACTCATCTTTATCCTGGTGACAGAAACAGCTGGTTCAAGCCCAAAATACTGGAGGTGTGATTTGTCTAAAGCAACATGAGAAACCTGCAGCACAGTTCCCTGCACTGGAGCTTCCTGCTCTTTTCTATCCATGGAGAAAAAGAGACATTTTAAGGGCAGAAATCCCTTGACCTCTCTATCCATTTCCCTCAGGTTGAAGGGAGCTGAGCCCTAAACTCCCTTTTTTTTGTGTTGACTCCAGAGTGTGACCAGAACATTTCAGGTGTTTGCAGCCATTGAGAAGAGCCCCAGTTGTATTCCTTTATTTTGATTAAGGAAGGTGCATGAAGTCAGACAGAGAGTAAGGTGGTGAACATACACACTCTAAAAGGTATCTGAAGATTATTTTTGTGTCCATGTTCTGTGATCGATTTTGTGAATATAAAGGGATTAATTTTTAAAAAACGTTTAAGCATATATAGATACATGTAGAAATTTGGTACAATTTCCCAACAGTTGTGCTCATATGGTCCCAGTTAAGTGAAAAGGATCTGCTGTGTGCCTCGTGTCACCTGCTGCACCAGCCAGAAAAATCTCACTGTGCCCGCACACTGAGATGGATAAATCCCTTCACCTAAATGTATTTATGGAAGTGACAAATAACCACAGTGAAAACCAATCCAAACTTCCTTTCATGCTTAGCACACCCATTTTTCCAGCTTGGATTTGTTCTGAGCTCAGTGAATTTCCTAAGCTGGTGTTCATGCACCCTGAGCTCTCTCTGCAGAGGCTGTACCTGCACCGTGGTGATCCCTTGCTCTCTCCCAGCCAGCACTCTGCCCTCCTGCAGCTTGGCAATCCTGGGTTCTTCCACCTTCATGAAGTCAGCCACCAGCTGGGTGATGTCAAACTGCCACTCGGAGCCCAGCAGGTAGCTCAGGTGACCTCCAGCCTCGGAGGATTCAGCCACAAACTGGGTGAGCACCCTGACCATGGCGTGCTGGTACTGCAGGGTGCAGCCTTTGCCTTTCTTCTCGTCATCCTCCTCATCCTCGCTGTCCCGGGTTGGCCTGTGAACACATCAGCTCCGTTAGCCTGACCCCCCAGCCCTGCACAGCCTGAAATGCACGTTTGGGATGAGATGGATGCTCTGGGATGCACACCAGGCTTTGGGTGGGCAGGTTACTAAATCTTGGGGAGATGTTCATGCAGCTTTTTTGTGCTGCTCAATTTAAAAGCTCCTGTCAGTTCTTCCAGTGAATTCTTTGTTTGTGTGGGAACTCCCAGCAGCTTGAAAATATGTCTGTCATTGCTGGGATCCCAGCAGAGCCCTGCTTGCTCTCCAGGCAGCAGGGAAATGGTGCAGAGGGCTGAAAAAAGCAGAGTGAAATGTTTATGAGAGGGCAGCTGTGGAACAAAGCCCTGCAGCAGCTCATCAAGGTGACAGAAGGTGTTTTAACATCCTTTCCTCCACCTTTGCCCAGAACATTTGTATTGCTATGTTCATCCCTTCACACCTCCTGTAGCTCCTCTGGGTTTCCCTGCTGAGGCAGAGCCCCCCAGCTCACCCCAGGAGCTCACTGATTCCTCTGCTCTTAGGGAACACACCTTGATTTACCTTCAGTCTCACCCAGCTCATGCAGTGTCTGCTGTGTTTGGTCAGCTGATGACCTCAGTGCCTTCCCAAACCCAAAAGAGGCTCTCAGGCTCCCACTGAGGACAGGGGTGACTCGGATTACTCAATGCAGAAACACCTGCAGCATTCCACACAGGTGTGTCCAATTCCTTCAATATTTTCTACCTGTCCCCCTTTCAAAATACAGCCATGAAATAAAACAGTTTTCCCTAAACCTCAGGGAAGGCAGCACAGTGATCTGTAGGGGATGGCAGGGCTGTCACACCTCACAGAATTTTGTTCACTTAAAGACCCACCTTAGCATCAATACTAGTATTTTATATATTTTTTTGCTCTTGTTCTTTGCCTGGGACAAACACATGGATTCTGTTATCTCTTCCAAGTCAGGTACTAAGCAGAAGGTGGTCACACTTTTACTCCCTGTGCCCCCATTTTATGGATTCATTGCTCAGAAATAATTTGCCTTCCTCCTGTATTTATTGAGCCTGAAGCCACCTCTGTATCAAGGGTGGGAAATACAGAGTAAGTCTCTTATTTTTCAAAGTATTGTGGGAGGTAGTTTCGTGGTTACTGTGTTCCTTTATCTTCTCCTTTGAAATAGCAGCTATGAAAAACTATTATAAAACAGAATTGCTTTTGTTATAAATTGTTTTATGACAAAGCTGGCAGACAGTAAGCTGAAAACATATCTAAGGAAAACCCTTGTGCTCTTCAAAATGACTGAAAATCCCAGTGTTACAGAGCTTAATACACTGGAAATGCATTTTCAATGCATCACTTCTTAGTTGAATATTTATATTCAACCTCAAGGAAATGGTCTTTGGTACCTTTTGGCTTTGTGTGTGTAAAACAAGTGTTCACCATTAGTTGCTGAATGAAACATCACTGAATAACCATGGAATTGTTAAAGAAAAAGACAAGGGTTCTAAAATAGCATTTAGATTTCACAAAGAGGTTAGTCTTGCAGAGTTTGTCTAGCTGGGTTTTTCAGGGGAACTTTCAGTTGTTCTCTCCTTCCCAGCACTGAGGTCAGTCAGCTCACAATTGGCAAAACAGCCACAAGGAAAGCTCTAGAGGGAGGAACATTCACCGAGCTTTTGTGGCCCAAACCCATCTAGACTGTGAAAGAATTCATGAACTCCTTAATGTTCCCACTTTCCATTTATTCCTCTATTCTGACCCTCTTCAACTCAGCTAAGCCATAACCCAGCTCTGAACCATCTCAGACTGTGGCAAAACCAAGCTGAGCTCTGAGATTTTGGGATCTGACCCTCTCTTAATAATGAAGAAAGTAACATTAGTGCCTGTGCAGGATTGGAGACAAATGTGCAAAAGCTATTCGGGTAAGAGGGACTTGTGGGATTTGGGGAAATTCAGGTAAGAAGGACTTGTGGGATTTGGGGCAAAAGAGCACAGAACTGATGGGGACCAATCTTGTTGTGGGAAAAGAGCCCCAGAATGTGTTCTGTGCCTTGCAGGAAACGTTCACATATTCCACATTGACTCCAGCATCATTTTACACAAGTGTTTCTGTTCCTGTTGCACAGCCTGAGCTTTGTCCTGCCCATGGAACAGATGATCTTCAAGGTCCCTTTCAGCCCAAACCATTCTGTGATTCTATGTTTTATTCAGATCCACTGGGTTGCTGTTATATTTATTTATGTACTTGTTTATTTCTACTTCCACTGTTTGAAACTTCACACCGCTGCATTGTCCAAGAGGAAATCTATCCCAAACAACCGGAGGGAATTATTTTTCAGCCCCAGCTCATATATCTGAGCTGTGGGAAGGATGGCCAGAGGGAAGGATTGTGGCTCAGGGGCACAGAGGGAGCACTCCTGCCTTTTTTCAGGATTAAGACTGTGTGGGCAGCCAGTATTTCCCACTGGATGGATGGATTCCAGTCCAGCCCTTTCCTTGGGTATCTTTAACAAACAATTCAAAGGCTCCTTTTCAGTACTAAAACATCTAGAGGTGTTTGCATACTTCTCAGAAATGTGTTTTCTATAGAAAAAAAACCAAAGTGGAGCCTCAGAAAAGCATCTCTAAACCCCAGAATGAGCAAGGCATGTTCCTATGGCAGTGCAAAGGAGACTGAGGTGTTGGAATTCTCAGCACAACCTTTGCAAGTCTCCTTTACCAGGTACCAACTCAAGTTCTTTCTCTTTTTTTGAGCAAAGGGATAGAATTTTCCACTTTAAAGCCATGAAGTCAAGATTTAGGCAGTAAGTCAGTGTTTTGTCTCCATGCATGCAACAAAATGTTTGAGATCCAGTGAATTGCAGAGTTGCCTTTAAACTTCTCATTACAGTGTTTTCAGTAAGCTTCAAATCCTTCATTAAGCAGGGAGCTCATTTTCTGCTTAAGACAAGTCCTGGTGAATAGAAGCTATTGCTGCATATTGTGCTTTTCCCCCCTTGGTCATCTCTGAAAATCTCTCCCAATCCTTCTCACCCTATTCCTTGCTGCTTGGCAAACTCGCTTGGAAGGTTTTTATGCTTTTCTGGAGCGAGCCAAGGTTGCCAGAATTAGATTTAATTTACATTTCACAGAGAGAAGGGCTTTGCCAGAGAGCTGAGTGAAACCATCAGCGCTGTTACAGGGTGCCTGTGAGCACTGATCTAATCAGGGATCTGTCAGCTCCACATTACAGACATTGTCTCTGAGCACTTCAAGTGTGTCTCTTTTCATTTGCACCCCTCTCAAACCAGGCAGCACCTTCTTGGGCCAGATGCTAATTTTCTGTTTAGAAAAAAAACACCCAAAAGAAATCGGGTTTGCTCGGTTGGAATTTGGAATACTCATTACAAAGAGTTGTGTATTTAAAAAACATACGCAACACTCCTAATTGGGAAAAAAAAATCTCTTTCAGATACAAATTACAAACGGCTAGAAGTTGATTTAGTGGAAACTACAGAAATAAGCTGCACATAACTCCACTCACAGTTCAAGAAGAAATGTAATTTGGTACTTTTACAGATCTCAAAAATACAGCCTACCTATTAACAAAAATCTCTGAGGCCTTATCTCCATAGGACATTAAAGTCAATTAACAGAAGGAGCAAATTTACAGCGTGTTCAAGCTTTGTGCAGATGCTGTTCCTCACGAATGGAACGGTTTGAATCCACTGCCACTTCGTTTGCCCTAAAGTACAGCTTTCCTTGTGAGGGCAGCACTCACTAAGGGTTTCAATAAAGCAGATTATTTTGTCCTGCTTTTAACTCAGGCCAACTCTGCTGCTTTTGTCTCTGGACTTGGACAGGACCAAGGCAGAGCTGTCAGAGCCCAACGCTCTGTGCCTGAAGTGAAACCCGTGCTGGTCACACCTCTCCTGAAAACAATGTCCTATCCCAGCTGCAAATATTGACTGAAATTAAACTCCCAGCTTGTTCTGGGAGCCTTTAGCCATGCAGCTCCTATTAATGCAAGCTGAAGCCACTCATCCCATGTAAATATGTGTGCACAGAGCTAGTGCAGGAACTTCAAGGAGAAGGTAATTATTTTGCAGATGCACGAGGAATAGAAATAAATGTTCTTGTTAGACTAGCGGAGTCTGCCTGGACCTCTCCTACACTCTAATATTTGACTTTAATTTGAATATACACCTCTTGTTTGCTGAGGCTGTGGTTTGTGCAGGTTTGCCTGTGCTGCCTCAGGCACCAACCACGTCGGGCAGGAGCTGATCTGGAGCTGAATTTCACCTGCCAAGGGAGTTTCTTCCTATCTGCAGCAACACTCACTGAGATCAGCTTCTCCTCCTGATCACATGAAAGATTTGCCAGATATTTGCAGACTGATCTGGTGAATTGCACTGCTGCTCTTACACAGGGGAGATGAACTGGGGTTTTTTCCAGCCTCTGGCATAAAACCAGCCTGTCTTTTCCTTTCTGTTCTCTAACAAGTTCCTGCTCTCGCAGCTAAAAACCAGCACGGCTCAAACTGTGCATGGAGCGTTTGTAAAAGTTTTACAAAGACACTGTTTTTTCTACTGCTTTGTGGAAATTATTCAAGAAGTCAGCTAAGCAAACATGGCTGTAATCACATGTATTTTACAATTACAAACACGACAGGGTTTATGGGGAGAAGCAAGGCATTTTATTGGCTCAACAGCCATCAGTGGGAAGAACAGCTGGGATTTGGGGCATATAAACTCTTCTTCAGGTCTGAAATAGAGCAGCTATATTCAGATGAAGAACAGCTCTGCTGACAAACTGGTTTCACAAACATTTCTTTTGTTAACAGCCCAAATAAAAAGGTTTATAAGATTATTGTAAACCCAGTTCTATTTTGCCATCTGGCTCAGCCCCTCAGACAACTGAACCATGCTGTGGGTGTGGGAATGAGGCCCAGAGGAGATGGAAGAAGGTTTGAAGGTTGCTGAAGTGTCTCTGCACAATCCCCGTAAAAAATGCTCCAAAATTTGATCTCTGTATATTGATTAGTAACTTTACAGCAATGTTTAGTTCCTGCTGAGAAGACAAGGAATGGTGTGAGGACACCAACCCTAGAGGGCTGGAGGAAGGTGGAAAATTATTTTGTTTGCTAAATAAATGTTATTTATTTTGAGGTGAGGTGTGAAGAAGCCACACTGCAATCCTGCCATGACCAGAGCTGAACAGTGACATCATTTCAGTTGATTTTTGGGCTCTGTGTGACTGAACCTCACTTTAAAGCTGCCCAAGCTATTATCAGGAACTTTGGATTGAATCCTGGAGTTTCCTTCAAGGACAGATATCAAAAACCTCATGCAAATTGCCAATATTGGCAACGTGAAGTTGAAGCAACACAATGCTGTGGCTTTACACCTGCTGGGAAATGCTTGGATTTGGGGTTTTTTCATAGATAAAAGCACTCTGCTTGCTCTCTTTCAAACCTACAGCTCCTGACTGCAGTCCAAATGTCTTGAGTGCTTCAGCTTATCGCTTAAAAACTCATAAAAACTCCCCCATGTTTAGGATTTTGGGAAACATATAGGAGATGGAGGTATAAGCAGATTAAAAAGTAAAGAGAAAAGTCATAATAATCAACAAGAACCAAAATGAAAAGCCACTAAATCTCAGATAAAAACCTTCCAAATCTAAAAATAAAGGAAATGTAAAAACCTTATGTACAAAGTAAATGTCAGAGTGAGCACAACTAATGCTAGCCCTGGACTGACTATTGATTTAGAATCAAAGTTTAAAAATCCACGTGAATGGTCAATAAAACAGGAGAGAATTTATTTCCTGTTCACATGGGCAGGGACCACTGACACCCCATGTCATGTCCTACAATGTCACAGTGTCCCCACTTGCTGTCCCTCCATGCAAAATGCCTGCAGCTCCAGTGCAATCCCAGCAGCAGCAAATGCTTTGCACCAAAACCCTGCAGAGCTTGCCAGCAGAGCAGCCTCTCAGAGCATTCCCTTTCTTTCAGCTGGCCAAATAAATCAGAAGGAGACACCAGGGGTGCATTTCCAGAGCTGCCTGTGATGGGTTTCACTCACAATGGTCACAACTGTCCAGCACAGCTGAATGTCTCACTCACTGCAAAGTTTATTCCTAAAACAAACACCAACAGCCTAATCCTGCAGCTGGTGGCTCAGCAAAATCCTCACTGCTTTGAGCAGGATCTGTGCCCAGGGTGGGACAGCACAGCAGGAGGAGGGAAGTTCAGTGAGACTGAAGCATTCAAATCCCTTCATTGCTCACCTAGCTCAGCTCTGCTGCCACAAACAGCAACACTGCCTTTGGCACTGGAGCAAACACACTGATTACTTTGGGACAAATTCTCATCACCTCTTCTGTCATAGCCAAACTAAATATCCAATAATCAAGAGGGAAGTCATTCTCCTTCTCTGGAGCTCATTGAGGATCCTGCAAGTTGTGTCCCTATTGCCCTTAGTGTTTTGCCCTCACAAGTGTTGGGTGATTCTCCCCATGTCTCTCCAAGGCTCTGCAGCAGCTGGGATGTTCTCCTGGACATGGAGAGCTTAGCAGGAACTGCCTCAGTGCTCAGCACTTCCTCCTGCTGCCAGAAAGGCTTTTCCCTGTGCTATGAACGTGAGCTGGTGTCACACCTTCTCCCCAGTAATATTCTTCAGCTCTGCCTGAAATCCACCAACATAGCAGTGTTCCTGAGGTTCTAAATCTTGCAAATCGTGCAAATGATGGTTATTACAGAATGGGCATTTTCAGGAGGGAATTGTGGGATCAGAGCTCAAAATCCCTGCTCCCTTCCCCTCCTTTTCTCCCCATCCACTTTTTCCTGCTAGAACCTGGTTTTCAGTAGGAGTGCAAGTTGTTTTTTACTTAATTCAGATCTAAGTAATGCTGCAGCCATTCTGCTGTTCAGTGCCTCTGCACAGACTGAACAACCACACAGACCATGGGATCACAGAATGGTTTGGGTGGGAAGAGACCTTGGCTGGTCACCAACTCAGTGACACTGAGCTGAGCCCCCTTGGCCCTGGGGTTTGTCACAGGAGACACAAACTGGGGTCTGGCAGTGCTGAATGTCACACACACAGTCACACAATTTGTGTCACACCAACAGGACAGGTCCAGCTGCTTTTGCTCAGCTTTGCACATAGCAATGTATGATAGGATTTCCTGAGATTGGGAGGAATTGATTAATGCTGCAGGCAAAGCCACTGACTTTTAAACTGTATAGATCAGGATAAAATGCAGCTATTGTTGGGTGCTTTAATGAAGGCTGAGGCAGACTGTAAAGCTAACGGGTTTAGATTCTGAGAAAGGCTGTAAAAATTGCTGTGCTGTCCAACCAGAGGCCCTGGGCATGTCTGGGTGGAATCAATGCTGCAAACATACCTTTTGTTGGTGGTGACAGGAATCCTCCAGCCCTTGATCTGGCTGAGCTCTGTGTCAGAGATCTCAATCTGCAGAGGGAGCCTTGGCACCCAGACTGTCACCTCCAACTGGGTGGTAAAATGCTGGTAAGTGAAGTTAACAATTGTATCCACTTTGCTTTTCATTTCCTTGCCATTAACGAAGATGGAGTCGCAGCTGTCAGAAACCTTAAAAAAATAGATTAAAAAATAGGAAATGAATAAAAATTCCTGAGGAAGAGCGAGGATGATACATCAGTCCAAAGACAACATGAAAATGTAAGTCATGCATATTGCATTTCCAGTTTTCTAATTAGAAGCAAACAGTGATAAATGGACCCCAGGGAAAGAGTTGTGCTTTCCTCAAAGGATACTACTCCAACTACAAAAATAATTTAATGATGTTATATAACCTGTGTGAATCTTTTATACTAGGCAAATTAAACTCTCCATGAATCAAACTCCATGTGCACCAACGTTTATGTTTACAACTTGCTTAAAGAACCAGGAAGAAATAGGGCCATATGTTAGCAAGAAAAAGACTGACTCAGAACCATAAACCAGAATCCTTTCCCTTTTCCTTGAGCACTGTAACGCTGAAAGACAAAGATCCCCTTATGGCTCATGAGCAGAAGTGCAGCAGAAGCATTATTTTTTAGAACTTCTCAGTAATTGTTTGAACAAAATGTATTCATAGTTGCTTTGTGGCATTCTGTGGAATCACTGCTAAAACGAGCATGTGGGCTTTGGACTACAACTCATCTGCCCTCTTGGTTTCTGGGTGCTTCTGGCACAAATTCAAGTCCTGGGCACAGATCTTATTTATAGAAAGAACATGATGTAGCAACTAATTTAATCTGCATTCTGGAAGGCAGGGCTCTTTCTTTGTCAGGAAGGATTTTCTAATGTATTTATAAATATGTGTGGGTGGGTGGGTTCATAATTTCAGATTATATCCACAAACACATTAATGTATAACATTCATGTATATTATTCATGTAGAATATTCATGTATAGCATGAATTATATATCTGTACATGTATTTTATCTCCATACAGGTTTGCATTGTGCTTTGAGGAGAGAGAGGTGATTGTTTCCAGCAGAGTCCATGCAGTGTGGTTTTAATCTTTTAAAGCTCCAGTTTATGGCACGTGGCTGTTACTGAAATGGATTTTGTTCTCTTGTCAGGACTGCTCTGTGTCATGCTGTACAAAGCACAGGGACCTGGATCTGCAGGGATCCTGGCTAAGCCAGTGTTTAAATTCTGCTTTCCTGGAATGACTGAGATAACTCAGGAAGGCTTCAGTGGGGAATACACTGAAATACAGGTTGGTTTTCCTCTGCAAACCCACCTCCAATCTTTTCAGATATTAACAGGGATTAGGGCTTACTGAGCCAAGAAAAATTAGAGAAAATCTCTGGCAGACACTTTGTTTTGCTCAAAAAAAATGCAATATTCATATACAAAGTAAAAGATCTGAACTTCCATATTTGCCATTTTCAAGTCAACTTCTCAGATCCTTTTCAATATTCAGAAACGACAACCAACTGCTTATTTACCCAGGGTGGTGAGGGATGGGGCAGAAAAACCTAAGTCTCTTTTCTGGAGAGAATACTCCTTCCACAGTACTGCTTAACGAGCACAAGAATATAAAAATAATAAATCGAGATAATCTGATAAAGAGCTTAAAATGGACTTGAGGCTCAGGAGTACCACAAATGAGCTGGAGCATACTTGGAATCTATTTTTCCCTCCCTCGTAATGTGTCACAAGTGTCTCTGGAAAGTTTAAGCACATTAAGCAAGCCCATTAATTGAATGAGCAGTTGAGATTCTAAACCATAAAGCTTACATCTAGGGAGTTATGTGAGAATTAATACAAGACAGAAATAATTAAGAAAACTCAAAGAGGGAGGGATAAACATCAAGGCCGGATCAGGGGAATAACTAATATCTGACAAGACAGCAGCTAATTTTTCAGATTCTCTTCTTGCTGCATCCAATGTTCTCATCTTCTTGTCAGCAGGCAAGAAAGGTGCTAAATTAGGGAACTGAAAGATGGACATTAATTGTAGCTATAAAAATATCAGTCTAGGCTTACAAATTCCACAGATTTTATGTCTAGACAGAGACATCCAATCATTTATACACTGACCAGAAGGTGAGTACAAGTCAGGATCTATAACTACACTAGAGTTCACCCAGTGATCTCATGCAGCATTCAGAGCTCAGCATTCACTGAAGTGAATCTTCCAGAAAATAATCCAACCTGGATAAGAAAACTTGAAGAGAGCCATTGTTGTTTGAGTTCTCTGTCTGGAATGTGGGTTTACTCTGTTAGGTACAAGCATACCAAATAATTCAAGGGAAAATCCAGCTGAATCCAGGATAGACTAAAGCTATTTGAGGAAGTCTCTGTTTCACTCACACATATTTAATTACTGCCATGTTTCACTAACCTTTCTGCAGTTGGTGCTAAAATGTCAATTTGGCTCATCTGAAGGAAATAAGAAAGTTCAGCATGTACAGAAAATGTCCAGAGCTCCTGTTTCACCTGGGAACCACTACAGACCAGGACACAGAGCTGATTCCATCCAGGTCTCCATGGGAGCTGTGATTCCATGTCAACAGCACTCGGAAGTGAAGAGGGAATGAAACACCTGAGCTTTGGGGACAAAATACACCTGAGTTTGGGAATGAAACACCTGAGCTTTGGGGACAAAATAATGAGTTTGGGGATAAACACACCTGAGCTTTGGGGACAAAATACACCTGAGCTTTGGGGATGAAACACCCTGAACTTTGGGAATGAAACCCACCTGAGCTTTGGGAATGAAGCACACCTGAGCTTTGGGGATGAAACACCCTGAACTTTGGGAGTGAAACCCACCTGAGTTTGGGAATGAAGCACACCTGAGCTTTGGGAATGAAGCACACCTGAGCTTTGGGGACAAAATACACCTGAGCTTTGGGAATGAAGACACCTGAGCTTTGGGAATAAACACACCTGAGCTTTGGGAATGAAACACACCTGAGCTTTGGGGATGAAACACCCTGAACTTTGGGAGTGAAACCCACCTGAGTTTGGGAATGAAGCACACCTGAGCTTTGGGAATGAAGCACACCTGAGCTTTGGGGACAAAATACACCTGAGCTTTGGGAATGAAGCACACCTGAGCTTTGGGAATGAAACACACCTGAGCTTTGGGAATGAAACACACCTGAGCTTTGGGGACAAAATACACCTGAGCTTTGGGAATGAAACACACCTGAGCTTTGGGAATGAAGCACACCTGAGTTTTGGGGACAAAATACACCTGAGCTTTGGGAATGAAACACACCTGAGCTTTGGGGACAAAATACACCTGAGCTTTGGGAATGAAACCCACTGAGTTTGGGAATGAAGCACACCTGAGCTTTGGGGACTCGGTGCCAGCTGCACTCTGTGCCATGGCCTGCAGCAATGTCCCCCTGCACTTTGTCCCATTTTCAGTCCCCTGCACACTTTTCTATCCCCTCTCTGCCCGTTCAGGCACAGGGTGAGCTCAGCCACACGGGCACAGCTGCCTCAGCAGGTGACTGAGCACACAGAACTCTTCAGAGCTGCTGCTTCTGAGGGAACAAAGAGGGAAAAGGCTCTTAAATCTCTCCTGCAAACACTACACAGTGGGAAGAATCAGCGAAAGCTTGGAATGCCACCCTCTCATCTAGAATGCACGGAGCAAGGCTGTTTCAAGCAGTCTGTCACCATCCATTGTCAGCAGCCTGACAGCACCAAAAGTGCTGTTGGAGACAGTTTGCAGGGGAGCAGGGCAGCCACGATGTGCTCCCATATGCAGGTCAGGAGAAAGAGAGCTGCAATTAACCTCTCAGGGCTTTGAAGCAGGAGGTTGGCTCCAATCCCCACCAGTAATTGTGAAAAAGCACAATTTGCCCTGTACAGCCTGTCACAGCCCCCTCATTTCAGACTAATCCAGTACAGAAGTACAGAGCAGTCCAGAAGGAGTAATTGGGAGCCCATTGGAGGCTCAGGTCACAAAGGCTGACACACCCTCTGGGTGAGCAGGTAAAGCAGAGGGGAAGGGAGCTGACAGGAAAACACCTCCTGCCTGCTCATGGCTCCTCTCTGCATGCAGGTTCAGTTCCCAAACTCACAGCTCACCCTCAGCACAGCCCATCGTGTAAGGATGACACAGACAACACTCACTTGTGGCTGTTCAGCCCTCCAGAGGGTTTTGGTTATGCTGAAAGCCTGCTTGGCACAACCGTTTTTCTCCAACATTTTTCTGTGGGAGGAGGAGAGAGCAAGAAGCTCTCTGACCACAGGGACATCCATCTCCTGTCAGCAGCACTTCAGGGCATTCCCAGCCCAGACCTCATCTCCAAGTTCATCTTTTTCACCTTCAAACACTTCTCAGTGCTGTTTACATACAGCTGTGTATGGACAGGGATAATGAATTACAAAGGAAAAGGTACAACCCAAAGGAAGGAATTCTAGTTAATTCAGTGCAAAGCAACAGTGACTAAGTGGACATAAATGTGAGACCAAGCACAGTGCAAAGCTGTCCTGTGGTGCTTTTCATCTGTGAATTTTGACACACAGAACCCAAAGGGATGGTGGTATTTTTACAACCCATTGAAAGCAAACTGAGGCACACACCATGTGTATCAGAATTCTGTCTAACACAGTCTTTTCAGCTGAAAGACTGAGCCATTTGGTTATCCAGTCAGGTCCCCAAATGAATTGGGTTGGGTTGGGTTTCTTTCTGGTTTGGATAATTTTCTACTTTATTTTTGTTATTGCTACATTTGCTTTAGAAGGCACAGTCTCTGAAATCGCTTCCTCAGCCTGAGGAATGTGGCTTAGTGTTTGAGTAATAGCTGAAGACAAAAAATAATGATTATTCTTCCCATCCTCTCCTTTCTTCCTCTATCAAACAGCCTGCCAGGCTTCTCAAGGCCTCTATTGCAGCCTCTTCCACAAAAATGGAATTTTTCATGCAGATAATTCTCCCAACAGTTCTGCCTCCCCCTGCCCCAGCTCTGTCTGCACTGGGCTCTGCAGATATTGCCTCCAAGCAATTTCAGGCAAATGGTAGATTAAGAACATGCAGAGTAAAGGATGGCAAATGACATGATGCTGGAATTTAAACTAATAAAACAAGAGGTTTTATTCCCTTTTAATCTTCGACATGTGCAGAATAGTCTTGGAAGTGTCATTTTTGAAACATTCTTTTCCCGTTAATTTGTTTTTATTGGCAAATCAGTTCTCCGAGTACTGTTCTCTGAAATAGCTGCTGTAGCTTCAGATACAAGTGTTGGCTTTAGGAATCCCCTGGGATCTATTCTAAGGTTTGTTTCCTACTTAGAAGCAATAGCAAGAGTTTAAGTTGAGAATTCCCCATCCCATGTGATCGATACGTGTTTGTTTTTCATCTTATCATTGAATAATAATGTTACAGAAAAACAAATACAAACTGCACATCCATTGCAGTCCAACAGCTGCACTTACAAACAGGATCAGAATGATTTCCCCCCCTCCCTACCTGCAGCTTTCACTGGAGAAAAGGTAAAAAATGAGATCTGTCAAGGTGAGCCTGAAGCAGTTCCAATGCTCTTCATCCTAAGTAGTCTTTAATTGCAACATCTACCAAGAATTAAATCACATACTTCTCACTGAAACAAGAGGTATCCCTAACCTTGCTGTCTGGGGAAATTTGGATAGAGGCAGGAAAGTTTGTTCAGCCCCCTCAGCACTGTGGTTTCCTGTAAAAACAAGCTGGAATAGGGCTGTGTCTGGGTTGGTTATTTTCAGCCACATCTGTTCTTTTTTTAATTACCCAAAGGCTTGGTCTTAAAACTGCTGAAGTCAATCCAAACGAATCGAGAGGAGGATGATCCAGCATCAAAGCCAGAGTTCCACTGGTTAGCAGGCATTTCCAAAACTGCACAATCAAAGCCATTGGGAAGTCCAGGCCATTTTGAAACGATCATCTTGTAATGGTCTTTCTCCCCAGTTTTATTGTTCTGAAGGACTAAACCAGGAGATCCAAAACTCATGTCTGGACTTAGGGACAGAAGCACAGCCTGGCAACCTCTTGCTGTGCCAGTGAGGAGCTGGAGGAGCACACAGAGCCAATTTGGAGCCCCAAAATAACCCCCATGGCTCCAGGAGCATTACAGATCAGACAGCAGCAATACCCAGAGCTGTGTTAGGCAGACAGGGCTGTCCTGAGGAGCACTCCTGGCTGAGCTACAAGTGCAAGCTGTGATTCATACTCTGGCCTGACGGAAACAGCGAGGAGTTAGAAACAAGACTGAAAGGAATCTCCATCACCCAGGAAAGCACAGATCGGGAAAAGCAGATCATTCACCCAAGTGCTGTGTGTTCAAGAGAGCAGAAAACCACGATGGTGTGAGCAGTGGGTTTGAGGGGGGAGCAGCAGCTCCACAGAGCTCTGTGTGCTCACCATGAGCAGCTGCTCAGCACCACAGAGCTGGGGACACCCTGGTGGTTCAGTGGAGCAACCTCTGCTCGTTTTCTCTGTGCATCACCATTTCACACTGCTGAGGAAGAGAAGCAGCAAATTGAGGGAGGAGGGAGATGAGCCCAGGTATGGCTAGTGATGATGTGAATGGGTGTTTGCAGTTTTAGAGTGGTTTTGGCATTTAACCCCCATTGAAATGCACTGAACTAGAGGGAAGGACAGCATGGCAAACACTAACATTTTGGTTTAACAATGTAGACAATTGCTGAGGCTTAGAAAAGGTGCAATGATCCATGAATGCACAATGAGAGTTTAAAAACCTGCTGAACGGAATGAAGTGTGCACTATTCAAAAACAGTTGATCTGTGCAAAATTATTAACCAGCACATGAGATGTGCCAGGATTGCAGTCCCAGGTGCAGAGTAGCTGCTCCTCTTCTCTTCCCTGCATCGTGCTGGGGTGTTCCTGCTGCAGAGAGAGGTTTGGCAGAGGCACAGGTTGAGGGGAGGGCCAGGGCAGGTGGGAGTGCTCTGAGACTCCAGCCTGAATTCCTGCTGAATTCCAGCTCAGCAAGAAGCCCTGAGCACCCAGGGCAGAGGAGGAGATAGTCCCAAAGGGAGATGCTCTGGTGTTTCCTCCTTATTTATTGTGGAGAGGGAATACTGAGGGGCAGCTAAAGCAGTACTTGGGGGCTGCCAAAATGTTCTCTGCTTCGTGTAGCAAATCTTTTACCCATCAGCTAAGCTTTTAATTATTTCCACCAAAAAAATCAAGTTGAGCAATTCTGTTGGAATTGAAAGCTGCTGTTTCTGCTCTCCCCACTGATTCATCATCACCATGAGCAGACTGAGGAAGAGAGATAATCTTCATTGGGTCAAACCCATGGCCGTGGTGAATGCTGGTGTCTCTGGAAGGTAAGAGAAAGCCTTTGCCCATGGCACCTGGAACAGGCAGTGTTTGTCCCCCAGCAATGTCACCTCCCCTGTGGGGAGAAATGCTGCTTGACACCAATCAGAGATGACAGTGGTGGCTGTGTTGCTGTTGGTTGGAGCACAGGCATTTCTGCAGTGAGTTGGGAAACCAGATGGGACTGTGCTTTGATGTGAAAGAAAAACGGGATGGAAGTGGTGAGGGATGCAGCATGCCTTCTGAAGTTTGATCCAACCCTTGGTGAAGTAAATGAGAGACTTTCTACTGCTTTCCTGGCCTCAGACCAGGCGCTTTCAAGGCTGGGAGGACTTCAGAGTCTATTGTAATGCAATGGCAGCCAAGTGTGACACAAGCTTGGAACAGAGACTTGCAGGCGGTGTTTTTTGGAGGCTCAAGTTCTTTGGTATGTCATACTTCAAGTTGTTTGGACAAGCTGCAATTATCCCTTGATGGAGCAGCAGTTCCTCTGCCAGGATGCAGAAGAGCAGGTGCACATGGAACTTATTTTGTGTGCCTCAAGCTCATTTCAATCTCGGCACAGTTTGTGTTTGGAGAAAGCTTCAGGAATACTTTTTTTTTTCCCCATTCAACCACTACTTTTGTTGATAACGAGAACACATGGAGTGAAGCTTAGAGCAGGAGCTCCTTTCTTCCTTATCCACTTGCAATCAAAGCTCTGTCAGTCCCAATTCTTGCTGCACGAGTTTCTGTTTCTCCTAAGCAATCTCGTATGCAAGTCAGCCTTGTCACCTTGTCACTGTGATGCAGTGCCTCTCCTGGGCCAACATCCTTCCCAGGCAGCCCTGCTTATCTCCAGACAGACCTCTTCATTTTTGCACCCAGATACAGATCTCTCAGCAGCACCAGTTCCAAGCACACCCTCCTCTGAGGTGGCTTTTGCTGAAGGATTTGATCTTTCCTCTCTGCAGATTAGGCATTACCAGCTCGTGTTAGTTTAGTCAAACATCCACACTCTCCATATCCATCAGCTGCTATCCCAGAAGGCTTTAAGAGCTGTTTGTCTGCTGAAGCCCCAGCATATGGTCCCAGCTCTTCCCTGCACCCAATCTAATCACAAACACTGAACCTGCTCTGTAAAACTGTTAATTAGGTGAAAATAACACATATGTTTGAGTCAGGTGGGAATTCCCCCTCTGCTTTTCCCCCAGTTAAATTGCTCACAC
Source organism: Entomyzon cyanotis (assembly GCA_024500445.1). NCBI lineage: Eukaryota > Metazoa > Chordata > Aves > Passeriformes > Meliphagidae > Entomyzon > Entomyzon cyanotis. Next base: position 1,429,348 of record JAKEPQ010000852.1, read on the forward strand.
GAATGGGGTTACAAACTGACAGAATAATTTGCACATGGGTGAGAAAAGCAAGAGGGGAGAATACTCAGGCAACATCAGATGTAATGTTCTTTGTCAAATAATGGGCTTTGAAAGTAATTTTCTGAGCACTAAGTAAACTTAGTGTTCATGATTCATGGCTCTAATCCCTGTGACTGAAATTTAAGATCTAAGGCTCCATGAAATTAAAGAAAAAGAAACAATTACATGCATATTCATTCAATTTCATGTATTGGCTATCCTTCATTTTTTTCCAATGAAATTTTAACAGGGGGAATTAGAGCTTTCTACAGACTGTGTACTTGAGAAAAGCCAGCAGATCAGCTGTAACTGCTGCAGCCAGCCCACCCTCCTGTCCCTGCTGGCTTCTCAGGGTTCCTGGGGAATGCAGATTTCATCCTCAGAGGAAAGGAGCCCCACGTGCTGTTCTGCCACCGTGGGAGAAAATGGGAATATCTGGAAACAACACCCCTGCAAAGCCCTCCAGACCAGACAGACAAACCATAAAGCTTGTGAGCTTAACAGCATTAAGAGTAATGCCTTAAGCCATGAATATTTGCCACACTAATCTAGCCTTTAATCTTGTCCCAATAACACAAGGATACACCATCCTTATCCCAAAGGATCAAGAGAAAACCAGAAAAAAATCCCAAAAAAGCGCTGAAATGCAGAGCAGCACTTTTCTTTTGCAAAGAGAACGCTGGTGCTATGCCTAGCCAGTGACAGGAGAGGAGTGAATTGCCTCCTGGTGCAGGAAGGGGCAGAGAGAGGAGCAGAAAAATCCTGAAAAATCCAGAAAAACAGGAACAGCCTTGTTTGGGGACAATGCTCAGGGTCACCTCTGCTCTGTTGTCTCTGTTCTTTCACTGTTACTAAATCCAGGAAATCCAAACTCCAACAAGGGTGAGAGAAGCACATGCTGACCTCTGCGGAGCAGAATGGTTTAATAATTACAAGCAATTATTTGTAATTACTTATATTTACTCCCAAAATCACAGCAAAAAGCTTCTGCTGGGGCCTGCAGACCTCAGGGCTGTGAGGGTCTGCAAAACATAACAGAGTTTTCTCTTTTGAGGAGAACTTTTTAAAAACCACTAATCCCAGGGAGAACAAATGTCAAAATGCTACATTCTGGATGACACAAATTTGCCTTTTTTCCCCAGAGCTCTTCAGAAACCATGACTTATTGAAATCACTACTTTGCTATTGACTTTCACTTCAAGGCAGAGATTGAATTATCAGAAAAATCAGTGTACAGCTACCTGACTCCTCCACTCTGCTCCTCCCTGGATCATTTTTGATCCAAAGCCTGTGTGACATGGGTGGACTCAGCTTCTTTCTCATCAAAGAACACCCTGTTAAAATCCAGCTATGAATGAGTTGTTCTTCCTGTCTGTCAGTCTTTCTGCCATCCACTCTGTCTAAATGCCAAGAGAGATCTGTAAAGTTCTTCAGTTTCCCCACTGAACCTGAGCAAAACCAAAAATTCCAACTCATGCATGAAGGATAAGTGACCAACTGCAGAGTGCTGCCGTGAGTTTTCTGTTGTACTTTAGGATTTTTCTCTTTTTGTTTGCTTTTCAACATCTTCCCTTAGGGCTGTTGATACAGAAAATCATGGGAATAGTGGGAACAGGTTGCTATCTTCATTTCATCACAAGAGAAATAGATGTAAAAGTTATGTACACAACTTGAAAATATATCCCTGGAACCACAGAAAGCCAGATAATCTCTTTTACTAGAAATTAGGAGATCTCTTTCCTCACCAGAAAACTTACACATGCCACACAAACAGAAAATGGTTCCAGATTGTGTCTCAAAAGGAAATTATGGCATTTAAAATGATGCTGTGTTAAAAATCCCAAGACAAATGGATAGAGAAAGCTTATAGTAAAAATGCCTGGAAGAGCCAGGGAAAACAAAATTAAAATAAAGTGTCCAGGTAACCAGAATTAGCCTTGGTTTGGGTAAAAATGGATTACAATTTCCCAGGTATTGCAGGCTCGAGTCTCTTAGCCCAAGGTGAATTCTTTGCCACCCAAACTGGCTAGAGTAGCAGGGATTTTATATGAATTTTAGTCACACTGCCAGTCCCAAGAGGGTTTGCTCAGAGGAACATGATCAGAGAGCAACCACAGAGGTGCAATCCAGATGTGAACTATTCCATGCTCAGACACAGAAATTACTTCCCCATTAAATCCTAGGTTCCTGCCTTACTTTCATCTCCTACTTGCTAGAGCTACAAAAGAACAAATTAACGTGCAGCACAGATTTCATTTGGTAATTAATGCACAATTTTTCTTTGGTGCTATTGTTCTCTGGAGACACTTCCTCCCCCATCCATCCAAACCAAACAGAGACACAGCAAACCAGTGCTGTGACTGTCACACTGCTGCCCAAGCAGAGCACCAGTCCTGTGCAATATTTGCATCCCCAGCATCCCTGCTGCAGGGTAGCAGGTGCAATCAGAACTGAGGGCTGAATAGATTTTGCCTTATTTTCTTTAAGAAACTCATGTTCCCTCTCTTCCTCACTGATCTTGGAGTTTTTCTTAATATTGGCTTCTCAGCTGACATCACATGGATTTTTTTTCCCAGTGTTTGTGCTGCAGGTGCACTTTGGAGGCTGTGGTAGGACAGCTGTCATCTCCTCCTCTGCAGCTTCACTTCCTATTTCATCCTGAAATCTTCAAATAATTCCTTGCCTTGATCTCCCTCTTCTGTGGCAAAGGAAGGTTTGGTGAAGTTTTGTTTGGGATTTTAACTACACCTGCTGCTAAAAACAATTTTTTTTTCTGTCCATTCACCTTATTCTGAGATAATTTCATATTCTTCCCAGGATTTCAAGGAGCGAAGAGCTCATGAGTTTTAAGGGAATTATCTCTGCCTGCCAATAATTTCCTGTGCTGCTCAGGAGCTGGAAAACACCCTGGCACTTTGAGGTTGCATCTCCCACACTTGGCAGCACCTCGAAGTGCTTGCAGGAGCCTTGAGAAGCCATGGCAAAGATTTGGTGCAAAGGGTTCATTTCCCTTCATTCAGGTGAAACAGATTTTCCTCCTGGGCATCTCCTGCCTCCCTGGAGAGAGAACATGCACAGTGCCTGGAGCTGCAGCCAAGGGCTCAGGAAAGGTTGTACCAGCATTCTGAGTGAGGAAGGGATGAGCTGCTCCACCAAAGTCCCTGATTTTCAGGATACCTTCTGTTTCTTTTCCTTATTCCTCTTCTTGCCTGTCAGTCTCATCCCAGCCTTCTTTATTTAGAATCACCTTCATTTTCAGGTACCTCAGGCTTTTCCCTGAGCTTGCTGCAGCTCTTCCTGAACTCCCAGTGGCAGAGAGAAAAACAATTATTTGAAAGACAGGCAGCAGCAGCTCCTTCAGAACCTCTCCAGTCTCACTCAACAGCATCCCTGACTGACACGAGGTCAGCAACCTTCTCCAAGGAGCCACACTGCTGCACCAAACCATCTGTGTATCCCTCAAATGGGCCATGGCTGGAGGCATCTTCTGACAAAAATTAAGGGGATCAAAGTTGGCAATAATATATTTTTCCTCAGCAGAATTGGTTTGGCGCGATGAAAATATCAATAACAACAGAAGGCGATTAAACAAGCCGCACTGTCAAGTTAGTGAGGAACAGAAGGTCTCAGCAAATGGCTGTCTAGGAGACTTCAGCCAGCCACACTCTCCAGCAGCACTGCAAAAAACAAACAAGCTGGGACTTCAAGAATTCCAGAGGCATGGGATGCACAGGCAGAAATATCCACTCCGTGGGGCTTTCAGTTTGTTGCACAGGCAGCACGAAGCAGAAGCCCACAGGGTGCTGTTTCCCCTTTATTTGCTTCAGTGTCACTTCGCCCCTGCGTTTTGTACTCAGATCCTGAGCTTCACTTAGTAATTTTGAAAATGTTTGCTTGGCGTTTATAGTGCACAAAATGTGCTTAAAGACGCAGCAATGAAGCATTTACTCCGAGGAAGGATTTTCTCATTTTACTCTGATAATCTCTCACGCCAAACTCACTGCAGGTTGGGGAAATCTAAAAGTCCGCAGCTTGAGTGTGGCTGGAACTATTTAAGTCTGCAGATTTCCAGTATGGGTGTATTGAAATCTTTTATTTGTGGGGTGGCAATAAAAGATGTGGAGAGAAAAATCTCCCCTGGCAACATGTACTCTTGAAAGGCCCTTTCACAGCAAACATTCCAGCAGTCAGAAATACTTGAGCACGCCGAGTTCCCATCTTCCCTTCCTTCCCTCTCCACCTCCCCAGCCTGTGCCCTCAGCATTGCAATCATACATTGCTTTGTGCCCCAGCTCACAAAAAAGTGTTTCACATCACCTCCGTGCACTAGGCTGGGGAAAACCTCACAATCCCAGGTTGTATTCTCTCCCACGGCACTACAAGATTTTCGTGGTTCTTTGCAGCCAAGAGTTATCAGCTGGCCCTGAGACATTCGGGTTTGAGGGGGGGAAAAGATTATTGTATTCTGAAATACTGATTGCATCAAATGGCAACTAGATTGCAAGACAGTAATCACGCTGAGCTCAGGCAATTAAAAACTCGCTTGGAAAATTGGTGCTTGCTGAGCCTTTATGGAAAGAAATGAATTAAGAAGGAAAACAATAAGGAAGGGCATACATTAATTTGGCTCTGCAGTGCATAATGGTGAGTGTAAGAGATCTAAGGAGGAGCTGTGTGTCTTAAGGATTTCCTCTTATGTTTTCAGAAGAAAACCTGAGCGCCACTGGAGAGGGATTGCAAATTAAATCCGAACAGTAATCTCAGAAGCAGCAATTGGAAAAGAGCAAATAAATAAACTATATAAATAGGAGCTAGCATTTCCTGCTAGGAACTTCTCTTCGGTGACAATGCCTGTCAAACAAAGAGCTCCCCTCGCTGGCAGCCCCGCTGGGCAATCCCTGCTCCCGGGGTGAAGCTGCTCTGCCCACACTGCTGAGCTCTCTGGGTGTTTGTTCAAGGAACTCAATAAAGGATTTCCTCCCTCAATATCTGTATTGCCCTGAGCAGCTCTGCTCAGCTGGGAGAGCTGCAGGGCAGCACTGAATCCACCCCACTGTGTGCAGGGCTGAGTGCACTGGGGGCACTCCACAATAATCCATGCAAATAACATGCACCCACATCCCTGCCAAGAAGGGCTCTGCTCATTTCACAGCCTCCTCCTGACACTTGCAGCAGTTCATGACTCTCTGCTCGTTATTATTTTGGGCCAGGCTGCTGTCTGAGGAGGTCTCACCCTGCAGCCCAGGAGGTTCCATATCCACACTCATGGCCTTGGATGCAGCAGCATTTTTTGCCTCACCGTTTGCTGACAGGCTCTGGTTTTGTACCAATGATTGGGTTTGAATCTGAACTGCTGTGTTTTCAAATGAAATCCAGTGTTTGCCATTCAGTTGTGAATGGAGCCATACCAAATGTAAAATGAAAATGCTGCTCAGCTGTCTGGAACACTGAGGTGACTGAGGCTGCTGTTTGTTTTGCAGGAGATGCCATTGCCAGAGCTGACTGCTTTACCAGAACTCAGGCAAGATTCCTATTTGTTCTGGAATCATGGAGCACTTCCAGTCCTTTTCCTCAGGAGGAATTCATCAAAGGAGTAAAATTCAATAACTTAATATTAACAAAAAGTGATTCATTTTCACAGTGAATTCAGTGGAAAGCTGCTTAATTCCCCAGCCAAGCATCACAGAGTTCCAAATCTGCCCCTCTGAGGAGCTGGAAAATGTAGAGGTGATAGTTTTAACTTCTTGTTGAACAGATGCAAACTTTAAAGTTTAATCCCTGCTTAACACTTTTGATATTTTTAAAGATATACCTGGACCATTCTCCAATAGCCTGGCTCGACTCACAAAAACAACTCCAGCAATTCAAAGAAGTCTTAAATGTGGGAGTAAATGTCTTGGTACAGTGCCATGAGTGTAAATCAGAATTAATAATTGACAACACAAACCAAAATGCTAAATGCTGACATTTGGTTAACCATTGAAGCCACTGCTCCCACTGAGGCTGAGGGAACTTCTCACTAGAGGGTGTATTTAATTGGAAGAGAAAAACCACACCCCAGTGCTACTCTTCCATACTGCAGGCAAATGGAAAAAGAAATCAGTTTTTAACTCAACTTTGTGCTTTCATCCTTATATAATGAGCTGTCTGATTCAATAATCCAGCATTAACTGCTATTCTTTAAGGCTGGGTTTTCCCCATTCCCCTGAAAATCCCAGCTACATCCCAATCCTGATGTACAAAGGATCTGCCAAGCTGTGTGCTAATTCTCCTCTGTTCCTGATCCTGTGAGGAGCACCAAACTAGTTTTCATTCTGAATTCCAACTCCATATAATGAGAATGCAAAACTATAAATAATTGAAAACATAGCAAGAAAAAGACTGCCTTCACCCACAGAGGGGAAAGAGAGCTGGTTACTGTCAACAGTTGGTGCTTCTACTATCAAATAAATTAACTGTACCTCCAAATGATGGTGGACTGTCAGCCTCCTCTTCTCCACCTTCAACTCCAATTGCACCTCAAGGGAATGCATCTCAGAACACATCCCTAAACCCAGGTGAGGAGTTGAACCCCAGAAATGAACAGCCAGGCTGCATTCAGAGCCCAGCTGTGACCCAGGGAGCAGGGCAAACACACAGCTTGGGTTGCTGCAAGTGCAAATCGCTGCTGAGCTGCCTCAGCACACAGCTTCTCCGGCAGTGAAGCCACTGGGGGTTGATCAAATGTTAATTTTGACTATTTTGTGTTGCCCAAAGCGCTGCTGTGGGTTCCATGGGATGCTCTGGCGTGCTGCTCAGCCCCACTGCTCTCAGCCAGCGCAGCAGGGGAGAGCAGCACACCGAGAGGTCTCTCATCCCAGAGCTGACAGCTAATGGCTGCTGTAGCTTCCAGGGAGCAAATCCTGCCCTCTGTGACACCTCTGTCACTCCAGGGCCTGTCAAACACTCGCATGATTTTAGCTGAGAGCACATCTTGGCCCCAGGGGTTTGGATGACAACGGGAATCTGAATTAATTTGCCCAGCCAGAATGATAGTTCAAGAGGTGTAAAAGCCTCAGCATCATGAGGTTTGCATAGCTGCAATTAGAATATTTACATGGCCAGCTACAACGAAGTTCATAAAGCAGAGTTCATGTCCTACAGAATCTGGAGAAAAAGCCTGCAGAAGTTTGTTGTTTTCTCCCAACAGCAACTACTTATTGTTGCATTTGTCCAGCCTGGACTGAGTTGTTTACTCTGCACATTTCTCAGCATAAAATATTTGGAGTTTATCCTAAGCAATGCCATGATTTGGGTAATGATTGTTTCCCAGCACTGGGATCCCTGCCCTTTGCATTTCTGCTCTCAGAGCAGCCAAATGCTAAGCCATAGAATTGTTTTCTTCCTCTGAAGTAGCAGCTGGTGCCTTGGAAGACACCATAAGCATCTCTGCCGAAATGTGTGTAATTGCACATGTCGGTGTGGTCTGTTCTGAACGGATCCTTCTCCCAGACAAAACACTGCTTTCTCAAGCTGGCTTTGAAGACTGTGTGCGTTCAAAAATAGCTTCAGGAAGGCACACACATATATTTTGCTATAAACTGTGTACAACGTGTGCTGTATACAGAATATTAATTCCTCAATATGTGATTTTTGTGAGACTTGCCTCGCTGGCATCGTTATCGCTATACAGGGAGCTGGTTTGTGTGCAAATATCATTCTAAACACAAAGTTTTAGCTTGGCACAATCCGAAAACAATACAGATTTCCACCTGTTGCTGTGTAACAAGAGTGGCTTTTAAAGCTAAATCTTTAATATGCAGTAAGTGGCTGTGGTGCTCTGTTCTGATCATACTTTGTCAAGCTAGAAAACTAATTAGCAGAATCTGGTGACCTGGATGTCAGAACCTCTGATATTTCAACAAAGAGCAAAATCCTTAATTCAACAGCAGATATATTGGAGAGAGATCTGATGCACTCTCCTGCCCATCTCTAATGACTCATAAAGATGAACTTTGCATGGGGACAAAGAGAATGGCTTTTTGGTCCAAAATAGCCAGAAATCATGAGAAGCTCTAATTTATAAGTTTGATGAATTGCAAACAGCTCAATGATAGTTCATTATTGCTCTGACTTAGGCATATCTGTCTACAGATAAAAAAGACATGTTAAGACAAGATGACTATTTTTTGCCAAAAAATCCTACATGGCTCCAGGGCTGTCAATCCTGAACCATTCACTAACAACGAGGAAAAAGATCACTTTAAAAACAAGATCTAGCTCTAAATTAATTGTGCAACAAGCCAAGTTGACACCAAAGTAAATCCATCATATAAACAAACAGAGAGGATTTTCGCTGCTTCCAGAAAGAATTTGACCTCCTGGAGGAAAGGAATTTCTGCTCGAGTGACCACAAAATAAAGCTCTGAGGTAATATAGTGATAGGTACTCAAAAATATGATAGATGGAGGAACAAGATTAGCTCTGCTCTATGTACAAGTCCATTACATTCTTGATCACATACTTTAATGGCAAAGCAGCTGCAGAACTTGCAAATGACAAGCTCTGGCTTTGTTTTCAGAGCTGCTGCAGAAATAGTTGTGTTTAACAACTCCAGGCAGCTCTTCTTTCTGTCAATTGTCCTAAGAATGTGCTGTGAGTCTGCAGCAAGGAATTGTTCCCCAAAATTCAGGATCTTCTAAATTGGAGCAGCTCAGTCTCCCTCCATTTCCCAGTTTGTTTTTTTCCCCATGGATCCTTGTAGCAGTAATTGTGCTGGGGATGGAGATCTCTGTGCCCAGGGCTGTTGGATAAAATCCTCAGTCACTCATCTGCTTTTTGTCTGGAAAAGGCAAGAACTCTCCTCAGATCCAATCTGTTTCAGCTATTACCTTTCCTGCCTTTGTTACACTGTTTTTTCTGCACATTAGATACAGCCTGGCTGGCTGCTGCCAGGAAAATTAGCTCTTCTATTGTTTTACCATTAATTATGGAGAGTTCAAGATAAGGTTTGTGATGGAAAAGTAGAGAGCAGGAATGGTTTGAATTTTACCTTCATTATAATTAGACAGGAAATTATGAAAAGGTGAAAAATCATTCATTGGAGAGTTTTCCTCTAGCAAGAGAACAAGGAAGGCACATTCTGGCCCCGATGGAGTTCGTGGGGTTTTATTGAGCACCACTGTTGCCAGTTTGTGTCTCTGCTGGGCACAGGGTGTTCCTGCTGCCATTCCTGTGTGGGCAGAAATGGGCAGGGTGAGCCCTCTGATCCCTGCTGTCCTGCTGAGAGCCTTTGCTCCTACCAAAAAATAAAAATAATTCGGCTGAATGAGTCCATGGTGTAACCCACTGAGTGACTGCAGAGATTAATTGGAACAATCAGTCACTTTCTGCCTAACTTGCAAAGGACATGGAAATATGACTAATCTAAGGATGAATTAATTGGGCAGCTGTCTCTCTTTCATTTGAACACTACTGAGATAAACATTTGGACTAAGGAGCTGTCCTCATTAGAATTCCTTCCCTTGATGCTGATGTTTATGACTACCATGCAACTACAGAGTTTTCAGAATTTTCCTTCATGTGGAATTAGTGCAGTTCAGGCTTTCAGAGGCACTTCTGCAAAGGAGGACAAGAACCTTGCTGGGAGCTTCTGACTAAAGTCTGACCATGCCAAAGCCCCTCAGGTTACATTTCCTTCTGTAATAAATAAACTTCTGCTGGGTTTCCATCATTTCTTTCTTTTCAGCTTCACACCACGATGCATTCATTTAGAGTTTGCAGGAAAAGCAGGACCCTGGGAGAGAAGTCCTGCCAGAAGACCACTGAAGTTAATGAGTTTCTAGTGAAGATAAGGGTTTTGTCCATTCAGAGTCAAGAGAAGCTTTAGAAACTATATAATGCAGGTGGAGGAGGGAAAAGGATGTATTTCTGTGCCTTGTTAGAAGATAAGGAAGCAAGATTCCAAGGGGAATGAGTGATTTACTCACAGTCACACAGGAAATCAGCTAGAGATATGGAAATTTATGCTGAGCAGCATTTTAGTGCCTTAATCATAAAGCCAATCTTTCCCCTCAAATGCCAACAGCATTAAATGTTCCTTTTAAATAATGGAATAAGCATAAGACTTTCACTGGCTTACAGTGATGTTTCCATCCAAATATTTTAGAGGGCAGGCAGTTCCAGCAGAAGGGCTGGTCAGTGTTAGGACTTATGGCCAGTTGTAGGAACCAGGATTGGGATGAACTGGAGAAAGTTTAGCTGTCAGATTCCTCTGAGGATCATATCATGCTAAGGTCAAAAAATGCAAGGTCAAAAAACCCTAGGTGTGTTTTATTATATTTACTACTAATTAGCTGGGCTTTGGAAAAAGGGGCTGAAATATTCTCCCTTTGGGAAGCTATTAAACTGTTGGGCTGAGGGGATATATGGCTCAGGGTAAGGAAGATTCACATCTCTTGCATACAAATAAATCAATTCTTCATCTCTTATCTCCTTGCTCATCTCTAAGCAGTATCAGTGATCAGGTGATGCTGCCCAGAGAAACACATTTTGGATAAATACATAAGAGCCTGGGTGGAAACCTGTTTTTATTTAATCTAACTTCAATTCATTGTGTCTTAATTGAAAATAATGATGTTAGAGCAGTGATCAAAGAATCATCTCATTAATTGTCTATTAAATCATTAGCTATTAAACAGAAATAAAAGGTTAAGAATGCAACACTCAATTCTGCCCAAAAGAATATGAATATGTCTCCAATTACAAAGAAACAATAAAGGCAGAATTAACAGTGAAAAGAAGCTTAAGATAAGACAATTAGATCCAAAATGCCTGACAAGTCTGATTAGAGGGTTTAGCAGTACAACCTATATGGAAAAGGCAACAGAAATTCAGAAGCAAAGTCAATATTGACTTTACCAAAGGGGATTGTAAAGGGAATATGCATTTTTCTGAAAAAGTATAGGCATATAAACCCTGTACTAAACTTTAACTCAGCTAATTAATTGTTATGGATTCAATCTTGCAACCAATACATATATTTGCAGTTAAAAAATTATGCCTGGACAGCATTTGGTCTGAGAGCATCTCTCAGTAATTTGTGACTGAAGTCATGCAAGTATGCAGCAATTTCTACAAAAATAACATTACTACCAGTTTATATCACCAGGATGAGGCAGCATCAACTCGATAAAAGCCACATTCAGACCTCTTGGTTTTGTTCATTTTGTCAGAATATTAGAGTCAGGTAGCAGGTTTGGGAGAGTCCCAGAGGCATTGCCTACTGTCAGTGCTTTGAGACCCAAACCATTTCATAAAGCAGCCAAATGAAGATCTCATTTATATCAAGTCACTACCAAAAAAAACCCCCAAAATTACAGTGCAAATCCTGTCTGGTTCAGTCCAGTATTCTCAAACTACAGCCAGTCCTAGAAACACAAATTTAATTAATAGAAATAAAAGTCCCCACACACCATCTCTTAGATCTGGGTCTTCTCTGAAGTGCAAAAAGAAGACTATCTCAGCAATATGTTGATGATATACAACCTGATGCTTGAGTTTATGATATGAACAATTCATTGTTCATATTTATCAACTGATAAATAATAATCACTAAGCAGATAATAGGTGTATGCTACACAGAAAAAAAATAAAGAATGGCAATATTTATCAAGGCAGTCTTTTCCCTTGACAATTAATTTAGTTAGTCATAAACACAGATATTCATCCATGTTCCTCTGGTAAGGCCTTCAAAGAAATTTGGCTTCCAGAAAAATAAAATGGGATTTTTTTTCCCCTTTCCCTATCTAATACAAAAGGGAAAATATGGAACCCATAAATAATACCAAAAATCCCCACCCCATATTCTCTGTAGTAAATTCTTAAGTTCATTTAAAACAAGAACAACCCCAAACCACACAATAAAACCCATTAATCTACTAATGATATTCAAAAGCACCACTTTTATGCCTAAAAATAATAATGAGCTAAAAGCTGAAAGCCATGCAATGGTGTCAGAAGTCAGGCAGGCAGAGTCTTAATAAAGTCACATTAAAGCAATTTTCATCACAATGTCAGGGCGACAGAACTACTTGAACATAATATTTAAAAAAAACAAAACACTAAAACAAGGTCCAATATTGTTTAAAAGCTCCCAGCTCCCATTTTAAGACCTTTTGCAATATGGTTGTAATTTTCTATTCCTGTCACTCTCCTGCAGATGTTGGTAGAGTTCAGTATCTTTATTTATAATGAACTCTGGACTGGTGATGCAGGCAGAAGCATGAAGCAAACCTTCCTGTCCCCTGTTCCTATATCCTACATTATTGCAGTGCAGTGATGGACATGGAAAAGCCACAGCAGAGCAGAGACCCCATGGAAGGCGCTGATCTTCCTGAGTGTGATTTATCAGCAATATGTCCTTTCCCATCAGCAGAGCAAGGCTGGGCAGCTCTGGCCATGGGGGCCACATGGAGCACAAACAGCTCTGGGGCAGTGAAGGGAGAGTGCTGACCCTGCAGGAGCTGGGCTGTCACCCTCCTGACCACTCTGGGGGTGTCACCCTCCTGACCCCAGTGAGGTGTCACCCTCCTGACCACTCTGGGGGTGTCATCCTCCTGACCCCAGTGAGGTGTCACCCTCCTGACCCCACTGAGGTGTCACCCTCCTGACCACTCTGGGGGTGTCACCCTCCTGACCCCAGTGAGGTGTCATCATCCTCACCTCACTGGGAAACAACCATCTGATGGAAAACCCCAACAGAGGGGTGCTGGAGAAGAAAAGAGTATGAATCCCATTCCCCACCCCATGTGGGTTCCTCACCTTTATGACGTCTTCGTCGGCAGATCTGCACTCGGTGGAGTCTGAGACATCAACCACAGATCCATCCTCCTGCACAGCAACAACCTTGACTGGAACAGACACCATCCTGCCCGTGAGGATGGCTGTGTTGAGGATTTCTGTCTCCTGTGTGCACAAAAACACAGCATGGGCGTTAGAGAAGTGACACCACGAGAATGTCACTGGGGTCATGACAGCCATGGGCACACCTTCCTTGACACACCTTCCTTGCACACGCCCTTGGAGCTCACTGCCATGTTTCAGCAACTTTCTGAGCCAAAAGTTGCATCTGGACCACCAAGTCCTGGTTTTGGCAAACATGGGTTTAGTGGTTTTGAGGCTATTTCCAGGTTTGGCTAGGACACTGCAATCTGTCAGGCAATGAGGCACAAAGCACAGCAGGATCTCCAGAGCATCAGCAGCTCCTCCCATTCCTTTGCCCCAGATCATGTCAGTGATTTGGGAGGTGATTATCAAGCATTACAACAACAGCATTTCTTCCTTACTGTGCCATCTAACAGAGTTGTGAGTTGACCATTTATTTCCACAAATACACGAGGAGAAAAACTATGCATCCACACCCAACATTTTCAATCTTTCCCCATCAAAATCCCACCTAGAGATGCTTAACCACATCTTTCTCTGATCCTGATGAATTCACAGTGCTGGCACTCTAATGACTCCATTAACACAGCCTTCCTCTGTGTCTCGGCATGGCTGCAGTTTGATTAATTACTCCAAATGAGTTGCTCCAGAGGTCCCTGCCTCACATGAGCAGGTACAGAGTGGGAGCAGTGCTGACTGCCAGCCCAAAAGTTGACACACAAGCAGGGCAAGGAATGATCTGGGATTTCACAGGGATTCGTCTCGAAAAGCCTGCGATAGGAAATACTGCTCTGAATCAATCCCCTTTTCATTTTTCAACTTCCATAAAACTAATTGCTTGCCAGTTGGGGCGGGGGGGAAATAAAAAAGTTGCTTCGAACTAATCTAACTTTAAATTCCATTATTAGAATTGGTGGAAGAAGGAATGGATTTTAGTGAAAAATTTGATGGCAGCTTGCATAGGGAGATATATTCACTATCATTTGCTCTGGCTGCTGGCTAGATTGATAGAGAATAATGGGCATTGACCACAAGCTAAGGACAGCTGGAGAAGACCAATAAATACTTGCAACTAAGATGTATTATTAATCAATATTGGGAAACTTCTGCAAAAAGCAGCCTGAATTAAATGAGCTGAAGCACTAATAACAGCAGTGCCAGCTCCCTCAGAGAGCCCAGAGATGTTTATGGGCAGCCACGTCCCAGAAAAGCATCGAGAACACACTCCAGTCCATTTCTGATCAGAACAGTGCTAAGAGGATGTGCTCAGCTTCACACTTGGACTTCAATGTGATTTAAGAGTCATCCTAGCAGAGATGCTTTTCAGAATAACACCTCAGAAAAGAAGTGTAGGTTTTGTTCTGTTCTCTGCAAGGCACAAACCAGATGTTTTACACAGTGAATGACTGTCTGGTTTTTGTTTCTGCTGAATGGGCTCATTTATTACCAGCTGCCAGCCATGAGAGAGGGACACTGGGAAAGAGAGAAGTATGTGACAGAAGTGGAAGTGTGAAAAAACAACCGAAAATCCTTTGCAAAGACTGTGATTTGAACAAAGCTGAGGAGAAAATGCACTGCCAGGTGGAAGAAAGCACTTGGATGCACTTCAGGTGGAAGAAGGTTGTATAAGACAGACAAAGAGAAAGTGAAGGTAATTCATCCCCAGTCAGAGAAGAGGCAGTTAGATTCCACCACTGCAAATATCCCATATATCTTAACCATTAAATGTCAGATATTTGATGGAGACCTGGTGCTCCTGTGTCAAAAGGCTCCTAAGGAGAAGCTCTCCAACATTCTCCAACAGCAGATGATTTTCTTCAGTGCATGTGGGGCAAATCTGTTTTGGCCAAGGTCACTAACAACGAGCACACAACACATTCCACCTGCAGACTCTCTGTTAGCACAGCTGTGAACTCCTGCAGGTCGGGCAGGCAGTGCTTGTGTGCAATCACAGTCTGATCCAAAGCACTGCCCAGTCAGAGATTAAAGGATTCTCTGGACTGTGGTGGACCTGGAACCAAACTCTCACCAGCTCTAATTTCTAATTAGCTGATTTCTCCTCTGCTTTTGGTGCTGTTTGTTCAATGACCATCATGTGTGACAAAGCAGAAACAAACCTCCAGCTTCCTTTGAACTCTAAGTGCTGTTTAGCTACCAAAGCTGCAGTCAGACTTTGATGTGCTGCAGGATAATGCAAAGTTTATAAAGGCATTTGCATTCCTTTCATAAACTCCTGCTGAAGATGAGCATGAGACAAGCAGAAGCACCAAACTGTCCTGAACTTTCTCTCCTTCCCAGCACACTCAGGTAGCACCGTGCTAATTAGCTGGTGCAGCCTCACAAACCCTGCCCTGGTAAGCAATTCCACCAGAGAAATCAATATTTCTGATGCCTGATGCCTGCAGTGAGTGTTACACAAGTATAATAGGCTGTGTAAAGGGCTTTTTAAGAGCTGGCTATTTATAGACTGAAAAAAAATATATTTCCTCTGAGGAAGAAATATGAATTGACTGTCCAGTAGATTTATAAACAGACTTTTTAGTGCTTCTTCAACAAGTAATAGCACTTCATCTAAATTCTGTTAGGCTTGGTTTGTATTTCCATGGTAAGGTTTACTGCAGAAAAAGAGCTACTAAAGTTTAGATAGCTGAGCTGCTGATTGCTAACAGCATCTGAAGTGTAGAGAGGGTGGTTGTGTTGATTTTCATGGGTAATCCTTCCACGTGGCACAGAATAAGTGAAACATCTGCAATAACATCCAGGGACCAAACCTAGAGCTGTGGGGACTTCAAGGACTCAGGTGAAAAACT
Organism: Entomyzon cyanotis; assembly: GCA_024500445.1. Classification (NCBI taxonomy): domain Eukaryota; kingdom Metazoa; phylum Chordata; class Aves; order Passeriformes; family Meliphagidae; genus Entomyzon; species Entomyzon cyanotis. The sequence goes on from JAKEPQ010000852.1 coordinate 1,445,121, forward strand.
GGGAATCCTTTCCCATTTCTTCTGTTGAGGGTTTCAGCTGTCAGATCTTGACCAAAACCTTCAGCCTGGCTGGAAGCTCCACATTCCTATCACAGCCTCCATCCCTGAATAATAATAATAATAATAATAATAACAATCATGTGTGTGTTTATCTGCAGCTCTCTCTGTACCTGAATGCATTAGCACTTCAGCAGAGCTCTTCTTAATTACAACTGTAACCTGCTAATAGCGTTCCTTTGTTGTCTGAAGGAATCTACTTCTTATGCAGCCCAGGCTAAATTAAAATTTAATACAACATCAGGTCGCAACAGAACTAGGAAGCAAATGACAGCTGTTTAATTAAAACCTAAAGCTGATTAGATGGCACTACTGAGAGAAATACTCAAGAGGAAGAGCTGAAAACTACTGGAACTCAAGGCCAGAATAATGGCTTTATTTAAATATGAATTAACGCTACACACAGCAGTAGTAAATGTTTGACAACTGGTGATTTTGGACAAATGGGGAGGAAAAGTGAGCGGGAGATGTGTCAGGAGCCATGACAGCTTTGAGTGCAAACACTGCTGGTCCCTGTGCTTGAGGCCAGAAGCTGAGATTACTGAGGAGTGACTCCAGTGGGTAGGAACAAATCAGCTGAGGAATTCCAGCCACAAACTCCCCAATAATTAAGCTTTAAACAACACCACAGTGACCTCACTGCTCCTCAGGCAGGTGATGCTCTGGCAGCTCACCCAGCTCCCTGAAGCATGCAGCATTTTCACCCTCTTTTGTTTGGAAAATAAAAACATGGAGAAATAGATTCCACATCCCCCAAGAAAGCAGCTCAGGACTGAGGAGCTGCAGCCAGGTTAGCCAGAGGCTGATTGCTGCCCTGTGGGAGCAGCCAGCATCCTTCCACCAGCATCCTTCCCACCAGAATCCTTCCCACCCAGCATCCTTCCCACCAGGATCCTTCCACCAGCATCCTTCCACCAGCATCCTTCCACCAGCATCCTTCCCACCAGCATCCTTCCCACCAGCATCCTTCCCACCAGCATCCTTCCACCTGAATCCTTCCCACCCAGCATCCTTCCCACCAGCATCCTTCCCACCCAGCATCCTTCCACCAGAATCCTCCCCACCCAGCATCCTTCCACCCAGCATCCTTCCCACCAGCATCCTTCCACCCAGCATCCTTCCACCAGCATCCTTCCACCAGCATCCTTCCACCTGAATCCTTCCCACCAGCATCCTTCCACCAGCATCCTTCCCACCAGCATCCTTCCACCCAGCATCCTTCCCACCAGCATCCTTCCACCCAGCATCCTTCCACCAGCATCCTTCCCACCAGCATCCTTTCCACCAGGATCCTTCCACCTGAATCCTTCCCACCAGCATCCTTCCCACCAGCATCCTTCCCACCAGCATCCTTCCACCAGCATCCTTCCACCAGAATCCTTCCACCAGCATCCTTCCCACCAGCATCCTTCCACCAGCATCCTTCCACCCAGCATCCTTCCACCAGGATCCTTCCACCAGCATCCTTCCACCAGCATCCTTCCACCAGAATCCTTCCCACCAGCATCCTTCCCACCAGCATCCTTCCACCAGCATCCTTCCACCAGCATCCTTCCACCTGAATCCTTCCACCCAGCATCCTTCCACCAGAATCCTTCCCACCAGCATCCTTCCACCAGCATCCTTCCACCAGCATCCTTCCACCAGCATCCTTCCACCAGCATTCTTCCACCCAGCATCTTCCCACCAGCATCCTTCCACCTGAATCCTTCCCACCAGCATCCTTCCACCAGCATTCTTCCACCCAGTATCCTCCCACCTGGATCCTTCCCACCTGAATCCTTCCACACCAGCATCCTTCCCACCAGCATCCTTTCCACCCAGCATCCTTCCACCTGAATCCTTCCACCCAGCATCCTCCCCACCAGCATCCTTCCCACCCCATCTGGCAGCACTGAAATCCCACAGCAGCTCAGTTCCCGTGACAGATATCACCCCTGTGATTAATGCACGAGCTGGCTGGGTTTTTCTAGAGGTTAACAAAACATGCTACAGTACACTAAACCCAATAAACACTCAATTGTAAATCAGGAGGGAAACCTAAAGCCAACCCTATTCCACTGACAAATGCTACAGTTAAATGCCTTTTGGCATTTAGCTGAAATGACTGTCTTTAGTGAAGAAGGCAGGGAGCTGGAACATTTGTCTGTAGAATTGCATTCCTTCATTATTATTTCTTTCCCCAGAGTGTAGCTCACGAAAATACATTTGTAATATTAGAAGGAGTCTTTTAGGAAGCAGTTCTTCTGCCTGGAAACGGCATCTCTTTAAAAATGGAAATTACAGGGTGGATTGTGACGTGTGGGCTGGGCTAGGGGAGGGGTTTTTATTTGATAAATTATTCACCACCTTTTGCTTCAGATCAAAGAGCAAGGCAATATAAATCCATTAAGCAAGCTTAATATATAAATTAGATGCTTTGCTGAAATTATTATAATCCACAGCAATGCTGTACTTTTCCCCCCTCGTGGCCAAATACCATTTTAGGTTTCCAATACATATTAATGAAGCCTGGGTGTGAGAAAACTATCTCTATTTTCCACCATTCTATCAGGTAAGAGATACCATTTTGTCACCCAGAGGTGAGAACAAACAACTGGCATTCTGTGTTTAGGAAACACTAGAAAACAAACTATCCTGCAAAGAGATGCCATTCTTTGACCCTTTTTTCCTTCCTCATTTCCTTTCCTTCCTCCCTCCTAATAAAGGGCTGAACTTCAGCCACTTCCTTACTCTGCAAACATCATTTCTGTGGAGCCACTGATGGAATCACCAATTTACAGAAGTTTTCAGGTGTCAGCACAGCCCATGTGTTGCTGTCAGGTCATTCCCACTCCCCTGCAGCATTCCCTGCTCTGGCTGTTTCCTCATGCCAGCCTCTTTCCCAGCATTTCCCTGCTGGGAGGGATCAGTTCTGAGGGATGGACAATCAACCACTGCAGCCTCTCGTGTCCAACTTAAAGGTCATCCTTTCTCTCCTTTGTTTAGCTGCACAAAGGCTTCATTTCATCTGGGGATCCCAAAGGAACAACAGGCAGGTGTATTTATTCTGCAGGAGAAATTAATGCAGGCTGAACCACACAGAGGTTCCTAATCATTGCTTCTCACTGAACAATGTGAGCAGCAACCATTAGCCTAATTGAATATTATTCTAGATGTGTATCAGTGCTGCAAAAACAATTTGCTTTAGCACAAAAAAGCATCATTCAGAGATTCTGAACTAGAGTCTCATTGCAGAACTTGTCCTTTTGCCACAGAGATGCTGCAGAGCTCTTAGCAGAGTTCACCTGGCACTCTGCAGTGGCAATTCTGTCTTGGAGTTCATGGGAACCAAAGCTGAGATTTACTCCTTTTCATGGTTTTTTTTGAAGGAAATTCAGCTCATTTGGAGGTTGATGTAGGATGAATCAGTAAAAGCTGCTGCTGAAGGTGAAACCTAAATAGATGCACAGACTGTCCTAGCTGTGACCTGAGGCAGTTTGGGGTTTTTTTCATAACTCAGAACAGATCTGCCCCCATTAAGCAAAGGTTCAGAACACAGCCTGGTGCACTTGGCAGAAGTAATTGCAACCTGTCAGGCAATCTCCACTGTCTCAGCTAAGTACCAGTGCCTTCTGCAGGAGAAAAAGCCCTTTCCTGGCCTGGCCTCCTGTTATTTCTCCTGAGCACATCATGTCCAAACCTGCCTGGTGACACCATGGCCCTGAATGCTCACCTGAGGCTGCAGGAGCTGGGGAGCAGCTCTAATGGAGCTGATTGCAGTTGTCTGCCAAGAGAACAGAACAAGAGCTCCTCACTCGTGTTTCAGGACCTTTTGGCACACCAAGAAACACAGGTGGAATGACTAAAGATGACTAAAGTCATCTTCAAAGGCTGGTAAACTCTGCCAGTTTGTTCACACTGGAGTTTATGCTGTATTTAGAAATCTCTGAACATTCTCCTGACAGGCTCAAGCCAGTCCTTCTCAACAAAGGATATTTAGCATTTCACAATACACCTAAAGATATTGGTTTTTCCCTTTTTGTTCCAGAAAAACATAATCATGTTCTGACTTAATAAAATTGTGGTTCACCTCCAGCTGAAATCAAACAATGTCCCCCTGAATGCAAATGGACACAAAACGGGCAGAGTTCTCTACCTGAGAGAAGTGAGTACACAAACTGATACACCAAAGATTGTTTTCAAATGGCCATGAAATAATTAATCTGAACATTCCTCAAAGGCATTGTTTTCTCCACAGAGAAGTCGAAGGAGGCCATGCTTTGCCATGGAACATAATTATCAGATTCACTTGAGTACCATCAGTAGTCAGAGATACAATTTTCTGGCTCTCTATGTTTGTCTCACAGGCTTAATAATATTTAATGACATAACTTTGAAAAGTTTCTTTCAGAAACTTCTCTGTTGCTTTTCCAGACTTGACAATTTACTTCAGAGCAGGTTGGAGGGAGGCTTTTCTAGAGGGAATTCCATGCCACTGGTGCAATGGGAGAGCTGGCAACTCGCTGGCTTGAAAAGGCTTCCTTCTCACAAGTGCAAAACTACAGACACTGCAACAGAAGGTTGCAGATCACATGAGTTTACCACCACAATCTGTGTGCTCATCTCCTTCCACGAGCACTACCTGGGCAGGAATCCATGTCCTTCTGGAAGAACAGCTGTTTAATGCTATAGGAGGATGCACAAATTAATTACAGCATGTCTGCACCACAGCCCAACACGGAGCAGCAGCGCGGAGGGAGTGAGGATTCTCCCCTGCTTTGGACACTTTGCTCTGCTCAGCCATTCACTCTGGCTGTGCCTTAGGAAAACCTATTTATGAGCAGGAAAAGATCCTTGGGAAAGCAATCCCAACATCCTGCAAAATGCTCTGAGATGTCCTGATAGGAGGGAGCTGTCCAGCACTCACTAGGCAGGGGCTCAGAAGGAGTGGATTTTAGGTTTTCCCCCTCAGCACTGATCAAACACTGGCACAAGTCCTGGCCAGGGCAGGATGCATATTAACTATATTTGAGAAGTGCATTACGGAGTTTAAACCGGAATAGAGGTCTGTGAGATGCTCACATTCATTGTCCTGCAGAAGGAGGATTTCATTTTGTGAAGAACCAGGTTTGGCAGGAAAGACCTGTGCCTTACCCAAAGAATTACTGTGTTTTATTCCTGAAGACAGGCTGGCTTATCTGTCAGCACCAGACTGCTGTACTGACTCATTTCCCCTATTTGAGGAATTTCACGGGGCTCCTCTCAGCTCTAAATTCCCACTCCCCCCTGCAGGACTGGCTCTCCCCAGGCTGTGCACCTGACTGCTCCCCCTGGGGCTCTCCTGGCTCAGCTCTGCTCCCCCAAAGTGCCTGCAGGGAGCAATTCATTCCCTGCCATTCCAGGTGTGCACAGCACAATATTCCACACTCTGGAATATTTCTCTCTCTGCATTGCCTGTTAAAGGGCTCAGATGTCTCTTTGTGTTTGATGTCAAGAATTAGGGGAGAGAAACTCTGTCCCTCCCTGCTTTCAGAATGACAAGCAGTCAGTCCCTCTGCTGCTGGTTCCTTCACTCCTGAGAGTTAACAGAGCTCCCAGCAATTTCCTCACCCCCTGATCCCTGCAGTGCCACAACTCACACACGATGCACCCCATGCCTTTTATCCACCTCACTTCAGAAAGCTTCCTGCTGCTCTGTGGCATGCAGGAAAAATAATAATAAGAACTCATCTGTAGCCAGTCCAGCACCAGCCTTTTCCATCCCTAGAGCTCAGAGCTTCCTGCTGGTTTGTTCCCTGATTTTGGGAGTTTCCATCCACTGCACATTGCTCATCCCAGCAGTGCCACTCCACTCAGGTGAAGTGCTGCCTTTCAAATCTTCAACACTGAGCTTCTGCTTAAACAAACACTGGAGATGTCACCTGTCTGTGTTTGGCACTGCCTGGGAACTCATTCAGCTAGGAGAAAACAAACAAGTTTCTTGACAAAAATCAAAATGGGTAAAGAAGACAACTTTGAGAGTATTTTTCTTTTGGAAAAACCCCTAAAATTTAAAAATGGGATTTTTTTTTCTTTTCAAATAAGAACATGGATTTATTTGAGGTGAGTTTTTAAGAGTTTTCTGGCTGAGCTAAAATCTACTGGAGGTTTTTTACTTCCTTCCTCTGCCTCTTCTTGGCTTGAGTTTTGTTCTTCATTTTAATTTGTCAGTCTGCTCACCTTGTGTGATGTGCCACCTTGTTCTGACATGCCCTGATATCTGATTATTTCTTTTCCTGCTCAACTTTTATAAAGAACAACCTCTTTTTTATTCAAGTTCAGAACAAAATCCCTTTTTTGGTTTTCAGGACTGAATTTCTCAGTGAACTCTTGTGCAGTGTATTTATTTCCTGGGACAATATCATCTGTGTTTCAAAAGCTGAGCTACTGCTGTCAGAACATCAATATTTTTCCAGAGTCCATCAGCTTTTAGGAAACAGTGTCCCTCCAATGAAAGAATGTGTTAAGAATCTGTGAGAAGGTAATAAAATAGATTTTAAAAAGACTGACTGGAGGTAGTAACTCTAATAAAGACCAAGTGTTCACACAAATGTAAAAGTGCTGTGAAATCAGCATTGCACTATTTAATTTTTCATCTTTCCCCATGTCTCTTTCATCTGTTCTAAGGATTAGATATAGAATGATTTATTTAAACTAGTCCTTATGCTATCTAGTCCTTCCACAATACCTCAAACCTGTTCTCAGCTCTGCCAAAGCCACAGGACAGTTATTTTCATTACACATCTAAAATAACTGAGGCAGAAGAAATCCCATCAGGGCAGGGACAGGTCAGGAAAACAATTCCATATTCCCCAAATCCATGACTTTTCTGTTCTTATATTCAACCTTGCTGTCTTCAGGCTGTTGGTTCTGTACAATTTAAATACCAATTTCTGAATCTTTCCTACTAAGGGGACTTTTTACACAACAAGTAAATGCTGAGAGTGCAGCTTCTCAAATGGGGACTTGGTTGGCTGATTCACTGAAATGCAGCTGTGCAGCAAAACCACTCTCAGTGGCTGCAAAGAAATGAAAGTGTAAAAAATAAAATGGCTGCAAAGAAATGCAGAAGTGGCTGCAAATGCAGCAAGCAGGAACAGAGGAAAGGAAAGGAAAAAATACAGGATAACTTGCCACACTTAAGTGGAAAACGATAATGGATATTAGTTCATAATGCCACTGACAGCTGAATGCTGTCAAGAGGAAAATCACAGAATATCTCTAAATGTGAAACTCTTGTGAAATGTTGCACTTCAAGGGGAATTCCAATGGCATCTCACAGGTGGTTTGACATGGGGCAAGGGGGATGACATTGATGCTTCTCAGGAATATAAAGTGACAGTATTGTTGGTTTTCAATAGAAATATTTCATAAACAGACAAAGGTCTTCCACTTATTATTCTGTGAAGGTGAGTAAATATCAAAATCACAGCACATTTCCTTGATAAAGGATTTTGATCCCTTGTTCTTACCAAACCCAGAGCAGGCTGGGACTCCTAGGTGGTTTTAATATTTTTCATTTTAAACTGTTCATAAACTATGTGAAAGAATGGCTGACTTGGTTTTCCAACAAAAGACACTGAAGGAGGGAAGGAAAGTGAAAAAGACTTCTATCTTTGCTTCCAAAGTATTGTCTTCATAATTAGCCCTTAGAAGTCATTAGGACAATATTTAAATTCAAACTTCACATTTTATTTCTTTAGAGCCTGTTCCATTATGAGAAATGGGAAAAAAGTACTGATTTTCCAGGAGGATAACCTAGGTACAGCAAGAGAGGAAAAAGAGAATTACCCAAATTGTGTTGAAGGACTCAACTCCAAGAACTATCTAAGTGAAGGAAAACCTCTCCAATTTTCTGCCATTTACCTAATGTGAGACACAAAAATACACCCTGAGCTCCAAAGAGACTCCAGGTCAGCACTGCTGGACTCTTCAAACAGAGGGAATATTTACTGTTCACCTCCATTAAGGAAATTTATCTCCCTTAAAATCGCCTGTGTTAACCATCCATTCTTTACTTTTCCCCTAAAAATTGGCAGATTTTCAAACTCTTAACACATTTATTTCTTCTTCTGCACTAGCAATTTCCAGTTGTTTGCTGCTGCAAGGTGGGAGGAGGGTCAGGTCTAAGGCCATGTCCTTTCCTGTCCTGCAGCTGATGAGGTCCCTCAGTGCTCCTGCTGCATGGACAGATGGGGACAGGAGAAAATGCTTTCTGCAGAACACACAGCTCGAGAAAACACATGGCTTTCTGGCATTTTGACACATAATTTCAGCAAAGAACTGACAAAGCGTTGCACTTAAAGCCTCTGTGATGTGACACAAAATTCCAGCTGCTTTCAGCTGAAAGCATCCTGCACAATTACCACATGGAAAAAAAACAAGTTCTTCTCACTTCCCAGTTCTTATCCCTTTGGCTTCTTTCCGTCTTTTCCCCCACCTTGAAATATTTACATTCTCCCCTGCTGGTGATACTTCACCCCCTTGATGCTGAAATGCACTCGGCGCAGACGTGGAGCTGTAATTCCTACAGTTGGTTTGCAAAGTGTTCCTCCAAAAGGGGAGGTTCTTACCTAAATCAAATTAAACATGGTGATTACAGTATCTCATTTAAACTGCTGTGGTTTCAATTTTTCTAGGCAACGGGAAGGATCTGACAATGGATAAACTGGATCTTGAAACAAAAATCACGTTTCTGCATATCTTTGTTCCTCTGTTGTGATGCAAGAATTTTCCAAAAGCCCAAAAATTACTGCCAGAAGGCCTCTCTAACAAAAAGCAAGACAAGGTAATCAAACATTTCCCTCTGCATTGTCTTGTTTTAGTGCAGGTTTGTTTGGAAGGACAGATGTTTGCTCTTTTCATGGTCAATATGATACCAAGTGGTCAACCATGGCCAAGCTTCTGAAGTCTCAGGACCACAGCAACTCCATCAAAGCCACCTTTCTGTCTGTTTTTAATTGTTTTGTTAAATGACATTGACACTCAGCTACCTGCCCACCAGTTACACTCTCCCAAATGTGGCATTTAATGCTGTTTTCCTTCCCCTTGGTTAATGAAGGTAGTTGTGCAAGTTGTTTTTGATTTACTTTGGGATTTTTCTCCCAGTAGTGTTGCAATGAATTCTGGTGCACAGATCCAATGCAATCTGACAAAAGCTGTTCCAGACAACAACCTGGAATCAAACTGCAACTGAGTTTCTTCCTAAAGCCAAGGGGTGAGTGCAGTGGAAGGCAAGTGATGATTCCTGGCCAGGCAGTGATGATTCCTGGGACTCACTGAGCAGGAGCATCTCAGCAGCTCCTCCTCTGCAGCAGCATTTCTGCTTTGCTTGGCTTTGGATTGCTTTTCCTCTTTTCTTGGACAAGAATCTCAAAACCAGAGTTTCAATCTAAACAGCCTCACTCCAGCATTGCAATTCAGTCTAGAGGGGAATAAACCTATAATCTGGGAAAATTAGGGTAGAGGAAAAGGCTTCAGATTCTATTAAGAATAGCTGTGTGGAGCTGCTGTAGTCTATATTTCACCAACTTTTGTGAAAACTCTTCCCACTTATTCTGCATGGTCTCTTGGGGTAAACAAAGCCAAAACCCTGGATTTGACTGAAAAAACATTGACATGAAAGGTGGACTGGGATATGATATATAAAGATTTTGCTATTTTTACATGTGCAGTGATATTTAGAAAGGTTGGAAATTATGTTTAGATCTCATTTATTTCTGGTCAAATGGATTGCCAGAGGATTTTTCTGACAGTGGCTGTCTGCAATTCTATGGCAGGGAATATGCAGAAAATGTGCAAAATCCTAGGATTTCATTCATAAAATGCTGCCAAATTAATTCAGCTGAGGTGGGAGCTGCAGCCTTTTCAGGTGTGCATGATTTCACAGCACAACACACCTGAGAACACAACACGTCTCTCCAGGGCAGAGAGATTGGTTTTGAACATGACAACAATAATTTTAATTACATCTTGTTAATTTTTTCATCTTGTCCTCACCCACAGCACCAAGGGAAGGAGGTCAATGTGTGACTTCCAGCTGCTCCAGGGGAAGCCCTCAATCATCTCTCCAAGAGCTCCAGTATCACTCTAGAGACAGAGTTTTTCACCCAGGCATTTCACTGATGACTAAAACTTTATACTCAATATTTGCTTCACGTGCCCACAAGGAACAGTACAAACATGATTATACATCGAAAAAAAATACACAATGATTAATTGAGTAGATTAACCTCCAAAACACTTGGACAGCTGTTTCAACATACTGTCTTTGAGGGCAATATGCTGAAACAGCTGTTCTCCTGCATAAGGTAAAATTGTCCGCTTTGTTTTGCAATGTGAACACTCAAGGCCTGTTTGGTGTCTTGGTGACTTTAACGTGCACCTGGAGCATTGCCAAGGGTTTGCATAACTTGCATACATTTATTTTTTTTCCACCTTGTTAGCAACTTCAGCAATGTCAACTCATTCGCTCAACAACATGCTCAAAGCCAGAGTCAAGTGGCTTTCTGTCATCTTGACATGAGATCCACATTCTCAGGCTGCTCCCCGCAGCAAGATCCTCACAGAGTGGATGAATGAATTTGATTATTTTTGTGTGTGGTTTTACAATAGCACGAGTGTTCCTTAAATGGAAAGCATGTCCTGGTTCATGGTGCTTTCTCTCCTTGTTTCCAAGGCAACTCAATACACAGACACATGCAAACACACGTGCATGCTATTAATATTCCTTCTGGATGGGAGAAAAGTCTTCATTTATCAATGAAACACTCCACAGCTTCTGTAGGAGTGAAAGCCTCAGACAAACTTCTCACAGAGTAATTCACAGCAGGAAAACATTCACGAAACTCTTCCCTTTTGTTGCACGCTTAGACCACATTTTGGGAATTTTTACAACAAGATCTCCTCCAGCCACATAAACAAGGAACGCTGAATCCACCTTGCTGTGTCCTTGTGCTGCAATCATCTCTTTTGGTCAAGCTCTTCCAAAGAGAAGGCAATGACCTGGGAGCTTGGTTAGCACATTCATGTCCCTGTATTCCCTCCCTTGAAGTGGTGGCACTTTGCTCTCTAGGAGAGGCTCTGCAGCCTGCCCAGCCTGGTGAGAGCTGAGCTGCAGGAGCTGCAGGAGCTGCAGGAGATGCAGGAATGACACTGCACCTCACACTTGGCACTGCACCTGGGCTGAATCTGTTCAGTGCTTCCAAACAAAACTCATTTTGGAACAAGGAAGGTCTAGGCACAGAAATGATTTGTCATGCTCAGCACTCCGTGCTAAATCACATTTATACCCTCTAATTCTCAATTGTAATCCTCTTTGGAATTCGCTTAATTGTTTGGCTCTGAAGAGCTGGGGGTCAGGTAGACACAGTGCTGAGTGAGAACTGCAGGGATGTGTCTGACTGATTCTGCTGCTTAGCTCAGAAGGGAGATGGGACAGAGAAGGCAGAGCTGGGAATGGCAAGAGATGTTTTCAAAGAAAGCTCTTGGAAGCGTTGTTGGTTTATTGTTGTTTCCATCTATCTGATTTCCCTCTGGCATGCAAAAGGCCTGATGATTTCTGTGACTGCCTGGGAGGTGGCACTTGTCATTGTCACACTGCTCTGGAGGGTTTCAGAGTGCATCAGACTTTGAGCCAGAGTTGGCTCTTGCCTATCTGAATACCCTGGTAATGACAGCAGAACTGGGCCATCCTTAGGGGTGAAGTGCCATGTCCAAAATAAAGTGGAATGTCCAAATTAAATTAAATTAAATTAATAAAATGTCCAAAATAAACTGGGCCATCCTTAGGGGTCAAGTGCCATGTCCAAAATAAAACCCACTTGCAAAGTTCACCTCAGGGGTATTTGCTAAATCACTAATACCACTTATTAAATACTAATTTATCACTAATAAAATACTAAATCATATGGCAATACAAACTCAGGGCAAGGCAAGTTCAGGCAAAGGTCTCACTGAGATCTCCTTACACCAGGTATGGATTTGAAGGGACATTAATGTGATTTACCTTCAAGTTTAACAGCCAGCAATTGTGCTGAAGTGGGATCCTGTTTATACTGAATTCAGTTCAGTTTGGGGGTTGATTTAGAAACAGCTGGCTGTGATTTATGGTGTAGGGAATACAGAAGAATTCCATTACCATCAGCAGAACACTATGCATTCCACAGCATAACCCTGGGGAATGTGGACCTCTTCTCCACCAAGAATACAGGATATTCCTCCTCCTCTGCATACGTATTTGAAGCTGTACTTTACACAGCTCTACTCTGGAAAAAGAAGTGAACTTTTTGTCACCTCTTGTTTGTAAATAAATTTTTCAGAAGAGGAAAATCTTCAGTGGATGCTGTGAGAAATCCCTGACTTCAATGGGAATTCCACCATCCTGTACTAAGAAAGCAGTTGATGAATCCAATTCCCCTAATTCATGCACTCCCTTCCTTTTCAACATTGCCACGGTTAGCTTGCACACCGTGTAGCCCTAATGATTTTAGGTTACATTTATACTACATGCCTCTATTTATAAATGGTTTATAAGGGAGACGAATCAATATTGAATAGACACTTGAAGTGTGCAGCAGACACGAGCAGCATGTGTTCGAGAAGGTCAAAGGCACATCGATAGCAGGGCTATAAACACCTCTGCCTTGCAAATAACCCACGGGGCCAGCAGGATCCTGGAACAATATTAGCAGCAAGTTATCCAATCAGGAAGAGTTTCATTAATAACTGAGTCGTTGTCAACTATTTTAAATGTAATCCAATTACCCGGGGAAGCAATTCCATGCAATTCCTGGATGTGAGGTGACCCATCCCGTGACAATTAGGGAGAAATCCTGGCTTAGCTTTGTAAATGCCACTCTTGTCCTGAAGTTGAACTAATACTGTAACATTTCCAATGCAAACACCATTACGGTGTTATTTTGGGGATTTGGGCATTTTATCATCCATCCTGAGGGTTAAGTTCTGCTCTAAGACACATAAATTCAGTTCTCACAGGAGCCCCTAGAGCTGCTTGCTGTGCATATCTGTGCGTGTAGGAGGCCACAACTTAGCCTTTTTATTTACAGAGCCATTAATTAAATTACTGCAATTAAATATCAACTCCAATTGCATTAAGATAACGTTAAGCACACAGGAAGTCAGAATCAGAAGTTGTAGTCAGGTTAATGGGAGCTGTACGTGGATGGTTTTAATGCACCTTGCAATAAGGCAGATCCCAAAGGGTGCAGCTGACACACACTAAACCAACGCTTTATGCAAATATTCTCTCACAATGTCCTAGTTTTTGCACCATTTCCAATTGTTTGTGTGGGTTTCCTGCTATTTTTCTCTTCAGGCAAGTTCCCAGAAGCAAGCTTTAGAAATGACAGTTTCTGATCAGCTCAGAGCAGTTGAGAACCACAAAATTCCCAACTTGCAATTAGTCTGCAGGGCAAAAGCTTCAATGACAAATCCATCTGAGATTATTATTTTTTTCTACTTCATTTTCAATCTAACTATTTTCTAATTAATTGTAATAGTAATAGAGATTTCTGCCCAAATAAAAATTTTAAAAAATAGAAGCCAAGGGGGTTCTAATGGCAGCAAACTGACACCCAGCACAGCCACAGCCCTCCTGCAGGATTCCAACTTGTTAGTGGAAAATCATCACTGGAATTGCAAATGTTACTGCATCAGGATCCTTGTAGATTCTTGGTGTATTCTGGACTTAATGGTTTTCTTGAGAGTTTCACAGCAGAATTAAAATAATAATAAAAAAATATGTTTGCTTATGCACTGATCAAACTAGCACAGAACTCTGTGTGCCTGTATTTTCAACTGGAGAAAAAACAGGGAGAAAATTCAATATTTATGTAATGTTTGATGGAAGTTCAATAGAAAAATCCAATATAATTTCCCAATTAAAATCACCTGCTCGTTGACTTACATCCATTACTATTATCTCAAGCCAGCGTATTCTGAACCTGTTCACACAATAGTGTTATGTGAACATGCATAGGTTAAAAATTAGTAATTACTGTCTAGACAATTCACTGTTAGCTATAGTTGAGTGAATATAATGAATAATTTATTTGATTAATTTTGCATTCCTTTTCCTCTTTGTGAATTGATCATGACCACGGAAAACTTGAAAATGTACTCATTTATCAGAGTTATTTTCTGTGAATAATTCTTAGCTTGCACATTTTTCTACAAAACAAACTATTCTTACTTGTGGATTGAAATTCCCATTATGGGATAGAAGCTATGGAGACCACTGGGATTGTTGTTCCTTTTTGCTGAAACAGATCATCATGAAAATAGCAACAGCACTAAAGTGCTTTTACAAAAACAGAACCCAAACGGTTTGATGCTCATTTTGTTGTAGAAGTTACATAATTAACAGAACTTATGCAACTTAAAGCAATAGCTAATGCTTAATTTTAAACTACAGACCAAGTGGGAAGTCTATCATCTTTACTTTGAGTTTAAAAGCCTCCAAGGGGAAAAACTAAGCAAGTGGGGGAACAGTGGGAAAAGATGAGCTGCAGTGCTTCACCGTCTTGGGGTCACACTGAGGGTTCCTTTGAACAGGAATTGCTGATAAATTCCTTTTAGCAGGAAAGCAGACCATGTTTCAGGGTGGATATTTCTGCTGATTTCTCTGGGCACAGTTAGATTGGAGCTGGCAATCTAGAGCAAGAGACGAAACAGCCATTCCAGCTCCCTGTTCTGACATGGAATTGAACAGCATGTTTTTCCCTTTGAAATTTGCTCTTCATTAGGTGAGTTTCGAAATGGAGGCTGAAACAATGAGGGTTTTTAACTGTGCAGCAGATCAAATGCATTTTGACATCCATACACTTAGGAATAAATGACACACTAATGAGATACAGAGATCAAATGCTCTGTTTGCCACTTAAAGCTCCAGCAATACAAAGTACATCGAGGTTGTTAACCCCTGCTTGGCACACTGGGATGCTGCAGAGTCCAAATCACCCCAAATTTTCTTTCTGTCAAACATAATTCTTGTGGCTCCTCCTCTTTGGCAGAACCAAGCCAACAGTACAGGAATTATCTCACTCCTGACCACAAGGAAACAGCAGGAGGAGGAAGGATTTGTGAAGGAATGGGGATGAATGAAGTTTGATTTTGGGATTATATTTTCTGCCTTTTTTCCTTACCGGGACACAGCATGAGCAGCAAAGCTGAGATCAGTCTGGAAGGAATTGAGAGCAGGAATTGAGGAGAGCAGGAACTGGGGAGAGCAGAAATTGGGGAGAGCAGGAATTGAGGAGAGCAGGAATTGAGGAGAGCAGGAATTGAGGAGAGCAGGAACTGGGGAGAGCAGGAATTGAGGAGAGCAGGAATTGAGGAGAGCAGGAATTGAGGAGAGCAGGAACTGAGGAGAGCAGGAACCGGGGAGAGCAGGAATTGGGGAGAGGGGGATGGGGGGGGGGGGGGGTGGGGGGGAAGGGGGTTGGGGGGAGAGCAGGTCTGGGCTCTGTCCCAGCACAGCACAGGAGCCTCACCAGCACTGGCCCCATGGCACTGAGGTTTTGGGCAGTGATATTGCCAGAAGCTGTGGAAAGCAGCTGGAATGAGGAGACTCATTGCCATTCCAATGCATTTACCAGCCCAGAATTCCAAAGCCCCAAAGATGATGCAAAACTCCATTATCTTCTCCCCCCTGTTGTTCCCACATTTCAGTGTGATGCCAGCATTCCACCCCTTGAAGCTCTCTGGATCTTTCCTCCCCTACAGCCACAGTATTAATGCATTTATTCCCTCTGAAACACCTGGAATTTGCCATCCCTGCTCTCCCTGCCCACCCAGTGCTGCCTTCTGCCTCTGACAGATCTGCAAAGAGCTCACCAAAAAGTGCCAACCAGCACAAAATGCCCCCAGGAGGCAGAGCTGGGAAACTGCTAATTCACAAAGTTCAGAACTGAGAAATGCAGAATATTCCAAGGCTGTCCCAAAGCACTGCCTTGGAGTACACTGATTATATTAATAAAGCAGCAGCTTAGCATTTTCAGTGAAGCTGAGGCACCTTTGCAAGAAATTCCTTCATACACAAGAGCTGCTTATAGGCTACATTACAACCTCTAAAGCTCTCTGATTGCTGCTCTGCTCCATCTTTATGATGCTATTTTAATTTAATTTAAAAAATAGAAACTGCATGAAAAATAATTCCTAAGCCTAACTGATATGGGGCCATGTAATCAGAAATAATGACATTGAGGTCAGTGACAGCTTTGAATAGTTGTGCAGAACACAAATGATTGGTTAAAAAGGAAAGCTTTCATTGCAGCATGTACATAAGAATTATATTATATATATATATATATACTTACACACAATATAAAGTTAATTTATGTAGAAAGGACTCATCTTGCAGTACATCTAATAAATGCAGGCTGACTACCAAATACTCCTAATCATGCTTCCTCTCCAGCTAGCAGAACAGCTCAAAAACAAACATAATTTTGTTCATGTGTGTCTATTATACTCATGTGCTGATTTAATTAACAGTAATTTCAGTATCTCAGAGATTTCTTCTCTGTTTTACAAATGATGCCCTTTTGATGAGGGCTTTGGTTCAAATTAGTGGCCAATCAGCTGTGGAGCAAGACTGGAATGCTAAGTTAATTGGCAATGAAAGCAGAGTGAGCACACTGCAAAAACTTAGAGATGAACCAAATTATTGGGTGATTGTTAAGGAACACAAAGAGTCTCATTTCAGGTAGACAAAGTCAGAGCTCTGTGCTCTCTCCAGCACACTGTTTGCTCAGTCTGGCTGCTGGGAATGCTCTGCTCTGCTCCGTCACTGCAGGAGGCTCAGCTCACCCCCATCATCTCAGCTCACTCCTCATCATCTGCCAAGGGATTCTTCCCTCAGCTTGCTCTGAACTCCCATTGGGAAATCTGTCATGGGAAGAACAAACCTAATGGAGCAGAGTTATCCCCAGCTCAGCAGAAGACACCTCTTAGCATTTCCCTCTGCACTTTTATTCTTGGAAGCACTTCATCTAACAAGAACTGAGTGCCTGTGCACCCTTGGAGAGGATTTGCTCAGAATAGTAACTGTCCACATGGATCAAAGGGACCTGAGATCATCCTGGCTGCAGGAACACCTGGATGTCCTCCTACCCTTGATACCTGGTCAGCATTGCCTCTTCCAAACACAGCTTTATTTAGAAACCCCTGGCCAAAGCTGCTCCACATATCCATCAATCAATTCTGAATCACAGTTTCTTTTCAAAACCAGGCCTGGGTGGTGCTGAATTCAGGCACCAGCAGTCTGAGCTTCAGGAAGAGCTATCTCTGGAGCACTGCAGTTTTTGTAAGCAGGCAGGGCAGGAAGAACAGCCTTTGTGCCAAAGGGATTAATCCCAGAGCAGCCCCAGCATTGGGTGGGAGTAGGAGAGAGCCCTGCACCCTGCCAGGGATGGACAGACAGAGGGGTGAAGAGAAATCCCCTTTGTCCCCCAGCCTTGTTTGCCTGGGTGATGATAAATGACCTCCAAACTGCCTTTCACAGCGAGGACAAAGGGAAAAGCAATGGCACACTTTGGTCACCCTGGGGCACATCATCCTCAGGTGCTGCTGTGACACCATGGACATTCCCATGGCACAGGCAGCCCTGCCCATCCCTGTGCTGGGAACGTTCTTAAAAAGAAAAGTGGGATGTAAAAAGCCAGTTTTCTACTCTGGAAAGGCCCTCATTCCATGGAGTAATACTTGCATTCATCCAAATTGCAAACAACTGATGATATGTGGTCAAATCACTGCAATCTGGGGAGCTCCAGAGGGACTTCCAAGAGGTGGATAAATGGGAAATGCTGCCTGCAGGACTCAATCCTGAGCAGCTTGCAGCAGGATCTGGAGCACTTGGCATCAGCCTTCCCTGCATGTTCATTAATGGTTTGGACTGTGATTGCAACGAGTATCAGCAAGGGAATCTGATTTCATCAAAGAAAATTATTGGTTCCCAGTGGAATAACATGGTGCTTTACTCGAGCAGGAATAAAAACACGAGTATGAAAACCTCCTGTAATCTCCAGCTATTGTCATTCAATGTTTATCATCCAACACAGCTCAATACAATTCTTATCTTTGATGGATGTGGCACACAATAGCTGTTTTCTTGAGTGCATCATAAATATTAATAGTATTCACAGAGCTTCTTAAAATTTGTCATGTCACATTGCTTTCATGGAAACATTCAAAATGCCATTATTTTTGTCCCACCAATAGCAAATTTTCCTTTCGTTTCTTTCTTTCTTTTTCGCTCTCAAAATTAAATGGTAGAGGATGTTTAACTGAGCAGAGGGAAAAAAGGGATAATGGTTCACATTGAGCCATTCCAAAACCTACTTTGGATGCCCAGAATTAGACTGAAAGAGGAAAAAATGTGATATCCTTTGGAAAACACAGTCCAGTTAAAAATGAAACACTTGATGAAATTGAGGCGATTTGTCTGGAATTTCATTTTTGGAAGAACACTGAGAAAGAATGCTGACATTGCCAAAATGGTCCTACTCTGCCATATTCAGAACGGGACATTTTCACTTCCAAAAAATGCACTTTTCTCCCCCAAAATAAAATATTTGCTCAGTCATTCAAAGCCCATGTGGACATTCATTCCTCACATTTGCTCCCCACACATTGCTCTTTCAGTGTTCCACAGTCAAAGCTTCCCCTGATCAAACCTCATAAAACCTTCAGTGCTTTGTGTTTTGGCTGATGCGTTCCAAGAAATCTTTTAAAATTTCATCTTTCTCCATAAAATTCACCCTGTGGTTTTCAGAACAGCCTGACAAAACAAACCCATTTAATTCTCCATGACAATTAATTTGAAGATGGTAATAATTGCACGAGATCCTATCTGTGCTACAGAGACATAAAACACTTGCTATGGGCATGGGAAATAAAGCAATACAAAAGAAAAATCTCTTTTTTCCTATTCTGTACTCTCTCCACAGTAGTTAATTTGCTCTGAGTTTAAAATCGTTCCTTCCAATGTGGGATTTTAGGAAAGCTCAAGGCTTCAATCCTGCTGCCATTGATTGGTGCTAAAATTCACACTGAAATCTCTGATCTGGGAGCCATAGATTCCAGTTTTATTTAAAAACAATGTTGGTAATCCCTAATATTTCTGGGCTGAAGATCTACTCTATATTGAATTTACATTAAATATTTTTTTCTGTGAAATGGTGAATGTTGGGAATGACAAAATCCCTTTCTGGGCAGGTTCCCTTGCATGCAAAGTACAACAGAAAGGCACTGCTAAAAGGGAACTGCAAGGCCAGAGGTCAAAATAATTTCAAGTAAGAAATATGCATTAAGTGCAATGGATAAACACATAGGGGACAACTTTGCACATAAATGCATTTAACCAACTTCTAAAAAATATGTAAATCATCTGGGTTTGCTAGAAATGACTGATCCTATCCTGTTTTTTAATAGTTCAGGATTAAATGGTTTTGTTTTTTATACCTGACCTCAGAGCAGGCAAAGAAAAAAGCTGCTAAAGTTTGACATTTTCTCCTTTAGTCTAAGGTGAAGGTAAGCTGCTTTCTGAGTCTGGGTCAGCTTCCACCTTGGAATGAGTCTGCTCCTTTAATTGGTGTCTGAATATGAGTTCCATTAGCGAATCATTATTTCTGTAGGAAAAATTAATTCTTTAAAGTTTTTTTCCTCAAACAAATCAGGCAAGTGTTGCACTCAGCAATCACCTTTCAGCCTGAGTTACAGAAATAGGTACCCTTAAGGACAATTTCCCTGGGTGTTCTTGTCTGTGTGTTTGCTGGCAGAAATGCCATTTTCCAGCCTCCCATTTCAAAGAAACCTCAGCAGAGTAAATCCAGCAATCTGTGTGATTCACAACATCAGGAAACCATCAGTCAACCAAGAGCTCACGGTTTTGGGGGAGGAAACCAAATTCCTGAAGACATAGTTCAAATACCTGTAGGAAATACAGAAATGTTTCGGGCTGAGGGGCGCAGAGTCCTGGGGAAATATTGATTGTTGCATTTGAAAAATGTTTTGGAATAATGACAGTCTGCGATTTACAATTCCATTGCTGCATGAGAAAGGATTTGCAGCAGGGACATCTCAAACACCAGTGCTGCCAGTCACAGAGCAAACCATCATTTTCCTAGATAAGAAGATATTGCAGATATTTGTCTATTATTAAATCTATTGTTCCTCAAGCCTTCAGCCTCAGCTGGAGCCTTCTTATAAAAATCAGTTAAAATAAATCTCTTCAACGTCTTACTCTTTCCTTTGACTAAGTTCCTGGTTGCCTAGAAACTCTCGAAACGACCTGGATTTTAATTTTTTTTCTCTTTTTCTTTATATTTTTGCCAACTGTTAGTTAGATAACAGATTAATCAAATCCCATTTGTTTGTGACAGGAACCTGGCTGACAGACGGACTCAAAGCTGGGCAAGTGTTTGTTTCTTGCATCCCAGGAGTGCCAGACTCCCCTGACGACCTTGCTACCAGCAACTTTCCACAGCTATGGAAATTGCAGATTGGCTGCTTAGATCAAGAGCAAGAACTGAGAATTACAGAATTATATCATCACTGGATAAAACAGATTGATCTGTTATCAGGTTCTGTAATTAGCAGGACATGCACTTCCACCTTGCAAGATTATTATATCGTGACTTTTTTATATGAAGACAAATCAAGGTGTCTAGTTTGGATCCAACTTTAGAATGTTCTGAAGGACCTTCTGGATGCCTAAACCACACCTTCTGCTGCATCAGACATCAACCAGATCCACAACTCTTATTTTAACACCATCAAGCTTATTTTAAAATAATCCCCTGCTGTGTTTAGAGTCAGCACTGTGACAGCAGAAGGCAAATTCTTCCCCTGATATTCAGCAGCATAACAAACAGTGGGACCAAAAAGAGCTTCAGATGTGCTTCCCTCACCTTGCTCTGTTGTTCTGCTGCATTGATGGGAATGGATCACCTTCCTGCTTTGGGGGACATTTGTTCCACCTGTTAATCTGCACACCAGATGTTGGAGGAATCAATTAGCAGAGATTTGATCACCAAGACAAGGAGATAAACTCCCAGGAGCAAAGGGGCTGCTGTTTCACCCAGCAGTGGATGGTGGAATGTTCAACTCAACATCCTCATCCTGTGTCCCACAGGTGGATGGTGGAATCCTGTGAGGATCTCAAACTTCCCTCCTCAGCAGCTTTCAAATCCATTCCTAGTGCTAAAATTTCCCAACAACATTTTACCTCAAAAAGTTATGACAAAAAAGATTCCTTCCACTCTCCTCCAAAGAAACCTCCAGGAGTCAAATATTCCAGCTTCTAACTGATCCTCCCATCCATGCTTTTTTACCTGAATTTAATCAGCCTAGAGTTATGCAGGGTTTAGGTGACAAAACAGCAGTTAGAGTCTTCAAAGCCACTCATCCCTGCTGTCACTCGTTCTTACAGATATAAATTCTACCTTTTTTCTAACCAAAATAGTTTTTAGAGATAATAAGCAATAGCACTGTAAGATTTTTAAAGTGTTTTTAAAAGTAGCAATAAGAATATAAAAAAGGACCTAGAAATCATTCAGAAAGAAGCAAAACTAAATAAGAGTGACTTAATTTCCATTTAATTTTCTATTCTTATCAAGCTTAGTTTATTCAGGTCTGATTAATTAATGTCTGCAAAGTGTTCTGAAAATATAAAACACTACATAAATACCAAATAATAATAGAGTACTTAAGGAAAAGCTCATTTGTTAATTTGCATGGAGTTTTAGGAATTAGCATTGATTTATTTCCCTGTGTAAGCAGCCCTGTCCAATCCCTTCCAGCTATTTTAGCAGAAAACACTTTGGCAGCTACAGGATGATGCACCTTCAGGTATTTTAGGTGTTCCAGTTCACAGAAATCTCATTCAGAAGGATTTGCAAAGTTGTCCAAAGTCCAACCTAGTGTTCCATCCCAGTGTTATGGTGGCTTTGCCTGGTGGCTTTGGCTGGTGGCTTTGCCTGGTGGCTCCCAGGTCCTTCCTGTCCCAAGTGCTCCCAGCAGCTCCCAGGAGATGAGGGGAATGAAATCTGTGATCTGGGAGCCACAGATTCCAGTTTTATTTCAAAACAATGTTGATAATCCCTAATATTTCTGGGATGAAGATCTACTCTATATTGAATTGATATTTAAATAGTGTGGCTCCAGGAGAGCAAATCCCACTGCCCTCCTCTGCAGTGAGTGCTGCGGGTGTCAGCAGGGACCTGAGGGAGCAGCAGAGCCCCAGAGCCACCAGAGCCACCAGAGCCACTCCAGAGCCACCAGAGCCACCTCCAGAGCCACCAGAGCCTCCAGCCCTCCAGAGCCACCAGAGCTCCAGAGTCACCCCTGGAGCCCCAGAGCCACCAGAGCCACTCCAGAGCCACCCAGAGCCACTCCAGAGCCACCAGAGCACTCCAGAGCCACTCCAGAGCCACCAGAGCTCCAGAGCCACCTCCAGAGCCACCAGAGCCACCAGAGCCACCCCAGAGCCACCAGAGCCACTCCAGAGCCACCCCCAGAGCCATCAGAGCTCCAGAGCCACTCCAGAGCCATCAGAGCCACCAGAGCCACTCCAGAGCCACCAGAGCCACCCCAGAGCCATCAGAGCCACCCCCAGAGTCACCAGAGCCACCAGAGCCACCAGAGCCACCAGGGCCACCAAAGCCACTCCAGAGCCATCAGAGCCACCCCCAGAGTCACCAGAGCCACCAGAGCCACCAGGGCCACCAGAGCCACTCCAGAGCCATCAGAGCCACCCCTGAAGCCACCAGAGCCACCCCTGGAGCCAC
Organism: Entomyzon cyanotis; assembly: GCA_024500445.1. Lineage (NCBI taxonomy): Eukaryota > Metazoa > Chordata > Aves > Passeriformes > Meliphagidae > Entomyzon > Entomyzon cyanotis. The sequence goes on from JAKEPQ010000852.1 coordinate 1,468,007, forward strand.
CAGAGCCACCAGAGCCACCCCTGGAGCCACCAGAGCCCCCCTCCAGCAGCAGGAGGGCACAGCTGGCACCCCACAGCCCCTGGGAGGTGCAGCCCAAGGGCACTCAGGATCACCCAGGCTGATTTTCTCCCTCTCCCCTGCCAAGCTCTGCATTCCCACTGGCAGAGAGCGCTCTGCTCATCCAGCAGCAGAGATAAAGCGTTCAGACAGCAAATCCTCAATTACTGCACTGTGCTGCTTCCATCTGGGGGTTGTTTCCTCTCAAATCCCAACTGCCTGGCTCTGTGCTGTTGCTGAAACTGGATGTTTCAATTATTGGGATCTGGGGAGAACTTGGAGGTGGTGCAGAAAGCAGGTTCTCCTTCAATACCAAATTTTGGGTTCGTTTCTCTCGTTAGTGCAAAAGTTTTATTTATTTACATGTTCTGAATTCACTGAATTTGGCCAGAAATAAAACTGAGATTTGTTATAAGGAGGATCATTCAAATTGAAATGAACAGTTTGGGAGTAATTCCCAATATTCCAAGACTGTATTTTAGTCCTTTCCCAAAAAAATACAAAAACCCCACAAGAAACCCACAGCAGTTATCACAGAGAAGGAAGAACTGTTGGGTTTGCTGCACTGACTCTTTTCTCACATGCTAACAAGATTCCAGTTATTTCCAAATGTCCCCATCAAGGCTTAAAAACGTCTGTTGCTGTTTATTCCCAGCACTGCATTTGTTTTTGGCTGTGCTCTGTTGGATCATCCCTCCCAGGAGCAGCCACAGAGCACCTGGGATTCACCATTACTGCTCCAGAATATTCCATCCACACAATTCGTTTTGTTTCATCTCCTACATGCCTCCCAAAAAAAAAAAGGAATAGAAGAAAATTCTATATTGACTTTTTTCACACAATTTCTTCCCTATCACTGGGCTGCCAAGAAGTGTAGCCTTTGGCAGTAGGAAGTGGAAATTAAAATTATCTGGGGCTTTGTTTCCATTACAAGCATCTTTCCTTGCTTCTGCTTATGCCAGTGGTCATGCAGAGGAAAACACCAATATTTGGTGGTTCTGTGGTGTAATAGAAAGAAAATCAGCACAGAACAAGTCAGAAAGGAAGAGCAAATGTTGGTGAGGAAGCAAATGGAGAAGGCTGGGTGTTTCTGAGGGAAGTGGTGGCACATCCAGGCTCTCTGGCTGTTTCTCTGCATTTACACCCGAATTTCCCCATGGAAATCCCTGTTCATGTGTAAAGCTCTAGTACTAAAAATTCCATCAGACCCAAACTCAGGTCAAAGGTCCCTCCTAGAAAAGCTGCCCCTGATTTTACCAAGAGATATTTGCATTTTTTAAATAAATCATCAGCTTCAGGCTTTCTGCACACACTCACACCTTAAACCTGCTGGCCACCTCCATCTTCAGAAAGCATTTTTTCCTTTCTGTGTAACTCAAACCAGAGCTTTAATTAAACTGACACTTTGCAGCTCACTGGACTGTTTGGCTCTTTTGGGGAAAAGCGAAGCAGCAAACAGTCCAGTTGCTTGGTTTAGCAGTGAGGTTTCCCACCCGTGCAATGCTAATTTATTTCATTGAAAATGTCCCCACTAATTACAACATTTACCCTCAGAGCACAGGATGGCAGTCCCATCCATACTGCAGAAGCCAAGGGCTCCAGAGGAGCTATTTCCAAGCACCAGGCCAATAACCCACAAACAGTAAAGGATTTTCACAAAAGACCCAAATGGTTTCCAAGGAGCCATTACGGCACATCAGGTAAATAAAATATTATTGAAATGTATTTTTTTGCATTTAAATCACTTGCAGCAGGTGCATAGGAAGCAGCTTATAATAAAAAGCTCCCATTCCCTGGAATACTAACGAGGATCGACAGAAATATTCAGCAAAAGGAGGGAGGAGAAGGTTCTTACCATGGCCAGAGGAACAATTCCCACAAACATGGTTCGGCTGACGAAGATCTCAGACACCACCAGCTCACTGACGGAGTCATCCCGGGGATATTCCACCTGCCAGGTGATCTGCTGGGCTCCTGCCAGGCTGCTGGCATTGTCGATCTCAAAATCCATCTGCAGGATCTCGTAGGAGGTCGTGTTTGCTCTGCAAAACAAGGCAAAATTCCCCACAACGTCATTAGGGTGTTAGTATCAACATGGATTTTCATTTCTCTTTCCTGCTCTCCAGATTTGCCATTAAATTCAACATGCAGAGTTGAGATCCTGAGAGGAACCTCAATAAAACTGCACACTGGGCAACTGCAGAACTTTCTGAATTAGGTCAAACTGTATCTATTAGTTTCCTGAAATGGAGATATTTTTCCCATTAAACTCAGGCATTCATTCTCCATAATCACAATGAACTTACAGAACAAGCCACAAACCCTGGGAAAAGCATTGCACAGATGTTGCTAAATTATTTAATATCCCATTATTATCATTTTGATGCTGCAAAACAACAGAATACTTGGCCATTCCTCATGTTGTACCAGAAATGAGCTCTTGTGGGGGAAGGAAAAGTCTTTCAAACCCAAACTCGTCTTTATCTCAGGGAAAAAATGGATTTGCAGAAATTATACATGACAATAAATGAGGGGTAGATTATCCCTATTTTCAATTCATGACAACAGTCTCCTCGTCAGTGGTGCAGACTTGTAATTATATGGCAATCATGTATTTCTCATCTGGAAATAAAAGTTTAAAAGTAAAGAAATAGATGGAAATGTGCAGCCTTCAGAGCTGTATTTCAGAATTACTTCTGCTTCTTTTCTTAACAACGACTCTTAGCACTTTCCTCAGGTCCAAAACAATGTAAATATTAATAATTAATCCTCAGGTTAGAAAAACAGATCTTATTTTCATATTACAGAGAAGCAAGCAGACACCAAGATTTAACCAAGAACCACCTCCCCCTCTGTCCCATCCCACTGTACATTCATTATCTCTGCAATTTCAAGAGCTCTGCTCACAGAAAGTTTTAGCTTCTGTTGCAAAAACAGAGACCTAAAACATCCTTTTCCTCTTCCCAAATGCACAGAGGCAGAATCTGGGTTTGCCATATGTTTTTGAAGGAGCATTGTAAAGGAAAAATAAAAAAACCTGAACAGGAATTATTGATTTAGGTGTTTTCTTTCTGACAACGAACAACACAAACATATGCTTCCATGCCTGGAGGATAAATATTTTCCATGCTGACAGAAGATAATATCCACCTCCAGGCAAAACTAGAAGCTGTTAAGGCATCTTTTGTGTGGCCAACCAGACAACCAGCAAAAACCTTTTAAGATAAATGTTATTACATAATAATGGAGATGTAATTAAACCATTTCTGTTAAAACATAACCACTGTGGGCACCAACTCAATTTCATAGTTTTTTTGTGTATCACTTCCAGCAGTTTGTTTTATCTAAACTACATAAAATTAATTTGCTCACAACACAGAAATAAAATTTCTATATGAGCTTCACACTAACTATGGATTTAGATATTGGGACTGTAAAGGTTTGTTCAGATCTGCAATTTTGCTTCAGTCTGTTCAAATCAATAGCTGCCACTCACAAAAACACCCATGAGTGGTTTCAAATTGAGAACAAAACCACCAGGGGAGGATTTTGGTACAGATACAGCAATGAAATAATATGTCAGGTTAGCCTGCAGTGACAAATCCATTCCACAGATCCCACTGACTGCACTTCTTGGAGTTCAGTCCACCCTGCCTTCCATTAGTCCTTTTCTGGTTTTCTTTTTACACATCCAGATAGAAAACACAATAGTGGGTTTATAGCTGATACAGAAACCTTCCTCAGGTCCAGCTATATGAACAGGTGAATGAAAACAGAGCTGTTCTCCAGGTGTTGATCCTGACTCCAAAGAGGATCCTTTATCATCACCTGGGAAAATGGCACCAAATGTTTGTCCAACGTTTTCTGCTTTGTCTCAGAAGTTGTGGGGCATGACATGTCAATATTGATTAAAGAGTCAAATATTAATGACTTTATTATTAATCAATAGTATTAATAATGTTGACTATCAATATTAATCAATACTAATATGACCTCTCTCTCTCTGACCTTGCTCTCTCCAGCCACATTTCACCACCAGTGTCTGCCCTGAGCTCACAGCTTTAGCCAAGCAGGGTTCAGCTTTCTGCCCCTTCTTCACCAGCAGGTTTCCAGTTGCCTTTGAAACAGCAGGTGAATGAATTTTCTCTAAAATCCTGGTGCTCCTTTTGTCCTCTTTAGAGATTCAGCCTTGCAGCAATGCCGAGCATTGCAGTATCTAGGACACCAAGCACCCCACGGATGAATTCACCCTCTTTGTTCTAAGTCTCTTCCCAGGTTACAGTTGTAACAAACTCAGGATAAAACCTGAAAAGTGAATTTCTTTCATGCTCAGACTGGTGTTCACCTAGTGGCTGCTGCACCTCTTACCCTACAGAGGTTTCCTAGTAGAAACACTGGTATTGCATTCATAATTCTTGCAATTTATTAACTCTCCTCTGTAATGTCGTGTGGACACAACTGCCTTTCTACACTGAAGTTGATGGAGGTTGCTGAAGTAAAACCAGACACCAATTAAACCATAATCAAGACCTCAAATGTCAGCATTTACTTATGTCAGCTCCATTAGCTGACAAATTCACATCCCAACACCTGTATTTCAATGTCTCTCTCCTGGCTGAGCAACATGTCACTGACCCCTTTCGAAAAGCAGTGTTCCACCCTGCCAGGGCAGAGCTGCAGTTTTATTCTGATTTGTCACTGGGAGTCAAATCCTTGCTCTTTGCAGCCACTGCTGATCTGCAATTGCCTGGTGAAGACAAAATCTGCCAGTGGGGAAATCCATGAGCAGAGAAGACAAGGATTGTAATTCATGCTGTTATCAGCCATTAAATCCTGGTAAACCAAACTTTATCCTATCAAGATTTTTCAGCTTTTCCTGGAGACTTATTTCATTTTTCTCTTAAATAAGTTTGCACTCTTGGGGAGAGTCTGATGGAATCCATGGACTATAAATCATTTCTCCTTTCCTTAACTTTCCTTTCTTTTCAGTTAAATATTTCTATTGTCCAGTAAAGTTTTTTCCAGTTTAGGATTTTGCCAAACTCTAGTTTAGAGAAGCAATAAAAAATAAAAAGTCGAAATTACTTTTATAAAAAAAGATTATTTCCTGCAAGCACAAGGAAAAGACCTTATAATTTTAGGCAGCTGGCATGCTTGCTAATAAGTCCATTTCTATGGAAATGAGTTCATAACTATTAATTTTGCCTGCTCCTGATCTATTCTTGATGAGCCTTTCAAATTTAGAAAAGCGCTTCATGATTCTCTCAATTTGGTAATTACTAACTCCCTTTGATGAATCCAGCCCAGTGTTTCAGACATGAGACATTCATTACACATTTTTCTCTCTGGTGAGAGGAGGGAAAAAAAACCCCATGGGTCTTTTTTGGATTTATTTCCTCTCCCAAACTCCCGTAAGTAGGTCCTCTTCTTCAAATGGTGATTTACAAGCCTGTTGGTGTATTTGCACAATCCTGTCTGCTAGGGGCTAGAAGAACCCTCAAATCCTGGAGATTTCTGCTCAATCCATTCCAAATAAAGCCAACTTTAGCTCCAACCAACTCCAGAATAAAAAGTTATCGGGACAGGAAGGTGTTGCTAAGTCCCAGAACTTTCATAATATCCATGTGGGCAGTTTTAAGTGTTTATATGGAGCTGCACAGCTTATTTTCACAAAATATTAGATCCCTGGGAAGGTCCAGCATAGCTCTGATGTGAGAGCTTTTAACACGAATTGCCTGACACTGAAATAATAACTGAACTGAATTTGCCCAAGCCAAACATGGAATTACTGAATTAAGCACTGGAATGACACTCAGTGACTGAAGTTATTGCAGCAGCACAGCACAACTGGTTAGTATTTACCTTAAATAACCAAATGCCTATTGTGCATTATTAAGAAAGATCTTAATAATTTCAATTTTATTGAATTGCTGACCAACCTGAAGGGCTTGCCCTGTGTGTTGGGGAGAGAATGAGTTCAGGGCACTCTGCAGAGGCTCTTCTGGCTCACACTCACAGCTCATCAACAACTGAGTTGATAAAAGTCAGATCCCTCTATTACTGCAGTTAGCTATTACAGGAAATCAAGAATTCCATTCACTCATAAAACAACATTTTCAGTAAATGGTAACTTGTTTATGAGGCCCACAGCAGTGTAAACAATACCCTAAGAAATGGAGCAGACATGAGGTATTGGAAAATAATTCAAAGTATGGTACTGTGTTGCTGGAGAGTCTTTTCAAGGTTAATAATGCCAATTCTTACTCTGACCAGTTGAAACCAAACTCAATAAGAATTCAGTGACCCTACATGACCAAGGTACATTAGTTCATAAAATACTTCAGTGAAAAAGGTCTCACTCCTTTGATCTCAAGAGGATTAATTTTCTAAGTGTGGTTTACTGAAGAGCAAACCCGTACAAGAGGAGGCTTTTCAAAACCTGATTGGAACTGCTCAAGACCCTAATTTCCTGCTGAAGGCAAATGAAGCAGCAGATGGCCAGGACCTCTCAGGGAGAGGATGCAGATTAAAGGTCCTGACCTTCTCCCCCTGAGGAAATTAAGATCCTAGAAGCCTAAGAAGGAGGAAATGAAAGCAAGTACCTAGCAAAGGGCAGCATGCAGGTTCTGAATTAGGAAGATTTGCATGCTGACAGCCCTTCTAGCTGGCTGAGGGTTTCCTTCCTGCACGGGGACACCTCTGACCAGGAGCTGGGTCAGCTGCCAGCTGGTGTGTCCCACAGGACAGCATCCTCACAGCTCCTCCCTGCCAGGCAGCAAGGGACAGCAAACCCTGAGGAACTCCCTGCTCAGCCTCTTCCATGCCACAGCAGGGCAGGACAAACACCCCAAACAAAGGATGGATGGATGGAAAGTGGAAATGAAGTCTGCAGGAGAAGGTTGACTTGGTTTCCTCTCATGATGCATTTCAAAACCACAATTTACCATTTGCTCTAACAGAGAATTTACTTTGTTTTCCGTATTTTCAGTGCCTGATCTTGGTTTTCTTTCACTGCCACAAAACTTCATGCTCTTCTCAGATGTATGGGCAAAGCAAATGGCTACAGAGTACAAACCCAAGCTGCAAAATACATTAAGAATGTATGGATTGACACAGCGTGCTTTAATAATCCAGTAAAAGCCATAAAAACAACAAGAAGATATTTTTGTTCAAAGCACACCACCAAGACCAGGTATTATTATGTTATTTTGCTTAGCCAACATTTCCCCACAACCGAAAACAATAAATCTAGATAATGAGCAAACCTTTTAAGCTCTTCAGCTTCTTCCACTGCCAATTCACAACTGTGCTGCTCACTAACAATGTGCAATAACTTCCACTTTATTTGATTTTATCAACATCATCATGACAACCCTGGAGACAACTGAGACAATTGCTTCAATTATTTTTATTTGCTTGCACCCTTGTGACAGTGCACAGAAATGCTTCTGGTAAAAGAGTCCTTAGATACTCTTTTAGCCAACCTTTAACAAAACAACTTGTAGGACTGAACTCAGCCTGGCTGTAATTGGTGAGCTCCATTGCTGGGCACAGGGACCCCATTTGGACCTTTGTCATTATTCTCCCCTCTCGGAACAGCATGCAATCTTTTGGGGCTTAAAAAAGCATTTTGATTGCACTGGAATATTTTTCTGACTACTATTTAGAACTTCTTTATTGCTGCGTTGTGTATTTCTTAAAATAAAGATTCTCTGTCAGGAGGAAGTGTCTTGTTGGGGAACATAACAAACACATCCAGTAAGAAACTGGGGCCAGGCTTTAGCTGATGTTGGATGCAAATATAGAGGGAGCTATTGTTGTTTAAAAAATAAGAATGATTTTATGATGAAAGACTTATGCTGAAACCTATCCAGTTAATAAATATCAACAGCCCGAATGGTGCTTATAATTTTTCTTTAACTATTCAGAATTTCTTACATTTTTACGTGCTCTATTTTCAACATTGCTGTGAAAGCAGCTGAAATAGAATTTAAAGCAGAGATGAATGTTTAAATAACCAATGAGTGAATATTACTGATAATAATTTCAGTGGCATAAGAAACTCTTTGTAGTGCAGGAACTCACATACAAAGACTGTCCTTCTGCAGACTCTCCAAAAGAGAGTCTTTCAAAAGAACCAGAGCAGAGCTCAGGGAGGCTGTGTGACCCAAGGCACAGGGAACTTCAGCCCAGCTGAGTGGGAAGTTAATGCAGCAAACATTTCACTTCACCTCAGAGAGCAGAGGCAACCAGAGACTCCATGGTGGAGACAGGAAATATTCCCTGGAAATCTCTGGGGACACGCTGGGCTGTCCATATTGCCACCACAGAGGCAAATACATGAGTTTTCTGCAGGTAATGAAGCAGAAAAAAAAGGCAGCTCTAATCCCAGCTCCTCCACTATCCCACACTGGGCACCTGAAGGTGTTTCATTCAGACTCTTGCTCCTCCCCAGCCAGCTATGGAATGGGAGACATGCAAGAGTGGAATTTATCTGTACCTCTTCCAGATTTCCTGTGAGCTCAGGAAGAGTGATTCCACATGGCAGCTGAATGGACACAATCACTGAGGCTCTGGAGTTTTGTATTTACAAATACTCACACAGCTTCCTCCCCTTCCTGGGCAGAGATAAGAACTGGAGACACCTAAAGGCTCCAACCACATCTCCAGCAGCAAGAGGCTTTGGCATTTGAAACACTTCATGATTTTTCTGTGTCTGACATTAGCACTGGGTGATCAGACTTTTCTGAATGCACCAATCCCACGAGGAAAGAAAAACACTACTAGAACTAGGGGGAAGTTCCTTGCAATGCAGTTGCTGTTTTGATTTCAGAATTACAATTGAGGCTGACAGCTGAATCTCCTTGGGGAGAAAAATCAACCAGAGGGGATGATCCAGAGATGCAAATTCCCCACGCACTGAATTTATGAATGAAAGGCAAAGGGAGAGAAGCTGCAGACTGTGACACAAATACACCTAAAGTGCTGGAGGGTACAGGAAACAGTGACAAATGGGGCTCTCCTCTTGGGGATTCAAAAAGTCTAATTCAACACTTTTTAAATTCAATCCTTTGCTCAATGGGCAGACAGTGTAAATGACTAAATAACAGAAAGCCAAACAGAAAAGACAATGGGAAATTAAAAAACAGTCTATATTTTTCTTTCTACAGCTTGCTAAGATTGCACAGAACTCATAGGTCGGCTGTAGAAGCTACTGTAATGCCACCTGCACGAGATAATTAGAGAAAAAATCAAAACAGGGGCATTCCTCCTGCACCCTCTTCAGCTCCAAACAATTTAAGCACCTAATGAACTAGACCTGGCTTTCTTTGAGTCCAACACACTCTTAGATGGAGAGGGAATGAGCAGAGCGTCCTGTGGCTAATTCACACTTGTGCTGAGCAGCAAATGGCCATGACAACATCCTCAAAGCAGAGAGGACAGGGAGCAGGGCAGCCCATTAACATCAACACAAACGGGACCTCCTCTCTCCACACTTCCCTCGGGGACACATGGGGTGCACAAAATCAGTTTATTTTAGAGGCTGATAATTATGTTTTACAAAAGAGCTGAGCTCTTCCTCTCGCTGTTGGTACTCACTGAACAGACAGTGAGAACATGAAAGTGAAACTGGCACAGAAACATCAGTTTCCCGTGTTTTAATTAATAAACAAGATTGATTCATCCAGCTGAGCAAACACAGGGTGGCTCAGGGTCTGCAGTCAGTGTATGAACAGAAAGAGCCATCTGCAGTAAGTCTATGGATCTCCAGCCTTTGCTAGCTGAGCTTCACAGCCAGATCTTCACACCAAAACGAAAAGCAGGAGATAAACAAAGAGTTCTAATGCAAGTCACCCCCATTAAAAGGCTATTTTTGTCCTAAAAATGAATGCAAATTTCCCTAGACACGCAAAGATAACTCCAAATAACAAAACGCAGAGGGGTGGATTTAATATTTCTCTTTTTAAAAACCATTCCACAATTATTTTTTAATGGCATGAAAGCAAGGTCAACACCACAGTCACCCCATAACATCTCCAGGTCACCTCCCCAAAGGGCAATCACGACTTTGTCCCACTTGCAAGACCATAATTTCCCAATGCAGTGACAGCTAAAGGGACATTGCTGGGACACTGCTCAAAGCCAAGGTCAAACCCTGAGCAAAGGAGTGCAGGCAAAAGTGAGTTCTAAGTGAGGTTAATTCACTTAGGCTCTGAAAAGGAATAATTAGAAATGGAAAGGGGAGAAGTGGTGTTGCACCCAGCCTGTCCCACCCCCTTGTTTCTGTGGGAAGAGCCAAAAGGTGATCCCAGAGCTTCATTTCAATGGATTTCCTCAGCAATGAAGCCTTTAGCAAGCTGAGCTGCAGTGGGCTGAGTGTCCAAGCTGAGCAGAGAGCTGCTCATTGGGAAGAATCCCACCAAGGACGTCACACCGAGGGCATTGCCATCCCAGCAATGACCCAAAAGGGCAAAACGACCCAAACACAAGAGGAACAAAAGGATTTGATGTCCTATTGACTCCCTGATTACCCACTGTAATAGCCACACAATTTGGGCATCGTTTTGCTTTTTCATTTTCCTTGCTGCTATCAAAAATTTCCCCCAAGCCAAAATACCAGCTGTCACAAAGGACAAAGAGACAGACAAAAGGATTTCTAGAAAAAGAAGGCAGGTTCCTGTAAGCACTGCAAATCACGCTAAACTACACAAAATATCCCCAACATTACAGGTTAACATACAGCAGAATGTACAAAATCATTCTCCTTCTATTCCTCTCTTTGCTGAATCTCTTCAGGATTTCATAATCTCTTCCCTTCTCCCACCCCCTCCCAACTCCCTTCCTCCCCATACAGGAATGTGCTCAGCCCTGGAAAATTGTTGAGCTGAAATCCTGAGATTTTGTTGAGTCCTGGCATTCTTTGGACAGCTGTATTTACACCCGTGGCTGCTGGGTAGTCATGCTGGAAGCAATTAGCTTTCATGCTTTTTCAATATCTCCTTTCAAAAACTTTGAGATCCCTCATCTCTATTGATTTAGATGTAGAGAAGCGCAGAGGAAAAATAAAAAATAAAAAAGAGAGTTCATCCATATGCTGAGCTCCTTTAGTCTCATTCAAATGCAGCAACTTCAGCTCCCCAGCACCTCATGAATGCCACCACAGACACATCCCCAGCCCAGCAGGGGAAATGCTCAAAGGCCTTGAAAATCATCCCCACAACACTCAAAGCCAGCAGCTTCCAACACTGCTGGGTCCAGGGAAGGTTCAGCAGCCAGCAGCCATCTCTCATGGAGTTGGACAGGTCGCCTTTGAGCATGTCTGTGCAGTTTAATAACACTTTCAAGTGTGTCCTTCATGTTTTTCTAAGAGAAAAATCTGTCACTGCTGGACTATTTAAAAGAAGAAAAAAAAAGGAATGGAAAGAAAAACATAAGACTGTAGCTAAATGTATACTGATTGCAGTAATTGCATCCATTCCTCTGCTGGAAAGTTTTGTATTGTATTTCTAATATGTGCTGATAAGTGCATTCACAACATGATTAACTGCCTCCAGACAAGAATGGCTATTATGTTTAACAGACTGATTAGCAAGTGACATAGCTGCAAACTGTACTCCCGGTAAATTGGCTGCTTTTAAATTACAGCAACTTTGTAATGGTTCCATTTTTAAAATGCAATGGCTTGTTACACATATGCAACGTAAATTCCTATCTGACAGTAAGTAATAGAGGATAGTGAGCTTTTAACTTTTAATCTTCAGATCTCAATTAAAGCATTACTCATTTTCTTTTTAATTACACCGAAATCTGTACCATCCATGGCTCTCATCAGGCATCATCTCATTTCCAATATTGGTCTCTCAAAAACTACCCTCAAACACAGGGACAGTGATCTCAGTCCATCTCTTTCTGACGTTCTGCCTTATTTTTGCTGGTTCTGCAAGCAAATAGCTAAGATGGGATTTAGTGTATTCTTCCAGGATTTGATTAATTTGCTATTCTCACAGCTCTAGCACCTTTCCCATGACTCTCCCAGAAGCTCTCAGAGTGAGGCAGAGGGCAGCAGTGCCAGGTCTGTCCCTGCTCAGCTCCTGAACTAAACCACACATCCCAAACCTGACCTCAGCGTGAGGCTCATCCCTGCTGCATGGAAACGAGCTCCTCATTCATTCCCTGGTTTGATCCCAACAAAAGGGAGGATTTAGGCACCCAGCTCCTCACAGTGCTCCTGAAAATCCTGCCATGCAATGCACAGTCCTGGTTTTTTTTGATTGCTCTTATTTTTATGGCTGGGATGTCTAAGAGCTGCAGCCCTGTTTTGGGCCCCTGTGTATTTCATACCAACACAGCTATACAGACAGTCTGACCCCAGAGGGTTTGCAGTCCACAAGACAGAGAGAGAAAAGAGATTTAACAGTCTGCACCAATTTAAATTCACACAGAAGGCACAAACCCTTTAAGTACAAATTTATCTAGAGACTTTTGAGCTCAATGACATCATGTACTTCAAACCAACTTATTTATAACATAAAGCTTAGTAGAACTTGTAAGGAGATAGAATAAATCAATTTGCTCTATCACAGAACTTCATCAGATACAATACAGATGGCTCTGCTACCATGGTTAAAAATAACCTACACATTTTTAAATCAGCTCAAGGCATTTATCAAACTAGGAAACTGGTGGAGGAGGATGTTGTCTAGCTTGTGCACAGTAATGGGAATATCCACCCAGCAGTTTGGGGCTTTTATTAATCTTACCTCATGTGTTTATAATTTTATCCTGGACAGTCAGCTGAACTGGGAAATTCAGTTTCCAAAATCATTTATCTTTGCTAAATACCAAGACAGAGCAACTTAAAGTTGTCTACTGAATGTAGATTAAGAGGGGGAAAAAAATATTCCAGAGGGCAGCCTGATTGTAGAAGGGGATAGAAAACACTTGGGTAACAAACCACCCTAAAGCAAACCTGGCACCCTGGCTGAGCAGTCCAGCACTTCCTGCTGGATGAAAAAGGGTGATGGGAATGAATTTTCTCTAGGGTTTACCTGAGAGGTAAACCCTAGAGAAAATTAATTGCCTAAAAAAGGGAGATTGCACCACAGAAGTGGCTGTGCAGCTCCTGAAATCCTCCTGCATGGTCCTCAACCAGTCAGCTTGTGTTTCCCAGATAATCTGCACCAGGCAGGGAGACAGAGAGCAAAAAACCCACAGCCCTGCAAATAATGCTGTTTGAAGAAGGAAATTCACTTGTTTCTCAGCTTTCATCGCTCCTGTTCTCACATTCCACCCACAGAGGGAAAATTAGGTGTTGATGTTTGCTCGGGATTTATTTACTAAGGGATGCACTGCAAGGTTTCTGCAGGAGCTCTGCTCAGCTCTGCCCACTGCAAGGAAAGCCACGATGTCCCAGCACCTCTGGAGAGGGGACAGAAAGCCACCAGGAATGAAGAGCTCAGGCTGCATGTGCCCAAAGAGCCAGGATTATTCTCTGTGCTGGGAGGAAATTCCAGTACCCGTGCAACCCCTGCAAAATGAGGAGGGAGAGCTCATGCTGTGACCATTTTTTTACTCTTTTCTAAACCAGGTATAATAAGCTCCTGGGTCAGCCAGAGCTTTGACATCCACTGCCTAAGATTTTTCTTCATAATGAGCTCCCTAAAGAAGACCAAAAGCCTTGGTAGCTCCAATAAAAGCAGATTTCATCACAATAAACCTCGAATATGTAACACATTAAACAGGGAAAACTCCAAGCAAGTGGATCAATCAGAAGGGGAACAAAAAGCTGTGTCCACAGCCCTGCCCCAGATCACAGTGTCACTGCAGGCAGGTGCTCCCACTTGTCCCCAGCTCACCTGGAGACTCCCTGGGCTGCAGCAGAGCCTGCCCTGGTGGTCCCAAGCAGATCCCTCCCTCCATGCTCCCCAGCTGCCTGCTCACCTGTCTTCAGCAAGTCCCTGTTTTCAGGGACTTTTACCATTAGTGAGTGAATACAGGAGCTGCTACTTTAATTTGAAATAAAACAATTTTCAATTCTAAAGTTAAAACACAAGTGTTCCAAGGAGACCTACAAACCAGCACCAGCAAGGTAAAGGCTCCTTTCCCCTTGGTTTAAACTGCCTTCAACACTGCTCTGTACAGCTCTTTGCATGTGGCTTGTGGGACTGAGAACATCAAGTATTTTGTGGGAACAACCTAAGGCAGGAGTTTCATTTTTCTTGGAGTTCCTTCTCCTCATGTTTTTGCTTTGTCCCCCAGACTTTCTCTGTCTGTCATTTCCCCTAAACAAGGTACTTCCCATGAGCGAAAAGCATTGTGAAAACAGTGTGAGCTGAATTTGATGGCAACTCCCCAAAGTGCCCTTTTCCTTCAGTGAGAGCAAATCCCCTCCATGCTCTCCTTGGGCTCCATGGGCACACGAGTGGCACAGCCTGTGTGGGACCTGAGAGCTCCATCTCCAAAGCAAGGTGCCCAGCAGGAAGCAAAGCCTCAAATCCCTGGCAGCCCTGCCCAGTCCTGCTGTGGACACAGGGGTGGAATAGAAAGACAAATCACACACTTGGCCAAAGCCCATGTCTTCCTCCCCCTCCATTTCAAGTCTTTTTTACCAAGCATCTGAAGCCCAATTGGAAATCTGCTCCCAGAAATGAAAATATCACAAATCTGCTTCCCGAAATGAAAGAATCATGACAGGAAAAAGCTGCAAGAAGATCAATCATACAAAGTTCTAGTGAATAACCCAGCAGGCCACGATGCTGCCTTGGGGATCTGCAAGCAGCCAAGAGATGCCAATATTCCAATTAAAACAGCAAACTGCTAAATGTATCCAAAAGGTTTCCCACCCCACCCAGCCCTGCACAGATACCAGGCAATAAACTAAACATCAAGTTGCACTGGGAGTTTTTTTCCATAAACAAAATACAGATAATGAGGTATCCCTCAAAACTCTCCTCTTGTTTTTCTTTGGATTTAAAATTGAGAGGAGTGTGTGAATAAAAGGGAAGGTGTCTGAGGCAAAAGGACAGATGGTTCTGCTTCCAGAGCAGTGCACAAAACTGAGGTTTATTACAAGCCTTTTCTTTTCCGTGGAGTTTTTTTATTTACTTTTCTCTTCACTCACCTATTCATCTCCCCCTCAGAGTACTGAAAATTCAAGCTCCCCTTCTTCCGATTCAAATTCAAATTGAAACACACACAAGCACAGCACCGCTTCCAGTGTACAAGTTTGAAGGGTTTTGTTGCAGATTTTGGAGGTTTTTCTTCTTTTCCAAGTGTCTAACAAGCCAATTACAGTGGCTGAATCAGTACCTTTCAGATGAATACACAGGAAATGAGAGGAACATGGCAGTGGTGACACATCTTCCAGCCTGAGCCCCCTGCAACATGTGGCATGTGCTATTATTTCATGTATAATGAGTAACTGGTACTGTGTTTATCTCATCAAGAAAACCACTTTCCCCCTCGCTTTTGCATTCCCTGGGTGCTTAATGAAGTGGTTTAGCTTTTGATGAAGGTGAAGGCAGAAATCATCTCTTCAGAGCGATTGCTGTGCTGTGGTCATGGGCTCTGGGAAAACACTCACATCCTTGGCTGCCAGGAACACCAGCCAAGGCTGCTCCAGAGACCTGAGGGGACAGATTTGCCAGGAGCAGGGCAAGCAGAAAAGGCCCCAAGCTACTCTCATTCCTGAAGATGTGCAGAACATTATTTTTCTATTTCTATTAAGTCCCAAAGCCTCTCAGACTCCACTCACAAGGCAATGTTTAATGGGTTCATTGACTGGATTTCAACTGACACATTCCAGTCCAATCAAATGAAAATTATATGCAGAATAACTAAAAAAAGGAAAAAATAATTCAAAGCTAACAGTCATTGCAATCACCATAATAAATTTATAGGAAATACATTTAACTATTGCCATGGCAATCAGGAAACTGTTTTGTTATAATTAAAAGGATAATTACCTTTCTCTATTTTAACAAACTCATGAATTAAAAATTTAGGACAGCTTTGCCAGAGTCAATTTATCTGCATACATTACAAAGAACACACTCTCGTGGCATTTTTCTCTTTAACTCATCATGGTTTTTATATGTATCTTTATGGCATGTTGCAGAATTCAAGGTCAGGTTGGACATGGCTTGGAGCAACCTGGGATGGTGGAAGGTGTCCCTGCCCATGGCAGGGGGATGGACTAGGTCATTTGCAAGGTCCATTTCAAACCAAACCATTCTATGATTCCATGCAGTAAGAAAACTTCAAGTATCTCACCCCCAAATCCACAGAATAAATTAATTTATGAAAGCTACTTGGCGAATAATTTCAGATTATAAATTACACAGCCAAATCCCACACAGCCTGGGAACAAAACAAGCAGAAGCAAAGCAAAGCTTTTGCTACAAATCGTCCAAGCAGCTCAAGAGATCAGGTTGAATAACTCACTGTTATGTTTTGGTTTGTCACCTCTTATAATACAGCACAGAGCAAAAATCCTTGCTAAAGAATGAATGTAACCTATTTAGAGTTCCTTTCAGCAATGATTTTCTGTTGTTTGCAGGTGTAGGTCACAGGTGAGATACAGACCATGATCACTTTTGTTTGAAATACAGATCTCTATAAACTGTCTTACAAAACAGCTTCTGCCTGGGAAATTGCCTCTTCGTTTTATCTTTTGTTTGTAACAGAAAAAACAGACATATGCTTGTTACTTAGTTGAAATAAAGATGCTTCTGAAGACTGTAAAGGGAAACAAATTGAAATTATTAAAAAAGGTGAGCTGTAAGGATGTTTAGTATGTAATTATTTAAGTAGAAGACCTTTAATAAACTGGATGCTCAACCTCAGTTTATAAACTCAGTATTTAAAGACCAGTTCCATTTCTGGGGAAAAACAAACCAGGACTGGTGTTAGATCAGTAATATATTTTAGCATGGCTCTTTCTTTTCTACTGTAAAAATGTCTCCTGTTAAATGTACAGTATTAAATTGGAAGGGAAAGCAAACATTAGCCAGGGCAAAGAATCAGAAAAAAACCACCTAGAGAGATAATATCCATTGGCACTATATAACCACGTGGAAAAACAGAAATAAAGGTGGTGCATCTCTGCTACAGTAAAGTCAAGAGGTGCAGGGAGCAGCAGAAGTAATGAAAGGGAGCTTCCCAGTGGGATTCCCCAAGGTGTGAGGAGACATCTCCTGGCTGTTGCTGGCTCTCCTTGGTGCTCCTCTGGTGTCCAGAAGGCACAGAGATGGTGTTGTGGCTTTTCTGGCTGAAGCATCACTAACCCAGACACTCCTCTCTCTCTAACATTTGTGTTTCAGGAAAGGTATGGGAATTCAGCGTCTTGGGAAAGTCTACCTTTGTGGAAGTTGGATGCAAACAGGACACACACCTCCCTGGGAAGGCAGGCCAAGAGCAAACCAACAGGTTCAGATGACACCAAGGATTGAAATCATCATTTTCCTGTAGACTAAGACCCTAAGCCCTTGGCCAGCCAGCAGCAGCCCACAGTGCAGGGATTTAGGGGGGAAAAAATTAAAAAAAGAGAATTTTATTATTACTGAATAGATTTGCCTTTTGCAAAGATGCCCCTTTCCTTTCCAAACCCACATAAACTTTAATAATCTACAACATCCTCTGGCACAGACCTCCCCAGGGTGTGCAGCTGGTAAAGCAGCACTTCCTTTCATTTGGAATCTGCCAACTGCCAGCTTCAAGGGATGTCACCAATTCTTTTTTGGAAAAGACAGTAATTTCCCCATTCACCTGCCACACTGTTAGTTTCTCCAGCCCTGGCTGTTCTCACTGAGATGGGCATCTTCATGCCAGTGGATATATTCCCTTTCCTGCAGAAGAACACAGATGTTGCCTTCCTAGCTGCTAATTTTTATCTTTTCTTTTAATTGAAATTACCTTCTGCACCCCTAATCTTATAACTAAATATCCCATATGTTGATTATAGTGCAGTTGGCATAAATTCAGTTGAAGAAAGGAGGTAAATTTCTTTAAATTAGAATTATTAGAAAAATATCCATTAATATCCCTTATTTAAACCTTGCTAGGTTTAAAAGTTTAAAACTCAAAGGCAAAATACAAAGCAAACATTGGGGATGTCAGTCTGGGCAAAGCCAGAGAAATGCTTGCTGGTGTTAAAAATATTATCTACGGAGCTATGAGG
The DNA here is from genome assembly GCA_024500445.1 of Entomyzon cyanotis. Lineage (NCBI taxonomy): Eukaryota > Metazoa > Chordata > Aves > Passeriformes > Meliphagidae > Entomyzon > Entomyzon cyanotis. The sequence goes on from JAKEPQ010000852.1 coordinate 1,486,242, forward strand.
TTTAAATAGATAATTTCAGGAGTGAGGTAAGGAGATGTATGGAGAGCTGGCTCAGCCTGTCCTGCCCCAGGCAGCCTCTGCAGCACCTCTGACTCTGAACAGCAGCACTTCTTCTTTTGAAGCAACAACAAACCCCATCTTTTCTGCAAAGCTTCTGCAATGTTCCAGTGGTGATGGCTGCAATTCAGCCCCTGCTGGTACTCAGCAGTGGCAAGCTGTAATTTCTGTTTTCCTAGCAACCCTGCACCTTCCCTCCTCCCATTTGCTTTGTCCCTCCTTGCATTCTGCCTCACACTAAGTTCACAAAAGCTTAGCAGTAGGGATAATATTTTTGTTTCTACAGCACTTGTCATTTATAATTCCTCACCCCTCCAAGGGTCTGGAAGCACTACCTGCTGTAAATACCAATTCCAATGATGTTTGTTTTTTGTTATATTACAGTTCTCCTTCTAGTCTGTGGCTTCTTTTTCTTTTTTTTTTTTTTATTTTTCTTTCAACCTCTGCAATTTCATTTCTTTTTTAGCTGCAGTATGTTTTCAAGTAAAAATCTGTATATTCTTTCAGATTAAGCCAGTCTTCTGCACTACAAACAGTAATTATTTCATGTAATACTCACACAAGCACACACATATGTCTTGTCACCAAGTGCTTGACAGCATTTCAAATGCTGGGAGAAGTTTCTGTTTCTAATAAATGGAACAAACCTGCCACAGTTGATCAGTTGATTTTATATAACTTATCTTTACAAGTTAAATGGCAGAATCCCATCCCACACCTAGAGAAAAAAATTTGCCTGCCACATATTTAAATTAAATGCCCAGTGGAGCTTCCTAACTGCAAACCAGCAGAAGATTTACTGAAAGCAGTAATGGTTCCTGAGTGGGAACTTTCAATTAAGACTTATTAGAATTGGAGATTCAGGAAATGGAGGCCTGTGGATAATTTAGAATCAATTTTAACTGCAGAGCTGCAGGTTCTGACTGGCAGACATCACAGCTGTCAGGGATGGTGTCACTGCAGTCACTGTCACCCTGATGCCATCAGCCTGCATGAGCTCCACCTGCACAATGCTCTGAGCAATGGGGAAATTCCAGCAGTAAAAATGAGAATTCCCCAAACAGCTCTTTGCTGGAGGGAAAGGGAAAACCTCTCAGACTTTTAGGATAATCAATAAATTAAATTTTCTGTTTCATTCAGGATGGAGAGAAGCAAACTGGCACGTCAAAGAGCAAGGCAAGGCACATGTTTTGCTTTCCTCACTCTCTGGCATCAGGATGTGCTGAGCTCTAAAATGGGTGGACAGAGAAATCAGTGCCTAAACCAGCAGAACCACCCCATGGCAGAGCTTCCTTCCAGGCTGGCTCCTCCATCCTTGTCCCAGGGCTAACCTGCTTCCTCTTGCACCTGATTTCAAAAAACCCCATATTTGAGGTCCCCTCCTAGCAAAGCACAGGGACAGAGAGCTGGGCTCTTTAAAGATTCAACTCCACCAACCCTGAGTGCCAGGGAAATAAATATATGGTATTTTAGAGGCACGGGACATAAATTCTGGCTTGGTTTAGAACCCTGTGGGCAGTAAAGTGCTCTGCCCATTAAAACATAAATTATCATCTGAGTGCAGCTGATGAGAGGCTGGGACTAATAGGAAGTGGTGCTAAATAAGAATTATAGGAATGCTTTTTCCAGTCAGACTGCAGGAATTTACTCTCCTCCCTAGCATGCCTCAAGGTGGCAGATGAAAATTAAAGCTGGTTTGTATGGGAGCTCAGGAGCAAATTGTTACATCCTTATCAATAAAGTATCTTCTTCATCCCATTGACTGTGATTGGAGAACACCTGTTATCCCCAAACTTCCCAACCTTTATGACAAGAAAATATTCAATCTCAGGATCATCCCTGAATCAGGGAGCAGCAGCATGAACAGAAATATTGGGAGCACCAGGAAATGGAGCCTGGCACTCACTGCCTGAGCTGGGCTCTCAAACAAATCCTTCAGCGTGGTGGCTGTGGATTTCCTTTGAAAATCTGAGCCTGAAACAGACCTGAATCCCCTCAGAAAACCTGGCCTGTGGACTCAGCAGAGCTTTCAAGTCCACGCCAGGCCCAGGAATTTAATCCAGATCATTTCAACTTTTCCCTTCAGTTTTAGCCCAGACCAATTCTGAGCTCCTCTGCTGGGAATTAGGGAAAAGTGAGTGTAACAAGCGTAAAGTGCTCCACCAGATCAAACCTGCCAGCTTATTTATGTTCTACAGATGAATCGATCCGTTCAGATAAAGTTTCTGATTGCCAGTAATATTTTCTTTGACTCCTAAATTTACCCTTTTCTCCAGATGCTCATTTCTCTAGAAATACTAACTCGCCTCTCTTATTTATGGTCCCCCTCTGCTATTTTTTGCTCTCCCTCTCCCAGCAGGGCTCCCAGACACTACTGAGATGTGGCTGCTGGAGAAATTCAAAGTGCTGGCAGTGTCACAAAGAGGGATGGCACGAGGCTCCCATTTCTGCCGTGCTCTGTTCCGGAGCTGAGTCCCTGGGCATTACTGAGAAAACAGCATTCTTGACACAGATATCTATTTTTTAAATGAAGATTGAAAGCCAGAATAAATGGAATGTCAATGTTTAGGAATAGGCAATAGCTCTGGGTTACCAGCACCCTCGGCTGTTCTGATTGACTGGGGAGGAATCCTTTTAACTCCAGCTTTGGCCTCTTGCACTACTTAACTGCAGTTACTGCAGACCTATAGAGAGCAGAAGAGCCACAAGCTACAGCAGATTACAATGGTTTCTTGTTTTTTCCCTGCCAACACAGTGATGGCCTATTGTCCATTATAAATAAAGTGGAAAATCAGTCCTGCATTGAAACAGCAGCCTGTGCAACATGCAGCACAATTGGACTCTGTTCCCATCCCATCTCAACTAAACAGGAGGGGAATTGTTACACAAGTCCCAAGGTGCCCACTGATGGGAGATGTGGGTTTTATTTATTGGAGAAGACACTTGCATACTCTGGGAAAAAGTGATTTGCTGGCCTTAAATCATCCATGCAGGAACAACTAAAGAAAGGCTGCAAACACATCAAGAAAGGATTTAGGATGGAATAGGGCAAGACAGGAGTGAATGAGCCCAAAGAACATGAGTGAAGATAGGTTGGGGTCCAGGGGTGAAAAGAGCCACATAGCTGAGGATGGCAGAGCAGGGATGCCTGCAGTTCTGCCCTGGGCACAAAGGCACTGCCAGGGTGGGCAAAGCACCCCAGAAGGGCACAGGGATCACATTTGCCCACAGCACTGAGCAAATCCTGCCATGGCACAGCAACGGGAATGGCATTCCATCCCAAACAGCACGAACCACACAGCATTGCCTTGGCATTAATTCATCCCCAGCGCATCATAAGCTTTGATTGTGAAGAATGCATTGGGAATTCAGAGGAATTCTGAAATTCAGCAATATCCAGTGATCGTGCTCAGTGTGGATCCTGAGCAAGAGAGACATTGTTGTGTCTGTTTGCTGTTGTGAAGTGGCAACCCATATGTTACTCACATTAGGAAGATATTTAATGTATGCCCTTGGCAAATAACAGATTATGGAGCATCTGAAATAAACAGAACCATCACCCAAAGATGAGACATATTTCTGTTAAAATTTAAAAAAAAAAAAAAAAAGTTTCTTTTAAAAAAAAAAAAAAAATAAGCAGCTATTTACAGTAAATTAAAAAGATATCTATCAAATCTCACTTATGGTAACATAAAACTATTTCTGAACTTTAATTATTATGACAAACTGGTCTCCTGTGGCTTGTTCATTTCACGCAGCTAAAAAAAATTGTTAACAGTCTTCTAATTATGTCAGTTTTCTGTGTTAAAAAAAAAACTGGCTCACACTTATTACTCTATCTAGAGAAGCTATGGATCATCTTGCTATTCACTTAATGCTTTTAATTTACATATCAGAAATATTAATAAGTGTGGTGTTATTAGATCACATTCTCTTTTGCTTCCAACCCAAGAAAACGGTTCATTTTGTTTGCCTGCCACAATTAAATTAATTTATTTTCCTATGGCATGGTTTTTGATAAGGGATTTTATCAGAAATTTGACTGTATTAAGCTTAATAGGACATCTCTCATTAAAATAAAATATGTTTCATTAAAATCAAACAATGGCTTTGTCCCCCACACACCCCCATTCTGGCTTCATTAGCATATTTAATAGAGGAGATAATTGTGCCTTTCACTTGAACAAGAGCCACAATCTGAAGGCCTGGATTTGTATAAAATTCAACAGATTATTTTGGTCTCACGTGATGAGCAGCAGTGCTTTGCCTGGAGGTGGCCAGAGCAGAAATCTGAGAAAGGATTTTGATTTGGCACATTCTGGATGTGTTCCACATTCCCTTTCTGTGGGGCTCAGCAAAGTACCCAAGAATTGCCCTTAGCTTCCTAGAATATTTACAATATAACCAAATGATACCAATTAAAATATAACTTTTAGTCCCCTGTAGGCACTCCTGGAAGACACAGAAGTCTGTTTGAAAAGGAGTTGATCCACAGCCCAGAAAATCAACCCTAAACACTCTGCATGGGGAGAGCTGCTCCTCTTTCCAGCAGAAACAATCTCTGATGATCCTTGGGATCACTACTGGTTAGGCCTCCAAAAGGAACAGGAGAAATAATGTTTCAAATGACAAAAAAACTCACTTCTCAAAAAACTTCCTCAAAAAATCTCAACTTTCAGAGCAAGAGCCCTGTTTGAGAGAGACCAAGGTTTTGACCTCTTGCTGTTTCATCTATTTCAACTCCTGCTGTTCACCTGTTCCTGCAGGTGACACAGCATCCCAAAAATGCCTGGCTGTCGATGGCTCTGTGCCTTTGGAGCTCCTTTTCCATTTCCCCTGGTCAGGGATTGGAGATTCACCCCAGGGTCCAGCAGACACTGACACCTGACAAAGGAAAGAATAACACAGCCTGACTTTGGCTCAGCGCCGGATAGGAAAGGAAAAGGAGCTTAACAAAGATCTTGGGGCTGGTTCTGAGCCAGACAGAGATCCCTTCACGCTGCCAGATGACTGGAAAAGGGTCTCAGTGTGGGTGAAATTTGTGCCTCTTGCAGATAAGCAGAATCTGCTCAGGAATTTGGTAGCAAACCCTCCTGGCAGGGAACAGCCAGGCCAGGAAGTGCAGTGTGCAGAAATCAATGTCGTGTTCACTTCCCATCCATCATCACCTGAGCACATCCAGAGAGAGATTTTATCCTAATAACACAGTGTCAGTTAGGAGAATTCCTTTGTTCTTCTGGCACCTACTCCACTTCTTTTGTTCTTCTGGCACTTACCCCACTCTTAAGAATTCTCTCAAGAATTTTCTGAGGTGGAAACTTTTGTCTACCCAGCTCTATTCCTGCCTCATCTCCTCTTCAAACAGATTTCTGCTCACAGTTGAACAGACATTAGCTGCCGAAACAAAGCAGCAGCCCATATGCAAAGTTTGTTTATTTGCACCATAGTGTCCTGTGCTTCAACTCAAAGCCAAAATGCCCATATGGCCGCTGGAAAAAAAAAAAAGTGGGAAGAAGAAAAAAAAGAAAAAGGAAGAGTAAAATATTGAGTTGTTTCTGCTGGAAGGAGAGGGGATTGTCAATACAGAAAGTGGGTTAACACCTCAGCAGGGTAAACACCAAGTCTGTCATTCTGCTGTACAATAGAGGAGAGGAACTGAGCAGACACAGCACAGCAATTCCTTGTTGCTCCTTCCTCTGTCCTTCCCCTCCCTGGGCACAGAGAGGGAGCTGGGAGCCCTGCTGGGATCCCAGAGATCATGGCACAGACCTGAGCAGCCCACAGACAGCTCTGAAAGGCAAATGGCACCCCGGGTTGGTGGCACTATTTGTGTGAGGCAGAATTCTTCCTCAAGCTGTCATCAAAGGGCACACTTCATAAACTGCTCAGGTATCACACACAGCCTTGATAAATAAAGGGGGTTGTCTTCAGCATCAAGATCAGTTTTATGGGAGAATTTGGGGTTTAAGCCAAACCAGAGCTAAGCTGAATTTCTACTCAAAAGCTGCTAAGATACACTTTTGAAATTCCAACCCAAAATAATGAAAAAAACCCCAAACCTTTCTGGGTTCTCTGCACCCCTGACCATTTTTCAGGGCTGTCCCAAAAACTGCACCCGTTTAACCTGCATTCCTGCGAGTCCCAGCATCAGGAATCCAAAAAGCAGGACAGCAAAAGCCTGTGTTGGTTGGAGCTCTGCAGTCGGGCAGGAGAACAGCAGACACAGCATCACCAATGTGGCACGGAGGGAGGAAGCAATCTGCCAGCCCCTGCGGAGAGTTCCTGGAGCATATGTTCAGTGCAGCATGCAAATATCTCTGATTGTCCCCAGCACATCAACAATGCTCTGCCTACACGTCTTGAACAGCGGGGAGCAGGAGATTGTGGCACGAGGTTTCTCTGGCTCTGCTGCTGCTGTCTGAGTTTATTATATTTATCCATTTTATGGATCATCACTTCTGCAGCTCTGAAGGTGCACCGTGCTGCCCACAGGAGCAGGAGGTGTTGGGGCATTTGGGGGGTTGGGGACACGCTGGGGACACACAGGATGGTTCCACTGCTGCTGCTGCAGTTTTCTTTGGAATTGTCTGGAAGATATTTGCATTTTCAGCCCTGCTGTTGCTTGTATTTGCTCCCGAGCCAGAGTGGATTCAGATGTCCTTCCTGCCTGCCTGTGCAAGGTTTCCTTGTGCACAGCCCTTGGCATTTCTGCGGGCAAAGCTGACAGAAATACCAGTTTGCTGTTGTGCCCTTGTTTTCTTCCCTAGATGCCTCCTAAGCTCATTTCTCCCCATAAATGTCCCAAGTATAGAGAGTTCTGCAAAGATTTCTTTTTTTTTTTTAACATGATTGAATCTGAAAAAAGTGTTCCAGTATTTCTTCAGATCAGATCAACCAAAATTAAAAATTTTGTATCATTCTTTCAAGGTCAGAGCCTGTACTTTTTGAAAGCCACAGTAAAAATATTTTAAAAGGAAATAACAACTTCAAACAAGGATATTAAAAAGAAAGTAAATGAACAAAACAAAAAGCAACCCATTTATTTTTCCAAGGTCTAGAGAAAACATGGGTCAAAAGTTTCTCCTTATTTATAGCCTAAATGGTATAAATATAAACTACTTTTGGTTGACACAGTAATTCACTTCTTTCAGTGAATAAATAAATTTCTCTTCAGCTCCACAAATAACTACAGACAACTGAGAACTGATGAGACTGTTTCAAAACACAGCAATCAAACCAAAAAAGCAAGGAAATTGGACTAGAGAACTTCTGTCTTCTCTCCAGCTCCTGCTCCACCACTGCAGTTCCCAAGTCCTGCCATGCTCTCTCCATGCCAAATTTTGCAACCACAATAGCAAGAACATAAAGAAGATATTTAGCGTAATTCTCCTGCATTTTGAAATGAAAATTAACTTCATAATTTTTATCAATGGCTTCAGATGATTGAAACAACAGTGGAAATGTTGATCTACAAAATGTGATTCCCCAAACCACAACTGGGCCAGGACTTGGGGAATTAGAGCCACATTTCTGAAAAGAAAAGTACAACTTCTCTTGTGTCTCTAAGTATTACAGCCTTACTTTTACCTCTGACAGCAAAAATTAGCACTAAACCAGTCTTTTATTTCCTTTTCTCCCTGAAACACCAGAGCTTTCCTGGTGTACACAGCATTCCCCTTTTCAGCACTTATTCCATTTATTTTCTGAGTCTTGGCAAGACACTAACCTAGTCTGTATAACCACAGGCTACAGTACTTCAACTGCCAGACATTAATACATCTGTTTTAGTCACTCATCCACCCCCAAAATTGACAGTTTGAAAAATATCAGCTTCTGATACATGAAACTTAACTAAGCCTGGACAGCTGAATCAGTGAACAACCCAGATTTCCATGTTAATACAGCCTTGCTCGACACAAAGCACTTGAGGTGTTTTATCAGTTTGTCTGTGAAAAGCATTCAATCTTTTCAGAGGTATAAAGCAGGGAAAGGAAAGTCTATTTTGTCTAGCTGTGAATTTACCATGCATAGCTGAGATGCACAGCATCCATAACTGCAATGAAATGAGCCTGTCAGGTGGGAACTGCAGGCACTGACCACACTCCCTTCTCTCCTCCAGTCCACTCACTAAAACACCTAGGAGAAAAATAGAAAATGTTCCTCTGAGAGCCATTGAGAAGCCTACAAAAATGAATATAAAAACCTGCAAAAATAAGATTTTTTTAATAAGGGAATAAGATTTTTTAAGATAAGGGAACAGCCTGCAGCATCACTCCCCCAGGCCCTACATCTCCCAGGTACCATACAGGGAAAGGTTACATTGGCAATAACTGGTCAAGGCTGCAACAAGGCAGGAAAGCTCTGGGATCATAAGGATTTGATAATAATGGAAACAAAAACTTAAGTGAAGAGGGGAAAACAAGAAAACCAAAACAACCATCTTTTTCAGAAATCTGTTACCGGATGAAAACTGATGCAGGACAATCTGGAAGAGACTTTAGGAGCAGAGAACATGAGACAAGCAGAGCTTTCAGCAGAAGAAGTAAGAGAGGCTTTGAAGTAAAACCACAGAGCTGCAAATGATTGCAGAATGGGAAAAAAGACACAAATGCCTTGAACAGTTCCACGATGACAGCAGGACAAAGGGTTCTGTGGCACCGTGGAGCACAAAATGGTCATTATCTGCAAGGCGACTCTCTGCTCTGTCAGGGATATCAGCACCTCAGGAAGTGCTTTCAGGTGGGAATTGTGGAGAGAAGATCATCCTAAAGCAGGCAGGACAGACAAGCTAGAGAGGCTAGGAAAGAGCTGGGGTTGGTAACAATGGAGAAAGGATCCATTTTCTGGGACACTGCACAGCTATGACCAACACTGCTCTTGTTCAGTTGAAGGAGCTGGGACATTGACTTCAATAAAAATAAAATTTGACCTTCAAGTTGCAATGAACTATTTATTAATTAGTATGCCCTAAATGTTCAGAAAAAGCTATTATTTAAAGTGCATTATTCCTCTCTCCAATCTCCTTTAAATGAAAGTTGATTGGATTGATGATAGGATTGAGAAATACAGACTCTTGCCATCTGAAGATGCTCTGTTACATCCTTTTTTTGCTTAAATTTCATCAAAAGCTAGCACAAAAGGGATGTCAATGACACAAGAGCAGAGCCAAATGCATCTGGCTTTACTGGGTGTAATTGTAGTATGGAGTGCCTTGTTGGGTTGTGTCTTTTAGAAACAAAAACAATCCATTGTGGTACTTTGGAAAGGTTCCTTCTCATCTGCATGGAACCCATTTTAAAAGGATGATTTAAAACAAAAGCACCATTATCCAATATTAGAAGTAACAGATAGCAAGGCTCATTAATGCAATGCACTGAAGTCTCAGCCTCTGCCATTCTATTGCACAGCTAAACTGGTGTAATTAAACCACAGCTCCTCTGTGTTATTTAGCAAAGTAAATAATTACACCGTGCCCCTGAGCTTTATTGTTCAGCTGTAGCATCAGGCAGAAGGCCTTGCTGTGCTTCCTGAACCTCATTTCATGGGGCAGGGTGGCTGTGGTGCTGCTCTGTCCCTGCTGAGCATCAGAGGTGTTTCACTGCCTCTTCCCCTGTGCTTCCTCATGGGGAGAACCAGCCCTGCCCTACCTCACACACATGTGTGTTTGTGCCCAAGGCAGCCACCAAAACCTCAGACAGCTCTGAAATACTCTGGGGGTGTTTAATTCACAGGATGGGAAAGGCAGAGTTATTCCTAAGCACCAAAAAGGGTCTGGAGTCATTCACTGACTGAAATTTAATTTTTTTTTGTCCAGAAACGTAAATGTCACCGCAGCAGGACTACAGTCACTCCCAGCATCACTCCTCCTTTGATAAGTGTGGCTCTTCCTGTAATCTTGTTATCTCCCAGACAGCAGGACTGCATCGACCCATTGGAGAATACCCAGCTTTCTACAACCTGCTTATAGCTAACTTAACTAAAGATGGAAAAAAGAGCAGCAGCAATTGTTCAACACCCCCCTGCTCCTGAAGATTAGGTCATGCTGAGGGGAATATATCTGTTCTGAAGTCCCAGAGCTCCAGCAGGGCTGGTAGGATTACAGCTTCATCCCAGCCCAGCAGCTGGGAAGAGGCTGCCCAAGGTGACAATCAGTCCATTTTTAATGGCACACTGAGACAAGCACCCAACATCCCCATGCAGTTTGTGGGGACGGAAAAGGGAATCAACAGCACAGTGCCCAAATAATCTCATATTCAAGACAAAAACATTGTATTCACCAACGTCCCAAAATGAGACCAGTAATTCTCACATATCAGCAGGAAAATTAATCCAGGTGCCAACTTTAGTCCTGCCAGTCTGGGAGTTGCAGCGTTCTGGTCCTAAAGAGGAAGATGTGGTTTCCCTTGTTTTCCTGCTCCTCCCAGTGGCAGAAAGGAAAGGTCTGTCTGCTGGCAACAGAGCACAGACTCTTCTTCCCTTCTCATTGGCCATTCCACAGTCCCTTTTAGCCAAAAGCCAGGAAGGACTCATCGTGAAGCTCTACGTGCCCAGGATGAATCAGGAAAAAGCTCTTACATGGCCATGAATTAATATTCCATTGCCTTAAAAAGCCTACGAGTACATGTACGTATCGTAATAGTAGAAGTGATGAAATAAAGGCATCAAAGATAGGGAAAACAGATTCCAGAAAGAAAGAAAAAGAAGTCTTTCCACAGGATATTAGTTTTGTTGGAAAGACTCCTTGTATTTGCTAGCACCCAAATCAGCAATTTGTATCTACTTGCCCAGCACAAGAGATTACATTTTGCTCGCTCACAACAGAGATTCATAAGGAAAGCTCTTCCGAGCTGGGGTGCTGCACACCCACAGATAAATAACAAACCACTGCATTTCAAACTCTGCTTTGGAAGCCATGCTGCTGGGCTGCAGCCTCAGCCAGCAGAGATGTTCTGCTGATTAGCTAGACATGACAAGGAAAATGAACACGAGTCACCATCAGCTCCAGCTCCTGCTGCCGGCTGCACCGCCGTGCTCCTGGCCTGCAGCTCGGCGTCCCTCTGCTCCCCAAGGTGTTCCAGGGATCACCTCGGAGCTCCTCACCCCTTGGGAAAACCAGCTGCTCTCCAACTCTGCTAGGAGCAACTCCCCTGATGGGTGGGAGGATCGCAGTGCCATCCGCCTGTGCTGCTCTGGTGAAACGGAGATGTTTTATAAATACCCGTGTGCTGAAATAGATCCATGAACTCCCCAGAGAGCACAGCCTTCGTGGGGAATCAACATCAGTGAAAGGAGCTTTGCAGATCACAGAAGGAAACGTCGATCAGAATTTGGGAAGGATTTGGAGATCCTTCAAAAGAAAAGACACTGAACTGTAGGATATTTCTGTGTGGTTGTTATGGTGTGCATCGTTTCTCTTAGGAAACACATTTTGAAGCTGATACTCTAACACAAGCAAAGAGCTGAAGGATTTGGGTTTTTTTTTGCCTAGATAAACTATTTTCAGATAAAAATTCAAATCCTAAAGTAAACAAAAATAGATTTCCTGCACATGTAACACTGATAAGAGAAAGACATCATATAAAATCTGTACCTTTCTACAACTGCTATTAATCTTAGTGGATCCCTGCAGCTCTGTAGAGCTAATTAGCAACCTATCAGAGATGTGGCATCTCTGGCTAAATTTTGAGCTCAGAGTGATTCCTTTACACCCAAATTTTACCTCTACAGGTAGGGTGTTGACTTTTAATACCTTAAGCTGACAAATGCTGCCACTGTCCAATCAGTCCCAAGTTTGGCACTCATGAGCTTTTCCATCACTGCTGTCAGATCTCTGTATTCCGTAAGAAAAGAGAAATAGCAGGATATGGGATGGCAAAAGACCACGTACAAGCTATTATTTGTTTTATAGTAATAGGTTGTTAGGGTCCTCCTTTCAAGGTTGGCATTTACTTTAATGAATCACCTTTCTCCCCAGTTATTTTTAATGTACTGTGCCATGTTTCTCATGGAGCTTCACTCTCTTTTGCTTAAATGCCCTGTTGGCATTTAATTTACTGAAACGAAAGGATTATCACTATATCTTCCAGTTAGATTGGGATGATTAAATGCCTACCACCATACTATTTTTAAGCAGCAGCTCATTTAGCCTCAGTGAATTGTTACACGTACAATCCAACTTCATTGTGTGTTGTCATTGGAAAAGTAAAATATTGTCACTTCTAGCATAGTTTAGGACATTCTAAATCGACTCGGAGATTTCTTCATGCACAAGCAAGGACAAAGTAGGATTGGAGGTGAATCATCTGGGCCATTTGCTGCCACATCTACCACACTGCTCTACCTCATTTGGGAGCTCTTTCAGCAGTGGGGCTTTGCCTGCTCCTCAGGGAATGTTCCAGAGCCTCTCAGCCAACAGGCTGTTGGACTGCAGTGGCTACACCTCAGTTGCCAAAATGTAACACAGCTCTCCCCCAAAATGGCTTTCCAGTATAAAACTGCTTGTGAATCCTAAACACTCATGGAAAAGGTTGACATTTCAAACTGCAAGTGAATTCGTTTATTTTGAGCTGCAGAAAGTGCACCTCTCACAAGATAAATCTCCAACAAATGCCAGCCCTGCTATCTCTCACCTCAGGCAAAACCAGAGGCTGTTGGAGAAGCTGTGTGCATGCTGTTGGTACCACATAAAAACAAACATTATCTTGGATTTTGTTCAGGGGAGCTGCAGAAACACTCAGCCCTGATGCCCATGATAACTGCAAGCCTGCAGTTAAACATGGGGGGACGTTTTCCTCACAATTCCTTTCCATCCAGTCTTGTCCTGTATCAAAGCATGATTGCAGATTTCTACCACCAAAAGCCTGATCCAAAAAAACAAGAAATCAGGGAAGCTTTCCCACCAGCTTGGCTGGAGGTTGGATTGGGTCTTTCAAAAGAAGGTCCGAACACATCAAGTTTGGATAAACGAGCCACTTACTCTTGGCAATTCGTGTCCAGTCTCCAAAACCCACAACATGCCTTTTCCAAATCTCTGGACAGACTCTCCTCTCTCTCTCTGGGTTTCCTTTCCCTTGCCATGGTCTCTTTTAGGAGGGAAAAAGGCTCCAGTTTGGGCAGCACTGGTCATTTCCACAGCTCTCCTCCCAGCCTGGGCTCAGGCTGACCTTGGCACACAAGCTAACACAGCCACTGCTGCTCTCTGAGCTCCTGACAGCTCTCCATCACTTTCCCACAAAGCATTCCCTGCTCCAGACAACTCTTCAGCTCTGTGATTCTAACACTTAACGCATCCTTTGCCTTATTGGTCTTTATAAGTCAGATTATCCCATTAGTGCAGACATTGCACTTTTCCTGTCAGCTTCTGATTTCAGTTCAGTAAGTGAAAGAAAGCCAAAGAGTTATATAAGGAAGGATTTGTCTTAAGAAGCTTTACAGACAGCAATCCCTCATCTTGATAATTTTTAACAGGTAGTTGCTTTCTTCTTTCTTTTTTTTCCCCTCCTCCTATCAGTTTCTCTTTTTATCAAAGTACAGTCAAGCAGGTTGACTGGATTGCAAAGTTTTTACAAGAGAAACCCCACTTCTCATGCCTTTTTGGTTGATCTTTTCAAGCTTGTCCTTAAACAGTGCTTTTAAATGTTGTTGCTATTATGGAAAAAAAAAAGGAAAAAAAAAAGGGAAAAAAAGGCCTTGATAGGTTGCAGACATGGTCCTTGGAGGCTTTTTCCTTCCCTCAAGCTCTTCAGAACTCAGCCCAACAACTCCTTTACAGCCAAACTCTTTCCCTAAGGAACTGCAACATGCACGATATCTCTACTTTCTCCCCTTTGTTTCCATTTCTATTTTCCACTCAAGCCCTGTGGACAGAAGCTTCTCAGGCACCAGCAGGAGGAGGAAGGCAGCAGAAGTTCACACACCCTGCTACATTTGGGAAAGAACACCATTCCCGTGGGTGATGTGCACCACAACAGCAATAGGCCAGGGCATAAAATTCTCACTTCTACAGCAAAAATTGAGTGTTCTCCATCTGAGCCATAAAGAAAACAAATCCTTAATATGAAGCTTCCTCCTGGAGGCTGGCAGAATACCTCCTTGCCTTTTACACCCTCCCTGCATTTGCCAAGTGCCCAAATCCATTACCTTGACAACCCTGTGCATCACTGTAATAGCATGAGTCAGCCTCGCAGTTTTTGTGACCATAACAAAAGCAGAGTCCCATCGATTGGCGTGGAGCTCCCTGTTCCAAACTATAATTTCACAAGGATACTTGCTTTAAATCTCCTCACTCTGTGCTTTGAGTCTTGCCAAACTTGTGCATAGACCAAAACAAGTGGCTTGTTTTATGGTCTCATTTTAATGGGTTTGTCTGTATTCCAAGCCCCAGCAAACAAAACAGATCAAAACCCCTCCATTTAGGGTTTTCACTCACAGCTTCTTCCTCTTCCTTCACGTACCAAATTTTCACAAGCTGAGCTCACTGCATCATCTCTGAGTTTCCAAGTGATGGTCACAATATTCTGTTCCAGACTAAAATCCAAGCATGCAGGTGTTTCACTGAAAACCTTTGGCATCTGCAGAGCTGAACCAAAGGTTTAGAGAAGGGAAGGAAGGAAAGAATAAACCAACAAAACTGCACAACAGGTTTTCTATCAGAGAAACCACACCTCCAATGAGTGCTGATCCAAAGACAGAGCTGTCTGCTGACCAGCACACCTTTGCCTGACAAGCCAAGAGAGCAAACAGGTTGCCATAATGTCAAAAAATAACTGCCACCATGAGCACAAGGCAGTACATCTTTTTTAATAGCCAGCAGAAAAGGGCTCAGATTTCTTGTGGTTTCATCAACATGCCCTTTTCAGCAGCTTTGTTTGTGGACAATGACACAGGGACACCTGGGCACTTCTGCCTGGGGCTGCAGGAGGGAATTCCCAAGCCTGTGGATGGGAACCAGGCAAAAAGCAGAGTCTCACTGGGAACAGTGGGTAGCCCACACTGTTGATGAGAAATCTGATTACCACTGGATGTCCTGAGCTTTTCTATGTGCTTCTTGGAGTGTTCAGCCAGAAATTAATAGGTTTTCATCAGATTTTTCACCACCAAGATGTGTTTCCACACAGGAAAAGCCACTCTAAAACCAGAAATCCTTGCAGGAAAGATGGGTGGATCACCTCAGCACTTCCCAGAGAGATGGGAACACTGCAGGGCTGCAGCACTCCCCAGGCAGCAGAGAGCAAACACGCTGCCCTTGCACAGCCTTGCAGAGACCCTCGATGGGCATGGCTGCTTTTGTGAAGGGCTGCAGGACTCTTCCCAGGTGTCCCAGGAGATCCCAAGTATTTCACAGCCCTGAGCTTCCCATCTGTTCCTGAGAATGGGATGAAGGATCTAATTAAGGGGAGATTAACATATAGGCTGGAGGCAGCAGAGTCCCTGCTGGAGGAAACTCAGTAACCTGCTGGAGCTCTCTCAACGAGTTAATGCAATAGCAGAGAATGGTGAAAGGGAACATAATTTTCTACAAGTTTTCAATAATGTTCCATGTCATAAAGCAAGGGCCCTGTCCTGTCCTTAGGGGAAACAATGCTATAGTTCAGAGAAAAAAAAATGAAAGGGAAAAAAGATAAATCAAAGCAAGACACAAATCAACTTCCAGCCCAGCATTTTGGGCTCTTTAGTGATACACAAATAAAGACAAACCATTGTGACCCATGCAAAGAAAGTGCTTGTTCCTGGCAGGACTTCAGTGACCCAATGTGTTCCATTTCCACAGCATGAGGACACCAGGGACCAGGCTGTGCTGGACAAAGCAACCACTGCCAGGGAGGACTGAGAAGTTCTCCAGTCAAGCTCCAAGGGTGGCTAATGGTGGTGCAAATGAGGCAACACTGCAAGGGAATAAAGAGCCCTTCAGTAAAGAATGAAAAGAATTATATAAGTGACCACAGGACAGAACTACTAAGGACCTAGTAGAACTTTCTGTCATAATGCTGTAGAGTATGACAACTTCAACAAGAGCTAGGTACAAATATTTCTAAAAATCCCAAGGAAGTTTATGTTCATTTTTAGGCAGAGGAAGAGGTGTCCATTTCACAGCATTCCCTTGGCTGCTTCTCTTTCTGTGGCTATCAAAGAGTTCAGGTTCAGCTGGAGCTTTGTTGGGGAACTGAAGCCAGCTCTTGGAATTGGTGCTTTAATCTCCCTCATCTGAGGCCATGGTCCAAGCCAGAGTCAGAGCCTTGGTGCTGCTCTCTGCCTGCCTGAGGAACAAGGAGCATTCCCCCAGCACGCTGAGTGTTCAACCCCTTCTGATTACTGTGTTCCTAAATCCCTTCTGAGAGAAGCAGATGTTAATATTCCCGTTTTATGACTAGCAACTGAGGCACAGAGAGTCTGAGTGACTTGGCCAGAGTCACAGAGGGAGCATCTGGTTTAGCAGAGAGCTGAAGCCCAGCAACCCAGCAGCAGGCGAGCAGCCAAACTCCTGGAACAGCTTCTGTCAGGAACAATTCCCATATGGAAACACGCCACCAACACAAGGACAGCCTAATTACAACTAAAAAGGAATCTTCCCATACACAAATAGGGTAGCAGTGCACAATGTATATTTAACCCCTTGCAGGAAGAAGGGTCTCACCATGCAGAAAGGCTTTGTGCCACTGCCACAGCAGGGGCTGAGGGCACAGCCATGCCCAGCCCTGGGGTTGCTGCTCAGGATTGTCACCCACAGCTGCCAGGCAGCCCTGCTTTTCCCTTCCCTTGCAGCTCCCCAAGTGTCCTCCTGGAGCCACAGCCTCAGCACAGCCCAGCTGATTCAGAGCTGATTCCAAGTCTCCTCTCCCCAGCTGCCATTTCCCTGCAAATACACTTGCTCGCTGTAGTTAAATCCCTTCTGTGCTTTCCTTCGGAAGGGAGGATTTCAAAATTTGATTTGTTTTAGTCACTAAGTACTCTGCACTATTCCCAGCAGATCCTTTAGCTGACAAGGTTTATACTTGTCGCCACTTTGTTGTGTTTTATGAATAGGGCCCCAGCGAAGCCCCAGACACCGTTCAGCACAGCACTCATCACTCTCTTACCCCGCTCGGCTCGGGATCGCTCTCCCTGCCACACTGCTCCACACAAAACGCTCCCTGCAGGCAGAGCACTCAGTCAGGAGGATATTAAGTCACCCCAGCAGGGCGTGTGACACAAATGCTGACGGTCCCTGCCGTTTAAAGCACGACTGATCAAACATTGGTGCACATCAGGGTGATGCTGACCTGGGTCTCACTGCTGTGGCCTCATGAGGTTCCCTGGGATGGCACAGGGAGGGTGGCAGTGCCCACTTGGTGCCCATGCAGGAACCCCTCCTCACATGCCTGCTCTGGGCTTCCTGGCTTTCCTTCCCAAATCCCACAGAACACTGAGCCTTGTGTCTCCTGAACGTTCTGTGCCTTCCCTCACCTGCACCCTGCTCTCCTCACCTTTAACGCTAGTTAAAGCTTGTAATGAGCAACAGAAGTTCTGTTAAAATCGATTGCAGTTGTTCATTCCTTGACTAAAGACACAACTGGGCACTCTTCATTGGCCACCAGGAGTCAAAAGGTGTTTCAGTGGTGCAGGGAGGGGTGAAAAAGCCTGGAACAATCAGATCAGCCACGGTGCTGAGCAAGAGAGCAGCTCACAAGGAAGGTGCTGCCCAGCCATGGATAAAAAGTTCACAGCAGAGCATCATCCCCCATTGGAGGCAACTGGAGATGGCAA
Source organism: Entomyzon cyanotis (assembly GCA_024500445.1). Lineage (NCBI taxonomy): Eukaryota > Metazoa > Chordata > Aves > Passeriformes > Meliphagidae > Entomyzon > Entomyzon cyanotis. Next base: position 1,504,041 of record JAKEPQ010000852.1, read on the forward strand.
AGAATGAAGAAATACAAAGGAAAGAAACCAGAGTTTTGAGTCAGTGTTCACCCAGCACAACACACAGCAACTCATCTCCCACAGCAAGCATGGAATAAAACCCTTGTATTAGGGAATAACAATCTCCTGTTACACAATCTCCATCCTCACACTTCCATTTGGGAATATTGCACTCGAGGCTGACAGCACAGCCGGCAGTGGGACTCCTCGCCCAAAGTCCTTAACAAAGTTTGCTGTCTTTGAAACTGTATTCTGTAAATTCTCTTACATCGTGCTCTCTGCTGAGCTTCTGTTCAAAGGGAAGGCAGGGTGTCTGAAAAACTCCAGCACTTCTGACCTTACAATCCTCTGAGTGCCTTACATTATACCCAGGAATCCAGACAAAACCACCCCTGCTGCTGCCCTGCACTGAGAAAATGGAACTGGACGACAGTATTGCAGGTTATTCCAGTTCCCAGTGAAACTAGCAGGAGTTTTTTCACTCACCTCCTTAGGAACAAAACCTCTCTGAATAATTCCTGCCTCCCACCAGTCTGCTGCTCAAAAATCTTTTAGGCTGAGATTCATCAAAGCAAGCCAGAAAATTTAAGTGAACTTAATTTATGCTTAGGGTCAAGTGTACAGCCCCTTAAACCCCCAGAATCTTACGTTAGCTTACTTACTTTATCTTCAGTAAAATTAATTTTTCATGTGAAAGTAAGACCTTTCCAAGTATCTCTGCTTTGAAAACTTGTGATGTTTTGTGTTCATTAGCATCTGTCACGTTCCACCCTGAGCCAGAGTTCACTGTGAGTGACAGAACACGGCAAGTCAGGACATGCAGGTGTGTGACAAACAAAATCAGTGTAATCACGAGGCTCAGAAAATTACTTTTAATGTTATGTTTATATATGTAACTCTGTAAAATTACCTGGGCCGGATATAGAAGGATTTTACTTTACACAACTGCCTGGAAACCCTAAAATTGCAGGTATCAAGGTGGGACTTCACCCACATTTTCCTGTAAGGACATAATGCAGAAGGTAAAGATGTGTCAAGCAGCAAAGTGACATTTCAAATACTGGTAAAAAAAATAGCATTCAATTCTTTTCAGTCAATGTGGGAAAAGGTTTTAAATATGAATAAAGAGTTGAGGAGGGGACTGGGAACAGTCCATCCCACAGACAGTCTAGGACCTACAGCAAATATGTTAAAAACGTCGCATTTGTAACTAAAAATAAAATGCCACTTCATTTGGTGGCTGTGCAATAGTGATTTTATACAGTGCCATTAAAGGCAAAATTCAAACAGGAGGAACTGCTGAGTGCTGCTAAACTGCAGAATTTTTAAGTTCTTTGAGGCAAGAACATGTCAATCTTTTATATGTCTGCAAAATGCCACGAACATCTACAGCAGTCTATAAATCATAAAGGGAATGATACAAGCAAACAGGAATTATGGGATCTTATCTCTCTGGCAGATTTTGCCCTATGGATAAAGTAGCTTACAAAGCAATAATGGAATATTATCAGCAAAATAAAGTTTTAGTGGCTTTTTATTCTTAGCAGCATTTTCCTAGCACCATGTCAATGGAAGCAAAGCTTCATCTGGGACCAAAAAGTTCTGATTTGCATATGTTATCATGCAAAATGAGATTTTATTCTGCCCTTGCCTTCAGAAACACTGAGCCATGCGTAAGATCAGATCACAAAATTAAAACAATTTATTGTACTGGAAGTCTCTTCTGTTAGTTTTGGCCAAGTTCCCAGTTCAAGTGATAAGTGAAAGCACAGAAATACTAATTAGCAGGGCAGGATGCTCCGAACCCACCCTGTTTGTGTTCATGGGGTATTAACAGGTAGACTAACCATGCTCTTACTAAAATTACTGTCTGCTCCAGCATTAATCACCTAGACAGGAAATTCAATAAGCACTTTCAGAAGACAGATAATTTATGCCTGGAAGTCTAAGGCTTCCCCACCACGGTGTGGTCCTTCTGCAAGCCCCAAGAGCATCACCAAAACACAAACATCACATATTCTGCTCATCCTAAAGATTCCTAAAGCTCTAACTCTTCTTCCTTTGCTCTCCTCTTTTGAGTCTCATGAAATTTTCAAGACTTTTCATCAGTCAAAACAAGCAGAATCTTACTTTTTACATTCAAATGCAAGAGCAATCCTTCTTCAAAATCACTTGACTCCAGAAGTCTGGGATTTAGAATGTAAATATTTGAAAAGACATGATAAAAAAAAGTGACTTGTCAATATGCATCAGCATCACTGCTTAATAGAACTCCTCTGTACAGGAGAGTACAGCACTGTCCTGGTGTTTTATGGTAAATAGGTGGAACTAAAGCTGAAATGAATAAAATTAGGTGCAAATGAGGAAATGTGAGCTGCCCCAGCCTTTCAGGGCACTGTGTGTCTCCTGTGTTATCACTACCAGCACCAAACATATTGTTTGTCAATATTAACAACCAAATAAAGCTTTGATTAGCAAGAACCCAAACCAGATTAGCTATGAAGGGCAGTGGGTGTTTCATGTCATCAGATAAAGTTGCTTCCTGGCTTTTGTCAATAATTTCCCTCTTGATCTCCCAAAATCAAATGGTCCCATAAACTTGCAGAAAGCCTTGTAGCGTGAGACCTCCAAAAAGCAAACTTTCCACCTGCAAAAAGCGCTCAGGAAATAGCAGTAGAATTGGCAGCACTCTAGAAAATATCCAAAAAGCAATTAAAAGGCTCCTCCTGGACTGGGCCTAACCCTGCCACATCCCAACCCAACACACACTGCATATTCCAGAAGGCATCTCCCACATAATGCTTCAGCAACCTACACTGCTGCCAGGAATAGAAAAGTACATCAGACTTTAGCAATTAAGTTTTTCTGTGCTACATAAGCTGGGGAAGAACCATACAAAGAAAATAGCAGCACAGAAAATGAACAGGATGAATTACAGGCATCAGCAGTAAGAGATAACAGAATAGCTGCTTTCTTTCATTCAATAATATATTTGTAGGAATAAAGCTCGTGCTGACAATGAAAAATGTAACAAGTGGGACTACAAATAAGCTTGCAGTTAGCATTCATTTCGTCAGAGAGAGTTCAAAATTCAGCTTAAGATTCACATTTTGTAGAAAATTTCTACCTAGGTCAAAGACTTATCCTACAATTCAGGGCCAACATAGACCTTTAAATTTAATTTTATTTGGAGTGGGAGGACAGATTGGGTTAAGGAAGGTCAGGCTTGCCAAAAAGCATTTCAGTTTTGTATTTAAGCATGAGTTACAAGGTGGGGGGGGAAGAAAAAGAATAAAATCGAAATGGGAGGTTTTGTGTGTTACTATGCTTTGTTAAGAAAAATCCTTCTATACAGTATAAAAGGTACTAGAATCTAATCAACTGCTCTCAGCAGGATCCCAGGAGTAGCACTTAGAGTGTGCAGCAGACTGACATATAATCATGGCTGAAACAGAATTACAGCTCACATAAGCACATCACTCCTGTTGATCTCTGCTGGAGTTTCGGGATGGAGGAAGAGATGGAGGGAAGAAGTCCAGCAGACATCCCTTCATCAAAAAAGGGAAACGAAAGGATTAAGTGATGCCAACCCCAAAGCTTCACCAATTCACTGAATCACAAGAGGCAAAACCACAAATTGTCCCTCTGCAGGTGATCAACTTCTTGTTCCATTCAACCAGTTCCATTCAATTCCTGCTCCCACCCATCCAGTTCTCCAGCTCTTTATAGTATTTGTTGGTATTATATATTTTTATATACATATATATATATAAAGATCAGAGAGTTTGTTCTGTAAAACACAAAGAAAGGAGTCCTACAGTGGTTTTCAACACTCATGCAAAGAATAAAAGTACAAATGCCTGGATATCTCCAAATCAACAGACATCTGCTGGTATTTTCAGCTTCTAAGAAAACATTTGACACTTTTTTCCCTCCACCACAGTCTTCTCAGAGCATCATCTGGCTTGGGGTAACAATATATGTAAAACATGAGTAATTGGAAAAGCTGAGCTAATTGTGGAGCAGCCAACAGCCCAAGGGGAGCTCAGATCTTCAGACACAGCCATTGGAAATGCTTTTTTGGGATGGAGAATACAGTGAGGTGAGGGTTTGAACTTCTCTTTCCCTCTCTCCTCGTAATGCATGAGAATGGCAGAGGCTCTGCAATGAGCTCCCCAGAAGTCTGTCCCTGACCCAGACCTGGGGACAGTGTCCTGCACTCCACACCTCACACAGGTACTCCAGATGGCTGTTTGGAGCCCTGGGGTATTGACTAATGAACACTCATAACAATAACAGGATGACAATTGGGGATCAAGTAAAATTTTCAGTATGAAAGAAGTCATTTTCTCCTACAAGGTGCTGTTGAGCAGCAGTTGTAAGGCGGTGTTGACTGAATAAACAACAATTTTCATTATTAAGGCATTCATAGTCAGCATGTTCCATACTCATCATTAACACTTTTATTTTAAAAAAAAAAATCTATCTACTTTTCCTCTATGGCAAGGCTTGGGAATGACAGATGATCCATCAGCTTATCTGCTGATTTTTAATGACAGCATTTTGCATTCATTATTCCCTACTTAAATCGCTCTTTTTAAAAGAGGAATAACTTATTTCTTCCTCTTGTCACTAGAGAAATTAAGTGGTACACCATTAAGAAGTGCTTGTCTAACAAAAAGATACACCAGTCACAGACTCAGAAAACCAGCATGGACATAAATTGTCCAAGAGGGAGAGTGAAAATAGGAACCCATATATCCAAAAACCTCCTGAGCTCAATACTTCTAGGTTTAAATCTCTGCACTGAAAACTCCCATGAGAAATAATTCTTTTTGCTTGTGCAATGCTGATCCCAGTTCATTAATTATATTAAAAAAAAAAAGCATTTTTGTGAGATCAAACTATTGGCAGTTGGTTTTAAGGAAAGCTTTTTTGTTAAAGCTTTAGTGATTTGCCTTAATGACTGCAATATTTCACAGCAAAACCCTTAACAAGTGTCCTGGGAAAATCCACATAGACCAACAGAAAGAACAAACACAGCAACACAGCTTGCAAGGCTGAGTTCCCAAAGACAGGATGTCCAAGTTTGCAATAAAATGGATTTCTCTACTTTCAGCCAAGTGACAAAGGGAGATTCCTCTGTCACAGACCCACTGAGATGAGCTGGTGAACAGTCCTGGTACAAACTGCTTAACTCCTGTTTAATGTTCTTTATAAATAAACCCTGGGGTTTACAAGAAACAAACAAAAATCACATGCTGACACTGACAAAAGCATCAGCCAATTTTTATTTTTTCATTTTATGAGAGTTTGTAACTTTTTAAGTTAACCATAAAAACATAAACATAAAAAGTTTGTAACTTTTCAAGTTGTAAACACAGGTGGGGTATATTAATGGCAAAATGAGTAGAAAAAATCTAATTAAAGCAAAAAATAATTTATGCTAAGTTAATGCTGGCATGTTTTATAATGCATTTGGCACAGATGATTCAAATAAATCAATGTAACAAACTTAATATTTGCCTGTCTAGCAACAGCACCTCCTAACAATAAAATGAGTTTAAATTTTGGCTAAATGCCTAATAAAGGAGTTGTTAGCTTTTGTACTTTAATGCACTGGCTATTAAGTAAGCAAGTCAACACATCACGAACGGAATCCAAATATGTGCAGTAGGCTATGCTACCAGCCAAACTCATAAATTGGTAAAAGAGGGAATTAAACACACCTCAAATATCAGCTCCCCGATTTCACATTCATTCAATAATCTTTTCCAGTCTATTATATCAAAGAACAATCCAATTATGCTACTTAAATCCCTGTGTACAGTTGCCAAAAATAAATTCCTTAGCAACACTTGAAACGTTCCTGCGCTGCAGAAAATTCCAGTTTCTGATTTCCACAGCATTTCAGGTGTGACACACTAATGCCTGTCATTATCCATAACATGGCTTACCATCAAGGCTCGTGTTTTCTGCATATTGGTGTCTGTAATTGCAGGCTCGGAGTACCTCGTGTATCATAATCCTGCCACGCTCAGCAACGAGGCAGCTGCTTCAAACCAAGTGGGTACTTAAGTGGCACCCTACATGAAGGTGCTCTCCTTCAGCTCAAACAGGTTTGCAGTCTGGGAGTGGATGAAAAAGTACAATATTTACAGATAAGGTAATGCTTCTGTGGCATAGTGGTTTGGATCACGTCTCCTCTAGGATCTCCTTAAGGGTCATTGAAGATTTCCCATCGGTGAGGTGGTGTGAGGTGTCTGAAGGTGCTGCTCAGATACCTAAATTTGTGCAGATGCCACATTTATGAGGTGACCTGTACTAGAATTGTGGTTCCTAGGTATTCAAACCAGCAAACACCAAAGAAAAGGTTACTTCAAGCCATCAAGAGAAAAAGGTGAATAAATTATAGAAACAGCCCCCAAAATGTAGCACACAATCCTTTTGTTGCTGGAGTCAGGACATGAGTTCTGAGTGATGAGTTCAGCAGCCATGGCTACCTGGCTTTATCACTCACCCTTTGGTTATCAGTTAAGCGATGAGCTGCAATGAGCACACAGAACTCTGCAAAGCTGTAGAAATTCTCCACGATGGGCCAGATTTTTGTCATGGACCTGAGGCAGCTCACATGCCATCATCCCCACGGCCATTAAAACACCCTGCACAGGAGAGAGAGGCAGGAACCCTGCAGAGACTCGGAGAAGCCCTTTGGTTTTGGATATGTCATCATTCCCTTTGGCATGCAATGTGGAAAACTCCTGCAAGCTCCAATGGATGAATAACGATTTCCACCGTCCCTCACTCATCTGCACGCATTGGAAATTGGCTCCCAGCCTCCCTGCCACGTTCTTGCAGTCCTAATTATACAGACCACCCTACCCTGAAATTAAACTTTCCCAACTGTTACATCAATACTAAGCTTCACATCGAGGAATGATAGACCCAAAACAGAGGTAATTAGGTCAAATTAAAAAAACAAGACTAATTTCTGAATGATTTGGTTCGCTTTTTCAAAAGATATATTGCTCAGAATTGGTTTTGGGTTAGGTTCTGTGGACCACACTCATGAAGAGTTTATTTAAACCACTTCTTTGCATGATCACCTCTGCACCAAGGAAGGGATCAAACAGTGGAGTTCCACTCTTTGGGTTTTGTTGGGTTGGTTTTTTTTTAATATTTTGCTAATTCACTGTAGTTCCATTAAACAAATACTGCCTGAAGAAATTTTCCGCATATTTCTCTGGATTTACACAAAGCTTTCTACCGGTTTGGCAAGTCCAGAGATCTTTCTCAAACATAAATTTTCTAAGTCATTTTCATGCTTCTGTTTGTATTGACTTCTTCCAACAAGATATTCCTCCTTTTCCAAGGCTCCCAGACAACAGTACATTGATTTTTCTGGGGCTCCCTGCACTGCACACCAGGCTGTTCAGCTTCCAAAGGTGCATTTGTTCAAAAGAGATACCCTTGGGTCATAATGCAGGATGGAACAAGATGGACCAAGAAGAGAGACTCGGTCATTACCTTCCTGGGCTGCTGAACTGGGGCCAGGAGCAATTTTCTGCTCTGCCAATCAGTCTTCCCTCTGACCCAGCTCTGCTGGAGGTTTTGCCAGAGCAGCAGTGAGCCCAACTGAGAGAGAGGCACAGACAGGCATCCCAAAGAGCTGGCTGGCCAGGAGGGAATTCATGTGGCTTCCAGGCTATTAGGTTCCCTACAGGAGATGGAGAGGCAATTTTATTGTTCTTGGCCTTGAATGGAAAAAAAAAGGAAAAAATAAAAGAAGAAAAAAGACCCTCCAGAAATGATATTTGATCCTCACACCACAGCTTTCTACAATAAGTTGTCCTTCCTACTGCTGCTAATTTGTCTATTATTTTTATGTCCTCTCTAAGCTACTGTGAGGTGTCAGTGCTTTTATCTAATAGGAACATTTCCAAGCAGGCCTGGGTTCTTTCAGACAAAAAGGCAGAGATGGAAAGAATAAAGGTTAGTTAAAATTCTTCTAACTCAGGTTTTCTTTGTGACTCTACTGAGTCACTTATGTTTGAAAACGTGTGTAGATGCTTCTCGCTGGAACACTCTTTACACAAAGCAGAGCAGACTCCGTCACTCACAATGGAGGTCACAGCCTGAAAAGTGATGCATTCAAGATAAAATCCTCTTCATCAGTGGCTCAGGGGGTGGCCAAAGGCCAGGGAATCAGCTCCTGCAGGATCTGAAGGCCGTGGTCACGCTACATTCAAACAGATTTCTTTGCCCATGACACCTCTGACTTAAGGAAAGCAGCAAATGCATCAGAGGAGGGAAACACCCAAGTACACAGCACCAGAGTCTGTGGCTTCTTCCATCAGCTTAAGCACCCTCAATTTTTTATTCCAAGCTTTCCTTTTCAAACTAGCTGAAGTCTGGCTTCATGGAAATATGGCTTTTATGGTGGAAAGAGATCCTGAGGAAGTCTGATGACTTCACCTACACCAGACCAGTCTGGCAGGGGTGACAGCAGTGGCTTTCCCCCTCCACCTCCCTGGCTTTTTTCCCTCAGCTCTTCTCCATTCTTTCCTGTCTGCTTTACACACACCCTTGTGTTTCTTTTCTCCCTCTGCTCCTCTTACTCATTCACTTTGTAGTACTATGTGAACTTCATGGCATCCAGCCCACTGCCTTTGCATGGCCTAAAATAAGACAGAGCAAGGCTGTCTGTCTGCACCAGTTACTGCTCTTTTGTGCACAGCAACACATGCAATTGATCTTCTGTCAGACAACTGCTGCTGCTGGTGGCACTTCACACACTCAGTGTCCTGGGGCCAAGGAGTTCTTCTGGCAATAAACCCATCAGGAAGTGTTTCAGGGCATGGCCTGATGCCTTCCCCAGGGTGGTTAACAGCACTCTGCTGTGTGTACAGCGGCTGCAGCCACCCGGCTTTATGGGCTTATTTATCTTCCAGGAGGAACAAACTGCTCCTTGCAGCATCAGCCCGACCTGTGCTGAGCTGACAGCCTGGGTACAAGCACAGCACATCCTCCAGGAGGTGCAGCACTGCAGTAAATCAGCTCATCAAAGCCCTGCCTGCAGCAGGCTCTGCTTTGGACACAGTGGGAATCTCTGCCCCACACTCCTTTCTTGATGCCACATGAGCTTGGAGGCAACATCAGAGCCAGGAGTGTCATTGTGGAGCAGAGGGGGGAATTCAGAGCAGAAACACCTCCACAAGGCTGAGAGAGGGGGATCCAGTCTGGCAGAGAGGGGGCTGAGCACCCCAGGAAGCCTCAGAGCACCCAGGGGCTCCCAGGTGGAGCATTTGCTCATTGCCCTCTGCCGAGTGGGACAGGAATAGGCAGAGGGGAAATGGTGTTCTCCTCCTAAAGGGACAACAGGATCACAGCTGTCACCTGTGCCAGCCTTGCCACAGCCGCTGGCAAAGTGACCACAGGGAGGGAAGAGCCTCGGCTCTTGTTTTCCAGACAAACCCAAAGCATTAAATGCAAAACCAAATGATACATCTTTGCTCAGCTGACCATCGGTTCCAATAACAAACACATAGTCACTTTAAATAAATATATGCACAAATCTTAAGTGGCAGCAAATTTTACATCTTTCTTTTGGGTAATATTCCTCGTTCAAAAAGTGTTCACAAGCACAGGAAAAGAAGTGAATTATTTTAAAACAGGAGGATGTATTTGCATGCTTATGAATGCATAAAATAACTGATTTTCCTGTCTTAAAGATGTAATATACACATTAAATTACAGCTTTATAAAATAATTTAATAATTTGAATTCTAAAATAGTAAAGAAATGGAACTATCATAATAGAATCTTAATTTTTCATTCAAGTTTAAAGACAGAGGATGTCAAATGTCAGAGCTGAGCTGGTCTGCATCAATTTAAAAAATATATAAATTTCCAGGTAACAGAATAAATACTTCTGAGGACACTTGCAAAAAAGCCTTCTGAAGATTTCACTCTTTCTACTTCTGCATGCTGAGTGTCCCTCATGCAAGTTTAATTTATGCAGTGATGGATATCCTGAGAGACAGAAGCTGCATTATAGACATGAAGATAAAATAATCCCTAGATGAGAAGAACCAGTTTGGTCTCAATAACACTCCACTCAGCACTGCAGGTTAAATCGATTTTATTAACTCTGCTAGTTAGCATAAATATAACCTTCCTGACTAAAATACTAGTTTGTCAAGGATCTCACTCTCCTTACCTGGTAATAATCCAATACAATTTAATGACAGTGTTTCTGAGGAAGGAAAATGATCTCTAAATATATTTCCTTTCAGAGCTGAGCTGTAGCTTTCTGGCCTGAGCTTTTGTGTTGTGCCATTTCCTCTGTCCTGAACCAAAGGCTGGGGCACATTCAGGTTTTGTTCTTCAGCTTTCCAGAAAGGGGAACATTGAGCACCATGAAATGTGGAATATCCTGGAACCTTTTAAATGACACCATGAAAACTCAGCTCCTGCTCAGCACTGATTTGAAATAACCTAATCCTATAAAATGTTAAATCACTCTGGCAAAGCCGCTGAAATCCTATTCCTCAGGATATCAGCCCTGAGCTATGGGGTACCACAGCTTGCCAGGACAGACCAGCCTCTCAGGGCATCTTTTCAAGCCCTCTTGCCCTGGTCCCACTGCAGGCCAGTTTGGGGCATGTTCCTGAAATGCTTCCAGGAGCAAAGGACACAAGAATTGCAAGGCTCCATCCATCTTTTGGCAAAGACAGTGGAAAAATCCTGCAGGGTCTTTACAAAGGTAGGATCTGTTTTCTGGAAACCACCAAGGACTCGTGTCTGGTAGACTCCCAGATTTTGGCCATGTGTTTCAAAAGCCTTGCTTGCAATAATTCAGCCTCTAGCCTGACAGCACCAGGTAAGATCCCAGTCCTTCAGTAACTCAGAAGTTCTGCACAGAGGGCTGAAAACACCCAAATTTCAGCAGCAATCTCACTTCTGACCAGCCCTGACTTCCTTGCAAGATGTGTCTGCACTCAGTGCAATGGAAATCCCTCCTCAATCCAGATCTTCTCTGTGGAATGGAAGTGTGAGTCCCAGCTGCACTTGTTGAGTCAGCTTGAGAGAGCAAAACTATTTGTCTCAATACAAACTGTGTGGTTTTAAAAATCTCCCATCCCAATGGAATGGGAGCGTGAAATGCCACCAGGACAGAGCAAAGAGCAGTTCTTAAGAGAGTCAGTCTGGCTTTGGGGAATCTGGTTCTGGGAATCTTGGCAAATGAACAGAGAGATCATAAAAATTGTCATTGTTACCACAGTTTTAGTGGTACCTGCTCTTGTTGCTGTGACACTTCATAGCCTCAGTCATGAATGGGAACTTCAATGTGTAAGAAAAGAAGGGTCTGTTCCCCTATAATTGGTAGTCTGAGTTTGGCTGCCCCCTTTTTTCCATATTGAAACCTTTGGTTTAAAGTTTGAACAAAAGCTTTTAGCTTTTAAGCTTTTGCATAGAGCAAACCTATTTGTGCTCCAAGTACAAACTGTGTGGTTTTGAACCAAAATGCTGCTGCTTCAACTCTCCCCATCAAAATGAGATTCACAGAGTTCTGCCCCAAGGAGGGAGCACCAGGGAGAGGAGATACAGATGGCAACAATCAATCTCCTCACTCAATGAGCTACCAAAAAACTCCTTTGAGATGGCAAAAGTGAGGGCAAAGCAAAGCTCCACACAGATCAGAATAGATGTGGGCATATAGAATGATGTGTGTATATTTAAAATAAATCTCTTCTTTTTATGCTCTTTGTTCAACCACATTATCAAAAAGAGGTTTTAAATACGAGCTTATGGGACTACTAAAGAGGTGAATTTATGAATGTATTCTGAACAAAACACACTCTGGAAGGCTTTAATCTATGAATTGTGACAACCTTGGACAAAATGGATTTTTAATAGAATATAATGTAAACTGCCTGAAACATTGTGATAAGGAATTTTTTTTTAAGTAATGCACAAAAAAGGCAATGATGCACTCTGCATGAAAGGAGGAAAGGTCTTAATTTAAAGCATTTTAATGGACACTCAATTTGCGTAGGGAAATGTGAGAAATGGAGATGAAAAACTCATGATAGCAGTAACACTGCAGAGAGGAGAAGGAGAAAGATTAGAAAAGTAAGCAAATTTGAAAATGCTCCAGCTGATAAGAGTGGCTGAAAGGAATGCAGGCTGGATTAGGAAGCAGTCCCAGTGCAGAGGCACTGCTGTCCTCGCAGGCTGTGTCTGTCAGGGGCTCTTATCAGAGCTGAGCACTGGGCAAAGCACAGAGCAGCACAGAGCACCCTGCTCGCCAAGGGCCCCGGGGGGGCAAAGGGTCCTGGCCCCCTTTCTCCCCGGTTTCCCCCAACCCCCCAGGGGGGGAGGGTTCCCCCCCCCCAAACCCCAAGGCCCCCCCCCCCCCCCACCCCCACCCCCCCCCCCCAAAAAAAAAAACCCCCCCTCCCCGGGGGGGTGTGTTTGGGGGGTCTTTTTTAGGGGGGGGGGGGAGCACAGAGCAGCCCTGGCTCAAGCCAAGGGCACCAGGGAGGGCACAGATTGCAGTCAGCATCCCTGGGACTCACTGGTCTCTCTGGTTTTCCCCAAAGCTCCACAGGGCTGACAGGGATTTCCACCCCAAAGCCCAAGGGAGGCTCAAACCCACCCTGAACTCAGCCAGTTCTCACCCACAGAATAAGCTAAGCTCAGCTCAGAGGCTCAGTCCTGGCTTACCCACTGCTCCTCTACCAGCTGGGCCAGTCAGCAGAACTGAAATTAATTCCAAGGGAGAAAAAAGCATCTCCCCCGAGGTGGATACGATTCTGTTTACTAATAGCTTCTGCTCTGCAACAAAAGAGATTGATCCTGCACTCTCACTCATACATAAACTGCCTTTAATGAAGCTCCTTGGATTACTAAAATGAGAAACACTTGAATTGGGTCTGGTGACACAATTGTCACATTGACCTCAATAGAAGCAAGTTCAGGTCTCCAATCATTTAAATGGAACGAGCAGAACTTCCACATAAACACTTGACATTCTTCAAAAGAAACAGGAGGGCCACCATAATGACCAAAAAGGCAAATTAAAGTAAAGATCAAAGTTAAATATTTACTCTAAGCACTACAATATTTGCAAATCTGGAAGTGATCTTTCAGCAGTTTCTATTTGCATACTTTAATTAATCCAAAAATATTAAACTAATCTCACAAAGGAAAGGGTCAAAGTATTAATTAACTTGAGATTCATTGCTTTTGTGCAATTTAACAGTTCAACACAAAGCAAAACTCAGTTTTAATAAAAACTAAGTTACTGTGACAGGTATAATTTCATGGATTAGTGAAACCACATACAAGGCAATAAGTTCCAGTATTCAGGCTATTTTTTTTTTTTTTGGTCCAACCTTAAAAATAGTTGCTTCATTTTGATTTCAGTAACACCAGATGATCTTCAGTCTCCCTTTAACCTCAGTATTTCACTTTCAAATTGCTGGCTTTCCACCTCTCTCCGAAGGGAGCAGAGGTCACAGGTGTTGGAGGAAAGAACTCACTGAGGTTCCCAGGGAGCAAACCCTGCCCAGCCACCCACACCATCCACTGGGGCTGAGCCTTCCCTGCTGGAGCCACCGTGTCCCCTGCCAGCCCAGGACAGCACTAATGTCCCCTCTGAGCCAGACCCTGTGCCTGAGCTCTCACCCCAGAGGGACTCATGGCTTCAGCAGCAGTTTGGGGGAGCTGGGATGTCTTGCCAGAAGACAACAGACCTGGAGACAAAATGCCAAATCCAGCAGCCAGAGCTCTGCTTTATCACAGCAGCAGCCCATGAAATGCCAGCAAAACAATGAAGGAAGGTGGCTGGAATTTCCTGCATCACCTCAGAATTACAACTTACTGATGTGCTTAGGAAAAATGAGGGGTCTTCCCCCACCTGCCCTTTTTCTTTTTTGTTTGCTTTTATTTTTTTTCCCTTTACTGTACTTTTTTCCTTTATTTCCTTTCCTATCCCTTTTCTTTAATTGGGGAGCAAGTGCATGAAGCAGCTAATGAACAGAAAGGCCTGGAATTCACACCACGAGGCTCTGCAGCACCTCAGGGTGGGGAATCACCTCCCTCACTTCACAAATGTCTGCATCCCACTCAGTCACCTCCACTCTGCCTCGGAGCTGGAGAGACCCAGAACTCTTCACTGTCTGTTCATCCAGGAGAACTCTCTCCTGCTGCTAAAAAGTGAACTGACATTAAATATTTTTCCCCTCAACACTTTATGGCAGCTACCCAGGGCTGGATGGGATTCGTTTGCTCCTCAAATACAGCTTGAGAAACTAAACAGAGTAGAAACTCTTTGTACTCCAAACCTCTGACAATAAACTTCCTAGGTCTAAGCAATTACTAGCAACCATCTTCCTCCATTACAGGAGTTTTAAGAAAAAAGAGATGCATGCAAAAGACTCCACAAATGAAAATTTTGACATCAAGTTTTGTGATTTCCTAATTATTGTACAATTTCTAGCTAAATTTATGCACAGTGTACTTTAACTGTAGAATAACTGAAGGATAATGGGGAGAAATCGCTTGTTTTGTAAAATCCATAATTCTGCCTAACAATGTAAATTTCTCATTACCTTTGATCCAGCTGGTGGGAGCATTACCATAACAAACCTGCAGAGCATTCTGAGGGTTCAGAGACACTCAGAGGTGTTTTGCAGCAGTAATGAATAACAGTGAATAGCTGTTACTTTCACAGCTTTCAAATAAAGAAGACAGCATTGTCCTGTATTGCTTTCAATTGTTCTCCATATTCTTAATTTCCATATTCATTTCATAATGAACATATTTTGTTCACTTTTTTTTTTGTTTGAATTTTTCAGAATTCAACAGGAATTCTGCTGCCCTGAAGAGCCACGAAAAGCAGATGTGGGGTAGGACTAGGGGGAAAGTTTAATTAGATAATTTACTTCCAAAAGCTCAGAAGTGAAACAGAATGGGAAAAAAATCACTCATCAGATCGGCTATAGCTTTTCCAAGGAGTTTGAGGAGGAACAGGCATTGGTAATATGGCTGATGAAGGATGTTTTTGTGCATCTCTGGCAGCATTTGTGCCACAGAAGGGCTCACCTGTCCTCGGCGCCGGGGTCGTTGTGCACGCAGGTGACAGTGGCCGTGCTCCTGGCGCTGTCCGTCTCCTCCTGCACTCCCCACTGGTCTGCATCGCTCACCCTGATGTCTGTGATCTTCACACCTGGGGCTGTCCTGATTCTGTGGGGAAAACAGGGACTGCCTTAGCTACAGATAAATCCAGAGAGGTAAACAAGGGAGCTGAAAGGAAATCCTCCCTCTGCCATCAGTAACAGATCGGTTGCAAACACGAGTCACTCTGCTTTAAAAACATTAAAAAGGTCCAATCATTTTAAAAAGGTGAAGTATGAGTTTCATTATGTGTAAAGCCAGTCAACTTTAACTTGAGCAATGTGGAGAGAATAAGAATGGTTTCTGCTTCAGTCTGATACGAATGAAACAGATGTGACAAAGCATAAATTGATTTAATTTGCTGTGTCTGTCCTGCAGTTTAAGATGGGGGATGAGAGCAATGTGATATAAAATACATCCTCCTGCCTGCAAACCTTTGGGAGTGAGGTATCTTCTAATATTAGGGCATGGAAAAACTGAGTTTTACTGCTCAAAGACCATAATGCAGGAAGGAGAGAAAAGGAGTAAGTTATCCTCGACTGAGGGAGGAAAATAACTATGCCATTGCACCAGGATCTATCAAACTGAGCACATCACACTGATGCTGCTGAAAATAATATGATGCTGACATAGAAAACTTTGATTTCCTGAGCATGGCTAGAGTCTGAGAGCAGTGTGATAGCTGGTAAATGTCACCATTTTTTGGCTTTAAAAAAATTGCCAAAAATAAAAAGTCCATGCTCCAGCGAGGCTCAGCGTTAGGAACAGATTGCCAAGGAATAGGAAACAAACTGCTTTTAATAGCAGGAACTTCATTTGTGCAGCTTGACTCCTGAAACAAGCCTGGGATTACAACAGGAGTGCTGCAAATATGCCTGGAGAACAATTAGGCAGAAAGAAAACTGCTGCAGCGCCACGTTCGCCACTAGTGTGACTTAATTAATTAAAAGCAAAGCCAAGAGGGACCTTTTAGTTATATGGTGGAATGAAACAGCACTGCTGAGACCTGAAGCGTTACTTAACAGTGAATTGTGATGGGTTTGCCCCATGCCTCATGGCCACTTGGTGCTCATGTTACACTATTAAAAATTTCCTCCAACCTCTAGCTGGGTTCATGGGCTTGGATCAAAGGAAGTTCACAACTCCATGGGTGGTCTTTTCCTCGGAGAAGGAATTAATTCATCCTGCTTTTATGATATCCTTATTTTTGCCTGTAAGGCTTTACTGGCTTGATGGGTTAAATCCATGCCTGGCATAACCAATGTGATGAAAAAAATTCTCTGTAACAGAATTTTTACTTGGTAATTTTCTAATTGTCTCCTTCCTGCTTTTCCCCAGGCGTTCACATCTCCAAACAGCATGCCTCAAAGCTGATGTGCCCCTTTCCTCTTCTTTTTTTCAGAGGGACATTCATTTATTCTGTATTAATTACACTGGACCAAATAATTCCTGCAAGGCACCTGCATGGCTTCATTTTAGACTGACTTGTGATTTACATGAGATAGAGAACTAGGCCCTCAGCAATGGATTCAATAATTTTTTGCAATAATTTTTTAGACCTAGTCAACCACTTTTGAAAAAAAAATAATCATTAAAAACAAACAAACCAAAACACCAGGTTTTTAATGTTCTCTTTCCCAGCCAAAACTGTATTTGTTATAAACAAATTCACATCACCATTCCATCAAGTTCCCATGTTTTTCTTGACAATGTCTCTGGAAACTCCTAAGCTGACTTTTCCTCCAAGTCAAATCCTGGTTAATTAAAGGTTAATTGAAGGGCAGAGGATGCTGGGGGGACACACAGGCCAGGACAACTGCATCTCATCCATGATTTCAGCATTCAGCAGCCTTTTTCCATCTGTCAGAAGCTCCTTCTGTCCTCCTACACAGCTTTTGCACTACAGCTATCTTCACTCTGCAGCAGCTACTTTGGTCTATGCTGAACCAAACCTAGGGTTGGTGCTCCCAAGGAGGATGAAGAGCTGCAGGAGAATTCCAAGGAGGATGAAGAGCTGCAGGAGAATTCCCTGCACAGCTGGGCAGGATTGGAGCACTCAGGACCCCTGGGCAGCTCCTTCTGAAGCTGCTGCTCCCCTTCACCTCCACTGGTGTTCCTCACACAGAGCATAAGGATGCAAGAGCTTCAAACATCCACATCTCTGCATGTCCAGCTCCCCCAGCCTCTCTCAGACACTCTGCACCCCAAATATTTCCCTCCCTCAGCTGTGGCTGCCTCCCTCAGCCAGGGAGCTTTGCTGCTCATCCTCTTGTCTCTGAACACAGCTACAAGCTGGGTTTTGCCTGTCTGGGCTCTCCTGGTGTCTATCCTGCTGGCCCAAGCTCGGCTTCCCCTTCAGGGTGACCTTTCCCAGGAGAATTCAGGTTTTTGGCTGTGCCTGCAGCTTGCCCTGCTGAGCATCCCCTGCCTGGCTGGGTGAGCAGCAAGTGAACATCGCTCGCTGCTCCCGAGCTACGTTTTCCAAAAATGTCTCAGAATGCTGCATTTTAGGAAAAATTCCAGTCTAATCCCTTGCATTGCATCTGCTCTGGTGGGCTGAGACAAGATGTCATTTTGCATTTTTGGATATCAGTAGAGCCAGGAAGGTTGAAAGAAGGAAGAAACTACGTTCAGCTTCTCACTTAGGAAAAGTCAAGAAATTCAAATTAAACCAGCCTACATATGGGAGGTTTGAGCCTACTGTTCCTCAGATAAGTGATTCATATCTTTAAATCTGCCCCCAAACTCCACGGGCACAAAAATTATTTTAAGTGTTGGGGACGGAGGCTTTGAAAAAGAGTAAGAAATTCCTAGCAGAGCTGACATGAGCTGGAGAAAGGATGGTGAATGGCAAGTGTGTGGGCCTTACTCTATGCCAGGCTTCAATTAGAAGCTTGAGTGGATCATTTAATTTTCTTAGAGCTCCCTTCCCCACGTATAAAATACTGGAAAGTGTTGCTTTTCCAGCTCAAAGGGAGCTGTAAGGATAAATGGAATAGCCTGGGGGAAATCTGATGTCTTTTAAATTTGCCAGCTGACAAAAATTCTGCCATTGCTGTGCTTGAAAACATGGAAAGGAGCTGCTGAAGTATTCCATAGAACTGTGACCCAAGAAGCAACTGTTACCACTAAGATGACTTAATTATTTTTTTTATAAAGATAATTTTGAACTGAGAGGGGGAAAAAGGTAAAAAAGAAGAAAACATGACAGCCAACTGGAAATTTGGCAAAACTGCCATGTCATTCCCATGAAATACTTGCTTTCTGAAAAGCAGAATTGTCAGCCAGAAAAGTGTCCTGTTAAAAATCCCTTTCCCATCTTTAAAACATGATCCTGAACGTGGCATTTGATGAGGCAATGAGCAGAGCTGTGAGCCAGCAATGCTGAGGGAGCTGGGCAGAGTCAGCCTGCAGCAGGCTGTTTATCCAGGATGGCACTTCCCCAGGGCTGAAGGAGATCCCACAGCAATGTCCCTTTGCTGCCCTTTCCCCATCAGACCTGCAGAGGAGGAGCTGGGGGAAGCAGCAAAGCTCCCCAGGACTGGGAATGGATGGATCTGCTCAGTGATTGCAGCTCCTCCTGCAGCTCCAAAGGCACCACGGAGAAGCTGCTTGCAGCACAGGCTGTGGGACACATTCAGGAACCCTGGCAGGACTTGTCCCATGGACAGTTTGTCCTCCATTCACTGCAGAATGGAAGGATAGAAACAGGATGGAGCAGGCAGCAGCAGCATCCCCAGCCTGCCCACTTGGAATGGGCAGAAAATCTTTCAAAATGCAATCCCAGCCCGAAATGTATTCAACCCAACAAACTGAGCCCCTCTAAAGCTCTTCCCTCAGTTCTCACAAACCAAGGCAAGGAGAAAGCACAAGGAATCACCATGGCTGGAAGCAACTTCAGGGCTGCCAGAGGGATTTAAGCACAGAGCACTTCAGTGAAATGGTGTGGGGAATTCCACTGCCTCCCAAGGCAATTAAGTGAAAAACCTGAAAGGTAAATCCTTGCTTGCCACACACCCCCAGCCCTGGCAGCAGGAATTGGGAAGTAAAGTCTTGGCAAAAGGAATTTTAAAATAGAAGGAAAAGATATTTAGGAAATAAAACAGAGATGTGCTCACAGCAGATGGGAAATGCTCAAAATGATGAGAAAAATGACTTTTCCAGAGCTATTTTAGAAATCATGTTATTCCCCCCTATTCCATTATGGGGGAAAGCATGATCTGAGCTAAATTCACTCTCAGTGACGTACTAATAATAACAGTTATGATAAATTTCATTTGTAATTCCCAACCATTTCTGTAGTCAGCCCTTCCACACACATTTTTAGCCCAATTAAAAATAAAACCATTATCCTTCCCCTACAGGAAATCCGAGCTGTAGACCAGTTTAGTCAACTTGCCCAAAATTATACTGTCTGCATACATCCCAATCCCCAGGCTCACACTCCAGGCTAGACACCCCTACCCATCTTTAAGACCAAACCAGAGCAGAGCTGAGTAATTCTGAGCCCTCACAGAGCATTTAACATATTTGAAGAATTGCACAAACAGCAAGTAATTAGTTCTGAACAAGGTCCCTGGGGAGTTTCTAGTTAAAATACATGTGGTTTAGGATACATTAAACCAAGCATTATAAATTAAAATCCTCACTGAACTCAGATGTAACATCTGGGGATTTCTGGGTTGTGGGTGAGATGGGCAGTGTTTGTGTTTAGGAAGGAATGCAAGTATTCCAGTCGAGGTGGAGAAGGAGAGGGAGTTTCCTGGGAGACAGAAGAAGCTCTGTGATTCATAATTCCCACATCCAAGTGCACTCTGTGGCATTTGGGAGGGAGGCACAGGCACTCAGGAGTTCATCCCTGGGAGAGTGTGAAAGCAAAACCTTCTGGGAAATGCAGTTAGAGCAGAGGGAGGGTGAGGTGGCACCAGAGTTTCCCCCAGGAGAGACACCATCCCTCTCTTCTGTGTCTTCCTGAGCCTCCTGGGCAAAATTCCTCATGAGTAATGCAGAAATATGAGGAAAATGAGGTGATGGAAAGTCACCCAGAAACACATGGCAGAACCAGGAATTACACACAAAGATGTCAAGAATATTTTGGTATCTTCACCCTCCACCTACCTAGTTCTCCTGCTCCTGCTGCAGCCCCACTGATAACAGACAGCCAGGAAAAAACAGACCCTAGAAAATGCCCTTTCTGCTGCTCTGGGCTTGGAGTGTGTGTGAAACAGGAATCCTGCACTGCCTCACCTCTTACAAAGTCAAATTTACGACAGCTCGGGGGATAAAGTCCTAAATCTTCACAAGCTAAGCAAGTGTTTATTTTCTAAAATATTTTCCCAAGAACTTCAGTTCTTTGTTCTTTTTTATTTTAAAAGACCTGTCACAGATTTATGTTCAAATTACTTCCCCATCAAATTCTCCTTAAAATAGCAGCACTAGGCCAGCTGTGTTTGCTTCCGCAATTCCATGTTAATGTCACTATAAGCAAAGCTATTTTTCCAAGTATGTAAAATACACTTCAAAATACACAAAGATCTTGCAAAGACCCGAGCCCTCTCCAAAAGGTCACAAGAGTAGAAACACAAATAAAATGCTGCTTTACAGCAAAGTAAAACAAGCAGCCTCCACAGCCCCATGGAGAGGTGTAAGTAGATAGCAGGCAGAGGGCAATTTGGAAAGAGAGCAACTGCAAGGCACCAAACTAAGGGGAACCCCAGGTAAAAGGGTTTGACTGATGGTAGCAGCAGGGAAAAGGCTCAGCGTGGCTCTGGTAAAAGCCAGTGCCAAGAGGTGTTGTCAGTGGAACAATGGTGGGACAAAACCCCCCTGTTTGCCCTTGGGGATAAAAACAGCTCAGTGCTTAGAGACAGGCAGCAACTTCCAGGGTCAGCTGGAGTTTTATTTAAGATTTGACCTCTGAATTTCATCCATGCTGAAAGCTACTCCAGTGATTGACCCTTCAATGCATAATTGGCTGTGCTGAGTTTCCAGAACAAGCCCTGGGTGTGCTGTGCTCTGCTCTGCCTGCCTTGGCCCCATTTGCCCTCCAACAGCTCCCCATTGCAGAGCCACAGCTTTCCCAGCCACCCCACCCTCCCAGTGCCCTTCCTGTCCCTCCTCACCTCAGCACTCTCCCACCTTGACACATAGCAGGGAATGTGCCTTTCCCTCCCCCTGGCATACCTCACTTCCTCCTGCAGCAGTTATTTTTATAAAACCTTTTGTCGCTGTCTTACTTAACCCTGCCAAGCATTTGGGGCTGCAGCTTCTCTGAGAGCAGCTATTACTGTCATCCATCAGAATATCTCAATCCAACACACACTCAAGGAGGAAAGGCAATGCCAAAGCACTGGGCAGGACAAAGCACACCAAATAGGTTCAGGGATGGAGCAAGGCAGGAACAAATCTGCCCAAGAGAAGTGGTGGCTGTCAGGAAAAAAGCCCAACGACTCAGAGAACAGAAAACCCTTTGAAATCATGGTGGGGATCAATGCTGGAGATTTAGAGTGATACAATTACTGCTCTTCTACCCAAAAAGGTGAAGCTATCAACCGATTTTTTTTCAGCCCATCAAATGTTTCAAATTATGTAAAGCATCAAGCTCACTAGCATATTGGATTTTGAATAATGAAAAGAGTAAACAGGATTTTAATTTGGATTCAGACAGTAAGGCGCTTTCCATGTGATAAATTAACTATTAGGGAAGACAAATTAACACAACCTCCCCTTGAGTATGATGGCTTATGATTTTGAGGAAGCTTTTACAGAAGCATGATAAAAATAAGGCAGGATGAAAAACAGGATATGATGATGGAGGGAGTATTTTACCAAAAATTCTTCCTCCTTCTTTTCATCAAACTGTGCAGAGAACTTCTCTAAAAAAAGTGCAGCAGCTTCTCTCAAGAGTCCCCCATTTTCCCTAAGAATGTCTAAACATTTTAGGAGAGTTCCTCAGCTGGTCTAGATGGCCAGACTGATGAATTTTAAAGCACTTGTTTAACACTGAAATGTTAAATTTGACATCTGTGAAGCAAGGTCAGAAGAAGAGGTGTCACCCCCCCTTAGGAATATTTTTGAAAGGAAAGGTGTCTCAGAAACATTTTCTAGGCAGAAGACTATGCTCATAAAATCAGCAAAGAGGATGTGATCAGCTTCAAAGCAGTCAAACATCATGTTATATTTCCATATCCAATGGAAAACTCCCAAATTCTGTCATTTTTTTTAAAGGAGAGAAGACATTTTAAGATTTCATCTTCACATTTCAGCAGAAACTCCATTTTTCAATCTGCTCTCTCCCTCTTTCTCAGGTAAGCAAATACAGCTTAGAAAAACAGCAGAAAGGCATCCTAATTGGCTTGAAATTAAAGCTATTAATTTTTATTCTTATTTATTCCTGTCACAAACCAGACCTGTTTGATATGGATTTCCACCACTGCTATGGAAACCTGAGTGGTTCTGAAGTCTTTATGTAACATAAGATGAAAATGCCATCTCCCACAGTGAGCACTGTTTTCTTTGAAATATGTCAACAGTGGAATTTTGTCCCCTCTGGGAGAAAAAGGGTTGCCAGGCACTGAGACAGGAGACATCAGGTCCAAATCTATTGACTCAAGACATGTTATTAACCATATAACTGTCTGGGCAACTTCAAAATGGGAATAAGGATGTTTACTCACCTTTGCTTGGAAATTCATACAAGGAGAAAAAAAACTACTATTTCTATGGAAACACCATGTATTTGTATACGTAGAAATTGCAGAGATACTGAATTTCAATATATTCCTGTAATTTTCCAGTAGTGCTCAAAACTGCAGGTCAAAAAGTTCTGAAACAATTAGCATTTTCTTCATAAAACTAAAAGCCACAACTGATTACAGTCCTCCTGAAAACATTGTCGTGCCTTTGACATGCAAAATACTTTAATTAAAATATAAGCAAATGTGAGTCTAGATTGTGCTGAAAGCTCCTAAATTCCAGCAAACTTGTCAAGGCAGTGGGACAGGCCTGATGTTTGGGTTGCCAGCCCTGGCATGCCACTAGCCCAGCTCCAGTGACTCCAGCACAGAAGGGGAGCAGGTCCTCTGTCCTTTGCCTGACTGGAAGGCAGGGAAAATCACCCAAAATTTGGAAATAAATACACAATTCCTAGCTCTTGTTGGACACTTTACACATTCGAAGTGTCCAATAAATAGGAAATAATGATTAATTATTAATCAGAAGGAGACAGCAGGTCTTTTTCCAAGCCTAAATGCTCCTTGTAGTACCAAACAGCTCCTGACATCACTTTCTCATTAGGGTGCACAAGCAGCTCACAGCTCTGCCTCCCCTGGAAGAGGAGAGATGTTTTCCTTGATTCCAGTGGCTCTGGGGGGTTAATTGAGCTGGGATGTGTTGGTTGTTATTCCCAAGCTCAGCAGTGCCTGGATGTGCCCTTGGCCACCTCCAGGACTGAACTGGGCGCCCTCTTCCCTCCAACACAACAATTTGTGCTCAACCTTCTCTGCAGAGAGGTGAAAAGCTGGAGTGGTTTTGTGTAACACATCTACAGAACAAAAATCAAAGCCTCTTCAGCCTTTCTCTGAAAGATCTAAAACACTCAGACCATGTCCTTTACCTTGAAACCAAGGCAATGCTCTAATAAATGAAACTCTTCCTGAAAACCTAGACGTTTTAAGGGACAATATGCATTACCAAGCCTGAAGGTGTCCAAAGGATTTGAACTTGGAATTCTTGCAGTCATGCAGAAACACAGCTTTGGAAACCATAATGAAAAAATCAGAGTAAGTCAGAGGTTTTCTCCTGCAAAGACAAAGCTACTTACAGGTTTCCTTTTATTGAAAGGTTCCTTTCAGAAATCAGCACTGCAAAAATATTTGCAGCCTGAATAGAGTTCAGGCCTCCTGGGAGACAAAGAATTGTTATAAAAGGGTCATTTTTCTGCCTCTACAAATAAAAAAAACCCCAAAAAGCTCTGAAGGTCATGGGTTCTGGAAGCACCTAAACAACAACAAAGTCAAAACTTTCCAAAAGCAGCTAACAAGCTCCATGGCATTGTCCTGGTCAACACTGGACCAGGGTTTACAGCATTTAAACCAAAAGCCTGAGGACACTCAGTAAAAGCCATCTTTACCTAAAAATTCACTTCAAGCTGCACCAGCAAAAAATAAACCAAAAATGAGCATTCAAAGGAGCAGATCTTTGGAACATGTATACACCTCTAATTCCACTGAACTCATCCCAGCCCTTGGCACATCCAGCCGTTGCTCAACAGCATGCAGTGATCTTGAAGGGAAGCTATCCTACATTTTTCCATGCTTGCTCAGCACTCTGCACACTAAAGCAGCACAGGAAAGGTTGTTACCAGGATCTCCACCCAGGCTGTGGCAAGGAGACACTGACCTGAGCACAGGGGATGGAGTTAGAGGGAAGTGTAAAAAAAAACTTGTAAAGCAATGAAAATCCTTCCAGAATTAAAAAGGCCACAAGAACTTTACCTGAACTAGTAGTTGTTGTTTTTATTGGATTATTTTATGGGGTTTTATGTTGTTTAATCGAAGAAAGAAAATGGATGCCATAAAATATGCAGAGCTAACTGGGGCTGCAGAGTACATTGCTGAATATTGCTAGTAATGCCATTTCCCCTTCACTGTCAAAAAATAAAAATATCCTTCTTTATATCCCTGTCACATGGAACAGCAGTCCTCTCACGCTTGCCAATCAATCATCCCAGAGTGCACCTTTACCTTGAGCAGTGTGTGCTAGGACGGTGAATAAGGAAACCTTAGGAAATAATCTCCCTTTCCACAAGATAGAATTCAATTTCCAGCACAGCTCAGACCAGTACTTTTCTTGAAAAGGTGGCACCATATATTACAGCAGAAAAGCATTTTTCTGCTGGTAGTGAAAACTTTAGTGAGCATTATGATTATGTGGTTTGTACTCCAGGCACCAATGACCACTGAGCAGGCCAATAATGTGTGAATTCTGATGAGAACAGCCCTCCAGCTGGGATAAAACATCAAAGACTTTTTGCACCCTGCTTTTTTATTCCTCCATTCTCCTTTCTTTACTGTAAGATTTTTTTTTTCCTAACCTGCAGACAACAATTTTCCAAGATCCTCCTCAGGAGTCAGCATTTCCCCCTGGTGCTCAGGCAGCCCCAGTCAGCCCTTTGGCCACAGTGCCAAGCAGCTTTTAGCTTTGGCAGCCCAGTTTGGTGTCTTTACATGGTGATTCTCAGGAGCTCCTTCAACACTCTCTGCAGGTGGATTGAGCCTTCACCAATGTCTCTTTGAATCCCCCTTTGGATCTCTGCAGTTTTGGTGAGGATTTTCAAGTCCCCAGCTTTGTTTCTCATCCGAGCAGAGCTGTGCAGCAGGCTGGCTGGATCCATAATCTACTGCAAGAAAATCCAGAGAAAACCCCACAAATGGTTGGTGCCAAAGCCCTGTCTGCCTGGATTTGCCTGCAATATTTCCAACTGTGAAGATGAACAGACAGTTTTTTGCCTCTGGACGCCCTGAAGCTCCAAGTCCGAGCTTTTGCTCTTCAGATCTGGCCAAAATATCATTCTGCAAGCTGATGCCTGACAGACAGAGCCCAGCAGCCCCAGAGCCAAAGATGGGCAAAGAGCTGAGGAGGAATCAGCCCTCCAAAGTGTGTTGCTCACAGTGCTGCCACAGCTTAGAAAGCTTATCCAGCCTTGCAGAGCTGTCAGGAAAATTTACCAGCCACCCCACAAAAATTACTTGCCGTTTACCAGAGTGATTGATGGCAATGCAAGAAACTAATGGCATTTTACTTGCCTGTCGAAAGAAATTACTCACCCTGGACCGGCAGGACTGGGGAAGGATTCGTTAATCCTTACAGCAGTTTTTAAATTAAACTCTAGTGTTGGTAGGGCTGAAGAGCAGTCCCAGACAGCAGCTGGCTTCAGGATGGATTCCAACATGACCTAGCATGGGCAGACAGGTCTGGCACAGCAGTAACCAGGGTGAAAGGCAGCTGCACACTGAGCTCCTGACTTCTTTTTAAAGCATTTGCAGATTTCAGGAGGCCAAACCCACCTCCAGATCGTCAATCTCTAACAAAGACCTAGTCCTGGCACCATGCATGTAATAAAATGTTGGGGACATAACAGGACAAAAAGGCCATAATCAAGAACTGGAGGCTTAAGGGGCAGAGGAATGTGCTCCCATTTTGTCTATATGTGCAGAGGGGTCTAGCAGTACAAGGGGTTAATTCACTTCCTAAATCAGTAGAGGTGATAGGACCATTCCCTTTCCTTCCTAACACCACACTAAAACTTCCTCTATCTTATTAACATTTTTCCTTTACCATTGCAGCTGCTGCCACCAGGAGTTCCCTGTTGTGGTTTCACCTGCAGGATCAGCACTCCCCCTGCAAGGACAGCAGATCCTCCACCCTGCCTCAGTCACAACATCCTTGTTAAATGAGCTACTTCTCTAGACTGGGGGAAACAACATTCCTTCAGCAGATTGCCAGGGAGGAAGGACTGAAAGAGGGTCTTGAGCAGCAGCTGATCATTTCCAAACAGAAGCACAGGTGGCTTCAACACCAGCACTGCCCTGGAGAATTTCTGTAAGACAAAAAGCAAAGGACAGCCCAACTCTTCAGGATATGGATGAGCTACTCTCCCAGCTTTGATTTTGGATAGTCTGTTTTCTTGGCCAGTCTTTATGATTCAAGTTCCTTACACATCCTCAGAAACTGGATGAAAAACCATCTCTGCCAAGGGTCACAATCAAGAATGGGGAGGAGGAACGATTCATGTTCCATGAAGACTCCACAGGCCTAGGTGCCAGTGGAGGCTACCAAGAAGCCTCTTAAACTTTCAGCATTCCAAAGAAAACACTGTGTGAGCAATAACACTCCAAACCCAGGCTTTCCCACTGTGGGGAGTTGTGGGGCACAGCATCAGCTACCCATAAAAGCAGCCACAATCCATTATCACACATTCAGTGATTTTCAGAGAAAAACACTCACAGTGCAATACTGGATCCAACTAAGCATTAAGCACTTCCCGTTCCTGTTCTGCTTTTCCAACTGTACAAGTCCCTAGCCCTGTTAGTCATGAATTCTTGATTAATGAGCCTTGTTTAGAGGATGTGAATACTGAAATTGCACTGATATACAGGCTCTAACCACAGAAAGACAATCTAATTCAGTGAGGGAATCTGCTGTGCTTGGGGGGGATTCCAAACCTTCAATAAAGGAAATCAGCTGTTAAGTCATGTTAACAAGGGCAGCATGCTGTGCGCTCAGCTCCGTGCTGCCATTGATGGTCTCACAGCTTGGCATCTGGGGGCAAAATCCTCTTCATGTGCTGAGGATGTTTAACATCTGCTGGTAAATCTGGGGGCACTCAGAAAAGGGCTGGGAGTGGAGTGAGGAGGATGCCAGCGTGGTTTTACACCAGAATCCTTAACTATGAGGAACATGAACACACACACATCTCCTGAGCTTGTACAGCAAGGACCAATAACCCAGGGCTAAACTAATTATGACTTGTTCTGCTTGAGCAGGAAAACAGCAGCCGCTCCTCTCCTGCTTCAAGGGGACATGCAAAACAAGTCTTTTCGTGGCTCTTCTTCCCTGTGCCTGGAAGGGAAGAAATGTCCCTCGGGAGCCTTGAGCTCCCAGGGTGTCCAGAGGAGCAGATTTCCTCCACAGCTGGGGACATGGGGACAGGCAGGACAGCTCTGCTCTCCAGGCTTGACAGCAGGGCTAGAGAAGGCCCTTATCAGCCCAGCATTCTTGTTGACTCAGACATAAAAATGTATTTCTCAAAAATCTGATAGAGCAGTAGAAAACAAAAGGATAGTATTATTCATTAAATAATATCACTCATCACATGCCCATGAATAGTCAGAAACAATTTAGGGGGCACAGGGGGGGACCTTAATTATACCTGAAATGGTTTATGAATTGCACCAAGATGGAAGAAATGTTCCTGGTTCTGCTACAGCACTCACTTCCTGACAGGTTTCAGGAGGCTAATCCTAGAGACCAGGGGATTAATTCCTGAAGACAAGCCCTTTTCCCTCTGAGCTCCTCCCCAGCTCTTGAGAGAAAATGACCTTTCCTGATCTTAAAACTTCTTGAAAAAGACAGAAGGATTAATTATGCTCCTCCCTACTTCATCTTCATGGAACATCTGAGTGGTTTCTACAGCTGCAAAACCTTTATGTCCACAGTCCTTTTGACTGAGATATTCAAAGACCCATTAAACCAAAGGGGAAGACCAATTCACTGAGACTTAGTATGGAAGGGAGGTGGGGGAGGGAGGCTAAAAATTATCTTGTACTTAAGTTAAGGAGACAGCTGGAGAAGATTTATTCATAAATCAAACTCTCCACCTTCAAAGAGTCACCCATTCTCGTGGTGCTCTGCATGCAGGAGATGCTGTTGGGACTAAAAGGTTGAGAAATGCAGCCTGATCCAACAACTCTGCTTGTTCTACAGAACATCCATGCCATGAAGAAGCAAAAGCAAAGCAATCTGCCTTGGATTTATTTCTGTGGACACAATTTTGCACCTACAAGTCACAATTGTTTTCCAATTGCAATTTAACCCCAAGTTGGAGCTCACCTTCCAGAGCAGCTTCCTGCACGCTGGTGGTTGTTGGTGCTGCCTGACTGTGGTTGTAATTATTTCCTCCAGCAATTAGTGACCTCACCCTAGTGTCAAATACTGAGGCATTAAAGGGACAGTGTCTTCTGAGCAAGTAATTACTGATCCAAAGCCTTATTCTCAATTAGCAGTGTCAATAGCTTGTGGATATTAGAAGTGAAGATGGTGTGTAACTGGGCTGAGATTGCTTTCTAATCTGATATCTAGGCTACCAGTGATCTGATTTGCTGATGAAGAGCTCAAATTACAAAGGCACCATTCAAAAAATCACTAAATATAAGGCTGACATCCTTTGATTTTAAGTGGCACTCAGAGTGCTCTGTTCCTTCCTGGTGGTGTTGCCTTCCTGACTTGAATCTTCACTGTCAAGACATCATCCTCAATTAACTTCAGGCACAACTATTCTCAGTTTTGACACTCTGCCCACCAGACTGGCACTGGGTTTCAAAAGTGGCTCTGCAAGCTGTAATCTAAAGCCCATCTATCAGAAACACAAATATTATCCATATTTTCTACTTTTTGGAATGATGAAACCTTAGCAGTACCATTACATTCAAGTTCTGACTTAGTCCTGGGAATATTTTATCTTATTTTCACTTGGGGAACCCCCTTTCTTTACTGAATATTCCTGCAGTTAAGATCTCTCTGCAGTTTTATGTGAAATTAAGTAGCCAATGTCATACACATGGTGCTGCAAAGACTAAATTGTGATATTAAGCAAAGTCAGGGTTTAATTTCTCTGCATGCAGCAGGTGAGATTGGGAAAGGTTAGATTTGGAGAATGTAATAAACAGTCGCAGGTGAACATAAAATATAAATGCAAAATGCATTTCCTCATATTTATTGCATTTTTTACATCTAAATCAGGCAGATTTTATTCCACAGATTGAGACTGATCTGAAGTAATTTAGTGGGAGGCTGGTAGTTGAAACACATAATCACATTTCTAGAACAATGTAATTACATTGAATTTAATGTGATTTCCTGCCACAGGTTTAAAAGTGCAGCCTCCTCCACATTCTCAATTTCTGCTGAACATGACACTTGATGTAAGATTACTTTTGCATAGCCAGGTAAAGCACTGCATAAGGAGAGAGAGTACTCTGTGACCCCTTGAATGCCCCAGGACCATCAGACAACAATGCCAGTCATGAAGTACCAGCAAGCTCAAATCTTTAATTTCTAGGAAGACACTGTTTCAGTATATGACAATTGATTTTAGATTTCATTTTCATTAAATGTCTCACAAGGAGCAATTCTGCCGACGTTAAGAACTTGTGCACAAGTCAGCTCTGCTCTGTGGTGAAGAGAAATTTGATTGGAAATTCATAGCAGAGATGTTTTCAGGATTTTGTGGGTTATGGATGCTTCAGAGAGTGCTATGATAAAGACTTGTTATAAAGAGCAGGCTGATCAGTGGATAGGGCAGGTCATACCCATGAAGAATTGCCAGCAAATACTGGGAGGAGAACTAATTGCAATCTGAGTGCAGACCAAGAGCTTGAATCCCAAAACAAACACAAGGACAAAGGGCTGGAAATGTATCAAAGCTAGGAATGAGCTAGCACAGTCATTGGTATTTATTTAACTTCTAAAAATTAGTTAAAAGTTGATCTAGAGAAAGTGTGCAATGCATCAGGACAGCTCATGCTGCCAAAGCACTGCAAAAACAGGTTTACTCTTAAAAATAAATAACACACTAAGTTACAGCTGATCAGTTGAAATTCTGCCTGGTATGAAACAACTCAAGTAATCTCTTTGCAAAATAATTCCAAAGTTGTACAAATGGAGGCATATTTACAAGTAATTTGTGAACAGAGAGAAAAATGAATAAATTGATCAAAAATGCTATTTACTGCTGGCAGTTCATTTGACTTTCTGCAGAATGCTTCAACATTTATATTCCTTCATTGGAATAAATAAGTATTGAAATATAATGGATAATGAAGCAGATGCTAAAAGGCAATCAAAGTGCACAGGATTTTTTTTTCCCCAAGACCAATATAAATCTGAATGAAATAAAAGTTGAAAAGTGGGTTTTAAAGCTGGGACTTTTATGAAAGGTAAATGAACAATGGATTTAAAGCAGTATAATTACTGATGAATCACAACAGTATGGAAATGGCCTTGGAGAGCTCCAAATGCATTAAACACTGTGGAGGGGGAGGGAGAACCAGGGAGAACAAAAGTCCCTAAAAGGAGACAACACTGAGCCTTTGCTCAGCTCAACCACCCTGCATTGATGTAGCAAAATTGGCTGCTTTTAGGTCACAAAGCCACATCTGAAGATTATTCCATCCATGGAAGTTTTCTTTGGTTTGAGCAAAAATGTGGGAAAATCTCAAGATGTGCAGCCTTGGATCAAACCAAGGAGAGACCTCAATGGCTCTGAGTGTCTCTCTGTCCCTGGCTGCAGAGTGATGTGCTGGGAGAAGCTCAGGTGACAGCAGCAAATGCAGGTGTGTGACAAAAACCAAGGAACAGGAGAGCTGTCTGGGAAATGCTGGTGTGTGTTATTGATGGCTCAGCCACCAGCAGACCTCAGAGCTTGGAGAGGATAATGGGTGTGTCCCAGGAAGGACTTGGGGAGGGCTGAAGGCAGGGCTGAGTCCCAAAGGGGACAGCACGACACAACAGCCACCCTCTACCGACCCCACAAACATCCAGCTCAGCCCTTCCTCCTGAGCCAGACAAGCTTCCCAACAGCCACAGCATGTCCAGACTTCAAGCCCTTAGCAGGGTTTCTTCAAAGAGCAAATGCACTTGCTGAAATTAATTTTGGGCTGCAGCTTCTTCAAAGGTGCCCATTTCTACATCAGGCAGATTAGCGGCAGTGCCGGCTGGAAGTTGCACTCTTAATCAAAACCAAAAATGTACTAAGCAGATTTTCCCTTTTGTTTACTGAAAAGCTGCTTTCTTCAAGGTGACTCAAGACCAGAGGCAGTTTGCTTAAACAGTAAGAGATTTGCCAGAGGTTCCCCTTTTCATCCCTGATCACTTCCTCCAGCTCAGGAAGAGAATTTTGCCAAGAGTGCACTGGAGTACAACCAAGGAGTCAGAACCTTTACTAATTTAAATCATTCAGTTGCAAACCAGAACCAACCAGACACAAACACTTGGATTCAAACTTGATCAAAAATGGTTAGAAATGAGAAACAATTTGGTTATGGCAGGAGTACCACTACATTAGCTGGGAGGTCAACCCAACTATTCAGAACTTCCATTATGCAGCAAAAGGAATGCAAATCTCTGCATTCCCCATTACCACTCCAACAGTTACATATTCAGATTTCTTTCTGGAATAAGTGCAAATTTGCTTTGATTCTATGACATTTCATCACTTAATACATTTATAGCATGTCAAGGGAAAACTTGACTGAATTCACAATGCTGTACTGATTGAGTTCCTAATAGGAACAGCTGTCAGAAGGACTTGTAAGGATAAATTTCAAAATCACATTTCCTAGTTGGCAGAGGACTTTCTGCACTTTCTGTACCTAAGTACAGAACTTTCTGAGACACAGAGATGGACAACCCCTCTCTTCCCACTTGCCACCAGCCCATGACAGGGCAGCTGCTGCAGCCACACCAGTGCTGCTCAAGACTTTTTCTCCAGTCTTGCAGTTGAGTCTCAAAGTTGTGGACTCAGAAAAGTCCCCTGAGCACAAACTACCCAACCACAGAGCTCAACTGTGAGCAGAGAACACAGAAAACCAACTCAATTCAAGTTTGAGCCCTTGGCCAGTGCCCCAACCTCAGAGCTTCCTGCTCCTCTCAATCTCTACTTATGAATGGAAAAAAAAAAAAAAAAATCTGGGGAGTTTTCCTCTGTTCCTGATCCCTCCTCTGAAATGTTCACATTTGTTTAGAAAGGTCTTCAAAATACAGCTTCTCAGTGAACCTAAGCATTTCCAAATTCCTCTGCCTCTCTGCAGAGACCTGGAAGGCCCTGAAATGACCTACCTTGTGCACTCATGACATTGGTGAACACATCAGCCTCTTTTAACTAGGCAAGAGAGGAAAAAATCAGTGCTTTTCTATACATAAAACCAACCAGTTTCAAATAAATATTTTAAGTTGTCCTGATTGTCAGATAAGCAGCTTCTGCAAAGTGATTGCAAACGTTGCAATTGTTTTGCCACACGGTTGCCAACAGCTGGGAGCTCTGAGATGCCCATTTCAATCAGAAATTTTCCATTTCAAATGCATTTGGCAGTTTGTTCAGAGTGAGAAGTGCTTCCCATCACAAGAGCTTTCAGAAGACCACTAGGAGTGAAGCACAGGTGGCTTTTCTTCAAGTGGGGTCAAAGCACAGCTTTCTGTAAACACTCCTTTTTATCAGTAAATAAATAAGAAAAGGTGCTGTGCCATACTTTCTGCACTGCTATTAGGCAGCTGAGAGGCTCCTGCTAGACCAGACAAAGCCTTCAGTCAGTCCCACAGAATATTCCCAAAACAAATGAAAAGAACGGTGGGAGGAATTCACTTAAAAGTGCATTCATTGTGCTTTCCTTTTCATTAAAAATAATAATATGCAACAGCTCCTTGTGGTGTCGAATGGACAATACTCTTCACTCTTTTTTCAGTTGCCAGCACTTCAACCACTTGTGCTTACATTCTTCTACCTAATCACTACCTTGCTGTTGTTAAAATCCATCATGCACTAGGGGCCAAATCTTGAGGTCCCCACTCAACCCCTCTCTTAAATGAGCTCTTAGGAGCATTTTTGCATAATTAAGCATCACAGGTTTATTTCCCTAACTGATATTTGAATAAAGAACACAAGAATTGGCCTTGATCATTACCATAATGCTTTCATGTTTTCCACAATGCCACTCAAAACCCTAAAAATATGGCAAAGAAGCCCTGCAGGGAATTAATGCAAAGTGTCTGTATTTGCACCAGGAACCAATTGCTGAAAGAAAAAAAAAAAGATCTCTGAAATAAACCTGGAGGATGCCATTAGCAGAAGCACTTGTGAGCAACTTGCCCTTTAAAGCACTCATGGGACAAATTCATCTCGAGAGTCACTTGAGAGGGAATGGTCTGTAATCAAAATTAATCACAATTAATTTGGCCCTAGGTTTGTGCCGCTGAGAGCAGGCTCCTGCAGGCAGCGCTGCGGGCAGCGGGTGGCAGGGATCACATCCACAGCGTCCACCTCTGCTGATATTGCCAGCTCTGCTCTGCTGGTGCCATCATCAAATGCTGCAACAGGATTCAGGCCAAATTTGCTTATCGCCTCTGAACCATGAGGCCAGCCAGCAATATGTGCTGAATGGCGCTTTTTGAGGATGTCATCTTGCTATTTATATTACCTAATTCTCCTCCTCCAGCTCCCTGTGGCAAGCCAACAGTTGAAATCAGCCAGTGGGAGCTAACAGGGTTATG
The DNA here is from genome assembly GCA_024500445.1 of Entomyzon cyanotis. Classification (NCBI taxonomy): domain Eukaryota; kingdom Metazoa; phylum Chordata; class Aves; order Passeriformes; family Meliphagidae; genus Entomyzon; species Entomyzon cyanotis. Next base: position 1,538,268 of record JAKEPQ010000852.1, read on the forward strand.
TAAGTGTCCGTTTGCTGTACATATGCTCTCCCCCCTGAGGCAGGCAATCACCACGACTCCATAGCAAGAGAGGTGCACCTTCCATCGGTGATGTCTGAGCGCAGCAGGGTTTTAGAGGTGCTTCAGATGGTGTCTCCACCCTGGCTGCAGGAGGACATGCAGGGAGCTGAGCGAGAAGCAAGCAGCAGAGGACTGTCACAGGAGCAGACGTTAAGATGCTTCTGGCTTGGACATTGATCCTTGTCTGCCCACGAAACAGAGCCTCACTGAACCAGGCAGGGAATGTCAGCTCCACATGTGGCTCCTCTCAAGGCAGTGCTGAAGAGACACAACCCTCAACCTTTTTGCCCAGGCTTTATCCCTTGCTCTGCCTGCACGAAAGTAAAACATTTCCTTGATATGGAAAGATGCAGCTTCCCTTTCTTCTTGATCCCTCTCAGTCTTTAACATCTGTTTCAAAGTTAACTGGGTTTATGGACCTGGATAATTCTTTTGTTTCAAAAATATTTATCTTGCACTTAAAAGAAACAATATTAACCCCTGCAATCCATGAATTATGGTGCCCTTCACCCCAAGGTGTGTCAGAATGGCACAGGCCCTATAACATGATGGACTGTTGGCACCAAATCTCCTGTTCTCTGGAAGCATCCAGGGTTTAAAACCTCGAGAAAACTGTCTAGGAAGGCTAAACTCCTTAACACCAATTTAACACCAATTGTTCAGAGTGAGAAGTGTTAAGAATTTAGTGTTAAGAATATGACATGAAGTTTAAAGTAGGCATTTTAATTATGCATATTCACATTTTTTTGCTTACTATGTTCTACCATGAAACTTTGTCCAAATAGAGCTCACCAATATATAGCGCTAAGGTTTTACTCAGAATCTGTAAATTCAGTTCCTCCAGGTGTTCAGTCACATGAAGACAAAACTGATTCCCACTGCCCCTTCTCCTGTCTTGAATGTGTATTTCAGGAGGTGTGTCTTCCCAAAATATAGTATTATCACTCCGAAAACACCCCAAGTTTTTGAAGGCAAATTGGTGTGACATATATCCAACATGGCAGAAAAAGAAGGAGCCATCACAGCAAATGAGGAATGTGTCATTTTCTCCACCTTTTCTGGGATGGTGAAACTGAAGCACAAGGAAAGGAAGCAAATCACTCACGACCACACCAAGAATAGCTCCACAATCCCCAAGCACAGGACACGCTACATACTTGTAGTAACAAAAAATATATCTGTCACCGCATGTCACACGAGCTCATTCAAACTAAAAATTTATCACTTGCTTCGGACTCCAGCCAGGTGACAGCAAATATATCATGGAGCTGTCAACAATCTGCTAATCTGGGCTGTGAAGTGTAGGAATACAAGAAGCTTAAAAATATACTGCTCCTTCAGAAACCATAAATTTTGCTGGCTCTTTCTCGCATACCACTGGGTAATAGGTCTACTCCAGCTCCTTCACTCCCACCTCCTGCAGTTACAGAGTTTCATTTTGCATGTCTATTTAGAGAATGGCAATCAGGCACACGAGGCAGTGCAAATCACCCTTGGGTATAACTACAAAGAAATGCAGACCCTCTCTGGCTCTTTGACTGAGAAGAATTATTAGTGGCAGATTTAAGTGCAAAGTTGGTACAGAAATCCCAGGACAGACACAACTAGATTTTCAGAGACAGCTGGAATAACATTCCTGCCCATCTGGAAACCTGATCTGTTGTGCTCTTTGGAACAGAGAAGAAAGCAAAAAGAGGAGGAAGACCTTTTCTCCTCCATCTGAAACCAAACCATGTGTCTCGGCTGCACCTTTGGAGAGTGCAGAGGATGGCACAGTCCCATGAGTGAGCGCTCAAACAAGGACTTCAGCTTCTCCTAGCTCATACGTTGCACAAAAATTCAAACCAAGGGAAGGAGCTTTGCTTATAAACACCAGAGAAGTTACAAAGAATACTTCACAAATAACAGCCTGTTTGTGACATTTCACACTGGGCACATTTCTGGAGACTATAAACAAAAGCAAACTTCTTGTTATCCAAGCCATGATGCTTTATAAGCAGCAAGCTCACTGGGGACCACATTATCCTGCTTAGCCTGAACTCTGCTGCCCCTCCAGCTGGGTGACCTGGCCTGGCTGGGGAAGGCAGTTTGACTCATTGTTCTTTGTGCAAGTTCAGTTCTTTAACTGAATTTCTCTTATGCCAAACCTCTCGGTGCACCTGCCATTCTTCATTTCCTACTCTGGCCACAAACTTCAATTTTCTCTCCTCAGCACCTAAACGGTGCATAATTACAACTAATTATCGATCACTGAGGGATTACTAGTTGACAAATCCAATTTCCACATTGTTATCAGGCATGACTGACTGGAGCCCAGAGAGGATAAAAGGTGCTGTGTTGCTGTAGAAGCCTGCAGGTCTCTGAGCTGGGTGGCACCAGCACTGTCATTGTCACCAGCACTAAAGCCATCAGGCTGCAGTGGCACCTCAAGGCTGATGTGTTTAGGGCCCTATTACACAAGACTCTATAAATCTACGCAAAGTGACAGTCCTCACCCCAGAGAGATTTACAAGCCTGCAAAAGCCGAGCCTTTTACATCTGCAAATGTATTCAATTTGGCTGCATTTGTACCACTTTTGCATTCCATTTCTGCAAATATTCTCACAAGCAAGCAAGCTGGCAGCGATGTTCAGAGAAACAGCTCATTTCGGGGAAAAACGCCACTCAATTTTCCTCAAAGCAAATTTGAAATTTGCATGCTTTGGTGCACCTGCTGATCTCAACAAACTGGGTAATGAAGGAAAGGGGAGCTCTGTGCCACCCTGGTGCCCTGGGAATGCAGCCCATTAATGGCATTTGTGAGCTGCAGCAGGCCAGTTACCCAGAAATCTGGAGTTTGCTGCCACATGCCCTCTGTGTTGTACAATCGAGGCACTGTGCAAACAGAGCATTTCAGAAACAAGTATTAAAAAGAGAAATCGGAGAGAAAAATACATGGAGCTGCTCAAACATCGTTGGACGGAGTAAAAAAGCAATGTTTTAATACAGAGTCACATGATGAATTTTTTCCCAGTTGTACTTCAATGGAGTTATTCACATAATTCAAGTAGACACAAATCCCAGTGTGAAAATATCTGTGCTCTTGTAGCCCAGTGGCAGCCCTTCCAGCATGACTTACAACAAAAGGCTGGAAAAGTCCACTCCCCTGGTACACACAAATTGGTTTGTTATTAGAGCTCATCCAGCACCATTATTTTCTGACAGTAAATGTGTTTTTAACAGAACTGAAATTGCTGTGAAGAACATTTTTCTTGCAAATATTTAACTTTTCTTTGGGGAAAAACCACATTTTTGTTTCACGTCTCTTTAACATTAAGATACATTTCCCTTTCCATTCTGTTCCAAAGGAAGCACGACACAATTTAGAAAATGCTGCACTAAATCTTCCTGGCTCCTAAAATAAAAGAACCTGAGAATGAGCCTTACATAAAGAAAGATTGCAAGAGCCTTACTAAGGACTTTATTCATTAAAAAAGACTCAACCCTATTCGGCTTCTTGTCTATGAAAGTGAAATATGATTTTATTAAATGAAGCCCTTAATATGTTTGCTAAGACTCTGTCAGGCTGAACATTAACTACATTTCCATTGTTTTTCAAGTCCAAAAAAGAAAGTTGTTCTGCAAAGAGACAACCTCACTTACAGCTTCTTAGCCTTCAGACCAGCAGGGAAATTTGCTTTATGAAGTACATTTGCAATATCCAGCTCACACAAGGGGCACAGTGCATTCACGAAGAGAAAATACAACAGCTTTCAGAAATCATTTAAGGAAGGGAGTGGGGGGAAAAGAGAAGAATAAACCACAGTTCATGCATTTCGATTTGGTGTAGAAAATTGCATATATTGCCCCGAGCCTGGGTGTTCCCAGGGTGTGTGGAGGACACCCCTGCTCCTCCTCGCTAAGAAATACCACCTGGGGCAGCTCTGCAGGCTCTCTGCCCTTTGCAGGGCTTGCACAGGGAGGAACAAGTTCCTAACTGTCCCCCCACAGAGGCATTTTTAGGGGAGGTGATGCTTTGAGTCCTTTCCGGGGGATCACAGCCCAAACACAGCTTCCCCTCCAGCCGGGGCACTGAACCTCGCCAAGCCTCATCCTTCCCAAAACGATTCCCCTGCACTGTTGAGTCTTGCGGGGTTTCCGCTGCAGACACAAGTGTGCTCTGCCCTCTCCTGGCCTGCGCTCAGATCCGAGCCTGCATCCCCTGAGCCGTGCGGGGATGGAGGGATGCGGGAGGGATGCGGGAGGGATGCGGGAGGGATGCGGGAGGGATGCGGGAGGGATGCGGGAGGGATGCGGGGAGGCATGCGGGAGGCATGCGGGAGGCATGCGGGAGGCATGGGGGACAGCCGGCTCTGGGATCACCCTTGGGTGGCACCACAGGATGGCATCTCCCTGCCCATCATCTCACCACCCTTGGGTCGGGTACTCCTTGCGCCATCCCAAATCCATCTGCCCTTCCCAGACCCAAAGGACAAAGCAGGAGCACCACCAGCCCCCAATCCTCACTGAAAAATATCAGTTTGAGGGTAGAAGAGGCATTGCCTTCTCCTTCTGGAAAGCATCTTTGAGGTGTATCACTGGAACATGAGCAATAAAAACAGTGATTTGTAAAATGAAAGCAATGACAGACGTTTCTTGTACAAACACCGTGAGACGTTACAGATAAAGTAACTTTACATAAATAGGCAAAGCATTAGAACTATTATCACCAACAACAGTGCAGGGGACACAGCAGTTTAGCAAAGGAAGTGAAAAATAGCGGATGTGATTTAAGAGGCAGAGAAAATCTGAGCTGGCAAGTTGTAATTACTGAAGCTGAAACCCAGCCAGGATCCTGCTTGACTGCCTCCAGGCTTAGGAAATGCAACCCAGAGTCTTTAAATGACCAAATAATTGGGACCTGGGTTTCCTGTCACCAGTGAGACACAATCACCAACGTGGCCACGCCAAGGTAGAATTCCAGAATAACACGGAGATCCATAAACACCATCCTGCCTGGCACTCCTGACTGCAGAGCTCTACAACCAAACATTGACCTGAACCAGATCTGCTCTGCAAGGTCGTTTTTCTTCCCACAGTGGTACAGCTGCAGGGCTTTTTCAACCATTCTTCAGCTTCAGCAGCCTGTAAGCATCTAATGTCTAGTCAAAGGACATCATTCATCCATTTTATGGTTCCCAGAATGCAAAGATATCTACCCAATTTCCTAGGAAACATTAATATTAAAGTATGGCTTTCTCAGCCCAAATCATGCGAGCTGAACAAAGTTCTCCTGACGTTTTATGACAAGGTGATTAATAATACCGAGGAGAAGAATGAAATGATACCAGATTATAAACTATTGTAAATCTTTCAGTCATCCCAGGAATAATGAATGTAGATTTCTTAGGAGAGCAGTGCAGATTTAAACAGAACCATTTTAGTTTTCTTGTCAGTCAAGAGGCTATTTATGTAATATCAGAAAGAGACAATGAACTCATTTAATCTTAAAAGGAGAGTGTAGCACATTTCTTTAAAAACAAAGGATTCCAAAGACCATCCTAAGGTAGAATTTCTGATATCGTTAAAGAAAAGTTTGCGCCTTGACCATTATTTTTGATCACTGACCTTCCCTTCTCCAAGCAAGAGCCACAATGACAAGAATGCAGTCAGACTTAAAATGGCTGAGCTGACATGACCAACCTTCTTCAAACACTTAAGCAATCAAGTTGAAGAGTACAAAACTGTACTGACCTAAGACTCCACTGGACCAAAATTCCCCAAATTTCCTTGACGTGGGTTTTGGAGTCAAGCAAAACACAAATGCAAACTCTCACCAGTTGTTCTACAAATGCTGCTAAGTTTTCAACCCCCACCTCGAGACAAAGGTTGTGGGTTTACTCTGCTTGTGGCTGCCTGGGGAACCCTGTGCCCTCTGACCCCTTGAGGCAGCCTGTCCTAGACATTACCTCAACACAATAATTAATAAGTAATAATACTGAATTTGAGCTCGTGGAATTCACACAGGCTAAATGTTCCAAAGGAAAAATGAATAATGCATGTAGAAGAGATTCATTTGGGGGAAAAAAAATGTAACTTCAGTTTGAAATAAAGCCCTGGTTGCCTTGGCAAAGAGGATTTAATTGCTGTAATCGCTACATCTCACATAAGGTCGCTGTTTGAGGGAGTCCACAGTACTGCTATTCATTCTGTCTCTGCTCCATGGCAAATAAAGGACTACTGGTCCCAGGAGCATCAGGGAAATAATTCTGAAAATGTTTAAATTATTTTTAAAGGGTTATTAGCTTTGGCAAATGAGTCAAAAGTCATCTTAACTGGGAAGCATAGGTACTTAGAGCGCATTATGGAGATGACAGCAGGAAATGCCACAATTAAGAGTGTACTAGTGGTGTTACTGTGGGTCATTAAAAACAGAGCCCAAAATATGAGCTTTCCCTCTCCATCTGTGTCCTGTCCACCCACCCACTTGGGGTGCCACTGTCCCCAACAAATTTCCCAGAGAAACACAGAGCCAGGGCACTGCCACACACACACGCCTTGCACACAACCAGATTCAAATAGTTTTACTGGCACAAATCCTAAGCAACTCTACAGAAGTCAATTAAATCATTCCTCTTTTCTGTGTAAGACAGAGAAGACTCTGGCCAGGCAAATTAAATTAGAGATGGGCCAGAGCCAAACTCCCAGATCCGAAACAACCCAAAACTCACAATGCATTTGGATCTTAGTCCAGATTCTCACAGTCTGCTGCTGCTTCTCCCTCACCCTCTGCCACCTCCCAGCACAGGACAAACTTTTCAGACTGTCCCAAGCATCACTTGGTGCATTTTATCACCACCTTCCACCAGGGATCTGCATCCAAGTGCTCATCCATGTGCTCCTGTGGCTGCTTGGCAGCTTTCTTGCCCAGACCCTCATTAACTTGAGCAGATGCTGAGAAAGCTCCTGAACATGGCATTGCCTATCCCACCCTTCTGCTGCTCTGCCTTTCCCACTTGCTGTCCTCTAGGACCAGCAAAATTAGAGATGGGGATTTTGTGAAAATGCATTTGACAGCTCCTTCATTAATACCACAAAATGTTGGACCACACAGTGAGAAAGTTTGCTGGGCAGGAAAATTTTCACAAGGATGTAGTGGGGGACAGGAGGGTATATTTTGGTCTTAGTGAGCAATTTAAAGGAAAGCATGTTGGGGGCAGAGGGAGGGTGACAGATTTGCCCCACAAACATGGGGCTGCTTGAATATGGCTCTCCTAAGAGCACCCTCCTGGTCAGGGATACCCCAGTAAATGCTGCTGCTCAGAACCATTCCCCCTCTGCTGGGAACACCCACAGCATCTCCCCGGGGATCCTAAGGAGAATAGATTTTCAGACATTTCCCTCTCGTGTAGTTGTAACTCCCAAGCAGGGTGAAGCCCTGCTGCACCCAGGGCACTGCCAGGCAGCACTGCTCAGGGCAAGGGGCTGGGCTGGCACACCCAGAGCTGGGGGGAGATGAGAGGAGAAGCTCAGCACTCAGGAGCAGCTCCCTGGGCTCTGGAAAGCTCAGGAAGAGCTCCTGCTGGTGCCCCCTGAGTGACTCAGCACTGCCCCACTGCAGGGGCTTCCGGGGGCTCTGCCAGCCTGAGGCTTCCCCATGCTGGCACAGCCTCCCTGCCCCTGCCCACGCAGAGCTCCAGGCTGCCAGGGAACAGTGCAAGGAGTGAAATAGCTTTAACTGTAAGCACCATTTGCTGTGCCTCGGGATGGCAGACTCATTTGTCACTGTTTTCTTCTCCTGCAGCTCTTTTGATTCATCTGGGATCCAATAACTTTGTTAATATGATTTCTTTCATAACCTGGCTGAGTACAGCATCCAAGGCAGACGTGGCAGCTATTTGAAGCATTAAATACCTCACACACAGCACAGCTCCCTGCTCTGCCTTGTCCAAAACCATTCCTTACGAATCCTTTATTGACATAAATTGCATGGGGAGCAGGAGCAGCACCCAAACCAAGAAGATATGTTGACAATTTTCTTGCAATATTCTGTTTCCTGCTCTTTCTGAGAGTCCTTCCTCCCCAAAGCTGCCAGCAAACTATCACGCTGGCCTTCTTCTATCAGACCATACAAAAACCCATGGGTAAACACAAGGACAAAAGCAACTCTCTGTTGCATCAGCAGGAACACGAAGAAATTGAGATCAATGTGCTCACTCAAAGCAATACTTCATCAGCTTCATGGAAGAGTAATCTGGTTTTTACCAGAATAATATTACAGCAATGCATGGCCTAAAACATCTCAGAAAAAAAGAAATTTCAAAGTAGTCACATTTTTCTACTTTTAATACTATTCATTACTCTGAATGTAATGAATAGAAAGAGATGTAAATGCATCAACGACCAAATCACTGTTGTGTCTGACTTGTTTAAACAAGACTGTGATTTACTGCACTGCCAGCTAATGAAGAGCTGTACAAGAAGCTGATCAATGCCATCATTGTCTGGCAGCACAAAGCAGGGACTACTCAGCATATTGTCCAAAACAAAGGCTCCCCCCAAGCTCCCCGCCAGGGACTCGTTTAGTAGGACACACAGTTTGCAGAGAGCCACAGTGTGCCCCAAACTTGAAATGATCACTCAAAGACAGGAACCTTTTCTGACCTCTGCCTCCAGAAACCTGAGTAAGAGGTAAAAAAATAAAATAAATTGATGAAGAAAGTGTTTATCTTGCAGCTGTCTTGCTTAAATTGCCCTTTGTGATACTGTGTATTTAAGCAGTTTTGTCACCTCAAGGCAGCTTTGTGTTCATTAACGGAGGTAACTGAACTCAGAGTCAGCTGCTCACAGGCAAAACTCAACTCCTAATCCCATCTCCAGTGGTTTCCCTTCCCATTTCATGGCTGCACCAACGTTAATCACAGCACAGGTAAGACAGGCGAGCTCCCAGCAAGAACAAGTTCTGGAGAAGAACTGTGGCAATGCCCTGAGCCAAGTGCAGAGGTTGAACCTTTGGGATCCCTTTAATTCAGCTCCTCAGCCCAAACACCTGCACATCGCACAGGAGTCTGAGCAGGTGCAATAACCAAGGGTGTCCTTTTAGTGATGTCTCCTCCAAAATCCCCATCCCAGACACGCTCAGCACCACCAGCATTTTGAGCACAGCTCGTACCTTGTTCTCAGGGCAGCAGTGCACTCTGACAGTGCTCTGCACATCCCCACCTGGCCCTGGAGCAAGCACCGAGCTCTGCAGGAGCTGCCTGCAGTTAATTAGCAGGAGCTGTCATGTCAGAGCTTTTGGAGATGGGGAGCAGCCTAGGGACAAGCTTGTAGAATCCAAACCGTTTAAAAATGTAAAATCTCCTTCCATTACCATCAACAAGGCAGAGTTTGTGTCAAGTCACATGGTGCATTGGCACCTTCCAGATCTATGGGAAGAGCTTCTCACATCATCTCCCTTTGCAGAGCACAGCAATGCCTGCTAGCATGCTGGCAGACAAGAGCTTGTCAGGGCTCCTCTGACACCCTTCCTTGTCACACACGTGCCAATCTGATGTGTCAAACAAGATGCAGTGCCACCACTTACACACATAGCCAGTCACAGTGCAGAGCTGAGACACCTGCTCGTGCACCAACCAACTGCAAATCAGCACTGCTACCTCTCCTTCCTGCTTTGTTGTTCTGGATATGAGATACAGCAAATTCATTTGCATGACATTGCTGCATCCTTGCTGCTCACAGGTGCAGATGGGCAGATGAATGAGATAGCTGAGGTGCTGGCAGGACTTGAACGGAAGAAAAAGTAGGGTTTCAAGGCAAACCAAGTACCTTTTCCAGTGGGAAGTGGATCTTTGTTTCATTCCAGATGTACTCAGTGTTCTACCACACACATGAAATATTGCCAAACCACCAAAATTAAAAGTAACTGGCAAATTCTTCATCCTCTCAGTGAAAAACACGGGTGGAATACACACACAGGCTAAATATTTTTAAGTAATCTAATTCTGCATTTCAATCCACCCTCCCCTCCAACTCTTACAAATGTTTCCCCTCTCCCATGAGAGAAGAGAACATCCATTAGCCAAGGCTGTGGAGGCCAAGGGAAGGAGCAGACAGTGGTGACATCTGCCACAGTCACCAGGACCCCATGCCATCCTCCTTCCCCTTCCCACCACCTTCACACCACTGCAGGAACTCAGTTTATGCACAAAGCAGCATATCCAGGACCTCTTTTGCAAGGCACCAGAAATTTCCATCAGGAAACATCTCAATTAAACCCCTCTGTTTGATCACCACGAGGCTGCAGTCCCATCTGGAAGCACTTCAAAGCCAATTTCCAACAACTACCAGGGTTTTCTGTCACACAGGGCTGGCTGCTCTGCCTGTGCTCAGTGATCATGGACGGCTGATTATTGCAGCACATAGTTGACCTTTAGCTAAAATCCCATTAAAGAGCTTTATTGACTGTAGTCTTGCAGGGTCTTGCAGGATTCACTGGGTCATTTATTCCCTGTCGGAGATCCATTGCTTTTTAAGCTTTTAGAATTGCTCCAGCTCTGAGGAGGAGTTATTTTTTTGTCATTTTGAACTGCTTTTAAGGCTGTATGAGGGGGTGGTTTCTTTTCTTCTCCCTCTCCAGCGTGGCTAGGGCAGAGGAGGTTATCTTAAGGCACATGAGAAGGAAATAGAACTTGTCAGTGTGGCACAGCTATGGATATGGATGCAGCAGAGCCATGAACTGCCAGCATTTTACTTTCCCTTCAGCCAACAGAGATTCAGGTCTAACTACTTCATACAGCATCCTTGGGAAATATATAACTCCATACCATCGTGGCAGGTTTTCATCAGCTACAGCCAATTTTCCTGGGCCACAAGCTGGTCTCACACAGAAATAAGAAAAAAAAAAAAAAAGAATGGTTCAGCCTTTTCTGAAAGAGGATTTATAGAAATGGTTCATTCAAGTCAAAGAGCATTCTGGTGACAGCTCTCCCAGGCTTCATAGGAGTGTCCTGAAAGGATGCTACTTCCTTTCCCAATCAGTAACAAAAAGAAAATAGTGGAAGACAATATAGGCATCAAGTGAAGCAGGAGATCTAGGAAAAAATAGTGTGAATCTGTCCTTGAGGAATTTGATCTAGTGCATAAATACTTGGGCACTGAACTCAGGTTGCACAGACACATCTGGCATTTCCAGGCTTCTCAGTGCTTGGTATTTTTTATTAATATTATGTATCACTATTTCATATTTACACTTATATGTACATTTAGTTCAATGTACATTCAGAGAGAAAAAAGAAACCACAAATTTCAACATCCATCCTGGGTTGACTAAAATTTTGGGCTAAAAACCAAATTATTCCCAAACCAGCAGTAATGCTTTACTTCTGTGAATATTTCTAAATCTGAACCAGCATTTCTGATTTCAGAAGAGTATTTTTTCCCTTTCTCAACACTTTGATTTCTGCTGAATTTTCATCCTAAAATGATGTTTCAGTTAATAATTTCTTTCTCTTGCCAGTAATAATCCCAGTAATAATCCCAGTAATATTGCTTCCCCATTCCTACCAGCTTGCTGGGGAGTGATGAAGGCATGTGGAACCTCCTCCTCACAGGCAGCCAGGCTGCCTTCCCCACAGTCTGTACTCTCTCATTTTCTATGCGTTTCCAGATCCAAAACCTTCTGTTTTCTTTCCCTTGTTTGCTCTTGGCAGCTATTGGCAGGAGACATCCTCTTAATGATCTTTTTCTGGCCTTCTAGACGACTGCTCAGACTTCTACAGATCTCTCATTATTAACGCAGAAGCCCTGTAAGTCACTTTTAATGGTCTGTGCAATTTTTATTCCTTAGCAGGAGACATAACCTCCTCCATATGGATATGTGTTTATTAATATAAATCCTTAATATCATTTTTTCTAGTGAGAATAATCAGTGAGGAATGTATTACACCTTGTCCTGGTTCATCCCCAAATCAAAAGGCAATCTCAGGGTGCAGCAGGGCAGGGAGGAGTGGATAATCCTCCTCCCTGAGGTTGCCAAGGCACCGAGTGCCACTGAGGTTTGTGTGCTCAGTGCTGCCATTCCCCTCCAGACTCAGGACAGACACATCCTGACCACTTTCATTCCCCTCCCAAGGCATTCATTACCTGGTTTCAACCCCTTGCTGTTACTTCTGGAGTTTCTCATATCTCCAGTTCTATTCTGACTGGGCAGAAAAGAAGGATGGGTGGTTGGTGTTAGGGACGTGTAAGGAATGCCAACAGAGCAGGTTTTGTGTGTGACTCGACAGTTTGCTGTTAAAGCTCAGCCTTCATGACCAACACAGCATTGCTGATGGTTTAAACAGGGAGACTTGGAAAGCAGGCCAAAAACCCATTGTTTACTTCTACAGAGAATGTCCTCATTTCGAAAGAAATATATTTTTTGCCCTATAACCAAGGGGCAATTGTCCATTTATTTCATTAAACGTTCTCCTGCTGTACAAATTGACTCCCATTTTTCTTTTAAATACATCCTCTGAGTCTCAAGATGGAGTTAAACAATAACAAACAGCACAGAAGAAACAGAAGCCATTCTCAGTGCTATTAGATGAGATTTCTGTTCTTCCAGTTGAGCAGGAATTGTTTCTTCCTGTCTCTTTTATAACTCCTCTAGGTGTATCAGGAGACTTCTTCTGTTTAGCAATTAGCACAAAAGTTGCTGTTACCCCTTCTGTAGTTGTGATTTCCATCTTTCCTCATTTACTACATTTCCTCATTTACTACATTTCATCTGAGTTTGTCAGTGAAGAAGGAAACAGAGATACTCCAGCACAGCAAAGGACAAAAAAGTGCCTGAAAATTGGTGACACTGAGGTATGTACAAGTCCTGCTGGAATCTCAGAGCTGTCCTTCATTTTTACCCTTTTTTTTTTTTAACAAGGTGGCCCATAAAAGAGTTTAATCATGGCAACATAGCCCATTTCACCTACCTTTACAGTTAAACTATGCTTAGTGACAACCCACCAAACATAATGGGCAAAATTTATCTTCCCAGATGGTGAATTTTGCAGTAAAGATCAGACCAGCAAGGCCACAAATTAATCTCCAGTGTCATAAGAATTTCGTTGCACACATACATAGATCATCTGTCAACAAAGCCAGCAATACGAGTGTCAGGCACAGCAAAGGCACAAAATGCTCTCTTAGTCCCCAAATTCTGCCCCTTGGCATATCTGTGTCCTTCACTCACACCAAGCCAGGCTGGCTGAATTCCAGCATGAAAACAAACCAAACCACAGCACCACCAGAGCTCCAACTCCACCTGAAATTCTGATTATTGAATGAAAACAAACTACTAAGACTTAGCTCAAGCCAAGCAAAACCAGTTTGGGCTGATGGAAGGGACTGGAAGTGATTGCTGGAGCTCCACAAAGCAGCTGCAGTGTCACCCTGTAAGTGACATTGTTGGGAGGATGGGGATCTAACTAGTGGGTAGCTTTCAACACAGCACATTGCTGAATCAAAGAACTGCTTCCAACTGTTTTTCAGTTTCCAAGCTTGGTTAAGAATCACAGATTTCACCAAAACAAAGAAGAATCTGCTCCCAAATGGGAACTGAAGTCAGTTCTGCTAGGGAAAAACCCAGCATAAAATAAAATACTATGCAACACAGCATGAAATAGTGAAGAGGTGCATAAAATTGAGCATATCTGTTCCTTTGCATCCTGTCAGAGCTCAAGGCTGGCATCAAATGCTGTGCTGAGAATGACTTGGTTTTGATCTATCATCTCATATGAGCCAGACTCCGCTACACTTATAACAGATATCATTAAAAACTATCAGTTACATTAGGCAAAAATATATTTCCCAAGGCAAACATTCACTTCAATGTATTTTTCTCCATGGCTATAACACACAGAAATTCTATGTATATAAGAACCTTCTGGGTTTTCACAGACATTAGCATTGAGCAGAAAAACAGGGAAAGCTGGTGAGGGAAAGTGCATAAATTAGGTGCAGACAGTGTAGTGCTTGTATTCCCTCAGCATCATTCCCTGCCCACTATGTAAACTTCAGCTGGAGAATCTCTCCATGGACCCCACATGTGTCATTCAAAATAATCATAGCAACAGTTGCTGGTGCTCTTTCCATTCTGAAGGACAGGTGAACCACCAGAAGAATTGCATTTTGCCTCTTACTTTCAGCATTCAGCTGAAGGTTAAAGAAAACTCCTTTCAGTTTCTCTGATGAAAAGCACAATGCAAGCAAAGCCAAATAAAAGCCCAGACAGGCTAGACTACAGACAGCCAATAGTGAATTTTCCCAGAAAATATTTCTGGGCACGTAAAACATGCTGATTTATTGTAACAGAAACATTTCCTGGAGATTGGCAGACTCCATACACTTTTCAAAGGAGGAAATCCCCATGGAAACCTGCCTGCCTTCCCTGCAGCTCAGGAGCACCGAGATGCACATTCCACATGTGGGGAGAACACCTGACAGCTGGAGCCATGCAAGTCACAGGGGCTGAGGGACAAGATGAGGGTCTCAGCCTAGCCAGCCTCTTGTGGCTCATCCTGGGGCTCCCCAGTTTTTAAGCTGTCTACTCCCTCATTTTCTGCTTCCATGAAGAGCCAGGTTAGCCACTTGCTCAGTGATTCCAGGACCTATTGTGCTTTTAAAAGACAGCATTTCAAAATTGTCTCTACAAGAAGTTTTTTATTATTTCCTGGCCAGCAGAAATATCAAAACTCTATCCTTGCACCATTTGTTAAAAGTAAAAGCCATTTTAGAAATTCCAATGGAAAGAAAACATCCTCGTCTTAGGTTGTCTCTAATACCTTGGGAATTTTATCTGTGGTGTGGAGAAGAGAACAAAAAACTGAGAATTAAGGGCTGATGTTAAATCCTTGCAGAGCCTTAGGCAAATTCTATAATCTCTCAGCTATAGCACTGAGGATCAATACACTCCTGCTGAAACCTGACTGCTCCGTGAGGCTGGTCCATCTACTGACGGTGGATGCTGGCCAAATCCATATTTAATGAATTAAAACCAGCAAATCCATGTGAAAGCATGAATATGTTGTGTTTAAAGGAAGACCCTTCCTGACCCAAACCTTTTAAAGTTTGGTTAAACTCCATCATATTTCTCCCCCATTTCCCCCATCAGGAGTGCTGCACTCTGAGCCACTTGTCCCCATTCAGGCAGCAATCTGTAAGTTTATTCATATGGATGTGCTATTTCACAAATGCTGCATGATTTCAAAGTGCTGCATAAGGTTTGCTGTCTGTTTTCTCAACATCTGTCCCCAAAGTGCACTTCTGTCATGTTCTGCTCCCCTAGTTCTTGGATCAAAAAGTTAGAAGTAAGGCATGAATGTGCTCTGAGGTTTCCTTGCACGGGCTGCAGCTCCTTCTTTCTCAAGAGTCTCACATTCTTACAGCAGATGACACTTTCCAATTACCTTTTGGCCCTTTTATTCCCCCAGTTTGGCTCACATTTCTCTCTGAATTTGGTCCCCATGCAGCTCTGAACCCAGAGTCTGACAGCTAAGGACATAACAAATATGCAGCACTAGCCCTCGGGGTGCTTAGAAATGCCTGAATTCTCCTTTACAGGCAGATTCACAAGTAGGGGTCAACAGAGAGCCCCCAAAGTTAAAACAAAAATGGACCACAAAAAAAGCAGTCAAAAGCTTGAAGAAGCAGGATGGGCTGATTTTATAGGAAAACTGAAGAAAATTTGCAAACTTTGGCCCCAAATCGTGGCTCTGCCAAAGGATTCCTATACAAGCTAAACTCATTTTCTCACCTCTCAGCTCCCCTCTGTACAATGCAGCAAAAGAGTTCCTCACCACATTTGACCTGTGCAAGATGCATCCACTGCACTTTGGAAAGATAATAATAAAGTCAATAAAACCAGAGGAAGCTTCACCAAAGAAACAGAAAACACATCACAGCAGTTCCCCTGGCTGACTTACAGAGGCAGAATTTAAGAGGCAGAATTATGACTGGAAGCAAATAGGATTAAACAAGAAATAATCAAACAAACATTTATAGCTCATACTTTAAAATCAATGCCCATGTTCCAAAAATATCATCCACACAGATAATTCAAGACTATATACAGTTTTCCCCTGTTTGAGAGGAAATGCTGAAGTTCTCTCAGGAAAACACTGAATATAACAAAAGATACTTCATCCAGCAGTGATTTGCCCCTATTTGTTTTGCATACAACACTTAAAAAATTTTCTTACCTCAATACAAACTGGTCTGCTAGCGAGTAATCAGCCAGGAAAACATGAAAGGTCACAATGTCTCCTTCTCTGACCGGGCTGAGTGGTAAGTGAATAACGATATTTTCATCCAGCCTCAGTGAAGACTGCTTTAATCTGTCTTGATTTGGGTAAATAACGATGCTACCAATCCTCTCCATAGCTGACAAAGCTTGGTGTTCATTATCTTCACCTGCATGGATATTGTTTTCCCATTTTGCATCCTCTGGAGAACATTCCCCATCCACTGCATAAATCTTGTAGAAGAGCTCCACAGTAATCCCTTCCAGGGTGTCTGTTTCCTCTGAAAGCAGGGGTGGAGGGGAGCTGAACCAGCTGGGAGACAATTCTAGCTCCACAACACATAATCCTAGGTGGCCTGTCAATCTACAGCTGGCCACAACCTCTCTGGACTCCAGGAAAGCAAACATCTTCACGCAAGGCAACATCTCCTCAGAATCGTAGTCATCCCAGTCCTTCCCCGCGATATAGAACAAGGTTTGTATTTTAGGTTTGTTGGAATAGATTGAGCTGTTGATTATGTGAGATTTTAATTTCCAGTTAAAAGTGAATTTATTAGTGAAACCAAAAGATGCAGCAGTCAGCATGAGGTCCAAGGGAATGGGCTGTTCAACAGAAAAGGGTCCATAGGTGGCATTGAGGACAGGTGGCTGTTTGGCTTTGTATATAAAGAATGAATCCACCCTAGACTGCAAACTGGAGTTCCTCATGATATCCTGGTTGGCTTCTTTGAGGAAGAAGAAAATATCAGCATTGGAGATGTGAGGACTCGCAGGGAGATAGGTTGGCAGGTTTGAGAATCTCTGGATGCTGTCCATGATTCCTCCTCGGCTCTCCACCACTGCAGGCCAAGAGAAAAGGAAACACAAAGACAACTCAGATGTTTGCTTAGCATGCCCCTCAGTTCTTCACAAAAACAATGTGTTAAGGAGATCAATACTGCTAGCCACAATTACAGAACAATCTGACACAAGTACCATGGAATAACACTTTTGGTTCAGAGCTCAGGCTGGAAACATCCCACTGCATATCTGAACAGCTCCCCTGCCACCTTCCCCAGTCTGATATCTACTTGAAAGCCATTAATCAAGTACTGGATAGACACAGAGGGGATTGATCGGCCAGATCCCAAACTAAGTTCCAAAACTTTTTACTCTCAGTCTTTTTTTTTATCATGAGCTCAAACTTTCAGCTTTTCCTCACCCATGTTTCAATATACCTAAGAAACTGGCATATTGAATATTAGTAGCAGTAAAATAGAGCAGTTTAAGCAGTAAAAACTGAACGTTTTCTTTAATCTACCATCACTAAAACACAATGCAATGCGGGGTTGAACATCTGCATCACTCCCAATCCATTCTGCCAGGTCAGCAGCTTGGAAGTTAGTGAGAACTTGATAAAAGCTTTGTGTTCTTGAAACCAAACCTTTCCATTTTAGAAACCAAACTAAAATATATGGGGTTTGATAGAGGTCTCAGTGGGATGGATTTATAGGTAGGAATGAACTTGAGAGAAGGAGAAATCCTTTACACCCAGAAGGTTCGCAGACATTTAGAAGGATTTTTTGTTTAATTCCTGGGAAGAATGAAACACATTTGGAAACCACAAAAGTTTCTCTACAACATAATGGTCAATCCTCCAGCCAGCGCTGAGCAATTCTTCCCAGGAAAGAAAAGATTCCAGAGGGAGGAAGGGATCAAATAGACATCCTTGGTTTGGGCTGATCTCTAATTAATAGTGAGATATATTCAATCTGGGCTGTGATTCTACCAGAAACAGTGGCTCTTTCAAACTAACAATTCCTATGCTCCAACAAAAAGCCGGTGAATCCAAACTCCTGGGATTGCCACAGAGGAAACAAACAGAAACCCAAGGAATTCAAATGCTGCAGTTCCATAATGCACAGAGATAACAAAGGCACAATGACAGAGCCTAAGGTCAAAGCTCTCGTTGTCTCTCGCTGAGGCTTAGTGGTGATTTCACTGTTTGTCAGCACTGGGCAGAGCAGATACACAACACACAAACAATTACACCTGTTCGAGCCAGATGACTCAGATACTTGTAGCCACAATTTAGCAGAGATAAAAGCTCTAATATTTAAGCTATTTTTTCAGGTTGTGTATTTTTAAAGCCTACATTTATCAAAGACAGATTCTAGGGCAAATCCCATCCATTTGACTTTGCCCCGCTCTTGTTCTCAGTTGAAATTCTGGTCATTTGTTTTCAATAGTTTGATATTATCTACACTTGTTTAAATGCCTCTCATTTCACCACAATACTTTTGCCCTTACTTCTGCTGTATATTTACTTGTGTCAAGGGTTTTTTTCAGCCATTGGAATATTCTTTGTGGGAATATAAAAACATGCAAAAATATACAAAAGCAGCCCAAAAAATTCTCAGCAGGAAACACTCTACCGACTATCTCCTCTCTCAGCACTGCACATGGCTGTCAGATCAGGGTTTCCTCTAAATAGTCAAATGCAGGCAAGTCCCTCTCTGGATTAATTGTAAATAAATTGAACTACATTTGAAAGCAATGCTTTTGAGAAGTTGCATTTATCATAACAATTTTGCAGCCATACAGATAAACAACCAAGTGGATAAGTAGCCAGAGCAGCAAGAGTGCCCTCTGATTTCTGGAGCAAGAGCTAAAATCTCCTTCTCCCAAGGCAGCCCAGGTTAGAGAGGAGATTTAAATACTGACACAGCTCCAAACCAAAAACAAGACAAGGCTTAAATGCATTTATGTTTACATTACAGGACTCCCACGCACACTTTATGCAGATATTTTATCTCTCTCAAGCAGTGATTTACAGGAAGTTTAAAAGGTATGTTTTTCCCTTCCCTCCATTTCATTACAGTGGCAACTTTCAGTGCCTCTGCTCAGAACTGGTACGAGAACTAGGATATCATCCTGCTGTAACTCAAACAAAATGAGATACAAATTTTGTCTGAAGGTTTATATGGGAAGCCATAAACATCAGTAGACAGGGCTGGGCTTTGTCCTAGAACCAGCCTGCAACAAAATATGATATCTGAATTTAGCAGCATTTTATGATGCTGTAGGAACATCTAAAAAGAAATACTTCATACCATGGCAGGCCAACACCCCACCTTTTTAATTCAGCACATCAGCACCACAGCATCAATCTCCTTACAGCAACAATCAGAAATGGGACACATTTGGAGCTTTCTGGTGTGCAAAAATGCATTGAAAACATCACCTGCTCCTTTAATGAGCATCCCAGCAAGATCAAAGAGGGCAGAACAGTAGAGCAGAACAGGGTTAGTTCTAATTAGGTACCAAAAGAGAGCAAGAGTTGAAGAAAAGTAAATGGAGGCCAAATGAGCATCCCCAGAGCCCAGTGCTTTCTCACAGGCAGAACAGTCTGGTTTGCTCAGACTGTTGAGGCACTGGGGGTGTTGAGGGGAGATGTGTGGAAATAACACACTGTTGGATGTGAATTGAGATATTTTGTTTGAATTTCTAAAAAACTTTTACCTTGTAACAGGTTCTCTGCAGGCTCTTTGCCCCTGGTAAGACATTCATTTGGATTAGCCAACTAGTGACCCCAAGAGCAACAGGTCAGCCTTTAAAATCTCATCACTGCAATTTTATGCCTAAAATCCTTCCCTCCAGAGCTGGGCAATATGCTCATAGCCCAGCTCATCCTGCAGACTCTGAGAGTGCAGATGGGAAGAAAACACCCTGGAGATGTTTCTGAGGCACAGAGAGAGAGGAAGGCACCATGCACAGAACCTTGCAGTGCTGTGCCTCAGATGTCCCTTCCTGCTCCTCACCCCGAACAGCTCAGACCTCAAATGAAGCTTCTGTTCTGTTCTCTCGTTAATTTTTTATTTACCATAAAATTATCCAATACTTTTGGGTTTAATCTCACTTGGCCCTGGACTGCCACCACAAAAACCTGCACAGGACTAAAAGATTCACAGCCACAGCTGAAGGTCAGACTGTGCAATAAAAATCTGCCATTTGTGGAACTCAAGATTTCATTGAAGCTACATTTCTTAGATTTCCTACTTTTTAGAGAGAAGTAAAACAAATATCCTGCTGGAGGATAGCGGTGGCAGTGGCAGGTCAGCATTAAAAACAATGCATCTATGTTAAACTGCAGTAAGAGGGAAGTCTTTTTAAATCATCATTTTGTAACTAAAAAGGAAAATAGCTCCTGATGGAGCATAAATCCAAATTTCACATCTAAATCTTCTCTCTGTTTTAGCAAACTACTTAACAGGAGCCAAGTCTTCCATAAGTCATCAGTAATTCTGAAGCTGAAGGTGCAAGGAACAACAACTGTTTAAAATTGCAACTCTTTCAATATCCTTTTTCTCTGAAAACAAACAAGAAGCCAATCCTGCACCTGCGGAAAAACTGTGAAAATGTTAAAATTCATCTTTCCTGCAGCATCATCAGAACTGTAGAGCGAGATCATACAGACACTCCTCTTTGTAAAAGAGGAATAATTTCAAGTAATGTGGTGCCAGTAAGTACTATGATGTTATCCATGACTCATAGAGGCAATCAATGGCTTGTCTGTACAGGAGAAAAATCACCAGTCCCTCCCACCAGCCCTCACTGAAACACCATAAAGATCAAACTACACATGTACATTATTCCACTATAAAAATGGCTCTATTCATAATAATTATTTTGTTCTGGAATTGCAGGCATTAGCCTTGAATA
Source organism: Entomyzon cyanotis (assembly GCA_024500445.1). NCBI lineage: Eukaryota > Metazoa > Chordata > Aves > Passeriformes > Meliphagidae > Entomyzon > Entomyzon cyanotis. Next base: position 1,559,284 of record JAKEPQ010000852.1, read on the forward strand.
AAAACACCCTGAATCCCAGAATAGGGTGTCTACACAAGGAAAGCTATTCTGGATCTCATTAGAGGAGACTAATTAATTCTGGAGCAGCTGTGTAGGTCACTTTCTCTCGTATAGCCAAGGGATGCTGCTCAGAGACCCCAGCAGGGAGAGGTTGCTCAAGGTGGTTTGGCCTGGCTGCAGATGAGAAGACTCTGACTCCTAAACCTGGCAGGAGGGAAATGAGGAGGATGAGTACAGTGTGGAAGTTTACTACGAGTTTAGACATGGATGAGTAGGCTAAGTTTGGGTTGTGAGACGGTTTAGGGAGCCTGGATGAACAGCCGCCTCGTGCTCTCCCTGACTCACTCCAAATGTAATGAAATACCCTGAAAGGAGGATGTCACTGTTTACTTCCCACATTCAGAGTCCATCCTGTGACTCATCTCCTCAGTTTTACATTTGTAAAGAAAATGAGAAGAACCCTCCACAGTCCCCCTGAAGGGTAAACTTCCATCACCCAACGAAACTATGAAAAATTCCATCCTCTTCCGTTCACAAACAAGCCTGTAGTGCTTGACATTGTTATTCAGTGAACCACACTGGCACAGGAAAAGAGCCATAATGACAATTAGTGTTTTCAGCTGTAACAGAATAATTTGAAAATACAAATGATACTGCAAGAAAGAGTTAAGAAGAGCTCCCAGTATGTTTTTAACATTAAAGTCAGAGCAGAAGCTGTCAAGATATAAAAAATAATAGAGTGAGAAAAGATGATAGAATCCCTTAAAGCTTTTCTCATTCTCTCTTTTTCTTATCCTGATTTGATGTAAAGGTAGAACTTGATGTAGGACTCGCAATCAATTTACAGTCCTTACGTCCAATCTTGATTACACATTTGTGGAGACAGAGATTCGCTTTGCAAAACATTGCTGGTCCAGCAGCTTGTGTGGAAAGGCAAGAAAATGGATGCAATTTGAAAAAAAAAAAAAAAAAAAAAAAAAGAAAGAAAGGAAAAAAAAAAAAAGAAATCAACTTAATCCAAGCATCTAAAACCGAAGAGAGGTTAATTAACTTTTGTCAGCTTGGGACAATGTCTCACATACTTATCTCCAAATGTCTGAGTCAAAGCTCTGCTGCCCAGAATTCTCTGCAGCTGCACATTCTGGCCACGCTCTGGAGTCAGCCCATCTCATTGCAGGTGTCAAAGCCCAGCCTCACTGCAGCCTCCCCTTCAGTAAATCAGGGTATGTCCAGAATCCATCCATCCCCTCCTAGAGAGTGCTATCTGCAGGGTGAGATCCCCCTGGAGGAGCTCATCTCCACCAACAACACGACTACCAAGGGTGGCCAGTGCAGACCTGCGGGTGGCATTCAGGTGGCCATGGGCACAGCAGTGCTGCCACATCCCATCTGTTGGCTCCCTCTTCACTGGAGCTTCTCCTCCCACACCCATGCTATGTTTACCCAGCACTCTGCCTCCAAAAAAGCTCTGAAGCAAAGTCTCTGGCCTCATAAATCTTTTGTCTGCTAAAATACATTTTTAAGTGGAAAATTAAGCCATGCATATGAATGAATCCCCTGATCAGGCCACACATTCATGAATTCTATTCTTGTGTTCCAAAGCAAGACAAGTGCTTTGCCTGCTTGCCATTGCCAGCAGATTAAGTTGGCTGGTGAAGTTTCTGAGCTGGTGCTTACTAGAGTTTTTAGCTTTTGCATGTATTTTGCACAGTCACCCATACTGAAAGACATATGTGCAGCAAGGCCACCTACAGATAGTAATAAAACCGTGCTGTCTGAAAGGCTGCCTATAAATCTTATTAAAGTAATCCCTTCCCTGAACCCAGATTATTACATTCACCTTTATGGTAGAATAAAAATTAATTTTCTCAGCTATAATAAGTGCATGATAAGAAGGCATCGCTTGGGACTAAATAAAGATTATAATTAACTCCAACAGAATAAATCTAAATTTAGCTTGGACTAGCAATTTGCTTTCATGCATTTTCCTCTACGACTGAGTGAATAGGTACAGAAGGATTAGCATCTCATGCCAGTTCCAGCACTGCTGTCACAGCAAGGACTGGGGCAGAGTGTAATCCAATACCCAAAAGGCCTGAAGATTAATTCTGGGTTCCCTATCAGCAAAAGTTTGGAAAACTGGAGGAAAACAAAAAGGCTCAAAATTGCCATTAGCCAGGCAAGGAAAATGTGAAGTGTTGGACTCCAGAGGGAATATTGCTCCCTGTGCTCCCTAAATCAGCATCAGGCAAAGGCAGGAGCTGTGCCCCAGGCTGTGCCCTGAGCTGGTATGGCCATTCTTGGTTTGCTCTCCCTCCCCTGGGATCCCAGGTGATCCCAAAAGTAACTGCAAAACAATATGCTACAACATTAAACAAGGACAGTCAAGCAAACAAGTTAGGGTGAAGTTAATGCATCAAAGAAATATGCAAAGTTTACTCTGACTGTTTACTTAGTTGAAAGTAAAAACTCTTCCAGCAGGGCTATACCCAGCAGATTAGAGATTTATGCTTTTTCAAGGAAACAAGGCTCTACTAATAAAGGGTTGAGAAACTGCCTTGTTAAGCCACTACCTCATTATTTGTGTTCTCTGGGAAGATGATTGTTAACAGTGTTATTACAGGGAAGGAGGAGGTCCAGCTTGTTTGTCAGAATGGACTATATATTTATCCTAACCAGGGAACAGCGTGCAGCCCAAACAGCAAAGCTACTGCGCCACCTCCTCCTCGGAATTCCATGTGAGCTCATGCAGACATCAGATTTGCCTGGATAAGAAGATTTTATCAGGTATAAAGCTGCAGCTAAAGCATTATCTTTACAGCAGAATGTTCTCCAAGTGGTATGTTTGTTTCCAAAGACTGGAGTTCTTTTACCTTAAAGGTGACAACAGTCTGAAATTTAAAAACAATTAGGATGCAATTCGTGTGGCTTTGCACCACTTCACTATAACAACTTAAATTCACCTCTCAGAAGGGTTCAGCTGTCCTAGACAGGACACCCATCTGCCACCCCAGCACCACCATTTCTTTTTGAGAACAATATCACATCAGCACAGCCAACCTCGGTGCAGACACCAACAAAGCTGCTTTGATTGCCCAAACGTCAGAGCAGGGAGGGTGCTGAAGAATGGAAATCCCCCATGAGTTTTGTCATTTATTGTGGCTGTTGCACTCACTCAGGTTGATCTGCTGGGCTGATCATTGGCCTAACTTGCCATTTTAGTTTCGATCCAGGGTGTTGATATGGTGGTTAAAAGTCACAGGCTGCTCTTGGCAAGTTTCTCTGCATCTCTTATACAACAGCACAGGGAAATTGTTCTGCCACTTACAATTAGAGACATTAGCACAGTGGCTAAAGGTCACAAATTCATCAGCTGAAAGAACTGCAGGACAGAGCTACTATTGCAAGTTAAACTGATGTTAAGAAAACACCTGATTAACCATGGAGGGTTTTTATTCTGATTACCTGGAGGGGAGAAACAACTGCTAAAGCAGCTGCCAGCACTGACAACCCCTGTGCATCCCTCCTGGTACCTGATAAATAAGGTTTGTCACGGCCACTGGAGGTTCTCATTGCTAAAAAGAAGGTTAGGAGAGGGCTCCCTACCATTATCCAAAGCAAAACTCATTTTCCCTCAGTGATATTTCATAAACAACAGAAAATGAATACATGTATGGGAGTGTGTGGATATATTCTCCAAATAACAGAGAGGCTTTACAAGGCAAACACATTCACTAAAGGCAGCAGGTGATTGCAAAAGTAAATCTTTTAAATATATGCCCCAAACCATTAGCCAACTGTGAAATATTTGTATTCAGTGTCAAAACATCTACACGTCACACAAAGCCAAGAGACTGACAGGAGAAAGGGCAGGATTTATGTTAGCTGGGGTCTATCTGTCATGGAGATAGGAAAGCTGAGAGAGAGTCCTTTTATTAAAATCACTCTCTGGCTGCAGATATTGATCTAAGCAGCGAAGGTTGGACAGCAAAGTGCGTCCCCATTTCTCACAAAGTTCCTCGCTGGCACAGCAGGAAGGACTGGGATAAATGCCCTCACACCCCAGCAAACAGCACCCCAAAAGGACGTGGGCAGGGAACAAGGGACATTGGTACAATCAGCATCCCACAACACCATGGCACAGCTGCCTTCCAGGAACCAGAAAGTCCCTCTCGACTCTGCTTCCCAAATTTTCAGGAAGCCTATTTTGCTCCCCAAATCACTGAAGCAGGTTGCCATTACTCCCAGATTGAGTTCAGCATTAAAACAGTGCAGAGAAACACAGTGCTGAATGCATTTCTTGCATTCCCTTTTTGAGGAGCAAGTGTCATTTCAAAGGGATCCTTCCTTAAATCTGCTTCAACATTTTCCATTTTTCTCCTAAGCAGTAATTTCTCCCCTGTTTTATGCAGATCCCTCCCTAATCCCTCCCCCTCAGCTCCTGAAGGACACAAATTTTGGTTGTGCTTGTCTTTATAAACCCCAGCTTCTGACTGTAGTCAGCGGCCTTGAGTATTACACCTAAACACAAAATGAAGCAAAGAAACTCGATGTTCTGTGTACTACAGACTTTCTACATTCCTGCATCCACAGGTTACACATATCATTTCAGAGCACTTCTCATTCTCCCCATGTAAGCATCTCTCTTTGGAGATATTGGAAAATTCCTCGTGTGAGCTGAAAATTACAGGATATTAAAATGCTGGTAGCAGCAATGTCCAAAGGCATTGTCAGAAAGGTTGGTCCAAATCCTTTCTCCAGAACAATGGGCTTTCACTGGAGTCTCCATCCTGTTGTTTCAAAGCTCTTGGAGGAAACGAGCTCTGAACTGATGTGCCCAAAGAGCTGCATGAAACCACAAAAGCAGCTTACAATAAACCCCCTGTAAAGTTATTAAGAACACAGATATGTCTTGAATGCACAGAAAATCCTCTGTCTCACCAGCACACATCCATATCCCACTGTGACTGTAATCCCAGGAGGAGTCTATGCCATGGTGGGGACTGCAATAAAATAGAACAAAGACACCCACAGCAAAATCTGGGTGGGGCAGCAGCCCCACAGTGCTACCTGAGCACTGGGAGCAATTCTCCTCTCACTGCCCCTTCCTGCTGGATCGCTCACCAGGATGGTGACCCTCACTGCCCATGCTTATTTTGGGGACTGTTAGCAATGTAGATAGTTAAATTCCTGGTGAAACCTTTGCAGTGTTTAGGTCTGTGGAAAGAAGTCAGCTCTCCCTTAGGTCTCCCTGCTGCACTCCAGAGGTGCAGGCTGTTGCCTCCAGCAAGATTTGTGTGCCCATCCTGCAAACACACATGCACAGATATCATTTCAAGTGTGTGCAGCCTCACTACGTCAGTGAGATTTCCCACTGGGAAATTTAAATGCAAGCCACAAAGTTCCAGGACAAAGACCTGTGAGGTCATGCAGCCTTTTAGCATCTTCAAAAAAACCTCCACAGCTTTACAGATTCCCCACTATTAGTTCAGAGATATCTCGGCGTTTTTTCTCTGCAGCCAGTCTGCAACCTGCACTTTGCATTGTTCTCACCAGGAGCCAATATTACACTAAGCAGACTCCCAGAGCAATGTGTGCTCTCTGAGCCCCACAGGAGCAACCACACAGGCCTAATTCTGCAGTTCAGACATCATTAAGTGATCAATTCATGTCTGCCTGTCAAGGAACAGCACATGGAAACACAAACCCTTTCTTTCTAACAACAGCCTGGTTTTTTTCCCTCCACCCAAAATACCCAGAACAAAAGTTCCTGTTTTGTCTCAGATTTCTTTGCTTAATTCAACATTTTATTTTTGGAATGACAACAGCCTCGAGCAACTCCATTAATTTGTTACGGAGTGAGAGAGCTTTGCATTCCAATGTGATTGCTGACCTGCTCCCCTGCTCATTGAAACAGTCCTGCTCAAGCACATCCTGGTACCAGAACAAAGCATAATTTTTCATGTTTGAATGCATTATTTTACTTTAGGAATACACATTTGATATATTTTACAAATTTCTGGCAGATGCTGTCAGAAAGGACAAAATAACCTCCCCTGGTACCACTTTTCTCTTACTACAGCAATCAAAGGCTGCAGCTTGTCATTCACACGTGGAGAAAAGCTCCTCTTGGGGAGAGCAGAAGGAGCCTGCAGCCTCACCCAGGACGTCTTGGGTGTTTGTTTCTCTCTCTGTTGCCGATTAGCAATTTAGAGTTTGATTTTCTAAGCACAATGAAAATTCCCAATAGCTCTGGAGGAGGCAGTTCAAGGAGATCTTGTCAAAATATTTGTGTGTAAAAAAAGTGAAACCTTATTATGACTTTCATGCTGTGAGGCACCAAATAGAGTTACCTTGCTCACAGACAGTTATAACTTACAGGCAAAGGATAAAAACTCTCGAGCAAAACCCAAATTTGGATGAGGTCATACTTGCTGTGTGGTTCACTTGTGTCAATGTATTAATGCAATAAAAGATAATGAGGATTAGCTGACAGCATTTTCAAACTCTCCAAGAGTCAAGAGGAGTGAATTAGATCAGATTTGAGATTGCCTGAGAAAGCAAAAAGCTGGATCTAATTCTCTTCTCAGTGACAGGGGAATTATAAAATTGAATAAGAGTCACAGGACATCACTATCACAGCCCAACATGCCTGGGCACAGCATCTGGGCATGCTGAAGACACAGCTCATCACAGCTCAGCATCAGCATTTGCCCATTTGAAAATGCCATCCTGAGCAGTGACAGGGAGCAGCAAAAGAGCTGTGTTCACCTTCTGCTTCATGGCATCACCTATAAACCTCTGTGTGGAAACATCACAAGTGCAGCTCAAGTTTGAGTCAATTCAAGTTCAAGTCATATCTTATTACATCCAGTACTGCTCACCTACCCACAGAATAAGAATAAAATTCTGCAGAAATTCAGCATCCAGGTCACTTCAGCACTCTGCTTTGTCTGGCATTTATATCTAGAGCCAAGCACATAATTCGCACTGCATAATTTATCCATGGGATTTTGCCCATGGAACAGCCAAAGCAGATAACAATTTCTTCATTCTTATTTATTTTTTAGAAAATTCAGTCAACTTTTCCTCTGCTTCTGAACTCTGCAAAAACATTTTGAACCTCTGGTTTTACTCTTCCGGAGCTTGAGCTCTCGGCTAGCTGTGATCAGGCAGATTAATTCACCTCTTGTTCAGACTTCTGCCTTTAGCTATTCTTGTTTCCTGAGTGGAGGAAAATGTGTACAAGCACTAAATCTCAGACATGCTATTCTAACATTTGGATTCCATTATCCTAGAGATAACATATAATCCTATAATGATATGTAATAAATTAACATTTAATCTCATATCAGAGAGTTCAAAGGGATCAGAGCCAGCTGGTGCTAAAATAAGCATTTGCTAGAGGCTGCAAGAGAGGGAGCCGAGGATGAGATGTAAGATCTGAGCTGCTCTGATGTTCTGGCCAGGCAAGAGTGGTTGGCAAGGGAAGGATTGGATAAAACCTTGACATGAAGGAGACCATCTCAGAAACCAACCAAGCTGTGCCCTTTCGCTGTCAGTGAAGTCCTTGCAGGCCTTTCAGCAGCAGCAGAGGAAGATTTCCCACCTCAGAGCTGACAAGCAGCAAAGGTGATCACCACACAGTGCTGCTCAGGGGATTTGACTCGGCGCTTCGCTCATTCCCTATTTGTCAAGGTGCCTCGAGATGTGACGAGGCTGGGAACAACACCCAAGCTGGGCTGAGCTCTCTCCAGCTGCAGAGAGCCACAACAATCCAATTCTTTCCCCTGGCCCTCCCTTGTGCACATGCAAAATGGATGGAGGATGTACAGTTTCACTACGGAGAAGGCAAAAATAATTTTTCATTTTGTTTCCCTCTGATGTGCCCTCATCCACAGAGCAAATACACCGAGCACTGCACAATCTTCATTAATAATGACAGCTGTTAACAAAGATTTATCCACAGACACTTCCTTATTAAATGCCCACAGTGAGTGTGGTGTGAGGGATTTGTTTCTCTGGAGACAAGCACAACTAAACGTCCAGGAGAAGTTGCAGCCTCCTGAGCCAAGCCAGGCAGTGACAATTACTGAGGGCTGCTGACCCAAAAAAGAGCAGAGATAAACCCCTGACTCCCAAAGTCCTCCCAGCTTCCACCGAGCCAAGATTTCACTGTTAGGAGAAGGGGATAAAGAATTGTCTTTTTTTCTCTGGTGCTCCATGAGCCACCTCCCTTGTCCCAGCCATGTCCTATGGCATGGTGCATTTTTCTGGAAAACTACAGACTTTAATCTTTGCTCATGGGCAGCAGCAGGAAAAAAAAAACCTATTGAGTCAGTAAGATTCAGGTCTTTTCTCTGAATCCAAAGACACACTTCACTGCTCCATCTCGGATTGGAATACACTGTGAAAAGAAGACTATCGAATAGCCAAGAGAGGCAAGAATCCATCAGACACAACAGTAATTTTAAAAATCCTGTCAATTCTCTTGGCTAGATTTTAGTGAAGACACATCAACTTCACTGCCAAATTAACTTGAAAGCAAAAGCAGCTAAAAAATAGAAAAAAATTAGACAGGACAGCCAATAAAAATATACAGAGAGATGAGTTTCACAACTTGACACTGACCACAGTTCTCTATCTGAAGAAAACTTAATAAATAAAAATAACACAAAAATTTGAAGTGTTACAGAGTTATCTTTGCTCTGGCATTTAACACACATTTCTATTACCCTTTCTCGATTAGCCAAATGAAGATCAATGTATCTATAAAACCCAATGACATGTTAATGCAAACCTTAAAAAAGATAAAATGCCTTTTATCTCAGTCTTAGGAAAACCTAATAAAGAATTAACAGTCCATGAAGCTGTGGAATTTCACTCAAGGCTTTACTTTATGCCAGGACTTCCTACTCCATTATTTTTTAATGGACAGGTTTCCCCAGGCTTTGGGACATGTCAGTACAATTGTACATTGTCATTAAAATTGGTCCTATATTTTCCTTCAGAGCTGGGATAGGAACTGCATTGTAGTATGTGAACTTAAAATACAGACAGCATCCACAGTGGATCAGAAATGCAAATCTAGAGCAAGTGTAAATAAATACGGAAAAAATTGTAAAAACTAATGATTTTGATAATGATTAATGAATTTATGAGGTAAAACTGCAGGATGAGCACTCTGGATCAGAACTCGTTTGGAACATCAGCATTTCAAATATATGTCAGAAGCAACTGCCAGGAATCTACGGACATGACACTAGATGTTGAATCTTTAAAGGGAAGCAGACAAATATTGGTCTAGGATTTTGCTCAAGGTTGGTTCTCAGGATTAACAAGCCTTCAGTGAGTGACACAGGCCATGGCAGGAGCTGGGATCCACAAAGGCTCAGTGGAAAACTCTTGCCATCCAAGTTCCCATCTAGACTTATTTCTGCTGACCAGCACACAGCAGCAAGGTCAGAAATCTCAAATGCCAGCACTTCAAAAACAAATCAAATCCAACAATTCTGCACACATTTAAAAAGTTGCCTGTTCTCAAAAGGGCCTGAAACCTGCAGCTCCCACTGACACTGAAGGAAATGCAGGTGCTTCTCACTTCTGCAAATTGACTTGGGTGCCAAGGAAGGGATCTACTCCTTCTGGACACCCACGGGTGAAGACTGAGGCCACAGTGCCCAACTGCAGCAGGATGCTCGTCACGGGGGAATGTGCCAAGAGAGAGGCACAACACAGAGCCTGAGCTCAGATACTCCTCAAGGCTGACAGGTTTGGCCTTGTGAATCAGCACAGGAGGAAAGAGACAGCAGTAGGCAGGAAAAACACTCCCAAGGAAAAGCAGGAGGCAACAGTCCAGGAGAGAGCGAGGGCAAAAGCAGTGAGCCAAGAGGAGGTGGCAGGAGCAGGAATGAAGCTTGACTGTACTGACAACTCATTATTTCCATTTAAAAAAAAAACCAAAAAAAACCAAGCCATCAATGATTGGTCCAAAAAGCTAAAAGCCACTTTGAAGCCTTTCTTTCCTCCCTGGCATGAGGATGTCTTGCCCTTAACCCACCTGGGTTGGGTGGAAAAGCTTTCCTGCCTCGAAGGTCCCTCGAGCACAGCATTCTCCCCCAGGAGCTGCACTATTTGTATCAGTTTACCTGCAACCATCCTCACCTCCCCTTCTACCTCTGCTTCTCCCCCTGCACTAGGAGAACAGCTGCTTCTCCCAGGCACTCTGAGATTAATTATTCTTGGCTCTTCTCCTGCACAGGGCCTTGATCTGGAAAATTTATTTAGATAACTTCTCAGGCAGCATATTTATCTGCTGGCCTCAACATCTGCCTGAGCATAAAATCAACATCTGACTGATGACAAGTGTCATGCCAGTTAGGTAGAGATTGTCCTCTGCCAACCTCACCAGCCTTGTTCTGGTAGACTTGGATCTCATGGCAAGGAGCCTGAGTGTGTCCCCTGCTTCCTCCTTGAGGAACAAGCTCAGGTCTCAGCCAGAGTGAGAAATCAGGCATGGGACAAGAGGAAAAGACACCTTGTCCCATCAGGACACAGGGACAATGTATTCAGCCATCAAGAGCAATAGCACTGCTCTGTCAGTCAGATGCAACAGCAAAGAGATGAGACCCAATTTGGGACAAGAAGAAAGACCACCAAACACAGCAGGTAGGGAAATCCACACCATCCCCATTTCTGAGCACTGAGGACATTCACCCTCACCACATTTCAGCCCAGGGTTAGGAGTTGTCCTGTTGTGAGAGTTAGGGAACAAGGTTGATGTTCTGAGCCACAGGCATTTCTGCATGCATGGATATGGAATAACAGCCCCGGATGCATCTTGCACTGCAAATCCATTTGCTGGCAGAAAAGCTTATTTTGCCATCTTTACTCACCCATCATCTCGTACACAAACAAGTACATTTGGATCACCAAGGTGGGATGTTAAATTAATCAACAGGAAGCATTGCCTCCCAAAGGCAGCCTATTCCAGATCTATTCCTGGCCAATCTTCAAGGAATGTTCTTCTACTCATAGAGAAAATGTGTAAGAGCTGCAAACACAAGAAAATCGTGCTCTGTGCAGCAGGGTTCAGACCAGCATCCTTTGTTGCCTGATGTGGAAAATTCTGTCACCAGACCCCATCTGACCAAAGTCCCTTCCGAGAGCCACAACTTTTAAGAATTCTTATAAAAGCCTTCTGCAAGCTTGGAAAAACCAAACAAAAAGTAGAGAAATAGACTTACTTAATAAAGAGCAAACATCCTAGCCCTTACCTTTCCAACACACCCTTTGAACCTCACCATCTCCACTGAATTTTAGACAACACTTAGAGCTAAATATTTAGAGGCAGCCAAGTGTAAATGACCCTCCCTTTTGATATCACCCTCCTGGCCCTCAGTGCAAGGCTGGGCAGGCAGGAACATGAAGATGGAGAGTGAATTAGCTCAGATGGGGAACTTGTCAATCAAAGCTGCTAATGCAAGACCACAGCAGCACTCAGCTTTGACCTGAGCGGTGCCACCTGTCACACTGTGGCACTCTGACTGCTTGTCAGTGACCTGCTTTGGAGAGCAAGGATGCTGCTGCACGAGTCCTCCTGAAACTCAGCAAGGAAAATGCACCTGTCTGCTGGGCAGACATCAAGGCTTCCCAAAGTCTGCAACCAAATGAATTCTCAACAAATTCCAAGGAAGTCGTGGAGAAGAAAAACATGCAGTATAAATGAATAATACAGATAGAGGCTCCACAATGCTCTCCTGTGCTCCTGGCATGCTGTTAAAAAAATTCTCTGGAAAATTAGAGCACTTCTCACATCTGGCTGGGGCACAAGGTTGCACATGGAGACATCATGTGTTCCCTCACATCTACCATGAAATTTCAAGCAATTCCACACAGGAATACAATCTCCATATGCCAGGGAGCTCCAGAGAAATTGGAGGTATCTGCAAGGGAATGGAGGATGGCCCAGAGGAGGTAACATTCTTCTTCTTGGCTTATAGCTGAATTTATTTGGGTTTGTCTCTCCCTACCAGGAGCAGTGCAGAAGTTGACCTGGGCCCCTGACATGGACTGCAAACAGGTTTTGTCTCAAGCAATTTATTTATACCAGTACAGAGCTAGAGCTCACCCTGTTTTCCCTGTAACACTCCTGCCTTAGAGGCCTGTTTTCTGAACATCAATAACTGCAGGATTCACCAGAGATTACAATATTTTAAACAGAACATGTTTGAGGTTTGTTCAGGAGTATTAGTTTTCAGAAATGCAGTATATTTATTCATGCAGTTAATTACATAGACAGCAATAAAAACAAAAATGTTTCTTTTTTCTTGTAAGTGTAGGAGCAAAAAAGGAGAAAGTTCAGTTCTAACTAATCAACAGCCTTATCTCCTTCCTCACTGTTTAATCAAAATGTTTCCAGCATATACAGCTTGCAACGAAGACCCAAACAAGTTCATTTTCCTTAAGCAAGAAGCAAAGCAAAACCTTCAAAGCAAATAAGCCAAGCTTCACCTTCTGAATATAAAGCTATCCCAAAACAGCAGGAAATGAAGTCCTAGGAATTCAGGTTCCTGACAGTAGCAGGGCTCAGGACATGCATGGAGTGCTGGTGATGGGAGCAGTGAAGGTGGAATGCATGCCCTAGCACAGCCCTGTGCAATTCCCAGCTCTGGGACTGTGCCCTTCTGCCTCCCACAGCGCAGCCCACAGCAGCTTCAGCTCTTGTCATTTTATCAATGAGAACCAGAAATTCCTGAAGACCAGCTTTCACTGCACTTCATTATGTTTTTAGCATAAACTAGAAATCGATTGTGTCTCGTTAATAAAATTCCACCACAACAAACTAATTAGTGAGCCTCATTAATTTTTTATGCACGTTACTCCTGTGCATGAAGCCAGCTGACCTCTCAGTGAGTGGTGTCGCATACATTACACACTTCATGTTTTCTGCCTCCTTTTCTGTGATTTACAGTAGTTGCAACACGTTTTCCAAAAAGCAAAACCTGGCTTTTTTCAGTGAAGCTCAGAGCTGGCTTCTCCCTCCTGCCACGTAATGTGGCTAGCACAGGTCTTTCCCATGAGAATTTTTTCCTGTGTTTTATAAACAAAGATAAAGTTTGGATGTTATTAAAAACAGTGTCTTGAGATTTGGACAGTTCAAGCCTGGCCAATCAGGCCTAGGGGGAGGTTTCTGACTGACCAATCTGGGTGACCTCTGAAAAAATCTATATAAGTTGGAATCAAAATAATAAAACCCTCTTTTCATGCCACACTGAGAATCCAGGTCTTTTTCTCTGCTAGCGGCTCAACAGCGACAATGTAATTCCTGATTACGTTTGCCTAGCCCAGCACAGCCAGAGGATCAGGGAAGCAGAAAGACACCTCCAGGCCACTTCCACCTGCAGAACACAGTTGCAAGCAAAGCCTGGGCACAGCTGAGGGTACAGGGAAACACAAGGATTCAGTGATCCCTGAGAAAACCCATCTCTGCAGGGACTGAGGATGGGCAGTCTCTGTCCTGCTCAACCCCAGGATGATGCCAAATTCCATCCCACACAAACACTCAGCCTGGTGGTTTCACACCACCCAAAGGTCAGTCAGTCCATCCCAAAGCTGGCCTCAGCACTGCCCAAAGCACGGGATGTGCCACTACCAGTTGCAAGTGGCCATTAAATCTATAAAGCAGAAATAAAAGGATTTTAGGAATAAAATGAAACTTCTGCTTGAGTAAGGTCTCCTGGATCAGGCATTAAGTCTGCCTGGTATCTCTTTCCTGTGTCATTGCACACCTATTTTCTCCTTGTAAAGCACAGTATTGATTTTTAAATGTTTTCATTCACACTTAGAAGCTTTCCAAGATTGGACTTTATTCTTCAATATTATCCACTGAAGAGTGAAACACTGGAACAGATTGCCTGGGAACACCACAAGGTCTTCATGACTGGGAGGCCACAAGGACAGGCTGTCTGTAGGGAATTTCACGGGCAGAGCTGAGCTTTCCTTGGGACAGGGGCATGGACAAGATGACCCTTTATGTTCCCTTCCTGCCCTATTTCTCTATGAACACTCAAGCACACCAAGGGAGTTCACCTGCCCTTTGAGACAGCAGCAGGGAAGAAAACAGGTTATCCTACTTTATGTCATCCCTGTAAAATCCAACTATCTTGGAGCTTATCTGTAAGCCATACTCTGAATTTCTCAGATCTTACCAGTCACCACTATATATTGTACAAAAAGAGCAGCCACTCCTCACAACTGTACACCCATTTACAACAGTATTTCCTGAGATATTTCCAAGATAATCTTATCCTGATACTGGCCAATATTCACCGTGGGCATCAGTCATGTTCGCAGGGTTAATTTGTTAAAATACAGCAAAGTGGCAAGTACTAAGAAGCATTATCCAAGTGACAAGTGCTTATGCATATTTTATGAAGCATCTTCAACCACAGTTCAATGTATCCAAGAATACTTCTGAAAAATGGCAGATTCTGGAGGGGATTTGGAGAGGAAATGACATATAGAATAGGAGGACAGATGTTGCTAATTTATGATGCAAAGGCCTTCACTGAAAAGTGCACATTTTGCTTAAGATTCTCTACAAATGCTATTTTAATGCTGATTTCCTCCTCTTTAGAATTTCACGAACTCTTGTCTGTAAGAACTTCAGCTTGGCTCAGAAGTTTAGCTTGGATCAAAAGCAGCATCTGTAACCAGCAATTAAACTGGGGCTTCAGTACTGTGCATGTTTTTAAAGCATATCCACTTTTTAACAACACCACTTGGAAAAACACGGCTAAGCTGTACATCAGGAATGTGAGAGTGCATTTTGCCTCTTTGTCTTCCACTCTTGCCAGGATTATTGGGACTTTTTGACCTGCGACTAAATTCAGAACAGCAACAGAGTAGGAACCAGTGAGATGGATGGACTCTAATACCCAAAGAGGTCAGAAATCAGAAGCTAAATCATCTCTTAAAAAAAGAAAGGCAGGATTTATTGTCAGGCCCAAGTGCTCCATCAGTCACTCCCAATGCCTCATGCACACAATCTTGCTTTTCCTATCAATATCAAAGAGCGTTTTGAACATGAGTCAGTTGGTTCTCCTCTCCTCCTTTTCTGTTCCACCCCAAAAGGTTTGGGCTACAAATGAGGAAGATACTCATGTCCCACATGCAGGAATTTACAGATCCTTTTCTGCTTACCAGCCCCTCCACATGGATGTGTGGCTTCATAGCTCCTCTGCAGCTCTCCAAAGACAACCCACTACAGAGCAGATTATTTTCTGCAAGGCTGCAACAGAGGGGTCTGTGAAATCCTCCTTGTGTGCAAATATCAGTTAAAAATAAAAAAGGAGAACCATGCGCTGACTTCTCCTTCTGGCATTCATTTCAGATCCTGCAGGATCATGCCAAAGTGCAAATAAAAGGCAGACACCATCGTGTGCAGACGCTGCACTGAAAAACCTACATCAATCCAGGGCTTTCACTCTATCACAGGGCAGTGTTTGCTCCTCAGTTAAGGCAGCATTATTATTTCACATAAGGTGACATTTAAAAATCAAACACAACAAAAACCCCCACAACTTGACAGTTACATAAGTCAGCAATCAAAAAATTTCAAGAATTGGAGTTCCCTGTACAACCACATTGGGGTTAGAAGCATCAGGGGTCAACTGAAGAGCTGGGACAAGGCAGAAGAACTTCAGCCACCAACCCAGGCACACGATTTGGGGTGCCTCAAGATCAGCTCTTTGCTTGCACTGCTCAGCAGCATGAGCTCAAATCACAGCTCTGCATTTCGCTTCCAAGAGAATTTCTCAGCTCTGCTGCAAGCCAGGAATGCTGAGGTGAGTGAGACCCCAGAGAGCAGGGAAAGGCAGCATGGACTGCACCTATTTCTTTGGCACCACCCACCAAAGCCGTGGTGAAGGATTCCTAATCCATAATTCAGTGGCAGTCTCTACGCCCATGGATGGTTGCAGCCCAAACAATTAATGACCGTCAGCGTTAAAAGCTGCCGACAGCAGATCCCGAGGAGCTGCGTGGGGAAGGCAATGCTAATTATAAGCTGTGCTGCTGTCTGGGCTTCCCAAAAGCCAAGGGGACTCTGCTCCTGCAGCAGTGCTGCCTGGGGTGCACCGTCCACCCCCAGGTCACACAGCCACAGGGCCACCAGCACACCCTGGCAAGGAGGCTCTGTGCATGCCAGCACCAGCACCAGCTCGAGGCAGTTCTGCTGCGCTGCTCCCCGTGCTGGTGGGGCTGTCCCCAGGGGCAGAGGGCCCTGGGAAGGTCCCCAGGCACAGGCTGACCTCAGGGACCTGGCCAGACCCAGCACAGCCCCCTGGCAGCTCGGGGAGCTTGGCAGTGCTTCACGCTCACACACACCCACGGTGCTGCTGGAGGAGAGTGATTATCCTTGCACAGCACTATCTCTCCCATCCCAAGCAGAATTTATTTAGCTTTTTTTTTGTTTTAATCTGGTAAGTTGAAATTTCAGTGCACTTGTCTGCAAAAACACTGCATTACAAAGACACATAACAAATACCAACTGTTTATAGACTCTGTTATTTATTCCCAGTGTATCTTCCTACCTTTTACTGGCCACGTCTTTTATCAGCAATAACCAAGTACCTTTCAAGTTGACAACATGTTTGGTTTATGGCTGGAAAATGTATCCAAGTGTCTTCCAAGCCTGCTGTGGCTGCACAGAATTCAAATATCTCATTTTTGCAAAGATTAGTTTAGATGCTATTCACATGTTACTTCTGGGCTTTTTTTTGTTAATCAGCATTGTATTAGGATAGGCTTCTTAAGGCCATGCAAACTTTTCAAAATTGACAGTGTCAGTGCCCAGAACCAGGTCTCCCAGTCTACATATCACCCAAAATTATAGTGTCTGAAAAGAAAAACAATCATAATCAAGGTCCAAGCATTTCGAGAGGATAGGCCATTTCTAGTCAGCATTAAAGGGAGCTGGGCCACTAGAATATAGGAGGAAAATCAGCTGATGAAGAGTGACAAAAGAAAATAGTTAGCAACTGACTTTGTGGCAGCTTGCAGGGACACCTAAGGCATGTGCCTTGAAGGACTGCAAGGCAGAATTTCAGGGCAAGAGGAGAAAGCCTGAAAAAACCCAGAGACCACAGGTGTGTGCTGGCTGAGCACTCAGACATGGACTGCAGCCATGTCCATTGAAACAGAGAAGATGGTTTCACCTGCATGTATGACAAAAGCAGCATTGCAGTGAAGCCCAGAGGCTCCTCAGGGTGTGGGGTCACTCCTGCTCCCCTCCCACACCCAGGTACCAGCAGGAAGGACTCTGCCCTTGTCCTCCTCCTCCTCCCTCCCTGCCAGCCCTCCACCTCCTCACCAAGGCCTTGCTTCACATCACTCTTCCCATGATTTGTTTCCTTTTCAAAGTGCTGATTCTCAAGCAGTAATCATGCTTTTGTGTTTTTAATGTTTTGATTGTACTCAGTCCCCTGCTCTCCCCCAAGCCCCCTCCAGGTTCATGGCAGTGACACCTTCCCTTTAGATTCCCTCTCCAAGAGCCATCATTTCTCTCCCTAACTGAATTGTTGTCATGGAAATCATTCCTCCTCTCCATCTTACTGAAAGGCTTTAAAAAATCCAGCTCCCTGCTCCAGCACCTCTCCAGCAATCAGCCACACCACAGCTCCTCTCCAAGCACAGCACAGCCCCAACAGCTGTCCCACCCAACCTAAGGGAATATCAGGTCCCCAACACTAGGGATCATTTTCAGACCCCATTGGGGGGATTGCCAAGTTTGCCACACCACTTTAGTTCTCAGAGGTGCAGCCCCCTCACAGTTCAGGAGCCATTAGCTCTGAAATGCAGGGTGCAGCCACAGCCACCTGTTCCCTGTCTATATATACAGATATAGATGGAAAGTGTTTGAGGATTTTGTATTAAAATGTTTCTGCTTACATAACAGGCAGCGATTCTGCAGTCAAGAAATTCTATTTGTTTTTCCAGGCTGGAAAGTTAATTACTGAAAATCACCTTTGATGAACTTCCAAGACAAAGGCTGCTGGCTCCAGAAGCAGAGCATGGCTGAGCTGGCTCCAAAGAGAGGGGAAGAATCAACTGTGCTCAAAATAAAACCCAGGGAACTGCTGCACTGGGAAGCCGTGCCCAGGAGCTGGGGGCCACTGTGAGGAGAGGTTGAGACCACCAAAACCAGGCCACCTCCTTCAACTTGATCTGACTGACAAAGCCAGAGGTCAGTGTGAGGCCAAGGACAGCTTTTTGCACTTCCTTATAGGCAGGGCCTGCCCAGAGAACCAGGATTAAAATACCCTAAATCCCAGCTAGGAAGACACAAACAGGCATTCAGCCATGACTAATACCCAAATATTCTCAAGATGGAAAACAAGAACTCTCTTCCATGATCATTCACTGACAGAGTCCCATAAAACTACTAATTAGAATGGTGTTTACAGTCTATATTTCATTTCATCTGATGTTTTTACTCTGATTAGTTATTCTATCACCTGCAGAGAGCTAGTTAGCTGAATGCAAAGATGTCATTGGACTTAATCAACTAAAGTAGCATTTCATAGAGAGAATTCAGCTAGCTCCATCCTGCTCAGCGCTGTTACCCCCTTAATAACGTCTTTTAAAATTAAAGTTGAATGAAAGCTAAGAAGAGTCAAGTTAGGCCAGTGCTCAGAAAAGAAACATAGAAAAACCCAAAAATGGATGAGCTGCAAAAAAAGTGCATTACTGATTCTTTCTTCTGCATAAACACCTCAGCCAGGCACCAGAGCTTCTGGAGGAGTTACCAAACAAGGTTTAGTGGTCCTGCATTCCCAGAATATCCAGTGCATCTGCTTGGAGGAGCAACATCTTCTCACCCCAAGCCATCCAGACTACCTGAATTGTTTTCAGATTTCACATATGATGAGAAGGTGTTCTCTCCCTCCCAGAGAGGGTGTCAGTGACCTCAGTCTCTCACACTGTCCCACATCACAGCAAGCCCTCCCCAGGGCTGCTGGAGCAGCAGCATCACTTCTGTGTCTTCCCTGCACACAGCCCTGCAGAATGGCTTTTTATCACTCCACGCCAGGCTGATGTTTGTGCTGTTCAGAGCCCACTGGAACCTCAGATCCTTGCCTGAAGTGCTGCCTTGCCTGCTCCTCGCCGGCTGCTGCAATTCTTGCCCCAAGCTATCACTTGGCCCTTTCATCCCTTGTTCCAGATCACCATTTCAATCTGCCCAGATTATTTTAAGAAAGCACTCTGGTTCTTCTTCCCCAGGCATCTGCAGTCTCGCCCGACTTTACATCACCTGTCAGTTTAACAAACCTACTCTCCATTCCATTACCCAGATTGATAATGAAAATATTGAACAGAGATGGACAGAAGCCAGCCCTGCAGAGCCTCACAGATTTTTCTGGGAATTCAAGATAAATGGGCTGTTCCATAAAGCCCTCCCTCCTCTCTTCACTCTGTTTTAAACCCTAGTACCACTTTCATCATTTTCTGTCCTCCAGACAGCTCCCACCTCACACACAACTGACACACTGTCCCGCAGCACTGTCCAGCATCTCTGGGGCACCTGAAGCCCCCCAAACCCCCTGAAAATACCTCAAATCCCAGGGGATGGGGAGGTCTCCCCTTGCTGAGAGATGCTGGCACCTCTGGCCTTTCTCAGCCAGGGAACCAGCACCCTGGCTGGTGAACGACGCAAATATGTTTTGGCTTTGGAACAAAAATTGTTGCTTTTTTCCCTCCATTTAGCTTCCTAATCACAGTTAGCCAAGCTTGAAAATGCTGTCGTGCATTATGCAATAATCCACAGAGGGCAGGGGATTTTGCAGAAACTGTATGCTGTAATGAAAAGCATTTCCCCCCCTGTGCCAAGGGGCAAAAGAACCCCCAACCCACACAAAACAAACAAAACCTCTGTCCTCTAAGAGACTTTTACCAGTTCTTTGTTCCACTTTAGTCGTACAGCTGCTGACAATGCTTCTGACAAAAGCCGAGCAGAAACAGCTCAATTTGCAAAGAGCTGGGCTGTGTTCACCTCTACAAAAGCCATACACTGATTTGCCCCAAATTCCACTAAAAAAACCTAGTAAATGCTGTTCTCCAATTGAGGGACTGGGCTTTCTTTTTTGAAGGAAAAAAGCCATTATTTAGTTATTAGAGTGGCAAAATATCTTCCTCTACAAGACACAGAACACTGAAATGTTCTAAAATTAATAAACTGCTCTACTTGGTGCATTTTAAAATTAGATTTCCTTTTTCAGAGAACCTGTATGCAAAGTTGCAGCCTGATGCAAATTGAAACAGTAATAAACACTTCAAAAACATGTTTATAATAGAAATGCTAACAAATCCTTAACTATAATGCTAATGGCTTGCTAGGCAGCTCTATAATGTAAAATTAATCCTTAACATGCCTTAATTTTTTTTCCACTGGGTCATTTAATAATGTGATAACTCATTTCTTTCCCCTGCCTTCATCTCTCACATTGCCATGGAGACAATTGTGAATCAGATATAAATAAAAATACTCTAACACTGTGGCACCACATGTTCTTTTGATCTGTTGCCAACACGATTTTAAAATTACAGGAATTTACAGGAGCTCAATAATTAACAATTCATTGGCTAAAAACAAGTGATTTCTTAGCAAGTTTCCTGGTGATTTGCTAACTCAGGAATGCTCACAAACACGAGCAAGAAATTAAAAGTTCTGTATTTCCTTTCAAAGATCTACCTTGCATTTCAATCAGCAACTCAGAGGCAAGCAATTATTGCAGGCCAGAGCCCAAGAGCCAACACTGCATTTCCTTTCGTGGTCTCATCACTCTCGGTGTGATTCCTAATGGGAATAATTTTTAAGGTAATTTTTAATTGTTTAAGCTCAGAATTTACTGAGAAGGAAAACCAGAAGTGTGCAGTGAACAAATTTATTGCTAGCCTCTATTATCTGAAGTGTCAAAACGAGGCCATGGATCCCTGCTTCTGTATTAGTTTGTTAAGTACATCCAGCACTAGAAAGATTAAGATTAATTATGCATTAATGATCTTGACACCCCTTAATTGCTACCCACTGATAGAGGCCATAATCCCTGATATTATCCATGTTCTCAGGAATTCTGATGCAGAACTCTCCTCCACGACAACACTGCCATGGATTTCACAGTCAAGAACTGTGTCTCGGGTTTTACAGAGGCTTTTATGCAACTCCAACATTTTTATTTGCAGTTATATAAACCCCTCAGTTAAGCAGCATTATTACACCATTTATGTGCTATTCTGTCCAGCCTCACCAGATATTCCCAGCCCAGCATCCCAATGGGGGAATGTGTTTCTCTGCACAGCGTTTTCCATTCTCTGCAGCCTTAGAAGTGGAAGGGGCAGCATGGGCTGACCAAGTTATTAATCATTGCCATGTCTGTTCCACTAAAACATCTCAGCTACAACTCTACAAATACCTCTGTGCATCACAGGGAAACCTCACGTACACAAGGTCTTGTAAAAAAGCCCCCAGCTCCAATAACTGTTTTGTCCAAAAGGATTCCAAGTGATTTAAGAGCTCAAGTCTGACTCTCAAGAGCAACATAAGCACCTAAAGAGTTTAAATAATAGTGAGGGCTCAATGGCTCAGAGCTTGCCTTCCCAATATAATTCCTGCTGTAACAGCTAATTATAATTAGTGATACACTTGATACCAGCCCCATCCTTTTGGTGACTTACAATGATCTGCTTCTACAGCAGGCTAGGGGAGGAAAATAAAGGAAAAAGAGGAAAAAAAATGGAAGAGAGGAAAAAAGGTCACTCCTTCCCATGACAGCTGCTGTGAGCTGGTCCATGGGGAAATAACACATGTCGACCAGCCCCACCAGCTGTCTGCAGATGGAGAACTCCAGCAGCAGCTGCTGCAGCTTTGGCTCTGCCCTCTGCTCCTCTGCCCTGACTCACAGGTGGACACCTCCAGCGGCCAGTGCTGCCAGAAATGGGACAGCAGTGCACCTGAGGCAGCTGCTTGCTCTGTCAGCATGTACAGGGCAATGGCACTGGGGCCCTGCTTTGAATCCAAACCCTAAATAAGTGCAAGAGATAATGATTGGATCAAACCTATGGCTGGTAACCAGCATGGAAATATAAACACAGAGCACCCATTTTTTATAAGGGAAATACAGTCTTTTTTGCCTCCCTGCCACTAGATCTTGGTATTTTATCAAGCAAAGCCAGCTGGTGTATTAGTGAGGGACACAAATAACCCCAAAATGCAGAAACACTGCCTGGTGTTCAGTCCTGCACAGTGGATAACCCCAGGCCCATCACCACAGGGATGAGCAGGGACACACAGACCTTCTGCACTTGGACACTCCACCTTCAGCTTCCCAGGAAATAGCAAACAGCCATGGGAGATGCAGAAAGAATGAAACTCAACTGAGAAAGCAAAAAGTAAGGACAGAAGGGGCTCTTCTTCACTTTTTGCACAATTTGACCTAAATTACGTGCCCAATCTAAGCAGCCAGGAGTGAATTTGAGAGAAAATAAGTTACTAGAGGGCTTTAGCCTCCTGCATAGCTCTGCTACAGAAAAGCTGCACGACTTCCATATCTCTTAATGGGCAGCTTTTGCCTACTGCCTATGTCCAATTCCTCCCTTTTATACGGCTCAGTAGTCTAAAAATAAAGTTAAATATAAACATTTACAGCCATACCACAGCGTCAAGGCAGGAGGGAATTTTTGGTTGAGTGAGAGGGCTTAATGCACAAAATAACTTTGACATTTTGTTGTACTACCTGAAAAACTCTTCAACACCTACAGCCTGGCTAAGACATTTGAAAATACAGATGATCTTCCAATCAATACCCAGCCTATCCTTGGGAGCAAAGCAAAGCATAACAGTGCCATGTTATATATCAACTATCCCAGTCAGACAAATCAATGATTCATGGTTTTTCCAAAGGCCATCCCAAACCACAACCTTCTGCTTCCTTACTGGTGCACAGGACTCTCAATTAGCCTGGGAATATTTTCATAGCAAAAGGAACCAGTCTGGTGACCTGACTCAAATGCACTCCCCTGAGGAAAATCCCACTGATGGGCAAGGCTGGCATTGCTTGGTCTGAAATCCCATCAGCTCCAACTGTTGAGCCTGGACAAGAGAAAACCTGATGGGGAAATGTAGCAAGAGCTTTGGGGAGACACAAGAAGGAAGAAACCTCAGTCCTCAAGGCATCTGGAGCCATCAGCTGCAGGAGTCACCTCGGTCTGGCTGGGAGGCAGCCAGGCAGGACTTAGGATGGCAGCCTAATTTTGCAAACATTATCTCTGCTTTAGACTGGAGAAATGAGACACGCAGAGATGAAGCGTCTGCTGAAATTCAGAGCCCAGCCACTGTGCAGAACTTAACACACATCTCTTGATCAGTTTAATAACTTAAAATACAGAGGTATCTCCTGCTCTCCACCATCCATATACCTCAGTAACCCTTAAACATTCAAAAGGGAGCAGCAAAGCCTACACACCAATTAAATCATGTTTCAGTAAAATACCATCTTTGTGATGGATGCTCTGCGATATCCTGTGTGCTCCTTCTGTGGGGCTCTGCTTTTCATCAGCTGCTGCAGCATGGGGTTTATAACACACAAATTCCCTCCCTTGTTAGGATTTCGCTGCCTGTGTTCTCTCACAACGGCTCCCTATATTTATTAGCAGTTTGATAACAGAGCAAAGCACTTGTGAAATTGGCCCCAAGCTCCGCTCGGTGAACTGTGAATTAACTGTAAATATAATTAGAGCTGTACCTCACACTCGGGACTGGGAGGAACAGGAGGTCTGCCCCAGAGCTGTTACTACAGCAGTACACAAGTCCAGGGCTGATAAAAATAGCAAACCCCAGCTAAAAGAGCAGAATTAATTACATCAACTGTTAAAACAAGCCACACAGAGTGCTTGTTCCCCTGCTTTAAAATTAAGAGGAAATTCCTTCCTGCACTGTTTGGGGAACGAGCAATGATTTGAGCAGCCACAGTGCCTTCCCAGTGCATGATGGAATTCCATGAGTTCTGACTCCAGAAAGCACTGCTCAGTCACAGAGAAAAATTAAACCAAAATTTTCTTAGATAGATGACCAAACTGATTTTCAAAAGGACCCATCTGCACCCTTTTAGAGAAATCCAGCCTTCTGGTAAGATGATGAACACAGCCATTGTGAGCACCCTCAGGCAGCTCCTCCTCAGTGAGGGGACCACTGCTCTCCTAAGACAAGCAGTAAAAGATGAGCAGGGCTGCAATGGAAGGGCAAAGAGAGGTGTGAGCTGTGACAGCTGAAAACCCAAGGTATTTTCAAGAAATGATGTACTGTTCACCCTCTTGGACTGAGGGAGCCTCAGCAGGCAGGAGGGAAGGTGATAACAGGTCAGCAAGGACCAGAGAGGGCAGAATCAGCTCAATTTGAGTGCAGTAAATAACAGATGGAGTGATTCCAAAAGGGGATCTATCAGGAAAACTGCAGCAATGGCCACAAGTTACAGTTTGGAAGACTTAGTGTAGGGGTCAGGAAAGCTTTGCCGCAGAGAGAGCACAGGAATGGGGTGAATCCCCATCCCAGGGGAGGAGGCTTTGCTGCTCCATTGAGCAAAACCATTGCCATGTGGGCACCTGTTCTGCTCCAAGCAGGAGGCTGGAAACCTCCAGAAACCTTCCAACTGAGTTTTCTACAGTGGTATGAGATACAACCTGTGTGAGATTAAAGGAGTTGCATTTGGTATGGGCTATGAAAAAACTTTCAGGAGAGAGCGACAATAAAGGTTTTCAGGATTTAAAACCAAAATTCGTTTGGGCCATGAAGTAGAGGAAAAGTGGGAAGCCCAGAGGATGAGATGCCTTTCTACCAGAACTGCTTTTCTATGAAGACAGTCTGATCTTTGCAGGGCATCGAGCTGAGATCCACAGCAAAGGGGAAATGCTCAGCCAGCACAGCAATCCCTTCCCAATCCTGCTGAGGACAGAGGCTCCAAACCCTTCACCAGGGATAACTAGCACAGACATCCCCATGACCCAGCTGCCTCCTCCTCCTCCTCCCCATCCCATGGCAGAGGCATTTCCCAGCCCCAAGCTGCAGCAGCAGCAGGGAATATCTCTGGGTAATGCAAACAAAACCAGGACACTGCACCCATGCACACATTTCTGACCTAAATCCGTGCCAGCGCAGGCAGCAATGCCATAAATCGAACAAAAAGCCTTGTAACATAATGTCTCCTTGTGTTGCCTTCTTCCATAAACAAGCAAGATTTATGCATTCCAGGGGCTATTAACAAGAGCCATTTGTCTTTATTTCTGCATCTAACTAATGGAGACACCAGCAACATTGATGAGCCACGTGGGATTAATTAATAAAGCCATTTTCAAGGGGGTATCCGTGGACTTGGTTTCTCTCATACTAAAGGAAATGTCAGAGCATTTCTTCAAAGCATAGGATGAAATTTCATTTAAGAGACCAATGGCCCATGTGAGTGCAATCATTACCCAGCCTAACAAAAAATTATCAGTGTCCAAAAGGTTGATGACTTTCTCAAGTTTTCTTTAATTACTGCATTTTACAGTTATTAAAGCACCACAGCAAATCTAATCCAACAAGGCCAAGAAAGGGTAAAAAAAGGAAAAAAAAAAAAAGTCAGAGGGTCCATCTGGCTCCACTCTTGAGTTGCTGATGGCCAGAACTGAAGTGGTTCTTTTAGATACCCATTTCAAACCAGTCAGGAGGAACCTGGAAATCAGGAATCTCCTCTTTCCCAGGAGAATCACATAAATGAGAATAAAGAAAAAAATGCTAAAAAAATCCTCATGGTTCCACAATAAATCAAAGGTTCAGCATGGCATAGTATCCTAGAGTTTCATGTTTTCTGTAGATTCATCTTCTATTGAGTGACCACGTTGGGACATGGAGCAACAAAATGAGGGGTGGGAGGACAGGACTGACCGGAAATACTGGAGACAGTTGAAACTTTGTAAATATGAGCTTTCACCAAGATGACACAAACAGAAATGAGTCATTAACTTAATTCATTTTATGAAAAAGTTGAATAAAGGTTAATAGAAAATTAGTCATCTTTCCTTAGGTTTTTTTCCTATCCATCCTACGTAATTTAATTAAAAACGTGCTGTAGAGTTCCAGAGGATGATTAAAAATAACCTCTCATTTTCTATTAAACTCCTTAGGTTTGTACAGGAATTCCTATAGAACCTTATTAAATTTCTGTTTACCTCTGCTGCATTTAATTTCTATTCTGCACATCTTTTCTTTAAGTCCAGAGGGATTTCATGATGGTGGTGGCTTATTAAATAAATATTCTTTCCCATGGCTGGCAGTCCAAACTTTAGATCAGTGCCGAACACCCACAGTGTAAATCTCTTTAAAAAGCAACATTAGTAGCTTTGCTTTTCTGAATGGAGCACAGGAAGACAGTTGAAAAGAACTTTTCCAGCTATCACTGCTGTAACTTAGCACAAGAAGACAGGAATAAGGTTGGTATTGCTGCTGTTGGTTGGAGTTATTTACTTCTTGGTGTTTTAATTTCACAGTGCTACATGAAAGAATACAACCCATAGCAACTCAGTCGCTCTGCAGGCTTGCTGAAAGCCAAAAATGTTTTTTCCCAGTTCTCTGTTGCTGTGGAGCTACAGTACAGAGCTCTGTAGCATTTATTAAAATAAAGCTAGATTGCTTTACAACAGGTAGGATATATTCAACAAAACTAAAACAGTCCAGAGCTGGCAGGCATACTGAACCTATTAAAAATGGTAGAGCAGCTCTGGTTTCCTTAGTCAAGCACATCACTCTTGCTGTCAGTCTCCTTGAGAATTTGATCCAGCTAAATTCACTCAGCTGTTTCTGTGTTCAGTCCATCCAGACTAAACGGTGACAAATCAGAAGGCCAGAAAGGTTTGTACAAATTCCACAAGACCTACTTCAATTTTTAACGAGCAAATGAAGATCAAACCTCACACCCAGCACCCACCCTGCTCTGCACATCCAATAATGCAGGATGCTGGCTTTGGGGCTGGAAGATCCAAGTTTGATATCAACAGACTTGTGTGCAAAGAAAGAATGTGGAAAGAATGTGCCTTTTTGAAACTAATTGTGAAATAAGAAAAGATTCTTTAATATCGTGCAGCCAATCCTAAGGGGAACAATTACTAGGAGATTAAAAAGAACAGAGAGGGGCAAAAAAAGATCAGATTTACAGTCAGTACATTTCATTAGGAAAGCCTGTGGATTTGACAGTCACCTTGAGCAGCATTAGGGAGGGAAGGGAGGAGCCAATAAACATCCCGAGGCTGTAACATTGCAGTTCTGCCCTCAGGTAGCTGCGCTGCCATTAAAGGCCAAATCTAATAAGAACTTGTACTGCCGTGCAAGCCAGCAAAACCTTCAATAATCAATTCAACTGAGATAAGGCTGCAGCTGATTCCACATACACAGAGCACTCAAGCCCAGGTCCCTCATCAGTTTTCCGGGATCAATATTCATCAATGCATGGCAGTCAGGCACATATCCATCATCCTAAAGGTTGGGATCGAACACCAGGGCTCTGAGCACAGAACAGGAACCATCTCTTATTTTTCATTGCAAAGCTGAGACAAGGTTTGACTAAACCATTTTGTTCCCCAAGAATGGTGTAGGAGGAGGACTGAAGAGAAACATTTTTGTTTAGAAAAAACACCGAATTATCTGAGAGGGGCCTGTATTCTTGAAGACCTGGAATGAGAATCCCAGCTATAATCAGTAAGCAAAGGACCTTGCAGCAGGTGTCTAACTGCCATGGACCCTGTTGCCTCACGGTTTTATTGCCACTGAGCCTTGTCTAGCTTTCCATCCTAACACAAGATTTTCTTTTCTGAATAGAACGGAATAATTCCTAATTTGAATTCCACTGCACAACAGAAACAGCCTGTAAAATCTTAAAAAGAAGCCAGTTCCCTCTAGCAGAATAGAAGATATATTAGGCTTCAGGACTGTATAGAGCAGAACATAAAATTAAAATAACAGACATCATAGAGTTTGATAGCATCTTCCAGTCTCAAAGATCTCAAATACATTACTAAGTGCAACAGCCATTGCTCTGCTAGAAAACTGCACATCTCCAAAGTGAATCACATATTCAAGAGAGGAGTTGAAAAGTCTTTATGTAAATGGAAAGTACTTTGTTGATCCACAAACTGCTACCAGCTCTGGGAGGGAGCACAGCAGCACTGCACAAAGGTCATAACATTCACCATAGGTGTGCCTGGTACTCCAGCTCCGTTTAGACAGCATCAGTAAATTAGCATTTACTCTCTCACCAGCAGAGAAAGATCATCCCATAAATGTGTTTTCAGCAGCTTTATGTAATTCAGAATCTTCACTTTCTTTGCTCTCCCCAGTATTTAGTGCTTAAAGAGCAGATTCTGTGGTTAAAAATTGGTATTGCAATAAAGCAATGTAATAATAATATTCTTTTTCAAGCCGACTCCCACAGGCTCCTCACTAAATGGTTTAATTCAAAATGATAGTTAACAGTTGACTCAGTGTTTTCATTAGTGGCTAGTTTTTCTCCTTTTTTTTTTAAGTTTTGGGTTTACAGAGATAAAAAGAAAGCAAGCACAATCTGTTCTACAAAGTTTCTGAAGTTCCCAGTTCAGTGTTGTTGATTCAAAGCAGTCCAATAGACTTTTATTTTTTTAACTCTTATTTCTTTTTTTATTATGTGTCTTTTAAGAATAAGCTTGGTTTATCCTTTATCCTCTTTCTGCAGGCACAGGAGAGTCAGATCTATACTCAATATCCAACTTCCCCAAAGAGAAACTCATTCTAACAGATTTTTTTTTTTAATGCAAAACCTAGAATTCAATTTTTAGGTCTCTCAAATACCTCCCGATGCTGATAAACAGGAGCATAATCCAAGTAAAATAAGTGTCTCAAATCCTCACAGCTAAACTCCAATTTCTGTGCAAATTTTAAATGTTGCCCTCCAGTTCCAAAGAGTTACTCGTTGCACAAGCAGATAGTAAAGGCAGTGACCCGATTTATCATGGCAAGTGTATAAAGTGCCAGAAAATACTGCAGAGGAAAGCTCAAAATTAGCCATTCCAGTACCTTCATAAGCAACAGAAAAAAAACACAGAACTCTTCCGAGCCACCAAGCAGGTCTGCAACCTCTGACATTTCATTATGAGAGCTTGCTTTCCAAGTCATTAATTTGCCAGCATTTCTGCAGTATTTCATAACTCCACAAGAGCAGCAAACTAAAGCATCTTGAAATCAAATGCCCAAAGACTTCCCATCCATTACAAGCCACAGAAAACAGCTGGAGTTCCACCTAAATATCCATAGCACAGCTGTGCCTCAGGGCCAGGCATGAATTAATGCCCCTCAAAGCCAAAATCTGGACATGCTTTGATTCTCCACTGATTTTCCACAATGGGAGCAATCTTCAAAAGGGGAAAATATCAGGCTGAAAAATTCTGGTTGAAGTTGGAGACACTGAGCATTTGAGCATCCATAAAGACATTGCAAGGATCCTCTGGTAGCGAAGCAAAGAAAAACAGCAACCTGCAGGACTGAGTTTGACTCCCAGAGTTAGACAAGCTTTTGAAGATCCAGCCCTTATGCACTCATTCTGAGAAATGCCAGCAGCTAAACTTTGCCATATTTGAGTGCAGGGAAAGAAGAGTTCCTGGAGCAGAGCCTGTCAGATTTATTATTTTCTCTGCTTCCCATAAAACCTTCCACCAGAAAATCCAAATTTTTATATGAATTTTTTAAAAGGATGTTATCTCTTAAAGCTTCCAATATAGCAACTAGTCCCTAACCCACCCCACAAGGCAATCTCTACCCAATGCTCATGTGCACTGGAGAGATACAATTCTGCATTTTTCCTTGACTCAAGCTCCTGCTCACCAGGAATAAGTTGGGCAACATGAGAAATATACAGGTGGCAGACCAGAGACATGTGCAAGCAGAGGAATGCAAATCAGGCTGGAGGCACAATGTGGAAAATCCTGCCTGTGGGAGAAGCACCAACTCCATAATTTAACACTGTCCTTGTGAGTAACATCAAAATACAACCCAGAATATATAAGATATATCCAGGAATCACCTCCTGCCAGGAGGGAATGGCTCATGATGGATACAGAGGGATGAGGAGGCAGGTTGTCATTGCTGTGATGGCATTTCTTACTTGAGCACAAATAAATACCCAACTGGAATTGCATACATACCAGAAATGTATTTTTGCTTGTGTTATGCCCTTTGCCATTCACATGCTGTAACTACTTTTTGCCGAACTTAGAAATACAAGTGGAACCTTCAAAACCATCACTGTGACACCAAACAGACCCCATGTGGAACAGGCCTGACAGCATCACCTGAGACACCTCTAAATTGCCTCTGCTAGGAGAGGAAAATTATTTCAATGGGAAGAAGAAATTATTTGGGTCAGGATTTAAAATTTTCAGCTTCACTTAGTCACCCCACCCACCAAGATAAATCCCGTTTAGCAACTCCATCCCTCCATTCAGGGCACACATTGATGCCAGCAAACACTCGTTCATTTTTTGCTGAAACAAACTATTAAAACCATCTGATCTGGCAATTGAGAGCATCTTTCAAAAGACTGACCAAAAGCAGGAGAATACTTAGGATATCCCAGTCATCCATTCCTTATGCACCCTGCACAGCAAAGACTTGAGCACGTATCACCTCAGAGAGCTTTCTTCCTTGATATAGAGGACAGAGGAAGAAAAATACAATTGACACGTGCCACAGCAGCTGCTAGTTGTCCACGGAAATAAAAGGGAAAATGCCATTTCTGCTCCTACAGCCAGGAGCATGACTGTTGCACCCTGAAGCAGAACACAGCCTGCAAAGGTAATTCCTGGCAGTGGTACAGAAAAACCACTCTCGTGACAACACAAGTCAGGAAATTACTTCTCAGGAGTTTACAGCCTTGAGAATACCAGAAGGAAAAAAAGAAATACACCTAATTTCACCTGCATGTACTGTAGGTGCTCCATACACTGCACATTTGTCATATTAGTGTGAGCACATTATTATGCAGGGATACATCAGAAACTGCTACCAAGGTAACACGGATGGTAATAAACAGCAGCCAGAGGAAGCACACCACCAGGAAGACAATGCATTTCCTCAGGTTATATTTTCACTCCCCCTCTTAAAGCCTCTTTGGTTATTAACATATCAAATGTTGGTTTTGTATAATTTGACATCTTTTGTGGTTTTGGAGAATTAAGATCAGAGTCTTAAATAGCTCTGCTAGAAGAAAAAATTCTCATTAAGGATTGAAGATGAAGTGCTCCGAGATTTCTCACACGAGGGACTCTCCAGAGGAGACATATTTGTGTGAGTCAACAGCATATGTCACACCCGGAAAATAACACATTTGAATGTGACCTTTTCTCTACTAGTTTTATTTAATGAACAAACAGAAGAAATCTTCAGCACTTCATTCCCAAAGGGTGCATGGCAAGGCACGGGTTAAGTTGATTTCCAAATCTCACCATGACAGACAGAGAACTTTCCAATTCTGGCACAGATCTGGAGAGAATGGCAGCACAGGGCAAACAAAAGGATTTGTTTCCCTTTTTATGATAAGATGACAATTCAGGAGTCTAGCAAATCCTTAAAAAGAAGTCTCTAGTGGATGGATGCAAACACAAATGAGCCCAGGCACCTCTGCTGCTGTTTTGCCGATCCCATTTATACACCTGGCCCAGATCAGCAAAGGGAAAATTGAGCTCTTTCAGGGGGCCAGATGGGCTCTCAGTCTCAGGTGTTGACAGTTTTCATTTCTTAACTGTTTTACAAATGAATGTGGATGTTTAGGGAAGAATTTCCATTTTTATTCAGTGTATGAGAATGGCCTTTCTGGATATAGCTGTCTCACAAAAGAAGCCACTGCTTGATCATGGCCCCAGCTCATCCAGAAAAAGGCTGAGGACTGTAAAGACTTGGCAGGGGAGCACTTGGGAAAGGCTGCTCCTTCCCCAGCCCCTCTTGCCTGTGTGCATTGAGTCAGGTTCCCTGGCTTTCGTGGCAGCCCTTTTATTATTATTATTACTACTACTACTATTATTACTATTCCCAAGACAGCACCAAAACCTGATAAAATAGGAGGGAGGCAAGCTGGGCTCTATTTTGCCCTGCTGAGCACTAACATAATTACCCATGTCCCAAGTGCACTACAGTGCCTTTGTGACTGGAAGTGATTCACAGTGCAAAGGGCCTCAACTGGAATTTAAATTCCCAGGGTAGGCCATTGGGTTTACAGATACCAAAAAAAAAAAAAAAGGAAAAAACATAAAAGTCTCAAAATGGGTACATTTGATCTAAATGTCTTGGAGAGACAGATATTGAACTCTACGGTACTATATTTAGACTCACTTTTCAAAGGATAAATGCATTTCAAATCTCTTCATTACTTCCATTCTTCAGCAGTGGTTTATTCTGCCAAGAACAAACCCATCATGCTTCGGAGAGGAACGTGGGGTCACTCTTCCCACAGCAGAGCTTGAGGGTCCCTTCCCCACCTGAGAAACATTCCCGTGAAGACATGGCAGGGGCAGAGGGTACTTCTTGGCTCAAGGGTTGGGTGAGGGCTAGGGGTGGAAAACCCCACCCAGACCAACCTGGCTGTGCCCAGGCTGCCCCTCTCCACCAGCAGGACCAGGGATCCTGCTCCCCTGTGCACAGACACCGAGGTGAAAGCAGGACAAATTGCCTCTGAAGCAGCCCACTCCCTGCAGCGATTAAACACAGAACCAAAACACCCTTTCAGGATGACTAATTGTTAGACAAGATACATCCCACATGTGGCACACTCCTCCCCAGCATCATCAGCCCAAATTCAATATGCAGGAAGCAAAAGGCACTGCTGTCTTCTGGCTACCTGTGAAAAGCCACGGGGCACTGATCCAGGGATGGATCTTCCCTGCAGAGCCAAGCCAGGCTGCCTCTGGAGTTGTCTCTGGAGTTCTGTCCCCACAGCAAAACTGCTGAGCATCCACATGGAGCCCGGTGGCCCCTGGGGACATGGTGTGCAGGATCAGTGCTGGCACAGCAGCTCCAGCCTGGCTCCAAATGCAGGTCAGCTCCACTCTGCTGCTAGCACAACACAGACCCAACTGCAGTGCTGGATGGGGTGTGTGTGGCCCATGAAGAGCCCTGCTGGGGATGACCAGACCCTGTGGCCCACAGGTCACCACACCCCAAGGCCACGTGGACCAACTAACTCCCAAGTGTGAAGTGCCACGAGAGCCTCTGGTAGCAAGGTCTTTACCAAATTTCAGCCCAGAAATAAGGTCAGCTGCAAGGAGGGCATCCAATTTGAACAGGTCAGGCATTATCTGGAGGGATAAGCACGACAGACTCTCCAACCACTGCAACAACACATTTTACAGAGAGCTCTAAGTCAGCACAGATTTAAGAAGCTGCATACTTGAAATGTCTCTGAAGAATACTAAAATGAAAACTCGGTCACACTGCACTGTGACTACTGTGGAGCACTATTAAAGGGAAGCTAACATTTGTTTTCAATTACTCAACATATATCTGAAAGACTAAAGTTGTCTCCAAAGTATTAGATAAATGTGTGTGTTTACTGTGCATTTGTGCATGGAAAATAAAAGTTATCTGACAGCCACTTCCGAATACCAATATTTTACCAATATCATTATATCAACATCTAACGAGTCTCCCTGGGTTTCAAAACATGTGAAAAGGCAAAATTAGGAAGCAGAGGTAGCTGAACACTGCTCTTCAAAATGTAGAATAAATGCAAATTATAAAGCTAGGATTTTATTCCCCTATCTCCATTTTGTTCATAGCAGATCCCATTGCCACTTCTTTTCAAACTCTCCTGAAAAAGTGACAGAAAGCAGGAAAGTTTGTGGCAAATGCAGAATGACATCCATAAATTTATGAACTAACTAGAGTGACATTCAGTGCAATGCAAAGTGCTCTGCGATCAATAGCCATGAGCATCAATTCCCCACGAACAGCATTCCTGTGCCACCGCCTCCCACCAACAACAGGCAATGCCGTTTTGTGCTGAACTTCACCGTCACTGCAATCTCCCGTAATCGATGCTATCGATGGTATGTGAGATCAGGAGCTGTGAGCACAGCACCGAGGCAGCGGAAAATGGGAAATGGGAGTGGAAATGGGAAATGGGAATGGCAGGGACAGCGCAGGGCACGCAGCGCTCCCGCAGGGTTGCTTAGCAATAGTCCCTGCCTGCCCAGCCCTGGCTGCTCCTACACCCACAGCAGACATTCCAACGGCAATCCAAACGCTGGCGAGGAGAAGCAGTAGGAATAACCGCATGCATGCAAAATAAATAACTGCTCTGCCTTTGCTATGTGATTTAAGAAAATTTAAGTCCCAGTTCTCGGTATCATTGCAGGAAGCAGCGGGTGGTGTTGGTTGACTTCAATGCAAAGCTTACTGTGCGCAGAAAGAGACATGAAAAACAGCCTGGGAATCAGAGGGCTTGAGCACAGCCCCACTCGTTTGTGATCAATAATGGTTTTGCCTCTCCTTCTGTTGCAAAGTGTCAGCAGAGAGTAAACTTCTCCCACATACCAGAAAGGTTTGCTGAGGATCCACTCGGGGTGGATTAACAGCATCCCTGACAGCTGAGACAATCACACAGCACATGTTTGAGGGCTGCAGTGGCAGACAGGGCTCTGGAGCAGAGCAGGGATGGGAGCAGAGGTGCACACTGTCCCTGCAGATGGGGCAGCCTTGATGCCCAAAACCCACAGAGATGCTGCTTAGACATGGATAAAGGCAGCTGTGTAACCTGCAGCTAATGCCTCACACAGGAGACACCCTGAACACCCAAGCAACAGCAAGTGAACAGGTTGTTTAATTTTTTGTTACTCTTCACATTAAGCCCTTCAATTTAAGATTTAATTCCGATTTATTAGACATATATTAGGTGCTCAATTCCTACTGATAATTGCTAAAAGTGACCTGCAATGATAACAACGTAATCCTTCCATTTCTGTATTGCCTCCAGATAGCCCCAAACAAGGCCATGGGGGGAAAAAAGAGCTTCTCCTTCCCTTTTTCAGCATCTGCTGCAAACAGGAGGTTTCTGCTGAGCAACTTGCCCACTTTGCCCAGTTATCAGCACCTTCACTGCCCAGGACCCAGAGATCCCCATGGGGACCAAGTAAATGGTCAGCAGGGGCAGGGTGGATTCAGCATCCCTGTGGAACACATATGAGGGATGCCTCAGAGTCAATCACTGAAAATCCCTCTGCATCAAACCCTGCCAGAGCAGTTAGACCATAAACTAATAACTGTCCATCTCCATTTGTTTGCAATGCTGCGAAGACGGCTTTTATAATTCTCTTAGAGATATAAAAGAGGCACTCTGATTTTACTTTAAATGAAAGTGTGTGATAATGTTAGCTGCTGGTAAACCTCAAAGACAGTATTTATACAGCATCAGAAACATTTGCAAAGATGGAAAAAAAATTGTCTTTGGGCTGAAAGACCTTAAAAACTACAAACCATATTCTGCAAACTTTGCATAAGCACGCTGCAGGACCTGTGTCTGTATCTTGATTGCTCCAACAAGGCCACACTGTATAAAGGAAGCTATAAAAGTTTGGAAGTGTATTATTCTTTTTCTTAAGGATTTCTATTTTTAAAAATGTTAAGGAGGATATAGTACACCCAGAAACGACAGTCTCCAGCTTGAAAACAAGAGGCGCAGCACAATAAAACTCAAAGTCCTGTCCTAAGCAGAAGGCAAGACAACATTGCTAATTTATTGCAGAGCATCATGTTCTTCCAGGTACCAGGAGGGAAACACTGTCCCTGCATTTCATGCATCAAAACCTCCTGGAAAACAAATCAGGCTTGTGCCTATGTGGTCACTTTTTGCAGCTGCTGGAGGTGGATGGGCAGAGGTGGTGCTGCTGTATTAACAAGGTATCTCACTCCAGATGCCAAGAGATCTCCCATCCCTGTGGGCCCAAGGCAGCCTGTCCTGGAGAGAGGGCAGTGACTAACTGCTTTGCTGGGTGGCTGCACAGACCTTGCAAAGGAAGCAGTAAGAGCATCAGCATCGCAGGCTCACAGTGCATTTTTATGTACCTTGATGACCTGAGCAGAACTTGACAGTTCCACCATGCAAAGCCAAGCAAGTGCTTCTTAAATCCCACCTGAGTGTGGGCACATTAACAATGGAGAAAGGAAGAGGAGGGAGAACACTAGATGGGAAAACCAGTGCCCAGAGCAGGGGGGAAGATTCAGCCCCAGATTACTTAACTGGTAAGAGAGGCCAGAAAAGCAGCCAAGTCTATCAAGGCTTCATGCCTCTGCTATACAAGGTGTAAATAATCCAAAATATTCAGCACTGCTCTCATTGCTTGTCACTCAGGGGTAATTCAAGGGCAGGCACATAGAACAAGGCTGAGTCAAGCAGGATGACCAGCTCAGCCCAACACCTCCTGCTCCACTCACAGGCTGTGGGATAACTCCCAGGCAAGCTTCTGTGGTGTTGTACAGAATTCAGGAGCTAAAGGCTCATATCTTTTCCTGGCTCTGGCACAGACCAAAGTTACTGCACCTCTCTGCCAGCTCCCTCCACCTGCAGAACAGGGATAACAGTGCTTACCATCCTTTTCCTTCAGCTTGCAGAGTGCTTTTAAAAAGAAGCAGGTGTGGAGAACTGCTGGTACAAAGTACCATAAAAAACCTCTCTAGATAAATACCTAAAGTATAGCAAACTTACTAAAACAGGATGCAGCCTTTTAGCTACAGCAACGCTGTAGCTTCTTTTCTCCCCTGAAGTTAAATTGAGGCAATTTTCATGAGTACATTAAATTGGCAGGAAAAACTAAGAAAGAACAACAGTTGGTTTCTGCTTTGGAAATCCTTTTCTCCTGGTCTTTTCACTTTTCTTGCCCATATCCCTCATTTTATTCACTTTCAATTGTGTTGTCACACATCCATTCTATGATTCCTCATTGAAAAGAAAGAAACATCAGTAATAATTCAGCCTTCATTTCAGGGTCTTTTAAAGGACATCTCAGTTGCCCAACATGATGCAGCTGAGGACTGCAGATTATTCACCTGTTGGTCCTGCAGGTGCTGTTTCTATAAAATTAAGTGTCTGTCTAATGGAAGTGTTTTCAAGAAGGAGCTGGAGAGACTGTGTACATGATGATAGAGAGTGCACAAAGTGAAATGACATCATCCTAAGGGGAAAAAAAAACCCAAGGAAGATCTGGAGCCACCTCCTTTTAAAGCAAGGCAGAATTCTGCTGTGCTGAAAATACCAACTGGCTGCTTTCCCAGGTAAAATGCCATTGCTTGAAAGAAAGAGTCAATTACTGCCTTAAGGAACCTCCCTGTTGAGGCAAAAAAATTATTTCAGACAATGTGTTGAACCCTCTCCATGATTAGAAGAAGAAAAGAGAAAGCTGTCTGTGTGTCAAGCCAACACATAGGAAATGCAGGGAGATATGGACACATTTTTCACCAGAGGGTGGCAAAGGGGAGACACATCCTCTGCTCTGGGCTGCTCGGGCTGCTCCAGCTCCACTTTGAAGCAAAGCAACAAAGACCTTCTTCTATCATCTAACAACACTCAGTTTTTGTTAAAGAGGTGAGAAAGGTCTGTTTTAACTGAGAGAGAGGAAAAACCCCTCTATGTACACACATGTATCTCTGTATAGTGTGTGCCTGAATATATAGAATATACATATACATGCAAACACTTCACAGCTTTCAGAGAGGATGACAGCATGTTTTCATAAAGTACATCTGAAGAAAAGGTCTTGTATCAGTGCTACAGCAGAGAAAATTTCATCTTGAAGCTAGGGAATGAAAGGAGAAAAAAATAAAAGAGAGAGAGAGAGTGCTTTCCTTCCTATCATGTCTGAGGAACTTAGCTACAGTGATGGGAAGATATAAAACCCCAGACAGCAGAGCACTGTTCTGGAGACCACGATATGCATAAAAACTCCTGCAAACCCTTGTTAAATGTTCCTACCCCTCCTACCCTGCAGTCCCTACCTCCAGGGTGCAATTTTCAGGAGACAGAAAGATTTAATATGCTTTGGTTAAAATAATCCCCTGAATTCTTGCTGCAGACACTGTCATGACAGTGTGTTCCTCTGGTTTATTATATTAATAAGCAGAGTCATTCAGCACTCAACAGGATGTGGCTCTCTGACTTGCACGTGACTATGTCCCCAAGCTGCAGCAATACAGAGGTCTCTCCCCAACCCCTCCTTGCAAAAAAAGATTTGTTATTTTGAGGCAAAATAACCACAGCTGCTTACAAACAAGGATACACATACAGCAGGTTGTAAGTGTGCAGAGGCAGCAGATGAATTCACGCCAAGTCACCTACAGTTTCCTCCCTGCTCCCTGCCAGACTCCTGGGGATGCTGGTGATGTCCCCCAGTCCCAAGCCCTCCATCCCACTCCCATGTCCATCTCATTCCTGTGCACCAAGGAGCACATTGAACATATTTGTCACTGATTAGAGCCAAATAAGAGTAAAAAATAAGGCAATTAAAATAGTAAAAAATCTCTAACCCATGAGCAAAGCTCTTTTTCCTCTCCATGGCTTAAAAAACAACACTATCCTGGCCTGAACTCACTTCCCCTATAACCTCTAATCACTGCTCCCTGCCTTTATTTCCCAGCTGAGAGAGGCTCTGAAGATGCCCCACGTGCAGCTCTGTTATCAGCACCTTTTTCAAGGGTGTTTGGTTCAAGCACAAGCAAAAAGAAGACTCCAGCACTGCTGCCAACACTGCTGCTGTTATCCACATGTACTCAACCCATGAAGACCCCAGCAGATTTTCTGCTCCTCTTTTCATAAAGGTTTTCTATTTTTCCCCTAAGATGCAGCCTCAGGAATATGTTGTGTGGCAGAGGTTTTATACCATGTAAATGATGGATATTGTTTATGTACTGATTATGTTGAACCCAGCTGTTTACCTTTGCTAGGACTGCAATTATTTTAACAGTAATTGTAAAAATAAACTGGGGGAAAAATAGCAGGAACTTCCTAGTTTGGTTTTCAAAACTAGAGCACTGCTAAGGGTGGCCTGACCTCAGACAAGTCACATGTAGCCACTTATTTTAAAAATCAACTGAGTTCATCCATGCATGGAAAACAGAGCACTCTGTAGGGTTCTGGGTCCCAAAACATCCAAAATTCAGCCCAGTCACATCTTCCTCATTTATCACCACCTGCTTAAGCTGCCACAGCACCCAGATCTTCCCAGCAGCCAACCAACCACAGAACACTGACATCAAACCTGCAGAACAGGGTCAAGCAGCCCACAAGACAAGCTCACTGACCTTCCCCTCTCTTCTTTCTGACAGGTTCACTCTCCTCCACACAAAAATGCCAGTATAGTCTAAATATTTTTAAAGGTACCCATTTTGCAACTGGAGCAACCATTTCCCAGCCCTTCATGCAGTTTCCCTCCTTCTCCTCCTCTCCCTGGATTGCAGACAGATGCCAAGCCATGGAAGTTATTCTTTCATTTACAGCATCTGGTTCTTTGGCAGACTCCTCGGGCAATTATGTTTATAGCTTTAAAGCTGTCTCTAGCTCTGCTTCATGGGTTTGCTGCTTTTGGCTTGTAGCAGTTTCTTCTCATCTTCCCTGTCCATCACATTGGCTGAATGCTGCTCTTAAAATACAGGAATTAAACCATTTGCATCTCCCTCTAATCAGAGCACAACTAGACAATACTGCACTGGATGGTGCTCCTCTGCCTCAGGAGAAACCACAAATCCTTTTCCAAATCCCTCCCAGGACCCCCTGGCTCACCCCCTCCCCAAACCTGTAGAATGTGTGGCTACAATCACAGCCATGATGGGAAAATCCCTTTTCCTTTGCTGTTAGCTCAAACCTTCTCTGCCTCTGTGCAACTACAGAGTCCTCACCATGAGGCACAGAGGGACAGACATGCACTGACTATCAGACAGACTGACACGAGTGGTGCAGCCATGGCAGTGGCATCCAGCAGCTCTGCTCATTTAGCAGGGTTGAGTAAATGATGCTTGTGCTGGGCAGGTCAGAGGAGGAGAGATGCTCTCCTCCCCTGGGCAGGAGGGAAGTTGGATGCTCTGTCAGTCCTCATTCCCAGCATCCAAAGGCCCCATCTGGAGCATGGAGCAAATAGACCGAAAATGCTGCTCCCTCAGCACAACGGGTGCAGCAGGGCTGGGCCTCCTCCCTGCTTTAGCACAAACCTCCTGTGCACCCTCTGGGCTGCAGAGGTGCCAGAGCCCCACCACAGGCTTCATGGGAAGAAATCATCCTGGGCAGGCAGGGACTCTGGGCATAGTTGTGCTTTTTGAAGGAATAAGCTCATAAAGAGAAAAGTACAACAGATTTAAGCATTTAAATGCATTTCCATAACTGTTTGCGATGATTCCCAGGCAGCAGCCTTCATTAAGCTGGAGCTGAGGCTGAGAGCACAAATTAGCAGGGCTTAAAAACCCAAAAAAGGAACTGCTGCAGTTATCCCCAAATAAGGAGTACAGGCCCAGCCTAATCTTTTATGCCTGGCTTTGCTGGAAACAGTGGGAGGTTAATGCTCCAGGAAGGTGAAGTGCACAGTACTTGGGATGGACAGCCAGCTCCGTTGCTCAGCACCGTTTGGCTGCAAGGAGAGGAAAGATGTAAAATATGGCACTTCAGCCTCACATCCACTGCCATAAAAGCAAGGAAAGAAAAGGAAGAAGAGAAATCCTGGCAAAGCACTGGTGGACACCTCTGTCTGTTCATCAAGCCCCAGGCAGCTGGAGGAGGAACATGCCGTGAGCTGCCCAGCAGGTCCCAGCAGTCACTCACACACACTTTAGATGATGTTTGAGCTACTTTAAAATCACATGGCAAATTAAATTACACTTTTTTTCGATTCATTCTGCATTCTGTCAAATTGTTTAACTTTGTGCTGTGCAAAACTGTTCTATCAGTGGACCTTGACAGCAAGACCCTGCTTCATCCCCACTGCTCAACTCCCACCATGGGAACTGCTTTCCAAAGCAGCAAAATTACTTATCCAGTTTTCCTTCCCACAGACTCAACCTGAAAAGCCTGCATATCAACTTTGTCCAGTTTAGCCTCAGACTGGCAGCAAAGACACTCAATAGTGCAAAACACAAACCAACAGGAAAGATCAAATCATCTATTTAAAGGGTGAGTGTTATGGATTTTTATTTTTTCTGTAAGAGCCACGAGCAATTATTTTTGAGCGCAGAGATCTTAACCATTCATTTATCCTGAGAATAAAAGTGGGAGAAGGGGA
The DNA here is from genome assembly GCA_024500445.1 of Entomyzon cyanotis. Classification (NCBI taxonomy): domain Eukaryota; kingdom Metazoa; phylum Chordata; class Aves; order Passeriformes; family Meliphagidae; genus Entomyzon; species Entomyzon cyanotis. The sequence goes on from JAKEPQ010000852.1 coordinate 1,600,642, forward strand.
AATGATTGCTTTTTCATTATTTGTCGCACTGCCAGTACTGAATCAAAGTCAGAGAACTGCCAAAAGATCTCCTTTGATCCAAATAACTATCATTCTCATAAACACTTCTACAGGGAGAAAACCCAAAATCCCAGTCCAATCTTTCCACCATGATTCTAAAGATAAATATATAAACAACAACAACCAAAAAATCCTCTTCCTCTATACATAAGTCTTTGCCTTTCGAGCCAGGCACAAAAGCTTTCTAAAAGATGCTGTCGGGGGGGATCCAGAACTGGACCAGAAAAAAACAAGCTTGAAGATTCACATCATCAGCCCAACACTGTAACACCACTCACAGTGAGTTATAGAGATTCAAAAAAAAATTATATATATATATAGATAGATATATAAAAGATTTTACATCAGGAACCAATTTACTTTTGCTGCTCTACAGAGCAATCATGCCTCAGGACCTGCAGCTAAATGGCTAGAGCTCACATAACTGGAAGAGCAAAGAAAGCAGCAGAGAACTTTAATGGCTTATGAAATTCAATTGAAATTGATGGCTGGAAAAGGGAAACATTTAACACCCCACCAACTTAACATCAGTGCACCCATGTGCACGAACACACAGACAGGTACATGGACCAAAAAAGGTGGCAGCTCATTTTCCACTCACCTACGTGTCCATGACCCCCACAGTGCCCTAGGGAAGGAGATGGCATCTTCATACAGTAACTTAAACAATATATAAATATTTGAACACCTCCAGACCTTCTTCCACTGGAACTTTTAATATAAAACCTATCTTTTGTGAAAATGGCAATACATTATTGTGACCTGCACCATTCATGTCTCTGAAATGTTAGAAGCTGCGTTCTGCATTTCATCTTCAGCTGGAGCAGAAACTCAAAAACCCTCCCTGCTATTTGAGATGACTTTGAATAAACTGTTTGCAGCTGATGTACTTTTCCAGCACGGATCTCTACTGTTACGAAGCCTGTCTCTGATGAACAATAGAAAAATATTGTTGACAGGGGTGTACTTTTCCATCAACTCAAAAATATCATTTTGCAGAATATTTTCACAGCTCAGCAGAAGGTGGAAAGAAAGACAATATTATGACTAGGTAAGAAAGAAAAAAGACATTCGTTATAATTAGCTTATAGTAGTTTTCTTGTTGGTTTTGGCTCGTTTGAACAAGGTTCTGCACTAGCTAGAGCTCCAGTCTGACTTACAAAGACTTCAGGCAAAACTCATGATAATCAAATATTAAACTGGGTAACAACAATGAGAATTTGGCCAAAACACCTTAGATCAACACTTATATCCACAAAGCAACAAGAACCACCAATAATCTCAACACCATAACTTTTAAGTGCTCCCAGGTGGGTCAGTTGGGTGCCTCAGGATGCATCACCCCAGCTCAGATGCAAGAAAGGAATGCCCACACCCTGGCAAGGGTCACACTGCCATTTATCAACTGACTTGAGGCACACGGACACTGTTGCCTTGCAGAAGGACTAAAACATCAGGAACCATTGCACTGGAGCATCCATCATGTCCCAGGAGCAGGTGGGATGTGTTCATGTGAGCACTCCACACTGAGCTCTCTCCGGTGCGCTGCACCAGTTGATTCATGGGGAGGCTTTGATGTGCAAATTAATCATTATAACTTTTAACTGAGCTAATGTAAGCGTCATATGTTGCTAATTACACAATACAGGGGGAAAAAATTGCAAATGAATTTAAATGCTTAATCTAATCAAGATGGCAAGTTGTGTTTTAATTACCAATTGTTGTGTAGCAGCAAAGCATCTGCTGCAATTCAGTGACTCTGGTTCCACAGCAAAGTCCCACTGTGCCTCACTCGTGTGTGCAGGTCCAGCTCTGCTCCCTGCAGCCCCAGTCACCCCCAAGGCCCTAAGTGGCTGCAGCCTTGGCTGGGGACAGCAGGTACATCCTCCCAGGGGCAATGGGGATGTGCTATCCACACGTGGCATGAGGAAATACCCACCCTAAACACCTCTCTCCAGTAACATCTTGCAACAAGGGCTCCTTATGGACCCCTTCAAGCTTAGAGTGTTCAAACCCCACTGTTTCCCAGCTCTCCTTCAATCTGAATGAACATTTCCACACACAGAGGCAGAAATCTCTGTGATCTTCCTCCAACTCAATGCTTCTCAACTCACATAAGCAATAATCAAGAGGCACCTTTGGAGCCTGTTGCCTCTATTCCCTTACAGTTAAGGGGAAAGGAAAAAGAGAATGAGGTTACGGTAAATAAATAAATAAATGCTCCAGAACTTTGTAGTGCCTGGAGCAAGTTTTTACAACCAAATTAAAATCCCTGAATATTGTGGCTTCTAATGGATACAGCCAAGCAGCTATAGTATGGCAATGCACCTGCACAATGCATCACCTTGGGAATGTGCCACTGTGAGGCTGGTGATGACACTGCTCACCATCCAACTGACTCTGCAGAAAAACATCCACTTGCCAATAACTCTGCTGGTAGTTGACCAGAGAGTCTAAGTGAGAACAGAAAACCCCTGAAATGTATGACAGAAACAAAAAGCAAAGGCAATCTATTGCTTCTTATGTTATTTTCAATGTGATACAGCCCCACAAAAAGAGGAGGGGAAAAAAAGCCCTACAGCCTTTGAATACATTAATGTGCTTTAGATTTGCCAGTTACCCACAGTAAAGCAAAAACCTGCAGTATTTTTGGTTGGGTTTTTTTTTAACACCAGGGGGCTGATTACTGTGAAATGATCTTAGGCTTCTCCCACTAAGTGGACAGATGGATTGCTACTTTTGCAACTTCTTTTTGCAGCCTTGAATTCAGTTGCTGGCGGGAGGCTCCGTTCCAGCTCTCCCCAGCATCATTTCTCTCCTCGCACTTGTCATCTCACTTCCCAGCCTGAGGCTGGGGTATGGAAAAGGCTCTCTGCAAGGCACAGGAATGTGCACCACACCCTCTCCGAGCTAAAGGTTTGACCCCACTGTGTCGGTACCACAGGAGCCCTGCACCTCTCTCATGCCCACCCCGGGGGAGAGGGAATGGCACAGGCACATCTGAGCCCCACACCTGGATTTTCATGCCAAGGAAGCTGCTGGTGATGAAGCTGTGGAGAGGAATACCACCAGTGCTAGACAGACCAAAATGAGGTCTCTCCAGCATTCCAGCAAACAATCTGCAGTTTAGAGGGTTCTGCAAGGTGAGAAAGAAACAAAAAGCACTGCTAGGCAAAAGTCATCTCCTTAAGTTTTTTTTAAAAGACAAATTTTACAAACTGAAATGCTGCCAGACTCCATGCCTGTTTCCCTGACAAACACAGAGAACCTGTTCAAAGCCACTCACGAATGGTTGGGAACAATTTGGGTCTCCAGCCAGCAGCCTTTGCATTCACAACCCACCATTCTCACAGGCAAGACACAGCTGGTCGGGAGAAGAACTCAAAAGAAACTCCTCAGCATGCAGGGAAGTGAACTGTGCATTCAGAAGTTGCTTTTCAGGAACTGATCCCCCGAGGGGACCCTGCCCGATGTGCCCACTGTTGGGCATCCTCCCACTGCAGCCCAGGGACTGCAGCCCCTTTAAGATGAAGACAAGGGACAGAAGGAGGAAACACTCAGTTTGATCCGAGGAAGTGAAAAAGCCCAGGAAAAGCAAACTGCCAGCCCCAGGAATGACTAAGCACAGAGCCAGGCAACGCAGGGCTGGCTAAGGCAGCCACACAGCACACATTCCCAGATCTGTGCCAGCTCTGAAGGTGTGCTGTATGGAAAAGCCATTCCTAGGGAGAAGAAAAAACAAATCCAAGCTAAAAACAAGGTGCCAATTCTTTAGCAAACCACATGAACTGCCTGAGTGTGTTTATAGGCATCCTCATCCGTCTGTAACTCCAGCTGATGCGCAGATAGCAATATGTGGGTCAATAATCGTTTATCTAAAGATGTGTGTCAGCCCATCTCTCCTCCGCTCTCTGACAAACCTTTTACAAGAGCCACTTACTTTAACCCTGAATTATCTGCCTCTGCTCATCTTCAGGGAGAATCAGCACGGCAGAGAAAGAAGCAGGCAATTCCCTGTGATCTGAAAGCTCACTTTCTAAATCAAATCAATTTTTCTAACGTAATTTGCCTCATCTAAATCACTGACCCATGCATTTTCTCACTATCCTTTGACAAGAGCTGCACCAATTGAAGCAAAACTAAAACACTTCAACCAGACCAATTCATAGAAGTCTTTAGAGGAATTCTTTCATCGCTGTAATTAATTCTTTAAGTACCACAGTGGGATGCTGTGAATTCAAACCCAGTCCAAGGAGTAATGATTATATTAATGGGAGAAGCTGCGCAGTAAATAAATGCAAGTGCCCTGCTGAAAGAGATCATTTTCAATAGGAGACTGCCATTGAAGGAGATAACTGAGTTTTGGAGATAATAACTCAGATGATGATGTCCCAGAGACTGGAGTCTGATACAACAATTCCTGAACTCCACACACCTAAGGGATGAGCATTTTGACAGATAGGGATTAGAGCTTCATCACACTAAAAGGTGAAGCGATGGGCACCTCCATCTGGGCTCTCCTCTGTAGGGCTGTCTTTGATTTTAGCAATAAAGAACAATAATTCCATCTTTTAATTTCTGCTTATGACTTCCCAGAAAAATTTCAATGGGCTGGTACAAATCAAATGCAGAAGAGGAAACAAGTGACCAAGCAGCTCAGGCACCAAAACAAGCCCAGGCTGAGATGTGGAGGAGGAGAGAGTGCCCAAGCTGTGCTCAGCACACCAGGGCCAACTGACTGGCCATGACAGCTCAGCAGCCTCCAGCCAAGGTGAGCCTCATTCCCTAAAGAGCAGCAGCAAAAAACATCAGCTGTCATGAAAAAATAACCCCAGGGCTCAGCTTCACCCAGTGTCTCTTCTCCCCCTGCCAGCAGGGCTTAGGCTTTGGGCAGCTGCCCCAGGGCCCCTCATGGGGATGATGGAGAGGACAGACAATGGCTTTCATGGTACCCACTTCCTTCTCTAAAGCTCCTTGAGATCTACAGGTGAAGAAATTATAAATGATTAACATTTAAAAAGAAAAAAAAATGCCTCCACTGCAATAAAATTCATGCTATCTTCTGTTTATCTCTTGCTTGTTTCTCCTCTTTAACAGAGTTGAGCCATTTTTGAACCAATACTCATGCTAATAATTTTCAGTGGACTACTTCTAAGGAAAAGACCCAAAATGAGTAACTGAGCTGCATTAAAGGAAAAGAAAAAAGAAAAAAAAAAAAAAAAAGAAGAGGAAGAAACCTATGTATATTAATTCCCATAGCTGTCAGAGATGAGGATTTAATAATCTTAGTATCTAAGCTACTCCATTATTTCCAAACACCTTGGAGCAGAATGTCTTAGTGGGAGATGAATTAGATAGTGTGAATGTAACTGCCTTCTGAGTGTTTTCAGACCATAATCTATAGCTCATCACCACGTGTGTTTCAAGTCCTTGCCCTCTCTTCTCCAAATAACCTCCAGCTGTAAATGTATTTACATGCCAGACCCAGCTCCCTATTTTTTTTTTTGCATTTTACACTCACTGTTCAACCATTTGTCCCCATTTAACAGATTTGCCTGGATTCAGCTTTGGACAGGTGATAGGGATGGAAAGTTCAGGTCTCAGGTCATCCAATAAACGATGGAATGAAGCAAAGAAGGAAAACCGTGGGCGGAATATAGGAGAGGTCTAATGGGCTGTGAAGATCTCTGCCAAGGGAAGCAGCAGAAGTCCTGCATCACTGAAAACTAGCCATGCTCAGGAACAGGCTGTACCCAACCACCAGAGATGGGAAAGGCAGTTTATTTGCCAACATTTCCAGCTCTAATTCCTATGATTTGGAGAGGCTGAGGCACACTGGCCTTTGAGCTCACCCTGACAGAGCTCTGCTGCTTCCAGCGAGCTTTTACCATCCTCTCTGGGTGCCTCCGTTGAACCTTTTAAGAGCCTATTTCACTGTGTGGGTGTGCTGTGTCCTTTCTGCTCTCAGTGCAAGACAATCAGAGTTTGTGTTATTAGTGCCTGCTACCCCCAGCTCTCTGAGTGCCCTTGAAAACCCCCAAGTGACATTTCAGACTGCTGTAGCCCCACAGAGTCAGGGACAGCAGCACTGGGGGTGGATGGCTGTTGTCTTTCACCAGACCAGGTGCTTACACTGGCCAGGGATTTGCCCCACACAGACATCCAGACCAGCACCTTCCAAAACTCATCTTGGATCTGCTCCTTTTTCAACCAAAAGTCTGGGTACCAAGACCAGTCAGCTGCTACCAACACTTTGCTGAGTTTCTAATTACTGCTCGTTGCATAGAAACCTGTTCCATCTGCTCAAGGGCTCCCTTTTAGGGCACACGGGTTCTGTCTTGGTTGGTTTTTTTTTGGTGTGAGTTTCATCCTTTTTTGGAGCTGCAGCATGAATGTTTGGAGCTGCAGCATCCATTAGACAGCCCTCCTTCCCCATTGTGGCGAAAGTCTTGCTGCTAAGCAAAAGCTGTGGCTAATTGACAACAATTCCTAAACTGAGATATAAAGTAGCTGCGTCTGTCACTCACGCAAACAGCAACAGCAGCTCAGCTGCTAAATAATGGAAAATGGTTCATTTTTCTGACTCAGGGAAGATCCTTTCTGAAAGAAATTAACGTCTCTGGTGCTACGGAGCCATGCCCTGATCATTCCTGCATCTTAAAAATCTAACATTGCCCATAAAATTCCTAAGTAACATAAACCCTGTTCCTTTCACTACTCTCCCAGTCAGAAAAACTGGATTTAAATCACCTGCTGGCAGGTTTATTACAGGGCCCACAAGCAGATAAGGTCCTGTGCACCAGCCCTCTGCACTTAACGGGATATAAATCTCTGCTCTGCCATCTGTTTTTGAAATGTTTCCATACAAGCAAAACAAAAACCCCAAAGATACGTGCACCTCTCATTTAACCTTCTAAAGGATGTTATTTCTGGGGTAATGAGGATGACATTTCTCCCCTCTCTAGCAGAAATGCTTTTCCTCCTCAGGCTGATCCCCCCCGTAGGTCTCCCTCAGCCTGCAATGAGTCTCCCAACGTTGTGTATCTAGGGCATGTGTGACCCCCGTGTGGATAAATGGGCTGGGCTTAGGGACAGCTGCTTGGCCAGAGGCACCATCTCTCTGTGGGCTGGTACCAGTGGAAACACTATTTCTGGAACCTCCTGAGCCCCTTGGCTTGGCCAGAGTGAGGATTTTGATCCCTGCTTCTACATTTAGCCCCAGTTTGAATTGCATCAGTGGGTTTTTTCCGGTTTTTCTTTCCATCACCGATGCCAAGCTAGAGCTGCCCAACACAGGTGGTTTCACACCATTCCCTCCCCATAACCAGACCTCTGGTCCTTGCACAGCCTTTAAGCAGATGGCAGCACCATGCCCAGGGCAGGAGGACGTGGCCATGTAACCACACCAAGCGCCCTCTCCCCAAGATTTAGCAGCTTTGTCACTAAAAGCCCCCATTTCCTGCCACTGCAGGTCTCCTTCTCTGCAGTGGGGGGAGCGATGGGGCAGGGCAGCTCCTGAGGGCCAGCTGGTGCAGGCACGGTGAGATGAGCAGAGCTGGTTTACATGCAGTTTCCAATTAGTTTACTCAGCAGACGGCAGCCTTGTGGAAACCCCTCTGTTCCTGGCTATCCCTCACCCCTCAGGGCACCCCTTTGCTTCCTCTCTGACTACCACCATCACCAATAGAAATCAGGGAAAAAACAGAGTTAAAATCAAATGCTACACTTCATTTTCTCTCCTTGCCTGAAGTTGCACGAGACAAGATAGGACATAATCGCCACTTTTAAAATCATCTCCTATGACAGGCAAATTGATCAAGTGGAGAGGCTGGGCTGCTTTTGAACTTGAACAAACTGATTTTCTATGAAAGATGGTGTTTACATTGCCTCTCAATAGCCTGCTGAAATATGCATACCTCCTGCCATTTCATCACGAAAATATGGGAAGAAAGAGTGTTTTCTGGGGGGCAAAAGAAAGGAAAGAGGAGAAAAGGAAAAAAGGTAGTGCTGTTCAATCTGGAACACATCATAAATTCATGAAGCTTTCTGAATGCTGTCAGGAACAAACATTTATGTAAACAAAGAAAAGCTTAAAGTGTGTTGCAAGCGAATTTTTGGATAGCACGGAAGAAAGGTTAACATTTACCTCGCACCTGAGACTAAAGTCCATTGTGAGAGATACTGCCCAAACAGCAAAGTCCCTCCACAATGAATTCACCCACCACACGCACTCCAGCAGCCTTTGCTTTACTTCCCATCGCAGCACTTTACATCACAGAGGGGAATGGGAATACCCAGGGAAAGCCAGCAATCCCCATCCCCCCCATAAGTTGTCTCCAGGGGCCTCTTTGCTTGTAATTTCTGCCTGCCCATCCTCACGTGGGAACTGCTTCCTCTGAAATGCCAGCTGGGAAACTCCCGACAGCATGAAATCGAAGCATCTTCCACGACATCTAGAGCACCACATGGTAACTCACACTCCACAGCCTCCGTGGCACTGAATGCGAGAGGATCTGACAGCCGTAGTCAGGAAAGCACCACGTGCCAGCACATCAGTGAGCCACTGACAGGGGTAAGAGCCAAAGCTATGCCAACAAACCAAGTCACCGCTTGTCATTAACAAACATTAGTTACATTTAGGCAGGGAGAGAAGGGGGAACCAAGTTCAGTGAATTAAATTTGTTGAGCTGACAGTATTTATTTCAGTGGGATGGCTTCTCGTTCTCTGGGAGGTTTATTAAGGCCAGAAGACCTTGGTTTTGCTTGCTTCATGCAGGATGTGGGGGGCTGCCACCTCCCCTTTGCTCCCCAGCTGCACCTCTGAGACAGGACAGGTCTGCAGCCACCTGCATGACCGAGACACGGGGCTTGGTGAAGCCACCTCTCCATCACAGCAAGCCCTGTGCTTCACACCAGCATCAACCACCAAGTCAGGACAAGCAGCACGAACTGCCATAACCCAACTTTACAAGTAGTGACATCCCTTCCTCCGCCCTTCAGCAAAAGGGCCCTGATGGGACACAGCCAGCACAGGTCTCCTGAGCAGCCTGGCTGCAAAACACATTTCTGAGGAGCTACGGAGAAGGGCAGGAGGATTCCAGCTCAGCGTGGGGTCAGCAGGATGGAATCTGCATCCCAGTGGCACCAATGGCGAAACCCAGCACAGCCCAAAGCTCTGTATAATCCAAATCCCTTTGCACCTCTGTGGTGCACAGATTCTTCTCTCCAGGCACTTTGAAACAAAAGGAGTCCTTGCCCAGGGACTGTGCCTTCCAGACTGCTGCCTGGGCTCAAAGGCAACCAAATCCATGGTGGCAAACCCAGCACAGCAATTAAATAAATGGAGCCATCTCTGGCTCAGGAATGCATCCTTCATCCCAAAAATCCTTCCACAGACACAAACCCTGGCAACCCTCTGTTCTGACCTCCTGCAGCTGCTCCTGGGCTCATACCTTCCTCACCACACTAAGCTGCTTTAAACACAGAGATAATAGGGCGGGGAATGAATATCATTCCCAGCAATGAAATACAGCAAATTAATTGCACTTTATTGATTTTTATATTTTAATGTAACTATTTTAGCATTCAAACCCCAACAGATTATATTGATCAACCAGAGTCAGGTGTCAGTGAACAGAGTTCTGTGACCAAGCCCCACAAATTGAAGAAAATAATCAAAACCTAAAACCAGTGAGACTTCCCCATTTCAAATACACAAAGGAAGCTGCAGCACCAGTGACAGGAGATGTTGAAGTGAAAAATGCTGTGCAGGGCAAGTCACACAGTTGCCTCCTGCATTCCCAGAGAGCTCAATGCCAATCGCAGCAGCAATGCATAAATCCATAGTAGCTCCACTGACTTCAGAGCAGCTGCTCTAGATTTATGCTGATGGGAAGTAAAATCAGGGTATCTGAAATATACTGCTCTAATGGATGCTCGAGCAAAGGCACTATAATAATTTCAGACTTCTCCCCCCAGCCCACTATCCCCCACTTCACATCAGTTTGAACAGTCATTGCATAAAACGTTGAGATCTGCACTAATCTGGGGGAAATAACCTACATTTCAACAGTTTGTACGATCATGCTCTGCAAATCTATTGTACAGTAGATAATACAGGTCTTTCATTTCTGCTCCTAAAGAGCCTCTGAATAAAAAGTGTCTCCATATTAGGCAGAGTGATACAGGGACACATAATAAAATAAGCATAATGTCTCTCCACCCACACCCCCCTGGAGCCGGAGTCTAAAAGCAATCGCGGGTCCTTCCTCACGCACAGCTGACAGCAGCTCAAGCGCATCCTACAGGGGCTGAAGGAATGTGTTCACTGAGCTCTGCACTCCTCGTTCCTGCGCTGCGCTGCCCCGCCGCCAGCCCCGCGTTCCCACACCTGCTCCGGGGCGCAAGGCAGCGCAGCGAGCCGGTGACACAGCACCAGGCAGGAAAACAAAATATTCAGGTAACTCATCCAGCTCGCTCACAGGATACCTATTCATATAACCTCGGAGACAGCTCCGCCGCCGCCAGCGAGGAAGGCGGCCAAAACCCTGCCTAGATGCCAGCAACAAACGGGGGCCTGCTGCCAGCGAGAGACATCCTCGAGCTCAGCGTGAGCGGCCCTCGGCTGCCAAACACACACGCACACCCTCTGCTCGCAGCCGTGCGCGCCAGCAGCCGGGCCGCCAGAGACCCGGGGCAGGAGAGTGATCTCTTAATTGGACCTTCACAAAGCTATTTAGGGGACCTGCCTGACAGGCGAACAAATGCCACCCGCTTTGAAGAGGCTGGAGAAACTCAGCCTGCTGCATCTCCGGTCCCCGCAACGCAGCCTGCCCAGAGCCGGCCCCGGCAAGGGGGAAGGGAGGGAGCGAAGGCAAATAAATAGAGAAAAATGGCAAGAGCCCAACGCGACCGTCTGTGTGAGCCGGGAGCTTTGCAGAGATGGCAGCACCGCGGCATGACTCACGCAGGTGTCTCTCCCGTCTGCAACTACCCAAACCGAGATGCGGTTCGTTAACCCCTGTAATCCAGAGGAGAAAGCCGACTCGGATCACAGCGAGCTGCAGGAAGATCAGCACAGCCCCGGAGGGAGGCGTTCCCGGGCTCTGCCACCGCTCGCCTCTCTCTGAAGAGCTTTCCCCAGATCCCAAACCCCCTCTCCACACACAGACACTGCTGAGGTCCACGCCAGGGGTGGGACAGGGCAGGGGCAGAGCTCCGCTACGAAAACAGAAGGATGCTACGGCCGAGAGAGGAGAGAGGCGCAGGCGGGGAACGCATTCTTTATGCGCAGCTTGAGCTGAGAGCACACTGCGAGTTCCTAACGCGCACATTGTGCAGGGAGGGCTCAGAGCAGCGGAGAGGGATGGGGACGTCGGTAGCTTTGCAGCCACAAACTGTTTCAAAGTGGGTTTCCATATGTTTAAGCACTCAGAGCGCTGGAAGAATTACACCCACAGCCCAATCTCTCCATGGTAGCTACCCACACAGGAGGAGACGGGAGGGGGGAATATCAGGGAAAAGATTACCATTAATATGTCAAAGCAATAAATAAAAAAGATTTTTAAAAAAAAATATAAAACCTGTTCCTTTGGTGTGCCTAACTCTCTTCGAATAAAAGGAGTGCTGCACGTTGTACAGGGCATCACACTGACAACAGAAAGCCACCATTCCGCAGGGCAGTACTGACCCACAGGCAGCCCATGCCCTGTGTCCTGTGCCCCCACTCCCCACAATCTGCACCCCACTTTCCGTGCCCTGCACCCCGCGCTCTGCACCCTGCTCCCCGTGTCCTGCTCAAGTGGATTTCCAAGTGTCCCCGTGGCTGCACACACCCCAGTGAAGGAGGGAGATGGAGGGCAGGGACAAGCAGTGCTTTTTGGGGTGAGCAGCTCAAGGACCCCCTGCTGTCCATCTTCTATGTGTCCCCAAGGCTGATGCCTCCTTCCTACCAAATTGTTCCTGCTCTCCCTGTAAGAGCGTTTCCTAAAACGCTTCCCTACCACAACGCGCTCCCTGTGCCCTCCCCAAGAACGACGGCTACTGCTATTACCATTCCCATAGAACACTCCTTTTTCATCAAAACTCCTTGCATTTAGACGTGTTCCTAGAACCCCCGAAGTTTCCCCAGCAGCCCAAGCTTCATGCTACGGCCAAACGTGAGCACCGTCCCGAGAAGCAGTAAACGCAAACGAATCCCCGAGCAACTTCAGCACCGACGCACCTTAATTAATTTGCTTTTAACAACCCGTATTTATTAGGAACAGCATCTGGCAGGGAGCTCACGGGAGCACACAGAGGAGAACGTCCCCAGAGTGAAGTCCTGCTAAAGACTTTCCCAGGGGCAGGGCTCGGGCTCTGCCAGCCTGGGGGTGAGCCCTTCCCCAGCAAACACCCACAACTGCGACCCAAAACGCTGCTCCCAAGTTCAGCTAGGGGGGAATAAAAAAAGGAAAAGAAAAGAACAGAGGAAGAGCAAGTCCCAGCCGCACTCGCTGCCCGCGCGCTGCCTCGCAGCTGGCCGCGATGAGGGAATCCCACCTGATCCCACTCAAGGGCCTGACCCCGCTCCCCGCAGCTGGTGGGAACCCGTCCTTCTCCCACTTAAGAGCAAGAAAGGTTGTACAAGTGTTTTGTGACCGAATGCAATTAACTCCTGCACGTCTTTCCCCCCACCTGCATCTATAGATTGCCAGAAAGAGCGAGGAGCATCGGGGAGGAACGGGGGTCTGCCGCCCCGTGGGGAAACCCAAATCCCGAAACCCTTGTCCATCCCCAGATCTCCGGCAAGCCCAAACTTTCCTTGCCCCCCCCTTCCCCCCAAGTGGGCAGCAAGGCGCTAGCAGCGGCCGAAGCCTGCGGGCAGCCCTCGCACAGGGGGCCGGGGGCCCGAGACACGCGTGGGGACAGGGGACACACGGGGATGCAGCCCGGGGAGCTGATGGGGACTTCTCGGTGCGCCCCGGAGATGGGGAACGGAGCGTGTTCAGCCCGCAGCGCTCCGGGGGGAGCCGGGGGAGGGAGGGAGGGCTGGCAGGGGGGAAACGGCCATAAACAAAACTGGGGGAGACGGGGGGGGGGGATATAAAATAAACACAAACAGTTCAAAACAAACAAAAAATAAACACAACCCCCAAAGCAAACAAACGGAAGCACAGTGCCCGGGGTCGCGGCGGCGGGACCGGGGTTACCTCGGCACAGGAGCAGCAGCGGCGCCAGGAGCAGCGCGGGGCCCCGGGAGAGCATCCTCTTTGTTCCATGCCCAGAAGTAGTCATGGTGCTGATTTATTTGGAGAGGGGCGGCTGAGCGGGGCGGGGGGCCGGGGGTGTCGCGGCGGAGCCCGTAACCACTCCCCCCGCTCCCCGCCCGCTCCGCTCCGCTCCGTCCGGCGGCGGGGCCGGCGCCCGCGGAGGAGGGGGGGATGTCCCCGCTCCCCGCCGGCCCCGCGCTCACGACCGCCCCCGCCGCATCGCCGCCCCGGGGCACCGGCGCCGCCCCCGCCCGCGGCAGCAGCAGCGGCAGCAGCAGCGGCGGCTCCCCCGGGGCAGCGGGCGCTGTGCCGGGCGCTGTGCCGGGGCTGCGGCGGCGCGGGCGGGGGCGGTGCCGCCGGGCTCACCTGAGCGGGATCGGGGCGGCCGGGCGGGGGGCAGGTGTCCCTCAGCGCCCCGGGGGACCAGCGGGCAGGGCAGCCCCGGTGGGCTTTCCGCACGCCCCCCGCCCGTTGCCCGCGGGGTTGGCGGTCGGGGCGGGCTGGGAGCGTCCCGGGGCCGGTTTGTCACCCGCGGGGCTGCGGGCCGTGAGGGGGCGGCTGGGGGGGGGGGGGGGGACCGTGAGGGGAGAGCGCGAGGGGGGCGCGCGGCGGGGGGGGGAGCGCGAGGGGAGGGCGCGTGGGGGTGGGGGGGGCGCGCGGCGGCGCGAGCGGCGGGAAGAGCGAGGGCGCCCCCTGGCGGCTGCTGCTGTCACTGCGCGGGGGGAACGGAGGGACCGGGGGTGGGCAAAGGGCATCCCGAACTCTGGGAGAGCATCCTGGGGGTGGGAAAAGGGCATCCCGAACTCTGGGAGAGCACCCTGGGGGTGGGCAAAGGGCATCCCGCGGGATGGGAGGGCATCCCGAAGACGGTGGGAGCATCCCGGGGATGAGCAAAGGGCGTCCCGAACACTGGGAGAGCATCCCGGAGCTGGGCAAATGAGATCACACTTCAAGGATGAGAGAGCGTCAAGGCGAGTGTCCCAAGGGATGTGCAAAGGGCGTCCCAAGGAGTGTGAGAGTGTCCCGAGGATAATGTGGGTGTGCAAAGGACTCGCCAGAGGTGTGGAAAGGGAATCTCGGGAGCCTGAGGGCATCCCGTGGATGTACAAAGGGCATCCCAAGGGATGTGAGGGCGTCCCAGGAGGTCTGCAAAGGGTGTTCCAAGGGCTGTGCAATGGGATTGAGGAACATGCCCAGGGCAGTGCCAGCCACACCAGCAGTGTGCCCAGGGCAGCCCCCACTCCCCCCATCCCAGCAGGATTTGCCCTCGGTGCCACTTTGCCAACAGAGCCAAGCGTTGCCTGTGTCCTCTCCCCTAAAAAACAAACATATCCCACTGCTGGAACTGGAATTTCACTCAAAATCCACTCAGCCCTAATTGCTGGGAGTTGTTACGGTGATCGCAATAAAACCAGCGAGCTAGAGAAACAAAAGGAGAAGGAAAACTAAACCCATCCCCTGGGCTCTCCAGCAGTTTTGCAAACACATCTCCGAGTTTGATTTTTTCCCCTCCCTGCATAAACAAGCTTTTCTGTAGTACTTGCTGTAATCTTGTTTGCTCCATAACCACTCCTAGGAATGTCATAAAAAATTTAACTCTAATATTTTACCACTCCACACAAACATGAATGTGAATAAATGTTTATCTCCCATGCAGGGAAATTTAAAGCAGCATGAGAGCACATGGGAATGAGGCTGGAGGAACCAGACCCACACATGTAGGGAAAAAACAAAATCCAAGGGGACCCAAAGATTTGGTTTCCTCAAAGAAGATAAAACTAATAAATAATGAATGAATAAATAGTGAATAAAAGGCAGTAATGAAGAGCATCTTGCTGTCTGCTCGGCTGGGGTACACAGCACCCTGTCCCAAACCCTGCACACAGCCTAAGCAACAGGACAAGGAGTGCTCCTTGAGTGAGTTTGCACAATTCATGCAGGGAGTTTCTGGTTTCCATATCACTGCTGAGCTGTTTCCAAGCTCCTTAGCTGGCTTACAGCATGGCTTGTCATTCCCTGTCTTCTCCCGGGGCGAGAGCATCAAAAGGTATGTGAGGAGACGCTGCCGAGACAGCAGAGCCACCCATGGTGCCATAATCTGGGTTTCCCATATGTGATCCTCAGAATAATTCTTTTCCCAAAGGAGATTTTCTTTTAAGTTATTCCGGTGAGATGTTTCCTTGTGCTGGCGTGACTTTGCACACAGAGGCAACCTGTGTTATGAAAGACTTGAAAGACTTTGCAGCATTACAGAAAGCTGTTGATTTTCACATCACTCATATGTCAAAAGATGGGAGGTTTCGGGGATGCCCCTGGGAGAATGGTAAAAATGGGAATTTTAAAGATGTCTTAAGGTATGAGGAGGCAAAACCGAGCTGGGAGTTAAGGGGAGGTAAGATCCCTGAGGAAATCCTGCTGCATTTAGAGCACTGTAAGCCATGCTGTCCCATTGGCCATGTCTGCCCACTGCTTACTTGCAAGCTGCAAAGAGTGTTAGCTCCAGATCAGAGAAAGCCCAGATTTTGCCAAAAATTATTTGCATCCACTTTGCAATGTTGGCAAACACTGGGGTAATGAACCCTTGGGGTGTTGGATGGAGGCTGGCATGGCGCTGGTGGCTGCTGAGATGGAAGTTACTGACAGCCTGGGGACACTGTGCCCTGAGACATAAATTGGGGTCCCCTGGGTTTGTGTCCCTCTCTGGTGCCCAGTGTCACCCACGGAGGGAGGAACCAGAGGGACCAGCAGGGAGGAGCTGCTGTTAGCCTGGCAGAGAGGGGCTGGAGTGAATCACAGGTAAGTGATTCAGTCAGGCAGGAAACCTGGCAGCAAGGCAGAACTGAATCAGACTAGGTGTGGGGTTTGGTGGTTTTTTTTGCTTTTAATCATCTTCTCACTCATTATTCTTCAAGCCTCTTCCCAAAGGAGGAGAGGGCTTCACTGGCCAGAAGGGAGAGGGTTAATCACCTCTAGGAAGAAAAGAGCAGAGCAGTTGCAATTGTGGTGCCCCACTGCAGCCGAGCACCTGCAGAGACTAAAAGGTGATGAATTGCCATAATTTCTGCTCCCTCCTTCACCTGTATTTAATTAAATTGGTGTAAGATGGGTCTGAGCAGGAGGCTGGCTGATTTCTCCCTGTGTAATTTCAAACACCTGTATGGGGTAGGTGGGGGATGCCTGGCAGAATCCATGTGCTTGTGCCAGCTGGAAACGCTCAGTGTCTGCCAACTGCCCACAGCTGTGGGCAACCAGCCGAGCCTGTCCTGGCCAGTGACCCTGGCTAGTGACCCTGGCCACCACCATGAGCCACCTGCAAGGGACAGGGTGATTGTGCACCTGATCCACACCCCATTTGTGATGTCCCCTCGTTTTGCCCCTGTGGTTCTGTGAGCTCAGAGGCTCAAAGGGAGAGCAGGAGGGCTGTCAGGGACCAGGAGGGTGCTGGGGGGAGCAGGACCTCACACCCAGGCGGTGGGAAGCACAAAAAGTGTGTTCATCTCCCCTCAGGCTCCAGCCAGAGAGGCTCAAAGGATGGTGCATGAAAACCCTGCTTCCACCAAGTCAAACTCACACGGTCACAGGGAGCCTGGGAGCTGCTCAGCCCCGGAGAAAAGCAGAACAAAACCCCTGAGAAGCGAACAGAAGGAGAACGTGCAGTTCGTGCCTGCATTGTGCTTCTCCCAGCAGCCTGGGAGTCTCGCAGCTGCAGGGTTCTGCCCTCGGCCAGGCTGCATCAGCCTCCTCACATCCCATCCTTCCAAAAGTGCCACAAATCAGCCCCCAGCGCTGCACCCTGCTGCCCAGGGACGGAATGTGGGCACGGGATGGGAGGGACACTGCAGGAGGATGAGGAAAGCTCAGCCTCAACACCTCGTGTCATTGGCACCAGCGGATTCTCCCCTGCCTGCACTCCTCAAGCAGGCAAGACCTGCTTTTCCACGGAAATCAACCCAAAACATTGAGCGTTTTCCATGCAGGTCACAGCCGGGAGACTTCCCAGGTAGCTCCATCACCGATGAGTTGCTAAAAGCAGGAGTCACAGCGAGCTCCGTGCCTTCCTGCTCATTAAAAACAGCCTTTGTGCTCCAGAAATGCATATGAAAGATGCGCACAGGCCTTGTCATTCTTACACATTTCTCCTCTCATGTTCGCTCATTCTCAGCTAAACTAAGAAGTGCCTGAAGCCGTCAAAGGGGTTGTTTCAAAGGCAGCCCGGAGACAGAAAGGGAGCGAGCCGGAGCCTGGAAAGCCTGGCTAATCAAGGCAGAGGGATCTGCCTGCTTCCCTCCCTCCCTCCCTCCCTCCCCGAGCGCAACTCGTGCTTCGGCTTTGAAGACCTGTCATCTGTGACGCCGCTGCGCTTCAGCATTTATACTGAGAAATATTTTTTTGCCTGGAATATATGTGGTTTTTTTGGTTTTTGTTAGTTTTTTTTTTTTCCGAAATCATTCCGCCCACCCTTCGCCTCTCAGCGGAGCTCAGGGATGTCGGAGCAGGAGCATTGCAGAGCCTTAAATAAAACGCTGGAGAGGTGGCCGCGGTGGCAGGACTGTCCCCACCCAGGCCATCAGCTGTGTAAACACAGAGGTTTTTTTCACAGCCTGAGTGCCAAGCAGGCTGTGCCGAACACCGGGATCTTTAGAAATCCGGGACTCTCTAATGAAAAGGAGAGGCTTTTGCTCCCAGGAGCACTACAAAAATTAATGGATATTATGACTGTAACTACTTGAATCAAATGCAAAGCCATGTGTCAAGCAGCCTTTTTGCGATTTCCACCGCTTAGTACAAGCCTGTTTACATCTGCCCCTGCCTGATTTAAACCCAGCAGGAACAAAACTAAGAAAAAGTGAGCAGAGTGACTTAGGAGCAGAGATGCTCCTAGCAGGACTTATCCGAGTGCAGCTCTCTCCTGACATCGGGTCCTGCTGGGGTTTGGTGGGACAGACACAGCCCAGAGGTACCGGGGTCCCCAGCCACACCCCAGCCTCTGGAATTGCTCCTTGTGCAGGGGACATCCCTCGGCACAGAGCATCCCTGCATCCACAAAGCCCTCAGGCTCTCCGGGGCAGCGCAGGGTCAGCTCGGGGCACGGAGAATGGAGTGAAAAACACATCAGGATGCGCTGGAAGCGAAAACACGACCGTGCAGCATCTCCAGCTGCAGACGCTACCGCCGGGTGCGTTCATTAAGCCCAACAATGCCTTTGGCTGGTGTTTGAAGAGCTGATGGAGCTGTCTGTGCCGTGAAAGGCAGAGGTGTGAATTTTCTCCCGTTCCGCGCCGGCGGCGTCTTTAATCCGAGCTCGCTCGGCGCTGCCACCGCCGCGTCCCAGCTGGCGACAAGGCTAATTAGAGACGGAGCCAGGAGCCAGCCCGGCATCAAAGGGGGTGAGCGGAGAGAAGAGCGGCTGGCGGTGCACTGAGGTGGATTTGCCTTTCCAGCAGGGCGAGTCCCTCCTCTCCCTGGGTCCCTCCCAAAGTCCCTGGCTGAAATTGTAAGAGATTGTATTAATGGTCACCAAACTGATCCATCTGGCAGGGATGGGTTTGGTGGATATCCTGTTGCAGGATTGGGATTGGCAAATGGCTTCACCAGCTTGCCAGCACAGCGGTGTTCTATGAATTACTTGCAGGTAGTTGTAGTCTCTGCGCTGGTTTAATATTTTATCGTGCTTCCCTCGGTCAGATGCAGGACAAGATCCCAGAGAAATCCAAATCCGGGGCTGAGCCTGTTAATGCCACCACTTAAGTTCACCAAGGAGTCACCCCGGTGCTGCTCATCCCTGTGATTTGGATGTGATGCACATGACGTGCAGGAGGAATTATTCATACCAAATAATTGCTCCTGCCCAAATCAGCTTCCAAGAAAGGTTGCTGTAACTCCACTGGACCATGTGAGCCAGGAGCTGCTGCTAAGCAGCTGCTTGACAGGACAGATCTGAGTGCTGGGGAGCAAAAGGGAAGTCTGGCAAAAAACCAAAACTCAGGGTTATTCAAAACTCACAGGAAAAGCAGCTCCTGTGCACGGCTGAACTTGGCTAAAACAATCTGCCTACCACAGAGGCTCAAACCAAGTCCTTGGGGTGCCCAAAGCCTCCCATCAGCCCTCAGCAAAGGACAGCTCAGCTCGCCTGAACTTTCCCCTTCTACCAGGACATGGTTGTCCCTTGGAGCATCGCCCAGGCAGGACCTGGGTGATCCTTCTGCCACCAACACCACAACATGGAATTCTGTGGAGTTCTGAGGTCATAAAGAGCCATTATGTCAGAGCTGACCTCTCTCCTGGCAGCTCGAGTGACTCTCTGCAGGACAGGGACTGCTGGCCCTGCTCAGCTCTGACCATGTCTGGGTAAGCTGAGGTGCCTTGCTGCACCTTGATCAACTCCAAAAGCAGAACAATTGATTCTTTTTTTTCCTATTCGAATAAATGAGTGGGAAATTTCCACTCCTTGGATCAGGAGATGCTCTGAATATTTATGTTATTGTTCACCAATTGGAAAAAAAAAAAAAAAAAAGGAAGACGTGTTATAAACGAACATATTTGGTGACCCAGTTTGAGTGGCTCATTACAATTAGATCAAGCTAATTGCCAGGCTTGTATTTCATTTGGCAACTTGTTAAGCTAATTGAACAAAATAAAACTAATGAACAATTATAATGAAGTTTATAATTAGACCATTGGAAAAAACTCAGCGTGAGAATATTTAAGGCATAATGAATGTGCAGGAGGTTTGGGAGGGGGCAATGGGAGGTGACAGTAAATTATGGCACTCTCTCCCACCAAAATCCTTCTTCCCAGGAGCTGATGTTCTTGGTGTATTACCTATTCCCAAATCATGGCATTTTCCTTATTATTAACTACCTTAATGCCTTTAATGGCCATAGATGGCATTTCCAGTGATCCTAAATCCAGAATTAGCCTGTTAGTGAGGCAGCTCAGAGTGGCCATTATTTTATATCCCCAACTCCACCTCTGCAATACAAATCAAGGTCTTCATCAGGGATGGATGTGAAATCCTGAAAGTGAAAAACAAGCATGTGGGGCAGGCAGAGGAGTTCAAACCCCTGCAAGCTCATTTGTCCTGTCAGCACAGAAACCTGAACAGGAACCAGGGAGGCTGAACTGGGGAAGAACAGAAAGAACAATGCTCTCCGCCTGATTAGAGCCATTTTTAAAAAACAGAGTTATTTTTGTCTCATTCAATTCCTATCTAGATCTGAATAAAGCCATTCCAGCTCCCTTTCACTCCCTGCTGCTGAAGCACAGAAAATTAAATACCATGGTAAGACACAGAGAGTGACTTTTTGGAGTTTCCATTTACAGGTCAAGCAGGTACCCACCAGAACCTAATAGAATTGTCACATCAGGCTCCACACTGCTTAAAAGCTTCTTTTCCTCTTGTTTGTACATGAAAGTAATTATTTCATACAGAACTCAGTGGTAACTGAGGTTTTGCATCAGGGAATAAAGGCAGAAACTCAAACCAGGGAGGAAATGCGTTCAACCTTTTCTCCTGGATGTCTGGAGGCTCCCGGTGGTTGTGGCACTTGGAAAGCAAGAACAGGGCAGGACTGAAGCACACATGGTCCAGGAGGAGTGAAGGGTGGGAGGGAGAGGAAAAGAATCAGCCCTGGAGATATTAAACAGTTTAGCACTGATCCCCTGCCTGTAACCACTGTAATCCCACCGAAGCAAACATTCTTCTTCCCATTCACAGAGCTGCTTTACTTTCACAAAGATTAAGATAATACACTGGCTCAGGGGAAAAAAAAAAAAGTATTTTTATGAGAGATCAAAATCTCTATTCCCCTCCTCTGTTTTAATATGAGCTGCATTAGGAGAAAACCTCTGTTTTTGCAGTCATGTCTCAATATTTTTATGCCATTAGAAGAAGCTGTCCTCTTAATGTAATTACAGGTTTCACCAGGGGAGTGATCATATCCTGCTGTCAGTGGGAGGTTGTAGCTGCCTGATGTTGTCTGCTCCATCACCTTTCCATCAGCCTAGGTTTGGGGTTTTTTTCCAGGTGTCTGTTCACCTCCCTTGGTGTGCTAAAACCTCACAGACACATTCACATGGCCTTCTGATGGGTTGGGCATCTCCTTCCTAATTTCCCTCCCCTCCAATTACAGAAAGGTTGAGGAAATAGGAACAAACCCTGAAGTGAAGCATGAAATGAGCTCCATGATCCCAGATAGCCAGGGCCATTTAAAGCCTTGCTTGGCATTTGCATGATAAGAACAAATCCTGTACAAGGATCTCTCCTATGCTTTATACTCCTGCATTAATTCATGAAGTGTCATGTATCTAGTGTATTTTATTATACATGAGAACCAGACAAATTAAGATTCTCAGCTGAGTATCACATTTGTACACTCAAGGCCACCTCCTTCAGCTCTGGTGAGGGTTGAAGTGACACTGGTTTAAACTCAGCTCACCTTTCAAACCAAGTCACTCAAACCAGCACCAATTCTCATCATTTCCTTCCAATTTTTTCCACTATTTCTTTCCATTTAGCTTTAACCTCTTCATAGCTAATAGAAGATTTAGAGAAATCCTCTCCTGATCCTTGTCAAAACACAGGCTGTAGATCAATAGACTGGAAATGCTGAAAACAATCCTTTTGTAAAACAAAAACAGAACAGGGGAGGGAACTAGGTGATCTTTAAAAGTTCCTTCCAATCCAAACCCTTCCCTGTCTCTACAAATATCCCCAGCAGTGGGACTGTCATCCTGCAGCAGCCAAAACTTCCTTTAAGTCTCCAAAAGAGGGAACAAAACTGGAAAAGGGATTTTCTTTTTTTTTTTTAAGCAGATTCCTCATTAGTGATGTGAACCTCCTCACATT
The DNA here is from genome assembly GCA_024500445.1 of Entomyzon cyanotis. Lineage (NCBI taxonomy): Eukaryota > Metazoa > Chordata > Aves > Passeriformes > Meliphagidae > Entomyzon > Entomyzon cyanotis. The sequence continues at coordinate 1,622,800 of JAKEPQ010000852.1, forward strand.
AGTGATGTACACTTTAATATGCTGTTGTAAACTAATTAACAATCCTGGAGATTTTTTTTTTCCAAGGGACATTATCGTTACAGCTGGAATATGAAGCTGAATGCTGATAAGCCTCTTGAACTTTGCAAAGCCACTTGTCAAAAGCAGTAAGACAAGAATTCGTTAAGGTCTTCTAATTGAGAAGAACAAGATCCAAATAAGCTCTCGCTAAAGTGCTGCACAACCCAGTTAAACAATGGCATGGTGAAGATTTTCCCACCCCCAGCAGAGCTGGTTCATCCCTGGAGTTCAGCTCCAGCTGTGGTTGGGAAGAGTTTCTCTGGCCAGCAGAAGCTGTGGTGAGGAATCATGGGGACAGCTGGAGCATTAATGTTTTGGGATTTCTTATTGTTCTGCAGCTGGAATTGTTCTGAGATACTCTCAGAGTCACCAACAGCATTCCAGAGGCTGCTTTTCCCTCTCCTCGGAGTAGGAGTCACTCCCACTTTGCACACAGATCATGTAGATCTAACTGCTCAGGCCTCTGTTGATTATCTCATTATTGGAATCTAAAGGGGCTCCCAACTCCCAGCAAGGACAACATGTGCTGCCCTCAGCTCTGAGGCTGCCCTGCTGCATCCTGGATGCTTCACAGCAGCTCCTAGCCCCATTTTATGACATGGAGCTTCCTCTTTCTACAGAAAATGTAGAAGAAAATTAAGTTTTGCATCTTGTTGCTACCTTAGACCTGGTTATAGATGAGCTAAAAATACACCCCACTTGAAGGCAGAAAGGTGAACTGAGCAATTTGGGATTTATCCTCTCAGTTTTGGAGGACAAGATCCAGTGAGCAGACTGGCACCTCAGGAAACCACAGACAAGCTGCAAGATTTCAGTGGAGAAATTGCTCAGTGCACAATTCCAGGTCACCTGGAGGAAGACCAAAGCCTTTATCCACTGAAACATCTCCAAAGGTGAACCAGAACATTCCCTACAGACTCATTTCCCCCAAACCAAAACCTTACAGTTCTGTCTCAAGCACAACTTAGACCAAAGTACTCCTTCCTAATGCATTTTAAATCTAATTTTAACACCCATTCACCTGTGTGACTGACTGCTCTGCTCATAAATGAAATACTTTTAAATATGTATGCACTAAACTGAAAGACAATAATGGCCCCAGGGAAGTTGCATTCCATCAGGCAATTACCTGTGTTTTTAAAATCACTGCATAAGTAATTCACACAACCCATTTCTCTTGCACATAACAATAAACAATTTTATCAGCTGTGCCCTGCTTGGGCTGCTGTGTACCAGCTCATTTTATTTCGTTGAGAACCACCACTAACCAGGAAATTAATTGAAATCATAAGGCAGTGAGAGGGGGAAGTAGCTGCTCTAACAGGAGCTGACAAAAGCACATTTCTAAGAGGGGAGTGATAAAACCACATCCCTCAAGGGCAAATGGGCTGATTCCATCACATAATTCAAGAGTCACTCTGGAATTTGCAGAGGACTGAGTGAGAAATGCACCTAGCCTGGAGTTCCTCTGCTCTAATTGCTTTGCTGTTGAACATTTAAGTCAGAGCTTCAAGCCATTTCCAGAGCCAGCTCTATTTGCATGCCACACATCCCACTAAAATCTGCACATGGAGCTTTCCAGGCAAAACACTGTGAACCTCAAATTATAAATAGCCAATTTTTTTTTTTTAAAAAAGGGGGTTATGCATTCAAGCTTCCATCCTGGCAGCCCTAAACCCTATCCAGATATCTGGATTCTGGATATCTCCAGTTTTATCTGGATTAAACTTGAGGCAGGTCAGCAATCCAGCTGCAGAAAGCTTTGCACATCTGACAATCACAAGAGATCAAATTAGATCCATTAATGAAACTTTCTCCAGTGTTCCCAGCATGATAAAGGATTTAAAAAAGCAGCCTCTGGGCATTGTATATGTTCTTAATGTATCTGTGCTTCTAAACTACCTTTAATTAATGAAATAACCAAAAATTACTTATTAATAAGGATCTGTGGGCTTTGTAAACTCCAGACATTTTGCATGAATTAAAGAACAATATAATGAAGTTTTAATGAATACAAAGTCACAGTTAATGTAAAATTTATATATAGCAAGCCAGAGGGGGAAGGAATTTAAAAGTACTTTTAATCATAGATTATTGGCAGCTTGATAGCTCCTTTTTATACTTTTCTAATGGGTGCTTGGTATTTATATTATCATACCAGCATGGTCTGACTAGGTACAGTGCAGAAAGCAGCAGCACATTTAAAGCTCATTTGCTAATGAGGAATTTCTGCCTCCTGCAGTGGCAGCAGGGCTGCTGTCCACCCTCACTGTGCTGATGCAGGGAGGGGAAGCCCCAGCTGCATTCATGGGCAGCTTCTCTCTTGCCAAATTACAGTATTTGACATATTTTGCATCAACCTGCAGCTTACTGGAGCCAAGAGCTGTTACAGGGTGGGGAAAAGGAATAATAAATAATGGACTTTCACCAGCTGCTGCTGCACATGAGCACCTGGGATTTGCCCTCAGACACATCACAACCTACAGCCTCTCACTGCACCTTCCCAAAGCACATTTTTGGCAGATTTTCCTCCACTCCTGCTCACCTGTGATCTTCTCAATGAGCCAACTGTGCATACAGGACTAGCAATGTTTCCCTTGTCTTGAGCCCTGGATAAGAAATCAGGATAAAACTGTCACAGAAAGTTTTGTACTCAGCAGGACTTAGATTAAAACCATTAAAATCAGTAACAAACTAAGCTAAAAATTATTTTGTGCCACCCAGTCAAAAGGAAAATAAAGACAGCAACAGCTGAAAGATATAATATATAATTATATATATAAAGAATTGATTCCTTTTAATTAACTCTTTATCAACGCTGAATGCATTCAACACAATTGTAAAGTACAATAATATTTCACCCACAAAATTCAAATAGTGCAGGAGACACTGAATGCCAGAGGGTTGGTACAACTACTGCAACTGTATTTTATGGAAAACAAAACACTTTAGTGCTTCCATTTCACTGCTTTTGTGAGCTCATTACATTATTTTTCCCTTTACAAACTGGAGGGTTGCAGACCTAGAAAAGGTGTCTCTCACTTTCAACATGACATTTAGTAAAAAAAGTTACAAAACCCATCAGCTTCTCATTAAGAAACACACTGGAATTCCTCAGCTAACCTTAGAGCCAATGAAGGACTTCAACCAAGGAAGCAAAATGTCTTCTTCAAGTGTAATTCTGTCAATCCAGAGCAATGACAGTACATTCCATGGAAATAACCTGGAGTTACCCCAGGAATGAGGAGGAGGGAGTTGCTCCCTCACCTCCTGAGCCCCCAAAAGTCTCTCAACCAACAGCTTAAAACAATGAGAAAACATCACCAAATGAAGCAGCAATTACCCTCAAAGGTACCATGAGATATTTCAAGACTGAAGTCATTCAGAGTCCAATGGGTTTAGTGCATTATGATTTGGCTTTATAAAAACATTTGAATGCACACTACATAGAGAACACTTGCATGGGTCAGGGTCAAGGGGGTAAAATCACTGTGTGTTCCTTACAGGGTGCTGAAACACATGATTGAAAAACGTTGCTAAAAATCCAGTTTAAAAAAAGAAAGCAAACGTTTTATTGAAGAAATAGACTATCTGCAACTATTGGTGCTCCCATTTGATGGGCTGCTGATGCAAATCTAACCAGAAAAGATGCACTCATATATATAAAAATCAAAACAGGCAGGTTTCTCCTTCCAGGCTGGAAAAAACTCCAAAATATATGGCATATTTAACCAATAAAAGGGAGCTAAGCTTTACCCAAGCCTTTCATAATGCACTTCATGAAGTATTTTTTTCTTTTAAAAGAACCACTGGTATTAAATAGAGCTTTTTCTTTACATACAGTATTGGTATATACAAAACAAATACAGAACAAAGACAGACAACAAAAAAAAACCCCACAAAAACCCAAAAAAGTGACTTTAATAGTCTTGAAGCTCAGGAATATTTTGGTACAGGTCCAAAGCCTCTGGGTTTGAGAAAGCTCCCCGCTGCTCAACTTGTTTCCCTGCAATTATTTGCTTCACAGCTACTTCCACTTTCTTCCCATTTACTGTGTACTGAAAAACAAAACCAGCAAAGATAAAATTACTTTTTTTTTCCCATGTAGTGGCTTTATGAAAATATGCATGATACCCCCCACCAATTCCAGAACTCTATCAAAACTTTGCAGAATGCCTTCTCTTTTGTTACACTTGAAGCACTTTCTTCTGAAAAATCACTTGAAGAGTAGGTAGAATTCAAACAGTTTGTGTCAGTTTATTACTCCTACTGGCAATTCTGTGAGAACACAACTGAGCTCCAATACAAAACAACAAAACCAGATCAGAACCATGGTATAAACACCAAAAATACTTTGGTTTTATGTTCTGGCACATTGAATTCTCAAACTATTTTTTAAGGATGGGCTCAAAAAACAAAGCCAAACCACACTGGGCTTTGGAAGAAGAAAACCATGATTTTCTTATCTTAAATGGACAGTTTTCCTAAAAGGGTGAAGTGAACCTCTGGGCTTAAATGGAATTCTCCAGTGAAATGTTTCAAAACCAACCATAACAAATAAAATAAACTGTAACAAACAGAGGCTTCACCTCCACTTATGAATCACACAAATTCTCTGATATTGTGTGACTCAAAGTAAGGACATTGCAGAAAAAAACCCTAATTCTTCTCTAGGGATCAGAGCACTGTAATTTCTGACACAGCAAGGAAGATCTGCTCCAGTGTGAAGAGGAACAGCCAAAGCCCATTAGGGATGATCTCTGCTTTTGGAGGCACCAAGGCTTTATGAGCTCCTTCCTTGTGCTGCTATCACTGAGACATTTTGGGGGGTGGATGCCTCCTTTAAGAAAAAATCAGGCTAAATTAGTTTACTTTTATCAGTAAATCCTGAGGATGATGACCAGAATGTTCATCTGGGTCAGGACAGAACCAGACAGATTCACACTGTGTTTTTTAACACCTGAATATCCCATTAAAACCATGTTTTGTGTATCCAAATCACCTCAGCACAGATGTACTATTTCTACCAGAATACAGTGTCAGGATCAGATTGCATTTTCAGATGAGGATTCAAACACACTTCTAAAAGTAGGAGAAAATTGGCAGTTTCCCTTCCAAGCAAAACTTTTAAAGAAAGATGGGAGACAGCTTTGATCACTTCACCACTGGCACATTTATGTGAAAGGTAATTAAAATGCACTCAATTCTCAACTCAGTCAATGTGTGAACTAATTAATGATCTAAGCAGGCTCTCCTGAGGGACAGCCCATCACCAACACCTCCCTGCTGCACACTCAGGTGATTCACAAGTTCACAAGTTCAGCACTCCATGCAGGAGCTGAGTTGCAGCCCAGGAGATGACAACTTCAGGGTTTCACACTCATGCAAAGAAAACATTGTGAGCCAAGGATTATCTGCCAACAGCATCCTGAAACAAGAGTAACTCAACAGATCAGGAGCAGATCACTCTGAGGATCACAGAGTAGTCCTGAACCCTACAGCACTTCCACCTGGAAGCCTACACTGGCTCTAAAGGGGTACCAATATCCACTGGTGGCTCTGAAGCCTTCAGTTTTTTTCTCTAGACACACTCAAGTCTGTGTGCAAGTGGACTTGGAAAACCACACTCTGCAGCCCCATTGTGCTCCTCAGAGGCATTGAGGAGACTAACATCACAGGACTGTAAAAACAGACATTCCAACTAAAGAATTCATACAAAGAGCTCTAGCAGAACAGCTTCCAGACTGAGCATGCAGAACCTTTAGCTACACAAACTTCTCCCTGTGAATAAGCACAACAATTTCATTTTAATTACTGTTACAGTTAAGACAGTGATAGAGCTACATTTAAGTGGCTAAGCAGATGTAGAAGTGAAATGGTTCACAAAATGATTTTCTGAATTTGCTGAGTGCTCTCAGCTTTCCCAAGAATGTCACTCATAACAGGAAAACAAAAACAAAATATGCTTATGGATAGCCAGAAAAGCAAAGTTAAATTACCTTTTTAATATTTTCTTTTAAGAGGTTTAAGTGCACATTATTGAGAAAACGCAACCCATTTAAAAAACAAAAAACACCCTTAGCTGAAAAGGAGATGAAAAGATGTTGCTAGGCAACACAGACAAACTATTTATAAAGCTCGAATACACTTTTGAGATGCTAAAATTTCCATGCATGTGGGTTTGAAGAGCAGTGACAACTGCTCCTTAATTACTATTCAAGGTGACAAAGAAAACAGTAGGCAGCATTTTCCCTGACATACCGGAATGCCTTTGGTTTCTAGGATGAGGCTGGGGACGTGCCGGGCAGAGAGCGCCACGCGGATGGCGTCCTGGATCCTCTTCACCAGGCTGCGGCTGAAGGAGTGGTTGGATGCCATCTTCAGGAACAGGATCACCCTCTCCTCGCCATCCTTGTTGTACTGAGGGACGCAGAGGCTGTCTGACACCTCCTCAAAGGCTTCCACTGCAAATGGAGTCATCGTTAGCACTTGCGTTCTGGACTTTTTGTGGTTGTAGTAAAAAAAAAAAAAATCACCTCTCCTTCCTGGGTTATCCAGAGCTTCACCTCTGGGTGCTCTGAAATTTTAACTCCTCATGCAAAAATCCAGATCCATAACACAAAAAATGGCTGTAAGTTTTGGGACAGATAAGGTTTTACACTAAGCTATTTTCTCTGGTTTTCCTCACAGTCCCAACTGCAGCACCGACAGGAGACTGAACGTCCCTGGTGACACAAGAACGAGGAGGCAACAGGTCCCTGACTCTCAGATTAGCACCTTTGCAGGGACAGTTTCCCCACCTGTCACAACAGGCTTTGAAATGCAAAGCACAAGCTCGAGAATTGCTTCTAATTATCAGGGAAAGTACAATAAAAACAGTGTCAAGGGCTTGGCTTTAAGGAAAAAGAAAAGCCTGACAGGTTAGGTATTCTCTGCATGATACTGCTTATCTGTAAGGTCCTGCTATCTGCTCCATAAAATATTGCTTTTGTGTATCTCAACAAATCATCTCCCACCCTATAGATACCTCAGGAAAGCAACCAGTTTTAAGTTTACAAAATCAGATTTTACTGATACTAATATACTCTGTACTGTCCCATTTGAAAAACAGCACATTTGTTCTCATTTAATCCTTTCAAGCACCTTTAAAATGCTTAAAGTTCAGATTTAAGGCAACAATGTCATAGCTGAAAGAGGTGGAAAATTGATTTCATACCTATGTTATAGATTTCAGAACTTCCAAATCTTACTCCATTTGGATTTAATGTACCATCACTGCAAAATCATAGAGAAATAAAACAAAGAAACATTAAGATGTGATTACAGCTTGATGAAGAGGAAAAATTGATGCAATTAACCAAGTCTCTCTAGTGAAAGCAAAATGACATTAGAAACAGAATTGTGAGAGAATTTGAGTCAAAAAGGCATTTTACTCATTAGAACAAAGCTCTACAGAGAACAGCAACATGATTAATTCACTCAACTTTGCTTCAAACAGCAACTTAGAAATGCAAGCAGTAAATTCAGCCCCAATTGTGATCTTGAATGTCTGATCACTGACACAAGCACAACTTCATACCTGACCTTCTGCAATGAATTTTTGCTGTACAACAAGTTGATGGCAAAGCCATGACCAGAAAACAAGCTCTCCAATTCACCACCTTGAATGTGCTGCACTCAATCCAAACTCCTGTGACCATTATGAACCATGGAACACAAAACCAAGCCCACTACTGTCTTGTGTTCATAAATACAAGAGGTGGGGTAGAACCTCAAAATGAGCTCCATTCCCTCAAATCCAGCTGCTCTGATTAATTTAAGGGCTGAAATCCACAATATGGGATTCAATAAAATTAACATAAAGCTAACAAGTGTAACAATCATGTATATTAGTCTCTAAGGTGAAGATTGCAGATTTTAACTCTTGTTTACCCAAAACACTTCCACCAGAACACTGTACCTGCGACCCAGCATGACAATTCCTCCAGTCTTGGGATTAATTTTGCAGTAATCACCGTGGGCCCAAACACCTAGTGGGGAATGGGAAACATTAAGCAGCTGATTTCAGTAACTCAACTGGCATTAACTTAGTGAAATACACACAGAAATATACACATTTTGAATTACTGGCAGCATCTTCCACAAAAGTAACAACATTCCTACCTCGATTCATTGTCTTTCTTGATCCATTTTTTTATTATGCACAACTCTAGACAAGAAGCTTCCTGGGCTTGTGTAATAGATAAACAATTCCCTAGGGAGCTTTTGTGCTTACTGCTCTTCATTTGTGTTAATGCAAAATCAGATTTGACTTTTTATTATTATTTAAGATGGATACTGATACAGCAGCCTGACAAAAACAGAAGTACAACCCAATTCTAGTCACAGTTTTTCTAAGGAAAAATACCAACCTCAGTTATTTGCACGTAAGACCCTTTTCTAACTTAATTGTTACAACCTTAAGCCCATTTACAAGACAGAAAAGATGTCCAGACAGAACCTCAGTGATCTCAGTCTTAAAATTGTCACAATGATTTGGTTTTTTTCTATTTACTGCTATCAGGCTTACATGCAGACAGCAACTTTTACATTCCCTCCATTTTCCTATATGATTATCTTCTGCTGCACATCTTGACTTTTCTCGTGAATCCACTCTGTATTAATGCTATTTTACGAAAAAAAAAAAAAAAACCAGGGCAACAGGGATTTCAGCACTGCTGTGCCATGTAAGGAAAAGCCCTGGATGAGCAGAGTCCTCCACAATTATTAAGAAAACCCTCTGGCCCACAAGTGCTCCTTTACTCAGTGGAAGGCTAAGGATGCAGAATATGCATGTCTGAGGCAGCAGAGATTTAATCCTAATGCTGATGAGGTGGCAGGTCAGCATTATCCCTTGGGATTCACTGCTGCAGCCAGGCAGAGGTGCAAAGGCACTCATTAATAGCTGATCGCTACCTGACCTATCCAGCACTTCCATTTCACACCATGCCAAGCAGTCTGTGCTGCACTGCACACTGTGAGAGGCAGATCTGCCTCAGGAGAGCAGCAGCAAAATGGGATTTGAGCTTTGCAGAGATCCTTACTGGTTTTATTTGGATCTCTGTTCGAAACAAAGCACAGGGAAACAGAGTGAGGTATTATGAAACACACTCTGGAAAAAGGGATTCAAAGCTGCACACGTGGCTGTCATTGGGCAGCAGCAAATAAACCTGTGCCTTCCCCAACAATCTGCATCCTTGGCCAGGCTGCAATATCCAAAGCCTTTCATTACACACCTGGGAATTTTGAAAAATAAGCCTTTCTGTATTTGCTTCCATTCTCATCATTCCAGAAGTGCGTGGGCTGGCAGGGAATAGGCTTGGTGCAAACCAGCTCTCCACTTTCACCCCAGACTGGCTTTCCTGGAGGAGGAAAAAAAAAAAAAAAGAAAAAAGGTATTTTCCACATTTCCTTTCTGTAAATAACAGTAACAAAGCAAAGAGCATCTACACTTATTACTTGTTGTTAAAATTAAGATCCTCTAACTACTGTATTTTCCAAGAGTGCACAGTATTTTGGATCAGTTACCTTCATCATTCCATGCTTCTACAGCCATTCCAAGATTTCTGGCCTGAATTTCTCCTTTGTAAACTGGAACTGTAACATTCTGACCCATGAAACATGAAATTATATCTGTTCCACCTACAATAAAAGAAATCCATTTAGACTAGACAGTACATTTTGGAAAAAGCAAACCTGGAAACTACATAGGAACTCTAGAACTGCCAACTGCCAACCCTTGCCAAAGGCTTCTGATCCACACTAAGTAGCATAGAACAAACAGCATTATCTAGGATGTTGTGACTTTTAATAAAAGGGTTTCTTCCTTAGTTTATATATCTTTTTATGTGTATGCCTTTCATGCAGAACTATCCCTTAAGGCATAGCTTTTCTCCTTTCAACAGTCTCTTTAATCTCATTTAAGGAAATTTCCATTTATAGGAGAAAGAAAATAAGCAGGCCCTACTTTACAGACTGCAGATATTTACTGAACTACTTAGAAATGTTTTCTTGTTTGTTTTCATTAGTTTAAAGTAACCAGTCAAGCTATTCCACTCAACATTTACTTAGCTTTTATTCCTTATTAGCATGGGAGGAGGGGAGCCAGGCCTTCAGGATGAACAGTTATCTCAAGAAAAATAGATACTGTCAAAGTGCTTACTTAACTGGAATATTTATAGACTTTTTAGGACTTCATGGAAGAGAATTAAAACACAAATCAATCATGTTAGCTTTTCTCAAAAATAGGCTTCTGCATTTGAGTCTATTAATGTCTGTAGTAGCAAGTTCTAGATTCAGCACTACTCTTACTGAGCCCAGAGTCTGAGAACTTCAGTGGCAGAATAGTTACATTTAAAAAAAAAAAAAATCAAACTGAGTTTAAAAGCCCTTTGAAAAAGTCAGTCCTTGTTACAAAGCAAAATGAGGAGTGCTGTAGCAGACCTGATGTGACCAGAAGTTGCCTCAGCTAGCACTGCTCACAACAAACTGCACAGCATGGGGGCTTGAAATTTCTCTAATTATATAATCTACAAAAAAATCTGTCTGCAGTGCCAATTACTTGGCACAAAAGAACCGAAATGGGAACTCTCCAAGAGGTATTTTCTGCTAAAGTCAGCTATTTGCAGAACAGTATGTTCTGTAGGTTAATAGAGTCTTTGCTTGATCTCACCCTGCCACCCCTAAGGACAGCCAGTCAAAATAAATGATCATACTTAAAATCCAAAACATGCACCAAAACCACTTTGGAGTGTCTGACTTTCATTATGACACAGTGAATTATGCAGAAATATCCCAGCACTAAAAAGACAGCTCATTCCAGTTTAACTACAACCAATCCCAAGTGATCCAAAGGCTTGAGCTTCCCAAACATGCAGCACAAACAAGCAGGAAGCAACTGCAATCAAGAGAATTACTGAGATGCTGCAGCATAAAAGCCTCACCTGAAATGGATCCCAGGAGGACATTGCTTTTTATGTGTTTGTAGACATACTCATAGCTTTGAGATTTGAGAGGTGATCCTGTAGACAGGATAGTGTGGAGTGTTTGGAGGTTGTGTGTTTCACCTTAAAAAGGAGAAAAATCAACACAGGTTAAGGCAGAATTTTTACAAGTGTTTGGAGCTATTTGTCACTACAACCCAGAATAATTACACAAAGGACTGTGACAAGATAGGGAGCCAGAACCAGGAGAGGAAAGGTAGGAGGGAGGACAGAAGGGATTCACCAGCTTTTTGAAGCTTACATGGTTTTAAATTTTTCTCTTCTAGCACAGCCAGCCACTTTGCACCCGTTCCAAGGATGGTGATCCTAGAGAGAAAAAAAAGTTTGTATGTTTTGCATATTTAAATATGCTAAGATTCTAAAGACCTGCAATTCCCACTGCAGTAAGCAGAGGCTGTTCCACACTATGTACGTGGATCAGATAAACAATGCAGCCTCTTAAAGCTTTCTAAGTGCAAAGCACATCCTTTTGAACTATCAAAATCAGTCAGATCACATGTCATCTCTGCAGCTTTGCAACTTTTAATTCTATCTTTAAATATTAAGCAAAGCTTTCCCATCTCACAAAGGCATTCACTTACATTTACAGGGATTTGTAACTGCAGAACACTCCAAAGAGACATCACAAAATGTTATAATATTTATTTTATTAATGGGCTGTAATTTTCCAGGAGTGCCTTGCTACACTCTCACACAGAAAAACTTTGCCATTTCAGGGCACAGTTTGACAAAAAAGTACTTTAGGACAGAAATCAGTGATTTTATGGAGATACCTGTTCAGTTTCCACTGGTGAAAGCCAAGCCTAAATCAACAGGAAACTTGGTCCAACTGAACAATTCAATCCTGTCCTTGCAAAGTATATTTAGAGCTCTTCAATACAACAGAATTAAAACTGGAAACAAAGGCTGTGTTTCTTCCATCTGTCAATGGAATCTCCAGTTTAATGTTCCTACTGACATTCAGGAAATCCTCTCACCTGCCTTCTGCTAATTCATTTCACATTACAGCAATAAACTCACTCAAGAAAATGCAGAGCTAGATGAGGATAAGGGATGCAGTCTGAGGGCACAGAACATGGCAATACCAACACCAGCAGAGCTTTAGGAAAGATCCTGCTTGGTTGGCTTTTACTCCAAAGGCAGGACACTGCTCAGGCAAGGAGAGGGGGAGATTTCAGCAATCCCAAAAGGGGATGCCTTGCTTTGCCATTCTGGTGGAAGATTGTTCTGTGCACTGTTCCTCCCTGAGGAGGAACAATTTATGAGGCACATGGGAACAGCACCAGAGAGGCACAGAATGGTTTGGATTGGAAGGAACCTTGAAGATGATCTCATTCCAACCCTGCCATGGGCAAGGAACCTTCCACCACAAGAGCCCCAGCCCACAGCTCCTCAGCCACATGAACTATTTTTGCTCTTGTGTAACATCTCACTTTCCATCCATGCCTCAAATCAGTGCTTATTTTACATTAGAATACAAAATGCTCCTCTATTTTAAGCTCTTTGACACTTCCTCTACAGCACATGTAGAGCCAAATCTCCTATTATTTCCTTCCAAGTGCTACATCACTGCATTTAGTCACCATCCAACCAATTCCCTTGAACAGATCACTAATGGTTGTCCACTTGAGTCATTCTTGCCACGCAGGATGAGATATCCTGATGATACCCTGAGAATATGCTATCTGAAGGGAAGTGTGGTGCATCTTCACAGAAGAAGGTAGTCTTCACATGTTGAAGGCTTTTTTATTCACATATTTAACATATGAGTGAGCTGGGAACAGACTGCATGATGAAGTAGCACCCAGATGGCCACCGCTTTTAGCGCCAGATTACAAAAGTGAGACATGCAGACACATTTATCTTCACTTGCTTTTGGCATGTGGAAACAATGCTTAAAAATAAGCTGGGTTATTTCTCAATTCGGATTTCTTTGCCTGCTGTTTTACCAAGGTTTTGTTGTGGGGTGAAGCATGGCTTAAGTTGGTGGGTTTCTTTTGTGCTCTTTTAAATGGAAGCATTTTGACTTGGCATTAAGCTTGAGTTATAATAGCCAGAGACAAAATGTCAGCCTTTAAATATTACATGTCACAAAAGACAGTGGAGTTTGAATTATTAATTATGCAGAGTCAGAAAGTGAATCTTTTGTCATCCACTTTCCACCACAAACAATTTTAATTATCAATTAAAAATGACACTCATTTTACTGGTAATAAAATTCAAATCTACTCCTTACATGCAGTTGGCAAAACAGGAAATTTAAAAAATAAATTTTAAAAAATTGAAGTTTAACAAAGTGTACAAAGTTAAATGCAATCACAGGGTTTTACTGCTGTTTTTCTGATACCTGCCATTTCTCCAGGCTTCAAGAAAGGGTGCTGTGCACTTTCAGGCACCACAAAAATGGTATAGAACAATTACTGAACAGCTTGTCAGCAAGAATTAGGCATTACAGAAAAAAAAAAATCAAAATATGAAAATATAAGCAACCCTGCTGAGCCTTTTCAGTCAATTTATGTCTTTAAGTCAAAGTTCAATATTAAAATCTTATGTTGAGCTGCTTGAAAAAAGAACTCTTATTTACTAAGTTCTGAGTGTGCTGAGAAATTACTCTTCAGATTGCTCCCAATTACTGCCTTTTGAAAAGGCTGCTCTTGAAAACTATTGAACCAAAAGTCTTTGTTTGCCCAGAATTCTAATACCTGACTCAAATTTGAAACAATCAGCTCTTTGTCTCTCCTACTCTCTCAAAAAAAGGCTTTGAGCACAAATTTTTAAAAGCAGCTCCACTCAAGGCTGAGCAAAAAGAAACTATGTCATGCTGTGAATGAGTTCCTGACCTAGAGAACAACACCTTGACTGAGGTTGCTGGGATGTGGTGACTGTGACAGCAGCAAATTCCACTACCCTTCTGTTTAATCCTCAATACATACCCTAGCCTGTCAGTCAAGTCCCAGAGCACGTTTGGTGAAGGAATTAGAGGAGATCCATCATACAGCACCACTGAAGCTCCTGTAGCAAGTGCACTCACCAGCCAATTCCACATCATCCAGCCAATCTGGAGGAGAGAAGATATCCCTATGAGTTGATCCTGCTCAGCTCCCTGTCTGCAGTCCTGGCAGCTCCAGCAGCTCCAGCACAGCACCAGCAATGCTGCCTGCTGGCACAAGAGCTCCAGGCAGCTATAAAGGATGGACTGGGGCAGATCCTGGCAGCAGCTGGACCACAGCACAATCCCTGCCCTCATGAAAGAGGTGTAACTTTCCCCTTCACTTCCCCTGCTGTTAAACCCACACCACTGGCTTTGTCTGATCATATTATTTAAGACTCAGCAAATAAGGCTGGAGCTCTGCTTATCCTCTCACCTGTCCCAAGACTGAGTCAGCTGCATGTTCCTGATGGATGTTCATCAAACTGATCCTTACAAATACCTAATGAGATGGGGATTCCATGCCTCCCTGCACACACAGCTTTAAACCATGAGTCAGGAGACAGAACAACTTTGAGACAAGGCAATTACCATGATCCCTCCATGGAGATATAGCAAACTGACTAGTCGCGTTAAAGTTCAGAAAGGAACTCATGAGGAAAGACAGCAGCCATCTCAAACTGCTACACTGATGTAAGTCTTAGGAATCATTTTTCTTTATCACAACATTAGAAAAAAAAACACCCCCAGCACAATACTAAACTCCTGCACTGATGAGTTTTACTCCCTTTCCTTTATCAAGCTTAGAGCTGGGCAGCTTCTTTCCTCACAACCAGAACAGACACATAACAGAAATTCTCATCTTCAGTATGACCTAGCCCTGCAGGAAGGTGGAATCTGATTTGTAGGTGATATTGATGAGGCAGCTTGATCAATAAACCTAAGAGACTTAAAAAAAAAAAACCAATCCATTTTCCTCACCAGCTAGGTCAGAAACATTTAGCATGTTTTGATCTTTCATCAGAAAGGTCCCTGTTGCATTTTATTATTTCACCCAATTTGTTTTTTAAACTTAGACAGAACAATCCCTTGCAGTAAAAAAATTTAACACACATAAGAAAAAGTACTTGTGGTTTTGTTTGACAAGTTGTCCCATCTTTGCAGGAAAAACATATTACAGCGCTTTAAAAAAATGCCTTAAGCCCCACTTGCCGTTGTGTAGTACATAATCACATCATTGCTGGTCATGTTGCCATGAAGAATGTGTTCCTTCAGGTGCTGGATCAGAGTACCCTGGAAAAAGAGTGAAAGGAAAATACAAGATCACAAAAAAGAAAAAGCAAAACTCTGACAGCACATTAAGACTTTAAAAATACTAACATAGTCAATATTTGCAGCATGTACTCCAGGATTAAAGCAAGTATTTCCTTTAACTACAGCTGAAGTAAATCCCAGGGCCTATCTACAGCAGCAGCAATTGCATTCTCCATTTTCTCACATAACTTTTCAGCCTCTCTCATTAGACCTCAGCAATTCCCACTGCACATCACTTTTAATCCATGCAATAAACAACTTCCTTCACTTCCAACTCCCCACAGCCATCAGAGCTGCACAGTACTCCATGCAGACCCTAATTTTAGCAGCAGGCTTTCACCAGTCAGTTTTTCCCAGACAAGCCCTTTGACAGTTTCATTTTCAGTCTATTTGGGCAATGGGAGGAATGAAGGACTGACAGTGGCTATGAACTGCAGCAGCTGCTAAACATTAGCATTAAGTATCCAAATTATCTTATCTATTAACATCCAGGGAACAAAAGACCTGACAATACAGATCTCTTGTAAACGCTGGAGTGACTTGCAATGTGAAATGTCTCACTGCTCGGAGCATCAATATTAATAATGTCCTTAAATGCATTACTTCCTTTTGTTGGAAATGCTGCTAAACCACCTTCCTGATCATTATTAAAGCATAACTTGCTAGGATAAATAAATTTAAAGACTACTTCATTAAGTCACTTCACTGCAGTGACAAATTAACGTAGCCAGTGTTAAAGTAAAAAATGGTTTTTGCATTTATGCAAGGAGTCATAGCGAAACTATTAAGAGCCTCATAAGCATGAAACAAGATTTACACTGAAAGAAAACAGATTACAGATAAACATTCGAAATGAAAAAGGAGAGTCATAAAACTGGCACATGCTTCGGGAGAAAAAGCTGAAAACATTAAATAAAAATAAAGGAGTAAATCTTATTTTCACTTCAGCGCTCAAAGGAATCAGGTCTGAATTCACCTGCTGCTGTTTGAACAGCCTCAGCTGTCACAACGCTGCCATCTAGCTACAGCTAGATCTTCTACAGCTAAAAATCACCCCAAAAATCAGATGTAGAAACACTGTGTCGAACTGAATTGTTAAGGTTGCCCAAAAACTTGCAGGTGTTAACATAATTACTGCATTTGCAAAGGAAAGCACACTGTCCCTGCAGGAGATTCTGAGTGAGCCACACAAAATAGAAAAATAAAAAGTCAAATTCAATTAAAGTAAATATTGGTTTTCTTTTTCCTTCATTTAGTTTTTGCTACTTCAGAGTTTTGGAACCAAAAGGGGATTTTTAACAATGACTTTGGGTACAGGCTTTGAACAATTTCCCTGCAAAACCTGGCTCATCTCAGCCTGGAAACAAATACTCTGGGAGAAGGCAGAGAACTCACAGCCCAAGATGCTCCCTCAAGTTTATTTATAGGGCTTGTTTATTTATAGGACTTTTACAACCCTCCAAACAAACCCCAGGCATTTATCATTTCCCAGCAGCTCTGGCAGCTGATAAAACTCCCTGGTCTGCTTGTGTTCCTCAGGAGCAACACCCAGCTGGTGGAGTGCTGAGCATCTGGAGTGGCAGAAACCAGCAGACATGAGCCCAGCACAGCCCAGGAGGGAGCAGGGCTAGCAATTCCAGAGCTGAGAGAGCCAGGAGCTACTCAGGGAGAGTCTGAGTGTGAAACACCCTCAGAGTGATTTGCCTGCAGCTGCATGAGGAACCTGCAGCAGTGCAGATGTTTAAACCCAAGCCTTGCAAGTTCTTGAGATGGATAGAAATTAACTGAAGAGGATTTTACCCAAAAATTCTCTCCTCAGGTAGCTGGGAACATGGAATAACTGGAAAGGGGACTGGTGTGAATGAGGCAAGAAGAACCACCAATGTTTTTAGGACTAAAGAATAACAATTACTAATGTCTTTCTGCAGCACAACCAACTGGTCAAAACCAAAAAGCTGATTCCAAAACAGCCACCCTTTTTAAAATCATCTCCCATGACCTGGCTTCATTTTCTCTATTTATGTATGCCATTTCACTGTGTATCAAGAAAACAGAATATGTGCAGAGAAAACAGACCAAAAACATACTGCAGAATTAGATAAACTGAGTTGCGAATTTGAAGCTGCCTATTGGCATCTAAAATCAGTACAGTAACAAAACAGCATTGAAACACACTATAAATATGCAATAATTGAAATGTCTTCACTGAAATGTCATCTCATCTTACTTTTAACTACCAAAACCAAACCTAGTTTAATCTAAGGCTGGAAAATGAGACAGAGATAGTGGGCTAAATCTGCTTTTTAAAAATCAAATCAATGCGAATCATCCTATTAATTCCAGTGGAAACAGGATTAAGCCAAGAACAAACAGACTAAGCCAATCAATTGTGTAAAAGACATCTAAGAATTTATTTGCCTGGACTTTGTGTAGGCCCTATTCAAACTGACATATAATGCATGCAAACACTGAGGTCAACAATTTGCTTTTAGGCCAGAGGTGTTAGCAACCAGGAAAAAAAAAGTAAAATCACTCTGCACCACAACTACAGAGCTGCACAGTGGGGAGAATCATCACTAACAACAGATCTTATTCATCCATCCATCCTTCCCTGCTCTCCTCCCCAGCAAGGATGAGCAGTCTGGACCTAAACTCTAAGGTAGCTCTGCACATGATTCAGATGGAGAGCAGAACCATGATTCAGGGCAAGCTAACACAGGTAACATGGGAAAAGGAAGAACTTTGCAAGAGAAAAGTCCTATTGTCTGATCTACATTTATTTTTCATCTCTACTGTTTATCACGCATCACCGAACAAAATACCTGTCCTGTTTTTGCTAATCCACCCCTGCAAGTACTTAACCAGTCTAAAGCCAGCACAGCTTCAAAACAGCTGTCAACCTTCAAAATCCACCTCCTTTCTTCTTCACAAACACTGGATTTGTGTCCCAAAGGGACCATTTTGCACATCACGTGCTGCCTGGTATGATCTCCTACTGATAATACCTAAAGCAGAGTGTTTACAGGCAGCAGGGGATTTGTCTGTGGGCAAATCCTGCAGTCCTTGCCATCAAAGAGAGGCAAGAACACACACACTGTGGGCACAGCATCAAAGGATTCTGCCCTGAGGCCACACAGCCCTGCAGGATGCTCATCCTGACTTGCAGAGCTAACAGCAGAAATGATGGACTCTGGCTAATAGTTGTGCAGTTCCATTTATATATATTGGTGTAAATGCTCTAAACAACACATCCTGCATGCCTGAAGGGGAAAAACACCTCTATTAAGCATTATATTATAGCAGAATTAAAGTTTCAACACTGCTGCAGTCACTTCCTCTACTTTAAGAGCTTTAGAACATCAATAGTAAGTGCAAAGCATGTGAGCAAGGATCATTTTGGCACCAATATCAGATATTACCTTTAGCCACAAGACACTGCCTAAAGCACAGTTTCCATACAAAGCAAAACCTACACTCAAGGAGATGCCAACCTTCTGACCTCCTTCCTTAAAAAAAAAACAATAGATGAGGATGACATACTCTGAACTGATTTTTTTTTTACCTTTACTTCATGTTTGTCTAGATAATAAAAACTGCAAGCTCTCAATGGGCATCAAGCTAACAGTGTCCAAAAATCAGTTGCAAACACCCAATTCAAGTTCTTTCCCTTTTCTTCTTCAAGTATCAGTCAGGCTACTTCTAGTGGTGCTTTTATAAATGACCAGGAAACATCTGGAATCTGAAAGGTCTCCACACTGATCTCTAAACCAATATATTTGATATCCTTATCAATCCACACCTGCTTTCAAATAGCCACTAATAAATACAAAGGTTCACTGCAAGTTACTGAAAAGCTGTCAGCAATCAATTCTTTAAGACACATCATGGTGTGATATTGTTAAAGGAAAAATGCAAGCCAAGCAGTGAAGCTCCAGGAGGGAGGACATACCCCAGCTGAGTGAACCATGCATTTTGGTGCCCCCGTTGTGCCTGAGGAATACATGATAAAGAGAGGATGACTGAAAGGCAGCTGCTCAAACTCCAGCTGGGGAGCCTGGTCTCCTTTCCCAGTGGCAAGGAAGTCTTCTAAAAAGACACTGCATAAGAAGGAAGGAGAGAAAAAACGGAACATTTCAAATTTCTGAAAGCATTACCCCAGCCCATATTTATAACCTTATACCTCTGTACCCAGTAGTGCTCCCATTACCTGTTTGGAATCTTAGAAATATCTATGGTTTCTCTTGAAGATACATATGGAATCACCACCACTTTTTTTAGGTCTGGAAGCCCTGGAAGAAGGAAGAAAATGATTATTTCCTACCTTCAGTTACATAACAAAAGGTCTTTTCTGCCTGATTGAATCATACAGTGTAATGCACTAAGTACCAGAAATAATTCTGATGCACTGAGTATTGAAACCCTAGAAGACTAAATTGTTACCCAAGATGTAATTTCCTCAACGCTGCCAGCCTTTTATGTGTAAATCTGCAAGCTTTAGTGCTGTAATTCCTCCCCATTTTTCTTCAGCAGCATTTTGCTTGAGCTTAAAAACACAATAATCAGCCCCTCTTCCCCTGCTTCTAGTGTTGGCTGATTTCTGATGATCTATTAAAGTTAAGCAAGCAGAATGCTGTTAAAATTATAGAAAAGCCATTACCATTTAGCTTTTACCCAGTTCTGTTCTGAAAATCAAAGTGGCCACACTGACATTGTAAAAAAGGAAGGACAGCAACAAGCAGTGGCAGTGCAGGCTCTGAGTGCTCAAAGAACTACAGAGCAGGTGAGATGCAGTGAAAGAAATACCTTTTACCACCCTCAGCAGCTTTTCCAAGTGGTTGTGTTCTTTGCCATTGTATATAACAGCTTCGACAGAGAAGATGAGCTTAGGCTGAATTTGGGAAAATCTGTCTAGTACACCCTAGGGACAAAGAGAAAAACGTGTTAAAAACATGAAATTAACTGCTACAGTAGGAAACTTCAGGGGGTGCTAAATGCAAATTTCAATTCAAGCAAGGAATAAGGACAGGAATTAACAAGAGAGTTGTTACAAGACTGCCTGCTTGTCTTTCACTCACACAAGATCTCTGAAGTACAACAGGTTTGCAAGAATCTACTTCATGACTCCCAAACAGATCAACCAACTATAAAATCCCCACAGATCACAGAGCAGGCCAAAGTTCTCCACACAGCTCAAAATCCACCTTGTCTGTCAGGTGTAGATTCATGTAAAGAGGACAAGCAGCTGTGCTGTGAGCAGGAGCTGAGCACAGAACTCACACCGAGGTGCACAGGACTCCTGACTGCACCTGCAGGAGGAGCTCCACGAGCCCCAAGTCTCCCAAACAAACACCTGTCCTGGGGGAGATGCATTTCTGTGGTGAGGTGGCCCTTTACATGAACTGGCAGCTTTGTTCTGCCACCATTAACAAAGGAAACTGCACCACTGGTTTTCAGCAAAATAAATTGATATTGAACACAGACTACCAACAAAAGACACCACAGCTCCTTTAGAATCTCTGTGGCACCACACATTCAAATGCTAAATTTTCAGGTGTCTCCTCCAGCTTACACTGTGTTCAGGAATTTACCACAGCTATCATCTCTTTTGAGATTAAAACCCTTCTGGCATTTACTTTTTTCCATGTACACTGCATGCAGCAGCCTACCAGAAATGGATCTTTTTGTATGCAACAGCAAGAAGCAAATCCTTTCAATAAAAGCTCTCAGCACACTGATGTTCAAACCACTCTAGCTCCATTACTTGAAGCACTAAGAACTACAAGATTACACAATACTGTAAAATTGTCAGCTAACTGTTCAAGAACAATCTCCTAAATCATGTTGCAGAAATCAGACTTGAGTCATCCACTTATTCTTCCCAGCATTCTTTATTCTTCTGTTTTCTATTTTGCCCTCTATTTCACAGCCAAAATGAGAAACAAATTATTACCAAATCAGAAGATGAATGCAGAAACATCAAAATCACCCCATCTCTGTTAAACTCCTTTCCAAACCAAGCTGCTCAGGGTTGAAAGAAAATCTGCTGCAAAAGGACAGCAGTCCTGTCCTGACAACTTCTCCATGCTGTCTCCTCAGGAAAACTCACTGAACATCACAGGTAAGGTACAGGGATGTGGCTAAAAATAAATGTATGTGCTGAGTATATCACTTAACAGCTTTCCTTCCTATCAAAGATTTATCTCCTTCCCCTTGTTTACCTTATAAGAAAATAGAGTGGCAATGCACTGACATTCAAATTTATCTATTACTTTAAAACATCACCAGAATCTGTTCTGGTGACAGAAGAGGTTTTCACAGAAGCCCCTAATGTGTTACCTAACAAACTCAGAAATGGAGATTTAATTAATACATTACACTTACTCTCTAAGGGAATATGAAGCCACATTTTCTGCTTCTCAGGTATATTCTCCTACCTCCTTCTTTGTACCATTTTCCAAGAACAGACCAGGCAGCCACACACGTGCTGTGTGCATTTATATGTGTGTATATCCTCATGCTGAGTGCAGAGCACACACATCCCATTTCCACGCTGCCTGATGTTTAAAAATTTAAACCAACGAGAACTAAGGGTACTCTAAACAGAAGAATCAAATGTGAACAGAAGTGTGAATCAGAACCAGAGATGGCTCCAATTCTCAGGGTCCTACCAAATCTGCTAACACACCCAGTTAGATTCATTAGCACTGGCAGGACCAAACCCCACAGAGCAGCCTGATATGATACAAAGGCAATACAAACAGATGGAACATGTAATTGCTACACTGGAACTTTAATCCAACCAGATGGCTCAGCAAGGAATTCCTTCCACAAAAAGCTCAGGTGTAGCAGATATGGCTTGTTCTATTCCACGAGCCTCCAGTTCAGTCAAAAAAATTGTGCAGCACCCCATGAACAGAGCTGTGCTGGAGCTCAAGGGCTCCTCACCCAGTCCTGAGAGCAGAGCTTCCTCATGAACTTATCCACCCAACCATTTCTCATGCACAGGCCACAGAACAGCACTTTCCCATTAATTTATGGAAATGGATAACAGGGACTAGAGAAATGAAGCAGCAGCTGCCAAGAGTGGCATTGTGCGTGGGAGGGAGCTCAGTGGTTCTCTGACAGCAGACTTCCTCAACGCTTGAAGCCTTGGGATGGATGGCATTCAGAGCCTGCAGCGTGTAGGCAGCTCTGAGGAGTGACATTTCTAAGCTTCACAAAACATATATACACAATTGGACTTAAGATGTTGAAAAAGCTATGCTGTTTCTCCATGCACAAAAATCTTCATTTATGTTGATAGGACTAATGTAACTTCACTGAAGGAGGAATAGCTTTTCCTTAGGTGGAAGCCGATGTCTCTGAGGACCTCTGCTGAGCTCCCTCAGGATTTTAGGATTTGAATTCATGCCAACACACGCTGCTAGAGGAAAATAAGTGATATTGATGGCACTGCAGCTCCAAGGCCAAGTTGCATTAAAAAACTATCACAAAAAACTAAAAGCTGGGCACCAAAAACAACAGCACACCAACACAGACAGAAAACATACCAGCCCTTTGTAATGCAAGTAAAATGAACAATCTTCCCCCAGATGAGAGATCAAATCACACTGCACAGAAAATACTCCATACCATCATTTTCTGAGCAAGCAGAAAATATTTGTAGGACAGATTGATCATTACATGCTGTAATGATTTATTTAATCTTTTTTTTCCCAATGATACACCCTTGAGCCTAAGAACATGGAATGCTGCTGCCCTCTAGTGCTATCCCAGGCAGGACTGCTCCATACATTTTCCCAGCCAGTGGGATTAAACACCAAAATTGAGGTTATCTAAAAACATTTTTCTCTGTACTGTGCAATGCACAAACACTATTTTTCACATGTAACCTTTTATATAGAAGAAAGGTTCAATACCCCCTCTCAGAAGTGATTTAAATCTGTTGTTGTGTGCTAAAAGCTTTCCAAAGGAAGCAGAATATATTCCCAAAGCTTCCAGGGCACATCTGTTTGGATGTCATGACTTCACACACAGCATTTATCTCTACCCTAGAAAGAGTTAATCAGGTTAGTGATATTAGCATGAAATTTCTCACTGTTGGCAAATACAGCTCCCTGGAAAAGACCAACCAGGGTGGTGCTGAGTTCACCCACACAGGAGGAGAAGGATGGAACTACTCAGGTAAAGAAACTGGAGCATGGCTAAGCAGCCTGGGGCAGGATTTGGGAAGAAAAGCCAAGCCTCAGCCAGCTCTGCTGCACTGCTGCTCATTTACATATTCAATATAATAAATGACCACCAAGAGCAAGGAGTCCATCTGAAAATATCCCAACGGTGAGGAGCTAAAGCTGCTCAAATCACCAAGCTGAAAATCAGTCCCGACAGCTGAAAGCGAGTGGGGTTGTGCAGTTTGTGGCAGCTGGAAAAAGCCCTGAGTACTCAGCTGTGCCAGGAGGTGGCAGCAAGACTGAAGGGAACAGAATCCATCTGCCACTTGAATTTGTCACCCTCACATTTGTGTGAGACACAGCGAGGGCTGCTCTGCACAGGCACTGAGGCTACTCACGTTAATGCCAAAGTCTGGGGATGTGGAACTCCAGATAGCACCAATGCTTGCAGCAGCCAGCATTGCTTCCACTGCATGGATGCTGTTGGGCAAGTAACCTAGGGCAGAGGTGGAATGGTTAGAGATGGAACAACACTAACAAATATATTATCATGTATACAGTAAACAGGTTTTTAAAAAGCAAAATCCTAGACTGATGCACCCTTTAAAGTCTTCCACACAATCAATGTCCTACTTGGAAGTCAAATCAGTTACATGAGGAATTAGTAATAAATCTATTTATAAAAAGATTTGTATCAGGCTTTTCATCTACATTGTTACTCTGAATTGACAAATGTTCCTGCTTAATTAGGAGCCTTTCCAGATAAGAGGGCAGCACACTGGAAACAATAACAGGGAGAAAAAATTAGTGGATTGGTTAGGGTGCACAGAGACTAAGAATACAGCAGCATGCAGGGGAATAAAACAAGTCTGTAGGAACAGATATTAGAGCAAGAACAAGTATCTGTAAAGAAAGATTACAAATAGCTCAGGAGCAGAGATTCAGCTTCACAAAGCTAAATGTTGTCTGGTAGACACTGCCAGAATCTTGAACACAAACAAGCAAAACCAGTGTCTCAGCTGATAAGGGAGTAACACACTGGAACAAGCCCTGGAACATTCCCACACAAACGTGGCTCTGCAGGTTTCTCTCCTCAGCTTGCAGCAAGATTTCAAGATGTAAATTCAATTTATCATGACACATAGAATAAATTAATGTCAAGAAAGTCAAATTTTTGTTTCAGTGGGCTCCATTTAAGCAACTCTCCAGAAGGTGCTGGGTGGCTGAGTCTGACTGCACTGCTCAGGATTCAGCCCACAAATGAAAACATACAACTGGAATTCACAAACTACACTGAGGTGGATCAAAGATCTGGAGTTTCAGACCATCCTCCTTAAGCAACCAAAAAGGACTTTTAAAAAAGCACAGGAGGGGCCTAATTGCAGTGCTCTGACCTCTAATTAGAATTCTGCATTTGAAAGCAAAATTTAAATGGCAATAAAAACGCTTTCCAACCTACTGAACAGCAGTGGTGGGCACTGAGATGTTGGACTGCAGGTGCATCACAATATCTACCAGACAGCAAACACTCACCAGTGCAAGGCACTTCTCAAAGAAGGATATTTATGGATGTACTTTTCAGGACAGGAACTGAAATCACAGATCTTAACAGCAATTTCTGCTACATTAATATTATCAAGTAGGAGGATACCAAGATGGATTTTTGTGAGGTTTTTTTATGCAGCTTGAAAAAAACCCATCCTTTTTCAACTTTGTGAAAGAGAAACTTGAAAATTAAATCTTAAATTGAGATTCTTCCTACTTCAAAAATCAGTGAAATCAGTTTTTTAAACCAGCAGTGCCCCTTCAGTTACTGAAAGCTGCTGTGCTCTTAGGAGTGGTAACTTTTAAAACAGCATTGACATAAACCCAAAAATTTTAGAAAACACACAACTGTGAATAAAAGCCTCATGCCATGTTAATATATAAATTACTCCCTAAAACTGCCTACAGCTTATCGTGTTTTGTTCAGTGAATTCCTTAAGCACATAAAGTGCAGCAAAAGCTCATGCCCACAAAAGCATTGTTTATTTTGCTATTTTTCCCTTGGGGCCAAGGTTTATACAAGACACAGTATCCCAAAATCTTAGTGATTTTTCTTTCGAGACAAATCTTCCTCCCTAAATAATTTGAAATATATGAACCAGAACAGAACAAAATGTCATTTTGTGTGACAAAAGCAGTTCTTTAATCAATGCCAAATATTTCCACTGAGCATTTCTTGGATGGGATCATCAGGGGGCCAGAGGGCAAGGAAAACTGAAAGATCTCTCCCCATGCTTTGGACAGTTATTACTTTGCCACAGCTTACAAGCTTCAATTCTATTCTAAGCAATTCTCCTTTTCACCACTCCTACACAAAAGCCCTCAAGGCAAGAACACAAGTCTGTGCTGATTATTGTGTGCCACACAATTAAATCATTACTTTTATTTGTCAGCTGGCTTTGAGGTGGTGGTTGAGTTTTGGAGGATACAAGCCAAAAGTGCCCAAAGGTATGAAACATGCACAGCAACTGACTCTGCATTTCTGTGTCCTCACCCCATCACTGAAGCCTTGCTGCTCTCTGGGATCTAACAGATTTGTCCTAACACCACCACAGATAAAAAAATGGGTTTATTCTGGCTGGAGATCTTCCAAACACAGCAGGGTAAGAACTCATGTTCCTTTTCTCCCAACAGGTAAATGACAAATTACTTATCCTGCCAGTCTTTCAGATTAAAACTGGATTCTCATTTAGAAGTAATTATGAACTTTTTCTTCCTCTCACATGTCAGATTTTTGAGCTGATCACAATAACTGCCATGTGTGTAAAGCTCCCTGCATTTCACTGAGCCTCTCGAGATACCAGCACACTCCTTAGGGCACTCAGTGGGCTGACACAGGTCCTGAGTGTCTAAAACTGGAGAAACAGCAATGTTCTGACAAAGAGGATGAAAAAGGCAGCTTCTTTAGCTGGATTAACATCAGGCAGGAGTCACAGAGCAGTGACCTATGTACAGAAGCTCTGTACTACAGAAGAATAACAGTACTGCTAATTTAAATATTGATCGTGTTTGTTCATATATTTAACTAGAGCCTCCGTGTTCCTTAATATAATATTGCAGCTAAGGATCAAAACTTGGATTTGTCAGCATGGGAAAGGCTACAGAAGGTATTTCTCTATCTCTGCATTTTAACTTACCCTTTTCTTGAAGGTGGTAAAAAAGGTGAAAACTACCATTTGTTATTAGAAAGAAAAGGATCTTCCTACTTTGGGTTAACTAGAAAGCAATTGAATAAAAAGGCTCAAAACACAAGAGCTGGGAACTCATCAAGTGGGAATATCAGAGTATGACACACAAGGGCCCCAGCAGCACTCCTCCTGACTTACAAAAATGTATACAATCTCCATAAAAACAGAGAAATGAAAGCTTTACTTGACATAAAACCTGTGAAATCTCAAAGCAGGACAAGTAGTATTTTAAAAACACTGTCTGGATTTTTTTTTTTTAAGAGGCACTTACAGCCTGATCTGTTCAGGACTGTAAGTGCCTCAGCATTTTCTGTCAATTGCTATTTGCTTAATCTGGCACACACCAAGATTACACTTACATGTGTTCACTTACACTGCAGCACCTGACCAACAGAATAGATAAAAACTGTTGTCCAAAAATTTGATATCATTATGCTGAAAACTATGGCAAAAGTCTAATTTCTCAGAGTGCTGAGAACACATTCCATATGAGCACCCAATGCCTTCATAAAATTTAATAAAGGTGTACTCAGAAAAAGAGGCACCCAAACATTCAGCTGTCTGCATAAAAAAAAAGAAAAAAATCAACAACTGAACTGGGAGCCTGCAGCAGAGATTTTGTCTGGGCCTTCAAATAAGACACCAGGAAGAAGGAAAAGAGGGAGCAGCAACTAAACTATCTTCTCAATGTCATATAATATTGAGCTACACCAACTCTCGAACAGAGTTCAGAGCCCAGACTTCCAGTTTCCCTTTTCAGTGTTAACACAGCATTTCATACTCCTGTAGGACTTGTAAGTGGCCACCCTGCCTAACATCACTGTGGCCTGAGACTATTAGTACCATACTAATCTTCTTACAAAGCTAGCTTTAAAACCCACGTAAGCAAGCAGGGCTAATACAGTTGCTATAGATAAAATAGCAGCTTTAAACAATGTAATTCATTGATGTTTTGTTGAGGTTTTTGTGTGAACACATGGGGAAGATCAGATGGTTTTTAATTGCTGGCTTGTAACAGAGCAAAGCTGGCTATAGGTATAGAGTAGAAGCAACCTATCCAGAGATGAGAACATCCTCCCAGCTATATTTTATTCCTATTTCAGCCATTGTTATTTGCCAGATGGCCAGTGGGAGACCAGGAGTACCTCACATGTGGATCTGTGCAGCCTGCAGTAGGTTTTGCTAGTCTCTTCCAACTGCTAAAGCATCACTGACAGTACTGTAAGACATCTTTAGAGGAAGAAATATGTTTCACAACACATCTGCTTCAATTATGTTCACTATTAACTGCTCTCTCCTCAGTGATGGAAAGGGAAGACTAGGATGAAATCAAGCTGAAAAAGTGCTGACACCACTGCCTGTCCACCCACACTCACCCACCTCCAACTTTAACATACTATTACTGTCATGATGCAGCCATGAATTCTATTGAACAAACTAGGGGGTATGTTAAGTATAATGAGAAGTTAAAGCAGCCTTGTCACAGAGGCAGTAAAGCATGGAGATGAAATTCACAGAAAACAACAGCAATGGTGTAATGTGTAATTCTAACAGCTCCAGATTTTAAGAGAAAGTGTCAATGAAGGGCAGCAGAACCTGATAGGCTGACTACACGTTAGGCAGCTCTAATAAAGTTCGTGGAATATCTCCCTTCTAGTTAAAGGCTGATTTTTCAGCAGCAGCAGAAGCATGCCCTGTGTTACTACGATGAACCACACCAAGAATTGCCCTTCCCTATGCCATCTGCTCTAAATTTTGGAACAAATTACATCCCAGTGGATTCTGAAAAGTTTTGGGGAGCCTGATTTTTGATACCAGAAGGGGGTTTTCCCACCCAATGCCTAATCTCTCTTCCCTAAGTGAGTTTGAGAAGCTTCAACCTCTGACTACAATGTTACAGTTGAGCTCTTCCAAGGAGTGCCAATATCCTCTGGCAGAGGAGAAACATAGGAAAGAAGTTGAGTATTACAGTGTAATACTTTATTAATACTTTTTAAACATATCAGCTATGCTTTTTAATTTAAATGAGAGGTAAGCCAGCTGCCAAAACACGAAATATTCAAAAATCAGCCAGCCTGCAGTTGTGCTAAACAAGACAACAAGACAGTCACTAACTAACTGTTACTAAAATTATAATAGCATTATTAGCAGCACAGGCTACAGCTATATTTGTTTTCTTCAGCTACAAAGTACATTTTCCCTGCTGCTACTGCTGAAGAAACAGTCAGATATGAACATGACAGCACTAAGGTTGAAAACTGAGGTAAAATTGGAGCATCTTCATCTTCATTCAGACAAACATTCTCAACTTCACTGTATGGTTCATCCCTAATTAAGGATTTAGCTCTAATTCCATATTAAAAACCAAGCCACCAGCTGTGATAATTTCATGTCTGGCTGCCAGTTTCAGAGAATACTCATACCATATGCAAGAAATGAGCTCTACTGAGTAGATTTACACTTCCAGGTCATATTTGTGGGTTTAAAACTTGGTTTTCAAGACACAGGTTCAAGTTTGCAGCATGCAGAAAGCAAACCAAGAGTTTCATCACTTTGAGTTTGCATCATCTAAGAATTAACACACACTTATTTAGGATAATGGCCAAGTGTTGCTCCAAGAACATGCAGTACAATGGATAAACACAGCAGAACTGCCAGGCAGGAGCCAAGGAGCTTCAAGGATATTACAGCTCTGACTTGCATTACACTGACAAACTGAAGAGTCTTACAGAGCACACACAACAGAGGTGAAGCAGCTCAGCCAGAAGATCAAAATCAGCAATTAAGAAATCAATGTAACTCCATGTCTGGACTGCACACCGTACAAGCTGTGCACAAGACCAAAACTTGTTTGTACAGAAAAACACGACAGTCTCATGACAGGAAACCTGCAGAAGATTTGGGCTACTGAAGATTTGAGCTACTGAAGGATCACAGGGTTCTAACTGCCCATCTCTGCACTGCTGACTTGAAGAGTTATTGTCCCCCAGCTGCTCCCCACACCATTCTGGTGCAGGACAAGTTCTCTCCTCCAGACCTGCAGCTCACAGAGCACTGGATTGCCTGGAATTGCCAGGAGCACCAGGACAACCAACCTTGGACCATGATTTCCCAGACTGCCCCACATGAACCTGCCAGACCTGAGCCAAGGCTCAGCTAGAGGCAGAGTCTCCATCACCTCTGATTGCACAGAGTGTTTCTGAAGCAGACCTTTGTAAATGAAGCATTTTCCTTCCCCCTTCAGTGCTAGAGAACCTGCAGGCTAATCCAGGTTCCTTCCCTCTAGAAATGCATTTCCTACAAATGTAAATACAGCAGCATAAGAGCCTTTTCTTTGGAATGTTTATGTGAAATTTTCTGTGAAGCACTTTTTCATATTCATGTTTCTGTAACTCTGACTACACACTTGCACATTTTTTAAAAAAACCTACCTCTCATCCTTTAAAAAAAATTACTCACCCACAACTCTGTCTCCTACTTTTACTCCCATCTTCCTCATGGCTGCAGCATACAAAGCCACAGCTTGTCTCAGTTCTTCAAAAGTAACTTTCTGGATTTCTTCTTTGCCTTCCCCTGAGGAAAGAAAATTAAAACAACCAGTCAGAAATCAGGCATTGCAATGTAAAGAGAGTCTAGTAGAAACAACTAATTCTAGAAGAATACAAAGCAATTTTAAGAGAACAGTTTCCACTAATATTTATACTTTTTGCTTTTGAATTTCCTCTTATGCTGCACCAAAAACTCTTTTTAATAGGAATCAATTGTTAATCAGTGATATTTGTTCAGTGTGCATAGGTTTTACTGCAGCAAGTCACTGACTAGAAAATCCTGCATGTGCAGGCCTGACTTCCAGTATGCTTTTGGAACATCTACCTTTGCCAACACAGCACAAAACAAACAAACTCAACTGAACTCCATTCACCTCAGAGGATCTGCAGGGTGTTTTCCCTATTGTACTGAATGTCAGATGTTACATAAGCTGTTAATAAATCACTCATGAAACAAAATGAACAAACCCAAATGTTATGAAAGCAAAAATCTGTCACCTTAAAGCCCCTTCCTGTACTTCCTCAGTGTAACAAACCATGTGGTCTGTCCCATTCCCAATATTCAGCATTCCTTAGGAAGACACACATGCCAAGGATGTGACAGGAAAGGTGAGTTGCACACCCTGGTCCTTGCAGAGCAGCTGCCATCAGTCTGATTCCCTCCAGCAGGGAATGCTATTTTTCACTCTTTTGCCTTCTTAAGAAGAATTTCACACCCATAAATCTGGACTTAGAGCAAGGGAGCAGGTCGTGATGCAAAACAAGCCAAGTGCATGTACCATGTAGCTCAGAGTGAGCAGGGACTGCCAACAGAGCCTGTGTTCCCACAGAACAACAGGAAATGAGACACTGATCTTGCTCTGTGATTACAGCCCCAGGAGAAGGGAATCACAAAAAGGATTCACTGTGGGAGCCACTGACAAGTGAAATTGTTTAGGAAAGTCACATTTACATGCCTGTGCCCTATCACATACCCACACTGCTCCCACAGTCATCCCCAGGGAACACAAACCTGACCCAGGCCTCCAAACCACCACTCTGACCTAGCAGCAGGGAGTTATCAAAAAATACTCTGACTTAAGAGGTCTTAAGGAGATTAAACACTTCAGAAGGTCACGAAAGAAATGCAGGTGGAAGTCTGTTCACCACAGAGGAGCCAATGTGTTCATTCCAGAATTCATACAATAATCAACTAGAAAATAATTTTGCTCTTTTTGCTATCACCACCTGTGATTATGTGACACAAAGCAGTCTCTGCTACACCCCATGACTTCCTAACAAAAAGCAAAACCCACAGAACAATGCAATCACATGTCAAACAAAGCAATTCACTAAATTGATAATAATTCCCATGATAATTTGAACTGACAATATTTAACTCCCCTTTCTCAAGTTGCATGTTTAGCTTTTAACATTACCAAATCAATCACATCAATTCTACATACATAAGTTGACTTATTAATCAATGTTTGGCTTTCAGGTGCTCCACAAGATGTACTTCACTACATTGACTTTTTTCTCCACTAAATAATATATAAGAAGCTTTCCTAACCATCTCAAAATCTGAAAGTGATGAACCCATTACTTTGAACCCAGCTTTTGGTCACAAGCCTCATTTCCATCAGACTTTACCAGATCAATTCTTATTCCACCAAAACTGGGTCACAGATTTCACCATTCTCTTTGAACTGATAGCTTGTTTATATATATAATACATATATATAATCAGAGAGGTTTCTTTCAACACCTCTAAGCAGTGAAAGGTAACTCATTAGTATTTCTCCATCAGTAAGCTTACAAAAAGTGTTTGTTGTCTCACACAGCTGTTTAAAAGCAATTTATTTGTAACTCAAAAGCTAATTCCCATGTACCTACAATCAGAAACTAAGATTTTAACACCTACACAATCAATGCACAGTTCTGCATCATTTTCTCTGCCAAGGAGCTGCAAGGCTTCATTGTTCATTGATAAGCTACTAGGAAGCATCACTGCTTGATAAGGATTAGGTCCAGCAGAAGGGAACCTCAGAATTCAGCTCCATAAGGAAGCACTCACACCTTCACAGAAGCTAATCCCATCTTAGAACTGGTTTTTAAAGTTACCAAAGTCAGCAGACAGAAAAAAGAGCCCCTTCTCTGTGTGTTAACATGACCATCCTCACAAGTATACACAGATTTTACTAGGCTCAAATCTTCAGTGTAACAAATTAAAACACAGCTTTAGTGTTCCACGAAAGTAAAATTACAAGTCTTCCATGTACATAACTGTTGCTTCTCTATTGTCAAAAGCAGAGTTAATTCCCACCTAAATCCCATGTAGTTCTCAGTATTCCTAAAATAAATAGCATAGGAAGAGGGTGGGAAGGACATTATCAAGCTACAGTGCCAAAATACTTCCTGAAGGCAAGCAGCAGGTGAGTGTTTCTGACAAATGTGAAATAATACGTCAAATACTGAGTGATGTTAAACACAGCATGACCTCCACTGCCTTAATGCAGTTAAGCATATTCTTAAAAAACTTCATTTAGCCTGCCAAGAACTTTCCAGATCTATATTCCCAGAGCCTGTTTTGCTGGGGTTTTTCTGCAGAGCTGCATCACAGATTGTGCAGCATTACTGAATTTATTACCCATTTTTCTCCTCACCCAAACCAGTTTATTTCACTGTTTCATCACAGCTGTTTCATAAGGCCTCATCCTGTGAACAGCAAATAAGCACAAGGCATTAATTTCCCTTACTTGCTGCATACAGTGCAATCTTGTCATTGTCCTTGTGCTTCAGGAGATTCTCTGCATAGTTCAGGCGGCTGCCCTTGAACCATTCTGGGACATCTGCAATGCTTTTGGATGTATCCACCACCTGAAAGAAACACATCAGTCATTCCTGGAGAACTGTAAGAGAATGGCTGTTTCACAGCATTGTACAGAAGTCAGCTAATTTGTTTCAAGCTCTTTGCAGAGTCTATTAGGCAAGAATCGTATCTCCCAGCTTACAGACAGCAAACAGACACTGAATCCTGTAATTAGACACCTGGAAAGTTTAATTATTGGTCAACCATCACAAGCAAATACGTCATTACAACAAAACTAGGGAAAGTTCCTTGCTGACAGCTCTACCTTTGGACCAGCCTTTAATACACAAGTAAAACAAACCACTGTGACTACACCCAGACCAGGAGAACCACAAAAACCACAGGGAACATTGAGGTTTTGCCCCTAGGAACACCCCAAAGAGGGATTGAGGTGAAGAACACTGCAACTCTCTGCCAGGCCATACAGCCCAGCCTCTCAGGAAGGTGTGAGCATCCACTCTTCCCCACCATGAGCCACAGGGTACAGAGACCAAAATCAGGAACTCAGACAATGCTAATTCAAAATAATCAATTGTACAGTCAAATGTAACTGAAACGTTCCAGCTTTTTATTCAAGTTCTCAAGTTTTTAGGATTAAGAGGATTCAACAACCTAGTAAACCCATATTAACTCCCCACTTAAGACTAAGACAATGCAAAGAATTGAAAAATCACCAAAATACCTTCAGCTGAAACAACTTCCCCCATCTTGAACAAATTAAGTCTCAAA
This sequence comes from Entomyzon cyanotis, assembly GCA_024500445.1. Taxonomy (NCBI): domain Eukaryota; kingdom Metazoa; phylum Chordata; class Aves; order Passeriformes; family Meliphagidae; genus Entomyzon; species Entomyzon cyanotis. The sequence goes on from JAKEPQ010000852.1 coordinate 1,656,677, forward strand.
GTATTAAACTACCCCTTCATAAGCCACAGTTAAGACTAACTTTAATAACACTGATAGGTAAAGAGCCCCTTAGCCAGAGGTCTAAATTCCTTCCAAAATGTCCCTCTGCTTAGTGATTCAGCTGCTCAGCAGCAGATTTGGAAATCTTTAAATAGAAACTTTATTTTCTAGCTGTGTTTTTGAAAGCTTCAGTTTATACCCTCAGGTTCTCTCTTATGGATTGCACATACATTACAGAAACAGCATTCCTTCAGTACAAGTGAAAGGCTCTTCTGAAAGCCAAGCAGAGCTCAAAATACATCCCATTCCAGAAAACCTGATGGTTTTGTGCTTTGAGGTGGGCAGTGTATGTATTACTGGAGGCAATCTTAAAATTAACTTTTAACTTAAAACTCATGTGGAAGTGCACTACTGCAATACTTTATTTCAAATGTATTTTCTAAAAATGGGAACTCATGTGGCTAGCACAGGTTCTTCCCGTGGGAACATTTTGCTATATTTCATAAACAAGATAAAGTTTGGATGTTTTGCAAACAGTTTCTCCGGATTGAGTCAGTTCGGGCTTGGCCAATTGGGCCTAGGGGGAGGTCTCGGGCTGACCAATCTGGGGCACTTCTGTAGACTCTATATATATGGAATTCAAAACAATAAAGTTCCTCTTCTCCTCTCTTTCCTTGTCTGAGAACTTGGGTCAGTCCTCAGCTAGCCGCTCAACAGCGACAAACTCAGATTTCTTTGCTCCTAACAATCAGTAAGAACTGATTTATAATTTATCAGGCTGCACAAATGATTTTTATACTAAGACATATTACTGCAGCAATTAGAAGCTGCTCTTAAATCTGACTCATTTCTGACTTCCTCAGCTCGAAGAAAAGTGAACAGAATGTTTTCAACATTTTCCAGGAAAAGATCCAACATAACTTTTTTTTCTGAACTGGAAAAAATCCTTCACAGAGGTTCACTAGCACAAGGTGCTAGACTCACCCACTGCAGTATTTTCTCCCCAGATAACACCTATGACTCCTAATTAAGCTCAATCTTTGGCAGTGGTACTTTGTTATATGAACAACATGATCCCTCCCTTAAAGACCTCTCCACAGGGCCAACAGGTGTGAGGTGCTCGTCATGGCAGAAGGAGAAATCAATTTAGAACATCCTTCATGTAAAAACAGCTGCTTGTAAGTTGACATTCCGATGCCAGTGCTGCCATGCCAGTCAGCTTCGCACACTCAAGTATTCCCATTCATTCCACAAGTGACACACATGTCAACTGCTACAGAGTGACATCAGCACATCTACATCACACACTTAAAACCTTTACTAGGATTAAATAAAATACTGGCTGCTTTTATTCTGTGCACACAAGATTTTAGTGTTTTCCTTAGAATGACCTGTGGAAGCAGAAGCTGTTTCACACACAACTTGAGAAGCTCACAAGTACTGTTAAAACCTTCCTAGACATCCCCATCTTGTTTCTCATCCTGAGGAAACACCCATTTTTAGGGCATCATCTCCTGCTTCAGTCTATCTCCAGTTCATCAGCCACTGATGGCATCTGGAAGGACTGACTCCCAGGAGTGCCAGTCCTGGAAGGCAAGAGAAAATTGTTACTGTTACTGTCCAGCTTGCTCAGTACAGATACAAAGGTCCTAATTTTAGCTCCTCTGAATTCCTTGCTCAAGAAAATGGGAGTGCATGTGGAAATTTAGAATAGACTTGCTAGCAGCACAAAATATGTGGGAAAGATACAGCTCCCAGAGTTTGAGCTAGCATCTGTAGAAAATGTAAAAATTAAGTGTTTATAGTGCTCAGATCACACACTTCAAAGCAGGCTAGCTCTTACACTCTTGCTGCATTCCCTCTCCTGAAGGGTGTCACATTAAATAAGACCACGGTAGGAAGTTCCACTTGACCTATCAGTACAGAAACCAATAAAACAAGAAAAGTCAAAAGAAATATACCCTCTGCAGGACTGGCAGGACTCTGAGGGGTCTGGAACAGATGGACTCCAGGGATTAAGACACAAGTCCAGTCCTCCCTACTAAATCCCAGGAAGGTTCCACCACATCAAGCTTTTCAAGTAATCAGCCCAGCATCTTCCTCAGGTGGAAAACCACAGGGTGATGTTGATATCCTACACCAGGACTGTACAAGGGCTCCACTTGCAAGAGCTTCTGAGTCACCTTTCTCCCAAAGGAATGCTGTGGCACTGTCTGGTATTCCACCTGTGCCTGCATTCAACCACTACCATTCCCTCAGAGCTATTTCAAGGCTACACCTGACTGCAGAGCTTCCACAACCAGTTCTACAAAGCCAGAGTGTAACAGGTGTGCTTATCAGGTGAGCTGACTCAGGCAAGATAGACATGAACTCGGCAGCATGCCAGCATCTACAAAACCAGGGCAATATTCCACCAGCACCAGCCTAAGGCAGAAGGAAGTGCACTGCCAGACTCCTCACGAGCAGCAAGGAATGACAAGGTGTGCAAGAGAACATGACCACAAGGACACTACAGCAGAACTGCCTAGGACAACAAAACTCAAGGATTTCACTGTCCTAAAGTGTAACAGCAACACCACCATCCGCCACACAAGGAAATTCAGGACTAGACACTTGCCAGAGTTCTAAGAAAAGGTCAAAAGATTGATTGTAAAGTCATTTACTTCCCCTTTGTGTTGCACTTGCTGTAAGATAAGCACTGAACTTACCTCATCATAGAGGCGAGAGCAGACAATGTTGCTGTACTTCCAGAATTCTGCCCAGAAGTCTGAGTAGGATTCCACTGACCACTGGTATAAATCATCATAGTTGGCTGGAAGTAATAGATATGTGTTAGCATTATGCAGAGAATTACAGGAATCTAGACAAACTACCATTAGGGATATCCCAGATGAAGAAAATTTGTGGCTAAAACAATTAGGTCCCAGTCTGGGGCCAAAGACCTCTGATAGCTCACTGACACAGAGAGTGGATGCACTTGTCATCCAGCCATGGTATCAACATCACTGTTACAGGAAGCACAGCTAATTTTCACTAAATATGGGGTCTGACAGACTGCAGCTTACCTTTCCATGCTGAAACAGCATGAATGAAGTAAAACAAGATGTTTACTAACTACATATTAAAACCATGACCTGTCATTAAAAGCATGGAAACAAGCAGTTTAAGTCTTACATGACTGTGAGACAGATGAAGCAACCTGAAGGACGCATAACAAACTCCACAATTGAAACTAAATGCTGAAATTTAGTGTGTAAACAGTTCTAGGTATGAATAACTGAAGCCAATTCCTCATCACAAGCTCAAAAGTGCAATTCCTTATCATGTCCACATTATCTGAAGCTGTGCCAACAACCAATTAAATGTGAGTATCTGCCATCAGTAACAGTAAGTTTCCTGCTCTGCCAACTGTTCCCTATTTGATGCTTTCAGCTAAACCACTAAAAGGCATTTTTGCCAATTATCTCTGGTTTGTCATCCTCTTATCCAGCCAATTGCTTAAAAAGTCATCTTGGCAATCCCTTTCCTACAAGGAGGACATCTTCCAGCTTTTTAAGAGAGAAACGTTCAAAACCATCATCTGCACTGTTACTCACACTTAGCCACTACTTAGCAGTTTCCCCACCCAGTCTGTCCCTTCCACATCTTATTCCCACCTCCCAGTCCTTCCCATCAAAGTGAGATTATTCCCTAGGTATTATTGGCAGACAAGGCAAAGACTCTTCTCCGTAACTCAGATTTTGTCCACACATTGCCCAAATCCCAGCCTCTACACACCCTTTTTACATTCCATCAAAGCTACTTGTCACTGTCCTCTACTCCACATATCAGCTGCACAGAGATAAGACCTGACACAAGAAGAATTTAAGTTTCCATCTCCTCCTTGAAAACCCAGTTGTACCACCTGCTCCAAATCATTTGATACATGCAAGAATCTACAAGTGACCATTAATTTGATTTCCTACAGTATGAACAGTTTGTTCTGGTTTGTCTATACAGTTTGTTCCAAATAAGCTTCAGTATGCAAGTCCTTCAGGGCAGAGGCCTGTTACTCAACAATCAAACATTGCATTTTGTTACTACATTTCCAGGGCCTGGCAGAGACATTGTCTAAAGGGCTATATTGCCCTCAGCTCTCCTCAGAGAGTCCACATCTTAATGTTACATAAAGCATCCATTCTTTGTTGTTGAATAACACTCAGGCCACTGAACACCAGTACAAACCTAACAGAAGCTGACAAAGGTTTCTATATATACACAGGAATGCACTTTCCAATGGAGAAAGCCACTTCCAAGTGGGATGAAAAGAGTTCTAGTTACTTCAGCCATAAACACAGGCAGCCCATCTAAAGTTGCATTTGCTCTTGATCACATGAGTACATCACATTCCACTCAGGAGTTGGCTAAAACCCTCCAGTAACTTGCTTCCCATCCAGCAGGAGGGTCAGACACCACACACTTGGATTCCAATGGGAAGTCACCAGCAGTCAAAATAATGACCTGCTTTACCCACATAGTAATCGAGGTGAGGAATTGTTTTCTAGACATGACCTGCCAGAAGCACTATTGACTGCCACCACTCCAGAAGGTGTCTGCTCACACCACTGACATCTATGCCAGACTGACAAACTTCCAATCCACTTGCCAAAACTACTCCCTTCACCTCCCATCAGACAAATGATTACAGGAAAGATACACATGCAATTCAGGCCCCAAATACTCATGGAGAACAATAAGAAACAAACTAGCCAGAACTGAAGGGTTTGACTTCCACATGCACTGAAGTTTACCTGGTCCATGATGTAGCTGAGCCTACAGAACCAGCACCACTGACTCCAGATAGCCTAGAGACATGACCTATAGCCAGCAGTTACAGAAAAAACAGCACTCTGAGTTGGAAACACCTCTGGAGATCCAACCCCTGCTCAAAGCAGACCTTGTTTCAAAGGCAACAGGTTGTTTTGAAGTCGAAGAACCACACACCTGTTCACAGCCACACAGGTATTTCCAAACAAGCATTAAGCAGGCATTGCAGTTCAAGAGCTGTGGCAGAAACACAGCAGAAAGCCCTTACCTTCTACCCCTGAACAAGCTCATGCATCACCGTTCACCTCCCAGTACACCTGAACATTACAAAACACACACTCTCGATAATGAAGGATGAGCTTGGCCATAACTCCAGCCTCACCCGCCTCTCTGCTGGAGCATCACGCTGAGGCTCTCACTGCCCTCACAGCCATGGCGGCAGCGATCCCGCCTTCCCACAGCCCTTTAAAACACCCAGTCACTCCAGTGACTGAGCCCCAGAGCTCCCTACACACCGGGAGCTCCGCAGGTAGCGCTGCCGGCACTGCCCGGGCTGACATCCAGCCGCAGCACAGCAGCAGATAAGGCTGTTTGCACTTCCCAGCAGCACATACCTGCACACAGCGGATGCTCCCCGGAGGCCTCTGGCTGAGGTTCCAGCAGAGCATCCCGGAGCACCGCGCCCGCCTGCTCCAGGAGGTGCCCAGGCATCCAAGGGGACTGAGACCCGAGAGGCACAGGGATAGCCCTCAGCCATGCCAGCCCCAGGAAGGCAGAGCCCGGCGGCCCCACAGCCCGAGCAGTCCCCGGGCAGCGCCCGCCCGCCCCCGCCCAGCGCTCACCCAGGCGGCGCCCGCAGCTGCCGGCCACGGCGGCACGGAACCGGTCCATGTGGGTGTTGCGCTTCGTGTCAGGCTCCCACATCACCTGCGACTCCATGATCTCGGGTTCTCGGGACATGGCGGCGGCAGAGCGAGGCGAGCACGGTCCGTCCCGCGGGCACCAACACAGCCCGACCCCCGCTACTCCCGCCGCGCCTCAGCGCTGACTGCGGCCCCTCCTCCGCGCGCACCCTTTAAGGCGCCGCCGATCGCATCACTCCGTAACCTTCCGCCGCAGAGAAAAGTGCGGGCGGTGCGCCTTGCCCCGCCCGCCGAGGGGCGGTGGGGACAGCGTGGGGACAGCGTGGGGACAGCGGGGACAGCGGGGCTGGGCGGGGAGTGGCGGTGTCGGCCGGGGAGCGCGGGGTCAGCCGTGCCGCGGCCCCGGAGCGCGGGCGGTGCGGGATGCACTGAACGGGGGGGCGGCCGCGCGGTCGCTGTCACCTCTAAAGGTCACCGCTCGACACGGGAGGAACCATCGCTCCGCGCTTCTCGCCGGATCGCCGCTAAATCACCGCCGCTCTGCTTATTTATTGGCTCCCTAGAAGTACCCAACAAGTGCCTTTGACCCAAAAATGAGGCGGTTTTCCGTGGTCTCGCCGTCCCAGCTGCGCTTGTGTAACGCTGCCAGCCTACACAGCTCGCGCCTTGGATTAAAACTTACTATTGCTGCTCTGCTGTCTAAGTGTGAGCTCTGCGAGTGACCACTGAGATGTCAGAGAAGCTGATTTCAGCCAGAAAGCACTTAATGTGCAGTTCACTGCTAGACCATGCTCTTTAAAGGTCTTTTATAAACCTAAGTGACTCTACGATTCACAATGTATCCATGCTTACGTAACTTATTTTCAAGGTCACGGTTTTGCTTCTCATTCATGGAAGCCTCAAAAATGGCAATTTGATGGTAAATTATACAGACGTACTGTATAGGAAAGTAAAATACGTGTAGCAGATTGTATACTTACTCTATGTTTCATTTAGATTTTTGTGCTAGCAGAATGCAACTACTTTATCAAATTTGGAGGCCATGGAAATGTGATTTAAACAAATTTTTATTTGCCTCGAGACAGACCTTACATGTGGCATATTTTTAAATAACTCTCCCCAGAGGCTAAGGGGCTGGGGAAGGCTGAGGTGGAATGGGGACACGTTATCTGCCTGCCGTGGCTCTCTCGCCTTGGCAGCGCTCAGAGGTCAGGGGAAGTGTGAAATCCACGGCAGGACACCTGCCAAGCACAGCAGAGATAAGGGAGCAGCAGGACAGGAGCTCCAGAGTCCACATCCCAAAGGGTTCAATGGGATCTGCAGCCCGTGTGGGGAAGCTGCCTGGAGAATCCATCTTCCTGCAATCTGCAGAGGTGATAACTTTTATTGGTTGCTCCTTTTGGGTCGTGAAGGTGTTTATAACACAGTGTTAACCTGTGTGGGTACATGCACAGGTACAGGACATGCAGGGCAGCAGCCAGGAGGGTTTGTCTCCTCCCCATCGCAGCCCCTCAGCACCTTTTATCATCATCCCCAACGATGATCATTCTGCCCTGCTCTGGGCCTAGCGGTGAGCTTTGGTGCTGGACAGGCCGGGAATTACACTGAACAAACACCTGCTGCATGCCATCTGTGGCTGCAGCCCTCCCGAGGGGACAACGGATAGAACAAAAGGATAGAGGCTTAAGCTGTACCAGAGGATAGGGTAGATATTGGGAAGACTTTCTTCCCAGAAAAAATAGATATTGGAATAGATTTCCCATGGAGGTGGTGAAGGCCGGAGATGGCACTGAGCGCTCTGGTCGGGCTGACAAGGCGGTGTTGGGAGGCGGTGAAGGCCGGAGATGGCACTCAGCGCTCTGGTCAGGCTGACAAGGGGTGTTGGGAGGCGGTGAAGGCGGAGATGGACTCAGCGCTCTGGTCAGGCTGACAAGGCGGTGTTGGGAGGCGGTGAAGGCCGGAGATGGCACTGAGCGCTCTGGTCGGGCTGACAAGGCGGTGTTGGCTCGCAGGCCGCCCTGGCTGGTGGCAGCAGTGTCCCCGCGCGAGGCGCTGCCGTGGCTCGGTGACTCGGTGACCCTGGCGCCGCCGCGCCCCTCAGGGCCGGGCGGGCCGCGCTGCGGACGGATCCCGCGCGGCGCGCTGCGCCCGTGACGCCGCCGCGTCTGATTGGCTGCGGCGCGCCTGGCCCCACATCAGCCCAGCGCCCGCTCTCCTCGCGCTGCGCCGAGCGGGGAAGAGCCGACGCCGGAAGGGACCAATCGGCGCGGAGCTTTCTCAAGCCCCTCGCTCTGGCGGCCAATGAGCGGCCGGATCGGGGGGAGGTGTGCCCAATCAGAGGCGCGCTCTCATGCCGCCCGGCGGGCGGGGCGGGGTCGCGCGGCGGTTCCCTCAGCGCTGAGGCGACGCCGGAATTGCCCGTTTTAGGATAAAAAAATCACTAAATCGCTGAATCAATTCGCTTGGAAAACACGTCTGAGGTCATCCATTCTAACCTATGACCCAACACCACCCTGTCAGCCACACCATGGCACTGAGTGCCTCGTGCAACCTTTCCTTAAACACCTCCAGGGACTGTCGTTCCTCCACCTTCCTGAGCAGAATTAGACAATCTAATGTCCAAAACCCCCTTTCTGTGAGGAGTTTTCTCCTAAAAGCAGCAGCCGAACAGCCGCTTTCCCCCACCCGAAGCAGCCTAAAGAAATGAGCAGCCAAATCACCTGAGAAGGGACCCAAAAATCCTCTCGGTGAACTGAAAAAGGCATAATTTAGAAAGGACTGACCCAGTTACAGCTCAGGGAGGAAGGGATATAAAACTGGGCTTTTAGGAAAGCCTGACAGTGCTTTTCATTTATTAGCAGGAGTTTTACTATCATTCTTACTTAAAGGTCCATATTTCCTGCCTTCATCCCAGTTTTCCCTTATCCAAACCAGTTTTTCCCTCTTTCAAAAGTGACTTTGGAAAAATGGGGCATAAAAGAAGGAAAATTGAACAAACCTTTAATGAGAAAATGGGCATTAAGAGGACTGTGGTGACTACTGCAATTAGTTTGGAGACTAGAGTAGGATAGCTGCAGGAAAATCGTCTGAATGAGATTAACTGGAATTGTCCATTTTCAAATCTTTTTAAGCCTTGCTTTATGCCTGCTAATAGTAGTAATAGGTTAGAAATTAAATCATGTTTTCTGCCTCAGATTAGATTAGGGGCTATTCAAAAGATGCTTCAGAGCTGATGAACAGCAATAACAGTGCTGATGGCATTGTGGGCTCTGAGGTAACCCGGAGTCACCTGCAAGACTAAATTGGCTGATGAAATTCCTGGATCTAGGAGATAAAAGTTTTGTACTAATACCTCATAGCGATCTCTGCAATACACCAAGGCCTGACCATGATCCATTGATCCAGCCACTGGATTAGGAAATCTAAAGATTTTGGAAAGTTTAAAAAAAAAAAAATCCTATATTCAGAGAATGGGACAGCTGGTTCATGAGTGTGGATAGGAATAGGAAACTTCTGACTCGTTTGATGTTCATGATCTCTGCAACCTCTACATGGTGTCAGGAGTATAAGTAACCAGAATCAGAATCAAAGGCATTTGCAGAACAGGGGAAAAAATGAAAGCAGAAGGAAAGGGAAAAAAACAATAAGAAGAAAAGAAGCAGTGACACATTGCAAGAAAAACCTCATAGGGAGGACATTAAGAAAAAGGCCTAAAATGACAAGTGGCCATAAAGAGATCAGCTATGACAAGTTGAGGCTGTGAGATGAAGTAAAGACAGAAAAATAAGGGTGAATGAGGTTAGGAACAGGTCCACAGGAATATCAGTTGGCTTTCTTTAAGGCCATGCCACTTTTTTCAGCATAAAGATGATTTTAAAAGATACAACCCTGCAATCTGCTAGAACACAGACATCTGGAAGACCCCAGTTTTTTCTAAACACTGTTCAAATTGTTGTTAAATCCCTATCTCCGAGTAAGACAACTTTACACCGTTTTTAGAGCAGATGAGGAAATAGAGAAGCCCACTCAAGTTTCCTCTGTACAGTGAGACCCTCACCAGAGGATCCTTCTAGAAACCTCCCAGTTGTCCTCACTAAGAAGTTCAGTGTGGCTGAGATCCAAATTTCAAACCATGATGCAATGTATTCTTTGGGCAGACGCTATTTCATTTATTTAAACGAGGAGTGTGAAATACCACCTAATTACATAAGAGCTGTGCATTTGGAAAGGTAAACTTACCTGAAATAGACTCATTGAGACAGGTCAGGAAATCAGTTAAATACCAGGAAAGATTCCCAATTATCTTGATCTGGTGTGAAGGTCAACCTTGAGCACAGTCCTCTGGAACTATGTAAAGACGAGATGGGAAGAAACAACAGGCACTTTGGAGAAGTGATTTTGAGGGGATTCCACGATGGAAATTCACCCAGAGAAATAGGAATGTTCCCAGATTTGCACAGACAAACCTATTGGACTATAAACAGCACAAAGGGAGTCAGAGAAGCAAATCAAAGAATTATAGCAGGAACAGAAAACAACAGTCAGTTAATTATCATCACACTTTTGTACCATGAGGCTCTTTACATGTAAGAAATACCCCAGAAGCTGACTTCAGTGTGTGCTCAGAGTATAAGCACAGTGTGACACTGAGGACAGACAACCAGAAAGCTCATAAAAACATCAAAAATACCTGTCATCAGTTACCAACCCATTCTGGAAGAGGGTGAGACTTCAGACTATACAGAGGTATCAACACATCAGCAGTTTCAGTGCCATCTTAAAAGAAAGCACCCTTTATAAATATATAAAGCATCTATATCCTGCTGAAATTGAATAAGATACTAAGTATCTTGCTGGATCTGGGCCCAGCCATTCCAGGGCCAAATAGAAAACAATGCTAAAACGTCTAGGCCATTCTGCTAAATGTGAAAATAAGTGCTTTGGCCAGATTAAAACTGGGAAAAGGGCCATAGCAGAGATGTCTATATTCTAAATATCTACTCAGCTACAAGGCTTAAAGCTGAGCCACAAGATTTAAACATCAAGAACATGGTGTATAAAATCAGACAGAGATACTTCTAGTTATTCCAGTGACTGGGAAGGCTACAAGCTGCAGCCCTGACTCTGCAGGAGCTCCCCAGGAAGGGGCCAGTAAAAGCAGAGATCTGCCCTGTAATTTTCAGAGCAGAGGCCCTGAGTGGTGCAGAGAAATGGGTGTTGGTTGCCTACACTTCCCAAGCCCAACGAGAAGCTCTGGAGAGGACACCAGGATCCCTGCTTCCTCAAAGCTACTGTTGGGCAATTTAGCAAATATTTGCTGCCCTAGGTCATGTCATGAATTGGTGCAGAATCAATGCTACAGACCTGTGGATCTATTCTTGTATCGCCATCATTGTGTTCCTGGATGAATCAGAATGTGCTCTGAAGGCAATAAAGTGCTCTTCTATCTCCTGGGGATTCTTACTGCACTCTGCCAACAGCATGCTTGGAATTCATGACCCAGAAGGAGCTGATAAGATTGTCTAATTCACACTTCCCAGCTGGCTTTTTGTTAGCCTGGTTAGTCAGGAAAAGTCAACACGGAACCTGTGGGAAAAGGGAGTCACATCACGAAACATTCTGAATTTCAGCATGTACATCTATCTGAGTCAGAGTTTCTCAAGGGTAAAGGACATGAGCATCCTTCAGAATCCCTTGATCTGAACTTGACAGAGTAGTGGAAAGAGAGACGTCATTTTTTTGACACAAGAGTTCTGCATTTCCCTTGTCATTTAGGGATTGTGTCTAGGAATCTCCTCAGAGATTTCCTACCCATGTAGAAAGAGCAGCTCATTGCAGTCTCTGTAAAGACTGTAATGAGTCTCCAGAGGCCAAATAACTGAGTAATTTAAAAGCTCCATGGGAGAGGAGTGGGGAGCCAAGGAAGTTAGTTGATCAGGAGTTGGGAATGGGCTCTGTGGCAAAGAAGCCCAATAGCATCCAGGGCAGTGTCAGTAAGAGCAAAGCCAGCAGGTCAAGGGACATGGTCCTTCCCCTGGCATTGACCACACCTGGAGCACCGTGCCCAGGTTTGGGCTTGACGCTGGAAGGCAGATATTGCTGCTGGAGGGACAACAAAGGACCCCAAGGTCCAAGGGTGGAGCTGGTGACACAAGAACGCATCTGGGTGGGTTTGCAATGTCTCCAGAGAGGGAGACTCCACAACCTCCTTGGGCAGCCTGTTCAGTGCTCTTCCACACTCAATGTACAGAGGATCTTCCCCATGTAGAGGTGGAACTTCTTGCATTTTAGTTCACAGCCATTGCTCCTCACCCTGTTGCTGGGCACCACTGAAAAGAGTCTGGCACTATTCTCTTGGCAGCCACCTTTGAGATATTTATACACATTAATGAGATCCCCTCTCAGTCTTCTTCTCCACGCTAAACAGGCCCAGATCTCACAGTCTCTCCTAAGAGATGCTCCAGACTCCAAATAATCTCTGTGCTCCCTGTCCAGCAGCTCCTCGCCTCTCTCGCACAGAGGAGCCCAGAGCTGCCCCACCACTGCAAACACGGCCGGGTGGAGGGAGAGAATCAGCGCAGGCCGTCCCTCTCACGGTTATCTCCGCGGTCTTTCCCAGCCCGGCGATTACCCCGTGATTCGCGCAAATCGCGGCGGGCGGAGCTCCGCCCCGCGCTGCCCGTGCGGAGCTCCGTGCGCTGGCGGCCCGCGGGCGGCGCTGCGGCGGCGGGAGCGGCGGGGCGGCCATGGCGGCGGCGCGGCGGGTGCAGCTCCTGGGGCTGCTGCTGCTGCTGCTGCTGCTGCTCGGCGCGGCGGGGCCCGGAGCTCGGGCGGCGCGGAGCCGCGGGGCGGACCGCCAGAACACCCTCCGCCGCGCCGCCAGCGGCCTCTACCAGGGCGTCAGCGGCCTCTTCGGCGAGGACAACGTGCGGGCCCTGCAGAAGGTGAGGCGCCGCTGCTCCCCCCCGCCATCTCCCGCGCTCGCTTCGCTTCCTCTCCTTTCTCCGCGGGGCTCCGGCGGTGAGCGGAACCGTCCCCGTCCCCCCGGCGCCCCCCGGTGCGGGGCTCGGTGCTGGAGCGGCCGTGGCCTCGTCCCGCTGCGAGCCAGGCGGCGGAACGGCCGGAGCGCTGCTTCGGGGAGGAAAGCGGGAGGCGAGGCTTGCAGCAGGCTGGGGAAACAGCAGCGAAATGTCTAAATCAAGGTTGCTCTAGGTGGGGGAGCCGGCCGGGGCCGCTCGCTGGCGGCGAGGAGCTGAAATCCGGGCTGGCTGCATCAGCAGAGCATCCTGTGCTTGTAGGGCCAGGGGAACTTGCAGGAATCAGGCGTGCGGGACCTGCACATCCCGCTGTTCCTGCTGTCCTCGGGCAGGAGGCAAAAATGATAAATTCTATTGAATTGACCTCTGAGTACACCTGAGACATTGGCGTATGATGGTGGGGACTTCTCTCAGTTACTTGGTAAAACTAATTCTTTGGTTTGCTTTACCAGTTGTTGGTAATGGTGCTTTCTCTGAACTTCAAAACAATAGTAAAGGCAAAGTACATTTTCAAGTCCTGTCAACATGTACATTTACATGCCAGAATACCCACAATAAGGACAATTGCAATGCATAAATTCATGATGCACAGAGTTTAAAAAATTTACAGAATTACAGTTTTCCCCTTGAGGGCTACGAAATAATCTGCAATTCTTTCTTAATGAATTCTAGTTCTACTCATGACAAATAAGTCTCAAAAGTGTTATTTTAGGACTTGAGGATTTTTTTAATTTTCAATTTTATTTCTCAGTTTTTCTCAAGGTTGACAGAGAGGTTTGTGAATGGGGTGGATGTTTTAATGGACACATTCTGGAGAATATGGACTGATTTGTTAGATGTTCTTGGAATTGATGGTAAGTGTGATGCCTGTTCACTCTTGAACTGTCTCAGCCTGTATCAGTGTTTACAAGCAAATGGGAAAACAGCTACATTTTATCATGCTGCTTAAACATCTGTCAGTGATGTCTCCCTCTGCTTCACATGGCTTTGATTTTCCTATTAGTATCTTCAGACTAGGAGACTGAACCCCACCATTCCATTTCTGTATGTGTCTGCAGGATGTGTACAGAATGAATTACAAGTCACGGTTGGTTCCTTGGTGTCATCATTAGATGGATTCACACAGCCAGGAACAGTGCAGGGAAATCAGTGAGGACTAGAGAAAGGAAAGATGCAGCTGAGAGCCTTTAGAATGTAGCTTTTACAAGGTGGGATCTGTAGCCCCAGAACTTTGACCTTAGGATCTACAGTGGTTTGTCTTTAAAGGACATTTAGCACCTCTACTGAATTAATTCAGTTGAATCATTGGAGCTGAGCCAGTGATTTTAGGAAGGTTCATCCAGAAATGGATGAAGCAGCTTTGCCCCTTACATTAGCAAACACAGCCGTGACCCCAGTGCTGTGGGGGTTTGATCCTTTGGAGCTGTGCTCTGCTTTTCCCCCGTGCCACCTTCAGCCCACACTCATTAACATTCTGTGCGTTTCCCTTTGTTTTCCAGCCTCCAACCTGACTCACTATTTCAGCCCAGCAGCAATTGCCAACAACCCGACCCGCGCCCTCCTGCTGATCGGTGCCATTTTACTGGCCTATTGGTTTTTATCTCTCTTCCTCGGATTCTTCTTTTATCTCCTGCACATGCTGTTTGGCCGCTTCTTCTGGATTGCCAGGGTGGCCCTGTTCACCCTGTCGTGTGTGTACATCCTGCAGAAGTACGAGGGTGACCCGGAGCACGCTGTGCTGCCGCTCTGCTTCGTCGTGGCCGTCTACTTCATGACGGGGCCAGTTGGATTTTACTGGAGGAGAAACAACAACAGCAGCCTGGAGGAGAAGATGGACCACCTGGATAGTCAGATCAGACTGCTGAATATTCGCCTTTCCAGGGTGATTGAGAACCTGGACAGGGGCAGTGAGCAATGAGGCAGCCCCGACAGACCACTGTACACCAGCTCCAGAGAATTCCTAAGCACTGTCTCAGTCGAAGTTACAAAGCAACAAAAACATCACATGGTAAAAAGTGTGCAAAGTTATAACTTTTCATCATGTGTAAGACTAATTTATCTAGATTAAACACTCAGCCATTAGACTTCTAGGAGAAAGAGAAACATTTACAAAATTCAGCTGTATATTCAGAGTTTTATCCAGTACTAGAATTTTCTCAGTAGATAAACGCTTACTTTTACAAGCATTTAAAAACATCTTTTGTAAAGTTTTTATAAAAGCAAATTGAGTAGTCTTTCAGATATTGAAATTGAGTTAAACATATGCAAATTTGACACTTTAAAAGTTAAAAAGAAAAAAAAAATATCTCAAGCTACCAAGCACTTCCATTGAGAAGTAACTGCTGTGGGTCCATATTTTTTCTTCAGAGTTTTGAATGTTTTTGTGTTTTTGTTGGCTTATTTCATTGCCTTGAAGTTGCCTTTCATAGAGTATCAGATGAGGAATTTTCTGGTATCCAGGCCAAAAAATTCACACCATAGCTTTTAACAGGAGGTGGGGAATGAGGGAGAAGGAAGATTTGAAGTCCTTAAATGCCAGTCCAGTGAGGAAGCACACGTGTGGCATTTTGTCATTGCATATCATCTCGAGAACTTTAATTTGTTAGTGTCTGGAAGGAAATCTGGTTTAATAAATTGGCACAGAAGGAAGACATAGCGTGACAAATTGTAATTCATATTTGATCTGCACAGTGAAGCATTTTCCAAGCATAAGTGCATAGACTAAAACATGATTTTTAATCTCAGGACCCACGTACTTTCTCAGAAAAGGCAGCAGTTAAAACACGTGCAAATGTATTGTTGCTTAAAGCTTTCTCAGGACCAATAAGCGGCAATAAATTATCTTCAGGAAGATCTGGATTTTTTTCTAAAATTACAATAGTTTTATAGGAGCTTTTTGCTTGAAGTCTGTGTCCTCATTAGGTTTTGGGAAAAGTGAGTCACCTTTAAGAGGAGGGTGTAGGAAACAGTTCTCTTTCCAAAGCGGTGGAGCTTTGAAGCAATTTTATTTTGCAGGATTTCTGTATTTGTAACTTAGAACTAACGAGCTTGGTAGGTATCACTGGCTGTGCGTGGTTTACTGAAAAACAGTGACACAAAGGTAACCTCAGGGAAGGAAGTCTGGAATGTGGTTTAACCTGGAAACAGCAGCATCCAAGGACACAGATGTGTGGAGGGAGGGGAAGCATCTAACCCTAGCCATGAGCACAGTTCAGTAGGGTGAGGGGTAGGATGGAGCACAGCTGAAGCATTCCATACTCCATAGGGTCCAAACGAACAACCGCATTAAAAAGCGCAACAAAAATTGGTCTGTGGTGGGGCCTGGCTACAAAGCAAGGGAACAAGGAGAAGGACAAGGAGGTTCCCCAGGTGTGCCTGCCAGTGCCAGCTCCAGTGGGACAGGCTGGGCACAGCTTGGCCTTCAGCCTCTTGTTCCACTGGGTAGAGCTTTTGTTGGATGTGATGCTTAACTGAATGTAACTGTGGGGCGAATTTATTTTTCTCTTTATGCTGAAGTTTAATGTTCTTCTTAAAACGTGTGTGTTACTTGCCTAACCTCTTTGGGTCTGTCTATGGCATTTCCATGGGGGGTTATTTTTAAATTCATGTTAATGGCCTTTACTCTGAACGGTGATCACTTCAGTTCAACACGGTTGAAGTTCATATGCACTTGGCACGGTTGGAATCCGTTTTAATTTTTTATGTCACTTGTAAATCCCTCTGCACCCCATTTATCAACAAGAACACGGTTTAGAGTTGTTAAATAACTGGTTATCACAGCTTAAAATATTTCCTGTGAACAAATAGGGACTATGGCAACAAATAGTCCACTTTGTGAAGCTGAAAATGTAAATTACAGTAGATTACCTTTTTCAGCTCGTTTTCCATGGTATTACAGAGTCTTCCTTGTAAACTCAGTTCTCTCTCCTGTTGTGCACAGAGGACTGGGCTAAAACACAAACCTGCAAATTAGGAATTGACTAGGACAGCTTGTCAGGTCTTGATGTGTTTTGTCAAATTTGAGACCTGAGGACCAAAGTTTGCAAACCTTGCTCGTGTCAGCAGCTCCATCGCCTTCTTAGGGCGATGTGCATGGGTCAGTTTGCATAGATTGTATTTTGTGTAATCCATATTTAACGTTGAAGTTAAAAATACCGAATCATTTATATATTAAGAGTTGTCTGTGATAAAGATTTCTTTAAAGGTATTATGTAAAAGTTAATTTGGATTATAGTTTCTCCCTGTCTCGCTCTAATCATTTATCTTAGTTTTGTAAAATCAGCCCTCCTATATTAATACTCTTGATTTTGATCACCCTGCTGCTTGAAAAATGGTATTTTTATATTTACTTGCATCCCATGTATAGCAAAATGTTATATGAAAAGCAGTATATATAAAATTGGGTATTTTTAATCAGTATTTTTCCCAGCACTCAGTTTTCACGTTAGTCAAATTCAGAAGTAATGATTTTTTTAAAGCACAATCTTATCTTCAATATATATATATATAAATATATACTTTAAAAATGCTCTGTATTTTTAAACATGCACTGTAGTGAAAGCGCTTTTGGGACATGAATGTGGTATTGTATTTAATCTCTTTCGACTTTTGTAAATACCTTTTACAAGTATTTTCCATACCGGGCCATCTAGTTTATCCATGGAGGTTTTTGCTGTTTTTTAGAACCCGTGCCGGTGGTTGCACTGCTTTTGTATTGCCATTGGTAGGAGCATCCCAGGTCTGTGTCACCGGGGACAAGCGACACTGGGAGGTGACACTCGGGGCAGGGATGGCCCTGCAGCAACCCTGCAGCTTTTCACCGTGAATTCCCAGAGTGGGGAGCAGCGTGTGCCACACGACCGAGCGGGAGCTGCTGCTGGGGCACAGGGGACCCGGGGACAGCCCTGGGGACAGCCCTGGGGACAGCCCTGGGGACAGCCCCGCCCGGCTGCTCCTGCCCAGCGATCCTGCTCACAGAGATTCCCCAGCTGGAAAACCATCACCGGTGTGAGCAGCTGAGGATGATCATCGGGCTGCCCGGATCTGCAGCTCCCTTGGCTCCGGAGGGTTTGACCTTCCCACCTTAGGACCTAATCTTTGAACCTCTTGCAGTGTTTTTCCCAATTTGAACCTCTTGCAGTGTTTTCCCATTTCCTCAGAGCGTTTCCTCTGGACGCACACGCCTGTAGATAACCGATGTGTGCAATGGAATGTGATGCTTTCCCAGTGGTTTGGGTGTCAGAGTGCAGTGTACAAACCTGGTGTAGCTCAGTGCTGTACTTCTAGCGCGTCCTTCACTTTGTGATTTGCTTCTCAAGACTCGTTGCATCGTCGGTGTGGAAATAGCCCAGTATCAACCTTAGCTCTTCGGTGGTGTGGAAGTGTTTAAGTGTGGTTTGCCTCACATACTGATCCGCATTTGGCAGCTAATGGCGTTAAGTGACCATGAGTTCTCTTTGTCTGGATTGGAAAATAAAAGGTTTTCTTGTATCCGCATGTATTTTAAACTTTTTGGATAATTCCATCGACCTGTGATGACAGCACATGTGAAAAATGATCTTTTCCTTTTAATCAGAAGTTCTATTTGCTGTGGTAGCACTTGTTGTTGGCACTGATGGTAGTGATTTCACATCCTGTTTTGTACATCAGGTTTCATGATTACGGTGTTTAAGTTTGTACAAACGTTTATGTAAAAATGATTTGGTCTGAAGAAAAGCCGTGTGTTCGCTTCTGATCCTAGACACATGCGAGATCCTACTGATAATACTGTTAGGTAGTTACAAATGTACCAGGCTTATTTTTTACAGAGCTTTCCATGCCTTTATTTATTCCTTTATCAGACCATCCGAACCATGTACTCCGTAGTTCAGTATTTGTAGACCAATTTCACCGATCAACTTATGGTATTGTGGCAAAGCTTCGAATAAATGTTTACTGAGACTTTGCACTGAGCAGCGAGTGCCTGGTGAGGCTGTGAGGGGTGGGGTGGGATGTGGGGTGTGGGATATGGGAGATGGGATTGGGATATAGGATATGGTATATGGGGTATGGGATTGGGGTATGGGAGATGGGATTGGGAGATGGGATATGGGATATGGGGTCTGGGATGAGATGTGGGATATGGATTATGGGATTGGGATATGGGGTGTGGGATATGGGATAGGGGATATGGAATTGGGATATGGGGTGTGGGATGTGGGATATGGAATGGGGTATAGGATATGGGATTGGGACATGGGATATGATATGGATATGGAATATGGGATATGATATGGGATTGGGATGTGGGATATGGGATTGGGATATGGGATGGGGATATGGAATATGGGATATGATATGGGATTGGGATGTGGGATGGCGATATGGGATATGATATGGATATGGGATGTGGGATGGGGATATGGGGTATGGCATATGATATGGGATATGGGAGGGGAAGGGGATATGATATGGGATATGAGATATATGGGATGGGGCGTTCCAGACCCCGCGGTTCCGCCCCGCGCATGCGTGCTTTCTGCCCCGCCCCTTCCCGCGAGACCGCGCGCCTCCCGGAAGTGGCGGCAGCGCGAGCCGCACGTGGGTCCGGGCAGGGCCGGTGTGTCGTGTGTCGTGTCGTGTCGTGTATCGTGTCGTGTCGTGTGTCGTGTCGTGTGTCGTGTCGTGTCGCCGCCACCGCCGCCATGGGCCGCGCGCGCCGCCGGCACAACTGGAAGGCGCGGCTGCCGCAGAGCCCCGCAGCGCCCGCCGAGCCGCTGGAGCTGCCGCTGGAGCTGGGAGGTGCGGCGGGACCGAGCGCTGTGTTCACTGCTGTGTTCACTGCTGTGTCCACTGCTGTGTTCACTGC
The DNA here is from genome assembly GCA_024500445.1 of Entomyzon cyanotis. Lineage (NCBI taxonomy): Eukaryota > Metazoa > Chordata > Aves > Passeriformes > Meliphagidae > Entomyzon > Entomyzon cyanotis. The sequence continues at coordinate 1,676,230 of JAKEPQ010000852.1, forward strand.
TGTGTTCACTGCTGTGTCCACTGCTGTATTCATTGCTGTATTCACTGCTGCCAGCCTGGGCTGAAGGGCCGCAGAGCTGGAGTTGCTGTCGTGTCTTTACTGTATTTCTATCACCTTTCTATTGGAAGCGTTGTTGTTATTTTTCCAGGTCGCCCAGGGAGGCGGGGGAGGCACCGTCCCTGGCTGTGGCACTCAGTGCCATGGTCTACCCGGCATGGTGCTGTTGGTCAGTGGTTGGAATGGATGATCTCAGAGATCTCTTCCAGTCAAACTGATTCTGTGATCCTGCAGGCTTTGCTTTTACAGCTCTGCTAGAGCACTTACTGCCTTCAGGGAGTGAGGAGTTGGAATCAGTGATCCTTGTGGGTCTCTTCACACTCATGGCATTCAGTGGTTAGATTATTTATTAAAACAACTACTAAACATACTCCTCATGCTGAACATTTGCTTTCTCAAATATTGCTTTTAAAATGTCGCATTTGATATTCTATTTTTATTATTCAGAATTTAGTAAGGCAGTTTTCTAGCTATTAAAATCCCCTGGTGCCCGGGTGAGCAGGAGGCAGGGGAGTCACCCCAGGGCACTCTGTGTCCTGTGCTGCTCCGCTGCCCCCTGACCCTGGGGAATTGAGCAAAACGGCAGAAAATGCAGAGTGTTCTTACATAAATCATGGAAAATCCCCCTCAGGGCTATAGTAAGCTCAGGATTATTAAATCCCCAGTTTCATGGTCTTTTGCCCTTGCTGATGTTGCAGGATTTTTTTTTTGGCTGGGCGTGAGGGTTGTGTTTGTTTGAAACAGCTAAATCTTGCCTGGTGCTTGATAAGCCTGCTAAGCAATGTGCTGAAAATAATCCACCTGGCACGAGTGAATAACCAAACCCTTGCCTTCAGATGGAGCAACACTGAAGGGAATTGATGAAAGTAATGCCCTGGTGCTGCCAGCCAAGAAAGCAAAGAAGAAAAAAGTCACACATGTTGTGCAGCAGCAGAAGAAACCTCTGAGCAAGAAACAGAAGAAAAACCTGCAGAAAGTGTTGGAGCAGAAGGAAAAGAAAAAACAGGTATATTGCTGCTTCTGGCAACATCAGCTTTGTGTTCTTCTCTTAAAATGGTTCAATTTTGGCGTGTGGAGAAGGTGGGTGATGATGAGCAGCTGGTGAGGCTCCCATTGCTCCTTCCAGTGTTTTAATTCCAACCCATTTTCTTTGCTGCTGTTTGAAGGGTGCAGCTGAGCTGCTCACTGCAGTGATGTCAAGTCCCCGTTTCTATTTTTGCTCCAGTGCAGGGCTGAAATCTTCATCAGGGAGGCCTGACCATGCAGCAGGAGGAAAGTCTTTACAACTGCACAGCAGGATTTGCCAGAGAGCAAAGCACACCCTGTAATGCTCAAGTGCAAATCTTGAAATGAAATTATTTCCTGGTCAAAACAAGGCCTGATTTTGATTGTTTTCCCCCAATAGAGAGCTGAGTTGCTGACCAAGCTGAACGAGGTCCAGGCTTCTGAGGCAGAAATGAAACTCCTGTACACTACTTCCAAACTGGGGACTGGGGAGCGCATGTATCAGGCTAAAAGGTAAAGGGATTTTTGGGTAGAACCTTTGCAATTGATCACTGTAGTTGAACAGAAGCATTCTGAGTTTATTTTCTTTGGTTTTTCTTCTTCTTGCTGCAAACAGGTTCTTCAGAACGGATGGAGTTATATAATTTGCTATTTTTATCTGATAATGTGATAGTTATTTTCTTGTATGAGAGGATTTTAGTTAAAAGGACTTGGTATTTCATAAGGAGTGAGGTGGGTGACATGTCTGCAGACTTTCAGCAATTATGCTAAACTACATAATTAGTTGATAAACATTTACTTATTTTCTTGTATTGGAAGACATGTACTGATGTTGACCATAGTTGCTCAATTTATCAAGAGATGGATTTATCAAAAGCTCCATTTTGGCAGAAGTTGAAACAAATTAAACTACAAAGAGGCCTTCAGATAATAAACCCCAGGACACAGCATGCTTAGATAGGAATCCAGCAATCAGGTCATTCAAAGCTTTACCTGGCAGAGTTGTGAAAACTCTTTTTTGTGGAAGTCATGTCTGGTTTTAAGGTGCCAAACCACAGTTCACATGCAGATGTTTTGTTCCAGGGTGACACAGGAGCCAAGGAGTGATGTCCCTGAAAAGATCAGGAGCATCAGTGGTGCAAACAAGAGGAGGCACAGCTCAGGTCCAGAATCAGAGCCAGAGGAGGAGCCCAGTAGCTCTGAGGAGGAGGAAGAACAAAAACAAGAGCCTGAGAAGTCCTCAGGCAGTGCTGTGGATGCTGCTGAAAAGCCAGAGGGAGCAGTGGGGAAGGCAGGGGCTGAGCAGCCTCCAGCTGGTCCCAGTGTGCCACCTCCCCAGGCAGCTCCCAGCACAGCACCCTGCAAGCCTGCAGTGTTCATCCCTGTGGACAGAGCTCCTGAGATCCAGGTGAGGCTCTGGGGACAAAGGTGTTGCAAAGGAATTCCATCAGCTGGGTGCTCCCAGCGTCCTTTTTTCAGGCAGCTTGTACAGGTACAAGTCTGAGCTTTAGACCTGCCTGGTCCAGCAGAAGGAAAACTTGATTTGTTTTAGGATGTAAGCATTTGTCTCTAGTTTTATATACAGATCTATTAGCAGTCCTTTACTGTCCTTTGCTGGAAAATCTTGTGAAGTCCCTTTTAGCTCTCCATTGTGCTGGAACTTGTGCTGGATGGTTTTGTCCCATTTGTTGTAGGTAGGACATCATGTAGAAATGGGAAAAGCTCTCCATGAGTCTGAACAGACGAGACAGTTGTGAAATGAGTTTTCACTTGAAATGCTATATTAAGAAACTCAAGGGACTCTGAAGTTTCACAAATTAAAGTGCAGGGCTGGCCAGCTGCTTCCTGGGAAGCTGCTCTGATAACTCTGGTTCTCAGACATGCTGGTGTGGTATTAACTGATTTAGAGCTTTCTGAGCCACAGGCTTGCAGAATTCCTTTTTGTGGGTTTTATGGTCTGAGGAAGGTAACAGTTTTCAATCCTGGGGAAAACAAAAGGAAGTGAGAAACAATGCAACTAAAATCTGTGGTTTACTCTGTTTAGGAAGCAAGACTAAAGCTTCCAATCCTTGCTGAAGAGCAAGTCGTCATGGAAGCCATTAATGAGAATCCCATTGTGATCATCTGTGGGGAGACAGGGAGTGGTAAAACCACACAAGTGCCTCAGTTCCTGTATGAAGCTGGATATGCCAGGTAGGAATTGGGGTTTATATGCAGCAAATGGAGTTGCAGAGACAGCATTTTGACAAATTGCTGTAATCCATGCATCTTCAGATCAACACACATACAGCAGAAGGGAATCCCAAAGCTTCCTTTCTGTGTTTTTCTTCTAACTACAACTTAGAGTGATGCTGTGTGACTGCTACTTAGTCTGGAACCATTGTGCAGAAATCCTGCTGTAATTTTTCTGTTTTTCTGGGTTTTTCTGTTTCTCTGTTTAATTCAAACAAGCCATCCTTTTCTCTCCCTCACCCCCTTAGTTCCAGCGGTGCCATCGGGATCACGGAGCCTCGGCGTGTGGCTGCTGTTTCCATGTCCCAGAGAGTGGCTAAGGAGATGAACCTGTCACACAGGTGAGCTTTAGAAAGGCTGAGACCTTGCTGGAGGATGGCACTGAGATGCTCTGTGTGTGACATGGGCTTTGTGCTTCTCCCTGTGCTTTTTCCTGTGGCTGCCCTGGTGTTTCCCTGCAGAGTGGTTTCGTATCAAATCCGATACGAAGGGAATGTTACAGATGAGACACAGATCAAGTTCATGACGGATGGTGTGCTGCTCAAAGAGATCCAGAAGGTAAGTTGCTGTCCTCAGTGTTAAAATGGAAATTTTTTGTATATCTGGGAAGAGAGGCCAGTGAGGATTTGTTGCCAATCTTTCAAATTAGAACCCCTTTCAGCATCAGGGATTTATTTCATCTGTATTCTTGATATTCCTGCCCAAGTCCCTAAACATTGGGTTATCTTGCTGTGTAAAATGAGAGCAAGGAAGAGACTCTTGGGAACCAGGCTGCTTTGTGCAGGCTGAGTGCATTAAACTCTGCTGAAATGTGTGACAAACACAGCTTTGAGATGGGGCTCAGTGCTTGTGTAGCTGTAGGATGTCCTGACGCAGATGTCCTTGTTTGAGGCTTCCTGTGGTGAAATCCATCTCTGTCCCCAGGACTTTCTGCTGTCCAAATACAAAGTGATCATCATTGATGAAGCCCACGAGAGGAGCATGTACACAGATATCCTGATTGGCCTCTTGTCTCGCATTGTTCCTCTCCGGCAGAAGGTGAGAGGAGCAATGTTCCATGCCAGGGAGGGCATGTCACACATGAAGGGATGTTTGTGATGTGGGATTTCATGGGAATCTGACAGAAATGATGAAATAACACTCAGTTAATATGTTTGTCTTCCTTGAGCCTACAAAAAGGGGGAAATGGTACATATCAGTGCCAACAGATGACTTTTCAGGCAAAATGCAGTTCATTTGAGACTTGCAGTGCCACAAGGCATGTGTAGATAATTGAATACCAGCAGCCTGGGAGAAAGCAAGGTGTTGATTGTGGCTCAGGCTGCCAGCAGCAGTGCTTGGGAGCTGTTTGGGGCACAGGGTGACAGATGTGTGTCCCTGCAGAAAGGGCTGCCCCTGAAGCTGATCATCATGTCGGCAACCCTTCGAGTGGAGGATTTCACTGACAACACCAGGCTGTTCTCCGTTAAACCTCCTGTCATTCAGGTATTGTTCTCCTCCCTGCAAGCTGGGGCAGGTGGAGTGGCTGAGATACAGCCAGGCCAGCCTTTATAAAACCAGTTACAAAATAGGAGCACTCTAATCTTTCTGCTTTCAGCACTCCTTGGTGCTGAAATCTTTCAGATACCGATTTTAAAAGTAATTTTGTTTAGGCTATTGTTTCTTTTGGGACTCGGTGTTTTTCTTTCCACTTTTATCTGAAAACCGCCCTGGCAGAATCTGATTATCTTGAAAACTCTGAAATTATGGTTCAGGGGAGCTAGAAAGCCTCAATCTGCGCTCATGACCTGAAAGGGAGAAAAGCTTTGGTTTCTAGCATGGTTTTATGGTGTTCAGAGTGGACAACACCAGTAATTCTGCTGGGTCTGGTGTTTTGTAGGCTGCCCAAGCCAAGAGCTGAACAGAAATACAGGGTGAGCTTTTCTAGTTGTCCCATGAATGCTGGGATGATTATGCAGGAATTATGGCAGCAAACAAACTCTTTTTTTGTATTTCCTCTCCAGGTGGATGCAAGGCAATTCCCTGTAACTGTTCATTTTAACAAGAAAACCCCTCTGGATGACTACAGTGGGGAGTGCTTCAGGAAGGTGTGTAAAATCCATCGGATGCTGCCTGCAGGTGAGGCAACTTCACTGCTGAGAACCTCTCAAATTCCTTATTCTGAACATGTCTTAAGTTTTTTGTGTTGGGGTTTGTTTATTTTATTTTGTTTGGCTTTGTTGGGGTTTTTTTGCTTGGTTGGTTTTTTGTGGTTTTTTGTTTATTTTGGAATGAGGTTTTTTGAAGTTGAACATGGAGCTGCAATGAGGTATTGTGTGCTTTTCTCAGAAGGTTTTTCTTGTGAAAACCATCCTTCAGTTACATCATAGTTACACTAACAAGCTTATCAGGGAAGTGGTAGGAAATAGATGAAAACACTGTTCCTCCTTGGTGCTTCACACTGTATTTAGACTGTCTTTTCTCAAAAATCTGAAGCTTTCCAAGGAGAAATACCTGTGCTACGGTTGAGTGTGTTTCCTTCTCTTGCAGGTGGGATTTTGGTGTTTTTGACAGGCCAGGCAGAAGTTCACTCTCTTTGTAGAAGACTAAGGAAAGCCTTCCCATACCAAAAAAACAGCACTGCAGGTAATGCTATAGAAACTGTTAAACTTTGAATTTATCCCACTGAGAAGTGAGCTTGAGTGTCTGAAAATAGGAACTTTTATTTTAAAACCACAAGAATCAAAGTCTGGGGAAAGGTCTCATTGTGGATGATTGTCATGACCGATGTTAAATTTCATGCTGGTTCAAGTTTGGGAAAAGGTTTATATATATCATCCCTTCCAGTTCCCTCTGACCATTTGCTTCTCCACACTGTGACCCTTTGCATCCCCAGGAAGGTGGGAGTGGCACCAGACACCTCCCACTTACTTTTCCAAGAGGAAAGCATGCTAACAAGCTGTCCCACTGGCTGTTTTTGCAGGAGGGGAGGATGACAAAGAAGACTCTCTGGAAGAAAACAGGAAATTTAAGAAATCAAGGAAGCGGAGGAAAGTTATGGTAATGTGTGGTGGGTGGAATTCCTGCAAGAGACAGGAGGGAGCATCCCCCCTAAATGTGTTGTTTTCATCTTTGCTCTCTTTCTCAGACACTCCCCAAAATTGATCTGAACAATTACTCTGTGGTGCCAGCGGATGAAGCAGATGAAGACAGAGATGTTGACAGTGATGATGATGCTGCAGGCTCTGATCTTGACCTGGATTTAGGAGATGGAGACTCAGAAGAAGGTTTGGCACATATGAAAGAAAGAATCCCAATCCCCTGTCACCCCTGAAATGAGTGACATGAGTTGGTTGTCCTGTGCTGAGCTGGGTACCACAACAGACCTGTGTCATGGGAAAGCTGTTGAGGTTTTCCAGCTTTGTACCAAGGACTTTACTGATTTTAATGAAGTTTTATGGAGATGTTGTTGGGACAAAGCCTGGAAGTTGTACTGAACAATGTTGGTTTGTTTCCCCACAGATGAGAAATCTGATTCGTCCCTCCCATTGTATGTGCTCCCACTCTACTCCTTGCTGGCACCAGAGAAACAGGCAAAGGTAAAGGATTTACTGTGAAAATGAGCAGAAGGTCTTACAGATATGTGTGATCGTTGCCTGAAATCACAAGTGAGCTAAAATTCCCATCTTGGACTGTCTGTCAGCTGGAATGGTCCAGTGGGCAGGCTGGGATGGGATTGGGGCAGGCCTGGCTTGGGCTGAGGTTTCCCTAATGTGCCACTTCAGCAGGCTGGGAGAGATGATCAGTGACAGTCCTGCAGGATCTTCAAATTGGCACATCGGGATCAAGATTCCTGTGTTCCCTCCTGTCTCTGGGGGTGTCTGAACACAGCCCAGGGCTGCTGTGTGCTCCACCTGCAGCCTCTGTGGTCACTTCTGAGGCCTAACTGGGCTGGCCAAAGAGCTCCAGAGCTGGAGACACAGGGTTAAATGTCTGCTGTGCCTCCTGGATTCCCCTAGCAGTGCCATATGCGCTGCCATCCCTTTGCAGCCCGTCCAAGACCTGTGCTGTCCCTTCCCGCTGCTGGCAGTGCCTCTCACACTCCCATCTGTCCCTTGCAGGTGTTCAGGGCTCCTCCTCCTGGCACCAGGCTCTGTGTTGTGGCCACCAACGTGGCTGAAACATCCCTCACCATCCCGGGCATCAAATACGTGGTGGACTGCGGGAAGGTCAAGAAGCGTTTCTATGACAAGATCACGGGGGTCTCGTCCTTCAGGGTCACCTGGATATCCCAAGCTTCTGCAAACCAGCGGGCAGGCAGGGCTGGCCGCACCGAGCCAGGCCACTGCTACAGGTCAGCTCCCTGCTGGACCCAGCCCAGGGTGTCTCTGTGGGAATCTGGCATCATCCCCCATCCCACTGCCCTTCCGCGGTGCTGCTCGGGGTGTTTTGGGTTTGTCTGCCCTGCTTTACAGTGGGAGAGGTGAAGCTGAATGGGAATTGTCGCTGTTGGTTTGAGTTTGGCTTCTCAGGGACCTTTCTCTTGCTGAGAACACTTATTTTCATGGCTGGATTAGATTTCACTGTGGCTAGATTGGATTTAACCATGGCCAGATGGATTTAACTCCAAGCTGAGTTCTTGTTGTGAATAAGGCAAATGCCCCAGCCATGTAAATAATGATATGGTTATGTAAATTCTGTCCACAGTTGCCTTTTTTTAAAATCCCTTGCTAATTTTTTATGCATAGTTTTTGAGTTAAGATTTCTTTTAGGACTCTAAACAGCACTTCTGGTCCTCTAGGTTATACTCTTCAGCAGTTTTCATGGACTTCGAGAAATTTTCTGCTCCAGAAATAACAAAGCGACCAGTAGAAGACTTGATTCTGCAAATGAAGGCATTAAATATAGAAAAGGTGAGTTGGAAAGGCCTTTGTGCTACAGCATTCATTAAAATGGTTGCCCTTAGGAGCTAGAAACAAACAGAAATGTCTTTTATTGTCATTGCTTGAAGCTCTGCCTTGTGTTAGAAATTAGGATCCTGAGACTCCATTCAGAAGCTGCTCTGAATTCCATTAGGCCTTAACAGACATATTTGTTCAGGTAGTAAATGCTTTCTTATATTCTTAGAGATTAAAAAAACCTTGTCTAAACAGGGCTGTGTTCTGGAGATACTGGAGCAGTTTCAGAAAGCACAGCACTTAAATTTAGACCTGAAAGCAACCTGCCCTAGGCGGTGCCTGCAGTCAGTGGCAGCGAAGGGTGATTCTGGTATTCCTGTTTCCTCATGCTTTTGTTCTAAGCATTTCCTGCCATTATGTGTCCTTTCCTCTCACTCCTGGCAAACATCTGAGATGTTTTCCTTTGGTACACGTAACCAGAGGGGAGGATTTCACTCTCTTCCAGAGCTTCTCACTGCGTGCAGACCCTTTTCCAGCAGCAGCTGTGTCAGTGATGTACTGAGGGACTTTTCTCATGTTTCCATAGGTAATCAACTTCCCATTCCCAACACCACCTCCCACGGAAGCTCTTGCAGCAGCTGAGGAGTTGCTGATAGCCCTGGGTGCCCTAAAGGAACCTCCTGTGACAGGAAGGTAATGTGTGTGGTGCCTCACTGATTTCCTCCACTGTCGAGCCTGTGGGCTCTGCTGCCCTCCCAGCTCCTGTTCCACATCAGCCCTCACATCCAAGGACATGCTTTGGTACAGAAACTGGCATCATTTCAGCCTCTGGCCTGGGTGTGTTTGGGCAGGGAAAGGCTGTGCTGGGACTGTGCCATGCAGGGCTGGTGGGAGCTGCTTTAGGGAGTCTTTCCCTGGCCTTTGGGACCAGCACGTAACAAACCTGAGAAAACACATCACAGTAATTGGGCTGCCAAAACCAGGAACACAAACTTGTTCCGATCCAAAGTTACTTCATGACGTGACATTTCTTTCCCCTCCCCAGGCTGAAGCAGCAGCTGGCAGCAAAGCTGAGCTGCCCCATTAGTCCCCTGGGCAGAGTCATGGCCACTTTTCCTGTAGCCCCCCGCTATGCCAAGATGTTGGCATTGAGCAGGCAGCACAACTGCCTGCCCTACAGCATCACCATCGTGTCTGCCATGACCGTCAGGGAGCTTTTTGAGGAGTTTGACAGGTGAGTGACAGCCTGGCGTGCTCCTCACAGGGTGTGTCACACTGTCACACTGTGTCCCCATTGGTGTCAGCACAGCACTCACTGATGCTGTTTGGTGTTTCCTTCAGGCCAGCAGGGAGTGAGGAAGAGGCAGCCCAGCTGAAGGGGAAGAGAGCGAGGTTTTTACAGATGCAGAAGGTCTGGGCTGGGCAGGGGCTGATGCAGAAGCTGGGGGACCTCATGGTGATGTTAGGTACAGACCCTGATTCCCTGTACCCATCAGTTCCTTCTGTTCTCCTCCTGTCCCCCTGAGCCGTGTGCAGCCAAAGGCACCCCTGTGCTGCAGGACTGAGTTCAGCAGTGTTCTCCAGGCTGTTCTCTGAGCAGCTTCCAATTCCCCAGGCTCGTGCTGAGTGGGAGCTGTGAAATGCACTCAGTGACTGTGACAGTGCTGCCCCACTGCTGGTTTAATTAGGAGAACTGATCAGGTTCTGTCTGTCCATCCCAGGAGCAGTGGGGGCCTGTGAATATGCTGGGTGCACCCGTAAATTCTGTGAAGAGAATGGGCTGCGATACAAAGCCATGCTGGAAATCAGGCGCTTGAGAGGGCAGCTGACCACAGCAGGTCAGTGGGGCTGGGCAGGAATTGCTGTGTTTGTTCTCTTTTGGGGGATGGTGCAGCCACAGAGCTGATTGTGCTTCCTGTTGAATCTTCTCTCACCTCTTTTCCCCGCAGTGAACTCGGTCTGCACAGACGCTGGGCTCTATGTTGACCCAAAAATGAAGCCCCCAACAGAAGCTCAGGTTACCTACTTGAGGCAGATTGTGCTGGCAGGGCTGGGGGATCACGTTGCCCGAAGGGTTCAGGCAGAGGAGCTCCCAGATGACAAGTGGAAAAATGCCTACAAGGTAAACAGCTTGATTGGGACTCAATTCCTCCTCCCCTGCGTGGCAGAAAGATGCTCCTGTGCAGAGCCCAGGTTTCTGGCTGGGTACAGCACTGAGGCTGCCTGTGCTGGCTTCCTGCAACTTCTCTCTATGGAATTTAAGTTTGCATTGTTGCAATTCCCTGGTCTTCATGTAGGAGATGTTATAAAAGAGCTCAGAAGTTCCATTGGTTCATCTTGTAAAGTGCTTGATGTCTCCAGAGAACGTGAAGCAGAAATTGATGGGGTTATTAAAAACCTCCATCACTGAAGGAAACCTCATAAATGTACATCTGAGTGAGACCAAAATGAGATGCAGTGGAGAAATTGAATTGTCAGTAACTTGCCTTACTCTGCTTCAATCTTTGTACCTCCATCCAGACTGCACTCCTGGAGGACCCAGTGTTCATCCACCCAAGCTCAGTGCTCTTCAAAGAGCTCCCAGAGTTTGTGGTGTATCAAGAAATCGTTGAGACTACCAAGATGTACATGAAAGGTGAGTGCTGTGGGCCAGCTCGTGCTGCTGCTCTGGTGAGGAACTCAGAAATGCCTTGGCAGAGTGTTCCCCCTCTGGGGTGGCTGAGTGCTCCCCTTACAGAGTGGTTGTGACCTCTGGGATCTGGATCAGGAGATAAATTGGCCTATTTTTTTAGTTGTCTGGCAGAATTGGTTGGAGCAAAGCTCAGCTTCTGAAATGGCTGCTTTGCCCAGCCCTGCTGGTCTCTGAGCAGGTGTTTTACAACATAAAAAGGTCAACTTGAAAAATGAGGGACAAGGAAATCTGTGATGAGATCCTGACCATGCCCTGTACCTGTGAGGCTGACAGTGAGTTGTGGTCCTTGGCAGCAAACCTGCATGCAGTGTTTTCCCTCCTCAGGTGTGTCTGCAGTCGAACCCGAGTGGATTCCTGCCCTGCTGCCACCATACTGCCACTTTGGGAAGCCTCTGGAAAATCCTCCTCCCTCCTACTGCCCTGCCACAGGCCGAGTTCGCTGCCACAGGCCCAGTGTCTTCTGTAAGTGTTTGAAGGTGGCACTCAGGAGTTCTGTCCCAGAGCTGCTCTGTGGTTCCTGTGGTGCTGCTTTAGCAAGGCTGGCACAGCACCAGAAAGCTCAAGCTCTGCTTGGGCTGTCCCAGTGGTTTGAGCATCTCCACGGGGTTTGTAGCATTTTAATTTTGGGATGTTCCCACTGAAATGGGCACTTCATGGAGCTCATTGCTCGCCCTGTGAAAGCTGGGTGGTGGTGGCAGTGTCCTCCCTGCTCCTCTGGGCACTTGTGTTGTCACACCTCCATGGAAATGTGCCTTCCTGGAGCATGGGGGAGACCTGCTGTGATCTTGGTTTGCAGACCGTGTGGGCTGGCAGCTCCCTGCTGTGGAAGTTGATTTCCCCGAAGGTATTGATCGCTACAAACACTTTGCCAGGTTCCTGCTGGAAGGAAAGGTGAGTGTGATCCAGCTGTGTCACTTCCTTGATGTTGGCAAAAAGTTTTTAGGACAATTTTTGGAGGAGTTGAGCCTTGTGGCTTCTTTATTTGCATATGTGCCTGTTCCTCATAACTTGCTGGTGGATGGAAGAGTTTGTGGTGGTTGATGAGGTGGGAAAGGGATCTTTGAAATACAAAAAAGCATGAAAAATCAGTATTTCGGTGAAAGAGACCCCCAAATTTAAGTTTTTGCAAAGGAAAAAAAGCTATAGCTCATGTCTTTGTCCATCCTGAGGCAGAAGAATTGTTTCACAGGACAGTCAGGGCAAGACTGTTGTGGACACATGGATAGGAGGAAGATGGTAATAGAGAATATGACATGGAAATCTACAGTAGTACAAGTCCATTGATGGTTGTTACCATAGGAAAATTCATTTACCTTTTTCATTATATTCTTCTTGTAACAAATCTTGCAGGTCATTAAAAAGCTGAGTTCTTACAGCCAGTGCCTGCTGTCCAGTCCCCTCATAATGCTGAAGACATGGTCCAAGTAAGTCGTTAAAAACAAACTTCAGGTCGTTGTCTCCACCAAAGACATTTCCTTGCTAAATTTAAAAAAAAGCTATCAGCTGTCACTCCCTTTCTCTCCCCTTGTTCTCTCATTTACCAAAATAAATTTTCTCAGTCTTCTCTGAGTTTTCCTGGAGTTGATAGGTGCAAGGGTTTTGGAGGACTTTGTTAAAAGTGACTGAAGTTATCTGAGGGTCCTACAATGACCAAGTGTTTTCCTGTCAGTTCAGAGCTCAGCATGGCACCTGGGGATTCCTTTTTGCTTTACCTTGAGCTCTGCAGCTGCACAGGAGCCAAGAGCAACCTGCTGCTACTTTTAACCACTTTAAGAAGCTGTGGTGGGAGGAAGAAACTACTTGTAGTGAATTTTCTTCAGCCAGTGGCACATCTCTGTGTGCAGAGTGTTTATATGTCTATATTTAGCCTTTTAAAAAGATGCAGAGTTCATAAAGGTAAGCTGAATGCTTTAGCACTTTGTTAAACTGTGCTAATGAATGCTGTTTTATTGCACCATTTCATTGATTCAGGCTTCAGCCCAGGACAGAAGCCCTACTGCAGGCTCTAGTTAAAGAAAATTGTGATAATCGTGATGCTTTATTGGCTGCCTGGAAGAAAAATCCAAAATGTAAGTGTTCTGCTTGCTTAATTATTAGTCATATCAGTGGGATACCTCGAGCACTATTGAATTATAATTTTAAAAATGGACTATTTCACTTGTTAAGCTCCAAATATTTCCTTTTTTCTTACCAGAAGCAGTAATACCCTGTGTATCTTCTTGTGAAAAATGAGAGAAAGCACTTCAGAAAGCAACATTTATTTGTACTTCAAGATTTTTGTCTTGTAGTTGTAACCCCAGATAAAATGTATTAGACTATAGTGGTACTGCCTGTGGGTATTGGAAATTTTTTTTCCAGGTAAAATGTATTTTTTTCAATATTTCAATTTTCAATATTGTTCTGTTTCCCTTGCAGATCTGCTCGCAGCCTATCGCCAGTGGCTCCCCGAGGCCATGCACCAGGACCTCGCCCTCAAGTGGCCACCAGTAGCCCTGTGACTCTTGGTGTTGGTGGATTCCTTTCCTGCAAGATGTTTTGAGAGCTTTCCAAGGGTTTCCTTGGAAGTCTGAAACAGATGGACTCACCAACTGGAGCAATACCTTTTTGAACACAAATCAGGTGTTGTTCTGCTTCCCCAGAAGCCCTACCAGCTGTTTGGCTGGTATTCCATAACATTAATGTTTGGATAATTTTATCCATTGTATTTACAGATTTTTTTATTTTTTACCTGAAGTTTCTCTTTGGACTATATTAGTCGTATGAACTGTAATAAAGATGTAAAATTCTTGGTGTGGATGGGAGAAACGTTTGCTATGTGGGATGCTGCAATGAGCAGAATTTCAGGCCTGTGCAGGCATTTCCTCATCTCTGTCAGCAGATCCAGATGCAGACAGAACCTTGGTTGGTGAGCTGGCCCTGGGCAGCAGCTCAGGACGGGAAGCACAAAAGTGAGGAAACTTGTGGGGTGAGATGGGAATGGTTTAATTAGTGAAGGGAAGCAGCTTAGATTTACCTTCCCCTTCACCTGATCTTTTTGAGTCTTGGTAAACCCCATGCTTCCACTGTTGCTTGTGACACCGCTTCAGGAGAAGGGACCTTGCTGTCCCCATGTTGTGAAGGAAACCTGTGCAGCCCAACCACTGAACCTGCTGGATGTGTGTCCATAATTCCCACTGCTCCCACCTCTACCATGAGCTTCAGGGGTGAGGCCAGGACACTAGAAAGCATTAAAAAAATCTAAAGTTGATGAAACAACAACTTCAGATTTCAAGCAGGAAGGGGAGCAGCCCCTTGCTCTGTGTGTTGGTCAGTCAAATGCCACAGCACTGCAGTGTTTGGGATGATCCCCGGCAGGAGGGTGCTGGGGACTCAGGGCAGGGCACATTTCTTTAGCAGATTTGCAGCCGAAGTCTACGGAGTGCTCTGTTATTAGGGGAGGGAAGAAAAACAACAGGCAGGTGTGGCTAGCACAGGTCTTTCCCGTGGGAACATTTTGCTATATTTCATAAACAAGATAAAGTTTGGATGTTTTGCAAACAGTTTCTCCGGATTGGGTCAGTTCGGGCTTGGCCAATTGGGCCTAGGGGGAGGTCTCGGGCTGACCAATCTGGGTGACCTCTGTAAACTCTCTATATATATGGAATTCAAAACAATAAAGCTCTCTTCTCTCTTTCCTTGTCTGAGAACTTGGGTCATTCCTCAGCTAGCCGCTCAACAGCGACAGGCAGGTACAGAGTGCGTGGGGAAATTTTGGCTTCTCAAGAAAATGGGACAAAAGAAAGCGAAAATCACCGGCTTTGCACGGCGGGGGCAAAAAAAGTGGAGATGCCGGGGATTGAACCCGGGGCCTCATACATGCAAAGCATGCGCTCTACCACTGAGCTACATCCCCTTGTTGTAACGTCCTTTCCGCGCAGTCTATACACCGACATCACGAGCCGCACGCCACGCCCGGCCGTGACACCGCGGTGACACCATGGTCACCCTGCATCCCCGCATCCCTGTGCCGGGCCCTGGCAGCGACAGCACATGCGGGAACGGAGCGAGAGAACCGCAGCTACACCTGGAGCGGGACCGTACCCTTATAAGGCCAGGCGGGTACTGTAGTTGTGTGCCCGTCCTCGTTAGTATAGTGGTGAGTATCCCCGCCTGTCACGCGGGAGACCGGGGTTCGATTCCCCGACGGGGAGGTCTATTAGCTTTTGTCGCCGCATGTCACTTTTTGTGGGCGGTGCCGCAGGGTGTTGTGTGCGATGTGGCAGTGGAACCCCCAGCCAGAGGGGCGGGACAAGGCCAGCAGAGCTGCGTTTTGTGCCTGGGGAGGGGATCTGGCCCGCCGCTATCCCGGGGTGCGTGCTGAGCACCCCGCTGCTGCTGGTACCTGGGAGCTCCCTGGGGTCCCGAGAGTGCAAGTCACTGGGGGAAGGTGTGAACCCCTGAACGCCGCAAGAAGCGGGCGACAGAACGGCGGAACCCTCGTGGGAGAGCGGGCAGCGGCCGGGCAGCGGCGCCCGGGGGGCGCGGGGCGGGGTCGTATCCACGGCCAGCGAGGGCGCTTTCGCCCGCCGAAATAGCTCAGTTGGGAGAGCGTTAGACTGAAGATCTAAAGGTCCCTGGTTCGATCCCGGGTTTCGGCAGAAGCTTTTTGTTTTTATTTTTTCCTTTACCGTCACAACGCGGTTTTTTGCCGCCGAGCGGAGCGGGCGGAGGCCGCTGTCCTATTGCGTCGGGAGGCTGAACCGGTGCCAACGCAGGCGCTCGCGTGTGTGGGAGTTTTGTATAAGGAAGTGATTCCCGAAGAATGGTAGCGATGGAGCGAGTCCGGCGAAAGCCGCTCGGGCATGGCCTGGCCCGCGGGGAGCCCTCTATCAAGCTGTCCTCGTTAGTATAGTGGTGAGTATCCCCGCCTGTCACGCGGGAGACCGGGGTTTGATTCCCCGACGGGGAGGTTGTGTGCGTTTTTTTTCCTATAAAGCAGTTTTTCTTTTCCTGCACGGATTATTCTAATTTCCAACAGGACAGAAGCATTCAGTTTTGCGTGTGCGAACCAGCGCGTTCCTTCCTTTCTAAGGGCTGCCTGAAGATCACAGCGGGCTCTGTACCCTGCAGCGCCCACAGCCCACCCGAGCCGGCGGGGTCTCGGCGCTGTCCCCTCCGCCCGCCCTTCTCCGCACCGGGGCCAGCGGAGCGCCGACCTGACCGGCGGGCAGACCCTATCGGACGGGCAGGGGGATGTAGCTCAGCGGTAGAGCGCATGCTTTGCATGTATGAGGTCCCGGGTTCAATCCCCGGCATCTCCAGGTGGGTGCTGCTCTTTTTCCTTTATTAGCGGTGTTTTATCAGTTAAAGTCACCACTTCCCGTTAGACAGCAGCAAAGTGACGGTGCGGCCGAAATGGACCCGCGGTGGCACTTCCCAGCAGCACAAAATAATGGGGGTTTTTTTTGTCATTTGGTTCTCCTCAGGCCTTTGCAAACACGCACAGCTTTTATGTCTCACTGGGCATCCCATCTGCACTCTAAGGGACAGACACAGGAGGCCCAAAAAGGACAAAGCACCAAAGCCCGAAATGCAGGGGCACATTGGCCAGTCATCCCAGCCTGACACTGCCACATCCCACAGCCTGGCAGAGCTGGTGACATGCAGCCCTGCAGCCACACAGAGCTCTGCTCCACATTCCCAGAGCCAAAAGGGAAGGACAAAAGCCAGGACACCACAGCTGACAGCACTCCCTGGCCGTGACACTGCAGGAGCTTCTCCCTGGCTCTGCAGTACCCACTCCTCTCCGCTGTCCTGCTCAGCCCCTTGGCAGCGTGAGCAGCTTGGGAAGAGCTCTCAGGGAAATAACTGCCCTGCTTTGATCTCCCCAGGTTGGCTGGGCCCATCTGTGGAGCTGGGGAGGCTGAGAGTTATGGCACAGTTGAGAGGTTTGGCCCAGGGAGACCAAAGCCCACGCAGAGTCTGAAACAGCTTTGAGCTACACGGCTCAGTGGCAGGTGTTCTATCTCACTGCTCAGTTACCAACAGCAGCAGGAGCTGACTGCTGGCAAATGCAAAGTGACATTTCCTACCACAGTGGCTGAAAAGCTCCTTGTGCTACTTATTTACTCATCTTACTTCCAGTTGTTGTTTTGAGCCAATGTTTGGCTACAGCACTGCTAAGTGTGAAGATCCCTGTTGTAATTACTCATTTATCATGTATCTCATGTATCTCCCTGGCAGCTGTACATCTGCAATGTGCTTTGCATATATTATAAGAGACAGCTTGTAGTAACAGGCATGAAGTAGCAGAGTTTTTGTTACAAAATACCTTCCCATGTGCCTTTTTGATAATTTTCCAACCAGTCCTAAGTGCTCACCTTGTAACTAAAAGAACAAGCCTGAAGCAAGTGGCACTGCCTTAATCTTGCAGAAAAAACTCCATTCTGTTCTCAGCTGCGCCCTGGAATTGCCGTGCAGTCTGACTAGGATGGGGCAGGAGCTCACTGAGTGCACCAGAACTCTATCAGAAGGTGCTCTGTGAGAATGGAATAAGAAATAGACATTATCATTACTATAATTTCTCACTGATTTTATCCAAGTTGTAAACTCTGTTACAGCTCAGATGCATACTCCACTTTATGTGTGCACATATATACACACACTCATTGATTATATCTTAGGCAGACCATATGCAGGACTTCTTTATCCACCAGGCCTTTGTCCCTCACGTCCTCTCTCCCGGCCCCCTGATCTCCATCCTCAGGCAGGAGCCTTCCCTTTGCTGGGGTGTCCCGGCCCTTCAGGCTGCTCACACCTGGGCGGGTGCCCCAGCATCGCCACAGCAGCCGCACACCTTCCCGGCCCTGTCCCTTGTCCCCAGGCCGTGAGGGCACCGAGGGTCTGGCATAAACCTGTTCCGCCTGTGCCCGTCCCAGCGGGGCTGTGGTGACAGACACCACCCTGCCCCACCGCATCGGAGGCTTCTCACGCAGAAATAACACTCGAGGCGTCCCTCAGGATAAAGCAACGAGCTCCCTACCTCAGGAACCCCTCACGGTGAGGCCCCGGGCAAAGCCGACCCTCGCCCTGCCCCAGGGGTGGAAGCCAAGGAGCTGTTTTTCAAACAGGGGCACAACTGCAGGGTTTAAAGCCCTGAACATAACGAAAGGCTCTAACAGAAGCTTTAGATGTGGCTCCATTCCAAGCTGGGCTCGCTGAGGTGCCCTAGCCGAGGCCCCGCTCCGGCTGCTCCAGGCCGGGTTTTCCCGCCGCTCCGCACGCGCCGCTCGCCGTCCCGCGCGCGCTGGCCTCAGCGCACCCGCGCGCGGCGCCGATCCCTCCGCGTCGCCTCGCCGCGCTCACCCCTCACCCACGCAGGAGAGCGGCGGCGCGCGGCGCGAGGAAAATAGTGCGCGGCGGAGTGATTCGGCCGCGGGGGGCGGAGCGCCAGAGGCCATATAAGCACCGAGCGGGGGGATGTGTGGCGCAGTTGGTGCTGGGTGAGGCTTGTAGTGTCGGCTTCGCCGAGCAGCGCCGCGGTGAGAGCTCGGCGGGGGCAGCCGCTTAGAGAGGCGGCGAGAGGGCCTAGACATGTGCTGGGCGTCCGGGCGGGAGGGGAGGGGTGTGTGCGCTGAGGAGGAAGGGATTGCGGCGGGGGGCGATGGCAGACAGTGATGGCGGGCTGAGGGCCGGGACGTTGCCCTCCCCTTCAACGGCAGCACCGCGAGGCGGCGGCGGGGAAGGGTGGAAAGGGGGAGGGTGAGGGGCCGCTGGCAAAATGGCGGCGGCGCAGGCGCAGTGGTGTCTCAAGATGGTGGCGGGCTCGTGCCCCGGGCGGGAAGGGGAAGCGGGTGGAAGCCCCGCCCCTCCATGGGCGTGGGCGGTGCTTCCACTGTGACGTCACGGACGGGGAGCGCAGCCCTGGGCACAGGGAAGGGGGACAGTCAGTCACTAAAGCACGGCGGGTTTTCCCTCTTCAGGGGAAAATGCAGATCTTCGTCAAGACACTGACGGGCAAGACCATCACCCTTGAGGTGGAGCCCAGCGACACCATTGAGAATGTCAAGGCCAAGATCCAAGACAAGGAAGGCATTCCTCCTGATCAGCAGAGGCTGATTTTCGCTGGCAAGCAGCTAGAAGATGGCCGTACCCTGTCTGACTACAACATCCAGAAAGAATCCACTCTGCACTTGGTGCTGCGTCTGCGCGGTGGCATGCAGATCTTTGTGAAGACCCTGACTGGCAAGACCATCACCCTTGAGGTCGAGCCTAGTGACACCATTGAGAATGTCAAGGCCAAGATCCAGGACAAGGAGGGTATTCCTCCCGACCAGCAGAGGTTGATCTTTGCTGGCAAGCAGCTGGAAGATGGCCGTACCCTCTCTGACTACAACATCCAGAAAGAATCTACCCTCCATCTCGTGCTGCGACTGCGAGGTGGAATGCAGATCTTTGTCAAGACCCTGACTGGCAAGACCATCACTCTGGAAGTCGAGCCCAGTGACACCATTGAGAATGTCAAGGCCAAGATCCAAGACAAGGAAGGCATTCCCCCTGATCAGCAGAGGCTGATCTTTGCTGGCAAGCAGCTGGAAGATGGCCGTACCCTGTCCGACTACAACATTCAGAAAGAGTCAACTCTGCACCTTGTCCTGCGCCTGCGCGGTGGTAACTGAACCAGCAGGTCGTTGCTTCCAAATGAAAGGGTCCCTGCACTTGTTCATTCCAATAAAGCTGTTGCATCCACAAAAGTTTTTGTCCCAAATTACATGGACAGTTGTTGGTGACATTGCGTGACTCCAGCTCTTTAATAAACAATAATTACGTAGTTTCCACAGACAAAGGAGTTGCAAAACTGCCTTATGCAAGGCTTCCACATGCCTGGCAATTGCAGCTAATCCCTCAGGCGTGGTGTTCACGGGGTTGTGTAAGTGTTCTGATACCTGGCTGCAGCTCAGAGTCTGCCTGCAGATGTTGTGCAGCCGTGGGCATTGTGTAAACATGGATATGAAATGGGAAACACTAGATGCTGCCCGAGTCTTTGAAGGCTTTGGAACGACTCCTGGTTGCCCAGCAACTGCCAGGTCCTGCCCTTGTTTTGGGATTAATGGAGAAACAACAGAAGGGTGATCCTGTAGCTCTGTCACGGGCTGGGGCAACAGGATGTCACTGCTGGTCCTGCTGCCCTTGGGCTTGAAAAGTAAAGTGGTAGGTGTGACTCTCATCAGTTGTGGGGTGGACTTGTTTTTTGTTGAGCTTAATTGCATTAAACAAGTAGTAATTTCAGATGTACTTACTGGAAATCTGGAATGTACTTCATTCCAGCTGTGCCCCAAGAGGAAATGCTGCACTGTTGAGCTGACATGTCACAGAGCAGTTCTGTGTGCTGCAGAAGCCCTGGAAACGGGAAGATTCCACTGAAGTATTTGTGGTGAAGGTTGCATGAGGGGCTGATGAGGAGTTAACCATGACTGTGCTGGATATAGGGAGTGGGAAAAGGGAGAGTACAACAAATGCCCTTTACAGGAGTGGTGACATGGACTCACCTGTGGAAAGGGACATGATGGGAGCTGGTGACTGCAGGGGGATGCAAACTGATCTTACACTGCCTGGGTGGGATAGCAGGGTTTGACTTAAGTAAGACCACTTGTTAATTATTCTTCAGGGAGTAGAAGAAAATGTTTTTAGTACTGTGTGGCCTGTAAGGAACAAGTTTGGATCACCAAGATCTGTGCTGGGCTGGAGAAGGCATTTGAATACTAAGGAGCTAAATCCTCTGTGGGCGGAGAGCTGGTGCTGTGCCATCCCGGGGATCCAGTCCTCCCCCACAGGAGTTCCCTGGGTTCTGCCCATGCCTGCTCTGGCTCCCGGTTGCTCAGCTAAACCCCAACAACCACAATAAAGTTTGCCACCCCGGGGGTTTTCTGTCCTCTGGGGATGTTGGAATTCACAAACTGAGCAGTTTTTCAGCAGAGCTCCTTAAACACCTGTGTCTGGTCAGTCAGAGGGAGGGTGTCACTGGAATTCAGGGAGCAGAACTGCAAGTGGTTCTGGTTTGAAGGCAGCCTGACTGCCATGAGGGGAGAGCTGCACGAGGACATGAGGTACTTGACGAATGTCAAAAGCCTGCACAAACAACTACAGAGCTGTGTTTTAAGAAATTCTTTAATTTTCAATGTCTCAGTAAAAAATCTCCACAATGCCATATTTAAAAAACACAATGCTGGACAAATGCATAATGGCCTGGAGCAGGCTGCAGCCAGGCAGAGCAGGTAGCCTGCAGGAGAAACCTGTGCTGTGGTGTCGTGAGCTGGGACAGCCTCTGCTGACCACAATGGGAGTGGCATGAAGTTATGTCACGAGGGTTAGGTTGGATATTAGGAAAAAGTTATTCCCCCAGAGGGTGGTTGGGCACTGAACAGGCTTCCTGGGACAGTGATCACAGCAGAATAAACGTGACCACAGTTGAAGAAGAGTTTGGACAATGCACTTGGGCACAAGGTGGGATTTTGGAGCTGTCCTGTGCAGGGTTTTGATTTGATCCTAGTGGGTCGCTTCCAACTCAGGACATTCTATGGTTCTGTGACCTCTACAGGCCGCTTTGCTGGATTTGAGGAACCTCAGGGTTCCCAGTGGCAGTGGCAACCCTTGCATGCAGCACCCATGAATGGAGGCACAGCTGGGGTGGGATCAACCGCAGAACAGCAAAATTTGATGAGAACAGCAAAGCATTTAATAAACTTCAAGGTTGTGTTTTGTTCTAACTGTGGTAGAGCATGCTGTTCTCAGAGATCTTACGATCGCATTGTTCCACAACGCCTGAGGGAATCTCCTGGATTTTCCTGGGCTTTATTGGGAATTAAAGAAAAATAAATTTCATAGCATTTCTTTGAAACAAAATGTTGTAAAAGAAAACAACACCTACTTTGTGCTTTTCTGAAGGCATTGCTGCTATGAGATGGGGCATGTCCCACAGCAGAGACCTGCCGGGATTGAACAGAGACACTGGTTAATTGATCTGGTAATTAAAGAGGGGAGATTGTCCCCTCATCATGGAGGACAGTGTGTGGCAGGTGGAAGCACTCCAGTTTCCAGATGTTTTACCTCAGGTCAGCTGGGACAATGGGATGTTGTGTATGATTGGTTTAAAACAGGCTGTCACAAACTGGACTCTATTTTCTGCTGCCTTCTAGATGCTTCTAGGCATGAGTCTCAATGAGGTTTTTATTCAGGGCCACTTTCACATGCACAAGATAGACAAAAGACCCAATTCCTTAGAAAAGCAGAGTCGGGTTAAAAGGGAAAACAGGCAGGTTAATAAGTGCTGGATCTTTACTCCTTAGGTGGGACTTGTCTATACATATACACATGAATACAAATGCACATTTATATTTTTTTTGTCTAGCATGTGGTGACAGAACAAGGAGGAATGGTTTCAAATTAAAAAAGACTAGGTTTAGATTACATTTTTTTAAAAAAATCATTACTGTGAGGATGGTGAACTGGCACAGGTTGCTCAGAGAAGCTGTGGCTGTCCCATCCCTGGCAGTGTCCAAAGCCGGGTTGGACAGGGCTTGGAGCTCCCTGGGATACTGGAAGGTGTCCCTGCAAGGCAAGCGGGTGGGAGGAGATGAACTTTAAGGTCCCTTCCAACCCAAAACCATTCTATTCTACAACTCCATTACCGAACGGTATTTTATCTATTTACAGAAGCCATTTCTCTCTCTATTTTGCCTGTTCGCCCCTGTCTCCCCATGAGCAACGTGTTGGTTTACAATTAAGTGTAAAACACCAACGGTGCGCACCGCGCTCGCTCCCCTGCCCGGCCGGCGGCAGGGCGGGGCCGGGGGCGTGGTCTGTCCCGGTTAGCCCCGCCCACTCCTGGCGCGGCTCCGCCCCTTCGGCCAGGCCGGGCCGGGCCGGGCCGCGGGGCCATAAAGCGGCGGCGGCGGGGTGGACCGGCTCCCGGTACCGGCTTCGCTCCGCCTCCGCCCCGCCATGGCCGTGGCCCGCCGCAGGCTGCCCGTGGGGCTGGGGCTGGCCGGGGTGGCCTGCGCCCTCTTCGGGGGCAGCCTGCTGCTGCTGGGGCCCCTCATCATCCGGCAGCAGGTCATCAAGGTCAGCGGGGCCCGGGGCCGTGCGGGCGGCGGGAGGCCTGGCGGGGCTCGGTGCGGTGCGGGATGCGGCTCGGTGGCGGTGCGCAGCGGGATGTGATGCAGCGCTGCGGGCTCGGTGGCGGTGCGTAGCGGGTGCGCTGGAGCCCGTGAGCGGTGCGGTGCGGTGCGGGGCTCGGTGCGGTGCGGTCGGTGGCTGGAGCCGGGCGCTGCGGGCTGGGGCTGCTGTGAGGGCGCGTTTGGTGTGTGCAGTGCGGTCAGCAGAGCCGAGCTCTGGAAGTGGCAGTGTCGCTGCTGCAGCTCCGAGCAGCCTCAGGCTTTTACTCCGGGCAAACGCGGGCTTGGGGCTGTTCCACCCTTGGTGACAGCAAATTTGCCCGGAGTCAGCCCGTTCCCACCCCTGGTTAACGAGGGCTCTTTGTATCACTGGAATTGGCTGGGGACACTCAGCTGGGTGCTTGGTAGAGCATCACCCTGAGCGTGAATCCTTCCTCCCTTCCTTCCTGCCTCTACCTGCAGCATCAGTTATTCCTTTCATAAATAGGTGAGCAGACTACTGGGCTCACAGGTATTGTGGTGAGATGCTTTCCCTACTGGAAACAGGACAGATGAGGTGCAGGTGCGCTCCAAGGGGCTTTGTGCATGCAGCAGCCTCCAAATCCTCTCTCCTAGATTGAAAACCTGAAGAGTTGCTTCTCTGAAGACCTGTTTTATCCACAGGAGAGGTCATGAGGCTGAAGAGGGTTTGTCCCCACAATTTGGGGCTGTGGATGGAGTTGTTGGTCTGTTCAGTAGCTGCTGCACAGTTTTATGAACCAGCACTCCTGTCCGTGCTGCTGGGACACCAGTTATCCTGCTGTAATGTAGAGCTCATCCCCACATTTAGCCAAACCTTTTTCTCCCTGTCCAAAGCAGATGTCCTCTCTGCCTTGGCCTTTTTCCAAGCTTCCACCTACCCAGGTCAGTCCCTGAAAATTTGCTTCTGATGAAAGAGGTGAACAAACACCTCATAGCCAATGGTTAGCGTCGTGTGTGGCGCAAAGTCTCTGCCGAAAATGACCTACTTAAATATACCCCCTGCAAGTGCTACTGGCTGGGCGGAACCAGACTGTCCTGTAAATTAAACAGTAGAACATCTTTGTTCAGTTTCATGGACATCAGGAGCTGGTACCTGCAAATAAAAGGCTGAGTGGCTCCTGCAGAACAGAAATTACATTTTTCATGCAAAAACCTTTCTGCCCTCTTTTTAGCAAATCCTGATTCTTTCAACCTAATTAGCTAAATCCTAGTAATTTACAATGAGAACAGAAGATGAGAAAAAGACCAACCCTTGTTTCTCCTCCCTTTACCTCAAGCTCAGTCTCCACATCGTCAATGTGACACAAAATAGCCCTGAGCTATACTTTTTCCATTTCTGAGTGATGATGGGTGATGAGAAACATTCAGGGCCTTACTGAAACTCCTGGGTTGATCTTCAGAGTAGTGTGCGTAAGAGGAGCTTGAAGAGCTGGGATTGGGCAGGTAAAGGTTGATTTACCCACCTTTGCTCACTGAGCTCTGTCAGGATGGTGTATCCTGACGAAAAGCAGTTACAGAGAGGTGGTTGTTTCAGGGATATCTTTGGGTAAAGTCTGCAGGGAAAGACACAGGAAGCAGGGAACTTGGAGCCTGTCTCTTGCCCCATCTGCACTGGGCTGCCTGCAGTGCTGGCCCTGCAAAACCTGGGGAGACTGCTTTTCTGGAAGCGTCTGGAATGCCACAGACCTGCCTAAGGTATGAGCTGGAACACTGTGAGGTTGCATCAGCTCATCCCTCTGCCACCCATGGCTGCTCCATTTGGGACCTCTGGTGCTGTCCTGGGTGGCAGGAGGTGGGAGCAGGGATGGCACTGTCCTTGCTGATGTAGCAGGTGAGGAGGAGGCTGCTGAGAGGATGAGGAGGGTGAGGTCTGACTGACACCCATCTTGACTGCTCCTCCCAGTCTGCAGGGGAAACCTCGTCTCTGAGTTTTATTGAGCAGGGTGCCTCCCTCCTGGAGAAGCAGGGTTTGGACACTGTGGTGCAGCTGCTGCTCTTCTGCCCCTGTCTGGAGCCGATGGGCAGTGACCAGTTCCTTTCAGTTCCTCAGGAGCAAAGGTCAGCCTGGTCAGGAGGGGTCAAACATTTCAGTCAAACATCTCATCTCCCTTCGCGACCCATCTAGTTGACAAATACTCTATTTTTCTTTCAGACATATGACCATGTTTGTTTTGACCTACAAGTAGCTTGATTTTAAGGCTAACCTGTTATGTGGATCTTATGCAGCAGCAGCTGTGGAGTATCTTGAGCTGCTGTGCCCCGGTAGGAGAGAGCTGGGAAAGGCAGCAGGGAGCTGGGATGAGGCTCCATCTGACTATATCATTTTAATTATAATAAATTTTATATTTATTATAAAATAAATGCATATGCAACAGGTGATTGAAGGAATGCAAGACAGAGCAAGCAATTAAAGAAAACAAGATGTTCCTGAGCATATTCAATTGAACACTTGGGAATCAGGATTTTAAAGCCGACTAAACCAAAATTAATCCTATTACTGCTTCTTTGCCATGAAATTCTTGAGGGTGGCGAAATTAAAGCAGCATGTGGGCATGGAAGTGACGGTGGGAAGGGTTTGCTAGATTGTATGGTTTCCACATAATTACGGAGATTTCTGCTCAGGGGTAGGGCTTGGATGAGGGGTTGCCAAACCCTGCTGCTCACGAATAGCTCAGTCTTGCCATGAAATGCCTCAAGAAAGATGGGGCTCTGTGGGAAAGCCTCTGGCAGTGTTCCATCTCAACCCCCTGCGTCAGCAAATACATGTCTGGTCAGATAGAGCTGCTCCAGAGCAGGAGCTGCTGTGAGGCTGCTGAGCTGCACCAGGATAGAGCCCAAGTGCCTCCTCCAGTTGGTGGATCAACCCCACTTCCATAATCTGGCTGGGTTACCTAAGCAGGGCAAGGATTTGTGCTTGCAGAAGGAAATATTATGGTGGAACACATCCAAAGCAGATGTTCAAGAAGGAACAAGTTCTTTCCCCTGCTGCAGCCCCCTGCAGGCAGGGAGGGAATGGAGGCAGAGGTGCCCAGATGGTCCTGAGCTGGAGAGGGCGTAAGTTGTCTTTGAGCTCCTGCAGGCATTTCCTACCACACAGTGATATGGGCTCACGATGGTGCCTTGCCTTTGACTGGCCTCAAGGTCTGCTATGAGTCAATGCAGGTTTGCAGCTGAGAAACAGAGGTGTCCTGTGCTGTTGGGACACAGCTGTGTTGTCATCCCAATTCTCTGTCTTCTTTTTGGGAATCTAGTGGGCTCTCCCTGCTGGTACCCAAACAGTTGTGAGGATAACTGTGCCACTTCTCGTGGCCCTTGCCTGCCCCTGGTTGTGTGGAGCTGCGAAACCCTCAAGCGAAGGCCTTTGGGACAGGATTGTTTCTGGCAGACAAGTAGAACATGCAGAGCAGTGAATAATTCAGTGCTGGTTTGTCTAGTGCAGAGCTAAGTCTCCGGCACATCAAAAGGACTCGGAAGCCCTTGTGGATAGGATTTGAAAAGTTAAGCCTGAATAAATAAGCTGGCAGACATCCTGTAGCATAAACTTGATGCTTCTGCATGCACAAGGGTTCTCACTGTAGCTCTAGCTTGGTTTCAGTCTGCCAAACATACCTGGATCCTCTGGAGAGCCTCTGTTGGAACTGCCACCTTTGTACACCTTTGCTGTACATTGAGCTGAGGGTGGATGTGCTTATCTACAGCCACAGAGACAGCAAGTCACGTCTCCTTACTCCTTTTTTCCTTACAGAACGTCAGGATCGACCCCAGCAGCATCTCCTTTCAAATGTGGAAAGATATCCCTGTTCCTTTCTACTTGTCGGTGCATTTCTTCGAAGTGCTGAACCCCAATCAGGTCCTCCTGGGAGCGAAGCCGGCGCTGAGACAGCGTGGACCTTATGTGTACAGGTCAGGTACCGCTTGTGGTCCAGCTTGGCGTGAGCCTGACCACTGTGCAGCCTGCCAGGCTGCTGGCTGACTCCTCTGGCAGGAGGACCTGGCATCAGCAGGCTTGATGAGAGTCCAGTGCCACTGGATTTTAAAGTGACCCAGATGTGCTCTGATCGCTTTGATCATGCAAAAGACACACGTAGGACATCTGGCCATTGAGGTAGTGAGACTGGTGGGTGCTCCACTGAGTTGTGGAGCTCAATCCCATTCTGGAGGCTGTTGGGCAGCCAGACGTGGGCTGATATGGTCCAAACATAGGCAGGAGGGGTGGTGGTGGGTGGCCCTATCTTCAGAGTGCTCTTTTTTTATCTTCATTGTGCATTTAAGAGCCCAGCTCTTGAGCTGGAGTCGCCTCAATATCAAACTTCATGGGTCAGCCTAAGTCCTTGTCTAATGTGAGACCCAGAATGTGCCTAACATGAGTGCTCTGGTCATGGGAACCAGTATGGAGAACATGTATGGAGCACTAACACTGGGTCAGACCCACACACAGCAGGGCTGGGTCTATTTGCCATGCCTGAGAATGATGGCTGAAGCCCCAGGTACTTCTCAGCACATGAAACAGAAACTGAAGGTTGATGTTGAGTGTGTGAACTTCTGCATAAGCATTGATCTTCAACGCATCAGTGCCTACACTAGTTAAATGAGCAGCCTAAGCAAGCTCATGTGGGAAGATTATTGGTTAATCCAAAGCTGTTTGGGCAGCGTGGAGGGAAAGCCTGGCAGTATGTATATGCCCTTGTTTCCTCTGGGCTTGCCAGGTCACACCATGTGGGTTCTGTACATTGCCATCACATCAGTCGCTTGGCTTGGGGAAAAGTGTCACTTACTGTAAATAAGAATAAACAAAGGGGCAAAGCTTATTAGTGTGCTTGTGTTCCTGCTGAGCAAGATTAGTGCCCTTCCTTAAGGCTGTAAAACAGAGGCTTCACAGTGAGAGACTTTGTTTTTGCTGGTGAGTTGAGCGTCAGTTCCTCCAGGAGCAGTAACAGGCTTGTGATGTTGGGGACAACCTCAGAGTGCTGCAGAGACTGGGGTTGCCCCTTGTGGCATGGGCTGAAGTCCAGCAGCACTGGGCAGTGTGCAGGACATGGATGGCCTGAAACCCTGAGGAGCAGAAGGGCCACGATGCCGTGTGGAGGGTCAGGCTGCCCTGAACCCAGGAGCCACTAGGGAGCTTGGGAGCAGATCAGTGTGGAACTTGTAGCATCTTGACTGGTCCTCTCCTGCTTGCAGCTTGTTTTGGTGTGTGGGTTGCTCTGGCTCAGCATATCTGGGCACCTCTCTGATGGGGCTAGGTTTTCCAGTGGCTGTAGATGAAGCGACAGAGGAGACTTACACTTTAGTCCTAAATTTCTTGTCAGCTGGGTGTTGAGTTGGGAAGAAACACTTTGTGTCTGCAAGAGTCCAGCCTGTCAGGGATGCCTCGCTCCTGGGCTGTTCTGTCCTCCTGCCAGACCCTGCCCCTGGTCGAGGTGGGAGGTTTATGTCTGTTCCCACGCTGGTATCCCCAGCTGGCCCGTGGCTCCTCGCTGGGGTTTGGTCTCCTTCAGCAGCAAGCCCAGGCCTGTGCAGCCCATTCTTGCTCTACAGACTGCAGGGACTCTGCCGGGGGGCAGGTTCCCATGATCTCCCCTCTCTTTGCAGGGAGTACAGGTATAAAACAAATATCACATTCCATGAGGACAATGACACTGTTTCCTATTTGGAGTACCGGAACCTTTACTTCCAGCCAGACTTGTCCAATGGCACCGAAGATGAGTACATCGTTGTGCCAAACATTTTGATGCTGGTAAGTTCTTGTTGCCTGGATGGGTTCCACCTTCTGAGCTTGCAGGGAGGGTGGTGGTGCCCAGCACTGAATTACTGAATTTTGTTGTAGGGCTTAAGGCTGATCAAACAATGAGGTGGTTAAGCTTATAAAATGCAATTTTCTGCTTTCTGGGTGTTAGTTGTTCTGTTAGGCTACTAATGTTCCAAAACCAGACCATGCAGAGGGGCTGGAAGAGCAGCTGGGCTTGAGTCTGCAACCTCACTTGACCTTCCTGCAGGGAAATCAAGCCTGTGAGCCCTCAGCTGCTTTCTTCCCAAACTGGGAATAAATGAAGAGTCTCAGTCTGTCCAGAGAACTCCTCTGGGTCTATAGATGTGAGCAGCAGAATGATTTTTCTTAGCACCAAAAATGCTTCCTCTTTGGTAAAGAGGGGGCTCTCATCCCAGAGGTTTGTTTTCTTTCCCAGGGAGCAGCTGTGATGATGGAGAACCTGCCAAATTTTGCGAAGTATTTACTGAGTTTAGCCTTGGCTAGCCTGGGACAGAAGGCATTCATGAACCGGACGGTGGGGGAGATCCTGTGGGGGTATGAAGATCCCCTTATAAACAAGATAAATGAGATTGCTCCTGGTCTCATCCCTTTCCAGGGGAAGTTTGGATTGTTTATAGATGTAAGTAAAGTGTTTATAGATGTAAGTAAGGTTGGGAATGCTAAAATCACAGAAATATTGGTCTTGGGGATAGCTCAGACACTCAACTGAAATCAGTAGAAGTTGAGTAGCTGACAATATGTAAGGCACCCCTAGAGCTGATGGAGCACCCAAAGTCAGTGAGGGGTTGCAGTCTTGCTGTGTACAGGGGATTAAACAGTCATTCCTTCTCTCTGCAGTTTAACAACTCCAATTCAGGACTATTCACAGTAAACACAGGCATGAAGGACATCAGTCAAGTTCACATCGTGGAGTCGTGGAATGGGCTAAAGGAGGTGGGTGTCCGGCAGCAAACCTTTAGTAATGGGGCAATGCCTGCTTTGAAGCAGGGTAAACTGAAAGCTCTGGGTGCTGTTGTGTCTGGGTCAGGTTTGAAGACAAGTTTTTACAGGACTTCAAGTGCTGCAACTCCTGTTCTAGCAAGTTGCAAGAAGGCAGCCATGTGGCAAGGGGCTTGTCAGGAAGCATTAAATTCATCTCCTCATGAGTGTCACTTGGATTCCTTTGTAGTGCTGTTGGAGCTGGTTGCCTTTAATGGTTGAAGTCCTGTGTTTAAAGCATCAAAAACCCTTATTAAAGGGATGTTTTATTCTTCCCTTGTGGAATTTTTACCTTAGCTAAAATCAACCAAACCTGCAGATCAACCACTGTGGGAGCACTTGGGACAGGTGGATCTTGTCCATTAATGGGGTGGGTATTTGACTCATGGAGGTGCTGGAAAATATGGTTAAGGTGGGAAAGATCTTTAATACTGCTATGGAAGCAGTGTGGGGTGGTGGATATTCCATGCAGGGGTGAAAGTTGACTCCATCAAGCTTGTCCTTCTGTATTTTTCTCTCTGCATTTGTCTCACAGGTGAATTACTGGCGGAGCAGCCAGTGCAACATGATTAATGGGACAGCGGGGGAGATGTGGCCACCATTCATGTCCCCAACCTCCCTGGAGTTCTACAGCCCTGATGCCTGCAGGTGAGACCTCAGCCTGTCCCCATGCAGGTGGCAGGACACTCTGGACTCATCCTGCACACAAGAGGCCCTGTGCAGTGACGCAGAGGGCTCAGGATTTGTTTCTGTTGTTAAAGTTCAGCTGCTATTCGGGGTTGCAGTATCTGAGCTTTGCAAACAGCCTAGTTGTCTGATTACCAGCGTCTTGTGGTGTCCATAAATACCTTCCAGATCACTGGAGAAGTCCAACTTGCCCACGTTGAATTAGTAGAAATTAACCAGATGGGGCTATCGTATGTAGATAAGATATGGGGCAGGGAGAAGGAGAAGTAAGGGTTGTCAGAGGGAAATGCAACTGTAACTGTTTGCAGAACTCTTTCAGCTGACTAAATCCTTGTAGAAGTTACGTCAGGGGGAGAACTCGTGCCACCATTTCCAGGGTCTTTCTTCTATTTTTTTGTTTCTTTTTTTTTTTTTTCTTTTCCCTCTCCTGCTAGTGTAAGACACCCTGGCCTTAGCTGATCACACAGGGGTTAAAGTACCCTGCAGAGCCGGCCTGTGTGTCTATGCCTGAGGCTGGAAGGAGGGGAAGCAGCACAAACACCCTGTCCCTAGCTCGGGGGAGATAATGTTAATTCTGGTTTTGTAGATAGTGCTGCAAAACAAGCAAGTGTTCATGTTGAATGGAGAACAATGACCTCAGTGAACAAACAGGCAGCTGAGCCCAGCAATAGCACAGGGATTCCTCTACACAAGGGACATCAGCAAACACCAAAGTGACCCGGAGTCAGGAATTCACAAGGAAGTTTACCTGTAACTGAAGTTTAAACACATACCTGTTCTTGTAAAACCACAGAAGTCTCCGGAACAAAGCATGCTTCCAGGGAAGGCTTCCAGTGAAGTGGAACCAAGCTTGGTTTCTTGTTGGCACAGGAGGTTTCTGCCACATGGAACTGTGGGGGAAGTGGCTCAGCTTTTTCACCAGTCAGTGCTGTGTCTTCTCCCTAAACCTCTTCCTCTGTTCACCCAGAGTCACAAGTATCAGCTGGTAGGCTAAGAGCATACTTGCCTTCCTGCAGGACAGGCAGAGCTCATCTCCTGTGCTCTGTGCACATTAAGTGCAGCTGATGCTGAGATGAAACTGCCAGGGTTTTATCCTGCTGATGGGCTACAGTAATCTCTGCCTCCTTGCTGGAAGGTGAGCAGAGCCAAGAAGTACATGTGCAACTGCTGAATTTGCCCTCAATTCCCCATCCTCAGTCCTAGCATCAGAAGACACTTGTAGGAATGAGCATCCCCTTGGCCTGCCCAGGCTGTCCTGGGTCCCCTCTGTGACCCACTTAGCCATTCTGTGATTCTCTGATCCCTGAAAGCCTCACTCAAGTGTGACGGGAGCAAACTTTTGTGCTGGAAACTTGCATTAATCCTGGCCAGCTGGTAGCAATATTGTAGCACAACATCAGTAGGCTGTTGTAGCAAGAAAAAACTCTTGCTGTTTCACGTAGGGAAATTTTCCACTCCCCTGGCAGCCTGTTGCTGGAGCTGGCCTGTAAAAGAGATTTGTGTGTTCATGCCCTGTAACGGGGCACCTCAGAGCCAAGGCTTGCATAAAGTGGGTATTACCTCTTGGAGAGCAGCCCTGGGGATTACTACATGCCTTTAAACAAATCTCACCTGGATATAGCTAACAGACTTATAAGCTTGTGGTTTCTCTCCGTAACTAGTCCTGACCAACTCTTTTTATGTGCTTTAAACATCGAAAGCAAAAGGCTTAAATATTCATTCCCCATCAAAGCATTGCCCTGAGGGTTTATCTTGATCTCAAAGTCTAAGTTACATTGCAACCGCATTTTATCCAGCCAAGATAAGAACCCAGTCCTGTGTTGGGAACCTGTTGGCTAATCCTGATCCTTCTCCACTGAAACTCTTCCAGATCCATGACACTGGTGTATGAACGGTCTGGGAAGTTCAAGGGCGTGCCCACCTATCGCTTTGTGGCGCCGAAAACCCTCTTTGCCAACGGCACAGACTATCCACCCAACGAGGGCTTCTGCCCCTGCCTGCAGTCTGGCATCCAGAACGTCAGCTCCTGTAGGCTCAGTAAGTCCTTTGCCCCCTGTCTCTCCCTGATGCACCAACATTAAATTTGAGGTGTGACACAAGCTTGGCTGTCTGGGAAATTGGCTCTAGTGGCTGCTGGGGTGCTGAAAAATACTGCTGGGCTCTGTTTGCACTCCCACTGGCATTTTGGCAATGAGGGAGAGGGAAAACCCTTGTGCCCAAAGTTCCCTCAGTCCCCAGCCCTATGACAGCCTGGCTTTTGTGGGAATGCCCAAGGATACAGTGGGAGCTTTATGTCCCCATGGTTGGGGAGCAAGGAAGAGGAAGCCCGTGCAAATGCCAAATTAAATGTTAACTTTGGACACTGAGTGTGTGTCACATGGGAGTGACTGTCCAGACTGGGTGTCCTAACTTGTGTCTGGGAACAGGGAGTTACCATGGCAGTGTGTGATGCATGGCTGGAGAGGGTGGTTGGTCCTTAACTCTCCCAGAGTGGTGGAATTACCTGCGGGGAAGGAAGGGAACTTGCTGGGTGGGAGGAGAAAAATATACGAGCTTGTTCAGAACAAGCACTGCAACAGCTTATAAAACCTCAACAAAAGCACTTAGGTGGGTGTGGAGGAGTTTAAGATGTCTTTAATCTCACCCAGATGCACCAATGTTCATTTCCCACCCTCATTTCTACAACGGCGACCCGTCCCTGGTGAATGCTGTCGAAGGCCTGCACCCCAGCAAGGAGCAGCACGGGCTTTTCCTCGACGTGCACCCCGTGAGTGAGCCAACCAAGGTCATCCCCTCACCCCAGGGACCAGCCCAGCATGGGGGGACCCTGCCATCAGCTGAGTGGTGGCACCACTCTGCTGTCATGGCGCTGATTTGAGCAGGTTCCATAGTGCAAAGACTGGCGAGGGCATGTGCAGATAAAAATGTCATAAACTAATTGAATAATTAGCCTGGCTTCTAGAGAATTGCAGAACCAATTATAAACTTAATTGTTTTGATAAGCACAGTGAAGTTTTTTCCACTGACTCAGGCCTATAACACCAGGAGGTGTATCTGGCAGCAGCCCAGCTATGCCTCAAATCTGCAAATGCACATTGCCATGAGAACTGGCTGGCAAAGGCTGAAGACCACACTGTGGTTCAAGCTGGCATCTCCATTTTTGGGCTGGCTTCCTCCACTCTCTCAACCTCCCCATCTGGAACTGACTGCTTTTGCACTGGGCTGCTGCTGTGTTTCACCCCTCATGAAGCTGCAGCATGAGGGTGAAGTCACTGCTCCAGAGGGGATGATTTGGGGTGTCCTGAGGTGGCATTGTCCCAGCTGCTGACGGGAAAGGGACTTTGAGATTTTCCACCCACAGCCTGTGTTGTGCGTGGTCAGTTTTTCTAAATGTTCAGTGATGTTTGCCCAAGCAAAAACCCGATTTCCCTCTTGAGGTAATATAAACTGTGTTTTATCTACACATTGGGTTGTGACTGCTTTTCTTATCACAGTTATGAAAATCTAATTAAGTTTATTACAGTATCAAACATCTACTGATAACAGTTTAGTTAACTATATTCTTATCTAGCTGCAGGCTGCTGAGTACAAACAGGTACAGTTAAAAAAATTCTTTGCTTGTAAAAATGTGTTGCAAAACTGCAGAGTCATGAGAAACCAATGCCTTAATGGGCTGTCAGCAAGATCAGCTTTGAAGTGTGATGTTTTCATGGTCTTGGGGTGTTGCTGGACAGGGTCTGTTGGTCCCTGTGAAGTCACTTAGAGATTACTGATGATGTGGTCTCTTCCTGTGCAGGTGACAGGCATCCCCATGAACTGCTCCATCAAGCTCCAGCTGAACCTGTACATAAAGAAGGTGTCTGGTATACTGTAAGTGGTCACCTTCTAGAAATGTCCATCTCCCTTCCCTGAGCAGGGAGTGCTGCTGATGCTGAGGTCACTGCAGAGTTCACTCTCCCCAGAGATGAAGCAGCTTTACCATGACCACTTGTCCTGATTGCTGGAGCCAGCTGGCTCCTGTTGAAACATCAGCCACTCCAGTGACCACAGGTTCTATCTTTTAGCAGTGCAGAGTGTGGCTGCCTGTTTGCTTGGCTTGGGCAGTGTCCCTGTCCCTGCCCAGACAGCCGGGATGGACTGTTCCTCCTGAAGAGGCAGGAGCTGTTCACCTGCACTCTGCTGCCTCTCACTTGTTACCTGCCACAAGGAGAGGCAAAACCCACTCTGCCAGCAGGGTTGAGAGTGAAGGCTGTGTCCAAAAAGACACGTCCAGCTCTGTGAAAGCAAACAGGAGGTCTCTATAACCAAACTGTGGTGCCAGATGTTACATACCAGCAAGGGTGGGAGTGTGTTCTTGCTGCTTTGGCTGAGGGGCAGACACCTGCAGACAGCCCCCATGGTGCCATTCAGGTGACTGAGACATGAACTTTAGCTTTCTGGTTCACTGAGATGGAGCCCAGGTTTGGGATGGCACTGAGTGTTGTCCTCAGGCAGTTAAGCCCCCATGGCAGCATAGGCTCTGCTCTTGCATGAAAAGCACAGGTTGAAGGACCTGGTCCCCCAAGATGAGAGCAGCTCAGTGGAGCAGCAGGGATTGCCACCTCCTTGTGCTGGTTTCCTGGCCTCTATCAGTCTGTCAGACACAACTCCTTAGGAAGAATTATGGTATTAATTGTGACCTGATCAACCATAAACCTAAGTGTGTGTTTCTTTTTTTATTTCCTTCCACCCAGTCAAACAGGGCAAATTAAGCCAGTGGTCCTGCCGCTGCTGTGGTTTGCAGAGGTGAGCTGCCTTCCTCAGCCTGATTCTGCAGAGTCTCTCCTGCTTCCCCATCACCAAGCGCTGGGGAAACTCTGCTTTGGATAAAGCTTTAAGCCAGCCAGACTAATTAAGCACCAACAGAAGGCTTTTCAATACTTGGCTATGCCATTAATCCCTCTGAGCTGAACAAACCCTGCACTATACTTGGTAAATCTCTGGCTCTGCCCTAGATGTGGGGTTAAATAGGGCCCTGGGCAGAGCTACCAGCATCCCTGTCCTCATGTGGGCCAGGGAATGCAGCCTCCAGCTGTGGGTGCATGTCCAGCTGACTCCAGCTATTTAGTAAAAGCTTTTAGCCTGACTGAATCTTGAATAAATTCCTTAATATATGCTGGGAGGTGGTGGGAGAGGAATCATTCAGCTGGTCTGTCTCAGCCCTGGACAGGAGGGAAATGCCACTGACAACTCTGCTTTTTTGAGCAGAGTGGATCCATCGAAGGCTCAGTCCTAACGCAGTTTTACAACAACCTGGTGCTGATCCCGATGCTGCTGGACTACCTGCAGTACATCTTCCTTGGGCTGAGTGTCCCACTCATTATCTCAGCAGCTGTGCTCGTGGCAGTGAGTAAGGTAAGAATCTGCAGATGCCTGATGGGAAATGCTGTTAGTCAAATCAGACTTAATCAGATGATGTCGTTTGGGCTGACAATCTAACACGTCTGAGGAAACATTGGCTGATGCCACCAACAATCTCCTAATGGTGCCAGCAGACAGCAGCAGGGCTTCCTTAGCCATCTAGAAATTGGGCTGCAAATAGATTACATGAAGCATTTCTGTCTTTCTTGGTGCACAGCAGTGATGAAAGTGCCTTCCTGGAGGAGGAGGTATTTCTCAGCTCACCTGGCTAATGAAGAAACAAGTCTAGTTTATCAACCCAGCCCTGTAGAAGGCAGCAGCAGGTCTGTGCCATTGCAGAGATCTGCATCTCTGCAGGGTCCCAACAGTTTTGCAGTCAGAACAGACCCTTCTCCAGAGGATGGAGCTATTTGAACACAGCCTGTCAAGTGAAATGCAGTTGCTGTGTTCTTGCAGAGAGGACACAGTCACTGTGGCTGCTTCTCAGCCCAGCACAGATTCTGTCTTTCCTTGGAATGCACTTGATTTCTGTACAAACAGCTCCAAAGTGCTCTGAAAGTGAAACCCTCAGAGCCTTTGTGGATCTGGGCTTACTGAGAAGTGAAGACCTTTGAAGCCTGCTGGGAGCTGGCAGCTGGGCCATGGGGCAGGCAGTGGGGTGAGGCTGAGCTGAGCTGTCAGGGCAGAATATAAAACAGCCTGAACACTCAGTAGAGATCTGTGGCTTTAGCTCCACAGTGATCTGATAACACTAAGCTCTCGACAAGTTTTAGTTCTCCAAGCAGAGATCTAACCCCTTACCCTAACCCTATATCAAAGGAAGCTGATTTAGAGTTGCACTGCAGTCAGGTGGCTTAGGCTGGCTCTAAAGCTGCAGAGGTGAAGAGGCTGCTTGTGGGGATAAAAGGCAATGCTTGGGATGAGAGCAGACTAAGGGGAAGCCTGTGTGAGGGGCTGCCTTTGCTCAGCTGGTTACTGCCCTTACTGAAACACTGATGCAAACCCACCTTAAATAGTGCCAGGGTTCTCAGAGTACCAGGTAATTGGATTTTAAACAAGTCTACAATTACTTAAGTGACTTAAACACATGATCCCAAATCCCCTTGTTCCTCCACACACTTCCCTGCAGGGTGGGAGTGATGCTAGGGCCCAGCATGGAGCCCAGAGCTCACCAGCAAACCCTTACTGTGCTCCCAGGATGGTGCTGGGATGAGCTGCTCCACTTCAGCATGTGTGGTTGGTTGCTGGCAGACAGGCTGCACTCTGCTGCATGACCCCAGCGGCTCAAATAAAGGGCTGGGCAGCTATTTCTAACACCTTATGCAGCTCTGAGCTGGCATTTCCTCACCCTGCTTTGTGCAAGTCGTAATTCCTGGTATCAAAGAGGTTTAACCATGCCAGAAAGGGTGAGGGAGAAAAGCTGGATTTTAAACTCATTCAAGCCAACAGAATATCTGCTTGTGAAATATCCCAAGCCCAGGCATAAAACAGCTGTATTTCTGTGCTCATCCAAAAGAGTCATGAAGTGCTAGAACTAAAAATCAAGGGCAGGAAGTGCCTGACTACCTAGGAAGTGATTGAAAAGCCTCAACGACCTTACAAATCTCTGAGAAAGCTGTACAACACATGAACGTCTCTGCCT
Organism: Entomyzon cyanotis; assembly: GCA_024500445.1. Lineage (NCBI taxonomy): Eukaryota > Metazoa > Chordata > Aves > Passeriformes > Meliphagidae > Entomyzon > Entomyzon cyanotis. The sequence goes on from JAKEPQ010000852.1 coordinate 1,713,743, forward strand.
AATGAGTAGGTAAGAGCTTGTAAACTGGAAGACAGCGATTTGCAGCCAAGGTGTGTTCCTCATTTGATTGAAGTGTTGCTGATCTAGCCCTGATTGCTTAATCGTGCACAGTTCTGCCTCTCGAAGTCACAGGCCATGTCCGAGGGAACACTGAGCAGGGACATTGTCCACACCTTCACGTGCCAGCATGAAGGTCTCCCTGACCCCAGAAAGGGTGAGGGAGAAAAGCTCCTCCCTCAGGTGTCTTGTGTGCCTCTGGCTTCTGGAGGGAGCAGTGTGCTCTGAAGCCAGTGAGGTACTGTGAAACACTGAAATCTTAGTCTAGTTTATAGTGGAGCCAGTTTGAAATGCATCTGTTGGACTTGCAGCTCTAAAAAATGCATAATGTGTACAGGGTAACACACCCTCAGACATTGTAGCTCTCTGCCATTGTGGCCTAAAGCCTGTATGGTGACAGTTTTAAAAGGCAAACAGACCATTTTTAAACTGGCTTGACACTGAACAAAATCTTAAATAGGACTTAGTTTACTAAATTCCAAAATCTTCATTAATAACTAGATTCTAGTTAAACAATGATTTTTCAAATCTCCTCTGAAAATTGGAACCCTCGTGAAATTCATGTCCAAGTGCACCATAAACCAGACTGATTGTCTTCTAGGAAAAATACTCTTTATTTTGGAGTAGCAATAAAAAGAGCTCAGACAGTAATAAGGCAAACCAGGCCACCTCTGCCAAAAACCTGCCTCCGGTTAAGGGGACGGTGTTGAAGGAAGCCAGACTGTAGGTGGGTACCCAGTCAAGGTAAAACGCTTTTCTCTCATCCTGATTTGATTAAACTCTACTTGAAACCAATCAAATGAAACATTTGCTGTCCACATCTCCCAGACACACCCTCCTGGCAAGCTTTGATGGAATGATGTTGTCTCATGGCTTTATTTGGGGCAATTTAGATGTTTTAATACTAGCACTTAACCAGGTTGCAAGCACGTGCTTTTATTGTTTCTCCTGGTGTACCTGATCTGCAGCCTTAATAATATCAGCAGGGACTGGGGGGAGAAGTAGGACTGGTGTGAGGAAATACTTTTCTTGCCTCTTTCCCCCATCTCTGAGTGTTTGAGATCCAGAGGTAAGTTTTCTGAGTGGGTAAAAACTTGTGGGGTAACAGACGTAGTCCACTGGTGGGTGTCACCCCTCCCCTGCATGCAGGGAGCCCCAACACAGAGGCTTGCAAGAGGGAATTTCTCATGTATAAAATCTGGGTTTGTATTACAGGAACAAAAAATCACTGAGTCGTTGAGGTTGAAGGGACCTCTGGACCTCATCTATCCCAATCCCTCTGCTCAAGCAGAGTCACCTAGCACAGCACCATGTCCAGATGTCTCTTAATATCTTCAGGGATGGAGATTCCCCAGGGCAACCTGTTTCCGTTTTTACAGTTTTCACAGAAAAAGAAAAAGAAAAAAAGTATTTCTTAATGTCCAGATGGAATCCCCTGTATTTAAGTGTCCCTTGGCTCTTGTCCTGTCCCTGGACACCACCAAGAAGAGCCTGGCTCTGTGTTTACACTCTCCCTTCAGAAATTTGTTTACAGTGCTGAGATCCCCCTGAGCCTTCTCTTCTCGAGGCTGAACAGCCCTAGTTCTCTCAGCCTTTGCTCATATGAGACACATCCAGTCCCACAATCACTTGAGTGGTCCTTTGCTGGACTCCTCCCAGTAGCTCCATCTCTCTTGTTCTGGGAACCCCAAAACTGAGCACAGTACTCCATCTATGGCCTCACCAGTGATGAGCAGAGGGGAAGGATCACTCCAAGACCTGCTGCCAACCCTCCCAGTGCAGCCCAGGATGCAGTTGGCTGCCTTTGCTACCAGCATGCTGCTGGCTCACCTTCAGCTCGGTGTCCCCAAAATCCTCAGGTCCTTTTCTGCCAAACTGCTGCAGAGCTGGATGACCTTTAGTGTGTACTGGTGTGTGGGGTTGTTCATCCAACGTGACAGACCTTGTACATCTTCTTGTTGAACATCATGAGGGTCCTTCCAGTCCGTTTCTCAGCCTGCTGAGGTCCCTCTGGTGTACCAGCCACTCCCCAAGTTTTTGCAGATCATTAATAAAGATGTTAAACAGGACTGGACCCAGTATTGACCCCCCTGGTGTACACTGATGGTTGCTGGCCTCCAACTCAATTCTCTGGGCCTGCTGTTCAGCCAGTTTTCAGTCCACCTCACTGCCTGCTCATCCAGTCCCTACTTCATCAGCTTCCCTATAACGTTTGCATGGGAGATGGTGACAAAAGCCTGGAGTCCAGGTAGACAATATCCACTGTTCTCCCCTCATCTACCAAGCCAGTCATTTCATCATAGTTGGTCAAGCACAATTTCCCCTTGGTGAAACCAAGTGACTACACTTGATGATTCAGTTGTCCTTCATGTGCCTGGAAATGGTTCCTAGAATTAGCTGCTCCATCACTTTCTCCAAGATGAAGGGAGGCTGACTGGCCTGTAGCTCCTGAGGTCTTCCTTCCTGATCTTTTTCAAGATCGAAGCGACATTTGCTTTCCTTCAGTCTTTGGGTCCCTCTCCCCATTGCTAGGGCTGTTCAAAGACAACAGGGAGTGGCCTTGCTGTGACATTAGCCAACTCATCCTATCAGGGTCCTTGGATTTGTGCATGTCTAGGTTACCTAAGTATTCTCTGACCACATCCTCTTCTACCAAGGGTGCATCTTCCTTGCTCTGGACTTTCCCCTGGTTTCTGGAGTCCCCTGCCTCATTCAGCCCCAGGCCCGCATGTTCCCTCCTCTTTCTTTTGTCACCTGGATACTTAGAGGAGTGTTTCGTGTCTATGACATCCTTGGTTGGATTATTCAATTCCAGTTGGGTTTTGGCTTTCCTATCTTCATCCCTGCATGCTGGGAGAGTGCCCCTATATATTCCTGACAGGTCCCTGCTCCCACCTTCCATATGCTTCCTTTCTGTATTTGTGTTTGTCCAGGAGCTTCTGGTTCATCCATGTTGCCCTGCTAGCATTTTTTCCTGGCTTGGGATGCTTGTTAGAGTGGACTGTTCTTGAATTTGGAGGAGGTGATCCTTGAACATTAACCATCTTTTTTGCCCTGACTGTATTCCATCACCTAGGGTCTGTAGACGCTTTTAGAATCATTAAGTTTGAAAGACACATTAAGGTTGAAAATTCCTCCAAGATCCTCAAGTCCAAACTTCAACCAAATACCACCATGCCCAAAGAGTTTCCAGGTGTTCCTGGTGGCATCACTGGTGCCCACACTGGAGCAGCAATGGCAATAGTCAAAGGGTTAGACAAGCCTCACAGTCCCTCCACAACACCCCAATCCATGTCCCCATATCTAGGTGAGGGCCAGGTGGGTGTCTCTGTCCCCAGCAGCAGGAAGTGACCCACTCCTGTCACTTGCTGCTTCCTCCTGAGGTTCTTGCATGATTTAGGGTCAAGCCCCACGTGATTTAGGGTCAGGGCCCACGTGATCTGTTTGAAGGTGTGTCCTGCTCATCTTCGAGGGTGATGAACCTGTTTTGTAGGTGTGTTTAGGTGAGGAGGAGCCATCTTGGTGCCAGAAGGCACCAACTTCCACCCTTCCCCAGAGGCTTCACCTACTGTTATCCTAGCAATGAGTGCTGCCTATGTCTGCTGCAGCTGGTGCCTGGGGGTCTCCAGGCTCCTCTGTCCCTCAGAAGACTGACCATCTCCCTCCCATCTGGGATGCTGAGCAGCACACTGGCTTTGTCCCATAGCTCCTCCACACAGCTCTTCAGGCTGGGGGTTTGGGTGGTGTTACAGGTGTTGGTGGCAGGAATGGAAATAACCTCATTTGGGTAGGGCAGGAGGTACAAATAGCCTCAATTTAAGGAAAGGGTCCTTGATCACTGAAAGTCCAAGAGGCTTGGGGTGCATGTGCCGCGGGTGGGGGTGCGCTGGCACCGCCAGGTGTGACCACGCTGTGACCTCTGTCCCTCCCCTGCAGAGAAGTGCCACCGAGAAGATCCCCCATCCCCCTGCCTCGCAGAGCAAAGCTGCCCCCTCCTCCGAGACCACGCCGCTCCTGCACGACGCCGACACCCTGGGCCAGGATGATGCCGAGGCCTGAGCTGCCCGCCCTGCCATGCTTCCCACGGGGACACGCTTCCCACTGGGACACGTCCTTGCTGGAGGTGACACCTGCTTCGGGTCCCCAGAGCTCTCTGGAAGGTGAAGTCTTGGACAGCTCAGCGGAGACCCTGCACAGCACGGCAAAGCCACGGGGTAGTCCTGCTGCACAGCATTCCCGCTCATCCAGAGACCTTGTCCAGACACTGAACACAGTATTGAAGAACCCTTGTCCCCCAGGGGCAGCCTGAGCCACAGCCCCTCTCTCCGGTGGAATGAAGATGACTGATCTGAGAAGCTATTTGCACAGCCCCTCTCTCTGGTGGAATGAAGATGACTGATCTGAGAAGTTATTTGCAATTTAAAACCGCCTATTGCTAGGGATAAAAGGCATTTTAATGGGAGACTTTAAAATAAATGAGGTTTGTATAGGTAGCACTGATGGGATTTAGTGATCTTTTTAAAAGCCACTGTTCATCTCACCAAATGGGCCACGCTGTCCTGCAGCCACTTACAGTTTTATTGCCACTTGATGTAACTGGACTACACTGCAAATCATTTCTGGGTGCTGTCACTTCAGTGATGTCTCTTCCCACAGTACCTGGAGCTTGCCTGGGGTTGCTCCAGCTTTTGCATGTGTTGGAGAGTAGCAATGACTTTTAAAGCCCCAGTTCTGTGCCATGACCTTGTGGTCCACAATGGTTCCAGCTCACAGCCCTGTTACTTAAACCTCTCCTGGCTGTAGGTGTCTGCGTGAGATGAGCCTTGGCAAAACCTCGGTGGTACATCTGAGCTGTCACTCAGCTCCTGGCAGTTGTCCCTGCTGCCTGCTCAGCCAGCCAGGGTCAGTTCTTCTGGCCGTGGCCATAGGCTCTGGGAGGCTGTCAGTGGCTGTGGCCACACTGCCTGGCCAAGGGAAGCGGGAAGCTTGACCCTGTGCTTGAGTGTTAATGAAGATATTTGTGCTTTTTAGAGGGAGGAATATGTGCAATCATGAAAGCAACAATCGCCTTAAGTAGGGTTTGATTAAAGTATTGCAGATTTCTGAAATGGTGTGTTGGGTGACCTGGGACTGGATGGTACCTGGGCGTGGGTGGTCTTGGGTCACACTTTAGTGGGAAGGAAACCCAAAGCCCAGGAATATTTTTTGAAAATTACTAGTCAGTAATTTTAGTCACACCTCCCCTGCCCACTCCCAGCCAGGAGCTTGGGAAAACCAAAGGGGCCAGTGCTGGAGCATCTGGCAAGGGAGAGACAGAGGTGGAGAATCTCTGGTCTGTCGTGCAGCAGAGGACTTGTTGCACTGTGTGTGACAAGGATACTGTTGGGGTCTGGAAACTTTTGTCCAGGACAGCCCTGTTACCCTCTAGTGGGGTAAGCAATACTTTCCTCCTACACTTCCATTCCTCTTACTGGGCAGGAAGAGCACAGGCCCTGAACCCAACTGTTCCTGGGTACAAATATCCAGTGCATTCCTTACTGGCCCTGTCCCAGTCCTGCAGAGGGCCTAGGCTGCCTTACCATGGAAGCAGCCACGATACAGCCCAGGTCACAACGGGGAAAGGTGGCACTTTGGTCCCTGGGCTGAACTCCCCTGCCTGCCTGAAGTGTGTCTTGCAGGTATGACAGCACTGGCCAAGTCCCTTCTGGGCCACTACTGCTGGGTTATCTCCATGGCACAAGTGCCCACTGAGAGCGATTTTTCAACTGCAGCTGTAAACTCTCTCTGGCCTGGAATCTGAATGCATCCACTAGCAGACAGCAGCTCACAGCACAGCCTCGGCCAGCAGTGATGGAGCCGGGAGTGGGGAGAGGCTGTGGGCCAGCAGAGGGTACAGCAGCAATAGCCACCTGTGGGCTCCTGTGAGAGGCTTTAATGACATTACGGTGCTAATTGCAGTTGGACAAGTGAACACGAATAAAACACGGGAATACCGCTCTTAGCACAAGCCTTGGCCGGTGTTTTTGTGTGTTTTTGCAGAAGAACACGTTGCGAGAGCTCTTTGCTTTGCCCAGCGCTGCAGTCCATCGATGGGGCCGGGAGGGCTGGGCGGCGCTGCAGCGCTGCCTGCGGCCGCCCGAGGGCGCTGTGGGGCTGCGGACGCTGCCGGTGCAGGGTGGTCCCGGGGGGGGCGGGACCCGGATAGGAGGGGTTCCGATATGGAGCGGGAAAACGGGGAGTCCTGGCCGTGTGGGGAAGGGGGGAAACGGGGGAGTCCTGCCCCGGGTGGGGAACTGGGGAAACGGGGAGTCCTGCCTCGTGTTGGGAACGGGAGCTTCGGCCATGAGGGGCAGCGCGGCACAGGGGTCTGACTCCGTGTGGGGAACGGGGCTCCAGCCATGAGGGGGCAGCGGGTCTGACTCCGTGTGGGGAAGGGGAGCTCCAGCCCTGTGGGGCAGGAGGGGAAACAGGGAGTCCTGCCCCGGGTGAGGAGGGAATGAGGGCTCCAGCCATGAGGGGCAGTGGGGCACGGGGGTCCTGCCCCGGGTGGAGAACAGGGGCCCCAGCCCTGAGGGGCAGCGGGGGAAAACGGGGAGTTCTGCCCCGGGTGAGGAGGGAAGGGGGGCTCCTGAGGGGCATCGGTACACAGGGGTCCTGCCTCAGATGGAGAACAGGGAAAAGGGCTCCAGCCCTGAGGGGCAGCGGGGTCCAGCCCCGGGTGGAGAACAAGGGCTCCAGCCATGAGAGGCAGCAGTCCCCCTCAGAGGCCCTCGGCACCGATCTGCCCCGAGTCCCCGTGGTGTGTCTATCCATCGGCACGCAGCGCTCCGGTTGTTTTCCTCCTGTACTTCAGTCACCTTGTTGGCTGCTTGTGAGTTTTCCAATCCGTTTTAAAATGCTTCTCACAACCCCGAGTCCGTCCCTGGCCCTGACTCACTGTCCCTTGCCAATTCCCTTTGTACACGGTGTTCAGGGCTGTCACAGCCCCAACGCCCTGGTGCAACATCCTCCCTTCCCTGTGCCAGGCCAGGTTGAAGTCATTCCCCTCCTCCCGAGGATTTTAATTGGCCCCCACAGGCTCAGTTATCATCACAACAATCTCGATTTACTGTGCGGAGCAGTGGGAGTCGCCTTTCACCCGGCCGGGCACAGCCATGGGAAATGAACGGGTTATCTCCATCCACAAGGCACTTCATCACCAAGGGGGAACTGTCAGGGGTTGGTGTCTACTTCCCCCACTGTGTAACAGAGGCTCCACTGTCTCCTCTGGAAGACAGACAAGGGATAACACAGCCCTCCCCATCTGCTTTTATAAATGCAGCACAGGAGCTTTTCCCATTCCTTGTATCCATCTCTATCCCACTTCCCTGAAACACCCCCAGCCTGGCCATCGTCTGGGGCTGCAGGGCTGAGGAGACAGTTCAGACCCCCCTACATCAGGAGCAATCTTGCTTCACCTGTGCCTCATTGCTCCCAGGTGCCCATTGTTAGCTGTGCTGGGTTAAAATCCTGTTGGGCAGAGGAGGCTCTGGTTTGAGTCCCAGCAAGTCTCTGCTGTAATGTGTAACTGCTCTGCTCCTCCTCGTCGCCTCCAGGTCTGTTCCTGAGCTGTGGCCTCCTGTGTGCAAGACTTCTCTAACAGTGACCAAATCCTCCAGCGATTCACAGCAGTGAGTGAGGTTAGTGTTGCGGTGGTCGTGGGCAGACACGTCTCCTGGGGTGGAGCTGTGGCTCTTACTGCTCAAAAAAAAAAGCCAAAAAAAACCCCAAAAAGAAACAAAGCAATCTGCGGCTGTTGCAGTTGTAGGAGTGGCAGGGTGGTGTTTGGTGGAGAAGTGCTTTTCTCCTTGGCAGCTATAGGGCACCCAGCTTTACATGTCCGCAGTGTGGGACTGCAGGACCCAAAATCCAGGCAAGAGATGAAGTGACTTGTGGCACCTGGTTTCTCTTGTATTTGGCCACAATGAACCTCTCTGTCTGGGAGGAAATAGCTGGAGGGAGGACAAGCAGCTCATGTGGTTTTGGAGGAGAGCCTGGACTGTGCCTGGGCGCTGCAGGGTTTGCTTGTGCTCCTGTGCTTAGTTGGGTTTAATCTTCTTTTGGGCAGGGATCTCTGCTGTGTTGTGCTGCAGTGCAGAACTCAGGTCCTGGATGGGTGCAGACAGCTTAAACCTGCCACCCTCCTGCGTGGAACTGGGGGTTCATCCTGGGCCCTGCTCCCCAGGCTGTATGTGGGGATCCATGCTGGTTTTAGCCATTTCTCAGTGTGACACGGAGCTGGAAGTGTTTTTGTGCTCAGCACCGCAGTGCTGGCACGAGCAGTGCCCGGCAGCCCTGGCCCTGAGCTGCCCTCTGTGCTTGGCCAGCCCCGCTCTGCGCAGCCGTCTGCCGCCTTGGCTGTCACCCAGACTGCCCTAGAGATGCCTGACACTGCAGAGATCTCTGCCCATGTCCCTTCCCTGGCAGCACAGCCCAGGGACAGAGCTGGGTGCCCCTGCTGTGAGACCTGCTGTAGGTACAGCCTCCCCTCTCGGAAATATGTTGAGACCCATGTCGGGTGTGTTGTTGTGGCAGAGAGCAAATAAAGGCTGCTGGGCTTTGGCAGTGAAGCCTCAGATCTCAAGGGTGTGTTGGATGTTGGCGTTAAACTTCATGGTGCTTAATGCCTCATTGAAAGAGTGTGACTAAATGTCCTTCTACCTCCTGCTCCTGAGGACACAGGAGCTTAATTTTATTGCCTCGCTAGTCACCAGAGTCAGGGCTGGACCATTTCTGGGAATAAGCCTGTCCATGCACAACCTCCTCCACTCAGGGCTGCCAGAAATTCTCCTGCCCTTCAAAAAGGGTGACAAAAACCCCACACTTCTTGCTTTGAGATGTTGCTTTTACTGAGGTGCCCCTGTGTCCTGGCAGTGAGAGCCACAGAGTATCTCCTTGGGATGCTCCATCCTTTCTGCTGTGGGCACAGGGCTTCCCAAGTTACCCTACTATCACCTTCTCATGGCTGTTCAGGTGCCAAACCTCAGCTCTCTTGGGGTAAACCAGACCACAGCCCCATATTGAGTCCCTGTTTCCCTTTCCCATTGCTGTGTGCATCCATGTGGGGTGATGCCCAGCAGGGAGCTCCTGCTGCAATCCAAGCCTGGGGGGCTCAGACTGGTGACATGCAGCCAGCTCAAATCCATGCTTCCTGTGTTTGGTGACTCCCTGGGAGCACAAGTTTTCTGGAGGAAAAGGAACAATTCCTAAAAAGGAGCAGTCAGATGGAAAATTGATACCAAATGGTGCTATCAGTCCCTTGAGGAACAAGGTTTGATCCCTCAGCCCGTGGTTCCTGGGGGTTAGGGCAGAGGCACACAATGCTATTTTAGAGAGATTTCTTTTTAAAAATGTTTATTATTTCCCCCTTTTTGTAAGTTCATGATTTTCCATGACACAAACTGGATTCAGATTTTATGCTGGTGGCACGAGATGGTGCTTTGGATGCATGTGGTATCTGCAGGATGAGGGTCTGTGAGCTGTGCCCAGCCCTTCTCCATCTTCTTCATGGGTCCTGCAGGGCCAGGGATGATCCCCAGCAGCTGATATCGAGTCAGGGGCTTTGCCAGCCCCACAGGGTTGTTGTCCTCAGGTGGAAACAATCCTCGTCAAGCAGCATCCCTGGTTCCCAGCCTGGAGATCCTTCCCGTCTTCATTGTCTGCTCCTGTGACTGTGGATGTTGCTGCTGAGTGCTGTTCCTAGGGGTATCAAGCTGCATTTCTGGGCTTAATCACATTGTTTGTAGCACTGTTAGAAACCCCACCTCCCTACGTGACCCAGCTGCTTTCTGTCTTTTCTATCTGGACTGGTTTCTGGACCAGTTCCTGTAGGAAATTGCCTCCTGAGCAACCAGTGCCACAGACAGGAGGCTTCACCTCGTGCCCACAAACTGGGCTTTGTGGGTCACAGTGTCTCACCACCCAGTGCTGAGCACTAGGCAGTGCACAGGCCTGGAAGCCACTGGGGGGAGAAAGCTGAGCTTTACAACTGAGCTTCCAGGGAAGGAATTTCCAGCAATTGCAGATCCATCCCCAAAGACAGCATTTCAAGGAATTACCCTCTTCCCCTTGCTGCAGACTTCCTCTGCTTTTCCAAGTAATTCTCTGGCTTGGGGCCATTTTTGTAGTAACCAGAGCAGAACAGATGCATGGGAACATCCGGGGCTGGAAGTTAGTGTTTTCCAGGTTCACAGTCCATGGCTCTTTATCTGCATTAAGTGTCCCCAGTTCTGACACTGAGCCTCTCTCTCTGAGTTAGCTCCCTTGTGAGCACCATGTTTCCAGAGCTCTGGATGCCATGAGGAGCAGTGAAAATGTCTGTAGTGACAACAACACAAAAAAGGTGATTTTTTGAGCACTGCTTTAGCAAACAGCAAATGCTGGTGTTGGTAATTCAGTCCCCTCCCTCATGGCAGGGCTGCTCCTGGTCCAGATGTGCTGAGCATCCTGGAGGGGTGCAGGAGAGATCCCCTGTGGGTAACCAAACAACTTGTCTGACCCTGTGGGGAGGCAGAGAAAGGCCAAGGCAGAGACCAACGGGCCTGCTTGCAGAGAGCTGCCAGACAGCCCTTGGTTGTGCTTCCCCCGTTGCTAGAAGATGCTCACATTACAAAGTTAATTTTCATGCCCTGATGGGGAATAGTCTAGGGGCTCTGGTGAGGCCCTGGAGGAGGTGACCCCTCTCCCCAGCAGTCAGGACTGAAGGCAGGGATCACATTCCCCCTCCCCACCTAAACAGGCTCAGTGTCCTGGCGGGTGCAACCCTGGAGGCATACCTTGTGGATTTTCTTCAGCTCATAAATATTCCCCTGCCCTCCTCAGTGCCCCTAGCAAATAAATTATCTGAAGCTACATTTCCCCATTTCAAAGCCTTGTGAAAGAAACCAGAGGGTTTAGCAGCCCTGGCTGGCTGGAGTGGTTCACATACCATCCAGCCATTTGCATTTGATCTACTTCATCCTGTGTTAAGTAATCCTTGAAAGCCCAGTGGGCTGCAGGCTCTCTTCATGCCTGTAAATCACTGGGGCATGTCACAGGCTGTAAATGAGTGGGGCGAGAGCATGTCCCACCCCTTCATATGATCCAAAACACCCTCCTGCCCCAGAAAAATCATCTTTGTTAAATCAGAACTGTGGTTTGCTGGCTTGGGATCACCACAGACAGTAGGGTGGGAGTGTGCCTGATCCCTCAGGTGCATTTCCATGTGGGACTGGAGCAGGGTGCTCACCTGGAGGGGCAGCTTCCCAGGGATGCAGTTTGGGGATGGGTTTGGTGCCCTCCAGGTGCCTGTATATGCCTTGGTTTGGGTGCTCCTGACTTGCCCCTGCCTGCACCCCCAGGACCTCCCTGAGTCACCCGTGAACTGGGGCTCCCCTGTGGCATCTTCTGCACCTCCTCCCCTCCTCAGTTTGCTTTCCATCCCTGGAATTTCCTGGGACAGAGAAGGAATTCTGCCTCCTCCCTGGTCCCAGCTGGTTAATAGGGGTTTAAGTCAAGGAACCTATGTGATTCTACAAGTCCCTCTTGCAGCCAGACTATGGCTCTCTCCCTTGTAATAAATCAGAGATTATTCCCCTCTTCCCCATCGCCTCCCCTCAAAGGTTGCTATTGCTCAGCTGTGGCCTGACTTTAATTACAAATTAAGAGCAGCAGAGCTGGCACTAGGTGCTGTTAATTGGCTTTTCAGGAAAGGTTTCACGGGGAAAGCTGAAGGCACCAGCGATTGATCGACTTGGTTCCTTGTGTACAGTAGCACAGCCTGATGTGAGCCCTGTGCCAGGTCCCAGATTCAGCACTGTGGGTGTCATTTGCCCAAAACTGCAGCCAGCCTTAAGGCTCCAAGGTACTTTCCCCCTGCTAATTGAAGCCTCAGGGGCTCAGAGCCCCCCTGGCTGCACTGGGATAGATTTTTAGCTGCTGAGAACGAATTCCAGGGGACGATGCTGAAATAAAGCAGATGGGATGATTCTGGAGGTCAGAGCGAGGAGAGGATGCACTGCCAGGCATCATGTGATGAAAACATACTTACTGCTCCAGCAGCTGTCAAAGCCCAAACAGATGAGGCGAGGTGCCCAAGGAGTGTGCAGGGATCTCATTTACCTGGTAATTAATGGAAATCGTGAAACAAATCAACACATGCTCCCTGTGGAGAGCTTCACGCTCTGGTTTCAAACTGCTGACAGAGAGCTGGGCATGACTGGATTGTGAGAGCAGTGAGTGGGGCTGAGACAGGGCTGTGGGGCTGAGACAGGACTCTGTCCCAGTCAGTCTGTCACTGATAGAGCTCCTGGTTATTTGGGGGATGTCCTTACCTGCCGGCATGTGTGGCTGTGGCACACCGGAGCCTGCCTGCGTGTTTAGGGCACTGCTAATTGCTCTGCCCCCGAGCGCACAGGGGACTTGCAGTACTGTCTGTCACCGGCAAAGCCGCCTTGGCTCATGGCTGCGGGGTAGGAATGAAGATGTTATGATGAGCTCCATCCTCCCCTCTGATCCTGCTCGGCTGAACATGTCACAGCTGATTTTGCCGGCCCAGCCCTCTGCTCGTGTGCCAACCCCGCCGGGCTGGGGGGGCTGATGGCAGCCTGAGCCAGCACCCCGACCTGCCCCTGTGCTCCCTGATGGAGAGAAAGCTCATCCCATAGAAAATGCCGTGCCATTTTTTATTGCAAGTTAATTAATTTGGCTCAGTTTAAACATTAAAAACACTGCTTGCTGGTATTTTTTTTCCTTCCAGAGCAGCAATGTGCTCTGCAGGGCTCTTAGAGAGGAGCAGGGATGCTTGCTCTGATTCAAGGATGCAATGATGAGGGAGTGCTTTGGTTCCCTGTCTTGTTTATTCACTGCGTTGCAAAACGGTTTTGCAAAACAAAGTCTTTCAAACAATTAATGCCAATCAGACTTGCTGACAGCCCAGCCCCCGGAGCATGGGCTGAGCTCCACAAGGCAGCGTCAGGGCTTTCCCTGGTGCTGGGGGCTTCTGGGGTGAGGGTGAAATAACCTCAAAACAGCACAGGTGAGCATGGAACTCACCTCCTCAGTCTTCTGCCAGTAGTTAGCAACTGGCAAAATGCCTGAAGCATAAGGTTTGTGATCCCTTCCAAAAATTGCATCTGAATGTTAACTGATGTATAGTAAATGCCAAATCCCTTTTGAATCTTGCTAAAAATCTCTGTTTAAAATATGCAAGCGACCTTTCTGTCTTTCTGAAAAGCTTCCTGCTTCTGGAAATTAAAAAAAAAAAAAAAAAAAACCAACAAAAAAACCCACAAAAAACCAGACGTGCAAGCCTCTTGCTACTGGATAAAAACATATAGTCCTGAGGTTGTGTGAAGGGGCACAGCGTCCCTCACTGCAACAGAGGGGGGTCAGGGTTCCCCTTGCAGGCTGGACTGGAGCAGATCATTGAACTGCAGTAATAAACCACTCTCAGATATCCTGACAGGAGAAACTACAGAAACTCTGCCTGAGGAATTGGTGGGCTCTTGCTCTCTTTGATATCCTTCACATTATAATTAAGAGATAATGTCAATAGAATAAAACATTGTCTCAGGATAATGGTCTCCCGCTGCTACAGGAGTGTCAAGGTGAAGTCAAATCATTTATCAAAAATGAATGTTGAGGCAAGTCTGGGACGTTTGTTTTCACAGCAAGAAGCATTAATCCTGGAACAACAATATTCCAGTGCTTTTATTTCTCCTGTGCCTGGTGATTGATGCCAATGCATCATCGTGCCTGAGAGCCAGGGGCGGCTGAGTGATGGGTTCTCCTTCCAGCTGTATTGACCAGGGGAATTTTGACTTGTTGAAAAAGATAACAGTAAATCCAGCAGGGCTGGATCACGTGAGTATGCATCAGAAAGTGGGATTTTTTCCTTCTAAAGGTGAGCAGTGCTGCATGTGGGCTGGCTCTGCCTGGCCAGGATGTGTTTTGGGTCTGTGTTTGCCTTGCTGCTGCAGCTGTGGGAGGGTTGCTTGTTCATTTACCATGCAGGGCTAACCTCAGAGCCTAATCCCAGCCCAATTTCACACTGCTTCAGAGGGTTTTGTCATCCCTTTCTGAACAGTGGAGCTGGGCTTGTGCAGGACAGAGCAGCTCACCGGCTTTATGCATTTATTGAAATACTACTGAGTATAAATACTCACAGCCCAGACACAGAAGATGTGGATCCAGGTCTTTCAGCAGAGGCTGGGGCAGCCTCAGCTCCATCCCTGGCATCCACAAAGGGCTGGGAAAACCACTGCTGTCTGACTCAGCACCTGCTGCAATTGCTGCTGCTCTGGGCTGGGGAGAGGAGCAGCCTCTGCTGCCCATCATCGGTTTGCACTGGGAGAAATTATAGGTCAACTCTTGAAATTGAATATGTGTAAGTGGCAATTAGACTTGAAACAAAGTCCCAGGAGGGTGTACATAAGCTCTTTCAGAATTTTTGGTTTTTTTCCTCCTGGATTTGTTAGTGGAGAGAATTACACATCCAGCAAACATTTTGGCTGCAGAGGAACACAAGTGCTTTGTACCATCTCTAAATTCCAAATCTGTTTTCCTGAGGCAGCGCTGGTACCTCCTGCACAGGAGCTGCCTGTTGGCAGGAGCATGGTGGGTTCTGTGAGGCCCCAGCCCTGAGAGGGGACAGACCCCTCTGCCAATGTGCTCTCCACAATTCCATGCCTTTTGCAGGAGAGGCAGAGTCGTTAGGCTGCAGCAAAACTTTCATTCACAAGGTGGTCCCAGAAGAACTAATTGGAGATGATTTTGATGATGATCATTATATACTCTTAAACTTACTGTAAACTTATAAATTATATACTCTTGACTAGTTACATACTCCTTAATTGTGGGCTCCTTGCACTACTCTGAGGGGCCTGAAGGGATCCAAGTCCTGTGGCTGCAGGCTGTGTCCAGAGGAGCAATTTGCTCTATTAACTGATGCAGTGAATCCTCCAGTGCAGCATTTTGCACTGAGAGGCCATCAGCAGCTTGGGCTCAGGACAAGGACTGGGATGCACCTAGACTTTTGGGTGCAGACTCTGCCTTTTGAAGCTCTGGGTGGTCCTGGTCTCCGTGCAGAGTGGGGGAGCTGCGTCCTTCCCAATGACTCCCAGCTGTGTCTGACCACCTCAGCTGAGGGCCAGTGCATCCTGTTGGGTGCATGGTGGGGGCAGCTCAGCCAGGACAGGGGCACATTTTGGTCAGTGTTTTACTCTTTTACTGGTTTCTCTCATTTGCTGCCTGTAGGAAGGGGCAGGGGCCATGGAAAATTCTCTTTAAAGAGAATGGTTTGGAGCATGGCTGGGTTGTGCTGCCCAGCAGCTTGCACCAGTACAGACCCAGGCTTAGAATTTTTTTTTTTTTTTAAATTAGATTCTTCAGTTGAGAATCCCAAATCCATGGTATTGCAAGAGGATAGTGGAGGCAGAACTGATTCTCCATCTAGGACTGAGGACACTGAATCAGGCGCTTATAACTATAATTACACTTGTGTAGCATTGGCACATTAACTAAAAGAGGGGAGGGAAGAAATTCTGTATGTCCTGGGCTAGTGTTAAACTCTGAGGCCAGGGAGCTCCAGCTTGTTCAAAAAGAAACAGTTTCCATCACTATCTACTCACCCTCAGAGAGGGAGCACTCCGGCCAAGCTCAAGTGTAAGGTGGGCATTGGAGAACAAAACCAGACGAAAGCCTTGCCCTGTAGCTGCCCAGCCAGCCTGAGGCATAACGAGCTCCTGCAGCATGGCCAGATGGTGATTTAGCCAGGAAATGATTCATGCCAAGTGAGGGATGCTCAGGGCAGCCTGAGACCCCAGAGCACCTTGTGCTGGGCATTGAAGGAACACAATTGCCTGTCAGGGTCTGTGTGTGCAGTCCTGCTCCTGCGCCGAGGGCTGTGCCTGCTGCAAACACCAATAAAGATGTCAAGCTGCTGTGTGTGGAGAAATAAATCACAACATTATTTTCCTGCCCACAGCATCAAGGTGTCTTCTGGTGCAGTGTAAGGGGGAGCCAGGGGAGGGGCAGGCGGTGATTTCAGATCTGTGATAGGAATGAGGGCTCCTGTGTAATACCCACACCAGGCACTGCTGCTCGCAGCCCCTTCCCACCAGCACTGACTACTGTGGCTGTACATGGCCCCTGGCCTGATCCACCCAGGAATTTGGGATGTGACCACTGGCTCACCCATGGTGGATTGCCCATCACTGTGGCCTCAGGGTGGACATGAACAGCAGCTCTCCCCCGATGCGCTGTGTCCCCTCACCTTTGCTCTGTGCAGCGGGAGGGCACGACCATAAGATATTGCCATGGCCTGATAGTGGTCAAAGAAAAAAAGAATAGGTGGAAAACTTAAAATGATGAAGTGCTTTGAGGCAGACCTTTGCTGTCAGTGTGAAGCAGCAAGCCCTGATTTAAACAGCCCCTTCAGTAACTGACCTACACCGAACAAATCCATTTACAGTGTCTTGTTTCTCCTCACTGTTTAACTACCAGAGTTCAGAGATGATTCCTTAAATGTTAATGGTGCAGGAATTTGGAAACTTTCCCAGAGTTGCTAGGGGAGCTGTGCAGGAATATGTCTGCTGTGCTTGTGCAGTTCAATTTCCTGCTGAACATCAGGCGGGCTGTTCTCGCCTACTGCTTTGTAATTAAAGTGCTGAAAGACCATCACTCTCCAAGGCTGATGGTGCTCAAATTCACCCCCGAGTGAGGGCCAGCTCTGTGCCTACCTGCAAGGAGGACAGGTTGCAAAATAAATATAGATGCAATCCCAGCCTGCTCTCATCCTGCTCCCACCATCCCAGAGGGTTGAATGGGGACTGGGGATCAGTCTCTGTACCCTGATTGGGCTGATATACCTATGGTCCAAATCTGCATCCTTTGTGCTACCATTCATGGGCTCCATCAGTGGTGGGGTCAAACTGAGGGTTTGCCCACATCCCTCAGACAGCTCATCCACAGGGCTCAGCTTCAGCAATGTGACAGGGGACAAGCTCCCACCATGGCTGTGTGTGACTCTGACCAGCAGAGTAAGTTTGGGCCATACCTGAGAGTATCAGAACTTCTCAAGGCCCTTTTCCAGAGGAGTGTAGCTGGTTTGGTACACGCTGCTGGGTTTCATCAAAGCTGATTTCAGGGTAATGACCCTGGACATTTGTCAGCCTGAAAGGTCATTGTCTCAGTGCTTCCTGCAGTGGGATGGTGTGAATGTAAATGCAGCAAATCCCTGGGGTTAGAGGACAAAGGGTAGAGTCCCACACTGGGCATGCCAAGTTTCTTTATCAAGCCCTCCTGCTCACAGCTAAGGGGTGTCTGGAGCACCCTCAATCCCAGTGCTGCTGAGCGATGTCCTTGCAGGGTCACCAGCACCTCCTGTCTGTGCTGAGATGGGGACATATCCTGGTTTGGGAGCAGGGAGAGCCAGCTGAGAGCACCAGGGGAATGAGTTTGCCAGGGACGTTGCTGAGGAAAACTAGGGCTTTAAAAGGAGCCGCAAGCGGTGAGCTGGCGTGTCCTCCTCCAGCTCTTTTGTCTCTAAACTTGGATCTGATTGTTTCCACCATCTCGTTAGGAACAAGTGCTTGGCCCAAGTTTCATGGCAAATTTTGACATTTTAAAAATTGATGCCTTTTTCTGCTCATAACTTAAGCTGTCTAGTTTATCAGAGACATATGGAAAGTTTATTACGTTCTTATTACAGATTCAGCCAAATGAGCTGACTAATGAATGTGATTTTATTATTTTCTTTTTTTTTCTTTCTTTCTTTTTTTTAAATTTAGTTAGGACTTGGCATGGAAGGCCTCCTCCAAAAGGGATAGCTTTGGGTCAAGAAATAAATCACCAGAAGTTTTTTCCCCTCTGTCCTAAGAGTTCAGCTTGGCAAGAGCCACAGCATGTGTGATTTGGGGGATGGAAATTGAGGCACAGGCGGAAATCGCGTTTGCAGGAGGTTTATTGTGTTGTCCCTTGACACCCCCAGCAGCATCTGGCAGTGTGAGACCCTTGCTGCTCCTGCTCCGTGTTGTGGGCAGGGAGCATGGATGGGCTGCCAGGACAAATTGCACAAATTCACAGGAAACCAATGTTTTGTTGCTTAGAGCTACTTGGGGTTTATTACTAAGGAATAGGGGTGCTATGAGGGTGCAAAACTGTGCGTGGTTTAGGCAGTGTTAAACTCCTTGGAGGCTGCTTTGGGTGAGCTCAGCTGGGTGCCAGCTATGAGAGAGTGGAAACAGCCTGAGGCTGGCTGTGGTCCAGCCCCACTGCTGGGACTCTGCTGGGCTGTGCAGTGGATGCAGAGCTCCTATACCCTGACCTGGGCATCTGCCTGTGTGCAGCTCTGCCTGTGTTTTTAGGTAGAAAACTGTGTTTCTCTTCTCTAGCTTTGTTTGGACTTGTGAGGCTGTGCTTGGAGAAGCTGTTTCTCTCCTCCTGTGCATCCTCCATCCCTTTCAATGCCAGGTGTCCCCGGAGGGTTCAACCCGCACGTCTTCAGAGCTGATGCTGCAGTTTGGCAATTTCCAGCACAAACTTGTGCTCAGAAAATGCTCCATCCCTTCCAGCGATGCCCTGGTAACCTGAGGGCAGATCTCCTTGGCTTTTAGCAGCTGTGGGCACAAATTTTAGTTTTTCCCTTGTAGGAACCACTTGCTTCGGGTTTGGGCTCATTTGATTCATTAATTCCATTGGTTATAACTTATTGTTGGTTTTCCACTACTCAAATTATCCGCCTGTGCCTTCCCTCTGCTGTTCCGTGGTTTATAGTGCCCACTGGGACGATGACAGCAGTGCTGCAGAATGCAGGGTTTGGCTGGACTGTTGTAGTTTTACTGCCTTGCCTTGCATAATGCAGAGATCTCCAGCCCAGCTCCCAGGCTTGTCCTGCGTTACAGCTAGGGTTTTGTGGCTCCTTGCACCGCCTTGGCTGGTGGTGGTGGCCTTTTCCACTCCCCATCTGCCCCCTTCACATCTCTCTGCTGCACTTCTACCATCTATAGGCAAAATCTCTTCCTCTGACTCACTGCTTGGTGCTTTCCTCCCTTCAGGCTGCTGACTTTGGCAGAATTCCCTCTTGCTGTACACGTTGCAGGGGGTAGCACACACAGGACACTTCTGTGGGAGAAGGTTTTCTTCACAGCACACTAGGAATCAGCCTTTGCTAGTTTTTCTCCTCTTCTCCTACATCTACATTCTGCTTTTGTGTGACATGAGAGGTGTGTTTCCCTGTGGAGCCTGATAAATCATCTCTCCTCTAGGCTCTGCTTCTTCCCTGTGTCTCTTTGGAGATTCAGGGCACTGAATGTGTTTGTGGGTCTTGGCAGAGCAGGAGCTTCCCTGCGAGGCTGCTCAGTGAGGCAGGCAGGGATGTTACACCCCATTATCTCTGCAGCCCTTTCTCCTTGTGGCTCCACACCCAGAGTTCTGGCTGAGCCTGGGGTTGCTCTGCTCTGTTCCTCATCCCTGCTCCTCTACAGCGGCTTAGTGCATCCTTAAACTTGGACCCTCGCAACACCAGCCATCTGGTGTGTTTTAGCCGTACAAAGAGCTATTGTTTGCTCCGGAATCCGTGTTCTGGCGAGGTAGCTCTGCTTTTGGAGCACTCTGCAGGCTTTGCCAAGGGTCCTTCTGCTCTGCTGGCAAGTGCAGGTGCCTTTGGAGCAGCCTTTGTCCCTGACAGCGGCACAGCTTGGATTTTCTTTTCTCACTTTTCCTTGTCTAATCACAACCCTGAAGTTTCCCACAGTGAGCCTGCAGTGAGAAGTGCTTCTATTCTTTGTCAGGGATGGGACCTGGGGCTGATCCCTGACTGTCTTTCAGTGAGAGCAATGTTCGGAGCTTTGGGCTTGAAATGTCTTTTCTAGCGTTAAATCTTTTAATGTCCTTTAGCATCAAATCCTCAAAGTCAGCGTCTCAGCCCAAGTGCATTGCCCAAAGCTTGTCCCTTGGGAAGCTCTGTGGAGAGGAAAGCAGGGGGTTAAAAGCAGAGCCCTGCTGCCAGCTGGGGACACTAGTGCATGACAAATGTGGCTTTTGCATTTCCCCCTGCAAATGAGCCCGTAGTCAGCCTAATTTCGGAGAGAGCCGCCTCTGAACCCGAGTGACTCAGAGGAATTTGTTCTGCGCCCCGGCGGTGTCTGGCGGGGCTGCGGCAGCCTCGCAGGTTTAATTTGTAAATGCTGACACATGGCATTTCCTCACCGTCTCGTTGGGAAGGGCGGTGTGTCTGCCGGCACTTCCAATTTGTCACTGTCAGGACTGGCCCCATCTCCTGCTCGTCTCTGAAATGCCTTCTGATCGGTGCCGAGGAAGTTATTGGCATATAATTTATCATTTAATATTACCAGAAGGGTTTCTTCTCCGAACATCCCTGAAATGATGATCCAGATGATGTTTGGTAGCTCTTCCTCTCACCTGCAAAAATCTCCTGGTGTCTGTTTGCTGCTCTGCTGTAGTGCTGGGGATAAAAACTGCCCTTGATGTGATGTCTCCTTCACCAAGAAGCCTTGATTAACACCTGGCTGAGGCTGCCTGAATGAAGGAACTCTCTGTGCCTGGGCTTTTAGAATATTTTGATTAGGGGCTTTTTCAGGACTGCACCATTGTCATCTCCTATCAGGCAGCTGGGGGAAATGCTTCCTCAGACTTTATTCCTCTCTATGGAAAAAGGATTTGGGGGTGAATAACCTGGTGCCTGGACACTCCTGGGTGGTGCAAGGGGGCTTGTTCTGGGATGCTGTGCCCCCAGGAATAGAGAATCTACTGCATTGCTTATCACAGTGGTGGCAGCTTGCTCTTGCAGAGGAGTGCTGAGGTGTTGCATGGAACTCAGGGAAAGCAAATGTCCCCAAAGGCTGGCACAGTGGGGGGGGCAGAAGGCACTTGGGCTGCTGTCCTGGTTCAGACCCCTCTGGTGCAGCAGAAAGGGCTGATCCTGATGGTCCCAGCTCCTGCTGCTGTTCAGCAGGACCCAGATGCTGTGGGATCACCACGTGGGCTGTGCTATGGGTCAGGAGGAGACAGCTCACTTGCATGCAGCTTTTCCCACCTCACAGCCAAAGGTGGGATGTGGGAGCTGCTTTTGGGGCTAAAACAGTATTTCTCAGAAGAGGCACTGCAAAAATGTCTCTGCACATAAGTGATGCCACATCCCTTGGGGCACAGGGGTCCTCGTGGCCCCAGCACAGCCCCACCACTCAGGCTTGTTTTGGCTGCTGCTTTCTCCATCTCCTGCCGCTGTTCTCAGCTGCAGCCAGGCAGTCAGTCAGTCCGAACCCCGGCTGGCGTCCTGACTTGTGCAGGTCAGCTTTCCTTGGAAGCTGGCTCATGGTTTTATAGTTCTGCTTTATTAGAGACATGAAAGTGATTTTTGTTGTTGCTGGTTTATGAGCCAGACTTCAAAGAATGCAATTATGCAGGCTGGGCGAAGACCTGCTGGTATCTCATGGAAATCTGTGGAAAACCACTTCCCTTCAGAGCTCGTTCCACAGCAAGGCTGCACTTCTGTTATTTTCATTGCATTTGCAGATTTCTGGGAGAGATGGCAGTCTGACAAGGTCTTTGGTGGCTGTGGTCAGTTGTTTCTTGGCTGGACATCCTCATTCCCCGTGACATTGCAGTTGGATGCTAATGTTGGGTGATGCCTTTAGGGTTAGAGAGCATGAACTTACAGGAGGCTAAAGAGCTGTTGCAGGAGAATCATCTCAGGAAAGGGCAAAGTGGCTGGAAAAAGGATGTTTTACCTGCAAAATCTGGGCAGTGTTCCTGCTGCAGGCAGATACTGTTGTATCCACAGCCGTTTTTCCCTCTCTGCATTGCCAGGGAAGGGTGCCAGCTCCCCATCGTGCCCTGTGCTGCTGAATGTGGCAGGGGACCCTGCCTGAGACACAGGTGGAGCTCTTGGTAGGCGTGGGCTTGGTTTCCGTTAGGAAGTGTGCAGGGTCGATGACATCTTGGCCCCTTTTTTCAATCGCAAGAGCCACAGCTCAACAGCCAGCTTTACTTGTGGTCCCTGAACTTCCTAATGAAGACACTCCCCTAAGAAATCCCCGCCCAGCTTCCCTATTTCCAAAAGTAAACTCCCGGCATAGGGCGGCTTCCCTCAAGGCAATGGGTCTCTCCCTCCTGGTTCCGTTCTGCCACTCCTTCCCAAGCCTGCAGGCGTGGGGATCTGAGCCCTTTATCAGCTCCTGTACACCAGGAAATTTTGTAAGTGTCTGAGAAGACCCTGAGGCTATATAAAAGTTCAGCTTGTGATTCATTTCCTTCCTATTCAGGGATAGGCTAATTTGAGAGTATGTGCTAAACATTAATTACCTTCCTTGCCATGGTTTCCTAGTCAGGCATCCTTTCCCAGATGACTTTCTGCTCACTCAGGTCCAAGGCCATAAAAGCTTCCCTATTAGGAAAGGAAATATTTTACATCAGGTTTATACTGTATGCCTGAGGTCATCAGAAGTACAGATCGAGTGGCAGAAATACACACTGAGCTCTCCTTCCCGCATGAAAAATGAATCAATAACTCATTGATTTAAATTAAAATGTCTGCCTTGCAAAATGCCTCCGAGTGCTAATATTTGTAGCCCCCATGTTTTGCAGCAGTGATTGGAAATCCACTGCCCCTGTAACACGTGCAGGGATCCATCTCTGCTAACAGCATGTGATTGCTGACACCCAGAAAAAAACCTGCTTTCCCTTCCTCTGGAAGGATCCAGCAAGGTGAACTTTTGGAAATTGCTTCTCCTGGCACATGAATTATGTATCGAACAGGTGGCAGTCAATATATCTGACTTCTTCACGAGGTAATTAAGAATAAATGTGGGAATTCAGGCAGAACTGTTGCTCTGTGCAGGAGGTGAGAGTAACAATATGTAGCCAGCTCTGGAGGGAATGGGGGAAGGGGAGGGGATGCTGCAGGGATGCAGGGGAGCTCTGTTGGTGCCATTGCCTTTCCCCTTCTGGTACCTGTTCCCTGCACTGGCCCAAGCTGCTGTTTGCATTCCCATCTGCCTCCCCGTAGTGGGGATATCCCCCTTTTTCCATAATTCATTGGGTTATTTGCTGCTCCAGTGTACCTGCCAGCCCTGGATGCTGAAATGAGCCTGAATCCAGCCATCCAAGCCTGGATGGGGTTATTGCCCCCAAACTGCTGGGTTTAGAGTGGCAAGGAGGATGGACCCTTTAGTGCAGGCTGTTATCTTGGGATAGCATTGACCTCTGTTAAAAAAAATCCAAGCATTCCTCTCTGCTCAAATTTCTTCTTGTGAGCTAATTAAAAAGTAGCTGTGTTAGTGAACACATCCGTGGTCATTAGCAAACAGTTAAGTAACTAATTTTAAAGATTTATGGTGTTGGTAGCAGGTAAATTATAGTCTTTGGAGAGTTTTCTTGCAAATGAGCTGAAAATAAGGTTTGTTCTAGCCTTAGGGAAACATAAAGGAAATGCATTTAATGACCACAAATTGTAAGTGCTGATAGTCTCAATAAGATATTTAATGCCCACTTGAAATTTTAGCAGTTGGAAAAGTACAACAGCACGTGTGGGTTACGTGTCCTCTCCACCCCTGGCTGGTAGCTCCAGGATCTGCCATCTCCAGGTGATACACAGGGCCCTGGGGGAAGGATTTCCTCCTCTTACCTGGTTAGGGAAAAGCTGTGATGTATTAAAACTAAGTGTTGGGCTTTTGTTTTCCACCTTTAGTTGTAAAAACCTGCTAGTCTCCACCCGTGACAAGGGTTATGGTCTCGGTTTCACAGTTAGAATAATGTTTAGGCTGGCAAAGGAAGCCCTGAGTGTGCTTGCAGGGGAGAGACACTGCTGCACTTGCTAGAAACTGTTCTTTCTTATTTCTGCTCTGAGCTACCCATACTGGCAGGTCACTGCAGTGCTTCCTGGGCTTGCAGGCTGGCATGGGTGACCAAAGGTGGGAATGGTATCCCCTCCCTGCCAGCAGTGTGGCAGGGAATGCTGAGAGCTGCCCAGAGCTGTCAGGCTGGCTGCAGCCCCCACATGGGCTCTTAAATCCCCAATTGTGATTTTTTTCCCCAAAACCCCATGCGTGAATAAGAAGAGCACTGAGGCAAATAATGAACAGCTCTGGGTCCAGAGAAGCCATAGATGGGCCTAAATGATTGAAGGAGGCAATTTCCCTAACAGAGCTGTGGGCCCCTGGCAGTGATTAGTGCCTGAGCAGAAATGCATCACTTAGCTCCTATTATTTAAACATAAGATACTTGAGCAAGCACACAGAATGTTGTTTGCTGTAAATTCTTTCCCTCGTTTGAAGGAGCCGTTATTTACACATGCAAGTGCTGGCAGTGTGTGTGGGAGCTTCCTCGCCTGCTCCTGGACCCACATGGAATATAAATGACCACGTTTCTCCTCGGTAGCAATGACTCCATCTGAGGGCTATCTTCCCTGCATGTTAACTGTTAATTATAGGTTACATTTATATCATTAAGGTTTATCTGTAGTCCTTTCCTTCCCCCTGTTAAATCACTAATGCATCTTGCACAGCTTAATTCCCTCAGCTTCCCCTCCTTGTCTGTGCAGACAGTGGCAGCTGTGAGGGAGGGATGGCCATGGGTAATGGGAGCAGCACTGGGCTGTGCTGGGATCATGGAATGACCAAACGGTTTGGATTGGTATGGATAATAGAATTCCAACCACCTGCCATGGGCAGGGATGGCACCCACTAAACCAGGACGCTCACAGCCCTTCCAAACCGGATTTGAACATTTCCAGGGATCTCTAGGAATGACCCAATGTAGCCAAATGCCTGCTGGGACACGGCATTGATGCTCTTGGCCCATTGCCTGCCAAAAACACCATGGTGAAGTGCTGAAAAGCAGAGATGCTGTGGTGCCCTGGGTGACAAAAATGCCCTGCATGGTGTGGGTTAGGGACTTTGGTGGGAGCCCTGCTGCTGCTCAGGAGCTGGGAAAGCTCTTGCTTTTCTTCCCCTTAATGAAGAGGTGTTTGCTAGGCTAGGGAACGTGCCTGACTCTGGCAGATTATTAAATAAGCAGCTCGTTCGCCGGGGAAGATGCCTCCAGGGATGCACAGCTCGGCTGTGAGCAGGAAGGGCTTCTCTCTCCCCCCAGCTGCAATTAAGCTCTTGTCAGCCTGAAGCCGCTGGGTGTTGGGGGGAGATGGACGGCATTCCCGGCAGTCCCTCAGCACCTTGGCTGCTGGTTAAACAATTTGTATTTCTACTCCCCATTAATTGGTGTAAGCCCTGGCAGGGGCTGCTTCCCACTCTCCTGGGACAGGGTGGCCTGCGGGAAGCTGCCACAGAGACTCATCCTCATGCTTAATCTTGCTTTTCCATGGGAATCAAGAAGCTTTTTATGCCTTTATTTTTGGGTGCCTGGTTTTGGTGTATCGGGAGCTGTGTTTCTGCAGAGGTCTGAGGGTTAATGTGCTCCCCAATATTGGCATGGATTTGGGGTGTCAGGGGCTTGGCCCCAAGTGGGTCCTTGCAGCAGGGCAGGTCCCAAAGCTGTGGGAAGCCAGGGATTCATTGCTTGGCTCTCTATTTGTATGGTGCCTGTTTATCTTGAATTGCCAACAAGGTTTTGCTGGGTTTAGAAAACATGTCTGTTCACCTCCTCCTTTTCTTTGCTCATGGTGGATTTCTGCCATGCCTGAAAACCAGTTCACATAAAAACAGTAGAGGGAGCAAATTATTTAAGGGCTGGGGGCATGGGTGGGTGAGGTAGCTGAAGGCCAGATATGTGGGTTTTGGCCATTAAGCTGCATATCATGCTTAATATAGTAGGTGATATCTTCAGTCTCCCCACAAATTTAGTGTAAGAGCCAAGTAACAGAAACTGGTTCTTGTCAAGAATCTCTTAATTTTACTCAATGCTACCTTTAAATGGATTCCTTTAAATATGTGGCCTGAGTTCTGTGGGTATTTGCTGGAGGAATTGCTCCCATTGCAGATGTGTCCCTGGGAGATGGCAGTCACCAGGCAGATGCTGCTTCTTCTTTCTCCCACATCTGGCCAGGTGACAGGAGCTCTGGGACACCCATATGCTCTTCAAGGGCTCCTCCATGGGGTGCAAATGGCATCTTGCTATTCCCTCATCCCCAGGATCCAGTCACAGTGCCAAGCTTTGAAAAAGGAGTTTTGATCATTGGAAGTTTAAAAAAATAAACTTCCCCTGCTTCTTGAGGTATCCCCTCAACTCCTGGGCTCTGAGTCTGAGTTGAGCCAGAGGGGCACTGAACTGTTGGCTCCCAAGAAGCCAAAGCCAAAAGTCCTTGGACTTTGGGTATTTCCAGGTTTTTCAGCTATTCTTGTGAGAGCAGAGAGCCCACTGGGTGACTGTGTTAGAAGGAAGCTGTGACAGCCCTCAATGGTTCCACTGTGGGTGTGGAGGGCATGGAGCCTCCTTGGGAGCATGGGGGACACAAAGCAGAGGTCACAGCCCCAGCAGGACCCTGTAGAGACCTCCTGAGGCAGACAGTTAAGCCCTGAAAATCTTCAGGTCCTCTCAGCATTTTTGCTACTAAAGCAATCATAAAAACTTCAGGAAAAAAATGTTTATATATGTTAATAAACAGAGACACGCTTGTTACGTGACAGCTCTTCCAAGCATGGGAACAGGCTGACCAGGGAGCTCTGCCTGGCTGTCTGTGCATGCTGACCTGCCAGAGTCCTGATGACCCCTTAGAGGATAACTCTTACACCACAAAAAGCCTATTCCTATAGCTTGTAACTCCTTTTAATATTTTGGCACCGGGGGCTGCTGAGCGCTGTGTGTATCGTCATTTCTGCACGCTTCCTCCATCCATAATTCCATGTATGACTCCACCTGGCTGCCAGGGCTGTTTAAAACATTCCTGCTTGGCACACGTGTGTGTTGCAGCCTGAGAGATGGGAATGTTCCAGAGATGATGGCAATGCAGCAGAAGGCACATGAAGCAGCGACAGGAAACCTAATGTCAACCTCCAGATTTTCCATCCGGAGCCATGCTTGGGGCTTTTCCAGCCCTTGCTAATGTTTTCTTAACCATCCCCAAGGCCTGGATTCAGCCCTGACTTCCTCCTTCGTCCTCAGCTGATGTCTTTATTAGGGGAATGTATGAGGTCAGAGGTAGCCTCCTAAATCCAGTTCCCTGGCTCTTCTCACCACTGTTTTTTCCCTTCATTGGGTAAAGGCAGAGGGGGAGGCTGGAGAGCTCCTGCTTCAGTTTGCGCCTTATCACACCTTTGTTGGATCTATGCAGAAAAGCCCGCAAGTTCTTTTCCTTTCATAAGCTTTTTCCTTATTCAGAGCAAGCTTTCAACCCTGGGGCTGTGCGTCATGGTCCCTGAGATGCTCTCATGTCCACTGAAGATTATTTACACCCCTGCCTGGTGCAGGATGCCAAGGCAGTTGTTTTTCTTAGGAATTCAGAGCAAAACCTCCCCCCAAGAGCCAATTACCCCTATTTACACCACACTGCTCAAAGCCAGGCTGGGATCACTTAAACCAGCACCAATCATTTTAACATACTCACGGGCTTTAGCATGGCTGCAGGCTCCATCCTGGAGCTGCACCAGCTGGATCCAGGCTGTGAGGGCTGCACACATCAGCCCTGCTCCAGTCCTGCCTGCTGCCTTCCACAGCTATGTCTCAGAAATCATCACACTCTGAATTGTGGTTACAAGTTTTGGCCAATGTGCCCAAGGACTCAGAGGGCTTTCCCTGGGCCAGGAGCTCTGCCAGCTGTTCCTCTGCTGCTCCATACCACTGAGTCCCATAGTTGCAGCCCTTAAATAGGTTTATTTTCAGCATTAATAGATTTTTTGATTGTTTGTTGTTGCGCTCAGGAAATAATGAAATTTTGTGATTGAAGCAGCTGAATGAGGAGCTGGAGGAAGTGAGAGTCAAAAACGATTAAAGGTGGTGGTGGGAGCAACTCCAGTACGGATGCATGGATAAGGCAAAGCCCCTGAGAGACAGACAGGAATTTCCTTTGTGCAGCTGAGAGCAGGAGCTGGCTCCTCTGCTTTTTAAATCATTTTATCGTGGAGATGAAAATTCACAATCCCACAAGGTACAGCGTGGGGGGAGGAAGAGAGGGAGGCTGCTGGTGCCAAGAGGCCACGGTGACGGGCAGCCCTCCCTCGGGAGAACACAATCCAGGCTGCAGGGGGGTAGGGAGCAGCACAGGCTCCCAGCTGGGGTGATCCTGTGTGGGGCAGGATCCAGCTTGCACTACCCTCCACAGCAGTTCTGAGAGAGCATCTCCCATTTCCAGGCATTTTCAGGTTGCTTTTCTCCCTTTCCGCAGAACCTGTGCCTTCCCTTGCTGTCGTCAATCATTTGGGCTGGGGATGGGAACTTTATCTTCATTTTTGCCCTTGAAGAAGGTGTCATAGCTGCAGTGTTAGTGCAGCAACATTGCCTTCTGCTTGCCAGCACTTGCCGTTCCCGCAGAGCTGCCACGGCAGCAGCCGCTGCTGCAGGAGGCTCTTTATTTTTCTTAATTTCCTGAGATTTTTCTGAGGCTGTGCTGGGAATGCAGGAGCTGCTTTGAAGCACAGGCAATCCTGTTCACCAAACTAAGCGTGTGTTTGGGGTAGTTGCTTTGACAGCTTTGAGGTCTGGTCATCTCCTCTCAGTACTTAAAATGGGCATGTAAAAAACAGGGAGAGTGATTTTTTTATATGGGTGGGTAACAGGGAGTGATTTTAAACTACAAGGGAAGATTTATATTAGCTGTTAAGAAAAAAAAAAATCCTTATTCAGAGGATGATGAGGCCCTGGCACAGGGTGCCCAGAGAAGCTGTGGCTGCCAAGGTTCCCTAGAAATGTCCAAGGCTAGTTGGACAGGGCTTGGAGCAACCTGGGATAATGGAAGGTGTTGCTGCCCATGGCAAGGGGGTGGACAAGATGAGCTCTAAGGTCCCTTCCAACCCAAACCATTCTGTGATTCTATGACATCCACCTCTGGTGGAACTAAAATCTCCTGGGAATTGGCATTTGGTGGCTCTTTCATGCCCCATCTTTGTGTTACTGCTTAACCCCCATGTAAGAGAATGAATCTGCTTCTCCCCAAAATGATGACCCTAAATTTAGCATTCTGTCGCATCCAGATGCTGCTCCATGGGCACTGTGGGACTCACTGCCCAGGCTTGGGGCTGCACAAACCCACAGACAGCTGTTGAGCCTCTCCATGAGCAATTCCACTGTGTCACCTCTGGTTTTCAATCCTCTTAATTCTTCAGCAAGGGCGTTCCTCTGTATTAGCTTACCATGTCGCTGGTGTAATATCCGTGATGCTGATTAAATTAAAGAAAGGTTTCCACTAAAACTGGGATTTGATTACGTGTGTTAATCCCCTTTTCCCCCCAGAGATGTGAGGGGGAGTGTGGTGGGTGCTCTCCTGCTGTGGAAGGCTTTTCCCAACATGTGGTGGAAGTGACTGGGGAATTAAGGTGACAAGAAAAGATGCTGCACAGTTTGGTTAGTCAAGAGAAAGGAACTTTTTTTTTTTCCCTAGACAGGAAAATCCTACTTTATACTTGTCTCTAGCCTTCAATTTAACAAGATTTTGCTCATTTATCTCTTCAAAAAGAAATGATCCTGTGGGAAATACTTCTTGTGCTAGCTCCTCCACGGTGCTGAGAGCACAGATGAAGCAATACAGTAGTGAGGGTTTTTTTGTAGTTGTGTATTTTTTTGGATCCCGGGAAAGCTTGGGGATTTCTTTATTTGGGCAGGGCAACACTGGTCTAGGATGCTGATGTTGGAATGTGGTGTAAACTCCTGTCTGCACCCCCGAGGCTGTTGGTGGCGTCAGGCTGGGTTTTGCTGCATCGAGCAGAGGGAAAACAAAACCCAGAGGCTTGCTCTGATCCACCTTCTCAAGGGGAATTTCCATCCATGCCCCATGCCTGGGAAGCAGCACTAAAGGGTTTTCAAGCACTTTGAGAGCTCCTGTTAAAAGGTGCTATCAAAATGAAAAATGTGATTTTCTCAGAGTGGCCCCACCTGTGACTCATCCATCTCCATTAGGGCCGAGACTCAGAGTGAGTTATGGGAAGTCCTTGTTAACCTCAGGGGAATTTTTTTTCCTAATTTTGGGGGTGTTTTTTGCTTTCTGGGCAGATCTAGCAGAGGATTCTCATAAGAAAAAAAATAGTTTAATGCTAAAATGGTGCAGCATTTATTAAAAGGAAATATTTTGCACTTCAAAGAATCTATCAAATGCATGAATTTGAAAACAAGAAAAATCTCTTTATCAGACCAGAAAATCTTGTCAATTCATTATCTGTCTGTGATGGATAGCCAAACTTGAAACTGGGGTCTCACCAGGATGGTTGTTTCCATCCCCAGTCAGGGAAAGAGATAAGCAGCTCTAAAAAAACCACCCAATCTAATAAAAAGTCAACATTTAGTTTGGCCTCAAAAACGGAAACCTCTCTCCTCTGTGAGACCACTTGTTCCCCAAGACACTGCTGACCTCAGGGAGATTATTTTTAGCTGATCTCAATTTTAAGCTTCTTCCCACCAGAGTGGGATAGGGCCAGAAAGCAGGATCTGTCCCCAGAGCATTGCTGGGCTGCTGAGGAGCTTTGGTGCTGCTCAAACCCATCCTGAGCTGTTGTTACAGGCAGAGGAGAAACAGATGCTGTGCTGGTCATGTTGGCCAGTTGAGAGGGATGGGGCATGGGACAGCATCTCTGGGACTTTCTGCTCTGGCCCTAAAGTTATCTAGCTGATGGCTTTGGAATGCTTTTCTTTAGTCTTTGAAGCTTGTGTGGAAAGGTATTGAATTAAAGCAGGGTTTTGCCAAATCAGTGCAGTTTCCTGAAAGCTCAAAATGAGTTCATGCTTTTTTCTGCCTGTTAGAAAGAAATATTATTATTTTCTTCAGAGGAGAGGGGGAAAAAATCTATAAATTTCTGGGTTTTATCTGAAACTTGAAAGCACAGTATTTGTCCTTATTGCTGGTTGTGGTGGAAAGTTTTGTTTGGGGACAGGGAAACATCACATCCCTGTGCTGCTGGCGTGGGTTACCCTGGGACAGACTCACACCATTTTCCACAGGATAGAAATCCTGGCCTGGAAACCCTCCCTGTGTCCCCCTGAAACCCTGGCATGTCATAAGACCCTATATTTAACTTCAGAGTCCTCTTAGGCTAAATAAGAGCCCTTTTATAGGGAATGGGAAAACTTAAATATGTTGTTGGGTTTACATGTAATTATTAAATATTTGCTGCTGGGCTGCGATGGATTCCCATTCTGTCTCTA
This sequence comes from Entomyzon cyanotis, assembly GCA_024500445.1. NCBI lineage: Eukaryota > Metazoa > Chordata > Aves > Passeriformes > Meliphagidae > Entomyzon > Entomyzon cyanotis. The sequence goes on from JAKEPQ010000852.1 coordinate 1,745,078, forward strand.
GCTTGCTGTCAGGTCTGTTTAAAGGGACATAAATAAGCTTGGAGGGGCTCTGGGGCCACAGTGGCCCAGCCCTGCTGGGGAAAAGACCCCTGGCTTTGGATTTTTGGAGGGATTTTGTCTCCCCAGGTTTCTGGTTTTCCCCTGCTATACAGACCCGGCTGATAAAGCAATAACTCAGCTTTATTGATTATGTCAAAGGCAGTAATTCAAGAAAGCTATTTAAATTCACAAGAGGAAGCTATCGCAATTATAAGTGTCTGCAGCAGATTATTAATCATTTTTGTTATGGCTATCAAGCCACGAGACAGACATTTTCTGTAAGGCTTACGTGAGCGCCAGCTTTTCAGTAATGACTTGGGTTTTGCTCTCTTATTGGTTCATAATGCAGAATAAAAAATAAGCAAACCGTGTTTTTTCGAAATCGATGTGTGTAAAGCCTTACAACATATTGCTATAGGAGCATATGAACTTCCAGTAGTTTAAATTCATATTCCTTTTAATCCAGCCAAATACCAACACGAGCTATGTCCTCCCTTTCCCTTTATTTCTCCAGTGTTATTCCCACAATAACACAGAGACTTGGCACAAAGCAAGGTGACAATCCCTGGAAGTGTTCAAAAAACATACAGATGTGTGCTTAGGGTTGTGGTGCAGTGAGGGACTTGATGATCTTGGAGGTCTTTTCCAGTCTTAATATTTCAATTCTTAAATATGAGAAGGGGGGTGTTGCATCACTGGAAAGCTGCTGTGCTGGTTTTCCGGATGGACCCAGGGCACTGGGATAGAAAGGGCTGAGCTGGGTCTCGTGTCTCTGTGGTGCTTTTGGTTGTGGAGGATCCTGGTCTGGGCAAGGCAGTGGGAGCTGGCCTGTGCCCCTCCCTCCCCATCTCCTCGCTCAGGATCTGCCCCAGCGGGATGTTTTTGGGGACTGGTTGTCACCGTTCAGCTCTCCTGCGAATACTCACCTATTCCAGACAGGAAAAATGGGTTTTTACACCAGTCCTTTAAATTACTACTTACCTTTGGCTACCAGTGAGCCCCAGAGCTGATAACACCAGCAGGTTGAAGCCGGGCAGCCTTGGCTGAGGGCCAGTCCCCATTTATACTGTGGACATTTTTTTTCTCAGAAAGGCAGTTAAGCAGAACATTTCTCTATAAAAAGCTGCAAAAGAGATCAGAGCAGCTCTCCCTCTCCTCTTCCATCTCCTCTGCTTAGTGACCTAGAACTAAATGTTTTATTATTAGAAGAAAAAAACTGTAATACATATATTCAAGGCAGGTCTTTGATACAGGGTTTTGGGAGGGCGGGATGAGAGGTGATGCTTGCATGGGTCACTTGCTGAAGAGGATAAGGGGGCTGGAGCATCCTCTCCAGTGAATGAAGAGGTGTAAGGTCCCTCTAAGCACAGTCAGCTCCCTGCTTTCATCTGCTGAGCTGGGATTTGGGAGAAGCAGCCTTGGTTTGGGAAGGTGAGGGGCTGGTGGGGCTCAGCAGCTCTGAAGTGGGGGCATCCCTGGGACCAGCTCTGGGTCCCCTGTAAGGGACCAGTACTGTTCTCCTGTGGATGTCTGAGAAGAGCCTAGATTTTGATAATTTATGTCTTGTAAAACCAGAATGGTGGGGGGTGGGAGTTGCAGGACACTCAGGGGGATGTTGTCCTGATGGACAAGGGACCCTTGTGCTGAGTGACCTGGGCAGGAGGACCCTACAGTCCTCCAAAATGCAGCAATACACCCTCTTGGCAAAATTCCTTTCCCCTTCCCTCAAAGTTATGCTGGTTTTGATTAAATACCTCATCAAACATTTATTTTGCCTGAAAGGAAGCTTTTGTTCTTGTTCTGGGGCCTTTCGGTTATGAAAACTTCAGCCAAAATCACTTAATTAAAAATGTGCTTTTCCTGCTCTGCTTGTCGGGGAGCTGCTCTGAGGTGCATCAGTCCCGAGGTGCAGAGCAGGGTGTCTGCAGGGACAGCACAGCCTGGATGTGCCACCTGGGAGGGAGACAGGGCTTTGGGCAGCAACAGCTCCTCTGGACCCCAAAAATGCCTCCAGCAGCAAGAACTCTCCTATAATCATAGAATATCTCAAGTTGGAAGGAACCTGTAAGGATCATTGGGTCAAACTCAGTGGTGAGCAAGGATTTTTCCTTTTGGGTCTAATTTACCCTTGTAGTAAAAAAGTGATTAATAAAGTGGTCACATCAGCTCAGGTCACTGAAGGATGTGCAACCAGGACTGAAAAGAAAGCAGGTTTTAGTTTAAACGAAAGATCTCTTCTGGGAAGATACTCTGCTAACAGTCACAGACAGATAGGACTTTGGCGTTCTCTCCTCCATCAATATCAGTTACTCTGTGGATGACAAGTGGGCCTTTCCCCAGGCTCTGCCTCCGAGTACTCATGTACCTTCAGGGAGCTAAAAATGGCAATGTAGAGGCGAGATGTTCCTCGCCTTGCTGAGCGCAGGGGTTTTATTTTCACTCTAACATATCAGCTATAAACAGCTATTAGAGATTCTCCTGCAAGAGTCCAAAATGTTTTGGGTTCTGTCCCAATTATGGAGTGTCAGAATAGAAGTAATTAATGCTGTGATAGCAAATGACAGGGAGAGAGGTTTTTCTGGGGGAATTGCCCTGAAAATGCATTTTCATGGAGGAGCTGGTGCTGGCACATCGTGACAGGTTTTGCTGTGGTGAATTCTCAGGCTTTTCCATCTTTCCTATCCTAATTTTCCAAGAAAGTCTTTATTTATTTATTTTTTTAATGGCAAGCACTGTGCCATGGAGCAGCTGAGCTGGAGGTTCCCAAGAGGCACTGCCTAGCTAGGTTTCATCCAGGTGTAAAGGCATGCAGGGTATTATTTATTAAGCTGTCAGTGATGGGCTGCAGCGGGGATGGAGAGAGGAGCAGCAGCTAAAAACTGCCGTTTGTTTGGAATACTTTTAGTTCTCTTTCCTAAAATGTAAATATCTCTGAAATAAATGGGCTTTCTTCATTGTGGCCTGTGTTTTGGTTGGTTGGTTCATCTTTCTTTGTCCTTTTACACCTTTTAGAACAGAGAGGGATGGGTTGTGCAGGCGGGAAGGAAGCCAGGCTGAAAAAGTGCTGTAATTTCCCCTTTCCCTTTTGTAATGGTGGTGAAACTAATAGCCAGAGCCTCTGCTTTGCAAGCAAACATCTCAGAGCTGATGGATGCTGCCATTTTACTCTGCATCACTTGGATCGTATTTTTATTTGCGCTATACAACCTCTCCCTTCCATTAGCACCAATGGTTTTAGGTCTCATTTTCACATAAATTTTGCTGTTGTGACTCCCAAAATCACCGATGCTTTTGGCTCCTGGTCACAGCTGCTGTCCCAGAGGAGCCACCAGATGGATTGGTGGCACTGCCAGCCCTGGCACTGAGGGTGAGATGGGAAGAGCAGAGGTGAAAATTTGGGTCAGAGGAGGATCTGCAAGTCAGGCAGGTGATGCTCTGAATGGACTGAGCACCAGCTGCGTTTTTCTTTCTTGTGTCTCATGTGAGTCAAGGATAAGTGTTGTGTATGGGCTCTGCTCTGCCAATTTTCAAGATGTAAAAAAAAAAAGAAAACAGAAAATTTACTGCAAACAACCCCCGAACAGTCTGTTCGAGCTGGAAATCTTCACCACTCACTTGATGTGACCTTTTTGGTTGTGGGGAAGGGGAAAGCAGGTTTGTGCTTCTCATAAATAGCATCTCGTAGGACAGCAGGAGGTGTGGAGGGAGAGCATCCCCCAGAGCAGCCCAAGGGTAACCCTGCTCCACACAGCTGGATTCCCGCTGGGCACTGCTCCTGCCTGGCACTGCTGGCACATCCACTGCACCACCTTGTGTTCCTGGGCATGGAATTCAGCAAGTGATGGCTGAATCAGGGGGTCTGTGTGTCACTTGAGTGGTGCGTGCTGGCAGAGAGCTTCAGCCAGAAGGGTCAGAGGGAAAAATGTGTATTTTTGGGGATGCAGCAGCATCCCATGGTGGCAGGAGACTTTCTGGTGAATGTGGAGGAGCAAATTGAGGCAACAATCTCCAGCTGTTATTGGGAACTGAGATACCCTCAGACTTACCCAGATTTCAGACCTGGTGTATCTTCTCTGTTCCCTTTCTCTCTGCCTCTTGAGAAATTATGGGAAAGGTGTAAAAAGAGTGGATGACTTTAATCTCAGAACGGTTAGAAATGTCTTGTGTTTTGTAGGTTTAATGAAAAGAACACATTCCTTCCCTGCCCTTTTTGGCTCTCAGCTTGTTCTTTATGTCTGCACTCCCTGTAAATCTGGTCTGTATACTGCAGACCATCTCCAAGCCTGTGGAAAGCAGATTTCTCTGGGAGAGCTGATTGGATCAGCACTGGGATGAAAACCATGGCGATTTACCCCAAGATGAACAACTGAACTCCATGGCCCAATTCGGTATTTTTATTGCTCTCCTGAAGCTGCAGCAGCATCACGGGGATGAGGAGGGAGCAGGACAGACCGTCCCAGCTACAGTCAAATAACCAGAGAGGTTTCAAGGGAGATGTGTATCCAAAATTTGCCCCTGGCTGGCAGGAAGGCCTCGGCTGTGGCTCCAGCCACCCCATGGCATGTCCCCAGGGCTGTCCCCAGGGTTGTGCTCCTGCCGGTGTTTGCATCCGCAGCGGCACAAGGCACTTTCCCTTTGGCAAAGCGACAGGGTAATTAATTTCAGGGCCATTGTGCTGCACTGGCAGGCACTGATTTATAGCCCAGGGAACAGCTTCTGGTTCAAAGTGCACATCCGTTGTGTTAATGCTCCATGATCTTTACCCCCGTGAGGAAATGGCAGAGAATGAGGAGATTATTGCCACCAGACTGGGCTCCCGGTATTACCATGATAAAGAAGGCACAGATGAAGGGTGGGTTGTGCATACAGAGCAGCTTCCCTTCCCTGCATCCGAGTCCAGTGGCTTCCCCAAGGATGGAACTGGTGAGGGAGATTTGGTCGCACAGTCTCTGCACCCAGCTGCTGCTTGGGCCCCTTTTGCTGCTGCTTTTTTTTTTTCCCCTCCCCATGTATTTTTGTCTATTAATTGTGCTGCTAAAAGGCACTTTAGAAAAGGCGTGTGATGGGGCAGGTCGGGGGAGGAATGCCTGGTAACTGCCTGGCTCCTCTGGGATCACGGGTTTCCAAATTCTTCCGTTTCCCAAAGAAAATACTTGGAGGGGCAGGAGGATGAGGAGTGGGTGTGCAGGGTATTGCCCATGCCTGGGCATCTCCTTCCAGCCCTGCTCCTACCAAGAGCCAGCCCAACCCTCAGCTTCTCAGTTCAGCAGCTTTTGGAAGCTGTTTTTTCCATGTGCAGAGTCTGTGAGCTGGGCAAGTCATTCCCCTGGCAGGAAAAATATCTCTTTTCACTGGATTGATTTTCTGCTGCTTTCTGGGATTGATTTAATCCCTGAGATCTGATCAGGCAGGCAGGCAGTGCTGGGGTCCTGGGAGCATCTCTCCATCTGCACTTAGTCTGTCTCACCTTCCCTGACATCAAGGACTGACTGATTCCAGTCCCACCAAGCCTTTTGTGGGTTTGGCTTTTCCCCCCTGCTGAAGATGCTTTGACTTTTTGCCAAGTGGTACTTGGGCAGGGAGAAATGCTGCATTCACCCTCATGGACCTGTTGCAGGAATCTGAGCAAAGGATGATGTCAGGTCTGTAGGCAAGGTCTTTTTTTGGAAACACTTATCAACCCCTGTCTGAGATTTCCTTTGGGAGAGGTTTGTGGCTGCACTGGGGTGATTCAAGGTAATTTCATCCATATTTGACTGTTCCTCAGAAAACAGCTTCTTCTTGTGCTTGGTTTGGGGCTGCCCTGAGGGATCCCTGGAAGCTCCTGAGAACCTTCCCTGGGTGCAGCCATCCCCTCCAGGAGCCATATCCAGACCCCAGGGATCAGCTCAGCTCCTGGGTCAATTCAGCTGGGTTTGGCTCAAACACAAAATATATGGAACAGGAGGGTTCTGCACACTGCCGGGGTTTTTAGGTGTTATTCTAATACTAATAATTAATACAGTGATGTGTATAATCCCATGCACAGAGAGTTGAAGCATTCCCTAAAGCTTCTTTGCATCATAAAACTCCTAATCAAATACAGAATAGATCCCTGCCCTCTCCATAGCTTTAATCCTACTTCTCTTCCAGAACTAAACAGCTTTAAATTCCTCAGTCCCATGTGTATTCAGCTGCAGAGGCAAAAACTTTGCCATTTTTAAATCCTCCCCTAGTGCCAGACCAAAATCTCTGCAAACACAGACTCTGTAATCCTCACTAATTTATCAAAGGTGCTCCTGAATGCTAATTTTCCTGTGCTGTGCTCTGGATCAGAATTACAATTGATTGACTATAAAATGATAATTATACACTGGGAGCTTTGCATTGTGTAAACACCTTAAATTGATTCTCCTGCCCTGCCAATGGGGAAATTCTTTCCATCACGTGCTGCCTCTGAGATCGAAATGGTTCTGCCTTTTACAAACTTCCCTACCATGTATGGATTTTCTTGTTTAAAGCAGGCAGTGAGCATTCCTTCTCCTCTGTGCTGGGCTGGTGCTGAAGTGGCAGAGTCTCCCTGGAAATACCTCGTGCAAATGGAGGTTTTCCAAGGGCTGGGGGTGCAAAATAAGGTCTCTGTGAGGACCCATGGCTCTAGGGGTGACAGATAAAACAGGGCAAAATAGGACAGGATAGTTCAGTTGGAAGGGACCTACAGCAACTATCTAGTCCATCTGCAGAATTGCTCATCCCTTCGGAGGTCATGGCTCACCCAGGGATGTCCTCCTCAGGAATTCCCTGGTTTTCCTCCAGCCTCCCATTTCCTGTGGACATAGTTCTACCCTGCATTGAATTAGTAATTTCCAATGCAGAAAGAGGTTCTTAACTTCAGTCATTTTGGGAGAGGCTTGTTTTACATTAATATTCTGGCTAAAAAGAGTCCCACAACCATAGTGGTGAAGGAGAAAATCCACCCTTCGATTTCTTGACACATCTGCATTTTTAGATTCCTGCAATCTGTTTTTTTAATTTTAGCTTTAGTTCCCATTTCCCATATTTCTGGGAGGGCTCGCTCTGTGAAAGGCATCAAGAGGCATCCCCAGACAGCCAAACCATCTGGAAAACCCAGGAACCTGGATGGAGCTGTCTTGAAAACAAACTTCCCTTCCCATCCTCCTGAGTGCAGTCACTGGCCCTGCCAAAGGGATCAGGCACGGTGCTGCTGGGCTATTCCACAGCTCCTCCATCCTGGCTGGGGGGGGAGAGGCTTTTCTCCTTCCTCTAATAGGATGTTAATGTACCACTTGGAGGACCACGCAGCTGAATCAATCTTGCAACGGCATAATTTATTTAATGCATGTGTTCAGCAGTCTTAAGTGCCTCTTCAGGGGGTGCACATGAGGCAGGAGGATGCTGTGATGTTGGGGGAGCTGCGATGGCAGCGGGGCAGCATAGTCAGCACTGGTGCAGTGTTAATGCATCAAACCCCAGAGTGACCCTGCTGCCAGGCAAATAAAAGCGAGGGCAGACTCCCTTTTCCTCACCCTCTCCTGTTGGCTCAGACCTTGCAGGCTGATGCCCATCTGTCTCTGTCAGTGGTGGGAGCTGGGGGGATGGAGGATGAGCTTTGGTTGGGTGTCGATGTTCCAAAGCCCCTTGTGTGCTCAGCAGACAGAGCATCCTTCACGTGGGGCTGGAGGGGGAGGACGCTGCCACATCCTGCTGCCACAGGGATGAGCAGTAGCTGTGGTCTAGAAACAGAGGACCAGAAGCAGAGCAAATTAAGAAAGGAAGATAGAGAGGTAATTAAGTCTGGCTTATCCACTGTCCCCAGGGACTTGCACTCACTGAGGCTGTGCTGTGGTCTGCCCTGCAGGCAGCATGAGGAGGTTCCTGGAGGTGTGCTCAGCCTGGAGGGCAGGAGCACATGGTGAAGGACCTCCAGAGCTCTTCAAGATGAATTTGGTCTTTTTTTTTAGCTACTGCACATGCCCGGAGGTGGTTTTCTGTGTTTTCAGTTGGTGGGTAACCTTTGGGCATGCTCAGAAGCAAAGCCAACCTTCCTGGGCATGGGAGGCTGCTGGGGCATCCCAGGGAGAACCAGCACAGTGCTGGAACCGTGAGAGGCTCCTGGAAATGCTCAAACTGGCTTTTTCCTAAGAGCAACCCCTTATGCTTCTGAATTTTTGGAAACCTCTACTTCAGTTGTTCCCTTAAGTATTTATTGGATGTCTTCCTTTTTTTTTTTTTTTTTTTTTTTTCCTTTTTTTTTTTTTTAAGCTTCTTCATCCAAATTCTTTGCTCTGTTATTCCTCTGAGGATCATGTTTGCATTTGGCAGGGAGGGAGCTGGCTTGGTTAAACACAGACCTTGGTGAAGTGAAGCCAGAGGGATTTCAGAGCTCTCTGTACCTCTCTCTGCTGCTCAAAATCATCTTCCTTTCTGTCTTGCCCATGTAGGAGACTTGGTACACACAAATCCTGGCATCCTGCTGGCTGGCAATGGCTCTGCTCCTGGCATTTTCCTTGCAGGAGGCAGGCAAGGGCTGCAGGGCTGTGCTTTGGTTATTTACTGCCTTGCTGAGGGTGCAAACAGCTGTGCCCCACACATCTGCTCAGCTGTAGGGTCTGGCATTGGCAGACTGCTCCTGTTTAGTGGTGTTTTTAGCTGGAGGGGAAGGATATTACTGTTTTGCAAGGATGTGTTTGGAGTCCCTTATCCATCCCTGTCCCATCTTCTTTCCCTGTGACTGCTGCAAAAGCTTCTTGAGCAGCTCTGGGGAGGGCAGGGAAGAAACAGCCCCGGGTTCCTGGGAGATGCTGAGAGGAGAAGTGTGGGCAGCCTGGAGATTATGGGAGGAATGTGAACAATTTGGGATGAGCTGTCAGCAGAACCACGGCGCTGGCTGGCACGGCCAGGGCTCCCTTTGCCAGCTGGGATCCTCAGGGCCCTGTGCTGGCACAGCTGTGAGCAGGGCATGGGGGCACCAAGGGGCTCATCCCCTCTCCCCTTCTCCAGGACTGCAGGGGTGTTCCAGGGTGCAGATCTTCATGAGACTCAAAAAAATCCCATAAAATCCCTCGGCCCCATCATGGAGCCGGGCTAACGAGAGAAGCTGTGCTTTTGCTTCATTAAATACATGGCCAGACTCTTTCACAGTATCTCCCTTTCTCCTCTCTGTCCCTCCTCTGGGGTGACACTGAGCCCTCCTAATCTCACCATACCAAGCAATAATCTAAATTAGTGTCACAAAGTAAATTGACTGTAATCCCACGATCACAGCTTGTGCCTTCCTTTCGGTGGGCAGGCATGGCTGGAGCAGCAGCTCCTGGTATAGCTGATGGATTGTTTCTCTTTGGGTTTTGGTGGGTGTCCCCAAGCCCAGGGAACTGCTTGGGGACAGGTTTCCCAGAGAAGCCCCATCCCTAGAAGTGTTCTGGCCTGGCAGTTTTTCACAAGTTGATGCGTTCTCAACAAAGCATTATCGCCGTAGTCAAAATAAAGTGATTTATGTACATAGTCCCTTTATTGTTACAGAGAGTTTCAATATGTGGCTGGGCTGGTTTTCCTTTCACCTCCTTCAAATGACTCATCTTCCAGCGCATCTGGTGTCCCTATTGCAGCCCAATGATTCATAGGGACAGTAACACAGGGAAAGCAGAGGGAGAGCAGCAGGATTGGTGCCTCCGTGGGGAGGCTGCTGGGTGAGTCACGGCAAACCGCAAGGCAGGATGCGGCACGCCGGGCACTCCGGCTTCCCAGGGAGAAACCGGTGATGTGAAGGTGGAGGGAGCTTAGCCTGTCCCAGCAGCCTTGGCATCGCCAGGGAGCTGGGGAGCTCTAGCATTTGCTCCTTCCCGAGCCAGTTCTTCAACAGTGTAACAGCTGGAAATGCATCTTGTGTGTAATCAAGGAGTGTTTCAGTCACCTTTTCGGAAAGATCTTGGGTTTCCATCCCTACGTGCAATCGGCTGCTTGATTCCACCGTGGGTGCTGCCAGTATGAGGTGCCTCTTGCTCCCATGGCTGCATTTGGGGAACCCATTTGCCCCTCCAGGGTTTGGGCACAGCCAGGACTTTGAGGGAGCAATTTTGGTGACCTGGACATGCCAGCGCTGCCCAGGTCCTGCCACAGCCCTGTGCCACCAGCGGGCAGGTGCTGTGTGGTTCTGGTGTGGGTGTTGGCAAGGGTTTTCAGGGGTTGCTTGTGGGTCATTCACTGCCCAAGCTCTTTGGGGAAATTAAGCACAAAAATAGATTTTCCTGTTCCTTTATCCTGACCAAAACATCAGGGAAAAGTGATAGAGTGCAGGTGGGGGTGTCCAGTGGCACAGAGCTGGAGGCAGAGCACCAAGGAGGTGGTGACATGATGTGACATGGTGAGCCCCAAACCACCAGCACCCAATGCCCCAATAAGGGAGATCTTATAGAGTGTGTATGAAATGCTTTGGTGCAACGAGATGCTTCTGAACCTATTGGCTTATTCCCCCAAACTGCCCCATACCAGGAGTGAGAGAACCCGGGAGACTCTGGCACCTCTGAGAGGGGAACAGGCCTGTACCACAGTGGGAAGAAAACTGCAGATGCCAGATTCTGGCTATGTGTCACAAACTGACTTCCAAGGGCAGATAATTCCCACGTTGCAAGAGTCAAACGCAAGGAGCTGAGCCATGTCGTAAGCCTTTTGGGCTCGGGGTGGTTGTGGTGGGGATGAATTTGGCCCAGAGATTCCTGTTCAGCTGCATTGAGTTACCGGCCATCTGGCTCGGCGCGCTGTAATCCGCAGCTTCTCCAAGCCCATATGGGAGGCAATGTTTTTTTTCGCTGTGTATGTTATATTTCCCAGAACGTATGGCCCATACATTTAAAATATTTGAGCACTGCCTCCTGCACTAGCAGATAATCTGGAGCTGTGGCACCAGAGATTTCTTTGGGGGAGAATTTATTTCCCGGTGTTTTAAGCAGCTTTAAAACATGATCCTGGGAAGGGAGTGTTTGGCTTTGTGCCCAGTGCCCAAGTCGGGCAGCAGAGGGGCCAGCAGTGTGGGCACTGCCTATGCCTGCTCTCCAATGCCAGTGCTCTAATAATAATTATACTCTTTTTTTATCCTTTGTCCATTTACAATGATCTGGGGACCTCAGTCCCTGACTGCTTGCAACCTGCTTGCCCCTGGATTAAACAGGGTGGTAGCACCAGTTCTGAAAAAGGGTGTCTGAGCCAAGGGTCAGCCCAGCCTGGAGAGGGATCAGGTGGATCCTGGCCTAAGGGGGCTCCTCTCCATCCAACAAACAAGGTCCAGCTTTTCTGCACTCTGCAGCTCCATATCCGTGTGCCCTGAAACCAAACTGACCCCTCCAGGGACAGGCGCTGCTGGGGCTCAGTGCCTGAGGCAGGGTTGGGGTGTTTTATCCTTCTGTTTTGCAGTTGTTGTAGCAGAACACCGTGAACATCATTGTCGGGAAGGTAATAGCTCCAGACAGGGCTCTGATAAAGACCAAGCATTTAAAAATATGTTCATGGCATAGTTTTATACCCAAAATACATGGTGGTGCACTGTGCAGCTTAAGTGTAAATGAATGATATCATATTACTTTGAATATATGGACAGCTTAGCTTATGAAATGTATAACTCATCCGGTGTATGGAAAACCAATACATCTTCCATATGGGCAACAAATCAGAGATGATTATCCCCGGGGAAAAAAAATGGCCATGCTGTATTGAGCATTTTGACTTGGAGTAGACACAAGTTTTCATTCCTGCTTCATGACTAAATTTCCTAAGCTGAACAGTCAAATAAAATGATCTCATTCCCTCTCTGTGCCATGGCACAGCTTTGCTGAGAGCTGTTTGCTGGAGCAGGCTGGGTTCCAGCTAGAGGGGTCAGCAGGAACATTGCCATCAGCCCCTGGGTTGTGTTTGGTCAAGGGCAGAAGGTTGTTGGTGGCTCAGTGCTGGCTTTGTGGCTCTGGCACATCTGACCACACTGGTGCCATGTGTTTGGTGATGGGGAGCGGGTGCCAGGGGAGAGCTGAACTCTCACAAAACCGCAGGGAATGGCATCCTCAGGGGAGGGCTCAGAACAGTGGGAGATGCTGCAGGGCACAGGCTGTGCCCCACTCACCATTCCCAGTGCTGGCATCCCAGGGCTGAGGCCGCTCGGACACAGTCCCTCTGCCTGGTACCAGCATGTAAATATGTCAAGCTCAGGAGATGATCTTGTTATGGGAAGATTATGCTAATGAAATGTTTCCTGAGATCAAACTCATTTTGTGTTCAAAAGCATTAAAATAAATGGCTTCTAATTGAATCTTATAAACGGTCCCCTCCTGATAATGAGCCGCTATTAATTATGATTGAAGGAAGGCAGAACATAAACACAGCGGCAGTGGGGGGGGAGGTGATGGCACGCTGGGGGCAGCTCCGTGCTGCCTATCTGGGAGGGGTCCTGACCTTCCCCTCCATCCCTCCCACACTGCTGGGACCGTGGTCCCCAGGGTGATGCATTGGGCCTTGACTGGGGACATCCTCACCTGCCTGGGGACATCCCAAGGAATGCTCTTTGGGTCTTTGAAGAAGAGGGAGAGCAAATGTGTGCACTGAGCTGTGTGCACAATCCTGTAGCCTTTAAAATCTCTGTCCTTTATTACAACTATTATTGTTATTATCCTTTATTCCTTTCCAAAAGCTCAGGTCCCTGCCAGGCACAGCGTGTGCTGTCCAGCCAGGGTGACCTCATCTGCTTCGAAGCACAAAATGGGCATCTGAGCTCAACCAAAGAAAATTTACAGGAATTCATCTGTCAACAGGGACGTTTCCATTTAATAAGTGCTCAGTTTGAGATCACATTAGCCCTTCAATTATTTATACGCTGAAATTGTACAACTTCTCTGTTCGGGTCTAAAAAAAGAAGCAAATGTCTTTTGGTTTCCCTCCACCTGAGCTTGTCAGCTGAAACTCAGCAGGAACACGGCAGGCACCCCTGAGGGGTGCTGGGGATGACAGCCTCATGACAGCAGGGTTTGGGTGCTGTGAATATGGGCTGAGCAGATAAACCCACTGAGGATGCTCAGCCCTCGGCTGCTTTTTGCAAGGGGTGCCTGCGAGTGCCGGCTGGGGTGCTCTAGGGAGGGTGGAAACAGGCCTTGGGGCATTCTTGGCACCTTCCTCCTTGTTTTTCCCACTTTGTTGTCTCTATTTAAAGCACTGTTCCCTCCAGCATGCCTCTTCCCACATGGTTGTCCAGCACAGAGATGGTAGGTGGGCAGCACAATCCAGGCTGGGGTTTGCTCTGCCTGCCAGGCTAATGCCCCTGCACATCACTCCAGAGTCACTAATGGCCTTTGTTTTTATGTCTCATCTGCTTGAAGGGATTAAAAGGGAATAATTAAATAGCCAGCAATACAGGCATCGATAAAATTGCACTGGTAATGATGGAAAAAAGTACCAGCAGGAGAAGACAAAGCTGTGCTGGGCTGTGCACGGCGATGGGGGGCTCCACAGCCTCTGTGTGTTGGCAGAAATCATTAAGCCAGGGCAGGCTGTGGCCGAGGAGCTGTGTGTCCCCCGGGCACGCCTGGTGTCCGTGCATTTGGCTGCTGTGAAATCAATGAGAGCGACTCACATTTCCCAGCCGGAGCAAGCCGGCTATTAGACAGCGCTAATGCTGTATTTAAAAATGTGCTCATCTTGTGCAGTCAAGGGGAAAGAGAGGAAAATTCCCTGGGAAGGGGAATTGCTGCTCTCCCGCCTTGCTGTGCCTGTTGCTGGTAGAATCACATCCCTGGGGTCTTGCACCTCAGATGGGGAGGGAGAGGAGGTTCCACAGGCTGTGCAGAGCCCAAACCTCCCCTTTTCACCAGCAAGGGCTGCAGACAGTGAACCCTCATCTCTGTGGTGGGGAGGGAGTTAATCCAGCACGGGGGATGAGGAGGGCTTATGGAGGTCCTGGGGAACATGGACGAGTGGATGAGATTGCAGATGTTGGCTCAATGTTGCTGTGGGTTGAATTCTGCTCTGTCCCAGCACAGATTCAAACCCACTGTGAACTCTTCGAAGTCTGTGCATAAAATATAACAAACTCTGTGAACTCAGTGGTACTTTCTGGGTACTTTCCCATTCGACACAACAGCCTGTGTTTATTTTCTCAGCAGTGGGAGGGACGGTGTGTCCTCATTGTCCTCTGCTTTGGGGTGAAACCAGGCTCTCCGGGAAACAGGGATGGGGGAAGCTGCTGAGGCAACTCACACATTTGTCTCTGGTGTTAGTAGGGATTTCCCTGCTGTTTACAGCTGGGAAAGCCAGCACTAATGTGCTAATTAGATTTAACACCCGAGCTAGAAACGTGGCAAATTAGCCAAAACATCACAGTGTTAACCCCACAATGAGACTGGGTTTTTGCATCCTTCCCTGGAGCGACCCAGGAGGCAGGAACAGGACATGGATCACCAGCACAGCTTGCCACCGGGAAAATCTCAGGGTGTTGTAGTGCACATTAAGCCTATTGCTCCACTTTTGACACCTCCTAATGCAAATCCCTCCGTCAGCATGAAAATCTCCCTCCTGAATCCCTTTCCATTTCTCCTGGTGAATGAACACGTGTGGGTAGCAAGATGGGGAGAGGAGGGCAGGAGGTAGTGCTTGTCACACGGATCCCCATGGATGGATATTCCATGGGAAAAACCAACTGCTGAGATTCCTATCCAATTCTCGGAGCTGCCCCAGCTCCCAGGTGGGAATCATAGAGACTCCTCTCCAGCAGCACCCTCACCCCGGTAGCACAAACACGAGACATGGGAGGGTTTTTTAAGCAGCACATAAAATCCCGCCGTGCACTGAATCAGCTGCTCGTTTCAACAAGATGTGGCAGGGACGGTAATTGTATGTTGAGTGCTCTCTGGTTGATTAAGAACATATTTATTGAAGTTTATCTACTGTAATATGTATAAGTCTCTTATTAGATAATTGCTAAACCTCAAACACCTGTTTAACAGATCATATATATACCCCATTACATAGTTGTTAAACCACACTGGTTTTAATTCATCAAATGCGAATGTGAAATCCATTCTAAATTAAATTAATTTTGAGGCTCTTTAAAGGAGACATTCCCTCTTTCCCTTCTACAAAGGGGAGATGAGCACTGTATTTCCTGACAGCAACGTTGTTTCAGGACAGCTCTGCTCTCCGAGTGTCCTTTTTCTGGTCAGGTAACTCAATGGAGATGTGCTAAAAAAAGCACTCGAGTCTTTTCTGAAAAAAAAACCAACAACGAACCAGAATTAAAAAAGTTTGATGTTAAACCCAGGGATGCCATCACTGCTCCTGTCTGCAGATGTCTGCAGGAGGGAAGGGGAAAGGTGGTGGGGCTGTGGGCAGGCTGTGTGAGGATGAGGTTTTATTTGGTGGGTTTAGAGTCTGTAATTCCTCTGTCTAGCCCTGCTCTCCTGGAGGTGGGCAGGGCAGCACTCCCACTGCCCCATCAGGTGGGTGAATCCCTCTCCCCCCAGCCCCATGGTGCTGTGTGCAATGAGAGGTCTTTGCTCAGGCAGAGATGATCCTTTGTTTTCTTCTCTCTTTATTTAATTGTCCCGTGGGGGAATCGCTGAGTGCCCTTCATTTTGTGATGCAGAACTGGTGTTGACACGCTGCTTTATTAGATGAGTAAGGGTAAAGCCTTGGAGACGCTATTTAAATAAGGGAGAAATCTCACTGCTGGGATGGGAATGAACAGATACACACTGGGCTCTGGTAACCCTTTTTTTTCCATCCCAGTCATGTGAAAAATTTTGCCAACATGGTAATTTGTGCATCTCTGCAGCAAACCGGGCTGAGAAGCTGCAAAGCCTCCATCCCACTGTGGACACATCCCTGCAGGGACACATCCTTCCACAGACACGTGGCCTCCATCTCCATCTTTGAGGCTTTTTATGGCAAGACACTGAGTGATATTTATTTCCAACATCAGGCTGCAGCCTCGTGACCTGGGTGGGTGGTGTTTCACCTGCTCTTCTTTTTTTTGGAGCAGGCAGTTCGCCATGTTGTTCCCAAGGGCAGGGAGAGCTGTGTTGGCTCAGGGGCTCGAGCTGAGGTGGGTGTGGATGCAGGAATGGGATGGAAACCCCAGCCCAATGTCACCATTGCTAGATTTCTGGTTTCTGCCCTCAATCCTTCCTCCCCTGCCAGCTCCATGGGCAGCGAGAGGCCAGACTGGTACCCAGCTCTGCTGCAGCCCCTGTTCAGTCATCCAAGGCTTTGGATGCTTTATCAAGTGTTTCAGCTCCAAAGCCAACATAAATCACACTGTTGGCAGGCTCTGCCTTTCTGTCTCTGCTGTTATTTTCTGTTCATGATAAAACAATGTGGAAAGGAAGCACGCAGGCCAAGGGGAGGGGGAGCAGAAACAAGATCCCTTATCTAATGCATGCCTGAGCTGCTCAAATGTTTCTGTATCAGCAATTATTTTGCCTGGCTTTGGGTTTTCACAAAGCTCTTGAGTCTTGCAAATGCGGTCTGAGATCACATTGGCAAAGCACAGACCCAAATTCTTCCCTTCTGTCTGCCTCTCTCAGTAGCCTGTAGATGTGAAACATCTCACGTGCACAACACTGAGGAAATGAGCTGGGAGAGAAAAATTGCTGGGGTCTGGGGAGATGCTGAGCATCTCCAGCTCTGCCCCAGAGCTCCTAACACTGTCTGGAGCCATAAAAAGCTGGGTAGGATCAGGTACCTTGAGATTCCTGACTGCTGGGAGTGGATATATTCTGTGCAAACAGCTGGAAATGCACTATATGTTAGGGCATTGCACTCTGTGGAGGATTGCAAAGTGAATAGCCATTACAGGGATGGTTTCTATACAAAACCCATGGCTGATGGCCCAGTTTAAAGCATGAGCTTATAAATTTCTTGCTAAGTAGATAGAAAAGGGGGAAAAATGCTTCACTATTAATGGGAAAAGAGTAGCATCTCTTAATCTATGTCTAAAAACACCTTTAAAGTTGTAGCTGTTTGTTACAGTCCAGCTAAAGCAATATCCAGTGCTCAGGAAAGCAATATCCCCAAGTTCTGCTCCAGCTCTCGTGTTGATTTTGATATTTTTAATATTGCATCCAGACAACGGAGCCTGTCAACCACCATGTGAAGTGTTCATTTAACTAAGCCAATTTAAAATGTGTAGCAATTATGAAGAGATGGGCTCAGATGAGTCAATTTGTCTCAAGTGTTTTCTAGCTGAACTTAATAATATTGGAGATGTGAGAGAAATTGGAAAAAAATTCACCCTCTGTGTTCAATTCTTTTGAGAAGTCGAAATACCTAATTCACTCTGGCAAATGATAAATGTTCCTCCCCTCTTCTAATTACATCTTGCCTTAGTCACAGCGGTGTCTAGTAAATCTCCTTTTGAGACTATACACATCACATACCGTCCTTGGTTTAAAAAAAAATGAAAAAAGGGAATAAAGGAAAAGTTCTTGATTAGATTTTTTTTTTTGTTTTAAGAGCAATTCATTGTGCTCACAGGATCTGGAATTGGCTTTTCATGTTGCTAACCCCCTTCATTGGCACTACTCTTTCATGTGTCAAGTCCTAAAAAACCCCTGAAGTTTGACTGAAAAAAGAGGGGTGGTGGCGTGTGGAAGCTGTTGGGTGGGTGTCCCTGTGGGGAGCTTTATAAGCACAGATGGGAGGGAGAGCATGTGCACACACATTGATTTTTGTGGTGATGGTGATTTAATTGCTGGGATAAATAAGCATTTCCACACCTAGAAGATGCACTTTGCTCACAAGCAGTGCCTTGGTTCGGTGTAGGTGTAGTTGTCCTCCCTTATTTGAAACTGTCACTGGTTCAAGACACATTACATTTCAACAGAATTTTCCCAATTACCTGGAAATTAAAATTATTCAGCCAATAAATATTCCAGTGTAAGAGTCATTTTTGGCTCACTGGTTGTGCTGCCAGGAGGGAACCTTTCCAACCCCTCCAGCAGCCCAGGAGCAATGGCCAGCATTCCCCCTGAAGCCCTGATGGCCAAGCCCTGTCCGTGGGCAGCCCCAGCACCTGCACATCTGCCCACAAAAACTCTCCCATTTGCATCGATTTAAAATTGCTTTGGGCTAAAATGCCCTTTATCGATGTCATTTATCTTCCTAATCTCTTGCTTGCCCGGAGATAGTCTCCATTATCCTGTGGTTGCAAAATTTTCCAGCTAACATGCTGTTTTTAAAACGTTTGAGTGGTTTCATTGCCTTGAGTGGGTGGGAGGTGCGTTTGCCACAAGGGCAGCCCCACACAGAGATGAACTGGCAGGGGAAAAATAGATGGATTTATTTAATTTTCCCATCAAAAGGCAGATCTGAGGCTTGCTGGTGAGCTTGGACACCAGCTGTGGGCTGTGGAGCACCCAGAAAGAGTCTGGGGAGGAGGGGTGGGATTCCCTCCATGGGGCTTCCAGCCACATGCTTTTTGTCTGACCTTTTGTTTTGAGTGTGGCCACAAATATGAGCAATATCTTGAGGGCGTCTCCTGGAATGGCAAAAATGAACTGGAAATTGGGATTTACAGCTGGATTTAACAGCAGCTTATTGGGGTATAGCTCCAATGGATGCCCATAAAGCCAGTTGGTGCTGGGGCCAGAGGGGAGGCAGGGAGAGGAATGCCATGCTGGCCTGGCCATGGGGCAGCTCTGTCAGGTGTCCAAGTGGGGTTTTCTGGACTGGAAAATGTCCCCAACACGCCATGTGTTCCTAGCCCTCACTGCAGGCTCTGAGCTGCAGGGGCACTTCTGTTTGTAGTAGCACTTTGGGCACAGCAGAGGGGCTGCCAGCAGCAAGATGGCTCTTTTTGCTTTTGGAGTAGTCTGGTAAAATAGGAAATAGGGACATAATGAGTCCAAAGGCTTGTCTTGGTGGGAGGGTGTGAACAGCTTTAAACCTCCTAACAGGGTCTGGGAAGGAGATGCTGATTGATGCTCAGTTTCTGAACTGCTGCCCATCGTCTTCCAACTCTCTTCCTTCTGTCCCTGGAACCAGGAACAACCAGCATTTCAGGAGGGAGAAAAAAGGGATAACAGCCCTTTGGTGCTACAGTGGAGACTCAGCATTCCTGTCCCCGTGCCATGCAGGGTGAGCCACAGGCACACGTGAAAGGGGCTCTGTGTTTCCCAACCCACTCTGACACAGCCAGCTCCGATCTGCAGGCGGAGACAGAAAAGAGGTTTAGAAATCTGCTTAGAAGTCTGGCTCGTTAATACCCTGCCCAAAGCTTTTATCAAATAATTAGCTTTTGTGTTGCACTTCCCAGGCAGCAATAAATAAATAAAGACGCAGATAAAGTGAGCATTGCACTGAAGCTGTGCTTTTGGAGACAGCTTCTCTGACCCTGCCTGAGGCCATTTCCCTGGGCCCCTGGACTCAGCCACTGGCCCCTTGGCACGGGACTGGTAAGAGGCACAGGGATCTAAGTGACTCCTCCTGGATTTGGCAGACCTGAGAGCCTTGCCTGCCTTGATGTGATGAAGTTTTGGTGCAGATGATGCTGGGTGTGCTGTCCCTGTGGGCATGCAGTGGCTTGGCAGGAGGGATGCACAGCCTGGTGGTGGCAGTGGCTGCATCATTCCTGCATCCCTGATGGTGGATTGAGTTTGGTCCCCACACTGGCTGGGGGAATTGCAGACCGTGGGACAGCTCTGCTTGATGGGAGAGATGGGAACATCCCCACTGCAGTGTGATGCCTCTGCACCATGCTCAGTGTGAGCTCAAATGGAGCTGGGTCACAGCTCCCTACCCTCCCTGTCCTCAGGACATCCCTTCTCCCACTGCCCCTCACCACCATCCTGCAGTGGGTTGAGCTGGGACTGTGAATGTGCTAAGCTGCAGTTGCTATTTGGACTGTTTATCTTGTTTGGGCTAATTATGCCAAGAAAGTCATTATAATTTTATGCTCTTTGGATTAACGTTTTTGCCCAGGGCCCCATAATTAGTCTATGGTTTGTAGCTTAATGATTCTGAGCACAGTCGAGGCAAACTTTCTAACTGTAAATCAGGGGACTCAGGCTGTGGGAACTGACACTGCAGAGGATCTTCCCAAGAAATGAGTATTTATCTTGCTGTTTGTAAGCTGAGTGTTTGGCTGCTCAGCACTCGTGAGCTCACACTCCATCCTAACACAACCAAGAAGCTGCTGAGGAATTGCAATGAGCCCCAACCCTGTTCTGAGCCTCTGCCAGGGTGTCTCCTGCTTTGTGGGGATCCCATGGGGTGTTACACTATGGGGGTCCTCAGCCATTCACCCTGGTACTGCTGCACAGCTGTCCTGCTTAGGGGGGCACAGAGCATCCCCCAGCTGCCCAGGGAAATGGGTTCCATTCATCCCTGGAAGTTTGCCCAGCTCTCTCTGAGGAGCAGGCAATTTGGATAATGATAATCTCTCATTTAGCTCCAGCTATTTGTCGCTTTAAGTGTCTTTTCTTTCCTGATATACAGTGGCCAGGGATGTCCATGCTGAAGCAGAGTGATTTGGCATGTGGGGCTGGAATTGGAGGTGATGGAGTCCAGGCTTGGAAGGACAGTGACACCTCCACCCTTGCCGTGGGGTTCATTGATATTTAAAATATTGTTTCTTTATTTTAAATAAACCCATCATCCAAGATTGTGGCCTGCATCTCAGGCCTTCTCGTTGAGGGGTATTGCTGGAGTCAGAGACCCCAGCTCATGCCTGGCATCTGCTGTCATTCTCCTGGCTTTTTCTTTATTGCTCCTTGGGCTGGAGATGAGCTCAGAGCCACACGAGCTGCTGAGCGGGCAGGCTCCAGTCAGCTTGACTTGACAGATTGTTTGGGTCGAATCAGAAGCTCCCTGGAGACTTTTGCAATTTCTTTTCCACTGGAAAATGTCATTAATTCATTGCCAAATTGTTAACAGAATCAGGGTCTCTGGTTTAACTGGAGGATATTCTCCTGATAAATGTCATGGCTTTCCTTGAGCACAAGTCCAGGGAAAGGGTAAAGAGCCAAAGCCCATCGCTTGCAGCACTGGGTGTCTCATCACTCATGTTCAGTTTCCACAGAGAAATTTTTCCTTGGAGCCCAAGGCAAGCTGGGAGCAATGCATGGGGCCCTGCAGGGACTCCTACCTAGGAAATATCACTGCCCTAGGGCAGTCTAGGCCAACGAAGATGCTCCTGGACCGGCACTGTGCTCACAGCAATATTCACAGAGGTGTAAAAAGCTCTTTGCACCTAAAGCCACTCCACCCTGTGTGGTACTGCAGCTGCTGTGGAGGACCAGTGCATCCCAGAGGACCCAGTGCCGTAGCCCCTGGAATGGCTGTGGGAATGGCCAGGGTGGTGGGGGCACTGATTTTCCCTGGGACAGATGAGCTGCCGTGAGTGGATGGTGAGCGTGAAGACTTTAGCAGGAGAATAAATCGCAGTGAAGTGCGTGTGAAGAGCAGCTATTGGATTTTGTGCCGGGGTGATTAAATTTTCATGCAGTTTTCGCAAGGCTGTCTTAAAAAACAAAGCATTCCATAACCCAGGGAAGGGATGCAGGGAGGGGAGAGGTGTCTCACTTCACTGCCAAATCTTAACCTCAGGGTTTTCCCTTTCATCTGCCAGGGAAGATGGACTTCCCAATGCCTGGAGCTGGGGTGGGGCTTACTTGTTCTGGTGCCATCACAGCTCTGCCAGGACCCAGCGCTGGGGCACCAGTGCAGTGGTTTGGATGTGGGATGGAGAATGAGCTCACCCATGGTAAGCAGCCAGCCTTCACAAGTGGTGGGGAAGTATTTTACACCATCAAACAAGCCATGCCTTTAAATTTTTTTTCCTTCCAGCTGGTCTGCAGCTTGGGAGCTGTCAGGGTGCTGGCAAGGGAGACTCCCAACTGCTGACCCTCGCAGTCCCATGGGCAGTGACTCCCAAAGGCACCACGAGTTCCCTCTCTGTGGCCCACAGTGACTGGAGCGTTTTTCTCCTCTGCATTTCGCCGAGGGTTAGCACTATGCTGAGCTCTGCTGTCTCTCGTTCTAGCGGTGACTGCATTTCAGGAAGCTAATGAAGTGCTGATTTTCCTTAATTGGCCTCTCGAATTTGCTGATCACTTGTAAAGATCTCAGGTTAAAGAGAAAGCCGGTGCCTGTTATTATCGGTGCTGTGTTCCGTGGCCGGGTCAGGCGGAGAGGAAGGTTTCGGTGCATGAGCTGCATTTTCTGAGCTCGCTTGTAATTTACTGTCCCCGGATGCTCACCAGGACAGTCCAGAGTCCTTCAGCTGGCGAGACAAACATACAGGGTCAGACTGATTTGTGGAGGTGCCTTGGTTGTTAAGTGGGTTTCCTGTGGCGCAGCCTCCATCAGCCTTCAGCACAGAGCCGGGCATCAGAGCCCTGATAAACCCATGGGAGCAGCCGGGAGGTGGAAACCCAGCCCTGCAACATCGGGCTGGTGCGGGGCTGCTGCATGGGGAAGCTGTGGCCATCCACCCATGAGCTGGAGCAGAGCTGTCAGGCCATGGAGGCGTGGGGAAGCTCGGAAGGGATGGATCACACTTGAAAACAAGTGTTGAAGCAAGGCACAAGCACTTCCCGGCGGCAGTGATCTCCCTCTGTTCGCACTTGCCTTGCTGGTGCATCCAGGGATGTCCTGACGCAGAGCCCCGGGGGAGGACGGCGCTTGTGTTTAAGGGTGACATTGGGCGTTTAGGGGTGACACTGGGTGTAGGGACCCGGTGAGCTGCGGGTCGAGCGCGCTGTATGAGCAGTCGCTTCCAGTTAACGCGAGGCGACGGGGAAAGGGCGCTGTGGCACGTTCCCTGCCACACGCCGGCTGCGTGGCAGCTCCTGACACGGGCTGTGCTCTGCCGTGGGACCATGTCTGGGGACGTGTGCTGCCACCAGCCTGCCCGGCAGCAGCAGAAAGGCATCAAGAGCTTTCCCCAAGCCGAGAGCTGGCGAGTGCACGTCGCTCCGGGAGGCTGCTCAGGGCAGCAGCCCTTCACTGCTGAGCCGAGTAATGTGAAGAGAAGGGCACTTAGTGTTGCGGAGACAGTGGCAATTGCACCTCAGAGCTCCCAGTTTCACTGCAGCGTGAGAGGGAGGAGACAGGGGCTCCTGTGGGGTGGTGACCCTGCCCTGCCCTCCCTAACTGCTGTCCCCGGCCTGTCACCTTGCCCCAGGCTGTGTCAGCATAGCTCCTGCTTGTCTCCAGGGCACATAGAGCTTTGCAATGACGGGGTTGGTTTGGGGTGGAATGTCAGTGTGTCGTTGCAATAGGAATTATTTCACGGGACGGGTGATGTCAGATCCGTAGCCAGCATCTTGGCACTGGCTTTGAAAGATGTCTCTCTGCCCGGTGGTGCAGGGTTGGGTGGGGAAAAACACCCAGCATAACCAGCACGGAGCGGGGAATGTGTCCCTCCCTCAGCTCAACTGGGTAACAGCATCTTTGGGGAAGGACAGTGGTCAGAAACATTCCTTCCAATGGTGAGCTCCCTAAAAAATGTGTTCATGCCCTCACCGCGGGGTGGCCCAACTGGCCGAGGAAAGAAATCCAAGTCCCAGATTTCATTCACAGTAACTGCCCATCCTGGGAAGTGAGTTTCAGGAGGAATCTGGGGCTTGTGAGAGCATGGAGGAGCCCTGTGGGCAGCCAGGCAGCTGGAGCCCAGCCCAAGGCACAGCTGCGGGGAGTTAAGTTACTCAGCTTCCAAAATTACATTTTTCTGTGGTTCCCTCATTTGCATGAGGAATAATGTAGATATTGTGAGCAGAGCTTCTCTGGGAGCTCTTGGAAAACCAAACCTATGGTGGGTGCACTTGTTCTGCTGGTGGAACTTTGTTGGGTGGCAGTAGCAAGGTGGGGACAGCAGTCAGGAGGGCATCCCAGCTGCATGCCAGGCTCTGGATGGAGGCAGGAATTCAGCTGGGTACTTTGCAGGGAATGGAGTCTGGGATTAGAAAGTTAGATGCCAACTTTATACACGGGGCCAAAACCAGAGCAAACCCCCAGAATGTCCCCTGGGGGTGTCTGAGATGCTTTGGGAAGAAAAGAAGCGTGGAAAAACACAATGCCAGGGCTAGTGCAACTGCAGAGGTGCCCCAAGCTGCTGTGGAAAACACAGCAAGGGGAAGCAAGGCATGATGTGACAGAGGAACCTCTGTGTACATATTGTCGCCATGCATGAAGAGGAGATGCTTTTGCAGTGCCCGGGAGAGCATCATCAGCAGCAGGGATGTTGGCTCAGAATGAAATTATTTTGAAGGTGGATTTAGGCAGCTTAATCCCCAAACTCCTGTGTTGTACATGCAGTAGCCCAGCTTTACATCTGTCAGGCTGCCAGCCCCTCCGGGGCTATTCAGGACGGGTTCCTCTGCACAAACCAGCCGGGCTGTGCTGACGGGTGCAGAACCCCGTTAACAGGACATTCAGCATTTCTGTCATTCCAGAGATGCCTGCAAGGTTTCAGCCAGACCAAAGGCAGCCATGTCAGGGAAAGCAGCACACAAATATTTCTCATTCCAGGCCGTAACCCAGGCTTATTTTAACCACTCTGTGCCCATTTTTAACTTCTCACCAGTGCAGAGCCCACGGGAGCGTCCTGTGGTGCACTTGTTTGCACTGAGCTGGGGGAATGTCCCCATCCTGCTGCTGCTGGTCATTTGCATGGATTGTTTCCACCTTCAAGGATTGGTTCTACCTTTTGAATGAGGAGGAAACCCACATGTGGACACGAGTGGGTGCCTTCCCCATCACTTTGGGAGTGCCTGGTGGCCGCAGGAACCAGGGGCATGTCTGCACCCCATCCCTGAGTTCACAGCTCAGGGTGTTGGGGCAAAACTCTCCACCCAGCATTGGTCATCATCTGGAGCTAGACATGGGGTGAAGGCTGAGTTTCCAGACACAGCAATCCCTTTTGCCACCTCCTGCACTCCCAACCACTTCTGTGGTTCCTGTCCTGCCTAGGGACCCAGCTGCTCCCCTGTGTACACCGTGTGTGTCTTGATCCTGCTGAGTGTTCCCCAAACATCTGTGCTTTACCCTGTGCTGTAGCAAATATAGGCCCTTGGGGATAAGGGACCACAAAGTGATGGATGAACTTGAGCTCAGTCTTGCCTGGAACAACCTGCTGGCTGTGCTCAGATTGGCACTCAGAGGGCAAGGCAGGGGCACTGAGGCTGAGTGTAGATGCTCCAGAGACCATGGCTTTTGAAACCAAACACAACAGCATAAATGTCCACCACAGGCACAGAGCTGTGAGGCAAGGAGGAGGCTCTGGTCCCTATGCAGAGCGAGTGCTACCACTTCAAAATTAAATGCAGTTGCCATAGAAATATTAATTGGGAACAAAATCTCAAGATGACACTTAAGCAGAAGATGGAGCGTTACGGAGAGATGAGGACAGTGATGAAAATAGAACAGTTAAAAGGAGAATTCTTCAAAGGAAGTATCATGTAGGTGAATATTTAATGCACAATCAGCAGGCCGCCACGTCAGTGGCGCTTTAATGTTGTAGGGCAAAGGATGGGAAGTGCTTGCTGGAGGACAGAGCACCCTCCTCTCCAGCAAAGGTCACTGGGCACTGGAGAGGAAGTCTGAGGATGGATCCTGCAGTGGCAGCAGCAGGATTCTGCTCTTGATTGCAGCAGGATTGGGATCCAGGGCAGGGCTCTGCTCTCAGCCCCAGCCTCTGCTGTGTGTTGTGCTCACTGGCTGGTTTGCAATCAACCCACGAGCCAAAAGTCAGACGAGGCACATGACAGACACCTTCCTCACAGTCTGGATTCCCTGGGCAGACATTGGCAGGAGGTTCCCAGGCAGTGTCTCAGCCTCTTCCTCCTGGGAACATTTGCATGGAGAGCAGGGAAGAGCTCCCAGCCCTGCCAGACAATGCAGGGGAACCAGCTCTTTCAGAAGAGCCCCCAAACTGTTGCTTGGTCTGGGTTGTTTGGGAATGTGGCAGAAACACCCATAAACAGAGAGGTGTTTTGAGGTGAAGCAGGGCTGATGCAAGGCAGAGTGGGGACAAAGTGTCCCACTGAGCAGAAGTCCTGCTTGGGACCTTTCTACAGAGTACCCAGTGCTCTCCAGAGAAGGATGACTGCTGGGCCACCTCTTCTTGCAGCAGTAGTGTCACTGGTGGGGATGAAGAGAAGGACATTGCTACAGAAAAATCTTGATTTGATTTTTTTTATTAGAAAAAAAAAAGTAGATTATGGTAACAACCAGCCCTTCTTTAAGGCAGCCCAGTGAGAGGAGAGTAGCTCTATTCTGCCACCCAACTGTGTGCTGACTCTGCCAACTCCAACCCAACGAGCACCAGCTCCTGTTTTTCCCAGAGAAGAAGCTTTCTCTTCCAGGCTGTTATCAGCCTCACATCCCTTTCTCCCCTCTGCTTTGGGAAGGTGTCTGCTGGGAGCTGTGGTGTGGGATCTGCATTCAGAGGGGATGGGGTGACTGTGACTGGCAGGGTGCATCCATCTCTGCTGATCTCTCCACTTAAAAGGAGGGAGGATTACAATGAAGTCGTACTTTTCCCATGAACCACCTCCCACTGTGTTATGCTCTGAAGTTAATTGCAAATGAGGAGATGGAAATAGCTTATTTTGACTTTCCTTAAACAGTACTTCATTGAATTTTTTCCCTTATTTTTTTTTTTCTGTCTCGAGAGGCAGTCCTGTGTCTATTGGAAAATAGCAATTATTTCTGTAATTCCCTAGAATTAGTAGAATTAGTTGAATGGGTAATATTTGAAATGAAATGCTGATTAGAAATACACTTGATGTGGAAGCACCATGAGCATCGTGGTGGAGCACTGGGGGCTCCTCCTCCATCCCAGGGCATACCAAAGCTCAGTGCAGGTTTCTTGGGGAATAGTCAAAGGTGTCTCAGTCATGACCACAAGGATGCTGAAACTCCTGTGAGGACAGGCTGGGAGAGTAGGGTTTGTTCAGCCTAGAGAAGAAAACAAGCTCAATCCGTTTTCTTAGACGGAATGAGGTTGGCATGGTCCATCTGGGGCACCTCCTGCAGCATGCAGGGCACAGTGCAGGTCTTGGGATACTTGGTTCAGCTAAAGATTTGGGGTTTGTGATGCTCCATTAAAAAAAAAAATTATCCTGTGGTATTTTTAATAAGCTACTGGTTTAACTCAATTATGAGAGCATAATTAACTTGCTGAGATGAAGCACGAGATAAACCTTTGATTTTTTTTTTTTGTCTTGAAGGATGCTGCAGATAGATTTTGAACTTTGTATTCAATTACTTAAAGGAGAAAAAAAATTAACAGGTTTCTGATGAGAAAAGCATACTACCTCCTTCATAAAGAGAGATTTATTGAGGATAGTGAACGAGTGTACCTCAGGGCTCAATCATCTACTGTTTTTTTTTTCAAGGGGTGATTCAATTACTTTAAGATGTGTTGCCTAAAAGAACAAACCGGGCTCTGTTACTTGGCAAATTAATCAAGTTCCTTTAGTGGTTTCTCTGGGTTAATAATTTCATTTAGGCGGCCTTCTGTTCCGTGGTTTCATCCCTACCAAGAAAACTCTCAAATGAGAGGGAGGGGGAAACAAAAGTGCTATTTGCTTTCTGAACAAGGCAGCAAACGCCACTGCGACAGGAGTTTTCCCAAAATCAGCTCTCTCGGAGGTGCCTGTGAAAGCAGCAACTGGTTGGAAGATATTTTTTTTAAAAAAAGTGTTAAGGCTAATATTTTCAGTGTGCAAAAAGGCCATTTGGATTTGTTGTCATCTGTGAAGGGCTGTGGATTTTATTTGTAATTACTGTGAATGACGTTCTCTGGCTAGTGTGAGCCAATCCTGAAAATGTCACTGATTTTTCACACATTTGTCTCTTTGAATATTCATAGCTCAGCTATTCAATACAGATGGAGAAAGTGCCACAAGGGAAAGGAGGAGTTTGCAAAAGTGGGCTGTCCATGCCCTGGTGGCTGTGGTGTTTCCCAAAGCCCTGTCCTGGGCACGGGGAGGTTGTGCTGGGACAGATGTTGGCTGTGCCCACAGCATGGGCAGGGCATCCTTGCACCCACAGCCACCACTCCTGTAAAAACACATCACCAGCCAGTGTTTTGGGAGTTATCATACAAGGATTTGGCTTAGAAGGGACCTTAGAGATCATCTATTTCCAACACCACTGTTTCAGTGTGTTTACCCCCAACACCATTTCTTGGTAGCAGAGTTTTCTCAGTACTAGAAAAGTTAACAGCTCCTGCTGCCTTTGCCTGGAGGGCAGAGGATGGGGATGCTCTGCAAATGCAGGTTCTCCAGCACACCTGGGCTGTCCCTGGCTGGGTGTTCCCAAACTCCATCAGGGAGACTTTTGGGAAAAGCTTTATAGCTACTTTCTTGCATCACAGAACATCTTTATTAAAGGCACCCGCAATCCTGTTTTATTTTTCCATTGGTTGGTTACAAACAGAAAAAAACCTTGAACTGTGGCCTGGGCTGCATCTGCTTAAAATATGGGTCTTTAGATGCCAAATTCTGCATTCAGCATTTTGATTGAGAGGAGCAATGCTTGATGTGACCTTTCTGAATAAAAACATGACTCCTACCAGCACCCAGGGCTGCCGAGGGCTTAGACATCACCCTGCACTGGCAGAGCCCAAATATCACCTGTAAAATGCCTGGGGAAAACAGGCAGTGGGCAGCAGGAGCCCCAGCCCCCTTAGCCCTAATGAGGTTCTTCACCAGGGACCAGGGTGGGCAGTGCCTCCCTCCCACCTATGACAGGGACATGGATGCTCATGTCGTGGCTTATTTCTTTTCCTTTGGGCAGCACTCTGGTGATGATCAAGTTAATGGAGGGACCGGAGCAGTTCCCAGCAAAAGAGGTCATCTGTTTCCTTTCAAGGGATTTGGCTCCGGTTTCATCATTTCATCATTTGGAAGAACAGTGAGGCCCTTTTATTGGGAAGGGCTTTTGGGGAGGGGGCATGGCAGGCTTGTCTCTCTCTTGTGTGATAACTCATTTAAACCCTCACATAAAACCTGTGCTCTGTTTTCTGGCTTGGGAAAATTTTCCAGTGGGGCAGAGCAGAGGTTGGGGACACACTGGAGCTGTTGTGACCCCAATTCCCAGGATCAGGTGACTGTGCAAGCAGTCCCACGCTCCACCCTGAGCACCCCACCACTTGCCCAATGCCATGGACATGGCCAAATTGTGCTTTTTCCCCTTTATTCCCCTTGTAATTGCTCTTTTCAAGGCCACAGCACCCGGTGCTACTCTTAGCCTCTGCCTCCAAAATGCATTTCTGGATAAAAATGGGAGTGTCGGCGTGCTGAGGTGGGGTGGATATTTTTAGAGCAGCTGGCAGACTCCGCCGAGCAATTATGCTCCAGGTTCCCAAATAGCTCTGAGCTCGGTCACTGGCTGAAAACACCCCCTGGTCCATTTGTCCAGGGCTGTTGTGGGTCAGGGAGCTTTGCAAGCGACTCTGAATGTTGGAATTAGGCACAGCTGGAGCTCGAGTAGCCCAGAGCAGCCCCTCACCCAGCTGCCCGAGCACATGGGAAAGGGAATGGCTCACAGATGTTGTACAAAGCCCACCTTTGAGAAAAAAAAAATATCTCTGATCTTATCCATGGGACTCCAGGCATTAACTTTCCCTTTTTCCCAACATCCACAGTAACAGCAGGGTCGTGGTGCTGCTCGTGGAGCTTCTTTGGATGGGGAACTTCTGTCATGCCTGGGTAATGGTGGCTTTTTGTGCAAACAATTCTCGGGTTTTTTTAATGCTTTCACACTTAAATTTAATGTGCTCATCCCAGTGTGCCAGCAGCTGCTTTTATGCCAAGAAAAATTGGTACACTTTGAAGGTGTTGGATGCTCCTTTGCTGGGGACACTGTGAGGTGCTTGCGGGTGACAGAGCACCCATTCTTTTTTAGGACAGTAATTCCCCACCTGCTGTCCTCTGGATGAAGGCACAAGAGAGCTGTCACAAGGTTTTTTTATCCCTTTTTGGCAGCTCTCCAGAAGCATCGCTGTGAATTGGACCTGTGATGCCCAGCAGCCAGCCCTGATCCCAGCAGTACTCAGGAGGTTTTTTCGTCCTGCATAGGAGGACATTTCAGGAGCAAGGTGTTGCAGGGGGCTGGGGCAGGCAGGGACACACTGAATCCTGCAGCATTCATCCCTGGCTCCGTCTTTTCTCCCTCCAATATCCTACAAGAGCTGATTTTCCCATGTGAGGAAGGGAAGCAGCAATCTTGCTTTAATTATCACCATCCTTCTCCTCCGAGCAGAGGATTACTGAATCAGAGGTGGCACTGCACCAACACTTGGCTTCGCCTCTTCCTCTCTTTAATCCCCGTTTGGAACACTGTCTGCTCCTGGCCCCAGGTCTTTCCAGCTGCCCATTGCTGCCCTCTCCCCATCCAGCTGCTGCAGGCAGAACATACCATGGCACTGCCTGTGGAGCTCTTTTGCTCCAAGGCTTTTAAGACATCCAGGAGGGCTGGGTGTCCCACCACGGCCTCATTTCGCTTTGGCTCCGCTCTGCCTGCCAGTCTCTGATTCCTGTAGTCTGCTGGAGGATTTATTGCTGGGGAAATGCAGTGCTCTGACTTATGAAAGTAGGACATTCGCTTGGCAGCTTGAGAAATAATGGGAAATCCATTTAATTATTCCCCAGAAATGCTCAGATTGTGCAGATGTTGAACTTAGGTTTAATATAATTTAGATAACTCATGTCTATAAACATGTCTGGGACTGAACGTGATGTTCAAGCCATGGATCTGAGCCTGTGGTTTTCCTCCTTGATTTCAATTGGAGCTTCAAGCATCCTACAAGAGCAAGCTCATCCCCATGCCTGATGCCACTGGTCCCTTGGTTCAGGTCTGGAATGCTGAGGAAGATATTTTCCTCTGGTTTCCAGGAGTTTTTCACAAGGATGCTGTGGACAGCTGGGTGCTCAAGTCCTGTGCTGAGGCACACTGCCAGCCTCAGCACTGGCACTGGTTGTGCCTAATGGAACAGGATAGAAGAGGGAAAAAACCCGAAACCATTTATTCCTGGTAATATCAGTGCTCTGGGGTTAAATTGAGACCCCTCTTTTATAGGCAATCTCCCTTTCCTCCCTGGCACTTGGGAACAGCCAGGCCACCCTGCCCAGGGTAGTTCTGTAGCCCAGCTGAGCCCAAATGCTTCTCCTGGGAAAAATGTTCTGGGCCTCTTTGTAAGGTGGGAATCTCCTTAGCATGGCAAATCTGTGCAGTTCTCAGCTACTGAAGAGTTGAACTATTGCCTTGTTTTTCTCCACTTCCACCTCTTCCTGGGCTCTTTCCTCCCTCAGCCTGGCTTCTTCTTCCCTCCCCTGGTGTGCACTGCTCTTCACAGTTTAAATGCCTCCTAAAGCTCCTGTAATGGATTTTCAGCCCAAAATATCAGAAGCTGGGCTGTTACTCGCTGATGAACACCTTGGCCAGGATGTTCCAGGAGCCAATGTTGAGAAACACCCGTCAAACCCCCCAGCATTCCCCCAGCTCTGGCTGCTCCCAATCCCCATCAATCCAGGCTGTGACTCATCCCCTCATTTTTAACTTTGACTTTACAATCCCATGCAGCAGCGAGGTAACAGTGCGAGTGACACACATCACTGCGGAGTAATTAGACCGAGCACACACACACACACTCACACACAGGCACAGCAGTACTGATTTCTGCATTAGCATGATAATGAATGTTCTCACTAGAAGCTTGTAATTATGTTTCCTCTTTTTTTCCCCCTCCCCCTGAAAGTATAATTAATTATGAATAGAGCCAGAGTTTGACGCTAACGCTTTTTTTTTTTTTTTTTTTTTTTTTAAATCCCTTTTGGTTCTATTTCTGCCCTATTAAAAATTTATGAAGGAGCCAGAGGTAAAGTCATTTTCCCAGACAGTTACTCCTATAAATTCAATGGGAATAATATTAAAAATAATAAAAATAATAATAACAGAAGGCAGGAGGAGACTTTGCAGAGGGTTTTCTCCCCTCTTTGGGCCATCACCCAAGCAAGATGCTGTATTTGCCTGTCAAAAGCCAAAGTCCATCCCTGCCCTTGCAATTTGAGAGAAGCTGCCAAGTGGGCATGGATGTGCCTGTGGATATCATTATGTGACAAGCAGCCCCCAGAGGTCCCAGCCCTGCAGGTCTCCTCCCCAAAGCTGCTGCAGCCATGTAGGATGGAGGTCAGAACAGGGTGGTGATGTGCTCTGAGAGCAAAAACGCTTTATTTGTTGAAAATAGAAGAAAAATGACCCACAAGCACTTTCAGTACCTTGGGAAAGTTATTTGCGAATAGGAGATGCAAAGCCAAAAACTTCCAAGGAAGGGCTTTTCTTTTTCAGTTGGCTCACCAAGGTAAACTCTCCTGGGATGCCACCCTGGGGTGTCCCAGCATCACGAGTGCAGGACAACCTCAGGGTTTGCTCCCACAGCTGTGATGGTGTGGCTGCTTGCAGCAGGGGAAAATGCTTCCTGCCCACCTTCAGCATGGCTCATCCCTTCCCTAGAAAACCTGTGTTTAATCACACCATCTCTTGGGGACAGAAAGTGAGAAAATGGTTGAAACCGGGTCAGCAGTTTGGGGTGATTGGTGTAAAGACATAATGATAGGGACAGGGCCTGAGGGTGAGCTGTTCTCAGGATCTCCATCCTTCCAGCCATCCCAGATGAGCCCCTTGAAGTGCCACAGGCTTTGCCCCCTGCTGCTGGAGCCTGTTGTGCTTCTTCCTCCTCCTCTGCTGGTTGCCATTCATACCACCAGCCTTCCCTTGCCGTAGGTGTGAACTGTTTTTCTTTTTAAATTGCATTTATTCTAACAAATGTCTCA
Organism: Entomyzon cyanotis; assembly: GCA_024500445.1. Taxonomy (NCBI): domain Eukaryota; kingdom Metazoa; phylum Chordata; class Aves; order Passeriformes; family Meliphagidae; genus Entomyzon; species Entomyzon cyanotis. The sequence continues at coordinate 1,777,927 of JAKEPQ010000852.1, forward strand.
TGCAAACACAATTGCAGGTTTGCTAGAGGGAGATGCTATTTGCAGGCAGCCTTGCACAAAGGCAGATTTATTCTCCTTCCATTCATTTGAAGCTAAAGTAATAGCTCTAACTACATCTGACTTATAATAAGCGCGTTTCTGGGAACAAACCTGTACTCTGCATGTATTTCCCTCTTTGTCAGCTCCACCTAGGCACTTTTTCTCCCTCTCTTTTTTATTTTTTTTTACAATAACAAAATCAGAGCCTTGTCAGTTGAAAGTTTATATGCCCTATTTATAGCACTCTGCTGTCTCCCAGCTTTTATGTTCCAGCATAAGTAGCTCTTTACCCTCTGCTTGCAAGGAGCCGAGCATGATCCTGAACAGAGTCTGCATCTCCATAATAGCTCTTTTATCCTTCCCTGAGGAGGGAAGCATGCCCTGCTCTCCATGGGCTCGCCTGTTTCAGCTCCAGCCTTGTTGGAGGGGAGCACCCATCCCCACAGGCCAGAGGAGTTTGCCTCTTTTCATCAGCACATCCTTGAACTTGGGGGTTGCTTTAGAGAATGGAGGTGTTTTGCTGTGCACTAACACAGTTTGCTGCTTGCAGCTGTTGAGCATCACTGGTTTCATCTTCTGGCCTGTGAGGGCTGGGAAGCACCACCAAAGTCTGACACATAAAATTGCCATCTGTTTGATGACTCTCATTAAGAAGGAGAATGTGAACGGTCTTCCACGGAGCTGCAACAGTTAGTTCAGTGATTTCTGTAGTTAAGCTGATACTTTAATGCATTTTGCGTACTTAAGAGACCTTAATTCACAATCTCCCGTGGCTCCTTGACCATCCATGGTTGACTCCTGAACTTCTCTGTTGCTCATCTCTAGGTGTTATTTTGGGACAGAGTCTGGCAGAGATGCTGAAGGAGGGCTCCTTTCCTGTGGGCAGCAGCTCCCAGCATGGCATTGGCTGAGATGGAGAGCAGAGATGGTGGTTTGAGGACAAATCAGAGTTACCATGACCCTCAGCAGCTTTGCCATCCCCCAGCCCAGCATCCCAGCTCTTGTGGTTCTTCCCAAACCTGCTCCTTTGTTTTAACCCTGGCCAGTGGGATGACTCAAAGCCAGGTTGGATGGGGCTTTGAGCAGCTCGATTTAGAGAGTGACATCCCTGCCCATGGTGGTGGGGTCCCCTTAAGGTCCCTTCCAACCCAACCCACACTGTGATTCTGTGCAGGAGCAGAGCTGGTGGGAGCTGCCATCCCACTCGGTGTCACACACACTCTTTTCCCCTCTCTCAGCAGAAGGCACAGTGTCTCCTCTGTTACCATGTCCTTCGTGGCACGTCACTGGGACTCAGGCAGGACTCTCCATCTGTTGCAGACGGAAAGATTAGGATAAAAGGGGCTATTGTGCTCTTCTCCCTCCAACTAACTTTAAGTCTGGTGATGGGGAACATCTACATCTTTAAAAAATCCTGGGTAGGAGGTCTGCTCAGATGAGATATTTACAGGATAATCAACCATTACAACTTGAAATAGCAAAATTTAAAAAAAAAAAAAAGTTTCAGGCAGAAACACAAACAGCTCTGGCACCAGAGAGCCAGGGCTGAGGGAACACAGCTCTGCCACAGGCTGGATCCTCTGCAGTGCTTTGCTTCTGAGGATTCGTCCCGTCTGTTAAATATAGCTGATGAGCTGTTCTTGAATCGCACCTAATTACATCTCCTCTCCCGTGTGCTGGCACTTCCCAGCTCTTTGGAGCTACAAGGAGCTGGATGATTGCAGCTTGAACTCCTCAGGTGGAGCGAGACGCTCATTTGTCATCCCCTGTTTGGCTGTCTCGTACTTGGGAGGAGGGAGATGAAAAGTTGAATTCTCTGAGAAGGGAGGAGGGTAAAAAAAGAGAAAAAAAATCCTTTTGAACTCTTGGCTCATTAAGATGTCAAAAGGTTGGGTGCCCTGGCAACTGCTTCAGCTCTCTAAGCCGGGCTTGAAATTCCTGCAGCCATCCTGCAGGGAATTCGCAGGCACTTGCTGGGCTCCTTGTCTATGGGAAGATGCCCATAGCTCAGCTCCAGGATCCTGCTGAAAAGCTGCTCTAATTTAAACAAGTGCAGCTCTCCCAGCCAGGAGCAGCCACCCCTTGGGCACCTGGGTGTCAGGTCCCATCCTGTGCCACCTCATTTGCCAAATTTCAGCCAGCTGCGCTCCAGCCTCTCCATCCACATCCTTTCTGGCAAAATTTCTGCCTCATTATTTCTGGCTCCTGCTTGGGCTGCACATCCTATATCTTTTGTTAAAAGGTGCTTCTTTATCCCAATGCAGACTGGAGTCACTGGAGTTTAAGTGACTACAGAAGAGGGAAATATGTTTTTCCCAGCCCCCAAAAATACCAGATGTCTCAAAATGAGAAATCTCCACAAACAAAATTTCCCAATTCTTACATATTGCAGCACTTTCAGAGTAGGGAAGCAATTTTGCAAGGGTGGCATTGGAGGGGGTGAGAAGGGGATCTGGATCTGCTCTGACTTCAGCTCAGATTTTTGGGGAAGAAAACCCTGCTAACCCTGCAGGGACTGAGGCTGGAAGCATGGGGAATCTTCCTTTGGGATCCAGTGCCAGTGAGTTATTGCTCCAGAGCCACCTCAGTTCCCAAAAAACCACCATGGGAAAAGGTACAGAGGGATGCTGTGGAGTTGGAGCACTGGTGCAGGGGTACCTGAGCCCCTCAGGAAGGGGTTGTCCCATAAGGATGGCTGTCAGGGCATTGTCACCAAGCCAGGCAGGCTGGGGAGTGTCCTCCTCTCTGCCATCAGGGAGCCTCCTGCATCCCCAGCTGAGCTCAGCTGTGAAAGAGGCAGAGCTGTCATTACAAATACACTTCAGATCTCTTCCATGGAGGAGGAAAAGTGCCAACACGACCAAAAATATGCATAAGATCAACTCACTGGTTAGAAGTGGCCTGACTACCAGTTTCAGTCTCAGGGGTTCAGCTTTGCTGTGGGAAGCCCTCATCATTTTCTACTGTTTTACTCATAGCCAAAAATATGATGAAACCAGAACTGAATGTGTTTTTTATGTCTCATTACAGTAAGCATCATAAATTATTCACCCATGAGTGAATTCAACCACATTTCTTACTCAAAAGGAGCTTCCTTTCGTCTTCAGGGGCTTGGAACTTAGAGCCTCTTGGGCTGGTGGTGGATTTCAGGGCTTTCCCCCCACTGAACATGGGGACATCACTGCTGGCTCTTCACTGACATCCCCCAGCCCCTGACCCGACTGCTTCCATGGTGGGAGCAAACTTCACTTAGGGGTATGGGTGGTGGGGCAGAAGAAGGTTTTGGGACAAGTCTTGGCAGGCAGTGGGGATCCCCATCACATCACCCCCAAACCCTGGGCCCTAGTGCCAGATCCTTCTAGAAATGCATGTCCTAACACAATGTCAGTCTAATCAGCGCCCTCTTCGTTAGCAGGGTCCTATAATTAGAAGCAGCAGCCAGCCATCTGCTTTTATCTCGCCACATCACACGGTGCCTCTCCGCTGTCCCTTATTAGCGGCCATCATCTGAGATCAACGTTTCCCTGCACCCCCAACCGCGTCTGATCTCACTTTCATTATTGCTAATGACCTGCACTGGCAACTCTCTGTGATGTGCAGAGCAGAGTGGGCAGTGCTGGGAGTGCTGCCCAAAGCCAGCCCCTCTTCCCTGCCTGCCTGCTTGTTATTGCCTCCCATGGGGTATTTTTAGGTTTCACAGTCTTGCCAGTGGACCTTCCCCAAATACCCTCTGCTTCACGCCAGGCACAGACACTGAGAATAAGAAAGCATTGGGGGAATTATTCCTGCTCTCAAATATTCTGAGGTTTTTCAGCTTGTAAAGTGCTTTCCCAAGGTTCCTGTTGCACCCTGCTCCCAGTGAGAATGGCTTCTGCCAGGTTATCAAGACCACCTTGTCTACACCCAGCAGCCAAGGGCTGCAGGGTGCACAGACCTTGGAGGAAAGAAAGGAGAAAACCCCTTTTTATGTATCTTTAAATTCGGTGCCTAGACAAAAGCATAAGACATATAAATGGATTAACGGCCATGGTTTATTAGTGCTCCTTAATTCACTTCACAGGGCTGAGGGAAAAGTTATTAGCCGATGTATGGCCAGTAATAAGCTAATTATAACCCTGTCAGATCAGAGATTTGAAGAGGTGGGTAGTTTTGTGTGTGAGATAACTATAATTGTCTGTTAAAGATTATGAATTAATATTGATTTAATAAAGCTGTGGCCATTTATTTCGGTGGTAAAGACTAGTTAGTTATTCTGTGAGCTGCCCCAGCACCATGGGAGGCAGCAACCAGCTGCTGGAGGCGTGTATTTGGGAGGCCAAAATGCATGTGGGAGACTGTGTCCTGCCTGTCAGTGTCCCCATCCCTGGCTTTCATAGGGACAGCTTTGTCCCCTGGCTTGAAATTCATGCCACAGCAGCTCAGCTGGAGTCACAGTGCACCTGTGGGTGGGGAGAATGCATTTGCTGCTTTTGCTTTTAGGTGGATTTAAAACCAATCTCCCCTCTCAGCCTGTAGCTGAGTGCCACTGACTTTGGGATATTTCACATCACGTAATTTGTTTCTGTAAATCATTGCCAGCTTGAAGGTGAACACAGAACAAGACAGGAGCATGGCTGTGAGGAGTGGGTGTGAGACCCCATGACACCAGCTGCCTCCTTGGGTTTTGCCTTTCCCCCTTCTCCAGGGAAACATGCAGAGGTCTTTAGTGTGGGGTTTTTTTTCTGAGACAGATCCACTTCCCTAAGGTGAACTCCATCCCTTCATACCGCCTGAGTCACAGTGAATTCCTCTCATGCCTGGAGCAAGTAAAGGCAGGTTGGTCACCAGGGCGGTGTGAAGGTGCTTTGGAAGGAGCTGTGTTGCATCATGCAGGGCAGGGTTGCAAACCTCCTGCTGCCTCCACCCTTTGCCATACCCGCCAGTCCCTCCCTCAGACCAGGAGGTCCAAGACCCCTTGTCCCTGTGCCAGTACCGTGGGTCACAAGTTGTTGTGGAGGGTAAACCCCTGCCACAGTTTTCACTCACATTGGTCCTAACGGGCTGATGCTCTGGTAAAGTCAATTACAGGCTGGCTGAGGCTAAAGACTGCAGGTTGCTTTAGATGTAATTACTTTCCCCTGAAGCTTTCTATGGGAGGGAGGTTTCAAAGGGAGGGTGGCTCCTGTTTTGCATCTCGCTTCTTTTCCTGGAGGAGTTTGGGTCAACCCAAGCAAGAAAATACCCCCAATTTTCTTGCATTTGTACCGAGCATGGGGCAAGTTGAATGTAGAACATCTCAAATATCTGAGGCAGGACTCCAGTTTTCCACTGAGAGCTGAAATCCCCATCTTTGCTGCTGGACGGCTCACATTACCATTTTATCTGATGGAATAGCTATCAACGGCAGCTTCCAAGTGAAACGCTAAGGAAAATCTGTGTAAGCTATCTGCAGCCTTGCAGCAGATATACTGTGATTACAGCGACAGCCAGGCTCTGTCTCCTGGGTTTAATGTGTGCCTACGTGTCCAGCTGAGGCACAGCAACCAGGCCAGCTCTCCCTCTGCTCTGGGGTGCTCAAGACAGGCTCATCATGGGCTTTGCTTGCATGAAGACACAGATCCCAGAGCCTTGAGATGATGCCACAATCTTATCTGTGGTTTCTCCAGCGCAAGAAGCTTCCAGGTTCCACGATGTCAGGGAAAAAGCTTGAGAACACGAAGCCTCAAGGCTCCAAAAGCCAGAACGCTGTTGCAAAGAGCACAGCATTTCTGCCTAATGTTTGTAAGGCCACTATTTTAAAGCCAAGCTCACTGTTCTTGCTTTGAGACAGGGAAAGGGAGTTGCTTTCCTGGGATCAGGAACTCCATACAAACATGTCCAGCCTCTTGTGTTAACAAGAGTCACACACTCCTCATTAGAGGGCTGTTGAGGATGATGAAGACATGATTTGACCAGACAGGTTCACTGTTTGGTCTTGACCCACACTTATAGTCACTTAGCTCCACAACATCGGGGCACCCATTATTTTTGGGTATTATTGGGTAATTTGAGTATTATTTTGGGCTTACTGGGTGTAGTGGCTTTGCATAATGGTTTTATAAACAGCACTGGCATCTCATAGCTGCTAGTTACTGACAGCCAGGCTGCCAGAGGACAGAGAAATGCACAAGGAAATCATCCCCACTGTTATAAGAGCAATGCCACTGCAAAAAGCCCATATTCCCACTGCAACACCAGCCCGGTGATTCCCTTTGGCACCGTGGCCTTCTGGACCACAGGAACAGGCTAAAAATCCATCTGTGCTCTGGCAGGATATTCAGTGTTGCTGGAAAGTGTGTTCAACCCCAAGGGGTTTATTTAAATACATTTGATTCTAATGTTGTTCTAAGGTCATTGGGATATAAAAGCCTGGCTCCTGGCTCCTGTAAAATTAATGTCCTGAGTCTTTGTGCTGTGGTGCAGGACTTGCCTTCCATTCATTAAGTGAAATATCACAGATATATTAAAAAAAAAGTTTAGAAAATACTAAATGGCTGGAGCAGAGAAACCCCCGCAATGCAACAGGGATAAATTCAATCCTTTATCTTCCAAGATAAACATCTTTTCAAGAGCAAGATCTGATCTGCTCCTTTGCTTCACCAGACTCTCAGCCTGCAGAAAAACCAAAGACTTGAACCGCACCAAAGGTGCTGCCCTGAGCCAGCAGACACACCACTGCCATAGGCACAGGAGAGCAACTTTTCCTGCTTTTTCTGACGCATCAGGCTCATTTCAGGCAATTTGCCTTGTGCTCCTGGTGTTTATGCTCACACCGTGGCGTGCGCCCGTGCTTACATGTCGAGTGGGGTGACTTAAGGAGACTGCGTTCAGGCCTGGGAAAGTCCCTCTGTCCTGCAGCCGTATTGGGGCAAGGAATGCCACGAGCTGCCTGCCATCCTGCTCTCCAGCTCCCAGGGAAATGCCACTCGTGGAGATGCAGGAAAAGAGAAGTGCACTGCGGGAGGCAGAGCGGCAGGGAATCCGTGCATGCCTACATCTGCCCGTGCTGCCTGCTGGAGTGGGGTGGGAGACATGGAGGTTTTTACAGCTGCTGGAGCAGGGAGAGAGGAGTGGAGGTTTGCAAGATGCTTTTCCAGCTGTTGGGGTAATGCATCACTCGTGGCAGGGAGAGGGGGTGGATTTGCCTGGGGAGAGGGCACCCAGCAGTGGGGCAGGAACTGTGGTGGCTGAGGAGATATGACCTTTTTCAGCCCCCCACGAGCATGGAGGGGAAGAAAAAGTACGAAAAAGGAAGATATTAGTTAAAATCTGGCAGTGACTTGTGTTGCCTCAGTGCTGAGTCTTGTGGGCATTTGCTTGTTAAATTGTTCAGATTTTCCTGCAAAGATCCCACTCTGGGAAGGTTTTTGATGCAGTCAGGATCGCAGCACAGACACTAACACAGGGCTGGGAATGTGCATCGTGGGGTTTTCTCCTAAAGACCCCCTGCTTCCTTTTGCGGGGGAACTGAAGTTTCCTAACTATTGCTGTGCGATGCTCTGGACACCAATTTCCCGGGGCTGAACCTTCGCCCCTCGGCAGGGTTCAGAAAGCTAAGCGGCGCCCGACCCGCTCCAACCAAGTGTCTGAAATAGCACTGGATGAGGGGATTGTCGGGCCAGTTCACATCGCAAGTGAGAATCCCTGATCAGTGACACCCAGGGGCACTAACGCCGCCCGCAGCACCGGTACAGCCGGGAACACCGGCGGTGCAGGCGGCACCGGTGCAGCCGGTAGCACCGAGACAGCTGGTGGCACTGCTAAACCGGCGGCACGGGCGCAGCCGACGGCACCGGTAGTGCCGGTGCCGGAGATGAGGCGGGTGGCAGGGACACGGCCGGTGTCCCCGCAGCCCGGAGCGAGGCGGTCCCGCCGGGTCCCGCCGGGCGCCGTGCGGTGCGGCCCCTTTAACGCGCGCGGGCGGCGCGGCCCCGCCTCGCCCCGCCCCGCCCGGCCGGCTGTGTGGCGGCCTTAGGGACCGAGCGACCGACCGAGCGACCGCCGCCTCCCGCCGCGCCGGGGCGGGCCGGCCGGGGCTGGGCAGGGCTGGGCTGGGCAGGGCTGGGCGCTGCGGGGCCGGCGCTGCGGCGAGGGGCGGCCCGGCCCCACGGACGGACGGACGGACGGCGCGGCTCGCAGCCCCATGGCTCTGGATTTATAAACACGGCGCAGATGGCGGGGCCGCGTCCCCGCGCCCAGCGCTGCCCCGCCGGCCGCTGAGACGGGAGCGGCGGCGGCGATGGGGGGCGGCAGCTGCCGGCGGGATTAGGTGAGTCGGGCGGGGGGAGCCCCGGGGAGCCCCGGTGCCGGGCTGCGGGCGGGGAGCGCTGGGGGGCCGCTCCGCTCTGCTCCGCTCCGCTCCCCGCAGGTGGGGAAAGGCGGCCGCGTTACGTAAAAATGAAAATGTGCCACGGGAGCTGCTCGCCGGGGAGAAACTTTCTTTTTTTCTTTTTTTTGTTTTTTTGTTGGTTTTGCTGTTTTTGGCCTCAAGGGAACGCGCCGCCCCGGAGCGGCGGGCTTTGGGAGCGCGGGGGAGCCCCGCACTTGCCAAACTGGCGGGGACACCCCTCTGCGGGCTGCGGGCACCCAAGGGCCTTTTTCTACTCCTCTTCCTCTTTCTTTCCTCCCTTTCTCTCAATCCCGCTGTGTTTTCCGGCTGTTGCCCCCCGCGCGTTGGGAGCCGGTGGGTTCGCGCTGCCCGGCAGCCCGGGGCGATGAATGGGCAGCCGAGGGTCACCGGAGCGGGTGGCAGAGCAGCCCTGTGCCCCGAGCCGTGTCACTGCCTGCCGGGGCCACGGCCGGCTGCGGGCACAGCGAGAGCTGCAGGGCTGCCTTCTCGGCGGTGTGCTGTTCACTGTGTAAATATTTACGGGGGTAACTCAGCCGGTGTCTGCAGGCAACAAGTGCACGTTTCTCTGAACCCCAGCTGCGGTCTCTGGAGTGATTGCTTTTTTTCTGTCGATTCCTATAATTTCCTGTTCCCTCTTCTCCCTCGGCCCTTCCTCCTGCTCCCTGCCCTGACAATGCACAAAGAGCAGGCTGCAGTGGGTGCAGGCAGCTGCCTGCCATGTGGGCTGCTGCCAACACCACTGAAGCAGCAAAACCTGCAGGACTCGGGCTGGGGCTGCCTGGGGCGCGGGGCCCTGTTGACCCAACAAACCCATCCCTCCTCGCAGCGCTTTGAACCCTGTGCGAGCCCAGCATGCCTGCAAGGCACTGCTGCCTGCGCTGGAGGCTGCGTCTGCTCCCTGAACTTTGTGTTTTGGGTCAGCTCAAGAATGCGCCGGAGAGGACAGTGCTGCTGGAGGTGATCTGTGCAGTGGGTGTTTCCTAACCCGTTGGTTCGCAGGCATTTATGGTTTGAACTCTTTCGGCGACCTCTCCCTCAGTATTCACACGAAGCAAAGGTTGGGGCTCGGATACCTGAAAATGTCAGGGTTTTGCTGGCATTTGCTGGCATTTTTAATCAGAGTTTGGTGGATGTGATACTGTTCCGCTGGTATTCCTTGGCTGTATGGGGTGAGAGTTTTTCCATTTCCATTTTCCATTTAGCATAGAGTTTTTACATCAGCAAATATAAGTTTGCCGTGTGCTTTACTGATAAAGATTTGGTACTACTACTGATTCATAAGAAGAACCAATGTGAGTTGAGATGACTGGATGAGCATTTCCCTCTCTTCTGGAAGTGGTGCCAAAACTGCTGAAGGGCTCTTATAAAGCTGTGCATTCCTGGATGGTTTTAATGAAATGGTACTTAATTCTCTGAGTTTCACTGCTGACTCGTGGGGTGACTTTGGGATTTAGCTCCAGCCTCTGGGTCTGCCAGCTCTGTGCAGGACCTGTGCCTTGGGTGACAAATTACAGTGAGCAAGGCTCACAGAGTGTGCTGGGGTTAAGTCCCACGATGCCGTGGGAGGCAAGTTTTTGAGTGTGACAAATATTTTATAACTTTAGTTGAGCGAGTTTCAGTGTGAGAGAGACTCTTGCAAAACGTGTTTAGTTTATTGAAAGCAAATGCACTCAAACCTCGGTTTGTTGTTGCCAAAAGGGAAAAAGTAGAAGCTATTTTTGGTGTGAGAGAGGAGATGGGGCACGCACATGTCTGGGGCAGGAAAACACTGGTACTTTGTTCTTCTGGCTTCATGTGGGTGGTGGTTTCTGTTACTTAGCTGTGTGTTTCTGCCAAGTTGCAAAACGTACCTGGTTCTGAAACCCCTGCGGAGGTCAGGGCTGGCTCTACGGAGCTGGTACGGGGCCGCATGGGAACGCCTCCCACGTCAGCATCTCCAGCGCTGGAGAAGTGGGTGGGTGCTTCTGCCTTCACACCTTTGAGCTCCAGGGAGGTGAGTGGCATTTTTTTTTTGCAACAGGATCTGCACTGAAACCATAAACTTGTTTCATGCAAGCCACCAACCAGCTGCTGCTTGGCAATACCTTTCACTTGCTGATGGCTGTGGTTGGATGTGAACCAAGCTGCCTCCAGTGGAGGTTGTACAGTCCCTGGAGCCATCCTGTGCTAAATCCAAAGAGGGTTTGGTTCAGGCCAAGTTCACGTCTTGTAATTAGGAGATCCAGTCTGGTAGAGGCAGTTTTGTTATGATTGGCAGTGATGGTGTGCATGCAGCTGTGCTGATAGCTGCACGTGTTGAGAGCTACTCGTCTCATCTCCACGGCAGCTCTGGACTGCACTAGCTGGAATTGGGTCATAGGAGATATCTTCATCTTTTGTGACATGGCTGCAAATTATTTGTCCCCTTGATGGCTCCCAGTGTTCCTCCCACTGCTGGTTCTGGTTTTTAGTGGTCTCTGCTGAAATACAGTCCTGATTGCAGTCTGGTTTTCTTGGGAGAAACCTGTTTGAAGCCAACTATAATTTATGTGCCTGAGGTACTGTCGTCTTCATGGCCTTGTGGGGAGGAGGAAAGTTACGATCTTACCAGTTTCTAGATGAGTAGGTACAAAAGCAGGATTAAATCGGTAAATTTTCAGAGGTGGGTTTTGAGTGGCTGATTTGCACAGTTGTGAAGGGAAATGGGTTGGAGAGGGCCTTTGGGGTGCAGTACTCCCCACCTCTAACCCAGTGTCTCATTCTGACCAGATCACTTCACAAATCAGAAAACTGAGGCCAGCGGGGTTATGTGAAGTTCAATGTGTCAGAGCAAGTCTGCTGGAGAGCTGGTGAAGAGGAGTCTTTTCTCCATGAGTGCTTTGCTTGTTCAATGTGAGGGCTTGTTACTCCCAGTGGCAAAGTGCTGGTTCCCCCCTGGATTTTGTGCCTGTGAGCAGTGCTCCCCAAATGCAGGCCACGGGCTAGCTGCAGGGGTACGTGAGGATGGAAATCCAGGGCAGTGTGTTCTTAAGAGCACTGTTATTTCTGTGCAGTTGCATTTGTGTGAACTGTGGCTCGTTTTAGTCTTCACTGAGAGTTTTCAACGGAGAGTAGGGTCAGCTCTAATGGAGCTGGAAATGAGGTATAGCAGCACTCGGTCGCCTCTCTGATTAGTGACTGAGGCTTTTGCAGCTGCTTAAGGATTTGGGCATCATGAGGTCATGGATTCTCATCTAGGCTGCTGTGGCACAGGCTCCTGTTCAGCTTTGAAGGGCCCTTGCTGTGTATCGACATAGGAAAGCAGTGGAGAATTGCTATTTCTGGCTGGGCTTGTGCTGGCACACAGGTGTCGAGGTTTCTGATTTGCCCTGTAATGTCAAGGGATAGATCTTTGCACTGCAGTAGAAAATGGAAATGTGGATCATTTAATGAGCGTGGCTAGAGCAGAGATGCTTCCAAAAAAAGGATTGAAGAGGGAGCTGGAGCTCTAGAACAGAGGGCATGAAAATGCCTGTAAGAGCTTGGTCAGAGAGGAGGGATGGATCTGATGGGAAGGGAGGGAGGGCAGAAGAGCAGAAGGAAATGAGCGATTTGTCAGTTTTGGGAAGTGAGCCCTGACCTGAGCATGAGGCAGCAGCGGGACTATACTGGGAATTGAGAAATCTTAGTTGCACCCCCAGTCCTGCTGCCTACCCTGCTTGTCACTTCCCTTCTCGAGGCTACCAGTTCTCCGTTCCTGCCAGCCTGCCTTTGGCAGCTGGAGTCCCTCAGGGGTGTGGGCTGTTCCTTATTAAAGGCAAGGAGGGTGCCCCAGGAGGGGATCTTTCTGGTGAGCAGGCAGTGCTCGCATGGTAGCAGCTCCCCTGCCGTCTTCATGATGGGAAGCTGAGAAATGTGACCTGGCTGAGGTTGGGCAAGCAAGAAGAGGCACTGATTGCTGCAGACCCTGCTGCCAACAGTGTGTGCTTGGCTGCTGAACCAAATCTGGCTTGGAGAGGCCCAGAGAGGAGCCCTGCCTGCAGGGCAGAGGTGCCTGGCACTGGAGGAAAAGCGGTAGAGATGGAGGTGGGTGGCTGTGACTGTGATTGTTCCCACAGTGCCAGGGCTGAAGGGGATCAGGGCCGCGGGGAGAGCACGGCAGCTGGCGTGGTTATGTGCCTGCTGGGTGCATGGAGGATGCTGATAATGGTTAGTGCTCTCTTTATTGCTGCGGAGCACTGAGCAAACATTAATGAATGTAAAGGATAGCAGTTCTGTCTAGTTACAGAGAAGGGAAGTTACTCCAAATTAACTTTATGATCCGTGAAACTGAAGGTTATTTAAAAAAATAATAACATAAATGGAAATGCTGAAGTTTTTCAGAGTCGCTGAGTACGCTGCTTGTTGTTTAATGCCTTCCATTTTTTCACTCCAGTCTGTGTTTTTGGCTCGGGAACAAATTACAACCAATATCAGCTTACGCTTGGATTTGAACCCACATTGCTCTTAGTCAGCTGAAATATTTCCCCTTATCGCCGCTCCCATAATGTTTATTTTAGACCGGATAGCATCATGGCTTTTCTGCTCACTGTAGGGAAGAAGCCAGTCTTTGAAATAGCCCAGCACCTTGGAAAGAAATGATCTCAAAGCCAGTTTGGTTTCTGAACGAAGTACAGCTTAATTTTCCACCAAGAGGTTTATGCAAGGCTGTATCCCAGAACGTTTTGCGGCATTAAAAACCCAGGAGGTGGCAGATGGATGAATTGCTGACAGATTTAAAATTGTACGACAAACATAAAGCATTCAGACGTGAGGCCAAGGCAGGAGGAAGGTTACAGGGAGAAATGGAGGCAGAAAGGTCGAATAAGTTATTCTGGGCAGGAGATGTGCAGGCAAAGACAGACTCCAGTGGGCTCAGCCTGTGAGGGGAAGGGAATCCTTCAACAGGAGGGATGTGTTGAGGAGTATGTTCCCATCAAAATGCGGGGAACCCTTTGTGTCCTGGAGCAATGGTGGGAGGAAGATGATGAGGAGGAAGGGGGCCACGCTCAGCCTTGGCAGCAGTGATGAGGCTGGGAGCAGGGTTGCCCTGGGAGGAGACAACGCAGTGGGGTCCAAACAGCTTCCTCTTGTGGGAAGTGCTCTGAGGGAGAGTGGCAGCATGCAGGGAGGCTGGGCATGGTGTGGGTATTGTCTCCGGAGGCTGCAGGCCTGGCTGTGCCTCTCTGGCTGGGTGGTGCGTGTGTCCAGGGAGGGAGGCAGAGCCGGCAGGATTTCCTCTCTGCGGCGCTGGCTCCTGGGTTAATAACTAACCAAGCAGTCTAGGTTTATCCTTTCATTGTGGAAGAGAATTATTTACATAATACCACTCCACGTAATCTTTATTTAGCATTGTTTCCCTGGTGTAACACAGGACAGAGTGGCGGTGCCCAGAAGTGCAGTTTTGACCTGAATGTGTGGGAAGTTAACTCTTCAAGCTGGGTGTGCTTCTCCCTGCCTGCTCAGGGAACTGGCTGTGAACTGAATAAATACTCCAGTGGTGTGACCATCTACCATAGAGGTTTAGGGACTTGTATGTCTTCTAAACCCTGTTTTCTGCAGGCTCTGGGCTGGTGCTCCGTGCTGGTACCTGAATGTTGCCTACCAGCTTCCTAAGCAACACAGTTTGGGTTTGTCCTGTGCATGTTAGGGCAAGAGAATACTTAGTAATGTGCTCTTCCTTGTCTCTGTGTTGAAGAAGGCAGAAGGAAAGAAATGTGTCAGCCCGTGGGTGGAAGATGACAGGATTTGGGAAGGTTCCTGGTGCAGATCATCCCATCGTCTGTGATCAGTCCCTCAGGACTTGCTGTCTCCCAGGTGGGCAGGTTTCATCCTCCTCAGGGAGTGTTTAATTGCAAGGTCTGGAGGCTTAGGTGGTTGTGTAAAGAGCTGGGGCCTGATTATTGCAACACAGTATGGCGAAGGACTGAACCCTGTGCTTGGATGTCGATGGGATGTGGTGGGAGAATTGAATTGGTGAGTAGGATGGCAAAGTCAGGCTTTCTGAAAATCTGCCTGTGCCTCCAGCCGTGCAGTGCTGGCTGGAGAGGGTGGAGGGTGTCTTTTCCTCTACACTGCGGGATGTGTGGGCTTCTCACAAGCTGTGGCAAACAATGGAAAGTTGGCTTTCTTCTGGAAATATTTTAAAACCTTATAAAATTACTCCAGCAGCTAGATTTTTATAGGACCAGATCTCAGCTGTGCGGTACTTGATCATTTCATAAATAGCTCAGTCTTTGGCCTCTGCAAGCTTCCCAACACTTACCTGCAGTGCTGCAGAAACCCTGGTGGTTTATCAGTGGCAACACCTGGCTCTTAGAGCAGAAGTGTTTACTGCTGCGGCTGCGTGATCGCTCTGGGCTGCTGTTGCAAGGAGCTGGTTTTGGAAGGCTGTGAGTCCCCAGTGATTTACACGGGATTACCTGATGGTGCACGCAGAGTCTGGGCTGGATATTGGCTCGTGGTGCTTCTCCTGCCAGCCTTGCCGGAGGGCCGTGCGGATCCTGTATCGGTTTATGCTGGTGATACGGACATTACTCGCCCAAGCCTGAAACTTGCTGGAACAAAGGTAACTTGTTCACACCCTCTGTGAACCAATTACACCTGGCAGGGTGAGTTTGCATTGGATCAGTGCTGAGACTGTGGCTCTTAGCGTTCCTGATCCACTGCTTGAAGCCCTAAAGCTTTGTCTACTGGCTCTTCAATCCCATGCTGTTACCATCACGCAATTTGCGATACCATGTGGTGTGTAAATCTTGGTTGTGTAACAGAGCAGTGGTGTTTGCTACCAGGGCTGTGTGCTCGGGCAGTTTCTCCAGTCTTTTGGTGGGGTGTTTTTCCTACATCTGGACCTTAGATAACTGTGCCCCCTCTTCTTTGGGCACAAGTGTTTCTTGTGTTTTGCAAAGGGGATGACTATTTCCTGTTGGAAAGACTTCCTCGATCAGGTCCTTACTTTTCTGTGGGTACCACGTCATATAATTCAATTCCATTAATAAACTTTTCAAGCTCCATCTTGAAAGCAGCTACAACTTTTTTTTTTTTTCTGCTTTGCTGCAGAGTTTCAAGCTCATGCCAGAGTGTCAGCTTCATTTCTAGGTCACTGGTCTGCCCTTTCATTTCCCCCTCACGCTCAAGTTGGCCGGCTTGTTTTGATTTGGTAATATGTGAGGTGGTGTCCACAGACAAAACCAGGCAGGCCAGTGAAATTCATGTTTCCCTGCAGCCTTGTTCCTGTTATGTGTGTGAATAATAATTTCCAAATGCTAGACCAGAGGTGATTAAAAACTGTCAAAGAAATAAAACGCAGCAAAGTCTACATTACAGGAATGTGTGTGTTCAGTGTTTTGGGAAAACTCTCTGAACTGACAGTGGAAAAAGCCTTCAGAATTCTTATTTAAAAGGTTTTCTAGTCTTAAATGTCACATATTCGGGAGGTGCTGGTGAGGCAGCCTGAGCATATCCAGGCTCTGCAGGAGGTTGGTTGCTGCTGTCTGGGGGGGACCTGGAGACAGTAGCACTCTCTTTCTGTGCTCTGCCGAGTTGTTTGGGATCCAGAGCTACAGTTGAGATATTTTTGCATGCTGTGGGCACAGGCACCTGGGCAGGCAGCTCAGCAGCACGCTTGTGGCTGGAGCTGCTGAGCGTGACTGGCAAAGGGTGGAGGGGTAAAAGGCTTCTCTGCAGCCTGAGTGGATGCTTGAGTGGAAATGAAGAGCTGAAAATCTTTCTGAGGAGCGGCACATGGTGTCTGCTGCTTGCTCTGAGTGAGTATGAGTGCTTATTTTTTACTGAGCTGCAAGGCAATGGGTGTTCAGAGGTTTTATGCAACTCTGGTGTTGGGACTGTGGAGCAATTGTCATCAGTGAAGATGTGTTGAGCATCCTTATTTTTGGAGCAAATGATCCTGCTGACAGCATGTATAGGAGGTGTCAGCCAGCCCTTTTTTCTTCTTCCTCTCAATTTTTTTTTCATTTGTAGGTTTTAGTCTAGGCTTTATTTTGATATCTTGACAAGGGTGGCTGCTAAAAAATGGTTGTTTTTATTTTTATTTTTGATGTCTGCATGTCTTGAGATGCCATGATTAGAGATGCACATAAAGAGCTGCTGTGGTTTTGGTCCAGAACCCAGCCAGCTGCCAGCAGCATTCCTGAGGGCTGTGTGGTGTTGGAGTGAGAAACACTGCAGGGTTTTGGGTTTTCTCCAGCATTATGAAACAGAAGTAAAGAGAGAAGTCAGCATGTACCTTAAGGGTTGTGTTTTTATTTTAACTCTCTCACTGTGGAGAGCTGAGGTTTGCATCTTCTCCACTGAGACCGGTGCTCGTGAAATCTAACGCACTTCTGTGAATGTCCTTAAACTCTGCCAACAGCAGAGAAGGCTGAGAAATGGGGAATTTGCTTTGCCCGGAGGTGGAGGAGTCATGCTGCAGAGGCAGACACAAGCACCCTGGTTGCTCCTGTTTCCCCTGCCAAAGGCGGTGTGAGTTTTGGTGTTTCAATGAGACAAGAGCTTGAAGCTCCATCTGTGTCTTTTTTTTTTTTTTTTTTTTTCATTTTGTTCAGTTGTGCTTTTTAAATGTCTGTGGATTTCTTCTCAGCAGGAGGTTTCAGTCCCCACACAATGTATTATTGTGTTTGCCTCGCTCTAGTTCCTTGTTTTATGCGGAAACACCTTGAACCTTTGGCTGAGTTGGAAGATGGGTGCAGAGTCAGGCCCATGGCTGTTCCAGGAAGAACATGTCTGTGCACGACTCCTCAGCCTTGAGTTACCCGATTGCTGCTCCAGGCACACCCCTGCCTTCTGATCAGTGTACTTATTTTTGTTTTAGAGGCTGATCCCTAGGCTAAGAAGGCTGCAGCCAGAAATAAGTGAGTGTTCACACTTACCTTTATGAACTTCTTGAGTATTTTGCCAATTAATTCTTAGGTAACTGAGGCTAAAATATCTAGTGTAAAGGACACAGCCAGGAATGCTGCTATCCCTGCTGTTCTTCACTCATTCCAGTTTATACAAAACTTGATAAAGGTGCATGTGCTGTCTTGGCCATTTGCAACCTGTTTTACAAAGCCTCTTAACCAGCAGAAAAAAATGTGTAAATAAATACAACAGCTTTGCCTTGCAGCCTTGCCAAGTCCATTTGGTGTGTGTTGAGGAGGCAGAACAATTAGTTACAGAAGCAAATGGGTCTTCTCCATGTTCTGTGCTCCTGTCACATGGCCATCTCCCAATTTTTTGGTAAGTGTAACAGTGAAATCTGTATCAAGCAACTCTTTAAGGCATGTTCAGAAGAAGGGGGGAGGGGGTAGCTAAAAGCTGAACATTAACCTACTGAGGTGGACCTGAATTGTAGTTTTTGCTGAGATTGGAGCTGTCAAACGATGGTGATTTCTGCTCCCTTTTTCACAACATCTAGCTGATTTCTTCAGCTGTATTTCTGAGATGGGAGGACTTCGGTTGTAGTGTTGGTTGAAGGAGTTTGCCACCTCAGTGCCTCTCAGCATGCTCCTGTCACAGTGCTTCTCTCTCCCGTTATTTTTGACCTGAGTAGTTGAATGAATGTCTTCACCAAGCAGTTGTGCTTTTGTTTAAGTCAGCACTGCTTTGTTGGAAGCATGGGTGCTGCAAGGACAGATGTGGAGCCAGGGGACAGAAAGCCCAAAATCAGGGAAAGATGGCTGTAGTTTACACAACCTGGTTGTGTTTCAAGCCTTTCTTCTGCAACAGTAAATTTCACAGGCCTGAAATTCCCTTCTAACGGGGAGATATTTCCCCCCAAAATTCTGCATGGACCTGCTTGCAGGCGTGTCTGTCTTAATCAGGGGACAAACCAACCAATTTTGGAACAGGTGATAGAGACCCTCAGGTAGGGTTCTGTTGGCATTCCTGCAGCAGCAGTTTCAGCTTTCAGTCATGCTCAGGCAGTGTTGTAGCACTTCAGTCATTCTGCCATAGTCTGGGAAGGTCTGTGGCATTTGCTCCCATAATGAAGTGCTTGGTTCAGAATGGTGGTTGGGAATGTTCCTCCTCGGCAGGGCTTGGGCTTTTCACATTGCTGCTGCTTTGTGCTTGCTGCCTGCTGCAACACCTTTGTTCCTTGAGTCTTGCTTGTGCACCCCGGGAGACTCAAGTAGTCTGTGCTCCTGTGCTGTGGCTGTGCCTTTCCAGGGAGAACTGATGAGGAGGAAAGTTGGGCAGATGCCATCCTCTGTGCTCTGTGGCAGCTTCTGCACACATCAGTCCTGGCTCAGTGAGGCACCTGATGAGCAGAGAGTGAGAGGAGGGTCCTTTTCCCGAGGGAATTAAAAACCGCTCTGCCACAGGAGCTTTGCTGAATTGCAAATTGCTTTTTCTCTCCCACTCTCTTCTAAATCTGCTGCTGTTCCTGAAGTGGCAGTAGATTTTACTCATGTGTGCTAGTGTATGGGTGAGAGTGTGCTGCAGAGTAGAGTTGTAAGCAACTGACATGATGTTGATCATAATGTAGCTAATGACACTTAAAATATTTGCTTGTTTGTAATATGCTGTGGTCTCTTCCCAGGCACAGAAATTGACAGACAAGCTTCAGCTGTATTTGGCATGGTGTTTGGAGAGATGGACAGCTTCCTGTCACTCCTTTGACAGATGGGCTTTGAATTTTTTAGAGAAAACAGAGCAGCTTTTTGTTTTTTCTCCCCACTCAAAACCAACCAACCAAAAGCCAAGTGGACGGCAGCTCTCGCCTGCATTCTGTTTATTTCTACATGCAAATGCATCTTCTTGATGTGTCATTAACCTGGTTGAGCTCTGGTGCTATTTTTAGCAGCCTTCTGGTGCATGGACAGGGAGCAATTGCAATAAGCGTTTGTGAGCAGCAGCCCAGGGTGAGGGGGTTGGCACAGAGCCCAGCGTGTCCCCGGGGCAGCAGGTTCCTCCCTGCCCGGCCGGGGGGCCTGGAGGGGCTGCATGAGCTCCCCTGCCCCAGTCCTACCCAGGGAAAGCTGTGGAAAGCATTGCTCTTCAGTTCCTGTGGCCATGGTAACCGACTTGGATGCATCAAACTTGACTAATTAACCTAATGGAGAGTCGTTTCCAGGCTGACTCTCTCCCCTCAGATTTCAGAGCAGAACTTGTGTTGTCTGATCTCCCTGTACCTCTGCAGCCAGCACAGACTTTCTCAGAGTGGTTTTTTAAACACATTTCTTTCTCAGGTCAGTTTGAGTTGGGGAGGATGGCTCAAATCGATCTGATGACTTGGGTTCTTCTCTTGCTCTGCATTCCCCTCTCTTGATAATCTCTCAGATTCCCATTGAAGGAAAGTCCCAAACTCAGATCGAAAAAACTTGCTCTGATTTCTTCCTTGGACTGGGTGAGGTGAAAATGGATACTTTCCTGCCTCTCTCGTTTCCATACTGCAGGATCTCTGCCACCCTGACTTCCTGTTTAAAAAACTGTGAAATCCTCAGGCTTGAAACAAAACAGCACATCCTGGAGATGTCTGTGCACATCTTCAGGTTTCCTCATCTTAATATACTAGTTCAAGGCATTGCTGCTTTGCACTGTTTCTCCTGGGTTTAATTATTATTTCAGTGATTGGAGCTGCAGACTGCAGCAGGGACTTAAGAGTTCAGCCTCAATTAAAACCCACCCTGTGCCAGGCAGATAGCAGCAGGCAGCTCTGCTATTCTCAAGTGTCTCCAGCAGTCCATCGAAACACCATGTGATCGGCTCAGTTGAGAAATCTGAGTAGGCAGAAAGCAGTTTCTGGGATAAACCTTGCGAGTGCTTCTCAAAATAGCCTGAAAGCAAGGTTTTGCTTTCCACAGCCACTCTTGGTCCTTGAGGCTGTTCAGAATTTTACGTGGATTACTAAATATTGTGAAGGTCTGATCTTCAAAAACCATAAGAACCTTTTTTTTTTCCCTCCTTTTTGATGCTGCCTCTGGTATATTTAAACTTAAAGGATTTGCATTTTCATGTCTTTTTAGCCTTAATTGTAAGTGCTGGGACCTTCCTTACTTGCAGTTCCAGCTTTTTATATTTTTCAGCAAAGCTGATGACCTCGTGTTTGACCCTTGGAAACCTCTTGGGCAGCCCAGCAAACAAATGTGCTGTGAGAAGAGCACATGAGAGTAGCCTGAGCTGTTACACTGGTCAGTCATTGACCAGAACTCTTGTTTTTCTTCCTTTTAAGATCTGCTTAATCATTGGCATTGCAGCCCCTGCTGTGCTGGGCACCTGGAGGGGTTTGCTGGCTGCTCCCCGTGATGTCCAGGGTGATGAGGGGGGTGGCAGGGGGGCTTTAGAGAGTCCAGCGCTGTAATCAGGTTTTACTGGGGAAGAGATTGTCATTGATATCCCTGGGATTTGGCATCTATATAAATACACAAGCCAAGCTCTGTTTAAGTGTGTAGGTTCATGTCAGTTCATTAGTCTGGGAATGGGGCCGGCAGCATCCTAAGACCATGGTCCTTCCGTGGAATTTCTATTCCCAGTAAAACCCACAATCTGATGAGGTGGGACTTGCTGAGGGTAAATCCCTGTAAATGCTGGTGCAGCTGGAAGTGACTGCTTCAGACATGGCTGGTTTCAGGCCAGTTGAGAGACAGGGATAAAAACTGCGTGGCTAAAACTGATGGGGACTAGTGCCCAAGGGCCAGGGTGCTCTATGGATGACTGAAAGCTTGTGAAGCAGCTCTGAGATCTCAGAGTCGTGAGTTGTTTTTCCACCCTTATTTACTGTAATACCTCTGGATGACACGGAGCGTTCAGGAGATGCTGCTAAACTGAATTCTACAGCTGAATTCACACTGAAGAAATGAGAATTGCTTCTTTTTGTTGGGGAAAAAATAAATCTGCTTTTATCACATCCTTGTTATCCTTGCAGCTTGTGGCTTGGAAAATGAGAGAAAATTGATAGTGAGGGCTGACTGACATATGGAGAGAGGTAAGATCCTGACTTTCTGTGGGCCTTATTTCATGAACTTTCAGGTCCTTCATGCGTTTGCTGATGTGTCAGTGGAACTGAATTTTGTTGGCAAAAATGTGGTTTGAGTGGATATCTTAGATTAACTCTCAATTGCCTGCCTAAGGGTGATTTTGAGCAAGGTTTCCAGGAGAATCCCTGCACTTTCTGTGTGTTTGGCTGTTGCTCCCCTCTCCCAGACTGGCTGTCTGCAGGAGGGGCTTCTCTGCCTGTGCTCTGTGCTCATGTACTGTGTGGAAGCCATGAAAAATGTCGTTCAGATGACAGTGATTTGGGGTAGCTCTAGAAAATAATTTTCTGCTGGTGGATAGTACCAAACTATTTCCTTTCACCCACCCCCTCCCTTCCCCAAAACAAAAGAAGAGATGAAAGGATTCATTAGGAATTATTCACTCAGCTCTGCCGCCTGTCTGAGATCTGGCTGTCTGCGTTCATCCCCCAGCTCAGGGAAGGTCAGAGGGCATCTCCCTGGGGAGGATTTGCTGTTGACTGAATTGCACTCTGTCATTATCCTGCTGGATAACGAATGCAGTGGCCTCATTGGCACTGGCTTCAGAAAAAGCACGGTCATCTGCATGTGGCCTTGAGGTGAGAGGCGAAAACCTAAGGAGAGCAGCGTGGAAAACCTCATCTTGTGGGAAAGATACAGGACAGAGCCAGGCAGTTTGGCACAGAGGTTTACTTGCTGCATGATGCTGAGCAGGTCTGTAGCTGCTCTGGACCTCTGCATTATCTTGTGGGGGAACACAGCAAGAGGGTTTAAAGGACTAAACTCCATCTGATGGGGTGAAACTAGTTAAAGCTGCTCCTGTTTTCTTCAGTAGAAAATGTGGCATGTTTGTGACACAGTTTGAGATATTTTAATGAGACTTAAACAATTTTTTTTCTTTGTTTTGTTTTCAAATAGGTTTCCTGAAAGAAAAACATACAAATCCCCCTGAGCTAATTGGTGTGTGACTTGAATTCAGCTGCTACCTTGGAAGAGCTTTTCCAGCAGCTGATCTGAAAACAGCCTTACCCACAATATTGTGGGTTGTCAGTCAGTGCTAGAGGATCTTGAAGTTGCTGGTGGGAAGGAGAGAGATGTGTTTTGTTTGATATGCTTCATCTTTTAGTTCAAGTATCATATCATACTCAGAGCTCTGTGAAAAAGACCCTAATGGAGAGAAGCTATCAGAGGGATGAAAGTCCTTGTGGCTGGAAATGAGTGAGAAACAGTACGGGTGCCAGAGCCTGTTGGGCTGGCTGAGGAAGTAGATAGACCTGAAGAAAATTTGCATTTTAAGCACCAATTTCGAATGTTACCCACTGCCTTGTGCCTTGATCTTCTGGCAGCCACTGGCTTGGAAGGGCTTAATGCTGTCCCCTTCCAGTGTGTGGTTGCACGTTGCTGAACTGCACTGGGGGTGGCCAGATGCAGCTCTGTGAAGTAAAGTATTAAGCTTCAAATGTTGGCCTTCATTGCCTTCAGGCTAAGTTGGTTCCCTGGAAGATGCTGTGATAAAATTGCTGGCCTAGGTAATTTGTGTCCTGATGATGAGCAGCAGAGAGGAGGGCATGAGTTTGTGTGCCTGCTTATTGCTGTCATCTGTCTTGCAATCAGAAATTTATGAAATGGCCTTTTGTGTTACAGTGCAGGGCATGCGAGTGCATATTTAAGTGGTTAGTAAATACAGTTAGTTGCTAGATTGGATCAAATCACCCTCTTAAGAAATACAGACAGTGATGTTTCACATCTGGATGTTCTGACAGTAAAGTACAGGAGGAGGTGGTCTTAGTGACTTTAAAATCTTATACCCGAAGCAGGGCAATAATTATTTAAAATCACTATAATTCTGCTACCAGCATTAAAGGATATAAAATTACCCTGTGCTGTAGTAAAAAAAAAAAAAAATACAGCTGCCTGGAAAAAAAAATGCAGGACAAAGTGTGTGTGACTGGTTGTGAATCAGTTTAATTTCTTTTGGGGGTCTGACCCTCTGGATTCTTACCACTGCAAGAAATCCTCCTTGGAAGGGCTGTTGTCTCCGGGCTGGTGCTCAGCTGATTGATGCATGACCAAGTAGTAGCTTGTAGCATTTATGAACTAGGGCAGAAGTAGATCCCTTATTCAGACAGAGCTGTATAAGCCTCCAGTGTTCTATACTAGGCCCCAAATTTGCCTATGTTATAAATAAGTCTGTGGCTGTGTGCTTGTTTCTTTTTTTTAAGCTGAAGGCAACCCCTTAAGCTCTTTTCTGCAGGTCTGTTCAAGCTGGGGCATGGGGAATTCCTAAGAGGATTATCATGGTTTACTTGATACAGAACTTGAACTTGAGCAATGGCTTATCTTATCAGTGATAAAAGACATGGAAATGAAGTTTACGTAACCGAAGAGGCCTTGAACTGTGGCTTTTTTTTTTCTCTTCTGGAAACTGGAATGACAGATCTCCCGAGTTCTTCTCTCCTCACAACTGCAGTGTTTGTTATCTGGTGTGTACTGTCTGCTTACCACTGGCATTTATTTCCAGTGCTGTGTTTGGAACTGTTCTCTGAAAAAAAATTAAAGGAGTGGAGGTGGAAAGCAGCAGAGGCTTAGCAAGAAGAGCTGTGGGCATGTTCTGCTTTTGCTGGAAAGCTTGGTGTCTCTCCTTGCTGGAGAGACTGGTGCCACTCACAGCTTGCTTGCAAACTCCTGCATTACACTGAGCTCAGCAGGTGATTTGAAGAACAGCAGTGAGCAGATCCGCTTCACCAGTGGGCTGTGAGCATGGGGCTGGAAAGGCTTAAAAGCTGTGAGTAAACTTGACCCTGAGAACCAGAAAAGGCCTGGGAATAGATGAAGGTGCCCTGTCTGTTCCCATTGGAAAAAGCAAATGAGTGGGGAGGACCAGGATAGTCTCTTTGGTGGCAGCTAGAAAATAAATCCAGTGTGTGCTGGTGTGCTGTGGCTCTGCTGACAGGTCACTCTGGCTCAGGGGGGATGCAGAGCCCAAGTTTCTGCATGGGTGAGGGAGCTGCTGCAGCACCCCAACTGCTGCTGCTGCAGGAGAGTGGCCTGAGCATCACAGCTCTGATCTCACCTCCCACCGACCCTGTTGGCCGTGCCTGCGTGGGCTGTGCTGAGCAGCTGTGTGCCCAGCAGGGCTGCAGAGCAGGACAGGCCAGGCCACCTGCTCACCTGCCCTGAGCACAGCACTGGCTCCCTCTGGCAGCCTCTGCTACCTCCCCTCTGCAGGGGGAAATCCACAATGCTCAGCAAACAGGAGCCTTTCCATCCTGCCACATTGCTGTGGGTTTGCTTGCCCTGGTGTCCTACACCTGCTTTGCCTGTGCTGCGTGGGAGGAATTTTATTTTTTGAGCTCTTGCTGTCACAGATTGTGACAATGCCACAGAGGTCTGGGCCGCGCCGTGCTTCCCACAGAAGGGCTCAGCAGACAGTCGAAGGCTGGCAAGCTGACAGCACTTATTAGAGGTAACCTTCAGGAAATGCCACACACAGCCCTCGCTGAGCTTTCTGGCTCCAGGCGCATACAGTATTTACACCATGCTTCTTGAGTTTCCCTGAAGGCTCTCAGCCTGCAGCTGCCTTTCTGTGCTCTCTCTGCCACCTGCCCTGTGTCCTCATGCTTCAGTGCCTGGGGTGGGTTCTGCTGGGCTCCTCTGGCAGCAGCCCACCATGCTGGGAGCTCTTCCTCTGTGCGTGGCACAAAGGTCATGTCCTTTGGCCTCCTAAAAGGTGCTTGTGGTGATCCAGTTCAGGAGCACAGGGTAAAGCCAGCACCAAGTTTTCACATCTGTGTGTGCACGGAATGAGCTGTTAAAAAGTGCAGCATTTGCACAGTGGCTCTTTGTTAAAATACGAGAGAATTACATGGGATCAGCTCTTTTGACTAAGCAGGTGACTTGCTTGAGTGGCTGTGTGTGGAGTTAAAAGCCAAACCCTGAGTGCTAAGGTTTGAAAAAATTTTTCTCAGCTTGTCTTGGTGGTGCTTTTTCATCCTACATGGGTTGGGAGGAAGGAAATGCGATACTATCTGGTTCTAGTAAATGATAGTGCTGAACAGCACCTGAATACTTTGTGGTGCCAGAGTCTGGACTGGGTAGATGTGGGAAGGCAGTGTTGTGCACCCCATTGGGACGTTTGTGCCAAAGGTCAGTCAAGTATTTTCTCTGCTTCCTGGCTGAGAGGTTGGGGAATGTATATCTGAAGGGTGGGATTACAGGATGTGCTCAAGGAACTCCAGCCTTGCTCTGCTGCCCCCAGAGTTGGTAGCTCACGTATCTTCTACAGACCAAGAAGTGATTTTTTTTTTTTTTTTTTTTTTTTTTTTTTTTCTTTTCCCCAGCACCAGAGGGCTGGAGTTGATCTCAGGTTCAGTTGCCGGAATCTGTTTGGCTGTTGGATCCACCCACTCTTTGTCCTGCTGCTTGTAGTGTGCACAAGTTGTTTGATGCTCTGCTCCCTTCAGTGAAGCATCAGCTGTGATCCTTCATGAGTGGATCTGCTGTATGGAAAGCAGAAAACTGCTGTCCTCCTGGATGTTACCCTGTTTGGGGAGATGGGAACTCACTGGTGCTTTGCCCTGGTGGAGTTTCCCTCTGTTTTGGCACATGCACTTACAGAGGTATAAGTCTTTCCTCCCTGCTACCTTGTGAGAACTGTCAGAGGGGAACCCATGGGGTGACATTAAAATCCCACTTTATTATTGTTAATTTCCCGTAATACTTAGGCTTGGAGCTTGTGGTTGCTTGGACGTGCTCAGTGGGGAAGAGCAGGATAGACTGCCTCAAGCTGAGGTCCCTTGGCTGTGTCAGCTCTGAATCCCCTGCTCCTCTGGTGTGGATTTAATTTCCACGGTGCTGCAAATGCTTCCCCAGTGCCCAGCTATCAATTGAAAAGCAGTGGGGGGGGTCTGCGGGGGGTGGCGATGGTGGGGAATGACTTGTGGTCTCCATGGCAACCTTCAGACGATAAATGGATCAATGTGCTGTTCTGCACCATCTGAAACTCAAGTGGTGCTGGCTAAAGCTGGGGGCTGCCTTTGCCTGCCAGATCCTGCTGTGGGGTCATTAGTGTGAGACGGCTCAGCGCGAAAGCCTTCCCATCAGTGTGTCTCCAGGATCTTGCTGGGTTTGCCACAGTGCATGCAGGGTTTGTGCTGGAAGCCCAGACTTGGCTCACACTTGGGGATTTGGGTATCTAGAGCTGCACCACTGCCTTGGGCTTAGGTGCTGTTATGGGCAGCTGGCCAAGCATCCAAGTCCCTGGATTTGGAAAGGGTAAAGATAAATGTCTGTCTTCCCTTCCACCACTTTTTAAAACCTCCAGCTCTTCCTGTGCAAGCACAGGGAGATTGATACTCCTGCATCTTGGGGCATCAATGCATTTCCCTTGCATCAGGAGGAAAACTGTTGCCTTCCATTTTACAGAGGGGCCTGGAGAGATGAGTTGCCAGAGGCTGCACCTGAGGCTTGTGATGAAGCTGGGACTACCTCACACAGATCTTGAGAGTTTTCTGCCCAGACTTACATCTGAGATAAATACTGGTGTCTGTAGTGCTCTTCACACCTTGATTTCCAAGTGCCTTTTGGGGTGATTGGGGGCACTTTGATTCCTTGGCCAAGTCTGTTTGGGCAGGGATGTGGGTGCATTTCATTTCTAATTCGTGGTGTTATGTTTCTAATTTTGTTAATGCAGACACGGAGACCTGCTGTCTGCAGTGGGGTGGAAAATCCCCAAAGTATGCTCTGAAACTACTTTCTGTTGTGGTTCTGTCTGTCCAGCTCTGC
This sequence comes from Entomyzon cyanotis, assembly GCA_024500445.1. Taxonomy (NCBI): domain Eukaryota; kingdom Metazoa; phylum Chordata; class Aves; order Passeriformes; family Meliphagidae; genus Entomyzon; species Entomyzon cyanotis. The sequence goes on from JAKEPQ010000852.1 coordinate 1,805,068, forward strand.
CTGTAGCCCCTGGCATGTCCTGTAAGCTGTTAGTGGGGCAGTGGCCTGTCACATGTCCAAAGGCCCCTTTTGGAGATCTCTGTTGCTGCTTATAAAGGCTCAATTGTGGGACAGTCTGGCCAAATGATCTGAGCTCGTAATTCTGTGCGGTGCAGTGCTGAAATGTCCAAGAAATCTGCCATCTCTGTTGCCTTGTGAATAATTTATGGATCTCTTGACTGCAAGCTCATAAAAATCGATAACTCTTCGTGGATTTTTTTTTTTTCCCAGCAGCAGCTTGGTTAAACTCTTCCATTCTTTTGAGTTGCTGATATTGAAAGGCTGTGGCTTGCTCGCTTACCTTGAGCCATGTTTTCTTTTTCACAGCAAAATTGATCTGGGCTTTTCCACAGAGCTGTGAGTCGCTGTTCCTCACCAGGATGTTGGACTCAGGTTACTGCAGGAGACAACCTCCCTTGCACCTTTTCCATGAGCTATTGCAAGTGTTTGGGCTGTTAAACCTCCTGCTCTGAGGCAAAGCTGCAGAGCTTGGAGAGGTTGAAGTGTTTGAGGATTGTGGCACTGGCTGAGAGGAGGTTTCAGCAGCTGCTGGGAGTAACCTGCAGCACCAGGCCAGTTCCTGCCAGTGGAACTTGCAGCCCTCTTAGCCCAATAATTTGGATATGGATATGTTAATTTATTCCTCTAATTTCTAGGCCTTTCTCTGAACACTGAAGCGCTCTGATGATCTTTGCTCCCTGTCAGGCTTGGAAACGAAGCCTGAAGTGTACCAGTAACAGCTGTGCCCTCTGTGTTGGGTTATTATCCTTTCAGAATTTAATAACGTGACACCCCTTTTTACTGGATAGCTTGTCCTTCCCTCTAGGAACAGATCGATAACAGACCTTGTATCTGCTATTTGGATGTAATTGCTAGTGTCAGCTGATGTCTAGTGCTGTTTCTCCAAACAGCCCTGGGAAGCTCAATAGGCTGTGGGGAGTGAGGATTTCTTTCCCAGATTGGTGCTGCACATCCTAGATACCTGAAATGAAGAGATGGTTTTGCAGAGAAGTTTCCCTGCTTCCTTCTCTTTCTGCTTGTATTTGGTGATATATGGGCTGTGAGCTGGGGAGGGGGAGAGGGGAAATGGAGCCTCCAAAGGCAGTGGTGGATAACTGTGTCTGAGCCACGATGCTGTGTTTGGAGGACTCCAAGGAAATTAAAGCTGACTGCTTAGCAATGGTCTCGGTCTGCAGAGCATACAGATTTCATAGGTTGGCTGTAGATGATGGAGCAAGGGTTTGGCTTTGAGGGGGGAGAAGGCAAGAGGGTTCTCCATTGCAAACAATTTATTCTTGCTGAGTCTTTAGGGTAATTGTAGAGGGTAATTGCTGTACTTTCATGCATCTGATCCATGGGTTGCCTGGGGAAGAAGGAGGAAATGATTCAAATGCAGTGCAGGGGGTGTAGTAAATAGGGGAGGTTTACTACAGGGCTACCCACCCCCTGCCTGCTCCTCCCTCTTCCTCATTCCAGTTTTCTCCCTGGTTGCAGGGAGCCTTTGCTGGGGTAACTGATGGCATTCTTAGCTGTTGGGAGGGAGATGAGGTGAATTGTGGGTAATCTGAGGACTATTTTTCAAGGAAGCTGTACTTTTTTTAATGAGTGGGTTTGAGGTGAGGATTACGTGCATGGAAATACAGTACTCAGAAAATAGAGGAATATAGTAACTATAAAAAAAGTCTGCAGTATCTAGAACTAAAAAAAGACTTTATAAATATTTCCTAGCCATGGGGTTGGCCTGTGTAATCCTACAAGGGAAGAGAAGCTAAGTGATTGATGCTTGGCTCCATCCTGAGACACAGAGTACTGTATTAAATATGGTTGCCTCTTGGTATCACAAACGTAACAAGAGGCATAATATGAAGTTACAGCCTGGGTAGCTGTCTGGGAGAGATCCATGGGATGACATTCCTGCCTCATTTCAGTCTGTGACAAAACTCCCATAGATGGAGTCAAGGCTGAGCTCCTGCTCTGTGTATTTGTTTAATCACCCTGTCTCCAGAGAATGCAGAACTGCTGGGAATTGCAAAACCATTTCATTAAGAATCCTTGATGCCCATTTTACTAGCTGGAAGCTGCGTGCCAGCATGGGCATATTTTTGTTTATTTATAACACCTGCATTTACGGCGCTGCGCAAATCATGTGGAGAATGGGATGAGTACTTAAAACCCCGGGGGGGAGGTATTTGGAAATATAAAACCTGCCCTGTGCAGCTGCATGTGCTTCCACTGACCAGAGCTGTGACCCACAGTTGGCCTGTGCTATGTACTGCGCTTCCCTCTCTTTTATTTTTTTAAATTTTCATTATTATTTCTATTTTTGTACCCAACTAAACTGAGAGGTGGAGGGGCGGGAGAGCAGAACAAGATAGACAGATATAATGGGGCTAAATCCTGCCCAGCTGTTTTCTCAGCAGCCATCTCCCTTACAATCCCAAGGAAATAAATGCTCCTCTTGAGGGTCCTGTTGGTTAATGATGATTTGAAGAGTGCACACAAACATCTCTGCAGATGCAGCCTGCCTGTGAGATTCCGGTCATGCAGCGAGCCCTGGGACCCTGGTCCTCTCGCATTCAGCGTGATGATAAATCATTCATAGCCTCAGCAAATGCAATTCTCTTCCTCGCTCTGCACATAAACAGTCCAGGACCCTGAAGAAAGCCTGTTTGTAGTCCTTGGAGGATGAGGCAAATGCTGTGACAGCTGGGAGGATCTGAAATTAAAGTTATGGGAAAGGCTCTGAGTGCATGAGTGTAAAAGCAATTTGGTATGGGTGGGTGTTTTGTTTTGTAGCTGTTCTAGGGTGATGAAGGGACAACAGGGATGTGCTTGTGTCCTGACAAATCAAAAGTATTGCTGTGCTTATATCCCTTGTTTTGTAGGGATCTGATTGCAAAGATTGATTGTGATGCGTTGTATGTGGTTCTGGTGTTCAAGATAAGGGGAGAGGTAAAGAGGTGGTGGAGTGGAGAAATGTAGGAGTTCTTATTGTAGTTGAGTAAAATGCAGTTTTGTCAAGGTCTCTGGGTTTTGTTTGTTCCACCGTGAAGTGTGCAGCAGGTTGGCTGGGTGGAGGGTGAGCCTGGAGTCAGCTACAGCTTGGAGAAGCAGCCTTGTGTAATATCCAAAGCAGGGAGGAGTGGCAGCTGTGTCCCCAGGAGCTCCTTATGCTGATGCTGGAGTGGAAGGGAACTGTGAGGGAGGAATGGGACACTGTGTAGACACCAGAATCTCAGTGTGCCTTGCTTCAGGTCTGGTTTGAGCAGCCCTGTTCAGCTCCTGGCCAGCATGGTGCTGTTTCTGTTAACATCCATGCTTGCTTCCCCCTTTGCAGGCAGTTCGTTGGTATTTCAGCCCTAATCCCCTGGAAACCCCAGGCAGGAGGAATGCCCTTGGCCATTAACAGCTGGCAGCTCTGGCCAGAGTGTGGAGAGGAGGGTCACTGGCCTGCATAGCTCCATTTCTTGCTGTTCCAAGCAGAGATCCGGCCCTTAAACTTCACTCCAGTCTAATTTGGGTTTCTGGTTATGAGTGTTGCATGGCGAGCTGCTACAGGGAGAGGGAAAAACACACATGCACCTACACGCGCTCTGGAAATATGTCAGAATCGGGCTTGCTGGGAAGCTCAAGCCCAAGCATGACCTACTTTGAGACTGTTATAATCTGCAGGGGAATGCCCTCTGGATTAGATCAGCGTGATCCTATCAATTTGTGCTTCAGGCTGGAGGAAGCACTGACTAAAGTTGCTTATTTTCCCCTTTTGTGCAGGAAGTTTGTTTTCTTCTTTCATTTTTTTTTCTTCTTCTTTTCCTTCTAGCACTGAGACTTCAGACCAGCAGAGCTATGTTTGACAAGTACAACAGCCTTGGGCTCTGCTTTTCTATTATGGGTCTGTGCTGAACACCTTCTTGCTAGAAAGCTTTTTTCTGTACCATGGAACAGCAAAGTCCATACTTGTTTGTCTCTCGACATAGTTGTCTGGCAGAGGCTCTGGTCCTGGACATGGAAAGATGCTGCAGCTGGTCCCTCCAGTACCATTTTAATATTCAGCTGTTTCAATCTGTTTGTTTGGGTTTGTTCTTTTTGTCTGATCTGCTGCACTGAGAGATGCTTTAATAAAATGTGAGAAATTTTCCAACCCTTGCCTTTCCTCTTGTCACCAGCCATTGTTTATGTAAGAGCTTGGAATCTTTATTTTTTTCCCAACTGAAAAATTGCTTCCAGAGCTCAGCAAGGATGTGCATATCCACAGCAAGAAGGAAATAAACAGCGAGGCTGCATTTAATTTCAGTGTCTGCCAGAAAGTGGGAAGCCAGTACTTGCCAAGGAAAGATTTTTGGAGTAGAGGTGTACCACACTTAATTTTCCAGGAGACTTTCTGAAAATAAAGAAGCTGGAATGGAAATAAAGCTAGCTGTGATGAAGAGAAATTGCTACCCGTTGGCTGGGAGTTTGGCCTTTGATTGCAGAGGTAGCTTTGCCTCGGGTGACTCTTGGGGGCTTTCAGAGAGGCTTTTCTCCCATCTGCAGTACCTGGCACAGCAAGAGGAATGAGGAGTGAGGGGTGTTTGGTCCACTGGTGTGAATTGTTCTGCCAGACTTCAAAGAGAAGTGGAAATACCTAATCTGTCGCTTTCAAAGGGAGGAATAAAATATTCTGATAGATTCTAAATGGAATCACATCAGCAGTGCCTCTTCCACCTTTGCCTTTGAGCTGCTCACTGATCTTTCTGATTGGGGTAATGCAGTGAGGAGGATACAGTATTCCCTTGAGGGGAGCAGCTTGTGAACATTACTGTTCAGTCAGCCTGAAAAGCTCTATTACAGACAGATTTAGACCCGTCTTTGTGCGCTGAGAGGCACAGCCTGGGTTCCGGGAGCAGCCTTTGTCTAGAGGACAGGTGCACGTTGGGCTGAATTGTATTTACCCTTTTTATCTCCTGCCTGCACCACTTTCACCTGCCATCTCGGGGAGGGGGCTGCTGAAAGGGGTGGAGAGGCTGTGGTTATCTGCTCCATGGGGCCCAAGCAGTGAGGCATCTCTCCTGCACGACTGCAGCATCGCTTGCTCAGTCCCATCCGCTTTTGGCAGCTCTCCAGACACCTAATGAGTTGTCCTCTGTGAGACCGGGAAGGTGAGGGTAGAAACAGATTTGCAAACAGCCCAACCAGTATTGATTTTCTTCATTTCCCACATATCCTGCCAGGTTTCTGTGCAGCAGCCTGGCGGCTGGGAGTCGTGCTCGTTGCCAGCGAGACTGGAGTGAGCTCACAGTGTCAGTGGGGTGATGTGGGGAGCTGCCTTGCCATGGCTATAGGGTTTCCCTGTGAATGTGGTCAAGCTCAGTTGGTTGTCATGTACAAAACTGGGTGATACGTGCCTGATGTTGGCTGTTTCTTTTGCTGTCTTATGTATTTCCATGCCTTAGTGGTTGAATTTCAGTCCTGAGAGCCTGGTCTTTTTCTGGAAAAAGTCTTCCAGAAGACTTTTTCTTCTGGAAAAAGTCCCAGAAGGTCTCTGTGTGTTACTGAGAGCTGCTGAAGACAAGCGGGGGAGATTAAAGTCAGGTGGATAAACCATCAGCCTTGTTAAATGTGCTGTGAGAGTGTCTTCAAGGTTTTGTCTGTGTTTCCAGAGTTCTGTAATAGCTTGCATTGAGCTTGAGGAGATGTCATGTAGGAGTTTTTGGATCCGTATGAATATGGAAAAGGGAGAGGATTTCCTGAAAGCACAGTACAGACTGTTCTCTGTCTTGCAGCCACACTGGCACATTTGAGAACATACCTTTTATCTCTGTCGTTGTGCTCTTCTTGTCCATCCCTTGAGGAATTTCAGCAGGACAGATGGGATTGTTCAGCCTTCACAGAGATCCAGCTCTTCCCAGCTTCCCTGTAGTGGGCCTGCCTCTGATGCTCTTTGAGTACTGAGCCTCCCACGTGTCCTGGGGAGACCACAGGCTTCCCTGTCTTGCTCTGCAGAAGCAGCACAGCTGGAAACAGCAGAGTTAGTGCCAGCTGCTCACTGACATGCTGTGGGATTGGGCTGCGTCAGGGAGTTTTAAGAGAAGCAGGCTGTAAACCTCTTGTACTGTAAACTGAGGGGGGAGGCATTCCTAGGATAGCCACAGAAATCCATTTCAGGGTGGTTTCGGTGCTCTGGCTGCTGTAAGAGGAGCAGGACTGTTTCCCTCTATGCCTTGAAGCTGTGTGTCTCTTCTCAGCAGGAAGCAGTACACATGGTGGTGTGCCTGGGGTTGCAGCCTCCTCCCATGGCCATACCTCTGGATCATGTCCATTGGGTGGGAGAGTGCCTTTGAGGCAGCTGCAGCAGAGCAGCAGAAGCAGCTCACAGAGAGGTCCCAGCTCTGGCATGTTGCTGTCCTGAAGCACAGCAGGGTTGGCTCCACAGAGCTGTTTGCCAGAGCTGGCTTAGTGTGGCCACAGCTGTCACTTCGGGTGCCAGGGGAGATGATGCACGAGGGGAGGGAGGAAGGAAAAGTTCCCTTTGAAAAATGGCAGCAACAGCAGGAGAGCATCGAGGGTGAGGCCTATTGATTACACGCTCATCTCAGTTTCTTTTGTGCCTCTCTTCGAAGGCACAACTGTGTGGACAAAGAAACCCTGTGCAGCAGTCTGAGGAGGATGGTGGTGGAGCTGGGTCTGTTGTGGCCTCTGGGAACTGAAGCTGTAGCGTCTGATCTGTTTGGTCTTTAACCAAACTCTGCCAGCAGTCCTAACTTCCTGGAGACAGCAGGACATCCCTGTTCAGACAGGCTTCCTGGAAGAGGTCTGCTCTTGGGATGGGGTCTGAGCTATCTGGTGAAGGCAGCTAGCGTGTGGGCTTGCTGATCAGCTCTGAAATGTTGAGGATGTCTTTGTGCGTCACTGTAGGAATCCATAAAAGTCCTGTTCATGCAGTTGGCATTATAAAGTTTAAAGAACCATTTATGCAGGGAACTAGTCTTGACCCTAGAAAGAGATAGCTGGCTCAGCAGCTGCATGCAGCTCAGTTGTCGCCACATGGTCTAGGATTTATCCTCCTTGTAAAACGCTGCATTTAAAGAATGTTTCCCCCAAAGCCACTTGTGCCACATTCTTTGTGTATATTCCCTTATCTTTCAGCTCCTTACTTTCCAAGTACAATACAGATTAGCTGTGGAGAATGTCCAGCCCCTTTGGAGGTGGGCAGTGGTGGCTGTGAGCCATCTTCTGAATTGGGAAGCTGAGAAGAAGGATCAAAATGGTTTACCTGTTTGGAAACTGGGAGACCTGTGGTGTCTTCCTAATTCACATTGACATGCCTGGTTGTATGTTTCAGTGTGTTTGGGTGCTTGGTCCTGCATCAAAGGCCCTTCAGTGTGAGGATAGTTTTGCTCCTCAAAATTACACCTTCCCTTCGTCTGGCAGGGAGTGTTGCATTCTCTTGTACTCGAGCCAGAAGGTGAGACCTGCAGGGCTTAGCATTTGCAGGGTATGTCTGTCATCCAGGAGCTGTGCAGAAGACAGATCTTGCAGCAGTCCCCTCCTCATGTTACTGTGTAGCTGTTCATTTGTGTGTGAGAGCTGGGGGCAGCCTGGCCCTGGGAAATGCCCCTTTTTAGGAAAGAGGGAAGAGCCAACATGAACACGAGAAATAAGCTGTTACCACAGGAGGGCTTGGCAGCTGTCCTTTGCATAGGTTCTTTGGCTGGAAAACCCGAGTGTTCCTGGGCGTGGGCCGTCTGGAGAAGGACAGTTCTGAGTGGATGTAATGAGTGTGACCAGCTGATGGGAGCAGATTGCCTTTCACTCTGTGCACCTACTAAAAATACCAGGGTGTCATGGGAAGGGAATGGTGTAGGTTGGAAAGCCTGTGTGTGGGCAGAGGTATGGTAGCAGCCTGTTCCTCGGGAAGTGCTGAGGGAGCCCAGCACCGTTGGATCAAGGGCTCAGCACACAGAGCCAGGCACTGCAGCCTCTCACAAGGGTTCCCTGTAGGAGAATGGATGTTCCTCGTGCTGTTGGAGAGTGAATGTGGTGGGTGATGCAGCTCCTTTCCCAGGTTTCTCACAAATCTGGCTGTGTCCTCTGCATGTCACTGACCGAGTAACACACTTGTTTTGTTGATTTGGAGTGGGAAAACATAGCTGGAGTGGGAGTGCACATGGCAGATGCTTGTGTTCTCTCAGAAAGCCTGGGGGTAGTAAAGACCTAATTAGCATTCTTGTGAAGGCAAGTCATAGGGAGACTCCAAGATTTAGGTTTGCAAGGAGGGAATTGGCATCAGTGAAAACAACAGATTGCTGCAAATGTGCAAGCAAAGTACTTGATGCTCTGGTGGAGGAGAGAAGGCGGCACGGCAGGGGCGGTAGGAACAGTCAGGTACGTGGTACAAGGGCACAGACTTCCTTCAACATTCATGGAATGGTGGCCTGGGTCAGTGCCCTGTGTTAGTGCCTTGTCCTTTCCCTTGAACCCCCTTCTGATGGTGCTGAGGTGGGAAGAGCTGTCCCAGGATTTTGACTTGCTGAGGGAAGGTGAGCTCTGCAGTGCCAGAGGGTCACCAGCCTGCCCAAGTACCAGACTGTTGACTGTCAGGAGTTAAGTGGCAGAGTGCTTTGTTTCTGCAGTCCCATTTCATTTGTTGTTTTGGAAGGTTTTCTTTGGAGATGATCCAGGAATAAAATCCTTGTGTGAGGCCAGTGATTTCCAAAAGTTTGTGGTTGTTTTTCCCTGTAACCTTTTGTCTCTGAAGGAGAGCTGTACATGTGCGTATGTTGGCTGGGAGTGATGCTCTTGGAGAAAGCAAATTAATGTTTAAGACATTGAACCTCCGGTGTAGAGCTAATCACCATATTTCTGCATTTGCAGTATGTTTTCTGGCTTTCATTTATCATGGTGAAGTTTAGTTGAGCACAGCTCTCTTGCTGGCCTTCCAGTCCTCTGCCTGAGGCACATATGCTTCCATTAATTTTCTGCTATTATCCACTCGGGTGTCCTGTGTGATCCAACATGCTTAATTTCATTCTGCTGAGCACCAGCTCTTCCGATCTGAAGTTAGCAGTGTGATTTGCAAGCATCATAAGGAAATGGATCTTTCTTTTCTGGAGATAACTGCTTCCTGAATTTCTGTTCTATTTGTAATGCACTAATAACCTCCATCCACCAAATCCTGCTCAACTGTTTGTGTCCCCTGGGTTTCTGTTGGACTGGAGCATTCCTTGTTGTGTTATTGTTGCGTACAGAGCCTGCTGAGGACCCTTTGTGCTTGGTGCTGTTCCAGGTCAAAGCTGCTCAGTGTACTAGACATGTTACAGGCTCTTTAGGGAACGGTGTTGAGCAGAGCTGCAGCAAATACTTGAAGATGTGGGTGTCAGAGGCCTTTGGAAAAGGGAAAGTAACTACATCTCCATAGGTTGGGCACATGAATCCAGGGAATGTGGAGTGGTGATGAGTGTAAAGCTCTGATGTAGAGCACAGATGATGGTATAAAAGCTGATTTTAAGCAGGCTGAGTTTCAGAGCTGGCCAGCCTACAAAGCATGACCAAGGGCAGTCTCTTTGGGAGTAAAGAGGCAGACAGGAGAGCAGTGAGAAGGCTGTGCTGTGGATTTGCAGCTGCTTGATGTTTTTGAAGCATGGCTTCAAAGATACAGTGCTTTGGGCATCTTTGTTCCTGGTGGAAAGGCCTGGGCTGCCCCATGGCTCTGACACCCTGAGGTCCTCTGCAGCATCCCTGTCATCTGCTCCTGTCCTCCGATAACTGTGGGCAAAAGTGCCTCTGCTTCTGATGCATCACTTCTGCGGGGCTGAAGTTGTTCATAGCCTGGATTTCTGAGCTGGAAATACCTGATGATCAGGCCCTAGAGCTGGACAAAAAATGCAGGAAAGTTGTGGATTGAGCAAATACCTCTCATAGCAGACTGTTTGCACAGAGAAGTGAAGTTTAGAAGCAAAAGCAAACATGCACTGGCTGAAGGAGAGGGCGAGGCAGGGGAAGAACACAGAGACATGTTTCTCTGTCTGCAGGTTCATTTCTTACTTGGTTGCTCAAGGATTTAACGCTGACGATCCAGAACTTGACAAGGCAATGTTTTGGAATATACTTGTTAAACCCCTCAGCCAGGACAAGGCATTCAAAGCCAAACAGTTTGTGAGACTTTCTGCCTGTGCAGACGCTTGTGGGTTTGTGTGACCTGGGGGGCTCTGCTTCCCTTGGGGGTCAGATGCTGCCTGTGATGGGAGGTTGCTCTGTTTGCTCATCTCCTTGGGAGCAGGAGAGAAGTGTGGTCAAGCTCTTGCCCTTTGGGCTCACATATTTGTGCTGCCCAGGGTTGTGTACAAAATAAATCTAATAAGGCTGCTAACATAGCTGAGTTCCCCACCTAAGGATATCTCTGTGTCCCTGAATCAAGTGTGAGTGGGCACAGATGCCTGTAGAGGAAGCAAGAACAGTGAGATTTTCTTTTACAACTCCCTTTATGATGCCCGTGTCTTTGAAATGCTTGTGTGGATTCTCCTTTTGGTGGTGCCAACCAGCAGAACAGGCAACAGGCAGAAACTGATGCACAGAAAGTTCCACCTGAACATGAGAAAGAAATACTTTACTGTGTCAGTGACCACTTGCTGGAACAGATTGCCCAGAGAGGCTGTGGAGTGTTTCATGGGAGGTATTCAAGAACTGTCTGGATGCAATGTTGTCCTCTGTGCTTCAGAATCACCCTGCTTGAACAGGGAGGTTGGACCAGCAGACTCACTGTGGTCCTTTCCAACTTGACCAGTTCAGTGTTTCATAGACCATGGGGGTCTGCAAGGCAGCAGGAGGTATAGGGATGTGTAATGATGGACCAGAATATTTAATTAGCTAATGATGTTTTATAATTTAATTAAAAGTATCTTAGAATATCTAGGCAGCAGAATAAGTATGTCTTTGCCTCCCCTCAAGCCTACTGCTGATAAGTGCGTTAATCCATTTGCATTTGTTCTGTAAAGGCATGTTTCTATCAGGTTTTCAGGAAAGTCTGTTTCCTTTTAAATGGAAAAAAGATAAGGCAAGACACTTGAGTCCTTTGTGGGTAGAGCCTATAATCCTCCACATGAGGGGAGTTCTGTTTGAGGCTTTGTCTAGCATTTCAGTGGTACAGTATGTTGCTGACTGTTCTCAGCCTGCTTTGCATAGGTAATTAATTTGTCCCCTGCAGTAATTTCTCTGTAGTGATAATGCGGTAAATGCCAAACTTAGGTGGTTATGTGTGAGTACATGTAAAAGAACTAGTCACGGTGTAAATGACTGAGATGATGAGATGGGTGTGGAGAAAATACCATGCTCTGAGCATTAGCAACAGACTGCACTGTTTTCACCAGGTAATGCAAATAGTTCAGTCGCTGAACAATTCGTAGTCTGGCCCTGATAACAGTGAGCACAAAGAGTGCAGGGCACACCTGGAAAATCTTTTTTATGGGTGTTTTCCATTTAGCCCTTGCACTGCCAAAGTTTTTTTGCTGTTGGTTTTTTTTTGTTTGGTTTTTTTTTTTTTTTTTTTCAGATAGAGAAATTGAGGTTTAGAGACCTTAAGTGACATGTTCCAGGAAGATGTTATCAGAGCTGAGATTAGCCGTGGGGTGTTTTGTGGCTTTCCATCTTGTGCTTGTGCTGCTGAACATCCGTGCAGGGAGAGCGTAGGTTAGACACCCTGAGACATGCCAGCTCTGTGTTCCCTTGGGCTGGATGGCAGAGTGCACAAATCCAGCTTTGCCTTTTTCCTTCAAGGGGCACGAGGGGCTGCTTGCCAGCAAAGAGAGCAGAGCTGCAGATGCATTAAAGAGGAGGCCTTGTATGCAAAGGGCACTGTATATAATTGGGCTGAGCTGTGTGTCAGCTGTTTCCTGCTGTGTGGCATTTGATCTGCAGCAGAGATCAAGTCCTGGTGACGTCGTCCATTGAAGCTTGTGCTGTTGCTATTTCAAGGGAAGCCTGTATTACTTATTCATGTGGTTTTCAGAAGTTGTCCCACAAGAATATGTTTGAGGGTCATCTTGTTTTTGTTTTTCCTTCTTTAAATGCTTTCCATCTACTAGACATCCTCTTTGTCAGTCATTTCTTCAGAAGCAAGCATTGCTGGCATTCTTGGTGGATTCTGTTCAAAGGAAAAAGGTTGAAAATCAGCAAAGGCTTCTGTTGTGCATGCATTTATTTCTTCGCGTGCAGGGTCTTTCAGTGCTCAATCCTGAACGGTTGAATTATTAAACTTGAAAAGCATCTGCTCTTTAGAAAGCATTCATATGTCTTGTAAACATGATGGATAACCAGGCAGAGCCTAATGCAATTGACAGAGCTTTGTTCATGTTTGGAATATGGGTTTACGTGAACTGTTATTTTAAAGTTGTGGGGTTTATGGTTTACTGCTGGGGTAGCTGGTGAGTGGTCTTCTGAAGTCAACTCCCTTCTGCAGGGTTGAGCATGCTGTGTGGAGCTGGGTTTTCCTGGACCAGCATGGTGGCAGCCCAGGGATGGCTCATGGATGGAGGTGAAAGGCTGGTCCAGGCTCACCCTTGGAAAAGCCAAAGCTCCCCAGCCCAGGGATGTCTGTGCAAGTGCTTTTTAGACTATCACTCTCCTCGCCAAAGAACAGAGGCATTCTTGACTCCAGGGCTGGCTTTCCTGTGTGCTTCTTCCTCAGTGCCTCTGGAGCTCGTTTTTTAAGCTTATGGATGTGTAGAATAATCAGTTCTGTCAGCAGCTGCCTGGGCAGCACAGGAGGCCTGTGCAGTCCTACCTACAGTGTCTGAACCTCTGCTCCAAGGGACTTTTCCCCCTCCTCCCACCCCACCCACTGTGAATAACTAACCAGCGCAGAGCTGATGGTGGTTGGGAGGCCAAACTGGACTTGAAAACTTTCCCACATAAAACGCACTGGCAGTGCCAGCAGAGATGAGGGTGAGAGGAGACAGCTCTGCTGTGCCAAAGCACTCTTTCATCTCTTTTCAGCCCTCCCCGTGAGGGTCCTGGCTCACAGCACATAGATGCCTTGTGCAGATGTCTTGGCTGGGAAAGAAGTGGCCCCTTTTCCCTCCCAAGCAGAGCAGAGAGATATAAGAAAGCTATTGATCTGCCTGTAGCCAAAGTGAGCTGAGCCAGGCTCTGCAGTGCTTTATTGAGCTGGGTTTAGGCTTTGTTACTTACTGGAATTAAAACAAAAAACCGACAACAACCAAAAAAAGAAGGAAAGAAATAAAAGCTGAAAGGTGGGGGTTTTCTGTGTTGGTAAACAGATTGCTGGGTGTTTACCTGCTGGTTATTTCCCAAGCAAATGAAAGCAAAGAGCAGACACTGAACAAAGGCTATGCTTTCTCACCCTGCACTGGAGGGAAGTGGGTGGCTGTGGGATCTGCCAGGCTCAGGTCCAGGCAGGCTGGCAGTGGGCAGCCAGAGCTGTCTCGTGGCATGGGGTGACACACGTGCAGCCAGGCAGTGGCAGGAATCCAGTTGTAAACGGGCAGGTGCTTCTCCTGCTGGTGGGAATCCCAGTGGCCTTGTTAGCAGTGGTGAGAAAGATGCCAAGGAGTGGCTGGGATGGGAAGCTGAGCTCCATTGTGGCTCTTCCTTGTCGGTCACTTGCCCCTCAGTGATGCTCAGGAGATCTGCCTGGCTGGGATTCACTGCTCTATTTCAGTTCTGCTGGAGAAAAAACAGAGCAAGTGGTCTCCAGGGTTCTTAATCCAGTCTTTTCCTGAGCACTAAATTCAGCCTTGAAGTCTTCCCCCTCTGGTAAGCAAGTATTTTTGAGGAAAAACGGATTTTGAAAACAGCATAATTTATTTCCTTGGTACTCTCCTGGAAAAGTCATCAGTCTTGGCTTTGCATTCCCTTCACTGCTGTTGAGAAATGATGCTTCAGTGCCACACTGCTGGCACTGCCTGTCTCAGCCCAAGCCGGTTGGTTAGTGCAAGGTGTGATGGTGCCAGCGTGGATGAAGAGCCCTCTGGATCATGTTCAGTGTTGGCCAGAGGACTGCGGCAGCCAGCTCTGCAAATAGAAGGAATTGAAATTGACGCTCTGTGTCTGAACATGTTAAAATTTAACTGTAATTGTAATTGAATCTTACTTGTGTGGTGGGGTGTAAGCATTGGGTCATACTGAATGCTGCTTTGGTCTTGCAGGTTCAAAGCTCTGCTTGGTGCACATGGTGCAGCTGGTCTTGCTTTAGTCAGTGGAGCCAAGAGTTGGCCAGGAGTGATGCCTACTGTTCGTCTGAGCTGCCCTGCCAAACTCACATTGTCATGTTCCATTTTGAAGAAATAGGGTTGATTTGTGGTACCATGGGAACTTCAGCTGAAATATTCCCTGCTTGGTACCTGTGCAGTAGTTGGTGTCACCTCCTCCTTGCTTTGTTCTTGCAGTGGAAGAAATGCTCCTTAGACTGGGGAGGGGAAAGGGGCTTTTCTGGGTGCTGTCAGTTGCTAGAGAGCTGCAGTGATCTTTAATCCTAAGGTGCAAATTGCCATTGCAGCGTTTTCCAGGGGAAAAGCAGCCTTGAGAGGAAATGGAGCTATAAATGAGCCTGGCTGGGCTCCTGGCTGAGTGTTTTGAGTCAGTTTGTGCTCTCCCTTTTGGCTCCAGGCCAGGCTTTCAAAGGCAGCTTGGCAGAGCTGTGCTGCGTGCTCAGGTACCCCCTAACCCTCGCCTGCTGATGTTCTGATAAGCAAGTGCATGCACGCTGTGCTGGGGCTGATCACATGCACACTCAGCCCTGCTTGCCAGTGCTGTGCTTTGAAGGCTGTAAGTGTGTGCTGGCATCATGCAGTTCACCCACAGACTTTGAGAATCTAACCTTGTAATTTTAGCAGCTGGCTCAGCACTGCCTCTGAGCAGATAGGCTGGTTAAAACAAATAAATAAATATACAGGCCTGTTTCCTGTGCCTGTCAATATTGGAATAATTTTAAATGGTGTGTTTTCTCCTGGTCACTGACCTATAGTTTATTCCATTATCGACTGCTGGGTTACTGGCTCTTTGTATTCTGTGGTTAAGTGAACTGTAAGGCTGAAATCACTTGGCTGCGATGGTGTTGCTGGGCAGGAACTCGGCTCTGGCTGACTCAGATTGGGGTGAAAGTGTACCCTCTGGCAACTCAAACACTCATTTATCTCCACCTCCCCCCCAATAAACGGGTTAAACAACATAGTGGAGTATTGATCCTGCTTTCATCTGGCGGCCCTAGGCTGCAGCAGTTACCTTTGTGCCACATTCCTGCTGCTTTCCCAACAATGCCGTACATTTTCTGCAGAGCTCCCGCCCTCCCCTTGGTGACCTTCTCTTGGTTTGGCCATGATGGGCTTTGCTGAGGGACGCCTCCACTGCTGTGAAAGCGTACAGCACCAGTGTGGGCAGAGCTTGGCAGCCTCTGTTGGTGAAAGCTCAGTTGGTGTGATGCTGTGAACACTGTAAAGTGCAGTTCTGTGGGTTGGGAACATGCTTTTGTTCCTCAGGCTCTGCTCTGGGAACTGCTGGCTTTCAGTAGGGTCTTAAAATGACCACACCATTATTTTGGGGTGTTACAGGTAGACTAAGGGCTGGTTGAAAAGCATGCACCTCCTGTCTTTGTCAGTGCTACAGTAGATTTTCAGTGATTGCTGCCACATGTTGTCCCCACCTTATGGCAGTCATGGACCTTTACCAATGGAGTGGCTTGTTTAAAACTCTGGTTAAGACTCCTGGAGTGGCCAGGATTGCTGCTCTTAGCAAGGCACCTCCTTCTGAGAAATGCCTGAAGCTTCTGACTTCTGACTTACTAACATCCAAGCTGCTGGTGGGTGATTTGAGTACAGCCCACTGTGAGCCCCTGGACTGCCTTGGCTGTGCTGCCTGTGTTGTATAAAGGCTCTGAAAATACAGGTGCAGGCTGTGCTGACACCCATAAACCATCATCCCCTTCCATGCCCACAGCCTGGGGCAGGTTGTGCAGGGCTGAGGAGCCCCAACCTCTGTGCTGAGCTACTTGTGTTTGTTTACAGGGGAGCAGGGTGGCTCACTAGTTCTTTCCCTGTTAGTGTGAACATTTGCTCTGAGCCTGCATGTCCTGCCTGGGACTGCCTTAGGCTCTCTGGGTTTTTTGGCTGCTGTAGAAAATTAGCTTTAATATGCAAATACTCAGAAATGCTGTTCTTTATGATCCGTTCATATTTCAGGTGTTATGAGGACTTGATCTTTGTTAGTGACTGCTTTGCGTGTCTTGTTTGTGGGCTGTGGGGGTGTTAAAAAGGCCTGTTTGTGTGCTGCTCAGCTTCCCAACCAGATGCATCCATCATCTTCAAAAGAAGCAAGGGAGAAAGATGGCTTCACTCATACTTTTTTTTTTTTTTTTTTTTTTTTTTTTGAGCCATCGGAATTTGGCATCCAAATAAACAGGTGTTCTGGCGTGGGAGCAGAGGAGTGCTTGTCTCTGAGCTCCTGTCTCTTGTCACGTGAGGATCTTCAGGGAGTCTCTATCAAAGAGCAGACTTTAGTAATGATGTATTTGTTTTTTTCCCCAGCTAAGGGACTGATGAATAACCGGATTCCTGGTGTCTGCGGCAGGGCAGGCTGGCTCAGGAGGTAAATGTCTCTGGAGTGCAGCCCAAAAATCACCTTGAGTAGAATTAAACTCTGAAAGTAGATAATGTCACTGCCCTGCAAATCTCTGGCCTTACGAGGCAAATATTTGGGACTGTCAGTCCCACTATTATGTGCTGTGTTCACACGAGGTCATGTCTGCTGTTACTGGTAGACAATGCTGGGAGTAACCCTTGAACCTCTGAGGAACCCAAGTCAAAAACGTTTTAGAGACTTGATTTTGGCACTTTGGCTCGTGAAATGTGCATCAACATTTTGTGTGCAGTTTTTCCCACAACCTGTTGTCTTGATTTCAGTGTTTGACTTCTAAGTCTGACCATGTTGATTGCTTGATGTGGAGAAATCCACACGGATAGTTGAAAAGGCTTTCTTATACCAGTGCCCTCTTGCCTGAGCCCTGCAAGGGATGTGTGCAGAAGAGAGGCTGGAAAGGTGAAGACAGGAAACCTCTGATCAGTCTTAACTTTGTTCCTTGGCTTCCAGGCAGTGCCAATTCCAAGATAAAGGCAAACACTGCTGTGACCTTATCCAGGGACCTCGCTGACGTCAACGTGTGCCTGTCCATTAACCTCGCTGGACTTTGGGTCAGGTTTCTTTGAAGGCTGGACATTGAAAGCAAAGAGTGAAAGGCTAGCTGGGGTCACTCCAGTCTTTGCTGGGGTAACTGGAGCAAAGGCAAGGGGCAGGCTGTGTGAGCAAGCCTGTTGGGAGGGTTAGCCCACATGTGATTGAAGGCAGAGGGCTTTTCCATGGCCCCCTGTCTTGAGCTTCTTAGGCCAAACATCTCTCACAGATCTGCTGCTGGACCTCTTGACATGCATCTCCCTTTAAATGTTTACATATGTGTCCCTGGGGCACTTTGAAAATCTCTGGAGACGCTTGAAAGGATTGAGGCACCCAAGTGTCTGTGCACAGGATGATCACAACACGCTCGGTTTTATTTTGTCCTTAAAAAAAAGCAGGCTGTAAGCAGATGGAAACATTAGCATCAGCACTGTGTGGCTTTGTGTTTTAATGCTGTCTCCCAGAGCAGTGAGAGAGATGCATTATGAAGTTCTTGCTTTAAAAGGGCCTTGATGGCAGCAGCCAAACTGGGGCAGCCTTGGAGAGGACTCATATGTCACTTTTTGGTGCTTTGTGTTGTGGAATGCTGCATGCCTCAGGGGCTGCCTGTGAAACTCATTGTGACTCCAGTGTCATAGAAAAGTCCAAGTGCAAGCCTAGGTTGGTAACTTACACATGAATGACATTAGCTGGGCAGGAAATGTTCCTGCTTGGCTTTAGAGCTCTACATAGCAAACAAAGAAACAGAAATAACAAACATTGGGTTTACTTAGGAGTAGTGTGACTTGGCTTTTTATTGTTAGCTGCAAAACAGCAACTTTCACATAGTGTGACCTTCTTCGATCCACAGCATCTCTGCCTACAGGCACACTGGTGGATATCTGCTCCTCAAATTTCTTACTGTATTCATCATGTTGGTACCTGAAGTGTTTTGGTACCTTACTGACTATTCTGCTGCTCCTTTCCTCTCCCATGCGTGTGCTGCTTCCTCAAGGCTTTTTGGCACCGAGGAGAAGGCAGAAGTAGCATTTAAAACGTAAAGGATTCCAGATGTGAGCATGTCTTGGACACTGCTAGTGGAGGAGAAATGCGTAGTCCACACAGGTGTTCACATTATGGTGTGGCCACATGCTATGTGTGGATAAATAGCCCAGATAAAGCTGATTGGTTTTGTAGGTTAGTTTTGTCTCTGCTTTTTGAAACTGTAAATTGAAATCCACACTCTGGGAGCCTGCAACTGTATACCTGTTAGCTGCATTCCCTGCTGCAGTGTCAACTTGATGGCTGGAGCTTCACATTCTTAAATGTCAGCGATTAGGTGTTAGAAGTTCCTCTCTTCCTGCTGGAGGAGATTGGAGGAGACCCCTGAGAACTGTTTGCTGTAGGAAATGAGAATTGCCAAGATCCTGTGTTTCAGTGGAATCTGTGTGATCCCTTCACCTTTTGAAGGCTGGAATAATGCTTGTGTTGCCCCTTCAGCCTTGTCCTTGGCCAGACAGTAAAGCCTGGTCCTTCTGAAGTAACAATTTGCCTCTGCCACCATTCTCCACAAGGACAGGCCAGTGGAGATGGCTTTGCTGTGAGACTCCTTGATAGGATTTGTAGTGCTTGCATTTCCCCTAATGCTATGCAAAACATTTTGCAACTTTATTTTCAAAAGGAACAGGCAAATGGTCCTTGTTGCACTTGCATGCTAATGAAACCAAATGTTGTATTTTCTTTTCCTTGGGGGGAGGTTTCATTTTGAGCATCTTGAACACGAGATCACAGGGGGCTGAGCTAGACAGTCTTATTTTTATGGGAGATAGTTGGGAAAGTCATCACTTCTTCTGATGCTGGTTCTCCTTGAAGGCTTTGTAGTGACTGAGGTATTACTACTGTTGACTCTGTGTTGGTTTCATGTAAGAATTGTTGATCTTTGTAGAGATTATTTCAGTCCCTTTGTTTACCAGCTAACCTCAAAATATAAAAACCACTACCAGCGGGTCTGTATCTTTTCCACTGATGTAGCAGTTTCTAAAATGCCAAGTGGGGGTTGGCCTGATCAGAAGGGTGTTTTTCTAAATATCTTATGCTTCATACTGGCCTTGTGCATTGATTGGAGCAAATTACACTGAACTCCTGAGCTCTTAAATTATTTTTGTGTCTGGAGTTGATTTGGAGAGTGAAAAATGGATGTCACAAGACTCTTGAAGACACTGCCCAAGGCAGTGATGTCCATTCCAGGACATGCAGGCAGCTCATGTGCACTGTGGTGAGCAGCACCTCCCTGCTCACAGGGCTGTTGCACAAGGGAATGGAAGGATGTCCTGGGGGGTTCCTGGCTTTGTGCTGCTCTCCAGCTTTTTGTTCACTTTTTTTTAAATGGATGGTCAGAATTCTAAGAGCAGTTTGATTTAAAGAAGAAATGTTGAGCTCAAGGAATTAAAAAAAAAAAAACAAACCCAATCCAAACACAGCAGAGGATTACCTAATTTGAGGCTGGTGTCTGTACCATGTCACACTCTCTTACTCCTGTCAGTCAGGGATCTTTTTATATGTATATGACTTTCCTGAGACAGACCTTGCAGTCTGAGGCCGAGGCATCTTCCTACATACGTCAGGCTGTTTCAGGAATCTGCTCGAGGTGCTGTTTCCTCTTTTCCATTTCACAGCCATGCTGCTGCATCCTTTCCGACCAGGCAGGGAATTGAGGCTTTGGACTCAGTCCTCCGAGGAGACTCCTGAAGTTGCCTGGGAAAATGAAAATGCTGCTGTGTCTGAGCAGCTGGTGAGGGCAGACAGAGCTGCCAGACAAGGAGGGATGTGACTGTCTGAAGCAGCAGGAAGGAGGATGCACACACTGACCAGCGAGGCTTTGGGGAGCCAGATCCTCCATCCCTGGCTCTGATCTGGTGTGAAAGGTTTGGCTCCAGGCTGCTGACCTCCCCAGCCCAGCAGTGTGGCAGCAGCAGTTGCTTGCGTGAGACCTTTCTTGATTTCTGTCCTGACCTGACGTGTCGTGTTCTGGAGATGATGGTTTTATAAAGGTGCTCTTGGGTGGTGAGTGAAGTGCTCTGATATATATTCCCCCAAGCCCCATGGAGTATTATTTTTCTGTATTTCTTAGGTGAAAAAGAAGAATCTGGCAACTGTGTAGGAGGCTGTTGCTTTGACTGGTGTACACAAGCATTAAAAATGATAAATCTGGGGGTTTTATTTGGAATTTTTTTGTCTGTTTTTTTAACTCTTTGAGCTCTTCTGGACTTCTCTGCATGCAAGTAGAAAAATAAAACCTAAGGCATGGTCAATGCCTTTGTCCCAGGAGAAATGCTGAGTGTCAGGGGAGCGTGGGCTTGGGGCTACAGCATTCCCAAATGTTGCTTGGGGCTACAGCATTCCCAAATGTGTCCTCTCGTGTGTTTCCCACCACGTGGGGCCCAGAGCAGTTATCTGAAACAGTAGTAATGTAAATTGAATGAGCAGTCCAGTTAAATAAGTAATGAAGTTAGCAGGCTGCCTAATTAAATTAAATTCAAAATTATGTATGGGTGATGCCTTTCTAATAATTGCTGTAGGTTTGTCATTGAGGAACTCCACACTGCCCTCTTGGACGAAGCTTCTCCTTTGCCAGGTGAATGTTGGTACCACAGAGGGATGTGTTTTACACTTCAGTTTGCTTTGGCTCCTCCCAAAACAAACTGAATGTGACCATTGCAGTGTTTCTGTTTTCTGTTTTGCTGAGATGTGTGGAGGGAGTTTGGGTGGTAACAGTCGCTTAAATGATGTTTTTTTACATTCCTACAAAGGGTTTCTGATTTGCTCCTTGAGCAGCCTTGGTGCTGTTTCCTTGGTCTCTGTGCCCCACTGATCTCCTTGTAGAGATCTCCCCTGTCCTTCCCATCCCTGTGGTGCCTGGTGAGTTGCTCCTGTTTCCATAAAGCAGGATAGCACATCTGGTAACTGGGCACAATGCTTTACCCCGTTTCCTTGTTTGAAAATAAACTCTTAATTTCCATCCTTCTGGGCTTCTTTTAAACAGCAGCGCTTTAAAGGTGTGTGTCAGTTTGGGGATAAACATTAAGCTGTGGCAGAAGAACTATTCTGAAGTGAGGGAAAGCTGCTGAAATTAAAGACACTTGAGAAGATGCAGCTATCACAGCCTCCAAAGGGAATTCTCCTCTCTCCAGACAGCACGGTGAGGGCAGTCTCTCCCTGTCCTGGGCATGGTCAGGCACTCTGATTTTGAAGATGGGTTGTCAAGGCAGAGCTGGCTCTGGCTGGCAATTACTGACCTTTGAGGTAATGTGTCCTTAATAGAAGGATGTGAGTACATCAGAGGAAGAATTGTCATTGTCATTATCATCTTTTCACCTCCTTTTGAGAAGGGCAGGTCTATCAAAGGGCCTCTGCTCCAGCAGAACTGACTGGTCCTGCCCCTCTGGGAGATGACTGCTGACTTTTCTGAAGGCGAGAGTAGATGGGAGGAGAGAGAGCCCAAATGATCAGAGCTCTGTTGCTGCTTTTTGAATTCCCCCCTGCCCTGCTGTTCCTTTTGCAGCAGGATTTGTGTGCTAAGTCCCAGATGGTGTCTTCAATGTAGTAGCCAAGCAGGGGCTGTGCTCCTGGGGACCCACAGCTGGCAGTGTGTTTTGGGCAGGGAGACTGTTCTGCATGGATCAACACACACTCTGCAGACACGCCTGGGACAGCAGCTACGGTGATGAATTACAGGAGATTTTTGTCACGCTCAGAGCAGTCTGATTCTTTCTTGCTGATGGTTGCTCTGGGAAAACCTCCAGGTGATGAACAGGAGGATCATGCAACTGCTTTTTCTCCAGGAACGGCAAATGCTTTGCAGTGCTTCCCCTGTGCTGCTTCATCAGAGAATCTGGAGGTCCTTTGAAAACCTTTAATTAGTCCTTGATTGTTCTGGGCACCTCCATGCCCACCACCCCTGTGACAGAGCAGCAAGACAGGATACCCTTGAAACCCCCCCATCTCCCACGTGGGAGTGTGGAGGTGGAAGGATCTTGGCTAGAGTCCTTATGAAGCCAGAGAAGTTTAGTAAACCACAGGGTGTAGTGACTGATCTAACGCAGTGATTTGCATGGGTGCAGTGACCTGAGCAGGGCTCTGCACATTTCACGCACAGTTGCGTTAAAGGGATGCTGATCATTTTCAGCATGACCTGCTAATTATTAGAGCAGATGAAAGCCTTTTTTTTTTTCCCCTCCTCTTTAAATCCTTCTCCCCCTACATGCTCTCTTCTTCTCCTTGCTCCTTCCCCAAACCCTTATCTAAGCTAATCAACATGACACAAACAGCCAAAAAAGCAGTATTCTTACAGCAGCTATTAACTAGAAAGGAGACAGCAGGCGTCTGGAGCCCCTCGGGAGGGACTCGCCTGGTATAACCCATTGCTTTTAACAGCCAAAGAGCTGCAAAGTCAGAAAAGCTTTAAGCTTTCTTTCTTTTGAGGTCCTAATACGCAGTGACCTGTATGCTATGATGTAGATTTTTAAGAAGACCCAAGTGTGGAATTTCAGTGGTGATGAGTGGCTTCCCAGATACCTGACACATCCCTGATTAAAATAAATTAATATCAATAGCTGTATATATTTTTGGGTAAGTTTTTGAAAGTTTGAGATATGTGGCTGTGTCCTTCAAGGAGAGTCTTTGCATCCCAGATGTCTGTTCATTGTTAATACAACATCCCACAGCAGCAGAACACACAACTAAGGGAGGGTTATGTTAATCTGGTGAAGTAGTTTCTGTGATTGCATCAAGCTGGACACAAGTTTGTTTTCTCCCATATTTCAAGCATTTGTTTTATCTAGAGCTGTGGGAGGGATTTTCCATTGTCTTCTGCTCTGTGTTAGATGAATGCTTAAAAGTTGTGCTTGTGGTGATAATGGAGTAGGCTGAGACAGAGGACAGATGTGTTTTAGGAATTTCAGCTGCGGTGGTACGCTGGAGGGAGGCTGAGCAAATGGACACGATGTTTAAATAGTGTGTCCTGAATTGCTTTAATTTGGTTCTTATTTTGTAAGCCATTGGCTGGGTTTTCTGTCCTTTCAGAAATCAGCAGCTTCTTATGAAATATGGAGCTGTTTAAAAACAGACAGCAGCTGCTCCATCCTTGCGTCAGCGCGGACTCGGCAGAAGGAAGGGGAATGGTAGACGGTTGTTTAGCTGTGATATTCTTCCCTTCATTGCTGTTGTCATATTGTGTTAACAGAAGGTCTGATCAAATATACACCAGGAAAGTAAGACTTAATGTTTCTTTGTTCTCCTGGAATGGTGTTGGGAGGGGAGTGGGGGAATGTTTGAATGAGACTTTTATTTATGTGGTTCAGATAGCTCAGCATTGCCTGTGTCGGTAGATATGTTGTTCTGTTCTTATTTCTTAGGTTGCTTGCAGTATTTTTAGCTGGGAAAAGTCTTTACTTTGTTTGTACAAAACCTCTGCTATGTGGTACAGAAACTTTGCGGGGGGTGGTGGTGTAAGTATTTAGCAGGGAGAGTATGATCTAGTCACACTGACTGCCTAACTTGTTTTAAAACTCTTCTCTTAAAAAAAATCTCAGCCAGTTTCTTTAAAAAATAAAATGAAAAATGAGGAACATTGTTGCACAAGAACTGGAAAGAACCCAAATAGTTTGCTTACTGTTAAAATTGTGACATGACTGGAAACATTTGGTAAAGAAAAATTAATTGCCTGGTGTATTTGTGGTTTCCTGTTGAATCTCAATTTCTAGAGGAGGTTGAAAATCCCATGGATGTTTCCTCAGATTACTAGATAGCATTATACCTTGTGTGCATGATGAAAGACCTTCAGTAAAGCGTGCCAGATATCCATGTCTTGCTATAAAAAGTCTCTCCCATCTGGAACATGACTGTTTTCTCCTTTTTAGTAGGATGATTTGAGCAGAGATAAACATGCAGTGAAATTTAGCCTGGTCCAATCTTACTTCACTGCCAATATGGACTTCCTTGCCGTCTGGGAGTCACCTGGAGAAGGATTCTGCTGTGGTCATTAGTCCTCAGATAGACCTTTCAATGAGCTTTGAAGCCATGAGCAGAGGATGGGTTTGAATGTGGTTGAAGAAGATGATTGTGTATGCAAAAGTGGAACTCATGATGACACAGGGCTTGCTTAAGGTTGTGAAATCTTTGAGGTTCCTCTGGGTATTCCTGTGGGAAGGGAAGAGTTATCCCTCAGATAATTTCCATGGGGAAACAGTTAATCTCATAAACACCAGAGGCTGTTTTCTAAAGAGAAGGCAGGGCTGTGGGGGAGCGTGGTTAACCATGTAGAGTGAAGACAGGCTAAAACTCATAAAGGAAAAATGTATGTGGGAGTTTATAGATGTATATGAGTGTATTAGAACTTTGAGATCACTGACAGATTAAAAGGAGCTGCTGTAGAGCTACACCACTTTCAGAGAGCTGAGAGTGACTTTTTGAGATGGATGGTGGCCCCACAGTGACTTGATGACTGAGAACATGCACAGTTGTTTAAAGTCTGCTTCTTTCAAGTGTTGGGTTTTTTGGTGTAGCTTGAAATAATGAAAAACTTATTTTAGAATTATTGCTCATCCAACTTCCTGAAAATCCCCATCCAATGTTGAATGTCTGTGTTCACTCTTGGGCTGTTGGGAGTTAAATTTTTCTCTTGACTCAACTGTGGAAATGGTCTCCATTTATCGTTTCCCAGTTTAGCTCCTGTATTAAAATTATAACAAGGCTGGGGTTTATTTTTGTCTTGTGTACATTTATCTCCTGTGTATCCTTGTGGCTATTATTAGAGTTCTGCTCCATTGCTAAATAGATTGGCCGAGTTCTTGGGGACAAAATATTGAAGCATATGACTAGTCTGCAATACCCCTCAGCCACTCGGCTCTGCAGTGTTCCTAGTGCCTGGGTTTGCCCAGCGTTTGTCACAGCTTATTTTGAATGCTGAGGATGCAGTGGGCAGAGCCAGCAGATAGGAGATCTTAAATGGCATATCAGTTTGTAAGTGAAAGGAGGGAGGAGGTGGATGTAAGGGGGAAGCTCCAGCTGAGAATAAACACATAACAGTGCTGTGTGTTTGGGAAGCAGCTGAGCTGTGTGGCCTGGGTACAGCCCCATTGTTTAGATTTTTTTTTTTTTTTTTTTTTTTTTTACTTTTTTTTTCTTGACAGGATATTTCTGATTCCAACTGAGAATCAGGAAGTGTTAAATCCTCTGGAAGAGGACTGGTGTGGTGGTTGGATGGCTGTGAACTTATCCTTTTGGGAATTAAAAATCAAGCTGCACACTTTATGTAGGTTCCAGCTGTGTTTCAAAGTCCCTGTGACTTGTGCTGGTTGGTGGCTGAACACTTCTCCTCCAATTTCTACCTGACCTCTTGGCTTGCACAAGAGTGATTTGTGTTTCCACTGATCTTACCTGCTCCTGGTTCCACATCCAGTCTGAGCTAGCTGGTTGTTTTGGTCTTTCAGGGATTTGCTCTGTTTTGTAATTTAGCTGTTGAGTATCTCAACCATGTTCTTGCTTTGCTTGCAGGGTCTGTTAGTCCATGTGGCCTTTTACATGTCTGCAGCCTTTTCCCAAATGTTGGGAAGATCTTTAGGGCTCTGCATGCTGTGTTGTTATACCTTTCAGAGGTCTAGTCTTTGGTGCTTTTATTTTTTTTTTATTGCCTAGGCAGTGCCTTTGGCAAGGATGTGGTCCAGAACTCACAGAAACAGAAGACTCTCACTGGAATATTGCATGGCTTGTGATCACATTCTTGATTCGGTTTTTACTCCCTTCTACTTTGTTTCTCTAAAAGATGTCAGGAACCATTTCCCTACTCTGATTTGTTGGATTTTTTTTTTTTTTTTCCTTTCTCTGCTGTCTATGGGATACACTCTACAACTGAACTTCTTGATCCAGTTGGAGAGGCACTGCCTAGCAATGCCAGCTTTTGTACAGATCCTTCAATGAGTCGTCTTTTTCCACCTCCTCCCTTCTTTGTGTTCCTCATCCAACATCCTTTGGTTCCTACGTCTGTGCCACATGCTTCCTTGTTTTGCCTGTGTTAACAGAATTTTCTGATGTCAGAGCCTGTTCCCAAGGATGCAGCTTGGCCCTTGCAAAGCTTTTTCTTTGCTGCAGGCTCTGCTGGTACATGCAGGTGTGCCCAGTGTGTAATTGTACCTGGGATGGGTGTGTTTTTTTGGAGGCCACAGAATTGCTTGGCAGGTGGAGGAGAGCTGGTCAAACAAACCTGCTTCCACCAGTTGTCCAGCTTTTGTATTTCTTTTGGGGATTTTTTTTTTTTCAATTTCATGGACTTTAAAGCATGCGTGACTGAGCAGTTTAATTAACTGTGGGAACTACTGGAGATAACTTACTGGGATTTTCTGCAAACCTTGCTGCCCTTTTCATGTTTTTGGCACAGCAGAGCTGCTGTGAGCAAGAAGGCAGGAGTGCCCGAGAATGCAGCCCAGGTGAGATGTTATCACCTGCACAGAGATCAAAGTGCCTGTGCAGTTGACTCTGGTGTGTAAGCTGGCTGTTTGCTGCTGGGAATCAGTCCCTGCTCTGGTACAGGCTGCTCGTGGAGCCAAGCTGCACGTTGGGCACCTTTGCTGATCTTTGGGTCATCTAGTCTTCCACCTGACACCTCAGAACATATCAGAGGCTGTGAAACTGCTTACAGGAGGAATAACAGCAGTGTTAAAGTTACAGGAGCTTTATGGAAACATGGATGTTTGTTATGGCCTGCCAACATGTTTTCAGATGTTGCTAACAGGTGATATTTTGGTTTGCAATCCTGCTCTCACTGTACTGAACAGGTGAATAGAGGCTACCCTTGATTTCCAGAGGCTGGCATTCAGCCCAAGTTCTTCTCCTGGTCGTGTCAGTAAAGTCATCATGTCTGGATTTCTTGCCATGGCTGAGCATGTGCTCTCCAGG
This sequence comes from Entomyzon cyanotis, assembly GCA_024500445.1. Classification (NCBI taxonomy): domain Eukaryota; kingdom Metazoa; phylum Chordata; class Aves; order Passeriformes; family Meliphagidae; genus Entomyzon; species Entomyzon cyanotis. The sequence continues at coordinate 1,832,194 of JAKEPQ010000852.1, forward strand.
GCATGGGAACCATCTGAGTGGTGGTACAGGAGCTGTAAATGACTGCAAGTGGCTCCTTCTCCAGGGAGAGCAGGAGAAGTGAAGACCCACCTTGAAATTACAGAGGTTATAACAACATGGCTCTGGCTTGTGTTTCCAGCTTTATTAGCAGTGATCAAAATTGATTTTCTAATGTATTTTTCTTGTGCTCACAGTGATTTTCTGTGGTCAAATCTGCCTTCTTGTTTTGTCCCTGTGTATGAATGGATTGTATTTGGAGCAGGCTGCCAAGCTGCAGAGTCTGCTTCATCCTGACACCCAGCACTGAGCACACCCTGGCCATGCAGTCTGTTAAAGGTCAAGGATATTATTGCAGAAGGTTCATTTAGAAAACCCATTCTGTAAGGGGTGCTGGTGGTTATTTCATTTAAATCCTTAGATTTGGGGGTTGAGAGGAAAAATTATTAAAGGATGTCTTAAAGCTGAATAAAGAAGTCAGTATTGAATGTATTAATGCCTTACAGATGCTGTGGGGTTGTGGGGTTTTATTTTAAATTTAACAATGGGAGTTGGAGTGGCTCCAGCACTGTAAAGAACAGTCTGTTTAATTAAGGGTTTAAGCTGAAAGAGCGTGTGTAGGGTGATGCCATTTTAAAGTTTGAGCAGGGTTTTGTAGTTGTTATTCCCCATCTTGCATCATCCATCCGTGTGTCTGGGGTCATGGTGGGGATGGGTGTTCCTTACCCAGAGAACAGAGGTTGGTGTGTGTAAGGGTAATAGGTTTCTCCAGATGTTTCAGCCCTGACTTTACTATATTCTCTTTCTTCTGACTCCTGATGCCCACCTTAAGGTGCTGTCTTTGCAGGCATGTGCACATGGTGTGTCACACATAGGAGGAAACATCAGCTTTGGTGTTCCCTAGGTTGTTTTTCTCTTTTTTTCCGACAGTTCTGTTCTTAGTCATGTTCTTAGGTGTCATCTTGTTAATAGCAAATTAGGATGGAGGGTATGGGGCAAGGGACAGGAGCCTGGAATCAAATACAGTCTGCTCAGGAATGTGTCCTGAGACACATGGAGGTGTCACTGGAATAGAGGAGTATGAGACAGAGCTGTGTCTGTGGCATTCAGCCAGGCAGGGCTAAATCCCATCCCTATGGAAGTTCTTAGCTTTCAGGTCTCTGTGGCTTGTTTGGCTGTAAGTTATTGGGGTGGAACCCAGAAAATTCACCATTCAAAACAAACTAAGCTATTATTCTCACCTAGAAAACACAAGTGTTCAGTCAGGTGACCCTGAGTTCTCATTTGAAAAAACAACAGTAAGAGATTTAAGGTGGGCATCTCTTAACTTCAGCCCATTCCCACAGGATTCAGGTAGATGCTCCATCACATTCTGGTTTTTCCCCCTGTGTGTGGCTCTGCCTGGCTCTGGTAGCACAATATCAATTATGCTTTTCAATTATCAGCAGCAACAGCTGCAGCTTTTGGCCATCGTGAACACTTTGGTATAGGAACCACCATCTGCCAGGGTGTGCTGCATCCTGCTTTGTGCTAAGATGATTGCTTGACTTTTTTTTAACTGTGGGAATTAGGCTCTTCTGTGGCATTAGGAATTGTAGCCTTGTAGCAAAGGCTGAGCAGCTGTGAGCCTGACATGCACCAAGGAGCTTTTATGGTTTGCATTTAGTCTCTCCTGGTATGTTTATTCCCATAAAATAATTAATTGAACTAGAGCTCCAAGCAGTGTTATCACCTTTGCACATTAGAAAATCATAATCATGCTCTGCAACTTAATGAGATTTAGAAAGAAATGTTCTTTTTTTGTTTGCCTTCTGGTGTTGAGTGTTAAAGACTCCCAGGGGTCGTGCATTGGAGCCTTTTCTGGAGATCATGGGGGCAGTGGGCTGCTGTGTGCAGAGGGCTGGCCATGCAGAGCCACCAGTGCAGAGCAGCAGCCTTCAGGTTTCCCAGAATTGTTGCCAGACATGGAGCTGGATTGTGAACGCTGGCAATGCTGTTTTGAGAGCAGTGAGAATGGAGCTGTGAGTTTGTGGTGGCCTTGGCTCTGCTGTTTTTCAGTTTTCTCTTTAATTTCTATTGTTTTCTTTGCTTATTTGCTAACTTGCAAGATTCAACAAATTGTAGAGGATCTCCCAGCCCTTGGGGTGAGGTTTACTCCGGGCTGCAGGGAACCAGCACATGGCTGTGGCACTCACTGAGCTCCTGCTCAGAGCTGTAAATGCCACTGGGACCTGCTGGCCTTCACGTGGCCAGGGCATGGGCCAGGGTGTGGAGATAGTGGGGTTGTCCTGGACAGACTGTGTGTGTAGTCAGGGTAAATATTAACCTTGCATGATCTTGGGATTGCTGGGATTGGGAATGCTGCTCATTTCAGTGGGATTTGGTTGGAACTCAATCACAAGGCTCCTTAACTTCATCAGTCTTCCTACACCGCTGACATAAACGATGGCTTGAGTGTCTTTTCCTCTCCTGTTTGAGTTTTGTTGCTGTTTCTCAGTCTTGCCAGGATGAATTAATGCTTTTAACTCGTTCAGCTTCAGAATAAGCCCAGACTGTATGGGCAGCTTGCCCTACACTGCCACAGGGCCACAGGGCATCTTGAGTGCAGTTGGTTCTCCAGGACATCCCTGCAATGGTATCCCAAAAGGACACATGAATTCTCCCAGCACTTGATGAGAGAGGATTTTTAAAGCATCTTGCTTCCCTGCAGCTCTGCATATCACACCAGGAGCCCCAGCAGCCTGCTCACAGCTCGCCCGGGAGGGCAGTGACAGAATCACATGCACAAAGTGTTATTTTGTGGTCTGTTTTCGCCCAGGCCGTGCAAGCTGGAGGAGAACCTCGCACGCAGCTTGCTGGAGCCAGCGAGCAGAGCAAATGTACCTGCTGAGTAACAGACTGAAATAAACCCGGAAAAGCCCAGATGGGGTTGTGGCACTTGCTGCAGATGCTGTGCCTGTGACAAATCAACAAATCCAGTAGATGGGAAAGTTCCTGCGTGCTGTCCCTGGGAAGAGGAGCATCCCCTGCTCCACCACCCAGTGACCCTGGGCTGTTCATCTGGGCAATGCCTGTTGGCGGTGCAGGAAGGAAACGGTTAAAGGAGGAGAGGTTGTCAAGTTGGGTTAGCCATCAGATAGCTAATATTTTAGAGGTTTTTCAGAGCTAAGCTATAAAAAGGCCGTAGCAGTATTTCAACTCGCCCATTGTCTGCTGGAAGCCAGCCAGCGTTGCCATGCCGACGAGGAATTATTACTTGCTGCCAGAGCTGGAGGAAAAGCTCATACTTTTGGCTTCAAAACAGGAGGGGTGGACTTATGTAATCCACTGTGTTTATAGGCTGAGACTGGCAGGAGCATTGAGAAATAATTACAGGCTTTCCATTTCATTTCCAGATTGGTTTTAAGGCTGTGTGGCCTCGCTTTATTTATTTATTTTGAAGTTAAGAGGGTGACTGCTAAAGATGCAGGAGGTGATGTGGGGATGCTGCTAGGTAAGTACCCCCCACTTCCCTCCCCCGGCTGGCTGAGCGGCTTTTGTTTTGGTGGCGTTTTGTGTGGAGAACTAAACTAGGCCACAGCAGAAAGAAGTTGCTTTGAGAAACTGGGACTTGGCCCGGCGACACAGAAACAGTGTTTAATGCTGGAGGCTGAGCACACACCCCTGCGGCTGCCCGGCTGCTTGCCGGTGGAGGTGAAGTGCGAGGTTTTGGGAGCCCCTGCTGCTTTCTGAGGTGATTTTTATCCCTCCAGCCCTTCTTGGCGGGGAGCATGTAATTTTAGGGGGAGGGTAGCAACAAGGAAAAAGGAGAGAAAAAGTTTGGAATTTTTTTTCCCCGGACATCTCGGTCTCCACGCGTTGCTCCGTCGGATGGAGAGGGGATTTGTCGGTGGGATCAAAGCGGTTTTGCTGATGTTTCGTGCTTTGGAGAGGTGAATCGCGAAGTTTAGCCTGTAATTAACGTGGGTTTGTTCATCCTGGGAGCAGTCAGCAGATGATGCTGTAATTTGGGTTTGCCTGAAAAGCAGCGCGCGGTGTGTTTTGACTTCGGTCAGGCCAGTGGGAGTTTGCAGGTGTTGTTTTGGTGCTGCTGTGGAATACAGGGAGTTGTTGCTGGTGAACTCTGCTGCAGAACTTTGAGAACGGATGGTTGTGCTGGTTCTGAGGATTGTAGTCCTGTAATTCTGGGGAAGACACTTCTGTTGCCGTGGGGATTCCAGGAGAGATGGTGGGATGGGGGTTTTGCTGGGCTGGAAAGCAGCAGCAGGGACAGGGATGCTGTGCTGGGGCAGTGTCAGAGCTGGGCTGAGCTGTGCTGCTCCTTGGCGTGCAATCGTGACTTTTTAAATCTCTTCAACATTGGGTGTAAAGCTCCAAAGAGTGAACAGAGCCCGTTTTTGGAGGGGATATGAAGAAGAATGCTTTGATAGGCTGCACTTTCTGTGGGGGTTACAAAGGTGTATAGAAGCTGCAGTGTGCTGTGATTTTTTTTTTTTTTTTTTTAAAAGTTTTCTTTCATTGCAGTGTCCTACTAAGGAGTTACCTTCTCAGTCCATGCTAATCTGCCTTCTTGTCACTGTTGTGTGTTGTATCCAGATGAAATATCCATACTGCTGTGCCAGAGTGCTCTTGAGAGTGGACTTCAGTATTGTCCATAACTTGTGACTCAGACACACTGCACTTCTTAGGGACAGCTGCAGTCCCATGTGAATGTTTGGGCCCTGTCTTGAAACACAGGGGTGCCTCAATGGAGCTGATGTACACAACAGCTTGTTGAATGCACACTGCACAAATAAACTGCTTTTTCCAGAGTTTCCCACAGTTGTGGGCAAAAACTTGGGAGAATGGTGACATGCTTTGAGTGGGGAAATGTCCCTTGAAACAGCAGGTTTGCCTTGTGTTACCAGAGACGCATGGGTGTGTTACACAAAATAATTCAATCATTTAATGATCCACAATACTGCTCAAACTCCTACCACAGATGCTGTTGGATTCAATGCAAGTTGAATTTGTTACTGCAGGGTTTTTTGGGGTTTTTTTTTCCTTTCTCCGGGATTCATGCCAAGATGAACTGTATGTTCTGTTCTTAAGAGCTATGAGTAATGTATGTGTGAATCTATAACATAAGTAATACGAGTATATAAAATGTGTGAGTATGCAGGATCCGTGTATCCTGCGTCTGCAGAGCACCGCACACATGCTCCGTGTGCGTTCTGAAATGGGGTGTGATACATGTCTGGGCAAAATTAATGACATGCCTTGGAGTTACTGCTCGCTGCAGAGCCCTGTCTGATGGCCTCATCCCAGAGAACTGAGCTGAAATCCCAGTTGCAGCTTCGGTTTGGCTGCTTAATTGCCGTTTTGGAGGAGTTACAAATTAGAGAGAGCTGGAGGTCCCTCCCTGCGCCTTAATGGAGACGAGAGGGATGTCTGCACTGTAACCTGATGTGTTCTGTGTGGTTGGTGGAGTGGGAGTGGGGTGTCTGGGGGTGCTTGGGGTCTGTGCCTCAGAACAGGGGGTACTGGGAGTGCTGGAGGTCCTGCTCTGCATCACCCTAGGGAGGTGCTGCACCAGGAGCTGCTGTACAAGCGATGCACTCCGAGGCAGTCCTGCTGCTTTTAGTAGAATATTTTTTTATTATTTTTCAGATGAATAAAATGGGCTTTCACTCATAAATTATTTTTCTTATGTGAAAAATGAGAAGGTGGCAAGTAGCCAATTTCCCCGCCTCCCTCTTCCCAGCTCCGATGAGGTCATTGCCTCTTAAAGTTTATACCACGCACTGTGAGACATGGCTGGAGGAGCAAGAAGACAACAAATGACTCTCTCGGAGCGGGTGGGAGTGATGACCGCCCATTCCTGAAATGGTAGTGAGCCGTAAGTGATACCTGGGCAGACACAGTGGGGAGGGAGCCTGGTACAGACCTCTGGGAAAACCTTATAGGATGGAAATCTGTGTGGGAGGGGAGTGCCCTGGTCCCTTCCCTGTCCCTGCTATGCTCTGTGTACCAGGCACGGCAGGACCTGGGGCACTTTGCATTCAGGTCCATGGGGTGGTTGTGCTTTTTGGTGCACTGCCAGGTGGAAGGAGACTGGGCATCTGCTTTGGTGGACTGGGATCAGCAGCAGTCCTGGCATTCCTTGTCTGAGCTTGCTCTTGTGTCCATTTACTTTTCCTCGGGAATTTCCTCAGAGCTGTTTTTGCAATGGGGTTGCGAAAGTTCATGACCCAATGAAGGATCTCTCCAAGACCTTTGTGTCCCTGGCTGAGTGGCTGCCTGGAGAAGTTGTTTTTCTTTTCCCTTGAACTCCATGCTGAGCTGTGTGTGGATTCCTGAGCTATTGTTTTCTTCTTGTCTGTCTCCCCCGCCGCCATCCCATGGTGGAAGTGATACGGAAACAGGAGTGCCCAGACCAGGAGGTGATGCTTGGGGCTTTCCTACACACTGCAGCATGGGAGGGTGGATTTGGAGACCTCTGTTGGGGTGCTTGGGGACAGTGGCCTGCATTGTCTTAGGTGCAGCATTGGCCTGAAACCACTATTTCATAGGTGCCATAATTAATTAATGATTAACGTAACTAATGTCAGAGCTTATTTATTACCTGGTGCCTTTGTTGTGGCTCTGATTTTGGCTGGAGTTTGCTGTACCTTCTGGGGTGGTCAGGGAGAGGACTCTTGATGTGTCAGTCTCCTACTGTTTCACAGCTCTTTGGAGGTGTGATGAGCTGAAGAAATGCAGTTGGAAGTTAGTGAGGGAGGGAACTTTGGGAGGGGTCCAACATGTCTCTGTGCTTTTAGGCACAAACTTAATAAAACCCAACCTATATGAAAATTGCTCTTCCATTGCAGCTTGTCTGTTCCCTGGAGATCATTGAAGCATCCTGTTACTTCCAGCTGCTCTTGTGCTGCTGCACCCCAGCGATATCTTCTGTTCACCAATCCTTTGTCTTTTCTCCTTAGCAGCTCATGGATTTTTTTTCTTCCCCTGTCGACACAATACAATCACTCCTTGTTAGCCTATCTTGCTCTTTCCTCTTTCAAGGAAGGGAAGGAGCAGGGGAACCAGATCTGATAATTCCAGTGAGTAGAACTGTTCCCCTGAGCCCTTTATAAAGAAATAAAAAGGCTCTCCTTCTCTCTGCTTCTCTTTGAGTACAAGCACTTTACCCTCTTGGATTCCCTGCAGGCTCCTCATACTGCTAAAATTGAAACATCAAGATGTCTGAGGCAGCAGGAATTACCATCAGTGTTTTGACACCTGGAGGTACAATTTCTATTAGCTTTTATATAAAAACAACACCAGTTTTGCCAACAGAGTTCTTGTTAAATAATGCATGAAGACCCCACTCCTGACAGTAGGTATTTTTCTTTCACTTTCCTGGACTCTTGGATAATGGCTTAATTTTTGTGACCACTGGGGAAAGCGATACACACTCTCACACAGGGAAATATGTATGTGGACACACATGTGCTTAACTGCCAGGCAGAGAGTCAATTACCCCATTTGCTAATTAATGTGGAAAGATGGGGGAAAGTGATTTGAGGTTGGTCTGTTGAGCAGTCTTGGATCATTGTTTTATTTTTTGGAAGCAGAAGAACACAGTCCTCCTGAGAGCTTTGATGGTAAATAAGGCTGTTTCTGTGTGATCTGAGAGGCCCTGGGAGGGTCAGTGTGCTCTCAGACAGAGATGAGCACAAGGGTCATCAGGAACAAAAATGGGAAACCTGTGGTTTTGTCTGGATGATGCTTGGCATGGAGCATATGCTCTGTGCTCACTTTTGGGGGAAGTGAAGCGAAACAGAAGGGCACAGCATGTGGATGTGACTGCTAATAGTGAGAATCAAAGTACAGTTTTGACATTTCTAACCTAATAAGTGGTGCTGCGTGCGAGAGCCTGCTTATTTTCCTTTTTCACCATGAGATGCTTTGACAGAGGAGTAAAGTCCCATTTTGACATTTCTGTCATTTTAACTAAAGAGAGAGATTACAGTAAATTGGATTAAGTGAAAATCTTCTTCAGATGTTTGTGGTTTGGGCTGATTTATGGATAGATGTCATTTGAACGTCATTCTGCATTTTTTGAGCATCTGCTTGATGGTTGCTTTAATGCTGTTGCTGCAAATAGTCCACACAGAGGAGGGAAGGCTGAGCAAGCAGCAGCACCCTGTGACAGAGCCAACACTGGTGTGTGGCATGGGGACAGCAAAACACTGTCCTTCTCACGCTCCTGGACACACAGTGCCAGATTCTGTAACGGGTGCTTGGTTCTCATTTGAGTTCCTGTTATTAAACTTCGTTATCTTCTGTTGAAAGTCATTTAAATAGGCTTTTAGAAGTATTTTTCCCACCCTGGAGAGAGATAGTTCAGTGCACACATTCCTTATTGTGCACTTGGCAAATCCAGGGTTGCCTGTTGCTGACGTTCTTCGTGGTTCCACTCATGCAGAGTCCTTCACTTGGTGTGTGTGACTTTTCCAGGAACCAAAATATTCTCCTAAGTGTATGCTGGCTCACTGACATTAGCAACAGCATGTGAAAATACTTTGTCCATGCACGGATATTTCCAGAAGATAGTGTTGAAAGTTCTTCCATTAAACTTACAGCCTGAGACTTCTGAAATATATATGTCCTTGGTGGCTTCCTCCACCTAAGCTATTTAGAAGCTGCTGGTGCCATTTGGAAAGCTGCATAATCTCTTGTGGGTGATGATGTAATCAGCACTGTAATCAAATCTGCCAATGATGTCATTTCTGGAGTAGTCCCCTGTTCCCTGGTGCAGTGATTAGTGGGATGAGATTGAAGTGTCAGTGCAAATGGTGATGGGAAAGTGGGATGTGCCCACCCTGGGAGGTGTAGGGCTGTTGCTGGCCAGCTCTGTTCCTGGAGCTGCCTCTGCTCTGTGCCGAGTGAAGGCAGCGTGTGACTGGGGCTGGGAGTGTGGGAGTGAGACTGTAAAAATTGCATTGATTCTCTCAAGGGATTGCATGTCTTAGATTGTGTCTGTATTTATTTTTACTGTCCTGGGGCAGGAAGGCACTGCCCAGATGCAAGTTACAGAAAGATACCACTGGAAGCAAAGTGCATCAAATCCCAGCTTCTTGGGGTGAGTTGGATGGTGATGCTTCACATCTTCCCTCCCAGCTGAGCCCCACTGGTTTGATTTGCAGGATCTTAGCACTGCCAGAGTTTTCTAGTGCTGCTGTTCACACCAAAGCTGTGGTGTTTTGTTTTTTGCCTCTGTAGTCACCTCAGGGCTTTGCGTCACCCTTGCAGCTAAAAGACAAGATTTTGCCTTTTGCCCTGCGAGCATTTTGTGCCTTGCTAGTGACTCAAACAGCAATTCTTAAAACATTTTCTATATTATTTTTCATGATATGATTATTAGTAGAAGATCACACTACCGAGGGAAGATAAATTTGTAATCCTGCTTAATGGCTGATCTTATCCAGCTGAGTAGCTCTCATTGCATAAGGGACAGTGACCTGAAATCTTTTTAAACCGTTGGACAGGATGCCTTTCCCTTCTCTACTTAGCACACATGGGTGTGATACAGACTTTAAATGGTTTAAAGTTTAACTGCTTTACTTTGAAATTTGAATACCTGCTGATAACTAACCTTTGGGTTGGTGTGCCAAAGAGAACAGTGGTGCTGCAGGGTGTGAGTGAGTTTAATGTATCAGTCTACATGTTAAACTGCATCTCTTGCAGCCTGGTTTGCTCTTTGGGATTACTAGACAGAATTTACAAAGGTTACCTGGCATGAATGACAGGAGGATCAAACAGGAGAGCTTGATCTCATCCCTCCTCAGGATGGTTCATGAGAGAGGCTGGGGTGGAGCTCTGAGGGATGGCTCTGCACTGGGGAAGAGCTCTGCTCCATCCTTCTCCATCACACTCCCACCCCTGGACACCAAGGGTGTCACAAGCAGAGAGGGTAGGTGGGTGAGCAGGAGGGGAGGAAAAGCTGCTGCTTGTGAGCAGTGAAGAATGGAAACCATCTGCTCCAGCTGTGTGCCTCAGTGCTATTGTTTTTAACTTTTCTCAGTAAAGCCAACGAGGAGCTGGCAGTGCATTTCTTGGCAGGGATCTTGTCTTGCTGGAGTTGAAGAGATATTTCCCTTCCTGCACAGCTGGCCCTTTCTCCTCTCAGCCCTCTCAGGCACGTAGCAGCCCCAGGTTGAGCTCAGGCAGTTGGTCTCTCCATGCTGGGGAGGATGGTGGGAGGGCACTTGTTAGGGTTTTTTTTTTTGTCCCACTCCATTCCCTGAGAAATATTGTGTTCAATATCTTAGTGTCATGAGCTCCATCTAAAGATGTGCATCTCCTTCTATCACCTCACCTGTCTGCTTCAGAACTCCTTGTTGGAGGAGGGAGCACAGGCTGCTCATGTGTGAAGCCAAAGAGCTAGGATGGGAATTGCTTTTGCCAAGCATCATTTCTTTGTGAAGAAACTCAGGTTTGTGGATCAGACCTGGAGTGTGCAGTTCCTGAGGTCCCAGTTGCTCCAAGCTGGGAGTGACTGGCACTGGATACAGCCTCAGGCTGCTAAGCAGTTTTTTCCAAGCTGAGCAATCATCTGAGCAGAGGGATGTTCTCTCTTCCCTCCGGATGGTCACCTGTGGTGGGATGTTCACAGCCCCTGGAGTTGGGTGGTCACACTCAGGTCTGCAGCCTGCAGAGTGAGCAAATGAGGGTCACCAGCAGCTCAGGAGTGTTGGCAGCACTCTGGAAAAGGTGCTCCTTCATTTACCAAAGGTGATATCCTGGTGACTGGCAGTGGGGAAGGAAGAGGTTTTTTTCTCTCTGATGTGGGTGAATCAGTGCTGTCTGTGATGGATTCTCACTGTGACAGGCTCTAAATGGGAACTCCCAGGGGAAATTAGCCTGCAGCTTTTGCCTTTATTAAATATTCTCCAGTGCCATCCCAAAGGACTGCTTTTTAGTGCTCTGCAATGTTTCATCTGTATTTTTAACATCACTTACATGGCATGTGGCAATCTATGGTTCTATATTTATATTAAAGCCTATGTACCAGTAGTTAAATGATAGATAGCATGTTCTGTTCTTCAGGTCTGTAACATGTTGGGGTTGTATATGTAGGTGTGGGAATCTCAGCTGGAGATATTACAGATTATTGCAAAGTCCAATAGCTTACTTAGAGTTAGGGCTTATAGTGATTGATTTAGCCATTTATTCAAACACCTATTTAATGATTGATTAAGCCTTTATAAACTATTTGTAACTTTTAAAATGGGACCTGATGTATTGTAGCTCCATTAGCATCTAGCTAATAAAATAGGCTGTGGACCTGTAATGCCAATTAGTTGACAGAAACTATATTTTAGGCCTTTCATGTGTTGAAGTATTAAGTACTGTGTTACAGATTTTTCTTGGTGGGTTTAAGGCATGGAAATAAACCCCCCATCCAACCTGTCCTTACCTATATTTAACCAAGTACTAGAACCTGGAGGTAAATTCCATACACAAGATTATAGAAGATGTTTTTGTTTTTTTTTAAATCTGACTTCTTTGTTCATGTATAAAAGGATTTTTTTCCATAAACTGTTCAACTTTCCATTTGCTTGAGCTGTACAGAGCTGGCAGCTGGGATGAGCTGTGTAATGGGATATCTGAATTGCAGCAGGAAACCAGCTCCAGTTTAAGCAGACCTGATTTAAAAGCAAATTCAGTCAAACCAGTACAAACTCCTGCTCAGAGAAATTAAAACTGCTTTATGTCCAATTGATGGCACTTCTGCTCAGGTCACTGACTGCTGCTGGGGATCCTCAAGTGGACAATGAGGAGAACCTCTCAAGTGCAGATTGAGCAATGTGCATCCCTAATGCTCTGCGCTTCTCTTGGGCTGAAGGAAGTAGATAAAATTTGGTAAGAGCTGACTTTCCATCAGCCCCATTCCTGCCTAGTAGGTGACTTTCTGCTCACATGGTTGAACGATCTTGGTGACTGTATGTTTGAATGGTAATGCTGTGCTTTTCCTTGGCAGTCTGAGCTTGTAGGACTTGGAAATACCGTGGCAAGGCTGATGATGTAAATGAGCTCATGGGGACATGGAAATGGTCCTGCCCTGTGGGTGGCTGATGTAAAAACAAAAAGGGAAGCCTTTTCTAGGCTTGGGCTGGGAAGGCAGGGAGGTTGTTTCGGGGAAGGCTGCAATTAATAGTTCTTTCCATACTGTTAAACAGTCCAGAATTCATTTCTTTACCTCTAGCATCTGTCTGCAAGACTTGTGTGTTTGTTTCTGGAGATTTCCTACTCACTGGCAACCAGCCATGCTGTAAGAAATGCAGGGAGAAGGGGTTGGCTCCAGTGGCCTGAGCCCATTGTTCAGTTCCCAGCCAGCTGTTTTGCAGCTGTTTGCAGTGCAGAGACCACAGTGATTTGAACAGAGAGGGTTTCCCAGAGCTTCCCCCAGTGCTGGGCAGGAGGTGACAGATGAGGGTGACATGTCTGCCATCCTGCCTGTGGCCTCCTCCAAGGGGCTGTGTGTGGCTGTTGCATGGAGTGCCAGGTCCTTCTCTGGAACATTGTGATAGGATGAAGAAAATTAAGGTTTATTTACCCTAACTGCTCAAATATTTTCTTTCCTTGATTTTTCTCTGTCTGTAAAGTTTATCACTTTAACCCCAGGATAAGAAATAAACTGTGGGGGACACTAATGAATTGCAAGAGGCAAAACAGCGAATTCCCCTTTGGGTAACAGTTTACTGTTCAAGCCTTGACCTTGTTAAAACTTGTTAACTCAATAAAAGTTTGAGTATTTAAAGACAAGTGACTTCTTCCTGCCTTGAGGGGCATAATTAAGTCATTCCACACCCCTTTAACCAGAGTTGTGGGAGGAGGACTAGGGAGCTCCCTATCCTGCCTGCCTAAGTCAGTCAACAACTTCACCTGGGTCATCTCAGCACCCCTGAGCTGTGTGGAGCTGCTGCTGGAAGAGTCTGGCAGTGATTGTGTGGGAAACCTGCTATTTCCCAACTGTTGGGAGGATGATATTGCTCCATTTAAAGGGCAGACAGTTCTTCCATCAGTTGAAATTATGGTCAAGTGTTTTGTATTAAAGCAGACTGAATTTCCTGGGTAAAGTATGCAACAGAGCTTGGTGGGGGGTGTGTGTGTGTATTATATGCATCCATAAAAATTCCTGTACAACTTAAAAACTGGAGAATTATCCCAAATACAGAAACTTGCTGGTTTTCCAGTTTGAAGCAGCATGTGTGTGCCTACCGAGCTGTAAACAGTACCCACTGGTGTGAATTCTTCTGGAACTGCAGCTCCAAAGATGAACAAATAAGGACTTTCCCATGTGAGAGAGCCCCAGGAGCACACACTCTGTGCAGAGCAGTAACCCCTGATGTGCCTGTTTTACACCTGCACCTCTGTGATTGCCTCTTGGCTATTTAAAAAGCATTTGGCTTTTTTTTTTTTTTTTTTTAAATTTTATTTCCTGAACTCTTCACTTCTGTGCTGTCTTTTCCCTGGGAGAGCATGGTTTGCAGTGCCTTTCCCACAGTAAGGTTCTCTGGGAGGGCAGAGTCTGTGGTTGGCAGCAGTGTGAAGAGCAGGGGGGATGGCTTGGTTGGATTCATGTTCCCTGGGTGGGCTTGGGGGCTTTGTAGGAGCAGGGGGAAGGGCTGTGTGCTGTGGGACAGAGCTCTCACTGGCACCACAGCTATTTTCAGTGAAATCCACCATCAGTGGCTACTCCCAGTAAAGTACCAGAGCTGTTAAAGGCAGTTGTTTCATGAGCAGCTCAACTGCCCAAGCAGGAGTCATGGAGATTTGGGGACAATAATCGTCTTAGTTATCCCTGTGTAAGCTGCCCTCTTTCAACTTAATACCATGGGAAACTCATTGCCTCAGCAGAGACAATTTTGGATGCCCTGTCTTTTCTTGCTGTGTGTAATGAGTGTTCATCTTAGTTTAAATCTAAGGCCTTCCTCAAGGTTATTAGCTCAAGGCATGAAAGTACTGGGAAGCATCCTTAAGTACCTCCCAGATGGACTCTGGAAAGATTATTATGCCATAATTTGTTTCTATAGCTCCACAGAAGCAGTATTTGACCTTGGGACTGTGGCTCTCCTCTTTCCTCTGCTGGCATTCCCAGTGCTCTTGTCCAGACTGGCTTGGTCTGAGTTCAGTGCCTCGGTGATGTGCTGCCCAGATGAGCAGGATTGCTTTGTGTCAGACGTTTCCCTCGTGGTTTTCTTCGTTTCTGTTACACGGTTGGAGGGTGAGGAGCCATTTGAAACCTCAGCCCCAGGACAGGTGGAGGGGACAGGAGGTACCTGCTTGTGCCTGCACAGTTGCAGCAGCAAACTGGGCCAGTGATTCATCCTGGGAATAGCTTGACATTGGCAGCTGAGGGTTCTGTTAGAAGTCATTATTAATTATTATTACTAAATAGCTTTGAGTTCAGCAGTTGCTAAACAGGATGGACTGATAGCCCAGGGACTGGGCATTTTGCCAGCAAACAGGGCAAAAAGTCTCCCTTCCCTCCCATGTGACAGGGCACGAAGACCAGGGTCTCCTGACCTCATCCCCGCAGTGCTCATTGCTTCTCCCTGCAAGAGCAGATCCTTCAAGATGTCTCATCTGTGTAGCATGAATTACAGTCACCTTCAAGTACTCCTGCAAACTAGTCCACATGCTTCCAGAAACCTGTAAATGACAGGCTGAAAACCATTGCTCCGAGCCCAGGAGAGGCAAATGACAAAGGGTCCGACCAGGCTGCAGTTTGAGAAGTGCAAGGCAGGACTCCTGGTCTGCTGGGGAGTGACTGACAGCTTTGGACAGCTTGTTGTCAGCAGGACTGAGCTTGGCAGGGAAGCACTGAAATCCCGTTTGCCCACTTGCACGAGTTCAGTTATTAAACACATCAGGAATCCCCATCTGTTTTGTAAGCCTGTCTGTAGAAACATAACCCAAAGCCTGGCTCCTGCAAAGTGCCGTTTGCCTGGGAGTGAAGCTGGAGGGAGCTGGAGCTGTGCAAGCTTTTCCTCCTTTTCAGGGTTAGACTCCTGTGTGGATTCAGAGCAGGTTTGCTGCAGCCCAGGGCTCTTGCTGCAGTGGGCTGTGGTTTATGCACAGGATATTTGACAAGGGGATGGAGGAGAAGGTGGAGGTGATGTTCTGCTCCCCTTCCCTCACTGCAAATTGTCCTCATTGTATGCAAATATTGGAATTTTTTGGTGCCTCTAGAGAGACTTTGACTTTCTGTCTAGAAGCTATTAATTACCTAGACAAGGAAAGCAGAACATACCCAATTAATGGCTCCTAGCGCTTAGACCTGTCTGTCCAACTGATGTGCTGGGAACTAATGAGCAGCTCCTTTTGCTGGGCCACCAGCGAGCCAGAACTTCTCATCGCTGTTCCTGGGGAGACATGAAAGCAGCAGCAACGTGCAGGAACAAATAGCTGGAATTCAGTTATTAACCTGGGCTGAAAATTGACTCTATCTGCTAGTAATTACCTGGAGGATGTTAGGAGGAAGGCCTGGGGGAGGGTTCAGAGCTGATGTTTGACAGACCATCACAAGTGACTGAGATAGCATTACTTCAGTTCCCATCCACAGTCTGGGGTGCAGGGATGTGTTGGATATGTGTAGCAACTGCAGTGAAAACCTGTAGTGAAATGGGCTAGTTTAAAACAGCTCTGCTCCCAAATGGCTCCCTCCTTTACTGATATTTTATGGCACAGCTGCATAGCATCTCATATATTTTTGAGTACCTTGGTTTACAGGTCATTTAATTTATTTGCAGGCTTCGTTTTGGTTCCCTAGGGTAATTCTGTTCCTTTGCACGTGTCTTCCTAGGGAGGCATTAAATTGTGCAGTTTGTCAGAATAGTTCAGCTTTTATGCTGGCAGTTGGTGCTCTTCAAAGATCTTCGTGTGAAGTTTAGACTCCTGAATCATTAGAGGATCATGAAAGAAAAGGAATAATTTAGAAGGCAAAGATGTTTTGTCGCCTTTGAAAATTGGGAACGTGCGAAAGGAGAAAATGTTTAGCAGTACAATCTTCCTCAAAGAACTTATCTTAGGAAATCCAGAAAATGAATTTCCCTTCTTTATTCAGGATGTAAATAACTGAAAATGTCACTCCTGAGCTGAGTAATTTGTTCAACAAAAGGATCTGGAGGAGATGACTACCCTTGCTTTCATGAACGTGCCCAAGACATCAGAGGACCTGTCTCTTTAGCAACATGAACTGAAGGGTTTGAAAATCAAATGAGCAGCGTGTTCTGTGCAAAATATATAAAAAAATCTCGCAGGTGCTTTGTAATCTGCCTTGCATTTTAAAAGCCTTGTTTGTCTGGGTAGCCTGGGCTTTGGGTTTGCTCCTGGGAGCAGCAAGTGGATGCAGCGGTGATGTGTTGTTACAGCGAGGGTTGTTAATGTGCTGTTTAATGCACTTGGGAGCGTGGCTGAAATAGCCACATGGTTGCAGTATCACTGTTGGCAGGGAATTGCGTGGGGTTTTCTGATTTCAAGTTGCTGGTGGTGTGTTTATTCAACTGAGATTAGAACTGCATAACAGTTACAGCATTTAAGTCCATGTTTAATGTAAGAGGCGGGTAGCTGAAGTGGGAAAGATGTAGAGTAGTGTGAGCAGGGAAGAGACCGAGGAGAAATGGGGTCTGGCAGTGGGGAGAGAAGGAGCTTTGCCCTGGAACAGGCTGTTTGCTCTTGCACCATGGTTAAAATTGCCTGGATCCCATCCCAGGTGGATGTGGCAGCACAGGGCGAACATTGCAGCGTGCCAGTCTGCCAGACAGGGGGTTGGGCAGGAGAGGAGGAGGGTTTGGTTTGTTCCTCTGCACAGCCTATCTTGCCCCAGCACATACGCTTTTTAGTTTCAACTCCTGTATTTCTGTGTCTGGAACTTTGGGATGGGCTTCCGCCACAAAATGGGGCATTTTCAGCAGTTTTTCCATTCTTGGGGTTTTACCAGTCAGTTCTGTTAGTCTGCTTTTGCTGTCCTGCACTGGTTCTCTTATCTGTCTCCTTTTTGGCTGCCTAATCTGTGCTCTGGCATCTCTGTCACTCCTTTCCTTTCCTTCTCCAGTCCCCTGCCCTGTTTCCCTTTGCGGTCCCAGTGCCCGGGTGGTTCATGTTTGGTTTTTTTTAATTTCCTCTCCAGGCGTTTCCATTTGTCTTTGCAGATCATCTTCAACAAAGGCCTTGCATGGTCTAATTTGTTTTCTATTTCCAGCCCAGCCTTAAAATAACTCCTTTGTTCCATGAATGGCCTGTGCATGGATCCAAATCCCACCTCCCCCTTTTTTTTTAGTGTGGGTTTCTGTTTCACTGTTCCTTGTCACTATCTTTAATTACTTGAAGTGTCCCTTTTGGGCATTGAGGCTGCAGCTGCCAGTCAGTAGCTGTGGGTTGCGTGTGGCCGTGTGGTGCTGGCTGTCCCTGCTTCCCCTGGCTGTCCCTGCTTCCCGGCAGAGCAGCATGGCAGTGGCTTTGCAGGGCTCTGGGTGCTCTGGCACGGGAGCAGAGATGCTGTTGTGTAACAGGAGCAGCTCTGCCATCACGTCCCTGCTGACAGGCTCGCTGTTCAGAGACCCATGGGTTGTCTGCGTGGTTTGCCATCTCAGCTGCAAGATCAGGAGGTGCTTATGTTTTTAAAATTGATTAGAAGGGGGGAATCCAACAGTAGGGGGACTAAAGGAAAAGAAGCATGCTGTGAGTGGATTTGAAAAGCAAAGGCTCAGCCTGGCTGTGTTGATGCTGACCTGAGGCTGGAGCCGTGGCCAGCCTTGGTGTGTGGCCTGTGAGTTTTAATAAGACAATGTCCCAGCAGCTGGGGAGTGACGGCCGAGTGCTCCTGCAGAGAGAAATGGGTCAGTCTTGTTCATTTAAGCACATACATGTCCCTCTGGGAACCATCACAAGGTCACTGGCAGCCCCTTTGCTGAGGGCTGAGACGTATTTAAAGCGTGTGAAATCCCCTGCAAGTGCTCCCCGGACAAGGAGCAGTGCTGGGATGGCTGTGCAGATGTCTCCTCGGCTCTCGGGGAATCAGATTCTCCTGCTGTGGGTTGGGGTCTGAGTGAGGGCTGTCAGGGACAGGAGTTGCAGTGCACAGTCAGCATGTCCTTTCCAGAAGCATCAGGCTGGTGCTGTGCCACTGCTGGGAGCAGCTGGGCTGGCAGACCTGCTTTTGAAAAACAGCAGGGAATTGGGCTGGCAAAATCCAACGCTCTGACCTTGCTCCGTGCTGCTATGGTGCCAAGATCTGTACACAAATGCTGGCAAAGGTTATCTTGGGGCAGAGCTAAACATGGGTCCCATGCCCAAAATAGCTTGGTAAGATAGAAAAGGAGAAATACAAAGTGGCAAATCCTGCTTTGCGGCTTTGGGCAGTGATAGGAGCAGGAGAGAGAAGTCATCTTTCATCAGGGGTTGGAACCGGTTCTGTGTGGAGCCTTGCCGTGGTTGGGAGAGCTGATGCAGCCTGAGTGCAGCTATGAGACAGCAAACCAGGATGAGAGACTTCAGCTCCTGAGCTTCTGTCATCCCCTCCATGGCCTTAGGGACTGGTTGTACCTTCTTGCAAGGCCAACACCCTGCTCTGAGCAACTCTGTCATGGTGCTGTAAGGCTCTTTCTTCCCCCAGATCTGCTGCTGTAATTGCTTGTGCATCTGCACCGTTGGTCAGGCAAGGAAAAAATCTAGATCAGAAGTCATCTGGACAAAAGAGAGGAGGGAGGAGAGCTCTGCCAGCGGGTGAGCTGGGAAATGGGACAAGAGCTGTTTTGGGTACTGCTGTTGGAGGGGCAGCTGAGGAACCTCAGGGTGTGACCATCATGTGCAGGGTGCTGCCAGTCCAGCTTGGCTTCTGTACTCCTCCAAAGCAAGGGAAATGTTTTAGGATCACATGCAGGTACAAGCCTTGATCCCTGGGGTTGAAATAACCTCTCCTTCATGCCACAGAGCTCAGGATGTGCCTGAACTTTCCTGTTGACCCCGTGCTGCAATGTTAATGTAAAACCTCTTTGCTCTGTTGTGATTGAACTGTGGATTCCCAGGCTGCAGACACTGACGTTGTCATCTTTGTCGTTCTGAATAGAGCCCTAAATTTATGGCAGACAGCCTGCTTTCCTCTTGAAAGGGCTTCATAGATACAGTACATATAAATATTTGTGTATAATGTCAACTGTCTTCCAAGAATATTTCATGCACATATTGATTAGACAAATCCATTAACGTTACGTTGTGGTGCATTTCTTAGGAACATCTCTCTACCCATTTTCATCGCATCTTAATTATTTCTGCTTCCACTAGTCCTTCAAAGAGAGAGTGAGTAAATCTCTTAGCTGCTTTGCAGGTCTGGTTTTGATCTAGAGCTGCACGTCAGTGGGGCAGCAGTCGATGAGGAATTGTGCTCTTCTGTGCCACACACAGCTGGCTGCTGGGGATTTTTAGGCATCATGGTTGGTTGGACTCTTGGAGATGGATGTTAGAGCTCAGTATTAATTAAGCATCATTTACAAAGGTCTCCTTAACTTTTATTTCAAAATACGCGAGTTGACTGGAGGATATATACCTTTTATTTCTTGTCTGAGGAGGAAAATTGTCATGTATTTAGCATTTGATTGAAGATGACTTTGTTGTTTTTTCCAAAAACTGCATCATTTAATGTAATTAAACATGAGCTTTGTTGTCAATACTCTTCAGTTAAATGCACTGGTGAGTGCCAACAGCATTTTTCTTATTTGCCATGTCTACATGGTGTGGTGGTACTAGTTTTTGCCTTTTAATAAGACACTTTGTAGTAATTTTGTGGGCTGCCTCTTAACGTCTTCTGTAGACCGTCCATGCGCTGTAGACCACAAGTTGAGTAACATTACTCTGGACTTAAGAAACAAAATATTCTGTTAATCTTATTTCAGCATGTCCTTGTTTTAAAAAAAAAAAAAAAAAAAAGGTGTATTTTGAACTTGAGCCATGTGTTTTCATTGGGATCGTGAAAACTCCTCTGAGAACAGATGAACCGGTATTTTCTGTGAGCAGGGAGTGCCCTGTTGTTCTCACCTTTTAGATAGATGAACTAAGGCATGGGGTAATTACAGCAATTGGCCCACATTTGTGTTGTGCCAGTGAAGCCAAGGACCTCGCCTGGGAATCCTGTTCTCCCCGAGGAGTCCAGAACCAAGTGGGAAGGTTGGCTTTAACTCTGAAGAGCAACAAGTGTACTTTTGTGGTGCGAACTGGGAGAACGGGTGATGGGGAAACCATTTTAGACATGTGAAGAAGAGAACTAGGAGAGCAGGGGGTGGCAAGGGGGAGTTTTGGAGGCTTCAGCAGTGGGGCAGAATCCTGTGAGTCTTTCAACAAGTGGAAATAAGCAGCTACAGGAGGTTCCATATGCACTCATCTTGTCCACAGGTTCATGTTGTAGCCCTGGTTTTGGTGATAACCTCCAGCTTTCTCCTGTTCCTAATCAGAGATCATAAATCTCCTGGTACCTAGTGCTGTAATGGCTAATGCAGGTCTGTGGGTAAAACAGTCTCAGATGGAGACTCCAACTGGGGGGAAATACCTTTCCTGTGAGACAATGTCTGTTCTTCATCAAAATCAGTTGAGAAAGTAAGAACCAAACAATTTGAATGTGAAGATTTAAAGAGCCTGCCTGCACTCTCTCTCTTATTTCCATTAATCTGTTCCTATTGTTTGTGCTCCACTCTTAAAAATAATTAATGAAGGGTTGTGGACGAGTGTCTCTTGCTGGGAATAGGTGGCCTAGCAGTGCCCCAGGTGCACCCAGCCGTGAAGGGCACCAGTGCATCCCTAGCAAGATGTGCTCCCACTTTACTCCCCACTGGGAGCACCCATAGCCATTTTCCTGCTGGTCATGTACCCTCCTCTCCAGAGTGGTGCTGGGCTGGGTGCACAGAGTGTAAAAATGGGATCTGAGGCATCTGTGGAGCTGCCTCAGTGCTTTGGTGACCTTGTTTGGCTCCAGCCCACAGTCCTACTGTGCTAGGAACATCTAGAGCTTGGACTTGTGCTGAGATCTTGCTGGTGACCTGCTGTTTGCAGATGTGGAAATGCATGGACAGTGCTTTTCGCCTGTTTGCAAGGACCATGTGATTTTTTACTTTTGTCTTCCCAGGGCTTCTAACAAGAAGCCTCAATAGAGGCAGAGATGGTTTGCTGCCCTTGTTAAGGAAAAATCCCTTTGTGTTCCTGCTAGCTTGTGATGAATGCAGGACACTGCTCACAGACACTGGGCCTTGGTGCAGGATGGTTTTGTTGGCCCTTATATTTTCATCCTGTGTCTGTATCTCTCTCGCAGACAGTTAACTTTTTTTTTTTTAGTTGCACAGACCGAGGCAAAAAAGCTTTTAAACTGCTTTAGAGCTTGATACCATGTGGCTTTGCACCTGGTGCTGTGTTTTACGCTGAACTGCTGATCTGAAGAGTTTAAAAAAAAAAAAAAAATCATTCCATTTCTCTTACTGTAGACAGCTGCCTCAGCATGGTCAGGTCTACCTGCTGTGCTTCCAGGAAGCCTTGGCTTGCTCAAAGCTGCCAGGGGCTCTGGGCCCTCCAACTTGGAGAGTGTGTGTGTGTGTGTGTGTGTGTATGTATTTATACGTGCTAATTAACTTGCAGGTGGCCATAAGCCAAGATGTCCGAGTTTGAATCTGTTATTAGGAAAGTACCTTAAATTCCTGCAGATCCTGCTGAACTTCTGGAGCCCTTGAGAGCCTCATGCACACATCCTTGGCAGCTGCAGGGAGGGTTTGCCCCTAGAGAAGCACATGGGCTGCAGGAGAGCTGGGAGAGTGCTGCTGTGTCCCCGGAGGGTGAGCACAGCCGGTGTTGCACCACATGCTCCTGGCACAGCCCCCAGTTTAGGGTGGGAATCGGGGATTAAAATCCCATCCAGTCGGAAGCGCGAGGGGAAGTGGGACAGTCATAGTGGAAGTATAACTACACGTGTTCTGGGTGCCTCTGAATTCCCCCGCGTGCACAGGGGCTTTCCTGCCTGCCTGGATTGCACTGAGCACGCCAAGCTCCTGCATGGGGAGGCTGTCTCATCTGGGATGAGGGTCAGGCTGCTCCCAGACCACCAGTGCTTCCCTGGCATGGCAGGTAAGGTGCCCTGGGGCTCAGCAGGGATATGTGGGTCCAGGACTGGGGGAATCCCAGATCTAGTGTAGGGAGTGAGCTGAAAGCAGGAAGGACCTGATTATCCCTTTGCACCCTGCCTTGAGAGATAAACCTTGCCATGTTTTTTCCATTTGTCACTTGGCAAAACACCTTTTTCTGAAGAGGCTCACCTGACCCTCATCAGGAGCATGGTGATGTCTTTGTGTGTCTGTCATTCTTAGGCCGCATGGGGATTTGCTGGAAAAAGGATTTTTGTAAAATTTGACCTCTGTGTGAGAGGGCCTCCCTGGGCTGCTTTCCACTGACCACTTGTCGTGCCTGCCTGCCAGGGACAGTTGCCTTGGTTTGGTTTATTTCTGGCTCTGAGGCTGTGTCGATGCTGGCAAACCAGTGAGGCGACCCTGTGCCTGCCTGCAGCAGATAGCAAGGGGTTTATCAGCATGGGCTCATCTGTGGTCTCACAGGAGGGAAAAGAAATAGAAAAAGAAAAGCTTCCTCTTTCTTTTTTTCTTTTTTTTTTCCCCTGCTTTCCCACCCCCTTTCTGGTTTTTATACATGCCAACTGCTGTTTCAGTTGAAATTGCGTTGGCTGGGGCTGGCTGTGCTCTCCATGCTCAGAGACCACAAGTGTGGGGAGAGGCTGCTGGGAGCTTGTGGCACTGGAAATGTCCTTTGCTGTTCCTGGTGTGCTGATGGAAGATTTTGATACTGCCAGAAACCTTGCACAAATCTGTACATAACATGTACCTGCACTGAGGAGGAGGAGTGCAAGCATGCAGAGCATTGAGGGGGATGGAGAATGGATCCCAGGGAGCTTGGGGCTCTCCCTGCTTGGCATCAGTCCTGGTAACATCCCCTGACCCAGGCAGGCAGCAGTGGGAATTTATGCTTTCTATAGCCAACTCCTAGTATGAGAATAATAATTACTGCACCTCACACTGACAGTGATGAAGGGCAGCATTCAGACCTTTGTTACTTTCTCATTGTAGTCCAGAGAAAAAACAGGAGGTTTAAAATTATCACCAAGCAAACAACGTGAAGTAAAGTATCTATAAAAATCAGTAACTTGTAAATCTCCCCTTGAGGCTGTTTTGTTGGTTTTCCTGATTTTGTTGCAGCTGCTGAAGGAATTGCAACAGGTGGTACAGGAGTGAATGTGTGGGTGACAGGGTGCTTGTGAAAATACCCTTGGGGCTGTTGTGTATTCTCTGGCTCTTGGTCCCTATCAGAAAGGCTGATCCAGGTGGCACTGGAGGTGTGTGACATGCTTTAGTCCTGGGTTTTAGTGTAGCTTCATGGAGGGACACAGCTGCAGGCGAGGGCAGTGCCTGGTGTCCCTCCTGCCATTAGATCATGGCTTACCTCAGAGGGCTGCAGAAGTGGCCACAGCTTGGAAAGCAGAGCACTGACATGTGGGAGTGTGGATGTTGAAAGGGATGGGCTGGGGAGAGATCTTGTGCCTTTTTGGACCTGGTGTTGAAATGCCAAAACTCTAGACTGTGTTTTTGGAAACTGAGTCACCCTGCAAAAAAATACCCATCTCCAAGACGCTTAATGATCAACAGGATGCAAATAAAAATTGCTGGTAATTTGGCTTCCTGGTCCCGGTGGTGCTGAGTGAAGGCTTTCCAGGGAAATTGGGTGGGATAAATTTGGGAAAATCTTACATTTGAACTTCCTGTGATAGGAGTAATCTACAGAAAAAAATCTGGCAGTGGGGTTTGCCAAACGGAAAATGGAGCTGCCGGGGAATTGGAAGGGCAGGGAGGTTTTGGTGATGCTGGGTTGTCTCACGGGACTGCAGTTGACTGAATTTTGACCTGCCGCTCTCCCGTTTCCTTCCAGCTCTTGCGCGCCGTGGGAAGCACACACACGATGAAGAGGAGCTCTCGGCTCTCCTAATCCTTTGCTGGTGATTTGGAAGCAGCTCCTGCTCGCTCGCCATGTCAGGCTCCACGCAGCCCGTGACGCAGAGCTGGCGCTCGGCCGAGCCGCGCTACCCCCCGCACGCCATGTCCTACCCGGTGCAGATTGCCCGACCACACGCGGTAAGGCCGAGCCTTTCCTTCCCTACCCACTCGTGGGGTGGGAGCCACGTGGGTGTGCACAGTGCTGGGGCAGTGCTTCAGCTGTGCCGGGCTCAGATGTGGCTGTTACAGAGAAATCAGACCATTTCCGTGCCTGTGGTGCAGGATTTCATTGTTCCTCTCTCACGGGATCCTCTTTTGTTTCTCCATATGGTGCTTTCAGTTTTTCTCTCCCTTTCCAGCCTTTTCCAAGCACTTGCCGTGGCAGTGTTCGTGGGCTCTGGCTCATCATTTCTGAGCACCTGTGTCCGTTTGTCCTTCTGGCAAGAGCAGCCTTGGTTGGGTGCAGTGTCCAGCCTCGAGGCAAAGGGGGAGGTTTGACCATTCCTCTGAATCAGGAGCACATGGCCTCCAGCCCTCTTTGGCTTGGCCTTTCCCTGGCACTGAATCACAAGGGGAGGGCCATCCTCCTCTGCTTCCCAGCAAGCCCAGTCCTTGCTCCTCACACCCACAGGAGAGCTCTCCTGGTTCCCAGGCAAACTGCTGAGAGTGAGCCTTCCTCCTGCCCTTTGTTAAGAGACCTGCCTCTCTCTATCCAGCACTCCTGGGGAGCAAGAATATAACTGAGCTGCTGAGCTTTCCATTTTGTCCTTCCCCCCTTTTCCCTCTCTTAGTCTTAACCTGTAGTCTTTTCTCTTCTTGGATCAAGGCATAAGCTGGAGATGATCTCTTTTTTTTTTTGCTGTGCCTGGTTGAATGTACCAGAACTTGCATAGGTTAATTCACCTGGATCCTGCCTCTCCTTTCTGTGCCATCTCATGTCTGTGTTTGCTCATCCCGGATGGGTGAATGTTTTCAGTTTAAGCCCTTAACGGAAGAAACTCTTCTTAGTGGAACAGCTTTAGTCAGCTCAGGCTGCTTAAAGGAATCTTATTAGGTGCTGGAGTATGGCTCACACTTCCAAGGGTCTTTGGAGCTGCTTCTTGGTGGGTCACAGGGAGTGGCCAGAGCCAGGAAGGTCCCTGTAACACAAGCCAGCAAGGAGACCTTGTCTGGGGGTTACATTTGACAGTGCCAGCTACTGAATGGCCAAATTCAGTCTGTGCTGATGTTAGTGCTCAACTTTGAGAGCCTGGAAACCGATGAAGTGTCAGTGAAGGGCTGAAATTCCCTCATTTGTCCTCTTTGCCTGGCTTCAGCAGAGTGGCACAGGCAGCAGAGCTGGAGATTGGAAAGGCTTTGAAATAGAAACGTAAGGAGGGCGCGGGACGAGCTCTTGGCTGGGTTTGCTGGCTCATCTACATCGCTCGGGGCCTGCGTGCTGCTGCACAAAGGAGCTTTTCATCCTGGTTATGAGACACGCTGACCTGGTTCGATTTATGGGAGCTTTGCTTCCATCAGTGCAAGCGTGTTTGTTTGGGGGCTGGAGCAGGACCAAGAGCATTTGTGTCAAAGAGAAAATCCCAGTTCTCTTTTTATGAGAAACCCGAGCAGGAGGAGGATGTGACCAGGTGAGCACGATCTGCAGTTGTTGCAAGACTGTGGTTTAAAAGCAAACCAAAGGAACCTCAATCTGCAGCTTGGAGACTGATTTTAAGAGTGTGAAAGGCTCCTGTCCTTGGGGTGCTGAGCCCTTGTCTCCTGCAAAATCCCAACTGCTTCCCCTTAGTGCTGCAGCAGCAGGATGAGCAGAGAGGGCAGGTTGCCGTGGGCTGGAGCTGGAGTTTTTGCAGCCTGCAGTGAACACTGGTTTTATTCTCTCGTGTTAACATTGGAAGAAGTTGCTGGCATTTGCTTTTAGAAGCTATTTTTACAGCCGCATGTAATCACCCGCAGTTATGTGATACCTTTTGGGTGTCTGGATGCAGGAGAGGTCCGAGCTGAGATTATTTTGGGTGGAAAGCCTGAAGGCTCCTCTGGGCAGAAGCGTGCCAGCCCCACACCAAGGGACTCACGCACCTTGCCTCTGCTGGGAGGGTAGGCAGAGTGTTTCTGGAAGCGTGTCCCTGCATGATCTGCCCCGCCGCTCTCAGCTGTTCACAAACACGTGTCTCCTGCTCGGTGGCGCCGTGAGCTGGAGCCTGGCCATGGCTCTGGGGCTGGAGCTGATCTCTGGTGGGATTGCTTGGGAGAGGAGAGCCCAGTTCCTTTGAAGTTGCTGCGCTGTTTAATATTAAAAGTCAGCGGTATTTACTTGCATGTCTTGGCCAGGTCAGTTTTGTCATGGGGTGTGTTTGCACAGTGAGAGCTTGTTTGGAAGAAACCAAGAGAGGCCAAAACCAACCCAACACTAACTTGTCTTGCATGTAATTAAATTTTGGTTCTGGTTTGTTGCGTTCCAAGACGTCCTTTCCTGAGAACTGGGAATTTGTCAGCTCAGGGATCCTTATCCTGGCGGTGGAAACGCCCTGGGTCACCTCCTGGGCGCGTGTGCAGGGCTGAGCACAGCAGGGCTGCAAATGCTATTATAATATAAATAAATAATCACAGCCCAACTGTGACGGTCGCACCCAGGGAAATGCGGCGCGGCAGGAATGCTGAGCTCAGAAATGAGCCGTGACATTATTTTAGGCTTGGAGACACTTTATGAAAAGTGATTTAAAGGATTGCAGCTGTTTGATTTCACAGATGAGGCAAGTGAGAGGGGATGTTGTGAAGGGGCAGGAGGCGGTGGAAGCAGGCTGGGGGATTTTCTTTTCCCATCACATAAAACCCAAGGGAATATCCAATAAAATGGGGGAAAAAACTGTATTTCAAGTAAACAAACAGAAATATGCTTTGTACATATGGGCACCTCCTCCCAGCAGCATGTTCCATGAGTTACTGCTGAGTTTGGAGCTGGCAGAGAAGATCCAGTACTGGTTGAGTGAGGATGTTTGTTCTCTGGTTTCACTCTTGGTTGCCAGCTTTGGGCAGGGCTGTGAACCTGTGGGTCTGACCCAGACTGAGCTCTCTCCAAAGGGTGACACAGTAAATGGGCTCTTCCACAGGGTAAGCAGGTCCCCAACCATACTCAGGTGTCTTCCTCCTCTTCCTCCTCACTCAGAGGTATCTGGTCCCAAGAGCTGTTGGGAAGGCTGGATGTGGAAGTGGTGCAAAATTTTATAATGACCCTGGGTTTAATTCTGTCTTAGTAGACAATGACTTGCAGAAAGCTTTGATAAGTCAACATGCTTTTAATGGGAAGAAGGAAACTTGGTGAAAAGGTTCTGGTTTGTTTGACTTTCTTGAGGTAAAACTAAAATCTCCAATAATCAGCAGTTTCTTCTGAAGGGCATGGAGTGGTTCTTGGCCAAAGTGCAGGGAAAACATTTCTGTTTTCCATATTCATTAGCTGTAATGTTGGGGTGCACAGTTGACTTCTGTCATGTTCAGCTTGGAAACAGAGGAATTGTTTGAATGCTCCGTGACCTTTAGCTAAAGGTGAAAAAACACATTACTTACGCTCTTAACCTTCTAATGTGTCCAAAGTTCATGCTCTCTCAAAGGAAACTTTTGCATGAAGGATATTCATTTTCAGGCAACCTGTAGATATTTTCTGTAAACAGATCAATTTTCCTGCCTGGTGCACGTCCCCCTTTCTTTTTAAAGCTTCTTCATGATCAATATTCCCTAGGAACAGAAGGGTTCCCCTCTTTTCCTCTTGCATGAATCCAGGTTGTTGCTATGACCTCCTTACCAGCCTTCCCACTCCTGACATTTCAGAGTAGGAATTGAGTGGTGTTGGATGTTGGCTGAGCTTTCCAGGAGGGTGGTGTCAGGTGCAGGAGGTACTGGGGATTGGGGCACACAAGGTGTTCTCAAGCAGCAGCTTCTGTGACAAAATAGCTTCTGCTTTTGGGGTGCTTTAAGTGTTTTACATATTGGAGATACTAAACAGGATTGGGGGTTGGTAGGATTGGGGTGTGTACACGTTCACGTGAAATTGGTGCTCCATCATCACTTGAATTCCCTTTGTGAGCACTTTTCTCTCCCTACTAAACGAGAGGCTCACTTTGTCTTCTGCCTGCTGTTTGCCCCCATTCCCAGCACACAGCTCTAATCTGGGATGGAAAGGTGAGCTTAAGCCCTCCTCAGCTCCTCTGCTCCAGCTCTGAGACCATTGTGTTTTTCCCGTGCCACCTCTCCTGCCTGGGAGCAGCTCAGTAGTTCCTTCATTAAGCTCCCCATTTGCAAAGCAGCCCTTGTGCAGGAGCATCCCAGCCCGACTGCTCGTTTGCTTTGGCCCATGATAAATAACTTCCTTGTCTGCGTGAACCAGAGACAAGAGGTTGGTGCAAACTTGCGTGTTGATTTGGTGTCCAAGCCAAAATGTGGCCTGGGGGGAATCGAGTGCCTTCCCTGCCCAGACTCCTCCTCCCACCAGTTTGAGCAGGGCGAGCTCAATCCAGTGTCCTGCCGTGGAAGGTGCAGGCTCTGGAGATGGCAGGAGCTCGCTCCTCTCCGCGGTGACATGATCAGTGTGGCACAGTGGCACCAGGTAAGCCTGCAAGGGGCACTGTGTTGTGCATTGTTGCTGCTGTGTTGGTTTTCCTTGGAGTAGTTATTCACACTTTTGTCTCCTGGGAGCAAAATGCCAGTGTGTGTCAGAGCTCCAGGAACGAGCAGAATGGAGGTTTAGGGTGCACCACCCCTGAGCACACAGGAGAGCTACCAGCTGAGCGAGGGGCGTCCTGAATTCTGCCTGCTGGGCTCCAGCTAATGTTTCAAGGAATGACTTGAAAATAAAAGACATACCATGGAAATACCGACTCTGATGAGGTCTGTCACGAGAACTCAGCGCGATCTCTCTTGAGTACCTTTCCAGTGACAGATTGCATTAGCTCTGAGCGGCTCAGCGGTGGATTTGGGAAAATTGGCTTTCTGCTGTGGGACTGGGAGAGCAGGGAGGTGGAGAAACAGGGCACCTAATTCCCTGCCCTAGGGTCTCCCTCCCATTGCCAGGAAGAAGGAGGAGTTGGCTTTCAGCAGTTTGTATTTAAATCTTGTTTTCCCTAGGATACAGCCTTTATCCAAAACACTTCCTTTACTTCAAGCTGCAGTAAACTTCTGTGGTTGCTCCCTAATCTGCTTTTTGGACATGATTTGGTGCAGAAGGTGATGCTTTGCCTTTGGTTTATCTCAAGATTGTAAATCCACAGGGGAAGAAAGAACTTGCACTACTTATGTGGTTTGGCAAAGGTGGAGACCCGCTAAAGCCGCTTTTGGAGCCCTTTTCCTGTGCTTCAGACCTTACTCTGATTGCACTGCCCCACCAGCCCCTGGAGGCACCTTCTGCAAGACTGGGGGCTTTAGCTGGTTGTCATTGTCACAGCATTTATTCAAAATACTGAGCAAGTGAAGGATTTGCTATGGAGGAGGTGTAAGGAAGAGTAGGAGAGAGTAGGGGACATGGAAAGCTGAAAGGGTCCTGCATGGATTGCAGATAGGTTGTTGTATGGGAGCAGGTGTGGTGGGAGATGGTGGGGGACTATGCTGCAGAGAAGAGGTGATGATGAGCTAAACGACCTGGTGCTTTTAAGGTGGAAAGTTTGTGTTTGTTGTGTGAAGAGAGCTGCTGCTCATCCTGAATGAATGTTCACAGCTTCAGGAAGCACAGCACCAGCCGTGGGGGCTGGAGGAAGGGCAGACGGGTCATTCCCGACTCAAAGGCGCCTGGATGTGACTGGGACAAAAGTCTTGTGATGGAGAGAGGCTGAAAAGCAGCACTGTAGTGGATGTGCTGCTGCTCTGTGGGCACCTCTGGCTGCTGGGGAGAGGGCTGGCGGCTGGCTCCAGCACCAGTCAGATGACCGGGAAGCCACAACAGCTGAGAGCTGTCCTCACTGAGACGTGACTCCTCCATGAATGGCATATTCAGACGGGACAGCCAAGCACTGCTGACAGCCATGGTTTGCTGGAGAGCTGGGGAGAGGGCATTGATGAGGATGCAGTGCAGTGCAGCTGGTACAGATGCTATTGGTGCTGGCAGCAGCCATGGCCTCAGTGCAGGGATGGCAGAGGAATCAATGCCTTCCAACAAGGGGCCACGCGCAGTGTGGTCACCTCCTAAAACAAAAGGCCAAGTCAGCAGCTTCTGAGAGATGGATGGCAACGAGACTGTCTCAGAACAATAAGGGCATTTGTCTTTTCAGCACATGTTGCATCCCCGTAGGCAAGATAAAAATGCATGTATTCAGCCAGGTTTTTATTACTGACCTTATCTTCAACAAGGGAGCTGATTGTGGAGAAGTTATTGTTTGGTTTCTGTTGTTGATATTTTTTTCTTAAATCTGCAGTGAACTCCTCCCAGGGTTTTGGGGAGGAAGTTGGGCAGACAGCATGGTGCTTGTGGACAACCTGTTTGGCTCAATAATCACCTCTTTTGCACTTTAGAGGAGGTTTTCAGCAGCAGAGGATGATTCCTCTGGGCTGGGGAGGCTGAGCATGGTGGGCTGTGTGCCACACTGGTCCCCTTGCAGCTCAAGCTGTGTCTGGACCTCATGCAGTGCCAGCTCTGCAACCACACTGGTTCCTCCCAAACCTTTTCCCTTCCTCTTACCTTTGAGAATTCAGTTTGGGAAAAATTATTTTCTTCAGGCGAATGCTAAAAAGTGCATTTCTCGGTCTGATGAGCAAATGCTGTGCTGCCAGTGCTAAGGGGTATCCAGGCACCAGAGAACTTTTCCTTTTATTGCTAAAATAGGTCACACTCACTGCTGGCAGAAAGAGATGTTAGGCAACTTCTTTTTCCAAAATCGAGGGTGTGCAGAGCAGGGTTGGGGGACATCCCCTGTCTCTGACAAAGCCACTGGAGTGGTGGCCATGCTGCTTTGCCCACCCCACAAATTGATTGCTGGATGGTCTGAGGTCCTGGCATTTTCTAGGTTTGGATATGCTTCTCCATGCTGTCTGTGTGGTTCTGGGGGGTGCAGGAAGCTCAACAAGCCATGTGCTCCCCAGGGGGATGGGGTGGCTTTGCAGTCCAAAGCTCTGTTGGTCATGTTTTGGACACCACGTTGGGCTGCTTGAGCCACATGGGACATGCCAGAGCAGCAGCTGTGAGGTGTCCTGCTGTGGCCCTGTGTGCCACCAGTGCCATGGTCTGGGGGGCACCAGCCCTCTGCTGTCACCCATCACTTCCCCTGTGGTTGACAGTTCCAGAACGGCACGCAAGCTGCTCACGAGCAGCAGGGACAGACCAGGCATCCTTTGTGAGATTAGATAAGGGACAGTTCATGAGAAGTGAAATAAATAGGGATGTTTTGGCATTGTTTGGGGTTTTTTTTTCTCCGCTATTTGTACCGCACCATTATTAATTGTCCTCATTGAGTGTTTCAGCAGAAACAGCACGTTGTTAGAAATTAAAAATTATTTTCAATACAACGCTGGGTGAGCTTGTAATGAGCAGCCCTAATCGTTGGTGGAGGTGGTGAGGAGCTGGGATTTGCTCCTCGAGGAGCGTGTGCAGTGCCCTGGCCTGTTTGTCTGCCTCCAGAAGGTGATGAGGACAGTGTGGGGCAGTGGCTTGTCACTGGGTGAGCTCTGCTGTGCCGGGAGCTCCGCAGGTGCAGCACTGCCTGCGCTGATGCCGTGATTCGAGGTGGCTGCGGTGCCAGTGCCGCTCTCCGCCGGGGAGCTGGCTCAGCTGGCGGATGTGGTGGCTGACCCCAGGCTGCTCCTCCTCGCAGCAAAAAACAAGCACCGGTGGTTTTTAAGCAAAGCCGTCTTACACCGAAACTCGGCGGGGAGCTCCCGGTTGCTTTCTCGGTTGAGGACGTGGTAAGCGACGAGGATCTCACGCTTTGGGCTGCTCGAGCTGTGCTGCAGGTTCTCATCTGGCTGTGCTCTGGGTCTCCATGGGTTTGCTCCTGACCTGTTTCCCAAGCAAGCCAGAAGCACTGGGTGTTTGTACTTGTTTTTCTGCTGGTGGGAGGAAAAGAGGAGGAGCAGTTCGCCTTTCTGTTGCAAGACCAGCTCCAGGTTTCCTTTCTGCAGGCCTCCTATCTCTGAGGTCTTCTCCTCAGAGGCTAATTCTTGGAGCCGTGGGCAGGCCATCTGGATGGAGCAGTCTGTAGATGCCTTGTCTGTGTGGATGTGCTCGGGGCTGGAGCTGGCAGCTCAGGGTCAGAGGTGCTGTTGGCCATGGTGTAGCATTGTCTGGCGCCGTGTGCTGCCGGTCAGTGCCCAGGGGTGCTTGCAGCATCTCTCTCAGACCTCCCTTCCTTCCTCCTGGTTGGGGATCAGGCAGCCAGGACCCAGCAGCTGCAGGCAGGGGAAGGAGAAATGAAGCACACCAGAAGTGCACGTGTCCAAAACAGAAAGCGAGAGAGGCAGGAGGGCTGTGCGGCTGCCTGCAGTTGTTCTCTTAGTGTGGGGGTTATCCTGAGGTCTGGGACAACACTGAAGATTTTGCTGGAGACTTTATGGTAGGTAAGGCAGCAGGCTGAAAGCTTCAAAATAATTTTAAAAGGGGTGTGGGGAGGAAGCATCTTCTTTTTCCCTTCCATTGGGCTTTCTCTGTGTGTTGCCAAGAACTTTTCTGTAGTATTGTGTTCAGGAACCTGGCTTTAAACAGTTTGATTAGCAAATCTAAATAAGCCTGGTTAGACTTAGGTTATTTGGGGTCAGAGCATTTACCAGGAAGGGGATGGAAATGGTGTTCTTGGCACTCCTAAATCGAGTGATAACACAGAAGTGATAACACAGAAGCCTTGAGACTCAGGGTGCTTTTCCTGGCTCTCCCTCCCAGCACTGCAGGCAGGGGCAGCATGGATGTGTCCAACCTTCCTGGTTGGCAGCAGATGATACTTTCAGTCCCTTAGGCTGAGCCTAAGTACATCTTCAGTCTGCTGCGTGAAGAAGTGTGTTTTAATAAGGCCACTTTTAGGTCTTCAGCATTTCATTTATCTAAAGACTTGCCTGGGTGGCTTATGGTGCTGTGGCACTCTGGGTGTCTGTCTCACCTCAGCAGTGCTGCTAGTGCTGCCCTCCTCCCCCAGATGTGCCAGAGCTCCTAACTGTCCATGGTCATTCTGTTTCCTTGATTTCTATCATGACATTTACTGAATTCATGAAATTTGCAAAGCTTCCCAAGGTACATCCCTGTGGTGGGAGCACCTGAACCACAAGGAATAATGGGAAAGTTGGTGTAGAAGGAAGGAGGTCCTTACTGGAGACAGTTGGAGATTTGAAAGCTCTGGAGAGGGTGCTCTGGCAAATCAGCAGATTTGTGGGGTGGGAGGAAGGTTTGCAGAGGGAGAGAATGAGCAAAAAATGAAATTGAGTAAAACCCAGCAAAACAATGGAGAGGAAAAGGAGCACTGTAGTTTGGGGCTGCAAGCTTCTTGAGTTGTTTTTGGGTGTCTTAGAGTTGCCCATGAGCAGGTGCTAGAAATTTGAGAAAAAATACCTATAGAATCATCAAGTCCAAGCATTAGTCCAGTACTGCCAAGTCCACCAGACAGTTTGAAGGCAGCTTATAAACCTGTCTGGTGTTTGCATTTGAAAAACACAGTCACAGCTCACAGTGCAATGTACTGGAGTAACTTTCTGAGCAATTAATCCACCTACGTCCTGCCAGGACTTCCACGGTGCCTCTTAGCAGTTCATCACAGGGCACAGAAATTTGTCAGTTTTAATCCCCCTCACTAATTTTTGGGTTTTGTTTTCTTGTGAAGCCCAGTGTGGATGGCAGCAGTGCAGAGCAGGTCAGAGTCACTTCAGGCCATGCCAGCAGGTTTTGAGCTCCACCAGCCATTTTCTGACAGGTTAGAGGAGGCAAAAGCTCAGCTGAGTGTGGGCAGGGGGAAAAGGAAAAACAGATGGTTCTTGGGACATGCAAGAGCCTTTTTTTTTTTTCTCAAGGGCACAGCCTTTGAGCCTCCCAGACGAGTAATTCTTGTTTATACACCCACAGAAGGTGATGGTCCTGCTTTTGGGCCTGTTGGTGTTTCTTCCCAGACATGATGTGTTTGTTTTGTAGGTGGATGTCAGGAACTGCATCGCTCTTCCATTTAAATATTTATTTTTAGTTTAAAACCAGGACAAGTGTGAACGTGGGGAAGCTTGTCGTAGGCAGGGATTCTGCTTTGGCTGGGGCTGTAAGAGTTGATGGGCTCTCTCTTTCAGATGTCTGTGTTTGCCCCATCTGTGGTTGGACTGATGGCATGTTCTGTGCTGCAGCCCCCATGGCATCCAACACCACACTGTTGCCTGACCGTAGGGAGAAATAAACTTGATTCCAAAACATGGCACAGCTTTCCAGGCACAAGAAGAACTGGTGGCCAGAGGACACCACAATTCCCCTTCCTCCTCCCATTGATATTTGGCCTTTTCAGCTTTTGTACAAGAGTGGTTGGATGTGAGGCAGGGAATCTGCTTTCCTTGGCTCCCCCAGGCCAAGTGTTTGCAATCTCTGATTTTCTTCCTGACTTTCCAGAAAAACTCTCATTTTACTCTCTGATGGTCAAAGGTGTTGGGCCTTGATACTCCCTTCTACTCATGTTGATCTTCACTCCATTGGATCAAATAATTCCTGTTACAGCTGTTGGGGCTGAGACCCCCTTTTCCACACCAGCTGCATGCATGTGGTGTCTTATTTATTGATATTCTTTCTTGGTAGACCCTGAAATTGCTTTTTTATTTTTGAGGAAATTAAAGCTTTCTTGTTCCAGTTGAGAACTGTTCAAAAATAGACTCCCTGGTGGAATTGGTTCTTCTAAGGTAAATGTGTGTCAGTGTTAGCAGGGTTATTCTGTGACAGGGCTTTCTATGCCATTGCTGAAGGTCTTAGTTAATTAGATGATTAGTCTGCTGGTCAAGTATCTATCTGCAAATAAAAAATTGCAGTTAAATGTGGCTGCCTAAAATACTGCTGCTGGAATCAGTCTGTGGCACAGAGCAGGAGGGCTTCTTATTTAATTAAAATCAGGAACATACTGTACTGTACTCTCCAAGGGTCAAGGAACAAAAGGGACGTACACATAATAAGTAGCAAACTGTCCTTTCAAACCCCTTGAGCTCAGCCCAGGAGAGCTGTGTTTAAAGGGACATTTTCAAGATAACATTTGTGATTTTTCTTCTGTCTTTTTTCCCCGCTTTTTTTTTTTTCCTTTCTCCACTCTGCTATGTGGATTATTGAAGCTGAAAGTATCCTGTGACTTAATTTTGTTTTTACCTGTTCTTGCTCTTGGATTCCCAATTGTCATCAGGACTGCTTGGATGCCAAAAATCCGTGTGTGGGTGCTCAGTGACTGGGTTGGGCTTGCTGGGGTCCTTTCCCAGGAGCCAGCCCTGCCCACAGCCCCAGGAAAAGGCTGGAGGCAGATTGAACAAGTGGCTGAACTACCATTCCAATACACTGTGGTTCTGGGAATTACTGGCAACCTTTTGGGGAGGGCAAAGCACTGAGCTTTATGACCCAATGCTTCAGAGGAGAAATATCTTCATGGGTTATTTTGAGTTGTCCTATGCTTGCTTGAAAGTTCCCACCAGCCTGACGAGCTGTTTTGTGTTTGTTCCTG
The DNA here is from genome assembly GCA_024500445.1 of Entomyzon cyanotis. Taxonomy (NCBI): domain Eukaryota; kingdom Metazoa; phylum Chordata; class Aves; order Passeriformes; family Meliphagidae; genus Entomyzon; species Entomyzon cyanotis. The sequence goes on from JAKEPQ010000852.1 coordinate 1,867,871, forward strand.
CAGGACGTGGCGCTGTTGGAGTACCAGCATCATTCCAGGGATTTCGCTTCCCACCTCCCGCCAGGGTCTATCATGCAGCCGCAGCGGCGGAGGCCATCCCTGCTCTCCGAGTTCCAGCCAGGCAATGAAAGGTATTGGCCACAAAACTTTGCAGGATTTTCTGCAGGGCTGTGTCTGGTGCTGACCATGCTCAGCCTCAGCGCCAGTTCAGCTTCCTTGCGCTAATGCAAGCTGCACCTTTGCCTTCTGGTTTCTTACCTTTGACTGTCATTCATTTTAAAGAAGTCCTTAAAAACAACAAAAAACCCCACCCCCTCAGCTCTGTGAACTGGTTGTGTTGGCTTCTTCAGCATAGGAAATGAAGCTGTGTGGTCAGTTTTGGTCTGTGGCTCCCGAGGCTGCAGGGAGGAGTGAGAAGAGCTCATTTCCTCCCCCATCTCCGCTTCCTCTGCTGCTGCTCTTCCTCCTGCTTTCATTGTTTTTGTTTCTCTTTCTGCATTCCCCTTACAACTTTCTCCAAGCTGCTTTTTTCCTATCTGCTCCCCTCCTGCCTCGCCCTGTGTCCCTGTTTCCTGTCATAGCCTCATGGGAGGCTGGCAATGTTTTTAGGTGCAAGTCAGGCAAGTGCTGTGGCTGGGAATGCTGTGCATGCTTTAACCACAGGAGCTGATTTGTTTGAAGGACATCACTCTCACTCTCTGTTTCAATGCAAAACGCTGCTCTCTCTCACAGTTTCTCTTCTGCATTTGACATTTAGTGGTTTGGGAAAAAACTTGGCCTGGAAGTGAAATAAGAGCCTTGATACAGTAAATTTATGCAACACTTTTTTTTAATGCTTAATCCTTAGGCTAAGAACAAAACCAGTGCATAGTCAGAGACAAATCTGTTTCTCTAAAATCATTGTTGTTAGGGGAGAGGAGTAAGAACTCAGGGTGCTGGATGTGTAATAATTACAGACAGGATCCTCTTTTTCTGGTAGGTTGGGTTCAGCTTGGTGCTCAGCAAAAACAACCCATAGAATTTGGTGGCAAAAAGTAGCTTCCAAAGTTCATTTTGCATCTGGACGTGCCCTTCTAGGTTATGCCTGTGGCACCAGCACGTACAGAGGGTCTTGTCAATTTTGATAACCCATAATTTATTGCAGCATGTTGAGCTGCCTTGGCTCACTTTGATTTCTCAGTGGTTTGATTTCTTAGCACAGAGTAACAAGGTTAAGTTGGAATTGGGTCAGATTTAGCTAAATTTGGGGGAGATGGGTAAAGAGGACCCAGCAACATGCTCCTGCCTGGTTTTGTTTTTCACACTACTGATGGTTTGCAAAATGGAGAAACAGTTCTGCTCTCCAGTAATATGCCATTTTAAAAACAAAAAAGTATCTTGGTTCTTCTGTATCACTAAAAAGCCCAACTGCAGACCTTGGTGTCTGCTGTACCACATGCCTGATCTGTTGTGGTCACCCAGGCATCTCCCTTTGGCTTACAAGTGTTTCAAAGTTCCCAAAATTAATTTTGTGTTGAGAATCACGTGAATGTGCATAAATGCTAATCAAAGTTGTCAGTGGATGTTTCACATTCACATGCTTATCGTGGTACCTCACTTTCAACCTGAATGGTGATGTTTTGGCATGCTATGAAAAGAAACTCTTTTAATAGACTCAACTTAAGTTTCATCCCTTTTCCCATTAAAATAAAAAAAAAATTGTACTTTTGCAAAAATTATACTATGCAGTAAAGCTAAAAATGCTGCTTCAGTTCAGTTGACATCTTGTGCCAGAATGCTGGGACATAGACTCCTTGAAAATTTTTGGGGGCATCTGGGGATGCAGAGGAGGGGGTGTCTTTGAAGAAATTGTAAAGAAATTTTCAATCCAAGTAATTAGTTATTGAGGGAATTCAAATTGGATGCCATTGGTGCTGGGGAGGTGTTAGTCTGTTTTGCAAAGCCAACTGCTATTTCTCTGCATCTTTAAGCCCTGCACTTAAAAATCCACTCTCTGGGGGCTTTGCTAGTTCACCTTTGTGGTTGGAGGAGCTGCTGTAACTCAGTGCCTGCTGTGCTGTAGGAGGAACCCTGTGGTCAGTGGTTGTTCACCTGAGGCTTCCAGGGCCAAGACCCCAGAGCTCCTGAAGCAGGTTGAGTTGGTCACTCGTGCCATCCCCAAAAAATAGCTGTGACTCTCTCTGGTGCAGAGCAGAGCCTGGATGAGGGAGGGTGGCAGTGGCAGCCATCTCTGCAGCTGAGTCCCCTTGGCAGGCTGAGCTCCTTGGCTTTGTTCCTGGGCTGGGATTGATGGTTTCAAGCAGAGGCAGCTGGCTCTCGGCATGAAGGGCTGGGAGGAGGGAGACCAAGGCAAACAACATCCACAGCACGGCTCAGGGGGTGAGTAGAAGGAAGCACAGGGGTGTGCTGTGTCTGAAAGGAAGACCCTTGCTGTGCTTCCCTGCCTGACAGCCCACCTGGCACTCTGTGGTGGTGGCCACATGCCAATCCTCCCCTTGAAGCAAGTGTCAGCAGAGGGGAACCCTTCCAATGCCCCGTTGCTTCGGGAGTTCAGAGGAAGCAGCCTGTCTGCTCTTGGTTGTGGTGGCTGATGAGCTTCCAGGATCACTCTGCTCCTTCAGGATATCAGCTTGCAAGTCTGGTGCAAGTGGGATGTGGCAGGCTGACAGCACTGGAGATGAAGCCCTGTGTGCATTCCCAGATGGACATCCCTGTGCACATCACTGTGCCTTGCACTTGTCCAGAGCACTGCCTACAGCTGCAGAGTGGTTCAGCCCTTGTGCCACTCTCAGTCCCAGTTCCTCTGAGCCCACCTGCTTGGTTGGTGGCTGCTGTTTGCCTTCCTGTCCTGGAAACTGCAGGGCTTCACGTTACTCTCTCTGCTGGTTTTGGGGGGGGGTTGTCCCCTATTTTGGCTTTATGTTCACTTTGGACAGATCTCTAAAGCCTCTGCAGGCTGTCTTTGCACTTATTGGAGGTTTAACCCTCTGGATGCTCGAAATTCCACAGAAATCACAAGTTTGGGCTTGCTTGGATGATCTTCCTCCAGCTGTGCAGCTTTTCAGTCTCTCGTGGCTGCAATTTTGCTGTAGCCACCAGGATGGTAGTTAGTTGTGACTCAGGGGAAAGGGAACAAGAGGTGAAGCATTTCACCATAGGCACAATGTGTTAAGCATGAATCAAATGTTGTTGGCGAAAAGGTGTTGAGTAGTAATTTGCTGGAAGGAATGAAATGCTGAGATGGTCCAGCGTTTTGGGGCTTGCTGAGCAAGAAGTTTGTTGGGAAGTTGCAGACTGCCCTCCTCTATGTACATCAGAATCGAGAGTCATCATCACCCCCTTGGTGGTTGGGCAAAGACTTGAACTCCCTGTACAGCAATTCTGGCTTGGAAGAAGGAAGGAAAACCTGAACCACTCTGAATCTCTTGCTATAGGGAAAATTGGCTCTGCCTGTCTTTGCAGGGATGTGCTGCTTTCCGTGATGGTTTTTTTGGTAGCAGGCTTTTTCTTGGAAGGATCCACAGACTTCCCCTTAGCTTGTTCAGTTGGCTGTGCCAACTGGTCTGCAGGAGTGAAGAGAAGTATTTCAGGATCTGCTGTTGGTACAAGTCGTACCATGAATATTTGCAGTGGAATGTCCTGGCAAGGTGACAAGGATTAGGGCTTTTTTTCCTCCTCTATATATATTTTGGTCCTCAAAAGAAGTGAGAAAAACTGGGTTGAGTGTTAAATGGCAGGTGCCAGTGGGTGAGGGGTCTGAAAAATCGAGGAACTGGATTTTTCTTACTTTCCATATGTGTTAGGATTTTAGAGCAAGGTTCCATATTAATGCAGGAATGCTGGGGTGGATACTTGTCTCCGCTTCTCTGGCAGAAAATGTGGCTGTAAATAAGTGGTATGTGTGTTAAAACAGTATATTCCACCTTTATCCAGAATAAGATGAGTCACTATTTTCATAGAAGATTATTTTCCCAGTTCAGGAGACCACGCTCCTCTTTCAGAGCCATTCTGCTTAGCAGAGTGGCTAAGGAGAATTCATAAGGAGTCTGAAGAATTTGCTCAGCGTTGGTCTGCAGGATGACATTTAGGATCCATTAAACAGCTGCTGTGTTTCTGCAGCCATCTGAGATAGCCAGGTGCAGTGTGGCACGAGAGCAGATCACTGTGCCTCTTGGATGGGATTACTCCTGCTGGCCGAGGAGCCCAGGGAGCAGTGGGAAGCTGTGTGGCCCTGGAAATCACAGCAGCTCTCGGTCTTCATCTGTGCTGGGCCAAATGGCACCAGCTGCTCCCAAGGTAACAGCGCGACCAATTCGATTTTATTTATGGGTTTTAATTAAGTTTCCATTTTTAAAGGTGATCCTTTTCTCAGGAGTGAGCGGCGGTGTGGCTGAAATCCCCACAACCATCTATCTGTGTCTTTCACACTGGAAATGATGTACCAGGAGCTGTGGTTTTTTTCCTCCCCACAACTGAACGTAGGAAAACAACATCTGGAGAGGGCAGCTGCTGGTGTGTAGGCACTTGAGGACAAGATTTGTCTCACAAACTCTGGTCTGGGTTGCCTGGCGTGTCTGTGGAGGGACATGGAGGATGACCAAGGGTATGGGATGTCTCTGAAGCCATTGGTTCAGCACTGTTCCAGCCACCCAGGACTGCTAAGAGGGCTTTCCCAGCAAGGCTCCAGTTTTGGATGCCTGTAGAAGAAAGCATGTGGGGGAGATTGTGGAGAGAGACAAATATTTCTTCTCTTCCTCTGGAGTGAGGTAGTGCTATTGTGTTAAAGCTTCTGCTGGTCCTGTCCGTGAATTATTCACGCTCTCTGTATGGGGATCTTCAATGTGCAAGCTTTAAATAAAGCATCTGCTCTTATCTAAATTGCAATTGGCATGGAAAAAGGTGGCTGTGGGGTTGTGCAGGGTGGCCAAGACCCTGCTCCCTGCCCTTGTGTGGGACCTGGGAGTCCTTCAGCTGGGCCACATGGTGAGCTAAGCACCCTGCTCGAGGCTGTCCCCACCTTTGGCTTGGGAAGACTCAGTCCTGCTGCTGGCAGACTTTGCTGAAGGCGTGGGAGCTCTGCCTTCCCGCCCAGACACGCAGCTCTTCCTAGTGTGTCAAGTCACAATAGTTTATCTCCCTCTCCACCTACATGACAAAGGGAATATATCAGCTGGCCCTGGACATGTTTTTCTAGGTGCCTGGTGGCAGGTTAGCTCCTACAAACCCTCCAGTTTCTGTCTTTAGCAGGTCCCAATTTGCCCAGTCTCACACTCTGGCTCTCATTAGATGTAAAGGGACTGTTGAAACATCTGACAAATCTTAGCATTGGCTATAAATAATTCACTTCAACACCAGTGGTTTTCTATATTATTCTCTCTCAAAAGCAGTTTATTGTCTGTCTGTACCTGTGGGGGTTGGATATTCTTTTTGGATACTCCTTTTAGAACTTGTTTTTGGAGACAATTTCCCACCAAGCTATCTCAGCTGGAAGAAATAAACAGCCTCAGCAAGGCCATCATTTGTCTTGGTTCTGCTTCTGGGAGGCAGTGAGAATCAGTTTCCCAGCCTGGTTATGTTGTTTGGCCCTATGGTGTTGGGAACAGTATTTGCAGATAGGAGCAACTCTTAAGTGTGCTCTTGCGGGGAAGTTGGTGGGAGCTGGCTTGGAATCACTGCTGATGTTTTGAGCCCTTGGTGCAGGAGGCTGTGAGAAGTCAAGCTGGGTTTGCTGGATGTTGCAGAATAGCCATTGTTCTTCCTGCAGCCACCTTCTGTTGCTCAGCTGATGGAGAAACAGGAAGGTTTGAAGACCAGGGAAGGATTGTGCTGCTCTGAGGAGCCAGACAGTGGGATAGGGGGGAGGGAGAGTCTCTGGCCTTCTCAAAATTTATACTTGCCCATTTCCTAGAGGTTTGGCTTCAGGAAAGTAAAAGTAAGATCTCATCACAACTGCTCTTAAAAGTCCCAAGGGCAGCTCAGGGTATCTCATTTGATCCTCTCTCCCCAGCTGTCAGTCTAATGATTGGACTCGATGATTTTAGAGGTCTTTTCCAACCTTAAGGATTCTATGATTCCTTGATATCCAGCTACTGGACAACCCCTGTTTTCAGCCCATCTTGTGCTTAGCTGGCTCTGGTGTAGACATAATGTAGCAGAGAATGTTTTCTTCCTAGGTCTTGGTTATCCACACTTGCTGGAGTGAGCTGTTTGTCCCCCACATTGCTGTAGGATTTTGTCTGCTCATACCTTCCTTACACCCTCTGTGAGTCTGCTGAGGAATTGGCCCTGGTGAATGAGTAACACAGTTCTGCGCTGGGAGGGTGCGATTAGTCATAAACCAAAGGTCTCATCTTGGGTTATCTTGGTCTTCTGGAGCTGGACCTGCCCCAAGCAGGGCTCTGTGGGGGTGGCTGGAAGTTGGGCAAACCCTGGGCACCCAGCCTTGTGTGTCAGCACATCTCAGGCTGCTCTGCTTCTCTGAAGTAGTTCAGTGTTTGTGGTGAAGGACTCAGGTGAAGGCTAACCTGCCCCATTTTTTAATTAACGCTGGCATTTGCTTTGCTCCATTTAATTATGCACAACTCACATGCAATTAAAAACACTCTTTCCCTTCAGCCAAGTAGGAATCTCTGGAATAAACCAGCGGGGTGGGAACTATTTGGAAAATGCAGCAAACCCCAACCTCAGTGTAATGGGAGGGCTTTCCAGGCAGAGTCATTTTTGTGCTGACAGCAACGTCGTCTGTATAAAGTCTGTTGTAAAGAGCTTGCTGCAGGTGTGGATGTGAAGAGTGAAAGGTGTGAAGGCTTCAAGCAAAAGCATTTGTGTTTGCAGCCAGGACAGGCTGAGCGGGTTGTGTTGGGCAAAGTAATCTCGGGAGCGGCTGGAAATTCCAGTGGATAAAGTTAATAGCTGTTCCAGTGGATGTGGAAATGGAAATAAAGTAGCACCTTATAACATTGCAGCTGCTTTCCCTGGCGTGGCCCCTGCCTTGCTGTGAGTAACCGCCTTTGTAAAGCTGAGTGGTGCTCTTATCTTCAGAATCCACGGGTTTTTTCTGAGTGAAGCAGTTGTGTCTGGTTCCTGACAACTGCAGAGGTCTTGGAGCCATCCTGTGTCAATTAGCAGCTTCTTGGTAATGTGGCCTTTAAAAAAGGGAAGAAGCGAAGATAAATACATCTGATTTTTAATTGCCTCAGTACAGCAGAGCCTTGGGTGTTGGAATATTTTAGCACCTGCCCAGCTTAACAGTTGCTTATTGTTCCTGAGTTTTACAGCAGAGCCTGAAACGCTGGTATGCAGCTGTGGGCAGGCAGGGATTGTGTGAAGGGCTGGGACCAGCCAGCAGGAAACATGAGAGGTGCCAGGAGAGAGTTCTGGGCTTGCTGAGAAAAGTTGAGGATCATTCAGCATGAAAGTGTTTGCAGGTGAATCGAGCTGTGCTTCAGCACCAGATTGCAGGGCTGTTCATCTCTGAAGGGTTTGCTGTGTGAGTTGTGCATTCTGTCTTGGACGTTGGAGCACCAAGGGCAGTGCTGAAGCCTCCCCATTCTCCTCCCATTCTCCTGTCCCCTTTTTGCTGGGGAGGAGGAGGAGGAGGATGAGCCAGATTCTGTTTCTGTGTGTCAGCAGCAAGACTGCTATCCGATCCCAATGCCAAACCCACAGCAGCAGAGCTTGGCATGCACATGCTCTGTGCCTGCTGTTGACGTTTAAATTAAAAAATAACCCCCCAGTTTTATCTTGATTGCCTGGAACTGGGAATGTTGGCCATGCTGCTGCAGGGGAGGGCATAGGGCAGTGCTCAGGGTGGTGCTCCTGAGAGGGTGGATTTCTACAAGATCCTCTCCCTGGATGTGATCCAGAGCCGTTACAGCTGCTGGCTTCAGGGCACTCTGGATCCTTCCCTTTTTGCCATCTTCTCTGAGATGTTTAATGTCAGCAGTTGCAGTTTGTGAGTGGAGGGCAAACAATGCATAAGACCCCCTTGTTTGCTATGCTTGCTCTTGACAAAACCTTTCTCCCTCCCCTTCAAGCAGCTCCAAAGACTGTTAAGTTCTTTAGTGTTTGTTAACTGGGGAGGACACTTTACCACTAGCTCAGGAGAATTGCAACAATCTTGTTTAAGGGGAAAAGGAAAAAAAATATGTTTTGTCACAAGCTTTGAATCTCCTGTGCTTCGCTTTATTTTTATTTTTTTAGAGACACTTCTGCCTGAAGTGTTAAAAACACACCCTTGGAGCTGCTGCAGCAAAGCTGATCCTAGGGCATAGTAAAAGGTTTAATGTATTTTTGTAGGATCCCTTTACAATTCCCACAAGAGAATCCTGCTAAGGAAAACAGAGCTACAAAAAAGTTCAACATTTGTTTTAAAAAAACAAAACCAAGCCCACTCTCCAGGTATTACCAACTGCATCATATTTAACAGGTAAAAGATGTTTGAGCTCGATGTGACTCGGTGCAGTTGCTATCACTGGATCATGTGCCTTTACAGCCTGCCAGGTCTGTGTCAGAGATGTACAACTACATGAGGCTGGTTTCTTTCCTCCCCCATGCTGGAAAAAGAAATCCCTACTGTCTAGCCATGGAGGAGTAGGCATTTTTTTTCCCCAACATATAATCTTTGGTGTTCCTATAGAAGATGCTAAATATAAACGCTGGTGCAGGTAGCTTTGACTAAATAAGCCACATGTGGCAGAAGGGGGCTCTGCCTGGTCTTGGAGGTAGGGGAGGATTTATGGGGCAGATTTGAGCATTTTCCAAACTTTGCCTTTTTCTGACCAGCCCAACCCAAGTGGCATGACAGGGAAGGCTCAGACCTTCAGCCTTGTTCACTTTGTCCTGTTGTAGGGACAGCCTCCCCCTGTGTGGGGTGGGACAGGAGATGGCAGTGGGATTTCCAGGTGACACCATGGTGCTGAGGAGGGGACAGCAGGGTGGCCCCTTGGGCTTGGAGGATGCACCATGGAGATGCTCCATGCCCAGCAGCCAAGCTATGGGGCTGCATGTGGGTCTGCAGAGAGCTGAGCTGTCTGACTGCAGGGCCACCTGGCCTCCCCACATGGATCCTTCTGGAAAATAGGCAGATGTTGAGCCCTGTCCTCCTTGAATGGTTTGCAGTCATGGAGCAGGGGAGAGCAGAGGTAGTTTCTTCTCTAAAGGCTCCTTTCCCTTTGTCCCCAGATCTCAGGAGCTGCACCTGAGAACCGAGGGGCATTCCTATCTTTCTGACCTGACCAAGCAATCCGACTTGGACTTCATTGAAAGCAAGAGGCCACGCCTGGAGCTGCTGCAGGACCCTCTGCTGCGGCACTCGCCCCTCCTGAACCAGAGCCAGCAGGGAGGCACCGAGGATCTCTCAAAGGTAAGGGGCTGATGCCCTGTGCTGCCAGATGGGTGTGGGGTCTGGATTTTGGGCTTGTGGACAGCTGCCTTTGAGGCTCTGAGTTCAGTGCAGATGGTGGTTCCCACTGCATCAAGCAGTGCTTGGTGGTACTGGATGGTTTTCCCTGAGGTGGGGTGTCCACTTTGGGGGAACAGAAGCATATCAGCTTTCCCCATAACTGTTATAGTCATGGGCTTTTTTTAGTGGCCTATTAGATGCACCAGAACAATTTGGAAGCTCCTGTAGGCTGAATTAAGGATGGTCATGTCTGGCTTTTCTGGATACTCTGCCTTGATTTGATTTTTACTTGACGCTTCTCATTTATCACATCTCTTTATTTAATACTGGTGTTTGAAGGGCTGGAATCGGTTTCTGGTGGTTCTTTAATATAATCTTCCCCAGGAAAGCCTCCCTTGTCCCAGTCTCATTTAACAAAGCAAATCGTTTACTTAAAATTGTCCCCTCTGCACATGGAATAAATGTTGCAAAGAGAAATCTCTTGCTTGTGTGCCTGTTTGGATTTACTTTTATCTTCCCTTGGGATAAACTGTATTTGATTTTACCTCGAGTTTGGACATGCTCCTGGTTGTCAGGAAAGTCTTGCTGGATAAATGTGTTGGGAGCTGAGGGTTGATGCAGCCACAGTCTGGGCTTGGGAATTGCCTGAGCCTTCAGTGAAATGAAAGGGAAGCTGCATCTGTACCCAGGGTGATAGGGATGGTTTGAGAAGAATACTTAACTCTGGAGTAGTTCAGATGCCTGAAGGCTCTGAAGCACAGGATGTCCTCAGGGATGTTGGTTGGGTGGCTGATGGGAAAAATGCACTGTTGTCCATGAAACAAAAAATGTACCTCTCCAAAGATACAAGGAAACCAGGAAGACTTTTTTTGTCTTCACATTATTCCCACCAGCAGTTCTGTTCTGCCTCTCACCAGAAAAGTGTGTGTTGTCTCAGCTATTTGTTTCTAATAGGCAGAGCTGCTCTTGAGGAATTAGTTCATCAGTTTAGGGGCTGCATTTGCTTCTTGGTCTGTGACACATTTCCAAGAATTACATGCATTTTATGGGGCTTAAAACATTTGTTAATGAAAGAGAGGGAGCTGAGATACAATACAGCAAGACATGATTACGCTTTTAGTGGAGCCATTTGTAATATTGGAGTCTGGAAGGAAGAAAATGTGGTGTCTGTGACTGGTGAGAGCCTGAGTGAAGCTGGGATTAGTTGCTCTAAACCAGCAGGAGCTGCTTCCAGAATGGGTTTGATGGAGCTCACTGCAAGACTGTTCAAGTGGCTGGGAGCAGAAGGCAACTCTGGGACACAGGGTAGATCTGCCTTTGCAGCTTGGGAAATTGGGTTAATAGCAGTGTTTTGGCATTTGTCCTGAGCAGTTTTCCTCAAACTAATCTATAAACTGCTGGTGGACATTAAGGTCGTGGAGAAGCTCCTGAAGCCAGTATGTGCATTGCTCTGAGCCTCAGTGTGTTGGAGGGGCTGCTCTGGGTGTGGCTGCAGGGGAAATGCAAAGAGCTGGGGCTGCCCTTTGGGCACAGCTCTGGACACTTGCAGATCTGGGCTGTGGGCACAGCTAGAACCTCTTCTTGCACCCATGCTAAGCCAGCCACGGTTGAATTTGGCACTAGGCTCTGAGCTCACCACTTAGGACAGATGATGAAGACCTTCCTGAGAGGCTCTGTGCTGAGATGTGTGTCCTGGACGAGGGGCACACATGTTGTGGCAGGACATTTGTCCCAGTGACCAGAGCTGGAGGGAGATATTTGCTGTTCTGGCTGCACTGCTGACTCAGTGTGTGATGAAGTCGCTCAATACTTTATCTAGGGCAGCTTTGCCAGCCGGGTGAGCTCTCGGGGTGAGATGCACCACGTGGGTCCAGTATTGCTAAACACACTGCTGGGTGTTTAGACAGAGTGTCCCAGGAGTTGTCCACTTACCCGTTACCCCATTCCTCCTTGTTGCAGTCACTGCGTGGGGAGGAGCTTGATTTACTCACCGGGCTAATAGTGCCAGGACTGGTTTTCACGGTGACTTTGCAGATAGAGCTCATTTTTGCACAGTAAAAGCTCCACAAAGCTCTCAATAAAAAGGGTAGGGGTTTGGTTACACACTCTGGGCGCCAGCCTGACTGTCCCAGGGGATGTGACTGTAATGGATGTTTCTCTCGGGCAGTGGATACATCTTAATTTCTCCTGGTTTCAGAGCAGCCATTGAGCTGAGATGGAGAATCAGGTCTGTGATGGGGTGTGAGTTTAGCACATCCCTGATAACCATTGATAACTGGATTTACCAGCCTTCAGCCCGGGGGAGAGAAGTCAGCACGTTTCCAAAGCCTTTGTTTTGAGCCATAATCTATTCTCTGAACACAGATGGAGCAATTGATGGGGCAACTGCTGGTAACAGGCTTTAGAGTATTTTCCCCACAAAGAGAAGTGGATTTCTCATGTCTTTTCTCATCTACCTCTCCCAAACAGGAGGAGAACAGGTCCTCTCAGACCCTGTTCAGTATCACTCCAAGCAAGGCTTAGTTTATAAGGAGAAGCTCTTGGATCAGCACATTCTCACTGGAGAAAGCAGACACACTTTTGGGCAATTGGCCTTTCAAGAGCAGCAGCTTTCAGCTAAATCTTACTTAGACAAGTAAAAGATACTACCTTTCCTTATGAACCTCACAATGCTCATGTCCTCACTGGTGTTTCTTTTCAAGCCAGAGGACAGAAGATAGTTTTCTTGCCTGCTTTACCCCTCTTCAGCATCTTTTTCTCTTTTTCCCTGCTGTTGCATGTTGTCATGTTGCTTCAGTGCTGTGGTCCTGGGCTCCTGCTGCTGCATGTGGCCTGGAGGGCTCTGGTGAGCTCAGTGTGCTGGGGAGAAGTGAAACCTCCCCATGCCCTCTATGCCAGCTGGGGCTGATGCTTTCCCCCCCAGGAAGGTGGCTGATAATAACCAGAACAACTAAAGCAGGGCTGTTTTTTCAGTCACCGCAAGCCTGGATGTGGGATTCGCTGGAAAAGCTGCTATGTGTGGCTTTGCCAGGTGTGTTCTTGGCTGAGATGCAGGAGCTGTTTCTGAGGACCCTCGGTGGCTTCTGCTTTCTTTCCAATGAAGTCAGGGACCTCCATCACGTAACAGCAGCCAGGAGTACAGCAGATGGCCCCAGAGCAGGCCAGGGATGATGTGCACAATCCCTTCCCTGCACACACATGCACAGCTGGTGCTGCCTGTGATCCTGCAGTGAGCATGGCTCATCTGGTCAATCAGTGCCTGCTCTCCCCTCTCCAGAGCTGGAGCCTCATCCTGCCTCTCGCCTTCCATCTCTTCTTATTCCTGTTATGCTTTCACTTGTTCTCCCCATTTTTAAGTCTGCTCTTCCACCACATGTGTGGTTTGCTGCTCCTTCCTCTAGGATGTGAGTCAGTTGCGATCTGCATTTAGTCTCCTTGCAAGGACTGGCTGGCTGCACTTATGAGTGGCCTATTCCTCTGAGAGGAATTCACTTACAGGGAGCCATGTAATCCCACGGGAATGGGGCTGGGTGGAGGCTTAGGAAACCTGAACCTTGCTGCCATCTGCCCTGGCAGGCTGCTGGTCACTGGGTAAGTCTCTTCCCCTTTCTCGATCTCAGATTTCCTCATCTGCACAAGGGACAATGCCATTTCCCTCTTTTGTAAAATAATTAACAGCTGTGGATGGAAAAAGGCAATTAAGAAGCCATGTGTTGTTAGGACTTGGACTCTACTTTACATTGTGCAAAGGTTTTAATTTCTTCCCTTTCTGCATGGATATTTTTGTTGTGTTACAGACTGAAAAATGGAATGAGAGAAGTGGCGGGGGGGTTAGTCTTGGAAAAGACAGCACCAAGGTCAGGAAATAGGTATGGCAAAGCAGAAATTAGGGCAAAGGGTATTTTGCTTTGATGCATATCAACGTAGCTTTAAAAGCAATTAATTGAAAAAGGAGGAATTAACACATTTGAAATGCCTTTTTAATGATGCATTGAAGCCAGCAGCGTACATGCCAAATTTCACACTGGCTGCCCGTTCCAGAGCCCAATTTACAATGAACTCCTGGAAGACAGGCTGTGGGATGGAAAAGGCTCTTGGCTAGCCTGCTAACTCCTGCCCTGGCTGCAGGCTGGCAGGGCACTGAGGACAGCAGAAAGGCCTTTCGGGAGCTCTGCATCCTCCTCGCTGCCCTGGCTGGTGCCTTGGCAGTGCTGCTCCCTGGTAGCTGCTCCATCCCTTGCCCAGTGCACTAGGGAACAGGCATGGGATTGGGTCAGCAGCAGCAGGGTTTGCCCTGGTACAGGGTGGAGGGGCAGTGCCACAGCTCCCAGCACAGATAGCTGGGCTGCCTGCTAAATCACCAGCTGCATTTCTGCTCCGTGGCTTTGTTATGGGAACATTGATCTGTTGCTGGGATTAACCTCTCAGAGTTTCCAGTGGGTTGGTCTCGCAGTTATTAATGAAACTGGCTGGAACTTGTGTTGACCTTGGCAGAGGCCCCAGTTGGCTTGGAGGTAACTGGCAAACGCATAATCTCTAATTGAGTAATCCAGGGCTGGGGGAAGGGAGCAGAGGGGGAGGACACTCAGCAGCGCTTTGAGCTGGGAGAGCCGTGGCGCTGCGATGGGATGCGTGGGAGTGGAGGGCTCAGCATGGCACTGAGCACGGTGGTCGCCGAGGGAATTAGCAGGCACAGCAAGGCAGCATCTCAGTTCCGGCACCCCAGGCTCCCTCTTGTGAAAAACAGCCCAGAATTCCAGTGCCTCCCCGGGATTTATTGCTGTGGAACAATAGCGCAGAGGAGCTGGAGAATGGAACAAGCTGTGAGCGCCGGCCTTCCCTGGACGTGTGTCCTCCCATAGCCTCGGAGTTTGCAGCTGGGATCACACTGGGCTCTCCCTTAACTGCTGGAGGTTGTTTTTGTTCACTTGGGCAAAAGAGCTCTGGGCTTGTTTCGTGGGCTTTTGGGGAACATCTGCAAGCGGGAACCCAGTGACAACTGGGTTTCCCCAGCCATGCATCTCTGCTGTGAGAGAGGGAGATGCTTTCTTGGCCAGCTGTGGCTGTGCCAACATCTGGTGGGGAAGGGCTGGCTGCCAGTAAACCCTGTGGACACCCAGGCAGAGGGATCCTTGGAGCTGTGGTGGCACCGATGGACAGGGGACACAACAATGCTGCCAGCCCTGTTGCTCCATCCCAGTTATCCAAAACCCAAGTGAGATGCAGAGACCTGTGCCAGTGCCTGGCTTGACCAACCCTGTAGGAAATCAAATTCCTCAAACACGCTGCCATGAAAAGAACCTCATGTCTTGAGGACTTTGGGGTGCTCCGTGCAAAGCCTGCACATGCTGCCTGGCCTCCCCACTGCTTCTTGGAGGAGCAAACTTCTGTGGAAGTAGCTCTAACCTCAGATCTGAGCAGTGAAATGAAACAATTTTAGTGGGTACAAACACACCTACGTCTTTCCTGCTTTTGTCCTCCTTCCCCTGCGGAGAACAGCAGTTCTTGTTAACTCTCCTTGCAGCTGGGCTCTCCCTGTGAAGTTGAGCCAGGGGAGTTGGGCACCCATGAGGAGCAAGTGGTGTGGGCTTGTCGAGTCCAGCAGCTCCAGTCAAGCTGGGCTTGTCGAGTCAGGAGGATCCTCCTGTGATGTGTTTGACACCCACCCATCTGCCGTGTGCTTGCTCACACTGTCGACTTGTGCCTGATAAAAATGTGGTTGCAAAAAATGATTCGGTGGGGTGGGGAATTTACGTTAGGGCAGCAATGATTCAAAGCTATTTCTGGGAAGATGAGGGACATGTTGGCATTCTCTGTCATTCCAAACATATTTAAAAGCTGAAATATTTGCATTGTTCACGTTGCCACAGCACAAACACTTCTGGCTGGATATCATCCTCCCCCCAGCTCCCCACTGCTTTCCTCCCTGCTCCGAAGATAATTTGCAAATCATGGGAGGATGGGATGAGTGTGGGTGTGTCAGCCCCTTCTCAGCTGCACACGAACACACACCTTTGGGAGCATGTGGTGTGCAAGCAGAGTGGCTCTCCTGGTATGCCTGGCAGTCCATCGCATTGCCCACTGTGCCAGGGTGGCTGCAAGGGCTTGTCAGCAGCCCCATGCCATGCACCAGTGTGGGATGGGAAGCCAAGGGAACAGCCTGAGGAGTATCTGGAATCTCTGTTCCATGCATGGACTCGTGCTGGTTTCATTTGAAAAACAGATGATTTTGGGCGTTGCATAGTCCTTGTGAGATGTTTGGCTCCTCCATCTGGCCCTGGGCTGAGGGGTAAAAGGAAGGAGCACCATGATTGCAAGACAACTGATTTTATTCCATTTCTCAGCTGAAGTTCCTATGGCCAAAGAACTGAACTATGGTCTGAGAGACTTGGATATGGCAGGAAAAGCCCTCCTGGGCTGCAGAAGCATTCCAGAGGAAGGATGTAAAAACCCTTGACTCTTCCTTGAGCTGCTGGCAGCCCGGCTCTCCCCTGCCCTGTCTGCTCCAGCCTGCAGTGGTCTCCAAGGCACAGACAGCAGGGCCAAGGCAGTGGAGCTGGAAAACCAACAGGAGAACTGGCAGTGCCTCAAGCACAGGTTGTTTCACACTTCTCCAGCTCATTTGTGGTGATCGACATCCAAAACAACCTTTTAAATTGCCTTTCAAGCCACAGTGGTGGCGAAGGACGGTGTGATAAGGCTGACTGCTTCTGGGGAACCTGCTTCATCATTTACATAATTGGACTTTTCTGTTCCACTCAGTCAATATTACAAGGCTCGTGCAGTGCAGCATCTCACCTGATCTGCTGGAGGGAAAGAAAGTCCCTTGACTTTGTGTGCCTCACCCCTTAATTGGAAGAAATATTGCTGGCTCTTTGTGCTTGCAGTAGGCAGTGTGCTGAGCTGGGTGTGCTGTGTGGGTTCACAGAGACCTTTCTTCTCCATCTGTGTGGTGTTTGTACATGTTCTGTGTATCTCTTATCTCCTAGCATAATTCTAATGTGCCCTGTTTGTCCTGGAAATGCAGGAGAGAGGAGAGCTAGTTTGTCACTTTGTCAGTCCTCAAGTGGGACGTACAGTGTTGGCATGGCAGGAACTGCTACTGGTCTGCAGTGCATTGTTCCAGAGCATGAGGGTGGTGTGGGGTGAGGAGAGCTGTTCCAGCCACCACTTTTGCCTGTGCTCAACCAGTTGTGTTCATTTGTGTTAAAAAGGAACCTCACACCTGGAGTAAGTGTCCAGGGAAGAATTCAGTCCTGGTACCAAGAAGAATGTCCTGGTTATTTTCTTTCACCCCTGCAGTTTCAGGGATCCTTGTTCAGCATCCCTGCATGCTCTTCCTACCTAAGGGACTTCCTAGGACCAACTTGAGTGACTTCTCCATGGACATACAGCACCGAGCACATTTTTGGCACTGTACTTTTCCATGGTTAGGAAATGCAGCCCATCAGCGGCCTTGACTCACACAACAAAAGCCAGTGAGTTGTGACACCCATCAGATTGATTCTGGGTGCTGTGTTTTGAGGAGGAGGGTATTTCATGCTAATACCTTCCTTCCCAGCGTGGGGTGGAAGCTCTGGAGGAGATGCAACAGCAATCAATGGTGTTTGCCTGCTGCTGCTGGAGGGGATGGAGTGGGGGAGTGATTTCAGCAATGGATTTGACAGAGACAAGTTGCTGCTCTTTGTGCCTGTGGTGATGGAGCTGTAATAACATATTGAACATGGCAACAGCCCTTGCTAAAGCTCTGTGACTTCACGTTCGTGCTTCGTGGAGCCTCATCTCTTAACAACACCCTTAGCATCGATAACAAGAGAGGAGCTGTGGAGTGCCAAAGGGCCTAGTTCAAATCACTCGCTGAAAACCTCCTTTCTTTTTGGACCTAAACTTGCTTTTTAAACAGAAAAATTCTTTGGCTGTGTCTGAGGCAGAGAACATTCAGAGGGTTTTTTGGCTCCGCAGCCCTGTGCTGCCTGGGGGGGCCGGGGGGCGATGGACGCTGGTGTGTGTCAGGAATGCTGGCTGCGCGCTCGGCAAGCGGAGAGGGGTTGTTTTAGGACAAGCTGACAGGCCCTTGGCTTGTTCTGCTGCTCGAAAAATGTAATTCTAATTCTTGGCACCTTTTTCCAGGAGGATAAGGAGCGAGAGCACAGTGGAGCCTGTTCCCTCTGCCCTTGGAAATGGGCTTTTACCCAGTGGCAGAGCTGGCTCAGGATGGGAGCAATGTGCTCTGTACTATCCCAGGTTTGGGGGAGCAAATGGAGAAATTAGTGGGGGAGCAGCAGTGTGGGACGAAATTACATGAACCCTCTGCTTGCAGAGCAGCCTGTCTAGTTAGTCTTTGTCTAGTTACTCTTTGGTCATCTCAGTGCTCTGACAGAGCATTTTCTGCCCAGGTTCTCCTCACCTTCACCCAACCTTAGTCCTGCACCCAGTACCCTTTCCTGAGAGGAAGAAGCAACACACTGTCCTCTGGCAGTGCCAAGGAGAGGAGGAGATGGGCAGTGGCTGTGGGGTTTTCCAGTCCTCTGCTGCCTCCTGAGGGGTTCTCCAGGGCTGTAGGACCCGTGGCATCCTGCCCCAGCACATGCCCACAGCGGATTTCTCTGCTGCCGTGGTACTGCTTCTGCTCCTCTGTCTGCATGGTAACACTTCCTAGGCTTGACTTAGAGCAACCTGCTCTGGTCAATGCCCCAGCAGGTCTGATTTCTCTCCTCCTGAGCTGTTCCCTGAGGAGCAGCAGTGATCATTTCTGCCTTCTGATCTCCACTTTGGATGCTCTCTTTCCTGTGGCTGCTTAAAAACAAACCATTGCCTAGTGCAGATCAAGCTGTCCCACGTGGTTACGTGACCAAACCAAGCACAGGCTTTTATTTCAGACTGTTTTTCAGGTCTGTGTTATTTTATCTAATGCCAGCCAT
This sequence comes from Entomyzon cyanotis, assembly GCA_024500445.1. Taxonomy (NCBI): domain Eukaryota; kingdom Metazoa; phylum Chordata; class Aves; order Passeriformes; family Meliphagidae; genus Entomyzon; species Entomyzon cyanotis. The sequence goes on from JAKEPQ010000852.1 coordinate 1,886,195, forward strand.
CTAAAGTATGATGTAGAACAGATTGCCCCCAGCAGCTAATGTGTTTCTGCCTCAGCAGCAGACAGAGTGGCAGATGTAAACACAGGAACATTGTGGGCTTTCAAACACTAAAAACTCCCAAAGAATAGGCAGGTATGTGTATATAAACATACAGTGCGTTATATGAAAGGCTTCCAGTATATTTGGAGAGAGATTTGTAAATTCATGCATTCATGTGTGTATACTTGTTATGGGTTTTTAAGTAATTGAAAAGTCTACTTTAATATTTTCTATATATACATACATAAATACATATATTTATATATGTTTTTATATATGTTTATATATGCTGCCTCCTATTCTTGTAAGATGTTTTTTCAAAGGCTTCTTCTAGCCTTCTTCAGTGATTCTGCCTACAGCTGCCACAAGGAAAAAGATTCCCAGTCTCAAGCAAAGCTAAATATTGATTTGAGTCAATCTGGGCGCACTTGGAGACATCACTAGTGTTCATGAATGCAGCATAATCGCTGATTGGAGTGGGGAAATTTCATCATAAAGGCCCCAAAAGGGAGGTTTATTATTGCTTTCTTCCAAATGCCTGAATTTTATTAGCTTCAGTCATTCTTGGCAGGGCAGTGGAATGGGATTTTATAGTTAGCAAAGGAAAAGTAAACACAGTAATCATTTCACAGCCCTGTGCCTGCCAAACCAAGATGGAAATTCCAGCCTTGGTGGGAAGCTGCTTCTTTGCTAACAGATAATAACAAATTCACTGTGGGCTTATTCTTGTTATGGGAGCTGAGATGTTCAGGTTTTTCTGTAATGCCCTGGTTTGGGGAAACAGAGGTGTTTCATGTTTTTTTGCAGGAACAGACTGGGCAGAGGTTTGTGGTTTGAGCAACTCCCACAGCCATTCACAGTTAGAAATGGTGTTTCTGCGTTGGGCCTTTGGGAGCTGCTCTGTCTCTTGCTCTTGTTGGTATTTGGTCTTTCCATGGTCAGTTTTGCTCTGATCACAGAGCTGAGTGATGCTGAAGGTGTGATATGTTTGAGAAACCTTGGCAGTCGCTGCACCCTGCAACCATCTCTACCTGTTGAATGAGGGGAGGCTTATTATGGCAGAACAATTCTCCACGTAAACCCAAAACTCTCCTGAAAGGTTTATTCTGCGTGTTTTCCTGGGCTTGTTGAGGTGGAGGGCTTGGCTACCAGCTGGGATCTGGACCAGCCTGTGTTTCCTGATGGTGAGGGATGCTGTTTGCTCCCACCTTCCTGCCCCACCGGCATGGGGATGGCGCTGGGAATGGCCAGCACTGCCCCCCAGGATGTGGCCTCCCGATGGAAAACCAGGCGGAGCAGCGAAGGAAATGGCTACTCAAACAAGCGGCGAATGTCGAGGCAGCCCCTTCCACGTGTCTGCACAATTATTAGAACAATAAAGCATTGAGCGCAGCCGGCGGCTGCCTCTGATGGATGGTGCAGCTGACGGCTGCTGTGCACCACCCGTGCTCCCTGTCAGCACGGATCCTGCCGGGTGGTGTCTGTGCTGCGCTGCCTCTGCCATGGCACCGAGATGGAAACCAGTGCCAGGAGCTGGGCTTGTGTCCCACATCCCCTCCTCTGTGTGTCCCGAGGTGCTGCCGGAGCACTGCTGCTTGTGGGGTGTTTGGGGTCAGTGGATGTGCTCTGCACAGCCTGTGGGGCTACTGGTGGATTCCTCAGGCGGTGTAGGGGCAAGCAGAGGTGTTGTCCCCAGTGTGTCCCTCGTGGTTTTTACAGCTGAGAGATATTTGATGTCCTGCTTCATATACCTGAGAGCACAGCCAGGAGGAACCTATATGTTAGGTGACCCTGAAGACATTGGAGAGAGCAGGTGGTGACATGCAGCTGGCAAGCAGAGCTCAGTGGGTTCCTCTAGGAGCAGTTACTGCAGTTTTGTGAGCTGACACAGTTGGAAGAGGAGCTGCTGAGAGAGAGCAGAGGTTTGCTGCTGGGACTCATCATCCTGTGCTGGATGTGCTGGGAGTCTCGGGGTAGTTGTTGGTAACCTTGGCTTGGTGCAATGGCTCTTGCATGCAAGAAGAGGTCTGGATTGTCTCACAATGCACCTCAGCCACTGCTCAAGCCATCTTAGATCGTGTTTGCATTTCCTTTCTCCATCAGTCAATCTCTTCCTCAGTAGGCAGCTCAGTCTCCAGGATTTGGGGAAAATAATTTTGGGTAATGGCTGCCAGGGAGGGAGGAAGGGAGGAAGGGAGGGAGTGTGAGCTGCCTTTAAGTGTATCTCACTTGCGGCTGTAGTGGTTAAATAGAGCCGTCTTCAATCACTCCCTTTCCTCCCCTCTCAATTTGATTCCCCTTCAAGCCAGCTTCCCAATATTGATGTTGTGTGCCATCCTGATTAACTCCCAGACAAATCCCTGCTTCACAGGGCCGCCGAGTGCTGCCCTGTGTGTATCCCGCTGGGATGTGTGTGGCTCAGGAGTCCCTGCTCCTCCTCGGCCTCCTGCCTCCTCCCTAGCAATAGGAGAAAATTTAAATGTTTCTGAAGAGCAACATTTCCATTTCAAAAGCTGTTCGTTCAAGTGCGTCTGGAGTGGGATTTCTCTCCCCCACTCCTCTCTGAATGGGAGCTTTAGAAGTCTCATTTCCTCTGCTTGATAACACCAGGCTGAGAAGGGCTTTTGTCTTTTCATTTCCCCTCAATTTTTTATTTTTAAATCAGTGAGGTTTAGAGAAGCTGCCGTGGTGGATCATCCCTCCCCCGTGTTTGTCCACGTGCTGGAGGATGCACCTGGCATCACCCAGGGAATGAGCTGGAGCTTCCAGGGGCACAGCCCGAGCTGAGCTGACACCCACCTGGGAGCACCCTGTCAGTCACTCTGCAAGCAGAGGAGGAGGTTTGCTGGCATGTCCATGCTGAGGAGCTCTGTGCTGCCCTTTTGGCCATCCAGGCAGGGGCTCTGGTGTCCCAGCACCACAGGAGAGTGCTGTGCTGGTGCTGAGCCTGGCTCAGGATCTGGCCCTGTGTTTCCAGCAGTGACGCTGCAATGGCTGCAGTCCCGCTGACTGGTTGCCCGCCTGCTTTTTGGCTGATGTAGCTTTTCTAGTTGGCATGAAATGTTATATTTTTGACGGGATGCTCAGTGGAGAGGAGATGTAAGCGGACGTAGTGCTCGGCTCCCACTTCTGCAGGATGATGGGAGTGGCTGTAGGCACTGCCCCACCAGTGCAATGGCATTTGTGCTGTTTACTGGAGTATTGCACTGGGATAAAAATGGATTTTTTTTCTGCAGAAGCATTTCTTTACAAAACTCGAGCGTGCCTTTCACATGGCATGTAGGGCTGGAAGAGTTTCTACCTGCATGGGGGGCAGCTGGGATTTGTCAGGGATTATTCCAGCATCCTCTGTCAGAGGGAACCTACCTGCTGGGATTAACATGGACCTTGATGCTTCATCCCTGCCTGGTTGATGTGCTGGAAAGACTTGTAACTTGCTGTACTGCATGTGGTAATTGATAGAGGATGGGTGTTATTGAAAAAAAAATAATTGGGAGGCTGAAGTTTTGAAAGGCATGGGGTGAGTGTTCCATTGTTCGTTCCCTTGAGGTTTTTTGACTTAGGTGGCAAGGTGTTTCCTAGGCTGCTGCAGGAGGTTTGGGGATTGTGCCTGCATCTCCAGGCAGGGCACCCTCCCAGCCTCCCTAAAGAAACTCCCTGAGCAGCAGGCACAGGTAGAAACGCAAAAACAGGCCCTGGTGATGATTCAGAGGTTCCTGTGAAAGCTGGCTGGAGTCAGCTGGCCCCAAGGAATGCGAGGGAGGTTTGAGCCCCAGCAAGGAGGAGCTCTGCCATGAGCTCTCCATTACCTTTAAATTATGGTTCTGCAGCCGGGGGTGACCCCACTGCCTGGCTGAGTGCCAAATTGGGCAATTAAAAATTTCCCTCCCTGCTTTGGCACTTCATGTAATCAGAGGCGTTTTTCGCAGTTTGGCTCTTTTTAAGAGGCTTCAAACATGCACTCAAGTGTGCAGTGTCAGCACTGGTGGCTGCTGGGTGAACAAATCATTGAAAGCATTAAAACTGCAGATGGAGGAGTGGAAGAGCTTGCTGCTCCATGGGCTGCTCTGACAACCTCAGTTTGTCCTCCCCTTGTTTGCTGGAAGCAGCAGAACCCTGTCTTTGCTGTTCAGTGCCTGGCACAGGCTGTCTTGTGCCAAGCACCTCACTGGCTGCATTACTCCATCCTTATCATCTGGTGGGTAGTCTCAGGCTTTACCTGCCATCCAGGCCATGCATTTATTCACAGCTCTTTAGGGCACTTGCTGTTGGCCTGGAATGCTCCACACATGCCAGGATGGTCCTTCCAGCTCAGCCCTTTCCTTCCCTTTGCAGAAGTACAGGCAGAGTGAAATACCTTTACTGGAGCTTCCCAGACCCAGGACCCCACTCTGCTTGCCTGCTCAGTTCCAAGTCATTCCCCTAGGGCAAGCACCAAGATGAGATTTTTATTAATATATATTTTTTTTCCTTTGACTTGGACACTTTTGCAGTGTTAACAAAAGGCAAATCGCTGGCAGAGAGTCTTACCAGATGTATCAACTGTACTGAAGATGCTCAAAGAAAAAGTTCCCAGAATCTTTCTGAATGTTGCAGAAAGGCATATTTTCCTGTAAACTTGTTCTTGGAAGTGACAGAGTTGTTTTGGCTGAAATTCACTGTTTAGGAAAAAAAAACAACAAAAAAGACTTAAAATGCCTGAAGCCGATATTCAGCATGGAAAATTTCAATCCAGACAGTTACTGTTTGAACAAACTTAAGGTCAACTGAAAACCCAGGGCTGCAGAATAAGCAGTGTTGGGGGATTCTTAATGAGAGGTGGAGCAATTAGCTCCTCGTTGTAATGAGTAGATGGGTAGGTGAGAATTCATCACTCCTCTAAGTCAGTAGGGAACATTCACATTCAATGCAATTATTATCCACTAATGGGGAAACGCAGGAAGGGAATGAAAGGCACAGCATCCATTTGTCGGGGTAATGCCTTCGGCGTCTGTGGGAGTTTGCCTGAGTAAGATTTTCCGGATCTGACCCGTTATTTTAGGCTGCCTGAGTCCGTAAGCCGTGTTTGCTGGTGCTGGTGTGGAATTCTGCGGTGCTGAGATGCAGAGGCAGCATCTGTTCACTGTAACACCACGGAATGGCTCTTTTGAGCACAAGCAAGTTTTGCGAGACCAGATACAAGGCTTTGGTTACTGCATTTAACTGAGGCTGTGCATGGCGAGGTTTTACCACCCTCGTAAATCTGCTGGGGGGGCTGGGAGGGAGGGGTCAGCATTTGGTCCTGGTTTTGCAATTAAATTGCTTCAAGCTGTTGAAACATTGGGGAAGTTTTTTGACCTACTTTCGTGCAAGCTTAGAAATTGTTGGGATGTTTCCCGCTCTGTCTGCATGGAATTCAGCTGGATTACGGAGGAAAGGAATTTCGTGGGCCTTCTCGTAAAGTCAGATTTATTTTAAAAAAATAAATAAAATTACGAAAAAACCTGGCTTTGTCTTCAGACAGCTCCTTGGTCTCCAGCTTCATGAATTCCTATGAGAGCACGTACTGGGCTGCATCCAGTGAAAGTGATCCCTGTTTTGCACATGCCATGGAGCGTGGGGATGGAGGAAGGAGGTGGATGATGATGATGATGCCGTGGTCCCACACCTGGCATCCCTCGGGAATACTCGGCCTTGCAGGGGAACAGCCCTGTGCTCCTGGCTGAGCAGCACTGCAGGTCCTCCCCAGAGCACACACACATCTCCATCCCTCTTCGGCAGCCCAGCGAGAGCCCAGCAGTATTTAAGAATTAAAACCTCCTTTGAAGGGCTAGGCTGCAGAAAGAGCCGTTAGCACAGCAGATGGCTGTGAACAAAAGAATTGCAGTAACTCGATGTACTTTTCGCTGCTCGGACTCCCTGACTTTTTGTACTCGTGCATCTCTCTGGGGAAACGAGACATTAATTTTCAGCTCCATAACGTTTTCCCTCTGTCAGTGCTGTCATGCTGGGGCTTAAGATATGTCAGAATGTGTTGGACACTTTTCTAATTAAAAAAATTAATTCCTTTAGTCTGTATTTGGCTCATTTAGGAGTTTTATGTGCATGTTTTTACCTAAACACCTGATGGATGGAGGAGTGGGCTGTTGGCTTTCCTGCTCAGTTCTCCTTCCAGGGAGTGTGGGGAGCCCTGGAGGCTCAGTGTCTGCTCAGAGTGCAATGCTGCTCATCCCTGGGCTCCTGGGCAGGGAGGATGAGCTGCACAGCCCCACATGGATGGGGGTTTGGGAGGGGTGTTGGCTGGCAGACTGCTGGAATGTTCACTGGCTCAGTGCTGCTGTGAGAGCCTCAGGTGGTGGAGGCATCCCCACGAGGAGATCCCCTGATCACCAGTTCATGTGAGGTTTTTTGGGAATTAATTTGAGCACAAATTGAGTGGCCCCAGCCTATCCTGCCTGCTTTGGCAATCTTCTCCAGCCCGTGAGGCTAGAGATGTGCGAGTGGGCAGGAGTTGAAGATAACACCTCTTAATCCCTCCTGGTGCTCCAGCAGGAAATGCTGCTGCTGGCTGATAATTAGAAAATGAACAGACTGTGGAAGAGATGATGTTGGCATCCCTAAATCTCTGTCCTGGGCTTGGGGGAGCATCACTAATGATCTGGATTAGAAAGACAGAGAGATCCAGGCTTACCAAAGGTGATATGTAGGGCAAACACTGTGCTGTGCTGGAGATCCTGAGGGTCATTCCAAGCAAGAGGCTCTGTTTGCTCGGGACACACTGATGGGGTGTGGAGGTTTGGAAGCTTCACTGTGGAGTTTTGGAGGGGCAGCTGATGCAGTCAAGGGATCAGCAAGGTCAAAATGCACTTTGCAGCAAGATTCAGGTGCAGATGGAGCAGAGCTACTGATCTGCTGTCTCCTGAGGGTGAGAAGCAGCAGAGAAAAATGACCCTTCAGGGAGGCTGGGCTGCATCCAGCTGTAGGTGCTAAGCTAAGCATGGCACAGACTCCCTTTTCCATCCCACCAACTTGCATGACTTCCCTGGGAGTATCACCAGCTGGGTCAGTCATGCACAATAAATAGGTGGAGATGGGCTGGCACAGGTTCCAGTGTGTCCTTGGTGCTCCCAGTGTAATTTTTTTCTTGTGGACTGGGTGTTGGTGTGTCTGAAGGCAGGGACGTCAAACTTACCTGGAGACTTACTTCTCAATGCATCAACAGGCAGCTGGCTTATCCTCTTCCTTCCTCTCTTTTTTGCATGTTTTTAAAGTCACTGCTTAATAGCGAATAGCAGGCTTGCTCCATTATCTATGCTGGGAATTTTTATTCCTAAGCGTGTAGAAGAAACCCACCCAAAGCCTGGCCTTGCTCTTTGACAGCCTCCTCAGTGATAATTGTTTTCTTCAGTGCCAGCACCTCCTCTTGCTGTGGGGAGGTTTGTGCAGCCTCTGCCCCCTGCACACCCACCCTTGTTATCAGATAAATCACAAAACAAGGCCAGGGATAAACAGGAGCTGCAGTAGCTGTTAACCGTGTGTAAAAACAAATCACATGGAAACAGTATAATTACTGAGAAAATATCAACTTGAGTAATGCAGTAATTGTTTTCTTCCCTCCAGCAGATTTATTCCAGCTCTCCTAGCTCTTGCTGGTTTGGAAGTCTGTGACTTCACATTAATAAGAAGAATTTCACGTTTCACACTGCACTTGTTCAGGGTATCACTGTCTAGAGCAGGGGAATATATTTTGAGGGTTTCTTGAGAGCTGTAGGAAGCAGAGCACTAGTTGAAATATCTGATCTTTTGGATCTGTCCTGTTCTCTAAATGGACTCGGGTCATTGCAAACCTCTTTTAAACCCATTTTTGTGATTTAGAAGGGCTTCTTTATGCCTTGCATAAATCCATGAGCTCTGCTTTTTGGATGTCACCACTGCACAGACAAGATTTTTTTTTTTTTTTTTTTTTTGCCTTTGGTTTTGGTTTTTCCTTCTTATTGCTACTTGTCATTTTGTTGATTTAGAGAGCTCCTTGTGACATGACAGTGCCCAGTACATGAGGTCCAAGGACATTGCCTCTCTCTATTGCTGTAATCATCTCCTAATACCAGATGAGGATGTTTGTGCTGTGACTTGCAGCTGTTTCCCTTACTCAGCTTTGCTGCTCTTTTACTTCAGATTCTGCAAGGTAGAAGACAAAAATGTATCAGGAACCAGCTTTCCAAGGGGTTTTGTGCCAAGTAGAAGTTTAGAGATGCCCTGTTTTGCATATTGGCAGACACGTGAAAGTATAATTTATTTCATGTGCACAGAGAGGAGCCTTTCTCTTCTGCATTTTTGGCAGGTAGCTTCCTTTCCTTTAGAAAAACCTACCCACCTACAAGCCATTGCCACTTCCCCTTCCTGTGCCTTAATCTGAACAAGATTTCATAAGCAACTTATTTATTTTTTGCTTCTTGTGGTTGTCCTGCTCCTCTTGACTTGAAAAAAAACAAAACCACAAAAAACCCCCCCAGCTGTGGAGAACACAAAGCCTTCCCACCGCAGCAGACTGACCACTTTTGATGTCTAATGCTGGGGAAGTAAAACAAAATGGGATCTTCTCTTCGGGATCCTCCAGAAAGCTTTCATGATCTTCTAGTTTCTCTTCTGAATGGATGCTGGATACAACCAGCTTAGCTTTTCTGGTCACTGGTGGCTGTGTCAGTGTGGGTGGGAGGATGTTCAGCACCAATTGGTGCAGAGCAACGTTGGCTTTATACAGGGCTGCTGTAATGAAGGTAGCAAAGCTGTGTGAATTTCTTCCAGTTTGCCTCCCCCCATCCCTCCCTTCCCTCCCCTCTGCAGCAGCTGCCATGTGCTGGCTGCCCAGCCTGGCAGAGGTTTAGGGTTACAAACGGAGTCACCTCTCCTCTTCTCCCCCTCCAGGAAAAGAAATCCATCCACTCACTGAGCAAACGAATAGATAAACTTTTAATTAAGGTGTTGGGTGGCTGCCAGAGAGGAGTGTCCTGGGTCAGGGTAGGCTGGTGGTGTGCTGTGATCCCCATCTGTGTGGCTTTAAACAGCTGCTTCATCCCAGGTGTGTTCAGCCGTGGTGGGCAGCTCAGCCCTGCAGCTCGTGTTGGCAGAGAATGGGCTCCTTTGCCGGGAGCTGGGGAGGGGAGGATGCTGTGTAGGTGAGGCAGTGTGGCTGCAGGATGCTCCTGGGATACCAGCTGGCTGGGCTCAGCAAAGTTGTTGCATTGCTGAGGACAAAGCTGAATGTTTTGGTGTGTTTTCCCTCAGCCCTGGGTTGTTAGAGCTGCTCCCTGTCATGGCCACAGACATTTGTTGATCTTTCCAGTCTCTGACATGAAGGGTCTTGTTGACCTGAGAGCCTCTTCACCTGGAATTTGAAAAATGTCAGTTCAGTCTATTTTTATCTTGACTCACCTATCCCCTTTCCCTCCATATTTGGATGAATACATTCAACATCCAACACTCAGAGTAACCCTAGAGTTTAGAAAGAGATGGAAGAAAACCTCCATGAAGGAGCTGGGAGCTCTCTTTCTTCCCAGGGTCTGCCTCATAGCCCCTTCTTCTTCAGCATGGTTGATGCTGCTCTTGTCTCTGTGGCTGAGTCCAAGGAGGATATGACTGTGGTGTCTCATTTTTGAAGAGAAGATGTAGCCTTGAGCCCTATGAAGGAACCTTGCTGCTGGGAGCTCCTGGATATGGATGGGTTTATTGATCCTGTAAGAACATGAGTAGCACGCAAGGTGGTGGAGCCTCTGAGGCTTTGTCAGGAGGAAGAGCTGCTCTCATGTCCCTGGGAGAGTAACCTGGTTCTCTCTGGAGATGCTGGAGGTTGTGGAGCACTGTGGTGATGTGATCTGACAGCTGGTACTCCCTAGTCTAGCAGGTTTTTTTCGAGGGTTTTGTGTATCTCAGAGGGCTGGGAACGGGCCAGGGAGCTGTGGGAGGATGAGAGAATGATCCAGAGTCTCCTGGGAGAGAGATGATCTGGTTGTTCTGTGCTTCCCAGGAGCGTGGCCTGCCTGGCAAACTGGAGCCCGTGTCACCAGTGAGCCCTGCTCACCCTGACGCCGAGCTGGACCTGCTGCCCGCCCGGCTCTCCAAGGAGGAGCTCATCCAGAACATGGACCGCGTGGACCGCGAGATCACCATGGTGGAGCAGCAGATCTCCAAGCTGAAGAAGAAGCAGGTAAGAGGTTGTGGTCTGAAGGGGAACATGTCTCCTTGCTTCTGCATGCTGCCACAGGCCCTGCCCTTGCCCATGCCCAGCCACAGAGGGGAAGTGACAGTGGCAGTGCACCAGGGTCATCTGTGTCACTGTTCCTGTCGTGACACGGGTGGTGTCTGCTCTGCTGGCAGGCTGGAGCTGCTAGTTGCAAGCTGAGGGAGGGAGCTTTGGAAACCCAGCTTTTAGGCTCTGCGTATCAGAGAACCTGAAAGGGAGAAAAATGTGTCCTCGGTGACTTGGCAGTGGATATGCAAGTGGTCAGTGGCAGAGCTGGAAGCACAGCCTGGGTTGTCCGAGTCATCTGTCCAGCACAGTGTAGGACAAGGTCTTTTATTTTTTGTTTCCAGTAATTGTGTCTCCCCAGTGCTGTTGTTGCTGCCAGTATTCAGTACTGGGCTGTTTAAAACATTGCTGCAACGACCAAATGGCCCTTCCAGTTCCTCCAGTCCTGTTTCTCTGGGGCTTTCCAGCTCTACAGCCATGAGCAGCATCTGGTCCAGCTCCAGTCAGGGCTGTGCCTGAGCAGGGATTTGAGTCTGATCTTCCTGGTTGCAGCTTTACCCTGCACAGGAGCACTCCCCATTAGAAGGATGACCCACTCTGTGTTGGCCTGTACACAATTACCATAAACCCATTAAGAGATTAATATGACAAAACCTTCAGGGACGTCTGTGAAAAAACCCACAGACTTAAGGGCTTTCACTTCTCAAAGCAAATCACTTCTTTGCCTCTTTTTTCTGGTCGTTTTATTTCCTTTGCTTGGGGTGAGTTTCTGAACTCCCTGATGGCTGCTAATCCCAAACTGCCCGAGAGGAATGACCTTTCCCAAGGGGCTGTAGCTGCAGTACGAATTTGGGAATGGAGCTAAACCTCTGCTTGGGCTGCTTGTTGAAGCTCCTGGAGAATGAGCATGCACTTGATCTTCCCCCTCATATCTATATTTTCATAAACCAAACACAGTTCCTTTCTGTCCTGCAAGGCAAAGCAGGAATATTTTCATTTTATTTGCAAAAAATACAGTTTAATTAATGTGAAGGACCCTTTCCTGGCATGTGTCACTTTCTCTCTGCAGAGGTATCTGAGTGCTTAGGGAGAGGAAGCCAGGAGTGGGCAGCAGCAGCTGTGCTGGGGGTGCAGGCAGCAGCTCTGTGTGCCAACTCATGGCACCCAGAGGAACAGCTGGAGCCATGGGCACCACAGAGGTTCCTCCTGGTGGTTTTGGTGGGAGCTGGGTAGAGGTAGCCCTTCCCCTCTCCCTCCTAGGGAGCTCAGATGAAATGCTGGTGTCCTGTGCCACCTGGCAGTCTGGCTGCTGGTCCATGATTTTTACTCACATTTGAGGAAAGAGATGCAAACGGTCATTTCCAACTCTGGAGAAGGGCTTCCTGAGTGGGATGTGTGCCTGGCATGGCAGGGAACGTCCCTCTCATGGCAGCTGGGAGGACTGACAACTCTGATGATCCTCCGCCTGACTTTTCAGGGATGCTGCGGAGCTGCTGCTGATGCTGACAGGAGCAGTATATGCTCCTTGCCATTAAAATCAAGCTGTCCTTCCGTAAGGAAATTGGGTTTTTATCGTTGGCTGCTCAGTTGCTTTATTTCTTCCCTATGAACAAATTTTATTATTCTTCCTGCCCACAAAAATGCTCTGTTAAATGGGGAAGAAGGTGAAAGTGGCTGTTGGCATTAAAAGTGCCCCTCCCCTCCTTTAATTTATTTTCTTTTTCCTTTTTGGCACATGATGGCAAAGCTGACCCCCCCATATGGCCTCCTTCCCCCTCTGTCTGGAGCCTTCCCCATCCCATTCCAGCAGAGCTAGCACATCTGGGAAGAAGTGATTTTGGAGCAGGGGATCCTGTCTGAGATGCTCTGGGAACGTTTTGTGCATCTGTGCATCCGAGCTGTCAGAGCAGGAGGACAAGTGAGGGAAAGCAATGAGCCTGGAACAGATCCTGCTCCTGCAGGAACGTCAGTGGAGCAGGGGAGAAATTGTATGCAGCTGGAATATCCTAATGCTTTTCCCCTCTGTCTCTGGGAGGCCTTCTCAGGGTAATTAAATACATTCGTACCGAAAGGCTGTGCAAAAAAAAAAAAAAATCCCAACCAACCACAATCCACCATCTCTCTCTTTCTGGTTGTTCCAAAAATGGCAGGGAAGGCTCTGCCTGGACTTTGCAAGAAGCAAACGTCTTCAGCAAGCTGAGAAACCTTCCCCAAACCCTGCACACCCCTGGCAGGAGGCCACCTCCGTCAGCCATCCCCCGCTCATTCATGCGCCATATGCGCTTAAATCTCTCGCCGAGTCCTCTCTCCCCCTCTTCCTGACAGGGAAGGATAATCCTTATGCATTTATTCCTGGCAGCAGTACTGGGGATCTGAAGGAGAAATAAACTGCTGGGCTGTTCTCCGCAGCGGCGCCTGAGCCTCCTTGGGCGCTGAGCTCAGCGAAGGGCTCTCCGGGAGTACAACACTCCCACCTGGTGATGGAGGTGGAGCTGGCCGGGTGGAAGAGCTCCAGGGCTTCCCTTTCCATCAGGCTGAGTTTCCTGTGTTCTTCCCTTGTCGCTTTGAAAGTGGTTTTCAGAGATGCCCTGTGGCTGGAAGCCTCTGCTGTCCCTGGGTGGGTGAAGCATCCCAGTACCCAGGAGCTGGCAGCTGGTTGGATGTGTGACACCCTTGGCTGCATCAGGCAGGTGTCTCCAGCACCTGGAATGTGCAGGGATGGGATCTTCCTGAAATATCACCCACCTTCCACCAGTGCTGCAGCCTGCAGTGGTCCCTCTGTAGCATGTGGTCCAGCCAAAGGGTCCTTTTCCTGGAGAGGGCACCTCTTCCACTTGCAAATGGGTTGGCCTGTGGGTGCTGTGGGAGGTAGGACTGTGGCTAATAATAGCATCTTGCATCCCTTCAACACTGCTGCCCTGTCTTCCATTTGGGGAGTCCCTGGGCAGGCGGTCTTGGGCAGGCACTGCTGGAAGGAGGGAGGGAGTGTGGAGCCGTCAAGACTCATCTCTCATCCTGCTTTTCTCCCTGTAAAGGTCACAGTCCCAGCCTGCCTTTTGTGGCAGACCTTTAAGAAATCCATTTTGTCCCTGTCTGGGAACCCTGACCTATTTTGCTTTGCCATTTCCCACGGCTCCCAGGAGTAGCTGTGGCAGGCTGCAGTCAGGTGTGCTGCCTCCAGCCCCTCCTCACATCCTTACCCAGGAGTCTGTCCCTTTAATAGCCATACAGTGCTACGCCACAGCGAGTAGGGTTTAATTCTCTACTGTATTTCAGCTATAATTAGATTTGTATTTTTTCTTCTAATGAGCTGTTTTTAATGAGCCTCCACTTAGCGGCAAACTTTCGTTTCCTGATAGGCCATCAAACCCTCTTGTCTGAAATCCCTTGCTACACACCCAACCACTTGGCAGAATTTTTGTGGCTTTCCAGAACAAGATAGCCAAGTTTCAGATGCTTTGACTTTTTTTTTTTTTTTAAACACAAATATTTTCCCCAAGAGAAGATGTGTCTGAGGTTTTTTGGCTATATCTCAGTGCTCCCTATACTTCTGCTTTTCCCTCTATGGGGAGAGGTATCCACCTGTGGGGAGCTGGAGTCCACAGCATGGGGTGTTTAATCCACTGAAACACAATTTTAGGAGTGTGTGTTTTCTCAGCCAAGCCATTAGACCTGTCTGGGTGCTTAAGTGCTTTCTTGGGCTGCATCCTACTGCCCTGATGTGCTAAAAGTGTCATCAGCAGGAGGTGAGATGATGCGTAGGAGGAAAGGCAGCCCACCTTCTCCTCAGGCCACCAGCCACCACTGTCTCTGGGAAATCAGCCTTGTGCTCGCCTCTGGTGCAAGCCAAGTTCCAACTGCATTTTTTCCCTAGTACAAGACTCGCTCGATTTTCCTCATGCTTCAACAGGGGATGCTTTAGCTGCAGGAAAAAAAGTAAAAAGATTTGGAGATTCAGAGCCAAGCATGGAAAAAATCCTCAGCGTTTTTTGACAGCCGCTCCCTCTCCCGTGCCTGTGCTGCCCCGCAGCTGCCGCGCACGGCTGCGCTCTCCCTGCTCACAGGCTGGCCCCAGGAGGAGCCTGGAGGAATCTGTGATTTCCTCTTTCAGCTGAGCAGTTCCTCAAACGTGCAGGAAAGGCTGGGATGTCTCCTCCTGCCTCGCAGTGTTGGGAAAGCCGAGGTGCAGGTGGAATGTCAGGTTTACCTGCTGACCGCGGTGATATTCCAAAGTGCAGGGGTGGCTGGTGCAAGAGTCATTTAATTGGGAGCAGTCATCCCAAGGCATGTCCTGTAACCATTCCATCAGGAGGTGCAGCTGAAGGTGGAGAGCAGCCTTGCTGGTCACCCCTGGCTCCTCCACCCCTCCCTGCAGGCAGCAGCAGCTCCGGAGGCAGGTAGCAGCAGAGAGCCGGGCTGGAGCTGTGGTTTCATTTTAGTGTTGCCAGTAAAATCAGTACTTCTAGCCTCAGGCCAATTCCAGGAGGCTTCTTTGAGGCAGGTCCTCATCCTCCATGCCTAAAACACACCGACCCACGAGCACAGGACTGGTGCCTGGGGCAGGCCAGCGCTGCGCTTGCGTGGCAGGGCTGCTGTGAGCTCTCCTCCCTTTCCCTGTCCCTCCCCAGCCCCAGCCTGCCCGTGTCTCGCAGGAAGTCTCCTACCATGGTGCTTTCTACCTCGGTCACAGTACCACAGAGTGTCTCGTGTGGACAGGGACGGCTGCGTTTCTTGCTGTGACTCACCCTCCTCCTCCCCCCTCTCCTTCCACAGCAACAGTTGGAGGAAGAAGCAGCCAAACCACCAGAGCCTGAAAAACCCATCTCTCCCCCTCCTATCGAGTCCAAACATCGCAGCTTGGTGCAGATCATCTACGACGAGAACAGGGTGAGTCTGGAAATAATGGAAGTGCAAACGTGTGATTATGCTGTGTCACCTGGCCAGGGATGGGGAGGTTGGGAGGACCAGGTGGGGGATTTTCCTGGGTGTTACCTCTGGGGTGGAGGCTGTAGGAGTGGGATAGATGGAGCCCTGTCAGGATGGTGACCACAGAGAACTGAGCCGTAAGTACTTTGCTCTGCCTTGTGGATGAGCACTAATGTCTTCTGAAGAACCTGCCTGGGGGGTTTCCTGTGATCAGCCTTAGAGATGAAGTGTTCAAGAGATGCTTCAGACTCCTCTCTGTTAAATAGTTTGCTTCATCATCTCCCCCAGGAGTGAACCTGGTTGAAAGCTGCCTCAAAGGGTGGGCTTTGGTGTGGTGGGTGGGCTGTGTGGATGGAGGGTGACATCCATGGTGCTCTAATACTGGTAGGCCAGCTACAAGCTCTCCTGGCTGCTCTGAGCCCCCCAGGCTGGAGCAGAAAGGATGTGGATGCAGCCATGGCTGGATTTGTGGATATTTGATGCTGTAAATAGCATTAACAAAGGTCAGGCTGGCATCCCTGGCTCTGGATCTCTGCCTGACCACTCATTTATCAGCCACTGCCTGTAATAGCAGCCCGAGGAGAGATGAATTTTGCTGTGTGCATCGGAGCGATGCTCAGAAATTGGGCCCTTTGGTAGATAATCAAGCATATTCATTTTCATTTAGGTGTTGGATAAAAAGGATGATTTTGCATAAAAGGAAAACTACCAGTCGCTAATTATTTTGAATTGCGAGGCCTGCGATTTCACTGGGAGCTGCAGAAATCCAGGTGCCTGACTCCTGAAAAGAAAAAAAAATCGCCTACCCTGCTCTCCCAGGCAGTGCAATTTTCCTGGTTCTCCTTTTTCCATCTGCTTCTCTCCCTGAGCAGTAGGAAACCCAGTGCTGGCGCAGTCTGTTGTGTGAGTGGGTGACGGCTGAGGTCGTGTTTGAAGCATTAGCAAGTGCCAGCTGGTGATGGCTTTGGGGACACTGGGCTTTGGGGACAGGTGCTGAGTGTTCCTCAAAGCCATTCTCACCACCAAGTGCCCTCTCCGGGGGTTTGGGCTAGATGGTTTGTGCCTCCTGTGCAAGGGGGGAGGCTCAAAAAAAAGGAGCTCTCAAACATTTTTATTTCTATTCCCTGCTCTCCAAGCCCTTGTCCCATGGGTGATGGCAGAGAGTGTGGAGGGCAGGCATGGAATTCTGCATTTCTCCTTGCAAGTCCACAGCCGTAACACCTGGGACAGTGTCACACACAGTGCTCAGAGCTGGTGGCATCCCTTTGCCAGCATTAGGCTGATCCTCAGCCAGCTCGGTGACAGGAGTTTCACTATTAAGCTTGTGATTGGTGCACTCAGTCCAGGGTGATCAGCATGCAAAGGTCACCTTGGACACCAAATGTTTGTATAATTTCAAATCTGGTTCCGTGTTCATGTCTGAATTATCCCAGGGATGGGCAAATGATGATTCTTCCCTGCTCTGTAAAGTCCCCTTGTGGGTAGCGTGTGAGCTAGCTTGCCTGTGGGCTGGAGACTCCAACCAACCTTCCCTTTGGCTTGATAGAAACCAGAGCAGGCTGCAGGGAGGTTCCTCCTTTGGAGAAGACAGGATCTATCTGTGGGCAGCAGAGAGTTGACAGAATCAGTGCCAGCTGTGATGGGTGAGGCTGGGGGATGGAAGAACTTCTCCAGAACCACAGCAGGGAGAGGCTGAGCTGGGGGCTGCAAGGGGAAGGGAGTGCTGGGGGTTGTCTTTGTCGAGGCTGCAGTGACAAGGTGGGAATCAGGATGTAATTGCCCTTCTAAAGAACGTTCACAGGCTCAGCTTTCAGCTTCTCACATACTGAACATGACTGGGATGCATTTTAGTGGTGACTACTCTTCCTTTGGGGCCAGCAGAAGGAAAGCTGGAAGAGGAAGGGACTTGGGACTAGCATTAGTTGAGATTGTGGTGGAAAAGGCTGATGGTCAGGTATAGGGTGGGTTTGATGGCAGCAGATCCTCCAGGTGTATCCAGCTGTCTGTGAATGTGGGAGAACCCCAGACACTCCTGTGCTGACCTGCAGCTTTACACTTAATGCCAAGGTGAGCTAGTAGGAACAAAGGGCTTCAAGCCAGATAGAAATGTATTGATCTAGAGTGGGGAAGGTCACTGAGCCAAATTTTAAGCCTTTCTGCTTCTTCTGTGCCGTGGAAAAGCAGTGAAGTTGATGCCTCAAGGTCTAGTTGTGGGAAAAGCATCGGTAATGGCTGAGCCAGGGCTCCAGCCCATGCACAAAGGGAAGGAAAGCCGGATTTACTCGCATCACTTGGCTTGTGGCTTGCTTGAGGGAGGCAGTGCACGGTAAGAAATGCAAATAAAAGGAGGATATTCAGGCCTCAGGAGGAGGCGAGAAAGGAAAGCACCCCAGAAGTGCTGGCAAAGCCTGAAATGATCTTTAAAGAGCAATGTTGTGGAAGGGGCAGAAAGCCAGCCCTTGTGCCAATCCCAGAGCAGGTGGGAGGCGGCAGCTTCGTGGAGGGGCTTCTGCCTGGCTCTGGCTTAGTGTTTCGTGAACCACAGCTCTGTGCTTCACCGAGCACTCAGTGCTGCCTTGCCCGTTCCCACCGCTCCTGCCAGGCCGTGCCGGAGCCACACACTGCCAGCACTTGTACCCTGAACAAAGGAGAGACCAAAAACGGTCCATGGGAGACGAGAGGTTACGTGAGGACAGAGCGGCTAGAAACGCCGGAAAATCAAGTTAGCCAGCCATTCTGTGACCTACTTTCCTTTTGGCGATAGCTGTGGCTTTGCAGGCGTGAATGGTTTCTAATTTTAGCTTATGGTTCATCAGGGAAGTCTATATATTTTTCTCACCACTGCGCTGCGTATGGATGAGGGGTTGGGATGAGGGCGGCGCTGGACTGTATCCGATTTTCTCCAAATTCAGGTTTGCTGGTGCTAAATGCCCATCACGTTGCTGTTCCCTCTTGTGACCTACTTAACGTGTGTGATTTGAAAAGTTCCTCGGTGTCAGAGAGGATAATTATGGAAAATGTGACCTGTAATCCCCTCTTGCTACACTCTGCTGGACATGTAATTGATTTCCAGAAAAAAAAGGTGACTGTACAGATTCTGCTGGGAAGGAGTGGAGAGAAGCTGCTCTTGACTGCAGTCAAATCCTGGACTATGAGGCTGTGGTTGCACTTGGGCAGCTTTTTGGGGACTTGGACTGTAGAGGAGCAGTTGATATTCAAGATCCAGGTGCCTCCTCCCCTGCTGTGTGCTGACCAGAGCTGTTTTATCGTATCTCCAAAGATGAGTTGTGAAGTTGCACCCAAAAATGTACTTTTTGGGAAATCTTCGCCTGTTAACACAGAAAAACACACGTTTGTGTATCTGAGCCAAAATTTCAACTGTGAGTGCCAACTGCACCATTTCTGACAGGATTTATGAGAATGGGAGTTAATGTTTTTGGTACTGTCCATGGACTAACCTGAGAACAGCTAGTGGGCAGCATTGTCAGAAGCATTTGAGTCCTATTTTCAAAAGTGCATTCAGTCCTCAAAGAAGCAAAATGATGGTTGGAAACAGTTATGGGGGCTGAAATTGCCAAGAGCCTATGAAAAGTGCAGTGGGAAGCTGAGGGGACCATTTTGGCTGCAGGGTGCTCGGGGGCTCCTCTGCAGGAGCTGGGTGCTGGCAGGGTGACACAGAGCTACCTGGAGAAACCAGGCTAGGATGGATGCCTTGACTGCTCCAGAGGCTGACAGTGATGGAGGCATTGGGGATCTCCTAAATTAAACCCTGTGAGCAATTTTAGTGTCTCCCCTGCGGAGGAAAGCTGATCTCTGCTGGGTTTGGCGCCTCAGAGGTGGTGGCTGTGTGACACAGCCTCCTTGAGGGCTTTAATTTGCACCTGTGGGATGTGTTATTGTATCAACAGAATTTAGCTTTCTTCCACCTCAAATACCCATAACCAGGACAGATCATCTGTGTGTATTTTTAGCTGTAGCTTTATTCCACTGGGCCGTTCACGGGATTCCTTGCATCTGCCTTCCCTTGAAATCGATTGCACATACCTGGGCTTGAAGATGTTTTTGTGCTTTGAACGGAAATTTCCAAGTGCCTTGCTAAGCACAGGGTGGAGTGCAGCAGTGCTCTGTGCCTTTCCTGGCATACAGGGCTGGCTGAGTGGCAGTGTGTCCCAGAGGAAGCTGCTATCCAGCAGCCCACCATGGCTTGGCTGGGTGAATTCTCCTCCAAGTCACCTTTGTGCCCAAAGTCCCCATGTGCACGCAGAGGTGCCTGTGGCATCTCCCTGACCGTTGTGGCAATGTGGAGCCCGCAGGTGTCCATCTCCAGCCCTCTGTGAGCCCTCTGTGGGTGGCTGGAGGCTCCTGAGGACCTGCTGTGCACTGGAGAGCAGCAGACAGAAAGCAGCTCCCATCCTCGTGTCCCTGCAAACGAGCACACGTCAGCTTCCTCTGAAACATTGCGCTCATTTATCGCACAGGCAGAGGTCGCGTCAGGACATGGCGTGACTTCGCCGTGCCGGGGAGGGGACACCTCATGCTGTGACCCACCACAGCGTGGCCAGGGCTGGGAGCAGTCCCCCACGTCACCCCTGTGGGTGCCAGCAGCCACCAAGCCCATCCCTGCTCCACTGTCAGCCCTCCGAAAAACTGGGTTTGATGCAGTGCAGGCAGTGGAAGCAGCAGCAGTAGCGTCTGTCTTGCTCTTGAGATTGAGCTGGTGGAAATCAATAAGATTAAATTTTAATTCGTTTTCTGTCTTGATGCTTGTTCCTTCAAAAGGGCACAGCTATCTATCTATAAATTCGGCATTATGCTGTAAAATTGGAATTCAAAGGATTGTTTGGAACTTTTTCCACCCCCTGCTGCTGTTGTGTCTGTGCAGAGCATGTTCCCAGCTATCCGTTTACCCTCAAATACCTTCATAAAGCATTAATGCCCCATCCATAAATAAGAGAATAAATAAATGAAGGCTTTTAGCATTGCAAAGTATAATCTTGCCGTTAACTACTCACAGACACTGAGTGTGACTCAGATCCTACAGGGATTTGATGTCTGTAGAACTCTGATTTTCTATGAACTCCTGATCTACATGAGAAAGGGAAGAATCAGGCCTGCCTCGTCAGCATGGAGCTGGCACAGTAAATAAGACCTTATCAGTGAAAGTGCTTTTGAGCATTTAATCTACAGGGCTTTTTTCAAATTCTAGTTTACGTGGTAGTTGGGATGGGGGTGTTTCGTATTTGGCTGATGAAAGGGCCTTGTTTGTTTTGCTTTTGTTTCTAATAACTTTTATTCTGCCTCATCTGGGCTTGGTGATGCAAAATGGGCTTTTGGATAGTCCAGAGGAAAACTGGAAAGGCCAGAATTCAGATGCTATTGACATTTTCTGCATGATAGCAAGATTTCCAAAAAGATAAAATTTCAACAATTACCCTGGAGTCATTGAGAATATTTTAATTATTTTATTGGATTTTAAGGAATTTTTCATTTGTTTTGGCTTTTTAATGGTCCTGGTGTCTGCTTCAGGATCTGGAGTTCCCAATAAATATATTGACTTAGAAGATTTGTCTGTGATTAACCCAGACCAGATAAGGTCCTGCGTTTTCAGGTCTTAGAAGTAGTGATGAGAATTGCAGAGATCCCAGATCTGCTGGAGGGAGGAATGCAGACCCTGCAACACAGCTCTGGCTCCTTGCATTGGGTGACTGGAGCATTCCTGTAACTGCTGCAGTGCTAGAACGTGGATTTCTGGAAGTTTTCTGTGCAATGCCAACACTTTTGGCAGTTTTGCGGTGGTGGAATGTTCAGCCATGGTTTGCAGTGGTAAAGCCTTGCTGGTACATCCCTTCAGCTTCTGTGTGCCTTTGAAGGACAGCATAGCCTTGCAGCCAATAGAGCAGGATGAGTGTGCAAGTGGAAACCCAGCTGTGTCCAGGGGTTCCCCCATGGCCATGGATGGGGTATGAGCAAGCCAAGGACTGAAACTGTCTGGCAGTGATTAGCCAAAGCCAGAGAACAGCAAATAACTGAAATGAGTTGTCCTGTCACACTCTGGGGTATGTGGGGACTGGTGTGAACACCCGGCTCACACGTCACCAGTTTCCTCTGTTTTCTGGCTAATTGTGATGAGTCATTTGTAATCCCCACTGCATCATGTGCTGGCCCCAGCCTTGGGGATGGGGCTCTGTCACTGCTGTCACTCTGAGGTGGGGAGATGGCTCCAGCTGATCTCAGGGAGGTGGGGCAGCATGCAGGGCAGCTGCATCCCATGGGCACCTCTGGAGAGCATCAGCCCTGGGCCAGGTGAGAGGGGCTGGGCTCATGCCATTGAGGCTGACCAACCTTCCCTGGTGCTCAGGGCATTTGGGTTCAAGGAGAGAGCATGCTGAGGTTTAAAGGAGAGAAAAAAATAGTACTTGTGGTTGTAGGACTGAAAATCTTTCCCTATGGAACGGGCATTGCCAGGTCGTGGTTTGGTCCCAGCACATTTTGGCTGTACTGCTTACTTTGTGCTGCATGCAGAGAGGTGTCTCGCCTGAGGGTTTCCATGATTTCTGCTGACTTCAGCCACACTTCTCCTGAACTTTGTTTTAAACAAAATCCCACTCCAGCCTGCCTCTTTGCCACGCTGCTCCCACAGCCCCTCCTGTCCTGCGGATGTTGTGGTGCCAGGATGGGAACTTTTTCCAGCGCAGACTCCTGTCTCTGGAAGGGCTTTGCATGTCTCTGTGCAGGACATGCCTTGTCCCACATAAAAACCCTCCCATTCCCCAGCACTGCTGCCTACGGGACGCTATAAATAACCCTGGGAGCACAGTTCAGCTGCAGCAGCTTTGTGCTGCATGGAACCATGGCTGGAGCCGGTCCAAGAAAGTGCCGCCTCCTAATTTCAGATCCGCTTTCTCAAAATAACTCCTGTGTTTCCTTCTCTTCCATTTTTAAACTTCGCTTTAAGAAGAGCCCACGCAAAATCCCAGACTCTCCCTTCTCTGGTTTTGGTTGCTCTGCTGCCTCGTGGGGTTGGCTCGTCATCCCCACGGGAGCTCACATGGCCGGAAAGTTGCTCTCCTGCCTGCTTTCCCCTCCCAAGCCTATTTTAAGTTTCTTCAAAGGAAAAGCAAGGGGCTGGAGTTTGCTTTGGAAGCCAAATGCTCTTCAGGAGAGAATGAAGATTTTTGTAGTCTGCAGGGAGGTTTTTGCTGTTGGCGAAGATCTCTTTAGCTCCAGGCCCCTTGGAGGAGCATGAGCCTGGGTAAGAGCATGATCTGCCTGCCTGTGTCCCTGCCTGTGCCCCTGCCCAGGGGGAGAGAGGTTCTGTAGGGGCAAATGTTGCTGCCTGACACATCTGTGGGCCCCAAAGTTGGAGTGTTTGTAGTTCAGACATTCTTTTTGAGGCACCTTGGTCCCTCTAAAAATGCACTAGGAGGTACCTCCATGAGCACCACTGCACCAGTGCTGGAGCAATATTTCAGGATTCTGTACCAGATTAACAAAAGGGGTCTTTGCCTGCTTGCTGTGGAGTTGCAGTGAGACTGTACAACTGGTGAGGATCTTCATCTGTCTCAGTCCCTGCCTTGATACATTTCTTTTGCTAAATAACAGAAATGCAGGTATGGTGGGGTCATTCAGGAGGTGTAGGATGAGCCCTGTGGTTTTATTCTGCAGGGTCCATCACTAAACATACTCCTAACAAATCAGTATTGGAGCCAAGTCTTAGGTGGCTGTGCCTTTGGAAGGGAAAGGATTTATCAGAACTATTGATGGTCTTCAGCAAGGGTCCCACTGCTGCAGGAGGGCCAGAGGGGGCTGCCTTTGTACCTGAAGAGTTTGAGGTTTGCCTCAATTCTCCAGTCAGGCTTCTGGCTTGCTGGGTTCCCAGGCAGGAACACGTCTCCCTGTGTCTGTCCTTACAGATGAGCCCTAGTGTGGTGGGAATGTTCTGCTGGGTGTTTTATGTTCTTCCCAATCCTGCCGCCAGCTCTCACCTCGGTCTGCCAGGCCTTTCAGACAGCTCATTATGGTTCTGCTATGATCTGATAAAGGCAGCAAGGAGCATCAGCAATTACAGTGGGTGTCAAGTGTTAATTGGGCAGCTTTCAAGATAGAGGCATTTCTTTGTGTACGTACAAAGATATGACGTGCTTGGAATAGCTTCTGCTCCTGATCTTTCGTTCTGGAGACGTGTGTATTGCAGTTGGTTAATGCAAGACAAATTATGTCATTCTTCTTGATTCGCCACATGTTCTGCCTATGGTGGTTTGCCTCTGGCTCGTCTCATTAAGTTGTCTAAACATGGCAAATGCAGCAGCTGAACATACTCAGCTTTTTCTCAAAGTTAATCTCATTGTACACACGGGCCTGCAGCATCACTGATCCCTTGCTGTGCCATCCCTGCTGCCAGAGCATCTTCCACCAGCGCTGGTGCCCAGAACAGGCACATGGTGAGACTGTCTGCCTTGAGTGAGGCTGCAACCTTCTACCCACAATTATGCTGACTGCAATTAATTGGTTTGTTGCTTTTTGTCCCAGGAATGCATAAAAAAATGTAGGTAAGCTGATGCTGACTATTTGGCTGGGGCAGTTTTTCAGGGCCCTGAGCTACACCATGGGCAGGGTGACTGCAGGAGCTGCTCAGGGTGACTCAGTCAGAGTGCTCGCTGGCAGATCAGAGTGTGTGGGTGCACAAGGCCCCAGTGAGGAGCCTGCACACGTAGCAGTGCTTTTGAGGACCTGCGAGCGTAGGGGGATAGATGAAACTTTTGGAAACCCTCCAGGGGGATGGATGCAGGGGCAAGCAGCAGGGCTGTGTGCCAGCCTTTGGTGAGACATCCCTGTGCTGAGTCCTTGGGAAACTCATTGTGCCCTGAGCAAGCCTGAGAGGTGCCTGGTGCTGGAGAGCTACTTGAGCCAGACCCCTGGAGCTGAAATCCCTTCCCTGCCCTGGGGGAACTTTGCCCAGGGGTTGCCAAGCCCCACTAATTCTGCCAGGAGCCCAGATCCCAGCCCACCCCTGCTCCCCAGCCCTGGGGCTCAGCTCCTTATTTAGGCAGCTGGGGATTTTCTCTCTCCCTTACCCCAAAATACCTAAAACTACCTATTTTATCTGAACCTCTGAAAATCCATCTCCTCATCCCCATCACTGTCAGGTATTTGGCTTTAGCAGCTCAGCCCGCGGTGTCGGCAGCGTGCAGCAATCCGGATTTATCGGACTGTCAGTAACCCCCTGAACAGCCTGGCTTTGCGAGGAAGTGCTGTTTACTGAAAATGTCATCTTTTATTTAGACTCCTGCTACAGCCGACCCATGTCTTTTTTTCAGGCCTGTTTAATTAGTAAGCGCTGCACAGCCCCTGACACGTGTTCCTGGGTGGTTTTTTTGCCTTTAGATAAACACTAGGTACCCTAGCCAGGGGTGGGAGGGGACGAGGAAGGGCTCCTCTGCGGCAGGGAGGGGAGGGAAGTGAGAGCACGACGAGGAGCCAAGGGCAGCTCTAATGATCACATGCTCATGAAGCGATGAATCCTAGAAAGGGCATCTCTGCGTATGTGCCGGTCTGCCCGCCCTCCTGCTCGCAGGGCAGCCACGCAGAGGTAACAGCCACGATCCCCCTGCCTGGCACCCAGAGGGGTCAGGAATTTGGGTCACTTCCTGGGCAGAGCTCGGATGCATTAAAGTCATGATAACCCGAGTGCCAGAGCCCTTCGCCCACGGGTTTTTCCTGCAGGTCCAGAGACTGAGCTGAGCCTTTCCACCCACTTTCAGGCAGGGATGGGATTTGTGACTGCTCTGTGGAGGTTTGAGGAGTGGTTTAAGCAGAGGGGAGAGCTGGAGCAGAGAGCCGCGACTTGTAACCGATGGCACAAATAACTTTTCTTCTTCCTCTCCCTTTTCCTCCCTGCAGAAGAAGGCGGAGGCTGCCCACCGGATCCTGGAAGGACTGGGTCCCGAGGTGGAGCTGGTGAGTGTTACCTCTGGCTGTGGGGAGCGGGAGCTGGGCAGGTTTGGAGAGGTTCCTGGGTGGTGAGGATCGCTGCACCCTCTGTGTGTGTGTGTCTGTCAGAAGGAAGTGTGCTGCTGGCCCAGACCTCTTGCTGGCACAGCACCAGGACAGGAAGCAAAGTGACTGAGATGAGTACTGAAACGCAGGCAGACACATACACAGAGCCCTCCTCGGAGAGGCTTAACCCTTTGGCTCCTTCCTCACACGCTGCAGTGGAGCTGGAGGGTGGAGGGGGCTCTGGCACAGTCTGCCTCCACTTGAGGTGCTGATGGCTTCGTCTGCTGGTGGCAGACATGGTGGCTGCATGGTCAGCTAGCCTTGAGGTGCTGTGTGGAGGGATGGGTGTTGGACTGTCCTCTGTCCCACCCACTGAAAATGGAGGAGGGTGCTGGAGGGTGCTCTGTGAGCACAGCCCCACTGCAGCTGTGACAACCTGCAGGTATCAGGACTTGCACACTTCCTATTTTAGTCTCGCTCATACGCAGGGAAGCTGAGAAAACAGCTTAGAACAAATTGTCAATTTTGGGCTGCTCCGTCATCTGGAAAAATCCATCTGTAAGTCAAAGGACTGATTGCTGGAGGGGCAGCTGGAAACAGCCCCCTGGGGGCTGAGTCCTGGAGAAGGGTACCTGGAAAAGGTGCTTTGGCAGTGATGCTGCTGGAAGGATCAGAGCCAGTCTGACACAATCTCCTGCTTTGCAACAGCCGTGGGATGCAGTGGAGGGAGCCGTCTGCATGAGATGGGAGCAGGCAGCTCACAGGCTTCGACAGCTGTAATTTGCACTTGCCTTGTGGAGGTGGTGCTAATTGCTGTCTTCCCCTGTGCATAAGGGAGAGGTCACACGTGACGGAGCCCACTTCCTTGTTGGGGAGGTAACACTCATTATTACTCCTCTGAGTCACCAGGGTCAAACAAACCCTTTGCTCTTTCTGCTCTGAAGATTGGCAATGCCAGGGTTGCTGCTTCCTCATCTGAAAGACATTGCGTTTCCTTTCCTTCCTACTCCCCTGTTTGGTTTTTTCCCTCCTTTTTTCCTTTTTTCACTTTGTTGATGCTTTGTCTCTGGGTGTTGACATCACACGGTGAGGGCTGTGACCAGCAGGGTTGTGTGTTAGTGTCAGCTCTGCTCAGATGTCCTGTTCTGGTTGCTCAGAGAGCTCTGGTTGGTGTCTTTGGAGCAGTGATGGTGCTGGATGCACACTGGCTCAGCTGTGGGCAGTGTGCCAGGGCTCCTGGGGTGAGGTGAGAGGTTGCAGTTAAAATTGGTCACTCATGGCACCAGCACTGGGTGCTGCTGGCAGTTTGGAGCAGGAGGCTCGGGGATTCCCAGGAAGCAGGGATCCAGTTTGGGTCCTGGGAAGCTGGTGCTCCGCTCTGGGTCAGGAGGAGGTTGTGGCTCAGTAAACCAGGACTCTGCTCATTTCATCCCTGCAGTGTAGTGGTACCATTTTAAAAATGTCCCCACGTTTTCCCTAGGGAGAAATGTTTCTGAGACACATAGTCTGAACCTCGCAGTGTCCAGAAAGCAGTTGAGACCTTTCATTCTGTTTTATTTCTAAAGAGCTTTCAGTAAATCCAGGGCTTTTTCAGTAATAGCTTTGCATTACAATTATGTTTTTCTAAAATGTCTAAAATCCCACAGAGAAATGCATTACATGTTCCTAGCCCTGGAGAAACACTGGGGATGTTTTGAACATCACCTTACCTATCTGACCTGTGAGCTTTACCTCTGCTTACTTACTGAGAGACATGGAATTTGGAGTTGTGGATGGCTCTGAGGGGAGATGCTGTTTTTCAGTCCCTGTCCTGATGAGAATAAAGTTTCTTTAAGTGTTCAGTCTATAAGTTCTGTATAGGTAAGTAAAACTTACCTCCTGGACTTCCTCCACTGCACGGGCCAAGTTATGGTGCTGAGGCAGGTAGAAATCTGAGATGCTGATGTTGTGTGGATCTTGGATTTGGGTACCAGAATTTCTTATTTCTGAGTGTTTGAGCATTTCTTATAAAGTGATGTGTTCAGTGCTTGTCTGCTAACACTTAGGTTTGCTAGCTAAGACTCTAAGTGTTCATCTCATAGATAGATTGTAGTGGAGAGGAATCATTAGCTTTTGGTGAGCTGGTTGGCATCAGGGCATCTGTGATGTTCATTTGCACGTGAGCATTTTTTAATCCGTGTCCAAACCAAAATGTTAATTTTACTGCATCTCCCAGGAGGAAGGTCTCTGTGACCTGCCACATGTGAGCTTCTTTGCTTTGATTTTTACGAATAAAGAGGGAAGAGAGACACTTATTTCTCAGTATTTCCAGATCCTGCAGTCCTCTTCCAAGAGACGGTTGCTGGTCAAGGCCTCCCAGAGGTTGTTCCAGTTGAGCCATTCCAGGGTGGCTGTGGCTGTGATGCTCTGGAGCTGCAGCTCTATTTCTTCTCTCTGGGGTGCAGACCTGCCGCTCTCGAGCTACGTGATGAGACGGATGTCTGTGTTCCTCTGAGCTTTCCAAGCATGAAGTGCACAGCCAGCTCTGAGCCTGGAGTGGAACCAGCAGATCTCAGAGGATTCATGATAGAAACACTCCTGGGGAAGAGATACCACTGAGAATGTCTTCTTTACAAAACCTGCTCATCCCTCTCATCTGGCCTGGCTCTGCTGGCAGAGGGTGGCCAGTGGTCTCCTGGCAGGTGCCTCCTGGCAGGCTCACAGCCATCAATCCCCCCCCTCACCAGGTAACAGACACCTGGATGCTGCTGTCAGCCCTGCATCCCTCCTGGAACACGATGGTTCATCTCCCTGTGCCTGGGGATTACATGCCTCTGTGTGCCCCTTCCGCCTGGGGATTACGTGTGCTTTCACAGCAACGAGGGACATGTCCAAGGGCAGCTGGAAAGAGAAGCTGATGACCTGCTGGTGCAGTGGTGATGGGCTGTGTGGAGTAGGGAGAGCTGCATACAATTTCCATTCTGTGTGGATTGATGTGGCTGTCCTGGTGTGTGGCAGCAGAGTGGGGAGGCAGTGTTTGTGTTTTACAGAGCAGTAGAGACAGGCTGTGTGGAAAAACAAGCTGTTGTGCCAAGCACCTGTGATGGTGATAGGGAGATATCACAGAGGAGGTGGGAGTAACACCTCAGTGAAACTGGAGGAGAAAAGGACCCATCTTTGTGTACAGGTCCTGTTGCCTCCAGTGCTGCTCACCTGGTTGAGCAGATGCTCAGCAGATGTTTTGCTCTTTTCCTCTGTTTAATCTGTGATAAAATTGGATAGACCCAGAGCACAGCCTCAGCCCTAATGACCACAGAAGGAGGTTGAGCTGGTGTGTGGATCCATGGTCAGGATATCCTTCAGCCAGGACTAGGCAATCACATGTCCCTCTGCCTGTGTTTGGCCACAGATGTTAGATGCTCACAGCCAGTTTGGGGAAGCTTTGTGGATGAATTGCTTGAGTACTTGGTGATGTTTCTGTGGTCAGACCTGAGCTGTGCTTGTTAGCTGCTCAGTTGCTTGTAGTGGTTGGGCCATGGCAAGTTTCTGGTTATCCCAGTCTTGGACATGTTCACAGCAGCTGAAGTGTTGAAGGGCTTCATCCTGAGCACCCTGTCAGCCTGCAGATGTGGACACAACTGGTGGCAGCCCCTGGAATGTGTGCTGAGCTCTTATTTACAATGGGTAGGATTGAGCCTGGTCTCTGTGGCATCTCTCCCTTCCAGAGGTGCGACCCTCCAGGTTCCCAAGGGTAAATCCCTGGGGAGGGAGAGGTAGCAGGGGCAGTGACCAGGAATGGATCCCAGTTCTCCCGACTCCCCATGGAGATCCCTGCCATATCCCCACTGACAGTGTTGGGGGCAGAGCAACCCTGGGGAAAACACTTGTCTGCAGGAGCCCAGTCGCCCCTCCTGAGGGACAGACGAGCCTCGCTGTACTCAGGGGTGCCGGGGGACTGTGGTGACAAGCGTGAGTGCCAACCCACCCTCAGCAATGCTGGCAACCCGGAGGGCAAACACTTGTCCTGCTTCAGTTGCCTGCGCTCAGCTCCCTGGCAGGGCTCAGGCAGGCTTTTGCCGCGTAGACATAACAACTTGCAGCTCACAGACTGTCTCTCCCCGCTCCCCAAGCCCCGCTTTCCCCTCGCCTCCCCCCGTGTCATATGTTCCGAGGCGCAGTGCGTTTTTTAATCGGTGAATAACAGCCACGTACTCGCCGTGCCGTGTTTATCTGGACGACGTCGCCAATTGCTTGTTGGGAGGCAGCTCGCTGAGCTGAGCGCTGCCTGCCCTCCCACGGGCTGAGCCGGGATGCACCGGGACTCGAGCGGCACTGCCGGGAGCCAGCAGCCTCCAGTACGGCCGGGAGCAGGGCTGGGGACAGGGGGACAGCGCCTGGCTGGGGATCCGCGCCGAGGCCACCACGCTCCTGATGGGTTTAAGTTTCTAAATGTCAGGCCGTACCATTTATGCCTTCATTTTTCTTCTTTATTTCAGCCGTTATACAACCAGCCTTCAGACACCAGGCAGTACCATGAAAACATTAAAATGTAAGTATGTGGCAATAAAGCTATTTTAAATGTCAGGTTGGGCAATAGGCTGGAGCAGGAGGGGTGCCAGCTTGCTCCCAGAACCCGATTAAAGCTGCCGAGGAATTGTGAGCATCCTATTAGAGCTGCTCTGGGTGCCTGAAGCACAAACCAGTTCCAGGAGCAGCTCCAGGAGCCCAGCAGTCGGGAGCTGTATTTTAAGGTGTGTGCTGATGGTGCTGTTTGATTTTTTTGGGGTGGATTTGGGTCCTGGCTGGTCCCTTGATGTTTTCCCAGAGAACACTTACCTTGAGTGCTTTCTTCTGTGTTTCACCCATAGTGATTTCTGATCTCCACCCAAATCAGCTGCCAGTATGTGTGTGTGTGTGTGTGTGTGTGTTTGCATGCAAGAAAGATGAGGTAAAATGAAAAGTTGCAATTACAATTAGATTTTCATGAAGGACCTCTTGAATGTCTAATAACAACTGGTTATTTCAAAGATACTTACTGAGACTTAGCAATCATCTAATTTGACTTATCACCTCAATACATGATTTAATCATCAGCATGTGTTTAATAACCACAGTGACTTCCTGAACATAGAAGAAATATAACAGATAATGAGAATAGCGATAATTGTGATTATTGTTGGAAATTTAAATAGTCAAACCAGATCTGAAACTTTTTATCTGCCTTGAATGAACTGATGATTGCTCTGAGCTGCCTGCAGCGTGTCTATTTTGGTACCAGCTCGGTCAGCTGGTGATAATCATCTTTAATAATCTATTAACAAAAGTTAATAATCTCTTGCTTTTCAGCGGTATGTTAATTGATCCCGGGGGTTTATAAGGGAAGAGTTCCCGTACCTTTGCTCTAGGGGAGCATGGTAGGAGGTGGCAGTGTTTAGGGCTCTCTGTCCCCAAGGGCTGTGGGGAGGAGGGTTTGGTGAGGTGACCCCACTGCTCGCTGCCAGGCCCTGCTCCATTCCTGCTCCACCCAAAGCTTCCTGTGTCATCCCAGCAATGCACTCCCTGCAAAATGTCCAAACCCAGTGTCACCCCCAGCCCCTCAGTTCCCACGGGGCTCGGGGGTCCCTGTCACTTCAGGGGGGCTGATGATTGATAAACCATCCTCTGTGGCAGCAGGTGGTGGCCCAAGGACGTGCTCTCTGCATTGCTGGTTGTGTCTCAGCCCTGGCTCTGATGGTGTGTGGAAGTCACCAGCTCTTGGGGACCTTCTCTTGCCTTGAAGGCCCCATGGCCATCCCAGTGCGGGTGCTGAAGGTGGCAATTTCAAGCTGATCGCTAGTGTTGTCCTTAAAAGAACGAGTTAAAAGTAGATTCAGATGCTTCACCCACTCTCCGTTCCCCTGCCAATATCTCTGTGGGTTTGTGATCACATTTTCCTGTGATTTAAACTATTTCCTGTCCTGGGCTGCTGCCTGAAAGACGGGCGCAAACAGGAGGGAGCTGACTGCGCAGGTCAGGAGTAAAACTGTTGGTAAGAGGTGAAGCTCCATCAAACCAGCCATCAGAGCAGGTGTTCTCCTCCATCCCTGCCTCTGTAGGTGTCTGCAGGGTTATCCCCACCCCAGACAGTGACAGTCCCCATGTGGCTGTGGTGGTGGCAGTGACAGACCAAGCAGAGGTTAGAACAGGCAGGCTTGGGGTTAATGTTCACTGTGATTAATGCTGAAAAAATACGGGAAGGAAACCACACATTTTAATGAAAAGCCTCCGTCTCCTCCTTCCAGAAACCTGGCAATTAGCTGCCTTCAGCTGGTTATTGGTGCCAGCCCAGCACAGTTACAGATCTGGGTCAGCGAAAGGCCCCTGAGTGATCTGGACTCCAGATGTTGGCTGCTTTTGGCTGTGGGTCTGTTTTGGAGGTCCATGGGTCTGGTCTGCACTTTGCTACTTGTTGGTGGACGTGCAGAGAAATTGGTGTGTCTTTTCTCCCATGTCTGTGTCCCTGCTGCACATTAAAGGACATTTTGATGCCTGGGGGACAGATAGGAAATGAAGATTTCGGTGATTCTTCCAAGCAAATGATTCAGGTTCCTTTGAGCAAGAGCAGAAGATATTCTGTGTTTTGACCAAGTTATGCTGAGATGTTCACATCTGATCTACAACTCTTCCATAAGCTGAATTTGAAGATTTTTTTTTTTTGTCTTTTCCTTGTTCTTAATATGTTTGTGCCTTTCTGCTCCAGAAGAGCAGCTTCTGCTCTATAGCCTGAAGGTGGCTGTTTCCATGGAAGATGGAGTAAATCCTCAGGGTGCAGGGAAACACCAGCCAGATGCATTAGAGCACCAGGACAGCTGCCAGGACACCACAGGTTATATTTTGCCAAGGTGTAATTGGATGCAGATTCTCCAGAACAGCTTCACCGTATGCAGATTTAGCCATGATGAAAAAGCCTTTTGGCAGATTGCTGGAAAATCATCTGGGTTGTGATTCTGTCCACAAATCCTCACGGCATCCTGGCTGAGTTGTGCCAAATGGAAACTGCTCCCATGTGCAGCTGGTTTGGAGCCTCATACCTGGGCACAAGATGGCCAGGCTGTTACTGTCACAAATACCTTTGATAGCTTTTTTTTTTTAGACATCTCCTAGTGTGAATATTTTTTCTCAGTTGAAGGTTTGCAAGAGTCAGTGAGAAGGCATTTGAATATCAGAAAGCCAGGATTCCTCGATTTCTCCACAGCTATACTCTGCCTTGCAACACTCATTTAATCCTCCCTTCTTGTTTGCTTTGCTTTTCAGTTGGGATGAGTCATGTATGCTAATAGAGCTGACTGGGGAGTTACCGGGAGAATTTCTACTCTTACTAAAATGTTACCGGTCTCTTATTTTCATGGAGTTTTATGGCCTGTCTCCTATTCAGTACAGTTAAAATTAATTTCATGCCCCAGTTCATTCCACTGTTTGCAGCTTCAAAAGCTTTTAAGTCCTATTTAGCTGCCTGGCTGTGCTCTGTTACTCGTCTGCATGGTCCCTTTGGTTCACCTGTGAGTGAAGGCTTCGAGCAAACATGGTTAATTTTGTATGCTACATCTGCCGCGGGATCCAAGGCACCCTTGAGTGGTTTGTTCCAAAGACTTGACCTACCTTTGATGGGACCGTGTCCTTTCTCTTTGAAATATCTGCTTTGTTGGAGAGAAGGGCTCTGCCACTCGTCGAGAAAGAAGAGGGCAAGGTGGCATTTAGTGCCCTCGTTTCATAGGGATGGGGTGAGCTTTGCCCCTGTGGCTGGCTTGGCCCTTGCTGTTTTTCAAGGCGAGAATTTTTTGGCTTTGCAACAGAGTGAGAAGTTCCTTCAAGATGCATCACAGCCCTAAACACTACTGCAGACCGCTCGAGCGATTCTGCATCAGTTGAGGAGGCTACAAAGACCCTTTTTCTACATTTTGATGAAATACAACAAATGCAGAAGACACGTACTGGTGCATCAGTGAAGCACCAGTGCCTCTAGTCAAGGTCTTTATTTCAGTGGTTTGCCAGCTGGTTGTACAAGGATGAGAGCTGCCCTTCCCACCCTGCCACAGCAGAGACTGCGTATTCCCCAGACTCTGGCTCCAGAGATATTAACCTTCTTTCCTCCAAGTGTTTGAAAAATGACAAGATGTTGTTCACATGAGCAGGATCAATTACCTGCTGTCTGTCTGAAGAGATATTCTCCAAGGGGGCCTTCGTCTCTGTGGCGGGAGATTCCTGCTCGGTCAGCCATGAAAAACAGCCGGCAGGACTCTCCTCCCCCCTTTCCCAAAGAAGTCATCTTGCAGTCATATTCTGTGAGATTTGTATTTGAAAGCAAAATGTGAGGCTTTCCTGAGCCTTGAAAAAGCAGACAAAAAGCAAGGTGAATAGCTCAGGGTAAGTGTACACAAGGTGCTGTTCTCTGGGTTTGCTTTAAACCTCCCCTTCAAGAGCATCTCCTTGCTTTACACTGAAATTCAGGAATGTTGGGCAAAAACCAGGCTTCATCCCCTCAAGATGCTTAGGGAGGTGTTGGAGAACCAGGCTCTGAATGTACAGTTAAAACAGATGGAGAGCTTGGTGTGATTTGGGTTTTCTCACGTGTCTAGATCCAGCGGCAGCAGAGCTGAGTACACTGTTAATATTTGCACATCTGGGTTGGTGTCTGCAGCTGAGAGCTTCTTCGGGAGAGGGCAGGAAATTTGCCTCTGTAGAATCAAAAGCTGAAGTAAGGATTTTCAGAGAGATTTCAGGGCTTCTGAATCTCTTTTTGTTTTCTAAAAGCCCCCCCAAAAGAGCAGAACAGCTTTCTTCTGAAAATCTCACAACTGCGGCTTTCCAAATCACTTGTCACATTGGGAAATTTAAGTCATCTTTTCATTACTTGCTGTTTAGGGGATTTAGTAGCACTGGATTGCCTCTAAATTCGTAGTTGAAGCCTGACATGTAACACAAATGTTCTTTCAAACCCTGTCATTACTAATGCATTCTCTTTCAGGTCCTTTTATTAGTGCTTGTAGACATTTTCCTCATTAGAAATTCACCTAGCAGCTCCCTGCTCATCCCATTCAAGGTTTCTCATCTCTTTTATTCTCTATTGGCATGCACCAAGGCAGCAGATTACCTAGTGATGAATTACTAAATGGTGGAGACATACACTGCTACCTTCTGCTTCTTCCTCTTGCCAGTAAAAAGCCAGTTCTGGGGGGACTGTCTCGCAACACTTGGGCTTCAGGGCAAGGCAGAGGTGTTTCTGGGCATGAACAGACTGCCTGACCGTACATTCAGAGTTTTGAACCTCTGCTGCTTCACTCTCAGAGGCACTGATGGTGCTGGGGGTTTAGTCCATCTCTGTGCCTAAGGGCTCTGGGGTAAATAGCTAAAGATCTGCTTTGCTTTTCTTCCCCAGAAAATGTTTCTAAATATTGCAAGGAACTGCTCTGAACAGCTGGCTTTCCAGAAGCGTGCCCTGCGCTGGGGTTAGTAGGTTACAGTGTGTTAGCAGCTGGAGCTGTGTGCTCCAGCCATTTCAGAGCAGGCAAGGGAATGAGTGCAGTGACCCGTGAGCAGGGTGAGCTGCTCCCTGCCCTCACTGCAAGAGTCCTGTGGCTGGAGGGAATCAGTGCCTGCCCTGAGCAGCAGCTTGGGATCCTGGCACCAGCCATGCACAGGAGCAGGCGCAGCAGAGGGGAGGATAGAACTGTTTTGGTCTCCATTGCCTCTAGGATGGTTTCACCTTGGAGCGTTCTTGCTGTGCTCCTCAGGTCTCCCGGTTTGCTGATCTCTGGTCTCCCTGTGCTTTGTTTTGCTGGAGTTGCCAGGAGCTTCCTGGGTTTCCTACCCTTGCCTGTGTGATCCATCTTGCTGTACAATGGCTTTGCCAGCTGCTCGCTGCCTCCTTCCCATCGCTCTTTGCAGTTTGGTCCCTACTTTGTTTGCTCTGGCTGATGAAAGACGTTCCTGTGTAATTAAATACCCCTGATTAGTTTTGCTCAAATAGCAGACTTCCTTTCATCTCATCTTGCACCGGCTGAAGGTCTCCCCAGGCTTGGCCAGGTGTGCCGCAGTGCATCAGCTCTTTGTATCCTTTGGGAGCTTTATCCCAGGGTTTTGGCAGTGTCCACACGTGGGTACACGGCAGCAGCGACACGCATGCGTGCACACACATCCTTCAATATCGCAGCCTCCGGAAGGACCGGAGCCAAGTCATTCGTGTGGACCTGGGCCAAGTGACTCAAAAGTCAGAGTTACAGGTTCTCTCCTTGACTGGCTCCATTGTGAAAGCCGTAAAACAAAAGCAACCTTGGGCCGAGCCAGTGAAGGTGGAAGCAGCTGCTCCCGTGGGGTGTGCTTTGCTTTGCTCGGAGTGGGAGATGGGTTTCACTGGGTGGTTTGGAGACTGGCGGTGAGAACTGTGCTCCTGTGTGGGGCTCACCGGGCAGGGGAAGGGGGGAGAAGAGGATGAGTTATGCAAGGATAAAAAGCACTTGCAGAATCACACTCAAAATTATAGACAGTGTTTGAATCCTGCTTCCTGGAGGCAATTCCATGCCTGGTGCCTGCAGAAGCTCACTCGGTTAGTGTCTCTCAGGAGAAGGCTGTGATGTGTGACACACACTGGCTGATCTCCCTGCAGAGGAGCAGAGAAAGTGCAAGAGAAGCTCCTCTGGTGACCAAAGGCCTGGAATAGCCTTTGTCCCAGAGAATGTAACTACATGTCATGTCCTTATTGTGGAGGAGCTGCCCTCAGAGGGAAGCACTGAGGCTCAACTGAGGCAGGCACATGGGAAATGGCAGCTGGTGGTGGGAGATGCTCTGTAAAGCTGAGGACCCACCAGAAGGAAGGTCCTTATCCATGGGTACACCAGGGAGCGGTGGGGCTCAGGGCCACAGGGAAGTCAGGAATGGAGATGGGCTCCATCCAGTAGATGAGTCGTTGACCACAAGAATGGGGATGTTCCATCTGGCAGCCTCCAACCACCAGCTCGCCAGAAGCTGCGGGGTACTGTGTCTGTCCCAGCCTGCCCCATCCTTAGAGACACGGCTGAGGACAGGGCAGGGAGCTCACATGTCCTCCCCACACGGCGTGGTGTGACATGCCAGCCCAGCAATACTTTAAACTGCCCACAAGAGTCACTGTTGCTTTATCTAAGCAGCGCCCATTCCTCCTGCCTGGGAGCTGCCTGATTCCTTCACCCCTTTGCGGTTCAGATCTCCATCCCCGAGCTTTTCTCGTGCCCCAGAAAACCTCAGGACTCATGCTGGGGAGGAGGAGAAGGGAGGAGGGCTGGCACCTTGCACGGGCAGCCTTTGCCATGTGCCACTGCACGGTGGTTATTTCCATGCCCTATTCTCAGCAGACAACCCTCACCTTCCCCGCCTGTGCTCAGCGGTTGTGCTCAGCTCCGTGATTTGCCCAGGGAGCACAGCGTGTGCTTGGGAGACATGTGGCCCGAATTAACCTCGCCGCAAACGGTTTCTAAGTAACAGCGGTACATGTAGCAAGATAAACTGTGAAGCCTATTTATATTTACCAAGATTGTATTAACCTTTGAAAGGTTGACCTTATGCAAAAACAAAACAAAACAAAAAAGATAAAGTGGCAAAAACATTCAGGGCATGAGGGGGTTTGTTGTTGTTTTAATCCTTTCACTCTTTGATTACTTCAGCCTTGGTGGTGGTAAACATACACTGACTTTCAAGGCATTCCTGATTTTTGCAGCTGCAGAGCCATTAAGCCTTTGCCTGTATTTGCACTTTCAAGGTCAGCCATGATGCACAACTCAAGGCAACCCATCCGCTGCGTAAGAACTGCTAATTTCCTTCATTTACTCTCCTGTTTTCCAAGAACTTGTGCAGCAGATCCAGCAGCAGCAGCAGTGTGTCAGAGCCCTGCGTTGCTCCTGGGTGACACCCAGGCTGACACGGGGAGGGCAGGGGCTGATTTAGCTGGGCTGGCCCCAAGGGACAATCCATGACCCCTTGTTGGGGACCATCCCACACACGCTGTCATTAGCATCACCCCGAGGGTTTCCTTGTGTTAGAGCTTCCATTAGAATTGGAATAAACAAACAACCAGCGGGGATGTGTGTGTTGAGCACAGTGACCCCACGGAGCTTGCTCACACAGAGCTGAAGCCTTGGAAAGAAATGTGTCTGACGAGGTCCCTGCAGGAGGGTTTGCTGTCCACTGAGGCACCACAGGGCGCTGGGGCCACTGAGGAGAGCTCACCATGAGTGATGTGAAGGGATGCAGGAGCAAGGGAGGAGCTGGGGCTGGCAAACAGTGCTGGAGGGACCTGTGGCTCCCAGGGCACCACTTGCTGTGGGATAGCTGTCATTCCTGTGAGTGCTGGTGCATGGTTGAGTGGTGTAGCAAGAAGAAAGTTTAAAAAGGGAAAAATGTTGATGTTTTCTGCAATGTTCTCCCTTCCTAAACGTAGCCAGGGCTGTCCCCAGTTCTCTCTCTAAGTGAGCTGGGCCCTCTTCCCCTTCCCAAACAATCCCATTCACTGCTAGTTATGCTGAGGGATTTACAAGGAGAGGAAGGTGGTTTTTCCTTTCCTGCTAGCCACGCAGGAGGGGAATGAGGAAGCAGCAAGGGTGTCTCTTCATTCAGCTAAATCCCATAGAACATGCCTACATGCTAAGCTCCTGATCAGTAATTACACACTGCAGCTCTGCCTTTAATCGGGATAAAAGACTTAAGGAAACTCCTTTGCCCCTGGTCTCTACCTTTTACCTAGAGATTTTATTGCTGTGAATATTAGCAACAGGAACAACCACAGGAGCTCAGCTCTGGGGCTCATGTGGCTCTGGGAGCTCCTGCAGCCTTTTCAGCTCCTGCTCTGCTTCTCTTTGAGCAGTTATTTCATGCTGCCTTTAGAAAGTAGAAAGAAGAAGAAAGTGGGGGGTGTCTGGGCAGACGCTGGGGTGGTTGGGGTTGCGGTGGCTGGATTCTCCCTTGAGGTCCTAATTCTGCAAGTGGCTGAACTCTCCTGGCTGGTTGTTTGCAGCTTTGCTAGGCACAGCTCCAAGGAAGCAAGAGGTCAGGAGATAAGTGCTGCAAGCCCTGCTGTGATCCTGCCTCCTTATCAGGGCCTCAGAGCCCAGGGGTGAACTTGTGTGTGCCAACATCCCTGCCACTGCTGACCTGGGGTGCCCAGGGTGGTCTCTGCTCGGGGGATGCCACCCCGTGCCATGTAGAGCTTGGCCTGAGCCCCCCAGCTCTCGGGAACCCACTGGGGTTTTGCAGATCAACATGAGAAATTAATGAAGGAACAACCTGACCCATTGGTAGATGCAGAGCTGAGCATCTGCCCACATGTGGTGCTCTGAACATGGGGAAGGTTTGCAGTGCGACTTAATTAATTTAGTTCTCAACTTCAGTCCTGGCTTACCAGCAGATGTGGGTGAAGTTCTCGTCTCAGAGGGTTTGTTGGTCTTTCTCTAAGCTGGCTCGAGGTCCCAGATAAGAGCATTTGCTGTTCTGAAGTTGATGCAATTCCAAGTTAAGGTGAAAACTGTGCTGCACACTCCTTTGGGAGTGGGGAAAGCCAGGCTGTGTATTTTAGCCGCCTCGTTAATCAGATCTCATAATTTTTTTCTCTCTTTACAGAAACCAGGCAATGCGGAAAAAGTTAATTTTGTACTTTAAGAGGAGAAATCATGCGCGCAAACAGTGGGTAAGTGATTCCCTTAGACCTTATTTTATATGTATAAAACAGCGTAATTTATTATGTGAGAAAGAAAAGGATGATTTCCAGCAGAGAGGTGCTGGTACTCTGCGCTTTGCCTGTTGTATTACTGTGGAATCTCTCCTGCTTAAAATAACATGTGAAGGAGAGGTCCCCAATCCTGCTGCAGGCAGCACCTCCCTCTGCAAGTGCCTCCCACAGAGCAAACACGTGGGGTTGGCTTAATCACAGCAGAGCCCATCATTGATCTCAGAAAGCCTATTCACAGCATAAATGTCTATTTTGTGAGTAATTGAACCCTAAGAGAGGTGTGAAACAAGCTGACTCTGCTTCCGATAAATGGTCTGGAGGCTGCTCTCACTCCTTCCAGCTGACCACAGAGCA
Source organism: Entomyzon cyanotis (assembly GCA_024500445.1). Taxonomy (NCBI): domain Eukaryota; kingdom Metazoa; phylum Chordata; class Aves; order Passeriformes; family Meliphagidae; genus Entomyzon; species Entomyzon cyanotis. Next base: position 1,925,446 of record JAKEPQ010000852.1, read on the forward strand.
ATGTTCTAGGAATTTGTGGTTTAAAACAAAATCCAAGCTCTGTGCCAGTTTGTTTCTAGGCAGCACTGCCTGCGAGAGAATTTCAGTGACCTTTAAGGAGACAGGTCTTGGTTGGGTAAGAGGCAAGGCAGGGGTGATTATGAGGCTTCAGAGGTGTTCGTTGCAAAGTCCCCACTAAATAGAGGAGAAAGTTCAAGCGGGTTTCACAGAATTTGTACATTTTTGGCACTGATAGTTGCAGTCGTTCCTGGCAGGAGCTGGAAGGCAAAGCCAGCCCAGAAGAGGAAATGCCAGAACAGCCAATGGCTCCCACCAGGAAGGTGGATTTTGCAGTCTTTCAGTTATGGGTGATTCAGCTCATCGGGCTTCACGTTCCATGAGGAAGATGTAAATACTGTAAAAACATTTGCTGACTGGGTGTCTCTGTTCTGGGGCAGGTTCAGGAGCCAGTGTTAGTGTCCTGCATTGGCAGTGGTGCAGGTTTTTTCAGTGTTTTTGGGGCTGATTTTGGGCAGAAGTGCCAAAACTGGGAGGAATTGCTGGAAAAATTCAAAATAACAAGCCTGGGAAGTAGTTTGAAGGCTGTACCTTTAAAAGTAACTTCCAATACAGACATTTCTGAGCCAGATATCACATTATTTTCTTATTATATTGTATAAAGGCAAGTTCCTTTTCTTCTCACGCTTTGTTTTTTGCCCCTGTTTTCTACCAGTATTCCAAAAGCCACAGATCTTGCATTCAAGAGGAATGGTTGTGTCTCCCATTTGTGTCCAAATACATATTAATGTAGACTTGTCCATGATAAAGCTTCTTCCAGGGCAAGGGGCTACAGGGCTTACACCTTCACCAGGATGTGGCATGGCAGTGGGGTGCTGCTCTGGGCACCTCCCCTGCTGCTGCTGAGGGCTTCTGCATGGTGGAAAGTGGGTCAATATTCCCTTCCTCAAAAAAGGGATTGCAAAGCATCATGTGGTTTTGTTGGAAACAGGAGGGAAGTGCCCAGGAACTGCTTTCTGGTGGAAATGGCTGGTTACTGTGCTAAACCTAGAGTGAGTTGCTCTGTGTGAATATCAAGGAGCTGGGGGAAAAGGTTTAATTAGGCTGCAAGAGCACAGTTCCTAAAATACGACTTGCAGTAAAGTCGCCTGTCATGCAAAATAGGTGAATTTCTGCCAGCCAGTTTATTCAGTGTCCTTGAAAGGGGATTTTTCAGTTTAGGGAAGCATTTTGCCTATTCTACAAAATAGGCAACATACGGTTGCTGAATTTGCAAAGTGAATACATTTGCTGATTCTGTTTGCAAAATGGGTATGCTTAGCTATTTTTCTGCCTATTTTGTAGCAGACCCTATTTTTAGCAAAGCCCATCTACGTGCCAGCGTTTCTTTCTGTCTCTTTTACTTTCTGGGGTATTGTTGCTGCCCGGGGCTGGCTGGAACAGGGTCAGAGCTCGGTCGTCGCAGGGTTCAGCCCCGAGAGCCTCATCCCAGAGGATCTGCAGGGCTTCCTCCTGTCTCCACCGAGGTCAACACAGCAGAAGACATTTAATTGCCATCGGGGTGATGATGCAGAGAGGGAATGGTGAACGGAGCCCTTCTGGGTGTGAGAGGTTTGTCTCCATCAGCCAAGGGAAGAAAACCACAGGGCTTGCATAGGAATTGGACTGGTTCCTCCTGTCACCTTCACTCTTCTCCTCCCCTCCAAAGAGCTGCTCCGTTCCCTGAAGCTGCGAGAGCGTGGGCTGCAGGAGGGCTCGGGCTTGGCACAGCCTCCAAACTGCCTTCAGCTGCTACGGCGGCGTTACTATTCATCCATTTTTAGATATGCATGTCAGGTCCGATTTGGCTTGCTGTCACTTACTGGTGTGATTGAGAGGCTGATGGGCTGCTGAGCCCAGCCGGGAAGGGGAGCAGAGGGGACACTGATGCTAAAAGCCAGCACAGATGGCTGCTCAGGAATGGACACGCTTGCTTGGGGCTGCTCAGAGGGAGCCTGGAGAAGGAATAGATGCTTCTGTTCCTGAAGTGCCTGACCAGGAGCTTCTCCTGGCGGTGGAGCTGTGAAGATCTGAGGAGTTCACAGTGCTGTGAGGTGTCTGTAATTTTGGCTTTTGAAGGACGCAGGAGATGGCAGGGAGTGCATGTCCCAGCTGGAGCAAAAAGGATTGGATGGGGATGCTGCAGCCCAGCCCTGCTGCAGTGGGGTTTGAAGTTTGTGTGGTGAGAAGGGGCATTAAGGAAGTGCTCAGCAGTCCATGATGAAGCTGTGCTCTGGAGGGCAGATCTGTGTGAGGGGGAAGCTTTGGTATTGCTGCCCTGCTGCCAGGGTGTGAGCTGCTGGGGAATCAGCAGCATGACGTTGATGTTGCTTTTTCCATCTGCAAATGCCAGTTCCGTAAAAGAGGAATTCTGGATAAAGCTTTTGTCAAGTTGCTCCAAGGAGTGGAAGAAAATGAGGAAAAAGAGCCACCCTGCTGGCTCTGAAGCAGCCAGGGCTGTGCCAGGTGGCTCTGCTGGGGTGGTGGCAATGTGGGACCCAGCACTGGCTCATTCCCACAGGGAATGACAAACCCTTCAAAGCCTCCAGGCTTCTCACCAGACCGAGCCCTCGTGCTGGGCTCTCCCCCGGCCGTGCCGCAGGCTGGCAGCACCGGGCACCGGCTGCCTCCTGGTGCTGAGGCTTCATAAACTTCATGGGGTATTTTTAGCTTTTTCCCAAATGTGATGCTCTGAAAGCAGGAGGATGTAGCAGATTTGCTGGCAGGGTGGGAGCTCTCGTTTTCAGGGGGCTGATGGCATTGCTTTGGGAGAGGTGAAAACGCAGCAGCTGTGATATTGCCAAGCTGCCGCAGGCTGTTGGTGTTACCTGTAGCTCCTCGCCCAAAGCGTGAGATTCTCCATGTGGGCTTCTAGGGACTTTTAATTTCTGTTCTTGTTCCTCGTTTTATCTTGTGGTAACTTCCTTCAGCTCCTGATGAAACCAAAGCACCTCCTGTGCATCCTTGCAGGGCAGGACAGTCTCTGGCTCCAGGCATGCAAGTAGGAATTGATTTATTTGCAGGGGAGAGTGTTAATCTGGCTCAGCTCTAGGGCTTGAAGTGCTTTGTCTGCCTCACATTATTGTTGAGGTGCCTTCAAAAGGCCATGGAGATCAAAGATGTGTTGTTCTTCTTGGATTATTGCCAGGTCCAGGATGACTGAACAAAACCCATGTGCCAGGATTGGCGTGACGCTGGCTGTGGGTTGCTGTGTGTTCCATTGGCTTGGGGTTTTTTGACTTCTCACAATTTTTCTTTGTGGCCAAGGGCAAACAGGACGAGAAAAAAGTGCATCTGGGAAATCCTGCAGCCTCAGACTTACGGTCATAGGGCAGTGGTGGCAAGAGATGACTTTATTTCTTTGAAATCTGGATTCCCTGTGTCTGTGCTGCAGTGCCAGTGGAGTGCTGAGTGTGCTGGTGCAGAGCTACCCATTCTGGAAAGCAGGGTTAGGAGTGACCTGGGGTTTGCCATTAGAGCAACATCTGCTTTCACTTCCTGATTTGAGGCTTGGAAGGCGCTTGTCTGACTCAAAGTGAAACCTTAAAACCCCTCTGGTCACCCAGCTGCTCTCAGCTGGGGCTGGGCACCATCACTGCTGCCCCTGTCGGGACCAGACTGGCATCTTCCCAGCATGGACCTTCCCTGTCCATGGGTGTTCTCCAGCAAGAGTGTGGCTGGAGAAGGGAGAAGAGATTAGGGGAGTAATGGGAGGAGACTTATTTGTGTTTTAAATCATAATTCAATGTTACCATTGCACCCGGTGGGCCACAGGATGCTCAAGCAGATGTGAGGGGTGGGCAAAGCCATGCTGAGCAAGAATCCTGGTTTCAGCAAACATGTTGGGTCTGGAAGGGAAGAGCCTGAGGGTACCTGATGGCCTGTTTTGAGAATTCACCCTTGGGTTGGTCTCAGGCCCTGGAGCATGTCCATGTCCTAATAAACTGTATTTCTTTAAGCAACATGACTCATGCGCAGCCTGAGCAGCCATCGAGGGCCAGGCCTGGAGGAGTTGCCCTTCCCAGGCACGTCTCTGAGCTCTCTCCCTCTGCCCTTTCAGGAACAGAAGTTTTGCCAGCGCTATGACCAGCTGATGGAGGCCTGGGAAAAAAAAGTGGAGCGCATTGAAAATAACCCCCGGCGCCGTGCCAAGGAGAGCAAAGTGCGGGAATACTATGAGAAGCAATTCCCGGAGATCCGGAAGCAGCGTGAACTGCAAGAGCGCATGCAGAGGTTAGAGGAGAAGCGGTAGGAAGGGGCTGAGCTGGTATCAGACAGCCTTTCTTTTTTCGTCGGGAATGGGCGTGGGATTTGTTTGCGGGAGGAGCGGGCTGGGATGGCTCTCTGTCCCTTTTCTCCCTCTCTCGTCCAAGGCAGAAGCCAGCAGACATGAGTCTTGCTGCTTTTTCCCCAGGGTGGCTCAGCACAGAGCCAAAAGGAGGAAAAATGTCAGGAATGCAACTGCCTGTCTCACCTCTCCTGCTGATCTCCCAGCTGGCCACATCGGAGCCAGGGGTAGCTCCCTTGTGCCGGCCAGCTGGCTGGGACAGCACTAATTCCTGCCTTACTGGTGTGCCCAAATTAAGATGTACAAGACTTGCAGGTGCATTTGGTCATGTTGATGATTTAATACATGATGGGAGCAGGGACAGGGAGTAGAAACATCTGCAGAGGTTATTGGAATGACCACAGACAATATGAAGGGAGCGAAATGTCTTGCTGAAAGGGATGTCTGGTGTCTCTCCCTGTCCATTTTCCTCTCCTCGTTGGAAGTGCAATTGAGGTCATGTTGTTTTCTGCCAGGAGGAGACACAATTTCATGAACTCCACCCATTTTGCAGCAAACTCCCTGTCCTTCCCATTTCAGCCCTGGCATCTTGCTTGGGGTCACCTGATATGCACAAAACCTAAACCCTTCTGCCAGCATCCCATCCTTGTGCCCCACTAACAATTGGGTGGGTCCAAACTTCCTAACTTATGGCTTTATTTTGTCTTAAAGAGAAAGGGAGAAATGGTACTGAGAAATGGTTTAAATTTTTACCTGCTTAATAAGAAAAGTTGTAATTCCTTGAGACATGTGGCTGTTACTGGAAGGGAAAGATGTCAATGGATGCGTTTGATTTGAAACTTCCCACAGTGTTTGCAAACCAGCTCTGGTGGCACAGTGCTAATGGTTTGGTGCTAACACCAACACCTTTGTGCCATTGCTGTGGTGGGATGAACAGGAGAAAATGTGGGGGAGAATGTGGTTGGCCATGAAATGTCCTTGTGTTCTAGCAATCCAGGAGGTTGGCACAGGTAAGGAAGGTGGTTTGAGGCTCTCAACCAGCGAGCCTTAAACACAGGTGCCATTCCCACACTGTGGGAGGGGGGAATGTTGCGATGTGGCTGTTATGGAGGTCAGAATGGTCTTGAATGTGGTTTGCTGCTTATGAAATGGAGCATCAGTGCCTGAGTGTGTCACTGCCCTTTCCCAGCAGGGTAGGACAGAGGGGCAGTGGCGGGCTCTCCATGTCAGCTGCCCGCAGTGAGCACGAGGTGTCGGAAATCATCGACGGGCTCTCAGAGCAAGAGGTGAGAGCAGCTTCTCTTCTTTCCTCCTCTTCACCCCTCGCTCTGTCTTCTCTGAGGAAGACAGGACTGGACTGCCAGGTCACACAGTGAAATCCTATGCCAAATCTCACTAACTTTATGTCATGCTGAGGCCAAGGAGGTTGCCATGATGCCTAACACACTTTCTGGACAGGATCCAGAGTGGGAGGTTTATTTGATATGCATCAGCATCTTCCCAGCTACGTGAGAAATGTAATGGAGCTGTGCAATGGTTCTGCCAGAGCAAAGCATGGAATTGGTGGCCAGCAGGTTGGGTTTATCAGCATTTGGCTGTCTCTTAGGGACCTGAAACCCCAGCGTGCTGCTCATCCTGGGTAGCACCCCACAAACACCTCCTGGCTGTGGTTTAGACTGGAAGTGAAGATGGGAAGGGAAGGGAAGGGAGCCAGCGCCCAGACTGCTGGGTGGAGGGGTTTTTCTGTTTCATTTTGTTTTGAATGGGCTGTGTGGCTTGACACAGGGGAATCCTATGGAATGAATGGTTTGTACATGAGCCAGTTGGCCCACATCTTCTGGGAGTGCTCCATTCATCTTGAAACATCCCCGTGACCTCGGCTTCGTTTGGATCTGGTTTCACAAGGGTTCCACTCTCTTGGCACGGAGATGAGCTGCAGTGAATGGATCATGTTTGGGAGGGGAGAGCAGCTATTGCCCAGCAATAGCTGGGATGTTTGCTGCCTGCAAGTCACAGCTGATCCCTCTTTGGGATCCCAGGCACTTTGCTCTTAGCCAGTTAAGGTGACAGTGTGGAGGACATGGATCTTGGAAGCAAAGGGAGATTTCACAGCTCTGCAGAGGTCCTGGCCAAGTGGAGTGTTAGCTGATCTCCTCCATCCTCCTGCACAGTGTGCTGGTAAACTCCACCCCGACAGCCGCCTGCTGAGCCCCAGATTACTGCTTTGCTTGTCTCAGAGGAGACCTTAAGAGCTTCCAGCTTTTCCACGGGGTTAGAAGGAGCCGGGAGGTGAGCGCTGGGGAGCATCTCTGGCAGCAGGGGCAGCTCTCCTCCCCAGCACAGTGCTGGAGAAGAGAGGGGTGTGGCTGGTGGGGTGTAGTGGCAGCACTGGGCACCCCGAGAGGCCCTGTGCCCTCAGCTGAGGGCAGTGCTCCCACCAGCTGCCTGTCTGTTCTGCACAGGGACTTCTCCTGTCACCAGGGGCAGTCTGCAGTTACCCAGGTCGATGCTTCAGCTGTGAGCTGTCCCTGACCTCCCACCATGAGGAGGCACCTGGAGCAGCTGGTTTCTAAATGGGAGGTATACTAGTGAGGATGAGGAAGGTGATCACATGTGTTGAAATGTCCATGTCTGCACAGAGCTGTGTTTTAGGAGGAGGAGGTTGGGTCTGATCAGGTGCAGCAGGGAAGCAGAGCAGCTCTGGGCAGGCTGGGTCAGCAGCTTCTTGGAAGGGTTGGCCATTGCTGCTCTCCCAGGAACCACCATCTAGCTGTAAATTAAAACAGCAGCACTTCAGACCTGGCCTTCCTGGGTCAAGGGTTGGAGTTTGTCTGAGCAATGACATCCAGGTGACAGGGAGGACTCAGTGATGGTGCAATTGAAAGGGGGTGGCCAGAGCATCCCTTCATCCCCACAGGGTGGACCTGTGCCAGGGGATCACCAGCAGCTCAGCCAAGGGACAGGCCCAGCATTTTAGCAGAAGACAGCACAAATGAGACACCACATTGGCCTCTCTGTTGCAAACGCTTAAGGAAACCAGTGTGCCCAGTCTGTCCTGTCCTGGTGTGCAGCTGGAGCTTTGGATGAACTTTGTGCTCCATAGGATGGAGTAAAGGCATCAGATGATGTCCCAAGGTGTTGCAGTAAGGAATGACAGCCCCGTTACGGTGACATTTGAAACCTCCTGGAACAATTTAGGTTTCCTGGGGAAGGGAAACATGATGTCTCCCTCTGCCCACCCTTTCAGGAAGTTTTGCAAAGCTGGCCCACCTCCCTCACAATTTGGGGTGGGGGGCTGAACCCCCATGTGTCTTGTGGGTTTGATGGCTGGGAAGGGGACAGCATTCCCTGTGCTTTGACTTGTTTCTCATCATGCTCAGGAGCTGTTTTGCTTAAGTCAGACATTTCCACACAGGATCCTGAAGCCTTTTATTCCAAAATGAAAGATTAATTGTTTCCTGGCTGACAGCGATAGCCTCTTTCAGTGTTTAATTTACAATTACTCTGGCAATAAAGCTGTCTAGTGCTTGCTTTTGAATTCTCCTGTTCCTCCGCCTGTCCTTTTCCTCTCAAACATCTGTCCCCTGCAGTCCCCGCGGGCCCATGGTGCTGACCAACTGTTCTCTCTGCTTTCCCCAAAGAACCTGGAGAAGCAGATGCGCCAGCTCGCCGTCATCCCGCCCATGCTCTACGATGCTGACCAGCAGCGCATTAAATTCATCAACATGAACGGCCTCATGGATGACCCCATGAAGGTCTACAAGGACCGGCAGGTGATGAACATGTGGAGCGAGCAGGAGAAGGAGACCTTCCGGGAAAAGTGAGTGCAGCCCACACACCTCTCTCTGTAGGTTTTGGGAAAAGATCTGTGCAGGGCTTCAGCTGGAGCCCCAGCACATTGAGGCATGGATTTCCTAAGGGCTTGTCTTGTCCCCCGTGGACACATCCGTAGTTGCTGTATTACCTTGAGCCTGAGCACAGGGTGATGCTCCTGCACAGAAACTTCAGGCCTTGCTGTATGGTTGGGGTGTTCCTGCCTCTGTGCTGGGTTGTGGAAAGCTGCTGCTTGTGGCAGGGTGAGAATGGAAGTTCTTCTGCTTTTCCATTCCCTGTGGTATCAGCCAGTTTAAAGATAATGCCAGTGAAACCCAACGCTCCATACACATCGCCTTTCTGGGTTTACATGCTGTCCTTTGGGCGCTGTTTGTCCAGGGGGATTTTCGGGGCTGTCAACATCCAAGCCCCTTATGTAGACCCCCTCAGGCTGCAGCTTCCAGCTGGTGCCTGTCCCTCAGTGCTGCGTCCTGCTGTCTGCAGGATTTGCCACCGGCTGCTGTTTCCATGGCTGCATTCCCACATCAGACACGTGCAGGCTCTGGCTGTGGTGCTTTCTCCTGTTTGCAAGCAGTGCTTGAGAACAGCTTTGCTCTATCAAGTGAGATACTTGGGGAGTTGCTGATCCCTTCCCTGGATACCACTGTGCTGTCAGCCAAGATGTGGGTGCTCAGCTTGGTCTCATCCAGACTCCCCTGTATCCCAAAGCCCAGCAGGGACCCAGGTGTGTTTGCATGGAGGGTTGGAGTATCCTTGGTGCCCCCAGTGTGCTGTGAGTGTCTGTAAAAACAGAGCTAGAGTTCAGCTTCCAACAGGATGAGCTCTGCTGGTGGTCCCTGCTGTAGACCTGAGGTACATGGAAGTATGTGGGTGCACCAGGGCCACCTTGTCCTGAGCAGCAGCAGCACCACTTAGTTTGGCCTCTGGACAATTGGGATGGCTCCATGGATTACCAGCATGCCTGAAAGCCTCTCTGTGTCCAGGATCCCTCCTCCTCTCCCTGCTCCTGACGACTCCTGTTTGCAGCTGAAATAATTAATTGCCAAGATGTACCGAAAAAGAACAAAACAAGCAAACAGGCTCCAAGCCTTTGATAGAGGAGAATCCTCATTGCTAATTAGCCTTAAAAATGTGCCACTCCAAACAGCGAGGCTTGCCACAAATGACGCAAAGGCTAATTACTTGGTCTTTAATGGCAGGGCTGTGCCTGGCTAATGGGGCTGGAAGAATCCACACCCAGTGTGTTCATCCTGCAGTGCTCGGTGGATTCTGTGTCATCACTGTGGGTGATGTGGAGCTCAAGGCATAAATACAGCAGGGTTTCAGGGCTCCCACAAAGCTCATTTTGAGAGATTGGTACTCAGGAGCTGAAAGGAGGGTGTAGGGAGTCCTGCCCCAGCTCTACCCCATCCTGGTGTGCTGGTAGCCAAGCTGCCTGCTGTGCCACAGCTGCTGGCCTGGGTTTTTCAGGTGAACCAGAGTTGTGTCATCCGTGATCGTGACCTAGAGCTGGCCTCCTCCTGAGACCAGGAAAACCTGGTTCAACCTTTTGTTCAGCCCTGTTGGCAAGAGCTCTTGGAGTAAACAGGCAGGCACTGCAAGGCTGACAAGCTCCTGGTCTGAACTATTTTAGCTGTCAGAACATAACCACGAGGAAGAACCTGATTTGATTTGCTTCTGGGCACGATTTCAGGTCTCTGTTGAGACCCCATAGCTGGCCTACTCCCAGGGAAGCTGTGGTTTGTTGGTGAAGGAGCAGGGTGCTGCTCAGGCATTGCGGCTGTGTTGTGCTGGGCAGTGTGAGAGTGCAGCAACCATCTCTCGTTATGGGGAGATGGCCTGGCCTGTGAAAAAGAGTGGATTGTTATCTGCATTACCACTGACAGTGTGTTAGCATCCTTGATAACACGGCCTTGAAAACCCCATCCTGTGGTCAGCCTTTGGTTTGTGCTGTGTGCAGAGTGAGGAGCCAGTTCTGGCTCTGTGCCCTCGTCTGGGTTGTCTGAGCAACTCGTCTGCTTTGCTTTTTTCCTTCCTCCCCCCCCCCCCCCCCAGCATTTCTGGTTTCTTTTTTTGTTCTGGTGACCAGTTATGGTGACAGGGATCTTGCAGTGCCACCCAAACCGTATGAGGGTCCTGCATCAAGAATGGCACCAATATGTGGGTGACAGCACCCATGTCCTTCTGCCACAGCTGGAGTTCACTGAGTTCAGCTCAGTGCCTTGACTCTGAGTTTGGCACAGGTAGAGAGCAGCAAAAGCAGGAGAGAGCTCAGCCAGTTGCCCCAGGGGAATCACTGGCAGGGCTGGAGACACTGAGCTCTTTACCATATCCCGCCACATTACACCCACACAGCTCTCCCACCTTTTGCCTCTGATCCATTTCCCCAGGGCACAGAGCTGTCAGCTGCTGAGAGCTTGTGGAGGTGCACGTGCTGAACATGGCTTGCCCTGGCTGCTCAGCTCCCCGGGGCAGAGCCCATGCTGGTGGCCACCTCTCCTGGCACAGAGTCACTGCTCAGTGGGCTCCCTGCGCTTTGGCAGTGCACTAGTTAACTGTGCTGCCAGCAGCAGCCCCTCCTGCCAAGGGTTTGCTGGCCCTCAGTGCTTCCACACCAGCTAGGCACAGGGATTTGCTGGAGGAGACATCTCAGCTGCTGGGGACAGCTTCCCCTGAGCAGGCAGTGTACCCTCCCGGGCTGCCAGAGCCAGAGATGAGCCTGCTGACAGCTCCTCCACTTGCTGGGCATGAGGCAGTGTTCCTTGTGTGCCACTGGGGATCTGTTGAGCAACTCAGCAATGTGGCAGCTCTGTGCTTCCTCCCGGGGTTTGGGTTTCCCTTCCTGTCCTTCGCAGCTGCTCCCAACAGCCCAGCAGGGCTTGGGGTCCTACTCAGCTCCAGGGCCACCCACAGCCACGGTGTGGCATGTGATGGCAATTTCTCACCCTTTCCTTGCCACATCCTGAGGCCTTGGCCAGGTGTGCAGCTGCCCTGTCCTGTCCTGCTGTTGGTACAGGCTTGGGTGACCATGGGATTGAGCAGGGTGATGGGCAGCTGTCGGGCAGCTGTCAGGCACTGCCAGCCCTCCTTCCCTCTCCCACCCCGTGATGAGCATTTGCACTTCGAAGCTCACACTGGGCTAAATTTAAAGTTCCCGTCTTTCTGGGAAGCTGAGCAGCAGACAAATATTTTCTCAAAGCCCAAAGTCCCTCTGGGAGCTGGACTTGCTGCTCTGGGTGCACAGGGCATGGCAGCCCAGCTGTGAGGGGGGTCAGAGCCAGCACCCACAGTAACCCTCTCCCTTTCACTCTGCAGGTTCATGCAGCATCCGAAGAACTTCGGCCTGATCGCATCCTTTCTGGACAGGAAGGTAAGCCTCCCTGCCTGGCTGCAACCTGAATCGTGCTGCCTCTCCTCCATCACTTGGCTCATGGTGCTGGAGCTGCCAGCAGATGCTGGGCACCTGTGGGTGGTGGTGGTGGCTCCGAGCCCCAGGCATGGCCCAGACGCCTCCCGGCTCCCTGCAGAGACGAGGGACTGAGTCAGCTGCGGGGAGACAGGGAGCTCAGAGCCGCGAGAGGTGTGAATGCAGCCAGCCTGGCGCGTGGGCGGCGCAGCCCACCCTGTGATCTGCCTGGGGAGCTGCTTCCCAGCATCTCCCGGAGGCATTTTGCACCAGCCAGGCTGTCACACACAGGGTGGGCACCCAGCTGCCCAGCACAAAGCACAGGGGGCTCTTTGCTCAGGGAGAGAGAGGTTCTTGAGGGTGGACTGAGTCCCATTTTATCCAGCAGTTTGGGTGCATGTCCTGGAAGCACCCTTGGTGTTTAGGAATAATTGCTCACAGGAACTGCCTGACCTTTCCCAGACCTCTGTGTTGTGCTGCTTGGAATTTTTGTTTTTGCTGTTAAGTGGGCTGATGGAAGAAAGGTTTGAAAAAAAGACCTGGAGGGAGGAGTGAGTCTCTGGTCCCATTCTGAGCAAGGCTAGGTACCTTCCATGGGACAGGCCATATGGGCAGATCCTGGACAGATCCAGCCTGCAAAGACAGCTATGTCCATCACTCAGATACTCTCTTTAACAAGAAACATTTGCAAGCTGCTGCTTCTCTGGTCCTTTTAGTTATTTGCATCCTCTGCCCACCTCATGCAGAGTTTCATCTACGCAGTGTCCACTCCCTCTGGGGGAACCACTCTGCTCTCAGGGGGTGGCCTGCAGAGGTCACTTCCAGCCTAAATTATTCTCTGATTCCTCATAAATAAGGCTGTCCAAAGCAGCAAGGAAGGCCAGCAGGCACCTCATGCTGCTGCTGCTGCTCTAAGATTCCAGGCTCCTCAGCCTTTTGCGCTCAATAAAGCCGAAAGTGGTGGGACTTGGATGATGCTCACAATCCAGTCTGTGTTCCAAGCTGTAAAATGTCTTCTAATTTTATTTGTACTCGTTTGTAAATCAGGCTGTAATTATGATACAGAACACATCCATTATCCTGTTGGAGAGAGTTGCAAACTATGGCTCAATGTAATGAATTAATAGATTTTAAAATTGCATTATAAAAAAATAGTGATCTTAGCCCTTGGAACAGATGACTGTAAGTTTTTGTGTTCGCGTGTGTGTGTATAATCAGAGCTAGATTAGAAAGAGATCCAATTAACACTTTAAAAGTTGCAATCTGTTTTTGCAAATGGTTCCACTCCTTGCAGAGGGATGGGGTGAGCACAGCCCCCAGGCGCCCTCGGGCACACACAGCTGCCCCAAGCTCTTCAGGACTTGCAGCGTGATGGGTCTGTGGGATAATTTCTCTTCATGAAGCCATGTATGTGAAGGTGTAGCCCAAGGCCAGTGTTCAGATTCCCATCCTGTTCAGCAAAGAGACTTCTCCCAGCATGGCACACTTTGTGCTGTTCAGGAGCAGGATAGGTCCTGCCTGTGGCTCCTTGTTTTCCTAACGTGTCCAGTCTGTGATGGTGCTTGTGGAGCCAGCCCCTGGAGTTGGGGTGGCAGCTTCTGAGCGCTGGGATCTCAATTTGTCCACAACAAAGTCGTGTGTGCTCGAGCCAGCGAGCTTAGCAGCTGGAAGTAACACCAGCTGACAGTCGCGTGGCAGGTTGTGCCTCCTGGAGCTGCGACAGAGGGTGACAGGCAGCTCCCTCTTCTGCCTCTGGTTGCCACGGTCATCTGGGGTCAGCCCTTCCCCCTGCTTTGCTTCCAACACGGGGTGATCTCTGCTCAGCACCCCATTTCTGTCTCTGCACACCTGCAGAACTGCCTGGGCTCTCCTTTGGAAGAGCTAAGCCTTTTTGCTAGGACACCGTGCATTGCCCCCCTGTTCCAGCTCCTCTGGAAGCCTTAGGGAGGGAGGTGTGGGGAAGCTGTTGGGCTGCAGGACTTCCAGAGCAGCAGGAGATCTGGTGATGACCAGTTCTGAACGCTGCTCCTGAAGCCTGTGCCCCAACAGCACACAAGGACAGGACCTTCCATTGCCTGACTTGCCCGTGTCATTGCAGACGGTGGCTGACTGCGTCCTCTATTACTACCTGACCAAGAAGAATGAGAATTACAAGAACCTCGTGAGAAGGAATTACCGGCGGCGTGGGAAGAGCCAGGTAAGAGCTGGAGGGGCGCGTGGAAGTGTCATCCTTCAGGCTGAGCAAGGAGCTGCAGCACTTTTCTCTGAGCCCCCCAAATGCTGCTTTTCCCCCTCCCCACATGGAGATCGTGCATGCAGGCTGTGATGGGGCTGTGGTTGTGCTCTGTGTAGCCTTTCAGAACATACTGTTTAGTGGCAGTTGGTGTTTGTCCATCCCCACGCCAAGGTCACAGTATCTTTTAAAAAAGCAAACAAATCCAAGATGCTTAAAAAAGGGGATGGAGTGACTGTGGAAAAGCTGGCTGTGTGGCAGTAGCATGGGGTTGCCCCTGCAACCTGGGCTCTGGGCAAGAACCAAGTGGGATCTGTGTCTCTCTCCCCTCTGGAGATGGCAGCTGAGGTGCCAATTGTGACAGGGCTCCTGCGAGCTGGGTGGGGCTCCTGCTTTGCAGAGCCTGCCCAAGGATCTTCCTATAGGCAAAGCTGTGGGAGGAAAATGATGGGTGGGAGTGACTTCTGGTGACACCTGAGCAGATGCATATCAATCCATTTAAGTGCCAAAGAGTGTCCAAGATCCCCATGGGGTCTCCTGTGGGGCTGGCAGATTTGAAACTAGCGGAGACCCTTAAACCTTTGCACCACGAGGTGCCTGGGGTTAGGTGACTGAGTCAACCATTACCATGGCCAAGATGCAAATCTAGACATGACCTTGGCATTGTTGCTGCTGATACCATGATAACCCAGGAGCACAGATAAGTGCTAACCTTTTGGGCAGGTGCCTTATCCCCACAAATGCTTTCAGCCAGAGGCAAGTCCTGCTGGTGGATCCCCAGGTCCATGAAGTGAGTGGTTGTTCACGTCATGAGGAGAGTGAGGTGGCCACAAAGCGGACAACCTCCCCAGATAATGTGGGGATAAGGATGGAAAAACTGGCCTGGCCCGTGACACCACTGACATCAGCAGATCTTCATGCTGCATGGCCATAAAAAGCAGCACTTGGGCCTAGATCCTGATTGGGAAGCAGATAGGTAGCCTCACTCCAATTTGATTTCTGCAGCATTAAGACATCAGAATAGCTAGCACATGACGAATGTCATGGACGGGGCCCAATTTTCCCTTCTTTTTTTCAGAGACATTAGAGATGGATAAAGCCCTATTAGATTATCCAGTCCCTCTCCCAGCAAACACAGGGTGGTTCCCTCCAGTACATTTTTATAGTGTTTACCATGGTCTGTTTTGTTAGATCACAGCAACTAGAACATGAGGCCACATTTGTTTCTTGTTAGCGGTGGAGACATTTAGCACAGCTCATTCTGGTTTCAATGTTAAATTGAGCAAGTGTGGAGAGTGAGAGGCTTTGCTCTGTATCTGCCTACCTACCCCAGCAGCCGCAGACCTGCCCATCCTGCACCCAGCAGGGACTGTTTGTGTTTTGGGTTTTAAAATTATCCAAAGCATCGCTAGTTGCAGAATTTCCCACGATGCTTTCCACATGAACCAGCCTGAGCAGTGGAGATGTGTGCTGCCCTTTGGAGCCTTGTGCAGTGCCAGCCTTTAGAAGCAGGGACTTGCTTCATCAAATGTAGGAAAAAGCTGGAGTGTTTTTTCAAGTAGGAATCGCACCAAAGGGAAGGATTTGCACCCTCCCTGGAGCAGACCTTAGCCAGAACATCATTGATTTTGAAAGAGGAGCCCCCCTGGGTCTGGGAGGAAGCGACACAGTGAATATTTTCCATTACTGTTGGATGCTCAGGTGGAAGGTGGGATGTTCAGACAAGCTTTTAGAGCCAAGGACTGGCTGCATGATTCACAGGAGGAGAGAGGTGCAGAACAGCAGCTGCTGCATTCTGCCTGGAGCAGCTCTCCCACAGAGATCTTGGGGAGGTTTGAAACTCACACTTTGTGCTGTGATACCTCTAGTATTTGCATCTATTTCCCACGAGACTGCATGAGGGGAATACTGGAAGAGCCTGCCTGCAGTCTGGGGAAGGGCATGCTGCTGCTGAGGGGACACAGTGGAGGCTGAGGGGCTGGGTCTGTGCTGCAGAGGAAGGCTCTGCTGGAGAGAGACTCGTTTTAGGGTGGCATTTTAAGGTAATAAAGGGACAAATGTGTTGTTAAAAATCCTGCCAGAAGCTGGTGGGAGCAGTGAAGCATCTCTCTTGCACCTCTGTATGGAGCCAGGATCTCCCCTGGGTGTGGTGCTGATGGGATCTGCTTCCGGACTGGGACAGTGTGGGACTGCACAGACCATCATGGGAGAGGGCAGATACTGGCAAGCCTGAAGGGCTGGGATGGAGGGATGCTCCTGGGGGCATTTTGCTTACTGAGTGCTCTCAGGAGCATCTCAAATTCTGCCCCTGCTGCATGCTCATTTGGGAGTAACATGTCCCAGAGGCTCAGCCAGCATTGCTTGTTCCATGCTTGTTCCCAAGGGGTCCTGGATTATTTGGAACCCTGTACAGGTCCCTTATCCTGTTTTCCATGTGGCCTTGTGAGGAGTGGGGACTGTGACTGAGGAGCATTAGGCTGACCTGGCACTGGCAGCTCTGCCATCACCTGCCCAGTGTCACCAACTAGAGATGGTGACAGGATGAAGGACCACAGACCCAGTGGGACAGCACAGGGATGGGCAATGTGCAGGGAGGAGACACAATCCTTCCTGCAGCATTGGGAGGCATGGATGGCATCCTGTTCCCAGCACTGCCCATGCTCCAAGCACATATTTTCCTGCTGGTAAGGGTTCAAGCAGTGAAACACCAAAAGCTGAGATTTAATTAATTTAGAGCAGGGGAGGAGAGGTTGGCTTTTGTATCAGAGGAGAGGAGTGGATGAGAGCTGCTACAAAGAGTATTTCAAGTGGCCCTGTGCTGGTTTCTTGCTCCTTTTCTCACGGAGAGGTTGGTCGTCTTACTTGCTTGTGGAGGCTGCAGGAGCTTGAGAGGGAAGGGAGATAATTACACAGAGGAAAAAGCTACTCTGTGTCAAGACTATCTTTGTGGCCTAGTTATTAAAAGTCCATTAAAAAATAAGAATCCCACTGCTCCCTGGCTGATGGTCCCCTGGCAAAGGATATTCCTCATAAAGCTGCTACTTACTGCTGAAAATCTGCTGCCAAGAGCAGGGGCTTCACATGATTCCACTTCCAGTTTGTCAGAAAATGGAGCAGCCACCCACTCCAAGGCAGGATGCTCCCGGCACGCTGCCTTCCACAGCTCTGCTCAGTGGAAGGTACCCACATCCAATGGGCCATGATGCATAATATTGGGGCTCCTGAGATTAAGATCTTTCTAAAATAATTCTCTGTGTTTGTGTTTGAAAAGGCAATGTAACCCTGCTAGGGGGAATTGATGAGAAGAGAAATAGCTTCCTCACTGTCATTTCTCACTGAAAAAAAGAATTTGTGCCATGGTAAAGCAGTCTGATCCGATAGTCAGTGTACAGTAATAAACACAAATTTGCATGAGCTTGTAATGACAGACCCTTGTGTGGATGTGTCCATACAACTTGAGGTCTGTGGCAGTCAGTGTTCAGGATATTTCAGTGTCTCTCTGTGAACCCCCTGAATTCTATAGCAGGGGTACCAAAATTGAAGCACCATGTGCTTCATTCTTTGGGAAGCTGTTTTGCTGGGCTGTGGGAGCACAAGTGTTGGGCTGAAACCAGGCTGGAAGGAAAGTGACTCTACTTCAACATAATTATTCCATTTGGAGTGTGAGGTTTTTATTCCAGAGTAAATTTGCATTGATTTTGGAGTAACATTGCCCTTGTGGTGGTGGAGCAGCCACAGCGTGCCAGATACGCTTTCTGCCAGCAAATTCTTTGGGGAAAAAAGCTATTGTCTCCCACGCACTGCTGGGATGGGCAGGTGGGGGGCCATCCCAGCAGGCAAAGCTATGGATGGGTCAGTCTGTCTGTCGGCAGTGGGATGATGGGCGGCTGGAGGAGCTGCTGCCCGCCCTGGGATGACTCAAGGGGATGAAGTCATGGTGGAGGGACACAGCCGCCGGACGCAGCGTCACGCCGGCCCCCTCGGACTGCTGTCAGACAGTGCTCACGTATTCCCTGGCCAAAGGGCTGTGTGTTAGCGCCGACACTTTCGAGGACTCGCTCCGGGGGACTGGAGCCGCCCAGACCCCCCTTCCTCCGCCGAGAGCGGTGCCAGAGCCGTGCCGGCAGGGTGGGACACACGGGGTGACCTGGCCGGGCAGCCAGCACTGTCCCCCGCCAGGCCCCACAGCCTTTCCCAGGCCCACCCTCTTCCCTGTCCCCTGCCAGAACCCAAATCGAATTATCCGTCCCGCCGGCTGTCCCGCCCTCCCCAAACACAAACCATTCCCCTCACCAACGTGGATAAACAGCCCCAGCCCAGACTTTTATAAACAGCCCGCTTACTTTTTTGGCAGAAGCACTATCCCAGCAGGATCTGGCCAGGCTTGGTATCTCATGGGTCCTAGAGCATCAAGAAAAACCTGGCCAAACAGGTTTCCCTGGCTACCAGCAGTCCTGTCACGCTGGCAGGGGCTGGCAGGGTTTGGGATTCCAGGTATGCCTGCCCACAACTCCAGGGATCCCTGCATTCCTGCACCCCAGGAGCAGATCTCCCACCACACTCCAGCCTTGCCGTGCCAGTGCCTCTCCTCCCTCCCCACGGATCAGATCCAGAGCTCAACAAACTGTTCTAACTGCAAATTGTGCAACTGCCCCCACTCGGATAACCACAGCAGCTAATGAGAGCAATGATACTTGTTTCTGGGAAGCATTTGATCTTCATCAGTGTGGGGAGCAGCTCCTCGTTAGTGACAAAGGGTTTGACAACTTCTCTTCCAGACTCAGAGAAATACTTGTCACAAAATCCTTGTTTAATCATGCAGCGCATCATACAGACACAGCTCTGGATGTGGCCAGTAAACTTTGTGCCACAAATACCAAGAAATTATTCTGCAGGCATTTAAAGCTGTGCTGACTGAAGTGTTGTATCTAAAACAGCTCTGAAATTATCTATATGAGAAGGGGCAGTATGTGATGGAGTTTGCCTGGTTGAGAATGATGCCAGGGATGTCAGTACTGGGGCATGGGTTCATCTTTTGCCACTGGGATGTCGTTGCTGGGATACAAAAGTCTTTAATTTGGCTCATTTTTGGGGCAAATCTGCAGTGTGATAGGGCTGCTGATGGCCCAGGAAATCAGGCTGAGGCTGTAGGACTGATGAGAAGTTGAACTTGGTGTAGACCCTGTGGTCCTGGTCCTGATCAAGTGCAGCCTCACAGGAGGAAACATTTCACAGAGTGTTTGTCCTTTGGGTGCTTGGTGCAGGCTGTCACTCTTTAAACCTGCAGTCACCAGTGAGGTTTATGTCGGGATGTCTGTGCAGGAGGTGGGTGAGGTGTGAGACAGTGATGCTGAACTGAGATCAATTCTATAACCCTCCCTTGGCACCTGTTCTTTCAGTCTGGACTCCCATTGGTCCCCCAGGTGTGCCCCATAAGGTCCATCGTGCCTGTTCTCCCCATCACAAGGGTGCAGCAGCTTTCCTGCAGCCCTGCCACCCCTCCAGGCAGCACAATTGGGCAAACACAATGGAAACTTGCATTCCTGCAATCCCAGCTGCAGTTTTGGGGGTGATTAAATGAGAACGACATGGCCATATTTGGGAAAAGAATCAGAGGATGCGTTGCCACAGGAGGATGGCTGCTTGGTCCCCAGGTCCCCATGTGGTCCTGTGAGCTGCTGACAGTGCAGGGGCAGCAGGGAGACCTGTGGGCTCAGAGCAGGGACAGGCACTAGCAGGCAGGGACACGTAGCCACTGTCCTCTGGGGTAGCACTGGCACAGGCTGCTGATGGACCACTTGCTGGTGGACCCTTTGGCCCTCACAGCCAGGCTCTTCCATGCTGCTTGATCGAATCTGCAGGTAGCAATAACTAAACAATCACTTCAGTGAGGTGAGCCCCACATTCCAGTTGGCCCCCAAGTTCGGACTCGTGTTTCTCCAGCAGCAGGTCGATGTATCCTTGCAGAGAGTGCTCCACCACGCCACTGCCCACGTGAGTACTCCTCTGAACAGGGTTTGGGATCCAGGCTGGGCACTGCTGATCCCACCAAGGGACCTGCATCATCGTCATTGCAGGACATAGAAGCAGTTGGATTTTGGGATGAGTTGTTTCATCTGTTGTTGTGATCCAGGTTTGACTAGGAATGGATGGGAAATAGGTCATGTCATTGCTAAGTTGCTTTCTAAAGCAGGCACAGCTGAAAATCCCAGAAATCTGCTTCCACAAGGATACAGGGCTTGCTTAGCCCCTGGTTGTTCATGGCGTGTGTGGATGCTGCTTTGCATCCCACAAACTGCTGACCTGGCACCTTCCTCTGTTGGCAGGGCTTGGAGAGGGGTCAGCATGTGGCCAGGGGGCTGCAAGCAGGGGGGAGCAGGGTAAAGCAAACCACAGGGAAGAGAAAACACGTGTTCCCTGCCTGGGACAGAGCGGGGGCTCATCTCCACTGCTTCCAAACGTTACGCTCTCTTCCCCTCGGGTCATTTTCCCTTCGCAAGCAATCAAATCACTTTTTAAAAAACTCAGCAGCGACCCAGAAAAGAAACATTTCCTCTTATGGAAAAGCCCTCAGTGGTTCAAGGAAGGATCTGGTGAGCAGGGTCCTGTAAAAATCACTTCAGTGCTTCACTGATACCACAGAGCGAGCAGTGGGAAGGGAGCTGTGCTGGGCTGAGCCACACAGTGTCCTGCCTGAACAGTTCCTGTGCCCAGCAGGCTCCCAGTGCTGCCCGAGATGAGACCACACTTGGGTCAGTGCACCCAGGCATGCTTGTCCTGTGGTCTGGCAAGCCATGCAGGGTCCAGCATCACTCCAGTACTACAGCCACCCCCTCTCCTCACCCCTGACATGCTGCATGTCCCCAGGACCCGCAGCCTGGGAGATGGCACAGGGCTTCCCATGGCGTGGCAGGGCACTCTGCCTGCAGCTGCCAGCGCTTTGCTGCTGGCACTGGCTGTGTTTTGTGGCCTGTGGTGCCCGGGAGCTGTGCTGGTGAGTGGGCACAGGGCCTGTCCACGTCTCCTGGGACGCTGGGCACAGCCTCAGTGTTCTCCATCGCTGCCATGTGATGACTGTGTGCTGCAGAGTTGGTTGTTTGCTGGTGGAGGAGCAGCTCAGCTCAGAGCTGTCACAGTTTGAGCTGGACTGAGTGATCCCCATGCTCACTATCATCCTTATGAAATCTGAGCCTGGCCCTTTGATTTTTATGACTTGCTTCCACAGCCAACAGCATCAAACCCAGCCCTGGGACACAAGCAATCAAAGCCGAGTTGCCGGCAGACATTCCTCTTCCTCCCCTTGTTGTTTTGGCAGCAGCTTGTTTTGCTTTGTGGTTTCTCCCATGAGTGGAGGGTGCCGCGCGCGGTCGTGAGAAGCCAGGCTGCATGGCGGTGGGTGGCAGCGAGGCCTGAGGCATTCCAGACCATTGGAGCAGAGGCTCCAGGCCCTGGGAGTCAGTTACATGACACACATATGTATTTCTGAGCCATCCTCTCTGTGCTCCGTATCCAGTCTGCCTCCAGGGGTGGTAGGGACATGTGGGGAGCAGTGTGCGTAGTGGCTGTGCAATATCAAACCTCAGAGGTGGGTGCTTCTGCCTCTGCTGCAGCATTGGCGAGGAAGGAAGTTCCATGGGCACTTTGGGTGCCTGGGCAGCGTGGTGGCTAAAGGGGAGGCTGGTGCTCTGGGGCAAGTCCCTGCCGTGGCTCTCTCTGGTGTGACCTGCCAGAGGAAGAGCTTGAAAGCAGGTGGAAAGATGGATGTAGGTGGTAGAGAGAGGATGCTCCTGAGCTACAGCTGAGTGGTGCCATCCCTGTTCCTGGCAAAGATGCCCTGCACAGAACCTTTTGGGTTGGGGAGAGGGGGTGAGAGCAAAGTACCAAGTCCTGCTGGCTGTGCTGCACAGAGCAGGGAGTATCCTGCCCCATGGTGCCAGTTCTGGACCCTGTGGGATGTTCAGGGTGATGCCAGCAGGCACCTCTGGGTGCCCGTGGCCATGGCAGCTGTGCTGGGGCTCCTGGAGAGGCAGCAAAGCAAACCCCAGGCATTCCTGGCCAGCATAGTGTTGGCCTTTTGTCTTCAGCTTATCTCGAGCTGGTTTTAATTTGCAACTCCCTGATTGCGTGCAATGACCTCGGCCTGAGCCTGCTCCGCAGCTGAGTGCCCCGGAGAACATCATAAATGCCATTGATCTGAAGTCACACGCTGGAGAAGTGAAGAGCTGGTGCCCTGCACGTGGGAGAGGCAGCACAGCCGAGTGGGTGCTGCCAGAGGGTATGGGGTTCACACTGGTGGGATGCAGCTCCCTCCAAAGTCCCTGTCAAGACAGACTTCGGTGTGACATGCTGGGGAGAGGGTTGGCACACGTCCCTGCGCTGCCGCAGCGAGACTGTGGCGAGGGTGCAAAGCCGCCTTCAAACAAAAACCCAGAGCTCACTGCCTGCAGTAGCTGGAAATGAGCTTGAGTGGCACCAAAACCATGTGTCTTGCAGCTCAGCCTGGCATGCACAGCTCCCTCTGCACCAGGGTGTACAGGCTTGCTCCCTCCTGATTTAAGGAACAAACAGGAGCCAGTGGTTTCCATGGCATGTTCATGTCCTGTAAGAGTCCAGGGCACTGTAATGATGGCAGGGGACGTGATGCATCTGCTGGCAGCCACACAGCATCCCCCATGCAGCCAAATCTGGCCTTGAAACCTGGCGTGGGAGAGAGGAGATGCCATCCCCAGTGGCACTTGGGCTCGGGGACAGGCTCTCTCACAGTGCCACAGAACCATAACCTGGTTCCCCACTAGCATATCCAGCAGCAAGTGGTGTAGTTGTGGTGGCAGGAGCTGGTAATTCTGATGCAGGAACTGGACTGCCAGGGATGAGCTCATCCCTGCTGGCAAAAGTGGTGTTTTGGTGCATGTTTTGAGAGTGCTGTGGCACAAGGAGTGAGGGGGGACCAGGGGAGGGTGTGGATTCCTCAGTTGCAAGGTGCACGGTCCAGTGGTTAACGCTGGGATGTCCTGTGGGCGACAAGGGAGGTCCCCTGTTCCTGGTCCCCTGCCACAGCCTGGCACATCTCGCCACAAAAGGGACAGGGAAGGCAGCAGCAGTCATTTTCCGGAGGCTCGCAAGTTTTGAAAATAAATAGCCCTGCACTGTAGGTTAAGCTTGGCATCGTGGCGGATTAATCACGCAGGCAGCAGCCAGCACTGAGAGCCCCGGTGACGAGAGCTGTGGTTTATAGATGATGATTCATCGCTCGACTTAGAGCGACCACGTTATTCCAGCAGATTGCAAAATCATAAGAGGAATGTTGTGGTTAGTTTACGGCTTAACTATGCAAATCGTCAGGAAGCCTTCAGAGCCGGAGAACGTAAGGCACAGCGCGCCCGGATGGCTGGGCGGTGAGCAGGGGCCGGGAGCTGGCGATGGGGCTGTCGGGGACCGGCCGCTCGCGGGAGCCGGGGAGCGGGGAGGTGAGTGATTTGGGGGAGATGAGGGTCCGCAGCTCCCGGGGAGCGTGCGAGCGGGGCGCTTCGGAGGCGAGGGACGCGCTGCCGGCTGCCAAGGGCTTTCTGGCTGCTTTCACCGTCTCCCTGCCACAGGCTCAGGCGTCTCCGGCGGGGCTGGGGAGGGCAAAGGTGGGGAGCCGCTTCCCCACCGCCTCCTGCCCTCCCGTCCTGCTTCCAGAGGCAGGCAGTGCCTCGGCAGAGGAAGTAAACAGAGTGGGAGGAGCTGCACCTCTTCCTCGCCAGGGCTTTCTGCCGGCAAGTCCCGCTGTCAGGACGCGCAGCAAGTTGGTCCGTTCTCAGCAGGGTCAGCGTCGCCGCGTCCGGGTCCTACCTGGAAGCGTCCCCCGAAAGTGCGCTTGGAGACGAAGCCGTATTGTCGCTGCCGTCCCGGTGCCGTGCCCGGTGGAGCTGGCCGGGCTGGGCGAGCCGTGCCGGGAGCCGGGCGCTGCTGCGGGAGCATGTGTGCCTGCGGTGAGCCCCGGCCTCGGGAACGCCGTGTTCCCGGGAGAGCTGGCAGCGCTCTGCGCCTCTCCAGCTGCTCCGGGGCCGGCGGGACTTTGGGGCAGAGGTGAGCAGGTGTTTGTAATTACGGAGCTGCTCGGGCCGCAGCGGAGGAGGCTGCCTGTCCCCCTGGACCGGGGCAGGGTCGGCCTCTTGCTCGCGCGTCCCGTGTCCGATTTTGTCCTGGGGCCTTTTTAAATAAACAGGATGCGTCGGCAGCAAAAACAAGCAGCAGCGATGCTGAGGAGGAGGAAGGGCGGTCCGGGGTTAGAGCGTGTGACCTGGGAGGGAGGGACAGCCCTGCCCTCTGCCACAGGCATCTTCCCTGGCCTCGGGCACGTCCCTTGGCCCTCTTGTGCAAGGTGGGGAGCACGTACCTGGTTTACCTCTGGGAGGTGGAGTGCCTCATCCCCAGCACGGCAGGGATGTAGGTGGAGAGAGGTTTTAAGCTTGCCGGGAGCTGAGCAGTTTTGGTGCTGGCCTTTGGCGTGCCCGCTAAGGGTTGACCCACCTGCCAGTCCACCTCTAGCTGGGGCAGTGTGAATCAGAGGGAAACATCAGCTGGTAATTGGGGAAGCATTTCCTGGCCCGTCACGCTTTGGGATGGCGTCCCGTCCCTTGAATCATCCAGAGCTGGTCCGTGTCCAGCGCTAAGAATAGCCTCCCCACACACCGCGGGGGCAGCGCGCCGGGGAGGGGACCGGCCGGCTTGCGGGTTCCCGGCGGTGCCTTCCCTCCATTGTGCCATGCCGTGGTCTGGTCCCAGTGCCTGTCCGAGGTTTGGGGTAGAGCACACGGCGTGGATGGGCTGGGGCAGCTGCCATGGTCAATCACCAGGGCATGGTCCCATCTGTGTGTGCCATTTGTAGCTGAGCTCTGAAATGGCTTTGTTCAGGACCCTGGGGTGTCTGTTCCCCACCCAGGGCTGGGTGCTCAGTGCCCAGCATGTACCCCCAGGTGGGATGTAAGGGGGAATTCATGAGCAGGGGCATTTCCTGGGGTGTTGGCGGGTGCCCTGCTATGCAGCCAAGCTCTAGTACAGGAGATAAGCCATCACTGTGGGCTTGCCAGGGTTCAGATCAGCATTTGGCTGGGAGCCTTTCCTCAGATGAAGACATGACTGCAGCCTTGGGTGGAGCTGAGTCAGTTTTCCCACCATGGCCTGGTGGTGATGATGCTACCCATTTTATGTATTTCACCTGGCTGACAGGTGAAACCTGTCCTGTGTGTCCTACTGGATGCTGGGTGCTTATCCCACCTGGCTCTCACTCCAGGCATCGGGCACCGGGCCGTGGCCAGAGCAGGGCAATCACTAGAGGGCATCCTTGGATCGAGATGTGCCTCTCCACTGGGAGAAGCCTTAATTTGATGTCCTAACAGGCTGGGCTTAAAACGTTCAGGAGGAGAGGGATGTGCAGTGGCCCGCTGAGGCCAGGCCAGTGGGGTTTGCCCATCCTCATGGTGCCAAAGCTTGGCAGATGCCTCTGCAGGGAAGCATCTGTGTTGCAGTGTGAGCCTCCAAGGCCACACTTCCCTTGGTCACTTGCTGCAAGAGACAGCCTGTTCCCCAAGCCTTAGTGATCTGTGGACTTTGGAAAATTGTAAGCAACTGAGAGCTCATCCCAACTGTTCCCTGACTCCCTCTCCCCTGGGACTTCCCAGCCTTGCATCCCACGGAGCAATTCCCAGAGCAACAGGAGTGTGAGCTGATGCATTACAGTTGTGTTCTGCATGTGTGCAGAGGTGTTCCAGGGGCTGGCCAACCATGCCAGGATTCTGATGGCACAGCTGCCTCCTCCTGTTCAAGGAGGAACTGAAAGTCTGTGGGGTTTCAGTGATGGCTGTGCCTGGGTTTCAAGGACTTGTGTTGAACCAGGGCCTGAAAGAATCAGCAGTTTTCTTGTAAAATTGCTTCATTTGACAGCTCCACACTTCTGATTTTGGCACCAGCCCGTGGGGGCAGAGAGCTCCACTCGCACCCAGCACTGCTGCTGTGGGATGCCCATATTTGAAGCAGCCTCCCAGTCCTGCAGACTGGGGACAGGCCAGTTCCACTGGCTCCAGGGATGTGGGGACACCTCATCTGTACTTGCTGTATGGCTGCATGCCGGCCAGACCAGCCACTTTCTGCTGATAAATCCATTTTAAGGCAATTTTCCCCACCATTACATCACCAAACCCTTTCCCAAGAGGTGGTGGAAGCCCTGCAGGCTGGGCAGGGGCCGGGTGAGCCCGGGTGGGTTTCCTGAAGCAAGCAGCCTTCCATTAGCCAGGAGCAGGATGGTTTAATAAATCATTTCCGTCTCTAATTTCTACTTCTCTGTGTAATGCCTCTCGTTTGCTGGTCGCCAGAGGGAAGGGAGGTCAGGGGAACCAGGCCTTCCCAGAAACCTCCTTCCTGCAGCTGTTGAAACAAAATCCAGAACTATAATAATCACTGTGTCCCTCCCTGGGGTACCGCGGTGCCTTCGGTCTGAGCAGCAGCAGCAGCGTTGGGGTGGTTGGGCTCTCGTGGCCTCTGTCAGGTGGCATGGAGTGGGCAAGGAGCTGGGCACCTTCCCCGCTCAGAGATACAGAGCTACAAACATTCCCCATGGGCTGTGTCAGATGCTTGGGAAAAAGATCAGAAGTGTTGGTACTGCCAAGCCTCGGGGTGTCACTGGTGCCCTGTCTCCTTCACACTTCAGCAAAATGCATCCACTGGCTGCAAATCACCACCCAAGTGGCTAAGCCAGAACAGGAGGGTAGTTCTCACCTTTCTGCCTTACCCCCACATCAGATCCTTGCTTGTTGCCTGATCCCAGGGGCAGCTGGGGCTGTCCCACTGCCTGGAATAGGAGCCAAAGTGCAGCTGCAATGCCTAATCCTGAACTACCTCTGATCTCCTTGGAAAGCTTTTGGCCCCTGTGGCCTCCACCAGTGCCCTGCCTGCACCCTGTGCCTGCAGCTCTTTCCTCTTGGCCACTTGCCCCAAGCATTGTTTCACAGCAGTTGTTTGGGTTGGCCCAGGTGCTGCCCTGTGTCCGCCTCAGTGCCGAGGGCTTGGTTTATTTTACGTCCTTTGTTTTGCAGCAGCAGCAAATGCCCCGGAGCAGCCAAGAAGAGAAAGATGAAAAAGAGAAAGAAAAAGAGAAGGAGGGAGAGAAGGAGGAAGACAAGCAGGAAACAGAAAATGACAAAGAAGAACTGACAAAGTAAGGACGACCCTCCCTGCCTGGCTCCAGTGAGAGCTTTGGGCTGGGGCTGCAGTGGTGGGGATGCAGCATAGTCCAGGGCTGCCTGACCCTGTGTAGGACTGTGTGTGCCCACCTCATCGCCTCTGCAGGGAGGGAAAGGCAGATCCTCCTCCTCATTCCTCTTCCCTGCTGCCCCCAAACTGGGAAAGCAATTCGATATGGGACTTTTTTATATCAGCCCAATCAATCTGCAAAGCCTCTGTGATCCTCCAGCTTGTTTTGTTGTTACGAGAGCCTCTGGGAGCTGGAGGAGCAATCCGGGCGCAGCGTAGCGCGGCACTTCACCTTTAGTGTTATTGATGTCAACGTGAGTGCTCCCAGATGAAGAGCTCCAGCCAGCCCTGCCTCCCTCACGCCGAGCATCAGCGCCGTGGCAGGGAAAGGTTGGCACGCAGACCGCTTGCTATCTGTAATGGGCTTAATACTTGGTTTAAAAGAACATCTGGCTTCATTATATCTAGGCTGCAAAGACATTTACCAGCAGGTCCCTTTCAGGAAGATAAATGAGGAGGAGGCAGGGATGAATTTGAATGGTCTGGTATTAAACCTGTCTCCGTCAGGTCTCTGCGTGCACTTGGTGGTGGAGCTGCAGCCAGCTGCAGAAAGAAAACCCCACCACAAATCACCCCACTGCCAATTCCAGCCAGGAAAAGAGCCTGCGTCTGCAAAAAAACTGCAGACCTGCCCCCTAAAAAAACAACCAAAAAGAAAAAATAAATCCCCAAACATGTGCAGAGAAATAATTGCTTGACCTAAAAATCAGACCAACCAAACGTTTTTCTCTTCTCCCTGTGTTTTTGCAGGGACAAGAACGACGACACATCCGGAGAAGACAACGATGAGAAAGAAACTGTCACCTCCAAGGGTCGCAAAACCGCCAACAGCCAGGGCCGGCGCAAGGGCCGCATCACGCGCTCCATGGCCAACGAAGCCAACAACGAGGAGGCAGCCACGCCACAGCAGAGCGCCGAGCTGGGTAGGTGGCAGGGGACAGGGGGACCCTGCCCTGGGCTGGGCTTTTGGGGTGTCCATTGAGCTGGGATGGGACATCACCCTGCTCTGCTCCCTGCTTGCAGAAGAGGGGTTCCCTTTGTGAAATCCTTCTTTCTGGGGAGTAGCAGTGATGTTGCTCTCTAGGACATGAATTGCGCAGCGTGGTTCACAAGGATAAGTGGGGGCATTTGCAAGCCTAGCCTGTCCTGGCTGAGTGTTAGTGTGTTTTATGGTCTCAGAGGGAAAGTGTTGCAACAGACAAAAAGGGACGCCATCAGCTTTAGCTGTGCTTTGCAAGGCTTGTGTCCCTCCTGCACCTGGAGTTGGTTTCTTTTGTGGCTGCTCAGGCTTCCGAGTCCCCTCAACCTCTGCACAGGACCCTGCTCTGCCCTCCCAGGCTTACCTGGGTCTCTGCCACTTCTCCTACCTGCTCTGTTTTCAAAAATATCTGGGGCCTGAGCAGCTGCAGCCTGTGAGATCTGCTCTTCCTTGGCCTCACAGTAGTCAGCAATAGCCATGCCATGCTACCATGGTGGCCTCAGGCTAGATGGGAATTCATGGCAGCATCCACAGCCCCACATTGGACACATCTGCCTTGGCATCTGCAGCATCAGTAGTTGCCACCCCAGGCAGTGGGCTCATGTATTGACTTACAGAAACCAATGCATCGAGGAATTTGGCTGATTTTCCTATATTTTCTACTCTGTCAAAGCACAAAATTATTGCTGCGCTACCTAAGGCAGGTAAAAATAAAAGCAGGGTGACTCCTCTCGGTTTCCTTGCTCTGCAGTTTCTTGCTTGTGCTGTTCCATGTGCTATAAATCACGCGGAGGTGTTTCGCCTCCCTGTTCTCTGCTGACAACTGGCTGAAGCCTTGATTGCGAGCGCTCTGTTTTCATACAGGCGATATAAATAGTCCCCAGCACAACGGAGCCCTGCTCTCTCCCTCCAACTTGTTCAGCAGTGCTGCAGAGAAGCAGCAGATAATGCCAGTAACTCAGATGGGATTTTTTTATCCTCGTATCTCAGAGTCCTTGATAAACTTCACTGCGAACGCAGAGGAAAGCCTTTAGACCATGTTAAATTGGGAAAAAGGAATGGATCAATTCCAGTGACATATCTGAGCAATTGATTTCACTTTATGTCTCTCCAATAGCGCTTTAATTTAGGTTGGCTAAGAAAGTTATTGCATTTTAAATACCAATTGAACATTAAAAAACAACACAAAACCGTATTGTGGTTTAACTGCAGCGTGCCGGAGCTCCCCATAGGCATCTGTTTCATAACTGCACAACCTCAGTCGATGCCATTAATCAAACCAAACGGGCCGTTTCTGGGACATTTCTTTACCATACAATAACAGCCATCACCAGCTGAGCCAAGGGCCTGCACAGCGTTGGGGACACTCTCTTTTACGTAAATGAGCATTGTGGCCCTGGCTCTGCCTGCAGCCAGGGGGAAGTGGTGAGGTATCGATTTCCCTCCCTCTTGGCTGGTGTCCCAGGGGTTCTGGGGGAGGCAGTGACCTGCGCTGTCTTCCGGGAGGTGACACCTGCAGTCGTGCTCAGCCAGCTTGAAGGAGATTCCTCTGCCCAGTGCTGTGGGCATCAGAGCCAACGCTGTCCTCCCACAGGGTCTCAGCTTCGTGTAGAGCTTCTTGGAAGATCCTTCCTTCTCTCCTCGCCTGTATTCTTTATCCCGAACCTATCAGCCTGTTTTCCATTTTGAAAGGACACTGTCAAAACATCTCTCATCACTGTTGAAATAATGCTTTGCCTGTTGTTTAGAGTAATAACCCCTTGGCAGCCTGAGCCGGAAATCTGTTTCCTTACCGAGTTGTTTTTTGTCTCTGACTCACACCCCGGTTTGTTATTGTAGGGTTTGCTCTGTGCCAGGCTGCCAGCAGGACTGGTGCATAGTGAAGGTTTTATGCAGGACCTCGATGTCCCCAGCACCTGCTTGGAGTGGGGGAGAGGGGCAGCATCAGATGCTGACGGCCCTGTCAGCCTCTCCTGGCCGGAGCAGCACGTCCCCTTCAATGGGCACTGCTCCAGACAAGCCCCCCTGTTGCTGGAAGTGGCCCGGAGGTGTTGTCCGAGAGCCCAGTGATGGCACAGAGGGAACCCGCGGTCACACACAGCCAACACCCTTGACAGATGCAGTCGGCCAAAGTCACCACTGAGGTGACGCTGTTTCTCCGTCTCTGACGGTCCCACCCTGCGTCTGCCTCCTCCAAAGCACACAGCCACAGCCGGCTCCATCTTAGGTACCTGTTGTTGGGCCAGGGTGCGTGGCACCACATCAGCAGGGAATCTGCTGCCACCCTCAAGCCATCTGGCTTTGCTTCCAGGCCCAAGGTGGAGGTTTGGAATCACTGAGGTGCATCCCGAGGGGATGTTGTCCATGGGGTACTGTGGTGTTGAAAAGCCTCTCGAGCTCGCACCATGACAGCCTTTCTTGCAGAGGCACGTCTGCACTGCACAGGGTTTTGTCATGGGTCCAGGGAACAGGGCATGGGACAAGGTTTGAGTGTTGGAACATCTCTGAGCTCGCTGGGCTGGGTCCTCCTCACAGCTGACTGCTCTCTTTCCTTCTTCCTTCCCAGCTTCCCTGGAAATGAATGAAAGCTCTCGCTGGACCGAAGAGGAGATGGAGACGGCTAAAAAAGGTGAGACACTCATTTTCTTACTGGCTGCACTGGAGCTAACCCAGCAGTTGGGGATGGACAGCACCTGACTGCTGGAATCAGTGCAGTGTGGTGAGCTCTGAGCTGCAGGGCCAGATCCTGCCTGTCCTGCTGTTGGTTTGTTCCCAGCAAGCCTCAAGGAGGATGTGGGGAAGGCAGGTGGTGGTGCAGGGAGCGTGCTCAGCTTCTCTGGCCCCAGGAACTGTGGCAACACCAGGGATGTCTGGGCTGTGGCTGGAGCCTCGCATGTCCCATGAGGCAGGAGTTGGCTGTAGGAAATGGGG
The DNA here is from genome assembly GCA_024500445.1 of Entomyzon cyanotis. Lineage (NCBI taxonomy): Eukaryota > Metazoa > Chordata > Aves > Passeriformes > Meliphagidae > Entomyzon > Entomyzon cyanotis. The sequence goes on from JAKEPQ010000852.1 coordinate 1,956,446, forward strand.
AAGATGCTTTGTCTATTGCAGTGTTGGAGCTGCTGGTGCCTGTAGCATGGGATGTAGTTTCACCCCACTCTTCGGAGCTTTAGGGCTTTGGTGTGATCTGTTCCAGGCACACAGAGGGTGTTTGCCTGTGTTCACAGCTCTGGGATTTAGGGAGGGGACAGTGAACCCCAACACTCCACAGGCACGTGTTGGGGAGCTCTCGAGAGCCAAGGCTGCGGGCAGCGTGGGGTGACTTTACATCCTGGAGCTGATTCAGAGCCTTTGCTGAGACTGTTTTTAAAAAGTGCTGAGTGTAGCACAGCCCTTCTTGCCACTTCCCCTCCTCGTGCCGCTCCTGCGCCAGCTCTTTCACTGCTTTAATTTTTTGCCAAAGTCACGTCCTGTTGATGGGCTGTCGAGCTCACATCCCCAGCCCGTGCATCCCGCTTGCGTTGCTGCCGACTCTCCTGGCCCAGAGAGGATTGTAAATGGGAAATTAAAATGGAAATGAGTGCCGTTCCGGGATGGCAAAGGCAAATAGGCGTGTTAGCAGGTTCGGCTCAGCTTGGAAAATGCACCTGCTGCTGGGATGGTGATTACATGTTCTGGAGCGCCGGCTGCCCAGGTGCCGATGGGAGCTGTGGACTTGGATTACTTTGCCTGTGAATATCCCAAAGTGTTTGGCTCGCTCGCCTTTAAGCTGTTCCAGCCCTCTTTACAATGCAGTGCCAATCCTGAGTGTTGCTGAACGGGGCTCTCTGTAGTCACAAAACTTAATAGATAGACTTTAATCAAGCAAACTGGCCTGGGGCCAGGTAATGGGGCGAGCAGATGCTGGCAGGGGAGGGTCGTTGGAGGGATCTTCTCCGAGCACTGCTTTGTTTTGGAGATCAGCATCTGGTTGATAAAAAGTGCCTCTTGTTGTTTCATGCTGGATTCTGGAGGTGCACTTAAGGAGTCTTAACACCAGCTGCCAAAGCCTGTGTGAAGGAAGGATGAAGCGTGGGAGCATGCAGCACTATTCCAGCCCAGGGGCCAGGAGGAGGCAGGGAGATTTGCTGGTGTAAAGCCCAATGGCTGATTGTTTCTCCCTTCGTTACAACCTGGGAAACTGAGATTGCAACACCAGACTTCTGCAGAAAAGCCAAATTCCCCTCTGCCAGGAAGCAGCCGCTTTAATGCTTTGAACTGGCTCTGTCTGGCATTTCCAGGGACCTGCGTGGTGGGGGTTTCCGACTCACAGCAACTGTGAAACTCCGGAGGTAGCCTCAGAGGCTGGAGGAGGTGGTGGCAGAGCCTGCTGCCAGCACGGCAGGGCAGGGGCAGAGGGGGTGGTGGCCTTCTCAGGCTGGGTTCAGAGACACAGGCACCGTCCTCCTCATCATAAGGACTCAGCCACCCAAGCCACCCTGCTCTGTTCTGGCACCAGTCAGAGCCTGTAGGTGGTTGGTTTAGGGAATTAAACAAGATGTGAGTCCCAGGGAAAGTCAGCCCTACCACCCTGGGGTACTTTGGCAGATGGGGACGGTGACCTCTGCTCCTAGCACTTGCCAACCAGGAGATCAGCCCAGCCTTGCTGTCCACCCCTGGGTTTCTTGTGTGTGGCATGAAACTCCATGTCGTTTGTGTTCAGGGAAGTGAGAGAAAACGGCCCTGGGACAGGGAGACAAGAGAGTCGCCTGCTCTCCTCCACAGTCACAGAGCTGCACAGGGAGTTTCCAGTCGGGAGAAGGCAGGATTGTGTCTGCCAGGGGAGACAGTGAAGGGGAGTACCGTGTTACTAAACTTAAATAGGGGAACAAAAACCCAGCAAGAGGAAAGTTCTCGCTTAATGACACTTCCATTATGCAATAAACTTCGATTCAGTAGTCTGTCAAAATGTGCAGAGATTGGTATAACGATGGGGGAATGTGTTTTTCTGATATTATCTCCTTGCACCGTGGCTGTGATCCTTACAGCGGGAGGTTTTGATTTAACTGGAGTTGCTCAAGGATTTCCCCCTTCCCTTCCCAAGCCGGGAACCAGGCAGCACCCACTGCTTTGCTGCCATGCAGGGTGCAGAGGCACTCGGCAGCGGGATGGGGCTGCTCCTTAAAAGGCAATGTTTAGGCAGTTCCTGCCTTTGGGGGACCTGCTGGATGAGCCCACGCAGGCAGGAGTTCAAGGTAGGCTGGAAGGGAGTTTGCGAGCAGCGGGTGAGCACCAGCCCGGGGCAGTGGGCGGGTTTATTTGTCCCCCAGCCCCTCCACCAAGTGTCACCAGCAGCGCCGCTGCTGCAGAGCAGCCGCGATAGCGCTGGAGCTGAACTCGATGAACCGGGAGGTTTCGACATGACCTTTGTTAGTCTTTAAAGTCTGGTATCTGTTCTCGCCCAGCTCGGGGTTTTCCCCCGGTGTCTAACAAGTGGTTTTGTTCTTTGAAAAGAGGCAGGTGGAAGTGGCAGCTTCTAGCTGAGGTCCTCCCGTGCCTTGCCCAGACTTTGTGCTCCCTGTCCTCAGGGCACAGCCAACCTGGGGCTCTTTATGCCTTTTCCTGTGCTGAGGACACAGAGAGGCCACAGGATAGAGTCAGCGTGATGAGACAGAGGAGGGCTGGGCACGAATGTAAAATACTGATGACAGAGAGTTAAATAACCCGTGAAGACTTCCGTATAGTTCCTTCTGGGTAGATACAAAATATTCCCTTGGATACCAAAGGCACTCTTTCGAATGTGTGTTTTCAGTGCTGCCAACAATTCATCTGAGTTTTGGACTGACCTGAACAATTTTTTCTCCAGTCCCATTCTGTTCATGAAACTAAAATAAAATCAGACGCCTTACATCACCTTTGGAATGCAGGGGCTGGCTGGGTGATGCTGGGGAGCCAGCAGCTCCATACCTTCCTCCTTTCATCTCCCCTGTGCTCATGTTGGAGCCTTCCCTTCTCCCGTCACAAGTATTTACAACTGTAAAAACCTGCTGATAGCAGTAGAAGTGGGCTGGAGAAACTGGTTTGCAGCCCATGGCCATCGCTGCATGTTGTCCTTCTGGCAGGCCTTGGGGTGGGATGTACCTTGGGGTCTCCCACTCAGGTGTCGTCTATTCAGGCTGGATGCAAGGGGAGCTCAGAGCAAGGAGAGCCCAACCTGGCTATCCCAGTGTCTACAGCCAGAGTGCCATATGTGCCTGGTGTTTGTCATGAAGTCTGTACAAAGCGACATGCTGGAAATTATTGGGATGGGGCAGGTTGGTGCCATGAGGGCACAACTGTGTCCAAGGCGTAAATTAGGCACACTTGCCCTGAGTGAGGCTGTGGCTGACTGCAGTCCCATCCCTGCTGTCCCAGGCTGGGGCTTGGCTGCCCTTCAGCCAAGGTGTTAACCCTTGGCACTGTGCCCATGGTGCCAGTGCCCACCGTGCCCCCAGAGCTGCACTTTCTGCCACTGTTGGCTGAATGTTTCTCGAGTGTGTAGGAGCAAACTGCAAGGATTTGCTTAGTGAGTGTCAGTGAATGGAATACAAAAGGCCTGTCAGGAGGAACTGCTGGGTAATTACTATAATTTGCTGCCTACATTTTAATTTTGAGCATTATTTTTTCAACAATAAGGGAGCGGGAATAGTATCTGAACCAGGTGAAGGAAGAGAGCTGGGCCTGCCAGCAGTGGCTGATCTATGTGTACTCACTGACATGCTGGACCAGAGGGGATGGCACATTCCCAGAAGCAGGCATCCTGAGGGCAACTTCCTGTCCCCTGCTGTCAGAGGACAGGACACAACAAAAAGAAAGGCTGCAGTAGGAGTAGTAAAGCCAGGCAAGTCTGTCATCAGAGCACAGGGCTCAGTCAGGTTTTGCAGCAGGTAGACGCAGTGGTCCAGGAACCATCTGTTTCAAAGGGGAGACCTGGGAGCTGAGGGTCCCCAGCCAGGGCCAGCAGAGAGGGGACACTGCACTAGAGCTGAGCTGGTCAGGAGGCCCAACTCCTTGCTGGTCAGGTACCCACACCTTGTTTGGTGACACTGCCTCCCTCCAGAGAAATGGCATGATGGGTGTGAAAGGTGTTGGGGAGTTCAGCTGCAATCTCCCTTGTAGCCGTGGGTCACATCAGAGGGGTGCTTGTGCCCAGTCACCAAAAGAGAGGTCCACGGGGAGCACGGCAGGCTGGTGCCAGCATCACCTGAGGGAAGGAAGGGCATCACTCACCGAGGAAGGAAGGAAGGGCATCGCCCACCGCGATAGCGAGAGCACACCGAGCCAGCTGCCTGCGCCATGGTCCCTCCGGCAGCGCCCCAGAGCCCGCGGGGATGTGGGCTCACCCCCCACGCACCATCCCCACTGCTTCCCTTGGCACAGCACCAGGAGCTGGTGTGCACCTGGCTCTGCCACCCACTGATCCGTGGCCCTAGAGAAGTTACTCACCTTCTCTGTGCCTCTCCAAAGCACCCCGAGGTTAGTTCGGGAAAGCGATGCAGACCACGCTTTCGGGATGCCTTGGGTGGTGTCGCTGACTCCACAGGGCTGGTCTTTCTCCGGAATAGGATTGCGGCACATTTTGGCTGTGCCATAGGCAGAAGTGTCTCCATCCCCGCTCCCAAGGGGGTGTGTGGGCGCAAGAGGTACTGAAGGATCGTACCAGGTAATGTCGGGCGTAGGGAATGGTATCACTTAGCTCTTCCCCTTTAACCTCGATCTGTTAATCCATGCGAATTCCCATTAAGGGACCCTTTTACGGGCTCTCTCCGCCCTCACCAAGCCCAGGGTGGAGCTGGGCGGCCGCGCCAGAGAGCTTTGGAATGTCTCTGGTGAGAACCCCCAGCTGCAGAGCGCCGAGGGGCTGCGAGCCGATAGCCCTCGCCCGCCGCGCTGCCCCTCCGGGTTTCTTCTCTGTTCCCCGAGATGCTGAGCACAGTACCCCGCTCTCCGAGCTCCTCTTCCTTCCAGCCTCCACTTGCTGTTCGGGAGCAGAGGCCCCGGTCCGCCCATGGCGAGGCTGGTGCCAAACCTCTCGCCATCCCTCCTGTGCCAGGGCAGCAGCTGCAGGGCCGAGGTGTCCTGGGGCGCCGCGGCACCCTGTCGGTGCGGCACTGGGCTCGCCGGCGCGCACGTCCCCAAAGAAAAGCGCCTTTGATTCACTTGAGAGCGGAGAAAACTATTAGCCAAGCTTTGTTTTCCTGGATCCCTCCCCCTGCCGCTGACATTCAGCCGAGAGCGAGGGAGACAGAAAGTGAGCGAGGGAGGGCGGGAGCGGGTGCCAAGCGCCGCACCCCTTGTCAGCTTGGGTCAGCGCCACGTTCGTTATTAATGCTCTGTCTAGAGGTCACATTCAGATGCAACGAGCCCCGGGTCAGCCAGAGGAACAGATTAGAGCTTGCTCGCTGCTCCGCCACATACCGACGGCACCGGCTCCCCGTCCCCGGGCTGGCAGGAGCGGAACTGCCGTGCTCCCGCCCCTTCGCTTTTCTCCTGCCTTTTTTTTTTTTTTTTTTTTTTTAATTATTATTATTTCTTGGCAACATCGGGCATCTCCTGAAACTGCACAGTCTCCCCGTAGCCCCGAGCTGCTGAGCAAGGAGATGAGGTAGGGGAGAAAATACTGGCGGCGCTTCCATCCACCTTAACAACCGCGGCTGCAGCCGGCTGGAACGCTCCGGCGAGCGAGCAGGAGGAGAGCGGAGAACGCTGTTTGCTCCAAAGGGAAGAGCGCTGGGGCCGGAGCATGTGTTCCCACCAACTTCTGCCATCGGGGTCAGGAGTCTGCCGCCTGTGACCTGGTTTCCAGCCTCGGTGCCCGTTTGCTCGCCGCTCCCGGCCGCCCATGGCTCTGAAATCCTCTCGCCCCCAGGATTTAAGGAACCGGCTTTGCTTTCTTCTCTGTCTCCGGCTGCTGCGAGGGAGCGAAAGCGAAATGCGTGGGGAGGGTGTGAGCGGAGCACTCGCAGCGCTTTGCCGCGGGCTGCCGTGCCCGGGGGGGCTTTGAAGAAGTGCCCTGACAGCCGCGTCCTTCCCAGCCCACCCGCTGCACACTCCAGGTGTGCTCCCTGCCCTCCGGAGCACGTAAGTCGGGTGGTGGGGTCCGAAGGATGGGGTTAACCTCAAGGTTGTGTGTGGCTGCGTGCCTGCGGCAGACCCTGCGTCCGGAGCCCCCGCCCCGAGCCGAGGAGCTCAGCCTTCCTGAGGATCTGATAACTCGGTTAGTCATAGTTTCAGTTGCGATGCGGAACGAAGGGCCGCGTGCTGCCGAGGCGGGCTGGAGTGCCGGGGAGTGCAGGGCAGGGGGAACAGGCTCTGGGGGTGGCTCTGCTGAAGGAGCTCGTGGAGGTGGGGTGCCTGGCGAGCCGGGAGCTTACCGGCACGTCCGCGGGTGTCTCGGCTGGTCCCTCCCGAGTGTGCAGATAACTACAGCGTGGGAAGCAGGTGTTGCTGCTTTGCTCTGGTTTCACGTAGAGAGAAGAGTGGCGGGGCTCCCTGCCGGTCCCGCGGGCAGGGGCTGCAGGCAGCCTCCTCCTCCCCCTGCCGAGCCCAGCACGGACACGGCCACCTGCCCGGTCAGCTGCAGGCTCCTTCAGCAGTGTCCCGGCGGGCAGGGGCACAGCCAGCCTGGCCAGGGGGAAGGACAGCCAGGAGCTGGCAGTGCCTGTGGCTGGTAAAGGTCACACCACGCTGGGGACCGCTCACACTGACATCCATCACCCCCCAGCCCCAGCTCTGTCATGCCAGGTCCTGCTTCCTGGCATCTTTCCCGCCAGAGTGCCCATGCTCATGGCACATCCACACCGCTGCCAGTGTCTTCGTTTAAGCTTTGCCTGGGGCACACAGTCAGCCTTGGCCCCGGCTGTCACACTTGGTGCTGGGCCACCAGTGCAGTGACGAGCAGAGGGACAGAGCTGCTTGTTTGCTTTGGACGGCAGCAGTGGGTTGTGTCAGAGGGGATGGGTTGTGACACTGGGGACTGTCCTGTTTTCCCCTGCGGCATTCAGCAACGGCAGGGGGAGGACTCCTGCCCCACTCATTGCTTCATGATTGGTGGCCGGATGTGATTTTTTTAATCTATTATTTTTTTAAGAAGTCCCAGCCCGCCAGCGGGGTGACAGAGGTCGTGGGTTTGGCTGAGCAAGGCTGGGAGTTGCAGAGTTAAAGCTGAAACTTGTTTCTCGGCTTGCCAGGGCCTTTCTGGTGCTCACTGCCTGTGATGCCTCATACATGCAATTTGATAAGCCTGGTGCTGGGACGGGCAGGATACAGGCACCAGCTGGATGTTAACTCCTGCTGTGCTGGGTGCTGCTGTATTTCTCCTGGGAAGCAGGGAGGGGGATTTCATCCCTCTAGGGGTGCCTGGTGCCATCTATTCCATGCAGCCATGCCCTCAGCCCCCACGCCGTGCCCTCCCCTTGCACGGACTCACAGAACAGATCCTGGCTGGAGGTGCATCCCTCGGGCTCAGCTGCGTGTGGCTGTGCTGAGATCAGCCCTTCCCGCGGGGTTTGCTGTTGGGCTGAAGCAGGGGTTGGGCTGGCACTTCAGGGCAGGGCTGACACATGGCAGCAGCTTGGCAGGAGGCTGGCAGCAGGACTGGGGCACAGCTGCCGTGTTCCCAGGCACAAACAGAACCATGCCAGGAGTCCCACTTGGGACTCAGCATGGTCCCAAGCCCTGTGGTGTCAGAGCAGCCAGGGAGGGGCTTGGGTAGGGTCAGTGCCTACTCCCAGCCACACAGGGCTCTGTGGTTGGTGGCTTCTGGGCAGAAAATATCCCAGCAAATGAGAAAGATGTTGTTAGGTTCATTCCCTGCTGGTTTTCATCTTGAAGTTACCTTTCTGTGGCATTACAGTGCCCCTGGGCTTACAGCCTGCGTCCTGTGCCCTCACAAGGTGCAGGGAAGGGCTAGGGAGCTGTTGGCCTGATCGTGGCATCACATGGGAAGTTAAGAGCAAGCTGGGCCAGCAGTGTCCCACAGGCTGGTGGCAGCTCCAGCACCATGAGACACTGCATGAAGGACCAGCCACACACCAGGAATAATTGCAGGCAGCGAGGTGTTAATTCCCAGAAAGCCTGGATGGTCCTTTTGCAGGTCACCTCCAAGAGTCTGGGGTGGAGGAACCAGGGTGCCACTGCAGCCATCCCTGGGCTGTGGTTGTAACTCTTACCTCTGTCTGCAGGACCAGGGGTGCCCAGGTAGCCCTGCAGAGACAGCAAGGACATGGAGTGCTGACTGTCTCCTTCTTCCTCCTCATCTTCCTCCACCCTGCTGGGTTTGCTCCAGTGCTGGCAGGAGCCCTGTGCTCAGGTGGCACCATCTGGCCAGGATTGCCAGCCCTTGGCATGATGCCTGACCTGGGAAGCTGCTTTTGCTCATGAGCCTGTGATCAGCACTAATCCCCTGGCACGTCTCTTCTCAGCCAGGGACATCACCTGGGCTTCCCTGCTGGGCTGCTGCTACTTACCTGCCCAGGCTTCCCACCCCTTCCCTGACAGAGCTGTGTGCTCCAATCCCCTGAACTGCCTTGCCACACCTCTTGAAATCATCACTGGGGCACTGGAAGGTGGGAAGTGCCTTTGCTTCGTGGTAGGGACTGAGAGCAGCTGTCCCAAGTTCTCCTGGGCATGCCAGCACCTGCTGCAGCCATCCCAAGGAAAGGGAGCACAGCTCGTCCTCGTGACTGCCCAGTGGCTGGCCAAGACATGGCTATGGGATATATTTTATTCCAGAGGCAGTCAGCATAGTGCCTTTTTTCCATTTGGAAAGTAAAACAGGCTCTCATAGGTCATCCCCTGGCCTAGAAGCCATTCAGACAGGTGCTAGTGACCATATTGTTCCTGTGAAGTTTGGCTTGCGCCGAGGAGGTTTCCCATCCTGCGTGGATAGTGCTGCCCTTGTGCAAGCTCTTCTGGTGTTAAACCTTTCTCTTCTCTCCCTCCTTCAACCACAGGTCTCCTTGAGCATGGGCGGAACTGGTCGGCCATTGCCAGGATGGTTGGCTCCAAGACTGTGTCGCAGTGCAAAAACTTCTACTTTAACTACAAGAAGAGGCAGAACCTGGACGAGATCCTACAGCAGCACAAACTGAAAATGGTGAGAGCCCTGTCCCAGCCTGCATTGGGCACTGTGGATATTTCCTAGCAAGTGCTTGCATGCTTCCCTCAGCCAAGAGGGCCTTTATCATCTTGGGTTAAAGCTATGGGGACTGCGGAGTGGCGCGGGAAAGGGTTGTCCACCCGTCTGTCCCTGGGAGGTCGGGATGAGGCAGAGCTGCTGCGTGGGAGATGCCTGGGTGTCTGGAGCACGGCTGGTACCCCGTGAGATAAGGAGCAGGAGGAGGAGTGGGGCTGTGGTGTGTTGGCCAGGATGCAAATTCAAGTGGCTGTGCAAATACTTTGGTGAGACTGCTGTTCCACCCCAGCGAGCAGAGAGCCTGGCTGGGCTGCACGGTCTGTGCCTTGCAGATTCTGCAGTTACCTGCAGTATACTGCTTTGGTTTCCCCCAGAGAAAATCAGGGATTTAGAACAATGTGAGGAAAGGCTGGCACTGAAACAGGTTGTCTTCAGCGCCACGAGTAGATGTGCACATCTCTCCGTGCCTCAGTTTCCCCTTCAAAAGGAGCTAATGCTGTTTCTTTCCTGCCATGTGGTGCAGGGTGTGAATGCAGTGGGGCTTGTTTGGTGTTCTGGAGATAGCTTGGACTGCTAAGAGCCACTAAAGATTATAATTATTTCATTTGTAGAGTATCCTGGGGTTCCCAGTTTCTGGCTAATAGAATTCACATGGCTAAACCCCCAAGGGGTGCTTTGAAAATGCAAAGGACAATGTTCAATGCAGGAATCTTTCCAAGCAAGCTATTACAGCAAGAGTAAAAAGAAAGACAGGAAAACATTCAATGACTCACCCAGGAATTTAATATCCTAGTCAGTCTATAGGAATGAGAGAAAGAGAAGACATCGGCGATTCTTTTTTATTAATTCTCTATGCACAGAGACACTCCTGTGTTCCCATGTTTCACCAAATTGTTTTTAGAAACAAAGCAAACAAACTATATAAAAGACCCCCAGACCCATATAAAGGCTGGAATGAAATATTCCGTGAAATGTGCATCAAGCCCTCTGAATATAAAAAGTTACATTAGAAAGATATCATTGTTCATTACTGGGGAGAATCTGAAATAAGATCATACAGCTTTGCTGGCAGTGGAGCCGGTGTGTATTAATTTACTCTGCTCCCTAATGTTGCAGAAATTATATCACGGAAGTGTTTTTCTGCAGAACCACATTTTTCCCTGCATCCGTCCCTCCAAGGCAGCCGCTAGACTTCTCCAGTCTAATTGCTCACTCTCACTTGCAGTTTATATCAGCATCATCATTTTATTTTTCGAGCATTGGAGGCTGTAGGATTTGGTCGTGGGGAAGAACAATGAACATTCAGCTGTTATTTATTGTACTCTATTGTTTTGTGGCAACAGCAGATGCCAGAAAGCTGAATAAAATAAAAGAACAACTGAGATTAAATTGCCATAGACCTTCCTTCCTGACTCCTAAATCTATTCCCAAGCAGCCAAGCCTCCAAATCTCATCCTATACCCAGTATCAGCCATGACCTCTGCGGAGGAAGCACGTGGTGAAGCAGCGTGGCATCGCTTAGTTTTGCCATGACTTCCACAGATTATTCGCTGACCTCACCACCACCAGCTATTGCTGATCATGTGCAGGGAAATGCAGCAGCTCTGCTTTTCCTCCTCGTGCTAAATGAGAGTAAACTTAATTAGCAGATCTCATTCATTTCCCAAATGGGGCTCATTAACATTGTAACCTCCTCTTCCAGGTAGGTGTGACACTGTGTTTCAGCAGTGTGCAGGTGGCTCTGAGGAGCTGTGGGGCTGTGCCAGTGGCAGTGACTGGTGTGGGATGGGAACCAGACCCGGCTGCACCCTAGGACAGGCAGCCTGTTACTGCTGGGGCCGGGTCAGGCCACCTTGAGGCTTCACTTTATCTGCCCTGCTGTGTGTTTTGGCTTGGTTTCGCTGCTGCGCCGCTCGGATGTGTCCCAGGCATCAGCGTCACTTAGCCTTGACCTTCTGCACACTGCACTCGCTAATCTTGGCATTTAAGGAAAGCAGGGCATTGGGATACACGGTGTCCTCGGAGCTGCTCCTTCTCTTAGTGGCTGGAGATTAGGCACTGTCTTCACTGGGATCAGTCTGCAGTGTGATTGTCCCTTTGGTCTGCTGACTGCTGGGGCTTGTTTTGGCTTGTGCAGAGAAGAGGGGCCAGTTATCCCCAGGGCTGGGGCTGGTCCTGCTCAGAGAGCAAGTCCTGTGGACCTCCTTTGAGCAATATTTCTGTAATTCCTTGCTTTTTTGGATGATGCTGGCTTTGTACAGTAAAACTGCTTCAGGAGTGCAGTCAGGTGGCCTCTGCGTCTGGGGAATGAATGTGTCTGACTTGCCTTGGCCCTGCTGTTAGGACAGGCTGAGGCTGATGGGAGGTTCCCATCAGGGTGGCTCCATGTTGGTAGCAGGGTTTGGGAGCTGTTTGGGTTGTTGCTGCCATATCAGGTGGTGAGTGCAGGGAGAGGCTGAGTTTGTCAGGATGGCCCAAAAAAACATTTTGGATGAGGAGGCATGGAGTGACCCCTCGTGCAGGATTCTGTGTCCTTGCTGTGCACAGCATATCTCCTCGGTGGTTTTGGCGAGTCAGAACACTTGAGTGGCACCAAGCCGTGGATACTTCTGAAAAAATAGCTGGTGGCAAGTAGAGAACCCTTCCTGGGCAGGGTGCTGGCAGTGATATTGCACAAGGAATCTGGAGCTGTAGGTGTGATAAGAGACAGAGTGGTGGCCTTGAACATGTCTCTAGATGCAGCCAAGATCTGCTGCCTGTATTCCACATAATTTTCCCTAAATACCAGCAGTGGGGTCTGCCGAGAGAGGGACACACAGTGCCCCTGGGGCTGCTCACTGCTCTGCTCTGCCAGCAGCTGCCAGCCCCGGGCTCTGGCCAAGTAGGGTGCTGAGGCAGAGGCTGGTTCCCAGATAATTCCCAGTGAAGAGCCTGCTCCTGCCCGCGGCTGAGTCACGGACCCGTGAGTAAGAGGCAGAGAAGTCTTTGCCATAGTAACGTCGGCGCTTTGTCACTGCATTAGCATGATGGGGAACTGCTGCTTCACACAGAAACGTGCGGTGCTGAATCGCTGCCGTGGCAGAGGCGCAAACGCTGGCAGCACCAGGGCATCACCGACAGGGCCAGGATGGGGCAAGGCAACCACAGAGCCTGGCATTGTTCCCACTGCCTCTCCACGCCTGCACAGGGCCCATTCTCAAGTGCCTTTTTTCCCTCTCTCCTGCCCAGTTTGATAAAAATAGATTTTGAGCAAGCAGCATTTCCAAGCAAAAAGCAGTTGTATTTGTTTGTTTTATCTGGAAGTTTTCTAAAGGATTGAAAAGTTGGGGGTGGGGGAAGAGGGGACCAGCTCTTCCCAGCACAGAGATCCAGCAGCAAAGTTAACGTTTCCACCACGGCTTTATCTTTTCATCCATGTAAATAAACGTCCTACACACATCACTCATGTGGGGTTTGCAGGGAGAGCCGGAGATGATGAGCCTGTTCCTACTGGTAATATTTACTCAAGCAACAAGAGCAGGAAACAATAGCAAAGCCGAGACTTTTCCTTTAGGTCTGCGGGAGGGAGCAGCTGTCCACACCCTCGTGGCTGTGGCACGTGCTCCAGCAAGGGAGGCCAGGGCTGTCTCAGGGCAAGCCAGGACACCGGGCAGTCACCTTTGGGATGCTGTGCTGCACAGAGCGTGCCCGCTGTCCATCAGTGACAGCTGCCCTGGCATGGGAGTCAAAGTTCTTTGGCAGCACCTGCCAAAGGGGACATGAAAGCTGGTGCATGAAAATGTTGGCTGGGCTGTATCTGGGGCATCAGCTTTGTTATCTGCAGATGAGCGTCAAGTCGTGGCCACACGTGTTTGTGTAGCTGGAGGTAGAGCCTGGAAATGCTCAGGACTGGCGCGTCACACATGTGTTGTGAGCAGACATGTGACCCCCAGGCTCTTGCCCGCCCTGCACTGGTGACCTCTGCATGCTTGTCCCTTGTCCATGTATCTGTGCCATTCTTCCCCTGAAGGCTCACTGCTGGCTGAGGCTGGAGCTCCATGTGGAGCCAGGCTGGCCATTGCACAGCGGTCAAAAGTTTTTGGCCAGCTGACACCACACTGCCAGGCTTCCAACAGGCGAGTCTGGTCCCCAAGACTGGTGCTCAAAGAGTTTACCCAGAGCAGGGGGTCCCTGGCAGCATGAGCATCCCTCTTGACCCTTTGGGCAACACCAGTGCTCTCTACTTCCCTGTAACTCGCCATGGGCTTTGCCTCTCACCATCCTCTTCCTTTGTTCCTTTTCCTCAGGAGAAAGAAAGGAATGCCAAGAGGAAGAAGAAAAAGGGCGCCGCTGTTCAGAACGAAGAAGCCGCCTTCCCTCCCGCAGCTGAGGACGAGGAGATGGAGGTGTCTGGGACAAGTGGCAACGAGGAGGAGATGGCAGAGGAGGCGGAAGGTGAGGCAGATGGGGGCTGTGGCAGGGGAATGTGCTCAGCTCTGCTGGCTTTGCTGCCCGATGGCAGCAGAGGCACCTCGCACGGCCTCTCCGGGGCTGCAAATGCCAGCACTCACAAGGGGCCTGTCACCCCAAAGTCACACCGAGGTGACAGTGTCTCACAGCACAAGGCACTCGTGGCATTTTGGATGCCTCTGGATTTCACGCTTGCAAGGAGTGCCCTGGATCACTGCCCTCCTCCCGTGTCTGTCTGATGGCTATTTTTGGGAGCCTTTTGGTTTCTGATTTCCATCAGCGTGCTCTCCAAGAGCACATAGCTTCCCTGGGCTCCTTGTAAATCACATTTCTTGGTGTTTTCCTCCAAAGGAGGGTCCCTGCGTGCTCTTGGACAGCCACCACTGTGGGTTCTCACAGAGCTTATCATGGGCTCAAGGAGAGATAACCCACCAAGGTCTGTGTGCACCCTTCCCATCAGGGCATTGCTGCTGTCCTGGGCAGTGAAGTTCCCAGAGCCCAGGGAACAGGGGGCAAAAAGGCAGGGGAAGCCGTGGTCTCCCACCAGCAAGGCTGATGCATCTTGGTGGGGCTTTTCCTCCTCCTTTCCCTTTTAAGGCAGTATTTTCCTCACTCCCAGCCATACCAAAGAAAGGAAACAACTTGAAAGTGACAATTTTCAGCTATTTATCGCTTCAAAAGCGCGGCAGTTTGGAGTTTAGAGAAAATGGGCACAATTTTCCAGCAATAGCCTATTTGACTTCTGTCAAAGTAATTTAATAACTTAACCAGCACTATGGCACCACACTGGTTCCTGGCCTTAGCACCCAGGCTAATGGGACTTGAAATGGGAAATCTTTTCAAATCGTCCTTGTGAGTGACTCATTACAAGGCAGATTCCAGGTAAATCTTTGTGCGAGGTGATACGTGACTCACAGGAGCAAAGTAAAAGGTAGTTATTGCTCTTTGTAAGAGTGCCTGAGAGGAAACATCATGATTTTGAGATTAGAGACGGATCTCTTGACATACTTCCGAGCCTTACTCTCCAAGCATCGGCTCTTGTTCTGCTGCTGGGGTGTCCTACAGGGCTGTGGAAAAGTGTGAGCAGGGGGGTGAAATGTAATGGGCATGGAAGTGCCAGGGTGGTGTTATGCAGGAGATGACTGCTGGCTCCAGGGTGACATTTGGGGATGCTCAGACAATACCATGGAGTTGGTGGGGCCATGTGGCCAATCCAGGGACAGGGGGAAAGACTTGGTGTGGGATTTATGGTGTAGACTATGGATTCAGCATCTGGAGGGAATGCAAGGGAGTCTAGAGCTTGGCTGAGCTTGGGATGAGCCACTGTTGGATGTCTCAGCATGGCATTTAGGGTAGCATCAAGTGGCAGTTGGGAAAAGTGTTGCCAAACACACTGTGCACCTTGTCCTGGGTGGGTGATGGGACACCTCATTTCTTGTTTGCATGTGAGATTGGAGAAGGCTGAGATTCCTGATGAGTGTTGCACGATTTTGCTCTGAGGAAAGATGGATGTGCTCTGATAATACGGCTTAGCACACAGTCCCTCTGTGGCACTCATCTCACCAGTGTTTGAAAGCTGGCTGTGCTGCTCTGGAGAGAGGCAAGTCAAGGAATGCGTGTGAGGAAGCCTTTGGGGCATGAGTATGAGAGCTCTGCCCGATGGGGACATGCTGGGATGGGACTGTGGAAATCTCCTGGTGTTTCTGGCCCTGTCCATGTTTGTCCGGCAGAGGCTTGGAGGGAGGGATCCTCTCCCCAGCTGTAGAAACAATCTCTTGGCAGCACCTGACTCTGAGCGGTGCACAGACGCTTGTGCTTCCAGCTCACATCAAGCCGCTGGTGGCAGATCTGGGAATGATCCTTCCCATGTAATAATTAACCTGTCCTGCAGCACTGCCAGCGCTTTGCTTTCACTGACCCTGACCTCCTTTCCTCTGCCACTGGTGGCTTAAATAACAACAAACACGTGTAGTGTTTTGGGATGATCCCAGCTGCCCCAGGGGTGGCGGAGCCAGGGACACAGGCGACGTAAGTCAGCGAGCAGGGTGCCAACGAGGTGCCTGGTCTGGGGCAGCAGAGCTGATCATGTGCCATGCATGGGTGAGAGGGCAAGAAGGGAGCAGATCTTATCCTGCAAGTCCAGCCAGCAGCCAGGGTTTTCCCTTAAAATCCAGCTTCCCAGTCACTCAGTCTCCAGGCTTTTGGGTGTGTGGTTTTGTGTTTGGGTGGGGGTTAACAGCTGTGCTGGGCAAGCAGAGAGGCCCCCAGAACAGCCCTTTGCTTAGCAGGCTCTGGATCTGGGGATCCCAGCACAGTTCTCCCAGCCCCGGGATCATCTCCCCCTCAGAGGGACGAGGGCGTTCTCTTCCCAAGGGAGGGGGTGGAGGCAGCGATATGGGAAGCAAGAATCTCAGGCTGATCCTTATTTTTATTTCTTCCCATTTCTCAGCTGCAGTAAATAACAGCTCCGACACCGAGAGCATTCCCTCGCCAAGGCCCGAAGCCAAAGAAGGAGGCGAAAACGGGGCCAAGGCACCACCCGGGCCGGGAGGTGACACCGGCACAGAACCGGCAGTCAAGTGGGAAGAAGCTACAACACCCCCCGAGGCTCCCTCTGCTCCCCCTGCCAACCCTGCTCCTGCTGCCAGCCCCCCGCCAGAGACAGCTCCCGAGCCGCCCAGCACCGAGGAGAAGGTGCCGGAGGACCTGGTGGTGGACGTGGTGAAAACGGAGGAGCCGGAGGAGAAGGTGAGCGAGGAGCCCTGCAAGAGCGAGGTGAAGAAGGAGGAGAGCGAAGAGAGCCAGGAGAAGGACAAGGGGAATGACAAGAAGGTGGAAAGCAGTGCCAGCAGCGCGGGGACAGGGGGGACGGAGGGGACGCCCAAGGCCGAGAAGAAGGAGAGCCATAAGGGCAGTAAAGGCCCCGGGGTGAACCCTGACAGCGACTCCAGCGCGACCTGCAGCGCAGACGAGATGGATGAGCAGGATGCTGTGGACAAGAGCAGGTAGGAGCGAGGAGAGAGGGCGGCAAGGGCATGACCCAAGGGCCAGATGAGCTTTTCCATTGTGTGTCACAGTGGCCATGGGTGCCTTTGTGAGCTCTTCCTTGGGAATATCACTGCTCAGGCACTCCTGCAGGCAAAGGGACTTCCCAGCTGTGTCCCCATGTGCCCCCAGCCCTTTGGCCATTGCTTCCAAAGGGGCTGTGACACAACAGGCAGTGTGATGTCCCAACGTACGGGTGCTTCTAGGACATGGCTGTGGGCAGATGTTGGGTGCAGAGCCACTGCATCTGCTGGTGGCAGCTGCCCATCTGGGTGACGCAATGGAGCGGGATGTGCCCTCGGGGACGGTGGAGTTCTGCTGGTTTGCCAGCATCCGGGGTTGGGAATGGTTTCTGTCTGAGTTGGCACTGGCAGGAGAAAAGTCACAGCAGGGATGTGTTCCCACTGCAGAGAGGGGGCGAGTTACTCCTTTGGCAGAGATGTTGCTCGGATCTGTAGGGGCAAATTTTCCATCCTGGCTATAAAGGCAGGAGAGTAATGTGGTCTATGCGAGCTTTTCTGGGACCATGCCAGTGCATCTTCATGTGAGCTACTGCAGTCTTGAGCCCCCCACCCATCCCTAGGCCTGGCAGCCAAGCACACCTCAGACCCTTCATGGATGGCTCTTGGGACAGGGAGGAGAAACACTGGCCTTCTCCATGGAGAAACATCCTGCTCCCCTCTCAGCTTTTCCCACAGAGCCCTCCCCACCCAAGAGCCTCACAAATTAAGAGAGAGTTTTCTGGTTTTAAAGAATACATATGAACGCGCACATCTTTGTAGCACTGAATTTTCTGGTGGCTCCTGGGGCTGGTAGAACTCCTGTGTACACGCTGCCATGGCATCCCACATCCAGCATCTTGCATCCAGTGTCATGCAAACCACATCCCTTCTGTGGGCTCACAGGGAGCAGTTTGGCAGCAAGATGGGTGCTGCCAGGCTGGGCAGGCTCTATGCAGCATTGTGGATGGGGTTATTGAAAAAACAACTGAGCAAAGCGGTGGGATGAAGTTGGAGGGAGCTGTTGTGCATCCCACCGCTCCAAACGGCCTCTGTGCTTCCGCTGTGATTGATTAAGGAGACAGTGGATGAGTGCTGCTGGTGTTGGAGCATCCTCTGGGTGCAGCCCCTCTCTCTGCTGAGCAGCTGGAAGCAGTGCTGGCCGTGCCAAGGGGTGGTGCGGGTGCTGCTGGCCCTGGCCCCATGGCAGGGCTGAGGCCTCTTGGCTCTGGTGCTCCTCTCCAGCAATGGCCAGAGTCCAGCACCACCCCTCCCCATCCTCCCGTCCTTCCCAGACAGGAGAAAACCTCCCAGTAAGGGAGAGTGAGGCCAGCAGGGCTGTCCTCCTCCAGTTTAACATTAACCCAACCGAAAGCAGGACAGCAGTGGCTTGTACTGACTTCCCAGCAGCAAAGGAGCAAGTCGTCTTGGGAACGACTTTTCCATCCCGGCTCCTCGCTGAGTCAGCTCCTATCTCTCTTGTCAAACAGTTACCAGCTTCCAGGAATATTAAACATTAAACAGGCGTCCCGCAGCTCCCGGGCCACTCCTCTTATCCGGTGTGGTGATGAGGCGCGGGCGATAGCAGAGCCTGCCGGCATGGGAAGGCTGCAGCTGACGCTGGCACCAAGCACTTCCAAACCCAGGAGCACCCACAGGGTTGATCCTCAGCTGGCTCAGAGCCTTTGGCACCGCCGTGCTCCCACTGGGGAGTCGGTGCCCTTCCCGGCCGTAGCTTTGCTCCCTTGCCTTCCCCGTGGGCCGAGGGCTGCTGGCCCGCAGGCGTTCCTGCAGCCGCGCTGCCGCAGCGTGACTCGCGCTGAGCAGGACCAGGCTGCCGCGTGAGCCGCCCCGTCACCGCATCACCCGATGCTCGCCCACCCACCCAGCACCAGCGGGGCGTGGGAGCTCTTCCCTGCGCTTGTGAAAGCATCAAGCTGTCCCCGGCATCTCCCAGAAGGGGACAGAGGGTGGCTGGGGTGTCCCCGTGGTGAGAAAGGAAGGAGTTCAGAGTAGGGGCAGCCTTTTTTTGGTCCTCCTGCAGTTCACACTAGCGAAGACATGTCCAGGATTGAGGAGGCGCAGCCTTAACTCATCCAAGCTGAAGGAGGCATCTGGTTGTCTGTGGTTGCATGCAGCGAGTGCTGCAGGAGGGCTGCTGCAAGCACAGCCAGGATGTGGTTCAGCAGGAGGTCACGCCAGATGGGGACATGTGAGGGAGGCCATGCACAGCTGCCGCTGCAGACCTGCAGCACAGAGAGGAGACACCTGCACTGACCATCCCTGTGCTGCATGTCCCGTTGCTGGCTCAGCCATAGGTGCAGGGACTGTGCCAGGCCAGCACCATGTTGGAGTCATGTTTGGCTGGGCCCTGTGTCAGTATGTTGGATCATCTGGAAGTAAAACTAGTCCCCATCCCTGTCGGTGGCAGGAGAAATAGTATGGGAAATGAGGTGTCCTGGTCCCAAAGCTTTGTGCCTGGGAGGGGACATTTCCACACTGCTGAGGCTTAGCCGTGAGGCTGCTGACCCCTTCCTGCTTGGTTTTCCCATCCTTCCCAATGCCATCAGCCATCTTAAGGCACTGGTGGTTGGGTTTGGGAGGCACTGGGTTGGCAGCAGGTGGATAAGAAATGCCGAGAGTTGTTCATACGGTGATTGCCAGAGCAAAGCACCCAACAGATATCCCATCGTCTGGCGCAAGATCTGCTGGGAGGGACGTAATAAATTAGGCAATTTGCATATTGATGAATTTAATACTGACTTTGGCTTCCGAAGCATCAGGATCCTGGAGGGCTTCAGGAAACCTGAAGATCTTGAGGGTGCTTAAAGGGACTTTAAGAGTGCTTAAATGTACCTCTTCAAACACCAATGAGTGCACGAAGCAGCTGCTGGGGTTGCAGTTCCACAGCTCAGCCTGGCATGAAGGTCTCGGGAACAAGTGCTGGGTGTCCTTGTCCCCAGCCCTGTGTCTCAGCAGACTTTGGGGCATTGCACCCTTCCAGGAGTGTGGCTTCACAACACCCATCCACGGGCAGACATCACTGGGATTATTTGAGGAGCAGTTCAAATTTGCTGCCCCTTGGTTGATCTCCCCTGGATGCCTAACCCTGGTCCCAGTGTGGAGGTGGATCCCCTTCCCCTCTGATGCCAGGCACTGTGCAGAGCTGGGGCTGGGGCAGTCCCGGCACCATGAGTTTATTCCCCACACATGGCCCCGCCACGCTTGTTTATTCATCCAAGGGTGAGCATGGAATGACCTTGAAATTTATAGGCTGAAGAGAACACTGAAATAACAGCTAAAGTAAACAAATCAAGCTGTAAAGCTTGAAAACTATGAACCAGCTTCAACAAATTGGAGTCAGGAGGGAGAGAAGGCAGAGATGGCCTGGATAGATGTTGTTCCTGGGATCTCAGCATAAGCTCAGGAGCTGGACACACGGAGGGTCTGACCCGTGGGCTTTGCACACCTCCATCCCACCCCATTATGGTGGCACCGTGGGATGCCCACCATGCACAGGGGCTCTGCGCGGCTGGCTGAGTGTGTCTACCAGGCAGCCCAGACTGCCAAGGGGAAGAGCAAGTGGTGAGGGTGCGGGGCTGCACAGCTGTTGAGTACCAAATCCCATCCAAATCCAGCCTCTCGTCTTTCAAGTGACCCAAGTGCCCCAGTTGCCTGCACGTGGTGGTTTGCCGCAGCTTTAGCACCTTGATAAAAGACAGTCCTTGAAGAAGAGTGTGAGGCTGATCCCCAGTGCCAGACAAGCACTTCATATGAGCTCCGGAGGGGATAGCATGATGTCCAAATGAAACCTGACCTGGTCACCTTTCTCCGTAATGCCCAGCTCTGGAGTATGTTCTCCTTCAGGTTTATTCCAGATGACAGCAGGTTTGCTAGAAATAGCACAGGGATGAGGGAAAGTGGGCTCAAGAGCCTCTTGAGCCAGACATAAGGGTCTTGTTTGAGCACGTAGTCCCGTGGGGGTTGTCTTTGAGCCCAGATTCCCAGCAGTGAGCAGCGGTCCAGCACAATCCTCTGTGATGCAGAGGATGTGCTCTAGGTTTGGCAGCACAAAACGGGTGCAGGATGTGGGGGAGCTGTGGGCCACAGAGCCTGAGCATGGCTGACGTGCATGTTTTGGTTCCAGGTTGCTGTCCCCCCGGCCCAGCCTGCTCAACACCACCAGTGACACCAGGCTCAACTCCTCGCCGCAGAAGCCACTGGACCTGAAACAGCTAAAGCAGAGAGCTGCTGCCATCCCTCCCATTGTGAGTACCCACTGGGGAGGGCTGGGAGCACAGCCTGTGCCTCGTGCATGTTCTCCCACTGGGCTCTGTGGTGTGCGTCAGGGTTGCAAGGATGTGCTAGTCCCTGGGGATGGCCTCTGGTCCACAGAGAGCTGTGCTTGGGCGGTGTGAGCCCCGGCCAGCCAAGGTGCTCCCTTGTGCAGAGCGTGTTCCCAGCTGCTGGAGCAACTCTGCCAGCAGCGTTTGGATGTCTCTTGAGCTCTTTTATCAGAAAATCGTGGGAGGTCTGGACAGAAAAAGCTTCTCATTGCCACATGACTGCTTGCCTCCCATTGCTTTAAAAAGAGAGAGTGCACCTTCCCAGCCCTGCATTTCATCTCGTGCTGAAGGATATCACCTTCCTCACCCAGAAGCTTTATTGGGTCCCCCTTTTTGGCTACCCAGTAGCCATGTATTGAAAGTACTGGTTCAGTGGGTTGGGCTGTGAGAAGAAGCATTCTGTTATCTCCAGGGTCAGCACCAGAGGAGCAGCGACACAGGGTGGGCAGGGAGGAAATCCCTGCTTTGGGTTTTCCATGCTCAGGGAGGACCCATTCCTGATGCTCTTCCAGTTTCCCATATTGCCACTTAAGATGTGGCTGCTCTAATGTAACTTCTGGCAAAAGCTACAAGTACATAACTACAGATTAGAGGTTTTGAACAAGTCTGACTCTTTCCTCTAGTATCACCAGCACAGAGCTGATACTCTTTGTCGAGGGCTTTTTTAATCCTCTGTGGCTAGTGAGCTTTGAAGCCCTGTTTGGTCTCTCCTAAGACTTGCTGTGATAGTGTGGGGCAGAGGCTTCTCATAACTCCTGATGTCTTCAAGATCATTATGGATGTCAACAGCACCTGATGAGTGTCAATTCTTACCACTTTGCAGATTTCTGAAGGTTTCTCAGAGGGGATACTGCAGAGTGGAAGCACGAAGCCTCAGGTGCCTCCCCACGCCTTGGCTCTGTACCAGCAGCAGATCACAAAAGCCCACGAGTCTGCCCGCGAGGACATGGCCCCGAGCAAGCTCTCCCAGTCCCAGCAGCAGCAGGTTGAGAAGGAGCAGCAGCAGCCCAGCAGCAGTCCCAGGGGGAAGAGCCGGAGCCCCGCTGTTGGTGACAAGGAAGGTAGGGCTGTGTGCGTGTCGCTGCATGTTTATCCGCCCGGGCTGTGCAGCTGTGTGCAGACAGCAGCTTTCCCCCTCTTAGGTGAAAGCTTGTTTCGTCCCCTGAAAGCTCTTTAATAGCATCTTGAGGCAGGACGAGAGAGGCATGGCTAATTTCCCATGTTCATTAGACAGTACATCATGTCTCATTGAGCCCACAGCAAACACCGGGCACTGTGGAGCGCCAAGGAGGTGAAGATTGCCTTTATTAGTGCCTGCCATTCACCAGAGAGCAGAGGGGCCTGGAGGCATGCCAAAGCTCTGGGTACAATGGCTCTTTTCTACCTTGCTGGCTTTCTATAAAGAATGCTTTTAATGCACAGCAGGGACCATTATTTCATTTAAAATCAATGCTAATACTGTGACTTGGAGTCCAAAGGTTCCTGTAAAGAATCCCAGTGCTTTCTCCCCGGAATAGCTCTGATGTGGTTTGGCTGCCTAATGAGCAATTCAGAGGTTCCCACCGTAGAGCATCTGAAACATTATTAGCTTGAGCACCTGGGGATCAAGGTTAAGGAGAGACGGGAAGTCCTGATGAGACCATCCTCTAAATGTGTTTTTAATCTGAGTGTTAGAGTCTGTTCCAGTTGAAGGTCTGTGTCCCTCCCCCCATAGCCAGCCTGTGGCTCACTTGTTAAGGAAGAGGAGATGCTGTCACAGTCAGGAGCAGGGAAGTTGGGCTTGGGTGGGTGCAATGTCCACCAGTGCTGGATCCTGCACAGGAATGGGCACAGCTGCAAAATTCACTTGCTTGTGCATGGAAGAGGAGGGTGGATAGGACTGCACCGAGGAGGCACTGGACTTGGGCTGTGATCTTTGCTGGAAAATCACTGCACTAGTTCATCCTTCGGCAGCCAGGACTGTCTCAGCCTGCTCTGCAGTGTCCAGGCCCAGGTAGTTATTCCTCAAGCTGTCATGTCCCTCTGGACAGAAGGATGTGCTTGCAAGAAGAGTTGGTTGCTGGCACTTGGCCACAGCTTTTTCAAACAATAAATAGCACCATGTGTGCATCACACCTTCAGAATGTTTTGCATATAAGCAAGGAAGGTGGCTGCTCACCTTGAAAGAAAGGGAGTTTCCCCTAAGTCGTGCTGTTGCCACCCGTGAAGTCCCATTTCCAGATGATCTTATCCTGCTGTGCTCCTGTTTGCCCAGGTGGAACAGTTTCCCTCTGGCTCTTCCCCCCGCTGTGGCAGGTAATCAGGTTTGATCTCCTGTGCCGTAATCCTGTGCAGACCTGATGCTGCACTGCTCAGCTTCCTTGTGAGCTGGGTGCCATGGCCAGCGTTCCAGCCCAGTGCTCTGCATCACCCATGTCCCAGAGCTGCAGCTCCAGCTTCCTCCTAGCCACAGGAGGATGAGGAGATGAGGCAGATTAGTGTGTGTGAGGTGCAAGGCAGGGTTTAGGGGTTGGAGTCAACCATGCCAGTCTGCGACCCGCTGGCACCATTATCAAATACAAGGATCTGTTATCCAGGTGGATCTTCTGTTGCTTTGTTCTCTGCAAAGCACTAATGATATGAAGCACTTTATTCTCTCTTCTGTAAAGCTCTGAATCTTTCATGTTAATGAAACTAATTATGCATCCCTATATCCCTGCAAACATCTCAGCAGGTCTTGGGCTCCAGCTGTGTGCTCTCCAAGTCCTGTGTGGCTCTGCATCTGTGCTGGGTGCCACAGTGGGTCTGGAATGCATGTGGATCCCAGGGAGACATAGGCTGGTCTCTGTTCATGATGGGAATGCATTTCCCTTTTGAAAGCCAGCAGGTTTGTGATGAGTCACCTCGAGGGGAGAAATCAACTCCCCCAAAGCCCTGATTTCAGTACAAGTATGGACTCAGGCACCGTCCCAGTGCTGTCTTTGCCTCTTGGAACACATCCTGGCTGTGGGTCAGGGGTTAGAAGGGAGATAGCCAGATAGTCCTGGCAAATCTGTGTGAATCCCTTCCCTCCCCTGCTCTCCGAGGCATCCCAGTGAAGTGGCAGGCATCCAGCCTGCAGACATCGTGCTGCCACATGGCTTGGAATTAAAAGGCAGAGTCCAGCACAGCCTGCAGAACTGCTCTGGAGAGCAGCCCTGTGCCACCTCTCAGCAAGGGGCTGACTCCACCAGAGCAGGTACTCCCGTTCCTCCCCAGCTCGATAAGAGAGCTTGAACTCCTACAATGGCTCCGGAGATCAACATCCTTCTCACCGCTCTGGAGCCGCTTCAAAGCCAAGTCTTGCACGCATCCTGGCCGAGGCGTTGGCTGCCTCGCAGCCACTGGCTGGGGCTCTATCGGCTTGGAGGGTGGCCAGCCAGCCATATCTTCCTGAGCACTGCCTTCCCTTCCCTGCCTTCCAAGAGGAGCTGCTAATCACAGGCTGGGCAGAGGCAGGCAGCCCTGCCTGGATCTCAGCGACAGGCAGACGGATCCCTTTCACCATTGCCGAGTTGCCGTCGGGCATATCTCTGGTTATCGCTGGGCGGTTGGAGTGCCAGCGGTATGTTTTGTGTTGATTTAGTTGTGTTTCATTTGGCCTTTGTAGGCGATGGGGAGCCAAGAGCATTAATTTGGATGACGGATCATATAAACTCTGACTCCTTCGCTCCCATTCCAGGGACTTGATAAACGGTAATAGGAACTCTCTCTTCCCCGTGTAAGTGCTATTTTATCAAAAGCTGGCTGAGTTATAGCCACCCTCTAATGCGGGGGCAATTAGGAACTGGCCACATTTCACAGGCTGGAGAGGCTCGCAGGGGAGGGGACGGCTCCCACGGGGAGGGGAGGAGGACGAGGCTCTCTGAGAGCCATCCAGGGTGCACACAGCCTTGGCTGACAGTGCCTTGGCGTCAGGGAGCATCTTCAGCTGGGACATCCCAGCACTGATTGCCCCCACACAAGCAGAGCTGAATGGGGCCGAGCTGAAGGGGAGATGATTGAGGAGTGTGGAAATGCCAGGGACTCTCCATCAGAGTGGAGGATGTGCCTGGATTCTCCTCTATTGGCAGGATGAAGGGATCCTCTCTGGGATCCCACGTGGGGAGAGAAGAGGCCCCAGCCAAGGTCTGTCTCCACTAGGCTGCAGAGGTGTGAGTGTCTGCACACCTCTGTGTGCCCAGAATGGATTTCTTCTCTCACCGAAGCAGACAAGAATAATCTCCCAGCTTCTGAGTACACTGAGCATTAATAACGATAATGCAGTAAAGCCTCATTAAATTGGGCCTCTGATAATCTGCTTGCCCTATTATTAGGCTTAGCAGGATTCAGGCATCTATTTTTATCAAAAATTGATGGTTAAAGGCTGGGTTCATTTGTGATTGCTATTGTTTACTGCCCAGTTTCTGATTTCTGGTCAATGCGAATGTTACACAGGTGGATCTGGGGAAGAAGGGCAGTGCAAAATGAAGTGTTTATTGATTACAAGCAAATCCTACCAAACCTGCTTCTAATCCATCCAGAAAAGGCTGTCTCATCCATCTGCTTAGCCAAGCATGAGGATGCACTTGGCATAGAGCTGGTGCAGATGAAGCCTCTCTTTTCCTCAGCATCTTCCAGCACATGGCAGGGTTCAGGTATTCCCAGCACAGCTTCTCCATCATTAAGCTCTCCTTGGGCTTCCATCAGCCTTTTTTATAGCCACAATGAATCCAGCCTGGTTTCCAGGATGCCCTGAACCAGGTAATTTCAGGAAGCTTTCCTGCCCTCAGCCCCTGTACCTCACAGAGGACCAGTGAGCTTCCCTCATTTCCCTGATTTGGTTGTTCCACAGAGCCAATCTCCATCTTTGTTTGCCTTTGACAGTCTCGTGCAGCGTGCTTGTCCCAGGTGTTCAGAGAACATCAGTGTGTTTTTCCCTCGCTGTCTGAGAAACTGATGCTGTTATTTCTCACCCCTTCCCACAGCCTACAAATGATTTCCAGCCAGGAGCCATCCTTTGAGAGCGGCTGAGCTTTCACGTCTCCATGTGATGTGCCCCTGCTGTGCTGGCATGGCAGTGGTCCTGGCAGTGGCCTGGGGCTCTGCGGGCACTCTGTGCCCAGCTGCACCCCACAGTGTAGTCACCAGCGAGCTGGTACCCTCTGGATGTCCCCCATGCACCAGAAATTGCTGGTTCTTGGCTTTACCCTCAGGGCTGGAGTTGGCACAGCATCATTAATCCTCCAGCCCTGCCATGCTGGGATGATGTGGAGCTCTGTGCACAGGCAGGAGCTGCCCTGGAGCAATTCACTCATGGCCAAGCCCTGGCAGGGAGCTGGACTCTGCACCCGGCTGCATGCCAAATGCCATCTCTCCTGGGTGAGGTGGGATGGCACCAGGTCCACAGAGCTCCCTGCTGGCAGTGAGCACCAGCAGAGCCACCAACACAGAACCACACTTCAAACATCTGAGTGAAATAAATGCTGTCAAATCCAAGCAGTGACACTGAGCTTTTTCCCTTTAGTTTGGTTTGGGGAGTTCAGCCCTCACCTCATGGCCAGGTCAGACTGAACTGAAGCCATTTCCTGTGCTTGGAGCTGGCTCTGGCTTCCCTACCCATGCTCACAGGGACCCCTCACCCATGCTGGCCACTGACCACACAGTTTCTTTGTGTGTCCCTTGCAGAAAAGTCCGTGCATTTCTCAGCCATCGCAGAGGCTCAGAAGCTGAGCGCAGAGTCGATGGCTGCCTCGTGCTGGCCCCCTGTCCTGTCCTACCCCCGGGATGTGATCAAAACTTCTCCCCAGGCGGAGCCCCACTTGTTCCAGTATAACCCACCAGGCAAGTAAAACCCACTGGCTGCACGGCATGTACCTCCTCCGCCTGACCTGGGACTGAGCACAGAGGCTGTGCTTGCAGCCAATATCATAGGTTGGGCTATTTAAAGGTCCCAGGGTAGTCAGCTGTGTCTCCCACCTCTGGCTGGGGCTGATTTAGGGATGTGGTTTGTCACAGAGCAGTGTGGGTGCAAAGTCAGGCGGGTTTTATCCCTCACTGTGCTGTCTTCTCTGGCTGGAGGGCAGATGGATTGGGTGCAGCTCATCCTCTGGCTGCAGAGGGGACAAGGCAGTAATTTAAACTATTCCAGTCCTTTCCAAAATGACCATGTGACTTGGGGCTGACCAGGTCACTGCGTCCAGCCCCTGCTCCCTCCCGTGCCCCTTTGCTCTCCGATGGCTGCAGCTGCTCTGCCTGCCCTGGGTCTCACTAACATTTGTGTTTTCCTCACAGGACACCCCATCCCTCTAAACCTGCATGAGAGCTCTCGCTCAGGGCTGCAGAGACTAGCCAGCATCTCCAACCCTCCTCCCCTCATCTCCTCCGCCAAGCACCCCTCCGTGCTGGAGAGATCCGTCGGATCCATTTCCCAGGTAGGGTATTGATGGGTGTGAGAGGTGGAGACGCCTCACAGGCACCAGGTTGCTCCTGACCTCTCCTCTTGCCCCACAGGGAATGCCCATCCAGCTCCACACACCCTACAGCCCCGAGCACACCAAGGTCCCCGTCGGTTCCATCACCATGGGCCTGCCACTAACCATGGATCCCAAGAAACTGGGTAAGGAATTGAGAGGCAAGTTGTTTCTCACATGCTCTGAGAGCAGCAGGGAGAGAGCTTGCCAGCAGCACAGGGCACAGCAAGGGAGCACAGAGAGAACTGCTAAGAGGATGAAAGGATTAGTCCATCAGGAGAGCAGAGACACAGGGAGCTAAATTTGTGCAGTATAGGAAAGCAACAACTCGGTCAGGGACGCTTCCCAGCCTATAAATACCCTCCAGCTAATACTGTGATCGAAGGAAGGAAATATATTGTTGCTCCCCAGGCTGGTAGGATAAAGAGTAAATGGCCTGAAGTGAACAAAGAAAGTGTTTAGTCTGCAGATTTGGAAGCTTTTCTTAACAGCAGGAGGGAATGGGTGAGGGATCAAGCCTGGGGAGGAGGGATATGAGCTCTGTTTCCCACTGTGTGTGGGTCCTGCTATAAACCAGCACAGGGTTTTCAATGTCAGCTCTGATCCTGGTGTGGGCAGTGCCTTTGCCAGGGCAAAGGATCTGGCTTTTCTCAGTGGCATTTGTGTATTCCCTGGGGAAGCCCATCCCAAAGAGCTGGGAATGGGAAAAGTGCTGAGAAGGTTCCACCTCAGGGCTGTGGCCCTACGTCCTGCACCTGTACTGATACATGGTTAATGTTTTCCAGTGCCTTTTCCTGGAGTAAAGCAGGAACAACTTTCTCCTAGAAGCCAGGCCAGCCAGCCGGAAAGTCTGGTTCTGCAGCCATCCCAGGAGGGCTCCATCCTGCGGGGTGAGGACCTGGAGCGGGAGGCACGTGCCCCAGCTGTGGGAAGGGAGGGATGCTGGCACTGCCAAGCCTGGTGAATGTCACACTGGCTGCAGCTGCCCAGTGATCTCAGGTTTGATTTCTGAAGCTGTGCCCAGCCAAAGGGGTCTCTTTGCCCCTTTTCTCTGTCACCCCAAATCACAGCCTCAGGCATTGATTCTGGTGGAGGTTTTGTGTTAAAGGGGCACCTGAAAATCTGTTGCTTAAGACAAAGCAAGACCTGTTTAAATTACATTAATTGGTATTTCCATGCTCTTCTCTGTTGCTGCTGCAGCTGGACAAGGGCCCCATTTTGGTTAAATACAGCCCTCATGGGTTTCTTTCCCATTAGCCAGGCAGAAGAAAATAAATGCAAAGGTGTCACTTTTTAGCGCAAACTCTGGTTTATGAACCCCCCAGCGAGGCAGTCAGGAGCCTGAGTGTGGTGGGCTGGCTCCAGCCCAGGACAGATCTGTGTGAATGAACTGAAGCTACCCTGAGCTGTATCTCACCACAGATCTGCTCTGATCACATCAGGAGAAGCTGAGCCAGGCTGTGCTTTCTCCCAGGCTCATAAATCTGCCCAGCCCCTCCACAAAGACAGCAGGGAGCTGATAGCCTCAAAATATGTATCTTTTACCTCCAGTTCTGCAAGGCATGGGATTGAACATCGACATCTCTTGGAGGGTATCCCCCCGGTACCCCAGCTTGCTAGGGACTGGGTCAAATCCTGCATGGGTTTTGTGCAAATCCAGCCCCAGCTCACAGGCTGTGTGTCCTACAGGTACTTCCCTCAGCTCTGCCTCGGGAGGAAGCATCACCAAAGGAACACCCACGTCCAGACCCCCTCCAGAGTCACCCATCACCTACCGAGGGTCCATCACACATGTAAGTCCCTTGTCTCCCACGGGTTTGCTTCCTGGGTGCTGGCAGCTGCAGGTTGTGGTGCTGGACACAGGCACTGGGGTTTGTGGGGCTCTCTGGCTGTGCAGCACAGGCCTGTGCAGCAGCTCTGTGATGGTCCCACCCCATGGAGCCCCTCAGAGCGGTCTGCAAGCAGCCTCCACTCAGGATGGCATGAGTGGAGACTGCAGAAGAGCAGAGCCCAACAAACAGCAATGCAGCCTTTAACACGTTTAAATCCTGCTTTGCTTTTTGTAGTTATCAAGAATAGAGGCAAAAGCAGCTGTAAATGGCTTTGGGAAAATCATCTTGCCAGGGCAAGGAAGTGGAGCTGAGCAAAGGAGATATAGGTGGAGGGCCCAGGCCAGGTGGAGGAGGGAGGAGGCTGTGAAGGGCACCTAAGGTAGCGAGGGCTCCTGCCAGGGCTGAGTGTGCTGTGCTGGGGGTCCTGCCCAAAGGCTCTTCAGCAGGAAGATACTTTGGCCTTAATCTCCACCATCCATCTTCAGAAGAGCAGCTGGCAAGCGGGCGATAGTTTCTTGCAGTGTGAGTTATTGCTCATCTGGTAACAGAGCGGAGAGCATTAAAAAAAAAAATCTGTTTCCCGTGGGGATTTTATCTGGCCATCATTCAGATATTTAAAGACACTCAGGCTCCAATTTTTGCCTGCCTTCTTCAAGGAGTATGACCATGTTTGCTTTGGTGCTGGGGACCTGATCCTGAATCCTGGCCCAGAGCAAAGGCTTAGCTTGCCTGGTGCCCTGTGTCCAACATCTGCCAGGAGTGGGTGCTCAGGGACTGAAAATAACCCATCAGAGCTCCATCCTCTCAGATGCGCCTGCAGCAGCTGTGGGCAGCAATGGGTGGAAGTGAAGGACCTTGAGCACCATGTGCCAGTTCAGAAGACAGGCAGAGTTTGTTGAGACATAGTTTTACATCCAGCTAGTGAATCCAGCCAGCTAATGAATCCATCCAGATCTCTTTGTTCGGCTTGGGATTAAGGTGCCAAGCCTGGACCCAGGGCATTGCCTGGCTCTCCTGCTGGCCCAGCAGCCTCCATCCCTCTGATCCTGCTGGGGAGAAGGAGCCCCCTGTTCTGGCAGCAGCTCCTGGTACCAGAGCTGATACTCGATCTCAGATTAGTCATCCAGTTCACAGGAAGCAGATCTTGAATATATGCTCTCTGCTCTGAAGCCATCTGTCATCGCTTGCTTTCACATCCCCTTGGAGCACGTCTGTGGAAGGGAGGTGACTTACCTGGGGCTGGGAGAGCCATTAGCTGTGCCTAGGTCTACTGCAAGGGTGAATGACCAGAGCACTGAACCCACGTGCTGGCATGTCCTGGGTGTTGGGGACAGCTGGTACTCTGAGGGCTTGGTAAAGAGCAGGGGCATCCCCAGCAGGGATGGGGAAAGAATGGCACAACCTGGGAGTAGCAGCAAAGCTGATGGGGGCATCATGTCCCCCAGGCTTCCCCCAGGCATCAGTCCCAGGTCTTGCTGGGGTTAAATGAGCAGAGTAGGCAGGTGTCAGTCAGGAGTGTCACTCTGCCAGCATCACTGTGCTTTCCCAGAGGTGAGGAAGGGGGACTGTCACCGCGTGGTGACTGTTCCCAGTTGGCACAAACAGATCGCAATGGCAGAAGGGTGTTAATAACAAGCAACTCTTCAGGAACATCCAGCTCTGTGTGTTTCGAAGGGGATCCGGGGGGCAGGTGCTGTGAGCTGTGTCTGTGTGTGCCTGTGGTGGAGGAGAGGTTTCAGTTCACATGATTTGTGGGGGGAGCCCGATGCTGTTCCTGTTGGAGAGCTAAGGCAGGCTCTGCTCCCTGACCTGCTCCGGGACCGGTTTCGTTGTCGCCTGCCATCTCGCCCGGGCGCGCTGCCAGCCACCAGCTCCTGCATGCAGGCAGCTCGCTGAAGGTCATGCTGCTGCCAGCAGATGTGCCTGGGTGGGCAGGACATCTCTGTGGCTCCTGTGCCAAGCTGGAGAAATAGGCTGCAGGGAAAAAGGGAGCAGTGCCTGCTGTCACTTAAGGTGTCCCCAGGAGAGCAACAGCCCTGTCACCCAAACCTGGGGAGGGGGAGCAGGCCAGGTAGCTTACTCCAAAACATGCAGGATGAGAACTGCTGAACCGCCTCATCCCAGGCATCTTCCCAGCAGCCTCACACAGATCACGTACCTTTTTACCGCTCCTCGTTATCATTCTCATCAATAATTAAGCCGCGAGTCCCTCGCTGTTGGCTGCGCCAGGAAGCGGAGGCCGGCTGTGCTCCCTGCGCTCAGCTTCCCGCGAGGAACAGCCTGTCCCTGCGCGGCGCTTGCTTAATTGGTTGTGACACTGTTAAATATGGATCTTGGTGGCTTTCCAAGGGCACCCCGGCAGAAGTGCTGTACAAAGGAACCATTACCAGGATAATCGGAGAAGACAGCCCCAGCAGAGCAGAGAAGGCGAGGGAGGATGCCGTGCCCAAAGGACATGTCATCTATGAAGGGAAGAAAGGCCACGTGCTGTCCTACGAGGGTAAGTCCTAATCCTCTGCCTTTTTGGGGCAGACGCCAGGGGTTTGTGCCACTGTGGCTGGGACTTGGGAGCTATTTGAGGAAAGGCTGACAAAGTACAACGGGCCAGCCTCATGTCTTTGCTTCCAGCATTTCTCTCTTCCCACCCTGGTGTCCTGTGTCCCTCTGTCCCATGTGGTTCTCTTGCCTTAGAGACAGTTTGCTGGCAGGCAGGGTTGCAATGCTTTTGGCTGGCTTTGGGAAACAGGGAAGAGGAGAGGACCAGATGGGAAGGTATTACCTTCTTCCCTAGTATCCTGTGCTGATTGAAAACATGAGAGCATCCCCAAATTCTTGGGCCAAGGTGGACCTGCAAGATGGAGTCAAGTCAGGTCGTTCGGCATAAAGGTTTATTTGTACATCAGATTCTCACCTGCATTGACTTGGGCACTGTGAGGCTTTTCCAGCATGGGGCTGCCCTGCGGGAATCCTCCTGGAGCCATCCTCAATATCTGGTGAGCTTTGCTAGAGCTGTTGGAGGTGGTGAAGCCATTCCTGCATGCCACAAGGAGCCTGTCTAGGGATGTGTTGGCTGCTGCTGCACCCCCACAGCACGGGAACGCCTTTCTTCGGTAAATGCTGGCAGTGTCTCACTGCCTTAGTGGTACCAGCAGGTGGTCACCAGCTGCTCCTGCCTCTGCGCCTGCTCAGCCCATCACAGCACTGGCCATCAAAGCTGCTCTGCGTGTCCCAGTGCCTCCCGTTGGAGATAAGCAGATGTTCCTCTCCAGTGAGGCTGGAAACAACTTTCCTTGCCTTTCACCGTGTGCTGGATTGGGCACCTCTGTTCAGGTCAGGCCATGGGGACAACTCTCAGGCTCCAGTGGATGTCACCTTTGTGTGCATCCTGGAATCACAGGGACCTTTCAGGACAGGGCTTTGTGCTGTGCCTCTCGCCTGCCACATGGAAACCGGCTCATAGCATGTCCCCCCGGGTCCACTGTCAACTCTAGCCCAGATAAGTGTCACCGTGGATGACTTGTCTCTGGATGCCCTTTGGGACAGTTGGCAAGGCTTGGACCAGGCAGGACGCAGGAAGTGTTTCAGGACTTGTTTGTGCAAGAAGCTATTTTAATCACCTCTGCCCGGGCTGGGGGTCAAACGAGGCTGATCTCAAAAATGGCACCATCAGGGAGAGATGGGGAGGGCTCCCAGCAGTGAGGGAGCTGGGATTCTGCTCCATGCCATGAAGGAGAACTGCAGACCAAACTCTTCCTTGTTATTTGTGGCAGCCCGAGTTTCCTTGGCTGCAGCCTGTGCCCATCACATCTCATGCTACCCCCCATGGACACGGATGAGGAATTAATTCCTTCCTCTCCCCAGCAGCCTTTTACATGCTTGATAGCATTTAGCACATCCCAAGTGATCCACGAGCTGCTGCAGCCTCGCCAGCCCTGCCTCTGTCCTTCCCCCCATAGAGCCTGGTGAGGCTGAGCAGCCCAGGAGCAGAGGAGTTAAAAAAAAAATTAAATAAGAAAACTGAAACTGTTGGTGATTATGAATTTTGGCAAGCAGAAAAAAAATTGCAAATTCTTTAGTGTCATGAGGGTGCTTAAAATAAAAGAGCTGTAATGAGACGAGATCCTGTAGCATGTGTGAGCTGAATTGTGCTAGATTGGTTATTCTCATCCTGCATATGATTGCTGATGGCTGCTGCAAGGCGAGGGACGTGGGTTTGGAATGGTTTTCTTTCTGTTTAGTCTCTCTTCTCCCTCACGCCCTCCCCCTGCTTCCCGGTGGTACAAAGGGTGCCTGGGAGCACGTCCCCTCCTGCAGGAGGGCTGGTGGCAGCAGATGTGCCGTGATGACAGGGTGCAGGCACATCGCCCGCGTGGTGCTTGGCGGATTCTGAATGTCACCCCCGGATTTCTCCTGTCAAATGGAGATGAAGCAAAGGCTCAGGCACGGACCCCTTCTTGTTTCCCCACACACAGCCCCAAACACTTTGTGGATTGAGTGGGTGCTGATTGCGGAAACCAACAGTGGGTGTGAAGTTGTAATAATCCCATTTTATTAATTACTGGTTTTGCAGAGGAGGAGTTTTGTTCCTGATTGTCCACAATAGAATTAATGTTTTTAACTTCCCTGCTTTCTCTAATTGTACAACCACCTTCTCTGCCCACAAAGAGGAGGATCAGGGCACTGGTGATCCTTGGCAAGGGCAGCCTGGCTTGGGATGATGGGCAGAGGCATTTCATCTCCTAGCTGGCATCCTGTTTGGAGCTCATGGCACAAACCCGAGGCGTTCAGCTGGATCAGAAGCTGCTGAATTCACAGCTCGCTGCGCATGCTGGGTGCCCATGGCCCGGGGTGGGTGTGATGTTTCCTGCCACGGGCAGGGCTGTGCTGGCAGCAGGGCTGTAGCTCAGGGCAGATGTCCACTGCTTGTTTGCAGGGAACCTGCTCCAGGTTTGGATCAGGGGGTAGTCAGTGGTCTCTCCTCACTTTTAGTGCTTTCTCCATCAGTCCTGCTTGGGACTTTGCACCATCTCTCCCAGTTCCTATGTGTGCTCAGTGCTGTTTCAAAGGAATCCTTCTCATCTTTGCTTCTCCTCCCTTTTCCCTGATTTTCTCACCCAGGGAGTGTCTCGGCAAATGTTAAGGCTGGCCAAGATCCCAAACAGTAGGTGTCTAGCAGAAATCAAAACAAACAGGGAAAAAAAACAAAGCTCCCCAGACCCAAAAGGCCACGTTCAGTGGAACCACAGCTGCTCCCACTGGCTCCAGGCTGTCCTGCTGCCCACAGGATGACCCCACCAGGGAGGGAGGGAATGGGACACGACAGGGTGGATGCTCCTGCCCAAGCAGGAGGCACAGATCTGGAGTCTGAGGCAGGCAGGGAGGGGAGAAAACACCAGCTGAATTTCCTGGAAGCTGATCCCGTGCAATGTTTCTGGCACTGCATAGTGGTGGCTGATGCTGGGATGGGATCTGACCCCTCAGCAACACACACAAACAGCAGTAAACACCTTCTCTTGGCCCCTGCTGACTTTCCATGCTCATGGTGGTGTCTCTTGGTGTGTCTTCCCCCAGGTGGAGTTGCTGCTTCTCAGTGTCCCAAAGAAGACAGCAGAAGCTCGGGAGCTTCCCATGAGACCACAGGAACTAAGCGGACCTACGATATGATGGAGGGGAGGATCAGCCGGGGCTTATCAGCACGTGATAGCTTATCTACCAGCATTGAAGGTGGGTCTGGATGAAACCTTTCACCTGTGTTATGTTAGTGACCCGTGGGGACCTCATCTTGTCTCCTGTCTACATGATGCATCTTCCTGTGCTGGTGTTCTGGCAGTGCTTGGCTGGTATCTCAACAGGACAGCATCTGACCAGCATGGGAAAACAAGGAATGTAGATTGGCCCATTTGCCTTGAGTGTCTGTCCTGACAGACCAGCTTCAGGAATACAAAAGACAGAAGCACATTTTTTTAAGAAAGGAAAAAATTAATAATTTAGACATTGTTGGTGTTTTTCCTCGTTGTCCCAGGTGTCCCTGGTCACACTGTGATGTATTCATTGTAAATTAATTGCTGTGTCACAGCCCAACTTTCCCTCTTGGATCTGTTCTAGGTCTCATGGGTCGAGCAATCCCTCCAGACCGACACAGTCCCCATAACCTAAAGGAGCAGCATCACATGCGGGGCTCGATTACACAAGGTAAAGCCTGCAAGCACAAGATGGGCATGGACAGAGGTGATATGGGGAAGCATCTCACATCTATGATAGGCTCCTTGTTCTCATTGTTGGGGTAGGACGGGAGGAAGTAAGGATGGACACATCAAGGATCAGCTGCAGATCTTTGCAGGCCCTGGGTTGTGCTCAGATTTTTAGTCTTGCTCAGCTTCTACCAACCTAAATCCAGCCTAAAGTCAGGAACAAAATCATCAGTGATTTGCATGAAGCAGGATGAACTTAGTGTGAAATGGGTCCAGAAAGTGGTGGTAGATGTGAGGTGGACCAGCTGCATTAGCAGTATAGCTGCTCTGTGGGCTCACTTGGGTACCAGTCCCCGAGTTACATGTGTTAACTGGAGATGCCCTTGAAGTGAGCATCCCCACAGGGAATGGGAGTCCATTGTCTGTCTGTCTGGGAAATCTCTCTCTGCATCAGTTTTCTGCTTGGGGATTGCAGGAATACCTCGGTCCTATGTGGAGGCCCATGAGGACTACCTCAGAAGAGAAGCCAAACAGCTCAAGAGGGAAAACACTCCACCAAGGGACTTATCTGATGCCTACAAGGTCAGATCTCACGAGGGCCTTACTCCTCTGAAAATGAAATCAGCCCATGAAGACCTGGTAGCCACGGTGAAAGAAGCAGGAAGATCAATCCATGAGATTCCCCGGGAGGAGCTGAGGCGAACACCAGACATCTCTCTGACGAGACCTCTGAAGGAAGGTTCCATAACACAGGTGAGTATGGAGTGAGCAGTGGATGAGATCAGTCCTGCTCAGACTCCTGTCCTTGTACAGATCCTGGGAGCCATTCCCAAGGTAGAGCAGAGACAGCTTTGGGTTGCATCACTGGTAAGAACTGACACTCTGCTTGGGTAGAGGTTGTCTTGTCCCATCCTTTGAAGGGATCCCTTCCAATCCAAACTGCCCTATAATCCTTCCCAGCAGATAAATACAAAGCCCATGGAGCCCTTGGCACGTTAAGAAAGCAGTGGTCCATCTACATGTGTCAACAAAAGGGGACACATTTGCCTCTTTTTCAAGGACAGAGTCAACTTGGTGCTCTTGGCACTTGTGACTCTGGATGCTCATAAACTTGGTCTCCTCCCTTCATGGGCAAGTGGCAACCCAGCAGGGCCAGTAGTTAGGATGAAACATGGCATGCTATCTCCTGTTGGTCTCCAAATATTTGCAGGGTTCCCATGGCACCTTGCAGTCCTATCCCATTTCCCAGTGTGTGTAGGAGAGAGGCGTGATGGGCACAGCCAGCCTTCAGCAGTGACTCATCATCATCTTGTTGGAGCATAACAAGGCATGCAAGATGGGCCCTCCGCCCTGCCCTGTGCCGAGTGGTTATCTCTGCTTTGCCCATGGCTGTTGGCTGTTTGAGCGAGGAAGCTGTGTATTGACCCACTGCATGAGGCATCCTGAGTCCTGTTGAAACTCGGTGGGATGCAGTCACTGGGCTCCTTCTGTTCTACATCCCTTTGATGTCCCCTCTGCCTCCTGTCCCCAGGGCACCCCAATGAAGTATGACAGCGGCTCTTCTTCCTCGAGTACCAAAAAGCATGATGTGAGGTCCATCATCGGCAGTCCCGGCAGGACTTTTCACTCTGTGCATTCTCTGGATGTCATCCAAGACCCGAGGAATCTGGAGAGAGCTTATGAAGAGAGCCTGAAAAACAGGCCAAGCCCTGTGACAAACTCGGGTGGCTCCATTGCCAGAGGGGCTCCTGTGATTGTACCTGAGCCAGGCAAGCCCCACCAAAGTGCCCTGGGCTATGAAGACCACCAGGCAGGGCACAGCACGGCGTTCAGCAGCCACTTGCACAGAGGGTCTCCAGTCTCCACGCGGGAGTCCACACCACGGCAGCACGAAGGTACTTGGCAAATTTTTTATTTGATGGTAGGATTTCTAACAACCAAGCAGGTGAGGTGTGCGAGAGGTGGCTGCTGACCCCACCTGCCTGAGTGGTTCCCAGCAGGTGCCTGTTGAACCTGTTCTTCCCAGTACCCCACGCCCACGGCTGACTCACAGCACTGGAGTGGCTGCCAGGGACAGCTGGGGCTTAGTGCCCATCCTGGGGGTGCTCACACTGTTGAATTGAGGGCACCTCACCTGCACCAGGGTAACCAAAGGGAGACTTGGGCTGTGGCTGGTGAAGCCAGTGGTGTTTTTAAGGTGTCTTCCCTGTCCCAGCAGTGGCCCACAGCACGCTTTTTTCCATAGGTGGGCAGGAAAGCAGTGCTTGGGACACAGGGTGGGAGATGTTCACACTTGTCACTCACACCAGCAGTGACCTCCTTGTGCTGAAGAGCATGGCAGCAAGGCTGCACCACCGGCTGCTTGTGCAGGCCAGGGTGAATGCACAGATTGCCCAGCATGGATGTGCTGGGGTGGAGGGATGATTTGGGAAAGGCCTCTCTCCCAAGGGATGACAGGGACTTGGCCTGCCTCAACCTTGGTGGTGTAACAGGGCATGGCAATGCAGGGAGGAGGGAAAGGTCCCTTGAGTTCAGGGTAGCTACGATTGTCCCTGTGGGACATGCTTGGCTTCAGGCGTCTGTTGGGGACATGGCTTGGCCTCAGCACTCAGTCTCTGACTCATTTCCCTCTCCTCTCTGCAGGGAGCATCACTGCTGGGAAGCCAGTGTCCCAGGACAGAAAGATCACCCCCACATCGAGAGAGCTCACCAACTCCAAGTCTCCTCACGCCCCCGTGCCCGACCACCACCACCCCATCTCCCCGTACGAGCACCTGCTCCGCGGCGTGAGCGGCGTCGATCTGTACCGCGGACACATCCCGCTGCCTTTCGACCCCGCCGCCATCCCCAGGGGAATCCAACTGGAAGCAGGTACCTTTGGTGAAGGCACAGTCTGTTATTTGCCTTCTCATGCTCCAAAAGCCTGAGGTCTCTGGGGCTTCACAGCTGCATCCTTTTCTTTCCCAGCTGCTGCTTACTACCTGCCAAGGCACCTGGCTCCGAGCCCCACGTACCCACACCTGTACCCCCCGTACCTCATCCGGGGCTACCCGGACACGGCCGCCATGGAGAACCGCCAGACCATCATCAATGACTACATCACGTCGCAGCAGATGCACCACAACGCCGCAGCCACGGCCATGGCGCAGCGGGCGGACATGCTGCGCGGGCTGTCACCCCGAGAGCCCTCCCTCGCCCTCAACTATGCAGCAGGTCCTCCCAGCATGCTGTCCAGGGGTTTGGGAGCAGTTTGGGAGAAGGAGGCTGGGTGAGGCTGGCACTGCCAGCTCCAGTGTGGCCAAGCTGCAGCAGCTCAGCGTTACTCTGACAGTCCTCTTGCTTCTCTCTCCAGGCATCATCGACCTGTCCCAAGTGCCACACCTGCCCGTCCTCGTGCCCCCTACCCCTGGCACCTCTGCCACCACCATGGACCGCATCACCTACATCCCTGGACCCCCACAGACCTTTGGCAGTCGCCACAGCAGCTCCCCACTCTCCCCAGGTAATGCTGCAGGTTGCTTTTCCAATGGGAAAATGGTTGAGCAGGATGCCCATAACCAATCCAAGGCCATGGGCTCAGCACGCCTGGGCAGATGAGGAGACTGCAAATTATTTCTGTCTCAGGGACCAGTCGACTGACTCACTCTCTCCCTGCTTGTTGAGGGCTTCCTTGCTTTTCCCCCTTCTTCCCCAAAGCACACAGCTCTGTGGAAGGTCATACCCTGGAGATGGCGCCAGGACAGCTATTCCATGATTTGTCTGGGTTTTGTCTCACGAGGTTGCCCTCGTCTGTCCTGCTCCAGGTGACCTTGGATGGAGCCATTCCTTATCTGCTCTGCAGACACAGCGATGTGAAGAGCAGGCAGCATTCCCAGGGGGAATTGCTGTGTCTGCAGCCCTCTCACTGCCTTTTGCTTGGGTTTCAGGAGGGCCCACGCACATGACCAAACAGTCAGGATCATCGGTGTCTGAACGGGAGCGGGAACGAGAGAGGGAGCGTGAAAAATCCATCCTGGCCTCCACCACGGTGGAGCACGCGCCCATCTGGAGACCAGGTAGGCTGGGGAGGAGTCCAGCACCACACCTTGGGGCCAGTGCTGGCTGGAGCTAGAATTATTGGACAAAGAGCTAAAGAAGCCCTTCCTTGTGCTCTCCCCAGGTACAGAGCAGTCCAGCAGCCGTTCGTCCTCCCACTCTCACAGCCACCAGCACTCTCCTGTGTCACCCCGCACCCACGAGACCATCCAGCAGCGCCCCAGCGTGCTCCACAACACGAGCATGAAGATCATCTCCTCGGAGACCCCCACCCCTTCTGTCCTACGGTATGCTCCCCCCACCGTGGTTTCCAATGCTTGTCTGAAGCGCACCAGCACTTTAATTAATGAGCACCTCGGAAAGGAAGGAGGGAAAATTATTTTTCCTTCAGTCCCAGTGGGAACAGGAGAGGGAAGTTGTGATGGGGAGAGGCAGATTTTGTGCCCCAATTCTGTTGCTTTTCCTCATGGCTTTTCCTGCTACCAGGAAAAAAAGGACGAGCATGCCTGTGCCCAAATACAGGTATTGCCCTCTTGCTGAAGATTGCCTGGTGGTGGAGTTATCAAGGTGGACCTGTCCATGGGTTTTATGTTCTCCAGTCAATGCATTCAGACCCACTACCCTGTGGCCAGTTACTGTGGTGGAGGCTCCATCCCAGCCCTCCTCACTGTCCCTACATGGAAGGAGCTCAGCCAGGCAAAGCTGAATGCTGAGGCTCTGGTGTACAGCATTCCCTTTCTCCATGTGCCTCTCTCATCTAGGCCTTGTCTTCATTTCCTTCCAGATCCTCCTCCACCACTACCACGTCGCCGATCCGCTCTGCCGCCTTCCCCTCGGCCTCCACCCTGCGCTCCTCGCTCAGCGCGGCCGACGGCTACGCAGCCCCGCTGGACCCAGCCGTCCTGCAGAAAGAGGCCTCGAGGGTGAGGGAAGCCAAGACAGAACGAGCCCAGACTGACAACAACGTCTACACCTCAAAGCTGCCCAGTGGGGCCAACCTTGAACAGTCGCCTTCGCCCATTAAAGCCATGGAATCAAGACCTTTGCCTGCCTCTGGTTCTTCTCATCACTACGGCAGAGGACAGGGGAAAAGCCAGCAGCACCACCACCCTCTGGACCAGCAGCACGCAGCCTCAGGCTCTGAGCAGCACAGTAGAGAAAAGAGTCAGAGTAAACGGTTTTCCATGCAGGAACAGGAGCTCCGAGCACTCGGTAAGAGCAGCACGACAGCAGCCAACTTGATAGATGTGATTATCATGCACCAAATGTGTCATGATAAGGGGCAGCAAGAAACAGACTCACTGAGTAACAGCTCTGTTAGCAATGGTAAGAAGTTGGAGGGCAGAGGTGAGAGAGCTGTGGCCTGACACCCTTTTTATTTCATTATTTCCTAATTTTAGTTGCGCATTTTGGCTACTGACTCCATCAGCTCCCCAAGTGTGCTTGTCTCTCTGCTTCCTGGTTGTGTTATTCCAGACCTTTTTAATTTTGTGTGTTTTAAGGATCTTCCCTTCTCCCACCCTCTTTTAGTTTTTCCCATTGCCAAGTTCTGTTTTGCAAATGTTGTCCAGTTCCTGGTATTGCTTTTTACAGAAAAAAAGCCATTTGCTAATTTCAATTTCCCCATCCTTAGAAATTCCCAGGCAGTCTGTAAGGAACAGTTGTGGGTAATAAATCAAACGAGTGAAGCAGAGAACTGGGATTGTGAGTGTGACAAGGCTGCTGGCCATCAGACAAGCACCTCCCTGCTCATGAGCTGCAGCATCTCAGAGGGCTTTGTAGGTCTCAGCTTGCATGGGGATCCCTGTGCTCAGGGTGGCCTCGCTCAGGGTCCTAGTGCTGGATGCTGCCCGAGGTGGGCACTGTGGACATGGCTGTCCTGGGATCACTCAGCCCAGCCGTGCTCAGTAGCTGTTTCCAGAGCAGACCACAAGAGCCACCTAACAGGAATCTTGTGTAAGATTCAAAAGCAAATGAAAAGGAAAAAAAGCAAAAGCACTGGGGTTAGTTATGGACAAGCAATGGTGCAGCAGTGCCAGGGAAAAGCTAAGTGAGCTCCTGGTTTTAACTCCCTTCCATTTCCTCAGGCTTTCACGGAGGCTACAGCCCTGAGCGGATGGAAGCAGTGAGTCCTGTGAGCTCGCCCAGCCTGTCCCATGAGAAAGGGGCCAAGCTGCTGCAGGACACAGAGAAGGGGCATGGGGAGCATGACCTGAGGCAGAAGCAACAAGGTGAGAACAGGGGGGAGAGCCCAGGCTGGCTGTGCTCCAGTGCTGGGATGGCATTCAAGGCAGGGGACACAGATGTCATCTCATTCCTCCTCTCTTCTTGGTGCCCCCCAGGCTCGCTGAAGGCCTCAGCTCCCGAAGCCACCCACCTGCAGCACCTGCGGCAGCCTGATGGCCCCCAGTGCCAGCCACTGCAGTCCAGCCAGAGCATCAAGGGCATGAACCAGCGCGTGGTCACGCTAGCCCAGCACATCAGTGTAACTAACTAACCTCATTCACCTCCTTCACCTTCCTGCTGGGGCTCCAGGGAGGAGGGAAGAGCTCAGTGAAACATGTCTGGTGGGGATGGGCTGGGAGTGATGTTGGAGACCTCAGCTCCTCTAGTTGGGGGCTGAAAAGCAGGGGGTGTTCAGCCAGGGTGTTAGTGTCCCCAAGAAGCCCGCTGCAAGAGCTGTTGGGGGCAGGAGGCACAAATTCCATCCGCAGGGACAAACCAGCCTATTTCCCTCCTGCTCACCCTCTTAGTTGGGCCCAGCAAAGCAAAGGTGCAAACCAGCTCCATTTCTGACTCGGGTTTCTCCTCCAGGAGGTCATCACGCAGGACTACACGCGCCACCACCCGCAGCAGCTCAACTCCCACATCCAGGCCCCGGTGTATTCGTTCCCCGGGGCGGCGTGCCCGGTGCTGGACCTGCGCCGCACCCCCAGCGAGGCTTACCTGCAGCAGCACGAGCACTCGGCAGCCTCACGCATCTCCCCGCAGAATGAGGGGGGCAAACGGTGAGCTCAGACTCCAACCCGAGCTGGCACAGGTGGGCTTGGGCCCTTTAGACCCCCTTAGAGTCCATGCTTAATTCCCTTCCCAATCTGGTGTCACAGGATAGTTTAGGTGGGAAGGGATCTCTCAAGATCATCCAGCCCAGCACTGTCCTCTTGAGCAGTTTGTCCTGGGTCATGGCCAGTTGGGTTCTGAGTATCTCCACTGATGGAGACATCACCTCTCTGGCCAACCTGTCACAGCATTTCAGCTCACTCACAGGAAAAAACGGTGTTCATGTGTTGGGATGGAATTTCATGTGTTTTGTGTGTGCCTGTTGCCTCTTGTCCTGTCACTGTTCTCAGTCCCTGACCACAGATGATTCCAAAAAACCTGAAGCAACATGTTTTTCATTGGTTCAGAGTTAATTTTATCTTCATCTTTCGCAGTTTATTAGACACATGTGCCCTGACAACTGTAATTGTTCATTTCGGGCACCACCTGTATTTGTATTAAAGTCACTTTCAAATCCCCACGCTGCTACAAGGCAGGTCTGATTGCTGTTGTATGGAATTAAAAAATGGGTCTGTCTTCCCACCCAAACACCCACCCAGATGTATCCAGGAATGAGTGGTGCTTCCAAACTGGTGGTTCCTTGTCAGTAAATAGGATTACTCTTCCCAGCTCTGCCTGGTCCTAGAATTGGCTTTATAACATGAAGGAAAAGAGCCCATTCCTGACCACCCAGTGATGAAAAAACTGGGGAAAAAAGAGAAACCACAGAAGGAACAAAGACGTAAATTCCCAGAACTTGCTGTGAGGAGTCTGGCCACGGGCAGGCATCAGGGGCCAGTATTGGTCCTCTCCAAGCTGCCCCAGCTCCAGGCCCCCTCCTGCAGCAACCCAGCTGTGTGGCCCTGACAAGAAGGATGGGAGGTGGTGGTTCTGCTTGTGCCGTGTTCACAAATACTGAGAATCAAAAGCAGCATCCCCAAAAGGTCAATGTCACAGCCCTCCACAGGGATCCATGTGTCCCTGCCACCCAGAGGTCCCCCTGGGCTGCTGTGTTTGGGGTGGCTCAGCTGTCCCACTGTCAGGGGATCGAGCCCAGGGCTCTGCTCTGCCCACCCAAACCACACTCTCCCTCCAGCCCGTGCT
Organism: Entomyzon cyanotis; assembly: GCA_024500445.1. Taxonomy (NCBI): domain Eukaryota; kingdom Metazoa; phylum Chordata; class Aves; order Passeriformes; family Meliphagidae; genus Entomyzon; species Entomyzon cyanotis. The sequence goes on from JAKEPQ010000852.1 coordinate 2,000,020, forward strand.
GAAAAGAACCAGGAGTCCTTGTCCCCCTCCCAAGCCCGAGCTGTTGCGCAGGGACAGGCCTGTCCCAGTGACCTGATGACATCTCCCTGTTGCTGCCCAGGTCCCCAGAGCAGGGCAAGGCGGCGGCCGGAGGGCCGGACAGCTGTATCGAGCCAGTGTCTCCACCAGACGGCGTGGGAGAAGCGGAGCACGCCAAGAGTGCCCCGTACCCCGTCCTGTTCCGCGAGGGAGAGCCCATGGACCAGAGGTACAGCCTGGGAGCAGGCACTGGGGCACCTGGGGAGGGGGATGTCCCCACACGTGGCTGCTTTCCTTGCTGCCAAAAGCAGTGTCCCATCCCAGGGTGCTTTTCAATGCCACAGGGTACGTTTATGGTTGGGACGGGGAGAGAGGTTGGTGATGCTGGGTATCCCAGGAGCTCCCAGGCTGATCCTGAGCAGTTACACTGAGGGAAGAGGCTCTTTAGGAAGGATTTTGTGCAGTGGACATTGCAGAGGTTTCCAATGGTGTTTTGCTCTGCAGGATGGGGTCCAAGTCCCCAGGAAACAACACTCAGCGTCCAGCTTTCTTCAGCAAGCTGACCGAGAGCAACTCTGCCATGGTGAAGTCCAAGAAACAGGAGATCATCAAGAAGCTCAGCACAACCAACAAAAACGAGACGGAGTACAGTAAGAACCTGTGGGGAGGCAAATGCAGGGCATCAGGGGAGGAAAAGCCTGGAGGACGAGCAAACCTGTGATTCTATGAAGTACAAGGTCCAGACGTTCCCTAGGATGAGCTGTACTGGTGCCAGCAGTGACTGTGTGCCTCTGGGGAGGCAGTAGGAGATTTCCCACCCCAGTCTCTATGCTCTGAGGCTGTCAATCCCCCTGCACCAGATAACCTCAGTAGGAAGGAAATAATGAGCTGAGCATGGAGGAGACTTAAGAGCAATTGATATTTTAATGACTGGCCAGCCAAGCTGAATCCTTCCTCCTTGAGATGCATCTCCCCCCAGCCTTACTTTAAGCCCTACATCAATATTGGTGCAGCTCTGTAAAACTAACCAGGCTGGCTCAGATTAGAAATTCAGCCCGTTCATTCATTAACCGCTAATAGAGTAGATAGGATCATAATTTAATTTAGCCCAGCATTATACAGTCAATACTAATTCAATTTGAATCCATCTTACAACAGCTGCATCGGATAAGAGGGACCGAGCTGTCTCGTCTCCTGGATGATGTTACCATGAGCCAACAGTATTGTTATGCCCCTTTGGGGACATTGTGGCTGAACCCCGTGACCTTCCACACTTTCCCTTATCAAGAAAAAATATATAGAAATTTGATACACTTCTTATTTGATGAGAATTTCTGTTATTCTAAGGAAAGCAATATCCAAGTCAAACAGCTCAGCTAAGAGGGAAAATATTGATTTAACATTTCTTCTCCTCCTCCTCGCCCTCTCCACTGCCCAGACCTGCTCCATGGATAAGGGGCATTGAGCCTCTGAAAATCCCATCGGCAGGAGAGAGGGTTTGGCTTCATGGAGCTTGTAATCCCTAGGGCAGGAGGGAGAAGGAGAGGGAGGCCAGCACTGAGCACAAAGACCTTGCCCTGGCTTTCTGGGCTTGGCTTTTTTGCCCTTTCCCACCTGGTGAAGGTGCTTGCTGGGGGAGCTGGGCTGCTGTGGGGAGTGCTGTGAGAGAGATGGGAATCTTGTCATGGCTGCCATGGCAGATCCTCCCTTGCCACTCACCTGCTCTCTGTACTGAAGAGTTTCTTTGTTTTTCTCCAGATGTTGGGCAGCCTGGGACAGAGATTTTCAACATGCCAGCGATTACCGGAGCAGGTAACTCCCCACATACCTGTACCTCATTCCCCATAGGGCTTACAGCCATGGAGAGCAGAAGGCTTGGTAGATTGAAGCATCTCCTCTTTTTGTTTTCCCCTAAGACCAAGTAGAACATTTGCTGGGAGGCAGAAGCCTCAGGACACATCATAACTCCCTGCTGTTGGGTTGGAGAGAGGACAGTGTAGTTCCTTGGAAAGCCTGGCAGAATTTGAGGAGGGGTTAAAGGTCAAGCAAGGATTGGCCATCTGGTGCCTTCAGAGGGTTAAACCATCTTAGCAAGGTGGACCTCACTCCTGGAAAGAGCACCCTGCTCTTGGTGGGACCTTGTGGTCACCTGTGGGTGGGTGGGAGGTCAGTGGCAAGGGGTGGGCAGTGGGGTCTGTGTCACTGCAGGCTGGGCAGGATGCAGGAGCCTGTTGAAAAGCAAACTCTGGGGCAAGAGCAGCACCCTTGTGTTGGGCAAAGCGGTGATGCTGAGGAGCAGAAAGGAGCTGGAGGGGTGCAGGGGCAGGAGGAGGTGTTTCCTGGGAGCTGGAGGGGTGCTCAGGCCCACAACCAGCCTGAGGGGGAACAACAGCAGGAAGGCTGTCATGCTATTGCCACCTGCGACATATCCGGGTGGGCTCACAAATGAATGGAGTGAATCCCCACTGAGGAATACTAATTGGTACTTAATTGATTACGGATTAATGCTCTCCTACAGCAGGAATGCCTTCAAGTTGTTAAAGTAGGAGAACAGCAGCTTTCCTCCACCAAGGGCAGGAGGTGCTGTGGGCAGGGGCTTGGTGTGGCAGGAGGGACAGTGGTTTAGGAGTGCTTGCCAGTGGAAATGAGTTTGGGAGAAGGAGTGAGCTGGCATCAGCTGCTGGGATGAGGAGGGGCAGCCAGATGGGACCTGAGGGACCCTGGCAGACAGGATTTGAGGGTCAGGTTTAGCTAGAGGGGACCGGCAAAGAGCCTGCCTGTTTTTACAGCAACACAAGTGTTCAAACCAGGTTTACGGGAACCTGGGATCTGTCCCTTTCCAAGCAGAGGGGCAGCGATCCCAGAACAAACACCCCAGGATGGGGTCAGCTGGGGGGCCTGGCAGTTTTGTGTCTGTATTTTGCCCTTGCTTGTTCCCTGTAACTGCCACCCCGGGAATGGCGGTGGCGTGGCTGAGCCTCTGGTCCCTGTGCGGTGCTGCTCCATAACTGCATGGCTTGAGACTCACACCACGCGGACACTTCGCCTCTGCATCCTGTCCCGCAGCCACGGGGGCTCTGGTCCCCATGGGAACCCGGCCTGGGGGAAAAGGGGGGCTGGGCAGGGGGCAGGGGGCTTGCAGAGAGCGCAAGGAGGGATGACAGGATGCTCCCCTCTCCCCGCATAGGCAGCGCTGGGGGCTGCCTGCATCCTCTCACCCCAGGGCCAAATCCAGGCACGTCTTTCTCATCAAGTGTTTTTGTGGGGTATTCCTTCTTCCTCCCCTGACTTCCTTTATGGGAAACTGCCCTGGCTTCCAAATTCCTGGCACACTGACTTCTGCTGTGTGTGCATATAGACCCCACATCCAAATGACTCTCCTCCTGCCCCCACACCGAGCCTGGCTGGGTTGGGAGCACAGCCCCTGCTCCTTGGAGATGCTCCCTGGGGCTCAGCAACAAACCCTTGTCCCCAAGCCCCTGGCCCCGGGGGACCCTCCCAAAGCCCAGATCCCAGAGTGAGTCCCATCCGTCCCACCGCCGAGCCCCTGGGCGGGATGGAGCGGGAGGAGGAGGAGGAGGAGGACGGGTGCATCGCAGCGCTTTAAAGAACAAGATGACAAAGTTTGTTGCTTTGCGAGAATGTGCTGACTGTTTGTTTCTTCCCTTCTCCCTTGTCTCCTTTCTCCCCCTTTCCCCGTTCCCCCCATCTTTCTTCTCATTTGGCTCCCCCCCATCTCCCGTCCCCTTTCTCCTCCCTCTCCCGTATCTCCCAGGGCTAATCAGTTGTAGGAGCCAGTCGGTCCAAGAGAATTCCAGTACCAACATGGGGTTGGAGGCAATAATTAGGAAAGCCCTAATGGGTAAATATGACGAGCAGTGGGAAGAGCGCTCACCTCTCAGTGCCAATGCTTTTAACTCTCTGAATGCCAGTGCAAGCCTGCCCGCTGCTATGCCCATAACTCCTGCTGATGGACGAAATGAGGACGTGCGCTCCTTGCCAGGTCTGCAGCCCTCTCCACCTTCACTCTCTCTGTGTTATTAATTCTCAGCCTTTTGATTTCCCCATTTACGGGAGTATTTATTCTTCCCCTCCCCATTTTGTTCATTTTGGTTTTCTTTTCTCCCCTCCCTCCCTGCCCCAGCTTTGAGCTTTGTGGATCTGCTGATTAATCCTGTTTGATGTTAATTTAATAGTCTCCAAAGGTGCTGTTGCTTTCTCTAAAACACTGACTTGCTCCTTTCCCTGTTTGTTGGTTTTTAATATCTCCTTTTCCTATATATTTTTTTTACACAATGGAAAGGTTTATGGGGGTGGAAAATTCCCCCACCCAAAAAATCAAAGGCATAAACTTAAATAGCCAGCCCCAACTGTCTGTAAGTCCCAGGTGGGATCGCTGCTCCCAAAACAGGAGAAGGTGCTGAGAAGGGCTGGTGTGGAGGACACAGGGCAGGGTGGCATTTCCCTCCCCACTCCAGTCTCTGTGGATGTCAGGGCAGAATCCAACCTGGGATGGGGTGGGAGGTTCGATGGGATCTGGGAGCACCTGGAGCAAGAAGGAGATCCTCAGGGAGCTAAAAGTGATACATGGGGGATGATAGGAGAGGAGAGCTGGGGGTGAGCTGCCCTGTGGGCCCTGCTGGGGCCTGCTCAGCTTTAGGGAGACTCGAGCAGAGATGAGAGGATGGCAGTGCAGATCCCCAGTTAGGGAGGGAGGAGGGGGACCAGGGATGGATGGATGGGGGCAACATTTGTCCCCCACCCACCTGCCAAGGGCAGAGTGCCTCGTGCGAGTGCCCTGCACAGAGCATGACACCACTGCCAGGGATCACCCTCGGGGTGCAGGCACTGAGCTCCCAGCTCAGGAGCAGATCCTGGGTGCCCACATGCACCTTCCTCCAGGTCAGCTCACACCCCTCTGGGTCACCTAACACCAAGCACTCTAAAGCTTTTTGCAGAAAAGCTTTTCTGGCTCCTGCATGAAACCAGCAGCTTCTTCCAGCTGTGCCTCCCCATGCACGGTGGAGGCTGCCTGGACAGGCAGGGTGGGATGCAGAGCCTATCTATCCCTCCCCTCTGGAGAACTCCTCCTGGTTTATCTGGGGTCACCTGCTTGACAGAGGCCCTTTTGGCTTCAAACCTTTTAAACCTGGCTAAACATCCCCAGGGATTCTGCTGTAAGGAGGGATGAAAGACCATCCTGGCCATGTAGACCATGGGAATGAGGAACGTGCTGAGGGCTCAAGCACCCACACAGCTCCTGGGGGGTCCCTGCCAACTGCCTGCACACATGGGGCAGCACACGGAGCTCCATTCCATGAGCCATTTTGTGGGCTGAGCCATGAGCCAGCTCAGGAACAGATCCTGCAGAGAAATGGCCAAAGCCACACAGCTGCTCCTGCCCCAGGTCCCTCCACGGGACAGTTGGTGGCATCAACCTGCAAGCGGAGCAGCCCAGGAGGGTAGAAACCTCCTGCAGCCACTGCGCCCGCCTGCCCCATCGCCATTCCCCGCCGTGCTGCCATCGGCCCGCGGTGAGCTTTTCTCCTGCCACCAGCCATTTGTGCAAAGCTCCTAAAAGGGAAGCGCTGGCAACCTGCACCCCCTCCCCGACCCCCTGCCTCCTGTCACTAGAGCTGGGTGACGAGCAGGTGCTTCTCTTTGCAGGAGGAGGGGGGAAGCCAAAGATCGCTGCCAGACCCAACAGCCGCAAGGCCAAGTCCCCGGCGCCGGGTCTGTCCTCGGGCGAGCGACCGCCCTCCGTCTCCTCGGTGCACTCGGAGGGCGACTGCAACCGCAGGACTCCCCTCACCAACCGCGTCTGGGAGGACAGGCCGTCGTCCGCAGGTAGGGCTCGAGGGGACAGGTGCCCAAGTGGCCGTGCCACCCTCGCAGGGGCGTGGGGAGGCCACGGGGGGAACGGCCACCTCCCAGTGCTCACTCTCTGCTTCCTCCTCCGCGCAGGTTCGACGCCGTTCCCCTACAACCCGCTCACCATGCGGCTCCCCAGCGGGGTGGTGACAGCAGCCCCCACCGCCCCGCTGCCGCAGGGCACCCCCGGCAGCCAGCACCACGCCTGGGACGAGGAGCCCAAGCCCCTGCTCTGCTCCCAGTATGAAACCCTTTCGGACAGTGAATGAGAGGAGCCAGGGGCAGGGAGATGGCGACCAAACCTGGGGGCGCGGGGAGCGAGCGGTTCGCCCGGGGCGAGTGCCCACCGCCTCGGCCCCGCCGGCTCTCACGAGCGAAGATGCAGGAGCAGAGCTATTTCATTTTTCCCTTTTCCTTTTTTTTTTTTCCCTTCCCTCCCAACCACCCAGTTTTGGGGGGGGGATGATGGGTTTGGCTTTTTAAAAATTTTGTTCGGGTTATTTTTTTTTTCTTTCTCAACATCTGGAAATTTCTGCATCCTCTTCGGTCTGGTAAAGAAAAGAAAAAAGCCTTAACGAGACAAAACACAAGGAATCCATCTTCGATCTTGGCAGCCGTGCTGGACGGTGACCCCCGCGCTCGAGAGGGACTGTGGCCATCTGTGTGGCCATCCCGGGGCCGGATGCTCGGACGCTCTGCCGGCTCCTTCCCGCGGCATCGAGCGAGGGCTGCAGGATGCTCCTGCGGAGTTGGCAGCGGGCGGTGGGATGCTCCCCCGGACCCGGCCACGGGGATGTGCCTCAGAATCGCAAAACTTTGAGCGGGTTAAAGAACAGATGAAAAAAAACCAAACGGTTGAGAAGTGGAACGGGACGGAATGCCCCGGGTTGGTTCCCTGGCTCATCCGAGGGCTGGCTGCCCGGCGTTCCCGTGTCACAAGACGTATCAGCCCCGCGACGACACGCTTCGAACGTGGCTGGGAAGAGCGGGCAGGGGAGGGAGTGAAGAGCTGTTTCTTAAAAAAAAAACCCACAAAAAATCCTGGTCCCTTCGATGGAAGCAATGCCGGGTCACTCGGAGCGGGCAGGGACGTCCCCGGGCTGGCTCACGCGCTGCCCACCAAGGGGCTCGGTTGCTTTAAGTGCATTGTTTTCTGAATGGTGAGAAAAGGCAATTGTAAATTGTATTGGTCTACAGGGTATATTTTTGATACCTTCAGTGAACTATGTCAATATTTTACGCAAGGAAGGACTTAAACAAAACACAGTATTACATGCTGTAAAAGAGGTTCTGTTCTTACATGCAGGCTTTGATGCATTTGTCCATTGTATGGAAGGGTTGAAAAAAAAAAGGTAACAATGATCCATCAAAGTTATCTGGGAGTCAGGAGAATGTATGTACTTAGTTTAAAAAAAAACAAAACCAAACAAAATCTTGCCATGGTTGCAGGGCCCCCCGTTACACACACCTTTGCTGGTTGTAGACGTTGATTCTCCAGAGCCCTCCGAGCTGGCCAGGGCAGGGGCAGAGTGGGCAGGAGGCCAGCGTGGCAGGGAGTTCACAGGAAACTTTAAAAAAAAAAAAAAAGGAAAAAAAGTTAAAAAAAAGTTTTTATTGTATTTTTGTGATACACACGAATGCTCTACTTTGCATTATTTTTTTCATTCCATGATGTTGGCTCATATCTGCAGTTACATGGTTAAAGAACAAAATATTAGACTTTTTTTCATTCACTTCTGCTTTCTTGCTCTGGGGGGAAAACAAATGGCAAAAAAAAAAAAAAAAAAAGTATTAAATGCTTTGCATTCTATACGCTAGAGGAGCCCCAGCCCCGCAGCCTCCGGCAGCCCCGCGGGCTCAGCCGGCACCATCACCTTCCCCATGGATCTTTCTTTTCCCCCTGCAACGTTCCCAGGTTGATTCTGATTTCAAAGCAAGAGAATGATGGTGTTTGTTGTTTGTTTGGGGTTTGGTTTATTTTTTTTCTGTTGGGTTTTTTTTTGTTTTGTTTTTTTACAATGTACAGGTTTTTAAATGTTCATCAATGTTTGTTGTCTTTTTTGTTGTGCTTTTTTTTTTTTTTTTAAAGAAAAAAAAATCCAAGACAATGCACAAGCGATGTGGAAAGTCTTTCCGTTCCCAGGTTTTTGCTGCTGGTGTCTCCGTGGCTCTGAGCTGTACAAACTCACAGAGCTGATGTCTGAGCAAAACGCTATTAATGTGTTGCAGATTTTGCTGGGAAAAAAAGAATTATCCAAATCTGACCCATCTTCAAAGCCGCCTCCTTAACTGATTCGGAAAAAATATAAAAAATAACCCCAACCACAACAAAGAATAAAGTTCCCACTTGGCACAGTAGCAATACTGTGTGCTGCTTGGTGTCTGCAGATGTCGAGGAAGGCGCCGGGTGCCGGTGGAAGGTGGCTGCAGAGCTGGCAGAGCAGCATCACAGACCCTGCTGGTGACCCAGCGAGGGCTGAGAAATGGCCAGAGGGGCAAGAGAAGGGGGACAGAGCTGCTGCTGCCTTTGGGGCTTTGCCACAGCTGATCTCACCAGGGGTACTGCAGCACACCAGGGATGGAGGTACTGGGGTGACATTTGGGACGCTCAGCACATGGGCATCCCGTGCCAACCCTGCAGCCCTGTGTTGGGACATCAGGAAAGGCCAGGGGCTCCAGCCAGGAGCTGCAGGGCAGCATTCACCAGCAGCATGGCCAGGCCCAGCGCCATGGCATGGAGAGAGAAGAGCCTGTCCCACCCCTCAGTGCCCACCCGTAGCCATGTTCCTCTTCTCCCAGTTCCACTGTTTCCCGTGTGTGCAAGGCTGTCCCAGGGCTGGCCAGGAGCCCAAAGCTCAGCAATACCCGAGGCTGTGCCCTAAGCATGGCAGAAGAGTTGTAAGGTGTTGGTGAGGCTGCTAGAGGGATGGTGGGGCAGATGTCACCCACCAGCAGTTGGGCAGGGCAGTGTGTGCAGGAGGGGACAGTGCTGGGGGCTGGGAGGATGTGAAGGTGCTGGGGAGACACTGGTGGCACCGAGATGCTGCAGCCTCACAGCCCTGCTCGGTGGGGTCCTCTGGGATTGTTTCTGAATGGGGGAACACGACAACATTGCTGATGTTCCCAGCTCCGTGCAGGCCCTGGCTATGCCACATGTCCCCATCCCGCCTGCCCCAGCCTCGAGGAGCAGCCCAGGGATGCATGAGGCCAGCTGAGGCCAGGACAGGTGGGTTTTGCAGCAGTGGGATCCCACCCTTGGGGAACCCCCCTTGTAGAGAGCTCAGCCCCACAGTTGGCCACAGCACTGCTTGCTTTTGGCACTCTCTCTTCTTGTCTCCATTGCTGGGTCTCCCCACACACACCATCCCCACCCAGACCCTCCTGGCAGCAGCAGGGACAGGGATGGAGGGATCTGAGGGAGCACAGGGAGCAGCAGCAGCTCCCACTGGGGATCTCTGAGCCCCCTTGCTGAGGTGCAGGAGCAAAGGAGCATCCCTGCCGTGGGTTAATTAATTGGTGTCAAATCAATGAGTTGGCAGTGTGGGCCGGAGGCCCAGGGTGGTTTGGTGGGGATCCCTCCAGGCCATGAGGCTACAGAGGGATGACCCTGCTCTTCACCTGCTCAGACATGGACTCAGGGGAGTGTGGTTTTGGGAAAGGAGGAGCTGCTGCTCCTATAGGTTGTGGTGCTTCCCCCTCTGGCCCTGTTCTCCCCACTGAGATACCCCAAGCACCCCACAATCTCACAGCAGGGTCCAATGGCACCTCCTCATGCTGTTGGCTGCAGTTGTGCAATCCAGGACAAACTCCCATTAAACTATTCCAAAACCCCAAGTTTAAACTTCGTGTTCACCAACTCTGTAACTTGTACAAACACAAACAAATCACTGGACAATTTATTGCTTGAACTGTACCGGGGGTGAAATATTTGTGTGTACCCAGCCTGTGCACAGCTGCTGTGGAGGGAGATGTTCAACAGCCGGGGCTGTACAGAGAGCACCAGGTGTAAATAATTCCACAGCTTGCTCCAGAGGGGAGGGGTTCTTCTGCTAAAGGTGACGAGTTTGTTCACTGTTTCTGTGCTCGGCGTGCTCACCAGCGAGCGGTGGGGGCACAGTGGGCGACCACTGCTGTGCTGGTTAAATAATAAAAAAGCAAACAAACCAACTCAACCCAAAACTTATTTGGCAGCAGAAAGCAGCTCCTGCCTGTGGGGTGTGTGAGCCTGGGCAGGGTGAGCTGCTCCTGGGGCAGCTGAGGTGGCTGCAGGCAAGGGGTGGGGGGTTAAGGGACCCCTGTGCTGGCACTGATGGGGTGACCAAGGTCAAACAGAATGAGGGGACAAAGGGGTGGTGGCAGCAAGTGTTTTTCCATGTGCCCTGACGGCACAGTGAGCACCCCTAGACCTTTGTCTCATTGACCCAGGGCTGTAGGAAATTTTTGGGGAGGCTAACGAGCCTAATTAAGAAGTGAAACAGAAGTCTTGGTACCTGTTTGTGGGTCTAAATTGCTTTACCTCCAACACCTGTCCCAGGGGGTGTGGTTGACTTTGGCTGGGAGTACCCAAGTCCTCCTCTCACACTGATGCCATAGGCTGGGGAGCTCTTCACGCTGCTGGGTGGTGTGTGTGAGCTGTGGAGTGACAAGTGGGGGTCACTGAGCCCAGGGGGATGGCTGTGCATGAGGACTAATTGTATGGAATTTAGTCTATTGAATGGCTATTAGCTGGTTTGGGGGCCTTCTGCTGCCTTTCCTGGGGCTCAAAAATGGATTTTACACAAGTGTTTTCCTGAGCACAGCAATGAGCATTTCAGCTGCCTTCTGCCAGCACTGCCTGACTGGTTTATCTGCCCAGGGGATGTCCAAAAGGTTTCTTTCTCCATGCTGCTGAGGGATCACCCAAGATCATCTGGATTGCTGAGACACCTTCTGAAATCCCTCCAGGAATTTACCCACACTGACCAAATCTCCCTCCTCCAGTCTCCATGAGCTTCTCCAGAACCAGCTGCCATGGTGATGCACTAGGCAGATACTGCTGGCTCTTAAAAATCAGCCTAAAGATCTCTTGAGACCAGTGATTTTGTTGAAAAACCTTCATGGAAAGGCTTTTGCCACTCTGAAGGCAATTAGAGTAAGTTAATAACCAGTACAAACAGGAGCTGGGCTGTTCAACCTCTCACATCAGGGTTTAAATCCTGACAAGGGCTGACAGCCTTCTCCCTGGTCAATAATTCACACTGATGCTGAAGAAACAGAAGGTGGGAAAACTCTAAATTCAAGGCCAACACTTAGAATTTAATGATGGAAAACTTTAGGTCTACTCACAAAGCTCTTACATAAAGAGATGAAAATGGAGTGGGACAAAAGCAGATGGCTTTGAAAACCAGCAATAAAAATATGTCAGCAGTCCAGACTCACACGTATTTTGGGTGGCAGATAGGAGTTTTTGAGGGGAAAGGGAAGATAAAAGATGTCCCTGATGCCTTTGCCCTGGACAGAGAGTGAGAAGGTGCATACTGTTGATGAATCAGTGTTTAGTGAGGATTACAGAGTATTTTTTTTTCTTTTGGAAAGAATTAAGAAGTTTTGCTGGTTTTGGCTTTTTTTTAGCTAGGCCAGGGTGAGTTACAGGAGCAGGGAGAAAAGGGCACAAGGTGGAGGCTGTCCTTGTGCACCCCAGGACACTGCATTGGGTGCACCCGAGGCTGCAGGTGCCCTGTGGGTGATGAAGGGCAGTGGGATGCAGCTGGGGTACTCAGCAAGGAGCTGGGCAAGATTTTTTTTTAAAAGGGTACAAATCACACCACAGTCCCATACCCCTGTGCTGGTAGCACCCAGCCCCGTGCCCTCCCACGATGGTGGCCCACAGCCCTCACACAGCAGCCCCAGCAGAGCAGGGGCTCCCCAGCTGAGCCTTTGGCCAGGAGAGCTGGTAACTATTCCTGGGCTCTGTAGGGCAGGAAACATTTTACACTCCCCTGACAATTGCAATCCAAATAGTCATTCATCAGTTCTTGTGATTTGCCATGAAATTATATATGCTCTGTGATAATGGTGCAGAGGGCTAAAGAGCTGATCTTGGCAGGAGATGAGACAGGGTAGGCTGGCAAGTAACTTGGAAGGAAAATAGAGCAGCTTTTGGTGGGATGCCTGGCTCTTATCAGCACTGGGACCCTGAAGGGTGTGGGGCAGAGGTGTCCAGGCTGGCTGAGCTCTGCCTAGCTTCTGTGCCATCTGGGAAGAATTGAGTTCATAAGACACTCGAGAATGAGTGTCACTACATATGTGTGTGAGTAAGAGCTGAATTAATTGTCAGGTTTATTTATCCTCTCATTTTTTGGCCTCCTGCAAATTATGAAAAGCTATTTGTCAGGACTCCAGGCAGCAGAGTGTAATAAATCACTGGCCACCGACGGGAGGTTGGAGCAGTTGTATCTGGAGTGATCCGAGATTGGTGTTGGCTTTATTGAAGGGCAATTGCTCAGAGGGGCTGGAGGCCTGCAGCACAAACAAACAAACAAACCAGCCAGCTTTGCAGAAGTACTACTGAAATTAAATCTATGGACACACAGTTCTCCAGCTGTGGAGAAATCCACTAGCAGGGATGCAGGGGGGCTTGGGGAGGTGAAGCCTTGGCAGCCACCTGCCCATGGGACATTGCCACACCCTGCAGGGCTGCAGGTCCCTTCCTGTGGTGGCACCAGGGTGACCAAAGCCACCCCTGTGAACTGCACAGCATCTGCCTGCCTGCCCCGGATTGGAAATCTGCAGAAACAGGGTTGAAAGGTGAAATCCTTGTGCTGCAAACACAGCACTTTCTGGATCCTGCTTTCCCGTGTGGAAGGCAGTCTGGATCCTACCAAGGAGGGACCGCATTCATCTCAGCTGCAGACACAGCTGACAGGTGAGGCTTTCCTCTTGTTGGCCCTTGTAAAAGGAGAACAGGCAGAAAGGACTGCCTGTGGTGCTCAGGAGGCCAGCCCAGAGATCAGTTTCACCACCAGCGTCGTGGGGAGTGACAGGTCACACATCGCTCGAGTCCCTGGGTTTGAAGAGGCCGGAGTGTTTCCTCTCTTTGGAAACAATCTGACTGTCCCTCTGTAAATGCATGGAACCTGACGAAGCACAGGGTGTTGCAGGGGTGGTAAGCTCCATCTGGAGAGCTCTCTGCTTTGAAGTCGGATGCTGTTTTAAACTCTGCAGGGTACTTTTGCTTAGGAAAAGCAGCAGTTGTCAGTAAAGATTGATCTTGGTCCAGAAATTTTTGCTGCTCCCTGACTTCTTTTCATATTTATTAGTCATTTGCAATCTCTTTGATGACTAGATGCATGTTCAGCTTGGAGAAAACTGTTGCAGTATTTGCTGAGGTAAGGTCAGAGCATTGGAGACACAGACCACACTGGCCATGCTAAGGATGGGGCATCTAGATTAGTCATTATTAATTGCCACAGCAGCCCCAGTGCCCCAGAGCAGATGCTAAGGAAACCCATGGAGCCAGCAGGAGCCCTGGGGAGGTTGAAGTCTGACATCTCAGCCATGGGCAGTTGTTCCATAAGGCTGCAGGTCAGTATTTGTGGAAAATGTGCCTGTGGGAGAGGGGCAGAGCCAGGAATTCCTGGGGATTCCTCTCCTGCCTCCAATGGCACAGGAGGAAAGGAAGGTTTCATGAAGAGCAAAAAGCAGAGCAGCACCTTACAGGAGGTTGCTGTCGAAGACACTCCATCCTAATTCAACACTGTCCTCAAACTGCTCAGCACAGCTGTCAGCAGGTGTGGCCTGACAGGCCCCAAATCAGCTCGTGAGACAGGGATTCTGAAGAGGTTTGGATTCCACTGACTTGGGTGTTTGTTTGCAAAAGTCCAGACTTCAGCTGTGAAATCCTGATTCAGCTCTGCCCAAGACCCAGGAGTATTTTCTGCTGCTGTTTCATCCTGAGCCCTTTCCAGAAAGCAAAGCAGCTGCCAGAGGTCAGATGCGAGGAACCCAGTTGGTGTGTGCCTGAAGATGGGTGCCAGCTCTGGATCTGCATTCCAGTTGGCCAAAGCAGAGCTTTCCCCCATGTGGATGTTAATCCTGGGCCCTGGCTTAGAGCCATCTCCAGCTTTCATGTTTTTGGAACTGAAAAAGAGCACCATTTTGTTGAAGGGAAGAACAAGTCCTTATACCCCAGCTCTATACTCCAGTGAGAAGTCACAACTGGCTCCTTAGCACTGAAACCCATCTGACTCCCCCCCAGGGGACTCATTTTTAAGCTACCAGTCTACATGGGCTGCCAGAACATCCTGCTCCCCTTCAGGCCAGCCAGAACCCCTGAGCTGGATCTGCCTCCTCCATCCACTGGTGAAGGAGAAACCAAATAGCAGAGGTTGGAAACCAAATAGGAGAGGTTGCTCTTGGGTCTCTTTGAGGGGGAGGGCAGCCTTTTTATTAGGTTCAGATGTTGCTTTCTGCCCCAGGCCATGCTGGGAAGTAAAGCAGAGTGTGTTAATGTTGGCTGGAAGAACGTCTGTGGAAGCAGGCTGGAATGAAGCAGGTTTCTCCTGTGCCCCTGTTTCCTGGGGGAACAGGGGAAATGGGGCAGCATGGGAGATGAGATGGGCCAAGAGATCACCCCTTGCTGAGCTGAGGCTGCTGAGCAGCCTTTTCCCTTACTCTCTAAAATCTCCCAGCAGTGAGTGGGGCTTTAGCCAGCCACACACTTCTCCAGGTCCCCTGGTCAGTGGCTGCTGTCCCCAAGCAGAGAGAGTTGGTCCCAAAGTTGAGCTGATGGGTTCCTTCTGGAATGGTTCCCTGCTGGGAGATGTGGAGGTGAAGGACTTTTTGTGAGGGGCAAGGCTGTTCTCCAGATGTTATTTTTCACCATTAGGCAGTGTTTAAACATACTGAGATTTCCCTCCTCACTTCTTTCAGAGTGCATATAGAGGAGAGACCCTTGGAGGAGTGAAGTGAGCGGCAGGGGGAGGGCAAAGGAAGCTTTCCCAGAAAGTGCTGAGCTGGGCTGCCCATTAACAGAGCTGGGCTCCAAAGGGTCCCTGCGGCCAGTGCCAAGCCTGGAGGCCTTTGGAACACATGGCTTATGAATGGTGGGCCTCAGCCCCGGCTGGGCTCACACACAGGGCTGGTGCTGCCAGAACACTCACGAGTCCCAGAGGACTCAGGAAGGGCCCAGCCTGCAGAGCTCAGGGCAGAGCCAGAGGCAGAGCAGAGCTGTGCTGAGCAAAGCACCCTGAGCCTCAACGGCTGCTGCACCATTCCCTGCTCCACTCCACCTTCACTCCGCTTGGAAAACAGGCTCAGACTGGAGCTGGAAGGATGCTCAGCCCCTCTCCCAGGTGCTAGTGAGGGACCTGCATGGCTCTGGGCACTCTTTCCTCTGGGTCAAAGTATATCTCAGGGTAAAGCTGGTGCTCAAACAGCCAGGGATGCCCCAACAGTCGCTGCCACCCCATAATGCCTCATTAGCAGCTGGACCTGAAGTTAAAATCCCAGCTCTGCCCCTCCAAGGCCATCCTACTTGGCCGCAACATACCCATGATGTGATGTGCATCGTGGCTTCTCCAAGCTGTGCTCGTCAGCAGATAAAATTAATATCCTGGAAGTGCAGGCGCTAAATAAAAATCACTGTCGGAAGCACAGCAAAACCCATCTGTGAGTGGAAGAGGTCAAAGAAGAATACAAAGGCTTTTATTTCCTGGAGGCATTTGTCAGCAAGACAAATGTGGTTTTTTTTAAACTTGCTGCCATTTCCTAGCTGGCCGCCCACGCAAGCGCCAAATGGACTTTCACTCGCATAAAGCTGAGTGTTGGCTTGTGTCCTTTGTAATCCAATGCTCAGGCGAGGAGTCGGCTGGATCCCTGTTTGTTATCAGTGAGTGGGGCATATTTAAAGGATATGGGCAGATTTCAACACTACATCTATAACTAGTTTATTGCTGGTGTGTTCCTCTCTTGCCCTTATTATTTATGTTGAAAATGATAAATGAGGGATTGATGATTCTGGCTGGTTCATGAATAATCAGGTTCTTTCACTGCGAAGCCCCAGGGGAAGGTAATGTTTCTACAACCCTCCATCAAAGAGAATGCAGTTTGCACACGTGTGTGTGTCTGTTGTTCATTCCTCCACTGCTTTGTGTGGGTTTTGGCGTGGTTTTGCACCCTCCTTCTGCAAGTGTGCATAAACCCAGGCACTCCCATGCTGCATCCCAGCCCAAAATGTTTCCTGGTCTACACAGCCGCTTGGCACTGTCAGCAGCAGCCACGCACAGGGTGTTTGGAGCAGTTTGCTCTCCAGAGAAGGAGGTGATGGGCAGCTCTGTGTCCTGTGATGGGAGGGTGCAGCCAGGAGCCCTGTGAGGTGCATGGAGAGCCCCAACCACAGCAGTCAACCTGGAAGGAGCCCTGATCCCATTTGTATTTCAAGGAGCTGCAAATAGCCGCTGGTCTCAGGATTTGCTTGTGAGACAGGAAGAACCTTGGGGAGATGATCTGAATGTTTATGTATATAAAAATGTCTAACCACCAGGCTCAGGAAAGGAATCTGGAGGTGGTTAGCTGGAGAGGAGGATATTTTTATGCTAGAAATGTGCTGTCCGCCTGTTTGTAGAGTAGGAAGGATACGACGAGAATCAAAGGCTTGGCACAATGAGCATTTTCATCCTTGTAGATGTGAACTCCCCATCTGTCTTGGACTCCAAGGCGTGGAACTGTTTAGATCTAATATCATTATTAGAAGCAGAAAATAGAGCTCATAAAACTCCCTCCTTACACCCCAAAAAACCAATTCCAGGACCCTCTACCCTACTTGAGAACAAGCCATTCCTGCATTAATTTCCCTGCTGTGGCTGGGCTTGTTGCCAGGAGGAGACTCAGTGCCTTGGCAGCCCTGGGGCAGGTCCTTGCTCCTCTCCAGTGTCACCAGACCAGGGGATTTAGAAAGAGGCAAGAGAGCAGGGGATGGGCAGTGTGGTGCCTAACCTGCATGGCCAAGCCCCTTTCCTGCCAGGCTATGGAGTATTTGCAGGGACTGGATCTGTGGTGGGAATCTCTCCTGCAAACAATGGGATGGAATTCAGCACGAGATCCACATCTCAGTATGGCTCGGCAGACACTGCTGAGGGCAGCTGCCAGTGCCAGCCTGGGAAGTTACCATCTTGCCACCAGACCAAGCAGCCACCCTGGGGGCTCAGCTGCTGAAGCCAAGGTGCCCCCTGAGGCACTGAACATGCAACACAGGACACGAGGTCACAGAGCTGCACCTAAAGCATCCCAGGTGGGTTCAGCCATCCTCGAATGGCTCCTGGGGGAGATAGTTGTGAAGCCACGG
This sequence comes from Entomyzon cyanotis, assembly GCA_024500445.1. Classification (NCBI taxonomy): domain Eukaryota; kingdom Metazoa; phylum Chordata; class Aves; order Passeriformes; family Meliphagidae; genus Entomyzon; species Entomyzon cyanotis. Next base: position 2,017,232 of record JAKEPQ010000852.1, read on the forward strand.
GGTCAGCTGCTCAGGGGACAGATTTATCTGCTGTGACAGTCTCCCATTCCATCCACAGAAATGGATTGACAGTTCAGTGTCCTGTGCTAGAAGAGACAGAGTTCCTGAAGGTAGCTGTCACTCCAGGCATGCTGCTGGTGATTCCTTCGTATTGCAACAAATTCATTACATCTTTGAGGACAATATAACCTCCAGCTGCTTGTCATTGCCTAGAACTTCCAAATAGACTTCTGCAGGTCCAGGCTGTGACATTGCCATCTGCTGATGGAGAGCAGAGACCCAGCCAAGGTCTTGCACATGGTAGTTTGAAGCTTATGGTTTGGCAGCAGGGGGATGTTTTTACTGCTCCAGGATCAGGTAAGGCTCTTTCTCTGGCAAATCTTGCCATTGTTTGTTGACTGTAAATAGCTGTGGAATAAAATCTGATGAAGGCATCTATTGTTTCCTTACAGCTCTGTTTTGTTGAGTGGAATAGGGATCCCAGCATGTGGGGTTTTATTATTATTTAATTTGTAGCTGCCCATAATCAGCAAATTCTTTTAGGTGAGGCTTCTGGCATTCTGTACTCAGCATTCTTGCTGTCTGTAAAATCAGCCTAAACCCTTCCTTCTGTTCCTAAAGGCATCTAGTTTAAATTCAAAGACCATCCATTATAACTTCAGCACCTTGTAATCCCTCAGAGATATGTGCAATTACTCTCTGAAATATCCCAGGAGCAACACTAATACCAAGCATCATCTGCTTAAATTTACAACATCCAACTAGCACAGTAAAAGCCACTAGCTTAGGGGTTAGCTCATCTGAGCACACTTGCCAAAACACATATCCTGCATCTAATACTGCTTTTGCTGCTGAGGATTTAGCTGCCACCTCAGGAATCTTCATTGGACAGCACTCACATTTTATGGTTTTATTTAAATAGCTGGAGTGGATGCACATGTCCTTCATCTGGCATTTGGGTGTCAGCCAGTGCACTCACCCAGCCTGCACAGCCCCTGCCTTGTCCATGCTGTTGTGTTTCCTCAGGTTCTCAGGCATGAGCTTGTCTCCCATCCCTCATCCTAGGAGCAGTTCAGCCATGATTTGTGTCAAAAAGCTTGGGATGAGGACACGGGCACTTACCCTGCAGCTGAAGCAAGCTTCTTGCATAACATGGCTTTGCTTCTCCTTTCCATTCCTTGCAGTTTTACAGCTGTTTTCATCCAAGCCTATTGACTTCATCCCTATAAATCCAACGATTTTTCCATAAGGATTAGTGTCAAATTCTCCCTGCAGACATCTTGGGTCTTGGAAGACAAAGGAGTGCTCTGCTAATGGCTGGCTGGTGAGCCTGAGGCATTTATAGCAATGGCTTTAAAATGCACTTCATGGCCAGGCAGGGTTTTAGCCCTGGTGCAGCTCATCCACCGTCGTGATTTGGGAAGCCAGGACATAGGACAATCCCAATACTGCACTAGGATGTGGATCCCTGCATCTGAAAGAAGCATTGGGTTGGTTCTTCCTGCCCTTGAAGGCCATGGAAAAGCTGGGAGAGGAATTGTCTAGATTGAACAGTAAGGCTTCATAGCTGGGTAGAACAAGGTGAAGCAGAAGAGTGAAATTTAGAGTGAAGAAATCATCAAACTGCCAACCAGGGAAATCCTGAAAGGTAAAACTGCCTCTGTGAGTTCTTCCTCAATTTTTCAGCTTTCCCTAGGCACAGGGCTGAAATCCACAAAAAAGGGTGGATGCACCAGAAATGTTCCTTCCTGATGCGAAAGGGGCATTAGGCACCAAATAAAGGAATAAGGAAGAGGAAGGAAACTCTGCATATATCACCATGAGGGTTTGAGCATTTTATTATGATATATAAATTTTGTCTTCTTAAATTACTCTCTATGAGTTGAACAGAAAGGGATTATGGTGGAGGAAGGAATATACAAAAATAAAAGGATATTGTGAGCTACTGCATCACCACATATACAACAGTAAAGTACTTTACAAGCACTTAGAGAATCAGACTTATAAAAATAAAAATATGACACATCCTTATGCATTTCCACCGCTTATAAGTTCTCTTCTTCCTTCTCTAACCTTCAGACACCTTTCAACCCCATCCTCAGGTCACGATTCACATGGTAGGATACTTTGCTCATTTTGATGGCCATTACAGTATCTGAAAAAGAATTACTGCCTCCCAAGACTTATAAAATCCAATGGTTATAGAGCTTTAGGGGAGATGTTCAGAGCAGATCAGTTTGTGAGTGACCAGGTGATCCTCAGGGATCTGACTTTATCTGGCAATAAAAATCTGAATATCCCACAAGAAGATCCATCATCCCCTATAAAGCACTCCCCCCGTCTCCACAGAGGCACACCTCTGTGCATGTTTGATTGATACACACAGAAAGTACCCCGTGAGCCTGGGGAATGCTGATGCTCACAGACTTCAGCAGGACTGAATGACTGTGACAGAGGATGGATCTGATTTTGTTTCAGCTCTAAAAGAGGCAAAGATGCCTCTTCCTACAGGAACTGAGGCAGGTTAAAACTACAATGGCTAAACACCCTAGCTCACAGTGCTCACACACAGAACCACTCACCTCTAGATCAAACTCACGCAGTCTTTAGTCTTCGGTTTGCTCTACAAAGTCTTTTTTGCTCATTAGCCTACTGGTGACCTTTCCCATTTTTTTTTAAGACACACTCAACATAAATAGTAAATAGCATTCACTTCTCTGACCAGCAGCTCACTCAAACACTGCTATCAACACCCAAACACCATTTCATCAGTCCCAGAAAGTGTGCACCCAGGGTGCAAATATGTCTGTATTTCACATTGAGAAAATTAGAGCTGGCTTAGGAAGAAAAGAAATTAGAAAAAGGCAAAAAATAAAGACAAGCAGTAAACTTTTGGTCAAACTTGTTCTCTGCGGTTTGTGCAACATATTCCGCAGCTTCTGAAAGTTCAATATTTGGTTTCATCTTTTTGGCCCCAAATGCAATGACAGCAATGCAGGCAGACCAGCAATGAGCATGGCCTGTTGCATTCAGGGGCAAAAGAATCACAGGAATGAAGGGGCTGAAGGGGAGAGAGACTCCCCACCATTCCTGTTACATGTACAAACATACTACAGGTATGGCACAAGGCACTTCTTGGCCCAGAGTGATTCTTCATTGGCAACACAAAAACACAATTCAGTTTCTGGTGTTTAGGCAAAACAGAAAAAGTCATCACTTTTCCCAGTCATGAGTAAGATGAACTTTGGCTTTTCTACCACTGCCTAACCCAGCCACAGGGATGGGAGCAGCAGGGTGGGCAGGCAGGCTGGGATCTGTGCCCACGAAAGGATGAAGACTTGACCCTCTGTGGTTTCCTTGACCTCAAGAAAAACAAAGTCCCTTTCCAATGCCAGCTTTTGCTGAGAAGAAAAGCAGCTTGTGATGGGCCCATGGGAGATACCATATAAGAAGGGATTTTTCAACATTTTTTCCAGATCTCAGGCACTTGGCAATGTCCCAGTTTGGATGCAGTCCAGGGTGATAGTCCCACCATAGCCACCGTGGCTACACAGCTCAAAATGTGTTCAGCAGCCTAGAAACCCAAGCTGCTCCCTATCTTTTTTTCTTTCCCCTAACAAGCAAGACCAGAAAAGCTGCTTAAACTCAAAGGAGCAGGAGCAAGTTAGGTCACTTCTAGTGTATTTGCAGAGAAAACAAAGCATGAAGCTGCAAAGAGGCCTGGGCTGGGCGTGTGGGACCCTCCAGTGCCAAGGATGCAGCCCTCTGCTGCACCCTCCCATGGGTCACATCCACCTATGAGACTTTGCCTCAGTAGCCCCTGTCCCTGTGTCGTAAAAGTCCAGGTTGAGGTTCAGTCTCTCTGCTGGATTTGTATTTGCACGCTAGTGTTTCTGGCTTTCCTTGAATTCTTTTTTTTTCACTGTTGCAGCCAATATTTAGGAAACAGAACTAGCAGTGGACAGAGTGGGCAGAAGCCTGCAGCCAGTCATGATGAAAGCGATTTTTCTGGGGAAAACTTGTCCTGCTCAAAGACCAGTGTGAACAAGAACAGCAGCTTTATGCTTGAAGCAGAAAAATAATCCAGCTACTTAAAAGGAGCAAAGCCTCATGTGTGGTCAGAACAGGGAGGCTCTGGCATCCCCTCAGCTCTGAGGTCAGCCTGTCTCCTTGCTCAGCAGAGGTGCCTGCAGTCCAATCTGTCATCGTGCAGGGATGTCCTGGGTGTGAGTACTGGCCTTGCTTTTGGACCTGGATTACCAGCTTGGAAAAGTTCCCCCTTTGCACAGACTTTCAGGGATGCATGCAGTGAGCCCTCCAGAGCCTTCACATGTCCCCAGGAAGGCAGAGGGTATTTTCCCTGCTCCCAAAGCTCTTAGAGCTCTCATTCAGCAGCACTTGGCCAACAGGACAGACCTCAAGATGAACTTGCAATTAAACACATCACCAACCTGACTGCACTGGGACCACATTCATCCAAGCACCAATTCCCTGCTGCCTAAGCCAGCTCCACAGCACTCCTGTTTGCTGGAGCCCTGGGGAGATGGGTTGCTTCAGGCAAAATAATCCCTTTGGAGGCAGATGCTGCTTTTCCAGGCTTTGATGGTGACAGACAGTGACAGCAAAATCTGACCAATAACAAATATAATCCTTGTTTGTGTTGCTGTAAAGAATTCAACAGTAGGTGGAAGCCTTGGAAATCCTTTGAGAGGCTTCTCCCTACCAAGTCCTAATTCCCAGTAGAGAGGCAGAGTTCAGCACTGCTATAACACACATCTTTCAGCACTAATGATGCTTCAGCTGTCAGGATTTAAGTTTGTATATAAAGACTTTATATTTACCTCTGGTGGAAAAACTGTGCTACATTTTAAACAAGAGATCTCTGTTTCATAAAGGTCACAGTTCTGGTCGCATTTACCAATTGCTTTTTGAAACTGATGGAAAAAGTATCTTTGTAAGTCACTAATTTCATTATTTTTTCAAGTTTTTCAGATTTTTTTTTTTATATCTCTGTGGGTTTGTGCGTCAACTGTTCTGGGCAATCAGCTACGTCTTGTTGACATTGTTAATAGGCTTTCTGACTTGGCTGCTCAGTTGAGTTCTGAAATAACTCCATAAGACTCACAGCAAGTCAGGAGCAAAATGGAAAGTTTAGAAGAGAGAAAGCTGGAAATTAATTTCCGGAGCTGTGTGGTTATTTCTAAGTCTGAGCAGCATGCAAGAATTCTTGGTAAGATTTTTGGAGACAATTCCGTGCTATTTTCAAAAGGTTTATGTTTGTGGGAATCCAAGCTCTTGCAGATTTTCAGCAATATACCAAAATGAAAATATACCAGGAGATGGGATTCATGAGTGGGGAAAGGTTTACCTTAGGAGGGCTGCACTGACTCCTGCTCATTGTTTCTTGGTCCTTTTGCAGAGACAGCTCAGCTGTTCATGAAGTACCTGTTTTCAGTGCTACAGCCTGGCTGATTAAGGAAAACCTGGATGGATTTGGGCTCTTCAATCCCTCAAGCTCTACACTGAGAAAGTTTGGCTGCTTCTCCACATTCAGCAAAGCTGCCCATGCCACAAGTATGGAAACTATTGAGAGGGTGAGTTAACCCTGCCCTGGCTTCTTTGAAGCCACAGAGCATCTTCCTGCCCTACGCTCCTCTCTGCAATTCAGCCACACCCTGAAACTCAGAAGGGCTGCAAGTGCATACAGATCCCTTGAACTGGGTGTTAGAGGCAGTGAACAGCATGACACACTTGGTTTGACAATACTTTTGATAAAAGGGCACTGGGCTGCTAAATCACTCGGTCACTTTTAGAAACTAGCCTTTCAGCTATTCAGTTTCCTCAATTTCCTCTGCTTACTCCCTGCTGGGTTCACAGAAGATGTGTCTGTGCATCAGGGCAGGCCTTTCTCCCATCTCCTGGTTGTGCTGTGCCTTGCTATGGTATACAAACATCCAGCTGCTGGCAAGAGCTGGGGGGACCTGTTTAAATCCTCTTTTTCTTGGGGTGACAGTCTCCACTCCTCCCAGGAAGTGAGGTGACTGCAGTGCTGTAATATGGCATCTCTCACTCAGATGAGCTGCTGGGGCAAGCTGTGATGTACTGATACAAATAGCCACCTCCTCTGCATTTCAGCTCTAAAACAGATCTGGCCTGGTGTGTGCTGGGCTGACCAGATGCTGACTCTGCAGTTGGTCTTCCCTTTGCAGAGACCAAAATAGCTCTGAAGCTTGCAGTGACTCTCACCTATGTGCTAGACGAGACCTACAGAGCTCATAAGGCATCACTCTGCTATGGGTAACAGGGTCCTTTGTCATCTTGATTTCATCTAAACACAAGCCAAAAATAGATATGCTCAGGGTAAAAAAAAAAAAAAAAAAAAACAAAAACAAAATCCAGATCATGAATGTCAGGAACGTCGCAAAATACAAGCCAGCCTCTCACTGATTAAAACCATCCTGTGCCCTGCAAGCCTCCTCCCAGCCAGTTCAGCCTCGCCCGAGACGAGGGGGTTCTCCAGCCATTAATATTCAGTTACCATCAAGGAAGGCCCAGCCAGGGACCCAGCGAAGGCCGTGGCCTCCCGGGGGTCGCGTGGTTGCCAGCGGCGGGGCGGATCAGAGGGTCTCGCTGTACATGACGCACGCGTTGGTTTCCTCGCAGAGTTCCAGCTGCACGCTGGAAGCAAACCAGCGCTTGGCACAACCCAAGCTGTAGTTGAGGGTGGTCCGGTAAATGTTCTTGGCACGCTTGGGAAAAATGATGGTCGTGCTCTGAAACCTCACCGGCTTCTGGCGGGGCTCGAAGATCAGCTGGGACTTGTAGTTCCGCCAGGTGCAATTGGGAGCAGCGATGATTGTCTCGCTGTAGGTGGTGACGGTGGGGATGGGGCCGTAGAAGATGTCATCCCGATAGTGCTTCTCTGAGTCGTACTTCACCTCAGAATTGCACCTACAGAGGACAGCAAGGTATCAGGAGCACAGCCCAGGCAGCAAAGGAGGTAAGATGGGCAGGACACCTCTCTAACCCTTTGAAGCTCGTAGCATTTATCACCTCTTACTGCACAGACACTGGTGTAGATGCCAACTCTACAACCCAAAGGCAAGAGGACTCTGTCCTGCTGGGGAATCTTGTTGGAACCCCACCTTGCTGTGAATCCATCTCAGCATTTCTGCTGTGTTTGTGCAGAGGGGACCATGGTCATACCAGGGCAGAAACCACCTTGTTGCACAGGCTCCAGGCAACACTCTTCTTCCTCTGGTTTTCTCCATGGGTCCCACTGGGGCCTCAGCTCAGCCCTGAGAGCTACACTGGAGGCAAGCAAACACCCTGTAATGGACTTGCTGAGCTGTCAAGGCTGTTTGTCTTTTTTCGTTATATTGCCTTGCCATCATTGCACAAAAATGCCCAAACCAACTAAAATTTGAGTGCTGGGAGATGAGGGGTGAGGTTGCTTGTTGGAGCCTACAGAAAATCCAAGCAATGCTGAAAGAGCAGGTAAAGCAAAGGGATATTGTGGGCTATGGCTGCCCAACACCCAAGCCACTGGTCTCAAAGGAATTGGCCACCTGCACTGCCAACAGATGAAGAACCACAAAAGGTAGGATGACACTGCCCTGCTTTTTACTGCAGCCACCCAGAAGACGGATTTGCGTACACCAGGCCACAAAAGGGGCTTTTCCTAAAATCCCTAGCCATGGGGAACAGCAGGATTTCCACTGCTTTTCCCCGTTCCCCAAACGCTCCTCCAGCAATCAGCAGCCAAGGAATGTGCAGCTCCACGTAAAAAAGATTAAAAGCTGGGTGTGTGCTTGTCATTACCTCCACCCAGAGGGGGGCTGACTGATTGTGCACCGTGTGTAATCTGAGCTGCTGTAATGTATTTTGTACAGCCAGGGTGTAAGCAAGTCATTCAGCACACATAAAACAAGACTCCGATGTAATCACCATAAAAACATGCCTGCTGGCAGTTCCTCAACCAGCAGAGATTTACTGGGGTGCATTTCCAGAGAGACGTTTGCATAGGTTGAGGGGGTAGGAATTGAGCTTACAGTCCTCCCACTGTCCCTGCCCCAAGCTGTAACTGCTCCATGCTGTTTGCAGGGTACATTTCACACCAGCAAAAGAGTAAAAGAAGAGCAAAGACCAGCATTCATCTATCAGCAGCAGCACCAGCCCCACAGGAGGGCAGAACATCTCCATGACTGGCTTGAGGGACCATCTCCTCACAAGGAGGAGCTCATTTAGCTCATCAAGCTGCTCTGATGCTAGTTTCTCTGCTGCTAGAGCTAACAAAAACAGGTGCCAATTATAAGGGTGTTGCTTCCTCTGAAGATACAAGTCATCTGGGAACAGTATGAAGACCATCAGATTACTTAGTGGAGGCCATCTAGCCCACAGATGGTAATGGTTTTCTCTCATAGCCTTGGATTTGAGCTGGCCTTGGAAAAAAAGCTGCCTTCTGTTAAAGCCTCCCTCCAGTTCTTGCCTCCTCCCCTCTCCCTCTGCTGCTGTCAGTGTCTTTAATTCAGAAATTACCCTCCCACCTGTCCTTCCCTTTCCATCAAAATAACCATGACTGCCATTTGTAAACATATTTAAATTTTTGGCAGAAGCACCAGAAAAAAGACAGAAATCCCCATCTACCCACCCAATCCCATCTGTACCTGATTTCCTGCACGGGCTCGGGGCTGACCTCAATGCTTTCTCCAAAAAACACAGGGTACATTCGAGGCCTTATCTCTGGCATGGACGGGTTCAGGAGCAGGTAAGGCATCTGCAGGGAAGGAGAGCACAGCTAGTGTTTGGACAAAACAGATAGAGTTGGCACAGTTCATAACATGCTGTGGCTGGCAGCTGAGCAGCCTAACACAACACCTGGACTGTCCTCACTTACCAACACCTCCCTCTGCCCCAGCACACCTCCCAGGTACGTGACTGTGCCCACATCTCTGCCACTCTGTGCTGCAGTATCTGTTTGTTGAAATTTAGCCCTGCCTTTCCTTCTTCCTTTCTTGTTTCTCATAGGAATTGCAATTGGGTTTGAGTTTTCTTTAGCCCTGATATTGCCATTAGGAATTAACAAGTCTTAGAAACACTCAAAATGTGTCAGCATGGAGAAGTGCTCCATGTCTGACCTAACAGAGAGATAGGGCCTAAGGCTGCTAACTTAAAGGATGTAGGTCTACTTAAGTGAGACATATATATATTTTTATAGATTTACATACAAATATGTACATAAAGTCATGTATCCCTTGCAACAATCCAGCAGAGGAAGTGACAGACTTGCTGTTCCTGAAGTCTCTGAGCCAAAAATGGCTCTTGTGCTCCAAAGGACATTCTTGTGAACCATAAAACTGAGGGTGGGGTGAGACACTGGGGCACCTTGTGGCCTCTGCTATGCAGGAAGCCTTTTTCAAGCCAGGACTTTATAATGAATGGAGTGGCTCCAATCCATGACACCAAAAACTGGATTTTTAAGACTAATTGCACCCTCAAGTTACTTACTCTGACAAATTGTCACAGCCCAGCCTAGGCTCCTCTGCCCACCACAGAAATGAGTAATCCCACTTCTCTGTACTGGAGTGCTCCTAAACACCAGTTCCCACATATAGGGATCCTGTGTCTGGTGCCTGGACCAAACCCAGCAGCTAATTAAGCCTAATCCTGCCCTCCTGGAAAAATGTCACTGCAGGTTTCAGTCTCTGCCACTACTTTTCTGTCAGCAGATATTTATGACACACAGGGACACATGATCTCTTTAAAGGAGATGGCTGGCAGCCTCTATGCAGGGTCTGTTGATGGCTGAACACAGTTTTTCCCCTTTCCACCACGTAGAGGCCATATGTGCAAAAATCACAGCCATATTTCATCCATGTAAGTCAGTAAGATTATCTCAGGACTCACAGAATCCACTGACAGTAGCAGAGGATACAGCTCTTGTGTTGTCTTGCTCTTCCCATTACTCTCTTCCACCTCCCCCAGCATCATCTGGTGTGGTGGCACAGGAGGATCACTGGAGCTGTGACCTGGTTCTACTGGCAGCACTGCTGGAGAGTTTCTGCAGCCTGTGCCCTGCCCTGTACAACATACAGCCCCCTGAACACTCCCCAGATTGTCCCTCAAGTTGGTGTTAACTGCAAAGCTCTGCCGAGTCCACTCAACAGCATCAGCTCCCACTAGCTGAGGTCTGCTTTTCTCTACTGGTTTGGGCTTTCTGCCTCAGGCTAAGGCAAAAAATGTCCCTGCTCCATCTGAATTTGCCAAGCCCTTCAATTCTGTGTACCAAAGCCACAAAGCTGCTTCTTCTTTTCATACTGAAATATCCATGCACTTTACCACTGTGTAAAGTTATACTATAAAGTAAAATGGCCAACCCCTCTTTTTGATTTCTTATTTCTGTTCCATTGTCAAAATAGAACAGTATTTGCATAGGTATGGGGGGAAAAAGAAAAATATATATATATGTTCACCCTCCCTACCAAACACTGGCCAAAAGTCAAAGTTCATTCCTGAATTGCTTTCAACACTTTTGACAGGGGAGGGCACGGGCAGCCTTTCTGGTCGTAAATAAAGTTCTTTGCTTCTGAAATGTGAATTGTTTACATCAGACAAGCCTCAGTTCACAAGGGTGCAGATATCCAGCTTGCAACAGTCTGCACATGGCCAGAGCTCTTTCTAAAGATATTTTGTACATAAGAAGAGGTTCATTTGGATGCAGGAGTCAAACACCATTTGCACATGGCTCATGAGCTTCGTGAACAGCAGGCAGGCTGCCCTTTGGGGGTTCACCTGCAGAGAGATGCAGATTGCTTGAACTGGTGAAGGAAACAAGGCTGGGGATACATGTCCCTCCTTTAAAGAAGCAGTCTCAAAGAAGTGCTTCCAGGCAAACAAGCCTTCACACTTCGTGCTAACAAATGCTGACACTAAGTGTGCTCTGAACATCCCCAGGATGCGGGAGACAAAGCCCTTCCTGTGGCTTAGCAGGAACATTGCTGGGGCATCTGGCCCCCAGTGTGTGTATGGGAACAGCCTTGCAGCCCGCTGAGTGCCGGGGGTGCTGCTCGGTCAGAGCGTGGGCACGGCAGTAATCGCCGTCTGTGGAAAGCACAAGTCCCACAGCAGGGAACAGGAAACAAGAACACCGCAGAAACAATAGCAGTGTGCACAGAGAAACAGGGGCTCTGGCATGCATGACCGACATCAATCAGAGTCAAAAAGTTGCCACTGAACTTGGTGAGAGAAGGATTAAGGGTTCTCCAGGTTAGTTCTGGATGCAGTGGTGATGAGACTATTTCCATTGGGGATTACAGTTAACCTTGCTCTGAGCAGGGAAGGGTGGAAAAAAGGTATTTCATTCGCTGTAGATGAGCACCAACTTCAGACCTGCAGGCTTGGCTTAGTTTAGAAAACTGGAACAACTGTGGACATTTGTGGCAGGCCAATGCCAGGATTTCTGCTGCCTGTCGAGACCATTACAGACTCATACCTCTCTTCGAGTTGTACCGTGAGCTGCTGCAGGTCAGAAACCTTGAAGTAACCTGGGAGTCTGCACGTGGAAGGTGTAAATAACTTACAAAGCACTGCCTAAAGATAGAGATCTGCAAGACCCTGCAGGCTGCTCACCAAACAGCAATTGATAATGCATGGCATGAAGGGGTCACTAAACAGCAACCACAGGTTTCACATGGCAGCCACTGAAAGGCACTACACGTGACATTTTGTTTTCCCTCCAGTGATGCTCTGACATGTCAGCTCCTGCAAGTTACCTGGAGTTGGGAAGCAAGGAACAGGGAACGTAAGCTTTCCAAAAGGCTTGTCTTTGGGGCTTAAATATTGTATGCCTGGCACATGTCAAAAGCTGGCTTTTGGCAAGAGTTTGACACCAACTCCTTCCAACCTGCTTTAAGGAACAAAAACAAAACAAAAATGTTCTGCCTGTCAAAAAAATAATGACTCATTTCTTTTTCCTTCTGCAAAGGAGTGGTTGAAAGAAGAGGAGCATTGGACTGCTGAGCTCCCTTGAGAAAATCATCATCCCTGGCTCATTTCTAGGAATCTCTTGGTGATCACCAGACACTCCACAAATAAGGTGGGTTTCTGTATTACTCTGCACTATGGATAGGCTGGCAGGGATCAGAGCCTGCTGCACACTCCTGGAGGTCACTGATGGTGAATAGGTGAAGACCACATCACTTTAGACCAGGCTGTCCACAAGCGATCCACAGTTAAGGCCTGTCTATCCAAGGGTTGCTTTGCTGGAAGGCTGCAGTGAGGACCTGATTCATCTGTCCCCAGTAACTGGAGCTATGCTGGTACTTACCAAATGCAGCTCCACAAAAGCCACCACAGCCCTGTCATATTTATGCAGGGACAGGAGTCTGATAGGCAAGGAAGGTTGAGAAGAAAAAATGAAAGATATTGGAGTGATTAAAAAAGTGACTCCCATGTGTACAAAACAGATCCAAGGTGAATATTAAGCAGTAAATGTGCTATTATTTTTATTTATTTTCCAGTACATAATTTGTTTCAACCAGCAAAGAGTTACAGCATTATTAAAAAGTTGAAGATCTTTCTTGTTTGGCTGCATTTTTCCCTGTGCCTTAACTCTGATGCCTTTCAGGCATGTAACGGCCTGGGCAGCTAAACTCTGCTTTTTGCAAGTAGCAGATAGATAAACACAGATAAAATTGGTTGCTGAACGGAATTCAATCTACAGCTCAACGACAGCATTGACTGTTCTTCAGCTTCCAAATTTCAGGCAGCAAAGCAAGGAAAAGGAAAGGAAATTAACGTGACTTGAAATAAATAAACCCCCAAAAGCTTTCCCCAGAGAGCACAAAGAACCAGAACTGACTGACTCCTTTTGCTATGGTCATTATACGGAAGGCACTAAGATGTGGCATTAGATCTCTAGGGACTGTAAGGGGAAACAGCTTTCCAAGTGTCAGGGCTACAAACAGGATATAGCTTCCCAAATTCCCAGCTCCTAACTTAGCTAGGGCATAAGCAAATCTCTCACCATATTTTCCCACTATGGTAACATGTCAGGTCCATGAAAATGTCACTTTACTCAGCTGTTATTTACAGCTATAATGAAAGATCTGGCTGAGTTATTTGACACACATCTACATTCTCCGCTCTAGAAGATAAGCAATATTTGTTTAACAGACCATTTATTTTCCCAATATCTACACGTATTGCACATTACGAGTAATTTATACTGAAGCCGGATGAGATTATATTGGGAGGTGATAACAGTAAATGCAAACCTCAGGTAGAAAGCAGGGCTTTATTATTTCAAGGAATTACATCCTTCCTGCTTATCTCCCTCTTTTATTTCAAGTGGGAAATGTGTACTGCTTTGCTTATTGTCCACAGGGTTACACCAGGACACAATGGAAATTCAACAGCTAGAAGACATCACCCTCAATGTCTTTCATCAGAGCCACACTTTTCAGAGCAGATGAGGAGACCCTGATGCCTGCTTCCCTGAGCTGCCCAAAAGGGACATCTGTCAGATCAGGTGAGGCACATCAAGTGAGGCCCAGAGCCATTCCCTGTCCTTCACCAAGGAGGAAGAGGAGTGGGTGCATATCCAGAACTGTATGGGGCTGAGGGACAGGGAACAGCCAGGTGGGATTAACCTTTGCCAGAAGAGGACACAGGCGTGGAACTGAAGCCACCAACAACCCCTGCCAGGGGAATTCCTGCAGGATCCAGCCCCATGGGAGTGGCTCAGAAGTGGGTCAGGATGCCAGGCTGCCAACAAGCCCTGAGGCAAACCCTGCTGTGGTGCCAGATGGGTGCCTCGCTCCCCACACCAGCCTGGGGCTTTCCCAGAACTGCTGGGACCCACATGGCCTTGGAGAGTCATGTCCCCTGCCTCGTGTGCGGGCTGCAAGCTAGCTCAGGTCAGGGTGCTGGGCCTCCCTCTCACGTGTGCTTTCACTGTGGGTGTTGGCAGGTCTGGAGATTACATATGGAAAGCCTTTGATGGCCACATTCCCCACTCAGTCCCTACAAGACACTGCCCCGTTGCTGGAACACTTTCAGTGCAGGATGAAATGCTGGCTCTGTGACCAAGGGGTCTTCAAAATGCTGCATTTCAGGAAGAGATGGTATGGGGTTTTTGATTTTTTTTTAATATGAGCCATTAATCCAACAGGGTTAGCACACACACTGACTTGGACCACGTTGCTGGGACCCTGCTGCTGTCTGTGAAGACTGTGCCAAGGGGTAAGGTCTCCTTCATACTTGAGATGAAGCTGGAATCTTCTCCCACCACACAAGAGAGATTCTGAATCACTCTTGCTCCTGAATGTAAGTAGAAATTCCCTACATCCCTACAGCTGATTTACTGGGCTATAATCCCACAGAAGTCAGTGCTCAGTGAGGCAAGTTGAATGCACAAATACTTAAGTCTTTCAAAGAAAAAGGAACTCACTGCAGCAGCAAAAGTTCCTTTCACTGTTGGGAAGGGACATAAAATCTGCTGCTTCAAAAAAAGTACAATTGATAGCTCTGCAGATGAATGTGATCCTGATGTCCCTTGATATCCTTTAGGAGTTGTGTGATGAATGCAAAACACTTATTTCAGCACAGTCCAAAAGCAGGTCTTCTAGCCTAAATCTATATCCCATGGCAAGAACAACAGGGGAAAACTCTAAGCAGATATGGGTACTTTCATGTCATTTTGTTGCCTATGCTTTCAGCAACTGCTTCTTTGTGCATGTTATTAGGGATTTATTTTGTTGTACTTCTGTTCCTTTTGGCCCAGCTTTACAGGCACAGCCTAGAGAATTCAGTAACCCAAGTCATAAGAATCAATTTAATAATGTTTCAGATTTAAAAGGCAGAACTAGGTAAAAGTCACCTTCTATTTTCCTTAGGATATTTGCACTTAAGCACAAAACACTTGACAAATTCCCTACATGGACTTTATTTGAAGAAATAAAAGCCAACTTCTCCTGCACTACAAGTAAAATAAAAAAAAAAAAAAAAAAAGGCCCCTAAATGGTGTTGAACTTGTGGTATTTATGACTCTGGCCCTAAATTGCCTTTCATATTTTCTTGGATCCCAAAGCTGTTCCCAAATTGGCTGGTTAAATGTGAATAAATGGTGCATTGTCTTTGAAACAAAGTTGTGCTTATTAAAGAGCAGAGAGTTTACTTTTTCAGAGTCACAGTTAATAACACAGAGCAGAGAGAGCACACATTTTACACGCAAGAAAGTCTTCGATAAGGGCATGCAACCTCTTTTTAGTCTGCATGAGAATGGCTGTCCTAAAGCAGAAAAACTCTGTAACATATTTGTGATGTTGGAGCAAAATAGCTGACTGCAAAAGAACGCAACTGGGTTCAGGCTGGTGGTTTGATAGATCTGCAGCAAAGAATAGTATGAAATGCTTCACACAGATCTGGAATGTTGTTTCCTTCACCTGACAGCGATTTATTGTAACTGTACATATTAGAAGTTTGGCTGTTGGAGATTGAGCTTATGTATGGTTTTATAGAATTCCAACACAAAGAGTGCAGGCTGTGTTCCCAGCTCGGTCACGTTTACAAGCAAAACAAACACTAATATAACGGGCAATTTGAAAAAAGCATTTCTTGGTGTGCAAATAGCTGCAATTATTGATTTGCCAATTCTGCATGCTTTGATGAACAGCAGAGGAGTAGACTTAAACAGAAGCACATTCATGGATTGCATAACTGCTTGTAGATCTGCAAGCCCTTGTTAAACGGCAAAATTAAAGCTAATTAGACACTGCAATTTAGAAGTATGAAGCAAGCAATGGTCTCCATATTTTTCCTGCTTTAATAACAGCTGCAAGTACAGTATTTGCATGGTGGAACTGAGAGGAAGTGAAACGCTCGGTAGTTAAATAGAGTGAACATTCCTATTTACTTCATTATTTTGCAGTGGACCAAACAGAGTTAAAGAGCAGAGCTCAGCACCACTCCAAATAATACAGTCCACCTGGTTTTCAGCATTTGGATCCTTGCAACCTTCTGTACCTGCTAAAAGCATGGAAACACCCCCAATGTGTAGAAGCCGTTCTCTAAGCAAGAGCCCAAGGCTACCCTTGCAAAGTGATACAAAATTTGGAAACATCTACAGTGTGAGCTTTTCTGAAGTGTCTAATATGTTCATTCATGATCAAAATAATTGGAAAACTTTATTTTACCTTACACAGATCACAGGGATAACTTTTTTCCCTGCAGGAGTCAAGCACTGAAACTCTCAATCCTAACAGCCCATGAACTGAAATAAATTTTCTCATGTTCTTTCTTCTTCAATATCTAAGGGCTCTCTTGGGTGGAGTGGTGGCCAACTGTCATATTGCTGGAATGGAGACTGTCACATCCCCATTACAGCGTTTTGCAGACACCTCCACCCCTGCTGTTTTCTGGTCCAGCAGCCTTCACTCACCTACCTCCCATATTTTATTTTACAGACACGTAGCAACAGCCTGATCCTGCCAAATCAGAGGTGTGTGGGTAATTTTGTACATAAACAGTCCCATCGAGATGGCACACACGCCCAGGCATCTGCGGGTAATGCTCCATATTAGGAACCATGCCATTAGCAGGTTTGAGATTTGACTTTCATAATAACACCTCACACCCTCTCCACTGTGAGGAGTCACTGTTCATGGGGAAGGTTTTGGCATGTTCAGGAGTAAAAGGCAGTTTTTAGTAATATGCTCAAACAGCCTTAGAACTTGAGAAAGTGCACGAGGGTGTGAGGAGTCACTGCAAAATGTCTCTATGGGAAAGAAGTCTTTGAATTGTCACTAAACCATAGGTAGATAAATTTTTCTCATGGAAAGATTTGTGCTGCAGTTTTCATTCCATGTAGAAGCCAATCAACCACGCTGAATACACCTACAAACATCTTTTATACATGTTTAAAAAATTTTTAAAGAGCCCTGGGGAAGAACTTTCATCATCCTTTAAAAACCACCACCACCATTGCCTATGCTCTGAACGCTGTGTTTTAAAAACAGGTTTTATAGCTCAGGGATAGAAATAAACAAATAAAACAGAATAATAGTCATAATAAATCTACCCAAATCCTACTCCACATTCAACCGCTTCACTGGCACTGCAACAGGCTGACCGAAACCTGCACTGCTCTGCCAGCTGTCTGAACTTACAAACCACTCACTACCCCTGGCTCTGCTCGGCTGCCACCGGACAAACTTTTCACGCAGGCTCATGCCAAAAGCCCCCAAAAGCAAAGGGCAGCGGCACACAGCCCTCTCCAGACCCTGTCCCTCACCAATTCCCCGGACACACATCCCTACCCTGCCCCAGCTAACGGGCACTTTTGTCTTTCTCTCAGCCAGGGTTCTGGCAAACGTGGCTCCAAGCTCCTCACAAGCCAGATGTGGGATGCCAGGGCGTACTGATGGCTGGGAGCCAGGCGCCCCGGTCCGGATGGATGCAGCTCCAACCTGTACCTACCAGGCAGAGCACTGCCACTGAGAAGCAGCTACGCTTTTCTGTTCCGAAGGTGGGCAGGGGAGCCTGGTTCAGACTTGGGTTTCACTGCCACACCGTTATTAGAGTTCGCCCAGCCAAACCAGCCTTTCCCCCGCGGGGCCCGGAGGGGACAGAGCCCGGTGCCCGGCTTTGGCTCTTACCACTTTGCCGTCCTTGGCCTCTCGCCGGTGGCCCGGGGCCGGGGGGTCCGCACCGCCGCTGCCCCCTGCTCGGCCCTCACCGGGCGACAGGGAGTAGAAGGGGGGACTGGGGCTGGGGGGCAGCCCCGAGTCCGGGCTGTCCAGCAAGCCTTCCCGGCTCTTCTCCTTCAGGCTCTCGTCCATCCCTTGCAGCTGGAGGTGACCTACCATGTCTGGGGGACAGCGAGGGGGCCGCGGCGGGAGAAAATCCTCCTGCGCCGCCCGCCGCGGAGGGAGGGAAGGGGAAGGGAGCCCGGGGGCCCCTCCTGAGTCCCAACCGCCGCTACCAGCCTGCCGGAACCCTGTGCTGCGCGGGGCAGCGCCAGCATCAGCCAGACCGGGGTGTCCCGGCCGCCTCCCCTCCACCGGCCCTGGCCCTGCCCGCCCGGCCGCCTCCGCCCTCAGGCGTTCCCGGGGAAGGGAAGGGAAGCGAAGCCCGATCCCCCCGCCCAGCCCCGCGGGGACGCGGCCGAGTACGCGCGGCAGTGCCCGGGGCAGCCCCGCCAGCAGGGAGCGCTGGGCGCAGCGGGGGACGGGACGGGGGACGGGATGGGGACGGGATGGGGACGGGACAGGGATGCGCCGCGCTCGTCCACAGGCTGCGCCGCCCGCCGCCTCCCGGCGGCTCATTTATCCGGAGAGGGTGGGAGGGAGCCGGGGAGCGCCCTCCCCTTCCCCCGGCCCCCCAGCTCCGTCCCGGCCGCGCGTTCTCGGGCGCTTCCCAGGCACGGAGCGCGTTCGGCGCCGCCTGCTCTTCCTCTCCCTCATGAGGGGACGGGACGAGCCTCGCGCCCGGCCGGCGGGAAAGCGCTCTCCCCACACACCTCCCCATGGGCTGCGGCTGCCCTCCGCTCATTCCCTCACTGCTCTCCGAGTTTTCCCTCAGTTGTGTCCCATTTTCCCTTCCGTTCTGATTTTTGCCCCTCTTCGATCTCTGCACGCTTCAAGGCTGGGAAAGGGGCCTCACGAGGTACACCACACCATCACAGGGCCACAGCTTCTGTCCGCTCATTCCCTCGTTGCTGAACAAGTTTTCCCTCATATCTGCTTTCCCCCTCAGTTCTGATTTTCATCCTTCTTTCACCACCGCACCTCCAAATCGGCGTTTCTCCTTAGTGCTGTGGCTTGTGGGCATGAGGGAAGACGTTCTTTAAAGAGCCGTCACCCCTCTTCACTTTGAGGTGGCAAAGAGCAGCTTCACCAAGGCAGCAGGTCACCATGGCGGTCTTGGCTAGCAAGGTGCATAACCTGCCATATCCCCTCATGGCAGCCCTCACGCCTCTTTCTTTGGCTCCCCAGATTCTGGCCCGCAACCAAGGAGCCGGCCTCCCTATCCCAGCCATCATGTGGGCAAAGCCACCATAAACCCCATGGAAGGGCATCCTAAATCCCAGCACAGCTCCTAGCCAGCAGGAGCAGCGTGTGCCAGAGGCACTGCCAGGATGGAGAAGAATAGAGAATCCATATTAACCCTTGGGATTCAGAGGAGCAGCAGGGGTTAAACAGGTCAGGCTGGCTGAAGCCAATATGGTCATTTGTTGCACAATAACTGTCTGAGGCTAATGTTACCTTGTCCACAGCCTTGATTGTGTTTTTCTCATCATGTTTTCTCTCTACATAGAGTCTAGACTGAGAAATCTGGGGCAAGCCCACTCATATGGCTCAGCCTGGTGGAGCTTTATTCATGGCAAATAGGTTTCCATGGAAAACTGTTGAAATCCAACAGGCCTTCTCTTGGTCTGAGTTATTGGCCCAGCACCCAGTGGAATGAGACTGTGTCTGTTTGTGCTACAAAATGGACAAACACAATGTTTGTTGTGGCAACTAGTGAAAATGTGGGGGGTCTGGTACTGTACCTAGTGAAAAAGGCTTCATGCTCAAACCATGAAGATGGCACAAAGCACTTAGAGGTTGGGTTGAACCTAAAAGTGCCCCCACTGCATCTTCCTGAGGGAGCAGATCCCATTGGAGGGTGGTAAAGCTGGTTTTGTTTAGATGTGTTCTTGCTCAAGTCAAAAGGAAAGGCCAAGGATGCCCAGACCCACCTTTGACTGAAATGAGGGGCCCTCCTCAGAGTGACTGAAGCGATTTGTATGCACTGAGCTGTGCAGAAGAATGTCACTGATTTGTAAATGTCAAACAGGCACCGAGCAGCCCACACACGAACCTCAGTGAATTCTTACCTCTGACCCGCTCGTCAGCTCCAGCAGCTGCACAGGCTGATTTAGAGCCCCTTACTGTAAGGGCTCTCATGTCTCACACAGGCTACGGCTGATCTGAAAATGTCAAAGGGGACTGAAGGTCAAAATTTCCATAAATTAGTCTCTGGCTTGCTACCTATCATGTAATAGGATTCTCTGGCCAGTTAACACTGTGAAGTCAGGCATTCAGCCCAGCAGTACCCCTGCAGCCCAGTTTGCCTGCCCCTCGCCTGAACTGGCTCAAGACTGTGTGTGCAAGGAGGAGTGTCTTCAGAGCTGCTTTCCTCCTCGAAGGAAAAAGGAACAGGACAAAGAGACACTGGGCAGGGGTGAGTGCACTGTCATTTAGTCCTAGAAAGCCCTATTTTATTTTGGGGAGCAGTCGAGGGGAGACTCGTTTTTCTGATTCTTGTTTTGAGGATCTGCTATCCAATCTTTCCTGGAGCTAAATAACGTATGTTTTTAAAGGTAGATTTCAGTACAACATGTTCAGCTCAGGTTGTTCATGGTTCAGGTGTTGCTGAGCTCAAAGCAGTTGAAGCACTCAGCACTGCAGAGCATCCCCAAGCACTGGTAGGGATGTTGACTTCATTTACGATGGGCAAAACTGCTGCTGGTTCTGCAGGGCATGTGTTATGTTGGTATTGTTTTTATAGCTGTTGTTGTTGTTGTTCTGCTGCACATATGTGTGCCATGGTGGTATTATTGTTGTTATGATTATGATTATTAATATTTTTTAAGTTCTTATTGGGTTGCTCACCCAAGTTGGAGCTCCCTTGTGTAAAGCACAGAGCAGGCAGACGGTAAGAAATGCTCCTGTCCTGATGGTTGTGATGGAAATCACTCAGACGTTGGTCAGAATCCTCCTGGAGTCACAGTATCCTGCTCTTGGCCAGTGAAAATCAGCCTGAATGGAAACTCAGTGAAGGATACAGTGTGCAGACACAGGTGTATACATGGTGTAGTAGAATTAGGCCTGGTGAAACAGGATGTAAATATTGCACAGTGCCCTGTCAAAGGAGAAAAACAACAAATTTTTCACTTGAGGCCATGTTGCTTTACTGAAACCCTCCTAAGTTCAGCACTTCTTAATTTGCTGGAAGGAATCACTAGGGACTGGTACATTCCTGCGTCTTGGCTTGGGAAAAGGGAAACTGGGCCCTTGTGTGTATGGTGGAACAAGGAGGAAGGAAAAGTCTGGAGGGGAGTTTTCTGAAGCAGCTGAGTAGAGACAAACAAGTGCAAGCATAGTGGTACAAGGGTAGCAGTGTGTGAAGGCACGGGCTGGGGGACAGTGGCCTCCAGTGCCAGCACTAATGCCGAAGGAAAAACCCTGCCTAGCCGGGAATTTGAGTGTAAAACAACTGTAAATAAGGAGTAGGGAGTCAAGTAGCAGAAAACTAGGGAATGTTCCAGCAGGACTGAATCTGTTAATATTCACTCTTTGGCAGAGGTGCAGTCCTGACAATACGAATTAGAGGGCTTTTTGAAGCACACATTTCTCAGAGCTTCTCCAACTTTTTTCCCCCCATTGATCTATTTGTTATAAAACACAAAATCACGGGCCTAGTTCTGAAACACGTGGGAGGTCATAAGAGAGGGACTGTGTGGACAGTGGGGGTAAGAACCCAGACAGCCTTCCTCATGTGAGCAGCCCTGCTTCTGGATAAAAGCTGGTATCCTTCCTCAAATCCACTGGGATTCAGGCCTCTCCATGCTTTTATGATTCTTCTGCCTTCTGTTTTCCTAGCTATTCTCTTAGCTAGATTTCAGTACTTTAGGAATCTGCCATCCCACAGACATGGCAGAGTGTCAGCATCACGTGCTAAGTTTCCTTCCACTGCTGCCAGGCTTGAAAGACAAATACAGTGAGGGAAGAAAGAGACAGGATACAAACACCTACATCAGGACTTTTTCTGAAGCAGGCTGGGTGGCAAAATGGGAAGAATGCTAGGAATGTCCATTCTGGTTCAGTGTCGAACCCGATCCTTCAGAACACCCACAGTGTAACTAGTCCCAGTAAAAATGGCTCAGGCCATGGTTGGATGTAACTGTGCTCTCTGGTTCCCTCCAAAGAAGCACAGCCTTCCCTCTCTGCCATGTGTTCCTGACAATAGTGTTGGGAGGCACCAAAGCAGCAGCATCATTGAAGGGAATATGACCACAGAGCAGGACCCAGGTACATCAGGCCCAGACCACCCTTGCCTGGCACGTTGCAAAGCTGTTCACCTCAGTCCAAAATTATTCAAAGCACAAGGGCAGCAAACCACTGCTCACTGCACAGGTCCAGATGGGATACAAAGAGCAGGAAGCACATCCATAGTGCTGGACCTGGAAACCACATGCCAATAATGATTAATTTTGCAGGGCAGTATGGCAGAATTCAAATCAAAGGAACCTTTCTGCCTGAAAAGCAGAGGCCATTTATCAAGAGATAAAATCACCTCCTGAGAGGTCTACTCATTTATTTTTAGGCAGCCCCTACATCAGAAATTTTTTCAACCTCGACTCCCAAGTCTTGGCTGTCTGCTCCAGTGAAGGCCACAGCCCCCTCAAGTGATGGCTGCACCTGCTCTGGCCCTGCTACCCTCACCAGACAAACAGCCCTCCTAGCAGTGACTTGGAACAAACTGTCTGGCAGGAAATGGGAATGAAAAGCACAAAAATCTCCTTCTCTGGGGTCAGGAGTGCCTGTTCTTGGCAATAAATCAAAGGAAGCAAATTTCCTTTGAATAGCCTGGACTTGAACAAAGACGGTATATCTCCCAGACAAGGCAGTAGACTTTGTGACTGCAGGAAAGAAGGATGGTCTTTGAAGAACATGCACAGGGCTGTATGAAAATGTTGCCTTCTCCCATTTGACTGCAGTGTGTCGTTTGTGCCACAATCCAGACAAAAACCCCGAACTGATGTATTACAGAATGAGCAAAGGCTCTGAAGCACAGAAAAATTATCAAGACTTCTGCTGACCCTGCTTGCCTTTGAGTAGGGTGCCACATGATGAGTATTCAATTGCCTGTGGTGTCCAGTCAGCATTCACTGATATTGTTACATACTTGAATCAAAACACACCACCCTGCCTTACTGCCCTGGAGAAGGAGCTGCCTGTTATCCTGTGAAATTTCCTCTGCTTGTCTGTCAGGGCTGCTGTGCTGTAATCTTGGAGGATAATCAACAGCGAAACCATTCATAAATCACAGCAAACAGAAAAGACGCCGATAGGGTCTTAAATTTCAAGCCTTGTGAAGCCATCATTTCAACAATGACAGTCAAAGGGGAGATTAAGAATTCTTTTACATGGAAAAGTTTTTCTTGGAAGAGCAACCCTCTCTTTGGTTGCCTGTAACTACAGTCATGTGGATTTGATTTTTACATGGCCCTTCTGCCCGCTTGCAGGGAATGCTCTGCAACCCCAGCAGGCCTGTTCTAGCACCAAGCTGGCGTGT
Source organism: Entomyzon cyanotis (assembly GCA_024500445.1). Lineage (NCBI taxonomy): Eukaryota > Metazoa > Chordata > Aves > Passeriformes > Meliphagidae > Entomyzon > Entomyzon cyanotis. The sequence goes on from JAKEPQ010000852.1 coordinate 2,040,572, forward strand.
GGAGGGACTGTGGCGGGATTAGAATAAGGCATCAAAAATGAAGGACTAAGGCTTTGCCCAGTGCTAGTGGAAGCCAAATGGGCTGCCTGTTCAGGAGGCAGTGGCAGGATGTTCCAGACCCCTCTTGGCTCAAATCCACCATGCCTCTGGGTCCAACTGCAGAATGGGAATAAGACTGGTGCCTTGTTTTATGGTGCAAGTAAAATATTCAGAGATTAACTGTACTTGCACCTCTTGATGTTAAAGGCTGTGAGGGTACTGTGAAGTCTGTTGCCAAAAAGGGAATGCAGGGCTGGATTAACACCCACCTGGAAGGCAGGTGATTTCTTTCGGATCCAAATGGAGTCTTGCTTTGTTCATTTGGACCAAGTGCTATGATAGGAAGAAAGGAGGCAGACTGTGTAGTTCTTGCCTTCCCTGCTGTGGACATTGACCCGCAGTGGAAGCCTGCAGAAGATGCAGGGGAAGCAGGAGAAGAAACACAAAGTGGAGGAATACAGTCTAGTAAGTCATCTAATGTGTTTCCTTCACAGAGTCTTCTATTTAGAGTGGGAACGAGGTGGCTCTCTGCTGGTTTGTTTACTCTCCCTGATTTCTAGACATACGCTGTGCTTCCTACTTCTGCTTTTCTAGCCTGCTTGCTCTTGTGAAAGCAAGGGAAAATATCACAGTGGGAAGGATGTTTCTGTTCTAAGCGTGGTTAAAGAAAAACAAGAGCACACCAAAAGGTATTCTGAAGAATTTAAAACTCTGTGAAAAAGCAAGTATTTCACAGCTTAAAATTACCAGATTTTTTTTAAATGGAAGAAGCATGGATAACAGAGGATAACTCTCCCCAAGAAAATAAAACACAGATTTTTCTCAGATTTTTCTTGTAAGTGATCATTTAGAACACAGGACCAGGGCAGAGATGTAAAGCCTCACTGAATAGCTTAGAGATGAAATTCTTAACTCAACAAATAGGTGTCATTATAAGAACTCTTATAGTTCATATTCTTGGCTAGCCTGTTGTGATAGTGCTGTGTCTCTTTGATTTATGACACATTATTCCCTCCTGTAATGTCTAACAGTCAACGGCACATTTCTTCTCCAACTATCCACCCCATTTAGCACATTCATAAAGCTTGGAAGGACAACCACAGCTCTCAAATTGCCTGTTGAGATGGGGCACGTTGAAAACAGGGCATGACACAGTGATATGTGATGGACAATGGGGGAGATGGTCTCTTAGTTCTATTTCCTCCTGCTCTAAATCAGGTATGACATGAAAGAAATTATTTGGCACCATATGGTGACCTGAGGATTGGAAGGCCGTCTTCTTCCAAGAGCAGTAGCTGTCAACCTGTCACTTGTGGAAGGAAACCAAGAAAAGCAATTCTAGTCAGCTTAAATTCACTGTAGAGGAGCTGCATTGCTGCTGAGAGTCCACAAATGGGGGGGGAAAAAGTCAGAACTCACTGTCCTAACTTTTCAAGTTAAAAGTCTGTGGTTCCCACATCTAAGCTAATATCGCACTGAAAACTAACCCGAGCATCTCTCCTAGTGAAAGAGTGGGAGCTGAGAATGGAGCCTTTCTGAAGGATATCAGTCCATAGATGCTGTAAGTCAGTAAATTTGTTGCTGGAGGTCGTTTGCTGAAAAGTTTCCGACTTGTTTATCCTCATCAGCAGGCTCATAGCAGATCACTCACATACAGCCCTCCTCTGGGGCTATCTAGGAGTAAACCTGTATCACTGGGAATCCACCCAGAGGATTCACTCAGATTTCTGAGATCAGAGGCAGAGAAAGTCTGACCTCTATGTGGTGCTCAGAGAGACTGACCTGCATACCTCTCGTCAGTGTCTGCCCATGCTGTATCCAGCTGCTCAGCAGATGGGGCTGAGCCAAACTCCCCCAGCACAGGATTCAGCCTTGGGCAGTCAAAGCTCTGTGCATTCACTGAATTGCCATCAAGGTTTCAGCATTGGTGGATGGCCAAGTGTGGTCACCTGTCCCCTGACAGCTGGGCTGAGACCACTGGAGTCATCAGCTAAATTACCTTGAATTGATGGCCTGCAGACTTAAAGCACTGCAACCCAGTTCCCATTATGCACCCAGCTCCCATTTCCTTTTGTATTTGTCTCATAGAAAAGTAACAGGAAAAGCAATTACTGGCTTTATGAAATGTAAGTTCATACAGTGTTTCCTCTAAGACTTCAAGCAACTCCTTGTTACAGCAGATAAGTTAATCTGTCTTTTGACTCCGGTCACAGTACGTTTTCAGCTTTAAATCACCACGGTACAGTAACTAATGGCATTTGCCATAGAAATGATGTTGAAAAAACAAGGAATCTGGGCAATTATTAGGTGTATATTCCCGGTGAAAACAACCCACGTAAAGACAGTGTCAGGGAAAAGGATGATTGATCATCTGAATTTTGCTCCCTTGTGTTTTCTTGCCCACTTTCTCCACGGTGTCCTATTAACTGTCGCACAATTATTGTAATGAAACCTGCCAGCGGACTTTTCCGCGTGAGGAACTCTGGCACTGTCAGGAGGGGCTCAGCAGGGCTTTTTATCCGTGGAGGCTGAAACTGCACAGTAAGAGCAGCATAGTCCCTTCAGGCATTCAACTTTCTGAAATACCAAAGTAAGAGTTTTACCAGAGTTGGGGTTTTTTCCACTTTGAACTCTTGGTAGAATGCTGTATGTTCCAATCTTGTCTCAGAACTCATTTAAGTCAATGTAAAGACTTTTGGTGACTTTAATTAGCAGTGGTCTGAGCCCTAAAGCTGATCAAAACTCCCACCAAACTGTAAATATGGAGGTGTTTTGTTTGCATTGCAGATACAATATTTGGCTATAAGGCAGGGATGCTTGGAACTGTTTTCGCTACGCTCTCTGTGCCTCTTTCAGTGCCCGGTAGTTTTACTGGATTGTTTTTAATTATAGTTTTGTTTATTAGGTTAAAAAAATTGGCCAGTTTCAATCTCAATGTAAAACAGAAGCAAGTGACAGCTCCAGAAGTCAGTGAGTGAAATTTGGCTTCTCTTACAGTAGGTATAGTTTTGTTCAGCTGTTGGCCACTGCTGTGAGAGACTTCGTTCTCATGGTGCATCTGCTCCACCCACGTGCCACAGCACCATGAAAAAAGTTCTAATGCTGAACCTGCGCTGTGGATTTTGCAGTGTGCAGAGCTAGTCCATGAAGCAATGGGAAGCAAAGAAAATCAATGTGCAGTACACACAGAGAGATTTTATTTCAAGTCTGTTCAAGGGGAAAAAAAAATCAGGCAAACCCAAAGCTGTTGGAGCTCAGAGTTTCTCATCGAATGGTATCGTTCTGAACAGCCTTTGGAAAGGTGTGTCACTTGTTCTCTAGACTGCCACAACACCCTGGGATGCTGTAAAAATAGCTGGCAGTGCCTGACTGACAGGCAGGAGACGTGTGACCCTAAATTATGATGTTTTCCTCTTCATGATGAAATGAATGCTGCCTTAGACAGAGGCTGAAATACATCTGTTTGCGGTGGGAGTGCCATTTTAGGCCCATTTCTTTTTGAAACTGGGGTTGGAATTGCCAGGGATCAGCAGAGCTATGGGCTCACAAAGAGGGCACTGTCTTTGAGGAATCTTTACATAAGCCCTGCACAACCAAGGCAACAGGAGTTTGCACAGCTGCTGCTGGAAGCAAACATGTACTTTTAGCTGACCTGGGCTGATGACTTTGGGCGTTAAATCTGACGCTTTCCAGATGTACAGACCTCTCCTGCCACAGTCCCCAAACATTCAGTCCCCAGGTAAAAAACGAAAATAATAACAATAATAATAGCAATAGTAAAAAGGCTCTATAAATACCACACTGTAGTGTATATTCCAGACCTGACATTTATAAATCACATGGTCCAGTTCAAAGGTGAGTGTCATTATCTTCTTAAAGAGCTGTGTTTTGAACTACACTTGGTTCAGAGCTAATTAGTGCTGCATCTTTAGTCTTGCATTTCATCTCTGGTCAAGCACCTTGTTCAGAAAAGGCAGCTAAATATCTGGACCTTTTGGGAATTGGCCAATACCTGTCTGTGAGCATAAGACCCCAGGGAATAGCCCTCAATCTGTGCTGGGGCCCGGGAGCATTCACAGACCAAAGGCATCCTGCCAAATAATCAGAAAATTAAGTTTTGTGCTTCATGACAAAACAAAGCCACGCACATCAAGGGACAGTTTCACCAGCGAGGATAGGATGCTTATGAAATATTGTCACTGGAAAAATGACAGGGAACAGCTTGGCTGCTGCCCCACCCCATGTCCTGGCTGTGTGTGCTGCTGCTGGTTCCAAGTTGTGCTGTGGAAGTCACTGATGACTGCACAGCAGGCTCTGGGTTGACATTGTTCACTTGATTCTCAGAAGGAAATGGAACCTCATCCTTGCTCCAGACCCAGCATAAATTGCTTTCCTCCCTAGACTGGTTATTTTTAACAATAATTCCTGCCCTCATGCATCCCTGCAGCCTTTGGACATTCTTAGGGAGGGTGATTAAAGGGTGTGGGGTGCTTGAAGAGGATCATTTATTTTATTCCATTTTATTTAGGTGTGGTATTTATAAAGGCTCTAAAATTGGCAGCGAGAGAAAGGCAAATATTCTTCTGAACTGGAGACTGCCCCAGCACAGACAGCTGCAGCCCAGCCTCTCCTTATTTTCCCTGCCAGTTCTCTCAGGCATGACCTGGTTTGAGGACCACCTTCAATGAAATCAAAAGGTGATTTTCCCTGTGCTCTCTCCACATGCCACTTCATTTTCACACCACCTGTCAGCCGGGTGGCAAGTGAAACAGGAATGAATTCTGGCCTCCCTTACTCGAACCATGAACAACTCCAGCTAAGGCAGTGGTGCAGTGAAGGTCAGATTAGATCTGAGAGAGTCTACAAAGCCCTAGAGATGTGTTCTTGCCCTGGTGAGCTGAGGCATCCAGGAAAATGGCTACTCAAAACTCTCTCTCATCAGCTGGGGATTGTTTAATCTCTCCTCCTTGGTGCATTGCATGTTATACTGTGAAGGGATCCTGGAAGGCATACAGTTGCTGAGAGAGCATGGATGTTTGGTGCTCATTTCTGCAGGACTTTCAAGCTACAGAGCAGTAAGCTTCTAACAGCTTCCTTCCTTCCTCACCTTTCTTGCTTTCTTATTAACTGCAGTGCTGTGAAAGAGAGATTTGCTCCCTTGAAACCTTTATTTTTCCCTCTGGCTGTCAAGAAACAACAATGTTTCCAAATTTTTCATGGAATAAAATTTCAAAACATCTTGCTTTGCAGAGGGAAATAAGTTTTGCTCTGACATTTATTGATCAAAAGTTTTGGTGTGCTCCAAATTAATGTGTTTCACTTTAATTTGTTCGATTAACCCTAAAAGCTTTGCTTTAATTCCACTCAATGCTGAACATCAGCCTTGAATTGTGTTTCCTTCTAGCAGCTCTCATGCAGTAACTTAATACCTGTGTTTTTCAGGGAACAATGTGTAGCTGCTGTTATGTCTCACCAACCTTAAGAGTCTTTGCATCATGGCAGATGGAATCCTCGAGGAAACAGCCTGCAGGAAAGATGAGACATGTAAACCACAGCCAAGTGAGACTGTGTACTTATAGGAAAATGAGGTTTTAATGGTTACTGAACACATTCAAACCAAAACATAGTTTCTGATTTTGTTCCAACTGGCCCTGAAGAAAATAATTCTTCTTGATTTTTCTTAATTTAAAAAAAAAAAAAGAGAAAGTGTATTTTTATTTCTTTATCGTGAAAGGAAAGAAGGTTCATAATCAGGATGTTTTTCTCCTTGAAAATTTCAATTTTGTGAAAACTGCCTCTTTACTGGGCAGCCTTCCCAAAGGGAATCCCCAGCCAGCCCCAGTGCTAATATCAGTGCACAGTGTTTGGAGCTGATCCAAAGGTCATTCACGCCATTAGACATTTTTATCGTGGACTTGAATAAACTTTGGACCAGGCTTTTTTGGCAAAAGTGTGCACAGTCTGGAAACCTAAAAATAAATCCTGATTTGGAGCCATCCACAGCTTTTCAGTCACCATGACCATACATTGGTATGAGCTTGTCAGAGAGGTGATGAGGTGATTTGGTCTCCTCTCTGGCCAGAGAATATTTAGCTGTTTGTTGAAATAAACAAGAGAGAAGATGGTGTTCCATAAGCTCAGAGTTAAGGTTTCTTGATGGAGAATTTTCCTGTGAAGCATCAACCCTGGAAGGTTTAGATGGAAGGTGTTGTCTCAAGGGATGATCTGGTTTTCTCTTCAAGAAGATTTGCAGCAGTAATAACTCCTGGAGTATGTAAGATTGTCATCCTCAGTCCCAGGAAATTGAGAGGTCACTCCATGATGCAGTTTGTCTGCAGCAGTAGTTTTGAGGGCCAGCAAAAGGGGCTGTGCCAGAAGGGAAGAAAAATTGGTCAAAGCACAGAATTTACACTTTTCCTTGTTTGTCTCTTGTCCATGATCTGAGACATTCACAGGAATCCCGAGTGAGAAGAAAACCCTTAGTAACAATTAATCTCTATCCTCCTATTCACCCTGCCCAACGCTAAGCACCATGAAGGGATCACTTTGAAATACTGACAGGGAATCTCATGCTGTAATTACCATGTCTAAACCCTTTCACCTGGAGCTCACTCCAGCTCTCTACAATGACCTGAGTCAGATCTCTGTGGAAAAAGCAAAGTATTTCCAGCATCTCAATTTTATTTCTACCGCCACAAGAGTTTCCTTTTGTCTGGTACTGCTTGCTGGCTGATGAACCCTTGGCTGAACACAAGTAAGAGGTCACTAGCTGAGGTTGTGAGTGGCCACTTGAGAGAGAGAGATGGAGAAAGTTAGAGGCCCTTGGTCAGGTGGCAGTGGGCTTGCTTGTGCCAACAGACTGTGGTGGATGTCAGTTCTAATTCCCACAGTGCTAGTGACAGCATCCTGCTGGAGCAATGTTGGTGGCTGTGGTCAAGCCACCAGGAAGTCCATCCAAAGCACTCAGTCTTCAGCTAGTTGGTCCATTTCCTTCCTACATCCTTCTTCTGTCCATCTGGGTATCAGATACTCTGTTTTCTGTCCACAACAGGAAGGAGTTTGCCCTCTCCTTGAGGTTTATAGCCACCACTCTTTTCTGTGGGTCCTTCATCGACTGGTTGCTGTGATTCTCCTGATTCTCAAGACAGCTCTCACAGCTGCGGCAGTCTCTGTTTAAGGGTGTTAAGTTGTGGCAGTAATAATGCTGGCCCTGGTGAGAATACAAATGTGTAGTTTGTTGATCCTGGCCTGCAGAGCAGTACTACTGCCTGGCAACTACACCGCAAGAGCTGGCAGGCAGACTGATTTCTAGCTCACTGCTCTGAAAGGGGAAAGGGTGTTTTCAAATTTCTTCTTTTCCTCTGTCTCCTTCAAGTCAGAGCCTGCCAGGAAGCTTTGGAGAGAAGCTCTAGTGTTCATCTGTGCCTCCCAAGCTGAGTATGTTGGCCAGGCTATTTCTCCAGGATTTGGATACCCTGCAAAACTTGCTGGATGTCAGCAGTGGGTGGGGGTCACTGTAGGTGGAATGTGAGCCAACCCCCCGGCATGTGAGGTGGTGAAGAATCGGGGTCCTGACAGAGTGTGGTTTTGGGGGACTCCTGCCCGAAGTGGGGGTCACTTCTAATCATCCACTGGACAAACAGGCTAATTCTAAAAGCAGGAGCCAGGTTCCAGATGCTTTTGTGGTCACACATTGCAGGGAGCATCATGCACTCATTCCCCACGAGTCACTGAAGAACTGAAGCACACAGCAAAAATGCTTGGCTGAATGAGGACGTGCTTAGATGTCCTGTGGCTTACAGTGAATTACCCCTGCTGAAGGACATCAAGGATGCACTCTGGGCTGGCAGAATGTCACACCTCCACTCTGCATTGCCCAAGGATGTGAAGTAATTCAGCACCTCAAGAGGGGAAGATGCATATTTCTGCCTTGTACCATTGATATTCCCTGAATCTACAATGCTTAATCCAGGTACTCTGGGACACCCAGGGTCACAATACATTCAGTTTTTCTAAGGCTGTATTTTGCATCTGGCTTAATGGGACTGTCCTGTCTGACAGGGAGAGGCAGAAACTGTAGAGAAATGGGGCTTATGAGTTGTCTCTGTTGCTGGCACTTTGCCACCACCCCCTCTACAAGGAAACCTGCAAACCCTTTTTGGGAGCAGCATATTGTCCTAAGCACAATCATGTGTTCACTGCATAGAGCACTTAAATGTGTGTGTGTATGTTAGGGGCCAGCTTTTCATTGAAGCCTGGTCCCGTTTCAGTCTCTCTTCTGAATGTTAAATGTTCAGAGGCCTGAACTAAATATGAGTGAAAATGTGCCAGGGGGCTTTGCTGGGGTTGCTTACCAGCAGAACAACGATGCCAGCAAATTAGGGAGAAAACAAGCACCACCTGATTTGTTCTTGCCCGAGGGCAACATTCATTTATGCATCCTGTTTGCTCCATGTAACATGGGTACACATATGTTACCCTATCCAACCAGCTACAAAAATGCTGCAGATCCTTGGGGGCCCTTGGAAGGCCTGGCATTATCTTTTCTCAGGATGTCAGTGAAATGTTTACATCTGTGGGGCACAGTGTGAATTAGACATTGCTCCATAGTGGAGCTTTCTGATTTAGTTTAGGATGGGAATAATGCAGGGCACAGAACAGTCCTCGTGCAGATGTTCCTGTGTTTCTTTGAAATGTTTAAATTATCTTCAGGGCTTCATAAGAGAGCAAAGCCCTAATCCAATGGAGTTAAGGTGACACTTCTTCCTATCTTCCCAGGGATCATTTTTTAAGTGCACTCTCATGGTCTATGAATTTTAGGCAGTTTTTTCTTTAATGTACCTTTTACAGCAATACCATCTGCAACCTTGACAGTTTGCAGTATCAAATTTACCTGTCAGTGCGTTTGTGAAGGTGATAAAAAAGCCTCCACACCTTATAGCGGCAGCATGGCTTTGGTTTGGAACTGGGTTGGGATGTCAGTTTGCACAAAATACACCCAGGAACACTTCACCTGCCCCCAAGAAAAAGCCACCTCAGGGTGAAAGGCAGCAGCTGTTTCATCCTTCTCATAAACAGTGATAGAAGAATGTATGGCTGAAACTTCAGAGGGAGATCTGTGTTGGCAGAAATTAAGTGCCCTGTTTGAAAATGGTCTAAAAAGAAAGGTTAATGCCCAGGGATTGTACAGGCACAACCTTGATTTTCCATCTGCTTTGATGTCTCAATTAGTAGAACTCAGGGCAAGGGCAAGGGGGAGCAACTCCTTGGATGTTTCCAGCTTTTGGGGGGGAGAAGGAAAAAAAGGTTTATTTATTAGAATAGGCAGGTCACAATTTAACTGAGAGATTGTTAAAGGAATTCGGAGCCTATGGGACTTATGACAAGGTGATGAAAGAGGAACTCTGATAGTTACTCAATAAGCGTCTTTTTCCAAGAACATAAAGTTTAAAAAAAATAAATTTAAAAATGAGGATTTTTTTTTTATGAATGGGTTCTTGTGGTGTGCAGGCTGCTAACACTATCAACATTGTTTCTGGGGAACTCCAGGCATCTAATCAATCTTCATTCTGTAAGAAAACGTTCCAAATTATACGAAAACCACATGGCTTCTCCTGTTTGTAGGGGAAAACCTGACCTGACCCCATCTGTGCTCCAGAATGGCTGAGTTCCCACCTTAGGACTAATTCCAGCAAGAGCTATGATCCATTTTCATTGTCCTAGCACACAGAAGAAGGCACTTGGTGAAAAGATGCAGCTTTCCCTAGGATAAGAGGGAGTTGTTCCAAGGAACGTATGGAGGGAAAGATGGGACTGGGATCGTTACAGTGGATATCCAGGCCATTCCAGGCCGTTTGTGTCTTTCTCATTATCTGCTTGAGCTTGCAGCTGATCTTATCATCTTATCTGCAATCTCCTTGCTGCCAGATCATCCCACAACTTCCATTCCTGTGTCAGATGCTGGCATAGTGTCTGCTCCTGCTCTGGCACTGCCCAGTGGGAGAACAGCCCTTGCTGCCTGCTTCCATAGGGCATGTTACAATCCCCCTGCAAACTGCAGAGTGGTTGGGAGCAGCCACCTTCAGACAGCATCTCTTCCAACACTCTGAGGGCAGTTGTTTTCATTTGACCTTTCTACACACACACATCATGCCACAGACATGGTGGGTGTAAAATAAATGTTTGTTATATGTGTATATATAAAAATGAAAGTTCACAAAGCAAAAGGCATTTTTTCCTTTGAAGAAAAGCGACTTCTGCTGAAAAGATGTTATCCTTTGAAGACTAGTAGTTCATCTCATAAATTACCCTGCTGTTTCCTCAAGATCTTGTGCAGAAGTGTTGTGCATTCTGGTCAGTAGTTTCAAAGCCGGATTCAAACCAAAGCAAACTGCAACAAGTCATCTCTGGAAAGCAACTGAACTGTGAATAGCTCTGGAGATCAAAAGAAAGAAGCTACTGACAAGAAAAATGAGATGGCTCTTTAGACATAGGCTGCAGTGACAGGGCTTGCTTCCAGTTTCCAAACTTCAGCAAACATAGGAGACAATTTTAGATTCTACATCTTGGCTTATGAGAATGGGGAGCAATGTGTAAATAAAATTAAAGGTAACATGATGCAGCTGAGCGCTAGACTGGGATCCCTCAGGTGGCTGGACTTACTGGGTCATGGGAGCTTCTCTGTGCCTCATTTTTTCAGAGGACATCCTGCTCTTTTGCAGCAGACTTTGGCTGAGAGCAGTATTAATTCATATAAGAAAATAATCCTTCACATAAGAAAAATTTTTTCATAGGTCCTTACATAAAGAAACCCTCTTCAGTTGCTTATAGCATAAACTGCTATTACAAGAACTGAAAGCTGTCCTTGTGTGATTTCTGTCTTCTACTGCTGCTATCCCTGCTGTGACAAGCCGCACCTGAGATGGTCATTGGCCCTAACTGGCTAATTGGCCAATTAGTAGTCCTTAACGGCCCTGACCTGCCTCACCTGGGGCCTCCAGCCCCACTCTCTGCTTGCTTACTGGCTGGGCTCTTGAATCCACTGAAGCTCAGACCTGAGGTCCTCCTTCTGTGAACTTGCTTGATGATAACTGGACTGTGTCTGACCCTGACCTGAATTCCCAGCCTGTACTGTGGATTTAGCCGAAGTTGGCTGCCACCTCGAGTGCTCTGCTCACTCCTCTAAGGTATTGTGGGGCTGGGGCTGGTTGGCACAGGCCTGGCACTGCTGCCCTTGTTACTCTGTTTGGTGTTTGGCTCGCTGTCTTGAAAGGAGCAGCAGGCTTTTGATGCTCCCTGACAGACCCTCGTGCAGAAGATGTCCATTTAGCAAAGGAGTTATTGTGAACAATTGTAGCCTTTTAGGTCATAGCACTTTTGGGTTTTACTTACTTTCCTAGCTAGATCTGCTTCAGGCTCTGCCTGGTTTTAGACTGGCTGTTTCTTCCCTCTATCTGAGGGGAGAAGCAGGTGTCTGGAGAAGTCTGGCAGAGCTGATGCTTCCTGGGCTGGTGACACACTACTGAGTTTGTTAGGCTGCTGCAGCTGACCCAGTTTACCTGCCCTCCCCAGCCTATCCAGAGGCCAGAAGGCTGAGGACCTTTCCTTTAGCATTAAAAGAAACAAATAAAATTAAACCACTTAAGCACCTATAGCTGTACAGAGCTGCTTCTTGTGTGCATATCTAGACCCATCTGATTATTAGACAAGGTATCTATAATCTCACCCTCCTGCCTCAGCCTAGCAGTGCCAAATGCCCCAGCACACTGCCTCCCTGGAGCTGGCAGCACAGATGTCCCTAACCCCTGCCTTGGCTCTGCGTGGCCCCACATGCACACAGGGCTAGCTCGTGAGCAGCTCCAGGGGCTGGTGCAAGGCTCTTTGTTCCCACCAAAAAAAGGGAGAAAGAAAATAAGTGTTCAGAGGTGAACCTGCCTGTACAAATGTTTTCCTACTTGAATGTTTTTTGAAATATAAAACACCTGCCATCTGGGTAAATACACCTCAAGGATAAAGAGGTAGTGTCTGGGGCAGGTAAGCCTGCCTGGACCTTCTCAAACATATTTGGAAAAATACAGTCAACTGGAAAATCCTAAATATTGGTGCTTCAGCACTGCTGCACTGGTCTTTGTTGCCTAGAAAGCTTTGGTTACTAGCATTCATATGACCAAACTGAGCGCTTGACAATATTTAATGGTGTGTAAGGCTCAAACATCTCTCAGGGGACCAGTTGGTCTTACAGTGACAGAAACAACTGCCAATGCTATTATCTAAATGCTCTGCTGAAAGTAACATGGTCTAGATGAAGGATAGAGAAATATTTTACTATATCTTGACATCCCTCTGGCCTTGGACTAGGTTTACTCTTCTCTTGACTTATTTTTTGTCTGGAGTGCCAGGATCAGATACCACTAAGGGCCCTGGCATTCAATGTGCTGCACAGCAGCCCTCAAACTGTGTGAGGCAAGGGTGAGTCAGGGAGATGGTGAAGGCATTGTGGTTTAGATGGCTGCAAAAGCAGTGCCACATGTCCTCTCATGACTGTTCCTGAGCCATGTGAGCAAGTGGCTTGTTCTAGGTCAAACTTGGGGCAGGGTGAGGCCTAGATTGCCTGACTGCTGGCTTTTTTTTTCTCCCCACCCTGCAGACTATGAAAAACCACTGTGATTTTATTTATCCAGGAGACCAAGGCTGCTCTGACAGCCAGACTGGTTCCCTGAATGAGGAAAAAAACTTGCATATTTTTGAACCTTTTCTGTGGAACACACATGTGCTTGCTCTCTCCTTCTTAAATATCATCAAGGAAAACTGAGAAAATTCATCAAGAAATGTGTCTTGAGCTTTCCTTGTCTACCTTTGGTGTGTTTTTGTTTCTTTCCAAAACAGTTAGATTTCCAGACAAAAAGAATTGGGACTTTGCTTTGAGTTTCTTGGCTCTTCTCAGTTCATGTTTCCCTGGCCATTCCTTTATTCAAACAGAGGCTTTTGTACATAGTATATGAAGTTGAACTGAGGGCAAATATTATTACAGTCTCATGTTCAGAACTGACACCAACCAAGCCTCCCTCTGCAGTGCTCCAGCAGGATTTCATGTCAAGTTTTTCCCCTGCTCCAAAGGTCTGACTGTGCCCTTCCTCAGCACAGTCATCTGAGTCCTGTGACTCTCCAGGGCAGGACTGTGAGCAGTGCTGTTGAGAGAACACTCCCTGCCTGACTCAGGCTGGGTTGCACAGCTGAAATCCAGGTGCTTTGTCTGGAGAAGATGAGTGCTGAGACTTTCAATGGCCTGCAGAGTCAGAAAAAGGAAAGCAACAGATCTGGACCCTGACCGTGGACAGGGAGCAGCACAGAGTTCAGAAATTAAAGTGGTTTGAAGGAACAGCATTCCTCCAGGGACAGGGTGGAAAAAAAATAATCGGAGGATAACATCCAAGACCAGCCTTGAAGCTGCTAATAGGCTGTTCATTATCTCTCCCTACTTTCATCTAACTCTTTTACCATTTTTCCTTTTCTTGATGCCTTGCTCTTTCAGCTGTTTCACTAATTACTTCCTTGCTTAACTTTGAAGCCCTCGGTGGCTGTTACTTATTTTCCCTTTCAGCTGGTTAATTGTTTTCATCCTTTACTCTCCTCTTTAGCAGCAGCAAAAAGATGGCAAGCAGAAGAGGTGTGGGTGGAGGAGGCTAAGCTAGTAAGAAAACTAGTGCTGTCTCTTTGTGGAGACATCCTGGAGAGACTCTGAATCTAGTCAAATATTCCTGCAATGGCAAGAGTTGTATATCTTAGGAAACTGTGGCCTGAGACATGCTGTCACTGTGGTGGGGTACTTTGTTGTGAGAGACTTTTGGTGAGTCCTTTGGGGTCATGTTTTTCCCAGTTAATCCTTTGGAACTGGGATTTAACAGAAATTATAAGTACTAGTAAAGCTCTAAATTATACTGAAGTGCTAGATTTGATACTGGGAGAGGGAAGTCTGTATGGTTGCCCCTGGGCTCTAGAAAAAGGATATGAAGGAAAAGGGTATGAAGCATTATGACCCAATACTTGCAATATCCATCCAACTGCTCACCCTGCCCTGTTCTTTTCTGTCCCCATCATGTTCTTGGCTACCCAAATCTTCCCCTGCTTTGCAGTTTGTTTCAAATGCAGCCTTCCCTTGCCCCTCTGATGGGAGCTTGCATGCAGATGTACCTGGGTGTGGGTCTGGCTCACCCTGGAAGCTGGTCCGTCTTGGTGTGACTGCTGTCTCCTGGGAGCTGTTTTGGCAGGGCTTCTTTAATCCTGTGCACTTTGGAAAGTTTCCAGACTCTGTCTTTTTCTGCCCCCTTGCAGACTCGCAGCTAATACGCACATTGCTTTAATTTGTTCTTCAAATGAAACCCAATTATTCCTGTAGGTGCCTGGTTGTTAAGTCAGTAATTTACTTCACGGTAGCTTAGTGTGTTTTTTAAATGCCTGGTTTGCTGTGGGGTGTCTGTTCATTGCAAGGCTGTGCAAACCTGTAAAACAGCACTGGAAAGAATTTCTTAAGGGGAATAAAAGAGGCTCAAGGTGAACCATGCTTCTTCTGTTTACCCATAGGGCCATAAAAGAACTAAAGTGTTGGTGCTGCTTTACAAGCTTTTCAAATTTGTGGACTCTGTCATCGTTGGTTTGTGTATTTGTTAAGGATTTGGAGGGAGAGAGGAACATTGCCTTCTCTCTGTATTTTCTACATGGTACCAGTGTGGATTGTGTGAGGTGGGATGAGCTTCAAGTGTCAAAGCATCTTAAATCTCAAAACATATTTTCCAGCCTTTCTACTGACATTGCATTTTCCCATGTCCTGTACCTTGTCCTGCACCTGATTTGGACTGACTCTGCCCACGTAAACTAAGTTCCCTGGCAGAGACTGGATATGCTTCCCAGGAAATTTCCTGAATGACCTAAGAAAAAAACAAAAAAAACCCGGAAGCCAGGTCACACATGTTGGCTGCTGACCCAGGTGGTAGCTAGAAGGGGTGATAGTCATTTTTTGGCTCTTCTTTGCCCAAGTTTGTTGTCGCTTCTCTGCTCCTCCAGAGCTGAAGGCAGCAAAGATGGACACTCCAGATGGAGGCCTGTTTTGCCAGGGCTGTTGACACTTGCTGAACAGATTGGATGTGTGTGCTCATCCTGGGGTAAACAGCATCACTGAAACCAATGAGGTGGGGCTGGTTAATGCTTTGGGAGAGAAACTGAGATGGGTAAAGATGGAGAGCTTTGGGCCAGGGAAGGAGGGGTTGGGCTGGGAGGAGGCTGCCAGGCTGCATTTCATCCTGCTCCATGGTAGTGGTGCTGCAGAGCCATCTGCAGAGAGTAAACACACTTGGAGGAACTGGAGCAGCAGCTGCTGGCAGCCGCAACACCAGTTGTGCTGAAGTGGGGGAAGCAGCCCTGCACAGCCCCAGGACTGCATGAGCAGTAGTAGGTTTATGCTGCAGCAGCCAAAACTTTAGTTTAAATAAACCAAATCTGTCTAACCTCAAAGCTGCAGGCATTCATCAGCCTTCACAGAGGCAGTGTGTCCTGGGGCCAAGTGGGACGTTTGCCTGAGGATTTATCCTGCAGGAGTCTTTAGTTCCCAACTGGGTTAAAATTCCAGGCAGTCTTCTGCACAAAGCTTCACTGATCTGAAGGGATCTGCTTCTGAGGATGCTTGAAACAGAGCCAAGGATCTTTGTGGAACAATTCTACATACCCAGCAGCACCAGTCTGTGATGACTGAATTGCAGTCCTTTCCAATCCATCTGCTTTCACTTGGTCCTCAGAATTGTGGTCCCCAAAAGTAACAACTTTCCTTCTTTCAGCTACGTTTTTGCATACATGTTTTAAAGCAGAAAAGCAAAGTATTTCAAAGCTTTCCTTGTGTTAGGACTGTGTTTCTGGTGGTGTGGCTTAGACTGGATTGCTCTATTCAGTAAATGGTATAAATGGTATTTCCCTCACTGACAATATTCCTCTCTACTGGCTACCCCCTTACAAAGTAATTAACTACATTTACCTTTAATAGGAAGCTCAAGCAATATCAATGACTGACTTTGCTCAGAAGGGTGCTTGGAAATGAGAATCAAAAGACACTGCTGCCCGTTGGGAACAGCACAGGGTCACCTCTCTTGATAATGTGGCGTGCTTTAGGTCTTTCTAAGAAACAAACAAGGCTACACTTTCAGCTCTGAAATCTTGGTAGCCTCAGGCTTTTGGAAAGTTCTGTTTCATTTAGATTCTGGCATTTACTTTTGTTTGCTTGGACTATAAAGACCGTTTTATTCTGATCCTCAAGAGCTGTTTACCATTCAGCACATGTGGTCTGCATCTCTCACACTAAAATCTTTTGAGGACTTGGCAACTTTTTTAAGTTTTCTGATCAATGCTGGCTAAGGAACAATGGTAAAAGCCCATAGAAGCCTGTTGCCCAAAATGTGCTGCCCCTGTTCTGATTAACTAGCAGCCTCAGCTGAGGTGAAGGTTGCTGGCTTGATTGTTTTATTCAGGAATGCTGGTGCCAATCTGGAGTCACTATGCTGAACTGAAAGCAGGTGTGTCAGTGTAAAACCAGAGAGCAGCTTTGCTACCCACTTTTGTGTCTGCACAGAAAGTTAAGATCAGAGTTTTGCTTTCTGCCCTGATTTACAGCTTAGTGCTTCTCTGTACTCTTGGCACTTTCCTTTGGTCAGTTCTGTGGGCAGCTATTAGCTAAGGATGCATAAAGCTGGCACCAGGACTTGTGTTCTGCCTGGACATACTCTGCATTTGGCCTCAGTGGAATCCTCTATGCATGAAAACCAATGTTTATGCCTTCCAATAGCTCTTCCATGAGCTCTTGTTACTCAAGAGTATCCAAGAAACAAGACTTGGCCTCAAGCCCCCTGTGCACAGTTGAAGGGAAGGGTGTTAACCCAGTGGGAGAAAACATCGCCTTCCTGCAGCACTTCTCATTTAGCAGCTTGGAAACTTGCCAAAGAAGCAATATTGCTAAATATTGCACTGTAAATGTCTGGGAGAGGTGTTTGCAAAGGCAGGGAAAATGGGCCATGCTGGTTTTTGAAGAGAAGGAAGATGAGGGGAGGAAAAGCAGCATAAGATTTACAATGACTGCTGACAATGTCACAGCAACAACTCAACACAGGACCTGTCACTTTCTCCCATGAAAAGTGATGTGAAGTCGTTGGGATCACCAGCTTGGGGTGGAGGAATCAAGAACTGGTCAATTTAAAGAGTTGCCCTTCAGTAGTGTGTGGCTGTTCGTGGCAACTAAGGACTGAAACCAGGCCCTCAAGGGACCCTTGTAAGATCATGGTGCTGGAGCAGCTCCTGTGGAGAAGGAGCTGAGGTTCCCAGGAACCTCTCACTGTGGAACAGCCCTGACCGTGCTGGGCAGGGAGCTCTGGAAATGCAGAACATAAACCCATCCCCAGCCAGGTGGCTTCCAATTGCAGGAGGCCTGCACCAAAGCACAGTCATAAAAATAACTAAATTATGTTTCATTTCACTGATGGGTTTGTGTGGCTTGTGGTGGCCGCAGCTTAGCAAGGCACCTGCCTAAAATTAAGCACATACTACTACCTCTATGCCCTGCTTTGCTTTACAAAGAAGTCTGGTTCTCTTCCTATCAGTTTATTCTAGCAGCAAAGTGAAATAACTGTCCACTGTGCTGGCCTGCTTGTACCTCTTGGACTCTGTGCTTAAAGAAAAAAAATACAAACTAGAGGGTGCAAGTCATGGAATGGGGGGAAGTCCGTCACTTCCTCAGGAAACACCTATAACAACAGCGCTTGGAAAAAATATTCAAGAAAACCTCTCCTGTTTTGATTTTAAAAAAAACAAAAAAAACCCTTCTCTGCTCTAACTCCACAGCTTTCTCCTTTTATTTATTTTCCTAGAGACACGGTCCAGTTTTTATATTTTGCTGAGTTAAATGAGCAATAAGTAGTAATCAGATGTTGACATTAAGTTATGTGTACACCTGCTGACTGACTCATAAAGAACAAGAATGCTTTTAGTTAAGAAATGGCAAGAAAATGAAAATACAGCTATAACTTCACTAATAAGAAACTCAAGCAGTTAAATTATATATATTTATTAAATCATACAAGACTTCTGAATGACCTTTTTAGTTTGATGCTGCCTGATGAAAGCAATTTTGATTTCAGTTCTGATCCAAAAAATTGGGAATTCTTCGAGGTTTTTCAGCCAAACTGTATGATTAAAGCTTTCAGGTAAAGAGAGAGAGCGTGATGGTGCCCATCACTGTAAATTCTTATCTTGCCCAACTCTGAGTGCCAGTTGGGCATGTGAATCTTGGGTTATTACTACCTTGTTGAATTCTCAGAAGGTGTACAATTATCACTCAGTGCCCCAGTCAGGAGCACAGGAGGCCCATGAATAGTGAGCTGTGGAGATGTGTGTGCACCTGTGTCTCCATTGGCACTCGAGACGTTGAACTGAGGGCCTGCAGTGCAAAAATGTGGGAGCTGCTGCCATTCCAAACACCAGCAGGATTGCTGGCTGGGAGCTGGGGTAGGTCTAGGTCTGAGCACTCAGGGACCTGTGGGGATTTCTTGCAGTTTCTATGGGTTTGAGGCATCAGGAAACAACAGCACTGAGCTCCACTTATAACTGACACAGCCAATTCAGATATGTGCTCTATTTTCATACTAACTGTGACCTTTGAGTGCTCTCAGAAGACCTTTTTATTTAGACAAATACAGTCTTCCTGGTTTTAGTAGAGTCTGACTTCTTATAGTCAGTGCTCTCAAGCAGATGGCTTTGCTCTGGTGTTGGGCAGTGTAAAGCTTTAGGCCTCTTTGCAACAAGCCCAGAGTGAGTTCAGAGCTGTGACATGTCTGTGAACAGCACGTCCGTCTTTAATGGTTTTTCAGTCAAAAAAAAGTAAGTCCCAGCAAAGGGTGAATTTGATCCTCTGACCATGTGGTGGAGGGAATCAGAGAGGTGGTCTTGAATTTCAAGCATGAGACTTGAGTGCCTTTGAACTAACTTCTGGGCCAAGAACAGTATCTCAGGAACAGGATATGTGATGTGAATTTTACAGCCTATAACTGCTTCCTAGTTAAGACAGATACTGATAAGCTGTACTCATGAGGTGTGCAAGAACTCCAAAGGCATTTGTGGTAAGGTCTCAGTGGTTCCTTGCCTGGCTCATTTACAGGCTGAATTAGTGCTTGGGGAGTCTGGGAATTCATGGCTCTTGGTTAATATGTATTAATCCAGAAAAGCCACATGAGAGTTTTGGTCACAAGGGTAATACAGAATGTCATGATGCAGAATTAGACTCTTGACATGCCAAGTATCTGCCTGGTGGTGGATGATGGTGTGATTTTGGGGTCTCTGTATGTATGAGAACTGCAAGACTGGAATTGAAGGGCAGCCACTCTGTGAAGGGCCAGGGTCTGGTCTGCTTTCACACTGACAGTCCTCCCAAGGAGGACCTCAGGATGAGGGCAGATGAGAGCAGTCTGGGCACGTAGCTGGAGCTTGCACTCAGACAGCATTTCTGAGCTGAGCAAGTCTGGTCTATCAAAAAGGTATTTGACCAGCCTGCATTCCTGCTGTTCCTCTCTCCATCAGGCAATTTAATGGGGCTGCTGGGACAGAGCTTTGCTTGTTCAAATTTCAAAGAGCATTGCAAGGAATGCAAGGAAGTTGTTGGACATGTTAATCAAAGAAAACTCATATTCAGGAGTTTGATTTATACCTGTGCACTACACACAGTTCATGTAGGCTGCTAGATTGACACTCAGGCTACAGGTTGTAAAACATCTCACATGGATTCTGCCCTCTGCCCCTTCCAGCCACATCAGACTGGAAGCAGCTCATATCTGTGTCCCAGATGCCTCACATGAAAGAGGGTCACTCTCTGACTGTTGAGAGGCAGTTGTGCCCTCAGAGCTCCTCTTTACCTTTTTTCTTTCTCCTCTTCTTCAGCCCAGATATGTTCACTTAGAAAGGACTAGGACACCAAGCAGCACTTGTCCAGGACCTGACCCTGTAACAAAGACAGTGCAGTCCCTAAACCTAGAAAACTTACTGATGTGAAAAAATGAGAGGGTATTTGTCCCTGTCTACCACATCTGCAAACTCCAGCTGGAATCTAAAAGCTGAGCTAACGTTTTTGTTGTCATTAGTGTCTCTTTGTAGGAAATCCTGCCCTGGAATTGCTTGCAGAATACATCCTTCACGCTAGGAAACAGTGATAAGTAACACAATGTGTCTCGGTGCTGCAGTGTGCCCTCCTTCTGCAGCTCCCAGCATGGAATGCAGACACTGAAAGGCCACCAAATTGCCCACAGAATGTGTGCTCATGCTTGTGACGCTCTTGGGGAGATTAGGAGCCAATCCTGAATTCTGAGCTCCCATTACCAGTGCAGCTCACTCATGAGGCCTCAAAAATGCTGGCAGCTTTGATCCTTTCAAGTCCTAGCATATAACTGGGGATGCCAAACTCTGACTTCAAAGTCTGTCAGTCCCCAGATCCATAAACTGATCAGCAAGCACTTGCATGTCATCATATAGAAGGACTGATGAGGGGGTGGGGTGGGAGCACATTCCTTCCTTCCCCAAAACTCCTGGGCCATGCCTGGAGGCAGCTGGATGCTTTGGTGTGATTGCTTCTGGTCTTTTCCTTCCTTCTTCACGTTGTAAATTATTTAGGTGTCAGCATCAAAGATCAGAGAGAAGCACAGGAAAAAAATCTCGAGTAAATACTTTATATTCCTTGGGATTGTCTGTCCAAAGAGCTCTGCTTGCTTTGTGAGTATGAGCTGCATTCAGCCACAAAACATCCCTATAATAGTTTACAGCTGGGGAAACTGAGGCATGGGGCTGTTAAAACGTGACTTGGCCAGAGCATCTGCGAAGTCTCTGCCAGAGCTGGGAGGAGTGTTCTGTCCCCCGACAGCTCCTCTGCATCTGCAGGAGCAGCTTCCTCCCTGCAGCAGCTTGCCAAGGGCTGCACGAGGGAGACCCTGCTCCAACACATCTCCTGCTCCCACACATCCCTCCTGTGCTTGATTACGTGGCAATGCTGCTTCCATGACAACTCACTGACCCCAGCTACACCCAGCCTGCTGGCTGGTCACCAGCCCCATACCTGCGGTGTTACACACACTCCTACCTCGCTGCATTCCCATCCCAAAACATCAGCAGCCTCTCCTGCAAAACCTTGGCCCACATACAGCCATTCTGGATGAGTTTTTATCCATCTAAGACTCTCCAAATTTCTTTCACTTGATTTTCCTCATTGGAATGGAAAAGGGCAAATGTTTAGAGATGCTCTTAGAAGGGACTTTCGTCAGGCTCTGCTGAGCTTCATGATGTGCTGCCCCTTTCCTGGGTCAACATACAGGAGTATCAGGCTCCCTGTGGATGCTTTCTGCTCTGCTGGATTCATCCAGCTGCCTGAAGAGGAGGGGTGTCTTGTTTGGTCTCTTCATCCTGTAGGTTAAATCAGCAGTGGAGTTCAAGGTTGCTATAAATAGTTTAGTGCCTTATCACGGGAATTACTAATTTATTAGAGTTCTCTTCCTTGTCAACAGCCTTCCTCAAAACTGGCTGTAGCAAAAGTTTTGGAGTCTGTCACTGCACAGCTCCCTTTGAAATGCCCTGATCTAGGATGACTGCAGCTCCCTGACTGGGAAAAGGATGTCTGATATCCTGAAGAGCTTTGTCTGCTCCAGCCATCTCTATTTTTAAACCTTAACAGCATAGCCTGCAACTCTTTGGTGGATCCCTTCTCCTGGAATGGGTCTTGTCATATTCTTGTTAGTCCTGCAGCCTCCTTCTGGTTCTCCTAGGAAAGACTAGTCAGAGATCTGCAGATGAGCAGAGGGGGACTATTTTTTTTTAATTGTGAGAGGAGAACAAGAGGCTTTCTAATTTGACTTGGACTTCACAACATTCCTTCAGGAAACACACTATAAAAGCATTGCTTTGTTCCCTAGTCTGTTCCCCCACTCCCATTTTAAACAAATGAAATCCAGCCCCCTCTGGGGTGGAACACAGCATCCACTGAGCAGCCTGTGGTAAAACCACCTGCCTGGGTTAAACATGGAGCAGCAGATGATTTTGTCTGTCTTGGAAGGTTACATAGAGTACAGGGAGGCTTTGTAACTGGCCACAGAGAAGTGCCAGGCCGTGGCTCTTAGCTCAAACAAAGATTGCTTGTGCTAGGCAAGGTGGTTAAAGGTGAACTGAGGTTTCTCAGCGTCCTGAGCCAGTGGGTAGCTCCTGTCTGGAGTTTGGTTGTTGTTGGCTCTGCCTAGGCTTTTGGGTGCTGGAGGAAGTAGGTGCCCAGTGAGAGGTGATAAAGTTTGTGCTCTTGGCAGATCCTATATTGTGCTCGGATGCTGGCAATTTCTTCACTGTGTGCATCTGCCAGCAGGGTTTCTGTATTGCTCAGTGGGATTTAAAGTTTCATGGGCATCTGAGAAAGGCTTGTCTGCAATCCAGCACTGAAGGGCAGAGATCAAACAGACACCCCTATCATTACTAAAGCAGGAGAGGCATTTATTGCTTGGGTACCAAAATGAGGCTTTCATGACCTGCTATTGGCTGTTTTCTGACGTTGGCAAAATCACTTATTTGTCCTCACATCATGCCTCAGGTTCCTCACCTCTGAAATAAGGACAAAAATCTTCCTCAGCCCTTCCCTGCCACACTGTGAAGATGTGGAAGAAAATCTGGTGCATGCTGGTTTAGATCTTGTGTTGTAACTCTCAGAACTATATGGCTTTAACAGTAATTCAGCACACTAAGGAAATTGTCTTTTTCTAAAGCCTTTCAAAATCTTTTTTTTTTTTTTCTACAGCTTAGGATAGTGAAGCTAGCACTCGTCAGGTAAACTTGCCAGCCAGCAAGGGAATGCAGGACAGCAGACTTTGGAGATAGAAACCTTCAGCAGTGTGTGCTGTAGGTAATGGTGTGATCCAGGCCTTGGGTGAAATGCTTCAGCCAGGGTACTTCTGAATCCTCTGATATTCATACAGAAAAATTGTCTTTTTTTTTTCTTTGGCTGTCTCATTCCTGTAACCCAAAATGTCTAGTCCTTCTCAGCTCCATTCTCTGCTTGGTTCCTGCAGCCTCCACATACATGGAGACAGAGAAAATTAGCATTTGTACTTTGGTCTGATGAAGAAAATTCATACACGGTTTTCAGACTGGATGAAGATTCCTAGTGTCCTGCTGTTAATTT
This sequence comes from Entomyzon cyanotis, assembly GCA_024500445.1. Taxonomy (NCBI): domain Eukaryota; kingdom Metazoa; phylum Chordata; class Aves; order Passeriformes; family Meliphagidae; genus Entomyzon; species Entomyzon cyanotis. Next base: position 2,063,838 of record JAKEPQ010000852.1, read on the forward strand.
AAGAAACTTGTTCAGAAAGACTTTTAATGCTTGAAGGAGTTGAATGAATCCAAAGAGAAACAGTGAGCTGCGGGAGAGAGAATGGGAACATCCTGTTTGCCAAGTGATGGACTTAGAACTTGGTGGAGCACCCCAACAGCTGACACCCCATCTACCCTGGGACTTCACCCTCTCAGTGTCCCTTTACTGCCTTAATGTTTGGATTCTTAAAACTGGCAGGTGCCTGGATCTGCTGAGAGGTTATGGCCCCAGTGCTATTTTTATCTACTGACTTAACAAGCAGTTTGAAGAGCTGTAGCAGGCAGGAAATAAAGTCCCTCTAAAAATACAGAGGGTAACTTTTAATAGGTAGATTTTTAATTGCAGCTTGAGCAAACCATTTTTAGTTTCCATGAGTTTGCTTCTTCCCATCTCCTGTGCAATCTGCAGCTTCCCCAAAGATGAACTTGTCACGGTTGTAGCCTCATGGCCCCACGAGTCTGTGGCCCTGCTCTCCCTGAGCTTCTGATCAGGCATCAGGCTACAGCAGCCACAGATTGCCTCTCCAAATCTGTGTATCTGCATTTGGGCTGAGGGGAATCCAGAAAGGGGAAAACTGAGGAAATTGCTTTCCTCCCTCTTTGGGGTATAAAATGTTCTCTTCTTTCAAGTTAATTTGTTCTGTGAAAGTTCCCCTTGAAATAATTTTCCAACTACTTTGAAAGATCAAATAGATTATATTGAAAGCTACTGTAAGATGAAGTGCCCATTTGGATTTAATAAATGCTGGTTTATAGAGTTCAGCTCGTTATTTCTTTGGGATAAACCCATAGAGAATGGAAGGGAGGAAAGATTTTAATGTTTCTGAAAAATTTATCCCACAAACAGTAAAAACATACCCTAGAAATATACCAGCCACAAAAATGACATCTTAAACACAGTATTTATGACTTTCTATATTTGTTTTGCATAAACTTTTCTGGTTTCTATTACATAGATTGATTTATGGAGTTTATTTGGAATAAATGTAGTGCATATTTGAAAAAACCAGTTTCAGTCTGTGAAGCACCCAGGAGATACAAAACTTCTGCATGGTTCAACCTGGGAACCTCCAAGTCCTTTTTATCAGAATATCTTTTTCCATTGAAATTAAAATGCAGAAAAGTAATAAGAAATTAGATGAAGAAAAGAAATTTGGGAAAACATATGTAGCCAATGTTTCGACTAAAATTGGTCTGAACTTTGTATTCAGTGTCTCGTTCTGTTCCTTAATGAAATGTTCTTTATCCAAATGGAAATTTTACCACGAATATCATTTTTCACAGATTTGTTTGGGAGGTGTGGGGAGCTGACAGGGGCTGGAGGGGATTGAAAACTTCTCAGAAAACATTTTGATTTTACTGAAATTCATGTAACTTTAGAAGGCACACTGAACTGGAAACTTCTTAGGAACTTTGCCATTAACTTCGACCTTTAGGAGTGAAGGGAAGCAAAAAAGGAGCAATTTGCCCATAAGCCATCAATTCTTGTTTTGTAAATGAGCTAATTGCATATTTTAGCAGGTTGGGGGAAAAACAGTAAAACAAGGATTGTCTGTATTGATTTATTTTTAAAGCACATAAGTTGCATTTATCTCTGCTTTCCTCCTGTTCCCCTGACAGGCTTGGCATCTGCCCTGTTCCTTCCTGTAACTGGATTACTTGTGTACTTCTAGTGCATTTCTAGATTGGCTAAAATAGCACCTTTTCTGTGTATTTTAGAGGGGGTTTGCAAGTCATCACAGCACAATGGTTCTCTCAGAAACCTGAGTGATGTCCTTTACATGCCCACAGCAAAGCACCTGGGTTTTGAATACCCAAACCCGTAGCAATTGCTTGTAAGTGATCTTCAGACTGATAATTATTGGGTGAATAAAATTTATGATTATCCTGACTTTGTTACTGAAAAATAGCTGGCAGATAAAAAACGAGGCTTGACAGCTTTTTAATAGCTAAAAATGATACTTTAAGCTGCATTTGCCTGCTGCCACAGGGTCTGAGTGGCTGCAGACAGGAAGAGTGTATGGTCGTATGCTGCTCAAAACTCATCAGTGGGTTGTTCTCCCAACTGTGTCATCTTTCCAGAAACCATCTGGTATTTAATGTCATGAGTCTATTTTTCACAAGCTGCCTAGAGTTCTCTCTATAAGAAGATCCAAGGCTGTAGTCAGGTTGTCATCATCTGTTCTAAATGAAATGAGGAGACTCCCAGTGATCTCTCACCTGCTGGCCTGACCAGTATGACCCATATGGTCACTCCCTAATCCAGTCTGATCTAGGGGAGAAAGTAACTGCAGGTGTAAAATGGCTGTCCAAATGAAGTGCTACCTGTGGAGTTGTTCTGCCCCACCTTTTGGAAGAAAAGAGGGATATTTTTAATCTAATCCTTTATAGCACACTGGATTGCAGTCTCGGCATTGTCGTGGACCCATCCAGATTAAATTTGGTTTCTCTGAAAGCGGGCTACTCTGAAAGATACACCTCTCACATGATGTGGGTCTCACCAGTGACCATGTTTGGTGGATTCTGTGCTTGTGTGCTTGGCTCCTGCCTGGCAACTTGTGCTTTCCCCTTGTAATCTCTTGTGTGTGACCTCCCCTGCTGCAGCCCTGCTTTGCTCAGCACTGAAAGCTCTGAGAGCACTGAGGCAATGTGGGCCTCCTACCTTGCCAGGCTTGAGAACTTAAATGAGTGACTGCCCATAATTAGGAACCATCTGATGGAGAAATAATTGACTGTGGCACATGAGTGCTGATGTAACCAGGTTTGGGAACATCTTTTTCAGTCTGGCTATAGAGCCATGGGGAACAGAGCCATAGCTCTGTTAGGAGAATAGCACTAAGAAACAAATCCTCTCCTAGAGTCTGTGTGCACAAAAAGCTTTGCTCCCCAACTGTTAATTGATGAAAGGATGCACAGAATCCTCTGGCAAGGCCTTCCTTAAGCATCTGACACTGCACGCTGGCAGAGGAAGAGCTTTGAGATGGCTGTGCTTGACCCACTCTGCCCCAAGACAGCTTTAGTTGTGGTAATAGTCTTCTGTCTTTCAAGTGTGAGCTCTGGTGGAAGCTGTTTTGTATTTCAAGCTGCCTATTCTTTGGAAGTTATCTTGAGCATCAAAAAGCTGAGCTGAATAACTTTTCTTTGCCTTGCTTTGCTGCAGGAAAACCTGGGCTGCCTGATTCCTGATGTGCTGCCTGTTGTACTTCACAGCCCTATTCACAATAGTGTGGGGTTAAAGAGTAAAATGCTACAGGCATCAGGATATTTGAAAACTGGTAGGAGAAGCTGGAGCCTGATTGCTCAGTGCACTTAAAAATCTCCAGGCATGTTGGCAGAAGTCCAAATATGCCCAAGAGGCCAGGATAGGAAAGCTGGGACCATTGTCCTTCCTTGGCTAACATGGCACTCACTGAGGCACAAGCTGTTGCTGGGGGACCAGACTCCCACTTCCCTCTCCAGCTGCTAGTTTTCCCTCAGAAACCTGTTTTGCTCTCCTGGATAGAAATAACTGTGATGTACTTTAGCACGTGTCTTGTTTGTGATGGCCCCCATCCAAAACCTACTGATATCAGAGGAATGTTTTGCAGGCACTCAGAGGGATTTTAGATCAGATCCAAACCTTTGCAGCTAGTTCTGTATTGCTTTCCTGCCAGGGCTGACTGACCAGCCACCAAACTCCTGAGAAAATCAGCATGAAGTGTCAGTCAGGGTTCAGTTCAAGTGACAGCTAAATTTGCCTCTCTGGAGATGAATGAGAGCTGGTGGGCCTGAAATGCAAACCACCTCAAACAAAGCCAGCCAGTGTCCACACCAGCAAGCTTTTAAATCATACAGTAGCCTTCAGCCATTAACACTTCAAACACCGTCTGGCCCTTTGAAAAGGCAGTTCATTTATTAATGTTCCTGTTAAAGTCCCTTCCACACTCTGTTCACAGGATTGCCTCCTGGATTGGTCATACCCTGGCTTCCCAATCCCACTCAAGCAAGGATGAAAAACAGTCCTGAAATGCCTTAGGAGGGATGGCAGAATCCAGTGGTGGGATGCTGAGATCTGGAGTCTCACACTTCCCCTCCAGTTCTCGGTGAGTCATGGCTCTTTCCTCTCTCTGTCAAGGCTGGGAGACTGCTCAGACACGCATGCCTGTGCCGTGGTGGCTGTAGATCCAACTGGCACCTTCTGCTTCTGGGGATGGCTGGGAGTCTCTAAATTCACTGCTAGTTCCTACTCACCAGCATGAGCCTGAGAGCTAGTAAAGGTCTTGGATCTGCTGTGCTCTGGGTGTCACCCTGTCTGACAAGAAGCATTCTGGGCTGGAGCTGCAGAGCTGTCCTGAGATCTTTTCAAAAGTCTGTCTCTGGGTTCTCTGATCCCAAGGCTGTGCAGGGCCTGTCTTCAACTCAGATTCCCCAGGTACAAGCTGACCTGCACACTCCCCTTGCTGGGTTTGGACATCTCTGCTTTCTTGATTTAAAAATGCTCTGTAGAGAGAAAAAAGAAACCCAACTATGTTGTCTTTTTTCCTGTTCCATGGACAGACACAGTGCAAGCAGAGTAAGCGTGAATTGCACCACACTTGCTGCTCACCAGCTGGCCAGGGGAGAACAGTGCTTGCCTCTGTCTGGGCTGTCGGGCTGGAAAGGTGAGGCTAACAGCAGGAGGCAAGACAAATATGAGCCTGGTTTTGATTTGCCATCTGACCCCTGCCAGCTCAGAGCACCCTGTCTGTAATCGTGACCTAAATTAAGCCCAAATGCCATCAGCAAGGCTGTTGCTTTCTCTCACAATGCAAGTGTTTCCAGGTACCTAGCCAGAGATTTATAATCAAGCACTAATTACATTCTTGTTTGTGTCTGCTGTCATGCTGGTTTGGGCTTTCTGTGGTTTGTTAAGCCCAAGAGTGTGCCTGGCCCTTTGTGCTGCCAGCCTGTGTGTGGAGACAGCAAGGGGCATCCGTGGCTGACAGCTTAGCAAGCTGCTGGAGGAAACCTGCTGGGCTGGGCTGGGCTGGCTGTCTTTAGTAGCCCAAATATCATGGGAGACATTTTGGCTTGTTAAATTCTTGACTGCACAGGTCTGCTGTCCACGGTAGGTTCACTTGATGGAAATAGCTCTGGCAGCAGCCCAGCAGCAGGAACATTGTTTTTCTCTTACATGTGGAAGGAGACAGAGGCTTGGTGTTGCTACCCAGGCAGCTCTTGCCTTGTTGATGGCAGATGACCATCTTTAGCAGAGCTTAGGTGCAGTGTTTTCGCTATGAAGCTGTAGATTGGATCCTTGTAAACAAAGTCTGTAATTGATTAGCAGTAATTAGCATAGATTCTTCCGTCAGGGTGCTGGAAGGAGCAGGGAGGAATAACAAGCCTCGTGATGTCACATGGCTCCGCAGTGTTGGCTCTCACAAGCTGTGCTGTGCTGGGCAAACCCTTTGGGAGAAGTCAGTGTCTGGTCCCACAGGGCTTGCATACAGCAGGCAAGCCCTTACTCTGAATTGCAAAGCCTCTCCCCAGAAATACGGGAACAGTTTCTGCAGAAACCCACTGGGTGTATGTTGATTCCTTTCTGCCACTCTGTGACACCACCACAGCAAGATTTAGACTCCTCAAATTGCTATGGAGGAGAACCCTCGTCCATATTACTCGAAAAGCTGTTCCAAATGTAATATATGCTCTATCCTGCCCTTTGTTTGCTTTCTGTGTTTTCTCCCAGTGCCAGGAGCTCTTGAAGTCTGTGCTGTGATTGTGACATTGGGGCAGACAAGTCAGGCAAATACTTCACACACACACACGCTCCGAGCAAACCAGACATCCGGTATTTAGAAATAAACAGCGTAAAGAGATTTGGGAAAGTCACTGTTCATGCCAAGACATTTAAGAGGCATCTTGGTTCAACTAAAAGCCTCAACTCATTTCCATTTTAATTTTTTTTCACTTTGTTTTTTAACTGTTGAGTTAGTTGCTTCGAACTAAAATGGATCATTTCTATTTCCAGTTGGTCAAAATGAGGTAATCTGTGTTCCACTTACATTTTGAGGTGCCGATTTTCACCTAAATATTTTATCTGTCAATGGACAATCATTTTACTGATGGTAAAATGTTTTGTTAAATGTTTTCTACCCAACCCTATTAATTCACAGCAGTTTAAGCTGGCCCTCTTCATCTTAAACTCTTGGTTTCTATTGCTTAAGAAGAAACTCCCTTCTTCACTACCCAGTGCCTGGGTTAGCAGTGGTTGGAGGAAGACAGTGGCCATTCAAGAGAGGTCTCAGACCCCACTGCTGTCTCCTGTCTGCATCACAAAATGTCATTCAGAGGGCTAAAATCTACAAGACACCATTGCATGAGACTGGACACTGCTGGTCTGCAGTCCTGGAAATTTGGATCCAGTCCAGCGTGGGTTTTGCTAGTTTTCTTAAGGGTCAGCAGTCATTAAAAGTGACAAGAATCTTGGAGTGAGACCCAGTTAGCAATCACTAAACACAGGTGTACAAAACTGGTTAAATTACTTCTTTGTAGCAGTAAAGGAAAGCATGGTTGTATAGTGCATGTGTCCTGAAATGTGTGCTTAGTTGTGGGATTGTGGTTTGTCTTTGGTCGTGCTGTATATTTTTGAAGTGGAATTGAGGCCAATGGTATATACTTTGTCTCGTGTGTATTCAGATTTATGTGGAATGGATTTGAGAAAATATGACAGATGGGAAATAGATGGATGTTTTTTTCCATGCAGGTCGGCAGTTCTTTTACCTGCTAGCAGCTTAAATAATGGAAGCTGGGTGATGACCACGCATTAACACTTTCTGCTGCCCTGAGTGCTTTTCAAGAAGGGAGCAATTACTTCAAAATCTGCTCTCCTTGTAGTCAGGTGAGGAGAGAAGAAAGAAATTGTAGGATAACACTAGAATACTAGAATCCTCCAGTGCCCCAGCATGAGTTTTCATCACAGTCAAGGTAGGTCTGATAGAATCTCTGCCCCTGCAGGAGTTTGGTGGGACATGGCAGCATCCTTTTTTGCATTTCATCTTAGCACTTCTTCCCAAAGGCTGAGGCAGCTCCCTGTCCTGGAAATCTACAATGTCTCTGAGGAGCAGCATCCCAGTACCCCATGTTTCATGGTAATGTCTGCACAGCTGCAGATGGCACATGCAGGGCAGACAGCAACTGCTTATTGAGCAATATTAGCATTGTTCATTGGGCACATGGTGTACCATGAACCATCTCCGAAAAACCAGCAGCGTAGGAGGGAAACGCAAATTGAAGATTCTGTGGATCCAAGATTGGTACATTTGTTGCATACAAGATGATGCAGTGTTGAAAGAGATGATGCTGAGAAAGATCTCTCTTGTTCCCTGCGTGTTTCCAGGATATTTGAGTTAAATTCTGCCAAGGAGGACTTTTCATCCTGCAAGCTTGGTCTCTTCTGTAGGGCTGTTGGCAGTTATTAAAACACAAAGCCCTTCTTGCCTACAAATCCATGTGCTTGATCTTTCCAGCCCAAATCCTACAAGTAACATGCACTTGTCCCCAGGGCAACTTGCTCAAATAACCACAGCTCTGCCGGAAAAAGAGCCATTTGAGCCTTAGGGAATTGGGAGGAGAGATTGAATTATTCCCAGCATCCAAAGACCGAGAGGTTCCTTCTTCTTCAGCAAATGTTTTCAGTTCCCACTTGGTGAATTATTGCTAGGGATTTTTTTTCCTTCAGTGTTTCCATGAATGTGGTTGAGGCTCTGATCCAGGAAATGGGGGGAAAAAAAACCTCTGAAAAATGTATCGCACCATTTCAAAACTCAAGTGGAATTAATTAAATCCAAATTTCAACAGTGTGTCCAAAGTCAAGACACACTTCAGAAGGTTTGATTTCAAAACAATCCCTTTGCGCACATGCACATAATTTAGGGTGGTTTCTGTGTATCCAGTGCAAGGCAGGAACAGGGAACTGCTGGGTACCTGAGCTTGGAGAGTAAAGGTGGTGTTTGCAGGCCATCGAGAAAAAAAACTCTTTCTGCCTGATTCAGTTTATCCTAACCCTCTGCTCAGCAAGCTGCAGGCTGGAAAAAGAGTCAGGAAATAATGTTGTGGAAAGGAGAGCCAAACCATTTGAAATGGAGATGCTGTGGCTGGTACGCTCACAGTTCTGCAGCTCTGCTTGCCGGGGAAGTAAAAAGAAGTAAAAATACCTAGGGAACAGTAGAGAAAGTGTCTAGGACATCAGGCTTGGGCTGAAGCAAAAGGGTTTGGTAGTGAAAACTTTTCCGAATGGTGGGGCATGCAGGGCTTTTCCCAGCTCCACCCCTGAAGGGGGGATACTTTGGGGGGTCTGAGTGCTTCCATCCTTTTATCTATTAAATTGAGATAATGTCATTTACTGCCACAGGGAAAACATTTTCATGCATCTGTCCCAACTAGCTGTAAGAGAGTTACGCATCAGTCAGTGAGGAGTAGAACTGGCTCTTTAAAGTAGTGTTTAACAAATTCTTTCTGTCATGCCTGTTCCCTGGTTTTTCACTCATTGTGGAGGAAGCCAGCACGTCTCATTTGCTCTTGCCTTGTAGTGGTGACCTGGGAGAAAGTTGAGGGGGAGAACTCCTGCCTGAAAGATCAATTGTGCCTATTTAGTCTCTGCAAATGGAGAGATTTTGCATTTAGATCCCAAAAATGGGGGCGGTTCTACCTCATTTCTGCCAAGCAGCAACACATGTTGTCAATATTTTTCCTGCAGATCTTCTGCCTGGGCAGGGATGATGTGGGTGAATGTTCTGATGTGGCTATATTTCTGTGCAAATATACACACACACATATGTGTGTATATATATATGTGTGTGTGACTATATATTTTGGTGGAATTTCAGGTGCACTGTGAGTTAATGAGCTGTCACAGGTGAGAGCAGAAGCATTTCGATCAGCCACTGTTTGGGAGAAGGGCAACAGTAGATCGCTGTACAATGAGTTTTACAGACTTTATCTTCATCACTACAAGAACAGTTATCTGTAAGTGTAAGTCAGCACTACCCATTGCTGCATAGCAGTAGATGTACCTTGAAATACTGGGGGGTATTTTGGGTGGGAATTACATTGCCTGAGCAGGCTGAGAATCCCAGAGTCATGCTTGAACCCTGGAATTAAAGCAACTGAATTCAGGGCTCTGACAGGTCTGGGAATCTATCTTGCTGAACTCCATAGCAGCTAGAGCTGCTGGTACAACAGGGACATTGAAGGATGAGATGAGCACATTTGTTTCAAAGACCTCCCAGCCAGATGTTACCCCTGCTGTATTGCATATGGCTTTCTTCAGGCACAGAGTTAGCACTGAAACCAGAGCCAACTGATAACAAGGGCAGGCAAGTGCCAGCTGGGTCTGTGTGGCATTCCCCATCCACCTTTTTCTGGCAGCTCCATCACTGGAAATAGATGAACAGTGTAGTTCAGTAGAAGCACAGGAGCTCAACCATTAAAAGGGCCACGCAAACACTTTTCCCTGTGAAATGGTTACTGACAGCCTGTTTGATGCTCCAAGTCTTTGGTGGGTAAATGGCATATCAGAAATTCATTTCCTCTTGCTTCCTTCTGTGTTGCATCAGTTGGAAGTCACACTGCCTGATACCTCATGGCAGCAGCATAACCTGAAACAGCACAATGAAATTTCCTAGACACTTTTTTCCAAGCTGAAGAAATCCCTTTTTTTTTTTCTATCTCCTTTTTCTTATCAATGTATCAGGGGTTTGTGGCTTTGTTTCACAAGTGTGGACTTGTTTGTGAAGCTGGAACCTGAAGCAGTCTGGTACACTAACCTGACAGCATTCACACCCAAATCCTGCCCAGGATGCAAGTCTGCCAGCTCAGCCAGTGCTATCAGCCAGGTGAGAGGGAGCAGAGAGCTTTTGCCACAGGAGAGGAGCAGGTAGGGCTGTGCAGATGCTGCCAGGCTAGTGGAGTAGAGTAAGACATTTGCTTGGCTTTTATCCCCTTTTTCTGTGCATCTCAGCAGTGCTGAAAGGGCTCAACATTTTCTAGAAAACCCTGAACCTCTTACCCACAGCCCCTCTGCAGCTGGGTTTGCTGAGGGCACAATTCCTCATGCTTTCAAACCATGCTCTCCCACTGTCCTTGCTATTTTAGGTTTGTCATTTCCTTTCTCATCCCTGGAGGAGAACATGTGCTGGTATTGCCTCAGGAGTAGATGTAATATCAGCTATTGCTTTCCCCACCATGTCCCCTGGCTCCCTCCTGTCCCTGCTTTTTGCCACTACCTGCTGGATCTCCTAATTTGCAGTTTGCTGGGGCCTCTTCTGTTAGCTGGCCCACGTGTGTCCCCTATCTCTTTGTCCATGTACCCTGCAGCCTGCTTCCTTGCAGGTTTTTCATGTCTTTCAGAGCTAAAAAGGAGGGAGGAAATTATATAAGTATAAAATTACAATAGTTTCATATTCCTGTTTGACTGCTCCTGGGATGCTTTCACATGTGGCAAACATACCCAGACAATTAATCTTGTGCACCCACAGGGTGTAACTGTAAAACAGTGCATGACAGATAAAGATGTATCTTCCTTCCCTATTGTGCTGTGCTTGGGGGATTTTTTTGGAACCTCTGCTTTTGCTGTGTCAAGGCCAGTTACCCCATCTGGACCTCCAGGCATATCCTAGTTGATATGATAGAAGCAGATCCTGTATGTCTTATTAAAATTACATATTAGGGCATACAGTAATTTTTCTCTTCTGTTCCTTTTTTTTGTTTTTTTTTTTTTTGGAATAGAGAGGTAGCCAAAACCAAAGGAAACCCATAACCATGGAAGAAGGGTGGGAGAGAAATGGTTCCCAGCACGTTTGTTCTAGTAGAGCCTAAGCTGAAGTGGTTCAGCCATGTGTTGCAGGTGGTGTGAGCGAGCAGGTAACAACCACCCCATCTGAGAGTGCTCTCTAGAGCAAGAACTGCTGAACCATTTAGGTGGTTACACTGCTAAACAGGTCCTGCTTTCCCCCAGTGTCCTTGTGCTGGGGTGGAGCACTCTGGGAAACTCCTATAATGAGCACATGCTGCTGCTTCAAGTGCTGGAGGCAGGAAACCTCTAAGTACAGGAGCAGTGACTGCTCATTCATGTGTTTCTTCTGTCTGAGCTGATGAGTTCACAGTGCTGCTCCCCTGCAGTTCTGGAATCTTGTTACACTGTCATCTCTGCCATTCTTTGTGCATCTCAGATATTTCTGCACTCTTCCCAGTATATCCTCCATTTCTCTGCATTATAAGTACAAGTTCTATCCACACATGCCATCCATATTCTACTAATTACATGGACGGGGTTTGACTTCTATGCAGAAGGCCCTGTGGCCGTTAAACCTTTGAGGACTTCAAGAAGACATACTAGATAGTCACTCCAATTTGAAGCTGACTTTGGGATAAGCTCCTTGTGCCACTTGTGGACCTGTGTTGCACAGGGAATGAGAGCTGTGCAGGTTCTGTGGACAAAGGGAAGGACCAGCCAATGGACTGGGGTTTTAACAAGTGTGCCCATGTTGGATAAGCTTGTGCCCAGTGCAATCCATGTAAAAGCACCATCCCCCAGCATCTGATTCTTTCTCACACACTGATCCAGAGTTTTCCAGACCCACCTCTCTAGGACACAGCCCGCCTGAGAGATAGGACCTGAGCAGGCAGCAAGGATCCAGGCAACAGGCACTGCTGCTTATGCAATAGGCAAACATTGTAGTAAATAACATGTGTAGCTTTGTTATTAAGCTTGATCTTGTTAGGGGGCAATAAATGTTCTCTGTGATCATTTTTCTTGTAGAATATCAACACAGGATAAAATTGTGGCTCTGGCTTTGCTCTTCCTGCTCATTAGAGCTCCATGCTGCTTCATGCCATGGCCTCAATCTGTTGCTGTTTGCCTTGACAGCTGCATGTCCCCAATTTCCTTCAGACTCATTTTGCACATGATAATGCTGGCAGTTCTTAGGTTTTTAATGTCCCTTCCCCCCGCCCCTTCTCACTTTTATGAAACCAACTTAGCAGCAAATCATGCTTAATTTAAAAGGGATTGTTTGGGCAAGATACCTGTTTGCTGGAAACCAAAATCAGGGACATCTGGCATTCATTGACTTTTAAAGGCAAAGAAATGACACAACTAAAATGCAGATACAGAGGATTTCCAGCTACTTTGGGGGGCATGTTGTTTTAGGAAATTGAACTCAGATAGATTTGTTCTACTTGTTTGTAGCTGTTGCTCTGGGTATAGTCTGGACTGGACCACTTGTTTAATTACATACCGCAGAAAAACTGGCATCCCCTGAGCCACCAAATTTCACCTTTCTGTCAGAAAGAGCTTTTTTTATCATATCCAGAGCCAGGTACATACACTGTGCCTGGGGGAACTTGAGCTGGGGATACTCCAGCCTCACTTCCAATTTCTAGTCTGATTTACCAATCACTTGGTTTGATTTGCTGGGCGTACAAGTGGGAGTGAGATTTGCTTCCCAGAGCTGGGCAGGCCCTGTGATGCAGAGGAGCTGAGTGGTGCCCTGACAGCCTGGAGCTGTGAGGCAGCTGAAGCAATCCCATCTAATCAGTAGCTACATAACAAAAAACAACTCGTTCTAACACTACAAAACAGTAGAGCTTTATTTGAACTTGAAGAGAATAAATGAGTCTTTGGCATTATGTGGGGAGAGGAGACTGTGCTTCTTGCTGCCAGGAGTGCATACTTTCTAATTCAAGAAGGAGCAGCAAGGCAGATCCCATAGACAGCATCAGGCATGAACCCAAAAAAATCCTGGCTTTGCCCATGGAGAGAGTGAGAAGTTGGATCCTCTAGAACAGAGGCTACTTTATGAGAAGTCAGAAACTAGGCCACACACAAACTGGGTATGTGAGTGTAGCAGGGCACTGCTCTCTGCTTTTGCTGAGGGATCCCCAGGCAGGTCAGCCTGGGCCACACAGCCTCTATCCCAGCAAGCAACACATCACTCTGCACTGACTCCCTCATCTGTGCATGACAGGTTTCGTGTCAGCTGCCTCAGACTCCCCACATCTCCCCACTGCTGGCAGTGGTGGAGTCTAGGTCAGTATGAAAGCAGAATTTTATAAGTACAACTCTCCCCACATTTCACTCACTTCCCTATTTGTCATTTCTGGCTGAACCGTTCACTCCTGCTGAATCTTCCCCTGGGAAGTGATTGAAAGAGCCTCAATAGTTTAATCCAAATTGCCCTCCAGTTCCCTGGTGATGCAATTAATTGAAAGCAGGATTTTTACATCTCTGTTCTGCTTAAAGGTATCCCCTGGCCATCAGACTCTCCTGCTATGAGATCTAAGAGTCACTGTGCTGGCAGCCACATCCAGTATGAGCCTGGATTTCTAAGGGGATAATCCAGGAAGACATCAGGTCCCCCTGTGTGGCAATCCCAGCCATAATCAGCCTCTCTCACAGTTGTGAGCTTTTGCAGTTGAGCATCAGGAGTAGTTTCTTCCAGCAGTGAAGCTTGCAGTAGCAACCTTAAACCTTTTTTCCCATACTAATCTGCAGTGGGAGAGGCCCCTAGTGCCTCCCCATGATGGATACTCTTTTGAGAATTTCTATGAATCTGCTCTCCTTGCCACAGAATTAATCACACTTAGAGATAGAAAAAGGTCATGCCTTTGCTAGACAGTATGTGCTGAAATGCAGTAGATTCCATGTGAAAATAAAATATCTGATACAGGCAAACTCTAAGGAGACAAAACTTGAATGAGAAAAATTCTGAGAGTTGATTGAAGTAGACAGAGCATGGGATAAGAGTGAGCAAGGCTCTGGCACAGTGTGCCTCAGTTTGCCCAGCTAACAGATGAAAGAGGAGACCAAAGACTGGAGAGCTTAGGGCTCTGATTCCCAATTAGTTGGTAACAGGTTAGGGAGAGGTTTAAGAATCTCGTTTAAAAATTTGGCCATAAGTTCTGACCAACAGTTCCTCCTGCCCATGCGACCCTTGGCGGTGAGAGCAGACTGTGGCAGACAATTTGCAGGTGGACTCTGAGCCAAGGCTGAGTCCCAGTTTGGCTGCTCTTCCTTATGAAAGGGAAGGCATGTTTTGGTTTTCCTGGGCTGTCTGCAGAGCCTCTCTCTCTCCAGTCTGGGACAGGTGCCAGACACTTCCAATGCCTTTTCCCAGTGAGTTTAATAACTCTACTTCCTTCATCCTGTCTTGAGCTCTCAAAATAGCATCCTCAGGTATGACATGACATACTCTATTGCCCTGCTGTCTGCTGCAGACAGTGTCCTCTTTCTTTCTGCTTATCCCTGCTTCAGTCTATACATAGTCCTTGGGATTGGCATCCTTTGTCATATTAGAGATGCCAGAGGGACCTGGGGATAAGAAGAAGCAACTCTTGCTGAGAGCACTGAGCTATAGAGTGCTAATTCCCACAATACTAGGATGCGTTTTGGCATATCCTGGACTGTCTTAATTTAATTTAACTACCACACTTGCTTTGGCGTTGAAGCACAGCACATCCCACAACAGCTGGGTTTTACCTGAAGTGGGAGACCCCATCCTTTTAGGCCCCCTGAAAATGGTGGATTTGTACAGATTATGAAGCAATGATCACAAATCTTCCTTCTCTGTTTAACCGCTGACTCTTAGCAAAGCCAAAACTCCTGAGCATGAGTTCATTAGCCATTGGAACGGTGCTTCCTTGGCTCCCGACTTCCCTCCACAGCTCTGGCAGCCAGACACCACCTCTGCTGCCAAGCTAAACCTTGCCATGCTGTGTGATGGGACAGGCTGCTTGGCACACAGCCAGGAATGGGCCTGTTCTCACTCAGCTATTGAGCATCCCTGCTGACACTCTGGTTATGCCAACCTCCATCCTACACTGACTTCTATACAGGCTCATATTTCCTCCAGAGCTGCCTTGTTCTTTCATCCACACCTTATGAGAAGAGGCAAACCTGTGTTTGCCCCATCCTTCCCTTCCGAAAAGCTGTGTCTGGATTGCTGATGCCCTATAGAGAAAGTTAAATGACCCCTTGAAGGGACTGACTGCCATGTAAACAACCTGGCCCAGCCACTGCAGAGCTCATTTGGCTGGTTTGGCCTCTTGCAGGCTCTCTAAAAGACATCTCCCCCTCCCTGCTTTGTGCTCCTGCCAAGTGAGCTCTGCTGTGCTGTGTCCCTGATCTTTTCTGACATTAATTACCCTTTCCTGGCTCAGACTGCCCTGTTTGTGGCCAGGAAACCAAACTCACTTGCGCCTGGAAGCAAAGCAGGAGGGAAGAGAGATCGTCTGCTTCCTTGGATGGCCAACTGGAATCAGCAGGTGTCTCTGAGCCCTTCCTACCCTGGGAAGAGCTGATAGAAGGCTTTGCCCATTGCAGCCCAGGCTGGATCCAGCCAAGTGCTGAGCACCTGCTCTGCCTCCTGGAGTCGCTGGCAGTGAGAGTAGTGGGCCAGCTCTGAACGTGTGCCCAGCATCTTCAGAAATGCACCAAACAGACCCAGCACAAGTGCAATGAGAAACAGCAGGAGGAGTAAACCCTGGAGGCAGCCCATTTTCTTCCACAGGTGGCTTTTTAGGCCACTAACTTCAAAAGTGTTTTCCTTCACTTTATCTGGGTGCCCATAGCTTCTTCCCTGTCACCTCTGAACAGCCCTACTGCAGTAAGTGGTATCAGTGGGGAGGCACGAGGTCCCAGCTCCTCACATTGTGCAGCCTGTGACAGTCCAAGGATGGATGCTTCTCTAAAAACACCACTAGAGACTTTCCTGGCACCAGCCACATGCTCAGTGCCACCCACTTTCCCGAGGTGACAGTGTTCCTGTGCAGGCCAGAGCTTTGCTGGCAGAATTGAATGCTCTGAGCTTCTGGTGAGGGAGTACAGTTCTGCTGCTGGGTTTTTGGAGACTGCCACCAGCCTAAATCAGGAGCAAGAGGCTAAGTCAGGGAAAGGTAAACATGGACATGGTGTTGTTCCTGACGCTTTTACAGTGCTCTGAAGTTCCCATCACACACCCAAATGAAACAGCAGCACTTGGAGAGTTTAACTGGCAACTCCCCAGTTACACATTCATAGTCTATATTAACTCCTGTGCTATAAACAGACAGAAAGGAAAATCCATACTTTCCTTGAAAAGAGCAGCAGCAAGGTTTCTCAAAAGGAGCCTGTGTGTGTTTGCCACATCTTTGAGCCTGCATCCAACATGCAGGGAGCCACGAGGCAGAGTTATTTCTAAAATACAGCACCATCTAGTGCTGTGCTGCAGCAGGTCACCCACCACGTGTCCCCACCTCGGCACCCACAGCACCGGGGTCCTCTCCTCACTTTCCCTCCCCAACATAAGACTTTCTGCCTTTTGGAGTAAGCTTTGATTTGGTTCGTGTGTCAGATGGCAGTGGGTTGTCTGAGGGCTGCTTCAACAAGTCTCTTTGTGCCTCTGTGTACTTGCAGCATTCCAGCAGCCTCTTGCATAATTCATGGAGAAATTCTGTTAAAACTTCATCCAAACCCCAAATCATATGTGAAATGCAGCTGGAAACCATCTTTGTAGATTTGAGCCATTGCAAACATCTCTTCCCCCTGCTCCACCACACCTTGTATTCCTGTGTGTTAAAGCCAGGCAAAATTTCCAGTTGTGCAGAAATCCTGCTGCTGAGTGACACAAATACAGCTGTTTTTCTGGGCAGTGGCTGTGTTCCTGTGCTCTGCAGAAGCATAGAGGGTGATGTGCTATTGCTGAGGATCCAGGAGGAGTGAGAAAGATATTATCAGCAAGTAAAAATTCACAGTTTAGACTTGTGTTTGCACTGGAAAATAAACTTCATGCAGGTTGAAAACTGCTGATCTGAAGTGTCTATGGGATAAAAGTAGGATTAAAAGGGATTAAAAATGCTGCAAACACCATTTGCTAAGTGTAGAAGTTATTTGGCCAAAAGCAGAGCTGGATTACTCTTATGGAGTAAATTTCACCTGCATTCCCACCACCCCATCATAAATAAACAATCTGAAATTGCTTGGCATTTTCCCATGCACAAAATTCAAGGGTTCAGATTAAAACCAAATTCCCGTCAAGTTATATCCAGCATTTGTGTATATAGTTAAGCTGTATAACATGGTACTAAGAGCTCCTGTAAATCAGAGGAATCTTTATATCAAAGCAACTTTACACTCCCCTCCCCTTCCAAACCCAGGCACTATGAGCTAAAACCCTTGAGCTGTGGCAGCATGGAAGAAGAAACAAGGAAGCCAGGAAATGCTTGCAGTGGTGCTGTGTGATTGACTCTTGCTGTACAGACAGGTTTCCTCCTGCTTTTCCAGGGTGAAGGAATGTTGTATGAAGAAAGCGTAGTCTGGCGATAGCTTTGTCTGATGTAACTATGGGTAGGAGTTGGGATGGAAAAAGTTTGTTCTGTGGTAACCAATCCCACAATGGGGGAGGATGCCTGAGAAACTCGTTTCTTGCACAAGCAAGTGCGTGATACCTTTTCCCACATCTATTTGACCTTTTAACCCAAAGGAAAACATATTGTTTCTTTGCACCAGGCTTCGTTATTTTCGCTTTCCCAGAGGATGCAGCCAACATCAGCACGAAGGTGTGAGAATTTGGAAGCAGAACTGCTTGCTGTGTGGGGACAGTTTCCCTGTGACACCAACAGAATCAAAACTGCAAAGTTTCTATTTTGGAGCCAGCCCGAATGGCAGTAAAAATTAAATTGTCTTTTTCAATTCTTTTGTTTATTGAAGCACAAAAGCCAGCAGTGTAGGAACTTGCTTTCCATGGCACACAGCAAAGGCAGGATTGGAGGATTGTTATGAAGCAGTTCTCAGACACAGCTGTGCTGAGACTCCAGGAGGTTCTGCTTTTGGAGATGCAGGCCACAGTCATGAATGGTGCAGCCTGGGAAATCCAGCTGGCCAAAGCATTTTGCTACTCAGCCATCAGGAAACATTTTGTAGGTGTTGTGGTGCATCTCTTTGGTCTTAAGCTCCACATGTCAAATGGGCCTCTCTTGCTGATTTTTTGCACAAACAGGAGCTGCTGCCTCACACTGGAGCACACTGGATCTGGTCTCCCATAAATGCAGTGTCTGCCCAGCAACATCCTGCCCTGAAGAAGTTCCTAGACCCTGCCAAGTATCAAACATCAAGAACATGTCCCACGGAGACAAGGCCACACAGCAGCTTCCATGTGTCAGCATTCCCACTGAGTCCTTCCAACAGGCAGCCTGAATTCAGCTGCTCACACACAGAGTTGTGGTAAGCTAATATTTAAATCCAAACATTGGAAAATTCACCTTTATGTACCTTTCCTTGGCACTGTCTTGGCCTTTCCTGGGTCAGTGTGGGACTATTGCCTCTGTTACCTTCTAGACCTTTTATTTTTCCCTTTGCCAACCTAATTATGAGTGTCCCAGCTGAGTTTTCCATTTCCTTCATTTGCTAGGCAACCAAATGTCTGTACATTTCCATAGGGGCCTGTAAACATCTCATGGTACATTCTTCTAATTAGAAAACAATGTCTGTAGTTGTGTTTACATTGCTATGCTTATTAGGAAGAAAATGCTGGGCTGGTTTTGTGTTATATGCAACCTGAGATTGTACATTTGTGTGCTGTTCAGAGGAGTATTTAATTGGTTTTTAAGAAATGTATCTTGGGGGTTTCTTGGTTTCTGAATCAACAAAGACAGAGTTAACAGCTAGTTATTGTATGAAATTACAGATCACATGTTCCTGTGAACTTTCCCTAAGTTTATTCAACTCAAAAAATGCAAGTTGAGTTAAGGAGGAAAAAATTGCATGGGTTCAGCAATGAGCCACCTACTTGGGAGATGCTATTTGTGATCAGGCAGTAAGTTTCAGAGCAGTGGGGCAGAACTAGTAACAAATATCCCAAAGTTAATATCTGTACAAAGGGGAATCAGAGGTTTCCCACACTTCTAGGATGATTCATAGTATTCTAGAAACATACAGAAGAAATCCATGAGTTCA
Organism: Entomyzon cyanotis; assembly: GCA_024500445.1. Lineage (NCBI taxonomy): Eukaryota > Metazoa > Chordata > Aves > Passeriformes > Meliphagidae > Entomyzon > Entomyzon cyanotis. The sequence goes on from JAKEPQ010000852.1 coordinate 2,082,807, forward strand.
TCTGTTCTGATCTTCCACATAATGCAGGCTGTAGTAATCAAAATCAATTTAAAACTAATGTCTTTTGAACTGAATATGTGTTTGAGAAAAGAGTTCAGTCTGCTTCAGAGGCTGCCAGCATTGAAGAGTTGATTGCTACCTTAGTAAATTGTTCCAGTTATTAGAAATGTTCACTTTATTGCTACTCTAAATTGTCACTTCAACCCCCAGCCACCAAGTCTAGGTTTTGTCTGCCAGAATTAAACATCTTTGGTCAGTTTTGTTCCCCACATTTCTGCTTCAGCAGAATGTAAGATCACTCCATAGCAAGAAGAATAAATTGCAGTACTGGATGCTTCTGCTTGAAACCTTTTTTTGTAACCTTTTAATTCAATCCATGGCTCTTGTCTGGACCTTTCCCAGTCTATCCATGTCTTGTGAATGGTGAACCCAAGCATTATGTACTGCCAAATGCATCAGTACCAAGTGCAAGGGTGGGGGAGCTACTTTTTGTTACTGATGATGTTACAACACTGAGTCACAGAAATGTCAATGGAAGGACCATTTTTGGAGAGGCGCTCACCATCCCTTGTCTTACAGAGTGAGGGAGATCTTAACTCCCTGTGACCAGCTGGATCTGGCATCATTCTCTGTGAGCCACCCTCACAGCTGGCCAAAGGCTGCAGTGTGGAGGATCCCAGGTCCCTAGAAATCCCCATTGTGACGCTGTGCCCTTCTGCCTGCCCGTGACAGAAAGAGCCCAATTCAATGCTAACCCTTAAGCAAACAGTGCCCTGACCTCCCAGCTAGCACAGCAGCCCTTCTTGCTTATTTTATTCCCAGCATTTGAACTGCAGCACATTCCAGTTGGGTAAAAAGGCTTCGCTGTCTGGAGCATGCCAGAGTCAGGTGGTGAGCATACCAAGAGCCAGACAGGATACTGTGCTTCCTGTGAGAGTAAACACTGAAAGCCATGCAAAGCATCTTTCATTCTGGCTGGGCCTCCACAGCCAGTACAGCTGCTGGAAAGGAAGGGACTTCACAGAGACAGAGAGATTATTCTCTTCTGGTTTACAGACTACCTGGACTTTTAATCACATTTGAAACCCTGTATGTTTAAAGGTTGCTCACTTTGTTGGCAGAATGTACACCCTAATTTCCCCCCATCTGCTGGGAGCTTGCAGCCTCACTCAGGGATCTGCTGTGCAGGAACACAAGCAGTGAGGATGCTTTGCACCTCCTAAATTTATATCCAAGACAACAGCATGGGATAACTGAAGGAGCTCTTGGACTTATCCCAAGTCTGTGCAAACATAAACTAAAAAAGAAATGTACTACTAAAGAACAGTTCAGATTTGCCTTAAGTAATTTCACCTTTGGACAGTCTCTCTTAAGGGCTCTGAGCAGTTACTGCCAGGAGAGAGACAATGGGTTTGTTCTGTTTTTAAAGAAGTTCAGAAGTCATCAAGAGTATGTCTAAAAGTTTCATCAAGCTTCATGCAGAGCAGAGGCAGAGCTGCTTTGGCAGAAACTCCCTGATCTATTAAGTCCTCTTCAGCATTCACATGAAAAGCTAGATTCCTCCCCAAAACTTCATGGAAACCATTTTTAGACATTCAAGACACCTTCCCATGAGGTGTGGTTGTTGACATATGAACAGACTGGAACAGATGTTGATGGCATCCTCCTCAGTGTTGCATTTGAGAAGCTGCATCACTCTCAGTCTCAAGGCCAGCATGAATTCCAGACTGTCGTGGTGAGGATGAGCACAAGAAAGCCTTTGGGATCACAGTAGCCAGCAGGTTCTGCAACAGATGGTTCTGACCTTTCATCATAATGGTCAGGTGTTGTATTTTATGCTATTTGGGAGCCTCCCACGGGAGTGGGCTGGAAGGAGATCAAGCCCTGTCTAGGCATGTTTGAGCTGTGTTTCAAGAAATCCTTTACTTTCCATAAACAAGTGCAGTTAGAAATCTGGCCCTTGACTCTTGTCTGTCTTTATTCCCCATCTGTAAATAGAAATGGCAGCATAGTCTGGCTCACAGGGATATCTGAGGAGAGAAATATCACCACCATGCAGGAGTAGCTCAGTTAAAACAAGTCACAAGAGCACATGAATCCCAGTATCCATAGCCAGGTCCCAACAGGATTTTTTCATCACCTTGTGGAAGGAACATTTCAGTTTTCTGACAATCAATAAAAATGAGATTATATTCTTCAAAAAGCTTTGCCTTTCATACTGATATCCACAAAGTTCATGGTGTTCAAACAGATTTTCCCAAGCTGGTCTATTATATGTGTTTTCCTAACGGAGAATTCAATATTTTCATTTTTGTTTGCAAAACTGTCTCTACATCAAACTTTGTTTTGATTTTTATAGACTCAAACACTATTTTTAGGGTTATGTTATTCACTGAGGCTTAAAGCCAGCAGAGTCATCTTGGTAAGTCAGACTTTATGGCTATTTTCATGAGATCAGATGTAACATCAGTCCAGGCTTTTGGAAAGAAACTGCTTTCAGAGCTGCCAGTTAATTTGTGAGAAGATACTGCAAGGATATTCTCTGCCTATTGTGCATTTCTTCCCAAACAAAACTAAAGCGTGTTCTAATACTTTAATGTCTGTAAGGATTTTAATATCTCTTCCCTCTTATATAGCAACATTTTAAGTAAAGAACCAGATATGGCACCTTTTCAACAGAAGAGACAATAGTTTAAAAACACTGTGATTTTTTTTCTTTTTTGTGTTTCCAGCTGACCTATTGATCTGTACTTCAACAATTGCTTTATTTATTGACCATGCAGTATTTTTTAAGTATTTTACTGTTTCTACAGAATAAGCAGAGATCTTTGGAGAAAAGAAGGCTTGGTGGGAATGTTTCAAAGGTGGTGTCCTGCAGTGTTCTCTGTCTGCTGAGGTTTTCATCACAAATCCTGGCAATATAATTCCATTTCCTAGAAATGTTCTTTTTCAGATTCCAAATTTTTTCACCAACATCAGTTGTCTGCAGTATCCCAGTAAGAAGTGTATTAACATGGTAGTTTCAGCATGGGAAAATGAGGTGCTGCAGAGAGGCTCTTCCACAGAGTCTGTAAGTCAGTAATGAATACGGATTTCCCTGAAGTGATTCCTCCAGGAAGAAGCAATCACAAATGGGTTGGTTCTAGCACCTTAGATTCTGGGTTGTTTTCTTTTGCAATGCTCTGTTTTCCAGGATCTCCCACCTTTTTTCCCCAGGCAGTAGGCTTGCAGTGGTGACCCAAACCTCTCTATGAGATACTTGTGAGTTAGGAGATTTTGCATGCACCCCTATGAAACACCAACTGCTGGAGCACACACTCTACCCTGATTTCTTGTCTTGGCACTTTACATATCTGACCATTCTTTGTAGGTTGTTTCATTCTCCAGCTTTGCCTTAATGTTCTTTCTATGCTGTCTAAGTTTAGCTGAAGATCTGGAGAAGAAATTCATAGTCCTGTGTGATTAGCTGTGCCAGTAGCAATTGTTATGGCCTGCAGTGGGTTTTGATGTCTGTTCCAAAAAGCAAAGCTGTTTTTCCTTCAGAATCTCTCACATTACTCCAAATAGCCACATCCTTTCAAAACATGCTCCTGTGCTGTTCATATTCTCCTCTGGAAACCACTGTGTTCAATTGCTATTTTTCATGGTCATATGCAATTATCCACCTCCCAATTTCTACTTCTTGCTCACAGCTGCTATCCTCTTCCACAGCAGGAAAATGACCAGCATGTTCATATTTCATATACATCACCTGCAAGCCAGCCATGGAACCATGCAGAGGTGGGAGAGCTGCTGTCCCATCAGGAACATCTGCAGACAACAATCACTCCTCCTCCAAAGAGACCCATCTCCATCATTCTTGTGCAGTGGTGACGTGTGGATCAAGGCTGAAGGCATCCCAAGGGTGTATTCCATCCTTTGCAAAAGGTACACAAAAATCTTGGGTAAATCAATTAACTTCCCTGTCACACTTCACCTTGTGAAGTGCAAGGAGGGCTTCTGCCTCTAGTTCTTTCATCTGTAGGGACAGTAAACATTGTAGACCAAGCACTTATTGAGGATACAGACACAGTTGTGTTTGGGATTGGTATCACATGAGCATTTACTGAAAACACAATTAAAAATGTGAGCCCAAGAAGTCACAAAATACCTTTGAAATCCATTCTTCTCCTGTTGAGGGACAAACGAGGCATGTAATCAAGTATTTGTAGAAACAGTAATAAATGCTCAACGACTTCTGAATCTTATTCACTTGATACTTAATTGAATAAACCCCAAACTTCTAATTATTGCAAAAACTCAGACTGGAAGCTTTAGAACTTTCTTACAAATTATAGTGCTGCTATAACACAGATTTGTATTAATGTTTCTTTAATGCTTATAGAAAACCCCTACCTGGCCTGAAATGAAACATGTGAAATTAATCTATTCCAATTCCTTTTGCATTATTCTCTTCCCAATCTGGAAACCTAACTTATCTGCATCTGATCAAGCGCCAATAATGATAGTCTGTAAGCAAAAACTTCCCCAAATTCCTGGCATGTTTTAGTTTCAAGATAACCAAGTACAGATTTCCAGGGTGTTTCTGTAACTGATTTTGTATTTGGTGTATATTTTTAGGATATTTCTCTCATAAAAGAGAAGAGAGAATCATTCAGAGTTTGGCTTTGAACCTCAATTACTGGCATTGTCATTTACTTCTCAGTCATTTTCTTTCAGCTATAGGAAGATTATCGATAGGCTTGACAAGGACTGCACAAACACTGTCTCTGGATACCAGGACATTCTGTGTCTTGGGATTTTGCTGTTCTATTCAGCCCTTCCCACGGTGGCCTGGATTCACAGTTTGCTTGGGTGCTCTGTGCTACACATCTTTGGGAGAGTGAAACTCAAACTCCTTGAAGTCTCCAGCTAAGCCAGCAGAAGCACAGCTGTTTATACTTTTATCTTGCTGTTTTCTTTTTCTTTGGGGTCAATCTTAAAATTAAATTTGTCTTGAGAAGCAGAGGGTAATGTGGGAGCCTTTCTGGTTCTGCACTTACTGGAATAGGTACAATCATTCACATTTTGCCCAAAACTCAGTGAAACAGCTGAATATTTTCTAGACAGCTGCCATGTCTAATCACACTTATTTGTGTTTAAATTTTGACGTATGGTTCCCGTTTCTGGGAAGCCTTCATGCTATTTAATGGATACAATATTATTTTAAAATTGTGGACACAAGCAGAAACACTGCTTGGCATTAGACTGATTCTGAGGCAAGGTAACCCTATTTAGAGTTGATTATGACCCCTTGAGGGGAGCTGGCGTAAGAAGCCCTGAGAATATTTACAAAATTGGGATGTTAGTCCCAGGAACATTTATTGGGCTTGAAATAAGCCCACATCTTTTTTTCTTTTCTTTTTTTTTTTTTTCCTGGTGTCAATTTGAGAGGAACAAGTATAATTGAATTGGCAAAGCGCTCTCTCCGACATTGATTTTTACAACATCTTTACCTTTTAGACAAAGTCTCACATGTTATTGATTTGAAAATTCATTGTGAATGTCTTAAGGTCTGGTTTGTGTCTTCTCTGGGGAAGAGAAAGAACACCACACAAAATAGTACAGTGTAAGGTACAGGTCAGGAGCAGAACAGTACATGCGACATTTTCCTGTTTTCAAACCCAACATTTGGCTCTGTGAGTTTCTAGAGTTTGTTGTTCCTCTTGAGTTATTTCTCTCTGCATCTGTGGCAGTTATGACAGAGGCATAAGACATCTCTAGACTCATTTATGCGTGTGCTCATGGCCACACAGAGCTCCACTCTTCAGATGTCAGAAACCCCTCTTAAGGGGGAAAAATAGCCAGACATTTTTGGAAAATATTCCCTTCCTTTTGGTTTTAATTAGTGGTGCTCAATTACACAAAGGCATTATGATTGTATCAGCAGAAAGACCCCACTGGCTCTTTTGAGGGGTCTTGCACCAGAGGTAACCACATCCACAGGGCAGGAACATTTCCCTGAAGGCTGAGAGTACTCAGAGGTTGGAGACACATTTACACTTTGTCTTTCTTAAGTTTTTGTTGTCTCTGATGCCCTATTTCCCCTCTAGTTTTTTTTCCAGGCAATGTTAAATGTCAAAGGACAGATGCTGTTAGGTAGGCATCAGGATATGGCTTGCTTGAGTACTATTTAGTAATTCCTGAATTTGAATCATTTTTTAAAGTAACACTCCCTTATGCAGTGAATCACTTGTGACTCTTACCCTTGTGACTGGGGCCCCAGGATGGACCAACTCAGAGACTCTGCAGCCTGTGCAGGCTTTTCTGAGTAGCACAGCCCTGTCTCATGTTCCCATTGCCCCCCTGCTCATATTTGTGGTGTTTCAGAGCTATGTTATGTTGCACGGGCAGCCAAGGGACAGTGCAATCAGAATGAGTCTTTGTGCATTGGAGAGGTATGACATTCTGAGATAATTTCTCCAATACAGAGCAAGAATTGATCAGCACATGTGGGTCCTGGAACTGAAGGGGACATCTGGGCTTGAAGAAATCCCTTCAGGCTGTACATGTACAAAGGCAATGCCATGCTATCTCCAGGCCTCGCAGAGCCCACACTCTGTGCTGGGTTTATACATATATCCTGAGTTTATTCACGTTCTGGAAAGCTGCCCCAGGAATGTCTGCAATCTGGCATGTAGCATATTACAGCTGCATTGCTGAAAGAACCCTCCAGCCGGCAAATCCCAGCCCATTCCTGCACAAAGGCTCCTCTCTGTAGCTGCAGGCTCAGCTGGGGCATGGCCTCCCATGTGCAGATGTTTGCTTACCCTGTGTCACCATCCCAGCAAGGGCACAATCTGTGTGTCTGTGGGACTGTGGCTGTGTGGACCCCACCTGCATCACCTGCAGCATCCTTTGGGGTGAAGGAGACACCAAGCAGATGGATAACTCCTCACAATGCCCCATGGGGATCCTTTCCTCTACTCCTTAGATTCACGTGGGAAATAGCTCACCCAGAGACCTGGTACCCAGTGCACAAAGCAGAATGAAGCCAAACCACATTTCCTAGGTGACTCTTTGCAAGGAGAGCTGCTGCAGTGACCTGCCTTGGCTGTAGTGTCCATAAGAAGTACAGAGGAAAACAACAGAACATGGCCTGAGAAGAAACAGAGGAAAACTGAGCAATGTGGCCTCCCTAATTCACACATCTACCCAGATGGCCGGAGCTAACCTAAGTCCAGAGGGCTCCAGTATTGGTTTTTTTTTAAGCTGAACAGCTCTTCTCATTAGGGACTAAGATAATTAATTGCCTCAGCATGGAATGGCGTGCACTGCACCACATTGCTTGCAGAAATTGCTGATGCCCAGAAGCAAAGATAATACTACATTCCCTCTATTCTCCACCCTGAGAATTCACATCAGTAACAACCCATTAGATCTCCACACTGTTTCCAAGAAATGTGGCTAAAACAGCATTTCTTTGGAGGTAACAAAAATAAATGTGACTCAAAAGAAAGCAATTTACCTAGGAAACTGAGAGCTCCAAACATCAGCGTATCTCAGCTTTCTTGGGATTTTATATTTTTATTCTACATTTCTAAATGGCATGGATTCAGTCCCCCGTAGATGGGCCGTGACGGCACACATCTGGTTTTATGGTTAAGAAAATAGCTGATTGAATCGATACACTCAGCACAGCTGACTGGAGTAAATAAAAGAGGATTTGAAGGAAGCCTTGTTTTCCCCTGGATGGATGAGTCCACCTTCAGTGCTGTTGCAATTGCCCTGGAATCAGTGAAGTAACATGAGGGGGGAAGAGCTGTCAGTATATTTCTCCATGAACTGAGCATATTTGTATCTGTCCATCATAACTTTGGTTTGGGGAGAATACACCTCTTAAAAACTGTCAATCATTTTCTGCCCAACTTGCTACAGTGAGTAAAGAGGGAGGTGGCAGGCCAGGAAAGTGGGACTGACCCATTAGGTAAATGGTTTCCATCACTGGACTCCATGATCACACCTAATGATTCTGCATGGAGTAATTGTCAAACATGAGCTTCTTTGTTCTCTCAAGCCCATGGGAAAGGATAGGGGAAATTGTAGGAGAAAGTTGTGTGTCCAGAAGGGTAGCAGTGGGAGGCGGTGGGGGTTCAAACCTGGCAGCAAATCCTGACTCAGTGTAAATGAACTGCAAAACTCTGGTGGAGCCCCAGGGTTTTGGAGGCCACAGGCTCATGTTTCTCTGCTTCAACCTTTTGGGCACAATACAACTGTAAATGCATTGGAACAAAAACCTCAGTCATCACTGCAGCGATGGGGCAGCTGGAGAATAGCATCTGAAGAGTTTGTGAGAATGCACGATGGACCTGACCTCTCAGGATGATCTCCTGGGTGGGCAAAAGGCTACAAGCACCAGTTTACAGCTCCTTGTCTGCCAGATGTGTCTGAGATTCCCACAGAGCAACTGGCTGGCTGTAACCATTCCAACAACCTACCTTTAAGCTGATAATTGAGGGTAAGACACAGACCTTTAAAAAATACCTCAGTTTTATTTGCTGCCTTTGTTCTCCTTGTGCAGACCATACACAGACTCTTTCAAGCCCCTGTTTTCTTTCGAAGCCCATATTGATCACAGCTGGAAAGTTACCATCCTAAGAATGGCTTTTCCCAGGCAGTGGGAAAGTTATTTTCTTAGGCACCTCATTGTCACTTCATATTCTGGGGAACTACTTCAGAGCAGGATCTGTTAGCTTTATGACAGATCCCTTTATTTACGTGGAGGGATGGCAGGTTTGGGTTTATCCCACTAAAATATTTCAAGGAACAGGCCAGCAAACAAAAATGCTGGTTCAAGATTCATTCTGAGCTATCCCCAGGGCTGTTTATCTCCCAGCTCTCACCACTGCAGCCCAGATCACTTCCTACAGATGCAAATTGCACCTTGGGTTTTATCTTTCTGTGGTCAGGTCACCCTCTCACTATAAAGCCCGAACAAAGGCAAGGTAGGTGGTTTGTTTCTAACACCTGGGGACTGTTGATGCTCTGTTGCCCTAAAGCAGCACAGATGGGGCTCATTTACCTGAATTTGACCTCTCTCAGGAGGGGCCTCTTGACTCCCTTCTCCTGAGTAATTCTAGTGCAAAGCTGGAGGTGCTCTCCTAACCCAGGCAGGGCAGGGGCTTCCCTTGGCAAAGGAGGGGTGGTAAGTGTCCTCACTGTGGATGGTTTAGGGACATCAGTCTTGATCTCCTTCCCGTGGCCTGCCTGCTACTAAGCTTTCCCTCTGCACCTCTGCTCAGAGCATTTGGCCCAGCATTAAGAGAATGTGTCTGGTGTTAATGGAAATTGTGTTTCTGAGTGACATGGAGGGAGTTTTCCAAACTCTGCTAGTATTTCAGTGCGTGATCTGGAGCAAAACAGGCTGCCCCTCTGCACTTGGATTGATTGCTCCTGAATAAGGTGGACTCTTAATGCCTGTCCACAGGGGCGTTAAGAAATGTAAAAAGTATTTGTAAATTAAAATGCCTGAATGAAAGGCTCTGGTATGTGTAATCATAGAGTATCACATTAAGTAGGAAGGCAAATGTCAGGGGAGTTCCTGGCATTCCATGGAGCCTAGCTTGTCTCGCATAAATAGATTTAATAAGCTCTGCTAGAATTGAAGACAGGTTACATTTAAGCATATTTATTTGAATTTACATAAGTATAGATCAATAAGAAAATAATACAGGCTCTCAGTTACTTCAGTCTCATTTTTGATAGTTAATACTTCATCCCTTCCAGCATATCATAAAGTTCCTTTTCATGGTCTCAGGAGAGCATAAGGAATTGAGTGAAAGGAGGTGAGCTTGTTACTCTGTGTGACTGTCTGGGGGTTCAGGGTGGAACTCTGCGTTTCATTGTTTTCCCCATGTTCTTGTTATGTCTAACTCTCCAGAACCCTTAGAAAGATAAATGACAAAGCCCAAGAGAACAGTGATGCATGATTTGGCTTTTCCATTCAGGTCTAAGCAGGAACCTGGTGAAGGCAGAGGAAAATGCTGCTTTGGGAACAAGTGATCAGTCAGTGGTCAGAGCAGGGCTGACCAACCTTCTTGCCTCTTTAGCTACATTTTATGCTCCTTATATGTGCTGTGTAAGCAGGGAGCTGGGAGTCACTATTGAGCAGGGGAGGAAGTGAGTTCCTGGTGTCCCAGTGAAACTGGGTGCCAAAGGGACCCTGGAGCACAGGAATCTGTATGAACACTGTCCCAAACAGCAGCAGGTTCAGTCCAGCAGCCTGTCCTGCTTGCTGACTGCTGTGTAGAAAACACTTGAATGTTGGTATTTCCATCAGAAAAAGATACATGAGTCTCTTTCTTTCACTGGGAAATTTCCAGAGGCCAATAATTTAATCTTCCTGTGCCTCAGTTCCCCATCTAGAAAATGGGGCTGCTCATCCTGTTCCCCTCTACTTACACAAAGCATCATCCCTGCTGACAGTGAACTTTATGCTCCAAGAACCAACCCTTAACAGAGCCAACTTGTACGTTTTGGGTGACCTGGTCTCATCCAAAATGCCAAGAAGAGCACTTGGCAAACCCAGTTGGAACTTAAAGGCCAGACTGTGGTCAGAAACAAGAGCATGTTTTGTTCATACACAGCCAACTCTGCCAGCTGTTTCCACACTTTAGCAAGTGTTTCCTATTCAAACAGAAAATGGTCGATGGGAACTGAACCAGATACAGCCATTCCAGCTAACAGCAAAGAGTTACACCCACAGAGAAGTTGAAAAAGATGTTAGATGTCTCCAGTGCAGTATTTACCAAATTTCCAGATGTTTGGAATCCCTTAAGTCATCTAACAGGCCTTCTCAAGGCGATGTTACTCTTGAGTATCATGGCTCTCCTGAAAGTGCATTAAAGTGAACTAATTTTAGCCTTGACTTATGAGATTTTTCTCTAACAGAAGGTGTCCCTGAGGACATGAAGGTAGATTTTTATTTCCAAAACGTTGCCTTTGTATATTTTAAACGGATCATCTGGATGAAGTTCTAATGGCTGGTTCAGACTGTCTGATTTATAGCAACAGCTGTTCACCTTTGTAAATGGGGAGATTCTTGGAGATACAGAACACGTTTATGAACCTGATATTCCACACCAAGGGTCAGGTTTTCTTGCCTCATTCTTGCACAGGTGTAAATCCAGATAGGCTCCTGTGAAGTCAATGAAATTGTTCCATGAAAGGCGCGAAAATCAGAGCTGCAGGAAATGGAAGAGCAGTTATTTCTTTCTCCAGTAGACTGAATTTTAGAATCCACAGAAATTGGAGGTGATTAAGGTTGAGAAATGTGCCTAAGGAGAGATAGGGTGTTCCTGCTGAGTGATGGGGAAAAATGCTGATTCTTGCATGATGCCTGGGGAGCCATTTCTTCATATGGCTAACAAAGATGGCAATCAGAGAGCCCAAAATTAGGAATTAAAAGATTAAAGAATAGTGAGAGGAGAGATACCTTGGGTGTCTTAATTGGACCTTTTAAATATTTTAATCCCTATATTTCAAAAGGTAGGATTCCTACTGCTGAAACTTCCTGTAAAAATTTCTTTGATTTTCAGTGTTGAATTCTGGAAAAATAATTGACCACTCTGGGTTAAAAAAAACATTAAAACTGCTTTCAGACAGCTGTATCAATATAATTTATTCATTTTCTGATATTTTTATTATTTTATCTACACTTTGCCAAAAAAAAAAAACCACCTCAGAATTTCCCATGACATTTTCTTGTTTTGATTGAGCAGATATTTTTGGGTTTTGCTTGAAAATTTGTAACTCTTTTACAAAAAGAAAAGAAGTTCCTTCAGATACTACAGAAGCTCCAGATCAAGCTTATATTTGGAGACTTGCTTGTGCTTTTTTAAGTGTTGCTGGAGCATTAGTATCCAAATGAACAATCAAGGCCATATAATTTTATTATTACCAAACCTTTCACACATTTGCACTCTCTTCACTTCCAGCTACTCAATCCATCTCTGTGTCTCCATAAAATACTCTTGGAGCTGAACTGTGGATGCCAGCTCTGATTTTAAATGCCATGATGATTAAGTGTCCTCCATAATCCACTAAATGGAATAAATAACATTATTAATTCAGTATGCAATTGTCTGGCTTACAACACTGAGCTTAATATTTTATATCATGTAATGGATCTGATATCCAAATACTGGATGCCTTCCTTTAACTTGCCTCTTCAGCCATCAGGATTTGCTTAAAATACTGTTCCACCTGAAGTGCAGCAGGAAAATTCCTCAGTAAAATTGAGGCAGGAATTAGACATGAGTAACTGTTTTGGGTTCCTGGGGAAAGCTCCTGGGGCTCCAGCCCGTGTTAGGAGTACAGGCGTGGGCTGTGTTGACATCATGTCAAAACTGTGGTGCCTCAGCCTTGCTCCTGAGTGCACAGAAAGTGTTGTTTCCCATTTGGATGGTGGTGGCCACGTGGTCCTGGAGGAGAAACAAGAACAGAAGGTGCCTGAGCTCCACTGACATTAGCGTGGGTCCCAAAGGCTCTGCTAGAGGTAGTGCTGTTCCTTTGGATGGATGTTTGTTTGGCAGAGTTATAATGTGCAATCAAAAAATGGAGTTAAATCAAAGTCCTGGGACTCTTCCCAAAGTAAAATCAATGGGAAGAATTCACCCTGGTATCTTTTAAGCAGTCTGGATACAAAGCAAATTGTTTCGGAGCTGGATGCTGCCTGCCAAAACCTGCAGCTTTATCCATCTGAAATATTCCAGCGTAGGGAAAGGCAATTCAGGACTGTTCTCTGCTTTGTCTGGTTTAGATCTCAAACTCCCGAGGGCAGGGGCTGCCTTGCAATGCCTGACACTGGGGCCTTAAAGCTGGTCCAGCTCATCCAGTGCAGGGATAATGAAGTGAGCTCCTTGCAGTAATTTGGTCTTGTTCTGTAGGCCTGGGCAATAGGCAGTCATTTTGTTTAAGACCTCTGAGATTTGGCTTCCAGAATACCTGATGATGGAGTTTTATAGCAAATTTTACTGCTGCTGAGTTGTTGTTAGCAGAGAGGTAATCTGAATGCATGTATATGTGGAAAACACAGTTTATATCACCTGGCAAATTTATGCTTCAACTTCTCATCCAATCCAGTGGTAGAAACAGGATGATTTGTAGGATCTCCATGGCCTATCACAGGCATTTCTTTGGAAAGGTTCAAAATTCCATCTAAAATCAGAGTGGAAGGTTTTTTAAATGCCCAGGGTTTCTTTTCAGAATTGACCTGGATTTGCACAGAACCAGGAATGCAAAGGCAAAAACCAGCTGGAAGTGTAACTGGGAAGAGAACAGAGAAAGCTTCTCAAGGGGATTTTTTTCTTGAAAACAGGGGAGGAATTAGATATTGTTGCTTCAAATATCTAATGAACAAAGGAGGAAAGCATGAACCTGGGAGCTGGCAGGACAGCCAGGTCAAGTGTCTGCTGGCATTAATATGATCCAAACCACTGGGCCTGTTACAAAAAGGATTCTGCCGCTGGTTATTCTGGGACCAGGCTGTGATGTGAGAATTCTCTTGTGTCAAAACACGCCTGAACTGACTTTCTCTGCTGGACATCCATGTCTGTGCTCTCAGTGCTAATTTAGTCTTAACATGGTTCCACTGGAGCTTTGTTCTTTCATAAAGGTATTTTAAATGTCTCAGGTAAGGTTCTTTATTCAGAGAAAGGAAATTTGAGATGTTTAGTTCTTCCATATTTCCTTATATTTTTCACAGAAGATGCCAGAGAGCTGGAAGTTTGGTCTGCCAAGAGTCTGATCCAACCTGAACTCCTAGAAAAATCTATAACTGCAGTAGGATTTTTTTTTAAAATGGAGGATCCCTGATTAGAATACTCAGGTTACTTCAGATTAGCCCTTGGTTGTAATTCAAATACACAGAGAAGTTGCAAGAAAAATATAAATGCCACTTCCTTGACAGGCGTTTTTCCTTTCTGCATCAGGATTTCTAAACATGCAACACCTTGCTCTGGGCTAACAAATTATTGGGTTACTACAAATGCTTCCACTGGAGGTGTCAGGAGATGGTGGTGGCTTTTTTTGGTTATGATAACAAAGTGCATGTTTACAGCCACATCCTCTCCATCAAGGGACACAGTACATGGAAAACTGTTACATTTCTAGTTGTGCCAGAGACTCTGGGTTTTGCTGCTGTAGCACAATTGTATCTTAACAGTGTCATTCTCTCAGAAATGGCTTTATATTGCTGGTCTCTAAAACCCCAAGAAAACCTACTCTGCAGCGAGCACTAAGGGATACAGAAATCAATCAGGATTTCAATCCAGGGCATAGCTGGGAAACATGAGCATGATGCAGTGTTCCTTGTGCATGGCTTGTTCCTTGTAGCAGCCACATTGAACTCTGTTTAAAAAAACTATCATTACCACCAGCTTTCCTCTACTCTTCTCATGTACCCCCTCCACTGCTGTCTGCATTTATAGCCCCAAAATGCAGCCAAAGCCCAGAATTGTTCCAGAAGTACAATGTGTTCATTTACTGCTTTGGATGAGAGATGGTAGAGTGGTGCCACTATTTTCCGATGTATTGAGGACTTTTCAGCAAGCTCTGTCTGGTCGCTGTGGTGAGGTCAAAGCATTGGCAAAGACAAACTCAGAGATGTCTTGCACCATTTCTCAATGTCTGTGGTTGTTTGGTTGTCTTTTAAAGTGTCAGCTCTTCCTGCAGAATGGAAACAACGTTTTGTCTAGGAAACATCTAAATGCCTTTTCATTTTGGCCTTTGTGAAACCTTTTGAAATCTTCCAGATGAAAAACAGAAAACTTCCCAGGCTTGAGTGTGTGTATTTGCTGGTACTTTGAGGGCTAAAAAGTACAAGGAAGTCCAGGGATCTGTGCTAGGAGGATGCAATGGTAGGTGGAGATGCAGAAGTGTGTTTGAGCACTCCCCTACTGCTCTCCAAAAGAAGCTCAATGGCAAATTTGTCTTCCAAGCCACAAATGAGAAAATGCAGTGCTTCGTGTTTCCTGTACTTTATAGTAAGTTTACTGTAGTTGATCAGGTTAATTCATCTTGGCCCTGCTTCTTAGAATGCTCCCTGGTATATATTCTCAGAGGAAAGCCCACCTGTTTTTCCAATCTGCTGCAATAGCTACATTTAAAAGAGGGGAATATTGTACAAAGTCCTGCTCCCGTTCTGAATTGCCTCCTAGTATTGGGATGACAGTTTTGCCATGTCTCAGTCAGTCTTTTATAGGCGCAGAAACTACAAGAAAGTCCCTGGAGTGGCAATTTGGTGAGAGCTCTTCTACCATTAGGGCTGCATTGTAGGGCATTTCTACACTGCTTTTGTCAGCAATCACACTGATCTCCACTGAAAGCTGAGCAAGGGAAAATCCCAGGCCAGCTGGGCTGAAGGAGCTTTTTATACCTGCAAGGCTGAGGGAAGCCCTGGATGAACTGGATCTGAGCTCGTGCTTTAAAGATTTTCTCACATAATTAAAGCTGTCAGGTCTGCTTGGAGGGCAGGACACTGCACCACTGGATTTGCTCTGAATACATTCTGTCTTGGTCCTTTTGAAGGACAGCAAGAGAAAGTAATTTTGGGTGTGTCTTGGAGCATCTCTAGGACATGAGGGACTCCTTATCTCCATGAAAGCAGGAGGTTGTCTGCTTCACAATCTGTGCATGTGACATGGCAATTACATCAGCCTGTGGCACTAGTGGGTTCTTTCATGAGCCACAGGAATGAAGAGCTCTGTGCCATGCAGGTCACTGGAGTCCAGTTGGTTGTGTCAGCAGCCTACCTCAAATAACAGCAAGAACAGATGACATTCCAGTGGAAACTCCTTTACAAGGAAATACTTTGGATTCCAGATGTTTGGGATTTTTCTGCATAATTGTAAAGTTAAAATGTTCCTTTAGGACTCAGTCAGCATAATTATCCATACAAGGGTTTTGCCTTTAAACTGTACTTGATTTTTTGTGAATGCTGTGTGACTCGTGTGATAGTTGGTTGTTGTCCCAGTAGAGCCTGGAAGTCCTTGCTGGTGACAGGAGAAACTGAACTCGCAATGAATCAATCTCACAAAGTACCAATAGCAGTTTAAGTGATTTGTGCACTCCTATTAACCAAGTGACAGAGACAGTATTTCTCTTCCCCCACCTTCCACTTCAATCATAGTTTATAGCAGTGAAAAACTTGCTTGTTTTGTCCCTGAGAAGGCTGGAGAAAAGGGTTTGTGTTTCTGCTTGCTTAATTGGGAAAAGGGATTTTATGTGGCTCCCTGCACTTGCTGCCCTTATTACACGAATTACTCCTCTATAGATTTGAGAGCATCCTCTGAGCAGTGAGTCATAAGACACAGCAGACTTCCCTGGAGAGTCAGATGCAGACAGCCTTATCCAGAGCATCAGCTGTGCCTTTCTTCTCTTTTCACAGACAAAGCAAAGGCCCAAGGGGGCATCCTGCCTCTCTGCAAGCATGGAGCTTTGTCTTCTAAGATCAGCTACCTAAAGACATATCTGTTTTTCAATCTATTTGGATGAGATTTCATTTTTTTCTGCAGACCTTGCCCCTTTCTGCCTTAAAACCATCACTGCTACTGCACTGCATGACCTAAAACTTTACTGTCCATTTCAGGAGATACTTCTCTGTCTCCTTTGCCTGTCTAAAGCACCAACACTCAACTTCTCCACGTGATTGCTTTGGTAGGTGCTGTGACTCTGGCCTGGTGGTCTTTCAAGGGGAGCATAGTAGAGTCTGAGGGCTGGAGCAATTTGAGCAGTATCAGAACTCAGATATCCTTTCTCCTGGTTTAGCACATTTGCCAGCGTACAGCAGCCAGATGTGGTTTCTCCTCTGCATACAGACTCAGAGCATCAGCACAAACATCTCAGTTAATCCCATTCCTTGCACAGCATTTCAAAAGGGTCCTTAATGCCATGGGAAATTGGCCCTGCCTGTGTCCAGAAGGGGATGGTTCTGGCTGGATCACACATTCATCCCCTGGCTTTGCTCATTTGCACTGGATTCTGCACACACTGGTGGGTTTGAAAAGCTCCACAGTGCCCTTCTCTTGTGCTGGGCAGACAGGAGGATCAGGAGAGACTGGTTCCTTTGAGGGGGAGAGCTGGAGTGCAAAATGAGCAGCCCACAGCCCCCGACTGGCAGTACTTCATTCAGGAGCACTTCTTTCTCCACAGGGGCTGGTCTGCTCTCTTTATCCACCCTCTGACATGATCCTATATCCAGGCACTTAAGAAGAAGAAAAAAGCAGCAAATCTGAAAGCTGCTATTTTTAAACTCTGCCCTTGGCTCTTTGCAGCACTCTGCTTTCCTCCCTGTGATTCAGTGTTCTTTTGAAAACTAGGCACCAGGGCCCTGTGGTTTCCTGGTACTTGGAACATAAAATCTCCTAATTCTTCTCTCACAGCAAGCTTCAGAGGCCAGGGAGTGATTGATATTTTCTATCGCTTCATTAATAGTCACGGCACAGTAGTTTCCTAATCTGTTTTTGCACTGCTTTTTATTTTGAATAATTTGTCTTTCAAATTTCCTAAGCCCTCCATGTCACACAAAGCAACTGCTGTTTGCTCCCCTCCTGCTTCTAACTGCTGGGTTGAGACCTTCAGGAGCTGGGAAATTGGGGTCCTGCCTCAAGGAGCTTCCCCATGTTTGCTTTAATAATCTTGGCAAATATCCTGAGGGTATATCCCAGAGTGATCAAAATCCTTGGGAAAGGGGAACTTCAGCCTAATTCCCAAGAGTCTTTGTTCACCTCCATCACTGTACACAGTGAGAAAATCTGTACCATAATCCATTTTCCCAGCTTCATGGCCAGCCTTGGCTCTTCTCCAAAGTGGACCTGTTTTGGATTCCCCTGTGACAAAGGCAACCCACTCGTCCCACAGAGGTTAACAGGATTAGTCTGTTTGGCAATCAGCATGGAGAATCTGTAGTGTCTGAACTGGTTTTCCATACTTCTTACATACCTCAACCAATCAATTCTAGTCCAAGGAATTACAAGTTTAAAACCTGGATATTTAGCTGTGATAAATAAGGTGCTCAGGGCACAGGAACTAAGCAAATCCCTAGCGGACAAACAGGGCCAGGGAAAACCTGGGCTATCTCCTGCTGACCATACCCATCCCCACCACATCTTCAGGGATAAAGCTATACTGGAGAAAGGCAGACACTGCAGTGGGACCCAAAAACAGAATTGGGGCCAGTTGTTGTGAGCCAGCTCCTCACTGTGGCACTGCCTTGTAAACACCTGGCACCTTTACCTGCAAACGAGCTGCTGTCCCAGATTAAAGAACTCACTGTGCAGCTGGGACTCTCTGGCATGACTGCAATAATGGTGAACTCACTGTAAATTGCTTTTTCATTCAACCCAACTTGGAAAAAGGCAGACAGGCTGTAGTCTAAACACCCCAAGAGTTTGTATTTGCTTTGTTCCAGCAGACTCTGCTCTCCTGTGATTTAAAACAATGTGTCTTTGTGCTTATCTTCTGGGCTTGGCAAGGCAGTTTTTACCTCTGAGTTTTTGTCTCAACAGGAGAAATCACTGTCTAACAGATCTTTTGTGGACTTCCGACCAAAACCATCCAGTGCAACATATGGTAAGTCATTCAATCTTTTATAAACTCAGACCCTCAACTATAGCTATTTATGGGTGGAAATTGGCATATCAGTAGTTTCTTTTTGGTTACAAGGTAATGAATTCTGGCTTATGTTTTTATGACATCTCAGTTTGGGTTTCTCCAGCCCTTCCTTAGATTATAGTGCCTTTGACTTCACATTTGTTCCTTCTGGTGCCTGCCACAGCAGCTTAGCACTGTGGTATGTCAGCAAAGGAAGAATCTCAGCCACATTCCCCTTGCTCCAAAAAACACAGGCCCTTATAACTTATGTTAAAGGAGAAGGTTTGTACCCTGATGTGACTGACACGTGGCAACAGCGTGTGAGGACGTGGTTTAGGATTATCCTGTTACTGCAGTGATGTATTCATTCTTACTCATGTCCTCCTCTGAAGCAAAGAAGGGCTGAGACAGTGGATAAATGAGTATGACTTGTGGGGAGGTTCAAGGGAATGAGTAAGATGGAGCAGAACACTCTGTAACAGCAACAGTGTGACGTGGAGCTCTCCTGACTCCAAAGGACACCAGCTGCAAGGAGCTCTGGACCAGGTGAGGTGAGGGGAGGCCTGATGTGTTATGCTGCACTAAAATGCATCCAAACATCAGCCCAACAGCCATCTCTCCAAACTGTTCCCTGCCGTGGCCAGCAGTGTGTCTAGAGAGATATGTTCAAATGCAGCTGTTCTGCCTGATAGTTTTCCATGTTCTGACAGGAATTCTTGCTTTCCACCCCAGGCTTTCTTAGGGAGTGAGGAGCTATGAGGAGCTAATACAGTTTCTTACACTACCATTACACCTGGGTCAGACCCCTGCAGTGCTCAGAGTTGAGAAAAGAGGTTATCCTGGTGAGGAGTTGCTGCTAACCCATGACCTTCATGTTTCCTGTTAGATTTAATGTTTTGCACTTGAGATAAACCCTCCCCTCTAACTTGCATATTCCTGCATTTCTGAGTTCTGCCTAGTAGCAGAATTAGACTGAGCAAAATACCACAGGAAAGATGATGCTGAAAGAAGTATTTATTAACTCTCTTACCAGATGCAGAATGGTAGGAAACATATCCAGCCCAGATATATCTAACCAAATTTAACTGAAGGTCATGAATCAGCAGAGGTCCAGCAGAGACTCTCTGACTACATGCCCATCAGATGTGCTCTTGCCTGACCGTATCCTATCTCAAATATAGATGTTGCCTTACTGAACTCAGCATTTTTCTCTTCCAATCTCCCCTAATGAAATTCAGCGAGGTGCTAAGAAGCCAAGAGTTTCAAAGATGGTGAGGAGTTTTAAAAGTTTCAGCTTGGGAAAGTCTGAATCTTGAGAGACCAAGCTTTTCAGCAAGTGTTTTCCACCTGAAAGTTTGTGTCTTGCACTATCTGGGGATGGTTCTGCCAAGTTACTTTGGACATGCAGCAGTGAGGTCTTTGGTCCAAAGTCTCCTAGAAGTGTGTGGCAGTTTGCCCAAGAACAGGGATGGGCAGTTTCTTTCTCTTTTGATTTCAAAAGGTAGCAAAACCAACATGGCAAGTTTAAGAATATGTCACATCCCACTGCTCTGTGTGCATGCTTATCCTTAATGATGTGCTTTTAAGGATCTTGGATAAGAACCAAAAGGAGAGCTTTGAAAACTCACTCATACAGAATAATTGTATTTAACCTATGCTGTCAGTTCACACCGTATCATCTTAAAGAATAATAAATAAGCAGTCAGCATTCTTACAGTAACCTCTCACTATTCAGTACCAGGAGGTGAGGGGACATGTGCCTTCCCAGACATCAGGTATGCCCCAGGGTGGTGGGAGTGCTTAGTTTGGGTTTTACACTTGACGGTAGCAGTGGGGGAATGAAGTTAAAATGCAATCACTCTGAGTCAAACAGTAAGGCCTAGGAAAACAGATGTGGGATGTGTGCCATGAGCCAAGATCAACTCCACAAAACTCAAAAGATTACTTCTACAAAAACTGGAGGGGGGTGGAATTATCCAGTCAGTGTTGTGATGGATGGGGGCAAGGAAATAGCTCAGGAAAGTCAAACAACAGAATCTGGCGCACAAAAATGTTAGCTTTTTGGTGGTGTTATTTTGTCATAGGTAGGAAATTCTTTCACTAGGATAAGAAGGGTATTAATTAGGATCTTCCTCTGGCATAAAATGGGGGAACAGAGGCTTTTATTTCTCTGAACTGCTTCTGCACTATCTCAAGAACAAGACTGCCTCCCTCTTTAAAATCCTGAGCATATAGGTTGCTCTGGCTTCTCTTTAAGTTCCCTCATGTGAGTGTTCTGCAGAAGTGCATCAGCTTCAGGCCCTACTCATCCAGGCTGCCCATATCCCAGCAAGAATTGGATCCTCTGGCACTTTCTGGTTAGCACCAGTGTGTCTCTGGCTGTGCTACCAGAACCACCTCCCTCACCGGGCTCTCCTTCCTTGGACTAGCAGGTCTGTTGTTTTGAAAACCCCATGCCACAACACAGGGGACTCTTTCAACTGTAGCTGAACAGTGTCCATACACATCCCACAGTCCCTCAGATGAAAATGCAGGTTCTCCATAAAAGTGACCCAAGGCAGCTTCAGCTTCTGCATTAAAATTCCTTCTGTGTTTTGCATCCAGCCTCTTGGTTGTCAGTGTTGACACTGTGAACGAAAGCCTCCACTGCTGTTCATGGGAGAAGCCCCCAGTCTAAGCATCACATTTTCCTGGAATCTGTGCAGGGCTTGCAAATACTAATCTGTTTATTTCTCTAACACATCCACTGAAAGCTTGGAGCAGTTTTTCAAGGTTTCCCACAAGCTAAACCAAGCCAAAGGTTCCCTGGCTGACAATCATCAATAATATTGAACTGCTACTTAAACTCTGCTGTCCTCAGATGAATTGACAGCTCTCCCCTGCTAGTGGAAGATAACATCTTTGCTCTAAAAAGATGAGGTGCCTGTTGTCTGGTCTACCCTGTCTTTTTTGAAACTTTTCAGGGAAGCAATGGAAGGTGTTGATGTATTGTCCTGAGTCATTAACAGAGCATGTGCTTTGGAGCTGATTTGTTTGGGTTTTTTTCCATATATTGTTCCTCCCCATCTTCTGGATCTGTCATTCTCTCCTTGTGAGCTTTGGTGCCTTTTTGAGAAGAACTCAGCTGCAGTAGGTTTGTTACCTGGGGCTCCCAAGGACCACCAAGGTCTGAACTTTTTCCAGTTTCCTCACAGGATGGAGATGCTATCATTTTGTTGTCATTTGAGGAAAGGCATGTCCTGCCTGCTCCTGTTCTCCTGCTGGCACTAATTCTGCTCAGCTGAACCAGAACTTGTAGGGATGCTCTGGTAGAAAGTACAACCATGGTAGAACTTACAGCTCTGTGGAAGACCAGCCATGGAGACAAAGCATTTCCCAGCTCAGCTGCAAGCACAATCCTAGCTGCTGCATCATCTTGTCCAGACTGAGAGGAGGAGAGATCGTTGAGCATCTATAAGCCCTGTGCTCCTGGGGCTCCAGGCAAGAGGTTCAGAATGAGTTTTGTTTGCTCTCTCTGAGCTCTTACCCTGCAGCCTAGAAATCCTTTGGACTTAACTTCAGGCTGTAAAAGAGGCTGGGGAGACAGTGGCCTCTAGTTGTTTGTCTCCAGAGGTAAACACTGTTCATACAGTCCTAGCCTCTAGCTCTGAGGATGAAATTCCCTTTCCATGCCAGAAAAGCAGCAGCTCCAGCCTACAGAAAGCTCATTTGCCATGGTTGTGCTCTGGGCTTATTTTCCTCCACAGTAGCACCAGTGTCTGGCTGGAAACCATGGCAGATGAGGCCCAATGGGCTCAGAAAAAGCTCTCCATCCCTCACCAGAATGCAAGACAAAAGAGCTGCATCTCTAATGGACAGCTCAGGCTCATATCTCCCTCTGAGGAGAACCATTACAAAAATATTTCCCAGATATTTGGCTGGGCATTTCACAAAACTATCCAGTTTCATGATGCTAATTTTCCCATTGTCTAGACAGTTACAAATCCAGACAGCATTATCAGTGTGAACCTACTGCACGCACACAGACACACAAAAGCCCATTCTTCTGCCCATGGCATTTGCAGGTAGGTTCTTGCTCATGGTGGTAACCTTCTGAATAGCTCCAAAGTGCCTTTCCAAATCCCATGGGGATCCCATTCCCCCTGCAAGGCTGGCATTTGGTTCAAGCAACACTGAACTGTGTGGATGCTCTGAAGGTTGAACTGGAAAGAGGATCTAGCCCCTCACTGCCTACCTTCTCCTGCAAGAAAAACAAACTGTGCTCAGGGTTGGACAGGGCTGGGAGCCAAGCCTGGACATCCCTCCTTGGGACAATCTCCTGCCACAGTGATGTTCCAAGGATGAAAATGTTCTTTTGCGGTTTGCATGCTGGAAGTGTTCATGGAAAGACATTCTGGGGCTGTAGGCATGTAGATGAGGCCCTGCCAGTCTCTCCTGACAATAAAAAGGTCTGTGGGCATTTGTTCCCTCTGTCTGGCTTGAAATGTTAAGACCTGTGTGGAGGAACAGCATATTCTTGTTCTGCACAGCAGGGGTGCCAGCCCACATTTTAAATCAGGCTGTAGCACCTTCCCCAGACTTTGGCATAATCAGTACCTGTATTTATAGCTCCTCTGTAATGCCAAGGGGCAAAAATGCAGTAGGAGCAGGAGCTGTATTTACAAATAACTTTTGAATGAAGATACTTAGCCAGCAGCAGCATTTCCTGTTGTTTCTCTTCTCTAACTTGCTAAATTCTTCACTTTCTTCCCTTATGTGCATGGTTTTCCTTGCCCTCTGAAGTTGGGATAGCCCCTGGCTTGCTGGGCTGTACCTGGCTCTGGGCCCATTTCTCTGGAAGGCCCATGTGAAATACAAAGGGCTTGACTGCAGCACCCTTGCAGCTTTTTTGGAGGGCACAGGGACTCACCCTGTGCTCATGGCATGTGAATCTTGCCAAGCAGCTCTTGATTGTATGTGGGTTGTACCAGAGTGATTGGGGCAGCAATATTGTCCTACAAATGAGAGTCCAGGACTTGTAGTGTCTGAACAGCAGCAACTTTGGTCTTCTCCTGGTGAGGGCTCCAGCCAGGCTGGGTGATTTGTTTCCAGGAGCCACGACTGGCTTCTCAAGGTGAACAAAAGGGAAGGAACTGAAATAACCACAACATGGTGGTTTCATCTTCTGCCTCAGAGATATCTGTTACCAGAGCCAGGGAGGTGCAGGTGGAGAGAACCCAGTGGGATCTGAGCAGAGCTGAGATAATGTCCCAGACAGCCAGTCCATGCAGGAGTGGAGGAGGAAGAGGGCTGTTCTAGGTCAAAATCTGTGAGGCTTTGCAGTGAAAGTGTTGGAAAGGGAGGGCTGGAAAAGTTCTTTCTTCCTCCAGGATAGCTGTGGTCTGTTCCCCAGCTGAACTCTCACTCTTTGTCTGTTCTAATCCACATCTTCCCTTTGCCAGCTGGGTTTGTTCTGCAAACTCCAATCTGATCTCCTTAGTTTGTCCAGTGTGTCTTGCTGAGTTTTCAGGACTCCAAGTTTCCACCACATAGACTTTAGAGCAAAGCATCCTACTTGCCCCTTTGTGACTGAAAAGGGAAAATTCTGCAGCTCTAATAATAGCAGGAATCTTCTAGTCCGAAGGATTTTGCACAAGGCTGGTTACATCAGCAGCTTTACTGCTGGAACTCTGATTGTGACATTTGACTTATTGAAAACTGGAAGATTCAGCCCCATTCAAGTTTTATGTCCATGGAACACACCCAGCTCTGGGGCAGTGGCCATGTCTGCCAGAACAGCATTAGCATTTACAGAGAGGTTGTTTCTGAATCTCTATACCAGAGCAGAGCCAAGAAGTTGGTTAGATTTTTCTATCTGAAATGCCCTTTCGTATTTTGTGATGCCTGGGAAATGCATGTAGTTGGTTATTCTGTGCCCTTCTGACAGAAGTAATGAGAGCAGACATCTACTTAAATTTTCTTGAAACAGGTCTGCAGATGAGTCTCTGATGGACTTTACTTGAAACCACACTGACATCACTCTGTAGGCCAGAAATACATATCAGGCCCTGAGATTTGAGGGGATTGTCCTACTCCAGTGATAGCCCTCTGGCACACTCTAGAGTAAGTCCCTGGCTTCAGTGGCATGGGAAGGAGTTATTTACCCAATACTGCTTGCACTGGAAGGATGTGAACCTAAAAAGTGTTTGAGTAACAAGTGCCCAACAAAGGTCATCAGAAAGACAGGTCCAATGAAAGCTCAGTTTTTCTAACAGGTGTGCACAACCACTGTTGAAAGAGACTGTAGTTACTATTTCTAAGACTGTGGATATCCCTGAGGAAACCCCCTTTTGGCAGCAGCCTGGCCTTCTGTTTCCCATCAATTGAAGCTTTGTCTCTTCTGAAGCCCCCCACTGCCAACGAGCAAACAACTGGCTGAGACATGATGAACGGAAAATGTTGCCTGTGCTAGAGAGGTAATGGCAAATCCCATGCCAGGAGGAATAATAAACAGGAGATCATTGATATTACTGTGCTAGTCTCTGATAGGTTTTCCACCCAGGCATGTAGAAGCACCAACAAAGGAGGCATTGTCTGTACTGTCACTGAAGGGAAACAGGAGAAATGAGCTGGAGCAGGTGAGGGAAGGGTGGGTGTGACTGTTGAGCAAAATTGATCAGTATCAGCAGAATGGGGAAGGAGTGGGAGAGCAATCGCTGGGCTGTGAATGCTGAGGATCAAAAGGTGTCCATCAGGCTGTTGTTTAGTAGCTAGACCCCTGCTCTAAATCCTCGGTGATAGGCTGGGAATTGAACTGCAGGTTTGAGTCTGGTGGCTTTAGTGCATCTTGCCCAGAGCCCCTGTGCATGGATGCTCATTTTGCATCTGCAAAAGGTGCAGGTTTGTCAGTGTGCAGGATATGTGCTGTGATGTTAACAGAGCCCAGGCACGGGGAAATTTAAGGTCATTGCATGGACTGAACGTGTTCATTTCTAACAGGAATGCAGAGGTAGGCCTGTTTTTGAGTGCTGTTGCAAATGTCCACCTCTTCAAGTGATGCAATGCAGAAGAGATTCCTTGAGAACAGGTTACTGCACTCCCTCCGCAGGATCTTCCTTTGGCACTGTTCTACTGGGGAAGAAGGCAGGGCAGCTTCAATGCATATGTGTATTTTTTTCTCTAGGGACTTCACAGAAACCTCTTCTGAAACCCCAATTACAATCTCAACCTGATTTAAAGGGGTGGGGAAGGGTATATCTCACCAATAAAGGCACCCTAAGGCTCTAAGCATTTGCAGACAGGAGCAACTCTTCTCCAGCCTCTCTCCCTTTGCTTCCTTGGCTGCAGATAACAAGTGCTCTGGTTCCAGTTTGCCTGATTCTTGGAAACCTGAGGCAGACAGCAGCCTGCTCTTCCAACATGCTGTAGAAAAAGAAGAAAGGTGGGTGGGAGGGAGGAGGAGAACTATTTCCTGCACTGAAACACGATCCTTTTCAACTTAAAAATAGGAGGAAAACAAATTCCTGTGGGACCTTCTATAAAAGGGTTTGACAGTTGCCTACTCTCAGCCCCACCTCCCAGAGCTCCCCATTTGTCTGATGTCTTGGAAAGAGCCCTCCTGAACACAAACACAGATCTGTGACTGCAGCCCTGCTGCTGGGGAAAGCAGCTCTGCTCCTCGGTGGGGGTCAGCTGCAGGGGAGTGTAATGCACTGTGACAGGTAGCAAAGCCCAGGATTAAGTGTTCTTTGTGTGGACCTACCATGCAAACAGCTTTTCCTGGGCCTCTTTTTCTTGCTGTAAATTTTGTCCAGACCACTATAAAGGTGCGCAGAAATTCTGAGCATTTTTGCAGGCATTGTCAAGCCAGGAGCCCCCAGGAGAGATCACACAAACAGCAGCCAAGCCCCCATCTGTGCTTGCATCCCCTCGTGGTGGCCTTGTGAGCTGTAAGCCACAGCCTGTGTGTGTGGCACCTGGAGGAGAGGGGGCTCTGGACACAGCTTAACCACCCTTGATTGCCTGATCAGACTTCATTGCCTCGTAGCCACAGCCATGTCCCTGCTTGTCCCCAGAGCTGCTGGATGTCTGCCCTCCTCTTCCTCGCCACCCATCCTCTAACTCCTTTCTGCATCACCACCTGATTCCAGGGCTGAGTGGCAGTGCCACAGACCCCAGCAGAGCAGCCTGTCCCTTTGCCCCTTGTGCTTTCCCCTGTAATTCCTGCTCCATCCTTTACTGTACTTTATCACTCTTGCTCCTCTCTCCCTTCCACATCCTCCCTCTTCCAACACTCTGTATTGACAGGATAGGACTGAAGGCAGCTAGAGAGGCAGGTTTTCTGGAAGCTCCTGTTCCTCTCTAGGGAAGAGAAAATAAAGCTTTGGGAGGCAGAAAAGATAGCCAGAAATTCTCCTGCCCCAGGGGTGCTGTTGGACCTGACATGGCCTGGCCCCATGACAGGCATTGATTAGGGTTGTGCCATCCTCTCCCTCATCCTCTGCCCGTGCTGCTGTCGTGAGTCACTTCAGCTCTTGGCTACAGTCCCTGCTGAAAGAGGGAACTGCTCCCAACAGGAGTGATTTCACCATGGCTCACCAGCTGCCTTTAATCTGCTTCCAGCCAGATCACCTCGGGGTTGGAGCACTGGAGCAGAACAGCTCCAGTGCTTTCCCATGGCCTCACTGCAGAGCTGCTGTTCTCCTCCCTGACCTCCTTCAGACCTCCCAGGTTTGCACTGCTAACACATTCTTACGATTCCTCCCTCCTGAGTCAGTAACTAACCCCTTCTGGTGCAGGTCTAGGGGCTGTGCTGTCCATAGGGTGCAGAGCCTGGCTGGAACAGGACCATGCATCTCCAAGTTCAGAACCACCCTCAGTCCTCCTGTGAGCTTGGGGATAACTGTGCTCTGGAGCCACATGAGCTGTTAAAGCCATCCCACCGGAGCCAATTAACATGACTAGGTACTTTTCAAAATGCAAAGGGGTTTTAGGCTGTGGGCTCAGGCCAGTTTCTGCTCTGGGTAACCACATTATGCCTCACTGTGCCTCAAATTAGCCATGAGCTAACGCATTGTACTGTGTGTGTCCAACAGCACAGGCAGTTGCCACAGCTCAGCTGACGAGCAGTAATTCATTAAGCCTCTGTAACTCAATCACTGCAGTCATCTTTTCAGCCTTAACAGAGCCAAATATATTCCCACTGTGATGTCACAAGAGTACAAAATTCATCTTTAAAAAAAAAATGTCTGTCATTGCTCATCCCTCATATAAATCTGCAGCTCTTTGTCATCCATCCAGGCCAGCATGCCGTCCTTCCAAAGGCTGTTTCCACGTGCATAGCCCAGAATTGTGCCTACTTAAGGGAAACAGGTGGCTTAGATGAATGCAAACCTCTCTCTGCTACAGACATGAAATCAAATGACTTGAATTACGGTTGCTCAACAAGTAATTACCCTTCAGCTGAAGCAACCTCACAATTGTGTACATGCTTATAACTTGCCCAGTTCCTTCTCTGAGCTTGCACAATGTGGTTGCCTTAGTAAGAGTGTGATGCTTGCTGAACTAATCCAAACCAGCCAAGGCTCTGGAGCCTCTGTTTGGACAGTCACTCCTGGACAGTTCGATGTGTTACTTGTACTACAGCTTCTTCCTTCCTCTGCATCCAGAAAAT
Source organism: Entomyzon cyanotis (assembly GCA_024500445.1). Taxonomy (NCBI): domain Eukaryota; kingdom Metazoa; phylum Chordata; class Aves; order Passeriformes; family Meliphagidae; genus Entomyzon; species Entomyzon cyanotis. Next base: position 2,111,089 of record JAKEPQ010000852.1, read on the forward strand.
CAGTTGTCCTCTTGCAGACTCTTTAACTGTAATCACCAGTGGTTTTCAAACTGCCTTTAATTAAACACCCATAAATTTGCCTGTAGAATGACCTATATGGATGTTCCACAATAAACCCTGAAGAAGGGAAACAGTCCATACCTTTGGTAGAGGAAGCAAGCACGCCTCAAGGTAGGCTGTGATCCAACTGCATGGAAGGCTTCATACAGAAATGTGTTGGGTTTGCTGATTTTTTTTCTTTTCTTTCTAGCTGGCGTGGAAGAAAAGAAAGGATAGCTTCCAACAGGGAGGATAAAACAGTGCAAATTAAATCCATTCTCTGGCCAGTGTAACAATTGTAATTTCCTGCTATTCCTTGGAAGCTGTACAACCCAAGAGGGAGATATTTCAAGACCGGTGTGTCAAGGGTAGAAGCACATGCATCTGGTTATTTTTAATGGCAGCTCTGTCCCTAATTTTCAGTGCTGGCCTTGATGAAATGCCAACTCTGTTTCATTAACCTTTTGTCAGTATGACAAAGAATAAAAGGTAGCTCACAACTTTAGCACCTGAGATAAAGCTCCTTTTCCCAGTAAGCTATTGGAGGTCCTTAACTATACCAGGCAGAGTTTTGGGTATAGAATGGAAAGAAAAAGGAAAAAACCCTCTCTGAAGGTTTGTGTAGCAGCCTATATGAGTGTCATATCTGCAGTCTTCATTACTGTCTGAAATGTATGTTAGAACCAAGTTGCAATCAAGGTAACCATTTTCCTCTACAAGCCAAGAAAAATACTGGGTTTATTTTCAGACTATTAGGAATAGTCACTCAGAACAGCCCTCCTTTCCTTTCTTCATAAGGGCTGCTTAAAGAAAAAAGAAAGAAAAGAAAAGGCACAACTTCACAACCATGGCAGCTGGGAGCTGCACATGGGTTAGATCCCAACAAAAAAAATCTTCACCATGCCTTGGAAGTGCTTTCTCAGGGTCTGAGACTTAATCCACCACCACAGCCAAAGGATTAGTGCTCTGGTGGTAGAGCTGGGCAAGAGACAGGATATTTGTTCTGTGAGAAATTATGCAGTGGGTTGAGGGTGGGAAGAAGGAGGAAACACAAAGTCAGATTTGTTCCAAAGCTTCAGTTTGTCAGGGTGTCAGCCCTAATGAGGCAGAACAATGCAGCTCCAGCCCTCTCCTCCCTCCATCTTCTGGTTTGTAGGTACAACCAGTTCCTACAGCCACAGCCCCTGCCATGGCTGCTATCTCCTCCCTCAGCTTTCTATGGAAACATAAACCATTGCTGTGAGCTGTGCTTGAGAGAGAGTCTGAACAATGCCTGCAGCCCAGATGCAGTTAAGGGAAGACTCTTTGTTTTGTTGTAGCTGTGGCATAGCTCAGCACAGCTCTGCTACACCCAGAAAGCTACTTCCAGAGCCCCTGCTTCTTCCACACAAGGGCACCTTCACCTGAGGAGTTTGAGCTATATAAGCACAGGACAGAACAGGAGGAGGAGCAGTAAGTGAGGGCAGAGATCTCCAAAGTTCATGCTGGCCAGGGTGAGCAGGGGCACAGGCTTGGCAAAGCCCCAAGGCAGCTGTGCTGTGTGAGGCAGAGCTCTGCCAGGAATCTGGATGCTGAGTGGCTTCTCATCAGAACAGGAATCCAGCTGGCCGAGAGAGGACTTTTCTTTTCAGGCAGTGATTGTGACTCTGCCTTGCAGGAGACAGAGCTGCATTCACTCTGGTCACTTCCTGCACATACAGAGCATTCCAGACAGCACATTCCCATTGGCACAGCACTCTGGTTTGGTATCTCCCAGGCTGTGACACTGCAGCATATGTGCCTGCCAGGCCACCAGCTCCAAGGCATCCCAAGCAGAAGCACAGCAGTGATCTGAGGGAGGGCCTGAGCCATGGGCTGCTCTCACAGCCAGGCAGAGACCTTGTTAGAAATAAGCCAAGGAACCAATCCAAAGCAGGGCAAAATAAATTACATTGAGAATTAAGACTGGAGATGCAGGAAATGCTGATTCTCTAAGCAATAGTACAATCCTAGCTTCAGCTTCTGGCATGTTTCATGTCTAAACACTCCCACTTTCACTGCAAAAACCAGTGTGGTTCAACTGCATGCACAGGTGAGGACAGATTGAAAGGAATGGCTTCCATTTATGTGTAGTGACCTCCAAATGGGGCCCAGACTGCCCACTGCTTTGCAGAGAAATAAGTAACCAGCCTAGTGCCTGGTATGCCAGGTCTGGGATGGAGCCTGGGAAATCCTTGGAGTCCCACCTGCTTGTACCATAGCTCAGTGCATCCATTTCTTGTGATCTGTCCTGTCACACTGAAATGGAGACAAGAGCAGAGATGGATACTGATCCATTAGAAAATCCACCACGTAAAAGCAGTTGGCTGGAAACCTGCTTTCTTGCAAACCAGAACATTTCTCGTCCACCGCATTTAGCACATTCAAAGGCAATGCCAGCACACAAAAGCCAAGGACTAGAGGCCTGTAATTTGCCTTTCCCATCTCTGGGTTGCTGGAGTTGAGCGAACGTTTCATAAGTTTCATTATGGTCTCCAACTGCAAGCCAGGTTCTCCAGGACATCCGCTGCAAGCAGGGGTTTGGACAAAGAGAAAAAGAGAGAAGGTCTTGTGCACACAGCCTGGGCTGGGTCTCGGGTTGAGGTTTGAGTGAACCTGGGCCATTTGGGTGGGACCCACTGAAGTTAAGAGGCTCTGTGTGGTTTGGATTCAGATCCTGGCAAAACTAAGCTCCAGCCTTGATGAGCACGTCTTGCTCCGAGGGCCTGGAGGGCCCTTCCTGAAGTGACACTGAGCAGTACAGTGAAGGGATGAGTGCTAAGAGCTCCTGGATTCAGGCAGAGAGGGAAAGCCATGGCTGTTGTTCCAAGCTCTCCTTTCTTTGTGCTTCTGCCCTGGCTGCAGATCTCAGTGCAGGCGGTCATTATTCTCAGTCCTCACAGAGATATGGGGTTTCTTCCCTGCCTCTATTCATTGTAAACCAGGGCAGTAAACTTGAAATGTCTGGGATGGGATTTAGTCACAAAGGTGGACCTTGGTGTTCCCTTGAAGCAAAATCCCAAAGCAGGATCTCCTCTCAACATGACATGTTAGGGCAGACAGACTTAACAGTAAATGTGAGCTAATACAGAGCATGTCAAGAACCCACTAGATCATTCTTCAGGGCTGAAATGACCAGCTGCAAAAAGCATCCATGTAGCAAGGGATGCAAATGTGAAGATGTGCACATCTTTTTTTGGTTTTGGATAGGCTGGAGGGATGTTTTTCTCATAGACTGAGAATAACAAAAAGGATTAATCTCTGGGAAAAAAATGGGGCGCTATGTTGAAGTGGGTTTTCATCAGTCTTGTGCTATTGTGTGTGTATCTCGGGTTTACTAATGATTCAAATGAAAAGTAATCAGGAAAAGTGCTTGGAGAAGGAGATTTTCCTGTATTTATTTTGGACGCATGTCCAGTGGAAAAATATCTTCCCAAGCATTTTGCTTGGCTACATGGCCTGTTTCGTTTGGAGAACAATTGATGGTGATGATGAGTGGTGTTAGATGTGATCGCTGTTCGACAGCTTTTTGACTTGCCTGCAAGTCAAAACAGCAAATTCCATGCGACTGCACACGTGTGCCGAGGAGAGGGTGGGGAGACAGAGGCCTTGGACACGCTGCTTGATGTGTTCACTCGGGTCTGTGCCAAACTGCTCACCAGGCACCGCCAGCTTGTGAACACATCCCGTGTTTGCAGCAGCGCCTTGCTCATCCCGAGGGGTTTGTTCACTCTGCAGTTTGATGGGACACTACTGGAATAACACTGCCCTCTTGCCCTGGGTGTAGTGCAGGTAGAAATTTCACCTCTTAGTGGAGAGCTTGCCCATGGCTCTGTGCATGGTGCATTACCTGCCCACAAGAGCAGGCTGCTCCCGCTGGCTTTTTGTTTATATTCTCATATATTCTCAGCTGATGCTGTCCTGTCTCTGTATTCACGCCTTCCCTGCAGCACCAGCTGTAGCCCTGCCCATCCCTCCTCTCCTCCAGCTCCAGAGAGGATGAAGGGAGTGACACACACAAAACCATGCTGTCCCTTCTCTCCCTGTGCTGGCAGTTCAGCAGAGGGGCCACACGGAAGGTTAAATCAGGGAATACCGTTTGTCTGGTTTCATTTCTGAAGAAGGAACAGCCGCCTGCCACATTCATTCGTTCCTTTGCCAAGGACTTTTCAGAGCAATGGCCTCTGGTCTCGGTGGCACAAGGGAGAAACCCAAAGCAACTCTGCTGAAGTCTTCAGAATTGCTCCCAGGGTAACTGAGAGCAGAGCAGGGGCCCTGAGAGTTTCCTGAGCTTCACAGCCATAGCCGCAAGGCAAATAAAATGAGATTAACCAATTACAATTAAAATGAGAGAGAACTGCTTTTGACAGTAATTTTGAATTTCCCCTAAAACCACTTCCAGCTGTGACCTGTGACTCGCTCAGCGTTTGCCTGAGCTCTGCCCTTGGTTGTTTGTTATAACTGGTGCTTTCAAGGACGCTCAGCCCTGCCTAGCAAGAGGTTTCCTAGGCAAAAAAAAAAAAAAAAAAAAAAAAAAAAAAAAAAAAGAAGAGGAACTAACACAGGGCATCCCTGCAGCGAGGCCCAGACACAAGAGCCCTTCTGGCAAGCAAACCAGAACAGCCAGGCAGTCTCTAGGGAATCAAGCAGGGTAGTGCTTGCATCAAATCCCCGCAGCCCCACACTGCTGTGTTGCTGTCATGCAGCTGTGAAGCCCAGCCTGAGGATATCCTAATTCACAGTGGTGTAGAGCAGATCTCTGGACCCATAAGGAAGCTGGCTTGTGCACAACAGAAGAGAGCGAGGCTGAGTCTATAAGATTGGAATTATTATCATTATTCTTATCTGGAGATTCCAGAAGTTTTGTAATGCAGCATTGCCACACAACCAGCTCTCATCTTAGGAGCATCCAATCCTTTCAGACTGCTAAATATCCTAAAATGAGTAGGTGTTGTTCAGTCATTCTTTGGCCTGTGCTACCATCCTCTAGCAGAATTTCTCCAGGTGCTGTTCAAAAAACAGCCCTGGAGGAGATTTTGGAGGAATAACATAACTGGGTGTGGGTTTTCACCCAAATATTATCAGCAGCCTGTGGTCTCCTCTCAGCCAATATGCTGCTGCTTCTTCCCATCAGGAGAGTGGAGCTTCCCTTTCAACAGAATCAGAGAAGAACAGCACTTCCTGCAAATCCTCTTCTCACTTTTAAACAACTGCACCAGCAGCCCTCACAAGATTCAAAGCTCCTGCCAGCACCATCCCTGTGGCCATGAGCCATGCTGCATTTCTGCCCTTCCAGCACTTCCATATCCCACCTGGGAGAAGGCTGTGCCTTGCAGGGGAGTGGATCTTGAACTTTCTCCATCATGCAGTGCAGCAGGATTGATTTCCATTCTGCAAGGAGACAGGGCTGGGAGATCAGTGACTTAGGACAGTGATTAGGAAGTGTAAAATTATATATAAAGTTGCTATTTTTACTCTTCAAGCACAGAAGGTGAGAGGAAGAGTAGATAGAGATAAAGGTGCATCCTCTTAAGGCTGCATTACCTGAGTCAGAGTCTGTATTAGATTATTTATACTGTGATCTGCCAGCTTTGAAAGCTCTCCAGGTGCTATAGCACTCTCCTGAGTTGAGGTCAGCACCACAGTCACCTTTCTTGGTAATTTCCTTTGTCATTAGTGCTTTTTAAGAAACTACTTATTCTTTAGAGATGAGGTCTAGAAGCAATTTTGGAAACAAAAGTGCTGTTTGTTACTCCCACACCAGTTATTTAATTTGGAATGAATCAACTGCTACTCAGTGCTGTTACACCTGGGTGACTTTCAAAACACTTTTGTGTAAGCAACTGTCTACCCACGCTGGGGTATTCTTGTCTCTGCAAACAACATGATTTGTTTTGTAAAGTACCTGAGTTTATATCTGAATTGCTACAGTCCCTTCATAAAAACTCCCCATGAAGGACATTTCCCATTTTCCTAGGCAGCCCATCCTAGAGCTTTCTCTTTAGCTGGCTTTACCTACAGTATTGTCTAAAATTTCCTGGCTATAAATTAAGCTGATTTCTTCTTGCCCTTCCCAAAGTTCTGGAGAACAGTTGCTATCCGTTTTGCAAATATTGGAAGATCATTATCATGTTCCACTCATTCTTCCCTCTTCTAGACTAAACAAATTCCCTTCCTTCCACCTTTTTTTGCAGGTCATGTTTTCAAGACCTCTTTATCATTCATTTTATTCTCTTTGCACACACTCCAGTCTATTGTCTTCCTGAATATATACTGCTCCAAACTGAGGGGATAGAGTCTTCCACTACAGGGCAAATCTCTTCTAATCCCTTATCAACTTTATGACATCCTGTTTGGAATTATAGGCTATGCAGACAGCATTCCCAAAAATTATTTACTTTTTCAGCTGTGTCATCTTTTGTGATATTCAGGCCACATCTTAGGGCACCATTAGATGTGCTCTTTGTCATCAATTCAAATTCCCTTCATGAGTCTCAGTAGCCCCTCTCTCTGCCTGAGTTCTTCCATTTCTGGAAAAAAATAAAAGGAGGGAGAAAACTATATCCTCGATATACTAAACAGCCCCATACCCGCCTCATAAGATCTTACAGCCCTCAAAATATTTGTTTAATCTCCCAGTATCTTGGCAGGGCACATAGGTATTAGCGCTCACAGGTGTTCTTATCCACTGATCTCAAAATATTCTCCTTCTTGTCTTAAACATGGGGAGAGTGAAGTGTTTGGAAGCTCAGTTTTCATAGGCAACAAAGATCCCCCACTCCATTTAAAGTCAGGGGAAAGCGTGGGTCGCAAGCCAGCAGGAGAATTGGGCTTTAAGTGACAGGCTGGGGTCCCCTCGAAAGTTAATCCCACAGCCAGGAGTTAGAGCCCAGGTTTCCTGAGTCTGACTGCTGAGCAGAACCAGGCTGCCTCCCACTCAGCTGTATGAACACACCTCACGTGGTCAAACCCATCCTTAATCCCCCAGGAAAACCTCCTCAGTCATGGCAGGGATCACAGTGCCCTGGAGAAGAGTTGGGTTCATCACGACTTACTCTGTTCCCCAACTAGGAATCTTGCTCCTCTTGTGTTTGTTTGCACGTTGCACAGCTGAACAGCCTGTTAAAGAAAACAAACAGCACCTGTGCCAAGCTCTTCATTACTCCAGCAGTAAAAGATATTCATAGTTTCCAGCCCTGTATTTTGCATCCTGCCTTGCCAGAGCTCACCTGCTCTCTGTGAATCGGGAGGCTGCTCAGTGCTGCTCACAGAACAAAAGGCTGGTTTGTAAAAGACAAAATCTGGGGGAATTTTTTAAATTCCAAAAATAGACAAGGGGGGAAAATGTGCCAGCAAGATGGATCTCATTTCATTTCCCAAATCCCTCTGGTCTCCAGAGTTCATTCTTTGCTCTTAATGTTTCATGCTATGGCTTATTTTAGGCTCCTTAGTGGAAAGTTTAAAACATTTACTTAAAGGCAAAGCTTCAGCTGGCATAAACTGTCACAGCTCCCTTGGCTTCAGTTGCCTTCAGCAGAGGAGCTGCCCTTTAGCATTTAAATTGCTCATTAGAGAATGGAAAGCTGTGTTGCTTGAAATCATCTGCAAATACTAAGGAGAAAGGAATAGAGAGGAAGGGGCCACAATATGGATTTCAGCTGACAAAGTGTCTTTCCACATGGACAGGTGCAAATGCAGAGCACTCCTGGCACTCACTACTCTTAAAGTCTTTCCTCAGATCTTGCTCCAAAGTGGCTGCCAGTGCCCCCTCAGAAGCCCTGAGGGGCTGGTGGTGCCAGATCTTGCTGAGCAGAAGGAATGAGGCTGCAGGAATCTCCTACAGGGCAGTACAGGCTGCTGAGCACCACCACCCTGGAGCCATTTGAATGGCCATGCCATTCAGTGGTGCTCCTTTGTGCCACGGAGGTGTGTCCAGAAGCACCAAGGGGTTCTGATAAATGTTTTTCTGGAACACCCAAGCACCTTGGCTAAAACCTTTGGGCCAGCCTGGAAAGGTGCTGGTTTAGCCAAATGACCAGAATGGAGATTCCCTCTCACACCTGGCAAGAGTCAGTGCCCCATCCCAGAGCCATTCCACTTCTAAATTCCATCCATGCTGGCCTGTTTTGGAGTCCTGGTGATCCCACAGGGAGGGCTAGAACACCACTGTCACAGTTGCCATTCAGTCAGTGCTTTTACAGGGAACATCTGCAAGTTCTTCCTTTTGTTCAGCATATCCTAAAGGAAAAATAAAGAAAAATCAGCAAAGGTGCAATATGTTTTTCTTTTGCTGTCAAGTTTAGCAAACAGCAGCCATCTGAACCTCCCCCATTAGATGAGGTTGGGTTCCTGCACTGGTCCCTGTCTTGTGTGTCCTGACTTAAATGGAACCAACCTCCCAGATTCTCCAGTAAATCACGTCAGCAGGGCTTTTCCTGATTGACACCAGCCTAAGACCAGAAGAGACTGCCAAAGCCCAAAGGATGGGAGCAGTTCTTTTGCCAGCACCCTGGCTGGATTTGTGTCTCTGTAGGAATGCGTACACTTCCCTTTGCTTTTGCAATGGCACCAGCATGTTGACGAACTGCAGTGCTGCTATTTATCCCTTAATTGCTCCCATGACTCACATTAAAGTAACAATTTTCCATAGAAACAAACACAGGCAGAGCTGACACCGCTGGAATTGCTTTTATTCTGAAACACACTCTGTACTTCAGGTTTGAGGGTCGCAGCTCTGGAGGTTGCTCCATATTGCTGGTGCTCCATGTTCTTGGGTTTTGATGGAGTTAAAGGGAATGAGACTCACTGGGCTCTTGCTTGCTCTGGGATGGGGAGGAAGGGTTGGATTACAGCCCACATGGGGCTGAGGACCACTCAGTATATTTTGGGGGAGATGGATGTGAAGCGTATCTCAGGACAGGGTGGTTCTGTCTTCAATGGTTCCTGAGTGTTCTTAGGATATGTTCATCTGCCAACGTTCTTGCCTGGACGCTCCCTCTGCTTAATTTGCTCGTGGGCATTTCAGCCTGGGCTGCTGCTCTGTGTTTTTACTTGTCTTGGGAGGCTCAATCAGGGAGAGCAGCAGGAGTGCCATCCCTGGATCTTATCTGGGGATAGTCATCCTGTTCTCTGCGTCGTTTCAATTACAGGTGTCACAGCTGGGTGTGATCATCCTTGGCTGAGTCAGTTATTGAAAATGACTAATGAAATAATTAGCTGGCAGATCTTGACTGCATCCTTTGGGCCATTGTGGCATCAGTTCTTGTGTGGGGTCCTCATGGACTTCAGATCCTCTGCCGGACCCTTGTAAAGTATTATGCATACTGGAGATGTCAAGAGGGATCTTCTTCTTTTCCAAACCTGCCTGTCTTGCCTTGGCACTAGAATTGTCAAATATCACCCTAGTTTTGTTCATCTGTGGAGCCAAGAGAAACCAGGCAGAGCCAAAGCTGTTTGATGTCTCCATTTTCAGCTGCCATTATTTATCGCAATTAGATGTCCCTGGTGATGAGTTCCAGTGTCTCCCTATCCAACCTGTGGGGCAGGAGCAAGGATTTCTCATTCCTCAGAGCTGTGTATTTTTATCCTAAAATCCTCACACAAAGGGAGACCTTCCCAGGGCTTTGCCACAGGCACTGCAGCCATGGCAGGATGAATACATCCCTACTGGAGGTTGTTGCCAAGCCTCCCTGTAGCCAAAGAGGAGGGAAAATGGCCCCACACTATCTCTTCCCAAGGCAGGGAATTGTAAAGTCCAATGAGATGTAGATACTGGAGCACTCAGAGCCCTCAGCCAGGAAACTGGGCCCCTTTACAAAAACTGCTACGCAGTCACATAAACACATTCCTGCTCCAAAACACTCCCAGCATCATGGAAAAGGCAAGAGCAAGCAGGTGCATGGAGAGAGGAGGGATGTGGAAGCTCAGGGTGATGACAGCAGCAGCACTGTCACAGCACCCCAGGCCAGGAGGTGGCCAGAGGCACCTGCTTTGCTGTGGGCTTTGCTTTGCACACTGGGGAAAGGAGGGAATGATGGAGCAGAGCCCTGGAAAGCTGGAGTGGGCTGGCTCCAGGCAGGCAGCATGCTGCTTTTGCCACTGTGTGTTTTAAGAGATTGTGTGATTTGATGTACAGTCTGTTAGAGTTGGCTCTAATTTGCTTATGCTTTGTCCATGCACATAAAGTTGCGTTCGTATTATACTTCTATGCTCCACACACACACTCTTGCTCTGAAAAGTGTGGTTTGGAAAAAAACAAAAAAAAAAATTTTATGCAACTTTGGCTGTGCAGCCCTCCCAGGAAATGCCCATAGAAACTGTCTGTGCAGGAAATGGCTACAAAGGGAAAAAGAGGAGGGAGGCGAAGCCCAGCAGACCTGGATTTTTAGAGACCATGTGCAGCTTCTCCCTCTCCAGTTCCTCAGGGCTCTTGGCTGTCTCTTCCTGTTGCTTCCAAGGCCCCACACATTACAAATGTCTTTCATGAGGGCTTGTCAGCCTCCCACCATGCCTGAGTCCCATCAAGTCTTTTCTCTGAAGAAGAAGCTTGTAAGGGCTCAGTAGCCATCTGAAGCCAGATTTTCAAACAGGGCCAGCACTCCATAAACTGCTGGGCTTTTCTGAAAGTCTGGCTCTGAAGAAAGCCTTTATTTCCTTTTTATTTTTTTTTCCCTATACTAGGACTGAATCAGCAATATAAACATTAGGCTGAATAGGCTGAATATCTCCTCCCTAGAGGGCTTCTTTCTTTTTCTGCCTCCTTTATCTCTGCCAAGGTGCTGATAACCAACATGTGCCATGTGGAACCGTGTCCATGGGGCTTGAACAGCCAGGCTGCAGCCTCCCTTGCACCAGGACATGGCTGTGCCCAATGCTCTCATCCTCCCAGGATGAAGAAACATCAACTGAGTAGCATCTACCTAAGTTTTCTTTTGCCTAGAGGCTGGCACGAGGTGACACCAGCTAGTGGTTCATGTTTCCACAGGTAGGGGCTCCAAATTTGTTCCAGAAAAAGGGTTTAATTGCCCTTTACTTCTCCTGAGCCCAGCAGCTTCAAAGACATGTCCCCCACACTCTATCATAACAACATTTAGAAAGCAGTTTGAATTTCTTCCAGCTGGCCTCATGTTACAGAGATCCCTATCAGCACCCGGGAGGAAAGAATTAGCAAGAAAAACAAGCGTCTCTTTAAACTTCACAAAGAAAATGAAAATGCAAAGAAAAAGGCCACGTAAAAAGCATAGACGTAGCCCAGTGACGTCCAAACAATGTGCTCTTTTCCTAGGGTTGTTTGAGGTAGAAAGGATCCTAATGCTTGACTTTTCTTGTGTCAGCTGGAGAATTTGAACGATAATAGCAGGGTTTTATCAAAGCCAGATGCATTTGCACAGGTACTGTCTGTGTGACCTCCCTCCCAGCCATTGGGAATGAGCACCTAAGCTGAATATTAACCCAGGCAGGAGCATGTGCCTGGGGATGCAGGGAGTCACCGGAGCAGAGCAGACAATAAACATGGACTTTCGAATGCATCTGCTTGGCTTTTCATGCCAAACTCCTTTCATTCCGCCCCCCTCGCCTCAAGGAACTTCTTGTGGCTCTCTCTTCCCCCAGAAAAGCATCACAGCTGCAGGCTTTTCCCGTTTACCGGCAGATCAAGCAGTCAGGCTCGGGGTGAGCAGTGGGAAAGCCTGGGACAGGCAGCTCCCCTAGTAGCAGAGAGCTTCCCCCACCCAAGGCGCTCCCCAAACCTCAGCCAGCCGGGTTTGTTGTGGTTTCTGCTGAGCCTCCTCCTCTTGCGGAGCTGTCCCGCGCCCCAGCCCAAGCCCTGCAGCCATCCTCGGCATCTTTCTGTTGGTCACAGGCTGACGTGCTGACATGTGAACAACTCCTTCTAAAGAACAGATACCCTCCGTTTCAAAGAGCAAAGTCCCTTGGGCAGCTGGGGAAAACTGGCAAAGGACACAGACTGGATTTGTTTTTGCTTTGCGCTCCCTGTGGTGCTTCACACGAAGGAGCCAGTGGCTTGAGATGGGGCTTGGGGACCAAAGCTGGTGCCTTTGCATGTTAGAAACCATTTCCGTTAGAAAGCCTGACAAGCACTGTCTGTTTTGGTATTTGTGATCCCCACAGAGCTATTTTCCAGCATTTCCCAATACTTTCTCTTCTTCTCTATTCAGTCTGCAGATGGGCCCAACCTCTTAGCTGTCTCTCTTCAAAGGAGGGCATTATGTTATGCCATCATTTATCATACTGTTCTTTTCTCCAGCAAATTTCCATTATGATTGGAAAAAAAGTCTGGCAGCCATCACCTCTGCTCTTAAATGAACTTTCGTGGTTATTGAGCTATTACTCATAATTTAATTGTCTTCACTTGCTCTATCTAAGTAAAAAGATGGATAAATCAATAGATATAGATAGATTAAACAATGAAGGAGTGGGGGAGAATTTAGGGTGATTACTGGCCCAAATCAAGTTGGAAAGGGAGGGAAATTGCATTGAGCTGCACCAATTTACAGCTTCCAAGGTACTGACTTTCTGTGACCGTGAAACATTTCTCACTACAGAACTCAGTCGAGTGTCTGCTTGGGTTGAGTGTACAGTTAAATGAAAATTCACAAGATGCAATTCAAGCAAAAGTTGCAGATTGATGTTTCAGCTTCTGAGAGTCAAAAAAAGTGAACTTGAGCATATGTAACTTCAGAGACTAACCTAATCTTCTCCTCTTGCTGAGAAGATTCACATAGCAACAGTGAAAGGGGCTTTCTTCAATTTGCTTTATCCTGTGTGTATTTAAGATAACCCTTTTTTTACCAGAATTTCGTTTAGCTACTCATACTACAAACACAAGGACAGATGGTCACCAGATCAAACTTAATCAGCATTCTGTATGCTGGATTTTGAGCTTAGAAATTCATCTGGTTCTAGTAAAGCATAGTCTGAAACCTGCCTGATGTTTAACTCAACCACAGAATTGTATTAAATTTCTAAGCCTCCCCATCCTCACAGGAGATTGAGATGGGAACCATCAGGCAGTTTTTAAAAGGGGTTGATTAGTAGTTTAATTATCAGAGATATCTGCTCTATTACTAGTGTCTCACTGGAGAAGAGCATTTTTAATGGGAGGCTGAAGCCTAGTCTTACCCCTTTGTGTCTTCTTGGAATTCATGACAGGACTAAATCCAGCCTGGAGTCAGAGGATGCAGTTTTGTTTACATCCCCTTACACCACACTGAATTCAAGGTCTAGACCTTGGCAGTGCACCCTCGGTCAAGGCAATTTGAATTATTTTCCCATGGCTTCTTCTCATTCCTCTTTTCATCAGGCTCTTCCCTTCTTTGCCTCTCTTTGTTGTTAGCTGTTGGGCTGAACTCCCCCTGAACGTCCCCATCCCAAGGAGCTGATGTTACCAACAAGGACAAGCAAAGAGTTCCCACAGGGAAGAGCTGTCAGGCTTCTCCATGCCCAAGAGCACAAGATATCCAGGTACATCAGGAGCCATAGCAAAGCCTCCTTTTCCTTAAGTGAAGTTGGGATATAATGACCCCGTGTCCTTAAATCCTCTGTCCTTCAGGTGTGGTGAGTTTTTCCCCCTCTCCAAAATCCCTCCGCTGTTTTATCCCTCATGCCACACAGCCTGCCAGAGATGTGTATACCCCTGCATCTAACTCTGCTGCCTTTATTTGCATAACTGTGGCATGGGGCTGCCTGGCTAGAAACCAAACCCCACTCCAAATGGCACAGAGGCGACAGCCATCTGTGTCTTTTTCACATTCGGTTTCATTGTTTTAGGATCAAATCCAACCACTGCAACCTACAGTAACTCTAGACTTTTCAAGGCTCAGAGCTTTCCATAGAGCACGATCTGTGGTTACACTCTGGAGAAGCAAACCTGGAAAAAAACTTGTTGGACTGGCTCAGAGGTATTTTAGTTAGTGCAGAGGGCTGCCAGTGGTGAAACTATCACTCCTGGAGCATGAATGAACGGAGGGTGTTTCATTCTGTGCACGTTGGACAATTCAGTCCTAACTGGGCATTATGGTTGCACTGGGCAGGTTGCTCCTGAGATGTATTTCTATTGCCACGTAATAAATATAAATACTCTTTATGAGACACTCATGGATGGAAGGCATCTACTGGTTGCTAAAGGTTATTCTCATGATGTATATTCAAAGCCCTCCTGTTTGGCATTAATTAGCACAATGTTCTATTTTGCAATTTCCCAGCACAGACACATCCAGATTCCTGCTAGGAATTGGAAATGGCATCATCCACCACCCACTCCTCCACCCAAACCAGACAGCACTGATACAATCCCTCCTTTCCAGGAACCCCCACAACCCCATGGCAGGGACATGCAGGGGCTTGCAGGGTGCAGGATTTTTTTGCATTACAAAACCTGGGCATTCCTTTCTAAGAGGCCTCAGGCTGGGATCTTCATGCAGGTCTCTCCCATGGATCCCAAAAGCCCAGTGCCATTAACTGGAGGCAGTCAGAAGCTCCTGATTTGGCATGTGGACTGGGGTATTTCTGATGTCCAGGTTGAAGATTGCTGGTTACAGGAAGGTGATGCCCTCAGGAGCTCAAACCCCTAAGGAACTGATGGAAGTTTGCGACTCACACAGATTTGAACTCTTCATGTCACACCACTGGGAGGAATTTGTGTAAACCATTCCCTTATGTGTTTCCCATTTCTCTTGGGTTGGTTGCTCCAAGCCTCCTACAGATGCTTCCTAATGCAGTACTAAGGCAAATGTACAGGAGGTCCTGTGGGAGCTGGATTCTGCCCTTGTGAAGTCCAAGAGAGAAGGGAACACTTGCACTTTTTCTACCTATTTTATCCCTGTTGGATGTCTGAAAAGCTTTTTCTACCAGCCCCAAGCTGCAGGGATAATTAGATGCTGTACCAACCAAACTGCCAAAAGATGAAAACTCGTGTGTTTCAATATTGCATGGAACATGACTTAAAATAGCTAAGCAGATCCTGTAATTAGGAAAGTACCAACTAACACTCATATCCTCCTTTGCCGAGGCATCCCACCTTCAGGTTGTTCATGGCTTCTGAGCTCCTTGCACTGGCCTGGCAGTGCTTTTTCCACTGACTTTGGTGCATCCTCAATGCAAAGGCACTTTTTTGCTTCTTTCTTATGAGTGGTTCTATCTTGCCTCATGTAAGCACCGTCAGACTCTGAGCTTTACTGCTGGAGCTGATTCTTCTGCGTTGATTTCTGGGTCCTCTCCCGTGACTGATGGGGCAGTGTGAAACACCCATGGGGCACAGTTACAGTGCTGCAGCTGTGACCCATTGCACCCACCATGGGGACAGCCACCACTGGATTCTGCCTCCAGCATCACCATCCCTGCAGCACTGGAGCTCCACAGCAATTCCGCCTTTGCCAGCACCACAGTCTCTGCACTCTCTCCCAGTGCTGGAACAGCCAGGCTTACATGCACCAGTTCATTTTTGGTTTTATGCCTCCAGCTTCCCTCCAGATAAATGTATTTTTTTAACTCAGAAATACATTTGTTCCAAGTCAGATGCCAACTGCTGCCAGTGCCAAGAAGATGCAGCGCTCCTTCTGCTCGCTCTGTTTTCCTGTGAACTTTATCAGTTTTTGCTTGTTTCTCTGTGACCTTTGGAGCCCATTCAAAGTCATCTGCCTTTTGCTTTGATTTTGTTTCAGTCCAGTGCAGGTTGCCAGCTGATTTGTTGCCTGTTTTAACACATCGCCAGCAAATCACCACCTCTTCATATTGTTCAGTCAGTCATCAAATCCAGGCTTGCCAGCTCTTTTTGTTAATGGGCTAGGAGGGATTGTTACATCTAGCTGATGGGACCAGAAAGCTGCTTAATTACAGCTAACAAATCTTTAAAGCCTAATGTAGGACTTTTATGGCCAGTGAGGGGTCTGGCCTCTGTTATTGACCCAAGGTCCACCTGGATGTTGGCTGTACCTTATCTTTCCACTGGTTGGCCAGGCACTTCAGCTGCCACATGCACTGGTTCCACTGCTGAAAATGTATCCCTCAAGCTGTTGCACCAGAGATTTGGCTTGTGCTGGTTCCGGGATGGAGACAGTTTTTATTGTAGAGCCAAGTGGGACCTCCTGGGTGCTCTCCTATAGCTGGTCCCAGTTACAGGCAGCCAGGGATCGGTGGGAGGGGAAGGAGCCTGGTGGCTTGTAGCCATGGTTATTCCTGCAGTGTTGGCAAGAGCCAAGGTGGATAAGGGAGCCCCAGGTGAGGTGCAGAGCCCACAGGCCATGTCCAGGCTCAGCTCCAGCACCACGCAGCCCACAAAGTGCTGCTTCCATGCCTGGAAGGTTCCATGTTTTTCATGTATTCCTCAGGAGAGCTGTATTGAGGCCCATTTGTGGTGAAAGGCAGCAATACTTTCTCCAAGACTTACGTCTGTTTCCCACCTTTCCCTGGACCACTCCCACCTTCCCCCGGATTATTCCCCCCTTTCCCCGGGTCATTCCCACCTTTCCCCGGACCATTCCCCCCTTTCCCCGGACCATTCCCCCCTTTCCCCGGGTCATTCCCACCTTTCCCCGGACCATTCCCCCCTTTCCCCGGACCATTCCCACCTTTCCCCGGACCATTCCCCCCTTTCCCCGGACCATTCCCACCTTTCCCCGGACCATTCCCCCCTTTCCCCGGACCATTCCCCCCTTTCCCCGGGTCATTCCCCCCTTTCCCCGGGTCATTCCCACCTTTCCCCGGACCATTCCCCCCTTTCCCCGGGTCATTCCCACCTTTTCCCGGACCATTCCCCCCTTTCCCCGGACCATTCCCACCTTTCCCCGGACCATTCCCACTTTTCCCGCATCCAGCGCGGGGCAGGCGCTTTGCGCGGGGAGCGGCTGCCCTCTGCTGGCAGTGGGCGGAGCTGCAGGCGGCGCTGGCCCTGGAGCGGGGATGCGCTCGGGGATGTTGGTGACCTGAGCTCGTATAAAGTGGGACAATAAACCAGCCGTGAAGTGGGGCTAAGAGCTGGGAACCTCCGGCATGGACGAAGGAAGGGGTCGCAGTTTCTCTTCAGGGCAGGGTGCAGCCCTTCTCCCTCACTTTGCAGGGGAAAGGAACCCCAAGTGGATCCCCGGTACAGCCCAGGTGAGGCCTGAGGTGGAGGTCAGAAGGGGAGAGCAGCACAAGAGGGGCAGATAGGAGATGCCCAAGGCAGAGGGGCAGAAGTGGTCACCAGCACAAAGCATGTTTGGGGCAGTGCCTGCAAAAAGGAGCAGGGGCCAGAATCCAGCATGCGTTTGTTCCCCGTGTTTCTGAAATAATCCCTTGGAGATCAACGGGGTTTCACATTTTTCCCCATCTGTTCTTAATCTGTTTGCCTGACAGATGCCAAACCACCATACCCTGCATGGAAAAACACAAAACAAAAAACAAAGCTTTATATCTTCTCTGGTTTTATTCAGAAACATTCCCCGGAGCCCAGCACTGTTCGTGCCCCAGGCGTGTGCAGAGGGCCCAGGGAGGAACCTGCCCCAGGGACAGATCTGCTGTCAGCAGGAGCTCACAGAAGGCCCAGAGAGTCTGTTCAGGGCACAGACTGTCTCTGATGGAGCAGCTTTGTGTTTATGCAAACCCGATGGCTCTGGTTGGTGATTATCTGCTGCTGGCATCCCTCTGCTGCCAAGAAGCCTCTACCAACATCCCTGTCCTGCTGTTCCAGGCGCTGCAGATTTGTACAGCCTGAGGCAGTCCCAGCCAGGCAGGAGGTGGGCAGAGAGAAGGGAACTGCCTTGCTAAAGGTCACAGAGCAGAAGGAAAGCCAGCACCCTGAACCCTGCAAAGGCTCCAGACAATTTGTCAAGCAGCCACTCATCTCGCTGTTATCTGAGTCCATCCCGGCCAAATCTGTTGAGGACATGGGCAACAGCATTTTAATGGTACACATGAATACTTTATTTAAGGCTGAGACTTGGTGACTACAGCACTGTCATTATCAGTGCCTAGAATGAATCATCTCTGATAATAAATAATCCAGGATAACTTCCAACATCAAAAATTTTTCCGTCCTAAGCTGTTACCATCTTCATCATATCAATCAGAAAGCCTGAGTGCTTGCAACAGCTCATACAGTAAATTGACTTTAACTTTCTTCTTTCCAAATACCGAAATTGGCTCTTTCCAGGGCACTGCCATGTAATTTACAGCTCTATCACCAACTCCTTAATAGCTGCCAAGTTCTTTGGGGTCCTTTGAAAGTGAACATAAAAAGATATGAGCTGAAACGGACCACAGGTTTCAAGTCTGCTGGTTCCTACTAGCCTTTTTTGGTTTTTTTCAGCAAGCTGATGGAAAGCAATTCTGTATCTTTAAGGCAAGATGACAAGATTTTAGAATTCCCCTGGCTAGTGAGAACAGAGAATTGATACAGCTCTACAGCAGCCAAATGCCAGCACATCTCTACATCTCAACTCCACCATTAGTCTCAGCTATGAGATGGAAGGGAGAGATTTCCTCTTTGAGTATCATTTGCTTAATCAATCTGAAACACAATCCTGCAGTCTGAAAACAGGTCTGAAACAGTGACAGTTAAACAGCTGTGCAATTTGTCTACTGCCCCAAGAACAGAATATTTAGATAAGGTTTGGCTGAGCAAAAAAAGAAGGCTGGGAAAAGATTCAGCAGCTCTAATAGGAGAGGCATTGTCTTGGGCTGTTAATATCACAGCATGCCCTGCTATGTCCAGGCACTGCTTCCCACCATCTCAGGTCTATGTTAATTTAATAAATGCAAATATCCTGTGCCTCCCCACTTTGGCAAAGGTAGGATTTGGGGTGAAGGAGATCTCCTTTGCTTACTCTGCATGTTTTGCCAGTATCCCCCAATTCCCTGAAATGTCAAGAGAAAGATCAACAGAGTGGAATGTAATCTCAAAGAGAAACATGATATTTTTTAAAATGTCCTCACAGCAGCAATCATAATAAAAATACAAACCTGAGGTTTGTAAAAATCTAGCAATAAAACCACAGACATCTTTACAACTCCCAGATACCCAGTGCTCCCCGGCAGCAAGCACAGAAACCCTCCCAGACACAAGGAGCAAAACTCTAACTGGGGACCAGACCTAATTGTTTTACAGCCTGCAAAAAAAAAAGCCACACATGACACCAATTCGCAGGTCATTACCAGCCACCATCAGGGAAGATAAAATAAACTCAGTTCATTTTTCCTCACCTAGAGACCACGGAGCAGCTGAGTTGTAGGGAGGTGGAATGCTGTGCTTACAGGCAATACGTGGTTTGGGTTTATAAGGCAAGCTCAAATTTTTGTGCTGTTTCCTGGTCATTGAAAGCCCTTTTTAAAAGATAGATTACAGGCATCTGCACTTCCCGAGCTAACAGTGAGCATGTTCTGTTCCACAGGAATAGAGATCATCTCTCTTAAAATGTGAGGCAGGCCCTCAGGCAATGTAGCTCAGCTTCCCAGTGTGCTCTGGCAGGTTATTTAATATTTCCATGCCTTGAATCTCAGCAAAAAGAATCCTATATTTAGGTATTTTCCAACCTTAATACTTCTATGATTTCTCCCACTCTGTCCAAGCAGATTGAAAGCTCTTCCCATGGGCACTGCTTATTATGAGGAGGCAATGAAGGACTGTGGCAGCAGAGGGCTGTGCAAAGTGATCAGGCTCAGCAATGATGGGAGATTATTCAGAGGGGGAAAAAAATTCACTGTAGGCCAGGTTTAAAAAATCCAGAGTAAACACAGCCCCAACCTAGTCCTGTACAACTCTACTGTACAGCTGTCAAGTCATATTGCAGTAGGCTTCTTGATGCTGATAATTTAATGATTCTTTGGCCCTAGGGTACATCTCCCACTGCCAATCTGCTTCTCCAGAGTGGCTTTATCACTGACCTGAAAGGCAGCAATCATGGCTTGTGTGTAAATGTGTGTGATGAGCGCTAATGCACGGTAATGGCTACAGCACATCCAGCGGGGCTGACAACACCAACAGGCGTCTGCATGTGTGTTTTGTTCCCTGAACACAGAGGTCAGTGTTTTTTTCCTGATGATCTTTGATGGAATACAGTAGGCAGAGCCTGAGCATGCAGATATAAACCTGTCAGTGACTTCTTACAGACTGCAGACTAGATTTCTTAATTTTTGTGGGGTTTTGTGAGAGTCTCAAAACGGAGATTTCACAGGCTTTCTTTTGCCCTAGAAAAAAAAATGTTTGTTCTTCTCTTATTTCTAAGCTATTCACAACTTTGTCCTTTTTCTTTTGTGGACTAATAGCCTAAGTTTAGCTGTCTAGTTGAAGAGCTTTTTGAAAGCCTTAATTATACCCTTTCTGATTGGAATGAGAACCCTTACTCCCCAGGTTTCTGGGAAAGGCCCATGATAGAATTGAAAGGTGGGAACTGCTTTTGCCCTTGTTTGTACAGTCACAGGATCCTGGCTAATGGCCATCTCATGAATTAATGCTGAAAAATAATGGATTTACTAAGAGTCTGGTTGGTAAAGTGGAGATAAGGGAGCTGAGTAAGGGGCTGACGCCTTCTCCCAGCCAGCAATTGTAGCAATGTTTTACCATCAGGCAGTAGGTCAATTCACTTGCACGTTTAATGGATGAGATAAGGGCAGCTTGCACTAAATTAGCTTTCTGGGCAATATATGATACAAGGGATGCAAAACCCTTCTGGCTGAGGGAGCCAAAGCAAAGCTTGGCAAAGCTATTTGCAGATGATGCTCTCTCCTACTAAAAACAGCTGCTGGTGCTCCTGAGCACCCGGCTGTAAAGTCGTGACCCTAAGGCAAGGCAGGCCAGTGGGGCACAGCTGGGACACAGCTGGCCACACTCTGCTCAGCACCATTTCCCTGCTGGGAAGCAAAGCTGCAGCAGAGTTGCAGGAAGGCTTTGTGTGTTGTGCCCTCTCCATTCAGAGATGTGAGTGCAGCTCGTGGCAGCTCCTACCTTCTGCTCCTCCAGCCCCAAATGTCAGCCTGGATTAGGCATCTCCTGGATCCTGACCTGCTTTCTCCTCCTCAGTAGATGTCTGGGCATCAGTTTCAGTACTTGACATCTGATGTTCCTTGCTCTGCAGCAGGAGGTTTCCTCTGGTACCAGGCGCCCCCCAGCCCAAGTGTTGTGCAAACAAAGAAAAAACAATAACTAAAACCAGTCTCTACCTTAAGGAGCTGACAGCATCTCCCTTATTGCTCCAGCTTCTGTAAATAAATCCGTGGTAATGTCACTGGTTTTCGGAGGATGATAAAAGGACCTGTCGTCACTCCCTGCACAGACTTTTCCTGCCATTTACTGAGCTTTCCACTCCCTCTCCCACGCAGGGAGAAGTTTGTTAAAAATTAATTCTCGTCTGATGACTGCTGATTATCTTAGAGGCTGTTGGTAAAGTGCAGCAAAGGGACCAAAGACAGTGCTGAAGAACAGCCCTACAGGAGGAATGCTGACTTGGATGGTGCCACCGAGCAGGATCAGGCCATGAGGATTTTAACTGATGGTCCTCCAATAGGATCAGCAGAGGTACGAAATAAAGATCACTGTAGAGATCTCTATACACACACACACACTTATCTACATTTAGTCCTGATTTTTAAAATCTTCCCTTTTGAAATGGGGAAGGATCACATCACCCACCAGATTTCAATATTTTGGTTCTATATTCATCATGGCTGTTGTTCCCCACCAAGCTCTGGGCAAGGCTCTGCCCAATACTTTCTCCTTGCCCTCCCTTGCACAGTGGGAACTCATCCCACAACCTGTGTGCTGCCTGCTTGCACGGAGGGACAGCCACTCCATCATGCTGCTCTCCTTCCCAACGGGGTGAATGGGAAGCTAATCCCGGATTCTCATCTCAGCCACACTGATCTAATTAATAGTAACTCTTTTGGCTTTATAGGGTGGAGGGTGCCTGGATTTAGATCTGCATTACCGGAATCAAAACCAGGCCAGCTGTGCTTGTTGATATTAGAGATGCACAGCAAAGAGAAACAACATCCGTGTACAGCACCATAGGAGAGGTGATTAAACCTTCCTGCTTCCAGCTCTGCTGCTCTCCCCTCTCCCTGCAATCTGTGCTTTTTGAAAAACAAAGCAAGCAAAAGAAAAATTAGGAGAGGCACCTGGAAAGCAGAGAGCCAGCAAGAGGCTTTAGAGACCACTGCACATCACGTCAAGGCTTTTGTGATCTCCAGTTTTGGGGGAGCACAAACATTGTGAGATTTTACTGCAAAATGCTCATATCTGAGAGCCTGGTGTTTGCACTTTGATGGACTGGGGATTTGAATTTCTGGCCATCTCCAAAGTTCAGGAGTTGCAATGGGGGCCAGAACTCCCTCCAGTTACAGTCACTGAGCTATAACCATATTACACTGCACTCCCCTCTTCAAGATTTTTAAAGAATTTTGCAGATATTAATGACACATAATTACCATGCTCATGTTCCATTTTGAACATGACGAAACTGGGGCAGCTCAGTGCTGCTCACCTGGAGAGGGGCAGAGCAGCCTTTCAAAGGATGACAAATTGAGGTGACATTTGCAGGCTGAAACTTCTCAGAACTGAAAACTTCAGAGAAACCAGGGGCCCATGGAGAAGATGCTCAGGGACTATTTCATTTTTATTTCTGAATGAATGTATTTTTATCCCTTGGTTTCCAAAAGGTTTTCCTTACATGGACGACAGGTATATATTTCTGTTCTATAAATGTCACATCTAAAGCCCTGTTACTAAAAAGCACTTCTTTGGAACAACACAGATGGGGGTTTTCCTTCATTTGTGTTCAATTATTAGGGATCCATATTGAATTTTACATACTTCTGTCTTTCCTGCCAGGATGATTCAGATGGCAAATGCATTTCTCTTTTGGCACAGGTTCTAACTGAATCATTTTCTCAGACTAGTTTGTCACCTAACGGGATCCTAAATTGAGAGTCCACGTTTTATATTAAAAGCTGACACACAATGGAAGGGCTTTCCTGCACTGCTGCTGGCAGACCTAAATCTCCCCCTGTACCAGGCTTTTCACTTCTAAATGTCCATTTAAAACTGGTCATCCTTGGTTTTAGCTTTGAGTAAGGACTAATGAATTTTCTTTAAAATATTTCCCTCTAGGCTATGTTGTGCTTCCTTTTCCATTGCTTTAGGAGCTGCAAAGTGCATAAAGATGCATTCTCTGTGTCCTCACACACAACAGAATCACCTTGAAGGTAGGTAGAGCCACCAGCTTGCAACTTGACACTGAATTTGATTTTGGTGAAGGTGTGAAATACTTCCCTGTGCTGTGTATAGTGCATCTGTTGACCAAAAAAGTTATTATCTCTGACTTCTAGAAAATTTAATTGGCCTTTTCTATTGGTTGCTTCAAAAAGTCAAGTTTCTGTCTCTTAATTTTGAAGTCCCTTATAATGAAGTATTTTATTTCCATAACATAGAAAAGATAATGCATGCATATATGCTTGTGTGCATCTGCCAGAGATAGAATCACAGGCCAGTGACTGTGCCATGTGCCATCATCTTCAATATTGATTTGTAGAGAAAATGCAGAGAATATCCAACCATACAGCTGCACACCCAGAGCCTACCCCACTGGTGGGCAGTTGAAGGTCACATATATTCATATATTAATGCAGAAATGATAATGCTGAGTGAAGGAGCATGTGCAGAGCCAGACAGGCTGCAGGAATTCCTCCCCAACAGCTCTCCTGGGGCTCTGCTGCAGCTGCACTTGTTTCAGTGGGCTTGGGGGAAACTCACACATACATGTGCCAATAGCACAAAAAACTCCCCCAAACTCCAGGTAGGCTTTGTCCCACACATCCACACACATGTTGCCATGATCCTTTGGAGCACACACATGTGCACACACACTGATTGCCTTGCCCCCCATACAACACACCTGGTGCACTTCTGTCCTCACTACGGCTGGGAGGGAGCTCAGTGATTCTCAGGACCTGGTATAGTGCTGTACTTTGGATTTGGAATGAGGATGGTGTTGATAACACACAGTTTTGGTTTTCATTAAGTTCTGTTTATCCTAAGTCAAGAACTTCTTTTGGGGAGTTTTTTTGTGTCTCATGCTTTGCCAGTGAGGGGTTTTGCAGAAGAAACTGGAAGGGAGCAAAGCCTGCACAGGTGACCTGAATGGGCCAAAGGGATATTCCACACCACAGAACAGTGTATAAACTGGGGGAGTTACCCAAAAGGGGGGCCAGTCTGGGTTTGGGAACAGGCAGTCTGACATCAGTCAGCTGGAGATGAACAACTGCATTGTGCATCACTAGTTTCAGGCTATTTTTTCCTTTCCCTTTTTATTATCATTATTATTTACCATTCCTATTGTGTTTCACTTCGTTTTCAATTATCGAACCGTTCTTATCTCAACATAACAAATTTTACTTTTGATTCTCCTCCTCATTCCACGGGGCGGGGGTGGAGAGAGCGGGGAGTCGCCTGATGCTTCACTTCCAGCTGGGTTTGACCAGCCTCTCCCGGCAATGCACAATTCCCTGTGTGGAGTTACCATTCCCGCACACCTGGCGCGCTCCTTGTTCTGCTTCTCCCGTTCCCTCTCCCAGGTGCGCGCCGCTCCCGCCCCGCGCGCGCTCCCGTGCGCGCGCACGCCCCGCCCCGCCCCGCGCGCGGCCCCGCGCGGACACACGGCCGGGCGGTCGGGGCCGCGCTGTCCCGCGGTTGCCACAGCGACGGGCCCGGTGCCGCAGCCGCACCTGCGCGTGCGCCGCCGCCCCCGGTGCCGGTACCGCCGCCGGTCAGTGCCGGCCCCGCGGGGCGCCCGGGGTCCTTCGGGCGGGGGAGCGGCGGAGCCGGCTCGGGCTGAGCAGGTGAGGGGCCGGGCGGGGCGGCGGCTGAGGGCAGCGGGGCTGCGGCGCGCTGTGCGCCGCGCCCCGGGCCGGCTGAGGGGGCGGCAGCGGCATCGCGACCCCCGGGGCTGGGTGGGGAACGGGGTGGTGGCGTCGCTGTCTCGGGAGAGGACTGGGCCTTTCCCCCTGCCTCACGAATCCACCGCCCGCCGAGGGACCCTCCCGTGAGGGCTGTCGGGGCGCCTCGCCGGCCCCGCTGCGCCTTAGGCGGCTGGAGGAGCCGCGCCTCGGCTGGGCGGAGATAGCCTGCCGGTGGGGCTCGATCGGCACCCCGAGGAGCGGTCGGAGCCCCTCGGGCCGGGCGGCCGTTGCGGGGCAGGGAGCAGCGCGGCGGGTGCGCGCAGGGCGGCTCCGGGCCGGTGCGCTGGGCGCTGGCGCTGGACCAAAGCGCTTCCTGCGCGCTCCTGGGAGCGTCCGGGGCCCTTTGCTGGTCAGCACAGGGCATGAAGGGGCTGCCCTGTGTCTCGCTGTGCGCCTTGTCTCTCCGTTTGTGCTGGCAGGGGGGCAAGGACGTGTGTGTATTTCTGTTTGCGATGTGCCCCAGAGCGGGAGAGCGGCAGCCCATCGCCTCCCGCTGCTCGGCTCGGGCTTCGCTGCCTCCGCCGCCTCCGCCCGCACCAGCGGGGCAGGTCTGACACCGCATCCTCCTGCAGCCTTCGCAGGTGCCTTTTGCGTCGCGCCTTTTCACTTTACCAAGTGACAACAGTGTCGTTTTCATGAGTAGCACAGGGCCTGCAAAGGGCCGGACGGATGGATTGTGTACATTTTGGAGTGGGTAGGGAATAACCTTCGTTTGGGAGGAGGTTTTTCCTTCTGAGAACGCCTATCGTCTGTGGATATGGCAGCAGAGAAGTGCAGGGCGTCTTCAGACACGAAGATGCTTCCAGACGCAGTTTCTCTACGCAGGACATGGGGTGGGACGGCAGGGAGGAAGGAGGGGCCCTTCCCGCCCTGGACAGTGGCAGAATGCGCCTGAGCCCACCTTAATAAATTGAATAAAGCTGAGATACTGAAGGTAAATGTGAATACAGAAGCTGAGGCAGCCCTGAGGGTGGAATTGTCTATTTTGATCTGCATTGCAGGTACATAGGAAGCATCTAGGGTACTTGTTGGCTTTACTTAGATGGTAAGATGCTTACTCTTAAAAAGCTGTATTGAGCTTTTGCAATATCAATTATACTCCTCAATTAAAAAATAAAAGACAAATGGATGTGACTGTAAATACAGTGCCTTTTCCCATATAATTTGCTCATTAGTGAATGCAATTCTGTAGTGCGTTATGATGTCTGAGCCTCTGGGAGACTGACATTTATGCTCTTAAGCTGCACATTGCTTTTTGGTTTGACAATTTAAAATAAGTGCTTTATAAACAGATAATGGCTGACTTGTAATACTGTTGATTTTTCAAGCTTTTGGTTGTACTGATGCTCCAGCAATCATTTTTAGTAAAAACAACAAACATCAGAAGGTCATAATAGAGGAAAGTATCAGCTGCTTAAGTAGAAAGAAACAATTTTGGCTAAACTAATGCATAACCACTTGTTTTCGTCCTATTGTTGTACTTCTGCTTAATATATCTGTAAAGTTTCCTACCTCATCCCTTTAGAAAAGATATGATCTCATAACCAATCCAGGTGCTCTATGTAGTTTCCAGTCCAGTAGTTGTTGCAAACTGTAGAACAGCAATAATTTTATTCCTTACAGTTGTTTCCTTTACATCAGATTTCAGATATAACTGCATACTTTCAGGGCTTTTAAAATTTTTTTAACATGTTTTGTTACAAAAATCACACTGTTCCTTACTGTGCCCTAATTCAAGAGGCTGTAGGTGTTAAGGGCAATACATTTGTTAATCCAGATGTGCCACATCAGCCAGTCCTTTAACTGCAGGAGACAGAAGGCAAACTCCCCAGTGCTGCTATGGCAGAATGTGGAGAGTAATGTAAAGTAACATAAAATATTTATTGTGCATTATAAACAGCATAATAGAAGGAGTGCAGTTGTAATTTTTAGGCACCTCATTTCTGTTCTGTGGCTTAAAAAATAGTGGTTTAAAGTATCAAAACTGTGAAGGATTGGTTTTGTATTGAGTAAACAGATTACTAATAATCTTTTTACTCAAGTTCATGTTTAACGTCATTTTTCATTGTAAAGAGAACATATATCATCTTTCTGAAAATTTATAATGCTGAAGATTTTTTTTGCTGACAAGTGATATTTTCTGTGCATATTTATGTATATTTGTCTGTCAGTAACTAAAAGTGATGGGTTTAGTTGAGCAGCACTTTTCGAAAATTCAGCAAATAACCTGAGGAGGGGGAAAAGTTGAGTGTGGGACATAGTATTTTCTTATTGCTGAGTTAGAAAGCAAAGCCACCAAAAGGAAAATGTAAGGATATTTGTATTGAAGAAGGACAGGTGCATGACAGGTCTGTGCTTTGGCTTCCTGCAGCACACGGAGGACACAAGTGGCTGTGACACATCTGACAGGGGCTGCTGCAATGAGCCAATTGTGTAACCATAGCCACGACTCCCAGCAGGGTCTGGCAGAGCCAGAGCCTCCCTGGGAACAGCAGTCCAGGGCCCAGTGGGGTTGAGGTGGGAGGCTGCCCTTTGTTCAGGCACAAACCTTATCACCAGGGCTCTGGTTTCCTCTGCTGAGACAAACCCTCCACTCTGTTCCTGTGCATGAATCCAGTGTATGTGAAAAGCACGTGAAGGTGGCAAATAATGCATTGAGTGGAGCTGAGCTGGAATGTTAACCCCCTGGTTATTACCTGCTGTCCCTCACCTCTGTTCCTTCACCTGCTTGAGGACATCTTTACCTGTCTGGCTGTAGTATTGTCAATGAATGTGGGCCTGATTCGTCTCTGTGCCCATTTTTAAGGGATGTAAAAAATGTCTTCTTCCTAAGCCAGGATGTCCAGCAGTGTGATAATGGGTGTTAGTCTATCTAATGTGAGCAGTGAATGATTTTGTTTAATAATGTTTTACAGTTATCTACCAGCTCATTTCTCCTGGTGATGTTAAAGGGTATGGTACTATAAATAGGAACAATAAATTTATTTACTACTAGACATTAGAGGCAGGACAAAATATTGCTGAACTGATGTTCTCAGATGTATTAGAACTTCTGCAAGCTGTTTGGGTGGTTTTAAATAATCATTGAAAAAAACCTTTTCTTTGGATTACTATTTCTTTCCTGCTGTTAGGGAGTGTGTTTGTTCTCGTTTCATTCCAAGGAAACCTTTGGTTTGTATTTAAAATGTTAAAATACGTTGCTGCATGTTGACGTTAAGTATTTGATTGAGAGTTGGGATTTAAAATCAGTGTTATTTTAAAATAGTGCTGGATTGAAAACTGTTAAATGTCATGGCTTCTCTGTGAACAGAATGGTAGCTGTCTTCAGAAAGGCTGAAAATATGCCAGGGAACAGTAGCTCCCTGTAATCCGAGTCTGTGCCCAGAGGGAGGGCACAAAAGGCACGGCAGATCGGTTTTCTGTGGAGCAGAGGTGTCAAACTCAGGAAGAGTCCATCTGTGCAAAAAAACCGTGGGAATGATGTCAGTACCGGCAGGTTCGCTTTGTAACAGAGTGTGTCTGCTTGTTTCCTTTCCAGCCTCAGGCGAGCTTGATTTAAGTTGTGTAGCTTTACTGTCTCAGTTTGAGATACCTGAGTTATGTAAGTCAGGATATAAAGCACCTCTGTTTGGATCCCTTTGTCTTGGCATCCTATTTAACACCAAAAAAAATCTTGCTTAGGAAAGGATTTGGACGTAGGTCATCACCACTACCAGATTTCCTTCATCAGCAGCTCTCAGAACCTTTGGCAAAGTGGAGACCAATTTATGTGTGTTTGCTCATAGTTGCTGTTCTAAAATAATGAAAATCAATGGCTTATGAAACAGCATCACAGAATGCATTAGAGGAAAACATCTCCTCAGCCTGTTACACTTGCCTGGAAATAGTTGTGCGGTTCTGTAGAGTTGCTGTTGCAATAGCTGCTCTCTGTAAATGATCTCTCAGGATAGATTCCTCTAGCTTGCTGTAAAGCTTCAGTGCCTTCTGCCATGTTTCACAGATATTCCAGGTACACTCTGAAAATCATAATTTCTGCAGTTCATGCAGTAGGAGCTCAAGCTCAGGCGACTGCCTGGAGCTAGCGCTGCTGCAGGAAGCAGTTCTGCTTGTACCACCCCCCTGACCTGCTTACAGATTCTATTTTTTATTTTTATTTTTTTCACCTTCCCCAGGCATTTACAGTGTGGTACATGAACCCGTCACCTGAAAACAGCCAGTGGAAAAACGGGTTTGTTTCCCTGACCTGGTTCACTAAATGACCAGGAAGGTGATTCTGGAGCATTTCAGAAATGCAACATTAAATTCTCGCTCAGTGTATGTGAGTGGGAGAGGTGAGACAAAGTCATGTCTGGGCTGTGAAATAGTCCCATGTCTGTCTGGTGTGGATTTTTGTCATGTTAGGGAGAGGGAAAAGGCCCAACCAAGCTGGTTATGTGAAACCAGCTTAGTAATGCTTTTGGTTTGTGTTTCAGCAAGCTTCGGAAAGGGCAAATTTTTATGTTGCACAAATACATTTTCTCTAATTTCTGGTACAATTCACACATTCTTGATCATAGAGGACAAAATTAAAAGAGGGCATGCAGTGTTCAGAAGTGAGTATTTGATATGTGTAAAAAGCTCGTGACTATTCCGTAGTATAGTGTAATTTCTAAGCATGAATTTGGAGTTATACTTAACAGAGCCTTGTACTAAAACCACCCACAGCCCACCTTACTAACTTAAGTCCTGATTCAACTTTAACTGAAACTGGAGAACTTTCTTAATGACTTTGGAAAAAAATAGAATCAGGCTCAGGTTTATGTGTAACACTGATATTGTGTTCATCTGGGAGAATTGAATATTAATTTTCTTGTCATTCTTGTGACAAAAAAATTGGTTTACTGGAAAGACTTAACGTGGCTTTGCGATATTGTGACTGCCTGGTTGTGATTGGGGTGCAGCCTGTGTTCTGTGGCTTTGATGGAGGTTATATTAAAATAACAAACTATTTTATCGTCAGAATTAAGGGGTGAATAAAACAGAAGAGCCATTCATGAGGAGCGTGTGCTAGAGAGCAGAAGAGAAGCAACCTGTTCTTCTACATGATGATGTAGTCTTGCTTGTGAGGGTTTTATTGTCACTTCATTAACAATTATCATTGTTAAAGGGGTTCTTTTAAAGTAGTCAGTGTCATTTAGATGACACCTTCTTTTCCTAAAGTGAATTAGGCCCAAATTAGGTAATTTTCAAAGCTTCCTACCCCAGAGTAAGCTGTTCATTCCTGACAGCTGTACAACCATAGTTTTGGATACCCTGATATTGGTCACAATAATTGTGTCTATGAAATGCCACTGCAGCACCATTTGATTTGGTTCTCTAATAGTCTCTGTCACAGTAGTGATTTTAACATCTGATTCCTTTTAGTGTCTTCCATTGTGACAGCTCTGGGGTTCGGTGGTCTCAAGGACAGAGGAAACACCATGGGGACTATTCCTGTCAGTGCTCCTGGCTCCAGGTAGACAGGCACGTAGGCAGTTGGTGAGTTCTGTGCAAAAGTACCAGCTGGTTCCTTTGGAGCATCCAGAATTAAATCATTGCCACCAGGATGGTGTCCACTCAATTATTCTTCCCGCTGCCATACCAGCTGCTGTAGGAGTAACAAAAAATCGTCATCTTACTAAAATGCTGAAATTCTGTTCTTGCAGGACATTAAGAGATTAAAGAGTTGACACAGCTTCTGATCAGAAAATGATGGCAAAGTGGGGCAGAGAAACCACTGAGTAAAGTAGCATCAAGAGCAGTAGAAATGGAAAAGGAGCTGAGAAAGCGAAATCATGTCCTCCCTCTGGGAGGGCAATAGCACAGTTCCTTCTCCCCCTCCATTGTCTCCAGGAAAGAACTACTAATTTTGCTAGGTTTAAGATACACAAACGAAAAGAGTATGAGAACAAGTTACTGGTTCAATAATGATGTGTAAGCATTGTTATATTTTAATGCAGAAGGCTGAGGAGGAGGGGGAAAGAGGAGTTGCTGCAAGAGGTGCTCATTACTGATAAGGGAGCACTGGGGAAGGGGAGGATGTCCAGAGGTGGTTGTGTAGGCTGTGTATTGTTTGACTTCAGCAACACTGGACCAGTTGAAGTGGCTCAGCTGATGCATGGATGAATGAGGGGTGAGCAGAAATCTGAGACTGTGGAACAGTTTGTCACTAAGCTGTATTATTGCTAGATCTGCATCAGTAGAAATGCAGTGGTGTCACAGAATCAGTTTGTGGGGGACTTAAAGCAAATGTCCAAGCAGAAAGAGAGCAAAGCCCTTGAGTTGGCTGTGGAGGCTGCAGGGTCTCCTTTATTATGTCCTTTGAAAGGAGCTGAGCAAACACTTTGGGGATGGCATTGTGTCTCGGAGATGGAGCTGATCTAAGCAAAGAACAACAAAGTGACAATGGGTAATTTCAGCATTAGAGCTGTATTGTTTAGAAATGTTTGGTCAGTTCAGTGACAATCTTTAAATGGGGTCTGGCTAAAACTTTGGAGGTTCTTACAAGGCTCTGTCCTTACTTAGTTCTTGAGATTGTATTCTGTATAGCAAGTGAATGACATTTTGGCAGCTTTTGTCACATTTTAAGGGGGCACTGGCCAGACAGCATTTGAGAGGAAAATGTCTGCCCATGCATATTTCAAGGATATGAGTTGGCAGGGAGCTAAAGCAGCTTCTCAGGTGATGGTCACCCCATCCATATAAAGGGAGATTATTGTGTTCTGTTTGGTGGATACCAAATAGTAATGAAAATGTTAAATTGCCTGGGCTTCGTTCCATCTTTTGGTCTTGTGTCTAAGGTCAGAGATTGGCATCTCCCTCCTCCTATCTTGCAGTAGGGTATAGAGATGCTCTGATTTTGTGCAAAGGCATCTGATACGCAGCCAGATGCTCGTTGCCTTGAAACATTTTGAACTCTCTCCAAATGCTTAAGATCCAAAAAGGCCTGGAGCCTGCACATCCTCTGCAAGGCAAGATGTGGCTGTTAAAATGTTAGTGACTGTTCATGGTGAGCATGTGATTAAGTTGAATTTTGCAAGCTCTTGTTTCATATTTTTTCCTTTTCCATTTATGATTTTGTGTGTGTGCTCCCTTTTGAAGAGAACATGCACTTCTAAAGAGACAGAACAGTTCCTTTTTAAGGTGAGCTTATAGGAATGATATTGAAGTTACCTTCTCTGCTTTGCCGGAAGATGATGGCTTAGGTAGGTGCAATGATGATTAGATTGTACTTAATGTTCCCAAGGGAATTCTGTTTGACTCATTCCATTTGTTCCTCCTTGGCTGTATTCAAGAGAAATTGTGAATCTGTTGTTTGGAGGAGTTGAGGCTCAATCTCTGGAGCTATATGTAGAAATATTTGGTGGTGTGGTGGTCCTGAGAAATGAGAAATTGTGGATGTTTGAAGGGTGGAAAGCAATGCATTGTTTGCATAAAGCCTCTGGCACTGACAGGTTGGACACTTGGTGTTTGGGGCCAGTCCTGCTGCCAAAGAGGAGATGTGTCACCATCACCACTGGACACTGCAGTGTCCCTTTAGAGTTCTGTCATCCTTCCCAAATGCTGCGTGCATTCCCGGGGGACTTTGCCAAGCTCTGCATTGCACAGTTCTGTCTGTACAAGAACATAGCAATAAGAACAATTTTTTTGTTGTTTGGAGACAAAGGGTAAGGGGGAGAAACCACAGTGACACGACTTTGTGCAGTGTATGTAGTCACAGCGTTCTTCCCAGCACTGGTGTCATTTATCTGCCAGAATCCAACCAGAGCCTGGTAGCTTTGGGAGCTTGTCCCACCAATTTCCATGGTGGGAGGTAGGGATTGCTCCTCTGGGCTGTAAAGGGCACCGCTGACTTCTGCATTTTGCTGTTTCTCTTGTGGTTTTTGACCTTCTTGTTTCAGAGGGCCTGAGATGAAATCAGCTTAGTGCAATCTCAGCATTGCTTTATAGGATTCCCTCTTGGAAACCCCAGTGGGAGACACACCTGAATAGATTTTTTTTTTTTCTTTAGCCTGACTCCTCCCAATACCCTTTTGTGTCAAATCTCAGCTGGCTGTGGGAGCAGTTGTTGGATGTGATTTGTGGCTCTTCACACAACATGGATTTTGTTGAGTATTGTTAAGGAACTGGGAGTAGCTGTTAAGTCCCACTAACCAACCTCCCTGGAACTAAGTCAAAGGATCTGCATAGGAAGGTGGTGGGAAAATGTTCACTGATTTGTACTAAAACAGATTGTTATTTCTTTTTAATCATATTTGTTTCCTTTTCATTATCTCCTGAGTCTGCTCCCATTTTAAAAATGTTCAGGCTGATTGCACAGGTCAGTGGGTCTCACTTTGCATCATCACCTATGAGCTGCTGACAAATTTGACACTAGAATTTGTGTGATATAAATATGTTTGGCTGAAAAAGCAATCAAAAATATTTTTAATATTTTGCAACTGAGCTTGGTTGACAAGTAGTGCATATTCAGTTGCAATCCATTTAATCCAAATCTCAGACTTGAATAATATTAGGTCTAATTATGTGTTTTAAGATTCAGTGTAAAATGAATAGTGCCTTGGAATATATTGTTGTTAAAACTAATTTGTGCAGATTTCAAAGCAAATCTATGTTTCTCGGCATAGTGACTGTCTGTGCAAGACACTTTCCCTGGTTTTAGAGTAGATGGTTTTGGCTGCCTCTCAGAGCACAGGGGCAAGGATCTCACAGGGCTGGCTGTGCTGTGTAAAAAGGCCTGAGTGGGTGGGTGAGTGGGTTTGCAACTGCATCTGCTGCCCACACATGCCTGGGAGCTGTGGCTTCACCTCGCTGGTCTTCCCTTTCCCTTGAAGGAAAGGAGGGAGGACTGGCAGATAACCAGGCTGCTGTGAGGCTGCAGAGGGTTGTGGGAAACTACTTAGTGCAGGGGGGCTGCAGCTAAAAACTCATCGTGGGTTGATTTAATTGATCTCACTGATTAACTTACTGCTGCTGCAGGGAGGATGATGCTCTGGTGCTGGTGGTTCTTATTTTCTTCCTAAGCCTATAACACCCGCCTGCCTCTGATTATATTTGTTTTCTTCAGAGCAGGTAATCCTGGTGTGATCTTTCAGATGCAGGAGATCAAAGTGAAAAAGTAATTGAGGCTATTGAGAGCCTTGTTCTGGTGTTTTTTTAACATTTAGAAAGTAGTTTTTAAAAAACGTGCTTATATGCATGTTTATAAGCTATAAACACTTACTGGCTGTGGCTGGTGATGAAGTATTTTCCTATTCAGGGGAGTATTTTCCTGTTTGGGTAATGGTTACAGGTGTAAAGCCACCATTAATACCCGTTGTGAGAACAGAAGCTCTGAGGTATTGTGTGGAGGATGTTCTTTCACCTACGCCTGTCACAGCTTAGCGTTTCTTTTGGAAAATACATTCCTTGATTAAGAACCCCTTCTGAGCCTCGGTGTCCTGCACAGTCAGAGCTCCAGCTATGGCTTTATCCTGCTGTCATGCTCAGTCAATCAGGGTAGAATGAACACTGAAGAAATGGGATGATTCAGTAAAGCTCCTGTCTGTCTGAAGTCAGCTTTGCAAGCAAGAGGATGTCACTTTGAAAATGTATCACAGCTAAAATACCCTCACTCCTCAGAATGAATGGTGCCCCACAGTAATTGCTGTGCCTGTGCTGTCCCCCTTCCAGCAGCCCTCCAGTGCTGTGGCCATGAGGGGCCACCAGTGTGGTGGTGATGGGGTGTTGCAAAATTTGTTTAACCACTCTAGAAATCTCTTTTTAGGATGTGTTTGGTCCATAATTTTTCCTTGTTTGCTAACGACGGTGTTTGTGAAATGACCCATTCACTGAAACAAAGCAGACTTGGCACCACTACCCACATTCTTGGGCACTGAACTTAATCTTTGGTCTCTGTTACAAGGTAACCAGGTTGTTTGGCCCCTGCATAGAAGTGGATTTCTTAACATCTTTCACACCTTCAGTTTATTTTTTTACAATCAAATATTTGTTTCTGTGGGGATATGTCAGTTCAGGTCACAGGTGAAATCAGGAAGGCTCTGTGTGTGTGTGATATTTCCACACCACATCCCCAGGTGCTTTAGTGCATCACGAAGGTACAGGAGCACCAAGTCTGGTGTTCTTTTGGGGAATAAAAGTATAACATTAAACCTAAGGGCTGTGGTGTGTTTGGGAATAACAAAAATGTGTCACTTGCTCTGAGCTTATGCTCTACCAATTTTAAACTGGTAGAAACAAATTCTTGTTGTAAAACTACATACCAAAGAGTCCCAGTGGAGAACACTTGGCACGCCAAGGAGAACCCACTAAGTGTGTGGTCCCATAATTCCAGGCATGGTTGCAATGCCACTGCAGGTGGTTGTCCAGGCAGCAGGAGTCCTGACTCTTCACTTATCCTTGTAACCTAATTACTGTAATGGTTTCTACACATATAACAGAATTTAGCTTTTCCCACTGTATCCACTGTTGCCTTATCATTTATAACACTGGCAGCACAGGGGTCTTCAAGGATGATCATACAGTTAACTCTGTCTTTGAGTGTGAGCACTGCTGTAGCCAAGGCCTACTTTTACAAGGCTGTTCTGTAAGGGAAACCTAGCAGTGTAACAGGTTTCCATGTACTCGTAACCTGAGCAAGAAAAATCTGTTTGTTTTCTCTTTGAATGAAGTGCTGTCCTTGTCAGTTGTCTTGTTCTGTGTCCCTGGGCCCAGTGTTGAGGAAACCCAAGAGGAGCTGGAGCTTCCCTCATGCCAATCCCAGTGCCCACATCTCACCCATGGTAGCCATGGCAGGCATGGCAGTGCCACCAGCCTGGCTGGGCTCAGACCCCTGCTTTGCCTTTCTCCTTAGAGCTGCTGCATTTCAGTGCTTTCTTTCATGCTCTTGCCAGGGATTTTACCAATCCCTGTGTCCCTGGAGGTAAGTGGAAACCCTCAGCAAGACAGACACAATAGCCCATTCCTGAGAATTCTGCTTTTAACTTGTAACAGGATTAATGA
Source organism: Entomyzon cyanotis (assembly GCA_024500445.1). Lineage (NCBI taxonomy): Eukaryota > Metazoa > Chordata > Aves > Passeriformes > Meliphagidae > Entomyzon > Entomyzon cyanotis. Next base: position 2,147,110 of record JAKEPQ010000852.1, read on the forward strand.
CTTAGGCTGTCTGAAGTTAATCCTTTAAATGTGTTAACTCCAAACAAATGAGTTCCCTGTTCCAGCCTACAGTATAATTAGGCTTTTGATGAACTTAGAGCATTTGTAATCGAAATAGTCCTGAAGCAGAAAGACCTTTTGTGGCATTTGATGATTACACATCAATGCATTAACAGTAGAATTCAGCCATTCCTGCTGATCCTGGCTGCAGAGGGAGGATCTCTGTACGTGCAAGGTAACTCACAGTTACAATTCCATGTCTGTTCCTTGGCAGGGTCAGGATGGCCACCTCAACCCTGGAGAATCAGCTGCAGAGTGCCCAGAAGAACCTGCTGTTCCTGCAGCGGGAACATGCCAACACCCTGAAGGGGCTGCACGCCGAGCTGCGCCGCCTGCAGCAGCACTGCACAGGTACCTCATTCCTTGACTGACTGCTTCCCACTTGAGCACTGAAACCTCAGCAGCAAAGCCCACCAGCAGGGTGCAGTTAGGGTCATTACTTTGTATCTCGGGGCAAACTGGCTGATCAAAGCCAAGATTTTTGCATTTTTTTCTTTAGAAAGCTGATAGTTCAGTTGTTTTACACATTTGCTAATTTGCAGTGAATCTCCTATTCTTGCTTTGAGCAGCGGGAAGAGTTAATTTTGTATGTATTGAATTCTCTCACCGTAAATCTGCCCACCAGGTGATGTATGGGCTCCATGATGATGTTCTAACAAAAACAACTTTTTTCCCACAGATTTAACCTATGAGCTGACTGTAAAGAGTTCAGACTTGTCAGGTAAGGAATGCATGGCATTTTTCTTTTAATGTTCATGTTCAATTCACTCATCTTTTTCAATGGCTGTATTTTCTTTTCTGCTCTCCAGACTTAGTTATTTATGAAGTAAATATCAGAAGTTCTTTACCAAGGTCACTCAAGAAATCTGTGAAAGAGCCAGGAATAGCACCTGGAACTGCTGACTCTACTAGACAGTCAGTTCCCTCCTTGCTATATGGGAACACAGGACACAAATTTTAGAGGCAGAAGAGTGAGACTATTTTTAAAACTTAGCTGAGCTGGTGCTGTAATTAACCACAAAGCTTTTATTTATATATATGTGTGTGTTTGTGTGTGTATACACTAGATCCTAGTTATTTTATATGTATTATGTTAACAGAAGCTGAAGAATGGGAATAAGATGCTCCCTGAGATTAACCCCCTGGGTAAGGAATGGTGTGAGATGAGTATTAGATTAAGTTAGTCTTGGATTCCTCTTAGGGCTTTGGGATGGCGAGAGGAACCCTATTGAACTGTTTTACATAATGGCTGTTGTTAACTTGCAACACTTCTGCTTCTCCTGTTCTTCTAGAAAATGGTAGTTCACGAAGTGATGAACTCAAAAATAAGTGCAAAGATCTTGAAGCTCAGCTGAAAATCAAAGAGGCTGAAAATACTGAATTGTTGAAAGAACTTGAACAAAAGAATGCAATGATAATGGTGCTGGAAAACACTATTAAAGAAAGAGAAAAGAAGTATTTGGAAGAGTTAAAAATGAAAAGCCATAAGCTCAATATGTTGTCCAGTGAACTGGAGCAGAGAGCGAGCACGATTGCGTATCTGACCTCTCAGCTGCACGCAACAAAGAAGAAGCTGATAAGTGCCAGCGGGACTTCGGAGGGGACCCCATCTGGCAGCCCCGTGCTGTCCAGCTACAAACCATCCCCTCCCAAGGACAAACTGCCGGAGACGCCGCGGCGCCGGATGAAGAAGAGTCTGTCGACACCGCTGAACCCCGAGTTCGAAGAGGCGTACCGAATAGGGTCGGAGGGCCGGAAGCTGGTGCTGCGAGAGCCTGTGGATGCCATGCCCGATCCCACACCCTTTCTGTTGGCCAGGGAAACGGCAGAGGTGCATCTGATTAAGGAGAGGCCGTTGGTTATTCCACCGATCCCTTCGGATCGCACGCCCGGCGAGTCGCACAGCCCTGCCCGTGAGAAGTCGCACAAGGCGCACATCGGGGTGGCTCATCGCATCCACCACGCCGCGCCTGCCCAGCCGCAGCAGGAGGTGGAGACACTGGCAGTGGATCAGGTCCATGGAAGCAAAGTGGTCAGAAAGCACTCGGGGACAGACAGAACTGTCTGAGTACGCCACGGAAACGCTGTTCTGTGCTGGTTATGCACTGTGAGCCTGTAGGGTAAATAGCACCTGCGGTGAAGTTTCTTTTGATGCCCCATGCATGCCAAACTCCTCCCAGGTACATCATTAATACATTTTGCTCTAATGAAACCTCCTAGGACTGTGTTCATATGGCAAGGCATATAACCACTCCATGCTGTGGCCAAATCAGGGGGGCCTGACTGCTTGCTTCCAAGTGCTGCTCCATTTAGTGTAACTGCACGCGTGGACAAAGGCACAGGTTGCATTAGTGAGTGCTGCTGTTAGAGAAACACCCCTCCCTCACACCTGCAGCCACACAGGTTGGCTGTTAATGTTTGACCTGGCAGGGGTTCCCTTGTCTCCACTGTGTGTGTGAGCACTGCAGAGCCACCACTGACCTCTGCAACAGCCACTCTCGCAGCAGCACGGAAAGTTGAACATGTTCATATCAATGACCTAAGGACATCCCCAGAGTCCCAGCAAGCACTGCTTGATAAATCTTAAATACTTTGGTTTGTGGCTTTAAGTAAAATGTGGGTGGAGGAAGCACCATTTAAAGGGTTAATGACCCTCATAGGAAGAGTATGAACACTGGGTTGTTTATGGGGATTGTTTGGTTTTGGCTTTTTTTAATTTAATAGCTTCACGACACGTTTTACACTAGTCAGTACACTGCACTTGTAGCACCTTCCATACTGGCTCAGAGCTCCTTTTCCAGGGAGGAAATGTAACTGGCTATCCAATATGGAAATGGTTCTTTATGCTCTAACCTGCACTTTTTTTGTAAAGGGATTATTTTTGTTTCCTAAAAAACTTAGTCTTGTTTTGGGCATCATCAGACAGTGCTGGCTGCTGCCAACTTAGAAACCTGAGCTGCCCCTCTAAAATGTGAGTATTTAGTTTTACGTGATGTAACCAATTCATAGAGGAGAACCTGACATCCTTGATTTCTGTCCTTGTGGATTGGGATGGACTTGCCTTGCACTTGCTGAGATTCCCCTACTCCTTTCTGGTAAATAGCAGGTAGACCTAACAGCTGTTATACTACTTGATTCCTTTTTTTATTATTTTTTTCCTAGGAAAGAAAGGCATACTAGGAGCTGGGAGGGTATGTAGTTTTGGGAAAGGAGTGCAAATTTGTCCATTTTTCTTACATTCTGATCACCTCTGCTTCACTCTTGTCTGCAGCCTCTGAGTAGGACCAGCAAGAAACACTGGCTCCCAAATGCTGCTAAGCTTATGATGTGCCTTTAAAAATTTGGAACGTGTATTCTCTGTGACAGCTGATGAAGGATCCCTGCCTGCCCTGTCCCCTCCCCTTGCCAGCTGTATCTGCCCCTCCTAAGCTTTTCCTGCAGCTGTGTTGGTGTGTGTCTCCCTCTGGAGCCTTGGACCACTGTCAGCGTCCCCAGCAAAGGCCCTGGCAGGCTGGCAGAGCTGTTCTCCCACCCGTGGTATTGCTCGATTCCTGTGCAGCATGACCCTTCCAGCAGGGCTGATCCCAGGCAAGGCTCTGACCTCTGCCTGCCCTCTGCAGCCTCTGTCACTCACTGTCCCAAAGCCCCAGACCCACCTCAGCCTCGCGCCTTGCTGGCTCTGTGGTAGGAATTTGTTTCACAAGTGGTGGGGAGGGATAGGGAAAAGCTGTGTTCCTGGAAAGGGGTTGGTTAAAGCAAGGTGGTTATTCTGAGGTTTACTCTTTCTGTGTATTGCATTAACCAGCAGCGGGTTTGGTTACTTTGGTTGTTGGCACCATATTTTTATGGTCATGTGTTGTATGAGTGACCTACCCTGCCACTTGTTGGAGGCTGGTGGGAGGCACTGCTTCCCGGCACCGCAGAAATGATGCTTTGGGCAATTAAAGACATTTCTTACAACCACCCAGGCAAACTTTAGTCTTTGTGTGTGCGAGACCAACTTACTCTGTCTTTGCATCCACAGACCAGCTTGGAGCCTTTCCAGAAGGAAACACAAATTACAAGAAAAACTATTCTTCAAACATGTTTATTGGGAGTATTATACAACCAAGATAATACTAACTAGAGTTAGGTGTGCCTAAGTAAACACAATGCCCCCCAAGATGCCAAATCTACTGGCATTGAGGGTTTTTTCCCTGCATCGCTGAAGGGTTGGGTTCTGGGAAAGAACATAGTGCCTATTTCCAACTATCAGTCAGAGTTCAGGGTGAGACAAACCCCTTGGAGGACCCAGTGGGAAATGTGCTTTGTAGTGTAAAGGTCAGCTTCAAACACAAGGCCAAAGCCCATGGCGTTGCGGCGCATGGAGGTTGTGTACACAGGGGTCCGGAGCGTGTTCTGGAAGAGCACAGAGGCAACACACACACTGAGTAGTGCCTGAGCTACTATGTGGAACTGGAAACAACAAGGGCTGAGAGAGAGAACTGTCTTCAGAAATTCACTTTTTTGTTAGAGGTCTTAAATATCCAATACACAAAAAATGTAAATGTCCTTTATGTGATTAACTGGGCCTGGGAAATAATTGAAAGAGTAGGGGCAGTGTAAGGATGTCACAACATCTCTGTCCCAGAGTGCCCAAAGGGAAAAGAAGCAAGAAATGCATCAACCCCCTTAGAAGAGAAAAACTGTAACGATGGGTAGTGTAAGGAGAGGTGTTAAACCAGGTGCTTCATATGGAAGTGGTAATGATAAAATCCAGCTGCTGGATGGAGAGCGCAGGGCCTGCCAGCTGGGGAGATGTGACAGCAGAAGAAAGGTAATCAAGGAGCCATACCTGGAGTCTGAGTCTGTGTGCTTCCGTGGGGATGATCCTCAGGATGGGCAGCTCCACCACCGGGACACGGGGCTTGCTTGGGATAAGGCAGCCCTGCTCTATGTCCCAGTCTGCTCCTTCCAGGAACAGACCAGAAACAAGGCAGCCTGTGAAGGGAGAAAATGCAACATTTGGGTAAACTGAGCTATTAGAAAACATCCATTTAAGATGACTGTTCTGCAATCCCTGTTCTGGGCACTACAGTCATCACAAATACACTGCATTTCAAACTGCAGCTGCACAGGGTGCAGTTTTCTGAGGGCTTTGTTTTTATCATCCAGCTGTATTAGGAAATCAAATTAAATTGTCTCAGTTGCACGACAAATGATAAACAATAGTAGGAATAAATCCAATTTGCTGCCCTCCAATTGCCCGAGTCACAGAGAGCTTTGTAACTCCCCTGGGCCTGATGATTGGGTCACTGAGAGCAGGTGAAGGGTTGGGACAGTTGTTCTGGTACAAATACCAAGTACAGCACTTAGACTTAACAAAAACAATGAGGCTTTTTTTCCTCCTTTGTTCCCAATCAGGCCTGGTACTGAGAGCCTTGCTTAGCTGTTCCCTGTACCCAGCTTGTTATAACTAGTTATTAGAGCAGTGCTAGCCACAGAGAACTCATAGAGAGATATTTACACAAGAAATGACATATATTTGTAGGTACTTTTTGCTTAAGTACATTTCAATATATTATTTGTGGTATAAATAGATCTTTATAAACCTGATGGGATTGGCAATGTTCTAGGCATAAAGAAATCAGTGTGTCTTTATATACACACACACACACACACAAACATATACATATATATAAAAATATACACACCAATTGATTTTTTATTATTTTTTCCAAATAACTGTAAAAACACCTACCCTGCCTGGACTCATCAGTGATGTCATCTGCTGTCCTGAACTTGGTTACCTCTGTGTAGAGGGTGGAGTGATCCAGGGGCCACCTGTTTTTCCTGCAGGTTGCTTGAACAAGAGCCGTCAGGTAGGATTCAGGAATGTGCAGGCCTGACAGCCACATCACCTCGGGCTCACCCAGGTTAATCTGCAACCACAGATGGTGACGGGCAGCACCTGGTACTCAGCCCAGAGGCCACTGCTCTTAGAGGGGAGCCAGGGGTGTCTGCCTTGCATCCAGAGTCATGCAGTGATGGCACTAGCTCAAGACTTACCTGAAGTGTTTAAAGCACATCGTACAGGTTTACAAAACAAAAAGCTTTCTGGAGGCACTTCCTTACCCAGCTGGTGTACTGGTCATATCGAGCTCTAAAGAAAATAATCCAATTTCCAAGTGTTTTGAGTGTGTCAGGGGCCAGCCGCCGCCAGATCCCAGGAATCTGCCCATTGAAGAGAGCCTGAGCCACATCATCCAGTTCACTGCTCATTCCAACTTCCCCAGCCAAGGCCTGCAAAGATGGTAAGAATTCCAAGCGCCAGCCTGGGGCAGGCAAAGCCCAGCCAGCCCCAGCAAGTTGCTGTGATTTTACTTACACGTTGTAGCTCAGCCAGTGACTTCCCCATTCGAACAATGAGCTTATTAAAACGTTCCAGTTCCTGCAACAGCACCACAGTCGTAGGGGAGATGTTTACTCCATAACCTTTACGTATGAAGTCAAGATCAAACACTTGAGGTAATTTGTTTTCTATGTCCTTGGCAACATTTGCAATATATTCATCTCGACTAATTCCTCCACCAGTTTCACCTGAAACCAGAAAGTTTTAGTGAGACTAAATCTACACTAAATCTTCTGAGAGAAGGTTGGGAGCTGAGTCACCTTCTAGCATGTGTCCCACCCTCTGCTGCCCTGACATTTGCCCACAAGACACCCTGCATGTCTCCAGCTGTGCCACTGGGCACATGTTGAGATGTTCCCAGCCTGCCGGGACACAACCCCACACACGGGCTGCTGTCACAGTCCACTCACCACCTTGAGACTTCCTGTTTACAACCCCAGTTCAGACAGGGCACGCACCAGTTTGGGGCTGCAGCTCGAGCAGGTGAGTCCACATGTCCCTCACTGCCTGTGTGTAATACCCGATCTCGGCATTGGCGTGAAGGCCCAGCACCTCGGGGCTGTTGGCAAGTGGCAGAGCTTCTATGGCCTCTGGAAAACAACCACAGCGGCTCTGCTAACCCACAACATCACAATTTTGCTATTGCTCTGCTTGAAAAAAAACCTAATGCTAAAGCTGGTGTTGGAGCAATGCACAGATCAAATAAACACTTTTAAACACACACACAAAAAAAAAAAGTCCCCCACAGAAATCTATATCACTTAACAAAATTAACATGCTACTTTACTGAAATTTTGTGGTTTGAGTTGGGTTTTTGATTTTTTTTTTAAGACCTGAGGGGCTCAGTGATAAGCTCACATTCCAAAGCTCACATTCCTGTAAAGCAGTGGATTATAACACTGCAGTCAGAACACCAGCAGTGCCTGGTGTTCTGTTCAACTTCTCACATCCAGCAGTGATGTATGTAGACAATGTATACTGGAAGGAGACTTTTTTTTTAATGCTAATGTATGTTTCAGGAAAAGCATTTCTTACCAATAAAGTCATCTTTTCCCTTCCCTGCTGGAATTTTATAATCAACTGTGTCACTTCTATAAAAATGAAACACTTGGAATGTGTCAAATAGGAAATCCCCAAGGTACTCATCCATGTAGACAGTCAGGATGCGCCGGTCAAAGCTGTCGATTGCACGCCCACCATACATGACCTAGAAATCAGTGACAGCAGTGTTACAGCACTGGCTTTTGGAGCAGAAAATGCAGTTTAAAAAAATCACTGAAAGGTCAAAAATGCTGCTTTTGCAATGACTATGGTGTAACATTCTCCCTTATGGATCCCAAGGACATTGCCAGCCCCTCTCAGGGGACAGGCAGGAATTATTTGGCCTTGGGCTGGAGAGAGCTGCTCTGGGCACTCCTAATCACCCACCTGGGTGATTTATGGGCAGTGGTACCTTCCTGAGGTCCCAGCTCATGCTCAGCTGGGATTAAATACTGCAAAGTGAGTTTCCTGCAGGATCTTATGTATGAAAAGCTGCACCAGCTCTGAGAACAGCCGTTTGTAGAGCTCCAGTGACACCCCTGTGCCAACAGCACTGTGCTCTTTCAGCACAGGGTCCCAAGGGTTCTCTCAGAATTAATTAAGCACCATCACTCCCTGTTGTGCAATTGCACACAGTAGCCCTAATTCCCTGAGACTGAGACTAAGGCCCTTGCTCAGGGTTACACTGGAGTTTCAAACCTGCCCAGGAATGATTCCCAGCTTTACTTGATGCAGCCCATGCAGAAGGGAAACTTCATTTTTCTGAATTTTTGTGGCATTGTAGCACTCACCTCCCCAATAAGATACTTGAGACTGCTCCAAGGGATTTGATCATCGTTTTGTTCAAAAGCTTTTGTCAAGTATGTGTTAAGGATTTCCATGCACACCTAATGAATTTGTTGGAACGTGTGAGATAAGAAGATTCATAAATCAGATATACATATTCATAGCTTTTATTTAATGTAGTTCTTATTTGAAAACTAACAATTACTTCTTTCTGGAATAATTAAAAAGTTAAGTATAAATCCTCTTAAGAAAAGAAACCCATGAGAGAGGCAATATAAACATGAAGGATTGGGAATCTAATTTTTAGCATCCCAAATTGACATAATAGAAGATTAGGAGTCTACATGACTCCACAGAAGCAGAAAAAAATATTAAGCAAATGTAATTGTGAGAAAGGTTAAAGCTGAATAAATTCTATGTTTTCAAAAGTAATCTGAACTACTCAAGAATATAAGAGCAATTGCAATTGTTTTCTTACCTGGAAATCAGATTCGTTAAAATCGTATGGTACATTCCAGCCAACCTTCCCAAACTTCCTTCTCTCCTGAACCACAGCATGGAAAAATGCCAAGACGTAGACCAAGGATTTAAAGGCAGGATGTGGGCACTGCTCTAAGGCTTCCTGGGGAATTTTGAAGTAGGTGGCTCTCATATTCAGTTTCAGACCATTAGGTGGTTCTGTAACAACCTATCAAAATAATTAGGGAAGCCATCAATTACTGGATAACTTGAGGAAAATAAGTTGTAAATATATCACATTAAGTAAGCTATACAATGCAAGCTTGACATTTTAAGTAGTTTTCCAAATGCCTACCAAATGTGGATTCTTAAGTAAAGACATGAAACAGACCTTTCAAGTTTATCAAGGTCAACACACCTGTGCAAAGAGAACTAGATATTATTTTAGAATTAGTCCTGTTATTGACATTAATATTTCTCATACTTGAAGATCTAATTTACTGAAATACCAGTACTGTACACATTTTAGTGTGCCCTATATCCCCACAGTAAGATGGTTTAAAAGTCTTCAATGTAGCTTTACTGCTGATCAAACTGCCAGAGCCACTTCCTGCCATCTTTTTCAAAGGGTTTTAAAACCTCAGTTCTCACTGCTTCTGGCAACTCCCAGGAAGTGTGGATCTGCAGCCTTAAAGATCTGTTCCAGCTTCCTTCCCACTGCAGGATGAGTGGGAGAATGGTCCAGAGCTGACACTGAGCCACTGCTTTCCAATAAATAAACGTTTACAGGACAGGTCACCACAACAACAGTCAAGCAGCTACAGAAAAGAACATTAGGGCAGAATCATGGCTTGTGCCTTCAGAATAATCAGCTCAGCTTTTAGCGATAAATGCTGCAGCCTGAAGTAGCAGCTGGAAACCATTATCCTATTCCAACGTCTGCTCCACTGGCACTGCCTGGCCAACACAGGCTTAGCTTCTGCACTGCAGCACCAGGGTTGACAGAGCTATTTCTGTCTCCAGATACTCCTCACTTGTGGCAGTATTTAAATGTAAAGAGCATTTGTCATATTTCCAGGTTTACTCATAAACCTCTGCTTTGAAATAACTGCTGAACAGTTTTCACCCAAAGGAAACATTCCAGTAAAATAAACAGGATGATGAAAAAAGGATTTGGCTTATGAAGACAAAAAGTGAGTTCCTAAGCCTGGGTCAGTGTGCTGCACTCAGGTCAGGCTCCTCCCAGAGCCAGCCTGTTCTGCTGAGTACCACTGCCAGGACATGCCCTCCTGGCTGGGGTTTCCCCACCTTTAAGGACTTCTGCAGGATTCCAATTGGGAAGCCTTGAATTGGGTCAGTCGTCAGCCAGAGGCGAAAGTCTGGGTGAGGCTCTGTAATTTTCTCCAGGGCCTTTTCCAGATGGACGAGCCACTTCACCAAAAGGTGACAGTTCTGCAGCATGAGCCACTCTCCACGAGCCACCGCTTGCTCCAGCAACTCCAAAGCAATCTGAGGAGGAGAACCTTCTGTGAGTACCTCTGCCTTTACCCTGAGAACAAACTGCCTCTGATGGGCTCGAGCAGTGGGTTTTCCTGCTAGGAAAGAGGTGATCTAAATGAGATTGATAGGAGTTCCCCCACTGACTGAAATAAAGGCAAATTCAATGAGCTGTTAAGCTTCAGACGTCCTGCCTTAGGGTCCATAATAAAAAGGAAAGTCACAGGAAAGGCAGGAGAACTTTTCAGTAACAAACACTGTAACTTCCAACCACCTCATGTCCATACATGTCCAAAATGAGTAACATTTTCTCAGCTCAACTACCTTTTAACAGCCAACAATCTGATTCTGAATCTACCCTCACCCAAACCAGAACAGCAGCCAGTCGGTTAAATGGCCTCTTTCATGTTCAGGAAAATGTTATTCTCAGACTGACAAATCTATGTCAGAACCATGAAGTAACTCCTTTTAACATGGAACAGACCTTTGGAAAGGAAATTTGATCAGTTCCAGAGCATTAGGAGCGTGGCTTGCAATTCACACTCACTGCACAGAGCACATCCTCACCCTCCCATCCAAGTTACCGTTTCTTGGCCTTGTCCCATGGCCAGGAATTTGAGTCTATCCACTTCAAACTCTGACCTCTCAGCCAGTTTTATGAGGTCAGTGACAGGATCACAGCCAGGACTTAGGATAAAAACCACAGGTGAGAATGGGGTGCTCTGCAGCAGGATGTCATCATAGTTGATCACAGGAGGCATCACATACCTGGAAGAGGGAGAAGCCAAATAATTTAGCTGATGTGCACAGAGCAGCTGCCATGTGTGAACACAGCTTTGTACACAAAGGGCAGAGCTCACCACAGACTGCACGTGGAAATCATTCAGACACAACTCCTGACCTTACAAACCCATTGACATAGTTAATTACAGCTCCAGCTCTGTGTGAGTGGTGGAATTGGGATCTGAGAGAGAAGAGTGACTTACATCTCGTCCATTGTCACTGTCACATAGTCCATCACTGCCCGGTACATCCGGTCCACCCGGAAACACCGCAGAAGGAGGAGCTTCTGAAAGTCTGTGATATTGCCCTCGTAATGCATTGGCAATGGCATCTGCTCCAGAGCATCTGTGTCAAACCACTGGCAAGAAAAGACAGCAGACAATGCAAATTAATCCAGTGGCTCTGTCAGGAAAATTACCAAGAAAGAGAAAACCAATTTGATGAATGAGGGGCCAAGAGACACAAGGAAACCAAAGAAAGTCAATCTGCTGCAAGTAAGTATTAAAAGTTCAGGTCAATGTAAAAAATCCAACTTTTTCAGTATAAAGTATTCAAGTCCAGAAACACATTTGTACTTTCACTTTATGGCAACTAATTCTCTTAAGATACAGCAAATGCATCCCAAGTAAAAAAGTATTAACAGATTGCTTACAGGAACACTTCTTATAAAGCAAGAAGACATGGAATGAAACTAAAGGAGGAACAAAGGAAATCTGTGTTTGCCAATAGCCTATAGAATTCATTGCAACAAGAAGATCAAAGCACAATTAAGCAGCACAAAAATACCAGTGAAATGTTGACTGTTGAAATGAACAGAAAAAAATTCCACTGACTTCAACAGGGCAAATAACTCCTCTAAGGCATTTGACTGACAAATTAAAATTCTACAGAATACTCAGGGAAGATTTTTTTGTTTGTTTTTTAAATAATATAATCCTCAAATTTTCCACAAATCAGCCAATCACTAACTGAGGTCAAGATGCAAAGCAAGACCTTGAGGGAAGAAGCCCACAGTGATATCCCTACTGTGACATGTTGCATCACACTTGAACATTTAATGCCAGAACAAAAACTAGGAGAGAAAACAGGATTGCAAAAAGGCACGTACATTTTTCCATACATCTGGATTGTCTTCCACATCATCTGGAAGAGATTCAAATTTCTCAGGAAACTGTTCAGACAAGCGCATTAAGTCTTCCCAGCCTTGATCTGGAAGCCAAGCGTAAGGTTTCTTTCGGGCACTCTTCTCCAGGGAAACATTGCCTAGGCACATTCAGAAACCAGAGTCAGTGTCCATGTCAGAAATTCTCCAAGGCATGACCACACATACAGCCCCTCTGCACAGAGGAACCTAGTGGAAATTTGTTTTTGGAAGCACTGTAAGATTATACTGGTCTGCAGAAGGAAAGGTGGCATTTTACAAGTGCTTGCAAAAGCCAGAGTTTTATCTCTGCAAACATTTCTGAAATTAGGTATACACAGTCAGAAAGTAATTACAACATAGTCACAAAATAACTACAGATTACTTTCTCAGGTAGCATCCTAACAATTAGCTAACATGAAATAGAAATAGTAGGATGCCCTGTTTGTGTAACCCAACACAGTGCAGCTCTCCTCAGTGGGAGAGCTCACCTTCTCAAGGTGCTGGCTCATAGTATATCATATCTAGTCAAAGAGATGTCTTCAAAAGATCTTTTAGCTATTGCTATGTAGAGCTACATATATGTATGTATAATATATATATATTCACTTTACCTTTTAAAAAGAACTCAAATTCTTCTTGTGGAACTCGGCCATCAGCTTGTTCTATCTTGACAGTCATATTAAAAGATAATAGTAACTTGTGCTTCTCGAACAAGCCTATGTTAAAAGAACAGTATTTTCAAAAATGAGCTGCTAAAGCTTGTGGAACTGGAGCAATCTTTCAATCCACATCCTGCATCTCTTGTGGGGTTGATGGGATGCTCCACCCCTGGAAGTGTTCAAGGCCATTTTGGATGGGGCCCTGAGCAATCTCATTTAGTGAATGAAATCCCTGCCCATGGCAGGGGATTGGAATGAGATGATTCCTAAGGTCCCTTCCAACCCCAACCATTTTGTGATTCTATTATCTGGTCACCCCACAAAGATCATTTGGTTGACAGCTGGAATTGATGATCTCAAAGGTCTTTTCCAGCCTGAACAATGCTATGATTCTATGATGAGGGGAATCAAAGCTGGGGCTTTGAATCAGGCTTCAAGAGTCAATAAGGCCCCTGTGAGCTCCATGCCTGCCTTTACCATTGGTAACTGTGTTAAGAAAAGCATTTCTGCAAGAGTTACATGGGTAATGTGCATAGTTCCTTCTGAAAGAAATAGCAGGGAGTAAAGTGTGAACCAGGAGAGGTGCTGAGACCTGGACATCACTGAATTCCCTGCTGGGTAACTTGCCTCTTCAGCATGAACCAGCTGAAGTCAGGGCTTCACCTTTTTTTGCACAACACAGTCTCAGCCCATGGCTAAATGGCACTAACCTGTGCAGCCATAGTTGTAGGTGTTCAAAGTCAGTGTATCCATGATGTTTTGTAACCTCTTTGGTAGAACAGGATTTGGCATGGATTTCCGAAGAGAGAACGCAAAAACCTCTAAGAAGGAGACCAGCGAGAACTGGTACATGATGTTGACAAGTGACATTTCAGCCAACACAGAGAAGAGGACAGCTCCTCTCTTGGCAGCTGGTCTGTAGCCATCGCGGAGAAGGTCAATATCGGTTGCTGTCGTCGCAGCCAACTTCAGCTTCTCAATCACCTGGGCAGACAGGGATTTTATACAGCTGTAATCACTGTGCTGATCCAGAGTGGATCTATTATACCACAACAACCAGAGCTGCTCAGTGCTTGCCTCTCTCTGTGACTATAGAGGAAATCTGGGCATGTAACTCAAAAGAAGTTGTACAAATTAAAAAAATTACAAGTTAGCTAAAATTAATGCTACTCCGTATATTTATGAAAAAAAAGGCAAAGATTTCCACAAAATCATGGAAATAGAGTGGGAAAAGCCCTCTGGGGATCTTTAGTTCAACTATCTGCCCAAAGTTTGGTTGAAAGATGAAGCAGGATGAAAAATGAAAGACTGTGTTCTGGTTCATAGATACCCTTCCAAAAAGCCCAGAGCTGGTACCTCAGTAGCTTTGAATTTTGTGTCTTCCAGGGTTTGCACCAATTCCACATTGTCCAACATGTTTCCTGTGGAAGTTGACAGTCCATGAAGAAGAGTGTCTTCCAGATCTTTTAGCAGGTTTTTGTTTTCACTTGTCTCCTGGATGAGACGTTCTCTCTGTTCCTCCAATTCCCTCCTTTCAAAACCCGTAATGACACTGAGCAGCTGATCCTCCAGGCCCTTGAGTGTAACTACAAGTACAACATGGACAGAGCACAGTGTTTTGTAAGCAAAGGACAGTTTTTATGCAATTTATTTAAGCCTATGACAGAACTACAGCAATGCAACAGAGTGACTTAGTTATAGATTCTGTATCTTAATTCTACCAAAGCATCATCACCTGACCAGAGCAGGAAGAGATATTTAGCTCAGTTGCAGATTAGAAGAGAGAAGGCAATAGGATTTTCTGTTAAATCTGATGCTAAGTATAAGGGAGAGTATGCACAACATTATAACAAATTATGCACAACAGCATAATTACTACTTTGTTATTAAACACAGAGTTGAGCTTACCTGTGTAATTGATAACTATAGCTCTGCCAAACACAGAGGGAGAATACTTTGGGTTTGCTAATTTGGTGTTCAGGTACAATTTAAAATTAAAGTCATAGTCAACTTCTTTGTCCCCCAGGACAATGAATGATCGCCCCTGTGCAACTTTGACATTCTTCTCTAAGACATTGTCTATCACAGGATCGATGTATTCATCAACACCATACAGCAGAAAAGGAGTTCCATACTTTATGGCCAGTTCTAGTTGTTTAAGGAAATCTGCATCATTAAAGGAAGCCATCTGCAAGAGAAAAATGGGAAGATATGAAAGGAGAACTGATATTCAATTTGCAGAACATTATTATTTTGCAATAGCTGCCTACACTAATGAAGTTGGTTCTTTGCTGCTTTCTGTCTTCCCTCTCACAGATGATAATAAGCTGCACTTGTACAAAACAGTAAAGGTGCTTTTTTTCTGATTAGCTGAGAATAATTTCCATTTGGAAAACTACCCTTTAAAGTTCTAACTGTGCCTCTAACTGTGTTTATTGTCCTACATGGAAGTTCCACCCTGGAGCTGAGATAAACCACAATCTACACTAGCCTTTTTGTTAAGCTCTTTCTGCACATGCAGATAGCTGAGAGAGCTGGAGTTGCTCATCCTGGAGAAAAGAATGCTCCAGGGAGACTTTACAGCACCTTCCAACGCCTAAAGGGCTCCAAGAGATTTGGAAAGGGTCTTTTGCAAGCACATGTAGCAACAGCACAAGGGGGAATGGCTTCAAACTGAAAGAGGACTGGTTAAATTAGATACTAGGAAGGAATCTGTCCCTGTGAGGGTGGTGAGGCCCTGGCACAGGTTCTCAGAGAAGCTGTGGCTGCCCCTGGATCCCTGGAAATGTCCAAGGCCAGGTTGGACAGGGCTTGCAGCAACCTGGGATAGTGGAAGGTGTCCCTGCTCATGGCAGGGGGTGGAATGAGAAGGTCCTTTCCAATCCAAACCATTCAATGATTCTATGATACATAACTGGCTCCTCATTCAAGGTGACAGATATTTATGCAGCTTTGAAAACAACCAGTAACAAGGTAAAGAAATCTTCTGTCTTTACCCTCAGATCATTCTTTTCTTCTTTCTTCTTAATCCAATGCAATGCCTGTTGCTGTGGGTCGATGCAGAGTGGGAAGCGGCTTGAATATGTTGTCAGGATGCCATTCTGGATAGAGAGCTCATCTGGAGGCAATCCTTGGGAAACCCATCTGGGAACAGAATGGATCAGAGACCAGCCTGGGATGAAAACTCAATGGGAAGAGCAGCACATCTCATTTGTCAGTAAAATGAAGCAATTCATTAAGCACACTATTACATACACAAGGACACACAGAGAGTGTGATTATGGGAAGAGTGTCACAGCTCAGACTGACTCATTGACTCATTGTAACTACACTGCTCAAAGTACTGACTGCTGCCTTAGGTGAATAATTCTGTGGTAGTTGATAAATGGGCTACCTGGGCATGGGTTTAATCCCAAACCCATTGAAGTCAATGAAAAGACACCTGCTGGGTTATGGAAATATATTTTATAGAGGACTAGTACAACTTTCCTAGAAATGGTATTATATGTGTCTGAGTTCAGGGAATGTCCCTGGAGCATTAAGTACAACAGTTTGTTACAACAAATGGCCCCTGTTAATCAGAGGGAAAATCATTTGTCTCCTTCTCTTGACATGAAAGTAAGGTTGTCTCTCTGGTATGGCTGTGCACCTCCACCCACAATGCCAATTCTGTGCTACAGATTCAGCTCCAGACTCCCACTTTATAACGTCACATCCATAGCTCCTGGGTTTCCTGACTGGACATACCTGCTAATCTCCACCTCATTAGTCAGGAGGCTCTCTAATTTAAATGGATCACTGGCAGGAATTTCTCGTGAGAAAATATCTTTTTGCCACACATTATAGAGCAGTTCACGACGGAAGTCCGAGCTGAAGGCTCCCACATAGCTCAGAAAGGCAGCAGCGAGTAGACAATCTCCAAGCAACTTCACCTGTCGTATTTCCAATTCCTTGAATTCCTCTGTCCACCTGATAGAATGATATGGGTCAGTCTGTACCAGGAAGATGCAGTTTATCTGAAGAATTTTCTGCTACTTTAGATACAGGTTGAGACAGACCCCCAAATTTAGAATCAGTTTTCTCTCACTATTATGGTGACCACAGACACTGAGTTATCTGAACTTTCTTCCTTTCAATCTGAGTTAATGGATATTAGCTTGGAACAGACAATAGCTCTTCTCAGGAACAAACACCACAGGAAGCAGTATTTTCAAAAATGTCTCCATCTGACAGATTTTATCCCTGACACACGAACACCTGATGTCAAAAATTATCCTCTTGGAATCTAGACTTACCTCTCATTCTCAGATTTCAAGCCAGCAATGAGCTTGTCAGCAGCTGCTAATCTTCTCTGCATTATCTCTGCTTCTTCTTGTAACTTTTGGTTCTCTCTTATTGCCTGTTCATATTTTTCCCCCAAAGCTCTGAGCTCTTCTTGAATGGCAGTCAACTCTGCCTCTATCTTTGCCAGCTCCCGCTTACTTAATTCATAGTTCCGTTCTAGCCTGGCTACCTAAAGTACATTTTGATGGAAACATAAGAATGTCAGAGGACTGAGGGAGTTTGGAGAGAAGTCTTAAGTTCTCATGTTTCTTTTGGTTATACTATATATTTCAAAGTGTCCTGGTAATAAGCAGCGTAAGGCAAAATAACAGTTTGTCACCCTTCTCTGAGTTTGATTCGAACACATTTTACCTTTTCTTCCTTTGGCTTGACTGTTTTAACTACATCACAGTAGGTCACCACTGCTTCAGCAAACTTTAACATTCCCAGTCCTGCTCTGCTAATAACTTCCATTTCATCAAAGGTAATATTAAGATTCTTTAACAGAGCTAAATTGGCAAACACAAAAACATTGCAAGTGAGTTGAGTAACTGTGCAAAAACCCTCCAAGAAATAGCTTTCCCCACCAGCAATATCAGCCAATGCCATGACAGACAATATGAAACATTTGTCAGAATATTAAAGAGACTCTGACTTTAAGATGAAGCTACTGGGCTGTAACAACACAAGCCCAACATTGTCAATGATTCATCAGGCTCTTTCTCCATGAAGGAAGTGCATTCAGGAGTTGTTCTGCCATGTCTGATGATCATAATTTGTTTTCTCTACAGCATTTAGAAGCAATTTTTCTCCAAGACCGAAATTCCCCTTCTAATGGAACTACTCTGGATTACACCTTTGAGAGCATGTGTGAGGTTTGGCCCACAAACCTTAGCTACAGCTTATCTTCTTTCCAGTCTGTAACATCACATTTCAATTGCCATCATATGGTTGAGGCCATAATCCTACTAAACAGCTAAAAGCAGACAGCAGGACTACTCAGCTATCCAGTTTGCTTCTTGCCTGCTTTAAACCAGAGCCTATAAGACCCCTAGCTAAGGAATAAACTGGATGGAACACATAGCAGAAGGTCTTGGAAGTCTGAAAAATCCAGTCACCCCAATGAGTGCAACATCTGCAGCATTACAGACAGCACTGTCCCTTGGCATGACGTGAATCCCACCCTCCCAAACTACCCTGCAAGGATTGGCCCTGACATGGCTGATCACATTAACAAGATCCCATACTCATTGCAAGTACCCAGAAGAGGAATGCACCTCGCATAGCCTTCACTTTGCTCCATGGAATATTCCTGAAGTTTGTATTCAGCAGAAGTCGCAGGAAATTTGGATCAGCCATCATTGCTTTGGCATTCTTCCAGTTTTGTTCTTT
This sequence comes from Entomyzon cyanotis, assembly GCA_024500445.1. Taxonomy (NCBI): domain Eukaryota; kingdom Metazoa; phylum Chordata; class Aves; order Passeriformes; family Meliphagidae; genus Entomyzon; species Entomyzon cyanotis. The sequence continues at coordinate 2,165,645 of JAKEPQ010000852.1, forward strand.
GTAACCTCTCATTATAAGAATACAGTCCAGAACAACCTGCACCTGCTTCGGGGGTGTTGCAAAGGATCTGGAAAAGAGGTGAAAGAGACAGTGGAAGAGAAAAAAAAGGAAACAAAGCACATGATGCCAGACATGGGTACTTCCTGATAAGAGAGGCACTGCAAAACAGGAGCTTGTACATGAGACAAGCCACAACAGTGAAAAAGATAACCCAAGTCAGACAATAAATTATTAACTACTCAAAGGCTCAGAACCAGTTCTTGTATTCAGACAATTTGATCTATTAAATACTAAAAGATTTCAACAGTGGAAAGCTTAAAACATGGACGATATTCTGGACGATATTCTTAAAACATGGACTATATCAAATGGACGATATTCTGTCCATTTGGAGAAAAATCCAGAGATCTATGAGAGTAAGGAAACTGAACAAGTGTGGCAGGGAAGGGAGAGCCTTTTTTGGGGACAGCTATTTCAGGTAGAGCCAAAGACTAAATGTGCCTTTATATTGATCCTCAAATAAAAGATGAATTATCAAAACACAGGGAGGAGTAAATTCAGCAGGCAAACACATTTTCATGCTATGAAAGTATCCCTGAAAAATAAATGTCATGTGTTCCTACATACACAGAATAAAAAGAGAGGAGGAAGGAATGGGTTTGGACAGCCTCTGTTCAGGCAAAAACCAGAGCAGGTTCTGGTGCATCAGATGCAGGCCAGAGAAAGATGGGGAAAACAGCAAAGGCCTGGAAGAAGTGTCTTAAGGCAAAGTTGTGGGCTAGGAATCAGGGGATTCTGCTGTGACCTCTGCACCCAGACAACTAATGTCTTGACCCTCACAGGCAGGTGAGAAAGATAAAGCTAAGGCTCAGACCCAGCAAACAAAGGTCTCTCAGTGTATTTCCAAGAGTTAATGCTACTGTACATAAAAATGAGTCACCTGAGTTCAGTAACTTCAGCCTTGTCAAGCTTCTCAACCTCCTGTTTGGCAGCTTCCATCATAGGCTTGATTTGATCCAGTGCTGCCTCAGCCTCTGCCTTCTCCACAGCAATAATCTTATTCTGTTCCTGTATCTCTACAGCTTTTTCTTCACCCATTTTTTTCTTCTCCTCAGCTAGTAATTGTAAAGGCAGGACCATAAATAGATCATTCAAATTTGTACACAGAACATATACTAATACACTAACTAGATTACTCTTTGCTGAAAATCAGAAATTACCATGAACTCAGAACCTTTGTGCTGCCAGCTTGCCTTTGGTTACAGTTACATCACCAGGTTAGGAAAAAGTTTGTGTTCCACACAACACTGTGCACAATTTCTTTTCCTCCCTGTTTTCCTCTATTTCTCCTCTAACACAAAATTTCTGAATCAGAAGGTGCCTTTCTTGCTAATGCCTTTCCCACATTATGCCCCACACCTTGAAAAGGGAAGACAAGGGCAGACAAACACACCAGTGAGTTGTGTGAAGTACTGTGGGCCAAATGTAGAGCAAAGATGGCATTCTGGGCAAGGCAGGACACCTGATCTTCTGGCATGGCATGATGAGCAGCTGGAGCTCTTCAAGGTTCTCCCAGCCCAACCCAACCCAGATGATGTGAGCCCTGCTTAGCCCGTGGGACACTTCAATAGTTGTAAACTACCCACCTATTTCTGTGTTTATTTTAATGTCTTGTAACAAAGCCTCAATAGCAGCTGTTTTTTCTGTTAGCACAATCTTTTGCTCAGCAAGTTTCGCGTTCAGCTCAACCAGCTGTACAGCAGCTTCCCTCAGTTTACCTAAGCCCCCATCCAGCCGTTTACATTGTGCTAGGCAGAAAGAGAGGCAGAAATGTCAGTGATTCATTGATTATATTCAAGCACACAGCAACAGACAATCTCACAAAGAGTAAATATCCTTAGAGATGCACTGAGACATTTTCCTAAGCATCTCAACCAAAATGATGTTAATGTTACTTGAGCTGACACAGTGGTCCTGTGCCACAATTTATTTTCCATATTACACTGTTGGTGTTTAATCCTCTTCACATATTTCAGTGCCACTAAAGTATGAATAAGAACTGCTGCTTGAGGAAGAAAGTCAAACCTTGAGCAAGGCCAAGCTGGTATTAGATTTAAGAAAACTCTTCCCAAGCAGAGGAGTGTCTGGTTTGGAGATTCTGGCTCATGTTCATGCACAGAAGGATTTGAGGACAGCCCATTGTTTGACAGAGTCTGAACATTCCCACATGGCCAGGATTTTGGGTCAGTGTCAAAACACAGTTACACAGCTCTGTGCCAGCACAGCATTTGAGATAGCACTGCTAACACAATTCTTGCATATTGTGGGCAATTTGTAGGATTCTCACCAGAACTTTTTTTCCTTTTAGAATATTTAAATCACTTATTAAAAAGGAGAAAACATCTACATAGCCTTACCTAAAATGTACTGATTTTTCTCCTCCAGCAATTTCGCGTAAGTGTTGATAAAATCAAGGAAATTTTTTGGGGTGACATGATTTCGACGTCTCAGTTTCTCCATAAATTTCTTGCTGTAATTCTCTACAGATTCATGCACCATGACTATGTGGTCAATCACTGACTGGGAGCTCTCTGGTGGGATGCGTGTGTTTTTTCCTAAAATTGGGCAGAAGAAATAAAAAATTTCAAAGATTTGTGGCTTTTTTTAAAAGAGTACACCAATTACCATCCTTCTTATGTACATCTAGGCCAGGCACAGAAGAAGTCTGTTTTCTGGGGCAAAAAGCAAGATCAGGGCTGAGTCAGAAGGGAACATCCTAGCAGGCAATCCACATTGCCTGCAGATTTGGGAACTTGAATTTTAGCAATTTTAAAAGTCTATTTGATTAAGAAACTACAATCCAGTAGTTTTTTGACTGGGTTTTTTTCATTACCCATTTAGACTCTAGGTAACAAGCACAATGGGAAATTAAATTGTGAAATGTACAATAACTGCAAAGTGAAGAATATATTCTTAGGCTATGCCAAGGGTTAATGGGTTGAAATACTGACATCTTTACATACCCAAAAAAGATTGTGCAACTGCACACAAGGCCTGGGTGGGCCAGGGCAAGAACCAGTCAATACCAGTGTTGTTGACAAGACCTTAAAAAAAAGACAGTGTTATCTGAAAAATTCCTTTGTAAAACATACCCCTAATCAGACAGGCAGTCCTCTAATTATCTTTATTTACATCAAGAATTTGCAAATTAGTCTTATTCGACTCCTTAAAGTCATTACTTCCGTTTTGACAATAAATAATGAGCTTTGCCCCTGTGTCCTGCTAACCCCACTGTACCATTCTTTAAGCTCTGCCATTCCACAGGATGCAGTCAAGAGCTGCAATAAAATATTTCAGGGCCTGGTTTAGCATTCCCACCTGTACCCATCTTTCACGAGTCTATTCTGTTTCCCAGGACTCCTTTCAGCCACCTGCAGCATCTGCCAGGCTCAGGTGGTTTTTCTCTCTGTGGGTGTCCTTCTCACCAAGACCTTTTTTTGGCTTTGGATACAAAAATATTTCTCCTACCACCATCCTAGTTTCATAATGGTTCAACACCACACTTTCTGCAGTAAACTACAGAAGAGAGGCTGCAAACAAAGGCTGCATGTTTTCAGTTCAGTGAGGATGACCAATTGATTTCTAGCTGTTCAGCTGGAAAATGAACTGATCTGATAAATGCTAATCAATATTGCTCGCTGATACGTGGTAATTAACTGGAAGAAAAATGCTTTGCAAATCCTTAATCATGAAACCTGCTTTGCTTAGTTTTAGCTGCCAGACGTCTCTCAGCATCCACTGGAGATTTTCTCTTGCCTGTAAATCTGTATTTCACAGAGAAGGGACTAAGCAGTGTGTACAACTGATACCTGGGAAATTTCTGCACCACGTTCTCAGGTCGTCCCCAACTGGGGACATTCCCAGGACAATGTGAAGGTTGCTTGCACATTTGCTTACAAAATATTGCCAGACACTCTCTTTACTTGGGCTCACACCAGCTTTAGCAGCTTCTTCTCCAACCTGAGTTAGTATGGAGTCTTTTTCATCATCTGCAAAAAGGGCTGGCACCATTCCTGCAACATAAGGACAGAAGAATGCTAGTGAGAACAACCAGTAAGAGGAAACCATATGGCTGGGGATAGGGCAGATGAGAAACCAATTTTAAACCTAGTTCTGAAAAAATTATTCTGAGTAGTTTTGAATGAACCAATTCACCTCTCTATGCTTCTCCTCCTTGCCATAGCCATCATGGAAAATACGCCATACTTAGGATTTAGAGGCATAATTAATGCTTTTTTATTTGGGCTTCAGCAACATATAAAAATGTTACAAGAACATAAAGTACTCTTAACTTTTCAAAGAAAACCTTCATTAGTGTCTATGAACCATCAGTTCATATTTTTGTTCTCTCAATCTTGTGGCAAATACTGCGTAAGTAACCTAATGACAGACCAGAGACAGGGAAAACGAGAACAAGGAAAAGGATAAAATTAACACATCTGTTCTCACATCAGACTGTATAGAAACTTCTATAGAGAGGGTGGTCACACAGTGCCAGCTGCTGCTCATTTTCAGCTGTTTCATACTCTAGAAGATACCAAACTACATTTCAGGACATATATACATAAATATACAGATGAACAGTTGCTGCAGTTCAGGTGAATGCTATTCAAAAGCCAGTTGGACAAAAGGTGGGTTTATGGCCAAATGCAGCTGAAGTTATCCCCCAGTCTTGGAAGAAATCTGAGACTCCTGCAGCATCATCACCAGCACGAACGAACCCTATAACCTTTCCAGACACATACAAATGACTGTAAGAAGATTCCAGAAAGCCATTATTAAGGCCAAGATCATTTCAGGTAGTACTGAAAGGTGTAACTAACTAAAGCAGCAGAGGGCACAGGGTGAACCAGTAACAGCTGTAACAAGGGTACAGCTGAGATTATGAGTCACAAGCAGAGAGGCTGTCAGTGGCACCTGAAGTCAACATGTTGTTGATGAGTTCCAGGAAACTCTCTTCTGCCACATGGCCATCTGTGAACAAGAAGACCACTGACTTGTTCTCAATACCCAGCTTCTGGTACAAAGTTTTCAAATCATCTCGGAAATTATTTTCTCCGTATCCCCGACACAAGATGATCTCAAATATCTAAGGATAAAAACATACACTGAGAAGACACAAATGGTCCCAAGACATGATGGTAACTTGAAATTTCAATTAGATTTAATCAAGGGCATTGGTTTGCCCCCAGTCATCAGTAAAAGTATCAATAAAATTATGCACTACATTCTTTTTTAAAATTGCATTTGTATAACTCTGCAGGCTTCCATTTTCAAAATTGCTTTGTGTTCATCATCCTTTTTTGTTCTTGTTTCCTTGCAAGCCTTTGTAAGTGCCTCTGAGAGGAACATTTCCTCTCCAAAATAATACAGTATCAATCACAATAAGGCTTCTCAAGCAGCAGTGGAGTGCTGCTGTAATACATGTAAGTATCAACAGCAGTAGTTAGGGACCATTAGTTGTTCTTTGCCAAACCCATCCTTGTTTTCTTTCTCCAGTGCCAAAACCCAGATTCAGGCACTGACAGCTTCCTGCCCAGATCACACACAGTCAGCTTGGACCTCCTGACAATCACCTCACCCTAGGTTTCTCTCCACACAGAAGAGCAGCCAGCCTGATCTTGTCTTGACTGACTGACTGACTCACCCCCATCCCCAGTTAAATCCCAATCACAATATTACTTTCCTTGTCTTTTTTCCCAGCCAAGACACAGGGTTACCAACCTCACATCCAGCTGTATGGGCAGCCAGTCTCGTTAGGGACTGCTTTCCTGAGCCTCCCAGCCCGATGAGCAGGGCGTGCCCACGGTCCATCCGGATGATGCGATGGATACGGATTAAATGCTCCAGAGCATCATCAAAAAGAATCAGACTCATTTTAATATGAAACTCATTGTAGTCATCCAAAATCTCCTTCAGAGAAAAGTGAACAGAATGTTACTAGGAAACTAATGAAACCATTAATAATATTAATAAAACAGCCCATTTAGCAGCATTTTTCCTTTCCCATTCCTCAGGGTATATCAACTATCAGAAAACACTGCTGACTGCAGCTGATCCTCAGTTTTCGTTACTGCAAACCCCAAATGGGCACCAAAGCACCTAAAATTCTGTGTGCACACAGAAGAGAACAGATTTCCTACAGTTTGAGGCAGGCTCCTGCCATTCCTCAGGCACAGTTCCCAGCTGATGCACTCTACCTTAAAGAGAGCTTTTGCTAAATCATAGTCTTGGATATCTTCATAAATACGAGGTTCTTCTTCATTCAGAGCTGTTCTGAAATCTCCAAAAAGAATTGGATCCCTCATGACGTTCTTCAAGTCATCCTCAAAATGCTCTTCCACCAAGGATTTTACATGGCCTTGTACCTTCAAGGATATGAAACGAGTCAGGCAATACAACAAAGCATTTGATTGTGAATCCAGTATTACTCAGTAGGGTGATAATGCAGATTCTTGCCCAAATACTGACTGATTTCAAGGTGATACTTAATTCACTAGAAGATCCAAAGATTACAGCCTTCTTTTGTGTTCTGTGTATAATCTAAAATGATCTAATAGGCAGTTCAAGAATGGTTCAAGCCAATTGACTGTAGAACATCAAAATAAAAAAAGATAAACCCGGTTAAAAAACCTCATATATTGGTGTAAACAGCATATTAATAAACTTTCCTTTTCAGCATTCATAGATATCTCACCAGAGAGATTTCTCACAAAGCTTCAAAGTCTACCTTAATACTCTGAGTTGTGAAAATTGAGCTGGAGATGTATCTTTCTATGTTAGAGGAGAAAGTTTTAACCAGAAAAAATCTGAAGCCTTCTTAACCTACCTCTTTTCATCTAAGCAACTTCCAAAGCAAAGCAAGTTGCACAAGTAGACTTTACCCCATTTTCTCTTGTAAATCTCAGGGTTTAAAATTGGCATTGCTCTCTTTTGTGTTTTCAGACAAAATCTGAAGCGTTTTCCAATTGGCATAACAGTCAAAACTGAATCCACTGTTTAAGAATTTGGCTCTATTCCCAGTCACATTCTGGTACAATCCTTCCTGAGGGAAAATACTGACTTGAAGTGATTTCCTGAGTTTTCTCCTGTACTGCTCTCACACTTTGTCACCTGTACTTCTGCCAATCAATTTTCCTGTAGAGGCAAACCAAATGATACTTTCCACTGCTTCAGCAGATCTGCTTTCTTAGTCTGCCATAATCAAATTGTTCTAGGAAAAAAAATTTTCATGGGCCATGTTTTAAATCAATGAGCAACATATTGCTTAGACAAGTCTGCAGTCAGAGTGCAAGACCCGAGTCCAACACTTGGTAATGTTGCTGTTGCAAATTAACTGCCATAATAATAGCCAGTGACTACTAAAAATTGAAAGAAATTACTCACCAATTCTTTGTCTTCTTCATTAATCAGCCTGTCATGGAAAACCCTCAGGCACTCATTTCTCCAAACTCTCACCATCTGGGTCACTGTTAAAAACCTGAAATAACATCAAAATATCAGACTGCACCAAATGAGCTGCTGTGATTCCTACAGCCACATGGTTAATAACAGGGACCAAACTCTGGACTGAGTTTTTTACTCTTTTTGATTTGGTTCTTTTCATAATAACTACTTTTCTTGCATTTTTACCTCTGGTTTGGTATCGAGAGTAAGATCACAATTTAGGATGTTCTATTTCTCATTGTGGTTTAATGAAAAGTGACTAAATGTGACTGATTTAATGTCCCAAATTACCTCATTTTCACATAGATATACCAAAAAAATCAGATGTGGGACCACTAACAACAATTTATCTATTCTTACCTCTCTGAATTTGTAAGAACAAGTCCATTATAGATCCTGGAAAGATCCCGCAGGTTAAAAATGTAATGGAACTTAGAAGGAGTAGGGGGTAGGTCAGTAATAATCATTTTATAAAGTTCCAAAGTACACTGTGTAATCTTGTCAGAGATGGCTCTTATGGATGCTTTAAAGGTCTGCAAACATGAAAAATAAGAGGTGCTTTCATGAGATTCCCCAGGCAGAACTCACTGCAATTAAATACAATCTGCTTTCCAGCTCTTAAACCTGTTTAGTTCAAAAATTCTCTGTAGTTTGAACATTCTGCAGTTAAATGTTTAGGGCAGGCTCTATCTTCACTCTGGAACTTGCCAAGTGCTCAAGATAACATCAAACTCAGTGACTGGAATTCCCACAGCATTTCTACAGCAGAAAAATTAGCAGCTCTTTTCTTATCTAATGTTGAGGGTACCTTGCTAATAATGCAGTCTATTGCATTATATTACATTTTTCACAGTCATTCAGGAAAGAGTTTGCTGATCTTCATGTATCTGCTTACAGGAACTGTAAACCAAATCATTCACGCATTTCAACCTATGAAAAGCCTCAGGTTTATAAATTATCTGCTGGCTTGAATGTTTACATATTACTCAAGAGTTTATCTAAACAATGTAAAACACATTGAGAAAGAGAAGAGGAAGGGAAAGGTTTGTGTGAGGTTCTATGTATAAAAAAAACTGGTAACAGAAGATTTCAGGTTCTGCAACAACATAGAAATAAATATCTACTTAAAAATAATAAATCTGTTGAGCAATCCTTTAAAAACAGTGAAATTACCGCAGTGTGGCCTTTCAGGATGGAGGAGTAGATCAATTTCAGTGATTGCTCAGATGGAAAAGGTATGTTAAAAACACTGAAGAGTGAGATGAAGCGAGGGTCAACTTCATTCCGACCACCTCCAGCTTTGCCCATGGCAGCAATAAAGCCCAGGTCTCGAAGAAATTTAATGCCCATCTCCTTACCACGCTCATACATGAAACCTTTCTCTAGCAGCAGCTTCAGTAGGGCGATGGGTTGCTGTGTGCCATACTCATCAACCTGCGGGACACACAAGAGTCAGGGTACATCAAAGCACTGTACATCAGCACACCAATAACTGCTCTAAATATGGGAATATTGTGTTCCATACTCAGGAGAACATTACAGGGACTAAGGGACACTTTGTAAAGCTCAGGTACTGATTGTGAACACTCATCCCGATGTCTCCTATGGGAAAAGTGCCTCTTCTCTGAGATAAACTAAATGCACACTGGATTTGTGCACATAGGGACCATACCAGTGCCACCCCAAATGTTTCTATACTACCTTGCAAAACTATTGACAGCTTACCCTTGGCATGTTCATATCATCCATGAACACAAGGAGACGTTTTCCCATGGGAGGGCCAAAACTGTCTTTAGTTCGTTTTTCTACATTTGTCTCCAGGTTTCTCTGAATGTCCATTGATGTTGTACGAGAAGAGAAGTTAATTACTAGCACCAGCTGCAAACAGGAAGACATGGATAAGTATAGATTCTAATATGTTTGGTTTTTTTTTACTAGAGCATTCAAAAATATTCTATTAGACTGTTAGGCATAGAGGAAATGTTTCTCTGGTCCATTAGTCATTTGAATTAGAGATGAAAAAGAAAAGTAACCCCATTCTTAGCACTCTGATAATATATTCCTACTTTATAAAACTGAGTCTGTACAAGGTAGAAGAGGACAAATCTTTGATCCTGAAGGATTTTCAAATTATTCCCACACTTTGAGTCTGGAGCTTGCAGTCATGTTCCCCAAGTCAATACTGCAATCTACAGACTCAGGCTTCATAATGCAAATTTAACACAAGGGCAAAGAATGACAGTGCAGTTTTACAAACAAGGCAAAATGCCTCACACATACATTACGATGTTTGTCCAGATTGCTTAGGAAGTTCTGTGTAGTTGCTGTCTTAGATGTTCCTGATTCACCTACAAGCACAACTGGGCGTTTTGCTTTCACCATCTGTTCCAGTAACCAAGCAGTGCGTGTGGTATCCACTGTGGGCACTGAAAAAGAGCATGAATACAATCACTGGCTAAATGAAAATGCACTACAGCTGAAGTATTTATATTTACAGAATAGCGCTGGAACACACTCACAAGGTATTAACATGCAGTCGCACAAAGACATTATCTGAATTATTAACTCACTAACAATGTTGAAAGAAAATTTTAATTCATTAACTATCCCTTTTCAGTCTTTGTCATTGGGATCTTTTATTTTATATATATATATGTACTGAAAAAGAAGTTACCTTCCATATAGGGGGGTCATGGTTTGGTCAAACTCCATTTAATCCCTATTTCAAGGATATAATCAGGATTTATTTGGATCATAAGCATTTTCCCAGAACTCTACAGAGATGAATTGTTTTTCTATGTGAATAGCCTGCCATTTGGAGCAATTTCAGAGATCATAAATTTATCTCTTGTGTTAGTGAGGTCAACCTGTGCTTGCTGGAGTACCATTGTAAATTGATGTGCCTAAATTTGTCCTTAACTATGAAAAGCACCATTAGGCAATGCTTGAATCAATAACAGCCCTAAGAATGTTGTTTTTATCTACTGAACATTTGAACCATGAGCTGATGTTTTTCCTAGAATTTCTAGAGCAAACTGTGCATCTTCTGCTATTCTGGCTTCTAAAAGGCATTGTTAACTCCTAACAAGCCTTATTAACTGAAACGTGCTTTCATCCTTTCCTCATTTTTTTATTACACAATGCTGTAAACACCAGCTTATTACGGCTAAACTACTATGACAAGAACATTAAAGAAACTGATTTGTACCATCACAAGAAACTTGAAGAAAGAGAACCTGAGTAGATGACCTTCAGTACAGAAAGAGGATGTCTCATGTTAAGTGCCATGCACTCAGTGGTGGCACATTATGAATTAAAAGCATATAATCACTGTACTTTATCTTATACTCACCTAGAATATCAAGAAATTTCACTTCAGGATTATGAATATATTCAGGAACAAGTTGTGTCCAAGGAACCCACGTGTTTTGAGATCCATCAAAATGGAAGTCATACAAAGTTGGCAGCTGACCTGCAAACCATTAAGCAACTGCAAGTTTTTTAGGACACTGAAATATTTCCTAAGAAAACAATCTGATTGAGATGAAAACGAAGGATAAGATTATAGAACAAACTAGGCAACACTTTGTTCTTTTTACAAGTCATTTAACCCACTAAGGCATCAACCAAAATTCCTCTACTCCAGCACCTGGGTCATACTATCACTTTTTAAGCACCTCCCACTGGCTTTCCTTTCACATTTTGTTTTTCCTTTCACTGTTTATCTCTTTAACTTGGCATAGAAGAGAACTGCTCCGTGAAGACAGACCATTAGCTGAGAGTCACCCAGCATCAGTGTCTCTACATGGTTTTCACTGACAGCCCCTCAAAGGAGCATATTTGGAAGCCAGGACAGCTAGCTGGAAGGAAAATAATAATCTGCCTTCATGAAAACTATCCCTTTTCTAATAAAATCAATGGGATTCAGATTAAGGTATGACAAGATCCTACCTGGCAACTCCCCTGGCTTAGCCAGGACATCCTCATCCTCAAGAAGAGTCATGCCAGAAAGACGTTTAACATTTTCATCAAATTTAATCCTCCCAGCATCAAGAAGAGAAGCACCTAAGGAGCAATACAAAGCTTCCAAGAAAAAACACTCTAGAACATCAGGTTTTTCAGACTGTACCAGTAGGACTTCCAGCATCACAGTTAACTGCACAATCTGTTGGAAAAAAGACAAAACTGTAAACAGAATTGCTGCCATTTAGATGCATGAAAACTCTTCATATGTTTTCACCAGATTGCTGGTCTCTTGCTCTTACAGGTGAACCTATTGCTATGTGCATTAAGTTCAGTAGAAGAGCATTGTTAGGTGCTGATTGGTTTTGTGTCTCTTTGTTCTCATCACTAGCAAACTGACATTTCAGCACAGATTCTACTCCTGTGCTTTCTTTGGGAATGTTTTACTTTCTCCATTATTCCATTTTCCTTTTAGTTAAGCATGTTCAATCTTTATTCTCTGTTTCTTACCATATTTAAATCCGCTTGAGGAACAATGGTCTTCAGCTTTCCTTCCTGTTTGCCATTCACAATTCCCTCCACAATCATATCAATAAGGGGGGGCACATACTTTTCAAAGAGACGATTTAATTCCTCTCTCTCCAGCTAAGGAACAAAAAAAAAAAAAAAAAGGACAATAATTCAGCACACAGAAGCCTGGAAAGACAATTTTTGACTGCAGAGCTTATCATCGAAATCTGGCTGACCAGGTATGACTGCTCTTGAAGGAATCACTTCTACCAAAGAGAGGGTACAGCCACAAGAAAAAATGTGACGTTGTATGGACTGGGTGTTCAGCAAGTGAAGACCAGCACTCATCAGGCGGTAGCAACTAAGTTGTCTTACTTCAGCTCCTGTGGACTTGAGTTTTTAAACTAAATATAAGAAACAAGCACCTAAGTAATCTTACTGTTAACTCTTGTCAGAAAAATCAGACTGCCTTTATACAGTGTTGTTACAACTGTCTACAGATCAGAGTTAAATAAAAATACTGTCTGAATAAGTGCAGAAAATCCTACCTCATCTTCTCTTTTTTTGACCCACATCTGCCAGTAGGGCTCATATCTCAGATTTTTAGGATCTACAAAAACCATTCCACAGCGGGATACAGTGGCAGGAGATGCATACTGTAAGTCCCCAACCTATAAAATAATCACACAAGACAATGACACACTTAAGCAAAGACCAGCCACAGTAACTGCTTTTCAGGCTTTGAAGCCCCATCTGTACCTAACCCTTCCCAAGTATTAAATGGTACAGTCATTTCTTACCTCAAACAACAAAGCACAGTGTGCCTGAAGTCTAATCCGCTCTCCATTTGCCAGAGTCAATAGCTTGTTGTCATCCATGACAGAATTCATGTTTTCAACCCAGAGAGCATCCACATCTCCATCAAAGAGAATGTACCTGTGTACAAGAACCATGGAGCACTGACTGATCTCTGATTTTACTAACATATTTCCCAATTCAGAAGTGTCATCAATGGTGTCAGCATCAGACCAGGTATTTTGAAGTCTACCATTCATTTTTTATAATTGCATAATTTCACTAAGGCTAGAAATTCATAGGAGACAGGAAGATCCCTAGACATTTTCTGTTTATTTAACCTATGTTTTTTAAAATAGTGCCATATTAATTTTCTATTTTTTAATTGATGTAAACCCCAGTATCTCAAAACCACCACAATGATTTCTAGCTGCCTACCTTCGCTCTTTCTTGTCAGTGGGTCTGTTGATATCCCGAAAAATGTTTGACAGGACTCCATCTGTCCAGTCTCGTGAGACAGGGTCAAGGATTCCATACAGCTCAATCACACTCATAGCTTTAGGGTTCAGTACGTGAAGCTTTGTAAACAATCCCAGCCTAAGGACACAGCAAGAAAAGCAATAGTAAAGTGACACACTACTATCTCATGTTAACCCAAGCAAATACTCTGGGCAGCAAATACTCTGGGCAGCCAGCCTCTGTCAGGACTGGACAGGACTGAGTAATACAGACCGTGCCATTTTACAGCCTGGTTTACATGTATCAAATTCTATACTCACTTGTTTTGGGCCTGGCACAAAGTGTTAATAACCACTGTCTTGCCACCTCCAGTAGGTCCAACCACCATTGTAGTGTGACGAGTTAACATTGTCTCATACATCTGAACTACTTTATCCACCTGAAAAATAAACATGGATTCAGTAGACTACAGCCATAACTGTTCGTGGACAAGACTAGCAGCCTGAAAAAAAACTTACCTACATCAGGTAAGTTTTCCTGGAGCCACTCCAAGGTGCAACAATGCACCTACAACCTCATGTTTACAAAAAAACCTAATTTTTTATACCTGGACTGGTAGAACAATATAACCCCGTTCTTCCAGCACTTGTTCTACAGCATCATTGAAGTCAGGGTAGCGGACTCGAGGGCAATCCAGGCCAGGAAACAGGTCAGAAATTAAGCCGAGGAAGAGAGGTACATCTTCAAACACAAACTTAGGAAGATTCATATCTCGCAGAGCTCTCATTAGTACAACATCCTAGACAAAACATAGCAAAATCAATCTTTACCAAACAGTTAACTAATTAGCTAAAATGAGGTACTTCAAAACTTAAAATCTTTAAAAACTATTGCCTGATTATTTCAGTACAGCTTTGAGAATGTTTTTTTGATGTCAGTTACTAGTGAAAAAGATTATATGCCCAGGGTAACTAAGCAGCAAATCTACCTCATTGAGGTCTGCTGATCCTCTTTTCAGCTCTCCAGCCATCACCAACACTGATTTAAGGGCCCGCAGTCCAAAATCATAGTGATGTTGTTTAGAAAGCTGTTCCCTTGACAGCTTGTACAGCACTGTCATCTTTTTGGCAAGGACCTGTTTGAGATTTAATTTAGATGATCACGAATGGGGATATTGCTACTGGCCATGCAAAACTGGATATGGGTAACAATAAAATTTTCTTACCTTTGCTGTAAGGAACCCTTCAGAAAACAGCATTATTTCACAGATCTGCTGAAGATCTGGTACAATACAAACCACAGGCCTGAACAGAGCTTTTACAGACTCAGGGAGTTCGGTCCGGCCAGCATAGCCAGGATTCATTGTAATAAAAATGCCGATGCGGCTATCAAGGGAAATCTCCTGTCCTTCAAACTAAAGGCATAAGAAAATATTAGAACAATGTGAATACGGAATTTAAAAAAAAAAAACTATTTGCACAAAGAGAAAACCAGTAATACTGGGGCACCCACTTAGGACAAACTGCTGAGATATTTTGCTTTAGACATTCATCCTAATACAAACAGTAGGATGAATGTACCTTCTTTAAGATATTTCACAAGCCTTAAATTTTCTGTCTGAGGCTTTTGATCCAATAAGCATCAGAAAATAGAACCTCACAATCCACATCAAGTTAAATTACTCCGCTCCTCATTACTACTGGACTATTACCCCATTTACTTGCTATTATCCTACTAAGATCACTTTTATCTCACTTCACAAAGGAAGAACCTAGCAAAGGATTAGACAATCAGCAAGGATTTAACATATTTCAAACCAAAAGTACATACTCTGGAGTTTGAAATGTTCAGCACAAATGAATTACAGAAGCAGCAGCTCTTTGATCTAATGATGGGGTCTAACCCTGAATTTTGGCCTGAAAACCAAGATCAGCCCTCACAATTACTCTTCCTTTTTAATGTTTACCTGAAATCTTTTCAACTTATTCATTAAAGCACTTCGAATTGTCTGAATCTGGGAAGAAATGACTGAAAGCACAGACGCATCAATGCGATTGAATTCATCAAAGCATCCCCATGCTCCACACTGGGCAAGACCTGAGAAAATTTTACCAATTGCCTAAAAGAAACAGCAAGAAAAACTTCTCAGCAATGAATATATAAAGCATTAGCACCAAAAAACTTGGGAATACACTAAACTCTTAGTGCTGGATAAATCTCTGGATATTGATATATGTACAAGTTAGCAATCTATCTCAAGGTCTTGCAATAATTGCTTGCCAATTGCAGACTGCCTATCATAAACTCAGATCATACAGTTATTACTCCCTTGCTTGAAAGGACCTAGAATTCCTTCAGGAATTTATTCAAAGTGGACATTTTTTACTAAATTTAATTATCAAACAGCATGGTATCTCTAAGGGAGGTACTTATGCAGAAGTTCAGAGTATGTCCTTATCCTGAGCACTGATAAAGATCTGTGTTCTCTGAGAAAATGCCAATTTCTGCTCTTTAACTCTTACTTTGAAGTCCATGCCCTCTCCGCAATTTGTCACTACGCACAGCAAGCCCAGTGCTTTGGCCAGATCCTTGGTTGTTTCTGTCTTCCCTGTACCTGCTGGCCCTGCTGGTGCTCCTCCCAAATACATGGATAAAGCCTTTGAAGATAGACCAAAAAGCAAAGCAAAGCTTGGATTAGATTTGTATTAGGTTGGTAACAAAACCACAAATGAACCCTTGGGTACCAAAACCATTAAATTTTATCTGTGAGTTCATTCTACATTGTCTCTGAGGCTCTTGTTACACGATGTCCTTGCACACACACCTGTGTGATGGTGAGGTAGATGCGGTCGGTGAGCGGGGTGATGACGAGCCGCCCGTTGAGCCCCATGTACTCGTAGCCGTAGGAGAAGAAGCCGGTGCACTGCCGCACTGTCAGCTCGTCCGGCTCGCGCTCCCAGTAAAACCGCAGCTGGCTCTCCCACTCGAACTCCTGAGCCTGCAGAATGCTGCACAACAGAGTTCACATGAGCCAAAAGGATGGCAATACAACTTAGGCATTTGGTATTTGCTCAGAAGTTTGCTCAGAAGTTGCTCAGGTTTACCTGTCTCTTACAAATATATCGATGATGTCTCTGGCGTGCACATCGATGATGAGAACAGTGTTGTATTTTTTCCTGTCGTTTTTGCTCAAGGGCATTGAAATGCGGGTAACCAGGTCATCAATTTGCTTGTGCATTTTTTTAGCATAAATTTTCATTGCCTGCTTTTCTCCCATTTTCACTTTCCGAAAGACATCCTCAACCTCCCAAGTCCACCACACTTGATTAGCAGCAAGTACCATCATGCCTTGGAAGAGCAACATCCAATCAACTCTATGGAAAACACATATAGTGAGGGAGGCTGGGTTACCGTTTATTTTAAATAACTGATCAGGAAAGAAAAAAAAACACAATAACAAAAAAGAAGTTCCTCCTGTTCCTGCAACAGCTACAACACAACTTTTCAGAGATATACAGAATTCTATCAAAGTATGCTGTGGGGTTTCAAAAGCCTAGGAAATATTCTGATAGAAAAGCTGCCTGTTCCATGTATAAAATTGCCAAGTGGAATTCATCATGAGAAAAACATACTGAACATACAACACTAAAAATAAAACTCAAGATTTAGGAAAAGAGATATGAGAGATTATACATTCTTCATAGTTAGTTAAAATAGTGCATGTAAATGTATTCATATCCCTCCACATAGAGAAATACAGACTAAATTGTGAATGAATTTAAAAATTACACCTTAATTTTTCTGTATCACTACAGGCTCATGATAACATATCAGGTTATTTGTGTTATTCTTGACACCGATTGTTTCACCTGCTTCTGTCTTCACAATATCGAAAAATGGCTTCCTTGGTGAGGCGTCTGTTGGTTCGTCTCATTTCCTCCAGCACTGCTGTCATCCAATTCTCCACTCTGCCCACAGCAGGGACAGCCTCCCGGAACTCCATCTCCTCCCCCTCAGCTGAGATCATGGCTGTGGCAATCTTCTCATCATTGTCACCATCGTGGAACTTCAGCAAGGCTATATTATCAAACATCTGAAATGCACCAACACAGAAATTCACTGTCATTTTAGAAACAAAGCCTCCAAGAAATCAGTGTATCCAACCCCCAGCTGTCCTCCAGAGAAATGGATCTGACTCCTAAGTAATCGAATACAAATGCTGATAATATAGCCCAGGAGCCCAACTGCAGAATATCAAGCAGATAATCAGACCCAAATGACACTGATTTCTTTTTCCAGAAAATAAAAATCTAGGAGGAGCTACAATTTATGAGGAAAGATCTTTAATGATAGATCATTCTGGTATATATTGAATGTTCCTCTGTCATAACTGCTACTAACCAGTGTAAGAGCCAGGAGAGGCTGAGCATCAGATTTGATCTGGTTATTCAGAAGCTTTTTCAAGATGCTGCCAGGATACTCTTCATATGCAAAAAATATTCATGCACCCATATGAGCATGTACGGTGCAATCTTTTAAATTTTTTAAAGCACCTAAAAGCACAAGGCACTGTGGAAAGCCAGATACTGTACCTTTATCATGTGTTCCTGGACACAGAGTGGACTGCCGCTGCCAAGGATACTGAGCAACTCATCATCAGATATAAAGAAAAATCTCGGGAAAGCATTTCGCTTGGAATCCAAATAATCATTCAAGCTTTTCTGGCACTTCTCCAGCACATCGTTTATATGACGGAGGTCTGACAGACGATTTGGGGCTTCACAGCAATTTTTTATTGTTGGGTCTTTTACAGTTGCAGCCATTATCTATACAGGGAGAAAAGGAAGTTTAGAAAATGTTGAACAGCAATAGGTTATATTGAATTATATTTAATTAATGACAAAGCATGCGACCAGCACAAGAAGTACAGATCCTTATAGAAGTCAGTTACTTGCCTCTCTAAACATGTTGTCTACACGATCAAATATTTTTACTTCCTCTGGAAGCTGTGATCTGATGTCTCCACCAACAAAGATGCTCTCCAGGTACATCCATTTTCTCTGAACTGCTATCCAGATCTACGAATCAAATGTTATCGTCAGAGGAAACAGAAGTACAATGGAAAATCTGGATTATAAATAATAAACATTAATTATTTAGTCCAGCACTTTCCTCCTACCTCAGTTACTTCACCAATCAATGACAGAGTTTTTTCCCACTTTTGAGCAGATGAAAGGAAAGGACCCACAAATCGACTGCCCAAAATACTCTGAAGATTGACGCTGTTGTCATCAAGAATCTCTAACATTTCCTCTACAGATCCGAGAATATGGCCTCGTGTTTCAGTGCCTTTGGTGTACACTTGTACAGGAAATTTCATATTTTCCCATGTTTCTATTATTTCCTTCATTCCCTGCATGTAAGCATAAAAAGATTCATCTTTCAGTCTTCAAAAACTGAAGAACTATAACCTTAGCAAAAAAATGAAACAACAAATTCAGCAAAATTTTTGCACAGATTTTTCTGACTCTAGTTTATAAAGAAGGACCTATTTCAAAACATGATGATAGCAAGAGAATGGATCCTTGTAATGTAATCATAGAAATCCAATATGCTGCTGCCAAAGCCAATTCTACAGGGATTCTGTGCCAGTAGGAGCTCATTAACAGAGCTATAGATCTTAGTTGCCATCAGTTACATCAAGGCAGCTCCCTGAAGATGGCCAAACTTGCAATCCCACCAATTTAAAAATTTCAAATAGAACTCTGATCATTGTCATCCTCGTCTTTTTAGTTTTATTATGATTCTGTAATTCAATACATTACCTTCTCAATGCTAAGCTCCTTAACAGCAGTTCCAACTATTTCACTGATAACGTTGGTGTGTCTGTGAAGTTCCATGGCAAACATATTTTCCAAAGTGAATGTTTCTGTTTTCATTTCAAACCTTATTCCTGTTTTCTCCATAAGGTCTTCCCAATGCCTGTTTTAAATTGACACATCAGTTTACCACCATGACATAGCAAAAACCAAAAACAAGTCTAACGTAACACATAATAATGAAATCACGTTTAGCACTCTGCTGTTTAAACAAGAACTACTAGTTTGAATATATAAAGTATCTCAGTCATTGCAGTCACCTTGCATGCTATTAAAAGTTCATTAAGCAGAAATAGAGTTCCAAGCCCCAGGACATGGCATGACCCCAGTAATGGAAATTAAAGTTCCAACAAAACATATCAAATACTTATAAATATAGTGGATGTAAATAAATCAAAACAACCTGTCTCTTAAAGCTTCATTTTTCAAATCAAGCAACAAAGGAACGGAGTCTCGAAATGCCTTCATTTTTTTTTCCAGTTGGATACCTATTGGCATACTGCGCACTGGTTTGGGCAGCTTCCGAAGGGCTTTCAGAAATCCTTCAATTCCATCCTGAAGAAGCTGGACATTGAGGTTTATCCAGAGTGTCTGAGACCACTCTTCTTTAGCTGCCTGGAAACAAGGACATTAGTTTATTTCATACAAAGGGTTCAAACAGAATTGACAGTAACCAGAGAACAATGCAGCCTCTTCTTCTGTCTCCCACCTTTCCTGTGTGTCTGTGCATGAACACGTCGGTCCCTGCAGACTCAGTGTGATACTCACTTTTTGTTCTGCATAAATGTCATAGACCTGCTTCAGAGCTTTTGCATCTTTCTGTGCTTTTATTAAGGCTGGGTATGTTGTTCCTGGCAAGTCTAAAAGTTTCTCAGCACTGCCCAGTTCCCGTTGCCTTTGTTCCAGTCTCTCCAATTCTTTCTCAAACATAGCCATAAGTTCTAGTCCTGGGAAAGGAGAGGATTTTTTTCTAGATAAATTTCCCAGGGCTCATGGGAAATAAGTAAGACAGAATTTGCATATAGTCTGGAGATGTTCTAGTACTAAAAATGTTCACATTCCTGGCTGATGAGTTTGTATGTTAATAAGGAAAGCACAATTTTCTTGTTTGACATAAAATTTTAATTGTCCAAAGACCAATATTATCAAAACATCACTTCATACACATTAATCCATTTACCTTTATCAAGATCATCCCCGACAGAACCGGGCCCCACAGTCACGAGTCTCTTGAAAAATTCTTCTGTCTCTTTGCCGTATTCCTCAACTTGTTGCTGTGTCAGCTAAAGAGAACAGCATTTAAATAGTTTTCCTTTCCATTTCTAATTGTTTTCAATACCAATTACAAATATTACCTTTGTGAATGATTCTTTTACACCTCCTTTACAATCTAGGTTGCGACTGACTTCTGTTGCTTCCTTTACGACAGTCTCCCACGCTTCCCTAAGATTGTCAGACATCTTTTGCTCTTCTTCAGCTACCTAAAACAAAACAAGTAGCACCTCTCGCAAGACATAAGTAGACACACACTTTCACAAGAAAGTGAGGAATGTGTGCTCACATTATAAATCTGCAAAACACAAAAACAATACTGAAGCAACCTCAACCAGATTTAAACACATGCCATATGTCCATTATAAAGTGGACATACTGATTTGACAAGAGAGTCCGGACTAGATAGTCTCCAGACTTCCCTTCAAACCTCAACAATACTGTAATTCTGTAACAAGTCTTAAAAGGAAAAGGTTTGTCATTCACATGTGAGGAATCATGCCAAGCTCATATCTGAAAGGTATGATGAGACATGCACTTACTGCAATATTGTACATTGCAAGAGTTCTGTATCTCTCCCCAATGTCCAAGTATCTCAGTTCCACTTCAAGGGATATGCGTTTGACTGTGGCAAATGAGCTAAGGACAACTCTGAGATCGTCCAGGGTATTGGGAGATCTATTCACATTCTCTGACAATCTCTGTAAAAAGAAAAGATAATTTCCAGAATCAACACTGACAAAACAGTTAGGCAGAATTATAATAATGAGTCAAACACAACACACAAGCAAATAGCATGCCAGATTCATTTTCAGTCTGTGTGATAAAGATAACAAAAACCAAACTGAAGACACCTACCCAAATCTCATCTCGAAGGCTGAAGAGCTCCTCTCTTGTTAACTCATTAAGCAACTTCCCAAGTGACATCATCCAGCCTTTAGCATTCTCCTCCACTGCGGAGGCTAAAGGAGCCAGGTGAAGCCTGATAAATTGTTCATCTTTAATCAAGGGCTGCTGAGTCACTTCCTCAGCTACCTTCATGTGGAACTGCAAGCGCTCATCAAAGATAACACAAGCAGGCTTCTCTGCAGCTAAAGTGCTCAGGACTGTGCCTTTGTCTGATTTCCACAGCACGTTATACCTCTCCCATTGGTTCAAACACTTGTTGAGAGAAGCCAGGAGTTTCTGCATATTCTGAGTGATGAGAGCAGCCTGTTCAATTATCAGAGGGCTCTGGGAGACATCACTGTAAAAGCTGAAAGTGACAACTTCTTCTGCCTGGACGTGCTGAGGAGGGCATTCAATACATGTACCGTGCATCCATCGTATGAAATGCTGCAGTTTTAAAGACAGGGTTGGAAAACAGTTACCTTGTTGAGTCATTCTAGTTAAGTCATTCATAGAATCATTTAGGTTGAAAAGCCCTTTAAGATCATGGAGTCCAAGCAATCCAGGACTGTCAAGTCACCCAATAAATCATACATGTCCCCAGGTACTACATCTACACATCCTCCAGGAATGGTGACTCCACCACTTCCCTGGGCAGCCTATTTCAATGTGTGACAAATCTTACAGTGAAGAAATTCACCACTATTTAGGACACAATGTAGCAAGTGGTGTGAACGATTTCTCAAATCGATTGTTTTTCTGACAGCAAAAAGAGATCACACTTTCCCATCAACTTGAGAAGAGTTAATTTCATCCTAACAAAAATTTTCCATGCGTTACTCAATCTGCTTCTAAAATCTCTGCTGAGCAACAATATAACATGACAGAGAGAAAAAGGTTTTAGATCAAACAATCTGGATGAAGCAGTGGAGCAGAACAGCAAATCTGAGCACAAAAAGCACACTTCATCTAAATTAGCTCATTTCAGGTGACATCTGGAATCATTTGTCCATCAGCACAGGGCAGGAACATTGTCACATTATTTGGCTTCTTTTCAGGAAAGCAGTTCAATATGAAACAATTTATGCAGGAAAATACTGCTACATCATTGCCAGTAAGTTAGATACTTCATCTAGGTATTTGCTGTCCTCGATGTGTCCTAAATGCTCTTCTCCAACATTTTCTGAACTGCTTTTCTGCTGTTTTTAAGATGAAATGTAATGTAGAGGAGGCCACTCATGCTCCTTTTTGCACCAGCTTATTCATACATCAGAAAGCAACATCTGCAGTGCAACCTGAAAAGTACTTCCTTCTGGTGTATACTGATTTATAGAACCAATTCATGTCCTTTCACTGGCAAAACTGCTAAAATTAATCAGCAATTTTACCTGGGTAAAAATTGCATGGGTTTTTTTTCCCTTGATCATCAGTTTGTAAAATTAGAACAATGTACTGGATATTTTGATTCCAAGATAAAGCACTACAAATCTCCCCTTTGACACTTATGCTTACCCAAACATAAAACAAGTTTAGTTCATTATAATCACAAGCAAACTCTAGCAACAACAAAAAATCTTTATCAAAAATCACCTTAGTGACCTCAACAGTGTCTTGGATAGATTGCCCAGTTATTTTTTCAATCTCGCTGGCGTTAGGTTGCAGGGTTACCTCAGAATCAGATAAAACAGCTTCTATTTGTAACAACGGCGTATTTGCAAGAACAGTGGCATTAAAAACCTTTAAGTTCCTGAGAAAGAAAAAAAATAGTGTCAAAGATAGAAATAATCAGGTGCTGCCCCTGGGGAAATGCCCAAGAAAGGCTGCAATTATGAGGTGTTTGGTTAGATCTGCAAACTGAGTTACCACCGATTCCAGCTGGAAACTGATGTGTCTGGGAGCAAAAGTGTCCCACTAAACTGATTTCATGCAAAAGCTTGACTTGCTAAAAGAAGCTGTCAGAAGGAATGAATGGGGATATTTTGGTGCAAAAAGATCCTGGGACTATGGTCAACTCCACTGCAAGAGCCCAGACAAGAAAGCACAACAAACTCAGCTGAGCATGGATCAGAGTACAAAACATGCAACATGGGAAGAAGAGATGGATGGGAAGCTTAGACAGATATTACAACAGAGCTGCAATGCTGTCTTATAATAATTCCTTGCTTACAATAGAACCCTTCATAGTATCTTGCCACAGGATTGGCCTCAGCCACTGCAGAACAAGTAAAACCTTTGCTCTTGGACTCATGTCCCCTGCAGTATGGGAAGGCACCTGGTAGCCAGACACCAAGTTCTTGAAATTATGTTCTTTAGGAAAACAAAACTTTGATTTTAGAGATAAACCAGGGAAGGCAACTACACACATTGCAGAAAATGTGCCTTATTTCTCTCTTCTGCCAACAATATGCCAATAGCCATTTTCTCAGAATTTGGGTTTCCTCTGTAGCTTGTTATCAGTTCTCCATTATTCACAGGAAAAAAATCAGTAGAAATACAAATCTGCCACAAACTGTAAGTGACTGATGGGTTCAAACAGAATGTCAGTACACACAAGGATCAACAGATCCAGAAAAACCTGAAGATGACTGGAAGCCCATTAAAGCAAATAATTGACTTACTTCACAATTAACTGTGTCAACACCTGATAAATCCTATTTTCCCAGTATGCATAATAGGAAGCTAATTTTGGAGATTTGCCACTGTTTGTATTGGCAACTCGTCGTTCCACTTGTATTAGCAACTGTGGAACTGCAGAATACTTTCTAACCATGTGTTCCACATCTTTTGCTTGTTCACACTTAACATAATCAAAAAATTCTTTTGCTCCTGCAACAGATACAAAAAAATAGCATTAGTAATTGCAAAAGATGTAACAGCTTTATACACTGGAATAATTACCTGGGCTTTATTTGTGAACATGAAATTGATCTTACATAATGATAAAATGATCTTCACTTAGTCATGCTTAATTTATAAATATTTCAGCCCTCTGAAATACAGATTCTATGTGGACTCAATTATTTAATAGCAACCTTTTTACAACTATGAAGCGTTGAAAGAAATTTGATCCATCAACCACTCAAGGGACAGAGAGATCTGGCAGACAACCAGCTCACTGCCATTTCCATCTGAGGAACCAGTTCCATCCTCTGTTACACTGAATTATTACTATAACTTGTTTCGGTAACAATTAACAGTGTTTATCTTAGCAACTAAAACCATGAAGTGGCAGATAGAGAAAACTAAAACATCACAGAGCTTGGAAATGAAAACAGAAAGACTTACCAGGAAGTTTGTCACCATTTTTTGAATGCGGAAACTTAAAGAGATTTGTTGATTCTATAGACCGAAGTTTGCTGCTTATGTCTTCAGAAATGTTATGAATGTGATGGACAATTAATTCCAACTTCCCAATGGTTTGTGTACATTGGACAATAAATTCCCCAATACCTTGAAATAAATCACAACCGTTTGTTTTATTCTCTTTTAACAAGTATTTAACCAATGCATCAAAATTCTCACAACCAGATGTGTTTTATCTTTAAGAATCAACCAAGGTTCTGCAGAATCATAGATTAGATTTTTACTCAGCTAACCTAGCTCCCTTACGGCTCTTAGCTAAAGGTTCCTAACCATCTCCAGTGTTTTAAACAGAATGAAAACACAAGAAATACCCTCCTGGATCAGAATTTGTCTAACTTGCTATTCTGCTTCTGTGCCAAAAGGATGTATTATATGTTCTGCAATCATAAAAAATAGATTGCAGAACTGAGGAGAGCTTTTAAACTAAAAATAAATATCTAAGGCTATTTTTAAATAGTATCTCCATTACCTACGGACTTCCATGTGAGTCTTTTGTGTCCTGCTTTCAATATTGTCCGGAGTTCTTGGATATAGTCATCAAGAAGTTTGGTTTCTGCTTCATTCACCATTTCCATTAATTTGTGATAGCGATCCAGCACAGCTTTCAATTTACTTGTGTACCTAAGGAATGTAAGAAACACAAAACAACAAAACAAAAAAATGATGATTTTCTTGAGAAATAGCTTGAAACTCCATTAAAGAGCAGAGAATTTCCAACATTCTGTTCAGACTTCCATATAAAGCAAAATTTGCAGAACTAATCAGGAAGTATGTATTGACTATAAATGTAATTTATTTTCCACTGAAAACAAGAGTTTCATATGGCTCCAATAGTAGCTGGACAAACCTCTCCAGCCCCAGCTCAGAAAGTTATGGAGACAGCCTCAGTTTGAAGCACATAAGTGAACTGAGCAGTTGAACTTTAAAATCCAGTTAGGGACTTATTGGCACATCTGTGTGCTAAATGTCTGTGATAATTTGGACACAACTGACTTATTAAAGGCTGTACAGGAAGAAAGCAATAACAAGTTTAAATGAGCTGAAATCTAAATTACTGTAACAACTCATCACAAAACAAATTCTTTTCCTTGTTTCCTCGCAGAGGAGGAGTTGTTAATTTGTATAATTAACAACATTAAGGATGCAGAGAGTGCCAGAGAAAATCTTACCAGTGCAACATGGCCATTAGTAATTGTATCCTTAAAAAAATGCACTAAGGGCTCTCATATTTCCAAAATTTGATGACTCAGGGCCTGTTCCAATTTGGAGTGAAATCACTTGAAATTCTGCCATAAGTCTGTATGTGAGCAGATATTCTGTTACAGCCTTACCTAAGGTATTTGTCTTCCTGTAATGCCACAAATCTCGCTATTTCTGGGACTGGATACCCTAGCTGTTCCATGTACTTTGTTTCAATTATAATCTCTTCGAATTCGGGAGAAAAATTCAGAGTGAAGCAGACACTTTTCTTGGTGGTGACAGGCTCCTCTGTTGGAGAGCTCTACAACACAAGAAGGAGCAGCAGAAAGGAGGGGAGCACCAAAATGTTAAACTACAAGGTAAAGGTGAGCTTTTGGAGACATTTGATAAAGCAGCAGGTAAAAGTCAGAATTACTGACATTCAGAGCTTGTGGAAATGCCTTTAAAATTTGACAGCAGCCTCAGCATTCTAGGATTAGAAACTACACACAACTACCTTTCAGTTGTTGATCACAAGCAACAAACAAAATTACCTCTGTTTACACACTGCTGCAACCCATTACAACAGAAATCCCAGTGGAAATTCCGAGTGAGACAAAAGTTTAATAGGAACAGGACTCTGCAAGATCCCCACTGAGAATCTGCCTCTACCTAACTTTAGTTCCAAGTATTGTAGCAATGTCCCAAAAATGTACCAAAACCCAAAAATTAACAGGAACTACACAGCACAGAAGAACATTTAGAGAAACAACATTCAACCATTTGCCAGGTGATTCAGGAACTATGTCTTAAAAAGGACCACAAACAATTCTGAACTCAGAACTTTTTCTAAATCTGTGCTTAAAATATTAGTCTCAGAAAATACTCGCCGATCATCAGGTAGTTTTTAGTTCTTCTCCACAGAGAAGCCTGGCATATGATCTTCCTACATCTCACCTGCTCAGAAGTCTCTGGATCATTTGTTGCAGCCCCATCAGTGACAACAGTCAGTACTGTATCTTTCAGCAACAATGGAAGCTTCTGTTCTGTCCCCTCTCTCCACTGATGGTACTTTTCATCTTCATACTCTTTCATTTTCTTGGCCACTTGGAGGTATATTTGTTTCACCTAGAAATGAAAACCCTGTATAACTCATTTTAAAGACCATGAGGAATGTTGAACTAACCTGTCCTAATATGGTGTCTCAATATGGTTTCTGGTTTTTATTAAGTAAGAGAACAAGTAATGCCTTGTAATTAATGCAGGCACTGGAGAATTTGGGCTCTTGAATTATGTAATTGATTCCATCACTGTCTCCCTGGGAAACACTGGGAAGGTTCCAATCCAGTTTTCACATCTAACATGGCTCGCTGTGTGCAAAGACTTGGGACTTCCCCTCAAAGAGCACTTTCACATCTTTAGAAGTGAATAATGAAAGTATTTCTTCCTTCATCAAGTACCAAGAGACCCAACATACTTCCTTTCCACGTTCAGTAGCAAGCAACTCCTCTTCTTCATGGAATCGAATAATGGTGTGTTTGATCCGATGGAAAAGGGATCGAGACCAGGATATTGCTCCAGCCACTGGAGGATGGTTCTTGTACAGAGGTGGATTCTTGAGGTTCTCAACAAAGATTTGCTTAACAATTTCGACCTAGAAGAGAATAAAACATTTCAAAGAATCATTTTTCCGCTGTGTGTCCATGAGTGCTGTCTGATACACAGCACAAGCTCTGAAGCTAATTCCACCAGCAATATAAAATAATCTTTTGTCCTCCTTTCTCTACTTCATGGAGCTGCCACTATGGCAGCATTTTTGGTAAGATTACGTTTTTGTCATTAAGATCAACATTCTTTGAAATATCAAGAAAAAAGCTGACGTGAAAAGCTTTCCAATATACAGGCTTCTTCATGTCAGAAATTATTTCTGCCTTCCAAAGTCCATCACAAGAAAGCTGTAGGGTATAAAAGATCCATTTTCTCCAGAAGGTCTCCTTGTTGAGCTGCTGTTTACAAGGTGCAGGAATAGCCACAAGCACTCAGAGCACCTTCTGGTTCCCACAGAGTGTCTCACATGCACAGATGTGCACAACCATTTCAGCAAATTACCCAGACTATTTCTCCATTTGGCTTCAAAAAAAAAGGAGAGCATTTATCATGTTTATTAATAAAAGTTTTCAATCTTTTATACAGTAAATGACACCACACAGGTATTTAGACATAAACAGAGATCTATGGTTTTCATTAGGTAAAGAACTTCACGTACTAGATAAGAAATCCCTAAATTAAATACCTCTTTACAATATCGGTTCAAAACATCACTGAACTTCATCATGAGCTTCTTACTAATAGTTTCACGAATCTGGATGCGCTTGTACTTTAACAGCATGTCAAAAGCAGTTTCTGATGATCTAAAGGTCTTAAAAGATACATCAATAAATCTTTTGATCTTTTCTTCAATATCCTAAACAAAGAAAGAAAGCAAAGAAACCCTGTCACTTAGAAATTCATCCTGCAAAACCAGGAAAGGGTGGCAAAATGAAAATACTTTTTAATAATAGCAGTCAAGCTTATTTTTACTATTTTTTGGGAAACACACTATATGGTACTTACTGAAACATCTTCTCTAAATTCTTCCATAACCAATGCCCAGTCATGTGCACTTCTAATGCTAAAAGGGTCAAATGTCAGGTCTTCCATAGGACTAGTTAGTATATTTACTTCTTTCCGGAGTTCATCAATACCCTTTGGATTTTCTGACACTGTTATCAGTTCAGGAATAAATATATTGTAAAGCTCTTCAGTGACCTACCAATTCAGAAGAACATACCATAAAGCTTTCTTTTTAATATTTTTTTCTGCCACTTAACACATTATTGTTAAATTTTTCCTTTCAAAAATATCAACCACACAGATAAGGATCAGTTTGTGCTGTGATTTAAATTTCAAATATTGTAATACAAGACACTGAAAAAACACAGCAACAATCTACAGGCCCAGCACTTCAGTTGTTACAACAGATAATACTCAGTTATTAGTCCTTTTTACTCCACTTTTCACACAGTTTTCACACACACTTTATTGATGGACCATATTGCTAATTACCCCAAATTAAATTAGCCAAAGCACAGCATCTCTCCATTCATATGTTATTCTGCAATTAATACACAGATTCACAGATGGCTAGATTTTATATTATAGTACACTTAAACAGTATTTTATCTAACTCATCTCATTAAGCTGGCAACCCATGAAAATCACAAATCTGTGAAACAGTTGCTGCAAGTCTCTATGTTCATACCATGTACACAGTTGCACTTTTCCCCACACAGTACCTACAGAAGAGCTATTCCATCTCCAGCATTAAACAGAGTTTTGCTGGAATTAAAGGCATCACTCAGGTCTTAAGCACATAACTAAAGGCTGTTAACAAGTCAACATCTACAACACAAAAGAATCTCCTCTACAGAAAAAGACAGTGATTGTACAATCTCTTTATTTATTGTCTATATTACTACCTGAAAAATATCATGCAGATCTTGACAGATTGAAGCCATGTAATCTGTTTTTTCAAATAAACGTTTCACGTCAAATTTCCAGTATCGCTCACTTCCCGATTCCCCAACTTGTGTACAAGTAGTAAAATAACATTTCTTCCAATGTTCAAGAGTGTTTTTGGCTTCCGTTATTCTAATTTTTGCAGCAGCTATATCTTCTCTATTAATCAAATCAACACAGTTATTATAGACAGAAATACTATAGATAAAAAAATCGTTTCTCAACCGGAATAATATAGCCTGGTTTAGCAGCATCTAATTGTACAAATCTAGGCAAAACTTGCAACTTATTTTCAATGTGATTTTGAAAGGAGACATTATTTCAGGAGTGATTTTGATTACATTTATGCCACTTTTTTACCACTGTAATCCTATTTATTGTTTTATGTCTTTTCAATACAAAAAGAGCACAAGCACCTATTTCTTCAGAGCTGATTTGGTAATTTATGAAAATTACAAAATAAACTTACTTTTAATTGACCTTCTAATACAACTTCAGATGATTGAAAAATGCTGTCATCTCTTTGGTGGAAGTATTATCTGCTGCACTTCGTGTAAGACAAGCAAAGCTTTTAATAAACACAGCCCAGTTAAACAGGAATCCAGCACTTACTTAAACAGTGTGCTCAGATCCACAACTCTGCGTGCTCTTTCAGAAATCTCCCATGAAATCCTTTCCAAGAAGGGCACCATGCGTTCATCCCTGTTGTAGTGCCGTGACATGATCCACACAATTCTCAGGGCATTCAGCAGGGAAGGGATTACATTCGAGATAACTTCATTCCCAGTGCCAGTTGATAAATTCTGTGAAATGCGTGTTGTGGATAAGATGTCAGGAAAACACACAAATTCACAATCAATAAACTAATATTTATTCTGTGCGTAGTTCAAGTTAAGAAAGTGACATTATTAAATAAATAACCTGGTCAAGGAGACACGCTGGTGCCTAAACAACGCACATGGTTAAGGATGTGCAAATCTGCATCTTTTGCTCCAAATTATTTTAGTTCCCATCTCAATATTCTTGTTTCAATGAAAGCTGTCCCTGGACTGGTTTTGGCTCAACTCTTTATTTAGATGTTTGGATGACTTTCAGTATAATGTAAACTCAAATATTAGAACCACTGAAACTCAAACAAAATAAGCAACTCTTTTTTAAAATTAAATATAATTTGTCAATCTAGGGTTATCGTGATTGCTGATAAAAAGTGACAAAACAAACAAGAGGTGATTACATCAACAGAAAAACCAAACTCAGATAACTACAGTTCAAACTTCACCAAGTTTCCTCAAGGACAGGTACCTTCAAATGGCGTTCGAGAGTTGAAAGAAACTTAGCACTATCTTGAGCTTCCATGTGAAGTTTTTTGAGGTCACTTAAGACTATCTGTAAATCTCCAGTACACTCAGATTCAGCTTCCTCTAATATTTCCAAGACTTTCTGCACCTCTGGACGCTTTATCTGTTCAGTGAGAGCAGTTAAAGTAGCATTTTTCTCACGCCAGAGGGCAAGCTCTGCGAGCGGACCATGACCCTACAAGTCATGTGGAATCAAATACAAAAATATAAATTACCATTAGCAAGAGTGAAAATTTATAACCAGATTATTTTTTTGCAAGAAATCAAAAAAATATAATTGTCTATTTAAAAATAATTACTCACTGCAGCTTTTAGTATTTCACGGCTCTTTAGAAAAGTGCAGATAACAAAAGCCCCTCTGTTTTTCACAGTTATCCTGTGTAGGTAGGATTTGCAGTGAATTACTTCATGTTTTATTTATATTCTACTTCCCAGAGCCACACAGTTCCTCACTAATTTTGTTCTACTTTTCAAGAAGTAGTACATGGTTTTCCAACAATCAAACATGAAGAGGAATTAAAAATTAACACAATTCTTGGGGGGAAATGAAGCAAAGTCTGCAGGAATAAAAGCATCTTGGTGTTCTGGCAACATTACCTGTGGAACCTTTTCCAGTTGCTCCTCCAGAACTCTGGATATTAATTTCTGCCAGCTCATTGCACAGCTTTTCAGAGCCTGAATGACTTCTGGAACTGTGGCAAGAACAGTCACTTCTCCATCTAGATTTATAGTTGGCATCTCTAGTTTCATATGTTCTATTGGAAGAAAATGCACATAGAATGAACTGTCTTTTTCCTACAGCATTGGTAATGTGGCACCACTGGAGTGGCTTTTGCCTGCCCTCTTATTGGCTACCTGAGGACAGACAACACAGCACCTGCTCTGCCTATCTGAAAACAGGGCAAAATAGAGTCAATATTCTGACAGTTAACACAGTACAAACAAATATATATTCCTAGAATAATGGAAAAGCTCTCAGCTTTCAAGTCTTAACCCAATCTCTAACTATTAAAAATTAGGAACAGGGCTTTACTGAAGGTTATCAATCTGCCTATTGTAGGCCAGTACACTCTCCTTTGTGGCGTGACAGCAGTCCCTGGCAGGGAAGGGACATTAAACAATATGTGAAAGGCTGGTTTGACCTTCACTTTCTATAGCCTGCTATGGCCTGAGTCCCCTGAAATGATGAGACATGTCTACCCCCTCTCCTACTCTTAATTCCAAACTGTTAGAAAGACTTATCACTGATTTAATCCATTTCTCCATGCTGCCTGCTATGCTTCAGGGTGGGAAAAGTACCACTGGTATCAGCAGAGAAACTTTAATCACCACCAGAGCTTCCCCTGAAACTCTATTTTTTATTCTACATAAAGCCATTCTCAGGTGAACCTCTTTCTATTGCCATGCACTCTAATCACCACAGTGCTGGCAGAGGCAAAACATTCATCTCACCTGGTATAATCACCTGAGTTTCATTCCTCGTTGGAGTTTTAGAAGATTCCACAGACCGTCCTTTCTTTTCTTCAGATTCAATCTCGGATAAACTTTTTTCCTCAGAATCTGTATCACTATCTGAATCCAATAAAGTTTTCTGACTCTGCTGCTGACCAGAGGAGAGAGCTGGTGAAAACTCATGGGATTCAAACAGGTGCCATAGATTAGATGGTTCATATTTAAAAAAAAAAAAAAAAAGTCAGCTTAGTAGCAATTCACTTAAGCATTGGATATTGCTCTAAAATTTAATTTAAGTGTGTCTCCTTCCATTTCACCTCTTTAGCATATTCTCTCTGCCTCAAGTTCTGCAGGGGAATGGCTCCAGCACACCTTTATGAAAGTCTAGGAGCACAGAAATAAAGGTGTCTGGTGTCACACTCTTAAATGATTCTCAGAGAGGAAAAATGGGGAAACAAAATATCAAATAAGGATTAACAAAAAACCTTCATTTTGGCACACGAAGGTTACTTATTAAATATTAATATTTTTTATGCATAGTCCATATGATCAGCAGAATACTAGACAGGCAAATCAGTCCTGGAAACATTCAAGACTAGATATATAAAAGCTGTCACACATTTACCTGTGAGATGGCATTCTTTAGCATCAAGAGAGTATCATCAGTTAGCATACCAGACTTTATCACTTGAGGAAGAATCTCATTAGCTTCAGTCAGGTTATTAGGTACAGGAGCTCTTTCTAAACAGTATACAAACAATTAGAATAAATCTAATTAATTGATAGGGAAAGTATAAAGCATAAAGTCCTTATCATAATAAGTTAAAACTCCAGTAAAACACTACTAGGTTTGGTGCAAGTCAAGATCAAAACTACTGCTTTTAGGTTTTAGTAGTGCAGATGCTTTTTCAGAAAGTGCAGAAAATACTTAATCATCATCACCTGGTTCTAATTCTTAACAACCCAGCCCGATAGTTAGAAAATGGTTTTCTGTTCAAAAGAACAGAGGTGTTGATTTGAACTCTTATTCTACAGGCATATCAGGAAAATCTTGCACAAAACTGCCATTAAATTACCAAGCACCCCTGATCCCTGGTTCTGAGTGTTTTCCTACCCAGTTAAATAAGTCGGATGTGCACTACCCTGAATCCTAGTCATTACCGTATCTTCTCAATGGGAACTGCTGCTTAACGCAAAACTGAAAACACTGAGGCTACAGTTCTTCGGGGCACATACCTTTGGTGTCTCTCAGAAAATAAACAGTAAAATCTGACACAAATTCTTCAGGAATTTCATTAAAAGCCACATAGAAACGCTCGCTCTTGCCACCTGTATCGGCACAAATGCAAATTGGGAGGAAAGCATGATATAACACTGCAAAGGGATTATGTAAATCCCACCAAGGTACAAAGAGAGGGGACAAAATTCTAGAAATGGGCGGGATAGAAGGGGCTCGGGAGGACACAGCCCAAGGGATGGAGAGGCAAGAAAAGGAGTAAGGACAGGGGCCATGGGGCTACGGCTCAGCAGATGGGACATGGACGAGCCTGAGGAAGTTGGGGCTAGACGGTGCCCAGGGAGAACTCAGCGGGACCCTCTCCCACCGCCTCCTCACCGTCCTGGCCGGGCCGCTCGGTCCGCAGCAGCAGCAGCGCCGTGCCCGCCCCGCTCGCATCCTCGGCGCCAAGGTCGAAGAAGCGGAGCACAACCTGCGCTTCCTCGCCGCGGCTCAGCAGCTCCTCGAGAGGCGCCGGGTCGCTCAGACCCAGCAGGGCGAGCGCTCGGTCCCGCAGCCACTGCAGCCGCACGTCGTTCAGGCCCATGGCGGCAACCGGCCCGACGCCTCCCGGTGGCCACGGCAACAGTGCGGGGAGGAGCGACGGCCGCTGCCCGCCTTGCGCCCGCTTCGGGAGGCTCGGCGCCCGCCTCAGGAGGCGCCTCGTGCGGCAGTGTTCTCGTCCAGAGCCCGCCCCCCGCCACCCCTCACGGGCGGTGCTTCTCCTCGGCACTGGCCGCTCGTTCCCCTCAACAGCAGCCGCCCCTCGCGGGCACTAGTTCCCTCGGCACCAGCCGCTTCTTACGGCCGCTCGTTCCCGTCAACACCGGGCGCCCCTCACGGCCTCTGGTTTCCTCGGCACCAGCCACCCCTCAGCCGCTCGTTCCCCTCAGCACGAGCTACCCCTCTCGGGCACTGGTTCCCCTCAACACCGGCTGCCCCTCACGAGCGCTGGTTCCCTCGGCACCCGCCGCCCCTCGCGGCCGTTCCTTCCCCTCAGCACGAGCTACCCCTCACGGCGGCTCGCTCCCCTCAGCGTCCGCCGCCCCTCACGAGCGCCCGTTCCCTCGGCACCCGCCGCCGCTCGCGGCCCTTCCTTCCCGCCCCTCACGGCCGCTCGTTCCCCTCAACACCGACCGCTCCTCATGGGCACTAGTTCCTTCGGCACCCACCGCCCCTCGCGGCCGTTCCTTCCCCTCAACACCAGGCACCCCTCATGAGCGCTGGTTCCCCTCAGCGCCCGCCGCCCCACACAGCCGCTCGTTCCCCTCAGCGCCCGCCGCCCCACACAGCCGCTCGTTCCCCTGGCACCAGCCATGCCTCAAGCCGCTCGCTGCCCTCATGAGCGCTGGTTCCCT
This sequence comes from Entomyzon cyanotis, assembly GCA_024500445.1. Lineage (NCBI taxonomy): Eukaryota > Metazoa > Chordata > Aves > Passeriformes > Meliphagidae > Entomyzon > Entomyzon cyanotis. The sequence continues at coordinate 2,200,461 of JAKEPQ010000852.1, forward strand.
CAGCGCCCGCCGCCCCTCACGGCCGCTCGTTCCCCTGGCACCAGCCATGCCTCAAGCCGCTCGTTCCCCTCAGCGTCCACCGCCCCTCATGAGCGCTGGTTCCCCTCAGCACCCGCCGCCCCTCACGGCCGCTCGCTCCCGTCGGCGCCGCCTGAGGCAGGGCAAGGCCTACGGACAAACACAGGGCCCGCTCCGCACAGCGCAAACGAGGCTTTATTGGGAATTCGTATGAAACAAGTGCAAAATTTAATTTGTGCTGTTCGTATGGCACAGATGTTAAAGTACCATGGCAATATCATATCCCCATTTTCACACTGATACAAAAATAATATAAAACGACCCCTGTCCACCTATTGCGGTATGAATTAGGTTCTACAACAGCAGGTAGCTGTGTGTCCTTAGAGCCAAACAGAAACAGGGATCGAGGCCAAGTCTTTATTCCCTGTGAAAAAGTTATTCCTCACTACAGGGGGAAAAAGGAGAAGTAACACTTCTAATTCTGCCTTCTTCCATTGCATTAAATATAAATATCAGTGTGGCTTCCGAAAGGTTGAAGTAGTAACTCCAGGCAGAACCCAGAATGAACAAGTAACATTTCCAGTGCAATTTTAAATATGGCCAAAATAGAGAACGTTGCATTGGTGTGTATAAATTTACACTTCATAATCATCCTGGAATACATTATGAAAACAGACACTGCTTCTATTGCATTGTTGAATGGTTCCCAAAGTGTACAGGATGCAGCTGGGTTAAGTATGGGATTAGTTATGAATGTTTAATATAATGAAAAGTCTTTCAGATAACTTAAAAGTAACCATTCAAGAAAATAAAGACTCAAAAAAAAAAAAAAAAAAAAAGCCTACATGGGTTTCAGGACAAGCAGTAACAACTTTTTTTTTTTTTTAAGAATAAAATTAATTTACAACATTAGTTTATCAAGAAAAATGTACATTTTATATCTATATATTTTACAAAATGCTCCAGATCTGCTATGTTTTTCTATGGGAGGTATGTTTTACAGAATTATTTGGCTGCATTATAAGGCAATCAGTGAAAACCACTTGGTTCCACAAGAAACCATTCATAGGCAAGATCCAATCACGCAGTTATTTGCAGACAATTCCAAACATTTCTGCTGACAGCAGCCAAACTATAATGCACCATCTTTATTAAAATGTAAAGAAATGTGCTTAAAAGAGAAAGGCGTAAACTTGTATCCTCCACCGGAGTAGAATTTGTTCTGAAATTCCACCCTGAAATGAGACAAGAAAACAGAATCTGTACATGAATTCTAAATGAGTTGTCAAGGGACAGAACTGTGCAACACAAGAGGCTAAACAAAACCAACTCTAATCCTCTCACTTGTTTTCTGTGCACATATTTTAACCTTCCCATTGCAGTCCCAGGCTAACTCCACATTTCTCAGACACCCAAACGCACTAGACTGGGCTGCAATGGCTCATTTCCTGCTTCTGGCTTACTAGTTTGTTTCTGAGTGAGTTGTAGTTAATTGTTTTGTAAACATGCAGTATCATGAAGACAATCTGTCATGCACATAGCTCTGCCTCCTGTCTTTGGACAATATACACCTTAGTTCAAACTGTAAATTTCATCAGGTGTCAAACTAAACATGCTCTGAATCCACTCCAAAGTGCAGAGCTTGTGATATTAAGACTAAGAAAATATTAAAATGCTTACAGGTTGGCAGCCCCACTCACTAATATAAATGTTCTGTTGAACCAAATAAATAAATAGACTGAAACCCTACAGTGAGACAACCAGACTGAAATTAAAAATGCTTATCCAAGGTACTAATAGTCTACATTATGAAAAGCTGCAATACCACAAATCAAACATAGCTGTATTTTGTGGATGTGGTTGAAGTTAAAATGCATCATAAGCCAATGTAATATTTTAATCTATTGAAAATATTCCAGAGGAACAATCAAATTCAACTAACAAGCCATTTATATAATATGGTTTAATAAATCTACCACGGCAGCAATGAGGGTGTTTTTTACACTTCCCCTTTCTAATAAAACACCCAAAGTTTTGACACAAAAATTCCTTTTACACTAGCCAGTATATGCTGGAATATAGAATGGTATATATATATAGTGGTATATAGAATGAAATGAACGTACCAATGAAGTCGTATAGCATGGAGAAAAGCAGAAAGCCCCTCCATGACCAGCAGAATAAAAACTGTCAGCACAGCAAAGAATGCCAGAACAGGGATTAGCAGCAAGACACCGTACTTCGTATCCACACGGAGACCCACTCTCATCACCATCTGCCACAGAACTTCTGATAACTCTAACAAAAACCAGAAAGTTTTCTTAATTAATATTGATACTGAGGACATTCACCCACTGAGCCACTCTGACCTGTTCTTTTTAGTTTAACCAATATTACAATAACCAATATATCCAATATTATCCATTGCTGAACAAGGGAACTATAAGCAATCCCCCACTCCAGAGAGCTGCCCCAATCCCCTCAAATGTTTGAAGATACATCTCAGTGTCAAAATCAGATCTACTGAGAGCAATATTTTACATAAAGTCACAATTTTAGTTTGGAGGCTTCCATAGGTCATGATTACTTTAAATAGGGATTTTTTTTAATTAAGAAAAAGTGTATTTCATAGTAGTATCACTTGAACAGGCCATCCTCCCTCTAACAGCATTAAAAATACAGATGTCAGAAAAAAAACCCCAAAAATATCAAAAAACCCACCCCCACTTACGTGCATGGGCAAGACTTAATGCCCAGAGTCTCAGGTATGAGGCTGTGTTAGAGATGCATCCCAGACAGTATTCAATGGTATGAATTGCTTGATTCATAAAAACATCTGCAAAATTCAGCTAAAAAATAAAATATATTTGCATCAATTTTAACAACACAGAGAACAAAACATGAGAGAACAAAAACATTCAGCTGCAAATCTTAATCACATGGGAGCAAAATTCCATTGAAAGATCATAAATTGACTTCATAGCAAGTAAAAAAAGCGTGCCATGTAGAAGATCTTTATTACAGAGGTAACATTAAAAAAAAAAAAATCAGATGCTACAGCAATAAACCTCATCACAAAATGTAATCTGCAGACATAGAAAGACTTTTGTCCAGATGAAAAGCCAAGATTAATTAGCAGGAAGCTGGGCAGTCATCACCTTGCCTCAAGTTCAAGAGCCATAAAACCCGATAAACCCCAGGATTTTTATCCCACTCTTCAATTTAAGAAAGCCTCTTAGATGCAGTCTTATTTGCAAATAAAACACTCTATCTGTTCTCTGCTACAGACAGGTTGTGGTTTACTGTAGCAGTCTGAAAATACCAAAAAATAATGATAAAATTGCAAGAAATATAAGTAAACTGCATTTGGGCATCAAAGTCTTTGTAAAGGCTCAGCTGAGTTTCTTCAAAATTTCTCAGCATGCAGTGTACAGGTTGTCTGTTGACTTCCCACTTCTAATTTGTTTTTAAGGACATACAAACTAGAGATTAAGTAAAAACATTACCTCCTCTGCATCCCCCTCTCTGTGCCCACTGTCTAAATGGCTGCTGCCTTCTTCGACATCATGACATGACAGGAGGCAAAGTTCTTCTTCACTTTCTTTCCGGATAAGCTTGTAGCCACTCTGGAAAATGCAAATGTATTGTCTCTTCAAGCAGGATGCCACTGTCATTTTTTAAATTTACTTAGACACAGGCAAAGGCAAAAAGATTTAGAGGAACAATTACGTATTTCAGTCCAAAACTTTCCAAACTGAGCAGAAACTGCAGTGATAGGACAAGGAGTAGTGGGTTCAAACTGAAAGAGGGGACATTTAGGTTAAATATACAGAAGAATTTCTTTCCTGTGATGGTGGTGAGGCCCTGGCAGCTGTGGCTGCCCATCCCTGGAAGTGCCCAAGGCCAGGCTGGACAGGGCTTGGAGCAATGTGGGATAGTGGAAGGTGTCCCTGCCCATAGCATGGGGTTGGGCTGGATAATCTAAGTTCCCTTCCAACCCAATCTGTGAAATACCCAGTAAGGACGTCTCTCTGCGCAATACAACACCAGCTGAACTCTCCCACACTGAGGAAATGTGCAAGTGTCTTTCAGGACTTACCCTGTACATCCTTATGCCTCGGCCTCCGCTGTGCAACCAATATAAATACAGTGGTTTACCAAGAAGCATAACAGGAACACAAAGAAAAGCAACACTAAGTAAAAACTTCTGCAGAGGAACCTGTTTGAGAGGGGGGGAAAAATCAGATTAGATCACAAAATCCAAAGTAGGAAAAGCTTTTCCTTTAAAGCTTTATCTGCATAGGGAACACAGGATATCCAAAAGCATGGAAGAACATTACTCACCTGGCCACTGAAGAAGCTCTTTGTTTCACCACTAGGAAACAGGAACATGTTAATAAATTGAATCAGAATACTGGGGGCAGATGTCGAGTCCTCTGCAGAATATGCCAACCATTTAAAGAAGATCATAAACACCAGGTAGCCAAATATGCACAACATGAACAAAAGTTCAGGAATAAAAACCAAATAAATATTATATGTCTTCTTGAAATGTCTAAAAGATAGAAATGGGGGAAAAAATTAAAAGTAAGTTTTACAAAGAAAGATCAACATGCCCCAAATATGATTTCAATAAAACAAAGCACTTTTAAACACCAAGACTGACATTACAGTCCAGAGCTAATCTATTTTTATTCAGTGAAATTTTAATCTGGTATTTCAATGGAAATAAAGATGCCTGTAAGAGGCATGTATCTTTATTTACCAACAAGTGAAATAAAGTCTTGTATTAATTTATCTTGGGATTTTTGGCATAATACTGAACCGTCACCTTACGTATGTGAAGGAAGACCTCTCAATTATTTTCTTTTTTTAAGAATAGTTTTCACAATTAGTATTATTCTGTTTTTAAAAAAATAATTCCAGTTTCTCTTGCAAGATTAATTATCATAATTCAAGACTTGACAAAAAATACAATGTTAGTAATATTTTAACTTCTTGTACTTACAAGTGGTTAAACAGCCCCAATATAACTCCAAATGTCATGTGAGTCACTCCAAAGATCACAGACATTTTCATTTTGAATGAATTTAAAAAAGTGAGACGGTTGCTAGCCAAATTCCATATCTGAAGAAGAAAACACCAAACCAGCATTAAAGAACACCATAAAATAAGGAATAAACCAATATCCTTTTTCTACTGGAGACCAGAATTCTACCTCAAATGGGGATCACAACTGAAGTTTGAATTTTGTGAAAATAGTTCTGTCTTTGACTTGTCAGAAGAAAAGGTCTTGTTGAATGGAGAATGCAAACAGAAATGTATTTTTTCATCGTAAGATTTATATTACTTTTACACATATCAAAATCTAATGTACAGACTGATCATCACAAGTGGATAACTAAAAAGTAAAACTAACCGGATCAATTCCAAAGGGATAGGCTCCATTATAGACACCAGAAACATTTGGATCCAATGCTAAATACTGATTAGACTTCAGATCCTCAAGGCTGCAGGGAAAAAAAACCACATTCAGATTTGACACTTTAAACACATTGGTAACATATACTTCCAGTTCTGCAGGATGCTGCTCCTGCTTTCCTTGACCCGACTCACCCACTGTCACACTTTAAAAGAGTAAAAGGATTTCTAAGCACAAAGTTCCTGACTAATAAAAACAACAGCAAAAAAACTCATCTAGAACCTCACAATCTAAGCTTAAGTCACCCTGTCTTTCAAAAGAAAGTTTATGGATTTTATTCCACATTCCCCTAGAACTGGAAGTTTCATTTTAAAAGTTCACTATTTGCTTTTGTATAAAATGCACTATCAAAAACCCAAAGAATAATTGCTACCTTTTCTCTTCTTACATTTGGGGAAGTTTCCACTTTATTTTCATATAGTTTTTCATTATGACAGCACATACAACCCGTTCACACTTTAACCAAAGCCAGTGGTCTTGGCTATTTTAAGCCACATCCTGTTTTGTAAGGCACCATGAGATGCAAGCTGCAAACATTTAAATACCAAAAGGGCCATGACACCTCAAATTAATGAGGTTATCCCACCCTGAAAAAAAGTCGATTTGACAATTCACATAGACTTTTTTTTTTTTTTTTTTTACTACCAAGAAAAGCTGTGCAGAGACTAATTATTGCCAGGTAATTAATTTACTTCATTAATAGCTAATTTCTTTTAGTAGAGGCTTATGTTGCTCAGTTATTAATTTCAGAAGCGTGACCTAGGACAAATTCCTCCAAAACTAGACCTGCGTTTTCTATTCCTCTGAAAATCTTTATGTAAACATACACACACACCCCCCCTAGAAAATGTATTAAATGGAGACAAACTAAAACATCAATGTAAAGACAAACCACAATAGGATAGTTAAAACATGTGAACAAAAGGGTAAAGCTGCTACAGGAAATACAGCTCTGGTTTAATGGTATAGCAAACATGCTACTCACCGCCAAACCTTCTGTTCAAACATTGCTGAAACATTCCATCCAGATCCAAATATATTTATTGACTTTGAAAAACAGTCATTATAGATCAATCCAGTGTATATAGAAAACAGCCCCATTAACAATATCACATATCGGCCTTCATATAACATTTTCATTATCTGTAAGTATTGGAAAAAAAGAAAATATAGAGAATATCATCTGTTATGTGAGCAACTGTTAGCTACATGTGTCTAAGAGAAAAACATTTTTGGACACACAAAGACTTCTAAAAACTAAAATTTTTTTGTGAACAGTTGTTAAGGAATATGAGCTCCCTTGACACACACTGAGACTTTTCTCATTGGCATCCTTACAGTAAGGAAGTGTCTTTTAAAGCCATTTCCTTCCTGGGACTACTTTACAAGAAATTACACATTTGCAGCCATTCTTAATTGAACATAATCCTAATGAGAGATGCAGGTGTTCCTGCATTCCAACCTGTATGATTAAAAATTAGCTAAGATGAAGTTTAATAAATTTCAAACTTCCAACTCTTCTTAGCAACAATAAAAGATGGAATTTGAAAAATTGTTTTCTCCTTATATTGTCACTGTAACTACATTCTGGTAAAACCCATCACTGAGTAGCCCTGGTAGAAGGAAAGACAAGCTTAAAAGTATCAATTTTTGTTTGTCTTTCATTACAACTTGATTATTTCTGCTCTTTCAAGGAAAGTGAATAGTTTAAGATATTACATAAATCTCAAGGATAATGGAGGCTTTAAACACACAAAATTGTAAAAGAATGAAAAAACCTAATTAAATACATATGCAAACAACAGTACTTTTCAAAAACACAGTGACTATTCAAGTGACCTGGATAAATGAGATGTAAATAATTTTTAATTCCTTTTACCTCATCCTGTGCTCTTTTTAACCTAGGGTGGTTTTCATACAGTATTGTCAGGAGTGCAAATAAAAACATGAGCAGCCCATGTCCGAAATCTCCAAACATAACCGCAAACAAGAAGGGGAAAGTGATGATGGTATAGAGAGCTGCAAGGGCAACACAACAGATTTCAGGCACAGCACAACAGATGATGTTCTGTCTGCATTATCCCCAAGCAATTCCACACTTAAATTTCTCAAATTTTTTACATTTGAAAGACATTTCATCCCCTACTAATAGACCTTTTCCCCCACACTGTAGATTTAACTCAGTTTAAAACTTGTTTACTGTGTATACATTAGTAATGACAATTTCACAGTTGAGCAGCATCTGACAATTGTGAGGATAGTAATATGAGGCCAGGAAATAAAACCCAAACAAACAGTTCTTCCTCTGTGGGTATCTCAGGTCTGTATCATAAGGTACATTCTCCTGTGCAGAATGACACAGTCAACACAGCTACAAATATATATTAAAGTGGGCTATACAACAAGCTGAATTTTTCCAGTGATGAGCTCCACACTTCAGTAAGGTCAATAACCATTAGCAGATGGGGTTTTTTTCCCCTAAATATTTTCCTTACCCAAAGTAAAACACATAAAAGAAATATTATACAGCTATTACCACTACCTTTAATGCTAAAATAACTCAGCAAAACCAAATCCCATCTTGCTTCTTGGAGCATTTTTTGTGCTTTTGATGAGCTACTGAAATTTTAGAACAGCTACAAACAAACAGAGTAACTGTCACCATTTGGCCTTTGCCAGTGTCCAATTCAGCAAGGTATTAATGCAAGCAGACAATGACAGCACAGCTCAGAGTTCAGCCTTCAGAAGGACCAACCTGGATTAACTTCCCCATAGCTTCCAACTCCGTAAGCATCAACAATGTTCTGGAACCCTGAGGTGAATTTATTGGTACGTATCAAAGTTGGAGGAGGTTGTGTTGTGGGGATGGTGTTCATGAATGAGGAAATTGTAGCTCCACTCTTCCTCTAAGTGCAGACAGAAGATAGATTTGTGTAAGATCTCCATTAATCTAACTGAAGGGAAACCAACACAAGGGAACTGGCACCTTCTGCATGACTGCAGTTAGCACTGTGGGCCCAGCTGGACTCAGGTCCAACATAGAAATTATTCAAGAAAAAAAACCCACACAACACTAAATAAAGGCTCTGCTTATAAAAAAATGTTTTATATAGAGACCCACATCTGTCTGTGCCTACTTTTAGTCTATTTTTAATAATTATTTTCTTTCCTTATCTGTATAGTTAGTTCAAGACAAAAGCTTTAACATCAGTGAGCATTCAGAGTGACTTACTGAGCCTTCCTCCAACGCATGGCGCAAATTCTGGAGATCAGCCACTGGACACCAAACCTCAGCAATTAAACATTTATTTGTGACATCAAAACTGCACAGGTTGAGGACATGGTAAATGGCTTTCATCTTCTTCACTTGGATAACCCAAGTATAGATGGATTCTGATGCTTTATACAAGACCTGGCGCAGGTACTCCTCAGTTTTATTCAGCACCTTTGTTTGAGAAAAAAACAAAGATTTCCCTGAGAATGTGACAGTGGTTGTGTTGACCACAGCAAGAGCACCTCATATGTGTCCAGTGCTGGGCCATGTTTTTAGGAGGGCAAGCAAACCTCTGCTGAAAACAGAAGGCAATGCCAAGTGCTGTGAGCTTTAACAGATACGTACTACGCGAGACCAGGGACACGATTTACTGTCATATTCAGCTCTGAAGCTGTATGTATGTTAGAAATATGTATTTAACAGTGATTTATCAAATGATTTCCTATGGTGCAACAGCTCCAGCAAAAGGAAATCTGTTCTTCACTCACAGTTTCAAGATCCTGAATACGAACATTGAGTCCTTCGACCACTGCCTGGCGCTCCTCAGTGGTGTCTGGGTAGGGGTAGACATGACAGCGATAGCTGCAGGAACACAGGTCTGTGTTAAAAAACCAAACTCAGCCAAAACACATCACCCAAGCCCCTGCCACAGTCAAATCTGCAACACACCATTTAATAACCACAGAACAGATCAACTCAGAGGCAGTATTTTGCCTGTACTTAGTAAAGACTGCAAGTAAAACGACTAATATATTTATTTGTACACTGCATAATTATAGAGCTGGATGCAACAGGGGGAGAAACAAATTTAACTTCAAAAACCTTGTCTAATAATCAACACTTATAAGAAAGGGATGCAGGGGGAAAACAACTAGAAAATAACCCAGGTATAAAGAAATTCCATATATTAGTATTACTTCTTACCAGTCACAAATCTTCTTAACTTTTTGGCCAATTTGTTCCCCCCAGTAGGACACTAAAAAAACAGCCCACTTTGTGGTTTCACCCTAAAAAACCATAAGAAGTAAAGCTGATGAAGTTTAACCAGCAACTCCACTGTGACATAATCATAGAGCAAAATAATAAAGCAGAACAATCAGAAAAAGCTGTCTTAGAAGCATTAACCTTTCATCACTTTAGTGAAGATTAAACAATAAAATTCAACTGTATTAATATCTCTCTTTTTTTTTGAGAAAACCGGAGAAAGTTTCCAGGGAAAAATCAAAGAAACATTGTATTTTACTATCTCAGAATTCTTAGTAAGAAAAGAGTCAAGAGTCTTAAAAACAGATAACAAATTAGGATCCAGTTAAAAAAAAAAGTGACAGATTAGGCTGTTATAATTGCTGATTTACAAAAAATTAATTTTGTAAGTTCACAGAAAAAACTTCACAGAAAACTAGCTGTACTTGACTCTTTCTTAACTATTGAATGAACAAATGAAATGGCTATTAAAAGGCAATGCACTGTACAGACCTAGTTAATAAATATCCAAGCAGCCACTTATGCCACGTATTTTGATCAAGGTGGCCAGTCATAAAGTCATTCCTATTCCACAATAAAGTTCTGCACTCCTCAAGCTGAACCACAACAAATTAATTGCCACTTCTCTAACCTCAAATTTTAAAGTTTTACAAACTCCAGTACTTTAAAATAGTTTTTTCTCCAAGGACACTGGGAAGTAATTTCCATTTACTGCTGGCAGACCTAAGCAGCAATACTTTTAAATTACATGAAAAGTACAAACAAAATAAACTGATCACTACAAAGTTTACTCACTGTATCTGGATCTTCCAGAGCCTTATCCAACTCTGCATAGGTAAGAAAGGGATAGCCTTTACAGACTCTCCACAGCATTTTTTCAAATGCTTCAATTTTTGCTATGTGAACTAACCCAGATATGAATCTATGGAAAAGGAAAAAATTGAAATATAAGATAAAATCCACAAGAAAAGAAATCTGAAATTCAGAATAAATCATCACAATAATTTAACATCTGCCATGGCAAAGAAAGGAAGAATCACCCTGAACAGGAAGTAATTGGTATAGAAAATACCAGTTGGTATTTAAAATTTTGACCTGCAAAATAAACAGACTGCAGACGTGAGCACACAACTAGAATTACACCTAACTGGTTATTTCTGTGATAGTGGGATTATTTATTTTTCCTGGGCAAGATACCCTCCCATAACAATGCCACAGACAACAGTATCCATTCAGCATTTAAAAGGCAACACGATTAATGTTACATTTACAACTGACCCTTCTAGGTGATTAAAACACTGTGTGTTTATCACAGAAAAAGTGTTTAAATCGTAGAAGGAAGTACTGACTTAGATTTTCCTTTACACATGTACTTGGTTTGATGAAAGCTTTGTGATAGCTTTTTCAGGTGGCATCCTATTTATTTCTTCAAATAACCTTGTTTTGTTACAAAGGTATATTGAGGCCAGACTCCTGTCCTGTCTAAAACTGTTTGGAACATCTGAAAGCACTACAGAGCATGTTTTAAAATAACAACCCATTTTTTACAGCCCCTCATCAAGCACTTTGGAAACAGCACATGCCATACCCACCCCAGCGAGGCACTCAGTCTGTGTGTGCGGTTGAAATCCACCAATGGCTCATTTTCCACAGATGGAAATTCATCAAAATTTGCAGGTAAATGGGATTCATACTAGCAAATAAAAAGAAAGAACATTCATAGCTTTCAGGGGAAAAAAAAAACCAAACACCTCATTCCAATATTATTCTAAAGAAGAAAATGTAACTAGGTAAATTGTTCAATTAAAAATATAAAACTTGTTTCAGTGCTCAATTCAGGCAACAGAGAGATCCTGGGATCTCAAGTGCACTGCTCTTAGCAATTATAATCAGTGCTGCAAAATTACACTATAAATTTCTTAGCACAATTTACACACCAAAATAACACAACTTCACCTTTATTTTCAAGCAATTCTACAGGGAGAATCACAAAGATCCTCCATATTAATGGCTGCATTTTGCCACGTATCTGAGCACAGGCTGGCACAAACAATAATGAACAATGTTCAGGGCTGCAAAGCCTGACACCAACTCATACACTGAACTGCAACAACGTGTAACAAAAATGCCACACAACAACCATCTCTGTCAAACACCCCAAGCAGTACCTCAGGTGTTCTCCTGACAAAATTCTGTGTGATCTGTAACATGTACTTGTATTCTGTCAGTTCAAGCAGGTTTTTCCTCAATTTTTCTTTGTTTTTAGTTACTTCCCTCAATTCTGTCTCCAGCTTCTGCAGCTGTTCCTAAGACACAGAGTAAAGGAAAGACACAGAATCAGTTACAAGATTTTGGATAACAGAGTAGGATTCATTTTCAGCACATATTAATTTGACACAGTGATAGGAGTTTCCCATTTCTTAATTAACCAAAGCTCCACAGGTTTTATCCCTCAGTCTGCCAAAGATTGCTTCGTATTGAGTACACTTGATCCTCCACTGGCATCTGTTCAGTCTGCTGTTCTGCCCTTAATTTGTGTCTAAATAATGCAGACCTGGAATTAGAACTGCAGATAGTACAGGGTGGAAGATACCCATTTATTCTTTTAACAGAATTACAACAAAGCAGAATGTTATTCAAAATTATATTGCCCCAAAAACACCCCAATAACTTTAGTCATAAGTAATAAGATAGCAAGTCATTAAGCTTGAAATTAAGTTGGAAGACTTTGGTATCTGTTTAGTGGAAGTTACCTGGATTTCTAAAATGTGTTTCAGCAAGGGGGCAGGAGGAGCAACATCTCCTTCAGGAAGTGGAATATCAGCTTTTTTAATTTCTTGTACTAAATACCCTGGAGTGAGAAGAAAAACAATCAGAAAGGAAACTGTATTGCCTTACACTTCCTAGAGTGCTGCATAGTTGACCTTCAGCTGTTCTTGATGGTGCTGATCACACTGCAGCATCAGGCCCTGGTTATTTTATTCATTCATTTTAGCAACAGTGCACACACAGAAATCTTCAAAAACAAAGAACTTAAAGAGTGGAGGGAATAAAACACTCACTCTTCCTGCCTTGGAAGTCTGCAGAAGTAAGCAAACTTCAGAGGCTTCTCTTTCCCAACTAGTATTTTCTAAGAGGCTTTTAACGTTTCACAGAACCTCTTTGTTGCTGCACGGTTTAATTTTCTGCTAATCATGCAATTGTGTCACTTTCTGCCAGAAAGAGACCTGCTGCTCAGTGACCCATGTTTGGAATAGAAAGTGTTCAAATAAAGCGGCTTAAGCAACCTTGACAACAAATGCAACTCACACTGGGTAGGGAGATTGCCAGAATAGCTGCTGGGATGGTTTGGCATGACCAGCACATGCCTCTGGTGAGAGATTCCAATGAAAGGAATCCTTCAATTGTAATTTTGCCTCAGGATACACTGAAGAAATCTGCATCTTGTCTGTAATGCTCTGCATACCCTTCTCTATTCATTAACTACCATGAGAACACAATTATTAATAACTTGAGGTGTTTTTGATGGTGCTTGGAAAATCAACAGTACTGAGTTACACAACATGAAAAAACAAGGAATGTCTTACAGTCAAGGAAATATCCACAGTAAAGTTTCTGTTTTCCTAGCAGAGTTTTAAGCAGTCAACACTGAAATAACCTCAACTATTTATCAGCAAAAAAATCCAAAAATCTACATGAAGACTCTACATACAAGTGTATGGGTATGTATTTTTTCATAGCCATGAAAATTTTATATGCTACTGCATTCAGGTCACACAAGACTAGGAAGGTTAAAAAACCAATGAAGCTGAAAGCTTCACAGTAGTGCCACTCCAGTAATGCCACAGGTGAGAAAGGGCAGACATGAAAATAAAGCTCACCAAGTATTCTTTCCATCTCTTCACATTTCTTCACTTCATTCACATATTTTCTCTGAAATACACTTACATTTGGGTTAAGCTGAAGGAGAAGGACAAAATGCTCATTAAGGGTTTGAAATAGTAACCACCCCTAAAAAACCACAGCTGTTCCTGCAACTTCCTGGAGACAATTTGCATTAACTCTGTGCTCTAAGTGCTTTTCAGCAGAGAAAGCACAAAAACCTAAAAAGATTAAAAAGTCTTCAAATAGCAGAGTTGGTTTTATTAAAGCAGAATTATTCATGCCATTGGCTAGTTTTAATCAAACAACAAAATAACAAGGTCTACTGGAGAACCCATTCCTAATCTTATTTCTACAGTTTTAAAATATTGCTTAACAACTTCAAATTAACAAACCTTTCTACAAATTTGTTGTGATGCATTTCCACAGTCTATTTGAAATATTAAATTTTACATACATCCCCATAACATGAGTGTGCAATACCTCTGACTACTTATCCAGCTATTAAATCAGAACCACTAATGCATTATTTCTACAGTAAATGGTGTATCAGGTAACTGGAATGACATCAAAATGTTAAACATACACTCATGTTAAACATACACTCATGTAATAAATTTTTACAGATCTGCCTCCTCCTCCTCCCTGTCATATTTACTAACTAGTTGTTAATTTAAGTCTTCCCAGCTTTCCCTGCAAAGATTTTGCAAGCTACATTTCTAATGTATATTTGGAAGACATTCCAAAGTCTCAGTCATCAAGCAAAGACCATATAATTATGATGAGACAACGCAAACACAAGACTAATTATTGCCCAGCCGAACTTTGTGTTAGGCAGGCAGGTAGCTTCCTCCAAAGCGAACTGCCCCTGCAGGAGCAGGAACCTGGGATAAATAAACCTACAGAGCAGGTGTTTCTATCGGTCTGTCAGTGGGGTGGATGTATCACGCACACTCAGATTGATGGCAGTGTGGCTGCAGCTGGGTCAGGGGCTCTCCCATGGGATCCCGCCGCAAATAACCCCAAATTTAAGCTACTTGTACGGCAAAGGCGGGATACAGCCATTCCACAGCATCCCTCCCGAGTGTCGGGCAGGCTGGGGCTCCACACTGCCTTCCCATCGCTCATCCCACCCACCTGGTGGGTGTCACCTGCTCTGGGTGACCCTGCCTTGGCAGGGGGTTGGACTGGATGATCTCCAGAGATCCCTTCCATCCCTAACAATTCCGTGATCCTGCTTTCAGGTGAATGCCGCACAGGGACGGCCCATCCACCTGCCCCTCGGAGCCGGACAAAGACCGCAATGGAAGCAGCTTCCATCGCCCCATCGGAGCCAAACCCACACCGTGCTGCCGGCGGCCCCGGGCCCGGCCCGGCTCGGCCCTCAGGCTCCCCGAACCCCCCGGAGAGCCCCGGCTGTACTCACGTCTCGGAACTCGGCCAGGCCGCGCTCGCCCACCTCGCTGAGGCACTCGTAGGCCGAGCCGCTCTGCAGGAAGAGCTGCGCCAGGCACACGGGCTCGCCGCGGAACAGCGCGCCCATGGCGGCACGGCCGGGCTCGGGGGCTCAGCGCGGCGGGCGGGCGGAGCAGGGCCCGGCGGCGGCCATGGCGGGGCGGAGCGGCAGCGGCGGCGCCTTCCGGGGCGGGGAACGGGCGGGGAGCGCGGCCGCAACCGGCGCGGCTCGGGGTGTTGGGAGAGCTGCCGGGAGCGCAACCGGCGCGCTGGTAGCCAGGGAATCCCCGCTGAGAGGCTGAAATGCAGGGCTGAGAGAGCGTAATGGAATTACAGAAGATGCTGAGCCGGAAGGGGCGAAAAGGATCATCGAGTCACCATCCCCCGGAGCCACACCGCGTGGGCTTGGAATGGACCTGAATAGTACCCAGTCCAACCCTTCCTGCCGTGGGCAGGGGCATGTGCCATTAGCTCTGCTTTGAACACTGCCAGGCCTGGGGCATCCACAACCTCCCTGGACAACTTGTTCTAGTGTCTCACCACCCCCGCAGTAAAAAATGTCTTCCTAATATCTAACCTCAATTTCACTTCTTTCAATTTGTACCCGTTACTTCTTACCCTGTTCTGCAGTTCCTGATGAAGAGTGCCTTTCTGGCTTCTCTGTAGTCCCTTCAGATATTGCAAGGTTACCATGAGGTCTCCACACAAACCTTCTCTTTTCCAGGCTGAACAGCCCAAACTTTCTCATCCTGTCTCCATAGGGGAGCTGCTCCAGTCCTCTCCTTAACTCTGTGGTCTATCTGAACCACAAGAAAATCCCAAATGTTGTGTTTCATCAACTAAGGACAATGAGTAGATGTTCAAGAGACCCTCTTGAAGTCAACTCTGCACTTTGCTACTCCAAACACAGAGTATAGAGTTTAAAAATAATTTATTACTTTTTGTTTTAAATAACTGACATTTTCTGTATGCTGTAAAAGCACTGATTTTATGTATCTTTAAATGTTTATATAAATTGTCTACCAAATCCAAGAATATTTCTCCATAATTTTATCTATCTCCTCCATAATTTAGAAAACCAAGGGTTGCTCATAATTGCTGCAAGTAAAACAAGAAATGCCAATAACAGGCCTTTAGCAAGACACTGGGAATATGGTTCTCCTGAAAAAAAAAGGAAAAAAAAAAAAAGTATATGAGAACCAAATTTTAGTTTAGACAACAACACAAAGATACAGATTAAAGTGTATGCAAAGACTGAATAAATAATGCAGCACAAAGCAAGGAAATCAGATACTTCATACTTATAAAACTTCATACTTTGTGATACTTTAGACCCTGAAGTTGGGCAGAAAATAAACACAGGCAGCTCCTCTGTTCATGCAACTCCCAGAAGAGAGTCCAAGTGCCTTGATGTCCTTCAAAGTGCCAGTCATTTAATCTACAGTCTCCCACGAAACATAATCCACCACAGTTTTACACAGAGAAAATTTAAAAATTAACTGTCTTAACAATATGGCAAATTTTTACTGACAAAATGAAAAACAGTCTTCCTCCACCCTTCAAGGGCAATGACACACACACACATTGCCTTCAAGGGCAATGACCCAATGCTACAATTACAGAACAATATCATAAAGCCACATATTCTCCTTTGCTTTAGCCAGCATACCTTGCTCCAAACTCCACAGGGGAGTGGAAAAGAATCTCTCTCTGCCAAATTGATACTCACAAAATTTCAAGCTTATCTAGAAGGTACTCCTAGTAATTATTTTTTTCCATTAGACTAAGTAAGAAATTAATGCATTGTCAAGGAAACAAAACAGACTTTTTGGACCATGCTTTCTAAAGAAGAAAATGTAATTCCCCACCACAAAGCATTCTTTCAGACTAAACTCTTCACATCTAATTACGTTTCAAAAATAGGGGCCTTTTATGTTTTGTGGCATCCCACATTGTTTATTATTTTACCTGTGTAAAACCGTGTCAATGGATAAAGGAGTTGTGGCCAGCACACATCATTTTGATTGCAGTCAAACTCTGCATAAATCTTCTGATACCTGCAAGAAACCTTTTGGTCAAGGCTATTCCCATTACATCTGCTGAACATAATGGGAGGTTATGAGTGTTTTTACCAAAATTACCTTGTCACTGGAGGGGGTGGCTGAGCTGGGACTTCAATGAACTGAACAGAAGCTGTGATGGGAAGAACACTGAGGGTGTTTTTGCAGCCAATCCCACACTGGAACTGCCATAAGACTGTTGAGTAACTGTAACAAAAAGCACAACTATTGTTTGAGGGCTGTAAATGGAAGTTTAGAGCCTAAACACAAGCATGAAAGGATAAAATATACAGTATTTATGAGGAGGTTGATAATCCCTGGGTTTTCCACACCATACAAGGGGAGAACTTGCACAATCTGGAAATAAGGTAAAACAGAACAGAATCCCATTTATTAGATAGAGATTCATTTGGTGGAGGTGGGGGGGGGAAGTGTTTGCAAAGTCAAAATTCCTTGCTTCAGGAAAGACTAAAGCATTTATCACAGCCCCCAAGAGGCTCTACAACGGGGTAAACCAGAATACAGGACAATCCTGTTGTTTCCACCACGTGACTCCTGATGGGAAGCCCTGTGTATGCTGGCTACTGGCAGCATCATATGTTTTATTTAATATTTCAGTGAAGTATAAAGATTATCTGCTTTTAATCATTAATTCTTTCTTTAATTTTCATTTCAGAGGCAGAAAGGCTAACCTGGTTGTGATCAAAGAAATTTGGGTTGCAAAAATATAAAGGCATGTAAAAAATCTGAAGCAACAAAACCCACCCTTTTTGTTTGTAAATTTTAAATCAGGATATGTTAGATAAGCAAGGCTCAAAATGAAGCATTTATTTGTCAGATAGCCAGAGATACAACTCACTCTACCTGATCTGCGCAGCAAGAATCTGCTGCTGGGGAATCCCTTGCACTGCTCCCACTTTAGCAAAGATTATGCGAATATTCAGGTTTGCAGGAATATCTGGACAAATGCCTTTTAAGCCTCCAGTGCTCACATTGGTATCAGAATTAGATGGATCAAGACCTGTGGAGGAGAACAGAGGTATTTAAATATAAATATTATGGAAAACATTGTAATTCCATCATTAGATTACTGTCATAGCCTGGTGAAATGCTGGTAACTGTCACACAGAAGCACACAAAAAATGTTTCTCTATATAAAAAACACCTAAAAAAGTAATTTATCAATGGATAAATACCATGTCATATGTGTACAGGCTGGCAGTAAAATATGCAGTATCCACAGATAAATTGAATTATGTCCTGTGTGTACACATATATGGATGGATCCAGACACACGTCCCAGTAACTTTAGACATTTGAAATTACATTTTGGGGTTATTTTGAGATGCTTTATTCATTTTATGGGCATATTTAGACCATAAAGAGCAACACAAGCCTCACTTACGTATAATTTCCACCCAGTCATTTAGGTCACTGTAATTGGAATTGTCCCTCTTTCCAATGTGAGTAGCTTGTACTAATGCATTCAATTTCTCAGTTACATTTCCTCTGCAAAATAAGAATGTAACCACACAGATGTAACAATCAACAAGAAGGATGCAGCAGGTAGAAACAATTCAGCTTATGTAACTCACCTTAAAAGGCTGCAATCTTCAGTAATATCAACTTCCAGAATGCACCCAGAGTATGAGTCTACTCCAAATAAAACAGGTCTGTAAGCTGCTGATTCACATAAACCTCTGCCAGCTGTGAAATGAAAACATCTTACTTGAGCTTTCCTATTATCCACCTTTGGATCTCTAGCTTTCCATTTTGTGCAAAGCATCAAACATTAGAATGCAAACTCAACATGGTATAGTTCAAAACACATACAAGTCCATTAAATTTTCCAAGAAAGCATAAGAAGTTTTCTCACTGACCTTTGAAAGTTTGGGAAAGAAATGCAAAATCTGGCAGAGATTTTTAACTAAAATATGTTTTTAAAAAATTCAAAACCCAAACAAATCTCCAACATTTTAGTATTAACTGCAGTTGAAGTTGCAACCTCACAAGCCAGTACCTGGCTGCCAAATGTTTAGGCTTCCAAGAGGATCAGAAGCATTCATATTTGCTGCTCTCACTGGTTTTCCAGCTTGATACCCTAAACACAGAAGGTTAAATCATGAACATTGTAGAAGAATCTATAAGCATTAGCATTGTTTTAAGAGTAAATGTCATCAATCTTGAAGTAAATAACAAGACATTTCCATTACAGTGGGAATGGCCTCACTTTAAATAATCAATATCTATGCAACAAAAGCCTAAGCAATCACTGCTATTGGCAGTGCAGTAAGACAGGAAGGTGAAAGCTGGCAACATAAAGAAGTACAAAAGAAATATAAAATGTAATCACTGATAATAATCTGTACAGTACAATTTTTTTTTTTTTTTTTACTTTTAATGGGCAAAATGAAGTATTAATACCTGGATTCTCAAACAGTTCTTCTCCATTAGTACTCTTTAAACTTAGAAATTCGACTGTGAACCTCTGTGTCAGTATTTCTGGTAAAAGAAAAAGGTATGACTTTAAAATAAGTAAATTAGCAAAGTGTATGTTGTATGTAGGACACAAACTTCTATCTTTCATTAGTGACAGAAGATTCAAGTTAATACAAATTAATGGAGATCAGCCTCATACTTTTCTTTCTAGAGTCTAAGTGAAATTATTTTTAAGAAGAATACGTAAATAAGAGATTCTATCACAGAATTTTCATGCTGAAAAAAAAAGTATATCAAAAAATCATAAAAGAAATGTCATGATACCTCCATCACATAAGCTTCCGAGAAAGACAGTGACATTTACTTGCTCAATGTTCTTGTCTTTCCAAATGAATCTATAATGTTCTGCAAAAGTTACATTTTGACACAGAACCTCAGCAGTATGAAGGCCTTCTGGCAGAAGAAAAAAAAGAGAAAAGGTCATCATGAAAAGCATTCTAATTAGAAAGCTCTGCTACTGCAGCTGAGAAAGAACACATTAAAACCCTGGCAAAAATTCTGGAAATTACAACATTCATCTTTTTGAGAATTTATTTTACTGTTTAAATGTGCAATGGTGCAATCCCCCATGTATGCAAGACAAGGAACCTGATTTCCTGACCAGCTGTAATGAACTGGAGTAAATTAAATACCTCCTGCTTTGCAGGAAACCAGTTTACTTTTTCAGTGCTAGATAACATACAAGACAGCAGGTAAACATTTTAGACATCAAAATAATCTATTTCATATACAATCCAGGTTAAGTAAGAAAAAATTAATTAAATGGAAGAGACATACCACTTTCAGTGATGAATTTGCCCCTGTCAGTGATGGTTCTGTAGACAACATTTTGTTGGATGAAGTCTGAGAATGAAAACCACATAAAGACTTGTTTTCATATCCAAGGTGAAATCCTTGTTGTTATGAAAATTATTTAGAAAATTAATTTTGGTAAAGGCCCAAACTGTTTATGTATTTTGAAAGCATAGCTAATTATCTGTGGGTCTTACAGAGGTAATATAGACTAACAAAATTAGACAATTATGGAGCATAAAATATCTTCATGCTGACATGCTAATAATCACATTATCTCAAACTCCAGAATAACTCATGAATAAGTACATGCTTTTGTAATACAGAGAGTAACAACTTCTATCTCTAACATGCTAATGCTGCACCCTCCTGACAGAAAAAGGGCTCTGCAACAGTCTGAAAATGGGAAGTGGGAGTGATGCTGTTTAGAACCATTATGAGTCACCAGGAACAGGTAAATGGGAAACAAAGGCCAATCCCACTACTTCTTACCTCCTAAATCTTGGGAAGTAGTGGGACACTTGCTAGAAGGTCATGAGAAACAGGAACAGAACATTCCCAAGTGCTGAACTACGGCCACCAGGTAACACAGATGTTACATTTAGCTACTGCAGCAACAGCCCTTGGGTTTGTTCTGTTCCAGCAGCTCTGAGACACATGAAACACATTCCTGCTTGGATTCCTGCAGCATACCTGCACTGCCAGTGTTTATCCTCACATCATGGAGCAGGCCTTCCTTGTAAGACTCCAGACTGGTCAGGCACTTGACATCAAAGTTGTGGAGATACGCTACAGGAGCATTCCCAACACACTGTCCAGCCATGGATTGCTGCAGGTGGGTGACAGAAATGAGGATTTTCAAGCCCCTTGCTTTTTATTTGGAGATTATTTGTTAGTGAAATGCCACACATGTGCGCTACAGCGACACATAACACTTTGACAAGGGAAATATCTGATGTTATTGAAAACTCTCAGTCTACAGCAAAAGAGAGGTTAACATTTTAAAAGCACAGCTTTAAAAGTAGTTTCAATGTACACTATGACTTCATCTTCATTTGTGAACCTGTATGTGTCTCCAAAATGCATTACCTTTTGGGAGGATGGGTAAGGGGATGAGGGAGGATAATGTTTACTTTTAATAATGATGTTGTGGTTTTGTTTGGGGTTTTTTGGGAAAAATACACCCCACCACTTCCCAACATCAAGTTGCTGGAATTGGATGCAAAGCCACAAGGAGTGTGATGTAGGGAGTTTCAAACAAACCAAGAGGAATCAAAAGCTCATGAACACAAAGTGATTACCTGAGGAACAGTAAAATACTCGTCTTCTTCTGTTATAATTGGATCTCCTTCTCTATAACCAGTGAAAGGTTTCCCAGGAGAAGTTTGTAGAGGGATCTTAAATGAGGGAACTTCGGGTGTAGAACTGCAAACAAGTTTAAAAATTAAACAGTGCTTTTCTCTTCACCTCACAAAAATAATTACATTTGCTTTCATGTCCCCTGTTCTCATATAGTACCAATGACATTTCTCCATTTGCATTTAAAGTTCACACCCTAAAATCCTAATTTCAAAGTAACTTTCATTATAAAGACAGGTTATGGTTTTGGTTGCATAATGAGTGCATTGAGAAAATAAATTTTCTTAAGACTTACATAGAGCCATGATAAAAGTAGCCAAGAAATGGTGTATTGTCAAGAGAAGACTGTACACAAAGGAAGGGAAACCACTCAGGCATATATTCCGTTGACTGGGAAGAGCACAGCTGATCGAAAGGGGGGTTTACATCCCCACCAAACACTCCAGTGAAACATGATTCACTGAATAACTGCTGCAAGTCTGGCGTACACTCCTGAAAGGGAAAAGAATAGTCACCTTTTAGCAAGGTAATTGCAATACTAATGGAACTATAAATGGAAACTTACAGGTAAATCAAACAACTTTGTGGAGAGATTATATTTACTTTTAGAAATACTGGAATATCCAACCATGCCCTCAGGCCCCCCTGGTCTGAAGCATTTAGTACCTCTCTCTCTCCCCACAGACAACAGAGCCTAGAAACTTTGAAAACATTAAATCAAAGTTTAATAAGAAATAAATACCAGATCACAGCAACACCGAACATCACAAGCGCCAGCTGTTAAGTTACAAGGGCAAGAGCCCAAGGGTTTAAATGCCTGGTTAGGGATGATAGTTGCATTTTCTGTAAAAGAAGTAGAAGAAGAGAAAATCAGATCCAGTGGACTGAAATCCAAATAAAAAGACCAAGCACACTGCAGTTTATTCTGTGTAGAAACCTTTTTCAAAATTCCATTCATGATTATTTAGTATGTCTCTGCTGCCCAAGTCCCAGTTTTTCCATACAGAGATGAAAAGAACAGCCCAAATGCCATTTCTCCTTTAGCCCTTACCTGACACATTTCCTGAAAAGGAAGAGTTGGCAAATATTTCAGCTTGAATCAGGAGCTGTGCCAGCACCACTGAATCACGGCAAGCTAAAACCTGCAGTGTTTCCACCATGCACAGAGGTGAGGGGCAGCACTCGGTGGCGTTGGGCAAACAGAGCTCCAGAGTTCTGGTCAGGCTTACAGTCACCTTGGAAGCGTTCTGGAAAAACACAAAATAAAGTTTGACAGCTCTGAAGGCTTGTATTAAATTGCTCTTGACTATGCTATTCATCAGCTTCTGAGAGAGAAATTGGAATGAAGTGGAATAACAGAAGAATCAGTATTTTACGTACCATACCAGGTGTTACATCCAAATTCCAATCTCCAGCTCTTTTACTTCCACTGCAATTTGCAAGCTGCAATTTTCCTGTAAAAAAATTAAAATTTTAAAGGTATTCCACTGTCATTTACAAAAGACTGGAAAATAAGAAGTACATTGAAACTCCTCTTGTGCTTTCAGATACACCCTCAGGCCCAGCTGACAAGCAGGCAACTGAAGTCCTCTGAAATTCCTCTTTCAGTAACTATTAAAGCGCTAAATTACATGCATTACCATTTCTCTAGCAATTTTGTGTCAAAGAATATTAACAATTTAAACGTATTTATTTACATGGCAGGAGGGAGTTGAAGTATTCTTACCTGTCTCTTCATCTCTAGGACTTAAAATGATAGAAAAATTAACTCCTGAAGAATTGCCAAGAAAAAATGAATTGACTCTGGGCCCTGACATATGAATAAACGAAGGCTGAAAGACTAAAAAAAAGAGAAAGAAATAAGTTGACTGAAAAGTAACATCTGTAAGACACATAGATCTTATGCCTGGGTTAGACTCTTACACTCTTACGACTTTAAATTGTCATAAATAGAAGGAAATAATCATGTAATGCCTTGTACAGGGTTGTGTTTACATTCTTGCCAATTCCTTGAGGAGGGGGCGTAGCTTTATATCCCACAAGTTTACATTTGTGAAGATGCCCAGTACACAGGGAATAAAATAACACTATAGCACAGCCCACGCAGATACTACACAGCTCAGGCAACACCGTATTTAGCATTCCTTGCCGATTTCAGCCTACATTTTCAATTTCTTGGGGCCATGAATTGGACCAAGGATGTCTTGCTAGCTACAATCCAGGAAATGCGAGCTCCGGCCTTCAGCATGTGGAGTTTAGGGAAAAGTGGCAAGTTTAGGGCTGGGAGTTTCACTGGATTTTTCTTTCTACACTTCGCCAAGTTTGAAAGGTCCGACATAAGCAGCTCCACCCTCTCCCTCCGAGTCCCCCCTGTGCTGAGCAGTGGCAGAAACTCCCATGCGAGCCCGTTTGAGGTCGAGCAGAGGAACCCGAGACCTCGGAACGCTCAGGGTCTCCGCCGCCTCCCCTCACGCCACCCGGGCAGATCCCTCCGGGGCCGACCGCCATCCCCACACCCCCGCCCGCCCATCGCCCCCCGGAGGCCGCTCCCGCCCTGACCCACCGGTGTCCCCGGGCGGCTGGCCGGGGCAGGGAGCCGCCCGCAGCAGCAGCAGCAGCGCCCAGAAGCTCACAGCGCCCATGGCGCTACGGCGGCCAGCCCGCCGCCATCTTGCAGCGCCGCCGCGGCGCCATGGCAACGGGAGGGCGGGAAGCGCGGCGCCTCAGGGAAGGGCGGGAAGCGTGAGGCGGCCGGGAGCGAGGGTGGCTGTGCGGCAGCTCCGATCACAAACTAACAAACATAACAGCGCTAACAAACAAGCTCTAAGCGTGTTCCTGAAATAAATTAAAGTTTAGGGCTCTCAGACCCGCGGGAGGGAGTCAGCATGGCTTGGGAAGAGGGAGGTATCATTGATAATGAACATGAAAAAATGCAGGATTTTTGGGCAACCAGGATATCTGGCTGGATTTGCAAGATACAGAAGAAACTAATAAAATCATCTCAGTAATTGTGCTGAAATCAGATCCAAGTAGGTAAAAGGTAACCTGGTAGGAGACCAGTGAGCCAAGAAACCCCCAGATGAGAGAAAACAGCATGTGGACTAATTAGAACGAGAAGGGAGAGAATCATTAACCAATAGGTGTTAGAGTATAAATAAGAAAAGTATGTAACTTGTAGCAAATAAGCACCAATCCCTTTGTTTGCTAGAACGTATAAATAGTTAAAATAAATGATGTACACTTCCCATCTACCTCAACACTGAATAAAGTAATGCTGATTTTCTAACCTTACAAAAAGGTTAGAGATTTTTATTTCCTGTTTTTCAGTGACAATTCCAGACATGTCTGTCCCTCATCATCTCCCCTGACTCCACTTGGACCTGTCCTCCCTCAGCCACTGTCAGTCACATCACACCATTACCCTCAAACAACAAAACTCCCAACAAAATTATGTAATTCACCCTTAAATATCAAAGCAGTATCTGACGACACTGGAAAAAGAAACAGGTTTTATTACAAAAGTTTTATACAAAGTAAATTATAAATACAGCCTTCACACAAATGGCTTTTGGCAATGAAAAAAAGCTTGCCATGTAAGTTGGCAAGCCCGGAAAAAACTGGCACTGCAGCTGTTACAGTGACAAAACCTGATGCGAATACCAAGACACGACAAATTCCTGTATACACCCTGGGAAGGAAAAAATAACCCGTTTTCTATGTGGAAAACAATTCCTCTATTGTTTTTGGGACAACTGCAGTTATTAGCAACAGGCTAAACCACCAAATTATAGAGTTCTCTTTAGAAGGGGAGATTGATTGTTTGTTTAAATGAAACATTCAGAAGCACACAACAGACATTCCAGTCCTGCCGTAAAAGACACCAATCCAAAAGTCTTTGTTTTTGTCAAATATCGGATGGAAACCCACATACTAAAAATAAGAAGTGTGCCTGTTATCATATTACAACTACACCTTTTGTTTTCCAGTTTCAAAATAAAACCTTGAAGACTAACCAGCTAGTCTGCATTTATTGACGTTATTTTAAACAAAGGGAGGCCTTTTTATTCACAAATGAAGAGATATCAAATGGAGAAAGAACTACCACAAAGACAGTACAGTCACAGGAATATGAATACATGTGAGTGCACATGCAGGGCAATTAGCACCTTTTTTTTCCAAGTGGCTTACAAACCATCTTGAAAATGTTGGCTCATTTATTTTGGAACTGATGCTGTTTCAGTCCAAAAATTGCTAGCAAATAGTCCCTGAACAACAGAGTGCTATGATTCTGATCCTATACACTAGAAATGGTCATTCTTTACATCAACATATAGAAAGAACCAAAGCTTTCTTGACTTTGAAAATAACTGGGAGGTGTGAAACTGTGCAGTGGCCAGAATACCCTCAACTTCACAGGCCGTGCCTCTTAACAGCATGTAATTTCTGGTTCCTCTTACAATTAAGAATTAGTATTTACAACAGCACAGATTACATGGTAATACAGTGATTTGTTACTTAACAGGCTGCATAGAAGACATACATTTTAAATATTTATCCCCTAAGAAACAAGTAATAGCACTGCATACAGTTCTCTTTCATATCCGATGCAAAGTGCCATCAGTTTCTCAAGTAGGTTCCATTTCATGGAATTACTGGAGGAGGTAATGATGTATTTACATAATGTTGCTATGCAGCTACCTTTAATTTCTTCTTCTTTGCTTTCATGACAGGTGGCAATGATATTTTGAAAGCAGTCCTGGAAAAAAACAAGGAAAAGGAACTGTCAGATACACTGAACATACTGCCACACCCACCCTCGAAATACAAAGAATAAACACTTACTCGCAGGTACTGCAAATAGGACTGAAGTTGCAGAATACTGAAAGATCAAAGAATTGGCTTTCACTAAAACAGGTCATTCAAATGTAAGAAATCAGACTGTTAAATATTTATAAACTTACTTGACAAGCACACAGAGCACACATAGCCAATTTCAATGAGGTTTCGATGACAGAAGCAGGCAGCTCTGTAGTCAACATGAACAGGAGGTGGAAGGACAAGCTGTGATCTCTGCTCTTGATCAGGGAGAAAAACCCACTGCATGGATAGAGAAAAATATTTTGTGAATTGGAGTGGTATTCCTGTATTACCTTGTCAGTATAGTGAGTAATATTTCACATCTGACACAGGAAAAACACTAAAATGTTTTTTAAATGACTTACCAACAAATATTGCAGAAGGGATGGCATATGGGGCACTTTCAAATATATACCACCCGTAATGTCACAGGCCTGCAAAGCAGAGAGAATGATCAGATTGTTGTTTTATGACATTAATGGGGCATTTAAAATATCCATATACTGCACAAGGCCTGCATGTCAGAACTGTCAGATCCACTGAACATATTTCCACCCTCACTCTTGATTAAAGGAAAGAGAAGAGCTGAAGAACATGTTGAACTGCCTAACATAAAGTATTTATGGGTTAATATAAATGGCAAATAAGAACAGGAAATCTGTACCTGCTGTAGAAGACCTGAATCAGAGTCCAAGACACAGGCATCAATCAAAATACTCTGCAAGAGACAAAATGCATGGAAAAAAAAATTTAGCCAGGATCCACACGCCCCTGTCAGTTTTACTGTCATGACTTGTTTCCACTATAAATGCACTATAAATTATGCAACCATAAGAGAAATTAACTATTGTGTTATCTTTGCACATAAATAAAAGATAATCGAAATGAAAAAAATGCCAGCTTCACCTGTTTCTGTGCTGCGAAGATCACATTCATGAAATTCATATATTGCAATGCGCTGTCTTCTGCAGCTTTTATGACCTAAATAAAACAACTCAAAGTTAGCCTATGTGTATCACTGGATTTCAAGACTAAAAGAAAACTGACAGCAAAAGTTCTTACCAGAATCCTTGATTTAATTTCTTGATTGGCTAAGTATTAAAAAGAAAAAGAAATGCATCAGCACATGGTTTGTATCACCCTTTTAATGCTGTAGCATGTGACACCTCTGACTATCTTAGATATTAGATAAAGTATCTATGTGAAACTATTTACAGTCGCAGTGACAATTATCTATGGACTAATTCCTCTCAACCTCCAGTTATTCCAAGGAAATTCCAGCAACAGAAAGTTTCCCTAAGAACGTGGACTAATGATCAAGTTCTTTCACTCATTTAAACTGGGCAACTTCAAATTATCAGAATAAACCTCCACCTATTAGTGCCAATTTTGGAAATGGAGGTGTGTCAAAACATGCATATTTATTTGTGTGTACATGTACATTTATACCTGTTATTCAGGTTAAAATATTTATGCAGGTATTGAAAACAGGAGAAGAGGTGTTACCTTTCAGGTCTTTGCCCATCTTGTTGATATCTACATTAGCTAGCATTAAGGAATCTGGAAATAACTCCATGATCCATACAACATATTCACCACCTTGGCCAACACACATTTTAATAAGCACAAGCCACAGTTATTAGGCAAATGTTTCAGTTTTAAGTATTATAGAACAACAAAAATAGTAAAAATTAGTATTATAAGAAACACTCCTAAGAATACATAAAGGCTATGAAGATTCTGTGATCAAAAGGATACAACAAAGTGCTTTAGCAAGTGATCCTGCCAACAGGGTTTCTGTTCGCTCACCTTTCATGTCAGCTGCAATACAAGACAAGCTGCAGAAGTTACTTTTATATATAAAAACAACTACTGAACCTGACAATACAAAATACTACACATTTTTATCTTTGGCAAATAATACTAATGCTGAGGCCTAAAGTGTCAAACATAATAAACTCATCAATTTTAAGCATATTAAAATTCACATGATGAAAATAGAGGACATTTCTACAAGTCCTTGACAGTCCAGGTTTTGCAATTCTGTGTATTAAGCTTAGAATTTTCTTCTCCTTACTCTTTGTCATGAGGTCTTTAATCTCTTCTGCAATTGCATCATTTATTGCTGTTAATAATTCGTATTTTCCATCCTTGCTGCCAGAGCAATTAGATTCCATGGAAGGGCCTCCCTCTCCAAAGGGATCTGCAGCAGCCCAACGCTTCCCTGGGTACAGGAAACGGCTGAAACAGGAAAAACAAAGTATTCACGGTTTGTCTTTAACCCTGTAAGAAAAAATTCTATAAATGAATCAGGTGTAAATAGCAATACTCTGAAGCTTAATATCCCCTAAATAGGGACCTTCTACTACTTGCATTGTTCTGCTCCACACATATTCATTCGCTCGCTCTCTCTCTGTTTTTATGTCTATTTAAACCTACCTTTTGTCTTATAAGCCTTTTTGTTGCTTTTTAAGGCCCTAAGATCCCTTTCTTTACTGTTTTAGCTAAATTCTTTTTTTAAGACAACGACGTATTACATGCTTCTAACTTGGTTTCTTGCAATCAAACAAGAAAACCAATAGATACAGGAAATTAGAAATTTTTACACTGTTCAGAAGCAGTTCTACCTTTCTTGTGTGTGACTTGCTATGACAGCAAGTTTGTTGGTGCGATTCATGAGTAGGTGAGAGTTTCCCAGCACCATCACTGCATCGATGCATTTCGATAGGGTGAACTGCTGGAAAAAAGAACAGAGCAGATGTAGCACAGTTACATTTACAGAGAAGCAATTCAGGAGAAATCTGTGAAATGACAGCAGTTAAAAAAAACCTTGAAGATGCAGAAACAGCTTTCGCTGTTAAAAAAGCTTTAATGAATACAGAATGCTCGGTAGCTATTTCAAAAGGTATTACGATACCCATTATACCTGCTTGAGCAGACAACATTAGCACAGTGCAGAAGTCAAAGAAAATGGTACAATTTCCCTCAGAAATGGCCCATCGGCAGTCCCACCGCCCAGAGTACCTCAGCCTCTCCCAGCGCTCTCTTTCCCCACCAGATCGGGTTGGTGTCGACGACGACCACCAGCAGGCTCAGCTCGTCATCTGCAAAGGGACCACACAGCAGAGTCACTCCGGGCCCGAGCAGAGGCGCGATAAAGCCCCGGAGCTCCTCTCACAGCCTCTGCTTCTCCACGGAGCCCGAGCCCCGCGGCACCCCGCACCCCGCCGGGCACCGCAGCCCCGCTCCCTCCGGTCCCGCTCAGCCCAGCCCCGCTCACCGCAGCCCCGCTCGCCCCGGCCCCGCTCGCCCCGGCCCTGCTCACCTCACCCTAGCCCCGTTCACCCCAGCCCCGCTCACCCGCGCTCATCGCGCCGCCCGGGGAGCACCAGCTCCGGCGCTCGCAGATGACGCCCCGGCCCGGCGCTCGTCATCCGGCACGCCCCGGCTGTCCCCACGCCCCGGCGCGGCGGGCGGAGCGGAGCGGAGAGGAGCGGGATGAGCACGGAGGGTAACGGGGGGAGGCGATGGGCACGGATGGTAACGGGGGGAGCGGGGCAGCCCCGGGAGGGACCGGGCCGGGTCGGGTCTGACGCTCCCCGTTGCCTTTCAGACTTGATCGAGACGTTCAGGGCGCAGCTGAGGGACGACCCCGATGTCGCCTCGGCCGTGGCCGCCATCCGCGCTCTGCTGGGCTTCCTCAAGCAGGACCGAGGTGGGTGTGGGTGTCCCCGCAGCTGCCGGCGGGGCGGCGATCCCGGGAGCCCCGGGTGTCCCCAGGGCCAAGCCGTGACCATGCGTCTGTGCCTCTCCGCAGGGGAGACAATCCAGGGCCTGCGGAACAGCCTGCGGGACGCCATCGACACCCTGTCCCGGGTGGACTCCTCGGTGGCCGTGTCCTCCGGCGGGGAGCTCTTCCTGCGCTTCATCAGCCTCACCTCGCTGGAGTACTCGGTAGGCGCTGCCCCGCTCTGCCCGGCTGCTGCGGGACCCTCCAGCCGCTCAGCGGGCCTCCCGGTCTTTTCCAGGACTACTCCAAGTGCAAAGAAATCATGATCGAGCGCGGGGAGATCTTCCTGAGGAAAGTGTCTCTCTCGAGGAATAAAATCGCCAAGCTGTGTCACCCTTTCATCAGAGATGGTGCTGTGAGTAGGCCGGGGCGGCGTCACTCCTGCTCGGTTTTGCTGCTCCTTGTAGGGAGGGAGGAACAGGAGGGGAGAGGAGTCTGATGGTGGCTTCTGCACTACGTTGTTTTGCACAACAAACCATGACTCTACTAACAAAGGTGAAGGTTTCCCAAGGCTCAGTAAAAGTAATGTGTGAATTTGTTTTGTTCTGGCAGCGAATTCTGACACATGCCTACTCCAGGGTGGTCCTCAGGGTGCTGGAAGCAGCAGTGGAGGCCAAGAAGCGATTCAGTGTTTATGTTACTGAATCACAGCCAGATCAAGCAGGGCAAGTACTCATTAATTTGGTTTTTATCTTGGTTAACAGGGTAGGTCACAGCTACCATCCAGCTTGTCCTGCCATAAGAAAATCTGCTAGGCATGGTTGGAGCATTTTAAACGGCAAGGAGCACTAATACCATGTTGTTCTGGACAGGTTTAAAAAAAAAAACTAAACAATATTGGTAATTAACTTCCCATACTAAGTATTTTGATTAGTGTTACCTAGATTTTCCTTAAAGGTTTACAGACTTGCATTCAGTACCAGGCAACCTACTTTTCCCTTGGCAGATGGGAGACAATAGATTTACCAGCCTCTTTAAGAAGTAGGCTAAAATAATCAGTATTATCCTAATCAAAGCAAGATAAAATATACAGATAACAATGTCATTTGAAGATGACAAATAAAGTCATTATTTCAGAGCAGATATTGTTGTGTAAGTGAAGGAGTAAACCCTGCACACTGGGTAATACACATCACTAAAATCTCACAACTCCCAACAATTCCTTCCATTTCTATACAAGAACTTATTTTCTGTTTTACCAGCAGGAGAATGGGGGCAGTCATAGGTTTCAGTCTTTCAGACAATATTTTCCTATCACTGTCTTTAAGGAAAAGATTTTTGAGGTCTAAACATTTTCTTTAATAGGCAAAAAATGGCAAATGCCCTGAGGAAGCTGAACATTCCTGTGACTGTGATTCTGGATGCTGCTGTTGGGTAAGTCTGATAATAAATTTTAAATTTTTTATCACAATTTTATTTTGAAAGTAAGACAAAATAAACTTACATGTAACCAGCTTGTTCAGACTCCAGAAGTTATTACTTGGTTTGTCATAGTCAAACAGGCTGAACGAGTTACACCTTTAGGTGCTCAATTAGGAGAATTTGTAGTGTCAGCTACAACACAAGCATTTGATTTTGCATGCTAGAATGAAAGAAAGAATCAGATCTAAAACCTTTCACAGATCTGTAAAGAAGAGCTGAGGTACTACACAAAGAGGCTATTTTTTTCTTAATTTGCCTAAGTGTTATCATTTTGTGGCTTCTTAAGGTATTTGCTAAATTACCACTGCTTAGTGCAAGTCCAAAACATGAGAAAAGAAACAATTATAATAAACCTGCACATCAGTAAGTTCAAAATGCCCAAGACTGCCTCCAAGACACCTCGAATCTAGGGAGGCTGCTGGCTTAACTGGACAAGTCTACAAGTTCTCCTTAGCATATTCAATCTACTCAAATTATTCTGTTGATGGTTTTCTTTAGATCTGTGTTTTCAGTTAACAAAACCCCCTGGAGGGATGTCAGGAAAGGGGGACTGGATGAGGAGCATCCTGTGAATTTGGCCAAGGTTACCATGGTGCAGTTCCACTTCTCAGTGCAGGATCCTATCACAAGCATCCATATTCTGTAAATGAGTGTCATTCCCAGTCAGAGTTCAGCTTCTAACATTTACACAGATGCCAGGGTCAGCTATGGCTGGGGAAGATATAGCTACTTAATATTCCTGCAGGGAAGCAGATGAAATCTCACTCCAAGGATGTGTAACACCATGTGGACTTACATGAGGTAGATCAAACTAGTGCAGAAAATTGAAAGGTGGTTTGAATTACTAATTTCTGTTCTATTCAGCAAGTTGTCCTATTACCCAGTAAGCCTTGGAATTTTTCTCCTCCTTTTAACAGCTACATTATGGAGAAAGTGGACCTGGTGCTAGTTGGTGCTGAAGGTGTAGTTGAAAGTGGAGGCATTATCAACAAGGTAATCGGGAGTTTCTTACATCATTCTGTAAACTCTGGACTTTTAAAGTTTGGTTTCTTTGAAGTGTTTAAGGCTTTTGAAAAGTCTCTTCCGTTTGGATGTTATCCAGCAAATGTCTGTTAATTGTTGGCAACTGGGCAATATTGTCATGCAAGCACCAAGTCTGCAACGTTGTTTTCCATCTGTCTCCACAGATTGGCAGCAATCAAATTGCTGTGTGTGCCAAAGCCCAGAATAAGCCATTTTATGTGGTAGCAGAAAGTTTCAAGTTTGTAAGACTTTTCCCTCTAAATCAACAGGACGTCCCCGACAGGTTTAAGGTAAGAGAAATTCAACTTCCATCTTACCCAGCTAAGGTGCAAACTGAGCTGTCTGTGAAAAATTATCTTCTAAGCATCTCTGTTTATCTGGATCTGTGCTGTGGCGTATTACAGAGTTGCTCCATGGTACAGTCAGGCACCAAACAGACATAATTTGTCTTGATACTAATACTCTGTTCCTAAAGCAGTTCCTTTGGGGCACAGGAGCAGCTGAGGGTAAGAAACAGTTAAACCAATAAACTCCAGAACTACAAGGTGTGCTTTTTACACAAGATAAAACAGCTGAGACCAAGGTGTCACCAGTGTATGCACTTGATATCCTTCAGTTTTACCACAGACATCTGCTTGAGGTTGCAGCACTGCTCTTGCCCAGAAGAGGATTTAACTTGCAGTTGTGTAATAACTAACAGTCTCTGTTTCCTTCTAGTACAAAGCAGACACTCTGAAAACAGGTCAGAATCTAACAGAGGAGCACCCCTGGATTGACTACACCTCCCCATCACTGATCACATTGCTGTTTACAGACCTCGGTGTGTTGACTCCATCAGCTGTCAGTGACGAACTCATTAAACTCTACCTGTAACTCAGAGACTCCCTGCACAGGATGTATAATCTTCAGTGCCTATCAGGATTGTAAGAACTTGGAAGATGATACATGAACATGGCAAGGAAACGACATTATAAGGATTAACATAATTATGGACCACTATTGAAAAGATTCTGAAAGTTATTACAGCTTCTAAAGGCCGCAACTAAATTATTTTAAAGAGGGGTGGAGTATTTTGATACTGTAAAATAAAATACCTTATGGTGTATCCAGACTCATTCTGAGGTGTGCTGTTACTGATCTGTGGTATGTACTTGAAAAAACCAAAATTAAAACTTGCACGAGGCTGCTGATGGAAACCTGCAGCTTCTGCCACACCAGAATGGTGCTTTCAGCTTTGTTCTCAACAACTGCAGGCTCTATGTCTTTATGGCTGCCAGGTCTCTCTATGAAGAAATTAGATCAGTTCTGTTCTCTGTATCATTTTTTAAAAAGAAATAGTTTTATTGAAATTAGCAGTGTTTCAATGTAAAAATGTGGTTAGAGTAACTGTCAGCCTTCAGACTCTGTGTCATCAATAGCTTCTGCTATGAGCCTTTGGCTGCCTGTTAGTTTCTTCTCAAACTCTTCTTCACTAATTTTTCCCTTTTTTAATCTTTTCAAGAGTCTTGTGTCATTCAGCAACTCTTCCATATCCTCATCTTCAATATCAGAGCCCTGTTGGAAGTTGAAAAAAACAAATTAAACACAACACCAAAAGGTTTTCATTCTATACAGCTGAACACAAAGAAGATTACAAGTCAGAGTTTGCCAGGAATATCAAAGCAGGAAATAAAACTCAATTCCTACCCAGGAAACTGTAACTCTCAGCTACACTAGCTGAAAATTGACAAAAGCACCCTCAGGCCATACTTCTGCATTTTTGAGAATTAAAAATCCTATTACTGACCAGCATCAGCACTGAGAAGTTGTTTTAGTGTTTGGCTTTAAAAATCTGTAATTTTTTCAAGCTTTGCTTGTCAAAGTCCTAAAAAGGTATTTTACAGCTATCAGTACCACCACACTAAAATCCCAGGGCTCTCTGCCAATGGAAGGACTACAGTAATCACTTGCATTTTAAGGGAATGGACACAGTTACCTCTTCACGCTTCCTTTTAGCTGTTACTTTCTTTTTCTTCTCTCTCTTGGCTTTCTGCTTTGACCATGCTTTGTTCTTTATGAATTTCTTTTTCCCTTCATTTTCCTCTCTTTCTTTTTTTTGTTCTTCTAATTTCTTTTGTCTCTGCTTTTCTCTATTTT
Organism: Entomyzon cyanotis; assembly: GCA_024500445.1. Lineage (NCBI taxonomy): Eukaryota > Metazoa > Chordata > Aves > Passeriformes > Meliphagidae > Entomyzon > Entomyzon cyanotis. The sequence continues at coordinate 2,235,494 of JAKEPQ010000852.1, forward strand.
TATCCTTGAATGAAATGGAGTCTGTATTAACAGTGACTGGAGTAAAATCTGGAAAAGATTTTCCTCTTAGTTCAGGCATCTTTGGCATTTTTAACAATGCAAAACCTCTGGCAAGACTGGCAAAATCCAGATCTGTTGAAATAAAGGTTATTAAGTCAGTTTCCTGGTGGATAAAAAATTAGTTTAAATGAGAAAGAAAAAAAGCTAACGTTATTATAGTGTACTGTTTGCATTCTATACCTTAATATCAGCAACAACACTAAGTAACTTTTATTTATGGTTATATCAGTTTGGTCGAGCTCCATAATTAAATGTTTTGTCTTGAAACAAGTTGCTTGAAAAAAATACGAGTTTTGTCAAAATCTGATGTCTGCAGCAAGTGAATTTGAGATCAAGAATCAGTATCTGAAGCTTGTGAACAACACCACTATGCTTTTGTTATCTGAAAAGCAGTAAGAGGTATCAGCCCTGCTGGGAATTACCTTTTATCCGGAAGATGAGATTACATTCGTGCTTGGCATAAGCCTGGACATAAGACACAAAGGCTTTCATCCCTTTCTCAAACACTGCCCTGTCAGCCAGGGCCATAGACTTCAGCTTGGGAAGAAGATCCAACACATTTGTCTGCGGTTTCATTTCCTGCATGGGACACTGGGAACCAGAAAATAAAAAACAAAAGCAAAGGAAAAGTTCAACCAAATGATGTGAAATGCACTGTGAAACCTCAAGCACACACTTATTGCCCAGTTAATCCTCAGTCAGCTTTGAGCCCCTTTCCTTTTGGTCACTCCAACACAAGAGTTAACCATCAGCCCAACACAGCAGCTGTCCTGGTCCAGCAGAAGAGTTTACTCACCTTTTGGTTGATTGAGAGAAAGTTAATGTAGGATTCTTCCATAGGAAGCAAAAATACAAGTGCACTGCCCACGTTGCCGATCCGCGCTGTCCGACCACAGCGATGCACAAAGGCACTGAAACAACCCAACCCAGAGAGAGCTCAGCCTGATTTGGAGGCATTAGGCAGCAAAAGGGCAAATCTTGTGGGATGGAAAATACAGTGTGGTAGGTGCTTTTGAAATAAACTTTTGAATTCCTGTTAACAGGAATCAGTAAAGTGTAACACGAGACTTGTGGCAGTCCCACTCAATTGTTAGGCTAAAGCAAGGGGTGTCTTCTTTGGGGGTGATGTTTAAGTAAGTTTGTAGGAAGAATTAGGACAGCAGAAGTTAAAATACATGGAAAAGCTCCTTTCCTGTGAGCTTTCAGTGTACCATTCGTTAAAGAGCTCTGTCCCTGCTCTCATCTCTGTTCCCCTTCACCCCGGTGTCACCTCTCACTCTTTCTCTGATGTTCTCCCACAAAGCCTTACCCCAGAGTCACCTCTTCACACAGATGGAAGCAGCAATCACCCACCTGACTCACACACGTAACAAAAAGTCATTTCAATTCACAACAGTGACAACAAAAACTGCATTGTTTCAGCCTCCCTTGCTCCTGCATTATTTTGTGTGTTCTCTCAGATTAACTTCCAGGAAGCGATTAATGTGTTTTATGTGGTTTTGTGTTCCTAATTTATATCAGAACAGCACAGTAACGAGATCACACAGAAAGAAAAGGTTCTCAGGATATGAGGTTGTACCTGGCACTGCTGGGTGGGTCATACTGCAACACCCAGTGCACTTCTGGAATGTCAATGCCACGGGCCATCACATCTGTGCACACCAAAATGCCCCTAGGAAGAAGAAAAAGTGTATTTTCATTAACCTGTCATTTGAGGAGAGCTAGACTCTCCACAGCTGTGTTCTGCATCTTCACTAGAGAGTAAAGAACAAAACATTTTAAGACATCTGGGTTTTTTTAAGACATAAAATATAAGGTAATGGCCGCTTCCACCAATTAAATTCTACGTAACATTATGAAAATTATTGCGGTTTATATTACATTTCTAAGGCAAATCAATTCCCTATTAAAAATTCAAATTTTAAATCAGCACTGCATCCACCACAGCTGAATGTATTATAATTAAAGTTTAAATAAAAGACTTAAGAGAGTGACAATTTTAGCATGGCAAAACTGCCATGCTGTTCTTTTAAACAGCTGTTCTTACAATCTGCTGGTAATTATTTTTCTCATAATATAAAAAGCTAAAACTCAGGTCCCATGCAATAAAAAATAAAAGACAGTTAATGAGGCAAGAGTTTCTTAAAAACATCCTACAAAGCTGCCAAAGAACATTTCCCTGTGGGTAAGTTACAGCACTGTGTTGCCATATTCTCGTTCCTACACTAATAAAGTAATATCGTGGGTTTCCACTCTGGTTACTAATCAGGAAAAGGTTATTTTTGCAACTAATTCATTTAAACATCAGGGCTAACGTGTGGCTTAGCATGTGACAGGGTGCCCACCTCCTCTGCTGCCAGATGAATTATGTAAAGTAGGCTGGAGATGCTCCAGTCTCATTTTCACTCTGTTTGTGGTCATTCTTTGGTTACCTCAGCACAATCTGTGATATTATCAATACACTCAGAACCAGCCTGTAGCATCTTTCACCTGAGCCATCCTTCCACACTTAAGTAGCAGAAGAACACTCAGAAAAAATCACCTCCACCTCACTATTCTGACATCTGGCTGGTTTAGCCATTCTCATGTTCTCACCCTGGGAGCTTCCGAAACTCGGTGAAAATCTTGTTACGCTTGTGCTTCATTTTCCCATGAATGCTCATTATTTTCACTTGTTTAATTAAGGATTCCAAAGCCTTCCCATAGTATTCCACACAGGCACATGTGCTGTTGTGAAAAAGACAGGCATAAAAGCAACAGGTTAGGCTGCATTTTTCATCTGGTTTAGACAGTCAAGCTAAAGTTTCCAGGATCTTTCAAAAATACACACTATTGACTACTTTTATTTAAAACATGCACATAGTTTTTATCATTAACATTTAATAATCTATAATTTCTTACTTTAAAAATGCATATAAAAGTTATGTTTTGCTTAATAACACAATCCTGACAAGGAGAAATTATTAATCTCTTTTTAGGAACTATATTCTAAAAAACAGCTCTTAAAATTAATCACTTTGAAAATAGTTGTGTCCTTCGCAACACAGGGCACAGCTTTGGAATTTAAGGAATAAAACACCAAACTGTTCTCACAATGAAACACAAACAGAATTACCTGAAAAAGACCAGATGTTTTTCCTGTTTGTGCTGCCGAAGAAAATGCACCAACTGATTAAATTTTTCATCTGCCTTGCAGATCTAAACAACACAAAAGAAAAAAGTTAGAAAATGGACTTCTGGATCCTCTGCTAAGGGGATCCTAAGTGGCCAAGACTTAAAAACTTATTGATAGAACCAGGAAAAAAAGGAGAGGGAACAAGAAGCTCTCTCAGAGCCCAGGTTCACACCATGTAATAGTTCTCCAGGCGTGTTGGGGTTTTCTGGGTGTTGCTTGCTGCCACTCCCTTCTCCTTGACCGAGATGCGGACAGGATTCCGCAGCCCTGCTCTCACCAGGTTCTCCACCTCCTGAGTCTGAGTAGCTGAGAACAGACCTGTCCTTCTCTGCTTGGGCAAAAAGTCCAGAATGGTGTTTAAGCTGCAAAGAAGCACATGGAAAATGTAATTGTCCCAAGGATTCCCTCAGGAGGAGATGTAATCGCTGGAAGTAGCAGTTTACAAGCAACATAGGTTTTGTCATCTCATGTCAAACATCTATTGAAATAATTATCTTAACTTGGAGAGAAAAGAGAAAATAGAGATCAAAGCCTATTTGTTAGAGTGTTCTAAGCCATTCTGGTGTGTAAATAATGATATTTAACCAAGCATTAATAGAGATATGCTAATATACATCTCAACAAAGGAAACTTTGTACTCATCAAGGCTCCACATTTCCTGATTCTCTTCCCCCTTAGCAACCACTTTGTGTAGTTACAGAGCAAAGAGACATGAAAGAACAAAAGAAAACAAATCTAACTTTATACTCATTGCAGGCCCCACTCATTCACATCCATCATACACAAACTCATTTAAAACTGCAGAAGAACCACTAGAACTTATTATTTCAATACCTTGCTTCAAAGCCCATGTCTAGAAGTCTGTCTGCCTCATCTAATACCAGCACATCCAGAGCCTTCACACAGCTTGCAAGATCCAATCCATCTGCTTTTCTCCTGAACAGATCCTCCAGGCGACCCGGGGTGGCCACGATGATGTTCCCACTGTTGGTGAACACAAACACAGCAATTCCCTATTTACAAGGTGAGGAATTTGGGAGAGCTGCTAATATTGTGATTACAGCATGAGCCTGCCCTGCATTCTTCAATAAAACAATTTCATTTTGTCCCTTCTAACTGCATCCATATTACAGTGCCTTTCAGACACTATGGGATGAGGGAAAACACCCAGGTGAAAGCACATCCCTTGTGGCAATAAAAGGTTGGAATATAATCAGCAAGTATGGAAAGCAGCTATCAGCTGTGGGAAATATTTGGTATCTCCATGCAAAAGGCACTGACAAATATGAGTCCTTCAAAATTTCATCATCAGTATCAACACAACACCAAACAATTTCAGGAAACCAATGAGCAGGGAGAAGTGAAATATTCAGTGAAGACAAACTGTTCTTCACTTAAACAGCAGGCAAATGGTGTTAATGTCACAGAAAAGCCTTTCCTCAGGCTGCACCTCACTCCAGGAACAGACCCCACAATCTCCCAGCACATCCCAACAGATTCCATCCCATTCCAGCACCAGCAGGAACAAAGCTCTGGTCTGAAAACCCTGACAAGGATTTTATTATATTACTGATAAACAAACAACTCACCCATGCTCCTTAAACTTTTCAACATCTTCCATGGGGTTCCTACCACCAATTAAAAGAATCTGACTGAAAGAATAAAACAGAAAGATTTGGGTCATCTTTAAGTTTTGCTGGTTCCTGAGTGACAGAAGGAACTCTGGTCATGGAAATCACGGAGTTCACTCACCTAAACATGGGGAAGTGCTTTGTGAAATGTGACAGAACCTCATCAATTTGAATGGCCAACTCCCTCGTTGGTGTGATAATTATAGCTCCAACCTGCACACAAAAACCAGGAATTTGTGAGGGAAAAAAATAAATATTTGAGCAGAATTCTCCCTAACAAGCTAAGTAAACATAAGCCATAATTCTGAGCCTGGTTTTAGACAAAGTATTTCCACAGAAATATCATGAAGTATAAAAAACATCAAAAAATGTCTATGAAAGATTTCATACCAATGTGCAAAATCTCTCTGCTCAAAGACCAGTATCTAATAACAACATTTAACAGCAAATGACAGTGAAGTTCTCTGCACACTAAAATATATTCAAGGTCCATGGATGCTAAAAAGCATTCAAAGCCTCCCTTGCAGTACATCAGTGTATTCCATATTTTGGGACATTTTTCTACCAGCTCAGAACCCTGTTTTGATCTTGTCAAAGAAGAAGCTGTACATCAGTGCAATGAAAACCCCCCAATTTTATTTCCAAGTTTCAAACAGTTTATTGTTACTATTATACTAAAGAGGTGAGCACACCATCACTGTGTGTGTATGCAATTTTCCTTATGAATATTTTTCTTGAAGTCCTCATATCTAACTGGCACATCATAAAAATATACTCAGAACTGAATCATTTAATCTCACCTGCATTTTCTTTAATTTTTCTTCCCGTCTAAGAAGAATTTCCAGTATGGGAATCACAAATGCCAAGGTTTTCCCACTGCCTGTGACCTGTGAGAGTGGAAACAGCGTCAGCCCTCCCTCAGCTCCAGAGAAAAACCAGGAAAACAATGAGCTGGAGCAAGTAAAAGCACTCACCGCTTCTGCAGCAACATCTTTGTTACTCATGAAGAGCGGGATGGTCGCAGACTGAAAAAAGAGAAGCAGCACGTGAATCGGTGGTAAATCTCAGTGAGGTGAAACTCCTCCGAGACATCAGAGCTCGCTGCGAGCATCACCCGAGCAGAGGCGGAGGGAAAGCCAAGGATGAGGCGAGGATGAGAACCCGCTGAGGGCTGCGATGCGACACCGGGCCGGAGCTGCTGCCGCACCCGCGCCCTCCTTCCTCAGCCCGGCCTCCCCTTCCCCGGGAGCGCCGCGGGGCTGCCCACCTGCACCGGGGTCATCTGTTGGAAGCGGAGCTCCCGCAGCGCCCGCAGCACGCCCGCGCTGAGCGGCACGGGCAGCGAGCTCCAGCCGCCCTCAGTCACCGCCTCCATCTTGTGTCGCCGCCCCGCCCGCGCCGTGCGGAAACACACAGCGCGGCGCCTCCCGTTCCGCCGCACATCCGTTCCGCCGCTCCCCGCTGCTCTCTGCCTGCTTAGCAAACAAACTTCGGATATATCAAAAAAATCCTCTTTTTATAGCGAGCTGCCTAGCGCAATAAGTGCTTCTGCGGGTCGTACAGCAGCCCCGTGCCAACCGACTACCCAGAACCTAGGATGTACGTTCGGAATTAGCTGACATTTATTCTACATGCCCTCAAAGTGGGATGGTCTCTGGATAAATTCCTGACATTCTAACAAAAGCATGGAACACGGAATCGTCAGGATTGTAAGAGACCTCTGGAGTCATCCAGTCTGAGGCCCCTGCCAAGGCAGAATCACCTGGAGGAGGTGACAAAGTTCTTCCTCATGTTGAAGTGGAGCTTCTTGTGGTTTAATTTATGGCCATTGCTAAACAAATACTTCATAAAAACCCCTTTGTGTTAATCTGTACCTCCTTAAAGTATCAAAGAAAAAAAAAAGACAAAGTTGTTCGTTTTTTTTTTTAAAGAATTTGTTTATTTATCGAACCTGGGTCATATTTAGATTCATGAGCAATTTTTAAATGTACATCTTAGAATTCAATTTTCAGTGTTTTACACAAAAATATTGGCACACAACAGTTGCAATAAGGTGTAACAGCCACCTCTCTGAAGAACTGCTGCAAGTGTTTGCCCGAGGTTGAAAAAACTTTACCTGGAACATGAAAACCTGTAACAAATTTTAAATTAATTGTACAAAACTGTTGTGTGTTACTTGTAGAGGCTCACCCCTGGAAAAGACCCCACCCCACCCCCAAAAATGATTACAACTAATATACATCAGTCACAACATAATCCTGGCTCAGCACCCACATCAGACGCTTCTTAAATTTTTAAACCAATCATCAGATAACCGAGGAAAGTAACTTTATACAAAAACAAACCTACATGTGCCTGAAAAAAAGAAAACACACCAGTATTTAGCATTATGCTAATTCTGATCAGATCATGGCAGAGTTTGCCACTGCACTTAAATACAAGGGCTGCATAGCGTGGATTAAACCCCCAGAATCCAGAACCCTTTGGCCTCAGGAATCCAGATTTCCTGAACACTTATGCCCTGGGCACTGGGCAAACAGTCTGAGCTTTGGACCTGCAAAAGCCAAAGGGTTCACGAGTGTTTGCCAAGACACTGCACACAATTGGCTTCCAAATAAAACCTCTGAGAGACTAAAAACCGTATAAGGAACATTTGGTGATGAGCAGAGAAAAAGAATTTTCATAGCAACTACTGAATTTAAAAGAACTTTGGGAAGAAGTTGATACGATTAAGACGGTTGCCAATGACTATCTTTTAAATAGCAACTAGGTGTGAATTTTAAACTTTTCCTTGGCAGTTTATGTGAGTGGAGGAGGGATTATTTCAATTTCATAACACCTACTGCAGGGTTAAGGATGTAGAAATGCAAACAGTCACGTTAGGGCCTTGTACCGTTTCCCTGGACAGAACTGCAAGTGCTTACAGAAACAGGGAAAGAAGTTAGAAAAGACATAGTAGCTTGTTACTAGAGTGAGTTACAGCGTTTGCAGCTTGCCTGGACCTTGCTTAGCACACAGACTGGGCAGATCTCAGTGGGAAAAAAAAAATGATGCCAATAAAGTGACAAGATTTCAGCACAGCTTTTGCTACAGAAGATATATAAAAACAATTCTTTTTTCTTTTTTAACTAGGAAGGAACATAAGCAAAGAAGTTTTACAGTTCAGTAAAGAGGGTTGAGAAACTAAATTACTTTTTTTTTGTGACCAGGATGTTTGGTAGAGAGTGAACTGAAATCCGGGACCACAGAAGGCTCTTAGACCACCCTTCGGACTTCAAAAAACCTCTTCAGGTAGTAGATTTGTCCCAGTGTCATGGCAACTAGTACAAGGGCTTCAAAGAATGACCAAAGAACCACTCTGCTGTTTGTGTTGTCATTAACTGTGGGCGGAAAAAAAAAGAAAAAAAGTAGTAAATAACAAAGCGTTTAAATTGAAAACACTCTGCCATGGGAGCTGGAACGTTGCACATAAAGCACTGGGGTTTGTGTCATGTCATTACAGGTGTCCCAGGAGAGCCCTGCAGCCTCAGAGATGAGATCTGAGGGGGATATTTTCTGAACAGTTTGCTTTTAAATCCACTTTGGACATACACTGCAGCATCTTTCTCTATTCTGCCCACCTTCCTGGCCTCTGAGCTGCCAAAGCCTCTTGCTTTTTCACAGTCTTAAAGTCAAGCAGGGAACTTCTAATCCCTGAAGGGTCACCATCTTTGGTTCTAAACATTCAGATTTTTCTTAAATCAGACCATTGGTAACAAATGGCACAAAACTGGAGATATGCATAGCTTCAAATGATTGAGGAGACAGTGCTTTTACATAACGTTGTATTTTCATATTAACAATAACTGCCCTTGATTCTCACCCATGGAAGTAACAGTAGTTCTGCTCTATTTCAACAAAACATTGAAAAAATATACTTTGGCTCAATTATTAAACCACATCCACTTCAAGGGTGAAGTAATAGTTCAACCCAAGTCTACCCCTGGAAAGTGAATCATGGAATGGTTTGGGTTGAAGGGACCTTAAAACTCATCCAGTTCCACCCCCTGCCACGGGCATGGACACCTTCCTTGGACACTTCCAGAGATGGGGCAGCCACAGCTTTTCTGGGCAACCTGTGCTAGGGCCTAATCATGCTCACAAGGAGGAACTTCTCCCCAGTATCTAATCTAAACTTCCTCTCAGTTTAAAATCATCCCCACCTGTCCTGTTCCTGCACGCCCTTGTACAGAGATTTAATAATATCACCACTGGTATCTTCATGAATACACCATTCAAGCAGCTACAGAATTTATACCACTTAAGCAAATGTTATTTTGCATAACCACCCTCATTACATGAGAAGAAGCCAATTTAAAGATGACTGCAAGCAACACCTACATTCTTTACTCTATGGGAAAGCCATTCAGAATTTAAATGATTACTTTTTAAGTCACTTGGAAAAGCTTTCATGGACTCATATTTAAAGCACAATTCACAAGTTCCTTTGAGAGGGGAGAAGGCATTGATTGAAGTCAGACACCTACTTGCTCTATGTATTCTTTCACGGACCTCCATGTACTCCTGTTCGTGCTTTACAGCTGTCATGGCCACTGCTAACTCGTTAATCATCTCTTCTAGCTTGTTCTGATGAGCTGCAGAATAATTTCAGAAGCATCAGAAAGTCTGTTAATGACTGAAAAAACATATTTCAACGGATTTATGAACAGTTAAACAGAATTTCCTGCTGCAGAAGTTCTGACAAACGCAGCCACTACAGCTGAACACCTTCTATCCTTACAGCCAAGTTTAGTTTTCACAGCACCACTTTCCCGACTGTCTCTCTATGGCATTTAAGGAAAACATTTCTACACATCCAAATAGGAGGAGACACAATTTAGACTCAGTACAGACCCCGTATTTCCAGTGTGCACATACTTTTCCAGAAAAATAGAATGGAAGAACACATGAGATCAATACCACACGCTAATATCTATTTTGCCAATATTATCCAATATATTCCAAGCAAATTATCTTAACATGACAGCTTTTCCTAGTTGTTAAGCTTGCAAAAATAGAATGACTGAGAATTTAGCTTAAGATCATGATGCTGGCAAATGAGATCACTTTCTGAAGCAACAAATCACATCCTGTGATCTTCAGGTTTAGCTGGAGCCCAGCATTCAGAGGGCACAAAGCCCAGGGGGCCTGGCACAGGCTTCACTTCTGGTGTGTTGTGAAAGCAGGAGAGGAGTTAAATACCAAACCAGTAACACAGAACCAGTTGGAGACAGTTCAGCAAATGGAAGGCTCAGATAGCTAAGATTTAGTGGTTTGGCTGTCAATCACAGGACCTTTTTAATACATCCATGCTGTCCACTCACAAATTTATAAATTAGGCAAGTCATTTGTAAAGTTTTCTAGCATCAGGCTGAAGTATCATTCCACAGACAATCAGCTCTCTTAAATCAGCTCTCTTAAAAAGTCACAAAACCCAATACATTCTCCTTTGAAGGGACATCCTTGACTTGGAAGCTACCTTGCTACAGATTTATTTGTAAATTAAGCGTTTCAGATCACAGTCTGAAAATAGAGTTATTCAAAACACACACCTTGTGGGAAACAGTTAAAAGGATCAGAGAATAACACTCATACAAGTTACAATTAAAATCTAAATAGTTGTGCAAACCACACTCTCTTTGCTAATATCATAGATCCCTTATTTTCATGGCCAACTTATCATTGCAGTAAGGGCAGTTTATTAGTACGAGAGGAAACTACAGTTGCAGGGATAGTCTAAACACACTCAAAAAATTCACTTAAGAAAATTGCCTTATTGCACAAATATTCTTTACAACAGATATATGCAGACTCAATAAAAGATTTAAGTGAGTCTTCAAAAAAATCAAAAGTTAGGAATGTGTTACTTTTTAAGTGACACCAAGCACTCAATGCCCTTAGTTATTTACTTGCTGAAACTGAAAACAAGAATTTGTTCCCTTTCTAGCTACAGTTAGCGATTTTAAAAGAAACTTTATAACTTGCTATGCAATACATTCTTTCTTTTTCCAGCAAATGACAAGTTTGAGGTTTTCCCCTGATACATCAGTAATAATTCATAACCTACGAGCAGCTTATTGCTTCCAAAAGCTCTTGATTACTCAACATCCCCTTTAGCAACAGAAAGCAAACACTGCCAAAAACATCCAACATTTTTGGATGTTCAGTGTTTTTGTTCAATTTCACCTAAACTCCTGATTAAATCTTCTGTCAGCCATAAATAACCACCTGAAGACAAACTGCCATGGCCAGTGCAAAGACCTGATCCCAAGAGCTGCTCAGGGTATAAACCTGCCAGTGGGAGCCTGCAGGTGCTCAGCATTGCTCAGAATCAGACCTTTTAGGTAGTTTATTAAAAAGACATTCTCATGCTACAAACCAATGTTACAGAGAAAAAGCCAAGTTAGCTGTTAGTGAATGAACATGTGCCAAAGACAAGATGCTAAGGAGCTTCAAAAATCAGTCCACATACCATCCCAGGTATCTCCACCACCTAGAGGAAAGTGTAAGAGATGAACACAGGTACAGGACAAAAGGCTGCAGATAAAACAGTCATTTACACGGCTATGGGGGAAGTTTTATATTAGCACATTTATCAACTAAAGCATGGAGAAGGCTACATACTGCTGAGGCTACTAGAAATCAGAGGATGGCACTGATGAAGGGCTAAAGGATGGAAGCATTAGTTTCTGCAGATGGCCAAGGGATTCTCTGATGATTTTGCATTAAACTGTGTAACGATGTCTGAAAACATCCACATCCACTTTAGCTGTGCAAGAGAACAGCTAATCACAGCTGAAGGACAGGAATCCTTAGAGCCCTACTCAAGTTCACAAATCATGCAAGTAGGGAAAAGCTCCCATGCTGGAGCTGATTTCCTCCCAGGACTCTTCCTCACCTTCTGTCTCCATGTCTTGCCCCTTGGGAGCTTCCCCGATATCGATAGTGAACATCACTATCTTGGGAGTCATGGTGGACATCCTGTTGCTAAAGCAAAACTTGTAAGTTCCATCCATGTGGGCAGCAAAGGTGTATTTTCCACTGGACTCTCGATCGCCTTTATAAATCCCTTTGTTATCGGGCCCTGTGATCTGCGTGGGGAAAACAGAAGATCACACGTTTTTATTTCAAACACAGAGGTTTCAAATGCACCACCACAGCACTGCCAGCACGGCCAGTCACAGGCACCAACACCATCTGTAATCTGGCTGGCTTGGCACACTTCAGTCTCTCCCTCCCACAACTCACTGGTGCAGTTCCCTGCACAGGAATCCTTTTTAAAAATCCCACAAACTTCTTGGTAAAGAAAGTCACGCAAAAACCTCTCTCACTGGCCTCCTGTGGTTGAGATAAGAATTCAAGTACACGTAAACCACAGACCCTGACTGTTTGTCAAATTAACAACTGCAAGGGAAACCTTATCTCTGATGTCTGAAGGAAAACAAAAAGGAAAAAAAAGGCATTCTCCAATCGACTTTAGACACACAGTAGGGCATTGTTGCAGTTACCATTTCAAACGGACTAAAGACCTGAGTTCTGAGCTCTCAGAGTCACTGTGATCCTAAATTTCCATCCCACCATGCCAAACTGCTGCTGAGCTTCCACAAGTGATATATGTGAAGGGAACCTCACAGCTTCCTTCCCTGTCCTGTGTCACAGCTATGTGTAATTTTAAACTGTTCCAGGACTCTCATGCTTGTGATATCCCAAACGAACAACTCTCTGCTCTCTAACATAGTGAAAGCAATTCCTACTCAGTACTCTCCTACTGATTCGATGCCTCTTTGAAGACAAGCATTCACTCACAACTTTCCCGATGCCAACCACCCTGATCAAAGACACCACCTTTGGATTCAAGGGGAAGCACGCTACTCCTCAACAGGCACCACCTGATTCCAGAGAGCAACCCTGGGCATTCTTCCCGCCAAATAATTTACTGTGACAATGCCACACCGAGCGGCACGAGGATGAAAATCCCAAGGGAAGGGCGGACAGCTCGAGCAGCCCGGGCTGGTGCAGCAGCGGCAGGGATGACACCCAGCACGAGCACTCGGGCCTACCCGGGGCCGCCCACGCCGGGCTGTGAATGCTCCCGGCGCACGGAGCCCAGCAGAGCGGGAACGCCCCGACCCGGCGGGTGGATCCATCCCACCCGCTCCGGACACCCCAACCCCGCGGGGGGATTGATCCCGATCCCGCTCCGGCCGGTGCCACCGCTGCCCCCGGGGGTCCCACACACGGCGGGGCCGCACCGAGCAGGCCCGGCCCTGAGGCGGCCCCGCTCCCCGAGGCCGGCCCGCGCCGCCGCCGCACCTCCACGTCGATGTCCAGGAAGCCGCCCTCGGCCACCTCGAAGATGAGCCCCATCTTGGTGCCGGACGGCACGCGCTCCAGGAAGCACTCCTCGGCGTGCGCGTCGATGCTGACGAAGTAGGCGGCGGCCGGGGCCGCCAGCGCGGCCAGCAGCGCCAGCACCGCCCGCACCGGCGACATGGCGGAGCGACCGGCCGCGGCACCGAGCGGCGCTTCCGGCCCGCGCCGCGCCCCTTCCGGCGCACGGGGCCGCCGCTCATTGGCCGCCGCCGGCCCGCTGCCACGTACCGGCTGCGCTACGGCGGCCGCCGAGGGACGGAGAGCAGCGGGACGGCCGAGCGCTGAGGCAGCGCCCGCGCGGTGAGGGAGGCGGTGCCCGCGCGCAGGAATAGCCAATGAGCGAGGAGAACAGGCGGGGCGGTGGCGGGGAGAGCCAATCGGAGCGAGGCGCGGGAGGGGCGCTGGGAGGGAGGCTGAGGGGCGTTGCCCGGCAACGGGGCGGTGCGCGCGCGGGAGGCGGGAAACGGCGCTGAGGGGATGGGGGGGGGCGATGGCTCCTGAGGGACCCGGGCGGCTCCGCAGGCAACGAGGGCGGGCGGCGGGGAGCCACGGCGGTTGTCACCACGGCTGTCACCGCAGCCGAGGCGGCTGCTGGTGCTGCCGCCGAAACCCAGGAAACCCGGATTTGCTGCAGCCAGGGAGAGGTTTTGGGAGCAGCCAAGGCTTAAGACGTTAACAGGGAAGCCCAGCTTGTGAGCTATTCATTTACAACGAAACAGTCACGGCACGTCTAGTTTCTGCTTCACCCGAGAGCAGCTGTTTAAAAACCCATCCTTTCCATGAACACGCTTAAGCGCAAATAACCAGTTAAACCTTCCAAACAGAAATACAGAAGTTCATGCTTGAGCTCAAGGCAGCCTGTTTCATGACTAGCTGTTCTAACGATGTGGAGAAGAGTTAAAGGCTAATGCACAATCTCCCTTTCCAGTGAAACATTTACGCGTTGGTTTTGTCAATAAGCGCCGGTTATTGTACTCCCTGTGACACTCAGACATTGTATTGAGAAATGCCGGATTTACCTCAATAAACTGTGCTCTCTCTCTCCAGCTCAGGTGTGAGGCAGCAGATTGCTGTGTCAGAGCAGGCACAGGGTGTGGACACGTGTGGACAAAATTGTGCAAGACAAGCCGAGCCTGAGGAGCTGCAGGTCATGTACGTGGCTGGATGAGAGACTTTCCCTGCCAAGGAATTTTCAATGAGTTTGGATCAGGCCAACATTGAACCTACTGCTTCCCATGGCACAAACTGTGCTGGTTTTTCATCTGTTTCAGTAGTAGTTTCAGCCTTACCACATGTTCAGTACATTGTTACATTTTTCCTCTACGTGCACTTGAGCAGTTCAGTGGGAACTCGAGTAATGACAAATTCTTGTGGCATAAACTCTTTTTCTCATCCTTAACTTGGGCAGAACAATGATTTCACAGCATAGGTGCTCCCCTGAGGTACTGCAGAAAGTTACTCAAATATTCTGCTCAGGCTGCTTCCCCTCCTCATGTGTTAGTAAGAACGTTTGCCAGGAAAGGATGACTACATCGTTATTCATCCTCCTGCTCTCCCTGGAACTTTGTGCAATATCCTGTGGTGTTCAATGGTGTTTGAGAATAAGTTTAATGAATGATTATATGATATATTTTCACCAAATATCACTGATTATTGCTCTAACTTAGGCAATTGAATGCCAAGCTCAGGTATTTGAGGACTGATTTGTTCCCATCCTGGCTGCCCACAACATGCAGCACGTGTCAAGTAATTCCAAGCTTGGCTTTTGCATCCCCAGTGTTATTTCTCCTGGCTAGTTCCAGTGTTTGACGTTACTCATATCTTGTCCAAAATAAAATGCATTCTTCCTACTCTGTATAGAGCAAATGGCAGGACTGGGACCTAAAATTATTTCCAGGCACATTTAACTTATCTTTAGAGGCTCACCTAGAGCATCTCTTCCTACACCCCATGAAAATAGGAACATTCGAATGTTCACAGTCACATCTGAAAGCAAAAATTCTGAAGAACTTAACCAGAAAAAAAAGCCATTTTGGTTTAAATTCCTCTTAAGTGGATCCGTGCCAGCAAACTGCTTCTATGTGTAAAATCTCCACTGCTGGTCTGAACATGTGCACGGTAAAGACTTTCTGTGCTCTTGCAGGAAGAGCCGAAACCCCTAATGATGATTAGGGGTGTGTGCGAGCCCCTTGCTGCGCTGCAGAATGGCTCGTTCACCCCATCCCTTGTGCCTGCAGCCATCCGGCTGCCTTCGTCCCCTTCGAGAGCAGGGGAACATCCATCCCCCTTCCATCCTGGTCATGGACGCGTCAGCTCTGGACGCTGCGCTCGCTGTTGGGTACCACGGACACATCCGTGAGTCCCTGTCCCTCCTGTAAACCCGCTCCAGCGCCGGGCATCGCCTGTGAGGGACCCGAACCCCGCTCTGCCCGCTCAAACTCGGGGCTGTGCTGCCCGAACGAGGCCCAGGAGAGGTCGGTACCACGAGCCCTCCGGGTGATGCTCGGCACAAGCTTCGAGCGAAGAGCACCCGCGCTTGGCGATGCTCTTCTCCCCACCGCAAGCAAAGCGGTGACTTCCACCGCGACTCCCCCGGCGGGGATCGCCCCGGGAAGCGGCGGGGAACACCCGGGGAACCGGGAGGCGCGGGGCCCGCGGGCATGCGCGGGGCCGCCCCCGGCCCGCCCTGTGCCGGGCATTGGCCGCGGGCGGCGGGGCGGTGGTGGCGGGGACGCCGCGCCCGCCTCCCGCCGCCGCTCCCCCAGCACCGCCCGGCCAAGTTTAAACACCCCCGGCCGAGCCGCCCGGAGTTCGCGGGAGTTGCGGGGGGCCGCGGCCCGGGCGCGGGGCAGCAGGAGCGGCTGCAGGGGGAGCGCCCCGCCCGGAACGCGCCCCGCCGCCGCCTATGCGGGCGCCGCGGAGCCGGGCGAGCCATGGACGGCGGCGGCGGCGGGGCGCCGCCCGCCCTGGAGAAGAACGCGGCGGAGCTGACGGTCATGGATGTGTACGACATCGCCTCGGCCGTGGGGCAGGAGTTTGAGCGGGTGATCGATCAGCACGGCTGCGAGGCCATCGCCCGCCTCATGCCCAAGGTGGTGCGGGTGCTGGAGATCCTGGAGGTGCTGGTGAGCCGCAACCACATCAACCCCGAGATGGAGGAGCTGCGCCTGGAGCTCGACCGCCTGCGGCTGGAGAGGATGGACCGCATCGAGAAGGAGCGGAAGCACCAGAAGGTGCGTGCGGGGACCGGCGGGACGCGGCGGGGCAGGGCTGCCCCCGCCTGCCGCAGCCTCCCTGGGGGGAGCCGAGCCTGGCCCCCCGCCGCCGTTCTCCCCCGCCGCCGCCGGGCAGACAAAGAGGGAGGCCGGGGTGCGGGCCGGGATGCCGTGGGAGCGGGCGGGGCACGCGTGCGGTACAGCCCGGGCGGGCTCACGGGCTCTGCGCGGATGCTGCCTTAGCGTCGCTGAGGCTTTGGGCGTGTTGTTGTTTTTTGTTTCCTTCCCTCCTGGAAGTTTCCTCCCTCCTTCCCTTTCTCCACCCCTTCCCCAGTCACTGCATTTCCTTCCCGTGTGTATCCCCGATTAGGACTCCTGCTCCATCCCCTCTCCTGACGAGAGGACAGTGCTGCTTCCCGCTGGGCCAGGAAAGGTCACTGACAAGAATACACTTTCCTCTCCGGAGCTGGGAATGATTTAGCAGTCTAGGTTTCCTGGCACAGACTTCGTGTTAGAGAAGTCATAGGAAAGAGATGGAGAACCAAGTGACTTCAGAGCAGAGTTAGAGCTGAAGAGTAGGGAAGAGCACTGTCAGATTGCTGCTCCATCCTCTGATGACAAGATGTTCCTTGGCTTGTTCAGGGGTGGTGATAGCGTTTGCTGACCCCATTCCCATGAAGGCCCAAGATAGAGAGCATTTCCCATATCCTGTTAGCCTCTTACGGCAGGATAGCATGCTCCAGTTACTGCAGTAAAAGTGGCAGATCCACTCTTTAAACCATCCAGATTACTGATACAAGAAATGGTTCTTCTAGTAAGTTACTGTGCTAAATCATCACCACTGCCTCATGCCATCCCTGATTCCACACACAGAATCAGGATAAACAGGAGACAGTGGATTTCTGAAAGAGAGACCCCAAAGTTCAAGATTTGGCTTTAATTTAAACAAATCCCTGTTTTATATTTTAAAAAGAGTCAGCTAGAGGACTTTCACCTAGCATATGGAAAATCCAGGATAAACCCTGCAACATTTTGCAGAGGAAGTCTGAGGGCAATGTCTCTGAAAAGGATGGTGAAAGACCTTTAATGTACAAAGCCTGGATAAGTCTCAAGAGTATGAAATAAAAAGGTCTAGAGAATAGATGCAAGTATGTTGGATATTTACCAAAGGCTGCGGGTGAAGTGGATACTGAACTGACCCAGTGTCTTTGTACAAGTTGTTCTGTGTAGATGTTTGTGAAGTTCTTAAAGTGTTAAAAAGTTTCCTAAATGTGTCAGCTGATCTTCCTGCCAGTCAACCACCTCTGCTCTGTCAGTTTCTCTGAGGGTCATGAAGTGGCTCAGGGAGTGTTTGCACAAGCCACACGAAACCTTAGTGGAAATATGTTTTAACAGGAAAATTAACTACATGATACATATCTTTTTTTTTTTTTTTTTCCCAATCGAGTTGATTCCCAGTGCACCAGGTCCTCGTGGAACTGTGGTCTCACATCTTCTCTGTTCCAGTGTGAAGGTTTGAAGACTCTTTCACAGGACAGGTGCCGATAAACAGAAAAAGCCAGAGAGTGAGAAATAATTCTGACCCTAAAGCCTCCAAAAAACACCCTGAAAAGCTTTTAGTGGTTCTTGCAAGCATCAGTTTATGAGATTTCAGCACTTAAACTTTATGCATAAATCTGTTTTGGGTGTAAACCTGGCTCAGCACCCACTGCCTGGAGCTTCCTGAGCTAGCTGGCACTGCCTGGCCCCTGGATGTGCCTTCCCTGTCTGGTGCTTCCATTAATGAGGATTCAGAAGTTAATTTCTGCTCCAATTCATTGGGCTCTTCAATAGCAATAAATTACAAAGTTTGCCTAAGCAAACCTTAGGACAGTTGTGTGTTTACAGTGCAGCCACACATAAATGATGTAAGTTTAGATAGTTTGGGGGTTTGCGTGCATTTTATTTTGGTTTTATCAATATACTTGTAAATGATGAATGTGCTGGTTGATTGCTAAAATAGGTCACTGCGTTATTTTAGCTACAGAGTTGTAACAGGCAGCATCACTGTAAATAGTCCAGGTATTTGGCAATATCAATTTCATTACAGATTTATTTTTCTCTCAAGATAAAGAGTTTCAAATAAAATAGGTGATAATTGACATTTTCTTTCCTTTTTAATAGTTAAGTCCGCATATCTTACCACACCTTTGTTATTTATTATTCTTTGCCATATCATGTTTTCTGCAACATTTTTAGCAGCAATACAGTAATAAATGCTGCAATAAAATGGCATTTGGACCCCAAAGTCACCAGGAACATGACTTCCCATTATCAGAGCACACATTCAAAGCAAAGAGCTATCCTTTAATCTCTCAGCAGAGCTTATTTTAGCCTCGAGCTGTGCTTGGCTGGGTTGTTGTCTGAATGTGTTTTGTTGTTAGGTAGGAAAGGGGCATGTGGATGGATGTGAAAGTCAGCAGTGACTCAGCCTGGCTCCAGGGATTTGCATGCAGCTTTTTGTTTGAAGAACATATGTGAAAAGGGAGCAGGGAATGCCCCCCACTGCAGATGTGAGATATGCAGAGAAGCTTTTGGAACAAGCACACCTCTAAATACAACTGTTTTCCTTAAGGACTTTTTCCTTTCTGTCCTAATTTGACCTTCATGAGGATTGGTGACAGCTGCTCTTGACACAGAGTGTCCCGACAAATGGGAGCTGTTTTGACTGGCCTCACTGCCACTAGCACAGACACCACTCAGGACATTCCAAGAGAACAATTTACATAAGAAGCAGCACAGTTTGGGCTTGTGTTTACCATGTGCACCAGGAGCTCTGGCTTTGCTGCACTGGATCACACACTCATCAATTTGCACTTGTGTTTCATAACAGGAATTTAAATCAGACAGGCTGTTCTGTCAGAATGAGCATGTTCACCCCTGAGTCCCTGGCCCTCGCTGTGGATGGTTTGGGGGCATTTCTAACAGCTTTGCAGCTGCCTCCTGGGATGCAGGAGGAAATTTGTGCTCGTGTTTGGTTATTTGTCTAACACAGCAGCCCCCTTAATTTGGTCCTCATATCAAAACAAGGCATAAGGAGCCATCCTTCAGGTAACTTGCATATCAAAAATGTTTGCATCAGGAATGATCCCCTCAGGTATTTACATTCAACATGTAGCAAAGGAGACTTGTGATGGCTGGTTTCCTGGTGGTGGCATTAGAAAAGCAGTTGTTTTCTAAGAAACTCAAAGTAGTCTCATCTAATTGTTTTCCATGAGAATCAGTAGGATTGTTATTAGTTTGATCTGTAAATAGTCTAGTCAAAGACTCTTAACATGTTTAAAAATATAAATGTGTTGTCCTGATCTACCCTATAGGAATTAGAACTGGTGGAGGATGTCTGGAGAGGGGAAGCACAGGATCTTCTTACCCAAATTGCACAGCTGCAGGAGGAGAATAAACAACTGATGACAAACTTGTCTCACAAAGACATTAATTTCACAGAAGAGGAATTTCAGAAGCATGAAGGCAAGTTTGATACATCAAATTCAGTACTTGCTTTGTTACAAAAAGCAATACTTTATCAAAATACTTTGACTGGATATTCTTGTGCAGTTTTTTCCTGTAGATTAATGCAGAGCTGGGTTTTGAAGACTTGTTTGTTTATTTGGTTTTTTACCTGAATAGAAAATCTTTGAATACATGATGATACTGACAACATGATAAGAGGTGGAGGGACAAGGGAAAGAAAACCAACTTTTTGTTTGGCTGAGAAGCATCTCTGGAAGTAAAGTCTAGATACATTTTTTGGTCTATCACTTGTTTTGGTTCTCATTTTGCAAAAAAAATTCTTAAGCCCTCCTTATGTTTATTAATACAAACAGAATTATCTATTCAGATGTGTAACTGTTGATCTGTTCAGGATAACTGTCTGTAAAGTAGCACGTCAAGATTTCTTTGTCAAAATTATATTAATCCCCCATATGGAGATATTCTAGGAGAATATTATGATATGCTTCTAGAAGAGGAGGTACTGGTTTTACTTGATTACCTGCCCCTTTTTTTTGGACTTATAGCCAATTTAGAATAAGTGAGGAGATTTATAACCCAGTGAGTGGGTGAATCCTAAAAAGTTGAAACAACCCTTTTGTGGGCAACTTCTTTCTTGAGGCAGAATGAAGTTCAAGACATAGCTGCAAGTGCAGATAAATCTCACTGCAGCAACTGAAACAATTGCCAGCCTCAGCTCTGACCCACAGCTCAGCCAACAGCTCCTTCCCAGGAGCAGAGGAACAGATGTCTGTTTGCTCCACCATACCCCCCTCAGAATTTGAGGCTGTGAGATCCCAAGTCCATTTCATGATGTACTGAGTGTGCAAAGTGACTGACCAGTCTGAAAGCAGAGCACACAGCTGAGCCAGCACAGCTCTCCAGTGAGCATTAGGAATGAAGGGATATCCTTTTCCAGCCTCTGGAGGTTGGGATAAATGGAGACTTGCTGGAGGTGGATGAAACTGTCCCACACTGTGGAAGTTGCACTTGCTCTCTCCCCAAGGCTCAGTGCTGCTCGGTTGCCCTGGGGAAGAGTATAATGAAACCTTCAAAAAGTAAAAATAGTTAAACCTCTCAAGATACTTTTTAAAACAAATGCAATACTTTCAATTTAGGAGTCAATTAGTGGCTGACAAACTCCATGCAAAATTCAGAATGGCAGTGATGAGTCATGGACCATGAAGACTGACATCATGTTAAAAGAAGCAGCTTCCCCTTTGTTTTCTTTTTTTCTTCTTCTTTTTTCCCTTCCAGTGGCTATCTAGCTCACTGCAGCTCATGTGCTTGCATTTAAATATAGCCATACTCTTCACATCCAGCCAGGCAAGCAAATGCCAGACGTGCTTTTCCTGTTATTTTTACTGTGTCTACCCATGTATAACAACACAAACAAAACCCATAAGGCCATTCCAGAGCTTAGATTCTGGGATCACTGATATTCTTTGGCCAAAATAATCAGATTAGGTGAAATCATTAATTTATATCAACCCCATTTTGTTGTTGGGATCTATGATATCAAACCCAACTGTTTTTCTTTCAGGACATTTTGTCATTAATGAGCAGGGACAGATTTGTCTGAAATTACTTGTTTGGATAGTGTCAGAAAGCAGTTCTGCTGTTCTTTTTCAGTCTCTATCCTTTGGTCTGACATAGAATCCAGAGAGGCAGGTTTTCAAGCTAAATACTGTGTTAGCTGGACTAATTTGGAGCAGACTCCAGTGCTCCTATCTCAGCATGGTTTAGCACTGTGATCATGTCTCCCCTCAGCGCTGGCCCTGGGGATCAGCAGCTCACTGCTTACTCACCAGACAGTTAAAGGAGTTATTCTACACAGGCAACAGAGGCCACTGATTTGGGTGTGCAAGACCTTGAGATTCAACTCTGCCAATTAATTCTCAGAGCCTCACTTGAGCGTGGTGAAGTGTTCATGGGAGAGGCAGGAGCAGTCTTATGCAAACAGGAGTGTTCTGTGCAGTCTGAGCACAGCAGGGTTCATGTGAAAGGACCTGTGGCAGAACACAAAACACACAGGAGGGGTTAAAGATGATTTTGTAACACCCACTGAAGCGACTCCTCCCAAGCCCAAATGGAGCACTGCTTGATGGTGCTGACTGATTGGAATATCCTAGGAAAATGCCACATGCAAACTTGACCCAAGTGTGTCAAACAGGACGAGCAGGCTGCTGTGTCACTGCAGCAGGAGCTGCTGTCTCAGCCTGGCTGTGGTAAGGGAAAGGCAGCAGGATGGCAGCAGCTCTGTGACCCTCCTGTGCTGCAGGACCTACAGTTCCCTTCAAAAGGGGAGCTGAACTTGTTCTCAGTATTTAGGTAATGGTACAGTGCCACAGGCTCTGCCTGGCACTTTGGCCTGTAGTGAAAGATGTTGTATGGACACAACACTGAACAGATCCCTAACCATAAAGAATGTTCTTTTTTTTTTTTTCCCCCAGTTTCTTTTCTTTCTTTCTTTGGTGTCCTCCCCTTCCAGCTGCTTTCCTTTCTCTAGCTGGAACAACGCTGTGATCACAGCAACCCACAGGAAGCTGCTCATAGGATGTGCCTGGGGAAGCTGACTGGGTGTGCCATTTAAGATCTTGCAGTTATTAGAGTTTGAACCATTTAGAGATAATTATTTTACATTTAGGGCACTTAGTGATTTCCCTCTCCTCTTTCCCAGTGTCTGAGGAAATGGAAGGAAATGTGACTGTTTCACAAACACTCCCCACCTTTCCTTTTCCCCCTTCTTGAAATAAAAATTGTAGTGATCTGTGCACACAATCGAAGCCCTTTAGGTTCATCAAATGTTAGGGAGAAAAATGAGCACAGTGGGAGGAAAAGCAGTCAGCACTGAATGGTGCTTTTTCTTTAAATAGCACCTGCTATCTAGAGATCTCAAAGCATCTCACAAGTACTAATGGATACAGCTGCATTCACTAGTCCTACCTCCTTCTGGGTGAAACCACCAGTCTGAAGTTTCACTGCAGTCCCTCTACTTCAATCCAAGTTTTGGATCCTGTTTTTAAATAAAGCTGATGTTTCAGGCCCCAGCCCTGAGACTGGCTGCAGCAAGTGGATCCAGGAGCCTGCAGTGAGGTTTGTGGGTACAGAGATGTACCAGACCTGTGTTGTGATAGAGGAATGTGGATCTTTTCTGAAAATTAAGCAGCAGTTTGTGTCCATGACACTTGTCCTCCCTGGTGGGTATGAGCTGGTACCACAGCAAAGAATTAAAATTATCCTGTGAAGAACTATAACCCAGAGCAGCACAGAGCTGATAAAAAGCAGGGTCCAGAAATAGAGCAGGCAAATGTACCACAGAATTAAAAGGGATGAGAATGTAACACTAGAATGTGAACACTGTGTCACTGGCAGTTCTTTTCTGGGGTTTGACAGGAACACATCCTGTGAACCAAATTCCTGGCCAGCCATGACCACCAGTCCTTTTCCCAGCAGAGCAATTCCCTGTTCTCTGCAATACCACAGCTCTGGTTCTTTAGCACTGAGAATGGGAGCTGCTGTTCCCCCTGTTTGCTCTGGTACACTCCCCGCATGGGAGTCCACAGCTGCTGAAGGAGTGCAAATCCACCAGTTACTCCCTTTCTCTCTCCTTCTCTGAGGTTTGCCCTGCTCTACTCTGTTATCCATCAGTTCATGCTGTAGCTGACCTCTGAGCTGGAGTTCCTAAACTGCAGCTAAATTCTCTTGTGAGAGCAACTCTGGATTTCTCTGATGAGAGAAGAACAAAATCAGAAAGTCTGGGCTGATGTTAGAAAGTAGAGCCTTGCCTGGCTGGATACATTGGATGCATACAGAGCGTATTTCTGATGTGGGAACTGCTTTAATATATTAAAAAGGAAGCAGCTTTCTAGCCACCCCAGAGTGGGGAGTGAATTACCACCACCTGCAGTTCATAAATGGAAGAAGCTGAAGACCCACATAACAAAGTACTTTGCCAAAATTAATAAAATTAGCAGCAGACCCTGGATTTGAGCTCCTGCTTGGGCTGGACTTTGGCCAGAGCAGCCACACACAGGCTTTTCATCTTCAAGGATGTTGTGCAATGTGATTTCATGTAATAGTTCAGGACCATCAAACTGCTCACCTCTGTGCCATTCTCAGTGCAGAGATTCATCATCTCATCGAGTTAAATCCTCTGGTCTGTGTCTGCTCTCAAGAACCCATCACTGCAGTGCCAGATCCAAACTGTCTCTGTAATGGCAAATAGAAGAATGCTTCCTGTTTTGTGGTTTATGGCATTTCCTAATGATTCATTGGTCAGATTTAAGGTTAATCTAACCCTTTATTTATTTGCAGACAGGATCAGTGTTGGATTCTTGGCAATGTTCCAAACTTCTTTCACCAGTGAAATGCCATGTAGTCTTTTTCTCTCAAGTACAGTTACTCTAAATATGAATTAGCACACAATAGGATGGGAAAAGGGTGGCAAAACATGAGGAGAAAATATGTAACCATAATTCAGACTAAATTTGGGTTCGGCCTTCAGGGTGGGGGTACCTTCTGAAGGTGCTGTTTCATCTTTTCACCAAACAAGAAACTGGATTTCAGCTAAAAATCAGTCCAGTCCAGTGTTCCTCAGCTGGTTTTGATCCAGATGCAATCCACAACAGTAATATGTTTTTGCATCTTGCTGAAGATACAGACCATCTTTTTTACAATTTTCACAGGGCCTTGGCCAGCTGATTCCACAGATTATCACACAGATAACCAAGCTCCCTGGGGCATAGTGTGAACATTGATGTAAAACTACTAAGGCAGCAAGATGCAGCAGTGTCACTCACTGTTACAAATGTTTCTGAGGATTGTCAGTTCCTTTTTTAAGGAGTTTCTGTGCAGTGGCTTTATGGAGTGGATTCTGTCATCTGTGTTCTCTGTTACCCTTGAAGTAACCTCTAAAGCATCTCTGTAATTCTACCAGCAGGCAAATTCCAGAGTCTGCTTAAATATTTCTCATTATTATTGTTCTCAGCCTCAGCAGCTCCTGACTGTCCTTAGTTTGTGTTCTGTGTTCATTTTTTAACCAGGGATGTCAGAGAGAGAGCGGCAAGTCATGAAGAAGCTGAAGGAAGTGGTAGATAAACAGAGGGATGAAATCAGAGCAAAGGACCGAGAACTCGGACTTAAAAATGAAGATGTAGAGGCTGTAAGTGGCTCTTGGTCTTCCTGTTTCTCTTCTTTCTCACCCGTGCTTCCACAGCCTGGTGTCCAGTTTGAAATTAATACAGAAAGTGTAAACAGTGCCAGATTATTAGTCCTGCAACTGAAGTGTCCAGCAGAGCTGTTGAGTGTCTAGAATGGTCAGGCTTCAGTGCACTCCCACCCCAGGGATGCAGTGTGGATCACCTCTGCATGAGAAGGGCACTGCTCAGCCCAGGCCACTTCTGCCAGCAGTGACCTTCTGCTCAGGGCTTAGTCTTAGATGAATCGCAGACTCTGCTGTGACTCCAGGGATGACATGATGTTTGGCACTTTCTGTGTCAGGAGGAATGACCTCCTTACCCATATTTTGCTTCCCATCCCACAGTACCTCATGTCCTTAGGCCATGGGACTTTCCTGGTACTCGTAAGGCCAGGCCTAGCTGATCTCTGCTCTGCCCAAGTGCCTCTGGCAGGTGCTGCAGGCTTTTGTGTTGGGACTGTCCACACACACCCAGCAGGTCACATCCTGCCTTAGGAGCTCAAAGCAAAGTACTTACAAACTAAATATTAAGGCTTCCTCTGTCTTGTCTTTCTTCTACTCTGGGTTAAGATTTGATTCAGAATCCCATAAGCCACCCTATCCTTGAACTTAGCTTTAATGAAATAATATCATACGTGGTGGATTTGCTTTTGTCTGAAAAATTCCCTGTGCTAGGGGAATTTAGCCTAGAAATCAATTAAATTTGGGTGACTGAAATTGTAGTAGATAATTAGATATTAAAAAACCGATCTGGGGGTGAGGAGGGGGAATATTTTTCTGATTAAATGCAACAGGAACCCAGTACTTTAAGATGATGTTTGGGACTGGGCCATCATGGCTGATGGCTGAATGGACACTGACCTATTGCATGGATGTTTTGCAGCTTCAGCAGCAGCAGAACAGGTTAATGAAAATTAACCACGACCTGCGGCACCGGATCACGGTGGTTGAGGCTCAGGGGAAGGCGCTGATCGAGCAGAAGGTGGAGTTGGAAGCATATCTGCAAACCAAGGAGCAGGAGATGGGCAACCTGAGAGCAGAGCTGGGGAAGCTCAGAGAAAAACTGCAGGGTGAAGACAGCCAGGCCAGCCAAAATGGGGAGGAAGTAAAGGTAAGAGGCTCACTTTTAAACAGCCTTTTAAAAAGCTTAGGACTTCATACCAAGTACCTCTTTGGATAATCTCTGGAGTGTCAGCTGTTAGGTGGTGTTGGAGGCAGGCAGCCTTTTGGCAGGGCTGTGTTGGCTTCATTTTGTTTGTACACACCTACCCTTTCCCCAAAGGAAAACAAACTGATTCCTTGAAGAGTCTGGGATTTCCGTAGACAAACAGCCAACAGGAGCTTCAGCTTTGCCAGATCTGCAAATATTCAAGGCCAGATGGGTCACAGGGGTGCACAGTGGCCATGGTGGCAGGTGAACCACAGTGGAACTGAAGCTGTGCCAGAAGTGCTCCAGGAGTCAAGGCAGAGCTCTGCACACCTGGTCTGAGCAGTGCTTATGGCACTTTGGATGGGTCAGGACTAAGCTGGTTTAGTGCTACCAAATCAACATATAAATATTTCAAGGCACTTTTTAGAGGAACCAACTATTTTTGCTTTTGCTTCCTATTAGAATTTGTGCAGTGAAGTGTTATGAGCACAGATGTTTGGGAAAAGCAAACGTTCCCGCTGGCAGAGCTGGGTTCTTGCAGAACAGGCAGAGTGACAGTCTGCAAATGGAGCTGGGCTGAGATCAGAGCAGCAGGAATGCAGACCTGAGGGGAGCCTCCTGAGAAAAAGATGCACTGATCTGTTGATCCCTCAGCCCTCTTTATGGTTTCTAGTATTTTCCTCTATGCATATGACATTCTTATTTTCTTCCTAAAGCAAATGTACTGTGTTTCCCTCTCCTAATGATGCTCTTAGCAGATTAGGAAATGGAATAAGGGGCATAATGATATTTAGGAACTTAGAGGAACTCTATCACACAGAGCTGTTCAGCTTGATGCATTGGTAAGAGCTCCACTGTGTAAATGCCTGACAGACTGCAGCAGAGAGTGAAACATCCAGTGAAACATCCATTTCACTGGCAAGAGGCAGGAATAAACATCAAAAAGCAGAGGCAAGGGCTCATGGGGTACCTTGGTCCCCCAAAAATATGACAGCCAGTGTTGTATTAACTGCTGAATTAATAATGAAAAGGATTATTTCATTGCTGTTAATTCAGCCAGGACACCCAGCTTTGTAAACGGGGCTGGGGAGCCCAGGCCTGGAGCCAGCAGGAGTGAAAGTGTCCTCAGTGTGTGCAGAGAAAGGATGCATTCTTCATCTCTCTCTAACTCATCAGTTCCATGGCAATGGCGCCTCTTCTAATTAGAGCAGTTCCTGCTCCCTCTGCCAGGATGGTGCTTACACAGGAATTGCAGTGGCAAGCAGAAAGCTGGGATAGCTGCATGCTCCAGAATGGACACTGCTTGTTGGCCTCAGTCAAGGACATTTGCATTGGGTACAAGCTGCTCAGTCTTTGCTAATTTGAGCCAAATCTAGCAAAAATAGCTTATTTGGGCAGAGATATGGGGCAAATATACTACCAAAAGAACAGACATCAGCTCAGACCCATATCTAGGGGTTGAGGAGGACGAAAAGTGTTTGGATAATTTCCTTTGAACCTCTTGTTAGGTTGCATCAATCTTTATTCCATGTAGTCTGTGCAAAGGAATGTGTCTGGATGAAAGGGGTGATCAAACAGTGCCCAAGTGAACATTGCTCTGCTGCCTCATCCCTGCAGGACAGGAACTGCAATCCTGCTGTGCAAATTCGTATTGCAATAGCCTTAGCCAAGTTCAGCCTGAAGCCATGTATCAGTATACTACTGCAAAACTGTTTCACAAACATAGGAGCTTAAAAAAGGGTAGAATCAGGATTACAAGAAATGGACTGTGTAGGAATTTCTCAACTCAACTCCTCAGATTTCCAGCGTGTATCTCAGTGAGGTGTCAGTGCCACACAGGAGCTCTGAGAGTGATCTCTGCATCCTCCCAGGAGGGCAGGTGGCTGACCTTGCTGCTGGCAGCTCTGATTTCATGTGCTGGCCTCTATCAGTCCTTGCAAAAAGCATCACATTTCAAATGGACTTTGCTACATTTCAAATGTATTTTCCTGGAACAGTGTCCTGCATTTATTTGCATTGTTATAAATCCTGCAGATCTCTTAAGGCTTGGAGCTGCTTTTCAGAATCTCGATTCCAAGTTCCCTTCCCAGAACCTTGTGATTTTTCATTACCTGCTCCTCAGCTCTGTGCAGCCACTGAGTGGAACAATAGCACAGGACCTGAGCAATGGTCTTCTGTGTGCTGTGCTTACAAACACCATGTTTTCACAAGCAGTTTGTGCCACAGAGTTTTGAGCAAGTGCTAGAGGTGACAGAAAGCAGCTCCATAGGCCTGGGAATCAAGACTCATATATAGAGAGCAAATTCTGGCTCAAGCTGGACCCTGTGTCCAAGCCTGCCAGTCTCACCTGTCCTGTGTGTGTCATCAGTCAACCTGTGCATGGGAAGGGATGAAGTGATCAGACCCCTGAGCTGTTCTCTCTGACAGTCTTTAACATCAAAAACAAATTCTTCTGCATTTTTTTTCAGTCTTACAATTGGTGTGGTTTTCTTAAAAAAGGATTTAATAGTGCTGAAAGGAAGAGACTGGGAACTGTTCTGATAAATACTTCAAACTCCTCCGACCTGCACTCGCACAGTGAATTTAAAGCCCACATTTCACTCCCTAGGCAGAACCAAACAATGATGATTGTCTCTCTGAGTCAGAAAAGATGGCAATGGACTTAAAAGATCCCAATCGCCCAAGATTCACCCTGCAGGAGCTCCGGGACGTCCTTCACGAGAGGAATGAACTGAAATCTAGAGTGTTTTTACTTCAAGAGGAGCTTTTATATTACAAAAGGTGAGTTACATCTCCTGTTGCATGATATACACAGGGGAGCTACAGGGCAGTTCTAGAAACAGTAAATGTGCACTGAAATACTGTCCATCAAGCTCGTGAAACATTAATTATCTTTTCTTTCTTTCAAGTGAGGAAATGGAAGAAGAAACTAGGTCCCCACAGCCTACACCCATAATTCAGCCAAAACCCTCAACTCAGCCTGAATCTGGAATCAAACGACTGTAAGTAGCATATTTACTAAAGATATTGGATATAGTCTGCAAATACTAAATGTTTCTTATGTGTTAGACAATTTTAAAGACTTTAAAAATTAAGATAACCACATTCCTATTGTATGTGGGAGAGACACTGAAGGAGCACATGGCAGATGTGAAACAACAGTTGTCTTTGGCCAAAACTTTTGCCTAGATCTGGGACAACTTTCAGTTTTGGATTATCATTTTCCCATGATCTCACTGTGCCCATTTCCCTGTTGACTGAAGAAGCCTTTAGACCCTGACTTGCACTATGTGGGCAGCACAAAAACCTCCTGTTTGCTGAGCAAATTTGCTGTTGAGAGGATGGTCACTTGCTTGGGTGAAAGAACCCCACCTTCTTCTGAAATATTAATGCTGCTGTTGAAACCAAAGCTTACTGCCAGAGATGTGCTGTGACTAGAGTATCACTTAATTACAAAATCACAGCGTTGGCAGCCCTTTTCTCTGTTGAAACTTCGTCCTGTACATTTATTTATTCCAAATTAAGTCTTCTAGCCTTACAGCAACTCTTTGGATTTTTTTGATACCGGAAGCTTAACTTTTTTAACTGCTTAAGTGATTTTGGAACAGTCATTTGTTTCCATATGAAAAGCTCTTCCATCCTGTCCCCACGTCCATAACATTCAGTTCCTGTTTAATAATAGCAGGATTTAATAATATTTAATAATAGTAAGTTCTACTGGAAGATCTGGACTGACCCAAAACACCAGGAAGTCAGGAGGGCACTGTTTGTTATTTTCAGTATGCTTCAGCTTTCTGCCTGTGCTGAGAGAAACCTTCCTCTCACATGACTAGAATATACACTTTGAGTTTGGACTTCAGTTTTCATTCTGCAACTGTAATTATGAGAATAATAGTACTTTGTTACACAAGATCTTCACTGTAAAGTTTCTCTTTTCTTTTATGTTTCTCTTAGAGCTTTTAAAAACTTATTCTGTTGTAGGGAATGGCTGGTTTCAGCTCACACAGTTTGTGTTGTGCAGTTTCCATGTTTGATTTGAAATGCTGCCTTTGATGAAGCAAAGGCAGCATAGAAATGTAAATAGAGGTTGTAAGGCAGAGCACATGTTGGTGAGGTGTTAGCTTTGACTCTGCCTAAGCTGAAATTACTTCTTTTAGCTGTTGTGCTCTGTCCCTCGGTTTCATTCTTCTCTCCCTCCATTTAGCCATCATATTAAATAAGGGAAGATAAAACTAAGTAATCTGAAGGATGGTGATAGCTGTCATGTTTGTCTCATTCTTGCAGCCTGTCTGAGTAGGATTTCTCCGGCGTGGTTTTATTTTCCTTCTCTTCTCCCCTATCCATATGTTGTTAACACTGTTCTTGTAGATGGGCTTTAAAAAGACAGGAAATGTCACTGCTGGGAAAACCAAAGAACCCAAGTGTAGCTTCTGTCCTGTCCCAACACCCTCCTGCCCCAGCTGCAGGCCCTGAGAGTCCCCAGAGCTCCCTTCTCCTCCCCCGGGGTACCTCTGGCACATGAACTCTCTGTACCCAGTGATGTGATGAAAACTTGCAGTGCTGCTCTCTGCATGCAGAGTGCTTTTACAGAGGAAAGTGGAGTTGCTTTTCCTTCTCTTTCAGAGTTTTCCTCCTGATTAAACAAAAAGCTTAAGCACAAAAATAGGAGCCATCTCAAGGAAAGTTTTATGCCTGCCTGTGCAATGTGCCCTTTTTCCCTTCACCACACAGAGTCTCAGGGAATGAGACATATGGATGTGTAGCCTGTGCCATCCAAGATGTGCTCAGGTGATCCAGTGCTGCAACTCCACAAAGAAAGGAAAACAGAAGCTATAGAAATCAGCATTTTTTCTGGGTTGGCACATTTGGGGCAAACTCTGAGTTCTGATCTCAGACTGACTCGTACATTTGTCTCTCTCACATCACATGACAGAGCTTTAATTAAATAATGTAACCAGGAGGCTTTACTGAGGAGGAAAAGTCCAAGGATTAAAAATGCTCCCTCTGTTTGGAGCAGAAAACACCCTTTTGTTTTCTCCTTAAGACTACGTGCTTGTTTGTGACTGATGTCATGCCTCAAACAGCCAGGAGTTTTCTTCCTATTCTTGCAGTCTACAAAAGCTGGTGTGTCTGTCAGTTCTGCAGCTCAGGACGTGCCACGTTGCATAAAAATAGAAATCCTGGCTGCTGCTAATGATCCAACAGTGTTTGCCCATTTGTTTTCAGTTTTAATCTCAGAACAGCAGTTAGTGAGTTGGGGAAAGCTGCATTTGGTCACAAGTGAAATGTCTCTCGTGATTTCAACCTAATCTTTAATTGACATTAGTCCACAGTTCAAAAAAATATTTGGCACAAGGGAGAACCTCTGAGGAGAATCCTTAGAAAAACAGAGGGTGTTCCAGGTATGGATGAAGGTGTGTGTGGGGCTGGCTGGGCACAGAGCACTCTGCTCTCTCAGCCTCTAAGCTGCATGAATTGTCTAATGCCCAGTGAAAGTGCTGAACCCTCACAAAGAACCCGTCTTGCTGCGAGCCAGCTCCAAAGTGCTCCTGCCAGAGCAGCTGCAAGGTTTCCCAAAAGCATTCAGCTGCCTGCAGTTGGCATCTTTCTGCATGAGAAGTAACACAGGTTCTTTTGGAACAGACACACAGGCCCTTTAACCACGGAGTTTCTTAGGAGGTTATTTCAAGAGTTCCCCTGCAATACTGGTTTTTAACTTGAAAGTATCAACTGTAACCTTTGTAAAATCTTTAACTGTAATGCTGGTCCTCTCTAACCCTGTTTTCTGTGCCAATATCCAGTAGTCACAGCAGAGTCCTGTTTTGTATTTCTTAACATACACCTTCATCCTTCATTTCATTGTGTCTGTGCCTGTCTGTCTCTTGGAACAAAAACGTGCTCTCTGCTCTGCATTGCTAGAGGTGGTCATACCTTGATGAAATCCAACCCAGGTTGCAAACTGCCTCACAACAGGAAAGTGGTATCTTTTAGAAATCCAAAAGCAATTGAAACTGCTACAATAACTGTTTTTTCTAAACAAGAGTTTTTCACTGAGGAGAGCTGTCTTGGGTGATGCAGATCCCCCTCTCCCTGTAACGTGTCCTGTGTTGTAATTCAAAGTAACCCCGTGTATCATGTTTGCCTCTTTTCTTTTTAATGGAATGCTTTTTCTTTCCCTTGCTCCAGTCTTATCTCTTCTGTGTCTGTACTTTCCTGACCAGGATCTTTACAGCCATAATGCCCATGGTAGCAGCTGGATTGATTCCAGATGATCCCACATTGCAGCCAATAAGAAGACTTGTGTCCCTTGTAGGAATTTTTTTAAAATGTTTGGTACTGTGGTTTCCTCTTGCATGACTCTGTGTTAACAAGCACTGCTGGTTGCATTCTCATGGCTGCCTGTGGGATCCCAGAGGACCAAAGAATGACCAGTCAGTGTCAGTACTCATCCCAGTCCTCCATGCTCATCCTCAAACTGACATTTTATCACTTTTTGCCTTAATGTTGCCATGCTAAACCAATCAAGTATTCCTCGGAAAATTGGTGCAATATGCAGTTTTAATCAGCATCTGTTAATTCTGCTTCCTAAGCGTAGCTATTCACAGTTCTCTCACCAGTGCTCTTTGAGAAACTCGTTTCTAACGATTTGTTACAATCATTAGTTAGAGTTACAGAATGGAGTGGCTGATTTCTATATTAATTCCCACTGTTAATTACAGGCTGTTGCTTTCATGTCTTTCTAGCTATGCCCTGTATATTTTGTCTCTAATTATGTATTTTGGAATAGAGTGTAAACTCTTCATAATCCATTCTGTCATCCAATTCTTGGCTCTCCCTGGAAGACATGCTGACAATTGTTAATGCAAAGTCTCTTTGCATTAGAACTGCTGCTTTAGTGATCTTTATATTTACAGCAATGACACAGATTTAAAATCCCTTCCTCTCCACACAGACAGGCTTTTCTCAAACATCCTCCATGAGAATTTTCTAGGCATAATAACCATTTTCATTGTTTCAGAAGGAATTAAAAAAGCCGAACCCTTTAGAGATTTACAAACTTACTTTTCTCCTGCTTAATTTCACAATAAAGTGAAAGATTACTGAGCTTTGACATTTGAAACTGACTGTATAAACACAGCAGTCCTTTGTGTGGGCTTCCAGACAGTAACCCTGACCAGGCAGGACCAAATGTGCTCTGCAGAAAGCCTCAGTCACTAAGCACTTCTTTTATCAGCTGGAGCTGGTTCTGGCCCCGAAAATTCATAGTATATGTGTGTGAACTCATGGGCTCCTGTGATGAAGGTGGTAGAAAAGTATGAAGCTAATTAAGTGCAAAAGATTTCTTTCAACCTATTAAGGCTGCACAATTGAAGCCAGGAAATGCAAAAGTTCAGGTCCTGCTGACAATGTTAGTTATGTGGCATCTAGATTGTGTAGTGGTTTATTTCGCTTTCTAATCAACAAGTAATTATTCTTAATATTCTCAGTAATTATCATCCAGCCTCCTGTGCGATGAGAGACATGGAAGGTGGAACTCCCTGGTCTGCACAAGGCAGCTGGGAGGGTTGGGATTGTGGTGCTGAGGGGATGAAGGGAGTATGGGAAGAAGGTGAGTGTGGACTCAGGGTCAGGTTTATGCCCTGACCAATATTCCACCACCCACCAAAGCTGAGTTTGTATTGGCATGGTCCCTTATTGTGGAAGTGTTTAGCAGTTCCTGTCGTGGATCACAACTATGTTACGTTTGCTACAGTGCAGGCGAAACAATCCTCACCTTCTGAAGTTCACCCAGCACTGAGACCAAAGGGATCTGCAGTCAACTCAGTTCTTTGGTAGCTGGAACCACAACTTTTGCATTTCTCAGCAGGCTTAAACAGTGCACTAACACCTGTACTGAACCCACAACAAACACTGAATTTGCCTAATCCAATAACTTCATCCCATACAAATAAAACGATACTAAGGATTTTTCCAGCTGTATTTTTTAGCTGTATTAAATGGCTGTTGGTTCATGTACGTCATTATCTTAGAGCACCCAAGCCGTGTGACAGGAAATGACGTGCACACTCGTGTGCATTTATTCAGAGCCTTCATCCTGCAAACTCTCATGCACATAGGTGCATTTATTCATTCATTTTTGCAGGAATCAAGTCTATGTATCAAAATCTCTACGCTGGGAAAAAAATGTGGAAACTTATTTTCTTATCTTATGAACTTCCCTGCTGATAAGCTTAAAAAAATTCTATTTCTGCTTTATGGTAAAATATACAGATTTAATGCCAAAGATACCACTTTACTTATGCCAAGAAACTAACCTGGACTGTGTCGCTTCGTTACCTGAGGGCTGGGGAAGGGGGAACCTTCATCTAAATGATACCTGCACCTTGTAGAGTCAACAGCATTTAGAGCTTATCTGAAGCTTCTGTAGCCAAACCGCTTGAGATTGCAATGACTCCATCCCTAACAACATTCTGACATGCACTCCCATCAGGCTGCTCTGCCTTGATTTTCTGCAGATGCAAACAGATTTTTTTGCTCGGTGTTTTGTTGTGCTGTGTATTGGGGCGGGTGTTTGAAGTGTTTTCAAGATGGTAAACAGTCTTCTTTTTTTTTCCCTCCTCTCCCTTACTCCTCCCATCCTGGAAGGTTTAGTTTCTTCTCTCGTGATAAGAAACGTATGCAGGCGTCACAGAAAAATGTCCACTTCCAGGGAACTTTTGGAGAATGGTCACATTCAAACAGAGATGACTCCTACATGGAACAAGGACAGGAAGCCCTGCAACACCTGTGACTAAACCCTTGAGGTGTTTGGTTTCCTGCAGTAGATCTCGACAGTCTCGTAACAAGAAGCTTCTGTAAAGCAATGCGGCAGCTCGTCACTATCACTTGCCTTGCACACCTCGGGGGTTGTTTCAGACTCTCCAAAAGGGATCCCTCGCTGTTCACTTGGTGACTGTTTGCTGCAAACAGGAGCCCAAGCTTTGTAGTAACAGTTGCTGACACCGTGGGACATGGAAGCTTCTAGATGACTTGTTTTGTGCTGAATAACAAGTCTATGATCTTGTTCATGCGTTAACTACAGTAACACAAGCTTCTTTAAACCAAAAAAGGACCTGTGCCATTATTAGAAGTTTGTTTGCAGTGTATATCTAGTACAGGGCAAAGACTTTTACCCTGTTTGTTAACACTATCGGTTGTTTGCTTTTTATTTCTGTAAGAATTTTTTCAAGAGGGATACGACAGCTGGACACCCTTGGTGGCAGCCCACAGCTCTGCTCTGTCCTGTCAGTGCCGCTGGCATCGGCATCTTGCAGAGTCACCCCTTGGAAATCCACCTGACGCAGTGATAAACTGGAGTAGCCTTGAGAGGGACAGTGAGTGTACATTTCCCTTGTGCTTATAGTGCCTAAAGCATGAAGAACCCATGTATGAGGTGAGCGTGCCTTGTGTTCTGCAGTATTATAGAAAACAAATTGCTTACAGGGAGGAATCCTAATAGTTGAATTTTTTCCTTCTTACCAGGGACTTCCCCCCAGTGTAGCTGGCAGCTGCTGTAAAGGGATTAGGTCTTTCCCACAGACAGGTTTTTAATTAACTCACACTCCAGTTTCCTGTCTAGGTAAAACTGCCCAACTTCAGAGGGAAACACATCCTCAGCTGGCTGACATGAACTATTTCACTGACCTAGACATGACCCCAACCTTTTCTCTTGACTAAACACTACATGGGCAGAGCAGATGAATTCTGAGTGTGAGGTGTTGGCAGATGTCTGGGTAGCCCCTGCTATAAGACTTACCTCGCCAGCAACAGCCCAGCAGCCAACCCACCAGGGGCTGGGATTGGATCTGCTTTGCAGCTGAGCTGGTGAGACCCCAGGTCTGACCGAGGTTGTCCTTCCAACACTAAAACCCCCACAGCATCAGTGCTGTGGACAGCCCAGTGTCAGTGCACTCCCCACCTCTGCTCCACACACTCCACAAGGCACCTGACCAGGTGGGAGAGGGTGAGTGTATCCATGGCTCCATGTGAGGACAGGGCTGAGGTGTCTCTGTGCCCTTGGCTGTGTGCTGGGAAGGTCTGTGCTGGAGCCACACTGCTCGTGAGGAAGATCCAGTGCTAGCAAGGCCATGGGCAGCTTCTGCACATGCAGCTCAGTGCTGGGGGCTGGGAGCTGCTGTTGGCACCATAGCCCCAGCAGCTCCACCTGCTCTGTAGAGCCTCTTCTCAGGAGTGGCACCAAGGATAGGAAATGGAGCTCAGGATGGAGTAAAGCTCCAACTACTCCAGATACTGAGTGTTGGAGGAACTCTCAAAGGACTCCAGAGGGCTTAGTGCAGGCCAGTTATTTTTAAGTGCAGGGTGATCCAAGAGTGGATTTCTAATGTGTGTGAGCAGCAAATGGTTCTTAGCTTAGTAAAACCCTGGCAGGAAGCTGCTCCTTGCAGTGGTGGGCTGTGTGCTGCCCTGCTCCTGGCTGTAACTGCTTCACGCCAACATGGACCTTCTGCATGTTCTGTGCTCCCCTGGTGTCACTGCAGCTCAGGGCAGGGAGGACCACGTGGCCTTATATGAGACCCCTGCATTTGACATGGTCATTGTCCAACATGGGTGTTGGGCAGATGTGCTTTTGCCTGGTTATGTTTTGGTAACATCCTTAAAACAGCAGCGCTCCCCCCTCGTGTGAAAAACAACTCTTAAGTGGGGGGAGTGTCTTTAAATTAATAATACTTAAATTGCCAAGATCTGGCTTCACTTCCATATGGGAAAACAAAAGGTACAGCAGAGTCACATCAGGCAGTTAAATTGTGAGTGACCCTGTCTAGTCTCTCCCGAGTGCAGCTGAGTCGTGTGGCGCATTTAGAAGGGATGCAGTGAGCAGAAACAATGCCAGAGCACGGCGGATGCACGGCCTGAGTAAGCAGATCCCTTTGGAACTCAGCTGAGAGCAATGAGCTGGGATAATGGAACTACCCAGACCGAACCTAAGCCGGTGCAGCACAAAGGAATTCTCCCAGCCTGGTGCACGTACAGCCCATCCCAGAGCCCGGGGCACTGCTGTCAGACCAGCTCTGCAGCCAACATCAAACCACTGCATGAAGCAGGACAACCTTTCCCCACTCATCTCTGCAGCCCAGTACCTCAAACCCCTCGGGAGCTCCTCCTGACCTGCTGGCATTAACCACTCGTTCTCATGTTTGCAATGCTGTGTTCACACACGCCAAGTGCCGTCAGGAAGGATGGTGCAGAGGGAAGTGTTTGTAAAGATCAGAAGATCTGTCATGTATTGTTTGTCAATATTCAAGGAAAATCTGCTTTTAGAAAAGGGGACAGGATGGTGGCAGGTAAGGGGTGTAACAATCCTGCCTGCCAAGTGCAGGATCACTGACTTTTTTTGGGTTGGTTTTTTTTTTCCTTTGGTTTATTTTTTTTCTTTTTTTTTTTTTTTTGGTTGGGCAGTAAATAATTTTAACAGTTTAATAAATATTTCTGAAAAACAGGTATTTCTGCAAGACTTGCATCCTTTTTTTTTTTTTTTTTTTTTTTTGTGGAAAGTAATGCCATCCCTTCTTGGGGATGCAGCCTATGGATCTGTGTACAACTTTTCATGGAAATACAGCCTCAAACCAGACAAGATTTAGGACAGAGCCATTCAAAGGCTGATGAAATACAGTTTAAAATACATTATATATTTAGGAATGGCTTATGATGACAAAGAGTATGACAGAGCCTTTTCTAGAAAGTGCTGTGAGCTCCTTAATGGGAGAAGTGTGTCTGTATTTACACATCCTAGCCCTGAAAAAGATGCTGTGCCCTCTGTTTTCCCCAATTCAGCTACAGCCAGCAGCAAACCCAGTTTCCAGAACAGATTTAAATCCTGTGTAGAAGGGTGAGGACAGAGTGGGTGCAGCTGCAACCACATTTACCCATGACACTTCCCTCAGTGATTGTCCATGGATTCATCAGGAACATGAGGTATTTTCTGACCTGCTTACTGCCCTGTGGTGCACATTCCTCTGAACAAAGCAGTTTCATCCTCCCATGTCATACAGAGTGGATTGGTTCCATGCTTCTCCCTCACCTGGCAGAACTAGTTAAGGACACAGCATCAATAGAAGTCTCGCCTGTTCCAGCATCTTCACAAAAACAAAACTGCTTCCCATCAGGTTCTGTTTTGGGGCATATTTTTCAGAAGTTTCAGTTTGTTGCTGTTCCATTCCTGTGTCTCCAGCACGGGACTATTTCATAACTAATGTGTGGACATCTGGCCCACAGATAACCACTAACCCAGGGTCCCAGGCAAGGGGTGTGCTCGGCTCAGTGGGATGCCTGTGCACACAGTGCATTCCTTACAGCATTCACCCGTTTAAAAACATTAATACAAAAGTTTATTTTCTCTAAAGAACAATTCAACCCACATCGGAACTGCATTAGGAACCAAACTACAGAGAGCTGCTGGCAGCAGAGTCACAGGCACAAGACGGCAACACCACAGCTGGTTCTGGGAATGCTGTCACAGCCCTGGAGCTGCCAGAAGAGTGGGTGACATACCCCAGGGACAAGGCACGGTCACCTATCTGTGCTTATCATCATCTCTTTGTTTCTTGGTATCTCTCTCCCTGCTCCGGTCTCTATCCCTGTCCTTCCTGTCTCTGTCCTTCCTCTCCCTCCCTCTGCTCCTCTCCTCTTTGGAGTCCCTCTCTCTCTCACTGTCACCCCAAGCCCACGACCGCTCCCTTTCTGGCCAGCGTTTGTCCCTGCTCCTCTCGTGGTCTCGGTCCCTTGTTCTCCAGTCCCTTGTTCCCTCACGAGACCAGTTTCTTTTCTCTGATGATCCTTCTCCATAGAAATCATTTTTCATATTTGGCAAATTGATGGGCTTTCGGAAAGGTCTGTCCCGTCCTCCGAACCGCAGCTGCCCAGATTCTTTTTTGCCTCCAAACCCACCTCCAAGCCTCCGCGGAATCCATCCTTTGAGAGTTCTTTCCAGTTCAAAGTCCACAAAGATCTCATGTTGGTCGATGACCAGCCTGTTGGCATCTCTGTGGGCCTTCAAGAGCGCGCGTTCCTCTTTGTACTCGATAAACGCGTAACCCTTGGAAAATCCCGTGACCAGGTCTCGAACCAGACGGATCTTCCTGATGTCTCCATAGCGGGAAAAGACCTCCCTTAACTTCTCTTCCGTGGTCTGAAGATTGAGCCTGGCTACGAAGAGGGTGAGGTGAGGATCTCCCGTGACACCCTTGTTGGGCACATACCGTGCCAGCATCGCCCGCCATATGGCTTTGTCGTGGGGCTCCTCGTCCGTGCCATCGATGCTGCCGGCCTTGAGAGGGTCGTACTCCTTGGCTATGGGAGCCCAGTCAGCCATCGCCTGCTAGGGGAGGACACACACGGCACAGGCTCACGGGTGTGTCAAACAGGCTGTGCAAGAAGCGCTTCCAGCACCGCTGCACCGTGTGTTCATCCAAAAATCCCTCAAAACGTGACAAACCAAAATAAACCAGACGTGTCGCTGTTGTTTAATTTCACCTCCCGGGACAGAGCCGTGTCG
The DNA here is from genome assembly GCA_024500445.1 of Entomyzon cyanotis. Classification (NCBI taxonomy): domain Eukaryota; kingdom Metazoa; phylum Chordata; class Aves; order Passeriformes; family Meliphagidae; genus Entomyzon; species Entomyzon cyanotis. The sequence goes on from JAKEPQ010000852.1 coordinate 2,275,417, forward strand.
GGGAGCCGATCCACCGCTTTTGCCCCGGCCTGAGGGGCGCCGGCCTTCCCGCGGGCTCGGCCTGCTCCCCGCCCGAGGAGGCTCCTCAGCCCCTCACCGCCCGGCGCGGCGGGGCGCGGCTCTCCCGGCCGACAGGGGCCGATCCGCCGGGCCGGAGCTGCCGCAGTCGCTCCCCCCGGGGCCGATTCCAGCCCCTTTCCCCGCTCCCGGCCGGCCGGAGCCCGCCGGTTCCCCCGCCCCGCTCCCGGAGCCGCCGAGGCGGATGTGGCGCCGCGGGATGGCCGATGCGTTCACCCGGCTCACCCGGGGCTGAGCGAGAGCTCCCGTCCCTTACCGGCAGCGGAGGGCGGGCGGTGCCTCCTCAGGGGAAGGGGCAGGGCGGGAAGCGCCTCCGGGCCGCGGCCGCCGCCATGGGAGCGCCGGGGGCGGGAGGAGCCGCTCCGCCTGCGGCCCGGCGCGGAGGGAGGGAGGGAGGGAGCGCCGGGGTGCGGCGGGCATGGAGCGGGGCCGGGAGGGGGAGGAGGAGCTGGGGGAGGAGGAGGAGGAGGAGGAGGAGGAGGATGAGGATGGCGGCCCTGAGAGTGCCCTGGAGAAGAGCCCGTTCCAGCTCACGGCCGCGGATGTCTACGACATCTCCTCCGTGGTGGGCCGAGACCTGCTGCAGCTCCGCGCCGGGCCGCAGCTGCCCGCCGCCCGCGCCCGGCTGCAGTTCAGGATCGTCAGGGTGCTGGAGATGCTGGAGGCCCTGGTGAGCGAGAGCAGCGTGGTGGAGGAGCAGCTGCGGCGGGAGCGGGACAGCCTGCGGCGGGAGCTGGAACAGCTGCGGGCGGCAGCCCACGGGAGCGCCCCGCAGGTGGGTGCGGGACACGGCCGGGGCACAGGGGACACGGCCGGGACACACGGGACACTGCCGGGACACACGGGACACCGCCGGGACACACGGGACACTGCCGGGACACACGGGACACTGCCGGGACACACGGGACACACGGGACACGGGCCCCTTCCCCACCACGTGCAGGTGCAGAGCGCACACTGAACGACACCAGATGGGCCGGCGGACACTTATGGTCTCTTTTGAGCAGAACGAGTCTCACAAAGTCACTTCCCGTCTTTGGCCGTGAAAGCCTGGAAGCTCTTTCCTTCAGGGTGGTTACAGGTCGCAGCACTGTGGATCCCTCGCTCCGGTTTCACGGCAGTGACTGAGCCGCTTTAGCTCAGCAGCGGGCAGTGCTAACAAAGCTGTGCACACTGCGAGTTCAGAGTACAAACTCACCGTGTTCAGCTCTTGCACAGCATTCGCCCCATAGAAACAACTGTATGCAAACGCTGAGGCTTCGTTACCCCGTGTGAGGGAAACTGATGTCTTGATTACTACAAAGGTTTTAAATTAGGAAAGGAGAATTCAGTTCTCACCTCTCTTTGACACGGAGTTTTAGTGAGACATTAGATGGCTCAGCCTCTCATCATCAGAAAAGCTGATAAAAGCATCTTCTTGACAAACTAAATTGCAAACTCTTTGGGACAGAAACTTTGCTTTTAGCTGTGGTCAGAGCCTGTCACAGTTGTGGCCTATACTTGGCTGGGGAACACAGTCACCAACAGAATACAAAAATATGAAGAACTATAATTAACTGCTTGGAAAAAAAAATCAGGATTGTCATGAATTCATACTAGTTCTAAAAATTCCATATTTACAATATCCAGAGTTTTTACTCTCTTAGGGCTCTGTTTTTTGAGCTGTTACGGGATCCAGCACTGTTTATTTTGCAGCCCAGCCTTGGACCAGATCAGATGGTGATAGACCTCACAGACCCCAACCGGCCCCGGTTCACCTTACAGGAGCTCCGAGATGTATTGCAAGAGAGGAACCAACTGAAAGCTCAGCTTCTGGTGGTGCAAGAGGAGCTACAGTGCTACAAGAGGTAAAGCATGAAGTCAGCAAAGAACTAATAATTACCAATAACAATTACCTCATGTCTAGGAAGCTTATCAGATGAGAGTATTGCAGGTTTGGGCCCCAAGGTTGGGATAGGTACTGTCCAGGCGTGTAAGTGACCCCTGTGCTCCCCAGAGCATACAAGTGAACAAAGAAAAATGGGGGAACAATGAAGTGTCCATGCAACATAATTTTAAAACTTAACTCCCTTTTCCTCTGCACCGTTCTCAGCCTCTTCCCATAATTGTCCTGCTGTCAGCCTATGCACAGTTACTCCCACTCCACAGCCAGGCTGGGTTCTCATGCACAGAAATTCATCTGTGCAGTCACAGCAGTTGCACACACACTGTGTCTAAAGCCACACTACATACCAAAGAGCACGGGGGGGTTTCCAGCTCAGCTTTAGTCAAAGTTTCCTTCCTCCTGCAGCACGACACTGGTTTATCTCCGGTTCTTCGCTCCCATGGGGGTATGGCAGTGATCTAGAAACAGAATATTGAGCTCTTTCATCATTTCTGATAAGTTGTGGGGTTTTTAACACTGCCAACAGAGGGTTGTGTAAGAGGGAACTGTGCAAAGCAAGTGATTTCTTTCAGGGAAGGGTTTGGTCTTTCTCCAAGGGACCAGAGTCAGTGCGAGCCAAAGTGTGGGATGTGATCTAGATCTTGGTGCTACAAATTCATTCACCACCAAGGCTGCTCTTCCCAACCTCTGCCCCTCCTCATCAAGTTGGATTATGAACTCTTTGGGTCAAGAAATTACGTCTTAATCTAGACGCAAATGTCAGAGCACATTAGATTTCAGTTGAGATATCTCAGCAGCACTCTTCTGGATACAGCCAGCCTGCCCTTTGCCTTGTCTGTAACAGGGAAGTTAAGCCAAGAAGTTACACTTAAATCCAAGAATTTACAAACTGCCTGACAGCACTTCCCCACCTCAGCTGGATGCTTTGCTGTACAGCAGTGGAATGGCTTCTTGCTTTGATTTCCCAGCTGTTACACAGTTTATTACAGGCCAAGTTAAAAATATAACAGTGGGAATGTTTTCAGGTTTTGAGTGATTTGATCTCAGTGCTGTGCACCGAGAGCAGGGCAGGGCTGCTATTCAGATATAGTTATTTGTGAGGTTATCTCCTGATACAGTGTTACAGCTTAAACCAAAAATCATTTTCCTTCTAAACAGCCACATAAAATCCCAATGGTAATTGTAGTAAAGGGTAATTGTGCAGGAGAAGAGGCTAAATATGTTTTAAAATGCCTTGTAAATACTGGAAATAATCTCTATATAACACAAGGTAACAAACATCCTCACAGAGACTGACTCACAGTAACTGGTGGTGTTTGGGGGCTGCATTTTTCGTCATGATTTTGGGGTAGAAGTTATTGCGTAGATGTTAGAGCTCTGCAGTGTCACCCAACAGCTCAGTGTCCCCTCTATCCAAGAAAAGAATCTGCCTCGGAATTACCCCATGCCTGATGTCACACCAGTTTTTAAGTGCTCTGTGTTTTTATTTCCAAATCCAGTTGAGTGTTGCCTGGCTACTCTCAGCCTGCAGCTACTGCAGTCACAGGCTTTGATCCACTGAGCTCTCCAAATGAATGAGGTCAGCTCAGGACATGCTGTGAAAACACTGAGTGTGCAGGCTGGGAAAATCTAACCCCATTCCAAGAGGGGAAAACATCCTTTGGTCAAACTGAAACTGTCGCCTGGAGTAGGCGTTTACAACTTGTAGAGTGTAGAAACACTGAAGTGGGATGACAAAATCTAGAGCTGAGGCAAAGCCTTTCTTCTTTCCTCTGTAGGGTGGAAAGAGGAACAGGCACCTGCCTTGCAGGGGAGCTGGGAATCTCCCATCTGTTCCCAGCCTTGGTGGCTGCATTGGAGGTACCACACATCCACCTCTGCAGAAATTCACCATTTGTGTCTGCACCCTCCTGTGATCCTTGGACTTTTGTACAAATCCAAGTGTGATTACACTTCCTTTTCACCCCCATTATGATTTGGCATTTTTTCATCTGTGGAGCGTTCTCATTAAAGTATAACCCTGGCACCATTACAGTGCAGTGTTTAGGGATAATAATTCATTATTTTCAGTTCACTACAAGGCAGAGGCTGGGCTGCCATCCCTGTCCTGTGAGCACTCATTCACCATGTCCCATCTGCCCAGTGAGGGGTCTAGCACATGCATTGCCACACTCTGCACAAACCCACCAAAAATAAACAAAACCATTTGTTTTCCCAGTGGGATCATCTCACAGAAAAGGGACCAAACTGAAGAACTGGAAAAAGAAGGCAGTGGCAGCAGCGCTGGCACCAGGAAGAACAGTGAAGAGAAGACAATCATCAGACGGCTGTAAGTTTGCCTGCACATTTTTGGGAAGAATTTATGAGAACTTGGCACACTCCTTACACATAGTGAATCCAGGGATGGATGCTGAACTTTAGCCTAGTTGGCTGGATATTGTTTTCTGGTCTCCATGTAAAGTTAAAAACCTGATAAAGCAATCTCTTCCTGTGGAAAAAGCACTGCACAGGAAAGCAACCTCCACCCAGGCAAGCAGGGAGTCACTTTTTTTCTAGGAAACACAAGCATTTCTGAGCAAAATGATTCAATACTTGCCCCTCCCACCAGCCCCTCAGGACTGTGCTGTGGAAGCATCACAGCTGGCCCCAGAGGTTTTTTTTATATTGTACACAAAATCCATGAGCTCAAGCTGTGTCCCTAAAGTTCCCAAAATACCACATTGCCATGGCCACCTCACTGCATGTTCCTTCTTTTCCAGTTGTACATTATTGTTTCCTTTCTGCTACTGGGGGTTTTTTTTCTTCTTCTTTTTTTTTTTTTTTTTAAGGTTTTCTTTCAAACATGGAAAATGAGCATCCTCAAGGACTTATGCACTGCTGTTGAGAGTGGCACTGATGAGCCTCGGAGGCGTTGGGAAAGACAATGATTGGAAGAAGCAACATCACTCCTACTGTAGAGAATGAGCAATCTCATTAAATTCATGTTGTATAATATTCTTTCAGAATAGATTTTACTCTGCTTTTTCAGAAACTTTTAAACAGATATTTTTTGTATTTCTTACTGTCAGACATTACCCACATGTAGAAAATAAAACATTTATACAAAGGTGGGTTTTATTCTTATTAAAAGAGCCTGTGATGATCAGTACCACAACGTACTTATCCTGCCCAACTATCAAAACACTCAAAACAAATGATTTTGCAAGATGAAGACATATTTAAGAGAGACATGCCATTCACAAGTGGCTGTTTGGGGGTGAGATAAACAGTGGAGAAATGCACAGCAAAGGAAGAAAAGCTGCTGCACTGGGCTCTGCCCACATGAAGGACTGAGGTGCAGACAGTGCACAGACTGGAACAGATGCACCAATCGTTTCATTTCTGACAGCTGAAGGTCTCCTGTGGTAGGCAGTTGTGTTTTGCATAAGCTCTGTTCTTTCAATCACCTGCCACAAGCTGTGTATTGGCCCCAGTAATGAGATTTAGCACTAATGGAAGCATATAGGGCAAACAGAGGAGTGGAAAAAGACGCTTGAAAGACACCAATTAGGTTCCCCATTTAGAAAGGTAGAATATCCAGAGCAGAAAAGTCTGAAAAGACATAAAAGAAGTAGTGACAGGTATCAAACTGTGATCTTAACTCTCTTCAGAAGAGAAAGCAGGCTCTGAAGTCTTTTGATTCCCTCTCCTACACTGGCAGCATGAAAAATATAGGACACTTCACACATCTGCTTGGATGCACTACGTGAATGTGGCTCAGCAGAAGGCAGAACTGCAGCCTCCCTTCAGAGTTCAGGAACAACTGTCTGTTAGCAAGGCAACACCACAGATGGCTGACCTGAGCCAGCTGGTTTAGCCAGGGCACAGACCTACTGAAGTCCTTTTGCCATCTTCAAAATATCAATAAGCTTTGGCCATGCCCTCATTATGTATTTTCTAGAACATGGCAGCAGGGAAGGCAGTTACTGCATTGCCTTAGCAGAGGCTTTGTGCACAGAAGAAATTAAATAAAGAAGCAATCATAATCAGCAACAGCCAGGATGCATCTCTAAGCTGAAGAGAGATGATGCTTACATGTGATCTGAACTCCATCCTCTTCCATGGTTTATCCAGGGATGTATTTTCCAGTCTCCTTAAAAAAAAAAGCAGTTTAGCTCCCAACCCAAGGGCATCTTTCCCTGTGACACCCTGTTAGAAGATTAAGTCTTCCTGTGAGGCACAGAGATAAACATCCAAATGACATGTCCCTGTGAGAAGTATATTAAGATAGATCTATAGAACTCTATATAGATATGTTCCTAGAAAAGTAAAGGATACATATGCAGTGCAACATGAGCTTTATTTCCATCCTCCAACGCAGTGCTACTCAATTACCAGTTAAGCTTTCAGAGAAGACATTTTCTTTTTATGTAAAACAGGGAGATCTTTCCCCTTTCTTGTTTACAAAAGTGATGCTGAAGTACAGAGGTTTTAAGCTATTCAACCTGATAGAGAACAAGTGTTTAAATAAAACAACAAAAAAATTTATTCCAATTTTGACTTAAGGGAAGTGCTCTAGTTTAACAGGACACTGTACACATTGCTGAGGTCTCTGTTATTGAGACCAGAGAAAAATCAGTGCCAACTCAGACAAGTTGGCTAATGAGGCTTACCTGAAACTCAGTACATGTAATGTAAAAGTCTCCAGTTCATTCTTCAGAAATGGGAAAATACCCAGGCTGGCTCTGATGAGTTTGCCTTGTGTGAAGCAGTAAATAACATAAAGCATTTAACAGCTAATGATTTTCACAGCTTTCTTCCAAAATGCTCATGAACTGCAATGGAGACAGGTAGTATAGCAGCCATTTCATCAATAATAAATATATTCTTTATTTTACAGAGACATCGTCTTCAAGTTTTTAATTTAAAAAATACATCACTAAGCCACCTCTCTTGCTGCTGGAGCACACAACCAGGATGTTGTTGCTATCTGACCTATCACATAGGCAAGCATAAGATTGTCCTAGAGGGCATTCAGCTGGAACAGCAGCAGCCTTCAAGACATGAGGAATAGAAGACATTAACAGAGCCACAGATCCCTTGCTGACATCTTCCAGCAGCAAGTGTGGCTGATGGCTCACAGCCATTTTCATCTACACACATGCCAAGCCTGCCTTGGCAAAAATTCCAACTGGTAAGAATTCATCTTTAACATAAAGGACCTGCATTGTATTGCCTGCCTATATCCCAGGTTTGCCTCTCCAACAGTAATGTTCCGAAAATCCACGAGATGCCAAGCGCTCGACTCCCATGTGAGACAGTGGGACCAGACCGTGCTGGACAGACCTACAGGACCAGGCAATAAGGAATCTACTTTCTTCACTGCATGAACTCCATCACTACAGTCTGAAGCTGCATATGAAGATGACTCCTATTTTTGGAACCGCTATGCTCTACTTCAAGCATTCACAGTAAATAAATAGCTTCTGATGTGGCTAATTAGCATAGGAAGGTAATATAAAAATTTTTGGAGAGCTTTTACTCCTTTAAAATCCTCTGGGGGACACCTCCAAGAATCAGCCATCAACTATAAAAAGGTACCTTCTCAAAGTTTAGAAAATAAGTAAATGTCAAACATTGATTCTCATTGTGAAGTTCTGTCTTCACATCTGTAATCAGTTACAACCCAGTCCATCCTCGTTTGGCTGGGAGTAATTTCTCCGAAGGAAGCAGCCAATCTGACCATCCTTTTCCATCAGTGCCAGTGCATTTGAAGTTCACTGCCAACAGAATGTATGACACTGGGAAAACTGCATTCTTACCACAAATTATTTGAGAATGACAGTAGCATCCATCTCAGAGAAGCCTGTCAGCACTGAGCTGTGAAAAGCAGTCTGACAGGTAGTCAAGCCACTGGATGACTAAGTCAGAGTACAGAACTACTTCTGTCATAAAGCCAAGTTCAGCACCCCAAAGTGGAGTGTGAGATTTCCTTGCAAAAGCAGAAGCACAATCCCAGTGATAAAGTTTCTGTGCAAGTCTTTCACTGCTCAAGTGGCACTGGTCACTATGCAGAAGCATTCAAAATTTAAGGAAGGTTTTCCTTTTATGATATAAAAGTTTTGGCAATCTAAGATCAATTATTCAAGCCTGCCTGGAAAACTGTAATAGGTATTTAAATACTGCAAAGCAAAAAGGTAGTTTTTAAGGAGCTCGGAAGACCATAAGCAGTCCACTAAGAAAGCTGAGGGAAGTGAGGGCAGGAAAAAAATATTCACTGACTCCTTATAGAACGCTCAGTCCAAAAATAAAAACCCCAAAACAAGGAAGATGAATTAGTGTTTCAGCCATGGGTGAGCTTCAATTGAAGCTTTGCTTCTGTCTCCATAGTCGTACAACAGTTCTTCACCTGCCTTAATGTCCCTGGAAGCTATCAGGATGAGATGAGGCACACCATCAATGTCGTGGAGCTTGGTCTGACAATTGCCACACTTGCTGTGATTAATGAGCCTTCCCAGACGATTCGTTTCTTTCGTAGCATCGACACTGAAAGAGCAAGAACAGAACACAGGATTGCGCCTGCAACATGGGTACGTTTTGTGGACAAAACCCAAAGGGCACATCAGATAAAGAAGGAGGAATCCACACAAGGCTTGAAAAATTAAGGAGAAACAGAACATTATCATGTTACATTACAGAACAACCATGATTACATCATGATATGGCAATGCAAGGAAACTGAAACAGCTCCGGGAGATTTAACTTAGCACAAAACCCAGAAACTGAAACCCTTGGACTGTCTGAGCTGCCTGTTTCCAGGAATAGCAGAATCCAGATGTGAAACAAATTATAAAGCTTGGACTGAAGTCGGTGTCAGAGACTGGAGAAACAAGGACACCCAGTCAGAGGTGAAAGAAATGTTTCTCTTCCAGGGAGTTTTCCATCCTGCTTTTCAAACCAACCCCTTGCAACTCAGATAAAGTAGTTCATTATACAAGAGGATAAATTTAGGCTGAAGACCACAGCAGAATTATAAGCCTCATCCAAGCAGATGCAATTCTTCGTATAGCTTGTACTGTACTTCAAAAAACAGGCCTTTGAATCACCTACCATTCCTCATAGCCCAAGAGGCTCTTGGAGCATGGATCAGCGCTCTAAAAGATTTCATAATTCACAGTTTCCATTAAAAAGAAAAAATTTGCATGAAAACAAGAAAAGACTTAGCAGCATTCAAAGCCTCTGTCACGGGAAACTTGAGCTTACCAGTAGGTTTTGCTGAGGTACTGGAAATAGTACATGTAGCAGCCTGTGGATGGGTCTTGAGCATACACAGCCTCTCGTTTCTTGGCATCGGTGATTTCGATGAGATCCCCATGATATTCAACCACAAATTCTCCTCGATTAAAATGTTTAGTAGCAATTACTCCTCTTCCTTTGCCATCGATGTAATCAATCTGTTGAGTTGAAGAGAAAATCAGCTGGGAAACGAGAAAGTATTTACATCATTGCAGATATGCTGATTACTAGGAAATTATTTATTATTAAAAAATGCTGCGAAAGGGAATTTGTGTGCATTGCAGACAAAGCTGTAGAAGTACAATGCATAGCACTGTGGAAGAAATGCAGGATGAGTTTGGGACACACTCTCAGTTACTGGGTAGCTGGACACAAAATCTTTCCATTAAAGAACTTGAGTGCATTTCTGTAGACCTTAACGCCCCCTCAATATTTATTACTGAGGCTGCACGTACATATTCTTCAGAGACCAAAATTGCTCATTCAAAAGGAAAGACTGTGTTCCAGTTTTCCTGCATTTTCATCAGAGAATTGCAGGGTCCTGAGACTGAGTTCTGTTTCTCTCTGATTAAACAGATTAACATCAAGATACTGTATGAGAAACAGTACATGGTTACTTAGGGTGGCATTGCAGTTACCTTCATTCCTTCTTCTTTCCCACTTGTAATCAGCTCATCTATTTTCCTCCTTTCCTCAGTCTGCACAATAAACAAGAACAAACAAAACCACAATATTGTTGATAGCTTTTGTAGCTTATTCTAGAGCTGGAAGGAAATTACCAACCAGTGACACTCATTGTTCCAAACCATCTCGTATTTCCAGTAAACTGAATGGCAGAAAGACAGATTTCTCCCCCCAAAATATATAAGCAGCTAGATTCTGTTCTAAACTGGACCAGCATTTCCAAATTTTAAGCATGTTTTTAACAATACTTCAAGTGCACAATGATATTTGTGTATGGAATGGAAACCATTTACAGATGGTTTACACTTCCCCAAATCTTCAGCTAACCAGACACATTACAAGTAAGGCCATTTTAACAAGAAGCAGTACCTCCAATTCAGATTTGCTCTTCCTGGAACTTCTTCTAACCGGATAATAATCTGTCACTTTTCGGTTTGGCGCTCTTCCTTGCGTTCTAAGGGGTAAGAAAGAGAGAACACACACGCATTTCAGATTATGTGTAAGAAATTTTTATTTTCAGCTTGGCAAATTGAAATGTGATCAATACGAATCAGTGGTTTTTATCAGTACTCTTAACTTCAAGCCACAGCTACATCCCCTTTTCTTCCTTACACTATTCCCATTACTCCAGTACTAATTCTTGAACAATAAAAGTGAGATGTCGCTGGAAATCAACTGAAGGTCACATTAGAAGTCTGGGGCCCCCTGCGTGCCTTGCCAGAAGGCACTCGAAAATTTAGGTCATGAAAACTGCTTGGCAAGGAATTCATTAATGTTAGGTCACATTACTCTGATACCATGAGAAAGGGTATCAACTCAGCCAGGAAGCCTCCAACTGTTCTGTTTCTGACAAGACACATTCCCATTTGTCCACAAGAAAGTAGGTCTTAATGGCTCATTAATTTCTTTTTTCCATAAGTGACCAGCAAAAATATTTCACTTGTGATAAAATACAATAACCTCGCTTTCATGACAAGCAAGCCCTCTGCAAAGTAGATACTTCAACACAGTTTGGGGGTTTTTCAAGTGTAATATTCTTGAGAAAACAAAGAGCAGCCCTTTTACAATTCCACAGGTCACTTACTTTTTCCTTGGTCCACGTTTTGCTTTAACCATCTTTTTCTGAGCTGGCTTTGCATTGGCCTCCTCAGCACAGTCTGCAGGCAGGGGAGTCTTTTGGGTTTCTACAGTTTCTTGGTTTTGATCGGAGGAGGGCACTGAAGGATTGCACCCCCCTTCCTTATCCTTCTGCTCTTCTGGTTTCACAGCACCTTCAACTATTTTGCCACCATTCTTTTTTCCTGGTGACAAGGAAATCAAGTAAGGCTCTGAACTTAGGGCCAACTATACCCAAGTGCTTTAAATGAATTCCAGTGGTTTGCAGTTCTGTCAAATGAGAGAAAAAGGATGGGAATGACCCTCCACTGCTGGGCTCAGCAGCTGCACGTGTTGTTACCAAGTGGCCAATGCCACTGAGACCAAATCCATAGGAGCTAAAGGGCTGGCACTGACAAGAAATCTATATCCCCCACAACCAACATTTTCTTGGTTTTTTGCAACCTGCCCAAATACAATCACATCCTCCTCCTCAGACAAGTGACTCAGAGGTAGGTGAGAGTGGTTTAAAGCTGAATAACATTTTTATGTACAGTAAATCATCAGGTTTAGCAGTCCCATCTGCTGAGACAGATGTTTCAGTCTCGCTGGAGAAAAGAAGCACAGCTGCAAGGCCTCAGCAGTGGGACAAGCTAAAGCTATCTTCACTTCCTTGTCAAAACTGGGGAGCCAAATTAGGAACTAAAGGCCCCAAGTTTCCAGAAAACCTGACACTCCCTGCATCAAGTGGGACTAAAGATACCTGCTTAAAAAGTGTTTGCATCAAAGTATTTTGACAAATTACCAAGGCTGTTAAATGCACATTTAAACACAAGCCAGATGGGTCTGCTTCCCCTTCATAAACTTACAGAACATTCCCATTTCTAGTCACTACAAAGAAGCACCTATGAAGCCTGGCATTCAGCATCCACAATTTGGGCTCCTCCTCACCGCTTTTAGTTCTTCATGAAAATTTTAGCATTAGGGGTGGTAGGAGTACATTTAACAAGATAAGCAATCCAAAGCTCAATCTTACCAGATCCTTTCCTGTAGGTTTCCTTTAGTGTTTTGCCCTGACATTTCACCTCGTGATACATGACAGAGTTTTCCTCTTGAAGCGGGGGACGAGCACCAGGAGCTTTGTTGGGATTCAGGTAGCTGTAGATTTTGGATTGACCAATAAACACATTCTCCTAAAACAGACCCACACAAAAAGTTCATCACAGAGATTATGGGAAGCTCAAGTTGGCATCTACAACAGGCTGCAGTGACCAGGGCTGACAGCTGACTGTGCTGCTGCAAACTACACTGTTTTAAGCATCACCCCACTGATACTGCGGTTTCTAAGTGAAAACATAACAGTGCTGAGCACTCTGAGAACTTTACTAACGCAAACTCTCAGTCTGAGAGAGCTTTCACATAAACTGTGGCAGGATGGGGTAGTCACAGCTAACTCCAGCCTCCACCCTTTTGCTTCACAGTATGAACTTTGGTGCTAAAAAAAATAACCAACCAAGCCTGAGCTCCTCGGAGGAAGGCAGCCTCAAAGAGTGCAAGCCAAAAAAAATATGAATAACGCAGCAAAAATTGCCCAGGCCCAGTACAGAGCTCTCATAGCCAGAGAGGTATGAGCTACACAGCTACTCTCAGGAGGTGTCAAATGTTGCTGCAGTAAATTATATGCTCAACTAAGCAGCACAGAAGACAGGAATCAGTTTTACAGTCTGTCTTGAGTGACACCTCTCAGCAAAGCACGGGAGATAAACAGTGCTATCTTTTCATCCATTATATGATACAAAACAAAGTGTAAAAGTTGTTCATTGCAAAAAAAGCTCAATAAAGAGTCTACACAAAGCCCAGTCAGGAAAATGGCAAAACCCACTGGCAGGACCAGACACCACAGAGCCGGGGGTTTGTTTGCTGGCTCAGGCTGCAAGATGCCAACAGTGAGCAGTGTCAAATTTAGCGAAGATTAGTGCAATCCTGTCACCTTTGCTTTTACAGTCTCCTGTCACCTGGCTACGTTTGCCTGTGCAGTGTACGTCAGGCACACACAGATTTCAACTGCGAAATCTCACTGTCTGGACAAACAGACGCAACTTGTCCAGAATGAGTTTTTCTTGGCTATAGTTTGACTCAACTAAAAGCAATTTTCAGACAGTGCAAGCCAGTTAAAACAATAAAAATATGCATCCATTTTTTTAGAAAAGCAAGGAACAAAGGGTACCAGTGGTTAAAAAAAGATAGCTCAAATATAGCTGACTAAACAAATACCTCAGTATACCTAGTGACACAGACATTGAAAAGTAAACAAAGTACACAATAAAGCACATATGATAATTTTAATATTAACATAATCATGAATAACAAACTTCCTATGTAGATAATTCACACAAAATCAGACCAGTTAAAGGATCGAATCTTACTCCACAAATAAACTTCACTAAAGATGGAGATTACATTAGAACAGCCTGAGAAAAAGCAGATCAGTTGGACACTCCCTGACCTCCAATATTTCTGAAAGGCCTATGAGAGGCAAAGCTTGCTTCTTAAAAAACAGGAACTTCAAAGCATGAAATACTAAGAAAACACTCCACTTTAACAATTGCAAGCAATGAACCCTGAGCTTCAAAGCCCTCAAGATTTAGCAAGAGGTTTAAATATGGGCATTTTGGGAGAAAGCCCAAAGCAGTGAACTGCAGTCCACCTGCCAGCTGAGCCTTCAGGCTCTGAATACACCATGAACAGGAAACGAACAACTATTTTTCCAGCGTAGCTTCCTTCCCTCATTCCCAGCTCCCTGCCTGCTGTGCTCTTGGCGCAACCGAGACGCCGCTGCCACGTCTTTGTCTGTGCCAGGCTGGAGACCCTGGAGAGCAGAGATTTTCTCAGCACAGTAAAACACGACAGGCTGCTGAGGGGCTCCGGGATTTGATGCAATAGCCACAATTATTTTCATTGGCAGTTAAATGCAAAATGACAATCAGGCTCCGGCCGGCTGCCCGTGACAGAACTACAAGACGGGGAAGATGGCACAGAAGGAACGCCGAGCCTAGGGCCTGTCTGCGGCAGGACACGGGGGAACATGGAAAAAGTCCGACTGTACTTAAAATCAACCGATTTGTGAATGATTTGAGGCCCTCGAAGCCCGGGGCCCCGCGGCTCGCTGGGGCAGCCCGCACGCCGGCTCGCCCGCCCCGGGGGCAAGCGGAAGGTACACAGACCCCCGGGAGCCGCCCGCCCCGCTCCGCCCGCCCAGGCCCGGGCACTGCTTACCCCGCCGGCCCGGGGGCGGCCGGAGCCCTTCCTGTCGGCGCTCTCGGGACTCGCCTTCTCCACGCCGCCCGCCCCGGTCTTGGGCATGTTCTTCCCTAGGAGCAACGGGGGAAGATCGGCGCCTGAGCCATGTCCGGCGCTGCCGCCCGCGGTCATCGCCCGGCCGCCGCGGCCTGCGCCATGTTTAAAGGGCTGGATGCGGCAGGGCGAGCCGCGGCGGCCCAGCCCCTTCCCGGCGAGCTGCGCACACCGCGCGGGGGAGGAGTCCCGCCGGCCCCGGCTCCCCGCACCTCCCGGGAGGAGCTTCCGCGCCGCGGAGATGCCCCGCGCCGCGCGGGCCCGGCCCCGCCGGCCCCGCCGCACCCCGGCCCCGCTCCGCTAGTCCCCGCTCCGCCCCGCGCACCTCCGGCCATGGCGGCGGCGGCGGCGGCGGCCCCGCGCCCCGGAGGCCCCGTGCCGGGCGGCCCCGACTGTCCCCGCGGACTCCCCGCCGCCGCCAACCGCTCCGCAGGGAGACGCCGCGCTACCCTCGACAACCTCATTGGTTTAGCGGCTTGCCAATCATCGCTCTCAGGCCTCTGATTGGCAAACGGAGCCATCGCCCACCCTCCCCCTGTCACACCGCGGTGGCTGCGGCTCCCGGGAACGGGGTTTAAATGTGTGTTCGCTGGGCGCTGATTGGCCCGCTCCGAGGGCAAGCAGCGCTCTGATTGGCGGCCCGGCAGGGAACGCCCGTCCCGCGGCCGGGCTGCGCCACGTGGGTCGGAGCGCGAGGGACCACCGGCCCGTGCGCGCCCCGCGGGGTCGATGGATCCCCCGCTCTGTCCGCTCTGCCGGTGCACCGGCACCTCCCTCCTGCACCTCTCCGCACAGCGCACGGCCCCTACCGCCTCGCAGCGGGGATTCGGAAGACCCCTAATCCTGGCGGGATTGTAAAACTGCTCTGCGAAATTATTAGGCTGCTTTACGCAATGTTTAGCTTAGATCTCCCCGGTTGAAATTTAAGTCTATTAGTTCCACCCTCCGAGCTTGCCTGGAGGGCAGGTAATACTCAAGTGTTGTGTTAAAGCATCAAAGACCTTGTGTAAATTCCCGCTCCATAATGAGCGCCGCTAAAATATGGCAAAAGCAGGTGGTGGGACATCAACAGAGGGCCATTATCACCAGTAAAGGTGCAACAGCCTTCAGCGTCAATTCCCTGGTCAAAAGCTGCCAACAGGACTAGTACATACACATGGAAATCAGGGGAGTACAACGGCAATGAGTAACAGCAATGAGGCAATAGCACACACGGGTCAGGGGATCTGGATGGATGCCATCATGGAAGTCAGGAAATTGCCACACACGACTGCTTTGGTGTTCCATAGGTAGAACAATTATATTGAGCAATGGTGCATGACTATTGTTTCCTTTTATCTGTGTTAGCCCTTCTGTAGCAAGGACTACCTGTGTGTGCTCCGGAGGTAGGGCGGTGGCACTTGAGCTGACCCAAGCGCTATCACAGCTTCCCACCCAAGGCTTATCTGTAGCCACAGGCTGCTGCTTGTCTCTTGGGCATTCCCACAGTGACATAAACAGCCAGTTCGGGGTGGTGATACAGCTGAAAACTATCCTTTCCCTTAAGAAAAGGAAAAAAAAACCTGTCATCTTAAGCAAGAACTGCCCAGAAGGGGCCTCGTCCCTTCCAACCTGTCCCAGAGCAGCTGGGGGCTCACAGGACAGGAATTCAGTGTGACGGCAGAGGAGTCTCAGAAGGCAGCACAGAGTTGACCACCCTCTCCTCTTTTTGTGATAGCTCTGCTTTCAGGCACTTCGGGAAAAGACAGAATAAACATAGCTCTGCATGGGAACTGTCATTTGGTATGTCTGGGACTTCTATCACCAGGCATGGGAATTTTACAGAGAGACAACTAAAACTCACTGGGTGTTTTCCTGTAAACTCAAAAGGGCATGATGCCCATGAACATCCATGTCCATGAACATCCATGTCAGTGGTGTTCTTCCATCTAGGCAGGTATTCCAAGCTCTCCACAAAAGCAGCAGAGCAGACACTGCTCCGATTTTTCCACCCCAGTTTGCACTGTTCTTTCCCCACAGCTCTGATGCAACTGGAAAATAGAATCCTCATAAATTACTAAAACGATTTCCTTCCTGCAGTAATTGAGGAGCGCTCTTCCTAATGTCTTGGGAAAGCTCTGGAAACACCCTCACCGTGCTTTCGCTCAGCTGTTGGGGTTTTGATATTTTTAATAATTATTTTATTTATGTATATTAAACAAAGCAACCGAGTTGGCATCGAAGCCATGCGGGCCACCAGTAGAGGGCAAAGGAAGCCAAGGAATTATCTTCCCGAGAGCAACAAAGAAAACAACGTCATCTCCAACTGGCCGCTGCTACCGGCGCGGTGGGATCACATCGTGAATTAGCAAAACATGTTGGCTTTACCCTTCGGCTCGCTGTGCCCGAAAGCCAGAGACGAGAAGTTAAAATGTTAAAGGCTGCAGCCCAAAAGAGACGCGTGTGGCTGGAGCCGCCCAGCCGTGACTCAGGACACACAGCAGCACATGGCAGAGAGAGCGCTGCCGACTCCCGTAATCCAGAGGGAGCAGCGCGACTGCCGCTAGAAGCAGCGCTAAAACCCAGTGACCTAAATATTCTCTCCCGTAGTGCCGCATGAGCAGCTCCCGGGAGCACCACGTTTTACTGCGGAAATGTGAAATTGTTTTGTGAGGAAGGAAGGAAGAACGAGCGAGGCGTTGATCCGCTCAGAAAGGAAAGAAAATCTCCAAGGTAAATGAATGCCTTCGGTCTATATGAATGCTTCACCCAGGTTTAAAAAAAAGTCTTATTTTATCTTTGAATTCATAGTTTCATTTTTTCTCCAATATGCCAACGAGATGCTTGTAAAATATTCTCACCTGAGAGCAAGTTCTCACACAGCACGTCATATTTGGAATTACATAAATATGACAGCATTTACACAAATTTCTCATTCACAAGATGAAATCCCCACAATTTGTGCTTCAGCCACTAGAAATCACGTAAAAACAATCCCTGAGGGTAACTGCTGAGAGTTACATTAAGCAAGATAATTTTATAAAGTCACAGAATAAAATTCAAGTAGGTGCTAACTGCATTTCATAGATTATAAAATAGAATTACATTCAGAATTGTATCTACCAATGATTTTTTAAAAAAAAGTCTCTGACTGAAAAGTGCAGTGAGGTCCGTGAATTACATGCAAAATTCTATGGAAACAGAGTCCTGCAGACAAATCTGCGTGTTCTAATTCCACGCCAGTGGAAAGCAGCATTTCCACCAGTGGGATTACTCACCTATTCCAGTCGAGGATGATCACAAACGCTGACAGGTAACTGTTTTCAACTCAAGACATCAAAACCCTCACTCTCCTGTCACTGTTGTACAGAGCTGCTGAGATTTAATGTTCGATTCAGCACGTGTGAGCTGTACTTCATGGTGTCTTCATCTGCAGATGGCAATATTGCAGAGGGCAATAATGATGATAAAAGCTGCCATTTAAATTGTTCTTCTTGTCTCTGGCCACACTTCTGTCGTCTTTTTCCCCTTCTGAAGCATCACTGATTAATTTGAATTACCTAAGTCTGTTTAATTAACGTTGCTTTGTCTTTAAATAGTTTAGCCTTAATCTGTCTAATCCTTTATTGGTTGTTAATCCCTGTTAAATTTGTCTAAGCAAAATAAATAATAATAAAATAAATAATAATAAAATAAGCAAACTTGCGCAAGATTGAATGAGTACTGAACATTTGAAGGAATTTCATGATCGCCCATACTTCATCTAGGTCTGGCTCAATTCTGTGTTAAAGTTCTTACGAATTTTCAATGTTACACAACTGGGAAAACATTTTATTGGAAGAGTGTGTCTTTTAACAAGTCTGCTCGGTCTGTGGGCCTCCAGCTTGAAAAGAGTGTCTCCAAATGTGAAACTAGCATAAGATTTTCACTCACTCTTTGCAGCAGCAAGTTCCACATTAGCAGCTTGTAAAATGTTTGCAAGGGAAAACTCATCAGCCAGGACATCCCCACGGGTGCGGCACTGCCAGGGAGGGCAGCAGGGACGTCCCCCGCACACTCCCGGGGTGTCCGGGGAGCGGCTGGGAAGGAGCACCGCAGCGCTGTGAGGGGCGGAGGTGGCGATGTCCTCAGGGCGGGGGGCACCGCGGCCAACGGCGGCGGCACGGGAAGGGACCAGGGGGCCGCCTGAAGGGAGACGCGTTCACCAGCAGGAGCACAGGCGGGGAGGAGGCTGAGACGACGCGGCTTCCCCTCACGCCGGCAGCCCCGGGGCCCAAGCCGCGCTCCCGGCCCGCTCCCGCCATCGCCCCCTCAGGCGGGGGCGCGCGCACAGCCCCTCCCCCCGCGCGCGCCGCGTCATCCCGCTCCGTGATGCAGCGAGAAACGCGAGATCTCGCGAGAACTCCGCCGCGCTGCCGCGGTCTCGCCGGCGGCCGCCATCTTGGGGAGCCTCGGTCACGTGACCACTCGCAGCGGTTCGCCTCCGCCTTCCCCTCCCCCCACCCTACCGGGAACCGGGCCCGGATCGCCAAGGCTCGACCGCGGCCTACCGCCCTGGGGCGGGGCCCGCCCGAGGGGACGTCGCTTATTTGAAGGACGGTGGATACGCCGGGGTTTTTTCGGGGGGAGGGGACGGGGAATTCGCTGCCTTCCCGTTGCCGGGGGCAGGGAAGAAGCGGGGCGCGGCATGTCACGTGACGGGGGCGAGCGGGGAGCGCGCGGCGGGGCCCGGCGGCGGCGGTGGGGGGGGTGGGCGCGAGACGGCGGCGGCGGCCACGTGACCGGGGAGCTCGCGGGCGGGGGGCGGGTCACGTGGCGCCGAGCGCGCGCCAGCGGCGGGCGGTGGCCGGCGGGGTCACGTGGGCGGGGAGCGCGCGCGGCGCGGCGGGGGGAGGGAGGCGCGGCCCGGGTCACGTGGTGCGGGCGGCCCCCGGCCCCCCTCCCCTGTGAGGGGAGGGAGGGCAAAGATGGCGGCCGTGAGTTAGAAAGCGGCGGGCGGCGGGGCCGGCGGCGGAGACTTCCAGGAGCCCGCGGGAGGACCGAGCGCGACAGAGAGTGAGTCCCGTGCTGTCCTTTAGCCTAGTGCCGCGCCTGTTGGGCCGCCTCGGGCCTCTCCCCGCGCTGTGGGGCCGCCCCGGGGGTTTCCTCCCCTCAGCTCCTCACCGGGGCCCGCGGCGGTGGCGCGGGGGTGTCCGGGGGGGACTCGCCGTGCTGGGAGCGGCTCCGCGCCTCCCTCGGTCCCTTAGCCCCGGAAGGCTGTGCGGCCGCCCCCGCGAGGGTCCCGGTGGGCCGGGGGCGGTGCGGCGGGCGGGGGAGACGCCGCCGCCGCCCCGGCGGAGCCCCGGTGTCCCGCGAACTTGGTGCCCGGGGGCGTGCGGGGGCGGGTGGCGGGGCCCCTCGCTTCTGGGGAAGCGCTTCTCTGCCGGGGGCGGGCGCGGTGGTGGGTTTGGCCGCCCCCCGCCGCATCCCTGCGCGGGCAGAGCCCTCCGGGCCGGCCCGCGCCTTTGTGCGCTCTTTGCGCGGCCGGGGATTGTTGAGGTTTGAAACGGACGGACGAGGCCGGGGGGATGGGGGTGTTTGATTTATGGTGCCGGAGCGGCTCCGAAAGCCGCCGTGAGACGGAGCCCTCCCGCCCTTCCTCGGGATCGCGGTGCTGTGGAAGGGATCTTTAAAGAGGTGAAGGTCTGGAAACAAAAAGTCGCGCATGGGACAGGATTACGCAGCCGATTCTGGCCCAACCCGGAAGTTTATGTCGGGAACACGTGTTGGTGGCAAGGTGGCGAGGCAGGAGCCGCCGACCCCCCGGCTCTCCCGTCACCTCCCCCGGGGCTTCCCCTCCCGGCCGAGCCCTCGGGGGCCCTGCTGCTCCCGGGGAGCTGAACCGCGGCGACAGACACGGCCTCAAAGTCCAGGGACTCTTAACGAGCGCACCTCAAACAGAGGTTGCTAGGGTGAGTAATAGTTTAACGTAGAAATGCCCCTACAGTCTGATGGGGAAGAGGCCTTGTGGGTTTTTCTTCGAGTTTTTTAGGTTGTTCCTTTATTATTTTTAGCTGACCAGGTTCCACAGTGCGTTTGAGAGTATAAAATAGAAGTCTTGTACTTTCTTTTAGGTACTCGTAGGTTGGTTCTGTGTGTTTGATACCTGTTAACGATGAGGCAGATTTTTAAAATGCTTAAAAAAAAAAAAAAACCAAAAACCCTTGAATTTATCTACTAGGTAACTCCAGAGTAAGTAAAAGAAAATTTAATGTAATCAAACGACACAGTCTAAAGTTAGGAATTAACTCAGTGGTAGTCTGTTTGTCTTTAGACTATCAAGGTTGTGTCTGGATTAAAATTATTTTTAAATATACATTAATGTTTTGCAAGCTTCCCTCCCCCAAAATTGAAAATCTGTAGTTGATGATGTAAATCAAAAATTGAAATTGTGTAACAGCGTGACATTTGAATTGGTATTCTGTATCTGCCTCACAGCCATGAGACGTTATCCTTGTGTGCAATATTTAGAAATAAAATGTGGGCAGTTTGGCTTTTTGTCCCGGCTATTTCTTTGGTTTCAGAACTGGCTGAGAACTGCTGTAAAAGCTATTGAAGCAGGTCATGGGTGTAGGTAATGGTGCTTTGAGACATACCTGGAAATGGCTCCCAGGCTAAAGCTAAGGATCATGGTGCTCACATGCTGCTCTTATTTCTTTGTGTTTTTTTCTTCTTAAAAACTTTCACTACTGGCCAAATTACCAGCTCCAGCCTTTTAGTCCAAAAGCTGATTTTGTGCCAAATTACTGCATTGTTAAGTCTTTTAATATTTTCAAAACTTGTGAATTTCACATTTGCAGGCTGTGTAACATGACAGTTGTAAATTCTGTAGAACAGTCGTTAAAGAGCGTTGAGGCAGAGTTGAACCCACGGTACCCTGAAGTGTCCCTTATGTCCTTGAAAGTTTTGATGTTTGAGCAGTAACCAGCCTTGGAAAAATGGGAATGATTTTTCCAGGATTGGAGTTAACTTACGATTTTTGTGGAAACAACTTTGTACATGTAAATGCAAAATTAGTTACTAGTCTTGAGGTTAAGGCATGGAAGAATGAGTGAGTTCATTAATTAGGGTTTTGCTCTTTGATTAAATGGTGACTTGGAGAGGACCAGAAGGGGTTGGGTTGGTTGAGATCTTTTTATTGTTACCCAGGTTGCTTTCTGGAGCCAAAAGCTGCAAGAAGAGCAGAACCCACGTGGATATCCAGAGAATCCTGTTGGGTGGGATGGGGCTTAGCAGCCCTTACACCTCTGCTGTGAGAGGCTGCAAAAGGAGATGTGAAATTTTCAGGTCAATAATAACTCACGGTTCAGACAGGCAGAGAATTTGCAGGGCAAAGCTGTCTTGTCTCTGCAACTTCAGTATTTGTGTGATATTGTAAATGGCTTCCAGTATAGTTCAGGTGACATGTATTCCTCAAAAGCTAATAGGATAAATCTTTCCAGTAACAGAGCAAGAGTTGCTGAACACTATGTGCCAGTCAAGCAATAACACCCAGGTTTGCAGTTGGGTACACCACAGATCCCAGGTGTCTGAAGG
This sequence comes from Entomyzon cyanotis, assembly GCA_024500445.1. Lineage (NCBI taxonomy): Eukaryota > Metazoa > Chordata > Aves > Passeriformes > Meliphagidae > Entomyzon > Entomyzon cyanotis. The sequence continues at coordinate 2,297,342 of JAKEPQ010000852.1, forward strand.
GCTTGGGAATAGCTGTGCCTGGTTGATTATGATGTTTGATTTGGACCAACTTGTGATACTGTAATTGATTATGGTTTTTAAATAAGTACTTCAGGCATGCAGTGTTACAATATGTAACTCACAGACCTAAAAATCAAAAGGCTTTTCATTGTTTGGGATTCTACCATTATCTTTCTCAGGGGAAACAGAGCAGGTTGCCTGACATGTGTTTTAGAATCTTTTTTTCTTCTTTTTTTGTTTTGCTTCTTTGTACCAAAGCTAAAATGGAAGAGAGAGAGAGCCAGGTTGGCATGGATACATGACATGATATTAAACATGGCATTCTGGTTTTGTATCTTTAAATCAGGAATTATTTACATAACGTGCAGTGATCAGAAAACTGTCTCTTTATTAAAGTTTTCGGCTTTATTAATCAGGAGAGCACCTTACAGAAATGTTGGGTGTGTTTTGGTAGCCCTTCTTGAAATGGCAGCAGTTTGTTTTTTCTTAATACAAAGAAAATAATTGAGATACTAGTACTGTTGAAATTTTATAAATACTTTTTTTTTGAGTTTTATTTAATAGGCTGATTCTTGCTCAGCGACATTGGACTACCTCACTAAACATAGACAATCTTATCTGCAAGATTCTACATGCTCAAAACAGTTCTTCAAGTGATGAAATGCTCAGGGAACAGCTTGTAATATTCACAACTTTTTAATAAGTATTTTCTTTCGGAGATTTTGAAGATGTGGCAAACAGGTCCTTATATAGTATTGCCAAGGCTGAGCTGCAGAGCTTGATAAAGTCACTTTCACTTGTGTTAACTGAGGAGCCTCCTACCTTGCAAGATTATGGAGCTGTTTCAGCCTGATAATGTTTTAAGCTTAACTAGCATGTGCTACAGAAAATAAACTAAGTTATCACAATGCAGCTTCTCCTGTGTTTTTTTCTTCCTCATTTAATTTCCTTGCTAAATTAAAATGGGGAGGGTGGGCAGCATTGGTGCTTGAAAGTTGCACAAAGCCTAAAATAGGTGCTAAGTATTCAGTGACTTCTAATGTAAAAATTCTAGAAGTTCAGAATTCCTTTTGTTCCAAACAATAAAGCTTTGTTCCTACTGTACAGAAACAAAATAAGTGAAACTAGTCAAACTTGCATTGTCCAAACTGACAGACAAACAATTGCTGTTGTTTTACTGAGCTTTTTGCTGGGTTGTAAGCAACCATGAATTTTTAAGACTTCAAATTTGGGTTATCAGGAGAGATGGATGGAGCTGGGGGATTTCTTATATGCAAATAGCCCCACTAGAAAGGGAGGCTTCTAAACTGGAGATATTTACTCTGGAATTGTAGGAATTGCTTTACTAGTTTCTATCACTAGTCATCTAGTGAAAACTTTGAAGTAAGCAGCTAAAGCATTACTGCTATGAATTGGGATTTTTCTGAACTCAAACTGTTTTAAGATATCTGAGCCATTGTGTTTTTAAAGGTTAAAAATGTAGAGTTCAGTGTCATCGTAGATACATTAAACTTGAAACAGATGTGATGGGTTGTCACACCATTGTAAGATGGCTGGGGAAGATGTGTTTTTGTGGTGTTGCTATGGGTTTTTCTTCTAAGACTTGGTTTTGCTTTGAGTCTCAACTTCATAGAAAGGCCTTCGTATATTGTGAGAGCAGACTAGAAGTTTGAGTCTTTTTTTTTTTTTTTTCTCCTAGTTCTTAAATAAAAAGCCCCAAGCTTCTGACTTCTTGTGCCTTTATTCAGTACAGTCACTTAACTCTCAACCAAGTTTTAGTCATATCTTGTTTTAGTGGTGGGGTGATCATAACTCCGTGCAGGCTAAAGAATGATGTAATTGATGCTTTTTCTGTTGTTCGTTTAGACATTTTAGTTTATTTGTCCTTTGAGCAAAGGTGTTGCCCTGTGTGGAAGGGTGCTTGTGCCTCTTTCCCAAACGAATACTGTGAAGTTATGATTTTAAAGTGTTTTGGAGCTGCTGTTTTGACAGGGTGAACTGTGTTTATTCCTGTTCTGTAGAAAAATTCATCTTCACTAGCTGCTCTCAAGTTCTGAACACCAAAAGTACTGATAAGCAAAAATTTTGTCTGCAGACTTAAACCTTTCCTCTCCTTAACTCTTTCTAATTAGTAAACAATGCTTCAAGCTTCTAAACTTAGATGTGATTGTCACCATTAAGACTTTAGGCTGATGAAAACTGAGGATTTACTGTACTTAATTATATGTATATAGTCCCCTTTTTTGATACAGGAAGCACAATCTTTCTGGAATGAAAGGTGAAACTAAAAGTCAGTTCTTACCATTTTTGTTGACCCATTCAGGGTTCTAGGAGACAGACTAGTGGGTGGTACCATCCTTTAATGATGCTGCCATGTTAATGAAATCTGCTGAATGTCTTCATATTTCTTAATATGTTCTGTACCTGATAGCAACAAACCAGGTCATTCTGCCAATTTATTTGGTCACCTCAAATGCCTTTAAAAAAGAAGAGTCTGGTTCTGACTAGCAAGTTGTGTTTGGTGGGGCTGTGTGTGGTCAGTAGCAGTCCCACCAGTTGTTTGTTGCTTTGATATTTCTTGGGGTATCTTTAAGTCTTTAATGCTTAAAAGTGTCTTCCCATTGTGTCAGTGCCTTGCATCCACTACTTCACTTATGGTGCCACCATCTTGATATGAATCCACAAAAAGAAGGTTTCTCCCTGCTATTGGACAGACTAAAACTAGGAAGAGTAAGAACTAAGTGCCCAAGGCTTAACTTATTACAGGAATTACCTGTTCTGCTAAATGTGATGAAGAGTATGTGTGACTAGCCAGCTGGATGTGGCTTAGCTGTGCGTATAGAAGGGATAAGCAAGGGAATGCTGTTTTGGGATCTTGTGAATGAACATCTAAAATGCCAACAAAATGATTTTGTCCTCTTACCTGCTTTAGAGTAGGTGTTTGGCTTCACTGGGTTTCAGTGTTTTGTTACCAGTGGGTGTTAAGGGGTGTGGAGGGTAAGTGAAATTAAGATCTGCTTGACATGTATTTTAGACTGTATAAGCAACAGCTCAAGTTCTGTGAAATCATTTAATTTTTGTCTTAATACTAGGGCAGATGGGTTTCCTTCTTAAGCAAGTGAAACGTGTTATCTTCTCTCTTCATCTTTAAATATGGAGTATTTGGCTTTTTAATAAGTTTTTATGCTGTCTAGAATAGCTTTTTGAAATTAGTTTTGCTTGTCCTACACATAAAGGAGTCTGTGACCTGATGTTAGTGTCCTATTTAGTAAGCAGTTACATACTATAATAGTGGCACATTTGTTCTTCCCACTATGCAAAACAAAATTTCTCCAGTGAATGAATGTAACCTAATGTAAGGGCAAGCAAGAAATAAAAGCTTTCCTTATAAGCTCTTTATCACTAACTTGTTACAAGATAAAGTAAATTAGTTTTAATTGTGCTTCCCTCATGCAGTTGCTTCACTGACACAGACGGATCATTAGCATAACATGGTCTCACCATTTCTGCTCTTGGTATTTCTTGTAATGCTTGAAAATGTAGTACCCCAAAGACTGGAAAAGATGTCTTAAGTTTATGGGTATGATAGCATTTTGTGTGGTAAACTCTTTAATTCTCCCTGCCTTTAAATTTGGTGGTTAGGTTGAGAAACCTACAAATAAACAAAAGATCCAGAGCAAATCTAGACGTTGAAACTGTGTGTGTGCAAGAGACTGCACTGTGAATGCCATTAAATCCAGGAAAGGGAGTTGTGAGTGGGCAAAAAATAAATCAGAATTAAATGTTCCTTGTATTTACAGTTCTGTTTCTCTTTTTTTTATTTTTTTTGTTGTTTAGAGATGGTGGAGCCAGGACAAGATCTGTTGCTTGCTGCTTTGAGTGAGAGTGGAATCAGTCCAAATGATCTCTTTGATATTGACTCTCCAGATGTGGTTCTTGCAAATCCAGCACCAACTCCAGCTGTTCAGCAGGTTAAAACAAGAACATAGGGGTTTGTTAGAGGCCATAAGAGCTTGGGTTTGCTGTGATGGAGGGGTTGAAGGGGGTGGTGTCCATAACAAATGGTTGAAGAATGTGGAGCTTTCATGAATTTCTTGCTTCATAGTACTGAGGTTAAAATTAATTAGCAGGTAATTTTCCAAACTTCTCCACAAAACAGCAATCTGAAACACACTTGAGGTCATTGCAAACCTCTAGACGTGACACGGGGACATGGTGTCAGGTATCCATGGAGAACTCTCGTCATTGGTATCTAGCTGCTCTACAATAAAATGCATAAAAAGTGTAATAAAATACCATGTTTAAGCTCCACAGTGGCCTTCACTCTGCCAGACAGTAGCCATTTCAGGCACAGGCTGGGGACAAAAGCCTTAAGGTTTTATTCTTGCTTTCTTATTTCCTTTCTTCCTTCTGCAGTCAGTACCGCTTAGTGCGTTAGAACTGGGCCTGGAGACTGAGGCTGCAGCTGCTGTGAAACAAGAACCAGAGACTGTATCTACTCCAGCCTTATTAAATGTTCGGGTAAGAACTGCTGCTCCAGGATTTAGATGGGGAGGGGGCTTAACCTGGGCTGGGCACCAGGTGCCCACTAAGCTGCTTTATTACTCCCCCACCTCAGTTGCACAAAGGCTAAAAAATTATGGTGAAAGGCTCATGGGCTGAGATAAAGACAGGGAGATCAGCAATTTGTCATGAGCAAACCAGACTCGACTCGAGGAAATTAATTCATTGCCAGTTAACAGTGGTGTAGGAAAATGAGAAATAAGAACAAATCTAAAAATACCTTCTCCCCACTCCTTCCTTTGTCCTGGGCTCAACTTCATTCCTGGCATCCCTGGTCCTTCAGGGCCTGCGGGGGAGTCACAGCTTCAGCACCTGGGGCTCCTCCTTGTCTTCTTTCACTGACCTTGGTGTCTGCAGGGTTTTCTCACATGTTCTCACTCCTCCCTCCCGGTTGCTGATTGTGCAACAGTTTTTGTCTCTTGTTAAATACATTCTCACAGGCACTACCAGTGTCACTAACTGGCTGAGCCTTGGCCAGCAGTGGGTTCATCTTGCAGCAGGTTGGTCTGGCTTTATCAGATATGGGGGAAGCTTCTGGCAGCTTCTCACAGAGCCACCCGTGCTGCCAAAACTGTTCCATGTCAACCCAATCCAGTGTATTAGTAAAATGCAGCAAAAGAGGTGGGACTGTAAAATGCCCCTTGGCCATCATCTGGGCTCTCCTTGTACTGAGACTGTGAAAGATGAGCATACCCATGGGTTGATGTGATTCCTGTGATAAAGAAGACAAAGCAATGTGCAGAAAAACATTTTGAGGTGTCATGTGTGCATTTATTTTCCTGCATGTAGATTCTGGAGATAAAAAAGTTGTGTAAACTTGACTCCTTGACCCAAACTGTGTGCCACCTTTTCTATGTGAGCACCATAGTTGTGGTGTTTGCACTTGAGATGGGAATATGAAATCACATCTGCAGGAAGGTGGAATGCAGTGCAGTGGGTATGAAAGGCTGCAAGTACACCTCAAGTAATCCAAGCTTTGTTCTCTTGACAATTGTGCAGATAGTTTAAGTATTGAAAATTCTCTTCACCTCGGGGTTCCTGTGCCTGTAGTAGTTATATCTCGTACCTGGGTGATGAATTTTTCATTTTATTTTATTATTTCCTTTTCCTTGCCTTAAAATTGTAAAATAACCTTCTAAAATATGTACAATGTATTGAGAGATACTTCTTGCTCAGACTGTTGCAGCACAAGATAATTGCTCTAAAAACTGGTGTATCCTGTGTGCTAAATGAAAGGCTAATGAAGTCTGCCCTTTATTTCTGACTGTTTTCTGAAAATTTCCCTGCTTCTTTCTTGCCAGCAACCACCATCCACCACAACCTTTGTGCTGAATCAAATAAATCAGCTTCCAACTCTGGGGACAACAATAGTGGTGACAAAAACTACACCTGTCACAACCTCGAGGCAGACGATCACTGTAGCAAAGATCATCCAGACCAGCACAACCACTCGGCCCTCGGTGGCAGCACCAGCAGTTCGCAATGCCTTGACCACTGCACCTTCCAAGGACCAGATTCAGCTGAAAGATCTGCTGAAGAACAATAGTCTTAATGAACTCATGAAATTGAAGCCACCTCCTAATATTGCCCAACCAGTAGCAACAGCAGCAAGTGAGTTTTCTTCTTGCTTTGTAATTGCAGTATTTTAGACAAATAGTGAAATAACAAAGGTCTTTGCATGTCTTGGATTTTCATTGATTAGTACGATATTGAGGTAAAATAAAATGGTTCAGGAAACCTGATAAATTTAATTCTAATGGTAGTATTAGAGTTCAGAGTGAAGTAGTGTGAAATAAGACTTACAAGAAAATTAAACTCTTGATTTACTGCATGGAATGAGGAAAATGACAGATTGCAGCTGGAAAATTGGTAAAATTAATTTGTGAATATTCCTGAAATCTGTTAGCTATGTTACTGGAGTCTCCCCCACTTCCTGTTCTACTGTGTTCGTGGAACTACAACAAACTGCACTTTTTATTTAGTGTCTTCCAAACTAGATTTGTAGCACATAAGGTGTTTCTGTGAAGTGTCTCCTGCAAACGAAAAATCTGTCCCTTTGTTTCACTGGAGGCATCAGATCTATTGTTTATAAACTGAAGTCCTGAAAGCTCGCTGTTTATTTTCATGTTACTTCCAGTAACTTAAATGCTATAAATACTTTATCACACTCCAAATCTTAATTTTGTGATTTCTTCAGTATTTCCTTGTATGTTACTTCGAACATGTGGTCAATTTATATAAGGGAAAAGCTGCATGTGTGTGTGTGAAATTTTAATATTTTGAAGTTATTCTGGTTTTAGCTTGAAGTTAAGATCAGACTAGTTCCATTTGAAAATATCTTTATTGCTGCATTTTTTTCTGAAAGATACACCGGCATTTTCTGGCTTTCTGTTGTTTTCATTGTCTTTGAAACAATCTTTGCTGATTTTATAGGTGTGGTTGGCATAACCTATTTTTCCATATGCGGAGAGAGTGCGCTGTACAGGAGCTGTCTGTTAGAACTGAAACAAAAAGCAGAATGTGCTTCCCTGTGACACTATTTTCTGTTAGGGAGTGGTTGCCAAAACCTAAGTTGGGACATGAACTGAGGTTGGGGTGGGGAGTAAAGGAAGTGAGGAGGAGGAGGGGAGAGAGCAGAAGGGGATAAAGTCAGTCCTGCTAAACTAAGTGAAAACCCAGAGAAGCACATAATAGGTGACATGAATGCACAGTAACTGTCAGAGTGGCACAGCTGCAGAAAACAGTTGAATGTGTAGCTTGTATAAAGTGGAAAGGAGACCTGCAACTTCTAGAGCAGCATTCCTAATCTTATTTGTGTTCCTGTGTCTCTGAATCTTTCCTTGTGTTCTTAAAAATAAAAGACAAATACTTGTAGCAAAGAGAAGCTCTTGAAAGGAAAATGGTCTTTTTATATAATTCAGGCAGCAGGAGTTCTAGATGGGAAAATATTAAGAAGTTAAATTATGCAATATCTTAGAGGAAAACATTTATTTGTGCAAGTGCCCTAATTGTTTTTAGGGGCAATTATGCTAAGTTTATTACAGGCATTGACATGATGGAAATTTGACAGTTGCTTTCAATGTTTTTGCATCCATCCTTACGCAGATTATTTTAGTTCTGTACTGAGCCCTATTCCTAGTTCCTTCCAAATGTGGGTGAGGACAGGAAAGTTAATAAATGGTGGTCTTAAAGGATCCTGTTATAAACTTGAAACAACTGAGTCCAAAGTGTTGACCTTTTGTTTTACCAAACAAATGGTGGTTTATTCTAAGGTGGTAAGTGCCACCAGACTAGGTAAGTTCATTTCTGTTGAAACATTGGCCTTTCTGGTTAGTTGTTAATGGACATGGTGGCATTGCACGGGAAGTTCTTTCAGTCAAAGGAGTAACAGGATTTGACTCGTTGCTCAGACTTGTTAATTTGGACAGGAGTATTGATTGTGTTCTTGAAGCATTAGTGCTACTAGGTACTTTAAACTTCTCTTCCAGCTCATTGATAGAGCAGCATGTTAATCTTAGTTGGCATTTGGAGGGAATTCCTGTAAACCACAGCTTTTCTTTTGCAGCTGACCTAAGCAATGGTGCAGTGAAGAAGGAGGCTTCCACAAAAGAGGTAGCAAGAATATGGATAAATGACATCAAAATGAGAAGTTTTTCACCTACTGTGGTAAGTGGCACAAATGATTCATTTGCCAAACAAATGTGTTGCTGTCCATAAACAGTTGCAGTCAGTTTCAGGAGTTACTCATACTTGTCTTGTGTGTGGTGGGAACTGTCAAGTGCATCTGTTTGTTCAAAAGGTCAGTTGCTCCACTAGATGAAACTTGGTTAGGTGACTGAAGTTAACAGCTGTGTAGAGCAGACTTAGATAGTAAATGACAATTTCAAGAAATTACTGTCCTTAGCAGAGCCTGGTGTGGGCCAAGAAGGGTGTGGCTCTGATTAAAGGTGATAAGCATATCACTTGCTCTGGTTGAAGACATTTCCTTTTAAAATAACTAGCAATGAGGAAACTAAAAGACTTTCCTCTAGCGCGGTTGTCCTTCTGGGCAGTTGAATTGAAGATGCAATTGAGTATCATTCAATTTTCTAAATGTAATAAAATTATATTCTGATGCTGTAAACACTTGAGTTTTGGCATCTTCTCTGATAGCTAGACTCAGGCCAAGGTTTGGGAAGAATTGTGCTCCGCAGCAACTGGCATGCAGAAAGGGTTTTTCAGATCTTTTGTTTTATATTAAACATTAGTAGTTGTGGAAGATGTTTGATTTTTATTTTTTTTTCATCTGTTAAGTGTCAGGTTTCAGAGAATACTGCATAGAATTGCTCCATATTTCAACTATAAAGTTGTGAAATTATGTCATGAATGTGAAGCTGCAGGAGACTTAAAGAAAATTGCCTTGAAAACACAACAGCCCTAACGTTCAAGTTAGGGCTGTTGTGTTTTCAAGGCAATTTTCTTTAAGGCATAGTCTGGTTTTAATACGGTGTAAGAAGAGTTTTTTTAATTCTGTTTGCTTGAGTTTGGAGTACTTGATCTCCTTGCAAAGAAGAGGAAGTTCCCTGACTTTGTATCTTTAGAGGGTTGTTCAGAGTGTAAGAAATCTATGTCTGTAGTTTCCCCAGCAATTTACTGGTTTGTCTTCTACATGTGTTAAAACATTTAAGTGCAAGTTTGTCCTCATTTCCTTTCTCATGTGAATTTCCAAGACATGGAATATTAGCAATGTGCTGTTTGACTAACACAGGTATTTCTCTATTCTAGAAAGTGCCAGCAGTAAAAGAAGAGGAGGAACCAGAGGAAGAAGATGAAGAAGAAATGGGCCATGCAGAGACTTACGCTGAATATATGCCAATAAAATGTATGACTTGATCTTTTGTAACATCAAAATGCTGAATGTTTTGAGAGTTGGTTTATTTACTCTTTTGTAATTACTAACACAAAAAATAGATGCTGCCTGGAGTTAATAGGGCCTGAATATATTGTGGGTTTTCCTAGAAAATTTATCTTCTATAGCACTTAGATTTGGAAGATAAGTGGATTTTTAAATAGAAGAATTCTGTAGTGTATCTTTGAGCAGTACTTGTTTCGTAGATATGACTGATAAACCAAGATTGGGTTTTTTTACGTCTGTTAAGATGCCTTGTGCCTCAGCAGAGGAAATTTTGTAAAGGAATGAGGTGCTCACTGCTACACTTAGGAATCTAGTTTGAGTATTTTGGTGTGAAATCACCCTAAGCACATTCTTCCTGCATTGTTCCTGGCTGACTACTTAGAATTGGCTTCTGGTTGTTTTTTGAGTGAATCTTTTATTGCTGTTAATTGCCATCTCCTGTTTTTTCTCTTTTCTCTTCTTTATTGTACCCATTGACAACAAGCTGTTATTTCCTAAATACAGTGACCTGCTGTAAAACTAAGGCAAAATTTTTGCAGGGCGTTGTGGCTAAATGGTTAAATTTTATTGTTACTGATGAGATCTGTCAGCAATTAAACCATGTCTGTTCTAAATCTTTTCTCCTCTCATTCTGCTTAAAAATGGCTCTATATAAATAGTGAGAAGAATGTTGCTTTTGTGATTCTGGCATCCTGAGGCTGCTTTTGGCCTTTTGGGAAGACAAGGTTCAGACTGGTTTTTCTCAAAGGAGTCGAGTACACAAACACTTTAATTTTCTGTTAAGTGGATTTTATCTAGTTTCATAAAAAGAGGGTGAAGGTGGTAAGAAGAGAAAGTTAAGATTGCAGTTATAAATTCAGATTAATGTGTTCCTTCATATGCAATGCAGTTTAACACTTGACAGATGTGTTGCAATGAAACATACTTGTTGTTGAGTTCAGCCTTTGCAATCACAATTGTATTTTGTTTGGGTAAATATAATAACTTGTGCTGCAGCAACAGAACTCTGTATTTTGTTTTCATCTTCTGCCTTCCTTCCCCTTCTTTCTCAACCAGTAAAAATTGGTCTACGTCATCCTGACCCAGTAGTGGAAACCAGCTCGTTGTCCAGCGTGACTCCTCCTGATGTGTGGTACCAGACATCAATATCAGAGGAAACAATTGACAGTGGCTGGTTGTCAGCTTTGCAACTCGAAGCAATCACTTATGCAGCCCAGGTATGCCAGACATCAGTGCAGCTTAAAAGCTAACAGAAAATTTAAGAAGAAAAACTACTATCTGACAAGTGCATCTAAGTCAGTTTTACAAGGAGATAAAATAATAAGAGCTTAAAGGTTTGAGTTGCATTAGAAGATGGCAGGTGAGCTTCAGCTCAGATAAATGTGAGGTAATACACCTAGGAAAGCTTTTTCTAAACCACTTCCTTGATGCTGATCTCCAACTGTCTTAAAACTCAGAACCTGTTAGTAATTTTTATTTCTCTGAAATAACTTAATGGCTGCAGTAGCAGCAGGCTGAGAAAGCCAGCCCTGTTTGATATCATTGGGAAGGGTATGGAGAACAGGACTGGCTGTTATTTTGTTGCTGAATTAAGCTTTGGTGTGCCCACCCCAGATGTGTGTGCAGCACTGTGTGGAGGTAGTGGAGTTTGAGGACAACTAAAATGGTCACAGGAGGGGAAAAGTTGCCTCATGAAAACAGACTGACACAGCTGCAACACCTGGGGCTGGAGAGGAGAGAAATTAATGGAAATGAAATTGGGGTTAACATAACCAAGAAGTGAGTGATACCACACAAAAAGAACAAAGCAGAACTTTGTGGCACTGACAGGACATTGATTTTTAAATGGGTAGATCCAGAATACTGCATTCCACAAACTGTGGATGTCTGGGTCTTGCTGCTACAAAAGGCTGTGCAAGTGCCTATCAGTGGGTTAGGAAAAGGCACAGAAAGTATTGGACAGATATTTAGAGTAGTTCTGGGTGCTGGGGGAGAATGGATCACATAATGCTGTTAAGGGTGCTATGCTGTCCCTAAATAAAATCCCCTCTTCCTGCTGCCAGGAGTTTGCTTGGACCACTGGTATCCTCCAATAGGATGTTTCTTATGTTTGCTCTTTTCTGACAATCCTCTGTGATGTGTTCTGGAGAATGGGTACAATTTTTTGTTCTTTCTCCTACAGCAACATGAAACATTCCTGCCCAATGGAGACAGAGCTGGATTCTTGATAGGTGATGGTGCTGGTGTAGGAAAAGGAAGGACCATAGCTGGAATAATCTATGAAAATTACTTGTTAGGCAGAAAAAGAGCAGTCTGGTAAGTGTGTCAGGATTTGTTAGAGCAGACACTCTAGTGACTCTATGACTTAAATTTAGGGTCATCTGTCTTCTGACAAATATTCTAGCAACTGCCTTTTGAGCTTCTGCTGTCACTTACAGAATATGCTTTGTTTTAAATCCTCAGGTTTAGCGTGTCAAATGATCTGAAATACGATGCTGAAAGAGATTTGAGAGATATTGGAGCAAAAAACATATTGGTGCATTCATTAAACAAGGTGTGGAAACTTTTTACTATGTACAGTTGAGGCAAACCTTTAGGTACGCTTGTGTGACGAGTTGTGCATGTTGACTGTTTTAAGAGCAAGAATGTACTAATTTCAATGAATTTGCTGTCTAGGTCCTGTTTGACAGGCCTTAATCTTACAAAGAACCACACAGAGCTTTAAGTTAATCATGTAAATAGGCCCTTGTAGGATTAAGTCTTAGCATGTGTGCTTTTTTAAAAAAAATTACACTTCAAGCCAGTACTGACACTACTAGTAGAGTATTTTCTAGAAGTTGAAATATTCTTTACATCTTTAAGGCTTCGTAGCATTTGAATTTTTTCCCTTCTATCTCTCAGTGCACATTTTATATGTAATGCATTTTTTGTGTAATACTTGAGTAATAGACTTGCTCAGTGATTTATTAAAGCAGCAGTGGTGTGTGCAGTTATTTTTGGAGACACTGCCTCTGCTCTGGATTAGCTGCTTAAATTGTGAAGTGTGATTGCTGGTTGAATTCACTGAACTTAAAAGTTTGGTTTAAGTTGGTATTTTTGCTTTGTGAATTCTTAATTTCTAAAATAAGGCTTTAGAAATCATCATTTATAGTAGCAGCGGTAAATGCACTTGAGGAATACACTTGAGGCATTGGCTCTAAAGAGATACATTGAAACTAAAATATCATTGTATTCAAATTAAGGAAACAATGTAGCCAAAGAATGTGTCTGCTAAGCTTTTGAAGCCTCAGATTTAGTCTTTTAAGTATATGTTTAAGGTCTTGTATAACCCCTTAACCACATTGCCATATGCCAGCTGTGCCCTGATCATGATGTGGGGTTATGGGTGCCTCCAAGTGTTCACCCCTTTAAAGTTAACACCACCAGCATCCCTTAATCATCTGGTAGGTGGGATTGAGGAAGGATCTCTTTTGATTAATTTCTGTCATTTCTGTTTATTGCAGTTCAAGTATGGGAAGATTTCTTCCAAACATAACGGAAGTGTGAAGAAAGGGGTCATCTTTGCTACCTATTCTTCCCTTATTGGGGAAAGTCAGTCTGGTGGTAAATACAAAACCAGATTAAAGCAGCTTCTTCACTGGTGTGGTGAAGACTTTGATGGAGTTGTATCCTTTTTCTGGAGTTCATTCGATTATAACCAAATTGCTGCTTAAACTTACATATTTAAAGATTTGTAGGTATTCTTTATTTGTAATGGCAATCGATTGTGTGTGTGCTCTGACATTAGACTTGCAGTTTTACAAACTTTGAGCCAAACACATTACCATCAACTTGTTGACATGCAACTCTGGTATAAGAGTGAAGCTTGTGGTTTTTTCTATATCAAATTCATAAAATTAAATTAATTATTATCTTTAAGAACCTTAAGTTTACACTGATATTTTTTACAGACATATTTAAATATATATTTGGAGTATCACCAGCATTTTCAAGAACTCAGGTGTTGGCAATTTTGCTCTTAAATACTTACCATCTAAATATTTTTCCAAGATTTTTAGTTAAAATGACTAATGTCTTCTTGAGTTTACTATTTCCACCTGCCACCTGTTTTAAGTAGTAGATTTTCTTGCCTTCTGTTCTAGCTCCCAATTCTAAAAATAAGTGGGACAAAGTTTTTCCTTAATTACAGTTCAGATCGTATTTGACGAGTGTCATAAAGCAAAGAATCTGTGTCCAGTTGGTTCATCAAAACCAACAAAAACAGGTCTGGCTGTGTTGGAACTTCAAAATAAACTTCCAAAAGCCAGGGTTGTTTATGCCAGTGCCACAGGTATGTACTGCTGTGTTTGCATTAAATGTCTCTGTATGGTTTTGCAGGCACTGGTACAGACTTGTGTTTTTCTTCTAGGTGCATCTGAGCCAAGAAACATGGCATATATGAATCGTCTTGGAATATGGGGTGAAGGAACTCCATTTAGGGAATTCAGTGATTTTATTCAGGCTGTTGAAAGAAGGTAATATTTCAAAGACCTACACCAAGAATGCATAGGGTTGTGGCTGACTGTGCTCCCCAGCTCCTTGTCTTCACTCTCTATTCCTCTGCAAAGATGTCCTGTCACACTAAAAACTCTGGCTTCTAAATCTAGCAGAAATGTAATTTATCATAAGTGGTGACAAATAAGATGTTTCCCTTGTTCACAGAAGATTTTGAGAGCTTTAAAAGCTTTCTAGGAAAAGAGCCCTCTCAAAAATGTGGGTGTTAGGGCAGCAAAATACTTTGCTGTTCCCCATGAAAACACCTGTATTGTACTGAGTATGCTCAGTGTAGTTAATGGCTCACTATTTGTAGAAGGTCTCTAATGTTGATGCATTCATCTTAGGCAATTTAACAGGAGGAAATCTTGTGCTTACTGGCATAAGAACCCAGTTCAGGGAAATTCTTTGTGCTGTTACAAGGTACTTTGTGTTTCAGAACATACTAATAATACTAAATGTAAGAGGTCAGTGGAAAACGCCGCTGCTGCAGTCTGTGGTGGGCGAGCATCTTGTCTTGCCTGCTTAAAAAGGATTTTGAACACTTCAGAATGCCACAGTAGGGCTCAGGATGCATCTTGTTTACCATCTACGTGATGCATGTATCCTCACTTCATTACTGAGCACATATCAAATGAGCAGTAATGAACTTAGAGCCCCAAGCCTGTGAGTAGCAAAATCACCTGTTTTGCAGGTGACTTCTGTGCTCTCATGGTATTGCTCAAGGTGTGTTGCTGTTGAAGAGAGCTGAAGTTATTTACTAATTAAATAACTTTCATACCAGCATAAATCTGGGTAACTTCATTCTTTTTGTATTATTTTAAATCAGCAGTTTATAAAATTAGAATGCAAGAATTTGCTAATATTTGGACCAACTACAGTTTGTAAGGTACTGTCTCCTAATGCAGGCTAGATCATTTGGGAAAAAAGTAACTGAGCTCTTGGGATACACTTAATATTAATAAGGCAGGGATACAGTTTTATGTGAAGACTAAATTCCAAATGATTCTGAAAACATTTGTAAGCTGTTTTTTTCTAAAGTACTTGAGGTTGCATTTTGGGACTTTTTTAAACAAATCCTTGCTCTTTAAAATTCTAATATGTACTTAATTTGTCCTTCATTTTAGAGGTGTTGGTGCCATGGAAATAGTTGCTATGGATATGAAGCTGAGAGGAATGTACATAGCCAGACAGCTGAGTTTTTCAGGTGTAACTTTCAAAATTGACGAAGTTCTGCTCTCACAGGAATATGTTAAAATGTACAATAAATCTGTGAAACTGGTAAGAACCCTTTTTTTTAAATTTGCTTTCTCTGTCGGGTTCTGAGAGGTTGAAGTTGTTTAAAACTTGAATGCCCTTTTTCTCTTTCAGTGGGTCAGTGCTCGAGAGAGGTTTCAGCAAGCAGCTGATCTCATTGATGCAGAGCAGCGAATGAAAAAGTCCATGTGGGGTCAGTTCTGGTCAGCTCACCAGAGGTTTTTCAAGTACCTTTGCATAGCATCTAAGGTGAAGAGGGTGGTGCAGCTGGCTCGGGAAGAAATCAAGAATGGCAAAGTGAGTTGATCACGACCTATTTTTAAACATTTCTCCTAAATGTAAAGCTATTAGATTAATTTTTTTATACATAATACAAATATTTTCAGCGACAGTAGTAGCATGCTTTTGTACTTTATGGTATCTGATGAGCAGAAATTCAGGCAAAATAAACTTACAGCTCAGTCCTAGTGACAGTGTCTGGTATTCATTTGTCCTTCAGTGTGTTGTCATTGGCCTGCAGTCGACAGGAGAAGCAAGAACATTGGAAGCTTTGGAGGAAGGTGGTGGGGAACTGAATGACTTTGTTTCTACAGCAAAGTAAGACTGAAGTTTTCAAACTGTTCTTTACAAAGCTAACTTTCATCCAGCTTAGTGTGTGTGTAGTGATTTGTCCTTTTACGTGTCAAACATGCATCAGTGCACAGAAAGCTGGGAATCCCTTAGCACTGATGTTCTTTACTGAAGCTGCCTGTAGCGAAAATCTGGCAGCATTGCTCAGGTGAGGCATTGGTTAGTTCCTAGTTCTCCTGGCATTCCAAACTGACATTTTCAGGTGTGAACAGCGCATACTGTTCTCAGACTGAGAGAACTGCAAGACCTGCCAAGTGTGTGCTGCATTTATACCAGAGCAAGTTACAGACCATGACTTCCCTCTTTGATCACATGGATCAGAGCCAGTCCTGAGGCTGCCTTGCTGAAGATCTTAATAAATTAACTTTATCTTTTACTTAAATGGAACAATAAAAAAAAGCAGTAGCAATACCACTTGTTACCAAAACCAAATTCAACAAGTTATAACAGCACTGTGAAATAAATGTCTCCTGCTTTTAAGGTGATAAATACAGTAATATGTGTGATAATACAGAGAGTGCCCAGCCGCAATCACAAGGAGTCATTCTTCAGAGAAGTCAAGCAAGCTGTTAAATGTTACATGTTTGTACTTTAAATAAATGCAAATTCCACTGAGCAACCTTTTTTTTTTTTTCTTAATCAGGGGAGTATTCCAGTCTCTTATTGAAAAGCACTTTCCAGCTCCTGACAGGAAGAAGCTGTTTAGCTTGTTGGGAATTGACCTGACTGCTCAAAGTAATAACAATTCACCCCGAGACAGCCCTTGCAAGGAGAACAAAATAAAGAAACGAAAAGGTAATGCTTAAGTTCCTACACTGCCACAGTGAAACTTCAGAGCTGCCTAAGAGTGAACTTTGGGAGGGTGGGAAAAAAAGGAATATCTGTACAATCACCCATGAAAGATCATGTATTGATGTATTGCACGTCTCTAAAGACTGTTGTTAGAGATCGTCATTAATAGATGTTAAAGCTGATGCTGAAGCAATATAATCTGTAAGTTTTGGTTACTTTTTGCTCAAAATTGTGTTGATCTGCTATGGAACCATATCCCAAAATGCCTTCTATGTGTCAGACCACTTCCTGATGTAGTCACTCAAATAACTTTTTCTTGAGGTTCAGTAAAGAGAAGCTTAATACCACCCCTTCCCAAACTGATTATCTTAAAAGTAGGTGATCATCAAAAACTTGGGAGAGAGGTCTTGCTTAAAACAGATTCTTTTAATTCTGTTGTCAGAAGTTGAATATTTTTCTAGTTTGTATGGTAAAACAGACCTCAAAGTGTGTAGACTAGAAGGTTTAAACTAACTTGTTTTTCTTCTGGGATGACGGAATTAGGTGAAGAAATAAGCAGAGAAGCCAAAAAAGCTCGCAAAACAGGTGGCCTTGCTGGTAGCAGCTCTGATGAGAGTGAAAGCGAGTCTGATGCTTCAGACAACGAAGAAAGTGACAATGAGAGCTCCAAATTTTTGAGTTCTGGAGACGATGATGACTTCAACCCATTCAGAGATGAATCCAGTGAAGATGATGAAGATGGTAAGAGAGTTTAAGTGTTTCATCAAGCAAGTAGCTGTATTTGCAGAGAGTAAGCAGAAAGTCTTTCCAAACAATAAGTGTAACGCTTTCCACAAATAAGTGTTCACTGAGCATGTATTTCAGTTCTAGTGAGACTGCAATTAGTACTAGAATGTGAAACGTCAATTAGATTTTTGTACCCTGGAATTCAGACCTTTTTACGTCACTTTATACAATGAGAATATATTTTTTTCAAAGGGAAGGATGGCTGCTTAGTAAATACTTGAAACTTTTATTTAACTTCAGATCCCTGGTTGATTAGAAAAGAGCATAAAAAAAATAAAGAAAAGAAAAAGAAGAAAAGCATAGACCCAGATTCTATTCAAAGTGCCTTACTAGCCTCTGGTCTGGGATCCAAACGACCCAGCTGTTTCACTTCCACTGTTGGAACCACCACTTCTAGTACCAACACGTCTGGTAAGAACAACTTTCTTTGATGTTGATTCATTTCCTAGCAGTTAGGCAATAAAATTCTAAATCTCAAAGAGTCTTTCTTAACTTTCAGCAAACAGTAACACAAACAGCAGCTTTGTAACAAGTCAGGATGCTGTTGAAAGGGCCCAACAAATGAAGAAAGAACTGCTGGATAAACTGGAAAAGCTGGCTGAAGATCTTCCACCTAATACACTGGATGAACTTATAGATGAACTGGGTGGTCCTGAAAATGTTGCAGAGGTAGGCTGGTGTTCACATGTAGAAAAAATGTTTTTAAAGAGGTTGTTTATCAGTTTTAGACAGTAATCTCAGGAGAGTAGAGCTTACTCTGCTGGATGCCTCTAAATGAAAGAGAAACTTGAAGATTGTATTAGAATACCAGAGGAGCTCTGAGTGGGTAAACACATCATTGCTGAGATTTGATAGTTTCCAGTTGGGTAAATCACACCAGTTTCTCTTTCGTGTTACTGTGGTCTGTTTCTCTAACTGGCTGTAGTCAGTCTGCAGCTGGTGTGTATTAAACAGACAGGAACTTTAGTTCATCCTCCAAGGCAGTGGAGATTAAGAACCTTTATGAGTTAATGAAAAGCCTGACTAATTGTTCTCTCTTTCTCAGTAACTTCGGAAACATGTCTTTAAGCTACCTGTCTCTATCAAGTAGCAGCATCACTGTGATTTAAAAGACCCTGTTAAAATCAGTGACAGCCTAAGCTGTCTGTTTAGAATGTTTTCTTAGTGCTGCTGGTAAATCCCTTACGAACAGTAGCATAATACTACATTCCTACATAGATCTGCACTGTTGTGTTCCACATAGCAGATAATGGCATCAGCCAAAAAATAACCCACATTCTCTAATGTAGTTCTGCACTTGGAGTAAATTACTGACTCTATTTTAAGGTGGGTACATGGATAAATAACATTGCTTGGAGCTTTTGGTTCTGGGGTAGTTTTGGAATTGCTACAATGAGCTTGTGTTCCCTTTCCAAGATGACAGGCCGCAAAGGGAGAGTGGTGAGCAATGATGATGGCAGCATATCTTATGAGTCAAGGTCTGAACTCGATGTGCCCGTTGAAATCCTGAACATCACAGAAAAGCAGAGGTTCATGGATGGAGATAAGGTAATCCTTGAGGAGATAGACTGTAGAAAAATGTTCCAGATGCCATAGTAACATGAGCTATTCAACAGTGACTTGCAGGTACTGTAAGTACTAGTTAAGAAGCACCCTCAGTTCACTGCTGAGTGTTTTGTTTTTCAGATCTGTGTGTTCGGCAGTCCTGTGTGTTTAAAGGTCAGGCTGTAGTTTGGGTGACCTCGAAGGCCTGTGCTTAATGCACACCCATATGCCAAACTGAAAGCTGGCACCTTTAAACTGGTTTTGTAAAACAATACATGTTTAAAAGGCAGATTTGTGATTAATGTCTGATTTGTTGATCTGGGTTACTGTGCACCTCTCTCTCCTTCCAAGAGGAAATAATTAAACTGGGAAATAGTGAAGACCACTGACTTGGTATGAAAACTTACAGTGAGGGCTGAAGGGAAAAGGTGGGGGTTGTTAACCTTGACAAGAATTGAGAAGTAACCGTGGGAGGAGTGATGGCTTCTGTCCTTTACATTACACTCTGAAAGAAAATCCTGACCTGAATAACGGTAGAATTGCATCTGTTAAAAGTGGTGGGGAAGCTCTTCCCAGTGGTTCACTTGAGCCATGCTGCCACAAGAGGGCAAATGGAGTAAATGTCACTGTGTGTGGAACTTGTGTGGTGCTTTGTGACAATTGAAGTTAAAGACTTGGGTTCCTGTTAGTGACTTGTGCACAGTCCAAACATTTACATTCTTTCAAGAAAAATGCATTCAGGGACTGGAATGGCTGACTCCTTTTCCTTGTACAGCATTAGCAGCAATGTTTTGTCTTTTCTGTGGCTTGCTATTGGAGCAAATCTGTGTCACTCCCTTTTTCCTTCTAAAGTACAGGCCAGTGTCAGGGAGATGTCCCCTGTGGGATGGCAAGTCTTTGTTTGCACAGGGAGTTGTTCTTGAAAGGTAAAGCAAAACCCACTCCTTTCACTCAGAAAAATTCATTAGCATTTCTAACTCTGATTAAAAAAATCACACCTTTTCTGCCCTCCCTCTGCCTTGTGAATAACAGTGAAACCATTCCAGACCCATGTTTGGTAATAGTTGTAAAACAAGATTTTTTTTTTTTTTTTGTAGAGACTGAAAACTGAAGCTTGGTCTTGGATTTATTGCTAACTAACATCTCTTTTCTCAATAAAAGAACATTGCCATCATCTCAGAGGCTGCCAGCTCTGGTATATCACTGCAAGCAGACCGCAGGGCCAAGAACCAGAGGCGGAGAGTTCACATGACCCTGGAGCTGCCGTGGAGCGCCGATAGAGCGATACAGCAGTTTGGTAAATAACTCACTGTGTGTCCTTCCCCAGCAGACTCAGGAATACTGACTGAACTTAGTGCCAACTCATGGAGCATCAGATTGAGTAGACAACATCCTAAGGACCCCTCCAGTCTCTTTTACCTATGAACAGAATCAGCTTTATCTGTAGTCATAGCTAGTTGTCTTGAGAGTTTTGAAGGAAACCTTGCAGAAGAGCTGTGCTGCAGCTTTGGAGTTTTATTCACATACAAAGTGTCTTACAAAAGTTGCCACAACTTTAAGAATATCTGTGTGCTGCCTTCTGTTTGCTGTATTACAGCAGAAACTAATTTTAAGCAGGATTAAGTTCTAGCTTTTTTCCTTGCCCTACACAGTTCATATTTTATTCGAAATATTCAATGAAGTAGAATTTATTTAACATACATGCTTCTACGTAATTATCCAGGAAGAACTCATCGATCCAACCAAGTGACTGCTCCAGAGTATGTGTTCCTCATTTCTGAACTGGCAGGAGAGCAAAGATTTGCATCTATAGTTGCAAAAAGACTGGAGAGCTTGGTAAGGTGTTTCAAGAGATCAGGTCCTTCATTTGAGAAAATGCAAGTTAGATTTCCTTTTCTTAAAAGTTTTGTTTAATGACAATGGTGTTTTTTAACAGGGAGCCCTCACCCATGGGGACAGACGAGCCACAGAAACTCGAGACCTCAGCAGATTCAATTTTGACAACAAGGTGACAATTCTATTTCTGTTGGAGAACTGATGCTGTGGTGCTTATTCCACAAATGACCTGTTGAGGAAGGTTGTTTTCCATCCCTTACCTTTAACTGTATCACTTTCTGCTGGAAGGCCACTTTGTGTAACCCATTGTTCTGTTTGTGAAGCCATGTGGAACATGTGTGTAAATCACTTCTCTGCTTTCGCAAACAATCAAAGTCTTAAGTAAATGGTGTGTGTCCTTTAAGCCACAATGAAAGATTAATTTGGCAGTTCTAATTAAAAATTAAGACTGGGCTGTTTTCAGTTATAGACTACACTACATAAAGGTAATAAACAATTCCCTTCCCTATTGCACAGAAAAGCTTTTCATTGTGAATTACAAATACTTGTTAAACCATGTGTGCCTGGGGCTGAGGCACAAACACTGGATGGCATTGATAGAGCATTTTTTTTCTTACACAGTATGGCAGAAATGCTTTGGAGATTGTTATGAAATCCATTGTGAACTTGGACTCCCCAATGGTCTCACCTCCTCCTGATTTTCCTGGAGACTTCTTCAAAGGTAAGATAATGCCTTGGCTGCAGTAGCTACCTTTTATTCTATCTCCAGTATGCAAAAAATCTGAGTAATTTTAGAGCTATAAAATATTATTACAATTTTAAATTATTAGCTGAGACAGATGGGAGTAACACCCAGTGAGAGTCTGTGCACGTGGCTTGAATGGTGAAGTTCACGTATGAAATCAGATCTGTGAACTCTCAATAGAAGGAATGTTCTGTATCTGCTTTGCCCCAGTGTTTTATATACAGTTCCTTACCTTCATTTTCCCATTACCTGGTGTAATATCTTCTTCTCATGCCTGGTGCCATTGTTGCTTTCCCCTGCCTGTGCTTCCTGGAGAGATGAAAGGCAAAGCTGTGTCTTGCTTATTGATGTATTAGATAAAAACTGCAAGTAATGGGAAGTGAGGGGTGTCAGAGGTTTTGGAATTGGATCCTATGGCTAAACAAGCTGTTACTTCATTGGGTTATTTTTAGATGGCAAAGCAGCTATGATTTAACTTCTTTCTCTTTCCTAGATGTTCGTCAGGGATTGATTGGCGTGGGCTTGATAAATGTAGAAGACAGATCTGGAATACTAACGCTTGATAAAGGTACTTGGGTGTTCAGTGTATCTGTGGAATGTCCCTAGGAATATCTTATGTCCTGATAATCAAACTTAATTCTTGACCTAATACACTTATTTCTTACTCTTTTTTTAAGATTACAACAATATAGGGAAATTTCTGAATCGAATTCTTGGTATGGAAGTCCATCAGCAGAATGCTTTGTTCCAGTACTTCTCTGACACGTTAAATGCAGTTATTCAAAATGCTAAAAAGAATGGAAGATATGACATGGGCATCTTAGGTGAGTAAATAATTCCACAGTGCTCTTGAACTTCAGTGGGAACAGAGCAACAGAATAACTCTCTGCTTTCCTTTTCAGATTTGGGCTCTGGGGACGAGAAAGTAAGGAAGGCAGATGTTAAGAAGTTTTTAACTCCTGGATATTCTACCTCTGGACATGTAGAGCTGTACACAGTAAGTTAATCCTGTATCATCTCTGTAGGAACTAATGAAATTTGTCAGTAAGTTTTTACAATTCCTGTGCATGTAACTCTTTTAAAGTCTGTTCCCACTCAAATAAATACCCTGTGCTGCTCCCTTGTAGATCAGTGTGGAGAGAGGAATGTCTTGGGATGAAGCAACAAAGATGTGGGCAGAGCAGACAGGTCCAGATGATGGATTTTATTTATCACTACAGGTGAGATTCTTCTGTCTCTTGCATTATGTTCAGAGAAGGTTTTGGGGGCTAAACTGAGAAACTTACTTGTTCAGTTTTGCAAAATTCTTTGAGTCTTACATTAAAATAAATCTTAAGTTTGTTTTTAATGTTGAGCATGAAATTCTTCTTTTTACCTGTGCAGGATATTTTCTGATAGGAACATAAGCCCAAGTTCATAGCTCTTATTTAAATATCTGCATCAGGAAACCTTACTGTTTCGCTGTGAGGAAAAGCTGTGAGGTTAATATGGATTACTCTGTTCTAAAGGTGTATTATTGTCCTTTGTTGTGTTA
The DNA here is from genome assembly GCA_024500445.1 of Entomyzon cyanotis. Lineage (NCBI taxonomy): Eukaryota > Metazoa > Chordata > Aves > Passeriformes > Meliphagidae > Entomyzon > Entomyzon cyanotis. Next base: position 2,320,457 of record JAKEPQ010000852.1, read on the forward strand.
TTACCCACTCTTATTACTCTGTAAAGATCTCAATGTGGAATCACTTAAACAGATACTATCATCATGTTTTAATTTAGGAAATTTTTGGTTTGTCTTTTTTTTTCCAGATAAGAAATAACAAGAAAACAGCAATTCTAGTAAAAGAAGTGAATCCTAAAAAGAAGCTTTTTTTAATATACAGACCAAATACTGGGAAACAACTCAAACTAGAAACATGTGCAGACCTGAAAAAGAAATATAAGAAGGTAACTGTTAAAATTATTCTTGTTTTTAACTTAGAAAAGTTTGGAAATAATTGTAAGGGCTTTCTTTGGGGTTTTTTTTTTGTATTTAGGTATAATTTTGGCAAGTCAAAAACTCCAGAGCAGAGCTTTTATTTGGGTCTTTTTAAGCAGGTCTACATAATTTTGGCATTCCTGTATCAATTTCTGAACTGCTTTCTGAATATAAATTATCTGTGGTGTGGTAATAGAAAATGAGGTTCCTTAGGGTCTAGCAAGTGTTCAATTTGTGAGAACCTGTGGAAACTCAGATCAGATTGATTATTGAAAATGCTCAGAGCTTCTGTTGTGTTTAAGCATTTTGCTCATCCTTTGAGATGGATAGTTTGAAATTATTATAATGTAGGATGCTGTACCTCTCTACACCATCATAATATTGGTGCCCCCTCCTTTCTCATGGTAAAGATCGAATTGCTTTTGTTCTGTGCAAGTTTGGATGTGTTTTACTTTATTCCCACTTTGCATGACTCTTCCAGGTACCTTCTGAGGATGCTCGGCCACACTGGCTGGAGCAGTACAACTCCTCTGCAGACACCTGCACCCATGCCTACTGGTCAGTGTTTGTGTGAACATGATGCTTTAATATAAACTATTTCACTTGGACTGGTTTATCACTGCTTCTGTTCTTCTCTCACTCCTGTAAAGCCTTGAGTTTCTTGCTTAAGGGAAATTGTCCCATGACCAGTCAAATGACCCAGCTTCTGAGTGCAAACATTGAGCTTTGCACTTGCCCTAAAGTCCTAATACATGAGAGGAATGCTAATGTATAAATTACAGTCAGTTGAAGTACAGTGACTCAGGAGCAGTTTGTGCTCAAAGTGTTCTATTCAAATCTGTTCTATTATTGTAGTCTGATAGTTCAAATGTTATTGGGAGGGAAATGTTTAGAGGTGAGATGGATGTCAGAAACAGCTGTTCCTCTGCTGGCTCTTGAGAGTCTGAACTCAGCTGACGGCTGAATTCCTGAGGAACAGCATAACTGGTAGAAGTTTCAGATTAATATTGGCGCTTATGAAATACCCTGATCAGATACCAGTGTCCTGTAACATACTCCAGCTCTCAGATGACCTAAATGATGGTATCTTTGACTCAAGGCTTTGTCTGTGCATTCTGAACAATTGTGCTTAACTAGGCCAGCTCTTCCCAAAGCTTTACCATTACCTGTGCTCAAGGTATTCTTCCCTTAGTGTGTATTTGCAGCCCTTGCTTGACTCTGAATGTATGTTAAATAACGTCAAGTCTCATCTTTAATGAAATTTGATACTTTTGTTGGCAGAATGGTTTTGAAAGCTTTTCTCTCTGTCTGTAGGAGAGGCAATTGTAAGAAGGCAGGCCTGGGACTGGTCTGTGAGGTTGGGCTCCGCTGCCGAACCTACTACGTGCTGTGTGGCTCCGTGCTGAGCGTGTGGACAAAGGTGGAAGGAGTCCTGGCCTCTGTGAGTGGCACAAATGTGAAAATGCAAATTGTTCGCCTAAGGACAGAAGATGGGCAGAGGATCGTAGGTAGGTGCAAACTCTGCTCCTCTGCTGCCACCTTGGAGCAGGGGGTGGTTGTAACTGGTGAGTTGCTCTGTGTTGACAGCCACATGGCTGAGTTTGTGTGAAGGTGCTTAAAAGAGAACAGGCTTGTCTGCTGTGCAGCTGGAGAAATCTTCAACAATACAATACAGTATAGAGCAAACACTGTTGAGGCAGGTTTCTTTTTCAGCCAGGCTTTGGAACACTTCATCTCTCAGTTCTTTTGATTTACTACCAGCAAAAACATCATACACTGCCTGCTCCAGCCAAGCTACCTTGACATCATAATGGTTCCACTTCTCCCCCACTTCTGGCAAAGAATAGCAGGCCTTTGAAATAATTGTTTTCATGGTTTTTGAGCTACTGAAAGTGTGTAGAATGACGTCAAGATGATTGTCTTTTTGCTTAACCTCATAGTGAAGCCCTCAAAACAGGGAGGACATCAGAGGACAAAGTCTCCAAATGTTTTTTTTAAATGTGGGCTTCCTGTGGATGTGCCAATATCATGGCAATTCCTCCTCTAGTAACAGTTTTGTAGGATGCTGGAAGTAGTTTTTTTCATGTTTAAACTTTCATGGTGATGTAACTTCTTTGAGACTAGAAAAGCAAAAGTAGCTGCCTTCTTGAAACAGCAGGTAACATGAGAAAAAAATTTGTTGTCAGGAAAAATGGAAACTTTTCTCCTGCTTCACAACCTAAAGGATGTAGAGACCTGAACCTCTGACTGACGAGCAGCACTTGTGGCTGTGCTGATGAGACCTGACATCAGAAACAGTCGCTGTTGACCGTTGTGTAAATTAAACGGTGGAATCATCAGCCAGAGGTCTTAATGAACAAAACTGCTGGTGTGTTTATGAAACCATTGATGTGTTGCTGTTCTCAGGTTTGATCATTCCTGCAAATTGTGTGTCGCCCCTCGTGAACCTCCTGTCGACGTCCGACCAGTCGCAGCAGCTCGCAGTGCAGCAGCAGCAGATCTGGCAGCAGCACCACCCCCAGAGCATCACCAACCTCAACAACGCATAAGAGGACAAGCTACAGGTGTTGACTTTGGTGTTTGAGGAAAAGGCTGTAAAAGCATATCACTTGCATAAAAAATCAGGGACAGATTCCAAAGAAATATAACTTTTTCAGTTCAGTTGTGTGCTCTCAAATACTTTGGGAATAAAGAGATCTAAAAAGGTTGGTAGAACTGAAAGCCAGCAGTTGTTTATGGTGGTGCATCTGTCTTTCCTTATGCTCTCTGTAGTGCTTCCTGTTTGCTTTTACTTTTGGCCTTTTAAGCTACAAACCACAATTTGTTTGAAAATGCTTGAAAATCCCCAAGCAGGCTTTATTTTTATCTTGTCATACAGTGCTCAGGGTTTAACGCAGTGCATCGATGCCATTGCTGTGGGAGATCTCGAATGCATGTATTGAGTATATATATAGAAAAATATATTGGGTTTTTCTCTTCAATTTGAGTTTATAAAAGCATGAAACCTAGAGGTTGCACATCATGCATTCAGGTTCCTTCCCAGTTTCTGTTTGACAGTGCATGTCTTTGGAAACGGGCATGGACAGGATAAACACATGAGACAGGAATTCAGAGAGAAACACAATCTTAGTTGTACAGCATTGGTTATTGCATTTTTATAGTGTTTATACCCAGGTGTTGCATTTTTTCTGGTTCTCTCCTGGGAATTATATATTTGAGTCTACAACATGTTCTTTTTGTGATAAACATCTTAAATTAAAATTAGTTCATTTTTAATGTATTAATGGTATTCCTAATGTGTACTGCAAAGATGGCTGGATGCCTGTTTTCCTTAAATTGAAGCATTTCCTTAATCTGAGGTGGTTATGGAAACTTAAGTGCAAATTCACTTCCATCTCGCATACAATCTTATATTTTTTACTTCATTAACGTAATTTAATTTGTCACTTGTAAGATGAAACCTTACTTGAGCTGTAAATTAGAGAATGGGAAACACTTGAGGGTTCCGCTGTATGTGCTGTTTCTGTTACCCAGTAACTTGAATACTGTTTAATATGTTGTAAGACATTGTAGAGTTTATCTGGAGCTGTTTAAAAGAAATTGTAATGTACAAATGTGAATAGTCACTTATCTATAATATGGGTAAGTTTTGTTTTGCCTATAATAGTAGATGTTTATAAGAAAGTGAAGGACAATGTTTGTCATTTCTTGCTTGCACAGGTTGCACTATTGAAAAATTGAGATTGTATAAACCTGTCCAAAAAACTACAAGATAATGATCTTGTAGATGTCAAATAAAAGTTATTGTACTAACAAGAAGTGGAGTCTTGTTTAGGCAATCACCATATTCCAAAAAAACTAACAAGTCTGTACAATTGGAATTTGACAGGACTTGGCATGTTTCAGGCTGCTCTAACCAGGCTTCTGTCTTGCAGCCCAAATCTCTCGGCTGAACTCGCTAATGAGGCAAGAACTAAACTCTGTTTAAACCTCCATGTGTATTTTAAGGAAGGCTCAGCTGCCAGAGCAGGATCGCTGCAGGTGTGGCACCTCTGAAGCACTCGGTGAGCCACTCAAGGGTCAGAAAGAGCAGGACAAAAGTTCCACAACTTGAGGCTGAACTGGATTCCTTTATGGAATTACTGCTCCTGAGGCTCAGTTAACACTGCCTGTGCCAGCAGCTCAGTGTGGCCACAGAGAAGGAAGTTTGCCCACTTCCCTCAGCACCCAGCCTGAACTGGTCAGGAGGGAGGAATCCCCTGCTCATGCTTGGGACTAACTGGAAATGCAAAGGATTTGGTCCAGATCTGCTCCCTGTTGCATCTCTGTAAATACCTGGAATGCAGGTGGTCAGTGTTGGGGGATCTTCAGTCTGCTGAGAGCAAGGGAAAGGTGCCTGAGTGCTGTCATAGCACTGAGAGCTGATTATGGCCTGGCAAACTGTAGAGCACAGGGTGTGGGGGAGGCTGTTCCTGTGTTCTGTACCCACCAGTGGATGTATTTGGCATCCATTCCAGGAGCAGGGCTGGGATTTTGAGCAGTGTGTTGACAGATTACTACTGCAGCAGACAGCGAACCAAACTGCCAGTAATGGCAGGCTGTGTGGGGACTGCCCTGTCTCTGCTGCTTAATTGTTATTTGCTGTAGAAACTTCTACCATCTGAGATGGTAACATAACATTTTAGGTCTTGATCCTTAGTAAAATGGTTCTGGAAGTGGTAGATTCACAATTAGTGATTTTAAATTTTTTTTTATAATGATTTAAATACACTCCATTCCTAAGTGCTCTTCTCAGCCTGGTGTGCTCACTTTTGTTGTTGGGATGAGCAAATATATTCCCTGTATTGATGAGCAAACCACACTATTTTGTTTCAACCTTTTAAAATTCCCACAGACTTGTGTCCCCTAGAGAGGAAAAAAAGCTGACAGTATTTCCAAGATCCATAAGAACTGTTCCTGTTCCAGAAATTCATTCCTCTACTTGCTCTCCTTTGGCTGCTCCCTGCTCCTTGCACCATCACTGCCTTGGCTTTGCCCTCCTGTTACTAACACAGCTGCCGCCATGGCTCTGGACTGTTGTAACATCTTAAAAATTAACATCAAAAAAAGAAAACAGCCTTCAAGCTACAGCAACATTTTCTCTCGAAAATTCCTACTGGGTGCTTGGGGTGTGGATTTCGGTATTTGTTCCCTGCATGAGCTGCTGCTAAAGCTTGGGGAGAAAAAAAATATAAATAGCTCCGGATGGGGTAAGGAACAGTGAGTGGTGTCCCTTTGCAGCACTGCCTGGGAGACCAACATCCTCCTGGGGAGGAAAAAGAGACCAATTGTCACATCATAAATTACCAGGCCAGACAAAGGTGGTCTCTGTATTTTCCTGCTTGTGGGGTATTGATCTGCTTTGTACAAAATGAAGTACAAAATGCTTTGTACATCTGAAATGGGTATAAAACCTATAAAGGACAGAGGGCTCTGGTAACAGGCAACGCTATGTGTAAAATGGCAGCAACTTCTGTACTGTGTGGATTTTGGAATTGTGCTTTAGAAGGGGAAGGTACATATTTAAGTTGATTTGGGAATTGAAAACCCAAATTTTGGATTTTCTTTTTTTTTAACTGTCCCTTGACAGCAACTAAATTATGACTTGTTAATTAGTTTCATAATTAAGATATGTCTGGCATGATAAATGCAATTATAACCCCCTAAAAACCTCCTTGCACAGCGAATATTCCACTTTTTCCAGTGGCTGTGTGGTTCACTGGGAGCACACACCTCTTGTAAGGACTTAAAGTTCCCCAAAGATGCAAGTTCTCTGTTCCGTGTGTAGTATTTTCTTTGTAAATGGAGAAATCTCTGCAACCTGTAAACGCTTGTTCAAGTGAATTATCAAAGGGGTTTTGTATTTTCTTTTGTGTTTGGAATAACTTCACTCGGCTCCCAGTGCAGTCTGTACATATATAGAGCCTGTTTGTATATAGAGGTGTTAAAGGCTACTGAATTATTGAATGTAAATAACTCTTGTTTTCCTCTGTGGTTTTATCCTTCATGACCTTCCCAAGATGTATTCCTATTTTCTCAATCTGCCACGTGGGCAGCTTGTGTGTACTTTGAAATACATATAGAGCATATATAAACCTTCCAGGGTGTGTGTGTACATTGTAGATGTTATGCGTTGTCATCATTTTTTTCAAAACTCCGCTGTCTGTCTCCCATGATCCTTTTGATGCTGTGGTTTTTTTTCTGTATTTTTGGTGTATAATTCATTCTCTTGAGAGAAATGGACCCAGTGTCTTTCAGTGATCCACTATTCACTTAGTGCCTGTATCAGAAACAAATATTTGAGTTTTCATGGAGATTGTTTCCTTCAGTCTTTTTAGTGTTTTAGATCTTGAGCTTTAATCTTGGAAACATTTCTATTTTCTTCCACTTATTGGTATCTCCAACCATGGATTCAGTGAGCTCCAACAATCAGAGTTCTAGAACTAAGTTCTGCCCCCTGTCCTAACATATCAAAGTATATTGCTGCATTCACATTAAATGTGAACTGTCTTAAAACCACTCTAGGATGGTGGTGATTTGACAGTAGAAAAAATGTGTCTATTGTAGCATATTGCCTGGGAAAATTTTGAGCTTCCTGTCATCTCTGAATGTGCAAACTGAAGGTAATGGAACTTTCTTACCTTCGAAAAAAATAGTACATATTTTTAATTGCCAGGTAAAAATAATATATTTATATCCAAATTGGTGATTAATAAGAAATCCCATTAATTGTCTCTTACTTAGCCCTTGAAGCTTCCAGCAACTGTCCTGTGGGTTTGGCCCTTCCCCAGCTGCAGGGAAGGGCTGTGTCCATGCAGTTGTTCCCTGAATTAAGTGGTTTGCCAAGTCTGATGACCAGAGTCAGGGTGAGAATTATCCAGCTGCAAATAGCAGCAAAACACTTCTGGTAGTTTCTGTGGTCGCTACAGGCTCTAAACGGGGAATGATGAGAACGAATGGGGGTGGTGGTGTCAGTGCTGGCAGCTGCAGCCTTTGGGTCCATGTGGGGCTGGAGAGGGACAGAGCTGGCAGGAGGAACAAAGGAACACAACCGCAAACGTGCCCAAGCAGAGTGAGACATGGGAAACCTCGGGGCTGACACTTCCCTGGGAACAGCATCAGCCTCAGGTGCTGCTTAGGTTGTAGCATGGGTTTGAAAAACAGGGAACAAAAGGCTAGAAGTATCCATTTCTCAGCCTCAGTTACACCAGCTGCAGGCAGGTTCCCCCTAAAAGCTTCTTGTGTAAAAACCTGGCAAGAACTTCCTCGACCTGACGTGCTTTGCTATTTCTTTATTGGCCCAAAATAACTTTTTAGTGAAAGAAGTTCGAGGCACCACTAAGATTCAAGAACAGGAACTGGATTGGGTTAAGCTGAGGCCAGAACTTGTGTAAGAAATTTTTTGCCTACTGTGTCCTGAACCAATATCCAGGTTCCTATCAACTGTGTGGAGGATGCTGAGATTTCTGAGTGGAAACTCAAAGCATTTGGTGCACTTAAAACAGGCAACTCAACCAAAATTTAGATGTATATTCAGATTTAAGCGATGTCCTGTAGTGTTAATACCAGAACCAATGTGTGCTACATTTTATTTTGTAAGAGCTGAGTTTGGTTGGTGTCTCTGAACTTAGCTGTGCTTAGGGCATCACTTCAGTGAGAGGGACCTCTGCGGAGGAGTAGTTTTCCTACACTTGATTTGCACTGGGAAGGATAAAGAGACATTTCTGCTGCCATTTCTGATGACATACATATTTATGTCTCTGCTTCCTGGCTTGGAGAAGATAACCAGGAAAATGCCAGCTTCCTTGCAGGCACAGAATCACATTTTTATTTGCCAAGTAATTTGATTTATTTTTCAGTCATTGACATATTGAGTTTTATTGGAGGTGGGTGTTCGCTGCCTCGGCACCTTCCCCTGTACCCCAACCCTGCAATAACTCACTGGGAATCTGCCTCTGCACAAAGGATACACTGATTTTTTTAAGTAGGGCTTTGCTATTAGTACTGCTTCAGTCTCCACCTTTAACAGTCCAAGGTGACAAAATTCCAAAGCCACATAGGATTTCAGCTGAGGTGTGTGAGTTGTTTTTATTGCCTGCCCTAATTGGGGACCTTTGCCAAGCTGAAAGGCTCCATCCTGCAGTGTGGGGTTGTGCTGTGCTCTGCGTTCTCCACGCCAGCAGCCAACACCAGCGAGTGCCAACTCCCCAGGGCAGCAGGACTCGGAGTGCCCAGCAGTAAAACATCAGCAGTGTTTAGAAAGATTTATACCCCCAAAAATGGCAAACTGAAATATGATGGATTCTGTACTCAGTTATTTCTTTTTTGGTAAAAAATTGTTAATAGATTAAACATTGCTATGTTGGGATTTTTTTCCCCCCACCCTTTTAATTTTCTGTTCTGGAACTTGCCCACAGAGATGCTGGAATGCCTTTCAGCAACACATCTACATATATTAAACACACTCCTTGTCACGCCATTTTAGGATCCCTCAGACTTGCAGAAGTCACGTTGTAGTGATCCAAACAGCTTTTCTTTCAATCCACTTGAATCCTTGGCACTTAACCTGGTTAATGTCACTGGTTAATTAAACTGCTTTTATTGGTAGTTAAGAGCAGATTCACAACATTCTCCAAGTGCTAATTGTGTTGGGCTTAAAAAAGAGAGGACGGTTTATAAAAACTGTATCAAGACTGGAAAGTATGAATTTCATATTTTATGCATATTTTATGCAAAGCATGCAAATAGTTTTCCTTTATCCAAAGAGTTAGTCTGGGGTAAACAGACTAATCTTACTTTTGTACATCATTTAACATTGACTTTAATTCTCATCTTCCCCAAATCTGGAAAAGTGATGATGCCAAAAGTGATTTATTGCCAATTCAGCAATAAATGAAGATGCCCAAACCTCAGAATTTAATTATTCATTTTCACAAAGCAATAGACTTTGTTCTGTAAGTAAGGGAGAAATTTCTTAAGAGAGGTTTTGGTTGGCTCCTTTCCAGCATGTAAATAATACACCTTAAAAATGCCAGCGAGGCAGCTCATGAGCCAACAGCTTCTTGCCTTGGAAGTCCAGGTCTGGCTTGTATGTTCCTTCCACGTTTATTAAGTGGAGGAACCAACTTTGCCTGCTAAATGCACAATGAGTTTTAGGGCTTGAAGCAGAGCTCTCTATCAACTTAGCTGGAGTGAGTTACATCACAAATGAGGGTGCAAGTGATTTAATCTCTCCTGGGTGAGGTCTTTCCTGGAGTTACTTGGAGGGAATACCAAAGTGGATGGGAGGAATGGAACAGTGAAGAGCTGGGCCTGCAGCTGGTCTCCACAATTCCCAGTTTCACCTCTCCGTGTGGGAGATTTGGGATAGGGACAGGGCAGTGCTGCTCTGCACAGGCAGCACTCGGGATCAGGATTTACCTGGTGACAGCTCCTGCCTGCTTTACTGAGGCAGTAAACTGAGCTCCCCCCAGTTCTGCTCCCCCCAGCTCAGGCTGCTGAGCCACACGCATCCCACTAGCCCTTTGCTGCTTCCCAGGGTGGACTTGAACAATTCTGGTTTCCTCCCTTCCCTGTCAAGAGAAAAGCCCATCCCAGGCGCACGAGCTCCTGGAGAAGGGAGGCTCCTGGAGAGGATGCCATGGCCTGGCCTGGCCTCCTGCAGCCCCTTTGGGGCCACATGTCAGGGCCTGGGGACTCTGCCTTGGGCTCGTGGCTCTGCCTCGCTGTTCGATCGCTGGCAAGGCTCGGCTTCAGACTGCACTATTTAAATTCCCGACCGCGCTATCGGCCGTCACCAGCGCCTGCCAGGGCTGTAAATCCTTCACATCCGGGATTGTCCCTCCCTCTCTGTGCACACAGAGCACAGGGGGGACAGCAAGGTGGCTGCCAGGCTGCAGCATCTGCCGGGGCAGCTGTCTGGCCCATGGCTCTGTGGGGAAGACCCACACTGTCCACTCCAAGAGATCTGGGGAAACCCCACGGCCTCCCCTTTTTGATTTTGTAGGGGAAAGAAGGGGTTTGTAGGCAGTGTTCCAGGGCAGGAGGCTGCTGTCACTCTTCAGGTAAAGGTTTAGGCAGAGTTTGATCGTTTGGCTCTCTAAAAATACTTCATGTTTAGCATCACCCTGTCCCACTGCCTCCACCGGGAGAGCGAATTGGCACTGCAAGACTCTGCACCCACACTCTCGCAGAGCTGGGCACAGAGGCTTCACACCACTGATCCTCATACACAGACACCAGCTTGGCAAGAGATTTCAGGGCTCTCCCTTCTGCTCTGAGCAGTGTCCTGGGGCAGGAGCTCAGCAGAAGTGTTAGACTCATCCTGGCAGAAGCTGTGTCTGGGCTCTGGGCTGGTGAGGGAAGGAAGTGCTGTGCCCGGCAGTGCCAGCCGAGGGCTGTATGGCACCGGTAGAGACACCGAGGGGCCTCCCGTGCCACACATGGCATGTAGCACTCCAGAGACTGTGCCGTCCTGTCACGGTGATTTACCTCCTGCTTTTCCTCCTTCCCCCTTCACCCTGCTCTTCTCTCCCCCACCAGCTCTGAGTTGTTGTGAAGCTCCACATTCCTTTCCTCACAGTCATTTCCATTTTCCAGCCCTGAGCTTTGCTTCCACTCTCTCCTCCACTTCCTTTGCTCAAATGACCAGTAATAAAACAATTAGGGATGCTCCCATCAGGCTCCATAGTTGGTATTGCAAGGAGGCTCTGAGGGACAGAGGTGTTTGTGCTTCTGATTATTGTTTCAGGCATATGACACTGCTCGTGACACTGGTGACACTTGCTTTGCACTGGGAAGGTTTTCTGTGGGGCTTAACCCCAACGTGTCCCTCCAAACTATGATTTGAATCTTCAGCCCTCACAGGTGCCACGTGGATGATTATTTCACATGTACATGGGGTGTTTGACACCAGCCTGCCTTCAGGAATCACTTCAGGCAAGCCAACACTCAGCTTTGCTGTGGATTCCTGTGCTCTCAGACGCAGAGCAGGTTCAGGAGCTTTCCCAGACAGGGCTGGGATGAAAGCAAGTCTCGGAGCCTCCTCTGCCCCAGCCAAAGGGTGGGGTATTCCCTGCCCCGGGCCCACAGCAGTGTGGGGAGGGAGGCAGAGGCAGGGCTGTGCCGCAGCGCAGCAGTGCCAGCTCACTCCTTGGCACAGCCTTCAAGGGCTCAGGAGTGGGAGGGAAGTGAGAGTCCAGCCCACAGGGCAAGCAGGGAGAGTCCTTCCAGGCAAACTGAAGGAATCAGGCAGGGTGGAGCACTCGTTTCTCTGGAAAGATGATGCAGGGAAGCCCTGTAATGTGGGGATAACATGATATTCCATCCCTGCAAGCAACAGCAAAGAAGGAGGAGCCCCTTGGCCCAAGCCCCACCGTCAGCCCAGCTGCCTGTGCCCTGTGCCCAGCAGGGCAAGGAGAACAATCCCTCTCTCCTCTCTCCTCTCCTCTCCTCTCCTCTCCTCTCCTCTCCTCTCCCTCTCCTCTCCCTCTCCTCTCCTCTCCTCTCCTCTCCTCTCCTCTCCTCTCCTCTCCTCTCCTCTCCTCTCCTCTCCTCTCCTCTCCTCTCTCCTCTCCTCTCCTCTCCTCTCCCTCTCCTCTCCTCTCCTCTCCTCTCCTCTCCCTCTCCTCTCCTCTCCTCTCCTCTCGCTGAGGGGGCTCTGTAGCTTTCTTTGTCAGTTCTTACCAAGCAAAATGAATCAGTTTCCTTTCTACTCTAACAGTTCTTTGCTGGTTTTCATTGGAATCCTGGCTGGTTTTGATATTGGTGCCTGGTCCTTGTTTGCCTGGCAAACTGCAAAGAGGAAAACTCTCATTAGAGAGATTCCAGGCCTGTGCTTTTGTGGCTGAGGGCTTGGAAACTTCTCATTCCTTCTCCATGGTCCTCCAGGGAGACCTCGAGCCAGAGCAGGAGAGAGCAGGCTCTCTACTGACACGATCTCAGAGGTAAACCCAGAGCACCATCAAGGCCTCTTTATCTTAAACATTTCCAGTCCCTCCCGACAGCTTTACAGGTGCTATTTGCTTTCTCTCCTCCTGGTACACGACACCTCGGAGGCAGAACGTCCCCCTCAGAGATGGAACGGGCCTGGAATTGGCTCCTCAGCCCATAGGGCAGCACCCGTGCGGCGATGCGGAGCAGCTGTCTGCCTGGCAGGGCTGCTCCACTTGGCAGCCAGACAAAGGACTCAGGAGTAGGAGGAAAACAAGGCTGGGAGGGAAAGTCGCTCCAGATAATACGGCATCTGGCCTGGGAGGAACCATCTCGAAATGGGGAGTAGGGCTAGACCGGGAAGAAGTTTGTCTGGGAGGATTTAAGGGGGAAAGCCTGTCCGGAATAGGCATCCAGGCTTTCATCCCAAATTGTTGCAAGGCTGTCTGGTGATGTGGGCCAGGCGCTGCGAGAGGATTTCCTGGGGCTTGGCTCAGGCTGCTGCTGCTGCGGCAGTCCTGGATGGACACTCTATATCACAGTCCCCCTGCACAGTCTCAGAAGGCTCTTTGCCGTGGATGAGAGCAACACAGAGCTTCCAGGGGGATTTTGAGGTGTAAGAAGAAAAGGCAACAGGGTGGAGCTGGGCAATCCATGTTTTTATTCAGGATTAGGTGCTTTTTGTGCATTTTGGTGAGGATGGGGCAGTAGGCAGCAAATATCAGCCAAAAAAGGCAGATGACAGAAGAGGGACACCAAGGGCTGTCAGCTTTCTCTTGGGAACAAAAAGAGCACGAGGGAAACTTTGTAGCATCAGCAGTAAGCAGTTGGGAACAGAGACAGGAATACAGCGAGCTGTAGCAAAGTGATAAGAAAGGAGCAACATTGATGCCAAAAAGCACAAAATGCACAGTTTTCCCTGTGTGCCAGGATCCCAGACTGCCCCAGGGGTGTGCAAGGTGTCCTGGGGAAGGAGGGGTTCTGCACCAGGACATGCTGGCTCATTACAGTCCCACTGAGGAAGGTACTCAGCTCTGCAAAGCATCTTTGAAAATGCTGTTTGTTAGACTGGACACTCACTTGTGTCTACCACTTGCACTTTCCACAGAGGTTAAACCTGCCTTCAGTCAAGACTTAAGAAGTTTAATTTTCAGCCTAGGCCTATCAGAGGCTTTTCATTTTGGTTGACCATGTTAGTTGTAGCACGAGAGCAGTTTGGAGACTCGAAGGTTAAATTGATGCTCAGAAACTTGTAGGTTCATCTGTGATTATTTTATGTATGATGCTGGATCACCAGAAATGCGGGGATAAGTATTTGAATATAAACTCCCTCTAGGAAAAGGAACAAACTTCCCACCTCTGTCCCCTTGCTGCTACATGGGTCTCTGTGGTGGGTAAAGGACAGTTAGAATATCCCCAAGTCACTCAATTCATTAAACCTGACAACAATTAGTTACATTGAAATTAATGCGCAAATTTAATGTCAAAGACATGCCAGGAAAAAAAGAGGGTCTTGCTGTGCCATCTTTAATTCTTCTCATTGTTGATTTAACCCAAGGTGATAAGGAACAAGCCTAGTTTGTGCTCTTCATTTGCAGGTCCCCATGAGTGTTACAGCACAGCTCTGAGATGACTATTTCGTTTTGTTTCCACATAAAAGGGGACAAACAAGCTTGTTTTACAGCATGGCCCAAGGCCTCTGGCTCTATGGCAGAGCTGCCAGCACCTTCCAACATCCCACTTTGCATGTGTATTCCTTACACCCTCGCCCGAGGGGCATGGCACCGACCCCGCAGAGCTTTGGGAAGGGAAAACTTCCCAAAGATCAGTCACAGCTCTGGCTAAGCAGGGGCTGGAGGCAAACTCTGTGGAAACACTGGTTGCTCAGTATTCCCAGTGGTTTGGGAGGAGCAGAGGTGAGGAAGTCAAACCAGGAGAGGGAAGAGAGAAAATACCAAGAGAAGAAAGAGGAGGGGGACAGGGTGAATGCTGCACAGATTACACAACTGAGAACAGGCAGCTGTACCTGGAAAATACATCATCAGTGCTTCTTGTAGTGACTGAACAGACAGACAAGTCTTCCTGTCCATCCTCCCTTGCTGGAAAACAGGAACCCACACACTTACCTTCAAGTTCCTTCTTAGTGTGGAGAAGGCTTGAAAATGTCACCTGTGTGATAAAATGGCTCTGCTGTATTTCCTGCTCTATGACTTGGCCACTTGGTGATGAAGAGCTGCTTTTGCTGTCAGTGAATACCACCGAGCCATCAGGCTGCAGAGCAGGGACCTGCAGCTTGCTGCACACAGCCTGGGAGCTGGAGCTGTCACACTCGAGGCACAGTTTGCATGTGCAGAGCACAACTCCAGCGGTGCAGCCAAGCTTGGGACATCAAACAAGTTGAAACCACAGGCAGCCCCTCCAAGGGAGCTTGAATCTGTGGTCACCCTGCTGAACAGTAAGCCCAGGGCCCGAGCACGATGGTGGTTTTGCTCTTGTGGCCACACCTGGTTCAGAACAACTGAAGTGAACCCTCAGAGCACAGGGCAGATGAGAAGAACTTTCAGGTACTTCCTACCTTGCAGTGAGTGCCAAAAAATCAAGAGTAAATTCAGTTGAAGTTTAAATGCAGTCTGAGCAGTAAGTTTGTGCTTTATCAGGGTCTTGTGTCTTGTGCCACCACTGCTACCTGTGCCCAGAAAACTGCAGAGCAAATGTCAAATACCCAGATCTGGTACTGCTGGTTTTTTACTTACAGGACAAACAATGCTGCCCTATAAGCCTGACCATTTCATCAAGCCTGACCCTCATAGTTTGCTCCAAAACTCTCTGTGCCTTGTGCAGAAGGAAGGATAACCTTTACAGGACTGTTTCCAGACCCCCACCTCCTCCTTGGAATATTGTATATTTTGAAGCTGTCATTATAAAACCCAAGCAAAACACAGGGGATCTTGTTCTTCACAGTGTTGCTCTGAGCACAGTTTTGTAGAGTTGGTGTAAAGCCGTGAAAAACACGGCAAGCTCGGAACGCTCCCATTTCGCACTCACTTGGTGTGACTGTAAACAACCACACGATGGAAAATACCAGAGCGGTGTGCAGGACTTCGCTGGCCTTCCAGGATTCAACAGAAAGGCTGTTATTTACAAATCTGGAAGTGAAGCTTTAGGTTTGCAAAGTTCTCGCTCACACAGGGAGGGTTTACCAGTGCAGTCTTTCAGGACTCTAAGAAGAATTACACAGTTATAGTCACAAGCACCAGTGTGAAAATATTGTCACTGAGCATGTAATTCTGTGCCTGGGGCTCTCAGGACCCCTCTCTAACAGACTGGAGCGTGGATTAGTTGTAAGGACAGTCTGTGCCGTTCTGGAATTAGCCAGGATTGTGGGAGTCGAGCACTTGGTCTGGAGATAAAACACAACGGTGTTTCATCTGGTACCAGTCAGAATTTTCAGATGTTTCTTTCATGCAGCATGCAGTCACTAGGGCACAAGCCGGGGGCTCAAAGGCTGCTCCGCTTTTCCCGTTCTCCCTCAATTCTCCTTTATGCAGAGGAAAACATCTGATTGCTCCGTGACTGTTTCCGTGTCTCTGCCATGGAGGTGTTACCTGCTTCCCTCTGCAGAGCCGTCCACTCTGGGCCTGAATCAGTGTCACTCTCAAGGAATGTCCCCCTGACTTCCAAGGAGCAGGGTCAGGCTCTCCGTGTTTGCTGTCACCGGCATTAAGAGCAGTATAAAGCTACATTAAGTAGCACATGCAATAAAATTACCTAATCTCAGAGTGGCTTCTGGTAAAATATACATGGGGGTCTGATCTGGTGCACCTGAGGAGAGATTGTCCAGGTCCCAAGCAGTTTTGTGGGGATAAATCTGGAGCAATTTAATAATTTTTGGGTGTATTCGATATTAATTGACGGAAGGAGCAAACCTGAATATCTTGCAGTGAAAAGGATGAGTTCTGAA
Organism: Entomyzon cyanotis; assembly: GCA_024500445.1. Taxonomy (NCBI): domain Eukaryota; kingdom Metazoa; phylum Chordata; class Aves; order Passeriformes; family Meliphagidae; genus Entomyzon; species Entomyzon cyanotis. The sequence continues at coordinate 2,336,664 of JAKEPQ010000852.1, forward strand.
GGCAGATGCATGCTGGAAATCTTCATCATTTAACCTGATTTTTAAAAAATTTTTGGTGGGGAAGTTTTACTGCTGCTTGCACGCACAAAATGTGTCAATTGTCAACGAGATTCACATTTTTTTAGCCCCTCGGAAGCTGCAAGCCACACTAACCTTCCACCTTCAAGCAGAGAGAACTAGTGGTTTGGGGGGAAAAAAAATTTTAAAAAAGCGCAGGTTTTTTTCTCGGCGGCATTTAAGGGCTGGAGAGAAAAAAAAATTCTTTCATTTAAAAATCATCAACAGGTATTTTCCACAGAGATCGGCGGGGGGAGAAGGGGAAGCAAGGCGGGGTGAACGCGCGGCCTGAGGTGAGGGGGAGGCGGGAAGGCGGCGGCGCCGTGAGGGACACCCCGGGGCTGTCAGGGCCCGCCGGCACGGCCCGCCGAAAAAACCCGCAACTTGTGCCAAAACTTTCCCAAGTTAATTAAAACAGCCCCCCTGCTCCTCCTCCGGGCTCCGCGCCGCCGCCGCCGCCCGCCCGGCCCGCTCCGTGCCGGCGGTCCCTGAGGGGAGCTCCATTGTCTGTGAGGGGATGGCCGCGCACCCCGCGCGCCCCCGCCCGCCGCGCCCCCGCCCTCCTCACCGCCGTGCGCCCGGCCGGCCGCGGCGGGTGGCTGCCGGCTCTCCCCCAAAGTTTTTGGATCCGCGTCTCCTCATGATGTATGGATGATATATTGCATTGTGGGTGTCAATATAACTGACGGCCATATTTGCCGGTGCTGCTACTGCTGTAAACAACCCAAAGTGTCTGGGAGACGCGGAGACGCTTCGCTGAATTTCAGGACGCTTCTCCTCCTCCCGCTGGCCATGTCTCTGGGAATGTCTTACAAGCCCAACTTGAACGCCCACATCCCCGGGACTCCCCTCAACCCGGGTAAGTGCGCGGCGGCAACTGGGTGGCAAGTTTGGGAGGCGAGCGGTGGTGCCGCACCGGCACCTGGGGGAAGCGCCGGACTCGAGTTTGTGCCCGGTCCGGTATGGCGGGGCAGCGGCTCCGCGCCGCCATTACCCGCGCCCGCCCGCCCGCCGGCCGGCGCCGCCAGCCCCGCTCCGCGCCGCCCCCGCGCCGGGCACCGCGCCCGCCCGGCCCCGCGCCGCCGCCGCCGCCGCTCCGGGGCTCCGGCCGCCGGGTTTCCTCCATGCTCGGCTCCCCGGGGCGGCTGATTGATCTGGATCAGGAATATTCCGGCGGCGCCTCAGCGAGGACCGCTGCTGGCGGGACGCCGCAAGTGCGGCCGCTCGCCCCGCGCCTCGCCTCGCCTCACGCCTCCTGAAGCGGCGGGGCCGCCCCGGGCCGCGCTCGGCGGGCCGAACGGGAGCCCCAGAGCTCGGAGCTCGGCTGGCGGAGGCACCGCCAGCGCCTCGGGGCGACCCTCGGCCAGCGCTCTCCCTCGGAGTGTCCCCTTATCCCGGGCGGAGGAGCACTCCCCGCTCGCTGGATGGATTTTTTGGGGATGGGGGGGCGCGCAGGGATTGCACTATTCCTAAAAAAACTCCTGTTTAAAAACCACTCCTCACCCTTGGATTTGTACAGGAGTCCTTCCAAGTTTCCTCTTTACAAAGTTTCCTTGGCAGCGTTAACTTTTTGCCTTTTTTTTTTTTTTTTTTTTAAACTGCGTTCCCCCGTTTTTCTCTCGCCGATTTGCGAAGGCATCAGGCGGCGGGTGTTTGCCGGTGCCGCGGTGCTGCTGTACATCGGCTCTCCGTGTGTGACTCGGTGCAGCCTGAACAAAGCCGCAGCAGCGATTGCTTCGCTGTGGGATATTTGGAGGGGATCTCGCTAATCTGTGCGCGTCGGCTCCGATTAAACGGCACCAAAATGGAGAAGTTGGTTCTGACTTTAAAAAAATCGTATTCCTGTCTCCCATCCCCGCAGCCCAGCCTGCAGGACTGGCATCAAGCAGCTACAAATCAGGCTGATTTTTTTTTTCCCTGAGAAAAAGTTTTGGAGTTGGGTTTAGGAGGGAGGGAAACGTGCCTGGGTGATTTTTACAGCACCGTTAGTGGTTGTAATCCTGGGAGGTTGAGGAGCGAAAGGGATCTCCGAGATGCACCTCTGTTCTAGCTACCAGGAGAGCAACAATCATATTTTACTGCAAGGAATCGTCACCAGCTGGTGGATGGCTGTGCCACCTCGATCCTGCGTGGAGCTGAGCTCGGTGGGGCTGCGAGGGTGCAGAGGCTCGGGGTGCCGGGGGGTGTGTGGGGAGCACCGTGGCCCCAGCGCTGCTCTGCGGAGGGAGCAGGGGATGTGCCGAAGATTTTTGACAAAAAGCAGAAGTGTCACTGGAGGGAAAAAAAAAAAGAAACAAAGCCCAGCAAGGGAAACCGTTCTGTCGGCTCCCACGAGAACCTGTGCCTTGCTCTCCGGAACAGCCGTAAAATTGCAGGGAAAACAAAGGTGGTATTTTGCGATGGTGGGTGAGGGGTGGGGATTAGGTCATGCAGTGGGGGGGATCCGAGTCTGGCTGCTCTGCGAGCAGGGACTGCAAAATCCCGGCTCAGACATGCCGCGCACAATGCGAGCCGAGCGGTGAAGTTTCTGTCTCCAGCCCTCTCGCCGCCGTGTCTGTGCTTTCCAACGCTCCGGCTGCGATCAGGGCTTTGAATTCTTTCATGCAGTTTTATCTTCCCCTTCTCTCCCACCCTCCTTTCTCCCTTGTATCGGCAAGTTAGCAGCAGTTTGCTGTCATGCTGGAACTATTCTTGTCTAAGTTGTCCTCTCTTCTGAGTTCGGATCATCCTCAACACCCCCAGAATCTTTTCAATGAAAGAACGTCCTCCTCTGAATCCAAAATGGGCTCTCTCTTCCCTCCCTGTCTTCTGCCATTATCCTCACGCACCAGCTCTTCCTCTAGCTAGTGGTATTGCCAGCACCGTGGCCTAAGGCCAAGGGACTTAGACAAAGCAGTCCTTGCAGTTGCACATATCGCATTCAGAGTGATATGACTGCAAATGGCCCCCTCCTTTCTGGAGCTTAATTCTGATTTGGAGGAGATTGCTTCTCTATTGTGCCTAAATTAAATGCCCCCCAGCCAGGAGGATAAATCCTAGGTTTGCTTCCAAACCTGGGGTGAAGGACCCCCCCCCCCTCCACCGTCCTGCAGAGGAGAGGAAAACAGGAAATCTGTCCCTTTTGGCCTGAAATCAGCCCTGCAGAAGCCTCTCTGTATGAATGCTGAATATTTTGGTCTCGGCCGACGGAGGGCTCTGGGCAGCTGTGGATCTCACAGGGATTTTCCTCTGGGAGGTAATGCTGCTTCCCTGCAGTGCAGGGCTTCTGGTGCAGGAGTATTTGGGAAGGCAGTGTCGACTCAGCTCTTGGAGCCGTGTCCTTGCTGCAGAGCAAACTCCTTTCAAGTTGAGGCTGAGAGTAGCCACTCTGCAAAATTATACTTAAACTGCACATCCGTGAGATGAAGCAGTTGTGGTTGGTGGGTGCCTGGGTTCTGTTCTTGCACGGGAGCATGTTTTGGGAATTCAATCCTGGACTGAAGTCCAGAGGGAGAGGAGCTGTGTGTGGGGGAGGAAATACGGGGAGGAAACCTCCGTGGGTTTTCGGCAGATCTGGGGATGACTGCGGGTGAGGAAAATGCAGCTGCTCCACAAGTGACTCAGGATGCTGGAAGCATCTGGGTGCTGACTCCTCTGCCTAGACCAGGCTGAGGGAAGGAGAATGTGTTGTCACAGCAGAATTCAGTGCCTGTTTCTCTTCCCCACTGCCCAGGTCAGTGCTGACACTTGGCCCAGGGTGGCTGCAACCAGGCTTGCAGTGTTCTGTCTGAATTTTGTCCAAAGTCCCCTTCCTGGAAGGCTTGTGCTCAGGGAATTGCGTTCCTGCATGTAGTACCCCAAGCTTGCAATTCCAAGCTCCCTGTGCTTGGGGAGCCCCATTTAATCTCCTGCACAAGCATCTTCTGTGCCTGGGCTGTAAAAAGGTGCTCTTTTAGGGACCTGCAGTGGCCCTACCTTCCCTGCGGTGTGCCAGGGGAACCCCCTGTTACCTTTTCTAACAAGTATGTTTTGATTTGTTTGTCTTCTCTTGCTTGTCCAACTGATTCCTGGGAAGTACTATTTCCTCCTCATCTGCCTTGTGTTTGATATTGTTTGACTATTTCTCTGTAAGGGGCCAGCTGCTGAGCTGAGGTGAAGCAGAACATCTCCATTGACTTAAGTAGAACTAGACACTCACACCAGCTGTGAATGGGTCTGTAGTTTGTTTTTCACCATATTTTCTAGCTCAGTGGATATTCACCAGCATTCCTATTTTGTTTTGAGTAAACACAGGTCAGAGAAAATGTGTTTCAAGATACAGAAGCTAGCAGAAACAGCTTGGGCTTTTCCTTTACTCTCATTCTTGCAGAAATGTCAGGTTTTGAGACAAAATCCTGTTTGTGCAACAAAGCTTAAAAACTGTCATCTGTAGGATCTGGGAACACAAATTCCAGCTGACAGTGACAAGGGAAGGAGCTGTGTCTTGGCTCCACATGAACAAGTGGTGACCTGTACACAAGGTGCTGCTGTAGCTGAGAACCAAAGGGGCTCTGGGTGCACCTGCCACACCTCACAGCAACCACAAGTTTCTTGTGAAAAGTGCAAATTCTCACTGGGAGATGAAATGAAAACAATTTCCCTGGCTGGGACTGTAGCTTGCAACTGGAGAGACCAGTTCCATTCAGTCCTGAGAAATGATACCAGCACACGAGGCTGGCCCTTATGTTCTCAACACTGCAGTGCAGACTCGCTTGAGCACATGGCTTGCTTGTTGCCCTTTACAGAGACAGCTTCTGTTTGATATTGTTGACCATATTGAGAGGTTGTTTTTGGAGTGGGAGTTCTGGAAAGAATACTCTTTGTAGGCAGAACAGAGAGCAAAGTGTTCGTGCCTTAGCAGAGGGGATAATTTCTAGGAAATACGTTCCCCTCTCCAATTCAAATTTGCTGGATCCCTGATCTCTTGAAGTCCATGTGAAGTTAAGTATGATGTAAAAAGAAGCTTGCTAAACATGTTTCAGAATTAGCAATTTTCGAGTGGACTTGTTTGGGCATTTAGAAAACTGGCATTTTTGGCTTTGTCTACCTGAGTGTTTTGCTTGAGAGCAATGATGTGGTTTTCACAGTCAGCGAATCTCCACATGGTCCCCACCCAGCACCTTGGTTTTGCTGCAGAGTGGTTATGGTTCATGCTCACTTGATTCCTTCTGGATAAAAGTGGTCCAGAAGCTCTGCTCCAGTTGTGCAATGCTGATGCTCCATCCCTTTCAATGGGAACACAAGGATCTAAACCAAAGATGGGGCAGCTTTGAACCATACCCCCTAGTCTGGGAGACCAGACTAAAATCTAACCTTAAGTCATACCCCCTCAGGCCAACTACATGTGGTGTGCACGTACCAAATGCTTTCATCTTTTGATCTGTTCCTTGTGATGCCAAATAACTTGCTAGTGTAGGAATAGCTTAAGCTGGAAAAGAAGAATGGTGGGGAGTCAAGGGACTGGCTTTTGTTTTCTGATAAAAGAAGAGACAGGGGGGTAGGAAGAGGAGACACAAACCATGACCGTTATCCACATGGAAAGATTAAATAGCATGAGAGTACTAGAGGAAAGGCCCAGAGTGTGACAGATCAAAAGAGCAAGGCCTCTGGCTGTTACGATAAAGAATGTCCTAGTTCTTGAGAACATATTTATGTGTCTGCGCACTGCATTTTTTTAAAAGGAAGTAGTTTGATTCAAAGAAAGGTCTGTTCCTTCCATGAGGGCTGTTCAAGGGAGAAATAGTGGGTGAAAATATAATTCTCACAGCCAGTGCTATAAGGAATGGTTTGTGCAAATGAGAACAGGTCCATTATTTTAAATTTAAAAATTTATGGGAAGGTTGGGGGGCATGGGGGCTGTCTGTTTGCACTCTGGGTTGGCAACTGCTGTTAGAATTCAGTGTGCAGCTTGGCCGTGCAGTGGATCTACTTGTGTAGACATGCATGTGGTGTCCCATGGATGGCAAGGAGTTCTTGTTGAACTCAAACCAAAGCGTGTAGAGGGCTAAGGAATAAAATATTCTTGTAGTCAGCCAAAACACTACAGCTGTGTTCAGATACTTGCTGCAGAAATAGCTGTGCTGGGTGAAGCTGTTACCTCTCCCCTGGTGCTCGAGGATGCCTCACAATGTGTGTTGGCAGAGCAGCTTCAGGAGCATTTCTCATGTGTTTTCTTGCAAAGTTGTCTGGTTTAGGACAGAAGAGTTTATATCCTCTCAGTTAAAATATTCCAGCCTCGTTGTCTGGTACCCCATATGGTCAGGACTCCAACTGCCATCACCTGAAGCTCATGAGGAGGTCACAGGGTGTGGCAGAGGCAGTGGCCTCCAGCAGTGGGCTCTGGAGAGGTGGTGACCACGAGCCATTGAGATGGCAACAGCCTTGATGTTTCAAGCAGCCTCAGTTGGAAGGGTCTGTGAAACAGAGGCAGAAGTGTTGAGATTCCACAGAGTACCTTGGATAAACTCCAGGCTACAGGTATCTCTTCTTACATGCTCTCATGTTGCTGTGTAGAAAGAGTCTGTAAAATGGCAGGAGTTTGCCTTTGTGGTTTTATGGGACCTTACAAAGTACAGGACAGTAGAGAAACATATCCAGTGGGATTGGCCCCTGGCTTGGCTAAGTCAGTCCCACATGAGTAACTCAGTGAGTTGGAAACTATTTCTGATTTTCCTTTGCTGCCTGTGGAACAGGGTGGTAGCTGAGCTGTGTAGATGCCAAAAGTGGATCAGGTGAGTGTACCCAAGTGTTCCTGCTCCTGCTGCTTCCTTCAGGGTGCTCAGCAAGATGCCTTCCCAGTTATTTTTCCAACAAGCAGTAGTAATAGAATTAAGAATTAAAGCTTAGAGCAGCAAATCGGTCATCATTGCTCAGGCTTGGAGCTGAAGGTATCCCTATAAACCTATCAGGAATTAATGAGAAGATTCCTGGTCTGTGGGAGTTTAGGCAAACAAAGATTGATTTGAGATCCTTTGTCTCTCAGGGTGTTAATTTGGGCTCAGGGAGACTGCTGGAAGGAAGAGATTTTGATACCAAAGTCTCATTTCTGTTTGCTGTACTCCCCCATAATTAATAAAGATTAATACTAATTAACAAGAAAATAACTATATTTTTGTGGGGAAAAATGCTTGTGACAGTCTTCTGCTTGAATACAGAAATAAAAGATATTTTTGGTACTAGAATAAGTGGGGATCTACAAGGTTTTGTGTACATTTAATTGGGAAAGTGAAGGGAGGAACGTGTGTATATTAATTTAGGTTTTAAACAACAGCAAGCACCAGGACAATTTGGGATGTGATACAGGATGTCACTGAAATTCAGTACCAAGCACACTCCCTTTTCGATTCTGTCAGTTCTTAACTGTCTCCATTGTCATTTTAACGTTAGAGAGCAGCAAGCCTCAATTTAGATCCCCCCTCCTTTTTTCTCTCTGGTGAATACCTAATCATCACACCGATTTTTGACTGGATATTGACTGTGAGACTTCCTGGCCTAATTTCTCTCTCTAACTATAATAGTAATATCTGGTGCTTTTTTTTTTTTTTTTTTTTAATACAAGATACACAGGGTATTCTGACATGCAGATGAATTTTGGGTTAATTGAGTAATACTCATCCAAGACCCAGGGCTTTTCCTTGAGATTAACATACAAAGTGATAGGTCAAAACGCTCAAGGTGTGTTGCTCTGTGAGATACTAATACCCCCCCCCCCCAATTAATTTCATTTTCATGATCGCATCATTTTAAATTGAGGTGAAATTAAGGATTTTTCATTTTCCCCCCCCCTCCAGCCGAGTTTGACTGGCACAACTTCTGCCATGGCTGTATTCAGCCTGGTACCGCGGCCAAGCCAAATCCTTTCCTTTGTTCTCCGGGCCTGCTGCTGCTGCTGATAAAGTGGTCGGCGCATGGCATTATGTCTTATTACATTTTTGATGCAGACTGCAAAGAAACGGGTAAACTCACCATGGTTACCACGCTCTGTCACTTGGCAGGGCCCGGCGCACTCAGCGATGGCCTCTAGTGTCTGCAGCGCAGCTCTGCAGCGCTCCGGCCGCGCATCCCGGCGGAGCCAGCCCTGCTTCTGACTCATCGGCGCCTCCTGGAAGTCCCTGCTTGCTTTTGTCCCTCGCTCTTCACTGAGTCACTGCTGCGGTCAAGTCCCCCTGCTGACTCCAGCCGGTTTCCATGGCTGTGAAACTTTTTTGGTCAGCCTGCACTCGCTGCTTTGTCCTGGCACCTCGTGTTTCTGGGAGAGTTTTTCTCTCTTACTTAGGCATACCGTGCTGTGATTTACTGCAGACCAAGTGCGTGTCATTGGTTAAATTAACAGAATGTGAAACAATCACTGAATTGTCCGTGCTGTGTTATTATTGAATATGGTGAGTTGGAGGGAACCCATGAGAATCATCGAGTCCAACTCCTGGCCCTGCACAGGACACCCCGAGAGTCACACCATGTGCCTGAGAGCATTGTGCAAATGCTTCTTGAACTCAGGCTTAGTGCTGTGACCACTTCCCTGGGGAGCCTGGTCCAATGCCCACCTTTTCCTGATATCCTTAACCAATATGTTACCATCAACCCATATGGGATCAATAAGTTGCTCTTTGTTTTGCCTGGGCTGCAGCTCAGTTTTGCTTGGTGGGTAGGGCAGGATTTCTGAGCCTGGGCATCAGAGTCTTTACTTTATTCACATCCAGTTTGGAGCTCCCAAGTCTTGTATGTGACTTGCTTGCAACAACAGTTCAGAGACAAGTCTTTGCAGGATGGGTCTTTTGTTTTATGGTACATGAGGAAAAATCGCTTAAGCCTTTCTCTGCTTAATTGAGGTAATTAAGCCTTCTTACCTTGCAGCACAAGGGGCTCATTAATGTTTTTGAAGCATTTTGAAGTCGCTGGAAAAATGATGCGGTTTGCTGTTGTGTCATGTTTGGTAACTGTGGAAATTCAGTCATCTGGACTTGAAATACTGATTTTCACATGCAGAAATCCTACACTTGTGCATGTATTTTGAGCTGATAATTGAGAGAGTAGCTGACAACTGTGGTGTTCCTACAGTGCCCTACTCTGTTGGGTGGGTTATTTTTGGGGGGTTTTACTATGCTTAAGCAAAATTAGGTCCATGTGAAATCTCACTGATGAAAATGCAGGTTGTAATGCCATAAAATTTAGCAGCTTAGTTAAAGACAAAGAGAAAAATAGCTTTTTTTAAAGTGACCTAGTGACCAGCCCAATTTGCCTTTCTGGGATTTCACATCTGTTTAACTAGTGAAAATTAAGAACATGCTCTCTTCTTGTAATGAAGAAGACACCTCAGTGATCTCCTGTGATAATTCTGAAGTGGAAAGAGATTTCCCAGTTGAGGACAAGAGTCTGTTCCACTATGTTCAGTAGAGCTTTTTTCCAGAGTAGCTGCTGGCCCTTTCCTTTTGTAGAGAGGGGGAAAATAGGAATGGAATAATTTGCAACTTTAAAACAAAGCTAGAGATTTACATAGTTCTGAGCCCCAGTGACTTTTAGCATCAGTTTAATTTAGATTTAAATGAAGGCTGGTAAATGAGATCTGTTCCTCATATGAAAGACAGTTGGGAATTTTCAGCAAAGGAGTTTGTAAGGGGGGAGATATTTCCAGACAGCAGGCAGTCTGTGTCTGTGCCTACAGGCAAAGACAGCAGCGTTCATGGATGCAAGGGCACTTGAGCTGCAAGAGTGAAGAAGTTCAGTGGTGTGATGCTCCCTTGCTCCTAAGTGCATAGCCAGCAGGTTTTTTAGTACAGTTGTGAAGTGGACAGCATAATTAAGCCCCTTAAAAAAAGATCTAGCTGTTGTTTCTCCAACCCAAATTCTTACCATTGCGGGACAAGGGGGAGAAAGTGTTTTGATTGTTCATTTCTGGAGCAGTTTTGTCAGTGATGACATTAGAGTTTGTTTCTGGAGCTCATAACTGACTCAAAACTAATTAGATGTGAATATAATATTTTATAACTTTAGAAATAAAGTTACCATAACACAAAGTGATGTTATTTTCCCTTTGATCTACTTATACAGCACAATTTGACTGGCTAAAAATGTTTGATACCACACAAAGAGGAATAATGGTAGCACTCCTCGCCTCCGATGTCACACAATGAGCAGCAGATCTGATGTACCTCAACTGACTGTTCCCTAGGAATAGTTTTGGCATTGGCTGAAAATAGTACTGAGGGTAACTTGCTTTGACCATGTGATGACACTTTGAGTTGCAAAATTACTTTCAGATAACTTGCACTGAAAAAATAAAAATAGCACAGCACATTAGACTCATCTGTGTGGAATGTATATATGCAAAAATAGGGCTCCTTAATACTTACAGTTTGTCTAGGCAGAACAACCTGTCATGCTGCACTCTGCTTCACTTTTAGGCAAAAGATTTGCACTGATAATGCTGCAGGCTGTGCTGTTTCCAAGTGTACATCAAACATGAGAGAAGCATTAATTCAGCCAGTCTCTTCCTAGCAATGAGGCTCAGAAATGTCATTAATGATCTTAGACAAAGGTGAGAGGTCACAGCTCTAGGAACAAATGATTAAAATGTGTCCCAACATAACAGACTAATTAATCTTTAGATAATAACAGGGTTTCTTTTTTTCTCTTTTCTCTCTGCAGCTGGGAGTGTTCACTCTCCCTCCACAAGTATGGCAACATCGGCGCAATACAGACAGCTCATAAACGACTACGGCCCCCCATCCCTAGGCTATACACAAGGGATGCAGGTATATCTCTGCTTATTTTCCTTTAATCAGATCACTGACCCCACGTTTGCATAGTAGCAGGGGTTGTGGCCTGTAATCTGAGGTGTTCCTCCCGCCCACCAAGGGCTGAAATCAAACCCAAATGGCAGACTGCTTCCTCGCACATGGCTGGGGATCAAATTAGGCTAAGCCGAGTGCTGAGTGAGGTGGGTTCCTAATTAACTGTTAAGTCCCATCCCGTCTGAGTCACAGAGAAACATGTCTTGAATTATGTTCTGTAAGGGCACTAACATATTTTATTTGTTAAAAACAGAATAGTTCTATACAGTTTTGTTTTATCTTCTCACTCTCCCTACCTGGCTAACTCCTGCACAAAACACACACCGAAACACTAAAAAAGCAGAAACAGGGTTAAAAAAGCAATTCCCAGTTTGCTGGTTTTGCAGGACTCTTTTAACTTCTGCTTCACCTAAAGTCCAAAGCTTGCAGCTGCATCCTCTTGGTTGATCCCAATTTTTGAAAGGCACATAGCATGGTGTCCAACTGCAGTAGTAATTTCAAAAAAGAGTATCATATTTATGTAATAATCTTGAAATTATGTTCTTTTAAAACGGGATTTACAGGGCTATTTCTGGTCTTCCATAAACTTCTAGTTGCTGTTTCTTATAACTATTTTGTTTTTACACTATTTGATTGAGATTAATCTACTTTCAACTACAGGGCACCAGCAGCAGTCAAGTACCACAGAGCAAATACGCAGAACTTCTAGCTATCATAGAAGAATTAGGAAAAGAGATTAGACCCACATACGCTGGGAGTAAAAGTGCGATGGAGAGGCTAAAAAGAGGTAACTTTTAAATTTATTTTAAAAAATAATCGTGTCCCATACATTTTGTGCACTGACTACCTGTATATAGCTTCATGACAACTGTTTCCTTTGGAAGGAGAGAGGTTGAGCTCCTCCTGAAAGTCGGAGTATTAACCAGCAACTGAAACCTTGGGATGCTCTGTACAGGTCTGTGCTGTATTTGATAGATAAACAGTGACAAAATGTGTCTCATGTCCACACAGGGAGTTTCAGTTAATAATTCAAACCTTACAGATACATTCTTTCAGGCTCCTGGTGGCTTACTTGCTCTTTCAATTCCCTTTTCTCCCCATTCTCCAAAATCCAGAGGCAAGCAAGTCCAGGAATCTTTACTGAAGTGCATTTTGCCTAAAGAAATACAACATTGTGGTAGTTCACACCGAGGCTGGTGGAGAAAAGAGCTACAGAAAATCCCAAAATAGGTGTCAGGGAATGCTGTTCAGACTGAGATGTCAAACATGAACATTCTCTCTGTGGAGAGTGGGGCTGCTTAGGCTCTGTTGCCTGCTGTCAAGTGCATGTCATTAAGAGTCCACTAGTAAGGGACAGAGCAGCTTTTAGGGCTGGCTGAGAGTCTCTCCAGCTTTGCTTTGTCAGCTAAAAGGGGTAATAAATGCCCTTTCCTTGCAGTGTAAAAGAAACCCCTGCATGCCCCACTGCTGACATCAGCCTGACATTGTCCTCTGCAGGGGACGTGCAGGGATATTTCTGAAGGAGCAGTGGGACATTCCTCTGCTCCAGCTCCTGAAATGACCCTGAAAGGCCACAGACAGCAGTTGTACTGGCAGTCCTGTCCTTCCTCAGCATGACATGGTTACTTTTTTCTCCCTTCCTGTGGTCCTTGTGCTGAGATTGGCTCATGCCTTTGACCCGGAATGGGAATGTTATTGTAACAGACTAACTTCACCACCTTGCAAATCCCCCTTACATTTACCCGAGACTACAAAGCTTTATTTAAGGCTCAACCATTATGGAAGAGTAATATATCTGCCATGACATGCAATAAAATGACTAGTAGCTGTTCTGGGAAAGGATGCAATAAAGTCTGCTGATGAGTGGTAAGTGGAATCTGGCCCAGCTAAAATCAATGTTGCTGGAGTCTCTCTTTATTGCATTGCCTGAGTCAGTATTAATAGATCATGAATGGCAACAGGCTAATGGGGACAGCTTGAGAGAGACCAAGAGAGATGCAGACATTCTATGAACTCGATTGTTTAGTTCAGTGAGGAAAAAAGTTGCTTTGCTGCTTCTTGCAGCAACGGAGGTTTAAGGTACAATGCTGCCACTGTGTCTTGCCAGCGTTGCGAAGAATCCCAAATAAATACTTTTTGCTGCCATCTTTTGGTCACAAAGGTACCTCTCTTTCCATTTTGGGAGCCTGGTGGCTGAAGGAGCATGTGCAAGTGTGAGAGCAGAAGTGTAACCATGTGACTGCTGCCTCCATGGCCATGGATGTTATCCCTGAATAAAGTCCCTGTCCCCAGCTCCGCCTGCTCCTAAGCACAGAGGCTACTGACCTCTAAAACTGGCCCAATTCCCAGTGTTCTACATTATTCAGGGTAGTTCTGCTGCATAAACTGGGCATCCTGCCACCAGATCCAGGTCTAACACACAGCTTTGAGTTCATGTTTCTGCATCCCACAGCTGCTGCTCTTCTCGGCTGTGGCAGTTAACCCTCTGCAAAGCCTTGCACTCATCAAGTCCTCCCAGGTCAGTAGGCTGTTGCTATGATCTGGGCTAGCAGCCTTCTAGGAACAGAAGCCATTATCTCTAGAGATTGAACCCCATCTATTGCCTTATTGCCCTTTCTTCACCTTGTTAAGGAGCATGATTGGGCAGAGAAATCACTTTCTATCTTGCCTGGTCAGCAAAATATAAACCTCCTTTGTTGTAGAAAAATCTGTCCGTCTCTCATTTTAACATCTGTCTCAAGCTCTGTTCTTTCAGCAGCTCTGTGAGCATGAATCTACATTTAGTTCCAGGATTAAGAACCAAGGTCCAGATTGCTGGAACTCAAGGCAACAGGACTTGTAGTGGAAAATTCCACATTATGTCTATCAGATGAGAGTAGAAACAGCAGCATGTAAAGTGGTGATGATTTACACTGGGAGCTGAGCCAGTATTAGGAGGCAACTTTCTGCACACACCATTAAAAAGTCTTATTTTTACATGAGACACAACTTGTCTTTAAGCAGTGTTGTGATGGCTTGGATTTTCATGCATCCTCTCAGAGGAGAACTATCCCAAGGCATTAAGAGCTTGCTAAAATGACTCCCCAAATAACTCCATAATTTGTTTCACTCCACTGTAGCAGATAACTTGCTGGTAGGTAAGATTTTTTTTCCCCCTTTAAATCTTTGATTTTAAGTAGGCCCACACTGCCCATTAAGATCTACCTGCCACTGCAGACTTACAAATCTAACTGTGTTCTGATTCCTGGTTTAGTCCCTTTTCAATTTATATCGCAAGTTCGGGAAAGCAGACTGGTTTAGTGGCAGCTGATGTTTGGGAAGCGAGGGCTGTCCCCCTTTTCTGGGGCCTTCTGTGGTAGCCTTGGCAACTGGGGACAGAAATACATAAACCTTTCTGTGCACTGTCACTGCAAGTGTGGCCTGAATGGGATGATTTAAAACACATCCAATTCCTTTGCAGGCATTATCCATGCTAGAGGATTAGTTCGGGAATGCCTGGCTGAGACGGAACGAAATGCAAGATCCTAGCCCACTGATTCAGCTGCAAGGTTTTCCATCTCTTCATGAAGAAAAAGTAACACTTATTCTTTTTGACTCTTGGAACATTCAGACAAATTCCTTTATTTTGAATGTTTTACTGTTCTTGTTTTTGCCCTTGCAAAAATGTACAGTTAAGAATGAAAAAAAAAAACCAAGGATTTTTCAACTTACCGAGGGTTTGCATTTTCTAAAGAGGTTAAAACTCCCTAAAATGTTTCTAAAACATGGAAACTGAAGTGCATGCAGAGGAATGCTCTTTCTCTCCCAGGCTATATTTCAGTTCTCTTCTTATCCAGCCACAGCCTCATTCTGTTTTTTTCCTTTGACTATGTTCACTTATCCCCAAAATGTCAATCTTTCAAAGTTTGACATAAGCTCTAAGGATTTTTTTTTAATAAATGCAGAATAGCATGCTGTACCTAGTAGTCTGCTAAGTCACAATTTGTCATACAGCATAGACCCTGCTTAGAAATAACCTTCCCCTTCTCTTATTTTTCCTTTTTTTGTTCATTTTGCATAAACATTTGCATGACTGTTAGTGCTTTGAAGTCCACTTAAAGTGCATGAGCTATATGGAAAATAGGGAAACCTATTAAATGATAACAAGGTCCTGGAAAGCTAATTTCTACATTAAGGCTGGAGATTTCAGTTTAAAGTTTGCAAAAAAAAGAAAAAGGAACATTCTGGATAAATTACTAAAACTGTTATTTGCATCTTTGTATGTATTTATTACTTGACGTAATAAAGCTTATTTTCATTAACAGTTTGTATTAAAACTATGTACAGTCACTTTAATCAGATTCATACTCCAGGAGCAAGAACTGTCAACAGATAAAGATTTAACCTTCAAGAAGGAGGTCAGGAAAGGACAAGGAAGGGGCCTGCAGATTGCTGGAGCATTCCATCCATGGCACAGGGTGCAGTCAGTCTCTGGGAGGAGGTGGAGTTCTAGAAGTCTCTGTTGCCTTCAAAATCCATACTCTGGCTTTGGGTCTTTGTTGAAGGCCAAAACCTGGTGGCAGCTGGTGAGGATGCTGTCCAAAAATGAAAGAGAAGTTCTGGTTAAGCAGTTGGAGTTGTTAACAGGATAAAACCAGGAAAAATGAGAAATGGTGACAAAGGAAATGCAGCTGCATTTGTTTGTATAAAATGGGAAACTGTCAAAATGAGTGAAGGTACAAACATGGCCAAGCTTAACTGCAGCACAGCATAAACATAATAAACAACTCTAATTAATTAATTCACAGTTTGGATGAACTGGATTCTGTTGCCTTGGGAGGCAGCTCACAATACAGCTCATTGTTCATCTGTAATGACTCAATTCTACCTCTGAACTGGAAGGCCATGAGTGACCTGCAGGAAGTGCCTCTCAGTATCCCAGTGCTCAGCACCGCTCCAGGTAAGATCTGGAAAGCTGCTGGTTAAACTTCATTCAGAGCTGAGTAGGACAGAGCATTTGTTCAGCTGACAGATCTGAACCAGTGTCTGGTGTCTCTTCCATCAGCAGCTCAGCTCACACCATCACAACCAGGATGTAAACCTGGTCTCAGTTTGTAAAGGATTTATGTCATTGAAGGCATTGCCTGAGTAAGGATGGGAAGTGAGAACCTTTTAGTGCTGTTCTCATGTGCTGGAGCTCCTATGAAGCAGCCCAAGGTGTCATCTGGACAGAAGGAAATCTATTGATTTTGTCTCTGTTAACAATGGTGGAAAGCTTATAGTTCCTCTTTAACAAGGATTCTTTTATCTTCTGAACTTGGCAGAAGAACTGATTGCTAAATGTGATTAATGAGATGATGGCAGGGAGAAGCAGGAATACATGAGTGCTTTTATCTCCTCAGCTTTACAGGAACAGCAGGTCACCACCCAGGGCTTCAGCTGTGCTTATGAAGCCCTACATCACTTGTTAGTTGGAAAAATGTGTTTAGGTCTATAATGACAAACAATTCTCTTACCCTGCCAGGGCAAGTCAGTATTTCACATGTTTATTCCTTATCCAGTTGTTGAATCTCTTTAAAAAGCTTTTTCCTTTCTAGGTTTTCCTTTGCTCTTCTTTTTTTCTCCTGCTTTTGCTTCTCTAATGCTTTCCTCTCTTTAAAAACATCACTGTCTTCACCTTTGTAGAAAAGGTCAACTTTTTCCTGCAGGATTTCTCTGGCAATCTTTCGGTTCTTCTCCACTGATCTTGTCTGATGACACTGTAGAAATACAAAGGACATTTTTATTGAAACTTTAGCCTATTTATTCTTCTGCTCTCCCTTTCAGTCTATATGTTCCTACCATTAAAGAAAATCCCCTTCTCCCCAAACCAAGAGCATCCTCCTACACATAACAGCTGCAACTTTTATATCCAGGTGATATACTTTAATAATTATTTACTATTGTTAACTTGTCAGACTGGCTTTTGCATTAATCTTTCATGCTTCCATACTACCTTGGAAAGCTGCTTGAGTTCTTCCCCCTGTGACATTAAGCAAAGATTAATTTCAAGGTATTAATCCACAAGAAGTAGGTGAGAGAAATGCTTATAAAGGATCTGCAGAGTGAGTGTGATCAATTTGCTAAGGAAGAGATTCTAACTCACATGAGGAACAGGAATGTGACAGCTGCCCCCAAAAGGCAGCTACAATGAGGCTTCATTTAATTGAAAACTATGAAACAGTAACTGGGTGGCAGAGCCAGGAAAAGCAGCTCTGACCCTAAGTTTATTTATCTGCTGACAGCCAAGACTGCTTCTTGCTGAGATTCTTTACAATATATATATAAACATTCCCTCCATGCCATCTGCACTGTGATTATGGTTTACTCTGAGACTTGGAAGTCATGATGCACTGTGTGACTTAATAAAATAAAACACAATTACCTTCACTACAATCCCAGATGGAATATGCTTCAGGACAACACAGTTGTTTGTCTTATTTGTGGCTTGACCTCCTG
Source organism: Entomyzon cyanotis (assembly GCA_024500445.1). Lineage (NCBI taxonomy): Eukaryota > Metazoa > Chordata > Aves > Passeriformes > Meliphagidae > Entomyzon > Entomyzon cyanotis. The sequence goes on from JAKEPQ010000852.1 coordinate 2,354,006, forward strand.
GACCATCACCTCTTACAAACTGTTCTTCTAAATCTGCCTCAGTTAGTTCAAGGAGATTTAAAGAGTTCTTCTTTCTTGCTGCCTGAAGCAAGGGAACGCTGGGCAGAGAAAGCTGCTGCTTCCTCAAAATCCACTGTGTCCATGATGGTGTTCTCACCTCCCTCAGTAAGAATGCAAAATGAAATAAACTTGGAACATTCATACAGAAACGAGGACTCAGCTTTTCTGGAATGAAACCTGGAATGGAATTGGAGAGTGGAGTTTACCATGAGAATCCTTGTTCTAAGATGATCTACTTTAGCTGCACATACTGAGCAGTATTTTGATTCAGATTTTTTTTTCTGAACTGGTTTCATAGGCATTTGCCTTGAAATATTTACCATGCTGAATGGAATTTTGTTTCTCAATGCAATTATGTTTCTTAAAATGTTTTGAAAGGGATCTGGAAAGCAGTAAATAAATGAATACTCCTACCAACACTTGGAAAATACTAAACATATAAAAAGAACAAACATACAAAACAACAGAGGTGAAAAAAGATTTATTTCAGTCTCGCAGTCTGACCTGTATAGTCTCACTGGGAACCTGATTTTTCCCAAGTTAAGGTATTAACAAAATGATTAACAGAGGCACAAAGGTATTCCTGGAAGTTTGCATTTCCTCATGGATGATGAGGAATGTCAGGTCCTACTGCTGTCAAGTGTCAATCTTCAGCAAGGCACTAGGTAAGCAATTAAAACAGTACATGCTGTCATGCTTGAAATATTTTGACTCAGGAGAAAATACTCCAGTGTGTGAAGAACTTGGCAATAAACAGAAAACTTGAACATAACTGTTGAAATTAAAAAAAATAATTAAAAGAAAACTTTTATGGGCAGTTATCGCACTTTTAAATGAAGAGTACATGCAGAAAAGCCCGAACTTCTGCCTAATTCTGAACGAGCCTTTATTTAACAGGTTTACTACGGCTCTACACATTTACAGGAACCACGATCCCTCTCAGCCTATTTCCTGCTGATCGACGCTATAACTCTACAACAGGAGTAAACACAGAAGACGCTGAAGAATTTACTCCATTTCCCTCAGCGCTGCGCCCGGCCGCGGCTCCCCCCGGCTGCCGGCAGTCCTGCGGGCTGGAGTCCGGCTGGGAGCGGCCCGGGAGAAGCCGAGAACGGAGAAATTAGAACCAAACCCGGACCCCACCGGCCCCACTCGGACCCTTCCTGCCCCGCTCACCTCCGCCGGCCCTCCCGCGCTGCGCATGTGCACGCCGTGGTGGGAGGGCGGCACCGCCATTTGATTGGCATGCGGGACAGCCAATCGCTGCGCGAGAGGGGCGGGGATTGGGCCCGTCTTCCAATCGGCTTTCTTGGGAAACGGCGCGGCGGCGCGCGCCAATCCCCTCGCGGCGGCGCGCGGGGCTTTGCCGCGCAGCCAATCAGCGCGGGAGGCGCGGGCTGGCGCGCGCTCGAGGCGGCCAATCAGCGGGCCGGGCTCAGTGCGGAGCGCCCTCTACCCTCATCCCCGCGTTCGAAACTCTCGGCCGCCAATCGCCGAACGGGCGGCGCAGGGCCGCGCCTGTTTGTCGCCTCACGGCCGCGGGAGGAGGCGGCTGCCGGGCGCCGTGGGCTCCCAGCGATGCGGGTAGGGACCGGGCGGGTCCGCGGGCAGCCGGCGGGGACAGCGTCGCTGCGCTTGGCCGCGTCCCAGCGCCGGGTCCCGGAGCCGCGAGGCCGCCCCCGATGCGCCGCCCCTTTCCCTGGAGAGTGACGGGCGCTGCAGCCAATCCGGGGCGGCGGCGCTGTCAACATCGCGGAGCGCGAGGGGTGGATGCCCAATGGGAGCGCGGGGGCGGGGCGTGACCTGGGGGGACAGACCGTGAGGGGGCCGCGCCGAGTGAGGGTGACATGTGAGGGGCAAGAGGGACAGCGGGACCGAGCGGGGCACTTGTGAGCGGAGGGGACAAACTCGGAGCTGGGGAGGGGTCACGGACTGACAGGAGGCGGCCCCGAGGGCGCAGACGTGGCGAGAGGGGTCCGTGCGGGGCTGAGCCCTTGGGGCCTGGCGGCTCCTGAGGACACCCTGAGGCGCTGCAGCCCTGCGCTCATTGCGCCCTCTCGGGGTCCCTCAGGGCCCCTGGGGACATGGGGGCCTGGCGGCGGGGGGGACCGAGGCGCCCTGGCACCGCTTAGCGATCTGCGAGGGATGGGAAGGAATCGGGTCTGGCTCAGGAAGCGATGCACAGCCTCCCGGGCTGTGTGTCTGCGCTTTGCATCGAAATCAGCGCCGGTATTTCTGAGTTCAAACACCTCGCAGGTTGTTTTTGCCAGCCGTGCCCCTTTCTGCAGCTCTGTGGCCGTGTAAGGACCGTGCCGTGCTGTGGGATCGATGCATGTCAGCGCTCCCGCAGCACGCTTATAGCTCGCTAATATTTTTTTTTATTGCGAACAGACTTCTAATGAGGTTATGAAACGAGCCTGTGTCACAGCTAAGTCCCACCCATTTGCTGTGCTGCTGAGATAGGCCACCCATGATGGTATGCTGGCGATCCGGGGGTGACTGATGCAGCCCCCATCCTGCTGCTCCACTGACACTCCCAGCTCAGCTTTAGCTGCCTGACAACCTCCAGTTTTGCAGCCATCCGATCACTAGAAAAAGAAGAAAACCGTGTTTTTCTTCTTCTTTTCTTTATCCTGAGACGCTCTGCCAGAGAGAGATATGTGTCTTTGATAACTTCCTTCCAATTCTGGCATTTTCAGCCCTGCCCAGAGGAGATAGTGTGAGTGAGTACCTGAAAAACATTTCTGCTAAAGCCAAGCAGGCTCCAGAAAAGCAGGGAAAATCAGACAGTTGTCCATTAGCTTCTGGTGAAAATATTTTACGCTTCTGAAGCTGTTAGAGATACATCTCTATGTACTTGCAAATAATGAAAACTTGAATCTGTAAAACCCATCAGCGTGTCTTTGTAAGCCCTGTAAAGAGGAATGGTTGTGCTTCTCTAAAGCAGCAGGAATTTATTCTTGGTGTTATCACAGACTACCAAAATGATATTTCTTAATGTCTCCTTTTGCTCTCCATCCATGAAATGATCATAAGGTTTTTCTTCAGTGTTAGAAAATGGTCTGAATTCTCCAGGGTGTAGAATATGCTGAAATAAGTCCTATGTAAGATCTGATTAATTAATGTATTTCAAGGGTTTTCTTAGTGAAAGTATGCAAACTGCAAGAATATTTTATCTCTCTACAGCCTGTCTGCTTTGAGTGCTGTAAGACTATGGCAGAAGTATTGTGTATTTATTTATTTATGATGCTTTCAGTTAACCAGCTGCTGTTTTTAACCGCTGTGGGATTCCTGTTTGACTCCTTTTTTTTGTTGTTTTATTAATTGGTCAGAAATGTAGCTCATACCGATTTCAAAGCTTTCTGAATTCATGTTACATAATAACAATGAAACAAGTGATCTGTGAAAGAAGTAAGCCAAATATTACACACAGAAATAGCAGAATTGGTCGACTCCAGTCTAACTCAATTGGTCTCAGTTTTACTATTTTTGGTGAGGTTGCTTCTTCCAGTGAAGGTTCAGATCCTCAATACCATTTAAATACATTGATAACAGGAGTTTTCATGCCTTGCAAATGGTCTGTGGAGATTAAAAAAAAAATTAAAAAAAAAAGATTAAAAAAGATTTAAAAAAACCCCAACAAATCAGACCCAAACAACACTGTTTTAACTCAAATGTTTTGCATTCAGACATCCTTTAGAGCCCAGTGTAGATGTGTTAGGAATCTCTTTGAGTTGTAGGAGGCCCAGCAGGCACAAGGCTGACTGAGCAGCTCCTGCTTGCTGGGGTAGCACAGGAGAAGGGAAGGGGCCTGGTTGGGGAATATTGGCACTTTCTGGGGTAGTTTGGCTGAAACAACTGTCTCTTCAATTCCAATTCTATTTCTTCACACAATAAAGTCAAATGTTTTTTAAGGAAAGAGGGTGATGCTTATTTCACTCTGTTTTCAGGGTAATGTCATACTTGGGACTGAGATATGGAAAACAGTGATGTGGTGAATTCTGTACAAGAAACCCCTTCGTCTTCTGCAGACTCTGATGTCAGAAACACCCACAGCTCTGCCTGTAACTTGAATTGTAACAGGTAATGTGCTGAAGGAATCACTAATTTTATTATTTTGATTTTGCTTAGTTAGCATGTCATTGCAGTAATATTGTTATTAAGGTGGAATTTTTATTCCAACATGACAAGAGTCCCAATGTGCATTGAGTGTATAATTCTCTTCTGGCAGTCTAGCATATGTAGTGTATTGTTTTGGCCACTGTGTTGCACAACTGACACAATAAATAATTGAACTATTTTTTCCTCATGTTTCACTAGAAGTCCTTCATCCAATGCCAATGGAGTTTCTGGTTACTCAGGGAATACCAGGTCCTCATTAAAGCCTGGTTCAGTTGAGCTGTTTGCCTCCTTTATGCAAGATATCCAGAACATTGGACATGCTGACTCAGAAATTTTGAGGAACTGTGAGGTATTTGATGTTAAGGTTTATTTTTAAAAAATTGTATTAATGTATTTGCTTTGCATTTTGGAAGACAAATCTAATTATATAATTCAGCAGCACATTTGTATGTGTGTTTATTCTTCATGATGGGACAGATCCTTTTACAATAAATGAACTAATCACCTGGCTGGATTTTACTGCAATTTTATCTTAGCATTTTACAGTATTTTATCTTTATATCTTAATGTTTTGCAATACAGATCTGAATATCTCTTCCCAAATTACTATCATTAAAGATAGCAAGTTTTTGAACTGAAAAATTTAAACCATTTAAATTGTATCACATCAAGCTGATCTGAAGAGATCCTAGAAATTAGAAGGTTTTTTTCTATAAATGGTTCTGTTTTGCTTGACTTATTTACATATTCTATTTGTAAAGATGTGTAGGTGATTAGTTTGTTTCCTGATTTAAGCCAATGCAAAAATAATGATGTAGTTCCAATGACCTAATTCTCCCAAACACTTTCTGGAACACTTTTTGTCCTTTTGTATTTTAAATTTTATCATTTTTAATCATCATAAGGAACGTCAGTTTTCCATACCATGGGTTTGTTCCTGGAGAATTCTTGAGCTGCCTGGCTGTGATCCATCCAAGTATCTGTTGGCAGATGCTTAATTTGGATTCTCTTTGACACCTCCAGAAACAGAATATTGATGTCTATGTCCCATGTCCTGTGCTTCAAGCATCAGGCTCCATGAACATTAGCATAAAATAGTTTTTAAACATCAGATTTTGCCACGTTTCAGGAATGCTGTGCATTTAATTTTTAAAAATTATCTCTTAGTTTCCACTAGATAATTATGCATCATGGCCTTTAGCTGCATTGCTGAGGGGAAGAGTTCCTTATTGACATAAATGGACAGAAGGGTGTTTAATTCTCAATTTTAGAATTGCCTGTAATTAATGGAACAAATCAACCTTTCCAGAATTTGACTGTTCTTTGCTGGCAGCTGTTTCTACTTTTAGTTTCCATTGATTGGCATGGTGGGGGCAGAATGTGCTGGAGGGTGGGGCAACCACAGTTCTGTTACTCTACTTTATATTGTGTCAACACCCATGTAAGGGACTGCAAAACTGTTTGTAGCCAGAGAAAAAAGTAAGAGATGCAATGTGGCTGTGCTTTAATTATTTTACTTTGTGATTTAATAGACGAGGTGGCTACAGCTGCTGAGACTGGTAGAAAAACAATGTCAGGAGCAAATAGTTGCCCAGCAAGAGCAGTTCCACCGTCAAATCCAAGTAAGTAACCACTGTTCATGGAGGTGGATGAGGCTGAATGTTTCTTTTCTCCCCCCAAACTCACACTCCTCCAAAACAATGCAGAGAGGCAGTTAATAGAAGTGGATGACTGGAGTGCTGTTTAAAGGATGCATATTTGAGACAGCCTTGGCTAATTAGTAGAGTAACTGGTGAGAACCAATAAAGAAGTGATTTGTGGATTATTTGTTTTCAATTGTTTTGTTTTCACAAACATTTGGTTCAGAATGCTCACGTGGTTAATGGGATTTTGTAGGTGCAATGTGGTTTTTATTAACTGTTAGACTGTATAAATTCTAGTTTTGAGACAATATAGCTTTCTTTTCATTAAAAAATGTTATGCAGCTTATGATCCCCTCATCCAGACAGTATATAACCTAGGAAAACCGTCACTGTAATAGCTGAACACTTATTTCACCTTCAATTGAACAGTCGCCTTTCTAAGAATGAAAAATAACCCATGTGAAGGTTCACATTGTTGCTGAACCATGTTTATCTATTAAAACAGAAGAAATGTGTATGTATATATAAGAGACAGTAATACTATAAATATATAATGCTTAATATCTTCATCATTTTGGTTGCTGTTTTTCCCTTCCCTTTCCTGATGCCCTCCACACTAGTAGTAATCTACAGTTCCTGAACTGAATTACCAAGAGGTACTGTCCTTTTATCCTATCTCCTGTTTCTCCTGCCTCACCTCCCCACCTTCCTCCCCTCCCTCCCATCTTGTTATTTTTGTCCCACCAGTGTTTCCTTACCCCTGTATTTCCTTCCTCTTACTGTGGTGGTTTGATTCACTTGTTGCTGATCATAGTCTTTACTAATCCATTGTGTTGGCTGTGCTGGTTTTTGTCTTTTTCAATAGGAAAGGTTACCTCTGGAAGAGCTGAGGGTGTGTTGTCAGCAGGGACTTACTAACTGCATGGATTGCCACACTAAATATGAAATCAACAGCTATAACTGAGTTGTGTGAATGCATTAGATAAAATAGATGGAGCTATTCCAAACTTAAACTGGTGTGCCAGTGATCTAGTGAAAACACTGAAACACAGGCAACTCAATTCTAGTGAGGATAATAAAAAGACACAAAAATAATAATCTACTACTTGTGGTAGAAAAGCAAGGTGCTGCATAAGCACTGAGATAAGGTTTGCTCTGTACTCAGTTTCAAGACCAATTGTGCTTATAAAAATCTTCATCCATGTGAAGATAGGGATCAAAAGACCTTGAGTTCATTTTGGAATCAGTGGGGTCAGCCCTTGGCTGATGTGATCTATGCAATAGAAGATAAGTGTGCCAGGGACAAGCTGTCACCACCTGTGGATCATCTCAAGATCAGACTTTATCAAAGAGAATTCAAAAACAAAGTTAGCATCCCAAAACTGTAGAAAGCACATCTTATTTTCTCCTTTTTTTCATCTCTTGCAATTATTTGTGACTATGCAAAAAGAAGTAAAAATGCAATTTAATTGGAACAGTAGCCTTTCACTTTTCATGCAAAGGGTATTAATGACAAAGATTAAATGTCAGCAGTGAATCTGATCTTCTTTCTCCCCACTCCAGTTCTGTTCTTTCCCTTTTGTTCTCCCTTCTTTACCTTCCTCACAGAGTTGGATCACAGAATTAAAACACAAATGATTGCTGCAGTCATGATTGAAATCATTAGCAGAACACAAAACTTTGTAGTGGAAGGAAACTTCATCCCAAGTTTTTTGTTTGTTTGTTATTTTTGGCATTGAAGGACTGACCTGAAACTCAATTGTTAGTTCTATTGCAAGTTAATCAAAAATCTGGGGCTTGATCCTGACTAGCATTGCATGTAGGCTCCTCTGAAATTAAGTCTTCATTTTTATTTCTTACTTTAAGAGAATAAATAATTTTTGTTCAATTTGTGCTTTCCAGTTGCTATTCACATGTGAGTAATGTACTATAGTTCTGTGAAAAAACATGAGTTCCATGTTCTTAAAATTATTGCATGTGTTTTTTTCTTTCTTTCCTGAGGGAATTAGTTTGAAAAATGTTCTGGAAAACAGCTCTATGCTCTGTCTTGTCACGTGCAGGAGTTGTGTGCTCCTGCAGTCTCAGTTGAACTCTGCAGAAGTGCTGGCTACAGGCACAAGTATTGAAATCTCTTCACAGCCCTTGGCAAAAGCATTAATTATTTCTCAGAGCTGCTTCAATATTGCCAGTGCACAACTGTAAAACTTAGAACTTAAAAAAATTACTTATCTAATATACTGAAAAAATTGTTTTCAGACACTGTAGATAAAGAGTGAGTGACCTGTGAAATCAAGTGATCCAGTTATAGGTTTGCTCCACTCCATCAGACACCAAAACAATCAAAAGGTAGAACTTTGTATCATATGACCCTAATAGAATAATATCTAAATTGAGTTTTTTAAAGTTGAGTTTTATGCAAATAATCTTGCAGAGGTACATTATTCCTATTCTCATAATAATGGTTAATACTTCCATTAAAGCATCCTTGCAATCTTTAAAAATGCATTTCCAAGTGAAAAAGTGTTTCAGACCTAAATTCAGCAAAACAGCTGGATAGTTTGTGTTTCTTTAGCTGGTTGATAGGTAACTATAGTTCTGAAGGCAATTAGTGAAAACATTCATGCATGTTTTTTTACATGAATAAATGACTATTGAGACTTGTAATTCACTGCATGGAATTAAGGATTGTTCCCACGGACATTTTATTGTTATGCACAGTATGTATTTAGCTACTTTATGCATGAGATGTCTGCACATGAAAACTTGGAGTTACGTGGAATAAGTACTCTAAATCTCCCAATAATACCACAAATCGAAGATGCATCAAAATATGAATGTGATTTGTGGCAGGATCTCATGGGAATCTTGCTTTTTGCTCTCTGCAGCTGATTCAGGATGAGATAAAGCAGCTGGTGAGGTTGCAGAGCAGCACTTGGGGTGCTGGTAGGAGCCCAGCTTTGCCTGCCCAGCTCACAGACACCTCAGCACCGCCCAGCCCGATGGGGATGCGCTCAGAGATCTTCGAGGAGCAGGAGAGCATTGCCAGCCAGCTGAGATCCACTGAAGGGGAAACCCAGCCAACTGCCTGTGATGTGCAGCAGGACTGTGTGGGGAGTGAAGCCTCCATGAACAGTGACTATGGCACCCTGTCCACCTCCGAGCTGAACCCTGCCAAGTCCAGCAGCAGGGGCACTGACTGCATGCAGGAAACTCTTGCAGGCCTGCAGAGTGATGCAGGTGTGGACAGCATTCAAAATAAAAGAGAACTTTTACCAAAAAAACCGGAGGACAATCGTTCATCAGGAAGGAATAATGTTTTAGTTTTTCCTGCTGAATTTGAACATAAAGCTGACGAAGATCAACGTGGGAAAAAACCCAGGTAAGTGATGAACTTTCTAAATATGTCAGTTTGGAAATAGACAATCCCCATGCAGTAAAAGCTGGTGGTCACTGGGGACATGTATGAGTTGAATGGAACCTCTTGATGCTCAGCTGCTTGATAGATAAATATATTTATTTAGCCTGATGTTTCTGAATGATGCAGATTTGCATCTCCAGTGTTTAGCTGTTGTAGATATGTTTGGGGGAAATACCTTAAGGTGTATGTGTGTGTTTCTTACCATCTAGTAAATCTTTAACATCATGGGCACAAAAGTTGAAACAATCCCAACCAAAAAGAGTAACTGCAGATGAAGTATGTGTGAACCCTATGCAAGATAATGAGAGAGTGAAGAGACTACCACTTGACAATGTAAGTCTTCTTTATTTCATTATGTGTTTTTCTTGTAAATGGTGTTTTTTCAGTGTTACAGTGCGTTCTCATTCAGCATATACTTTCATATTTAATTTTAAGCATTTGAATTCCCATTCACATCTTTAAAGTTTGTGTGGGCAAAGTTTACTGCTCAAATCATTCCATATTTAGGCACATAGCTATTTTGGCTTATTTTATTCATTCCTCAGTTTTTGTCTTAACGCCTCCCTGAGTGGCACATGTTCTTTCCTTGTAGAGATAATGGCTGCATTCTCAGCTGAGGCTTCAGGTCATGGTAATTTATTGTGCCCTGTAATTTTTGAAGGATCTTTGATTTCAGCTGGTGATGCTTCTTTTGGCACACGGGATTCTTTCTGTGTTAAGGCATTAACCACTTTGCTCAGGACAAAAACACAGGCACATGTCTTAGGAAATAGTTTAATTAGGTGGCTTACCTTAGTTCCCCTTTTGATTGTGCTTACCCTCAATATATATTCTGTAGGTTTGGATCATGCTGTATAATTATATTTAATCTCTTTGCTTAAAAAGACTAATAACATTTACATGCTATTTTTAAAAATTATACCCATGCTTTTTTCCTCCTTGCCTTGTGATTTTCCTTCTGAATTTGTTTTTCTACTGTCATTTTAGACAAACCTTACTGATGCTGCTTTGCCACCAAACACTTTTTACCTCAATCAACCGAAGGAAAGTCCGAATTCTGTAGTGTCAGAAGCTTCAGGTATAGTTAATTTCTTGTACCTAAATTCCCTTTTTTTTGAATTCTTATTTTTTAAAACTCTTACTGGAATGCATCTCCAATAACTTCAGGGAAGTGAGGAGGATTTAAGCACTGACAAGCTTTGCTGTAGCATTAATTCTGCTTTTTGCTTCTGTTTTCAAACTGATGGCAGCTCCTGTGTATCACTGCTGGCAGATGTAGGACATGCAGCAGTTGTTTTTTTTTCCCAAATTTCTCAGCATTTCAAAGCTGAACTTGGTGTTTAAAACTGTTTCATAATGGAATTACTGTTAATACCATGGTAGGGTAACAAATATTAGCATCAGTGGTGTGGTAATTACAGGAGTTCATGAAAATAGAGGCAGAATTCCTATAAGCCATAGGCATGATGTAGTAATTGTGTGAATAAAAAAGAACAAAATAAGGCAGTGTGTAATGAGGCAAAGCTTTAATTTTGGGGAGAGAGGTGCTGTTTAGTGTTTTGGCTGTGTTATTTTGGGGGTCTCCATGAGGGGTGGTTGTTGGTTTTCCATGGGTTTGGGGCTTGTGTTTGTTTTTTTATTTCTTATGAAAGCCAAACAACTAATTGACATATTTTGATCATAACAGGGTGGATTCATTTCAGTAACAAACAGGGGCACAGAGATGCAGCCCTGCAAACTGTGTCTAATTATTGCTTCTTCACAAGCCACTGAGAGAGTGACACATATAAGAAATTGAAGTGGGACTGAGGCTGTGTCTGTTCCTCTTGTGCCATCCCTCTTAGTCCTGGCAGTTTTCTTTGCATGCTACAGAGCGCTGCACAAACTGAAGAGTTTGTAGTACCAAGTGGCTGTCAGGGATTCTTCCTTGGGTGGTACCAGTTTTAAGTGCTATATTGGAATCATTAGAAATATAAGTTTGTGGTAAATGAGGATTTGCCCCTTGAGCACCAAATCTGTGTGTTTTAACTGATTTATAGCTTTGTTGCTGGTGCTGTGTGATGTGATACTGATTATGTTCCCTGTGCTTTGCATTGAGATTTTTGTAACTCCTGGCCCAGTAACAAATGCTCTAATTATATCCTTAAGCAGTAGATGCAAATAACTAATACAGCATTCTTGTTACTGACAAAGTAACATTTTACTAATGGATTTTGGATTCCTGTCCTATAGCTGTGAGCTCAAAATCTGTAATTTTAATTTTCTTTTGGTATTTCTTCTTATCAGGACTTTCCTACTGGAAGTTAGATGAAAAGGAGATGTATCACACTTTACCAGAGAATATCAGAAGTGAGTTTCCTGATGTTTTCTCCACAAAAGTATCACCAGTTCAGGTAAACTCTGTACATACTCAAAAGTTGTCATGTAGTTGCTTGTCTTCCTTGCTTTTTGCCTGTGATGGAAAGAACCAGCTCTCCAGAAGTTAGATTCTCTGTGACAACTCTTGTTATCTCAGTCTCTCATGTCCTCCTTCTTCATCATTCCTGTACCCCAATAACTTCACTTGGAATTTACTGACCTTCTTTTGTCATTTAAAAGAAACTGTATAGGAGATGAAAAATGACTAACTAGTATGCTAAAGGTGTAAGTGCCTCATTAGAGACCCTTTTTTAAGCTGGGTACATTGAATAAAGCTGCCTGTTCTGAACTGCTTTAGTAGCTAAACCCACCCCAGAACTTGCTTATCTGTATTAGGGATGGAGGATATTTTTCAGAAAAAATAATGTAGCAATTTTGCCTGTTGAAGTTATCTTCTGCTGATGAAAGGAAGTTGTCATCACTGAAGGATATTTATCATAAAAGACAAAGGGAAAACAAGCAGATGCCAGACCAGAGTTTTATGCCTTCTTCCCAGCCAAGTCACCCACCAGAGGTAACATTAATTTCTTTACTTCACATCTCAGTTGAGGATATGTTGGGAGCCAGGCTGGTCTCACACGGATTGTCCCCTGCTGCCACCTCCAGTGTTTTGCTGGAACAGCATTTTGAGCAGCCGAGGGATGAACCAGCTTGGGAAAGGATCCAGCTTGAAAGAACCTCTAAGAACAGCCTGAGCAGAGAACCACCTTTGCTGCACAACCTTGAGGATGCTGCAGGGACAGATCTGCTGCTGCTGAGACTGCAGCTGCTGAGCTGCGCGTGGAACTGCAGTGGCAGGAGCAGGGTTTTCTTAGTGCTTCCCACAAGACAAGTTCATTCCACCCGTGAAACAGAACAGGCACAGGTTGTGGAATTGATTCTTTATTGTATCTGTTTTTTTATACAGCTCTCAGTCCTGTACATAACCCAGTAATGATGGCTACTCTGTGACTGTATTGTTTAGATAATTTAAGTGCTTTTGTAAACCTGCAAAGTTACTGTTTCAACACACAAACAGAAATGGTAGTCCTTCAGTTTGCATAACTGAAATTTCAGAGGTTTTCTAGAAATACAGGTGTTGGATATGTCCTTTATTAATGGAAACTTAGAAACTGAAGTTGCAATTGTTGGGAATGTGTTTTGTCACTTCAGTGTTACAGGTGCCTTCATTTTGCTTGTCACTACCAAATGATTGTAATAGTATTCAGTATAATACCTGCAGTATATTATATGGCTTACTGATGTCTTCAGATAACTTTTGTTCTTGTAAATGGAGTTGAATCACAACTTTTTTAGCATCGTAATTTATTTCCTAGATCTTGACGTTGGACCCAACCCTGCATATGAAACCAGGTCAGCAGAACCAAGGACGCTGTTTTTTCAGTACTCCTGAAGACTCTACTTCCTTTTCTCCAGACTCTATGGCAGAGCCCGGATTTCCAAGTCATTGTGACACAGACTCTTTTTCACAGACGAGTAATTTATCTCAGTTAGATGATTCTCCAAAACACCCTGCCAGCAGCAGAGCTGTGCGCTTGGACCTGTGGAGAAATCACTCCTTCCAAAGTGAAAACAGGACCAGCTCTCCCTTGCCAATGCCATACAGGGATGCTGACAATGATCATTTAGTCAACACTGAGGAGGAAGAAACACTGACTCTAACTCCATCTTCTGTTACTCAGTGTGCTGACAACAGTTTGCCAGATTACAGCCTTTCAGTGGCATCTGTTGAAGATCCTGTGGTAATGTCAAAGTAAGTAATTTTTTCTTTTTTAAAAGTCACAGAGTTGGTGATTTTATGAAAGAAATGAAACAATAGTAGTAAACCAAACAAAATATGTGAGTTCTCTTGCTCATGTCTCTTTATATGTAAAAATAAAAATACATCCTTCCCTCATAGGCTGTGTGAGGGAGTTAATTTTGGTAGAGAATTTCAAAGTTCTAGGAGGGGGTTATGTTTTCCTCTTTAGAATCAAATGGTGGGAGAAGCAGAGAATTACTTGACTTAGGAAAAATAAATATCCTCTATTCACTATTGAAGCTCTCAGGATTTGCACATGGACAAGCAGAGAGGGCATATATTCCATGTATGAGGGCTGGTAAAAAAGTGGAGCTTTTTATAGGTTTTGTATATATTATTTGTATACAAGAATCATAATAGCTATCTCAGTGTGAAGACATCTCTGCCTTAGATTACAAAGCTGTCTTTGTTTTAGCTTGAATGCAAATAGAGTTTTGTAAGAGACATTTATATGCTGAGTTCATTATGTGCAGATGGCCATGTGGATGGCTGGAATTTTTAAAAATTCTTATATTGAAAATAGGATTAGGCAGAACCTGAGGGAAAAGCATGCTCGACACATCGCTGATCTACGAGCTTACTATGACTCTGAGATACAGAGCTTGAAACAGCAGCTGGAGTCAAGCCATAGAGCTGCTTCATCTGAGGAACTGGAGAAAATCAATCAAAGTCTTGCTGACAGGTTCTGTTTGTCCTTACTTCTTGTCTTTCTCTTTATGTGGTGCTCTTTACATTTTAAAGACTGAGGGTCCGTGTTTGGAATCTCTTGAAAAGTTTATGTCACTCTTTGATTCTGAAGATTTCATGCAGCTGTGATACTAATATTTCCGTGATAAATGTAAATTTTGCATTATTTAATGCAGTTGCTAAGTTCTGGCTGCCCCATCCCTGGTTAAGTCCAGGTTGGATGGAGCCCTGAGCAACCTCATGTAGTGGAAGGTGTCCCTGCCCATGGCAGAGGGGTTGGAATTGGGTGAGTTTTAAGGTCTCTTCCAGCCCAGACTATTCCATCATTCTGTGAAGATCAGTTCACTATTATTAGATATCAAATGTGCTGTTTGGACCAGAGTTCTTGTTTGACCTGATTTTTGCTGGAGCCAGCACAAGCTTCCCTCAGGAATGGCTGGCAGGGAGAGGTACTCCTGAGCAATTTGTAATGGAATGATCTGTGTTGGAAGGTAGAACACTCCTGTCATGCTGGTGAACATCATCCTTCTGTACCTTCCACATCAGAACCACAGGGGACACAGGACCAGTCTTGAATTCATTGGTGACTCCATACTGCAGTCTGTGTGCCCCAGCTGGTTATTCCATTATCTATAGCTTGCATGATTGCAGTACAGAGAATATTGATGTGATTGTTGTAGTTACTGCCAGTCGAAATACACATTGCAAATTTAGACAGCTGAAATATTTCACCAAATTTGTGTGTTCCCAGTTTCCTGCTCACCCTCCAGGGCACCTCAGCCCTTTGGAGCAGAGACACTGCAGTGGCTGAAAATTATGGGAGGAGATGACAGGCTGGGCACCAAAATTCGTGGGAAGGAAAAAAGGCTATAAAATGTAGATTCATTATTTGAAAATTTCAAGGGATTGGTGTAATCTGTATGTTCTACATAGGTGTGACCAGTTAGATGCAGCTCTGAATGAAGCAAGTGCTCGCATAAAAGCTCTTGAAAATAAGAATAATCTGCTAGAAAAGCAAGTGGTAAGTGTATGTTCTTAAATCAAGTTGCTTTTTAAGTGAAAGGATAAAAGAATGATCTTTTTCATTCATAAGCTGATCAGTGTCTCCACGCTTCTCTCTTTTTATTTTTAACCTTTCAACCTTTCCCTTAATGTATAACATCAGCCCACATATGTTACACAGTGACTTTTCCTACCTGAGTTTCTTAGGACTCCCTACTTGAACCATCATCACTTTTGCTAGTGAACAGTTTTCCAGGTTAGCAGGCATCAAACAAAGTCAAAGAGTGAAATACTGTGATGTGTTTAGTTTCTCTTTAAATTGTCTTAATTTGTTTTGTTTTAATTACTTTCTTATTAGAGCTGTGCTAAAAGACATCAGACCTATGCTGGGGCAAAAATACTCTCTAGGTACATTTGCAGTCTTTTTAGCTAGGCCAGACCTGTTTGTTTGTGCATAAATAAATGCATAGCTGCATTTATTAGTCAAAAACCAGGACACTCTGTCATGAAAATTGGACACTTTGTCATCAAAGTTACTGCAGAGACTAATTCCACCTTCTTTAGACATTTTTCTGTGCTGGGAAGTAAGTCAATCAGATGGATTGGTGGGCTCACCTCTAGATATTTTAAATCCTATAAAATAAATACATCTTTGCTGGGTTTAGTCTTCATTCTGAGTCAAGGAAGTGAACAAAAATCTCGTTTAGTTCATGTACCAGGTGTACCCTCGCTTTCTGTCCAGGTGATTTTCCATCATGCTTTGCACTGAAATAAATAATCTGCCAGGGAAATGCTCTGAAGAATGTTTTCTGTCCTGCAGGCAGATTGGAGAGAGCGTTTCTGTGCCATCAGCAACACCTCCAAAGTTCTGCAGGAGCGGCTCGAGGAAATGCGCACAACCCACAAGGAAAAGGACAACACCATCAGCCGCCTCAAATCCAGGCTGAAAGAGCTGGAGGAGGCTTTTGAGAAGGCTTACAAGTTGTCTGACAATAAAAACACAAGGCTCCAGGAAGAAAACAAAATGTTTCAAAATGTGAGTAAGAAAATGAACCATGGTGTTGGCAGTGGCACAACAGTGAGTCCTGGGTGTGGAAAATACTCTGAGTTTACAATTGGAAAGTCTAAATGCACAGCTGAGAAAACAGAAATTATTCAGCTGATTCCTAGGCTGGGTGTTGGGGGACATTATGGACCTAAAAGATATTTAAAAACAATTATTTAAGGCAGCATTTGTGTACTTGTTGTGGTAACCCTTGCAATAGTCTGTCTCAGGAATTTTATGACTCTAAGTGCTCTTAGTTAATTTTATTTTTGAAGATATTACATGAAATTATTTTAGAAAATAATTTTTTCCTCTCTCAAGCTTGTTGGAGATGGACTACATTTATCACACCTCATCCCAACTTGCTAAAACCATTCATTGTGTATGATTTTAAACACAATTGAAGGAATTGTTCCTCTGATTCTTCAGGAAGAGCTTTATGGAATGTTTAAATGGATTGGTAAAATGGTTATTATCTGGAAAAGCTACCTCGTGTTTTAACTTCTTTACAATTGAAATTTCAAAATACAAAGTCAATTTCAAAGTCACTGAGAAATTTTACTGGTTCATTCATTCATTCTTTAGAGACAAATAATTTGAAAATTAGAAATACATTCTGTAAGTAGCTCTGTCTCCTCTTGTCCTGTCTATAACTTTTTGTTCCAATTAGAAGATGATAAGAAGAATTGAATAAATACTATTAAAGTACATTTTGTATCCCCTGTAGTGCTTCTGCATGTGTTAGACAAGCTGTTGAGATGATTTTACAGCAGTCAACAAAACTGTTAATTGACTGTGGTCTCACTGTGGGTTTGTGTGTTCTTTTGTTTTGTTTTAGCTTTTAGGAGAATATGAGTCCCTTGGAAAAGAACATGAAAGAGTAAAGGTAGGCACACACTGATTAATTAAAAACCAGACATGCCAACTTTGTGATAATATCCCATGGAATTAGCTGAATTAACTTCAATATTTTGAAAAAGCTCAAGAAGAAAGATCCATATTTTTCTGTACTGATAACTTTCTACTACATCTTCAGAGGCTTGGAGGGAAAAGGAAGGAAACTGGAATCTATTATTTTCCAGTCACAGACAGCAAAAATACTGCAAAGTCAAAGCCAAAGAAATTTAATGTACCCTTTGAAATAGGAAGGTGTATTTAATAGATTGGTTTTCAAGACTGATGTGGAGTTACTTGGGTTTTATTTAATGCAGTTCTGTAGTTTCTGGGTTTTTTGAATTTTTCTTTGTGTCCTTGTAGGATACGTTAAATACAACTGAAAACAAATTGCTTGATGCAAACACGGAGATTTCTGATTTGAAAAGGTAACTGTGAAACTTACTACTGTTTTAACAACATGAATTATAAACTGTGGCCTAAACATCTACTCCTAGGGTATGAGGGCTGTAGATCTTGCAAGCTTAATTACATTTTATGAATCATTTCATGTTGCTTTATGTTACTGATATAAACTAAAAATCTCATTAATTTGGGATATGCATTTTTTTCTACTTCCTCTGCTTCCACAGCAGCATCTCCTGGTCCTGTCTTTCTGGCCAGATTACCTGATTTATTCAGCTTCAAATTCAAATACTTATTTATATCCATATTTAGATAGAGATACATAGACAGAAATGCAGCAGTTATTCTCCTGCTTCATCCAGAATATCTGAATAAAGATGAGTAAACTCTTAAGAAATATGATGTTTCTTTTATGCCATTTAAATAATCTCATAATGCATCTTTTTTAGGACAATTTTAAAACTCGAAGCTCAGCTCAAGCAGGTGGAACATGAAAATACGCTGAAACTTCGCCATATAAGTGAAAATCGTTTAAGAACCTCTTGTGCCAAGTAAGTGAAAACAGGTCATGTATTTTGGAACAGATTTTAACATGTTTTGGCTAAAAATAGATCAAGATGAGGTCAGTCAGTGGGCTAAACTGGATTAAACACATGTGACATAATCCAGAGGCTTCACATGCCAAGAAATTATTAAACCCAAATAAATACTTTGGATAATGTATCTCTGACTTGGCAGACTTGTCCCTACTCTTCCCAAATGAGTGTTTTCTAGGTCTCAATTGCTCAGCTGAATTCACATCCTCCAAAAAGATCTTGGGAATACAATCTAAGAGTCCAGTTATACACTGGAGGTTTTCTTTGTGTGTCATTGATTGAAATGCTGATTCCTGCTTGGTGTGGCTCTAAATAAGAGTTTGTTCAGGTATCCTGAGAGTAGAGTGGAAGTTCAGTTAGAATGAACACTCTGGGTTGAACTGGGCATTTATGTTAAAGATATTAAAGTTGATCTGTGTTCTGGTTTTGTTTGTTTGGTTTTTGGAGTTTTTTTACTGTTTTAACAGCCTGAAAAGCTTTGTCCCCCTTTGGTTTTTATTGCTCAGTTATGGCTTGTTCAGTGTCTCTCCCATTTCCGCACTGATGCTGTGAAGCCCAAAATTATAATTAATGTGATTTGTGGATGTCCATCTGGATGTAATGAACAGGAGTATTTTGGGGAGATTTGAATTGTGGTGATTATGAAGACAGAGATAATTTATGTATTAATATATTAGATGGACAGATTTCTGTTTACAGCTCTTTTAATATTTATGAACCAAATCCCTCAACAATGAACAGAAAAAAGGAAGACCTGGACATAGCAGACCATGTTCATCAGGGAGGGGGATATAGGAGCCAATATGGATTTAGAAGTTAATCTGGCCCTAACTGATTTCAGAGGCTAAAGGAAAGCCTCATTCCAATGGAATGCCCAGCGGGATATATTTGCAGAATAATGCTTTATAGTTCATAGCTTTGGGTAAACAAGACCCTTTTTTCCTAATTATCTGCTTTCCTGTGTAAGAAATCACATTTCTCTTTTGATATTTCAAAATAACAATATACTAATTGATGCCTATTAGTTAATGTTTATCACTCCTGGGTCATCAGTTCTGGCTTTTTCTTGTTTTTTCTTTTATATTTTTCTAAAAATTGTTGTCTAAAGGAAAGCTGGGATCAGATGCTCTGAACTACTGCAGTAATCTCCACCAAATGTTTTCATTTAATTAGTTGAGATCTACTTGCAACACAAACCTCAGTCTGAGTAAGCAGCATTAAATTACAGGATGATCTTTGTGGAGCTCTGCATTCTGAGCATATTGTGTAATTTAGACTGAAACCTCAACATATTATTTTTTTCCCAAATATTTTTTTTTTTTACTTTACAAGCATGTTTTAAAAAGCAGTTAATTTTCCCACTGTATGTACAAGTTTATTGCATATTTGTTTCTGTTTACTAGAATAAATCAAAAGTTTTTCTTAACAAAACAGAACCAAACAAAAAAACCACAAACTCCAAAGCCTTTCGTAATTTTGAAGCTTTTTATTCCCACAGCAAGTTGGGAACTCCTGATGTCAGCAGGCGAAAGTGGTTGATACCAGGAGCTGAATATTCCATCTTCACTGGGCAGCCTTTGGAGGGCCAGGAAAGCCCCAAAGACAACAGGTTGGAAGAAACCTATATTCCTTCTAGGTGAGTTGGTTTCCTTCAGTGCCCACCATAATAGAAAATGAAACACTTATAAAAATAATGATGTGGAACACTTATAAAAATTTTATCCAGAATTGACTGGATTCACATTTCCAGATCTTGTACCTATTAGAGTTATCAAAAAATGTCTCAATGCTGTAGGTGCAATACAATTCCTTAAAAACAAAACACCTCGTTCCTTCCCTCACCTGCTGTGACACAAACAGGAGCAGCCTTGAAGGAGCAGAAATCCTGCCCTGTCTCTTGTGCTGCTGTTCCTGCTCTCAGTGTTTGTGTCCAAACCTTCTCTGGGTTTAGGCATCCTGTGCTCTGTTGTGAGCTGTAGCACTTGGTTTCTGCTTTCCACCAGTGGGAAGTTTCAGGTGTTATTTAGGAGTTTGCCTTCTTACTCAGAAGTTTTTAAGGCTTCCGTCAGGACGTATTTAGTTCTAAGAACAGGTTGAGTCACCAAATTTAATTCACTTTAGATTCCTGAATTGACTGTAACACAACCCTCTGGGGTTCTTGGCTGAAATTAAAAGCACCCCTATTGAAAATCTGAAACTAAATTTCTTGAGGTTTTTGTTTATTCAGCTTGTGTTTGGATATATGAAATAAAATTAAAAACTTGATCTGTTTTTTTCCTTCCACCACCTCACATTCTTTAAGGCACCATTCCCCTCCTGAAAAAGACTCCTCACAAGAAGATTCTTCAACAAACACAATAGGGAAGAAAGAAAATGAGATGTCAGAAGCACCAATTATAAAAGCCTTTAAAGAACTTGAAGAAGGAAAAGTATTTAAAGATTGGGGTACACAGACAGAAAAAGAAGATGCACCAGCTAGTAACTCTTATTTTTATATTCCTGAATGTGTCTTTACTGGCTTTTCTTTCTTTGCATGTCTTTTGGCTTTGGTATTCTCAGCATTCAAGTCCATCAGGCTTCAGTGATGGGATAAGAACAGTTTTAGCATGCAAACTTGTGGAGTTCTCCTAAGAAAATTCAGTTAGCTAAATGACTTGTTTAGAATAGGAGAAATGCAAAGGTTGTTATTAGGTCTCAAGCTGGAGACTAGTTAATGTCCTTTTTCTAAGAATATCTCAGTATTTATAAACAGCTAATGGAGTCCTAACAAAGCTCTGGCTGGCTGTACATCCATTTTAGTTTCCATGGTGTTGTATGGGAATGGTATTAAGGAAGTGGGACTGCACTGAGCTGGTTTAACAACACTGATTTAGAGAAAACACTGAGTCTTTCTTAAAAGCTTATCTTCTGGGCCTCAGGCAGGTATTCCAACCTTCTTTCCTAAAAGATGCTTTTGTCCTGATTTCCACTGTTTCACTGTTAAACAGTATTGTTCGGCATCATTTCTCCCTCACACATTGCAAAGATCCTTCTTCATGAGTTAAACTGTCTGTTCCATGAGTAAGAAGAGAGACTTGAGCAAAACAGCACAAATACATTGATGTGAGGGAGAAAAAGCTGAGATCAGGAGAATATTTGTGAGTTCTTGTGTTGAAAAGAATTGATGAATATAACAACTTTTTTTTCTTTTAATTAGAACCATCGACTCGACGTCAGACTGTTGGGTTTGTTGAGACTTCTTTGGTTGCAAACCGATCTCCAGAGAAAGGGAGAGAGCAGCACAGACCCAAACGGTTCAGCTCCCCCTCTGGCCAGAGGTCATCGTCCCTTCCTCCTGCAAACAGGAAACCAAGCACTCCCAGTCAGTGCTCTTCTCAACTTTGCTCTGTGTTACTCAGAAAGTAGAGTCAAATCACAAAAGGCTGCTGTAGAAGAAGGAAAAATAGAGACAGGATTTCTGCATTCTCACAGTCTGAAAAAAAAACATGTCTGTAATCACAGACTATGTGAGAGTTCTAAGTTTATTTTCATTTTTCCATGTTGTGATGCATTTTTCATCTTATTTAGATAAACATGTAGACAGCTTTGAAGAGCATTCTTTTAAGCTGTAAGCACATGAGTGGGAGGTACTGCAGTGGGAAGTTTAAGGTAGATAAACAGGCTTTGTCTTTTGCAGCAAGAAGAGAGATAATGTTGGCACCAGTGTCTGTGACATACAGCCCAAAACGATCTCCAAAAGAAAACCTCTCTCCTGGATTTAGCCATTTGCTTAGCAGAAATGAAAACACAGTGACAAGGTAAGAGTCTGGTGAATACAGTGTGTTCTCATCATTATTAGAGCAGCAGGGTGTTTATACAGGCTTAATGCCGCTGTTTCTTGTTCATTAAATGTCCTTGAAAATGAGTTGTGAAGTTTTCTGAATATAAAGCTATGTTGTGCTTTTTAAATCTGGCAAGGAAAATGTAGAATGTAATTCTAACAGGAATTAGAAGACTTAAAATCTTCTTCTAAAAAAAATTATGTATTCATCCAAAAGGTGGAAAAATAGAAAATGTATTGCTTGATATATGATTTCTAACAAGTAATTGCTGTGTGCTTCTTGCTCTGTAGATTTGATATACTTCTAGATGACCTGGAAACTGGTCCTACATCTACTTTACAGCACAATAATCCAAGGAAAAGGCTCCAGTTTCACACTACAGATGATGTAGAAGGTAATCTGTCAAAGTGGAGGGAAACTGTTCTTTTTTTTTGTACCACAATTCTTTCCACAGCGGTAGCAGCTGCTTAACAAGAAAGCTGACTCTACTCTGTGAAGTCCAACTTTTAAAAATCCCCTAAATCTTGCCTTGTTCCTGTAGATGGAGAAATCCTGTTCATACAGTATTCTATTTTTATGTATATGTGTGTGTGCACAAACACAGCGGAACAAGAAAAATAATTAAATTGAGAAAGAAGGGCAATATATTTCCATGTGTTTAACTCAGTTACACAACGCGTATCTTAGAGGGGTCTATATTAAGATGTACATACTGAGTCATACTAATAAAATTCTATTGCTACAC
Organism: Entomyzon cyanotis; assembly: GCA_024500445.1. NCBI lineage: Eukaryota > Metazoa > Chordata > Aves > Passeriformes > Meliphagidae > Entomyzon > Entomyzon cyanotis. Next base: position 2,376,663 of record JAKEPQ010000852.1, read on the forward strand.
ATTGCATTACAGACAGCAAAGAGTAACTGTAATAAAACCAGTTGTTTCAGATTTTTAAAAATGATTGATCTTTTCTCACTTTTGCAATCCTTGTCACAATGTTCTGCTTTTTGGTTTTATTGATGCTCTTATTTAGATTGTTGTTTGCATGACAACTAGTCAGCTTGGTGATACCTAGAAATGTACCAGTAAAAGTAATTCCTAATTAGTACAACACAGGAATCTGTTTGTTAACCAAAAAATATGCTGTTTTACAAAGAGCACTTGAAACATGACCCATACAAATGTTTTGCATTCTTTTGGGAAGCTGTTTAAGGCTTTGCTCGTCCTTCTCCTCAGTTCATGCACTGCCAAGATCACACTGCTTGTGCTGTCATTAGCTTTGTTTTCTGTCCTATGTAACAATTTCCCAGATAATTCCAAAACAAATGAGAAGACCCCTGTTTTGTTGATAGGAAGGCAGCATTCAGGTGTCAGACACAGCCCTTGTGCTGAATCCGTCAGCAATGGAATGAAGAAAGCAGCAGCTTGGGATGAGAGGAGCCAGAGATACGAGGCAGTGCCATCACCTTGTGAGGAAGACTTCAAATACACAGCAAGGATTACAACTCTGGCTGAAACAGAGAGGCTTTTCGATGAGCTGACTCAAGAAAAGCAACAGGCAAAGATTATTTTTGTTTTCAAGTTGTGGCAAATCGTAATTGTTGTATGAGAGGTGAGGGATGGAGCTGTATTTCCATGCAATGCATGGCTGAAATTCATATCTGGAATGTGCCATTATCCTTCCCTGCTCTATTCCCAGTCCTTCTCTGTCCCCAAATTCATTAAAAGAGCATCACTGTAACACAAACACAGTGTGAGTGGGGGTTGGCTCAGTGTTATGGTTTTAAAGAACAAAACTCTACGTGTATCTGTAATCCATCCACCTCACCTCTCTTTCTGTAAGAGCAGTTAGGTTCATATTGGCTCTTGGAACTAATTTACAGCTGAAGTGTTTTCTGTTATTAGATTGAGGCTGCACTGAGCCGAATCCCTTGTTCTGGTGGAAGAATGACCTTGCAAGCGAGACTAAATCAGGTGAAAAAGCTTCTATGTATTACTGTTCTCTTTTGTTCTTCCACAATTTGAGAATACATAATGTAGAGAACAGATCCTCTGGATAGTAAGTGTGATTACTGTGGGAATTTTTATATTGTTTTTGGTTTTTATGTTACAGTTTTATATTGTTTATATCTTCCGGTTTTTGTACATGGGATGCATTTTGCCAAATTAATGCAAGAATAGTCTGTTCTTGTGCTAACACTGAGAGGTAGATAAAGGCAATGCATTAACAAACTGTAGTGACTATGAAATAGATCCCTGAAGTGGCAGAGAGGATATTGTGCTGTAGGAGAAATTGCAAAGTTTAGTTTTTGTTTGGTTGGGTTTTGTCTCCATGAAAGTATAAAGAAGAAAGTAAGAAGGTAAAAATAAGTAGTTTAGGTGGAATAAAGGGAAGTAGTTTCTGTGGAAAACTCTGCAGACGCTTTTAATTAAAAAAAGTGTCGCAAAGTTGTCTTTCAAAGGTCTCTGCAAAGCCTTCAATTTCAGCATTTCCTAAACTGTAATCCCAGGGTGTGTTATCAATTTATCTATTTGAAATTAAAAGTGCATTCCAGTAAATCAATACTGCCACATGCTACAGTGATTAGCTATTTCCTAAATATGTGTCCCTAATTATCAGCCTGTCCTCATTCTTGTCAGGTTACTCTCATGGAGTTTCCTAAGTCACATGATAAAAAAGCCAACAAATACACACACATACATAAAAATGATATGACAGGTTTCTAGGTCTGACTCTGGTTTTTGGGTGATAACAGAATGTTCCTAAGGCCTCAAAAAGAATACCAGGAATATAGGAATGATAGCAGTTTCTTAATTTTAGAAGGATCATTGGATTTTATGATATATTATTAATGCTTTGTGTTCTTTCTTTTAACTCTTCCTTTTAGGAAGCCCTGGAAGATCGTTTGGAAAGAATTAATAGAGATTTGGGGTTAATACGAATGACTCTGAAAAGATTTCATGTTTTACGAACCTCTGCAAATCTTTGACAGTTCTCTCTTGACTGCAAATATACTTTTTTTTTGCACTAATATATAAGGATGCACTCAGTAAATGCAAATTGTTTTGTATTTTTATAAACCCTGAAAAGTAGTTTTGCAACCATCTTACCCTTTACAAACAGCAATATTTTGTACTTCAAACAGCCACCTCTATTTTAAACATATTTTTGTTACACCTGAGAAATCAATGTTTATCCTGTAATATTTTTAGAAATATTAATTATTTTTCAATAGTGATATTCAATTTATAATAAGAAACTAAAAGGCAGCTTGTTTTCAGAAGATGATAGTGTTACCCTTTTGCACTTGGTTTTCCTCCACCATTTTATAAATATTTATGGTGTGATGTAAATATTAGCCAAGAGGAGATTTTGGACTTTAATACAAAAAGCAACATGAGTTACCTGTGTTAAAGAGAACTGCTCTTCTATGGTAAATCCTTTTAATTTAAACCTTTAACATGGATTTTTTCATTGTGACAGAACTGTGAGCAATACTTGCACTATGGCTGGCTGGCTGTGGCAGGAAAATACTGCTCTGACTTACCAGATGTCACCCAGCAGTCACAGTGAGGGGTGTTTTGATACTGTGAGTACCAGGATTCACCTGACACCAACCTCCCTGTCTCCCAGTGAACAACTCGACTCCAGCTGACACTCCAGGACTGGAACTCCTTACCTGAAGTTGCTGGTTCCATGTGCCAGACTGGGTTTCGTGCCAGTGTTCTGTTCGTGTACATTTCATATATTTGTGAACATAAATGAACTTTTCTTGGTGAAAAATATGTATTTGCCAGTTGACATATTGTTGCATTACTGTCCAACGTTGATATTTTGGTTTGTATTTTAATATTAAATAAATGTTTAATTAGATTCTTTCCTCCTGCCCAAGTACAATAATAGGCCCTGGGATATTACATCAGCGATAATGTAGGTTTTAATCATATTGTGTGTTTCAAATTCTGTCCTTGTTCAAGATGTTTAGCCACCAATGATGTGATTACAGGGCCAGAATAGCTGTCATAAAGGAAGCTTGAGAAGGTCTGATTCTAAAATTAGAATGCTGTGGTTTAAGATACTTGATGAAAAACTGTCCTACCCATGCCCAGTCTTTTCAAAAATTTTGTGGTTTTTGCAACTCTTCTGCCCTGTGGGTACATCCAGTACAAGATCAGAGCTGGGGAGAAGTCAAGGATGGTAGGTACTCATTTTCCCCTTTACTCTAAAATGCAGAAATTGGGTCTGAATGCTTGGAGAGGTCTTGCTCCAATGTATTTCCAGCCTCCACAAAAAGATGTACAATTCTGATGGCATTCCGTGTTCTCACTGGTAATTTTTGCTTCGAAGGGGTTGGAGGAAGGGAAAAAGAATCTTTACTTCCCTGCTTAGCTCTATTCAGCTGCGGTTTCCCCACCATTTTGTTATTAACAGGTACAATTTTAAAGCATTCTTCAGAAATATCAGTCAGCCAGCAGGATTTTTCCAAGGAATCCATCACAGGAAAATTTCATGAGTCCACTAATGGTCTTGTTTTCTTTCATCAGTGCTACAGCAAAACCAGAGAATTTTCCTGACAGACATTAGAGGCAAGTAGGTAAATCAGCTCAGCTCTTTCACTGCCTCTCCTTCTAACCTCCCTTCATCTCCACTCCATTCTTCCCAGCACTATTCATATTCATGGACTCGTTTTTATTACATCCAGAAAACTGAATTGTGAGTCAGAATTTATTTTTTAATCAAAAGTCCTCCTCCATCTGTTGGAGCTCTTTAGGCTATTTCTATTCTATTATAACACTGAAGGAGGGGGAAAAAATGTTGCTTTCAGTAAACTTCTAGGACAACCTTCTCCAATAACTGTGTGACCTGTTCAGTGTGGTGCCTTTGGCCTGATTCATCAGAGGGGCAGAGGCTCTGCAGTTCCAGATTAAATCAGTGGGAGGCCTGAATGCTCAGTGCTCCTGAAAATCAGACCCGAAGCACCAAAAACTGGGGCACAGGGAGCGTTTACTGTGGGAACCAGGACTGTGCTGGCCATGCCCTTTGCTGGACACTGTCCTTTTGGTTTTAATCCTCTTTACACGAGAAAATTGCCTTGTTCTCTCTTTGAGGACACATAAGGACTTGCAGAGAACCAGACAAACTTATGCTTCCTCTGCAGAAGACTTTAGTCATTTTCCTCCTGTGTTCTCACCTGACACCTCCCAGCTATATTGGCATTTATCACCTTTCCAGATCTGCCAGGTCCTGCCTGGAGCCCCAGGCTCTCCTCTGCCCCAGTCTGCCCTTGCAAGACACTCCCATGCATAGTATTCTCTATGATAATAAACATTCCAACCCCTTCAGCTCTGAGATTTAAACTTTGGGAAATAAAATTTCTGTTCATATCTCTAGAAAGCAAATTTTAAAAGTGTCTCGTTGTAGCATTGCTAGGTTTAGGCATAATTTGCCTTGCACAAAGCTGTAATGTGGACAACTCAGTGTGGCAATGCAGGGAGCAGTTACAAAACAAACTGCGAGTATTTTGCCTTTGCAGAGGAAAGAAGCACTGGAATGATGAATCCTGGATAAAAAACAACCGCAGGAAATTAGCGAAGGTTTCATAGGCCACGGCAAATTTCACTGCGGGGTCTTTTTCTGAGGTTCCTGAATAAAACGATCGCTAAAGTTCTTGAGATTCTCCCCCTCCCCAAGTCTTAGCAGAGAGTGAAGTTGGAGTCCCCAGCGCTGCTCTGAGGGCAGTGAGCGCGGAGCGCGGGCTGGGGCTCGGGAACCGCAGTTACCTGTCTGCGGGCACCGCTACCGAGCGGGGGAACGGGACCAGAGAGGAGGGCGAGCGGCGGAAGGCGCTAGCAGCCCGGGGGAGCCCCGCACCGCCCGAGCACCATCCGCGCCTTGCCCGCACCGTCCGCGCCCTCCTTCCCCTCACGGCAGGGCGGTCCCGCTCCCGCGCTCCCCGCCGCGGCCGGCAGGGGGCGCCCCAGCCCCGCCCGCCTGAGGGAGCGCGGAGCGGCGCGGGGAAGGAAGTGGCGGCTCCCGGTGCTGCCGGTGCGCGGGGCTCGGCTCGGCGGGCGGATAAAGCCGCGGGGCCGCGCGGCCGCCGTGCCACGGCAGGGCAGTGCCGGCGCGGGGCTCTTCGCCTTCCCCGCTCCCTCCTCCCCCGCAGCTGCAGCGGCCCGCCCGCCTTGCCTCCCCCCGCCTCCGCCGTCCCCGCGCCGCGGCAGCGCCGGCGGGCGAGGAGCTGCTCGCGCCCGGCCCGCCCGCACCGGGGATTATGCCAGCGGCGTGCGGGCATGCCGGCAGGCAACGACCCGTAGACAACGGCAGCCGCCGAGCCGCGGCGGCATCGGCAGCAGCACCAGCAGTGGGAGCCGCGGCCGCCGCGCCGGGAGCAGCCGGTGCGTGGAGGGGGGCGCTGAGGGCGGGCGGGGGGCGCTGAGGGCGAGCACCGGCACCTGGCGGCCCGCGGGCCGGCCCGGCTGTGCCTCGGCGGGGGCGGGAACCGCGGCGGGCCCGAGGGGAGCCGAGAGGGGGTGGCCGGGCCCGCGGGGCGGCTGCGGCTCCGCTGAGGGGTTGGTGCGGCGCGGGTGCCCCTCCCCGGGGCCGCGGTACGGCTCCCGCGGGCCGCGGCGGGTCCCGGTCGGCACCTCGGGGCTGCTGCGGCCTGAGCGGGACCGGGCTGTCCGTCCTCGCTCGGGATGCGGCGGTAAAAGTTTCCCGATGGAGCAGTCGGTGACCGGGAGGGCCCCGCGGCCATGGCAGCGCCCGGCACCGCACGGCAGGGACGCGGAACCCGCAGCCCCGCGCTACCGAGGTCCGGCGTGTGGCACCACCGGCGGTGTCGGGCTCTAGCTGCGCGGGCGGGTCCGGGCGGCAGACACCGCTCGGTGCCCTCGGAGACAGCCGGGGACGAGCGGCCGGACGGCCGGAGCACTCTCCGCGCCGAGTCGCGGCACCCGGAGCGTTCGGGGTCGGTCATGGCTAGAGGCCGGAGCCAACCCCTGGGCGACCTCCGTCCCGGCCTCTTCCCTTGGGTACCGTATCTCCCAGCTTGAATTTCACCGAATTCGGCTCCGGCAGATGCCCCCGGTGGAGGTTTTATCGTGCGGTGGCCCGCGAGCCCCTCGGACGGGGCCTGGCCGTAGGGAGGGGGTGAAGGTGCTGCTCGGGGTGCCTCCCATCCCTGTGGGAGAAGAGGCTGAGACCCGCAGCAGCCTGAAAGAATAAACGCCGGTGACTGATTACAGCTGAGGGAAAGCCCCGCGGGCTTTCGGGGCTCGAGACCTCCCTGTGTCAGGGCACTGCTGGGTGTTGACTGCGAGCTGGCCGTGCTACTTAGGCGGTCCTTCTGCTTGCGGGAGTGGGAAGAAGAGATTCTTCCCTTTGGAAAGAGCAGAATGCCCGTTCCTTAGCTGGATGATGGGCTGCAAAAGGAGCCCATCTTTGCTGGGCCTGGCAGTTCCTTCTCCTGGCCTCCACATCGCTTGACAGAAGGATTCCTGCCTGGTGTTCCCGAACAGCTCTGGGCTCCATCCTGGAGCATGCTACTGCCCCACGCCTACAGCGTGAACCGCTCCAGCCTTTTGCCTAGCTGTGGGAGGGTTAAATCCCTTCCCTCACCTGCTCCCCAGCCTCTCCTGCTCCACTGAAGAAGCAGAAGCACAGAGAGCATTGAGGTGCTGGAGCATCATTCAGGGAACCCCACAGAGTAGTGCCCTGCTCAGTCAGCCACACAAGTCAGTCCTGTCACATTTTATGTTTGAATGCCACGACTGAGGCAAAGTTTATTTAAGTCTGTATTTAAGCAAAAAAAAAAAAAAAAAAAAGTTTCTTCCTGCGTTGATACCTGCTTTAAAGTGAGAGCTTCCATCTTCTGTGTGCTCTGTGCATCTGGAAGCTGCTAAGTGGGGAATTCGGTATCAGGAAGCATCTTCAGTCTTCGAAGACATAATCTGTGAGTGCTCCACTCTGAACATGACAGCAGTTCAGCAGGACAGTGGCAATAGATCAGTCTTTGTGCACATCAGGACTTGAATAGGCAGAGGTTTGAGTGCAGGTCGGAATGTCTGTGGCTGTAGGACTCTTTATCCTCCGATGGCATCGATTCCCGCTCCCTGCCCACACTTTTTTGCTCGTGCTGTATTTTTATCGCGTAGTTTATTTTTGTCATGACTGTGTTGTGCTCCCGAGTAACACAAGAAGGGTGACTGCCTTACAGAGTTCAGCACTGGCTTCTGGGTGAGGTTTTCCCCCCCCCCTCCACTGTTGAATAGGAGACTGCTGTTTGTAGGGCAGCCCTTTTCCCTCTTTTCCTGTGGCAGACCTCGTGCCTCCGATGGTTGATGGATCTCTGAGTGCCTGGTTATTCTGACAGGTAACCAGCTCCTTGTTTTGGCCACGGGCTGCTCGGTAATTGAAACACCTCCTCGGGATATACAGAATAAAGGATGGCCAAGCATGAAAGCACGGTTGCAGACTTGTCCTGGCTTGTTGTTTGTCTCAGGATTTGTGCTTTGTGGTCCTTGCAGTGTGTTCTGGTTGTGGCAGGATCTCTGAGAGGGGAAGAAATGAGCAGCAAGGGCTGGGAACGAAGCTTGTGCTGCTTCCTTTTGATGGAGCAGACTTCTGGTAGACTGCTGGGCTTCATTAATCATATTTAAGTTTCTGTCGCTAACTTTTAATTAAAAGCATAGTTGATACCACTTTAATGAACGTACAGATGTTAGCCATCTTCATGCATAAAAATGCTTTTTAATTCCCTTACTATTCCCTTTATGGCCCTTAGATGCTTTTGTTGCCGTCTAAACCATGTACAGTAGCAGCTGTTTATCTTCTTAATAAAACTTTTTCTTGTATCTGCGTTCAGGAAACAGTAATGGCTTGAGTAAGCAATTCCCTGGTATCCTTTAAAAATATTTTTTTAAGGAACTTGGCAGAAAGGGTCAGAAGTGATGTCTAAATAGTGAACTCCAAGGCTCTTGCTAACTGTAGCCCTGAGCCTAATGTAAATCACCTGAAATTTTTGGCTGTTCCTCAGGTTTATGTGAGGTGGTGAAGAAAATAAGAAGCCCTAGGTGTATGACTTTTGATTCTGATGAGCTTAACAAGGATCTTTTCCCCAGATGACAGCTTCTTATTAAAATATCTTTTCTATTTTAGGTTTGCTGCTGATGGTATGTGTCAATGCTTTGTCGCTTGTTGTGCATCTAACAGCCCAAGCATTTATTGTGATTTACCATCTGGCATGTGGGAGTTTTATCTAACTTCTCATTTTACTTGACAGCAACCAGTTTGGAAAGACCTTGTCCTGGTTTTTTTTTTTCCCCTAATAGAAATTCTCAAAACTTAAAACTGACAATGGGGCTAAAAGGTTTTGAATTTAAATAATTAGTCTCTTTTTATCCACAAATTATTACTGCTTCTGTGAGCTGGCCAAATAGTGAAGCAGCACATCCTTCAAGTGAGCTAATTTAAAGAAGGTTCCTCCAATTAGTCCTAAGGAGCATTAATCTCCCCTCTGCATTCAAATAAAACTCTTGTCATTCAGTTGCTGTCTTGGCAGCCTGAGTGGAAGGCTTTGGAAAATGGCAAGTGAAAGCTGATGCTCGCTCCTGAGTACAGTTTGACTCATGCCTTTCATGCATATTCACCATAATGTCCTGTTCCAGGACCAGCAGGATCCCTCAAGAAACATTTTTTTTAAGGTGTTTTTCTTTTAGGCTTCCTCTATTAGAGACTCAAATAAGAGGAGAGGGTAGAAACAGGCATCGATGTGTCTCTTTGCTTTATTTTTATTTTCTTAGAAGGCAAAACCAGCATCTAAACCCCATGGCTTTCTTAATAGCCAATTTCTCTAAATGGTAAAGATACCTTCTCATTTAATTTTAAGGCTGGCTGACGTAGGGTGTGATACAATTAATATTTCTGTTTGTCTCTTCAAATTGGTATAATATGTCTGAATTTAATTTTGAGCCTGAAAGCAAACAAAATAAACAAAAATGTTCTGTAGTTTTCAGTGTGAATGGGAATGGAATAATTAATGTGGGGGGAGGGAATAAATAAAACACTTTTTATTTATAACTTTATTTCTTGGGTGTTGGAGGAAATCCAAGTGCCACAAGATTATACTGGGGCAGAGTCTGTCTGAGCTCACCCATGAACTGAAAGGGAATGTCGCTTCTCTAATTGTGGTATCCATGCCAAGAGTCCTAGGAAATTTTAAATGAACAAAGTAATGGATGATATTTGAATGTTCTTAATGTAAGAAGAAGAAAACAATCTAGCCTGGGGCTGGCCCAGTTCCTGTCACTACGGGGAGTTCTAATCAGCACAATGCCAAGCCAATAGGCAGAGCTCCTGAAGTCAGACTTGTGCATTTTCCATAGGAGAGAGACTTTGCTGGTGTGACTGGATGGTGGTTTTAATTTTTTTTTTAATTAAAAAAAAAACCTCTTAGAAGCTCCCATCAAAATGCTTCACTAAATCCCACTGGAGAACTCAGAAACCAGTTGGAGAAAGGTGTCTTTCATTTTGGAGGGGGAGGTCCAGGGGACTTCCTGAGCAATGGCAGGATCTGGAGGCAGAGCTGCTTCCCATTCCTGCAGCTCTTCCTGAGTGTTTGACGCAGGGTCAAGCTTCAGAGGGGAGACAAAATAAGAGGCTGCTCAGGCAAGTGGAAACAAATAGTTACTGGACAAATCTGGGTACAGGGAAGAAATCCAGTTGGCACCGGGCTAAAACCTGCCCTGGGGAGCTTGGCCACACCTGAGCTGATCCCAGCAAGGAGGTGCTGGCTTTGCAGGGGGAGAGCATCCAGGGGGGGAAATGGGAGGGAAAACAGTGTCCTCCTGCCTTTAGCCTTTCCTGTGCCAGGGACGGTGAGGAGGATGAGTAGGACCCCTGGGTCTGGTGGCTGGGTCGAGGAAGGGTGGGGGCCTGGCAGGGCTGTGCCGGGGTCATTGTCCCGGCGGCCTCCAACCTGGCACCGGGCAGAACACACATGCCAGCGCCCTGAGTGTGCCCAGGGTGCCACCGAGGGCAGGGACAAAGCAAACACCTCAGCTGAGGAAGGAGTGATAGGAGTGAGAGCACCCACAACAGAGTCTGGGTCTCCCAGCAGCAGCACAGGCTGATTTTCAGCTTCTCCTTACCCAAGTAGTGCTTGAGAACTCCAAGTTAGATTTTTTTTCTAGCTTTAAACAGCCTCCAGAAAATCTTGCTCAGACAGATTTGAAGACCTACAACATCCAGAAATCTGCACCCCTGTGGACCTCAAGTTGTTTTCCTGCAAAAATAACCCAACCCTTAGCAACAAGTACCTTGGATAGCAAGGACTCTGCACAGCTTTTACAGTCCTTTGTGTGTTTGGACAGCTGAGGTCGGTGTGTGCTGAGACATTGTAAGCAGGAACCTTAAAACACTCCTGGGCAGGAAAACAGGTGGGATTAGGTAAGTTGGAGGGAATCCTTCGATGTCATGAGGGAAAGTGATTTGTCACTCATGGGTTTCTTTAAACAGCTCAGTCTCCTGTCAGAGACCAGATATTGAGATTTCTACTCAAGGGTTTTCCACCAGTTTCTGTGGTCTCATCAAGGTGGGAGGAGGGAACAGAGATCCAGAAAATCCAGTAGTGGAGCTGAGGTGGTTTGCTGCAAGCTGGGAAGGCACATCTGGTCATTGAAGTGAACTCTGAGGACTTTGGGGAAGAAAATAGTGAATGAGCTGCTGAAAGATCCATGATTCATCATCGGACAGGGATTCCTGTAACGGACAGGGAAGTTAACTCTGATTTGTTTGGATTGCTGGCACTTACATAACCATCAGAGAGCTTCGGGATACTAATTCAGGCTTAGCCCTCAGAGCAGTGACCTGGGAAGGCATTTTAATGGCATGATAACCAATTTGGAGGGTGGCAGTGTGTAATCACATCAGCACGCTGAGGTATCTGGGCACTGCAGGGGCGAGGCCGCGTTATCTCCAGCTCCAAAGAAGTTTGGTATTTGCGTGACTTAACTCTGGATGTGGAATGGGGCCTTAATTCCATTATGTGCTTTAGAAGGTTATGGAAGGATTTCAGGTTTTTCTAGTACAGCCGTGGTAAACAGCAGTTCAGCTTCAGCTGTGTTTTGTACAGGTGCTTGTAAGGAGTTGGGTTTGGATCACTTTGGGTCTCTCTTCAGATGATTTGGGTTGGAGTCAGAATTATTCATAGCAAAACCTGGAGGGCTCTGGGCATTTCTGAAGAGGTGAAAAAATAATGGGATGCCATCAGCCATTACATGTTTGGAACAAACTTCAAAACAATTTCACATATGCATTTATATATAAGTGTGGTGTAATTATGTTTTATATACATGACGGGACAATTCAGTGGGAATAATTTCACTTGTGATTGTAATTTATTTCAAGATCAATACCATAACTTAAATAACCTCCTTCTGAAGGTACAAACACGGCAGAATCACTTTCTCTATGTGGGTGGCTTACCTATTTTAATGTTGCTTTCTTTTTTTTTTTAAGAAGGAAATAGAGATTTTATATTTATCATATCAGATGAAATTGAAATCTAAATATTTACATCTTTTCACTGGATCTGAGGTTGAGCACCAGCTGTAGGCGTTGCCAAGCTGTTTAGTTGTCTCCTCCACAGAGCAGGTTGATTTCTCCAGGGTGGTGGAGAGATGGAGCCTCGTGTTTCTGGTTCTTATTTTCTAGCCAGTCTCTGCATCTGGAAATCCTTCTCTCTGTGGGCTCTGTGACCTGGCCTCACGTTCAGAGGGTGTTCCAGCCTAAACATGCTGAAAGCTAAACATGTGTTGTCTCCATCAGAATGTAAATGCAAGCTGTGAAACTGGAGGGGGAGTTCAGGATACGAGGATGTAAATAACTCGGAGATATTTGGCGGAAAAGAGCAGGAGAGGGAGGAAGGCCTCTTGCTTGCTTTTTCTCTGCCATCCCCATCTCCTCAATAACATTATCTGTGCTCTTCACAAGCAGAGGTGGAGGATCACTTCTGTGTCAAACAAGGGTAAACCAGGAGCAGACATTGGAAATGTTGCAGGTACAAATCAGCAGAAGATACATTAAAATTCCTGAGTTTTCTGTCTCCAGTTTTGCTTTGCTTTCCCAGTTTTGTTGTTAATTTCTTGAGCAGGCTTGACATGGGGCTTTTAGGCTTCTGATCCACCAAAGTGAACTGATGGAGAGCACATAGCCTGTTTTGTTCTCCCTCTCTTGTTTTTAAGGATCATTTATCCAGACTCATGGGACTCATTGTTTGTCTAACCTGTATCTGGATTGTAAAACATTGTTCTGTGTTTTTACTTCAGCAAACAGTAAACGTCTTCCATCAGATATCCTCAAAAATGTGTTTACTCTGGGCACAATTGTTTCTAGTGCAACTAAAAAAATTTTAATGCTCTCTTTTGCTTACATTTAATGCCTATAAATAAGTTATTCAGAAGGGCACCTTCATCTAACATGCTGCCACTGTGAGAAGAGCATATTTGTACAAGCCTACTTGAAGGATTAAACTTTTTAGTTCAGCTTCTGTGTGTTGCTCTGGCTTTCCAGTTTTCATTTGTCCTTTTGTTCAGAGCAGGGAGAGGTGGTTTGACTTGCCTTGCTGAGGGTGGGCACTTCGGTATCTTTAGGTCAGATCTTCTGCATCCGGTCTGCCAAACGTGGGCAGAGAGGATGGAGAGGAAGGAGCTTTCTCTTCTCCTGCCTGTTCCTTCGTACAGGTGCCCCAGCAAAAAAGGAGCTTAACATAAAGGGGAGATTTATTTCACTGTCTAATCGAGCATCTGTATTATCAAAGGCAGGTATGTCAGAGTACTTTCCCCCTCCCTGCTCTGTCTTTTGTTGTCTAAATGTCATTGTGCTGATAGAACTTGTGTTTTGTTCCTTGTTATCAAAGTAGAACTAAAAAAAAAAGGTGATGCTTTGTCTTAAATGTTGTTACCAAAATCATCAGCTAAACTGTGTTGAGGGAGGATTTTAATTCCTGGTTTAAAGACTGAGTATAATTTGGCTTTTAGACCTCCGATTCTTCCTAAATCAAGTTTATGGTTGCAGCAGCCATGAGTGTCAGCTTCTGATTATAAACAGGTTTGGAGCCACTAAAAAACTCCGTGAAATCAGTTTGACAACTATTTGAGAAACACCTTTTTAATATTCCTATCAAGTACCCTGCTTAGATTTCTTGCAGCAGCCTTGTAGATCTTGTAGATGTTAGTCTTCCCTGCATATTTTATTTTAACTTGCTCTTAAGCTTTCTAGAAGAATGCACATGGATAAGCTTTCCAAAGCTTTTTTAAAATTCATTTTTACATGGAAACCTGGGCTCAGTGAGATGAGAGTTGACTGGAAACTGATTTTGCTATTCTGGGGGAGTACAACACTTTACTGCTCAGAGTACCTTGCAGGGAGGTGCTTTTTGCTTTTGTTTGGGTTTTCTTCAGGCTAATTCTCAATTTCTCCCCACAGTTTCTGGCACCAGCTGGGTTTCTGGACCTGCAGGGGGCTGGGGGGTGCAGCACATCCATCTCTGTGGGAGACAGTGGGCTGCGCTGGTTAGGTCTCAGGGTACACATGCTGAGGTGGGAGAAGGGAAGGGCGATTGGCTGGTGCTGGTTTTTATTCCTGCAGCCTGTGACGGCCCCTGCTCTGAACCATCAGGCTCAGAAAACCTGAACAGTTCTAAGGCAGCATCACCCCAGGCCTGCGCCGCATGCCCAGGGCTCTGCACTGCAGAGATCAAGGGATGTTCCATCTGGAGGTGGGAAAAACAACCCTTACAGCCTTTCTTTATTCGAGGCTGCAGTGGGAGCAGAGTGAGGGACATATTTCCATTTGACTCATCCGTTGTTGAAATGGTGACACCCTTGAGTCACATTAAAAACGAGACCTTGTAGCTGAACTGGCACATCACAGAGCAGGTGTATGCTGGGTTTATGGGGGTTTGTCCTTGTTAAGAAAATTATTTTCCAGTTCCATGAAATGGGATGAAATTGATTAATGGTGTCACTGATGTCCTGGGTTAAAAAAAAATAGGAAAATCTGATTCAGGTGGAATGCTGGAAGTTAGCTGTCAAGATAACCTGCTTGAAATAGTTGTAAAGGCCTAAAAAATAAAATAAAATAATAAAAAAGATGAATGCCCAGTAGCCAGATGGTTGGAAGAGAACACCCCACGATCAATGAGGCAATATGTAAATATTTTCGATCATTACCACAGTACTGCTGTGTTGACATTGAAATTCAGAGTGTTATTCTGTGGGACTCCTCATTGATCAGCAGATGAGCTCTGATAAAACAGAGGATGAAAGCACAATACTGAGCATTATTATGGATTGTGGATTTCATTGACAAGGACAGGCTTCCATCAAGGGCTGGGAATGGATTTCAAACCCTCTTTAAGCGTGTTACTGAGCCACTGTGTTCCTTTCCTGGCTGTCAGCTACCAATTAAATGGTGTTTTATTTCTTGAGCTGCTTTACTTAAGGTGAAATACGGCATAGTTGACTAATTTTTCTGTGCTAATTGCCACATTTATATGGGAAGGGGCAAAGTGGAAACTGACATAGAGTTCTCTGCTTGAAATATACCTGGCTGGAAATGCCTGGAAAATAATATCAATCAAACAGCTGAATTAAAATAATTTTTTTTTTTTTTCCAAAAAGATCCTCCTGAAAGCTGGTTGTAGAGACCCTGTCTGGCTGAGTCACTTAGAAACCTTCACGGGGTGATAGCATTCTCATGCATAAAACATGAAGTGCCTTTGGCATACACAGGTGCTGAACCCACCCAGAGGCTTTTTCTTTTGTTTTGTTTTTTTCTTTTCTTTCTTCTCCTTTTCTCCACTTTTGTGCTCCTGGAAAAAAAAATCTTGTAGGTTTTACTGCTCTCTGAGGGCAGTCTGAAGCTTGACACTAAGTCGACTCTTCCTGTTTTACATGCAGTGGTGTGAAGTTCCTAAAAATCTTGTAAGGGGGCATGTAGAATGTAGGGTTTGGGTTTTTTAAAATATTTATTTCTTTCAGTTGATCAGAGCAATGGGTTGTAACACTTCCCATTTTATATAAGGGAATAAAGACTTTTAGGAAAGGATTAATGACTTCTAAGGAAGGAAGGAGAGGGCTTTGCAAATGAAAAGCTCATTATAGCTACAGCAGGGTCCAGAGCCCAGGCAGCTTCTGGAAGCATTTTGCTGTTTGTTTTCCCTGCCTTTCCCTTGGGTCTGGCTGCTTACAGTGAGGCCAGGACCTTGTGCTCCTTTGGGAATGTAACCCCAGGGCTCCTGGAGGGTCCAGATGCTGCAAACATTAGAGAGGGGAAAATGTTCTCGGTGCCTTTCCAAGCTGCTCGTATTTTCCAGTTAACTGCTGCATTTATCTTGCATGTTGATTAATTTCCTGGCACATCCTGGAGCCTGTTCCTCCGATTAGAGTTCTTCAGGATTTCGAATTTATTTCCCTGTGGTTTGTTGATTTTTAGTTCCTTACTTATATCCCCTTAGTGCTTTAGGGTGGCTGTCAGGAAAACAGAAAATACCTTTTCTGAGGGTAAAGGGCTCTGGAGACTATCTGTGGTCTGAAACTGATGCTCCCATACCATGGGCATGTGGTGTTTGACCACAGCTGACACTTGGAAGGGCTCAGAATTTATCCATGCATATTGGGCAAGAGCAGAAGGCTGAGCTAGACCGGCTGTGGTGATGATAAGGAACAGTTTTGCTGGTTCATTTCTCCCTGCAAGACGGTGCTGTCAGTGCCTCTGACTTTGCAGAAGCCCTTTTATTGCCTGTGCTTGGCAGGGCTCTGGTCCCCAAGACTGGTGAGCTGTGGTCTGGGGTTGTCACCAGGTGTGTTTGTTCAGGTAATGGGGGGAGGTGGGAGCTCTGCTCCTCTCGCCAATATGATTTAGTGGTGGTAGTGATGGTTCCACTTAGAAGGATTGAAAAGTGAAGTGCAGACAGGGTTAATGATTATAAAAGAAGCTGAAAACCTGATGATTTTTAAGTTTAAATTTTGCCTTGGTAATCTGTTCTCACACCTAAAAATAAGTAAATTAAGAATAGCATCAGCAAGGCCTCTGCAAACTGCAGTGACTTTAGAAAGTGATGACTTGGGAATACAGTGAAGGTGAATTGTTTATGATTATTCCAGAAAACAAGTTTTAGAAATGTCATAATGTCCTAGGCTGCATTAATTATCTATTACTTTTAGCGTTTGCTGCAGAGAAAATGCCAGTGTTTCTGTTTTCCCAGAGGCAGTACTTTCAGTTTCTCTTGTACAGAAATGTTTTTGCTTTTAATCACTTTTGATTGCAGTACCATTAACAAGTGTGCAGAGAACTCAGTTTTTCTGTTTGGAACAATTGCTACAGACTTACTGTCACTGAAAATAGGAACTTTTGTCATCCTTTCCTAATCTACAACACAGGGAAAAAACCCAACCCTGGAACAAAAAAAGAATAAATCAGGTAGGAAGACTGATTTTTTTTAACTTGAGGAGCCTTTGTGGCTGCTCAGCCAGGTTTGCAGGTACCATGGGGGGCTTTGAGATTGGCGTCACCCAAACACTGCAACCCTTTGACCCCCCCATGTCCAGGCCCTGCTAATTCTGACAACTGTTCCCTGCCCAGCAAAACCAGCCAGACAGAGCAGGGCCCTGCTCCAACTCAGTGTTTTACAATTTATTTACCAAAGTGTGGCTTGTAGTGGATGGTTCTTTTGGGAGGATGTTGTCTGGCATATCCAGCACCTGGAGAGACTTTTCTTGCTTGTGAAGAATGGAGAAAGAATGAATATGGACAAATCCTGATGTGTTTGGGGAATGAATTATTGTATAACATGTAAGAAGTGGTAATGCTCCATCAGACTGGATGTATATTGAATTAAAAACTACATAGCTATAAATCCTTTTAAAAGAGAAAGGTAATGTGAGGATTCTTGTTTACTTGCAAATCACAATGGTAGAATGGATAAAAGGACTAATGAGATACTTGCTTTCATGAAAAAACATTTACAAATTCAAAGGCAAAGCAAGATTAAAATGTTATATTTAAATGTATTTCCATCATACAGATTTGAATAGTTGCTTTAGAGAGAGTGTCCTTTGGGCTTTGAATCATCGTATTGTATATTAAAGTAGGGGAAGAAACATTTTACATTTCCTTTTATGAACACAATTTTCACTTAAAGCATTCCTTAAGAATTTAGTGAGTTAATTCTGCCCTAAAGTGCACACACAAAATATTGACACAGGTATCAAGTAATCAAATATTTTTTCTTCAGTTATAAAGAGGATGTAATTTTAAAAGTAGCGGTGATTTTCAGTTTAAATTTTGTTGTGAGCTTGAAGAATTAATTTTATTTATCTTCTGGTCTTGACTGTATTAGTGTTGGCAGCAAGATCGATAGTCAATGAAAGAAAAGAAAACAAAGATTCAGTTTCAGATAAATTCTGATTGGATCCTAAGCCACACGGCCACAGACTGGACCTGTGGTTTCCAATTCTGATAGATCCCATCTAAAAGTTGCATCACGGAAGGCTTTGATATAGATTCAGCAACTTGAGGCCCAACACTTTCAATTATTAAAAAATTATTATTATTATTATTATTATTATTATTATTATTGCCCATCCTAGGAAAGCAGAAGTGGCATTTGGGCTCTATCTGCCTGGCTCAGCTGTGAATCAGCAAATGACGTTAATAAGCATTTGTGGACTAAATATATTTTTGAGCTGTCTGGCTGCTTGCTCCTGGTGAGATTTCTGAGATTAATGGTCCTGAAATGTTACTCGCGTTTGCTCTTCTTCCAGGATGAACCTGACCTGTGCAAGCACTATTATATTTTTTAAATTGCTGTGCAAGAAGTTACAAGAGTAAGGATCTGTTCCTGTTTTTTCTAAGCTGTTGGCAAGACATAAATTTATCTTCTAACTGAAGCAGTGTTTGCAGCTAAAGATATTGATGATTTTTCCAAGCATTTCAGGTTCTTTAGTGGAAGGAACAGTGTGTATTGCTGTTTTATTTATTTTGTGTATAACACTTTGATAGTGGGTGCTGGTTTTAAGGCTTGGATCCAAGTCCCAGTCAAAGGGATGTGTTTTTATTTGTGTGGTTGTGGACCCAGATTTGCATGTTCTGCAAACAGCTCCTGCTGCTGGGAAGGACAACTGTGCCCTTCCTGACCTGAAGAGGAAAGGGATATTTCTGCTGATGGGGAGTTCAGCAAGATAGAGGCGATTTTAATGTGAGTTTTGGGGATCCACAGGTGACTTGTGGGATGTACCCCAACCCTCCCTGCTCCATCACCCCGTTAGACCAGTGCTATGAGAGCCCTGGCTCTGTTCTGGCTGCTGCTTGGACAGAGAAACTAGGATAAGCCAAGACATGAAAGAAGACCTAAAGCAACCTGGATATACTTGGGGAGATCATCAGCTAGAGAGAGCGGAGTGGGGAGCACCTGTGCCCTTAAGTGCAACTCAGCTGCTCTAAAAGCAGCATTAAACCAGTTTGCAGTGGCTGGGGGTAAAGATGAGACTCTGCCTGAAGGAATCTCTTGGGAAGGCAACGGGGCTGCTTGGAATGACAAGCAAAGCACATAACTCACACCGCAGGCAGCGTTACAGGTTCCTTCTGGCTCTCAGCCCTCCTGACAAAAATCAGCCTTGGGGGAGAACAGGTGGCTGGAATAGGAGTGTAAATGGGCTGCCTGGGCTTTCCTGAGCTGGATTTGCCATCCTGGGTGCTGCTGGTTCACCAGCCCTTTGTTCCCTGTGGGAGCTGCTGGCTCCTCACTCCTCCAGCTGTGGAAGAATTTGTGGAGGTTACAAGGGCAGCTCTGGCCCTGCTTGACCCTCAAACATGGGACTCTGTCCTGGCTCTGGGGGCTCCCTGGAAGAGCTCTGCAGTATGCTGGGTTTGTCTGTGGTGGTGTCTCCTCCGTGGAAGTCATTGAGCTCCCAGTTCAGAAGGGAAATGCTTTAAGGGGAAGTGTTGTACAGAGGGAGCACGTGAGAGTGGTCAGTGCAACGCATGTGTTTTTTCTTCTCTTTTTTTTTTTTTTTCCTTCTTGATTTCCATGAGTTAGAGATGACGATGACTCATGGCTTGGAACACACTTTAAATCCCTGAGGTGCTCATTGCCGCCTACTATCACGTATTGAATTTCTGACATACCGGAGGGATGTCTGCAGAGAAACTCTGATGTGCAATTATAAAATGTTGTAGCTTTATGTTGTTTGCATAGGAGCCATTAGCATGGTATAACTGGAAAAATAATGCAGCTTTATTCTTGCTCTTGATTTCCCATGGGCATGGCAGTTCAGCAACTGTGTTCTGTCTTTTTCTAGGATGTTGACACATGTGGACCAACAGTGACATCCTTTTTCAGCAATGCTGTGTTTGCTCCCTCCTGCATTCAGAAGCATCTAGAGAGATTTTTTGCAGAAGGTATGTTCTGACATTTCGGCTGGATGGCTGTTCATTTTCTTCTGGGTTACAAAAAACCATTTAGATGTTACTAGGGAGAATGGTAATTAATCTGAGGGATACTAACGCGCTGCTGGGGAGAGGGGATTAACCTTAGCTTGGGTTCCACTTGAATAAATGCTTGGTGAAAACGTGATAAAATGGAGTCTGGAGAATGGCTGCAGGAGCTCTTTGAGAAGGGCTTGGCAGTCACAGGACATGGTTGGCTTAAATTGCATAGATGTGTGCATTGGTAATAAACCTGTTTTTAAAGAATGCTCACACTCCCTGCCTTTTTCTGCTTAGTCAGCATCCTTGTTTATGTAAAGTCTTTCAAATAAATAAATTGAAAGGGAGAATGGCTGCACAGGATGTGCAATTAATACAATTTTTAATTTAAATCTTGGGTGAGTTTTTTTTTCTCAGAAAAATTCTTAACCTTGTTGATTTTATTTGTATGGAAATAAACAGTTATGCAGCCTCATTTACAACCATCAAATTGTAGTATCTACCTTTTTTTGTTCTCTGGACTTTAAATTTATTTTATATTTCTAATAGGATTGATATGCAGAACTTCCCAGTAAACAGTGTGGAAGGGGAAGCAGTTACCTGTGGTGGTTTTTAACAAGTAGAAGTGAAGAGATTGTGTTTTTGATGAATGTGTGTACCTGCTGCTCCGTTATGCTGTAACCTTTGAAGTGTTGCTTGGGGGTTCAGTGTGTGTTCAGGTCTATCCAAACTTTCGTGTGAATTCTAGAAAAGTATCTCATAGTGGGAACTCTCACTACAAAATTAGTGGCTGGAGTGTTTTGCTAGGCAGGGTGTCAGCCTTCAGCCTGACTGCATATTCTGCATCTTCTTATTTTCCTCCAGTACATTCCTCAGCACTTGTTTTATTCCTTTAGCAGAAAGGGTCTTTTTAACTCCACCAGATGTTTTTTTGGGGTGATACTGTGGTGTAGCAACTTTTCATTTTTGCTGCTGGATGCTAAAACTCAACAACTGTCGGGTTTTGCTTCAAGAGCAGTGGATTACTGGGAATAAATGAAAGAATAAATGAGTTGGGATCCAAGACTGTTCACTTACCAGACTGAAACATGTTTTCAGTCTGTCTGGGTTTATACCTTGGATTCACAGCAGTTACACTGAGACTGCAGTGACACCAGCTCTGTATTAACATGAAATATCTCTATCAGAAATTGTTGAAAACTAGGGGTGGTTTGAATACCTTGTCTCCAGTCAGGATATTGACTCCCAGTGAGTTCATTGCCATTCTCCACGTCGATTCCCTTCCTGAAGCCTCTCTTTGGGATTAGCAGAGCCCAGTGCCAGGCTGGGTAGGCTGTTCCCAGTGCTGTGTCTTCTTCCTCTGTGGAATACCTGATTTCCTCGAGAGAGAGCCTGGCAGCTACTGCCTGCCCGCTGCAGCTCTGAAGGAGCTGTGGCCGGGTCTCTCTGGGATCAAAAGCTGCCAGCAGCAGCTTTAACAGAGGAGTTTATGCTTGTACAGGCATTAATTGCCATGTGAGTTTGTGCTGCTGTGCTGAGAGGGAACATCTGTATCCCGAGAGCTTTGCCTCCTGTTTTAGGTCACGCATTCCCCTGTAGACTGTTGTAGAGGGGAGTGTTTTTCTCTGAATTAGCGGTGACTGCAGAGAAGAAATGCAATCCTTGGCAGAGCTTAGGGTTTGCTTTGCCCCAAGGCTGAGGCTCCACTCATTTCAGTTGCCTGAAGGATTTTACAGGGCTGATGAGGTGCCCAAGTGGTCATTAATTCTCTGGGCAGGTGAGGGAAATTGCCTCCAGAATGGTGTTCACAGGAAAATGAATCCCTGCTCTTGCGTCACCAGAGAGCGAATAACGTCTGTGAGTTGGCAGGTAGGGAATGTAAGGAGAGAAATGGGTTTTAAACCTTGTCAGGGAATGCAGTGTTCATGAAGACAAAAAGCTGAAATTGCCATGCCCAGGAAAATGCCGTAGATACCGGATAACTTCCCCCTCTGTTCTTCCAGTGTCACTGTGCAGCCCTTTGTTTTTCCAAACCTGGAGACTTTGAATCCAAACTGCTGGACAGAACAAAAATATTGGGAGAATGCTCCTCTGCAAGTCAACCTTGGAAGTGTTTTGCATAGAACTATTTCAAAATCTAGGAAAGTGTCCTCAATCCCTGCTGTGAGCAGAGCCCAAGGGACGTGTGTGCGGACGTGAGCTGTGTGCTGGTGGTGCTGGGAGCTGTGGGGCCTGGGAAGGGAGCCACGGGGGAATGCAGTGTGATGGGGAGATGGAGGATGTTGGTACAGAATGGGAACAGACCTCTGTCCCTCAGCATCCTCACTGCCATCTGTCCAGGGCACTGGGCTGCCTCTTTGTGCTTCCACTGCGCCTGCAGCTGCAGAAGCCTTGATGAGATGAGTGTTTGTAAGAGGCAGAGGCTGACATTGGGTAGGAGGATAATAAGAGGGGAAGGTAGATGAGGTGGAATCCAAGGGTGACTAGAAGATGTGAGGCAGGGGGCTTGTGCACTGGGGGAGTGATGGCCCTGCTAAGCAATTTGTAATATCACTGAAGGAACGTGTTGTGTCCTGTCAAAAGGAAGCTCAGTTTTGCTTTGCAGTTGGCTCCTTCTTATGTCCTTCCAGCACTCCCTGCCTTGCCTGCAGCACCTGTCCCTGTGCCTGTGCCATGCTGGGCTGTGATTTTCCACCCCTGGCTGTGTAATGTGACCAGCTTTTCTCCTTCCAGAGCCTTATGTCCTTTTATATGGACACAAATTAGGCCTGAATTTTACTTTTTCTGCACCTTGTACTTAGTGTGGGATCCATAACATGACAATTGAGGCCCTTGTAAGGGGTGAGTTTTTGGAAACCAACTAAATGAAGAGAAATCTGTCTTCATGTTGGATCTTCATCAACTAGATGTAAAAACTCACTGTGAAGGGTTAACACTCAGGTGATAACTCTCCAGGGAGCTGGGTGATGGCTGCTTTTGTACTGGCAAGGAGAGGGACCCTGTTTGGCATCGTAATGGAGCAGCACAATTGTGACATTGCCCTGTCTCAGTGTACGTAAAGGTTGTGGGTTATTGTGGCACTTGTTACTGTGCCTGGCAGGGAGAAGGGGGAGCTGCTGAGAGGTGAGGAAAGGTGAATGGGATCTTGTGAAGGTGGGAGCTGATTACAGATAAAGCTGGTTAGACCCGACAGATAGGACACAAATGTTTGGAAAGGTACAGAAGGATCCCTTTTCAAAAAAAAGGGATCTACAGAGTCTCATATATAATCTGGCGGTATGAAATTTCTCATGGAAATGGGTGAGTTTTTCTTTTGGTGGTTTTCCTCCTTTTACAATGGAAACACAAGACACGAGGAACTGTTTGGACATACGTCTTTAACTGGGAGGAAAGAGCTGTGGTGCTGCTGTGGTTGTAACCACAAACTAACTGACAGTTTCCTGCTGCAAGTAACTTTCTATAGATCTAAACCTCCTTCATTTGTGTTTGTTTTTCTGTGCTGTTTAAATATCTGAGGAAGATTCTGTTGCTGCTAGGCTTCTATTTTTTGACAAAGTCTTTGTCGTAGTAATTTTGGGGGATGGTGGCATGAAGAGAGATCATCACAGCACTGATGCAAACTCAGGTGGAGTCTGAAAAGTTTCTGTATTTTACAGTAAGGTCTAATGTAAAAGTGAAGAAGTAACCCCATTAAATATGTGTTGGACTGGTTTTGCAGTTACATTTGCATGTACAAAGCTCTGTTTATTTCTGAGGAGAAAGGATGTCATCATGTGAACCTGCCTGTGTGGCTGAGACTCTTCATCCGATATTTCCATGGCATCATTACTGGCTTCTAATTCTCCTGCCTCCTTCCCACCTTTCTCCCCTGTGATGTGTTAAATATCACAGCTGCAAAAATGAGGGCACGTTTTTTCCCTGCTGTTCCCATTCCAGCTGGAAAACTTGGACAGAACCTTCCCTTGTGGTTTGTGATACTGTAAATAAAGGCTTGGGAGGTCACACGTTTTCCATCTCAAGTTATTTTGATTCCAGTGCTGGAATGGGAGAGGAGGAGAGGAATAAAAATAAAAACAAAAACAAAACCTCAAACTGTTGTAGCTCATTGTGGGAAAAAGAACTCATTAATGCAAAGGGGAGGCAATTGGAGAAAAGGCCTTGCAAGGAGAACTTTGTCTTTGACTGAAGCTGTGACTTGGATAATTAGGGTCAAAGATTCCAAAAGAATCTTCTATAAAGCTTTCAAATAAAACTTGTCTACAAAGCCGAGGCCCTGGACACCATCTCCTGTGATCTGGAGCTATTGTTGTCTGGCTTTAAAGGTGCATCGGCCTGACTCTGTAGGCATGTGGGTGAGTAATATTACCTATGTCCCTATGAATATGGTTATTTACATGCTTAAATGTCAGTTAAGTGGGCTTTAAGTGTGGAGTTGAGAAATTGTGGTTGGAGGTGCCTCTGGCTGTGGTCAGACGAGTCAGAGTTGCACTCACAGCCCAGACAATACCCCATGGGCTGGGGCATGGCGGGTGGGAAACCTGTTTGCTCATTTTCTCAAGATAAATGGCACAGTTCAACCTTCTGAAAATCCCCACAGAATGGTGGCTGTTACTGCTGCTGTTCACAGCTGGTGTCCTGCATCTGCAGGCTTGGTCTCCTCAGCGGTGTCCCTTCTCATGTTGGTGTTTGCAGCTTTGCATACTCACAGAAAACACTGTTTACGCTCAACCTTATCATACTTTTCTCTTTTGATATTTGTATAATCATGTTTTGAATTTACTAAGAAATGAGCTCAGGACAAGGTCCACTGGGCTTTACTACTGGGTGGTGATATGCTGGGTGTGATGAATATTGGCTTACAGAGGAGACACTGACACTTACTGGCAACTGTGTTGCTCACTTTAGTTGAGTTCTGAAGAGACCTTTTCCTGGTAATGATTTTTTCTGTTGTTTTTTTCCAAAACAGGATACAAAATGTGAATATAATTTGTCACTGCAGAACTCCTGTTGTACCTTGACACTACAGAAGTATTTCTTTTTCCATAAACTGTTGTATTTATAATGTAAAGCAGGAACAAAAGAGAAGCATTCCACATCTAGATGTTAATCTCTGCACAGGGTAGTATTTTGATTCAATAACTTTTCTTCCTTGATCTTCTTTTGCATTTTCTTTAATAGGCACAGGACATATGGACATAAAAAATAATGGCCCAATTTCACCCCTGCTGTAGCTCATTGACGTCATTAAAGCTACAGCAGGGATGACTTGGCCCAGATTCTTTAAAAATAAGACCTGATGAACAACCCCTCCTGGAAAAGCTCTGTGAAGAAGGTTGTCCTGAGCACAGCATAGAGCAGATGCAATGCAACTCACCCTGACATTCAATAACATTCCCATTGGTGCCGTTCCAGTGAAATGCTGGGCCCTTCCTGGAGGGGACAGAAGGCTACAGATGTGTTCCAGATGTGCTTTTACCATGTCATAATAATGAGATGGAAAGGGGCAATTAATCTGGTGAGAGAAGGGTACTTAAGGCAGAGGCAGGTCTGGGTGGAGACCTCACTTGCTTAGAAGATGTGGGAGCTGTTTCTGCCTGAGGACTACACTTGGCACATGGCGAGGCAGAAGACAGAAATGTAGAATTATCTGTGAAAAACTGTTTCTTTGAGCAGTTTTTTTGGAAGATGGTTTGGGGTTTTTTTTGTATTTCTGTGCTTTTCCCTCGCATCTTCTGTGGTGTCTGGGTATTGCCACACAAGGATCAGCCATCTGAACATGGCAGTTCCTGGCATAAAGGAACACCACAAAGTTCAGTATCTCAGTGTGGGTCTAAGGTGCAGCTGCTTTTGAAGGGCATATTTCCCTCCTTGTAACTGAGCATAGAAATAGAAATTCTAGGTAATATAGACAAAAAAAGGCAACATGGATCATGGCAAAAATAGTAGATTTGACCTTAAGTGCTGAGTCTGAATTAAGCTGAAAAATGTGCTTTCAGATCTGAGCACACTTAAAACAGAAAGGTGAAAATGTGAGAGGTTCTCAAGAGCTGTTGACTGCTTTCTGTTTACTAAAATAGCGGTAGCAATTCATGGATGGTGACCCCAAAAATCTTTACGCTAATGTACAAAGGGAGTGTTTTGCTCACTGTTATTTATAGCTGCAGGAAGAAACACCTTTTACAGAGCAGTCAGAGCCCCAAAGCTGTATCTGAGGTTGGTCAGTGCTTGATCACTTTTTGTACAGCCAGTACTCATTGCCCAGGGTATCTTTAATTTAACTGAATTCTTGGTGGTTATAACTGTGTCTGGCCAAGACAGGTTCTCTTGCAGTGAGTCCAAGAAATCAGATAGTTCTTTTTCCGATGCCAGACTCTTCTGGTCCACTGAATATAACTGCAAGAACACATAGTTCCCCAGAAGGAAAATGCTTACTGTGTTTTTGGTGACAGCTGAAGCTAACTTGGGGGAGGGCAAGATGGAACGAATGGCACTCGTCTGCTTATGAGAGCATGTTCGTTTTAAGGGAATTTAAGTTGGAAAGTTTTTTGCAGTGAAAAGCCAGAATCAAAGAAGTGTCAAAGTGACATTGACTAGTATAAATAGTGAAAGGAGAATTAAATCTTTAAAATATATTCAGTCCTTTGATTAGTCATCCAAAACTCTGCTGGTAAGACAGGGAAAGAAATCTGGGCTTAACCTGATAAATGTCCTTCTAACAGTGGAAAAAGTCAGAAAACCCAAGAATTTAATTCATGATATCCAGAGAGACCATGTAGCAGCTGGCAGCAGACTGCTAAGGAAAAGTATTAATCCTAGAGGAAATGGGGGGAAAAGGTAACTGAAAACTCTGCAGCCTTAAGGACTTTTGGAAGTAAAAGATATTTGATGTAATGCAGATAAGAGTGATTAGCTTATATTATTGCATGGAATACATCCTTGTCTGATTAAACCATCTTGCTTTGAGGTTCTCTTTCCTTGTATCATCTTCTTCATCCATTTCAATGACTCCTCTGTGTCATTGTGGATGGACCTGTATAGGTCCATTTTTGGTCCATATTTTGCTTCCACTGAGGCCAAAAGCAAATTTTGATGGATGTGAAGAGA
The DNA here is from genome assembly GCA_024500445.1 of Entomyzon cyanotis. Lineage (NCBI taxonomy): Eukaryota > Metazoa > Chordata > Aves > Passeriformes > Meliphagidae > Entomyzon > Entomyzon cyanotis. The sequence goes on from JAKEPQ010000852.1 coordinate 2,403,358, forward strand.
ACCTGCCCTGGGACTTGAGGTAAACCCCCAACATCTCCCTCCAATCAGACTGATGAGCAGCATGGGTTGAATATTTATGCCAGATCCTGTAAAACCTTGGTGATTGCAGAGAAGGGTTGAAGAGTGGATTCTACCTGAGTAAAAGAATGTATGAAAATTTTAAATTGCATATCTTTGTGACTGACCCATAGCAGTTAATTTTCCAGAGCCAAAGCTACATTGTCATGGGTTTTAGCAGAGTAGAGGAATGATTAATTTCTGGGGTATAGAGAGATCTTTCTTAATAATCAGAAGTGTATCATCTGGTTGAAAATACCATTTTTCAGGAAGGTGGGAAGCTGTAAATGGGCAGCAGCTCGTTGTTATGGATGCATTTACACAGAGCACATGCATCCCTGTAAACCAAGCCTGACTCCCTCTCCGCAGCACTCGGGCAGTGCTGGGAAATGATGAGCTCCAGCCAAGTCTGGTTTCCCATCCTCTGGAATGTCAGCATGTGGATGTCACACTGCACACACAACCCCAGGCTGGGTGGGATTATCAGGGAGATAACCTGGCTGAACCCCAGTGCTCAGGGTGTCTCGGGGACACTTGTGATGGTAGCTCAGCTTCACAGCCTCAAGTGGGAACTCTAGGAAATTCCAGTTGTTACTGAGGCAGCGTGTTCTGCAGGGCTGGTGTGTATTAATCCCTGTGCATAGGCTGTGAGGGGAGAGAAGGATTCACCAGCATCTGCTGACAGACTCACTCACATACCCGTTTTGTTTATGAAGAGTTACGAGTTGAAATCAATATGCGGATCAGAAGTGCTCTGAGTACCTAAAGAAAATCCTTTGACTGTGGTTTCTGCGTCATCCCTGCAGTTTATTAAAAAAATAGAAAGAAAAAGTGGGGGATGCAAATGCCATCCGTATTTATTCAGATTAAAAAGGAATATGGGGATGGAGCTGTAGGGAGAAGGGCAACTGTTCAGTGCTGAAGGAGAACTTTCAATTCATTTGATGGGAAATTTTAATCTATTATGGATGATTTAACTGTTAAGCTCTAGAGCAATAGACTGACTTCAGCTCATCACCTGCTAAGTGCTTGGGTTCCAGTGGGTGCTCTCAAGTCCTGTAGATCCAGCTCTATTCTTAAGAGCTCACAGAGAGTAGGAAAGAATGAGGTAAGGGAAACTTTCTAAAAGCACTGTTTGTGTTTATAAAAGAACAAAGAGAATAACCTTGAAATTAATTTGAGCTATCCCCTTGATCAATGACTCTAGTTTGTCCACTAATTCTTCTGTATATATAGCTAGAACGCAGGCTACCAATAAAAGTTCTTTTAGTTTCTTACTATTTTGAGGTTTATTTTGATGGATTATGTTTCTAGGTAACTGTTGAAGGTTATTTCTGGGAAATGCTGCCAGAATGCTTATTAACATGTGATCAGACGCAGGTAGAGTCCCTTGAGGAAAATCTGGCTCTTCTGTGCACTCTCAGCAAGGGGCAGTGACTGTGCTGAAGGGTGTGAGTCCTCCCAGTTCCCTGCCCACGCTGGGCCTGGAAATAACTCTCTCAATAGTAGAAATGTCACAGCAGGAATGACTCGCTGGATGTGCCCAATTCCATTTATCTAAATGAGCTGTGATCCTGGATTTAACGTGCTGTTTCACAGTTAAGATAAAAGTCACATGAATTAGATTATTGTTGGGAAAAAAATAGAGGGGTGCTGATATAAATACTTCTGTGGGAACTTTGGAGAGCATTAGCAAGTCTTTTTACTTTTATGAACAGCAGTGGTCAAAGCAGTTTCCTGCAAGAGATGCTTTCCACACGATAGGAACTCCAAGTCATTAAAAAAGCATGAATCGGATTAAGAAGTGTAGGGTTATTTTAATTTGCCTCCGAGTCTTCAGATGTCAGTGCAAGCTTTAATGAGCAGCTGTGCCAGTGAGGAGCTACCACGTGAAATGGAAAGGGAGGATTTGGGCAGAGATGCTCCTGTCTGAGTGGTTATGAGCTTCCCCTGCAACCCGAAGGGTCCTGCCCTGTGGGTGCTCACTCCTCCAGAATTACATGAGCACTTGTGACCTCTATCAATGCCTGGCATAAAAGTGGAGCTTGGGGGAGTGCAGGGTGCCTGCTGGTTTTGCTGAAGCGTTACCTGGGCTACTCCCAGTAACTCCTGAGCTGTGGGGTGCTGCTTCCTGACGTAAAAGCAGAGGAATAACTCTGGCCAGGGGCTAAACAACATTGAGCTGTGCTTTTGGAGATTAAGCTGATTGCAGCTCTCATAAATAAATCTTTCTGTATTAATAAATAAATGTTTCCAATAGTTACATTATTACAGTTCATGGAAGCTTTCAGAAAGAAAAAATTCCTGAATGAGGAAGAATTTCCATTTCTGCAGTCTCAGCTAGCTTAAGATTGGTGTCATTAATTGAATTTTGGCTTTTCCTTTGGAATGGAGCCTGTGCTCTTTGCTTGAGCATATGGTTGATGCACGTGAAAGAGAATGGGAGGAGAGAAAGTATTCAGAGCTACTTGCATAGCTTCTGTGGCCGTCAGGTTATGGGAAGAGTGGGCAGCCTTTCAGTGGGGCCACATTATATTTGGGTCTTTGAGGGTGTGAGGCTTTCCCCACTGAAGCCCACGTCGTGGTTGGTTGGCTGTAGAGACCTGGTTGCTTGTTTGCTGCTGACTCATTCTTCCTGCCAAATTTCTCTTAAAAACCCAAAACGTGGTCTGTATGTTACAAGTAGCCAGATTCTTCTTTCTGTAGGGAATGATGCTTGTTGGCAGTCGATCTTGCCTAATCCAGAGCATTGCAAATGTAATAATTAAGTTCTACTAATTTCCATACTCATTTGGTGGGGAGACAATAGCTTGTTCTTTAGAACTGGGCATTCTCTTTTGAAAATGATCTGACCAGTGTTACATAAAAACCATATTGCAGCCCACCCTTAACAGCCACTGATTAGAGGGTCCTTTGTGAAGTGTTGTCTGTTTCTGACATAAATTAATTAGTATGGAACCAGTAAAATTCCGATGGAAATGAAACAGAAGTAAATTTAATATCAGATAAATGTGTGTTCTGGGCTGTGAAAGTGATCACAAAACTAATTTCTTAACAGGACCACTGGAAGAACAAACAAATCTACAGAGATGTGGTTGTAAGCCCCATCTAGAAATGTACATTTGTGGATATAATTAAACTTTAGTTAATAATGTATTGTCCTCAGCTTTGGCAGAGAACTGTACTTGGGCTGTGGCTACCCATCCAAAGCATTTTTACCAGATTAACTTCTCTGTGCAGCCTGGTCTGGAGCTCTCAAAGCACTTGCAGCTCTTCAGCGACGGCTCTGCATCTCTGCTCCACTCTCAGCTCCAAGAGCACATGAACCCTTTCCTGTAGCCATGGGTGGCTGTCCCTGTCCCTGACCTGCTCTGGGGAGTCAGGGGGGCAGTTGGAGAGACAGTCCTTCAACAGCAGCTTGAGGAAGGGTGAAGTGTGTGAAGGTGATGCTTCATGATTCACTTTTTGCATTGCAAATCCTGTTTTGTAAGTAAGCCGCTTCCACCGATACCTTAAACGATTTATTATCTCTCAGGGCTTTTCTTCACCCTGGAAAAAACCAAAAGATGATCATGTGTTTGAAACCTCTGTGCTGAGCATTGTATGATTAAGTTGTAATTTTGAAGTGATGCGTTTGGGCATATAATTTTCACGACCATCTTTGCTTTCAGGGGTCATAAATACTGGTTCCAGCTGTAATGAAGTGCTGTACTACTTACTATGTTCCTATCATTGTGTGTGTCTTTTTGTTTAAATTATTAAATCACAGTGGCAATGGCCATAATAATGTGGTTGTTTTATGTCTTGGAAGAGGGGAAAATAATTTTATTTAGTTGGAATAATGTAATTGTAACATGCCTCTGGGTTAAAGGGGGAGGTGATGCAGGTGGCTGGCAAGGCAGCACTGTTCTCTCGATGATTTTCTGCAGCAAATTCCACAGCCATGGAGAGGCAGCATATTTGTTTTTAATGGAATAACTTGTGAACAAACACTGGGATGTTTATGATGACAAGGAAAGCACTAGAAAAATAGAGGCTATAAAATCCCACTCTTTAAGGGCAGCACATGGATAATTGGCTCAGTGAGGTGCATCTCAGGGGAGGAGATGTGGATCTGAGATCTGGCCCAAGCCATTAAAGGCAAAACACTTGAGCTCTTTGCACCTCTGAAGGCCATCTGTAGGGTAGGCAGCTCTGCCTGGGTGGTTTCGTGCAGCAAAGTACCAGGGAAGGACTCGGAGATCCTCTGATGGAAACTGCTGTAGAGATAAGGTGTTTATTTCCCCTTTTGAAGGGAAAAGATGCGTGATGGTTTCTTGAATCAGGATGACTGCACCAATTCAGATCTAATTTGATAAATGAAGTATAAAGGCCCAGTGAATGACCTTCTGTGAAATACAAGAGAGTCTGAACCATTTGTTCTTTAAATCTTGCTTCACATCTCTGTATTTCCTGCTCATGCTGTTCATTAGTCTCCTGTGCCCTGTTGTTTTGGGGCTGATAATGGATAGCTGAGTGGTGATGCTGAAAAGAAAGCTCCTGTATAAATAACCTGCTTTTCTCGGCATAAATTCTTGTGGGTATGGGGTACAAACCCTTCTCTTTTTCCCTTTTTTTATGTTTGTAGCTGGGCTCTGACATGTATTAGTGCTCCTTAGGTAGCCTCTCAAAGTCCAGTTGATTGAGGCATCTCTTCCCCTGGTGAAACCTTACACTGCTGTGGCTGCAGCACAGTCCATGGTTTCTTTCCAAATGAATCATGAGGGTTTTACAAGCTGTAAAACTTCTCTGGAGAGCTTAAGGGTGTGACCAGCTTACAAGCGTGGGTGAATTTTTTTTTTTTTTCTTTTTCTGGTTTGGGGCTGAATATATCTTGAGTATCTTAGTGTTTTAGATTGCCAGCAGGATTTGTTTTTCCTTCAGATGGGATGCAGCACAATCCCAGACTTTTGTGGCTGCCTGTGAAGCTTTGCTGGGACTCCCTTGGGAACTGAGTATAAGGAGTGATAAAACTTCATTAGTGTAAGTTCCTCCAGCCACTGTAAACCTTTTATGAGCAATAAGCTTATGCATTTGGAGGACAAAATTGCCCATTTCTCTGGCTGGGCTTTGCTCAAGGTAAATGTATCTTTTTGCCTTCCACAGCAGCTCTTTGCCCAGACCTTGGGAAGCAGATTTGACCAATCCAGCTTAGTCCAAGCCACTTCTATCCCGAGCCTTTTGTTCTCCTGGCATTCCATGTTTGGTGGAAGAGCCCTGCTGAGGGGACTGGATTGGCAGATCTTATTCCCTTGGGCTCATTCCTTGACCTGCTGGGCTTTTCTGGCAGTGGTCTCACAGCTGGGAGGCTTTGCTGGGTTGAGGTCTGGGATGTGCTGTCCTGCTCTGCCACTGCCTGGACTTGGAATGTGTGAGCAGCCCTGGGAGAGCTGGCATCGTGCTTGGCTCTGGCATGTGTGCTGGGCTGGGAAAATCTGGAAATCAAGGGTGTTTGCAGTAGTTTTGAGCTCTAGGTGGGAGCCTGTAGGAGCATTTCTTGCACAGTGTCTCCCAGGGCTCATCCCATGTTCCTGCAGCTCTGCTCTGACTCAGCCTTGGCTGCCCTAAAGAGAGACTTTCTCCAGAGCAGGGCACTGGCCAAGACATGTGGAGCTGGCAGTGATCTGGAGCTGGCAGATGATAAACCAAGCAGGTAGGAACTGTCAGGAGCTCTGGGAAATTAGAGTGGAATATGTTTTTTTCCCTTTTTCAGGCATATGCCAAGGGTTCAGAAGGGGAGTACCTGGCACAGTATGATGGCAACTTACCCAGCTGCCCTAACAGGATGCTTTTGCCAGGAACCTTTGGACCTATTCTTCTTGGTGTAAATAAAATCAAATAAATAAAATACTTGTTACTATAAATAAAACTGAATGGGTATGATTACCTGGAGTCTCTGGATGCACCTCACACAGTCAGCATTTGTTCATTTCTCCCTCTGCAAGCAATTACTGGAGAAAGAGGGAACCATCCCTGTGCACAGGCATCAGCCAGGCAGCATGGAGGCTCATAATAACTTTCTTCTATGATAAAGGAGATATTTTTATAGTCTGAATTTTTTATTTTACCTTCCCCCTGGTGGGAGAGAATTACTGGTGACGATCGTTGGTAGACCAGCTCCTGTTGGGAAGCACTGAATGGAGGAAGGATTTATTGAAGGGAATGTGTGGCAAATTCCTTTATAATGCACTTCCCCCCCTTATTTAAAAAGGTTGTTTATAACTAAGAGACCATTAGCGCCCAGGAGGTAATTTTGTTGTAGCAGTGCGTTTATTGAATGAAAGCTTGGCAGTCCGTTTCTGGATGGAAGTCTTGGGAAGAGCTCCTGTATAATGCTGTACCTAAGCCTTTTTTTTTCTTTTCTTCTTTTTTCTACTTTAAATTGCGGTTGGTGCCATTCCTTCCCATGTAGTTTAATGAACAGCTTTGTGAAGTACATGTCAACATTTGAATTATGCTTTTCATTTACCATAGCCAGTTCCAGTCCTCTCCTTTCACCCCCGGGGTTTCTAGAAGGTTTCTTGACAAATCTCCCTTTTCACCCCCAGCAGCCCAGAGACAAAAACCCAGGAGCTCTTTTGTGTGCTGCTTGGCTGCTTTGCCTCAGTCACTGATGCTGTTAGAGAAATTTTGTGATTTTTGCTAAGGATACTAAAACTGGGGGGTGGCAGAACTGTGCTCTGAAGAGTCCTGGTTAGGTTATTGCGCACAGCTCTGCCTGTACTAAGGAGCAGTCAGAACTTATCAGTGTAAAACCTTCTACACCAAGGGAGTAAACAACACAGATTAACTGGTATGGGATGCTGAGCACTCAACATTGCTTGTGTAAAGTGGGGTTTGTTACTTCTGACTTGAATACTGACCTCATACTATGTTTAAAGAACCTGCCAATCTTTCCCCACTATAGCAGTTGAGAGATAAGAGAGAGAAGTGTATGGCAAAGACTGAGGATCATTGCAGGAGCAGTGTTCCTGTTTGGTTTAAAATAATCTTTCATGTGATCAAAGAAAGGGTGATGTGTTCCTAATTATCTCCACTGTAAAATCTTTTGAGCTGTTGCTGCAGGATGTCTAATCCAGAAACCTCTTTTGGTGATAAAAGTGGTGAGGGAAGGTCATGTGTATTTTGCATCTTGCCCCTTTTACCCTCCTTTTAGTTAAAGCATATTTGGTCTGGAATACACTGAGCTACCCAGGTGCAGAGGATATTACAGATTTCCATATTGCAAACCCTAATTTTAGCTTCACTCTGCAGGGTTCATGCCAATATTCACCCACTTGCATTTGCACTTTGGGTAGCACTCATTACACAGTGTGAGCTTCGCACATGTGCCACTCCTCCTGCAGTGGTGATTTGTGTTCCCACAGCCGAGCAGTGGGGTTTGCGTGAGGAAGGGGCTGGTGGGAGGATGCTCACAGCTGTGGATGTGTCCCTGCAGAGCACCAGGCTCGCTGCAGCCTAGCCTGTTGGAGCCAATTGGATGGGAGGAAGAGGAAGAGAGCTCTGTAATTCCCTTCTGCTCTTCAGTGAAGTGGAGAAATGGCTCTGCATTGCACGTTGTGCACTTTGACTGTGGAAGGACTCCCAGTCCAATTTGTCAAGGCAGAGACTTGACGTGAGTCCAAATGTACTTGACAATAGTCTCTCTGCTGTCAAAACCTCTCCTCCTCCTGTGATAAAAACACAGCTCCAAGAAACACTGCTCTCCTTCCTTCCTGTGACTCTTAAGAAAGGCTCTGCATCCCAGAGCTGCTCTGGGGAGGAAGTTTTTTCCTGGATTCAAAGCACTTACCCGTTTCCCATTAAAAAGATTTGACAGAGCAGCGTATTCAAAACAAGATAGCCACAGAGAATTTGGATTTATGCTTTCTTTAATTGGCCCACATAAGATTTTATTTACTGATAGTGTCTAAAGGGAGCTGTCGAAATATTACAGAGAGAGTGAGTGCGTCCATTGTGGTAATGTGCTTTTGATAAATGCATTATGGCATAGTTATGAAGTCAGGAAGAAGCCTTAATTACTGTTATGAAGCCATTAGAGTCTAAACCAGCAATCTGAGCTCTTGTTGCAATTGTGTTTTATATTTTTTCACTGAAGACTTCAGCACCAAAAAAAAGTGCTTGTTTTAGAAGGCAATTTATGCCTTTTATTTCCTTTGCCTTTTTAAAACGGTGCAAAAGTGACTGTGATAGCAGTGAGCTCCCTGGATTCACATAAATTAAAAAATCCCACAACCTTTGCACAGAGCATGTACGGGGAATTCATACAGGGAAGTGATGCTATATTACCTGCTGATTGTTTTCTTGTGTTATCCATATGGCATAAGCAGTTGCTGAGCTTGATTGTCCCATCATAAGGGAAAAAAAAAAAGAGGGAGAGAGGGCAGGATTGGTCTCCAGGAATCTCATGTAAATCTTCCTCTGGGGTGAGGGAAGGAGAAAGACTGGTGTTGGAAACTTCTTATTAATGAAAATTGCTTTGGGAGATCAGTCAGTGTTATAATAACCTACAGATGGGGTCAACAAATGGTCTGTCCCTGGAAGCCTCTGTTTTCCACATCAGCTGTTCCCCAGCTCAGCCAGAGTCTCACTTGGGTCTCCCCTGACAGCCACCACAAAGCAAATTATTTGGAGCTGACTCTTCTACCAAAAATACGTGGAAAAAAAAAATTTTGTTTTCAGATGTTTCTGATCTTTTTGTCTTTTAAGTTATTCAGCAAAAGGCTGTTTAATGTTCGCTCACCTGTTTTTAGTGCTTTGTAAATGTTCTTTGACTCTCGGGTAGCACATTATTTATAGCAGATGTTAATTTAATGGCGTGAACTCTGTTACCCTTCAGCATACAAGCATCTTAATTTCAAAAACAAAACTGACAAACGGGGTTGTAAATCAAAGGTTAACAGGCATAGCAACACGAAGGCATTGTTTGCTCTGCTGTTAAACTGAAACTGAGCTGCCTTCTTAAATGGAATATTTCTTTCGCGACAGGAAGGCAAAGTACAAGTTGTACTGTTATGAGAAAGGAGGAATGAATGTTACTTAGTGTTTTTCCAAAGCTGATTCCTTAAAATAATTGCAGGTGCAACACGGTAGCACTGATGGTTTTTACAGCAGCTGTGGGAAGCAGCTGTTGGTGCCTCTGACCACTCCATGCTGGCTCCAAACTCGCTCTCACTTGGCTTCACTCTGGGTTCTGACTCTTACCTGTTCCTTGGAATAGATTGCCTAGAGAAGCTGTGGCTGCCCCATCCCTGAAAATGCTCAAGGTCAGGTTTATGTGGCTTAGAGCAACCTGGGACAGTGGAAGGTGTCCTGCCCGTGGCAGGCAGTGGAATGAGATGAGTTTTAAGGTTCCTTCCAAGGCTGTGTGGCTTTCCTCTCCTTGTGCTTTCAGCATACTGAGCTGGGGAAGGTGATGATGGTAAATATCACTGCCATGTTTCCAAAAGCTGTTCGGTAAGATCTCTCACTGCAGCATCTGAAGTATTACTGGAAATATTCAGAACTGTTACAACAACACCTCTGGTGTAATTTTCCTTTCCCAAAAGTCTTTCCCTTCCCTTAATTTTGGGTGGAAGGCACTAATTCGAGAGATTCAGGTGTGAGCAAATGTTGCAGGCTCCTGAATCATGCAGCAGAAAGTGAGTGCTGAGACATTCCCTTTCCCTTCAGATGGCAACATTAATTCTCAGAGTGCACTGGTGCACTGCTGCAGTTATCATCATATCTGTGTATTTTCAAACTGAAAGTGCTTCCAGTTACGATGTTTGTCCTGATTGACTATTGTCAGAGGTGTTCTGAAATTTGGGTTGACTTCTTGAAGTCTGACACAACAGCATAAAAATTCTCAGTGTGCTACAGCTCTGTACAGTGACAACACTCCAGATTAACCCTAAGCATTACTACTGCCAAGGAGATAGGCTAAGTATTTTTTCCTCTCCAGAGTACTCTACACTGAATAGCTCTACAATTAAAATTGATGTATCTTTACCTGCTTAATCTAATACCTATTATTTCTTCTTTGTTTCAAATTTGAGTAGTTTGGGCAGTTCATACTTCAGAGATCTAATTTAAATGAATCTGTTCACAGCTGTAAGCCTGTAGATGTGTTAATCAGGTAATGTGAATCTCTAAAGAACTGCTGGAAGAGTCCAGAGAAACTAACGAGATGATTCCTCTGCTCTCCAGGTGTGGTTCTGTTGGATTGACATTGTTCCATTGGTCTCACCATCCTCCAGCACAGCCCTTCCACAATCGTGCGTGTATTTATTTATTCAGAGCATTTGGTGTCCATGTCTAACTTGCAGCCTGGTGCTGTTTGACCATTTTCTAGTTTGTTAGAATATTCCCCAGAAGGTGTCTGGCATTGCTGCGGCTGCTGAATCTGCATTTCCACTGACAGGGGCTGCCCAGCCTGTCCCTGCCTCAGTGAGGGGATTTTAACCAGTTCAGCTCTGCCCCTTGCAGAGTTTCCTGGGAAGTGTTTCAGCCCAGCTACACACGTTAGTAGATGTTGAAACCAGCCATTTATCTCCAGGCATTTGGGGCAAATGCCGCCAGAAAATGGCACAGGGGACAAAAAGTAAATTTGCCTTCTAAAATCCTTTCAGCTATTAACTATTACAGATATAATTAGAAACACAGACAAGGATTATTATCCTATAAATGCCTTTCTAGTCTGTTCTGCTTTTGTAACCTTTTTTTTTTCCATCTGTCATCCTGCCTTGCTGCTTTGTTTCTCCTTGCAGCCTGGCGTCTCCACCATCATGTCCCATTGCTGCCTCAGTGCTTTGCATTGCCTGTTTGCTTTTTCCCTCTATTTACGTCAGAGCTGTCGTCGCTTGGCTCTGCACTGGTGTTCTCGTGAAGCCACCATCACTCAAACAAATAGGTGGTTCTTATTGCTGCAGGAAAATGAAGAGCTGCTCTCTGCAATCATTCTCTCCCCAGGCTGCACGTCTTCCCCCTTTGCCACTTGGTAGATAAAGATTTTTGGAGTTTTTTGTTTTCAAAGTGCCTCAGAAAGTTGAAGCTTTGTGTAGGTGCTGTTGTGGTAGGCAGAATGGGTCCCTTGGAGCAGGGATGCAAGGTCTGTGCTGGAAAACCTCCAGGAGCTGCCTGGACACGGTGGGAAGGAAAGCCACTGCTTTCCTGTAAGAACATGCCCCAGTTTGCCCAAACCTCTAGACTGGGTGCCTGAGAGCCCCTGAGTGGGTAGGGGATGTGCCTCAGCCCCTGGAAGTGCACCTGAGCTCAGATGGCCAAGCCCTTCCCTGCCTGCACACTGTGGTGTCCTGGAGCACTGTAGAACCTGGGTGAGGAATCATCTGACATGGTGTGAAAGTGCTGACCTGAAAAACCCTTGTTAGGAACCACACAGCTTTTCCTCCCACAGGTGATCAACTCAGGCAGGACCTCTGTGGTGTGATTTTATATATGCACTTCCATATGCCTGTGCCAGTGAGAGCTGAGGGCGCTCAGCAGCTCCAGGACTGGGATCCAAGGTGCATGGGCTGGGGCACCCACTGAGCAATGGCAGCACCTTGTAAAACAAACTAACCTCCCCTAAAATCCATGCTCATAATTTCCCAGACACAGCTGAGATGCTCAGCCCTGCCCAAAGGGAGATCGATGGTGTGTTTCGACTCCCTGCTGCTTTCCGTGGAGGTGAGTGTGTTTATGTTATTTAAGGAGTTGGTACATAATCAGTCTTAAAATTAACTGCCTGCTTGTTGACTTGTCACCCTGTGAATGAAAACACATTGCTTGTAATTTGTTTGACATTATTCTGTCCTGTTGTCAGGCTTCTAATTACATTTAGAACATAACCCAGATGTCTGTCTGTCTCCTGTCTCTCTTTTTTTTTTTTTTTTTAATTATTACTATCATCATTATTATTATTAATCTTTTTTATTGTCAAATATGGAAGGAAGTATTTCTCTGAAGTGATGGAAGTCTATTTGCTCCTGTTTTCAGGAGATTAGTAGGTGGTTATAGGCTTATCTCTTAAAACTGTTCCTTTTAAAAGAAGGTGTCACGTTGGGCATCCAAAATTGACAATCCCTTGTGACTTTGGCCTGACATTCTTTGTGCTTTAGGGGTATTGAAATATGTTTCTCTCTACATTAAAGTGTTGGTCTAGGTACTGCTTTCTAAATATGATAGCATTGCTCACCTTATTTATTTTTAAAGAAGAGATAAATTGCTTCTGCTTTTAGAAGTTTAAAATATTAATGTATTTAAATATAACAGTGAAAGAGAGGCAAGGCAGAAGGGGTTGCCCTTTCAAAATGTGCACAAGTGAGCAATCTTTTATGGAAGCCATTGGATAAGCCTGTAATGCTCCTTGCCAGCAGTGGCTTTTGATGATTAGCAAAGGAAACTCAAGCTGCTCATTGTGAGGTTTTACTGCTCCAGCCCTATCCTGTAGGTTGAATTTTCCTTAAACCACAAGATTCTAAGCACCAGAACCACAGTTTTTTGTAGAATACTGGATCACCAATGTAACCAAGCCCAGTTTTCCAAAAGCATTAAGTCACTTAAACATCAAAGGGCTGCTACTTCCATAATGGGACTTCTGAACAATTTTCCTCTGTTTCCACTTGGAGAAAATCATGTTGGTGACTGGACAAGCTCCATTCCTATTGTGGTGTTTTTTTCTTAATTGACTAAAGTTGGCAAAGCAACAGGAGTTTGTGGTAACTGTTTTTAGGAATTGGAAACTTGACTCTTGGTCCCTGCTGACTTGGGTTTTTGGTATTATTGATCACCAGCTATCCTAGCTCTGAGCTGTGGAGGATTACTATTATATTTGGACGCTGTTTTCTTAGGCAAAAGAGGCAGATCTGGCTAGTTCCAGCAGGGAACAGATTTTTCTGTTCTGCAAAACCTTGTTCAAACAGAGTTCGTGGTAGGGGAGAAGGTGAAAGTGTATGAAAGGCACAGTGGGCTGCCATAAGAGAGAGAAACTGGGAAGAAAGAAAAGAAATAAAGCAAGTCTTCAATACAAGTGATACACGTGAGCCTTAGGCATAGACTGCAAATTATTATGTGGTCCCTGCCATTAGTACAAATACAGCCCTGATTTTTCCTCTGCATCCCAGCCAATGGGGTCTTAATGAAGGACAAACTATGCAAACAAATTTCCCTGAACCACTTGTGCCTCAGCTTGAGACAAGCTGTGTACTGTATCGCCTGTGTTGCTGCGTGTCGCTGTGATGGTGCTTTTTGATCTACTGCTGTTGTTCCATGGGGTCTGGGCATCTGTCAGTCCTGCCACCTGTGGAGAGGGCTCCTGGCTGTGCTGCCAAAGGTCGTTTGAGTCTGTAAAACTGCAGGGACAGAAACTCAACCTTGTTTTTTTATGATGGAAGAGTTGTTTCCCCAGAGGGACAGAACTGGTGGGCAGTGTTGAGTTTGGCTGAAATGCAGCTGGAGTTTGCAGTTGGGAGAGAGGCTGGAGAGGGGGGATGTTGTCGGTTGAAGTTCCTCTCTGATCCCTTCTTGCTTTTGTTGGCAGCCAGCAGTTAAAGGGGGAAAAGGCATTTCTGGCTCTGGGCATCTGGGCCCAAGCCTGGCTGCCACCTCATTTGGCCTCAGCTGCCTCTGAAGATCTTGGCCCTTATAGGAGCTGACAAACAAGAATGAATTGGTGACTCACCAGCACAATAATGTCAGAAATGCTAGTTTTATTTTGCTGTTCCTGCATGTTCTTCAACCTGTAACTGTTTTATGCATTTTTTTAGCCTCAAGAGAGGCTCTTGTGTCCATGTGCAGCAGAGGATGAAAATGCAGAGTGGGTGCTTTTGGAAGAAGAGTCTCTTTGGTGCAGTGGGACCCTGCAGGTGGATGGCTTGGCTTTCGCCAATAGAGGGAGGATTGGCAAAGCCAATGGTTTTAGTCCAAGTAGTTGATGGAGCAAAACAGGGTTTTTCTAAAGGTCTGGTGTTTGGTTTTGTCTCTTGTTTTTTCTCCTCAAGCATCACAAGACAGAACTGTGTTACCTACCTATATTTGAGTTCAGGAAAGCTCTATGTGTGTTTTCACAGGTTGGGGCTTAAAGTGACAAGTTAATTCTTGGACTGAGGGGGAGAAAAATCCTTGGAACAGCAATGAAGCGATGTCAGTTTTGGGGAGAGGGTGAAGAAAGATCTTCACAGAAGAGGAAAAATATGCTAATTTATAGTTTAGCTAATGAAGTAAGAAGTTAAGAAGATATAACAACATACATTTCTTGAGCTGTCTTGTATTTATTAGTTGCTGTGTTCAGTGAGCGTGGTTTCCAGTGGGTATGGCTTTTCTTCAGTGATGAAAAGTTATCTTAATAAATTAAGGGATTTATTAGCAGGAGCCATGTGTTTTGCAGCCTTCAGCCAGGTCCGGCTCTCAAGGACGTGTGAACCCCCTCACATTTCTCTTTGAGCATAGAGAGAATTGGGCATTGCTCCCCTGTGTGAGCACATCACACAGGTCCCTCCTCAGCTGTGGGGACTTTGTTCTGTCCCTTGTGACAATATGTTCAGTGTCTAAACTGTATGGATTGTGTGTGTGATTTTGGTTTGGGTTTTTTCCTTAGTTTGACTTTCCTTCTCCTTTCAGCCATACTTTCTTATTGTTCCACAGTAAGCTTGGATACTAATCATATGGTATTCACCCTCTCCCACTGTGACAATAACAGCTGCTTGATAATTTTTTGTAAGAATTTTACCTTTATAACTGCAGCCTTCCAAAAAAACCGACCAAAAATACCCTAAAGAACCCAAGCTATGAAAAACCCAATAAGGCTTTGAAGAAATGTCAGTGTCATTTAAATATGTAACACACACACGCTCAGGCTTTCTCTCTGTACCTGCTGTCTAATTTCCCTTCTCTCAATAGCTCTGACTAATGCTGGGATCCTTCCCTGTTGGAGCTCTGCTATTTGTGAATAGAGCAAGTCCTGTCTGTAGGCTCGTGAATGCTTGGAGTACGCAGAGCGCTCAGATTAACAATGTGCATAAATAGAGAGCTGAAGAATCGAGTCCTCAGAATAACAGCTGGGAAGAGATAACCCTTTTGAATATGTGATGAAGGAAACAGCTTTTCTTTGGCTGCTGGCCCCACTGAGGGCAAGGGTGTGTTTCTGTTGCAGGACTTGCCATGTGGACTCAAGTTCAGCACCCAGAGATGATCCTCTCATGAATTCTGCTGATCTTACCAGGGTGGTTTTTTTAACTGGTGCTGAGGGCTCTTGCAACAGAAATGGTGATTTGTTTTCCTTCATAATCATAGAATGGCTTGGGTTGGAAAGACCTCAAAGATCATCTTGTTCCAACCCCCTGCAATGGGAAGGGGCACCTTCTATTGGACCAGGTTGCTCCAAGCTCTGTCCAGCCTGGCTTTGTACACTTCCAGGGATGGGGCAGCCACAGCTTTTCTAGACAACTTGTTTGGTGCTGCTGAGTGAGTTATCCTGCTGCTGCTGTACTTTCTCCTCTACAACAGGCTGATTTGCAGAGTAATCCTTAGTGCACTCTTTTGCAAAAGGCTTGTAGAACTGGCTCTGTCTTCGACACAATTATCTCTAATGCTCTTCCTCCTCTTACTGCAGCCCTCCTGTGTGTGCTCACCAGATGTTCACATCACACTTCATGTTCCCCTGTATTGCTGAACTATAAAGGAGAAAACAAGAGTGCTGTTAACCTGTGTAGTGCTCCTTTGGAAATGGAGAGCTGCCTCTCCATGCTCACCAGGAGGAGAGAGCAAAGCTGCACCTATATGGTTTCCTGACAAAGGCTTCAAGTGCTTTGCAGTCCTTCAGTGGAAAAAAATCGTGGGAGCACAATGCTGTTGCTTATTTAATTACTGTTACTACCTAGTGCGTTTAGGGCAGCATTTTAAGTGTAACTGGCATAAGGGATTTGCTAAACTCATTACTTGTTCTGCTTGTAACAATTTCTGTGTCTCTCTGTGCCCTTCTTGGGGAAAATAATCCACTTAAAACATCTTGAAAGAAGGGGTAGAGAGAGCCTGCTGAGGCTAGGGCAATTCAAAGTATGTGGTGGTGATGTTGATGCTCATTTTCTGCTGTGTGTCTGGAACTACTGTTAGCATAAAAGATTTTATACACTGGTTTCAGTGCAGAATAGGCATAAAAGTGCCCTTAGCTGTGTTTCCAGGAGGCAGCTGATACACAGACCTTATCTCTGTAACATTTCAGCAATGATAAGGCATCTGTAGCTCTTTCCATGACACAGTTTAGTAAATCCAGCAGCAGCCCTTTGCCTGTCTGACTCGCAGAGAAGATGTGGAGCTGCTTTTTGACTTTACTGCACAAAGTGGTGTGTAATGAGCTCTGTAAAATCGGGTCATTTGTCTAGTAAGTGTGAACTCTGATTTCAGTCTCTCTGGCCTCTGGCTGCTCTGGTTTAGTCTTCCTTGGTCACCCTTGCTGTGAAGGATCTGCTTCACAGCAAGCACAGGGGCCATATGTATCACCTTTTGGTTCTCCCTTTGCACATATCTTGTGTAGATGGGAGAAATGTGCTCCTGATGTGCACAGCTGCCAAGGAAATTCAGACCTGAGTGGGAGCAGTGGTATCTCAACTTGGTCTTGGGCTGTTCTCGTGCGTGTGGTGATCACACTGCAGTAAAGATCAGTATCTCCACGGGATGTTTCTGGGACTGTCACGAACTGGTGCAGCTCCATTATTAATGCTGACCTTTTCCCTGGCTGATGAGACATCCATCTGCAGTATCCACTGCAGAGGCTCAGGAGAGCAGCATCCTGATATCTGCTGTCAAAAACGGTCCCTTTTCCCCTCGTTGTGAACTGTCTCTTGTGATGTTTTCCACATGGCAGCCCCAAGTATGTAAAGACGTGTGTGTTGTCTGTGAACACAGCTGCTGCTCTTGACCCATCTGCCAGGAATTCTGCTCTTCAGACACAGCTTGCTTCCTCCTGGTGTCTGTCTCCCTGTTCCATCAGAAACAAACATTTTAACACAGCTTTGCTAAATGCAAAAGAATAACACACTCGCCTTTTAAGGGCATGGTTCAGAGCATGAATGAATCCAAGGATGGGCTGAATCTCCTGTCAAATGGGTGTTTTAGTTTGGACAACTGTATAAAGTAGTTGTCGCTGTGGAAAAACTCTTCTTCCACTGCGTAAAAATTCTCTAAGCAAGTGTGTCTGGGCAGTGCCAAACCTGGTTAGTGTAGGGTGAAGCTTCTTGAGAGTCTCTGTCCTTCTTGCTCAAAAGAACACCGAGTCCATGCTTCATCTTAAATTGAGTATTGCTCTGCTACGTGAGCTTTCTCAGCAGCACAACCAGTATTGGTACAGGATATAAACCAGCAATTTGTTTTAGTATTATAAGGGGGGAACAAAGAAAAAAAAGCTAAAACCCCTCAAACACAAAACAAACTTAAGAGCAAGCTGCTGTTAAAACACCTGCTTCTCACCTCTACTAAAAGGGGCACATAACTGAATTACAGAGGGCCTGGATCATGCAGTCAGGAGTCTTTCCACATCATGGTCGTCGTGCTGCCAACGGTGTGCTCACGAGATGTCCTCTAATCCAGTTAGAAGTGCTCTTCCAGGAACCATATCATTATAGAGTTGGAAATTCTGGAAGCTGGCTGGACGCAGTAATACAGGAGAGCTACTGCGCTCTTTCCTTCCTCGTGCTAAAAATGTCTCTGGAATGAGCCATGTCCTGCTCTGGCTCTGCTCCTGCTGGCTGGGCAGAGCAGCCTCTGAAGGGCTCCTCTCCCCTCCTGCTGCCCTGGCTCTGGCTCCAGGCAGTGGGAAGGGCTCTGCAGAGCTGGACGAAGTCTCCTGTGTCCTGCTGTGCCCCTCTGCCCTTTGGGACTACCTCACTGATGAAGTGATTGGTTCTTCTTCACCATCAGAAGAACTCACTCTTGATTTTTTTAATCCCAGAAGTTAAATTTTTAATGTAGATGGGTCTGCCATAGCTGGTGTTGCCTCTGCCTGGCTCTTAACCAGGAGAACATCTGATTGAGGTTGAGCTTTCTGCCTTACAGGCTGTGATTTGATGGGGAATAGGGACAGGCACAGGAGGAAAAGAGGAAAATTAGCTGCAGCTAATTTTTTTTTTTTTTTTAAACTGTGCTGTGCTATGGACAGACTGCTTGGCCACTCCTGGCATTTGGTAAGTGTGTGCCCTTTTAAAGAGGATCATGTTTGAAACTGGAGTAAAGGTTTCCAAAATTCCTCCCGAGCTGCAGTCCTTCCTGGGAAGGAGCAGCATTGCAGGACAGGCAGTGAGTCCAGGGGAGCAGCCTTCCATCCCTTGGAAGAGCTTCCCTGGTGTGAGCTCCCTGCAATATGATGTTGGATCTGATGCTGCCGTGTCCAGAAGACATCTGGGCCTTTTTATTGTAATCATGTTTGTGCATTCAGACCAATTTTGATGGTTATGAAGGTTCAAAAAAATCCCAGAGATCTTAATAAGCTAATTCAGTAACTGTTTGTAGCTTTTGTTGTTCCTCTTTGTTGTGAGGACAGAACTGGTTCATGCTGATGAGTGCTGCATGAAAATTATATTATTAGTAATTACTGGTAATTTCTTGTCTGGAAGCTTCAGGTTTGTGGGAGCACTTGAATCCATTTGCTTCTGTATTCCCTCTGGCTTGGCCGTAGCCTCTCACAGTACCTCAGGACACTTGGGCAGTTCCCTTTCCTCCATGGTAACTTCTCACACCAGTTCTGGGTGGCAAAAGCAGCTCCCTCTCTGTCCTGATGTTAATTTTCTGTCCAGTCAGGGCATCACTGACATGTTGAGGTTCCCCCCAAGTGAAGGGAGCAGCTCCAGCCCCAGCTCACGAAGGATGACAGTGTAGGGTGATGCCTCAGGGACGAGGGGGAAGCCAAAGGACCAGAATGTGCTTTTATATTTTCCCCTTAAAATTGTAATTTCATTTTAAATGTGCTGTGGTAATACCGACGTTTTTGTCAGCTGGCAGAGCGAAGGATTAGTCATAGAGGTTTGTTTTGTTTTCTTCTAGGGAAGCTGGCAGAGAGGTAGAAAGAAAAAGGTGTACCATTAAACAAAAATCCCTGGAAAAATAACAACCCTAAACCACCAACTTTTCAAAGAAAATGACAGTATTGCTGTATTTGCTCTTTATGGGGAACATCACCTGGCTATGGTGTCTCAAGTCCCTCTTTCAGATTTAGATTAGGGATGTTTCTGATTTTTGAGTTGTGCATGGAAACATGCAATGGAGGTAATTTTACCTGGCTTAGCTAGGGAAGTGGGAATAAATGGAAGTACCGCTTATTAGTTCAGTTTGAGAGTTACTTTTTTTCCTTGTACCAAATACTGAGTTTTTTTCTTCAAAGATCATCATTGGAATAGAAACATTTTTATCCCTCTCTTAGCCTGAGATTAATAGAGGGAGACTTCTTAAAAGCTGTATCTTCTGTTTTGATTTGGTTTCCAACATCCTAATTACTTCTCCTTCCAACCATGCCCTCTGTATCTGTTTTCCTTTCATCTTCCCGACTCTGATTGGAAGTAGCCTTGGACCAGAAGAGAAGGAAATCTTTGCTGTAGGTGAGATAAGCAGTATTTGCAGAGGAGGAGGGCTGGTGTCTGGCACCTTTCACAGGACCTACAGCCTGGGAATGCTTGGGGATGCTTGGGAACACAGCTGAAGGTGGGACAGCCACAGGGTCATCTCAGACAGCTCTGGCAAGGGCTGGTGGTTTGAAATTTGCCTGGGAATAAATAGTAAGTAAACTCTGGGATATACTTGGTGAGGCAGTTCCTTCAGATGTTCCAAGCTCTTGTGAAAGGAGCAAGCAGAAAAAGCAGTGGGGTTTTCCTCTTTTTTAATTTTTTTTCTAAGCTGTAGTAAGTTTATCTACATTTTCAACCTGTTTGTTTAGGTTTAATGTGAAATCCTAATGACCAGCTATTCTTAATAAACACCTGATTCCTTACTGGTTGGAGATGCTGACAGGGTGGGGGCTCTGGGGTCTAAGCCTGTGGCTCCTGTGTCCATAATCAGGTGGCAGCAACTTCGATTCCTTGTGTCAGCATCTCTTCATGACTTTTTCCTCAGGAAGGTCAGTTCAGCTAAAGAGTAAATAACTTGTTCCCTGGGCAGTGGGCTCACAGTTCAGGTTGAGTTTATATTTGTAGCTTTGTTTTGAATTTTGTTGTTATTGGCTAAAGAAATGCTTGTGCTCTTCTGGGGCTCTGTGAACTCAGCTGCTGTGGTGCCCTTCAGTGCCTCTGGATTTGGAGTGGGAGGAATGCTTGTTATTTTGTGTGATGGAAGAGCCTGTCTGTTTTCAGACTCCGAGATGTGTAAAACCTTCAAACACCAAAATATTGGCAGGGTGATTTTCAACTTTCCTCTCGTCCAGATAAGGAATGGGAGATTTGCTCCGATTTGTAAAATAATTTCTCACGGGTTACTTCATGTAAACACTGATGGGGTTTTTTAATGAATTGATTCTCCTGCTGCCCCCTCCTCCCCCTGGGGAGAGATCTTTAGCAGCACATGGAAAATGTGACTGACCCTTAAAGGTCAGATTCAGTCTACCCTTCAGCTTTTCTTATCCTGCTTGTCAGACAACACAACTTATTTGCTCTATCTCCTGTCCAGATCTGTGTTTTTTTCTGTATAACTAATTTTTTTTCTATATGTGAATTTTAAACTGAATTTCTATAAAATATGGTGGCAGTAGAGCTGTTCTCTGAACAAAATTTACTGTGTTTTACAGCTTCTGCTGATCTTTTTTTAGTTTCTTGCTACGGATGATATTGATTGGAGTACAGCATTTTTATGCAGCTGAAAGGAAAGGTTATGCTATTACAGATTATATTTTTTTAAAGACTGTTTTACAGTAATAAACACATACAGGCAGTGCTTACCCAAACTCATTATTTAGTTTAGTTAGAGCTGTAAAACCTCTAACAAGATAAACCGTTTAACGTATTGACTTGTTAGTGTCTTTAGCCCTGCCTTTGATGGCGTGGTAGTTAGAACATATATTTAGAAACTAATTCCTGAAAAAACCCATCCGTCAGACTAAAGTGTTTTTCAAGACCCGAAAAACAATCCTGTTTTTTGTTTTTCCTATGCAGAAAATCATGTGCTCTGCATGAAAGATGCTGGTGGTAAAGCTTTGGCTTTCCAAGGGGAAAAACAGGCAATGGGCTCATAACATCCCAGGAGAGTGAGATTCACGTGGCATTGCTGCTGGCATGGAGACTCAGATGAGCAGAAGCGTGTTGGTGTCCAGATTCACTTCCCAGCCTCCTGGATTTTGGGTTGGCTTTTATTTCTGGCTTCCATAGTACAGCTGAGGGGTGTGCAGTCAATTGAGCTTAGCATCAGGCATACTGTGGATGTTATTCCTCTGTCTGGAAGGGGTTTGGAGATGCATCAGGCATCTCAGGGAATGATTCAGTTTGTAACAAACAACCTCTTCCCATGCATGTTTGTGCTTCTCCTGGCAGAGCTGACTTGCTTCTGCCAAGCAAGGAATATGACTGGTTTTCCAGAACATGAGCACAGCATCCTGAGTGATTTAAAAGCCATTGCTTAGCATTCCTGTCTTTTTTTTTTTTTTTTTTTTTTTTTTTCTTCTTTTTTGCTCTTTTTGCTGTCACACAAAAACACTTGCCTGGAGTAGGGAAGCATGTAATGGAACATTTAAATTTTCAACTTTTTTTTTCTGGGAGTGGCCAATCAGCTAATTAACTGAACATGTATGCTCTTTGTAGTAGGGGTAGTGGGTCTTTTCCTGGATTTTGTTTTTTCTACAGGGATTTACATTTGACTGAAAGAATCAATTGCTTCTCTTGCACATTCCAATATTTATTTGCTAACTGGTCCTGCTAGTAAGAAAAATGTATGTTCTGAAAGGCTTTACTCACTGTAAGAAAAAGTTAAGGAAGTTCCTTTGTTTCTAGTGACACTTAACGACAAGAACTGTCCCATTAGTAACAGGGAAGAAAGTTGGTTTTAATACCCAACAGCTTTTTCCTCTGTAATACCACTACTGGGAATGTGTGGTTATTCCCATCAGGCAGCCTGAAAGATCTGAAAAAAAAAGTTCTATTGGCATCAGTTGGGTGTTACCTTTGTTAGCCATGAGTGCCTGAGCTGCTGGAGAATTGGGGAGGAACTTGCACATGTAGATTGCTTTCACCAGAATTACAGATTTCACCATGTGTATTTTATCTTGTCAGTTTTTTGAGGCTCTTCTCTTTTCCCACTGTGGTTTCTATGGGAATGTCACGAGTTTGGGTGGTGTGTGTAACCTTCTCAACTGCAGCACAGTCTGTCTCTGTATTGCTTAACTTTTGGGGATTTTTTTGGTGCTTGTTTTGTGCTGCAGGATGGGGGCAGAGGTTGTTTGACATTAACTCGGGGTGCAAGTTATACAGGGATGGCAATCAAAGGGATGATTTCTCCATTGTCTCAAGGTGAAACAATTAAGTCAAAAAGCTGCACAAACTGATGTTTCCACACAAGCTTGAGGATGGACCTTTACCATCCCCAGTCCCCTGGAGTGGGATGCAAGCTGAGAGTGATCCAAAAAGTGGGAAAGTTGATTTGGGGAGTGAAGGAGTAGAGGGGCTTCTGTACCTGACCTCAAGAAGGGCACTATTGAGTGAAAGGTTTGTCTCTACCACCTCTTTCAGAACAACTGGTATGTGCTAAAACATCTGAGGGACCTGGGAGTGTTCCTAGCCCTGGGCACAGCACTACATGCATTTAAAAATAAAAACTGCTGACATTCCTTTCAGCTGTCCTTAGTGTGAATCAAAGCACTCTGGTTTCCAGTATTTCTCAACACTGACAACACCAGGCTGGGCAGCAGAGATATTTTAGCCCTGCATACAGGATTAGTGGTGTCTTAGGGAGGAAAATCAGGCACCTTGTGTTCCTGCAAATGAGCAATTTACTGTTCACTGAAAGAAATCTGGTATTGCCTGGCGGATGGTTCTGTGTTGTACAAGGCTTTTGATCTGGAAATCCTGTCAATCATCTGCAAGCTGAAGAGCTGGAAGAGGGTTGTACTTGCTGGTAACTTTGTGCTTCATCTGCTCTACCAGCTCAGGGAGCTTCTTCTGAAGACTGTTCGGTGCAGATTGTCTGAGTGTCTTTGGGTGTAAGAGCTGAACTCCAAAGGTTTAAAGGAATTTAGTTAACTAATCCCCTTCCCCTTTTAGAATGTGATAACTTAAGCTTCAGTCCTAGGGCACCCCAAACCCTAAACAAGGGGTTCAGGTGGGATTTTGGAAACAGTTGCCTGTGCAAATACCACACTGCTGTTTTTTCTGTTTTTAAAACCTCCTTATGCTCCATAGCTTTCTTCCTGGGTGCTCCCATTGCCCTTGGTCTGGCAGCATTTCTGAAGTAAGAGGTGTTGGGCCATTTAGGGTGAAAGATGCAACAAGAACACAGTAAATCATCCCCTTTGTCCTTGTCCTGGGATCACCCCTTGTGCTGCACCCCAGTGCATGTTGGTTTGGGTGGAGAGAGTGGAGGAGCCTCTCCCAGGAGGGTTTTTGTAGCCAGTCATGGAAATGCTCTTAGAGAACATTGCTGGAGCTGTGGATAGAACTGGAAGTATTAATGCAGGCTTTTACCACATCATTTTAGCAAACCATTTTCTCCAATAAATGTGACAAGCTAACCTGGGCCTTCCAGAAGAATTTGTCCCTGAATCCTGCAGGAGCTCAGTGCAGGGAAGTGTTAGGGAGGCTGACACTGCTGTTTTGGAAATCTTGGAGGTGATTGCCAGGGAGAGGAATATGAGAAAATTACTTCCTTCTCCTTCAGATGTGGCCAATTTGTAACTGGCTAATCTGATTATCTCATCTTTCCTGGGATGACAGATGGGACAGATAGCTGTGCTCTGCTCAGTTGGGTCCTTTTGTGCTAAAGGAGCACATGACCTTATTTTGAAAGAGTAAACTTTCAAATTTACTTTGCAGGAATAAATACTGTAAAGAGAAAAATGCAGCTTTCTCTACTCTGCCCTGTGACAGGCTTCAGAAATTTGTCCATTATTCTGTAAAACAGTGTAGTTACAATCCTGTCTATCAGCATGGAACTGGAAAATATTTTCAGCTCAAAATAAACTCCACAAAGAAAATAGCTTCCATGTGATTCCGTATTCAGAGGAAAGCTACTGGACTTTAGTCCTCAATAAAGATTCCAGCCAAGTTTGGTGCTTTAAAGAGCAGTGGTGGTTGTCCTAAATTTGACTTTACCAAGTCCACTGTCCTGCATAGCCCTTTGCTTTGGTCAAGTCAACAGAGCAAGTTTCATGTTGGCTTCTCTTTGTTGCTGGTGCTTTGAGAGTGGCTTCAGTGGTGTGAAATGCAAGGAAAACTTTCCAAAATGTAATTATTGAGCCATCACTTAGTTGGCAAGTCATTT
Organism: Entomyzon cyanotis; assembly: GCA_024500445.1. Taxonomy (NCBI): domain Eukaryota; kingdom Metazoa; phylum Chordata; class Aves; order Passeriformes; family Meliphagidae; genus Entomyzon; species Entomyzon cyanotis. Next base: position 2,427,871 of record JAKEPQ010000852.1, read on the forward strand.
TCAAAGCTTGCCACAGTCCTTTTGTCCTCTTTATCATCGCTGGGCAAAAATGCATTAACCTGTGCTTGAGAAAGCAATGATTTGCTTGGTTTTTGATACAGTCAGACCTATTTATTTTGTCAGTGGGAGATGCTTTTAATGTATTTAGCAGTAAATCATCCTGAAGCCAGGTCTCTGAACAGCCCTTGCTCGTGTTCTTTCTCCTGATGGAGCTGTCAGGATGTTGTTGCTGAATTTGCAGAGGAGAATGGCCATTCTTTCTTTTCTAATTTCAGAGATCAACAGGGATCAACTGCATTGCATTTTTAGAAGCAGCAATTCTGGTTAGTTTGGAACTTGGAAGTTTTCTCTCCCATTAGCTAATTAGGACTATTATACTCTATTGTCATTATTGTCACTCAGGGTATTTTTGAGAATTAAGGGTGAAAAGTGACTGTATAAAATGAAACTCATCAACGAGGCTCCCCGAGCCTATTGTGAGTCACCCTTGCTGATTTCAGTGACAAAAATAAATCTTCTGTTACAACTGTTGACTCCTGCAAGCCCTGCAGTTACTCATAGCAGGAGCAGGAGCTGGTTTGTGCCTTGGGAAGAGCCACTGTCACCAACATGTGGCCAGAGAGGCATCTCACCCATGGGTGGCTCCTGTCAGCCAGGCTCTTTTCTTTCCACTTGTATACTAGGATAAATTGTGAAATTTTCACTACCTCTTGGATTGTTTTGATCTTTATCAGTTTTATCAAAAATGCTAAAGCTGAATAGTGCTGTCCTGAGGAAGGAGGGATAGCTGGTTCTTGGCAAAAGCTTGTGTTTTAGTGGGAGAACAAAGGGGATGATGAGGTCCTTGATTTACATAATTATTGATGCATTTTCGTTTTTTTTTTAAACTGAAAGCATAAATTGCACACCTGAGCAGCTGAGATAATCTAGCAGTGGTCTGTGTAATTAAAAAAATTGTTAGCAGGTTGTCACTAAAAGTATGGATTGTTAGTGCTGCCATTGCTTATGCTTTGCTTTTCTTCCTTGTAATTATCGTGACCGGTATTTTTAGGGCAGCTTTGCAGCTTGTCTATTTTCTCCCAAGTTGGCTAAAAATGCTGGTCTCACGTGACATGATAAATATTCTCTTGGAAACCAGTGCTGTATATATCCTGAACTTCCTGTTCTGCTGATGTCTGGATTCATTGCTTAAAATTGCAGCAGCAGGAGGTGGAGGAAAGGTGTCCCTTGTTATTGAAGCCTGGGCATGTGGCTGTTAATGGTCTTAAGAGTAGCTTGAATGGTCTTTGCAGATAAATCTTAGACTGGAATGTTTTTGTTTGCTTTAGCTTTTGGGTGGTATTAGCCTTAGTTGTAACCTCTTTCAGTTTCTGTTATCTTTTAATAAGGACTTCCTAGAGCTCTGATTGTGCAGTGAAATCCGTGCAGAATCCATCTGTGGCTGCAGCAATGAGGCTGACACAGAGCACGGGGCTGCTGTGCTGCTCTTGTGTGAAGCTTCTCCACTCTGTGCTCAAACAGGTTGAACACACCCACCCAGAACAAGGTGTCTGCTTGTGTGTTACCTGTGATGACAGTGCTTAACCTGAAAACTCAAGGTTGCAATGGGAAGCTTCTGGTAAAATTGTTGTATTTCCTCTTTTCAAGGACACGCTCCAATTCCATGCAGGCTGTGAGGTGCTGGTGGGTAATCCTTGGGTGGAAAAGGTATAATTTGTGAGCTCTTCCAGACAAAGTACAGCTCAAGAACGAGCCTTTGAGCAGCATTGTTTAGGTTGATCCCAAGGTGTCCTGCCTGGCTCTTGCAGGAGCTGGCTGTGCATGCTGTCACTGCTGGCATTGCTGGGAATGCTGCTTCCAAACACCCTCTGGAACCCGTGAAAGACTAAGGCACTATTTGTGTTATTGATTTCTGGACTTTGCTGTCATTCAGGATTTTTTCGCTTACCGACAGAAGCAAAATAAAAGCAAATCTGTGGAAGAGCAGAAATGGAACTTTTAGGCTAATGAAGCTGTATTGTGTCTGACAAATGGGTGGCTAATCTGCTGGAGAAGGGGGAGGGTTGTCTTTTAATGAGAAGTTATTGCATGTTGAATAGCTGTTAAATTGCTGTATTAATAAAGTGGACAATGCTCTCTGGCTTGTCTCCTTAAAGTATTCTTTTAATTGAGAACCCCCTTTAATCCATTCTTTTAAAAATTAATTAACATTTTGTAAAACACTTCTTTGACTGTGGTGGCCTGGTTCAGATTAAATTGGGGTTATGTCATGACTGCTTCCTTATGTACTTTAGCTATAATTTATGGACTCAGTGGATAACACTAACTTCATATATAAGAGCTTAACACTTCTAAGAACAAGACTAATGGGCTGATTTTTTTGGTCACAGTGCTTTGAATTGGCAGCAAACAGAATAGAAATGAGATGAGAAAACAGGGTCTGGTGCCTGGAGTAAGAACTTTGATATTATTTTCCATTCAGCTCCTGATTATTTTGACTGTGAGCCAGCATTTGCAGTGAATTTTGCACTAAACTATCTAAACTTTAGTGTCCCTCAGATGTTGCATTGCTTGCAGACTGCAGGTAGCTTTTATTGCAAAGACTAGTTGTCCTTTTTTTCGTGCCATGTTATGATCAAGTTGGAATGTTGAAGTCCTTTGGCTCTTCCGTTACACTTTGTGGATATTCTAAACCCTCTAGCTTTTGGTGGTTTTGACGTTTTACCTGCCAGTTCTGAGATGGTGTCCCTCAGGGCCAGCAGACACGTGTGCTCTGGATGTGGCTGTCTAAGAAAGCCCAGCTCCCAAATCAGGTCACTGTTTACAAAGCAGGTTTATGTCAGATATAAATACAGCTGTAATGCCCTTTAGCAAAGGGCGTGTGGGGCTGTGCAGCACTCCTGCAATCCGAGAGCTGACAGAGCTGGCTCAGCCAGGATGGAGAAATTCCCAAGGTGTGAAACAACTGGCCATGGTGGGAGCTGTGAAGCCAGGACAGGGAACTGCACCACTGGGTCAGAGCCATCCCTGAAATCTGAACTGAGGGGGTTGGACACTTTCTGCTCTCTGCTTTGCTTCCTCAGCTGGTGTCAGGCTGGAACAGGGTTTCCATCCTGTGGTGCATCTCACAAAAAGGAAAATTTTGTGCCTGAACCCTTTGTGAACTTGCTTTTGTAATGCTGTCTTATAAGGGACACTTCAAAAAGAGCACCCCTGAAACAATTTGGATATTTGTTGGGGAACAAAGGAAAAGTTTATTTGATGAATGGTCCTTGGAAGTCAGGAAACAGATTTTGTTACTTTTAATTTACTTTAAATTGCTTACTTTTGACTGCATATACATATGTGCAGTATGACACCTTGTTCCAGGATACCCTGATGGACTTGTGAAGCTGAATTTGTAGTTGGAGGAGGTGGTTGAAATCCCATTTAATCTCAGGAATAAAACCACATGAAACTCCATGAGTCCTCAAGGAATGTGAGAATTCCGCCCTTGGGAAAGCTCTCTGCTTGCTTTGTCAGGCTGAAACCACAATATGTGCTCTATGGCTGTTAAATGCTTTGATACATTCAGAAATTTTCTCTAGGAAAGAGAATTTTTTCCTGGAGAGAAGTCTGACCTAAGCCAGATTTTGGGTTTCTGAAACTAGTGGTGTTGAGAAAGGCTGTGGGAGGGTTCAACAAAATCAGTCAGAAGAAAAGGCCAAAGGATTTGCTTCAAAAATTCTTTCACTTTTTTTTCTTGCAGAATTGTTCCAGTTATCAGGGAAACTGAATTGGCTTGAGTTACCCCACTCCCTCCTCTATTTATAAAAAATTGTTTTGTAGCAAAATTTGAATCCAGTCTTGAATCTGCTCTGTCACCGATTCTTTCTTGGATGTTGGACCAGATAATTTTTCTCCTTGTGTCTCAGTTTCCCTGCAAATGAGGGATAATGATGGCTGTCCTTGAGGCCAGGGCAGAGCTTTAATGCATCCCTCAAGCCCTGGGAGCTGCTGCAAGGAGCACGGCTGGGCCCCAGCCAGGCACTCCTGTGGCTCTGCTCTGGGTGGGTGGCTCAGAGAATGTTGTTTCCTCTTCTCTTGCCAGTACCTGCATTTGTCTCTTTAGGCACCACTCCTGCCCTTGCCTTGGGTGAATTCATCATTTATTATGATTTTTTTTGGATGGGGCTTGCAGGTTTCCACCTGGGGCTGTTCAGGCTGGCTGGGGGTGCTCATGTTCCTTCCAGGTGCCATTTCCTTTCCCTTTTTTTTTCCCTTTTTTTTCCCATTTCTTTTCCCATCTCGCATCTTGTTTCACACCAAGTCTGCAAAATGCTGGAAATAATTAAATTGCGGGTCAGGAAAACCAAACAAATGCAAGACTACACACCTGGCCCTGAGTTTAATTTAGAGAATGGTTTGGAAATACTGTGTAGAAACCTGTAGTAATTTGTGTTCAGGGAAGGTTGTGCAGAAGTTAAATACATGGAGGTGCAGGTGGTGTCCCTATGGGAGACCCTGTGGCACTCTGGGCAGCACCATCAGCCTCTCCCAGCCTGGTTGTGTCTTGGCACCCACAGATTTTATTATGATTGACTTCACTGCAGGTGTCCTTTGGGTTGTATTTTTTATGGAGTGGGCAGAGTGGGGAAGGAGTATGTTGGGTTTTCCTGGAGGAGGTGAGAATTTGGGATGGGGGTAACACCTGGCAGTATCCCTGGGCTCTCTCATTGCCTGAACTGGCTATTGCATCCTGGTTTGGAAGCAGAGGTCCTGAGGATTGTGGAGGTGCAGCTGTGATCCCCATGCAGCAGCTGGGTCTGGGGCAAAGCCAATGCTCTGGTCCCATCAGCACCTCCCCAGGGACGAACCTGGAGCTGCCTGTCCCACAGCCCTTGAGCTGGGACTGTCCAAGGGACTTAAACCAGAAGCTTTGCCCTTCTTTAGACTTCTCAAAAAGGGATAAGGGGCAGAAATGACCCAGCAGTTTGTTAACCCAGACTAAAGGAGAAATGGAGCTGGTCTGGCACTTCAGCCTCCTCTGCCTCAGCTGGCAAAACTGCTCAGCTGGAAACACCCTGGATCTGCTCAGCTGGAAACACCCTGGAACCCTCTAAATGGTGTGGGTGGTATTTAGAGGCTGGGTGTTCCATGTTGTGGTTAGCATTAAGGATGATTTGCAAAAGCAGTAAGATGTGATGGTTTAAAAATGCACCATCACTCCGTATGTGGGATGTGGAATGGTAGAAGGGAAGAAATAACACCAGCCCAAAAAGTGCTGAATAATGAACTGAAAGTGGTTATTGATTAGCTGTGCACTTTCATTACCCTGCTGCAGTCCGAGAGAGCGAGCAATTCTTTTTTCTTTATTAAAAAAAAAGAAAAAAAACTTTCAAAGGCACTTATGAAATATTTAGTGTAATTATTTCCAAGATCAAAACTCCAAAGAGATTACCCAGCCACAACAACCTTGTTAATCTCTTGGTGTTATGGATGAAAGACGATATTAAACATTTACTGCTCTTGTGCAAAATGGCTCTGTACTCTCCACCTCAATTGCACCATTATTCATCAGCCTTCACTGCTGTGTCTGTCTTGCTCCCCATGTAAAAATTTTAGGTGTCATTACAAGTTTCTTCTGATGGAGTGGGACCTATTTTCTTTATCCCCATTTTGCCTTTAGGCAAGGCAAGTCCCAGCCTAATGAAACCAGCGTGAAGTATTACGGTGCTCTGACACTGCCTTTGCAACGGTACAGGGTTTTCCTCCATGAAATAGTCTTTTTAAACCAGCTTTGAATGCTCATTTCCTTTTCCACATGATATTTGCATGAGCGAGGGAATAAAATGTTATTTCCGTCAGGACTGTAACTACTGAAAAAGTGGAGTAGCTGTTGATGGCTCTTTTCAGTTTGAATAGGGAGTTACTGAGGAAGCAATCCAGGGTCTGTCCAACGTTGACTCAAATCCCAAAATTGCATTTTTGTGTCTCAAAAGCAGGTTTAGTGGATCTGCAAGTATTTGGAGTTAAAAATTCAAATTAACATTGAGAAATAGCCTGAAATGGGCTGTAGGTTGGAAAGATGAGTGTGAAGACCCATGAATAAGCTATAAAATGGGGAATGAGTGCTGTGACTGCCATTCCAGGGGAGGTGGGATATGGCTGTAATGGGTTTGGGACTGAGTGGCTGTCAAGTGCCTTGTGCTGTTGCAAATATGGAGCAGAGGGATATGAACAAGAGTCATAGAAAAGACATGGAGCTTTGGACTTCAGCCTCCCTGCTCTCAATTTCTTATTTTCATGCTTAGTGACTGGTGTGATGAAAGAGTGGGAGTCTTCATGACTTTCTGCTCTTGTTTTAATAGAAAACTGTAATTTCCAGCACAGCTACTGATGGAGAGAAAGAGAGCAGGGCTGATGTGGACATGGACATTAAGAGCCTGGATGGATTTATTGTTGGGATTTTACTGCTCAGTACAAGTGAAGCCTTGCCCAGCTGGTGGGAGCTGCACCAAGCTCCCTTGTGCTCTCTCTCCCCCTGAGTTCTGTCAGGAAGAGGGATTGTAGCACCCGGAGCTGTAACGTGTAAATGCAATAACCTCGCAGGGAAGCTACCTGGGAAATAGGAGATGTTTATTTTGTTTTTTAAGCTTCACCTGCCTCCCTTCTCTCTGCTGCTGCTGCCCACAGTGTGCAGGCAGTGGCAGTGACCCTTCAGTTAATGGATGTACCAGCAATGAAAGGAAAATCCTGTCCATGCTGTTTGCCTGTGGCATTGCATAGATTTTTCTTTACAGTAGTTTAATGAGCTACCAGCAATTTTCAGTCAGTTTTCAGCCAACACGCTGTACTTGCCACATTGTCAGTGCTGCTTTTATTTTTGTTTCCCTGTATGTGTATATATATATGTCTATATATATAGTATGTGTCTATATATAAAATATATATTACACATCTATATTTATATATTTGTGTGTGTAATGTTGGTCTGTTTTCAGTGGGTAATGCTGAGTCTTGGCATAAGAGCAGCCCCATTAAAAGCAGGGTCTGCCCAGTTCCTTTAGCTCACCAGGCTCTGCAGCCTGGCCACAGGATGCTGGGGTTTGTGGCTGCTCTCCTCATGCAGACTACTTGGAAATATTTAACCTTTAATGTCAGTATTCTTTTTAATATTCATCTTTACCCCCAGTATCTGCAAAAGGATTAGAGGCAGGTTTGTCTTTCCGTCTGAACTCATCTGTGGCTCAAGTGTGCTTATTAGTTCTTTTAATGGCTTATTAGTTCATTATTGCATAACCTCCAGGCATGGCAGGACTTGAAATGTTAATTTTCTAGCCAAAGTTCAGCTGATGGACTTCACCTGATCCCCTTGGAGTTGGTGTGGGCATGGGGATGGCTGGCTGGCTTTGCAGCACAGCATCACTTATACAGCAGAAGGAAGGGAGTCAATTTTTCCTCTCCCAGGGGTTAAAAGAATAATAGGCATGGAAAGTACAAAGAAACAGCACAATATCCTAGAATGTTTAAGCGGAAAAGGTGGTGAGTGTTGTGCACACTTTGCTGTGAGGAAAGTGTTACTTTCCTCCTTCCCCTCTCCTCATGTTGCTTTGAGCTCGTATTTGGCTGCCCAGTGAACTATAACAAGATTTAATAGCTCCAGTGTCGCTGTATTGCATTTGGACTGCTTCCATCCTTCAGTTGTAATAAAGGTCTGCTTTACAATGAGCTCTTAAATTCTATAAGTGACGTCAAATTGTATCTAATAATGGAAAAAAGATCAAGTACTGTAAATGCGACTTGTTCGCCCTGTCTTACTGAGCAGTGTTTGTCCTCGGCCCCTCGCTGTGCTGCTTTGCCTCCCAGAGCTCTGGAACTTGCCCTACACCTAGGAAAAGCTGATTTCAACAAGTACTTGTGTTTTTCTTGTCGTCTTCCCCCATTCCTTGTCCCCTGGCTGTGTGGCAGACAGTGGCCAGCCCCAGGGGCAGGCACGGGGAGCTCCAGCCACTCTAGTCCTGGAAGGACTGCTGCAGTTTTGCAGTGTGGACACTTGTTCATTAGCTGCTGATTCACTGTCAGATGGGATCCAAGCTCAGTCATGAAACTCGGATGGGCAAACATCTGCACAGTAATTTTTCTCTCAGAAGATGTGACAGATGAGATGGGCGATTAGATGAATGACCGCGCCGAGACACGCACTGACACAGTGGCCTTGGAGCTGAGAGCGTGTGAACTGTGCACTTTTAAGGAGCTTTAACTTTTGATCTATTTTTTTTTTCCTCCCCAGGCCTGATGAGTTTTTAAATCTGCTTTGCTGTCAGTGAGCAGGTACAACCCACACTATGAAAACTGAAAACTGCTGATTTTAAAAAGCTTGTTCTGTCTCTTCAGTTTAGTGAACGTGCGCGTGCATATGAGAGACAGTTTTGAGAGTAGTGATGAGTGTTATGTGGCCACAAGGCTACTAAGTAGAAATGTTGAGGCTTTTTAACCTTTCAGTGTCCCACTGGAGAGATCGCTTTGGTGGGGTTGGGTGAAGAGGGGAGAGAAGGGAATGGTAAAATACGAACACTCATTATTCGTTGCCTTGGAAAAGCCTCATAAATTGTGCTTTCCCCTGACCTTTAGAGTGGTGGTCAGTCATGAGAGATTCATGGTGACTCTTGTGCTTCAGCCTACAGTGTGCTAAGCACTCACAAACCAAGAAGTTCCTCTCCATCTGTGTTCCTTCCAAGTGAGTTGGCAGTGGGATGTGGGCAGGCCAGTTGTGAGGCTGTGCTGGTCCCTGTGATGGATCTCAGGCTGCATGTGCCACAGTCCCTGCAGAGGGCTGGGCAGGCAAGGCTGGTGAGCAAGGGCTGAGCAAGGTTTGACAACCAGGCTCTGTAGATATTCATGGAAAGCTCCTGAGAGGCAGGAACTCTGTGGACAGCCAGGATCAGAGTGACAGGGAATGGTCTTTGCAGCAGTGCCACTCTGGAGAGATAAAGCTGAGCAAGACTTCTCTGGGCCAGGAGGGAAACTGCCGCATTAATCAAGGTGTGAGCGCCGAGGCGGCCTTTGAAAACTGCTGACTTAGGCCCTGGGAATCTGTTTCCCATTTATGCTGCTGCTTCTAAAGGCATAAATAAATCCAGGCACAGTAAGTATGCAGCGCTTTCAGTCGTGGGAGAGCACTGTGTCCTCCTCGAGGGAACTCTGCAGGAGAGGGAAGGTGGCAGGGCTGCTACACCTGGTGTTGCTTCCCAAAGTCCAAGTGTTTGATGCACTTGGGATCAATGCTAACATCTCTTTGATATCACTTTCTTCAAGGAAGCATCTTCTTGGGGGATAAAGGTGATGTAGAGAGCCTAAGGAAGGTCTTTAGGGAGGTAGGTGAGGTCTCCAGGTAATGCCTTTGCTCATCCTTTTGCCATTACAGGTTTGGCTTGGTTTTCTTATGGTTGTTTCTGTTAATTACCTTTAATTTCTTGGTGATGTGAAAATACTGCAAGGAAAATTGTTCAATAGCTGAGTCAAGGATATCAATCTTTAGCTCACAAGTGTGCTCTTTCATAAAGGAGACTTTTCTCAACTTCTACAGACAGCACAGCCCTGAGCAGGCAGTGGGTGATCAGAACATGAGACCTGGGGCTGGGACCTGCTTCTGCTACCAGCTGCTCTGTGACCCTCCATGATGGGTTTTCCTTTTAACTTTATAATAGTATAAAATGAACTTCTTGTGTGAGGCTGGCAAAAGCTCATTATAGTTGCTCTCTGTGTCTGGGGCCTTTTCTTCTCTGTTGAAAAAGGGGTGCAGCAGCCATGGCCTGAGGTGAGCTCCTGCTGCTGGGGCGTTGCACACTGCAGTCTGAAAAGCCTCTGCTCAGCAGTCTCAGCATGGAAAACGTGAGCTGGTCAAAAATTAGTCATTGAGGTGACAGCTGGGAACAGTCATAACAGCACTTTTGTAGCCTGAACCCACGGTGTGAGTGGTTCTCCTGCCCTGGACCTGTCGAGGAGCTGGGATTTCTGCTGGGATTTCTGCACTCTCAGGTTCCAGCCCCTCAGGGCCAGCTTGGGAAGCCTGTGGCCTTTAGCACTCCAGTAGCACAGTTCAACCACCCTTCAAACACTGATTCTTACTCCTTAATTACAAGCTGCCAGTTGTTATCAGTCCTTTGCTACCTCTTTTAATACCAGGGAGGCTGCCCTGATGCTCCCAAAGTGAACACCAAGTTCATGGGTTAAATGGAGAGATTCTGCTGGATCTCTTGGTCTGTTCAGTTTTTGCAGATTCAGATAATCCTCCCCTGATTTTAAAGCATGGGCACTTTTCTTTTAGGGAGTTTGTTGTTGTGAGGGAGACTGTTAAAATTGGAAGTAAATGCAGCAGGCTGTGCGTGAGCCTTCAGACAGCCTGGAGCAATGGCTCAGAGGTGGACCTGACTCATCGCAGCAGGATATTGACTCTGCAGCATAATTATGATGCTTTGAGAACCTGATTTTAAAATAATTGAGGTATAAAATTATGCGCCTGGCTCTCACAGTTACTACAGCTCTGGGTATAAATTGAATAACGGGCTGTACAAATGTGCCACTTGGCTATAGCAGGAATAGCAGCGAGTCTGGAAGTGTCCTGCGTCACCACTGTTTTCCTCTTGCTGGGAAGCCGGCTGCAGGCTGAGGTTTGCAAACAGCCTCTCTATCTTCCAGTTGTGCAGCCACAGGGGTTTGGCAAATGTATGGAAAGTCCAGCATTTCAGCAGCTGAAATCCAGTGGTGAAACCCTGGCTGTTTGCTAATCCCAGCACAGGGAGCATCTCAAACACCTGTGGCTGTAGCAATAGGATGGATGGGGGTAAGTGCTGTGGGCACAGCGAGGGTTTTGACACCTGTATTCCAGAGCTGTGTTGTGGCTCCCTTGCTTCCAGAAGCACTTTCTCCTTTCTCCATCATGTCTGCAGACAAACTTCTATGTTTTGTTTGGACAATACAGTGAGGGGTCTTGGAGAGCTTTGATTCTGTGTAAAATCCCAAGACTTTGGAAGGAGGCCACTGTCCTCAGTGAGTTGTCTGAAAGGGCCGTTTTGTCACCTCTGTCCGACCTGGAATGGTGTTCCCCCAAATCTGAATTTGGTGAAATCTCACATTTGTTTTCTGTGATTTGATACCTGGGCCCCACTGCTCATGGAAGGGTTGGAACAGGTTATTTTCAACTCAAAAGCAACCTGAACTGCAAACTTACCTCAATAAGTGGGAGGTTTTTTACCAGTCTAGCTAAAAACCAGGCAAACAAGTCAGGTTTATTCTCTTGGTGCTTCCTTCAGTGTCTGGCTGCTGACCCCAGGTGCCTTTGCTGTGAGGTGAGGTTGGGATTTGCTCCTTGGTGTTGCCCAGTGTGTTTCCAGGGGGCTTTAGGGGGCTGGTTGCAGTAGCTGGAGAGGGTCACTGCTAGAGGAGGTTTCCACCTAATGAGGGTTTGCTGCTGCCTGCAGCCCTGTGGGCTGAGCCCAAACACTGCTTTTAATCATCAACCCCAGGGAAGGAGAATCCTGAAGGGGAACTTCACACTGAACCCTCAGCTCCTGTAAAAGCTGAGAAGGAAGCTGGAGCAGGAGCTACTGCTCGGACCAGACAGGCTCCTCATGCCAGGGCTGCTGCTGTGTTTGCTTGGGGCCAAAATGCTGGGATTTTTAGCCTGTAATAAAATAAACTCTCTTGTGTCTCAGCCATCTGAATTATTACCTGACTGGCACTTCATTATAAACACATTTTTTCCATGTTGGTACTGGTTTCTTGCCATTTCACTGCTTTTTAGGTTCTATTTTTTCACTCATCTCTTCCAATCGATAGAAATATCCTGTTTTTAGCAAGAAGCAAGGACAGACGTGACTGATGTCCTTATCATGGAGCAGAATCATTTTCAGAGCATTTGGGAAACAGGGGGAGAAGCTTTTAAATCTAATTTTTAAAGATCTCTAAAAGCACAACAAACTGCTCAAGACATGTGGCTGAGTCTCCCACTGCCATTAGCTCCAAGAGTTGGGATCCTGGAGTTGCACCATTGCAGATCTGGTGCTTGACATCCATCCTGTGGTGGTAACTGTTGTTCTTTGCCATGACACTAAAAAGCACTTAATGAGATTATCTCCACCTGTTCTGGAGGATTAGTTTGATGGAGGGGATCCTGCACGTGCATGTGGATGCACACACTTCTCTGCATAGCTCAGCTGCATCAGGAAGCAGAGTCTTCCCAGAATTATTCTCTCCAGGCTTTGCCATAGCAGTCTTTTTCATCCTCCCCTCCACACGCACAGATTGCTCTGACAGCAATAAAATGCAGCAGAGAATTGAATTTGGAAATAAATTGTTTAGATGATGCAGCACCAGACAGATCGTTATTCCAGAAGAGTCGGTCCAGGGTGGATTTGCTTTAGTGCCAGATCAGAAATGTGGCAATCACAGGGAGGCAAGCTGGGAACACTGTGGCACAGGGCTAGGTGTGCCTGGGCCAGCCAGCCCTGGGCTGGGATGCTCTGGGCAGTGTCCCCTGAGCAGTGTCCCTGTGTGTGCTCGGCACTGGGGCAGTTCTGGCAGAGATGTCGCAGTAAACCTGGGTTATAAATACTGGATGTTGTCCCTGATTGCCCTGTGACCATGGGCATGTATTTGAACCCTTCTGAACCTCGTAAAAGGTCGGTGAAGTGTTGTGCAAACACCAACTGGCACTAAGGGCTGTTGATAATGGTGTGGTTTCCTGGTTCCCACATCATGGTTTAATCCACAGGTAAATTGGTTGGGTTTATTCTGTTGGTTGTTTTCACCAGTCACAGGTTTGGGGCTGGTTTGGCTCCAGCAGCTCTATCTGAAGACTTCCAATGAGCAGGCACAGCAGAAAGGTGGATTTTGGTGACAGGAAGGAGGCAAATGAATGGTTTGTGTGCTGTGAGAGCAAACACCAGATCCTGCCAAGGCTGACTTGGCCTGATAACAGACCTTGCTTCTTGTGTCCTCTTTGCCTCACTAGTTATCCTTTTATTTCCCCCTTCCTTACATAATGTTATTGTCTTTATCCACAGTCCATAGGGGGTCTCAAAGATATTTGAGAAGTTCCTGCTTTGACCCATGGTGTAATAAATGCTGTATTCCCTGAATTCTTAAGCAGTAATTCTGTTACAATGCCTTGAAGTGGGGTACAGTGGGATTTTTCTCTGTTGCAGTTTGATCTTTGTCTTCTCATGCAGTGGGAGCGTAAAAATGAGCCTGGCATTGACAGCAGTGACAGGAGGATCTTGCCAGCAGACTGCTTTGGAAGTGCAAGAGAAGGGGTCCTACCAATACAATAATTCAGAATAAAGCAGGGGGAAAAAACAGATTTCTGCTGTCTTTATTCTTAGAATCCAAAGGTCTTTCTTCATCATACTGAGGGCTGAGGAAGTCTAATTACTGTCTTTTCTTGCTGCTAAATGAATCTGAGAGGATAAAACCTGATGCCTTTGAGTAAATGCATCTCTGGTGTGTTGCTGACATTGGAGAGAGACTTTATTGTCAGGCAGCAGCAGATTTGCCTATTCATTTGGAACTTTTGTCACATCTCTTCCATGGAGATGCTGTTGCATATGAAAGTCTGATTGATATGGTGGCAAAGGTTAGGAGGGTAATAGCTTTGATGGTATCCCCTGAAGCAAATCAAAATTCTTCTGAAAGATTCTGTTCAATTTGATACCAAAGGTCTGGTAGCACTCTAGGGATTCTCTCTGCTATTAAGCTTACAGCTATTACAAAAATTAATGTTTGTCTGTTGTTTTCTTTCTAAATAGGATGTTCTGCCATAAGAATGGAAAATAACCACTTTTCTCTTCCCCCCCCCTCCCCCTTTCTCTCTGTTTCAGGGATCCTCAATGCACTTCCTTGCCATTATTTAAGGAGCCTTTACTAAAAGCTTTTGGATTGTGTTTCTGAGCGGACAAGAGATTTTTGTATCCAAAATGCTCATAAAGGAATATCGTATTCCTCTTCCGATGAGTGTGGAAGAATATCGCATCGCCCAGCTCTACATGATACAGGTCAGGAACATTCTGCTACCTGCAGGGCAGTGGGGGCTCTGTGTGGGGTGGGGGAGAATTGCTGCAGGATTGGATGTTTTAAATTTGAGTTTTGCTGTTTGCTGATAAAGGAGAAGCAGGGAAAGTAACACAAACTTCGATTTCTGAGTTGCTTCCTCTTCTCCTTAAATCGGAGAACCTCTGTTTGGCCTACCTGGGGAAACAACAACTTATTCCTATGGGAACACTCAGCCCAAGTGTGTGGGTTCAGACTGGAAGGGGTTGAGCTGTAGGGCATAAGCAGCCACTGCTTTCCAGGTGGGCTCTGCTTACTGGTCATGCCAATTCCAGTTCCAGTTCTGTTCTTTTCTGGGAAATTTGAGAGGTATACCAAAGGCAGAACTTGGAATGAAGGAAGGGAAAAAATTAAATGTAAGATAGTCATGCTTATTAACCACCGTGAAACAGATACTAATCAGTTTAGGCATAAAATGTAGATTATTTTTAATAGGCTTCTGAATACTGATGGGAATTTTTGTGGAATTCCCTGTCTGCAATAAAGCAGTTAATTAAAATGCTGGGGTTTTGTAACTGAAATCCTCTGTGCCCATATTCTCCCAGTGTTTGAAATCCAACCAGGAGCAGTTATAAAAGGAAATGAATCTGAAGTGTTATTTCATTGTCCCACGCTTTAAATAAAATGTAATTTTGCTCATCCAGCAAAACACACATCTAATATTGAGTTTGCGGAGAACTCTGCTTTCTGAAGCGGGATGAAGCAATGATAGAAAAATCTGCTTTGGCTTAAAACCTAAAATAAGTTAAGGGAAAAAGCAAACCCCCCAAACGAAGGCAAAAGCACAACTCCCCCATTTCTCTCCTGACCACCCAGCTGTGTTTCTTAAGTATTCATGCACTTGGGCCTGACTATTAAAAGAATGTATGGTGTGTATTTTCCAGTAATAACAGTCAAATTCCTTCTTCTGACACAAATGTGTGTTTAACCTAAACGTTGGCATAAAAGAGTAAACGTTTTTCTTAGGCAGCTTCATTTTTCTGTACCTTTTCCTGATGCTGTAGCTGCTTTGAATATTGGTGTAATTATTTTGTTAACAACTGTGTCTTCCTAATTCGGCTCAGCTGCTTTGCATGAAGAGCTGGTGGATGGCAGCAGAGTATTATCTGTGCAGTACTTGTCAGTGAGCAGCAGAGCGTAGGGGAGAGTGATCTGATTAGGAAGGAGGAGTCCACCTGATTAAACAGAGGATGAATCCTTAATTGGGGAATGTCTGTGGGGCCTCCTGGGAATTCTGGAGGTCTTGGTCAGGGAGATGGATTTGCTTTTTGATTTCAGAAGTTAAATTGCTGATTTTTATTTTCATAATGCAGAACACTGGGATCTGCTTTGTTACTTGGCAGGGATTTTGGCCTTATCTTAACATCAAAAGGACATGAGAAGCCATTATGGTTTCAAGCAAGGGGAAGTTCACCAGACCAGGGAACTGCTTGAGAAACTACATCTCCAAATTGCCATCCAGTTCTGCTTTAATTTTCTACTGCACTGACAGACAGCAGAGTAAGGTTTCCTCTTAGATCAGATGTCAAATCAGGTTTTTGATCTCCCTCCACTCTCCTGTAGCAGGGGGCTAAGCTGCAAACACTGCATGGAGCCCAAGGTCCAGGGGACCTGGAGAAGTGCATGACAAGCAAGGGACTTCACTGTGTTACTTGTACAAGTAGTGCAAGAGGAAAAGTTAGCTTTGCTTTTCCTTGAGGATACTAGTTTCAGCTCAAGTTTAAAAAAAAACAAAAAGCAATAACAAAACAAGAAAGACTACTTAGGGTAGCGTTTATAGTTTGGTAGCAATTGGCTTCAATTGTTCCTGGAATTGGTGGAAAGATTCCTGCTGGCTTCAATGTGAGCTTTTCCTAAGCCAGGATATCAGATGTTCTTTTTCTTCAGTTTGATTTAAAAGTGGAGGTTTTGTCTTTGAGACAGGCACTGGGGAAGGAGCAGTGGGGAGTGTGACTTCCGTCCTTTTCAGAGAACGAGAAAGTGCTTCATGCCTGTCCTTTTATTTTTCCTCTGAAACGCCTGAAGAGGCCACAGGAGAAGTAAGTTCTGCGTGTTGAGCCCCCTTATGGGAGCAAGCTGAGATATCCACACAAAGCAGCAGTGAAGAGACATTTCTGAGAAATCTGTGGCTGAAATGTAGAACAGAATGTTTTGAAGTAGTTCCCGGGAAGAGGAGTGATTCTTAAAGGCAAAAGGTTAATTTCTAAGACATTTATCGTTTACAGAAGGGGCGGCATTGCTGGAGGCACCAGGCAGCCTGGTCCTGTGAGAAGCACTTCTCCAGCAGTGGAAAAGATGTCATGATCATTCCTCAAGGGTTTTAGGGAGCCTCAAGCATGTACTTAAAGTTGATCACTCGTTTACCTTCAAGCTCCTGAGTGAAAATTCCTGTTAAACTCCAAACCACTTGGTATAAAGCTGCTTAGGAGTTTTTTTGTGTAGGTATAAATCTTCCTACATTTCAGCATCGTCCAAATGGAAGTTTTCCAAAAAGCCCTTCTCCCCTGAGCCTTGCAGGGAAGTGGTGCCTCAAAGCCATGTGGGCAGGGATGTTCAGACTCAAGCTGTAGTAGTGTGGTCACTTTGCAAAGGCATTTTCATGTAGAGTTTTGCTTTGCAGTGGGAGGGTCAATCTTTTTTTTTCCTGAGAGAACAATCCATCCTTCTTAGAAGTATTAACAAAAATTTCCACCAGATTTGATGTAAGCAGCATCATTCCCAAGTAGCAAAGGATCTTCCATTAAATGGGAACAGGCTGTACTCATATTTGCTGTGTTTACTGGATGGGAGAATTAAAATTGTGCAGTACATAATCCACATCTCTCTTGGTTGTCTGCGCCACTGGGCAGGCGAGACATGCAATAAATCATAGTGTGCATGCCCGTGTTGCTCTGTAATTCCTCTTATAACTACAAGTTCTCCAGGCTGGTGTATAAAGCTGTGAAAACTGAGATGAGTGGCCTGCTGCCTTCCTTTTAAATTTATTTATTTTTTAATTTGAGGTGAGAGAGCAAAAAGTCTCCTAAGTTGCTTTCTGCTGGCTTCTGAAATACTATCTACAGTCAGTGGTTTCAGTTCTTTAAGTAGCACTTAAATTCCTCCCTAAATAAGTTAATTTTACATTACAGCAAGGACTTAATGTACCCTTGACTTGCTTGAAGCCTAGCAGATCTGAACTGAATTGTTTTTCTCTATTAAATTTTAGACTTTCAATATCCTTCCATGGGAAACCTCTCACGCAGCCTTGTCAGCCTCTGCAGGTTGGGAGCCCTTTCTTTAATGCAATTTAGCTTTTCCATGGGCACAAGACCTTTTTGTATCATTGCTGAGTTTCTGTCCCTTCTGATGTCCAAATTAAAGCATACTAATTTTTATATCTGAGCCTAAGAACCAGCGATCTTCCTTCCTGCTGTGACCTGGTTTTGTTCTGGTGCATGAAACTGTCAAAATATTTCAAAATTGTGAAATCATTCTTTGTACCTCTATTCATATGACTTTTTCCTGAAATCTGTGTGCACATTGAAAGCCAGTCCTTCTTCCAGGGGTGAGAGATTTCTCAATGAACTCAGCCTGGAGAGTTGTCCATGGGACTGGGAGAGCTGTGGTTTGATCTGGGGAAGCTGCAGGCTCCAGGCTCAACATAAGCAGAGAACACCTGAAGATGGGCACTGGAATGAGTTCCGTGAAGCACAACCCATTTATGGAAGGAACTGTAACCATCTGTAGGGATTTGTTTCTTCCTGCAGAAGTTTTGAGCCAAGGACTCTGTCCTGGATGTCTTCTCAGACTCTGCACATCACATCCGAGGCGTGTGTGCTATTTCAGTCTCTGCGAGGTGAATCCTGTTGGGCACAAAGGGATCTGTCTCACATGTTAGAGAGATCTTATTAAAGGGTCTCTTAATTCTTCCCCTTCTGAGTCCTGCATATTTTTGTCTCAACAGCAATCCTTTCCTGGAACACTGGCATCCTTTCCTTGTGTGTTCAGGGAACCTTCTTTTTGTACACCTCCCCCTCATACCAGAAACAATGTGCGTGTTAATGTTAAGTCTCTGTTTCATAAAAGCTTGGAATACGAGCCCTGAATGCGTTTGTCAGGATGTTATTAGCCAAAGGTCAGTCCTTTTATCATCTTAATAACATTCATTACTGTGGTTCCATATGCCATGAGATTCCGAGAGACCGCTGCCCTTCCGACCCTTTCATAAGACAAGAGCATTCCTCTTGTTATTAAAACTTATTTTTATATCAGTGTGCGCAGCTTTCTTGTCTGTTGTAAATAACTGTGGTCCTCATTTGGTCCACACAGATTTCTCTGGGTATTTGTGATCTTCCTCCAAAGATAGTGTGCTTTAAAAATATTCTTCTTCTGGACCTAGTGATTACCTTTTGAGGATGAGACTTATTTTAAGATATAGTGTCATCCTTCCCAATTAATAGCATTAACACTTTGTCGTTTATCACTTTGAGGGTCCACAATTGGGAAAGGCCTCTGGTCCCTCTTTGAGGCACTGCATGGAAGATAACCCATTTGCTCAGCACTGCCTGCTGAACTCAGGCAGGATCCTGGGAATTGAAGGCTTCTCTCATGTTTTAACATGAGCCTCTCCTCTATAGTCCTCCAGCACTTTGCATTTATTGCCTTCCCTGAAAAATCAAGGCATGTTCCCAGCATCTGCAGTGTGCTGTACTCTCCTGTCCTGACTGCTGCTGGAATATCCTGACTCACTTTCCTCCTATCTGGAGGATCATGCTTTGTCCATCATCTTAGTTTCCAGACACCTGCACTGTCCTGTTTTCCCCTTCATTTCCATATAGCTCTGAGGAAGCATCTTTGAGAACAGACTTAAAGCTCTACTTGGTGGTGGTGGTGGTAATTCTTGAGGTCCTGTCGTGCTACCCAGGTGCAAAAGTCATGTCCCTTAAACCCTCAGCTCCACTTGGCAGTTGCCAGCAGGCTCAGCAGATGGTGAAGGATTGATTGAGTGGGGGAAAGCAAACTAACCCTTCATCTCTGGACACTGAAGAACTGGATGGCTGATTATTTTTGTTCTCCATGCAGATGCCTTGGCCATCTGCACCGACAGACATTTCTGCTTTAATTTTAAAGCAGGTGACACTGCTGACGGCTCCAGAGACCCTGGAAGGCTCACAAGTCTAAAAGCAAAGTCTGGTTTGAAGCTTTTCCCCTGGTTTCTGTGCTGCAGCATTCAAACCTGTGGCTTCTGTATTCTTCTCTTCCTCTGGTTTTCATAATTTCTTTGTGATCTGAGGGCTTGCATCCTTCTGGAAGAGGAGAGCAAGGCACTTGCAGATGTTTAGTTTTGAGGACAGGGATGGTACAGTTATGTTTGGTGGTACCAGACTTGGGTGTAACTCGTGCAAGTGACAGTGACACCCATACAGGTTATCATTTTGCGAAAACATACAAAAGGAGCAAACACCTTTTCTACATGTACTTTTTTCTTGTTTTGTAGTCATTATCCTTGAACAATTCTTACATTGTCTGTGATTCCATACCATATTCCAAAAAAGATTGATTTTAGGGTAGTGAACTTGATGTTGCCTTGACAGTTCACATGTGCTCCCTTTTTTTAAACAAAGATGAATGAAGCTGAGATAATGTTATAACACAAACATGATTTTAAACTTCAGATTTGCACTGATTTTAATACAGGACACAGCACTGCCAATCCTACTGAGCTTGTTGGCTGTCAAAAATCCTTTTTCTTTCTGTATTTTTTTATTCTTATGAAAGAAGGACAAAGATCTTGACTGTTGACTGGGATTAGGTTCTCACTTTTTCAAATACCCAAAGGCAAGTGATGAATTAAGTATTAGGAAGACTGTGGGGATTTCCTTAAGCCTGTCCTGTGGTGTTTTAGCACACGGTGTATTATTAGTGAAAATTGCATTGGGTTCCAAAGTGTAAAGGATGTAGTCAGAGGTTTAGAATTGATCCAAAGCACCCCAAGTTGAAATTTTGTCTCTGACTCACAATATAGTAATGGGCAACTTGCCGTAATTTTAGCAGACGCCTCCGTGGAATAGTTAATGCGGTGAAAAATCAGTTCAAAGACACAGAAAGAAATACTTCGAGTAGATGAAATACTGAGCTGGAAGTGTAATAGACATTTTGAAAGATGGAGCATGTGGGGTAAACAAGTTTGAGGTATCTCCATAATAAAGTGATTCCTAATTCATGTGCCTCTGGCACATCCAGCCCTGACTCTAAAGGAGTATGACTGGGCGTCTTTGTAAGGCAAAATGATTAATGAGTGGCCATGCGAAAGGTTCTCTTAATGCTGTAAATTTTTTATGACCCTGCACAATTGATTGTCCCCAAAATATCCTGGTTTTGTACAAGCAGCTTCATTAATATCTAGCCCTGATTCTAAATAATGCAGTGCCTACAACGTTTGTACAAATTGGTGCTGTGTGTGTTTCTGCTCCGCCTTGTGGGAGCCTGATGCTGACAGCCCATCCTGCCTTCAGCTTTTGGGGCTTTTTACAAAAAATATGTGCTCCATTGCAAGAAAAGCAGCCAGGAGTGATGGAGCTGATGGTTCTGTAAATGCAGGGCAGGTAAAGTGCACATCCCTAGGTGAGAGTTTTCCTTCCTCAGGGCCTCCTGCATGCCCAGCTTTGCCTCTGTGGCTCTGCACAGGAGTGATCAGGTGGCATCTCCCTGCAGAGCTGGGAAGAACCCAAAGGGAAACCTTCCTGAAGCTGCAGCTGATCAGTGCTAGATTGGGAAGCTGGATGGTAATTACTTTGTGGTTCCTATCAGAATTATGTTCAGCTGGTGAGGCATCAATGTTTGGGGAGAGGGCAATGCCTGGCTGGAATGAAGCACTGCACGTTGCCCAGCCATTGATCAAAACTAAGAGGGGCTGTTTAAAACAGCTGCTCTTTTGCCTTTATTAATGAAGCTGCTGATGAGGAACAGCTTTCTTTTCCTTCTCCCCAGGGTTTCGGGTCATTCCTGTGTGTTTGGAGCAATGAGGCTCAAAGTGCTATTGTAAAGCCTCATGTTCTGATCATTATCTTGTTGACTCAAACTAACCTTCCTTCCCAAAATAAGTATTGACATGGCCTTTCATGTATTTTTTTTTTAACAGCACTAATTGGATTAAAGTAATTGTCACGCGTGAAGGATGCATGTTAGAGCACAAAGGGCACGGGGGAGGCTCAGCTGTGGGCACCATGGTTACTGGTGACATCACTGGTTTGCTGTTCCCAGCAAGGATTGCTGTGCAGCTGAAGCAGAGTGAGGATGGCCCAAACGAAACCCAGAGGATGCAGCCCCTCCCGTTGCCATGGAAACACAGGATGCAGTTTAAAGTTGCCTGCACGCATAACGTGGTGCTCACGGTGTAAGCAACAACATGGTCCAGTGGTGTCCACAGCTTCTGGATGGGCAGGAATAGTGTTATGGGGAGAGTAGGGAATCCTGTTGTGGTTGGACTTGTTTTCCTATGGACTTAGCTGTGCACGATGAGAGAGTGAGGCTTGCTTTGAGGGACAAGAGCAAAACTCACAGCTAAAGTCTCTTGCTGTCCTCGGGCAGTTTTGTGGTTGAGGGACTGCCAATACAACTTGATGATGTGAATTGTTTCTGATTGGACCTTACAAAGTGCAGGCTCAAAAGTTCTATTAAAACCATTTCTGGGATAGCAGGGTTCCCATTATTCAGTGTAAGTCCCTGCCTACCTGTAAGATTGTCTTTCTAATATAACCATTAAGACTTTTTTCAACTCCTGAAACGCAGTTTATCAAAGCTATATTTTGATAAAGGTCTCTAGTCCAGCCCAGCAAAGAACTCTGTCACATCATGGTTAGGATGCTGAAATGGGGATTCAAAGATCTGGCTACTGGATGTAGCCCTGTCAGCAGCTCTGTGCCTTCAGGTTACTTTCTCCTGCCTCAAAATGGTGCTCTTTTGTTGATTCCATCATCTTTAATGTGAGGAGGCTCAGCTGCTCTGACTGGGGCACAAAAACCTTTAACAGCCAGAAGTTCTGTGTGCTGCTGTACTTCAGCACTCTGCTGCATTAGTAATAGTAAGGGTGATTTTTTTTTTAATTTTAAATTTAATTCCTGTAACTTTCTGTTTGCTTTTAGAACGCTGTGCACTGATAAAATTATGTTGGTTTTGACATGATGAGAAATTTCGCATCTTGGCTTCTCTAAGAGTGGAATAGTTCCATCTCCTCTGCTCCCTTCTTTTCCTCTGAACAAAGCTTTTTGCTCAGGTATTGCCCTGGGTATGGTGACAGGATTTTAGTTAGTCATTTCAGGTCTTTGACACATATGTTTTTGAAAAGAAGAGAACAACTTGGAAAGGATGAAACTACTGTACTTCTAGGATAACCCAGCATTTTGTTTTCATAGCCAAAGACCTAGTTTTTGATTACCTGCAGTAAATAGTGACCATGAATGGGGCCTGGTCTATCAGATATCTGCATCAGCAGGCAGAATGTTGCTGGTGGTGAAAGCAGATTGCTCGTAATGAATTAGATGTCAGCTCAAATGCTCGTGAAGGAGTGGTTAACAGAACACAGAGCTGAGTCATCCCACAGCAGAGGCGGCTGGAGGCAGAGCAGATACACCCGGAGCAGGCACACCCTCACTGGACATGTTACCCACGTGCAGCAATCCTCTGCTGGGAAAACCTGTTAAGAATAAACCAAGTATTAGTTCCAGAACCTTTTGGTGTTTCCCAGTGTGTCCATCATTGGCTTTCTGGTTTTAGGAGCTGTTTAATTCTGGCAGCTATGGCTGGAATGTGCTGTCATATTTTGTGCTGGTTTATTTGTGGTGTTTGCCTGCTGATATTGCCACAATAAGCCAAATTACATGGCTGACACTAACAGGCTGCTTCACTTAAAACCCCTCCCAGCTCTTCTGTCAAATTTAACCATGTGCAAGGTCCCAGTCACAGTGTCACTGTTATCCCCTCCAGTACCTGGTGCCTACAGGTGGGGGTGAGGATGGCTGGTGGGCAGCTGGAGCACAGCAAAGGAAGGCTCTTGGTGATGGGAAGAAGACACCACACTGGAAAATCAATTGTAAGAGTGAAATATCCCTCAGCCTAAACAATGTCCAACTGGAGACAGTTGGGAATATTTTTCCCTTGGTGTATGGAACAGATTGAGAGCAAGGAGTTTATTCCTCTCCCCCAGCCTATATTTTGTTTATACCCTAGATGCCTTTGTACTTGCTTTCTAAAACTGAACAGAGTAGGTCTGGTTAGTGAAAAAAGGTCCTAAGAGCTCTCCAGTGATGGCAGGAGTCATCTTGTTAAGCAGCTTCAGGCATTTTTGTGGTCTGATGGACTGTGTGAGGCACTTCAGGCTTTCTCTGGCTCCCAAAGGAGAGGTCTGTTTCTGGGGACTTAATTGGTGTTTATGGTAGCCTTAACATCCAAAACAATAAAAAAATAGTAATTGGTCATAGAGAATGTTTTCTCAGCCTCCCTTGCCACAATGATATGTGCAAGTATGTTAGCAGGGTCCTCTGGGGATATTTGCTGTCATGTTCTTGTTCTGTGGTTACAGAGATGTCTTCGCTCTCCTTGTTAACTGAAACCATCAGAGGACTGGAAACTTCTCATATCCCTATCTGTGTCTAAGTGGGCTAAAAAAATCCCAAGAGTTCAGTGTTATTTTAATGCATTCTCCCAGAAGAGTTTTGTCTGGACTATCAAAATACCCTGTTTCCAAATGGGAGCTGGGGAAAAATAATACCACCCCAAAAAAATCTTCTGGTTATTGTTTCCAGACAATGATTTGTGTCTTCCTTACCCATGGATGATAGATCTGTCAAGCGTGGAGCTGTCAGTCTTCATAATTGGAGTAATCTCAAATAAGAACTCTCGTGGGTCCATGGCACTGTGTGACTGCACTGCTGAAAGGAAGTAAGAACTTCATGGGGAAGCTGCAGCATCCCAACGTTTTGTAATCACTGTCTCACTTATTTAGATTGAGAGCTTGTACTGGAAAAAATAATCAGTGGTAAACAGGGTGAGATTATAGCTATAATCTGTTTTTGAAAGCTGGAACATGCCTGGATCACCCATTATCACCATGCAGCCTACCCTGTCCTTACTCTTCTCTGCAGGACCATTGCAGTGCTCGGAGTAGTTACAATACAAACAGACAACTTCAGGAGAAACTAAACCAACTGAGCTGTTTGCAGTGCTGCCGTTGGCTTTGCAGAGGTTCTCTGCTTATGGACCTGAGCTCATGAGCAGCCTGTGCTGGAGTCCAGGGCAGGAACACAAGGAGGACTCTGGTTTAGGTTAATGTTCTTGGTGTCTTGAGTTGGCTGATGGGGCTGTTTTCCTTCTAATTCTCCAAAAGCAAAACACTACAATGCACTCTTAATTTA
This sequence comes from Entomyzon cyanotis, assembly GCA_024500445.1. Lineage (NCBI taxonomy): Eukaryota > Metazoa > Chordata > Aves > Passeriformes > Meliphagidae > Entomyzon > Entomyzon cyanotis. The sequence continues at coordinate 2,452,350 of JAKEPQ010000852.1, forward strand.
CACAGCCTCACATGTGTATTTCTCCAGCTGATCCAATAAGCCACATCCTAACTGTTTTGTCCAGCATTATGCATTCCTGTTCTGGGAATGCTGTTCCTTCAGCTGTGCTGAGACTCCTTGGGTTGCAGAGGTTTCTGTTGGCATCATCCCTTTATGGAGCAGTGTCCCACTAGAGAAACAAACAAGTTGCATTGAGTCACCTGGTTCTGTTCACCTGGGCTGAGTTGTTTGCTGGACTAAGGCTTTGCAAGGTGTGCTGTGTTTGCTGGTGGGGAGACACATTTCTAACTGAGAAAGGAGATGGAAGATCTGAGAACTGATGAACCTGCCTGTGGAGGGCTTTGTTTACAGCTGTTTGTCTGCTGTTGAGAAGGGCAGATGATAAACGGGGTTAGGCTGGCCCAGTGGTTAAGTGACATTCATGGGAATTATTCATCTGTGATTGTTGTGCTGAGGTCATGTGCTGTGTCCCATGCTATGCTGCTGTGCCAAGAGATTTATTTTAATAGAAGCCTTTAAGTAACTGGCATTCTTGCTAATCATGGTGCATCTGCTTCTCTGGGTTCCCTGTTATGAGTAATTTAATGCTATTACTTTAGCTAGAAGGGATCTGTGTCACCATCTGTCCTGAAAAGCTATTGATGGGGCTGTGCAGAACATGGAGTGTCATCAGCAGGAGAGAGGGACTTGTAAAGGGATGACTGGATTTCCTCTTGTAATACAATATAAGACGGGTTACTGTGATTATGGGTTAGATAACCTGCATATAAGGACTGTTGGCTACTCTTTGATTTTATTGGGGACCATTCCTCAGGTATTTACAGAGGGGGAAGATGCTGTGTCATTAGTGAGAAGCAATGACACAGGTAATCTCTTAAATAAAATCTCTACTTCTCTCTGCGGCTGAAACCTTCCAGACTGACCCTAAAGTGCCTGCACATCAGCACCTTCAGCAGATATTACTTAGAAAGGGTCTGCCACACACTTCTCGAGCCAAATGTTTTCCTAATCAGTGGTTATTTTTTAATTGTTATTTACAGACCACTTCCTTGTAACAAGCCCTCTCCAGGCTGCAGCTCAGGCACAGTAGGGATGAAGAGGCTGCATGGCTGCAGAGCAAATTGCTCTTCACTCACAGAATTGCTTCACTTTCACAGCACCACTTATGCCCAGAGTATCATCCTGGTCTCTCAAGTGCATGTGGTCAATGTCTTTATTATTGTTGTTATTATATGAGAAAGATATTTTTTTGTCTGTGTGTCTGGTCAGTAATTGCACTGTTCACCATCTCTCCTGACTCTTGGCCCTTCATCACTTCACTGCAGGTCGTTGTCTTCTCAACAAGCCAACAGCTAAGTGTGAGAGCCTGGAGGGCTGGGAACCAGCTTTGTGTGGGTTTATCCTGGGGAGTTTCTCTTTGATCATACTATCCTTCCCAGCAGTGTGTTGTGTTATGAGTATAAATTTGGCCTGACTCAAAAGTCCTGGCTCTAAAGATAGTTTGGGATATAATATTTGATTTTTTTTCTTTTAAAAAGAGCTACAGCTCTTATTTCACATTCATCTGAGAAAGTGTTCTTACTGCCCTTGTCATATCTTACATAGATAAAGTGATAAGTGGGAGGAATGTGAAGGGCCAGAATTTGCTTAAGGTTTACAGCTGGGTGACCAAGGCTGTGGGCTGGAGTTGGTCATCTGGAAAGGCTGGAGGAGGAAGCACACCCTGCTCCCAGAATAGGGTTTGCAGTTCTGCTGCAGCTGCACAGAAGTGAATAAAATAACCACAAATCAGAAGTGGGGCGTGAACTGACTTTCACAGAGAGTCTCAGTGAACTTGGTTCTTCCTTTCTTCCCTCACAGTGTCTTGGGACAATGACACTGTGCCACCCTCACATCTCCCACCATCAAAGTGTTACCGGTTCCAGGTTGCGTGAAAAGGCTGCTGATGGAATTATTCATGTACAGGAAAATTTGTCCAGTGTTGTGGGTTCTCCAGGATTCCAGCTGTAGGGTGAGAACCAGGCAGCTCATCTTCATCACAGAAATTTTTGTTAAAACTGCCTGAATGGGGAAAAGTGAAGTGGAGAATGATAGTGAGTAAGGCTCCTCAGTGGATTTTGGTCCCAGATGAGGACTTGCAGAATTGGCTAGAATTGCTGTAACTGTGCAATCTAGAAGGGGGTTTTGAATAACTTGACGTGAAGAAAACTCATCTTCCTTCTGCTTATGATTTCTATGTGCTTCTGCCATATAATAAAACTCTAAATCTCTATAATTTGTATCAACTGTTGAGAGCAGATGCTGTGCAGTTATTCTGCCTGATACTTTCACTATGCTGGCTGGATTACTGCCTTTTCTGAGACCTTTGAATTAACCAGATTTTGGGTCATCAAGATTATTTAATGTTATTGTCATAAATATTTGTACAGGCCTTGGTCAGTGCTTATGTAAAAACTGAAAGACAATAATTTGTTAGAAGAGGATGTGTGCTTTAATGAACTGCCAGCTGAGTGTTAGAAATAAACTGTAAAAAAGTACATTTCTGTTTTTCTGTTTTTTTCTATCGCAGTTTATGGGGCAGAAAAAAGTGATTATTTAGATTGTCAGTTATTTAGGTTTGTCAGTTACGGCAGTTTAAATTTAAAATCACTCAAGAGCTCTTTATAAACAGGACTGTTTACTTCTAAACAGCTCTGCTGGCTTAACATCCTGTCTTCAAAAGATAATAAATTGATCTCTAGCATTTTATTAATAATTTTCTGTTAAACCATGTTATCCTTTGAATTGTTTTTATGCCAAAAAATGACAAATTGTTATTGTTTTATATTTCACAGTTGATTTTTGGTATAAAATTCCTTTTTTCCCCCTTGATTTCCAAATTACTGTGCTTTCAAATATAAACAATAATCTCAAAATGCTAACAGTATGAATCTGTTGTTTGGAAATGATGAAGGTTATACATCATCCAATCTGCTCAAACGTGTGAGAAATTAATAAATATTTGGTTTGCCTCTAGCTCTTCTTTGAAGCACTGAAATTAGTATTTTTTTATTGAGGGAATTTTTGCCAGGTTTCTCACGAAAGGACAGTCCTACAAATAAGCCAAAATGCGGAGGCTGCCAGGGGGTGCAGTGATCGTTCTGGCAAACTTGGGTTGTTTCTTCTAAATATCTTAATTAGCAGAGCATAGTCTCCAAGCTGTTCTTGGAGAGCTGCTGCTGGGCCAGATCATATGGCAAAACCCCCCCAAATTCTGTGGGTTTAGGTTACAAAACAGTCTTTATCACTGTGATCATGGAACCACAGAAGGTGGAAAAGACCTCTGAGATCATTAAGTCCAACTTGTGAGTGATCCCCACTTTGTCAACTAAACTGAGTGCCAGTCCAGTCATTTCTTGAGCACCTCCAGGGATGGTGGCTCTGATTCCTGACCACTCTTCCAGTGGAGAAATTCTTCCTGGTGTCCAGCCTGAGATGATGCTGCACCAAGAGTGCCTGTGATTCTTCATGCTGACACATCACCACAGGGATGTGCCAGCTTGGACAAACTCCCCTTGGCTGTGCATCTGCTGATGTAAAAGGTTTTTGTGCTGTTGGGTTGTTCACAGCTGGAGCCAAGGTTTAGGGTGTGATGTGTTACCTGTTACAGGAACAGGAGGTGTCATTACATCTCTGTTCAAACTGAGGATCCAAATGGGAATTTTCACAGGGTCCCGAAGAAATCAAATCTCTATTTTTATGTTGGCCAGATGAGTCTCTAAACTTTTCCTTTATAACTTCTAGGTTTGGTGTTCTTAGTGCCAGGGTGCTGCTCTGCTCAAAAGGAGTCCTAGAAACCATCCCCAGTGTCCATCCACGTGCTTTGAGAGCCCAGTCAGTGTGTACGATGCCCCGAAAAATGAACATTTTTGTGATGCATTTGTGATATATTTTCCCTTCCAGAAAAAGAGCAGAGAGGAGACATGTGGGGAGGGCAGTGGAGTGGAGATCCTGGAGAACAGGCCCTACGTGGATGGCCCGGGGGGCAATGGGCAGTACACTCACAAGGTTTACCACATCGGGATGCACATCCCCAGCTGGTTCCGCTCCATACTGCCCAAGGCAGCTCTGCGCGTCGAAGAGGAATCCTGGAATGCTTATCCTTACACAAGGACAAGGTAAAACTGGGCAGGATGTCCACAGCTGCGTCCCTGTGTTAAAGAGAGTGTTTGATGTCACTCCCTGGCAGTGGCATTTCCCTCTCCCTTTAAAGCAGCTGGGGTCAACTTCTAAAATTCCTACGCAGTGCTCGACCTCAGGAGTTTGCCTGGGCTAACTGCACACCTGCCTGAGAATTTGTGGTTCGTTGCTGTAAAATGTGGAGCTGTTCTGTCTGTCAAAGCGTGGGGAATCATGAATAGTTGTTATTTAGTCTTGTATCCTGCACTGTGTGTTCTGTTTAACATTGCAGGTCTCTGCAAGCTCAGGGAGGTTATAAATGTGCATGGTGCTGGGACAGATGTCATGCTGAATACTGTCAAGGAAGACAGGATGTATTTGTACAGGGGAAAGAAAAATCTTAATAAATAAATATATAATCACAGTGCTGCTTTTCTGGGAACTGTCTGTCATTTAACTAGAAAATAACAAACCTACATCCTATGATTTTCACGCTGAGGAGGGAAGAGAGCCAGAGGCTCTGTGGAGCCCTCTGGGACCTCCTTGTTTCAGCTGATTTTGTCAGGGAGAGCTTCAGATACCCTGGAATAAATAACCTTTGGGCCAGTTACTCCAGTTTAGAGCACTTGCCGTTTTTCAGATTTGCAAATCTGATATTCCTATCATCTTTCATAATAAAAAGGCTTTAATGGGTATTTTGATTTTCATGAAAAATGTAGAAAAGTTGCCTAGTTCTGTTGTAGCTGATCTTTGCAAGTAACATCAATCCTGTGAAGGGTGGGGAGTCAGTGTTTGCATATGGGCTGATGCCAATGACTGGATATAATGGAGCTGCCTGACTTTTAAGTGATTAAAGTTCACTTCCACTCAGTTTTTATCTCTTCTCTTGAAATGCCTATGAGTCAATCAGTTGGCCAGGAAACCTGTGCTGCACAGAACTAGTTCATATTTTATTCTGCCATAGGTTCCAGGCAGGAGCTTTGCTTTTCTCCTTGCACAGGTGCATTTCCAGGGTGTCCTTGTATTAGTATCTGTGTCATAACATAAATTTTTAATGTAGTGGGCCCAAAATTTATCTCCTTGCTGAAAACTGGTGAGCTCCTGTCTTAAGAATTTATTAAAGAACAATCTCTTTAATCTATACAGTTGGTATTTTGAGCATATCTGAAGGAAAACATGAGTGAAGGCTGGCTGGGATTTGAAGCTGATTTACTCTAAGCTGTGCTGTTTTTTCTGGCTCCCAGGTACACATGTCCTTTTGTGGAGAAGTTCTCTATTGATATTGAGACATACTACAAAACTGACCCAGGAGACCATAACAACGTGTTCAACCTTTCTGCTGCAGAAAAAAGACAAACCATTTTAGGTGAATAGACTTTTTCCTCTACTTTTTCCTTTGTTTTGCCTTTTTTTTTTTCTTGGTATGACCATCTGCCTGTCCTTCCCCCCTAAACACACACCTGCACCCCTGTCAGTGTCACTGCAGGTAGGGTTACATCAAGTAGAGTGAGGATACCAGAATTCTCTTCTAGGCTTGATGCAAATCCCATGGAAATAATTTGAATCCCCCATCTGTAAATTTAAGCTGATGCTTTTCCATCTTATTTATGCAGCTCCCAAGAGGAGTAAGACATCTAATGAATTTGGAGGTAATAAGTAGAAATAACCCTAAAAGAGGAAAAAAATTACTGTCTAATTGTGAAAATATTGCTGTTTATTTGTCTGGCTCCTTCATGTATATGAAAATCATTCCTATCTGCACTTTTGAAGCATGAAGGTGCATTTAATTTTTGTTCCCTCTCCTTTTCGTCCTTGCCCTCATGCAGGTTAACACTCACTTCACAGCTGTCTTTAGAAGATTGAGTTAATGTAAGGAATTAATGAGAAAAGGCAAAAGTACTTCAAGAAAGTACTTTTGTACTTCACTTCAACTGTCCTCATTCCTGAGCCTGCCTGACCAGGCTTTCAGTGCTGAGCACATTTGAGTCCCATCACTGCACTGAGAGGTGTCACAGAGCTGTCACTTCTCAGGAAGTCTGATCCTGCCCTTCACTCCAAACTTCAGATGCTTCTGCTGAGCACTGGGGGTTGCAGGTCTTTAAAATATGTTCATTCACTCCACTCGCACTGCAGTTTTCACTTCTCCATTGTTGGATTGTTAATTAGGACTTCAGTTAACCTCTGTGCTTTCCATAGTATTCTTGGTCTAACAAGGGTAGCTGAGGAGTTACCAGTCCCCTCATTTGATGGACCCAAAGATAAGATGTTCCATGGGAAATGTCTATTCCATAGCAGGGCAGGTGTATTTAACTGTCTTGGCTGAGACAGCTGCAGCACTGTGAGTGATATTAGAAAAGCTGGAAGATGGAATGTGCAAAAGATCCGTGTGGAGCTGGAAAGACAGAGTGTGCAGAGCTGCCAGAGTGCTGTGGATCTGCAGTTACTGTGGGCAAAAACATCTATTTGGAGCAAAGCCTCTGTTTGCTGGAACTGTGTGTGCTCGTTCCTCTGGCAGAGCTGATCTCTGCCCAGCAGCAGTGTATAAACAATTTAAATATCAGTTGTTTAAGTGTAAGTAAAAAGAAACCAAATTGCTGTAATGCTTCTGGTACTTACTAAAACAGAAATAACTCATGAAAAATGATGTTCTCTTGTTTTGCTCAGGAAAAGGAAATGTCTAACTGTTTCCATTTTCTTTCTGTAGATCCTATTGATATTGTTAAAGATCCTATCCCTCCACATGAATATAAAGCTGAGGAGGATCCAAAGCTGTATAAATCGGTGAAGACTAAAAGAGGGCCTCTCTCAGAAGATTGGATTCAAGAGTACAAGAACAACCCTGGGAAATACCCCATCATGTGTGCATATAAACTGTGTAAAGTCGAGTTCAGATACTGGGGGATGCAGTCGAAAATCGAGCGCTTTATCCACGATGTTGGTGAGCATTTATGGTCTTGCAAAGTTCACTCCTTAATGTTTTCACTGAATTGAAACACAAGGTGAAGTAGGTGTGTCACATTCCAAGACAAGTCCGTGAAGAGATTCTCAGATCTGATGACTCTGTGGGTCAGCTCAGAAAAAAAATCTTGTTATTCTATCACTTCTAATCGTGGTATGTACAAATCCAAACCACTTGTACCCACTGAAAAGATTTCAAGTCCTTTGTAGGCAAGATCTTGCATTCTCTTTTTTTTTCTCTCTTTTTTTTTTTTAAGATAAACTTGCCAGATCATTTTTAAACTCTGCCAGTCTTTTTTATTGTGACCAAAATCCATCCTGAAGGGCTGCCTAAAGAAATAAGCTTCACTTCAGAGTCCTGAGTGGTTCCAGAAAACCACTTCCTGGAGCATCCCTAGTTTTTACCTGCCTTGTGACAGGACTGGTGGGTCTCTGTGTGTCTGTGAGCTGTGAATAAATGTCCTGCTTTGATGGATGCATCATTCTTAGGTTAGGGCTTTTAAGGAGGAATTGGATGTGTCCAGGAGTAACTAAGTGGAGACAGTACAGGTGGTGGCAGTGCTGGCAGTAATTTGTTCTTTGGAGAAAAAGCTATAAAACAACTGATACAGTTTCTGAGCTTTGCCACAAATGACAGGATCTACAGCCAAGTGGAAAACCTAAGGAGTGTTTTAAAGGAGCATTGTTGTCTCAAAGGGCAGAGCTCTGGCTGTCCTCTGGCAAGGAGAAAGCCAAAGAAAGGCTCTGTAGAGGATGCTACCACCTTTCTGCACACAGTAAATCCTCCTGCATGACCTCTACAACTCTCCTTTTGACACATAAGCCTTCACGCAGTGCCTGATTTTAGCATAAGTAATTTTCAAGCTCTTTGCAGTCATACCATGCTGCAATGAGCTAATGTGAAAAACAGATAGAGCAGTGGAGAATAGTGTGCACCTCTCCCTCTGAATGCTCACAGCTTGTTTTCTTGAAGCTCCTTTGCTTTTTTCTTTACACAGAGAGGGAAGTTTTTACCTGCTCTAGACTGTATTACAAGTGCCTCTCTGCACTCAACTCCCTTGGCGTTTCGGTGACATGGGTTAATTTAGTGTATGCTGGAAAACACGGGGGCAGAATAACAACTCCATTGTATCTGTTAAATGAAAAAGGAGCACGTGACTCTTGCAGTTGTTCAGAGGTGTTTGGCATAGATTAAACTGTGGTCCCTTAGAAACATTGCTTTTGTATTCCATGAAAGATTGCCTGCCATTTCCCTCTTGATTGAGGCTTTGCAGAGAGCAGAGCCAGCTCATTGTCTGCTTTTCAAAAGCTTTTCCACTCTGTTGTAAAGATGGCAAATAGTGTTTTTCAAACTGGTTAAGATGCATAAAATCAGAAAAGCCTTTAAGGCAAGCCAAAGTCAAGTGAGTGAAAAGTGAAAGTAAAAGCTTGGGGTATCTGCAGGAGCTGTGTGGCCTCCCCCTGCCCTAGGATAGCCATGGGGAGACCATGAGTGGGCAAGTGCCACAGCATTTGTACCAAAGCCAGCAATGTGTGAGGATGTTAAAGTTGGAAGGATGTGGTTACAGCAGGACTGACCAGGCTTACATGCAGATCCCTGTGTGGGGCTTTCAGCTGGTGGCCAAAAGCAGATGGAGACCTTTGTGCATTGTGCAGCTGATGGTGGACCAAGCTCCCAGGAGCCAGAGATGTTCTGGTGGGCCAGACCCTCCTTCCTTGGCATTTTCCTCCTGGTTCCTCTGTTCCCAGCTCATGCAAATTTATTTCTTGGGGAATTAGCCCAGCTTGTGCAGGGTCACCAGGCCAGCAAGAAGACAGAGGCAGAAACAGACAGCAGGATCCAAACTCTGCCCAATGGGGAACAATGCTTCGTGGTGCATACTAAAATTAGAGACTGGGTTGAAAAAAGAGCAGGTCTGAGGTAAGTGATGGATGGCTTGTGCAATGTGGAAAGGCTGCTGAGCACAGAGGAAGTAACTCTGGGGGACGGTGTTGAAACATTCTCACTCGTACTGAGTGCAGCAGCCATTCTTTCCCATGACTAATTGGACAGTTACTCAGTGCTTTGACAGCCTGCGACACAGACTAAAATTGTGATTGTGGGCTATTAGTCTACTTGGCTGTAATATTTGTATGCTTTTTTACTCCTTTCCCATAGATTTTAAGTTTAATTGGACTGGCACTGCATAATGTTCTGCTCCCACTTGCTTCCTAGTGGTGCATGTGGGCTCTGAGTCCTTTGTTATTAAACAAGTGTGTTGACTGTGTATGGGTTATTAATTATATACTGTGGCAAAGTGTGTTCCATCCCAGTAACTGCAGCTTTGTCTAAACCACTGTGTCTTAGGCTAAATATGCCCAAATTGCTGCACAGTGGTGAAGTGGTTTTTGAAAGCTCTTTTGCAGGACTTTGGCTTCATTAAAGAACTCAGATGACTAAGTTCATCCACTGCCCATTGGATCCCAAAGGCAGAGTTTTGTCTTTCCAAGGGGAGGCAGGTTGCAGTTGGCATGATGTAGATGTGACCACAGGCTTTTCTTTGTGAGGGTTCTGAGCAAAGGAGGGCAGGGAAGCAAACAGGTGTAACTGCAGGTGGACTTTGAGTGGATTGTACTGACAAGCTTATGGGGTCTGTTGAGAGTGTCAGGGAAATAGTGTTGCACATGGACAATCAGGCATCCTGTATTTGCTGTCAGGAAATTGTGACAATACATTATAAAATTATTTGGGAAGTAGCTTCTGGGTACAGTCAGTGGGTATCTGAACAGTTGCTTCATTTGGATATTGAAGGAATTTGGGACAGAATTTGTTAGTGGGTTTTCTGATATATTTTCACTGAGTTCTTATTAAATTCACTATTTTTATTTCATGTTGAAAAACAAACCCAGAACTGTAGACCAAAAGCTTTTTAAATTCACATGAAAACTCCTCTCTGTCCTGGCTTGTCTCATTTACACTTCCTTTTGTATGATGGAGTCTAACACCACAAATCATTTACACGAGTCAGCACCTCCTGGATTCAACCAGCCTCTGAGTTGTTGAAGTGGTGAGCTGGAAATGGAGTGATTTAAATGTTTGCACCCTGCTCCGCTCCTCACAGATGATCTTTCTGCACAGCACAGTGGGAAATGTTACAATAATTAAATCAACACATGATGACGGGTACTCTGAACTCAGCCTGCACATTTGTGCATGTGTGGTGTTCTCCTTTGTTTGTTTTTTGAAACAAAGCATTGCACTCTGGAGAAATAATAGTCTCCTTAACAGCTGATAATCAGCTGGTACCTGAATCCTGGTGAAAAAACCTCTTCCCATTTTTTTCTGGTTGACTTCAGTGAGGTGCCTGATGAGGCACCTCACTTTCCTCTGATTCTGGGGAAGAAGGCTCGGATGAGCTTGGGGCACACTGGGTGGAAGGGGAAAACCTGTTGGCAAGGCAAACTTCCAGCTGTGCTGCAGCTGGGACAGTGTGTGACAGGGACTTCTCTGGCTGAGCAGGACACATTTACACCTTCTCTCCTTCCAGGGAGAAAAAGGAAAGCCAGCTGGGCTATAGATTCCCTCAGCACTCTCCTGATGGGCATCTTTTACAAAGAGAATTTTCCCAATTACATTCTTTCCTGGGTCTGGTGTCTCCCCTCCTTTTCACTTTTCAGTAAAAACCTTGGTTTTCTGTAAGATTTTGATACAAAAATGCCTTGAGACTTGATTTTTTTTTCCCATTGCACAGGAAGAGAAGCAGGGGAGGTCAGTAATTTGTAGCTGGACCCTGACTCCCTGTAGCTGTGTGGGGCACTTGTGTTCCCTGGGTCTCTGCTGAGAGGCTGCAGGCTGGGCAGGAATTCAGTGATGTTGCTCACTGCTGTGCACAGAGGAGCCCCTCAAGTTCTCTTCCCTAGCACTGAAGCCTTTTCTGCAGACCATGACTTCTATTTTTACATTTCTTCGGTACCTGCACAGCCTCATTCTCCTCCAGATTTTCTCCTTGTGTTTAAGAAAGAGAAATACAGCACTGCTGGCACATCCCAGGTGAAGGCCAGAGGCTGGGAAAGTAATCTGTCTTTTTTACTTCCTAACTAACCTGGAGGGGTAGAGACACACCAGCTGTGAAGTCCTGTAGTGCCATCCTATTTTCAAAGGAGCAAAGCTTTAAGGAAGGATGGTTTGGGATGTCTAATCAAAGGGATGTGAGCAGGGCACATGGGGAGGTCTGTGGGTTGGCAGAAAGCAGTGCAGGCAATTTTTGAGATCTGAGAAGGCGGAGAGGAACTTCAAGAGACTTTTTTTTACCCCCAAGTGGTTTTCATGTTCCCTGTGATGTTAGTCCATTAAAACACAGATATGTGGTCGGTGGCATCTGTCTCTACACAGAGAATTTCTGAGGAGTTGCTGCGTTGATACATCAAGGCTGGATCCAGGAGCAGGAGTGGAGCCTGCTGAGCCCTTGAACAGGGGAAGCCTTGGGATGAGAGCAGCACTGAATTCTCTGTCTGATCACAGTCTGTTTTCAAGGTGTTCCAAGCAAGGTGGAATTGGCCACTGTGGATGTGGAAGTCCAAAGGGTGGCTGTGGTGTTGGGGACAGCAAGGGAAATGTTTTCTTGGCTTTCAGTGTGGATGTGATGCGAATTTAATCTTCGTCTTTAAGCTCTGCTGGTTGTCAATCATAACAGGAGGTGAAGAGGCTAACACATCCTCCTGTTGTTCTGCAAAAAGTAATCTGGCAGGGGAAATAACTCTGAGTCTTGACTCAGGTTGAACAGAATTAAGTTGCTGAGGGCTGTCATTCTGCCCCCAGAAGGTCACACTCTGCTGGCTCAAACTTGCCTCTCCCTTCTGAAAGTCAGTCAGCAAAATGCATCAAATATTGATAGATTTAATCTTACTGTGTAAATGAAGTTCAGGTTGAGCTGGTCCATGGCATTAGCTGCTGATCTCAGTGGCCATTTTCTCCTGATAGCCTGGTTTGGGATGACTGGTGGCATTAAGAACTGACCAAAGAGCAGAACAAACAGTGAAGTGCTCAGACCGGGAAGGAGATAAATACATAAAAATGCACTTTCTGTGTGTTTAAGATAACAAACAAAAAAAGTGATTTCTGGAAACAAATTGGATCTTTAGGCTGAACATCACAGAAACTGTGACAGTACTGGGATCTAAGGTTTTCTGTACAACAGTGAAGCCTGTCTTGCTGGAAGCACCTTAGAAACTCTGCACATGGTGGGGTGGGACTATCCCCATTTGGCCATGCTCCTGGGGATGGAGAGTGGCTTTTGAGGGATGTCTTGCCTCGTGGTGGTGCTTAGAGAGCTCATTCTGCAGCTCCCAAAACCTAAGTGATTCTAATGTTGTTGATTGCTCTCTTAATCCCACTGACAACAAATCCCACTGGTGCTTTTGGCTTGTCCTTCAACCCATCTCTGCCTCAGTTTCCCAGTAATTAAAGAGGGGGCAATATTAATTAAGTATTTATTATCAGAAAGACTCCTGAGGATCAGTTGGTCAGTATTTACAGAAGCTTTAAAAGCATCATTACTGCTGTGTGATTGCATCAGGAATAAATAGCAGCTTTGAGTTTTGACCTGTTGTGAGCTTTTAAGGAAAAATATTGGTGAAAATCATGAGAGACTCTCATGTTTTAAAAGTCTGGAGTGTGTAATGATGTTAGTGAGTGAGTCTAAGGCTTTAGGAGAGTATCTGTTGCCTGGTCAGGTGCATTGAGTGTTGATACTGAGGCAGTTCTTCCTTTGAGATATGTGATATGTTGAAATATTTTAAATTGGCTTTACCCACTCCATTTTTCTCCTGCAGGAGAAGACAGATGGTATCTGCAAAATAAAGCATCTTCATTCCCTCTCTTACTTTGCTTTCTATCCCATTATCTCAGAAGCTCCCATTTGCGATGCTGTTTTACTGATGCATAGAAACCAAGTGCAGAAACCAGGTTTCCAGGGAAAGGAAAGGTTTTAGTCTTAGCACTGCTGGTGTGGGATGTGCTTCTGTCATGTAACAATTGGGGAGGGCTGTGGAGCATTCATCAAGGAACGACTTGAAGCTCTCCAGGATTAAAAAAAAAAACAGTAGCTTTTTGCTTTTTCTTTTTTTTTTCCCACTCCTTGGAACATATTTCACTTTGAAGACCAGATCCAGATGTCACAACTTCCTAGGACTTCAGGATATTGAAACTGTGGTCTGTGTGTGGCTTCTCCTTGGTGGAGCAGGACAAAGTTTTCCATCCAAAATTAGGAAATCCCTTCCCAAGTTAAAAGCAGTCACAGAAGAATGGCTAATTTTTCAGTGCATAGTTGATGAGGAAGAATTGAGGAGATAAAGTACATGAAGTGACCAGTTTGTCACCCTATGTGAAGGTCCTTCACTGCAGCACTGCGGGTTGGATGTCCCTGTAATGTCCCTGCCATGGTGTTGGGAGGTTTTGGGAGGGGAGCACATGGGCTCCTGCAGGTTGTAGCTCTGCTGACAGGGATGTTTTGGCTTTGCAGGCCTGCGGAAGGTCATGGTCCGAGCCCATCGACAGGCCTGGTGCTGGCAGGACGAGTGGTATGGGCTCACCATTGAGGACATCCGGCAGCTGGAGAAGGAGGCCCAGCTGATGCTGGCACAGAAGATGGCCCAGTTCTGCAGTGAGAATGACCCTGAGCAGCACGGTGTCAAGGACACTCCTGGCGAGAAGGATGTGGAGGCCAGCGCAGGGTCACCTGCTGACACCGAGGACGCCTCTGCGAACAGCGACGCCACCTCTGGCAGGTCACTCACCAAGCAATGGTCCACCTCCTCCAAGTCTTCACGGTCTTCAAAGAGAGGAGGTAAGATGCTGCCAGTGACTTGCTCTTCTGAACTCATGGAGGTTGGGCTTTTGGGAGGTTGGACCGTGTCTCCTCGTGGCAGGTACCTTTGGGACAATATGTATTGGTCCTATGAGTCCTATTAGCTCAGAGGCCTTCTCTGCTGCTGCTGCAGGCTCGGTCTTACTAGGTTACCTGTTTTGAGTTTGAGAATGTTTCTAGTCATCCCATTACTGTGACTCAGTGTCATGTGGCAGAGTTTTTGCCGATGTCAAAAGCACATAATCTGTAAAAACACCGTAGAGGAAGAGGCAGGAGCTGGCTGGCAGCACTCTGGAGCTCAAAAGACAACCAGCAGCACATAGTTAGTCTTTGTTATCCAGGAGCCACTGGTGGCTTTATAAGGCCTTTCCACAGTGTTCCCATGTGAATATCTGCTTATCCTTGATACCTGCGTCACAGTAGGTACCTGTGCTCCTTGGCCAGGGTTCTGTGCCACCACGTGCTTGTCTTTTCAGAAGGGACATTTGGCTCTGTGGGGCGGCACTGGGGCTTGCACAGTGAAACACCTCATCAGCTACTGGGGAGATTAGGGCAGGAACCCCCAAAGGTGTGTGGGGGCTGCCACTTTGCACTGGTGATGATGTGCAGTAGCTGTGTGGTGACAAAACCTCACCCTGGGATTAGGTGGGACTCTGGATAATGCCTGTGTTCCCTTTGAAACACTATTCAGGAAGCTTTCAGGATTCTGATGTTAAAGCTCTGCTGTGGATACCCTGTAAGGACTCAGCTTTGAGTCTTGGATTTTGTTACTCACCTCTCCCTTGGGACTCACCTTGTTTTGCTGTACTAAACTCTTCCCTTCTTTGGGCTGTTCTGTACAAAGGGGTGAATCCCTGGTGGGTTACAACCACAAGGTTCAAACCTTGAGAAATTCCCTCTCTGTTTAGCCAAGTGCTGCTGGTAGTAGGGAAACAGCAACTCTCACTGCAAGAGGGGGGGAAAAAAAAATCTTGATTTTTCTGAAAACCCCAAGGGGCAGCATTTCTTCCAGTGACAGTGGAAAAGAACATCTGGATGAGTGAAGCTTCTCCATCTATCATATGCACTAAATATTGGGAGTTGAGTCTCCATTTTTATTTCCCACTCCATCACTGATTTCATCGCGGGCTGAATGAGAGAGGAGCAGTAGTTTTACCTTGCGATGACTCACTCGAGTGAGCCCCAGGGAAGAACCTACCAGATGCTTCATAAATCACTGCACAAAGATAAAAATACTGGCTACTTTGCCTGCACCAGGCTTTTATATTGATGCACCCATCTCCCATTATGCTCTTCGCACAAACCCCCTTTTCCACTGCTGACATGTTCACTGGGAGCTGGAGTTTTCAGACCTCTCAGGAATTCTCTTGGAGGTTTTCACTGGGAACAAAGCATGAATTTCTTCTCAACTGCAGAATGTCTCAGCTTTTACAAGGAAAAGTAATGAAAGAAATTAATTGTGATGTGCTGGGAAGTACGTCACACAAGATATTTTAATCCTCCTTCATGCTGGCAGCACATTACCATATGGAAGCAAGGAGGGCTGTCGCGACGCACTGCCACCTCCAGCTGAAAAAAAAGCCTTTTCTCCAAAAGCTCTCCTTTTCTCCACCACCCAAGTGAGACCTCTGGTGATGGCAGGACCCTTTTTGCCATCCCATATGTCGTTAGATGCTCTATTTTTAGCAACTATTATGCGAGTGCCTTGACGTCACTCCAGCATGAATTAGCTCTGCTCCGCCACCTCCTCGCTGGCTGCTCCCGAGGGGTGGGCGGTGGGGTGTTGGGGGCTTCTGAGCTGCAATTACATGACTCTGCACAGGGTCTCCATCCTCGTTCCATGTGACAACCGGCTGGAAGATTAGAAGAATTTTACTTATATATTCAACTCCGTTGAAACAATAGCACAAAACGGCTCGTGCGGCTGTCACAGTAACCGGAGCCTTTCAGCCTCTTGTATATGCTAAATGAGAACTTGTCAGTCTCCTCAGGTTTTTCCTGGGTTAGGTGGCTGCTGCAAGAGCTTTGTGTGCACTGACAGGCACGAGGGGACAAACCCTCTCTCCTGTTGTTCTCTGGACATCGTTCTCTCTTCAGCAGGCGGCTGTTCTGTGGCAACTTCAGCCAAGGAGAGCTCCGGCTGGATTGTTGCTAAATTATATCTGAAAAAAAAGAAAAGAAGAAGCCACAATGTGTTTATATTTAGCTCAGAGAACTCTGGAGGGGAAAGTGAAAGGGAGCAGGTAGGTGTGAGAACAGGAGGGCAAATGGCACTAAAAGGACTCCGGGGTTTCTCCTTGCTCTGTCAGGACCGCCGCTCCGACAGCTCCTTTTGAAGTAGTCGAATAGCATGTTGTTTAAATCATTCAAGTTTAAAGTTTAAGTAGATCTCTAATCCAATTTGTGTGGAAGCAATTTCCTTCCAGAAAACAGATTATTCCTCTCCAGGCTGCTCTGCTCAGCTACCCACCCGAAAGTTAGCAAAGCAGAGGCATGGCTTGTGTGCTGATGAGAGGCACAGAGAAAGCTTCCAATCAGCCTGCTTCCTTCCTAATTGCAAACTTTAAAACCCAGCTGATTTTGCACGTCCTACTAACAATTATAAATAGCTGCCATTCAAAATAGCAGAAGAGTGATCCAAGCAGCTTTGCTTTAATGTAGCATCTTGCTGGCAGGTTCTAACAACAGTAAACAAACAGGATCTGTAAAGCGGTACACTGACATCACACCAGCATCATCGGGGTTTTGTGTTTTTTAATATTGCAGCAGTGAATTTTCATAGAGAACACATGATTCTTCCTCCAGCAAAGATCATGTTGGGAACTCTCCGTCTTGTCGATGTAGCGTTTCGCATAAGGCTTTTTTGTTTTTTCCAGCAAGTCCCTCGCGCCATAGTATCTCCGAGTGGAGGATGCAGAGCATTGCCAGGGATTCAGATGACAGCTCGGATGATGAATTCTTTGATGCACATGGTATGTGGAGCCTAAATCACCATCGTTTCTTCCCTGAAATGGTGGGGTAAGAGAACGGAAGGCATGAAGGGTGGGGGGTGAGCAGGGGAGGAAACGAGACTTTTTTGCTTTGAAGTCTTTTCCTTTCTAACTATGACGTGCAGCTTTGGTGCAGCTTCTTCCAGCATCACCCAGCAGACTCTTAGATTTAATGCAGCACCATTTCGTGTACAGTCTGAGCTGTTTGAAGGGATCTTGAACAGTCTTAGCCCTTGGGGCTGTATTTTATTTGGTGCAAATTGAGTGTGCGTGAAATCCAGCAGTGCTAACTGGGCTGTGGGTGTGTCCTAATGATTCACTGTGACTGATTATTTTTCTAATTTGTTTTTTAATCAGTAAGAGGTATGATTAATTGTCCTGTCTGGGCCTGAAGAGACCCAAATTTGCCTTTATTAACTCCTCATTCTACTATTCCAAGAAATACAATAGCAAATGCAACAAGGTACTTCAGGTGCCAAAATTAATCAGTGTTGATTCCAGAATTCCCAAAGAAGAGATAATTCCCAAATTCCAGATAATTTTGATTATCTATATTAAGAAAAAGCTGTTATATTTTTTCCTCTGTGCATGTGTGTGGGAAGAAGATTTGTTCCACTGCACTCATTTTATGTATTGTACTTAATGCAAATTTAAGCCTGAGGGTTCTGTCTCTATTGACAACAGATGGACTCTCCTCCTGGCTGGTCTGATGGAAGTGAGAGGTGCAATATTTGCTGATGAAGTTGGGAAATGCAGTTGTTAAAAGATGACACCCAGTTTTGCAAAGCAGAATTTCGCTGAGGCTCAGCTGAAGTTCAACCCCAAATAATTGATAGTATCATGTTCCAGAAGAGTTCTCCATCAGTGTTTAGGCATGGATCTCAAATCTTGGGGTAGAAAGTGGTGTGTTTGTGTAGTGACCTGCACAACAGCAGCTGAAATGGCCAGGGAATGTGTAAGCTGGGATAAATGTGTGTCTCCTGCTGGGAAGGAGAAGGGACAACTTAGTTTAAGTGTCTCTATTTATTAACTTACGTAGCATTTACAATAAGTATGTGAGGGATTTATTGGAGCAATATACATGCAAGAGAAGAGGAGTGACTCATCCAAACGGCACTGTTGCTATCTACACACTTTTTGCCTTTTTAATTACTCAGTAATAAAATTGAGATGGAGACAGCTCTGCCTGGGATCCAGGGCCTCAGGGAATCCCTGGCATGCTCCTAACAGGCCTGGGAAGGGGAATTAACAAAAATGAGCCTTGTGCACCTCTGTTGCAATACTTGTAGGAGGTTGCTAAGAGTAAAAGCAGCTGCTCTCCTGCGAGCAACAGCGAGTCTCCGTGTACGCACAGTTTGTCCTCTGCAGTTGGCACAGTTGGGTTGAAAAGTCTGCCTAAGTCTGGTGGGATTTTGGCTCTTGAGTCAAAGCCTTGGCATGTGTGTGATTGAGCAGAGCCCTGTCCCCACGAGGGACCTCTTGGTGCCCCTTGGCCTGCGGAGACTCCGGGTCTGTGAGCAGGGATGAAGCTCTGCTCGCAGCTCATCCTGCCGGGGTCGATACCATGGGAACTGGCAGGGCTCAGGATGTGAGTCAACACCCAGCAGAGTTCCTCAGAAGTGTTTCCCATCCACACACACACACATTTCCTCGCAGTGCAGTGGGCGGAACCTGCGCCCGAGAAGATTCCTTGTCTCCAGCTTCCCACTCACCCTCATTCACTGGGAAAGATAGTGACAAATACAGTAATATCTAATATCTATCCTGTAATAAATGCTAATAATGGGAGTAATATCCCATTCAGGGATCACTTGAGCAGCAGTAAGGGCTGTAATTAGACCTCTCAAGGAATTAAGTTTAATATTTAGATTAAGTTGCTGGAGGAGCTTTGAGTGCAGTCGTGCTCTTAATTCTCTGCCAGCACGTGTGTTACAGGCCTGTGCTTTCCACTTGCTGTGGACAGGCAGCTCCACACTCCCTTGTGCAGGGAAATGGGGATTTACTCTTTTTTTTTTCCATGGCTGAAAAAGGAAATGGCATGCTGGTGCAAAATTTCCAGGTTGCTCTCTTTTTATGGTCAAAGTTGAAATAGAAACTCCTAAAAATAAGCAGGCTTTGCTTGGATCTTCACTTAGTGCCCTTCCTACAATTTTTTTTTTCAGCTATTGCTCAGATTTGCTGAAAAGATTAATATATTTCATAACCTTTTTAGTTCCCCATTGTGGGATTCTTCCAGCTAATTATTTTCTTAGTAACTGTACAGTAATAAGAAAGGGGAAATCCTAGTCTGGGACTCTGAAGATTACAGCTTTTAGATCTTCAAGACATCTGTAATTACTGCTGTTACTAGGTTTATAACTCTTTATTAAATTTACAAGCCCAAAATTTTCAGGAAAGAAGCACTAAGCACAGAAGAATAAATAAATTAGAAAGCACTTAACGTTCGTAGCAGCAAAAGATACATCCTCAATGGGAAAAAAAACAAGATAAATGAGAGTTCCCCTTTGTATGTCTCTTCCTTTTAATTACACTTCTAAGAACATAATATTTTTGGGACCCTTATTCTTTATTGACTATAGTTGAACTGAGCCAGGGGATTTGGAAGACACTGAGGTAGGAAGGAAAGGGCAGATCCATGCTCTCAGTGTCTTAGCTCCTGAGGAAATCAGCCTGGGGAGTTCACATCCCCTTTATTGCTCCTGCCTTTTTCCATGTTTTAGGAGTTTTATTTGTTTAAATCATGCAACTAAAACATTTTGTTTACTTTTGAAAAGGTGCATTGGTTTCTATATAGCAAAAGCTGGTAAAGTATATGGTTTATTTTGACTTACCCAAATGTTTATAGATTGCACAGAGTTGTGGGGCCTTGGTTTTATTTAAAATTCTGTTCTTTGCTCTTGTCTGTACACATATTTTTGTGTGTATAACTCTCAAAAAATCTGTTCTTTAAAGAGGACCTGTCTGACAATGAGGAAATGTTCCCGAAAGAAATAACCAAGTGGAGTTCCAACGATCTGATGGATAAAATTGAAACCCCCGAATGCGATGATGTCCAGGGTAATTCTTTTCTAAGTACAAACTGCATGTGCTATTTTACAGTATTTCCAGGCAATTGTCACAGCCTCATTCTGAGCAAGGTAAAGCTTGTTATCCTCATCTCACAAAGGGAGAAACTGGGAGAGAGCATAAAAATGACTGCCCATTGCTGCCGAAAAAGATTTGCTCAGTGGGAGCTGGGATAGCTTTTGATTCTCTGTTATTTTCCACATTGGTTTGGCTCCTTTGTGTGACAGCCAGGATTCTCTCATATAATGATGAAATATCCCAGCTCTGTCTCGAATGACTTGAATTTCTCTTGACTATTCTTTCCTTTTGCTCCATTCTTTGTTCTTGACTGTATCTGCCTCAGTTTTATTTTCTGCTCATCATTATGAAATGGTGAAAGGAAGCTGTAGCTCCTGAGCCAGAGTGATTCACGGTGGAAGGTGACACTCAGGCTTTCTGGTACAAAGTCAGTCTGTGTAGGCACAGATGTAGGAATACATCAGATCTCTACTCCCCAGCATAGTTCAAGCAATTCCTTTTATTTTCCCACAAACCAATCATTTCTGACAGCTGTGCAGGGATTTCCCTTTGCTGCCATCCTTAATAAAGCAGCAGTACCAGATCGCTGTAATGAGAGAAGAGCTTGCTAATGTCCTCAGCTCTTACCCAGGTTATGAGAAATTGCTGGAAAATAAATGCCCTGGCTTCCCAGGTGGAAGGAGGCAAGAGGGAGGGAGAGAGTGATTTGGTAAGATAATGAAGGAGATGTGAGGCATTGGAACAAGCAGTGTCTTTATGGAAGAGTTTCTTTACCAAAGAGCATCTGGCAGCGCTGACATTTTACACCTCTGTGCTTGCAGGTGACTTGTACCAGGAGACATCAGCAGAGTACCACGTTGGCTCCAGCGTGGAGAGGCTCAGCATCATCGAGGTGAGTGCTTTGGCTTCTTGTAACGAGATCCTTGTTGCTGGGATGTGTCTGTGTGGATAAACGGGGTGAGCAGGTTCCTCCCTCCCTTTGCTGTGAGCAATGCCTGATCTCCATGTGCTGCTGAGCCACAGTAACACCTGTGTGTCCCTCTATGCTTCAGGTTTAAGGGATTAAGCTGCTTGCAGTGCCTACATTATGTCTAAGTGGTCTGTCAAACACCATGAGCATGGTTTTGGAATTCTTGTCTGTGCCAGGCTGTAAGTTCATGGTGGCTTGGCTTTTCCATAGCAGACTGAGAGCTCAAGGGCCATGAGGAGAGTGGGTGGCTGGGAGAGGAACAGCTCTGGCCACCTCAAAATAAGCAAGTCACAGCCCTAAGATTTCTCTTGGAGCTCAAGATGGTGTGGAAAACTTGTCTTCCTCAGAGGGCTGTGCAAACTGAACCCCCTCCTGTTTCTGCTTTCATTTTAGAAAAAGAACAGACTTCAAAGCAAGATGAAAAAGACAGTTATTTGTAGTTGTTCACAAGCTGCCTGCTAAAATAGTATGAAATTCCTGTGCCACCAATTGAAATGATTTTCAGGTTAAGAGCTTCTCTTGCCAGAAGGTGGTTCAGGGTTTAGGTGTTTTAAGAGGCTCTAGATCTTACAAGGAAGTTCTAAATAGTTGCCTCCACCCTTAAACTAATCAGCAGTTCCTCACTTCCTTCAGAGCAGAGGGTAATGAACTGAAAGGTGCCTCCAAATCACTGCTGATAAACTTCTGCATGACCTGAGCTTGGTGACTCATGTTGTTCTCCAAATGAGCACTGAAAATACTTGTCTGGAAGCAGAAGAGGTGCTGAGACACTTCGAGGGCTCCTTCTGTGCCTCCACCCAGGGAAAGGTTCACTGTGCAGGTGCTAAAACTGGAGTCAGAGAAGGTTTCAAGAGCAGGCATGAATACAGTGGAATGGTGCTGAATAATTAAAGGCCATTCTTATGCAGGAGGTCTGGAAAAATCGTTATTACAGACTTGGATGTGAATTTTAATACTACTGGTGGGCTGTGTAGTAAGACAAGCTTTAACATTATCTGATAAAAATGTAATCTAGTTGTTAGGCTGCTAATGTGTGCCTGGGCATGCTTTCCTCCCACTAGCAGGTCTGTCAGGGACTCAATCACTGCTCAAGGGACAACAGGTGACTAAAGGTGCTAGAATTGGAAGAATTTGCCAAATGGAAAACACTGCTGCCCTCCACCCCTTCTGTGCCCCCTCTTAATGGTTATTCCTCTGCCTCAACAGGGATGTTCTGTTGCTCAGGGTGTTCCATTGTTCTGTGCTCAGGATGTTCTCAGATGCTGTCTCTGCTAGCACAGGGGTCAGGTACAGGAGTGTTTGCTCAGATCTCAGAGGTGTGGGATGGAGGATTGGAGTCCATGTGGGAGCTGTAAACACTGAAAGCCCTGGTAGCAAATAGATATTAAAAATAGTTGCTGCTCTGTTGTGTTACAGAATGTGCAGATGGATGCTCTTGTACCTGCCTGGGGCATCAGGATTTGGCTTACAGCTCTTCTGTCAGTTATTAATGATAACCCACTCTGGATACAATTCCCTCCTTCCCCCAAATTACAGCCTGTCTGTTTAGGCAGGGAATTGGTTCAGCACCAGAAGCAAATCACCCGGACAGGCAAATTAAAATCCCTCACTGTGTTCATGCAGCAGTCTCCCTGCCACATGCTGGCCATTCCTTGGGTTATGGGGTCATGAACTTCTTTCTTTTCAGTTCCTCACTTGCACCAGTTTAAGCAAATATGGAGTCTTATTTGTAACTTCTGTTTTAGGCAAACATGCAATGACTGATCTTCCCACAATTTCTTTTCCTCAGTAACTTGCCACTTGTTGACCTGTTTGATCTCATTTGTTAATTTTGCTGAAAGTGTTTCACTGCCAACTGCTGCAGCTGAGCTCAGCACCCCACAAAAAGCAACACCCATCTCTTATTTCTGTGTTTTTCCACCCTAATATACACAAGTAATGTCTTAAGTGCTGCCATGTTTTACCTGGATACAATTTTATGCAGTTTTTTTTAAACTTTCAGCATTTCTTCTGCTTCTGACAGTCAGGCTGAGGCTGTGTGTGCATTTGTACATGCACAAGTGTAGGATAGGAGACTTGGAAGGAGTACTCAGGTTCTCAGCTGTTGTATTCTGGTGTATCTAATGGCCTTTGCCAAAAATTAATTTGCCATAAATTAAGCACGAGTCAAACCCCTTTGAAAAGTAAACGTTTCTATGTGCTCTCTTCCATCCCCACCTAGGATGAATCAGTGCAGCCATTAATGCAGCCAAGTAAAATCCATGTCCTCCTCTTGGTCCTCCACGGAGGGAACATCCTGGACTCAGGAAGTGGTGACCAGAGCTCTAAGCAAGGGGATGTTAACACCATCACGACAGTGTTTGACACGGTGATGAGGGTGCATTACCCAGCTGCTCTTGGACACATTGCCATCAAACTTGTCCCTTGCCCAGCCATCTGCTCCGAAGCGTTTTCCCTGGTGTCCAGGTAAGTTGATGCTGTTTTATCATGGAGTGGGGGTTTTGGGGGATTTTGATTTGTTTTATTTGTTTCCCTGAGATGTTCTGCATGTAGTGTTGAAAGCTCTGACCATGCTTTGAGAATGCATTTATTAATGTACTAGTGAGGCATTCAGTCTCGATTTCATACTTAGCTGCAGTGAATACAGTAATCATGCAGCACAAGTTCTCAGATTGATTTATTCTAATTAATCCAATAAATACTAAGGATTTAATTCCTTGTCTGGGGGTTGTTCTGTCAGTGTAAGTATGTTGTCCTTGAAGATTTACGTTTGATGGGAGGGAAAGATTTATTAAGCTCTCACCCATTCAGAGAGGAATAAATAGCCTTTCTGTTTTGCGTCTTTTTTTTTTTTTTTAAACGAACCACAACACTTGACTGTACTGCCTGCAAGTTGTTTTCCCCATATTCCCACTGTCTCTTGCCCTCTGCAGCCTCAGCCCGTACAGTTATGACGAGGGCTGCCTGTCCAACAGCCAGGATCACATTCCCCTCGCTGCTCTCCCCCTGCTCGCCACGTCCTCCCCGCAGTACCAAGAAGCTGTGGCCACTGTCATTGTCAGAGCCAACCAGGCCTACAGTGAGTTCATCAAGTCCCAGGAGGGCACCTCCTTCAATGGCCAGGTGAGCCAGGGGCTGGTCAGGAGCCAGAGGAAGAACAAGTTGAAGCAATTTTTTCTGAAATTCTCTTTGCCTTTAAATCTCTCAGGAGGGATGGGAACATGACAGTGTTGGGCTGCAATAAGGAAGTGTTGTGCTTTCAATTTCTTTCTTTCTGAGAGGGAGAGAGAGATTATTGCTTGTGTGCTGTCCTGAACCTTTGGGATTCAAAGCAATGTCTGATCTTTATGTTCAGAAATGAAGCTACAAAGCTGTGAAGTTTAATCAGGTTTCAGTGTGACACACCTTTCCTTTCCCAAGCAGGAATGCTGTTTTTGTTACTAAACATGGTCTCTTCCCCATTGCAAACCAAGGCTGTTTAAGCATTCCTGGCTTTAAAGGACCTTCAGTAACTTGTGCTGGACATGTCACACCAGTGGGTTTATTTTTTGGGGCTGTGCAGCCACTGCACCCCATGAAGAGCATGACTGAGCCTCACACCTCTGAGCAAAGTGACCCCAGCCCCAGGAGGGCAGAGACATTGGAGGAGCTGCCACATTGCACTGCTGTAGTGTAGTTTATCCACCGTGAGCTTCTTCCCAGCCAGCACTCTCCTGCCCAGGGATCTTTGTGCTTTACTGTGCCTATCTGCTTGCACCGTTGGAGGCAGGACAGTGTTATCCCTGCAGGATACAAGTGGGTGGAAGAACAGGAAAGCCTCCCTGAGGTAGCATGGACAGCTGGCAAGGGGGAATCCAGCTTGGTTTCTGGAGTTAGCACTGGGATCAAGGCTCTGGGTTGCAGGGCTCAGTTGGCACAGCCAACTCAGCGGGGACAGCCAGGACACCTGAGCTGTGTGAGAGAATGGGAGTCTGCAGGCTGTGGTGGATGTTCATTGGATGGAGTTTTACTGATGAAGGCCCTGGGCATCCTGGTACTCCAGCTTGCCCAGCTGTAATCCAGCGCTCTGGCCAACTGTTAGTTCTGGAGTCAAGGGACTTTTTTTTTTTATTTCCTTTTTATTTCTTCCTCTCCTGCCCTGCTTCTGTTGCCTGTCTCAGGTCTGCTTGGTAGGGGACTGTGTTGGAGGGATCCTGGGATTTGATGCCTTATGCTACAGCAATCAGACTGTGTCCGAGAGCCAGAACAGCAGCCGGCGAGGGAGTGTGGTGAGTGTCCAGGTAATGCTGGCTCTCAGTTCCTCCGTGGACCCTGTTCTTAGTAAGGACCTCCTGAAACAACAAAGACTCCATTCCTTATCAATGGCAGACATGTCTTAAGGTGCATATGGGGGTCAGTTTGGGTTTGTTTGCTCTAAACAGGGATGTTTCACCCTCTGGTGTGAAGCATCACCCACACCTTAGGGAGTGGTTTGGCCTGAAATTCTGTATTGGCCTCAGCTGGAATTTGGGGTAAATAGGGAAAGGAGTATCGGAGGAAAGTGTTACAATGTGAGCATTATAACATATAGAATTACTCTTAATTCAGCTAAATCCATATATTTCAAATCCCAGGATACTGATCTTCTGTCTCCTGGAATAACGGTGAACAACAGCCACTGTTCCAGTGGCTCTAATCTGGAAGCCAGCAGACACCTCAGCAGGAGCAACATTGATATTCCTCGTAGCAACGGAGAAGATCCAAAGAAGCAGCTGCCACGAAAAAGGAGTGATTCATCCACCTATGAACTGGACACGATAAAGCAGCATCAAGCCTTTCTTTCAAGGTAAGATTGAAGATTTGGAAGGAACAGATCCAGCAGTGTCTTGGAGCTGAGGGTGGTGCATCTGTGGAATGTGAGTGTTGCTTTGTCATCCTGTGATAAGCAAGGTGGAGGAAAACAATTTAGATTAGAGGATTATTGATTTCAGTGTGCAAAAAAAAATTACCAGCTTTCTTGCTGAGTGGCACTGAGAGAATCCAATTCTCTACTGCATCAGTGTTGCAATGGCAAGAAGCCCTTTGAGCTGCTGTGTGATAGCCAAGGCAGTCAGGGAACTGCATCTCTGCTGTGCTGCAAGTGTGGGATGGAGGTCAGAAAGCAAATGGAGAAATCATGCGAGGGAACTCAGTGAAGCAGAACTGGGAACCCAGCATTGTATTAATTTTAAAGTATCTCTGAAACCTGATTTTGAGTTATTCTGTCCCCTGCCAGGGCTGCTTCATTGCACCAAGGACGTGTTTCAATTTTGTTACTCACTGTTGAAGCCCCCAGTATCACATTTTTAAGCTTCTTCAAATGGACTTTCAGAAATGTGTCTGTTAACATAACCGATGGAATTTTCATAGCAGTCATGCCATAGCCACTGGTCGTTTAGGGATTTTTCCTGTAAGCCCAGAGGATTTTTCTGGCTGAATCATCTTCTTCATCCTCTGGAACTGGACAGCCCAGACCCTTTTCTCCTGCAGGCCAGGAGGAACTGCAATAAATATGCTCTTAATCCTTCTTCCCTCATGTCCCAGGAACTGGGGGCCAGGTCCCCCACAGCAAACCCCATTACCTGCATTGCAGCTGTGTCCAATGCTGTTCCTTTTGCCCTGTGCTGAGCTGAAGGATTCCCATGCATTTTTCCCCCTCCTTTACTACTTGGAGTCATTGCTTCAGCACAGGGATTTGTGCTGTCCTGCCATGTCAGAGCCCTTTTGTAAATGATTTATAGGAGAGAGAAGGTATCGAAGTGAATGTTGTTGGTGCACAGAGACAGGATATTCAGAAAGACAGCTGCATTTACAAAATCCACAATAAGCTCCTTGGCTATTTCCAGCAGGTTAATGAAAGGCAATCAGGCTCTTTTTCTTGCGTCCTCAAAACAGTCTCCTCTATTACAGGAGAAAATATGAGTCGTGCAAAAATGTGCTCACTCTCCTCCTTGTTATTGACCTCAGGGGCACAGACTCAGTTAAGGAGACTGGGCTGGCATCTTGATGCATTTTTACACCTATTTTAGAATAAGTGCTGAGCCTGATGTGGATAATGGATTGCTCAGTTCATAGTTCCAAATAGCTCTGTGCTGCTCCTCCCTGCTCCATCTCTGAAGGGCTCTGCCTGTACCCAACCTGCAGCATTTGTGGGTCCCTGGCAAGAGCTGTTGGGATTCAGTGGGGTGACTGTGGTGAATCTTTACTTCTTAGAAGTTTTGTGTGTTTTCAAGCCTCCCTTTAGACCTTGGATTAAAAATTAGTCTCTTCCCAGAACTCAAGAGCAGGGTTCCCTCAGGGAAAGAGGCAGGTTGAAGCTGCAGTAGGAGCTCTCTGTATGTGTCTCTCACTCAGCTCCCTGGTGCAGGGGAGGCTGGGGAGCAGGAATTCACTTGTCATCTCCTGCATGTCAGCAGGATGTCACTCCCATGCCCATCCCTGCACCTTGTTCTCCCAGCCAGCACCAGCAGAATGCCTCATTGGCCTCTGCCACCAAGGAATGATTTTTCCCATGCAAAAAACCAAGCCCTGGTGTGATGTGGCTTTGAGCAGGAGGTTGGCAGAACAGAGCCAAGTTTTCCTCCTGGGCTCGGCAGACGGGCAGCCTGGCACACAGGGACTTTTCTGTCCATGCCCACTGCAGATTTCAGCCTGTGCCAAAGACACTCATTTTTATTCATGTATCAGACCTACCCACTTCTCTGGGATAATGCCCAGCAAGCCAGAGCAGCATCTGGAGATTACAATCACACATTTATTTTTAAATTCAGTCCTTCTGCACAACTACATTATTTCTGGCTGTGCTGTACTTGTATTATTGTAAATGAGTTGATTTGCTTCTGAAATCCATAAGCTCCGGTTTAATTAATGCACACAGTACATCTGCTGCTTTTTAAAGGGAGAACAGGGCACTGTAGGTTGTTTGGAGCATGACAGATCCAGAGTTCCCCTTGGCTCTCATTTCTTTTGATTGCTGAAAAGACAATACCAAGTTCCCGGCAAAAGGAGAGAAGCTGTCCAAATTGCTCCGTGCTGTGCCTGTCTGCTTCCTCCCTTCCCTCCGAAGAGATGCTGTGGGAAGCTGTGTGGAATACACCAAAAACTCCCTGCACCCATCCTGCCATCGGGACAGCTTTCCCTCTGGTGCCTTTGTTGGAATCCCTTCGCTGTCACCCTGCTGTCAGCAAAGCTGAGCGTGTTCTAAATGACTTTGCATTCCTCACACAGAGTAAACTTGATGCATTGTATCTTGTTAGCTGAAGCAATTGTAACTCCACCAAAGGTGGCTTGTTCTCAGCCGTGTTTCAGGGCTGTGCAGCTCAGCACTGTGATCTCAGGCAGGCTCGTTTGCATCACCGAAACAGGAGCACGCTCGTTTTAGCTGTCACTGCTGTAACCTCCTGCTTTGACACCACTGTTTTGACTTCTCCTGATGTGTGTGTGTCTGGCATAAGTAAGTTATCATTCCCTGGCTGGGAACCGGGAGAGCAGAGCCGTGTGTGTGTGTGTGTGTGTGTGTGTGTGTGTGCAGCTCCAGCGGGAGCACGGCAGCGCAGCAGGAGCAGGCGGAGGTTTAGCATCCTTTGGGAATGGTGTTCAGCAGAGGAGAGGAGCTGTCTCTGGGATGATGCGTTATTTGCCATAGCAGAAAAACAAAGTCTGCGTGAAACCCGGTTTTCTTCCCCAAAAGTGTGAATGTTTGCAGCTGCTCCTGGGCTGACTGGCTGTCCCTGAGGGGTGTGTGAGCAACTGCTCTGGTGCTGTGGGTGGTGGGCAGGGAACAGCCCTGTTTTGGGTTCACAGCAGTGCTGGGGTGTCACTGCCCTCAGAAGTGACCTTGATGAGCCAGAGCTGTTGCACATGAGGACATGACAAGTACTGGTCACCACTTGGAGTTTTGTTTTGGGGCCACAGAGCTGGCAGGAGGCTGTTTGATTTGCATCATTCCCAACTCCAGGCCAGTAAACTCTTTATCCAACCCAACTCTTACGATATCCATTTCTCCTACGTGTTTTATAGAGCCTGTTCTGATGCTTTTTAGAGTGTTTGCAAACACCCTCTTAAGGCACTGCTGGTGCTGCCTTCAACTCTCTGCTTCTAATTATAATGAGAAAAACCCACTACAGCTGCCACTGGAATCTGTACAACCTGGAGAGCAACAAATTTGCAGCTTAGTGCTTTTGGGCGGGAACAGAAACAACTCAGAAAGCCTTTTGTGAACCAGGTTATCAGTGTTACACATCTGTCATTTCACATTCCCAGATCTAGACTGCAAAGCAGCAACACTTCCTAACATTGGGGGGATTCCCAGGATTTTTACCTAGGCATTCCTGCTGCTGCTTCTTCAGTGTCCAAGGAAAATGTGAATTTAAGTCTCCGTGTTAAAATTGTGCATTGCCCAGCCTGCACTACACAGAGGTGGAATTTTGCAAACAGATTTGACACCTGAGAGAGGGAGGAAAAGCTGGACGTGTTTGATATAGTAGCAGCAACCAAGATTTTGACTCCTTAAAGAAAAACATTTTTCCTTAAAGAAAAAACATTTTGAAGAGATGGTGTGTAAATGAACCTACTTGAATCTTGGATTTGTATGTCTAAATGATGGCAGTGCAATGAGGTCATTGTGGGTTGATTAGCACAGTTCCTTCACTGGAGAAATAGAAATTATATCCACTGTCAATCACTAATCCAGACTTCAATTAGTAAACACAGTGAGAATAAAATTCTGACTTTATTTTGTGTTCTTGTTCCAGTTTACATTCTAGTGTCCTGAGAAATGACCCCACATCCAGGCGATCCAGTAGCTCCATGATGTTGGATGGAGGAAATATTGGGAAATTTGACTTTGAGATCACCGACTTCTTCCTCTTTGGTTCTCCCTTGGGTCTGGTGCTTGCACTGCGGAAAACTGTAATTCCAGCTCTTGACAGTAAGTCCTGATGCAAACTGCTCCCTTGGTGGGTAGTGTAAGCACCTCCTGCTGCAATTGCAGGAATCTGGTTAAACCCAAACATTTCTGTCTCAGCTCTCTGTGTGCTCTATGCACCACCGATTATACCATTTCCAAACATGAAAAGTACAGGGCAATTCTTGAGTCTGTAAACATTGTAATAAATTGTTTCAGTTGACTAAACTGGGAGATGAGGGAAATGATAAATCCTTTGCAATTTTGTAACCTGACGGTTGTCCTTTTTTTAGACAAATATTTACAATATTCTAACAAGCAATATTTTGATACTTGAGGGATTTTTTCTTTGTCTTTTTAGTCTTTCAGCTCAGACCAGCTTGTCAGCAGGTGTATAACCTGTTCCACCCTGCAGACCCATCTGCTTCACGCCTTGAGCCTCTTCTGGAGAGGAAGTTCTACCTTTTGCCCCCCTTCAATATTCCCCGGTACCAGAGGTTCCCGCTGGGCGATGGCAATTCTGCTGTTTTGGGTAAGTCACTCTGGATCCACATTAGCTGTTTAATGTGGTTAGAACCACATTTTCCATGAAGTCATCAATGCAGTTGGGAATGGTGAGACAGAGAATTGGCTCTGTAGCATTAGCCTTGTTCCTGATTTACCAGAAAAGGAGTTTTCTTCCAATGAAATTAGTGCCTTGTGTCCCATATGCTCTTTTTTTGTCACACAAGGGCCTCCAGCTGCTGAGAGTCATGAGGTGGTAACCTCTATGTAAAGGCCTCTGTTTTACACCTAGGCTGGTGCTTGTGATTGAGAGTGAATGAAACACAACTGAGCTGGCAGAATTTAGGACTTGAAGGGACAGAGAAGACTGGAAGGAGCAAAGTCTACAGTGAAATGATGAGATGATTTACTTGTTTGCATCCCATTTGTCTAATATTTGAATCATGCAGGACAAAATGAAGAAGATTATATATCTAGAGCTGGATAATTCTGGTAATTCTCTGCATAATTTTAAAGTTAAAAATCCAAAGAAGTAGCCTTCTGTGCCTTGGTGTCTTTAAAGGTTGTACTTGCTGAATCTAGAGGTCTGATTTGTTAAATGGGCACAAACTAAACCCCATGTTTAATGAAGTGAATAAAATGTTTTTTGCAGGCCCCACTCACTTGTCAAATTTAGCCAAGATCTTGCTGCAACACTTTTTAAAAATGGATCCACCCACAACTGCATTTGTACCCAGGCCAGTTACAACAGCTCAGAGAATCTATAGCAGCTTGAAAAGCAATTTGGTTTTTGGGTGTATTCTAGGTATCAGCAACAAGGAGCTTCTTAAAAAAATTGCAGCTAAACATCTTATCTTCTTTCTCTTCAGTACCTTCCAAAACCCCTGTTCTCTCTAAACCCAGATGTAGAGTCCCCATTGACACTAAACCTGTGTTCTGGTTATCATTCTGGACAGCAGAAGGAATATTAGAGTCTCCCTGGATGTCTGAGTTGGCTGTGTTTGGAGAGACATTGCTATGCAGTGAAGTTAAATAGCAATTAGCTCTACTATGAGAAGGGCAAAGTGATTGCAAAACCTTCTCCAGGTCTGAGCCTTGTTATTTTAAGAGATACTGCTCTGCCTTGATGAATAAAACTGACAAAAAACAGCTTTAAATTCTCTTTTCCCGTAAGACAAAACCTCTTCATTTGCTTATCAGAAAGTAACAGGCCATTCCTTTCCATTAGAGTCCATGTTGTGATGGACACGTCACCCAGAAGGACTAACCATGATTCACCAGGCTGCTGCTGAAGTTAGTGTTCACTGGAGGGCACTCCAGAAAAGTTAATTGCTGCTATAATTAAGCTCTATGTTTTGCTGATCACGTAAAATTCAGGTGCTCAATTATAATTGGTTCTGTGCAAAACCTTGTATAACACTGCTTGTGCACATTTCCTCATGCAGATAGCTTTTTTGGGAGTCCTCAATTCAGAAAGCCTCTTAGGTTGTTTTTTTCCCCCCATTTTCCCATCTGTACTAAATGCTGGTCCCTATTTCATGTCAATGAACTTGGAAAGTAAGATCAAATTCATGTCCCTGCTTACTCCTGTGCTTTGCACTGTGTAGGCTGTGAGTCTGATTCTCCCCTTAGAGCATATTTTTTTCCACTCATAGTAAAAAAAGGTTTCTCTGGATGTGCTGTGTATTTATGTATGGATTTGGCTTAGAAGGGGGTGAAGATGACTCCTCTTTGTTGTTGAAATGCCATCATTGTGTTCTCCTCTGCTCCCGGTTAATCTCTGATGTTGGTCTGTTTGGAAATCACCCCTGTTTTGTTTCTTTTACTCTATTTGAAGGTTGTCTGTTCATTGAAGACTCATAATTAAGTGCTGGGGTGTAACTGTTTGTATGTTTAACACTTTGTGGCTGCATGTCTGTTGTTCTTTGTCCTTCTGTTATGTTTTTTTTTCCCCATCTGCTTCTAGTTGAGACAATCCAGAACAATCCCATCCTCCTCATGGAAAGTAGCCCTCTGGGTGCTCTCCAGCACCAGGACAGCTTCATGGAAACAAGTATCCCCGTTCCCGTACTGAATTGGCAAGATGTTTCCAATAAAAGTGCTGGTTGTGCTGAGTGTGTGTAATCTACACTTTCGTATTGTCTGTGGTGTTGGGCTCTTGGGGTCCTTTTTTGGAGATCACACTGTTGCCTCCTGGAGTTGAAATCTTCTTGCTGTGTCTCAGGCTGTGCCACACAGAATAACCACTGGGGATCACGCTTAGATCTGGGAGAGCCACTGTAGGAACAAGGGGTTGGGATTATAAACTCTGTCCCATTCTGGTGTTGATGCTGGAAGGGAAGCTGCTGCCATGCATGGACTGGTTTCCTTCTGTGCTGCCTGTGCTGCTGGAAAGAGGCTTTGGCACAGACAGAGTCCCTGGAGGCTCTGCTTGTGTAGTGCTCACCGAGGGCAGGATCCCTTGGGTGATTGCAGTGTGCAGCTCCCCAGCAGCCACGAGTCACCGTGCCCAGAAGTCCAGTTGATGTCCATGTCACACTAGATTTTGTTCCTTTGGGTATTTCTTGTTTGGACACTCCTCGTGACTCTGCTGAACACAGCACTGAGGCTTTCAGACCCCAGGGTGGCTCTGCGTGTTGGTTATTTTAAATTAATTTCTCGTCCCCTGCCTTAAAAGCAAAGTTTGATGCATTTGTTTTGCCTTAATTTCCATCATCAATGCTGCATGGCCTCGTTTATTCTGGTTGTGGCTGGTGCTACATCTGCAATTGTGATGAGACTTGCCTTTGTTTTGGGTTTTTTCTTCTCCTCGTGTCTCACTCGCCTGTTCTTATCCCTTTCTCGGTGTTTTGCATTGAGAGCAGGGTTCTGCTGCCCTGTTGTCTTTAACAAGCTGACCCTTACTGTCCCTGAGCAGTTTGGGCTGTTATGTGGTCATACGGGATGGCAACATCGCCGAGTTTTCCGGGTGGTCTCTCCCTCTGTCTCCTGAAGGTGGAGATGATTTTTAGCTGGGCAGTTGCCATGTTGCCTGTGCTGTGAGGTTCTGTGACAAAGCAGAGGGAAGGATCTGGTACTATTAATTAATCACTTTGGAGGTCCCTGATGAAATGCCATTTTGCTGTGAGCTGATACTGCCTGTGGTCAGGACAGAGCTTTTAAAAACATCCCTTGCCCATGGCAGGGGGTTGGAACTGGATAGTCTTTAAGGTCCCTTCCAACCCAAACCAGTATAGGATTCTATGATTCTCTGTTTTTTATGCTGTGGGTCAAGAGCACAGTGTGTCCAAGCAGTTTTTGACATCAGTGTAGCAAGTGCTGAATCCCAGTTCAGCCACCTGACTGCGGGAGATTTCCAAAATCACGAAAGCTTGTGGACAACAGAAATCTGTTGCTCTTAATCTCAGGGTAGCTACTGCAGAGTGCCCAGCACTGACCAGTGACTCCAGTGCAAGCAGGGCCTGGCTTATGCTGAGCAGCTGGCTAGCTTTTCTATACTTTATACTTTTATACTTTTTTTAATACTTTTGTTTTTATTGAACTATACATATTTTTTATTGTTTTATTGTTTTCAGTATTTCCCACTATGGTGCAATAGCTCAGTCTCCAAATAGCACAAATTGTTCAGGTACCCCAAGGACTTACCTGAGAGGATGGCTCAGGACTATTGACTTACAAGAACATTGACAAATGAGTGCAAAAGTGAAGAGCAGCAGGTGCTTTGCAGGGAGGGTGCTCAGGGCACGGCTCCAGCCAGGCTCCTCTTCCTCACTCTGGTAAAGTGGCCCTGAGTCAGCCCTGAGTCACAGGACAAAGTGCAGTACATGAGGGCACGTACTTACATCCTTATTGAGTGACAGAGGAACAACTAATATTGA
Organism: Entomyzon cyanotis; assembly: GCA_024500445.1. Lineage (NCBI taxonomy): Eukaryota > Metazoa > Chordata > Aves > Passeriformes > Meliphagidae > Entomyzon > Entomyzon cyanotis. Next base: position 2,486,660 of record JAKEPQ010000852.1, read on the forward strand.
TAAAGGTCGTGCTGCTGCTGGACCTTCTGGCTTCACTCTGGCCTTGCCTGGAAAACCTCCCTGTGGCTGTGAGGACCTGAGCTGTGGCTGGGGATGCAGCAGGATTTGTGTAGGCACAGACACACTGAGAGATTGGAGCGAGAAATCCTGCCCAGCCACCTTTTCTCTTGTAATGCTCTTGAACTTGTCTTCCCAACTCAAGCCACAGGTGCTTTAGGTTAAGGGAGAGAAGAAGTTCAGGTTTCTCTGATGGTTAAACCAGAATCTGGCATTTTTTCTGACAGACAAAGCCAAACCTCTACCTGCATCTGAGGAGGTTCTGGAAAGCTGATGGTCATTGCCTGTGTTGGGGCACCCATTTGGTGAGCAGGAGCCAGGAAGATCTCACAGGCAAGAGAATGGAGAGGGAGGGGTGAGCAAAGAAGAGAGGTTTGTTCAGATCCAGGCAAAGGGACCTTTGTGGGGTTCAGTGCAGCTCCTGTTCTCCACTTGGATTGCCTCTTCTTGCTCATTCAGGTGCTTTGTACTATCAGAAAACAGTGCTGGCCTGATGGGACCGGCTGAGTTGTGGATCTGGTCACAGCCTTGACAGCCAGCAGCTCAGGCAAGGTGGCAAGATGGGGAAAGTGGTGAGAAAGTGATGCTGCTAATGGCCTTTCAGGCACAACGTGGGCAGTGTGTGCAGCTCATCATCAGGTCAGGCTCCCACTAAGGCTCAGATCTCACAGTCCGCAAAGCTTTTACACGGAGCAGCTTGTGGCCTGATTTTCCCTGCAGAGAACAGAACTCTTTTACTGACACTTAGCCACACATTTTCTGCTTCGTATGTTCCCTCTCCCTTGGCTGCAGCAGCATTTGTGTAGGCACAGACGCCGCTGCTGCGAACTGAGAGATTGGAGGGAGAAAATCAGTAGCCCCAAGCAAAAAAAGACTGATATTAAAATAAACCAGTTGCCAAAACAACGCCCTGTGTCAGCCGCGTGCTGGGATTAAATCCAGGGATATCTAAACAGGCTGGAATAGGTGGAGGATGTTGGTGTGTGGGAGTAATGTGTGAGTAAAGTAACTCATGTTCCTTGTTGTATCTCTTGTCTGATACCTGGGAATAAATTCAGGTGCTGCTTCTCAAGTGCAGCAGAGATGGGCAACCTTAAAACCATAATGAATTGCTTTGCTTTTGCATGCTACTGCCACACTGGTGCTGCCTGCTGTGAGCACCTGGTGCTGGCATTACAAACCTCTGCCCTGCAGGAGCTTGGGATATCCCACTTAATTCAGCCTCATAGCATCCACAGAGGGGTGGATGCTCTTAGCACTGTTAAGAGAGAAAACTGAAATGCTGAGATTTTAGCGCGATTTTCAGCGTCTCTCATTTTGCCACTCCTGAACGTTTGAGGTCCTTTTCCCTCCCATCCATATGTAAGGTCCATGTGAGCATGATTTTAAACCCTCTTTTCTGTATTTATGTACTAAGGAGTTTCGCCTAACTTGGTAAACCTCAGGTTGGGATTTAAAACTCCAGACTTGCATGTTGTACCAAAGAAGCTCTGATTTCATAGAGCCTGAGTGCTCCCTGATCTGCTGACTCTGATGGGAGATACAAGTGCTCAGCACCAGACTCCCTTCAGTAGCCCTTACTTCAGATTAACGAGTGTTGGCTGTATCCTTCAGCAATAAAATACAAGTCCAAATTTAGTCTCTGCCAGGCATGAAGATGTTGTCTTGATTTTTGTTTTTTAATACTGCCTCTATCTTGGAGACGTTCATTTAAATTTAAATATCTCAGGAAAACAAATACCCCTTTCTAAGGTTGTTTTTTTGTTGTTGTTTTCCTTACCTTGGTTATTTTGTCTCGATGTGAATATATGAAATTTATGTATATTCACATCTGTATGTATGACACATGCTTGTTATTGCTGCTTGAATAAGTCTGCCTGGGTTTTTCTTTGGATTTGATTTTTGAGCTACTTACATTGCTTCTCTCAATCAAAGTCTGCTCCTCCAGCCACATGTCTGTGCCTGCTGTGCTGTTTGCTTTCTTTTCAAACCAGAGCTTCGATAAATGTGGGGTGTTTTTGTTTCATTCCAATCCATTCTGAAAGGTTTTTGCACCTACCAGCTTTGTTTGCCTCCTTCCTCCCCCCCGAGTTCATCTTGCCCAGCCTCTGTCTGTTGGTCTAATATTTTGATTTCCCTGTTTCAACTTTGTAGCAGATGTTGTTCAGTCTCATGGTGCCGTCTTCATGGAAAACGCGTCCCTGTCCACCCCCATTTCAGCCCCTCAGTTCAGGGGCTTCCGGAGAGCCAGTGAGATCAGCATTGCCAGCCAGGTCTCAGGAATGGCAGACAGTTACACTGCTTCCAACATAGCCAACAGTAAGTGTTGCACCCCTCCGAGACTCCGCTCGCTGCCGCTCCGCTCTCAGACCACGCTCTGGCCCGAGCAGCTTCTGTCCATCCATCTGTCCAGGGGGGTGCTTCCCATTCATAACCAAAAGCTTGGAATTGTTCTGCCTTCGCCTGGTTTTGCCATAGTCAGTGCCATGTGTTGTCATATCCCCTGGAAGAACAGGTGATGTATTTGATGGTCACGCAGGCTGGGTTATGTATGTTGGACCTTGCTGGTGATAAATTGTTAAAAAAAAAGATAATGATTGCTAACTCTGAGCACCGTTTGGCTGTTGTGTGTGGTGAGGGTTAATCCAGAGGGATGTTTCTGGGCTGCTGTGGTAAGTCATGCAGAACTGGCCGGGATCAGCACTTGATACCAGATGGGTAATTGATGCAGATCCCTCAAATGTGGCCCACAAAACCAGGGATGAGTAAGCCCCTCTGTAATGCTGAAAGGCAAGGACAGGTTGGTTCAGAACAGAACATTTATTACTTTGCATTAGAAACTCAGCTCTTCTGCAGCCTGCAGGGCAGTTCCCAGTCAGTTATGACCCATTTCCCAGAGCTGAATGAGGAATAAAAGGGATTTTTTATTTATTCTTTTTCCCAAGACCTGTATAACTTCCTAACTAATACAGTGGAGAAGAATAGACTTCGTTAAGTGGAGAAGAACAGACTTTGTTAATGGCTCAGCCCCTTCTTTGTTTCAGCTGAGGTGTGAGATGAACACTCTGTATCCTCATGGACCTCTGATAACTCAGACCAAAAACAGGCTCAAAACTCAAATTAAAAAAAAAAAAAAGAAAAATAACAAACAAAAATGCATATGAAAAAATCTTCAGCCCAAACTATTCCCAGAAGGTGTCAAAAATTTAGAGATACATTCCTGGCACGGGTTGTGGATTACTCACTCCATAATTAATTGCTGGGGTTAATAATGCTCCCGGAGGCAGGTATGAGTTGTAGAAGGTCTGTGGGCGCTGCTCAGGGGCTGCTGTAACCTCCTGCCCTGTTTGAGGCAACGCTCAGCAGCAGGACTAAAATACCTTCTCTGACAAACGAGGTTTTCCTGCTCCAAGCGCATCCAAGAGCCGACACTACACTCCCTGCGTGCATCCTTTTACTTGTCCTGACATTTTGCCATTTTGCTGAACAGGAATCTGCTTGGGAAGCAGCTCCTGGGGGAGAAGGTGTTTGTTTTGTGCTGGTTTTCCACCCACAGGGAGCTGCTGGGCTGGGACATGGTGATGGTTTGTGGGGAGGTGTTTTTGCCAGGGTGATGCCCCAGGGCTGGTGTGTCCCACGGAGGGATCTTGTCCCGAGCTGTGGCAGGGTCAGATCACACAACACTCACCTCTGCTTTCCCCGTGCTCTCCCCCCCTTGTGCAGCTTCTGCTTTATGTAATTGGTTCCTCCACACAGCCATCAAAGCCTGTTCTGAGATCAGGGAGGAAGAGTCCTCATGTGCTGCCTCACGGCTGTCCCAGCTCCTTCCCTCCACTCTGAGTGTCCCCCGAGCTCCAGCTCTGCCTTTGCAGCTCTTGCTCTCTACCTCGTTGGTGTGGTGGTACTGTGGAGCTGTGGCATTGAGGGTTGGATGTGATCCATGCTTATCCCCAGGGAGAGCTGGAGGAAGTCTGGAGGGACACCACAAACCACGGCTCCTTCCCAGGAGCCTCCCTAGGGTGCAGCTCCCCTGGTACTGGTGAGTTTGTGGAGGATGAAATCAGTGTGTGCCATAATAATAAGTGTGATTTCTGCTTTTTTTTTATATTTTATTTTTCCTTTTAGAAACCAAACACCACCCTAATCATTGTAGGGGGTTTAGCCTTCTGTCCCAACTTGCCCTCCCTCACAAATCCCCTACCCAAACCTCATTCAGGAGGCGTAGGCAGCATAAACACGAAATCCCTGCCAAGGCAAGGAAGCTCAAAGGGCCACGGAGCCGGGCTGCAGGCTGTGCTCTTCGGATACCAGACCTGGACATCAAGACAGGTATTCTGGAGAGATCCACTCCTGTCGGCCTCCTCTCTCATTCCATAGTCACAGAACTTCACAACAATTCTCTGCGCTTTCACTGAGGCACTTGGCAATTTCTGATTGCATCTTAACAAGTATTTCTGTCACTTTTCCCCGAAGATCGATCGTAACACCGCTAACAACTTGGCAGGAGCAGGAATTCTTCTGGGCAGAGCTGAGGGGACAACGCTTCTGCCTCCACTGCTGTCTTTTGAGCATGGAAGAGTCAATCCTGTCTGCTTCCTGTAAAGAATCTGAAATTACCCGAGCTGGGGACTTGCATGAGAAATGAAAGGTTGGGACATGACCAGGAGCTATCAGTTTGGAAGGCAGGAAGTCAGAAATGGCAGCGAGGAGATGCTTACGTGCTCTGGAAAAGCCATATTGATCTGTCAAACCCTCCTCCTCCTTACCATGGCTCTTCAGAAAAGCAGGAACCGTCAGGATGGGGGTGGCCTGGGCACTTGGCACAGCCAGGGCTGGGCGATGGGGATGTGCGGAATCCGTATCCCTCTGCACTTGCTGTGGTGGGAACTCTCTGCAGGTGTCTGGAAGGAGCTGGTGGATCCATCTTTTCAGTTCAGCATCTGTGCTCATCACCTGCCAGATTTCCCTTAGCAGAGGGGTGTGTGGATGTACCTTAAACCTGGCAGCTTTCCTAGAACTCCTTAAAAAGGGAACATTGTCACAGAGACAAACCAAGCTTGAGGAAGCCCTTGTCAAAGCCCCAGCTTGCATCCTGCATGCAAACACAAACAAAATTCTTCTGCTGCTCTCTTGATCTCCATCTTCTCTTTCCTTGGCTGCTTTTCTGGGTCAGAGTGCACAGGCACTGAGGACTCCTTGCTGCTGGGAAAGCAGCCCATGGCTTTGGGGTGTGAGGCTTTGGACTGAGACCTGCTCATTTCCAGGGATTGGGGTGGGACAGGCGCATGGGCAGAGGTCAGGGCAGTTGAGGTGTGGGGGTGTTGAGGGCTGAAGGGTGGCTGTCAGACATCTGTGTGCAAATTGTTGGCTCCCTGAGGGAGAAACTTGTCTGTATTGTTTGTATTCCTGCCCCCCTGCAAAATCCCAGTGTATTTTTCAGTCCCCCATGCAATGAAGTCCCAATATTTCCAATATTGTCTTGTCCACCACAGAGGCTGTGCCCCTGGAAAGGCTGGGCTGGACATCTTGGTTGCCTGTAACATGGTAGCCCAGGAGGGCACTGAGGATTTGTTGGGGACTACCAGTCCCGTCAGCATGTGCCAAATTCTGTGCCTTGTGGTGCCTTTTAGCATCCTGTATGGATTCCCAGTATTCAGCCCTCTTTAGTGTGGCCAATACCTGGATGCAATTCCCTGGTGAAATCTAAAGGAGTTGGAAGCAGGGCTGGAGCCAGGCTGAGCACACACATTCTTCCTCCCACAGCTCCAGGGAGATGCGTTGCTGTCTTACATTTTGGCTCATTGCACAGGAGCCTTGGGCCCCTTCCCTGGGGTCTGGACTAACTGCCAATTAACCTGCCCTCCAGTGCCTTCCTCTTTGCTTAAACAAGGGAGAGCTCACTGCTGGTGCCCATGTGTTCCTCCCTTGGTGTGAGCAAACACCGAGCCCTGGGCTGTTTGTTCTCCTGGAGCAGCAGGACCAGCCAGGGAGCAGCCTCCCAGTGCACCTGGAGCAAGGAGCCAGAGCCCTGACATCCCATTTGTGAACCTCTTTGTCTGAACAAATGTTTTGCTTCTGTAGTTGCTGCCAAGTGGTGGGGAACCAAGAGGATTGACTACGCCCTGTACTGCCCTGATGCCCTCACGGCTTTCCCGACAGTGGCTCTGCCTCACCTCTTCCACGCCAGCTACTGGGAGTCCACAGATGTTGTCTCCTTCCTGCTCAGACAGGTAAAACCATCCTTTCTCTCTGGTCTCCCTTGGGTTGAAAAATATTTTGGGCACTTTTTTCCCAGTGCACCTTCCATAAGACTTGTTGATGCATAGAGATGAAAAATAACCATTGCTCCCACAGATCCATTTTCTTCCCCTTCCTTCTGTTCCTCACCTATGGCATTGGTGGAGCTGCACACATGCAAACTTCATTGATGTTATGACCTGGTTGGTTTGGGGCTGGGTTTATCATCAGAGCAGGTTTCAGACAGGCTCACCAGTGATCCACAGACAGAGCCCAGGGCAGTTTCCTATCAGCTCATAGTGGCAAAGGTCAGTGGCACTTGTTTCTTGAAGTGATCTGTGCTCTGTGTGTGCCAGGCTGGATCTCAAGTCTGAAACTGAAACTTCTCAAAGAACAAATAAAACCAGCACCATAAACAATAAAACCAAAGGAGAAGTTTTATATTAATTCAACAGGAATTGGTAGGCAGAATGCAGCTCTCCATTTTGCCTTTCTAAGTTGTTGTTGTCTCCTCTGGGAGCTCATTGGGATTTAGTCCTCCTTCCTGCAGCACAAAGCAGTTCTAGGGCCAGGAGAATGGGGATTGCTGGTGTCTGGAGTCTAATACCTCCAATTTTATCAACCTATATTTGGCCTAAGATTCAAATTTATTCTCTAAAATGTGTTTTTCCCTAAAAGAAATATTTTCCCTTCAGTTCCTTGGGGATGAGGGGGAGTTATTTGCCTTACAAAATATGAACTCCCCAAGGAACGACACTTAGAGCATGGAGTTGGAAAAAACAAAACTCAAAGTAACTCTGTGGTTTGTGCTGCCCACTTCAGCGCTGGCTTTGCTTTGTGTGAGCTCAGCTGTTAAACCCTCCCCATTCTCCTCCAGCCTCCTCCGCTGCAGCTCTCAATTATTTATGATTCTGTTGGCAAACTTCTTTCAGTGTTATCTTCCAAATAGTGTGAGAACCATAAACAACAGCGGTGTCAGCGCTGGTGGCAGCTGAGCAGTGGTGATAATCCAGTGAGACCCTTCTCTTCAGAGGCTGTGTCCAGGCTCTGTGCCTGCACACTCCTGCCTGGATGGTCCCACATCAAACTCAGCCTAAAAGGGCTGGAAGGAAGAGAGAACTCACATTGTGCCTGAAGGGGAGCAGTCATGACAGTCTCATACACAAAATGTTCCACTTGGGAAATAGCCAATTACTCAGGGTTCAGCCCAAACCTGGGTCTGTAGTATTGTGTGGTGTTTCAAACCTTGTGGCTTGAGTAGCTGAGGTACCTCTTCATCCATTCTAAGCCTGCTGGTGGCTGCCTGGGTAGTCTGGCACCCCCTTGCCCAGTGCCTGTCTCTCCTGTTCACTCCTCTTTGCCTTGAGACCAGGTTTTTTTCATCCTTTGTCTTCTCATTGTCCTTCCCCAGTGCCACGCAACAGCTTCCCCTAATAAGGACTTGTTTCTAATGGCCTTTGAAAGTCATCTCTGGACAAAATGTAAAAAGAAGCTGTTGAATAGTTTTAGTCTCCGAAGATTAAATCTTGTTAAAACAAGCACAAATAGGATTCAAACTACATTCCTGATTTAAATAATTTTCAGTAAAACTTGTTATTTTGTTTACATTGGATTTCCACGAGCTCCCGCCCCAGCAAGCTCATCCTCCCTGGGGTCCTTTTTCCATTTCCCTGGATGAAAACCAGCTTCAGCTCTGCAAAGCGAGCTGGCCCATGTCAGCCGAGCTCAGCTGGAGAGCTGCTGACCTCACAGAATTTATTCAAGACCTTGTAAAAGAGTCCACATTTAGGAGGCTTCCTAATCTTTTTGTCACTAAGGACTACTGCCAGTTTTGGAGTTCTGTGTGCAGGGTCAGCTCCCAGTCCTGCAGTCCTGTGAGTCTTTGAGGTGTCCCCCAGCCTTTGGGTGTTATTCTTCCTTCTCCCTTCTAGAGCTCAAGAGCAACCTAGGTAGGATTTAAGCCTCCTGTCTCCATGTTCCTGCTTCCCATTCCTGCCCATGCCCTGGTGACAGATGGGGATTGCTCCTCAGAACTGGCTGGTTGGCAGTGACATGCCACCAGCACAAAGTCCTGGAGCTCTGTCAGCCTCGGGAGGCAAGGCCAGGAGGGACAGACACCCTCAGCTCTGCTGCACATGCAGCCAAGCCAGATCCCTGTTCTTCCATAGGGGTCAAATCAGTGAGAGAAACAAAAGCCATGGGACAAGAGTCAGGAATGTGTTTCAGTAGGAATTGGAAGTTAGCTGAAGGAACGGCATCTGTTGGCATGCGGCTGGTCAGGGCAGCTGGTGCTGGATCTGTCATGGAATGGGGGAAGGTTGTGTTCCCTTGCAGAATGTGGGAACGGACTAATGAATCCCTGGAGGAAGGGCAGGTATCTTAGTGCAGAGCTCATCCTGCTGTGTTTGGGTCAGTTTTGTACCTCCTGACAATCTAAAAAACCTGCATCCCAGCCAGGATTAAGTCAGTGCTGGCCACAGACTTTGCCAGTGCAGAAAAGGCCACTTGTCGTGTAAATCCTGCAAGCTGGTAAGCCAAACATCCTGCAGTGAACTCAGGGGCCTCTCTCCAAGCATTGCCCTTCCTCACTGCTGGCTCAGGAGATGCAGAACAGCCAGGCAGGAGGAGGAGGGTGCAAGTGGCTGATGCCCCAGTGGGATCTGTCCTCCTGCAGGTGATGAGACATGAGAACTCCAGTGTTTTGGAGCTGGATGGGAAGGAGGTGTCTGTCTTCACCCCCTCCAAGCCCCGTGAGAAGTGGCTCCGCAAGAGGACGAACGTGAAGCTCCGGGTAAGGGGTTTTGGGGCTGCACAAACTGCTCTGAGGGTGGCTGGCATGGGCACAGCACAAACAGAAGGCTGTGTTCCATTGCTGGTCTGTTTTAATGGTTATATCCTACCTGGGTGCTTGTAAAAGAGCAACCCAAAAGATGTGTGTCAGCAAGGTCTCCTTTGAGCCTTGAGTCTGTAAAACACAGGAAGTGTTGGCTGTGGGTCAGGGAACAAGACAGAACAGAACATCTTTCAAAGTCCAATAATACCAATTCTCAGCTCAGTAAATGCCCTTTGCTCCCAGTAAAGTCTCCAGTTTCTGAGAGGGTAATTGTGTGCTGTAACTGAAACAATATCAGCAGATTTCTCTGGTAGATGTTTGCATTTCCTCTTAATTCCAAAGTGTGAGAGTTAATAGAGAGTATCAGAATTGCACGTACGGCCTGCAGTGGAAATTGGCTCTCCAGCACTCCAGTCCACCCATCAGTGCAGGGCACAGAGCCTCACCTCTGCCACAGGTCACATTCTTTCCCAGAGCTAAGAGTGGAGTAGAGGGAGGGAATGGCACAGAGAGACCCATGCTCCAATTTGTCCAGTTATATTTGGCATTTCCCTCTGAGGTTATCCATTGCTGCAAACTGTTTATTTTTTTTCCTCTTCTTCTCTTGCCTCGTGCAGAACGTCACAGCCAACCACAGGATCAACGACACCATTGCTAATGAAGATGGGCCCCAGACCTTAACTGGGAGGTTCATGTATGGTCCCTTAGACATGGTCACCCTCACGGGAGAGAAGGTACCGTGTGTGCTGGGGGGTTGTCACCATGTGATGAGAACTGTGGGACAGAGGGACAGAGGTGACGCTGGTCGGTGTTCCCTTAGTCCTTTTGGAACTCGCTGCCCTTGTGTCCTGGCCAGGTTCTCCTGCTCAGACTCTTGGGTGCCTCCCACCAGGAACAGCATTTGTCACAGAGGTCTCACCACCGAGGCCAGGTTTCATTGCAGCCCCCGATATTTGGGTGCTTCCCAGCTCAGATCCATGAAGTGCAGAGGGTGGGAGCAGGACTAACCCTGCTGCTGCCCAAAGGGGCTGGGGTGGGATGTCCCTGTGCTTGGTCTGTCCTGCCGGGGGTGATGCAGCCTTGCTGTCCCCAGGTGGACATCCACATCATGACGCAGCCGCCGTCAGGAGAGTGGGTGTACTTCGACACGGAGATCAGCAACAGCAGCGGCAGGATTTCCTACGTGATCCCCGAGGAGCGGCGCCTGGGCATTGGCGTGTACCCTGTCAAGATGGTGGTCAGGTGAGAAACCTGGGGCTTGCAGGACGAGCACAAGAGGAATTGGTTGACTGTAGAACATGGTCCCTCCTGTTGTTGGGAGGGTTCAGAGTCTAGTTTGCCAGCAAGTGGGGCAAAGCCACTTGTACTCTGCAGCTGTAAGGGGAAAATCCCCATTTTATTCTGGCTCCTGCATCACCACCAGCATGGGAATTGAGCTCCCGCTGCAGGAGCAGGTCTTCTGCACCACAGGCCCCTATGGCCATCTGCAAAACTGCACAAGTGAGCGTATTTTAAAGACCATAAACTGGTCCTTGAGGGACAGGACTTTGTACTCGTGAGGATTCACAGCCCAGGGGCTTCAGCTGAGCTCCACTTGCTGGTGTTGGGCTCTGGGAGGGGGAGGAGGGGAGAATCTTCTTGGTGGTGAACCCAGCAATGGTTTTCTGGGGGTGACTTCTGAGTCGGCTGCCAAGGCTCCAGAGTGTTTTTCCATCCCCACTTGAACACAGAGACCCTCATGCAGTGCCTGTTACTGCTCTGAGGGTGGCATCACTGTTGGAGCCTTTGGATCAGATCTTGGAGCTGCTTTGGGCTCATGGTTCTCTGCAGGACCTGGTGATGCTTTCTGGATATTTTGATGCCTCTAAGCACCTGCATCCCTTCCCCCAGGGGTGACCACACGTTCGCTGACAGCTACATCACGGTGCTGCCGAAGGGGACAGAGTTTGTGGTGTTCAGCATCGACGGCTCCTTCGCAGCCAGCGTGTCCATCATGGGCAGCGACCCCAAAGTCCGCGCCGGGGCCGTGGATGTTGTAAGGTCAGGGCAGGGCCTGGGGCAGTCATTCTGTGTGACACTGGCCTTGCTCTGCAATCCGTTGACTCGTGGCTTTCCTTCCAGGCACTGGCAAGACCTTGGCTACCTCATTATCTATGTCACGGGCCGCCCTGACATGCAGAAGCAGAGGGTGGTGGCATGGTTAGCACAGCACAACTTCCCCCATGGGATCGTGTCCTTCTGCGATGGGCTCGTTCACGACCCGCTGCGGCACAAGGCCAACTTCCTGAAATCCCTCATCACCGATGTAAGCCTGGCTCTGCTGAAATAGGACTGTGGCACAGGTTTAGATTGCTCCTTGTCCAATCGCCCCCGTCAGCACCAGTCTCTTGGCAGCAATGTGACCTGCAGTGGAAGATTAATCTGTTCATTTTATTTTCATCCTTTTATTGCTCTACAAAAGTGTCTATGCTGTTAAATTGTGTTGCCTCTGCTCAGCACTGCTCCATTTCATCACTGCTTCTCCCAGAACCAAACCCCTAATGGAACAGAGGCAGCAGAGCCTCCCTTCCCTACATGTGCACTTTTTTAACCTGTTTTCTGTGTCTGGCAGGTGAAGAAGCTGCCAGTGTCCCAAGCACTTGCCCTGCCTTGATTAGAAGTAAAAGCATGTCAACTTTCTTGGTCTTCCTTTTCAGCCTGAGTTGCAGTGGAGGGAGCAGCTGGCCCTCAGTTTCTCTCTTGTCCTCCACAAGTTTGGGACCAGGGTCAGAAATTCCCTTTCCATCTCCCTGGCCTGTGGTTCTGGGCTCAAAGCTGGCCAGTGTGTGGTGGCACAAATGTCTACACCTCCCCTGCCCGCCCCTACTCCAGCTCACTACAGGAAGAGTTGTCCAGGAGCTCCTCTCTGCTCATAGTGGAGGCAGAGTTATCCCTGAAAAGCAGCAGGTTTTGCTGCCTGTCCCTTCTCCCTCTGCTCAGCAGGTAACAGCAGCTTGGCTGTGGAGAGGAACGTTCCTGGGTAATGATTCCTGCACAGGGGTTGCAGCTCCTCCCTCAGTGACAGCAGGCAGTGAAGTGTGCAGCATCCTTGCCCCCTGCACACCTCAAGGGAAGGCTGTGGATCAGCAAGTGGAAATTTGCTCTTGTATCACTGTCTCTCCTCTTGTGGCCTGTAAACATCCCCAGCTCTGTTAATTAGCACTTCACTCGGCAGTTCATTATCCAGCTGGAACTTATATTAGTTCCAGTGACCTGAGATTCCCACAAATGCTATTGGAAAACCCAAAGCCCACCCTGATGAGCAGCACAAGCTGCCCATGTGTTCTGACCACACGTTGCTTTCTCTCCCCCAGCTCCAAATGAGGATCCACGCGGCGTACGGATCCACCAAGGACATCTCCGTGTACACCTCCATCAGCCTCCCACCCACACACATCTACATCGTTGGCCGACCCACCAAGAAGCTGCAGAGCCAGTGTCAGGTAGGAGCCATCTTGTCTGAGCCCTGGAGGTGCTGCCAAGGGCCTCCCATGGGAGGGAGGAGGGAATTTGGTCATCATAAGAAGGGTGACTGACCTGGTGCTGTCCAGCAGGGTGGGAACTGTCCCAGGTAGCAGGACCACATAATGGGTGTGAGTGTTGCCATGGCTGCTCACCCCACAGAGCCTGGCAGAGTGAACATATCTGGCTGCCAGTGGCTCTCAGGGAAACGTATCCACCCTCTAACACTTGCCCTCACCCTGCAGTTCATCACAGAAGGCTACGCAGCCCACCTGGCCCAGCTGGAGTACAACCACCGCGCTCGCCCCGCCAAGAACACCACGCGCATGGCGCTGCGCAAGGGCAGCTTCGGGCTGCCCAGCCAGGCCGAGTTCCTGCGCAAGAGGAACCACCTGCTGCGGACCATCTCCTCCCAGCCCGCGGCCAGTGGTGCCGGCCACAGGCCCGAGCGCACCCAGAGCCAGTCGGACAGCGACAAGGAGAGGGACAGGGAGCGCAGCCAAAGGAGCATGAGCATCGCCACGGGCTGCTGGGGCCGGAGCGCCGCGTCCCGGCTGGAGTCTGGCCTCTTGGGGCAGAAGTAGCCAGGCCGGAGCCAGGATTGTCAGCTGCAGCCACCGGAGGAGAAAACAAAAGGGAAGAGGGACGAGGCCGGCGTTTCGGGCTGGAAGGGTAAATATGGTGCTACTCTAATAAAATGGCATTCTGGGAGGAGACGGGATGTTTCCCATGCAGAACGTGCAGGCCTTGCAGCGAGAGCGTCAGGTTTGTGCAGCGTGAGCCCAAGGAACAGCTGGAAATCGGGGGGGAAGTCTCCAGATGAAGATGGCGCTCTCTCTTGCCTCCTTCTCTTATCCAGGGTCAGTGACTGTAAATACGTGCCTCCTCGCCTTGTTAGCCATCGCTCCGATACAGTGACCGAGTGCTGTCCTCAGAGCCACAGGAACAGGGCATGAGGCTGGGGAACTTGTTCTGGGCTGTCCTGGGAGTCAGACTGGGGGGCTCTGGGTTGGGTAATGTGCTGCTCCCCCAGCCCTGAGCGAGGGATTTGTCAGGCAGAGCGACCGAGAGCTTTACCTGTACAGAGTACAGCCACTTTCTCGAGGAGTTGGTGCAGTGCAAAGCTAAAGCTGTATCGATGCCGTTGGCAGAGGCAGAATGTCGGCAGATCTGTGCCCAAGACAGCGGGGTCATTATTGTTATTACTGTTATTTTTTAAAGAGACCTTTTAGAAGCCGATGGAATTTAATGTGTTGATCTATTAAAGAGGAATACAAGCTATTTTGTTTGAGCTGTTACAAACCTCAGACACTTAATTTGCTGTTAAAGTTTCCAAATAGTCTTGCTATGTATTATTTCCAACAAATAACCACCATATATTTGGAAGCAGCTGAAGGTACTCAGCAGCTGGATTGCATTGCAGTTCTTCTCATCCAAATGCAGGGTCTGACTCTCTCAACACCCACCTCTGAGACTTCTTTTCTTCCCAGGTTCTCTCCAAGTTCAGTAGCAGCTTTCATGGGAACTAGACTTGCTTCTTTTACCTGTAGTTACTGAACTGTAAAACCTCATTGTTTTTTGCACTGATGATTTTTAGAATGGAAACCTGTTACCATCTCATGTAGCTACACCAGTGTTTGTAGTGCATGACAATGAAATATTGCTAAGCCAGGGTGTGTGTGTATATTTATACATACATGCACACACACATATATATATGTATATATTTTAAAGAAAAAACAACCTGTGCAGAAGTTTTTCCAGCAGTAAGGAGACTGTAAGGAAGTGTGCCAACAATGTCAGGCAACCTTAAGAAAAGGCCATATCTTAATTTTTCTGGTGTGTTTCTCAGTGGATGTGCCTGAGGCGCTGGGTTTGTGCTGCTGGAGCGAGCCGGCGGGCGCGTGGCAGAGGGCTGGCACCCCGGTGACACCCAGACAGGGACAGAGAACAGTGCCTAGAGGGAGGGCTTGCCAAAAAGCCCCTCAGTCCTGTCCCTCCCAGGGCCAGCAAAGGTTCCCTCCTTGCACACACCTCCTGGGGCAGAGAGGCATCCACACGGGGGGTTCTGGGGTGCCCAACCACAGACTCCAGTTGGCCTCTTCACATGGAGATTTTATAGTCCTACCGAGCTCCCCGACTGTGTGTAACCCCGCTTTCCCACCACACTTTCCTGTCTTTGTATCACTTTCTACTTAAAAGGATCTTATTTATAACAGAGAATTTTTTAGACTGGCTGCTTCATTTTGTTACCTGTTTCAATAAGAATGGTGCAGGACGGCCGCACTGAGATACACAGCACTGTGAACGCTGCTCTGCTCACTGGCTCTGGGCCACGGTAGGCAAATCCACCTCATCCAGCTCATGTGTTCGTGGTGTGGAGGCTCCAAGCCGAGGCAGAGCAGGGACAGTGCGGAGCTGCCGCCGGCATCCGCGCCCCTGGAGCACTCAGACCCGACTGCAAAACGTTTAACCACTTCTCTTTGGTAATTATCCAATTACAGAATGTACCTGATGACTTTTTGTTACCAAAAACTGACTTCCCTTTTTGCTGACTCAGCTTGGCTCTCTCTGAATGTACATCCAGAGCTTTTACTGGGTTTGAAAACAATGTGAATTTGTCCCAGCTTTTTGCTAGCCGAATGCTCTATCAAACAGATGCCATCTGAGTAGGAAGCCAAGCCACAGTCCATCTTGTGAAGTCACCAAACCACATCACTAAATAATTTCTGCAAATTTGGATATGGCCTTTGCAAAATTCACCTTTCCTCCCAGTCCACAACCAAGGCATGATCTGTACATTTTCCTGTGTTGACGAGATGTTCACATTTTCTTATGTGTAGATAGTGTAAAACAGAGGCGAATGTAAATGTTCAACATAAAAAGTGGATATATAAAATTGAAAGTTATTTATTTATGTAGAGGAAAAAATACGTCTGGAGGGACTGGAACCTTCAGGGTTTATTAATATTTAAAAATGTAGCTTTTTGTTTCAGGCATTATGTACAAAGCAATTATTTTATGGACCAAGTTTAATGTAACTGTCAATGAATGCAGAAGTGCAATATGATACTCACCTCTCCATCACTTCATGGTTGAAACAACTCCTGACCAGTTAGCCTGACAATCATAGCACTCCGTCCTCATCCTTTGTTGAGCTTCTTGAACCTTGCCCGGCTCCTTTCCTGGCCCCCCATCCGTTGCCATTGTACGGATCCAACCGGAGAAGCAATTGTAGAGCAGGACCTTTATTGCTGCAATAATACCACGGGAGGTGGGTGTAGTTACCAGGAAATAATGCCAGTAAGTTTTTCTTCACCGACTCAGTCCATCCCCGTCTCCATCACTCAATCCTCAGCCGCCCCCATCTGGCACTCATCCCTCTGAGGCAGAGATCAACGTGCTACTCACTCACAGAACAATAGCAATAGTTTAACTCTGTGTTTATAACCTGTTTGTTCCGAGCTGTTTTGGAGAGCAATGCATGTGACCCGATGCCTTTCCACGTGTACGGAAGAGGATCCGTTTGGACGCGGTGAGGGGAAGATGAATGTAAATTCCATCCTTACTAGAGGGGCACTGTCAGGTTAAAGACCTAATTTATCCTTGTTACGAGTAACTTGTTTGCTTTGAAAGGAGAGAATGGGAAGTTTCTTGTCCTCCTCCCTCGGCCGTTGTCTGGGCAGCCCTCGGTGACAGCCCACGTCCTGTTCTGCACATCAGCACAACACAGCCTCGGGCTTTGGGGTTGCTTTTCCGTTTCCATGGGAATCAAACTCTGCTGCGGAGCTCAGATTTTTTACAAAAAGCAGCTTTTTATATTACTGCACCCTTAGGCCAGACTTTCTACCTGACGCTGTCCCTTTAAAGTCTTTTAAAAACCCGTGAGAGGAGCCCTGCATTCCCTCCAAGTCGTTTTCCTGGGTTTGCTCAGATCACTCAGTCAGGTGAGGCGAAATCCTAATACCAAAAACCGTTTACAGTGTCGGAGGCGTGAGCAGACATCAGCCAAAGGGTCACCACCACATTCCCACCCGCCCAGCAGCCGCCGTGCTTGCTGTAGCAGCCCCTTCTTCAGGTATCGCCACTGTTTGCTGCATTTCCTATTAGTTCTAGAAGCCTTACGGTCCCCTCCCTCTGCCTGTTGATACCCTCGACTGTCAATTTTATATTCCAACGATGTTAGTTATATTTTATTTATAAAAAATTGCTCTAGGGGTACCAGCTGTGTGTGGGGAACCACCGGAGGGGATGCCCGAGGGCGCCGGGCACGCCCCGTGTGTGCAGTGCCGTGCCGTGCCGATGACTCGCTTGTGTGTGGCAAACCTTCTGTACAACTTCCTTCTCCTCCTTGCTGTTAGTGCATCGTTCCAATGCCTGGTGTGCTTTGTGTACAGTATCATTGTGAGTTACACAGATTAAAGAAATGGGAAGGCTCTTTTCTGTCTGCTCTTTTTTGGGTAGGGGGAGACTCTAGAAACAGACAAGTCATAAAACGTGAGCAGGTGCCAGTTTAATGGGGTTACAGCGATGAACAGAATGTGGAGACCCTCTGTGGGGATCACTCCTGCAGGACCCATTTGTCCTTTAACCTATTTGTCTTTTTCTTTTTCACAGTTTGTAGATTTATGGACTTTCCAGGAAGGGAAAAGGCTGCTGTGTTTGCTTCAGAGCAGCCTTGGGTGCTGGGAAGCCCAGAGCCCCAACACTGCCCAGGGCATGTGCTGTGGGGAAGTGACACGAGTTGCATGCAGGAGCAGAGAGCAAGGCAAAACCACCCCTCCACAAAGCCCACTGGCACAGATGCCAGTGCAGCCTGTCAGGTCAGTGCTCCCCTACCCGAGGAGGTGAAGCTGGGAGAAGCCCTGGGGCACAGAGGAGGGTGACACTCAGGGGTGCAGAGGTGCTGCAGCCTGAGCAGAGCCACACAACACCACAGCCACTCCTTTCCGAGCAGGGTCGGTGAGTGCAAAGGGCCTGGGGGCAGATCCAGCAAGGAAAGGGCCGTGGGCACCCCCTGAAGGAAAAAAGGGACAGCCAGCTCCGTCACCCTGGTACACACCCTGTCCTGGCCAGAGCATTGGCTCCTGACCCCAAAGGACCATGAGGTGCTCAGCACCCTCAAGCCTGTCCCCTGGGTGCTGCTGAGCTCCTCCACCATCCAAAGGAGCATCGGGGCAAACAGGGCTCAGGTACATTACAGCCACACTGGCCTCAGCTGGGACAGGGAGGGGAGAAGCTGTTTACTGGGAGATGAACCACTAAAGTTGCTCTCCTTCCCAGTCAGTAACTTACGGAACGGCTGGAAAAAGCCCCTGGGGAACATCTTGACACGGTGCCATCTGCATGCTCCAGAGGCAGACGCTCTCTCAGGCTGGCAGGGGCAGCAGGAGAGGCTCCTGGGCTGGCTGGTGCCTCCCCTCACTGCAGCATCCCCGTCCTCACCTGGAAGGCCAGTCCATCCCCACGCGTGGCTTGCTGCAAGGGAGACACAGCACTCACAGCATTCCCTGCCCAGGGGGCCCCAGCGGTGCTGCCAGGGCTCACCTTGTCCCCAGGGTGAAAACACAACCCCTGTGGGTGCAGCAGCTCCCTGGCTGTGCCCAGCCACCCCCTGCAGCTCAGGCTGGTGGCCAAGTCCCACTACCTTGTTAATCTCCTTGTGTCTCTCCTTGCTGACAATTTCTTCTAGGACTTCCCCATCTCCTTTAATGAGCCTGGAAGAGAAGCACAGGCCCAGGAGCCATGAGGGTCCTGGCAGGTTCCTGCAGCTGCAGAAGAGGGTGACTCCCACCCTGAAAGCACCTGGTGTGTCCCAGCTCCCCCAAAACCAGGACCAGGTGCTGTGCTGATGCATCTCTAGGCAAGGCCAGTGCTGACCTAGCCGACATTGTACTTTGTGCTGTATCAAGCTTAAATAGCACAGCAGGCTTTGCCATTGCTCCCATGGGATTAATGTCACCACACTGCAGCAAGGACAGGAGCACTCCCCTGAGCACTGAGGGCCAGCTGGCCCTGCCCCAGGCGGTGGGCACTGCCTGCTGTGTGCAGTCAGTCACATTGGCACGAGAAAACACTCCTAATGAAAGCATCTCATGTCATCCTACAATCCACAGTGCCCCAACACAGCTCTTTTATTTATAGAGTTCAGGTGTGGTCCTGGCTGCCCCAGGAAACTGCAAAGCCATTCAGGAACAGGAGCCAGTTTGGGCCTGAAATGCAGCCAGGCTGGGGAGCATCTTGCTGAGCAAATTCCAGGCAGTGTTGGAGGCGGCTCACACCTCCATACATGAACAGAAATTTAATTGTCTTCATTACATGGCTTACAGGGAACCGACCTTTGTTCCACACCTCCCTGAGCCCTGCAGGCTGCCTTCTATTTTAAGACTGGACTTGTCATACCCAATTCTCTTCAGCATGACGTTTTCTGCTTGCTGAAAAGATGCAGTTTATTAAAAACTGGGTCATTTCTATTTGGCAGCTAAATGAACTTGGGTTTGATTGCTGTCTGTAACCCCATAGGGCACACTTGCTCCTCATTGCCACCTGGGCATTAACCAGAGCCCAGGGCTTTGGAGCTGAAGGTAAGTGGATGCAGCAGTGGGATACTGGGACACAGCCCAGTGTTCCTTGTGGGGAGCTCCAGCACAGTTCAGTAATTTGTTGCCATCATGTCACTTTCTGGGTAAGTCACACCAGGTCTGATGAGGGGGGACCTGTGAGGAGTCAGCTCAGGCCTGTGCTGCTGAAGGGGACCTGGGTCCAGGTGTGGTGCTGCAGTGCCCTGGACAGGCATCCTCCAGGCCTCCAACCCACTCAGCATGGATGGGAATGGACAACTCACCTCCCTTTCCCCCAGGGATCATACCTGGTTCTCCCCGTTTCAGGATCCACGACTCTCCTTATCACACTCTGCCTTGCATCCCACTCCTCCTTTGTCATTGGCTTCATAGCCTGGATCCTGGATTTCTGTTCATCTGTCAGAGCTGGAATGCAGTGGTCAGTCAGAGCTGTGCTCGTGGGGCTGACACCAGGAGAGGGGCACAGCACCATGGCTGCAGCCCACAGACACCATTCCACACCCAGTTCCTGGCAGTTCAGTGATGAACCACACAAAGGAAGGGACACTTCACATCCCAAAGCCAGGACCAGCTTTGGCAGGATGTTACTGCTGACTGTGTCCTTCCATTTCCCCACTCACATCTATAAACTACATCCTAACACTTCACAAGTGTATCTCTGAGTGTTGCTCTAAGGTGGGCACCACACACAGGAGGGATGAGAGCCTGGAGCTCTTCCCTGTCCACAGCCCTGCTTCCCTCAGACACCTCACATGGAAAGGGACCAGCACAACTCCTGTGTGCACAGGAGGGAAAGAGCATCATTACCTGGCCCAGAGTCCACCACTGATTCCTTCTGCCACTGCTCCAGCGAGGGACCAGGCACCTCTTCTCCTTTGGCTTTCTCCTCCTTAACCCTCTCCTTTGCCTTCTTTTTTGATTTCTTCTTCATTTTTTTCTTCTTCTTCTTCTTCCTCTTCTTTTTGTCTTTCTGTTTCACTCGCTTTTTTTTGCTGTCTTGACTCTTCTTTGTCTTGGAGTCACTGTCACTGGAGTCATCAGAAGAGGAGCTGGAGGAAGAGGAAGATGAGGAAGAGCTGGTGGATGAAGATGTCCCAGATGAAGAGGTACTTTCTTTCCTCTTCTTCTTGTCCTTTCCTTCCTTCTTCTTTTCTGCAATACACAAGACAAGGGTGAGTGGAGCAGCCATGGCCCTGCAGCAGCAGAGATATTGATTATCCCCCTCCTAGCCTGGTTTCTTTCTTGCCTGGAATTCCCCTCTGTGCCCACCTGTAACCTGGGACTGTGCAGTGCCAGGGGCCAGGTCAGCATGCAGAGGGATTGAGGGTTCTGCACTTGTCAGAACAACACCAAAGTGGGCACAAAGTGCAGAACAAGGTGACAGACACCGATGTAGCTAAAACCAGGGACCCTCTTCTCCCACATGGCCCTCTCTGTGCACCTGCCCTAGGGAAATGTGGTGAAAGTGCAAGCTCAGGGGCCTCCTCACCTTCCCTGGCTGCTGCCGAGCTTGACTTGTGTCCATGAGAGCCAGAGATCTTCTTCCTCGGTGGAGAGCTGCTATCCTGATGTGAGTCTTTGCTGCTCTTCCTCCTTTTCTTCTCCTTCCTCTCCTGCCTGCTCCGGGAATTGCTTTTGCTCCTGCTCCGCGAGCGTTTCCGCGACCGGCTGTGGGCCATGTCAGCTCCTGGAGAGAGAGTTCACATCAGAGCCATGCAGGGACCAGCCCTGCCCAGCAGCCCCAAAAACCTGCCATCCCATCTGAGCCAACCAGCCCTGAAAGACCTGCTCCTGGTTAAATCATCCCTGCTGGGTGGATTAAATTCACTGAGCTTCCACCAGAGCGATAGGTCAGGGTCTCCCATCACAGCTGTAGCCTTCCCCCAGGTTCTCCCTGCGTTCCTGTTTGTCCCTGGAGAATCAGGCTGATCCCCAGCATGGAGGGGCCTGAGGCTGGTGTGTGAGGCAGGGCTGTGCCCACAGTCACCCCACAGCACTGGATGCTGCACCACAGATGGACACAGGCAAAGTGTGATGGATACTGCAGCCACAGTCAGCAGAACAGAACGTCCTCCCCAAGTCAATCACCCCATTCTTTAAAATGCTGGGAGCAGACACAAGCCAAGGGGAAGAATGAATTTTTAATATTCCAATTTACTCCTAGAAAACAGATGATGCAGTGAGCTGGCACCTCTGTCCATCAGCCCCAGGGATGCCGGCAGTCCCATGCCAGAGCTGGTGTGAGCCATGCTCATTAACTTAAAAAACAAACTGACACCGTGGGCAGAGCAGGATCTGGGAAAAGCTTTCTCACAGCCACCTTCCAACTACCACATTTAATTAATTGTTTGTTTACCACCTCGACATTCCCAGGCAGCAATTCAGATTCACTCCCGAGTGACTCAGACTTTTGACTGATTTTCATAGGGAAATTTCAATTAAAAAAAAAAACAAAACCAAAACAACCACAGCCATTAAGGGTAAGCAGGGAAGTTTCAGAGGATGAGTCCTCCATGGACACACACCCAGCAGCTGCTCCTCGCACCAGCGCCTTGCTGGGAGGCATCTGGGGCTCGGATCTTTCCGTTCTGGCTGCGGCAGCAGCACCCGCTTTGACACAATCACAGCAGCAGGATCAATGCATATGGAGCCGGACTCAGCCAGGATCATCCCCGTGACGAATCCCAAATCCATCACAGCAGCATCCCAGGCTGGCTGTGCCCCAAGCCGGGCTCTCACCTTCACCCTGACACCAGGCTGGGGCCACAGCGACTCCTCCTGCCCAGCCAGCGCTGCCCGGGTTTGGCTCTCGGCGGAGCCCCGGAATGCTCTGCCCCGGGCAGCTGGAGGTGCTGCTCCTGCCCTCTCGCCCCAGCACGGGCAGCCTGCGGCATGCGAGGTGCGCTGGCCCTTTAAGGGCTCAGCAGGAGGTGCGCTGGCCCTTTAAGAGCTCAGCGGCAGGCGTTCTGGCCCTTGAGGCGCACGGAGCACGGCGCGGCCCCTTTAAGAGCGCAGCTCCTTATCAGCCCCGGGTGCCGCCGCAGCGCGCAGGCCTGTGCCTCCCCGGCCCCGTTCCCCGGTGCCCCCAGCCGGCCCGGCCCGGCCCGCCGCAGGCCGGAGGAGCGGGAGGGAGGAAGGAAAGGACTCACCGGGCCGGGCAGTCCCGCCGCCCCGAGCGGAGCTCCCGCCGCGCTGGCCCCTCCCGCCCGTCCACCGCGCACGGGGCCGGGCGGCAGCCGAGCCGCGCTCTTTGGTTCCGGGGATCGCCTCGCCCGGGCTGCGCCTGCCCCGCAGCTCAATTTTTTGGGGTGAATTCGGGCGGATTGGGAGCGCTCACGTTCGCTAGGGAACGAGCTAAAGGCTTCGAGGCTGCGTTTCTTCATAGCGACTCTTTGAACAGATACAACTGCCGGTTTCCTTCCCCCGGTGTAATTTTAACGAGCTTTGCTAACGAGCAGCTCATCAGCGCTAATGGCAGCGCCAGCCAAAAATCCAGCGGGTCTGCTCGGAGAGCTTCAATAAACACCTTTTGAGCGAGCTGCACTCGCTCACGTTCAGCCTTTCATAAGTACTGATGTGATTATCAATGTGCTGTAATTACCACACTGAACAGAGGGATGGAAAAGCCCTTTATAAATGCAGCAGTGTCTATTGAATACAAAGAATTAATTTTCCACAGAGGCAAATGCAAACACCAAATCAGAAGATATTTTGCTTCTTTAGTTTCTTCAGTAGATGAAAGAGTCATATGCTTTCAGCCAGCTGGAAGTAAGGAGGTGAAAGCACTTGACCTTTCCAATCCATCAGTTCCTGGGGGATCTTGGTGCCAAATTAAGAAGCTCCAGGTCTGTCTGCTGCAACCAGGTTGGGAGGGTTATTTTATATTTTCACTTGCTCATGTAACTTAAAGCAATGGGAGTTAAATGTTCAACTTGCCCTCCTCTGGGACGTTCTGCTGTGCTGCAGGTGGCTCCCAGAGCTCTGTCTCTGCTTAATGAGGTTCACAAAACCTTTGAAATGGAAGTTTCTGCTGCCAAGAAGCCTTGGGAGATTTCTCAGCCATGCTGGGGGATCAATTCTCCCTGTGTTGCTCCTGATGGGTTTTTCTGAGCCTGGGTTAGACAAACATCCAGTGCTGGTAATTCCATGCCATTCCCAGCAGCTTGCTGTGAATCACCTGGATCTCCTCTGTGTCACTCAGCAACAAAAAGCTCTTCCCCTTTTCCTGGAAGAGGACAGCAGGCCCTAAGAACAGCAGAGAAATGGTTTATTGTACCATTCTTTCCCATTTACAGTGGGACCTTGGATGCTGCTGTTGGCAAAGAGGTCAAGGAGCTTTGGGTGTTCTCCCTTCCACCTGAAAATATTTACAGAGCTCCTGCAGTGAATCAGTGTTGGGGCTTTCTGTGTCTTAGAGTCCTCCAGCCCCAGCATGAGCCCTCACAGCTGAGTTCCAGCTCCTCCAGCTGGAATCCTGGCAGGACTGCCTTTGCATCCCTTCCCAAGGTGAGAGCTGCTGCTTGCAGGACTCGTGCATCCAGCAGAGCCTGTGAGTGCAGCCTGAGAGCTCAGAAAGGAGCTTTAGGCAACTCGGTCTGGGGGAATCAGGCTGCACCATCTGCTACCCCAAGGCACAGACATTCACAGTCTGGGGCACCTCCTCTGCCAGGGGTTCTGTGAATCCATCCCCAAACCCCTCTGCTTCCACCAGCTCGGGCTTCCTGTTGCACATGGGGCAGAGCTGGTTTCGGATGGACGATGATCTCATCCAAACGATGAGGTTCCAGCGCTCCCCCGAGGCGATGGGAAGGGCCCCGTGGATCTGCCCTCCGCGGTGCAGCAGCCCCTGGGCTCGAACGTGTTCCACCTCCAGGTACTTTGGCACGGGGCTGGGATCCTGGAACAGAGGGAGGAGGATTCAGTGGCACACCACAAAGTCCCTCAAATAGTTGAAACTTGTCACCTCTTCCCCTACAGCACCCAGGGACCTACTTGGAGAGGGGAAACTGCACCTCATTCCCAGTGACAAGTTCAGAGGCAATTTAAAGAGGTTCAGTAAAAAAAAAGCTTCATCAGTGTAAGGAGCTTTTGCCCCTCTCTTGCCATGGAAACAAGTGCTAGAGATTTAGGTTTAAACCTCAGCACCCCCCTGCTCACTGTGTGAGCTGTGAAAAGGTGGGCTGATTTGTTTCATTCCAGTTTCTACTACGAAGCTGCCTCTGTCCTCTCTTTGCAACCTGAATATTGTTATTGAATATTGGAATATTGCAGCAGAAAAAGCTCCTGTGTCGCTGTTGAGCGGCTAGCTGAGGACTGACCCAAGTTCTCAGACAAGGAAAGAGAGGAGAAGAGGAACTTTATTGTTTTGAATTCCATATATATAGAGTCTACAGAAGTGCCCCAGATTGGTCAGCCCGAGACCTCCCCCTAGGCCCAACTGGCCAAGCCCGAACTGACTCAATCCGGAGAAACTGTTTGCAAAACATCCAAACTTTATCTTGTTTATGAAATATAGCAAAATGTTCCCACGGGAAGAACCTGTGCTAGCCACACTCCTGTCTGACCAAGACTTGTGAAAAATGGGGAAGGGACAGAGCAGGTTTGACTGTCAGAAATGAATAATGTTTTTTTTGGAACACAGCTGGGGGGTGAGAAGGGAGAGGGGAGTGGGATGTGCTCAGTACCTGGTTGAAATCCCCAAAGTACAAATTGCCTTCCGTGAATTCTTTTCCCAGGGAAACGTTCAAGGTGACTTCAGCATTGTCATAGTGAGAGCTCAGGTCCAGGTCCTCGTGCAGGGAGTACTTGACCACAAAAGCTTTGTGGCTGTCCAGGCAGGCTCCCCCCAGCTCTGGGTACAGCAGGGCAGTGATGGGCTGCAGGCATTGCTCCCTCAGGGGTATCAGGAAAGTCTCGTCCATCCCCAGCTCGTTCAGCAAAACCTGCGCCAAGGACAGCAGGGGGGAACAGCTAATTCCTCCTCAGAGCTGCTGCAGGGCTGCTGTCCTCCTCCAGCCCTGCTGCTGGCTCAGATCAAGGACTTTAGAGCAAAGGCTCCAGTGGCAGGCAAAAGGAAGGAGGATCAAGGTGGAAAGGGATGGAGGAAACACAGAGTAAGATGAAAAGGTGAGTGTTCCTTAAAGACTTGATTTTTAAAGACTCCTTGATTTAAATTTGTATTGCTTAAGCACAAGGTGCTCTTTGCTCTGAGATACCAATTCCCC
Source organism: Entomyzon cyanotis (assembly GCA_024500445.1). Lineage (NCBI taxonomy): Eukaryota > Metazoa > Chordata > Aves > Passeriformes > Meliphagidae > Entomyzon > Entomyzon cyanotis. The sequence continues at coordinate 2,512,093 of JAKEPQ010000852.1, forward strand.
TCCCCTTTTCCTGCATTCCCATTTTCTTTGTAACATTCCCTCAACCCTCCCACTCCAAGGGGGCATTGAACTCAAACTGCACTGTATACAATTAGAGACACTTTGGAACTGGAGGGAGTGAGAAGTGAGGAGGTGAACACAGTGAACATTCCCCTAAAGAAGCACAAGACATGAGTCCTACCCCATAGTTATTCATGGTGTTGGGCCTGCCTTTAGGCATGTCTGACTGCTCAAAGTTCTCCAGCTCATCCACAAAGGTTTGGCAGAACTCCTCTGTGAACACTGGCAGTCGATAGATCCTCTTATCTGTCAGGAGAAGGGAGACACCATTCGCTGGGGAAAATCCCAGTTTCCCTGCCTGCCTGTCCAGCTGCACTGTGCTGCTGTCAGTGAGAGCATGGCATCCACAGGCTCCACTCTGTGCTGAGGCTGCTCAAAGGGCTGGAAGCATTCCCCGGGATGAGCTCTGGGATGTATTTGTTGTTTTTCATGCTGGTCCCTCATTTCCAGAGGAGAAGGCTGTGTGTGGAACTGGTGCCTTGGACAAACCCAGGAGCTCTGCACAGACATTGGTGTCTCTCTTTTTGCCTTGGGAAAAGGAGGCAACTCTGCCTCTTCCCCTCTACATTTTGTCTGCATTTCAGGAAGGGAGAGAGCTTCACAGCTGCCTTCAGGGAAGCTTAAAACCCAGATCTCTTTTTCAAAGACTGAAATCTAGACCAAAGCTATTTCAGCCCAGACTAGCCAACAGGGACTGTCTGCAATGGTAAAGCACTAGGGGAGGAGAAACTGAGCTCCCTGGGCTAACTGTTCCTCCAGCAGGCTCCCTGGTGAGGTGTGGTACAACCAAAACCCCAACCCTGCTGCAGCTGGAGCCTCTGGTGAGACATCAGCAGACTGGGATGGGAAAGCAGAAAACAGCCTCTGATCAGAGCAGAACTGCTGCCTCTCCAGAGACTCTCCCCAGGCAGGGAATAACATCCTGTTTGCCTCAGCTTGTGTCAATCAGAGCTGTTCCAGACAGGGCTTGGGAACAGCTGTCACCAGGGAGATCTGTGTGAGTGAGGTGTTGCTTTCTTTACCTGAGAAGGACTCGAGGTAGTGCAGGAGGCCCTGGAGATCAGCACCCGGCGATGTGCAGAACCTCACGATTTCCAGAAACTCTGGGGCCAGGAAGGAATCCTGGTGTCAAGGGAAGGATGGGGAAAACACACAGAAACACAATCAGCCTGCACAGCCCGAGAGGGAAATGGACTTCCAGGGAGCCACAGGGAAATCCTTAGGGAGCAAGGCTGAGTTACACTTGGGTTAATTCCACGGCAGGAAATGCAGAATGTCACTGATGTTATACCTGGTGGTGTAGGGAAGTTGCTGCTTGCTTTAATTCATGGTTTTCTAGGAGTAACTGGCCAGATTTATTACAGGCATGATGGGAAAGAGCTTTTCCTGGCTATAACACCAGGAGTCTTTCCTGGAGAACACGCTGTGCTGTCGTGTTTTTAAAGTTTTGAGTTTTCATATGCTACACATGAGTTTTAATACAGTGCAGCTTTAGCACTGTGCAATCCCAAGGAGAGGGAGAAATAAACTGCAAAAATAAACTCTCAGGTAATTTTTTTGGGGGTTCAAAAGAGATTCCAAACCTTCTGTGTACCTGCAGAGTGTACACCTCTGGGTGTTTTGGTTTGTAGCTCTTGGAGATGATGGCTCTGCGTTCCACTGACTGATGGATTAACTGTTTTCTTCTCTGCACTTCTGCCTCAATCTGCAAGTAAACAATGGAGCATATTGTCAGAAACCAAAAGGGCTCATTAAAACAGTTCCAGGAATTTGCTCCTTGTTTTAAACCAGTTGTTTTTTTTGGGGGCACCTCTGGGAGACAGGGTGTTTGTTTTGTGTTTCTGTGGTCAAGACAAGTCCAGTAAATAGCTGAAAAGCCAAATGCCTGAGAGGGGTTGGATACCTGTTCTCTTTACAGATGGATTTAAAAGTAACTGAGGACTTCCTGTGAAAGTGTCAAATGGAGCTGTGAGGTTTCAGCCCTTTCAGGCATTCTGACACCTCCTGAACCTGGCTTGTGATCTGACAATGGAAGCATTGTCCAAAATAAAGACATTTGCTAGGAGGGAGACAAGACCTGTCATGAAGGGATTACTGCTAAGTGTGGTGGAGACAGGCTAAGCTGCCCTTTCAGAGCAAGCAGCTGTTTTAGCAGCTGATTCAGGCAGCTCTTCCCATTTAATTCCCCTTCATGAGATTAATTTATAACAGTCCTCACTGAAGAGGGACCAAGCAGGTCCTGTATTCATTCCCTTTCCCTCAGTATCAGGCCCTGAAGGTCTTGGGAACTGAGAAGACAAATCAAACAGATTTCTCAGATTCCTTCTTCTTTCCCTCCCTCCCAGCCCCAAGGTCCCTGGGCACCAGGGCACAGGGCAGGGAACTGTAACCCAGCACTGCCTGGAAAATCAAGCAGTTACAAGTCCTGAGTGGGAAACTTGGACTGGAATTGCTGCTGGACAGTGAGAGCTGTGACTTCCCACAGCCAGGGACATCCATTGTCATCTGCTTCTTCTGAACAAAGAGTGACTCCTGTGCTTTTATATGATTGTTAAGTCTAATTTATGATGTATGATGGCAAACCTTGTATGAAGATCTGAGCAGATCTGCAGAGAGCCCAGGTGATTAAAAACTGATTAGGATCTAGATGATTATAAATTACAACTTAAGTTAGAATCTAGAAATCCTAAGTGAAGTTGTTTTATAAATTCTCTATTACACTGCTTGTTGTGCTCCATTGAATCTGCCTGGGGAAATCCTGTGCTGTTCTACTCACAAATTCTGTGCTGTATGAATCATAATATCCTGTAAATAAAGCTTTAATTACAAGTATGATTTACGGCCATCATCATTCTGCCAAGAATTCCTAAAAGAACCTGTCTGTCCCCTGAGTGTCAGGTGACATTGGAGCTGCTTGTGTGACTGGTCCCTGTTCCTGGCCTGGAAAGAAGCAGATAGTCTGTGAAAAAGTGTGAGATTCTGTAGGATCCCCGAGTGATCCCATCTCAGGGCTCCCTTTAAAAATAATTGGCACGAGAAGGGAGAAGGAAAGACAAACCAGCAGGGCACTGGGAGCCAGCGGAGTAAATCCAAGGAGGGAGTGGCTCAGAGGCCACTGGGATAATTAAATGCTGAATGACAGCATTTAATTCCAGGGTGTTGGCTGTATAAACACCTCGCTGATGAACGCCCGCGGGGAATTCTTCCCTCTGGCCTGTGCCCAGCTCCGGGGTCAATCGGGAGCTGTGCCCTGCTGCTGCCACAGCCTGTGGCTTCAGCGAGTCCCAAACTCCCTCCGGATTGAGCCCCGGGGTGTGGAAATGCCATCCTCGCCCCCAGAATCGAGAGCAGCCCTGGGGTCCCAGCTCAGGAAGGACGTGGAGTTGTTGGAGTGAGAACAGAGGGGCACCAGGATGGTCAGACGGATGGAGCAGCTCTGCTGGGAGAATTGGGATTGTTCAGCCTGGAGAGGAGAAGCTTTGGGGTGACCTCATTGCAGCCTTCGGGTGCCTGAAGGGGCCGACAAAAGAGATGGAGAGATTATTTACAAGGGATGGAGTGACAGGACAAGGGAGGATGGTTTCAACCTAACAGAGGGAAGGGTTAGATGGGATACTGGGGAGCAATCCTTCCCTGTGAGGGTGGGCAGGCCCTGGCACAGGGTGCCCAGAGAAGCTGTGGCTGTCCCTGGATCCCTGGCAGTGTCCAAGGCCAGGCTGGACTGAGCTTGGAGCAGCCTGGGACAGTGGAAGGTGTCCCTGCCATGGCAGGGGTGGCACTGGATGAGTTTGAAGGTCCCTTCCAAGCGAAACCCTTGTGTGCCGCTGTGACCCGAGTAGCTGTGAGGACTCCCGCTGCTCACCTCCCGCAGCACCTCGCGGAACTGCTCCTCGCTCCGGCAGCCGCGCTCCCGCAGCGCCTGCAACACACGGCACGTCACACCACGGCCGCGGCACGGCCCGCTGCCCCGGCCCGCCCGCCCCGCCGTACCCGGCCGTGGTCCCGGCGGAGCTGCGGCCCGTCCCGGTACCGCACGTGCAGCCCGAGCCGCCGCACGAAGATGTTGTCTGTGAAGAAGCAGGCGCACCCCCGGAACCGCCGGCCCGCGGACATGTTTCCTGCCGGCGCACCGCCTCGGTCCGGCCGCAAAGGGCTCCGCTTCCGTCACAGTGAGGGCGCAGCGGCAAATTCCGAACCGGGGCAGAAACGGAGAGCGGCGGGACTTGGCCGTTCTCCCCAGTTTTAGCCTTCTTGTTTTAGTAATTTCCCTGACGCCACCGCGGCCCGGTTCCTCAGCGAGGCCGCTGCCCCGCAGCCCGGCAGGCTCTGCTCGGAGCGGCAGCAGCCGCCCAGGGTTATTTGCAGACGGTTCCCGAGGGTTATTCGCAGACGGTCCCCGAGATCCCTCCCGCCCCTCGCGGGGGCGCGCGCGGGCGGCGGGAGCGCGCTCGGGGACGCGCTTGGCGGGGTCAGCGCGGCCCCGGCCCGCCCGGCCCGGCCATGGACGCGGCGCTGCCGGAGGCCGAGCGGGAGGTGGTGGTGGCGGCCGAGCCCTGCGGCCACGGCAGCAAGTTTGAAGACATCTACCGGCTGCTGGCCGAGGGCTGCTTCCCGCCCAGCTTCTGCTCCATCAAGAGGAAGAACCTCAAGCGCTACGCCCAGAAGTTCGTCGTGGACGGTGGGGAGCCGGGGGGCACCGCGGCGGTGACGGGCTGCCCTGGGCCGCGGCCTGCCCTGCCGGGCTCGGGGCAGCCTGGGGGGAACCCGGCGGGTGTTGGCCCCGCAGACACGGGGGGATGTGCCGGACCCTCGGCGTGGGGAGGGATGTGGCTTCTCGGCAGCACCACCGCTGCCCTCCCGGCCAGCCCTGTGCGTTGGCATCACTGCAGGGACACGGAGCGGGGATCGTGTCACCCGGGGTAGCGCCGGTGCTCCGTGGGTGCCCCGTGGGGACCGGGGTGGCTTTGTTGTAGCGGAGGATTTCACACTGTCCCGGCTGCAGAAAAGCCCCCTGGGCGTGCGTAGGGGCGATTCCAGTTCAGCAGCTTCTCCAGGGGCAGTAGGGGCTCCCGAGGCAGCAGCAGCCCCCGGAGCTGTGTCTCAGCTGTGTTTCCCACTGTGACCCTTTTTCTGGAGCCGGGCAGCTGTGAGAGGGTGTTGTTGGAAACAAACCTCTGGCATCTGCAGGTGGCTGCCTCTACTACGTGGGACCCAAGAAAGAGGAGAAACGCGAGGTGATCGTGGATCCTGAGCGGAGGCGTCAGGTCTTCCTGGAAAGCCATTTCACCGAAATCGGGAACCACCTGGGTCAGAAAAAGACCGTGCACCGGATCCAGAGCCGGTACTACTGGCTAGGCATCGTGAAGGATGTTGTGGACTGGGTAAGTGGAGAGCAGTGACCGTGTCGATGACACCGGTGCTGGCAGCAGTCCCGAGGCAGCAGCCAGAAGAGCCCTGGTGCAGGGATGATGTCATTCCTAGTGCCTGTGCTGAGAAGCCACACACTTAAGTCACTCTGCGGGTGAATCTTGGAATGTCCCGAGGCAGCTGGATACACTGGATGTCTTCCCCTGAGTGTCAGGAAGCCTCGTTGGCCTCCTTGTGCAGGGCAGTTATGGCCAGCATAAGAACGTGGGATTGTTTCAGACGAGTTGCTGAGTCTAGGTTTGGGCAGTCTGGATTCATTCCATAAACTGTGGCAAGAGGAGGATCTCAGTGTCTCTTCAGCTGCTTTGCCTTGCCCGTTTCATTGCTGACAGTTCCCTGCAGCAGGACTCTGCAGCAGTGTGGTTTAAGGAGTGTGCTTGCGTTGCATGGTCTGAGCTCCTCCAACATCCTAGGGCTGAGGATTTCCCTAACCAGCAGTAGGAGGTTAAAACACCCTGGAAATAGGGTGAGAAATAGCTTAGCTGTAGGCCACGTTGAGAAAATTGGTTATTGTGTCAGAGAAAGTTGTCAGGTGAGCCTTGTGAAAGGTGAGATGCGTCAGCCTGTTGCGTTTTGCCCTCTTTTTTCCTGCACCTCTTTATTCTCATTGGGTGGAAGGAAACTGCTCAGCCCTGCTGTCTGTCTCACCCCTCCACAACCTGTGCAGTCTGAGTCTGGCAGGATCTGTCAGCACGTTCCCAAGTCCTTTGATCCCTCTTTTCCCTCTCCAGATCAAGATGTGTGAAACGTGCCAGAACGCGGAGCACAACAAGAACGTGACTCGGAAAGCCAGGCCTGTCAGGGTGGAATCTCCCTGGGAAGTGCTGGGATTAGACATCCACGGTGAGTGTTTCAAGTGGCTCTCAGGGCCCCTCCCTGCCGGCCTGGAGTGTGGCAGACCTGCTGCCACACGCACGGAGGGAAAGCTGCCGGTGCCTCTGAGGAGGTGCCAAGGAGGCCACAGCAGCTGCCCAGGGTGCAACCTGATCCTGTGCTTGGCCCAGCTCCCTCTGCACACACAATGGGAGCTGTGGGTGTGCCTTCGTTCCCAGAATTGAAGCTCTGATGGGTGTATTTTTGCTGACAAAGGTCACCGAAAATGTTCTGGCCAAATGACATTGCAGAAGAGAGTCGTGGTCACTAATGCAGCGACTGGGTTTTTAACTTTTCCCATTTGGGGGATATGACGGCATCACATTGATTTTTTTTGATGGTTGTTTACTCAGGGCCTTTTCCTGAGACGAGCCAGAGCAATACACATGTCCTGCTTGTGACTGACTACTTCACTAAGTGGGTGGAGGCTGCTCCTCTGCAGAAGAAAGATCCCTTCTCCGTGGCTAAAGCCCTGGCTACTGTTTTTTACAGGTGGGCTCCTCTGCTGTTGCTTATATTGCACCTCTGCAGTGTGATGGGGGGTGCTGGGGTGTCCTCAAAATGTTTCCCTACGAGAGCAGGAACTCTCCCTTCTACAAGAGAGACGATGCAGTGCCTCTCAGTTGCTCTTTACAAAATCCTTGGGAAGAGCTTGTTATATTCTTGTTATTTTCTTGGGCAGAGAGGAAAGAGGCAGAAACTGTTCTCTGAGTAGCCTGAGGCCCAGGGAGCTGTGTCCCAGTTCTCTGCAGAAGCTTCAAAGCCATTCCCTGATTTCTCCTAGAAAGTGTTCATTTTGCATCCACACGGTGTGTGTCACCATGTGACATTGTCCTTGTGGAAAACACGTGGGGCCAGTAGAGATTTGAATTCAGAGCAAGAAGCTTCTCTTGTTTCTCCTGCTGCCTCATCATTCAAAAGCAAACAGGCTTGGCTGGTTTGGAACAGTTGGACCAGGAGACATCTCTCTGCTCCTGGGGAGGTGAGGTCATGGCAGCCTTGTTAACATCAGCTCCACAGAAGGGTCCTGTCCCCTTCCTATCCCATTTGCCCCATAAAGATGGAACTCCTCAAGCTCTGCCTCAGCTGATGGAGTAAAACCAGTTGTGTGTCCTCTTCTTGTCCAGGTTTGGCGCGTCCAAGAACATTTACACCAGTCAGAGCTGGGACTTTTGTGAGGAGGTATGTCTGCTGCTGGGTGGTTCAGGGGGAAGCAGTGTGACCTTCAGCAGGATTTTTGGGCATGAGGTCCTGAAGGCAGAGTTGTGTTGTGCTGTGGAGCAGGGGCGAGGAGCTGATGCTGCCTTATCCCTGCCCCAGCTCTGTGGGAGTGGGAACTGATTTGCCAGTGCTGTCACTTTGGCAGGGATTTAAGGTTGTGATTCAGTGGTGCAAGTCCTCTCTGCTCAGAGGGAAAGACCATGTGCATGAAATTCCTGCCCTGCCCTGGGATTAACCCAGCTTGCTGTGGAAAGCTTCAAGCATGGGAGCGGTCGTTGCAAAACATTTTCCCAGGCTCTAACATTTCTGGGGAATTTTCTGTTGCACAGCCTCTCCTGGTACAGCAGGGACAGCGCTGTCCTTGCCTTGGAGGCTGCTGTGGTGCCAACTTGCAGTGTTCTCCATGTTCCCCGTGTTCTCCCAGGTCAGCCGGCACCTGTGTGAGCACTGGAACATCTCCCAGCTCCTCACCCCTGCAGACCCCACAGACCCCACTGGCCCAGGTGACTGCAGCGCTGAGGTGCTCAGGTCCTCCATCTGCAGCGTGGTGAACGAGAAGCCCAGCGAGTGGGATGCACACCTGGATCCTGTGCTCTTCGAGTTCCGCACCTCGGTCAACTCTGCCACCAAGTACAGCCCCTTCTTCCTCATGTTCAACAGATACGTGTGCCTGTCCTCAGAGGTAACTGCCCGGCCCAGGGGAGCCTTGCAGGAGCTTTGTCACTGCTGTGGTTGCAGAGTAACACCCAAATCTGTGCCTTGCAGGTGGATTTTGTCAAGGACTCTAAAGAGCAGGGGGCTGGCTCTGGTAAGGCAGACAGCCTCCCATCGTTCACAGCCACGGTGCAGGAGCAGCAGAACGTGGTGAAGGAAATTGTAAGTCTTGTGGTGCCTTGAAATCGTTTTGCAACTAAGTCCAGGCCTGGCTGAGAGGAGAGGTGGCAGCTCAGTGTGTGCCAAGGGCAGCAGGAGCAGAGTCGGACCCTCTGGGCCAGCACCACAGGGAAGCTGGTGGTGATGCTGTTCAGATGTGGGTGATGAAATACAAGGGACTGACTTGCCCCGTCAGGCTAATGAGAGCTGTGTCCCAGCCTGCCCAGCTCCCTGCCTTGTAATCTGCATCCCAAATCAGCCAAGGGAGTCCCTCCTTAGGCAGGGACAAGAAACCTTCAGGGAGATGCTGTGTAACTACAAAGGTTTAAAGTATCCCTGCCCCAAAATGGGAGGATGTTTGGGCTACTGTGAGGACTAGTGGCCCAGTGAGCAGGGAGATGGGCTTGGGGAGCAAAGTCAGCATGCAGTCCTGACTGCCTCTGATGTGCTGGGTGACCTTGGACAGCTCATTTTGTCTCTGTTCCTCGGTTCCCTCACTTGAAAAATGACCTCAGTGTCTGCTGTGAAGTGCTTGGTGAGCCGTGTGCCAAAAACCACAGACAAGGTTCAAGTGCTTTGTTTGCTCAGTCATTTCGTACATTCAGACAGGAGTATGTGGTTCTCTCTGATCTCACCTGGACTGTGGTTATTCTTGCCAGGGAATAACAGTAGGAATATGGGACAGGAGGGAGGAGGCCTGGGAGCTGGATATGTAGGATCTGTTCCCAGCTGATCCCTCTGGCAGCTGAGGCTCACTAGCTCAGCTCCCCTTTTGTGAAATGGAGCTGCACATCGTGGCACAGGGCAGCGACAGCTCTGTCCTGTCCCTAAAGGAACTTCTGGTGTCAGGATCACCAACTCTCTCCTGCATCCAGGCTATGATTGGGGCTGTAATTAACAGGAGGTGATAAAGCTTCCCCGGGCTCTGTGGCACTCCAGCCTAGATCCCCTTCTGCCCTCTACTGATGGAGATCTGACAGCTCTGAGTACAGCCATGGAATTGCAATCTCTTACTGTAAGGTCTCCTGCTGGTTTCGGATGGTGAGAACAAGGCTGGGAGTCCCCTGCTTAGTCCCTCCCTTGCCCCAGGTGCATCCAGCTTTGGCACTGCCAACTCTCACTCACTCTCAGCATCTCTTGTGAGGAGAGACTGTGGGAGCTGGGCCTGTTCAGTCTGGAGAAGACTGAAAGGGCATCTCATCAATCCACAGAAATATCTCCAAGGGGTGTCAGATGATTGTGTCAGACTCTTCTCGTTGGTGTCCAGTGACAGGATAAGGAGGAATGGCCATAAACTAAACCACAAGTTCCACCTCAACATGAGGAAAAGCTTCTGGCCATTAAGGGTGGCAGAGAACTGGAAGTGCCTGGAGAGGTCGTGGATTCTCCCTCTGTGGAGACATTCCAAACCCACCTGGACGCATTCCTGTGTCACCTGCTCTAGGTGACCCTGCCTGGACAGGGGGTTGGCCTGGGTGATCTCCAGAGGTCCTTCCCAACACTAAGGATTCTGGGATTCACTGATCTCATGTGAGACAGAGTTGAGCTGATTCCTGAGTGACACCTTGAAGCCCAACCCCTCCATCCTCTTGACAGGTGATCTCCAACATGACCACAGCTTGCAAGCGGGAGCGGAAGAGCGTGAAAAGGAAAAGTCGGGGCTTGCCTTCTCTGTCCTTCAAGGTGGAAGACAATGTGTTCGGGGGCAGCACTGCCAGCTCTCTGAAGAAGCTGAAGAAAGGCCAGTTTGTGTCATTCCAGATCGAGACAGTTCTGCCTCCTGAGCAGAGCATGTCTGGCGGGAAGAAAACCAGTTAACCCTAGGGCTTTCTAGGGGTCCTGCGGCGCCAGGGACAGCACGGACTGTCCCCGAGGATGGTGGCCCGGCTGCATGGGAGTGCAGGGTGCAGATGTGCCTGCTCTGTCCTGGCAGAAAGGAAGGGGAAGGCTCAGACAAGAGAGTCTGTTCACTTCCTTCTGGTCCAGGTTTGCCCTTGGATCATCCCTCGGACCAAGGGAGGTGGCACCATCCTCATTTAGGTTTGGCAGGGAGAGACTCAGTCCTGCCAAAAAGCTCTACCTGGACTGTGGCTTGGAGTTGCCCTTTTGGGAGTGATTGCACCAAAGCCCATGAGTGACCTGGGAGCAGATAGAAGAGAAGCAGAAACCAGACCCGGCTTAGCCATGGACAATGTTTCCTGCAGCTTAAAAGTGTCCCTGCTGTGAGCCTGAGCCAGGAATAGTCACTCCAGGTCTGACTGTGTTCCTGGTAGATGTGGGAAGGGCTTGAAGTGAGTGATTTTTTTTTTCTTAGTTTTAAGCACTTACTAGCAGAAATAAAATCAACAACAGAATGTGATATTTTTGGTTTTGGTTATCCAGGCAGAGAAAAATGAATTTGTTTTTTATAACGTCATCATTCTGTTCTCTCCAGAAAGGGCATGAACTCCAGGAATCCTGAAATCTGTTCCTGTGTTAGTGAGGGTCACAGGGGTGTTCTAAAGCCCAGCACTCCAAAAACACATGGAAACTCTGGGATAATGACACTGCCCTGCCCATCTGTCACTAGGGTAGCCCACCTGGATGCATGGGTGCTGCCCAGAGAAGAGCCCGAGCCCTGCCTTTACTTCACAGTTGGAGTGGCAGGTGAAGGGGAAAAGTAATTTACAAGCTGGATTTCTTGAAAGTGGATCCCTCTGTGTTAGGGGTTAATTAAACCCTTGTCAAGTCCCTCTTAAAGGGTTAGTTAAACTCCTGTCGAGCTGCTCTTTAAGGATTAATTTTAAATTATTTTGAGCCCTTTTCCCAGTTGCTTTTGAGCCAACTCCTCTGTTGTATTTTCCCTCTACTGCAGAAATGAGATAGAACCAATAAAATAATTTTTAAAATTTTAAACCTATGTATTTGGGGAGGATAAAAAACCTTCTAAGGGGAGGAAAATTCTGGGGCTGCCTTTGCTGCGTCGGGCAGGATTTACCCGAGCAGGGCGGAGCGGGGGGACCGGGGATCAATTTGGGGGGGTCCAATTCGGGGGTCCCCGGTGCCGCCGCTCGGCCGTGGGCGGGGCCGGGGCCGCGCCGCAGGAGAGGGCGTGGTCGGGGAATGGTCACGCCCCTCCGACCACGCCCACCACCGACCTTGTTCCCGGGACGCGCCGCCGCCGCCGCCGGGTCGGACCGGGCTGATCCCGCTGATCCCCGCTCCCGCCGCCGGTAAGAGCCGTCCGGGCGGGCCGAGGCGGAGCTGCCCGTGCGCTCCGAAGGGGGGAGCCTTGTGTGGGTGTCCGTGGCGGGTATGGCGGGCATGGCCCTTCCCGGGCGTCTCCCGCCCCTCGGGACATTCTCCGGCGGGGGGAAGGCGGGATGCGTCGGGGAACCTTGGGCGGCTCCAGCTCGGGAGCTGGGGATACGGCTGCGGGTGGTAGGGAGCTGCGGTGGTTGCCTCCTACTCCTCCTCCTCCTTCCCCAGCGGGCCGGCTCCGCGCAGCTTTGCAGCGGATGGCAGCAGCGAGCACCCTGGGAAGCGTGTCCTGCTCCTCCCTGGCATCGCTGCTCTGCTTTGCCTCCATCCCGCTTTACCCACCCATCCCATAAACCCCTGTGCCTCCCCAGATTGCAGCCTCTGCCCTATTTTCCTCCGCTTTTTAGCTTTTTATCCCCTTCGCCTGACCACCGAGCAGCTCTCGCCCAAGGACGCAGCTTGTCCAGTGCCAAGGGCTGTCCTTCTCCCGGTGGATTGGTTTTGGGGGCTGCGGTCACCCAGGCCGGAGTGTGGCCGACACATGGCACTCCTTGGCGGTGCCTTCCGCACTGTGCACCGTCACGAGCTGCTTAGCCAGCACAAATTTCAGGATCAGGTACCTCCCTTTGCCAACGCGTGGCACCTCAGGGCATGGCACCGGAGCAGGTGAGCGGCTCGCTCGGCTTAGAGCAAGTCGAGCTTTTTGCCGTTTCCCGTGTCCATTCAGATCCTGCCCCAGATCCCCGGGCGACAGCAAAGGCAGCATCCCACCCTGGAGGCTTCCTCTCCCATGGGACGCAGCTGTGGAATTCCAATCCCTTTTTAATTTCCTCTTATTTTTGTTGTGTCATTGAACTGCACGCCGACTGCACAGCGGGTTTAGTGGGCTACCCCAAATTAATATCCAAGAGGGCTGAGGACAGTAAGGTGTGACAAGCTGCGGTACCTATGATATATTCTTATTTTGATGACGGGGATCCATTGCAAAGCTGAGCTGCTCTCCTGTCTGCTTTCCTACGGTTTTGACTGCTCGGTTTCAGCTTTGTCTTGGGAAAGGCGGGCAGGGACTCTCGGATCATGACTGTCCAAGTTTAACACCTACACGGCTCCGTAGCGCAGGACACGTGGCTGCACAGATGTCATGGCAGCACCCAGCAGCCAGAGACCGCCCAGCTGGCCCCGCAGCCACCTCCGCAAGCGGGGACAAAGGTTCCTACCAAGATGAGCAGATTTCTGCTTTGGGATTCAGGACTGGTGAAAGCATCCGGGAGGGAAGTTTGTCTTCGTTTGTGCTGCTCGTTTAATGAAATACCTTGGAGCGTATGCAGCAGGGGAGGGGAGGAAGGTGCAGATAGTGGTGTCCGGGGACAGGATGGGTTGGTGGTGAGCTGGCACAGTTGTCCCTCATCCTGTTTCCCTTTCCCTGCCATCTCCCTGGGGTGAATAACAACCCCATCCCCCTCTTCTCACCCTGCAGCAGAGGCCGACATGAGTACATCCTTCCCGTGCTAGGGCTGCCACTCACCACCTCAGTGACCCCCAGCCTGGCAACAAGGATGCGTGCCTGGAAGGCGGTGGCCAGCACTCTGGTGTTCAGCGGGGCCGATGTGGTGGTCACCACGCTGCTCTACACCCATGGCCAGGGTGGCCGGAATGTCCTGCAGGACCTGCGGCACTTCAACATCTTCAACTCGCTGCTGGACATCTGGGGGGGCTGCCTGTACCGCAGCTGTGTGCTGCTGGGGGCTGCCATCGGCGTGGCCACCAACACAGCCTATGGCCCCCGGCGCCTCAAGGCATCACGGACCTTCATTGCCGTTGTCTGCCTCCTCATGGGCATCTACATGATGGTGAAGCTGCTGCTCTACTCGGAGGTGCGGAAGACCATCCGGGACCCCTGGTTCTGGGGGCTCTTTGCCTGGACCTATGTGGCGCTGGCAGCCACCTTCGGGCTGTGGCAGCTGCTGGCCTGTGTCACCTCCTCCCGCGAGGCGCTGGGGCCTGGCACCGAGTCCCGTGCCGAGGTGGAGGAGAGCTGTGATGGGGGTGCCCCGAGGGACAAGAGGGAGGAGGCAGCAGGTCCCACCATCCATAAACTGCTGTCCTACACCAAGCCGGATGCCTTCTTCCTGGGCATCGCCTCCTTCTTCCTCCTTGTGGCTGCCTTGGGTGAGTGAAGGGACTGTGGTGTGCTCCCATCCTCACCAGGAGGGACAGAGCCATGGTGGTGGGCCTTGGAAGCACCCTGGGATTGCTTTTTCTGGGGGTGCTGGGTGGTGCTGCAGGGGGTGGGTAAAAATTGCAGGGGGCAAAACCAAATGCAGTAGGGGATAAAATACACTGGGAGTGCAACATCCCCACGTGCCACTAAGGGCTGCATGTCCTGAGGCATCTTGTATGATGGCTGAGTATCTCTGTGGTGGGGATGGCATTGTCCACAGGCTGTTGCAGTTGGGAATACAGATCCTGTGCCGATCCCATGCAGTGGGGCTGAACCTCCATGTCCTGTACTTGTCCTGCAGGAGAGACCTTCCTGCCCTACTACACGGGGCTGGCCATCGACGGCATTGTGGTGCAGAAGAGCATGGATCGCTTCTCCACGGCAGTGCTGGTCATGTCGCTGCTCGCCATAGGAAGGTAATCCAGGGGCTGGATTTGGCCCTGACAAGGAGGAGTTTAGGGTTTTCCCACAGGAGCTCATGGTGATGGTGGGTGCAGGCAGCCATTCCACCAGTTTGCTGCCAGACCACAGGGATGTGCTTTAAATTCTCTGTGCTGCCACAGTGCAGAGAGGCCGTGGTTGGCAGTCACGGGGCCTTTGTGTAGCCCTTCATATCCATCTGCTGGAGGTGGGGGAGCAGGAACAGACACAGGGAATGGGTTCCCTGCGGAATGCTGTTCCAGCAGTGCTGTGTTCCCTTCCAAAGCTTGTGACTGCCATGGTTAGGACCAGCCACCACTATGCTGGTGGCACCCAGGAGAGGTGTGGGCTGGTTTCCTGGGTGATAAGTGGTGCCAGCACTGCCCAGGCCCTTGGCCTGGCGTGGGGGTGTTTGTGTTGCTGAGAGGGTTTCGTGTCCATGGCTCTATAACGTTTCTTATCTGCAATTAGCTCATTTGCCGCAGGTGTCCGGGGCGGCGTTTTTACGCTCATCTTTGCAAGACTGAACATCCGCCTTCGCAACTGCCTCTTCAGGTCACTGGTGTCTCAGGAGATGAGTTTTTTTGATGAGAATCGCACAGGTTGGTTCCTCTCTCCCCCGGCTTTGCTCTGACTCCTCTATCCCATCCCGGAGTTTTTCCCCCTGGCTTGCCCTACTAGCACGCAGCAGATTGGGGGCAGCCAGAGGCAGCACTCACATGCTCGTGGTTAGAAATAGAGGCAGAAAGCTCTTCCCTTTTGGTTGCCTCCCACCGTGGGGATGTCCTATTGCGACCCATCAGCCTGGCATCCAGCAGTCTCAGGGCTGACGTGCTCCCCTCCGTGCACCCCCAAAACCCCTATTTCCCTCCTCCCATCAGTGTTTATTGGTGGGCCACTTGCCAGCTCTGTTCCAGGCCCCAAAACCTTGGGTGTGTGAAGCTTGCTGGGTGTGCTTGTTGTTTTATCCACTTGCAGTTCAGCCCTGCCCTAGTCCTGGTCCCAGGCCGTGCCACTCTGGTGTAATTTTCACACACTTAATTTTGTCCCGGTGGTATTTTTAGTTTTGAGGCTGTTGCTGTCACTGCACAGTGCCTTGGTAGCTGAGGACAGCAGAGATGTTACTGGAAGTGAGATATGGGTAACCCTGGACTTGCACAAAAGTGTGGGAATTCAGCTGGACTCAAACACAGACCAAGTATTTAGGAGTTCAGGGTGATGTTTGCTGGCTGTAACACTCGGCTCCACCAAAAGGCACTGCCAGAGCTTCATCCCTTTGTAGCTGGATCCATGTCCTCAGGTTCCTTGGGTCAGCTCCAGCCTGTGGACTGTGTGGCTGTGGGCTGCCCTCCGGTGTAGGATGCTGCCACAGTCCCCTTGCTGTCCCACAGCCACTCTCAGTGACCCAGGAATGTAACTTGTGCCTTCAGGTGTATCTCCTGCCCCTCATGCATGCAGCAATCCAAGCTCCTCTGTTTTGCTTTGCATCCACAGCAGTGAAGAGTTGTCCCCTTTCCATGCCACCCTTCAGACCCCCAGCAGGTTGGATGGGGAGCTCCATCTGGCCCCTGGCAAGGGGCGTGGGACATGCTTAGGCAGTGACCTGCCACCGTGACGTGTCCCTGCTCTCCCCTTCCCTGACCCCTCGTTGCTGCAGGGGACGTCATCTCCCGGCTGACATCGGACACGACCATCGTGAGTGACCTGGTCTCCCAGAACATCAACATCTTCCTGCGCAATGTGGTGAAAGCCACGGGCGTGATCTTCTTCATGTTCAGCCTCTCCTGGAAGCTCTCGCTCGTCACCTTCATGGGCTTCCCCATCATCATGCTGGTGTCTGATGTCTATGGGAAGTACTACCAGGTAGGCAGGAGCAGCTGGCATTGCTGTAGTGCTGGGCTGGTTTCCCTGTGAAGCCATCAAGGAGGTTGTGGGTGGCCTTGGAGCTGGTGGGAGTGATGCTGAAGTCTTTTGCTGCTGGCAGTGGGGGCAGGAAGGTGACATTCAACCTATGTGGGCAGACAGGTGTTGCCTGGGCTCTTACCTTGCTTCGTGCTCAGGAGTGGAAGCATCTCAGATCTGACAGAAGAGGTGGCTGGGCAGTGGAATGTCCTGTATGCATCTGCCTGTCCTCATGCCATCTCTCCTCTCCCTTTGGAGTCACTTGGTGGGATCCCAGAGCCCAGGGTGAGTGGGAAGATGTGCCATGGGCAGCCTGGCACCCGCTGAGCCCCCTCTGCCTCCCCCTGCTCCCTGCAGAAGCTCTCCAAGGACGTGCAGAACGCCCTGGCCAAGGCCAACAACACGGCTGAGGAGACCATCTCAGCCATGAAGACTGTCCGCAGCTTTGCCAACGAGGAGACGGAGGCGAACGTGTACTGGCAGAAGCTGCAGCAGGTGTACAAGCTCAACAAGCGGGAGGCCATGGCTTACACCTACTACGTCTGGTCCAGCGGGGTAGGTGGATGGCACTGGGGCTTCCCTGCGTGGGGCTGGGATGGGCAGGGGAGTCTCTTTGGATCCCAGAACACACATGACGCATGCACATGGTTCTCCTCCGCTTCCAGGGAACTCTGTGGGGTGAGCCCGGCCCTGCTGTCTGCTGCCAGTCATCCCCAGTCTCTTGATTATTAATTAGTTTCACCCATCAAATGACACATCCCATTCTGCCCTGAGGCAGCATTGCGTCGTTCCACGGAACTGCCTGTTTTCCCCTGCAAATAGGGAAATAATGGATAAGAGCTCAAGGTCGTGGAGAAGCCCGTGCCTGTGTGGTGCTGCAGTGCATGCCTGTGCCAGCTCTGCTCCGGGGCTCCGGCTGGGGAACAGCCGTGGCGTTGGTTGAGCTTCTGCTCAGGAACAGAGATTTTCTGCGTGTGGGTGGTGGCAGGGGGAGGCTGCTGGGCTTTGGCTTTGGGCTTTTTCTCTTTTTTTTCTCCCCTGCAAAATGCTTTTTCATCATTTAACACCAGATGGTTTGGGACTTCTCTAGCATCGGCAAAACCCTCACGTGAGGCTGCCCTTATGTCTGCACATTCCGGGATCGAAGTAGTCTCTGGTGAAGGGTTTGTGAGTTATGGTGCCTTTGTGCAGCTGTGAGAGACTTTATGATTTCCCAAGTCTGGAAATGGGAGCATCCTTAGCATTATTTCTGGGCTCCCAGGTGAAGCTGGAGCATGAACTGGGTTGACAGTGATCCTGACAAGTTTAAGAAGGCAAAAACCCTCAAAAAGTGCTCCTGCAGTGCTCACGTAGAAAAAAGACAATGGATATAGCTCAGCCATGGTAGAGTCTTTCTTGAAGGGAACACAGCACTTAAGGTCAGATCATGGCAGAGCAAATAGAGGAGGCTTTTTTTACCCCAGTATTTTTGTCAGTGTGAATTTACAGCCTATTCTGATCCCACAGGGCACTAGGGCATCACTGCTTTTTGGAGCACCTGGGCAGCGTGGAACAAAACCAGCTGAATAAAAGGGGCTGGTATTTGTCACATCAAAGCTGATCTGTCTCCTTTCTAGAGTAGGTGGTACCCCCCACACTGACTTCAGATGAGAGCTGAGGTTATGCTTCAGGGACTTGTACGTGCAAGGAGGATATTCTGCATTAACCCTTGGCTTGATTTTGTGTTCTAAATTAAAATGTGTCACACTCATATAACAGAAAGTTTATTTTAGCAGTGAGGTGACTGCATGCCTTGGATAATTTGAACACAGATTATTAAACTTGAGGACCTTAGTCCAAGAGAGGAGTTCATGAAATGCTCTGTTATTTCAGATAAATTCTCCCTCCTTGGCTGCTGTCCCTCGAGACTTGTTTTGTTGAAAGATATCTGCCCAGCTCCTTAAATCAGCCCATGTACTTGAGTTGTTTTTCCCTTCTCATATCCATGGCTTGCTCCTAGGGCTCTCAGCTGCACTGTCAGGGATCCTCAGCTCAGGGATCAAAGAATAAATGTCAGCACATGAAGTTCAGGCTGTTGTGAATAATGACAAACACACCAAAATATCAGTTGTCCTTGCTGATTCTGGGGTGTTTTCTTGCTTTCAGCTGACTCTCCTGGTGGTCCAGGTCAGCATCCTTTACTACGGTGGGCACCTGGTGATCTCCGGGCAGATGACAAGTGGAAACCTGATATCCTTCATCATTTACGAGTTTGTCTTGGGAGACTGCATGGAGGTGAGTCTGTTTTATCAGGGAATCACAGAATGGTTTGGGTTGAAAAGGACCTTAAAGACCATCTCATTCCAGCTCCCTGCCTTAGGCAGGGATACCTTCCACTATGCCAGGTTGCTCCAAGCCTCATCCAGCCTGGCCTTGGACACTTCCATGGGTGGGGCAGCCACAGCTTCTCTGTGCCAGGGCCTCCCCACCTTCTGGGCTACCCTGTGTCAAGAGGATGTTGATCTCCCACAGGGTCCCAGGGCAGTTGCAGGGGTAGATCCAGTGTTGACTTTCCCATGACACATTTCTTTGGTGCTGTGGCACAACCAGAGGGGGCATTCTCCCCTCTGCTCCCGTGCTGTGGTCTCACAACCTTAATGTTCCTGAAGCCGCTTGTCTCCCCAAAAAGGCAACTGGGACCAGAGGGGTCAGGCTGGCCCTGCTGAAGGGCAGAGCCCTGGCTGCCTCCCAAGCACATTTCCTGGCATGAAGCATGAAGGGATTACAAAGCTGCCTGTTAAATTTCAGGCTTCATTAAAAACTTAATTATATTACTTTTTTTTCCGTTCCCTGGAATAGGCTGCAAGCTGCTGCGTTGGCAGCATGTTAGCAAGATGGGATTGTGGGTGGGATGGTAGAGCCCACCTAGGGCTGCCTTCCCCTTGCAGAGACATAAGCTTGGCTAATCCAAGCAGAAATGATCCAGTCGAGGTTTCCTCACAGCCAAGTGTGGTTTTGGTGGTGCTTAAGCCTCTGTGCAGGGGCAGAGCAGAGCTGGAGGCAGCTTGCCTGCTCTCACCATCTGTTTGCATGACTGCAGGCTCTGGTGGGATTTCCAGGCTGTGGTTTTGGTGTGGATTTAGTTTGGTTTGGGGTTTTCTTCCCCTCCCGATGGGAGTGGCAGTTGCAGTACAAACTGTTCTGCAGCTCTGGGTTTAATATTGAAAAATGCCCCTTCCCTGGATTGTCCATGTATCCCTTCCATACCCAGCAGAGGAGGAAGAGTTTTCTTTTCCCATGTCTGATGACTGTAGTCAATGTCAGCCGACAGGGGACTTGGGAATGCTTCATTCATTCTCATTAGGCATGGCACTCGGTGATTTCTCCATCACATGGGAGGGTCTCACTGCTGCCTGTTCCCTTCCAGTCCATTGGCTCTGTGTACAGTGGCCTCATGCAGGGAGTGGGAGCTGCTGAGAAGGTCTTCGAGTTCATTGACCGCAAACCCACAATGGTGCATGATGGGTCCCTGGCCCCAGACCACGTGGATGGGAAGGTGGAGTTCAGGAATGTGACGTTTTCCTACCGCACTCGCTCTGCAACGCAGGTCCTCCAGGTGAGCCTCACAGGCACTGTGCACTCCCAGCACCACATGCTGCTGCTCCATCCTGGTAAGAGCCAAACCTCAGCCCATGGGGAGTGTCAGCTGCCTGTTGGAGATGTGTAAAGGCAGGCTCAGCACATGCTGGAAAACAGATTAAAAGGAACAGCGAGTGTTTAGGGCTGGCCTTCCTTACTAGGAATGAGGTTTATTAATAAAACCCTTGTTCCCTGCTCAGGCATTAGACATGTCAGCATGGTACAGAGCTTTGTGCCAAGATGCCTCAGACTGCTTCCGTGGGAGAGGGGCTGGGATCATGAGGCAAGGGGGACGCAGCAAAGAGGTAGTTTGCTTTGCAGTTTTTAGAGGACCTGCTATATGAGCAGGCAAATCTGAAGCAATTTGGAGGCTTTTTGCTTCCTCAGAGCCAGGAGAAATGGCTGATGTGGCACATCACCAAGGTAGAAGGTCACTCTGGCCAGATTTTGGCTACTTCTCTTGTGTAGTGCCCCAGGACACTTGGGAAAATCCCAGACCTGAGCATGCTCTCCCATCCATGTTGCAGAACGTGTCCTTCACCCTGCACCCTGGCAAAGTGACAGCGCTGGTGGGTCCTTCAGGGAGTGGGAAGAGCTCCTGTGTCAACATCCTGGAGAACTTCTACCCTCTGCAGGATGGGCAGGTGCTGCTGGACGGGCATCCCATTAACATGTACGATCACAAGTACCTGCACTCCGTGGTACGAGCGACTGATACGTGTATTCTGGTTATGATACCTGTGTTCTGCTTAGGCCAGTGATCCCCTGCAGAGCTCACAGGGGGTGCATGGCGCTGTTGCACGTTGCTTTGGATTTGATCTGGCAGCCTCAGAAACGTCCAGAAAGCTGGAGGCTGGAAGTGGTCCCAGAAATTAATTCGGATAATTTGTGGGGGTGGAAGGGAAAGGGATGGAGAGTGGTTTGAAGGGGAAGCCTTCCAAAACCAGAATAAAAAATATGTTTTGTTTGGTATTTTTTGGCCTACACAGTAGAAATATGGTTTTGGCTGTTGGATTAATTATCATCTAAATTGGGTTTGGAAAAAGAGTTTTACATTCCTCAAGCACTTTCTACCTTAAGATCTTAAAGTAATTCTCAGCTAATGGGGAGTTAAACCTCTCAGGATCCTGGCAGCAGCTGGAACACCAGAAGGGCTGGTGGTTTGCCTAGGAGAGGGGTCTGGGCCCCTCAGCTCTCATCTGTGTGTCAGCACAGATCAGCCTTCATCTCTACAAGTAACTGCCTCCTTTGTTTGCCCCTAGAGCAAGTGGCCTCACCAGTCAGCAGGAAAACCTGAAAACAATTGATCAGAGACAGGCTGGAAAGCCAAAGTCACTGTGACTAATTTACATTCCCTGCCCGTACGGAGCGAAAATCAAAAGCCAAGCAAGTCTTTCAGTTTAGAAAGCCTGGTGTGGTGTTAGGAGCATGGGGAGAAGTCAATTAAAATATGACCATGTCTCCCTGGCTCTCTCCACACATAGTTCTGAGTAATGGTTTGAAAGGTTCGATTTATTCCAATATCAAGAGTTTGATAAAGCAGCTGAACATGAGATTGAGCAGCTATGGCTGTAAGGCAGGACAGGGAGACTGTTGCTAAGCAATTAAGGAATTGCAGCAGTTACGTCCCTAACTTGCTCATTTGGGATTAAAAGATGCAAGAGGGTTCATTCACATGGCCCAAGAGTGATTACTGGCCTTGAAAGGAAAATCAGCAAGGGCCTGGGAGAGGGTCTCTCCAGCTTGACTCATCCCAGCAACTGGTTTTCCATTCTGGGAAATGCAAACAGTGATAGGAATGAAAGATTTGGAACAAAACCACAGCAGGGTCTCGGAGGGGGAAGCCCATCTCAGATGCTAGTGTGTCAGCATTGAATCAGGTTTCTTTCCTGCAAAATGGCTTTCCAGCAGATGATGAAAACTGGGCACCCTCACTGGAAGCTCACATTGAGCACTTCTGTATCTTGATAAATGACACTTTTATATCTTGATCTTGGTCCTTACTCAGCAGGAACAAATCTCAATGATCCAAGATGCTGTGCAGTGCACCTTCTGCTCCTCACCCCTGCTCTCCCTTGCTTCCTGCAGATCTCTCTGGTGAGCCAAGAGCCCGTGCTGTTCGCCCGCTCTATCGCAGATAATATTTCTTATGGCTTAACCTCAGCCTCCTTCGAGTCAGTGGTTCAGGCTGCCCAGAAGGCCAATGCTCACAGCTTCATCACGGAGCTACAGGACGGCTACCACACAGGTACCCACCCTGCTGCTGGGCCTGGCAGCTGGATGCTGTGACAGTTCTTGATTTTTATTTTGACCCCTTCTCCTCTCCCTTGACCCAACAGAGGCAGGTGAAAAAGGAGCTCAGCTGTCAGGTGGCCAGAAGCAGAGAGTGGCGATTGCCAGGGCGTTGATCCGAGCCCCTCCCATCCTCATCCTGGATGAAGCCACAAGCGCACTGGATGCAGAGAGCGAGCACGCGGTGAGGGGGTGACTTGGGTGTTTGGGTCAAAGAGGGTTTGGAGGACAGACTGTAGCTTCAATTTCCCGCTTGTGGACAAGCTTAGTCTTGAGCATCCTGTGAACTGGTTTATCTGTGTGGGATGTGATGACCAAACAGCTCTGCCAGCAGCAGTTTGGTCTCACTGATGCAATGACATGAGGGAAAGCCTTTTCAAGGCTGGGATTTGAGGACATGCCTCCGATCTCAGAGGACAAATCCTGCTGAGGCAGCACAAGTGTCTGACCTTGGAGCAGCTTGCTGCCTCACAGGTCCTCAGCCACGTGTGTGGTACCTGATGCCAGCCCAGGGCTGGTTTTGGCTACCCAGGGGTGTCAATGTGACATGTGCGTGATGGCCACCTGCCTGCCTTTAGACGTCAGTGCTATTGTCTCTTGACTGGAAAAAAACCTCTCTTGCCTTGCCTTGATACTCTCAGGAAAGAATCCTGCTTTTCTGAGCAGCTGCATTCACCAGGTATCGGCTTCCTGCAGTTTCTGCCAGCACCATGTGGCCTCCAAATTTGAGGCCCAGCTGTAACAAGTCCCCAGCTTGCAGGACCAGACCTGTGTTCACACCTCACCTGGCTGGACTGAGATGGTCTTTAGGCTGCAGCCAGGAGCTGGGCTGGACATGCTGGTGCTGGTAGTGCTGCAGGGAGCTAAAGGAGAACAGACCTCCTCACAGAGGTTTCTGGACATAGCCCACAAAGCTGCTGTTCTCCCAGTGCCCGGGCACTAACGCCTTTTCTCCCCGCAGATTCAGCAGGCGATTTACGGCGACTTGCAGAACCACACGGTGCTTGTCATAGCTCACAGGCTGAGCACTGTGGAGAGGGCACACAACATCATTGTGCTGGACAAGGGCCGCGTGGTGCAGCAGGGCTCGCACAAGGAGCTGATGGAAGAAGGAGGCCTTTATTCCAAGCTGGTGCAGAGACAGATCCTGGGGCTGGAGGGGGGCGGCACGGACAGTGTCCAGCCTGCAGCGCGGGGGGATTCGGCCAAGGCGCCTGGCGGGCTGGAGGAGGAGTTCAGGATAGACCATTCCTTGCCGGCTGTGGCACAGGACGATTACAACAATGCGGCTCCCAAGTGAGGGCAGCCTGGCCGGCGCTCGGATGCTCCCTGGGACGCTCAGACGGAGGTGGCAGAACGGCGCCGCTGGCTCGCCCCGCGTCACACACCCTGCACAGCCAAACACACACCATAGAGCTTCCTGCAGGACGGGCCGGCAGGCACCTGCCAGCTGGCAAAACAGGGATTTACTCGAGGGAGCTGGGTCTTTAGCAATTCTCAGCATTTCTACTGGGTTTCTTTTCTTACTACCAGTAACTCCTCTCGACTGGGACTTTTCTCCCATCGATCTGCATGTGTAACTGCTATTAACTGTAATGGATGTTAAATGCATGCATGGGGAGGGGAAGATTGAAAACTCCTCCAGGAATTTCAGGGGGTGGCTTTTGTGGCTGGATAGAAAAACGGTGACTGTAAAACAAGGTCCTGTTCCCTCTGTCAATCTATGGGGCTAATCCAAAATTGGCTGAAGCCTGTAGGGAGTTCCCTTTGGCTTCAGTGAAAACTGGAGCACTCCCATGGAGCTGAATGCCGGGAGAGTTTTGCACTGAGTGCCTGCAGGCTCAGGCTCCCAACCATTGCTGCTCAGCTTGTATCATGTAGTATCCATCCTTGCTGGGACAAGCCAGGGGACTGAGAGGCAGATATTACTTTCTGATTTGCTCTTGGTGCTTGGTGGGTGTTTGTTTTTAAGGATGAAATGTTTTACCATAAATGGGTAGGTTTTGGGGCTTGGGGTGTTTTTTTGTTTGATTTGTTTGTAGTTTTTTAATGTTATTTGTGTGCACTGTGCAATGTCTGTCTAGCTCCAGCATCCATTGAAAATTGGTCTGTTACTTCAGAATTTTTTTTAACTCACAACCCCGGTGCTGGTGTGAAAAAAACCACTACTAAAGACAGGCATAAAACACTAAAAGACAGCACTTTATGAATCCCACCAAAGCTTTGTTCAGCTTCAGGTCATGCTAGCGACTTCACTGCATGGGAAAACCGTACAGTCATGTTCCTTGAAGTCCAACTTCAGCTGCCTGAACTTTATGTTTCTTTGAATATAATTTATTTTAGTATGAGGGGTAGAAAGAAACGTGTTGCTCCTAGCCCTTTGGGGTAATGGCTCTGGCTTAGTAGTGTTATCCTGCTATAGACTGGTGAAAAATGCTATGCAGCCAGGCAGGTGCTGTTTTAAAAATAGCATTTCTAGGGGAACACTGAGTTCAGACTCTGCATAGTTAAGAAATTCTCTCAAGCACTTTAGCTCTCATGTTTTCTGATACTTGAATGCTGCTGCATTTTCCTTTTCAGCAGGTTTGCATTTTTGTTACTGGCAATGTTTTGTTTTCATTTAGTGATGTTTTACAAACTCTAAATTTAGTGTCCTTGAGGAGGGATGCTCAAAAAAATAAAATACTACCTCTGCCACTCAACGTTGAGCTGCTCTGGTTGGGGGTGTTTTTTGCATTCTGAGTTTTCAGGGTAACGTTCATCTGACACCACGGCTGAATGCAGCTGCTCTTGCACGTGTTCAGGGGAATGAGCAGAGGAACCTAGAGAGAAGGAGGTATGTAAAACTTCAGCATCTGATAATGGCTCTGAGCCAAGCAGTCAGGATAACTCATTTTCATCCCAGATCCCGTTGGGTGTCAGTCTCCCAGGGAAGGACAGGCAGTCTAAGCTGTTCTCAAAGCACGGTGCTGCCTGACTGGAATCTTTTCAGCTGCTGCCTTTTGTGATATGATAACAATCTGTGCCTCAGAAGAAGAACAAGATCTCTTTTTGTCTTCCCTCCCTCTATTCAGGGAACCTGTGTGGCACTCTGAACTCCTCAGTCACCCCTTCAGTAAATGGCCCAGAGTTCCTGCTGGATGAAAATTTGCACTGTGGGTATGAGGAGGTTGGGGGTTCTACCCAATGCTTACAGGCAAGTGATTAATTCTGCATTTTTATCAGGACCTGGAAGCAGAATGTGGCCACCAGTTCATAGAAGTGGAATTAATTTCTGCTTAATTGAAAAATGGGAAAAACCAAATGGGTTACTTGGAAACTAAGGAAGCCAACTCACCCTGCAAGGTACTGGTAGGACAATGATCCTTAGTATGTCAGATGCCAGGAAAGATAATTTGATTGTATCCTGTGTGTCCCTCCCAGGCAGGGCTGCAAAAAGGGAACAGGAGGATGCAACGGAATTTCAGGAAGGGAACCCTGTTTCCCAAGCCTGCTGCAATGATAGTCCCAGCATTGTATTCCCAGGTCAGGTCCAAACAGCTTCAATTGAAATGGCACATTGGAAACAGCAGATTGTCTCTGCTGGTGGCACCAGTCCAAGATGATAACAGGGCCTGGCTTTGTTCATTGCCACAGATGCTGAATTCTCTCTTCTGCATCCAGATAACTCAAGGCTACTTTTCCACTGAGCCTCTCATCCTGTGGCTTGAACAGGCCCTTTTATTGTGCTGTTGGCATGTGACAAGTGGCACTGCTTGTGTGCTAAAGCCATGAGGGTTTTCTTATGCCCTGGAAGATGGGTGGGAGCTTCACACACCACTGGGGATCCAGCAGAATTAATCTAATGGAGATATTTTTGCCAGCAAAAACCCTGGGACTGTACAGAAAATCCTGCTTTTCTAAATCATTCCAACTACGACTTCTTTTTGAAGTGAAAATCAGGGTCAGAGATGCCCATTAGCCAGACTAAGCCTGGCAGTAAAGCTGTGCTTCACCCAGCACAGCAGTGGGAACTGCTCCAGTGCTGGAACACAAGCTGCGTCCTGGAGCTGCCCAATCCCCTGGGCCTGGCTGCCTGTGGGCAGTCTGTGTTTCAGGCTATTCTTCTGGAAACAAGGCCACTCTTCCCTCTGAAATCCTGGGCTGTAGTATTTTGAGGCTGTGGCTTTGCCCAGAATTGACATTTACAGGGGAACATGAACAAAATCAGTTGAAGAGCTTCTCAATTAAAGTGATGGAGATAAAAAATTTCTTTTCTTCAAAGGGAAAAGTCCTCACATGGAACTCAGAGGGGTTCATCTGAAACCTTAACCTGGGGGCACAGCTTGAAGACTGTCCTGGCAGAACTGTAAGCAATTAAGCATTTGAAAGCACAACTGATTGCAAAGGTTGACTGTATATCCCATGGCAGGTTGTTTTCCTCACTATTAATAAGCTCTAACCATTCCCTGTAATAGGTATAACCACAGCTTTATTTGATTTAAACAACAGAGAAACCTATCCAAGGTGAAATTTGAGAGTGGATCCTACATTCCCAGCACTTCCCCAGGGACATGGATTTACCCTGTACCTTTCCACAGCCACGGTCTGTGGCTGACTGACCCAGTAAATGAGCACACAGTGATGGAAAAAACACAGCTGTGTTTATTCCAGCAACTTGTCTTCTGCCACACCAACCTCTGCCTCAATAAGCAGCTGTGTGTTTCAGTGGCTGCACTTTCTAGGCCTTCAGCAGGTCTGGAAGTGCCACAAGCAAACAGAAAGTGCTTCTAGCTCGGGTTCAGAGATGTGGTTTAGTCTAGGGAGGAAAAACAGCATCTGCCTCTTCTTTTCCAGCCTCACTGTGAGTTTAAGGCAAAGAAAATAAGTGCAGGTACATAAACCTGCTGCCCTTCTCACACCTGCAGCTCCCTGAAAGGATGGAGTACCTTACAAACACCTAATTTCTGCTCTCTCTCAGACAGCAGGAGCACTGATCTCTCCCAGGATGCTGAATATGCAGGTAATTGTCATGTGTGAAGGAACCTGGATTGTGAAATCTAAACAGAAGTATGGGCCGTGCTTAATATACAGAAGGAAGTTAAATTGCAAATAAGCCCAAAAACTTATCTGTGCATTGAGCAACCAGACTAATAGGGGTTAATATGCACCAAAGATGAGATTTGCAAATTCAATGTGTACATAACCAACCAGTTTGTCCAGGAAAAGAAAATAAGATGTGAAGGTGACTTGCAAAGTATGTCTAAATCTAATAAATATGCATGAGTGCGGTGCTACTGACCGTAAAAGGATATGAGGTAACAGAAGGAAATTCAAGATCAAGTTTAAATAGAAAAAAAATATAACATCTTATTTAACTGAGTCTGGATGCCAGTTTTTGCTGAGCCCAACTCCTTATTCACCATGACATGGTGTCCCCTGTAATCGTCATAATTTTTTTTAAAAAATCCGTTTCTCCTGTAACAAGAAATCCTGACTTCTGTACTTTGCTTGCTTACAGTTTTAATGTACTTGAATGCTGTCACCCTTCAAAAGGATTTCAGCAAAGGCAAGTAGGAACCAAGCCTGGGGAGATGATAAATCCCAGCCTGCAGCACTGCAATACTTGATAAACCCTGTAGCCTAAAATCCTGGTTTATCTGCAATCCTTCATATCCTGTCTAAATGATGTGCTGTCAAAAAACCTTTATCTTCCATGAAGACTACAGAATGGGAAGGCACCCTCCTACCTGCCCAAATAGAAAATATAATTACACAAAAGCAGTTGACTTATGTCTCAGCTTCAGCTGCTTGTCTGGACAACTGGAGAACTCAATCACATGCAGGTGCTGACCAAAGTACTCAAAAGCAACGCAGATGTTTAATGCAGACTCGTCTCCACCATAACCAGAACCCCAATTACCTTCACAGGGAGAAGCAGTATTTTCAATGTATGTTGTACTTGAGCACAAGTGAGTTATGTTCTCACCTGTGATCCAGGAGTTCTTATTATTCCTCTTTTTAAGCAAAAGGCACCATGGTTGAGGGACTCTGAGAACTCCATTCAGGATCACACAGCAAGGCAGTGGTAAAACTAGATTTACAACATGAAGCCGAGTCAGACTCTTCTAAACCACACTCCCCCCAAACCATTCATTTAGTTATGGTATGAAGTTCAAATTACCAATGCTCTTGGGAAGAAAGGGCTTCTCCTAATCCCTCAACTAATTCCTCTATTTGTGTGTGTGTATATCTATATGTGTGTTTGCATGTGCAGATTTACAGCAGGTTAAACACATGGCTGTAACTCTGATGGGCATGTGCAAATACAGGGTACCTGGAATGGTGTTGGCAAGGAGACTACCTCCTGGTTTGAAATAACAAAGTCGGGCTCTAGTGACTGTTCAAACCCATGTGAGTGCCCAGGGCACACTGCTGACTCACCTGGTGCAGAGCACATACCTGCAGCAGGTAGGTGTGCTCAAGTGGGTGAGTTCTATGATACATGGGACATGCCCATATCACCAAACATGTTCTCCCCACCCTCGGCAAGCCTGGCTCAGCTTCCTGCTATGCAAACATCGCGCCCTTAGCTCCCTCTGAGTGCACCCAGATTGCACCAAGGTTGTGGAGTAGCTCTGCACTGAGCAGCCAGAAGGCCTGGAAGGCTTCTTCTAGCAGGGTCACCTTGTTGGTCATTATTCCCTGTGGTAATAATAACAACTAAGAGTGCTTCTGGGAGGCTGAGAGGCATGGGGAGCTGAGTTTAGTTACAGGACAAAAGAACAAGCATAGAGCTGTCATGTCATCACTGTGCCCTGCCAGGAACTGCTGGGTCACTTCCTGAGTGTGACTGCAACATCATTGCATTAGAGATGGATTTGGTCACTATAGGGATTTCTTTTTTCCAGTTAGATCAAAAATATCAACTCCAGAGGACAAGGACCACATGGCTATTCCCTCCCCTGCTCCCTTGGCTCACGGCTGGTCCTGGCTCTCTCTCCACTGTTACACACACGGAAATAATACACACCCACACCCACGTAGGGACAAAAGCAAGCCAGGAAGGTGGTGCATGCCAAGTGATGCATATAACTTAGGCTCT
The DNA here is from genome assembly GCA_024500445.1 of Entomyzon cyanotis. Taxonomy (NCBI): domain Eukaryota; kingdom Metazoa; phylum Chordata; class Aves; order Passeriformes; family Meliphagidae; genus Entomyzon; species Entomyzon cyanotis. The sequence continues at coordinate 2,541,324 of JAKEPQ010000852.1, forward strand.
GTTAACACAATTAATTGTTTCCAGGCATAATTGTCTTTATCAGCTCTGCTAACAGCAGCAGTAATTGGGGAGCTGCTGCTCCTGAGGGTTACCACACAGTGCCTACTTACAGTGCTGGTGACTTGACTGATATGAATCAGAAGAACAAAATATATGGTGGTTTAATTGATGCAGTTTTTGCTACATTGCATTTCAAAAGTATTTAAATTTACCGTGAAACAAATCTTTGATGGATTATTTATTGACTTTCACTGTTGAAGAAAAGAGTGCTTGAGATGGACGAAATGACCTAGTGCCAAAGCTTGGCCAGATATGATTTTTAGCTATTTTTAGCCTAAATAAGTATTCAGCCTAGGCTTGAGAACAATAATGCAATCACTCTTTTGAGATTTACTCTAGCCAAGTCCCAACTTGGTAAGGAAATGCAAGTTAAATCTACTGATTTTCCTTCCGAATTTACAGCTGTGGAGTTTTAAACAAAAGGAGGCCATGAGTGGCTACAGCACTTCCAGGCAGGAGTTCCGTGCTGGTGTGTGTGGTGGAGCTGTGGAGGCTCTCTGAGAGCTCAGCTCTGTCCTGCAGGACACAGGACAGAGTCCGAGCCATCCCTGGGACCTGTCCAACCTCCGAGTGTCCCAGAAGCCACATCCTTGGGGCCACACCTGGAGTCCTGTGCCCAGTTCTGGGCTACTCCATTCAGGACGGACAGTGAGGGCCTGGAATGTGTCCAGGGAAGGGAACAGAGCTGGGGAAGGGTCTGGAGCCCCAGGAGAGGCTGAGGGAGCTGGCAAAGGGGCTCAGCCTGGAGAAAAGGAGGCTGAAGGGACCTTGTGGCTCTGCACAACTGCTGACAGGAGGGGCAGCCAGGGGGGTCAGGCTGTGCTCCCAGGGAACAGGGACAGGAGGAGAGGGAACAGCCTCAGGAGAGGGTCAGGTGGGACATCAGGAGGAATTTGTTTCTTGAAAGTGCGATAAAACATTGGAAAGGGCTGTCCAGGGAAGTGGTGAAGTCCCAACCTCTGGAGGTTTTTAAGGAAAGACTGGATGAGGCACTCACTGCTCTGGGCTGGTGGAGAAGCTGGCGATCGGTCACAAGTTGGACTCGATGATCTCAGAGGTCTTTTCCAACCTCAACGACTCCGCGACTGATTCCCTCGGGATTCCGAGGGCCCCGAGCGCCTCACATGAGAGCAGCACACAAAGCTCGCTCTGTGCGGGCTCTGCGGCCATGGAGGGGCTTCACCCACAGCGAGAAGGAGGGAACAGCCCCCTCACAGCGGCTTCACCCACAGCCCCTCACAGGGGCTTCACCCACAGCCCCTCACAGCGCTTCACCCACAACTCTCTCACAGGGGCTTCACCCACAGCCCCCTCACAGCGCTTCAGCCACAGCTCCCTCACAGGGGTTTCACCCACAGCTCCCTCAGAGGGGCTTCACCCACAGCCCCCTCACGGGCGCTTCACCCACAACTCCCTCACAGGGGCTTCACCCACAGCCCCTCACAGGGACTTCATCCACAGCCCCTCACAGGGACTTCATCCACAGCCCCTCACGGCGCTCCCGCCAACCGGGGCCCTCTCAGCCACCGCGCCCCCCCTCCCGGGCCCCCTTGGTTCCGTCCGGCAGCGCCCCCTCCCGCCGCGCAGCCCCCGTGGTACGCCCCGACACGCCCCCCCGGCAGGGGGCGCTGAGGGCGGTGCCGCGGGCCGGGGCGAGAGCGCGGCGGCACTTCCGGTGCGGGCCGGGGCGGGAGCGGCAGCGGGGCCGGGATGGCGCTGGACGCGCGGCGCCTGGAGGCGCTGAGCCTGCAGGAGCTCAGCGCGCTGCTGGACGACGAGGAGCAGCTCCAGGACATGGCCCGCGAGATGGAAGAGGTGAGGGGCTGCCTCGTACTCCCCGGCCGCGGCCTCTCGTCGGGCCGCCCCCCTCAGCCCGCCGGGTCCGCGGTGCCGCTCGGTGTCGGGGGGTTAATGACTCCCCGCTGCCCGGAGCCGCCGGGCGCTCTCGGCCCCGCCGTGGAGCTGCCGGTGCGTGAGGAGCCCCCGGTGCTGCGGGAAACGCTGCGGTCCTTCCCTGATTCCCCCTTCCCTGCTTCCCCCGGCCTCCTTCCCCCGGCCCTCCGGCCTTTTGTTCCCGGCCCGCCGTGGGGATCGCTGCCCGCCGGGTGCCAGACGAGGGCTGAGGGCTCGCCGGGCTGAAAACGCTGAATTAAATCAATTCACCCGCTGAATGAGGAGACACTGACGGCCCGGAGGTGGGAGCAGCTTTCCCGTTCGTACAGCCCTTGTTCTGTGCCTTGGCCGTGGTGGAGGGTTTTGCCAGGGTGAATTCAAAACAATGTGAAAGAGATTTCTGTGCGCCCCGGTTGGTATGCTGGGCGCAGCGAGGGCTGTCAGCCTCTTGGGCTGCTTGTTTTGCCTATTTGAAATGTCTTTGTCAGTGCATCGCGCTCTAAGTCGTGCTTTTGGATCTGTGCTTCTTAAAACAAAATAGGAGCCTGTTTTCTTGCTCTGGCTGTGGTTGTCTTTAGCTGGTTTTTCTGTGTGCCAAGGGACGCTGTGTGTTACGGTTCTGATAGGAGACTGTCCTGGGTTTATTTGGCCACAGATGTGCCTGAAAGACTCTCACTGTTAGTCAGATAGGAGCAATAGGATGAAACGATATGTATGAAAACTTTAAAAGAAGAAATCGTGCTCTACTACTTTGGGTCCTGTATTTATTAGATTTTTTGTTTTGTTTTATTTTCTTAAATAAAAGGACAAAAGCCCCAGGAAAAGAAAAAAGTGGCAATATGTTCTTGAGAAAGAAGCTTAGTTTATTAAGTAAAGTCAATTACAATTGTGTTCCCTCAAACTAAGATTCCAGCCCTTTTGGTGCTTCTGGGAAAATCATTCTGGATCACCTCGAGCCAAATTATCAAAGTCGTGCACATGGAAAGGCATGCTGAAGACTGTGTCTGAGTTGATGAGGTGTCCTGGGAAAATTATTTGCTGTATTATGCAACAGTTTGGATTTTGAACTTTGTGCCAATAGATTTCTGAGAGTGGGGCAGGCATAATAACTTCTCGTGCGAGCTTATATTTTGAGAACTCAGAAGAAACAGGCAGTGCTGTGGAAAGTAGAGCAGGCAGAGCTCCCGTGGTTTGCTGGGGGCAGGAGCACCCTGCTGTATAAAAACTATTTAAGGAAAGTCAGCGGGTTATAATGGGCTTAACTTTGTAAAGATGTAAATGGGTGCAGTGCTGCTGCTTCCAGTGTGACCTCTGACAAGGGACAGGAGCACAAGGCCTGGCTCAGTGGGCTCTTTATTATTATTTATTGGTCAGTATGAACTTAAGACTGTAGGTCAGAAGTGACAGAAAAACCTCATAACCTCAGCAGAAGAGATCCTTTCTCACTACACAACCAGCCCATATTCTCAATTTGACCCCCAGGTTTTCCTCTTTCCTTGGCATCAGAAGGCTTTTAAATTGTAGAGTAAAGTTCTCCGGGCCTGAGGGAATATTTTGTGGTGTTTGGAAAGTGTGGCCAGGTTTGAAGGTGCTCAGGCTGTGTGGCAACACGGCTGTGCTGCTGTCTGGTATAATCCTCTTTTATTGGATGTGGAGGCTTTTACTGGAGTCTGTTCAACTAGAAATGTGTTTACCCATCTTGGAAGGAATTGGCCATGCTTGAATATTTCTTCCTCGTTCTGTTTTTGCCTTCACTGGATTGTTTACTGCTTGAGATTATGCTGCTCAGACCTGAGTTTTCACTGGGAAGTGTGTGGCAGGAAGAGGGAGAGAGGGAAATCCTGAACATTAAGAAGGAATTACGGTGACTTCACTGCTGCTTGGCTGTCAATCTGTATGTATCCAAATTGTAGGGTTATTCCAAAGTCCTTAAATTCCTAATTTTTCTGTGACATGCCAATTAAATCATGATTCCTGAGTCACTTCTCTGAGGTCACTTGTAATTTCACTGGCAAAGTTGGTTAGATTATTCCATAATTGAAAAAAACCCTTTGTTCTCCTTGTTGCAAGGGAAACCCAGCTCAAACCCCAATGTTTTGTTCACAAAGGAGGAGGATTTGGAAAAACCACTTGGCTTTCTTGCTAACAGCTAAAAATAGGCACTTCCAGCCTTACAGGGAATGTATTCCTGGGTGGCATTTGAGCAGGATTTTGTCAGTGTGTGTGGGGGTGTATATCTGTATCTGTGTGTGCCCACGGCTTGATGTGCTTGTAGAATGTCCTGCACGTGTGTCCCCAGGTGTGTGACACTGTGGCATCAGAGCTGAACTGCTGCTTTTCCTGTCTCAGGCTGGGTTTGCAGCCCCTGGGCTTGCAGGGCTTGAACAACGAACATCTTGTCTGCGAGAAAGAGGAAGGAAGCTCCTTGTCTGGTACTCCCAGTCTTTTTAAACTGAGGAGGTTTTTTTTTTATAATCCTTTCAGGTTGAGCTCTGTAATACATGTACAGCATTCATCTTCATGAAATAGAGAATCACAGGATGGTTGGGGTTGGAAGGGACCTGAAAGATCATTTAGTTTCTAACCCCCTGCCATGGCAGGGTCATAAAAGCACTTTGTTTATAAAAGTCAGTCTCGGTGTGGTAACTCTAAAAAGCACAGATGAGAGAATTTGTGACCTGACACGGGTGGTAATTTGATGAATTTCTCTGTCAAAATGAATTTTCTTTTTGTCTCCTGGAGCATCACTTCTATAAAAGTGCAGTGTTGTGTTACTGACTGCTAAGGTTCCAGAGCCAAAAATTATTTGCTTTTCAATACCTTAATTATGTGAAATCAAGAAGTCAGAAATGTACTGCCTTCCTCTCATTCCAGCATTTCAGAGTACACTGGCAAGCACAAAAGGAATTTTTTGAGCATAGTCCTTTTCTCAAAAGCTGATAGAAAAGATCATGCAGGGCAGAAAATCCAAGTTAAACTATGTGCATTCATGCCCAGATTTCTTGGATTCCTACTCCTGTCCTAAAACCACATTGTGCAAGCGGTCATGTTCTTGTTGGCCAAACATGAAATTTAGTTGCAAAGTTTGAAATTACACTTGGTGACAACTACTGCTTTTTCTCTTCCAGCTGAGCATCAAATGAGTAACCTGTCTGTCTGATGAGTGCAAATTGCTGTGCTGAGTGTCTTGCCTCTGCCATAAATGTTTAGGAATTGCAACTTACTTTCTAAGCTTTATTTTGTTATTTTTAAGTAATCAGAAGAGCTAAATTTAGCCAATCTAATTACTTTGCAGTATGTTTTAATATTTATTACGGAACAGATGTTGTTAGGGGGTGTATTATTATTCACCAGTCCTTGATGAAAAAGCACTCCTAAATTTTCTGTAAAAGAAGTCTCTTCTCCTACTCTGCACCTGTCAGCTCCTGTTTCAGGTGTTAATTTGACACTCCAAATGTGCATCTTTATGCAGCCACAGTGTGACTGCAGATTTTATTCTTGATTTACAAGTACGTGTAAGTGAAAGAGAATGTGGGAATGATAAAGGCTGGAGAAATCGAAAACTAACATGGATGTGTCCTATGTATAAAGCTATTAAAACAGTGCCACACAAAGCTGCTTTTTATTTATAGCTCCTTAAGAGACTTTTTCTCGAAGGTACCAAGAGACTCCTCGCCGTGGTGCTGGCCAGAGCAAGCTTATAATTATAGCAGCTCTTGATGGACTTGGTGGGCAGCAGGAATTGCAGTTTCTGGGTTTCTCAGGAGGCAGTTCCTCTGGGAATGTGCTTTTGGATGAACCGGAGTGATGTTTCTCAAAGACGTTTTACACAAATAACTCTTGCTGCAAGCCATTAGTTTGGAGTAAGGGATCAACATTTATAGTATGAATGTTGCTAAGCTAGTGCTAGTTCTGGTTTAATTTTATCCTGCTTTTTTTTTTTTTTTTTTCCTTTTTTAAAAATGGGATGGAACAAAGCTGCAGTTCATAAAAGTAGTAGACTCTAAATTCCCAAAGCAGTTGCTGCTGCCTGCTCTTGGAAATGCTCATTAAATAAATCCTTGAGTAAAATTATTCAAATTATGTCTGTTAAAGAAATTCATTTTTTAAGCAACTTAAGGTTTGAAGTGCTGCATAAACCGTGATTTTTGTTTTAATAACCTCTGTGTGTCCGTGGCTTCATTTTCTTGCAGCACAGTTTGGTACTGAGTGGTCTGCTCAGTAGTGAGCAATCCTTGTGCCATGAAAATCCCCTTATAAGCAGCTCAGTATTGTTGCCCCATTTGTCCCATTCAGAATTCATAGTGAGAGCTTAGCAGTTAAGGGGAAAAAAAAAAGGCATGTGTTCTCCTTAATATTGTCCTGTCTCATTGTGTCTTGTGATTCTGACTGGTATTTTCATCTGGTTTCAGATTAATATCTCCTGCCTGCTGAAGTGCTCATGACATCAAGAGTCTTGTTAGGAATTCTACTGGAGTCCCATGCTCCTGAGTTTTATCTCTGAATAACTTCTTTCCTTGCACTTCCAGTGGGCAGGTGAACAACCAGTGCAGGAGCAGTTCCCTGCTAATGCACATTTTTGTCACACGGCACATGTGACAACAAAATACCTTCTGTTGGATTTATTCCTTCCTCAGCTTTTGTCTTGGCCTTGTGGAAAGCTGTGAATGGATGCTGAAAGCGTGCTTTGTGCTGCACTGATAATCTTAATAGACTGCTCATGCTGTAATGTGGCTTTGACCCTTGGATGATTTTGCAGCTGGGTTTTTTTTTTTTTTTTGGTAGTTTTAAATTAGCCATCATTTTTTGAAAGCTTTTCTACAGCACTTTTTAGGCAAACTTTACAGTGTTTGCTTTTTGATTCCTTGAATTAACTTCCAAGCTCAGTGGAACAGTTGCTGTAAAGTTTCTTACACAGACCTTAACATCAGTGACAGAGATGATTCTGGTTTGTAAATCGTGACTGTATTCAAGTTGCATTGCTCTGGGGTTAGATCTGTTCTGTTTGTGTGAAATAGAACTCACAGACTTCAAAATTCTTTCGGTTGTATGAGGTATTTCAATGTCCTGAACAGGTGGATGGGTCTTCTCCATCTCCTCCTTAAGTTTCATTAAACATCATTCCTAAGTTTGCTTTGTATTTGAGGAACTGGTTCTTCTCATGGTTTTGGGTAAGATTCAAATTTCTCATCTCTCCAAGTGTGCATTGCTAAAAGAAATTCCACACAGACTAATGCTGGAAGTGAAGACTTCAGGAGTGACATTTTAATTCATTAATAAATGCCAATTACGGGTTTCGTTCAATTTCTGTAGAAAAAATATGCCCTTTTCAGAAGTGTTCTAAGATGGAAAAAGTTTAGTCATTAAGTCCTGTGTAATTTCAAGCGTTATAACTCAAAGTGTAATTACAAATAACCTTTTTCAGTTTAAAACAAGTATTTTCGAGACTTTTGCTAAAGTTTAGTCTAGTGCCTAATTATTAGTTACCAGATGCAAAGGACAGGATGTCACTCTGCCTTAGATGTAGGCCGGTCGTATTAGTCATGTTTTTCTTATTTTTACAAGTCAGACACATCATGTCATAGTGATATTTATTCATCTTCACACATTTGAAATGCTTTCAAAGTGAAGTTATTCAGCAAATCATTATAAAATGTTAGGAATGTGCTGCCTCTTCCTCCTGTCCTGTCCTGTTGAGAGATATTCTGACACTTGAGGCAGGGACAACATCACAAAAGTATCATCTGACTTAAGGCAGCCTTTTCTTACTCTGTTTACCTGGAGTTCTACCTTCCCCTCTTTACTATATATGATTTTACCAAAAGCTTCCTTTCCCTGGGATTTTGCTCTTGAAAGGTTTATAGGTTTTTGTCCACTGGCTTTTTTTTCTGTCCTGAGTAAATGTACATCTTCTTCATTCCAAAAGAGAGATCAAAGTTCACTCATTAAACTGGTCTTCCCTGACTGACTGTGCACCTGCTTTGAAATGAGAATATCAGCCTCCCAAGCAGTGAAAATACTGAATTTGCTGGAAGGAGGTAGTGAGCTCATTAAAATGGTGAAAGAGGCACCAGAAATCATCAATCTTTTTGCACACAATCTTCCTCGGCTGGCAGTTCAGAAACCAGCGAGTAACAAGGCTTGTGGTGATGGCAGGAGGTTGGCGAGAGGTTGGATGCAGTAATTAAGCTGTTAAATTCTGTGTATTTTAGTTCCCTTCATAATTGCTTTTTAAGAAAATGTAAAATAGGGGGACTTCAGCTTTCTGAAAGCAACAGTCCTAACAGGATCGGATCATATGAGAATAAACAAATGGAAACCAGTTTAATTTAAATTATTTTGCATTAGATTCAAAGCTGAGATTTTCTTTTTATTCTTGGAAAGGATTCACATTCAACACAAACATAGGGTTGGACGCTTATTTAGGCTTGATATGAGAACCTTGAGCAGACAAAACAATGTTGAAAGTGTAATTTCTGATTTTCACAATTTGGAGTAGAATTGGGATTGATGTAGAATTTAGGACTCCGCATTATGCTTGGTTGTTGTTGTTGGTTTTTAAAGTGGTTTGGCAAGAACAGGGTGAGAGTAAAACTTTGGTATTTGAAGAGCAATATCTGGGGACAAAGGTGTGTTTAACACAGAGCCAGTTTTGAATTAAGCAAATTAAAGTAGCGTATAAATATTCCAAAAGGAAGCAATTGCTCTCAAAGACACTTGCTATGCTTGGAAAAACACCTGCATTTTGATCCTGACCTTTTCTGGGGCTTTAAAACAGCTCATTTGGGTTTTCTCTTTTCCTGTTTCTGAGGTGTGGCTGTGTCCACCCCTGAGTGTGGAAGGAGAAAGAAAGGTCTGTGCTTCTGTTTGCACTGCAGGGCAGTGGTCTGTAAATAGGATCAGTTACAGCTCAACAGGGACAACCTGGACTAGAAGGGACATATGGATGGGGGAGGTGACAAAAATGTACCAAACTTCTGTTGATTTTGGAGGCAGCTCAGTAGAATTAGTCTGTTGTGCCATGGGAAGACTATTCCACTTGTTGATTCAGACTGAGAATCTGAAATCAGATCCCTTGGTTGGTTTTTTTTTCCCCTTTTGATGTCTGAATATTTTAATGAATCTAATGCGACACTCAGGGCAGACTTCTCCAAACACTCAGCTCTCCCAAAGCTCCTGAAGGCTCTCTTGATAAAGTCATGTGCATGTGTGAGTGTGAGCAAACTGGAATCTGGCTGAGTTTTGGGTTTGTGAGAATTGGCAGTTTTTCTTTAGGCTAGGAAATGCTAAGCAGAAGATTTAAACTGGAAAAAAAGGAAGTTTTTGGCATTAATCCAGGATTGGTTTAACACAGTTGGGGGAGAATATTCTGGAGAAGAAACAGTCACGATGCAGTCCTTATTTTTCACATGTTAACAAGATAAGGGATGACATTCTTCTGCACTCATTGTATCTCACTGTTGGAATTTAGATTTTTTTCAAGAGCTGTTGCTTTATCTGTCAATGTTCATCATTGCAGGTCCAGTGCCACAGCTCTAATTTTTACACAGAGCTTATTTTTATTGTTTATTTAAACATTTTCAAGTCCTCATACTGTCTTGCTTAATTTCACTGTTATTTCACACATTTTTTTCTAATTTATATTATATTTTATATTTAGGCCCAAAATGTTCAGCACAGCAAGGACATGACTCTTGCCAGCAACCGCAGTCTGGCAGAAGGAAATCTCCTGTACCAGCCGAAGTTGGAGTCATTGAAATCAAATTTGACTGAGAAATATCAAGAGCTGCAAGTTCTTTTTGAAGCATACCAGATAAAGAAAACAAAACTAGGTAACACTGGCAGTTGACAATTATGATTTGCTGTTTTCTAAGTGAATGTAAATCTGTTGCCTGTTTGTTGTTTGGTTTTTGGTGTCTCATTTTTAGCTGTGTGAATTAGGGTACAAAGTGAAATGCCATTCTTGTGTAGTGCTGAAATAGATCACACTTCTGATGATTTATTAAGTGACTGTTATATCTAGTAGCAGATTCTGTGGATTCCTCCTGTTACCTACCTATTCTTGACCTACTCTTCTCTAAATGATCAACTTCATTTGCCTTGCTAAAAAAGCAAAACACTTTGAATTTTCAGCGACTCTTTATAAATCAAATGGAATATTGCATTTAACTTTCATACTGAATAATATTGTACATTTGATACTGCACTTGTTGAACTGCTTTGGCTTTCAATATTATAAATATATAATTGGAATTAAATTTCAGCTCTTATCACTCTGACAGTATTCCTGAACTTCTTAATCTATTTCTTACTGTACATCACTCTGTCTGGAACTGCAGAGTCTGCTGGTTGTATGAATGTGCTTTAGAGGTTGTTGTGTAGTTAAAAGTCATTTAGAGCCAGCAGTCATTTTCTGTTCTTCCTGTGCCATTACAGACAGACAATCCAGTAATGCTTCCCTGGAGACCCTGCTGGCACTGCTGCAGACCGAGGGGGCGAAGATTGAGGAAGACACAGAGGTAATGACAGAACATTCCAATTCTGCCACTTCCACCCATTACCAGAACCTTCCAGAGTCTGTGGCTGCAGTGCAGAGTTGAACATGTGACAGATTAAGGAGTATTTTAAAGAATATGGTCCTGGTTTTGCTTTGAATTTCAGTGAACAGCTCTTTGATTCCAGCAATTTTTTTTTTTTTTTAATCTGAGTAATTTTTTGCTCTTTAACATCTTGAAAGTTTAAGACAGAAAGTGCTCCTTTTTAGAAGAGATAGGCAAGCCCTCTTAGTTCCTTGTCTTTGCCTTCAAACTTGTAGAGTATAAATGCAGAATCTTTTTTTAGCGGGGTTTGCCTGGTATATGTATTACTTCATTATAAATGTCAATTAGTAGCCTAATAACAAACCGTGCCTGTGCTGCTTTTCCTCCAGCGTTTCTGGTGAAATACTCCATTGTGATTTCAATGTGTCTCTGCAGGTGCCAGTGGTCACCACTTGCTGTGACACAAGTGCTTGAGGGGTGGTCTGAACTCAGAATAGTGGGAGTGTTTGGTTTTGTTTGTTGATTTGCATGCAGGCATTTTCTATAATTAATCGAGAGAAAAAATTTGCTTATTAGCCTTGAGTTGTGATCATAAAAAGACATTCCCAGGACGAGCTGAATTTTGTGATTATATGTTTGCTCACCTCTCAATTACTAAACATCATTTACCCAAAGCCACAAGTAAGGGTGAGTATTAAACCTGACTTAGCAGTAATCTCTGTGCTGAGTCTCACAGAGTTCCCAGTGTTTCTGTTGGCATTGAAGCAGCACTGAGCTGTAATTCAGCTTAGCTGGCAATCTGGGAAGCTGCTGGACTTGGTTCGTTCCCATCTCTGGTGATCAGGGGAATGCTCAGAGCGAGATTCAGATGTTTTTGCTGCTGTTACTTCAGTATTAATTTATGCAAAAGTGATATTTAACTCTCAGTGCTTCTGGGTAATAACTAACTCAAAGTTCTGCTCAGAATTCTTCGGTATGCCAGTCATCTTCCATATGCCAGCTGGAAAATCACAGGCAAAATGCTGCTATTTTTAGGATGTGAGCCATTTAGATTCTGTTGCAGTAGGCTGTTTCCTAAGAGAATGTTCTGTATTTGACAGAACATGGCAGAAAAATTCCTTGATGGTGAAATACCACTGGATTCCTTCATTGACGAGTACCAGAGCAAGCGGAAACTGGCTCACCTGCGCCGGGTGAAGATCGAGAAGCTCCAGGAAATGGTGCTGAAGGGACAGAGACTTCCTCAGGTTCAGCCACCAGCACAGCCGAGGGCAGCCGAGCCCACAGCAGCAGCTGCAGAGTCCTACAAGGCGGATGCAAACACTCCTCCCTCGGTGGTGCCCCGGAGGATACCACCTCCCCCACCTCCTTCAGGCCCAGCAGGACGCTTCCCCACTCCCTTCACTGCAGCCATGAGTTCAGGACCAGCTCTTTCTTATCCAGGTGCTCCATACCCTCCTCTCCCGCCTCGGCCAGGAGGAGCTCAGCCCACGAGTCAAATGCCACAGCCAGGATATCCCTCTCAGTTTGTACCACCCTATCCTCCACCTCTGCCCCAAAGACCACCTCGCCTTCCACCACATCCTGGCTTTATCCTCCAGTAAATATTTTGGTGCGCCTGACTTATGTATTGGTGCTTATATTTCCTTTTCCCCCATCAGAGACTTGCTGTAGGCAATGGGAAGCCTCTGTTCTTTGCACAATGGAGTACAACGGCCGAGCTGTGGCACAGAGGTTTGCAGTTGCTTTGCTAAATGTGATGATGTTTGTTTGCGAAGGTCAGTGATGATAAGGTTTTCCTAGGAAGGTGATAAGGTCTAAATTTTGTAGATCTAAATTGGAAAGCCACTCACAGTGGATTTCCTGACATTACAAATGGAGTAGCTCTCTGAATTCCTTAGTGATGGTAAATCAGCATCCTCCTCTGTTCTGATGTGTTCCCATCGCAGCTGGATGTATGTGTGGCAAACGGGGAGCTGTTTGTGTCTCTAAGGAATTCTGTGTCCGTGACAGTGTTGGGATGGTAACACCATATCTGATTGCTGGGAAAGGGGTGTGCACAGGACCTCCCTCAGCATCCTGTTGCAGCCAGGGCCAGGTGCACAATGTTTTCAGAGCTCACTGAGCTGAAACTCCTGTCAGAACACCTTGGGTGGGTTTTAGACAGAGAAAATGACAGGAGTTTCATTTCTGCATTTCAGTTGTTACCTTAGACATTGTATAATCAAAGTAGGCACTACTCCCACTCCTAAATAGCTTGATACCCTCAAAGTCCTGGTCTCTTGAAATGAAACTAAACTGTTTATAGAGCCAGTTTAGAGTTTTATAGACACTTTACCAGGCAGTTTTATTTCCTTGCCTGTTAAGACTCTTTCTAACAGTTGGGTTTTTTTCTCCTTTTCCTTGGATACAGAAATTATTTTTTTTTACACAGGTGCTTAGCTTTTGATACCATGTGATTCCAGGAATCTAGGCAGGGTATTTTCTTAATCAAATACTGGATTTTCACAGGTAATTGCCCACTTGAATTTCTACAATTTCATTTTATCCCTTAACTCTGTCTCTCACTTGGCAGAACTATTTTCAACTCTCCCATTTCCTTTAGTTTTGCAGTTTTGAGCATGTATCTACCTGGAATTTGCAGTTAATGTTTCTCTGCAAATAGGCAAAAAAGAAAAGCCTTTTGAAGTCCATGGTGGCTGTTTGCATCTTGCAGAATCCGTTCTTAACTTATGCCACTGGATGGGAGAGGCTTTTTAGGGCAGCTCAGATTTCACTCTCGATATGACTCTTGAAGCCTAAGGTGCAGACACATGCTGGTATTTTAATCCAGCACTGGGGGAGGCAAATTTTAACACTTGTTGTTTGCACAGAATGTGTCTGTGAATTTGTTATCAATCAGTCCAGAATCTGTCAAAGCCCTTGGTTATTTCAGAGCATTTTGGTATCATTGTCCTGGAATGCACTACATTGTTTGGAAGTTTGTACTACAAACAACATTGGTCAGAATAGAATATCTATTTTTTTTTTGCTTTATGTAAGACCTGGATTGTCCCTTAATCATTTCCTCTGGAGTGTGGTGGTTAGCAAATATTAATCTGAAATTAGGCTCATAACAGGAAGCTCTCAAATCTGAAAATATGATCATTTGGCTTGTTTTGCCTTCTGAAGACAAAGGGCAGAAGGTTGGTCAGTGTTACTGGCATCTGAACCAATTCCCCAGTGTAAGGCTGGCAAGTTTTTATAGATGGGGGATTTTGTGAAACAATGTGCATTGGATTTGTTTGCAAAGTGTGTTTTTTCTGTAATCTAGTGATGGTACAGGATGTGTTTTGGTTTTTTTTTTTAAATAGTGTGATATCTTTCCTTGGTATTATTTTCTCACTGAAGCTTTGTATAAGCATGGTTAATTATGACTTGTTTCAAAGTACCTTTGCTGTGCTGTTAGTGCTGGTATTTGGATGGCAGCTGTTGTATCTCGATGCTAAACCTAAGTCTGCTGTAGAAACAGTTTGTGTTCTAGAAAGAATTCAAGTGGATGGTAGCTACCAGGGTGGTGTCTGAGTACAGAAATTCATGCTTTGAGCCTGCTACACAAAAACTAAAACACTCTCAAATCAGTTTTACTAAGATTTCATAAAAACAACCAGGTATTTTTTACACTTATCAGGTGCCAACTTTTTTTCTGAGGGTTGGAAAGCCTCAGAAGTGATGGAGGTGATAGATAAGTGTATTGTGAATTTGCACTGCATTTTGTGTATCTGACTTTATTGGTATTAGTAGTCCAAAAAATATTTTTACTACTTGTTAAATCTTCTGTCTTTTGGTAACTTTTGTGATAACAACGACCTTTCAGGGATTCTTTATCTAAAAACAACCTCTCGTGCACACTAAATACAGACAAAGCTAATGCAATTTTTTTGTCTGAAAGCAAAACAATGCATTATTGCATATGCATGTGGCTGATGTGCCTTAGGATCACTACTTGTGATTGTAATTCTAGGATATTAGCATTTTTATCATTTGAATGGCCATTGCTTAACTCTAAGGGCTCTTCAGGAGCACTGACTTACAAAAAACTGACCCTCATAGTTCAGAAAAAACAGCTGTATCTGCTATTTGTAAGCTTATAGTTGCCTTCATTGATGGGTAAGTTTGAACGTAGATGATGTAACTAATGTGATGTTTCAGTTATTGCAGTCTCATAACTGAAGTCCAGCTGCTCATGGAAAACATTTTGCCATTAATTTTGTGTGTGTTTGTGCACACAAACTGTAAATATTTACTTGACTGCTGGTGATGTTTAAGGGTAAAGGAGAAAAATGACTGTGGAAAGCTGTTCAAGTCCTTTCAGCAACAAACTTGACGAAACACTAACCTGGATGAGTCAGGCAAGAGCTGTGTCAGTGCTTTCAACCTGTTGCTCTTCAACAGCTTCTCCTGTTCTGTTATAGCTAATAAATAAATTCTGCTCTGGCTAGGATGTTTAGAATTGTACTAATTTGCACTGTTTATAAGATAGTGAGATTAAAATGCCATAGGCAAGCTGAGACTTGAGAGGGGGTGGCTCACGATGCTTGCCAAAAAAAAAAATTTATATATATATATTAAATAAGGATTTTTGATGTCTGCTACAAATAGCATATACTTCCCCAAAGCAATTGGAGTGGAGAAAAATCCTTTAAATACAATGTGTAACACGGCTTTAGAGTGTTGGTAGCACTGGGAATGCCCTCTTTGGGTGGCATTATTTGTGCCAGTCTTTTGTACGCAGTTCTGTAAGTTGGACCTAACGTGGTTGGACTTGGACTGGGGCTCAGCACCGAGCAGTTCTAACTCCTGGGGGGTTTCACTGCACTCAGGGCTGTCTCCCAGAGAAGGTGGAGTCAGTTGTTCCAGCACAGCTGATTCAGACAGGTCACCTCTGGCCCTGGAGGGGTGACAGGGAACATGAGCTTCGTGGGATGCCAGGAGGCACCTGGGCACTGGCTGGTCATGGTGATCACCCCATTAGTGCCCCAACTTCCACAGCCTCAGTCCTGACCTCTCTTGGGACTTCTCTGCCCTCTCAAACTGGAATCATGACACAGATACAGAGCTCAAACAGACAATTCTTTTAGCCTCACATGGAGCTACGTGGCAGATGTGGAGTTCAGAGGAGGCAGAGTCGTCTTGTGCCTGAACAGTTCCTCTGTGTGATCCTGGACTGTCTTAATATAAGGGGCAATTTTATATGCCGAGCAAGTTGTGAAACATACAGTGGATTTGTTTGCATAATAAGTCTTTCTGTTATCTACTGTGTTCTGATTTTAAATAAAATAGCATATCTCTTGGTGTCCTGTCCCCTTGTGGCTCCATTCAGTCGTGGTGCAGTTATGTTAATGATTTTAAACCCTAATGGTGTTTTTTCTGTAGCAACATAAACACAGTTGTAGGTGGATGTAGAACATAAGATTGCAAAAAAATAACTTTAATTATTCATAGCAAATCTGTTGCCTGTGTTTTTAGTGACTGGATGGAGCGAGTCCATTTTGTGTGGAGCTGACACAGGGTGGGTTTGCTCAGTGGATTTTACATGTTGTAATCATGGCAACGAGGTAGGTGGGCTTTGTGTCAGGTAAAATCCCTTTGCTTTTCTTTTAACTTCCTACAATTAGCTAGTGGGAATGTTCAGAATCACCTGGAAAAGCTGAAGGGAGAAAGCTTTTTATTTTAGAGAGGAAAATCTTAGATTTCAGCCAAGTTAGGAGAAATGAGTCAACCAGAGTTATTTAGGAATATGAGTCAGAGGGCAGAAAAGACCTGATGTAATTTTCTGTGATAACTGTCACTTTAGTAGCAATGTGAAATAGAAATCCTAGTGTGGAATAACTGATTAGGGAAGGAAGTCCCTTTTTTAATTGTTTCTTGATCCATTCTGTTTGTGGTGGCTGCAGAGATTGGATAACCTTCTGCAGAGAAGGGAAAGTGCAGATGAGGAGAACCTGCTGTGCTGACTCAGTGCAGGTGGGCGAGGGCAGGGGAAGGTGTTATATAAAATCTGCAGCTCTTCTAAGAATTTGCACTGTTTTGTAGCTTGAATATTTGCAGAACTCCAGCTGTGCCTGTTCCAGACCTGAGGTTATGCTGGCCATTCCCTGTGGTTGGTGTCCCAGAAGCTCATCCTGGCTGAGATTGTTCCCAGTGCACAGGAGGTGTCACCCAGCAGGCCAGACCTCACCAGGGAGGGACTCACATGGCACTTGGGTGCTGGGTAAGGAAAAATGCAGTGTTCAGTGTGGCCTTGACTTGTCCCTGCCCTGGCAGTGGCTCTGGGGGCTGTGCAGGCCTGCCCAGCTCCTTCCCTCGCCCTTGCTGCTGTAATTTGATTCCTCTTGGGTTGTACATTGATATCCCTCACGCCAGGCTTTTACAGGTTTGCCTGTTCACCTCTCTGAGACTTGGCCACTAGAAACTGGATGTGTTGCTTGAGGTTTTTTGAGAGGATTTTGGTCTGAGCTGAAGTTTAGAGGTGCCCTGCTGAGGCTGTGCCCCAGGACACCTTGTCCCTGAAGGGCTCTCAGCCTCACTCTCTGTTTTTTCCCCTACCTGCAGGACAAATCCCAGGCTGCTGAGGCTGGGAGATGTGCCAGTGCACACCCTGGATCCTGCTGTAAGCTAAAAGCTATTTTTTAAATACTTATTATTTCCAACCCGCTCAAAGGTGCCTTTTCTGCACTCCTGTAGGTGATGAGTAGGAATTTATTTTTGCTTCAAAGCTAAAAATGTTTTCTCTCACCACATAATCCCACACCTTGCTACGTGCACTTAAAATTGCACATTATTCTAGCAACCACTGCTTGGGATGGGCTAATTTCTGAGAGGTTTGTTAGCCCTGAAGGAAGCCACAGAGGATGGGAGGGGACAAAGTGGCACCAGTTCTCAGCACTGGAATGAGACCACCTGGTTGAGGAGAAAATGCTGGTTGTGGAGAGATGTGGAAATGCCTTTTGGCCTGGGGTGTGTTGTCTCACATGGTATGAGGCGAATCCAGACTAGCTTTGTATTTTTTTGTTTTGATTAAACTTGAATACCCAAGAAGCATTTGTTAAATGATTGTGTTAGCTGATGTTTCTGGGTTTCCCAAGTAATTTTTCTGAGTGGGTCATTCAGGAAGTATCATCCCCAAATATTGTGCTGCCCAGACTCATGTAATTCATGCCTGGTTGGGCACAGCAGAGGAACAGCTTGCCTTGCAAAGGAGTGGCTGTTGGTAGCTTCAACAGCTCTTCAAAACATACTTTTGCAGAGCTTTTGTGGTTTGTTTTTCTTACCTGACTTCCTAGAGCTTGTACCAGCCTGTTTGCTATTTGTGTGCTTCATTTCAATGCACTTTTCCCCCCAGTGATATGACACTCGTGTGTTCCCAGTTTTGCTCTCTGTAGCGAAGCTGTTGCTGAGCTGCAGCTGCTTCATGCTCAAACTAATCAGTGGTTCCTGGAGGTTTGGCTACTGAGGGGGCCAGAGAGTGGGGAAAGGAGGGCTGTGATAAGAGGCTGTTTGAGAAAAAATAAATTGTACTTTACCTTCTGCTCCGTTCTGCCGAGGTTAGTAATATTTCACAACTTGGTTCTTTTCCACTGCTTCTCCTACAGGTACTGAGTAAAATTTGTTCTCAGGAACACATTGAGTGGAACATCTTCCTCTCATCTTCTACAACCAAAATAATGGTATTTAAAAGTCATTAGCAAATTGGATCCTGCATGGCAGGATGTCTTGATGGAGCCTCAAAATAAACCTTTGCATGCACAGTTTGTCGTTCTGATATTGTCGTCAGCTACAAATAGCAAACACTTTCCAAAAAAGTACAGGACTTAAGAAAAACCTTGGACTGGACAGTAAGATAAATTTTTGTACAAAAATTAACTTAGATTACACTTCAAATGGTTTATAGAGCTTGTTTTTATTTTTGCTGCTAATTTTTGAGACTTTAGATTATGCTGGCCTGGGTGGCTTTAAGTAAATCATAGTGTGACAGCAGTGGGGGTAAACAAACCACATTTAGCCACATCTTAAAGCCACTTTTAAAAAAAATTCTTTAAACTTTAAATATAATGAATCCTTTAAACTTTAAGTAGGACTGTGGCTAGACTTATTGTAGTAAGGTTTTAAAAGTTTGCATTCTTGATTAATCAGTATTTCCGTGATGAAATGTGATGGTGTGAGTGGTTGGATGACGTCAGTCTCCCAGCAAATATATCTTTATCACCCTCTATAAATAGACCTTGAGCTACTGCAGAAAGCATTTCCTTGAGAGAAAAGGGCTCTGAAAGAAACGAAACTCAGCAGGGAGCTGGCCCCTGTCACTGCTGTGTCATTGTCACTTGATGTGACAGCAGTCACCCGAGGGACACAGCTGTGTAACCCTCGCCCAGGGCTCTGCAGCCTCATGGAAAGGCTGAGCAGGATCTAAACCTTCAGGCTGGATTAATCTCAGCAGAACCTGCAGGATCAGCCCAGCTGCTCACCTTGCCCAGCAACACCAGAGCCCTTCACTGGGGAATGCACTTTGCCCTTACACTGAGCTGGGAAATGAGCACTGGAACTTGAGTCACTGTCTGTAAATCTGTAAAGTCAGTTTTGTGACGTGCAACCTCGGAAAGCATCGGCCATCAGACTGCTACCTAACTAAAATAAATAATGAAACACCTTATAAATGTGTTTACCTGAGATACAGCCACTTACTATTGTAGTTAACTGCTTTATAGCCTCTTGTCAGTCATAGGCATGGAAAGCCCTGGGTTTTACTGTGGCTTTTAGGAAGTTTGATTGTAATTGGGTTTGAGGGTAACAAGGGATCAGATGAAAATGGTAATTGAACATGAAAAAGACCCTCATGAATCGTTATCTAAACACAAGGCAGCTGTGTTCATCTGTCATGCTGAACTCTAAATGCTTCAGTCTTATGACCCATATATTATATATCATTTCTGTCTATTTTATATATATATCTATAGCTATAATATATTATATATAATATATATAATATATATGCAACATGTATATAATATGTATGTACTAATATATAATCTATATTACCTATCATATATCTATAATAGAATTATATATAATATAATTATCTATATTACATTTTATATATTATGCATAACAGTATAGGTATGTAAAATATGCAAAAATGCATATGTATGTATATATATGCATTTTGCATATATATATATGTATGCATATATATGTACTTACAGAACCATAAATACGTATGGCTACACATACATAGAGAGGACTCTATATATATTTATGTGTATATATAGATATATTAATGCACATTTACCTAATTTACTGCCTCTCTACCCCACAGCTCAGGGCCAGTTTGCTGCAATCCACAGACCCCCTGTCATCAACCCCCTCCCCAACAACAAAGCAACACAAATATCTTTTAAATATTGCTCCTTTAATAATCTACATCCTGGTAGTTGCTCCAAGGGAAGACACAGCTGACAGGATTTTGATTCTGCCCCCGCATCTCTCCACATCAGTAATTCCTTATTACTGCAGACTTCTCTAGCCCCCGGCTCCCGTAGGCCACGGTTAGATTTAATTCTGCTAATTATCTTAAATATAAAACATAATGCAACTGATCCCTTGACATTGCTGTAGTAATAAAAAATAGAAAAGGGAAAAAAAAGGTTTGTATCCTTATTGCCAGTGTGTGTCAGTAACTGCTTTTCCCTTACAAAAGCCCTGCTCTGTGCGCTGGGGAAGGTGAACATTTCCCTTCCTGCTGAGGGCTGATCCCACGCCAACATGAAGTCAAATATTCCTCAGGCTGGAAAAAGGGGGATTTTAAAAAATGGCTGCAAGAAAAGCCCATCAGTTTCCTACTGTAAAACCAGTTCACAGTTCTTGGAAAGGGTCTGAGCAGTACAGTAGAGCTACATTTACTGAAAACTTCTAGTGCTGATAAAGTCCTTTAAAAAAAAAAAACCAAAAAATTAACCCGAACAAACCCCAAATTAAATTAAACCGGGAGAGCCGGTAGGCAGGCGAGGAGGAGGAGGAAGAGAGGAAGAAGAAGGAAGAGGATGAGGAAGAAGAGAAAAAGGAGGAGGAGGAGGTGGAGGAGAGCACTCAGCGCTGCCTGGGGAGCGCAGGAGCCCCGCCGCTCTACAGTTAAGAAAAAATAAAAACAAAAAATAAAATATATCCCTTAAAAAACATCCAGTTGGGGATTTGTTCCAGGCCGGGCCGTGAGGAGACCCCGAGCGTGAAGGCACAGCAGCGCGAAGGCAACGCGATGTGTGGAGCTCCCACCAGCCCCGCCGGACACTCCCTGCGCCCAGCACCGCTAGGGCTGCAACGAGAAGGGGACAAACCAAAGGTCACAGCTGGAACCAAGAACACCCACCCTGCCCGGGTCACAGCCCCCAGCCAGAACCCACCTCCCCCAGGCCAGGTTTCTGGGCAATGGGAGGTTTCTTGAGGATGCCTCGTCGTGGTGCTGGCGCTGGTTTGGTCTCCCCGTCCTCTGTTGAGTCATCACAGCCTCCAGCCAGGACGTAGTGCTGCTTCCTCAGCTCGCCCAGCCGCACCCGCTCGCCCTCCAGCCGCTTCTCCAGCTCCAGCACCTTCACCTGTGCCAAAAAACCATCCTGGGATCTGTGCTGGGGCACAGAGACCCCTCGGGGTGGGTGTGGGTCTGTCTGCAGCCACACTGAATCCACCTCAGGGCTGTACCTGTGTTTCCATCTCTTCCTTCTTCAGCTTGATGAGGGACATGCCCGAGAAGTCCATGGTGTCTGTGGAGAAAAGCAGGGCTCCTACTGATTGCACCCTCACAGAGGACACTCACACACCAAAGCAGAGCTGGACAGACACCTAAGGGTGTTCCCCAGGCCAGAAGGGATGTGGGGTGGGGTTTTCTGTCTTTTCCTTGCAATAAAACTCACCTTTCTCCTCAATCTGCTCTTGCCCTGACTTGGTGGAAGCCACCACGTTTGCTGCCATCTCGTTGACATTGCGTGAGCACTCCTGGAGCCTGGCCAGGTTCCTGCTGCTCTTCTCTGCTTTCACCTGCAACAAGCACGGGGATGGCTGTGGGTAACCACCATGACCCACCCAGGAGGTGCTCAACAGCTCCAGGGAGCCCCAGAGAGAAGCAAAGAGCTTTTGGGCATAAAAACCTGGGAGAGGAAAGGATGGATGGATGGATGGATGGATGGACAGATGGGAAGGTTTATCCTCAGTGATCCCATCATGGCCAGACAAGGTGATCCCTGCAAAGCCCTTCAACCCCAGGGCACCAAACCAGCTCTGCTCTCACCTGTGCCGAGCACTCAGTGAAGACACAGCTCTGGTTTCTTAACTATGCTCTTAATTTCAAACCCATCTGCTGTAAAAAATCTGTATGGATCCCCCTCCCACCACACCTGCATCCCTGTGTGCTCACTGAAAACTCCACCCCTCACTTCCACCCACACCAACAGGAAAGGTGGCAAGGACCAAAATCCATCATCCTCAATTCCAGCTCCTGCAGCTGCTTTTTTTGATTTCTTGTTCGTTATTAAAATTTTCTTTACATAACCAGCTTGACAGGAGGAAGACAGGAGGTTCTACACATCTTCATTTCCAAGGCAAGCCTCAGGTGTGTAAATATTAATGCAGGTGAAGACACAGGGATTAAATTAATTGGAAAATAGCAAGAGCTTCCCTGCTCTGGGAGGCTGCAGGATTGTAAGACAGGATGGCCACACATCTCTGGGCACACTGTGGGACAGAATGACCTACAGCTTGAGGTGACACCCTGAGGATCCTGCTGGGACACCCACCTTGGAGGCAGCCACCAGCTGGGCTGTGCTGGCAGCGATTTCATGGGAGCAGACGATCAATTCCTCGTATTTCCCTGTGTGCAGGACAACCCTGTCTGCAGATTCCCTGTGTTGGGGGTTGGAAGGGAGACTGTGTTAGAGACTCTGCACGACAGAGCAAGTGCAGATTATTTATCTCCTGCTAATACCCTCAGAAATCAGCAGCTGGATCCAGCAGCTTTGTAATTACAGAATCATGGAATTGTTAAAGTTGGCAAAGACCTCTAAGATCTTTGATCCAACTGTTATTAAAGCTCATTTACAAAGCAATCATTCAAAGCTGTGATCCGAGCGTTTTGGACAGAGGCAGGATTTTTTCATAATGGATAAGATTTTTAAAGCTTTGCCCAAAAGACCCCCCACACACAATTCCTGCACTGGCACAGGGATCACCCTGCCCCAATCCCAACCATCCCATCCACAAGCATCTGAGCAGGAACCAGGATGTGGGGGATTTGGTTTCACACTTTGCAGACAGGGAGGAACAGCCATCCCTAGTTGGGATGATCTGGGCTACGATGCTCCATATGGAATTAGCAATGAGCCAAACTGAGGGTCCATAAAAAGTCAGCAAAGATCTCCATAAAGAGCCAGCAATGATGCTCCACAAGGAATTGGCAGTGATGCTCCACAAAGAATTAGCAGTGGTGCTCCATGATGGCTCATCAGTGTGACACTTTGGATTATTGGGTGACAGGGAAGCATGAGCTTCCCTGGGAGCAGCACATGGAGCTGTGTCCCAGAGGAAGCTCCTGGTTGTACTCACACGAGCTGTGTGGCTCCCCAGCCCACAGCCTTGGAAGCAGAAATCAGCCCTTCTGTCCAGCGTGAGTTCTTGGCGTAAAACTCCTGAGTTGTTGCTGCCCCCTGTTGTTACGAGAATATTATGGCCTGGATTAAGTTGTGTCTAATATACAACATATAAATCCATGTAAAATATCCATATAAAGTGTAACAATATGTAAATTTGTATATAAAGCCATAAATCAAGGGAATGACAGCATTTCTGTGTAAGAGTAAGGGAGGACTTACCCGGCCACTTTCTACTATCTCCTTCTGTAGGTTCGTAGATGTTGTTACAAGAAGTCTAATAGCCTGGGATAGAGGAAAACAGATTTTGAGGTTTGATGGGGATCTTACAGAGGAGGATTGATGCTGCTGACGGTGGGAGGTTACAGTTTTGTGTACCCCAGACGGGTTTCTGCGGCACTGACCTTCATTAGATCCGTGCAGGAGTTCAGAATCCTGGAGGGAAACGAGAGGTGTTCAGCATCCAGGAAAGTAGGCTTTGGCCTCAGAAAATGGGTCTTTTCTGGAGACCAGCCAGCCTGTTTTGGAGCAGAGCACACCCCAGCAGAGCACGGGGGACAAACCTGTCACACATTCCTCCCCAAAACTCACCGCTCGTTCACTTCCAGCTTAACCCCAGAGCTCTCACTCCTAGCCTGGCTCATCATCTCCTGTTGGGAAACACAAGAGGAAGGGCTGGATGCCACATTGGGGCGAGAAGGGTGAAGGAGTGAAGGCCACCCTGCTGCCCCAAGGCCCCAGAATGACCCATCCTGCAGCTCTGCCTCACCTCTATCCTCCTGACAGCGTCCTCGATCGCCTCTGAGGTGGAGGCCATCTCCTTCTCAACCATGTCCCCCAGCTCCTCCTGCTTGATGTCCAAGCTCTTGGGTCTCAGCTCCTGCCAGGGGAGGCATCAGGTACCAGGAGGTTTTAGGCAGAGGGACAAAAGGGAATATTTATAAGGAATAACTACAAACCAAGGCATCTGATTCCTTTCCCCCCTCCACTAAATAATTAAAGCTGCAGGAGCAGCATTCTGCAAAGGTGAAGGCACAGCTGCCACCAACTCACAGCAAACATGGCACAGGGACCTCAGAGGTAAGAAATGCCCCAAACCAAGGTGACAAAACTCCATCACAGGAGCAGTTTCTGCTCCAGAGGGCTCTGGAGAGCTGAACACTGGTGTGAAGGAAAAGACTAATAGGTGCTTCATGACAAGAAATATCTGAAAGCTGGGAAGTTTCATCCCCCAGGGGTTACTGGGCTGAAAGACTTCAGCTGATTTGAGGGTGACCAGCTCTGTGCACCACCAGGAAGGGTGTCAGTGCTCAGAAGCTGAGATGGCTCAAGGAAAGCACCACAACTTGTGGGTATGGAGGACAAACCCTCATGGCAGCCACGAGTGGGAAGGTGGCTGTGCTGGGCTCCATCTCCTACCTGGGCCAGCTGCAGGACTCCTCGCAGTGCTCGCCGCACTTCCCCCAGCTCGGCACAGCCCAGCCTCTGCCTGTCCTTCAGCTCATCCAGGTATTCCAGGCTCTGCTGGCCACACTCCCGGCACGTCTCCATCAGCCCTGCAGAGAGCACAGATTGGTGCCAGGCCCCTCACTGGGGCCCTTCATGCCAGCCCTGCCACCTTCCTCTTCCTCCTCCCCTCATCCACAGCTGAGCACCAGCAGCATCCAGCAAATTTCTTCTAGAAGATTACAAATGATTTTCCAGGAGCATTGTGATGTTCCCAGCCCAGGAAGGGGCACTAGAGGGCAGGGAATGTCAGGGAGCATGGGGAATATACTGTCCTCAGTAAAATCTGTCCCTGGCAGAGGGGACTTTGGCATGGCCTCCCTAAAAAAAGCCCCATGAGCTAAAACTCCCCCCCAGCACCCCCTGCACTCACGGTCAGCATGGTCTGTGGGGGCCAGGTGGGATGTGGCACTGCCATTGACGATGGTGTCAGCCGTCAGGTGTGCAAAGAGGGCCAGAGCCCCCACCAGCCCTGCAGCATCTGCCAGAGACAGCACAGGGTCAGGAGCTGCCAGCCCAGGGCACCCCCTGCCAGCTCCTGGGGGCTGCAGCCCATCCTCAAAGGCACTCAAGAATCAGTACAAGACTCAGAGATGTTGGGATTGACCCCTCCAGCTTGAACGAGCACACAGGAACCCCCCAAGCCCATCCGTGTCCCTCTGTCACCAGGGCACTGCCACTTGCTGATGGCCCCGGGGTAGCCAGGAGCTGCTGGATGGATGGAAACAGAGCAAGCTGGGAGCAATGCCACAGATCCCAGCCCCAGGTACCTGCCATGGAGGCCACGTACTGCACGTGCCCCTTCTCCAGGGCATCCGTGGACTCCAGCGCTGCCTGCGCCCGGCTCAGCAGGTAATCTGCAAGGAATTAAAATCTAACAGTTACTTTGTTAGCACGGTCAGTGTCTGCACCAGTGCTGACTGAATGAGGCAACACTGAGTGGAAATGTATCCCTGGCCGGGGAACAGCACTAAAATCTGAGCAAAACAGTGCTGGATGTGAGAGCTAAAAATCTGTCCTGGAAGTCTGATCCCAACGATGTCGGGCATGACAGAAAAAATGCCATGGGAGAGCTGAGATCCAAGAGGGTGAAGGCACAGTGCAGGACACACCTGGGGAGCTGGTGCAGCGCAGGTGCAGGGGGTCATCCAGCTTGGCCATGGCATCACGGAGGATGTCCTGGGCTTCCCTCACTGTCTCCTGCAGGATATCAAACTGGTCCTCCAGCAGCTTCTGCTGCAGGCTCTGCTCCTGGTTGTTCTGTGAGGCAGGAGGAACAAGTGAGTGGCACAATTACAACGCAGGATCCCCATCACCAGCATATCCCCTGAGAGCACCTGTCCAGGATTATACCCAAGCATCCCATGACTGCTGGTATAAGCAGTATCTCACCAGTCCATCAGCCAGCATCCCCCAAACATCTCACCCCAGTGAGCAGAGGGGCTGTGGGCTCCTCACACAGCACTGTACCTTCTCCAGGAGTCTGCCCTGGAGCTCTCGGATCTCCCTCGTGGCCCTGTCAGCCTCCTGGCTCAGCTGCAGCTCCTTCTCCTCGATGAGGCCACGCGTGGACAGCAGCTCACACTCCTTCTCGCTCACCGACCGCCTCAGCACCTCCTTCTCGGCGTGCAGAGCATCCACCTGGGCACTGAGCTCCACACCTGCCTGCCATGAAGGGCCAGGACACCCTGTCACCCCCCTGTCACTGCTGTGAGCCCAACACACATGTCAGGGAGCTTTGGCCATGCCCAGCTCGTGACACTGATGGGCTGTGACAGCTCCTCAGGCTGCTGGTGAAGCTCAGCCTCAGCAGTGGTGGTAGCTCCATCACCTGGGACAAGGTTTGAGGGGCCCTGGGCTCATGCTGCCCCCCAGCCCTGTACCTGCTTGGCGTGGCTGAGCGAGAGCTGCGCCTGCTCCAGCTCATCCCGACGGGCATCCAGCTCCTGCCGCAGCTGCTCCATCTGCACGCTCTGGTCCTCCAGCTGCAACCACACAGCGTGCCCAGGGCTCAGCCACGGCCACACTCAGCACCAGCACACAGCAGGACTGAGGGAATGTTTTGCAGGGAGGGGGTTTTGGGGTCTTGGGCAGGGGGTGTCTCCTGGAAGGGCTCCTTTTCCCATGCTGGGAATTTTGGGAGCAGCCCCCAGCTTGAGCACCAGAAAATGAAAGCACTCAAACCCATCATTTTGCATTGTGGCATTTTCTTTGGGGGAAGAAAAGGCAGATTTGGGCAAGAGGGAATGAAGACTATATTAACACCTTCCTGAGGAGCCAGGGCAACTCTTCCCTGGGTCAGGGACTGGCATCAACAATCACCCCTTTCCCCTGCATCCAAACTGTGTTTCCCAGGCTGGGAAGGGCTCAGTGCTGGCAGGGAAGGATCTGCAGCTCACCTTCATCTCAGCCTCTCGCTTGACCTGCTCCACCTGAAATGCCAGCTGCTCCTTGACACGTGCCACCTCCTCCTGGCTCTGCTGTGTGACCGTCAGCTGCTTGGCGGTGTCTGCGTTCTAGGGGGACACACAGGGCTCACCTGGTGCTCTGAGCTGGGACCCTCGCCATCCCCACACTCATTCCAACCAAATTCTGGCTCAGGGGATAGTTCCAAGATGCCTTTCTCACAGCTTTCAAAATGCTGGCTGCCAGTGGACATGGATTCAAGGGGTGCCCCCTGCCTGGTGGTCAGAGGGTGATGGGACCAATACAGGGGGACTGGGGAAGCATGAGCCACACCAGTGGTGGCAGAGGGACAAAGGGACAAAAGCAAGACCAAAACACCCAAAGCAAAAACCAAAATAGGTGAGTGGTACAACTGGGATATAGGATCTCCATCACCAGCATATCCCTTGAGAGCCAGCATTAGAGCCAAGCATCCCATGACTGCTGGTACAAGTGATATCCCACCAGCTACATCAGCCACAAAAAGAAGCAGAAACAGACCAAACAACCCCAAAACAGACCAAAAAACAGCAACAAGAACACCCAAAGAGACCATGCTAGAAGAGGGAAAAAGTGTCCAGCTCTGCCCTGGATACCCCAACCCCAAACCCGAGGGATTTAATCCCAGGACAGTGTCAGTCCCTGCCTGCACAGGCAGCAGTGTTACCTTCCTCAGAAGCTCAGCGTGGGTGTTGATGAGCTCACTGTGCTTCTCCTTCAGCTTCGTGTAGCGGATCTCGGTGGCATTGGCCTTCTCTGCAGGGGTGAGAAACCCTCAGTGGCTGCAGCCAGAGCAGCCCCAGCCCCTGGGCACCACAGGACACCTACTTTCAGCCTCAGCACAGAGTCGCTGTGACCTGTCACTGTCCTGCTTCACCCTCTGCAGCCTCTCCAGCTCATCCCGCAGCTGCTCGTTGTCCACCAGCGCCTTCTGCTTCTGCTTGCGCTGCTCCTCCACTTCTCCCTCCAGGCTGTTCACCTGTGCCTTGAGCTGGGTGATGTAGCGCTGTGCCTGTGGGGAGTCACCAAGCACTGGGGCTCTGCTCTCCCCAGTGCACCTATCCAGCTGCTCTGCTGCAATTTGGGCTAAGCACTGGACACCAGGACCCTGCTCTTGCTGCACCCTCCGGGTTTCCACACCACAGCACCAAAACCCACCCCGTTCTCCCACACCAGCTGCTCCCCAGCAAGGCTTTACCTCCAGCTTGATCTTCTCCATCTCTGCACGGAGCGTGTCCACCTCCTTCTTCAGGCTCTCAATCTGTGCATCCCTGTGGAGAAAGGCAGGTTGGTCCCATGCAGCAGCAGCCACTCGGCCCTGCTGTCACCCCCATACCTGTCATCCCAAACGCCGTTGGGTGGCCCGAAGGTTTGCTCAAACAGATCCGACGTGATCTGGGGAGGACAGAGCGTGCTGAGCTGAGCCAGGACACAGGAGCCTGACCCCATCCCAGCCCTGAGCCCCCACCTGCGGCTCTGTGGAAGTTGTGCTGATCTCAATGAGGTTCTCAGGCTCCTCATCCTCGGGGGCTTCCTCGGGGATGACGACCACTGGCTTCACGTGCTCGGCCAGCGCGGACGCCCGCAGGAAGTTTGGGGGGCTCTGTAGGGACAGGGAGTCTTTGCAGCCTTGCCATGGGGTTCAGCAACCACAGCAGAGTGCCAAGGGAAGGGAGGCAGCCAACCATGTGCTGCTGACAGGGCCAGAGGGTCCTTCTGCAGAGTCCCCAGACCCCAAACCCATCCATGGGGTCACCCACAATCTCTCCAGAGCAGCACTCCAAATCATGCCATACCTCCGGCAGCCGAGGGATCTGGATGAGCCGCTTGAAATACAGCATGTCGGATGCCTTCTTAAAGAAGTTTTTGAGGCTGGAGGGGAGGGAAAGACAAAGAGGAGATGAGAGGGGGTTTGGCAGGAAAGAGGGGACCCCACCACCCCACCTGGGTCCCGGTTACCTGCGGAACTGCTCGTGGAAGCGGTCCCGGTGACCCTGTAGGGTGTCAGCTGGCAGACCTGGGTGAGAGGGGAAAGCCATGACTGACCTGGGGCTGCACATGTTCACATGCACCCAAACCCCTCCTCTCCAAAAAGCCAGTGGGGTAAAAGCCAGGTGGGAGCGGGATGAGAGGAGTCAGGATGGGAGTGGGGTGTTCCCATCCCCGGCATAGGGACCAGGGATGCAGCACAGGGAGATGTGGGTGTGGGAACTCCAAAATACCTACACAAGGCCACTGGCACTGCACTTCCCAGGGATCCCGTGCAGGGGGCTGGCAGGCCAGGGCACGTGGGTTTGAATTAATCAAGGCCAAGTCCCTCTAATTCCTTTATCTGGAATCTATGGGGGATGGAGCAGGCCCCTAGAGCCCAGTGGGGATACAGGGACACAGCAATGGATGCCTCAATCCACACCAGCCTCATCCCCAAGAGCAAAGCCCACCCTGAGAAAACACCAGTGCAGAGCACATCCCCAGGACTCACAGGAGTGCAGCTTGAACATTAACTTGACGGCGTAGTGGTAGAGGTGGCTGCAGTCCTGGATGACCTGGATGAGGGGGGCCAGGCGGCACTGCACCGCCGACATCTGCGACACAGCCATGGAGGTGTTGAGCTGCCTGAAAACTGAGGGGGTGCTGTGTTTGCAGAGCTGCCCGTGCCCGGAACGCCGCTTGATCATTAACCACGGCGGATGTGGGGCACGGGGAAATGCCAGGGCTGCTGCCCTGAGCAGAGACAGCCCTGCTCCGAGCAGCAAAAACACCCAAAGAGACCACACTGCTGGAGGGAAGGGGTGCTCAGCTCTGCCCTGGATACCCTGACCCCAAAAAGGAGAGATCGAACCCCAGAATGCTGCCCTCGAGCTGCTGCTGCACGACACAGCTGGGGAAAGTGAGAGATTTTGCTCCATTCTATTTAATCATGCAAGGATCTGGGAGAGGATCCCAGGGCAGGGGACAAGCCTGCCGGCACCGCAGCCTCGCCTGCCCCTGCTCGGAAACAGATCCCTTCCCTTGGCAGGGATCCAGGCAGCATATCCACCCTGGCTTCTTCCCCGCTCAGCTTTAAAGTATTTATGAATATAAATTCTCTGTATAACTGGGTCAGGAGGAGAAGCAGGAGGCTGTCGGGAGCCGGGAGCATGGTCTCTCCCGCTGTGCCCTGTTTTCCAGGGCAGCTCCGTGTTCTTGACTCTCGACAGAGGAAGAATCTGCCACCTCTTTAAGCCATCTAAAAATTCCTGAGGAGGTGAGAGACACGAGCAGGGGCCTCCAGCCCTCCCCGGAGGCATTTCAGTGAGGGGAAGTGAGTCTTTAAAAAGAAGTACAGCCCCATCCCCTGCTGCAGGGGGACAGAAAGGATTTGTGTAATGCATATGATTAATGTGGTTGTAAAAAAAGAAATGAAAATGTATTTCAGAGCAGCTCTGAAAACAACTCTCTGCCTCGCTCAGGTGGGCTCAAAGCAGCCACATTCCCAAAATATTTTCTACAACTGCCTCTACAGAGCTTCGACAGGGGAATCCAACTGAGAAACAACCTCAGAAATCCCACGGGAGGAGGAGGAGGGACCTGAGCCTCCAACCTCAGCCTCCCGGAACTCCATTCCCGACCAAAGAGCGAAACTATTGCTCAAGAGCCCCGGGGCGAGCGGGAGGGAAGGACCTGCCCCTGCCGCCTCCTCACCTGACTCTGACAGCTTCAGCTCACAGTCCAGGTAGTCAAACAGCTCGACCGTCAGCTGGAAGCTGCCAAAACAAACCAAAACTCCATCACTTGACAGCAGAGACATCTTTGCTCCAGCTGCCTCTGTTCATTGAGAGTCCTCATGATGGAAAGGGCTCCAACTGACAAGAATTTGGGGCTTTTTCTCCCTGAGTTTACACCCCACAGCGTTCTGTGGGAGCAGGAGGAATCTGGCACCATCCAAGCAATTCACAAAATCCTGGTGGTTGCCCCATTCTGGAGTGGTTTCTGTGGCAGGACACTGCCAGCAGGGTGTCACAGAGCTGGTGACTGCACTCTGGGCACTGCCAGGACACTCACATGTTGTTCACATCTGTCCCTGCAGTCTTTTCCAGCACCTCATCCGACACTTCGAGGCCAGGGGGGAACTCGGGATGCTTTGGAAAGGAAGAAAAAAGCCATCAGTCGCTGCTAATGTTCCTGCTGGTGGGAATATCCCCTCGTTCCAGTGGTGCTGGGGTGGCAGAGGGTCTCACCTTGACGTGGAAGGAGATCTTGGTGAGGAGGAGCCGTGTGTAGATGCTCACCAGCTGCCCATACCTGTCATGCAAATGGCCCTGTGGAGACACGAGGGGAGACATGGGGGATCCAGCAATGTGGCCAAATCCAGCAGATCCCACACCAGCCAGCAAATCTCCACCAGCCCTGTGACTCCACCATGGACACAACCATCACCCAGAGGGAGCAGAGACAGCAGGTTATTGCAGGCAGTGCTCTCCCCTCTCTGTGCCCACTGTGTTCCTCAGCATCCACCTCCAAACCTCCACTCTGCCCCACTCACCCACAGGTCCCCTGTCTCTCGGATGTTGCTGCGGTACCTCTGGCAGTCCTGGAGGACCTGGGGACAAAAAAGGAGAGATGTGGCACAGTGTGGCTGGCACCAGTGCTTGCCTGCCTGCCCTGATACTGAGGCAGGATCCAGCCCCTTACACCACTCCAGCTCTGGGAGAAGTTCCAGCCATTCAGTGGCACCCAAGGGTTGGGGCTTTGCACGGAGAAGTTTCAAAGATGCAAGATAACAGAGCCTCACAGCCTGGGAACAACATTTGGGGTAGGGAAGGGAGCCCACCCTCTGTGCAGAGTGATGTTGGCAAGAGCCAAAAATTTCCCCCTGGCAGTGAAGCAGGAGGGACATTCCCGAGGGGACACTCACGTTGGGGTGGCCATCGCGCAGGACCTTGTGCAGGACATGGCAGAACTTCCAGCTGAGGATGGCACTGCTGGGCAGGGGCAGCCCAATGGCATAGGACCAGAAGGTGAACGCTCCCTTCTCGTGGTGTGTGCCCAGGATGATCCCTTCCAGTGCAGTCAAGGATACACACGGAGCAGGGACAGACTGGGCTGGGGACTCTTCCTGTTCCACTTTCATTGGAAAGGGGACACACTCTGGGTGCCTTGTGAGCACAGAGATCACCAGCACGATGCTGCACCCCCAGATAAACCCCCATTCATCATTTTTGGGTGCACCTCCCCCTGCCGAGGGCACACCAGGGCCCTCTGCATTTCACTGCCAAAGAAATGCAATTTTACTGCACTGCTCTTGTCTGCCTTCTCCCTGATGGATGAACCTACGTGATGCCACCACCCAACCAAGCTCTGCATGGATTGATCTCTCTGTCTCCCAAATCTCCTGTGGCTCCAGCATCATAGGTGACACACCCACACCCCAAACTCCCCCCTTCCTGTCCTGGCTATCCCTTCCAAGGGAAAGGATACGGCGGGCATGTTTCTCCTTCACTGGTGCTTCCTGTGTGTTTATGGCTTTGCTGATGCTGATGGCCTGCAAGAGGAAGGGAGAGAGATGCTGTCAGACATGGTGCGACCCCCATGGCTGCCCCGACACCCTGAAGTGCAGTGCTGGTGCTTTTGGGGAATACCCTGAATTTTAGAACACATTTGTCACCTCAAAGTAATTCGTAACACATCAGAATAGGCCTTTTTATCCACGAACAAAGCATCCATTAAATCCCCCATCCCCAGCAGGATCTGCCAGAATCTGACCACTACCGCCGGCGCTCCTGGCTGTCCCTGTCCCAGGAAACCAATTTTTGCATTTTTGCAGCCTGAACTCAGCACTGTGCCTGGGGAACATTAAAGCACAACAGTGAGATGCCAAATTCCAGGGTTGTTTGTGTAATCACAAGGAGCTTTTGAACCACGGGGGAGTGGTTTGGGTTCTTTGAGGATGCTGCTGCGCGCAAACAGCACGTGGGGAAATGCAGCCCCCAAGCAAGGAGGGAGTGGCAGCCTCAATGCCCATCTTGATGGAGCAAAAATCCAGAGCAATGTGATTAGCAGAGGAGGATTATCTATATTTTGATGTGTTTGATCACAGCACACTTTGAATTATGAATTTGTTCCAAAAGATGACCCCAGACAGGGGTCGGATGCGTCTCCCATGTGTCGATGGGATGCAAAACCAAGTAGCTGTTTTGATGAGGAACTTCCTCCTCCTCACCAGACTCAACTGAGCTGCTTCACCCTCGCAGGAGCTGTGCCTGTGTCCATGAGCCCTCTGTCACCAGCAGAGGAAAAAGGTCCCAGCTGGGAAGGCAGGAAGCAGCCCTGCTGCCAGCACTTGTGACGGAAGAGAAACTCGGTCCCTCCCTGCAGCTCCACAGCCCTAAAGCCTTATAAAAATCCTATCTACCTGCCCAGGAAAGCACCTGCTTCCACGTGGCTGCTTGTCCAGGGACGCCTCCGAAATGAGGTGCGTTCCTGGAGGAGGAGGAGGAACCTGACGCCAAGTTATCAAGTGCTCCTGACTTATGCAGGAGGAACCCAACGCTGAAAGGGCGATGCCAAAGGTGTCCATGCACCAAATCCACCCCAAAAGTCCAGAACAGCTGCCCACGAACTGGCCACAACAGCGACAAAAGCACTGTGAATCATCCCAAAGAGTGAACCTGTCCCAAAGCTGATAAGCCCAGCGGCTGGGGAGAGGGGAATGGCTTTGCCTTTCCCGCCCCGGGAGAGCCCCGGTGTTACCCTGCCATGTGGGGCCGTAAAGCAGCAGCGGAGCTAAGCCGGTGACTTGCTGTAATCCTCTTATCCCCAAAGGTTAACGAGCCTGGAGTGCCCGGGAACAGGCACTTGCAGCACAGCTGCCTCTCCCCAAGTGCCTTCACAGCCACCCAAAAGCCTGGAGCTGGCACAGGCTGCTGCCCTTGATGGCAGCTTGGCCGGGGAGATGTGCCACAGGTCCTCGGGAGTGCCAGCACCTCCCAGTCTGACACCAAAGGGACGGGATGGTGACAGAAAGGAAAGTTTATCACATACAAGGAAGCGACCAAGCCGAGGCAAGGCAAGGTTTGGAAACCTTGCAGTAAAGAGCTGCTGAAGGCGTTACTGTATCTTTACTGAGGTGTTTTACACAGGGGGAGTGGGGAAGATACACTTTCCAAACCTGGAGTTTTGCTGCCTGCCCTAACACATGCTTATCCCAGCCCATCCGTGGAACCCGAGCCCCATAGGGGCAGGAGGAGATGCAGCCAGAAGGGTCAAAGTGTGAGATGAGGGCAGACCCCTAAAAACGGAAATGTTGTGCCCTATATCCAGGGACAGCACCTCAGCTGCTCCGTGGGCTGGGACCAAGACAGAGCTGTGATTCCTACTGGCACTGGTGGTTTTATTGCATTTATTGTCCTTAGTCTCACTGCTAGCCTGACCAGCCAAAATTCAGCCCAGGAGCTGCTGGAGAGGTTGGTTTCATCCTTGGTGATCCAGTGCAGAGGTTTCACTGAACTGTTTTATGTCCAACACAACAACTGGACCCATGCAGGGGCAGCCCCAGCCCACCCACAGCACCACCATGGGACACTGTGTCCAGTGTGGTCCCAAATAAACCATGCTGACACAGAACCGATGCCAATCCCTCAGGACTGCTGGCTCAGGGGTGCTTTTACTGTCTCCAAACATCAGGCTGGCCAGGAGATCCAGGAAAATGGGATAGTGGGACCAGGGATGGGCATGGGGTGATGCTGCAGCCTGGGACATGAGTGCCATCAGGATGTCCCTGCCGACTGCCTGGCAAAGTTGGGCTGTGGTGGATTGGCTCTAAAATGGGGAGATTCACCTTTGACCCAAGCTCTTGGGACACCACTGGCACGTCCGGAGATGGGCAGGTCCCGGTTGTCACTACAGCTCCCTGGCCAAAACTGTGATGCAACCTGTGGACTGTTCCCCATCACTGACAGGCACCAGGGTGAGGGGCCAACCCCAAAACCTGCCTGGCTGTGGGTTGTGGGAGCCCACAGGGGTGCAGCCCCAGTGCTTTGCTCACAGCCTGCACGTACCAAGCCGGTGACTAAAGCCGGGATCAAAGCGCCCAAATGAAGGAGCACAGTTTACATCCACCCTTTCTTTCCAGGCTGCTTTTAATTAGGGCTGATCCTCCCGCCCACGGCTCTCCGGAGCCCCGGCACCCCACGGGGTCACAATCCCCACCTGGCAGGTGGATGCCAGGTCCCAGCGCGATGCCACAGCAGGGAGAGAGCTTTTGGCAGCAGGACATCGAGCTGGAAACCTCCCTGGCCAGGCAGCACGAGGGCTGTCAGAACAGCTGAGCTACAAACGGCTGCTCAAGAGCTCCCAAATTACACCAAGAAAACACCACTTGGCAGTCACACACAATGTAATCCTGCAGGTTCCAGGGCTCACTGGATTTTTAACCTTTTTGTTTGATAAAAGCAAAAACTGGCAGCAGGAAAGGGCAAGTTTTCCTCTTTCCAGGCTGCTGAGTGAGCTCCTGCTGCAGGGTGGTGATTTCCTACTTCCCACGCATGGCTGCTCCACGGGGGACATCTACATCACCCCGACACGAGACCTGGCAAAGCATTTTCAGGGAACACGGGTGACCTTCATGTCACCCACGAGGACCTGGGATCACAGCAGGGTCAGCAAGCCCTGTCTGTAGCCACAGGCATCACTCAGCGCCTCGCAGAGGAAAAGGTGGTAGGGCTCTGGATTTCTGCAGCATCGGTTTCCAGGGTGGTACAGAACCCTTGGGCAGTGGGGGAGATGTGCCACCAGCACCCCTGTGACACAGAGATGAGGAGGGGATGTGCCACCAGCACCCCTGTGACACAGAGGCAACCGGCGGCCAGCTCGGCAGCTGCTATAATTAGAGGTAAAAGGCAATAAAAAAGATCAATACCCACGTTCTGACACGGAACAGTTCTGCTCTCACTGAAGCACCACTACAGAAACCACATCAGGATAAAGCTCCTTCAGGACAGTTTTTAGCAGTTGCTGGAGAAAAGGTCAGTTCTGGGCAGTGGATGTGACCATCAGCTGGCAAGCCTGGGGCTGGAGAGCTAAAAGCTCTAATGGAGAGCAACCAACTCTTTGCCCTGTACATCTCTGCCCACAGCACCCCTGTGACTGAGTGGATTTCCAGAGCACAAGTCCCATGAAAAGCCCAAAATGCCCTGGAAGGGTGGGAGGGAGGAGGGATCTGCTCCTGCCTGGCCGGCACGGGCTGCCCTTGGGCACACGGGGCAGCGCTGCTCCCGCCGCGATTATTTATCAGCAGTGCCCAGTGGGACGACTGAAGGAGACGCGTCCAGATGGAACCGGAATTGCCGGTTTTCTCGTGTTGCTCCCCAAACCCAACAAGCTCCGTTTCCTACCCAGCACCGTGACCCTGCGAGGTCTGAAATTCCCACCTGCCTCTGCTGGCGCTCTCCGGGGCTAAACCAGCCCAGAGGCTGAGGAAGGAACAGCAAAGCAAAGGGGCAAAGGGGAAAACATCTGCGATGAATGCACAGCTTGCAAAAGCAGAGGGGTCAGAGGAGGATTGCGGGAAGGCACTGTTATTTTTGCTGTAGCAGCAGCGAGCCCGTCACTCTGTCCATCCCTCTGCCCATCCCGTCTGAGTACTTCGTTTCCCACCAGCCATATGCCAGCCCCATCAGCACTCAACCACTGCCCGCCCCGTGCGGGCCACAGTGCTACGGACACTCCGGCCAAGCCGGACACGATGGGGCATCAACGCATTTGGGCTTTGCTTCCTTCCACTCTGCCACGCTCCGTGAGTGCAGACACCCCGACCCCGCGGATGACCCTCAGAGCCGCGGGGCAGGAGGGAACCCAGCCGCGGTGCGAAGCAGCCCTCGGTGCGGCTGGGGCCGGAGCTCGGCAGGGATGCGGAGATGCCCATTCCCGGAGCCCCCGGGCCCCGCCGCGCTCCCGCCGACACTGTAAAACTTTCCCGGTGTGCTCCCGGCCGTGTTTACCTGCGATAAGGCCCGGGAGGTGCGGGGGGCGCACCCGGGAGGAGCGGGGGCCCTGCTGCCCGCGGGGGCGGCGGCGCACCGGTGGCTAGGCGGCGGTGCCGGGGCGGGGGCGGCGGGACGGGCGGGTGCCCACGCGGGACAGTCCCGCGGCCGCGGCGGGAGGAAGCGGCGGCGCAGGTGGGGGCGGGGAGCGCGCGCCGCGCCGGCACCGGGGACGGACGGGCGGACACGGGGACGGACAGAGGGACGGCGGCCGCGCTGCCCCACCGGGGCTTCCCCGGAGCCCGGCGGGGACCCGCGCCCCCCATCCCGTCCCATTCCATCGCCCGAGAAGCCCCCGCGCCCAGCGCGCCCCGAGGCGATGCCCGGCGGAACGGGCAGGCCCACCCCCTCCCCGAGCCGGGAGCAGAACCGGGGCTAGAACCGGGACCGTAACCGCGGCCGGTCCCGCAGCACCGCCCCCCTCCCGCCGCCCTTGCCTGGCTCTTGTCGAACTGCTCCCGCTCCGCCTCCAGGCTGTGCCCCCCGCGGCGGCTCAGCACCCGAGCCGGCACGCTCTTGATGCTGTTCATGGCGGGCCGCACTCGGGGCTCCGCGCTCCCGGCTCCGCGCTCGGGGCTCCGCGCTCCGGGCAGGCACCGACCGGCGCCGCCCGCCGCCCGCCCCTCCCGGCCGCGCACTGCGCCGCGCGCCGCCGCGCCCCCGCCGGCCGCGCACGGAACTGCAGCGCCGCTCCCCCCGCCGGCAGGTGGGACCGCGCAGCCCCCGGGGCGACACGGACACCGAGATGCCACACGGACACCGAGATGCCACACGGAAACCGAGATGCCCCACGGACACGGGCACGGACACGGGCACGGGCACGGACACGGACACGGACACGGGACATGGACACGGACACGGACACGGGGTAGGGGATACATCCCTTAGCGGCCCCCGGGGGGCACCGAGCACCGAGGTGATTCCCCAGCTCAGGAAACACCAGGAACCGCCCGCACGACCGTCCCTTCTCAGTGCCCATCTTCAGCCCTCTCCCAGTGCACCTGCACACACACGCAAAGCCCATGCCGAGGCCCGGAGCTCCAACACCACCTTCCCGTTAGGGAAGTCAATGAGCGGAGCTCGCATCCACCCTGCGGAAAGGCCGCGGCTGAACAGAAGCTTTGTTGTCTTTAAATAATAATTCAGTCCAAGGATACAATAGCAAAGGGCTCCCTGGAGTATTTGAGCTGCTTCCAGAAATAAGGCTCTGAGTTTGAAGCATTTCCACACGAGCCTCAGAGTGTGGTCAATAATGCAGTTGCATTTTAAGTCAGTTAATGCTGAATAAATTAACCCAATTATTCCCCTTCCTCCCATTCCACAAATCCAGGGCAGCCCCGACACAAAATCCTAAGGCTCTGCAGATTCTTGATGCATCACTTGAGCTTACTTTTCTGTATTGATTTTAAAGCCATCATTTTAAACTCTCAAGGGGTTTAAACTCAGTGACTTCATCCAGTAACCTCAAACACATTCAAACCAGAACACGCAGCTCCCACTTGGAAGTTGCACCAATTTCTCTGAGTAGCTGCTGGACAGCTTCAGGGTGAGCATCATGGCATTATTATCATTGGCTTTTTAGGGGGAATTTTGTCATACTCACAGCAGGAGATTCTGAGGATGGAGCATGAGAAGGTTCTGTGCAGGTAGAGGAATAAATACACTGTAAAGGCTTGAGGAAACTTGGGAAGAGCTGGAGCAGCTGAGCTTCCCTCTCTGGATAACGCTGGCGAGCAACATGGAAAGAGTCTGGAGAACAGCAACTCTGGTCAGAATTGGTCACCTAATTCTGGGGCCATTAATACCTGGAGGAAAGGCTGGCACTGGGGTAATTAGAGAGAAAGCGGAAAATTATATGAAAGAGTTAACAAGAGGAATCCACCGAGTGTTGTGTTTCACTGCAATAATTGCTGGCAGTGGATGGAGCTGAGACTCCCACCCTTGGCTGCCCCCACACAGGAAAAACGCTGGCACAGGGCTGTGGGAGGGGCACTGGTGTCCCAAAGTGCTCCCAACCTGCACAGGAGTGAGCAGACCACTCGTGTCTGTGCTCAGGAGTGTCCGAAATTAGGCAGTAAATGTGCTGTTAACAGTGTGTTAAATGGGCGAGAAGGTATCACAACAAGGTATCACCTTTATTAGCTTATTGGATCTCTTAGTTAAAAAATAAATTCAAATTGTGATTAACAGCATGTCTTGCCCAATCAGCAAAGATAAATCCAGTTTGGGTGCTAAAAAGAGGTCACATCATACTTGGCTACTGCTCTACAGTGCAAACTGAGGCCATACACACCTGATTCCATAAACTTTTGTTGCAAGAACCAGTTCCTGAGTATGGAAAGTTGTTCTGCCCCTCTTGTGGGTGACAGCTTTCCCATTTCAGCAACATTGAAGGCAGTTCCTGCATACAACACTAATTGGGAACTTCCTATAAACATTATTCATCTCTCTCTACAAGGCAAGAAATCCAGAACAAAAACAATATGCTAAAAAAAAAAAAAAAAAAGCTTGGCTGTGTCATACTCTATAAATATTTCTGAGCCACCATAAAAAAACAGTTCCTATGTTGTAATAATTACACACTTCAGATTCTTAAAAAACAAGCTAGTGTTTAACCTGAGCTCTCAGCTATAAAAATAGCTTTGTTAATCTTGGCATAATTCTATGTTTTATTTCAAGATAAAATACATTCCCTCAGAGTCACATCTTTTTGCCACTTGTGAGTCTTTCAAACACTCAGGAGGACCACAGAAAAAAATGAGGTAACTTTCCATCGTAGCTGCTGGGTCGATGATCTTCAGTCCTCAGAATTACTTCTCTATTGGAAACAACTTCTTCCTCTGCAGAAAATGAAAAGATTTTTATTAAAAAGCAGGAGCATTTCCTCTGAAATATCTGAAGCAACCACACGTATGTCAATTTACTACACATGTTTTCAGACTGCAAACAGATTAAGAACACAGAGTAAAAATATAAAGAGGAAAAGGTAAACAAAGTACTTCGCAGAAAGACAACAGTCTCAGGGCCACCACTGGGGTGTTGGGAAATAAAACCTTTCCAGTTGGCTTTGGGGAAAGGAGTGATCTTTGTGCCCCAGGCCAGCCACTGAGTCACCATTTATGAGCAGTGCCACACTCTGCTGTGTCCAAAACTGAATATAGCTTTTTACTCACTGCTTTCCTCCTGAGTTCTTCAACCCCCCCCACCCAACCTCTCTCTAGAGGCACAAAACTGACTGATGAGAATGGCTAAATCACTGGCAGCTAGGGAGGAAATTACCCTAATGTTTGGCAGTGCACCTCCCCTCAAATGTGCTTCAAAGCAATTTAAAACCAAACAAACACAACCAAAATCAATTCAGTTACTTCTGTATAAGGAACTGCACAAATGTTTAGTTATTTCTGGACTTGCTCTGCTTCAGATCTAACTGATCACAGTGATTCACTGCCTTTTAACACACAAAGAAAATGAGAATTATGCATTAGCCAGTGACTCGCAGAGACGCTCATTCTTGTCATGGATCTACAGTGGATTGTGGTGCGTTTGTTCCACCAGCTCTTTCACACTTGAGGCAAATGCGACTATTTCTGTAGGCTCAGCGTGCTCTCACCACTCTGCTGCCTCAGCACGGGGCTCAGCACTTTTGGGGATTTGCTCCTGAAGCTTTGTAACATCAGTGGTTTCAGGATGCAAGTCACAGTGCTGGCTTCAGCCTATAAAACCTCCGGCTGCTTTTACCTCAGGGCTCTTTTTAGGAAAAGAAGAGCTCTCTGCACAGGAACGTTACAGCAGAGTAAGGTTTGGGATTCCAGCTACTCAGCATCCATCTCCTCCAAGTGCCCCATCAGCTGCACTCCGCAGAGCCGAAGGGTTTGGAGAGAAGACTCAGTGTCTCCAGGCTCAATGCAGAACCAGCAGAACATGAGGGTGCTGCAAACCACCCTGACTCCCCAGGGCACAGCAGGTTTGGCTGCACAGGGCAGAAACAGCTCAGGGATTGCAGATGGAATAGCCAAGAGAGAACTGAGCACCAGGTCCCCACTGGCTCGAGGCTGATCCACATGAGAAGCTCAGTGCCACACATGCCAGCTGGCTGTGGGATAACCTCCCTTTGCAGGCATGAGCTCAGGTTGTGTCAGCACTGGGAGATTTTATTTTTTTTGCCAGTTTTCTTCCTCATTGTTGCTGGTTCTTATTCAGTTTCATGTGGTGTTCAGGATTTTAACCGTATCTGGTTACTCTTTTGTCCTCAGAACCAGACAAGGTGGTGCCTATTGCAAGCATCCAATCCACAATAGAACAAATAATCAGAGAGTGAGAAATTTCCTGATTCAAAAAGAAAAAACAATCTGCTGTGGGCAAGGCTGCTTTGGATATTCTGACACAGCTGTATTCAATACAGTCTGCTTTTGGAGCTCTCAGCCCAGAAACAATATCCTAAAACAGCCCTTGGCCTTGGCACTGGAAAAAAACTTCCCAATCTCTCATTCAACAAGGTTCACATCCTTGATCCTGTTATCTGTAACACACAGAAGGGTTTTAACTACAATAAGGAGAGTGCAGGTACTGGGGAATGGAGCTGTGAGACCTGACTGCCCTGAGGATGAGGAACATGCTTGAGAAAAGTTTAATTATTTGACTACAGGAACTACTTGCTGTCTTAATATCTGTTTGCTGTTACAGTACTTACAAGAGTTTTATTGGAAATGCACTTAGAATCCTCTGCCAGGCTCATCTCAGAAATCCATAAGGTGTATTAATATTGCAGATGCATTTATAAAGAGGGAAGCAAACAAAAAAAGATCAAGCTGAGAACACCTTCATGCTCAGGGAACATCACAGAGAAAAAAAGGAAGCTTAGCATCTCTTTCTTCTGCAGCAGATAACTGCCTTCTGTGAAGAGTTTCTGCAAGTTCTGTTGTCTCCATTGTAATGTAAAAACACTACATGGAAATCAAAGGACTCAGAGTATAAAATTTCCAGAGCTGCCAAGTTCAAGCTGGTGAGCAGCAGGGGTACACTTCTTAATTCCCTCTTCTCCTCTCTCCCCCAAGCAGGGCACAGAATCCAACACGTACAAATTCCTCCTGATTAAATTCTAAAGGCTGTATTTTATATTTTTTATGTTCTAAAGCTCGGGTTAAAACAGCCCCAGGTAAGCCTGGTTTTAAGCACAGGTTAGCTGGCCTGCATAGATTAACTCAAACACGCTTGACGAGTTTTTGCCCAGAACGACTCTGAAAGCAGATCAAAGTTCTGCAGATGTGTCTCAGGATCTGCTCCTTCCACTAGTCATGAGCCAGCTATATTTTCTATCCACTAAAGCACCCATTCTGAAGGAAAAGCCAATTTCCAAGCTGAAAAATGCAGCATCAGATTCTAAAGCAGAGTCATGGGCAGCCGGAGTAGCCGAGCTGTGACGTGCCAAGCAGTGAGCAGGAGCCAGACAGCTGATGGGGCTGGGCAAGAGCCACAAGCAAGCACTGTGTTGTCGGGAGCTTTTCAGGAATCCTCCTACTCAGGAGTCTTTGCAAAAGACTAAACTGCTGCTGTCTTTGCTGCTGAATGAAATCCTGCAGAGGAACTTCTGAACAAAATATCCTTTCAGTTTATGCAAACGCTGGCACACAACCTTTACACTCTGTCAGTCAGGCCCAGCACAGCGAAGGTTTTATGGTTCAGAATGTTATAAAAATGGCTTTGTCTGCTCCTTACAGTAATGTTGTTCTGGTCAAGTTCATCCAAGGCTAAAAGGAGTGCAACTTTTTGGAGGGAGGTGATGTGTGTGAGGATGAAGATGAGGGTTCAGCACGGCCCTGAAACCAGGAGCTTAAATCCTCCCTTTGGGATATACACCAGCACAAGTGTACTCATTTCTAGGGACAAATGGTACAATGTCCTTGTCAAACACAGCAGAAATTCTTATGGATATTTATCCAGCAAACAAGTGACCCTTTCTCTGATTACTTCTACTGCCCAAATACTCAACAGGAACTTTATCAGCACTCGTGCTCATAAAATAAACTGCAATGACAGCTACATACAGGTTCTTTTCTTTGACCACTGAATATATTCTCTGACCCTGCAATGAAGGAGCTAAAACTCTTAACCCACAAAAACTTTAAATTTATTTAAGCTGAGTTTCTGGTTTAAATTAATACCCAAAACTATCCTACATACCACCTATTCCCTATACTGCCCTCCTTTCCATGAATATATTAATAAACTAGTTCTGACTGTGAGTCTCTGGGACAGCAGAGCAGTGAGTGTGTGCTGAGCCTGACGAATCATCTCATTTGCTTAAAGTGAGAAAGAATCAGTGTTCAATTTTTTCTAGACCTCCTACAGCTTGCCCCAAAATGACTTCTTCCTTCCATCTGTTTAGACACATGCAGAAGTCAAATCCTGTCATGACCTTGAGCAGCCAGACAAAATCTTATAAAAACTTCAAGCACTAAGGCATGCAGGAATTGTCTCTTCATAACCAATTCCTCTTTGTGCTTTGCTAATGCAGTGCAAGCCAAGCATAAGGGAAGGATGTTCCCAATCAGTATTCCTGAGCACCTCACCCTAGTCCTGGGAGAGCAATCTGTACCTTATTCATGTTGATGGGGTTGGGAATGCAGGAAGGGCTTGCGTGGAGAAGGTTGAGCTCCAGATCAACTAGCATCTGTCGTGACTGGGCCAATGAGCTCTCCAGCCTCCTGAACAGGGAATTGGTGTCCTGCAGGACACAGAGAGGGAGCCAAAGTTATGGAAGGGTCTTTTTTGGAGTATTTCAAAGAATCATAACACACCAAGAATCAGCATTTTGATTTTCAGAAATGTTTCTGTTCAAAATACTGCAATGTATCAGACTCTGTCTAACTGCTGGTGTTTCTGGTGAACACACAGCTCTTTCCTAGTGTCATTTTTAACAGATTTTCACATGTGTGTATATGGAGCACACACAGGAGAGGTACTTCAGGGATAAAGGAGAGAATAAAAACGCTAGAAAGAGGGAAAACCAAGCAGAACAGGAAAGAAACAATGTCCAACAGCTCCTGATAACTGTATCCATGTGTACTCAGATATTTAGTGGAATTACGAGTCAGCCAGCATCCTTTTTCCTGAAGCTTTTAATTCCAAAACATTTTTAATTTTTTAAAAACTCATTTATATTTAAGCTGTCCAAGACATACTGAGACAACAAGGAGATACTTTTAAAATATGCTACCATCTTTACCATAAGCCTGCTGCCCCCATCATTTGAGTCCCCACTTCTTCCATGCCGTGAGACATTTCCATTCCTACCACCGCTCATAATTCCCCATAACTCCCCTTAAAATCAGTCAAGGATGTTGTGCAATAAGATACTGACTGTGTTCATGTAGTTTATGTTTGTTGGTTTAGTCACTGCCAGGTCACTGATGTCCAGAGGGGTGTCTTCACCAGACAAGTTCCCGGAACTTTGAGTCATGTCGCTCTTCTGAGTGGATGTCAAGCGAGGAGAAGCCAAGCGGTAGGAATTCAGATCCACATTTTCTGCACTGTTAAAAAAAAAAATTTAGACGTTGGTAGAAACAGTACCACCATCCTTTTTAAACTTTCAAGGGAAATTTATAGGACAACATGATTAACTGTGGGCCCTGAGCCAAGGAAACCAAGAAGCTTGGGAGATTACCCTGCTCCTCAGAGCATTCCCATGTTTAACAGCTTCCCTAGATCAGTTTCATCCTCTGAGGACAAGGGTTTGACTTTCAACCAGTCTCAACCAGCTCCATAAGCATGTGCTTCAGTGTGTATTTAACCTTGCAAAGAGCACGAGAAGGGCAAT
The DNA here is from genome assembly GCA_024500445.1 of Entomyzon cyanotis. Classification (NCBI taxonomy): domain Eukaryota; kingdom Metazoa; phylum Chordata; class Aves; order Passeriformes; family Meliphagidae; genus Entomyzon; species Entomyzon cyanotis. The sequence goes on from JAKEPQ010000852.1 coordinate 2,586,277, forward strand.
ACTTTGTTCTTCCCAATACTCTGCTACTTGCTCTTCTCTCACACCCAACTCCCTTTTTGGTTTTAATCAACCATTAGGCAAATTAATAGTTGTAGGTATGTATTTCAAGGGAATTTCACAATGTTTTACAGTCATCATCTCACTTCAGAGATCACAGGAGAGCTTACCCAAAGAGGCTTGAGTTTATTTATTTTTAAATGCAGGAGCAAACTGTATTTATCAGCTTCTGAACATAGCAGAAGCAAAGTACTAGCCCTGCCTGGATTGGCAAATAATGAAAAAATATGTGTATTTTAAAGAAAATACTATCTTTGAATTGATAATATTTCATTAGATATTCTTTAGATACTTATTTTGGTGTAACAATGCATTCCATACCTGGGCAAGACTAAAATAGGTATATTTTTAAATGACATTCAATCTAGGAAAAACCCTCATGAGAGTCCAGCTCACAAGTGTCTGCTGTGTCCCATTTCACTTCTCCCATAAAACACTGGGATAACACAGGCTCTCTTTTAAGAGAGAAAAGTCTGTGTGCTTCTGACAAGGAAAGGTTCTGTGGAGACGTGAGGGAACAAGCTGCAGCAGCTTGAAACAGGGAGGTGAGGAGATGAGGTGAGCATGGCCTGTCCTGGAGAACACACAGGATGGGAGGGAAAGGGAAACAGGTTTGATTTTGGGGTAGGGGAATGGCTGGGGAATGGGTGGCTTAGTCCAGCCTGAGCAGACTGAACGAGTACCTGCTGATGCTCCATCTTTAAAATGAGAACTGAGATAAAAATCCAAAGGCAGCAAATGTTGGCCCAACATAAATGAAGTCACCAAGTCAGAGCACACAGAAATTATTCCTGCACTCTGGGATTTCACAATCCCCTTTGCTGTTGGGGAAGGTATTTGACTGTTAACAGCCTCCTTGTTGGCTGTTCCAGAATTCAGGAACTCATGGCAAAAATATTTGCTGGGCTGACAGGGAGGTGCCAGCACCCTTCCCTAAACACAAACTACACCATCAGCACTATGAAAGCAGCAATGGAAAACTGGAGGATCCAGATTCAAGTCCCAGGAGGAATGTTGTGTTTGGTCTCTGCCATTAATCCCTTCACAGAAGCAATACTCCTGCCTTCCTCCCATTTACGGGCGAGGATTTATGGCCTGGCAAATCCGAGTCAGCAGAGGCTGGAGAACAGACAGTCAGGGATTTGCACTGAGTCAATCCATCTCCAATTAGCAGGGCCCCAGGACCAAATGTGGGCATCAAGAAAACTGGATAGCTCAGCAGCAAATCCCAAATGGGTAGCACAGCACCCCCCTCACTGCAGGATACCTGTTCTAGCTGCATTGCCCAGGTTGAATTTGTTCCTTTTGCCTTAAAATTCACTCAAGGACAAGACAAATAGGACAAGACAAAAAGTGAAAGCAGCTTTCATGATCCAGCCTCAAAAGGGATTTGGAGGGATGGCAGTGTGTCATTGGTGCTGCTGGGGGAGTAGATAAGAAAGGTCAGGGTAGACAGAAGGGGAGTGGAGTCTTTTCAATGATTTATAGGCAGTGGAAATCAGAGAGAGCCCACATGGCGTGTGAAGCTCAGCTAAGGCATGTGGGAATGTGCCAGGACAGCATTCTTTTTCAATGGCTGCCCATTCACCTTGTTTCTGAACAGGTTTGTCTCACTGCAGCAACAATTTCTACAGTATTTCTGATTCAAAAGCCACACAGAATGAAAGCATCCATACATCAGATCTTTCCACTCCATAACATTAATCTGTTTGGATGCTGGGCAGACTTGCTGGCAAACACTGTTAGCAGGTTTAAACAGCTGTTCATTTACTGTGCTTGTCAAACTACCAGCTGGAAGGATCCTCCTCTGGCTAAAAGGCAGCTCTGAAATCACTGTGAAACTTCAGAAATCCTTCTAAAATAGAGCTGGTAAACAATTTTTTTTAAAGGAAATAGAGGAACCAACAGAACAAATCCACAGCAAGACCCAGCTCTGAATGCCTTTGCTTGTGCAGGCACAAAGCCACTTTTGTAAATGCAGAGCAGCATTTTTATCTCGGAGACACTCCAACACCACTGAGACACCTGAGTCTTCTTCTGACACTTCTCAGCTTTAGAAACCCCATTCTGCTCATCCCCAACCATGTCCTTTTGCTCCCACAGCACAAACAGAGGGATAGAGTCCCATAGAGACCTGGAGAGTGGACAGATTGCTGTTCTTTAAATCTTGCCATCGCATTTCTTGCCCTGACAGAGGCAGCAGCCTGTGCTCAGAGCTGTGTCCTACATTCTTGCCCAGCCACGGTGTGATTTCTCAACAGACATAACACAGTCACTAAAGCATCACACAAAACCTGGATCTGTTTCTTGCCTCACAGAAACATCACTGTACAAGCCCAACTCTGGTCAGAATATATTTTACTCACCAGAGTTACAAGCAACATCTGGGATTTTAAAAAATCATAAGATTTTTCTCAATTAGTTTATTTGGCTAAGTTATATGTTATTGCAGCTTCTCCTGCCCACACAGCTCTTGGGGATAAGAGATGAGAAAAAAATAAATGCATAAAAATAGAATCATGATACTTTAAGAGCTATTTTTATTTTAAAATTGTTACTTTACAAGTTGGAAGACTAATTTTAAAACAGCACTTACTTTAAACATAGCTTGAGATAATATTAAGAGCTTATACACCTAAGTTTCTACATAACTCTAGCTTATACTTATTTCTTAAAGGCAACAAACTCATAACCTTTTGGAGCAGGTACATTTCATCTTTTGTGCAGTCTCGAAACAGCTGTGATCTTTTCCACGGCATCTATCTCCACCTTTTTTTTTGGGTTTGAAAATCTCCAACCATTCCAGATCTGATAGTGGCTTCCATCGATCATCTTTATTTACGATGAAGTTATTAATACCGGAATCAGATTCAGACTGGCAAGTCACAGGAGTCTCACTGCTTTTTTGGCCAGATTCAATTTCAGATCTCTCTTCCCAGGTCATGTTTTCATTACCATTTTGGTCAGACGTGATGTTGCTCTGGAGCAAAGTGCTTTGCAAATCTACATTGTTAAGCCAGTGCTCATATGGAATTACAGACATCTCAAAGGGTTTTCGGTCTCTGCTTTCCACTCCATTCTCTCCAATTTCCCTGTTTCTCAATGGCTTTGTGTTGTTTGCCTCATGGAATTTTTCACTGTCTAGCTCATCAGAGCTTGATGCAACATCCTGCTTTTCTCCTTCTTCCGCAGAGACAGCCAAGCCTTTCACAACTTTTTGACACCGGTTTAAGAACGCTGAGGTAGTTTCCTCCAAGTCTGATGCACTCAGTAACTGTCTATTATCTACTTCACACATCTCAGGGGTGGGTTTTACCCTACTTTCTGGAACTGGTGCAGTTCCACACTCCTCGTACATCCTGTGGCTGCCCTCAGTCCTACCCATGTCTGTGTCGCTGGGGCTTTCAGAGGCAGAGAATGTCGCCCCTGAGCTACAACGGCACAACAAAAGCAAGTCAGAAACACTGCAGGTAAAGAGCATCCCCCAGTGCACTCCTAAAGCTCTACATGAACAGAGGCTGCTGCCAGGGCTCTGTGGTAGCTCATACAGCACCAGGCAGCTCTATCCTGCCAAAACCCCACAGAAGATCTGCCCAGATTTGGCTGTTACTTTTCAAAATCAGTCTGAGAGTTCCCTCATGTTTTATACAGTGTGGCGATTCTGTCTGAACCTCCAGGGTGTGCACTAATTCCCTAAGTTTACTCCCTAAAATAAACTTTGCTCTTTAAACAAAAGTAGTAGGGAGCCAGATTAACACCCCTACCACCAGACTATTTCACTTTCTAAAAAAATCATGAGCTGCCTGGCCTGCTACAACACTTGGTCTGTGACTGATGTTTATGGTCTCTGCTGACCAAATAAAAAACAAAGTACTGACAGCTTCACTGGATGTTTGTGGTTGAGTCCAGCAAAGACATCCTGACCCAGCACACACCTCTGTTAGGATGTTAGTTGGGACTGAACAGTGAAGTCTCTCTTTGAGGACAAACCATTTAATAAAAAAACATTTTAAAATGCCTTTACCTCCTTCCACTTGCTGGCTTTTCATGTGTTTGCCTTGAGTCCTGGGAGCTCTCCAAGTTGACATGAAGGAAATGTAAGTCCCGCTGCTGTTTTACACAAACCTGTTAGAGACAGTGATGGGCATTAGTGAAAAACTGGAGTGCAGGAACATCATCATCAGGTGATGATCATTGCTTGTCTTCCAAAAACATCCTCAAAATGCTTTTATAAACCGATACCTCTAGTCAAACTATTGACAGAGATTTCCAAATTGAAAAGGACATCTCTGCATCTATTTAGGAAAATAACATTTTGTAGCAATAAGCAGGATTTCTATTAGAAAACTGCAGTATGCTCCTAAGATGGAACCACACTGAACCATAAATAAAATATCATTACTATTACCTGATAGTTAATACAATGTTGTTATTATGTTGTTCATAGTTACAGAATTACAGGACACGGATGATGCTCATGGGACTTGGCTTTCACTGCAGGGGATTTTTTTGTGCAGCTAATGGAGAAGGTAACATACTGTTCAATTATTTGCAATTTAAAAAATGGAACATGCCTTGAGAACCTCAGCTGAGAGCAGGTGGACACACAGAGTTTAAGTCTTGAAAAACAGATCTGTCAGGACACCATGTCCCTTACACTGCTGAGCTCACCTTGGGCAGGTGTGTAATCCCAATCCTGCTGCCCTTCTTGTGACTTCCAGGAAGCACCACAGGCTTTTCAGCTTAACCCCAAATGAAATAAACCAAAATTCGACAGGGATCCCAGCAAGGCATATACAGATTTTTTTTCCATAATATCTAGATCTAACTATTTTACACTATTCCACGCAGGTCTGATATTACTGAAAATGCTTTTCTAACCTCAGAGCAGAAACACAATCAGGGCTGTACCTGTTGCAAACTGGACAATTCTTTTTCCATCCGCACTTGCTTAGATTTGGCAAACCGATAAAGTTGATCCTTTCTCTGTGCTTCTTCCACTGTTTCAAAACAAAATAATTTTTTTAATTACTTCAGGTGAATAGACACAAAGCATGTGCACTTGCTAATAATGTATAGAAGATGGTACTGAAACAAAAACATTTTCTTAAGATCAATGGGATCTGTTTCTCCTCCAGAAAAAAAGAGTACTAAGCCCACAAGACAACTAAAAAATAAAGTGTTTTCCTTGGACTTTTCCTCAGCACCTGGCTTCATTTTACAAACACCAATACTGTGCTTCATTGACTGATTTATTTAACTTTTTCATAAAGGAAAGGAAAAGAGAAAAGGGAAAGGGAAAAGGGAAAAAAAAAGGAAAGGACAAGGGAAATTCAGTTAATTAATTCTGATTCATGCAAGTACAGGGAAGTGCTGAGAAATAATTCCAAATTCTATTGGTTTTCAAATAATGAGATATGGGACCAATATCTGGCAAAGGCAATAGCAGACTAAGAATGATAGGCAAAGAAATTATCTCACAGCAGAGGACACCTTTGGCCACCTAATCTTTCAAGGTCTCTATGGTTATCCCCAAGAATATTGCAGTAACCTTTCCTATCCACTGCAGCACCGAGATGTTCTTCCACCCAAAGCAAAGGCATTATGGAGAGCAAGATGCAATTTACCAAGGCCTGCATATTAAACCAGCCTAAACCAAACCCAGCACCTAAAGAAACAGAGAAGAAAAAGGCTCAAAATTTTCAGGAGAGAATCCCCTGAGCCACTTACTCCTCCCTGTGTAATCACTTTGGTGAACTTTGTGCTTTCAGAAGATTTTATAAAGTGTCCCTGCAGAAGCCCCAGATATTGTTTCCATAGTGGAATGGCACACGAGGGATATACTTTTATTAAACTGCAAAGAAGGTAGATAACAAACAGCCTCCTTCACAGATAGCAGTGAATTACTGCCTAGAAGTCTCTGAGGTGTTGAAAGCTAAGGCATGAAAGGCCAACTGCCCACCTTACCTGCCAGTAGAAGCTCACTCCTCAAGCAGCCATTTTCGTGTTTCAGGTGACTGATTTCCTCCTGGTGCTTGCTGGTTTCCTTCATCTTTTCAGAGAGGACATCTGTAAAACAAAGTGTAACATTTCCCAGGGTGAAAAGGAATCATGCTGGTCTACCCTAAATTAGGTGCCCAGTATAAACATTTACCTTTCATCCTATTTACTTGAAACAAGACATCATTCAGTGTCAGTTTGAGGTCTTGCTGTTCCCTGTTGCGACTGAATTCCTCCAACTTTGCCGTACGCAATGCACCTTCCAGTGATTTAAATTTAGATGTAACCTCAGTAATCTGATCAGTTGTTTCAAGTAAGGCCTTGTCCTGAGACAGGAAATAGAATGAATTATTATTTTTTATATCATGAATGGGTTTTGACAAGACAACAGTACATCCCACTGCAGTAGTTAAAGGGATCCAGAGACTTCCTTCTGAGCTTCTGAGGAAAAAAAACCCCAAAATTAAAGCTTGGAAACAAGCTTATCTATGAAAATAAATCAGTTTACTGCTGTCAACTTTTCCCTTCTCAGACAAGCCTAAGAATTAACCATGAGGGAGATCACCAGTGCCACAAGCCTCATGGCACAGTCAGCAACAACTGCACTGCAGTTTGACCACATTTAGTGCCCATGAGATGACAGATGTTACAGATGTTACCTTCAGTTGAAGCATATTGAGAAGTTCCTGTTCCCTTGCTTGCAGCTGGCCTGTCTTAGCAGACAGTTCTAAAATTGAGCAGTGGAGACTCTGATTTTTCTCCTAAGGAACAGAAATAAGCATTAGCTATTACATCAGCGATGCAGAGTTATTACTTTTTTTCAAGTAAATGCATCCACAATGTTATTTAAACATCATGAATGGCAATGTGGGATCCTGAGCAAGATGGAGAAAAGACAACTGGAGTAAAAATTGTTCCCCAAATGGCTCGTGATCAAGGGTTTTAATACCCTGCATGTCTTAGTTTTGGAATGTTACAATTCATCACAGGCATCCTGTACATGAATGGACTGCAAAACCAGACCATTACTCAACCCCTACCTCCAGGGCCTGGCAGTGAACAGATGAATCCGTTACTTTCTGAGTGAGCTCTTTAAACTTCTGTTGTGTGTTTTGAAGTGTTATCTTACTGTCATTCTGCTGGGATTCTAAAAACTTTAACTTTTTGGTCAGTGATTTTATAATTGCATTTCTCTCATTCAGCTCACCTGAAAAGGAAGGAGGCAAGGTTATCTGTGAGAAAACAGCTCAGAGGCTGTCACATAATTTCTTAAATCTGAGAGATAATTTTACCCAGTGTTTTAAAATCACACAATTCAGAACTGGATGTTTGTGTTGCACATTCTGAAGGAGGATTCCCTGGCTAACCAGGTCAAATGGAACAGGAACTGCATGGTGAGCTCTGTACTGAGACTGCTCAGAGCCACCAGGTGTTTCACTGGGTGGTTTGTGTTTGCTCAGAGCTGTGCTGCAGAACCTCAGGGCACAGGGCTCTGCAACTCACCAGTAGGTTGCAAATCTTTCTCTTCCCCCACACTGATTTAATCAGATTACTTTTTGAAGAATTCACAGAAGCAATTTACACATTCAAAGGAGAACGAGTTATCTGATCATCACACCCCCTTCAAGATCAGATCACTTCAGCACCATTGTGGAAGTTTAGATCTCAGAAAAAGACAACAAAATTTGAAGGCTGATGTGTACAAAATGGTTCCTTCTATAATTCAAAACTGTTATTGAGGGGTCAAAGCACCTGAAACACACTTACAAGACCAAGATCTTATTCTTTACATCACAACACTTACTGGTTAGTGAGCTGCACCGTTCTGCTAAAGCCAGTATTTTCTGGCGATCATCTTCCCAGGCCTGAATGTGTCTCTCATGCACTGCCACCATGTCATTTAGCTCCCTGTCACGATCCTTCAGTTCCGCAATTAAAAGGTTGAGTTCTTGTCTCTGTCTCCTAATTATGCTGTTCTTGTTTTCTGGGCTAAAAGCCTATAAAAGGTGAGACACGGAATGCATTTCAACACAAGGAAGTGACAAATTCTCTCATAATAAACTCGAGGGCTTTATTTTAAGTTGAGCTATTTTATATTATAAATAGAGATCACTCCAAAAAGTTCCTTATGCTCTGGTACCACCTGCGGCCCTTGACTGAAGTCCTTTGCAGAACAAGGTGGTACCACCCGTGGTCCATGACTCAAATCGACAGCAGCACAGTGACAGCAGCACTCCTACCGAAAATGGAGCGGATTGCTAACGGCACTTTGGTGTTTTACCTGGGGCGAAGCAGAAGGCAGCAGTGATGAACTCATAGGGGACGGGGGGGCAGAGCGCTGCCAGGCAGTGGAACCGGGAATACTTCAAGGATGTCACGTTGCGCATGGAGGCTCCCTCGCTCAGTACTCCCGTTATCCGCCGACCCTGGGGGGCACAAGCGGAGTTATCCGGAGCGGGGCGGGGGTAGCCCTGCGGCCTCCCGCAGGCCTGAGGAGCCCGGCGGTACACCGGCGGTACACCGCGGGGAGCGGCCCCTCTGCCCGGGCAGGCCTGCACGTCGCCCCCGCTGAACCGCCCGGCTGTCCGCCCCTTCCGAAACCCGAGGTCCTCCTGTGCCCCCCGCGCCACCGCCCCTGCCCGTTACGCCCCATTACCCCCCGTTACCGCCGGCAGCCCCCAACCCACCGGCCCCGCCCGCCGTTAGCTGAAGCTCCGCCCCCGCTACAGGGGACGCCGGTTCGAGTCCCGGGGCTGCCGGTTCGAATCCCTCACCAACCGGTTCGAGTCCCGCGGCCGCTTCACCCGGAGCTCTCTCTAACCCGAAGCTGCTAGAAAAATGTGATAATTAATAACGTTGTTAATAGCGGATGAGTAAGAACCTGGCAGGATGTTACGGGTTGGAGGCAACCTCTCTGTTCAGGGTTAAATGGGAGGACTACAGAGATACAGTCAGCTCTCGAAATACACTATTTCCAACTACAGGGATAGTTATCTCACCAGATACATCCATGGTTTATAAATAGAAATCACTGAGAAAAGCAACTTTACAGGCAGAGAAAAGAGCGTCTGACACATCACCCCCTTGGCTTTCCACTCACCGAGGTTCTGCAGTGACAGGAGCACATCCCTTCCAGGCCTCTGCCACCAGGGAGCATTTATTGTTATTAAATGGAGCAGTGAAACAAAAAGCACCAAATGGACGCTCGAGGCTGTTTGTGGGAGTACAGAGAGCAGAGCTGGCACCCCAGCTCACCTGCTAACATGGTCTGTGGAATAGTGCTCACTATTAATTTGTGTTCATTACTACCATTCCTGAATGAGCAGCACGATAAAAGCATAAAGCCATTGTATTACCTCACCTAGAAGTCCAGCAGGGTTAGGAGACCTTTGGAATGATGAAAATAGGAGGAATTTATAAGTAATATTCATATATTTCTCAGTGTTTCCAGTTAATAAAATAACTCAGTTGGCAGGGACATACAACGATCAGCCCAACTTTCTGACTTCAGGATCCACTGTCTTCTTCATTGTTAACAAACCTTTAGAATGTTTGTTCCATTATGATTTCTAAAATTCTCTGCAGGTAAATGAGAGGTAAAAGTATCTACATCAGCCACATGCCTTATTCACTTAAGCTCAGCAGAAAGGACAGCAGATGAAAAACAAACTTTTAATGACTTAAATTCTTATTTTCCCTTAAGACAGAGGAAAGTGAATGTAAAAAAACCCAGAAACTACATTCAGTGAGGAACAGTAATTTTATTTAAATCTACTTCATGCGTAAGCATGGTAGAACCCTAGTTTAACTTTGGCAAATATCACAAAAAAACCCCAAAAACAAAAAAACAAGCAGCCTATACAGAACAGTGAAAATGCCAAGGATACGGGTTCTCCACAGTTTCACTGTAGAGCAAATGGATTTAGAAGCCTCACTTTTGCTATATCATTTATAACCATATAATTAAATAAAGATAGTCTTTCACTATCATTTCTTGACTTCTCCAAGATCTTCAATGCTGTCATCATCCACCTAGGGAGAAAAAGCCCAAACACAGCAAATTAAATATTTTCTTTTTACATGCCTCTTTCAATATGTAGCCCTGTAAATGCAGTGAAGTGTGGGAGAAGTGAACAGCACTACTCTCTGCTGTAAATTCTGTGTGAGTTATGTGTGATTACAGTACATGTAGGGCCTGCAGGGCTTGGAATAAAGACTGGCCTCTGGAGTTAAACCATAAAGAATTCCACTTGGGAAATGCCAGGACAAGGGAGAGTCGGAGAAAGCACTTGCAATTACAGCTCTCAGCTGTCAATTTCAGTCCAAACCAAACTAGCTGATCGCTTCTTCTGAAGCACAAGTGTGTGGGATTTGGGTTTTTTTGTTTGTTTTAATTTTGCAGTATTTTAAGAGGTGTTGAAAAACAGGATGGCAGTGTAAGAATAGTTAGACAGTCACTGTCAAGAAAAGGTCACGAAGAAGCCATAGATATTTGACAGCTGGATTTATTCTGAGAAGCCTCCCTCACTATAGGGCGGGAATACAGCTGGTCTTTTATTTTTGTGCACCAATTTGTCCTGCCAAAGATGAAATCCTTTCCTGAAACAGTTGAAAAGTCACAGGCTAGTGTGGAAAAGTGTGTGTCTTCCTGACAGAAGAAAGGGTTTATTACCTCAGGCCACTTCTCCTGGATGACATCAATAATGTCATCTGTAAAATCCCCCTGAATGATGATCTCATCTTCTCCTGTTACTGAGGCACCGCAGGAAAATTTCTGAGCAAAAAACCTTTGTGCTTCCTTAAGGTCGATTTCTGCCCAGGGGAAAATAGACAACTTAAGTACAGTCATTGTCATAAAAGTATTTTCTCAAGTTTAAAGCCAAAATCTGGTTTTAACTGTTGAAAAAGCAGTGGCACTTCATAGCTGAAGCTTTGCTAGAGTTTCCATTGAAAACCAAGTCTGTTGTTTACACCCAAAACATCTGATATAGCAAATGCTTCAAGCTAGAAATTGCTGAATGTCCTCTACACGTTCTGTTGATGTGAGTCTGCGCCCTGTTTCAAAAAACCTGCAGCCTTATTTATCTGAAAAAACATGGCAATAAGTACCTTAACAATTTATCCCTGTGGGAAGTCAGCGTACCTTTGACATGCTTTGGAACTGCTAAAAAGCATCTGGAAGCAGATCCATCAATGGAATATAGTCAGAAGAAATATGAGGTTAAATGCAGGTACATCCAATACCAGGAAAACCAAAACTCACCAAACGTTGCGAGGCCACACACTCTTGTGACATATTTTTTCTTTGCTCTGGGAATTTTAGCTATTGTAACTTTCTGTGGTACAGTCTTCTTTTTCTGTTTTATCTGACCTCTTCCACCTTTAAAACAGAGCGTAACATTACATGATTAGTTAAATGATGTCATGGTTCAGCAAAGGAAAAAGCACAGAAAGTCAGATTTCGTACCTATACACAAAAAAACTGTTACATCCCCAACTGTTCCAGTAAACAAGAATATATTTTGCACATTGTCTCAGGTTTACTATTATTTAAGAAAGATCCCATGTCATCAAAGCTCAGTATTACGGAAAATAACAATATATACATATCAAATGTGCATTCAAGCAGCGGTTGACCCCACTACAATAAGCAAAAACGGGCTTTTCCCCACACTTTACCAATCCCTGTGTTTGGTCTACAGTTACATTGTTCTTTGGGTGTATAATAAATTCATAAATTTTGTGGAAATAAATTTTTCTTTGATGCTTCCCACAAGTATTTTAACATCCTCAGTATTTGTGTCCACGGCAAAACAAGCTGCTCATGCCCATTTGCTGGGGCCACAAGGCCATGCTTCCCTCAGGCTGCTGGGTTAAACAGCAGATCAAGTTCTGGGTACCTGTGCACGACCCCAGGATGAACCATGCATGGATATGTGATCCAGCAGCAAACCCCACACCTCTGACACCAGCCAGCCACAGCAGCTTACTGCCCAACTCCACATCATTTAACACCACCTTTCCTACTGCCTGTTTCTAGGCCAGCATGTGGGAACACTCCCCACATCAGGCGTTTATGAGTCGGAGTAAAGAATGCAAAAGATACATTCCACTCATTAGGATTCTTAAGCCAGATTAAGATCTTGGCTAACTTGGTGTATAGTCATCAAATTATTCCCAGTAACTGAAGTTTCAGGTTTCTGAGCCTTCTCAGCATGAAAACCTAAAGAATTTATGACAAGCAAACCAACGCCTGCAACTGGTTCTTTTTTTAACATGCAGCACTTTCAATTCTGTTTTATTATAAACTGGTGTCTGATAATTTTAAGACAGTAAATTTCTGCCTTAAGTTTTCCTCAGTAAGTTTCTGCAGTGTCTTATGAAGTTTGTGCTTGTTTTCCCTCACACTCTTCTGGTCAGTCTTACACCATCCTACTTCACACCATAAGTTTTCATGAAACTTTAGGTTCCAGGAGAAAAAAAATCACTAAATATTTTAGACCTTCCTATTTGAGAACCAGACTGAAAACTAATCCTCCCATCCCCCACAACAAATTAATGTTGAAAGAAAATGTCCTGAAATCTCTGGGAAAAAGAACAGAGTTACAGAACATCAAATACTGTTGTCACTGCACACTGCCTACTGAGAAGGTAAATTAAACCGGTTACCAAGATACAAAAATAAAACAAAAATATATGTGGCATAGAATATGAATCTTACTGGGTATTAACCACAATTTCTGGAGCACTGCACACAACTGACATTGCACAGGCAAATGCATATTAACAGCTCCAGCACTCTGATTTATGGTGGAAAGTATGTTAATTAATTCAGCAGCAAGAACTCCAACGATCAAAGATAAAAGTGTGTTTAAATTGTTCCACAAAACTTTGTCTCTCCCAAAGTTGGGTTTTGAAAATGTTTTTTTATTAGTACTGCTGGGAAGCGACACAGCTGCTAATGGAGACACAGGTAATAGATTTAAAAGCATAAAACCAAATCCTGTTCTGTGAATACAGGGAGGTGGAAGGAACAAAGGCAAAAGCAGAGTCATGAGGCATTAACAGAGGGAAGCAGCCTTTGTTCCACTCTGCAAGCAGCCCATAAAATGCTGCTCAACAGGGCAGAGTATTCTGGGAGAAATGCCAGTTGATTTCAGGTTGGGAAGAATTGTTCCCTGGCTAAGTGTGATAGCAGTGACAGGAACAATAGGGAACAGGATGCAGCTCACCTTTCCCCGTCTATCCCTCCTGTCCAACATTTCCATTGGCACAGATCACAGAGCTAACTCTGCTGCTGCCATGGGGAGGAAGATATTCCCCATCTTCTGTGCAGAACTAACTACCAAAATGCAAGGAATTAATGCCCTGCTCCAGACCAACAGGTGAGAAAGGGATGCCCCAAACTGCTTTTAAATCAGTACCACAGTCAACTATTTAGACCTTGCCTCTCTTTTGCTTCTTCTTCTCCTCTTCTTCTCCTCCTCCCACATTTCCTTGGCCTTCTCCAACCCCAGCTTCCTGTTTAGGTGAATTTTCTTAAATGCATCAGAAAGGAGTGATGAAAAAAAAAAAAGAACAAAATTAGTGGTCAGACACCCACAGCCCTACAGGAACAGAAGTAGGGTACAGTGATATTTTGCTATATCAGTAAACTATGCTGAAGTGCAGCAGCCCCTTGTCTGAGGCATGTTGCATCTTCATTACAGTATTTAATCAAATCAGACTCCAGAAAAGCCTTAGCTCAAAGGTACAGTCACAATTTCAATAAAGGCTCTTGTACAGAGAGACAGAAATTAATGATAATGTTAATACTGAAATTCCAAATGCGAATAAAGAAGTTCCCCATTATTAATGATCCATCCATCCATTGTAGACTGGACAGATATAAAATCCAATAAACTAACTTTGATGGGAAACAAGTGCATGCATGACTGCTCATGGTAGGAACCTTAAGCTCAAATATTGTTAATGAAACTACACATTGATTATTTAGTGTTTCCTGACATTACAAAACATATTTCACAGCATCCAAAGCATTAACTTTCACATGATACAGGAGGAAAAGGAAAAAGATAAGAACTGGACAAGCTCAAATATTTCTAAATATGTTCAAGGACACATAACAGAAATTATTCTTACCTACTGTAAGTTTTGCAAACTCATCTGGAAAATTCTTTTCTAACCATTGTCTGCATTTAGTCACATCAGGCATGTATTCACAGTACTAGAGAAAAGCCGTATGAATGTTTTTAGTGGAGGAATGACAAAATACATCACAAATATACCAAAATAGGACATAAAAGGACAGAAGGCAATTTGGACAACAAAAAATTAACTCACCTCTGTTGGCAACGAACAGACTGGTGAAAGAAGGGAAAAGAAAAACAGATTACAAAAGGAATTTTTTACTTTGCCTTTTTACTTACAGCCTTAGTAATTAAATTCCAAATGGTGTTTTTAAGTCAGGGATGACTTATTACATAACTGGTTATAACCACACACTGACTCAAAAACATTACTTTATTGTTGCCACTCCACATTTTAACTCCTCTCTCATTAGACCTGTGCTTACATGCTCCGCATTAGGATAAAACCATCACAGCAAGAGCTGCCAGTCATTGAGGGGAGGGGAGGACATGCCCAAGGCTGGGAAAAGCTACAGTGGTGGAAAAACACCACTTCTACCTGAGGCAAAAGATACATGGAACAAAGTACCACATGGCTTGGTCAGCTTCCCTTTTTCCAAGAGCTGCCAGTGTCCCAAAGAGGGGCTCAGCCCCACAACCACCCAAACCAACTGTGCAGACCTTCACACACAACATGGCTATTTCCTAATCTCCTGCCACTGTATTCCAACCTGAAGCCAAATGACATTCCTATCTAAAAACACACTTGTCAAGATTATTTACTTCCCTTCAAATTTCACCCACATAAGTACAAGTGTAATGAGCAAATACTCCTAAACACAGTGCAACAACTAATTTTACGTTTTCCATTTCTTACTGTCATACTAATGCTCAGAAGCCTTTTCTGTGCTAATGGCTTTACTGGCTTCCTGCAGGAAGAGATCTCTGCTCCCATTCCCTTCACACCCAGGAAGCTCTCAGCACTTGCCTCCGCAGTAGAGGACCCGGAGGGGGTAATCGGCATCAGACCTGGCACCACTCCTGCTGTCCCCTCTGCAGTCAGGGACCACCGGCTCAGCGACATCTGTGGCCATGTCACAAGCCTGGAGGTCACAGGGTGAAAGAATCAGGACCCAAGGTCTGCGCTGGGTTAGTCACATCCCTCCCAACTCAACCAGAATCCCAGAGGAAATAGGTACAAGTGTCAAAAGAGCATGAGAGATCAGGGAGAAGAAATCAGGAGTTAAAAATAATGAAAACATAGGGAAAACGGCTACAAAGGACACCAAGCATTACTGGAATTCTAGCACGTAAGGGGAAAGAAGCCAAAGTGCCACAAAATGAAGAAACACCTTTCAGAAACCCGCAGGGAATGACAAAACATAGTGGGTTAAACACAATGTGAAGTATCACGTTAAATCAGTGGCACATGAACAGCGGGGACAGGTACCTCTCGCATATTAGCAAAGGAAAGAGGTCATTTAAATCAGTGCCGGAAGAGTCACAATCTGATCCAAGAACACTGGGAAAAAAAAAACCGAAGAGCATAAAACAAGAAGAGCAAACTCAACCCACTAATGAATTTAATAGTAGTTTACACACACGTTTTCAAGCAAGGGCCTTAGAAGACAGGAGTCAACAAGGAAAGAGTATGGAACACACAAATCCCCCAGAATGATGGGAACAAACATGAATATATGTGAGGAAGCTTCGGATGTTGTACAAGCTGTGCTGAGCAGTGAGGAATGCTGAAGAGAAAATTCCAGGGCTCCAGAGGTGGTGGGTTCAGGACAGGGAGACAAGGACTGGGGGTAGATGGTCACAAGGCGGATGAGGATGTTGGGGTATCCATGAAAACCCCGAAGAGGCGCGGGAGGGTGCTGGGTGGGCAGGGGGCAGAAGTGAGGGCAGGTCGGGGGGAAGGGTGCTGGGACACCAGACACGGTGGGGATCACGTACACGGTGGGATGGAGGAGGGAGCTGGGGAGATTTGGGGGGCAGAACTGGGGGGATGGGGGAAAACCGAGGGGATGAAGGGGCTGAGCTGGGGCGATAGGGGGGAGCCGAGGGGATGCGGTTCGGGCACCTGAGGAGGGGCGGGTGCACAGGGCGGGGCGGTGCCGGGGCTGACGGAAAGGAGGGCGCCGGGAGGATGCTCAGGTACGAGCACCGGGGGGATCCCCGCGAGGGGCGGCAGCGCCGCGGCTCCGGAGGAGCAGGAGCGGGCGGGTGCGGGAGTCGCCAGGCGGGGGCCGAGCGGAGCGGAGCGGAGCGGGGGGACCCGGGGCGGTGTCGCTGTTACCGGAGGCCCCTCGGGCCGCGGCGGGTCCCGGTGCCTCACCGCGCGCGCACGTGCGCCCGCCCCAGCGCCGCCGTCTCGCGAGAGGGGCGGGCACGGTTTGACCGCGCCGGCTCGCCGTACCGCGCTGCGCCGGTCACATGTTCCGCCGAGCTACGGGGTGCCGCAGCGGCCACTCGCCGCCGGGCCGCCGCCGCCACCATGCCCCGGTACGCGCAGCTGGTGATGGGCCCGGCGGGCAGCGGGAAGGTGAGCGGGGAGCGGCGGGAGGGGAGCGGCGGGCAGCGGGACGGCTCCTGACGGCCGTGTGTGCCTTGCAGAGCACGTACTGCTCCACCATGGTGCAGCACTGCGAGGCGCTGGGCCGCGCCGTGCAGGTGGTGAACCTGGACCCGGCGGCCGAGCATTTCAGCTACCCCGTCATGGCAGGTGAGCGGCGGCACCCGGAGAGCCCTGGGCACCGGCGTGGTACCGGACAGGCGCTATTTCTTTACACGGGAGAAAGCTGTTGGAAAAGTCTGTTAACAAAATCGCGTGTGTGATCCTTACATCAGTGAATGCCTAGTCTGGTACCTAATAGTGCTTAGTGCCTGTCAGAGTTCTGTAATAGTGATAACTCCCACATCCGTGACTGTTGCCCTGTTCAGCTCGTGCTTAATCCCTGTATTTACCTACAGTAGTGATTAATATGTACTGCCAGATGTCCTAGTTTTGAGAACAACAACAGTGTGCTTAAACAAAGATGATAAGAAAAGTGCATCTTGACCTGACCACATAGCTGAGATGCTTTCAAGGAGAAGAGATTCATTAGAAGATCCAGGACCATAAGAAGAAAATTTGGGGAATGGGATATTTGCCAAACGATCACCAGGAACCCTGAAAAGACCCCTACTCATATCCAAATAAGTCCGGGGAAGTATTTAGCATGTATGTGTATATTCTGGGAGTTAATGAATTTGTGTAAGTTTTGTGAATATAACCTGTTTTGTTTGGCTGCTGGGTGTGCCTGTGAGTGGGGAGAACCCCCTGCACCCCGTGCTGCTGTAAAGTCACTTTGGTTTTCTCATCTACCAAACTTTCTGGAGAGTTCATTCCCTGGCTTTTGGTGACGTGTGTGTTGTCACAGACATCCGCGAGCTGATAGAAGTGGACGATGTCATGGAAGATGACTCCTTGAGGTTTGGCCCCAATGGCGGCTTGGTGTTTTGCATGGAATACTTTGCCAATAACTTCAGCTGGCTGGAGGAGAGCCTTGGGCACGTGGAGGATGACTATGTTTTGTTTGATTGCCCAGGTAAACACACGCCAATGTTTTGGTATCGCTCTTCATAAGCATTGGAAAATTCGCAAATTGGAAAATTTGGTTTTAGATGGTGGTGATAGTTCACGCTTTGTTGAACCATTAACAGTTGTCAGAGTCACTTTCATATGTCTCTGCAGTGGACTTGGCCTTGAGCTGATTTGGATGACTGCACAGATGTTTGGTAGCATCATGTGCTGTGGGAACACTGTGGCAACTGCAAACTTAACACTAACTGGAGATCAGAGGAGGAAAAATGCCCTTTTATTTCTTTTCCACTTAACCCAAACACAGTCAGAGCTGCCTGAAAAGAGGGTCCTTTCCTTATCAGTTTTTATTTAAGTGCAATTCCTATGTCTATATATAACTGTGAACTGATCCTGTTTGCTTCACATTCCTCCATATTAATATCCTGAGTGTGCCCTAGGTCAGATTGAACTCTACACGCACCTGCCAGTGATGAAACAGCTGGTGGAGCAGCTGCAGCAGTGGGAATTCCGCGTCTGTGGAGTTTTCCTTGTGGATTCTCAGTTTATGGTGGAATCTTTTAAGGTATCTATTTGAAATCTGTTGAAAAAGTTCATATTGAGAAAGAACAAGTCTGAGCCATTCAGGGAGCTGGGTTTGCCCGGAGGAAAAAATTGCCAAGTCCTGGGTGATCTGATTGCTGTCATCAGCTGCCTCAGGCACAGCTTGCAGCAAGGAAAATTCCAGATGGATGTAAAGAAAACCAGCACTGTGAGAATGGTCAGACTGGGACAGGGACAGAGGGAATGTTCATGGAGTCAAACCTTGACTGGCAAACCCCAGGGCAGCCTGCTCTGACCTGGAAGCTCCTCTATTTAAGCAGTTGTAGGAGTTAGATAACCTCCAGAAGTCCCTTCCAACCTAAATTCTTCTGTGATTCCATGAGAGCGTTCTCACATCCTGAGAACAAGCAGGCCACTTTCCCCATTTAGTAGTAACTTTCCCAGAAGGGTTTGGGTTTTCTTAATGCCCTTTTCAGTGGCAGATCCATATTTGAGGCTCCAAAAATAGAGGGGATACTTGGCATCTCCTTTTTCCAACAGAGAGAATGATTCCTCATATGGCTTTGTGTCCATGTTCCATATATTCATTACCAGATTTAGCCTCTAGTTGAGTATCCTGCATGTTTGTGTTGTGGTTTTCTGTACTTTAATACATCATTTTTCATCCTCTTTAAGTTTATTTCGGGAATTCTGGCAGCACTCAGTGCAATGATATCTTTGGAGATTCCACAAATTAATGTCATGACCAAAATGGATTTGCTGAGCAAGAAAGCCAAAAAGGAAATAGAAAAGTAAGTTCCAAAAAAATTATTTGCTCTGTAGTGTAATATATTGAGGCAAAGCTCACTGAAAATTCAGTCTAATGTTTCCCAAAATTAAAACCATTTTTTGGAATGGGAGGAGGATTTAATTTCTATTAAACAATAGTCTTTAAACATCTGTGTGGGATGCTTAGTTTAGTCAGAGTCAAAAGAATAGCTCCATGTTTGTACTGATCTCTGGATTTTTCTCATAAATAATTATCTAGGATCTTCTGTGTCATTCTGAATGACAGACCTTCAGTGTTAATGATGACTGTATTTCCCCCAGGTACTTGGATCCAGATATGTATTCTATGATTGAAGATTCTACAAATATACTGAGAAGCAAAAGGTTTAAAAAACTGACTAAATCCATATGTGGATTGGTAGGTATATTGCTTTTGAGCTGGTACCCTTAAATTCACTACCACCTTTTGCCTCTTTTAACTCAGTGTTTTAATTTTTACCAACATACTTTGAATCCTTCTGTAGATTGATGACTATGGTATGGTTCGATTTCTGCCTTTGGATCGCTCTGATGAGGAAAGTATAAACATAGTTCTGCAGCACATAGACTTCACCATTCAGTATGGAGAAGATTTGGAATTTAAGGAACCAAAGGTAAGGGACTGCTGGTGAGAAGATGCAAAATTGGAAAGAATCCACAGTATAAGTTTTAATATAAATATGTTCTTTGCCTTGCTGATAAATTATTGTCTTAGTATAGTTCAAAATAAGCCAGAATACTCGGATCTAGATTTTGACCTATGTAAAAAGGTTTCTATTTCTCTGATTTTATTGACAGGAGTGTGAAGAAGATAAATCTGCTCTTGTGGATGAGTACTTTCAAGATCACGTGGATGAGTAAAAAACGTTTTCAAACTGGAAGGAAAATACTTAGCTTTTGGTAAAAAATAAAAATTAAAAAAAACCCTAACCCCTACACAAACACACTTGATGTTTTATATGTAAAATAACTAATATTTATAGTGGAGAATGAGTTACATGACCTCATAACTACTGTAATAAACTTTTTTTTTTTTTTAAATTATGCTTGTGTGTTATAAAATACATAGGCCAGGGCTAGTGCATATGAAAAAGCAGAGCTGGAACTGGGCAAGAGATTGAACAGACTAGCAAATCCTGCATGTCTAGATGAAAAGGGCTCACAAAAATCTGTGTGTGGCAGGTCTTGATCTGGCTGAATTAAAGCATTCGAAACGTGGGGCAACTTTAGTAGCTTAACTCACCTCCAGACTGGCATTGAGACAAGTTATGCTTAGGGCGTTTTGAAAGGACAAACCCCAGCCCTGCAGTTGAATTATTGTGACTCACCTTCCAAACCTCCTAGTTTTGTCTCCCTGACTCATGATGCCATGAGTCAGGTACACCAGGGGACAAATTCAGTAGGCTGGGTCACAGGGAAGGTAATGGCTTGATAGTAACAGGAATGTGCACCTTAAAATATTTTAACTGAATACAACACGTTTGGCCCCCTCTTGCGCTTCCGTACAGGAAGTGCCCCGCGCAGCCGGCTGTGCTGTGCTGGAGACGCACAGGAGAGAAAACCAGCTGCGAGCAAATCATCCCGGTACGGGCAGTGCCCTGGCAGAGCGGTGCCTCTCCACGGCCCTTGCCCCGTGCGGGCAGTGTCCGGGAACAGCGCTGCCTCCCGAGATCCCTTCCCGGTGCGCTGCCTCCGGGGCGGTGCACGGCTCCCGCTTCCCCTCCTCGCACCGCCTCTGCCGCTGCCTCATTTCCTGCAGCGTAGGCGGAGGAGGAAGCTCTGCGCCCGCTTTCTTGGCCGGTTCGCCCCGCTCCCCTCCTGCGCGGCCCCGCCGAGCCGCCTGCTGCCCTTCGAGATGCCGGTGAGCGGCTCGGCACCCGGCGCTGCGCGGCCCCGGCGGCGGCAGCGCGGGCAGGAGGGCGCGGGGCGGCGGGGCCGGGCCGGGCCGGGGGCGGCGGGGGCGACCCCGGGCCGGAGAAGGGACTCTGCTGCCGGGTCTGGCCCTGGGCACTGCGGGGGGCATGAGGGGCTGCAGCTGCGGGGAGCGCTGCTGAGAGCGGGGAATGGCTCTTTATGGGAGGGTGCGGCAAGGCCAGCGCCTTCCTCTTCCTCCTCCCCTCTCTCTGCCAGGGATCCACCCGCAGCCGGTAGGGTGCGAGCCCCGGCAGCAGCGGGGGAGAGGGTGGTCACAGCAGTGCTTTGCTCTGGCTTTGTTCACACCACCTTCCTCTCAATGAAGTAAATTTTACACCACTTTTTACACCCACCCTCCCCCAGTCACATCCTCCTCAGTCTGCCACATTTTTTCCCATATCCCACCACTGCGACTGCAAGTGGTAGCAGTGGTGGTGCTTTCCTGGTATTCACCAGAATTACACCAAAATCTGGGCCTAAACAGAAAATAGCAATTGTTTGTGCAAGGAAAAAGTGCTGGAAGCATCATAATGAACTAGGCTGTGATTCCTGTTTGATGAAGACACAGGGGACATGTGATTGGATATGGAAATGCCTATTTTCAGTAGGATCAATAACCAGCTCTCCCTGTCTCTAGGCTTACCACTCCACTTTAATGGACTCAGACACCAAGCTAATTGGGAACATGGCACTGTTACCCATCAGAAGCCAGTTCAAGGGCCCAGCACCTCGGGAAAGTAAGTTTATAATAATCTCTGAAAAGCTGGTTGCATGTGGCTCAGCATCTCAGAGGTTACTCTAAGCCAGCCCCAGCAGGAGTGATGAGAAGAGTCAGAGGTGGGAAATTGAGGGCTTTGTGGTTTAGAGAGGAGGAAAGAAGTTTCCAGCTACTTCAGTCGTGCAAATCGTATAAAATAATTATGCACAGATAAATGTGCTCTGTGCTTCTGCTGAATTAGTAGTTTCACTAATCCAAGCCTCTGGTTGCTGTTCTCATGTTTCCCCCTGTGTCTCACTGCTCCTGAGCAGGGTTTTGAGGAGGCTGTGGTGGTGAGAAGCCTCTGTGTCAGAGGAAGTGATGGTTTAGCTGCAGAGAACTCGTGCTTTGGGCTGCGGCTGGAGACGTTCTGCTGCTCTGAGGGACGAGGAGTGGAACAGCAGCACTTAAGGGTGGGGGGCTTAAAAAATTGAAATGAAGTTACAGACACCCCAATAGGGTGCACAGGCAATCTGGTATAGATTCCCCTTCAGCACATGAACTTCCCAGGCAGGGTATTCCCCAGAAATGTGGTGGTTTGGTTTGAGAAGGGAAATGTAAAGGAAGTGTTTCTGGATTTAAGTAGTTCTGGGAGCAAAAGTCAGCTTGGCACTGTGTTTTGCTCCCCTCCTTTTTTTTTTTGAAGAGGTTAATGGAATCTGAGTGATTGTGCTGGTATGCTTCCTCCAAAAACATTTTATCTATCTTTTTATAATGTTAAAACTCTGATGAGTTATCAGCTGGTAGAAAAGAGAGGAACTGCTGAATTTCTGCAGTTTGTGAACTGACATATCACAGGGGAAGGAGAAGGGAGTAGGAAGCTTAAATATTACGGTCTGAGCTCATAGTATTTCACATGTTTTGTGTTACGTGGTGCTGACTTCTGCTTTTTGTAAAAAACAAGATTTTGCCCTTGCAATAATCCTTATTTACGTATTTCAGTGAGTACAAGTTATGACAAATGTAGTATAACTGCACTGCTTAACTCTGTATCTCTCTTTCATTAGCTAAGGACACAGATATTATAGATGAAGCCATCTACTACTTCAAAGCTAATGTTTTCTTCAAAAATTATGAAATTAAGGTAATTTTTTCAGATACTGAGCATATACTAGTTCTTTGGAGGGTTGGTGCTGTGAATATCAATTTTATTTTCAAGGAAGTAATTCTACTGGATCACAAAATCTCCCACTTAATCTTTAAAGCTGGGCAAATGTCATGAATTGCAAATCTTTCTCATGGGGAAACTATAGCCCAAAATGGCTTGGATTCATTCCTCGTCCAGACTTTTATTAGTTCCATAAAGTTCTGTAATCTAAGAGTTCCTGCTCTTGTTTTGCAGAACGAGGCTGACAGAACACTGATCTATGTAACCCTCTACATTTCTGAGTGCCTGAAAAAGCTGCAAAAGGTGAGGAAACTGAATTGCTGTGCAGGAGGGAAACAGTCTGTTCTGAGGATTGTTCTTAGAAAGGGATTTCCTGATATATTCTCCTTCCAGGGGCACAAATAATCCTGTTCACCCCAGTCCCAGTTGTCAGAGCCACAGATAGTCCAAGGCAGTGGATATGCTGTGTTGCTCTTCTTGATGAGTTTTCATGTTACAGATTTGTAAAATACTTGGGTCTAATGCTCCCCCAGCTTTTGTTGCTAGGTGCTAATCCATTGTTTGCCTGATTCTTCCAGTGTAACTCCAAAGGCCAAGGAGAGAAGGAAATGTACACACTAGGAATCACTAACTTCCCAATCCCAGGGGAGCCAGGCTTTCCACTTAATGCCATTTACGCCAAACCTGCCAACAAGCAGGAGGAAGGTAAGGCTGATCCAGCGCCTCTGAGGGCTGCCTTGGGCTCACACTTTGTTACTGCATTTTTGTGACTGCAGTTAGAAAATTACTGTTAAAACTAAATCTTCTAAATCTGCAGTCTGTCTTCTGAAGGCAGCACAAGCTGGATTTTCTGACTTTGGGGATTCTTCTGGATCCATAGACAAATTGAGCAAACCAACTCAGCCAGCTGGGAGTACCTGCAGATGTGAAACTCCCTCTCTGCTTTAAGCAGTGATTTCTGATGTCCCGGTGTTAAATCCAGTTTGAGTTGGTGCTCCCCAGTTCACCCTGGTTTTGCTGTGCTGCTTTCAGAGGTGATGAGGGCCTACCTGCAGCAGCTGAGGCAAGAAACAGGCCTTCGCCTTTGTGACAAAGTGTTTGATCCTCAGAGTGACAAGCCAAGCAAGGTAAGAGTTCAGCAGCATCATCACGGAGTTAGTGAGAGGTTTGGGGTGTTTTTTCAGCCACATGTGGAGAGAAGTGAGCATCAGGGGTGGGTAACTTCAGCCAAGCCTGACTGATATTACAGTGAAATGGCAGCTGCAAGTTATCAATAAATTTAATCTAATGTGATACGACAGTGAATGCCAATTTGGGTTACTTTCAAAAGCAGGGCAGTAATAAGAAGTGTCTGGTTCAACTCTTCAAAGCACTGCACATCTGCTCTTGGCTGGGGTTGCAAATGGAAGTTCATAAGCACCAGAGGTGCTGTTTCTTTTCCCAGGCAGCTCTGATTTGAGAGCTGCTTTGAAGTTGATTGTTTTGCCTCATATCCAGATTTTAAAAAATCGCTAATTGATGAGTGAGTCACCTCCTGACTGTTCATATGTTTCATGTGCAAATGTGACTGCGTTTAATACTGAAATTATTTAGGCTAATTTAGTTTCAAAGGTTTAGCTTCCTGATGCATCCCTGATTTATGATTGTATTGGAATAAAATATAGAAAAAGTAAGATAAATAAGAGAAAGTAGAATGTGACTGCATTTAATACTGAAATTATTTAGGCTAATTTAGTTTCAAAGGTTTAGCTTCTGATGCATCCCTGATTTATGATTGTATTGGAATAAAATATAAAAAAAGTAAGATAAATAAGAGAAAGTAGAATTTCCCATTGTAATTCAAAGTCGTGTAGTATTAATCCATTGTGTCCATTCCTACTGTCTTGTTCACCTCAATTCCAGTAGAAACCAGTGTGGAAAACTATGTGTAAAACTCTAGCCTTAACATTTGTTATGTGTCAGAGATGGAATACTTTAAAGTAAATGGAAACCACTTTGGGATATTTCCTGACTTTGTACTTCCTCCTGCAGTGGTGGATCTGCTTTGTGAAGAGGCAGTTCATGAACAAGAGTCTCTCAGGCCCTGGGCAGTGAAGCAAAGTGGCAACAACTTTTAGCATTTCCACAGCAAGATGTTCAAGTCTTTTGCCTTTGTTTTGGATACATTTTGTACCAAGGAAGAATTAAGTGCTTATGAAGTAAAAAAAGAAAAAAAAAACCAAACCTGTCAATGAGTGATAGAGGGAGGGAGAGCAAAAAGATAAGTTGTCTAAGCAAATATTATTAAGCTGGTGCTTAATAAGTGATTTCTAACGTGCTGTTTCAGATGCAAGCTGCTTTGTATTTGTGGCTACAGCATTTAAAACAGAGCTTGTATTTAAGAGGAGAAGTGGGCTTGGCTGTGGGGCAGGGGAGCTGTGTCATTGCTCTGCTGGCTGGAGTCTGGGTGTCGTATGTCCAGGGAAAACAGACCTCTCACGCTGTGTTGTCCAGTGCAGTGATTTTTACCTTGTTTTCAATAAAATTCGCTTGTAATTAATGTGGTAACTACTGTGTGTCTTATGGACAGCCTTCAAAGAAATCAAAGAGGGTTTGTTTTTGGTTTTTTTTTTTTTGTTTGGTTTTTTTTTTTTGTGAAAGGCTTTGGGGTGACCTGTGGCCTTCCAGGACCTGAAGGGAGCAAACAAAAGCCTGGAGTGCCAGGACAAGGGGGAATGGGTTTGAACTGACAAGAGGGCAGGTTTAGATGGGATACTGTGAAAAAATCTTCCCTGTGAGAGTGGTGAGGCCCTGGCACAGGCTGCCCAGAGAATCTGTCTACCCCATCCCTGGAAGTGTCCAAGGCCAGGTTGGATGGAGCTTGGAGCAACCTGGGATGGTGGAAGGTGTCCTTGTCTATGGGTGGAACAAGATGATGCTTAAGGTCCCTTTCAACTCAAACCATTCTGTGATTCCATTATTATTGTGTAACGTTGATCAGTGGGAAGTGAATCATTCCCACTGAAAACTGGGATTAATACAGGAGCTGCAGTTTGCAGCAATTTACCTGTTCCTTTAGCAGGTCTGTCTCTGCAGAGCTGTGCTGAAATGCCTTCAAAGGGTAACACAAGGAGATCCCACACAGTTAGGTCTGTAGTTGCATTCCTGACGGATTCAAACACACCCAAACTGGTAAAAAGTGGCTGTTCTGATCATTCAGATGATTTCTGGAAGAGCACAGATCCACCTTCAGTTTATTCAGGTTTTGTTCCTTCATGGCAGGACTCGTGTCACAGTCACCACGCAGCACCAACACATTTTTAGAGTTACCTGCAGCCAAGTGCTCGTGATGTTTTGCTGCCTGGTGTGTTTGTTTGTCTGCTGGGATCTTAGTTCCTCTCTCAAGAACAGTGATGGCATGTCCAAACTAAAAGCTCCCACTGATTCCATTTTAGGAATAGGATAGCCGTGGTTTACATTGTTTTTGTAATAAAGGTGGGAAAATGAAGTTTATGATTCCTGTCAGTCTATCCTTGTAGTTAACGGTAGCTTCTAGTGAGGCATTTCCCAGAAGAAATGCAGGTTCAGAAAGGTCCTTCACAGTTACCAATTTTTATAGGCAGGAGCTTCATTATCTCGGAGACCTCAGTCAGATTTAGCTGCAGCAACCATCAGCGTATTCTCAGAGGGACAAGGGGCGGACTGGGGAGCTGTGGAGGCACGGGGAGCGTGCATCTTCCACCAAAGGACACAGAAAGAAACAGATTCCCTCACAGTGGCTCCGCACCGCGCTCTCCCCTCACGCCGCTCCCGCCTCCGCGAGGGGTCCTCGCCGCGGGCTGCCCTCCGCGCGCCTGTGGGGCCGCGCGGGCAGCGCCTTGGCCGCCTGCAGGCGGCGGCGCGCGAGGACCCCTGGGTGGCGCCATTTTGGAGTGGCGGCGGCGGCAGTGCCGTGCCCGGAGCCTCGCTCGGTGTGTCTACCGCGTCACCCCACAGCCCCGTCCCGGCCTCTCCGGCGGCAGCATGAGTGTGGTGGAGCACGTGCGCGAGATGGCGGCCGCCGGCCTGCACTCCAATGTGCGGCTGCTCAGCGGGCTGCTCCTCACCATGAGCGGCAACAACCCGTGAGTGCCCCGCCGGCAGGGGGCGCGCCGCGCCTGAGGGCAGCTGGGGGGGGCTGCTCCTGGGGTGGCCCTGTGCTGTCCCTGTCTCTGTCCTGTCCCTGTCCCTGGCCTGGCCCTGGCCCTGGCCTGGCCCTGCCCTGTCCCTGTCCCTGTCCCTCTCCTGGCCCTGGCCCTGTCCTGGCCCTGGCCCTGGCCCTGGCTCTCTCCTGGCCCTGCCCTGTCCCTGGCCCTGTCCTGTCCCTGTCCCTGTCCTGGCGGTGGCTTCCCCTCTTCTGTCCCTGTCCTGTCCCTGTCCTGTCCCTGTCCCTTTCGTGGCGGTGGCTTACCCTCTCCTGTCCCTGCCGTGTCCCAGTCGGGACTGGACCCAGCTCTGGTCGGATATCCCATCAGCGTCCCTCTGGGCTGCCCGCTGCCACATGGGTGTCCTGGCAGAGGATCATTGAATCACCGAATCGTTCAGACCGTGAAGATTCTCTTGTGTCACCCCTCCTGCCTCGGGCAGGGACACTTTCCGCTATGCCATGTTGCTCCAGGTCCCATCCAACCTGGCTTTGGACACTTCCAGGGATGGGGCAGCCACAGCTTCTCTGGGCAGCCTGTGCCAGGGCCTCCTGACAGAGAAGAATTTTTCCTAATATCCAATCTAAATCTACCCTCTCTCAATGTGAAGCCATTCCCCCTTACCCTGTCGCTCCAGGCTCTTGTAAATAGTCTCTCTCCATGTTTCTTGTTGGGTCCCTTCAGGTCCTGGAAGGCCACAGTTAGGCCATTTGTTCTGCACACATACTAGGAGTGTTATAAAGGGGGTCTGTGTAATGTGGGAATATGGACTAGGACCAGAACAGCTGCACAAGGAGCTGGGTTGGCTTTTAAACTTGAGTCTATTCCAACAAAACTCTGCTCTAAAATTTGAGTGGGCAAAATGCTGGATCCTAATAAAGGGTCAGTGTGTCCCAGGAGAAAGTTGACCCCGTGTCATGGACATTGACAGGCTGTGGCTTGTTATGGGAAGGATGGGGCAGTGGCCAGCCAGCCAAACATTGAGCTGTTGTTGCTGATGAGGTGTCAGGAGTGGCTGTTGGATTTGTTTGTTTAGAGATAAAGAAATTGCTGAGATAATCTCTGTGAGAAGTCAGTGCCTGTTACCGAATGGTCCTTCCAGTGTAGTAAAGAAGCTGCAGCAGTTGCAAATTGAAGCCAGACAAACCAAAGCTACAAATACTTTGGATCTGTAAGGTTTTGGTTGTTGTGCAGCCAGCTGATCTCATTCTTTCTGACTGCATTTCTTCCAGGGAACTGTTCTCTCCATCTCAGAAGTACCAGCTCCTTGTCTATCATGCAGACTCCCTCTTCCATGACAAGGAATATAGGAATGCTGTCAGCAAGTACACGATGGCCTTACAGCAGAAAAAAGCCTTAAGTAAAACTTCCAAAGTCAGACCTTCTACTGGGAATGCTGCATCAACACCCCAAAGCCAGGTATTTAAGAATTGATAATTTGCTGCATAAAGTGATCATGTTCCCACTTCCAGTTAATATTGCTGACTCAATATTCACAGAGTCATTGAGGCTGGAAAAGATCCTTCAGTTCAAGTCCCTGCCAAGTCCATCACTAACCATGTTCCCTGAGCATCACCTTTAAATGTCTTTAAATACCTTAGGTTGTGCATTTACCTTTAAATGTCTTTAAATACCTTAGGTTGTGCATTTATCATGTCAGATGAACCTGACATTCAAGGCTAATTAGTTTGATAATATCTGTGTGGTGTTTTCTAATGCAAAACTTAAAATGTTCTGCAACATAAAATTTTTCTGTATGTGTACTTCATACTTTTAATTTGAAGACAGGAAGAATATGAACTGGCAGTAAGTTGCATTGTTAACTTACTTGCACTATTTTTCAACACAGTATAAATATTTATGAAGAAACCTTATTAAAATTTTCATACCTGATTAAACCAACATTGTATTTAAATAGTTCTTTTTTGTTTCAGTGCTTACCATCAGAAATTGAGGTGAAATACAAAATGGCTGAATGTTACACAATGCTGAAGCAAGATAAAGATGCCATTGCTATTCTTGATGGGATTCCTTCCAGGCAGAGAACTCCAAAGGTGAGTTCTGGCAGGTTTTTGTCAATAGTTCTTGGTCAGTATATCCATAGGGCAGAACACAGTATATAGTTATAATGGCATTATGTCTTTTTCATTAGTTAAATATTATTTGGTAGCATTTCCTAATTTTAAATTGGCTGATTTGGACCCTTTTCTTTAAAACCATACCAATTTTGTATTTCCTCTGTTAGAAAGAATTAAAAAAAAAACTGAACAGAGTTAAATGGTTTGTGCATCTTTATAAACTTCTCGTGTAGTTGGAGCAATGTAAAATCCTTGGAAGGCTGAAGACTTTGGCAAGTTTGCTTGTGCTCCATCTTTTAAAATCTTTTAATCCTTTTCAACAACAGTTTAGATAATGTTAAATATTTAGATCCCTTTGTGGTCTGCAGTGCCAAATCTGTGGAGTCTTTGCTTGCTGGCTCTGTTACTCAGAAGGGCTTAAAAGATTAACACATCAGATCAGTCAACTGTGTTTCATGTTAAATTGTCCTAAAAGTGTACATGGCTTAAACTCCAGTTAATGTCAGAGTGTTCTGTTCAAAGATCGAGTTACAGAACAGAAGAAGATGAAAAGGTTGAGAAAAGCAAAACTTTTTGCCTATAAACAGCAGTAAATGAAAGTGCTGTAGCAGAAATCATCTACTTGTGTAGAGCTCAGATAATTTCTGTTCTTTAATCAATCATGGCTTCATTCAGAAAGCTGAATGGAAACTTTCTCTGCCTCGCTAAGCTAATTCAAACACTTCCATGGATACAGAGAGATTCCTGGAAGAGACTGGTTAATGGATATGCAGATCCTTCTTGGCATCATGTATGAGCACTTGCCCATCTTTTGACTTCTTTGATGCAAAACACAGATTTCAAGGTGCACTGAGAAAGTACAAAATAACGTAGGTTTTATCTCTGTACACAGAAAGAAGCCACAATTGTCATGTTATACTACAGGGTACCTTAGACTGTTCTCACTAATAATCTGTCTCAGAAGAGCAGATTATTTTGTCTTCTGCCCAGAACAGAGGCAGGCAGGCTTGAAGACAGATTAGTGACCTTTCTTAGTGATTTTTTCTCCTTCCTCCCACTTGGCTGTCGCCACATTTCTGTTGTCTGCAGATCAATATGATGCTGGCAAATCTCTACAAGAAAGCAGGTCAGGAACGTTCCTCGGTGACAAGCTACAAAGAAGTGCTGAGGCAGTGCCCCTTGGCCCTGGATGCCATCCTAGGTGGGTTCACACTATAACACTGTTATAACAGTGTTATAATTTTAAGTGCACTTGGGACTCTGTAACTGTCTTGCATTTGCTTCTAGTATGTCTTACCCACATGATATAAATTGTAACAAGCCCTGTGTGCTTGTGCTCAAGGGACAGGAGTTTCTGGCCCTCAGGCAGTTTGTATCAAAAGCAATTTTGGGTGGCTGATTGATGTATGAACCCTTCTAAACAGGCTTGCTCTCGCTGTCGGTGAAAGGAGCAGAAGTGGCCTCCATGACCATCAATATTATCCAGAGCATTCCCAACTTGGATTGGCTCTCTGTGTGGATCAAGGCATATGCCTTTGTGCATACTGGAGACAACACCAGAGCAATAAACACCATTTGGTAAGAGTTGAAAGAGTGTGGTGCAATCAAATAATATATTAATTCTTATTTACAATGATATCTGAAACGTCATTTATAAATAATGACTTTTTTTCTCTTTAAGCTCTTTAGAGAAGAAGTCATTGCTGAGGGATAACGTGGACTTGCTGGGGAGCTTAGCAGACTTGTACTTCAGAGCTGGAGATAATAAAAATGCTATCCTAAAATTTGAACAAGCACAAATGCTGGATCCTTACCTAATAAAAGGTGAGTAAATCCTGAAAGAAGGTTGACCTGAAGAGTAACAACTACACGCGGTGGAATATTGTATATTGTTTACCCAGCTTCCAGTTCAGAATTGACATTTAGAAGCTGCATGTCTTGAGCCCTTCCTGGTGGTTGTACAGTTTAAAGTAGGTGTTTGTGGTTTTGGCGTTGTTTCTTCTTGTGAATGAACTCTCCATTTCTTGAGGATTGATCCTCCAACCTGTCTCTCTAGGAATGGATGTTTATGGTTATTTATTGGCACGTGAGGGTCGGCTGGAGGATGTGGAGAACTTGGGTTGCCGGCTCTTCAATATTTCTGACCAACACGCAGAGCCCTGGGTGGTGTCTGGGTGAGTTGTTTCCTTTCCTTTCTCACCTCAGCTCTCAGTGGTGGGTTACAGCTGACACAGTGGGTTCAGCTTGTTTTGTTCAGAAGGTGCTTTTCTATCCTATCGGTTCAGTTC
The DNA here is from genome assembly GCA_024500445.1 of Entomyzon cyanotis. Lineage (NCBI taxonomy): Eukaryota > Metazoa > Chordata > Aves > Passeriformes > Meliphagidae > Entomyzon > Entomyzon cyanotis. Next base: position 2,617,707 of record JAKEPQ010000852.1, read on the forward strand.
TTGGGCTAACTTAAATTAGCTCTCTGTAAATATCCATCGTGTTTGTTTTCTGTATGTTTAAATAGTTACCACACCTGTGCAATACCAGTGATACGTTAAATAGCAGCAACAGTTTTAATATTTATAATAGGGGTTTTTTTTAACTGCTGAAGAAGTTTTTTTCTTAACTTCAAATGCAAGAAGTTCAAAACCCCCGTGACTACGAACAGGCACTGCAGGCAGTGCACATTTACAATCCCTCTCCTCGTTCTGTAGGTGTCACAGTTTCTACAGCAAACGATACTCCCGTGCCTTATACTTGGGAGCCAAAGCTATCCAGCTGAACAGCAACAGTGTCCAAGCCCTGCTGCTGAAAGGAGCTGCTCTCAGGAACATGGGCCGAGTGCAGGAGGCCATTATCCACTTCCGTGAGGCCATCCGGCTGGCGCCGTGCCGCCTGGACTGCTACGAGGGTGAGCCACAGAGCTACTCACAGCTGCTCTGCTCTGCTCTGAGGGTTGCTGTCGTGCTGATGATGAGGCAAGGGAATAGGCAGCAGTTCTGTCCTCCTGTTCACTTTCTAGTAACTAATTATTACCCCAAAAGCTGTGATGTGGTTGAAGCGGTCAGGCGTCGTTCTGTGGAAGGGGTGTTTTGACAATCATAGATTCACTTTCTCAATTGCAGTTTGTGTTTGCTCATTGGATTGTCAGCTGTTCAGCATCTGAGTAGCTACTAAGTGCAAATAATTGTGGAGGGCTGAGTGCCTGTGGTGCTGACTCAAACCCTGAAATGTTTCCATTTGACACCACCAGGTCTCATCGAGTGTTACCTGGCGTCCAACAGCATCCGTGAAGCCATGGTGATGGCAAATAATGTGTACAAAACCCTGGGGGCAAACGCCCAGACCCTCACTCTGCTGGCCACAGTCTGCCTGGAGGACCCAGTCACGCAGGAAAAGGCAAAAACCTTGCTGGATAAAGCACTCACACAAAGACCTGACTACATTAAAGCTGTGGTAAAGAAAGCAGAACTTCTCAGTAAGTGCCTTTTTCCCCCTGGTTGGTTTGTTTTCCCTTGTACATGGAAGGGCATTCTGCAGCCACATCAATGTGAAGGATGGAACACTGGTGTTACAGTCCAGGGATTTATCAGTTCTATCCTGAAGGAAAAATCACAGGAATTAATTGCAACCAGGAGCTGATACTACAGCAGCACTTAAAGCAATTGCAAACAAAATGTTTTTACTTCAAAGTAGATTTAATTGTGAGTGTAACAGCTATTGCAACAAAAAGTCATTGTTTAGAGTTAGTCTTGCAAGAAGAAGAGCACTGCTGACAGGTCTGGAGGGACAAATAGTCTTGTTTTGGGAAGACTATGAACACTGTGACTTTATAGATTTGTCTCAACCATTAATTAAAACTGTAGTTTTGCCTGTGAACAGGTAGAGAACAGAAGTACGAAGATGGGATTGCCTTGCTGAGGAATGCACTGGCCAACCAGAGCGACTGTGTGCTGCACAGGATCCTGGGAGACTTCCTTGTGGCTGTCAACGAGTACCAGGAAGCCATGGACCAGTACAGCATAGCCCTGAGGTAAAGCACACCCTGAGGCTTATAAGAACCTATAATCAGTGTCACTGAGTAAAAGGTGGAGCTGGTAATTGATTAAGATGAGAACCAGAGGTGGCTTTATATCAATCTCCCTTAAAATAAGCAAAACTACACGAATGACACCCTGGTCGTAAGACTTTGAACTGAGAAGTTCAAAATGTAGGGACTGTATTAATGCTAAATATGTCACTAGGCTTGTGATTGCTTCACTAACAAAAGGATTAAGGCATGGAATTATTTGTAGTTTTTAATGATTATATAGTCAGATTTTAAGATCCATTCTTTTAAACTAGAAGGTGCATATAAAAATGAGCTATTTGATAAATTTAAATAGTGTGATTCATCTTAACATAATCTAAGTGCTATTTTAGGGTGTTACTTTGTTAAATATTCCCATGTTTTGATTGCAACATCTTCAATTTGCTTTAAATCCAGTACATTATGTCTGCTGCAAACTTGTATAGTTTAAATAGGTCAGCTGGTTTTTGCTTGCATAGATTATATTTAGTCAGAGTCATTTAAATTTTTACTGCTTTCATGTTACTTTATAATTAGTATTGCTGGAAGAGGTGACTAAGTTTTCTGGAAGAGTGGGATGTTTAGATAAACTCATTCTTGGGGATTAGAACTGTTTTATAAAGAGATCTTTTACTCAGTGTTACAGTAGCTCAAGGGGAAGTTGCATCATCATCTAAAATAAGCTTCCTGATGATGTTAAACAGGAAGTGCAGACAACAGGATGAGATTTTATTGTTATTCTTTACACTAAGGTCACAAAGAGAAAAAAAGTTTCAGGACAATGCTTACTTTTTCTTCCTTTCTTCAGTTTGGACCCAAATGATCAGAAGTCACTAGAAGGATTGCAGAAAATGGAAAAAGAGGAAAGTCCAACAGATGCCACTCAGGAAGAAGATGTGGATGACATGGAAGGAAGTGGAGAAGAGGGGGACTTGGAAGGCAGTGACAGTGAAGCAGCTCAGTGGGCAGATCAAGAACAGTGGTTTGGGATGCAGTAAAAACTTCCTGCTCCTTGTTTTGGCACTTGAACACACCACTAGGCCTCTCTTCTTAGAAGAACAGAAACTATTATTTTTTTGCAGTAACAACAGACATTTTTTGTTGTTTTTTTAACAGACTCTGAAACCAATTAATAGTTCTGTGCATCTCAATACCATGGAGATTCTTGATGCTTCTTATTTATTAAGTGTAAGGGACTAACTGCATCTGAGGTTATTTGCAACTTCCATTTTGAAAAATTCCTGCAAGAACTAGAACCATCAAAATCCAAGGTGTGTAATGAGCCTGTTGTTTGTGATGAAAACAATGTCTGAGTTCTGTCCAGGGCTAAGTGTGCTTGGGCAAGTTGTAAATACAGTGGTTTGTACTCCTTTGTGGGAAAGGTCTTGCTCATTTATATGCTACCATTTGAGTCTGGGGGAGTTACTTGAGTGTGGCTGAAAGCAGCACTTTTCTTTTGCTGTTTCTTTTGAATTAATTTGTCTTTTTCTAGGGCATTACCTGTGCTGTCCAGGAGAAGTTTGGGACAACAGGCAACTTGGACTTGCAGGACACTTTTTGTAGCTGACTGATTTCTCTGTGTACAGAATTGAGCTAGTGGTAGAGAATTAAAGTAATTTCTTCAACCCTTACTAAACCCTGTAATCACTTAAAGTCAGTACATGAGCATTTATTTTAAAATGCAGTTTAGTTTTATTTCAGTATGTTCCTGGAAGGTTTTGCAGCAGTGACTCAAAGCACTTTACATTCTGTGTACAGCACTGACATTTAAAATGCTATAAAAAGAACTCATCCTTCTTCCCTTGCATTGCTGGAGAAATGTGAAATTATGCAAATACACCTATTGTCCTGTTTTTTCCCTGTTTGTATATATCTTGGTTTTGTCAGCTAATTTTTGAATTCATATGTTTTCCCCTCACCTTTTGAAGCAAAATTGCTTCACGTACAAATTCCCAACCTCAGCATTTCAAGGGTGAACTGCTTTGGGTAATCTAGAAACTGTTTCAGTTCTGTGGGCTTGATGTGTGGGAAGAGGAATTACTTATTTTTCTTAGAGTGCTGATTTCCCTAGTCTTTACCAAAATGTGGTTTTTTAATCTTTATATTGAGAATTTAATTTGTTTTGTATTTAGTTACCCCAGGTATGCTGGAGCACACAGACTTTTTAGAAAGCTAAAAAATCGTTTTGAGTATCAGTTGGAGGAAAAATGGCTGTTTGTTACAAATACCTGACATGGAAAAGAAGCTTCTCTCAGAAAGGCAGATAAGGGTAAAATATCCCTCTGTGATGTTGTATCAAAAATGCACAACAAAAGGAATAGCAGATTATTGTCTGTTTTGGAAATGTTTTATTATGTCATGGCTTACAAAGGAGGAGTTCAATAGTTCATCCATTTAAGAAAAGAAAACAGCTGGTTGTCAGTTTGCTCTGGAATTCTGTGGGCTTTAGATTTTCCAAAATACCAAAATGAATTATGGTTATTTGAAGGTGATAGGGGAACAACAGCAAAGCAAAGCTGTCGTGGCAGTTGGATTGGCATAAGCTGCTCCTGCTCTTCCAGCAAGCAAATCCACCAGATGGGTGCACCTCAGGGCGAGCAAATATTTAATTAATGACTTTCTGGCAGATGAGGAGCTGATCCTGTTCATCTCTTTACCATTGCTGTGGGATGCAGTGAATGGATTCCAGCTCATCACATGTCTCATAATGGAAAAAAACATGCAAGCATATTCAAAGCATCTTTTTTATATAAAAAAACTTTGCTTTCTCCTCACACTCAGCATTCACCAGCCATATTCTGCAGCTGAAAGCTGGGTAGTTGCATTAGCTTTCTAGTTGTATTCCAAACCTCTGCTGTGGCTCAAAATGGAGTTGTTTGTGTTATTAAACTAAAGACAGGACACATCTAATTGTGATGGGGAGTATATGAGGTATGTGATGTATTTTTCAGCCATTTTATTCTAACAGTTTCCTTTAAATAGGTTGTTCATTGCAGGTGGAAACCACTGGCCTCACACATTTCTCTGAAGTATTTACATAGAACAGGAAACTGGAGAACCACAGTTCTATTAAAACCACTCTGTAGTATGTTTGTAGATAATCTGATAACCTCTGCTTTTAGAACAGGCAGGAAACTAAAACTACCTCAAGATGAGTGTTTAGGTGCAGCTTTAGCAAGCAAGTCCAGGCACACCTAAGAACACCTCGAGATGGCTGTCCAAAGTAGAGTTGCACCCTCACAGCTTTATTTTCTGAGAACTTGGTTCCTTACTGAAAATGAGAAGTTGGCAGAGTCTGCAGATAAAGCCTGGTGAGTACCTGGTGTGTGGAGATTTCATAGCTGTGTGTCATCTTTGCTAAGAGTTGCACTGTGACTGAAACTTTACAGTGCTGTACATGCTGAGATTATATAGAGAGCTATATTTGGCCCTCACTACAGAATTCTAGAGGGATCCTGCTTGCCTATTAATGAGCCTTCATTAGTGCTTTAATTTTAGAATGTGATCTCTGGTTTTGCAGAGATCTGGTACTCTCCAATGTAGTCAGAGGCATTTAGTTCAGGGAATATAACAATTAGCCCTTAATAAGCAGCTGACCTCATTCCCTCCCTCAATCACATGCTCTGCACCCGAGAAGAAAAGATCACAAAGCCAAGAACTGAAGTTCAGGCTGTGTTGAATCAGGGATGGAAGTGAAATAGTTTGGACATAAGGCAAGAAATCTGTTGCCATCCAGTTGTACTGTAAAGTGTTGGTGTGTCTGAAGTGCTGGTGTGGGGCTGGGTAAGGGCAGAGTGCCCCTGTTTGCCAGAAATCCTGGAGCTTAAATCACATATTTAATCATTAACTTTTAATTCTTTTCCTACTTTATGACAGGAAAGATGAGAAGTGGTGGGAAAGGAACAGAATTTCTTCAAATTGTACATAGATTTGGGCAAAGGCTAAAAGGCTGAATTCACCAGAGTCTAAAAGCAGCACACATTCATGGTGTGGTTAGAAATTGCCTAAACAATGCATTTATTCCTGTCATGTACTGATAACACCTGAAATACAGGCAATATTTCTAATTCTGATTTCCAGGTCATGGGAATTCTGAAATTGTGAGGCAGAGATAAAGGAGGGATTGAGGACTGCTGGCCAATGTCAGTGTTCTCCGTTGAATCGAGGTGCTTCTTTTCCACTACTGCTGATTATAGAGAGATTTTTGATTAACTAGGACTTTTTTTTTCCCCTTTCAGTAACTGTCTTCCTCATTAAGCCTCTTTGTGTGGTGATTCTTCCCTCCTTGCTTTTCAGGAGCTCAGTGATGTGGAAACTGATCCATCCAGGGCAGAAGCAGGCAGGATTTCTGATTCAGCAAGCCTTTTTCCCTCATTTAGCTCTCAGTGGTAAGAAAATCTCAAAGGCTCTGCATGCCAGGGTCATTGCAAGTTACACAAACATACCACAACCAATATATTTTGAAACCCAAATCTGCAGTCTCCATGGGTCTTACATTTAGTGACCTTAGGAAGGCTTAAACTCCGTATAAACCTATGATTTCAAATTAAATAGCCTTAGGTGGTTAAAGTGTCCTTTGGAAGCTGGCCAAGAGGAGGCAGAGATATAAAGACTGAGTATTTGGGCAGGAAATAGATTAGGTAAATCCCTGGAGTCTGATAAATTGATGTCCAGAGTCTTCTCTGCACTTCCATGGGGGTTAACTGTTGGGATGAAATCCTTCAGAAGACCTCTTCAGGTGCTCAGAGCTTCCTTCATTTCTCACCCACCCTTCTGGGGGTGGATGTGGGCTCTAATCACACTCAAATTCACCTTGAGGTAAAAATAGGGATATTTCCTGCTCTTTCTATTTCGAGTTTGGTATAATATGCCTCATAACTTGAGCTATGGGGAGCAGTTTCTTTGCTCTGTGCTGTCAGTGGGCTCATCCATGTGATGCTTTAGAGCTGGGGGTTTGCAGGGAGAGGAGGAGGAGGGGGAAGATGAAGCTGTTTATTTCAGCATCTCTTACCACATACTCTTGCACTGTACCTTGGCAACCCACTGAGCATCACGTTCTCCTCACGTGGCTGAACTCCAGCTGGGGGCCTTGTTCTGCTTAAACTTGCAGATCATCACTTAAAGAAATGTTTAAAAATAAGGTGTGAGTTGGTGTGAGTTTGTTCAGCACTGTCTGAACGTGGAGCTGCTGGAACCATCCTTGGAATGCACCTCGCTGTGACAGCAGCACGAGCTGGGAGCTGAATAACGACTTCCTATCATCGCTGAGCTTTGCTTTTGGCACCACTGCTGGGGACAAGAATTTCCACAGGCAGGAAAAAGGGGCAGGAGAGCAGCTGGGCAGGAACAAGTTCCACACGGGTGCGTTGGTACAACAGTGATGGTGAGCTCTGAGAAATGCTCCCCGTTCCCTTTGCTGGGTTCCATATGGAAGCCAGGCTGAGGCTGTGAAAGGGAAGATGTGCTCAGGTGAAGGTTTCCCCCACCTGCCCTGGCCAAATGCCTGCAATGCCGAGCTCAGGTGTCCACGTGAAGCACTGAGGGAGCCCTGCAGCAGGAGGGGCTGTGCTGTGTGCCAAGGAGCAGCTCTAAATCCGGCTGTGGGAAGAGCTGCAGTGGGAGATAAGAGTGCAGAGCTAGGTTCTGACAGCTCAGCCTGCCCAGCACAGCACTACCATAGTAGGAAGCAGCCAGCAGCAGCTCAGCCTGCTGCATTAATGCACCCTCCACCATCCTATAGATCTGCTGGACCATGGAATTCGACCCTTGTATTTTTAAACCTCTCACTGTTGTGTTTGAAGGGTCTCAGACGTGTCACCTCATTTGGATAATGCTGTTTGCCAGCAGGGTGCTGCTATCAGGGGCTGGAGGCTGAGAGGCATTACATTTAATGTAAAACACATTCCTAAGCTGTCCCTTATTCCAAACAAAATCTAGTGTTTGGGCTTTGGAGCAGAGCATTACAGGACTTTTGGAAAATCCAGCTTTTACCCTGGGAGTGCTTTAGCCTTGCCCAGCAGCAGCTTTGTGAGCTCTTGGCAGAACAGCCCCTGGTTTGGGGAAGGGAGTGAGCCCAAACTGCCCAGCACTCCCAGCAGGATGCTCGTGGTGTGGTTTGGAGCGAACACATTTGGCTCATCTTCCTTTTGCCTACAGAAAGGGAAGAGACCAGGAGCTACTTTAGGCCGGGGCAATTTAGAAAACAGAAAAGGACAAAAAAATAAAGATGTAGTTGGGAAAGAATTGTTTATTTTACGTTTCTCAGAGGGATTTTACAAACAATGGAGCATTTTAAAAAAACTGAGTGATCAAAGTACTTGACAGTGTCCCTTAAACACACACACAAGCCCCTGGACAGAGGAAATCACACCAGCGAGGAGGTCAATACTGCCGAGGAGCAGCTGCATCTGCATAGTTCTAGGAGGAAAGATTGCAATGGTGTTGGTGCTAAAAAGTGTCATCCTGGCATTAAAATAAGAGCGCGCTGCAGTGCCTACGCACGGACCTGCAGGAAACAAAGTGCATCAAATAACACGCCGAGTATGTTTGTAGAATAAATTTATTTACCTGGTACAAATGAAACTAGGTGTGATGCTCCTTACTGTCAGCATGTCAATAGACAATTGATCTTATTTACAACTTCTAAAGGTCACACATGCAGCTGTGGGAACTGGCTACGTCGTTGTTGCTTTTTAGATAAATGCATCACGATATTTTGTATTGCACCAACATCTGTCTTACTGCCTTAGATTTAAATAAGTTACATTACAGTGCAAAAGAGGTTGATTTGCACAGATGATAAAAAAATCCAACGTTATGAAGTGGAGGCTTACGGTTTAACATTCATCTGTAATCGTTTCCATGGATTTATAAATAGGAGAGCATTGTACAGAAGCTGTTGGAGTAGGATGTTTGGATGATACAATACAGAGAGAGATCCGTCTACAACCCAAGGCATGCATTATCTGATATTGTACATTGTAGAAACTGACATTTTACATACAGGAATATGGAAATTGGCTGACAGCTCCGCAATTCTTGTTCAAGGATAACCAAACTCTTCTCCATGCAGCACAGAAACCCAACTTCTCTGGAGAGAGTTCCGACTTGGCAAGCTATATTGCACGTTTGTACATCTGTATCATGAAGTCCTAATGGTACCACACATTTCTTCCACAGAGAACACAATGAGTTTTGTTTTTTAGGGAAAGCAAAGAATCTTTACACGATACATGCAGAAGTTTTGGTAGATGTGTTGCTAAAAACACATGCACGCAACAAAACAACCTTACATTTCTGCAAAATTGTTTAGGAAGCGATTACTCCAGTATTGCTGAAAAGGAAAGAAAGAAAAGGCATCAGTTAATGAAAGGTTAAGTATCATTATACAAGCAAGACTAAGATCAACAGTGACAGAAGAAAGAATGTTAAGTTTGGTAACTGGCTGCTCTGTCATTGAAGGGACACTCTCAGGTTACTTTGTTCTTGAAGCTCAGAATCCTCTGGATTAAGGCTCAGCTCCCTTGATTATCAGCAGAGCCAGCACTTCCTACCAAGACTGCAGTGAAAAACAATTAAGACATGTTTAATTAGCTTTTGCCTTTCTCTGTCTGACCAGTGTCAACAGACAATTCTCACTTCTTTGGAATTTTTGCTTTCAAGTTCCATGCTACACACTTGTTTTTTTAAGTTGAGGCATTATGACAAGTTTGGCCCCAAAGTGACCTAACAATGTCCCTTTTCCAAGTTAGGCAGCTTGTTCTGGGAAGCAGTAGGAAAGCTTTGAAGAAGTCATTAAACTACACGGATTAATGTGTAGGCAAAGGGTAGAGTACAACGTCCTAAAGCTCCTGCTGTACTTCACCCCTACCACAGCGTAAGGTCAGCCTTGTGTCTGGAGAGACTGCTCTGAGTCCCTACAGCTCCATGGAAGCTCTTCCAAACACTGCTTCAACACTAAAATTTGGGCTCTCCTGCTAAGATTTGAAAATGCATATTAATGCAATTAAGGATGTAATTAGCAGAGATTAGGGAAACAGTTAATGGTTAGAAGTGCAAAAAAGTAAACAAGACAGGTGCAAGAGACAGACGACTCTGTATCGGTTTTACCTCCCTTCATCTCAGCAAATTCAGCCCCCTTTGGGCTGTTTACCATGAACTCTGGGCTCGAGCTGTGTTCTCGGGCTGGCACTGCTGTACTGCATTCTATCATCAGATTAAAAACTCAGTTTTGTACCAGGAAACCTCCCCAACAGCCTCTCTACCAACACAAGCCTCGGAGCACTTTGACAGACTGGTAGAAATGCTTCTCTGCAGCCTCTTTCATACTCATTTGTTTGCAATCATGTTTTGGGAAACCAAGTATGAACTATTTTTATTGCTCAGATGCCAGCAAGAAGGAGCAGCTCGTTGTGTAGCTCAGCACTTTGGAGCACTCACATGTGAAAGCAGAGAGAGCCCAAGGCACTGCAAAGACAAAAGCTCCTGGCTAAAAATTCAGTGCATGACTGCAGCTGCCTGAGCATCCTCCTTGCTACAGAACGTGGGATTCAGGAGGAGCTGCTCTCATTCCAAACCCCACTGGGTTCCCAGCACAAGCCAATATCCTTCCTGGTGTTCCCAGCATAAGGCAGCATCAATCACACGATTGATCCTGGTCTTACACACCCCTCTCACAGTAGAGAATAAGCAGTGATGTGTGAGGGCACCAAGGAATCCAGAAAACAGCAGAGATGAAAAAGCTTGGTGAGATGGGAGCAAAGAGAAACAAAAAATATGAAGTTATTTTGTAAGAATGGAGTGGGAGATCAAGCCTGGGGAATTCTGAGTTAGTTCTACTTGTGACTAAGTGCTGCTCTTTGTATGTTCTCAGGGCTAACGTTCAATAGGAGTTACCTACTTCAACCCCAGCACTGGGGACGTTTGGGAGGAAATATCTGGGGCCAATGAATTGGGGCCAAATGAGAGTTTTGACTTTGAGATATTGGCAAATGAGTCTGTCCTGAAAAGTCCTCCCTTCCTGGCTTCTGCAGCTGAAAGGACTGAGGCTGAAGGATGACAGGATCTATACAACTAAGGATAAACACTTTAGTTCAGACATTTCCTGCAGAAATTACAAACTTTGCACTGCAGTTCTGTACTTGCTATAACAGAAAAGCCCTCAACTGCCTTATGCTCCTCCTGCAGCCTCCCCCAGCCTGCTCAGCTGCCAGGGCTAAAGCCCAAATCCAGCAGTCCAGCTCTAGGATCACAAGGATGTGATTCCAGGGCAGGATGCTTCACTGCCCAGGAGGAACCTCATGGTAGGTCTGAACATTTGGCCAGACCAGACAAGGGTGGGATTTACACTTGGAAAACAAGTCCTGAAAGCACAGCACAGCTGCCAGCCAACCTGAGATCTGCAACTGCTGCTCTTGGGAAACCTACTGCTCCATTTCTGCAGCAAAACTTGGACAAGACCAGGAGAAATAGAAGAAAAACATGGCAGATGAAAATTACTTGGGCTCTGTGGGAGCACCTTATAAAACCTGACTGTTCCTGCAAGCTCAGGAGCCTATAGGGATGTATCCCACTCCATTTGCCCACCACTCATCCAGCTTTCAAGGCAAACACAAGGAACAGAAGGCCCTACCCCAAGTGCCTCTCAGACAGTGGCAGAACAAGCTCACAGATGTCTATGGAAATCCATGACAAGCAGCAAGATTCATCTTCAACACTGACAGATCCAACAGAGAAGGTGTTGAAGACTGAATTCTACTTAGTGACAGTCATTTTCCCCTTCAGCTTCTGAAGGGGGAGGAAAAGGGGGTGTATAGCAGGATTATTTGGCATAGAAGACAGGAATAGGATTGAACAAGGAGCAGAATTATTCATGGTGGCAGTCAGACAGGTGGCTTTAAAAAGGCCACCAACATGGTCCTCTGAGGTTCAGCAGAACCCGTGTTCAAGGACTCAGTGGCATTCCTGCCCTGGAAATGTCTGTCAACAGCAGTGGGAGCACACAGAACTAAGCTGTTAATTTGTTTCTAGCAAATAACATACTGGTAACATACTTTGATCTCAAGGAATCCTACATCACAGGAACTATTATTTTTTGCTTCAAGAAACAGGAATGATTTTCTTGCTGCTCATTTGTTATTGATACAGCAAACGGCCAGTGCAGGCCAGTGGTTTTGTGGAATGCAAAATCTTAGTTTGGCTCTTCCACACTAAAAAAGGGCATTCAGGGGGATTTGAATGCTCACAGTTTGGCAACACACCTACTACATCATCAGGTCAGCTCCTCTGAGCCACTTCAGCACCAACTCAAACAAGTCAAAGTCTCTATAAACAAAGTATCACAATGCAGTGGAATTCCTGATCGAGCCTCTGTGTTCTGAGAGAGCATCTCCACTTGAGAGCTTAAACCTAGAGAATTATGTGTGCTCTCTGGATTCCAGCTGGCACCAACAGAACAGAGCCTGGAACTATCCTTCCCCTCTAAGAGGGATCACAAAGCTGTTTGAATTTGGTTACTAAAGCAGACTGAGCCAGCACAAGATAACAGCACCTGCTGCTCTACAGACACCGTGACCCCAGGGCACGTTTCAAAGACTGCCCTGTTAAGTTGAGACTGATCTCTTGCCTTCTCAGATAGCAAGTAACAAATAATGAGCTGTTTTTGCCAGGAGCAGCACCTGCCCTTCCAGCACTGCAGGTACCAGGGATGAGGGAAGGGCGCTCAGCTCCAAGGAGCAGCCCCTGTTTCAGAGCAGGGAAAAGCTTTGGAGTAAACCAGCACCTGACCACGAGTACCAGAGAGTTTTGGACACTAAACATTCACGGTAAGAGCTGTCAGGGTCTTAAGTTACAGATTTGTCTGATTTTATCTCAAACTTAAGACCAAAAGCTGTAAGACCTCGGGGCACTAAGGCTCCCAGGTGCTATAAAACAAGACCCTAAAATACACTAAACCAAAAGCAAGTGCTTTGCCTTTGGAATCAGTAATTTGAGCTTCAGACCACAAAACAAGAGTCTAAAGTGGTGATAATAATGTAGCACAGCAGAGTTTGACAAAACACAGCATGGGAATGAAGGAAATTACTATTTATTCTTCAACATGTATACAGCATATGCTATTTTACAGCAAGTCACCACTGGCAGGGTGAAATGGAAGAAAAATACTCACTTTAGTCGATGGAAGTTGGAAGGCATTGGAGAAAAACACCACAGTTAGGACTGTTAATGACTTACACATTGTTGATACAGGACTGAATTTGAAAACATGCTTTAACATTTACCGTAATAATGAAGGTGGTTAGTGCCACATTAAAATAAAAATAGTTCTATACAATATGTTCAATTTGGTCATGTGCTATTTACAGATTTTACAAAAAACACACACGAGCTTGTTACTTCAAGTCAGGCTAACAACAGGCCAGCAGAGTAACTCCATGTATACAACTGAGCATTAGTGCCCTAAGTGTAGGAAACCCAATTTCTAGCTATGCAGTGCAAGTTATTTTTTCAGGTCTCATTGCAAATTTTGATCTTAAAGGGGGAAAAAAAAAAAAAGAGTAAGAAAGGCTCTGACACGTGTAAAAAAGGTATTAAACCCCAACTTAAACCCTCATTTGAATTGAAACAGATTGTGTGTGTTAAAAAGGCTTTAGATTTAAGGAGACAGAAGTAGTCCTCCCTATCCCTGCATAATGGGCAACACTGGCAAAATAAGGTCTGTTACAATAAAATACAATAAGACAAATAAATAATCTTTAAAAAAAAAACAACCCTATGTGTGTTGAGAGTATGGAAGAACCCCAGCAGGCTGCACCTGGAATGATATTTTCTGCACGAGCGAGATCAGGCATACCTCATACAGAAAGTGGTGTAAACAAGGACAGTCAAGAACCGAGAGTGAGGGAAGAGGGGACCGAGAAGGAATCCTGACCCAGGGAGCAGGACTCTCTACCCAGTGCAGAAAGCTCTGCTCGTGAACAAAACCTGACTTTATGACAAATTAAGTTTGGATGATCATGCAGAAGACGAACAGTTACATGCTTTTTTAGTTTTAGACAACACACATTCATTCCCTAAAATCTGCTGCCAATTTAGTTTGATAGTGTCCGCTGGCTCAAAAAAAATTTACTTTTTTTTTACATGATGAATAGACTATTGAACAGAACACTGTACATGCTTTTCATCTACAAAAAAATATTTGCATAAAATAGTGTTAGTTCTCTGTACATGTCAATGGACACTTTAACTGTGTATAAAAGAGGAATATATTGCCCCCACTGAAGTCAGAAAAAGCAAAAAACCAAAATCTAGATTATGAAACCTCCATCACCGGCAAATATGTTCATGTGAAAATTCAGCAGAAATAGACAGTTGCTCTAAACAATAAAAAAATTAAGTTAAACTTTTTTTTTTTTCTCCTTTGAATGTAAAACTCGTCACCATGTCAGTCAAGACCAGAACATATCACTAAAGTTAGTGTCTGTGCTGTAAAGCCAGATAACCAGGGGCATAGTAATGAACACAAACGGCCAGGAAACTCCTTCGGTGCATGCTGACAGAGCACAGGGTTTGGTGGCAGGCCGCACACTATCATCTTTACCAGGTTCCAGGTAGTTACGGGCCACATATTTAAGTGTTTCATCCAGCAGAATGACAGGGAGGGAGATTTTCAATACCATCAGCCACTGCGTCACGTTCAGAGGTGTGATCTGGAAGATAATCTGCAAGAAAAGCCAAGGGTTACCAAGCTCCCCCTCCAGCCCTGGCTTTGAGCCCCACAAGGGTTTGCTCTGTACGTTTGGGGTGAGGGGAAGGCAGGAGCACTTACTGGCAGTGGTTCCACATAAAGGATAAGGAAGTGGAGGGACATGGACAAGCAAATGGCCCCCACCAGCCAGATGTTCTCCCACGGGGGCATCCTCATCAGGGACTGGTTTTCTGACAGGCTGCAACAGAAACACGGCTCAAGTGTGACTGTAACACCAACAGGAAACTCTGAGAACCGCAAAGCAGCCTGTCAAGGCACAGGGATCCCAGGCAGGAAACAGCCCAGGATGGGGTTGAGATGGATGCTGCAACTCCAAACTGGCCTGGAAGTCAGCTTAGCAAAGCAGTCACCATCAGCCTCACAGTTATTCTTGGAAGTCTCGTGTGTTATGCTTGTTCATCTCATCTGTTCTTTTCACTATGACCTCAAAATCCTCTCCATGGGAGGGAAAGGAAGTGTGGACATGGCAGCTTAAGAATCCCCCTGAGTCTACTGGGGACCCAAGTACACCTACTTCTGCTGAAGTTCACTGAATGACTGACAGAGGGTCAAGAACTTACACCTTCTAAGCTGGCTCATCTGCACTTAGGCTGCACTGGAGAAGAGGCTGAGATCCAGAGCAGCAGATGTAGAACAGTATCTTTATGTAGGACTATCCCAGTACACTTGTATTTCAAGTTTATTTGTTTTTAAATTAATTGACCTCTAAGCTATTTGAAGAAAAATACCCTTGACATTGCGCTATTTAGTGGTTTCCATTTATAATCTAATATTAATTGGCTAAACCCACACTCCCTTAGGGCAGGAAAAACTATTTTCCATATCTTCAGCATTCTTATTTTAGTTCTCCTTGATATCACTTTATACCAACATAGGAGGGATAATCTGATTGATTAAGCTTAGATTAAAAATAATGGAAAATATTTCAGTTGCTTGTGCTTAGTAAAATACCACAGTAAATTGGCAGACTTAAAAATACACCTTATGATAAGAGATCTCAAATGTTATCTAAGAGTCAAGTTTGTTTGCACTACCAGAACTCAGAAGGGAAATGTGACTCACTCTTCACTAGCTGAGCTGTCCACCAAGGATCAAATTGCACAAAAAGCAGGATTTTGGATAAGCTATGCAGAGGCTTGGCTTTCCTGTTGGGACATACGAACCTGTTGAGAGCATTGCACATCTCTATGGTGACAAGCACAGAGAGAGCCATTGTCATCGGATATGGGGACTCGAACACCACACAGTCAACCCCAAAGAAGTCTGGATTGTCCTCCTTGCACTGCAGAAAATGGCTCTGGAACAGAACAGAGTCAACTCATTTCCACAGCTTGTTAACTTTTAAAATGTAAAATAGGCAACTAGGAAAAAAGCAGTGAGTATTACAGAAAGAAAAGCTTCTACTGTAAATCCTAAAGTGCTTATAAACTTTTGCCTGCTTTAGAAAAATCCTCTTTAGGCTTTCACTTACAAGACAACAATTAGTCATCCAAATTGTTAGCAGCTCAGGTACCACACCTCTGAGCTTTACTATCAAGACTAATTAATCATGATAAAAGAATATTTAATTATATAAATTCTCGTAACCTACCAGGTTTGTACAGTCATTTCAAGTATGAAAGCAGCAGGAACCTCCCCTCTCCCCCCAAAGATATTAAACTGAGCAAATACCAGCTGGTAAAAGGAAACTCTTGGACCACCATCAGCAGCAATAAACCACCAAGCAGCAGCACCCACTGTGGCAGCACCAACATAACCTGAAAGAAAGCAAAGAGCTTTTCTCAGCATTGTGAACCAAGACAAGACCTCACTCGCCACACTCGAACTTCAGCCTCAAGACTTCCAGTACTGAAAAAAAATAGATTGTAATTCATGTCTTAGCTTATTTAAGGAAAAAAAAAAAGCCATTAGTACTTACATCCAATAGCCAGGTAACGGAAGAAGAGCCACCCACTGATCAGGGGCTCTTTGGGGTTGCGCGGTGGTTTATTCATGATATCAAGGTCAGGAGGGTTAAAGCCCAGGGCAGTGGCAGGGAGACCATCCGTCACAAGGTTTACCCACAGCAGCTGAACAGGAATTAGAGCTTCAGGAAAACCCAGGGCAGCAGTCAAGAAGATACTACAAAGAAACCCACCAGTTACAAGCTTATTCTTGTGCGTGTCAGTAACATTTAAGCCTAAGCCTGTAGCAGCACTTCTGCTCTCTCCAACCCACTGAAGATCACAAGCTGAATATTCACAATCAGAAAACTAAACACATACCCAAGAGCAAAGACTAACCACTGGCATGTAAGCTTTGAAGCATTGTCTTCTTCTGGTAACTTCAAAAATTGAAGTATTCTCACTTTAGGGTTGTTTTTTCCCCACGCTACTTGTCTGTGTAGGTAAATTATTATAATATATATATATATATATATATATATATATATATATATATATATATACACACACACATGGATAAAGGCTTGCAAACCACTTCCTAAAAGACATTTTAGCTCAAATGACTAAGCTTCATTTCCCTAGATTACTGCCAGCCCCTGTAGAAGTTTAATGAGCCTGTAAGTTTCACAGCACCAAGCCTGTGTGAATAAATAGAACAGAAATAGGGGCTGCAGCAAGAGCCCTAAGAAGGACAGCCTTAGAGCTGACAAGAAACAAGGCAAGACAATTGCTGTGGCTTATCCCACCCTGGGAGAAAGTCTGCTTTGGTGTAAGGACTGAGAGGAGATCAATATTTACATTCTGTCACCCAAAATGCATTCTGTGATGCTGGGTCACCACTGCTCCTCCCAGAGGAACACAAGTCATGTTCCCATAATTTGAGGTTAAACAAACATCCAAGCTATGCCTGTGACTGTGTTATCTGAAATTCCAGATCTTGTACTGTTTGATTAGGGTTTTGGTTTTCCTTCTCTAGAGAATTATTGCTATTATAGAAATAATTGGAAAGCATTACCTACTGAGCTAGAATATTCTCTGTAACACAATGGGCAACTTTTGTGGGAAGTTACTGTTCTTCACCAAAGACCAGGCCAGAAACATGCAACTTCCACAGAGATCCACTATGTGGAGAACCTGCTCCTCTGGTTTTAGTGAGAAATACTGGAAGACTCCATCATCACTACTCTAGCTCAAAGAAAAAATAAATTTAAACCTACCAAACAACTTCCCCAACATTGGAGGAGATCAGGTATCGGATGAACTGTTTCATGTTGTTATAAATGGCACGTCCTTCTTCCACAGCAGCTACAATCGTGGAGAAATTGTCATCTGCTAAAACCATTTCAGAAGCAGTTTTGGCCACTGCAGTACCAGAGCCCATGGCAATTCCAATTTCGGCTTTCTTCAACGCAGGGGCATCATTGACACCATCACCAGTCTAAAATGAGAATTCAGGGTTGGAAATGAATCAACAAATAACATACAGATGGCATTAACATACAGATCCAGAATGGAATTTTGCACTGGGTGTGGTTTTGGATCCTTAAAACTCACTAAGTGCAGGGAAACATGGAAGCAAGTGTTTTCCAGAACAGGGAATTACTCTGAGAAGGCCTAATCAGGGCTTAAACACAGAGTTTGCCTTCCAAACCAAATAATAGTTCCATTACTTACCATGGCTGTGATCTCATCAAACGACTGAAGAAACTCCACAATTTTGGATTTGTGGGAAGGCTCCACACGGGCAAAGCACCGAGCATGGTGACAAGCATCTCTCTGGGCAGCAAGGGAGAGCTCATCAAACTCCCTGCCAGTGAAGGCTTTGGTGGAAACATCTTCATCTTCCACAAAGATGCCAATGCGGCGGCAAATGGCCACGGCTGTGCCCTTGTTGTCACCAGTGATCATAATAACTCTGATGCCTGCCTGTCTGCACAGCTTTATGGATGAAGCTACTTCAATCCTTGGGGGATCCAGCATCCCCACACAGCCCACGAAGGTCAGGTTGGTCTGAAACAAGATATACTGAGTTTTAGTGCAAGGTCCTGCAGATTTCTCATCCGGCAGCAGTGAAATAATTGCTTTCTCTCACGTTACATCTCTTTGTTTTGTGACATTTGGGATCATTCATTGCCCTACCTTACCAACTTTTGCTTCAAATGCACTCATTTTATTAGTTAAAACGTGCTCTAGTTGCCAGCCTTGCAAACTCAACCTGCAAGCATTGAATCTTTTATTTGTATCATCGGTTCCAGCAGCAGAGAGAGCACAAGCCAAAAACTCATGCAACTGTTATTATCTTCCTCCTAAATACCAGATACACATTTCACTGGAAAATTACAGAGCAGCTAAGATGATAATCATGGACTGAGCCCTTGCAGCTGACAGCCCAGAGGCAGGGAAGAGAGCTTGACTCCCAGAGCAGGTATGTTCCATCACAAAATTCCCAAAAAGGTTTTGCAGTTGAGCAATGCCAAATGGAAAATCATTAAAGCTGAAACCGCAACACAATTTTTGGACTGTTTAACTGATTTCTTCTTGGGCTTTTAGCCAAGCAGCAGCAGCCTGTCTACCTGCCATCAACAGTTTCTTCCAAAATACAAAGTCTCTTCTTAGACTGAGCATTCCTCCACACATGTGGGGAACTATTGTGGCTGACATCAAAATACCCAGAGAGAGAAAATTCTCAGACTTAACTTCCTCAAGGAATAATCCAACATAAGGAGTCACCATTCTTCATTTTGGGAGAGGGAGAAGTGCTACTAATCTTACCTCATAGTTGATGAAATTTGAGGAGTCCTCCAGATTCATTTCCTCTTTTTTGGGAGGATTGTCATGGGTTGCCAGAGCCAAGCAACGCAATGTGTCTCTGCCAGTTCCCCATTCTCTAATGACAGACATTATTTTCTGCTTAATTCCCGAGGTTAAAGGTATTTTAGCATTTCCAACACGGACATGTGTACATCTGTCAATCACACCTTCAGGAGCACCCTGCAGAGGCAAAAAGAAAAATTAATTTAGCAAATTAGCTTAATAAATCCCTTTCCATTACAACATTTGCTTAAATTACCAAAGTCCTTGCTCCCACTTCAAGCTGCAGTTAGTTGTACCATAATTTTTAAGTATGGTGCTACTTTGCAGCCATCCCATCACCACTAGCTCAAGTGAGGGACTGACCTTAACAAACATCTTGCTCATGGACGTGCGGCTTGGTTTGTTTGGAGTACAATAGACAGACATCGACTTTCTGTCTCTTGAGAATTCCAGAGTGAATTCTTTCTTCATGAGTTGTTTTATCACCTTATTAAAAAAACAAAAAAGCATAAAAATGTGTTTAGGTAATATGTACTACAGAGCTGTCTCCCCAGACAATCCCAATAAAAGGGGACTCACCGAGTTGCAGGCGTTTGCACGTTCGATTCTAGAAAGTCCCTTCAGGTCTGTGTCAAACACATTCATTTTCTCAACCAGACACGTCAGCGCCGTCTCCGTGGCTTCACCCACCTTTTCATAAACTCCCTTAGCCTTGAGTTAACACAAAGGAAACAAAAACACACGAGTTTAAACCTCACCTGGAACATACCAGAGACAAAAGCTCAAGTTTCACAACAGGGAAAAAAAAACTTAACAAGATTTAATGTGGCTTGTGAAACAAGTACAACTATTTTTAAAGAGCAGCTTTGAGGAGTTTGATTTGTAGGAATTTGGAGCCTCCACCCTCAAGAGCAGCAGAGAGAGATGTCTGTATTTTACCATCAAGTATTTAAGACATTTTGAGACTTGGTAGCAACCATAAGGCAGCAAGGCAAAGCAAGAAAGCAGCACCAGATCTCCAAATTACAGATTACACTTGCTGCTGGATTTAGTTCTCAGTGTTCAACAAACAAATAATTCTCAGAATTAATACTTCAGAGGGCCTAAATACTCTCCCCCCTTGACTAGAAGGGGATTTACCACTCAAAGGTATTACACAGACAGATGAGAACATTTATCCTCATTCCCACACTCTCCTCTGTTCCAGGATATGAACTTACTTCATTGTAATCCAAAGAGGAATCATTGCAGAGTGCACAGATCGTTGCAAGTTCCACAAGACCATCATACTGGCTACATTTAATGAGTTTGTCATCTTTATGCCTTTCCAGAGGAAGAAAAGGGGGAGATTGAAGTTAGTTATTTAGTATTAGCATCTCATCTTTTCTCTTCTTTATCCTCTTTACTGCATTTCCACTTAGTACAATGCTCATTAGTTATGGACTTAGAACTGTTGGAATTGTTGAGAAGAGCAGGATTGATACAGGGGAGTTGTGGAGTTTGGTGAGAGCCGTGAATGGAATGGCCAAGATCATCAATGGCATCACTCCCTGAGTGACAAAACCCCACTTCCTCCAGTGAGAGTCACTCAGCAGCATGGAAAAGGGCTCAGAGATGAGGCACAGGAAAGCACTATTTGAGCACGTGCAGGGCTTGGAGTGCAGATCCAAGCAGGAGAGGGATATTGCTGGATACCTCAGGAGTTCAGCTTCCTTCCTGCTGAATATTCTGCAGCTTTATTGCAATGCATGAAGTGGATGCACTGGCCAGGCATTAAAGCAGATTTCACCTCTTTAATTTCCTAAAAATTGATCTGTATTATATGTGAACCTCCTAAAACCATGAAAAGTGAAATCATTTCACAAGACTAATTCCGCTAGAAAAGAAATACTCTTTTCTAGCAGCAATACACACTTAATAATCAATATCTCAAGTCTTGAGAGAGTGGGAAGGTACATTTTCCTGAAGTAAAGCACCATTTTGACATTTCAAGTAAGAAGCAACTTCCCTCTTTCACATTTGAAAAGAATGAATCGATTCCTTTTCTGGAACACTCCCATACTTCTACAGCAAGCATAAAAAAACCAAGACAGCATTCAATACTGTTATTTTCCCCCTAGCAAAATTAGCAAAACAGAGCTAATATATAACATCTTTTATTAAAGCTCCCAAGGAGGGGAAGAAAAATGTCTGATGGTGGAAAGATGTGGATCATTACTCCGTAAGAATTCACAACACAGACTATGACATGTCCCATTATGTAAGCTTTTGTTCAGTTGTGGTACTGCAAACAAATTCCAGTGTTGTGTAACACAGCACGAGAACAAAATGAATCTTAAGCAAACAAGTATGTTTTTAATGTTTCATTTTGTATATAACCCTACAGCTATAAGCTGTGGTTTTAAAGTCCAGCTCTCAGGTTGCCACCTCGTCTATCCCACTCAAAACTTCCTATTTTCACCTGTTCTGAACTCAAAGAACACCAATATATTGGAATATCCATAACTTGCTATACCAGGGTGTGTTTTTTATAACCCTTGTTTTTGTGTTTCTTATTAACAACTTCTGAAGAATGTCAAATGCAGAGTCTAAGGTGTTGGGATCAGTTCTGCATAAAGGAAGTTTTTTTTCCTTACAGCTTCAGGTTTTTCAAGATGAACTCATTTGAAGGTCAAATGCAATCTGCCAGCTTTTGCTGCAGTTCCTAATTATTGTTGGGTTTGTGCTCTCAGTTTGCAGTAAGCACTGAGTGGGCTGAGACATGGCAAAACTACTCCAAACTTTGACAATCTCCTAATATCCCTGGAAAATTAACCAGCATGAAATTTGGGGGGCTTTTAGTATGAAATATTTGTGATTTTATATTCTGAATGAATCTTAGGAGAGATTTGGGTATCAAATATTTTAAGAGTAAATGCAAAATTGCTGATTTAGTGCAAAAACACTAAATGGTTATGAAAATGAATCAGCTGAGGAAGACAACAGTGTCTGAAATACCAAGTAACACCTGTCAGAAATGGTTCATATCTGGAGCAGAT
The DNA here is from genome assembly GCA_024500445.1 of Entomyzon cyanotis. Taxonomy (NCBI): domain Eukaryota; kingdom Metazoa; phylum Chordata; class Aves; order Passeriformes; family Meliphagidae; genus Entomyzon; species Entomyzon cyanotis. The sequence continues at coordinate 2,639,878 of JAKEPQ010000852.1, forward strand.
CCTGCTCTGGGGCAGATTAACTGCCTCTTAACCTCCCCAAACTTCATTTTCAGTGACATTCTGCAATCCAAGGTGAAGTCAGTCACCTTACTTAAAATCCCTCCAAAGCCACTGCTTTAAAAGCTGTCCATAAATGCAGAAATAAGCCAGCCCTAGGGGTTGGAGTTGAGCTGTGCTTCCTTATGCTCCACTAAGAGCCTTTCTGAGCCATTTCCCTATCTCAGAATCATTTGTGTCCATGAATGTAGTGAGTTTAACACACTTGTTCACATTCCACCAACTTCAGCAAGTAAAAACAGCACATTAACAAACATTGCTGTCTGTCTCATTATCCCCTACATCTGTCACCACACTCTATTTTATTATTTTGTTTATCTGGAGCTCTTGTGAGACCAGCTGAAGTGCAATAGCTGGGAGTTTTGCAAGGTCTGGAGTCACCTTGCCTAAGCAAACGTCTTCTCCTGAAACGAGAGCATAAGCTTTTGACAGCAATTAGCTTTGAAACAAAAAAGAGAACTGGGGGAATTAAGATTTCCAGCTGCTGGGAACACCAGGGTCTTAACTGCTATGGAAATTAAACAGAGATAATCACTGTTGAGATGGGCAAGATTGCAGGAGTCAGAGGCACACGTGTGGAACTGCACAACGCTGAGATGTTTACGATAACTGAAATGAAATTCTATTTTATCCATAACAGAATTCTATTCTGCAAGTAAAACTGAATTGGTAAGATTATGAAACACATGGAGGACTGACCAAGTAAAAGGAGCTGTAATAACCCAGTAAAAAAAGGCTTTTCTTCAAGAAGCAGAGTCCTAAAAATTCCTCAAGTTGTCAGGATGAACCACTTACCTCACTAGCAGAGACTTGCAACTGATAAAGTAAACCAAACCTCATTCCTTTCCTAAAGGACTGGGTTTAACAGCAGCTCAAATAGCAAAGGCTGAGACAAACACACACATCAACTCAAGTACAGATGCATCAACAAACTACTGAGGGCCAGGGACAGGAATTTACAGTCAATTTACGAGGTAACTCCAACACGTTCAGAAGATGCCTCAGAAAAAACAACTTCCCTGTTCTCTGAGGCAGCGAAATTGGAAACACTAAACTCATGGATTAGCAAATGCTCACCTCTTCAGATTTACCCAGCTTTTAAATAAAAAAAGTTAACCTTACTTAGAAGCACTGAGATAGCTAACCTCAGTCCAGTAAGATTTCAATAAAATAAATCCTCTCTACCCCTACTTAATTTTTAGATTATCAAGGGAACATTGTAATACTGCAGACTGTATTCAGTTTTATGAAGGTTTACTTTTCTATGATTTATCTTTCTTTTCTTGGTAATTATTTCCCCCCAGCCCTTCAGTGTGCATTCTCACTGGCTGACCTTTCATTTATTAACAATCACTATTGAATATTACATGCATCCCTTTTCTAGACTAAAGTAATAGTGAATGCATAAACAGACAAATATTTAACTTGAACAGAACACTTACACTTCTCCCATGGGAGCATATGTTGAACCAGTTACAGTAAATTCGTTCAGAGAGCAGCTGTCTCCTTCTACTCTGTCCAGGATAAACATCTGAAATTAGACAGTTAGAAGTGTTACTATCTTTGAACAATAATTAATGCAAGAGATTTAAACAGGCCTTAAGCAAGCAGGTACAAGAGGCAAGTTCAGGCTGAATAAACAAACCATACAAACCTTGATTCTCTGCACTTCGATCCCACAGATGTTTGAACAGCTCCATAAACTGAAGCACAAAGTACAGGAAACAGCCCTTCAGCCTACAGATCTCACTGGGAATCTGGGAAACCACAGGAACTGTGTACACTTCAGCTGGGAAGACTATTCACACACCACCTGACAATCCTCACTATCCAAGCTCTTCCTAAGCTTCACACCAGTACATTAATTCTCATGAACCATCAATTAACTCCTCTGCTTTGAAACAGTTAAAAGCAGCTCAGGGCAGCTTGGACACTGACAATTCCTGCCAAACTCAAAATAAAAGCATCCACAAATAGAAGCTGAGATCTAAGAGGTGAGGCTTTAGCAAGGGCCAGACTATAGCCAGTTTCTCTTAATACCAGCCTTAAGTGGAAGTGTTTCCTGTCCTGATTTTCTCGTTACAGGTCACTCTGCCACATGGGACAATGGCAGCTTAAACCATTCAGCCAACTCAAGTGCTCTTCTAGCACTGGTGAAATGACTCTTTCAAATCAAGACACCAATCTGAAGGATGCAGTTGTAGCTCTAAGAGACCCACAACTCAGTCTTCCCTTTGTTTCCTTTCTAGGAAAGCTGCAGGCAGAACCACATCTGATAAGATGGAGATAAAAACCACAGTGCCTGAAGCTGTCTTACTCTTGCTGGAGTGGTACTGGAGAAGATAACTTCTAATTGATGGTGTATCCTAATGGAACTTCTTCCACTTGTCCTCCTCTGCCCTCACTGTGCTGCCCTATGTTTTAGACAAGCATCCTCACAAAATTCAGTCCAATATTATTGTCATAGGTATTACAATTTTGCTACGTTTTTGCAAACTGTAATTCATGTTCTTTTTGCAGCTGTCAGAGGTTAGCAAGGAACCAAGTTGCACTGGACAACATCTAAAACATTTAGCCCTCTAAATAAGGAGCAGAGCATTTTGAGCTTTTAAATAAACACAACTTAAATGATGAGTTAACCAGGAAACCTCCTGCTTTTGGCATCTGCAGGATGAAAAAATCCCTGCAAAGACTAGGGCAGTTATGCAACTCTACTGCAAGTAACCTCCTCTGGAATACTGATGAGCAGCTGCTTTGTGTCTCTTAGGTATAAATACTACGATACTTAAGGAAGTAGAACAAGTCAACCACCAATTAGGAAGAAAAAGCCATCAATCACATGAGAATAAAGTGGTCAGGGCTTACAAACTTTCACCACTGGTGTGCAGTGCTCAACATGCACACATTTGGAACTCTAACCCATTGTAATGAGACTCAGGACATTTCATGTTGGGAGTTGCTGTGCCACTGAACATCTAAAGTTATTAAGTGGAAGAATTCAGTGTTTTCTCCATTAAATCCCCACAGAGAAGCACAAACTGGCAACTGAACATGCATTATGTGGAGTGACCAGGCATAAAAATCCCAAATTAACCAACACTAGACACCGTGCTGGGGGGAAAGAAGGACAGGCACAGAACTCATGTTCACCTAAAAATACACCAACACTGAAGATGACCCAGGCAATGCTGGTGACAGGGTCACCTGCACCTCAAGCTGCCAGGTTAGTCAGTGTTGCACATTGAAAACACTGCAGTGATCCACATCAGACCAGCAAAGCTACTGAAGGTAAGAATCAAATAACCACTGGAACCACTCAGTAGTGAAAACACCTTTGACCACCAAAGTTACTGCAGTAAATCTCCTTTTCTCTTATTAAGTTTCTCCACTATTGCTGTCTTTCTCAATTAAAGAGGCAAGTGTTTTACACTTGCACACATCCTGGTCTACATTGTAACTGCCTAAAAAAAGCATAAATCACACCAAAGAACAACCTGAAAGGCTTACAGACTAGTCAATGGAAAGCTGCTTACAAACAACTTTCCCTTCCATGAGTGTGGGTACAGCTATTTTTGGCCATGACTAAATAAGGGAAGAGACAAAAGCCTTCAAGACTACACAGTGGAAAACTGAATAAAAAGTGGAGGCTTATCTTAGGAAAATAAGGCAGGATTTTGATGATATGAGAACAGAAAGGGCCAGGATCAGGAGAATTTGAGCAATGCTGATTTTTCAGAGCGGCTGAGGAGAAAAGGAGCAGCAGAAGCAGGCAGTGGGACATACCCTGCACACTGACATCTGGTTGGTGGTCAGAGTACCCGTCTTGTCGGAACAGATCACCGAGGTGCAGCCCAGGGTTTCCACAGAGGGCAGGCTCCTCACAATGGCATTCTTCTTGGCCATCCTGCGTGTGCCCAGCGCCAGGCAGGTGGTGATGACAGCAGGCAGACCCTCGGGAATGGCAGCCACGGCCAAAGCCACGGCGATTTTGAAGTAGTAGATGGCGCCGCGGATCCAGGAGCCGCCGTGCACGGGGTCGTTGAAGTGGCCGATGTTGATGATCCACACGGCGATGCAGATGAGGGAGATCACTTTGGACAGCTGCTCCCCAAACTCGTCCAGCTTCTGCTGCAGGGGGGTTCTCTCCTGCTCGGTGGCCACCATCTCGTCACGGATCTTCCCGATTTCGGTGTTGACCCCTGTTGCAATGACCACCCCCATGGCCTTACCAGCAGCAATGTTTGTACCCTGAGGTAAGGAAAGAAGGAAAAAACTTGGGAGTCAACCTACAAATGGGTTTTGTGGGTGAGTTTAGTTAGCTTGGTTTTAATTGAACAACAAAAAAAAGCCACCACAAAAACACCTCAAACCAAACCAGCTCATACAAGTTCAGACTGTGTTTCAGCCAGGACATGGGAAAGGGTAAAGAGGAAGAGGATGACACTGCCTGTGTCTGTAAGGAAACACTCCAGGGTGGAATTTCTGCTCCCAGAACAGGCTCAAAACGAGTCAGTATTATCTCTCACAAGCAGCACAGCCAAACCTGGCTGCTGAGCAAGCAGTATGTATTTCAACTGAATATTGAATGTGTTTTCCCTCTCTTTTTTTTTTTTAATTAGGACTCGATTTTGTCAGATTTAATGTTATTTACTATGAATAAGAGAAATGCTCTCTGGGGCTCCCTGTGTGAACACATTTAACATGGAAAGGAACAGTTAAATCTTGAGCAGCTCGCCAACAGAAAGTTATTTTCTTATCTGAAAGGTATTTATTGCTTCCTTTAAATAAATTTGAACAAACTGTTTCATTCTTATACAGAAAGCCAGTTCTCAGTTTTAGCTACACAACACCACAATTTGTGTGGGCTCTTATCACACTGAAGAACTATTACTTTAGAAAATTAGTGCAGAAGCACTTTAAAAGTGTGTGTGCTCCACCCTCTAAGACTGCCTTGTGAAGGACAAAAATTATTCTCCTCATAGACCGGTTTCATCCAGCATCTTCCCTAAGGGCAGCTTTTATTAAAAGTTAATTCTAATTTTTAATACATTTAGTTCAATGTGTATGGAGACACACATAGAGATGTGTGCAGAGAATACAGCAAAGTCATGCAGCTTTTGGGGGAAGATCTGAAGTTTTGCACAGTTTTATCAACTTCAGTGTTATTTTATAAATGTTTTGAAAAATCTCAGAACAACTTACAGAAAAGAGCATGTTCTTCTTGTCTTGGTTTACAGCACGAGGATCAGGCACAGGGTCAGTGTGCTTAATAACAGACACTGATTCACCTAAAATAAAGATAATAGTCTTAAGAAGAGATTATGTATCTGGAGTCCCAAGGAAATAAAAAAAGTTATAATCTTCAGTGCTGAAATTTTTATAATATCAAACTTTTCTTAGATGATTTTGTTTAATTGCTTAAGTGAAACAGGAAATATTTCAGTTGGCCAAGAAAACGGAGTATCTGGCTTTCAGCAAAAATTACACATTAGTTTCTACAAAGGCATACAGGTATTCCTACAGCTGTAGAAAGGTTCCCTTCCTTTAAAAGCAGATGTTCATTGCTACACCAGATTTCACAAGGTGGTGCTCTTAGCTTCAGTCACTGAGTTGCACTACTTTGTGAAAGCTCAGGAGAGCCAAAGCTTCTTCCTTTTAAAAAGATTTTGTTGAGCAGCATCTCAGACCTCAGTCCTGTTTCATCAGTCAGGAGACTCAAGCATTGACTTGGCTGAAAACAGAAAAGGCTTCCTTTAAAACTAGAATTCTGTTACTTAAATAAAGGCGAGGAATAGCTCCTTTTTATAGAATTCTGGTGGGTTATTTCTACTTATTCCAACAGCTTTACAGGCATGGAGAACATCCATTTTCCTATGCTAAACTTAAGTAAAGCATGATCAGTCTTGTGCTATTCAGGGTCTGTGGTGAGAAACTTTGAAGCCTGTTTCAAGACAGATTCAAGGATGAAAAATAGGCTTCCTATGAATACTGTTTTAAAATTCAGACCTAGTTAACATTAATTTATGCTACCAAAACAGGCAGACAGACCTTCATGTTCCAGCTGAAGGAAAACTGTTGTAGCATGCTTGGTTGATTCCCAGCTTCTTTCCTATATTCAGAAGTGCTGCTACTTTGTTTTGTTTTCAACAAATCTGAAAAGGGCTCTAAAAATAGCCCCTGCACTTGAGGGCTGGTACCAGAAAACATGAATGTGTGTGCACAGAATTTCAGCAAATAAGGCTCGAGTGCACTGAGTCTTTAGTAGCAGCAGCTTAAAAGCTGCCAGTGTTGCAAAAGTTGTTCTCTCCTGTTGCAGAAGATATTTAGTAAAGATTTACATACTTTCATATTTGAGTGGTGTCAAGATGTTCAAACCTAGAAGGCTCTGTAAACTAGAAAAGAGATGCTTTTTTTTAAATTTTAGTTTCCCACAAATTACTTGTGTCTGCTGGGGGAAGGGGATGACCAAAAAAGCATTACAAGACTCAGTAAGAATGTTCATCCCACTAAAGGGAACACAAAGCCAATGATGAAGCAACACATTCAGCCACTCCAGAAGTTACCAGATCACAAATTTACTGCACTTGAATGCAGAGAACTTCAATAGCTGCAGGCTTGTTTCTAATGGATCATTCCAAACAAATGATGAAAAGGCATTTTCAATTATGCACATAATCACATAGAAGTCACAGAAACTGTACCTGTGAGGATTGACTGGTCTACCCTTAGAGTTGTAGATTTGATAGAAGTAATTCTTATATCAGCAGGAACCTTGTCTCCAACTACAAAGAAATGACAAGACCAAGTCAAATTCTGCCATTTGAGGGATTTCTAAGTGTCTCTTACCTCCATCACATAGAAAAATGACTTTCCAATAACTGTGCAGATGACTAAGATCACCAGCAGCTTATTGCTGCTTTTGTGATTTGCAATACTCCCATTTTCTGAGTATCCAATACACTTTGGCAGTTCAGACTTGCCCCTACCTAACCTCCAAGAAAGAAGCTGTAAATCACTGGATTGTTTTTCTAACCACATGGCCACTTGAAAGCAGAGGGAAAACAGTTTCAAGAGCAAGATATCAATTTCAGAAGACATATTTATAAACAATCAAAACCCGTAGTTAAGGTGAATCGAGTTCCCTTTTCAGAACAACTGGTCCTGGAGAGTCTTTAAGCTGTTTTCTCTATGCCCAAAGTGAGTCCTCTGCTCTCCAAAGATCACATTATCCTCATCTATTTATTTAGAAAACTAAAAGAAGTTGTATTTGCCTTTTCTTTGGCACCAATTGTGAGAATAACGTGTTTCTGCAAATATGCTCTTGTAATGCTAGACTTTGAATTCTGCCAGATGTTTCAGAGCTGGAAGTTAACTTCAGATCACACAGTAGCTTTATTTTCCAGTAATGCTGCTCTATTAAATAACCACAATCCATATCCCAGCTACAATTTTCACAGCACTCTGTTGTGTTTATCTTGTCATACACATTTCTACTTTGCAAAAGACAACACTGAAGAAAAAAAAAATAAAACAAACAACCCACAAACAACAAAACAAGTGCTTGAGACACCAAGACAGCAGATGATAAAAGTTAACACCACTCTGCAAAACAGCAGTGATGAATCCTGCTGCCAATTGAGTTCCAGCATCTCTATCACCTAAAAATTAATTCTTCTACCTTCCTACTTCCTCCTACCCAGCTTTTCCTGGTCTTTAAGAAAAAAACTAAAGCTCTACCATTTTGTGTCTATTGCAAATAAATAGCTGCATGCAAATTAACTTGCTAAAGCATACTAATGAGGCACATTTTTGACTCACATGGAGGGGGTTCTACACTCTGCATGTCAATATTGCTAATTAACACATGATTGAACACTCCAAATGTAATTTAGCACTGCAAGCATTCAAGTGTCAGCTATATTATTATAAAATAATGCAAAGAAATAAAGAAGGGAGAATAACCAGCTAAAGACAGCTGATCCTTTCAGTAGGTGGAATCTGTGTCCCTGCAGTGAAATTAAAATAAGCTGCAATTCCTGCAGGAACTGCTTATGCAATTAGCAGCAATAATGTACATTAAGAAATAGTATCATGAAAAACTCTACAGTGGTGTCACAGCCTTGGCTCATCCAACCACTCACACCCTGGAGTGGAAAACTGTGGAACAAAACCCTGAAGAGGAGAATTAAGTGCTACTTCAAAAGTTAGGAAAACTTGCACCATGTGACTTTCCGTAAATTCAGAGTAACTCCAACCATTAAAAATCAGCAAAAGATTGTATAGTTTTGCCTGCAGAGTCAGACGTATGCTTTTGTGAGCATGTGTACATGAAGAGACAAAAGAACAGCCACAAATGTGTCATTATACCATGTGAATACTAATTTAAGCCACAATACCCTTGAGCAGCAAGAGAAAATAGCCTTAGACAAATGGTGACCTAGGCCAAAAAAGGCAAAACTATTCAATTGCTCTCCTGGTGTCCTGAGGAGGGTTATTTGCAGACACACAGTAGCAGCTGCTGTTCAGATATGGCTGGACAGGCCAAGCCCTCGGAGAGGCCTGGCAACCTGAACAAACATGTTCAGAGCACTGGAAAGAGCTGGGAATCTGCAGCCAAGCCCACATCCACCACATCTGACAACGCCGTTAAAGATGCATAACACAGAAAAGAAGCTGCTAAAAAACTAATCTGAAAACTTTCAAGCAGCTGGACAGAACACAGGGCAAAGTTTACAAATTATTTTCTAACCTACTTCTGAACTGCTCCAAGTTGTTCAAACTCAAACATAATATTCACAAGACCTAAAACACTTCAAGAAACTCCTCTAACAGACTATGGATATTCAACACCAGTATTTCCACAAAAACTACAACTGTCGTTCTCAAGTGCCTGAATCACCAGACCTGAAGTGTTAAAGTTATTATGACAGGGCAACTTTATAGATTTATCTCAACAATTTACAGTAAGACACATTATTCACTCACCCTCTCTGACTGAGAAGGCTGAAGTAAAATATTCAAAGCATTTCCAATAGGCAGGAAAGTTGTACATCAGGGTCAATTACAGAGATATTTTAAACAGCTCTTTGCAAAATAACGACTATAGTACTAAGTCATTTATAGTCTTGAATATACTTTCATGAGCACAACTGAAACTGAATATAAATAGGAAATCATCCTATGATAGGGAGGAACCACAGGAAATTTTCAGTGAGCAGTGTGCTACAGATCTCATCAACAAACAGAAGGCTTTTTTAACATATAATTTAAAACAGGAAAAAAACTGGGGGGCTGCTGTTTTTTGGGAGGCTTTTTAAAATTCATATATTGCAGTTCACAGAACCAAGGCTTGAAAGAAATGAGAAAGTGATTATGTATTTGTGTTGCTCAGTACAGAGCTGCTACAGTAAATGACATAATTCCATAGTCTGACATCTAAAATAACAAGTCAGTTGCAGAAGTATTTTCATCCATTATTTCAACTGAAGTTTTTAATCCTAAATAGTCACTTGATTTCCACAACAGCTCTGAAGAAATCAAATAAACTGCTTTCAAAACTGCCCAGGTACGTGTTCTGAAACATAATGTAGACAAATACATAACTGCTGATTAAAACAGCCCCACTAACTAAAGCACTGACTGCTGCTTGGAGGAGTGAGAGAAAGGTTTGGTTTGAATCATTACAGCTTTACCCACAGAATCCTTTTATTTATGCATAGAATTTTAGAATTTTAATACTGAGATTCAGCACACAATAAACGAATCTGTTTAAAAATAACCTGGTCCCTACAGGGGGCTAAAAAAGATAAATACCCATTTTATTTAACTGTGCAGGAGTCTACACTGAAACAGACAATTTACAATCTCCACTCCTTGGTAAAAACTGGAGTGAGACTTTGTTGCAATAGGAATTTAAAGTTTACGTCAGTTGCTTTAAAGAAGCCACACTTTTTCACTGAAAATAGGGATAATTTAATACTTGAACATCCTGGGTTCTGCAGGCACCTAGCCAGCAGGGTTACCTGCCAAGATTCCCACTGATTGCACCCAACACTTCAGCATTTCTTCTCAAGTTCAAAGCTCCCCAGCCCTTATCTTCCTGCTCCCAGTGCTGTGGCAGTGTTATGGGTCAAGTTCCCTCTATATGAGCAGCCATTGACATACATATTTGACTTTTACACACTCTAACCCTGCTTCTCAACAGACTCCCACATCGACTTCAAGGATAGAATGTACTAAGCAACACGAGTCTCAATTTAATACTTGGCACTGATCAAGTCCTACAGTGAAATGATCAACTCATTACCTGTGTGTTTCATCTGAGCACTGATATCCCCTTTAATACTTTACCAGTTTCCAGCATAGCAATAAAACTGAATATTCAATTTCAGAATTCTGTCAGACAATGGTTTGAGACACTCACTGGGAGACCTCTACAGCCAAAATACAGTATTAATGTTGCAGGCTGTAGCAGTCTGTGCTTCAAGCAGCCCAGGAACATGGGCAGAAATGATGTGGGACACATTCTATAAACAATGAAAGTGGAGGGAAAATAACTATTAAAGCTGTGTGGATTTCAGTCCCTTATATTTTTAGTTATTTCTGGGTGCTAACAGCAAACCTTAGACTACAACAGGACCACACTTGTCTTTCAAGTCTCAAATTATTAGACTGTATCTCAATATAGTCTATTGAGATACACATTCCAGATCTTCTAATCAAAACTGCTGATGACAGTGGGTTTAGTAAGCAACATTAACTGTGCCTCCAACAGCCACTATGATATAGAATAGTCCTCAGAACAAAACCATTGCTTTAAACATGTACTTTGAACACCAATATCAGCTCTGTTAACTATGACCCCTCACACCCCTGGAGTCCTGCTCACAGATTTACAGGCAGGTACCCTATAAAAAGTGAAAAGTTTTCCTTCTTTTTTTATGTTAATGTCTTACAAGAACAATTCCTCTTCTTAGCAAAGAAAGTGATCTTTTTGCAAGAAGTCCCTCTTTGTGATCACAGCAAATGAAAGTAATTCTTCCTGCAGAAGTCAGAAGGGCTGTTCATATACAATAGGTACCTCACACTTTCTTATTTATGTTTATCATTAACTAAAGCCACTGTCACCCTGGATCTGCTATCAGCAGGTTGGGGGTTGGAAGTGGACTTTTGTAATAAAGATTATCAGTGTAGCTCCAACTATTCTATAGCTGAACAGATTGTGAGCACAAACAGTTCCTGAAACTGAGTAAAAACATCCCCAAACCAATTTCCATATACCACCAAATGGAGAGAAAAACAACAAAAAAAAATCTTAATATATTAAAGCTCATTGTTGACAAGTTCATATATTTTGGTTTTTAAGACACTTTTTAAGACACTATGGTCTTTCTCCTGCTTTAATAGGATGCTTTAATTTTAGCAGGCTGGAGTAGAAATACTATCAAATTCAGCAGGTATAACCCACCACACTGCTATTAAAACAATTGATTCAAAATACATGGGGTTTTACCATCAAAAGTCTCTTAAAGACTAAAGTTATTTCAGTCTCCTCTCTTACCCAAAAGTAAGTTCATATTCCAAATTAGACGACACACCATTGCGTGAGTATTTACTAATAAACTGCATCAACTGAAACTTCCAACATGAAGGAAAGAATTGAAGAATTCAGTTTAAGAATTGAAAGGAGCAGACTTAAAATAACACCTACAGGATGCTACATACTTCAGCCAACAAAACTGGGGATTTTATGAGTGTTGACTTGAGTGAACAGAATGGTTTGCTTCTATTTAGAGGCAGAGCTGCTCCACACAACTGGTTCTTGTATTAAACTTCCTTAAGATAAGCTCAGCTTAGCTCCTCTTCCCCCCTTGTACACAGACAATCTCATCTTCTTATTGTGCTTGATTTCCTCAGACCATCAGAAACTTAATTTTTCTTCCGTAGTAACGGGTTTTGAGCATTTAACACTTCCTGAACAGGGCATAATAAAATAGTACCAGAAATAAGAAGCTCTACAATACAGGAACATAATTGAGTCCTTCTACACTTTCATACAAGGCCAAGACTATTGAAGTGTCAAAATTAGGAGAGTGATTATGAACTATATTTTAAGTCTGAGTTTCCACTCCAAAGCAGGAAGGTATGATTGATTTTCCAATGAGACAGATTACAAAGGTCCATCAGCTGTAACCACAGTAGCAAACCAGCACTTGCTTTCACTGACAAGATGACAGAACAACACATTTAAATTCATTCTTTACATTAGACAACATGTATGAAACAACCTCTGTCAAACACCTTCTGCATTCTGGGCAGACAGACAATATCCACAGAGCTTATCGTGCAGTGTATGCAAAGTGCAAGTATCTTAACCCAAGAACTGTTAAAGGCAGAGGTTAAAATTTTTTTAAACAACACATATATATTGTATTCTTATCAAGGAAAGCCAAAAGGACAGAAAAAGCTCTGCTTTCTGGGAGCAAAGTATTTCCAGGTCAAAACTGAGGGTTAAAGAAATGGAGATACTGTATTAAACAGCAACTAAGACTTGAATTCTTAATTTGTTTCTTTTCATTCTCTAAAACCAGACTTGTGTCATTCTCTCTGAAGAGGGCACCAGAACATTAGATAAGATCTGCTGATGGACAGGGACCCTGCTTGTAAGTCTGCACTCATTTCTAAACCAAATTTGTCTAGTTTTAGCTTTTAATTAGTGCTTCTATTTATATCACTGCCTACTAGATGGCAAACTCTCATGACCAGCCTACAAAAATATTTAATAGCAGAAAGAATGGACTGGTAAGTTAAGCTTCAACTTAAGCCAGGTCAGGTAGAGAACAACAACATCTTCACATCAAAGCTGAAGTCCTGTTTCCAAGTTATGCTGCATTTGGGTAACAGAAGAACCAAGAGTCAGAATTCTGGAAGTGCAGCAAAGCTTCAAGTGCAAGTTTTCTTTAGAGTTAACAAAAAAAAGCTTCCTTTGACAGAGTGATACAGTAATAACAGAACATTATCTTGATATTCAAGCTTTTTGTTCAGTACTATTTGTGCTTATAATAAAACCCACTCAGTATCAGTTCTGTCAGAGTCTAGAATACCAGGTATGTTCTCAATTTTCAAGCAACCAAACTAGAATTAGTTTGGCTATTTTTACCAAACAGTTTGGTAACTCTGAAGGAAAATGCTACAAGAATTAGGGTAAAAATTGGAAATGTGTTTTGCAATATTTCAAATGTGTGTTAAAAGTGACAAAAGTTCAGGCTGTGCCCTGAGTTGAACCTCACATAACTCCAGACTCCAGTGAAGCATGGAATGGAGTTTGGACTGTGTCTGGTTATCCCCAAGCTGCCTCTGATGTGTTGGCCAAAATGTTCACACGTTTATGCACTACTCACACATGTATTTATTAACCACTGATCTTACTTTCCTGTCTTTTCTAGCTCAAAAGAAGTGATTTAGGAAAAAAAAGCAAAATACATGCTTTAAAACCCAAACCCAACAGTCTGCACCCAGTAAGGAAACACCCACAGCATGCTGAGTACTTACAGATACAGTAACAGATGACAAGAACCATCATTCAGAAATTCAGAGAAAAGAAGAACTACTGTGGCTCTGGCATTGGTCATTTACTGACTGCAACTATTGAACTTTCATTTATTAAATTACAGAAACTCAGACACACTGTATCCAATCCAGAAAATTTTAGACAGGAAAATACAACGGAAGTGAACAAAGGTCACTTCTGTTCCCAAATATGCTTCTATAAAAATAAATGATTTACAACCAGTTTATCCCAATTTTTCAGGCTGAACTTCATGCAAAACTTGTAAGAACTAGGACCATGCTGTTTTAAATTTCTCTTTAAAATGTTACCTTAACCCAGCAAACAAAAAACTCAACTAAACCAAAGTATATCCAATCTATTAAGATAGCCCCTGGTTACAAATTTAGAGTGTACCCTCCAATTAAGTGCAGATTTTACAACAGCATGATAATCCATTTAAAGACAGGCAAACTGAAAAGCCATGTGAGGACAGCATCTGGATGTCTGTCAGTCCAACAATCCTAAGAAAAACTCCGTAGCTTAGAACCATCACACACTACAGCTCTGAGAACCATGCCCACCACTGCTCTGCAAGCAAATTTAATGCACATATTCCCAAATCTGTGATCCCGACAACATCCCTAAGAGCTCCTATTCATCCTATGGTATCTTTTCCACCATCTCTGCTTAAGTGAACATGGAAGAAAGTCTTCCTAACAACACACAGTTAAATTCCTGTCTGCATGTATCAACAGCAATCTAACAATTCCTACAATGAAGTTACCTCTGTGTCAGACCCACATACAGCTATTTCAAATTAACAAAGCTGCTACAGCATTAAACACAACTATTTTGCAATGGAAGATCTGCAGAAATCTGTTCAATATTAGTTATCAGCACAGGGGAGAAACCAATCACCTGGTTGTTTATGCCACTCAGTTGAAAGATACTAGCCTGGACACACGAATGTCGTTGGCACTTTGCCTAGAATTCCACAGCCAGATATGTATCCCAGCATGCAGGGCTCTGTCACTTCCCTACATGGTCATCTTTTTGCAAACACCATGTCAAAGGCCATCGCAGTCCCCCTGCACTTGAGGCACAGGCATGCACAGAGTCTATCTCACCTCCAGGTCTTGACACCAACGCTGGGACATGGTGGGTTTATTGGCTCTTCTCTACTTGCTCTGTGGCTTTTCTCGGTTTGATTACAATTAAAACTTCATCACTGCCTAGCTACAAGAATTTATTGTTTCAGTACCAGAAGCTGCATTACACCAAAGCACTTATTTTTCTGTTAAACATCCATGTGACTTACAATTGACTGCAGCTTCAAGTGAGGGTAATTGAAGTGTATTGTTGGACCATACAATTTAAGTGAGTATTTTACCCAGAAAATCCAGACCACCTATTTTAAACGACAGTCATAAAACTTGGATGTTTTTCTACACAAGCATGCTAGCTTAAGCTTGTCCCTGTTTTTTTGGGGTTTTTTTAAAATAAATTCTACATGTGCTGGACTATCAGCCATTCTTCTACAAGCATATTTTAAAATAATGCAATAGTAACCCTGTGATAAAGAGGCTACTATGCTTGTTAAAGGCAGCCTGGTGTTACAGGCACATTGGTTATTCCCAATTCATTTTTCTCCCTCAGTCACAGGCCTTTTAAACAGAGTAATCGATTTTATTGGTACTGACAATATACAGCAGGTAAGTAAAAGCACACACATCCCCCAGGTGTTCTCATACAGAATAAAGGCAAAGCTAAATTTGAAGATGAAAACACAATCTGTACCTCTTCTGAAATAGCAATGAATCAAGGAGAAAGTGTTCTGTGCTCTAGACACCTGGCAGAGCATCAAAATCCAGCACTTCTCCTCAGTGATACCCCAAACCAGCCCAAAACACACAGTCATCAACTCGCAATCCTACCAGTACTGCTTTAAAGCACCAAAAAACACAACCCAAGTGTATTCCCACGATGAAAGTTCTTTCCAAAACTACCATTCCACTGCTGACATTTAAAAACAGGATAAGGATTTGGCCTAGACATCGACTGCAGAGTCTGTAATTGATACAGCTCTGTTTGCCTCAAAAGGACACGTCAAGCACAGCAGAAACAACCTCCCCTTGCAGAGCACACAGCTCTGGCCGTGCAGAGCAGGAGCAGCGAGGCAAAGAGCACAGAAAGTGACAAAGCATCACAGTTCACCCTCCCTTTCTGCTATCACCACTTCGGATTTGGACTTGTAGCTGAATCATCCTATGCACAGAACAGGGGCTTGAGACAGGGCTCAGCCGATGCTCAAGTTTCTCAAGGAAAGAAAGCTGGGCAGGCAGCCAACAGCAACTTCATTCTGAGTGCACACTCTCTTTGCCTGCTAATTAAAACAGGAGGATAGTCAAGTTTAAGGGTATATATATCTCTCCTCTTGAGACAGCTACCACCTCTAAAATCAAAGTGACACTAGTGCAAAGCAAGTTTGATGTACACCCTGAATTGTTCCCAAAGGAGCATTCACTCAGTTAACAGCTGATAATGACCTACAAAATCTGAGCATGCAACACTCCTGACACTCAGCAAGAGCCACCTAGATTTATCTGGGAAGGAACAGTCAAGCCCATTTAGAGAAAAAGTTATTCCTATGGCATTATCACCAAAATTATGAAGTTCTAACTAAAAGTATATAACATTTCTATTTTTGCACTCATTCCAAACAAAGATATACCTTCTAGAGCAAAACTAAGATATCAGAAAGCTCTAGGCAAAAGTCCAGTCTTTTAAGAGTGGCACTTCAAAAGCTCACCCAGGAGAAACAGGGAGCTCTACTCTGCATAGCTTATGTATTTGAGATCTCCTAGGCAGCAAATTGTCAAAAGAAGAATAAAGAATTATGAAAGATGAGTAAACAGTGAAGTCACGTGCCAGTCATACTTGCTGAGAGGACATGAGACATTTGTGAAGAGAAGTTCAAAGGCAGTGCTACTACAAGTCTAAGAGTTGGAAATACACATTCAGATGAAATAACAGAGCGTGACCAAAAAAAAAAAGCCTCTGAAACCTAGGGAAACTGAAGAAATTAGAAAACCAGGAACAAACATCTATTTTGTGATATAAAACCAGAAAAGTTTTAAGACACTCTGAAACCAGACATTAGAAAACAAAATTTTAAATTCGTGACAAGTGTTAAAACCACAACTCCAATTAAGATACTTTGCTTTTAGACCTACCAATTAAACTAAGTGGCAATTTAAAAAACAATCCCCTCAGTACAAATGCACATTTAAGGTAATTACAGATGAACAGAAGCAAGATTGTTCTTAAGTGAAGCATATACTTAGGAGGCTTGGAAAACTCCCCCCAGGGCCTCAAATCATTAAGACAAAGCCCCACACAATTTGACATTAATATGCTAATGCATGTATGTACCACATAAGTGGATCTTACCTGCCACTTCCACGATATCACCTGGGACAATGTCTCTTGCTTTAATCCTCTGGACACTTTTTCGGTCTTGTCGATACACTTTGCCCATCTCTGGTTCATATTCTTTAAGAGCTTCAATAGCATTTTCAGCATTTCTTTCCTAAGAGACAGCAAAAATGTGTCGTTTTGAAAGCCCTCAAGGAAAAATAAGCCTGTCAGATCAGATTTTTTGAAAGCATTATCATATGAATACTACTAACTCAGCTCAGCTACATTTCTGCATACAGAACATTTTGTGTCCCCACCCCTTATGAGGTTGCTGACTGGAAATCATTAGAGTGTAATTCAGGTGTTTGTGGGCCTTTAGAACACAGAAATTGTTTATTTAAACCCTGCAGCACTTTCCATCAAGAATATCCACTGTGTGGTTGCAGGGAGGCCACACAAGGAGTTCCACGTTACATATGGATGCTTTTTGACATTAAAAAAAAAACCATTAAGCAGAATTAAGACTCGTGGATGTAGCTTTTGACTGTAGCAGCTTAGACTCAGCCTGGAGTGGATAAGCACTGCTGAATTTCATTTACTGACAGAAATCAAGGATCAAGTTACCATGAAACCAACTTATTATCAACTTTGTTTCAGCAAATCAAATCATGCTGAAGTGAAATTAAAGCATACAGTAGAAACTCGCCCAGAATCTCTAAACAATTTACAAATTTGGATGAATCCCCACACATGAAACCCTTTTGATTTCCACTAACACAACAGCTTTCCTATCCCAGCTGCAGTCCTCTCACTAAGCACTACCAGAGATTGGTATCAATGTTGTGATGCCACCTGGATAAAGAACTGTAGAAACCAGCAGCTTATCAGTGCTCCTTCTCCAGCTCTTGGAGAAAGAACTTATTTTCCATTTCCCTACCTATTGACAAGAACAAACGTCATTTAGCCCTGATAATTATAGATAATGGTGGAGTGCACATAGTTCTTAGAACATCTGCCCTTCAAATATACATCAGCCTTCTCAGATAATAAAAAATTCCTCCTGCATGTCAAAGCAGAAACAAAACCATCAGAAATTCAAATGCTGAGGAACTCAGTAGTTCCATGTAATGGTGCAGCTGAAAATGAGTGTTACCAGAACTGCCTTGAGGAACTAACATTTCCATGGCATAGCTTAGGGTCTGGCACTGCAGATACAAGCACAGACCCATAAAGCTGTAAGTAATACCAGCTTCATATTCCACCAGGTAAATTAATTCTGCTCCTCAGCACCACAATACCAATATTGCTTTCCCATGGACTAATGAGAAGTCACCATTAGGCAAATCCTTAAAGTCCCACAAAACTAAGGTTACTTCAACAGAACTTTTCCTTCCAAAAGGATAAATAAAAATTCAATATGATGACCCAGGTGGCCAAGAAGGCCAATGGCACTTGGCTTTGTAGCAGAAATAGTGCAGCCAGTAAGATCAGAGTGCTGAGGCATCTCAAATCCTGGCGGCAGTTTTGGGCCCCTCATGACAAGAAGGACATTGAGGGGCTTAAGCATGCCCAGAGAAGGGAACAGAGCTGGGGAAGGGTCTGCAGCACCAGGAGAGGTGCTGAGGGAGCTGGGGGGGGCTCAGCCTGGAGAAAAGGAGGCTCAGGGGGGACCTTGTCACTTTCTAGAAAAAGAACAGAACAAGAATAAACAACAAAGTTGCAGCAGGGGAGATTCAGAATGGATATTAGCAACAATTTCTTCACAGCAATGGCTGTCAAGCATCCAAACAGGCTGCTCAGGAAAGTGGATGAATCACCATGCCTGGAGGTATCTAAAAGATGTACATGTGGCCCTCAGAGACATGGTTTCACGGTGGCCTTGGCAACGCAGGGTTAACAGTGCGACTTGATGATCTTAAAGATCTTTTCCAACCTCAACAATTCTGTGATTCAGCTCGCTCAGCCTGCTCAGGGTGCTAGACTGAATCTTTTTGCTCTCAGTTTGCCTGAAGTTTTGGTAGCCAGACTATCCTGCCAGGCACCGAAGCACTGGCAGGTGGCTCCTGGGGAAAAGTGCACGTGAGAGGAAAGGTTGAGGGCGGCAGAGCCATGGCTGTGACTCAGTGCTCACATCTGGTACCTGTAGGAACAGATACATTTATGGGTGGAGATTGTGTACTGTGACTGATTTTCCATGCCCATTAGAACAAGGGAATGAGTCACTTCATCTGTGCAGCAACTGTTGCACAATGAAGTTCCATGCGCGTAGAAACATACAGAGGTATTCTTTACATACTGTCACATCTGAAAGAAACTTGATTATTTCCAACAACGGGGAAATAACTACACAAGAAAAATCCTCAAACTATACAGACTGATTTACCTTCCATTTCATGCTTAAAATTAGTACCTGCAGAGCTGTAACTCACAGTTTCAAGTTAAACATTAACTCTTGCACAATTACTTTATGAAGACTTGAATATGAAATGTCATTTAAGGGGGCAATGTTGTCACCCCTTGACCGACATTACCTCTTCCCTCCACACCAGCTCCAGGTTATGCAGCAAGCTGGCTACTGCTAAAAACTGAATTTTGAGAATACTCTGCAGCCAGCTCACTTGGTATAGCACAAGAATGTGCAGCAATGCCACTCAAAGCCACTTCTTCCAGCATGCAGGGTCCTCTCTAATGTGTTTTAATGTGTTAACAGGGCTCCTCCTAATTTTTATTGTTATTTTGACCAGTTTGGGGGTTTTTTTTAAGGCATGAACCTCATGCACTAAGAGAGCAAGTAATTACATCACATTAGCACCCTCCTTTAAAAAAAAAACCAACAAAACCAGCCAATCTTACAAAGAACTTGAATTACCATAAAAATTCTAGAATATTTTTTATCTGCAGAAAAAAACTGTCTCACAAAACATCCACTATCTAAAGTGATCAAATTAGTAAACTGAAGTGATATGAACATTTTTGTTTTGGCATCTCATGAAGTGTTTGTTTTATGTTATGATATTACTGTCTATATGATTTATGAAAAACCCATCCCATTAATGTCACAGCTGACAGTGTAGGAAAAGTTTCATGGTATTTGGATGTTTTCAGAAGAAATTTGCCTTTTGAAAGACATGCAGTCTTTGGATGTACACTTAATAGGTTCTACAGTGATTGAACAGGGAGAATTAAAACTGTATTAATAATTTACTAAAAAGCAGCAGTTGTCTCAAGGGGAAACAGACAAGAAACAAGATTACAAGTGCTCCATCCTTTGTTCCTTGGTTGGGAAAAAAACCCAAGCACACCAATCCAATTGTTCTGAGCTTCGCAAGGCCTGATTTATTGCCTAAATTCAGGCTTTTATTCTGGCCTGTCTCGTTCATGTGTTCAGCAGCGTGTGGCCAAACACACTGATGGGCATTTTGCCTTTCTGGCAACACTTCTGAAGCTTTCATTTTACCTTTAACTCAACACTTTCTGTCGAGAAGCTTTATGGTTTGCTGACTCTCAGGAATCCAAAGTTAGCAGCACATCCTACTTGCTTTGTAAGAACACCCAACACTGCAGTGCACAGTGCTTCCTCTTAAACCATAAACCCCCAAAACATTTGTGATTTGATGCTGTAAAAATCTCTGCATACCTGCCACACTCCCACAATTGCATTGGCTACTAATATAAGTAAGATTACAAAAGGCTCTACAAATGCTGTGATTGTTTCTTCACCTTCTTCAAACCAGGCCAGGACCTGCAAGAGAAACACAGTGATTTAAATTACTGATTTACACAGACACCTTGCAAACTTTATGCCTGCTAAGTTTCAACTGCTTAGACTTCAGCAGTTTTGGAAACCCCTCAATCTACCAAGTTGTAGTTTTGTAATTCATGAATGAGTTGGCAAAACGCAATGGAAAAGGAGAAAAAGAATCTTTACCAAAGTAGTACAAAGTTCATTTCAGAGGCCGCTCTTCTTTTAAAGGAGAAAGTTATTTATTTGGGAAACAATTGCTACTGTTGCTTCAGAAATGAAAGTAGAAGCTGTGACAACGGTTATGACAATGAAAAAAATAATTTCATTACTGTATAAAACAGGACACAGACAGATTAGTTTGACTACCTAGAACACTAAAACCTTGCCAGAATCTGAATTTTAAGCAAGTTAATTGCCCTTTACTGGCAACTTAGCCACACAAATGAAAACAGCTTTACAAGTTTTCAGTGAGTAGATATGAAAAATAAACATCTATTTATTTAAATACAAGTAGTTTCTTACTGAAGCATCTAAGTGAATGGTATAGTTATATTTGAAGATGGATTCTGAACCAAGTAGCTGACAAAACTCAAAATTGGATTTTAAAAGATAAATCAAACTTGAGGACTTGCAGAAGAAGCTCCACATAGATTTTATTTTAATTCATTTGTTTTAAAAGGGCACTCTGGTTTTAGGCATCAGTCATTCACTCGACTTGAATGTGTCAGGGCCTCTGCAGAGTGCTGGAGTCACTGATGAAAAGTCAAGTTAACATGACCAGAGAGGAAGAGTGTTTTCATCAACATGTTGAGCAACAGGAAGCTGGGAAAGTGACAGTAAATAGGAACAACGTGTTGAGATAATTAGGGCTGGTAGTCAGGCAACAGCACTCTGAATCACTAGAAGACTGCAGCGAGCAAACTGTTACTAAAGCAAGCCCATGATTCCACCAACATGCTGCTCTGGGCTATTGCTCAATTGTGAGACACTCCAGGATGTCAAAAGGAAGGAGCAGCAGCATGAAAGCCTCAAGCAGAAAGCCGACTGTCAAGCGAACCCAATGCAACAACAAATTTTTATTACAAAGGGATAAACTTGTAAGATCCAGGTTGTGATTAATACCACTGAAACATTCCAACTGGCAACACAACTTTTGGAGGGTCTGTGTAATCCCCCCAGAGAATAGATTCAGTCAGGATTTCTCATGCTCTCCACACCTCGGCGTTTCTTCCCTCCTCCCACACCGCTGCTCTGCAGTCCCTGGAACACCTCCTGCCGTTTGACCTGCTGGGGCAGTCGGGCAGTCTCTGTCCTCACTCCACACACATCCCTGTGCCACGGGCAGCCTTCCCTCTGCACCAGCACTGCTGCTGCCCCTGCAGCTACAGGAGAGGCCCAGGGTGTCATTTCCAGATCTCTCAGCACACACAAGGTCACACACTGCCGTCAGAAAAGCTGTCTAGCATCCGTTTCTTCCCTCCCTTCCTTTATTGGAATTCTGTAGAGCCCACTTTGCTTCCAAACAAAGCAAATAAATTCAATTATTTTGTGATGTTCTTATCTGAGCAGGCACCTACAAGGTTAACTGGAGTAACACATCTGCTTTACACAATCTTAAACCAGAATCTTTTCTGATTTAAGACCACGGGTGATGTAAAAGAACATTGAGAAAGGCCACAACTTCCAGAGGTAAGGAAAGTAGCTACAAGGACATCAAGATCCAAGTATGTCAAGGAGAGCCAAAATTAAGTTTTCAAGGGATCTTTTCTTTCAATAAGCCATTATTTCAAAAAAGAGCAGATGAACTCAAATTAGAGATCCTGAGAGTATAGAGTGTGATGGTTTAAATCTTCACTTTTTTTTGGGTGAAATTATCAATCTGTGACAAGACTAAAACAAAGTATCTAGTTAATCCTGAAAGCCAGTAATACACATTTCTCCCTCCAGAAGTTTCTACACAATTACTAACAGTAGAACAATCCAAGCTCTAGTTCTAGAGCAATTTAGTAAATATAGACATAAAATAACCAGATACATTGCGAGTTCTTGGTTTTGCTATAGCAGACTACAGCCATACTAACACTCCATTTAGGATACTTGTGGTAACACAACACATATTCTGCGACAGGTTAGGTTTATTATTTGATAGCAGCCTGAAGTAAAAAACAACACAAACCCAAGAAAAACAAAGAGGAAGGAGAACAAGCAATAACAAATATTTAGCTCTGCATTTTTAGTAACAACAAACCATATGCTGATGCCTGGTAAAGACTAGACAGTTCTTGTCCAAGTCACTGAGTCCTTGTCAGAAAGTTTCCACTAGCACACTTTTAAGACCCTGGAGAGGTTTACAATGAGAAATCTCTTTTTTTTTTTCCTATTTCTACTCAGAAGGGCCCCACCATGTTTCAGCCCTAATCACTTTAAGACTCACATGTAGGAACAGCTTAATTTCCAGGTCATTGATCTCCAATGCACTGGTCAGGCAGTACTGCCAATAGGTAAAGTTACCATGTGTTTTAGAAAGAACAGGAAAAATAAGAAAAGAATAAGATAAGTGCTCAAAAGAAATGCAAGCCTAAAATATAATGGAAATAATAACAAGACATAAAAGTCCCATATCAACAGCCAACATAAGCAGCTTAAAAGACAACTTTCATTCAACATATTTGCTTTAGGGCTGCTGAAGCTATGGCTTGCAGAGCCTATTTTAAACAAAGACACAATGACAGGCAAACAGCACTTAGTTGTAAAAAGAAGGCAGAGGTACAATGCCAAAGTCAGCCAGCAATGAGATGAGCACTGATGGAAGTAGCTAAAACAAGTGTCCTTACAGCTTTTTCCATTTCTACAAGTGAAGTATCTCTGTATTGTCAGGGAAGTTACGGAGACAAGTTACCTCAGATGACTATGTATCATTAAGTAACAACAACAGACTTGAAGAATGGGAGTTCGGAGTCAGAACTGTGTTGCCCAGCAGGCTGTACCCACTCACCACTAACAGAGGAAAAGCACTTTGTTGTCAGCAACCTACCAGCGATTTTTGTTTGGTTTTCATCGTGACAATGGAAACTTAGAAGCAAGCTGGGAGAGGTAAGAACTCAAAAAGAAGCCCTGGATTAATTAAAGTATAAAATGTAGGACTATTTTTAAGAGTTTTCTTCTCACAAGATAATGTGATTTAAGTTTCAGTATATTTTGGATAGAGTATCAACTACTGCTCAGAAAACCCTCTTTTACTGACTTCTCCTTAAACACAAATTAGCTTAAAATTAAGCAGATGCAAACAATTTCAGTAGTGCTAACATCTGTTCCACCCATGTGAGTTATACTGAACAATACATAACATTACAGAAAAAGCTCCCAATTTTAATTCTATGATTCAGTAGAGATTTTTGTCTGCTACACAAGGAGAGCAGGGAAAAAAAAAATCTCAAACACAAACCAAGACATCTTGACCACATGTACAACCCCGAAATTAAGAATTTTACTGAGTCAATAGAAGGTAAGCACCCTTCAGATGTTATTCTGTATTTCTGAAAAGAAATACATTGTTTATTATAACAATAAAGGAAAAAAAAAACCTGTCACCCACAGCTTAATTTTTACATCATAAAATGGAATCACAATGACTTCTCACATTTTTATCACCCCTACCCTTGTGCTAATGAGAAATCTAAGTTTAGCTAAAAGTATGCCAGTGCCATGTCCTACAGCAACCCTTATCTTGTGCCACATACTCACTGCTGCTGATCTAAACAGGTAGCTTTTGGGGTGATTTCAGGGCAAATCCTGCAACATTGTTACTGACACATCCTACTTCCTCCAAGAGGACCTTTGCTCACCTTTTACCACAAGCTAGGTTATACTCATGCTAATTTACAGGCTATAACAATCTCTGGGCTAAAGCACAATGTATTGCTTTAATCTAAACACAGACATCCACTATTAGAAAACATTCCCAGAACATTCACTTCTAAGCCAGGTTAGGAATCAAAAGAATAACTGAGGGAAGGGAATGCTCTTAGGATGCTGTATAAACACTTCAAGATTTGGTAGAGTTTATAGCCAACGTCGCACCTTGTAGAAGGAAATCCACTGTGTGATACAGAGCTGAGATTGCAGAGGTCAGCACACATCACTGCTTAAAGCATCTACACTTTAACACGGAATTATTCGACATCAGATGCAGTTAACATCTTGCAACCTGTCAAAATCATTTATACAGCAAAGCAAGCTGCTCTTTTCAGTAAACACTGTAGATGTGAGCACATGCTACACAAGTATCAAGAATTAAAAGCCATGAATACACTCGGCGGGTTTATTTCTGCAGAGGCTTCACAGACCGAACAGGAGACCAAGACAAGTCTCTTCACAGATCCATTTACTCACCATCAGCAATTATTCATACTTCAAAAGCCATACTTAAGGCTTTCACTGACCAGCCACATCTCTACCAGCAGTTCTGACCTGGAATGTAGGACACAGGATCCACAGCCCACAAACACGCAGCATCTGACCCCGGCAATCAGCCTGGGTGACACAGATTGAGCTGCTGCTCTGACTTATTTTACTGACACCTACCTGACAGGCACTGTGGGAGCAGAGGGCACAAAAGGCACTCTGAACACATAAGTTTATACTCTATGTAAGAAGGGATGTTTCTGCACAAAAACCTAATGCAGGTGGCAGTGCTACAGATGTGTGTTACTATGCAGGCAGTTCTAACAGCAATAAACTAATATGATCTATGATTGCGATACAACCACCATAAAAACTCCCTCAACACACCCAAAAAAAAAAAATCTATACACTTTGAGATCCTCTCTCTCATACCAGAATCTTAATTTTTCTAAACTGACAATGTGCAGCTGGTAAAGAACACCAGAATTTAGGTGATGTAATTACATCCTATTTTTGCAGTAATGCAATCCTCGTATCAACATATCCAACGGTGCTTTACAGCTACTACGAAAGTCTGTATTATGCTTTCAACAAGAAAAAGTGTTAAAACCTAAGAAAAACAGATAACATGATCACCTTCTGAGCAAAGAAAACACCAGAAAAAAAACACAAAGGGGAAGAGCTTTTGAAGTACCAAAATTATCATGTATCTAGGGGTTTTTTACTTTTCATCAGAGAAAAATCTTTACTTCTAACATCAATTTAGTGTGCCTCTGTAACTCTAAAATAGGAGACAAAAGGCAGAGCAGTAGCCCAAGGTCATGTACCATGTCAGCTGCACAGAAGCAGAGAACCCAGATCTATTCCACACTCCATTAGACTACAGTCTCCTCTTAATTAGATAGGAAAATTAACCATACCGAAAAAAGCAACTGAATTCAGCTACTAATCAAGTTTTCCAAGAGGACTCAGCAGCATATATTCTATGACCTCTGACAGTCTGGTCTCATAGTTACTCAGATTCAGCAATGAAAGCTTCAGTTTGGTGAATCTGATTTTTCACTTTCTTGTTTATAATAAAAACAACTAATGTACCTTGGCACAGAAGGCTAACAAACTTCTGTGCTGTCATTTGTCTCATGGGATGACAGAAACACTCCTGACTTTTCAGGAACAAAAATACATCCCCTTCTCACCCTCTGCGAGGAAAAGGGGAAAGAGGAGGAAAAAAAAAAAGCTTTTGAATGACTGTTTATTCAATTTTCAATAGCCAGCCTGATTTCCTTTCCAGGAAACAGAGTGAAGCACATCTGTCTCCATAGTCTAGATTGATGTCACCAGTCACTGCTCAGCTGGTATTGGTGAATTACTAGAGCCCTTTGGAAGGTGTTGGTGTGGGGAGAGCAGATCCCCAGCACAGCACAAACTGCAGCACCAGGGCAACCCTTCCCCCACCACACACCAACAGCTCCAGAGCACATTCTCCTCTGCCCATCCTAATTAGCTTGCCCTTAGCTAAAGAGTCACCACAATTTCCACTCCCCCCAAGAGCAACAGCATTTATTTTTTTTCAAGCAGTTAATTACAACTCCAGGGCAAAGTCTACTGTAAACTTTTACTCCCTACCTAAACAATTTAATATTCTGCAAGCTTTTGCTTCTGTTGTCCAGCTCCCCAAGAAATACAGCCTTTATCTTCCTTCTCTACTGAGCTTTCACTCAGTTTTCCAGTTTTTCAGCAAGCACATACCCCTTACACATAATGTGAGAAGATTGCCTAATCATGCTTCCCCAGGAAAAAAAAGTTTAAAATGTTCTTCTTCTTTCAGTCCTGTATGTAAAGCAAGATGTCCATTTAATGACTTGACTATCCAAAGGTCAGTTACCAAATTTGGTCAACTATGGTGCCATCACAGCCGTCAACATTCTTGTCACTGTCAAAAGCAACAACTGTCACCTTGCTATTATCAGGAAGGGAAGGCAACTGGAATATTCGCCATGTAGATTCTATTTACAGTCTGCATTGCATCCAAAAATGTCTTCCAATGATTATACATTGGGCTTGATAACGATTAACCCAAAGGCAAGAAGAATGTCCAGTTAAATGCTTACTTACTCAAGGTTAGTTTTCAAAGCCAACAGCAGCATTGGGAAATCCCACCTCAAATAAGCAAACTGGGTTGAATGAGAAGCACCTTTTAAAATATCTGTCTAGTGTAGTTATGTACTTATGACTCATGCAATGAAAGGCTCCCTGAAATTTTTGTTTGCTAGCACACAGAAACCTCATCACAAGGAACTCATTTAAGAGGCAGCAATTTTGCATCCTATGCTTCTATCCAGTGAGAAAAATAATTTCAGTATGTACAGTTCGTATACATTAGAACATGTCACTCTGCCAGACAGAGCCCTATGAAATTTAAAAAAAAAAAAAAAAGAAAATTATACTTACAAAAGATATGCAAGCGGCCAGCAACAAAATTCTAACTAGTAAGTCTTCAAATTGTTCAATCACAAGCTCAAGTAAGGTTTTTCCTGAAATATGTAACAAAGCCATTTAGTCATGCACATTTTAAAAAAGAAATTATCAGCAATAATTAGCAGAAGATTTCATAACCACGCTCACCTTCCTCTGCTGGTAGCTCTGTCAGTGGCAGATTTTTCCAGGAAGCATGTCAAAGAAAAGAAATCATCGAAGAAACACGTTAGACCATTATCAGGCATCCACACCAGATATTGTTCCTGAATTGCACACTCAACTGGGTTGGATTTGACAGACCTACTGAAAGCCCCACTAAGGTGGCTCTTTTTACCAGAGTATGTGAATGGGCCTGAGAGTTTTGCATTTTAAGACACATAAAGGTTCGCGGGCATGTGCCAAGGGTTATAATTCAGCCAAGTCATCACTCCAGCCAGCTGTGGGACTTCTGCTGTTGCTGCACACAAAGGGTCAAAGGCTCAAAACGCTTTTCAAATGCTTTCTGACAAAGCTTCTCCTCCACATTCACTTCAAAAAAAAACACAAACCACCAAACTTGGTTCAAAATATTTCAGATTCTTTCCTCCATTTTAAGGGTATTTCCTTATTTCTCCCCTTTATGTCCCTGCAACTAGGTTTAGTAATCCAAGAGGCATAAAAGCAGTGTTAGAGCTAAAAAACCACCTCCACGGGGTAATCTTCTCACAGATTTTCATTTTTACACAACGGCAAGGGAGCTCAGAAGGGACTAGGACAGCCAAGCAGCAAGGATTAAAAAAATAGGCTGAATTCTGCGTCCCGAGAAGGATATAAAACAAGGGGCTGAAAAGCGCTAAAAAACTGGGAAAAATGAAGGTCAAAAGATGGACAAAACACAAAGAAAAAAAAAAAAAAAAAAAAAGTCAAACCCTAAACCCCACAGCGCATCATTTCAGAATGGAAAAAGCTTTCCCACCGCTCCGGTGAGAAGGATCGGAGGTGACACCCTCCTCTCCAGAGCAGCCCTGCGAGCTCGGCATTGAAAGAAACCCACGAGGTGGAGTTCAAGTCAGCCATCTTCTCTCCCTCGCTCCTATTCCGGGTCCTGGAAGAGATGCCGGCTTTGCCAGAGCACACGCGTTAGGCCTCGCTCAGGGCCCGGCAGGGATGAGGGGAGGGAGAGAGGGCTGGCAAAGGGAGCAGAGGGGGAAGAGGGCGAGCAGCATCCCCGCGGCGGGGCCGCCTCACCTACCGTTGGAGCCCCATTTCTCCTTCAGCTTCTTCACTTGCTCCAGGCTGAGCCCGGTGCTCTCGTTGACGCCGAAATAAGCCAAAACTTCCTCCACAGTCTTTGTGTGCGCGTTCTCCATGGCTGGGGCAGCAGGGAGCGGCAAATGGTGCCGTGCCTCGCCTCTTCCACCTCGCTCTCCTCCTCCTCAGCGGCGGGGGCGGCGGCGAGACCCTCCTCAGCCCTCAGCACCCCCGGGCTACCACCATAGACCCTCTGCCGCCGCACACGAGCCCCAGCACACCTTGCTCTTCGCGGAGGAGGCCGGGAGGGGCAGGAAAAAAAATTAAAAATTAAAAAAAAAAAAAATTGGGAGAGCCGCCGGGGGAAAGGAAAAAAAAAAAAAAAAAGAAAAAAAATGCCCCCACCCCCTCCCACCCCTCACGCCTCCGAGGGAGCCGAGCCGCCTCTCCGGCGGGGACCACGGGCTTCGGGCGGGGAGCAAGCGGGCCCCCGAGGCGAGTCCCTCCGGGGATGGGCCGCGTCCAGGTGGCCGAGCGGCCTCTCCGTTCGCCTCGGCGGCTCCGAGCCGCCCCCGGTAACGGAGGGCGCTAACGGCGGGGGGGAGAAAAAGCCGCAGCTGCCCCGCTGCCCGCGAAAGGTCAGGATCGCCCCCTTCCCGCCTTCTCTAGCAGCCCGATCCCCCCCCGGCCGGCCCAGGCCGCTGTCGCCGTCACGGCTCAGGCTTCCCCGCGCCCGCCGCTGCCTCCGCTCGCTCCGGTCGCGCAGCGGCGGCGGCGGCTCTAATGTAACTCGGGGGCCGCCCGGTGCTCTCTCGCCGCCGCGGCATGTGGACGCCGCTCATTGGCGAGGCCGCGGCGCGGGGCGGGCGTGCTGGCGGCCCCTCCCGCGGGGCGGAGGCGATGGCTGCGGCGCGGCCCCTGCGCAGCGCGGTGCGCTCTGCCCGTGCTCCCGCCCGGGGCCCGCCGGCGGCTGCGCTTCCGCTGCGCACGGGGACAGCCCCGCAGGTGCGGTGCCCGCTTTCCCGCCCTGCCGCCGCGGCGGGAAGCGCTGAGGGGAGCCCCCGCGCTGAGGGGAGCGGGGCGGCCTGAGGGGAGCTGCCCGCCGTAGGGGTCTCGGAGCAGGGGGGTGGCGCGACAGGAGCGCCAGCCGTCCTGTGAGCACTGCCCTCGCCCTGTCGCGATAGGAGCCTCATCCAGTGCGAGGGTGAGTGTGGGGTTGGCCCCCCCCTCAGGAGCATCATGCGGTCAAAGGGTGACTGTGGGGCTGGCGCGCAGTGTCGCGACAGGAGCATCATCCAGTCAGAGTGTGAGCGTGAGATTTACACAGGGAGGTCATGGATTCTCCCTCTCTGGAGACATTCCAAACCCACCTGGGCGCCTTCCTGTGTCACCTGCCCCAGGTGACCCGGCCTTGCCAGAGGGTTGGCCTGGATGAGCTCCAGAGGTCACTTGCAGCCCTGAAGGCTGTGGTTCTGTGGGGCTGCACCAGCCTCTGTCGCGACAGCACCTCACCCATCACGAGTGTGCCTCGGTGCTGTGACAGGGGGGTCACTGCAGAGGTGCTGCCCTGTGCTGGCACCGAGCAGTGTCCCCAGCTGCCGTCGCACACATGGCAGTGACAGCACGCTCAGCCCCGGCGATAACGTGAGGGGGAATAAATGATTTCAGTGTGGGGTGAGCTACCAGCTTTCCTCAGCACCACATCTCGGCTCTGGCACAGGCACAGGAACCGACAGGGAGCACAGAAAACTGACTGATCCATCCAATCCCACCCGGTAATTTACAGGAACATCAGTGAACACAAACCAGAGAGAAATCGGCGCCGGCTGACATTAATACACCTGCGACACACAACACAGCAAGCAGCTCAGCAGTATAAACACCTTCCCTTTAGAGCTTGGTGCTGAGTGATGTTCTTGTGTACATGTGTGTGTGCAAATACCAAAGCCGATCCCTACATGTGTGCTGGCTTACGTAAATGCAGATCCTACATGCAATCTGCATTTCCACCACTTATAAACCACCCACAGCACCACGCTATAAGAAACTGCATGTCTGATCTGGAGTGAAATATCTTAGTCTCAGCGCTGTGTTACAAAAAAGGGGATGGAGAGGGGACAGCCCATAGAAAATTATGGTGTTCTAGGGTACGTGTGGCCCTATATCCTTTCTAATAAAACTACAACTGCTCTAAAAGACTCCTCTGTGAATGGCTAAGGTCCAAGGAAGGATAACTTGACAGCCTACACTTCACAGGGCAGTTCTGAATGAAAATTCCTCAGATCTGATGACCTAGTTCAGGTAAGGCAATTACTTATTCCATGCCATGCCCATATTAATTTCATCTTGCTTATCAGCAGGATTAATCAGCATGGCCAAATGTTGCATCAATACAGTTATGTTGCTTTTCATACCTCCCTCTATACCCAAATAGACTTAGGCTGTTACAGAGGTGAAGAATGTCAACGAGACAGGTGTATTTAGTTTATGTAGTTTACTGTAATTTCTAAACCAGTTTTAATAATTTTCTTGATATGGTACGAATCCATGATGCCACCATCCCCAAAACATGTACATATGCATATGCAAAATTGAAAATATATTATTTCCACAATAATTCTAAATGGAATAATGCCAGCTGCTTGAAATAATATATTTCACTAACAGCTCAGGATATCTATATGAGTAGTTTCTTCCCTTCTACCACATTAACAAAACCTGCATTATATGTAAGTTTTTGGTAAAAATACATTTACCAAGCAATATTTTTACACACAAGCATATTTACTAGCCTTCATATACAAGTGCACCCATAAAGGACTTTAAAAGTCCTGCCTTTAATTTTTTTACTATTTCAAAGTATTCCAATGAAGCATCTGTAACAGTTTTCAAAGAAACCCAGGTCACATTTCATATTATTTCTCCCTGTGTTATACTTCCTATGTCATTCTTGATTTCCTTTTTGTGCCTGTTTCCAAAAGGGCTTATGGAAAATTATTTTAAGCATACCAGAGGCATGGCACATGCAATTAGAGCTTGGCAGAGAGTATAAAAATGTAGATACTGTGTTCTTTCAATCTAACTTGTTAACAGGAGGAAATGCTGCTAGGAAGGCAAACAGAGTCTGAATTCTAGCAAATCCTGGAGAACTCTTGGCATTCTCTGGGATTCACTAGTTCATCTACAGTTTGACAACTCCCCTTCATTGTTTCTCTCTCATGCATTCATTATAGAGGACTTGATTCTTCCCCCTTTTTTCCACCCTATATAAAATCTGGAAAGAACCTGGAAGCACAGTCCTGTGCCTGTGTTGATTTCTGTCACGTGTTCTGTTATGGCTCAGTGAATTTTGAGAGAAGAATGACTGAATTAAGGACTGTTCTACAGTTCTTTCTCTTCCCGAGCAGAATAACCTTTGCATTTCCTTCACAGTCCTTTCCCTGTCTTTCCCTAGAAATGCTGCTGGCCAGTGAGGATTCCTTTGCAGGTGATACCTTCCAAATCTTCTGACAACTACACATTTGAGAAACATTTGCAGATACAATTCGTGGTCTAGACAGCACAGTGCAGAATGAGCTACAAATACCCATGTAGACACTGCAGCAGAAGCAGTACCTGCTAAATTTGGCATCACTTGAGATCATACAAATTTAGAATTGGGAGTTGAAATCAGTGTTGTTTCCCATCTCTCTGTAAGGATTCATAACGCTTCCTATGACATTGGTCTTGTCTCTTAAAGAAGATGGTTATCTAAAGGAGATGATTATCTAAAGACAGTTATTTTGACCCAAATCAGAATGACAGCACCTCGGCTCTGCCTGAAGCAAAAGAGCCCATGAAAGCTTCCAGGCAATTCATGCTTCCAGCAGGTGCAGAGAGCTTTACATCCTCCATTTTTAAGGCAGGAAATCAATTCATTTTGCTGCTGCAAAGTTGCAGTTTGTTATTAGAGTGGAACCCCTTAGAGGGGTACCTGGGCAAGAAACACAACAAAATGGGGCAGTTTTGGCCTTGTTGAAAATTCCATTCACGTAATGGAAGTATATATTAGTACATTTGGCCTACTATCTTTTTTCACTGTAATATATTAAGAAGAAGCAGCCAACACATCAGGCAGCAGCATTAAAACAGTTCCTGTAATGCTTACTAATTGAAGTAAATGGGAATTTGGCCTGAGAGAGCACTGCAGGATGCTTTCCTTCAAATTGCAATAACATTAAGTCATCCCCACTGCTGCAAAGCAGATTCACAGCAGAGTTACTGGTCATAATGTGAATTGTCTCTCACAAACACATGTTTTGTATCTCAATTTTCAAACAAGATTAATAGTTTTGAGTGGAGCTAAACTCAGCATGGAAGAGCACAACATAAAATGCCAGTTGTTGAGCCAACACACATGAATGCTGACCTGCAATAGGATCTCTTTCAGTGAGAATAGACAAAGTGAGAATATTCGGCTTAGTTGTGCCAAATTATGTCATGATTTTTGCAGACTGGCTAATTGCCTAATAGGGCTTATGTTGAGACCACCAAACTCATTGCTCTCATCACCCCAGCTGATTTCAAATACAAGTCTTCATGAGTGACAAATGGGAGCATTGTTTCTTCCTCCCACAGTACTATTTTATTCCTCTGAAATCACAGTTATTAAAATGTTTCAGCCAGTTGAAATCTACTAAGGCATATTAAAATGCTGCAAAAGTGCTGTATCAAAATGGAAAGGTTTTAAATCTGCAGTTCTGTCATAGGATAATGCAGTTTAAATATAGTAACTATTTTTTCCAGTCAGCTTGCTCTTTGAATTCATGGTATTATGTCAAGGGGTTTTTTTTCGTCTCTCCCCCTTTAAGAAGCTTATAGCTTAAACAGCAAAATGCAAAAAATACTGAGATGAAACACTTACACAAACCCAGCAGAGAAATCAGTGATAAAATATGAGTTTGAATGTTGATAATTAAGATAATCTGAGTATATTCAGAATAATTTTTATTCCTAGGCAATGTGTGTTCCTATGTGTGCAGCAGGTAGAATTTGACTTCCACTGAGACTGAGAGACTGTGAACACAAAGGATGGTGTTGCTGCTGGGAGATTTCTAGAACTGGATCTCTGTTCCTGCACAAAGCAGCTCCTTGCTGCCTTGGAAGTGTAAAAGAGGCAGCGAGACAGAGTCTGATCTCAGTGACAGTAACCATGAGAGATCACAGTTTGGCTTGGTAGATTTCTTATTTTATTTCTATATCCTATTCATAGCCATTGGTTCCTCTCTGAAGATTCCATTAGAGTATTTGCCACAATAGTCCCAATTTCCCTCCTTGGAAAAATCTTTCTGTGTATCCCATGCTGGTGACAGTAGGAGATCGAGGACTATGGGAGAGAGAAACATTATATCAGAACCAAGGTCTGATCCATAGCAGAAAAAATAATTTCTTCTTATTTTGATGGTGAGTCAGTTCCCTGGAAAAGAAATCAGCTGGACTGTTATTTTAAAAAATGCACAGCAACTTTAGAAATAAAGCACTGGTTGGTGCCCACATGATTTGAATTCTTATCTCATCCTGACCTGATTTTTTCCATCTAATTAAGGTCTAATTCTGATTAATTTGGCAGCTTGCTGCCATTTTTTTTCTTGTATAAATATTCCTTGTGGGCTTCTGGATCTCAGTTTTGCTCTCTGTAGACAGGGCTGGGGATACTGCCAAGCTTGTAGGGGGCTGCATGGCCAAACAGAATGTTTATAAAACAGTAGTTTGTTGTTTGTAAGGTGTTACAGAATTGCCTGGTATTTTGTACCTGTAACAAGGTGATGGGATGTCATAGCACTTACCTGTCTAATTTAATAGTGCTACAGAGAGGGCACCTAATAGTGCAATGGAAAGCTGAATTACTGTAGTGGTGGTCATGGGCCACCACTTCCTGAGCAAAGAACTTATTCAGGCTTTGTACAGTAAGACTGTGGTTTAAGTGAATCATCTGAATCACTTGTTTTGAAACTTCTTTCATATTTTAATCTCTTGGCACTATCAGCAGCAGTAATCAAGGTGTTTGTACAAGAATAAATATTTCCCTTTTTTCAGAGTTGTTGCACAGTACCATGAACAGTTCCACCATGCCGTGGGCTTCTGTCATTCCATGTGTTTGCTGAATCACAAGGAAAAGTCACACTCTTTCTGACTTTTCAAGACTGCAGGTGTACTCCATGTAGGTGAGTAGCAACAATGTAAGATTGAACAGCTCTTCTTACTCATGGAGATGACTCCATTTTCAGGCATTGTTTGGCACTAATGGCACGTGGCTGCCACTTTTCTTAGACGTGTGACACTTTATGATATGACACTAGCTGAAGGCTCTGTTTCTTGTGGAGGATTTCCTCCAATCTCATAGGAAGTTTTTAGTAATACAGTGCAGTAACACACTTCAGTTTTCAGACACTGATAAAATTCTTGTATGCCATCAAACAAGCTCTTCTATTGGTTATGGGGTATATTAAAAAGAATTTCCAAAATTCTATTTAATATAAGATTCTTTTGAGATGATTTTTTTTCTCTCTGTCATGAAATAAGACAAAATGAGGGATTGAAACCAAATGCTCTTTTTGGTTTACCAGTTAAAGTCCTCCAGTCTGAACCCTCAGAAATCTGTGTAACCCACAATCCACGTGGGTTTTGATTTTTAAAAAGCAATATTTTGGTGGTAACATTAGTGGGTGCAATTACAGTGTGTCTGTCACCTTCCCCTATGTTTCTTAAGGTCTTCACAAATGCTTCCTAACATGGGCTGCTCAGGAGGAAAAAAGAAACTGCTGGACTGATTTCATTCTCTATTAATGTAACTCTAACCAAACCTGAACATGGTTTTCTTTAGTGGAATAAATGTTATATCGATCTCCTATGCTTCCATTTCCTCACCTCATTTCTACCACTTAATACAATCTGTCTAGGTGTTTCACAGAAATGACAGATTTTCGAAGGGGTTTAACCTCCCAAATTACCTGTGGTAGGTTTTAGTCACTCACTAAACAGAAATTCTTACAGTTTATCTGTCAGAACTCAATGCTTCCAATATAAGACATCTGGGTTTTTCTGCTTTTTTATGCATAGATTTATTATATGTCAATGGTGTTGCATGTGAACTCAAATTATCCTGACCTACAATTCTTGTTCTATTTCAAGGTTTAGGGTTTCTAAAAGATTGTTTAATTCCTGGGTGGTTTTTTTTCCCCCAGTTCTGTTAGAAAAAGAAAACCTCCCCTGAGTCATATTTTAAAAATACTGTTAAGCTCTTAAAGCTGCTTCTGCTCCCATGTCACAAAGCATTATTGAAAAGATATTCTTTTTTACCACCTACAATTGCTGAGATGGAGAACTTAAAGAATTCTTTTTACTCCCATGTTGAAACTCTGCCGGCAGCATTCTTGTTCCTAGAAGTGAGTTACAATGATTTTCCTGCTCTGTGCAGATTGGGCTTTTTGTGAGAACAATGCTAGTGAGTTTATAATTTGATATTAATAATATTAACAAACATTACTATTACTATTAACAATAATAATAGTGATGCTGATACTGTGGTTACCATTACTTGATTAATTATTTGCATTAGCAACTTCTAATCAAGGGCCTTGAGCATTTAATGAACCTTCATGAAAATGAAAATTATGTTATAGAATATCCCTGAGAGAGCAGGATTGTCATCCCCATTTCACAAAAACGGGAGCTGAGGTTCAAAGTCACAGTCACACAGTCTATGGCAGAACCAGAAATAGAAATGGTCTCCTGGCTCCCAGTCCTCTTTCTTCTTCTGTCACCCTAAATAGTTTCTAGTGTGGTTTTGTAAGACATTTATCACATGATTTTCAAAATTCATGTCCTATTTGTTAAGGAAAAGTAAAAAAAAAATTTACAAATTTTTAAAACTGATAAAAAATAGACTATATAATTTTTCAATGAGGTTGCTGAAATGATTTTAGCTGTTTTATGGGTGATGCCATCCAAGTTTCATGAGTTAATCCTGACCATAAGTACACCTAAAATAGATATCTTTGCCTCCAGCTAATCAACAGGCTTACTGCCTAAATAATTTATGTATAACCAACTACTGGAAACTAGATCTTCTGTGATTTCCCTAGACACATATTCTGCATGTATCATGTATATCCTTGCCTATTTCTGATATTCATTTGAAATTCAGCTGGGACATTTCAGAACACTTTTGTGCTCCAGCTGTATAGCTCTAAGAAAAAGCCAGCTGGAGACGTAATACAGGGTCTTTGAACTGGGCAAAATAATGTTTAAAATCCAAGTGCATAGTAGATGAAGACTCTGACTTCTTTTTTAACCAACAATGGGTTGGAATTTTAAGAAATACAATTCTAACACTGGCATGTGTGGGTAAGCACTTTGTCTCTCTGCCCTACTAATGGCATTTAGTAACAAAATTCCGTTACAATATAGTGATAAGGCAAAGAGGTAAATGTGAGATATGAGAGAATGTTTAAATAAAATTAAAAATTAAAAAAATCTAATTCTGGAAACGTGAAAAACATACAGTAGCACATTGTACTTTTTGGAAATATTTGTGTAATGTTGCCTTCAGTGGAGTAGTGAAAAAAAGCTTGGATTGAAACAGAAAGCAAAAGCATTATCAGATGTTGTCCTGCCTTATTCTGACTGCAGATTCAATAATCTGAATGGAAGGTTCAGTACAAACTGTCTGTCCGGGGTTCATAGCTTTTATCCAGAATTCCTGACTGGAAAATATATTCTGTCTCTTGTGGGTAGCAACTGCTAAAAGACAATTCTTGCTCCCGTCTGCCCTGTGTGCCAGGAATGCTGTGCACTGTTTACTGTTCTTGTTGAGACTTGCTGTAAAATTAGGGCCACGTTGTAGCTTCAATCAGCCACGCAGGAGTGGGAGGAGGAGCACCAGGTACTCCAGGAATAATTCAGGTGTGGCAGCCAGAAATTTTGCAGCACTGAAGGAACACAACAAGCATTGTTGCTACTCCACTCCTGGCTGGTGCTGCCTTCACCTGGGGAGTTTGTGGCAGCACTGGACTGGAACAACACTTGTGGAGCTCTTTAGATCTGAGCAAAGGGAGGGAGAAGCACTGTTGTTCCAAATCACAGCAGTTTACATGCACCTCTGCCTCCCCAGTCCAAAAATACCCTTCTCTTCTCACAGTTAGCAACACCACCATGTTCCTCTGTCCTGGTTTTGCCTGGGACAGAGTTAATTTTCCTCCCAGTAGCTGGTGAAGAGTGGTGTGAGTGAAGGGCTGTGTGGTGTTTAGCTGCCTGCTGGGTTAAGCCACCTCCTATTCCTGTCTTTGCATATTCCATCTCTGCACAGTTGAAATTCCTTCAGGCCTGAGCCTCGGGGCAGTATGTTGAGTTCATGTACCATTCCCAAATGTGAACTTGATTACCTTGCAGATACAAGAGTCTGCTCATTTCAAATGTCACAGAAAAAAACTAAGAAGAAAAACAAATGAAAATCTCTTTGAGAATGGTAAAGACATGAATTGTTCGTGGCCTGTGTTTAGCACCTGTTTATGACAATTGTAGGAGGGATAAGTGGATTTGCTAATTCATATTTGCTGTGCAGAACTCCCTGCTGCTCTGCAGAGCTGGGAGATCTCCACTGATTAAACTGACCTTTAAGGGCAAGCACCACTTAAAAAAAAAGTCCAATCACTGAGCCGTGGGAATCTGGCAGGTATTCCTTCAAAGCTGGGGGTGTTCATCATCCCTAAGAAAACTTGGAGCATTCTGTATTCTGATACATTGAGACAATTTTAGAGTGGTTTTGTAATACCTGTTAAGGCCTCAAAATACTGGAATTGGGGGCATTTTATAGTCATTTTCTGCTAGATATGATGTGCTGGAACAACTTCTGTGGCTTCTATGTTTCCTTCTGTACAAACATCTTGGCTGATGGGAAAGAGATGTCTTTCCATGTGGCATGGGATGTATGCAGCTCATCTCAACTCTTACTAAATGTGATGTCCAATTTTTAAAATTAAATCCCTAATCTCCTATCCAGTAATAATTTTTGCTTGAAAAACTGTGGTTGCCACTGGAAACCATGACTTGCCAGTTAATCCTTTTGTTTGATCCTGACTGACATAAGACTGGGTTTTGTTACCCTTTCTGTACATTTTGATTCCTTCTGAATCACCCAAACAAGAAGCCTGAAAGCCATTAGACACCAAAGCAGTATGAGTAGTTTATTTTTTTGCTGTTTTGGCTCAAAGAAGAATCAATTCAATTATTCTGATTAGGGAAGAGACTCAGTTAAATTCATTCTCACTTCAATTCAATGAGAGGACATTCTCCTCCTAAGTGCAATGAAATAAACAGCAAAAATTGAAGGGGTTGTTGAATTGAGTTGAATTGAGTTGGTTGTTTTTTGGTTTGGTTTTTTTTTTTGTTGAAGAGGATATAAAAATCTCGGGGTATAAATTCACCACGACAGTAAAAATATGTGTCAGATTTTGGGATGGGTTGGCTTTGTGCCACTCAGCACTCTGTACACTGGACCATGTGTTGGCTTAATGAACTTCTTTTACTTTATGCTGCCATAATCTTTGTATATCTGTCCTTCTCACAAGCTGAATAAAAGTCATGTAGCACATTCTGTCCCTTCTGTCACAAATGCTATTGTGTGTCTGGATCCATTTGGATTAGTATTGATGAGAAGTCCCAGGTATTTTATACAAAATGTGTGTCAAGGAGCATGTGTGGAAAGTACAGATATGAAAACAAAGCTTTTTTGGAAATAGCTGCATTAAAGCAGTCTGTTCAAACCTATTTTGGAAGATCATTCTCTTATTTCAGAGTTGTTTGGGAGAGGTTTGACATTTTTATTAGTAATTGTTTATTCTTTGAGGTGTAAACCAGCTGTTGTGGCTTTCACATGACTAACTATGCAAGGATCTGAGATAAAATTTCCTAATAAATACTTCCAGAAAATTCTAGAAAAAGCTGTACCAGACATAGAAGGGCCTCAAAGTCAGCTCCTCCCACACTAAAAAGTAAGATGCAAGATAGGCAAGACAGGAATCTCCCCTTTCTGAAGGCGTAGAGTTTCCACATTTAGCTCTGGAGTTCCATGGCCTTCCACCTGCCACTGGGCAGAATGGTGACCATTTGTTGGCTTGCAGGGCAGTGTCATTTCAGAAAGAAATTCCACTTGAGATGGAGAAAGTGACCATTTTTGTGAGGTATAGATTCAGTTACTTGCATGACAGCTGCTTGCAGAAGTAAGCCAAGCACTTGAGAGAATGATTTTAAAGAGACAGAAATACTCAACAATTCTCTTTCTTTTAACTGGATTCACACAGAAACAACAAATAATTAATTGAGGCCAAAATACATGTCGTACTGAGTTTGGATTAGCTGGAAGATTTGGAAATAATTAAGAGGAAAACTGTTAATACTCCATTTAAATAGCTGCTGCCTATCTGTCCAGTCTGAAAGCCCAATCTGTTGTATTCAATCAGCTTTCAGCTGCTACTTGCCAGCAGCCTAATTCCCCAGTCTTGTCTCTGTGCTGTGCTTGTGCATTCCACTACCTGCTAAGTTAAACCCTGCTGTCCTGGTGCTGCATGGAGATTTCTTGTGCTATTCCAACTATCCACACTGGCTCAGAATATATCCCAAACCTGGGGGCTCTGGGTATCCACACCACCACGCCTGGTTCCAGTGGAGCACCACATGGGGGAAAGGGGAGCAGCAGCTGTGTGGTTTAGCTCCCAGGATTAGTGCTGTGCTCATTCATACCATTCTCTGGGCATTTATGCAGTTTGGACAAGCTGTTGACCTGCAATATTTCCACCTCTTTTTTTCAGTTCTCTAATGCAGAGTAAGTTGCTCCTCCAAATTGCTGTTAACCATGGCCACACTATAGGTGATAACATATCTCAGTTTTCCTACCCCTCTTTGCACTTGTGTTGCACATTCAATACTTTAGCTGATCATTTATATTGCAAAAGGATTAAAAAGAAACTAATAATTGTACTTCTTTTTGT
Source organism: Entomyzon cyanotis (assembly GCA_024500445.1). Classification (NCBI taxonomy): domain Eukaryota; kingdom Metazoa; phylum Chordata; class Aves; order Passeriformes; family Meliphagidae; genus Entomyzon; species Entomyzon cyanotis. Next base: position 2,680,784 of record JAKEPQ010000852.1, read on the forward strand.
TTAGCTTGTGCAAGGTTCTGTGCAAATTGAGAGTGAGATTACAGGGGATTCTCTGCTTGGGCCTGACAGTTCTAAAGCTGTGTGGGGAGTGCTAGAAATCCAGTGCAATGAAAGGTGTTTGCAGCTGAAGAGGCATTTTAAGCCTCAAACCTGTACCACCAGTTCTTTGCTGAGAAATGTGTATTAAAAATGACAAAGTTCATTGCACAAGCATTTGGAAGGAACTAAAGAGCAATCCATTGACCTTTGCAGATTAAGTAATGCATATTGTCATAAGGAAGTGATATTTGAGCAACAAACAGCAAATGTACACAATTATCTTTCATTAACCCCTCACTGGAGGCAGTCAGGGTTTCCTGATCTGAATGTGGTTCTGGTTTTGGCATCTGAAGTGTTCTTCACATCAGTTCTCTGAGGCTGTCAGAGGATGCTTTGTGCTGTGCCTGCCTTTTTTGTTCCTGGAAGTGTACCTAGGCAGGAAAGAGGGAAGAAGGCAATGGAATGGGTGTGCAGATGGAATACTGAGGGCTCTGTGCTTGGCTCCTGGGTCAAACAGAGGCCTCAGTGCCTGGCTCTGTGTGCCTCAGTTTTCACTGAATTAAATGGGACTGAAATGTTTGCATAATACACAGAGAAACTTCCACTTGAAGGGAGCAGTTTTGCTGCTTTTGCAGAACATTTATATTACAGAAAGAGGACATGAATGAAAATGAACCATGTGTATAATTCAGAATTTGAGTGCAATAAAAGTTAAATATGTTCTTTTTTTCTTTTATAATTTGTTAGCTCATTTATTTAATTTATGGGGAAGAATTTATAGAAAACTTTTTTTTTCCCTGGAGAATGAAATAATCTGTTCAAGTACAAATGACTATGTCACATTCTTATATGATTTGCAAAAAGATGAATTAGCGTGTCTCTCCTCCAGCCTTTCCTCCACTTTTCTAATTCTACTGGAACATTATTTTCAGATTCACTGTGTTGCTTTTTCTTTATGTGGCTTGTTGCACACTGAAATAAATTTGCCACACTCTTGCTAACGCAGTGTTTTTAAAACTACTTTTATTTAGAAATTCTTAGTACGACATTACACATTCTCAAAAATGAAATCGGTGAAAAAGAAGAAAAATTCTGTTCATCAGTCTTAGCACTTGAACTCATAATTGTGTGTCAGATGTATGGGAAAAAAAATTGGAGCTCTCCAGAGTGCCTGGACAAGAGAATCACTTTACCAGGACATTGAGATAATTTATCTGGGTGACTTCGAAAAAATGCTAGATAAGACTGAAATTTGGAGAGGCTGAGCATGTCCAGTCTCAGCCTTTGGATTATGAAGAATAAATCCAGCAATTGGCATGTGGATATGTTAATGCTGTCGATTCTAGCATGAAACAGGAAACTGTATTTATGAGGCAAAAATATATCAGAGTTCTATATATAATATATGCATTTTACAGATACAAAATCTTTGCCAAAATATGCATAATTTGCAAGTACACAGAAGTTAGAAAATGCCAGAATAAAGGTTGCCTTTCCATGCATATGCCCTGAAGGAATCTTTAATTACATGATTCCTGGCTTCTTTTTCCAACACTGAAATTTTCTAATTTCACTGCATGCTTGATTTTGAAGTCTTAATATTTTCTCTTTTAAATACAGACTTAGGGATGCATTTCCCCAGGTTTAAAAAAAAACCAACAACATTGGAAAACAACAATATTCCATCCTTCTACCATCATCAGACTGTAATGCGTCATCCCAGTAGCCTCCTGAGCAGATTTACCTGATTCTGGTGTGGTGTTGAAGCCTGAGCAATGATCCCATGTGTTTTCTGTCATGTTACACAGAGCTACAGGTGTCAGGAAGAGGACTGGAAGGTAAGGCAGCACCTTAGCAGAGTTTTAAATTAGTTACTTATTACTTCTCTCTCTCATCCTTTTCATGATAGTCCATATTGTGCAACCATTACCAGCCCTGCTGGGAGCAGCTGTGTGAATTTCCCATATGCACAGTCACTTCTGCCTGTGCAAATGAATGTAAAACGTTGATTTCTGATTTGTTCACATTTTAAAAGCACTTTGCACTTGGTTTCTGCAGCTGTGAGTGACAGCACAGAATGCTACAGCCTGCAAATCCAGGTCCGTGAGCTGAGGAGGGGCCCCACTTGAAGCTGGTATTTTCCTGGTGGCTGTTAAGTCAGAGCAGTCACACTGACAACATAGAAGTTGATAATGATTTATCACACATCCACTGCACTGAATCATTATGCCTTGTCTGCCTCTTTCTGCTGTGAATTGAAGAGTTTTGATCAATAGTGGCAGCATGCAAAGCCTCGTAAAATTTGTTCATTTCTTAGAATCTCTTTCCATGCTTAGGCATTTTATATCTATAACCAAGGGGCAATATTTCAAATCTCTCTTAGTACACTATAGAGTATTTTCCTCTGCTGCACTGAAAAGGCTGTGCAGTCCCAAATTCCAAATTGTCATAGAAGAGGAGGGTTGAGGACTTAGGAGTCTGAAGCTTAGAGGTAGAAAAACATCTTACCTGTGGAGACTCAGCCAGGGTGTGAAAGGGTTAAATACTTACTTAATGTTGCTTTTTTAGTTGATAAATTTAAACCAGGACTATGCACCTGGTACTGAAACTGCAAACTGAAAGTTCTCTGTGAGATCTGGAAACAGCAACAGGCTTGCTTCCATAAATAATACTGAAAGTTAAACAGTGATTTCACAAGGTCCAGGACGTAGTATAAATAAGAAAGCAGAAATATCCAGGAAATCCTTGGTTAACAAATGTTTTGTTTTAAACATTATATGCTTTTCTTGATCTCTGAAAATCATCTTCACAGTAGACACCAAATTGAGAGAAGTAAAAAGAAAAATTTTCTCTGACTTGAGCAAGATATTTTGTCATACTGAAAGAAGGGTTTGTTCTGAAGCTGTTCAGTGTTAATCCAAAAGCTCACAGACCTGGTGAAAGGTAAAAAAGCAATAAAATACTCTATTAATGACTCCAAGCTTGTGTCAAAAAGTCTCAGATACTGTATACTGACACCAAATATCACAGCATTCAACAACTGCAGGAGATTGGATTAGTGCAATGTTTGGAATTGAACAATCCCAAAGGGTTTTTAAGGCATGTTGGCCCAAATTCAGCCAGGAGGTAACTGCACAGATTTGACTGGATTTATACCCAGAGAAATTTGGTCTTTTTTGTTGTGGCCAAAATGCAATGCTCAGGTTTAACTTGAGCATTTGTACAAAAGTGGTGACTCCTGTTTTTAAAGAAATAATTTAAAATGTCATCTGGGTATTTCAGGTAAGCACTGATCACTTCCAATCAGTGATTCTGCTGTTTTCATTTTTGGCTTCTTTACCAAACTGGGTTTCTGAAAAGTGAAAAGGAGGAAATTGGGAGAGATTTTGTGAAAATTTTTCCACTTACACTGTACACCACTTGCTGCTTCTCTGTCCCCATTGTCCTCACGCCACCCCATTCTAGATTCAGGACCTGTTTCAGTCACAAGTGTTCCTGTTCTGTCTAAAGCATCATCTCTGTCTGGTATTTATTACATAGTCCAGTGGACTGAACGACCTGTGAGCGGGACAGATGCCAGAGGAAAACAAGCACAGGCTGGGGGCAGCCAAAAACCTGCTGACATTGAGTCATTGAGAAGCTCTGAGGGGTTTTGTCCTGGTTTGGTTTGTTTATGGTTTTTTGTGTCTATGTGGTTTTTGAAAACCACAAACTCTACTCTGAAAGATATGTATTTTGGCTTTGTACAGGTTTCTAAATTCTTTTCAGCCCACTCAGCAGTATATTAACTTCTGCCATATGATTTGTTTTTTCTCTTACGGTCTCCATGGGGAAAAAAAAGGTGTTGGAACTGTAGTCCTTGTTGTGTGATGTTTAGGTTTATTATTTCTATGTTTGCATTGCATGTAAATGAGGGAAAGGAAAAGGTGGCCATCAGCTGCTGGGCAAGTTCAGGAAGTCTGGTGCTTGTGTAGAGCTGATATGAAGTGTGGCAGTGGGCAACCATTCTGTATCAAAGGGAAAGATTTTCTTTATCCTGTCTCAGAGCAGTGGGGAAGCATTTCAGCAGCCATTTACAATAATTTCTGTATCTCAGGAGGCTCAGAGTTGCTGTAGCAACCTTTTGCTAGATAGGAATTTGGCTGGTGAAGCCCCACAGGAATCTGCTCCCACTCTTGACTAACCTGTCACATCACCAGTCTCAACTGCCAGGGAGAAACCCCAGCTGTGAATCAGGCAAGGTGAGGGACCCCTTTCCACAGGTTCTTCACAGAACTTTCCCCTTATTCCTGGGATCAGGTGCTTTTTGACAATTTTCCATGGAGACAGAGCTTTGCTGTGTGTACAGAGCTCTCTGCCTGAACCTGGATTGTAAAAGTGGTCATAGTAAATTTTGTGCACACAAACAAGTCCCTTATTCATGCACTTGCAGATCCAGAACACTGAGGTTGCAAAAAGGAGGGAATGCAGTTTTAGAGATCGGTGTGGGAAGTTTGACTGGGAGGCAGCAGGAGTTGTGGTGACACAAAAGAAGTATTAAAAAGTCACAGAGGGGATCAGGCAGATGGGAGCAGACTTGAGTAGGAAGGAATACAGACAAGGTCCCCAAAGCCTGTTACTTAGATTTGGATAAAAAAATGAAGTGTGAAGTTGGTCAGAGCATGAGGGGATGCATCACTCCTAAACCAGTTCCTTCAGAAGTGTGAAGTAGTTTCTGGAGTAATGAAAGACAGTTTTTTGGCCTTCCAAACTGCTGTATGGTTGAGAATAATATTTGGAAGGTTTTATTTATAGATAACTTTGCCCAGTGGTTATAGAGAAAAGAATGTATATTTTGGACTCCTGCCTTTTATTTCTAATTGTACAGGTGGTTGACATTGTCAAACCACAGGCCTGGGTGCTGCCTTCTATCATAACTCTGTTGGAGGAGGAGATGGCATAACTGTTGTTTCCCTTTTATATATTCTTTCATGATTATTACTTTTGAATCAGGACATGTAGGGCCAGTCCCTTCCCTGGTTTCCTGTTCCTACTCCCAAATCTGCTTCTGTGGGTCATTATTAGTCTGCTTAGACTGAAATACCAGTCATGGAGCAAGTACCAAAATCAGTGGTAAGTTGAATTCATGTGTTGAGTTGGAGAACCAGGTGGCTGAGGAGCCAACCCACAATTTTTTTTGCCAACTGTGGTACAGGGCAGCTGCCTCTGAGGAGCAGAGAGCTGGGGAATTTCAGTGTAAGAGTGTCCAGCCAGGATCACCACAGGGAGATGTGGGAACTCCAGGCTCTTGCTATAGCAGAGATGCACCAGCTTAACAAAAAAATCCTGAGTCTGTGAGGTTAAACCAGGTTGAATCCCTAATGCTAATGCAAGATTTAACCCTTGAAGATACTATTTTAAGTTGTGTGGGCAGTCACTAAATACAACCAATTCTGAAAAACATAGTTAAAAGATGTTTGATTTGGGTATGTAATGATTCTCACCGGTTTAAAGCCCAGGTAAAGCAGGGTAAAGTCAGGAAAAAGAATCTCTGTTTGGCTTGGGTTTTTTTTAAACCCAGTACCTTCCAGTCTGAAGCACTTCTTGATTATGCAGAGAAGATCCATCCTGGCAGGTTTTTTAGGCTGCAGGGAGCTGTTAGGCCTCAGCAGAAAATGGGTCCATGTATGGTTATAGTGAGCTGAACGTGTCGCTGAGTGACAGCGAGGAAGGAGAGTGGGCTTTGGAGAGCTGACTGATCTCTGTGCTCCAGCAAAGGAATCACAACTGAATATGGACTGTGCCCTAGTTAGACTTATTCTGACTACCCAAAGCTGTGTGTCACTTCATGCAGTTTGGGCTGCAGCCTGGGCTCTGTTTCGGGGGTGTTGTGTGTATGTTTCTTACTGTATATTTTTAAAAGAGCGCCCAGTTCTGAGGAATCTATTCCCAGCTAAAGCACACAAGCTCTGGAAAGGTCAGAGAGAGGCATCTCTAGCTTTGGTAAATAAACAAATCTCTTCTCTGTGGCTGGGATGTTGTATTAATAGCAGTAGATTTGGTTTCGCATTGTGGAGCTCCTCCTGTTTCATTGCTATTGAAGATAAGAGAACACAAAATGTTCTGTCACCCTCCCGATGAGAAAACAAGCCAACAGGCAGAGACTATTATATTTAAAGATATTACTGAGGCAAAGACTCAGAGCACACAAACACTCAGGTTTATATTCAGTAACTACTGGATACCATCACTAGCACACCAGTAACTCGGCCTTAGTTAATGCTTTGCATGAAAGAGTTTGCAAGACAAAGTCACTGCACGAGAAAGAAATAAAGGGTTCAGCCTTAAGCAGATGGAAGGGTTGGGCCTTAATTTTTCCCGTTTGCATTTTTTCTTAGTGACTCAATTGCAGCACACAATTAACAGGTCTTTTCTGCTTCTTAACCTATGCACCCACCAGTCTGCTACAGTCAGGTTTCCTTCAGCTGGAAGTTAACCTGGAGTTATTCCTTCATTACAGAACACCAGGACTGAAGAAGTTTTCCTAAGCAGTTCCTCAAAGGAAGACTTCTTGTGAGACTGTAAAACCCCCTGACTTGGCAGCAAGCATGTGTAAAATAAATTAACAGAGCTGTACCCTAGAGCTTCTCTACACAAGTTCTTTGGGAATAATTAATTCTAAAATTTCACATGTAGCATATTTTACTTGGGAATATGCACCTCCTGAGGGGAAGGCAGACTTAGCCTTGTGGGTAAGAAGCATGATGGGAAGAAAAGAATTTATACATAACTAGTTAACATATATGACACAAACTATTGCTTCTCTGACACTGGTCACCTATTCCATGAGTTAATACATGCTCAAGGTGTACTTCTTGTCCTTAGTGGCACTGTTGCTCCAGTTGGGCATCAGTCCAAGAAGGAGACAGCCTTCTCCTCTGCAAATAAGCATCTTCTGTTGGAGAGCAGATTGCTCGAGATAAGTAAAAATAAACACGAACCAAATCAGATAATTCTCCTCTCAACAGTAATTTTCCTTGTCCTTGAAATGTCCTCAGCTACAGGTTTATTTGTCTCCCTGATGCTCAGGTAGAGAGTCTGTCCAGAGGGGAGTTATTCTGCATGCAGGAGGCATTTTATAAAAGTGCACCTCTACGTAGGATTCATAAACAAACCAAATGACTCAACAGAAGAAAGTTACATGCAGTGAGATTTTTTTCCTCTAGGGGTATTTTTAGAGTGAGAAAATAAAAATATTGGCAGAAGATAGACACTGAAATCACCAACATTGTTCTGTCTTCAGTCTGACCAGTCTGGAATTTAATTCATGTGCTTGTTGTGGCCCTCAGGTAGAAGTCCACCTTTCTGTGTTGCAGGAAAAAGAATCTCAGCTGAGGCTAAGATGCTGCTTATATGTGTTTGTAAGTGAATATCACTTCCCATCTGCTGCACTCATTGCATTTTACATAAAAAGGGGATTAATTATTTCTTCTAGATCAGCGCATATGCAAATCCCTCTAAAAAATTCAGAAGCAATTCTGGGCAGAGACAATGGACTTCTTTGACAGCTACTGATGAGTCTTTAAGATGATTATAAATGTTCAGAGAAAGTAACAATTTTTGTAGTTAGGAATAAAAAAAAGGTAATTGTTCCATATTGTAGCTTTCTTACCATTTGAGAACAACCCCAAATTTAATTCTGCCATCACAGGAATTTTTGGCTGAGTTGCATGTGAGAAAAGATTTCCATTTTGAGCATGAAATTTCTTTTAACTGTGATTTCTGATACAACATATGCCATGGAAATGAGGAAAAAATCCCTGCAGTTTGTGTGAGGGTCTTCTGATCCTTCTGAAGGATTCTGTGTGCCTCAGTGTGTTAGTGCTTGAAAGGATTTCAAGCAGATGGTTTTGGAAAGCAATGAGTTTTATTTGTACCTGATACCAATAAGATTTTCTTTTTCAAGGAGATTTAATAGTCATAATAGCTGTGCTGTGAAAAAGGGATTCTAAATAAAATGAAAATCTTTGCATGCAACATTTTTCATTTCATTCATCATAAGCTACTAAAATTAAAATTTTTATTTGTATTTTAAGTGATATAATTGTGGAATTTCAGAGCCACATGTAACCACTATATTTGTGTGATGACCACTGAAAAAGTAGTGCTAGAAACAGAGAGAATCAATTTGAATTATCCCAAGAATATCATGTTCTTGAAAGGTAACAGATATTAAACACCCAATACATGAGAATAATAGGGAAATTCATTCTTTTATAAATTCGGTATTGATCCAGTTTTTTGGCTTTCTAAAAACAGATTTGTGTAAAGAGTGTCTGCAGCTGAATTTTTGGGTAGTGATTTTGGCTGATTGAACCTGATATTAAGAACTTTAATCTGTTTGAACAGCATCTGAATTTTTCTGCAAGGCATAATAAAAGGCAGCAAGCAGCCCCCAGTTGCATAAGCAATAACATAATTGCTGTTCTACTTGGCAAGGTCATAATCTGATTTCTGATTATATGTTAATGGCAACAAATTAAGATACTTCCAAGACGATGAATGTCCAACAACATTATTTTAGTATTCCACGTGCTGTAAAATTTTCTCTTTTCTTTCAGGAATGAATCCTGTTCCCTGAAATGCAGCTGGAGAACGAGGGCAGCTCAGGCCACCCCAGACCTCAGGAGATTGATAGTGTTGGCAGCTGAGGATCTAATTATGGATTATTTGGGTCGGACTCTTTTATCCCAGGTAGGTGTGACTTGATTGACTCAAAAGAGGTTAGTTCATTCAGTTCACAGGGGTTATACTTAGAGAAGGAGTGAATTATTCCCCTAAAAATTGTCATCCTAATAATCTTAAGGAGAGTCTAACAATTCCTGTAAGCAGACATCTTGATTTTATATGGCATTTTAATGCATATCTTAATGATATTGCATGAACTGCTAGCAGTTACGTATGTTATTATTACATTTGCATTAGTTATGTGTGTTTTTAATAAAGATCAGGATGAAAGCATTTAGTCACACAAATATTGTTAGGAATGTTTCCTTTGCAACTTCTCTCCCTTAATTCTGCAAAGGCAGAACCAGACTGGCACAATGTGCAATCCTTAAACTGATCATAAACAAGACACATGGTGATGCAGGGTTTATTACATATTTTAACTTTTCATTGCTTAAGAGATTGAAAACTATTGTCCCCTTGAATTACATAATAACCCACAACTGGATTGCAGTATTTTGGTGTTTTCTACAGTCTCCTGCATAAGCATTTTTAAAATCTCCCCATTCTTGTATTTCACCTCATATTATCTATCAATATACAGAACATGTACAGTGTGTCTGGGAGTTATTGTGGCACTAAATAAAAGTCATGAGGTCGTGCCTTGCCACGAGCAAGGCTCAGTGTAAATGATGGGGTGCACTAATTAGGGCAGTCTGATCTCCCTTTGTTTATTCCAAAATCCCGTGGAGGAAATCAGGAGGGATCTGTCCAAGACATTACATCAGGAGAGAGGCTCAGTCTGATTTATACCATGGTGTAGGCGACACATTTCCAGAACTATATGTTCTAGTTTAACAGATGCATACGTTCTCAGAGGGGAGGACAATGAGCTGATGGAGGAAAAAGCATTCCCTGGAAAATCAAAAGCCCAGGTGATCATTCTGCATCTCAGTATTTCATTTCTTGAGACTCACACGTAGGAGAGGAGCACGACCCTGCTGCCAGAGTAACCAGAACTTATGAGTATTAATTTCCTGCCTTCCAGCACTGATTGCCTGGTAGGCATTTCTTAAGTTATAAAATTTCTGTCTTGTTTTCTGCTGCTTAACTCTGTGATCACATCCCATTAGGCGAGCAGGTTTTGATGAAGGGTAGATTTCACCTTGGCTTGGGAACTTTTTAATAAAACAGTTGTTATTTTTCTAATTTGTCTTCAGACTGTCTTTAGCTGCTCCCTGAAGCACATTGAGGACAGCAGGGACTGCAGACAGAGGTGCAGCTCTGCAAAAATTGTTTTCTTTGAGGGAGAAGGCAGTGTAGGAAGCTCCATGTCCGTTGCTCCCAGCTCCTCACCTGCTGCTCTCCACCCCTTCAGTTGTGCTCTCACAGTAATTTTGTGGCCATAAACTGAGCAACTGAGTTAATAATCATCTTTCACCAAGAGATTGTGATAAGCCTGACCGTGCAGTCCCACAGAGTTGTGCCAGCACGACTGAAAAAGCCATTGTCACCATAATTCCAGGCTGGTTTAGACTGAGGTGCCACAGAGCAGGGCAGTCCCACCTCTTCTCTTGGGTTTTCCTGACTGTTCCATGGAGTGTGTCAGTGCCAAATTACAACTTCAGCTGAAAGCAGACTCCTCACTGCCATTTTACTGGAGGGATTTTGGCTTTGAAGAAGCTTTGGCTGGAGCTCCACACAGTCTATGCAGGTCCCTGCAATTTAAGAAGCTCTGTCCAATATTTTTTTTGCTTCCTTTTAGATTCCAGGTGCGAATTATTGCTGGGTTTAATCTCCTGGAAACCCACATCCTCATTGTATTCAGGGAGCAACCACAGCCTGTGCAGTAAGAGGGCAGGTTTAACCCATGCTCACTTAGTGTGTGCTTTTCCTCCAGCCAATAATCACCTCCAACTTAATTAGCTAATGCTGTGTTTGGGGAGTCAATATTTATGCATCAGGGAAGCAATAACTTTGCAAACCACTCTGTCTGTTGAATGCTCTTTTATAAAAATGGATGTACCCACATGGATTTTTTCAAAGAAAGATAAACTGCACCAGCAGTTTGTGTTTGCAGGTAAAATTGGCTGTGATGCAGCAGCTGTATCAAAGAAAAATTCCCTTATTATGAAAATCCAGCATTCACATCTTTCCTTGTAGGATATAATACTGGAAACGTTGCTGAGCCTGTGATGAGGAGTTAATCTGATTCTAAATGAACTACTCAGTAACAGGCTGTACATCTTGTAAGTAAGGAGAACATCTCCATCAAGGCATTTTGAATTGGTTTTCATTTTTTGTATAGACTAAAGAACCTGGGTTTGATATTTGTCTTTCTTTTTCTTTTTTTCTTTTTTCTTTTTTTCCAAAAGTCCAAATTTTCTCTTGAATATTTTTACTTTGCATTATAAAGATGTGGGGCTTTTTTAAACATGATTTTTCTTCTTTTTTCATGAAATTGTATAAACTTTATTTTTTTGCTGTTGGTACTGAGTTTTCTCATGGGGAAAATGTTTTTACTCCCCTGTGGTATATGCTTGTATCAACAAAAGTTTTTGTTTAAGGGCAAATTTATCAGACTAAATAGGAGCTTTCACCATTGACTGGGTTATTCATTAACTGAAGTTACCCTGGAGGTGTTCTCATATGTAAAAGCAAGATTTAGTGCTCAGTGACAAATCTGCTGCTCTTCTATTTGAGGGCTAATCCAGCCAATTCCAGCACTGTGAGGAGCAGACAGAAGAGCAGAAGCAGCTTTGTCCACAGCTGCCTGGGGCAATAAACCAAAACCCAAACTCTCTCATCCCTTACCATGCTCCAAGCCAGCCAGTTTTTCTCTCATGGCTCTTTCACATTCATGCATCTTTGCAATTTTTGAAGACAACATTGAATAATATTCAAATAATAGAATATTAAAAATAGCTTCATTTCCTCTAATGTTTAAGAAAAAATAGAACTCCCAGTTATTTCAGTGCCAGGTTATATAATTAATGTTTCAGCTCCAGGACAAAGTAGGCATTTGTTAAAAACTGAAATGTACAAAGAACAAACTCCCAAAGTGTTGTATCCTGGTTCCTAAGTGAGACCCAACCTTTGTGTGCACACATGCACACACACGGGGCTTCTATTTAGGGCTGCTTCTCCTGATCTTATCTCTTTGGCATTACAAAAAGATCTCAGGGTAGGAGAAAAATCTCACATTTCATTTTGTTGACTCCATTAGCTCCATGAAGGAGTTGGGATGCTTTTTGTGTTTGAAATTCCTCGTTGCAATATAATTAAAAGCTCCTTCAGGAATTGGCTTTATCTTAGTCTGTATCACATTTGTTTATTTGTATCTGTTCTGACCTTTCCATTACACTTTTCAATGAATTATCACATCACAAATGTACAGAGATTTCACTCCTGAAGTGCTTTTCAGGCAGTGCCAGGGTCAGCTGAGGATACTCCAAGTGAGGACACTGAGTCGTGCGCTGGGAAATTCGGTGACGTTTGAGATGTCATTCCTTTGTGTTCCAACCATCCAAACCTCGGGCTAGCATGAGGCTTTGGAGGTCTGAACAACCATGCTCAGGATCAGACTCAGGAGGTTTCTCAGGGATCAGGTTGGGAATCCTTTGCATGCCCTGAGACCACAGTCCAGTGACAGGGACTGGATTCCTACTTTTGTTTCTGTTCTGTTCCATAGTGGGGTTTGCTCATCCAGAAGACAACATAAATAGCAGCAACTTGTTGATCTGGGTTTATGGCCCAACAGAATTTACTAGGAGTTGTTTGTCAATTATTTTTGGGATTCCATGATGGAAATTGCTACACCAAATTGTTTATTTTAACCTGATTTGTGGATGTGCCAATGTAGTCACACGGATACACAGGATCAGAGTCGCTTCTCTTAAGCTGTCCAGAAATACTTTACATGATAATGCCATAAAATCAGGGAACTGGATATTCTGGAGTTAGAACTTGAGCCATCAGTCACAGTCAGCGTGTAATAGAGCTATAAAAGTGTGCATTGACATGGAGTGTGATCGAATTAATATAAACAATATACTCCAAAGCATATACCGCTTATCCCAGATAGATCTCACTGGCATGTCTAGGTTTAGTTTCCATGTTATTCCTTGGATTTGATCATTAGGTAACACTGGACAACATTAATATTGAAGGGAGCAAATCTTGTACAGGATAAGTGACAAGAACACTTACTCTGTCAATTCTCCTTTTATTCCCAGCAGTGAAACTGCACTAGTATCACCACAAGCTAATCCCATTTTGTTCCTGAGTGCAGGAGGTCTGTAGCAGAGCGATACAAATTAATTAAAATATATTGATTGTATGGAAAATTAAGTGCAAACTATTTAAAACATCCGAAGTGATTAGATGCAATAAAACATTGCGGAGACTATTGCACAGCTGACAGACCCAAGTCAGGAGAGAACAATTGCCCACTCCAGGGGAGCAAGGACCTGGCTCCAGACCTTGGCTTTTCCACTGGGAGCCTGACAAACACCCTTTGTGCTGGAGGGGACAGGTGTCAGCCCCATCCCAGCCCCTTCCCACTCCCCATTTAGACTTTACATCAAGTGTCTGGGAGCTCTGGCTTGAAATCCCATTTTTCTAAGCAAAGGCAAACACCAGTTTATTGGCACTGGTTCTAGAGGAGCAAAGGTGTTACATAAAGGGCTGCTGAGATTCTGGATTACACAATATTTTTAAGGGACATGTGATACATCAGAGGCTATTTATATGCACATTTGAAGGTAACTGTTGATTACCCGAACTAATTCTTATCCTAGACAGATCAACACAGCAAAGAGGGTACAGAAAAACAATTCTGCAGTAGCATAAAATTAAACTGTCTTGTTTGTGGGTACACAGAAGGATTAAAGAGTATAATTTTACTCTCTTAGACCAAATGAATTCCTAAATTGGAAAAGCAGCTCTGTCCAAGGTCGCCTCTGTTGTTTCCAAAAATATCTCGAAACAAACGCAAGAGGGGCACTTTGTTGGGTGTTATCTAGACATATATAGTTTCAATCAAATTCTTCAACAAGTGTCAGAGTAAAAGTCAAACATTTGTCTGACACTGCCAAGTCACCGGCAAGTGAATCCCCTCAAAGGTTGAAAATAAATTTGATAACAGAATTAAGAATTATGGGGTGTTTTCTTTAAAGAAAAAGCCACATTAATTTGGGATTGAATTGTAAACGCCTTTTAGACATTTCATTAAAGGGTTGTCTAATTCTTTCCACAACACTGGGTGAAGTGATACCAGGTTGTGTTCATGACCCCAGGAAAATATTTATAGTGCTTTTTCCAGTATATGAGTTCCCTCTTTCCCTCTCTTCATGTTTTATGATCAGCCTTCAATTAAACCAAGAGGCAGAAAAGAACCTTCATGGTATGAGATTTTAAAGTGGTGCATTTCCCATACAAATGGTTGAAGTGCACTGTAGTAAATAAAAGCCACAAAAGGAGCAGAAACACAGTAAGAACCCATGTGAGTGAGCCACACTCCATCTCACTGTGAGAGCCCTGTTAGAGCTGTGGGAGATGTTTTCTGGAGGAGATTTAATGTCAGGATGATGCTGTCACTGCCCAATTTTCCTCACTGCCCCAGGAACATTCACTGGCTCTCTCACTGCTCCCTGAGCCCATGTGAAGGGAAAACGAAGGAGAGGAACCCTTTGGACCAGAAGATGTAATGTGAATGTAAAATCTGAGTGGAACAGGTTGTCTGTGGGTGACTTTCAGTGTTCTGATAGTTCTGTTTGCTTTTTAACGCGCTATAAAAACACGGCAGGCTCGCAGCACAGAATGAGGGAGATGGGGACAATGTTTTATAAATACTTTTAAAAACCTCCAAGGTTTCAATGCTGCAGTCCACAGAAAGCTGGTTTAGAGCTTTTGCATCATTTAAACTGCGAAATGTACCATTTTAATATGATTTTAATTTTAAATGTTTCCATTTTTAGAATCCCAAATTAATCAGCCCTTTTTACTCTTGGTAGTTCTTCACTAATGGCTCTAAAATTTCTGTGATAACTGCAAAGAAATGCCTAAACACTGGTTTACTCACCAGAAAATGCTGCAAAAGTGTAAACCAAGCAAACTGCTGAATTATTCATACTTTATAACTTTAGACTTTCAATTGCTGTTTAAAAATCGTAATCCAGTTTCAAAAAACCCAAAAATTAACCCCCTCCTCATATTTTCATTGCAGAGAATCTTAATGGTTTTTAGGTTTTTTCAGTATGAGCCAGTTGTAACATTTATAAAGAAGCTGGGAGATTAGTTCCTTCATTATTTCCCTTACTTGGCCATTATTTGTATGTGATATAAGTGTTTCTGGTTTTGTTGCTGTTGCTCCCAAAGTGCAAAGCA
The DNA here is from genome assembly GCA_024500445.1 of Entomyzon cyanotis. NCBI lineage: Eukaryota > Metazoa > Chordata > Aves > Passeriformes > Meliphagidae > Entomyzon > Entomyzon cyanotis. The sequence goes on from JAKEPQ010000852.1 coordinate 2,695,916, forward strand.
TATTTCCTATTCCATTCCAGGAAAAATAAGTAGGGAGAGAGAAAGGAATTTGTCTTTGATAACTTGTGTGATCCCACTTTCCATATTCCTGTCAACTGCATTTTTCCTGGTATTAGCAAAATGTGCAGGATTTGGCTTTATCCTATTTCAAGAGTAGACTTAATTAAGTGCTTATTGTATAAATGAGTGGGTTTAGAACTCGAGCAGTTGCAATAAAATTTAGAAGCTTAAAAATGACATCTTATTGTGTAATAAGAGACAGAACTGAAGCAGGAAAATAGACATTGGCTGGAGTAGATCCATTTGCAGGAAAAGAACTCCAGCTCCTGACAGTCAACAAATGCTGGATGTTGTATCCTAATTAGCAAAAACGGAGTTTTTTCATTACTGTGCAGAATGGAAGGGCAAAAAAAGGTAAAAATACACTTTTAAATAATAAATATAGATAATGCCTTTATATACAAGGTAAAGAATACTGTTTTAATCAAATGATAAACACACTGAATACTTCAGCACTGGATTTGTGCAATAGCCTCTCATAAATGTCTACTGAAAATCAAACCACATTGCTCAGGACTTGTTATTTCAATTGTTTGTGCTGAGAAAATCTTCACAAACATTTAATTTTCGTTATAAATTAGAACATGTCCAATGGAGCATTGATTTGTGTTGGATGAAAGTCGCTGTTTTAGATAATTACTGTTATTTTTATTTTCAGTGTCCTATAAATCTAATGATGGGCCCTTTAATTCCTACTTGTTCTGTCAGGATGAAGAACGAAGCTAAATCCAGCAGACGTTGTTTTGGCAAAACTCCCACTGAAGTCAGGGAGGGTTCTGTGAAAGTAAGGCCAGTGTGGTTTGTCTCCCAGTTCCTGCTAATTATTTGGGCCAGGTTTGTTCCCTCTCTAAGCCCCCAGAGCTGCTCACCCAGGGTGACACCATCACCACCTGTGGAATCAGGGAAATCAGTGTCAGGCAATTGTGATAAATCCCTTTTTCACCCACTGACCTTGGAGTAACACAGCTTGCCTTGGGAATTTGGAGACTGCCACTATGAAACTGCTGCTGCAGAAACAGGCACGGAGAGTTTGGGGAGCCCACTTTAAATTCAGACTGAGGATTTAAAGAACTCTTTAAACGAGCTGGAAATAGGTCAAATTCTGATTGTTAGAAAACAGCTACCCATGTGGGTGTTGCCAGCCAAGTGGGACCTTGTGATAAAGTTGTTGATTCATGTAATACTTCCTTACTGGAATGCTGGCCTGGCCATGAGAATGTCAATCCCCTTTCCACTGCACTGGAGAAAGGCAGCTGAAGAGTTAACAGCGTTCCCTCAGCAGGAACCTCCTGCTGGCAGTGATAACAGTGGGCACAGGGCTTTGCTTTTTACATGAGCTCTGAGCAAACAGGGCCAGAGAGAGAACCCAGAGCCACAGGCACCAGAGCTGCCCTTGTCCCAAACAGGCTGATGGAGAACAGTGTCCCACGCTGTGTCACGGCCTTTCTCCCAAGGGGACACTTGCAGGTGACAGCACTTCACCCTCTGTGGCTTTCAGTCAGTCACCATTCTGCCTCCAGGCTGGCCGAGCACTGCCAAGGAGGGGATTTAGGATTGGACTGAGCCAAAGGGCTCTGCATCCATGGCTGGCTGGGGACAGTCACCAGGTAGTGAGCACTGAGCTGCTTCTGGGCCACACAAACAAAACAGTGATCCAAGGAGCAGTTCTGACCTGCACTGCCAGCTCCTGAGCCAGCAAGGCTCTGGGAGAACAGATTCCATATTGATTATTTGGTAGGACACTATCCATGTGCATTAATCACAACAGCTTCGTCCTGAGGACATCTCCAGGCACTGCTGAACACCTCTGCTGCAGCGTTTTGTAACACAGAGCAGCAGCAAACTGTAGGGAAGCCTTACCAAGAGAGCTCTGGAAATTGAGATGTTTAAACATAATAGCAGGGCCTAACCTTTATGATTGTGGGCAACTCCATGCATATGACATCCTAAGTAGTAATCTCTGTGTGAGTAAAGAGGTAGAAATAAGTAATCCTAGATTTGGGTAGAGAAGGAAATCTAAGAACATCTGTTTTAGCTATTATAGTTCAAATGGAAGTAAAATGGTACCACTAATATCAACCAAATTATCTGATACCCAGGTGGTAAATGGCTGCTCCCATAAAACAGTGGATGTGCTGTTTTGTCATGCCTGTTTCTGACACCTGGAACTGTCTCATCTCTCAGGTCCATGTGGAACTTGCTGTAGCTCCAAGGACAGCTGAAATCAACATTACTAAACCCCCCCAAAGCTGCAGAATACTACAGTAGTTTTATAGCTGGGATGCTTCCTCACCCAGTTCTGGATAGAGATAGAAGCTTTTGGACGAAAAGTGAGCTGCTGCTCATGTGACTGCTTGGATCAGAGTTCCAGCTGGGACAAATCTGGTAAGTGCTGCAGCCCCTAATTTACCTAAATTTGTGATTTGTTTGGACCTTCCCAAGAGAAATGCAAGTATTTTACCATTTTGGATGTTTAAGCTTATTAAGCAGCTAGGCTATTAGTAAAAATGAAGTAAAAAACGGGAAGTTAGCTTTTTGTTGCAAGATAGGAAGATAAAATTGCAAAATTCAAAGGTTTTGAATGCTTTCCATAAATCCTGAACTAGGAGGAAAAGCCAGTGAACAGAATCCATTAAAGCTGCATTTATTAAATGTCCACTTGTATGAAAAGCTAAAAATAGTGTTTGAGGTTTTCCAATTTTCTTTTGATAACAGTTATTATGATTTTCTGCTTCATCTCAAAAAGTCATTTTGCTGCTGCTGCTGCAGTGTATAATCTGTGTGCCCTTTCTTGGTGCAGCACAAATGACAGAGCACTAATCAGATCAGAACAACAATCACGTCATCTTTGAGTAACTAGCAGTAAACTGTTTTTATAAGGAAGAAAGATGAACTATTTTTAGGGTAACTCTGAACAGAAAACCAGAAAATGATTGTACTCAGTCCACATCATTGCTGTGAATTTCCGAGGCATTGCTTTTTCCTGGGCAGCAGACTAATCCCTGTCATACATCTTTGTGTAAATAGCCCAGTCAAATAGGATTTCTAAGGTCTGGTTAAAAGTTTTGACTTCAAGTCTATGAAATCCCCTTTCTTCCTACCCTGTCTAGTGACTCTGAACTGCAGGCTGATTCCTAAGTAACCTAAATGTCCATTTTTGGTGATTATCCCACGTTTTCAGCATGTCCCATATCTCCTTGTCTGTGTTATTTTACTATTGCTGTCAAACCTTCAGCAAACGCCTCCGTTGGAAGTCCAGGAATGGGACTGCTGTGGCTTTTCCAGCTCTGCAGCCCTGAGGAGCTGTGCAGGTGCTGTGTGGGAATGATGGCACAGGAGGCACAAAGCACCCAGGTGTCTCTGGAGATGGCTGTGCCCACCCCACTTAGCTTTGTGTCCTTTCCTGAGCTTCTCCCTGCCACAGATTCCTTCCGTGCCTGTGCCTTCCTTCCTCCCTGTGCCAGGGAGGGTCAGTGTGCAGCTGTTGGGAAAAACTATCTCCTGCTATTTGGCAGTGTGGGAGGGCTGACACAAGGATGTCCTGAGATCTATGGATCTGAGACTCATTCCTCACACTCAAGCTGCAGTGTGAGCCCATTTAATGACATTTATTTCTCAAATAAATGTCATTAAATGACGCTTTCAAACTTCTTTTTCCTGTGTCCAGCCACCAACAATTTCCTTCTTTCCACCTAAATGTAAAAAAGAATACCATACAGTCAAAATGTAGTTTTGCCAACTTTTATTTTAGTCCTGTTAACAAATATATTTAATGCAAAGGCAAACCAGGAACTCTATAATTATATAATAATTATAATAACTCTATATTCTCTGGATATAGAAACCAGCAGAAGATCTCATAGTTAGGTATCAAAGAAAGTAAAATTCCTTTTTTTATATCCTGAAAAGACATTCCACTTCAGGCAGGAAAAACTATAAAAAACCCCACCAACCTATCTAGGAATCCAGTAAGCCAAAGGAGAACAGCAGGAGTTCTGGTCCCACAGAATTATCTCTGTGCTGCTGATCTGTGACAGGGGCCAAGAGCTGCTCATCCGGAATGGTGACGTGTGAGGGACACTCTCAATCCTCACCTCCATCCCTGTGCCCCTGGCTCAGCCGTGGGGCACCTCTGAGGACAGTGAAAGCTGCCTGTGGCTCAGGGCTGCACTCCAGGCCAGATGCAAGAACCACTGGGCCATATTCATGGATAACCTCCAGCCCTGGGATGACCCTCTTTGGGTGTGTAATCCCTCTGGAATTGCACTGTGCAGACAAACAGCTCAAAACTCCTCCCTGGGGAAAGCTTTGGTCGAGCTCCTTTTACATTTTCACACAGGCAGCTCAGAAAATATAAAGGAGGTAAATGTGCAAGAAAAATACTGTAAAAAACAACAACAAAAGATAATGGAAAAAGCTCAGAATCCAAGTGATTGTTCTCCAAGCCAACTCCTGACGCTGTAGCAGTGAGGTGTCTCCTGGAAGCACAGTCAGCTGAGCCCAACCGTGCAAGGAAAGAATGACCAGGAGTGTTCAGGCCAGGGCGACAGCAGCCTTGTTCCTGCTGCCACACTGGGTGGCTAAGGACAATAGGGACACACAGGGCCAAGCCAGGAGGGCCACAATTATACGATATCAACTCCCAGGCCTTGCAAAAATGTAACCTTAGCGATAGAGAATGAGAGGCAGCGCAATTACGTGAGTTTTCTGTGACCCTGGAGAAGGATCTGTTTCCCTTTGATCTCCCTACAGATACGTGCCATTGCTGGCCTCATAAAACATGGATTTACGAGCAGGTTCACCCCAGTGCAGCTCTCCCAACAGCTTCCAACCACGGCACGTTGTCACTGAAACAGTGGAGCAAAAGCTTCCCCAGGGGTTCTTTGCTCTCTCTGTTTATGCACCAAAACCAACCCATGTCGAAAAATCATAGAATTGATGAAAGCAACAGTATTTAGCAAGAGTCTTCCTACCTCATCAGGGTATCAGGAGGAAGAATTCATAACACAAGCCTGTCTTTACCTCCTTCCTGAATGACCTGACCAATGGCTGCTTGATTTTGTTGTTTCAGAAAACATTCTTTCTTACATTCCATTAATTGCTCGAAGTCCTGCCACATTTTCATTTGCTTCATATTTGGCCCGTGACTTTCCCGTACAACTTTCTGTTTCTCTCGTAGTTTCTGTTAAAAATACAAAAATATTAGATTTCTCTGCAACAGCTCTACACCACAAAAGTTGCTCACACAGGCAGCTTGGAATGACAGAGATTTTTATATGATATGGAAATATTGTTTTGTTCACGTTGATAACACTCCCTGCAAGTGGTAAATGCATTAACACTTGGGATTTAGATCTTTGCATGGATTGACAACTATTTCCACGGTTTTTAACTGTCTAAATATTAGTCTTATCAATTTGAGAACTTATGCTAAAAATCTGACATCATTTCCATACAGACCTCTGGCAGTATCAAGGTGCAATGGATTCGTATCATGATATTGTAACATGAAATCGATGTTTTACAATTAAACTCCTTCCTCATTATTAAGAGGGGCAGCCCAGACCTGCAAAAATCGCTCAGACTGGCTGAGAAAAGGAAATTAATAAAAGCTGTTTGGTGTGACTTGCTAAGCCCAACCTCGTCCCTGCTGATCTGAGCTTCAGACAAGATTAAAACTGGACAACTGCTTTTGTCTGACGCCGCTGATCCCCTGGCCTTTAGCAGCAGTGATAAGGTTGACAGGCTCTGAATTTATTGTCTTCAACAGGTTGCTTTATATACAACAGAAAATCTGAGCTGGCACAGTTTGTTATGCCCCTGTTTCAGGTTCTTATCCAAATGGTTTTCAGGGAATGTGCTGTCACATTGAGCTGTTTGCCTATCCCTTACAGCAGCTCGTGCTATTCCCTGCAGGAAATCAAGCCCCGAGGAGGGAGCAGGATCCTTTTCCAGGGTATTAGTTACCAATGCCAGCACTGATGGAATTTTCTTTGTAGGCTGCACTATACTTTTTATAAAAGACTGACCACAGCCTTTGTGAATAAGCCCCACAAAAATATGAACCCTACAATGTAAAAGCCTCATCCTTACCTTCCCAAGGTTTTCTTGTTCAAGGATTATTCGTGTATACTGTTCTCTAAAGGAAATATAAAATGATTTTATCATGATTTGGTTCTATGTAACAGGACAGAATAGTGATGCAAACATGGAAAATTATCAAAATATTGGGAGGTTTGTAATTGGGACAGAAGAGGAAACACAAAAAAACCTTTTTGTCATTGGACAACACATCCCTTGATATGAAGGATCAGATCTTTTCTCAGCTGTGCAGCTGGGAAAAGTGATACTGGCTAAGATCTCTTATATTTTTGAAGTAGGCATGATCACTGCTCCTTCCAGCTTGAAGGCAAGAGCGATATGATACTCCTGATCCTTTTTATAATGCATTTATCCTGGTGACATCCCGAGGTGAGCCACAGCCTCGCTTGTACAAGTGTCAGAGTTTACAGACCCACAGCCCTTAACTGCTGTGAATGCAGCATTGGAATGAGTGGGAAAGTACAGGAATTAGGGGGAATGGCATTTCAGCCCAGGTCTGACAAGTCCAGTGAGTGCAGTTGGAATGCTGCACGTTCCTCTCCCAGAAAACAGCCCTCGGGGCCTAAAAATAGGCTGAGAAGTGTTAATGCTGACATTCAGCATGGAAAGCCCTGGCTGTCCACCTCTGTCTGTACCAAGTGGCCACATCACTCTGCCATACCCAAAGCTGACACATGACCCCTGACAACAGAATATGCAAACTACAACAGCACCGTCCACAGACAGCACTAGGACTTACCTTGAGATTTTTTGAAATGTGACAGTAGAAAAAACTGTGCACTGAGTCACTAGAAGAAAAATTTATTATAATTTGTGTGTAATTATTACTTTTTTTTTTGTGTGAGAGTCAGCTAGTGGGATTTAAAATAATCCAGCTCATCTAAAGAGCTTTCCAAATTGCTCAGGGTAGATGACCTTTGTAAAGAGAAATTCTAATTTCCAGCAAGATGTGTCAGCCTTCATGATGGCAGAGCATGAAGGTTTCCTGGAGTGTGTGAGCAGCTGTGTGGACCCAAGGCATCGCATTTCCTTATTCCTTCCCTTTCTCCCAAGTACTCCAGGACTTTGACTGGAGCACTTGGGCCTCAGGCCAGCTGGTGCTGCCTCCACAGGAATGGAGCAGGATCACTTTAGGACCTCTTGCTCTTGGACAATTCCAGCCAGAGCTATGCTGAGGCTGCTCCAGGTGCTGTGCTGTCCCACTGATCCAGCAATCCTCACTGAACTGGAGGTGAGGCTGAATCTGCTTCTTTGCCCTGGCACACATCATGTGTTCTCACACATTTGGCCTTCAGAACACCCTCTTTTTTTTTAAAATAGAGTTTTCAAAGTAATCATCATCAGATTTTATGTCTTTCCTAGTAAGTTTTTCTTTACTATTTATAATGATGACTGGAAAGAATGTAACTTAATAACTTCGCTAAAAACCCCACAACTTTCTATTTTTAGCAAAGAAAATTAACTTTTCACATTCCTAAGAAGTGACTCCACGGAACAGAGAGTTTATATTCAAAAAAGAGGGGCTGAATTAAGACATTTTTTGTTCAATACGTTGTTACGAAAGTGCAATTCTATTTATGGTTCATTTTTACTCAGTTTACATTCCAGCGCTTGCTGAAAAATACATTCAGGTTCTAAAGGGATGTCTAGAGGAAACTGTAATTGTCTCATTTTATATTTTGCAAAGACATCTCTATTGAACTTTGCTGTAACTCATTGAAATGAGACAGCTCTGTGACCTCTTAGAAAGGTCAGAACTCTGGCTGGTCCCTGTGGGAGGATAATTTCCACCGTCGGGAAGTGAAATGGGGACAGCACAGAGGGGTAACAGCCTGTTCACATTCCCCTCACCATACCTGGCATTGCATAGCTGGGCTCGTGCTCCATTCCAGCACTGGGCTCTGATGGCTGCTCCGTGTGAATCCCCACATCCTGGATGTTCAGTTCCCAGATATTTGAGTAGGAGTGAACCAACCTGAGCTCCCACTCCCTGCTGTCTGACCCTGCTGCCTCAGCTGCTCCCCACCCTCATGAATATTCACATCATCACTAAGGCTTTTATCTGATCGTCCTTCTGCTTAGTTTTGCTGTTTCATCATTCCCTTACTAGATAAATGCTCATTTCCCACAGCCTTCCATTATTTTGTGAGATGGAGCAAGAGGCCTCTCAGCCTCCATCACCTTCTCTCTCCTCGTCCTTCTCGTCTCCCTCCCCAACATTCACAGTTTTGATTCTTTTCTTATTCTTACTTTCCTACACTCTTTACTACACAGTGTTTGAACATTCCCATGCCTCACATCCTTGCAGAAGGTCTCTGTGATGGATTTTACTCAGGTCCTTCACTTCCTGGTGATCTCTGCCTTCTGTTCTAGAACATGAAGATGCAGCTCCAGTGCAGCTCCACAGTGCAAGGGGCTTCAGGAAGGATCTAATGGATTCTCCTGTGAGATTCCATGGAGCTTTCTCACTGTTTGATACATTTCCCTGTCAATGGCCATCAAACTGAGCAAACACGAATTTTAAAATTGTTTTGATAAATGTTTTCATGACTGAGAAATATTGTGGTGGGAAAGCAAAGACCACTTTGTAAAACTACTGACACCAGCTGGATTATTTTGTTGACAGCAAGAATCTAAGATTTACTTTTCTGGAAAACAGGATTTCTATTTCATGCAATATTCTGAAATTTTGAAAAAACTAATTATGAAGCATAAGCCCCAGCTATTTTGATGCTTTTACCAACTGGAAATTATAAATGTTTTTGGTTTTCCTGATGCTTAATTTTGAAACAGTCTGTTGACTGTTGCCTGAATTCTGTTTCAGCTTTTATGTTGTATTAGAAGATTGAACATACACAAAATTTTCAACAGGATACTTCTACAAAAATATTTAGTTAAGTGTAAAAAATCTCCATGGCATGGTAACATTTAGACTTCTTAGCACAGATAATGAATCCAAAATACCTCATTCTCAGAAAACATTTCCATCTTTGGCAGGAAAAATTTCTATTTAAAATAGAAAACTACAGCAAAAATAACCAGCAGTTCAATTTATAGTATTTCCTGTTTCTGTCCCTGCCAGTCAAAGGTGAGGGGTCCTGAAAAGAATCCTGGGATGAGGGAAGTGACGTTTTACTGGAGTCAGTGAAACTGAGGGTAATGATGGAGGTTCATGGGATGGTACAGAACCATCCTCAGAGTGTGGGGCTGTCAGTTAAACCCTTATCCTGGGCTGAGAATCTCCAATGGGAAGGGAAAATCTCCTGGTATGTCTGACAGAACTTGTAGGTTTACAGCACTATAGACTGGAATCCGAGACGCTTATTTTTAGATTATTATAGTGCTGCTAAATTTATCAGGTGAACTCCTCCAGTCCAAATGCCAGTGAGAAAATTCCTGACTTCAGCCTCAGTTTGTGAATCTCCTTCAGTCACCCCACGGGGAGCACCCTGCCCCACTCACCGAACTGCCTTGCGCCTCTCCTGGGGGTCTGGAGACACATAGGCCTTCATTTCCTCCTTGGCTCGCTGCAGCTGGACCTCCACAGTCTGCAAAGAAATACATCATTTAAATATATATATAAGCGTGTATATATATATTATAGTTGTAATTTCATTTCTCAGTGAACTATTTGTGATCTTACCCTTTTCATGCAGTTGATGTAACGGTAGTTGCTCTCTTCCTGGGCACACTCCTCAAGAAGCCCTTTCACTTCCTGTGGGAAAAGAGTAAGATTCCAAAGGACATGGTGACTGAAAGTTCCCAGGAGATGCCCCGTGTTGCCAAGTAAACCATGAGAGTTTACAATTATAATAATCCTGAATTGATAATTTCTCAAATGTTTATATGATTTTGGTTTCTCACAAGTCTCTTTTAAAGTGAGTGACAACTGAGAGGTTTTAGATTTGCAGTTTCAGTCACAGTCAAGAGATGCAAAATGACTGTTAACAGGTTTTTATTAATGCCTGACTTCTAACAGGCACTTCAGTGCTGCCAAGACTCAGGTTCTTCAGCACATCTGAAGTGCCAGACACACTGTGAACAAGCATTACCTGGAATACATCTGCAAAGTGTATGTCAGGAGCTACAGACATGCTAATAGTATGTTAATCAGCAATCAATAATTGCATGGAGGAGTATGGAGATAGTGGGTTGCTCCCATCTCTAAAAGGTCCATTCCAAAAAAACCCTAATGATCCAAATGCACACATTTCAGGCTGCACAGCATTTGCAATTCCAGAGCTCTGTCACTGTGTGATTTCCAGGCCATCAGCTGGAAAGCGGAATTCTGCTGTTCAGCTCCTCACCTGTTCCAGGGCAGAGCGATTGGTTTCCAGCCCAGCTGCACAACTGTCATACTGGATTTTCTTCTCGTCGCGTTCTTGAGTTAATTCCTTGGTGAAAAGGGCAAAAGGGCACATAAATGAAATCTTCTTTTGAACTGGCATGTGACACTCAGGCCCCTCACACACCAGCCCCAGCTCCTGGCACACTCAGGAGTGTGACCCTTGCTGGCACCTGGCTGTGGTTGTGCAGGGAAGCCACCAACTCCCTCACATTCTGGGGAGTCAGAGAGAAAGAAATTTCCACATCCATGGCTTTACCCTGCCAGGGTAACAGGGCTGTGTTAGCAAGAAGAAAGAACAAGTAATTATAAAAGTAGACATTAAGAAAGGATCAATATTCGTGCTCCCTACAAAAAGCCAGATTTCCGGTTGTGTGCAACAAACCCCTTCAGTGGATTTCATATGCTGACATTTTCAATGGAACCATTAAAATTAGGTTTTCTGGAAATTTCATTGATAAATAAATGCATCAGTTTATTTAATTCCATGGTATTGAGCCAACTTATGCCAGCTGTACACCCAAAAGCCTTTTTTTTTTTTCCAGCTCTCTATAAAATTTTGAGAACAAATGGACAAATTTGTCAGTGCCACAGACTGATGCAGGAATTAGATCAATGCATCCAACATTTGGATGAGAAGTTATTTGCAATCCACTCAGAAAGGACAGCATTGGTTGGGATCATCAGTGCTGAGATACAGAAATATCTTTGCAACTGATCTGAAACTAACTTTACTTTGGGTTTGAACTATGACATTTTACATTTTCCCCTGGTGTAGTAATTTTTTTAATCGCTGTAAAGGACTGCATTTTGTGCCTGCACTGTCAGCTTTTACAAATTCCAACCTTTAGCACGCTGCCTGCTGCAAACGCTGTTGACACATTCTGCTATTTCCAGCTTTCCCTCAGAGTTGATCATGTCCTTGTAGAGCACTTCAGAGATCTGTAAATTGGATTTATTTGTGGGTTTGACTCGATTTAACACAGAAAGAGAGGAGAGTTTCTACAAACCTGGCAGTTCTGACGCAACTGCCTCAGCTCTTTGATGACAGGAGCAAGGCTTGCCTTCTTCTCTGCCACCATGGCGTTCAGTTTCTTTACCTGAGAAAGGGACAAAATAATATTCATTAGCTCTATGACCCTAATTGTACATTTATGTAATTAGGAATGTGAAAAGAAAGGGAAGTAAACCAAAACACGGGGAGAAAAAGTGTGGGATGAAATCTTTAATTATATAACTGAAGTTCAGGCCTGATTGAGAAAGGGGACTCAGAGAAAGGAAGAAATCCTTAAGAAAACAAATAAACCTGCCTGGGTTAAATAAAGCTTGAAAATGCTAAAATTGAGTCACTTTGACATATTTATACTGAAAATTCAAATTGCATCCACCTTTCTGAGAGTAATTCTATTTTAGTTGTATCATTTTATTTTAAAAGTGCCCTAATGAGTTAAAAAGATGCTATTTTGCTTTTTGCTCTCTTATAATGTTTTCAAATTAGAAATTCAAGTTCTTGCTTCTATGGCTACGTGGGCAGGTAAATTGAAAAGCAGGCTATAGAGAAAAAGACAAGCTATTTAGCTCTTTAAGCACATTTAGCATCTTTTTAACAAATGCTTTACTCCAGTGATTTACAAACGTTTTAGAAAAAGACCCATTGCAGATTCAAACCATTTGTCTCTTTCAAATAATGTGCAAGAACAAATATGAAACCACTTCTGAAATCACAAAGAAGTAAAAAATCAAAGACGTTTTGATATCCCTAAAGTTTATGATGGGGAGAAAATATGGATTTATTTGTAGCATTTAAAAAAATTCTTGATTTCTTGTTTGTACATTAAAAGAAATGCATATTTTAGTAAACTTTGTCCAGATTATCTTTGCAGTTGTATCTGTTAGAAATATTTATATAAATATATATAAACACAGATTAAAGGAAAATTATAAACTCAAACAAAAATATTAAACTGGGATTTATATCCTGATGAACCAGATATTCAAACTGAGGAAATACAATAGTTTAAGACAAAAATCACCATTTCAGACATGTTATCTAATGTCTGGCCTTTCACTTCATCCATTTCACTCTTCACTGCAGAGACTCTTTCCAGCTCCTCCTGGGTGTAGCTGTATCCAGAGATTCCTTTCTTCTCCTCAATTGCTTGCTGCAAACACAAACAAAAAATGCTGAATGTGAATCCATTAACCAAGAAACAGCAAATTCTTTCATGGGGCCAAATATTTTAAAGAAGTGAAAAGGGTAAGTACTGTAATAAATTTATTAATCAATTTATTATTATTAATCAATTTACTATAATTATCCAGCTGCCAGAAAAGTAGATTTTATCTCATGTCTGTACAGCAGGCCAATAAAAACCCTCAGTAAATACAATATTTCGTCATCCAATGCTCAGTGAAGTGAACAGAGAGTTTCCACAGAGTAAAGTAGGCTGGAGATCAGGCTCTGAAGAAGTTGAATGTGTAAAATCTGTCTGCTTAATCAGGAGATGCAGCTAATTGTTTTGTAAAGTATTTTGGTAACAAGAATACAGGGATTGGAAGAAAATACCACAGCAGTGTTCCTGCGTTTGGGATGCTTATATTTATCCAGAGCAGAAATCCTTCTGCTGCTGTTCTGGCTTAGGAAAGATTCATCCAGTTTTAAATTTAAACACGTTTTCTTCTGAATATTCTGGGGTTAGAATGTTTCCTTCTTGTCTGCTCTTTCTTTAAATACTATTCCTATATATTTTACAGCAGTAGCTTGGATCCTATTTGCTGTTGATCATTCTCTAAGCCCTTACTACATCTGTGGATACCATAAACTAATTTAAGAATCCAGCCTTGCCCTTAATGGCATTTGTGCAAATTTACCATCGACTTAAAAAAGCAGGGTCAGGCCCCTCAGTCTAAAAAGAAGCTGCAGATCAGTCCTGATGGACACAAAGTGCAGCAGCCTCACAGTCAACAGACAAAAATACATTTTCTACCCCAAAGGCTCCTTCAGCAAGGGCAGCAGGAGCTGAGGGTGATGCACTAGAATCCAAGCAGCATCCTAAGTGCTCCTAAGGTTGTTCCTGGGGCAGGGAGGGCAGGGGAGCAGCAAAAGCTCAGGTTACCAACTGCTGCTGAATGGCCTCGTGGCGCTGCCTCAGGAGCTCCTCTGTCCTCTGGAGGATTCCATACTCTGCTGTAATTTCTGCTATTTCCAGTCTCTTCTTTTTGTAAAACATGTTCTTGCTCCGGAGTTTGCTCACGTACTGCTTGAACTGGGGGGAGAGAGAGAGAGAGCAGCAACTCATTTCACTTATAGCAAAGCAGGGTCTCATCACAGCCTGTGGCTGCTTTAAATGTGATTATCCTCTTTGTCCTGCACGTTGAAGATGCAGAGTTTAGAACAGAGGGCTGGAATTCAGGATTCCCAGGGTCTATTTATTTTCAGCTCTGCATTTGTTCACTGAGCGAGATCAAGAAAAGCAGCTCCGCTGCTTTCTGTCCCAGCTCACTCATTTGCAGGCCTGAGATTGCTCCCTTCTGCTCACCACCGTTTGACAGCTGGAAAAGTAAATACTCCTTGCAAAACGTTATGAGAGTCATGGATAATAAAAACTTAATGCAACAGTAATTTGCACTTGTAACAGAGCCCCTGCTCTGCAGACCAAAACGTGGTAACAGCAGGAAAATTGGAAGGGAAGAGGACATGGGAAAGGATTTATCTTTTTTCAAATATTCTCAGTAGTTAAAACTTGTTCTCTTTCCTTGACTGCTGCAAACCTAGATGATATCACTGGCTAAGTTTTTAAACTCAGGAAAATAAAAGCAGAGTCCTTGCATAGAAAAGCAGTATTTATTTCACTCAAAATCTAAAGCAATGGAGAATGTATAATTTTATTAAAGACCGAGTAAAATAATAAAAATCCATGCAGTCCAACAGCCTTAGCTAATTTACACCTCAACTGTGTGTGTTCAATTTGTAACACAAGTACCAGGGGTTGAAACAAACAGGTGAGATTTTTCTGTGCTTTAATGTGTTCCATTTGTCATGCAGTCTCAGCTCTTATTCTTGGGTTTTACATGAGAGCTACGAGGTAAACGCCAGTCACAGCTCAAAAATGCATATCCAGAGATGGAAAGCAAATAAAATTTATGAGAGTAGATGATGTAAGAATAGGCTTCAGAATGCTCCTGGATGAGGAGGGGCTCAGTGTGTGCAGGGAGCACAGAGCAGGCTGCCCCAGGAGGAAAACAACTCCCACTGATACAGGTTTGAAATTCAAACATTAAAGAGCTTAAATTTTGAAATTTACATTAATTTTTCTTTTTGCGGAATTATCCCTCTCCCTTCCACAGAATAGATCCAAAACCCCAATGTGACCACAGGCTAAGAACCCCCAGAGTAACTGTATGTTCTATAAAAAGTGTCCTGGGCAAAATGCCCACAATGAAATCAACCCTGTTCATCTGCCATCCTGTGCAATATCTAGGCCAAAGCTGCCTCTCTCTTGCTACGCTCCAGAACTATTTTTAAAGCCAAAAGCTATAAACGTTTTTGGTGAAAGAACAAACCCACAAATTACTCAATGTGCTCTATGCAGATTGGCCTCTGTGTGGCTTTGGGATAACATCCTACATCCTGCTACTACCCAGGACAAGGATACACAAGGTCACCTGAGCCCCTGTCACACTCTCTGGTACATTATTGGCACATTTAATACACTAGTACCAAATTGATTCCTTTTCAGTGCAAATTCAAGCACATCCTCTTAGTTGATACAATAGACTTCTTTTTTTTTTTTTTTAATTGCTTAGACAATACCAAGCTTTCTGTGATTTCCCAGTGATTTCAAAGATATAAATACAATCTCTCCAACCAACTGAGGAAAATCTAAGGCAAGCACAGTCATCTGTCTTGATCCCTGGGACATTTCATTTGACCACTGGAATATAATAAAGAATGAGGTAAAGGATTAAACTTAATATGTGACCACACACAGCTATCAAATCTGAACGATCTTCTGTCAGTGTATCCCAGGATGAAATGCAAACTATTATTCTCTTCACTTTTAAGGTCTTGAAAATAGCTCGAGTGGGAGGTAGAGTATTTGCATATTCAATATTCAAAGCATAATGTATTTTACAATGGAAGTCAAAGGATCTTGTTGATTAACGAACCAATTCCACCACTGTTCTATTATTAGTTGATTAACTTAGGACTATATAATACAAATTTAATCCAAAATTAACTACAAGTTGCTCACAGTGACAACTGAAATCTGTTCATTTTTGGAGGGGGATGTCAGTCAGCACCACTTCTGGCTTTTTAAAGCAAACTTTACCTTTCACACAACTTTTATTACAGCAAACAAGGTAAAACAGATATAAACCAGGGTAGCAAAATGGTCATCTGTGTAGAAAATCAATAATTTGGCAAAATGTTCAAAGGATCTGATCTACTCCAAAGGCAGCACAGATTAGTCCCTCAAAAGCTCACTGACTGAAGGCTCCTTTAGATCCAGGGCCAAGTTCTGAGCTGGAGCTCTTAGATTTTACTCTACTTAAATAAGCAGCTTGTAGGGATCTCACAGCAAAATTAGGTTTCTTCAGCCTAAAAGCTGAGAATCATTCCACAGGTTTCCAAAAATTGAAAGAAAGTATAAAATACCATGTTTTCATCTGTGTGAGCATTGCTTCTGAGGCTTTATAGACCTCATGGTACATGAGAAATCAATGCCACAAAACACAGCATTTTACTGTGGTGAAAGGTCTTTTAAATAATTCGAATAGTTCACAGAGAAATAACATTGTTTGGCCACATCACTTGCAAGTTAAGTAACCAAAAGAATCCACTTTTGAGCAGCAGCATTTTCCCATAGCCCAAGTCAGCTGCTCCCTGTGCCCAAACTCAGCAGGCTCATCCTGCAGGATTCCCATGGATCTGCCTGGGCAGGGATGCTCCAGTCAAGGCCATGTCCACCAGTTGCTTTTCTTTCTCAAGCAATTTAACACAAGCAGTTATTTCAGCTTCAAAGATTAAATGACTGGACAAGAACCAAGTGCTGGCACTGAGGGAGCAGTTGAAGCAAACCAGCCTGGAGCCTGTGTCAGCCGAGTCAGAGCCCCTGGAGACACTAAAACCATCCAAGGGAAAGCAAGGAAAGATTCTGCCTTTTCACTTAGCTATTTTTATGGGTGACTATAACATGACAAGCATGGAATGCAGATTATGGAACACAGGGAATGAAAACAGTACTCTCATCTCTCGTATAACATCCCACAGCACACAGGTAGCCACCATCCCTGGGCAGATCTCCTGTATTTTGTTCTATTTTCATTGGAAGAATCCAGCAATGCACCTACTTTATGCTTTTCCATCCATTACAATCTGGAAGAGGTTGGTATCACCAGATTCAGTCTCTCCACACTTTGAGATGTAATTTTTATAACAGTTTTAAATAAAATCAAATCAGGGATGTTGAAGTGGCCTCTCCAGGGCCATCCAGAGCCTGGCAGGTTGTCCCCCTCCAGGAAAGGACATCAGCCTGGGGACCACATGGCTCTGTGGTCAGAATGGGACCACAGCCCAGCTCCAGCCCTGGCCTTTCACTACAAGTTCCTCCCCTCATCTCATTTAACCTCATATTTGCCCCAGAAGAAGTTTTCATGAGGTTCTTATTCCAAGATTATCATTAAAGGAAGAAATGGATAAGCTTGTTTTCTGAAAAGAACAAATCCCAGATAAATCGCTCACTTTTGAGTCAAATATTTTAAAATAGTATTTTCTGGATTAATGCAGCAATTTGATTGTGTTATTGTAATCAAAATATTCTTCACATGAAAGTACTACAGAAAATAAAATATTAAGAGTAAGAAGAAAAAGTGTTTCTTTATGAAACACATAACTAAACAAGGTTCCAAATAAACAGTTTAGTTAATAAAATTATTTGCATAAGCACAATAATTGCAGAAAATCTTAGCTGACTGTATCTGTTTTCATGAAGAACTGAGGAACAGATGTTTTAATTTCTAACTAGACTAATTAATGGGATACAGACTGTCCAAAGTACTAAAATTCAGTTAGGAAAAGTTCCTGAACATGACAGATTTTCCATATTTTTTCCTAAGAGGCTCTAAATTTAAGCTAGTACAGCCAATATTGGACAGAGTTAGTAACTCAGACATCTAAAAGACAACACTAGAACCTCAGTCAATTAAAATGAAAGTATCCTACAGCCTGCTCATGGCACAGCTCAGCCAGGAAAACTCTTCCTTAGCATTTTCTAGAAATGCTTGCTTCTGGTCAGGCAAGAAGTATTAAAGTAGCCATTACTAATACTCTGAATCAATCCAAATATTTATAATGAAAATCCATTTTCAGTGATCAGGGAAGATGCTCAGATCAGTGAGATCCAGGATTTATCCATGGCAGGGGGTGCTGAAGGAGTGCTCAGCTCTAGGAGATTTCCATGAATCTCTGCATATGTTTGGATCAGGTGGCAGGGAACTTCCCACAGCAAAACTCTGACAGATTCAGGTGGATCAACAGTTTTTGAGGAAGAGTGACAAGATCTTTGGTCTGAGGCTGCTTTCTCTGTTTGCAAATGGAAACATTTGTCTTTTTTTCCCAGGGGCAGGTAGGCATGGATGAGCATTTGTATGGAAAAAAGAGTAAACTCCTTAAGTAAATGCATATGCAAACCTCACCCACCTGAGAACAAAGTGAGAGGATTTTCTATGCCATGTTCTCAAAACCTGACTGATTTCCACTCCTGCAGCTCAGCATAGCTCTGAGACAACTCCGAATCACTGGGAAACTCAACGTTCTTGGGGGCCTGTGCTGCACTCTGGAAAGTACAATGGGTTGTGTAAAGAGCTAAAAATATCCCAGCTTTACCTAGGATCACTTGTAATTGAACCATCCAGCATTCCAAGTGTCAACATGTGATTCCCTAATTTTCAGGATCTGACAGCTGCAGCGAGGAGCTGCCAACTGTGCCCCCTGCTCACTGCACTTTGTTTGAAGTGCTTAAAAAGATTTCATAATCCCCGAAGCAGACAATTTATTCCTGTGTTTTGTGTTTGATGTTAATGAATTGGTTATTCCTTACTGTTTCTCCTGAGTTCTATCCATGTGCACAACATCTCAAGAGCAGTGGAATGCTGTAACATTCCTTTTTGTGATTATGGAAGAAAGCAAAACACTGGCACCTCAAAACCTAAACCAGGCTTAACCTTTTGGTGAATGAAGGGCTAAGACCACCTCAGCTGGAGATCCAAATGCTGGTTTGGGAGTAAAAGTTAGGAAGGTGTTGATTCTTCCATTGCCAAGTCTCAAGAGTGCCATGGGATGTAAGAGGAGAGAGCAAAGTGAGACAAAGCAAAGATTAGAAATGCTGGGTATAGGAGAAAATGCTTTTATTTAACTGTAGCATTTTGATAGGATTAAAAAATCCATTTAAATATAAGACAGTGAAGCTATTTGTTAAAAATCCCTCTTTCTCCCTTTTTAAAAATGGAGGAACTAAACATTAAACGTGTGACTGGAATAGGAGAATGTAAGGAAGCTCTCGGCTGTCAGAGTGAAGTGAAGGTTGAATGTACAACCTCCTCCTGTCCCCAGGAACCCATGAACTGCAGCACTGACTCACCACCACATTAATCAACATTTCCTTTGCTATTGGCTCCAAGCTGGAGCAGCAGAGCACTGAACCAGAAAATACAAATCCTAAAGCAGAACATACCAGAAACAAACCTACAGCAGAAGGTTGGCTGTGAGTGAGGAACCAAGATTTTCACTGGAGAGGGAAAACCTGCTCAGGCCACTTTTGTTTCATCCCCTCTTCCCTGCCAACCCTGTCTCATCTCAGTCCTGGCTCCTCACATTTGCCATGGACTTTGAGGAGATGCAGAACAACAGCACCACGGTCCTGCGCAGCAATTTTGGCAGCAGGCATTTGCAAAGAATTAAACACCACTGTCTCCACTTCCCAGATGAGGAAACCACGACCTTTGAAACAGAAGTGATCAAAAACCATCAAGAATTCAAATCCTTTCCTAGTCTTTAGGCACAGGAAACAGCCTTTTTAGTGCTTTACATTGGTGCCTGGGAGTACCACTGCATTCCACCTAAGGAAGTAAACACGAACAGGACATGGATGTATATATTGGCTTCCTTGCCAATATACATTTCCTTGCAGAAAGTATTTTACAAACCAGGAAATGCTTCTTATGAAAAGACAAACACTTCTGATTTTAAGCCAATGATTTTCTCCAAATTGCTCAGTCATTTATCCTTCACTCTGCAAAACGAAGACTTGAAAATATTTTAAAACAGAACATATTTGAACAAAAGGAATGCAGGTCATGTCCAAAACAGGTCCTTTTTCTGTCTTGAGCCACTTCTTTGTGTCAGACAATTAACTTGAGTTTTTCATTACTATGCCTCTTAAAAGGTTCCTCCTTATGAGGTTTCCTTCCCACCCTGTTCTCTTCAAATTTCTATGGATCAGTTTCTTGTCTCCCTGAAGAATAGGGACAATTATTTCTTACCTTACACTGCCTGTGCAGATGATGTAAAACATATGCTCCTGTCTTGGTAATACATTCTTGTTGATTAATTAAACACATCTTTCCATCACATGTCACAAAACACAAATTGTCAGCTTTCTGCTTTTATTTTTGCTTAAAAACTTGTCAAAGACTCCAGCAATGTGCCCACAGGAGCTGAAAACCTTGGAGTGGAGAGAGAAATCTAATGCAGTGGGTTCCTTATTATTGCTCCCTAAGGAAAGGGTACAGTGTGTGATGGGAAGAGAAATCAACATCTTCATTTTTCACATCTCTCTACCATTACTCCCACCTGTAATTTTCATCCACACTTTCAGACTCCTTTAAAAGTAACTGATTTTGTGGAGCAGACACGTCCTATGGGATTAGGAAGGGAGTTCCTTCTGAAAAGGGCGTTCCCTGTATTTGGTAGTATGTAAAAAAAGCACAAAAACAAAGAACAAGCAAGCAAAGAGTGTGTGCCTCTGGCTAAATGATGGCAGTGCAAAGACAGTATGTGAGAGAATGGTATTAAATCAGAGAATGATGCAGATAAAACACTCTTTAGTTTAGTGACTCTGCCTGTAATTTCCCTTTGCAGGATTCTTCCCAACTGGGAAAAATTATTGGCTGAAGAAAAGTGAATTTATTTTGCTGACAAGCCAATACCAAACTGCAGCTCCATTATTCTTTGCAAACTTTTGAAGTAGAAAAAGCTGCTTGGAGAAGCACAGCTGCAAATTTAACTTTGCCTGGGCCACACTGTCTGTGCCAGTCAAAGTCTGCATCGCAGCTGAACCTCAGGAGGGTCTGGGAAATTTGGCGTTTAAGTAAAAACTTTTGTGGGTAATAAATACCACAGGACTACTTACATCTCTGATAATCTCTGGTATTATGCTTTATGATCATATAGGCTTTGCATATTATTTATAATCATATTGACCTTTATAGTTAGTTATTTACCATCATACCACTGTGATGATATTGCCATTATTTTGGCTAGAATGCTAAGACAGCCCAACATTGAGTCCTTGTATACCTTGCAATGGATTAGGCACAATGTGAATAACAGAAATTAATAATTTGAAAACAGCTACAAATTCAGCACTGTTACAGTGTAAATATTGGAAACTATTTGGAAGGACTGGACAGCACATTAAATAAAAAAAAAATCTTCAAATATGTTAATTTTGGATTCCATTACAAAAATGTGCATTAAAAAAAAGCAGAGGCCAAATGGATAAGATGCTGTAGAAGGAGTTATTGCAATGTAAAGTTAAAAAGAAATTGTTCTTGATGCATCTCTTAAAAATTTCCTCTTCCTTGTATCCACTGTTAAATCCCATACCATCCACTGACACATCCCTACCTCATCCTCGGTCAGCACTTCGGAGCCTTTCAGCTCATGGGCCTGACTGCTCTTCTGCTCCATCTGCTTCTCCAGGCTGGACATCTCTTCCTTGGCAGCCTGAAGTTCTTCTGCCTTGGCTTCCTTTTTCCGGGAAATTATAGAAGCCTGCAAGATCATTAACATAAAATTGCTTTGTTAAATCAGGAGAAAAATTATTTTTAGATAAAATGTATAAATTATATACATCAGGTTAAACCACAACCTCGGTGAATTGGCTGCAGCCTCCAGTATGGATGAGGTTTCCAGCACAGCCTTTTTGCCCAGATTCAAGCTGATATATTTTACATTTTCGATTTACATTTCTTCACCTCATTTTTTCATTTTCATTGAGGAAAACGGTAGGCATTTTAGCTGTTCCTTTTCTTCTGCTTAGTCCCTCTGGGTGCATATGTAAGATAACCAACATGGCTTAACTAGAAAGTTATCCAAGATTTCACAAATGTCATAATACAGATTTTTATAACTCCAACCTACTCCAACCTACAGAAATATGTTACACTAAAGCAGAACGGAGCCACTAAATCTTGGCAAATAGCTAGAAGATGATGAATAAAGCAATAAAGTACAGAAATAGTGTAGATTACAGATTATTCCTTTTTTCTGAGTCTAGAAGATAAAGCAGTTAAAAAATAATATTTTATAAAAGACTGAATATTTAATAGTACCTGAGTTTTGACCAGAACAGATTTGGGAACATAAGTATACGTTAGTTTGAGGATTAAAAAAAAACCCCAACATTTTACTCTAGCCAAAGTATTCTGTTGAAAAATATTCTAAAATAACACAACACATTCATTTAGATGCAGGTGCAGGAATTTGAGGCATGGCTGGTTTCTTCAACTGAAAGGGAAAACTTACAGAAAATGAAGCCAAAACACATCAGCTTTCTCACACTCAGCTGAGAGGACCAGCTTTCTCCCTAAATAAATCTCCAACAGAATTGTGCTAGGGTGGGAGCTCAGCTCTTTGCTGCACAAGGGGTCTGTGGTGACAAACTGGGGGACAACAGAGCTGATGAAAGCTGATTCGATTGTGTGAAATAGAACTCAGGCCCTGGCAGAAGGAAGCAAAGAGCACCACAGGCTCTGAGCTCCCAGCAGCAACCTCAGCTCCTGGAGTGGACCCTCCTTGCTACAGCCATTCCAGAGCAGGATTTTCCCTCAGGAGGAGCATCTCTTCCAAAATAAAACTGTGTTTCATGTTGTGTTTGCGACTGAACTGCAGTACGTATCTTATCCCCATTCTTTCCCTCCCACTGATACATTTTACTTAAGCCTTTTTATTTTTCAAGCCATCACCATAAGCATCATGATGGAAATCTTCCATAAAATTAGCAGTGGTGCAGGTTGCCTGGAAAAGGAATCGCTCAGGTTCCTGCGTAACCTCTGAAAATCTCCGAGTTCATCAATCCTTTTTATAACTTGTGAATTTACTAAGACTGGACCAGACAGCCTGTATTATAGCAAGATTATTGTACAGCCTCAGTATGAGAAATCAAAGAATTCCTTCTCAAGAGATGCAATAGAGAAAAATGGCATGTGGTCAGACACAAGGAAGGGACAGAACTGCAGCAGGCACAGCCCTCATGCTGCCTTGCAAGAATCCATCCACAGCTGGAACTTTACCAAAATAGCTCCCGCAAAATGCTCCTTCCAGAACTGCTGTGATGCAAGGACAGCAGTCAAAACATTCCCTGACACGACTGAAAGCAACGTTTGATTCAGCCCTAAACATCCATATGTTCAACAGCTCTTTATTTTCCTTTTGTCCTCCATTATTATCTATTTCTACTGACTTATGCTAGATAAATCAAAGGAAAAAATCAGCACATAAACCAATCAGTGACTGATTTCTTCTCCTGCTTCTGCTTGAAACACATTTTGTTCCCTCTTACCTGCTGGCGAAACATGGAGAATTTACTATCAGTTGGCTCATACTTCATCATCCTTTTCTCAATAAGCTGATTCATTTGTGCATTGACTTCATTTATCTGCAAGACAGAGTGGAAAACTAAGGAAACAGAGCTTGGTGTCTTTGTCTTCTCCAAGAATTAAATGCTTTGCAATCCAGATTTGCAATCCAGCCAGTTCCTTTTTTAAAACAGAGAAACAGACCCAAAAAGCTCCATGAGTCATTAAGTATTGGCCAGGAAGAGGCTGTTTTTGGATTTCCAGTTCTGTGCCTTTATGATAAGGCAGAACCATGACGTTTGACCCTGAAAATGAAGTAAACTGGTGCATGTGCAGAGAAAATGCAGTGAATTGGTACAGAAAAAAGACTGATATTGCCACATACTGAGTGAAAAATGTTATTAACATGAACTAAAATTCCCTTTCATTCAACCATTTAACAGAAGTTCAAAGGGAAGCAAATAAAGATTAAGTGATAAAGATTAAGTGATAAAGATTTCATCAGCACTTTGTAGTCACAGACCATCATATTCCAGGTCTGTGGTGTCTTCTTCCTCCTGCCACAAGATGCACTTGGTTGTCTTTAGTCCCAAACTGCTGAGCTTCACTCCAGCCAAAGCTTCAGATCTGCAGCACCTGGAGCTCACAGGCACACCAGTGTGCAGATTCCAGCTTTCCCACTACTGGACTCTCACCAGCCATGGAAAACACAGCCACAGCAACCTTCCTTTAATTCTCTGCTGCTGATAAGGCAGCAGTGTAAACATGTGCTGAAATCCCAGGCAGTCAGACCACAACACAGGGACAGCACTGGGCATCACCCTGGAAGTTCTGCGAGCAATATCCATGCACTTGGAAAACCAAGAATCTCAAATGAACTGCTCAACAGGACTAAAAATACTCCAACACCTGGGGAAAAAACCAACTCTCCTATGAATTCTGTTCTATTAGTGGTAGAACAGGCTTGAATTTGAAAATGGAATAAGAATTTGCTTCTGTGAATAAATTCCTGGGTTTTATATCATAAAATGCATGGTGGAAACATGCTTAGAGCAGTTCAGGCCCTTTTTAAGGCACTGAGATAATAAAAGGCTGACTTAAAAAAGAAAGCTGCCTAAGGCCTTGCTGTGGTAACAGCCAAGTGTATGACATGTTTTTATTATCTTTCAAGAAGAAGATACTTCCAAAATATAGCAAATCAAAGTTTACATCATGGAGAAAGAGGAAAAAACTTAAGGCTTTTTAAAACACTGCCCTAAACCCAACAACACTCTTGGAAAATAAATGTTCAAAACAGGGTTTCAAACATGCCTGAAAGACATAACTGCAGCCACAAATATTGTTTTGATTAGAGGAACTAATCTAGGAAAGCAGAGGCTGAATCACAGAGCTGGTTTATTATTTCAGCCCTAATCTGCCATTTATTAATGCTGTCATCCCGTAAGATGGATACTCTGTTTCCTTATTATCTATTTCATGGCAAAGTCTGAGTTGGAGATCCCAGGAGTATTAAACACCAACTGGTAAGAGAAGACATTTAGGATGTAGGACTACTCTTCTTCCCTCTAACATTGTTGTAAATCTTCATCATTATCATCAACAGAAATACAAATAATTAGCATTCCTGTAAATCCTTCTAGGACATAATATTTCGTATTTAATCTTTTATTTAGGATTATGCAAATATGAAAACTTCAATGAGTGAATATATAAATGTACTTCTGTGGCAACAAATCCCTCTGCACGTTCTGGATATATCTGACAAATAAGGGTTTTCTAACACTATTTGCTTTTAACTTATTAAAAAGCCTGGAAAGGTAAATCAAGTATTTGATGCCCAAATATTCTTTGGTCTTAAAAGCTAAATCAAACAATACAGGGCTCTTCCAAACACTGAGGAGTTCTGAGCCATTGCACATGGATTAAGGCATCATATTGAGAGGATATATCCCTCAGGGAATGCTGTTCCCTCTGTAAGTGTTGATATAAACCCCTTTGATGGCAGTGAGAGTTTCAAACAAGTGAAATCTGAAGAAAAATCAGCCCTTTAGTGCTAAATTAACACCATTTCCTAAATAGCCCCTAAGGATACAGTTGGGTTTGGGGTTTGGTTTGGGGTTTGTTTGTTTGTTTGTGTCTCTTTTGTGGGTATTTAAAAAAATAACTTATCAGAGAGTTTGCATTTAGTGATGAAGACATCCTTGGTTTTACAACTGAAGGGATGTTCCTTTGGGAATGAAACATCTTCTCCAGGATATGAAGTAGGGCTAAGAACATTGCAGAATACAGGAAGCTCAGAACACAAATTCAGTGTGACCTTGGTCCCTCACCTCACTTTCCAGTGCAGTGAGATCAGCTTGAGTCATCGCTGGCTCTGCAACCACCTTTTGTAAAAAATACACTGAAGTCTTTTTACTTTCCATCTCTCTGGGTATTTTTTCAGTAACCAGGTAGGAATTGAAATTTATCTCCTCTTCTAGTTTCTTCATTAAACCTTAAAAACAAATTAAATCAGTGAGTGTCTATAAAAGCAATGTAGCAGATAATTAAGTTTGATTTCCCCAACACATTAAAGTATTTAGCAGCTGATTACAATAACAACAGCATAACATTTGAGTCTTCTTTTCAGTGCTCAAAGAAAGGGGGAGTTACTTGATTTGAATTTTTAATCTGGATGTTAAACAATATAAGAGGATTTATTATGCACCTCTCTCGCTAACATATAACTATCAGCTCCTTGAGAGATTCTTCTAATTAATAAACAAGTAAACCCCATCTCACATCAAACTCCAGCTGAATCAGACACAAAATTCAACACACATAAAAACAGCCATTGAACCTTTATCTGTAGAAAAATCTTAATTTGGCCTAGCTCATTGATAGATTTATTATATCCTTGGAGATTTACGCTTACAATAAAACATTTTTCCATCTGGCATCTAAAAAGGCCTTCAAGTTTAATGTTCGCATACTTTAAGGGTCTTTTACATTGCTGGAACACTTACAGATTGCCTCCCTGTAAAGATTTCCTCTGAAAGAACAAACAATTAATCTCAGGTCTGTTTATAGACTGAGAATGAAGAAAGTAACAATTCAAAAGAAAAAAGCAACCCCATTTTAAGCTTTGCTGGACACCAGCCTGATGCACCTACACCTCACCAGGCTTAGGAGGACTTGGCTCTTTCAAGGCAGAGTAATTCAGGCTCTTCAACAGATAATTTATAAATAAACTCAAGTACATGCAGATAAGAACAATTCACAGACAGAAAAATGCAACAGAATAAAAGGAAACATCTACTTAAATTACACTGCACAGCCTCCACTGACAACAGGCAGTTCAGTGCAATTATTCCTCTGAGACAACTGTGCCAAACACTATAAGATTTGGAGGTTGCATGTCAGATTAGAGTGAGAATGGGTATTTCAGACTATTTTTCATGATCTAGATGACTAAAACTAAGTACCCAGGGTTCTTTTTCATTTTAAAACAGCTTGCTAGGGTTGGGATTTTGCTTCTCTCCATATTAGGGAGAAGATGGAATTGTGATGAAACGCCAAGGAAAACAAGGAATTCACAATCTCCATCTCTTTCATTTACTGCACAAGCAGAGAAAAGTTGAGCACAGAGATACAAAAGTACAGCTGATGCTGCTGAAACAGAGATGGGAAAGGATGTAGATGAAAACAGTTTTTGGTTCTCAGGCTAAGAAGCCTGACTGCCAAAGGGAAAGGTCAGAACAAAGTGAAAGAGCCCAGGAAAAGGGGCCCCCGTTTTTCTGCTATTTACCTCTAAATCAGTGTCCTGAGAGATCCTCCTGAGCCCTGCTCCCAGCCCACTGACAGGACAGCTGCCAGAAGGGAAGTAAGCCATCAGCTCTTGAGAAAACCTCAAGAACTGGGAGAAAGAAAACAGGCCCTGGGGAAAGCAGCGCTGCCAACGGAGTCAAGAAAAACTAAAAATGAGTGGGAATTCCTCTTTCCCAGTGTGTTGATTTCTGTGTTTATGGAAATCAGCACTACCACAGGACCTTTTCCCCTTCGTGGAGGGGTCATTTAGCAAAACAAACAGCCCCCAGACTGGTTTAGGAGTGGGAGTGGAGTTGTTCTGCCTGTATATCAGCCATCGTGCACTTGGCACTGCAGCTGC
Source organism: Entomyzon cyanotis (assembly GCA_024500445.1). NCBI lineage: Eukaryota > Metazoa > Chordata > Aves > Passeriformes > Meliphagidae > Entomyzon > Entomyzon cyanotis. Next base: position 2,723,431 of record JAKEPQ010000852.1, read on the forward strand.
ACCCTGAGAACCACACTGGGATTACTGGGAGAGATTTCCCACTTCTTCCTTCCAGAAGAATTTGATTCCAATCTTCCTCAGCCCACAACAGAGCTGGGCAGGAGGGACCACATTTTAATGTCTCACTAGAAATCTCCCACCTCTGCAAATGCAGCAAAGCTGCTTCCCACGTACCCTGTGAGCTGAATTATCACCTCAGAACTGACTGGAACATAACTCCCAATCTGATATTTATAACCAAAATCTTTGGTGTGGAAATCAATTAAATTATTTTGATATGAAATATTAATATTTTAATCAAATCAATTTCTTGAGATTTTTAGCAGCAAAGAAACCTGCATACAAAACCTATACTTTATTTCTTGTGCTGCTCCAGTTTTCTGATAAAAATGTACATGCCTAAAGGATTTGTTGATAATATGACAAGAAACTTAGCAAAGAACCAAAGGAGCTTTGATAAAAACAGAGACCTTTTGACTTCAAGGGGTATATCCTTGCTCACAATCTGATTTATTTCTCAAATAACCTCAGAGCTGCTACCAAGTCCTGCTACACCCAGAGTGGTTCTGTGTCGTGCTGAGTCCTGATGGAGCAACAAGCAACAAAACGAGTTAAAACTTGATACCTTGATGGGGAAAGACATGATGTAAACATCCCCCATGACTAATGTAATTTCTTTCCTGAATACATTGGATATATTTTTCCTCCCATACAATTCAACACATGGAGAAATAACTACCTAAGAACTCCTTCTGCTGCTTAACAGAACCTTAAAAACCAAAACGCAGGACAGCTCCTGGGTTGGTTTTCCTTTCAGTGAAAAACATTCTTTTGCAAATTCCCAGGCTAGAGGGGAAAAAAGGCCAGCATGCTTCAGATCTTTCCATTACACATATAAATTCTGGTTTTAATGTTTCAACATTGACTTATGGTTACAAAATCTACACACGTAAGCAGCGCAGAAATCTGGCTCTGTGCCCTCAGGTTATTTTAGCAAGGTTCTGCCAACCACGTATTTACATGTGGAGAGCTATTCAGAGCAACTCCTCATGTTTTCCATTCAAATTTTTTTATTATTATTATAAAGAGAGGGATGGGAGAAAGAGTTTATTCGTGCTTGCTCAGTCATGTAGAAAAGAGGCAATTTTCTCTGCATAATTCTGTTAATGGAACTAAAACTTGATTCACCTTGCACTCAGAATCCCACTTGTTTTCCCTCCACAGATTGCCAACTGGGCATCCTGGACCAGAAACATTTACAATGGGAATTCAGATTTTAAAAGGGAGGAAAAAGAGAGAAGGGCACTCATTTCATAGACTCTCTGCCAACAATTTGTTTAATATCACATGGGAAGGCCATGACAAAATCTAGAACAGACTACCAGCATCAAATCCTTCCCTTCCCTTTCTGCAGCCACAAAGAGAGGACTGAAATGATTCCCTCCACAGCTTCCAGTGACACCATTCCAATTTCCCTCTCTTAAACAGAGGCCTGGGACATGCAAACACTGAGAGATCAATCATTCCTTCAAGATATTCTTGAAAAACCAAAAAGCTTCCTGAATTTGCTCTTCTAAGTTCTGCTTTCCATGTTTATAATTACTGCAATTTTCTTTCAGGAATCTGGTGTAAATACTAAACAAAAAAGAGCCAAACAATTAATGATACAATGCAAAGTCTTCTAAATATGATGTTTCTAAGAGTTGAAATCCCACTAACAACAAGGCATATTCTCCTGGCACAGCTCAAGCAGGCTGATGCTAATTGCATGCTAATGATACCCATGAATATGTGCTAGTTGCATTCCTTAAAGAGTTTCTTTACATTTCTTTAAATGTAAAATTAATTATAAAGTGAAGTAATCAAATCCATAAGACAAACAACAAAGCTTCTGCTCATTAGCAACAGCTTTGAACATTTTATCTTGTTTAGGAAGTAAAAACACCTGAAGTATTAAAAATGCAAGAAATTTCTTTTAAAGGGAGGATCTGACTTCCAGTGAAAATCCAGCTGTTGCACTGTCAGCACACAAGGCTACACTGATACCAGGAGGCAGCTGAGGTACCAAACTGCAGCCAAAGGGAATTTTCAAAAGGAAATAAACTGTGCTACCTTGTGGACCAACAAAGCTTTTAAAATAAATGGAACCTATTCAGTGCACTGTGGTCACCTAATTTCAATTATTAAAAAAACCCCACAGTTGGCATTCTGTAATTGCTGCTACAGGCAGTGCCTTTGTAACTCCAATGGGGAAAAGCAATTACAAAGCTGAATCCTGAGGTCTTTGGGCAAAATTTCAACACAAGTTTTCTCAAGTAATGACTCCAAGCTTTGCTTGGGAACATCTAAATACTTTTTGTTTTTCCCCTGCAAGCAGGACTCAAGATAAGGAAATTAAATATGTTAACTTTATTTTGATCTCAATGATTAAATGACATATTTACTGGCTTTTTATTATGTTACCTTTGCTTCTGTGAACTGAACCCATCAAGTTTCCATTGGCCTTAAAAAACCCCAGGAACTGAAATAGAAATGTTGACACAGCTTTGCTGTATAAACTCTCTGATAGCTACTGCAGAAAGGGAACAGTTATAAAATCCATTGCAAGTCCCTGTGAGTACAGAAGATGGTTCAGATACACCTTTAGTTCCACTTGTGGTTCAGTGGCAGATGAAAATAATTTAAAAAATCAAAGTAAAATTACAAAGTAATAACAATGCAACGAGGTGGTGACTGAAAAAAAAATCCTTTAACTCAGAAGAGCTGCCACAGCTGTTGTTTGATGCAAGTGAAATAGTAAATATTCTTGAAAGAATAGGACAATTACTTGGTTTAATGGATTTAAATTGAGAAGTAGTCAGATTCTATCATTTTGGCAGTAATTTATACACCATTCTATGCCATGTTTTTCACCACACTAACCTAGAATGCAACTGGAAAAGCCCTACTTACTTTCTGGTTTGGAATCTGCCACCACGTGCTGCATCTCCTTCAGCTGGACCTGGGCTCTCTGCAGCCTCTGCTCCGCGTGGAACAACTTTGGAGAGACAATTGGACACACACAGCCTCATTCCTTGGAAATCCATGTGCAAACAGCTAAACCAACAGAGCCCCAAAAGAAGCCCAAACACAAAACATGGCAGCTCTAACGTCTGGTGATTTTCTGTTTCACAAGGGAATGTGCCAGACCAAATTTTCAACACTTGGCCTGGGTTTACTTGATATTCCCTCCTGTTAATTGAGAAGAGTGTTCTTGTTCTCCCAAGTGATATTTCCTCTGATGGCAGAAATTCATCCAACAATTTTCAACCAAAAATATGAGAGGCTTGAACATTACAACAACAACAAAAGGCAGCAGGAATCAGGATTGCTGCAGATAACTCTCCTTATCCTGCAATGCAGCTGAGTTGTCACAGCAATCCACTGTCCATCCCAAGAGCAGTCTGGAAAGCTTCTTGCCAAACAAGCCCCAGCTGATTTGCATTCTTGTGACTTAGAGAGATGTGTAGTAAGAACTGGAATTAGCTGGACATCACATTCATTGTACTTGTGATCTCACTCAGGCTCAAGCAAAAGCCCAACAGCTTGAGAGCCTCCTGATTCCCATTGATCCCACATCCAGACACAGACTGAAATGTGAGAAATCTGAGGGCTTTTCCCATTTTTATAGTGTTGAAGTTCAGACAGGGTAAAAAAATGGCACTGAATTTTACTGAAGTATCTTGTTTTGACAACACAGGTCAGGAATAAAACCCACCCTTATACTTGGATGTCAACTGCTCCCAGGGCTTCTCAGGACATAATTCTTCCCAAATTCAGTGGCCTAAATACCAAGGCTGCTCCTGAATACATATTGCTCCCACTCAGGAAAAAGATGAGGTACTTGCTGTGTTGCTCAGCCCCTGAAATCTTTGTTCAGATCACAGAGATAGAAATCAAACCAAGGAAACATTTGCTCACTCTCATAAATATGAAGAGTTCCCTTTGGGTGCTCCAGCAGTAAGTCATGGAACATTTCCTGGGAATGCTAAAGGATGATGTCAGTGGGAGCTGAGGCAGCCAAGTACCTTCACTGTGTTCAAAACTTGCAGGGTCAAGCCTCTTCCCTTAAAATGTACATAGATCTTTTAAATGGGATTTAATTTTGTGGGGTTGGGAAAAACTCTCCCAGCTACTTTGTTCTTGATTTATTTTTAAAATGCATGATTCCCAAACAAACATCATCAGCTCTTTATTTTAATAGGTATGTTGTTATGCCAGTACCTGACTTTTTTGTTCTTGTTTCTGTTGAGCCAGAGATTCTTCTCTCTCTTTCTCTGAGCGAAGCTGCCTTGCTATTTCAAGCATCCGTTGATGATTTTGTACTGTCTCCACCTACAGCAAGTGGATAAATAGTGCATGTTGCTGTCAGATAGTTGAGAAATACATTAAAGAGATCATATGTCTCACAAGCCCACTTAGCACTTCCCTTCCATACACGTTACTACTCAGAAATGACAGCAAAGTACTGGACTCGAGATTCTTAAAAGCTCTGGATCAACGCCTGGGGAGATTCCCTGTAGGTCAATTAGTTACTTGATTCCTTCCTAGACATACAGTGTGTTTATCTTAATCCTTGTTTGCATTCCAAAATCGGAGTTGCAGGCCAAGGATTATGACACTGAAATGTAGCAGTGTTACTTCTCTTATTACCCTCTTCTTAAGACGCTCTACTCTTTTGGACAGTTGATCTTTCTCCTCTTCCATTGCACTGATGTCCTAAAAAGCAGGAAAAACAGAAAAAGAAGCATTAATTTGTTCCCCATGTATATTGGATAGGACTAAATTCTCTTCGAATTAATATGAAAATCAGAATTCTTCCCTGAATACACGGAGGCGGTTGTAATTTTATTGATCTATGATCAAACATCCAGGATTCCAATCGCTCTTCTCTCTTACTTCCCCCACAGTTCCCACTCTCTTTATGCTAACATTCTTCATCTGCATCCTTGAGTATTAATGTGAACATTTAAAATAAAAGCAGGTGGATTTCTCTAAAATAAAAACAAACAAACAGAAACCACCAAGCAAAAAAATCAGCATGAATTCAACATCTAATGCAGTCTGACATATGTTGTTAATGTCACCAGCATTACCCACTTCCTGGCAGACCAATTTGCATCGAGTCCCTTATGAACTATGTCTGCTGCCACTTTTTGTATTAGAACTGCATTAAAAGAAACACTTTCTGGTGCTGAAACATGTATCTGATTATTATTCTCCTTCAGCCCTATTTTACAAGAGCAGGACTCCACAGATTGATAGTTATGAGAGAAAGGAAAATGAATTCTCCAAATGTAGACCTTATCTCCACATTCACTTGGCTTGTCCACTGGAAAGCTGCACACAAGCTTAATTATTTTGCTGAAAAAGAGCAAATATCTCTACTTAACACTTGGGCCACGTGGGTTCATCATTTCTGTTGACTTAAGCTCTTAATTCATTCAACACCCTCTGGAATTATTACCCTGTATCAGGAAAGCAAAAGACTTGTATCAGTCTGCATTCAGAGGAAATGGAGTTCTAATATTTGGAAATCATGCTGCACAGAGTCTTGGCAGCCTCGTTGCCCAATCTGCTTCAGAAAGCTCAGCTCTAAACACGAGCAAGGACTTTCTGTTTGCCAACAGAGAGTGAAGAGGCAGCTACAGTGCCCACCAGCTCTGCCCTCTACAACTTTCACACTATCCACAAAGCCAACAAAAATGGAACTGACATTCAAAACATAACTGAATAAAAAATCGTGTTGTTTTTTTACCCTTCTTATTTCTGCAGTAGATAAACCAGATATTTTGAGCTGCTCGTGCTCCTTATGTAGGTTTTTAAATGCTTCCATGAGTTCTTCATACTGTAAAATGAAATAGAAATTGTGCAGAATGAGCTCTGTGTCTATGGATTTTCAAATCAACACACTGTTTTACTACTAAGACAGTAAATGTAGACATAGAAATATGATGATAACAAGATAAAAAGCCATTTTTCACTGCAAAAGCCTGTCAACTTATAAAGCAGAAATAAAAATATTACAGTGCATTATCTTCCATTTGAAGGGACAATCAGAATTTCACAATTTCCTCAGTATTTTAATTTCTTGTAATACAGTGTATTTGCAAAACAGGAAGATAAGGTGTCACCCGAGAGGGACAAATTAACAAATTAATCTCTCTTATTATACATCTGTGTATACCACATATATAAACTTCTCAGCCCCAAATGGAAGAGTTTGCTCAAACAACACTCTCGATGGAAGCAATGAGACTTGAATTTCCAGAATGGCCCAGGAGCACAGCTGAGTTAACACGTGAGGAATGGCTGTGACACGTTGCATAACCCTCAGAACATCCCAGAGACTGACAGATGCAGCTCAGCACTCAGAGACAAGGAGACAGTGTGCTACTTCCACACCAGTACATTGCCCACCAGGAATCTTAAACTGAGAGGCAGTGTGAAAGTCTGTGTGGGTAGAGAAATAACAGGGGACAGCAAGAGTTTAGAAATATGGAGAGGAAATAAATTTAGATTCAACTCAGAGAAATGCGAGCTGAGGTATAAGGAAAGATAATCTCCACAGAAACAGCCCTTCAATGAGATGGAAAAATCTAAAAGGAGAATATCAAGTCATTTTTTACTTCCTGGAAAGAGCAGTTGATATGAAAGGTGAATACCAAATGGCAACAGCAAAGGCTAGTTCAAACAAAGGCATCACAGCCCTGAGCAGTGAAGCAGCAATTCCATTCTCTAAAACCCTGGGGAAGCAGCATCCAGAGTGCTCTGCTCAGTTCTGGCTGTTTCAGTATCAAGCACACACTGACAAGCTGGAATGAATTGAAAAATATGGCAATAAAATGGCTAAGGAGAGGAAGATAAAATCATAACGAGCTGGATTAAGTGGCAAATAAAGGTGTGACAAAGAATGCACAGGCTGGACTAGGAGGAATGAGTTACAAAATGTAGGAGTAAAATCCCAACTGGCTTCCATGATACCACTTATGCACTATGGAAGTCCTTTAAGAAAAATGAAAGACACTGCTGGTGTCCAAGAGTTTTCCTCTGTGTGTCTCTACCTCTGCCAAAAGAGGAGTTCCATTAGTCTTTCCCTCATTGGAACATGAAATGTCAAGGCCAATGGCAGGATTCAAACAAGGACAGAGCAGTTTGATGGATCATAACAAAAAAAGTTCTCACTTTTCACTGTGGGTATCCCACACGCACCTGAAATAAGGGACACACTCAAATGACCAAAAAATGATTCCTATATGGAAAGAGAGATCTCTGGCACCTGGGAGCAACTCACTGAAGCCTGAACAGCTAGATTAATGCCTGAAGTTGCTTATTTTGTAAATTATACATTGCAGACAATCCAATGTCTAAATCACAACACAGCTGGGAAGGTGGCAAGTTTGCTGAGTATCTTCTATAAGTAATTTACAAAAGTACATTTGAGCTTGATTCTACACACCCATAAAACATGACCATGTTATAAGGTGTCCAAACACTCATTTTTGAGATTTCCCCTAAAAGACACAATTGCAAGACTGCATCCAAATAATTTAGGCTAATTCTTTAATTCATTAATTCATTGGTATCTTAATATTTGCATTGTCATGTTATATTGCAGGGAGGCATTCTATTACCCCAGCTTCTGTTTTGAATTAATCAGCAGGGTATTAGTTTAATAAGATGGCTCTATTACTGTAATAATCCCAAGAAGGAACACATCTTACGTAATGGAAATTATGGAGGTGGATATTTATACACAATAAGACTGTGACATACTGAACAAAACATACAATCTGCATTCCTTTCTCTCTTTGCTACTTCTGCTGAGTTATTCCAAGGTATAAATTTTTGTTAGAGGTAACAAAAAAATAAAAGGCTTAGTCAAACCTCAGTCAGACTGTACAGCTTTGCTGGTGCACAGTTAATAGATCAAGTTACCTCTTACAAACACTCAAACCCACTGTGGTTTTACAGAACAAAAGGTACAGAAAACTGGATAAAAATTAAGTAAATATGTACCTCAGATAATAAACCCAAAACTTTGGTTCACTTCAAGCTTTACATTTCAAACCCACCCAGTCTGACTATCTAGAATCAACATTTAATGCTCTCAAAAGAAGTGGGAACATAATAAGTAGGAATGTCAGCACGGAAGAAAAGAAATCTTTTCCTTATTCACAGAAAAATAAATGGTTAAAGCAAAAGGGAATAAGGCTAATACAAGTATTAGGCATCAAATACTATCAATTGACTATCATGACTACCAAATACAATCAGTGGACAATTAGGAGATATTGACTTTTGGTCATAACATTTTCTGGACTTGTTTGAAGTGGTAATTTATAAAGTTAAAAATATCCATGTCATAATTTATAGAGAAAAAAACCTGTTTAAAAATTAAGATATAAAAATCCATCTAAGCCAACAGGCTCTGAACATAACTTGGCACTCGGTACTTAATGGGCTTAAGGCCTTTGAATTCAATGCTACTTATTAATACATAATTTCAGGGTTATTGGAAGAAAAGTGGTCAAGACACCTACTTTTTATTATGAATCTTTGCTTGTCCTTGATTCCAACACGCTCTTAACATAACTCACTGGAACATGTATCCCAGCATTAACTCCCTGATTCGTTTATCCCTCCTCCCACTGGCACTTTAATTAATGTAAAACGTTGGCATTCATGAGAAATGGTACCTGTTTGTTGAAGTCAGCCACAGTATCATCCTGTAGGAACTCTGCTGGCACCTCCAGTTTCACTAAGAAACGTGCCAGGTAAGCTCTTTTCTTGAGTTCATTGGTCCTCTGAAGAAGCCAATGTAAGACAGGATGAATTACAGATTTGCTTCCAGTAACCAGCCCTTGGCGAAAAGCACTCCTATATGGAACCAAGAGAAAATGCCAATAAATCTCAAACAAAAGAATGCTGGCTTGGAACAGGAAATCTGCAATGTTTTGACATTCCTTCTCCACTTGCCTAATGATTTTTGTAATGCTGTTAGAACAGAAAATGCTGGTGATGAGGCTGAGAATTGGGTTTGATCAGCCTGGAAAAGGCTGTGGGATGACCTAATTGCACCTTCCAGAACCTGAAGGGAGCTCAAAATACAGATGGAGAGGAACTTTTTACCAGGGCCTTGAGTGCTAGGACAAGGGGGAATGGCCTCACAGTGACAGAGGGCAGGGTTGGATTAGATATTAGGAGGTAATTCTTCCCTGTGAGGGTGGTGAGGCCCTGGCACAGGTTGCCCAGAGAAGCTGTGGCTGCCCCTGGATCCCTGGAAGTATCCAAGGCCAGGCTGGATGGAGCTCAGAGCAACCTGATCTAGTGAAAGCTGTCCCTGCCCATGGCAGCGGGTTGAAACAGATGATCTTTAAGGTCCCTTCCAACCCAAACCATTCCAAGACACAAGTCTGCAATTCTGGCTCCCAGTGATTCCACCTTGAGTCAGATAAAAACCCCATAGCGCATTAAAAGGATAAAGCCAGCAGCGACAACTCCTCGCTTGCTGAGACATCCCCGGGAGATGCCGGCAGAGCAGGGGGAGCGCGGGGTTTGGGATCACAGAAGCTCCCGGGACAGGACCGGGACAGGACCGGGACAGGACCGGGACCGAGCCGGGCCGACCCTGCCGGGCGTGCGGCGCCCTCTGCCGGCCCGCGCCGTCACTGCAGCTAGAGCCACTCCTGGGATCCATCCAACATCCATGGGGACACTGCAGCAGTGCTCACCTGAAATAAAGGCTGTTGCCATATAACCCGAGTGCAGAGGATGTTTGAACATCATCTGTAGGCCAAAAGGTACTCACAGGTCTGACGCAGCCCCTGGAGGTTTGTATTTGAGGATTCCAAGGAGATTCAGCATTCTTCTAGCTGTTTGTTCAGGCAGCTCCTCTCTAATGTCGACGGCATGCTAAACGGTTTTTGGAATTAAATTAGTAATTTTTCTTTATTAATTATTATTAATATAGTGGAAATTATTATAAGTATTTATTATAAAACAATGTATTTAATAATTAATTCGTAATTATTAGAATAACATTATATTGCTTACTATAATCAATTTTTTTAAATCAACTTGTTCGTCCAAATGATGTTCATTAACTGGCAACACTGAATGACTTTACTTTATTAATTTACCAGATGATAGCGAGATGCACCATACAGAACATCCCTTCAATCACCAAACTTCAGTGCTCTTCTAATGGATTTTTCTGCAACATGAGTATTCAGGTAAGTTTACCCTAAGAACACCTTCTCCCTGCTCATGGGATCTCATCTGTGCAGTCACACTGAGCACATCCACGCTGGAAGTTGGATATCCTGGCGCTCCAAGGCTCAGGTATCCACACCCCAGGTGGATGAATGGTCCCTTCTGATCTCACACACCCTTTTGGCAGCCTCCAAGGAGATGGCTTTAATTTCCATTGCAACAGCACAGTCGTCATGGTCAGTCCTTGATCAGCTCCTGCCCTGTGTGTGTGCAAGACACAGCCTGACTTTGACTTAACACGATTGTCTGTGTGAACCAAGACCTGTATCCTTAATTTCAGAGGAAAAACATAGTCATCAGCCTCTGGGGAGCAGGGATGCTGCCTCCCTGTCCCAAGAAACATTTGCAGGTTTGCCAGGAGCACTCAGATGTATAGACAGGAAGGATTCTTGCCAGGAACATTTATTTCCTGGAAGATTCACACAAGCTGTTTTGGTGAAACAAACACGCCACGGGATTATACTGAGCCAGACCTAAATAAAAGCAAATTTCAGCGTCAAGCCGCCTCAGGAGATCTGAGTGCCCTCCTTACCTTCGGGTCAATCTCCCCCAGAACATCACTGAGCAGCTGCAGCAGCTGCAGCGACTCCAGCGAGTCAAACGAGATTAAATTGTAGTTCTTCCTGAAGGGCTCCTGATTGAGCTTCTCAACAATGAACTGCATTTGGTCACCCATAACTGTGGCCCGGGAAAACCTCTGGAGAGGAGATAGAGCGGATGCCGGCGGGGCGGTGACCGGGTCCGGCCGGCCCTCGGCCCCGGGAGCGGGGCAGGCCGGGCCTGGCCGGCCTGGCGGGGCCTGGCGGAGCCTGGCGGGGCTGCGGGCGGGGAGGCCTGGCGGGGCCCTGGCGGGGCTGAGGCCTCGGCCGGAGCCTCCCGCGCCGTTACCGCGGGGACGGTTGCCAGGATACGGCGTGACATCACTTCCGGCGTTACCGCCGAGCGGCGGGAACCGGGCCGGGCACGGACAGTGAGGGGGCGTGGTCTGCACTGGAGGGGCGTGGTCCGCTGTTATGGGGCGGGGCGAGCTGTGAGGGGCGTGGTTTGCCGTGAGGGGGCGTGGTTTGCCGTGAGGGGGCGTGGTTTGCCGTGAAGGGGCGTGACCGGTGTGTGAGGGCCGGCGGCGGGAACCGGGTCCGGGAGCGGGTCGGGCTGTTGCGGCGGATCGTGGGTCGCTGCCCTCACAGCCTCCTGCGGCAGCGGGCAGCCCGCCGCACCGGAGCCCTCCCGCTGTCCCCACAGCACGCCCCAGGCAGTCCTTCCCGCTCCGCCCGGCAGTCCCGGCCGGTCTCCTTCCCGCTGAGGCCGCTGACGCGGTGCTGAGGCGGACACGGCCCAGGGCAAGGCTCTCGTGGGGCTCCTTCACAGCACAAGTGCGAGGAGCGGCAGAAATAGCCCGAGATTGAGCCTCTGGAGGATAAACTTGGCTCTGCAGCTCCTTCAGAGGGAGGTTGTTGTCGCGTGTGTAGGAGATTGTACAAACAGATTGCTGCAGTTACCCAGTTAAGATTTCTGACAGCACAAAGGGATGTCAAGTGTGGCTGATGTACGTGTCAGGTGAATTGTTACTTAATTCCTTTGAAATGGGAAAGTGCACAGAACTGTGTGGAACAGGAACAGCCAGTCCTGGGCCCAGGCTTCATCTGGGGCAAATGGCAAATTTATGTGCTCAGGGTTGAACATCAGCTGTCAGCACACCTCAAAGTAGCAATAAATACACAGTGCATGAGTCTGAAACAAGGACAGAAGCTTGAAAAACACCAAGCAATCCGAACCAGACAGTACATTAAAGTCAAACTTGTTCAAGAAATCTCTCAGTCTGCAAGTTTGTTCTCGCAGATCCATCAAAAGCCATGCTTAGGCCTGAAATAGTTGGATTTTGGAGCCTCTCTGCTATTTCAATTAGGTTCTTGGATAGTCTTAGAATCCCATGTGAATACCCAGATGATGGATTAAAATATGCAGTGAGTCATGTTAAATTGGTGCCAATTGGAATGCACAGGTTGTAAATCACTGCAGAATTTGACTCAGTAAGTAGCAACCATAAATGTAATACTTTGCAATTCTAAGCACTGCGACTATCTTAGATTAGCTCCTCTTTTCCTTCTGAGAAACAGAAAACGCTTCATAAAATAATTTAATCAAATTTATTGGTCTTCACAGGAAGGCTGAAAAGTGACACTGATCCATGTCCAGGCTTTTAACTGGTTAAATGAAGTGACAGAGGGGACAAACGGGTGACTTGTGGTTGTGCATGAAAGCTATGGTAGAGCCAGGAACATAATCCAAGTCTCCTGACTCCTGTGTTTGAACTTTAAAACCAGATCATGTTTCCTTTGTGCTTTCAGTCCATATACTGACCTTTAAGAATCGTATTTACCTACAAGTTCCCAGAAGAGATCTGCTTTCCCTTGTCATGCTTTCCTGGTATCAGTTACAGTTTTCTCTGATGAGTATTTTGAGCGTGTAGAACACAGAAAGAGCAGATGAGAATGGTATTCCTGATGGAGGTGTCTGTGAGTTCCCCATCACTTAATCCTAGAGAAACACTGTTTCTGTAAATAGCGATACACATCCTCTCTTCCTCAGTGCAGAAGGGAGGGCAATTGTGCTCCTGGTGTTGAGGGTGGAGAAGGATCTGCTGGGTGCAGTGGGAAGCTGCTGCTCTGAGATTTTCCTTTACATGACACTATTTCAGTCCCCACACCTTCTGAGAAGGAAAGGACTGTTCACCTCTTCTCATGTCTCTTTAAAGATAAAGAAGAGGAAGGATGAAAACTTTAGAAAATGCCAAGATAAGAAGAAAAAAAGATGGTGAGATGGAAACCCGTGAAGTCTGATTGTTCTGACTTTGGGAAAGGAGACCTCTGTGGCCAAGCATCATTAGAACTGCTCTGGCTGAACTTGTTGGTGTGTTTGAAAACTCAAGTGGTTGGAGGCAGGAGCAAAATCATACATTGGAGCCCAATTTTGTGGGACTTCCCGTGTCATCCTTAAAGCTTTATGTTATCATAATCCTTTCTTCCATCAATTTTGTGCTCTTCATACGAGCAGCCCCCATGCTGGCCTCCTGCTGCTTGGTATTTACAGTCAGCAGTGGTGTCTGAATACTCAAAATTACTGCTTAAAAGAAAAAAACGAGGCTTAGCTCAGTGCCTTGACCTCTTCATCACAAGAGAATCTTCACACACATAAAAGAGATGATAAGCTCTCAGTGCAGCCTTGGGTAAATATTACAGGAAGCAGCTGAGATTTGTTTATGCTTAACTTGTCTTAAGTTATCTTAGTTACAGTGATGTGGTATCTGAGTCAAGTCTTACAGACTCGAGGGCCAATGTTCCAGTATATTTGTTGTGTAATTCTGGGGGCATTTTCCACATTCCCAAATTAGTTTGCATGGAGAGTAATACAGATTTTGAAGGAAACTTTCCCAATGGCATGACTGTTGTTATAAGAGTTCAGCCCTACAGTTCCATCCAGTTCTCTGGATAGAATTTGAGGTTTATTTTGCTTGGGAAAGGCTTATGGAAGCTGCTTATTGCCAAAACATCCTGCAGAGGTAACATGTGAAAGAAAGAGAGCGGAAATAATCCAGAGCTCTCTGGATCTGCAGGCATGGCTTCACTGCTCCCTCCCGACTTTCTCCTCCCTTTACAGCCACTGCTGTGCAGATGCTGCTGAGCAAAGTTGTGAGGGAGCTCGACCACAGAGAGCAGCAAATCCGAGTGGGACGAAACCTGAGCAAATGAGAATCCTGCTCCCCGGGAGAGGAGAGATCACCTTATATGGGAACATCACGGGCAAGAGGATGAATGCGTCCGGCCAGGCTGCTGAGGTCAGATCCCAAACAGATGGAAGATGTTAGTGTGAAAACAAGAGTATCTAGGAAGAGGAGACAATACTTCTGCTTTACTTAAGCAATCTGACCCCTCCTGTTTGTTTGTTTCTGTTGTTATCAATACTGTGCTGTGAGTATGTACACATAGCTTACTGTTATATTAAAAATTAATTTCTTTGTGGCTATTCTAGTACCTCAATGCATCCCAAGCCTGTTTCTGGTTCCCACTTACAGCTGTACTGTGGTCAGCTAAAGCCTAAGGAGTGATCACTGACGTCTTAAAATATTAAGCCTGTTTGTACAGAATGTGGCTTGTTCCTGTGAGCTGAGGCATTTAAGACAATACTGACAGCCAAGAAGTCTGTCTGGTTCTGAATGTTTTGTCATGTCTACAGTTGTAAGTGATTTAAAGTACTAAAGGATTGGAAGAAAAATGTTAGATCTGTGTTGTAGGGTTTGTTGCTTTTGTGCCTTTACGTGAGTCTTCTGTTGCAAGAGAGAGGTCCTTTAAATCTGGGTCTAATGGATTCTGATCCAAACTTGTGTCTTTCAGACTCTCTGAGCCTGGCATTTACAGGTCCGACCTTGAGAGCTCTGCACCTTTCCAGCCCCACCTCCTGTGTGAACAGTGTCAGTGGTGGCCTCACACCTCTCCCTGACCCCCTGGACCAGATGCACACAGTTGGCTTGGAACACACTGACCAGCTGCAGCTTTGCATGGCTCTGTGGAGCAGGAGAGGCACAGCCAAGGTGTGTGCCATGTATTGGTTCTGCTGAGAGGAGTAGTGAGTTCATCACTCTTTTTTGATCCCAGCACCTGATGCAAAATCAATCTAAGACCAGGTAGAATGGTGTCCCAAGCAATATGAGATAAGAAGCTGGAGATCTCTGTGGCTATTGATGAGCCTGCTTTACCATTGCCCTGCACCTTGCATGGCATTGCCAGCCCTGTGGAGTGGGTGTTGTGTGTCTGCCCAGTCCAAAAGAGCATTACACCTTGTTTGCCCCGGTGTGAAGTGTTGGGGGTGGAGAGTCAAGCCCAGAAGGAGTTTGGCCAGATATTGGCTTTCATCCATTTAGCTTCAGTTGTCCCAGCATTACTTCACCAGCAAAGTCTGGTAGTACTGAGGAGAGATGATGCCATGGCAGCAAACAAGACCATTGATTTGGTGTTAGACCACCTTGGAAGATGGATGTGGTTGTGGGAACTCTGAGGCAGGAGTGTGGCACAGGATGTTATCTAACAAGGTGGGGTTGGTTGGACAGAGTTAACTAAGCTTCCTCTAAAAACACTCACAGTTTTGTTTCTTGCCATGCTGTCTGATTTTGTTTCTTGTCTGAAAAATCCAAAACAACTCCAGTGATTAGTCTCAGGTTTACACCAGTGTTTCTGAGATTAGAGCCTGCTCTGCAGTCTCCTGTTCAAGGTCAGATGAAATGGCGAGTCACCCCTTGCAGCAGATTCCAAGAACAATAAGATGTTTTAGGAATATGCCATAACTGATTGCCTCTAAAGGGCAAATTTTGCTCTGCACTGCCAAGCAAGGACTGTTCTGAGCGATAAGTGTTTGCTGAACAAAGTCTGCCGAAGTCCATGGGTTTGGTTTCATTCTCCTGGGAGGGCAGCAGGCCAGGACATTGAGCACACTGATCCCAATCACACCAAGAATTCAGTCTGCAGGAAATCCAAGTTGCCTGATTAAGGTTCTATGCCCACCTTCTGCTGCTCAGAGCTGGGTTCCCACTGCCACTTTCCAACAATATCATTATCCCAAAGCACTGTTCTCCAGAAGGAAAAGGCTGAAATGCTGTTAAAATAGAGGATATAAATAAAGGAACATGGATCCGTTGCTTTGTATTTCTGTTCTTCAGATTCTATTTTATCCTCATCCAGAAATGTCTGTTGTTAACCTGAATTGATGCAAGTGCTTGTGGCTTGTTTTTCAAAGCAAACCTTTTTTATCCCTTTTATATCCCTTTTATGTAATGTAGAAAGTATCTTCTGAACATACAATAGTTTTTCAAACTTGACAGTGCTTTTATGAGTTAGATGAGCTGGGTGACATTTCTGTCAGCTTTAAAACAGAGGTGTCCTTCCTCCTTAACACATCCAATTCATGAGAAAGTGACAATGTTAGGCCAAGGTTTTTGAAGCAATCATCATGAGGCACAAAAATAGTCACTCTCAAAAGTTAAAGACTATGTATTTTAACCTCTTTTCAAGAAAAACAACATGGACAGGATGCTACCATTTGTGACAGCAAAAGTCAAAGTCTAGGTCCACAGCAACACATGGGGGAAAATTTTGGATGACATCAAGGCTTGTTGCAGATAATTGCTATTTTCCAGATGACATCTGAAGGGTCAGGATGTCACCTCATGTTGTTTGTGTCATTTAGGATGGGAAAATAGAAATTCTCTTCTTGTGTACATCAATTGACTTCTGACAAAGCCAAAAGTTGTGAAAGTGAAACCAAGGCAGAGTTTGGTCCAGCTGATGTACCTAACTCAAAAATTCTCTCAACTACTTGAAAATGTCCATCTGACTTTTATCTTGGTGTGCATTTTGTTCAAGAATGATACAAAGAAGCTGACACGTTTTATTCTTATGGGCTTATTTATCCTTTCTGTTTTGTCCAGACAGTTGTATAGCCATTGCTCACAGACTCTACCAGGAGACGATGAAGTTAACAGCTCAGGTAGTACCAATATGAAGGAAGTGGCTCACACAAGCAATAGGATCTGGGATACAGCAGAATACACTGTACCAATGCAGGCAAGTCTTCTCTTAATGTCAGTCCAATATTCAGAATTCAGATTTTCTGCCCGCTTTTACATCCTCATTTTATTTGTTCATGTTTTTGAATTAACTTCTGGCTGAATTGATTTCTCAATCTATCACCAGGTCCAGATATGAAACTTCATATAAAATTGTGAAGGAAATTACTTCACCCTCAGCCCAAACAATGACAAGCACTGTTGACCCAAGCAAAGGGCTAAATAAGGATTGATGAGGTGTGGCAGGACCATGGTTTGGGTAGTTCCTTCTGCAGCTTCCTCCTATAGAAAGCTGCAACAATCTGAAATGTCAAGCTCCCTATCTTACATTTGAGGAAGACAGGTTGAAACTGTCTCTAAGTGGTGAAACACCCTTGAGTAAGAGCTTGTTTCTTTACAAGAATTCCAACAGGAAGATGTATGAATTATAATGCAACTGTTAAAAACCTGTGAGGTTGGGGGGGGTGGCTGTGGAATCCATGGAAAACCTCCCTAAGTAAGTGAAAGACATATCTGCATTTTTTAAAAATAAAGATACATTGACAATGTCATGAAATTTAAAGATACTCTCTCTGCCTAAGCACTTATAGATCTCATGCATGTAAACCAGCTATTTCCTGCCCAGCCGTGCTGTTAACACTCATTATAATACCTGAATAACTGACTTCTGCCAACCTGTCCTGCTGTATGATTCTGCAGTGAAGTCATAGCCTCCAGTTTGTATCATCATGCAGCTGCCATAGAAACAGTTTTAGGTGTCGCAGCTCATCTTGAATTCACTGGAGACATTTGGCTCATTAATTCAAATGTCAAGGAAAATGCATCAACGTAAGAGAGCTTTAATCAGGGAGTGAAATTAAAAAGTTTCCTAATGTGGGGTTTTCTTCTACAAGGCTCTGTGGTGTGGAAGTTTTTTGTGGGTTCATTTATCACAGTTAGGTTCCTTCCACTTCCCCCTGGGGTAGATTGGTTGTCTTTGCTTTGTGCTGCAGACTTGTATTTGGGGATCCTTCTCAGACCAAAGAAAAATCTCTTCATCCTCCCTATATAGAAGATGAAAACCTCAATGCTGACAATCTCAAACAGTGAAATAAGAAAACTGTGGAAAAAAAGACTCCATGGAACAATGCTGCTGTGACCTAGAGTAGGATGGAAGGGCCTCATAGCCATCTTTTGTTGTAACCCCATGACTGTACAATATGCAAGATAAAAATGTTCTATTTCTAGTCTGTAGCAGCCAAAGAATGAAAAGAAAAATTATAGAATACTTTATTTCAACTGACATTATGGAATTGATACTCTAAGGAAGAAAATTGTAATGAATTTTAGTTCCTCTCAGCCAGCTTTGAAACATATGCATAAGAAACTAGGTCAATTAGCACTTTCATTAACTCATTTACAAGCACATATGTATAAATATAAGATACATATAAGTTTCTATGTTTGTATCTCATCTTCTCCCTAACTTGGGGTTTTCTGCAGAAATGGAGCAGTTTTTCCACTGCCAGGTCCCCTCCAGAGATTACAATGCCTCCTACAGCTCCTTCTGCTGAGGTTTTTCAACACTTGAGAGCAAATTCCATTCCCTTCTCATGTGGACAGAGTTATGATCTGAAAAAGGCTTTGTCCAACAACAGGAAGGCTGTAATTGTTCATACAGTATCCGGGAAAGATATGCATGAGCTTCCTGAGTTAATGAAATCCTAAGGGTTTGTTATAAAGTTTCAGTGACTGCCAGTCATTTTGAAATGTCACCCTGTGTAGGTTCCTGCTGGGATGTTACAGAGTTTTGCTTTCAATTACATCACACAATTGACACATTCTGCCTTGTTCCCTAACCTTCCTCTAACATGGCAGGAGTTGGTCACTACAGGCACCAAAAATAATGGATGAGAGATTTGGTCCAAACCTCTGATGTACAAAGTTCCTTCACAAGTTCCATTGGTCAGGAAGAAAAAAAAAAAAAGGAGAAATCACTAAAAAGCAAAGCTAAGTTTATTTTCTACCAGAACAATACCAAGGTCAGAGCCCAGGAAGCTCTGCCATGTGGTTGAGATACAGAGGTAGCAATGTTGGGCTATGGTTACACCCATGATTGTCTTTATTGACCAAATTCCTTTGAGAGGTAAATCTCATGAGCGACACAGGAGGCCCCCTTTTCCTTCCTGTTAGTTATGGCAGGAGCTGAACAAAGTCACTGCATGCTGGCAAGAAGGTTCTTCTATTTTGGATTGTTCATTGCTGCCTGAGGCAGGGTATGGTTGTTGGATTAGCTGGCTGAAGGACTGGTATTTATTACACCTTTCTCCAAAGAGCTTTGAATCAGGTTCCAGATGCTCCCCAGTGGATGATGATCAACAGTTTCCCATTATATGTTCGTTAATATTTAGTTCTTTAAAAATTAACACACGTAATTAATGTCTTGACTATTGTACAGTGTAACTAATCAGTGACTTTCATGCCCAGGTAGCATCCATGAAGGTTGATTTGGTTTGCAATTAACTCTCATTCGTTAACTTGGTTTAGAAGACATGAGAAGTCCCTCATGGAAACTGCTCATCATCCAGATAATGTGCTGCTTGTCATCATAGATCTCTGGTGCAGAGGCATTGCTCAAAATACAGTGATAGGAAAAAATATTTCCTGCTTAGGACCACTGTCCTTTACAAGGATGACTGCTTGGAAAATTGGGTTTCCCCCTTGGAATGGCTGTCTTGATGGAAATTCGAATACTCCTGATCAAGCTTATGCCTCATTCTTACACTCTTAGTAGCTGTGCAGCTCTGGTGTAAATGACCAAATGTCCGTGGGGACCAGCAGTGAAACTGCCAATTCATGGGGCAGAAATCAGCAGCTGTCAAATGGTGTCACTTCTTACCACTATTCTATTGCAAGATTTGTGTCAGAAGCCTCCTGAGTTCATATTTCAGCTGTAGTTAGGCTTGGCCCACACAAACAAGTGCAATAAAGAGAGAACAATTGATACCCAAAATTAAGAAAATCACCCATATCTTTCTTGCTCTCCTGAGCCACCTAACTCCCTGCATTTCAGTGTTATTCTTAGCAACATATTCCTCCCACTGACAGCTTTCCAGGTAACAGTAAAGTGGCATAACATTAACTGATGTATTTAAGTAAAAGAAGTTAGTTAAATTGATGTTTCTTTTTGGCCTGCTGTTCTGAGGAGTTCTGAAGATTTCACTGTGCCAAGAAGCACAACATTCACTTTCCAAAATTTAATTACACTATGTAAGTGCAAACATGCCTCAATACTTTCTGAAAAATAGTAGTGTTCTGAAAAATTGTGTAAATTGGCATTCTTTACTCAAAAGGGCTGTGCATTTAGGACTGGATCTGCCTGAGTGACAAATAGAAAGTTTCTATAATTTTTTAGTCTTGCTAGTCCTCCAGGAACCAAGGGAAATAAGGAAAGTTTAGGAACACAGCCTCCCAGCATAACTATTTCTCCCATGCACTGGACAACAGAATTGTTTATTCAGCTATACTGGTTTATATTAGGGTAAAATCACTATAGTACAACACGTGTGATTCCAATTATAAGGTCAAAGTGTTTCATTTACACAGGTAAAATTTTGCTGGTGATGATACCAAAGAGTAAAGAATTCACCTTAATTCCCAGATCCCAGTTAGGGCCACGTAGGTCTGGGAGCTACAAACCCAAAAGCTCACATTTACAAACTGAGCAGATGTAACACGGGTTCTAGACAGAGATAAGACAGCTCTGAACAGGTCAGCTCTGAGCACAAGAGAAGGCTTCCATACCACCAAGAGCAGATGGGAAATAACGTCTACCCTGAGGGCTAGAAAAAATCTTTGTTCCAGGAAACAGTTAGGAAAACTCTCAAATAAAACCCAACTGACCTGCAGGCTAAAAGCTGGCCCATAGAACATATCTCTGGAACAATTCAACACAGAAAAAAGGTCATTTCATGTCTGTGCAAGCAAGGAGATAGAAGAATATGTCACACTGTGGTGTTTTGAGTGACTCACTGCCTTCAGAGAATACAAATTGTATAATGGTGAATGGGAAGCAAATGATTGTGTGATCTCAGGAACTCTCATTAAACCATTCAGAGTCTCCCAAACTTAGCTTGCAGTAGGATGTGCAGAAGAGAGTGGAATCAATTAAAAGCTGACTCTGGAAGGGTTTGTTGGCATCAAGATGGCAAAGCAGAGCAACAGGGACTGAACCCAAAGGAGGAAAATTATTTTTTTTTAAGATGTCTCTATCTGCAGAATACCTGGAGATGGTAGCAAGCAGAAGGCTGAGCTGCTGGCTTTTACACCACGTGTCCTCTTTAACAGTTTCCTCTTTTGGTACTTGAACAGGCAACCAACTACAGAACAAATTTTGAATAGCAACAACAGAGTGATCTGTGAGTATCTGCCACTCCTGGAACTGACCTTCTGTCCCTTCAGCTAAGCAAATTCCTATTCAAATTATTTATTTAAATGAAGAAGAACAGGGCTTAGAGATCACTCAAGTAAATCAGTCAAGAACAACACAGCACTTAGAGTCCTGACAGCATGTCTGAGACAGAAGCATATGGAAGTTGGTAAAGGCTCCCATGATTCTGCCAATCAGAGAATGGAAAATGCTGATATCCAGAATGCTGATGTGTGCTCAGGAATTCAGAGCTGGTCTAGAATAACATGGTTTTAAAGCTATCAGAGCATGGGCACTCTGTGACCAGAGGGTGTATTTTCTTGAGTCAACTAAAAATTGCTGCTTTCCTTGGTGGGCACGTGCCCGCGGGAGTGCGTCGGTGTTGAAACAACTCTTGAGGTGTCGATTCGGTTTCGCTGGGGTGGGTGATGGCAACACAGAAAAGCAATCCTCCTCCAGATCTGCTGATCCATCATCATTATCCCTATTGTGCTGTGTCAAGTGCAAAACCCAATGGTGAGGATCCCAGTTGAAAATTCTCTCTGTGGTTGGATGAAGCAGCAAATGCTGTTTTCTTTGATTTATGTTGGGAATTGTTGCAGAGCCACCCTGTGAAATTCTGTGCTGCTGGCAAGCTGCTGCACCAACCAGTCCTATGAGAACCATGAAAAAGAAGAATCTGAGCTGATGTGTACCAGTGAGTCCAAAGAGAATCAGGATAATGAAGAACCTGAGCTGATGTGTATTGGTGAGTCCAAGGAGAACCATCACAATGAGGAATATGAGCTGGGGCAAGCCCTTAGACAAGGAGCCTCTTCCCCAGACTGGTGCACCTGTGGCAAATGCCAACCAACTCAGAAGCACCATGAGCAGCTCCTGCTGAAGGAAAAAAGGGCAGCTCATCACAACCTGAATTGGTTTCAGCACCTGGTGCTGTCTGATCTCATCCTGAAGAAAGCCAGGAGTCACCTCAAAGCATGACCCTGAAGGAAGGAAGCCCAAAAGATGTGTCACCTAAAAAATGTGGTGCTGAGCATTTTTCTGCCCCAGCCTCACCAGCTTTCTGCAGCCCTGGATCAAGAGGCTCTAGAAAGAGGCCACTGAATGAGTTTCATAACTCCCCATTTGAGGCCTCATGGTCTGACCAGATCAAACACGCTCATTTTAGATGATTCTAGGGACACAGAGCATTTTCTGAAAAGCCCAGCCTTTTTTCTTTGTATTGTTCTTTTTAGCTTGAACGAAGGAATTACAATGAAAAATACTTTTGCGGTCTTTGTAATATTTTTGGGCATTTCACTCATCCTCATTGAAATTGTAAGGTGGGACTTTGGCCTCCTGTTTGCTCTTAGCTTCAAGCAGCCCTTGCCTCCTACACCTCCTCCTCCTGAACTTGTGTGAGTAGCTTTGTGCTATGATGTGTAAGGCCAGAGTACAGCCAAGGAGCAGCTAATTCAGGGTAAATTAATCTGTGCTCCAACGCCTTTTCTGTATTTTTGTTATATTTAGACATGTTCTATTTTTGTAGAAGCAAGGTGAGAAGGATTGTAACAGGTGTGTTCTGCAGTCCTTTCAACAAAGCTTTGTTCTTTTTGAGCTAACCCAGCAGTTTGCCATTTCCATTTTCCACATATATTTTAAGACATATTGCTGGCAGATTATGCCAGCTGTATTTATATATTCAGTTGAAAAATGCATTAATTGTGTTAATATTCATATTACAGCATCTTATATATCTAGAGTGGGAAAATATTGCTGTAGGCATTAGTACATTTCAGTTCTACCATATGAACCAATTCCACCTTTGAAAATTACACTGAATATTCACTCATATTCCTATCCTTTCCCCACTTTTCTTGGTCCTTTCTGTTTTGACTGTTTTTGTAAAAAATGAAGCATTTTGCTAATATATAGGTGACCTAAAAGCTCTTCAATTGTTTTATACTGTCTGAAATTCCCACTGCCATTTTGTCAGTTCACTTCACCGCTTCCTGATGATTCATGTGCTCTTATGAGGGTTACGGTGATGTTTCTACAGTAAGGACTGTGTTGGGTATCTCAGGACAAGGTGGAGGGTACCTTGCTTTTACAGATCCCTGCTTTTACAGCAAAGAGTAATTCTGCAAGAGGATAAATGAAGAATTTGCGCATTGCGGATGGGAAGGTGACAGTGTTCAATATGCTCTGCTCTTTTAGAGGCAGGTGCTTGGTCCTTGCCCTGCCTTAACCTGCGCCAGGGTAGGTTTAGGTTGAACATTAGGAAGAATTTGGAAGAATTTCTTCCCAGAAAGGGTGAATAGATACTGGAACGGGCTGCCCAGGGAGGTGTTGGAGTCACTGAGCCGGAAGATATTTAAGTAGACTAGCGTGGCACTCAGTGCCCTGGTCTAGTTGACAACGTGGTGTTCGGTCACGGTTGGCCTCCACGATCTCAGAGGTGTTTTCCAACCTAACGAGTCCTGTGACTCTGTGGAAACAGCCGTGGAGAGTCCGTGGCTGCCGGAGCCGCTGTCTCCGCTGGCCTCGGGCAGGTTGCCCGCTCCGGGCCCCGGGGCTGCGGGAGCGCCCGGCGGGCGGCTCGGGGCGCTGTGGGGCTGCGGCAGCCGCGGCCCGGCCCGGGACAGCTCCGGCCCGCCGCACTCCCCTCCCGGCCGCCGCCATGGCCTTGTGCGGGGCTCTCCGCAGCTTCCTCTTCGAGTACGACACCCCGCGCATCGTGCTGATCCGGAGCCGCAAAGTGGGGCTCATCAACCGCGCGGTGCAGCTCGGCATCCTCGCCTACGTGATCGGGTGAGCGGGCGGCGGCAATGCGCCTGTCCCGGGCCGCCCGCCCTGAGGGGAAGCGGGCCGCTCCACGCTGGGAGTCCGCGGGGCTGAGGGCGGGAGCCGCCCCCTCATCAGGGGCCCTCAGGGGCCGCGGGAGCCATTGCGGGGGCTGAGGGGCTGAGAGGCTGAGGCGCTGAGGGGCTGAGGCGCTGAGGGGCTGAGGGGCTCAGGGACTGAGGGGCTGAGGCGCTGAGGGACTGAGGGGCTCAGGGACTGAGGGGCTGAGGCGCTGAGGGACTGAGGGGCTCAGGGACTGAGGGGCTGAGGGGAGCCCGGAGCTCACCGAACGGTGACACTCAGGTGGTGGCACTGCCTAACTGGGCAGCCTTAACTGGGATTGTGGGGCTGCAGACAGGACAGAATCACAGAATATTCTGAGTTGGAAAGGACCCCACAAGGATCAAGTCCAACTTTTAAGCGAATGGCCCAAGGGCCCCTTAGGAGCCGGGACAGTCTCAGGAGGTGACTGTCGTTCACCGAGCAGGGCTGGGTTTAAAAGCAAATCAGACCCTGCAAACCAGTCTAGAAATAAAAAATCTGCCCCCAAAAATCAGACGGGAGATTGCCAGACTGGTGACTTATGTAAGGAAACGCTGTGAACGACCTGGTCTGGCACTTTCAAGTCACATATGGAAAAAGGAGAAATTCCGACCGCCTGGGCTTGTTTATGGTGTTTATCTGTTGTTTCTTGCAATCCTTCTCTTTCAGGTGGGTTTTTCTTTGGGAAAAGGGCTACCAGGAAACAGACTCTGTGGTCAGTTCTGTGACCACAAAGGTGAAAGGGGTGACACTGACAAACACATCCACCTTGGGAGCCAGGATCTGGGATGTAGCTGACTATGTCATCCCTCCTCAGGTATCAATCACTTTCAGATGCAGACAGAGGGGTTTCTAACAAACAACTACTGCTTTGATGAAGTCCACTGAGGACTGGAGAAGCTTTGGCTCCAGCACAGCCATGATATGAGAGAATGAAGTAGCTTTGCTTTGTTGCAGGTCATAGTGAGCACCTGCCATGGGGAAGCTTGTTTCAAGAAAAGTGTGTGTGTGTGTGTGTGTGTGCGCTTGTGTAGAATCAAAGAATGGTTCGGGTTTGGAAGCAACCAAGATAATCTCATTCCACCCTCCTGCTGTGGGCAGGGATACCTTCCACCATCCCAGTTTGCTCCAAGCCCTGTCCAACCTGGCCTTGGACACTTCCAGGGATCCAGGGGCAGCCACAGCTTCTCTGGGCACCCTATGCCAGGGCCTCTCCACCCTCTCAGTAAAGAATTCCTAATATCTAATCGAAATCTCTCAATTTTTAGTTTAAAACTGTTCCCCCTTATCCTATGACTCTCTGCCTGTGTAGAAAGTCCCTCTCCCTCCTTTTTACAAGTCCCCTTTGGGTATTCAAATAGGCTCTAGGGTCTCCTTGGAGCCTTTCCTTCTCTGAGGGTGCATTGATTCCACTATCCACGTTGCCCACAAAGACTGGCAACAGTACCAGTCCCGGCAGAGGAGGAAGAACTTGACAGGCTTCAGGAAGAAGCTGCAACAATAACTACGTGTCATTTTTCTTACTGCTTTCTAAAGCAAACAACCCCAAGTTAAGTTGTTGGCAGAAACCACAGGAATAGCCTGCAAGTCACCTGGTCCAGAACTGAACAGGAAGCATTGCTGTAGTTACTGATTGACTGTATCTGTGGGAATCTGTGCTCTCTGGGCCATATGTGGTAGCCTTCGGGCTGGGCAGGCACAGCCAAGCTGCTGGTCATAGGTTCCTCTGTCTGCATGACATGTGGTGCAGAAAAAAAGACAGATTTAGCCAGATTTTGGCTGAGTGATCATATTTGCATAGCAGTGGAGCGGAAGCAAATGACAGATCTGGAATCGTACAGATCTGAAAGTACTGGAGGTAAAGTAATGAAAATAGTGCTCCCTGAAGAAACAGGACTGGGCAAATTCCTAACTGATATATTGCAAAAAAGAAAGAGTGGGCGTTGTGCTTGGACTTGCAGCTGAAGCTCTCTTTCTGTGCTTGCCTTACGAGTCCCCTGAGGAGCTGGGTGATCTCTGTTTTCATAATGTGAATGAGGAACTTTGGGCTGAATGGGAGGACAGAAAGAGTTGCCTGTCCCACAGTCCTCCCTCTGGCTAAACACAGCAGCACCAGGCAATACATGTAGGAATCTGCTTCTTTGGTGCTGCACCAGCAGTGTCCAAAGCAAGGCCCCTCTGCTGGGCCACCTGGGCTCTGTCAACAGATGTTTGGCACAGTGCCTTGGGTGCTCTTTGCAGACTTTCACTCTTAAGTTTCCTTCTTGTTTTGCATGCTCAGGGTGAGAACACTGTGTTTGTTATGACCAATGTGATACTCACACTGAACCAGAGCCAAGGCCGGTGCCCGGAGGTAGGTGCAGGATATACTTTAATGCTGCCTTGTGTGGGTGGGAGTGTGGGGGAGAGGGTTCGCAGAGTTTTATGTAACTGTTGTTACTCTCCAGCTCCCAGATGATCAAACAGAGTGCAAGGTGAAGAGCGACTGTGTTCCAGGATACGTCAGCACCCACAGCAGTGGTAAGAAACCTGCTGCAAAGGCTCCTTTCAGTCTGGGTTGTGGTACCTCTGTGCTGTGCCTTCCCTGCTGTGAAGGAAGCAGCGTTTCACTTCAGTCTCCTTGTTCTCATTCTCTCACATGTAAGAGAACGGAAAGGGAAGCTCAGATTTTTCTTGTGGTGGAGACCAGATGGACTTAAACTGTGTTGGGTGGATGCTGGGTAGATGTGGGCTCTGGTGAGTTAGCAAACAGTGTGAAGTGCTTTCATGGCCTTCAGTCCCTGAAGCAGTATTTCACATGGATGAGGATTTCACTCAAGAAAAGCACCTGATGTTTCTTTGTCTGGAATTACACTTGCAATGGAAGATAATGTGGGTTTTGGTAGTGGCACTTCACCTCTGGGAAAATTGTTTTCACCATATGGAGTGAGGGCATGTCACAGATCAAATACTGCCTGGTTTTGCTCAGTAGTACCTCCATGCACATGTCTGTCCAGGCATCCAGACTGGGAAGTGTGTTTCATACAACACAAGCATTAAGACCTGTGAAGTCCTTGCATGGTGCCCTGTGGAGGATGACTATCATGTACCCAAGTGAGTGCTCTGTCTTCCTATTCCAAAATGCCCCTCCTGAGAGCAGGCTGGTGGTACACAGCTGATGCTTCTCCCAGTGAGATGCTATTGGGAAAAGCTGAAGAGGTGAGCACCAAGGACCCTGCAGAGTCCTATTTGTGAAAACATGTTGTATTTACTTACTTTTCCTGTTGTTTTGTAGGCCAGCGTTCCTGCGAGAAGCTGAGAACTTCACCCTTCTGGTGAAGAACAACATTTGGTACCGCAAGTTCAACTTCAGCAAGTAAATAGTGAGGGGGTCAAAGCACTGTCTGGTCCCGTGGGCAGTAAAGGGGAACTGGAGGGGTGGAAGGAGATGCTACAAATCTTCTCTCTGTTCTCCTGTAGGCGAAATATCCTGCCCACTATCAACTCCACCTACCTCAAGAACTGCATCTACGATGCCCAGACGGATCCCTTCTGCCCTATCTTCCGTTTAGGGAAAATAGTTGAAGCTGCAGGGCAGGACTTCCAGGAAATGGCTGTGGAGGTATC
Source organism: Entomyzon cyanotis (assembly GCA_024500445.1). Classification (NCBI taxonomy): domain Eukaryota; kingdom Metazoa; phylum Chordata; class Aves; order Passeriformes; family Meliphagidae; genus Entomyzon; species Entomyzon cyanotis. The sequence goes on from JAKEPQ010000852.1 coordinate 2,751,240, forward strand.
TACCAGACCCTACTCTTGGACTTCAGCTGTTTCTAGATGAGGAGTGGTTGGTGGTTGTCCCCTCTGCCTCGTGGCATGAGCCACAGAACACAGATCAGCTGCAAGTTGGAGAGTGCTCTGGCCAGAGGGACTGGAGTCACTTCTACTTAACAAATAATTAGTCTTGCTTTCTTTGGGTGGGGTTATGTGCAAGATTCTGTAGCAGCAGAAAAGAGGGTTGGACTGAGCCTGAGATAAGGGCAAATAAATCAGGTCTTGGTCAGCAGAGAGCCTAGTGCAGGGCTGACCATGTAATTGGACTACCCATCACCTCTCCTCCACTTGGCAGGGTGGAGTCATGGCACTGCAGATCAACTGGGACTGCAACCTGGACAGAGCCGCTTCCCACTGCGTGCCAAAATATTCCTTCCGGCGCCTCGACAACAAGGACTCTGCCCACACCGTCTCACCTGGCTACAACTTCAGGTAATGTGGCTGTGCAGGGCACCTAACATCACTGCAGCTCTGTCTGCCACTGGCAGTTGTGGTTCTGGGCTTTCGATGGTGCCTGGAGAGCACCTAAAGGAAACATGAAGAGCTTTTCTGATGCTGTAAGACAGAGCAGGTGGGATCCTCACTGTGCAAACCACAGCAGGGTGGGGAGGTCAGTGAAGGTCCACTGATTGCTTCAGAGTGTCTGAGTCATGTTTCCATCAGCTTTTGGGTGGCAATGGGACAACTGACTGTTTCAGGGTGTGCTGATAGGGCACAATTTTAGGGGGTTGGGGGTGGGGATGGGAAGCTGAAGCATCTCCTTCACTCTGTTTGGGGGGAAAGCTAACCTGTAAAAGTGACTCTGTTACTTGAAGACCATATCTGCACCAGGAGTATCCTGGCATACACCACCATATACACATTCTGGCCAGTACAGCTAAGTCCAGTGCTTGTAAAACACCAGCACAGAGCCAGCAGCTGGTTGCATCCAGACTTAGAGTGTATTAATAAGGATTGGCTACCTTGCCAAGGTCCTTGCAGGATTCCTGCTCATGAGGAAACAGCTCAGGGCTGTTGTTTCCAGAATCACAAAATTTCACTTAGCACAGAACATCTTTTGGTGGAACTTGGATGAATTTGCTGAGGAGCTGCTGTCATGCAGACAGCACAAGTGTGTGCTGGGAGGTGCCAGGCCTCAGGATCTGAAGTGCTCTTCCTAATTTGAGACCATGGTACAGCCCCTTACCAATCCTTCCTCTTCTCTTCCATCCTCTTCTCTGCTTCCTCCTTGCTTAGCCAACCATGTGGCAGAGTAAGTCTGATCTCACTTATTTGTTCTCATCCCGTTTTCCTGTCGTTTGCCTGCGGTCACCCCGTGCGGGACACGGAGCAGCCTTTGTGTGCCTAGCCAAGCCGCGCTGCTGCTCCCGGCCCTGCCCTCTCGCGGCTGCCTTGTCCCCTGCAGCCGCCTGCCCGCCTCTCTCGTGTAGCTGAATTTCTTCCTATTAGTCCTTCTACTCCCCTGTTAAAGCTACTTTCTCCCCTTCCTATGCCTTGCAAGTTTCCTGATTGTATGGTGCTCACTGTTGTCTTGGATTCACCTGTCTGGGGCTTTTCTCCTACTTGAGCTTGCCTGCATGAAATCTCCATCACTTCAGGCTTTTGTCTGGAAGTACCAATGTTCAGCCCATCCTCTTGGGATGGGGAGCACACTTGGATGTTGCATGATCACATAAGCAACCTCAAAATTTCCAGCTAAGCTCTGACCACCTATGTTTTCTGCAGGTTTGCAAAATACTACAGGGATAGTGATGGCACTGAATCACGGACACTTGTCAAAGCTTATGGCATCCGCTTTGATATCATAGTGTTTGGAAAGGTATGGTGACAGTTCCTGGAGGTCTTGTAGTGAGGGCTTTCACAGATGCTGAAAAGCATACTCAGCCTTGTAACTGTCTTCTAGGCAGGAAAATTTGATGTAATTCCTACCATGATTAACATCGGCTCTGGCTTAGCGCTTTTTGGTGTGGTAAGTGACACTGTCTGCTCTTGGACTCGATTCTGGATTAGCGTCTCACTTCTGAGGATCATTTTCTTACAATCTCCACTACTCTTTCAATCTCCACTAGGCAACAGTGCTGTGTGACATTGTTGTTCTGCATTGCATGAAGAAGAGGTACTACTATCGGGAGAAGAAATACAAATATGTGGAGGATTATGAACTGGTAAGCACCAATGAAGGCAGGGTAAAGGCAAAATTGCTTCCTCCTCTGACTCCACTGAGATTCTGAAACAGGATGTAGAAAGTCCACATCAAATGGGGATTTTGAACCACAGTTCTAAGGAAACTTTTTCTTCGTCAGAGAAGCTAATTTTTACCTCAAAGCTGTTGCAGGGAAGAGCACTAGAAACAAATATTGTCATGTTTCCTGGGCAACCATTCTTGGGAGAGGAAAATATATATTCAATAACTTGTCATGCTCCTACTGCACCTCCTTTTTGGGTTGCAGTCATTGGCATTTGCCTTCCAAGAGCTGTAGAGAACAGCTCTGTTCCCTTCAAATACTCCCTTCTTGGCTTTTGGGGTTCCTATGGCTGTGAAAAAACCCATTCAATGGGTTGGTATTTCTTGAGACCAGTGTGCTGACAGCCACAGTTACAGCTCCCTCCAGGGTCCAAATGATCTGTTTGGCCAATAAAAGGATTTAGTGAGTTGCTTCACTGGTGCTGAGGGTAGGGCTCAGCCCTACAGCCCTGTGCTTGGTGGGAAGTGTGGCTGCAGAGGGCAGATTTCAGAATCAAAACACCTTGTGCCACTGGAAAAGTAAAGTCTGAGTAACAGGAAGTAGCGTGCCTGTTCAAAGGATTTTATGTGAATGCAAGGGGGAGAAAGAAGCGTTTTCTGGCAGAGAGCTCTCATCTCTGATCCTTGCAGGGAGTTGGTGAGACATACGGAACAAATTCCTGAGCTCCTGGTGCTGCAGGACCAACTGCTGCTCTAAACTGCTGCTGGGAGTATTTCTTGACCCTGCCATGAGACCAGCCCCTCTTTGCTGGAAGGAAGTGGGGAACAAAACTGACAAAGGGACCATCTTTACTACCCTTCACTACTTTTGCTGGCTGGAGCCAATCCCCAGGGAGAAGAACTGGGTCTGCTCCTTGTCTGCACTATTTCCAGGTTAATTGCACTAAGCAGAGGGAAAATTGTGCTTTATGCCAGACCTCTGCACTGGCCAAGCCTGGGACAGGGACAGTTCTGACATCATTTTGACAGTCCTCCTATCCTGGAGCTCACTGGTACCAGAGGGCACAGGACAACGGGCACAGGTTCTTCCTCAAGTGAACATGGCCACTGCCAGGTAGTGCCTAACCTTGAGACAGCAGCTCCTCGCTGTTGTAAAGTCAGTTTTCCTTGCCCTGAAGGACTGTGAAGCTTAGCTGAGCCAGTACCTACTATTTAATTGGATCTCCAAGCTCCAGTGGCCACAGACCATGACAAAGCAGTGTCTGCCTCCATTGTGCTGTGATAAATGGCTTACTGGTTACAGAACTTTTTTTTCTGTTTTGTCTTATTTTTATTCTATTACTTTAATAAAATACTACCTTCCCTCAGCCCACTGAAAGTCCTGCAAGCTGGGTTTTGATTGTTCATTTCTCCCCCAGATACCAAGTGTTAGTGGAGGGCTATCAAAGCCAGGGCTCTGTGGGCTTTGCTTCTTGATTGTCTCAGCAGAAGTGCTGCTGCAACTACAGTTGCTCTGCCTTAGTTCTCCCGACACCTTGTCCATGTCTGTTGCATTAAACCCTCTCCAAGGGAAAAGACTTGTAAGTCAGAGGCCAAGGTCTTAGGGTCTTTATCCAAATGCTGGTACCAACTGCTTGGAAGAACAGAACTGTTATTCCCTAGCATACCTCCTGTGCTTTTCACCACCACACCAGCCCTGTGTCTGGGCTGCTGCACTTAATGGGTTTACACAATTTGATTGAAGTGGATTTGTTGGCTTTTATATTCACATGGCCTTGAGCACCTCTAGTGATCACATTGACTGACAAAGTCCAGGTCTTCCCTTTCTCTGAACCTTTTCTAGTGTTACAGAGCCCTGCATCTATTCCATACCTCCAGCATCCTGGCTGCCTTCTTCCAGCAGCACAGTGGGTAAACCACAGCATTATCATTTTGTTTCATTCTTTATGTGCCTGCTGCTGCTGAGCACTAAGTTATGTCCCAACTCAAAGAGTGCCTTTCCAAGAGTCAGTGCTCCACTCTGTTCCTGCGAATGCTCAGTTTGGATTATACAGTGGCTCGAGCTGCTATGGTCTCATCCTAGCCCAAGATCCCCAATAACAGTGGAGTACCCAACTTCACCAACATATGAGAGTGATTTCAGATTCCTCTTCCACCAGCCAAACTCTCACAGCTTGATAAAGACCACTCAAACAGAATAATGGTTCCACTTGATCAAGTAAGTCTGGGTTTGGTTGCATGTCATTTATTTCAACTTGTACAGTGAAGCTTGAACAGCTGTGTGGAAAAACACTTAGTTGTTGGTTTATTCTTTCTTCTTAGGTAATATAATTTAAAAGTGGTAAATACACAGTATTTAAACTTGATACACCTGATAAAGTTAAATGCATAATAAAGGGGTAGGAATGAAACACAAGCCTTGGTCATTAAACAAACAGTATAAAAATCAGCAATAGTTCAGGACCTTAATAAAAAAACAGATCAATTGCCTGATAGGTAAGAGGGGACCACCATGGAAAACTACTCAGACAAGAGGCCTGGTTTCCCCTTAGCACTTTCCTGTGTGCTTTCAGAGCCAAAAAGGCTTAGTACCCAGCAATAAGCCCACAGTCAGCACCGGGCTTGTTTGGAAGGAAGGGAGTTGGGGAAATCAAGCTACAGCCCAGTTCCAAGGCACAAGCAAAATGTTCACTTCACTATAAGGAGAAAGCCAGCGTTACTACTAAGGAACAGCAGCTGGGGAACTGAGCAGGTTTATATACACAGTACAGCTTCTCTAACAGGTCATGCATTTAGAGAGATCTTCCTCACACGGCCACGCTTTATGCTTTCAACAGAGCTGACCAACCAGAAAAATCCACATCACATTTCATTCCAAAATGTGCGTTTGGCTGCAGCCCCACCGGAGCCTGCGCTGAGGGACACTCAGTTTGGAGAGCCTTGGGAAGTGCTGAGCTTTAGCATCCTTCAGAACCAAGCCCGTGCAGGCAGTCAGACACTGATCTGTGGGAGTATCTGAGGCCCAGTGACTGGCTGGGCACTGGGGAGCTGGTACAGCTGTTGAGAAGCTGCATTGCACCTGGCAGACCTGTTTGGTCAATGTAAACTGTCTCACCCGACAAATCACAACCAGGGGTGGGCAGCACAGAGATCTCTACAATGCACCTCTAGCAAACACACCACACACATTACTATGCACTAGCTACAAAGAATTGGATCCCCTAGCTTTTTACTTTTTTTTTTTTTTGGCAGATCAAGTCCATTTGCAGGCGTAGAGAACCAGGCTGCCCACTCACACACATTTCCACAATGAAAAGTCCTATGTAGGAAAGGGGGAGCAGGCAGCTATAGTAGTGCTGGCCCCCAAGTTACCTGTTTGGTTTTCCCATAGCTGAAGCTGCAGGGCTTTGGCATAGCCTCGGACTAAAATGGGAGGAAAACAGTGCATGTCTTATGGCTCCAAACTCCATAGTATTGCTCCTAAATCACCAAATGTCCTCACTGGCTTTGGAGAGAGGCCAGCAGCACAATACTTCCATAATAAATTGCAATTTAGGGGGAACATCGCCTCAAGTGATCAGAAGGTATAAGGGACAGTTTGGGTAGGCATCTGTACCCTTGCTAATGCTGTCCTGGCTTTAACAAAAACCAGTCCTAACCAGGAATTACCGGGCCAGGTCTGACTGCAGGAGGGCCAAGGACCTTGGCATTCTGCTGCTTGTGCTGTCCAGGATAAAGGAAGACAAGGGAACGGTCACTTTCTAAAGGCAGGACATCCATGGCCAGGGTTAACAGGCAGAGATCTTACCATTAATCAAAATACTTGGCAGTCTCCTAGTGCCTTCTTCCTGAGGGCAAAGAATTACACCTTATCAGTCCCTCACAAGCTTGGGAGACTTGAATCCTCCCCCTGTCAGGCACATCAAATGCCTTGTTCAAGGTCACACAACCACATCAGACTGAGAAGGGAAAAAAATCAAGACTTTTTTCCCCCTACTTCCACAGTCCATCCACAAAATGACTGTACTTACCGTGACCCCTTTCCTCAGGCAAACCCTGGCTTCTTGTTCTCCAGCTCTGAGCACAGAGAACTTGGGAAAGTGAGTCTGGACGCCAGAGTCTCTCCCACCATGTGATAGATTATTATTTTGTACAAGCACCACAAATAATCAGAGTAATCTGACTGAAGGTGAAAGAGCTCTTCGTAAGAAACAATCCATTAACTAGATATACACTTAATTTACTAACAAGCCTCTGATCCACAGGCATTCACAAATTACTGGTAACAAACTTGCAAAAAATACATAGCATTGGCCCCAGAATCCAGATTAAGAGTTTGGAAAACAAACGTTTCTTTGAAAATTACTAGCTAATCATTAAGATCTTAAATCCTAAGCAAGCCCTAAATCTATACTTAAAAAACAGCATAAGTTGTATTATTTTTAATTGTAGTAAACCATGTAATGTACATGGAAGTGAAGGATTTTACCCTGAATTTCATATTTTATAATATATCTACCTAGATCAAGTAAAAGATTTAGAAACAAACTGTTAGTGCTTCCTCTGTAGTTTAAAACATTCAGCTAAACACCACCTTTCACGCATACGTCTGCAGCAAAAATAGTTCAAACTGAACTTAAGCCCTTGAATACCTTTTCCTTTCATACACTGAATACCTAACTTACCAAGTCCTGGTCACACCAAGGCCTCTGGAAAGGTGTTAATTACCTGAGGAGGTAATTAACCTCACTTTCTATACGTCCTGAAGATGCTGTTTCATACAACTTGGCTCACAAAGATAGGCATTCTTTAAAAAGCTGAAAAGGTGGGTTTTTGCTTTGTTCCCATGCAGTTAAAAAGGTGTCAATTAAAAACAAACCAGAACGACAAGAAATAGATGCAACAACATTCCTGGTAGGTCGTGAACTCTCAAAAGTGCACATATGTGGTTTTACTGCAGTGTATCCCACTTGGAAGAAGCTTCACCCTTCTGCGTGTGCCCACAGCTATGCGATGGGCATCACACCCTTGGGACGCTGGCATCAGTCCCTGGAAATTATCTGGCATTCAAACCAGCTAAAAGCAGTTCCAAATGCATTTTCCTTTGGCTGCTTTTAGTTTTGTTTTGCAAAGCCCTGCTGCTGCTCACCACGACAGCTCACCTCTCCGCTGTCCGCCAGCACCTCTCCCACCAGAAGTCAGCAGTCCAAGTGATCGGAGATGTTCCATGTTTATGGCAAATAGTCAGATGTCTGATAACATGCTGCTATGTGAGCTCTACATCCAGCATTGTACTGAGATAGCGCCATGTCATGCTGTGTTTGCTGTGGGCTCTGCTCACCTCATCCCCAGGGCACGCTTCGTGACGTGCCCTGGATTGAGTTGCTCGACAGAACCGGGAAGTCCACGTTCATGGAAGAAGTTCCTCCTCTCCCATGTTGGGCAAGTCATTGCATTTCAGATTATCTTCACTGCCTTGTTTCCTGTTTTCAAAGGAAATAAAACAGCTTCTGAACGACTCAGGGAAAGGCAAAGTAGGCAATGAGACACCAGTGTCTGCCCCTTCCCTACCATGGGATTTTTGGGACACTGAGCATGTGTCATCTCTCCCCACGTAACAGGCTGGAAGTGCCATAAAAGGATGTTTTTCATCCCACCAGAAGAGCAGGATATGCCATGTCACAAAAATTCTATAAAGCAGTTACAGATCAGTCACAGGGTGTGTGAATGTCGCAGTCATGGCCCCCACGGAAGTTTTAAAGCCCAGCTGTCCAATTTCTCCTCCAGAGCATTGGGAAAAGCTGCAGATGTCTTTTGGGGCTGAGGTGAGGTGATGACACTTACGGCAGCAGGTTCCCAGAGGAAGACAATGACCGCTCCTCCCTCTTGCTTCCCTCAAATGGGTTCCCAAAGGATCGCTTCCGGATCATTGTTTTAACCAAAATCTGCAAAACCAGAACGTAGTTCATCAGGGTGCTTTCCCTTCACTCAAGAGCAACAGGAACATCCAACTTTCATGCCCACTTAATTAAAAAAAAAAAAAACAACTAGTGAAAACAAGTCAAAGTTCTCAATTAAAAGAACATAAATTAGAAGGAAGCATCTTTTAAAGCCTCCAGCTGCTTACTACAGGGGCTGTATCAGTGTCTGAAGCCCTTGCAGATGAGAGCCACCCCAGGTGTAAGAGGCTGGAAAGGAAACCAAAGCCAAGTCTGGGAGTTTCCCTTCCTCCCCAGAAGTAGGTTTTACTGATTACTGCATCTAGTACCTGCAAATTCCCAGTTCTCCATGATTATCTGGCAGAGTAATTCACTAGAAAGGGAGAGAGGATGGAACTGGCACAATTTTACCTTACTATTCACCTGAAACCAAACTTAAAGGCTGGCCATTTGTCCAGCTTTGGCAGCAAAACACAAAGTTACCCAGCATTGGCGCAAACAGAGACTGGTGTGAGCAGAGAAGTGTCGGGGCTCTTCCCTGGCATCCCCCAGCTTGTTTTGCTGGTGGGAGCAAACAACAAGGTGAACAGTACTGGACCCGGCCTTGGCAGGTGCATCTCTAGAAGCATCATTTGATGTTGCTTCTCATCCCTCTGTGCCTCATTTATCTGCTCATCAGGGCACACAGAGAGCCCTTATAAGAGTGTTTTATGTGAGAGTCAAAGCCACGTGAGTGAATCTCATACTGGAGTGTCAATGCCTGCACTTGGCCGCACAAAGATCAGGCACCAGAGGGCAATTTTGAAGATCAAATGCAAATGTGAAAATACCACATCTGCCTGGAGGCAGTGTGTTATTTACAAGTCAAAGAAGTGCAGTAAAACCTCATTTGCCCTGAGTTGTGCTAAACACATGTGGATTTCAAGAGGGCTGGGAGCATTTAGCCCACTGATCAAGTCCCCTCTGAACAGGAAAAAGGGGGAAAAACCCCTCATCAATGGTGATCTCTTTAGAGCAACATCTGATCTTGCAGCCTGAGCAGCACAGGGCACATTTGCGTATTCACACATTTCCGGTCAGTGAGATTTCTGCATGGTACTCAAAAGGGAGGGAGCTCCAGAAATGGGGCCAGATATGGGCACAGCTATGAGATGAAAAAGGGGCTTTAAAGGTAACCTCTTCAAAAAAATCACAGCCTGAGTGCCTACAGGCAGATAACACCACGCCAGGAAACTGAATGGTCGCTCGCTGTTCCTCCTAACACAAGGGCTGGCAGCACCCAAAGAAATCATTAGGTTCAAAACCACAAAAGATTTCACTTTCCACACAAGACAGGGTTACAATGTGGTTCTCACCACCACAGTGGGTTGCAGAGAATAAAAATATGAGCTTGAAAAGAGATGAGATGAAGTCACCAAGAATAGCTCCTGGCGGGGGCTGATGCACATAGTGGCCCAGATAAAATCTCCATCCTGGGAAGCTCCCACAGCCCCTACAGCTGGACAGGCAGAACAGGAGCTGCTTGTGCCTGGCCAAAACACCTGCTCCTGCACAGGCAGGTTCTGGACCAGATGCTCTTTTGCCCTGAGCCAGTACAGTGATATTTGGGCAGCCAGCTCAAGCGTGGAAACCAGCAACCCACTGACAGTTACCTTTGGAACTGCTCTAAAATATTCCCCTGCACTGTGGGGTACGGCCACGTCCAACGAGCTGCTGAGACCCTGAGATACTGAAGTGCCTTGCAGCACTTGTTCCTGAGAGAGGGAAGGTCTTTGCTCTAATCCTGCCCAATGCTTTTGCCCTTCAGCAGCGAACTCCAGCTGCTCAGGACCACCCTGACAGGCCCCATGGGCCCTGCTGTGCATCTACAGACCATCAACTCCTTCCTACTCACCACGGTGGCCAGGCTGGGGATGTGCTTGACTGAATTCTCCACCTCCTCCTCCGTCACCTCGACGAGGGTGCAGTTCTCATCCTCCGTGGGCAGCAGCTCTGCTCCGTTCTTGGTGACCCAAGGGTGCAACTTCAATTAATAACACAGCCTGTCAGGAACGATTTCCTCTTTTTCATAACTCAAACAACACAAGCCTGGCAAACGCATCTCCTTGTCCAAGCTATGGCCCCTACAAGCTCCTGAAACACCAGGGAGCAGGGCAGGGATGTGCCATCTCACTGGTGAGCCAGCTCACCCTGGCACCACCAGGAACAGCACAGCCCGGAGCAGAAAATGCCATGGTGCAGCTCATCCAGAGACAGTGCTGGCCCCAGCCCCATAACCTTGGTGACCTACAGCACTGGGATCTCTGGGCTTTAGGGAAGGAGACCTGTCATCATCTTACAGATGAAACAGCACCAAGCAGCAGGAGATATTTATTCCAGTCCACACATTTGAGCAGCAGTGATGGGGAGACCCACTGAGCCCTCATCCTGGACTTGGATTAATCCGTGACTGAAGGCAGAACCTCCTTGCCCACACACCTGGTGACTTGGACAGCTGCAGGAGGAGCACAAAATGGTTCAGCAATTCCCCCGCAATCCTTTCCCCCTACCTTGGTCTCCATTCTCTCAGCTTCTCGCCCCTTCCAGGCTCCCGCAGGGGCGAAGGACCAGAAATCTCCTGCGAAAGGCTGTTGCACAGTACTTTCCTGGTAGCAGAGGAAATACTGTACTCAGGGGATTTCCTTTTGCCTGTGACTTCTATAGGCACCAAAGGTCCCAAAGCTGAGCAGGTCCCGGAGCAGGGGAAGGAGCTGGGACTTACCTGCCCAGGGGCCCTGGGCACAGGGAGGGGACCTAGCCTGGCGCGATCAAACTGACTCCCAAAAAAAGCCTAGCAAGGAGAACCCAATGGAAGTGAAGCCACAGCCAGCACCAGGAAGTTGGGTCAGTACCTTGATTTCTGGGACCGAAATCCTAGATTCAGGATTTTTATCCAACATCCGTGTAATCAAATCCTTCAAGAAGTCTGTAACTTCTGGCCTGTGGAAAGAAGAAGGGAGAGATGAGATGGGGAAAGGGATGGATGTCTCTGTTCTTCACCTCAATGCCAGCCACTGTGGGCCTTCCTGGGCAGAGGGGCTGGACTCCAGCCCCAGCAGGGATGCAGCTCTGGGTCCTCGTACACCCCCTCCTCTCCAAACCCCCAGCAAAAGCAAAATGTCCCCTTTTGAGGCAATATGAAGTGTAATCCCTCATGTACAGGGCAAGGAGAGGCCAACTCAAAGCTGGAGTTTTGCAAAACCACAGTAGAGCAGGGCCAGCCCTACCCAGGCAGTGCTTGAGAAACAGCTCAAATGAACTGTAAAATAAGGATTGATGGGTTGTTTTTGTTTTTGAGTACTTACTGGTCTGGGAACTCCAACGTTTGGGTCTTGATTTTATTGTGTAAACTCAAGATCCTTTCATCCATAAAAGGGCACTACCACGAAGAAAAAGAGCAATGAGGAAAGCAACAATCTCTGTTAAAAGGCAGCAGTGGACAGCCAGAGGAGCATCCGGATCTCATAGGGTTTGAAGGAGAGCAAAGATCCAGTTAAAAGGAAATTCCAGAAGATTTTCTATTACATCAATGTCTACTTTTAAACGCAATGAAAAAGATATTTAACCAATAATTACCAATTGCTACAAGAGCTCCTTTCCTAAAAAATCTGCCCAGGCATAGAATTTTTTCCACTGGGAAAGAGAAACAACCTCTTTGGCTGCACTTATCCTAGGGACAGGCAAAGATTTCCCATTTCCATGCACACATCCTCATCTCCACTCAGCTCAAACAGGGACACAGGGTGCCAATCCCACTGCTTATCTGGAACATGGGAGGCAGAAACCAACCCCCCAAAGACCAACAGCACTGAAAAATCCATCTCATTACCTGCCCAAATACGAAGCAGTACAGAGTGATCCCCATGGCCCAGACATCCAAAGCCTGCAGAGTGAAGAAAGCGAAGTTAAATCTACAAGACTTCTGTGTGTGCAAGGTTAGTCCAAGACCCTTCAAATTGCTATTAAATACCTTTCCAGAGAAGATTTTCCTGGTTTCTGAGAGAGTCTCTGGAGCCATGAAGGCAGGAGTGCCCACTGTGTTGGTTAAGAGAGCATCAGCTCCCTTGAACTCGTTGCTCACTCCGAAGTCAGCGATCTTGACATGCCCATCTTCCCCCACGAGGAGGTTGGAAGGTTTAATATCCCGATGGATTATCTTCTGATAGTGCACTGCAGCCAAAGGGACAACGAGCAGTGCAGCAGCAGCACTGGTCTGCTGGTCTGCCCCACAAGGGCCTAAGTCTTTCTACTAATGCCATGAACAGTGCCAGCTTTAAAAAACCCTGTGCAGCATGAGCCACCAGAAGCAGCACCATACACCAGCAGAAAGGCCAGTTCTTTGGTTTAGAAAAAAAACAAAAATAAGAAATCCCATCATTTTTGCAGAGACACTTACAGTATTCAATGCCTTTGATCAGGTCCTGGAAGTAGAAGCGAGCCTGGTCCTCGCTGAGAGGTTTCAAGGTTGGGATTTCCATCACAGGGCTGCAAAGGCAACAGAGAATGGAGTTCATTCCCCACCTGGATGTGCTGAAACAGGGCCTGAAGGCTTTGTCACTGGCTGGTGACAGCACACAACCCCAAACACAGGCACATACAGGGTGTACTCAGCTGTAACCAGGCTGGGGAGATGCCACTCAAACCTCAAGCCCCACCATGAACCTCCCCATCACCTCTGCACCCCATGCCCACCCTGTATGGCCAAGCTCTGCCACCCACAAACCCATCTCATGTTCAGATGTTAGTAGGATTAAATCTGGAATTCAGTACTCACCCCTGCTTCACCAGTTCAAACACTGCAACACAAAAGAGAAGGTGATTACAGATCACTTACAGGGTACAGCTCCTGTGAGCACGGTCTTAGCACAAAAGCAATTATTTTAATGACAAAAATTCTAAAAATAAGATGTTATTTTTAAAAAGGAGATGCTGTCTTATGCAAGGCACATGGCATTTGGGTTGCTCCCATTTTCAGTTAAGGGGATGCTGCCAACTACCTTCTCAGTGCTGCAGCTTCAGCATCATGAAGTGCCCTCCATGGCACACAAAACCCCTTGGTTTGCCACCAAAAAGGCCAAGCCCACACCCAGAGCAAACTTCAGCACTTGGCCATGAAGGCATTGCACACTCCCTGCTAGTACAGGCTGAACATGAATGATGCAAAAGAAATGCCTTCTCCAAGAGTTGTGTATTTATATCAAGCAAACAACTGCAGTCTGCCAGGCAGGTTGGGATGTGGCTCATTTCTACCTTGGATAATTAATTTGTGCCTTTTTCCTGAAGCCAAAGAAATAAAACTCCTTTCTATCAGCCCAGCTTCAAAGCTGAGAACATCAGCACTAGTGCCTCTCATGGCAAAGCATGCCCTGGTGTCGAATTTACGCCAATAAAGTGCTATAAAGCACTCTTGTCTCTGTTCACAACGCAGACTGCATCCTCTAGCACATCCAGGCTACACCCACAGTGAAGGAGAGACACAACCCTGCCCACAGCCACTCCAAAACACAGCAGAAACCTTTTGCCCCTTCCCTCTGACACCCCAGGGCAGTAGTGGGCAGTTACCCATGTACAGGTGATCCTCACTGGGGTCATCCAGGACCTGCCAAAGGAAGAAAAAAGGCAATTAAACAGCACCAAGAAAACCTTGGAAATTAAACATTGTGATATTTTGTTTAGCAGCCATCTCAGTTCTGCACCATCTGCACCATCAGCACGGTCTGCTCATCTCTGAGCTTCTACCCACAAGAGTAGGGAAAAAAAGAGGACAGAAATGTAGCTGTACTTCAAGGAAGCAAATATTTAAAACACACAGGAAGCATCATCTGAGTCATGAGCCAAATAAACTCCAGCCTGCACATCCTTAGTTCTTGATTTTTGGACTGTTTCATACAGGCAAGTGGGTGGAGGGCAAGGCAGCTGCACGGTTGAACCCACAGAAACACCAGTTCTTCCCCAAACCTGTTTCCTCCACAGAAGCAACATCTTTCTGTGTTTTCCTTTCTGGGCAGGGGAGAAAAAATCTTTTGGGAGGTGAGAATAAAAAACCTTCTAAACCAAGGGAAACACAATTCTCCTAAAGGCAGGACTTGCCCTTGCCATGCCAGCCCTTCTGGGGTCACTCCCCTTCACCCAAGACAAGGTGCAACCCATTGCTGCAGCATCCAGGCTCTGTCACGCTCAAGGAAGAGTTTTGGGAAGAGGCCAGCGCTTACCTCCACCAGCTTCACCACGTTGGGGTGGTCCAGCTTCTTCAGGATGGCAATCTCCTGGTAGACCTGTTCAATGGGTCCTCTGGGCTGCAGGCAGCCCTCGGAAGCAGCTTTGGCCCCGCGGGGCGGTGGGCGGCCTGTGGGAAAGGCAGAGATGCATCCAGTCAGGAACAATCCCCCAAGATTCCCAAAACATCCCCCACCCAAAAGGTTTTGTGCCACTTACGGGGGAAGCCTGCCTGTCTCATCAGCTTCTTTTTTGAGAGAACCTTCATTGCCTGCAAGAGGGGAATACATGTGGAATTTGGGGCAAGTCAGTGGTAAAATGTGTCTGGTGGGATGGAGCAGGGAGTCAGTAGAGGGATCCATCCCCATCCCACCTGCCTTGCTGTAGGCTCTGGGGCTGTGTGCTACTCACATAGTAGGTGTTATCATCCTCGTTGTAGGCCAGCTTCACCACCCCATAGGAGCCCTGGAGAGGGGCACAGCCATGGGGCACCAGTTAGGGACAATCCAAAAAACCCACATCACCAAACCAGACTCTGGGCTCCTCCACAAACCCACCCTCACTGGGATCACAGCGCTGGTGGGTGATGGTGGGAGGAGCAGGGGGGTGTACAGTCTGACATCACACTGACAGCAAAGAGAAGCTTCAAATGCCCCATTGTGTGGGAGGAAGGAGGAAGGGGGAAAATTAATAATAATTTAAAAAATACACAATTCAATTGGCACCACTGAGAATAGACCAGCGAGCAGCAAAGAGTTGCTGTGGGGAGTGGCTGGACCTGCCACCTCCCTAACTGGAAGGTGGAAGTGATCTCAACACCCTCCCATCCCAGAACCCTTCATCCCACCCCAAACCCAATATTCACCTTCCCGATTTCATCCTTCAGCTTGTACTGGTTGAGCTGCACACAGTCCTGCGGGGAGAAAGCAGGGAAGTTTGATAGGAGACACAAAACCACTCGAGTTTGCTCTTTTCCTTTTAAATCTCCA
Source organism: Entomyzon cyanotis (assembly GCA_024500445.1). Classification (NCBI taxonomy): domain Eukaryota; kingdom Metazoa; phylum Chordata; class Aves; order Passeriformes; family Meliphagidae; genus Entomyzon; species Entomyzon cyanotis. The sequence continues at coordinate 2,766,641 of JAKEPQ010000852.1, forward strand.
GCAAAACTTTATCTGCAAACTCAAGCCCCGTCCTGCTCTGCCCGAGCACCCACGTGGGGCTGGGCAGCTTTGATTCATGAGCCACAAAAGCCACCCACCAAGCCACACACTGGTGTGTTTATAAATGGCTAATTGCAAACATTAACGGCTGGGCAGGCGATCCTGTCCTGTCCACTCACGTGGAACGAGAGCGACGGACCGGGAGAGCCCCGGGGAGTTTAACACTGGCGACCTGGCGCCAAGTAATTTTATTTCTTCTGGGCAAAGCAGCCACGTGCTGCCTGTTTTCTGTCAGGCTGGGGGCAGGCAGGGCTGTTTTCTCTTTAGATCTCAGTGACCTTCTCTGTTTCTTTATTTTTAAGGAGTAAAGAAAGAAACTTGTGGCACACTTCTGGCTTCCACCAAAGACAGCCGTGAGAGCTGGTGGCATCAGCAAAAGGCACAAAAAACGGTGAGTTGGAGTCTCACCTCCCTGAGGGCTGTCCACATGGCCCAGGATGTCCCACTGCCTGCAGACGTGCTATGGCGGTTTATCCCAAAAAAAATCAAGCGAGAAGAAATGCCACAGTGGGGAAATCCACGCAGATGGGGGCAGGAGAACCGCGGGAGCAGCATTCATCCCCCTCACCTGTAATGTTCATCCCCCTCACCTGAAATCCAGTGATGGACACGCGGTTGGACTCCACCGTCGGCCGCCGTGGCAGCCGTGGGGAGGAGTGCGGGGATGTCACCGGGGAGTAGGGGGAGGGACGGGTAGATAAAGCGTTCGTTGGCGCCGTCGCCGTTCCCGGGCGAGCGGGCAGGCTGCGGCCGCTCCTGCAGGGACAGCTTGCGGCCGGACAGGTGCAGCTTCCGGCCATCCCTGAAGCCCTCGCTGCCAGGCACGTCCATCTCCTCCTCGCTCACGCTCCCCGTGGCGTCGTGCTCGGTCACCACGATGAGCGAGGCCATGCTGGGGTGGCCCCTCAGCGCCGGGGGGTCCCGCAGCTCCGCGGGGGCTCGGCGGCCGCAGCCTCCGGCACGGCAGAGGAGCCGCGGGGCGGGCGAGCTGCTGGGGACACGTGGCAGCGTGGAGGGACCAACAGCCTCATCCTGGCCATGCTGCGGTGGGGAGATGTGCCTGCAAATACAGGGTGGGTCAGACAGGCTCTCTGGAAAGCGGGATTTCCTGCCGCTGGTTGCTGCACTACAGATTGATTTATTAATTACATACAGAATGCTAAAGCCAAGGGCAGCGGAGCAGGAGGATGCACAATCACCCTGCCATGAGACAGACCCCAGGCCAGAGCCAGCCTCAACCCCAGGGCTGCCACCACTGCTCCTTCCACCCTTTTCATCTGAATACCTCCAGGGAATAACAACTCCATTATCTCCATTATGGAAATACCCCAAAGGGGTTGTTTTAAAGGGCAGGTTCCAAACAAAGTAGTTCAGGGGCACAGGGACCCACTTACCAAGTGTGGGGTGCAGGACCAGCTCCCTGGCTCACTGCTTCATCCCACAGCCCATCATTGCCAGCGACTTCTCTTCCTCTTCCTATGGCCTTCTGTGCAAAACTCAGGTCCCCAAACCTTGAGATAAATGAGAAAACTGTTAGCAACAAAGAATTTTTTTATAATCTAGTAATTAAGTGATAATTTAAAAAGAGGAGAAAATTATGTTAATTAACACGTGCCAGGCACCCCACAGCACCTGGGACCGTTCAATGGTTCGTTGGCTGTAAACCGTCATTCTTCCCTGCCCCAACACTGGTGCTGTTTTTAATTTCTGGGTTAACAAGTTGCCACAGAAAGAAGCGAAAAAAATATCCTGAAACAACCAGCCCAGAAGCAGGAACAGGGTTTGAGGCGTTTTTCTGCCTGGTTCCCACACCTCGACGAGGCGGCCGGTTAAAATTAGCTCCACTCATCTCCATTGAAGTTTCCATGCTGCACCCGCAGCACAACCACTCTGAATCAGCCCAGCAGAAATTATGGGTCAAGTACAGAAATCAAATCGTCTCCCCCGTCCTCGAGGCTTCACAATGGCCTAATTGCTGTTTTCAACACTGATCTATAAACCGGAGCTTTTGTGCCCAAGTGGGATCGGCCCGGAGCTGAAGCCAACGCGGCATCGCTCGCTGCTCCGAGGCACAGAGAAGCGCAGGGATGGGGAGGCTATAAATAAGCACACGAACAGCAACAAGGACAAACTATTCCAGAAACGCTGGGTTTTGTGGGGCTGAATCTGCTCCTGGATAGGGCTTTGCTGGATGAGAGAGCTGGGAGCCACCAGCCAAGTCAAATTCCCCCGGTGATGCTGGCAGCCCAGAGCAGAGTGTTTTAATGCACTCCCAAATGGATTAAAACAAACAGGCAGCCCCCCCTGTTCATCCCCAATCCGCAGAGATGCATCTCAAGGCCATTTGCCTGGCTTGCTTTGGGCACCCCTCCAGTGGGCACATATAAATAGCTGCCCTGAAGCCGGAGCCGATCCGGAATGCTGTGCCCTCTACCCTCACCGTGTGCTGCAGCCACACCAAAAAAGGCAGCTCATCGGGGCAGCCTTGGGATGAAACCACCTCAGGAATATCGCTGGTAGCAATCCCAGTCCCCAGCGGTGCCACAGCATGGCTGGAGATCCCATCCTGCCCCCAGAGCATCACCTGCATCCCGATTTCCAAGGGTTCCTGATAAACTTTGCCAGACTTGAGCAAAATTGAATTATGAAGCCTCAGTCACACTTTGAGAGCTGAGCATGTCCTGGCTGGCGGGAGTTAATTGGCTTGACCAGGATAAACATATCAAGTCTGATTAATTCAAGCAGGCTTCCCCAGGCTCTGTAAACTAAAAGTCAGCCAAGCCCCCTTGTAACATCGGCTGGAGTGGGAAATCAGAGGGGTTTTCCCTCTGCATGTGTGAGGATGGGGGGTCTTCAGGAATTGCCCTGTGAGATGACACCTTCCCTGAGAGAAACCCAAAAGTGGGGTCACACTGTTGAACACAGCCCTGTTTTCTTTAATAAGCCCATGAGGAGGCTGAGGAGGAGGAAGAGGAGGTGGGGAACAGCTGTATTCCCAGCAAGAGAGAAAAGTAAAATAGCTGAAACGAGGGCAATAATCCCAAGAGAGAAAATACAGCCTGGGGGCTTTAGCTTCACCAACCCATCCGAACCCTTGCTTGGGGAAAAGCAGCACATTCTGGTATGAACTCCAGCAGATCCTTATGTAAAAGGGAGCAGCACATGCCCACAAAATCCTCAGGAAATATAACAGCCTGTTGTATAGGAATGATTTATCGGCACAGCTTTTGGCTGCAATCCATATATAACCCATAGCGGCTGCAGCAGGATTATCGAAGCAATCAGTCTCGCATCTAATTCAGCAAGGAGAGGGATATTAAAATGAAAAGAGGTCTGTGAAACCCTGGCAGCAGCTCTCCCTCTCTCAGCGTCCACGTGGCTTAAGTGGGAGCGAATGGGAGTGGAATCAGCCCCCGCGAGGGTGAGGGATTTTCACAGCCCCCTCGGGCCGCCCCAGCTCTGCTGAGAGCGCGTGGGCCCTGCTGGATGCAGCCACCTCCAGAGGGGACCACACCGACCCATTCTAGGGGAGTGCAGAGCGTGACACCTTGCAGCCAGCACCGGCTGCACAGATTTAAATCAGACAACAGGATGCATCAGCCTGCCCTTCCCTTCCCAGAACTGTTTCTCTACCCCCATGCAGGGGCTGCACACTCGCCTTCCCCACATGTGCTTCCCTGTGGCAAGGCCAGACACAGTGTCAGGATCAGACCCTCCCAAGGGAGTAAGACTTGGTGGCAGCTCGGCAGTGACTCCTCCATCCATCCTTCCGCGGGGGTCAGCTCACAAACCACAAATTAAGCTGTTTATAACAAAACTGAACTCAAAACACTGAAACCAGGGCTGATTTTACTCGCAGAGATTCTCCGCTGCTACTGCTGAAGGTTGGTTAAAAGCCAAGCAGGGCCAGCCTGGGGCAGTTATTGGTCTCCCTGAGCAGACTCCAGTGGCTATTTTGCTTTCCCCGGTCACGGTCAGCGGTGGAAGTGCCCGTGCCAAGAGTGGTGTCATCTGCAGCAATGGGGGCATCGATCACAGTTTCCCTTCCTACGGGTGAGCGCAGACCTTGCCAGAAATATATTAGTCACTGTAGTATACAAAGACCATATGCATCCCCCACCTGACTCTTAATGGGAAAAAAATCTCTCAGCAGCTTCTCTAGAAGTCAGAGGACAACCAAATTTATGAGATACTGGAAACAGGCACCCATGCCCCATCTAGGACAGATCCCTGTGCCCAAGCAGCAAAGGTTTTCATTGCCCCTGGAGCAAATGGAAGAGCCTCCTGCACTGCCTGGCCCAGCCAACACAGAGTGGAAAGAACTGGGGAAAAAATGCAAAGCCAGGCTTGTAGTGGCACAAAACCCAGCAGCAGGTTTCAATAGGTCTCACAAAAATATCTTTATCAAGTTTTTAAAATAATTTTGAAGATACTGCTTAATACTGCTGAAGCAATAAATTATGAGCATCCCAAAAGAGCATAAGCTCCAGAGATGGTGTTGATCATGGACCAGGATGAGCCCAGAGCATCCCCATCACCTTGTTCAGCACTGCCAAGTGACTCCCAGCTTTCCTGGAACCATCAGCTCCAGCCCACGACGCCCACAAGAGAGGAAACGAGAGCAGCTCTGCACTTTGTGGACGCCACTTAAAAGATATTAAGGCCAAGTTGAAAGCAAAGGTTCCTCCAAATTACCTCCCCAAGCTGCTAACAGCCTTCCCCCGGAACAGCGCTGATCCATCAGAGACCCCTCACAGCACACTCAGGTATGGGCTTTCGGGGTTTGTTGGCTGTTTTTCCCAATAGAAATTGCTCATGAAGAGGGGCCAGGAGGTCAGGGCTCCTCATGGGAGAGGGGCTGTCTCTCTGGTTGCGGGCCATGAATGCAGCTCCGGTGCCTGCAGCCACCACACATCCTCTCCCCAGCACGGTCCCCCTGGCCCTGAGGACAAGCTGGTCCTGTCCCCAGGGGTGGTTTCTGCCCCTGCAGCATTGCAGTCAGCCCACAGCTCCATCACACCGGCTTCCTGTGGTCATCTCACTTCTGCTCTTGGTCTTGACTGTTACCTTCATGCTCCTGATGCTCTGTGCCGTGCACGTGGCTGCAGGGCTGCATCCCACCTCCTAACCACGCTCTGTCACTCGCAGCAACCCAACCTGTGGCTCCTAATGAGACCCGTCCCCTGTACACAGTCACTCCACCAGCTCCATCCCCTTCATCTTTTCCTGGCCCCTCACTTGCCCCTTGACCTTAAAATCCCCCTCTTTCCCCATGGTCTATCTAACCCTGGTACCCCTCATCCCGGCCCTAAACCCCCGGGCAGGAGCCCCACGGGGTCTGTGGCACACGCGGTGTGGCCACCCGGTGTCATCGCCGCTCCCGGGTGCCGCCAGCCCGCCGGGTCCCGCCGCACGTGTCGGGGCGAGCGGCAGCGGGATGTCCGCGGGGCCCGGGCGGCCACGGCGCAGCTCCCCGGAGCGGCATGGGGAAATGACAGCAGCGAGCCCGCACCGCCCGGGTGCCCGCACAGGCCGGCCGGGAGAGAGCCCACTCCGAGGGCGATGCCGTTCGCCGCTCGCAGGGAAGCCCCAGCCCCGCTCCATCCCCGCTGCATCCCGCTCCATCCCCGGCCCGGCCGCCCCCGCCCGCCCGCTCCCTCCGGGCGCGGCTTTGTCTCCGCCACGGCGGGCGCATCCCCCGCCCGGGCCCGCCCGGCCTCCCCGCCCGCTCCGGCAGCACCGACCTGGCGGGGAGCGACCCCGGGACCCCGCAGCCCCCGCAGCCCCGCCGCGCTGGGCCGGAGCGCGGCTGCCCGGCGCCGCCTTCGCTTTCGGTTCCGCTCCGGCGGCGGCAGCGAGGGAAGGAGGGAGGGAAGAAGGGAGGGAGCGATAGAAGGAGGGAGGGAGGGAGAGAGGGAGGCCCCGCTCCGCCCCGGGGAAGGGCAGGTTTCCCCTAGGGCAGCCGCATCCTGCCCGCCCGCCCCCTGTAAGCCGCTCTTGGGGTGTGTTTTGTTCTTTTGTTTGTTCATAGTTTTTTCCCCCAGTGTTTTATTCCCCCGCGGGCCGCGCGGCCCCGCGTCACCTCCCCGCGGGATGCAGCGCGGAGCCCCGGCCGGTCCCGCTGCCGCCGAGCCCCGCTGCGGGCTCCCCGCGTCCTCCTCGGAGCGACACGAGCCTCGGCGTCCCCAGCGCCGCTTCCTCCCGCTGCCCCTGTGCAAACACTGGGGTTCCCAGCGTCAGCTCGGCTGGGGGCAAATCGGGTTACCTGCGCCAGCTCCCCCGGACCTTCGCTGAGCGATTGCCCAAATCATCACCTAAAGGGGAGGTTTGGAAACCAGTTGTTCGGCAATGTCACAGAGGCCACCACCAAACAGTTCCCACCCAAGCTGGCAGCTCTGTAGCGCTGAGACAGAGTTCACGGGCACGGCCTTTAACACCCCGGCTGGCACCATCCTCGGTAAACATACCCCTTTCTTTGTCCATTATGTGGGGTTTGTTTGTGTTTCCATCCAGCACCATTTCTGCACCAAGCTCACCCGCGGTTTTCTTTCGCGATGTTACAGCTTCAGCCTTGAGCAGATGCAAATGCCACAGCTGGCCAAACCCTCTTCCTTATTTTGCTTCAAGACTCATTTGTGGGCACGACTTTGACACCGTAGAGCTCCCCAGAGCAGAGCCAGGCCTCCGTGCCAGCTCTGTGGATAAACACTGTATTTCCGACCAGGAAAAAAAAAAATCAGATTTATGCACTTACTGTAACGTGGTCGGTGCTCCAAACATTTTAAGGATTAAACTCCTCGATGTTGCTTAAAACACAGCCGAGCCACTACTGGCGTTAAAACAGTCACTGTTTTAAGATCAAGGCCCTGATGATCTGCCAACAGCCCCGATGCAGCACTAATTAACGGGATGTGTAAACTGACACCGGACTATCCTTGTCTCAACCACACCTTCATGCTTCTCTCTTCCTCCTTACCTGGCAGGGCTCCAGCAGAACCAGGTTTAGGTCTGGTCTGGCTTTCTCATTGCTTACAATGCCACCGTTAAATCTACTGCTTCCAGGCAGGGTATCTCCTGGTGTTTACTGATGTTCAGCTTTTATGTAGTCACCAGGTGACTGGCACCCACAAAAGGTTTACACTCACAGAAGTGCAGTCCCATCTGCCCTCAAATCCCACACTATAGCCAAAATGAAATTTTCTTTCAAAATTAGGATCTCATTGCTAGCAGTCAATGCCAGCACATCAGATATTCAGTTAGAGAATGGTTGGGTTAGAAGGGACTTCAACGACTATCTCATGCGCAGAGACACCTTCTGCCATCCCAGGCTGCTCCAATCCTCATCCAGCCTGGCTTTGGACACTTCCAGGGATGGGGCAGCCACAGCTTCTCTGGGCAGCCTGTGCCAGGGCCTCACCACCCTCACAGGAGAGAATTTTCCCAGCTTTACCATCTAACCCTGTCCTCTGTCAGTGTGAAGCCATTCCCCCTTGTCCTGTCACTCCAGGCCCTTGTCCCAGTTCCCTCTCCAGATTTCTTGGAGGCCCCTTCAGTCAGGTGTGATCTCCATCTATTAACCCACAAAAGCAGAGCAGGTGAATGATACACAGTGCTGAGGGGAGAACACACACAATAAAATCATTTCAGTGGAGCTGGGGCTTTTGTTTCCCACTCTTCACTCTCCTCATCCCCCCTCTGCACAAGGACACATGGAACAACAGTGCCAGGACTTTGCACCGTTACACCTCTCTGACTGAACCCTGGTTTCTTCCCTTCTGCCAGCACCATCTGTTTCTACAGCGTGAACAGCAACTGCAGACAGGTTAAAAGCAACAACACGTTTTAAATGACACTCCCCCTTCCATACCACTTAAAAAGAGCACAAAGGATCTTTGCCTACATTTTCCAGTATTTCTTGTACCCCAGCGTTCATAAAGCCTGCATTGATTCTGGAAATGTCACTACTAAGAACAGAACACTGTTTCATCGTGACTGCACTACTCCCCTCAGTGTGCTTGTAACACAGTCGAGAGGGTCTTTTCTCTTTTTTCCATATTCATTTTTTAATTTCAAGTACAGAATAAAACTGAAATGGGTGGAAAACTGTGTTACAAAACATAATTTTGTTCAAGAGCAGACTATGATTTATTGGCAGTTATTCTGAACAGGGACATCTGAATACAACAAAAAGACATTTGTAAAAAAAAAAACCAAAACAAAGCAGGAAAACAAACAAATCTCATCTTTAAATGCATCACTTGAAGGCGTTGATTAAGGGGACACCATGTGCTGGCAGTTCCTGGTGCAACTGACGGAACAACATGGCACATTTGTTCCTTTCCTGGGTCTTGCCGAGGGTGTGGAACAGCCGGGCTTGGAAGTAGAGAACGTCTCTGAGCTGCTCTTTGCAGTCCACTTTGGCAAAGTAAGTCTTGGCTTCATTTAGATTCAAGATAGCAGATTCCAAAGCTGTGGGGAAAAAGGGGGACAGTCATATTTAAGAAAATACCGCAGTAACAACTCCAAGCAAGGCAGCTCAAGTCGAAGGAGCCCAATTATAAATTCCTCAGCTTTTCAAAACCATTTGTGTCTTAGCAACATGGTCTCTCAGCTAGTTTCTATTATTCAGCCTTTGCTGCAAAATACGTGTGTGAAAGTATGCAGATAAACAATGTTCCATTATAAAACGTCCATTGGTAATTCCAAATTAATTTTGTATCCAATAACCAGGTAACACACTCTGGTGTAGCAGGATTCCAGTACAGACACTGGTTTGCACTTCTGAGCACAGTTTCAGAGAGAATTACTCGTCACACTACCTTCAATCTTCTTTTGTGGAGTGTAGGAAGCTGCAGAAGCCACCTGACATTTGGCCACCAGGAACATGGCACAGCCTTTGTCCAGAACAGCTCCGTGGGCCAGGATAGGTTCTATTGCCATGTGCAGGATATTCAGGGCTTGCTCAGGAATGCCAAGGATCAGCTGAAAGAGAAACACTTGCTGGTCTCACACTGGAGTCCACTGGTATGAGCAGCTTCTTCAGGGAACACCAACATAAGCCATGTCTGTTTCTAACAACATGATGTAACGCACTATTTTTTTTTTCAGCTTTTTCCCCACAATTTTCATCTAAATCAAAACTTGTCTCTAGAAATGAGCTGCTCTCTGAAATGGTTGGGAATGGCTTCTCCACTCAGTCAGTGCTGCCAGCCATGTCTCTCAGAATAAACAATATAACTGAACTCATTACCAACATCATTTTTGATACACAAGCCAACCTGTGTAGGAAGCCAAAATACTAGCATAAAAAATAACTGAAGACATCAAGACAGGGCAATTTTATTCTGCTTAATTATATACAATAACTATACATTTTAGTGATGCACATGAAACTTGACTTTTATTAACTTCCTCAAAAGCTTTCACATTCAGAGTGTGCTTCTTCAGAATCAATAATTTAATTCCAACAAGGTTGTGTTCTTAAATCTCACAGGAGTAAAAACAGCATTCAGATGCCCAGAATAAATGTTGCCCTGCAGCCCTGTGAAAACACAAATCAGACCTACCTGGGAGAAAGCCAAGTTCAGCACAGTTTCAGAAGCCAAGTACTGCAGGCTGTATTCCCGAGCGAGGGCCAGAGCCTGGAGCAGCACTGGCAGCGCTATGGTGTGACACGAGGATCTCCAGTACAGCTCTGCTATGGACAGCAGCACACTAACCAAAGAGGGGCAAACAGTTACAGACCTTTACTCTGCATGAAAAATGTCCATTTGTTTCCCAAGGAATTATTCCATCCGTAATGGTTTTATTATGAATTACGCTGCTGCTTATACAATAAATTTAAATTACACCCTTAAGAGGAAATGCCACAGACGTACAAAAGATTAAATAATTATTTATCTGCTCTGAAGATTTACACCAAGGTAGAACTACACCCACACACATTCCCATTCCCTATTTATTTTAGATGCAGTGTTTCCTTCTTCAATGATTCTTCATGGAACTTTAAGTTTACCGCCTTTTAGTTTACATCTTAAAAATAACTAGGTTTCAATGCCATGATATTTTGAGGATTCCTCCATAGCATGATTAATAATTGAAATGACTTTGTAATCTCAGAATCACAGCAGGTAATCTGAAGACTAGTGAAGTCTGAACACAGACAAATTGAAATGGCTGATTCTAATCACTGCAAAGTGGCTTTAATACTGTGAAAATGAAACATTCTTACCTAATCACCATCTCGGTGTTCTTGATTTTCTGGCAGTGGATCAACAATTTCTGCAGAAGTTTGTGTGCCTCTGACATTTGATTTTGGGCTTTCAATACAATGGCTTTTCTGTCGTGGTAGAAAGAAAACATCACTGTATTTTTGTATTTTGATACAATTCTGCCCTTCAGAACACAGTAAAACAGATCTCTATTTTGTGACCTGTGTTTCTTGTAACTGCAGACTGGCACCCTGACAAAGTGTACACATGCTGCACATGCAGACAGGAGGAAAAACAGATCTCCCTGGTGCCAACTGGACAACTCCCAGGCAGAAAGGATCAAACTCATAAAACAGCTTTAGATAGAAACCAGGGATTGCCAAAACCAAAGGCCAAACAGGCAGCAGAAGTGGGAGGGCATGCAAGCTAGAAAGCACAAGTAATTATCTGTGAGAAAAACAGGTATGAGGTAAAGCAGCTAAAATTGGCTTCAGCTAAAAAGGATACAGAGCAACAGGAAAATGGAGAACAGGGAAGTCAGGACCAAATGCACAGCAGCATGGGATGGGTACAAACACCCTGAACCAGACACTGAGCAGAATATTTAAAGATCAGGGAATTCATGATCAGTCCAATTCCAGAAGGACAAGCATCAGGTCCCACAGCTTGAATACTGATCTTCCAGCTGACTGGCACTGTCTGCTTTTAGGTGTTCTGCCTCATTGAAAATCAACAAGAAATTATTTTAACAGTAAGCTGGTTTTTATACTCACCAAATAACGAGTTTTAACTGTAACATTTTTTAACACGTCATTCTCATTTAGAAATGAGAACCCATTAAGATGAGTGAAAAAAAAAAATCTCATTGTTCCATTTTGGAGATGTAGAAACCAGGCCATGGAGGAATTCGCTCAAGGCCTGAGCTCCCTCCACAGCTATTTGACATAAAAATCTGCTTTGTGCTCAGATTTGAGTACGGCAGATTTTGAAGAAGTTATCAGAACAGATTCACAGCTCTACAATAACACCAACTTCAGCTATTCCAGTTCTTCAAATGTCCAGAGAAACAATTACAAATCATTATTGCAGGATACGCTCTAAGGGATTAAGCCCTACAGGTTAGACAATATGACTTTAACTAGTTCTGAAAAAGGAGAAATATGTAAGCAGACGTGACTGCCAGCGGTCATTTTGCTAAATATTTCATTATCTTCACAGAATACACTTGCAAGTGCATGATTTCTTACCTGTATACACCTTCAATGCTATTAAGTGCTGTAATTCCTGCTACAAGAGAATCTGCTACATGGTATCTGCCATCATTCATGGCTCGCTCAAACTGTATTTTCTGATCAAACAGCATCCAAAGCTAAACAAAGAACATCCAGGAACAAGTTTTAGAAGTTGTGTCTCCTCATTTTCTAATCCCAAGTTAGAATTTACTTTTTATTTTCCCCTGTGGATATTTATGTCTAGACACACTAACTCCACTGTCCAATTATTTGATTTACTGAATTACTGTCCTCAACAGAAATGCTCAGGTCTGGATTAATGTTTCAATATCGAAGCTCACCTACTTGACTGAGTTTTAAGTAAAAAGGCTCTTTTAAATCATTACTAATGCTTTGAGACAGTAGACGTGTTTTATGTGAAAAGAGAACCACACCATATTTAATGACATCTCAAATGCTTCAATGTAAATACTGTCTTACAGACTCCTGTGGTAATATTTCCCAGAGTCATACAAAACCCAGGTTATTAGCCTACTATCTCAGTTATTTCTGGATTGTAATATATCAAAATAAGCAGCACTAATTAAACAGAACTTTGAAGCTCCAAATCAATGCAGAGCATTTAATTGCTCTGTGTGCTCATGAAGCAGATGTATATTCCTCTGTTAATGAAATTTCTACTTAAACAGCTTCATCTTAGAAGGCTGTGGTCAGAGAAATGTCTCACCAGTCTGAAAACAACAGAGGCAGCTTTTCCATGCTTTTTCAGTAAAAAAGCTGATGCTGCACAGCTTCCCATGAGGATGAGCCAAGGGAAATGAGAAAACGTATAGCCCAAGGCATACAGAGGAAAGAATTCAGGAGCAGTGGGATTCAGATCTTACTGTGTAATAGTTACATAACTTGCAGGCTGAATGATAAATATTCTACCTGTGCATGCTGACTGTTGGGAGGGAACCTCTCCTTCAGGTGTTTCAGTATTTCAGAAGCAGCTGCAAAGTACCCCTGGAACACAGAACAACACTGATTAATGTACCAGGGCAGGCCCTGCTCCCCTCCCTTTCAGCACAACCCTCGGGGAAGGGACTTGCCAAGCAAACACCCTGCATTGTCTCTGCCCCCAGAGCAGCGCTAAAGGCAGAAAAACCCACAAGTCAAGTCTTGCACCCTCTGTCAGTACCACCCACACGTCCTCTCAGCAAATGCCACTTTGTGCAAGTAGCCCTAAAGCTCACCTGCTCGGCGTGCAGCTCTGCCAGGTGACACAACACCACGGCGAAGGACTCGGTGTTGTTCTGCTGAACGCCCACGTTCACTGCCTCCAGACTGTTCATGCTCAGCAAGGTCTGGGCTTGCTGAAGTGCCATGGTGCTTGTGCAAGAGAATTATCTTTTAGTTTTCAAGCAGCAAACAACAACCATTTTTAATCTATGGTCTTGTTATGACAACAGTCTACATTGTCTGGTAAACCAAGGGCCTGGGGAGAAGGAAAACTCGTAAAACAACTGCTGTCCAAGGTCTCTGGACTGTGCAGGCACAGCAAGTACTACAGACTGAAAGCTGCACACAGCTGAGGCACAGAGATGCCGAAAGTGGGGGCACAGGAACAATTTATGATCTATTTGCCACTACTAAATGGAAACTCTCTTCTTCAGTATGAGTTTTAAAGGAACACAGGAGAATGGAAATAATTGCACTCAGCCTGTACTGAATCACAGTCTGATTGCTTTATTTTAGTGCACTGGAGAGACATAGTCACTTGTTACACCTATATAAATGCATTATGTGCTAACAAGTGCAGGAACTAATCCAGGAGTTCCAAACAAAGCGAATACCTGCGGCCGTATAATCTCCAAATGGCTGTTTTCTGTGCAATGCTGATGTCAATGAGCTCTGACAGGCTGTGCTTCCAATGCAACAGATCAGAATCTTTTAAGGCATCCATTAGTTTGTTGGCAGCCTTTCCTGCAAAAGCTCTTTGCTGAACCAAGGACTGTATTCCCAAGGAAGCAAGATACTGGGAAGAAGGGAAAAAAAACCATACCTACAGTGTTGGAAGACAACAGAGTACCCTAGGCTTGCAAATTACACGGGAGCACAGTTCTAAACTACTCAAAAAGAATCCCAAAAAGACAGCACAGACAAAGGAACACTGCTCCAGGCATTTCTTTAAATACTCACTTATGCACACCCACACATATGTGAATGTCATTTTTTTGGATGTGAAAGGTAATTTCCACTCCTCCACACAGAAATCTTATGGAGGAGGACAGGACCAGTACCTGGATTTCTCCAGAACAACTGTGAAAACACAGAGCCTTTCCTTTCCTTTCCTTCCCTTCCCCACAGAGGGGCCATGGCTGCTCCTATCTCCCAATAACAGCAGTTTAGTCTATTTTAGAACAATTATCTTAACAAAGGAATTGTGGATTTGGGGAAGACAGAACTAAACATTAATAGACAACAGATTCCGGGCATGAAATAGCAAAAGGGAAGGCTACCCTGCAAGATTTCACAGCTGGGACAGAGCTGTACAAGTAAACGTGTTCAAAGCCTTGCCAGAGACATCAGCACTGAGCTTCAGGGAAGGTGGAGACCTAAGAACCTCCCCTGAGCACCAAATTGTACCAAAATGGTGCCTGGGCCAGTAGTCACAGAGCTTTTCTGCCTGAAAATCAAACAACTTAGAAGGAAAACCAGTGAGCCTTGCAATAATGCTCTGGGCTCTAAAGCAACTGAACTCTGGCTTGTTAATACAAAGAATAAAAGTCATAGAAACAGCTGGATTTTGGAGTGTTAAAATATGTTTGTTTAAATTCAGTTATATATTTTGAACAGATGAGCCGCAAAACCCAAAATTCTGATCACACACACTCTCATCACCACATGGGTTTGCTCCAGAATAAAGTTAAGGATCAATGAAATGGACTCACCGGCAGCCCAAAATGTAAGGATTTGTTCACAGAGTGCTCCAGCAGAACACAGCTATCAAATATCTTCTGCTCCAGGATGTACAACCAGCTCTAGCAAGGAAAAGAATTAAAATCTCATCACAAATAACTGTTGGCTGCAACACTTTTAAGTTGGCTTGCTGTTAGAGAATGCACAAAAACTCACTGGAAATACAAACCACTTGAGGATTAAATGATTCTAAGGAAACTTCCACTAAATGCTGCACAGCAAAACATATCAGAAGTGCAGCCAGGCTGGAATGCTGGTGTGGCACCAGCCAATGCTGGAGGTTCAGTGAGGCACAAAAATACAGGGAACTGTGGAATGCAGCACCTCAGGAGTTTGATACCATTGATGTCAATTCATTATAATGTTAATTACAGGAAAAAAAACCCCAGAGAAATCCAAGTCTTTCCCTCCCACTTTTGCTTGTTCTAGAGGTGGCTGGTTACCCTTTGAGAATTCAACAGGAAGGAGGAAGCTTATGAAATACTTCTTTTTACATCATCTAAGACTAAACTTTGAGCTTACTACTGAGATCTCTGGCATAACAACTCCTGCTTAAGAAATTAATCCTGAGCTGCAACAAAACCACCCAGTTTGTTGCCCTGGGTGCCCCATGTGCCAGGTGCAATGTCACCCCACTGCTGGGCAGTCAAATGCCCTGGGTGAGATGCTGCTGTAGAAGAAGTTCTGCAACAGTCCACTGAACAAAACCACTCAAGTCCCATTTGAACACAGCCCTTACCAGGCAGTGCTGCAGGCAGACATGGTCGTTGGACTCCTGGGCAATCCTGATGGCTTCCTGAAGTGCAAGTTCAGCCTGCTGGCTAGGAGCAGACAGGGGGAGAACAATTAGTATTCCCACAGTGCTTAATATACAGCATCCTGATCCAGAGAAATATTGATCTGAATTATACATAATGCACTCAGATCTCTGATTTAACAGCCTGTGTTTTCCTCCCAGCACTCAGCAGTACATTCTGGTTTTGACGACAATAAGCCTGACAGCATCTGCAAACCAAAATGCAGCTGTAACCCCAATGCAAGCTTTCAAACCCTGTACATGCCATGGTGCCAAGTTATTGTTTGAAGAGGGGCAACATTTAGAATCTGCCTGTGTAGAAATTGTTGCTCTCAACTTTGCAGTGTCCTTCCCCTCTCCAGTCCTTTCACATGATGCCTCCAGGCAGCAATCGATAAATGCAACCCATAAGTGAAGATGGGTAGGGCAGCTTTATCAACAGAATAAATCCCACCAGTATGGCATTCATTTTATATGTTAAAAGTTCAGATGGCTTTTTTAAAAAATTATCCTTTTGCCAGATCAACAGTTCTATGTTGACTTGAATGGTAACAGAAAACCAACCACACTTGAGAATATGGATGAAAATAGGCATTCATGCCCACTGACCCTTCTGAAGTCACAGAAATGTAATTGAACACTTAAAATACCCAGGACACAGCCAAATGTCAACTCACAGATGGCTCAGTTATTATGGAAACCAAATAAATGTAAAAACAAAACCGAACCCAAACAAATCAACATCACACCACCATCCCAACCCAACCACAGCTGCTGAGAGAAAGCCCCTGAAGGGAAGGGAGGGGTCTCTTTGTCAGAACTTTGAGGTGCCCAGGCGAAGCCCTCCCTGATCCCTTACTAGTGGCCGAAGCGGCAGTGCAGGGCGGCCAGGTTGAGCGCGGCGTAGCGCAGGCTCCTCCCGTAGCCCTCATCGCCGTTGCTTTTGCTCTCTGCCCCCGTGAGGATCAACCGGTCAAAGTAATGCAGCAGGCTGTGCGTGGAACTGAAGACATCTTGCACTCTGAGGCTGTTTAAGTAGCTTAAATAATGCTGGAAAGTGAAGCAAAATCAGCTTTAATTGTACAGATATTAAAACAGAGTTTTTGTTTATAACTGTAGGTATTTTAGTCCAACATACAGAACCATGAAATGCTGCACAGCCAGGGAAGTGCATGCTGGATCAGAAGTTGCACCAATACTGACACTACCTGTGCAGAATTTCTGGATAAAATCAGGTAATTTCTTGGACAAAACTGGTTGTCTGCCCTAGCAGGATGTGCCAAATGGTGAAGATTACATGATCTGGCTGTCAGAATGATCCCAGCCAGTCTGAGGTCTCTCCAGAGGAGGAATCCCTTTATTTATCTGTGATGTGACAGTGGGAACAGGGCTCCCACAGTATCTCCACTCAGGAAGATACTAAAAAACATCAGCACTGCTTCCAAATGCTGTGCAGATAGAAAGGAGATACTAAAATGAAGTATTTTCTTTCTGGCATCGAGATCTGGACAGGATAATCCTTTATGCTGTGAAGTCCAGCCTGAGACTATGGCAGCCCTTTTTAGGATACTCTTCCCAACAGCAGCAAGGAAAATCCTGTCTGCCTCAGCCCAGGGCTGCTGAGAGGAAGAGATAGAAAGTAAAGCAGAAAGGAGTTGAACTTATGGAAGTTGCTCAAGAATAAACTGTTGAGGACAAAACAAGAGCTCACACCACAGGTCTGGAAACACCCCTCAGCAGGAGTTGTCTGTGGCTTTCAGTATAAATTGCTATTAAGCACCAGAAGCGAAGTGAACATCAACCAGCAAAATCAAGATATTGCACTTAATACTGATTTTTAAACTACAGGAGTATGAGGCCTGAAATTCCTTAGGAAAATATGGGTTAAAGAAGTAAGTTTTAGATTTAGTTGAACAAGAATGCACTCAGTCCCACCAAAATTAAGAGGCTTATATCTGTGCATGAGAGGGAAGTACTTTGCTTAATTAAGGTTTTTGTACCTTCAGGAGTTTTAGTCTGAATTACTAAACATTTACATGCAACTTGCTCACACTTTTATCATCTACTTATATTTCAATAGAGAATAAATTACTCCCATATAATCCTATCCTAGAGATAAGAAATCCTTTTACAACCATTCTGGATGAAGAAAAACATACTTACTGCTTCAGCAAAGTCTGGATTAAATTTTAACAAGTTGTTCAATTCCTTTTGTAGAGATGCTGGAGCAAGAGCCTTTGTCTCATCATTCTTTAATAAAGAAGCCTGGAATAAAATTTGAACAGTACAAATAAGATATGCAACTCCATCAGGAGGGTTATAAATGTATTGTGGTACAGGATTGTCAGGTTGTTATCTGCTTGGAGAAGACACTAAAGAAGATTTTGTAGCAGTTCTGTCTACTATGACAGTGACAGCTGGATTCTGTATTATAGTCACTTTCCAGAAATCAGAGAGACCAAAAAAACCTTATTCAAAGGACTGTTTAAAGGCACTTAAAGAATCCTGGTTAAGTTGCTCTCTGAAGAACTAATGCCACACATTGCTCACTGGAATTACGTATATCTTCTCATACAAAAAAAACCACCAAAAAACCCTCAGGAAAACAAATACAATAAATCCACAGTTTGCTTTGGCAAGCGGTTCAGTTAATAAAAAATTACAAAAATGTAGTTACTAGAATTAGCATTACTGACTATTGAATACTGACATTTGTGTCCATGTGTATTTCTGTTTCCTTTTTTATTTACCAGCTGGAATAACCAACAAAACTGCACATTTCACAGAAATGTGAGGCAAGCAGAGCAGAAGGACCTTCTCAGAACCAAATATCAGCATATGGTGACATGTCTGGATAAAACACTCATAGCCCCAAGTGCTCATACTGAGCAACAACATGCAAGATATCAACAAGTCTTTACCAGATCAGAGAAAACATCATGTCTGACACTGTGGATGAAATTCAAGGTGAAATTCATGTTATGGAACATTTCCTCCACCTTATTCAGAATTAACATACCTGCTGAGAAAGAAAATACTCTGCTTGTTTCTGGGAAAGAGGCCCACTGCAGGCTATCTCTTCTTCCCTGGTGAGAAACACTGGTTAGAAACAGAGGCAAGGAAAGACAACATGGAAATATATTTTATTAGACACCTCACACTTTTGCTTTATAAAGTTTTTGGAGATATTATAGCTCAAAGCATCAAAGAAAACTGAGAAAACTTAATAAAGACTAAAATTTACTACATCAAAGTCAGCAATCCAAATGATTTCACACAGTTCAGCTTCAACCTGCACAGACCAAAGTTGAGAGCATCATTACCCTAAATACACCCGAAAAAAAACCTACAGAAAAACAGCAGAGAGAAGATTTGGGGTTGACATATTCAAATGGCTTTGCTCTGTTTTTTCTGTCTTCTGAAGGCAGTGCCAAGGAGATGAACTGGCACTTTGGCCACATCCATCACTCCTGAAAACAGCTGTCCTGCAAAAAGTTTATCCATGGAAAGACACCAAGTACAGCACACAGCCAGACCCCAAAAGATGCTGTCTGACTCATGCTGCAGCAACTTTGTATAAGTTTATACAAAGACAGTTTGCAAAGTATATTTTAAATACATGGATACATAAAATATTTTCAGAATTATTCTTACAGTGGAGCACTTCTTTAGCAGGTGAAAACTCTCAGTATTTGCTTCTCCTTTTTGAGGTAAATAGACACAAATTCTTTTATTTGAAGAAGGGTGAAAAGAAAAACAAAACCATTCAACTTCTCCTTATGGAGCAATCTTTCCTTGTTGGAAGCAGAAGTGAACTCACCAACAATTTTAGCAGGTGACAAGCAGAGAAGTCATTCAGCAGTGGGAGATAGTGGGCAGCAACTGCCTTTAGCCTGTGGTTCCCTACGTGAGGATGAGGATGGGGCAGTGCCACCTTCACGAGCCACTGACAAATGTTACCACATGGTGGCACCAAGGAAACAGCGGCCACAAAGCTCAGTCTGGCTCTAGGAGGCTTTAAAAAAATTAAAAGATTCATTTTCTTTACAGGTGGAAAAGACTTTAACAGGAATGTATCACCTTAAAGGCCCGTCAAGTTCTTCTTTCTCCATTTTCCCATCCAGCTCCTCTGGGTTTGTCAGCTCCATCTCACTCTCGTCAGCTCCATTCTTTTTCTCATCCTTCTGGAAGTACTGCTGGAGTGCTGTGTAAAGTTTATAGACCTGGCTAAAGGAAAGTTTGTTGTATGCCAGGATCATGTGGCGCAGGAACAGACCTGGAAAGGGAAACACCTGCTGTGAGCACGGTCTGTCAGGTGCTGCTTCACACAGGAGACTGAAATCTCCTGTGGCCAGGAGCTTAAACAACATCATTTAGGTCCTCATTAAACAGAAATTAATGAGAAAATAATGGGAATTGGATAGGAATTAATAATCTTATCTCAGCCTAACAAATTATACAACTCAGTTTTGTAGGGTGTAAATCTGGTCTTGATTTAGCAGCAAATATCACTGATAAATTGTTAAAATCAGTAACAACCTCACAATGTGCAAAACTATTGGTTAATATGCAATATCTGAGCAAGAGAAAAATGACATTCTGCAATCTTACACCTCCCCAGAAAAAAACAAAAGCTGAGTCCTGAGGCAATCACAACAGTGATAGCTATCACATCAAAAATAGCTTATGGGTAACAAGTATTTACCTACTACACTTGTTTTATGAACTTCTGGCTCTGTCCCTGAGAATGAATCTGAAAGGTCATCAAAAAATTGTTCCATATCTTTCAGTTCTCCTTCTGCCATAAGTTTTAACCTAAACAGGGAATGAAAATGACATTTTTTAGGCTATTAATATAGACACCAAATAAAATATTCTCCTGTTTCCTGTATAAATGAGTGAACACAAACAGAAACAACTGGTAACTAATTTCTTGGGCCCAGGAGGTTTTCATACTGCGATAAATAAGATCATATTAAATAAGAAGCCAAATAATAATCATATTTGGTCTTTTTTTCCTTTATAAAAGCCTAGCAATTAAGTTTGTAATTTTTTTTGCTCTTTTTCTTTATTAAAAGAGAATAATTAGACAAGATATTTATCCTTAAAATAAATAGGAACCATTTTGTTTCAAATCTTAAATTTTTTGACTGATTAGATTTTTGGAATTGTTGCTGTTCAGTGAGTTATCTGATATCACAACAGATCATCCTGTCCCACAGAAACTGGTGGCTTCAACGTTTGTGCCTTTCAGAGCTTAGCTATGACAACTAAGAAAACTGTCCAAGGAGAGCTTTGGCCCAAATGGATGCTGTTAAACCCTGGCATTTCCATGTTCTAGAGCACTTTTCAGCGCTCCCAGCGCACGCCAACAGCGCGGAGATCCACAGAGGCCTCAGCGGCTCCTCCCGCCCCGACCCGCTGCCGCACCTGATGTGGACGGAGCCGGCCAGGTGCGGGCAGCACTCCTCGATGGCCTTGCGCAGCCGCGACAGCGCCATATCCGGACCCTGCGGAGCACAGCGACATGTCGCGACAGGCCGCGACACAACGGGCTCGCCCTCCCCCCGCCCAGCCCGGGCCCGACCTGCAGCAGCGGCAGCAGCAGCCGGTTGAGCCGCCGCCGCTCCAGCAGGCCGAGCTGCGCGCCGGCGCGGCCCAGCTCGCTGAGGAGCACGAGCAGGGCCATCTTGTGCGGGGTGACCCAGTCGCGGACGCTGAACACGTTGGCGTGCACCACGCCGTTCGTCAGCATCGGGTTGAAGTACAAGCTCTCGTGCACGCTCGCCATGGCGGCGCCGGGCCGCCCGTCGCCCGGGAAACCGCGCGCGCCCGCCCCGCCGGCCAATCGCCGCCCCCGCCGCCGGCGCGAGCGCCGCGCCGCAGCCAATCAGAGGACGGGCTGTGCTCCGGCACGGCGGGGCCGCCCGGTGCGCCGGGCGCGAGAGAGAGGTTCCGCGGAGAGAAGGGTCCGCGCGGGCGCGGCGTTGCTTCCTCCGAACTGCCCCGAGCTGCGGCCAGGCCGCGGCTGGACAGCCAGGGATGGGCTGCTGCTGGGCAGCTGCAGCCCTGAGGAGTTATGTACTGCAGGAGGAAACTGGCATGTGCCCTCTGAGCCCGCGCTGCTGAGGCACCGCAAAGCCTGGGGTCAGTTCTGGGCCCCTCACGGCGAGGCAGACGCTGAGAGGGGCTGGAGAGTGTCCAGGGAAGGGAATGGAGCGGCTGAGGGAGCTGGGAAAGGAGCTCAGCCTGGAGCAAAGGAGGCTCAGGGGGACCTTGTGGCTCTGCACAGCTCCTGACAGGAGGGACAGCCGGGGGGTCAGGCTGTGCTCCAGGGAACAGGGACAGCAGGAGAGGGAACAGCCTCAGGCTGGCCAGGGGAGAGTCAGGGTGGATATTAGCAAAAATTTAGTCACTGAAAGAGTGGTGAAGCGTTGGAAGGGGCTGACCACTTCAGCATGCCTGGAAGTGTCCAAAAACCAAGTAGACACTTTGCAATAGGGTTTGGTGGTTGGTCACAGGTTGGACTTGATCCTTGAAGTCTTTTCCGACTTTATTGATCCTGTGATTGACAGAGATGGCCACGCTTGTACCAGGTGAGGTACAGGTGACCACAGGCAGTGGCTTGGTGGGGTTGCCGAGTTTAGGAGCTCTCTGAACACAAACACAGTCTGGTTTAAAAAGGACATGTTGGTTGTTCCACACAGGCTGCAAGGTGGAGGCTTCTGCAAGTCAAGCACCCCAAGAGGTAAATGTTACATCTTTTATACAGTAAAATTTGGATGAACCCACCTATCTAATACATTTTCTCTGTGCTTTGACACAAGCATTTCCATGTTACAGAGAACACCACAGAGTGAATTCACTCCTCTTTGGATTTCCTGCAAGTTAATTGTGACGCCGTAAAGATGTTTCCACGTGTAAGTTTTTATTTTCTCAATAACTTGTTAAAGTACTTCATTAAGGCAACATATTCCCAAAGAAAATACTCCAATTATTATAATAGTTCTCATTTTTGTAAGTGAGAGCAAAACAAAACTCAATATTATTATACATCTGCATGTCCCTGGGGATTTCCATTGCTCTTCTCCTGATTCATGCCTGGGGGTGGTGAGAGGAGGAGGAGGCGGCAAATCAAGAGGGGAGTAATTTTCTAGGATACATTTACATTTAAGGAACTTAACATTGTAGCTTGCTGCTGCTGCTGGCGTAATTAATGAGTGTTTCCTCGCCCTCAATGAACTCATTGAACTGCATCTGAATACAAAACGCAGGAAGTAGCAGCAGCTATTATGTTATAAAGGTCACTTTGCTGACATTTCCTGAAAATGAAGCACGATGGCCTGGGAGGAAACACGGAACTGGTGGCGTGGCAGGGCAGGGAGGGGAAGGGGATGAGATAAAGGCTGGGCTGCAGCTGGCCTGTGCAGGACTGGGAGGGAAAAGGAAATGACAAACATCTGGTTCTGATGTTTCTGTGCAATGCTCTGCAGCCAAAGTGTGAACTCTGCTGACAAGCCTTCAGTGCGTGGTGCAGAGAACAGCTAAAATACACTTTTAAAGTATATTTAAATGAGCTCTCGTGCCTGAAAACCAGCCCTCCAAAAAAGAGATGACTTTGATTGTATTAAATCCAAGACTAGGTAACACAGTTGAAAAGATCATTTTTTATCTTACTTCCAATTGGCTGTGCCCAGCAGCAAGAACAGAGAGGGCACCAGGATGGTCAGAGGGATGGAGCACTTCTCCTGTGAGGAAAGGCTGAGAGAACTGGGATTGTTCAGCCTGGAAAAGAGAAGTTTTGGGGTGACCTAATTGTGGCCTGAAGGGGCCAACAAGAAAGAGGGTGACCATTTACAAGTGCCTGGAGGGACAGGGCAGGGAGAATGGCTTCCCACTGCCAGAGGGAAGGGTTAGATGGGATATTGGGAAGAAATTCTCCCCTGTGAGGGTGCTGAGGCCCTAGCACAGATTGCCCAGAGAAGCTGTGGCTGCCCCTGGATCCCTGGAAGTGTCCAAGGCCAGGTTGGACAGGGCTTGGAGCAACCTGGGATAGTGGAAGGTGTCCCTGCCCATGGCAGGGGGTGGAAATAAATGATCTTTAGGGTTCCTTCCAACCCAAACCATTCTGTGATTCCCTGATTCTTCCCATAGGCATTAATATCCAACCTGAAATTCCCAGATAAAGCCCAGCGATTAAGTTTGTCTTTTTTAACTTTACTATTAAATTTTGCAGATCGTTAAATTAAAACCAAATTAATATTCCCGTGAAGAATCACTTCTCAACCTCTGTCTCTGGCACTGTGCAAAACCTTGGGGGATTAGAGAGCTGCAGCAAGTCATTGTCAGTTGTTATGTGGTGGCAGAAGGAAATGGGACATCTCGCAGTAATAGATTTAAATCTTTTAATGCTGCTTTGGCACAGTCCAGAAGGCTCAGCGAGGGCAAGTCTGTTATTAATAGAACCTCTTCAAATGCTCCTTTTCACCCACGGAGTAGCTGGCAGAGTGAAAGATCCTCGTTTGAAACGCTCGGTGTGGTTACAGTCTGGGCACACTAATGCAGTAAAAGTCATCTCAAATCACATGTTAAGGACATGATTCATCCAGATCTGCCCAAATTAAGGCAGGAGTGGCAAGTGCAGCTGCCAGCACTGTCACCAGATCTCAGCTCTGTCAGGCCCACGTTACTCCCTAAAACATCTGTGTTTGGGAGGATTTCTTGTTAGCAAATCCTTAGCAGATAAAAAGGGAAAATGTTGGGTTTTGCTTGCTTTGGGACAGCTTTTACCCCATTGCAGTGACTGCATGGGGAGTTCTCCTGTTTTACTGTAATATTATTAACAAAAATATGTGTACGACTTGGTACTTCAAGGGTGACTCTGAATCCACAAAGTTTAGATGACACAGAAGTTTTTAAAAACCAAACTGTATTGATATTTCTTAAAGTAAGTATAGTCTTAAAGCAATCTCTGGCATGAGAAATGTGGGGAATGTGCCACTGCATGTTCCAACGTTGCATTCACAAGGCTTTTCTATTTTTTCAGTCACTTTGATTAAAATGGCAAGCTATTATTGGGAGAAAAAATGACGTTTTTTACTAAGTAATGTGTACAAGTTCAGAGCATATCTAAAGCTTGTCAAGGAGCACAAGCATTTCTGAAAAAAGGTGACCTGATTTTGAATTAAAATATGGTGTCAGTGCAAATCCAGAAGTTGGGCTGTGTGAAGTATCTGCTCTTACTCCTGAAGCTGCCAGGACTGTGCCATTCACGTGGCAGTTACACACCATTTTTTTTACCCAGTTCTTGTGTCTGACTTCCTCCAAAAATAGATCCTTCCTGTAGAAATTAGCAGATTGCATCCAACCCTTTGTAGGGGTAAATTTGATTTGTGCTCCATATTTATTTTCGGCCTCTTTTGTCTGTTCTTCTTTTTGGCAAAGGCCTGCCAGGTTCTTGGCCCTTGGTGCTCTTATGTAAAGCTTTCCTGAGGCCTTGCTCAGGTTTGTACTGTTGGGGTTTCTTTAATGTAATCTTCTGGTTAAAAGCTTTCAGTTCTTGCAACCTATGATTATTATTTTATAAATTTATCCCACTCACAGCCCAGAGAAAATAATAATGGCATCTAGGAGCTCGCCGGAAGTGGATTTTTAAATAATAAATCTTTTCTCAAATTTAATGAGTCTCATCAAAGGGCTTGGCAGAATAAAACTGAAAGAGAGTGGATTAGATTAGGTGTTAGGGGGAGATTGCCCAGAGAAGCTGTGGCTGCCCCTGGATCCCTGGAAGTGTCCGAGGCCAGGGAGTGGGACTGGATGGGCTCCAGAGAGGGAGAATCCACCATCTCCCCGGGCAGTTCCAGTGCTCTGCCACCCTCTGTGGAAAGCTCTTCCTTATGCTGAGGTGAAACTTCTTGTGATTTGGTTTATGGCCATTGCTCCTCATCCTGAGTCTGGCACCATCCTCCTGCATCCCTTGGAGATGTTTGTATGGGTTGATGAGATACCCTCTCAGCCTTCTGCAGACAGACCCTGCAGGGATGCTCCAGACCCTTCATTGTCTTCTCCAGGAGCTCCTTCCCTCCCGTCCTGAGGAGCCACCGCTGCCACCATCGCTGCCACCACCGCCGCCACCGCCCGTCCCCGCGCCGCTCGGCTCCCCGCGTGTCCAGCCCCGCTCGGGGATTTCCGCGCCCCTCCGGCCCCGCCGTGTCCTCTGCGCCCATTGGCCGCGCCCTCTCGCCGTCGGGGCGGAGCGGCCAATGGGCGCGCGGCGCTGCGTCGCGACAGCCAATGGCGTGCGGCGCGGCGGCAGGGCCCGCCCTCCGAGCGGCGGCCCGGCGCGGAGCGGGGGCGGCGCGGCGCTGAGCGGCGGGAGCGGCCATGAAGGTGAGGGGTGAGATCTGCGGAGCTGAGGGGCTGCGTGCGGCCGGGACGGCGCTTCTCCCGCTGCGGGGAGGAAGGAAGGAGGGAGGAGGGGACGAGCCGCGGAGGGTGGCGGGGCCGGGACCCCGGCGGGATGTCCGGGCCGCGCCGCCCCTCCCGGCTCGCCTCAGGCCGCGGCCGTCCCGCCCCGCCGTGAGGGGAGCCCGGCAGGCCCCGCCGAGCCCAGGGCCCGCGCTGAGTCAGCAGCCGGGCAGGGCCCGGGCCGGGCCTGTGAGGGGCTCTGGGGGCTCGGAGCCCGGCTCGGTCCCCTGAGGCGGCTGTCGTGCCGTCAGGGGGTGCGCGGTGCCGGAAAAGCTCTGCTCGGTCTAAGGGCGGGTGTAAAGAGGAAGTTTCAGTTGAAATGATTATAAATAAATCCCTCCCGCCGCTCTCCGCCGTTGTGTGGCTTTGGTAGCACAGCCAGCTCGGACAGGTGTGTCAGCTCGCTCCGGTGAGATCCTCATCAGGTAACTCAACACCCTTAACGCTAAAAACGACAGCAGAGAAGTTGGAAGGCAGGGTTTTGCTCCTGTGAGATAAGGAACTCCTTCTACATAAGGAATGGAGAGGGAGAAGATACCCAATGGCAGCTTCTCCATGGAAGTGGCGACTTACGGTTTGGTGCAGAAATCGGGAATGTTTTGATTCTCAGGGGAGGGATTTTTTTTTTGTTTTAGCGTGTTTAATTTGTGTGTTGTGTTGGTGCTTTTCAGCACGGTTCAGCCATTTCTTTTACAGAGCAATATGGAGAGTCTAGACGCTGTAATTCAATTATCAGTTAATGACCTGAGGGCATAGAAGGAATCCACAGGTGACGTAGGTTAAGGAGAAAATTAATGCCCACGTAGCCCTACCTTTCACCTTAAGGGAGTGGTTGGCAGCAAGATAAAAAGATTTTCTGTTTGATACCAATAACATTCTTGTATCCAAAATGGGTAAAAAAAAGTTCCTAAAAACATATGTTTGGTGTTGACAGTGATGCCTGAACAGTTGTTACAGGGTCTGGAATAAGTCCATGAAGCAGGTGTTAAACTGTCGGGCTAGGGTTGTGATATCAAATGTCTCATGTCCTTTTAGTCATTGTGTCCTGCTGCTGCTGTGACCCCTTGAAAAGGCCATAGTTGTGTAATAAAGGAAGTTGAATTTTGACAGATCCTTTCGGTTCTGTTTTATTTTTCTGGGTTTTATATGTGGCTATTTTGAAATATTTTAGATGCACAATTAGCACATCAGTTTTTAAGAATAGGTGAAGAATGAGAATAATGGTTCTGATACAGCTTTACCTTAAGATGAGAGAAAGTATTTTTCAGAAGTTCCAAGTTTTAAAGCCCGGAGCTCTGTTGGATTGTCATTGGTTTTCAGGATGTATTTCTGGAATGTTAATTCCTCTTGCCTAATAAACTAGCATAATTCTGTTTTGTCCAGGGAAAATTAATATTGATGCCTTTCCACAGTGTTTGTAATGGAGAAGTACAGAACAAGCTTTATTTTGAGGCTGGGATGTGAGTGCCAGGCTGGAGTGAGCTGTGTGAGGCTCTGGGGCAGGAGGTCAGGGAAGAGCTGCTGGAGTTCATCCCCCTGGAGCTCTGCAGGAAGATCTCCTGTGCCTGGGGTGCCCAGGAGGGTTCTTGTTACACCAGGATGAATTCTGCTGTTGAAATACCCATAACGATGAGTGGATTTAATTAGAATGTATATTTGATGTTGTAACTGAAGCTCCTGTTCTTACCTTATGTGCTCTGTGGTTTGAAAGGAGAAGTTCTGGCCTATACCCAGTTATTCTGACATTAAGTTCCCACAAGTGTAAGAGGATTGTGTTCAGTTCAGGGAAAACGTGAAACTTCATCTAGAAATTAGTGAAGTTTCTGCAGGAATTAAAGCACCACGTTACAGAGCTGAAGTGCATGTTCTGGTTGGTTGGGGTTTTCCAGCAAGAATTACAAGTCTCAAAAGCAATTATTTTCTGTCTTGGTGCTTTGGGGGAAAAAAAAAAAAAAGAAAATATGCTGCCCTGGAATAAAAAAGAGAACAGCTGTTACAGAAAAAATGTTGAAAAAACAATTGTGTTTAAAGGAAGTTGTATCCCTCAGCTTCCTTTCAGGAGAACTTGATGTGATTGTTTGCCCCTCCTTTCTTTTCTAGCAGGTCTCAAGGAGGCACCTTACAGTGATTAAACTTGTGACCTGCACAACTTGGAGTCCAAATTCCACCTCTCAGTAGAGTACGCACTTTTGATAGAGAATCCAGTGCTAAAGGCTTCCAAGGATAAAAAGTAGCACTTTATTTATGTGCTCAGAGTTTTTTGCAGTGTTTTAAGATTGTGTGACTCAAAACCGAAATCCAGTCAGTAGCAAATAAGTTCATGTAGGTTAATCTTAACTTTTGTTAGGCATTTTGTAAGACAACAAAACAAACAGATTCAGGGAGGTCTTAAATAACGTTTGCCTCTGAGTGAAACCAGACTGTAATTATCTGCTAATGAAGATTGGTTTTCAAGTTTGAAAACCAGGAATGTTATTTTAGAGAGAGTTTTGTTGTGAGTCATACAAGAGCTGGGTGAGATCTGGAGCAGATCCTGCAGGGACAGTTCTGCATTAATCATGAGAAGTTGCTGTTTCTGCCTGTCACCGTTTCAGGGTTTGCCCCTCACCTACAGCAGGCTGTCAGTCACCTCCTTCCTTGCTCCACTGTTGCATCACTCCTCAAATTCCTGTCTTTTTGTGGGGAATTCTCCAGAAGAGGAGTTGTGACTGTGAGCTCCCCGTGCCTGCGTTGGCCTCTCGGAGGAAGATCTTTCCCACTTTGGATTTCAGCTGGGAGTGGAGCTGGTCTGTCACAGCCCAGAGCATGCTGGAATCCTGGAGCCCCAGGAATTCACACCACATGCTCCTGGGATGATGACAGATGGAGTGAAGTAGCTCCTCAGTAGCAAGTCCCATCTGATGTGGGCTTTCAGATACTGATTTTCTGCGTTTGCTTTGTGATGTTTTCAGGCGGGAGCTACTTCCATGTGGGCTTCCTGCTGCGGGTTGCTGAATGAAGTCATGGGTACAGGAGCAGTGCGTGGCCAGCAGGCTGGCTTTGGGGGAGGTGCTGGCCCATTCAGGTTTACACCAAGTACAGACTTCTCAGCATATCCAGCTCCAGCTGCAGCCAGCACCAACATCGTCTGCAAAGCCTGTGGACTCTCCTTCTCAGTTTTTAGGAAAAAAGTGAGTATATTTCCTATTGTGCAGTATTTTGCCCCCTATGAACTCATCTGTGGCTTGCTGGGAAATGAGTGTGTATTTTTCAGAAACCTGAGGCAGGAAGTGCCTTATTCTGAGGTCACACAAAATTACTGTCAGCCAGGATTAGAAGTTAAGAAGTCTGATGTTCATTAGTCTGATGTTCATTAGTCAGTGACATGTTGGATCTGGGCTGGCCTGAAAATTAATGGACTCTGATTCGTAAGATACATGTGTTAGCTTTTGAATCTTAAACATTAAAGCAAACACAGTTTTGAAGAGGGCACCAAACAGTGATTGAGTACGGGAGTGAACAAACTGGCTGATGGAAAAGCTAAAAACTCACAATACAGTATTACAGCTTCTTTCTGGGAAGGTCTCATGCAGATGAATAAAATAGAGATTGTTAATATTATTTCTGTGTATCACAACTGTCCAGGATTGTTATTTTGTCCCCCAGTGACATAGTCCTCTGCAGCTCTTTCAGATGACCATGAAGCTTCTTCCTGCAATTTGTGTGTTATTTTCCCCTTCCAATGTGTCCTGTTCACATGGCAAGGCTTTGTTAAATGAAGTGTTATGTAGGGACATTTATGAAGCCAGTATTAATTTATTATAATCCTGAAAACCTTGAGGAGTTTGGGTTTGTTCACAGCAGCTGGAATGCTGAGTCTTGTCTATTCCAGCTTTGTATATTGTGAGTCTTTTGAACAAAGCTTTCTCCAGAAGTGACATCTGGGCATCTGGAGTATTTCCCTCCCATGTGATTAATCACATTCGAGGCCTGCTTTGGGTTCTTGACATCAGTTGAGGAAGCAGTTGTTGAGTTTAGGTTCTCTAAAGTTTGGGGTTATACTGTTCTTTTACACATGTGAAAGGAACAGTGACAGTATATTCAGAAGTACTTTAACAGACCATAAAATTGGTTTTAGTTTCATTTGTTGTCTAAACTACATCTTGAGTACTTTATTCATTTATTCATAATGTTTTTCACTGAAATCTCAAATCAGTAGTGCCACAAGAACAAGGGACTCTCTTGGAACACCTGCCAAACTGTTTGACAGGGCAGTTTGCTGGACTTAAATCTTAAAAATTATGTCTGTCACAACTGACAGTGGAAAAACTAATAGTAGATTATGTAGTCTGGAGAAGGAGGGCACAGGGCCTGGATTTGTTTCCTATGATCCACAGCTGAATGGTTCCTTCCTTTCCCCTCAGCATGTGTGTTGTGACTGCAAGAAGGATTTTTGCTCAGTTTGTTCAGTTTTACAAGAGAATCTCAGAAGATGTTCCACCTGTCACTTGCTGCAAGAAACAGCCTTCCAGCGCCCTCAGCTAATGAGATTGAAAGTGAAGGATCTGCGTCAGTATCTGATCCTCAGAAACATCCCCACAGACACCTGCAGAGAGAAGGAAGACCTGGTGGACCTGGTGCTGTGCCACCATGGGTTGGGGTCGGGGGACGACATGGATGCTGGCAGCTTGCGTTCGTCACGGTCTTCAGGCTTTTTTACCCATCCCTTTTCCACGTCTGTATCCATGTCAAATCCAGGAGAACTTGCTAACAGAAGAGGAAGCACAGGAAGTGGAACACCTTCACGGGTACTGTGATTAACATGTCTTATTGTATAGTGTTGTTTGGTTTTTAAGAGATATGCATCACTTTAAAATAAAACACCAATTAGTACAGTTTGGAGGGGCAGGAAAAATGCCTTTTGTGTCCTGCACCTGAGAACCGGCGATAATTAGCAAGGATTCCTAGTTCAGCTCAGAGGTGACTTAAACCTGGAATGATTAATAGCAGTTGAAACTTCAGAATGTCATGTCATTGTCATCTGTGATCACCTTGGTAGGAGGGAAGGTGTTTTATGAGGGAGTAACATGGTTTTCTGTTCTGATGAATTCCCTTTTGTACACAGGGACAAACGGAAACACCTGTAAATAATGAAGAAGAAGAAAGTGCAGAAGAGCAGGTGAGATATGATCTATCCAAAGAATAGATTTTTGGCAAGTGACAACATAAAGTGTTTTAGATCTATGCCAACATTTGGCCTCGTGCTCTGGTTCTTCCAGAGTTTGCTGTGTCTAGCAATGGATGTCTGCACATGCTGGCTTTAAAAAGAATTAAACTTCAGCCCAGCTGCTGCAGCTTCATGTGCTTCAGCTCTGGTGCTCTGAACTAACCAGGACAGTTAAAACCACAAAACTGATGTGTTTCAGACCCCAGGGCTGTCCAGGAAGCGAGCAAGGGCATCCCTGTCTGATATTTCCAGTCTGGAAGACATTGAAGGCTTGAGTGTTCGGCAGCTGAAGGAAATACTCGCCTGTAATTTTGTCAACTACTCAGGATGCTGTGAAAAATGGGAACTTGTGGAAAAAGTGAGCAGACTATACAGAGAGAACGAGGAGAACCACAAGACACGTAGGTTTATACTTTATTTTCACTTTCTTAAAACTACTTTGTTTCTGGTTTTCAGTATTTGGTTCTTCCAGTGGAAGAACTTGGTATTTGAACTCAGTCTGCTCCACTGGAACACCTGGAAAATGGGTTTTCACAATGCAAGGTGCCCCTAGAGTAGCTGAGCATGGCTCTAGTGATTAAACAAAGCTTTCCAGGATTGTGCTGGGTTTATGAGACTTTGTTCCAAAGCTTGGAGAGCTCAGCTTTCATGGTGATGGTAAAATTGCACAACTGAGAACCAGTTCCTCAGAGAACTGAAACTTGGCACCTCCACGTGCTTTGCTGAGTTTCACAGGGCATTAGCCAGAGCTGCTCTGCAGCTGGGTAGATCAGGGCACTTCAGGTCTGTTACTGCAGAATTAAAATCTACAGTGACAAAAGTCCAAGTGCTTTGGTCTCAGCCCACATTTTCACAATAAATTTCGTGGTTCTGTGGCTGCAGCTCTGTGGGTGTTGTTCTGCTCTCTACTCCACATAGCAGTTGGAGTCTTTCATTTGTGTGATTGCAGTTTGTCCTCAGACCAATTCCTGCTCACACAAAGCTTGGGAAAAAAAACTTTAAACTTAAAGCTTTTTTTTTCACCATGGTCTGATGGAATGTTCAGTTATTGATGGGGATGTTGACTATTTGCAATGAAACTTGACAGGTTTTGTTCAGTTCTGCCACCTTTATGGCCTACTTAAGACTTCCACTCCTTCGTCTGCTTTATTATTATCGTGTTTAATCTTCTGAGGAAAGTGTTCTGCCAAACATTGAGCTCCGAGATGGAAGACCAACATGCTCTGAATTTTAATCCGGCGCGTTATTTCACAGTCATTACATTCTGCATTGAAAATAGTTTCTTGAGTTTAAAGAATGAAGCCAAATATTGGATGTTCATATGAGGGGCTTTCTAGTTGTTATTTTTGGAGGAATACAGATTAATTAGTAGCTGGGGGTTATAAAAGCTCATGTGAGTGGGGAGCAGCACTTGGTGCTGAAGGAGCTGCCTGTGGGTGGGGCATTGCTGGGCTGAAACTGCCCAGGTTCTGCAGGGCCCAGAGCCCTGACCTCCCTCTGTGTTGGTTTCCAGAGGGGGAGAAGATGCAGCTGAACGAGGACGATGACAACCTGTGCCGGATCTGCATGGACGCCGTGATCGACTGCGTGCTGCTGGAGTGTGGCCACATGGTCACCTGCACCAAGTGTGGCAAGAGGATGAGCGAGTGCCCCATCTGCCGCCAGTACGTCGTGCGCGCCGTGCATGTCTTCAAATCCTAACCAGCCCTGCCTGCAGCCCCCGGGCAGGATTCCTGTGGGCAGGAGTGCCAGGTCCTGGGGCATACGGCAGCGTTGCAGTTCTTGGTTGAGCACGGCGTTTTCAACATCAAGGTGCAGAAGTTGGTGAAAGGTTTTTCAAGCAGCACCTGCAGCGCAGGGCTGGGCAGGCCCAGTGCTGCCTGTGTGTGCAGCACCAGCGCTGCCCCACTGACCTTACAGCCCCACAGACCGGGGAGTCTAACTGTTTACAGCAGTTCTTGCTCTCTTCTGAAGAATCTCACCTGTCCTTATGCATTCAGCACTTGGCAAGTGGTCAGCAAACACCTCTGCTTGAGCCTATTAGCCTGTGGTGTTCTCTAGTGCATTAGAAGCAATGAATATATCAGTTGATTATTCAGCTTTTCCCTAATGATAGAATGTATCTGTTCCCACACTGTGGCTGCGGTGCCGGTGTTGGACACAGCTTAGGAAGCACTGCCATGAACTTTCCCGCACAGAAGCCCTTAAGCAATCTTGCTTTATGCTGATTGCTCCCTCTGAATGTCTGTCATGACACATGCTGTCTTGGCTGTTCTGTCAGTGTACAAAACACTCCATCACTTTGCAGGGCTCAGGGGCTGCACAGGGCTCTGCCTGGTGGGCTCCAAAAACCAGATACTAAGTGGTTCTTAGTTTAGGAATAAACTATTTTTTTAAGAAGGGGTATTATAGTAAACCATATTAGCGTGGTCCTTAATCCGCTCATGCCTGTTGTAACTATTAATCTGTGATGATTGTACTCCATGTGCCGACAGCCTGATGTTACTGTGAATCCTGATCAGGGGCACCACCTCCTTGCTGCTAACGTGGAATGTATGGCGTTACTAACCTTAACTGGGGAGGGGAGGCAGGAGCAGGGACAGAAAACACAGTTTTTGTTTAAAACTCCTGTTCACAGACTTTCACCCAAAGCCAAGTCACCCAAACCAGCTTCCCAGGAGCTGCTGAGGGCCCTGTATTGCTGCCAGCCCTTGGCCCAGAGTCAAGCTGGGCTTTGTGCCATGAGCTGGGGTACAGGTCCTCTTGGAGCAGGAAGAGTAATGGTCCTTGGAGGATTTCTGTGAGCAATGATCTGTGGAAGGGAGCAGGAAGAGTAGCTCTGGGGGGGAGAAGAGGAGCCTGTGGCCAAGCATGGCCATGGCCAGGGATTGGTGAAGTCCACTGTAAAAAAGAGGTGAGGAAGGACCATGTGTGTCCAGTTACTCTCTAAGCAGAGTTGATTAACAAAGGTACAGTTTCTCTGACTTCCCCTGTGGCAGCAAAGTTCCAGAGCCAAGGCTGTGCTTTGCTGAGGATGTAGGACCTGAGAATTGGCACCTGTGCTGCACTGGCACCTGCTCATGTTTTTGTGAACAGGTAAGCTGGCTTGGAAGAAAGTAGCTCCTCCTCACACTGTAACACAGCTCCAAGCTCTACTGGGTATTTTTCAGAAGGGAGCAAACCTCTTAATGGCTTTATTTTTTAGAAGTAACTTTTTAATGGTACTTAATTCCTGGAGTCTGTCCAGAGGGGAGGCTGATGAAGACAGACATGCCCTCGGTGTTATTTCCATGCTGCTCATTAGCCACTCGAGCTGAATAAAGATTGGTGATGGGCTCTCAGCCTCTGTCTCTTTTCTTATCCAGCCCTGGCAGTGCTGGGAGTTACTCAGCTCCAGCTTCAATATTCTCGAGCTGTCAGTGCTCCTGGAGCCTGACCTGGGCAGATCCCTGCTGGAGGAATGGAGATGTGGATATTTCAGTACTTCCTCAGTAACAATGCACTGGAAAATGCTCAGAGCCAAACACTCCCTGAGCCAAACATTTCCCCCCAGCCCCGACAGAAACGCGCAGAGCCAGCCGCCTCTTTTTGTACAATTGTTTATACAAATTCAACAAAGGTAAAACTGCATCAGGAAGGTCTACGAAAACAACACCGTACAACAATGGCACTTATGAATGCAGAATTTTACAATCAGGAAATAACCATGTTATAAACCTTAAATGAGAACTCAACTCACACTTCAAAGAAAGAGAGACTACGTTTGACCATTTATTCTACTGCTGGACTCACTGTATAAATTAATTTTATATTGAGTACAAGAGCTCATGCTACAGAGTGAAACCCTCCTATGTGCAAAAGCTGAAATTGGAATTTTTTTAAAATTTTGAGAAAAAGGTGATTTCTATACAGATAAAAGTGTTTTACTTCAACTATAATTTACACCTTATTTCCACAACATGCTTATGTCACTTCTGAAGTATACAAAGCAGGATATAAACTTCCATTAAAACATGCTTTAAGTTGAAAGTATGA
This sequence comes from Entomyzon cyanotis, assembly GCA_024500445.1. Taxonomy (NCBI): domain Eukaryota; kingdom Metazoa; phylum Chordata; class Aves; order Passeriformes; family Meliphagidae; genus Entomyzon; species Entomyzon cyanotis. Next base: position 2,801,609 of record JAKEPQ010000852.1, read on the forward strand.
ACCTACTTTTCCTGACCTGGGCACGTTTGTAGATAGATACTGTCTACGAAGTATAGGTTAAGTTCTCGCCTACCATAAGTAAAGATAAAAATTGGCAATCAAAACCGAAACACTGGTAATGCATTCAAACATTGCATAAATAATTTTTAAACAATTTTTGTACAAAAATAGTTCTGCATAATGTAAGATGTAACAAAACAAAACGTGTTAAGAAGGCAGAAATGCAGTGCGTGGTCCACTTGAATGACACCAACTTTTTTTTTTTCTTGTTTTAAGAAATGAAAAGCAGAAATCAAATTTACACTACCAAGCACATGCCGTGGTACTTTAAATAACAGTATTTCTTGGAGCTCAGTCCTCTTCCAGGGTGTGAACAATTATCATCGGTAACAGTCGCCTTATGAATTTGCATAAGAGCCAGTGCAGGACATCCCAGGTGGACTGAATTAGTGGCACAAGTTGAAATTCTTAACATGGGTAGTTTCGCGTTGTTCTCTCCTCAACAAGAGTTGTAAAATCCAATCGCGGCATTTTCTGATATTCCAAGTTCCCAATTGAAAATAAAATCCCTACGTGTTCTTAGTCCCTTCCCCCCCTCGCCCCAGTATTTACACAAGTCCTTTAACTAACTCAGTTTTTGCAGAAGTTTTTCTTCCACCTGCCCGAACTGGACACTTACGGACATCTCCGCTATGAACTGCTCGCAGCCCTCCTTTGTCACTTGCTTGCAGTACCTCAGGTCGATCTGGCAGATGTTCCCACAACGTTTGAAGTAAGACAGGCACTGGTCAGTGACCTTATTGCAGTCTGGGGGAGAGCAGAGGGGAGGAATTGAACACTGATTGTTCTCCAGCACAAGGATGTTTATCCCAACCACGGCTGGTCCCTTCTGCCCCTCCCGTGGTGCCGGCAGGGGAATCCCTGCCAGCTCCATCGCCCATCCCCACGGCTGTTGTGTAACCCATGGGATAAAGCCAGGCACCAGATGTGCAGAGCAGCAGCGCTGGAAAATCCCCCGGGAGGCTGAGCACAGGTCCAACAGCAGCTCCTGGCAGCTGGTGGGAGCCGCAGAGAGGCTGGGCAGCTGCAGGGCCATTTACACCAACAGCACATCCAGCTGCTGCCAGGAGCCCTGGGAGCATGGGAAGGGCTGGGTCCAACCCCTCTCCCAGCTCCACGGGCAATTCCCCTCGCCCACATCCCTTACCTGATAAATTAATTTCTGTTAACGAATCCCGCGTGGTGGTTCCGACAGCGGTCAGCAGGTTAATAGACTGATCTGTCACGTGGTTACAGTAACTGAGATTGAGTTTGGAGAGCAGGGGCATGTGCCTGATGATCAGCCGCAGCGAGGCGTCGGTGATATCCAGCCCAGCCAGGCGCAGCTCCACGATGTTCCGTAGCTTGCTCCGGTTGTCGATCTGACCTGCAAAGCACAGGCAGCGGGTCACTCCCACAAGCCTCACCCTGCGCTGCCAGCATCTGCAGGCCTCTATAAAATGACACACAACACTGCTGCCCTAGGTCAACTTCAGATGCTTTTGCCTGTCTGGAGCTTTGGAGGGAACATCAGCAGGAACACTTGTCTATTTTTGGAACAGGCACGTGGACAAAGCCACCTCCTGATTTCAAAACAAAAGGGATGAAAGTAACTGCAGGGGCCCAGCAGAATTACAAGTCGGGAATAAACAGTAGGCTGTGCAGTGCATGCCAGAAAGCAGATCTGATTTGCTCAAAATTTCACCTGAGCTGAAATCCGGGCGAATGTGGCATGACCCACAGAACTGCTCCTTCCCTGAACTGGAAGAAAGTGTTTCCATACTCTCTAAAGTACACCCGTTGCAGCCTGAAGAGAAGAAAGTCATACAGAAAACCAGCACAGAGGCTCAGACGCAGCAGCTTCAGCAGCCAGAGAACGTCACTGTCACCCCGGGGCTCCAGCCAAGAGTGTTGCAAGTCACTACCTCCAACTCCCCGAGGGGCAGCACGGCCCCAGCCCCGCCTGTAGGAGCTCCTGCCCTTTTGCTCCGAGGGGGGGGACTAAGCACAGAACACACCCCGAGGGTGGGACGGGCTCCCGGGCTCCTCCCGCTGTTACCTGGCCGGTTGTCCGTGGGCGGGGACAGGAGGTCTCTCATTTGTGCGTCTTTCAGTCCTTCTGCCCACTGCACGTCCAGAGTTCGCAGCAAGGGACAACTGGAGCTACAAAGTGCCGACACTGCTATCCATGAGCACCCTGATAACAGCAGGTCCCGCAGACCTGTGGATACAGAAGAGGTTGGAGCACTGTGACCTTCCCAGAGACATCCCAGTGACTTCCACTGACACCCCCAGGCTGCTCTGACCACGGTCCCAGCGCTTCAGGGGGAGCAGGGACCCTGTAAAGCCTCCTCCTGCCCAGCTCTCCATCTCTCCCACCACTCCCTCCCCCAGTCACCTCAGCCCTTTCCGCAGCAGCGTTACCCACTGGCCTGGACCTGCCTTAAATTATTTTAACTTAACACATTACGTAGTCACAGAAAGTGATTTTGGCCCATTTTAACCCACTGATGCTTCATTTTTACACATCTCCAGCCCTCCTAGGAGAGTCTACTCCTTCTAGGACACCCCAATCCCTGTAGAATTTTCCCAGGTGTTGCAGTTTAGATAGAAACTGGTTTCTTGGACTGGTTTGTGATTTGGTGATCAAAGCACATCACTTACCTGGCAGTCTGTTGATAAGCCAACTCAGCTGCTTTTTAGATATATTTGTCCAGCTAAGATCGAGGGTTACAGGCTGTCTCCTAATAATGCCACTAAGCATAAGTGGAGTGATGGATTTACAATGGTTTAAATCTATTTTGGTCCATAATCTTTTGTCACAGCACCTACCCAAAAAGAAAAAAAGCCAACGGCACTTAATTTGGCACTTGTTTGGATTTCAGCAAGGCTTTAAAAGGTGTCATTAAACAGTAGGAGAAACTACAGCATTTAACTGAAAATTGCAAAAATAAGGCTGAGTATTGCTAAGATAAACACAACCCCACGCAATGTTACGTAAATTTCAAGTTTCTCCATCAAATACATCCTGCAATAAAGCATGGAATTATTTCCACAGAATTACAAATGTCAACAACTTTGGATCCCATTTTAAGTCATCCCAGCACTTAACTAAAATCCATTTTATAGCCTTAAGACAAGTCACCACTTCTTCCTTACATTTTGACTATGAAGTCTGATTTAAATAATACCCCTATTTCTTGTGTTTTCCTTACTTAAAACCAGTGGATTTGGGAAAACAGATCCTCCCTCTCCTGTTCTGCATTTGTGTTATCCCTATCCATGTGGATTATGTCTTTTTGCTCTTTATGGTTCTCTAATGGCAACAGCACCAAGTCCTGATGAGTGTGCAGCAATCTGCATTTTCTTGATTTTTTTTTTTTCATTAGCATGGACTATTTAAGTACAAAATGCCTTTAGCAGATTTCAGTGACACCAAGCAGCCCACGGAGGAGACACTCCACACACATCACCTCACACTGAGTTATCAACCTCTACTTTTTCTGTGCATGTTTTGTTACCAGACTGTGCCAAAAAGGAGCCTGTTGCAGTCTGTCTGTCCTTGTGTACAGCAGGAACTCAGGACAAGAGTCACCACAGCCACGAGGCTTCACTGAGGGGTCACTGAAACCTGTGAATCTGCATTAAAGCTTCTGCTGCTGTGCAGCCACAGCTGTCAGGGCCATGTGGTACCCTGAGCACAAGGGACACACTGTGAGCAAACACCATCAACAAAGGGTTCCTCCATAATGTGCTCTGCTGGCACAGAACACAGCAACAGGCTGGCTCTCCATGTACCTCTACAGGGAGACAATCAGCACAGCCCTTGTGAGGAGCACACAGTGGCATCCTCACTATCACAATAGATACTTAATAGCTGAACTGCACAAATGCTGGCAGTCAGGAAGTCCTGGGGCACAATGACACCGAGCCTGCCCCAGCCAGGCCGTTCCAGCAGCAGAACACCGTGGTGTCTGACTACAGGACAGGCTGCTCCGGAGCCCGCCAGGCTGACGCCGAGGCTGACACTCACAGCTCCCACCAGAAATGCTGGGAACTGCTGTTTCTGAGAAAGCAACGTGAGACATGCCACTTCTGCTGGTCACCCCGTCTCCTTGGGCTCAGAGTGCCAGTGACAGCCCACACCCCTCTTCCCAGAGACACACCAGTGCCCTTCCGTGCCCTCCCACCACCCCTCATCTCCCGCCCTCCTTACCATCTGTTCCAGGTCTTGCAAACTCTCATACAGATGCACAAGTCTCTATGACTGAGGTAGCTAAAGACAGCCATCCAGACTTCCCTCTGCATCACGTGGGCTGCCCCGTCATCCAGGGGGAGCGAGTCCGGAGGGGGCTGATGGGAGGAGGCCGGATAACGTGCCGCTCCATCTGGATGCATTTGGGGGGCGACAGCGAGGGCGGGGGCCGGGCTATGCCCCGGGGATGCTGCGCAGGCTGGGCATGAGCTGGTGGTGCCTCAGCTCCCGGGGAGTCCCGTTCAACCCTTTGCTGAACCTATGGAGTCTCTCGCTGTTGTTCAACGCACGCTTGGGTTCCTCGTTCTCGCTCTCTGGTTCAGATTTGATGGGTTGGTGGTTCTCATTGGCAAGGCTGTTCTCGGTTTTTTGGATCTCCTGGTTAAGCTCTTTGCTGAGCTCCTTGCTCAGTTCCTTATTGGGAAGCCGCCTTTTCCTCCTCATCTTGAACTTCTTCTTGTCCCTGGGCTCGGCACCCTCCGTGCTGGGCCCTGCTGTGGGCGAGCTGGACCGAGACTGGTCACTATCCTTGGACCTGGGGGGTGCTTCTGGCAGCTCATCCTCGGGCTCCTGCTTGAGGCGCCGCAGGGGTTTGATCATGGCAGTTCGGTCATCCGGGGCTTTCCACGATCGCCGCTGCAAAGAAGAGACAAGGGCTGACTCTTGGAGCAAGGCCCTGCTCAGCAGTGCTTCCCATGTGGATGCTCTGCACAGTACTCTGCCCGGGGCTGGGTCACCTGCCAGCGCTGGGCCACACCCATCCCTGCACCGGGCAAAGGTATCGAGCTCTAGTGCCAGCAGGGATGAGCAGTCCAGCTATTGGCTCACTGGACTGCAGGAGTGATAAATGTACTGATTCACCATGCAGAATCCTGCACATTCCAGGGCCTTGCCCATCTCCAGGTGGATCATTTACACACACAACCATGGGCAGCTTTGTCCCCAGGGGGCCACAAGAACCCAAGCTCAGTACACATCCACTGGGCATCCACACCAAGCACTACCCAAGCCCCTCACATCGTGGCCAGAAGGGCCATTCCCAAAACCTCTGGAATCGCTGTCCCGGCTCCTGGACCCAGGAGCCTGCTTCAGATGCACCTCTGCACCCAGCCAAACTCTGGCCATCCCCTCCAACACCTGCAGAACAGGGAATGTGACACTCCAGGGAATGTGACCTCCCTCCTGCCCTGCTCCCTGCTCCCAGCAAACTGCTCTGCACTTGCTCCCACTCATCCACCCTCCCTCGGATCCACCAGGCTGTGTGAAAGACACAAATTGAGGCCTGGGAAGGCTTCAAGTCTAATCTGATCACCACAAGCAAGAAAGAAGCCACCAGCTGTAAAAATGAAATAGCTCTAATAAGGAGATCTGGACTGGCAAGGAGAGGGAACTGCTGTGAGCACACTTGTTGTGTCAAAGGGCCCGTGCTTTCGCTTTCCCAATAAACTAACTGGATCAAGGCAATGGCTGTGTTCCCAAGTTTCAGCCTGTGGCGGAGAAAGCTGATCACCCTGCCTTCAAATTAACATATTATAAAGGAGAGGTCACAGTAAGTTAATGACAGGTTAGAATAAAAACATCACAACACCAGCCCAGTGCAGCTTCCAGCATCTCTCACAGGGCTGTGATGGGTGCTCTGCTTACAGGCACTGGAATTCTGTCATGCTGCCAGGCTGTGAGAGGGGAGCAGTACCTGAGTGCCAGGACATCATCCCTGGCTCCCTGGGGGATGCAGGGACTCCAGGAGGTGCAGGGGCCCAGCCTGCCGAGGGGCTGTGTGGCAGGGGCAATCTTCAACCACACAGGGAGGGCCAAACATCCCTATAAGAACTGATTTTTATTCCCTGGGTCATCAAAACACAACTGGCTGCTGTATTTTAATATGGGACACTAGCAGAGGAAATACAAACCCAGACAGTGCAGCTGAACTGTCCTGGAGTTAAAGGTATCCATGAGAGAGAGATTCTGTAATTTCAAGATGTAAATGGACAAAGTTTGTTTTCCAAGTTTTAGCTGTTGGAAGAAAGGAAAGCAGAAGACGCAAACGACATTTGTTGTGTTGTGTGACAGTGCAGTGATCCATAGTGCCTTCCTCACCGGGGGAGTTCAAAGGGATGGGGAAAGGAAAGCATGGCCAGCAAGCAGCTATGCATGAACCGGTACTGTGAATTCTATTCTCTCTCCACCAAAGCAGCCCAAATCCCTGCATTTGCCATCCTGCAGCATCCCCACTGTCTGGCCTTGCAGGACTGACTGACTCCTGACAGCTTCAGAGGCAACACCAACCCAGCCACTGATTATGACTTTACAGCCATACCACAGTAAATCTGAGCCCTCATTTCTGCCTCTGCAAACCAACATTTCTGCATATCCCAAGTGCCACATTCTGGAATCCACACAACAATTCACAGTGTCCCTGCCTGGCCTGAGAGCCCAGACTGTCACTACATGGCTGCTGGGAGCAGCCCCTGCTCTCTGCAGGCACCCCAAGGTGTCCTTTCCAAAGGCTCCCAGGGTGGCACAGCCCCAGATCAGCCCCAAAACAGCTGCCAGGCGCCACCACGTGGAGAGACATGAAAAAGTTCCCATGAAAAATTGATTTTCACCTTGTTCCTACTCTGAGCACCTTGTAAAGACTTTTCAGTTAAAGTGAGTTTTCCCATATCTTGAATAAAACAACAGCCACAGCCCAGTGTTTCTGGCCTCTGAACATCAACCCCAGTGTCACTGTTCAAGCCACCGTCTTGTCAGAGCAGCAGCTTTTACCAGAAAGGTAAAACATTGCAATTCTTCTGGGAACAATCTGGGATTTCGGGATGAGCTCTATGCCAGAAAAGCAGAGACACCAGCCCCAGGCAGCCCAGGCTCTGTGCAGAGCCATGAGAAGGGTGTTGTGCCTTACCCGCTTTCTCATCGTGGGTTCCTGGGACTTCTCGAATTTCCGTTTCCTCCACAGATGCACCTCGTCAGACTTTCTCCTCAGGATGGAGTCAACTGGAGCCTTTTTGGAATGTTCCTCCGATTTCCGCCTGGGAGTCTCCTCACAGTCCCCTTTCCGTTTGGCAGCATCTGGCACTTCCTTGTTGTCTCTGTTAATTTTCTGCTCCTTCAGCAACGAGCCCGGGAGATTTGACGCGTATTTAAATCCTGGTCCGCGCTTTTGCTTGTACGCCAGAGAGACACAAAACACAAACCAACTTTATACCTTATGCATCTCTCAGCTCTTTACGTTGCCACCGGCACTGCAACGCTGGTGGGTTGATCACTTTTTTTTTTACAAAATGATTAGCAAGGAGTTAAAAGTTTTAATCTTCATGTAGTTATTTTTCTACATCCAAGTGTCTGTCTCAGTCTGCAAAGAAATTATGTTTCCAACAGACTCTCCAGGTTTTGCATAATTGCTTGTGAATTTTTAATTTAAGGAATTTTCATGGTCAAAATTAACGTGCAGCAGTGCACAGAACTAACCTAAATACTGCCCAGGTGCTGGGTGAGGTGTTGGTACAAGAATACAAAAATTACTGAAGAATAGAAAGCTGTCAGCTAGTCTCCTTCAACTCACAGGATCATCACGGAATGAACCATATAACTCTGAATGGTTTGGGTTGGAAGGGACCCTAAAGATCACCTCATTCCAATCCCCCACCATGGGTAATTAAGAACAAAACCTGAATTAAGCACAAAACCAAAAGCTGGTATTGGGCTGAACTCTATCTAAAAGCCAGAGGGAATGCTTAAGATTTTGTATCTCATTCTAGCACAACCTATTCCCATTAAACTCACTTTTCCAGTTTTCCCTGCATGGTTGCACTTTGGACACTCCCAGCAGTTCGGCAGCTCCTCGTTAACCACACCATCCGATTCCTTCACCTGTGGAAGAGACACAACAATTCATAACTGTGCTGCACAAGCCTGCCGGAAGGTGATGATCATTCCCAAGGCATTTTGTACTGCTCCATGTTTTCTGGGATTGACTGCAGCCCTTCCTGGGGAGCAGAGACACCATCCTGCTGGTGCTGAGCAAGCCCTGGGTGCTGCACAGCCACCCCTTGACGATGCCAGTGGGAGGAAGGAACGCTGGCCAAAGACATCTGACAAAGGGCTCAGCTCTGGGCTTTCCATGAAGGTCAGTGACAACCCCAATTAACACATCCTGCTCTTAGAATAACAACGAAAGAACACCCTGACAGCACCAAGAATCCCCCAAGGCCCAGGGCTGTGACTGCAGCATCTCCAAACGTCCTCCCACACCTTGGATTTGCAAAGCCCAGTGCTGTGTCCCCCCTGGTGAGGCACAGCCTGATCCTTCCACAAGGCAGGGTTTCTCCCATCCACGTTCTCACATACATTAATCCCATGGGCATTTTTAGCAGCACAGCACCCTGCACTGTAATCAAGTGTTCCTTAAAATACTTTTCTTCCAGGATCAGAACTAGCAGTCCCAGGCCTGCAGCCCTTCAGCCCATGTGCCAGTGGGGATGGTGGCTGCCAAGTCAACTCGGGAACAGGCACATTTGTTCACAGGACTGGACACACAGAGGCATTTCTAGGATTTCTCACACCCCCAGATCCTCAAACAGTGTAAGGGAGAGAAAGGCTGACAACTTCACTACCTCTGACATTGACATTTTGCTTTCTGAAAGAAACTCATGCTCGGTGTTGTTACACTTCAATAAAAGCACAATCCTGCCCTACACAGCTGGAATGCTCCTCACTTCTGGATTTCCACAGAGGAGCCTGGACTGCTTTCCAGTCCAAACAGGAGACAAGCATTTCGGAAAAGACACTTCTGTGAACGAAAAGCAGACCTAAGATACACCCTCCACACAAACACAAGCTCATTAATGGCACATTCCCACTTAAGTGTTTTGTTACACATTCAGAAGGAAAAAAAAAAAGAAAAATATTAATTTATTACTATTGTAGACAACAAAAACATGCTGCTGTCCAGACTAACAGCTGGGCACTGGCAGCAGCAGTGTGGTTGCAGGAGACAGGAACATGCACAGGCAGGGTTCTGCAGATTTTTCATGTTTCTGAAACATTTCCTCCTCCCAGCGCAGGGAAAAGGCACTGGCTGTGCAGGAGCAAGCCCTTGGATTTAGGAACTGCTTCCTCAAGTCCCTGAGCCAGACAGCAGCCATTCTAGTTTCACCATCCAGTGAGAGTGATGACATGTCAGTCTCTCAGCAAGTCTCCTGGAGTTAATAAATGAGTAAATGAAGTGGGCAGAATTTAAATACTGGTTTTATCACAACTGTGTGCCTTTGAACCTTCTTTCCCATGGTAGGTGTAAGATACTCCAGGAGTTGTTGTATACATCTCTGCCTCAGGGGAACAATTCCTGGCCCAAGCCCAAGTTGGGAACAAGTTATTTCCCGCACTGAATATAGAACAAGTGCTGCTGAAGGGAAAGCATTACAGCTCTGTCCTTTTTGTGAAGTTTAAGGAACTGAACAGATGTGAAGAACTGTAAGCAAACTAATTAGACACACACAAACCTGCCACTGAATCTGTCCCAAGCCTTTCAGGCTGGGTGGGAGCCAGTTCTGAGTGTTTGCTGCAAACAGCAGGTGGGTGTCTGAGGCACAGCGTGAGGCATCACAGAAACCTACCTGCAGCACGAGGTCAGCAATTCAGAGGCTGAACATGAGACCTTGATGCTGGGAGCTCATCTTGGGAGGGATATGGAGACCCCAGGATGCTGATGCAGCATCCCTGAGGGACAGCCATGAATTCTGGCAGTGCCCAGGCTGAAACAGGCAGTGAGACACACCTGGGCTGAAGCTGTGCTGGAAAAGGCACCTAAATATTCACCTCCATCATTATCACTCTATTCACCTGAGATGAGGAAGAACAGGCTCCTAGTGGAGAAAAGGAACCCCTTCTCCCTAAGGAAACAGCATCAGATGCTGCACTCACATGTGCTAGCCAGCAATACCAGCAGTTTGAGACGAAGCAAGAAAAATTCACCGCTCTTGGTTCAACTCAAACACTCTAACAGTGAAAGGCAGTGTTCATCCCAAAATCTCACCAGCTCCCTCTGGAAGCAGTGCTGCACTTGCGAAACTCTCACCAAGATCATTTTCATAAGAAACTCGTTCAGCAAAACAAGCATTTGTGTTGGTGTGGTATTTTCAAGGAAAGAAGGATGTCAGAAAGCTCCTGTGACACTTGTGAGCACACAGAATATTCTGGCTGTTCTCAGCACAGCTCCAACACCAGCACTGCAGGTGCTCTGGTACCCAAGGCTCCCCCAGCAAGGGCTCCCACAGAAGCCCCTCAAGGCTCAGTGTGCCAGGGCACAGATACACCTGAACTACCCTTAATTTAATTCCTCAGAGAGGTCATCCCCTGACACAGCTGTTCCATGGGGAAACCCCCCAGAAACATGTACAGCCATATCAGGGAGCTGGAAGAGGGTGGACTTCAAACTACCACCAACCTGCCCTGGAGAGTAAATCACCCTCTGCACATGCCAAACTACTCCACAAGCTCTGGGAGATGCATCTTGGAGGGAATTCACTCCACACGGGAATAAGCCAGGAAAGGGCATCTGCCCTTCACTGATCCAGTTTATTCCAGTCTCCCCCAACAGTACATTTGCCCAATATTAGCTGGAGATGACCAGCAGTTCACATGATGCCATTTCCCAAGTGGGACAGGAAGGGACTTTCCCTCGTGGGCAGCGGAAGCAGCTGCCCTGGGGCTGGGGCTGCATCAAAGGCTATTTATGGGCTCCCTCCTCAGGGCTCAAGGGCTTGAGCAACATGTAAACACGGCAAGAGATCTCTGTCTTGCAGGAAATCATGGAACCTGGGAATAAAGAGCAAGGAGGGATCCAAGGAAGAGGCTCCATTTTCCTTTTGCTGTTCCCCTGAGCAGTCTCATCTCACCTTCCAAAATGATTCTGAAATCCTACCAGTGCTTGTTTGCCTCAGGAAATAAAGAGCACCAGTTACAAGCTGCTCACCATTTCAGCTCAGCAGAAGCACTGAGAAATCAAAATACAAGACACACAAGGCACAGAGTAAATTTCCCAGTGCTTAATTGTCAGAAACACCCAAAGCACCACTCTTCCTAGTTACCAAAAGAGCGCTCAGAACACCACGCATGCGTAAGAGAACAAACAGCACTTGCCTGACTTCACAGATCTGACCCACATCCTGCACAACTAGTCCCAAATGTAGTATGGGGAGAGGAAACCATATCTGAGCTGCCACGAGACAACAACTGTCCTCTCAACTCAGCCCTGAGGTGCCACTGACACTGCAAAGGCAGAGATGGGGGAGCACAGGGCACTTCCAGCAAGGGGTGGACTAGCAAAGCAGCCAAAATTAAGCAGTTCTGAAAACAAGCAGTTCCTCCCTTACTTCATCAGCCCCCAAAACCTTGTTTTAAGCAGAGCCAAACAAGCAAGGCTCCCTTTCAGAGCCCATCTGTGGCAGGAACTGAGCACCAGCTCCATGAATCAGGGAGACAGGCACAGCTCTGGTTTGCCAGCTCCCCACGTTCTGCTCTAATAAATGACAGCACAGGGCTTGGTGCAGCACCACGTTCAGCTCAGGAGAAAGGAGAGGCCAGGAGAGCTTCACCCCAGGCCTGCATAAAGAACACACATACCTTATCCTCACAGACATCCCAGAAGGGCCCAAATGCAGCTTTCTGGGGCACGGTGTGTCAGAACACATTTGCTTTGGCAAATCACTTTAACCATAAACAAATCAGCAACAGGAAATGGCTGATCAGCTGAAAGAAACCAGCTCTGGAGAAAGGCAACTTCTAAATGCTAATGCACAAAGATATGCCCCAAATGACACTTTTGTTACCAGCAAAGAATACAGCTGCTCACAGGACTCAAGTCAGCCAAGGGTGAGCACTCCTGCAGCCTGACACTCGCTCAGGCTGCTCTCCAGAGCTGCTCCTCCTGCTCCAACATTTGCTCCTAACATCTTTAGAGCCAGCTGCCACTCTAAGGCACATCTGTGCCTGGACTTACACGAGCAGCCAATTGCTCATCTGTACTTCATGGGACTCAGGAAGAAGATATTGCCATGGACTCAGGAATATCTCATCCTGAAGTGCAGGCATATTGCTCTGCCTTCCCCATCCCAACTGAAACACCTCATTTCCTTAAATAAGAGGCAAAAGAAAGAAACAAACCCACGAGGTGTTTGCATGTACACCCACTCAGAGGATGTCCAAAGCCAGGGTCTCTGCTCCCAGGGAATGCTGCTCCATCAAGGATCCTGCCTGCTGGTCAGGGCTGTGTGTGCCACAGATCTCACCCTGCTCCTCACACCAACTCTGCTCACTTACTCATCTGCCCAAAGATGAAAACCTGAAAGCTTCCCAATTTCTGTGCAATACTTTCACGTTGAAGTGATAACTAATTCAGCTTTTGTTTCCAACATGTATCACATCCTTGTACTCACCTTAAGGCATCCTGGGTGTATGATTTCATTACAAATGGAGCATTCCATTAGCATGAGATTAAACTTGCTCTCCTCCTCTTCCACAGTGTCCTCTTTCCCCGCTTCTCCACACACCAGACACACAGCAGTATGAGGCAGCACCGGCTGTTTATGTATCAGAAAGAATCGATCAAGACATGGCAGACATGGAAACAGAACAGCTCAATGTGCATTTACAGTATCCTCAGCTCAAAGAGGAGATAAATAGAGATTAATTGTGCAAACTGACACAAAGACAAAAAAAACCTGGTAACAAATTCGGGCTGGGTACCACACCAAGCACCACAGGACATGTTTCACCAAAGTGCCCTCCCTGTAGCAATACAGATTCAAGAAGCATTCCTGGGATGGATGAAAATGCATTTTCGGTGAGTTTCTTGAATCTGTGAGCTGATACAGACATTGGCATGCAAGTCACTTCACCAGTGTACAATGGGAGGGGAAAGAAGCAACCTAGAACATCACTATTCACATCCATTAGGCTTCACAATCCGAGTAGCAATTTGGCAGCTCCCCTGTTTTACAGGCAGGGCAGACAGATGTTATGGGATCTGATCCAGGTCTCACAGCAAGCCCACAACAGAACCAAGAACAGACCTTTTCCTGACTGGCAGTCCATTATCTGGGGCCCTGCTCCCAACCTGAGCACTGCAAAAAGCTCTGCTCACTTACAAAAAGGATTCTCTCCTGCAAGTGTCACAAGTGAGATCACACAGATTTTCTTCTGTCTTTTTCTGAGGCAGAAAGGGAACTGCAGCATCTCACATATCTGTCACCCATGTCAAAGCACTGAACACCACTCTAATTAAAAAGCCTCTTTTTTGCTAATGATTAACAAAATTCTGGTTTGCAGCAATGAGATATAAACCTCATTACAAAAAAGAAAAGGAAGATCCTAAGCTGGCCACAAAGGGAAGTGCAATCGATTAGGCTGTACGTCCTTAACTATTACACAGCCAGAGGCAGAGATGTGGCTTTTCACAGCAAGGATCTCTTGTGGATGGAGTGAATAAATCCCAGGTGGATTCCTGAACACCAACCCAAATTTTGGCAACAACAGTGCCTCCTTCAGCAAGTTTCAGGCAGAGGGAAGCCCAGCTGTAGTGAGCCATTAGAGCACAGAGCATTTTGCAAACAGCAGTACAATTTTTCTTGCTGGAAGCACGGGTGTCTAGGCAATCTCCTCCATGCCACACCTGGCTCTGTCCCACTGATGGGCTGAACAGCAGCCGTGGTGTCACAACGTGTCCTCCCAGCCCCACACTGCCCTCAGACCTATTCCATGCAGCAGTGTCCCAGGCTCTCCTGCCTCCCTTCCTGATGGAACTGGTGATGCAGAGGAGGTTCCTGCTCTCTGAACAGCAGTACAATTGGCTCTCTGATGGCTTCTGAGCTTAATGGAAGTCTGTGTCTAGTTAATATTGTCGATGTTATTAACCAGAGGAAAGCACAGTCCCAGAGCTGTAGGGATCATTAGTTCCATGCAGCCCTGCTTCAGCATCTTGCAGGGTTTTTTTGGGTGGAAGCTTCTGGAGAGGTACCATAATGTATTACTACTGAATTGTTAGAGAACAAGAGCAAAGCTAACAGGATTGCTCAGAGAAATGTTAAGCACCTTGAAAGTTACAACCCTTCAACTCCTTAATTTTCTGGGCCTTTGGTGCTCTAAGAGTTTGTAACAATCCCCCTGATATTTGCAACAACCTACCAAAGGCAGAGATGTCACTGTCAGTGCATGTGAGGGTGGGATCAGTAGTCACAGTCCTCTGGCTACCTCTGTCCTAACTGGAAGTAAAACTCTAGGCACCAAGAAGAAAAAGAAATCTTCATTGGAAGACAGAGGATGACTACACTCAGCTAGAAGAAAACCCAGATCATCTCCAAAAAGCTCAGCCTGTGTTATCAAGAGTGAAACAGCTTAGTATGAAAGTTTCCTTCATCAGTGAGGATGAGAAAGCACACTGCAGCCCTAATTTAATCCTTCCACTAAAAAGGCAGCATGATTTCACTATTTCTTGCCCCTGGAGAATAATAAATTCTTCATCCATGCTGTTCAATTCATGCCACACTCCAGGAAATCAAGTGTTCAAAGAAAAGACACTTGAGCTGCAAAAGCACTCTGCAGAAAGGTGGATATTCCGTGTACTTTACTGGAAGATCCAGCAGCGCTGAACCCAATCCTCTGTGTCAGGAACAGTGCAGAGCTTGGAACAGGACATGGAGTGAGCTACCAGGAGCAACTACTGGAAACCTTAAGTGCTTATCAGTTTTTTATCAGTGTCAGGTGAAATCATTTAATGCCTCCACTTTGGTCATCTCCTAAGAATTAAAGGACAAATGCCCAAATTCTAAGTCAAGGGAACTGTAATGAGAGAAATCAGTATAGATAGGGTGATATTTCAGTTATGAATAAACAACATTCCTTTCCTTGAAAAAAACAACAACAAAAGAAAACCAAACCCATAACAACAGTATAAACAAGACCTTCTAAAGAATTAAGATAAAAGCTAAAGCTGTTTTTCAGCCTTGAACAGAATCACTGCAGACATGAGACCTGAGAAGAAGCTCCACAAGTCAGCATGGCAGCAACAGATTCAAAAGCTGCTTGAACAACTTAATGGAAGATTAATCTGTCAATATTTGTTAAATAGAAAGCTATCACTTGTGACTCAAGAAGCTCGGAAGTAATGTATCACAGGAGCCCAGGAAACCAACTGCCTGCCTGCCCTGTTCCGATGCTCTTTCCCTGACAGCCATTTCCAGTCCCTGAGGAAGGCAAGACCCTGGATTGATGGCTCTTTGCCTCATCCAGATCAGCCCCTCTGCTCTATACCTAACTAACAACAAACACATTGGAACTCAGATCTCAGGGAGCCTGGGGCTGGGGTCACCAACACCAAAATCTTGGAGGCTGCCAGTCAAAGATTTCTCACAATTTATGTGGGTAAGATGCAAAGATGATTGCAGGGCAGCTTTTCTCAGGAAATTCCAACATTCAAACCAAACACATCTCTTCATCCTTTAAATCAGAACTTCCCACTCTTCCCCAAATCCTAGAGTTTGAGGGTGATTTGAGTGCTGATTTCTGAGGTACTGACAATGTGCACTTCTATACAGCTGAGAACGAAAGCTGTGCTGTTAAGTTTTAGTGGCTTTCTGGTTTAAGATTTGGGGAGGATGAGAAGCGCTGGGAAGAAGGGATCTGAGCTGAGAGGGCAGGGATTCCACACTTTTGTCTGATGCACTTTAGACACTACCCAGAGCAGAGCTGCCAGTCCCACAGTTTGTCACCCAGGAGACACGGCGAGAGGAGAGGACTCTGCAGACGAGCTGCAGGCCCAGGCACACTTACAGCGATGCACTGCCTCATGAGGCAGGACTGCTTCATCCTGCCAGGCCCCCCGAACTTCTTCATGTCCTTGCAGAAGTGGCACTCGCCGCACTCTGTCCGCAGACACGCCTCGCACTTGCGGCATCGCGTCCTCCTCCGCCGGGCGCCCGCCGTGCTCCGGTTGGCCGCGAGCTTCACCGCAGAGGCAGCGCCCAGCTTCCCCTTGGGCCGCCCCACTGCCCGGTTCTGGAAGAGACACACAAACACGGCGTGAGCTGCACGTCCCACCTCCCTGCTGGACGGCAGGACTCCCACGGACAGCAGCTGTGTGTGTCCTGTGTGGAGAACTGACCAGTGTTTTTGGAATTATGCACACAGAGGTAACACTTAGCAGATATATATGATCACTCTTAGACGTAAAGGAGTTCCGCTGCCTTTCCAAGAAAGATGTGTTGTAAAAAGACACAGAAACCAGGAGATAAATGAGAGACCGCAAAGCCAGAGCAAGCCCATTTCAGCAGGAGGGAAGGCAGAAGCCATTTAGGCACAGCTCAACACAGGACCAAGTCCCAAGTGAGGTGCATGGCCTAGCTCAAGAGATCTGGGCTGGAGACCTCTTCGATTTGTGCTCAGGTTAAGCCAGAAGGACTTCCTCTGCTGAATCCAAGGAGCAGTGAAAATTAATTTGGTGCTAGGTACAGCAGAGAAACACTCAGCAATGGCTCAAGCCCCCAGTAACACCCCTAAAAAACCAGGAGAGTATGAACTACTGCCAAGCGTTAAAGCAGGAGATAAAACACAAATACTACAAAACCCTTCCAATGTAGCTCCCCTCCTATTCAACTCTAGCAAGTGCTCAAAAATAGAACACCAACGGATGATGTGCAAAGGCTAAAAAGGGCATCCCAGGTCTAGATTTCAATGACCTTTAAGACAGAAACTAAAGGAGCATGAAAATATTTGAAATGATTAGGTTAACTGCAACATATTCACTCTGGACATCCAAATTTCATGTTCTCATCAGAAACTCTCTGTTACACACAAGAACTTACAGCTCAAGCCAAACATCACTAAATACCATGTAATTGTATGGGGCTAATTATGCAAGAAAAGGCTTGGCTCATAGTGACCCCTGACAGCTTTCACCGTGAAGATGATAATAACAAGACTGCAAAGTTCATCTGGTTTAGCATTTATACAACTCTTCCATTTTCTGCACATCTCAGCATATGACCAACAGACCACCCAGTTTCACTTTCTGTTCCTGTTGAATTCTGGGCAATCACCAAGGCAGGAGCAGCTTGGCTGTAGGAAGCCATGCAGAAATTCCACCACAGTTTTTAGAAGAAAATATGTGGAATTACACTTGGTTGTACACAAGCTTCCCTGAGTAGTCCTGCTGTACAACCCTGAAGAAAAGCCACACTGCAGCATATTTGATCTTCCTCCCAGCTGACTTAGCAAAGCTCCAGTGACTTTCTCTAAGCTGCAGAGAAGTGCTGATATTTTAACAGCCTCCATCCCAGGAATCTCAGCGCTTTGAGAGCAAAGAAGTCAGGAGCTAGACCCCTTAAGCTTTCTCTCCTACAGATCAACTATCGTTACTGAGGTGGGAGAAAACACTACTTAGTCCATGAGGTTGCAGAGATTTCTGCAAGTTTCTAGCTCCACTCCTCCAGAACAGATTTTGTTCTGTGTGCAGGTTGAATCTCACCATGCTGTGTGAACAGGGACGAGCAGAGCTTCCTTCCCATCGGCAACCACAGCAGCCGCCTGGATTTCAGATCGATGTCAGACACTCTAAAGAATAAATATTTACCTTCTAGACCAACTTTCCAGCCTCTCAAGGATAAAGTCGGCTCTGGCAGGACTGGCTTAGAGGCAACCTAGATAAGAGATAATTTTCTTCCTCAGCATGAATCACTCCTCCGTTCTATTAGAGTCTCCTTCAGCTAGGAAGGGAAGCGAGACACAAACCAAAGGCTGGATATCAGAGGGAACAAGTTAAACCAAAACATGCACAACAACCTTGGCAGCTCCCCTTGGACAACAGCACATGGGAGATTCTGTGGGAGCACCTGACGGAGATGATTAAGTTTGAGGCAAACAACAGCTATGACACCATCACAACGCTGTTTTTAAATGCTTTCAAGGAAAAATCAAACTCTGTACTTTTCCAGCTGAAAGACAACTCCTGCTTCTGCCACAGTAATACGAGCCAAGTCCTAATTCTGAGGACAACAGTTTAAGTGCCAGGACACTGCAAAGACTCAAGTGGTAAAAAGGCATCACTTGAACACAGAATTTGAGAATCCTAAAAAATACACAAAAGCAGGAAGGTGAAAGTACAAGAACAAGCCTGAAGTCAGACCATACCACACAACTCAGATTTCCTTCCAGACACCACCAGCACACAGCAGAGGTGCAGACCTCCATCTCACTATATGGAACATTTCTTGTCTACCCAAACCTCTTCACTGCTCATTAGTAAATTGTACTAGCTGGGTTTATACTAATTTCCCAACCAACCAATCCTCAATCCAAGCCACGTTTTCACTCCAGGATGTCGCAGCCAGCAAGGCTGGAGAGGCCTTGCAGGAATTCCCACTCGTATCTAGTTTCAAGGGGCTCCAAAAGTGGTCGCTTAAAAACCTCCACAGAAGAAAATCTGGCCTGTGGGTTCCTCCCAGAAAGGGGCTGGGATTCAAGGGGGTAGAAGGAGCCTCCAACATGGCTTGGGGTTTATTTAGCACATGGCAGACAGCCAGATAAATTCCAGGTCGATGTTAGTGAGGAGATGCTGCAGGATTTCCAGCTCAAACTGCAGTTTTACAACATACCAGCCCTGGTAATGAGACTGAGTAAAATCTCCTTCACAGCTTCCGTCCCCATCTCTGTACTGCAACTTGCCACCCTCCCAGCACAAATCCACGGATTTGTCTTGCAAATAACGAGCACATGGTAGGGGATGGCAGCACTCCTTATCCTGGGTTTACCACAGTAGCCAACAAACAAACAGCAGCTCCACGGCCTCAGGCTCAGGACTGGGTGTCACACCAAGATCTAAACCAGGTTCTGGGCCAACATAATCCTACTCCTGTGTAGAGGATCCCACCATCTCCTTTCCCAAGGAGATGCAACCCTCAAGCACAGCCTGGGCCTGCTGACTCTGTAGCCCCCGCAGCCATCTCTGAGAAATATCAAGAAAACAAAGATTGTACCAAACCTGAAGACTCCTTTTTTCTCCTTAAACCCTACAACAGAAGTCAGGGAGCTGAGACAGAGCCTGCCTGAAATACCATCACCAGCCACCTGCTATGTTCTCCAGCATCTCCACAAAAACTGTGCTTGTAACTTCTATGACCACAGCAAGTCTTCAGAAGAGAGGCAGGGGGATGCTGAAGTGGTGACAGCCATTCTGCCAAGCTCTCAACAAAGGCAGTGCAAGCAGCTGCTGAAACATATTAGGATTAATATCTTAAATCCCAATCTCTATTACACTAAAACCTAGGAGGCTGGTGGACTTTCACTGCCTTCTAGACATGCAAACAGGACATCCTGCTGGCTTTTTTCTTTTGTGGGATTTTTCTTTTTGGTGCTCTCCAAGTTACTGCTATGACATACAAAGGTAACTTGCCCCTGTTTCTGAAGCAGACACAGCACCTGGGCACTGGGGGTAAACTTGGGATATCACATGTAATATCTTACGCACTACAAAACCATTTGCAAGTCATGAAGTTGGGTTCACTCTCCCATACCACAGTGCTTAAACATGCCCACTCCTCCAATACGAAATGGGACAAATTTGCAAGTGATTTTCTGAAGTGCTGGCCTCCTGCAGACCCCACCAAATTCAACATGCTCCTGTTAGACAGCAGTTAGGGGACCAGGTGGGGTGGTCACCAGCAATTAAGAGTCTCTCACCAGGGCTGTGTCGATCTGGGAGTAAGCCCAGGTACAACACTGAATTCCAAACCAACCTTAGGAAATGAGCTACCGGGAAGCCCCTGCTCGGAACGTAAGTTCATCCTGGTTATGGACAAACATTTGGCTGCTGGGAAGTTTCCACAGCCTACTAACAGGTACCTCAGCACACCTTCACATGTCCCAGCCCTGCTCAGCTACCACTGAAAAACCCCCAGTCAGGGTCAGAAGGACCAGAGGCACTAAGGAAGGGCCTCTGCCCTGAGCACAAGCCTTACTGCAACAGAACTATAACCCTGATGTTTACAGCAACAAATTTCTAACCTTCACAATTACAAAGAATAACTCAAAAGACCTCAGGCAAACAAAAAATACCATGAACATCAAGCTTTGGAGGAAACACTTCAAGAGCTATCAGCCATTAAATGCATCATTAAATAGGTGCTGATGTTCCCCAGCTGCCATCCCAACACCAACGGGGATCTGGAGATGTCACCAGGCAACTTCACATACAAACCCCTCCGCCCTGGAGAGGAGGATCAGCTGACCCTGTGACCAAGTCCCAGAAGAAGGAGGTCCTGGTTCTCAAAGCAAGGCTGACTCAGTCTGTAGCCTAGAAACAAGCTCTGCTGCAAGTGTCCTTTACCTGGGCAAGGCTCTTATTCCACCACTCAGCTTCAATGACCTGCTTAAACTGCTGCCAGCAGCACCAAACCATTTTTTCAGGCTCAACATCTCCAAGAAAAACCCAGAGAAGTGTGGGGCTGTTCTGAAGGGCTCCTCAGGTGGGCAGCTCAGTGAGACCCTGAAGCACTTCACTTCAGCCAAGTACAATCTGAAGAGCACATGTAAGTATGCGCTGTGTAAATCTCCCCTAGACAAGATCTTCTATCTGCGTAGTGTTCACTGCTTCAAGGTGCTATGCAACACAACTGTATCTCTTGCATTTGCAAGACAGGGGTGACTTCCTTCTGTAACACAGACAAATTCTGCTTATTCTTATTTACTGTAGTTTGACCAGCCCCCAAAAATGAGGACCCAGGACTTGCTGGATACCAGTCCTGAGCTTAGAGCTTTACATGGCACTGCATCCCAATACAATTGTTTTAACAGAATTAGGATAGCCAAATCTAATTACCACTTGTTTCTTTATAAGATCTGATAAATAAACACTAGGAGAAAATAAATTTTTTAAAAGCCACATACATTAACCCATGATTCGTAACTGCTGTCACCTAAAACACCACACTAAAGTGGCCGGGTCATGAGCCAACACTGAGCACTGGATACACCCACAGGGTGGCACAGCAAAGGCTTCTGGTCACTTATTTCTTTGTCTCTTCCCATTCCATCAGAGGTGCATTTTTCCATCCAAACAGGGTGCAAGTCCTGGAGAGCAAGGCTCTTTCTTGCTGCCCAGGGCAGTGAGCAGTGCTGTCCTCTCCTGCTCCAGTGCCACATCCCTCTCCCAGCCTCCTCAGGCAGGGAGTTCTGGCCTTCCTGCTAGAAACCCAGTCAAACTGACACTTCCCAGCAGAGGTGCAGACCAAGAAACTCTACATTAACCCTGCAATATGGCCTTGGCTGCCTGGGAGGGGCAGCCTGTGACACACTGCCAGGCACTACACAATCACAGAATTGTTAAGGCTGGAAAGACCTTGAAGATTGAGTCCAACCATTAACACAGCACTGCTATGCTCACCACTAGACCATGTCCCCAAGTGCCACATCCACATGTAGTTTGAACTCTTCCACAGACCGTGATTCCACCCTGGGATTCCCTGAGAAGCCTGTGAATAATCACAACCAGGTCAACAGTTCTTCTGTAGGAAACCCTTGCGTCTCTTTAGCAATTAACAGAAACCCTTGTCAGAGGAAGAACTTAGAGGAAGAAGGAAGGACAGGATGATGTAACTGCAGGAATGCAGTGGGGCCAAGGAAGAAGACAGATTAAGACAGGAAAAATTCACAGAGAAACCAGTAACATCCTTAAAAGTTGTATTAACTGAAGAGCACATGTCAACACCACGGATCACGTCTGACTAAAGCCTATCTGCCCAAAAATCTGCACATGCAAACTCCAGGAGAACTGTTTTCCACTCACAATGAGTGTTTACAGTTACATCACCCTCCTTCAGAATACGCTCCTGCTGGGGTGGAGGTGTCCCGCAAGTCCAAGGTCCCTCATTAAACAAGCAGCATCAGAGGGAAAGGGAAGGCACTGGAACTTTCAATCCCAGCCACCCCCAATCAGGATTAATCCTCTCCAGATGTTCACTGCCACCATCTCCTCCAGTTCATACCTACAAAACTCTTCACCTTCTTCTACCAAAACCAAAGCAGCTCCTAGTGATCCTTGCCAGGTGACCATGCAGAGCTTCACTACTGAATCAGACCCATTTCCCACAAGAAAAAAGAAAGAAAATAAAGAAGTTTATACTTTGCAGGTTCATCTGGGTGTTAATGGCACTCCAGCAGCTTTTCTGCCAACATAGCAATGTTGTTTAGGGTGTGATAAACTGGCACATCAGTGCCAACACCAGTCCCCCTGTTTATTTTCCTCTGGTGGTGAGGAGGCAGAAGTTAGGCCTGGAGGGTGGAATAAGATAGATTGGCAAAAATATGCTTTGGGAGATAAGCTGCATCAAAAGTAGGAGCTCTTAAAAACAAAGACACCAGTAAGTTACACAGACTTGGGGCACAACACAGCTTTTTTTACTGCTGCTTCAGGACAAATCCCCCTGCCCCAGCCAGGGGCAGTTTTCTCTGTTTACACACAGTGAAGTGCCACAGTCAGATACCGAATTTCTTCTCACCACGAGCAACACAGCAACCTGGTGGGCTGGGGCAGGTGCTGCCCACCCCACAGCCCAGGACACAGCCCCAGCACTCACACACTTCCACACCCCCCAGCGCTGCTGCCAACTACCACGAGTGCAGTAAATGCTGTGTGCTCTGTGCTGCAAAACCCCACAGTCATTTTGTCTTCTTAATTTAGACACAGACTAGGGAAAGAGGAATGAAAGTCAGCATAAAAAGTGACAAAACCTGCAGCTTCTACTCCAGCATTGAAATTGTGCTGCTCAACTACACCTTTAAAGGTGAAGCATTTCACCTGTTACATACAAGGGCTGTTGCAGTAGAAAAAGCAACATACTATTGATTTGACATGTCCTGTGTAGAAAAATAGGGTAAGCAGACATTAAAGCAGGCCTGTATGAAAATACAGCTGGAGCTACATGAGGTGTTTTACCACTGAAACAGTCCTGAACAGAAAGGAAAACATTCCACAGGTCTTTGGTACATAGGTCACTGCGTTATAGTTTAGGATCAGACCAAGACTCTTAAGAAACTCCAAAAGAAAGATTTCCCCTTTTGTGCAATAATTTTTGTTTTAAACTTTTAATATACAAAAATGCTATGAAAGCCTCAGGTTTTAGAAGAGTTGAAGAATCCCAGAACCCAAGCAACTTTCCAGATTCATCCAGCAAGAACCAGCACCTCCAAGTAGCAATTTCACAGCTGGTACAATACAGCTGAGACCAATCTGCTCTCCCAACCATTAGCTCTTTTTAAAAAGTGTGCAATGATTGCACCAAGACACAGACACAAATGGAAAAGGCCTGGCATGAGAAAAAATTTAAGAAAAGAAGAGGACTGGGACATTTTAACTACTGTGTCTGGGAGCACAGCAGTGAACTCAGCAGCAGCACAGGCCTGCACATTCACACAATCCCCAGAATTAGGTAAAGGCTTAATAAATGTACTCATCCAAAGCCCAGCTTAGGTTCTTGGACTGACACTACCCCAGGCCAGCACAGCACACTGTCTCCCCCAAGGTTTCTGCAGCAGATCTGCCATCCCTGGGGAGCACCCAAGGCACATCACCACCCCAAACTCTTTTTCAGCCTGTCTTCTACGTGCAATTCTGTAGCAAAACAAGGTAAAGTTCTTCAAAACAAGACAGGCTTTGGAGGATAGACTCAACACCTGGCCTATGTAGAAACTTGTCTCTAAAAGCAAAATATTAGGCTATTTTAAAGAGCGAAACACCTCGAGTTATGAACAAAACTATCAAGTTTATGTTTAAATTGCATACACATGTTTAATACTATTCCTGGTGCATTTTTAATTGCTTAGGCAGTTCTTAGAGAGTAAAATACGCAATCTAGAACATATGTTCTGGATTATTTTTCACAGATTACTTCATAAATTCAGAAAGTTTATTCTCCTTCCCCCACAGGGAAAAAAAAAGCCTTCAGAGAATAAACCCTGCAAGTATTAATAAAAGTTCTCTTTTCATTTCGGCACACATCCTTCTCTTTCTTCTACATCCCTCGTCCCTGGGAATGGAAAGGAGGCTCTGGCTATAAATCAAACCAAGACAAGGTAGCCAGGCTCAGCATCAGACTCTCCCCCAAGTCCCGCAGCCCTCTGAGCTATTTGAGGAATCTTAATAGAAAAAAAAAATCCCAATTCTGCCGCGGACAGGGCAGCCCCCGAGAGGCGGCAGGCAGCCGCTCGCGGCGCGTTGGGGGCCCTGGGAGGTGCCGAACTCGCGGTGCCCGCGGCGGGCGAGGCCGAGCGCCCCGGGCCGGCCCCGAGCAGGCTCCGCGGCCCCGCCCGGCGCGGCCCCTCGGCGGGCGGCGCTGCCCCGGGGCCGCTCCCGACCCCACATTGTTCCCGTCCCCGCGGCCGGCGCGGCGCTGCCCGGCCCGGCCTCCTCCCCTCCCTTCCCGCTGCAAACTTCGCCGCCCGCCCCGGACCTGCTCCGGCCCCAGCTCGGGCCCCGGCCCCGGCTCGGGCTCCGGCTCCGACTCGTAGTCCTCCTCGTCGGCGCTCGCAGACATGGCCATGGCTCATGGTGGGCCCAGGCGGAGCCGAGCTGACATGGCTGGAGCGGCGCTGCTGGCGGAGCCCCGCTCCCCGACACACACACACACATGCAGGAGGAGGAGGAGGAGGAAGGGGGGCCGTGCATATTCATGCCAGGCAGCCAGGAAGGGGCTGGCCCTGCCGGCACGGCCAATCGCGGGCCGCTTCCACACCGCCGGCCTGCGGGGACAGCGGGCACCGCGCGGCCGGGGCACCGCGGCCGATCCCCGCACACGGCGCGGCCGGGGACGGGGGCTCGGCCGCCCGGCCGGCGATTAGCCCCCCGCCGGTAATGAGCCCCGCGATGTGCCGAGGGCCGGCGGGGGCGGGCCGAGGCTCGGGTGTGCCGAGCGGCGCTGGGCGGGGAGGATGCGCGGCCGCCCGCGGGGCGCTCGGCGCTGCTCGGGCTGCTCAGACAAAGGAGACGCGCACAGACACACACACACACACACCCTGCTCCGCGCTACCTGCCCGCTCCGCTCCCGCGGCGAGGGGGGCCCGCCGGCGGGGAACCTCCGTCCCTCGGAGGAGGAAGGCACCGAGCAAACTTGGAGATTGCGAGCGGCAGAACCAGCGCTGGGATAAGATGGGATACGAGGCGAACCGGCTTGTGGAGCTGCTCGCATCTGGCCTCGCTCTGCTCCCTGTGCAGGCACCCCCTCTGTTATTTGCTCCCAGGGAACCATTTCTAGCCCTACTCTGATCATCCTGCCCCGCTGCTGGGGTTTTACAATAAAATACCCTCCCCGCAGTGTGACATGTTATGCGTTGGTCAGCTGGGGACCTGTCCTGGATCCAGAGGTGCCAGGGCCAGCACCTCAACACGGACACTGCCTTTGCCCTCCAGAGCCTGCACCCGAGGGTCACAGGCCTGTATTTGAGTGCCGAAGATTCAAATTTCCCATTGGATTTATGGGCCTGCTTTCAGGGGAAATCCCGATTCCACTCAAGTTGTTAGGATTTTGCCTCCGGCTCCTACGCCCACAACACAGAATTAAACATGAGATTAAATATTTGCATGTGCTGAGCAACCAAGAAGCCATAAAGAAGCACATCTAATGGTCCTTGCATCAGGATTTTTGCCAAACTAGTTTCAGCTCAGTTCCCTGGTCTGAATTACCACATGGCACAACCACTTTGGGTAGTTCAGAAGAGGCAGCAACAGGCAGAAGCTGGCGCGGGAACAAGCAGCAACACAACCCTTGTGACACCAGGATCCACACCGAGCCTGGTCCCTCCAGTTTAAGTAACAAAACACAGTCAAACTTTAAACACCTATTTTACAGGCAACTGTTGATAAAGCCACGTGAATCGTGTAATTATGCCCCTCGCTTATTTTCAGTACATTAAATATCCATTGTTTGTTTGTACTCCTGTCCTCTTGCCAACTCAAACTGAAATGATGGGTAGCTGATGGTGTTCTTCCCCATCCTGCTCATCCACCATGCTGGGAGCAAAGCATTTACTCACAGCACCTGATGGGGCTCCCCAGAAAGTGATGAGATGTGCTCAGCCTGTCTCCTCAGGTTTCTCCCCCCATTGTGTTCCTACACAACCGGGAGCAGGAGCAGGAGCAGACGAAAGCTGAGGCACGAAAGGCATGTGCCTAAGGCCTTGGCTTTCAGAATCACAAGGTAATATCAGAATCCAGTGTTTTCTGGAGGAGAGAAGAAGGGGGGGATGCATCTCATGACAGGCCTACAAAAGAGAGTTGTAAACCACGAGCAAGGACGCGGCTCCAGCCGTGTTTGGGGTGCCACAGTACTCTTGGCCTGCAGCAGCAGCAGCAGGACAGATGACATCTGGAAGGAAGACGCCTGGTCCCACACCTGCCCATGGGCAGACCAAGTCTCCACTAGCCCAATTCCATGTGAGGCTCGGTGTAACCTGGCTCACACTTGTTTGTCCCTCCGGCCTTTTGGCTCCGTAATCCAGATGGGAGGAAAAAATAACTTGTGACATCCCCCAAGGACAATCCACCAGTCACACCACAGCAAAATGTCATTCACAGCAAATTAAATCATGGCAGAGATCATCCTGCTCCTCTCGATCTGTAACACATTCCAGCACTCCTGATGTTGGCACTGGCCTCTCAGGACTGCAGCAGGTTCCTTGCCGAGGTAACCCACACCAGCCTCACCCCACAGCCAGCCCTGCCACCCGACAGCGTGGCCACGCTGCCCTTGCAACAGCACCACAAGTGACAAATGAGCTCTAATTATGGAGCCTGAGTTAGGAGGGAAGGCTCACACATGCCAAGATCTTGGAATGATTTCCAAACGCTAGGTAAACTTTGCCGAGGTGGTGTTTAAAAAAACGGGATAGGGTATGATATAAAAGAGCAAATTGGGAATCAGCAGGGGGGAAGCAACACAGTAAAATAATTTTTTCTGATTATAATTGCTCTCAAAAAACCTCATCCTGTACAAGAGCATCTAACCATTCAAACGAATATTTAATACACAGAAGGAACTATTAAGAGAGCATTTTCCAGCTCAATTCTTTCAGCTTGTCTACACTAGAGAACACTAAATTACAACAAATAGTGAGCAACCCTTGTGTGAACAGCATAAAGTTGCCCAGGCTGGTGGAGTTTACAACAGTTTAGAACACAAAATAAACAGCAGTGACCCCAGTCCTGCCTGCAGCAGCAGAACTGTGTCCATACTTCAGCTTAGTGTGATACAGTTCAGTAATAAATAACATCCTTAATTACGCTGCTGAATGAGCCGTAGTGAAAACTGCATGAAAACAGACAGCACCTTCTATTTTGAACTGTTGCTTTGATTGCACCTCACCTGAAGTCATATATAAGTCTCATCAATATCATAATCTTCTCCACAGAAACCAATTATGTTGTCACAAACTGAGACAATAACCTCAAGCAAAGAATAAACAGCAGGAGCAGATGAGTGCCAAAGAACCAGATTTTATTCTCATGCAAATATCCTTAAGTAGTAAAACCAAGATGGGGGAGGACGACTACAACCCCTGTGCTGTACTCAGTCGCTCCTGAGCATCTCCTGTACCAACAGATTGCAGCTGCTGCTGCCAGTGCTGAACAGGATCCTTGTTTTCCTATTACATACTAGAGTTTATGATGCTCAATATGAAGTGAAATAAAGTTTTTTATGTGGCACAAACACACTTTTGATTTAACCTTCCCTTGAAACTTTTTATGTACCTTTACAGATTATTATATTTAGCTGGTATTAGAAAAAAATATTTACACAGAAACAATTGGACAAACAACCTCAAGCTAGTTGATATGCAAGTCCTTGAAAAAAGATGTGATTTGAGCTGCTGCTGCTTTCTGCAGGCCAGCACATATGTTTTTGAAAAGGAAACCCACTGAGATGTTTATGAATCACAATTATTGACCTGTATCAGAATAAGAGAGTTACCTAGTAGCTTTCTAAGGTTCATTGTTTTGGTATAAGTGTCCATTCACATGAAATATGATCTTAACTGTTGGGCCTGGGCAAATTTCATGACACTTTTCTCAAGAGTTTTAGCCAATATTTCAGTCACATTCTCAACACTAGCAGTGACAGTCTGACAGCCTAAATATCCACAATCTTACTACTTCCCATCTACTTTATCTGAACTATGACATAGGAGTTGTCATCAGATGCACTGAGTATCTGTCACAATCTTTTCAATGAACAATCTGATTGATCAACCTTAGATGAAATAAAGTAATGCAAGATGAAATAATATTGATTGCTCCTTCCATGCAATGCTACTGCTTATGCTTCCCTAACCAGTGTCCAGCACTGTTCCAGGGGAACCAAAGGCAGCAAGGGCTGGCTGTACAACCCCCTCCTGAAGGGCAACAACCATGGGCTGTTGCAGCAGAGGAGCAGCACCCAAACAAGTGAGAGCACAGACAGAACATGCTGACAGCAACTCACTCACTCATAAGCCTTAAAACCCAAACAACCCTCCCCAAACCCCAACACCCTGTCATCTTAAAAAAGTAATAAGTAAGACTGAAGAGTGGTGAAACATGGACTTTATCTACCACACAAGGCAGACTCTTCTCTGCAGGAAGAGTCATGATATGACTGGGACTACGCACTGGGAAATCAGGGAAATCCTGCCATGCTTCCTTCTTCCACAGAACCTTATGTTGTTTCCACAGCACAGTTTGTGTCTCCAAGAGCCATGTTCTGTCAGTAAATGCAAAAACTAGTGAAGGAGGTTCCTAAGAAGATAAGCAGTGACTGCCATGCTGTGGAGGAACATGCAAATAGATGTGGCTGAAAGAGTGGATTAACCGGAATAGGAAACCTGCTTTCCTGCAAGAGGCTCAGTGTGCTCTGACACACAGCACAGAATGCTGGGAGACAGTCAGCTGTGTCCAACGTGTGGGCAGCAGCCTGAAAATCCAGAGACCAAACCCAAACACATGGTAAGCAAAGAAAAAGCTGAAGTGCAGTTTGCCTATGAGAGCTCATTGCTCACTGTCGTCACCTACAAGCTTGACTTGGATTTGTGGGGAAACATCCAGGACTAACAACTAAACCACACTAGGCTAAGACTCACAGATGCTTTGCTTTTATTGGAATTTACCCGTATATTTTGTTATATTTGTTATTTTCAAAAAGGAGAGCACTGCTGTCCCTCTTCTATCTGATCCACTAGTGCCTGCAGAAAAGTCATGAAGTTGAAATAAGCCCTCATTTGTATTCTCAGCAGACTTTAATTTCAGTGTGCTGTGGAACTAAGAGGAAACCATCTTCTTGGGGACAGAACATACAATTCAATTTTGTTCTGAAAAGTGCACGCAGGATTAATGTCCATAATTGCACGGCCTGTACTGTGCAATGACAAACGCCTTCCCCGCTGCTCTGCCAATGTGCTTCGATCCAGAAACAAAACTATTAACTTTCAGATACTCAAAGCAACTCAAAGCTTGGATTGTTCTGATGTCAGGGTGGTGGAGAGTACAAGGATGTTGGAATTCTTAAACCAGGTTCAAACCTTAGCATTTGGTCTGGTTTTGTTGGCCAGCTCAGCAATGAATGTAGGCAATCTCCTGGTGATAAAATCTGAGATCTGTCAACTCATTTCACACACGTTACCTAAGGAAAAGGTCTTAAGACTACAGTACTTTTCATCAGCACTTTTACTGTCGTGAAATAAAGAGAAAGCTTCTGTCTTGAAAAATGGCAGTCAAGGCATAGTTGGGAAAAATTGGTATTACTGAATATTCGTGTCTGTGATAGAAGAATGACAATGGGGAGGAATACATAAATCTTATCATGTGATACCTGGAGCACAACAGTTAGAAAACAGAGATGTCTGTTCATTTTTTTTCCAATCCGTTTAGATTTCTAGTCAGAGTCAAAATGGCTCTAATTTACCTGTTTGATGTATTAATCACATAAAGGCATTGGTCAGATTTCAAAGCAAGTGGCTGAGAGTTGATAAGAAGTGAAAATATTAAGTCAAAGATGGAAGATTAAGAAGGTGCTCATTCAAGTCTTTGCTATTTATAATTACTCCCTGAAGGGACACAATATTTCAAGTACAGCCTCTTGAGGTGAGAAATAATCTGTCAAGTCACCAGGCAAAGGTTTTAGAAAAACACTGAGGCAATAGGCAGTGAATTCATAGAGACTCTTTCATAGAGTCACAGAGTGGGCTGGGTTGGAAGGGACCTTCAAGACCATCTAGTTCCAGCCCTCCTGGGCATGTTACGTATGATACACACAGAACAAACCCTGGAACTCCTCAGGTCTGCACGGAGTTACTGCACAAATCATTTGTCTGGAGGACTAATGTGTGTGAGAGACTGAAAGAGTGCTCAGAAAAATAAACAGGTCAGGCAAGGAGCTGCCTTCCTGGGCAGCACTGCCCCGGGAAAGCAGAGGCTTGACAGGAACTCCCAGTAGCTTCAACAGCTTTTACCCCTTTGCACACAATACCCCAAGAAGCCTTTGGTTCTGGTGCATCAGGTTTTTTTTTCTGCTTCCAAGTGTACTTAGCAGGGGAAGGCCTTAGTTTCGAATGTGCACAGCTACTGTGGGAAGTCCCCTAAAAAAAATATCCCCCAAACCTCAACTATGTGGTTTTGTGTCTTAATAGATTTGTCAGGAGCCAGAACTGGGGTATCCTTCTTGAATACATTTCAGCTCTCTCCTACCACATGGCATCGACTATCCTACAGTGTAAAAGAACACAAATTATTCAAAATTATTTAAATCACTGATTCCAATCACTATTTAAATCAGTAAAGAGAAAAACAAATTTAAATTGATTTAAATCCTCATTTTCTTTTGTACTTAAGTTATTTTCTGGGAGAAAAGTAATTATTAGCATCTGATAACTATGAAGAAATGCCTGATTTGCAGTAGATTATGAACTTTATAATCAGGACTTTTTATCAACAAAACGGATTCACAATACACACATATTTGTATATGCAAATCTCCTTGCAGACTACTGGCATTTAAAATTGTTGTTGACACCAAGCAGAGTTCAGGCTCTGCTGTGTGGGATCACTTCAAACACCTTTAAGATGGTGCCTGGCAAGAATGAAATGTGACAGTTTAAATCTCCTTTTTGCTCCTGTGCCACTTGGAATGACTGATGGAAAACTTACTTGAATCTCAACCAGAAAAATAGAATCTCAACCAGAAAATACATCATACACCAATTTACACAGAATTCTTTTGCTGTCTTTTATCTACCTTTATCTTTTTATCCTTCCCAGATTTTTTCTAACATGAGATACACTCAATTTTTGCTTTAATTCTTAAGTGCTTGTTTTTAATTGTCAATATGTGCTTTCTAATACATCTGTACTCCCACAGGAAGTACCCTGAATAGATCTCCAAGGACTGGTCTGTCTTACTTAGGGAATCCAGCAAAGTTTTCCCACTGCTGCTAGAAGGAATGTTGCTTTCCTGGTGGTAGCCCCCGGGCAGGCTCCTGAAGCTGATGCTGGTTTGATGTTGTGCCATTTCTACGTGCTCAGATCTGTTTCAGACACCACTCTGGTTAAAACACTAATTGCTGTAACGAGTCCCTCACTGCTCCTGCTTCTCTGGGTGGAGCTGGCCCAGCCATAGCTATGGCAGGAATTCTTAGTAAGCAAGCAAGTAAAAACTGGAAGCACTTATTCAAAGGTTTTCAGGAATGTTCTTTGTCCACCTTGCACCTCTCCCCCCTGAACTGAAAGAAAACCTGATATAAAATAATGCTGAACACTTCTGAAAAATCACACTGGTTTCAAGTTAATCAAAACATTCCATTTTATGCTTTACCCCCTAATTTCTGCATACCATCAAATTTATTCCATCCACTCATTCTTAGTCCATTAACTTACTATTTCTTAGGTTTGATCCCAATGCCTAATGTCACATAAAATTGGATCCATAAATAAAGGAACTCTGTTATTAAAAACGGATAGATTTTCTTCTCTTCCCAGCACTTTTAAGATGAAACACCAAAAAGAGGGAAAAAGGTTCCTTGCTGGAAATGGCAGCAGACATGTGAAAGTGCATAGGGACATCTATGGGCTCCAGATCTGGTGACAGTGGCTAACCCCACTGCCTTTTATTATTTTAAATACAAGTTCATTCTAAAAATCTGCCACCCTTTTCACCACAGCTGTCTACTGTTTTTCTTGTGTGCTCTTTGGTTCAGATGGTGAACAATGATCAGAAATCTTATTTCCAGCCTAAATCTATTTATGGTATGTTTATATTCACTTCTTCCCATGCCAACATTGTCCATCAGCTTAAGTAACTCTTTTCCTGCCCTGAAGATTATACTCCCTGAAGTACTTTACACAACAGTCATCTCCCCCTTCAACTCTGCTGGGCCATGCTGAACCAGGCATGTCCAGCCAGTCTCTGCTCTCAAACATCACACCTTGAATATATGTGGTTGTGGAGTCCCACATTCAACCTCACCTCAAAACTACCTACAATGGAACTAGACTAGAGTTTAAAAAAAAAAAAAAGAAAAAGAAAAAGCTGAAATGCTTTGTGGTGCTTTGAAATGGTTTGTGTACCAGAAAGACTGAACTGACTTGTGATTTTCAGCTTGGAAACAAGGAAAAAACCACTGAAACACAGTAATGGGGATGTAAAAAAATCCTTGACAGCACAGAGATGAACAGGACCTCATTCAAATTTCTCAGAAAGCATGATACAGAGGGCATGAAGTGCATTTATGATATTAAAGGACAGATCTGAAACAACATAAGGAAGTACTTATCTACACAGAGCTTTATTAAACCGCAGGGGACACTGGCACAGGATGCTGAAGAGATCAAAAAGATCAACAGGTTCCACAAATTATTAGGTAAATTCACAGAGGGAAAAAAATTCTACCAGGGGACGCTAGGCAGAAAAGATGAAGATATAATCTTCCATCTTAACGGGGAAGATAAGCAAAGGGAATCTCTGTATTTCTGCTTTGTTCCTACGACTCCTTCAGTAGCGGTGATGGCACCACCAGGAACAGGACAGTGCTACAAGGACTGTGGGCTCAGGGAACACGACTTTCCTCAACCACAGGAACCAGCCTTTTGGTCTGCCTCTCACAGGTTAGTTCGTATGAGTTAATCCTCCTTTTTGAGATCCATGGATGTATCTGTAGAATTCTGCAAAAGGATTTCTAGTAACAATAATGGGTTACTAACTGAACTGCTGTAGGACAGAACTCCCTGATGACAGAAATCAGATGCTGCCATCCCAGAAGGTCCCTTTCGATGCAGTGCCCACCCACAACCACCCCAACTCAAAGAAAACAACAGCAAAAAACCAGCTTGAGGGATAGCTTCCTTTTCTTTTCAATGATCACTTTTTCTTCCTGGTTCTCATGCCCTGATGAGCTATGAACATTATTTGCATTGCCAGTTGCAGGGAAACTTGTGCTTAAAAAAACCCAATAATCCAATAGACGTTTCAGTTTGTGGCCTTTACTAATTAACAGCATTCCTTTAAATAAGGCTATTACCATTTCCTTATTATACTTCTCAGCTATCTTCTTTTAAAATCAACTGGGAAAAATTACATGGAGAAAGAGTACGAGCAGGCATCAGAGAAACAGTCACATATTGCAGCACTGTTAACCAGCTACTGAAAATTACAGCTCCATCTCCTGCTCACAGCCAGACCTAAATATATTTGGACACTCACTCTCATTACAAATGCAGTGGCTTTAGCTTTGTGCCAGGTAAGAGAGATGAGAATCCAGCTCCCAGTCTGCATTTCTAACTCTTCACAGAACAGGAGAGTCCAAACACATTTTAGTTCTTTATAGCTGCTCTTCATAGACAACTGAAGATCTTTCACGATAAAAACAGAAGGCACTGCCATGGAGTGTAATTACATGCTGCTGGAGTTGGGTGTTTTCTTCCAGAAATAGGAAATGGTTTGAAAAATGTGGATTCTGCTTGGGCCATATTCTGAGTTCCTTAAATAAAATACGATCCCTAATTCCTGTGCAGATAAATGGGAACCTTGGTACTGTAGGGCTGAGCAACTCATGGGAATGGGTTTTGAGATTGGGCTTGGCAGTCACCAGCTTCCTGCACCAGTGACCAGCCATGAGTGGCCACAGTGGAAAATCGGGTTTAGGCCCTGCTCTCTGCTCACACCACCCAGAAGTTCATGTCCAATGGATGGGGCAGAAGTCAGCTGGGAAGAATTCTTACTTTTCTTTAGTTGCTTAAGACCAAGCATTTGAAGGCAGCAAGCCTGCTTCAAATATCCACTCAGTGATTGAAGCAGGCTTCAAATATCCACTCAGTCCCTCATTCCTGATTCCTTGAACAGGCCTAAATTAGGATTGTTGTACATATCCCAAGACACCTGGCACTGGACTGTTTTCTCTTACTTTATAGCTAAAAGGCAGGTTCTTGCTTCTTCTGAGTTTCCAAAAGGGAAAAAAAAAAGGTGCCTAAAGGAGTGTAATTATTGTACTAAATAATTATCAATAAATTATAAGAAGTACAAGCAACTCAAAATAGCTCCATAAATATGAGTAAATATGATCTGAAGAGGTGCCTATGAATCACACTCCATCTCTCTTATTACCACAAAATAATAATGGTTCATATATTTCACTATAAAACTTTCCACTGAAGATGCCAGAGATCTTTACAAACATTAATTTCACCTCCCAGCCTCCCAGATGGGAAGCCCCATCTCCACCCGGAAAAGCTCAGGGAAGCAGCAATGTGCCATTCACCTCACACGACACAAGGTGCTGCAGCAGAGCTGGGAACAGGCGCAGACCCCAGCCTCCCATTTTGTGCACTAACCACAAGATCATCAAATGTCACCCAGTTATTCCATCTCCTCACTAAACCATTGCTGATTATTATTTCTGTTTCTTTTCCCAGCAAGTA
This sequence comes from Entomyzon cyanotis, assembly GCA_024500445.1. Classification (NCBI taxonomy): domain Eukaryota; kingdom Metazoa; phylum Chordata; class Aves; order Passeriformes; family Meliphagidae; genus Entomyzon; species Entomyzon cyanotis. Next base: position 2,836,879 of record JAKEPQ010000852.1, read on the forward strand.
ATTTGCTTTGTCAGGGAACTGCAGTGTGACAAAATGCCTTTGGAAAAGGTGGACAGAGCAATGCAGCACCTCGGGGCCACAGCACACAGAGAGGTCTTCCCTGTACTTAAATGTCCTGCCCATTACACCTCATCCTCTGTGAAGTGGGATTTGAGGTGAATGAACACATTTCTTCGCTAAACCCCAGCATGTCAGAGGCTTCAAGCAGCCGTTCTGCAGCTCTGTGCACACTGCTCACATTACACTCACAACACGTAAAAGAAACTGAATCAGTTTTAAGGGGAAATATTATTTGCTGCTTCAGAAATCATTCAGGTTATCAAAGGCACATTCTTTCAAAAGCAACTCAATGAAACCAAGCTCACCCTTCCCCAGCTTGGGTTACTTACACAGATACTCCCTGTCCCTGTTCCAGGGATTTCTGACTGTAGTCAGAGTTCTCTCCCTCTGCTTTTTGCTTTCCCACTCCATCCTTTTTCAGTACTTGCTTCTCTCCTAATCCTGCTCTCTCGCCATTTCTAGTCTCTTCCCCTCCTTTCTTTACAGTAATTTCCATTTTCTTTGAAATGTTTTGGCATTTAATGCTGGCTTTATTCTTCCTTCTCCATCTGCTGCTCTTGTCTTTCTAAATCTCTTCTGGAGCCTTCTCTCGGGAGAAAGCAAGAGCCATGTTTTCCATGTACTGCTGCTTCTTTCTGGATTTCAGTTTCCTTCTTTTCCTTTACAACTTGGAATCACAATCCTCCTGTCCCTGGAAGCTGATATCAGCTACAATCTCCTTACAGCCCCACAGTAGCCAGTACTGTGCTGCCCAGGATCTCCTGCTCCTTTTGAACACAAGGGTCTTAGGGAAGACATTGGGAAATATCTGCCATTTCTCCTATAAATACTACAAGAGCAAGACTTCAGAAGGCAAAATTACTGGTAGATTTTACTCCCCTGCCTTGTACTCAACATTTGTGGAATCTTCTGCCCATGGAGACTTGCTCCACCAGCTACAATCCATTTTCCAAGGGAGCTTCCCCCTCCCTAAGGGTTTTTTTTCTCTGTAAAATTTTCTATTTCATTATCAGGGCTTACAGGGAACAAAGGAGAAATAACCAAGCTTAACTACTAAAACTGCTTTTAGACAAATCTCCCCTATATTGCCTTTCCCACAGATTTTAATTTGGGACTCAGAGGCTCAGCTCTAAGATGTCTCTTCCCAGCCTGTTCACTTGGCCTCTGTTCCCAGGAAGGGAAATAGCTGTAACATGGAAGATGACAAGGACATTTGCCAATTAGAAGCACAACAACAAATTTCTCTTGGGAAATGTGCAGCCCTATCTGAATATGTACCTTTGAACAAAAACAGAAGACATAACACAAACTGATCACAGATTAAGCAAAGCAAATATGAAGAGAATGGTGAAAGGATTTTTTTCTGCTATCAGTTTTTGTTTATTTCCAAACCTCAACCTAACATCTGGCTTTCTGTGAAAGTTTTCCTTATATTTGTTATTAACTGATAGGTTTGTTATTGTCATACCAGTGGGAACGATGCCTCCTAAAAGTTTTTGCTTTTACAAAGGCTAAAGGAAAATAAACACCTGAAAAAAAAAACCAACCTTGGAGGCAGCAAGATAGATTTTGCAAAAAAGGGTAAGATTTAAGTCACAAAAATTACAAATCCTTTATGGTTGCAGTTATGTTGCCAATACACAGAAATAAAGTAGAAAATATGAGGCATTTATCAAGGTTCCAAAATAAAGTGAACAAGAACATTAACAAATGCCAAAGCTTATAAAAGCCTTAAAGCACTCAGATCCTACCTTCTCTCACAAGCTCAAAAGTTTTAGTTTATACATTTCACACACCACTTTTTCTCTGGTCACAGAGATTTTGCTTTATTCAATTCCTATAATATACCTGACCATGAATGAAGAGCACCTATCAAAACAGGGGAGTGGAGAATCCCACACCTATTTCTCGAGGTTTTCCACTGTTGTTTCTGCACAAGTAAATGTTTTAAACACAGAGAATTTTCTCATGGATTTATTACAAGCTAAAAGGGAAATATGTATTCAACAAGATACAATTCCTCTGAAATGTGCTGAGCTAAAACTCAAAAAGAGACCAAGAAGGAACGTGATGTGCTCATCCTGCCCCACTCTCCTCTGGCAGTTCCATGTTTATGGTCTCCTACTTCCCATCTGAAAACAGCAAATTCTCGTGGCTACATGTGATTATATGCAAAGCATAACAAGTTCCCCAGCACAAAAAGTGAGAACTGAGTGAATTATTTTTCCTGATAATTATTGGAAAGGTATCTACAGTGATAAGGACAGATTTTCATACTGAAGCCTGATTCATGCTGACCGACCCCTTCAGCATTTCTAAAGAAATAATGTATTATAAAACTAATTCAGTGAAAAGTGAAAGTAAAAATAGAAGCGATGAGACATCTTCTAAATAAGCAAAGCTGCTTTTACAGCATGCTGAATAACTGGAGTGTGGTAAACATACTACTGTTATAAATAACAACCAGCCTTTTGACATTGTTCTTTCGCTAATTATTTCAAATTCTTTATAAGCCTTAACAAAGCAAACCTCATGGTTCTCCTGCAAAGTGAAAAGAATTACTCCCATGTATAGGAGGAAAAATTAAGATATAAGGACAGAAAACAATGCTTCAAAGTTAGTGGCACATTGTACAGGAAGTCTCATAGTGTAAGAGAAAAGCCATCCTCTCGTTCAGTGCTCCCTAAGTGACTGATTCGTAGCATTTACACATAGTTTAATTTTACACAAAATGCATCAAATTTTTTAGATTTAACCATAATTAGCAAATGATCGAGACATACGAAAGTTTTATACTGATAAGTAAGGCCCAAACAAATTCTTTTTAAATGGAAACTCTAATGATTTCTCCCTGCTGAGGCACTTCCTTGTTCTGCTTCAAGACTTAATCATAAAACCATTACAAGTAACATTTTATATTAAAAATGCTAGCAGCTGCCAACAGATAATACACAGCACTTTGTCAGATTATAGATAAAGGAACACCAGAGCAAGCACAACAATGGTTAGTAAGTAATTGTGTCTCATTACCTTTGTGGTCTTCTTGGGCCAGCTGACCACAGGGACACCCGAAATGGCAAGATTTTGGTCATCATCAGCATGTTCCTTCAGTATGTTCTGTTGCAAATGAAAAGGCCTTTATTAACCAGAGAAACATTTCTCCAACTGAAGAGTGCAGAGACCTACAGAAGACAATACTCTGCTCTGATGACAGAGTGGCAAGATCTCTGCAAGTTACTTTTGTTTCCAAACTTCCAATTCCCACTGAAACTCTCGCACCTGTCTTAACATCCAAGATGTGAACCTTCTTGCAAAACAGGAAGCAAAATCAGCCATCAATTACCTCAAATGTTACAGAATTCTTTTATATTGGTGTGTCCAAGGCTGGTGTCTTACCACTGTCACCTCTCTCCCTCAAACTCCAGGTCACTTAGTCCCAACTGACCCCACAACTGACCTCTTCTCTCCTAATCAAGGCTACAAAAGGCCTGAGAAGCAGTGAGGCTCTGCCCCTGTTATTTCAGCTGTCACAGGGCATCAGCTGTGTAGTCTGGAGCAATCCTCAGATGCCTGTTCATTCAGGTAAGCCAAGAATAAAAATGTGCTCTGGGACCTTTCATCTTTTTGCACGTGGCAATCCCAGGGGACCATCATTCCCACTGCCCTTCCTTCCCCAATGATGGACAGGACAGAGCTGCTGAAATCCAGTTCCCTTTATGTGACCAGCTAAGGCATTCAGGTTCCTGAGTATTCACCAGGAAAGGATCTGACTACGGACAGCATTAAGGGGAAAAGATTGGTCTCCTCTCCCTTCCACCCCCACCAAACCCTTTTCTTTGATGCACTGTTCTAGAAATTTCGTGAGTGGGTTGCACAGGCTGACACAGCTTCCACCACCATGAATCACTCCCATGACCAGTAACTCAACACAGAGGTGGTAAAACACTCAGTGGTGCAGCTGGGAACAGTCCATGCTCGCCCCCCATGACTCCCTACGTGCTCACTAATTTAGCTACAAAGCTCTTCATTTGGAGTTCAGGTGGCTGAAAAGGAAGAAATGAAAGCAAAAAACGAGTCAGAAGGAGGATTCTGCTGTGCTGCTGAAAACTGAAGGCCAAATCAGCACTAACAGGTTAAAGGCCAAAAAAAAGAAGAAATCTCAAATAGAACAAACGAGAACTGCAGGTTGGAAATTACCTCAACAGAATATTTAGGAGATGACCCCAGACAATGAAGTTCAGCAGTGCTGCTCCCAAGTATATGAAAAAAAGCTTAATTAGCCGACAACAGGCAGCAGGCTCTGTCAGTCCCCAGTGCAGCACTCTAGTAATTAGTAATTTCACACACTATAGAAAAAGAGCTTAAAATACAGTAATTGTTTTAATAGGGAGTGCACTTGGAATTCATCTGTAATCATCCAACTAAAGCCCGGAGTGTGATGGCATGTTCCAGTCCCCAAGAGCCTGAGTTTGGATGAGTGTCCCTGGGGCTGACTTTCTCCCTGGAGCTCAGACAACCTGTCACACTCAACCCAATTCCCCAGCCTGTGCTCAAATGAGAGCTGTGTTCCTAACAGACAGCACAGCCCCAGCACAGCGCTGCTCCTGAGACACCATCACACCAGTCAGGCTGTCTGTGATACTGGTTAGGCAGAAAGCAGTGCCAGTGACCAAGACAAGCAATACCAGTACAAACCCAGTTTCACCAGCCCAGCGCTGTGGCTGCACTCAGGAGTTTGAAAACCCAGCTTGCCCCAACGTGGCTGTGATGCAGAGTCTGTATTGGACCTGCTCTTCTACTGCAACAGCCAACAACTTTTACACGTGGACTAATCGTCGGCAAATTAACTCTTGGCCGAGCTGAGGTGAAGTGAGCACCTCTTTTCTTGTGTCCTTTTTATTTGGAGAGAGATCACTGCATTAACTGAGCTGTGCCACATTCTGAAAGTTCAATCCTAAAAACTGAGAGCTCTTTTGTATTCTCACTGCAAAGCCAAAATTCTCCAGAACAAGGAGGCAGCTTGAGAGCCATAAACAAAGGACAAATTAATCCCTTTTTACTTTGCTACTCTTAGGTTTGAAAGCCTGTAAGACAGAAAACCTTAACATTTCCACTAACGACTGTCAGAGGCTCGGAGTTCAATGGAAGGCACAGTATATTCCAAGAACTTGGCAAGGTAATGAAGGTTTCTTGTTATCGTGTGTATCACGTGAAAATATTATCCAAGGAGAAATGTAAAACTATGGCAGCTTATCATCTGAGGCAGCTGAAAACAACGGCTGTCTGCACAGCAGAGCCGCAGCACAGCCACAGTTGCACTGACTGGAGCGTCAAGTGTCAGCTCACAACAGGCTGGGGGAGGCAGGGCTTTGTTCATCTGCTTAAAAACAAGAAAAAAAGAGATAAAGAAAAGCCATGGGGCTCCAGCTAGAGGAACAACGTGATGCTCTTCCAGCACAAGGTGGCCCGATTCATTACACTTGAGGGCTGTGGTGACAACAGCAGGTATGAAGGGAAGAAGCTGATTAACTATGTTAGAATTCAGCTTAGCCATTAATTTCAAAAGCTCAGCAAGGAACGACTCCCCTGAAATGCATTCAGTAGAGGGAGGTTTTTTTCTGTCATCAGAATGAGAAGGGGGTAAGATTTCTTGGCAAGAAAAAGTAAGAACATATTTCAGTAGATATCATCTGTCTTGCACAAGAATCTTCTGCTGCTGCCAAGGAGCTGCAGATATTTGACAACCTCTGTTCTTAAAACCAAGTTTCTTCTGCTCTAACGGACTTCCACAGGCCCTTCTGAGGAAGGGCAGCATTCTTGCTTTGAAATGGAGACGGTCTGTGGCATTAGTAAGAGGCAGATCTCACAATCCTATTTCCCAACAAGAACAGAGGAATTACCATCCTACTGGTAACACAGAGGAATGTCACGTGCAGAAATCAGAGGCTGCACACAGGTGAGTATCCCTGGCAGTGTGTTTAATGTGGGCTCCACAGTCAAAGATCTGCTCAGTTGTACCTGTCCTGTGATGTGGGGTGCAAACACCACAGAGTACAATGGTGACCTCTCTATTCTCTTCTTCATGCATAAGCTCCCCCCAGCACCGCTGCAGCTGGCAGGGATTTAATTCCCTGTTTGAGCTGAGGGAAGAACTGACCTGCTCCCCAAGTGAGGCCTGTTCCACTCTGCAAATAAGCCTCCCTTGTGCTGCTGCACTCCATCGATCATGGTGATAAATGGGTGCTCAATCTGCAGAGGCAGCAGTTGGCACTTCTGGATTGCTGTGTCTCCACCAGACAGGCACAGTTAGTTCGGAGCTTAGATGATGTGTAAGGAATTTACACAGGCTTAGTTTAGTTTTCAGTCTCCCTTCTCATAAGGAAAATAAATTACTTTACTTCAGAAAGTCTCACCTACTTGACATTAAATAGCTGTATATAGCTGTGGTTGTATTTACCACTGAGAGCAGTAATCCAGTCACCCATCCTTTACTGTGCTCTTGCTCAGCTGGGAAAGCATGGATTCTTTGTAAGCTACCCCGATTAGTTCTGTGAAACTTCACATCACTGAATAAAATGGTTTCCTTTCTCCAGTTTAACTATCCATATCCTGTTTTCTGAAAACATTAATTATCTTCCTGAAGCACAAAGACAGACTTGAATGTCATACAAAAAAGTTCCTGAGTGTATTTCATTAAGAAATAAAAGTGCTACAATAAACACTGATTTATTTGCTTCAGGAAGAAACTTGTTTAAGACTTTCCAAGCAGAGCAAGAGCTTTCAAACTTTGTCAGAGCATGTTCTTGCTATGCATTTGTTAAAAATAACTCACAAATGGGTGCACTAAAAGGGTACTTCTAATAGGATGCATTATTAATACATCACATGCCCAAAAGTCGGATTGCCCATGAAATAAACCTTGTGAATACAGCCAAATACAGTCACAGCATGGGTCATTTGCACAGCTCCTGCAGGATCCCTGCCTCCATTCAGTCACACAGCTGACTGGTGCTCTGGGTATTCATCAGGGTGAGGTAAAGGGGCCAGGCCTCTGCTCACTCCACTGCTGATGCTATCAGCACCACCCACCACCCCCCATTATTATCTGTACAGGGTGGAAAACTAGTAGCAAAGTAAGAGGGAACATGATTCAGTGGTCAAGGAGATAAATACCATTTTGGAAAATGGACTGCATTTCTTCCTCTGCCACACTGTCTCTGTGTGGCACAGGGCACATCTTTTAAATCAAGTTTCCACAGGCAGTCATGAATTGTGTGTTCCTGCTCTTCCTCACATCTGGCTTGGAATCTGGATGCTAAAGATCAGAACTCAATCTCTGCAGAAATGTTAAGTCACTACAGTTTCAATGTAATTAAAATTATCTTTTGCATATATAATTGTTAAATACACTAACTGTTCTGTGGCACATAAAGGCAGTATCCAAAATTACTTTTATCTTAATCTCTTTGCACCCTGTTCCCTGTGATAACAGCAGCTCATCCATCACCACATGTGGAGTACAGGGTGAGGATCCCTGGGAACCCCAAAGGAACATTCATTTGCTGTATTCAGCTGAGGGGCTGAACATCAGTACCTGATGGAACAGCAGGGATGAAAGAGCTGCATCCTTACACCAAGGAACACAGGAATCCTGCAAGGACCATTCTGCTGGATGTATGCTCAGAGGACTGAAATCTGCCACTTGGCAACTCCCCCCTCAGCATGCTCCATCCTTTAAAGGTAAAAGCTCTAAACACACTCACACACTTGGGTCTGATTATTTTTTTCAAAGCGAATAAACTGAATAAAATAAACCTCATGCTCTAAGGAGATCTGATGTTTTGGCTCCACTGCTCTGCTCTCTACCACATCACTGAACACAGGGACAGAAAGGAGTGATGAGCTGTTGCATCCAGGGATGTAGATTCCCAAGTAGATGGGAATGGGACACACCTTGTCAGTGGCTGCCTGTGACAATTTGCTGATGGGCAAAGACAAGGCCTGTGCTGGGAATCCTGGACTCTCCTCCTGACCTGGGAGGAAATGTACTCAACTCCCCCTAACTGCCCCCACTCCTTCAGTGCATCTGGGAAGTGGATTGTGCAGCCAAAGGGAGTTATTGAGGAAACTGACTGTATGGGCTTCAATTAATTTACTCTGCCATACTGACCCCCATTCTCTGAAAACTGAGGGCTGGCCTATATGTGGGCCAATATTGTAAAAAAGATGAGTGAGAAAGTTCTTTAACAGTTCTTTAGACACTCTTCAAGAAGATGTTTGAGTTAACATGGTTTTTAAAAGGTCTCGCTCTGACTAATCAGTCACAGACTGGCCAAACATCCAGAGGTGATTCCAGAGAAAACAATCCTGCAGCATGTCTGATGTTTAGATGTGGTCGTGGGCTCTTTAACCAGCAGGGAACCATCAGTATCCAGATGTTGGGCTACGTCCTGATGGTTACAGCGTGTGCTGGCAAGGACAGAAAGTTTATAAGCAGGCAGTTATCAAAGGAGATGGAACATCAAGCTGCACACAATAAACTGGCAGGTGCTCCCTTAACCAGTTACAGCACAGCATCACCAAATAGATGATATTGGCCTTTTTTTTTAAATGTCCATTTGCAGTTCTCCATCTCTGTAGTCAGTGAATCCACTGCTCTGGAGAGGAATAAGAAAACAGATACTCCCACACAGAGCTTTAAGCCAGATTCACATATGGTACCTTGCCGTGTTCTAGGGAGATGTCTCACAGCACTCTGGAGTATGTCATCAAAAGAGGGAGCAGGATCCCACTCGGAACATCTGCACCAGCCATTGTATGTTGCACCCCTTTCTGGATTTTTAAGTGAAAATTAGTCTGTGCATCAAGCCTGAGGAGGTAACAGGACCATTCTTTCTGCTTCACCACAAATTCAATTCCTGGCCTTGGAACTTCGCTTTGATTTCTGGTTAGAAGATGACTGATCCCAGAGCAAGCCCGTGAATCTCCATCCACAACTTTGAGCATGTGTGTTCACTTCCATGTACAAAGTGGCTGATTTTGCAAGAAGAGAATTTCTGAGCTCTTGTGGTTTACCAGAACGAGTGCAGTGTATCACACTTCCAAGCTCCAAGATCAGGAAATATGGTTCCACTGCACGCTGCACATGTTCAGCCTTCTTTAACTGGCTTTGAAGCCTTTCTAAGCAGCTGTTACACCACTTCACTAAAAAAGTACAGGTTCCCACCCCATTTACCACATAAACATGTATTTTTCCCCTCAGATTGTGCCTTACAGAGCTCTTGTGTATAGAAAATACATAGTTGAAGACCCATACTGTTTGCAGACTGAAAATCTACAGAGAAGTTGTGTCACTAGTGAGCACTCACTGCTCACACCATCTACAAAACCGATATATTGTACCAGTGGAGAATAATTATCAACCTATAGAGGGCAATGGAGGAAAGGAAAATGAAAAAGGTGAAAGAAAAAAAAGCAACTGGAAGTGTTAGACAATCTATCTTCTGAGCTGCAATCAAGTATTTACATTTCGTATGTGTCAGCTAATGAGGTGTACACCAGGGAAACACGAGACCAAAAAGGGCTGATTAAGACTATAAATATAAACAGACTTTTTGAGGTATATTTACATGTGGAACATAACAAGTGCTCAATTATGAGAGGATATAAACTTTTGGCCACTACTGTGACAGTCAGAAAGGACTGTGTCACTGAAGTCTGGCTGCAAACAGGAGCCAGAGACAGCTGTGGTTCAAGGAATCATTTCCCTGTCTGTGGCAGAGCAGCCTGACATGAGCTGGTCACCACACACGAGCTGCAGCAGAACTTTGCTTTCTGCTCTCCTGCTGACTTCTGTGCCCACAAAGTAAAGTCTGCGTGGATCAGAAAGTTACCACACCTACCTTCATGTCCTCCAGGAGAGCCTGAGGGTCTTCAATGCCTTCTGGAACACACTTCTTGTTCTCTGGGAGAGATTCAAGCTTTTCCACCAGGGCTTTTAAACCCTTCAGTTCAAATTCTGTGAGGTGAGTCCATTTGGTTGAAACTTCTGTAGCTGGAGACCCCGTGGGTGTTTTGGGATAGTCCGTAGGGGTCGTTGATTTTACGCTGTCATCTGACTCATTAGATAAAGTTCTTTTTAGGTACCTCATTACTGTGGCTTTCTGTTTTCTCCCTGCAGCCTCCTTCCCTTCTGAGTGTGTGCTGTTGGGTGAGGAGGAGCCATCCACCAAGGATTTGGAGTTCTTATCCAAGCTGTCATCCTTCTCCTCCTGGAGATGGGCATCACAAGATTCTTCATCCATGTCTAACCACGAATCTGATGAGTAGCTGTCTGTGCTGCGTTTTCTTTTTGCATCTGAAAGTTAGAAAAAGAAAGCTGAATTTTTACCCACTGTAACCTCACAGCTGAAGCACTTCTGTACCACTGGGGCCAGGTGCTGCCTATTTCAAAGGGCACTGGAGAATGGTTTAGTGAGTATGTGACAGGAATGGGCTTTATTCAACTGATTTTTAATTTTTTTTCTTTGAGGGGGGCGCTTGTTTGTCTGTTTTAATGCTGGTTTTCATTAACATCTACTCAGTTCAAATGACTGGGAAACATTTAGGGAAAAATTATGCTTTCTTCAAAGCTTCAGTCCTCTATGCCTTCAATTAGGAGTAGGCAGAGCTCTTAAGTCACACACAATTAATTTTCCCACAAATCCGAAAAAGACCAGATTCGGCAGCTTTACAGCTTTAAGAGGAGAGTTAGCACAGAAGGAGGAGGGGGAAATGATGGGAGAAAAGCACGTTAAAATGCTGTACATCATCATTCTTCCAGGAACCCTGCACAGCACAAAATCAACTCCTCAATGCTTTTCCTCTCTGCAAGCAACTAACTGTTGATAAAACAAGAACCCCCAGTCGTTCATGCATGAATACTCATTGCTCTTCTGAGACAGAGGATTTCAATTGTGCTTATTTTACGACAACAAGACAAAACACACTGAGAAACACAGGGACTGTCACAGCTACATGCTACTGGTTTTCTTAATGCCATTCCTGATACATTCTAGGTACTTCTCAAGAAAATTTAAAGGCAAGTTTTTGAGTCTAAAGAACTATTAATCTTAATTTCCCCCTAAGAGCCCCAGTTGTTACCCAACTCCGTGCAATCAAGCAGTGAAAGAAATGTAGGAAACCAGTGGCCATGATTCCCTCAAGCACACATCTTTTCTTATTTATTAGACACAATTTCCCTTACTAAGTGAACAACATTGAATGCAGGCTAGCAACAGGAGGAATTTCTGTGGAAAACACAGTTAACACTGGCAACACCCAGCTAAGTCAATGTGAATTTTACTACTGGGTAAAATGGGTATGAGATCAAGCTGCAAACAGAAACACACTGCGAAGGAAACAGAAGTCACACAGAAAAAGTGAGAGAACAATTAATGAAAAGTTCCTTTCACAGCTTCCATGCTTTGCAGTGCAGTAGCTTTGGATTAGGACAATGTGAACCATGCTTAAGGAAGGATTAAATGGACATTAATGAGAAAGCTCAGCATCCGGTTGTTTAACAGTGAGGTTCAAAACAAATGCTGGAGCCCAGTTCCAAGCTGGAGAATTCCTCCTGATCACAGAGAAGCTCCTTGTCTCGTGCACAGGCTGTCCCATCTTGTCACAAACACACTGGTCAGCTGGGTACCAGAGATGCCACAGGCAGTGGCAGTGTCTGAGGGCAGCTTGCTCAGCCTGCCTGGCTGCTAAGCACTGCAGTTCCAAATAAAAACCCTGCAAGGCCAGGCCAGCTCTGCCTCAGAGACACGAGTTGGTCACCTCACACTTCTCAGGGCAAGTGTGCTGCTGCTACAGGGTCTGCAAAAATCCAGCATCTCTGTGCAGTCTACTCCTTCATTCAGGTTTGCATTTTTCCTCAAAACCAAAATGGCCATAAAATGACTCCTGAAAGGCAAGTTTAAGCTGAAATGCCTGGGAAAAAATGGCAGTCACAGAAAATACCAGCTATCAGCAAGGTGGGGTGCAGCCAAATCCAGCTCCATCCACAGGGCAGCGTAACTTCCTCCCTCCAACCCTCCAAAAAAGCCTCATGGATTATTTTGTGAGCTGAGGTGGTGGCATCAGCACTCCAAAGCACCTCCTCCTCTCTGCTCTGTGCTAATACACCCCCATGCTTCTCTTAGAAAAATAAACAGGATTAGAAAATATCTTAACCAGAACATTTAAAACCTACTCGGTTATCCAACTTTTATTTCACACTGTTTTTCCCTTTGTCCACAGTAGCAAGCACACGTACCCACCTCAAAGGCTACATAATCAGCTTATGTCATTCTCCCATTTTACAACTGAGGAAACAGATGCTTGGGAGAAAGCATGATTTGCTCATTGTCACACATCAAATCTAGGGAAAAACCAGGAATCAGAATCCAGGCTCTCGGATCCAGGGCTGGAGCCCCTTCTCTAAGCCACACAGCCTTGGTGAGCTGTTTTACAACTGTCTGAAGCACAACGCCCAGTCTAGATGGGAGAAAATGCCAGTGATCTGGCATCAAACAGGAGAGGGTGAGAGCAGATACACATCCCTATGCTGCCAGGACAGTGTCATTAACAGAAAGTGGTATAAATCTGCACAAAGAAAATTGTGTTTCTGTCCTCCTGTGCTGTAGCTCTGCTGAACAGGAACTAATGGCTGTAACTGGGGCAAATCACAAGCGTAAATAAGGCCTAAAGAAAACGAGGGAGATCACGTTATAGAGGTGTGAATAATTTACTCCGATGAGAAAAAGCTTCCAAGAGAGATCTCCACTTTTTGTCTCTTGCTCTAATCTATGGAAACAAAAGGCAGGAGAGGAGTGGAGCACCAGAGCGTACTGGGGGCCTGTTCCCACGAGAAACAAGCACATGGAGGGGGGGCCAGCAATTCCGTTCTGCCAGCTGCCACCGCGTCCCTGCCACTGGCTGTCGGCACGAGGCAGCCCTGCTGTGCCAGCTACACCTGGGCACGGACAGGCAAAACCAATTCCATCTAACCCCCAAACAAACCACCACCAAACCACTGCCCTGTTCTCTGCATGCCTGGCAGTCACCTCGTGCCTTGCCTAACCTTTCCCTTGGGCACAGGGCTTGCTGCTAACCCGGAGTGTACCAGGCTATTCTGGAGCACCAGGGGATTACAGTGCTGGTGCACCATCGGATTAAGAGCAGGCTGCTTTCAAAGCTCAACGACTGTCTGCTACTGCTGCTAATCTAAAAAAAAAAAAAAAAAAGCACCAAGGGAATCAATAATGGAAGGATAACTTCAAGGTGAGGGAGATTCAATTTTGTGTTTTCAAGTGTTTTGTTGTAATGCAACATGCCATGATTTTTATTTATTCATTTCAATGAAAACATTATCTGACAGAGTTACTGTGCTGTGAGCTGAGGCCCTACATAAGCATAATCTGCATTTACTTTGTTGAGAAGTGCATTTTAAGCACTGTATTACCAGGGCTCCACTGACTTGCAAGTTTCTGGTTTGTAAAGTCTCTCTGTGGGAAACAGCTCCTGCTCAGCTCAACCGTGGTTTCTTCTGAGTCAATGCACCAGCGAGTCCCAGGGCTGAACCCCAGTTTCAGAGGGGTTATCCAGTCTGGGCTCCCACACAGCTTAGTGCAGAAAGTCCTTCACCCCCTTCATCTCAAAGCAAATAAAACCAGCTCGTACAAACCAGTCTGTGATCTAGGTCAGGGAAGAGGTGGAGCAGCGCAAACTTGACCACAGGACGGAGCATTAGAAATCTTTTTTTTTTCTATAGCAGTTCACTTCCCTGTGGTTCTGGGCAGATCACTTAACTTTCCCAACAGTTATCCACTCGTACAAGAGTAATTATACACAGTTTCTTTCCTTGCTGAAAAGCAACTTGCTGTATTACAGAACTTAAAAGAAAGGGATGGGGGTCAGGTGTAATTATGAAACCTTTCTAAACTCTTTACAACAGTCCAGTATATAGTATCCACCTTGCCATTCCTAGCTCCAAACCCTGACACTGTGACTTGGGAGCAGCAGTTGCTATCAGTCTGCTAAAGACAGCAATGACATTTTCATTAGCAGAAAAACTCTGAACATAGTGGTAAGGTATCACTGCATGGAGCACCCCACACAGGAACCACTCTATATACTCAGGTACCTGTCTATCATAACCAAATCTATTCTAGTCCCTGAGAAGGGGGGAAAAAAAAGACATGGCTCCTTCACAGTGCCAGAGGGCATATTTTCTATATCCATCAGGCTTAACATACAGTTAGAGCCATCCTGTTAAAATTTTAGCAATGGGAATCTTCAAAGCTGCAGGCTACAGAGAAAGCACGTCTCTGATAGCCCAGGATCTTCTTCCAATTACTCTTTGTCAGCTCACTCTCAACATCCATATTTCACTGAAGGTCAACTGTGGTTGAAAACATCCAGTACAGACTCATTCATGATAAGAGTAAAAATAATGAAGACTTATCCACCCTGAAAAACAGCGCATGTTCAAATCCAGTAAGAAACCCAAACAAGCTCCCTTCTGATTTCAGCTGGCAGGACAAATGTCCCAGTTCAGAGAGACAAGCAAAAGGAAAAAGAGATTGTGTCATTTTACAGCAGCCTGTGATTGCTGTCATTCCCCTGAGTGTTTGCCCTCCTGGGAGAGATCTGAGAAAGAACAGCCTCACACACTGCCTGGGAGGACACGGCCTGGAAATTCGTTCTGGGCCTGAGGAATGGGGGAGGAAGCCACGGCCATCATCTTCCACCTCATTTAGAGCTGGACTCACATTTTTATTTAGGGAGTGGGAAGACTCCAGATTTCAGCCATGCCTGCACAGAGGTGGGGTTTCTTTCCTGTCTGAAGTTTTGTGAGTGGAGACATTTAGAAAACAGAAATACAAAGAACAATATAAACTGCTACACCACCATACAACTATCGGGACAGAGGTATCACAACACAAAATCACATAAATACACTTTCATGAGTAGACAATGTCTTGAAAGTCATTCTGAATTTAACAACCTTCATGTCAAAGCAAATAAATACTATGTTATAAAAACACAGTATGAAAAGTCTAAAGATATCCTTAAAATCCAACTGCTAATGAACTCAGTTTTCTGTGTTCTCCAATGATGTTCTTTATCAATATAGTAATTTTTTTATTTTTTAGGGCAGTGTCCTGCACTCTCTCTGGTCAATGTCCTCCTCATTAGAGGACATAATAATAATCACTTTCTTAATAATCACTTTCATAACTTCAGAGACCCACTACAACCACTATACCAGAAGCTACATTAAGGAAAGAAAGCAGCACGACACTTCAGAACACTAGCCAGTTCTAGCACTCAAAAGGAAAGGTAGAAAGTAGACACTTAGGAAAAAAATTATGTCAAGGAAATTATTTTTTAAAAGTAGGAGAAACATTTAGATTATTCATGAGAAATTTCTGAAAATTAATACAAGGATGTGAAGAATTTTTTCTTAAACCAAGAAGGACAGAAGACAAATAAATCTTCTGAGGGATTCGAGGAGAAGTTAAGTACTTTGCTTCATTATTCTTTAAGGAGAATAATGGGAAATTCTTTGTCAAGGGATACTCCCTCATGGGAAATCAAGAAATTGCTTCCAGATAGAGAAGTCCCTAAGGAAGAGACAATTTTAAGGACCTTTGCAGCTCTGAAGAAAAGCTTAAAAACAAAGAGGTAGGGCTTGGAACACTGGTGTCTTTAGGATATCCCATCCCTCAGCAAGCAAATGATATCAAGATACAGATACCACAGAACAAACTAGTTTAACTCCAGGATTACAGTTCATAGAGATTTGAGTCAATAGGCTGGACACAGACCAGTTAAAAGAAAAGCAAAGCAAGTACTGGAAACAGTATTACTCAGAACAAAGCATTGCAGCTTTGTAAAGCTAAATAATGTACCTTTACTCCTTTGAATTTGGCAAATGCCTAAGTGAAAGATGCAGCAGTATAGCCGACCTGGTCTTTTTGAGCCACAATCCCCACTAAAATAATTAGTTTAAGGTTAAGTTTCTGCCAAAAAACAAAAACAAATCCCCAAGTTTCTGACAAAACAAAAGTATACATCTGCCACTGCCACGAACTGAAGCCACCACATGTCACAAGACCCAGACCAAGTCACAAACAAAACTTTTTCCAACTAGCCAGGCTCCTTTCCCTGAAGCCTTTGCAGCTGGCACTCTTTGGTCACGCAAAACAATCCTGTTCCCTCTAGACACTGGACATGTATAGTTCCCAGTGAGCTTTTACAAGACTGGAATATCGCCCAGCTAACTGGACTGAGGCACATTTTGTGGGGATCACCAAACCATTATCAGTAATTACGGAGCTGGGCTGGAATTCACACTGGTGATTTAGCTGGAAAAGGTCCCATCTCAATATCCTGAACATCTACTCTCCACATCTAATTTGTTCTGAAATTACACGTGGCTGATCTGGCACCCCCGCCCTGCCTGCAGGACCAGCCTCTTTCCATGCCAGTGGTTTAGACAACAGGAGATTGTTCCTTATTTTCCAAAGAATGCAGTTATCAGAGTTTTGCCGCTGCTTTCTGAAGAGCTGATCCAAAGGGCTAATTCATCCTTTCCTCCTCTAGGATGATCTAACGAGAAAAATTCCTCTGCACATAGAATTTCTGCTTAACTAACCTTTCTGACCAGGGTCTCAGAGCTAAAATGTGAAGCATCCAAATTCCCAGTGAGCCCAGGAATTTTCCCTGGCCTATCTACACAGACTATTAGCTCCTTCAAATTACTCTTGGTTACTAAAGCTCACTGGAGAATGACACCTGCCCATAACTTCTTCAATCCCTTCTAAGAATCGTGCTTGTAGGTGAACATTTCCCTCCTCCATCCCCAGCCTGGGGCAGTGCCAACCATGCCAGGTTCACTCTGAGTGGCACCTCAGGGAGCAGGAGGCACAGAGACACTTTAGTCCTCCTCCACATTGAACATGCATTAGTTAAGATTTAGCTGGTGCTTTTGCTATTTTCAGCTATTCTGTGCTTAAAAGCAGAGGGAAGGTGGCCCCACCACCTTGTTCCATCACAGGGAGGATAAAGAGGGCAGTTCAGCACAGCAACAACTGGAATTGTCACACACTGATGCAAAGCTCAAATGAGTGCCAAGGTAATGCCCTCCTGCTTCAGGCACATCTGTCTGAAGCAGGTCCTCTGGTCCATTTTCAGCTCTTGTTGTAAAGGTTTCTTTGACCTCCCTGCACCAGGGTTATAGATCATGGCAATTTGTGTAGGTGTTTTCTTGTGTTTGTTTTTCTGTAGAGCTAGAACTCAGTCACCAGAGAATTACAGGAGAATTTAAGGAAAGGAGAAGAGAAAGAAGGCAGGTTTAGTGACCACAATACGTTCTGTAGAGGAGCTGCTCTACAAAAGGACTAAATATCCACCCCACCAGAGCACATTCTCAATACACACATTTCTGGCTACTGAGGAACTGTGCTGAACACAGCTGTAAATCCTCAACTGTTTGGCTGATCATTCCAAAACAAACATTACTGAAACCAAGGAACAAATACATCCAAAAATTATTGTTCTGGGATCCACTTGCTAAGGGAATGCTCAAATAAATATAATTCAAAGTAGGTTGGTACTTCGTGGAAACGCTTAAGAGTTAAAAATCTTCCCCACCCCAAAATAAAGAAACGGTTCATTAGAATTTCTCCAGTTCTCCAGTTCAATTGATAATCTGCTTTGCAGAAACCAAAGCAGCAGCTAGCCTGAGGTGCCAGCATCAGTTCTGAATCTGCACTCAAAGGATTCACTCACCAATTAACATTGATTCTTTCTGGTACTCTTTGCTGAGGTGGCAGCGCTGGGTCACACAGGACACGTATCTCTCCAGAACATACCAGCACATTTCATAGTAGAAAGGATACCGGAATTTGGCGTGCACCTGAAAGCAAGATCAACACTGTCAGTCCACGGGGAAGGGAGAGAAGTTTGCAGCACAAGGGCCAGTCATCATTCCCATCGTGTTATCAAGAGCACAAACAGTGTGAGGAGGGGGAGGGGAGAGGGTGGGAGCAGGGAGCTGAATGCCTCCAGCATACGGAATGAGGAGCCAGCCTGCCTGCCACGACAGCATCATTTCTTGGTTCACTAATTTGTATCCTCTTGGGGTGGTGGGAGAGGAGAGGGTTTGTGTTCTTGTGAAATCATGAAACTGATGGATGGCCCCTACGGAATTATTTACCTGCTGTATAAACATAGGGTGGTCACATACAGATGTTAGTCACTAGAACTTAAAATAAAGGCGTGGGTTTTCATCTCCTGAACGTCTATCACAGGATTTTTATCAAAATGGCAACATTACCTGAGTCAAGCAAGAAATTAATCTTTTTCATTTGTGGTTGTCTCAACAATTTGATTAAACAAATGAACACACAAATTCTTGCTAATTACACATTAAAGTAAAAATCCCTTATGTGGTTTACCTTTTGGTAGCGAGTTAGCTTTTGCCACAAACAGAGTAAGAATAGAAAAACAGGATTTTGACAAAAGATCCTGTCAAGCTGTGCACTTTTTCTTACATCTCAGACCTGTTGTTCTCACACAAAAAGCTGAATTATCCAACACTAGTTATTTGTGAGAGTATTTCATATTCAAAAGGAAACAAAGAGGGTTTCCTTCCTTTCCAACATAGTTTTCTATCTGTGGAAGGTCACTGTACCAAAGAAGGATCTGGGAAGCTCCTAAAATGCAGGAAGATATGTGTATTTGTTGTGATTTGTTAAAGACGGATGCCATGCATATTGCATGCACTATTACTTACACTGTACACCTCTTTCTCCTGGTGGCACAGAAATCTGTATTTTGCAGACTCACATGCAGGCACTGCACTGGGATTACAGGAACTGCTTTAAAACATTCTCTGCCTATTCACTGCTCCCCTAAGCCCAGAGCTGGGCACCCACCTTTAGTGAAAAGCCAGACTGCACCAGAAAGGAGCATTACCTCAGAAAAAAAAAAACCAAAACCAAAACCAGCTACCTCAGATCAGCCAAAATCCCAAAGTCTAAACAGAACCACTAACCCAGCACCTGCAAACTCAGATTCAGCTCTGCAAAGCAGGCACTGTCCAAACATCTGCACGGTGATCAAAGCATCCACTTGAGCAGATCAGTGACTTACTGGAATGCCCATATTTGAAAACTGTCCCCAGAGTGGACAGCCAAAGAACTTGCCGCTGTTCCCAGGGCACAGGAAATGCAAACACTTCTGCTAGCAGTAAAAATGTAATGAAGGGAAAATATACTGTATTGTCACACTAACTGTATCGAAGCGTAGGATTAAAATACTCCATGGCAATTCCCGAAAGTTAAAATCTCTTAAATTCAACACAAACACAGCTGGCAATTCTGAACTGCTTGTTGCTACAGGTCATGCATCCAGCATTGGTGCTCCTTTCCAAATGTTTCCCTGTGGTTTGTTATAAAGCACACATACCAAAATAGAAGGGAAAAAAGAAAAGGAAAAAAAAAACCAACCAGCCCAACAACAACCCCCTAAATGTGAGAACATTTAACCCCAGGGCCTTTTTGCATTGAAGACAATTTTTCCTTTAGTTTAGTTATTTGTCATAGAGAAGAGATCAAGTCACTTATGACTATTAGGGAACACAGGGGAAATTAGCCATGCTAAAATATACGCTAATAAAGGAACTCAAATTTTTCCAAGAGAGCACTGCAGGAAACAAAATTTGCAAAGAATTGACTTACAAACAGGAAGCCGCCTTCCACCCCTCAGCCTTCAAAAGGTTTTCAGCCACATGCCTGGGAATATTAAAGACATCATTGCTCAACATTTGTTGACAGATTCTGAGCTTCACCAAATTTAGTTGTTACCAATGTTAATTCAATGTGAAAGACAAGGCAGTAATGCATGCAGTGCTCCCATTATGTATATCAATCTTTAATATTCAATTTGAGTTCCTAATTGCCTCGCTATCAATGTTCCAACCCACAGCAAATCCCTCCATGCCTCTGTAATCCACTGTTTGCCCGAGAAGGCTTTGCTTTTACAAACCTTCAGAAGGAAGAGCTGAGGAGCTCTCTCTACCATCTGTAGGCAGAGATACAGTACAAAGATCTACAGGGCCTTCTGCCAGTAAAGAGACTCTAACAGTGCTTTAAAAACTTTTAAAGTTTGCCTTATGGAAAAATATAGAGGAATATGCTCTTTATGATATCCCTGAACATTTATTAATTATAATGGATGTGAACTGCATTATGTGCATGTCCATACTCTTTCCACTGTACACTCATAGTCAAATGAACTCTTATGGGTGGGGGGGGAGGAATAAGAGAAAGAAGGAAAAAAATTAAAAATGTTCTGTGATGAGTTCGAAGTGTAATATCTGATACAGACACTGCCAGAGGACTAAATTCCCCACCAGCAGGGAAATACACTGGATCATCTAATAGGCATTTCCAGCTCTAACTTCTGTGATTAATAATTTACAATCCACTGAAAAAAATTAATTATTCCTGTACAGCAAGAAAAAATCCTCTCTGGAATAGAACCATTTCTTCAGTTCAAACTGAAATTATTTTAGAGATTTATATACCCCTCCAAAACCAAAACAAAAACCCTAAGCAACCAACACACACGTTTTCCTGAAAAAAGTAGTAATCTCTTCCATAACACCCATTAAAATCATTACAAATTCTACTTGTGTTTAATCAATCTAATCACAATACTGAAAAGCAATTTATGATTATTTACAAAATCATTAGTCTAGCCACTTAAAATGTTATCTTACATTCCAGAAAACCAAGTGAATAGCAAACACCATCATCTGTGAGTGACCACCTTACGTATATATTTGGAATGCCCTTGTTCCTACCCAGGCTCAAATATTTTAAGGCAGTTTAATTTAGATCAATTGAGAATTTCTTCCTCTTCAGTATGACAGAGCTGTATCACCCCAATGCCAAATGATGAATCTCTGCATGGCACCCTGCTCTGCAGTTCCTCAAGCTGGGCTTGCAGAGAGCTAAACAGCTTGGCCTGTTTGAGTGGCTGTTAATTGGCCTCCAGGAAAGCCAGGCTGCAAAATGAGAGTCTCTACGAACTGTGAGGCTGGAGTATATTTGTTTACCTCAATTGCACATTAGGAGCTGTTTCCAACAATAGACATGTTTTTTATTACTCCTTAAAACTATTTTTAAATGGCTACAACCCTCTTAAAAAGTCTCCCAGGGGTATGAGGAATTAAGCTAGAATAAGCATGACAAGTATATAAACTAGGCAATTTTATCAGGCTGTAAATCAGCATTACCATTTCAACCCTGTATTTATTCTTGTCTGAGCTGCTAAGACAATAACAACTACACCTAGCATAAAAATGACTTTGAATATCAGCAATCAAAGATGATTAAACATTACATAGCAGGTTTAAACACAGTGAAACCTCCATAAAATTGCTCTGTGCAAAATGAAGAGGGGAAGCACACCTGTATTACACTTTGATTTGAGTGTGGCAAATTACTTTGTCAATCACATCATGTAATTTACTTCTGTGCCATACACAATGGAAAGATCAATACTGATGAGGAACTCATTTGCAGTATGTTCACACTGGCAAATTTGGGTGAACTACACTGTACTGAGTCTGCCAGACCAGGCAGTGTATGAATGGAATTATTTCAACAAAGAAATGACAAAATTTGATTGACAAAGCAAATAATGTAGTACACACAAGAACCCTGTTTTGAAACCATTTCCCCTTCAAGATTCCTGAATGGTATTTTTAGGTTGGGGTGGGGGGGTATTATTATTTCTAAATCACTGTATTGATTTTCCTGCCTTTTATCAAACTTCTGTATGACTTAGTTGCACGGCTTCTATTTTGGTTCTGTCCAGAAATTCTTCCTATTCTTCAACTGTTCACACAGTTCTGATTTTATACATCTGCCCACGAGCACAAGTTTGTGAGCACAGGTACAGACTGTGCGTAACACACTGCCAGCACACAGCAACATCCAAGTGCTGAAATTGCTTCTGTGAATTCGTGGATATTCTGGGCTGTTGGCTTTTATTGGTCTGTTTTAAAGCACTCCAGTATTTTTGCAAGGAAAATGATAAAAGAACTACACAGACTTCAAAGACAATTTAAACAAAAAATGACAAGAACAAAGGTCTGATTTGGGACTTCCAAATGTTGCAGTATCCCTTTCCCAACAAGTGATGACAGGACATTTTTCATGATGCAGATACCCAACTGCCAGAACCTCCTCACAGCATCAGTAAATTTTAAAAGGCATTTCAGTGTAACTGGCTGGTAAGTTCCTAAAAGATACCAAAATATTTGACTGCTGCAAGGAGTTTTGCCTGCTGGCATAAAAAGCTTAGAAAATCAAAGCTGCACCCGGCTTCCCAAGGAGAAGGGCCTGACATGAAGCATGACTGAGCAGTGACAACACAAGGTGTGTGATTTGGGGTTGCTCAAGTCCTGTGTGAACAAAATGTCAGTTTTTCTACAATTTAAGGAAAATAAAGTGTTTCCTTCCCACCTTCCCCAAACACATCAATGGAAATAACTAATTTCTGGCATCGATCCTTCCTCCCAGTTTCCCCTTCTCCATTCCCCATGTGAGCTGCCTGTGCAAACATCCTTCCCAGCAACAACACACCCTCTGCTGCACCCCTGCAGTGTATTCCCAGCATGTATTGCTGGTTCTTATTTACAGTCATTCTGGAAACCTTCCTGTGCCCAGCACCTCTGCCAGGCCACAGTGAGGCCCTTCCTGCTTCTGTCACCGTAACTGTCCTCTCCAAGTCCCTTTGCTCTTTCTCAAGACACTTGACACTCACCTATCCAAAGCCAGGCTGAATCCACTCTGGTCTCTACCTCTACTTCTGCTCTCTGCCACATTCCCTCTGCTCTAATTCCCCTACATTTCAGCTTTTGTCTTCATCTCTCTTCCACTAAGTATTCATTTTTCTGCTTAATATTCCTTCTCTTCATTAAAGTCACTCCAGGAAACCAACTGCTCCCACCAATGTTTTGCCATGTGAAGATTACCAGGCCTTGTACCCACTGGGAAGCCAGGGAGGCTGGAGGGAGAACACCCTTCCTCCCACTGAGTCAGAGATATACTTCAAAATGATTTGTATCTGCTTCAGGCCTCTGCACTCTGACTGCAAAGGAAGCAATTTGGGGTAAAAGCCAACTTGGAGCAAGAATTGTGTCCTCTTGAAGTGGTGAATGACAGGGAGCTGTACTGATGCCCGCAACATTCCATTTTAAGACTTTTTAGTTAAGAAGAATTGCTATTTCCTGCCATTTTGCCAGCCCAACTCTCCATTAACACCAGAGCTGGCACCTGTGCCAGTGGTTTGCCAGCACTGTCTCAAGAGTGAGGCCTCCAAAACAGTTCCCATCTGGACTGCACATCCCTCTGGTTCATTTTTAGGTCAGAATGCCACAATAGCCTTGCATAGCTTATTTAACAGTCTACTAAAACAGTGTCACTTCCTTCAGATCCTGCTGCTTTATGAAACTCAAAGGATGTGATGAGTAGGTGCCCTGTTTATTAACCGAGGATAAAATTGTCACTCCCAACAAAGAGGTGGTACAGTAACCTCTCCAGCCTTTCCCTCAGGTAGGTGCTACAGCCAGATGAACATCACAATGTTCAGATTAATGTCCCATCCTGGACTCTCTGATCCAAGAAATTGTATCATTGATACAACTGATCCATGGTATCATCGTAGTTACTGCCAATTACAGAAGATGTCATTTCACACTCAACTTCTGCACAGCTTTGCCAATTCAGCTGTGGGCAGCAGAACCAGTCCAGTGTCATCAGTTCTCCATGCTCAGGTATCCATCCGAGGTGTGCACAGGGAGGTGATAAGCAGGGAGTTACCAGAAATACTGGTACAAAGGTCTGTAAAGTGCAGTATGCTTTTGTGCAATAGGGAATGTGTTTTATGAAAGTTTAACAGGCAGACAAAAGACACAGAAGGGACACATCTGTGCGAAGCAGATGAGTAAATCCCACTAAAAATAACCAACATTTGAAAGTCTCATTACTTCATGTTTACCTCTTGTTTCAACGACTCTGACATGGAGATCCCGTCAGTTGTTGTTTGTCAGAAGGGAATACGAAGGAGAGACTATGACAGATCATAGTCACAAAGAACTGCTCAGTTAAAAAGAGAATCAAGTATCCTTACCCTTGTTCTGTCCTCAATTTCATAGATGCGAAGCTGCATGGGAACATTAAAGCTATGCAGGATATTTCCACCAAACACCAGAGAATCTACTGGAGTATAAACCGCGTGTATCCACCCTAGAGAGGGAAAGCAAAGAACTGAGAATGCCTCATGCTATGTAGCATTACAGAGCAATTTACAATCAAATTTTAACAACCCCCTGAATCCCACTGTGCAGGGGATGAGAGGTTAAAGCAGTGAAAGGTTAAATAGGATGCTCACAGCCATGCTTCAGGACTAGTCACAGCAGAAGGGCACCTTGTGACGTGCAGTCTTACAACCTTCTGTAAATCAGTTCTTCTATTTATTCACTGAACAGTTACAGTGTTTACTGAGCACACGCAAGTTTATGACTCAACCACATCCATGACTAAGAAGTAAATTCAGTCTGTTCCATACACTTGGCTCTCAGACTGGCACATCCAGCACGGCTGCAAACCCTGTCAGCAGGGGTGGTGGGCAAGGGCTGTAGAACTGGACTGAGGCATACCAAACTTCCTTCACACCAGCACCAAAACGCACATCTTCAGATGTAAAAGATTGCAAATTATTACCAGCCCTCCTTCAGAGGTGAAAGTTTCATCTCCTATGATCAACTTCCTGAAGTAACCGAGAAATTGTTTTCACTGCAAGCTTCAAGTTAAGGGATTTAACATTTCTAGTACTGGAGCTGATGAGACTGTTCTGACCCAATCCTGCAAGGGACTGAATTAATTTCACAGGTTCCAAAGAATCTTCTATCACAACGAAAATCCAGGCACAGCAATTCAGGCAGCCACACACCAGCTCTTCTGCCTCTGCATTGTTTGCTTGGTCTGTCAGGAGCTGAAGCTCTGGCTGTGCAAGACTGTAGCCTCTGATCTCTGCAGTGAAAAAGGAATTGATCCTGCTAATGATCTGGGACCCACAGAGACCTGACACTTTTTTTTTCCCCTTCTTTTTTAATGAAAAGCATTACCATTTATAAACCAGCAGACAGCAAAGCAACATGGGGGGCAGTCAATTTTCTCCTGACTGTGCAGTACTTTCCATTAAAGCTGTGGCAGCTTTCCTTCACTTCCAGATCAGTGAGGGAGCAGGAAAATGCCATTCAGCCTGGAGGGTTTTCCAGCCAGCAGCCACAAAAGTGCTCCTCCACAACAATCTTTCGGCCATAAAGGCCTGCAGAGCTCTCTCTGAGAAGTCCTTGAGCTACAGCAGATGGCAAGACTGGGGCTCTCATTTAAGGGCATGTTGGTAGGAGAGTGATAGGAAGCAAAAGAAATCAGCACCAGAATTTTCTCCCTGGAAACACAAGCCCATCACTCTGGATACATTTTTCTGAATTTCAGAATCACAGAGTAGTAGAGATTGGAAAGGACCTCTGGAGGTCCAACCTGCTGCTCAAGCAGGACCACCCAGAGCCAGCTGCACAGAACTGTGTCCAGATGGCTCCTCAGTATCTCCTGAGACTGGAGACTCCACAGCCCCTCTGGGCAACCTGTTCCAGGGCTTCAGTCAATTTACAGGCCTGACTCCACACACTAAATGTGATGCATATAAAGCCAGCGGGTGGCTCATGGCTCTGGCAGCTCTCAGAATTATTCCATCTTTCCTTCTCTGGTCAGGATGATTTCAGTTACAGTGATCCAGACTGTTTATTACTTCCAAATGAAGAACAACCAACTAGCAAGGATTTTTTTTTTCAGGTAAGGGTAGGGTGGCAACTACACTACACTACATATCAACACCATAAATACTTCACAGCTGAAGTAATTCAGCACCTCACATGAAATACATCAGTCTGTACTAAGAGCAAACTACTAGAAAAATAAATGATCTTCATCCTAGTCTTTGGGAAGGAAAACAGATCCAAGGTCAAGGAAGTTGGGGCCACTGCTTCCACCAGGTAAACAAAGATTTCTGTGTTTGTGGGAAAGAATGGAAACCATGTGCTGAAGCAAAATGGGGTCTCCAAAGCCAACTCATTGGCTAGGTGATGAAACACAGGGTTGATTTGCATGACAATCCACCGTAATTGCCAGGTTTAGAGATGAACAAACTGAAACTTGAAAAAGTGAAATGACTTTCACAGCCACATTACTGAGTGGTGGCAGAAGACAGCTCAGAAACAGGCAGTTACCAGCAGAGCACTGAGGAGTCCTCAGCACCACTTCCCACTGCAGTTCTCTCAGCACAGGTGTCAACGTCCAACCTTATTGGCGCTGTTATTTTAAAGAAATTATCAACATCACTCAAAATACAATCTGTTATCAAATATTTACAACTTAGCTAAAAGCAGTAACTGAGCTGATTATTGTCCTATTTGAAAAGTTAAAAGGAGATATCCCTTCATTTAATAATCAATAAAATTAAATCCCATCAATGCAATTGTTCTTTGTTGTTCAGGGTTGGGAAAATAAAAATGAATGAGAGACCAAGCAACAAAGTCATAATGTAAGAAAGTCCTGGGAAGTGAAGTTCCTACCCCTACCAAGGCAGGAATGATTTCCAGGCATAGCTCAGAGATGGGTATGGATGATGCATGTGGGTACCATTCCCTCAGTGCTGAAGTGCTGAGCTGGGCACACAGCTCAGTCCTGGGGAATCCCACATCTGCAGTAGTTCATGTGCTCCCACAGGCAGCATCAAGCTCAGCCCCTCTGCAGGACACAGCCCTGTCACAGGAGTCACCTGCGCATAAAATAGATTTTGGCCACTCAGCTGTGCAGCATTTCAGTCACACTGCATCCCAAAATAGCGTCCACTTGCCTGAGGAACGTATGTGCATAATTGAAACTGCAGAGACACAAGCACCAAGAGGTGAATTCCAGGGACACAGGACAGAATGGGCAAGGTTAGACAAAAAAGATGGGAGAAACGACAAGGTACAAAATCACAGGAAGACTGGCACAAATGTTACAGAGGAAAAAAAACACAACATTAAAATCTCTTTTTCTAATATTAATCAGGCTGTGTACAGAGAAAAACTGGAGGTCAGCACCAGAAAAGTAGAAGTAGGAGGAAAGAGAGATGAGCAGAAAACAGGAAACAGTTTCCATCAGCGTAATGTATTGTGGAAATGAGCTCTGAGCACAGAGAAGCTTGGATGGCACATTCAATCCATTCCCACAGCTTAGCTACAGCACGACTCAGAAATAAACTGAGGAGGATGAATGTTCATTGTGACCATTTGTAAACAAGAACACCCATCTTCTCAGCTTCCCAATTACCAAGGTTTTTAAAGGGGAATACAAACCTCCAGAACAGGAGGTGCTGCATGTACATTTAAGGCAAAAGGACAGCTAAAGGGTTTGCTTTAATATCATCTGCCACACCCCTGCCTCACCTTCACCTACACAGTTACTTTTTGCTGGATGAATTGACAGGTCTGTTGACATTTTAGATCATGTCCCCTGTGCTGAACAGCCTTCCATGTCTGTTCCTGTGTGTCTCACTTCCAGATCTCACAGCACAACCTTGTCACACAGCCTCCAATACCAACACCTCTGGAGAGAGTTCATCAGTTCTCTCCTCAGCAGCTGCTTTGTGCTGCTTACACAAACCTTGCTACTGCTGCACAACCTTCTGTGCTTCGTGGCTTAGTGCAAGACAGGAGATAACACCTCACCTCTTGGTAAGTGTCTCAAAAACAGAAAAATGCCACAAATTTAATTTTATCCTTAAAGCTAAAAAAACCCACTGGAGTTATATCAGAACAACTGGAATAAGGACTGACAAAGTCAAAGGTCAGTGGAATAAGACATTATTAATTTTTGTCCGAAAGCCACAAACAAAAGCACCTGTTAAACATTACTTAAAGCTACAATAAAATCCTACAGATGAGAAAAAAGCATTGACTGTGTGGCTTCAAAGACCAGTCATGAACTAGAAAACTCTTCCCCGTGGGTGACCACTTCCCAACCAGCCTGTGCTGACCACAGAGATGTCAGAGTGAAG
Organism: Entomyzon cyanotis; assembly: GCA_024500445.1. Classification (NCBI taxonomy): domain Eukaryota; kingdom Metazoa; phylum Chordata; class Aves; order Passeriformes; family Meliphagidae; genus Entomyzon; species Entomyzon cyanotis. Next base: position 2,865,154 of record JAKEPQ010000852.1, read on the forward strand.
GTGGAACCAGCCCAGCCTCCCTGGGCAGCTGGAGCAGCTCCCGCAGAGCCACTGCCCACTCCTGCCCAGGACAGGCTCAGCCACGGTGGATAAATGGATTTGGGAGTACAGACACTGCACAGTCACTGCTCACAGCTCTCATGTCAATCCTCAACAAGAACACTATCCACTTACTGTTTTTCTGAAGTTGATGTTTTTTATTTCAGTTCCTGGCGATCGATAAGTGCTTTTTCCTTCCCAAAACAATCCTAGTGTATGAAGCCAAGCCAACATTGAGCAGGAATTCTATTCAGGAGACTCAGAAATGCTCTCAGCTGATTTACAGTTATGAATTATTCCACCACTCCTAAGATACACTTGAATATTTAGATGTTATCATCTCTAGTAAATCAAGAAGGTAAAATTAACAGTAACAAACATTTTTCTGAGCAGTTAAAAGAAAGATATGATCTCATTATCTTTTGAGTTTTATAAAACAAGTATTATTAAACATTGCAAACTTGTTAGAAGATTTCAGTGGGCTGCAAATTCCTACTCAAGGATGCAATCATCCATCTGAGAATAATGAAAAAGAATATTAACTTATAAAGCTATGGGGCAAACAGCCTACAAGCTCCAAGCCAAAACCATGGTGCATCCGTTTCCATTAGTAACTGAACCAGTATTTTGCCTTGTGATACAGAACTTGCCACATACTCTGCAATTCTACAGCAACTTGTAGTGGAAAAGATGAAATATATATGCCTCAAAAATAAAAAGTGACTAAAGAGATAACCTGAGAGTGGGCACTGCCAGCAAATCTCCAGAGAAGGATGACTGCATCATAGCAGTGCCCACAACCAAATCTATCAAAGAAAGATCATGTTTACATTTTTTAAGTTAGAAATTTACTGATTTTGCCCCAGTAGTACAAGTAATACGCCTCAATCTTAAACCATTTGTAAGAATTAGGAAGAGCACTGCATTAGGTAAGAACCAAAAATCCAACATTATGCTGTCACCTTCCATCTGAAAGCAGACACTCTAGGCAAAAAGCCTCTCCTCTTTGATCCTCTCCACCAATCTTCTTCATGTGGTCCCTGACGTTCCAGGCACAGAGATTCCATTAATGTCAGTGGAAGCTCACAGAATGGGAAAAGCTAAACAGCAACCAAAAATAGCCAGGCAGCTCTGCAGCCCTAGCACAACACCCAGCAAAAAATGCACCAGCCAGATTTTAATAGCCTGTCATTCTCCCTGCTGTAAGGGCTATGTGCCACCTTCTGGCCCCATCACACAATAATCCATCAAACTCTCACTGGCACAGCAGAGGTGACCTAAGACCACACACTCCTAATAGGCAAAATCCCACTGATAACCACTGAGAAAGCATTTGAAACACTTTGAATCCTTGCAAATAGCTGCCTACAGTCCACATAGAACATTCCTTTCTGTCCACTCTCCTTCCCAAAAGTATTCATCTGAGAAAGGTCATTATTTCTGCATTTGACTGAAGACACGAACTCTGGAGCACTCTCAGGTTACCACAATAATTAAGAGAGACTTTAATAGCATGTTTCCATGCCAAAGGCCCTGAAGTGCAGTATAGAGAACATAAGAAAAATAAAGTAAAACAAACAGCTTACTCCTCAGTGGAACACTGCCAACTCCCAGGTGAAACACAACTGTTATAAAATTGCATGCAGCAACATGAGGAGAAGTTTGAAGAAGAACCAGAAAGGAACATCACCCAGTTGACAGCAAGTTACCCTGTCTGGATTTTGATCATAGAAATGTTGAATAAATCAGCACTGCAGAGGTCTTCTGCAATATCTAACGGCAGCCCAACATCTCATATCTTCCATGGGCTCACATTAAAGCCACAGGTTTGAAAAGCCTACGGTAAGATCAGAAGACCAAACCCAAGTCCACAGCTGCTCACGAGGCCCACTGTCTCTGGCCAGTGACAGAGGCTCAGAAAAAAAGCTGTCAGAAAGAGGATGATCAGAGCAACCCTTGGTAGCATCAGCCATCTCCTCCCAAAGGAACTCAAACCAGGATGTTTGCAAACATTCTGAGACCAATCACACTGCAAACCCTGGAATCAACTTGGATCCACAGTAAGTGTGGCAAGTACCTTGGAGCTCACTAAAACTGATCTTCACAAAAAAGAAGAAAATCCAAGTTTATCCATATTATGGCAGACAACATCAGTGACAGTCCAGAACTGGCTTGAGTTCACCTTTTCAAGACATGCACTGATTACACTCTGACTTTACAACTTTAACAGGCAAAAACACTGCAAGACAAATTTTCCACAAGATACTACAAGCTGGCTGCTTTTATATGCACCAATTTCACATGTGCAGACTCCCCTGAATTTGAAGAACAAGAGTCTGCACCAGACATATATACACATGCATAAAAGAAAAGGTCATTTTTTGAAAGAGAGGCCTGGCAGGAAGTTGAGAGAAAAGCAAACAAGTTTAACATATTTCAAATTATGGCAAAATCTTGCTTGTAGAGGACAACAGGCAGGAGGAGAAAGACAATATCCATGTCACAGATGCATCATTCACAATCAAAACTCCATATTCAGCAAGACTAAGACTTAAAAGAGCAAGTAGATTGAAAAAAGGATGAATTTTTGTCTATCCTTAGTTTTGAGCTTGGGTTTAGGTAACAAGAGTGATATTTAGGAGGACATGAGAGAAACTAATGTGGTGTCCAGAGACCAGGAGAAAGGGAAATCGATGCATAAAGAATGCACCACTTGAGAAAACAAATGCAAAGAGAGAAGTAAAAGATAGTTTACAGAGAATAAAGACTGGAGTGATGGTGAAGGGCAAGAGAAGGAGAGAGGAAGGTTCCAGTGAAGCTATGTAGTAAAAGGAGAAAAGTACTTGTAAAAGGAGAAGCACTGAAGATGTTAAAAGCCTGGCTAACCGGCATTAACTTAGTGAGCAGTATTTCAAAAAGGCTGCAGAGGAACAGCCAAGGATGTAAAGAGCAAGTGGCCTGTAGAAGACAAAAACATTTCTGTGCCTACAGAAATCCTGAACTGTAAAAACCTGAGGGATGCTGCCCAAATGCTTTCTGTGTGTCCCAGCACAGTGATGGGAGATACCTTAACTACTTCTCCATAACATCACTACAACAGACTTCAAACACTTCAAACATCCCCCCTGAAAAGCCGCCACATGGTGCAGAAAAGAACTACAGTAAAAATAGTACTGGACAAGCTCTAGATTTGACTGTGACAGGTAAAATTTTGTTGTTTCCCTACTGAGACAATAAGTGAGCACTGAAATGGTGCTTTTTGTCTTCTGGATGATCAGAGTTTCCACCTGAAGAGAAGGCCACTCTGTAAAGAACTTCCCTTCTATTTGGCAAGAGTCCCCGTGCACTATCCCAGAGTGAGATGTGTTACCTTGACCAAATTTCATCTGTAGTGAACATTCGCCATATGAAAATTTTACATATTAAACTTTGCCCATGGTAACATACAAGTGCAAATATCCTGGGGCACTTTTCCTGCATAAGGACAAGATCACTCCCATCCTGAGAAAACAACAGTTATATTTCTACAGAAAGAAATTAAAAAATCATTCCCTGACACTGGTAGCAGTTATGGCTTTCTCCCCTCTTGAATCTTCAGCTGGTGTAACATCTTGAATCTAATCTGGCCATAAACCTCAGAACTGGCACAATGTGTGTATTTCTCAATCAACAATTATGCTGACACCCATCACATTTATGGAAAAGGCTGGGTTCCTAGTTGATTTTATCACTTTACCACAGACTTTAGCAGAGTTATCATCCTGGACTCAACAGTGGGAACCAGTAAAGTGGAAGATGAGAATTTGGTGCATCACTTATGTGGAGCAGCCCTATGGGATCACCAGGGTCCATCTGGGCTCCTACATGAGTATCCCTCAGAATCCCAGCTTCCTTTCCCCCTCCCCATATTTAGGAGGAACTCCTAAATGCTGCAAAGTGCACCTTGGCCCACAACAACTCACTGTGCTGACAGTATAGGGCTCAATTCCTCCTTGATACCACAGCTCGGATAGCAGTCTCAGTGCCCTGCAGGGTTACAAACACCAGTAGAAATCTACTGCTTTAAACTTAATCCTGAAAGGATGATGGCAGTGATGGAGAGGAAAATACCCTGAGGCCCTGGTGAGCACTGTAATTATGCCTTCTGTAGGAATGATTCCCATTCTTGTCCAGGTGGTTTGTACTTTCGGGGATTTACTGGATCTACTGCTGATCCCAGGTTCTCAGACAAACCTTCCAACTCCCAAGAGCCAGTGATCTCACTCCCTCACTTTTCTTACAGTCTTCTCTACCTCCTTCAACCTCACACTGCTATGGTATAACATAATTTCTAGGACTACTCCCAAAAATTACTTGAAAACAGGAGCAGAGCAGGGTATTTTATGGGAAAGGTCCTTTGCTGAAATGCTCCCCATTCACAGCCCAGCTGAACACTAATTCCTTACACTTTCTGTGACCAAACTTGTAATTAGAAGGTATTTCCTCATGGATGAGTTGAGAGTGGTCAAGGGTTTATCAGGCTCAATTGAAAATACAGGACACGCTGGTTTTACAGACACCCATAAACAGAACCTAAACACTAAGAACACTTCTAAAGCACATAAAAACCACTTTCAAACATTAACTAACATGATATGTGCACAAACCAGAGCAAAGAGGTCACAGGAATTGACCTGTTTTACACAGCTATGCTCAATTCAGTGACCTGGAACAGCCTTTAATTAGGCATTTCCATACTCTTAAAACAAAGACAGAAATAATGCCCTTTCACATAAATAAAGAGATTTGCAAGTAAGTTTTCCAAACAAAATACAGCAGAGCAAAAACCCTTGGATCTATGAGGTGCTTACAGAGAAATTATTCATAAATGCCTTTCAAATTTGGCATGGAGCCTAAAATGTCTGAGGTATTGGCATTTCTGTACTTGGGGCTTTCCTAAGAAAACAGAAACTAGTCAAAAACCCATTTGGAATCACGTTGTGTCAGCCACCATGTTACAGCTGTGTCCTGTCCAAGTTCCCACAACCTGCAGTGTTCCAGCTGCTGAACATGACTAAACTGACACACAGAAAGTCTTACTTGCAGGAGGCTTTTCACAGGAGGCTGGCAATAAATAGAAGATGCAGTAATGGGATCTAAGCAAACAGCACAGCCTCACTCAAACACTCAGTTCAAACAGTAACAGCACATTCTGACCTGCTTCAAGGGAAGATCTAATTCCTTTAATGGATTAACTCCTCCACCCTCAAAGACACTTTGCCTGTCACCTCCGAGGCTGATTCTTACCACATACTTACAAATGTGCACATCTGTGGCCTTCAGCTGATCCTAACAACACTCCCCAGCTGAGAAGAACATTGTCACTGTCTCTGCATGACCTGCATTCTCTCTGTCTCTAGAGTTAAAAAATAATAATCCTATCTGCACAAAGTAATTAATTCCAGAGCTGAAAAACTACCAGCCTGTTTTGCTGTCATGTAGAAAGTCTACCTATATTTATGTCCCTGGTAAGATCCAACAGACAGAGGCAATGTGTTAAATTATTATAAACAAACTTATGGCCCCATAGAAGTCACAGAAAGCAGAGTCTGATACCATCTTAAATGAGGACTGTTACACATTCCACCATCCTTAATCCAATATAGGCAGGAGCAGACAAGGCTGAAGCATCAGCCTTCAAAGCAGCAACTATTTGGTGGCTTTGCAAGATGAGCCTGGATCATGCAACACTGCTACTGAGGTGGGCAGCAGTGTAAAACTGAGTGTGGCTGCTGGAAGATGTCCAGATTCAGCACCATCTCCATCAGCAGAAATTCTTAAGAGTTGTAACAATGAAGCTGCTTCCCCAAGCAGCAACCCTGAGAGAGCACAGCACCTGCTCTTCCATGGACTGGAATCTCTCTTGAATTCCACCAGGGATGCAAGACACACCTCTGGCTACAGATAGAGGCAAAGAAGCAAGTTTGAACTGCAGGTGAAATCTGCCACAAGATATCACAGAAAGAGAAAACTGTCTTTCCCAGAAAGCTAACAGCAACAGTCAGTACAGCTCTGATGAGAAGTGGTGAACTGACAGCTCCAGAGGCCCAACTCCTCTCTCCTTTCTCCCAGTACAGTACAAGTGATCACTGCACACTTCCTGACAGTACATTTTCCACCAGTCTTAATTTCTGGAAAATGAAGCACATTTAGTCACTGTCCTTTCTTCTGCCACAGCAAATAAAGGGGTCAGTATGGGGTTTAGGTGTAAGGAATTGTTTTACAGAGAACTGTTAGTAAAACACACTCCCAGTCACTCCAAAAGGTTAGTTAACAAGGATACCTGAAGGAATGAAGAACGTGTAGCCTTGTTTCAGCTCAATTCTTTGGCACCGTTCCACCCTGTCTCCCAGAAAGATATCACTTTGCTTTCCTGAGAGAACCCATTCTTCATAAAGTTCTAGATTCTGCAGAGTAGGTGGAATCAGCCAGAAGATCTAAAAACAAAATGAAGGTTTAGCTATTACTAACAGTCAACAAAAAGAAAGAGCTGAGAGATTCCACCAAGGCTATCATATGTTAGACAAATGAGCTGCTTTCTGCATGAAACACTCATTTTCCAGGTGTTGTGCACAGAGGCACACACAGACAGCAGCAGCAATTAGCCCACGTGCTGGAAGTGGCTGGATAGCTGTCACTTGTCATCTCTCTTCCAGAAACATCTTACTCAGAAGCTGCCTGTGGTTTACCTGCAGTTCCAAACAGTGTGTTGGTACAGCACAACTGTGCTGGACTACAGAACAGAATCTGTACCACTGATCAATTTCAGTTCCCACCATACACTGTCCATATTACAACTGGGAAAAACATCCTAAACCAGGAAAGATGTCGATATAGCTATACATGTTTTGTATTTTAAGGCTTCTGTATTGTTAAATGTTTCAGTTCTGGCTTATTGTGCCTGCACCCACCAAAGGAACATGAAATCTCTAAAAAGAACAGAAGCTTTAGCTACAGAAGGAGAGTTGTGAGGGCACTCTGACCCAACAAGGGTACACACAGCCACATCTCACTGCAAGACACTTCTGGACCACACAGCAACAGCAAGCCTAAAAGCACCACCACCAGCAAATAACACATTTGGTATTTCAAATAAATCACTTGTTTGTTTCATAACGGTGAGTGGTGTCCCTCTAGTTCAGCAAACTCTGTCTGTATCAACAAAGCTGCTGAAGCAGTCTGATCACTGGCTGATCCCCTCAAGAAAGAGAGAAAGAGAGAGAGAGAGAGGAAAAAATAGAAAACAACCCCTCCCCTCCATAAGAGGCACAGAGAAAAAAATGCATCAAAAAAAAAGGTTTCACCTACCTTCCCCCCACGGAAAACGTGATACCACACTGAAGTGCCACCAAAATCAATATGAAAATCAGTGAAGCATCCTTTCACACTCATCAAACAGTACCTGCAAAAAGAGTGAAGGACAAAAATGAATCAGTCTGAAACAGTATTTTTCACATCTTAATTTGCAGAGGTTAACTGTGTGTGCAATGCTGCTTCTACCAATTAAGTTTCCGCATTTACAGTACAGGGATTTGTCTCATGAAGATAACGAGGTTTCGGCTGAAAAATGTGTATCTCCGTGTCTGAGTTTGCTGTTCATACAAGAGGAACGAAAGCTTTCAGAGTTAAAAAATGGAGAAACATTAAAAGTTAGGCTGTTCAGAAATATTTCTTATGCCACTGCCAGTCCCTGGGGTGATCTGTTTAATGCTCTCCTTCACCGCTCCAGAGACACAGCCTTCACCAGAAGTTGTACACAAATTGCTTCAAAGTTTTGAAAAATCTAATTTGCTTATAAATCCTCCTGAACGTTCTTTACCTACTTGCCACTCATGTCATTTTTGCAAGTATTAGGGGACAGAAACCTCATTTGGCAAAGTAACTCCTTTTTGTTCACATTTCTAGGCATTCTGCATCAAAATACATAAAGGACCCAGCTGGCAGCCACACTAAGTATCAAATCCACTATTTTTAATGCCGTTTTGATACAGGTTTTGAGCAGTTTAAAGTCTGCATTGCTGGAAAAGACACAAGAGCTGTGGTCTGGCTGCAGGAATCTCCAGCCTGCAGCCACCATCTGTAACTAATGGCTGAATCACAGCCGCCCTCCTCACTGTAGGCACCTTTGCAAACGCAGGAAACACACACCACTTAACCCACTAACCTCTTTTCCTTGTTCCGGTCTCCGTTTCATGGCTTTTTTTTTTTTTTTTTTGGTTTGGTTTGGTTTGGTTTGGCTTTTAAGGGGAGTTATGGAAACATTACCGGAAGGGGATTTGTGGTTAAAAAAAAAAAAAGAAAAGAAAAAAAAAGAAAAAAAAAGAAAAAGGAAAAAAGGTTTGATTTAAGTGTGTCTTTTTCTGCTCACATTCAGGTAGGAGAAGCTCAGCAGTATGCAGCCGGCGTGCAGAAGTCCCTGTAGATGATAGGCTGGGAAGGACCTTACCATGTGTCTGCAGAAGGCTGGCAAATCAGAGCCACTCTGGGTCCATAAGAGCCGCTGCCTAGCAACCACATCCCGAGCCGGAGTTGACAGAATGATACGCAATGCTGTCATGAAGACAGTCAATTTGTGGGCTTCAAAAAAGGTCCTGCGCCTTCATCTCACAATTAAAACCTCTCCTTGTGCAATTACACATCTCCCTTCTTGCCCACTCTGGAATTTTTTAAATTTTTTTTTTAATCCTTCAGAAGCAGGAAGAAGCTTTTGCTGCCCCTGGGGTATTTCAGATGCTTCAAAAATCACAGCTAGCCAAGAAGCTGTCTACACTCTCAATATGCTCCATTTCAAAATATGAGTCCTTCCCTCCCAAACACTTTTTTTTTCAATTTCTCCTTTTATGTTTTCTCTACCAAGATGTTGTTGATTACAAGTCAGATAGAATTTAAAAACAATAAAAGAAGCCCAGAAAGGAAGTTGCCTTTCTTCCAGCCAAACTGCAAAAAGTCACAGATTGAATAATTATTGCTCATTAAGAAAAAAAAAATCAGCATGGAAATTCTCAGCTTGTAAGCAGTGCTGAGTATTTGAGGTTCACGTTGTTTTGAAGTAAAAAATTCAAATCCTTACGGAGTCAATTATTTTCAGTTTCCAAAAGGTCAGATATAAAATACATCACACTAACAAAATTTTTCTAGACAGTGCTACCTACCAACAATCACCCACTTAATTAAGATATTCTGGAAGAGCAAACATGGCCTGAGCATTAGATGGTTTTAGCTATTCCTCAGTAGTCAATAATCTAAACCTGAAGCAGTCAAACTGTTTATGTTCAGAGAGGAAATAACAGGATTGAATCCTGTCAAATCAAAGCACTTAAAATTTAGTTTGGTGAGAAAACACCAAAGCTGGTATTCTTTTCCTTGTTTTTCCCTATTTTCCCTCTGTTTTCTTGAAACTCCTCTAAACACAATTTCCAATAAAGGTGGTTTTACTGAAAGAGTTACATATGGCGATTAATAAAAACCTGCAAAGCATTTGGAAAATAAACTGTTTTTCTTTCCATCCACAAACGAGCCATGCCTTAATTTCTGTTGTTAATCTCCCAGGCCTGCTTTTGTCCAAGCCCAACAGCTCCCGGCTGGCTCAGGAGCCTGCAGGAGGATCTTCCGCCATCCAGCTCTCTCCCTGGTTGCCAGAGTCTGGCACAATGCCTTTGCATTGACCTCTACAGCTTCCTCTTCCAATGTACACCGCAGTCACATGGTCCCAGCACACTCCATGCCACAGCTAATCTCAGGCACAGCTCGGCTCCAGCCTCAGCCAGCGGCTTCTCATCACCAACAGCTGCCAATTTGGGGAACGACTCAACTTTTCAGGGTTTTCCATAACAACAGTGGGGAAAAAAAAAAAAAAAAGAAGAGGGGGAAAAAGAAAGGCATAACACAGCATCCATGTTGAAAGAAATCCAGGAACTACATCCCACTGTGCTGTGGCCACAGCGCTCTGGGCCAGGGCAGGTACAGTGGTTATAGGAACACAATCCCACCTCAGGCATGGGAAGACAACCTGACCAAAGTTACACCCTGATAACACAGGCGACGCAAAAAGATACCCCAAACTGAATATTTTCACAACTGCTACCACATCCAACCCCTGCACACTCCACTTTATCTCCCTGCACAGCCTCAGTCAGGGTTTTAAAACATGCAGCTGCTTGTAATCTGTTGTGGGGGAGCTTCCCTTCCCGATTGAAGAGTTTGGTTTGTGTTCTCCACAAGCCTGAAATATGTCGTGTTAATGTATTGTTATTTTGGAGGAAGGATTTGTGATGTGGGGGAAAGAGGAACTTCCCCCTCCCACCCCCACTCCCCCCCCCCCAAAAAAAACCCCCAAACATCTGGGGAAATTTGTTAGAGAAATGATGCGAAGAAATATGGAGTAACCTGCAAACTCACGAGGGAGAACAAACACAGAGATCCAAAAAAAAGAGAGGGAGATGATACAAATGAATCTAAACCACTAAGCAAACACGGCGAGCTGGGAACACAGGAACAACACAGACACCGCTCCATAAACCAGCGCAGAGCCCACACTCCCAGGCAAAACCCACAATGCACTCGCCACGCATCGCTACAAACCCGCAAGCAAACAGAGAAACAAAGACAGCGAGAGCCGCGCCGGGATGCGAAGGCAGCGCCGGGCAGGGCAGGCAGCGGCAGCGTTCATGCACATGGGCCCGGCGAGACGCGAGCGGACGCACAGGCAGCAGCATTACCCTGAGCTCAGCTCCTTCTCTCCCGCAATAGGCACCGCGCACCATACGGCTCTATTCCCTCTGGCATTGCGAGGGCTCCCCTGCCACTGAGCTCAGCCCATAAACCACTCCCAAACCCCAGCAGAGGCTTCTGTTTTTTGTTCGGGCCAATGAGAAAAGTATAGCTCACTCTTCCTTCCTCCCAGGAGCAGCGCCGGCTGGTTGAAATCCCTGAGCCTGAAACCGAATACCACAGACCCATGAGCCAACTGCAAGTGCCAGCGCGGGGAAAGGCGCGGGCCTCGCTCCCCATCCCCGGGCGGGAGCGACGCTCCGGGTGTCGGGGGAGAGCAGCCCCCGGCAGCATCCCGGCACCGCGGGGGCCCTTCTGCCGGGCCCGGGAGCGGGGCTGCCAGGAGACAGCGGGAACAATAGCTACCTCGGGGCGCCTCGGCCCGCACCGACAGCGCTCCCACACTGGGGCCCGTGCAACTGGAAGCCACAAATTGCGCCGCAAGACAAAAGAAGCCGTTGTCACCCTGGAGGCACCGGCCCGGCTGCCGCCCCCACCCCCGCCTCACCGGGCAGCGACCGGCTCCGCTCTGCAGGGAGGGCCCGGCTGCCCCTCGGGGATGCGCCCCGGCTGCCCCCGCGGGGACGGACCCGGCTTTCCACGAGAATGAACCCCAGCTCCTCGCTCTCGGAGGGTCCCCCAGCACCCACCCGGGGCCGCCCGGCCAGCCCTGCCCGTGGAAGGCCGCTCAGAGCGGGCCGGAGCGGGCCTTGTGCCCCTGCCCTGCCGGGACCAACCTTCGCCCCGGTCCCCTCCTGGGGAGTGGTACCGAGCGCTCCCAGCCCCAGGAAAACAAACCAAATCGTCGCACCCCGTGGTCACCACACCCCGTGCGCGCACCGGGCACTTCAAACGCACATGAAACGCCCGGCTCCTGCCCCGAGGGGGTTACGGTCCGAGTCAGTCCCACACAGAAACAACACCCCAGATAAGAGAAGCCAGTTTTCTGCCATGCACCGGGGAGTTTGTGAAGCGACTGCAGATCATGTTCTCAGACCACCCTGGGACCAAAGCAAGCGACACTTCCCTCATCCCACCCTTGCCTGGTCCCAGTCCAGGTGGAACACCAAGAGTGCGTGGGGTGGGCTCTCATCTGAGTGTGCCGCTGCCATGAGTGGGGACCACAGGGACCCCTGATTGACATTCCAGATTTTGCTGGAACCTCTGAACTTTTAAGAAGGAAGAGGCCTGGGGGTTTTTTTCTGATTGGAAGCTTAAATATCTGAAGAGGTACCCGCCACCACAATGAATTGAACCAAGCTGCCAACTCACTGCAAGGCAGGCCTGTCTGCCCCTGGAACAGCAGTTTGATGTCTGTGAGAGCACAACTTGCTTCTCCATCCTGTGACGAGGCTGTTCAGCTGCAGGGTCATCACAAACTGTTGTAAACACTGGTGGTTATTTGAGTTACATGTGTGACGCTGCAAGTCCTCCAAGCTCTACCCAAAGGAGGATTTGAGACTCATGGATGGACCTGAAGACATCACATTTTACTTATTTGCAAGCTTGAAAGTCTTCACAAGAGCTGTCACTTATTGGTCTACTTTTTTGTACTAAATTGTACTTACAGAGGTTTTGTATCAAAAGCAATTCACAAATGGCATACAAAGCACATACAAGTCTCTCACATGCACAAACCAGTGCCAGGTTGCCTTGTGGGACCTGCAAGCTCCCTCGAGTCCCTGTCTCCAAAGGCACACCGCTCAGCTTCTAATTAGACCACAGCTCAGCAGAGCATTTTAGCATCTGTTTAAATCCATCCCTACTTAGTAAAGGAATGAATAGAAAGGAATGGATGGCTGAACAACAGCCTGGGAGAGGGAGAATAGGGCTGAGGACATGCTAACAGAGCAGCATTCTTTTGTGAACAGGTAGACATTTCGCATAAGATATCCCATCCTTAACTGAAGGACAGCAGCAATATAGAGACCTATTACAGCAGTGCTTAGATATTTCAAGTAAGATGAAGAATTTTGAAGGTAAAAAGGATGTTGCAGTGACTAAAGCTTTAGTTTTCGTTTGTTCCACAGTACTAACATTACCAAGTTCTTAGAAGTGCCTGTTACTATTTCATGTCTTGAACAGGAGCTATTTCACTGCCACTGCACTGCAAATAATCTTGCAAGGCTACAAACACAAAACCTAATAAGGAGGATAATATTTTCAGCAGGGCTCTCTCCTTTGATAAATGAGAAATCAAATTAGTACTTTTTTGTTTTGTTGGCTCAGCTGAATCCAGATTGCTTCAGTTCTGGATGAATTTAAACAGAAATCTAAATCTGAGCTTGCTTTCAGCTACCTGAAAATGGTTATGGTGATATAACAAGCTTCTGTCCCTAAGCTGATGTTACAACAGCACTGCCTTTTTCTGCTGTCTCTTGGTTACACAGCATCTTCCCACTCTCATCCATGTCTGTGAGGCTTTTCTCAGGAACTTACATCCTGGGATGTGAAGCAGGGGACACAAACTATTTCCCAGCTTAATTCAGTCCTCTAAAGCTCCTGTGAGGTAAGCAGCCATTTACCTACAGACAGAAAAATAACTTGGTACCCAGGATTTTTTAAAGAAGTTAATGGTGCGAGTCCAAGTGCGAGGCAGGGTGGTCTCCAGCGCGCGTGGTGCTCCTGGTAACCGAAGCAGCAGATGGAGCGTTCTCTAACTTCACTTCCAGCACGGAACTCGACGTGCAGGAGCCAAGACAGACATTTGTGTCTGGTAATGCCATCTGTGTCTGCAAAACTGCAGCGCTCTCGCTGGAGTGCTTTTTGTTTGTAGGGAACACGTTAATGGTGGGGATGGCATACTGCAAACTCTCAGAATTATGGGAATGCTAAGAACAAGAATGGAATGAATCAATCCCATTTCTGAGCAACAACAGTCATTAATAAAGCATATGAATATTGACGATTCACGTAAGAGAATGGGCAGTGTGAAACAAGTGACAGCACTGACTTGTGGCTCCACAACTGAACATGATTTCCTTAAAATGGGCTTAAACCCTCTGGATACTCACAGCAATAGCTGGGACCAGTGTTTCTACAGGAAAGGGTCACACTGAATTCCCAAAGATGGAGAAAGCCAATCTCTTGAGGAGTTCATCTTTAAACTGGACAAATTCATGGGAGAGCAATCTCTTGAGAGTCACTGAGCACACAGAAACCACTTCTGCCTCAGGACAGCCCCAGCCTGGACTATAGACAGTTGAAGTCCAGAAGATAAATTTTAGGAGCAGCATCATTTAATGCTCACACTGTTCTTACAGTCCTCCCGGGGCATCAATGCCAGCACCCAACAGCAGACAGGTTACTGAGAGCCACAGATCTTTGTCCTGATCTGGTACAGCTTCTCTTGTGCTCACAGACTGTCACTGTTTGTTACTGGTTTTATCTTTGTGGCTTATTCAGACTGATGAGGGTTTTGTGCCAACAGTGCTGTAAATCATCCTTCTCTAGTCTTTCTGAGATGACACTCACAAGCAACATCCTCATCACTCCAGCTGCATCACCCTCGCCTTTAACACTCATGCCTGGTAACTCTTTTTCCCAACATCAAACTCTATTGTCACATTTCAAGCACTCACAGTGTTTCAGTGTTTAGCTTCCCTGTACCTATCACATCTACTAGTTTATCAAGCTGTCAACCTCCACCTTCCCTTTGCCAGTGACAGCAACCTCCATGGCTTCATGTCTGCTTCTTCATCAGGCATCTCCTGCCTTTCCACAAGGCCACCCTCCAAAAATGGGAAAAACTCCATGTCAAAATCTGTTGAATTGTTACGTCTCTAAAATCCCTTTGAAACCTACCATCTGGCATTTCATGATGCAAGTAGTGAACTGCAAGCATATACTCTGCTTTTTCTGCTAAATTCTGTTAGTCATGTTGCTACCTTATCCTTCAAAGCATCTCTGCCTTGCTCTGTTTACTTGCTACATCTTTTTCAGCATCTGGAGTGTGCCTGTTCTAGGAAAATAATTGTTTTCTTTACTTCTTACCTTGTACCATCCATGAATCCTTAGGCCCTGAATCATGATTCAGTTTCTTAGCTCTAGCAAATTATAAATAATGTTATTTAGCTGACTAACCACTGGGAAAGGAAGTGCTACTCTGCCAGTGGTTTATTGTGTGACCTCAGGCAGGTCATTTACGACATTTCCAAATGCATGGGGCACTCCAATCCACATCCAGTTACCCTAATGAGCAGTTTGATCCTTTTACAATGTAGGAATATCTTCAGCTTCCACTGAAACCAGTGGTGCTGACCATATCCCCCCAATGCCTGTCACAGATCCTCTTCTTTAATGGAGACCTTTACCTTCCAAAATGTTTATTTTCACAAAACAAGAGTAAATGCTACATATCACTTCCTGACTGCACACTCCTTTGTTTCTGTTAGTACCAATCTATTTTACAGTTTGGAAGGAGTTCTGAGTGATTTGCAGAACACCAGAGGTCGGTTCAACAGCAGAGCCTGGGATGCTGCCAGCATTCAGTCTGGCCAATAAAACAGAAACAGCAGTGAAGGGCTTCCAGGGTTACCTGGTGTTCATCAGCCATACAGGTCATTACATCACTAAAGGAACCCCTATCTCAGCTGTACTCATGCCCATGAAACTTGCAATGCACATTTTGAAGCCCCCAAATAGTTCCTTTTTCCAATCATGACATTAAAACTTTCAAGGAAGACATTAAAGCAGAAGAAACAGTGAGGTGAGCCTATGCTTGGCCAAAAACTAGAGCTGAGATAGGCAGAACCAGGACAGACTGCTCTTGTGTTCAGTCTCAAACCTGCCCTGAGTGGGTCCTGAGCCTGCAAAGTCAGTCCAATATTTGACCTTGCTCTTGGAAAAGTGAACAGAAAAGTAAATTGACAGGAAGGTAGTGACAGAGTTTCTGGGAAGTCACACACACCTATTAAAAATGGACTTCACAAAACATTTCACAAAACATTTCTCAGCTAATAACTTCTGTCATTAGCAGTTTAGAACCTGTGAAGGATCTGAGCCCAGCCTACATCAGGACTTTGACTACACTGTGTGACATATCTCTGTGATGTAAAGTGATTTCTTTGGGCAGCACTTTCAGAGAATTTACTACATAAGGTCAATCTGCCACTTTCGAAACAGAGTTGCTCAAAACTGAAAAATAAATATGCACTTTTCAAAGAGATTTGATTAAAGACCATATTCAGCAAAGTGTAAAAGGACTTAAGGCAGTCAAGAGTAGAGTTTTTTAAAGACTTACTTTTTCACTTTGGGGTATTTCATCTCTGAAATAGCATTGGTAGCATCTGTCTGTCTCTCCTTCAAGTGCTGTGGCCACATATTGTCCACCCAGTCGACTAAGTCCACCTGAAATACCAGCAAAACCAACTGTTAGTTCCTGAACACATGGTAGAACATATTCTTGTTGGTTAAAACTCCTCCAGTGACAGCAGCAGATGCTCACAGACAGGGAGAGCCTTGCTGTTCAGCAAAAGTCCTGTGCACCCAACTTGTTAAAGTGCAGCATTTCATCACCACGATTCAGCCCTTTGCAACCCAGAGTAAGGAGAGTTTTATAGTCAATTTACCCAGGTGCAAATTCAGTCTCGTGGGCACCTGTGAGCATCTTCTCTGGTATTCTGCCTGTGTTCAAATGCATTTTTGTAACCAACAGCCTAGAAATTGCATTTATGAACATTAAAATGCAAACATAAAAGGGATTATACTATTCTAATATCTTCCATTTCAAGGAGGAAATAGGACCGATTCTATGAATATCACAATTGTATGTGAAAACAAAGCTTGGTTACTGCTCTGATTCTGAAATAATTCCCACATTCTGATATTGTAAACCCAAAGTTTACACAACAGGGAACCTAAATCAGGTATTTCTGCCTTACATGGGCTCAAAGCTCTGCAGAATTCAAGGGAACCACTTATACAAATATATGGGAGCTGACTTTAGGTACTGGACTTCCACAAATCCCTCTGTTCTACTCCCTTTGGAATGCAAATCTCTTTCAGTGAGATCTAAATATTCCTGATTTTACAAACGACCATACACTCAGGCCATTTTAAACAGCTATGAAATAACCATTTACACGTGATAACACATATCTAACTGCGTTTTTCATTTCTAAGCACCCAGGAAATTTGCACAGATGTTTTAAAAGCTGGCTGAGCACAATGTGTTGGGGAAAACTGGGATCAATTGGACACCAGAAACTCCCCAGAGTACCTTCAAATTGCCCGCTAAATATTTGAATGACAGCAAAAGTCTGAATGAACTTCTAAATATGTGTTTAACATTCAATTTGTGATCTGCGTGTAACAGAACACAAAAGTCTAGTTAAGCATTACTTCTACAAATCAGCAATTAGAGCTGCCATCTATTTTTGACCTGTTCAGGCACAAGTGTGGTGTTTGTATTGTCTTCTTAGGCAAGAGATGTCCCCAGCGGAAAAAGCTGCTGCTGTAATTACGAAAGGACTTAGAAATCAGGCAAAGTGTCTGAAAACAAACCATCATAGAGCTGTAGCTGCACACCCAACTACATGCTAGCACAGCACACATGGCTACATTTCAGAGATAAATGGAGTCATCTTTACTAATAAGGTCACAGTTTCATTGCCAGTGACTCCATAGGGAATAAAATCACGAAAGCCCTCTACCTTTAAAAACTATGTACAAATCTACCCCTTTTCTCCACTGCCAATTCTGACATAGTAGTGATTATGGTGATTTAATTATGCATACATTTCTACATTTAACAATTGTGTTTCCAACTTTTTTGCTTTGGAAACCCCTGAACATTTTTTAGCTAAAAGGAGGGTTCATATATAATGAATTGAAGCTTCCTGATAGTTTAAGCTTCCTTAGAGAAGGAAAAATACTAGATAGGTATTTAATTTTGGATGAAATTTCTCCTGAATACCTTGAGAGGAACTGTGTATCTGTGCAAATTGCATGATTAACAGCTCATCAGGTACCTAATTCCTGTAAATTAAGTTCCACTGTCAAGGAGACCAGCTTTCTACTTGGCTAAAAACGAGACCCTGACACTAAATGAGCAGGAGTTCCAGGCACTTCCCATCACCTTGTTTAAACTCCATGGTTATTTCTGGGAAGAGGCTGATAGTAAAGCCCATAACCACGGGCTCCCTTACCACGTTTGGGCGCTTGACAATGTTCTCCAGCTTGGTGTGACTGAACTCCAGGCTGATGACATTGTAGAGCTTCTCCCTCTGGGCCTCTGGGGTCTCGTAGTACCTCACAAACTGAGACATGCTCATCTCAACTCCTCTCTGTGTGTTCACATCCATCACATCCACGATCCGGCGGCTTCCTGCAAACACAGCAGCAGTCTCAAAACATCTGCCTTGGCTTTATTTATGAATATATACATATATGTGTGTATATTATTTTATATATCTCTATATATGTTCTCAATGACTGCAGGGAAACTGCAGGAAAAGAGGATAAGAGACCAGTACCAGCCCTTCCATGGCTCCTGAGAAGCTGAAACAGAGAACAAGAAACTAACATGGAACTGGACTTTTAGCCCAATATGACACTGAACAGGTCACCTGGTGCTTCACAGAGATGGAGAGAAGAGTTCCCTCCTTTACATGAATTGACATGAGCAGACGTACATTAAAAACTATGAAGAAGTGATACAATACGGTAGCAGGGGGCAGACAAGACAAATAGCTCTCCAAATCATACTGCAATTTTCTAAACATCCATATGTCTCTGAAGATGCTTTTACTCATGTACAAAAACTATCCATGAAGAGCAAAAAGTGCCTTGCATCACTGGAGACTGTAAACTGCTGAACATTCCCAATTCCAGTCATCACCAGTGGGGATGAAAGCACTAAATGCCACAGAGGAGTGAGCCCCCACTTTGGATCTCTCAACAAAAACTACAGGACATACTTTCAGCTCCTCGAGTGGCAGACATACAAATCTCATTAACACCAGAATGTTGAGCAGCAGTTTTAGTCAAGCCTTCAGCTTTACACAGATTAATCCACAATCTTCTCTTTGGCCAACTGGAAGGTTTCACCTCTCCCAGCAATTTCATCATCCTAATTAGCAGTTCATTTGTGTGCGAGTGAACAGGAGCCCATGAGAGACATGCCTCATTTCCAGGAGAGGATTCCAGCAAACAAACTCACAATGCTTCCAAAAAATCTCTCCAAAACCATTTTCACCGCTGAAAAAATAACTCAAAATAAATTGCATTAAAACAAAATGTAGGGCTGATATGCACCATCAGAGGGAATTATTAATAATTACAGCACCTGGCCTATCATGTGCTTGGGAGCAGTATTTCAGCAAGAGTGATAGCTTGGATTGTAGCTCTCCATTACAAACATCCTTAGCCCCTGATAGCAATGACAGTGACAGATGTGATAATGATTATGTAAAGGAACTCAAGACCATGAAGCTTTGAAATCAAAAAGAAAAATTTATATAGTGTAAATCTGGAATAGTCCCACCAGCCTGTCAGTCAAACTCCTCATTCCAAGGCCAGGGAACAGGATCCCATCCTCGGGGCTGGACTTGGGACTGTCTGGAGTGTTGCCACCTTGAGGCAGGATGGGGAGAGTTAAGTTATGTGTGAAAAAGCACAAGAATCCTTAAATTGGGTATTTGCATGTTTGAAACAACAGACATAAAATCTACTTACGGGTTGGGGATTATTTGTGGTTTTTTAAACTGTAAACTTTACTGTCTATGGGAATGGCCTTTTTTCAATTCCACAGTTTAGTAACTGGGGTGGAGTTCTGTTAAACAGGCCCCTAATGAAAGCCATCCTGATCACTGCTTCCAGAGCTTGGGATCAAAGCAATGGCTACAGCCCAGAGGGGTTAAGGACACAGATACTGAAAAATTGTATTTGAAGGGCTGCGTGGCTGAGCCTGGGATCTGCCATATTTTAGTCTAGGTTTGATCTCAGCTTTGCTGGAAGCAACCTTGTACAGCCTCTCAATTATCCTTCCTGAAAGAAAAATCAGCAGTTACCTGATGAATTAAGAGTATGAGGAGCAGTTCAATAGCAGGTTTGTTAAATGAACACGATTATCAATTACAGGCAGAAGAGCTTAAGATTTGAATTGATAATCTCTTGACTTCCAAATTAAAGAGTGATTTGAGGGGATGTTTTTCTCTTAAGCCACACTACTGTCAAACAAGCCCATACATAATGATTCTTGGAGTACTGCTCACAGAATTTGAGATGTATAATTACAGGTTCACATCCTGGTGTTCACTGCCCACTGCACAGAGGCTCTGGCTCACTGCCAGCTTTATCTCTTCTGTCCTGAAAAGATTCCGCTCTTTCTTCTATCTCCTGTTTCTAGTACAAGGTGAAAAAAATATAAACTAGGAAAGTAAAGGACAAGGGAAAGAAGCACACAGAGGCTCCAAAAAGTGAGGCTGAGAGATCTCAGGTCAGGCTGGATTTCTGAGCAGCTCCACACGCATTTTACCACGATCCCTTTCTGTTAATAATTCCTAGTATTCCCTTGCCACATTCACCCTGTTCTCCAAGAAGGAACCCCACTCAACCAAGCCTGGGGCAGCCCAGAAGGTTCCAGCAGGATCTCAGTGACCCTGGCAGCCCCTTGCCCTCGTTCCCACCTGTCCCTCACTTCAGCTCATCGCTCACCAGACATGGATTAACACACAGCTGGATCCCTGGCAAAGGGTACCTCTTATTGCTGACATGGGAAGCTCCAGTGCGCTATGCACCACTTCACCCTTGACTTCCCTGGATGTTTTTCCAATATAAATCCGGACTGGGCAATGTGGGATTAAGAGGCACTGCTTCATCTCTGGGAGCAGATGTGACTCAGAGGCAGAGTGGTGATGCTGGGGGATTTTACAGCCTAAAGAAACATCTTCCTCTACTGCTGCTTGCTCATGGAGCACAAGTGAATCCCCACAGGATCACAGAGACAGTAACTAAGGAACAAGCTAGTGCCATCTTTGACAAGGGGAACAGACAACAGCAAGAAGGAGACACAAGAATCAATTCCAGTGATGTAAGCTGGAAAATAAATCCATCAGGACGAGCTACAGAAGAACTATGCTTTACTTAAAACCTTAAAAACATATCAAGTTACTCCAGCCCATGTATTAGTAAAGTCCACATTAAAATTAAGGGGACAATAGCACATACAATATCTGTTCCTTTTATTTTGAGCCTTAATAACCAAGACACTGTAAAGATTCTAATAGATTGAATTGTACAACATTTCTATATGCTGTAATATTGGGTTTTTTTACACAGAAATTAACACCTTGAGGAAAAACAACTTGTGCAGAGTTCCTGCCTCCATTGCCCACCTTGGACAAATTGGTTTGGTATGGAGAGTTGGTCCTTTCTGTTCTGGGCTTCTTGGTAAAACAAGAGCAAGAGGGAGGCAAACCTTGTCCCCTCATGAGAGAGAGAACAGCATTCCAGGAATGCAGGTTACACAGACACCTTCCCTGCATCAGCAAATGCCTTCCCAAATCCCAGCTCACCAAGCCCACCCCAGACATTTCAGGAATGATGGGCTCCAGCTCTGAAGTCATTCAGCAAAGCTCTTGTCGATCTCCCCTGCAGAGTTTGCACCCACACTTTCCTTCACATATCGACTATTGTAACTATTTACCAGAGAGGGAACAGGAAATGGGAAATGCTGGGACTATAATAATCTCCTCTGTGGTCCAACATCTGTCATTTCCTATTTCTAGCAAGGTGAAGCACTGCCTTCCCCTGCCCTGAGCTTCAGGTTATCCAAGCTGCCAGACTCATCTTCAAAATAACCCGTCCTTTCCCATGACATGGATTTAGCATGGATATTTGGAGCGGTGGAAGCAAAGCAAACAGGAACCACACAGCAGAGTATGAGAAATGCACAGGAGGTGTGAATCAGAGCTGCAAATGACACCAGTTTTCTAGGCTGTGGTCTCTTCTCCAGCACAGCACCAGCAGGAAAAGGTGCAACTCCCCCATGGCAGAGGAAAGAGGAAACGTCCTTTCTGTAAGAATGATTATCAAGCCTGTCCATTAAGAGGATAAAGCTACCTTGGGGAATTATTTTAACCCTCTGTGGCTGAATTGAGATCTGTGCTGAAGGTACAATATAGTATTGACAACCAGAAACCAACCTCCAATGCCAAGGGACCAGCTCACTGGTCCTGTCTAATCTTCATGCTTCTTATGAGCAGAAAAATCCTTGGTTTGCAAAGCAGGATTTTTGGCAGAGCCTCAGGAAATCTGCCAGCCTCGCTAGTGGGTTAATTGTACCTAAAGACTGAGGCTTTGACTTGCATCCCAGTTAATCCCCCCGGAGCTCCCGGAGCTGGAAGCACGTATTCTTGTGGTACCCACAGGAGACTATTATGATATCCCCTGCTAACTGGGAGGGATGTGAATCCGAGCAGAAAGTCCTTGCTCAAGTGGAACTATTCCCGACATTCCCTGCCCTTCAGAGCGAGGGTACGAACAAATTAAGAGACGCGTCCCGATCCCATCGCTCCCAGTGCCACCAGAGGGCACAGAAGAACAAAGGGAAACGAGCCCGGACGTGGCACACAGCTCTCCCCCACACCTCCTCACGCAGCACCTTCCCCAGCACAGGGGCCACCAGGAAATGCGTATCCCAAGGCATGCCGCTTTGCAGTGCTGTCTGCCTTCCCTCCTTCCCCCCTCGGCCAGGTCTCTGTCCCCCAGTGCCACCCTGGCTGTGCAGCAGAGCCCTCTCAGTGGGGTTACGGCATCTCCTCCTTATGGAGGTGTAAAACTGCCGTGCCTGACACGAACCTTCCCCTCCGGCCCCTCTGCAGCTCTGCAGCTTTATCATTTGATATAAAACTGCCAAACTGCAATAACCCACGTTAGGAGCTGTTTGCACACAACAAAAGGTGTGCAGAGCATGTCCACAGCAAGAGCCTGTGAAACCTCCTCAGCCTTAATGCTAAAGAACTGGGCTGGAGAAAGGGGCTCGGCAAATCATGTGTTTTAGCGGCATTATAAAGAATCAATTGGTATCCTTACACCTACCCAAGCCATAATTTTTAGTGATTTTTAGAAGCTTCAGACAGTGTAAAGCACATAGAAAGAAAATCCTTATACAAAGAAACATTTTACTTCTAATTTTTTAAGCAGAATCCAAATGCATTAACCTGTTCCATAAGCATACTCCAGGTGGCTGAAAACACAGGGCACACAGATAACAATTATAGAAAGAAAAATAATACAAGGTCTAAGAAAAGTGGGATGGGATATAACTTTGGTGAAAATCTTACATTTTATTTATCTATCAAATCTATTTTAAGACTATTAATTGTTTCCTAAAATGTCTCAGCATAAAATATATCTAACAGTAACAATATAAAAATTATAACCTTTCTGCCCTCTGAAATCTCATAATCAGCCCATAATGAGGAAAACTTTGGCCTTGATTTCCCTCATACTTGGCAACTAGGAAATGGAAGAAGACCTTCAACTACTGTTCAGTTGCCAATTAACACGTGCACTATAATGTCCAGCAATCCTGCAGCTCCCCTCTGGTCTAGAAGGGTATTTGAAGGTGTCAAAGGGTTGGCAACAAACCCCACTTCTTGTACCCACACTTTTGAGGACATCTGAAGAAATACATAGCTATGATTACACCAAACCTCCAAAACACGCTGATATTAGTCTATATTTTTAGGTAAAGGCACTACACTTGAAGGTCATTTTGGACTAGGGTATATTATGACACTTAAGCAAAACTACCATAAAATATTTAGGATTTTGGGTGGTATCACTCCAAAATAAGACAGCTTGTTTATAGTTTGGATGAGCTAAAGCTGAGGATGTTTATTGCAGAAACACAGTGTGACTATGGAGAGTTATTCTAAAATAGCTGCTTGATTTTCCCTCATGGACAATTCATCTTTAAATCCACCTGTAGACAGAGACTTTGAGATGCCCGTGGCCACATCAACACATCACTTCAATTTCACTTTCACATCCTGACATCATGGAAATATATTCTCCTGAGAGGCTGTATTTTTGTTGTAATGTTCACTCAAAGCAGATTTATTGCTGTTTATATCTGGACATGAACATGACTGTTTTTAGCAAAACTGTCCCAGTTTAACTAAGATTTTTTTTAAGAGTTTGCCTGTGTTAGGCAAAAGACAAACTTAAAGAGAGCTCAAACAGGAAGCTCAGCTCTAAAAATAGAACTGGTTCTACTTCCAAAATGGCAAGTCAGCGGACGTGCTAAACATAGGCAACTGAGTGTTAAAATATTTCATTTTAACTTTTAGGAGAAAAAAAAAGAGAGCGAGAAAGCATCAAATACCTTATTTTTATTTATTTTATTGCACAGAAACCCTAATCACTCACCAGGCACTTCTGATGCACAGAGCCCCAGTGGAAACTTATGACAGAGGTGGAAGGCTACATCCATCTCAGTTTAGCCCAGCACTGGTTAGTGCCGAGATCTAAACAAGCACCAAAAAAAAAAAAAAAAAAAAAAAGTGTATATATTCTTCCACCTTTCTACAAGAGAGAAAAAACAGTGTGAGTTTTCTGCCAGTTTGACTTCCTGAACCACCTCACTACAAGAAAGAGGAAAGCCTGTGCCAGCACACAGGAGGAGTTGGGAGAGCAATGCCAGAAGTGAGGGGAGAAGGAAGAGAATGAGCAGGACGCTCGTTTAGACTTACTTAATTGGTATGGCAAAAAAAGCAAATTGTTGGATGCAATAGGTGGCACAAGGAACAGAGACACTTCCCCTGGTCACATAATAGGCAGCAGCAGCACAACTAGAGGCCAGTTTAGATGGCAGAGAGATGGTCTGGCACCAGAGCCTGGTACTGGCATTAGAGGGCGAAGTTTCTATTTCCAGTCTATCAGGAACATTGGGTAAGTTTTAACCTCTGTCTGCCCTAGGTCCTGGTTTCATGATACAAACTGTTCACCAATACTCAAGAAACTGATGAGGCTTAAATAATTTTTTTAAGCGGGGTCAGCTCCCTGCCTGCTTCCCAGCACAGCTCCACAAACATCAGGGGAAGGATGTGCAGCCAAGCACCAGCGCAGTGGGAAATCCCACGGTGACACCAACACAGCCCCAGCTCCCTCCTGCTATTACAGACTGCGGCTTTTCTTCTTAAACAATAAGCTGTTTCAGAGGCACAAAACCAGTGAGTGTTAAATGAAGCAACATCCTCTGAAAATCTGCAACACAACACTTTAATAGACAGAGATTTCCA
Organism: Entomyzon cyanotis; assembly: GCA_024500445.1. NCBI lineage: Eukaryota > Metazoa > Chordata > Aves > Passeriformes > Meliphagidae > Entomyzon > Entomyzon cyanotis. The sequence continues at coordinate 2,890,251 of JAKEPQ010000852.1, forward strand.
CTTGATTCATGCACTACTCCACCTTAACACTGGTGGATGCCAACGTCCCAAAGGGTTCCTTCAGAGCTGCTAAAAACCACTTCAATTTTCAGCAAATTAGAGCCCTCAGACTGTAGGAAAATCACTAATGGAATCTTCACTTGAAAAAAATCCATTCAGAAACTCTGATGTTTAGTTACTAATTTTAATTCTGCCCAGGAGAGAACACAATGCAGCTCCACAACTTTGTAATTCTTCCTAGCCCTGAGCAAACATGGAGCAGGTCAGAAATCACATTAGGCTGTCTGACTGCCATATAGGACTGCTGGTGTCCCACAGAGAAGGGTTAGATCCCATGGGAAACCAAAAAAACCCACCTGTCAGTCCTACTAGTCCTGTTTACAGCAAAGTGTGTTGATCTATCACTATTGGTTCATGGTTGGCAAGAGTATCCTAAGAGCACTCACTCGAGTCTGGAAGGATTTATCTATACTTCCTCACAAGCTACTATGGAATTAGGGAGTAAAACAAGTTCTGTACAGTACAGCAGCCTCACCAAGGAAAGAGGGATACAGAGAAAACAGGAGAGGTCGCTCAAGAGAAAAGAAAGAAAGAAGTACAAAGACAAAAGGATGAGCCAATAAATCTTCAGTGCTGTACTTTGGAAAGAGAAACCTGCTAGACAGAATTGGAATCAATCACTTCAATAAATAGCATATTTTACTTTATTTTATTTTACTTTTATTGTCCAGATGTTTCCCAAATTTAAAAATAAATGCAGCAGCTAGAAGTCTGTCCAGCTCATACCAACAGCACTTACAAACCCCTTTGTTGACAGACCATTGGTTTGACTCCATCTGAGCTTATAGGCACTGGGAAATTATAATTTTCAGTAGTAGTATTTATTTGCTGATTTTGGGCCTGACTTAGCCCATTTCTCAGTTTAGACATGAAGCATGTAGACAGTCCCAATAGCATGATGGTGAGGAATTTGGAACTTGATTTTAAAAACAAAGCATTTTTTTAAAAGGGTATGAGTTTTTAAAACAAGCTTTGATCACAAAACAATGATGGAGGAAACAATTTATTTTTATGGACTGCATCTCAAACACATGTTCCTGTATAACATCTGAGACAAATCAGTGGGGCCTGACATAAGCTGCTTTCTGATTCTCCGTTTTTCCCCTTGAAAAGGTTTGTAGGCAGGTACATAACTCAGCTCCTAAAAAGACAGGTTTTGGGTTTGTAGCCTCAGATCAATGGGAATAGCACTGATATGCAATTATTTTACAGTCACTTGTGAGGAATATCCAAGTTCAGCCTCCTCCTGCAAGGAGCCATCCTTATCTCCTGCCTTCAAGGTGCTTTTGGATCCCTTGCTCCTCTCAGCTATGGGAGACATGTAGGGCTCTTGTGGATCTGAGTCCCTTGATGAACTTAGGATGTGACCTACAGGATCCAGAGGCTGATGTACCCACAGTCTGAATTCTCACAGCCTGAGGAACACGTTCACAAATTGGTATAAAACTACACAAACATTGGCCTTCCAAACTACAAGAACAATGAGGATGTTTCATTAACTCAGTTTTCTTAATATTCCAATAGTTCCCACTTACATGAAAAGGAAAAAAGCAGAACCCAGAGAGCAGGCCAGGCACAGGTCACACATTGGGGCACAAAAACCCCGTGAGAAACAAGAGGAGAAATCTTGCAATGAATGGAAATATTTCATTCAAGTACCTCCCCTCCAATGAGATCAGTGATGACTCCTCTGCCCTAGAAGAGCCTGGTACAGTGTGTTTTGAAAAATGCATTATTTGGGTACCAGGAGCAGAGCACAGACCTCCTTATCCCTGCACACAAGACTCCTGGAAACACAGCAGTTAATGACTCCTGACTCAGCTCTTCTGCTCTTCCCAACGTGGCATTCCCATTCACAGGACAAATCCCCACACCAGGGGAGAGCCATACATCTTAATCAAGACTTAGATGCAAGTCTGGGGGCAGACTTTTGCACTTCCTTTGAGCAGCCAGTTTAATTTTGGGAAGTGCTCCTTACAACAGAGCCTCTCTAATGAGCTTCCCTCCTAACTCCTCTCGGTCTCCAATTTCACAACTTCCTTGAAACAAATGGAGCGTTGCTCTATAGAAAAAGCAACACTGGGTCCTATTCAGCAGAAATGATGGAAAGTTTTCTGAGCTGCAGTGTGTGGCTGCTTTGTCCTTCTTTTGTATCTACACAGCTAATTTTCTTTCACAGGACGGAGAACTGTACATTGATTAAGACAAAATTTCCCCTACTTGCCCACAGACCACACTACGAGCCTCTCGACTTGCTTTGTAGTTCAATGTGAATTCAACCATGATACAATTTTCAGAACAGATCAATTTGAGAGGAGCAGCAAACACGCAGGAGGAATGAACCAAAAAATCACTAGGAAGCAGCTACTCAAGGACACTTCTCTGGTTTGCTTTCAGCATTTTTGAGTAGCTGCTAACAAAAAGCTGAACATTTGCACAGCCAGCTCGGGGACCGTTGTGCTGACACACCACAAGAATGTATGCTAATGTAAAAGGAGTGTTTTACACAGTCTCTGCCCTCCCTCCTGCCTTTACCCACCTGACCTGCAGTCACCACCAGCACCACAGTTTTCTCTTCCATGGAAACACTGCTTATGATTCTTCAATCAGTACTGAATTAAATTTATACGTGTGTGTATACGTCTATAAATGTGTGTACAGTTTTTAATAGATACATAAAACACATTTTATAAAGCCAGAATAATCATTACCTACAATGTTTATATCTCTTTCTATTCCTTTTCCAATATCGCCTACTCCCAGAAGCATGGATTTGGGGTGGTGCTTGTCTCTCTGTGAAGTACCTGGCATACATATTCTTATTTTAGCTGGGAATTCCTGGGGACTACAACAGTGTGTGTATTTAAGAGAACAAAAATGGCTGGATGAAAGATGCAGAGCCTCACATAGCTTATGGCTGTTAGGTACATTTGATGGGCAGTCATCCTTTCTGTCCCAACTGAATTTAAATTATTTATACCACCCTGCTTACACTAACCAGTCAGGGAACTTGTTCCTCCCCTTCACAGTCCCTGCACAAGGAGGCCATTGCTTGGCACACTCACAACATCATTTATAGTTTACAGGAAAACTAGAAACTGAGACTCCCCAAATTCTGATTTTAGCAGATCATTTCACCTTTCAGCCTGGTTCCCATCTGGGAAAATAAGGCCACACTTTGCAGTGCACCACTGCACTGCAGAATTGCAGTTGCTCCTAGAATGAGTAAAATGATGCAATACCAAACTTCACAAACCTTGCTTAGGACTCTCCCTGTGAAAACAAAAAAAATCTAAACAGCCAGGCAGATACTCCTCTGCAGGTCTGATTTCATCCACTGATGTTAAAGAAGGCTCAGATCCTCACTTCAGTGCACTGTTATGCACTTAGTGAATAAACCATGAGCAGATGTGTAACAGCACACAGCATCTCCTTCAGAACTTGTCAGCAGCACGAGGAAAAGCTGACCTGCACTTGCACAGCCACCCCCCTCCCTCTATTTATAGGGTTTTTCCCTTGAAAACATCAGGAATTTAATGATGTAATTTATTCTATTATCTTGCTCCACTGACACCATGATTATAAAGTCATAGTTGAGGCAGAGACCTTCACACATATTTCTTTAAACAGTCAATTTGCAACTGAAATTTTTGGCTCAGCTCCTGTTCTTTTGGTGTTTCTAATGAGAAGGCAAATCCCAGCAATAATCAAGTATTTCTTCAGCTATTCCCTCCAAAGAAAGCAACAGGATATGTAGAGCCTTGGTTTTCCTTTCACCCTTTGTCTTGAGATCAAAGCATCCTGCCAGGTCTTTAGGGATTTGACAGAATCACAGGAACCAAATATTGAAATGATCTATTAAGTTCCGTCTTGTGCATCATCTCCTTAGGCCAGATGAAGATTGGTCTCTGCAACAGTTACTGGAGCTTGCTTGTGTTTGCTCTTTACTGCCATACCTCAATGCACAAATTGTATCACAATTAAAAGCTATGTTGCTTTCAACTTTACTTGGATTCTTTATACAAGATGAAAACACCAAACTCTTTCAATGCAGTTTGTGAACACAGCAACCAAACATTTCCTACCCTTGTGAGCATCATGGCCCAGTCCAGTCTACAGCATCAGATTTTAATAGTAAATTACATGACTGATGACACATCCTTTGCTGCTCCTACACTTTTTTTAATGCTATAAATAAACCCTTAGTGAGTTAGTTAAATAAAATCAATCAGTGAGTTGATGTCAGTTGTTAGACCACCCCATGAATAGTCTAAGTCCTGTACTTGCACTGTTCCCACTGATACAATGCCTGGCTGGGCACGGTGAATTCCATAGGACAATGCTGCTGATCCTACAGAAGTGACCGCTGTGGTCACAACTTTAACCTCTTCAGCCCAGGGATCACAATAACCCAAAGTCTCTTTTCTTTCTTACAATCCTCAGCATATTTGAAATCTCCCCTTTTGCCACTTGCTGGGATTGCAAGCTCCACTTTGGGGGTGTACAACAAATCCCTACCCTGGCACACAAAGCTACACCAGCCCAGAGGGGGGGAGCTGATGCACACCACAGACCCAGCACCACTTTCATTCATTTAGTGGTTTATTTAGTTTATTTAGGTACGAGTGTAAAAGCTGGGATTCAATAGCCTTAGACTGTGAGCATGTGGCAAGCAAACTGAAAAGAGGTCAGCTAAAAATTAAAAATAAAAGCAAATACAGCCAGACTGGCCATTATTGTTTAGAGAAAGATGCTGTGCTCCTGCAGGGCCTGCACACCTACCCAGGGAGCTCTTCGGCAAACTGGCACAACCCAGGGAGACAAAGGCAGTGCCAAGTCTCAGGAAGTTCAGGAAGATCTGAGGGATCTGCTAAAAAAATGCAGGGACAATGACATATCCACATCTCCAGTGACAGGAGATATTAGTAAGACAAGACTTTTCATCTGCTTTATTTGAACATTAGATAGTGAGCATAGCACATGTACTAACCTAAAACTAGAAAAAGTATCAGCAATGACATGCAATAGGAAGATGCTCAGTGTTTCCTGAAGCAATTAGTAGATAATTTTTTGGTACAGGGACAGGAATTCCCCCATGTGCTCTCAATATCAATGTGGCTGTTCCATCCAGCACAAATTCCATAGTGAGAAAAACTATTTGCCATAAGAACCAGGATTTTTCAAGTAAAACTTACAGTCCATTTCCCAAATATTTTAGATCTTTTGAATCAAAGTTTCCACCTGTGACGTCAAAAGCCATCAACTGTATTATAAAAAAGGGCAGGTGACAATGTTCTGGACCACATTACAGACTCAGTATAATGATTCCAAAGGGAGTTTGCCCAAACATGATAAAAAAAGGACCCATGATGTGGTATCTGGCCAAGAGCAGGTACAGGGATTACTGTGATCCTGCACACTTTTACATTAAACTTAATCTCAGAGTTAATTACAGATGTTATTTCTGCTCCATTGTTTCATAAATGTAATTTTATTTGTAAATATCCTCCTGCTTTGCTGGCCATGTACACAGGAATCTCCACCCCCTAATACTTCAAAGGACATCAGTCTTGAGGAAATGCAACTCCCACACTTTGACTGTTATACAGGAAAAACACTGTTGTTATGCAACACTATGCTGCTCCAAAACATCTCAACGTCAGACCCTCAGCTCCAGCAGCCTCAGAGACAGGAATGGCAGTTTATCAGCCAGGGAACAAGTTCACAGAAAACTGCAACAGGGTCCAGATAATTGCAAGGTTTATGCACAAGGTTCCTCCACAGCAAAAAGGATTTTTTTTTTTTACACATGCAAATGTGTACATGCAGGTATTTGGGAAATTCATAAAATTCTGGATTTTATTTTCTAATTTAATGTAGATTGACCACCAAATAGCACTTCCCACACTACTTCCCAAACATTTTCTGCCAGAGATTTGGGGCTTTTTATCCTGAATTTATAAATGGTCATAAATTAAGCAACATTGCTGAGTTGTTTGTGAAGGAAGGTTACCAGAGATAACCCCTCTCTCACTGATAACCTCAAGTGAACAGAAATGAGGCACATGTTCCTCTCCTTTGTTTTTCTTAGCTACATCTTTTCCAGACTTGATATTCCTATTGACTATAAAACTCAAAGAGTAATTTTTTTTAAATTGGTCTTTCAGAATGCAGCATTTGAGCTATTTTTAAAGATTAACTCCTGCCAAAACACAGATAAATAAACCCAGTAAATTCTAACTAGCAGGAATGCTGTTAAAAGTCTCCATGAAGGAATGCAACCAACACATCCAACACCCAGCTTGCCCCACAGCAGTGACTTCATGGAGTAGAGGATCACTATTCAGCAACAATTTCAGATAACAATAAATAACACACCCATCTGCCATAAAAACAGATTTCAAAGAAATATACAGTATAATCTCCTACTCAAAATGTAGCTTTTCTTAGAGTTAAAAAACATTTATTTTGCAAAGATTGCTAGGAAACATTTGATGACAGTCACCACTTCTCTGGTTTGTGTCTCATCAAAAGCCAGGCATTTTGCAAGGCTTTGTGTTCAGCCTCTCTTCACAACCTTCCCTCAAAGCACTGACCTGGCCTGACACTGATAAATACTGTGGGGAGAACACAGGCAAAAGGTGATACAGCTCCAGTCACACCTTTTACAAACAGATGCTCTACAACAGATTAAGAAAAAAAAATAGGAACTCAATCAATAGAGCTGCTGCTTTCCAGGATCACAAAAGTGTTTGTAGGACACCTGTTAAGAGCAAAAGCATTCCCTCCCTTCCAAATGGCCAATTATCCAGTATGAGATCGGAGTCTGGTCAGCACAACTACTAATTAGGGTTCTCCCAGCCTTTTTAATTTACAAATTGCTTCTTCATGCCTTCTGCTGGATTCTGAGAGTTATCACAAATGTCTACAAACATAACTGGACAAGTATTTAAAAGCAATTCTGTTCTGTATAGAGTTAATCCAGTGCATTCAAAATAACTTACCCACTAATAGCTTCACATCTCTGACGGTGAAATCCGGGTCAGGCATTCTGTAATTAGCCAAGAAAGCAATGTTAAATACTGTCAAGATAAGTCTGGGTACACTCTCGTTACCATAATAAAAGAGAAATAAATGTAAAGTGTTCTTTGTCCCCAGTGCAGGAGGTAGAATCAAGCAAGGCCTCTCTGAAGTGTGGACAGTGCAAGTTTTAATGACACACATGACATCTTTGCATTGGCAAGTGTACAACAGTTTCTTTACTCACAATGAAAGAGTGTCTTTTCGAGCACTATTTATCAGCACTACAGTGGGAGAGAACGGAAGGGGTTGGGAGTGATTTCAATAAAATCCTAAAGCTTTATAGCTTGTTAAGTAACTAACTCATGGTGGTTTGCAACTCATGGTGCATCATGTCTATTCCCCAACGTGAGCATTATCACACTTGCCAAACTGAGGAACAGAGCAGTAAAACAACCTGCTCAAATTCACATCATCACAGGTTGGATTCATGGCTTGGAAATAAAATATATAAAAAAATAATTAATTAAAGCCCCTTTGTTTTAATGACTGTTCCAAACTTCCTCATCTGGCAGAAGGCAACCCAGCTGTATTTGGTGGGTTGGGAAATTGTTCAATTCAATTTGGGCTAATTCAGAGCTAAATTAAATGGTAGCATAATTGGTTCAGGGATGCTGATGCATTTACAGGATCAGTTCTAACACAGGCAATGTTTTCGGGCTTAATGTAATTAGAGAGTAGCCTGGTACAGCAAGTGAACAAGTTCTACACATCAGGGAGAGAGTAAAATTCTGCAGCATACAAACTCGATGGAAAAACAAAACAAAAACAGTAGCGGGGTTTTAAGGGTGATTGACTTCATTTTACTGACAATACTTCACATTGCACAAAAGCTGACTAAGGAATTCTAATGAAAAACAGCCCAGTGGGACCTGCCAGCTCCATGATCTGCCTCTCCTGTGCTGCCCCATGATGAAGATAAACAGCTTGTTTCTGGACTTTTGACATAATTTAGTTGAAAATCAGAACAATCCAGCAAACATTCAGAGCAATAAATTTTGCTATTTGGAAAAACTAAAGCATAAAAAATGCATTTATTGGCATGCACATATCTTGAGAACTGTTTGCCAAATTCTGCTTGTCCACTTTCTTTTACCCTTATCACCTTCCTCTGGTGGGATGCCGAGGCTGGACGGTATCTTTTGTTAGTTCTCTGCCAACCCTCACATCTTTGCATTTGGCTGTGAGGGCCTCACAGCTTAGGAATTCACTCCCTCACTGGAATGAAACAGCCTGAATCTACTGACCTTCAGGGTTCATTCAGAGCTCATCTTTTCTTTCCAAGCACTAGAAACTCAGAAGTAGAGGAAAGAGGAACTATTTGTGGGTGACAAGAACATGCAAGGCATGTGTGTAAATGACACAGCTTGCTTGTATTTGGTGTCAGAAACGTCCAACAATTAGATAGGCAATCTTTTTCATGTTTGTATAAATCAAAATAAAAATCAACCACAAAGACAAAGAACAACCCTAGCCCAGATGGATATGAGCAATTCCATTGTTTCTGAGAACTTCAGCAGCAGTCAAAAATAAACATTACTGAAACTTGAAGAATACAATCCTCACAAACAATAAACATGTTTAGCTCTTTGGAGTGTACACCTGGCAGATTCTTGGGTTTTCTTCTCTGCAGTCTAAGGATGTGTGATATCTTAAAAGGGATTTTTTTCACTAAGTGAAAAAAATCAGGCCTGAAAACAGCAGGTTTCAAGAATTCATTTTGTAGTTGGGTAGCCTTGGGAGGTCCAGCTTTAATTCCAACCCATTCTGCAGCAATTGATGACTGCACTTCTTCAACTCCAGCCCCACCAGCATAACAGCCACACTCCCTCTTATACAACTAGGGCTGGTTTGTTACAGAACTATTGTAGCAAAAAAAAAAAAAAAAAAATTACTTGAATGTCACCAGTCATTTGTTCTTCTGTATATAAATCCAGAATAGCAGCAATGCAAGAACTGTGCTGAAATGTTTTTCCTTAATGTTATGCAATTTTCAGACAAATGTATCTTGTGTAAAACCATCATGAATGCTTCTAATGATTTCAAATATAATTAAAAGTAAGTGAAGAATAGTACAGTAGGGTGACTTAACTCCAAAATATAACTGAGTATATTTGAGATTTTCAGCAGTCTGTAATACACAAGTCATGTTGCTTGTTTCCTCAGCCAGAAGAGAAATGCAAACACCTCAGTGTGCACCGGGTGCATTTTAGTAAATGTTAAAGATTTCCTAGAGAATCTATTCAAATGCTATTGAGGATGAGCTCTGGCCAGCACAGGTATCTGATTAACTACAATACAATGCAGGATGACTGCTGTTCAGATAAGAGATAACATCTCTCCAAAGGGCATTGTCTTCCCAAGTTACAATCCTGGAAACAGCCCTCCAAAGAAAACAGCTTCTCTTCTGCTAAGAGGTCATAGGTGGGCTGTCGTGCTTTCAGATATACACACAGCAGCTCATGATGGTCAGAAGCACAGAGGAAAGCAATTTTCAGGGTTTCATTGTAAGGACTTTTCCTCATTCCTCTCATTCCTTGCTATTTCAGAGTACCTCCAAGCACAGTAACCAAACTGTTCAGCTCTGTACATCTGCCAGGCACAGACATGCAGGCTGACTGCTCAGCACAAGCAGAAGTGGAAGCGTGTATCAGCAGTTATTCAAAACATCAGAAGTCAAAAAATCATCTTATATCATGTATTTTGTAGACCACTGTAGCTCAAAGGTCACCCTACATATATGTGGATCACCCAATCTATCATATCATGATGTTCTCAGCCTCCTGTGATCTGAAGCCCAGGAATGTTTGTGTCTGTGGGATGAGCTCTCATTTCCACACTTCTCTGCTGCTGGAGCATGAGCTAAACAGGAACCAATTGGTGCAGCAGGAGCCAAAACATCACACCAATTTTCTTCTTGAACTAAGGGGAATTTCATGTGAACTTCCTCAAACATGGGAGAAGGATGTGGCTGCCGGGAAAGTGCTGCAGTATCTCTGGCTCCTAAACATTCCCCAGCCTCACAGAAAAGCTGATGGCTTCTTCAAGAAGAAATTCTTGAAGCTTTTACCACTCCCCTTTAGGAGCAGCAGTTTAAAACCAATGCATACAGAGAGAGCCTATTGAGCACTTCTTGTTCAGAGTTCAACATATAAAATTACTTTACGTCATCACCAGAAGCATCACAGCATTTCCTGTGTGCATTTATAGTAAAAGGATACATATCTTGTCAAATACCCCAAACACTGCTTCTTCTGTTTCTCTCTCTAAATTATATAAGGGTGGCTTGATACATTTTAATTAATAACTGGGACTCCTCAGTCCCCTAAACTGTGAGGTGTTCCACAGTTGAAAACTGAGGTGAAACTGTGCAAAGTAATGATGCTTTCAAAAATTTTTCTTTCTTTCAACTGTAGTCAGTTACACAATCCTAATTTCCAAAAGTATCAAGGAACATTCATCTAAACTATGGATTATATGGCTGATAAAGTTAATGCTTTTAATACTTCTCTATTAGACACTGTCACTTTCACAAACAAAGTTGCTGGATTCTCGTATTAAAATACCAAATCCTTTATGACTGGATATTAACAAAATGCAACCTCAAAAAGGCTCCAGTAATCCCATATTTAACTAGACATTATTAAATATTTACAAAGCTGTAACATTCTGAAGAGACATAATTATAATGGAAAATGACAGGCATCATTAGAATTGCACCTGCAATGAAGGAAAGAATTGAGAAGTCAAAAATTGAAGGGAGTCTGTTCTGTCATTACAGCATGGATTGGGTGCAAAAACCTTTGGATTTCATTCCTAACTTTCACTGCTGACTTATTTTTGACTGTGTAGTACCACACTGTATGCACTTAACTTTTATAGACCTCATTATCTGCTTGTTTATAAGCAGAAAATAATCATTCCTCCTCTCAAGGGTGCTGACAGTCTTACTAATTGCAATCCATTTTGAGATCATCAAAAGAAATATCAGATATAAGTGGAAAGCATAATGGTTATTTCATAAAAGCATTTATTAATCACCAAAATTTGGTTTTAACTTACTTAATTCCCAGTCCATCCTTATTTCTGAAGATGAGGGGAACTCTGAGAGCTTCTCTTTGCACATACTCAAAAGTAAAATCTGTGAAAAAGAATAAGAACAACATCCAAAAGCAATTACAATGGTGTTGGCACCTCATGTTACATTTTCTCAGACTCTCCCCATTTCCCTTTTCTCACCAAAGAACTCGCTATCACCTAAAGAGAAATAGAAAGAGAATGCATATTTTAGATCCAAACCGGAAACCCAATGACAGACAATGCTCTCCCAGCTGCTCCCTATTTTTCCTGTTCACTGATGCACATAAAATAGAAGCCAGTCAGTTTGTCAATTAAGGTCTGTGTTGAAACACCCAGGCTGTAATGAAATACCAAATTAACAGTTAAAAGATAATCCTGACTAAATTACTGCAAATCAGTTTCTGGGGCAAATGTGTACTTTAAAGTGTATGTGTAAGTGTAGTTATTTTAAGTTACACATTTCTATGTAGAAAAACACAAATTTTCTTGTGAGCATTATCTGGTTCTAGCAGAAAGCCCTGATTCTGTGAACACATCATTTTCTTTTTATGTGGGGGTTACTGTTGCCTTTAACAGAACAATTTTCTTTTAATTAATCAGAAATGTAACTCCAGGAGTTGATAGTCAGATTTTATACAGCTCCTGGCATTCAGGAAGTCTGTGAAAAGTGAATTGTGCGGAGTCACAACATAATACACAATCAAAATGAAAATTAAACATAAATTTGTCATGTTAACAGTGGACAGCATTACCGTGTTGCTCCTCTCTGAGGGTTACACAGGCCTGGCCTTTCCTGGGGATTTCTCTATGCACTGTCTGACACAATAGCAGTGATTTGGGGATTAGAGAGGAAGTTACAAGGCAGCGATTTGGGTGAGCCATGGCTACAAAACCTCATGCTCTGTTTGGAGCCTTCTGCCACAGAGAGCAGAGGAATTCCTGCAGCAGCCATGGACTGTTTCTATGGTTCTGCTATTCCCTTTTTTACAGGAAAAAATGACTTTTCTAAAGGATCCATACACCGCCTTAAAATGGAAAGCATTGCTTGACCCTGGAGCACTACAAAATGCACTGCACCTCCAAACTCGGTGTACACCCCCTGCATTACATTCAGGTACAAACGAGCAGTTTAACTCCAAGATCCATCCAGCTGTCCATGCTTCCTGGGAGAGCATGAGCATCTCAGCCAGAGCTTGTATTCCTGATGTTTCTCTGCTTTAAAACCCACACTGAAAGTAAGAGGGGACCCAGAGGCCAAGCTCCCACGCCTGCACATGTGCCTCCCTCTATTTTTACAACTTCTGCTTTGCTGTATTCAGTTAGTAATTATGACAAGTAGGGATATAATGTTCCTACTTAGCAGTTACCAAGTCAGAGCACCGTAATTATCCATTTACAGAAACATTAAAACTACAGAAACTTTATTGCCACTAGTCTCAAAATAAGTGTCATGAATACTCCATTGAACTAAGGTTACCAAGTAAATATTTCTGTACTAGAGAAGTCATCCTTTCCCAAAGGCATTCCCATTAAAGCTATTGCCTTTAGGTAAGCAAATAAATAAACCACAGAGACTTTTTACGGACACTGATCCAAATCAGAAAGTCAACAAACATCAGGAATAATATCGGTGGAAGAAGCAGAGGAAGCTATATAGCCTTGCAGACTAGAGAACAAGTAGCTATGACAAACTGCATTCAAGCCAAAACTCACACCAGTGCAAGAAGAGTTATCATTAAAAGCAAGGACATGGGAAATGAAGAAAAAAAAATCACTCAACTAATTCCATGTGTTCATATAAACCAACTGTTTTGTTTTTACATACTACTGTTATTGTATTGCCCAGATTCAATTTAACTTTTGGATTTATTGAGAAAAAAAGTAAACCAGTAGTAAAAATAAAACCAGAGCAAATAGCAAGGCTGACCCTTTCTTCCTAATGCCCCAACAAAGCATTTAAATCCCTTGTGGGGTTGAACAAAGCCGACACAGACCACAACAAAATAACAAAAGACACTCATTTATTTTCAAGTTCCCTAGAAAGGAGAGAGCTGCCCAAAGATTTTGGATTTGCCAAGCCAGGGAAGTTGTGGATTGTACTATCCGTAGCATGGAGCAGTGGCAACCACTGGAGTGTTTGGAAGCTGAGGGTAGAATGCAATCATTTTCTGGAAAATTAATTAACATTTTCCAGCTAAAAAATAGTTGCTTGTGTTTTGTTTGAAGGAAGAAAGGTCAGGGTTGAGCTTATCTCCTAAACAAATACCTTCCTAAGTAAGATAGGTATTTAATTTCTCCACCACATCAACTTTTCTAAAAGGAGCTTAAAATGTTCCTGCAAAACTAAGCCTAGGGGAGAAAAGGAAGTTTTCTAAACTCGATTAGTGGCTCCACACAGTTAGAGCAATTTCAGGAGGATTACAGCCAAAACTTCTCTTTCCTGAGAAAGCCATCCTAAACAGGCATCCTCAGTCAGGCCGAGTTTTGGTGATAGCCATCTGGGATTAGGGATCCGTGTCAACACCACAGCGGCAAATAAAGGTGACCTGCAACCTCCCCCCCGGCCCGTTTGATTCCAGGGCAAACTCTCCCGTTTCCCTTCCTGCCGGGCAGCTGTGCGGCAGAGCTGGGCTGTCTGGCTCTGCTTACCGCTCCGAAATTCAAGTCACCTAAGCAAAGCAAGTAACTTTGGGGAGGGGAGCGCTGTAATTTAATATATGATAGACACACAAAGAAGTTATTGACTTTAAAGTCTCCCAGCCTGGCGAACAGGCTCATCAATCGCACAGTTTTTGCAAAAGGGGTCCTGGATTCAAGAGGGGGCGGAGGGGGAGCAGGAATCACCTCTGGCTAAGTGGGGGCTGGGGTTTCGGCCTCTCCGTGCCAGGACCTAATTCCTGAACATCCCAGTGCTGCGCTGGGGTCACGGTGGCGGGGCACGGCGGGGGGAGCGCTGGGCGCTGCCATGGATCACCGCGCTCATCCCAGCACCCCAGCGGAGCAAAAGCCGCCCTCCGGGTGCGGGGGGGACGGGCCGGCGCAGCCCCCCGGGGCGGGACGGGCTGCAGGGCCCCACCAGCAGCCGCCCCCTGATCCCCTCGGGCCGGCGGCGTCACCGGATCCCCGGGCAGGGGCGCGGGCGCGAAATGCGAAGCCGGCGCGGAGCCGCACGTGGAGGCGGCGGCGAGCGCGGCCGGACAGCCCCCGGCCCGGCAGTGTTACCTTTGCCGTCCATGGCATGCACGAAATCCCCGTGATACATTTTACTCTTTAATTTCTCTTCCAAATTGAAACTCCTGATGCTGACAATTTCCTCCACGTCTGAGAGGTCCTCGTTCTCATCGTACCGCATTCGGCCGATGCAGCGCTAGAAAAGACACAAAAAACAAAATAAAACACATTGTCCGGAAAAGAAAAAAATCGAGGAAAGCACATGGATCGGGCACAAAGGTTTGATAAACACATTCTGGGGGAAATAATTAAGATGGCAAGGTACAAACTGAACAAAACCTGAACCCAAACAAGCTCCAATACAGCTGCATGCACCTTTTCCATCCCGTGACACGAAACTCGGCAGGAATAACAGGTGCTTTGCTCCAGGAAAACTCAAACTTGGGCTGCTGAGCAGGGGCTGGCGCTGGAAGGCGAGCGGGGGACACGTAACTCGCTGACAATTCACAAGCTACAGCACCGATGCGTTTTGCAATCCCGTAAAAAACCGTGAACGGCGGCCAACGCTCCTTAGCGACAGGGTCATTTTTTGGTTTTTTATTATTATTATTTTTGCACGTGAGCACGAGCTAATTCCCCAGGGAAGGTAAGGGGGGCGAATCTTCGCATCTGATGCCCAGCATCCAGGTTTCGGTATTTACATAATCCGAGTGTTTCCATAGTCACACCGGAAGCGGCGATTTAAAAACCAGATCGCTTTATGTAACGCCGCGATGGATGCGCAGCCCCCGCGCGCTCCCCCGCCGCCCCGCACGCTCGACAGCGCCGAAAGCGCGGGGGTCCGCAGCCGAGGGGCAGCGACGAGTTCAACGCGGGGGGATGCAGGGTAGGCCCGGCGGAGGCCGGTGCCGCTGCCCCGGGGAAGCTGCGGCGGGCGCGGAGACGGGGCTGGAGGCGGCGGGGACCGGCCGTGCACAAGGTAGGTCCCCGGAGGAGCGGGGGGAGCCCGGTGCTCCGCTTGCCTCCGGCGGCTCTGCTCCTCTCCCGGCAGCTCTCGCCCTGCGAACCCGCCCCGCAGCCCCGCGGACACGCGCGGTGGATCAGCGCAAACCCGCACGCACCGGAAAAAAAAAAAAAAATCCATGATCGTCCCACCCTGCCCGTCCCTCGGTTCCATTCCGCCCCTTCCCCGCTGCCTCAGCCGCGCTCTTGAAAACTAAGTCGCTCCGCTCCCTACGTCCCACATGCATTTCTCCCTTTGCGAACAATTAAGCAAAATCAATTAAAAGGCACGAATAGGAAAGAGACCGAAGCCAGCTACACACCAATCTTCTTCCAGAGTCTTTCTTTGCCTCCATTTTTTGGAGAGTTTCATCACTTATTTGTCAACAGTTCCTGTCCTGCATTTTTGGCCCAAATGGGGAGGAGGCAAAACAAAAGCCATCCAGGGCTCGCTAAAGTTTTGCAATTTTGCACCAGGACTTTTTTTTTTTTTTTGGGGGGGAGAAGGGGGAGGGAAGGGGAGGGGGCCGGCGGCGATGCCTTTTGCAAAGTCCTAAGGAACCATGTTCAGGCGCTGCGTGCGGAGCGGGGCGCAGGCGTCGCAGTGCCCGGAACGTAAACAGCGGCGGGGCCGGGGGGTGGCGGGGGGGCGGACCGGGGACACGGCGCGGTACCGGCGCTGGGCTGGCCGGGGCGGGCGGGGCTGATGTCCAGGGGCACGGCACAGGACCGGCGCTGGGCTGGCCGGGATGGGGAGATTGTCCCGGGTACCGGGTGGTACCGGCGCTGGGCTGACCGGGATGGGGGGCTGGGTGGGATACCGGGGCGGTACCGGTGCTGTGCTGGTCGGGATGGGGGGCTCGCCGGGGTACCGGGGCGGTACCGGCGCTGGGCTGGCCAGGATGGGGGGCTAGGTGAGATCCCGGGGCGGTACCGGCGCTGTGCTGGCCGGGGTACCGGGGCGGTACCGGCGCTGTGCTGGCCGCCGGCCCCGCCGTGCGGTGCTCGGTCACGAGTGCGCGGCACGCAGGCGCTGAGCGGCAGCGGAGGGACGGGGACGGGGCCCCACAAAGGCGCGGACGGTCCCTGGGTTGGTACCGCAGCCCCCGGGATGTGCCCGAAGAGTTGAGCGGTTCTCCTTAACCGGGGATAAATTTGAACTCCGCGACTGTGCCCGACCCCAACAGCGTAAAGCCGGGGTTAAGAGTGGCGAATTAATGTAGCAAACACTTGAAAATAATCTTATAATATATGGACTTGGGGTTAATTGTGGTGTTTGCTTCGCGCCGTGCCTCTGCCACACGTGCGGTGCCGCTCGGCGCAGAACGCGCACCCCGGCTGGTGACGGCACCGCTCCCGGCACTGCACCCACGTGTCTTGTGAGAACCGGTCATAAAATCTAGAATGTATTGTAAATGGTGTTAAACAGGTGTTAAATAAACCAAAATTGCCTTTGCAATATGCATGTACAACAGGTAGTTGGAAATCGTATGAAAAAGTAGGTTAAAATCCTGTAAAGTAGCTGCTGATACAAAAAATCAGCAGGATGGAGATCCTGCAGTTCCTAAAACCATCGGCGGGTCTCATTTCTACAACACCCACTAACATCTACTCTAAATTGATGCTGAGCAAGAATTGGGACCATCTGATTGCAATAGCAGGGTCAGAGTGCAGGTTTTGAACAGCCTCCAGGTTCCACAGCGTGGCTCCTCTCTGAAGTGACATCCTTTACTTCCCCTCTGCAACCCCCAAGAAGGGGAACATCAAAGCGTACCCAAACCCAGGGTCGGGGCTGATGGCTTTAGCACTGCTCCTCTGGTTTGCTTTTTGCAATCAGTTAAGCATCGTAAGTAGTATATGAAATATATTAAGTGTTAATGTAAAATTTAAAACACATTAGAATTCAACTTTGCAGGCCTTGCTGTTGATCTTTGGAACAATCCCTATTTTAATGATCCACGACACATGGATAAAGGCAGGAGAGGACAGAGTTCTAACAGGATTTAAGGCAGCGAGCTTCTCCTTCTGATTCTGCCAAGAACTGTTTGCAGAATCTTGAAAAATCATGTAATCTTTCTCTAACATCTCCCTATTTGCAGATGATTGAACTTTATTATCATATGAAAGTGTTTTATAGGCTATATATTGAAGTGTGGATTCCAGATGTCTGTTGGAGCAAGTGCATTATTAATCCATAATCCTGAGGAGATATATACATATCTCGACCTTTCAGCCAAGATTACTCAATCTTAAAATTAAATACATGTGTACATCTGTAGGATTGAGGTCAGAATACAAGATAAATGGATGTTACTAGAGAATCATCAGACAAAAAACACATCATCCATCCATGCTGCAAAAGTCCACCAAAAGAGACAGTACAGAGACATAAAAGAAAACCAACTCATTTTTCTAAATTTTTTTTTTTTTTTTGGACATGAACAATCTGAGACTCTTGGTGTATCAAGCAAACCCAGCAAGGACTGTATCCATCAGATACACCTGGAAACACCAGAGCACATTATGGAAGTGTGGAAGTAAATGTTTCAGAAACACCACAACTTCTATTTATAGATCTCCAAAAACAGAAGACACTTTTTAAACCTTGTTTTAAGACAGAAATGGCACTTATTAAACTACAGTTCATTATACCATGGAAATAATCTGTGTGTTAATACAAAAAACCTATCCCAAACTTAAAAGAACGGGGGAAAAAAAAAAAGGGGAGGGGCAATGTGTAGGCTGTGGATGATGAGAATATCCATATCCACAGCTGCATTAGACAGGATAAAAACATTTAGAAGCAGTATTAAACTCCCATGCTTAGTGCTGGCTGATGATGGTTGGGGCTGGTTTCCTCTCTAAGCAGATCATGGCACAGTTTTCCAACAGTGCCCAGAGCTGGGCCTCATCAAGCAGTGCTTGGAACAGGACAGCCCAGGGCTGACACAAGGCTGGCCTTCACTGTCAAAAGTATTGGAAAAATACATCAACATTGTAATCCAGCGTCAAAACCACTGTATCAACGGTGGAAAGGGAGTGGTGGTTGTTGGGAAAGGTGCTAGGCTGAACTCTGAAAAAAACACTAAAACTTTTTTTGCTAGATGTTAATGTAGCTTAAATTATTTAAGATTTAATCATGCTAAGGCGCTGGATCCTGACCTCGTTAGCTTGAAACTGGAAGCTGTCATTTAATTAATGTTATACTGCAGGGCTCATGCTGAAACCAGAGCTGAAGTGCTGTGCTTGGGAAGGCTGTATGAAGACATGGGATCATTTCACCCCACTGAACTTTAAAACAGTTACTTGCCATTGCATAGAATAGACTGGACTAATCTTAAAACTTCTTTGAAAATACTGTTTATCCTGTAAGATCTTCCATTCTATGCTTTACCTTGGGTTAAGATGGAAGATAAGATATTTAACCATTTCACTGTTTTATGAAGGAAGCTGAAATACACTTTTTCTAGACATGACAGATCAAAATCTTTCCTCTGCAGAAATTCCATCTTCTAAACTTGAAGCTGTACTTCAGATGAGATTTGCAAAGACGTTTCGCTTAACGTCCCTGGGACTGCAGACAAACCTTTATTTGCCTTTTGCTAGTTCAAATGTCTGGCTTTTAATGCAGATCTACCATGACTTCCACTTTGTGGTGGCTGGATTTTGGTTTGGGTGCAGTAAGAGGAAAAAATGGAAGTGCTGATTTGCATGTGAAGCTGGAGATATGCTTTAGCAAAGCTGCTCTGCCGAGGGCAGCACCTTGGTGTGCTCAGCACCAGATCACATTAATCACAGGGTACTCAGCGAACCTATTCAGCCTCCTACAGAAAATGCAGAAGTACATTTTTAGCAGAAAAAAAGAACTGTGAGTATCCTTGTGACAGTGTACAGATTTCTCAGGGCTTTCTGGAAAGAAACTTGGACTTCTGCCACCTGCTCCGATTGTGTTCATGCATAAATGATCCAGAGAACGGGTTGACATTACCTCTAATTAGGGGTAATAACAGCCTGCTGCTGAAAGGGCCCATTCCCTTTCTCTTGCATGTACATCCCTTAGTGACGGATGTATTAGGTCTGCATTAGGTCTGGTGTTGGAACAGCCACGAGGCGAGTCAGTTCAGTGACCTGATCTGGCAGAAAACTCAGCCATTAAGAAAAAAAAATGTATATTTATTTCATTAGGTCAATCCACTAAAGCTCTGTAGCCATTTGATCGGTGCAATCCACAGGCTGGAGAGGGCCGAGATGAAGGGAGAGGGCAGGATACACCCTTTTGGTGGCCTTCCGCAATTGCGCGGGTCACAGGTGACAGCAAACCCCGGCTCTGAGCCCCAGCGTGACTTCAGAAGAACTCCCTGAAGCATTTCTAAGAGTTAATTAAGCATGGCAGACTCCTTTAGTTTCAGCTAACTCTAGAGTGGCAGTGTAGAGGTTTGTCATAATGAGTAATAGAGTTGGAAATAATTTATCCTGTTTAGTTTGTACCTCAGATGGAGCTGTAAAATGGAACAGAAAGGGAAAAGGGTGCACTGCTGTGGTCCTCATGTTTTAGTTGCAGAAGAAGGCTTGATCCTTAATGTATGTTTTTCTGTTTAACAAATCAATATTTCTTTTATTTCTTATAGGAAAGGAATGTTTATTCAAAGCTACAACACTGAGGCTTGGAAGCTCAAAATGACTCATGGGTCTGGTTTGGAAAAGGGCATGAGATGAAATGCCTTCACTGATTCTGTAGGTCGTTTTTCATACTGTTTCTCTGAATGAAATACAAACTCAGCAGTACGTCAGTGTTTAATGTTGTTGTATCTTTCAAAGCCCTTTCCAATAAACAGGAGTAAGAGTGATGGACAGAAAAGTAGAGGGACAGTGAGTTCAAAGAGTCTATTTTAATACAATTATTTAGAAAGACACTTGAAATCCCTGTCAGATGTATGTCTCTTGCAGGTGGGTTTTTTTAGAGAAATCTGATTTTAGGGAACAGGTCAAGACCTAGGCATTATTAGTGCAGTAGTACTCCCTCATGATGTTATAGTTCAACCATAATTTTGCACAGAAACCAGAGAAAATACTGAACAATCCCTGTTGGTTATGTACTTGTACATAAACATTTGTCATAGCTTATAAGCAGCAATGCAAAATATTTTTAAATATACAATTCCACAGGAACTAAATGACAGAGACTTAAATGTTTACTTGTGATGTGGAGGAAGTTCCAGTTACTGTTTTTTGACAGTTGTCATATCTCCCAAGAAAAAAGTGGTAAAGAAATCACAATTGGTTTGTTCCTGATTACTTTGCAAAGTGGTGCTCAGACTTGGCCTCAGGCACCAGTGGGAGACACAAAAAATGTTGATTGTGGGGTGAGGTCTTCTGGTTTTGGGTTTTTTTCAGGAATTAAAGCACAAAATTTATAATCACAGAATCATTTAAGTTGGAAAAAACCTTAAAGATCAAGTCTGACCACAAACCTAACAGTGCCAAATCCACCTCTAAATTTTAACTTATGCTGGACTTCACTCAAATGGATCCTACATAGCAGTAGTCACCCATAAAAGAGAAAGAAGGTGGCCAACATTCTGTGGAGTCAATGATAGAACAGCAAAGGCTTTTATGGAAAGACTAAGTCAAACTTATTCTTCTACTGAGGTGTTTTAATGCCCCTGTAGATAAAAATCTCACCCAAAGTTGTTTATAACAAGACGATCACTGTTTATTTCCCCAGAAGGGAATGAGGGCAAATCTACATGGTACAGGGAATGCCTCTGAAGACTTCAAATCGTTAAGATTATTTTTCTTGGATGTTTTTGCTACATCTTTTTTTTAAAAAATGCCTTGTACATGAAAAAGCATCAAGTGACTTTGTTGGTATGGGTTGTCATTTCCTTTGCTGTGCTTAAGTGAAGGACCTTACAAATCAGAAAGGTGTGAAGAGAAGAAGAAAGCAAAAATGTGAAAGACAATCTGCCATGATTTTCCTACTTGTAAATAAGGTGGAAAATGTCAAAACAATACAAACCAGCAATGTTTTTGATTGCTAATGGAACTAGCGTGGATTCATCTCCTAGGTGACCATCCATGTGCCTGTTAATAGTAAAAGTATCCTTGTCCAGTATTATTTGTATTGTAAAAATGCTATTTTTCTTAACTACAAATTGATAGCAACAGGTTTGTTTCTTACACATCCCTTAATTCTCCTGCTACACAAACGTGATGTGGCACAAACAGTGTATTGCCTCACCTTTTCAGAAATCATCTTCAGAACTGTGCCAAGTGTTCACTAGGGAGATCTGCTCTACGCCTCACTTTTCCCTCTGTAAAACAGAAAAAATAAATTATGGTTTAAAGGGTTTATGTGAACATGGTAATAAACCACGGCATGTCTAGATGTCGAAATGTTCTGCTTAATCAGCCTTATCAAGTGCTTGCTGATAAGGGAGGGTTTATCAAGAGCTCTGGGCCTACAAAATGGTGTGACAAAACTGAGCTATGTGACAAAGGGTTGGGTGGGTCAGTTTTAACTGGAAATGAGGGTAGATGCTCTGACTGCTCCAGATCCACAGGACAAGTGTGGCTTAAATGTTTAAGCATTTGAGGAGGGGAGGCTACAGAAGGAAGAGGCTGAGGCATGACTTTGTGTTTTGTTCTGAGAGAAGTGTTGCCTGGGGACACCCCATCCTGTCTGCCCTGAGGAGCGCTGAGACTCCCGCAGCGATCTGAGGGGCACAATCCCACCGGAAACTACAGATTCCCGTCGGCTGCACTCCCGCTGAGCTGCTCACCCTGGGAAGGCGCCGAGGGCTCCAGCCGGGGCTCGGGGCAGGGCTGCAGCCGGGAATGGCCCCACAGCCCCGCAGCTCCCTCAGCTCCCTCAGGATCCGCAGCTCGCCCGGCGTGGCGCCCCCTGGCGGCGAGCGGCACCCGCGGGGCACAACGCCCGCCGCGGCTGAGCCTCGAGGCTGCCGGGAAGCGGCGGCGCGCGCGGGGAAGGGGGCGGGGCCGGGCGGCGCGGGCCAATGGGGCGCGGCGGGGCGGGGCCGGGGCGGGGCGCGCAGGCTCGCGGGGCGCGCGGCGGGCGCGGCCCCAGGCCGGCAGAGCCGCGGTGCCGCCATGGGGTGTTAGCGCTGCCGGGCCCGCTGTGCCGGAAAGAGCCGCCACCGCCCGCCGGCCCCGCTCCGCCTCGCCGCGCTCCGCTCCTCCGCCCCGAGCCCATGAGCCTGAACGAGCACTCGATGCAGGCGCTGTCCTGGCGGAAGCTCTACCTGAGCCGCGCCAAGCTGAAAGCCTCCAGCCGCACCTCCGCGCTGCTCTCCGGCTTCGCCATGGTGAGCGCCCGGCCTGGCCCGGCGGGCTGGGGGGTGGCACGGGGCCCGGAGCGCTGTCGCCGCTTCTGCTTCTCCCGGGCGGAGCTCGCTGTCTCTCTGCGGTCGGAGGCTGCGGCGGGGCGGGGGGCCCGGCTCGGGCCCGGGCGCAGCCCCGGCGCGGTGTATGGCACCTGAAGCGGCGGGGAGCGGGGCGGGCGCTGCTGCCACTGCCCCGGAGAACCCGACCCGCCCCGGGCAGCGGGGGCAGCGCTCCCGGCAGCTCCCTTCGGTAGCTCGTTTGTTTTGGAGCGCCTCATGGCACGAGTTCAGAGCTGCCTCTCGGCTTCTGCCTCCGCCAGATAGTGCAGCATTTGTTTGATTGTTACATATTTTCCCCGCGGAGGATGCTCCGGTGCGCAGAACCGCGGTGCCTCCCGCGAGTGCCGTATGCAGCTCCGCGGGGCGCTGAGCGCGGGGTCACCGTGTCGAGTTTCAGGGTGTCCAGAGCGAAGCGGCCGCGCACGGAGCCCCGCAGCGCTGCCCGGGTTGCGGAGCTTCCATCCTACCGCTCCTCTCCCAGACCGCACGCCTTGTGCAGCGAGGGCAAGGACAGCTGCTGCTCTGGACCTGCTTTTAGATATACCAAGCAAAACAGCTGATTAAAGCTGGTCGTGCCCCTCAGATTCATCCATCATCAGTCCTTTGCAGTTGCTAGGTTTTTAGTTCTTCTTTAAGGAAAACTTGGGTGTTGCTTAGTTGGGAGTTTTGTGCGTGGTTTAAAAACGGGTTTTTGTTCGTGTGTGTTTTGCTTTCGAGTTTGATGTGAAGCTACTGCCCGAATTGTCTCATATGAAAGCTCCATACAGTTTGAAATACAGTAACTCACAGACTTTCTCATGTGCCCAGACCTCTGGCATACAACGCTGCAAACTCTGCCCCCAGCTCCTTTATGCAGCTGTTCAAAATGCTTCACGGTTTATAAACTCGGAATTTCATTCCTCTGACTTGCTATATTTTGATTTTTTTTGCCCCGCTGTTAACAAACCGAGTATTTTGAGCCGTTGAATCAACTGCTTTCCAGAGCCATTGTTCCAGTGATGCTGTTGGAAAACACAGCAGCCTCCTGACGGTCAAATAAATGTCACTGTCCTCCTTCGATGGCTAAAAACAGACCACAACTCTTCGGGAGGTGGCGGAGTGCTGCTCGTTTGACTGACAGGCGGCTGTGTTCATGCGGTTAGTCGGTTCTCCTTGGGTAACATGCATCCGGCAAGGGAGCTCACTGATCGCTTCTGATAATGAGTTTTCCTTGTTGAACGCCCGTTCTCCCGTCTCTGAGCAGTTTGTGGCTGCTTGAGTCAGGCCTTTCCGTTGAGAGAGAACATGGGAAGAAAATGTAGTTTATTGGTTTTTACAAATTTTCTTTTAAGGGAGGTTGCATCTCAGTTAATGTAAATGCTGTTATTTTGAGGTCATACTTAATGTCTTGAATTCCTTGGCTTTTCTCTAAATTTATGGTGTGGACTCTCAAAATCCGTGGAGGTATGAGGTGAGGCTTCTGCTTGTTTCTTAAGCCTTTAGAATTCTAGAGGTTCAGTCTCCTGCTGTTGAAGACTGCTGCTTTTCAATTTGTTGCTCAGGGTATTTCACGAAAAAGCCACTTTGTTCCAACTAACAAAATCTCTTATTGCCAGGAATGTTACATGTGAACATTTATATTTTAGTTTTTCCAAAGTTCCCCCTCAAAAAAATCCACTTTTTTTTTTTCCTTTAACAAGTTCAGCATGGAAATCAACCCGCAGTCTCTTTGGTCTTGCACTGATAGTCCTAGTCCTCCAGCCAAGACTTCCTAATCTAGTTTCAGAAGAACTGAGCTGACTTTTGAGTATTTTTAGATTTCTTTTAAGAACTTTGCTTATCTTCTAGAGTTGTCCCTCTGCCTTAAAAAGCTAGGCTGTTCTGCTGTCTCGCCTGTGCATTGTTTACTGACTACAGTTCTTTGGCACCTGATACTTGAACAAAATGCTGCTAAAGTACAATCTAGTCTTGGATCAAAGCTGACAACAGCAATGAAGGGTCATTGTTCCTCTCTTTTCCTTATCAGGCAAGGAAGAAAGAGCTTAAGTGACACATCCAGGACCACCCAGTGAATTGATGGGAATTGTCAGGAGTGGAATGTGCTGGTTTCCATGCCAGCCCCATTGATCCTTGCTCTTTGATTAGACAGTACTTGCATCCTCTAGTAAAAGCTAAGTTTATACTCGCTAGACGGTTCCCTTTTTTTTTTTAGACCATTTTTTGTGTGTAACTGCAGCCATTTTGCAAAGTTGATTCCCTCAGGATTGGTTATGTATACCGTTGTGGAATGAGGCATGCCGAAGGCAGGGGATTGCTCGGGTCACTGAGGTGGAATACGAAACACTCAGCCAGGTTGCAAACCCTGAAGTGTTGTGTTTCTTCAGAGAAGATTAAAAACCTGTTTTAGGGTTGGTTTTTTTTCAGAGCTCCACGTCAGGATTTGCCACCGTGTGTGAGCTTCAGAAACAGTTGCAGGGGCTGGTGATGGCAACTGATTTGAGAGCTGAGCTCCTGCCAGTAAACCTGAGCATTTCCTTCGCTCAGGTTTCCATGGATGCTATCATCTACTGCCATATGTCTAAGGGAAAATCCATGAAGCTTATAATCTCATTTAGTACACTTCTCCAATTTACAGGGCCAGCGAGTAATATCAATCTCCCAAACTGTTAAACATAAAGAAATTGTGGATTGTAGGGTACATGCAGTCCATGAAACAATGGAAGATTCCTTCCATACAGTGTTGGGGGCATCAGATATTTCCCACTTCTGTATTATAGCCCAGATATTGTTGCATGATCTTCCCTCTCATGCCTGGCTTTATCTGTTTTTATTTCTCAATCCAGTTTATTTGAATGTGGGAAATAGTCTGCAGATTGTGTCCAACAGTGCAAGCACCGGCTCATCTGCACCTGCAGCAGCAGAGTCAAAAACTCCAGAGTAAACAGGCTGCTAGCAGATTATTTTTGTTAAAACAATTATTCTAATTTGTTGGCATCATTTTGTCACTGGAGATGTATCACACAGTAGTATGACAATGTCACGATATGGGAGTCAGAAACTGTAGGAAAGTTGTTAAATGCTGATAGGCATAAACCCAGAAGACTCAACATCTCCTGCCACCAGTTAAGAGCTTTGTGAAAATAACTTGAATCAGAACTAAGGGTCAGAATTATACTGCAGTTGTCTTCCATACATGTGGGATTCAGAGGATGATATTTACGAGGCAGCAGTTTTCTTTTAAATATCTCTAGTGCTCCAAGCTGGCTGGGCTTTGTCTAGATGGGGATATATAGGCTTCAAGTATTGAATATCATCAAAGAACTGTCAACTCTTGCATTTGGAATATGGCCAGTATGGTCTTCTGAAGACAGCTTGAGTCTTGTTTTGCAGAAGACTGACTGCAGTGATAAATATTTATGGAATTGATTTCCGTAATAACAGTTGGTGCTGAGGTAAGGTCAGGTAGGACCTGGGGCCACTGGTGTCAGAGCTGTACAGGTGTTCAACACAGCATAGTCCTTGTCTAGTAGAGGTCACTTGGCTGTTCTAAATACTAAAATGGTTTCTATAGAAGTTTTTTAGCTTTATTTAGCTGGGTTGCTAGTAGAATAACATAAAACTGTGGCATTTTGTAACCTGCAGGAAAGAGTTACAGGCCCAGTTTCCTGGCTTCTGCGTCCACTTAGCCTTCTGTAATGCTGCTGCACTTACAGGTTAGAGCTGTGCTGGAGAATTTCCCCCATGCAAAAAGTTTATTCTATTCCAGTCACAAAAGGAAAGTTTTGTGCCTCCTTTGAACATCCTTGTCTCGGTTATAGATGAGCAGTGCAGGCAGTGTGGAGTATTTGGGGCTCTTGCTGTTCTGACTTGGAGCTGCTGTGAGTGGCTGCTGTAGTTTGGAGGATGTAAGGGGGATACTGAGCCTCTGGATAATCTGAGCTTGTACTTACTGAATAGATTTGCTGTAAATTACACTGCATAGAGGTACTACCTCCTCAAGATGCATTTGCTCCAATCACACAGGTATTGCCTTTTCATGTTCGTTGGCAAAATAAAATGAAATCCTGTGTTTGTATTCCATTGTCAGCATCAGCAAACATTAGTGTGTCTTGCCATTCTGTATACACTAATCTGCAGAGTCAAGATCCTGGACTAATAGATAAATGATGCTTGGTTTCCCTTCTGTACAAAACCAGTAAATAAATAAGGTCATTATTTTGACTTATCTGTTTTTAATTTCCGGTGAGTTACTCTGGCTCATACAGAGTCTCTCTATGAGTTGTTTATAACTCTTTATGAATGGTGCAGACAGTCTCTGAGAGCCTGGCTCTGCGCCTCTGTCTCTGGAGTGAATAGTACTGACAGGAAAACAGGGAGCCAGCCAGAGGAGCTGATTCCCAGTGATGCTGTGACACTCGACTCATTATTGAGTTTCCTCTCTGGTCCCACCCATAGACAAGGAATGATGAATGGATCCTCAAAAAATGCAGTTGTGGTGTTTGATCAACACAGCTTTCTTTTAAGCCGTTCCTGACATGTTTGACTGTATAAAATGCAGTCCCAGTAAAGGGTTATATTCCCGCCAACCTGACCTCAGAGGCATCTTTGTGGGGAAGGGGAGGAGAGGAAGTCATCTATAAATAATAGCTCATAGATAATACAGATTTACCTGAAATGAGGCATTTTGTTTCCTTTTCTCTACAGCATTGTCCACTGTTTCTGAAAAAGATGTAAGCCTGTGATTTTAATTTAAAAGCAGGGGCTTTATTTAAGCTCCTGTGGTCTGTTAAGACATGGGAGCATTATGAGTAAGTAAATCAAATGAACTTGGTCAGGATATTGAACTTTAAAAGAAGTTGAAGTGCAGATTCTTCTAGAGGGCACATTGTTAAATTTCTTGTGATACAGTAGTAATTAGACTGCTGTGACTCTGAAATCCAGGACTGTTGGAGGCTTAACACAGTTATATTCCAAAATTCAGTTGTTTTCTGAAAACATCTGATTGCCCACCAATTCTAGGCTTATGAGGACTTCAGTCTGTGTCCTAGTGTCATGAGTCCTTTAGTTTTGTCAATAAACTGTGCTTCAGATGTACAGCTTTGTCCAGAGCTATAGTAAATCTGTCAGTCATATCTGTAGGATGATCTGAAGTTAAAGTTAGCTCTTCTTTGAATCAGGGATTAGCCCAGATGACCTCTTGAGGTGTCTTCCAGCCCACATTACACTCTGATTACGCAGCAAGGCAGGGCACTAGCAGCATGGCAGCTGCATGGTCGAATCATGCAGCAAGTGTTCAGAGAAGCTTTGAAAGGGGTGAAGGAAAAGGTGTTGAACGTATTGTATCGGAAAGTGTGCAGGCATTGACAACAGTCCTTGCCCTGAGCAGCCTTCTAAACAAGCAGATCAGGAACATATCCTGCCTAGAAATCAGCATGTACCTGTGAGTTCAGGCTTTATATGAATTTGGATCATATCAGATGACCTCACCAGGGCCCTGTTCTTGCAGGTATTACTTTACAAGAGGAGTTATGATCTGTTAGCTTTGAAACTGCAACATGAGCAATGGAGGGAAGTTCTGACACTTTGCATCACTGTTAGAAAACAGGCACAGGCCCTCATGGTGAAAAATGAAGCTTTTTGTTTTAGGTGCCTGGCTCAAGCTTGGCCCAAGAAGTACACTTTGAGTTGAAAAGAGCTGGCAGTTTTTCTGCTAGTTTACACTGAAAGAGTTCCCAAATTAGGTTCACTGAGAGTTTGAGGAGACAGAAAACATGAACTGATTTTTCACTTATGGGTCAAGCTGGCGTTACTCTGCCAGACATGAGCACAAGGAGTTCAAAATCAGATGCTTGATATCATTAGTATGGAAGTGTTGATTAATGGAAATATAAAATGTCTTCAATGTTTGGCAAACTACATACATCACTTCTTAAAAGAAAATAAAGTCTTCATCTTCTGAAGCTCTTTAGTGCCATGTTTATGTTATCATACTAAGTAGCAGGATAAAGGATTAAAGTGTCTTGCCGTGCTGGATGGCTTTAAGTCTAGGCACAGCAGAAGACTTACAAGAAAAATTTTTAAGTATGAAAATTAATCCTCAGTGGTGAAGGATTGCAATTGTTCTGTGAAAAACACAGGAAGCCCAACATCCCACGAGTACATTGGGACTTAACAAGCAATCCTGCACAAGAGAGACCTGACAAGCAAATATTTATCCTCTCAAATGTGAAGTTTCCCACAGCTGAAAAATGGTATTTTTAAATCCTTGAGCAAGGACTGTATATGCATTAATATGATTTCTTGTTGAGTTTCTTGTAACACTTGGAAACTGCTTGCTAGTTGGCTGGGTGGTTAGGCTTATGACAGTAAAAGCTTTCAATAAAGGAATTAAAAAATTGGCAAATGGCCTCGAATGCCTGTTGAAACATGTCTGAGCAAAACCCTTGGTTGCCTTAATATATTGGGTGCATTAGTGATTAAGAGTTCTCGTGTCCTGGAACATGCGTAAGAATATGGGATCCAGGACTAGGTCAGCTTGGCTCAGCTCTTGCAAAATAGTGGGGTTTGAATGTTCTTGCTGCTTTTGCAGCTGTCTTTGAACCCTAGTTTCCATGCCTCCCTGCATCCATATTACCCATGAATTTTTCTTCTTGTCAGCTTGATGTGCTTATATTTCAGATTGCTGTCAGGTTTCTTCCCCTCTGTATTTTACCCGTATTTTGTCTGTTTAATGAGTTTCTTTGAGAAAGAGTCCAAGTGCTGCTGTTCATAAGGGTCAGCTGTTTTGCTGGGATGAGCTGGAGGTTGCAAGGTGGTTGTGCTGCAGTCACTTTTCTGCATACTGAGGGTTTGCACTACAACGCAACAGTGGCCTTTGCTTGATAGCTCAGACCTAAATTTGGACCTAATGAAGAGGGTGCAGATTGACATGAAATGTTAATGCAGATTTGTTTTGTTTGGATCGGGTTATAGTCTAGAAACATGCTTTAAACTTTAATTAGCCTATAGTCAAATAATATATGATGTAGGTAACTGCATCTCTCTCTCCCTTCCATTTCAGGTTGCTATGGTGGAAGTTCAGCTCGACGCAGAACACGACTACCCTCAGGGGCTCTTGATAGCCTTCAGTGCCTGCACTACTGTGCTTGTTGCAGTTCACCTTTTTGCACTCATGATAAGTACCTGCATTCTTCCAAACATAGAGGCTGTTAGCAATGTGCATAACCTCAACTCAGTCAAGGAGTCTCCTCACGAGCGTATGCACCGGCACATTGAGCTCGCGTGGGCATTTTCCACTGTCATTGGGACTTTGCTTTTTCTTGCAGAGGTGGTGTTACTGTGTTGGGTGAAGTTCCTTCCTTTAAAGAAGAAAACTGACAACACCCCGCAGAGCAACAGTTCTACCATCACATCAGGACAGGCAGCAGCCATCGCATCGACATCCATTATGGTGCCCTTTGGATTGATTTTCATTGTATTTGCAGTCCACTTCTACCGGTCACTGGTGAGCCATAAAACAGACAGGCAATTTCAGGAACTCAATGAACTCGCTGAATTTGCACGGCTCCAGGATCAGCTGGATCACAGAGGTGATACTGTCACCTCAGCCGTCACCAATTTTGCGTAAACCTGTGCTTAAGAAAATAAACCCACTATTCTGCTTCTGCCTTATGGTGACTCCCTGTGGATGAACTGGTCGAACTGCTGATTACCGTTTAAAGAAAAATTACAAATATTGTTTTAACCCTTTAGAGAGGGAAAAAAATGTTCCTTTCATACAAGTTTTGCTATCTGAAGGAGTGGATGGTGCGGTGTGATTGCACTGTGTGTGCAGCCCTCCTCCTGTGAACACTGTCTCGCATCTTTCTCGTTAATGCTGAATGGTGGCTGTATAAATATGTGGAAAATAACATTGTACATTTGGGTATTTGTTAGGAATGGATAGAGAAGTTGGTTTTTTTTTTCTCTGTTTATCTGATGTTGGCATTTACTAGAAGATACTGCTTGTCCTATCCATATTGCATGGCGTGATACAAATTACTTGGGACATGCAGCAATTAGCACTTGGTTTCAGTGCTAGTGCTGCTCTCCCTGGAAAGCCTGACAGATGGTAGGAGTGAAAGCTTTCCCACCACTTTCCCCAGTATGTTTTGCTGCCAAGTAATTATTACTTTACTGATTTCTCCAGTGCCTTTTTCCTGTGGCACTTAAACATTTTGTAACTTGCTGAACACCCAGGCCTAGACTTACTGCGATGTGGTGTGGCCACACGAGTAGGAATGAGACTCAACTCTACTCTTCTGTGGAAGAAAATAAAAGCAGTAACTGTTTTAAAGTTCTCATGAGCTGGCACATATTATCTGGAGAGATAGATTTGCCTGTTTCTCATTTAAGAATCTTTTTTAAAAAGAAGGAACTAGATGGAAATTATCACTGGATAATTTTTTTTTTTTAGCTTGAAAATCAGAACCACTGCTGTTTTTTTCCAAGCCAAAGTAGTAATTATTTTATACTTTTATATTAAATATATATTTTTAATAAATCCTCAGATACAAGCAGCAAAAGGTGCTTTCTCTGTGTTGGATTCCCAAGTAATTAGCTATGCCTTTGTCTTCCTTGTTTAGAAAAGTGTTCTCCTGGCTGAAGTGTTGTATTTAATAACTCATTATACATTTTTTGCTTCCAAAGGATCTGGAAGATAACTTCTCTTGATGTATATTTATTTATGAAAGCAGGTTATTTGTAACTAATACTGCTTCTTTCTTTCAGACACCTCTGTAGCAGCAAGGCTACTGTGTTGTTCATTTCCTCTCTAGGCAAAAACTTCCATTTTGTCTCCTAGATAAGATGTTTGTCCAAGAAAGATTCCAGCAGTTGTCCTGGGCTGCTTCAGTAATTCTGCCTGTGTTTAGGAGTTGAATTCTTTGGAATACAGTTCTTTCGTGGAGTAGCTTTGGGCTTTAATGGGTAAAAGCTGTTTCTTGAACACAAACTGAGACAAGTTTCAAGCCAAAGGGAAAAAAACTTGACCTCCCTGTTGTAGCTATCACCTTGGAATGGAAACCTGGGATTTTGCCATGAGACAGGAGGGACTGTGACATACAGTGGTAGCCTGGGCTGAACGTGGTCTCTCACACCAACCTCCATCTCAGGTTATCCCAACGTACTTGCAAACTGTAGGAAGTGCCTGTGGAGTTCAGGTGCAGAGTGTGGTTACTGCTGAAGCAGATGGGACTGATCTCTCCTGTCAGCAGCGCTGCAGTGGAAAGTGCTGACAAGGTCACCTGTGGTGCCTTTATATTCTAAAAACATAACTATAAAAAAAAACCTGCTGGGCTGTTGTTTTGGTTTTGGTTTTTTGTTTTTTTTCCCCAGCAGCAGTCATGGTTCCCAAGCAGCAAACAGCTTTCCTCTTGGTGTTTTCACAAATCCTGGCATGGAGAGGCCAAAATGGATTTTCTTAGCTCTGCCATGATGTTATGCCTCAAATATATTCTATTCCTGATATAAATCTGATGGTGAGGATTGTAACTACAGGCTCACAAGTGCTCATTCATGGAGTACTGGAAGGATTCCTTTAGTAAAGGCACTAAGGAAGGGGCATTCCAAAACACAAAATGTTGGTAGTAGGCACAAAATGTATTTTCCCATCCTTTACTAGTTCTGTCTTGGGGAAACAAGCCCCTAAAATTCCCCACTAAAGGAAGAAAACCTGACTATTCACACTAGAGCAACTGATAGAAAGTGTGTCAGGTGTAAAAAAATTTACTTCTGTCTGTAAATTTTGTATTTAAAAGTTACATGGTTCTGAATGGAAGTTCAGAAGATCAATTTTCCAGGTTTATTTTGTAAAGTTCCTTGCTGTCCTGGATAAGTAGCTGAATTTCTCTTTGATTTGTGGGTCTTTTACAAAGTGACTGAGAATTGTGAGGTTTTCTTGTTTAAGAGATACAGAATTAGAAGCTAGTGTGACATGGTTATTTTTAGTTTTCTCAAGCTGGTAGGCTCTGAGCTAATGGCACTGTTATTACAGCTAATTTTCTGACTATTTCCTGCACTTTAAGCCATGATATCAAGTATGTTTTTCTCATTTTCCACCTGTGGAAATGGTCATGGAAGTTACACCTTGGGTATCTTTGTCACTGTGTGCTGAGGCAGTAACCAGACACAAACAAGTGGATCTAAACATTGAGTGCACTTAAATTTTTTTTTATCCCTTATTTATACTAACGGTGTTAGGTATTTACCTCAATCATTTTAAACATTGGTTATTGTATATCACTTATTTGGGTATAAAATACTTTCATGAAATAAAATATACTCAAATGTTGCTGATTATTTGTTATCTAGAGGCCTAAAATATACTTATTAATTGAAATATGATCTGTTGTAACTTCAAAAGCCATCTGGAGGCACAGGTATGTATTGGGCTAAGTTTGGGGGGGAGTGGGGGACACAAATACTGGATTGTTGTTTTCTATATGCTTTTAAAGCACATACTAGAAACCCTCCTCTAAAGCAAAGACCTTGAAACCATCAGGATGAGGCAGACCATGACACGGTAACTATGGTGTGGATTTGAGACAAAGGAATCAATTACCTAGGATCATGTTCTTGAATTTATTTTTTCTTCAGCAACTAGTTGTTAATTATGACTGTCATCAAACTTTGCCTTTGCCTTTGCTAAAACACCAGCTGGGTCACGTAGTTCAATCTAAATAAAAAGAATACAAATCAGTTATGAAGTGCAATTGAAGAAACTTAAGGTTTTATAGATCTTGATTACTTGAGCATTATTGGAGAGTCTCCATGTATCAGGACTTCAGCTCATATTGCAGACTTTCAATTACTGTTTCAGAGACAACTATACTCCCCTTATTTTACTAGTGTGTTGGACATCACTTGATCTTGAAACAGCTCTGAGTGACTATCAAAACACACTCTTGGACAAAACTGGCTTTGATTTGTAGCCTGTTGGGTCTCACCTATAATTTTAATAAAGGGGGTGGTTGTGACAAAAGTTTTATGAAAATCTGAATTCAGTTTTTCTCCTTTTATCTGTTACTTTCTTCATATTCTGAGATCAACAGATCTCAACCCATTGAAAGCACAATAACAGCAGGGAAAGTTGATACTTTCTTTTTGCTTATAGAGGAGAAGAGAATTGGGTCATCACTTGGTCTTTTGAGAGTTAAATAAACAGCCAGACTTGCACATCCAGCCTTAGTATACCAGCAGTTCATCCCAGGCTGTTGGGTTGTTGAGGCTCTTCTCAGTGACCTCTGACAAACCACATTAGGTAAATATTTTTA
Organism: Entomyzon cyanotis; assembly: GCA_024500445.1. Taxonomy (NCBI): domain Eukaryota; kingdom Metazoa; phylum Chordata; class Aves; order Passeriformes; family Meliphagidae; genus Entomyzon; species Entomyzon cyanotis. Next base: position 2,924,338 of record JAKEPQ010000852.1, read on the forward strand.
GCTTACAGAAGTGCTGCTCCTTTAACTCTTTTTGCAAAATAGAGATTGCTTTTCCCTGGTGGGTATTTGGGGTTTATTATTCTGCACTGCCTTGGGTGTGCCTGGTACTTATGGGATTAACTGGTTTGTCAAAACTGTCTGTGCTCAGAGGGCCTTTGGCTATAGAAACCAGATTTGAAAAAATAAGGGCAATGAATATGCAACAGCTGTGAGCTTTGGAAGGCTGCATGTGCCTGGTGTCATTTGCAACAGTGCTATCCTTGGCCCAGAGGAAGGGAGGTGGCATTACCTACCAAGGAGCCGTGCTATTCCCTATGTTCCTGGAGCAAAGTGGTGTGCTGTGGTTATGCAGGGTGGTTCTGCTTGGCTCTCTGAGAAGGGAAGCTTCCCCACCCGATCCTGCACTGACCATCCCTTGGAAATGGATGCCTTTGTGTTTCACATCTGCAGACCATGGGGGTTCAAACTGAGACTCTTACAGCCAGCTCGCACTTAGAGTCACATATGTTGACTGCTGATTCTCATTTCCTGGCTTCCTCCAACAGCATGGAGCTGGGGACAGGTTTTCCTGTCCTCCAGGTCCTGCACCAAATGATGTGCAAGGACCCAGTGGTTGCCAAGCTGATGGCCCAGTGTGTCTTTGTGTCCACCAAGTCTTTGGGATGGGGACAGGGCCTGGCTCTTCCTCTGCAGTGTGTGTCAGTCAAGGGAAAAGGGGAGCAGACGATGTGGGCTCCAGGACACTATCAGCCCACCTTGGGCCCACAGGGCTGCTGCACACAGTGAGCTCTGACTGAGAGGAGAGAGCTGCTGTTGGCCTTTCAGCTGCTCGAGTTCCTGCAGGGTCTGCTCAGCCTCAACAGTTGGGCTTGGTGAAATCATTTGGGCTTGACGCAAATCCCACTATTGTCTCTGCCTCTATTGTCCCCATTTCCTTTGTGCTGCATTAAGTCTCTGAGCAGTTTTGGTGCATGAGAACTGCATTTTTTCAGATGTAGGCAAGTGGGAGGCTCCAGCAGAGGCTGGATGAGCTGTTTGTCCCTGTGGGGCCATTTAGGACACTGCTGGCCAAAAGACTGAGCACACACCCTGTGAGTGGGGAACCCTATGGGGGAGATCTCTTCAGGACTGAAATGCTACCTGGAGAGCTGACCTGAACAGTCATGAATGCAAACACTAAAATTTCCAAGCATTTACCTCTGGGAGAGGATACTGAGGAGGATCTGGAGCGTTGTCTCTGTCAAAGTCAACCAGAACTCCACACTTTGGTATATCTGCTACCCAGACACCTTCAAACAGCTGTCCCTTATCCAGGTAGAAGTATTTCCCTGGGCCATGCTTCTTTCCATCTTTCCAACCTCCTTCGTACCGATTTTCGTTTGCTGTAATTAAATCAATGAACAGACCTTGAAATTTGCACTATTTCATTAAGGGGTTACAAACAAAATCACTCAGAGCAAACCAGCAGAGGTGAAGATCATGTGTTTGGCTCCTCTTGGTAATTTCAAGGTGGCTGTGGCACTGTGTGTCATTTTGATTTTGCAGTACTCCATTTGCTGTGCCACAGAGGGAGAAAATGCTGCAGAAGGAGCTCACACTTTCCCACTTGGAACCAGGACTGTGCTCACATGCCTTGTTCTTCTCACAGTGATACTCATTTTTTGCTGACACAAGGAGCAAGTGTGCTCAGGGTAAGGGCCTGGTCACTGAGTCACTCTTCGCAACATGAAAAATTACAGGACACAAGTTTCAGATTTGTCACTGCAACAAATCACACAGGATCTCTGGCTTGAAGAGGTTTGCTTGTCTGGGCATGGAACAGCACACTGATTGCTGTCCAGTCAAAATAATCTTGATTTCAAAGAATACTTTTAGTTAAGTTTTTCCTCAATGAATTACGGGGTGAGAATTGCTGTGAGAGTCTGCATGGTTCAGGCAGTTACAGACTGTTTTTCCAGCTGTACTGCTTCTCTTGGCATTTTTCTGCAAGTTGACAGGCTTTTTTTGGGCTCTCTGCTGCTCTCCAGGAATCCACCCATCCATCACTAACAAGGAAAGCAGAGCTGCAAGAAGAGAGCAGCCTCATCCAAGGACACAGGTTGAGAAAGGGCATCATACTCATGGTGATGCTGGGGCTGAGATAAATCCAGGCTACCCTTCTGTCACTAGGAGAGTCCTCTGCTTACCACTTTTCCTGTATTCAGTGTTTCTAAGCTCAAACCCTTGCGGATTTCTAACCATGTTAGTGGAAATACCTTTGAGTCTCAGCTGAACTCTGCCATTCTTCATCACAAGAAGTGGCTGAAATACCAGGGCACCCCACATGGTGCTGCAGAGATAGCTGGGGCCTGCCAGGACGCTGTAAGGGAAGAGGGAAAAACCAAAAACGCTTCTGGAGAATGTGGCTGCTGGGCTGCTCAGGCAGGGTCTGGCTTACAGGCTGGAGCTGTGGTGATGGTTATCTACAATTTTGATCTTTGATTTGGTTTTGTGCTTATCTCCAACACCAGCCTGCCCTGCCCACCAGTGAGAGCTGCTCGGCTTCTGCGCTCCAGCCACTGACAAGTGAGAAACCACCAAAATCACAGCCCTGGCTAAAAGCAGGGGGCAGCGAATGCCCTTACTTCACTGTGGTGCCTGGCTGCTCCCATCCCCTCTCCTCCCAGAACACCTGAGGCTGTGCTGCTTACAACCACGATCCCTGTGGATGTGAAATGCTCTGGTGCAAAGCTGTTAGGGAATGGATGTAGCTGAGGCGGCAGATCAGCGCGGTGCTCTCAGCCAAGCTCACCCTCACCGGGCACACTGCCACTACAAGCAATTTAATCTTGAGCTGCAGCTCATCGTGACCTCCACTGAAGAACTCCTTTTCTTTCACATGGCAAAGCTGCTGGCACGTGGGCGCACTTCCAGCAGCTGAGCTGAATGCATTAAGCTTGTGGGTATGAAATAATTGCTCTGGCTAATTTTAACTAAAAGGAATCCAGCTAACAATCAGTTGCAGGCTACGTTGGAGGCAACTGGGCTCTGAAATGGTGCATCAGCCACGGCTCAGCCCACAGGGGCTGTTAGTTTATAACTAACAGGGCCTTTGACAGGAGCACAGCAGATCAGTGGAAGATTCCCCACTGGAAGCAGGTGCTGATTTCATCCGGATGTGCCATCGGTCCAAAGCGACTTTACAGGCAAAAGAGAGAGCACAGTCATGCATGTGGTGTGCAGTGAAGGTCATGCTCATTCCTCCCAGCTGCTTTGCTTTGCTAATTACTAGCCTTGAGATCACTTTCAAGCAAAAAAATAGAATAGATGAATAATAATATGGAGATAATATTTCTTCAGATGTTCTTGGAGTGTCATGCCTTGTATTGATGAGATTCTTGGGATTCTTGGCTTTGGGGGAAAATGTGTTAAACTCCAAGGAAAATAAGGGGGAAAAAATTCAAATTTCTGTATTTATGCTGAGATTGGCCCTAACATTCCCAATCCATGATGTGCTTGGTGTTATTTATGGAAAAGGATTGTGTACTAATGAAACCCCTGTGTTCACTCAACATGAGCCACTGTCGGAAGTAGAGGGGATGAAGCAAACTCAAAGAGAAAACTCTGTTGTTTGGGTTTTTTTTCCTGTGCTGGAAACTGGACTCTTCTTTGGTATGCAGAGCTGGAAAATCTGTCTGGCAAAGTGCCTGGCTTGAAAAGAGAGATTTGCTCTTCTCTGACCCAACAGTATATTATCTCTAACCCGTACCATCCCGAGTCATTTAAATGTAAATCACAGCAAAAGTAAGCTTTCATGCGTGTGCCTTGAGCGGTACAACGCCGGCCCTTGCTCAGCCTGTGCTGCCTCCTGCTCCGGACCAGGAGGGGAGGGATGACACGGAGCAGCCACAGCCCTGCTGCAAGGCTGCAGTGTAGCATCCAGAAATGTGGATGGCGGAGACACCCGGAGAGCAGCACGACACCAACCAGCTTGAAGGGGGCAGGGTGAGGATGGACGGTACTTACGGAGCCGCAGCACCCCCTGCCCGTTATGCTTATCCGCCAGCCACTCTCCCTCGTAGACGGAGCCGTCCTTGTACTGCATCTTTCCCCAGCCGCTCCTCAAACCATTGCTCCACTCGCCCTCGTAGAGCTCCCCGTTGGGGTAAAAGAACACCCCGCGGCCCTGGACAGCAGCATAGAGATGGCTGGTTAGGAGCTGTTCTATTGAAAGGGGTCAGTGTTCAATTTTGGAACGTTACTTTGATGCAATATTTCTTTGATTATTACCCTTACTCATGGTTGCTGTCAGCCCAGCTCCGAGGCTGCCCTTGTGCTGAAGGAAACGAGATGTGGTAGTATGGGATTTTTTTTTGGCAAATGGTTTTATTCCCTTGACAAATCCTTGGGTTTATGTCTCAGTGTGTTATTATTGACATGATTGCTGCTAATATTTAGCTAAAAGCAGGTTTTACAAGTATATAAACCCGCCTGGGAATAGGCAACATTAAAGGATGCGTCTCTCAACACGAGGATTTCATGTTTTTCAACCCCGATGATGCTTCCAGCTCAGTGTGTCCCAAGCTGGGCAATTCCACCCCTTGTTTGTCTTAGGTTATGTTTGCCATCAAGAAAAGTCCAGAAGTACCCCCTACACCAGGGAGTTATACCAATAAGAAATATTTCCATATCACTAACACATTTTCCCATAGGAATAAAGTGTTATTTTTCTCTGAACAAGTAATAAAATCAATTCTGGAAACAACTAACATTTCTAAGTATTAATTTTATTAAACTGCATGGATGTAAAGGAGAAATTTTTTTAGAAGAAAACCCAACCCTAGTGATATTTGGATGTCATTATAAATCTTTCACCAAAGCTCAATTATCCAAAATATAACCTTAAAGAACAGGAAGGGAAGCTCCCTGCAAGATACAGGAGCCATGGAGCCTCAAACCCATTAGAAGCACTGGTGGCGATGACTTTAAGAGCAGACACAAAGACAAACACAAGGTTTCCACTGGCAGATCCAAAAATGTTCCTACAAGGATCTTGCACATTACATTGCAGTCACTTCTACCAGATGACTTTCTCATTATGTTCCTTTTAGAAAAAACAGTGATTTATGTGACAGGCTTAATTTCCAAAAGAACTCATGTTATTTGTCTATCACTCTGTAAAGCTCCCAGAAGACAGCGCATTTTCAAGCAGTGCTTATAATACAGGTTCCTCTGACTAGTTCAAGGATAAGAGGAATAAAAGAGATGGGTAGGGAGGATTAAGAGACAGGATGTGAAACCTCCCATCCTGCAGGTAAATCTGAGAAGTACCACTGCTCTGTGGCAGCTGGTGGGAGCTTGGGGCTGTAGCCCTGCAACCTAAGATGGGTGGGATGACTCCAGCAAGGAGATGGTACTCCTATAAAACCTTGGATTTTTAGTCTTTACCATTCAACTGAGCCTCGGTTTTGGGAAAATTAGTATTTTAAGTAATCTTCTTGCACATGTGGACCCAACTCTTTCCCGTGTTTTGGGTCCCGCTGCCTCACTGTTGGCACATGCAGAAAATCTCACTTACACCTCTTTTGTCATTTTTCCACCAGCCTGTGTACACCCTCTTGTATTCCTTGGTTACTGGGTCAGGAATGCTGTATGAGCCATAACCATCCCGCTTCCCAAACTTCCAGTCACCACTGTAAATAGCTCCTGTCCTTTTCCATATCTGCATGCCTTTACCTGTTTAACAGATAAGAGACAGGGAGACAATTGCAGTTGTTAGAAGGGTGTACAAGGCTGCCTTCCTGCTCCATCCCAGGCAGGGCAGCACTCCCTGCACTAAGGCAGGCTTATGTCTGGGATTCTGTTCAGCTTCCCAAGTCAGAACCATCGTTAATCTTGATCAGGGGCTTCCTGTGTGGCCTTTGCTGAATGCACTGAAAACTTTCCAAACCTCGGTTTACTGCTTGTAAACAAGTCTGTCCTGCTCCGACTGCTCCGGGCTCGGACAGGGTCTCCTTCCCCTGCTCTGTCTCCTGCAGTCCCTGCCACAGCTTGGGAATAAATTAAGATTCCTGGAGCCAAGTCAGGAGCTGAGAGAGCTCCAGGGACTGTGCAACCAGAACGTATCCCAGTGCATGGAACTGACTGCAGTTTGCTGTATTTGGAAAGGATTTTTAAACATCTGTAATAGAGATATTTTAGGTAATTGTCCCTGAGTGCATGCAAAAGCTCTTCAAGTTACCTATTAGAAATGTCTCTGTATTTTTGCATTACATATATCAAATGTATATATATATATATGTGTGTGTGTATGTGTGTGTACATATAGTCATGCATTAATGAATGCTCTTCCAGGAGCATATAGAACCACTGAGCTGACCGCTCTCTGCCCCGAGAAACCTTTGTAAGGACATCTAAGTTGCTACTGTTTCTCAGAATTATCTGTCTTACCATGTTTCAAGTTGTTCAGCCATTCTCCAGTATACTGATCCCCATTTACAAAATAAACTGTGTGTCTTAATCCACATTTCTGGGCTTTCCTATCCCATTCATAAAAAAGAGGGTCTCTAATCCTGGGGTACTTTACAACGGGCATATTTTAGGTATCTGGAAAAGAAAACAAATTATTTTCAGCAATAAATTAGAAATTACTAAGGCAGGTACAGACAGGACAGTATTTGTGAGCCATGCTTTTAAGATGCACCGAGTCAGTAGCTGATGCCTGGCTTTGGAGGGGTAAAACAGACACAACAAACTGCTAAAAATTTACTTTACTGCTAAAAGTATCAGTCCAGTGGGTGCCTTGTTAAAAGAGTTTGAAATCACAACATTTCCATCTCCCAGGAGGCTGTGGACTTGCCCAGGACAGGCCAAGTGCTCACCAGCACATCAAGATGCCAAAAAGATGACTTCCGAGGTGACTTCCACGGTGATGTGAGTTTAAAGCAGGAACAGCAGGCAGGGGATGATGGGCACAGTGGGGGTGATTCGGGTGTTGGAGGCCTGGAGGGATAGGGTCAGCATGGGGGAAGAGGAGGGAAAAGGAGATGTTTTGCCTCATAAATACAGAGGACAGTGGTGGAGTGCGGCACAGTGGCGATTTCTGAGCACCGCCAATGGAACTGCTGTTCAGCACAATGGGAATTCGGCACAGACTGGGAGGTGAGAGGGGTCTCCTGTAAACCATAAACAAAAGCCGAAAGGTGGCTGTAGAAACAAAAGCAAGTTTCTATGAATGCCGTCAACATCCAGAGCTCGGCTGGACCCCGGCGGAGTGGGATGCTCTCCGATTTTGTCTCCCGGGCTCCCCCTTCTGTCCTGATCCACTGGACTGAAGCCACGTCTAGTGATTTTGCTGCATATTTCCCTTCTCATCAGAGCAAAGCTCTGGTTCCTGCTGTGCTGCGGGTGCCGGGGAGCCCGGCATGGGAGAAAACATGGACCCTGGGAGGAGAGGGGAAAAGAAAGGTGCTTTAGGTCCTTGCTAGGCAATACAAGCTAGAAATTTTAACTAAGAAAATAGTGTTAGAGTTCATCTTCAGTTCTCCATTTTTCAGCTGTGGGAAATGGTCATTCAACAACTGTTTGGGAAGATAGCACTGCTAAATAAAAGTAGTTATGTGTCCAGAATAAGTTCTGACTAGAGGACACTGAGGACAGGATCTATCCCCCGGTTTGATGGAGTCAGAGCCCACCACAGAGGATGTTTTTACAGCAATGCAAACTCAGGATACACAACTGCTGAGTTCCTCCCTCACTTTTGGGTGTTGCAGCTCCTGAAGAAGGACGATTTTGCCAATATTTGCCAAGGACTGGGGTTTTCCAGGACACTGTGCCACACATTGCTGGCTTGAGCCTGTCCTGCCCTTGCTGGGAAAGCTGAAGAGCCGAACTACAGCAATCTCTACCCACCCTGACACTGGCCATGACCTCTGAGCAGCTCATGCCTGTGACAAGGAGTCTCTTCACTACCCCTGCCAGATGGGAGCATCGCTCTCCCACCATCACATCCCACCACTTCTTTAACTGAAAGCTTAGGATTTACAAACCCCAGGGAGGATTCCCAGCTGCGGGGGCAGCCCCATCTGCTCGCCATGTCCCGCGAGGCACAGCCCGCGCAGTGTACCCGGGGTAATGCGGGCGGGCGGGAGCCGCCTTTATTTGTTGAATCCCCTTCTAAATTTACGTCAGCGATGCCAGGTTTGCGTAAGTGATAACGCAGTCGATATTCACCTCCCTGGTTGTTTTCAGCCGCCTACTACCAGGGCGCGGGGAAGCTGGCAGCGAGAGGCAGGCGGGGCAGAGTCGTTCCGCCTGCAGTTCTCGGTGCCAAGGGCGAGAGGCTGCTGCTCCCGTGCGTCTCTGCCGCGGCGCTTGGGGATGAGCCTCGTACAGACCCCCGCGTCCTCCTCCAGACTCTGCTCTGCGACTTTTGTCAGGTCTCTGGTAAAATGCAGCCTTAGTTTGCACGGCCTACAGGAAGCCCATTTTTTCCCCTGACTCTTCGCGGAACTTCAGAGCAATGCGATGTCACTACTTTTTTTCATCTTACATCTTAACTTAATGAAGAACAATGAGGGAAACACACCTGGATGCAGAGAAGCGGCTGCTAACGGTCCCGGCAGCACCCTGCCTGCCCCTGCACCCTTGTGCACCCTGCCTGACCGTCACCCGGCCCCGAGGATGCCCCGGCTGAGCTCATCCCTGGCAGTGACCCAGCACCACGGCACTGCCCTGCACCGGCGTCCCTTTGCCAGCACCCACCGGAGCAGCGGAGTCACCCCCATGCCCTCCTCGCCCCCAGGGCGCTGTCTCCGAGCGGAATGCTCAGGGCGCCTGTTGCTGCTCCTGCCCAGAGGGAGCCGGGCACCATGGCAGCGGTGCGAGCGGACGACAGGGAAAGCCCAGGAGCTCGGTTTGCAAAGCACCCTGGAGTTTGGCCGCCGCTCTGCTGCCGCCCCCGATGCCGAGGGCCAAACCGCGGACACCGACCTGTGCTGGCGGCGGTTGGGTGCTGCCGGCTGCGGCGGGGTCGCCATAGCAACGTGCCAAACTCCGGCGCTAAGGGCCACGGGAGCGGCCCCGGGCGGAGAGGGATGTGCTGGGACACAGCATCACACTCTGATCCCCACGCTGAGCACGAGGGACGGAGCCGGAGCCACCGAGCACACACAGCGCTGTGCAGCTACGTGCCCTGAGTCCGGGATTTTCCAGCTGAATATAAACTGCTAATAAGCAACGAGTGTTTCACCTCTGGTTGATTTTTCATACGCCCAGCAGCAGAAGGCTGGAAATGAAGGCACTGATTACAGCACCGATGAGTAACAAATAAATCAGCCTTGCAAATGTCAGGAGAAATAGGAGAAAGCCCCTGAAAATGCACATCAGCGGTCTTACAGGAGAAATCTGAATAAACCTGACACTAATTCCCTCATCCATTACATTTCTTCCACAGCCATGGTGAGCAGGGATTGCCACTATGGCCTTGTGGGTGTCTGTAATGATCTTCCCTAATGGGTAATTGACTGTGCACATTTCTAATATCAAACCAAAGTTCTCCTATGACTCCCACGAGCCAAATGCATTTGATTCTCATCCTTTTACCACATTTTTTGTGCACAGTTCTGGAGGCTGTATGGTAAAAATGCTGAAGTAGGTGGGAAATCTTGTGATGAAACAAAGCAGCTGCCTCTGCAAAGGTGAGATACAGCCTGGTCTTCCCTGATGGGTGTTCCTTTGCCATGTTTGGTATCTGTAGCATTGTACATGACTTAAATGTTATGTCCATGCTTAGATAGGAGAGAGAATGGATTTATTCCAAGTGTGAGTGTGACAAAAGGCAAATATTCCATTTCCCATGACAAGTGTGAGGGCCACGGAGCCAGAGGAGACAATGAGAAATCAGGTGAAGGAAAGTGAAGTTGAGGGAGGGAAGAGGTGCTCCACAGCCAACATGTGAGCTGGTGTGGAAACAAGAGAGATCTGTACCAAGGGAAAATACACACATGGAATTTCTTGTGCTAGATTAGATGAACTGGGAACATGGCAGCTGCTAGCAAGCATTTCCAGACATGGTGAAGAAGTGGAACTTAAAGATTTCTTTAAGCAGGGAAAAAAAACTGAGAGAAAATCATGGAAGTTGACCAAGTTAGGAAATACTTATACAAGAGAAAATGTTTCCTGTTATTAAATATGAGATGAAGATATTCAAGAAGGATTTATTTGCAGTCACTCATGTTAATGCACTCTGGTTTGGGGCAGAGCCTAAGAATTACTGAAGACAATCATTCCTGTGTTTTACTGTGGCCAGTTGAAAGGGCTGGAATGGGGACAGGGGTTTGGGGAGGAAATAAAGAAACCCATGAGGAAGAAGAAAAAATGCTTATTGCTGCCCAAAATCTACAGCCTGAAATTACAACCAGAAATAGCCCTCTCTGGAAAAGTATCAACTGTTTTTATTATTTCAGCCCCTACATTGCACTGCACTTAACCGATAAATTGGCAATTATTAGTTAATTAGTTAACAATTATAATTACAATATATATAATAATATAATTAGTTAATAATTAGTTAATTCAGGCCATTTCACTTGTTTATTTTTAAAGAGCACAGGCTGCCTGAGGTTTTTGAACTACAAGTCCAAACTATGCCACACCTAACCACAGCTTCTGCTAACCAGAAGTTACATACATATTTGAAAATCAATCTACATTTGAAAACAATAAAAACTTTAAATGACTTAAAATATTTTATCAAAAAATTAAAATTCACAAATTGGGATAAAAAACTGCCTCTGCAAAAACCTCTGTAGCTGGATATGATGGAGGGTGCTGCCTCCATTTCTGGGTTGCTTATTTTAAATTCTTCTGCTCCTGGTCTCTGTGTGTTTGCTATTTTACTTCCGTGGTCCCAGAGTGGGTTATCAGCACCCTCACAGACCCTCCTGCCCCCTCCAAGGATGCTTCACAGGGACATTTATCTGGAAAGAGGCTGTGTGTGATCCCCATCTACAGTTTTCTTAGTTCAGGTACAAACATCTGAATCATACTTAATTATTTTGTCACTTGACAATGTCATTCTGTACCTTTTTGTATTACAAGGGTACAGAGTGGGAAAATGTAAGCATATTCTTCTTACAAAAAAAGACAAAATCAGACCAGCTTGAAGAGAAGGTGGTGATATTTGAAGCTTTATGAGAAAGTTCTTTTGACTCACTCAACTGAAATTTTACTTAGAAAATGTCATTCCATTATGAGAGAAGGAATCCCTTTAGTAAGTAGGAAGTGGGGATAATTTTTGTGTAGGGTGTCAGATTTCTAGAATATATAATTCAGCCAAAGGGTGAGCCAAGCTGACCCAGAAATGTGCTAACCAAACTCTTCCTCTCCCAAGAGCAGTTGTTTCCAGGCACAACATTGAGGTCACTATGAAAAGTAGGGTCAAAAATTCAAGTTACAATGTGCTAGGAGGAGAACTTGGGTTTCCGCTGACAAAATTCCCCTTGTTTCAGCCTTTCTAGCCAAAATTTGGCTCCAAATACCCTTCTTGGCTCTTTTTTTCTCATTTCACTCTGACAGGCATTGGCCACTGACACCAAGGAGCACAAGCAAAGCCCTCTTTACCAGGCAGTGACAGGGCTTCAGTTCTGCTGCTGTTTGCACTGTTGCTGCTTTAGTTGTCTAGCAGTTGATTAAACCTTACATTTATTAAGACTGAAAGGAAGCTTTTAAATCTGTCCATGTAAATTATGCTGTAACTCAGCCCATTATTTTGCCAACACAGTTCATTGCAATGAACTCCACTTCCAGGCTGGACACACTGTAGAGCAAACCAAGAACTGGGAGTTTGTGTGGGGAAACATACCCAGAAAGACACCTTTCTGCAGCAAGGTCCGGTGACATATGATGCACTTTCATTTTTTTCACTTTTAAGAGCAGGATTAAAAAACAACAAAAAAAAATATAGCCAAAGGCCCTAAATATTCCACATCTGAAACCAATAATTTTTGCACTGAAAGAAGACAGCTGCTCCAAGCTGAGTTTGCTCTCACTAAGCTTGGGGAATCACCCAAGTAAAATGTCCAAACCAACTGAAAACTGTCAGAATCAATAAATTAAATTTATTCTGGGAACTTCGTAGAATAAATAGAGAAAAAGCATTTAGGGAAACATATGTTGGAATTCTCTAAAGGTGAAGAGTGTGACAACAACATACTGTGGAAGTGGGATGCTTGGATGTGTTTTATTGCTGCTATATTCAAAAGAAAAGCCAGGGGAAGAGGTGGGATGGTCTTGGACTCCAACCAAGCCTATGTTGGGTGTAGCTGGATGAGCTGAAGGAGCTTCCTCGCCACTCTGCTCTAAAGAATTGTTATTAGCAGGATTTAGGAGGGATTGAAGTGAAAGGTTTTGATGTGTAAACTTCACCTGATTGACTCTGACTTAAGAGGCAGCCTTGTGAAAAAGCATTTAAAATTCTTCCCTCCTTTTTGCTGGGAGCAGCTCTTCAAGATAAAAACCATGTTGGTTTTACATCAGAACAGCCTAAAGTAAAACCCCTGGGTTATCTGGAATGTTCAGGCATTTAGATAGTCATGCAAAGTAAAAGGCTGAAATCCTGGAAGCTGACACCAGATACCCTCTCCCCATGAGTTCCTGTTACTGCAGATTTACAGCTCATGGTCTCAACTTAACTACCTGCAACAAGGCAGAAGTTTAAAGGTAAAGTTATGATGTTAATTACTGCAGTTACCCAAAGATGAGAATTATTTACTGCAACTGTGAAGTACTTTGCAAGATTCTTAATATTGTTGGAGGCAGATAAATTTGGCCATACTTCAGCTAATGCCTCACTCAAATCCTTAATTTATTCCTTAACTGAGGGATAAATCCAGATGAATACAAGATGAATCAGCAGTATCAATCTCCAATTGAAACATGTGCCAAGTATTTTATTTTTCACGGCTTATTGTCATCCGATGTTAGAATAGGGACTCATCTACATTTATATTTTGTCCTTTCCTGTTTGCTGTGCTGGAAAGAATCTGTATTTCTAGGACAGGGGAGAAGCATCAAAGGAAACAGCCTCAATTATCTTAGGAGGAAAGAATGAGTGGAGTTTGCATTCAGGAACAGTCTGGAGGGTGAAGGAAAAGAGCTCACATGTGACTGTACATTTATATAACTATGTGCACTCAAACAAAATCTAACACCAAGAGAACAAACAGTCACAATTTTGCTGTGATCCTTAACCTGATTTATTAACTCAATTTCTTAGATACGTTTTCTGGCAGTGAAAGGCTGGTAAGTTGGGGATTAATTAAGGTGAAGACAAACCAGAGATTTCATGTTTGTAGATTTGCTGTGCAGTGGCCTTAAATGATCTCTGGCAGCAGAAAGCAGCCATTAAAATTGGCAAGATACCTAGAAAAGTGATCATAAAATATTGAAATTCAGAGGAAAGGCACCATTCCTCATATGTTGCCACAAAGACAGGCGAGGTGTGGGAATCCCGAGCATCAGCTACACAGAGCCCTGCTCCTCCATCCAGGGCTGAGGGGATCACTGTTATCTCACCTTGCTTTGGTTTTATTCACAAAGGTGATTGAAATAATGAGATTATACAAACAGCTACAGCCTCCCAGGAGATAGAGAGAGCTTACAGGTAATTCTGAAGTATTTCATAATGGTGCAACATTAAATAACACAGAACCAGCTGTAAGGCCAGCTACACTCAAATTGTTTGTGCTTAATTAAATGTTTTTGTGGTTTCTGTTTGAAAGAAAATGCAGATCTCTAGAAAGAATATTAATTAGCATGGCTTACTTAAAAATTTGAAAGAAATCTTTTGAGGTAATCATTATGTACAGATAAAATATGTATAGAAATTGTTCCTTGTCAAGAGGTGTAGGGGGGAGGTAGGAAAGGTTGGGATAAATGTCTGGTTATCCCTTGGTGTTCTGGGAGAGTTCCAGTGCCAGCACAGCACAGCTCTGAGTGGGAAATGCACAACATTTCCTGCCTTTGTATGAGAAACACCAACCACAGCCCTAATGAAATGTCATCGGCCTGCAGAATTACAGCCCAGAGCAAATATTCATGACTGATATTAGGAGTTTTCTTCTGCTCTTTTGAGGCTTATAGATCAGCAGTGAAAGGAATACTTTTAAGGGTTATTGACAATTTATGATGTGTTCTAGAAGTGTCTTTTTCTGTATGTTAGGACTGACACACGGAATCCTACAAATGTTGAAGTGTTTTTACTTTCTGGATTCTCCCAGGTCTGCAGGAGGGTGTCAGCACCTCAGCCTCCCCTCAACAGCAAGAGAGATGCATCTTAGGGGTGGCTCTGTGATAAACCGAACTGACAGAGAACTGTGAAGTGGAGGGAATGTTTTCATGTGGGAAGGAAAAATAATTTTGCTGGCAGGGAGTATTCCAACCTTGTGGTGAACTGGAAAGTTTTGGCACTTATCCAGCGTAGCATTAATGCTCTGATCTGAGATGTGATCCTTCTGCTTCCAAAGCCTGTAATCCCAAATCCAGGCGTCCTGTAACATAAAGTCCTGTTACATAGGATTGTGGACAAATGCTAGAATGCAGGGAAAATTTAATACAGACGTAACAAATTCCTGTGACATTTCTACTGCGTTGATTGGTTTATTATTCTACTTCAGGATTATCAAGACCTGCCACAACACATGTTTGATCTCTGGACAATCATGGCCTCACTGGAGAAGCAGCAGGGACAATGCAACATCCCTGGGGTTGGTGGTTCTTAAACCAGCAGAAATCCCAAACCACAGCAAATTCTGAGCAGGTTTCTGTGGAAACTGAGTGCAGAAGGTCATCGACTGCATTTCAGGTGTCCACCCGCAAACGTATGAAAAGAATGTGCAAAAAGGGCAAACAGTGTGAACACAGACCTAAAGAAGGACCAGAGACAGCAGGAACACTGAGGAGTGTCTCTAACCCAATGTTTTTGGTTGTTTACATCAAATTGAAGGAAATGCAATCCCTCGTGAAAAGACAGCATCACATTTGTGTTTTTACCTTGGCTTCACTCCTCCCCTCCCCCTTGTACCTTTGTTTTTTTTTTTTTAATTGCTTCCTTCCCCTTCCCTTTTTCTTCCTCTTTGCCTATTTCTACCCTTTCACAAGAAACCCACAGGACGTGGTGCTGACATTTACAGCTCTTCACACCCTGACCCAGAACACTGGGCCCTGCTTGCAGCTGGCCAATGCAGCTGCTGAGCAGGTAATAATTATTATAAAAATAAAGAGGTCAAGACTCTTCTTGTCATCTTCTCTGATGTTAAGTACCCATGACCAAACTCCACGTAGCTGCAGGGTTGGGCTGGCCCAGCCCAGGTGTGTGGTCACCTCAGCCACCAGGTCCTTCTGAGGGGGCTGGCCCTGTGCAATGGAGGGTTTCATCTCCACTCTCAGCCCCATGCGTGATGAACCACACTTAAAGGGCAGGAAGATGCTTCCAGGTCACGCTACGGAGCACTTCAGGTGCTGCCACAACATGACGGTGCCCGAGAGGTGACCGGGGGAGGGCGGGTGACGGCAGGAGAGGGGGCCGCTCATCTGAGGGGAGCCCCGGCCTGAGGAGAGGCCTGAGGGGGGCCGCGCCTGAGGGGAACGACCACCGGAGAGGATCCCGAGCCTGAAGGGGACCCTCAGCCGAGAGGATCCCACACCTGAGGGGATCCGGCACCTGCAGGGAGCCTTGAGCCGAGAGGAATCTCTGCCCTGAGGGGAATCTCTGGCCCGCGGGGAGCACAAACCCGAGCGTACCCTCACCTGCCGGGTCCCTCCCCTCAGGCGGGCGGGGGGGCGGGGCGGCGGGTGGTGCGCGCCGCCGCGGGGTCGCGCCCATGACCGCGCGCCATGACGTCAGCGGCGCAGGCGGCGCGCGGGCCCGGGGGTGCGGGCTGGCGGGCGCGCGCCGGCGGCCGGTGTAGCTCGCGCCGCCCCGCGCCATGCGGGATCAGCTGGAGCGGTGCCGCGGCGAGTGGCGGGAGCTGGAGGAGGAGTTCCGGCAGCTCCAGGTGAGCGGCGGCGGCGGGGCCCTGCGGGGCATCGCGGTGCCTCCCCCGCCTGCGCGGCCGCGGCTTCTCCCGGCCCGCGCTGCCCTTGCCGGTTCTGCTTCGCATCGTGACGCGGGGCCGGCCCCGGCTAGCCCCAGGCGCGCCCGGCAGGAGCGGGACCGGCAGGAACGGGACCGGGGGTCCGCACCGCCGGCCGCATCCCCGGGGCAGCTCGGCAGAGCAGCCGGAGGTGCGGGCGGGCTTCCCCTCGCCCCGCCCGGGGCGGCCACGCGTGCTCGATGCCTGCGCTGCGGCCGCGGGGTGCCCGCACGAAGCGCAGCGGTGCATCCCTGCACGGTGCATCCCTGCACGGCGCCCGCAAACACCCTGCGCCCCGGTGCCCCGGGCACGTGCTGCGAGCGCATGGGACAGCCCAGACCAAACCGTGGCCGTGCCCCGGGTCCCGCTGAGGATGCACCGAGAAGATGTGGTGCCGCGGTTCCCACTGCTGGAGCAAGGATGGAAAAAGGGGACGTGGTGTGGTTGTGCACCTGTGGTGTGGTGCAAAGAGCAGTGCAGGCAGCGCCTGTCCCGCCAGCATCTCCTGGCAGAGTTTGATTTCCCGTGGTGGGATACAAGTCCTGTTTTTCCATCTTGCAAAAGTGCATTGAGGGACAGAAGGGCGTCGGAGCAGGGACCAAGAGCAGTTCTACAAAAAGCTTTTACCTCGAGAAACCTTCCCTTCCCTGCTTGTCATCAGAGCTGCACCTATACACGTGCTTTAAATCTTAAAGTCGGTTTTACAGTACGACTGGCTGTTCTCACTCTGAAGGCTGTTTTAGCCGCTTTTAAGCTGTTAAACAGAACGTGCATGCAAAAAAAAAAAGTGTGATTTCCAGATTTAGCTTGTCTTAATTAAAACTCAGTCCAGGTTGTACTCTTGTTAGCAGAAGCAAGGGTTAGGTGCTGGGGGAGAGCAGCTGGTGTGGTTTTGTTGGTCACTTGTTTGCTGCGTGCACCTTCTCGACAGACACACTGCCTGAGTCTGACCTAAACCACAGCAAATGTCAGTGACTTGTCCCTGCCTCAGTTTCCCCACCTGTAAAAGGAAAGTAGAAATGCTTCTTGGTGGGGTGACAGTTGCTGGTGGCTAAGTGTCACTGACCAGTGGTTAGTGCTTTAGAGGTGTGCCCAGCAAAACCAGAGTGATCCTGAAACAGTGAGAGCTGCAGTGCCTGTACGTGGTTAGTTTGGTTATTAAGGTCTTTAAATCGAATACTGGAGCTTGTTTTGGATTGTTTTTGTAAATAAAGGGCAGCTACCAGCTGCATCCTGACAAAGGGGAGAGCAAAGACTTGGTTTGTATGGTTTTACCACCATGTTTATGGTCTGGGGAAAGTGGTGGGAATGTTCTGTAGTTGTTGATGTGCCATTAGGTGAAGCAGCCTTGCAAACAGCCATGTAACCCACACTGTCTCTTGGCACTAACTCTGCAAACTCTCTTTTCCATGTTATTATAGATCTTAAAATTGGCTCAGAGGTCATTGCCTGGGGTTTGGTGAGCCCTTCCTGAGATCTTCCTTACTGGGAAGAGGGTGAAATCCTTGCAAAGGGTGGAAAAGCAGAGCCCGGGTATTCCCGAGAGGAGGGAAGGGTGAGAGCAGAGGCTCCTCTCGATGGGTTTGCATACAGTGAGCTCATCCTTGTTATGGCTGAACTAACTGGAGGCTTCAGGGGACCAATGAGCTGTGATAAAGGAATTCCTCTCAAAGAGCATCTGAGGCCACAGGGAGGGGCATTGGTTCAGCTCTTTAAACCAGAATATGGGGCAGTAGGTTGCTTCAATATCCATGGGGTTGGGATGGCGATGGTGGACAGGAGGTGCCTAAGCCCCCAGCTGTGGATTTGTGGCTTCTTTTATGTCTTTCCCCTCCCCCCTACTCAGTTAGGTCCTTATCATCTTTTTTCTCCCAGATTTAATCTGGCTGTGAAATTGGAGCGCCTGCTCTGTGATTTAGCCACCATTTGATGTGCATGGATCAGGATCAAATGGAGGATTAGGGGATTCAAGGATTAGGGGCTTCATTGCAGGGTGGGATGGGAGTGAGGAGCTCCTGAGTGGGAAAGCTCTTTAGAAAGAGGAAATGAGTGTAGAGGATGGTTTTCCTCTTGCAGGAATTTCATCAGTGTCCATTTAAGCCCTATTGTATCTGTACTGGTTTGGCATCTCCCCCTCCTTGGTTGTTAAAGGGCTGCCTGTTGTATCCCCAAAAACCAGGATTTTCCTTGTTTCCCTTAGAGGTGAGGACCAAATGCCATGAATAACCTAGAACAGCTCTTCCTACCAACCATATCCTCTTCTCCTGCAGGAAACACACAAAGTTTACAGGCAGAAACTGGAAGAAGTCACCAGCTTGCAGACAGCCTGCAGCAGCTCCATACACCGGCAGAAGAAGACACTGAAGGATCTGAAGCACAGCCTGCAACGGTAATGGGAGACCTGGAGGGTGGAGGAGGCAGGGATGGGATGTTTCTCTTTCCCAAAGAGCTAAAATGCTTGGATTTTTAGCACTTTAATATACAATCAGTGTTGCAGTGCTAAAGTTGCTCCATATTATAGGCAGGTAAAATGTTTATAGCTGCGTGAGAGAGGGAGTTCTGTAAATAAAGAAGGTTAAGAGAGCTGGTGTGGCTTTCATCCTTGCAGTGTGTGCTGTACATTGCAGGACCATGCAGCTTTTGGCTGTGTGTTTTGCCAGGTGAGCAGTGCTGTGCTCTGTAAGAGCAACATGAGTCCTTGAACCTGAAGGTGTAACTTGCTCCTAGGTGGATTTACAGGAGGGAACTGTCTCTGGCTGCTTGGCTGATCCCCAGAAGCCATGGGCTGAATTCCTCGTGTGCAGGCCTGAGTACAGCACCACTGACACCATAGGCTGCTGGCTCTGCTGCTCACTGCTCTCTGGTTAACATTAATTACTAAAACCACAGTTTGTCAGTAAATCATCAGCTCTGTGTCCTGTAACATCCTGAAATACTCTATCTGAAGAGCTACAGCCTCTGCAAGGGCAGTGCCTGAAACCACGCACAGAGTTCCCAAGGTGGAAGGAGTTCCTTCAGAAAAGCACAATATTCTCATGCAATCCTGTCACTGAGCTGATGAAAAGAGAAGCTGATTTATAAATCAGTTGGTTGAAGCAACCTACAGCAGCATAAACCTGGCAGTGAAATAAAGTTTTGGTAAGCCAAATGGTGTTGCAGAAATACAGGAGCAGAGTGCATCACCTCACATAGCTAGCTTTTTAACAGCGTGGATTTTATGACATTATTTTCCTTCAAATAAACAGGAGGTGAAAACATGAACAGGAATATCTTGTTTCTGTGTTCTTGCAGGTGCAAGCCCAGAGCAAGTCCTGAGGAGTTTGCTCTCATTCAGGAGATCAGCAGCCAGATCAAGGAGAGGCAGAATGCCTTCTTTGACATGGAAGCCTACCTGCCTAAGAGGAATGGGTATGTGCTCCGCCAGGGAGGCTCACGTGCTCCAGGAATTTTGGATTTTTAAATGTTCACTGCAGTTTTTCCCTGAAGGAAAAGGTGCATGTTGAAGAAAGACATGTAAAATTGGATTAGTCATAAATCTCTTGCTGAGCTGCTGTGTCAGTTGTACACAGAATTCATTAGCTGTGAGTGGATGTAAATGTGTGTGGGCAGTGCAGGTTTTCTGCACTGGCAAGGGATTGTGCAGTTCACTGTTCCACACTGATGTTTTCCTGAGCCAATTTTTTTGAGGGTTGAATCAGCACAAGACTTTGCTCTTTTTTTTTTTTTTAATAATATTTTTAACCAACCTTAAATTTATACTTTTCTTTAAGTGGGATTGCTAGGACAAAGTTACGTCATTTGTCAAGGGCTGTGAGATGCTGCAGCCCCGTGGAAGTTTCTATCAGAACCTTTTCTTCCAAATCCTCCCTGTGATGTTTGGGTTTGGACAGTGCACACTACATATATTGCCCTTAGACTGTAGTGCAGAAAACCCTTTTCAATAACTTCCTGGAAATGCTGACCAATATTTCCATGTTTAAAGCTTCTTATGTGCCATTTCCCTCCAGTTTGTCTTAATCAAAAACCTCCAGCAAACGTAGGTTTGGCAGAGCTGCCATCTCATCACCTCAATCTAGGTCATCCTACAGTTTTCAAATAAAACAATTTACTTGGGTCTGCTCTTGGTTTTTGTCTTCCAGCTTGTACCTAAATCTGGTGCTGGGAAATGTGAATGTCACTCTCCTGAGCAACCAAGCAAAGTGAGTGAGTGTTCCCACATGTGTGAATATGGGTTTCTCTGGGGCCAGCTGTGGGTGTGGACTGAAGCCCAGAGAGGGGAATGGGTTTCTCTTAGACCTGATAAGTGAAATGTCTAGGGTGGGCAGTTGGACTATGACATGGGGACAAGCTAATGTCTTATGTAGCTCCAACTGATTCCATCTATTGTTTGCTTTTAAGCTCAGCTCAGCCTGTGGCCTTAATTGTAAAAGTGTTGGAGGTTTTTTTGTGATGAAAAATGGTATTGTGGCTTCTAGGCATACAGTGCTCCAGAAAATGGAGATGTAGATATATATATATATATTTTTAAATCTTATCATGCCAACCCAGAAACCAGCTCTGATGGACTTAAGCCATTGTCTTGCAGCTGAGACAGACCCACCCTGCAGGGAGAATGCTGTCTTCCACCACTGTCTGCTGCTTTTCTAAGTGTTTCAGCAAAACCTCTGTCTCTGGGTTTGGCATTTGGGTTTGTATCTGGTTTGGAAAAGGCAAAGCCATGTTCCAGTCAGACATCTGTTTGTGTCCATAAATAGTGTCTGTTTCCTTCCAGGTTCGCCTACAAGGACGAGTATGAGAAGTTCAAACTTTATCTGACAATAATCTTGTTACTCGGGGCTGTTGCCTGCAGGTTTTTTCTCCACTACAGGTAAGCTGCATTTTTTACTTTTTTATCAAGTATTTTGAATACAATTGTGCTGGGTTTGAATTAACTTATATCCCGTTAAGGACAGTGACTGCAGGATCATACCAGGAATGATGCTGCCCTGAATAGAGGCTGCCCCGTGTCCCTTTGGTTTCAGGAGCTTGCAAATGGCAAAATAAAGTTTTGGTGTTTCGATTTTTTTGCCTCAGAGCATAATGCTCTTCCATTCTTTTAGTTGATTGGATTTATATAGATCTCATGGAATCTCCTCATTGAGTTAGCCTGGAAATGCCTCTCTAAATTGGATCATCCTCTGCTTCCATGGTGCTTTCTCTCCTTCAGCAGCACTTAATGTCATCCCTGCATACCTGCTTATCAGCTCAAGATCTGCAGTGTGTGCAGTGCTGCATGTGGGTTAGAGGTGTTCAGGATGGGGCTGGGTGTCTGTAGCCTCACTTGGATAGGTTTTCATTTACCCAGGAGGAGGCAGGAAAAATAGGGATTTTTAAAATGCATCTAAAAATATCAAGGTTTGTTTTTACTCTGCATTTTTTCTGTTTAACAGGGTGACAGATGAAGTGTTTAACTTTCTGTTGGTGTGGTATTACTGCACGCTGACGATACGGGAAAGCATTCTCATCAGCAATGGCTCAAGGTACAGTGCCACCTGCAAAAACCATGGAAAGTATGAAATGCCTTTAAAGGAAAACCAGGCAACAAAAAGGGATTCAGCTTGGCACTGAAGCCCAGCAAATCTGAGATGCTGATGCCTCTCTGCAGTCTCTTGTCTCTCTCCTCCTCCCTGATCACTTCCAAGGGCACATGTGGCCCCCTGAGGTTTGAGGAGAGAGAAGTTGCAATTCTTAGGAGTCCCTGAGCTTTTGCTCCAAAGTGTTGGCTGTTTTTGCTAGCTGTGGGTTAGTTGTAGATGTGGTCTGGACTGTAACTGTGCAGCCTTGTGTTAGAGGTCAGGCATCTTTGGTTGGAAATGCCACAGCATCCCTTGTGCTTGAGTTGGGCCATCTGCTTTGTTCCCTGTCCCTCCTCCCCAAGTCAGATAATTTTTTGTCTGTAAGGCTGAACTTCAATGCTGAAATCTGTGTTTCTTGTCTAACTGCCATGTTTTTTTCTGCTCAGGATCAAAGGCTGGTGGGTGTCTCATCACTACGTTTCCACGTTCCTGTCTGGAGTGATGTTAACGTGGTGAGTCTGCTCTTGCCTGCTCGAGGTGCTTCAAGCCTGTTTCATGGTGTTTATGTCATCTGAGCATTTAAATCCAGTGTGACCATGAAGCTGTGGCCACAGGACACATGGCAGAGCATCAGACTTAATATTTGTTTGATGTTACAGATGTTTTCAGTGATAAATACAACACTGCAAGTTTGTATTTACATTGCTGGTTAAAAAAAAAAAGAAAGAAAGAAACCCAAGCCCTATGGCTGTAGTTAGGTTGGTGATAGCAAAATCTCTGCAAGTCTCCCAGTTTCTATCCCTGTAACTAAGGAAACAAGCAGCACTTTGCTACAGAGGAAGGACACCACAAAATGAATGTTTGATGCCTTTACTGAGCACTCATTACAGAGTTTAAAGCCAAAAATGCAAGTTACCCCCCTGCAGTGGGTGGTGGTGTTGGTCAGACAAGCCACGATACACCCCACATATGGCCCCCGTGCAACCTGTCTCAAGTTGGGCATGAACCAATTAGCTAATTATTAAAAATTGTTTTAAAACAACAAAAGCTTCTGCTCCTGAATCTGTAAGGGGCTGACATAGTGGCCTGGGGCAGAAGGTCCCTTGCCCTCCATCTATCCTGAGCTGCCCTCAGGATAAGGAGCACAACCACCCCCTGCTCCAGTGCTCGGATTCTCAGTACAGATGATACTGAATGGCTTTGCTGCCAGCAGAAAACTGTGATAATGGAAAAGAGGGGACAGCATTTATCCATGTTAGAGAGGGGAAACCTAATCAATGAGAGCATTTCCTGTGTGGCTATAGCACCTCTCTGGGCTCCCAAAGCGTGGAATGGGCTGGGCACCAGCTGCTGGCTCGTTTGCTAATGGGATCAGGCCTGGTGGTGAAGGGGAGGGGCACTGCACTGGATGCTTTTAGAAAACTAATGGAGCTCCCCTTGTGTTTTGCTCCCAGGCCGGATGGACTCATGTATCAGATGTTTCGCAGTCAATTTTTAGCATTTTCAATATTTCAGAGTGAGTATATCTTACCTTGCTAATTCAGGGGATAAAGTAATTTTGTGTCAATGTGCTTAGAAAAAAAGAAACACTTTTGTCTGGTAAATACTGGAGTATTAAACTATAGGAATATAAAGATAGTATACAAATAAGCAATCCACAAATACAAGCAATAATTAAACGCTGTTGGATTAAACATTATTAAAGTAGTTTGATACTTACCGTACTTCTGAATAACCAATGTAGTGATGTTTTCTCTCTCCTTCTCCAGGCTGTGTTCAGTTCTTACAGTATTATTACCAAAGGGGCTGCCTCTATAGGCTCCGGGCTTTGGGGGAGAGAAACCACTTGGACCTTACAGTAGGTGAGGTTTCCTGCTGTACTTTCTTTGCTCTGTTTTTTCACAGGCTTTGGATAGGGAGAGGGCTATGTGATGTGTCCCAAGGCAGGAAGGGCAGTGAAGCTTTTATCTCCTCAGGTCCTGTGGGTCAGGAGCAGAGGAATCTCATCTTTGTCAGCATTTGAGGAGACTAAGATGGAGGTTTTGGTCATCCCTATCTTCATCCTCCTCCAACTACCGTTATTTCAAGATAAATGTTTTTACTTGACAGGAATAGCTGTTATGGGGTGGTCTGGGTGGGGAAGAGCTGTAGATCCAGTCCTGGCTCTTCCATGCTCATGCTTTGTCTCTTCTGTCAATCTTTTCCAGAAGGATTTCAGTCCTGGATGTGGCGAGGGCTGACATTTCTCCTTCCCTTCTTGTTCTTTGGGCATGTAAGTTGGGTGATCCCATTGTCCCGCTGCAGTGCAGTGTCTGCTGCTGCACCACACAAAGTGCTTTGGATCACACACACCCATGACGAATGTTTCCAAGGTTTAATTCTTTTTGCCTGTAATTAAATTGCCTTTTTTCCCCTCTTTGCAGTTCTGGCAGCTATATAATGCAATCACGCTTTTTAGATTGTCGAGGCACAAGGAGTGCAAGGAATGGCAGGTGAGTGTTGGCTCTCCTCAGAAGCACAGAGCAGGGGAGAGGGGATCCTTGGCCACATCCTGAAAGATATTTGGGCATCTGACTCCATTTAAATATCTCAGGACAACGTGGCACAGAGCCTGTTGTATGTCTGGTAGAGTCCAGCAGTGCTGAATACAATCCGTATTGTAATATTACAAGGTAATAAATGCTGCTGCTTCTCCCCTCTCAGGTTTTTGTGTTGGCTTTCACGTTCCTGCTGCTCTTCCTCGGGAACTTTCTCACTACTCTCAAGGTGGTGCACACTAAACTCCAGAAGAACAAAGACAAAGTGAAGAAGCTGTGATTCCCCCTGATCCCAATGTGCATCCATCCCTCTGCCTGCAGCAGGGCTGAGTTTGGGACAGATCCTGCTCAACCCTGGCCACGCGATGGCTCAGAAGGATTCATCTGTCCCTCTGTTTGGTGAAGGACTCTGCCAGCACAGACTCAGTATTAATGCAAGCATGGCTCTCCAGTCACACTCCTGCTATTTATGTATATTTAATATAAAATGTATTAGCTTCTGGGTTTTTTTTCTGTATATAGAGCAGCATGCACCTGCCTGGCAAAGCGCCAGCATTGGGGAAAATGTGGAATCTACTGTAATTCCAATTCTGGAATGATACCTAACACTTTACAGTTTTATTATTTAAATTATGGGTATTGAATTTGCAGAGGTTTATGAACACTCCGGGTGGATCAGTAAGGCAGAGCGAATGCTGTTTTTCAAGGCATTTGTTTAAGGCATATTTTCAGTGGCAATACTAACCTGTGTGTACTGTGAAAAGAAAATGCTCATCTTTGTACCATACTGCTGCTATATACACCTTTAAAAAGCTATTTAAAGAAGAGAAAACCTCTTTTGAAAATAAAATCATGCAAGCAAAAACAGTTTTTAAATGGCAGGGAAGTTTGCTAGTCCTTTTCCAGGGAGACCAGGTCATCTGTCCAGGCCTGAAAGGACCTAAAATAAACTATTCAATATGCAACTGCCTCAGCCCCTTTTTAGTAACAAACACATGGCCCTTGGGTTGGTTTTTGTGGCACAGTTCTGGAAAGAGGATGGGCTGAGCTCAAATATTAAATACTTTCTTTAGATGCTGCACTTCTACCAATGATGAAGAGAACGGGTCAAGAGGATGGCAGGGACCAAATACTGACTGCCACCCTGCTAAAGTCGTGCTGCTTGAATTTACAGACTCATTGGAACATCTATACCTCCTCAGGCAGCTGCAGCACTGATCTGCCTTAGGCTGTGTCTTTCCCATCGGTTAAGACTCCCTTTGAGCCAGCACAAATCCCCCAACTGGGCACATCCTCTGGCAGCGTGATTTGGAAACAGTGCCCTTCTCCCCTGCATGTGCTCATGAGGGAGCACATAATGCACCACAGGCCTGAGACAGATTCATCAGTTCTGTTGCTGCAAACTAGCAAAATTACCTTTGCTGTCCTGCTGTCCTGTGGGCGTGAACAATAAATGGCAATTTGCATATTTTCAACAGTTTTCACACCAGTTGGACTGTATTTTGCTATCTTTTACACACCCCGAGAGGGTTTTTTTTTTTTCCCACTCCTTGAACTCTCAGTTGATGAGATGTAAATTTTGTTTTCTGTTGAGAGTGGTGTTGGAACCTGGTTCTGCCGGGGTGAGTAATATGAGTTCTGCAGCCTGAGAAATTCAGATTAAAAAAGCCAGAGAGCTTTCCACTGTGGAGTTGATGGTAAACTGGTCACTTCCTGAACGCTGGTGTTTCAGTTTCGTACTGGGTGAGGTGAGGGGGAATTTGGTTTCTTTTACTGACAAAGGAAGAAAGGCCTGCACAGTTCTTCAAGGTTTTTCTACAGTCAAGGATGTGCACAAACTTCCAATTAATCTAATTTTCCATTTTAGGCTCATAGGTGTTCACAAACCTTAATTAAATGAAAACACGTTAGGAGAAAAATGAAAAAAAAATTATTTTCAAGGATCAAGACCTCTTTACCCTGCATATAAAACAGTAATGATGGCTTACTCCAAAATAGTTTTTCACCAGCTGGTCATGTGTAGTTTGCCTTACACAGAAAGCTTTCAGCAATACCTGTTCTGCAGGAACCTCATTTCCCCACACAGGTTTGGTTATGATGACTACAAACTAGGGATTGGTCCTAAAATCTGAGATCTCAGTAAAGGAATGTGCAAAAGAACCAGGAGATTTGAGGCACACATACCAGGTTGTGCAGTGGAAGCATTCCTGGTCCTTAGACAGACAACTGATACCATCACAAAAGGTAAAATTTTAATTTATAGCAGTTGAGATGATTTCACGAGTGAATGAATATTTCCTCCAGTGTGCACCAAGATTTGCATCTGTCTTGTATTAAATAAGCTGTAAATGTTTATCATAAGACTGACTTAACATTACGTGTAGTAGCTGCTTGGAGTACTTCTAAATTTGAGTGCTGTAAATTAACTATTTCCCATGACACTCCATTATTTAATTGGAGCAACAGACGTATTTCCATTGATAAATGCCACTTTCCATTCCAGCATCAAGCCTTGAAGAACTCTGAGGTGCAGCTCTGCACAGCTGGTCCAGGAGGGTAGTGGATGTTCCATCTGCACTAGGAGGGCAGCTTGGGGCCAACTCATGCCACTGCCATCAAGTTAATGAACTTGAAAATGTTAAAACAAAACTTTGTCTCTTCAAAGGTGCCTAACAAATTGCTTTAACATTACTTCTAAAAGACGTGGGCTTTCTGCTGGAAAAAGACAGTAAATTGTAGCTCTAACGCGTCACAGTTATTTTGCAGAGGAAAAAAAACCTCCAACATTAAGTTATATAGTAGCAGTTGCTGTTCATTGCAGTTTAAATAGTGAGTTGTTTACACTTAGAAACAAAAGCGAGATGGGTGAAGGCACACAGCATCAGTTAACTGTGACAAACAGCTTTGAAAACTGTGAGAACAGTGTAAAAAAAGTGCAAAAATACTAAAAATAATTAAAATTTTAAAATAAAAATGATCCTAGGAATACAAACATGTTAAAAAAAAAGTTTTTTAAAGTTAAATTGTTTATAAAATCTGAATCACTTTGCTCTCATGCAGTCCAGATCATAACACTGAGCACACTTTCCGTTTCTTGGGGTGCTTGGCTTTCTTCATGGCACTCAGTGCAATGGTGGTGGCTTCTTTAAAAACATTTTCTATGTTCTCACGACATTTTGCTGAGCATTCCAGGTAAATTTCTGCATTAATCTCCTTGCAAGCTGCCTCACCCTGGAAAGAACAAAGATGTAAGAAGAGATGTCAGTTCGGTGGATGAGAGAAGGAAGGTGAGTTAGGGATAAAAGGGAATTATTTTGTACATCTTCGCAATCATGAAGGAAGAAGCTGCCTCTGAGTGCAGTGCTAGAGTGTGAGTGGAACTGGTAATAAACTGAAGCACTGTAAATAAACTTGGGGTTTTTCCACTTTGTTGATCCAAAGCCTGGCCTAAGAGTTCAGAGCATTAGAGGCTCTTGAGATGCAGAGTCCTGGTAGCACAAAAATATTCTCAGTATTGAATTTCTTTAAACTAAATGCTGAGGTAGGTACTTAAGCGAGGATAAGATGTCTACATGGTGGTATTTTTTTCAGGCCTGACCTTAACGATTCTGTGATGTCACCTTTCGTAATGAATGTCACATGCAAGAACAGAATCTGCACTGATGCCTTGCTTTGTTTTGCACATGCAGGAACCTTGACTTTTGCTTTGAAGCATCACAAGGGCTCAGCCAAAATCCTCATAAAAACAAACAGGTGCCTGCATTTCTCAGCCATGCAACAGGAACAGACTCAAATCTAAAACATTTCCATGCAATGCTGGTTGTGTGAAATCACTACAGAAAAAGCACAGTGATTTCTTACTTGTGATCCTTTTATTGTCCCTGCAGAGCCAGCTCCCAGGTTTGAATGCTTGTGAGCCTTTTAATGTGAATTCCAGGTCTGCAATCCATGGCTCACAGACTGCATTTATTCATTATTATCTCTGGGAGTGGGGTCACTTGAGCACTTGGTCTTTTACAAGGGGAAGGTTTCTTCATATTTAAGCAGTTTGTCTCCTTCCAGTTGTTTGCAAGCTGCAGTGGCACACACTGTTCAGATCCTTTGTGCCTGGCATGGGAAGCATCGTGCGTGGCTCAAGGTGCCACCAGCTGTAAAAGACTGAGGTAGAGCATGTTTCAGGGGCGGAAAAACCAAGTAGGGGGAATCACATAGGAGACTAAGTTTGTATATCATGTGGGCCCTTGAGTTTAACTGCATGAGGCCTCACCAGACTCACCAGAAGTGTCTATTGCTTGCCCTGAACCTCTCTCATGTGAGGATGATGAAGGGATTTATTCATGCAAACAAGGGACAATCTGCAGCTGTTCACAGTGACAGGTTGGGACCTCATCTTGTGTGCAAGGGAGACAAACTAAAAGCCCCAGCATGGTTTTGTGGTGATGCAGTTGCAGTTTATTTTCCTGCTGTTTAGAAGTGGTGATTCACTCAAGGTCGTTGTGCACTTGACCTTGTTCTCCAGACGTGTGTCTCAGTTTGAAAGCTGCTGTTCTTGCTCTGAGGTGAGAGGAGAAGGATGGCTTTGTAGTTTAAAAAAAAAAAAAAAAGAAAAAGAAAAAGTGGAGGACCAGAGCAGAAAGGTCTTGTGTGGCATGGGACAAGCTGTTCCATCACTGTTTCTCCTGTACCTAGGACAGTTATGCCAGTGACATAACACTACTTATAAATCTCACTGCTTCATAATACTTTAAGATTTTGATAATAGGTAGTTTTCTTAAGATTACTTTAGAGACTTCAAAGAACAGTCTCTCATGTCAGAGAAACCTTGCAGATGTTCTTGCTATTGGCCTTGAAAGGATTTATTTTTAAATAGGATTTGCAAAACACATTTATTTCAGAATGGTCAGTGTATTTAATCCTGGAATGTGTTTCCTACAATCTCCAGTCTTTATCACAGTGCTGTTCAAAGCACCAGTGATGGCTGCAATGTAGGCTAACAACAATTATGAAGGAATTCCAGGAAAATTGTTAAGGCTTAAAAACTTGTAAGAGTAACAACCCAGCTGTGAAAAGAAAAGAGTTGCATCTTTATCTGGATCACCTAATTTTGCAGTGTCTGTGATGGTACTTGTGAGGAGCAATGCCATCATGTGCTTTATCTCCTGACAAGAGGCCACCACTTCAAATACCCTGAAGTTTACCTGGTTGTAGGTGATGGGTTCCTGCTTGGAAGCCCTGAGCTTGCGCAGCTGCTCCTTGTCCTTCCGAAGGTCTGTCTTGCAGCCGATCAGCACAACTGGGACGCCTCGGCAGAAGTGATTCACTTCAGGATACCACTGCGGGTAGAAAAACAAAACTTTCACATCTGGCTTTTTAAAATTTGTTTCCTGAAATCAAAACAATGCGGCCAAGCAGCATTTAATATAAGCTGCAATTTCAGAGTTTTGGAGTGGTTGGTCTAGTGGGGCAGGGGGGCCCAACACACACTATTTACATTACAGAAATGTTTAAAAGTACTACCCAAAGTTAGCTGCTTTATAAAAACATAGTGGCATCTGTCTCTCTGCCAAAAATGTTTATTTACTATCTGTTTAAATTCTGAGGAGTTCCTCTAAAGCCACATTTAAAAACAAAATTTGCACTAAGTCTTGTTTTGTTTTCCTGGTGCTATGTCCAAGAAAGCTTTGGAGCAATACAGAAATTCCAGCACAGAGAAGTGGTTGCTCTCATCTCTCCCCTGCAGTTAAATACGCATGTGATGGAAGTAGTCTTGACTCTAAGATGTGCAATGTTGGTTGTGTGACATTGCTACAGATAAAGCAGTGATTTCACCACTGGTGTTTGATCTTTTTAGTGAGAGTCAACCCCAGTTCTGAGCACTTATGAGCCATGGAGAGCTGAGCCCCAGGTCTAAGGTCCGTGACATGCAGCTCAGCACACGATGAGTGATCTGGGCATCTACACGCTCAGGGTACAGGACACTAAAAGCACCAGCATTTTTAATCTGACATCTTGTCATGTATCATGCACTTGTAATTCATTTAGAAAGCTGAAGTAATTAGGAAAGCCTCTTACCTTGGCTGCTACATTATCATAGCTGGTGGGGTTCATGACATCGTAACAAATTAACACGACGTTGGTGTTCTGGTAAGAAAGTGGCCGTAGCCGATCGTAGTCCTCCTGGCCTGAAACACACAGGATGGTTTGGATGGAAGAAATCTCTGTCCTGAACAAGAGAACTATGGGGATATGTACAGACACATATTTGAGATCCAGAACAATGCTACTATAATTGAACAGACTGCAAGTTTCTCATACTTGTAAAATTCCTTCCCTTGAGTACAAGAGATTCCCCCTCACTGACAAAACGGATGGTTTAGAATACAGAACACATCCTTGGCAGATTTTAATAAAAAGCCTGCTTTGTCCACTTGCTAAGGACTTAGAAGCAGTTCTAAACACTGACTGCCAAGTTGCTGCTCAAAAGCAAAGTTATGGAGACAATTATTATTAAACATTTTCAATTTAACAGTGGCAGTCCCCAAAAATATTTGTACACGTGATGCTGTGAGGAGAAGAAACACTGTATTTGCTAGACAAGAATGTTGAAGTAGAAAACTCAGTGGCAAACTTGCTTTTCCCAGCCTTGTGAGCTGAGAGGAAGCAGCGATTACACACAGGATTGTACAAACCATGCTGCAGCATGAGCCAGGCTTAACTGGCCTTTGAAGCAAGACTTCCCACCAGATCTAATGGAATTCTGCTGCATTCTGGAAAAGCAGGGGATTTGTCATACTTCTGATTAGGGATATTCTAGCACGTGATGTGACAAGAGGAAGCTGATTTGCTTCAGACCTGTACTCCTCCCTGTACAGTAATCACCGTGCCAGGGTCTGAAGGTGCCTTGCTTTAAGAGATTAAGTTCAAGAAAGCAGTAATTCCCAGATACAGTTGGCAGCTCAGGAAAAAAAAATCTTTTTCATTTAATATGGAAGAAAACATGATTCAAGCTGTCTGTAGAAGGTATATTTGTCACCTGAATGCTGGAATCAGGTACATATCTGTCATGTACGGAATTTCCACGAGGAGAACTGGGAATGCTGTTCCTTCCCACTATCACCACAATCCACACACAGCCCAGAAACTTCCCTACAGGGTAGTTCCACATCTCAAATCTTCATGTTGATATTTCAAATGAAGGAATGCAGAAAATTTCAGTGTGCACCAACTTTACAGCAATTCCTGTCCCAGCACCTGCCTCAGCTGCAAATCTCATGCTCATCACTTGCCAACATTTTTGTCTCCAGTCTAAAGAGCTGCAGATACCAGAAGGCCAATAATATTACAATATTTTTCTCCCTTCCTTAATTTAAGTGATTGGTTGAGATACAGTTTGTTGCAAGGCAATCCCTGCTGGATAAGCCATTACTCAGTTTGCCTGAGATGTTTGTACAATGGGAATCTTGGGCTTGTACCACTTTGTATTTGAGCTTCTGCAAGAGCCGTGTGCCCTGTGGGGAGGTGCAGAACAAAGAGGGATTGATCCCTCAGGGTTTAATCCAGAAATAATAGACAATTGACAAAATTATGCATGTTGTATAAACATTCAGAGGAAAGACTGTACTGCTTATCCCTTCTTATTCTCCCAATCCAGCTACTTGTTTGCAACCGATTTACCATTTTGTTGCTGAGATAATCCCCTAAATGCATTAAACACATCAGGTGCCAAACTTTTTTTCCCCTCCTAACTTCCTCTAGTGCTGTATAAAATTTTCCTTGTTCAAATTCAGGCCTCTGGGCTTCTACCAACATAGCTTGTAAAAGTAAAAGGTCCTCCAAGTTGTTGTTGGCAATTTGTGAGGCAGACAGAACTGTCCCGTTGGGAGAAACATGTTTATTTGCTTGGAATCAGAACATACCTCTAAATTCACTCTCTCCTGGATGGGATAACAGACAAAGTGTCTTAAATTATGTGACACAATATGTTGTATTCCAAGTCAAAAACTATAGATATGCCCTGGTGAACTGCTCCTTCATGTTCAAATCCAGCTTTGCAGTTATGGGTTTTTAAGCAAACAATAAATGCATGAGAAAATGCTGAGAAAACACAGCTCTGTGTGCATTTGGAATGTGGGATGCAGAGCACAGAACAGGGTGGAGTGCAGAGAGCAGAGGGGGAAGGTGAGTGGCAATTGCTTAACCTGTTTTATGGTCGGGTGATTGCAGCGCTCATGGGGAAGGAGAAGGAAACTGCTCTTTAGGAGCTCAGATGCAGCTCCTCAGCTGCTGAGGATGTAACGGGACCCAGATCAAGCTGTGTCTAAACATAGACATCCCCCCTCTCTGAAAACAATCCCTTTCACCCCCTGTCCTCAAGTGCTGCTGGTGAAATGCAAGAAAGGGCCTGGAGGACTTTTTTTCTCGGTAAAGCTGCTCAGTCCGTGGTCAGAGCTAGTTTGGCACAGATTTAGGTCTTTTACTAAAGGAGTTTCACAAAGGAGGAACAGGGGTGAACCTAAGCAGTAACTGAATGTATATGCAAAGCCCCTGTGCATGCTTCCTCAAACACAGGTAGCTATTTTCTTCCCCCACTTAACAAAAAACACTCTGTGGGGGAGCTGGTTAAGTATCTGACTCAATGTGAGCACTCCTGTGACTCCTGTCTTCCTCGATTCATTGTACCATCAGAGACTTTGGGTTTTTCTAAAGAAAAAGCTCCACCCAACTGAATTCACCTAAAATTTGCTAATTCTCTGCCCAGCTCCCAGCCCTTCGTGCCTCTAGGAGATGCTGTGTAACCACATGACTGCAGTCAGGCCCTCTGCTGATGATGGTGGAGGGTGAACAGAAGTGAAACCACAGGTCTCACTCTCGTGCATGTCCACCTCTGACTGCTGTTTCTCACCCCTTTGCCTGTTCATCACCAAAGAAATGCCAGCCTGTGAGTTATTTGCCAGCTATGTTTTCTCACTATTCAGTTTCTAAAAAAGGAAACAAACATTCTTGGCAGAAGAAAACTGTTAGAAGAGGACACTTGGGGCAGGATGGGCGCACTTCAATTAAAAAGTTGGGGTTTTTTATCTTACTCAGGCATGACTTCCCTCTCAAAGTTATGAAAAATTATTCTTGCATTCACTGGTTTTTAAAATTTCTCTGAAGACCTCAGGCTGCTGTGTTTCTGTCATCACAGACCTGAGAAACCCCACTGGAGGCTTTGCATGTGCTTCCTGTCAGGCAGAGCAAGTACCCACAATGATGAGGCATTATTTCCTCCCCAGCCCAGCACTGCTCTGCTCTCTGCTCTGAGAAACTCCCGCACCAGGAATTGAGCCTTGGGTCTGAACTGCACCTAAAGCATCGACACTGCTCCCTCAGTATGGAAAAATTAGAATTCATTTACCTCTCAGTGCCTTTGCCTCTGTGGAGCACAGCTTGAAATGGAAACTTTTAATTGAAAAAGCAGCTGCAAAGGCTTTTTGCAGACCAGTGAAGTGATGTTACAAAGCCTTTACACATTGCGTATGTGTACCACCAACTTCCTGCAACAGCAAGAAGTGTTTGATGAGGAAGACACAGTAGCATAGTACAAAAATCTCACCAAAAACTCTTATTCTGCTATATTTTAGACTAACCCATTACGTTCATTTGTTACCAAAATTCTGGTCAAAAAAAAGAATACTTTTTGTATCTTGAAATGTTTGATTCTTAAGCATTCTGTTTGTGTCCTCCTTCCTCAGTAAGTAGGACAAGCTCAGAGGTTCAAGCTGCACAGGACTTGACAATACAAAGAATCCTTCCAACTTTCAACAGCCCACAGAGCTGAACCTGTCCTTTACCTTCCCCTGATGCTGAAGTACACCAAGCTCTATTTAGTGTTGCTCCAAGCAAGATCCTAAAAATATTGAATTCTTTTCTGCAGTGGGGGAATCATAAGGATCCAGTGTTACTTTTTAGAACAGTTTTGCCTTCTCCTCCCCTACACTGCTGCATTGCACTTGGCCCTTCACCTCCGAAATTATTTTATATCCTTTTGATCCCGTTTAAATTATTTTATTATAACCTGAATTATTTTGGAACCTTTCAGACTGAGAAGGAAAATGAGCATAAAGCTGTATTAGGATTTCAGAGACGAGCAAGATCAACTCAAACAATTCAGTAAGTCTGGAGATGAATCATAAAGTATGGCCAATAGCTGCAGGGTTAAACCACTGCACTTCAATAACAAACTGAATGTTTAGTATCCTCTTTAAGCTGCAATTTCTGCTGTACACTCTCCCCACAGCAGCATCACCCAGCTGAGAGGAATTTAATTCCAAACCTGCATCATCCATGTGCCAGAGGGACAGGAGCTCTTGTCTCATGAACTGGACACTCCCTCTTCTCTCACTGTGCTGTTTGAGCTTAGAGGACAGGACACAACTCCTGGTCTTAGTCTAACCCTTAAGGAACTCAATATCAGTTTTGTATTATCAAAAACAGGATGGGATTAAAATGTGTGCTCAAGTGAGTCCTTCCTCTAGCAAAACATCCAGTTACAGAAAGAGGATGAAAAGCTACTTGAATTAGAGTTTGACACAGATATGTAACATAAAACTATGTAAGCAGCTTTGAAACAGAACCAAAATTCAGATTTTCCGCCCTACCAATCAAATGTCTTAACCCAGGTGACAATCTCCCTGCTTGCTTTCTTGCTGTGCCTTATTAAAAGTGAAAGAAATTTAACAGGAAGGGAGGAGACAAGTGTCAACAGTCTCTGGAAACTTGTAGCCTTGTGGCTATGATACTGTTTTGTGAGGTGAAAAATGTTGGGTTTCAAGGTTTCCAGATGAGAAATGGCAGCTACACTTCCCAAAGTGTCTCACAGGATACACCCCACTTCACTGCTTTAGTTCAAATCAGTTTTTAGAACTGTGAACTCAGCATGGAAGGTACACTCTGCCTGCTAGTTACATGCATGAACAGGGAAATTACAGGATGTGGGGTAATGGTTTTAAACTATCAGAAGGTAGATTTACACTAGACATAAAGGATAATTTTTTAACAATGAGGTGCAGACTGCCCAGAGAAGCTGTGGCTGCTCCATCCAGGAAAACATTCAAGGTCAGATTGGACAGGGTCCTGAGCAATCTGATCCAGTTAGGGATGTCCTTGTTCATTGCAGGGGGGCTGGACTAGATGACCTTTAAAGCTCCCTTCCCACCCAAACTGTCCAGATTCTGCGATAAGCCACCAGCACCAGGCTCAGCGAGCAATCCCTGGGCTGCTGGTGGCTGCAGGTCTTGTGCACAGCTGAATTCTGAGACACAAGGAGCTGTGCACTCCTGCCAGGCTTGGGAGAGTTCAGTGCTGCAGTGCTGGACCTGCCCAGCTTACTGCCATCTCCAGATCCAGCCCGTGCTCCTTAGAGCCTGGAAGAGACTCCAAAGGGAAATGTTGGGATGTTCAGCACAGGCATTTTGAACAAGAGCTAGGAACTGTGTGACAGGCAAATATTCCACACTGACAGCAAACAGACGTAAAAACGACAAGTGCAGTGGCAGGTTCTTAGTGCCAACACACTGTATTAAGGAAATCCCTCTCACCAGATTCCAGCCCTTCTCTTTTCCTCTAAGATTTAGACCCAAAACCCTTACCATTCAGTAGAAGGTATATTACCCCAACTAACCGGCCTTAAAACAATAACACTGACACAAGAAGATATATTCGAAAATTGGGAGCTCAGGATCTTACTACACTGTAGTAAAAATTAACAATAAAACTCCCTTTTAGATTAAAAGTTTTTAAAATTATGTTTTCTGCTATCACATGCAGTATACAAGAAGGTAAATGTGTTTTACTACTATTAAAAATGACTGGACTGCATTCGGTTCTTATTTGTCTAGGTGTAAATTTGGAACAACTCCACAGGCTTGAACTAAAACAGATGATTTACAGTGAGTTGAAACAGAGCACGTGTCAATTTTAGGGTTCATTTAGGAACGCAGCTGGAGAACAGCGTCTGGGAGCTTTGAGTGAAGTTGAACACAAACCATTTCACAAGTTCCTCAAATGAACCTGAACAAACTATCAGCATTTTCAAATAACTTTTATTGCTGCGGCCTTTTGATTTTGAACACAAACCAGCTTTTTTCTTCTCCCCTATTCAATCACACATGGCAGCAGATTAAAATATTTTCCTGGTTGATTGTATTATGCTTTGCATCTGGGAACTGGGTTTTAATACTTTCAGATATGTTTGCTATTTGATGTTTCTGAATTAATTGGGTTGTTAAGATAATGAATGAGCCGATGACCAGAACTGCCACTAGAAAATTGACCCTTTTTTTTCTGGAAGGCACACTGATATGCAACAGGTAATGGTGGTTGGTTTGTTTGTACTTCAGTCTCTAGCAGTCTTAACTACAGTGCTATGGTAGAACTATGCTGCAGAGAAGCAATTTGAAAATCTGCCCATCTTTACAGTCTTCAAATATTGGTCTGGTATAAGTTGACATAGCAAAATCTGCTGGAACAGCAATGGGGGCACGTTCACCAGAGCAGCATTTTACAGTAACAAACACGGTTTCTGCTTATTTGCCTGAAGTTACGAAAGGCCAGGGCAGGGTTTGGGCTCAGTCCCAGGCCAATGTCCCTGAGTGGTACCACTGTAGTTGCCACACAACTTTGCAGTGGCACAGCAAGTGCCCTTTGCAGCCCAGCTGGGATTGGGAAAATGGAACCTTACCTGCGGTGTCGTACAGGTTCAGGGTGACCTCCTTCTTCCCCACCGTCACACTCGTCGTGTACTTCTCAAAAACAGAGGGCGCGTATTTCTGCAAAGGGAGGAGAACGATCTCGATGATCGCAGAGGCCTTTTCCACCCCAATGGGCTCTGTGATTGTGCGAAGAGGTGCTGGCGGGGCCCAAGCGCTGAGGCCAGCCCCGCCTGCGGCCCCCAGCCCCGCAGCCCCTCACCTCGGGGAAGGAGCCCTTGGCGTACACCATCAGCAGCGACGTCTTCCCGCAGCCTCCGTCGCCCACGATCACCACCTTCACCTCCTTTCTGCCCGACGGGGCGGCCGGGCGGCCGCGGAGCTGCTCCGCCGCGCCCTCAGGCACGGCCCCGTTGGCCGCTTCCATGGAGCGGGAGCGCAGCGGGAGCGGAGCGGAGCGGGCCCGCTGAGGGCGCAGCGCGGCCGGGACGGGGCTCCGCTCCCCCTCAGCGCCCGGGGCGGGCAGAGCCACCCGCGCCCCGCCGGGGATTGGCCGCGCCGCGGCCGCCGCCGCCTCAGGTGCCGCAGGGCCCCGCCCGGGCTCCCCGGGACACTGGGGGAGCCTCTCCCGGAGATCGAGCCCCGCCGCCGGGCCGGGGCTGCCCTCAGCTGCGGCTGCTCGGGATCATGGCGGGAAGGCCCCTCAGAGCCGCCGCGGGAGCGCTCAGACGCCCCTCAGAGCCCCTCAGCGCCCCTCAGAGCCCCTCAGCGCCGCGTCCCCTCAGAGCCCCACAACGCCCCTCAGCGCCCCTCAGAGCCCCTCAGCGCCCCTCAGCTCCCCTCAGAGCCCCTCAGAGCCCCTCAGCTCCCCTCAGAGCCCCTCAGCCCCGCCCCTCAGAGCCCCTCAGCACCGCGTCCCCCTCAGACCCGCCGGGGCTGCTCCTCCCGCCCGTCCTCCCGGGAGCCCTCGAGGCTCCATCCCTCGGGACTATCGAGCCCTGTCGCCTTTGCCCTTCCACCCGCATCCCCATTTATTTATTCCCGTTGCATTTGTTCCCACCGGGAGCCCCTCCAGCGCCGCGCTGGGTCCCGCCAAGCCGGCAGCGCTGAGGGAACGCTCCGGTTCAGCGGCGATGTCTGTCCAGCCCCGAAGGCCGAGCGGTGCCAGCCCGGTGAGGGCAGGCAGACACCCCCGAGGCACCCCGGCAAGGCACTGGCAGCGATTCACTGCTTGTTTTCTACTGATTTATTGCTCGAGTAAAACCGAGAGCTCTGCTCATCGTCTGCACATCACCGAAGGTGAGCTGCGATGAATACAACTGGAATTTCACATTTTAATTGCGGAGATGTGGTGGCCCCAGGCTTCCACAGGGTGTTTTTTGGTACAGTGGAACACAGGGGTTACAACAGCTGGGTGTGTTTGGCTCTGTAAGGAGATCACAACTGCTGGATTGTGTTTGGCTCCATGTACAGGTCAGGGCAGTGACACTGAGATTTGGACAAACCTGCTCAGGTGCCAATCTACCACCATTCAGCATTTTTAAAAAGTGTTTCTGTCCTGGCAGGAATTAATTCTATCTTAAGGAAGTTTGTTTTTAAGAAATAAAAATTTCCTCTGTTTTTTTTTTTAAATACCACTTGTGGGAATAGCAACAAACAAGGACATACTCGGGTGTAGCAAGATAGTTTAATTCAACTGAGAAAAAAACCTCAAACCACAATTCGAGCAGGGCTTTGCATTTTCCCCTGCACGGTTGTGTCACTAGATGGCCTTCCAGACCCAATACAAACACCACTGCACTCGGGCAAGGAGGATCCTGCTTTGTGCTCAGGGCAAACAAAAAGCTAGAAAAGGATATTTCTGCAATAGAGAAGAAGAAGGACCTGTAATACCCAACAAAGTGGCATATAATTCAAATTATAACAATAAAAAAGCACTCCAAATCACACCTATTTAAAATTCACCATTTTACTGAGGGAAAGATTAATGCAAGCACATAGAAGCTGTCAAAAAATGGTTTAAAAGCCATAGTCTTATAAATCATATCTGGAACACAGGAAAACCCATCAGCTGCTGTCCACTGTAATGGCTGAGGGCATTCCAATGGCACAGGAGTGGATGGGCCAGGAAAGGATTTGTTTTATCCTGAAATTATTTATTTGGGCCTGGCTCAAAACCAGCATCACACTGTGTATGATACAATCAGCAGGTAGAGTTAGCAGTCTTTCTGTAACTGAGGAATTCAGGGTTTTTTTCAAGTCAGTTATTGCCATAAAAGGGGCATTTGGGGAATAAAAGTATTTTGTGGTTTGTTATTAATTTGTGGGGTTTGCTTTTTGTTTTTGGGTTTTTTTCCCAAGTCGCACAAAACAATCTTTACATTTCTCACAGTTTTGTCTCCTTTTGCTATTTATACTTATGGAAAATTTTAGATTTGTACACCATTAGATTTGGGATTAGACAATATAAAATGAGTAGATTATAAATGAACTGTAAACACTCCAAAGACTGTTTTGAAGTAATGGATGTTCTACTTGTAATGAGTCAACTTAGTATGGATGAAATATAAGATTTCAGTGTCTCAGGTACTTAATTTTAATTAATAGTATGCAGTGCTTTGGGCATATTATTTGGTTTTGGGCAAAAACTGAGCCTATTTTGCTGACTCCAAAAAAAGCAAAATCTAAAATAGAATTGTGCCACTGATTTAATTGGAAGAAGATTCAACCCTCTATTAGTGAAATTCAAATCTAATCATTACTAATTGCAAGTGTCCTTCTCTTGTTCAGTTTTGGCCTGTATATTGATTTTGGCACAAGTTCTTTCATCAAAAGCTTACACATCTGCAGCTCAGGGGTCAATGTGTATGTGGAGATTCTCAGTGAGCATAACAAAACCCCACAGAGCTTTAGTGGGGTATGGAAAATATCCGTGCTCCAATCTTGGTACCAATTTGTTGCTTCATGATTGCCAAGGGAAAAAACAGGAAGGAGCAAAATGTTAGCGTACTACTTAGGAAAACTGCTGGGAGTTCATGATTTTTAAAAGATGCTTTAACACTCTGGATGGTATTGATGGGTAATTCAGGT
This sequence comes from Entomyzon cyanotis, assembly GCA_024500445.1. NCBI lineage: Eukaryota > Metazoa > Chordata > Aves > Passeriformes > Meliphagidae > Entomyzon > Entomyzon cyanotis. Next base: position 2,964,321 of record JAKEPQ010000852.1, read on the forward strand.
TAGTAATGAAAACACCCAAAAAAGACCCATGGGTTAGGTTCAATATTGTTTGAACACAACATCTGCTGCATATTCATATTGTTAGTTTATTTGGTAATACAAACTGGATGAGAATGGGGACCTGTTCTTCCTTGTTTTCTTCAGAACTACATTTTTGAAATACACTGAATTGTTTTCTTCATACATAGGCCCCAGTGTACAAAGACTTTAACATAACAACAAGTAACCCCATTTATGTCCAAGGAAATATTCATAAACTTACTTAAGAAAGTGCATAACAAGACAGAGCCTTAAATATTTATTTTTTTACATTACCAGTGACATTAATTATTTATGTTTTCAGCTATGAATTCCCACTACTGCGTGTATGGAGCAAGAGCAATGCCTTGAAAAATTTACAATAGGAAAGACAGAGCCTAAAGAATGAGATTTACCAAGTAAGTCAAGTGAATCTCTGATAAATTTCAGATGTTGCACAAGGCCAACAACTGTTTGTCCTGTGCACACAGACTCTTATCAAGAGAGTCTCTGCCCCATGGAATTTAATATGGACAGGGCACAGAAGGAAGGGGGAATTACAATGTGGGAGAGCTGAACTGTCCCTCCACACAGCACAAAGTTCTGGTGACAGAATCAGTGTAAGAGGAAAAGCCTATGACAAAGTAGGTGTATACTCAAGGTGATTCATCTTGTTTACAGAACAAATGTACTAAATGGTTTTTCAGTTGTGCTTTTGCTCGCAGTGCTAACACTGCTTTGACCCTCATTAGACCCTCCACACAATTTCCAAAATCAAGGCTCCCCAGTGTCCTTGACTTTCAGCTGCTTCTCAGACTCCATTTCTGTAGTGTTTCTCGCTGTTCCTCTTGCACATGCAGAGCTCAACCATCTGGTCCTCATGGCCTGATATTTTACACACACACCCCCACCCTGAAAAATCCCTTGGGCCACATGATTCACCATCTATTCAAACCTTGCCATGTGCCTGTTTTTTTGTGTAGTAGCTCCTACTGATGTAAATCCCTTGTTCCATAAGGGCTCTCAATTGCCTTTTTCACTGAAGGCAAGGTGGCTGTGACACCTGCCAGTTTCTAAGACGTTTAACCCAACCTAAAATGTTATTATATTCTTGTTTGGCTGAGTAGGAACCATATTTTTTTCCCAGTGGGAAGTGCTGCCAGAAAGGCATTAACTTTCTAGACTATTAAGTAATATGGAAAAATTATATTTCAATAAGAAAATTTCCTTTCTGCCTTTTCATGCCTTAGAAATAGTTCCTGTTTCACTTGGCTCAAGTAGCCCAAGCACTAAATCAGTGCAGAAATCTTTGGATAAAAACTTTGTAAAATTTGTCCCAGTGCTACCACAGAGTTCAGAGGGCTGGGAAAGAAAACAGGACAAGGGTCTGCAACAGGAGGTGTGAGACAAATTAAGACACACAACTCAGCAAAATCAGGCAGAGAATACTCAGGCACTTTGATGTAGTTTGGACAAACTTTATTCATAAACCACACACTGGCAACTACATAGTGAGCAGCTATTTATAGGGAATGCAAACTGTTTCTTGAGTTGTTTTCTCTGGTATTCTTTAAATCAGGGGTACCAACCATGTGGGCCAAATATGGACTGTCTGATACATGCATGGCAAATGTGCTGTTTTAAATGTCACCTTTCATTAAAAACTGAGTTCTTGGCTTTGCAGTTGTGGGGGGAAACCACCCCATTTTATAAACCTGAAGTAAATCAATGTGGTAACATCACAGCCTGATACAGTAGGTGCTTAAAGGCAGTTTCAAGTTTATGTTGCTAACTGAAGTGTGAACTCTCAAGCCAAATTCTGTTGTGAAAAATGGGTAACACAAGGTTAGAATCATCCTATGCTTTTCTGGAACATCAAACACAATGAGTGATCTCTGAAAAGCATGGAATGAACAGGCGAGTGTCTGCCAACACCTCCATAGCTCTGCTCCCACAGATCTGGGGGATGTGTGTCTCCCAGATGTGCTGGCACAGCTTCCCTAAGCCATGGGCAGGAATTTATCACCACAGGCTGGCAGAACTGTTGCAGTGATGCTGGATCTCATCCCCAGCCTCTGTGCTGGGAAGGGAATCTGGAGGTTTGGCAGAGAGAGGGGTTGAGAATGCCTTTTTTCAGGTGGAGCGGTACTTTTTTTGTGAGGCTGCAGAGAACATCAAGTTCAAGTGAACCCAGGTTGGCTTCCCAGATATACTCTTCACTATGTGAGTTACAGTGCAGCCTGAACAAGTGTGTGTTTTACAGAATCATGAGTCAGGCTTTGGTCAACACCTCATGCCTATACTCTTGCACTTGCCCCAGACAGGAAGCTCTCAAACCTTTTGGACAAGGATGTGGGGAAACTGGAAATATTCATGGGGGACAATAGAAGATGGCAAAGTAGGCTATAAGAGAATGGACTGTGGATGAAATAGGGGCAAGTTTTTGCTGAGTAATGCATAGCACTGACATTAAAGGACAGTTAACGTGAAGTTTGCATCCTCCTCTCTGATATCTGTGCAAACTTCCCACAGGAAGGCAGCACTGACAGACTGAAGGGATGATAACATCCTCTTTTCATGTGGGGCACACCACAATTTCTGCCTGCTTTTTGTAGAGTGCTGATTGTATGGGGAGAGCTAAGCAGTAAGCGCTTGCTCTGTCATTGTCTGGCTGGCAAGATGCTCATTCATAGAGGTGGAAGTTTGGCAGGAGCCAGAGGAGCTTGTGGTTTGTCAGAGCATGGTCAGGCAAAGGACAGGCCCAGACTGAGTTTCTCTCAGACCTGAGAGCAGCCATAACACATCCAGAACAAACCCTGCACAGGAACAGCAACACTCAGAGCGGGTTAATTAATAACTTGAGGCACTGGAAATAAACCCAGCTTGTAATTGAGTGATGTTTGCTTTAGAGCTGTGATTCTTGGCCTGTGCCTGGTTTGTGGGAGCTGGATGGGTTGACAGTGCAGAGTGGCCTGGCTGGATGTCCTTCCTGAGAGTCACCAAAGCGGGTGAGGAAGGTGTTCAAGCAGTGGTGTAGGGTGGTGAGGGCAGGAACAGGGAGCAGCAAGCTGACAGTGCTGGGTCTGGCACACTGCCCTGCCCTGCTCCACACCTCTGTCCTTGATGGCACATTTCCTGTGCATTTCTCCCTTCCTACACACGTCTCACCCTTCCTGAATCTCCTCATAACAACAGGCATATTGTCAAGTTCCCAGTTGCTTACTGGGATTAACATAGTAGCTCTGGTTTCTTAAGGCAGGGAGATTGCCTGTTCAAAACTGTTTTAATTAAACTTACATCTCTCATAAGGCTAAAAATGCCCCTGTGTGAATGGCAGCTGAATCTGCTTGTAAAATGTCAGTGCCCCAAGACCTTTAATGGTCTTGGGAGACTAACTATAGCATAGACAGTGTCTGTTCAAAGACAAGGGCTCCATGCAAATGGAAAAAGGAAGCAAATACAGTATCCCCCAAGTCAGGTATCTTAGGCAAAAATTTCCTAAGTACAGAACACATCTGGCTGCATATTTGTCGAGTGTTTTATTGGCTTGAACTACACCCACAGCACCCACAGCAAATCCTTCCCACTGTAGATCTGAGTGGGCACCTCCATTTTCCTTTTAGGACTCACTTTTGGACCTGGGAAAAAGTGTTCTCAGTCAAAAGGCCTCCAAGCAAGCCTGGGCTGGTCACAGAGAAGCAACAGCTGCACAAACTTAAATTCCTCTCCCCACCCTGCTGTACAAGCCGTGCCCCTCAGTCCTGTGCCTGGAGGAGCCAGAGAGAGGAATGTCCAGCTTTCCTGCTTCCCTGCCAGCTCCACTGGCATTTCCTATTCCGCAGCCAATTGCATGTTCGGTGCTGACACCACAAAGTGCTTTTTCATGTGGGCAGCGGAGTGGTGGTGGATCTGAGAATCCCTTTTGGTCAGAACCCCCTTGCAGATGTTTGTGACACTTTTTTACTCCCCTTTTCACAACACGTCAGGCGCTTGTGATAATTTGCTGCCACAGGAACCACTTCCAGTACGCTGTGAGGCCTTCCGGACTGCTGGCAGGCACTGCACAGGGAAAGGGAAAGACAACGTGCAGGGGAAGGTGTCAGGAAGCAAACAAAACCCTGTCCTACATCAGCAGCTCCCAGGAGAGAGACAGGGAGAAATGCAGCAAAGTCTGGGTGGATTTAGTGGGAAGTAACTTCAGATAGAAACTAGCAATGGCCTGCCCTCTTGAAGGTTAAAATAACTAAAATATCTGGAAAAGGTATTTTAATTTAAAACTTACCTTAAAAAAAAAAAAGCTAAAGAAAGTTCAAAAATAAATCAGAAAGTAGACAAAGATAAGAACAGGGCCTGTAGGAATCAAGTCTGAACAAAAGACATGGGCTATGAAAGGAGAAAACCCCAAATGGCAGGGGTTGAAATGTAAAACCCACAGTTCACTGTGAAACATGAAGGATGCTGCTGTGCTGCTGTATTCCACACCTCCTCTTCCTGAGTGTAGCTGTCTCCACAAGGTGAAGGACAGTAATGAATCAAGCTCCTTCCCTCTTCCTGTGTTTTCTATTCAATTATTCGCAGGCTGTGCAAGTTCTGCTTTATTTCCCCTCACCATATGCCACACTCTCCTCCTGGTTTGGTTTTTTTTTTTAATTCTGAACTGTGCCTTTGGCCTCTCTCCCATTCCTTTCTCCTCGGAGTGTGCCCCCTGCTCTGCCAGGATCTGCTGTCTTTGTAACCTCTGCTGTGCACATATGCTGGCTCTCCCCTCCCCTCCTGCCACCCCCTGCTCCACCGAGTGTCCCTTCTCCTCGCTCCAGCGTTTTTGCCAGCGGCTCTATGAGCCGGCCAGGAAGGGAACGATTTTGCCACGGCCACTGCTCCCGTTTCCATGCTGCTGGCTCCTCTCCAGCGATCAAGGGGAACCAGCGCTGCTCCCCTCGTACAGCACAGGCAGAGACAGCCCTGCAGCTGCTTAGCAACTGGGAGCTGCTGTAGTGCAGCAGCACAGGGAGCCCGTGGATGGCACAGCCTTCACTGATCCGGCGCCTTCGGGCCCGCTCGGCTGCAACCCAGGGCTCGGGGGACCAGCTGGGGCACTCCCCACTGTCCTGTCAGACAATAAATCAAGATGCAAATCCTTAACTGCGGGATTGAGAGCAATGGTGGCAATGTCAAGGGCAAAACAAAGTCTGGGTCTCATGTCACATCGCGCCAGTGGGAAGACACTGCTCTGATTTGTAAGCTGAACTCATTCCATTTGATCTTTGTCATCGGTTTCTGGCTGCAACGTTTTATACTCCATCACTTATAATCAGATTGTTCCTTGTATGTGCTGCATGTGTTAAAAAGGCTCCTAGGTCCCCAGCTACCATCGCATCCAGACTGTTTAATGAAGTGTCCAGAGACACGAGTAATTGAATGCATAAATATCCTTTTAGATTACTTATTTGTATCTTCATTTCCTTTTGATGCAAGCTTTGTAAGTGCCCGGCGTCTTTAAATGGTACATTCTTTTCATTATTTTTCTTTTATTTTTGTAAGTCTGTACTGTTCAGGGGCCATGAAGCACTGAACTGTTTTGTAATTTCATGGCTTTAAAATGCTGATTAGAATTGCCAACCGTCTTGATTTATTTCATGATTTTTATAAGCTTGAAAGCATTCTAAAAAAGAACCAGTTCTACATCCTGATGGGATCACAGCATTTCAATGGCAGCTGCATTTCAATAGGCAAGAAGCAACACAAAACATTCTGCAAGTCAGGTGTTGAAACAGCTTCTTTATTCCTTTATAGCTCAAGAAAGATTAGATCTCTGAAAGCACTCACTCCCTACCTTACAGAGGTGGCTTTGTCATAATACTAGCAGAAATAATATGATCACATACAGTTTAAAAAGTAACAAAAAAAGGACCCCTCAGCTCTGGCAAATATCCAACATATCCATCAAAAATTGTCTGGATCTTAAACACAGTAAATGTTTGTTCCACTGTTGGGTGTCACCATGCATCTCTGCACCACAGCAGCCAAACAACACAGCCTAGTGATTCCCTGTCATTGTTCAAGGCTCACATCCCATGCATCCTCAGAACATGCTGGGACCCAGGTGAAATCTGTCAGCAGGTTGCTTATTTTGGCTGACAATTCCCTAGACAGATCATCTGCTGTTCTTAGGGAGGAATGAAAAATTTCATGGCAAGAAAATCTGAACAGGCAAATACCCTGTCCATATTCCTACTCAACATTCCTTTGATATTCTTAGCCTAGATTCCTAAAAATAAAACTGTCTAATGCGACTGTGTTGTTCTGTGTAATTTTCCCCCTCCTTCCTCCAATCTGAATCAAATTTGGCAGGGGGAAGAAGTCCCAAATGCATTTAGGTCTTGAATGAACAGCTGGTTAGAAAGCATGCAGTGAGGCATCACCTCTAAAAAACCCCATCTAACAGGAAGGTCTCAAAATGTACTTTGTAACCACCCGGCCCCAGACCTCTCATCTTTCTCTTACCGGTCCTGCAACCACCTGTTTTGAGCTCTGCATTATTTACTGGCTACATAATAGACACGAGGGCAGGCAAATGTTGCACTGTGCCTCTGGCTCCCTTCCAGCTCCAAAGGCTTTCTTCCCATGAAACTGGGGTGTGGCAAGGGATGGTGTGGAACCAGACCTCCTCCTGACACAATATTGACACTGCTGAGGTGTGTGTACACACACCCCGAACCAGGAAACACCCACAGTACAGATAGGTTGTTTATCTGGAAGAAAATATAAAATCGTGACCAACCAAGTTCATAGGTGACACTCAGCAGTATCAGGAGGGAGTATTAAATAAAAATAGTAATTTAAAAAGGCCATTGCAAGCAACAACACTGTTTGAGGGTTTTCAAGAGGATCAGAGTAAAGCCATATATGCAGAACAAAGAGCAGAATCCTACAGGGTTGTCATCCTGAGCAGGAGCAGATCTGAGAGTATTTTAGCAGCCCGGCTGGGAAAGCAGCTGAACATGGGCTGGTGTAATCCCTAGATGCCTGACAGACACATCTGAGCCAGGAGGGCTGTTGGCTCGGGCATGGTCACTGCCGATGGCTCTGTCCCCTTCTGCCCAGATCAAAATGGTGACAAACTGGAGCAGGAACAATTACAGGATTAGTAAAGATGGACCCGAGGGGGAGCTCTGCAGCCTGCAATGGAGTGTTTAAATGCTCAGCCTGCACACAGCTACGCAGGGACAGAAATCTGGTCATGGAGCATTCCTCTGCCAAGGAGACTGAGGGACAGAGACAGCCAGAAACTGAAAGCAGAAACTAGACAGGTTTAAAAAGGTACTTTGATTTCTAGTCTGTCAGGTAGATTTTGATGGATACAATTTACTCTTATTTTACTCCCTTTCACAGCCCATTTGAAAATTAAAATCTGATCTTTATCTAAGATGCAGCTATGCTGCAGTCGAATTCTTTCAAATGAGAAAAAGCAAAAAATTCACAAAAATCCAGAGACCTGCATAATGCAGGAAGTTGAACCAGATGAACCTGGGTCTCTTTTGTCTTTTATAATCTATTAATCTAGTTTCCTTGCACAAGCAGTGGATTGTGATTTGGAAGCCTTCAACATAAAGGATTCTGTGTACAAGGCAGTCTAAAACAAAATGTTGTAAACAGTCAGGATCATTGTTTGGCAGAACAGCTGCATATTTTTTATTTCACTTTGCCTCTCAATCTAATTTGCTCTTGTTGCAACACTTTGCCAAAGAAATTAAATCACTTCTTATTGATAACAGACAGTGATAAAATTAGCATAAGAGTTTTCCACTCAACAATGCCGGGGAGGGACGCTGTGGGCATGAACAAACCCCTTTGCTTCAAGAATGTGCACAGAGTCACCACAAGCTGTTCAGAGGGAAAAAAAAAATCTTTTTTTTTTCCCTTCTCCCTGAAAGATCTCTTTATCTAAAGAGTCTCACGCAGCAAACCAGGGTCAATCTAACTCAAGTATGAAAGTCTGGTTTGACCTTTCTGGGAGTTAAACATGCTGTACCAGAACATTTCGCTTTTCAGACACGAGGTTCAGCCATGAAACCACCCACTCTGAGAGCACAACCGGTCTCAACTGCCTTGGCGACTTTTAAACTACACTGAACATTATAGTCATTCAGAAACTCTAAAAAACGGAAAGAAATTTTCAGCTCAGACTTACAAAAACAACTTCCAGAAGTGCTGAGGACCCACACAACTCACTGGGGCGGCACGGCAGGCTTGCTGTCCAGCGCCTGCTGCCCCAGCAATTTCTGGCCCTGGTTTGCACGTACGCAGCGCCAGGCACACGCGTTAGGACCTCTCTCAGCTGGAGTACTTCATGGATTCTACCACCGGGAACAGCCGTCCTGGACAATGATTAATCGCAGACAAAGATCAGAGTCCTGGAAAAATATGCAGAGAGATGCAAGTACAGACAAAGCTGTCTAAGCTCCCACAGTATTATGGTCTGGCTGTGTCGCTTCAAAGCTGCGTCAGGCAGAGCTGGTTTGCTTCAGGGTTGAACAGATCAACGTTACGGTTTAAATGCTGGTATTAATAACAGCCAAATATATATTTAAACATAAATCTTAAATCCCAGGAAAGTTAATAGCCCGATGCTGTTTAAATATGCCTTTTTTAGTCGCTTCACGTGCTGACTTAACTCATTACGATGCAAGCTGCAGAAACGTTTTCACTACAGTTCAAAAACCCCAGCAAACACGAGCCCAGCTCTGCGCCGTACTTTGATCTACACGTCGCCTGTTTCGGCCATTTCCAGGAAGCTGAAATGCTTTTCACTTCTATTGAGAGATACCAGAGGAGCATTTTAATGGTGTTCAGCTAAGAACAACGTCACCGTTCCTTCCGATTTTGCCAGCAGACGGTCACTGAAAGCCACCGTGGCCCGGGCCGGGTGCTCAGCGCTGGCTCCAGGCCGGGCAGGGACCGAGCGGCCGCCCCGGCCCCGGAGCCCCCGACAGGGCTCACAGCGCTGCAAAGCCAGCGTGGCACTGCGGAAACGCTTTGGTTTTGTTGTTGGTTTGTTTGGTTTTTCCCCCTCCATGGAAACGTGTTCTGTTTTGTGCGGACGGTTTGTCGCTTGTTCTCGACATAGAGCCTGACCCGGTGAGGAGCGAGGGGGGGAGCGAGGAATGGAGCGATGAGCGCAGTCGTTGCGAAAGGCGCGGGCTGCGGTGCTTCCTTCGCGGCAGCACCCTGCTCCCTCGCAGGGAAACAGCCCTGAGCCTCGGCACATACCACAGCACAGGTTGTACAAACCCACGGAGCGGCTGGTTCTGAGCCGCAGGAACTGCGGGCAGGGCGCACCCTGCCCGGCACATGCCGCTCCCGCAGGCAGCTTCTGCCAAGCAGCCACTTACCTTCTCCCTCCCTCAGGGTCCGCAGGACGGTCCTGCTCTAGCCTTACCAGGGAGGCCACCTCTCTAAGTGTTTGGTTTTCCTCCCTGTCCTGCCCTCTGAAGTGGTTGCTCAAGCCAGGCTTTCCTGGCTCACCTACTCTGGGTCTGCAGTGAGCACAAGCTGCAACTCCCCGCAGAGCACAGCGAGGCTTGTGAAGCTCCGAGATAACCCCTAGCCTCCACCCAAAGCGAGCTGCAGCAGAATCTGCTCGAGGGAAAAAAAACCACCGAAAAAAACCAAACCACCAGGAGGAAAAAAAAAAAAAAAAAAAGGAAAAAAAGAAAAAAGACGGCACATGTAACACCTCGTCGGGCCATGGCGGCTCCACTGCAGCGCAGCACCGGCTCCGCGCCAGCCCTGCCCGCGCGGGCCCGGGGAACTCAGCGCTGCAGGCCGGAGGAGGCAGGGCAGCGCTGCCCCGGCTGGGCGATGGCGGAGGGGGGAACAGCCCAGGAGAGGCAGAGAAGGAAAACAACAAAGAGCCATGTGACGAGGAGCGGCGGCCGCGCTCCCCCCGGCGCACCCGCTCCGGGCGGGGAGGTGGCGGCGCCGCCCGGCCCCTCCCGCGGCCAGCGCTGCTGGTTCCCCCAGTCCCCCACACTGCCCGGGCTTTAATTTTTTTGTGCATTTTATTTTTTCTCTTGTGTGTGTGTGGGGAAGGGGGAGGGTGGCGTGTTGTTTGTTCCTCTTTTTTCCCCTCTCCATTAGGCGACTTCCAAAGCTTGGTGTTTATAAGCGAGCGGGAGGCTGCGGCGGGGGAAGGGCGGTGTTATTTATAGCAGCCAGGGCTGCGCCGGCATTATCCGAACTGCCTTTGTCCTCCCGGCCGGCCGCCCCCCCCCGCCCGGCCCGGCTGGAGCGCCGCCAGCCCCGCTGCCGCAGGGCGCTCCCGCCATGTTGTGCGCGGGCAGAAAGAGCCGCCGCTCCCTGCACGGCTTCGCCCTTCCACAGCCCCTCACAAAGCGCTGGGGGAAGGGGGGGGGGCGGGAAAGGGGACAGAAAGATAAAAACCCCAGAAAACAAGCCACCCCAAACCCGCCATTTCCCTACAGCGCCCGAGACGCGGAGCGCTGGGAGGCAGTGGGGGAGAGCCCGCCGTGCCACCGCCCAGCGCTGAGGAGAACGCGGCGCCGAAGGGAAGGAGAAGCCATGATGGCGGCTGCCCTCACACAACACGGAGCGCCACCGGGAGCGCCTTGCCCGCTGCCGGCCGCCCCTCCCGCCGCCCGGGACACGGTGCTACCGCAGCCTTTCACATAATAAACCCACCAGAATTCGGCGGGGAGGCCATTTCGTGGGCTGGGTGGCGGCACTAAAGCACAACTGTGAATATCAACTGCGTCACGGCTCTCCATCTCTAACACTCAGGCTGCAAAGGGTCCCTCATTTGGAAGGAAACTCCCTCATTTTGGATATACTTCCAGATCTCCTCTTTCCCCCCCTCTCTCCAAATCAATGCCTCTCGGTATGAAGGATTTTACAGTGCTTCCTAGGGAGATATCCGCCATTAAGACTCATCGTCGTGAAAAACACCCCCCCCCATTTTGTTGCCTGTTTTTTGTCGAGCTTCTGTAATTAGACGGATAAAACATGTAAGGGATCCCTACCACCACCACCACCACCGCCTTCTCGCCTTTTTTAACATCAACCTCACAAACATCTTCCTGTTCACAGGCAGATTTTTTTTTTTTTTGGTGCTTTCAATTTAACAGCCACGTAACGCCTGCAGTGGATTCACAGCGTCTCTCCGCACAAAAAAAACCCCCCAAAACAAAAAAAAACCCAACCACCCAGGGCTGAGGACGACCAAGAGCTTTGTGCAGAAAGAGAAATCAAATCCCTCCCTGAAAAGAGACGTTTGAGAGGCACTGTTAGATGTTTCTGAGGAGAAGGAGATCGCCACCGCTTTCAGACGACCATTGGGATCTTTCCACCCAGGACAATACCATTAGCTACAGGCCTGGGCTATTTGTTCCTCTGCAAGGGCAAAAGGGTTTACTTACCCGCACACCATAGTTGAATGCCGCTCTGAAGGTGAAGTTGTTACTCTTTTTTAAAATAATAGCTATAAATATATATATAATCTGTATCACCACTTGTCTCGTAAGTTTGCAAGCCAAAGCGGATCTTGTTAAGATAAGTTACGGATCTTTGTATGGCAGTGGTCTAGCATCAAAAAAAGGAAAAAAAAAGGGGGGGGAAAGCTATAGAAAAAGTCCGGCTATGTTGACTGACCGTACACAGGCGAGAACTCCTGCTCGAGGCTTAAATCTACCTTCCTGTGGCAGATTTACTCTGTACATAAAAAGGACGTTCTCAGTGTTTTTCCACAGAGCAAGCAGACACTAAAAATATTCTCAATAGTTTTAGGCTGCACATGTCAGTGTAAAAACACCTTGTTAACATTTACTGGTTCTAAACAGCTTTTAAGCATATCTTAGCCAAATAGATCGCTTTAGAAGTAAAATATTTCAAAAAGCATAAATTGGCTTAAACAGACAAAAACGTAAGACATGCAAATGAAGGCTTAGCAATAAGGACCACTTTAGTAACATTAACATGAAAACTACACTTAGCAAGGACAGAATGGATTGGGTACTTACAATGTAAGAGGAAAGAAAGGAAAAAGCTTATCATAGTAAAATTGCCTTATTTTTGCCAGAATTCACTATTCCTATACCTATATTTAAAACATTACCTTTTAAGCACCAAAGGAGTTAATAAAAATGGCCAGGAATCAAGTGTTTAATACAGGAGAGACGTCTCTCAAATTTATTGTTCAGTCATCAGAGCTGTTTAAAGCTTAAAAACCCCCAAAACAACGAAAAAAATAGAAAAAGAATGTATTTACTCTTTTTTTGTTGGCATTCGAAATTGTTAACTGCTGACATAGGGTGTGCCATGACCTAGTTACACAAGACAAAGATGGATCCCGAATCATAAGGGAGAAAAAAAAAATCCGCATTACTTTTTTTTTTTTTTTTGGTTAAGGGTCTGAGATATATATATATTTAAATCTTCCTTCTTCAGTGAGTCGTCTGGCACCGTGCTAGAGGCTCCCACCACCCCGCGTGGTGTGGATTCACATGGCGGATCCCCCTTTATGGAACAAAGGAAAAGCCCAGTTGGCCATTTCGCTCCACTGCAGAAAAATGGCTGCGGGTCCCGCGGCCTCTCCTTGGCTTCTGCCGCGCCGTGCTTTTACCCCTCCGCCTAATAACTCAAGCCCCATGGAAGCCGCGCTCCCATTGGCTGCGCCCGCCGCGCTGCCACCGCTCCAGCCAATGGCGCGGCCGCTCCCGGGGCCGCCGCGGCCCCGCGCCCCGGGACGGCCGCGCCATGCGCCCGCCGCGCTCCGCCCGGCCCCGCGCCCGCCGAGCGCCGGGGGCACCGCGCCGCCCGCCCGCCCGCCTTTAATACCGAAAACAAAATGGAACCTCCCCGCTGATTGGCTGCCGACGGCTCCGGACCTTTAATAAGCAAAACTGCTCCCCCATCCTCCATCACCCCCCTTCTGCGTGTGTCGCCACCCCCCCCCCCCCGCACTCTCCGCCGCTGCAGCGCGGCGGGTCCGCGCTCCGCCCGCCCCCGCGGTCGCCCGGGCTCGCCGAAGTCTTCCCCTAAAAAAAGGTTGAGAGGGAAAAAAGAAAAAAAAATCCACGAAAAAAAAAACTTGTCCCACCTATAGGTCCATCTTGTTTAGAAACAGTTTGCGCTAAGGTAAATGCAGCGGGCAGATTCCACTCGCCCCCCCGCATGCCGTTAACCCCGCGGCGGGGAGGGAAAAAAACCCGCGCGTCCCGGCGGCGGCCCATGCGGCGGCGTTCGGCGGCGGCGGGGCGGCGGCGGGCGGCCGCGGGCCGGGGGCTGCGCGGCGCGGCCGCCGTGAATGTGCAGGCGGCGGAGCGCGGTTAGGCGTTCGCGGCGCTCGCAGCGGTGTATTGTGGGATCCCGGCCGCCGCCAGCAGCGAGCACACACAATATGTGGTGGCTCGCGAAAACGGGAGGCAGGAGCCTGGCGGGCAGCCCGCGCCGGTAACCGGCCCCATGTGAGACGGGAGCTCGCCTTTCGCCGCCCGGAGACGATCGGCCGCCCAGCGCGATGTCTTTCCGAGAGACCAAGGCGGGGGAAAAAGCCAAGCACCCTGAAGATCATGGCAAAAAGCAGAGTTCAAGTGAGATTGGGTCTTTTTTTCTTCTTCTTCTTTTTTTTTTTTTTTTTTTTTTCTCCTCCTCTCCTCCTCCTCCCTCTCCTGCCTCTTGTCTGGCTAGGGTGGAGGGGGGGACCCGGTTGCCAATTCCCCCATTTTGGGGCTCGCTTCGCGGTGGATTTCCTCCCTGCCTGGGTGTGTAGAGCGGGCGGCTCGTTAAAAAAAAAAACACACACCGAAACGAAGAGGTCTTTGTTGAATATTTTTTTTAACTTTATGGTTTTCCGTGTGGTTTTTTTTTCTTTTCTCCTTCCCCCTTTCTCTCCCCCCCCTCCGCGTTCAGGTTGGATCAACGGAATGGAGAACAGCACGCAAGCCAGCACTTCTGTCGAGAAAAGAAATCACCATTGGAGAAGTTACAAGTTGATTATTGACCCGGCTCTGAAAAAAGGACAGCACAAACTCTACCGTTACGATGGGCAACATTTCAGCATGCCTGTGAGTGGGGGGCTCCCGGGTTTCCCCCATTGTGTCGTGTCTCCCCCTGCCAGCCTCTGTCTTACCGGCGTTTTGGGGGCTGGGGGTCCCTCCGGGTCGTGATAATCCCCGCCGTAGCGCATGTGTGTGTGAGGGGGGTCTGGGGGGGGGACACGCACAGCCACCAAAGTTACAGCCACCTGACACTCTGTATTCAACTGTCAGGAGCCCAAACCTGCGGCTTTTTTCTGTGTTTCCAATCTGTGTGCATTTCCCAGCAGTATTGCAATTTGACACGTGTGTGTGTGTGCGCTTTCCCCTTCCCTTGAGACAGCCCGTGCTTCCTTGGGGTTTATTTTTTCTTTTATTTGTGTCTTAAATTTCAAGCCTTGTTATTGCTGTTTCTATGTATTCTCTCCTCCTCTTCCTCCTCCTCCTCCCAGAACTCGGGGATCGCTCCTGTGGATTGTGTCAGGGATCCCAGAATAGGACGAATATGGACCAAAACTAAGGAGTTGGAGCTGTCTGTCCCCAAATTCAAGGTACTGCCCTGACTTTTGGCTTTAGCTCTGTATACTTGTTTATATGGGAGTGAAGCCTGAGTTCCAAATAGTTTAATGGACCGTTTAAATTACAGTCATATTCCTATTAACATTGTTATTTAGCAAACTGTTAACAGTAATCCTCTTCTGTAAGGATAACAAGAAATCAATGCATCTGTCTAACGAGATCACTTGAAGGTTTTGGAGTTGGGACTTCTCGGGCGGGGGGCATTGTGGGGGGCTCTCCGCTGACAGTACTGCTCAAAATGCATCTTTGTAGCCCAGAAAGGAGCCAGTTCCAATGAATGGCTGCAGCAGCAGAGCCTCTGCTCAGCTCTGAGAGTCATCCAGAGCCTTGGAGGCTTCTTTTTCCCCCAAAGTTAGCGGGATGATTTAACCCTTTCCCTCCCATGCTCTCCCCCACACTCATTAACAATGCCAATTATTTTTATCACTCCCCACCTTGTGCCTGTTTCCAGATTGATGAATTTTATGTGGGGCCAGTGCCTCCCAAGCAGGTCACCTTTGCCAAGCTGAATGACAACATCCGTGAAAACTTTTTGGCCGACATGTGCAAGAAATACGGTGAAGTGGAAGAGGTGGAGATTCTCTACAACCCCAAGAACAAGAAGCACCTGGGCATCGCCAAAGTCATTTTTGCCACCGTCAAGGGTGCCCGGGAGGCTGTGCAGCACCTTCACAACACCTCTGTCATGGGCAACATCATCCACGTGGAGCTGGATACAAAAGGTGAGGGGGCACATGCCGGCCTCACGTGTTTGGGGTATGCAGAGCCCCTGCCCGTCCCACTCCCACCACAGAGGCTGTTGCAGAGGGCAGGGATCTGGTGATTAAAAATACGAAGGAGCTCGGCAGCGGGTCTGGTGTCTGGGGCCTGGGCGAGTCACGTGGAGCCAAATGTGTTGTCTGTTGCTAAGAGACAGTCCTGTAATTTGCAAAATGCTGCCATCCTGCCTGTCCCCTGCCTGTCCCCTGCCCACCCCTGTCCCTGCTTGCTGCCCTCCCATGTCCCCCATCTCCCTACCCCAGGCTGCTCCCTCTCGGCCACCTGCCAGCGCTGCCGGACCTGGTGGCACCTGCCTTTTGCAAACTTGGGATTTTCGGGCAAGTCCTGGTGGCTCCTGGGACCCAAATCTGTGGATTCGGGCAGCAGCAGCAGGGCTGGGTGCTGTCCTCTGCGTGCCTGGCATTTCATTGATACTTAGAGCGCACTGGGGGCTGGCAGAACAGAGTGCACACGCAGCACTTGTCAGTGTGTGCGAGTGTGTAAGTGTGAGACTGGCTCTTAAAGCGACAGCAGCTCCCTGTCCTGGAGGAAGCAGCTCCCTGCCCCACTCCCGAGCCCTTGAAAGCCCAGTAAAGTTTCTGGAAGTGTGAAGGCAATGCATTTGGTCTATTCTCTCTCCTCCAAGTGTGCTAGTGAAAGGACTTTGCTAAAAGCTGCCTGAATTTCAGAAAATATCTAAAACTGAGGCGGTGTGGATCAGTTGGTGATTGTATTTCTACATTCCAAAGGTGGCATTTCTGGTTTAAAACTGCCTTGCTGCACTCTTTCGTGGGAAAAAGACATTGCTAACACCATTTTCTTAAAAATGCTGATATTTTTGTTCTGTATTGAAAGGTTTCAATGGTTTAGTGCACAACCAACACAGCAGTTGGTGTGCCACATGTGATAGAGTAGAACACGATGTTTATTGACATTACTGACCACTGTTAGAAGAAAAATCACAGTAGTAGTATAATATTTTCTGTTGGGAGCTAGGCTTGACCTTACATGTGTATACTTTGAAATTCTAGTACCATTAATTTTTACAGACAAGATCCTTCCCTTGCTTTGAAATTTGCAGGTAAAAATCATGTGTAAGGACAAATTAACCATTCGCAGATTTAATAATATAAGCTAAAGCTGGATTGTAAGTGATGAATGTCTTAATGACAATCATTTTAAACAAGCTGATTATTCTACCTTCTTCCTTGTTCTTCCCTGTTTATAAACTACACTGCAAGTCTTGACCAGGCAGCTGTTCCAGAAAGTTTGTAGCACATCAGGGAAATTGGGGGGGGGGGGGGGGGGGGTGGGGGTGTTTATGCTTCTGTTTCCTGGGAGAAAATGCTGAAGTCAGTTTCAAATTGTACTGCTGTTTTGTTTGCCAGCTTTATGCTTCTAATGTATTTTTTTTCACACAGATGCTTCTCTTTCGTTCTAAAAGAGTAGGACTGTCAATGTGCTATAATCTGTCAGAATCAAGTAAAAATGGTGTTCCTAAAATAACATTAGCAGGTTAGGACATACTTAAAATACATATGTATCACTTTCAACACTTCTTTCTAGTGTTCTGCTTTGTGAGACAATGTAAGGTTGGTTAAAAACTTTGTTTTCACAGTGTAGCAAAATAAATATTAGGAGTGAAAGTGTAATTTTTATCTGTCTGGCGCGAGCATAGGCCTGGGAATCTGAAACTAATAAATCCAGTCTCCTCATCTGAGACTGCTGTTTAAAGAAACTTCTCTGGCTCAGTTTATCCATCTGCAGACTGGACACAATTAGTAATTACCTGTCTTAGAGCAATAGCTAGGAATCATTTCACATTCATAAACCTCTTTGAAATTGTAACTTTTCCTGCATTAGGTTTGGGATCCAGGAAGAACTGTGAAACTGTAACAATGCCTTTGGTTTTTTTAAGAACAAGTGAAAATAAGCCTAGCACTTCCATATCCGTGGTGTTGTAGTGTCATGTGTGGGTGGTGTGTGTTAATATTTCAAGCTTATCTTCAAACTCTTGCAGTGAAGAGATCTATTTTGTCATGACTTCACTTGAACTAAAACAGTTTACATAGTTGAGGATGTGGCTCAGGACTTTGTGAAAGGAGATTTGATACCCAAATAACTTCATCTGCAGCATTTGTTCAAGATAAATAAATCTTTTTCAGGACAGAATTGCGCTAAGGGGTGCTTTGTTTTTGAATTGAATGGGGTGATTCACAGGGAGTTTGGGGTTTGATCCTGTAGGACTTTCTCATGAAAGTAGTCCTGGTTTTGGGGAGATACTGCCTGAATTCATTTTTTGGGCTCGGGTGCTGGGTCTGTCCATTTTTCTATGTGTTCATTATCTTTCAGAGCAAAATTCAGACAGTTTCAGGGTCTGATTCTGTTGCCTTTGAAGCTGATGACAGATTTCTTACAGACTGCAAAATAAGTAGGATTAAGTTTTTGTAGTAATGAAAAATTCAATATTAAGAAACTGGGTCTTTGTAGACTTGAGGAATGAAAAGGCTGAGGCTCAGTAACACTATGGGACAGTTTTCTTCTCTGGCTTTATTCTTTGAAGGATACCAGTGAGTCCTCCCTAAACTAGGAAAAAAAAAAAAGGATTAATGGTGTCTGTTTGGAAAGACAGCATTAACGGTTTTGTCCTCAGCATTCCCATGCATTGTGTTTGCATTAGTAACAAGCAGTTTCTATGAGCAAGGTGTGTAGGGAGAGCTTTCTGAAGTGGCTCTGGGTGTTGGCAGAGGCTTCTCCCTTGGGTGAGAGTTTCACTTCTCAAATCTGCAAGCTATTTGCTTGGCACTTTGGAGAGGAGGGAAACGGCTGCGCTCCAGAAAGCATGGTAGAGAGCAGAGCTGCCAAGGAGGCTGAGAAGAGGAAAAAGGATTTAGAAATCTCCTTGTCTTGGCTGGAGAAGGGAGAGTCTGACTTCTCTTGCCCAGCAGATTATTTAAATATGATCCCTGCGAGCTCAGAGGTGATAACTGCTGCTCTCTTGCATGGATGCAGTGGGCTGGGAGTGGTAGCAGGGTCATGTGAGTGTCAAGAATGTGTATTTTTACATAGACTGATATTTCTGTTTAATCAACTCTTGCATTGTGTTCTGTGCAGGTGAAACCCGCATGAAATTCTATGAGCTGCTTGTCAATGGTCTTTACACTCCTCAGACCCTCCCTGTAGGCACTGAACAGGATGTGTCCCCAACTGGGAACGAAGCTCTCCAGGTAGGTGTGCTTGGCTTTTGTTGTAAAGAATAACTTTATAGAAAATTCCAAGCATTAGCATTTTAACATTTTTAATTTAGCCTTTTGGTGTCTTGCTGTAGTTCTAGTAGATGTTACTAATTCACATTTAAATAGAACTTGCTCATAATTGCCATAGCAAATGTATCTCTGAATGTGGAGCATGTGGCTGATCTGTGCCTGCTTCTCACGGGAAGTGCTTTTTGTCTTTCTGAGTGAAAAATGCCTTCAGAACCAACAGAACGTGCCCTATTAACATTAGAAATTCCTGCAGTTAGGACTGGATCAGATCTGTCCCTGAGATGAGATTATTCCCTTGAAGTCAGGGGAATGATTTACAGTGGTACATTTGGCCTGGCGTCTGCGGTGTGTAATCCTCAGTGCACACGGACTTCAGCCTTGCTTAAAGGCTAAGAGGTGGAAGGTGTCTGAGCTTCAATAGTGGCATCAATTTTCCAGAATCTTAATTAGTTGATGGAATCAGCTTTTAATAAAGCAGTGGACAGAATTCCTGCGGGGTTCCAGGGGTCCCTCGATATTTAGGCCACAATTCTCTATGTGTCTTTGCACGATTACCTGCTTCCCTGCAAAACCCACTGGGATGAGAGGGCCGGGGGAAGGGAAACCTGTTTGTGTGAAGTCACCTGCCTCTTTGGCTTGTGTAAAGGTACTTTGGCTCCTCATTGTGACTTCAGAAGTCATTTTAAGACATCAAATTTGAAAGAGATTTGGCAAATATTTTTTTCCTTCTCTTCTCTGTGCTCCTGCAACTTCTTTAAATGCCATGATTTCATTAATTCTGTGATCAAATGTTCTCAGGACTAACAAGAGCTGTACATTGAACATGAAAATCCCATTGATCTGAAAAAAATAAATGTCTCCTCCCACCAAGCACCCCAACAGCATCAAGACAAAACCCAGTTATCTTTTTAACAAAATCATAAAGAGGTTGGTTCTTCCTTATCTCCAAGCAAGGTGCTTTTAAAGGCAGAAGGGAGGCAAGTAATGATTTTGCTGGGAGCCCTGCTGTGAGTAGACCCTGACTGGTCATTTCTGCTGCTTCCATATCTCAAATAAAAATGGGCAGATTTGTTCTTACTCTTTTTTCAGGGTTAACAGCTAAACACTTAATTTATGGTATCACCCAAAGCAGTCCCTGCTGTAATTATCCTTAAGATTCTTTCTCTAGATATTGTGTTCATGTGTTGTATTATTGTCCTGAATTGATTTTTTTCCCAATTACTACCAGAATTATTGCTTTGTGAGTAACTTTTAACTGTTTACATCATGGTTTTGACACTAGAATCTGCCAACAAACTTGTTTGCTCTGGTAGTTTAGTAAATTACTCCTGACATTTGCTCCTCCCCTCATGCAGAGCAGCAAAGACCTGACAGTTCTGCAATCCCTGCCTCCAGGCCATACACAAACCCCACTGAAAAGCAGTCCACAGCACATTTACACCAAAGGTGCAGAGGTGTGGATGTTTTTAAGAACCAGCCACGTGCTTCCTTCTCCTTTCCGTGGCTTTTAGAACAGTTGAGGAAAAACTTTTCTGATATCTCTGTGGTCATGATGTCAAGGGGGTCAAACTGAGAGCAAGTCCACCCTACTGAGTGGGTGAGATGTGTGAACGTAGCAGGCAGGTGAGAGTTCAGCTGGAGTTTGATGGTGCTGGCATGTTCCAAGCAGGTAATTTTACAGGTCTCTTTACCTTCCCGTGCTTGAGACAGGAGCAGCCAGCCTGTGGTCTCACCAGTTGACTATCCTGGTGTGCTCTTGGGGAGCTCGAGCTCAGGCTATCCTCTCGTGCTACTAGGAGGATTCTCACTGAGCTCCTGCTTTGCATTATGGAAAATTGATTCTGGAGCTGATGATCAGTGTGGCACTGTTATGACTCAGCAGAGTCTGAGTTGGAGCAGGGCTGCTCCTCGAAACCCCCTGAACGTGCCTGTGAAGTGAGTTGCAGAGCAATTATTTGGCTGCTCTGTAGGTTTGTCGGGTTTCAGTTTCAAGTGCCACAATCAGAAGTGCTCTGAGCATTTGTCTTTGTAAAAAGCTTAAAAAAGATGTTTCTGGCAGTTGAGAACTTTTTGTACTTTTTATATGTGTAGCCTTCTCCCTTGTTACAGATGAGTGGTAGGGAGGATGGTGGGTCAGCTCTGCTGTATAGGCTTGGCTGCTGGCTGACAGTTTGCTCATTTGTATGTTTTGATTTATTCACAAAAAAAGATAAATTGACATTTTCACATCTCAGGCTTTTTTTTTCTTCCCTGTTTGCAGTTTAGACAAGCATTACATAGTTGCTAGAAATTGAAACTCTTTCAGCTAAAAGTGGTGTGAAAGTCTCCTGGGCACCTGGTGCTTTTGGGGGTAGCTTATAAGGAAGACTGTTGTATCTGCTTTCTTCTTCCTCCTCTTGCAGACAAGTTCCTCTTTGCCTGACTTTTTCTTTTAAATCAAAGGGGCCTGTTAATAATGGATAATGGTTTGTGGTTTTGGGGATGCTGTAACCTATTTAATTTTTTGCCATGGAAATCAGCGCAAACTCTTGGGTACTTAACTCCTCTCAAAACCAAACAGATTAGACAAATATCTTTATGAAAGTGTGTGTTTAGGTGCTTTTCTCTCTTCTGGTGTTACAGTTGACGGATTCCCTGAAGCGCCTGAAGGACAGTTCCCTCTCTTCTGCGGGATCCTCCGTTACCCCAAACAGCAGCACGCCCTTTTCCCATGACACAGCCTATTCCAGCTGTCGGCAAGACACCCCAAACTCCTACAGCCAATTCACCCCACAGTCCCAAGGAACACCCCACACCCCGCGCTTGGGAACTCCGTTCTCCCAGGATTCCACCTACTCTAGCCGTCAGACAACACCTGTGTACCATTTTGGGCAGGACAGTGGGTACAAACCCAGGAGGCACGAGACGAAATTTACGGATGCGTACAACCGTCGCCCCGGACACCACTACGTGCACAACTCGGCAGGGGTGTTCCGAGGCACGGAGCATCAGTTTAGTACATTCAAATCCCATCAGCAGGAGCCAGTTCAGTTCTCTCACACTCCTCCCCTGAGCCACTCTAGTTCTTCAAGCTACAAATCTGCCTTCTCTCCCTACCAAGCACCAGCTGTATTTCCCCAGTCCGACGAGCAGCCATTTCCCCAAACTTCCAGGGAGACAGAGTACCGGAGACCTGCACCACCTGCCACCGAGATGGTTGTGGAAAGCAGCGCTGCCCCAAGCATCGATTTTGTTCCAGTGAAGGAGAAACCAGAGGAGCCTCCACCCTTGCCCGACTCGAACTCTGTTCCTGAACCGAGCACAGCTTCCTTCTCTCAGACTCCAGAGAGGAGCGAGACCCCTGGCACCCCCACCATGGAGTCCGAAATGCAGCATAACAGTTTAGACTCAAGGATTGAGATGCTCTTAAAAGAGCAGAGAACAAAATTACCCTTTCTTAACGAGCATGACTCGGATAATGAGATCCGAATGGAAGGTAGCCCTATTTCCTCTTCTTCTTCCCAGCTCTCTCCCATCCCAACATACGGTTCGAACTCTCAGCCTGGTTTCAGGGGTCAGACGCCTTCCTCACGCCCTTCCAGCACAGGCTTGGAGGACATCAGCCCCACACCATTACCTGACTCTGATGATGATGAGCCCATCCCTGGGACAGCTTCTCTGGGTCAGAATTCCCGGGGGACATCGGAGGCCAGCATGACTCCCATTGATCAGCTGAGCAGGACCTCCAAAATTGAGACCTCGGAGGCTAAAGAAATGGTGCCTGGTGACCAGACTCCAACGTCAGAAAAAATGGACGAGGTAAGTGAGCTGGAACTGAGTTACGAAGCTTTGCAAGTGTCCCCAGAGCTGGGCAGGGTGAGGAATTGCACTTGTCTTTGTGTTGCCAGAGCGTGGGGTTTCTGGTGGCTTTTCCTTTTGCTCAGGCCAGCTGGAAATGAGTTAGATGTGACACAGAGCAATGGTCTTAATCAATTTGCCAGTCTCCAGCTTTCCTTATTTATAATATCAGCCTGCTGCAATTTATAGCTTCAGGAGAGCTCAAGGACTGCACAAGCCACCAAAGTTTGGCCGGTGCTCAGGCTGTGTGAACGTCCTGGTGTTGACAGACACTTAAGCCACTAGAGGAGTTAATGGAGCACTTTCTGCCATTGCTGTGGTCCCTGAGCAGGGGTGTGTATGCAGGCACACACTTGCTTGGTGGGGCTTTCATGTTGCACTGAAGTATTGAGTATATATGGTGTTTGAAAGCTCTCCAGCTATTCCTGCCATCTGGTTCCAACGGGAGACAGTTGCTGGGTTTAAATACTCACTTTGCTCTGGAGGAGGGAGTATTTGAAAGGGGGAGGTAGTTGACTTGTGGGGGATGTTCTCCATTGAGACTTGCAATAATAGAGCAAAGCTTGTTGCCTCTGCCGGGGCATTTGTGACTGAAGGGGGGAGGGAGCTGAACAGTGTGGAGTGGTGCCAGCAGACAGGAATTATGTTGCATGGCATGTCTGTTTGGGAGGTCTGTTGCAACAAATGTGAGTATCACTGCAGTGGACGTGTTGGTCCTATTCTGCTGTGTCAAGGAACAGTCAAAATACAGATCTTTGCAAATACCAGACCTTTCTCCTCAATGTTTTTAATGGTTTCGTGCAAGCAGATGAAACTGCTATCCCTGGTGTGCCAGAATGTTGCAGTCAAGAGGGCTGGTCTTGTTTAAATGTCCCGAGTGTGGTAGATCAATTTGATTTACTCATGAAAGTTTGCAGGGGTTAAGCTGGCAGAATGGATTTCCCTCCAGTGGTTTGCAGTTGTGAGGTTTTCACCGGAGAAGCAGCTGCATTTCAGGAGAGGAGGAGCTGCTCCCGTGGCTTTGCAGGAAGCTCCACTGGAGGGAAAGCTCTGCAGCAGTAACAAAGTGCAGGTCTTGGTTCTAAATAGTGAAAACAATGTGACTGTGCTGGATATTTTGGTTTTTTCTACACGCCTTTCCTAACCTGTTTACAGTTGCCAGTTTGTCCTTTGAAACAATTTAGCTGCTTGAGTTCTCATTCATAATCCAAGCTGGCCCAGGCTCCACTCTTGGGAGGCAAGTCCCTGGCCGATGGGGCCTGATGATGTGTTAATTAGGAATGGAGTTTTGATTCCTTAAGCTCCAGTCTGGCAGGCTTAAGAGGGGATACTCTTAGTTCACGTGAAAACCATCGAGGAAGGCATCCCTTATTTCCTTGCCTTTCTGGGTTTGTATCTGCCGTCCATGCTCTCATGCAAGTGGGTTGCAGCCAGTTCTGAGTGTGTTTAGGGTAATGGGTAGGTGCCAGCATGGTGTGTGGGGTCAGGCACTTCTGTAGGTGACACGAGGGTTGGGGGACAGGCTGGGATGTGATATTGTAGGTTGTGATATGGGGCAGCAACATGCTGATGTGGAAGCCCATGTTAAGTCTTTGTTTCCCCTGGATGAGATGCTGGTGTCAGAAGTTCACATCTATGGTTCTGTGGTACAAAGTGATGTAAGTGCCTCAATCCTCTGCAGAAGTCAGAATGGTGGTAGCAGGGTTTCCATGCTGGTCATTGCTGCCTTATTTGTCTCCTCCCCCCAAAAAAGTTGATGTTTGTTGTTGGAGCTGTTTACTCAAACCTTCTCTTGGTTACAAATCACACTAAGCTATTCTGACGTGTTTGAAAAGTTGCCTGTGCCTTTCATTGCTCCTTGTGATGCAGAAAAAACGATTTCCATGTGTTTTTGCTTCCTTTCCCCACCCTTCTCCCCACACAGTTTTTTTGCTTTAGAAAAAGGCTCTTCTGGCTTCCCTCTCTTTTGCTGAAGGAGCAGAGCTGAACAGTGACTTAACGTAGGCTGAAATTTGAGCTGCAGCTTTCCAACTGAGTTAGAGAGGGGCATTGAGTCTGTGTAAGGGCTGGAAAGCTGAACCTCCGGCTTCAGCCTATTGTGATACCACTATTCAACTCCAGTCCTTCAGAGAATCCTCCAGTGAAACAGAGGGAAAGCAGACACGAATATTTCTAGTGATTGTGTGGCTTGGGGAGCAGAGCAGGAATGATAGCATAGGGAAGGCTCATTAAGTATCATAAGGAAGTAATAAAGGGCAGAGAGTTTGAACTTATTTACTTCATATTCGGCTCTTCCTGGGTCAGAGTATCCCCAGGCCAGCTCTCTTTGGGTGGGTGCTCTAGCTGGGAAAATCTCAGGGTTCATGAGGATGGCAGCAAAGTCACAGGGAAGTTTCTCCTGAGGTGATTGGTGCTTTTGAAGAGCCTCCTCCTGTTTCCCATCAAAAGAAGCACAATTTTTGTCAATGATTGCTGATACAGTAACATCTGTTCTATAGGTGAAGTGCTGTCAAATTGTCAGGGAAATGAACCCCCTAGACTTGCCATAAGTAAAGGAGGTACAGCCAAGCCCCAGCAAATGCTCTGATTTATTATGCAAGACCCTGGAGTTTGATTTCAAGATCCGGTCTGCTACTCCTAAGCCAGAGTTTGGCAGGGATTTTGGGTGTGGGAGAGGAAGGGCTCTGCATCTGTCTGCAGCACCTAACCCGGCTAATCTCCAAGCAGTGATTAAGGTCTATAGAGAAAGTCCAGCTAAGCTTAGCCAAGGGACCTGGCTGAGAGGAGGAACTGTGGGATATGGGCAGTACAAGGTAAGGGGTGGAAAAGGATCCTTTCCAAGCAGCACAACCTGCTGGACAGGAAGGCAGGGCAGAGAGGGCTTTTTCAAGAAACTAGAAGAAAAAAGGAAAGAAAAAAAGCTGAGCTGCATTGTTATATGAGGGAAATTTTTGAGGGAGAAATGTACAAACTTTCCTTCCTATGTGCTTGAGAAGATAGAAAGGAAGGAATTGTAATAATTTCTTTTCACAGGATCTTTGCTGTTTCGGAAGTGCAAAGGTTAAGTACGTACAGTTTGACGCTTTGACATCCCATCTCAGCCAGGTCTTGTTTTGGCTTGGCTTGTGACAGGAAGAGGCCCTGCCTTTGTGTTGGGGAGGGTGACAGGATTGCAACGAGTCACTTTGTTGTATATTGATGATGCCTTTCTTGTTTCAGCTTATGAATGTATCAGCTTGTGTGCATAGCCAGCGTGTAATAGGAAGACTGGATGGTTGACAATGGTATTTGTCCAGATTTATAAGTACTTTTTAATTGAGGGATCAACAGTCTCCTGTCCTCCTGGTAGTTTGGCTAAGCAATGAGTTGCTGAGGTGGGAGGGGTGCCTTAAGAACGCCAAAGATCATCATAAAAATTAAGATCCTGAGACATGAATGAGGTGAGAGCGGTTCTCCTGCTGCTTGCTGGGAATTTTAGCAAATGGTTTGGGGAGTGAACTGGAAGTTACACAATGCCCAACAGCCCTAGAGACCCTGAAAGCCACTGCTGTCACCAGCTGTTTCACTCAGCTGTTGTGAATGTTTTTAATGCCATGCTGGGTGCTGAGGTGCCTCTTGCAGGACAGCATCAGCATCCCTGGGACAAGCTGTGTGGATACAGTGGGTTCTCTTGCAGCTGGCTAGGGAGAGTTTCTCAGCTGTGCTTACACTCAGATGAGGTGGGTCAGGCTCAGCCCTACAACAAGCTCTGCTGAAGTCCCTGAGGTTACATCTGGGCTGAATTTGCCCTTCGTGTTGAAGCATCTTTGGGTTCTTGTGTGGTCATGAAGTGGAAGAAGTTTTTGTTGAAGTATCATATTGTCCCTCTGGAGCCTTAGCAGGATGTGATGACATTCCCCTCAAGACACTGCCTCGTGTCTTGTGTGGCTCCATGCTGCTGCATTCCCATCCAGACTGGGCATTGTTTCAGTAGCTGGTAAATGATTCCCCATTCCTGCAGAGCCAAATTCAGCCTTTAGTTGTTCAAACTCTTGTGAGACAAAACAGAGCCCAGGTGTTGTCCAGGCAGTGAGAGGAGCTGTTGAGGGTTTCAGTGCCAGCAGTACCTGCACTGGTTGCCCCTTGGAGCTGAGCTGAGCAGGAGCAAGTCCATCTGTGCCTGCAGGAGAATGTTCTCCTCCTGTACCCTGCTCTCACCCACGGGTTGTGTGGGTTGGAGGGAGCCCCATGTTCCTGGGATGTTTGTGATGAGTTCCATGGAGCTTCCTAAAGATGAACACAATCTCACTCTGCTGAGGGATGTTTCTGGGCTGAAGAGCTCAGAAGTGATTTATTCAAGGTAAATGCACATTGAGGTTGAGAAGGTAGATCCTTAAGAGCCAGGAAATTTGATACCTTTGTTTCCACAGTAACTGTGCAAGAGCCCTTATGCCCATAAGTAGCTGTTATGTGCATATAATATATATGGGTACACCTGGGATCCAGTTTACAGCTGGAGTGGGATTCATCATTTCTGGAGGGAGATGGGGAGAGTAGATGGGGGAAATGGTTTCTCTGAATGTAGTCTTCTAATTGAAGAAGGGAGAAAAACCTGAGAGCTGTGATTTATGCCCAGTCTCATAAACACTTTTTCAAATTTTCCTGCCTCCTGAGCTCTTGCAAATGCGATCATGCCTGACAGAACCGGTTCCTAATGGAAACTCAAAAAATAGGTATCATGTTATGACCATGAATTTCCAGAAATGCAGCCAGCCAATGCCCAGGCAGCAGAGATTTGGATGACTGCTGTGGTTTTACATGTGAATTACACCAGCCATGCTAAACCTGTGAAATTAAAATGAGAGTGAACTGCTTAAGCTGTGGGTTCAGTTCTGCCCTCCCTGACCCACGCACAGCAGCAGCAAGAAGCCACAGGAACTTCAGGAGATCTTGCAGAGTTTAAGCTTGTTCAGGAAAGAAAGGCAGCACACAAATCCTTCCAAAAGTGATTTAAATGTGACACTACACTGGCCCCTTTGAGAACTCAGAGATCTCTGAGGAGGGGGCAGTTTGGGGCAGGACTGCAGCCCTGCATTTGATCCTTAGGGCTGAGGGTCAATTCCCAAATAACCTGACCAAGGCAAGGTTGCCCAGGCTCTCAGGGCAGAGAAGTGCAGGAAGTGCAGGTTGTTATTTTACCTTTTTTTTCAGAACTGATGCTGGAAGACCACAGGCAGGGACTGCTTCCTTGTACACTGATTCATTTACCACATGACAACCTGCTGCTCCTACGAAAATTTATATGAAGCAGAGAAGTCTGTTTTTTGCTAAGTTGTATTTCACTTTTGGCTTTTTGTATTTGGCTCTGATTTGATCCTTGGAGTGTTTTGCAGAGTGGTTAGCAGAGCAGAGGGCTTGACCAGACAAATGTTCAGTAGAGGAAGCAGCAAGAGGTAACAAGTCCACTGTCAGTTAGTACAGTCACTTTTTCAGAGCAGGATTGCATAGGATTCACCTGGCATTCCTGGTGATGCACCCTTGTATGTGTATGCTTGGTGGGGGGAAGGAAACCTGAATGGAAAAATATTTGACTGTTTGAGGTTTGGTTTTTTTGGATATCCAACAACTTCAGTAGAGTGAGAGAACGTGTCTCTGGTTGATAACACAGCTGGAAATTGTGAAATGCTCTGGAGTGTAACTGAAAAATAGAAAGCAGGCTGTGGTTGGGAGGCTGAGTGGTTCTTTTGCTCTCACACCAGGCCATGGCTTTGAGGCTTTTGCGTTTTGCATACCTGATAGAATTGACATTGCCATTCCTTTTTATAAATCACTGTTACTGACAATGGTCTCACCACTAGCTCCATTTGTTCTGTTTTTCCACCAATGACTTTCTGTAAATTTTCAGTTCCTGGTGGGCTGGCTGTGTATACTAGAACTGCTTAATAGGGTAATAGGTAGAACATTGCTTATTTTGTGTTTGTGTAATCTGTAGATTCTCCTGCGCTGCAAACTTAGATCCAAATTACATTGTTTAACCATAGCACCTAGCTTATGGTGGAATAATATCTGCAAATCTGAGCCCTGCAGACCATCCACAGTTAGAGAGCCCTTGGCATCTTCCTTTAGCTGCTTGCAGAGTTCTTCCCATTCTTTACAACACTCAGGATTTAGCAGTGATGATATTGAATGTTCAGATGTCATAAATGCAGGCTGTGAAGCCTCACATTGAAGTGACACATTTTCCTCACAGTTTCTCCAACCCATTATCATTCCAGTTGCGTTTCGCATCTGATGGCTGTGAAAAGTGACCAAGGGAATGCAGACAAGTTACTGGATGGCGGCGTGTGTTGCAACATGCAGTGACACTGAGAAAACGTGCCAGTGTGTTAGGTAATCAGTAGAAATATTGAGAAAATAATTGCTGTTAACATATTGTGCTGGCAGCTGCCAGAACAGCACTAATTTCTGGGTCTGGTTTTGAAGATGCCGGAGCAGCCGCTGTGTTCTATATGTGTCTGTGTCTGACACAGAGCACTGAGCAGACGAGCTCTTATTCAAATTTCTGCTGGCTGGTGCCTTTCCTGGAGTCCTCTAAATAGATACAGTTAATCAGTAGAACGTTTTTTCCATATTGCATCAATTTTGAGGCCCATGACTTTGCCACCTCCCTTCTGTTAATTTTAATTTTCAGTTTGGGGTACTTGTTTGTACCTAGTGAGGACGGGGCAGAACTCAAAATGAAACTTGTGAGGTCGTTAACTCTGTGCATCACATACCTGCCCACGAGGGCTCCTTTGACCCAGACATGTTACTGCTGTCTCAGGATTTATTATGAAAGTGCAGTGCTTGCTTTTGGAAATGCCCATTCATCATGCCAAAAAGACTGGTCAAACAAAATATTTAAAAAAACAAAGAAGAAAGAAAATGGTAAAGGAAAAAAAAAGTTTAAAATGTTTTTTTAATTTGCATAGTGCTAAAATGAAGTCAGTGTCTGCATTCATACATTTCCAGCAGTGCAGACAGGCCTCATGAGGTGGAAAGAGCAAGGCAGCAAACTGGGGTTTCTCATTTCTCTCCGGGCTGGAATAGGTGGAAGAGGTTTGCTCCTCTGGCTGCTGCAAGAGCTTCAGGAGCAGTTTGAGTAGAGCTAGTTGTTGGTGGCTTGGGCACAGCCTGTTCCGGAACCGAGACCGCCCTGACCCAGAGCTGGCAGCAGTGCCTGTGCTTGGGAGCTTTGCCTGTAAACAGTCAGACAGCTGGAGCTCAATTTCCAGTTTTCCCTCGACTTAGGCACCTTTTAGTGGTGTTTGGAGTTGCTGGCTGCCCTAAATGGCTGTGTTTGGACTGTGTATTTATGTGGAGTTGATAACCAAGTGCAATTATCACACACCTTTGACCAGCTCACCTGCGTTTTGCCCAATCTCTCTCTCTGTATCAGGCAGTAAGTTGGGGAGAGAGTTAGGAAAAAGGCTCTGAGAATGGTGAGGAGGGGAGGAAGAGGAGAAACAAAGATGGTCTCGCCAGGGTCCAGTCCTTCCTGGTTTTCCTCCTTGCCTGCACCTTCAAGCGTTCGAGGTGGGATATCTTCAGGCTCACCACTGCCCAGGTTCCCTGTGACAATGAGTGCAGTGGCATGGAGCCTTAGGAAGAAGAGGGCTGAGGATGGTGCAGGTTGGGTGACATCAAGGACAGATGGGGTTTTGTTTCACCTGGGCCTTTTGCTGTCCTGATCAAGGAATTGGATGTTTGCTGCTTTTGTGCGTGGTGTGGAGTGGGAGTTGCTCTCTTACATACAGATTTTTTCCAAAAGAGCTGTGTTTGGCGCTGAGCAGATGTAGCTTTGTGCTTATGTCCAAGCAGCATGTCCTCCTCCCGTGGTTGGATCAACATGTGTTGCACACACCAGGGAGTCATTCCCTGTGGAGCCTTGGGAGGGATTGCTGAAGTAGGCGGCTTTTTTCCAGGTTTCCCTTTTCCCAAAGGAGCTTGTTATTTCTGGTGCCTTGTGTATCCCAGGCAGAACAAAATATACCTATTTGAGACGATAGCAGTGTTGTTTGGTGGAAGCAGGAGCTGGTGTGATGTTGGCACATGGCTCTGGGGACCGTTTCCCAGTCCAGTCCTTGTTGCTAAGCAGTTGCCAAATGTGGCATTTTGGTCGGCAGATGTGGCTGAGAGTTTCCAGTGCAGATAATTGAAATATTGTCTTTGAAGGATGCAGATAAATGTAAGCAACTGTTATCATGGTGCTACAAGCATTTTGCTATTGTCAGGAAAAAGAAATACTTGGAAAATATGAAAATCCTTCATACTGCATGAAATTATTCAAATTGCAGTAAGACATATAAAGGGCAATCTACCAGTGGAATGTATGCCATGGAGACGTGTGTGAAAGGATGAATTTTGACAAGGGAATCTCAACAAATTTATTTGCTTGTTAATATAGTGTCAGGTAGGATGTGTCTCCCAAATTAACTCAGAAAAGTGGTAACAGCAGATGAATTTGCAAAGCTGAGGTGTGTTCCAGGTCAGTGAGAGGCAGACAGGTTGTGTGGGTTTGGTGGCAAGGGACAGCCTGACCCCAGTAAAGCCCTGGTGGAGAATGGTGTCCTGATGCTGGGATTGCTTTTAAATTCCCGGGGAGCACCCAGCCTGGCTGCAAGACACCAGCAGTCAGCTGTGATCCCTGCTGGGCTGGATGCTCAGGCTTCAGCTTGAGCAAGTCTTGTTGCATGACTTTGTTTTGGATTGTTGCTGAGGCACATGTGCTGCAGTCAGAGATGTGGCAGTTTTTGCAGTATTTTTCCTATTTTAGCTGAGCTCTGGTATCAAGAGCATTGCACAGTGTAACTGTTTTAGTGAGGCACAACTTTGGTATCATGTCCAGTGAGAGGTAAGGATGATGGTCTGTGATGTAAGTACCACACTACAGCTCTGGAGCTCCAAAAGGTAGTGAGGCCAAACGGTGCTAAGTAATAAACGATGAGTTGCAAACCACCGCGGCAGCTGTTCCTGCAGAACTGCTTAAAAAATAAAAAGCCGCCTGTGCCTTCCAGCTGCTCACCTGGATCAGTGAACAGGGCATGGAATGCATGAGCACAGAGCTGTGTTTGCCTGGTTTTGTGCCTTTCTCACAACTGTTTCACATAACTCTTTAAATAAGTAACCTACCTTTTCAAGACTTCATATGTAACTCCAAACTAATGAACCAATCTAATGGCAATGCTGCTTTAAAAATACAAATAAGAGCTGTGTGATGGAGAGGAGTTTAACTGTGTCTGCTCAAGAATGGGCTGTAGTGATGCTGTGCTGCTGTGAGCTTCTGCAGGCTTCACTCATCTCGAGCATATTAGCAAAGCTATTTAAAGCAGGTAGCAAAGAAGTGAGTAAAGTGTCACCAACGTGGGGAGGCTTAGAAGAGCCTGAGGGCTGGAGTGGTGGGTCTGAGGAGCAGAACATGGATCACCTGGAGCTGGCTGCCGCTGAAGGGCTCTGCTGTGGACACGCTGCCCTTCCACTTGAGCAGTCACCCGTGGGAGAGCTTGATTACAGCTCTGCTGCAGGAGAGAGCAGGAGAGACTTTGGACTAACTCATAAGTAAGCAAGGAAAAGGCACATCATTACCTTTCCTTGGCTGTCTGTGTTGCTGGGGGTTCTTTCCTCTGGATTACTGCGAGTCTGCAGTGGGTGCCATGCAGCAGCCCCTCAGCAGCTCCCCTGGGGTCTCTCCTGACCAGCAGATTAGCAATGCTCAGCTCAGTAGCTGCTGCTGGACCTGTCTTCCACAAACATCTAATCCATTTTTCAACCCATCTGCACTCCCGAGCCTGTGCAGTATCCTGTGACAGGGAGGTGCACAGCTGAGTTTTGTTCTAGGTGAAGAGTGTTTCCATGTGTTTGTTTAAACCTCCTGCTTGCTAATTAGGGGACAGGTGGGGAAATCAGCACACTCCCTCTCTCCTCTGTTTTATGCATATTTTATGTCTGCACAAATGGCAGTGGCAATGCAGCCCAGCTGGGGGGTATTTCCACTCTGGTGCTTTAGAACACTTGTGGTTATACAATTTATTTTGCATATGGTGGAGATAGTTTGGTAGTAAAAGTTTGGTATCTTCTTGAAGGCCATGAGAAATGTTATGTCCTGCAGAGGGATTATTTTCGTTAAGGGATCAGTCAGCAGCTGGCAGCCGCAAGGGTTATATTTCTATCACCCAAAGGGGAGTGGTAGGAGGAAAAAGTTGTATTTCCCTCATTGAGCAGGTTTTGAAAAAGGACAAGTTGGAGGTATTTCTTGGTCTAAGCTAATGTCTTAGAGAAAGGTTTTTATTTTTTTAATTAATATGTTACATTCCTCAGCTGATGAACCTGATTCTGTCCTCTCTAACTGCATGCACTTAGTTAAATCTGAGTATAGCAAGAGAAGGAAAATCTAAGCAGGAGATAAAGCAGTGAAAAATTCAAGATGCCTCCAGAGAGAAGAGAAATGTGACCAAAGGGGAACTGTTTCTTGTTGGCCTCACCCTGATTTTTGAGGAAGAACATCTATTCAGCTGCTGGAAATAGGCTCCTTGGAGTAAAGCATCTCCTGTGGTCTAACTGGGTTTTAATGCATCTATGATTTTGCTGGGAAGGACGTGGTAGGTTTGTGTTGTAATGCTCAGAAAATGAGGAGCTGCTAAGCTCATTAGGGTGCCACTCATCATCTGTGGTCACTGCTGAAAAGGACTCACGGCCACAGCCAGGGAGGGTTTGTGTCTCCTCAGCCTCTCGTTCCCCAGGGCCACTCCACTGCTGCCTCCCAGCAGACCCAGAGCATTTGTGCCACCTCCACTGGGGGCTTTGTCCAAAGTGGGTAAATGCTTTCTGTCAGTGAAGACCATGTGGGCTGGCTGAACCATCTTCTCTGCAGCAGTTTTTCTGGGAATTTCAGAAACAGAGCAGATGTCCCATTGTCCTGTCTGGGGTGAGGGTGGTGGCTGTCTTCAGAACAGAAAGGCACAGATTTTCTTGTTTGAAACCATACCATGCAGCCACCATGACTGCAGTTAGGGTGATAACAAAGTCCTAAACACCTTATTAACAGTATGTTCCCTCTTTCATGCATATTTCTTTTCAAATAGCTGGTGTTTCACACTTTTTGGAGAGTAAAAGCTGTGTGTGTTTGTAAAGGGCTCTTCTGGGTTACCTCCATCATCTGTGGGCTATGGGCTCCTGGGTTTTCTTGCAGGTGCCAAAAACAGGTGGGCATCTTTGCTTCCCAGCTGCATGGACAGATCAGGACTGCACCCTGGAAATTCAGGGCAAGAATAGCTCAAGCTCTTGGAGAGGAGAAGGAGAAACCAGGCTCATCATTTGAGATGCCTCTTGAGAAGGAAGGCAAGTGTTTGAACTGCTGCTGTCAGATTTACTGGTGGCACCTGGATCTGAGGGTGGATGGGAGTGAGCAGGAGAGCCTTAAAGGATGATACAGATGAATGATCTAACAAAAAGTGTTCTTTTACCCACTCTGCTTCAAGACCCAAATTCCTTCATTTCTGTCCTCCCTTCTGAGGAGACTCAACATTGCTCAGGTTGTGTTGGGTACATCCAGGTCTTGCAAATGAAACTACTGTTGGTACTAACACTGAAATGCAGAGAGCACTGAGCAGGACACTGAAAATGCTGCCATAATTGTGATCGCCACGTGATTTCAGATACTCAGGGGTACAGTAGTACTGTGTAAAAGGGGAATAGTATCAAACTGGCCTAGTTGTGCTGATTAGAACTCTGTAAATACAGCATGTGTACAACCTATTCTTCAACAGGCTGCTATCAGCTGGGAAGCTAGACTGTTTTCCATGCTTATCTCCTTTCTTATAACCCTCTTGGTAGCAAGATCTGAATTCATGGCTCCGTTTGACCTAAGGTTTAAGTATGAGGGTGAGGTCAGGGGCTGGCATGTGAGCTCCTGCCTGGCACTGAACTGTGAGGGATCTGTGTACTCTGCACACACAGTTATTGCAGGGTGGTTTTTGTTTTTTGCTTATAGGTGGACTCTGATCTAATGTTACCAGTTCCCTTTTATCTTTGATTGCAAAGTACCTTCTACTCTTTGGAAATGTAGGTGCATTTCTGCATACCAGTGTGAAGAGCAAGACAGTGTTACAGAATCATTTGGGAAATGAGTTCTCTGTGTACAGTGTGATTTCTTCTAAATTCTTTGCTTTTCTTTGTATCTTTAGAGAAGCAGATGCTGCCTCAAGCTTTGCATCTTTTGTATATGGGCAGACCTTAGAATGAAATAATAGCTGATGTGGCAGAAAATGACAGAGGAGCCCACTGCATGCATACCACTGCCTTTCTGTTTTTCAGAGAGACTGCTTAGTTCCTCTGTTGGATTTGGCTGGTTAGTTCCCAGAACTCTGCATCACTGAACCCGGTGTCTGAAAAGGTCTTTACCTGGGTAAAGCCAGTCTGGCTGTATGAAAGTCTTTGGGAGAAGCAGAGAACATTCCCTGACTAATTTATCTGTAGGGGGTATTTTCTTGCCACTCTACCATCCTTTTATGCATGACTTAGCTTCCCAGCCAACTAAAGCCTTTGAAGTTAGATTGCGAATAGCTCTTCAGCTGTCCCTTCCCCCCATCTAAAATAGGGAAACCAGAACAACCATTGCTGTGGAAAGAGCCTGCCTTGTTACATGGCTTCCCAGTGTTAACACCCCTCTCTTTTCCTCCTTCCTTTCCCCTACCTCCTCCTCCCCCCATAAAGAAGCCCTTTTTTTCCCCCCTTAATAAGATCTACTTAAGACTTGAGGGAAAAGGCCATGGTTCCATGAGATGGTAAATCCAATTTTAGGGTGTTTCATATGTGATGAAAAACACTGTGGCCACATGACGCCGCCCCTCAATTGGCACACATTCGCCCTGCCAGTTCGGATTTGTCCACATAATGCAGGAGGGGCGACTGTCCAGGCAAGCCTCGCATGGGGGCACACATGGGCTGCCCAGGCCTCCCTGAGCTCGGGCTGGGGGACAGGGACTCCCCTTCTCATACTCTCACTGTATTTTGTGACCTGCCCAGTTGGATGTCCACGCTGGTCTCTGCTCAGATCTCTGCAAGTCTGGAAGTTTCCAGTCTTGGCGCTGCTGAATGTGGACCCCAAGGATGTTATGTTGGCCTCTGCCTGCAGACACCGGAGAGTCTCTTGTGCATAGGAAGCCCAGAGGCAATGTCTGGCTTCTCCAAATATTCCTTCTGCGATGATCTTGCCAACAGGAGCAGTGTAACCACATCATATGCCATGAGGTTTGCAGTTCAGAGCTTTCTTCTCCTATTGGAAGAGAAAGACCTGAATTAAACCATCCCCTTTGTGGAAGGTGATGCACTCACTAACAAACAGAGCAACCCCCCTCAATCTAGCCCTCTTTGCCCATTCATCTCTTCAGGCTTTCTGCTGAGGCAGATCTGGCAGCTGTTTTCCTGCTGGCTTAATTCCTGGCTTTCAGGATTTCTGTCCTAGGAAGCTCTTGCAGTGGGCTCTTGATATCCACATTGAAAACTGGCCTGTGATGCTGTCTTGCCAAGAGAATGGATATTTAAAAGTACTGAATGATGATCGAATGTTCTCCCCTTGGGATCACATTCCTCAAGTTGTCTTTTTTCTGCATCAGTAAAGATCTGTTTACCTCAGACTGCACCATGTGGGCTTCCCATTTCTGTCCTGTTGCTTCACCTGGAGTTGTCTGTCCTTCCCTGCATCACTCACTGAATGAAAGAAGTTTTTAGTGTCATGGAAATGCCTAGAGGCTGCCTGAGTGGGTGTTTCTTACTCCAGGATCCATTTCAACTTCTGGAAGGAAGAATCCATGCATCATTTCCTACAGCCACTGAAGCTCCTATGTATAGTCAAGCTAAAACAGCCTGAATCCCTCCTGTTCAATCATTAATTTTCTCCCATTTTTGGTGGGGTTTCTGTGTGGACCATGGAATGCCCTGTGTCACATCAGGGGCTTTGCTTTGGGAAATACTGATTTAAGCTACTGCTCCGTTCCTTTCCTTGGAGATGTTGATGTTATTCCACTGTCCTGCAGGGAGACAGGATAATCCCCTCTGGAGTCTCAAATGGGGCCTCAAAGTGTCGAGACCCATTGCAGCTGCTCAATTGCATATAAGGCCTGCAGGAAGTGTGGTGTGGATTTGCATGAGGCTGGGATGCTCTTTGGCACTGCTGTCCATCCTACAGGACTCATTTTAGCTTGTTTTATCATCTTAATTCACTGGATTTTCTGATGATGGCATGGACTATCGGGCAGCCTTCCAGCTCTCCTGCTGTCCTTAAAACATAAGTCAATTTACTTCTGTTCCTGGTGTCAGAAAATACTGGAAGTGAGTGAGGAGACCTTTTCCCTTTGCAAGCATTAGCCACACATGCCTCCCCTTTTCAAGAGCCCTTCCTGCCCTACACTGAAAGTCCAGTTGAGCTCCTTCCCTGTCTCCTTCCAAATCCCAACTTGTGGCATTTCCCCAGCACGGTCTAATTAGGGAGGAGCACACTGTGAGACACAAACAAGCACGTGGCATTTCCTCACCCCTGTCCCCCTCTTCTGGGACCCACAGGGTCTTCTGGGGAACTCTCCCTTCTATCCTTCTGTGATTTAAAATATCAACTCAAAGTTCCCTCTTGGCCTTAGGAAGAGAAGTAAGTGGAGTAAATTGGGCTGGTGTTTGCAGTGCTGTTTGTTTACAATGAGCACTTGGATATTATTGTCACTTGTTTTACTCGTTGGGCAGCCCTGGAGGTGTGGGGAGCATTGTCTGTGCCAAAGAAGTGCTGCAAGTACCAGACCAAAAGACAACCTGAGCCAACACAGTGTGTCAGATGGGATATTGTCATCACAGAGAGCTTGAATTCTCTTTTTCTGGTAGTGAGAGGTACTTTGGCAATTGGTAACAGAGAAACCAAAACACCCAAGGAATGTCTCTCCTTCAGTGAGAAATCCCTGTTCCATTACAGCCTTTTTGGTGTCCCTTTTTGTGGGACACAGCATTGAGTCCATCACTCTGATCTGTGTGTTTGCAGCCTTTGCTTGTGAGTTCATTTACAAAGTGCTGTATGAATATATAACTATATAAAAATCTTGCAGTCTTCTTTTCTGGAGATAGAAACACATGTTGCTGGAGATATTTTATAATCACTGATTTGTAATATGTAAATATTTCCATTTGCC
The DNA here is from genome assembly GCA_024500445.1 of Entomyzon cyanotis. Lineage (NCBI taxonomy): Eukaryota > Metazoa > Chordata > Aves > Passeriformes > Meliphagidae > Entomyzon > Entomyzon cyanotis. The sequence goes on from JAKEPQ010000852.1 coordinate 3,002,019, forward strand.
AATTACTGAGCTGGACATTTTATTATAGTGCAAACACCAGAAAGTCGTCCCAATTAAAAGCTGCTGTGGTTGCACTCGCGGGCTCTGATGGCTGCAGGAGGACAGGAGCTCTCTCAGCTGCCCAGAGGAGGTTGAAAGACCTGACTGACCCACGGGGAGGAGGCAGCAACGTAATTCTAGCATCAGTCCGGGCTGCAGTGGTGGTGGGCTGGCCACCACAGGCATTGGGGACAGCACAGTGACCTGACCAGGCTGGGAAGCTCACCCAGGAAGGTGCAGGCAGCAGTTTGCTCTGTGTTTTTGCTGCTGCTGTAGCTGGACTGCTGACAAACCACCTGGAGAGGCTCTGCCCTCCTGCACTCTGCATGTAACACCAGCGAAGCACCGCCCTTGTGTGTGTTATTCCCGAGGCAGGGCTATAATTACGGTTAGCAAAGTAAAAATACTTGTGTGCTCTGTAAATAAGGTGCAGAGTCCGCCTTGTTCACGCCTGACACCGCGAGGTGTGAATGCTCAGCACAGTCCCTCTGCCATGTCACCGTGCCCGAGCACTGCTCTCCCAGCAAGACAGGAGGGCAGCTCAGAGCCACAGCTCCTCCTCATGTGCTTTGCCAAGAACGTGTGGAACCTGCAAGCTAAAAGCAGATTAAAAATGAACAAAGCAATACTCTCTTAAGCCCTTGCTGGGCTTGTAGATTTTGAGCTGCGAGAGGTACTTGGTATTTTCTCTGTTAGCAAAGTGAATGGTGGAATTCTCTGGGCCAAACTTGAAAGGAGTTTTTCAGTGAAGTTGTCGTGGAGGAAGAATTGCAAGTGTCTGTTTGGTGTCCTCAGGCTTCATTTTTGTTCTGGATGGTGGCATAAAAAATGTGGCAGGTTTGAAATTCTCATTCTCTGTGCTGTGCTCTGCTGAAGGAGTCTTGGAAGAGAATTGTGTGTTAGAGAACTTGAGCTGGTTTCACCCAGGGATCATGGCACTAGAGCTGTTTCCCTTGTCAAACACTGAGCACAGGCAGTGAGGGGTCTGGTGTGAGCCCAACATGGGGAGGCAGCTGGAGTTTCGGTATAGGAGGTCAGAGAGACCTGGAGTCTGTTTTTGACTCTGTTAGTGACTTGGTGTATGACCCTCTTTGGCCAGTTGTACTCTCCTCCTCACCTCTGAAGGCTTTTCTTTCCTCGCCTTTTTGTAAGAATAAAGTGTGAGATGAAAACTTGTGAATTTTTTTCAATCCTTGGATGGACTTAATCCAAAACCAAGTGATGACTGTTTAACCAGGTGAGGAAAACTTTTTTGTCCAAGAGTCCCTTCTGATTTCAGTTCTAGCTTTATTGAAAAACATGAAGGCTAATGCCCTTGCACTGTGCTGAATGCCATCGATCCTGCATTTCATTATTTTGGTGCACCAGAGCTCAGCCAGGTAATGCCAGAGTAGTTGCTGTGTTCAGTGGTACAATTCCCTACCTCAGATAAAAGTAACTTGGTACCCAGCAGAATGTTTAAGCAAAATTAGCTATAAGGTGATGGTATTCAAAATGTGTTCTGAAATTCTGAGTAAATGCTTTATCAGATGGCCTTTTAAAAGGAAATGGAGGGATGTGAAGCTCCTCTGCCTTTAAGAAAGGTACTGAGTAATGTCTACAATGAAGGTCCCAATCACTGCCAGTATCAGTGCTCCTCTGGATCAGAAGATAGAGCAGCCTCCTCACATCTGGAAGCTGCCAATTCTGCATGCAAATATTAGGATGTCGTTTCTTTTCTCTGCAGGTATTAACATTTGCTTGCAAAATGCTGGGTATGGCTCTGAGGTGGGATCGATAGCCTGCATTCAGTGGCTCTGCCCTGTCACTGTTCCAGCTGATGCGGGAGTGGCATCCCAGGATCTTCCCTCATTTAACTTAAGAGTCTCTGCACACTGTGCTGGTGTTAAAGGTGGCAATTAACATTTTGGGTGAACAGTGAATGAGGCCATTTATAACCAGTTACGCTGACATGAATCTCTCCCCACAAATTTGCATCATTAAAGAACCTTTGGAAAAATGTGTCATGCGTATAATTAAATACCTGTTTTACTAACTCTTAATTTAATTAATCCAAAGTAAAGATGGCAGCACAAATTAATTTAACTGGAAATGGCTTTTCTCTCAGTGGGCTGAAGGGAGGTTTTCTGGTGGCATTGTACCAGATGACCTCAGAAACAAGCAGGTGAACTCCAGGACTGACTGACACAGGTTTTTTTGACAGCGATGGCTGTGACATTCTCATAGCAGTATGTATGTCATCCGTCAGCTCACTTTTTTCTGCTTGTGAGAGCAAAGAGGGAGGCCAGCTAGAAGGCAGTTTCTTTGAGAGGACAGCACAGGTGCTTTTCAGCTCTACCCTGAGAGGTATTTGGTAGCAACCATAGTAAATCCAGGTTCAGACAGGTGAGCGAAAAGAAATTCAAATAACAGAAGATCTTTATATGTCTCCCCTTGGTTTTTCTGTCTGTACCTTGATCTCTTTCACTTGGTGCCTACATTTTTCCCCCTTAGATATGAGCAGTTACAGGAAAGTCATCCGCTTTAAATATTCGTTACTCTTAACTTTCTTTAAAGACTTCCTTGTAGATGATCTTCTTTTGGTTTGACCTCTTTCCTAACCTTGTGATTCTTTCCCTCTACCCCCCGTGCCTTTTCTGATCTTTTTCTCCCTGCCATTTAATCTCCTCCTCTATCCCTATCCATCTTGCTTGGGATAAAACTGGAGCACAGACTGCGTGCACTGTGCAAGTGGAGGTGAGTTGTCAGCCCAACTTTGTAGGAAGCAGGGAATCTGTTGGTGCTTCCTATAGACCCATCTGAGCACTAGAAGTGAAAAAAAAAAAAAAAATCTTTCAGTCTTTCAAACACACTGGTTATTGCTATAGCAATTCTCATTTCAGCTTAAGTAAAAATTAATGCATGTATGGATGAAGGAAGCTCTGTGCCCTAAAGCATGGAATCCTGCTAGTCCTGCCACCTCTCTGCAATTTCAGGACTGGCTTTTTCTGAAGGTGTGGTGTTACCTTCAAGAGGGAAAACCAGCCTCATTTATCAGGCAGGACTCATTGGTACTGAGGCTGATCAGAGGCTGGTGTGGATGGCAGTGGGCTCTGGGTGATGGGCAGGAGCACATGAGTCTCCTGTGGCAGGGCTGGCTGGGACAGGCTCAGGGGGTAGGATGGGAGGTTGTGAGGGCTCTGGGAGGGTGCAGGGTCCTGCAGGAGGGACTGGGGAGAATTTTTGGCTTGACACTGCCTGGTGCTGGTGCTCCCCTGAGGCCTCATGAGGTGACTTTTCTCCATACCCCATCAGATGAGATGAATGTGAACTTGAAGCTGATTTTGTCTGTCTTTGGTAGCCTGAACACTCCTGCCTTTCTATCCAATGCCGACCTTTAGCATCATCCAGCATTTGCAATTGGAGCCAGTGCTTTTAAGAGGGCCTTTTGTGTTCACTGACTGAAAACCAGGGTCTGTTTCACAGGAATCTTGTTTACACCTGCCACAGTCGTCCTCTTTGCTCTTCCTCTGCTCCTTTCACTGGAGCTGCAGTAGTTGACACTGCAGAATGTCCTTTCATTCCCTGGCATCCTCGGCATGGGATGTGACTGCAATAGAGCAGCTGGGGAGAGGGTGCAGGGTGTGAGACCCACTGGGGATTGTGAGCCACATGTGGGCAGCTCAAGGGCATGAAACAACTGGGCTTTGGAAAGGCTCGAGTGCAATGGGTTATCACCTCTACTTCTTTGTTAGCTGTTCTTTTTAGGGTTTACAAAACAGCCCTCGGAGTCCCCCCTGCATGTACAGATGCACTGAAGTGACTCTGTGACTACAGGAGAGTCCCCTCTCCGTCACCAATGCCAGGGGTCGATAGCTCTTGCTCAGGGCTTGCCAGGTGAATGGTGTCTCCTGTTGGGCATTTTGGGCACTAAAATGAGTGGCTTTTTGGGGGTGACCCAGGCGCCGGGAGGCGCTGAGTTGGTGCCGCAGCAGAGGAATGCGGGGAAGCCAGGGTGAGGGGAGGTGCCAGGACTGGAGGATTTGCACAGCTGCTGTTGCAAGCGTCGTGCTCAGCCTGCTCTCTGGTGGTGGCTGCTGTAGCTGAGATGACCTTTGATAAAATGGGAAACATTTGGAGTGATTCGGGTAGTTGTGGTTGCTCAGTTTCACACAGTGACAGTTTGTAGCACAGTCAACTCAGCTGCTCCTGCTTTTGTTTGCATACCCCAGTAAAAAATTCACAGGTTAAGAACCAAATCACAGCGGCTTCAGTGTGAAAACTGCCAACAAAGTCTGCTCCTCAGCAGCTCTTTGCAGAACTTCCAGATTCTCCCGTGTCTGATACCACTCTTTCCTTTCAGACTGGGGAGACTGATAGGAGAGCAGACAGAATAGGCACCTGCTGGCACAAAATGTGGAGGAAATAATAAATATCTTTGGGATCTACAGTGAAATTTGGCTGAAAGCAGCCAGCAGGTTCCAAAACTCTTGCCAGGGTTGTGATACAGAGAGGCACTTGATGGTGACAGACCGCTTGATGGTGATCTCTTCCTGGCTCAGCTGGGCTGCCAAAGCTCCCAGGGCAGTGGGAGGACTCTGGCCAGGAGGCGAATCCCTACTGTGCCCTGGTCTGTGCTGGGGAACACGGAGAGGCTCTTCACTGACATCAGCAATGTGAGACATATGTTTGGAGAAGGTTACAGGGACCCTGTCCTGCCTGCTGTCATCACCCTAGTCAAAGATCAACCCCTTTTGTGTTTGCTAGATAAACTGTCAGTGAGTGGATGTGTCTTCTGGCAGTATTTGGTTACTCTGTTTCATATTAGGGTTTTGATACCTGATGGATGTGACACTCATACATGTGGATTCTTGGTACTGTAGACACCTCGAGGACTGAAGTGCCTGTAGGACACAGTGTGCAGGTGTGACCATGTGCTGTTGAGGAGGGAGGTAGTTCCTGAGACTTTCCTGTTGTACAAGACCTAGTCAGGCAGCTTTGAGACTTCAGAACAAGCAGGCACCCTCTGTTTTAATCCACTTTCCATCTCTTTGGCAGCAGAGGTAGGACATAGTTTCGGCATTTTCTATAAGTCTCTATTTCTTGTGGCTAGTAAAATATTCGTTTTGTCCCAAAACACAACACAGGCTTTGTCTTTGAATCCCAGCATTTATGACTTTGACATTTAAAAGCATTTTAACCAGATTTGGGGTTCTTTTTCCCGTGTGAATTGCTGTGGTCTAGCCAAGACAACTTTTAGTAGCAGCAACCATGTGGAGGTATTGTCTTTCCACAATTAGAGGTTAGGAGTTGACAGCAAGTGAGCCAGGGATTATAATTGAAAAACAGGGTAATTATTTGTACATGGAGAAACCAAGGAATAAAACTCATGGTGTAATATACCTATGAGTACTAGATGCAAATAAGAGATAATGTATCTTGCAGTGAAGGACGTTTGGGTTGTGTGCATTTCACCAAGCATGGGAGCAGTTCCTCCTGCTCCATAGAAGCTGAGGGTTTTGTTCAGCTGGTGCTGATGCTCTTTTAGAAAGCTTTTACCTCTCTGATTCCTGAGGTCTGACACGGAAGAGAAAAGCTTCAATAGGCACCAGCTGCTCAGTGGGCCCTGTCTTTTCAGAGCATCGCTCGCTTTTCTCCATTCCCAATTAAAATGTGTGTTAAACTTAGCTTTTGTTTGAAGCAGCCCAGCGCTGTGGTATTTAATGTAAAGAGACTGTGCTCGTCACCTTTTCTCTCTCTTTTGTGGCAGGGTCAGCATTCCTCAGGGGAGGACATGGAAATCTCTGACGACGAGACCAACCCTGCGCCCATCACCAGTGCGGAATGTGCCAAAACCATTGTGGTGAACTCCTCCGTCAGCAACACGGCCGTGATGGCCCCGTCCATCCCCCCGCTGCCACCACCGGGATTCCCTCCTCTTCCTCCTCCTCCACCTCCCCAGCCAGGCTTCCCCATGCCTCCCCCGCTGCCCCCACCTCCGCCACCCACTCACCCAGCCGTCACGGTGCCCCCGCCACCGCTGCCCGCCCCGCCCGGGGTCCCTCCGCCCCACATCCTGCCCCCGCTGCCCCCGTTCCATCCCGGCATGTTCCCGGTCATGCAGGTGGATATGATCAGCGTCCTGGGCAACCAGTGGGGTGGCATGCCCATGTCCTTCCAGATGCAAACTCAGATGCTGAGCCGCATGATGCAGGCACAGAACACGTATCAGTATCCACCTTTCATGACGGGCCGGATGCAGTTCGTGAATCTTCCTCCCTACCGCCCTTTCTCCATGGGAGCTGCTCTCGCCCGCGGGCAGCAGTGGCCACCGCTGCCCAAATTTGACCCCTCGGTTCCACCCCCGGGTTATGAGCCGAAGAAGGAAGATCCCCACAAAGCCACTGTGGATGGAGTCCTCCTGGTCATAGTGAAGGAACTAAAGGCCATCATGAAAAGGGACCTGAACCGCAAGATGGTCGAAGTGGTGGCGTTCCGGGCATTCGATGACTGGTGGGACAAGAAGGAACGTCTGGCAAAGGTAGGCTTTCACGTGCCCTGTAGTGCATGTGTGGGGGCTTTCCCTGCTGGTGGGAGCTGGCATGCTCCTGTTAAAGATGGAGTCACAGGATGAGTTTGGCTGCTCCTGCAGACAGAGCTCCAGCATGTGGGACAGTCCTCTCCACAGTGTTCCTTTCAGGAAGGCCTTCAGAAGTGGTGGAGGGGTGTCTCTTACACCTCAGAAGTTCGGGGTTATTTCCTTCCCCTCATTTCCTTTCCCTTTTCCCTCTTATTGCAGTATTGTTAGGGCTTGAAATGTGAAAAGTTAAGCTGATGTTTTGGCGTTTTGGTGGTCTGGGGCAGTGCTGGCTGCCCCAGGAATGGGTTTGCAGAGGAAATGTCCCTGAGATCAAGACAAATATGCAAAGGCTTCTCCTATACAAGAGGCAGTTGAAGTTTAGCTCCTAAAAAACTAAGGTTAGATGTAAGAGTGTTTGAAACCACCAAGCCTCTGTTTTGTGTTCCCCACTTCGTGCAATGAGATTTGCGGGTAATTTCAGTTCTCCTCCCTCCCCAGTGCATGTATGAAGCAGCAATTAACTCAAAAGCTGAACATTGGCCAAATACATGAAGAGTTCCAGGGATTAGTTGAGAAAACAGCTTTGCATGAATCCTCTGATCCTTTTCTCACCCAATTTGAAGTGTACCTCAGCCAGCAAACAGCTCTGTGATCTGATGTGTGGTGAATTTGTCACTACCCAAAAAAACCTAACACTACAAAAAGGTTAATGCAAGTCTCAAAATTACCATTGCAATGAATTACTGTAAAAATATCAAAACAAACCACAATCTGCAGGTAAATCTGTTTCAGATGTCAGTTTTCAGAGCAGTATCCTCACCACCTGCTTTTGTAAACCAGTTGTGTGTTAACTCTGGTGCCTGGGAGAGTGCCTTGGCTTTCTGGAGAGGTTGGTAATGCTGCTGCTTAACAGCTGTTTTATGACAGTGTAATTTGCTCTGGTTTAGGGCTGGCTGGCGTGACGTGCAGCAGAAACCCTGTCCCTCTCCTCCTGACTAACACTCAGAGCTTTTCCTTCTGCCAGCAGGCGTGTGCTGACAGTGTTGGAGGAGGCCTCTGAGTTTCCAGGGCAATAAAGGAAACAGATCCACCAAATAGTTGCAAAAACAGCAACTGAAATACTCAAGAAATTGTTTTAAACCAGACATCTGCAGTGAAGAAGCAGAAGCAAGTCGAGGCAGATCTTCAGGCTCTTTTACATCCCAAACTATGGCTGGATTTGGTGTGTTCTTCCCTCACCTGGGATTTGTAAGCCATTTTAGGAAGGGAAGCTGAGTGTACCACAGCAGCTTGCCACAGGTCACGTTGGATGTGAGCAATGTAATTGAAAAGATGAAATTGCTGCGTGGTAAACCATGTGTGCTCTCTGTCCAGGAACAGAGATGCCAGAACCATTTCTGCCCCAGGGCACGTGTTAATGTTGTGTGCAGAAAAACCTCACAGATTTCAGAGCCTCCTTTCTGCTAGAACTGGTCACCCTGGTGTTGGTGTGGGACAGGATTCCTCCTCAGGCACAAGCTGCCTGCTTTTGCAGAAAACAAAATGTGAATAGTGTAAAGTGTACCCTCCCACTGCTGGTGTCTGTGTGTGTGTGAGGTTGAAAATGCATGGGGTGAAAGCTGTGAAAGGAGCACGTTGCTAGGGAAGGCAGCACATTCCACAGACCTTTCCTGCCTGAGCTAGGGGAAAGCTTTTCCTTGTTCCCAAATCCAGAGATGGGTTTAGGTTTGAAAGCCTGAGTAAAATGCATTAAGCAGAGTGCCAGGAATAACCAGTCATCCCTGGCCACGGAATGCTGCCGCTTGGATTCTTGCCTTGATATTCCCATTACTCTTGTCCCTTATTAGCGGGAGAGCTGAGCTTGTGCTTCCTCTTTGGTGATTACAGCCCACTTCAGCATGTGAGCTCTGTTAGGGTGTGCAAGAGAAACTGTCTGGGTGTTGTGCCATGAGCTGATGCAAGTGAGTGTCACCTCCAGTGCCCCTGGCTCAGGCAGAGCATGATGTGCCATTCTATGTGACATTCTCCTGGCTCATCCAACTCTCCACAGCTTTACAGGACTGAATTCCTACTCTTCCTTCGCACCTCAGCTCTGGGGAAAAAGATTTGTTGAGACTGCATGTCTATTTGGTTGACCCTTTGGTGTTTCACCTAAATATTTTGATGTTCCTGTTCCCAGGACTGGAGCCTTCTGACAGGTTTTGTGGACTTGGGCTGTGGTTGCTAAGGAAACACAGGGATGTGTGTGATTTTTAATGCACTATATTTGGCCTTACACTCAAAAGAAGGAAGGTGTTCCCAAGTGGAAGGTCTGGAGTTGCTTTTAGTTATGTGGGTTAGCAAAAGAAGGTAGATAACACATTGTTGGGCTGACTTGCCTAAAACACACTCAAGTTAGTTTTATTATTATGTGCAGTTCTATTTCCTTTCAGGTGTGGGGCACCTTCAGATGCCCTCCGAGGAGCTGATGCCTGGGCAGGGCAGTGATATTTCCCAAACCTTGACTGTGTAAATGGTTTCCAGAGCTTGTGTCCTTCCCAGGAAACTTCCCCTCTCAAATGTGCCTTCTCTGTTGCAGGCGTCTCTCACTCCAGTGAAGTCTGGAGGAGAAGTGGAGGAAAAACCAAAGCCGAAGGATCGAATTGCCTCTTGTCTTTTGGAGAACTGGAACAAAGGAGAAGGGCTGGGATATGAGGCAATCGGCTTGGGCATTGGGTTACGAGGGGCCATCCGGCTGCCATCCTTCAAGGTGAAAACAAAAAACTGTCTTCTTAAGCTGACATTCCCCAGAGGAACCTTAGGAGGACAGACCTCGCTAGGTTTGTGCCCCAGAGCCCTCAGGCTGTTCACCCCACTCTGTGTGCGCTCACAGGGTTGCTTCTGACAACATCACTGTAACCCCCCAGGACCAGAGCAAGGACCCTCTGTCCCAGCCTCAGCTTTTCATCCTCCACTTGTGTGAATTATCTGTAGAGGATCTCCCTGCTGTGCAAGGGAAAGGGGACATTTGCCTGTGTTCAGGGCACAGCGTTTCAGCATCCTCATAAAAATACACTTATGCTCATAGTCTTTTACACGGTTGTTGTTTTGGTTGGAATGTCTGATGGTTTGGCAGCTGAGTCTCACCTGAAGTTTGATTAAATCCTGTCTCCTCAGAAGCACGGGGTATCAATTTTTAAAAGTATCTTAAAAGAAGTGTGGGGTAGAGGACTGTAGAGGGCTTTCCTGAAATTAGGATTTTTGAATGCACAGGGGGTGCAAGTAAAGGTTTGGGATGAGAAATTCTACAGTCTTTATTTAGAGCAAAACCTGCTTTGAGGTTCTTTAAGATGCCAGGAGCTTAGGCTCTCTTTCTGTTCTGCTACATCTCAGACACATGGATTTGTCAAGAGTTTTCTCTGTCATGCTCCAAGTACCTGGTGATGACATGCACCATGTGGTCCCCAGGGTGTTTTCATGCAAATTGAAGGGGTAGAATTTCATTCAGAGTGAAATTCTGTTTGCAAGTAAATAAAGAGATGAAGAGCTGGGAAGTGGCCCTTGGTTTCTTCATGTAAGTGACCACAGCAAAATAAAGAAGTGGGAATTTGCTTAAGAAGTTGATTTCTGCTGTTTCTAAACTTTCAGAAATGCTAATTGTGTCTTTTGTTCAGGTGAAAAGAAAGGAGCCACCTGAAGCTGCCTCAGCAGGAGATCAGAAGAGAATCCGGCCCTCTACTTCTGTGGATGATGAAGATGAAGGTTTGCAAAGCACATTTGTTTGAAAGATGAGAGCAGATGCAAACCCCACGCAAGCTGAATCCCTTTAAACTTCACAGCAGTGTGCTCACTCACAGTTAAACAGAGTCAAGGATCTGAGCCAAACCCTGCTTCTCACAGAGCTCTGATCAGCTGGGAGATGGCCCCTCTGGGTTCAATTATCTGAAATTCACTGGTGGGAAGTTTAAGACCCACGTTTTAAGAATCATTCATAACCTATTTTAGCTGTGCTGGGCCCCAGCAGAAGGAGCTCAGATGGGTTCATGGGCTGTTCGGGGTGTGCTCACAGCTCACTGGGACGTGGTGGGAGGAAGCACGTAACAGTTTGCTCTGCATTTGATTTGAAAGAGAAACCGAAGTTATTTGCCAGAAAAATCTGTTTAAAAATGTCTTAACACTGTTTCCTATAAGTAGGGAAGAGTAAAGAGGAGACAAAGCTTTGAATACCCTTTGTTTTGCATAAAAGCATTGGTTAATATTAAAGTTGATTCAGACTAACAGGTGGTTTTGAAAGCAAAAAAAAACCCCAAAAAGCATTAAATTCAGGTTACTTGTCCTGACCTCGGTCATGCCATGTCTCCTGTCTGCTCTGCCTAGAGAGTGTGAACTTTGGCCACCTACGTTTTGCCATCAGAACTGTGACATCAGCAAGTCCCTTTAGGGCTGGGGACCCTCACACCACATGGGCACTTCTTATCTTCCAAAAGAAAAATGTTTCCCTTATGTAGCTCTTTCCCTCCTTTCCAAGGTGTTTGATGGTAATTTCTGTTGCTTTTGCTCCTCAGAGTCGGAGAGGGACAGGGATGCTTCTGATACAACATCTGACCTGTCAAAGAAGGATGCAGAGGCAGTGGGGTTGCGACGGCGACCGGCAAGGCCATTGGAGCTTGACAGTGAGGGAGAAGAAGGAGATGAGACATCAGGGAAAGAGGAAGAGTCCTCCTCAGAGAAGGAAGAGGAGCAGGAAGAAGAGGGAGGCTTGGTGAAAGCAGCACCTGGCAAGGTGTGTTGGTTTGTGACTGCAGTCTCAATGCTGTCTGTCATTAAAAAGGGGCCTGGTAATGCCAGATGCCAAAGTTCCCTTTTCTAGGAGATGATGATCCTGGTGGGGTTTGTCCTCACAGAACCTCTGTAAGGTCACTCCCTCTTCACGTTCTCTGACCAGCCCCCCCGAGAGTCACTGGTGGTTGCTGCGCTGACAGCCAGGTCACAGGTCAGGCACTGTTCATTTTTGGCAATGCTTTCTTGCAAAGGAGGAAGAGGAGGATGAGGAGGATGAAGATGATGAGGATGAAGATGATGATGAAGATGAGGATGAAGATGACGAGGAGGAGACAGGCATAGACACAAGTGACAAGGAGGAGGAGCAGGACTCTGAGGAGGGTAAGCAGCTCCAGTGGAATGAGTAAGCATCACCTTTGGGTCAGCTGTGGTCTCCCTTTTGCATTTGTGGGCTGATTTTGTTCCTTGTGCACCTCCTTGCACTGATGGGCAGTTCTACTCAAGATAATGCACAGAGATGTTTTTAATTGTTCCCTGTGGGGTTTCCATGGTTCCTCAGTCAGTGGGTCCCTTTACAGTGGCTCTCCAGCCCCTACCTGATCTCAGCCCAACCTGGCAGAGGGGCAGAGGTCTCAAAGACAGCTAAATGTGCCCTTGTTTTGTGAACCAGTAGTGGCTGGGAGGAGAAGGGACCAGATTTCAAACAAGGGTAATTCGGCTGCTGATAACTCTGTCCTATCAATCAGCTCCTCCTCCAGAAGGTTGTAATTTCCACTTTTTAAAGCCATGTGTAAAGGCAGCAGGAAATCTTAGTAAAAGATACAATGCACCAAGAGACCCACGTGGGCAAGGTGCCAGGCAGCACCGCTCCTGGAACTGCTTGTTATATGGTGATTGTTGTAAGCAGCCAGAGACAGGATTTATAAATCTCTACAAAAATAAATAATTGGGAGGCCACTCCTTCAAACCCACATGCTGCTGTTGATGCTGTTTTTACAGTCTTTTAGTGGAAGGGGTATTTGCTCCTGATTGTTTAATAAAACCAGAAAGCAGAACTAATGGCAGTTTGTTCTTGTAGATGTAGCAAGTCCCTCGTCTTCCAAGGCTGAAGTTGAATCATCTGATGAAAGTGAGGATTCCTCTGAATTCGAGTCAAGTTCAGACTCGGATGATGAAGATGAGGAGGATGATGATGATGAAGATGAGGAGGAGGAAGAGGAGGAAGACGTGGCTGAAGATCAAGGCAGAGAAGCCATGGTTGCTGAGCCAGAGCATGAACCTGCTGGTCATGAGCTTCCTGATGATGAGAGGGAGACTATTTTGGACCTGTATCCTGTGGATGACTACATGGATGCAACAGGCTTGGGACTTGCCGAGCCAGCTTTGGCAGTGAAAGATGAAGGCACTGAAGAAATCAAGGCAGGGGAAAGTGAGTTTGGCCAAGTCCCAGGGGCATCTCTTGCTGCTGAAGCTCTGAAACACTTGGTTATGGAAAGAGACCAGGAGACAAAATGTGCACTCTCTCCCATCTGTAGGCCAGGTATGCCCTTCCATGTGCTTTGGAGTTTTGTTACATTTCCAAGTAAATTTTCTCCCAGCATCCAGCGTGTATGGGTTTGTATTTCTCTTGTTCTCTTTCTTCTTCCAGTCTTGGCTCTAGGCTAGGGATTATCTGTACAGGGAAAGAGGCCTGTGCTGAGCTTTCCTTCCTAGTAAGGAGCTTTACATGAGCCATCTGCTACTAAAAATACTGTGGTTACTGTATCCAGAATCTTATCCTGGGCCAGTTTAGTTGGAGTCCTACAGGAACTGAACAGTTGTCGTCAGAGGGTGACTGATAGGGTGGTGTGGTGGTTGAAGCTCAAGATAGAAAAGCCATGGCTGCTAAAACAGAACAGGAATGTCACTACTGGCTCTTTTTGGTTTTAATAGCAAAGCAGTATGTGACTGAGAAGCTGCATGGGGCAGGTGAGTGGAGTCTCAGAGTTATGTATTAGTTTTCTGGAAGAAGGAAATTGTCTTCAATCGGTACAGAGTTGTATGTAACCCAAGGAAATTGGAAACCTTTTACTAGAACAAGAGTGAGATGCATAAAGCTTGACAGCTGAGGGGAATCAAAAAGTTAAAACTGGAGCCAACAGGGAGGGTTGATCTAGTGGAGCCTGATATGGAGCCTTGGGCAGCACTGGTGCCTGAGGACTGGGCAGTGTTTTGCCCCTTGGAGAGCTGAAAATCCAGTCCCTGCACAGGGCATCACTCCTTGGCTGCTGCAAAATCTGGAAGTGACAAAGAGGTAAAATGTTAAATTGGGCAGGGCAAAGAAGGACTGGTTTTGCATGAATCCTTTGTAGAACAGGTCAGTATGCAGAAAGGACATAAATTTGGGGACACCTGCCTTTAAGCATGTTGACGTGTGCAAGGAGCTTTCCAGGTAAGCTATGGGAACTAGCTCAAACTGCAGCATTATTTTTGAGCAGCCCAGCCCTGTCATACAGGAGTTACAGGGCTCAGACCCTTCTCCAGCAGCCCTGGTTTGTTCAGCACAAACTGGGAATGCTTTCCTTCCAGCTCTCCAGGCATTTTCACCTCCTTACACTCTCCCACTTGAAAATGTTCTTTTGAGCTGTCTAACAAGATTCACCGTTGATTCCTTTTGGACCTGGCCCTAAGTGGGTAAATAAACTCCAGACAAATGAGGCTGCTGCAGGGAGAGCAGCATATAAATTGCCTCATTGATACCATCTGAGTGTCTCCTCATCCATTACAGGGGCTTCCTGTTTCCTTCATGTGTTGTTCAGGAGTGTTCTGCTCCTCCCTTCACCGCTCCTTCCTTGGAGAACTGAGGATGCTCCTTGGCCTGCAATTAGTTTAGTTCCCACATTAGAAAAGGTGATAGCTCCAGGCTCTGACAGTTCTCCTCCAAAGTCCTCACCCCCTGATCCGCTCATTCCTTTAATGTCTGTACAAAAGGTTGTCAGGGCTTTTGAAAGCAGAAAAACCTTCGTTCTGGTCTGTGTCGTAGCTAATCCTCAAATTAATAGTGCGGGTTTTTTATGGTCCATTAGGAAAGTCTGTGGTAGTGTCTAATTACTCTACACTCTGTGCCTCCAAAATGTAAAGCACTGGAGTTTTTAAGCCTCCCAGTGGAATTGAGCTGTTCTCTAATTGTGGCATCTTAAACATGCCTTTACTAGCAAGTGGCAAGTGGAGGCAAAGCTCCTGATTCTCCTCTCTTTTCCCCTTTCAGAGGAAGAGTCCGAACCCACTTCCATGCTGGAGCCAGAGGTACAGGAAGGCCCAAAGCCTGAATCTCAAAATGAGGAGGTGGCGCTCTGTATCTCTACTCCAGTGGGAGTCTTTGGAGAACCTCTGCCCGGCAAAAGCAGCTTCTTTGGCAAGTCTGAGGACAGCAGCTTGGAAGCTCGAGTTAAAGCAAAGCCGCCCGACAGCGGAGGAGGACGAGCGGCTGCCTCGCACGCCTGGACGGGAGGTGATGATCCACTCAGAGACTGAGACTCTCCTGCTTCCAGCCCACAAGGTGCCATCCTCCATGCTTCCCTTGCCATCGACTCCCGGCAAGGAAGAATCTTTAGTCCCTCCAGAAAAGTTCCCTGAACAATTAATGGTGACCAAAACGTCCGTGGAAGAGGAGATTCCTAGGACACCTGGGCGGGACATTTTGGCCAAGTCGTCACATCCCCTCACGAAGTCGCAGAGCACGGACACTGTTCCAGCCACGCCAGGAAGTGATGCTCCCCTTACAGGAAGCAGCTTGACCCTCAGTTCCCCTCAAGTCCCAGGGAGCCCCTTTTCCTACCCATCCCAATCTCCTGGCATTAACAGTGGCATTCCTCGGACTCCTGGGAGAGATTTCAATTTCACGCCTACTTTCCCAGAGGCTGGTGCTACCATTCCTTGCCTTCTGTCTGGCAAGAAACAGTCAGAGGATGAGCTAGAGGAGAAACTCCCCATTAAAGAGCCTCTTTGTGCTTCCCTTACGGTCAGCATGAACAGTGTTCCTTCCCCTATCCCCTTTGCTAGCCCCCCGCAAGCAGATTTCCACATGGACATGGGTTTGCCACCTGATGAGCCAATACCTGTAGCAGGCCTGCCGTGCATGCATGGAGATGGAAGAATGCCCATCGAGGAATGCAAGGCAGAAGTAAAACCCGCTTTGCTCTCCCCAGAAGTACCCCCTGGGGCTTCTATTCTTCCTCCCCCACCACCACCTTCTGTTCTTCCCAAAAGGAGGCCGGGTCGGCCGAGGAGGTCCCCACCTTCTGTCCTCTCGCTGGATGTGTACCCAGGCAAAACCATAGAACCTCCTCCAGTGCCAGTGGCCTTGGTGGAAGGTGCTGTGGGCAAAGAGCTGTTGAGTGGACATCCTGATGCCTACTATGGACTGAAAGATCCTGAAGCCGTCACCCTGGACTTCAGGAATGACAGTTTCCATGAGAAAATAGCAGCTGAGACAGTTGCAGAGAAACTGCCATTTAAGGAACTGGAGAACCAGTGGAATGAAGACTTCAAGGAAGAAGATGCTCACACAAAACCTAAGAGACAGTGGCGAAGGCAGAAGAAGTCTGAGGAGCTCCCAGTGATCCCTTCCCCCGAGTATTCCCCACCCCGGCCTCAGTTCAGGCCACGCTCCGAGTTTGAGGAGATGACTATTTTGTATGATATCTGGAACGGAGGCATAGATGAGGAAGATATCAAATTCATGTGTATCACATATGACCGCTTGTTACAGCAGGACAATGGTATGGACTGGCTCAATGACACCCTGTGGGTTTTCCATCCTTATATCCTTTCTCACTGGTGTTGGCAGCACGTGTGAGATGCACGAGATGGTCGCTGGGTAGGACTTAAAATGCACAAGACTATTTGTTGGTGGGAGAAGTGGTTGCTTACAGGAATAGCAATTGCTTGGATGAGCAGGGAATTTTAGGCTGTTTTATTCTCTGAAGCTGCAATACAAAAATACTGCAGAAGTGGCTGTTCTTGCTGCACGTTCAGTCTGGGACTGCAGGGACAGTCTGTAGGCACCTCTTCTGGGGTGGTTTCCTTCCTAGTTTGAGAAGCTTCTGTCTGCATGTAACCAGACTTTTTTCCCAGCTTGCCTGTGGAATTTCTAGTCTGCACATACAGAGCTTTCACTTGGAGCTAAAACTTGCTGTAAAAATAATCTCACCATCTGTGCCCAAAACGATGAGTTAGTGGTTCGAGCAGCTGTGACTTACTTTGAGTTTGAAACACTGATAAAATCAGTGGTTTCTAAGTGGCACATCAGGGCTCTGTGTGTGTGCAGCCACCAGCAGTGATCTTCAGAGCAGAGCCTTAAAGACTGTTCTAAAAATCTCAGAACTCTGCAGTACTGTTTTTAGGAAGGATATACAGGTTTATGTGTTGAAGAAGACAAACACACCACCTTGTGTGTAGCTAGAGATTGTGTGAATTTCAGGTATCTTCATCCCTTGCTTCCTGCAAGACAGGAAAGTAAAACCAAAAAAGCCCAAACCACCTAAAACAGTCAGTGACAGCTAACAGAACCCATAGTGAAAATAAATGTTTCCTGTTGATAAGGATTATATTGTAACAGCAAAATTACATTCACTTTTTAAGCCATTTAAAAATCACCTTGAGTTCATCCTTTGCCACACTGCACGACAAGTGGGAAAGTACCTGCAGGCTCACCTGCTTTGCAGCAAACTCTCAGCACTCTGATTTTGAGGCAGTCACCTCTTGATTTTTATGGTCCCTCTGCTTCAATTTTCTGGTGTCAAGGATATGTTTTGCCTTGCAGGGAGCATTTTTGAGTCAGTCTCAGTTGTTGCAGGCTTCATGGCTGTGTTTGTGGGGTGAGCTGGCAGTAGTACAGCTCCACTGTCCTTCCAGGAGCCAAAGCCCTGAAAGTGCCTTCAAACCTGAAGTTTTGTAATGAGTGTCTGAAGGAGCTGATTTCCCAAGACTGGTGAGAGCAGCCTTTGGGCTGAGGAGCAGCTCAGTGTTATTTTTTTACAACCCCACAAGACCTTCCTAATTTTCCACACTCCTGGTGTTAGCTCCATGCAACTGTAACAAGTTTAGTCTGATATCCACCTCTGGCTGTGTTTCTCCTTAACTTCTTGCCACCTACCAGCTTTTCTACCCCCAAGAAAAAGAAGCGGGATGACGGGATGCGGGAGCACGTGACGGGCTGTGCACGAAGTGAAGGCTATTACAAAATTGATAAGAAGGACAAACTCAAATACCTCAACAATAGCCGAGCTTTTGCAGAGGAGCCTCCAGCTGACACACAGGTGAGGAATTGTCCTCCACAAATGCCAGGTGTGGATGGGATTTGGTTTTACACTCTTGTCACACACAGTAGGTGCTTCCTGCCTTTTGGCAGGAGGGAAGGGAAGCTGCTGTGTCGTGTTGATCACCCTGGGGCTTTGTGGGAGGTGTTGGTGTTTGATGCTTGTGTTCTGTGGTGATGTGTTGTAGCACAAGGGGCTGCTCACCGGGAGCCTGTAGGGTGTTGGGTCAGCTTTGATCCCCCATTTGTCCTCTCAGGGTATGAGCATCCCTGCCCAACCTCATGCTTCCACCCGGGCTGGTTCCGAGAGGCGATCAGAGCAACGCAGACTCCTCTCCTCCTTCACTGGTAGCTGCGACAGTGACTTGCTCAAGTTCAACCAGCTCAAGGTAGGTCACCCCTGCTGCAGATTTTAGACCACAGCACAGAAAAGGATGTCTTTTCCCTTTCTGTGCTGTGGCTAATTCAGGTTTTGGGGTATTTTCTTCATGCAGTTCCGGAAGAAAAAACTAAAATTCTGCAAGAGCCACATTCACGACTGGGGCCTTTTTGCTATGGAGCCCATTGCAGCTGATGAGATGGTGATTGAATACGTGGGTCAGAACATCAGGCAGGTAAGCTGTGGGTGAAATCTGAGCAAAACCAGCCTGAAAGAAGTCCTTGAGCATGACAGCAAGGATTGGAATCCTGGGTTGGAGGTGTCAGCTCTGTGGGCTGGGCAGAGGTTGGCATATGGTTTGGAGCTACAAGGATGGGATTTTCAACAACCCACAGAGACTGAGCACTCGGGAGAATCCTCCTTCAGAAGCTCATCTTGAACTTGTGTGTTTCCAGTTAGGTCTGTGTTCTCTTGGGGTGATGGGGATGGTATAAACCCCCCTTGCCCGGCACAAGCAGAGCTCAGGTGAGCCCTGTGCAGGTGGCTGCTCCCTGGGCAGTTGTGCAGCCTGGCCTGAGCTTGCCTGGGGCTTTCTGCAGGTCATTGCTGACATGCGGGAGAAGCGATACGAGGATGAAGGCATCGGCAGCAGTTACATGTTCAGAGTCGACCATGACACCATCATCGATGCCACCAAATGTGGGAACTTCGCCAGGTTTATCAATCACAGCTGCAATGTGAGTATGGTGTTCTCTCCTGTTGTTGTTCCCTGATGTGTTGAGAAACCCAGGGAGCCCCTGGCAGCTTTGACTGAGGTGTTCAGAAGTGGCAGGGGGTCACAGGGGTGGAATTAAATGTTAATGAGCTGCAGCAGATCAGAGCAGGGTCTAAAGTAGTGTAAAGAGGTTGGAGAGACCTGAGAAATGAAACATGCATGGAGACTGAGTGCACTCAAAGAATCCTCCTGACTGTCTTGGGGGACCCTGGTGGACACTGAGCAAGGAAATCTGACAAGTATTTCCTTAAAACATACCAAATTTCAGCTGTGGGAACAGTCTCTTTCTGGTGTCCACATGGGAAAATATTCCCTGCCAATTCCCCCTCTGCTCTGTGCTGCAGTCTGCACTCAGACTTGCCTGCCAGGCCAAATTGTTAAGTGTTGTGCTGCTCTTAACCTGTAACAAATTTGGTGGAGCATCATCCAGGCTCTATTGCTCCACAAATGACCAGGATGTGGATATTTTGCAGCAGCACAAGGAGGGCTGTTCTCTTTTCTGGCTTCACGCCTCCCTCCCTAGGCTTGCCCTGGGTCCAGGCTCTGGAAGCATGGCTGGAGCTGTCTAGGGAAAGGACTGCCCTGTTTTATTTTATTTTGGAATAATTTCGTGGAGGCTGGGAAGCCGTGGCCCTGGGGAACCTGCATCATCACCTGTTCTGTCACCTTTGCAGCCAAATTGTTACGCTAAAGTGATCACAGTGGAGTCTCAAAAGAAGATCGTTATCTACTCCAAGCAGCACATCAATGTGAACGAGGAAATTACCTACGACTACAAGTTTCCAATTGAGGATGTAAAAATCCCGTGTCTCTGTGGCTCTGAGAACTGCAGGGGAACCCTGAACTGAACTCAAGGTTTCTCGTCACACTTGCACCTTCGGCCATGTCAAAACTGTGGTAACCAGATGTGGTTGCACTTTGCCAAAAAAAGAGGAAAAAAAAACCAGAAAAAAGGAAGAAAAAAAATTTAAAAGCAAAAAAATACTTACAAAAAAAAAAAAAAGAGAGGAAAAAGAGAAGAAAACCAAGCAAGTTTCTCACTTCTGCCAGGATCATGAGTGAAAGCAAAATGCGCACACGCTTCCGAGGACTGTTCATGTTTCAGGTGCTCTTTCCTTTTCAGATCCAACACGCACACAAAAAGGTGGCTACCTTTTGTGGCATGGTCTATCCAAACACTAGCTTCTCTGTTCAGTCCCTACAGTAATGCTCCGTAATGGGATAATGGTACCTTTTTTTTTTAAATTGTTGTTAAAAACCTTCATCTTTTCATAAATGCTGCTACCTTTTTCTCATCAGTTTCGTTGGTTGAAAAAGACATTCAACGTTTAAATGTGAAGCAGAGACTGAAAATGCCATATAGGGTTTGTGGGGAGCTTGATTGGCTGAAATTGCACAGATTTCTCAGAGTAAGCTGTAAATAAATGTAAGGTTGATGTTACAGAGCAAGCCAGAGGCTTGAGGGTGTGTGAGTGAGTGTGTGCTTGGGGGTGTGTGTGTGTGTGGAGATGTGTCCACAATGAGACTTAGAGCTGAACTGTCCTGCCTTTTCGTTAGGGATGAGCCTGAACAAGTCCCCTCAGCCAGACCCCCGGGGCAGAGTCAGGTCAGCCAGACCTCAGCTCCCCTCCTTGGGCTTCTCTCTCGTTTTCTATGCCATGCTGGTCCATGGGGAATCAAAGCCTCTGCACCTGCACGTGAGAAATCCTTGGATATTGCAGTCACTAGGAAGAAGTGGAGTCAGCTGTGTAGCTGTAGCATCGTGTGGCCCTTGGGGATGCCCATTCCTTGGAGATGGGTTTGTCTTGCTTGCAGAAGAGGCTGAGATGAAGTGGACAGCTTCTGTTGATGCTGTAGAAATCCTGCCCTGCTTGTAAGCAAAGACTACGGCCCACGTTTGTAGCAGGATTTTCTTCCTGTGATGTGTGGCTCATATTCATTTTTTCTCACTTTCATCTGCATTTCCCTGCCCTTCCAGTGTTTTACGTGGAGTATTTGCTCTGTCCTTGGATGTGGGAGATGCCTCCTGTGATAGGAGCAAGCTGTGCCCTGCCACTCTCCTCCCTCTGTTACTCAGTAACTTGGTCTGGGGTAGTCCCATCCCTCCAGAAAATCATGGTAAAAGTGTCCCTGAGAGCAGTCCTGTCCCCCCACCTATAATATGAAAATCAATGCTTCTCTAAATTTGTAACACATGTTTTGAAATGATTTCTCAATATATTTTGTCCTTGTAGATGTGGTGAGGTGGAGGTTGCAGTTCTTCAAGAGGTTCCATTTAAAAATGGGACAAAACACCAAAAACATAGTTCTTTGGATGAGATCTGGAAATGTCACACGACTGT
This sequence comes from Entomyzon cyanotis, assembly GCA_024500445.1. Taxonomy (NCBI): domain Eukaryota; kingdom Metazoa; phylum Chordata; class Aves; order Passeriformes; family Meliphagidae; genus Entomyzon; species Entomyzon cyanotis. Next base: position 3,023,172 of record JAKEPQ010000852.1, read on the forward strand.
TCAGGTATAGACAGGATCAGTTTTTTAACTTGCATTGAATTTCTCCTGCTTTAAAAGTAGAGATTAGTTGTACTAAGCCCTTTTTAATTGGCTTGTAAGGGGAAGTTGCAATGTCATTATGAATGGGAAGATTACCTGCATAACTAAACACCTTCTCCCCACAGAACAAATTGCACAGCTGTATTCTTGTAGCCTTTCAGAACCTCCATGAGCAGAGGTGACAACCTTGCAAAAAAGAGATTTCTGGAAGTTTTTTCAGCTGTTCTGTGGAATTGCCAGGCCTGCACTGTGGTGTGGAGCTTGTAATGTAGGTTAGACCTCTGCCTCTGAATTTCTTCTTCAGACAAAAGGCCTGAGAGAGCAGGAGCACTCAGACTGCTACAAGCTGCCTTAACACCGCCTGTGTTTCTGTGTGAGGGCGAGCAAATTGTCTCTGAGATTGGACAGTCTATGGTCCATCTCTGCTTTTGTTTCAGTTCAGTTTTGTTGTTTCCCCCCTTTTTCATAAATCTCTCCAGCAACTGGGTATTGGTGACCCAGAGCCTAAAATTGTGAGAAGCACAAGTTTCTGTCACTGAATGTTGGTTGGAACTGCAGTGATGGCATTTGGGACTTAAACCAGCTGCTCAGTTTAGTCGTTAATTTTTTGAATGAGATTCAATGTGTTGATGCTCCAGTTGGCATCTCTACAGCTTGGCCTTTGACTTTCAAAGCTTTGGAAATGCACGGAAGTTTCCTGTGTCTCAGAACTGAAGCTCCTGTCCTTGGCCTTCTCCCTCTCTGCTCCATCAAACCAGTGCATTAAGGGTGGATTTGTGGGGGTGAGGACACCCCAAACGGCCCAGCCCTAAGAACCTGCTGGCAGTTCTGTGTTTCCAGCATATCTGTGTGCTCTGGATGGGATTAGCCCCTGCAGTTTGCCTTAATCCTTGGTGAGGAAGGCAGGGAGGGAAGACACTGTCACCTTCAGGTCCTTCACTGTGGTTTTCTAGGAGCACCTAAGGGATTTGGGTGCCAAAGACCATGAGCACCTAAATCACTTGGGTACTTCTGAAACTGCCTGTAATCCATCCCTTTATAGGATCCCAGACAAATAATGTGAGCTTTTAGAAGAGTTGAGCTCCCCCTAGTTCCCCAAGCAGAAAGAGAGCTGTTGAACCCATAGCACTTCCAAAAAATCGTGTTAGTCTGGTCTCAAAGCCAAACTTGAGGCTTCTCTTTTTCCCCCCATAAATCTTGGCTTGCAGAGTCCTACCTGGGAGATATTTTGTCTTGGAGTGGGAAGCTGCCTGACCCCCAAACAAATCATTTTATGGTGAGAACTCCAAGTCTGGTGCAGTGATTTCCATGGGTGCTCTGTCCCTGCCAGCCAGCAGGGTCTCCATGTGGTTTGGAGATGCCTCTAATCCCCCTGGGTGCTTTGCCTTGTACTTGGCAAGGGATGGGATGAGAGGAGGGCAGGAGCTGTGTGGTTCACATTCAGCCCAGACTCCCCAGCCCCCCATGGAAACAGGGATAAGGATAAAGAGAAACCTCAGCAGCATGTGCTGCTTACAGAGCCTGCAGTGCTTTTGTCTGCTGAAAAGCCCATCCCCAAATTTATTGTCACTTCACTTGGAGCCTAAGACAAAGCAAGAGAGAGACATTGACTGTGCTCCCTGCAAAATTCCATCTCACTGGGAGGAATAACCCAAGAGAACAGAGCAAAATTATGGAAATAGAACTTAAACCTTTAGTTTGCAGCTGATGTGAGTTCAGGGTGCAGGTGGCATCCACAGGGTCCGTGTGGTTCACAGCTCTCTGCAGTCCCAGGCTGGTCCCAAACTGGTGTGTGACTCTGGGGGGGTCCAGGAGGGGATTGGGCTCATCTTGCAGTTATTTATATTGTGTACAGCAGCTCATTTCTATAAGGAAAAATCAACAAAAAAATCAACCATCGTTTTTAAACTCCAACAAATTATACAGTAGTTTCAGTTCCGGGTTTTGTGACCTTTTTCAGGGATCATTTCAGTGCATTTCTGTACAAAATAAAAATGTAAGGAAAAAAAGGATTTTGAAGTATAAAAAAAATGCATCTTCTGTACATAGGCAAACTCAAGAATCTTCTCTTCAAACACTGTTTCTTGTAGAAACATGTTGAAATTTTTTTGCTGATTTCTTTGTACTTCAAGAGCATGTAAATAGTTTATTAAAAGTGACTATTGTAATTTGGAGTTCTTTTTAAACAGATTCCAGCTCTAAATCATGTCAAGATGGGGAGGAAGAAGGACTGAGTATAGCAAAGGAGCTGGTGGCATTTACAGCTTGTGTCAAGCTTTGTATAATGTAAATTCTGTATAAATACGGGGTTTTTTTGTCAAATAAATAGATTAAATTAGAAGCATTAAGAAACTGAAGACAAAAAAATTGCCAAGTCAAGGCTTCTTCTTTTCCCCCCTCCCTCAGTCTGAAACCTAATGTGCAAAAATCTATTTATTTCAAGCGAGGAAATGTGTACAGTCTAATAGACACCCTAAAATGTATTTAAGCGAATTTGCAACTGGATTTTTTCAGTTTAATATTTGTTTTGTTTTTATGAGTTTCCTCCTTAATTGCCACTGTAGGATTTGTCCAAGTGAAAAGAAACACATCAAGAAGGACACTCTAAAACAATGGGGCAGTTTTGAAGCAAAGTGGATGAACACCCAGCTCCCAATTCTTGCAGTTTTCTGGTGGTTTTAATTCTCAGCATGGAAATCAAGGGCCTCCTTTAAAAGTAGGCAGGTCAAATGGTTTGCAATAAATTAAAATTAAAATCTTCTTTTTTCTAAGTTCCTTTAAAAAAAAAAAAAACAACAACTCTGCTTTGAAGATTTAGGATTTCTGCTTTTTCTTTTGTTAAGCAAATTTATAAATTTAGGGATGTTTTGTGCATATAGAATCTGTCACCAGTATGTATCTTGTTTTGAAGAAAGTGTTTTTGTTGTGGATGTGTCATGCTGTATATATTTGTTCATATTTTTGTGAATTGAATACTATGTACCATTGTATTATAGTAACTTTTATAAAGCAAACCATAAATATACTGACTTTTCTTACAGAAAAATTATGTTGTGCTTAATATATTACCAGGGCAGCTTTTTACTCTTAGACCTATGCTGGGAACTGTGAGAGATCAAGGAGGCAGAACCAGAACAAGAACAATGTGAATAACTGGTTTTCAGCAAGGTTTACTGAAAATACTTGTTCTGGTGAGCAGGAAATTAATTTGAGTAGCATTATATTGTATGAAGGAAGTATGTGAGTGATTCAAGTCTATTAACTTTAAGAAATCAGTATTAAAAATCTTTACACCTGAAGAAAACCCTGAAGAGCTGAAGTAGAGCCCTCCTGACAGTGAGCCAGGAGTCCCAAACATGTCCAGCCTCAGCAGGTGAGTGGTCCCTGCTCCTCCAGCTTCTGCCCTGGATTGCTCTGAGTTCATATCCTTTTTTATTTATTTTTTTTAACTTTATAGAGGCAAAAGCTCTTAACCGCCAGGTGAGGTGTCAGTGGTGCAGTGAGGTTGTTGGGGCCAGATGCTCTTTGGATTTTTTCTTTTTAAATCAGTTTATTCAAATTGCCAAGAGTTGGACTTGGATGATCCCTGTGGGTTCCTTCCAGCTCAGGAAATTCTGTGATTCTATGAGATGTGGATTAGTTCTGCTCCCTTGAATCCAGAGGAGGGGGGAGCTGGGGGGCTGCTGCTGGGGGGCTGTGGGGGATCACAAAGCCTCTGAGATTTACAAAAAGAAATCCCTGGAGCAGGGGCCAAAGGAATGGCTGATGGAGGAGGAAGTGGAAGAGACAGGACCTTGCCTGGGCTGCAGGTGACTTTCCAGCTGAGCTCCTGGATTCCATAGGTGAGCACAGGACAGAGCTGCAGGACAGCCACACCTCGGGGGCTCAGCCTGGAGGGGCTGGGATGGGGCTGGGGGAAGGAGTCTGTCTGAGGAGCCCATCCTGAGCTGAGGGCTTGGACTGCTCTGGGTCTGAGCAGCTTCCATGCTGGAAACATGGAACATGGGGGCTTTGGAGGGTGGCTGTGCAACACTGGGGAGAGTCCAGGGTGGTGTTCAGCAGCTGTGCGCTGAGGGTTGTGGATGAGGAAGTGCTGGACCTGCAGCCCCAGGGAACACAGGGACTCCCCAGGTACTCAGGCTGTGTCAGAAAAGGGATTTATTGTGTTGGGGAGGAATTCCCCGTGCAAAGGACAGTGACAACACCAGAGCAACACCCAGAGGGGACTTTGCACATGCAGCCAGGAAGGATCTGAGCCAAGGAATTGCTGCCAATGCCAGCAATTACTTCTTGAAAAATGGGAGAAAGCCCAACCCATCATTAATTCAGGAATTTACAGGTACTGTAAATAGCACTGTGTTGCCTTGGAAAGGCTGAAATACGTAAATACTATTAATTCTCATTCCAGAGTGTTGGAGCTACCCTAAAACCATGTTTATTCTTGGCAAATTCAAATTCAAGGTTGTGTCTAAAAGCAATTAAACCAAAATCTTATGAAAGGAGATGCGCAGAGAGGCAAACGCCTCCATGCTTTCCCAGTTTCCCATGTAGCTAAATTTAAAACTTTGGATAGACTAAATTTGAGCACTCCCAGTTGTTTCTTCTGTCTTCCTCTGTAGCTGCGTGTCTTTGGCACATGCCTTAAATCTGCCCTTTGTTAAGAATTCCGTGGTTTAGATCAGATTAAGCTGCTTTTTGAGAGTGTTTTTTTTATTTCCCACGCCACATCTCCCAGGAAGTCACCAAAGGGCAGTGCCGGAGCTGGGCTGGGAGAGGTGTTGGGTCCTTTGACATGTCCAACTTGGCAGTGGCTTCCCTGGGTTTGTGGCACTCAGGTCTGGGCTATTTACCAAAACACGGGGTGTTTCCCAGTTCGTTTGGGAATCAGCTCCTTGGGGGCAAGGGTGGCACTTCCTGCCATCCTCTACATGCGCTTGGTCTCCCCGTTGGGCTCCAGGATAGTCAGGTTTCCTCTGGCATCCTGATCCATTTCTATGGCTTCAAACAGAGACTTGAAGTTCCCAGCACCAAAGCCCTGTGGAGATGGCAACGTTACAGACCAGGGGCTGGGGACAGGGCGGGGTGGCCCTGAGGGCTCACAGCCAGGATCAGCAAGAGATCCCCAAACCAACCTGGTGGTTGTGCCTCTGGATGACCTCCAGAAAGACCGTGGGTCTGTCTTGAACTGGTTTGGTGAAGATCTGGAGCAAGTAACCTTTTTCATCAAAATCCACCAGGATTTTCAGTTCCTGGAGAAAATAAAGGGGCGACAGCTTGAAGACCCACAGAGGAGCAAGTGGGGCTCTCTGTGTCATTCACATCCCTGAAAAGCACTTTGGGAAGCTGGTCCAGCCCTGGGCAGAGCTTTTCCTCCTCTGACTCACCGCCAGCTTGTCGATGTTTTCCTTCACTTTGATTTTGGCAGTTTTGAGCCTCTCCCGCAGCACCTGGTAGTAGCTGGAGGGCACATCCATGAACTGCATGCCTCGCTGCTTCAGGTTGGTGATCTGCAAGGCAGGGAGACCCAGCATGGCTCAGTTTTGGAGTGGTTTGTGGCAGGAGCATGTCCTGGGATGGGCAGTGTTGGGACACAGATGCTTTCCCATGGCATTGGCCAACCTCAGGCATGGGAGCCTGGCTCATCATGGCACTTTGGCACCAGGAGTGGCCAAGATGGCCTCCCCAGGCACTGCAGAGAGCTGTGCAAGGATGCTACATCCTGCTCTGACATAGATACCTCTGGAGGCCCCTTGGTCCAGAGAGGAGCCCAAACCTGGCTGCTCAGCAGCAGCTGGGCTCAACCCAGACCTGCCCCTGCCCTGGATGACTGTGGCTGTGGGGGCTCAGCCCACCAGGCCACCCCCCCAAGGACAGAGGTGTCACCAAGGGGCCTGCAAGGCCCCAGCTGCTTTGGGCTGGAGGGACAGGCAGCTCACAGGTGCAGGCAGGTCCCTTTGCAGTGACTCCCTGGGCAGTTAATCCTGGCTGTAAAACAACCACGGCACAAAGCCCATTTGTTTTTTGTCCTTGTACCCTGACAGGGGTCATGGTCCACTGTGCCCAGAGCTGGGGCAGGATGGGCTGGGGCAGGGGTTCCTGGGCCAGGGGGCTCCCAGGGCAGGGGGTTCCTGAGCCAGAGGGTTCCCAGGGCTGCTGCACTCACTGCTGAGATGATGTCAGAGGTGTTCAATGCAATGTGCTGCACTCCAGCCCCTCCGTAGTAGTCGACATATTCCTACAGGGAAAAATGTCACCATGGTAGTGATGGTGTAGCTAACACGTATAAAGGGATAGGTGTGGATTTAAAAACATGAGGGCAAAATCAGCTCAGGGGCACCACGGAATGACAAAGAGACACTGTTGATGAGATTGGAGTAAACTGGCTCTGCCCAGCAGCTCCCCCACGGTTTGGCAGACCCAAGCAGAGCCAGGATTGCTTTCTAGCAGCCACTTTAGCACAGCAGGTCTGCTCTGGCTCCACATCACTGACCCTTGGTCATATTTCCTTCACCAAGGCCCCCCTGGAGGTGGAAGCAGACAGATATCTCCATCACCAGTGTCCACTCACCTGAATCTGGGATTTCTTCTTGCCAGGTGCTGGCTCATTGATGGGCATCTTAATGGTCTCCTCGTAGTTGGTGACCACGATGGAGCGCAGGGCACTGAACTCGGTGTGCAGCTGCTTGTCATCCACTGACCAGAAGCGATGGAAGAGCAGGTTCTTCTGGTACCTGCCCAGGCCAGAAGGGCACAATCAACCCCTTGCTCCATCCCCACAGGAATGAAACCCTGCTCAGGCTTCATTAGCCCTAGTCACCCCCACTGGAAGTGGTGAGACCAGAAGAGCTGTGCTGCTGCTCCATCCCATCTCCCACCAGCTCTCCCACTCTTACCAGTCAGCCACTGGGACCATCTGGAGGTCAGGCTGATTCCCCACGACATGGTCAACAAAGCTGAGCTTGGTGCTTGGTCTGTGGGAGGAAGCCAAGGGGGGGTCTCAGCCAGGCTCAGGGGCACCCCACAGCTTGGGGGGCTCCAGGGCAAGGCAGTGGGAAGCTGTCCAGCTCCTTGGTGGGACATCCCACCAGGACACGTGGCAAAGAGCCAGGCAGGATCCTCTGGGAAGTACTCACAGCTTGGGCAGCAGGGGGTCCTTGAAGAGGGGCGGCTGGTACCCAGGGAGGAACAGGCCCTTGTAGTTGAGCTTTTCTATCAAGGTGTGGGTTGTGTCACCATACTGTGAGGGAAAAAGTGGTTATGTGATGACCTCATATTTTTGGGGACCTCCCAGGTGCAGCCAGCTCCATGGACCCCGCCCTGCCCTGCCACTCACCGTCTGGATCACTGCAAACTTCACCTTCCCAAATTTGTCCTGCTCCACCCACGGCTCCTTCACCACCACTGCTCCACGCTCCTTGGCTTTCTGGGCAGGAGAGAGACCACATTCTGCCACAGCTCCCCTGAGCTGGGGGGAAACAACCCCAGGTCCTCCCTGCCTCCCCTTACTGTTTTGGGGGGCTGTGTGGGAGGGGGTGGAGGAGCTACCTACCTGCACGATGAAGTCACAGTCCTCCACTTCGAAGGCGACGTCTTTTACCCCATCACCGTGCTTCACCAGGTGCTCCCCCATCTCTGCCCAGAGCAGAACAGCCACAGGCATGAGCAGAGCTGCTTTGCCCTGCCGTGGCCATTTCCCAATCCATCCCCCTCAATGCCACCTACCCTCATTCCCTGGGTTGAGAGCGGATGAGAAAACAAAGATGATCTGGCAAGGAAGAGGAGGAGAAGTGAAGATGGAGCCACAGGTTTTTGTGGTGGGTTTGGCAGCAACCACACATCTGACACCACCTCATCTTCCCCTGCCCTGGCAGTGGCACCTCTGCCAGGGGCCACCTTACCTTGTCCTGCTTGACGACATGTGACACCACCTCCCTGCTGCCAGTCTCCAGGCCCCTGTATGCCAGCTCCTCAAACCCCAGCTTGTTGCAGTAGTAGGATGCAGCCTGTGGGCAGGAAAGAGTCCCTCTGATTGAAGCTGTGGCACTGATGGCCCACAGCCCGTGGAGAACAGCCACCTTGGCAGGTGCAAGTCACTCTTGTCCTCTGTGTGTGTCTGTATCTAAGTGGGCACAGGCAGCAGCTTCTCTGCCTTCTCCAGCAACCCAGGGGGAACAAGCAGAGGCAAGAAAGGGCTCAGATTGTGGAAAAAGCCCAAATTCAGTGGGAAGTGATGCCTCTGGAACTTTCTGCAAGGGCCACCACGGAGCAGGAAACATTTCTGCCTGTCTCCTGTTCTGCAAGGTTGGGTGAAAAGCAGCTCGGGTGTGAAGCAGAAGGGTTTTTAACTCGCCCAGGACAAGGGATGGAGAGTAGCTGCCATGAGCCCATGCAGCTCTGCGGGCTGGTGGCCACGGCTGAGCCCGGCCACGTGTGCTGGCTCACATGTCCTGCACACGCCCCCAGCAGCCGCCCCTCGCCTTGCGCAAGGGCCACCAAGGCCATCGGCGCCAGGCCAGGGCTTTGGGACACCGGCACACCCCCGGCCCGAGGGGCTGCTGGGACGAGCCACCACCCCCCCGGCAGCCAATGCCCGCAGCGTCCGGCTTGTCCCGGTGTGGGAGGGATCCCCTGGCACTGCTGTCCCCTGGCACGGCTGTCCCCTGGCATGGCTGTCCCCTGGCACACGTGCCTGGCAGCCGCAGCCTCTCACCTGCTTAGCATTGCCGACCCAGAAGGTGATGGAGTGGAAATGGATGAAACGGCCTCGTTGGGGCTAAAAGGATGAGAAAATTGGGTTGAAAGCTGCTGCTGCTGCTGCTGCTGCTTTCCTATGGCACTGCTCGGCTCCAGAGCAGGGGGAAGCGGCAGCCGTGACCCTGAAAATGCATCTCCTGCAAGTTCATCTGAATTAACTGGTGGAACAGCCCCCGAATGGCGATTTTCCAAAGTGCTTTACAGTCAAGTCCACAGGATCCTGCACTGCAGGTTGGAAGGTCAAAGCCCCAGCCTGTGGTCACAGTTCTCCCAGTGCTCGCCACAAGTGCTTGTCCCAGAGAGCTGCCCATCCACAAACCTCACTGTGTTAAAGATTAATTCTCCCACAAAAGCTCTTACACAACCACCAGGGCCAGGACAGATCCACCTTTGCTCTGTTCCCCACCACTGCCCAGTCTGGTGCAGGGCACCCAGCACTGGAAACACTTTAAAGGTGAAAAAGGTGGCAAGAAATGCAGCTTTTGGAAATAAATGTTGCACGGAATGAGGATTCTCCTTAAGGATGGGTTTGACTAGGAAATACCCATCATCTCCTGTTTGTCACTCTCCTCCCAAACCAGAAGAAAACAAAAAAAAAAAAATCTGATTTTTAATACTAATTTACAACAAAGAGCTTGCGTGGCCCAGCCGGAGCAGTTTTACTTCTGATTTCACCAGCTAATCGAGGAATGGACATAATGTGCACTGACATGGCTGATGTTTCACACCAGAGAGAGGGGCAGGACAGGGACACCACTCGGCTCTTACCTTTTCTCCTTTGTCTGTGTAAGACGTCTGAAAGAGAATGAGAAAAGAGAGACATTAGCGGGACAGGCAGGTACGGCAGCCCCCAGGGAGCTGCATCCAAAGGTCAGGCAGCGAGGAACAGCTCTGCTGTGCCACTTCCAGCACAGTCACTGGAAAATCTGAATCAAGCAGAGCTTAAATCTCCCAAGGAGTCCCGTGCCGTGGAACCCCGAATATTTAAATTAATTCCCGTCTGCTGCCCCTCACCATTTTTGTGATCCAGCGATGTGACAGGAGGAAAGAGAGCGCGAGAACGGGAGGGTTTTTAATATAACGGCGGGACGGGGAGGCTCCTCCTCGGCCCCACCTTCTCCCACCACCAACCCAGGGATGTGTTTGGTTTGGGTGGGAACTGCCCAAAGCGGGAGCGGTGGGTGGCTGTCACCGGGGCGTGTCACGGGGTCCTTTGCAGCCCTGGCTGTGGCACTGCAGGGTCAAACGCGGAGGGTGGTGAGGTGAGTGTGCAGGGGGGTGAGTGCAGCACGTGAGGCTCTGCGGAGGGTTGGGACCTTGCTGACCCCACAGCCAAACCTCTGCCCTGCGTGTGTCGGGGTCACAGAGGGCTGATGCAACCAGGGCAGCACATCCCCCTGCCCGCCCGCCGCCCGTGGGGACATTCACCCCTCGGTGGGAACGTGTCATCCTGGCCAGCGCCGAGCCGGGACAGCCTGCAGAGCTGGTGAGCCCAGCGCTGCAGGGACCCCCAAACGCGAGAGCAGCAACAGAAAGGGGCGGCAGGTGGCCCTGCCAGGGGAGACACCAGTGCACAAACTTCACCTGACTGGGAATGGTGGGAAGTCAGAGCCACCAGCAGGACCAGGGAGGATGAGCACAGGGGGCTTGAATGGGTGCCAGTGCACGGAGGACAGGGGTCGTGCTCTAGCGGTGGTGCTGTCCCCTGCTGCCACATACCCTGGGGGACATGAATTCCACGCATCACCCAGTAAGTGTGCTGGGGCACAGACTGGAGAGGGGCCAGCAGCAGGGACAGAACGTCATACCACCACAGCTCCGTCACCCAGTGATGGCGACACCGCTGTGCCAACACATGTCACCACCAGGGCTGTGTAGCCCAGTGATGGCGACACCGCTGTGCCACCACATGTCACCATCAAAGCTGTTTCACTCACTGATGCTGACACTGTTGCGCCACCACATGTCACCATCACAGCCACCCCGTGGCACCGCCGCAGCAGTGTGACCCGGTGAGACTGCTGCCACAGTAGCGTGCCGCAGTGGCACTGACGCCGCTGTGCCGCGCCGTTATTGCCACCGCCATGTCACCCCGTTATCGCCACCGCGTGTCACCCCGGTGTCACCCCCGGCAATGCCCATCTGGCCACGCCCCTATGATGACCACGCCCATCCCCACACTCCTGGGCGTGGTCACCGCTGGCCCCGCCCCGCGCCCCTCCCGGCTCCCGTCCGGCCGCGGCCATGGCGGAGCCCGGCGGGAGCAGCTCGGTTACCATCAGCGATGTCCAGCAGCTGGTGCGGCGCAAGGATGAGATCGAGGCGCAGATCAAGGCCTGCTACGAGCTGCTGGAGGGGGTCAGTGCCCGGGCAGGGCCGGGGAGCGCCGTGCGGGCCTGGCCTCCTCCCAACCGCCGCCTCTTCCCTCACAGCAAAAGGGCGTCGGGATGCACGAGCCGCTGGTGGACGCCGAGGGCTTTCCCCGCGCAGACATCGACCTGTACCAAGTGCGCACCGCCCGGCACAACATCATCTGTGAGCGGGGAGCGGGAACCGGGCGGGGGGCCTTTCCCGGGGCTGTGGGGCCGGGCCCGCATCCCGCGGGATGAGCCAGCGAAACCGGGACGTGCGGGAAGCCCGGCCTGTGCTCGGGGTGGGTGGCTGCCGGCCTCTGCCCGGGGACAGACACCGCCTAACAGTGGTGACACCACTTGGTTCTCTCAAATCCCCATTTCGTTCGTTGTAATTCCTCAAAACCGGAGCCCAGCGCTGCACTGAGCTTGTTACCCAGTGGTTCTGCTCAGTGCTCAGAGCTGCCGCCTGGGCTGAGTCAGTAAAATGTTTTTATCCACATGTTGCTGCTGTGGCACTGAAATTCTGCCTCTGCTGTGGAGCCATTTGGGATCTGTGAAATACAACGAAGTTCTTCTGTGGTGTTTGTAGAATAAAATTTGCGTAGGAGACAGCTTGGCATTTGTTTCATCCCAGGCTTTCCTAGCGCACTGACTTTCAGGATAAGTTTTTTTTCTTCATACAGAACAGTTGGTGTCTTGATGGGAAGAAGACTTGAGCTACTCACTGAGTTCTAGGGGACCATGGGCCTCCCAGCCCTGCTGCCTTTGCATGTTTACCAAAATTCGTAGGGTGGTTTTCTCTGTGTTTGACTTTTACTGATAAGCATCTGCCGGGCTGGCACCAGGCCCCAGCAGATAGACCAGCAGAGGTTCTTGCTGAGATCAGAGACAGCCAGGGCACTTGTCTGCACTGCTCCAGAGGGAAGCAGGTGCTGAGAGCACTTTGGGGGAGCCCTCTCCAGCTCTCTGTGTGCTCATGGTGTCACCCACAGGTTTGCAGAACGATCACAAGGCCCTGATGAAGCAGGTGGAGGAAGCTCTGCACAAGCTGCATGCCCGGGAGAAAGAGAAACATGCCAAGGATGAGGCAGAGGCCTTGGCTGAAGCCATGAGCCAGAACCAGAGCCTGCCCCAGCCTTTTGCCAAAGTGAACGCTGTGACCCCAGGCTCTCCTGCCAGTGTCTCGGTATGTCAGGGACAGCTCGTGGGGAAGGCTTTGTCTGGAGCCAGACAGCTCTTGGCTTCCTCTGTCTCTTGTTAATAAGTGGGAATAAGCTGTGGGCTTTATTAGGGGGTCACCTCCTTTCTTTTGTCACGCTGGGATGTCCTGTCATTGTGCTGGTCATTGTGCAGGGATGAGATGGGTGTTCTCTGAGCTGTATGGTGGCACCACACAGCTCTTCCCGCACCTCACTGACCATTCCAGCCTCAGTATTTCTTTTCCCATGAAACAGAACAGAGGAATGAGTACTTACCTCTCCCTATGGACACAGAGAGGCTGTAGTGATGTTCACTTCCCTGGGTGTGAGAAGTGTCATAACAGATCTCTTTACATGTGGCAAGGTGAAGGGTGATGCTCCTGTGTTATTACCTGTGATATTACCTGTCTTTGGAGAATGCAGATGCTCATCTCTCTTCTATCCCCATCCAGGGACTTCAAGTTGATGATGAGATTGTGGAGTTTGGATCTGTCAATGTAAACAACTTCCAGAACCTGCAGAACATTGCCACGGTGGTGCAGCACAGCGAGGGGGTGAGCTCACTTCTGCTGTGACTGCGTTCTCTTGCCTGTCTCTGTTAGCCACAGCTTTTTCTATGGAACTTGGGTGTCTGGAATCATCATTTCCATGTCAGAAACAGCATCAAATTCAGTCTGTGCTGTTGTAGCCCTTTTCTCTCACAGCATCAAGCTATTTGTTCATGAATGGAAGAGCTGAGAGGTGTGTGCTCTTTGCTGTGAGCATCATGTTGGTTGTTCTCCCTGGGGACTCTCTGCAGCAGCACTGCTGTGCCATCCTCGTGGACTGGCCAGAGAAGCTGCCACAACCATTACGTGCTTCGTGGTGGAAGTGAGGGATATCCTGGACATGAATTCACACAAAACACTCTCTTTCAGTTATAGCCACAGGAGTGGGAATGGACACTGCAGAACAGCTCCTTGGGCTTAATGTTCTTCTGGTGCTTCAGCAAAAGGAGGAAGAAGAGAGTTTACTTGGTGATGGAAAATATGAAATATTTTGGTTTATTTTTTATTTTTTCCTCTCTTTCAGAGACCCCTGAGTGTGACTGTGATCCGTGGTGGCAGAAGGGTGCACGTGGGACTGACTCCGAAGCGCTGGGCTGGGAAAGGCCTCCTGGGGTGAGCTGCTGTTTCACTTGCTGGAAGGGAAGAGGCTTTTACCAGCTCAGGGCATGTTTGCTGGGCAGGCCCAGCCCTGGGCTGTGTCACTGTGCACTGTGACAGACCTCACTGGTGGCCACCAGGGAGCTGGAGGCTGCTGGTTTTGCACAGGGATACAGGGAGTTGAGTTCCATGAAATATGAGCACAGGGACAGGCAGGTTTGTCTGGCAGAGGAAACCAGTGGGGGAGGGTTGTGGTGGGTCTGATCCATCCCATGTCAGATCTGTGCCTGTTTGAGAAAGGAAATTTAATATTCTACCCTTTTCTTTTTCAGCTGCAATATAATCCCCTTACAAAGATGACCATGGCTTGGAGAACAATAAAGCTGAAGCTTGTGCCTGCTTTCTGGACTCTGATCTGGTTTGAAAACTTCCCTACATGTTGTTGCTGTGACTTCTGGTGCCTGAAGGGTTCTGGCAGCGCAGGGCCTGCCTGCAGTTCAGAATTGCACTGGTTGTTAGGAGAGCATGCAGAGCTGCAAGATGTGGCTTCTCATCTCTTCTACCTTTTATCAATTTAGAATAAGGCTCTAAAAAGACCCAAACCTCACTTGAAACAGGCTCCAAAGAGCTTGAAATGCTCTTATTTGGTGATAACAGAACATTCCTTTTTTCTCCCCGTTAAAACTCCTCACTAAACATCATGTAAGATATGCTAAAAAGTCCTAGAGCACTTTTTGATGCCTTTCATAGTAGATGACAGGCAAGAAATATGCAAGTTTGATACTTCATCTTCCCCACATTGCCACAACTTTTAAAGTCACTGAACATACTGAAAGAATTTCTGGAATGCCCAAATATTTTAAGACAATGAGGTAAGGAGTAGGGGTTATCATTCTACTTCGGATAATTTCTAGTAGTTCATGTAGTCATGATAAAAGCACTCCTGATCTGGCTTCTCTCTGTTTTTTCTTTTAATTTTTTAAAAATTTGTTTATTTGTGGGAGTTGGTTTTGGGGTGTTTTCCTGGTTCCAGCCAGGACAGGGTTTACCTTTTTCTGCCTCCCAGTCTTCTCTCCATCCTGCTGCTGGAGCAGTGGCGGGAGTGAGTGAGTGATGTGGTCTGGGGTGTTTTCAGTGGGAACAGTAAATTGGGGAATACCATTCCTAAACCACATAAACTGTTTGAGGGGATTCTGGGGACGACTGGTTTGTGTGAAGCTGGTTTCCAGTTGAACTTCAAAATATTCTCCCAAAACAATAAAACCAAGTATTGCCTCTCTCTGTTCTCATAGAAGTCATTATTTGGGGCAGCCTCTCTGGGTCGGGGAGATAATGGGAGCTGATAACAAACCTCCTTTCTGCTCCCAGCAGGGTGTGAGGCTCTTTCTGGGCAGAAGGAAAAGCAAATTGAGTTTAGAAATTGTTATTATTTGAGCTCAACCGCAAGGCTGAGGTCAACAGCTTCAGGAGTGCTTGGAGCTGATTATCTGCAGGGGTCAAATGAGATCTTGGAGCGATCCCTGGGAGTGGATCGGCTGTGCAAGTGCCATCCTGGCAGAGAGCTGGGGACCGTGGGGACAGCGCTGCTTCCCACCGGCAGCCGGTGGGGATGAAGAGGGTTCCCTGCTCTCTCCCGGCGTTTCCCGGTGCAGCCGGTGGCGCAGCCGGTGTTGCCGGTGCGGCCGTTGCCTGGGAACGGCGGTCGCACAAGAGACACGGGGATCGCTGTGTCGGTGAGCGGGGGGACCCCGGGAGGGTCTCCAGGGGGGTCTCTCGGCACAGTAGGAGGCACCGAAGCCTGGAGAGGGCTTGGGAACGGCTCGGTGTGAGCCCGGTGAGACCCGTGCGACCGCGGCCGTTCCCGAGCTCCCGTCCCGCCTGCCGGGGCCCAGGGAGGGTTTTTCCCAGGGCCTCTTTCCTCTTCCGTTAAAGTTTTCTGTGCACAAGGTTTCGGTGTTGGCTCAAATCCAGGCCCGTGAAGCCGGAGATGAACCAGCTGCCTCCCGGGAGCAGCTCTGTGCTTACAGGGACTGGGACAAAACCCCACAAAGGGAAATTTCCATGCCCGGCGCGGTGTGCGGCAGACAAGGGAGGGAGCCTGCGCTCGGCTGGAACAACCGGAGCTGTACTGGGTTTGCTTCTGCTCAGTGTGGGAGTGTTACTGGAGCTGAGAAGGGGCTCTGGGACACAGTTCCCAGCTTCACAGGTGCCCTTTCCTCCTGCTGTGCCCAGTTCCAGGTCGTTGTGCAGCCAAATCTGGGAGGGTGTGTGTGGGGAAGTATTTCAGAGCTTCTCTACACCCCAGCTCCCTGGAAGGAGGGTGAAGGTGGATGGATGGTCCATGAGAAGTTACACGGGAGTGACCCACTGAGGGAACAGCAGGACTAAGGAGAGAGCCCAAGGAGATGTCCCACGACAGTCAGCCAGCTCAGGAGATGGATGTGCAGCCTGAGGAGGTGAGGGCTGTGCCATGGGAAGTCCTGCCTCAGACAGGGTCTGGGGCAGATCCTGATGGAAACAGAGCCCCTGGGATGTGAGACGTGCTGGGGTTCATTCCCAGTAGCCACAGGGCAGTCCCCATCCAGACCAGACCAGGAACCAGCATCTACCATAACCTCTCTCCCTTTTCAAGGATTCCCTTGCTGCTGCCAGGAAGAAGGAAGGAGCATCAGAGGAGGGACCATTGTGTCCCCCATCGTCTCCTTTAGGTATGAGATCCCAGACACCCTGCCCAGCACCTGGGCTGGGAGCCAGGTCACCCTGGGGAAGGCACTGCTGGGACATTATGCCTGGAGGGCTCTGGGCCCCCTGAACCACCCCCAGCACCGAGTCCAAGGGAGCCATTTCCAGCCCTCTCTCAGGCTACAGGGAGAAGCACACATTGCATAAAGGCTTTGCCAGCTTGGTGTGGGCAGCCACGCCGGGGATGCTGTTCCAGAAGAAGAGGGAGAGCAGCCTTCACCCCCTTGTGAGTACCAGTGAGCACAGTGCCACCAGGATGGTCCACATGGCACCTGGCACTGCTGCCCCACTCTCTTCCATTACCCCTTGTGTGGCTTTTTTCATCCTGGCTGCTGAGAGCCAGGAGCTGCCTCTTCCCTGCAGAACCTGTCCTGGGTGTTTGGCTACAACAGCAGCCTGGCCGTGCACAGCCTGATAGATGGGGAGGACCGGGTGCTCCTGTATGTCTCCTCCCACACAGTGGTCATCCACGATATCCTGAGGAGCAAGCAGTACCACCTGCAGGTCTGGCACACAGCCGAGCATCTCCCTCCTCCTCCTCTCCTTCTCCTGAACCCCCTCTCTCTATCTCTTTTTCTGGTGCCATGTGCTCAGGGGGCACCTATAACCAGGAACAGTCCGTACAGAAGGTATGGACAGAACAGCCCCAGCTTTGCAGCCTCCAAGGCACTTTGCTGTTTCCCTCCCCCAGGGCCACACGAATGTCATCTCTTGCCTGTGTGTGAGTGAAGACAAACGTTGGGTTGCGACTGCTGACCGAGGGCCAGATGCTCTGATCATTGTGTGGGACTCCTACTCCGGGTAAGCTCCCAGGAACCTCCTCTTTGGAAACCCACTATGTGCAGTAAATCACTCAGGACTGGCTCCAGCCTCAGTTGAGAGTGAAATGGGAGAACACAAGGACAGATTAAAAAGCAGCAAAGGAACTAAAACCAAACTGAGGCCTTCATTGTATCACCCACACCCATGGGACACTGAGATGAGGCTGAGCTCCCCCAGACTAAATATATCACGTCTCCATGCTGTGGGATCTTCTTAAAAGATCCCTGGTGATATGTTTCCCAGCGCCATTTACTTGGAAGGATGGGATGGAGGGGACATTGAGGACCAGCCTGCAGCAGCAATGGTGTTTGAAGCCTCCCTCCCTCCATCCCTCCTTCCACACAGAACAAGGTGGGTGGGTTGTGACACAGACTTTGCCAAATGACTGCCTTGAACCCCCTGTGCTGCCAGGAGCACCCACGAGTTCTCTGCTCCGTAGGGTTCCTGTGCGCACCATCTTCGAGAGTCATCCGGAGGACGGCGTCTGTGTCATTGACATTTCCCAGGATGCGAAGTATTTGGTGACCATTAGTGCTAGCACAGTGCAGGTGAAGAGAATATCTCCTCTTTCGTAGCTTTGCAGGATAGAGACCTGGAAATTTTTTGCAGTGTAGCACAGGAGAGGTGGGAATTCAGATGGGGAGAGCCGGAGAGAGGGGGAGCAGGTTTGGAGAGTGATGGCTGGTTTTTGCTGAGCCATTAGAAGACAGACTTTGGTTTCATTAAAGTGAATGCTGCAGAGTTGAGAAAATGCGTCTTAATCTGGGATAAAATCTTCTGACTTCATCACTTTCATCAAAGTAATTTCTAGCATTATTTCCTGAAATTAAGCTTTCTGCTGCTAGGCCATACTGGGTTTTACTGTGCTCCAGTCTTTTAGGCCACACCATCCCCTGTAGTGGGTGGGGAATGGGATTTACCTGGCTCCCCCAACCTCCCAGAAAGCCACAAGTGTTTCTTGGATTTTTCTTCCCTTCTCTTCCAGAAAGTTTGTGTTTGGAGGTGGACTTGGCCCACAGAGAAACCCCTGTGCAGCACAGAGCTGAAGCCTGAGTTTGGGTATCAGGTGAGTGACCATGGCTGAGGGGGGCAGACTGGGCTGGACTGGGCAGCTCCATCCCCACCTGCTCCCCTCTGTACCCCCATGCCCCCATGAAGCAGGGGCTGCTGGTAGATGCCAGCTGGGGATGGAAGGCAGGATCACATCCCATCTCTGGGGCATCCTGATACAGCAGAGCATCCCAGAGGGTTATCCCTGTTCCTCTGATGCCTGACAGACAAGGGGTGTCCTCTGTTTTCAGTTCAGTGCAGCTGGTGAGGTGGTTTTGGATAAAAGCAGTTGTTTTGCATGGAAGAATAAGCAGAAAGCATTGCTCAGTTTGGTGCTAATGTGACTCTCACCTTTGAATTTCAGGATTATGTAATTTTTAACCCTCAGAATCCCCATGAGTTTGTCAGCAACAGCAAAACCCAGGTGATATTTTACCTGTGGGTAAGTAGGGACATGGGAACTTGTGTTTCTGGTGCCAGAAAGGAGGTGGCAGGGGGCTCTGGGGCCAGGTGTCTGTCAACAACTGGGGTCACACTTCACTTTGCAGATCTGTCCCTGCCCTCGTCCCCATCACCCTTCCCTGCTCCCTGCCCTTGCTGGATCCCAAAGTGGTGTGGGCAGAGTTTTGCCCTCCCTCCACTCTTACTGGTCAATCCCAGCTGAGGCAGGGATGTTCTTCACCTCTCCCACTCCTGCTTTCCCATGGACCTTGTGTAATTCAGCAGCTTTTGGAAGAGAAGCAGGTGGAAGGAGGGGATGTTTTGTGCCCTCTGGAAGATCTTGCAGCCTTTCTGCCCCAGGAGCCCTGCTTTGTCACCACAGTGTGGGGGCAGTGCCCAGATGGTAGGGAGGGGACAAGCTGGCACTGCAGAGCTCTGTTCCAAAATCATTGTCCTGGATGTTTTCTCTGCTTTCCCCAGGATGATTCTGGCTTGCAGTACGGAACACCATTCCTGAGCAACCAGGTGAGCACAGGGGGGCACAGCATGTCACCCTCCTTGGCTTTCCTCCTCTCTTTCCAAGCTGCTTCTCCAGGGGCTCTTGTCTCTTGTCCTGCCATGGGGCAGGGAGAGAATGTCACGAGGAACAAGCAGAAACCTCTCTGCTTGAGGAGGGCAGAACCAGCTCTGGGATGAAAACACAGCCTGGCTGCTGTCTCCACAGACATTCAAGTGCCTGGTGGGACAGTTCAGCCAGTCGGTTTTCCATTTTAACAACACCCAAGCTCTGACAGCCACCTCGGCCGGGAAGCTGGTGCTGTGGGACATGGACAATCCCCGTACTCTCCCTGAGGAACTGCCGGCCAAACCCCACGGAATAACACCCTCCAAAGTGGTGTCAATGCAGGAGGAGAGTCTTACCGTGCTCCAGGTGGTGGAGAGGTAACAGGGCAGCCCTTTCAGTAGCTGTAGATACAGTCCTTGTGTACCTCATTTGTAGGAGTGGCAGAGATAATGTTGGAGTTTTAAGTCACTTGGCAGCATGAAAGGACAAGGGAAACTCATGCAGGAAAGTGGTGCTGGTTTATGAGTAGTTTTCCAGTAATGGATTTAGCTGGGGGCGCAAATAAGGTTGGAAAGTCGTGGTGATGCTATGCCAGCTCTGCTGGGGTAGCTCAGACAGTGGCTCAGCCTCCTGGTCGCTACCGGCAGAGGGAGCAGACAGCCACCAAACGCCGCGACAGCCTTGGGGACACGGCAGGGTCACAGCAGAGCCGCTGGTTTCTGCAGAGCCCTGGCTTTCTCCTGCACATCTGCGCAGGGCTCTGCTCATGTGCTTGTGCAGACAAATGGGGAGGAGATTTGCTTCTGCCCAAGGATACTCTCCAAGAAATATTTGGGAGTTGTCAGTCAATGTGGTGGTTAATAACGTCCCCTTCCTTGCAGCTGTGTAGTCACAGGTGATGTGAAAGGGCAGGTTAAATTCTACGATGGGCAGCTGCGGATCCTCGCCATCTACAGCCACGAGAAAGTGGGTCCCATCCAGTCCATCTCCTTCTCCACAACCCTTCGTGATCCTCCCAGTGACTTCCCAGACAGCAGCCAGCCCTTCCTCACCAGGTGAGTGTCTCTTTACAAACCCAGCTCTTTTCCTGTGTTTACCTTGCAGCTGAAAGCTGGGAAGATGGTCCATGAAAGAGCTTTGGAGGTGGTGAGAGCTGCTCCATGAACTTCTGCCTGTCTGGAGCAGGTTTCAACCCTGTGCTCAGGCTTCTGGACAGGACAGGGAGGGACTGTGGGTGGGCTCCAGCACATCCCAAATTCTGAGCTCAAGGTGATGTCTAGGTGCAGACACAGCGTTCGTGCAGGCACAGTGATGATCAGCTTCTCTGTCACGTACCCAGCGCACCAGGCAGTGCTAATGCTGAGCCGCCAGCTCTCACTGGGCCCCTTAATCTCCCCCTTAAACCCCTCCCAAGGATGGCTATATCCAGTTGGATTTTATCATGGCTTGGCAAGCTAATCAGGGCCATGGCACCAGCGCAGGGTTGTACCACACCAACGGGTCACCAGCCCCTCTCTGTGGTGTAGCCATGCCTGAGGATTTATCGGGAGTCTGCAGGCCAGATGAAGCTGTTGTGTGACTCCATCCAGCCTGCAAACCATATGTCTGTCACTCCTGCTCAGGCTTTCCTGGCAACGTCTGCGCTTAGCCACACGTGTTTTCCAAAGAGCCATGTGGGACAGATTCTTCTCCAGCCTGGAGCAGTGCCCTGGGGGATGGTTTGGTTTCCCTGTTGGTCTCTGTTGTCTCATCCTTCTTCCTTGGTTACTGCTGCAGCTCCTGCCACTTGCAGCTGCTCTGGGCAGCACAAAAGGCAGAAAAGAAAGCAAAGACCTGAACTCCTCGAGACTGGTGGGATTAGGAATGGCTGAAGGGCCCAGCTAAGGCATGCAAGAGGTGCAGAGTCCATCAGTGCCTGGGCCACATGTGCATTAACTGATGGCTGTGATGGAACAGCTGGCAAAGAGGCTGTGCTTCCCCACTCAGGCAGCCATATCTGTCTGTGCAGCTCCTAGACTCAGCCTGGAGAAGGCTCCAAGGAGACCTTATGGCACCTTCTAGTGCCTCAAGGGCTCTGAAACAGCTGGAGAGGGACTTTGGACAAGGGTATGGAGTGACAGGACAATAGAATGGCTTAAAATTGAGAGAGGGCAGGGTTAGATGTGATATAGGAGGAAATTCCTCACTGTGAGGGTGGTGACATCCTGGCACAGGTTGTCCAGAAAAGCTCTGGATGCCCCATCCCTGCAATTGCTCAAGACCAGGTTGGACAGGGCTTGGACTAACCTGGTCTAGTGGAAAGTGTTGAAACAAAATGATCTTTAAGGTCCCTTCCTACCCAAGCCAGTCTGGGATTTCTGTGTTATCCTCTATTGCCCCTCTTACTGGATCCAGACTCTCAGTCCTCAGGCAGACTGAAACTATACATGTTTGTGCTGTAATGTGAATAATTATCCAGCTGTCTGCTTCACACATCACCAGTCACACGGTGAGACCTCTGTGCTGTGCTGGTCAGCATGGCCGAGTGAGCAGACAGGGGCTGAAACTGCCCTCTGCCCTTGGCCATGGCAGCATGGTCAACATGGAGCCACTGACAGTGGTGGCGTGGAGACAAGTGAAAAGACTATTCAGAGTATCTTCAATTGCTCATTTGTCCATCTCATGCACCAGTGACTTGCAAATGGCAGGAGTTCCCCAGATGTCATTCATCTTCTGGCTTGCCCAGCCAAGTAGAAAATGGAACTGGCTCCAATGTCTTCCCATGGCCATTTCCCAGGTCATGAATACAAAGTGCCACTTGCCTTCCAGGTCAAGGAGTGTTTACATATTGCATATCATGAAATATAAAAGATTGTCCAACTAACTTGCCAAAAGGAGACTGATGGGTAATACAGTTTGGTGGGACATGAGCCAGTTAGTCTGATTCATCAAATTCTGTTTCTCTCACACTAAACAGGAACTTTATCCTTTCAACCTCTGATGCAAACATGTTCCATGTTGCAACAGACAACACAATCTTAGAAAGAATCACGAAAGAGGCAAAGAAAGCTGTGCCTGCCATCGCCTGTCACCCAAAGGAGCCATTTGTGGCTGCAGGCAGTCACTGTGGGCTGCTGAAGGTGTGGGACTACAAGGAGACCAAGTACCTCGTTAGCAGGATATTCACTGAGGCCGGCATCCAGTGCTTATCCTATGATCCTGAAGGTATCCCAGCCCTATGACTTCCCCACGTGCCAAGCACTGGCCTTCCTGGCAGGTGTGATGGTGTCGTGAGAGTTTTTTCTGGTCTGCTCTCCAGGTTATTCTCTGGCTGCTGGTTTTACTGATGGAAGCGTTTACATCCTTGATGCAATTTCCCTTCAGTCCATCTGCAACGAATTCCAGTTCTCGCAAGGTCCCGTGACTCACATCAGCTTCTCTCACGATTCCAAGTACCTCGCAACTGCTGTAAGCTTGTTTTTTCCGCTCGGTGATTTACATGCACTGCTCGTGGTGCAGCTTTTGGAGGGACTGGGAATTGCTGGCTATACTGGGAGGCACAGAGTGAGCAGGGCAGAAGGCTGTCCCTCCCCTGGGGGTTGGTGACTCTGAAATGCAGAGCGAGCAGGGCAAAGGGCTGTTCCTCCCCTGGGGCTTCCTGACTCCGAAATGCTTTTCCTGGCTTGAAGAGTCATTCTGTAAAAACGTCACCAGTCACAGCGGCTCCACAGACCCGCTGCTGGCAGAGTCCTGTCCCTAACTTTAGTGACAAGTCTTAGCTCTGCATCCATCTGTAGAAGGGGCTGGAGCAGGGATTTCCTCCTGGCTGGTGCTCTGCGAGGGGGCTGCTCCCTCAATCCCAGGTCTCGATATAGAAGTGTTGAGGCAGCGTTGAAGCAGTTTGGCTCAGAGGTTGTAGCAACTGGTGATGATCTGTACAAGTGAAAAGGTTCCCCTTTCCTGCACGTGTGCCAGGAAGCATTTTCCTTATGATTTCTGGGAAATCACAGAACTTGGTTTACTGCCTTTTTCGACATGAGCATGGCAGGGAATGGCTCAGATGCTCCAGCCAGCTTGAGGATTTCTGTGGTGCTGCTCTTGAGAGCAGCTGCCCAAATCTGTCAGGCCCAGTGCTTTATCCTGGCTGTGACTCTAAACATCCTGGTGGGACTCCAGAACAGTAAGGGCTAGGCTGAACCTTGAGGGGACACACCAAGAAACCCACTGCCAGGCAGGGGATGTGTGCAGGGACTGTGGCTCATTGACCTTTGTGCTGTTATTCCAGGATGAGAAATATTCAGTGACTGTTTACAAGAGTAGAGTTCTGCAGAATGGGAGCAGATGCTGGGAACACCTGGCAGGGCTGGAGTCCCACTACAAACCCATCCGGAGCATCCTCTTTGGGGTCCAGTCAGACAGCAAGGAGCCCAGGCTCCTGAGCCTCGGGGAGGACCGGCAGCTGGTGGGTTGATGCAAAAGTTTAAAGGACAGTGAAGATTTGTGGTTAAATGGGTGGGGCTGGGCAAGGGCATCAAAGGATGTTTGGTTCCATGGCTCCCAACCCTCTCCCCACCAGCTCCATTGCTGGGGGTTGTTTCTCAGCCTGGTCTCAGGGCTGAGGCTCTCCTATTGTGGCTTCTCCAGGGGATGCAAATCCAGTGAATCCACAAGGTCCAGGGTGCTGGCAGACCTCAAGACAGTTGCTGTGTTTCCTTGTATTCCCTCCAGGTTGAATATGACCTGAAGAGCAGCATCAAGGACCACTTGGTGGTCACACAGAGGAACAGGCTAGAGCAGGATGCAGTGCCCCTGTGCTTGGCCTGGCACCCACAGCTCAGCACCGAGTCCTTCTTCCTCACTGCCAACAACTGCTACAAAATGAAGCTGTACAACACAACCACCAAAATGTGCAGGTAGAGGATGGATTCAGGCCTGCCATTGCCTGGCAGCCTCCTCCTGACTCTGTGTTCTCCCTGGTCTAATGATCACCATACTCCCACCCATGAGCATGTGATTGTCCATCTGTGAAGTATATCTTGGGATGGCTCTAGAGCCCTCAGGTCACTCCATTCTCATGCCCACTCGGCTGTTAACTAATGTGTCATTTAGTAAGGTTGTGGCTGCAGGTGGCTCTTGCTCTGCTCAGCATGTTGGACTTGAGATGCAGCAGTCAGACATCAGATAAAGAGACCAGAGTTCACATGAGCAAAGCATAATAATCCCTGAGCACTAAACTAATTTCTGAGCCCCAGTGTAGTCCCTTTTAGCCAGAGACCCTGTCTCTCCTGTTCTCTCAGCCAGTCGCACAAAGCCTCTGCACACCTCCCATATCTACCCATCCTTCCACACAACAGCTGTTCAGAGGGGAAAAATGTTTTGTGTGACCTAGAGTGGATAAACTTGTTGTTTGCCTTTAGAAAGACCCTTTGGGGACCAACCTATGGGTCCCCCTTGCAGAAGATACAAATCCTCCCTAGGACAAGCTCTGCGGACCCCCAGCAATACTACCTGGTGTTCATTACAAAGGACAAGGTATGGAGCCCCAGCTGTACAAGAGCCCCCACTTGCAGAGCTGGTGGTCCCTTGGGAATTTCCTTGGAGATGAAACCATGTGTAGGCTGGTCCTGCCTGAGAGCTGAGTGAGCTGGGGAAGAGGATGTGGCACTGCCCCAGTGAGACCCCCAGCCCTCCCAGGCTCCATTTTCCCTTACAGGTGGGCTTGCAGAGTCTGCCTGTCGATGGCAACCCCCACAAGTCCTCAGCCTTCATTTGCCACCCGGATGGTGTCTCTGAGTTTGCCATCTCCCATGATGGGCGTTACATCTTTACAGCCGGGGGGGTTGACCGCACTTTCATGCAATGGAAGATCAACCTAATGTGAGTTATGGCAGGAAGGGGAAAGGAATCTTGTTACCACTTTCCACAGCTCCTTGGTCAACCCATTGGGCCCCAAGCAGCTATGTGGGGTGGCAGCTGAAACAGGAGGGACACATTTTTGGGGGGGGTTTTATTCCCATCTCTGTGATGTGGGGGGGATTAAGCCAGCAAACCTCACAGGGTGCCTATAAAATACTCCAATATGTATGGTGGAAATGGTGTCCCAATGGTAAGAAGGTGGGCAGAGGATTTTGTAGTCCTTGTGGGGGTCTGGCCAGTGTGACAAGAGATTGTCAGGGTTAGGCAGGGACCAGAGGAGCAGCACTGGCTGCAGGAGCACAGAGGGCAGCTGCTGATACAAAAGTGTCTGCTTTCCAAATGGGATAGGAATTTGCTGGGAAATCCCCCCTGCATTGAAGACTGGATTTAGGACAAGCCACCTTAATCCTATAAAGCTTTGCTTACATGAATAAATGGACTGCAATAAATGGGGTGGCTGGAAGAGTGGAGGCTACTTTAACAAACGAGGATCTCCAGGCTCTGGCCCAGAGCATCAGTGATGAATCCTGCCAGGTTTCTTATGTCGTCCTCTGCAGGTTTTCCTCTGCCAGCTCCCTTGGCCATTGGTGCCAGACGTGCTCCCACATGGCAGGAGCGTAACACAGCAAGGGCAGGATAGATGTTTTGGGGTTTTTGCACATCTAGGACCAAAGCTCCTTGTTGGAATACATGTGTGGGGCAGAGGCTCTTCCCTCGCAGCTGCAGGTGCCCAGTAGACACATTTGTACATACAAAGTGAGCAAGGCAGCTGTGAATGACATGAAAACTGCCAGGCCAGCACGGAATCACTTCCCACTCCAGGGGCTGGGAAGGGAGCTCAGTCCATGGCAGAGTTAGGATAGTGTGCCATGGTCTCCCTCTGTCCGTGCTGTTTTGTTTGTTAAATTCTGAACAACACCCTCCTAGCACAGAGCACATATCCTGGTTTCTGGGAAATAACTCCATGGGAGCTGGCTTCTAGCCCTTGCTCCTATGTTTGCCTTTTGGTGTGCACCTATGAAACACCATTGCCCCTTTCCTTCCTAGGACCAAGGCTTTGTGGTTAAGACATGTGCTGGTCCTGCATGGAACACTTTTTTGCAGGTTGCATTCACTCTGAGGAAAGCCCAAGGGGTGCCAAGCCAGCTCACCTTCATGTGCCAGAACAAAGGAAACCTGGGTGGAAAAGCAATGGGTTTATTTATTTTCTTTTCCACTTTGTGTGGCTTAAACAGTCGGGGGTCAGGATAAGCGACATTTTAAGGAAGGCAATAGAATATAAATGATCCTTCTTTATAATGGTTGGCCAGAGTCCAGGCAACATTGAATTTCTATGTAATTTGTTTTTGGAGCAAAGTTCTTGATGAGCTAATTATCATTTTATTGCTGCTTCTGGCATCTTGTGCATCTCCACTGTGTTTAATACCCAAATAACTTAATTATGAAAAAAGCATGAAGCTTGCAAAAAAACCCCAGTGGAAGCAGCACTACAGAGGTGTGTGTGAAAGCTGCAGCCTTGCTGCCAGGCGTGGGGTATTATGTGGCAGTGCTATGCCATGATTGCACTTCCAGGCTTGGTTTCTTTTTACATCTGCACAAGCCAAAGGGATTCTTTTGGCTCCAACTGCCTATGAAATTGAAACAAAGAGGTGGCTACTCAGGCGCTTTCAGTTTAATGCAAACTGCACCTGCGACTCCATCACCCGCCACGGTGGAGGAAGTCGGGTAATGGATTGCGCTGAGTTATTGGGGAAAAATGTGTTAGATCAAGGAACAGGGAGCTTAGGTTTGTGTGGTTTATTGCAAACACCAAGCCCCAGCTTTCTCTGCATGTTCGAAATGCTGATCTAGCTAATTCATCTCCCTCAATGTCTCTATAAGGAAACAGAAAAGCCAAATGCCAGACACCAAGTTCAAGTCCATGGAAAAGCTCCTGGCTCCCAGCCCTGTACTCATTCCACTAAACAAGAGGACCATTCAGTAATAATTAATTCCCACACTGTGCTATTGTATGTAAAACCTGGGTATGAAATATGCTGTAGAAGTGCAGCTGAAGATAAAATAGCACAGGGTTCAAGGCAGTGCTTTTCTTTCTTGAATTCTGAGACCCAGGGATTTTATTTATTGAAAGTGTCTGTGAACAACGACTAGAAAGGGAGCCGTGAAAGCTCTCCTTACATGAACCCTTCCTGTGCCTTCTTTTCTCTCCACTTCTGCCAGTGCCTTGGATGCTGCTGTTTTCCTGGGTGGGGAGGACTTGATCCCATTCTACAATCTCCTGGATGGCGGCACAGAAGGCGAATTCTTCAGGGTAATTATGCTCACCGTGAATGCTGTCTGGCCACATCTGGTTGGAGTTTAATTTATACAGGCCTGATATTTCTTTATGTTTTGTCCAGCTCGCCTTTAACAGCAATCTCATTGATATGCCTGTTAGTAAACCCTAAAAGAAGCCTTATCTTCTGCGCCTGTTGGTAACTGAAATTTGCAGTGTTTATTTGAATCCCTGGCAGGAACTGGAGAACTATTTTTACTATGTACAGCTGCACAGCCAAGGTTTCGATACACTGGAGAACAAACAGGTGTCAACACATATTCCCTTGGAGGAAATTCCTTCTGTGATGAGAGCAATAGGATTTTATCCATCAGAGGAAGAGGTTGGTCAGCTGTTTTTATTGTTGTTATTAAAAGAAGAAATAGCAGGAATGATTGCACTTCCCAAGTGTTCCAAGGACCAGACTCTGACCGTTGCTGTGCTGGGTGGCTCTGGGATATATTTCTTGGCTTTCAACTTATTTTATCTGGTCTGCATCAATATAGTAGTGGTCAGAATTTGGCAGCAAATTCCTCAGAAAGTTTCCTTGCTAGCAAGTTGGGCAACTGCAGGGGAAGGCTGAGCAAACCTGGAACCTGACAGCTCAGAGCTGTTCAGCAAGGCAACTTCAGGGTCAAAATTTTACAGCAGAGGGAACTGATTTAATAAGGGTGCTGCTTCTTGCCCTTTGTGTGGCTGTTTCTCCAAGGCAGTTTGCACTGTATACAAACCTAATTTGTAAAGTGTAACCTGGCATGACTGAATCTGAAGCAAGGAGATTTGAATAACGGCCTCTGTGCACCAGCTCTAGCCTGACACTGCAGGAGGGGTTCTCCCAAGGGAAGTTGTGCATCACTGTACTTCCTCAGTCTTTCCGTGGGGGAGGTTCTGTTCATCTCTGCAGTGGCACAGGAACCCCACCAACTCAGCAAACTGAGTTGGGGCTGCTTTGCCCTGGTGTCAAGTTGAGGTGCTATGTCTTCATACTGTGTTAGATTTTTCCTTGGGTTATTACATCTTTGCCTCTTGGGGACATAGAGAACATATCCCCTTGGGAAATGTCTCTGGAAGAATAACTGATAATGCCCCACACTTCCCCAAATTAAAATATAAACAGCATTTCAGGCATGGAAACAGAGGTGCTGAGCTGTTGTGAAACCAGGCAACCTACAATCAGTAGGACAGTAATGAATCCAGAAAGAAGGTTCATATCTCTCTAGAGTGTTTTAATAAAAGAAAGGCAGGAGGGAGAAAAGGCAGCTTGGGCTGACTAGCAGAGCTTTTGGGAATTGGTCTTTTTCTTTTGTAGTTCAGTGGGGTTGATATAAAACCTAATCCCAGATCAGCCAGAGCCGAATGAAAAGGACTTTTCCTGCTTGGTGTGACATTCATCACAGAAAAAATATAAGGCTGAGATTTCCCTCTTCCCTGGGCTTCATTCAGTGGAAAAACTTGTGACACAAGGACAAAGGCCCAAAGCTGAATGCAAAGTCCTCCCCAGGGAGATCTTGCATCATCTTCCCTTCCTGGGGAGCAGCAGGCTTGGTACGTGTTGGCACGGGGAATTCTCCCAGCGTCTCTCTGCTGCCCGTGTATCTCCGAAGGGGCTGCGAGTACAATGAAGGCATGGAGCAGATGCTGCCTTTTGGACACACATCTGCACAGCTGCCAACTGGGCTGACTCACAGCACCAGACTTCAGGAGAACCACTGGTATCCAGCACAGCCGGTGCTTGACTGTCCAAAAGGAGAGTGAGGGATCCAGCAGTGCAGGCTGTCAGCCCCACAGAATGCGTTTTGGATTTGGCTTGTGCAGAGGCAGACCCCAGACATGGGTCAGAGCAGGGGCAGATAAAATTTCTTATGCCAGCCAGGGTGTGCAGCCTGGTTCTGTCTGGACCCTCATGTGTGTGCTCCCAGAGCAAGGATGTTGTGTTTACTGGTTTGTGGTTTGCCTGCCCGCTGTCCCAGAGTGGAGACACAGCTGTGCCAAAGGTGCCGGTAACAGCTGCAGGTCACTGAGTGCCTGTCATGAGAGAGGAAATCCAAAATGACTGTGCAACCCCCGAATTTACTAATTATTGTCATGTCAGCAGGTGTGTGACTGTTGGCCATGCCCACCCTCTGCTGCTGAGTGCAGCTTCCTTCTGGGATGTGGTCATGGCACCTGTGGTGCCAACACATCCATGGTTAGGGAGGCTGGCATTCATGGGATCAGAAACTGTCCCAATGCTCTTCAAAATAAAACATGTAACCATCTGCCTTGTCTTGATCTTTAGATTGAAGAAATGATAAATGAAGTAAAATTCAGCAAGTATGCAGATACTGGAGAACTTGTGACAGAAATCAGTTTAGGGGATTTTATCAAACTTTATATAAATCATCGACCTGCACTTGGCTTGTCAATGAAAACCATACAACGAGCATTTCAGGTTCTTGGTTATGATAATGAGGAGGGAGACAAAGTTATTGACAGAGGAGACTTCCTGTCACTGCTTCAGTGCAAAGGTGAGTTATTTTGTTTCTAATATCAGTTTTACGCTTGCTAGCTCTGCCTGCAATTTCAGAACTTTTTCACTGCAGAAAAAAATTATTCTGGAATGATAGCCTGGTAACCAGGTTAGGCATGAAGAGCCACCTGCCTTAAGATTTTAAATTGAATAATCATATGTCTTGTCCCAACTGTGCTTCTTTTACTGCTCTGGAAACCTCTGCTGGGCTGAGGTATCTCGGCTGTTAAATGGTAAGTATGGATCTTGGCAAAATGTATCCTTCTCCCAGTGTGCCCTTATCTGAATTGCTGTTCTCTCTTCCAGTCAGGAAGACAGGACAGGCTCTGGAAAAGTAGTATAAAACCGATAAAAGGGAGTCAAGAAAGGAGTGGGATGAAATTGGGCAGTCCTGGGCTGAATCTGTGTAAAGGACTGAAAGGATGGGATGGTTTAGCTGAGCTGAGTCAGGGAGAACACCATAAATGTGTGTGTTAATATGCTTGTGGCCAGTGCCATAGAGTGTTAATAACAAACTTCTGTTGTCTTACTTCTGGTGTAAAAGTGCAGCTGAGCATTAAAATAGGTAAAATGAAATGCTGGTTTACTCAGTACATCACCTGGCAAGACTCCTTGCCACAATGATCCTTGGAAACCAAGGATTCAACCAGTGTGAGAAAGGTTAGCTATTTATACGGATGGTGTGAACATCCATAAATAGGTACATCAGATAGAACAGTTTCATAACAGATCTATAACCTCATGCTCCAGGGCATGAGCCAACCACAGACTGGGAACAAGTGCTATGTCCATGTTATTTCAAGGTACTAAATCAAGACTTTCTCCACCTTCCTCCTCCTTCTCTGCATGAAAATGGCTACATGGGCATTCCTGGTGTGTACCTGAAATTCTCCAGTGGGAACAGAAGCTCAAGCTCCTGCAACTGCAATGTAACTTAAAGAGGTGTCTGCATCAGAATTGCTCCCTTTGATTGACATTTTTTCCCAAAATACTATAGGGAAGAACAATTTTTCTTAGCATCAACATTTTCCTGTGTTGGCATCACATGTTTTGATTGGCAATGTGTGTATCTCTGTCTCAGAGAAGCCGGATCCTTTTTTGAACTGTCCTGTTTAGTTCATGCACTGTTTTAATTTGATTTGCTTTTAAATTTTTGTGCTCTTGACCCCATAACCCACAGGCCGGTGTTGCTCTGTTGTGTACAGGGGAGAAGATGACAGAGGACGAGCTGGCCAAGTGTCTGACCACCCTGCTGGGCACGAGACCCAAGGAAGGAGAATCTGAACCAGACACCTGGGATCCCACAGGTACAGGATAAGCATTCCACACAGCACAGAAGCAGGACTGTTTAAATTCCCAAATGGAAGAATTAAAATTTCAAACCCATTTACCCTGTTAGGCTAAGAGCTGTCAAAACTGCTCAGATGGGATTGCAAAAATAGTCACAGAGCTACAGACTGTCCTTCATCCACGCAGCAATTGCAAGGGTGTATCTAAAAATAAATGGACAATGAACTATAACTGGGACCTGACAAGATTCCATTGCTGTTTATCTGCTGGCTGGAACTGAAATTAGAAACACACAGGGAAATCCCAGTGCTAGTTTTACCCAGGCCGCAGTGCCCATTGTAGCAGAGCTGTTGGTAACGACCGCATTTGTCTGCAATTTATGTCCCAGTCTGCACCAGTCTGGAACAGCAAATTATAGCATTGATTTCAGCCAAGCGGCTGTATTTAATTGCCCATTGTAACTGGAACTGCATTTTTGTACAATTCACATCCCAGTCCCCACTAGTTTGGAACAGCATCTATTTAGGGTCACTGGCAATGGGCTGTATGCAGTGAAGGTGCTGCTCCCGAAGGGAACTGCCTGGTGCTGCAAAGCAACTTTGAAATCCCTGAATCCCTCAGGATCCTAAATCACACCAAATCGACCAAGAGTAAAAGTTGTTCCATGACTCCTCTGAGGCAGGGACCTGCTGCAAGGTGAGACACACAGATTTGACAGGTTTAATCCCTGATATAAACAAATAAAGTATCAAGCTAGTAAACAATGACTTTGTCGTGATTCCTTCGTACATCTTTAAAAACATTCCGTTCACTTATTGCTGCTTATAAATTTTACTGGAAAGCCATTTTTACATTGCTTCTGTGTGTTTTGTGTTTTGTGTTTGTTACTGCTCTCCAGGTGCAGCAGCTTTGATTGAAGAAAAAATTCCAGCAGAAATCACAGCAGAAATATTTGTTGCAAACATTCTTGGCTTACCTATTGCTGAACCAGAAGAAAAAGAACAGAAGGAAAGAGAAGAATCTTTGATCTACAAAGGCTTGGAATCATAGCTACCACAAGATTTTCTGTTTGTTCCTACCTTCCAGGATCCTCTCCTCAAATATCTTCAAAATTTATGGCTTGTGTTTATTACAAAGTAAAGGTCACATAATTGTATTTCAGTCAAACTCTAGAACAAGTCCCCAGTTTGGCACATGCCACAAACCTGTAATTTCACACCTATGTAGGGAAACACTGTCTGGAAAGAATGAAGCAGGGGGCCACACCATCCTTGGCTGGAACCTTCCTAGAAGTCATTTCAGGTGGGTTTATGCCAGATGCAGTCTATTTTCATTATGTTCAGACACTATTCATTTGTGAAACCTGACAGCTAAAAGAGCAATGTAAGAGTATTGTATTGATTAAATACACTGATAAATGCTTTGACAAGTTAGAATGGATTTGTAATTATAAATCAAATGGCCCTCGGTAAAGAAAGAAATGCTGTGGTGTACATTAAAACCACGTTTCTCTTTTGGCCTTTAAACTGACTTTTTCTTTCTGAAAGTAGTAATTCCAATTAGCAGTGTAATACCAATGGGACGGCATCGCACTGTGTGTGTATAAACAGCATAATGAGACTGATACAAGTTGCTGTAGAAAGATCAGTGAAGTGCTGTTGAACAGCTTCCTTCTTTACATCATCCTCGGCATCAATTTGAATAATAATGTAAGCCCTTAAGAAGTGTTCCTTTCAGAAGCAATGTTTTTTAAACAGAGATCGCTGCTGTGTACTCAGAGCATCTGTGATTGTACAATTAGCGCGAGCAGCAAGGTGTGCATTAGGGAGAAGTTAATGAAGGAGTCCAGCAGTACCACACCAGAGCTCGCAGGTCTGTGACAAATTTCCTGCAGAGCATCACCTCCCATGTAACTCATTTAAACTTTATGTTCATGGACTTTCATAGATCTCTGTCAGAGCTGAGCCTCCACTGTTCAAAAGCAGCCCAATTCCATGCATATTACTGGAATTATTTAAAGCAGCTGAGGAACTTTATAACCACTGGAAAAAAAGTCAAAATCTGCTAATTATGGATTTATGCTTCCTGTTAACCAGGGGACTACATCACCCATCCCCGTGTTCAAGGTTCGTCACAGTTCAAGGGTGGGATGGGTGTCTGTCACTGCCCTGCACAAAAATAGGTATTATCTCTCTGTAAAGTGCTTTGAGGCTTTTAAAAGTCCTGGATTTTAGGACTGGACTGTGTTTTGTGGTAAAATGTAATCGTGCCCTTGATGCTGCTACGCTGCGTTGGTTTATCACAGAATCACGAGAATCAGTTTGGTTGGAAAAGATCTCTCAGACCATCGAGTCCAACCCTTGGCCAGTCACCACCTTGTCACCTAAACCATGGCACCAAGTGCCACATCCAGCCTTTCCCTGAACACCTCGGTGATTCCACCACCTCCCTGGGCAGCTCTAATCACCCTTTAGGAGCTTTTTAAACTTTGTAACTGTGGGGTAACTTACGCCCTGAGCACGGCGGAGGTGGGAAAAGAACGATGACTTGAGGACTTACGCTCGCTCCAGCGAACACGGCGGAGGAAAAACAGCGCCGGCAATTCTGCAAGCCCTCAGGACTCTCCCCGGGGCGGGCTCCTTCCCGCCCGCCTCCTCCTCCGCCGGGGGCGGCTCGCTGTCCCCGCGGTGTCCCCTCGCTGTCCCCTCAGCCGCACGCAGCTCCGATCCCCCGCGCGCTCCCTCACGCCCCGGCCGCTCTTCCCGCCACCCGCCGTCCCCTCACGGCGGCCGCCCCTCCCCTCCCCGCGCGTGCGCGGAGCGCGGCCCCGCCGGGCGGGCGGGCGGGCGGAGCCGAGCGGAGCCGCCGAGCGCAGCCGCGCCGAGCCCCGCGCAGCCCCGGCATTGTGCGGGCGGCCGCCCCGACACACGGACCGAGCCGCCGGCCGCGCCGAGCGCCGCGTTCCCCCGCCGAGCCCGCCGCCCCCCAGCAGCATGTCGGGCCGGTCGGTGCGGGCCGAGACCCGGAGCCGGGCGAAGGATGATATCAAGCGGGTGATGGCGGCCATCGAGAAAGTGCGCAAATGGTGAGCGGGCCGCGCCGCGCCGGGACCCCGCGCCCGCGTCCCTCCGCGCCCCCCGCGCCCCGCGCCGGCCCCGAGCGGGTTCGGGGCTCGCCGGCGGCCGCGGGGGCGGGGAGCCGGCGGCACCCAGCAGCCATTTCGCTCCGGCGAGTCACATGAAGGCGGCGGCGGCGTGTGAGGGCGAGAGGCGGCTCCATTGTGCGGCCGAGCCCCCTCCCCGCCGCCCCCCGCCGCTCCCCGCGCACCCCGGCCCGCCGCTCCTCGCCGTGTGGCCGGGGCAGGGCGCCTCGGGCATGGGCGGGCGGTGGGTCGGCCCGGGTGCTTCTCCCGCCGCCAGCCCTACAAAGGGCCCGAGGAGCGGAGCGGGCCCGGGGTGCCTCCGCCGCCCGCTCTTCTGGGTGGAAACAGCGCTCGGAGAAGTGTTCTGCAAAAAAAAAGAAAACACGTTAAATGTATCCCTGTGAAGCTCTCGAGAGTTTTTTCTTTTTTTTCGGTCGTTGCCTGTTTGTGTATGTATTTTACCTCTCCCAAGTTGCCGGGGTTTGCGCGTAAAAGCGCAGCAAAGCCGAGCGCGATCGTCTCCCACCGCCGCTCCGGGAAAGAGCGCGAAACTGCCCCTGGAACCTCTTTAAATCACAAAATCTAAGGTTATATCCCGTGTGAAATAAGTCCCTTTCGTTAGGCCTTCAGCGCGTTTTGGCATTTTCCCGCTTTTGTCCTTTTTTTTTCTGCTTTTGTTAGGAAAACCCGCACGAGGTGTTTAAACAATACAGCAGAGCGTTCGCCGCCGTGCTCTGCATGGTCGGTCCGGGGATTTGGGATGGGATAAAGAGCAGTGTGACTCAGGAGTGAGTTTCCTTCCAGCAAGTTGGCTGACTGTTCAGCAGTCTGTGTGCATGTATCTTAAAATACTTTCTTTAAACGTTTGGAATCCACGGGGAAATCCTTCGGGTTATTGTTATTGTGCATCACTCAGCTGGTTTGAACCTTGTGAAATCAAGGGGACACTTCTATTGCCCTCCTCACCTAACGCTTTCTTTTAGTTAGAAGAAGAGCAAAATACAGAATTGAACGTGTTCGTTATTGGGGTGAAATGGATTGTTAAGTTTTAAATGGCCTTGAGCACATGAATGGGGCCGTTGGCGTGAGCCGGACAAAGAATCAAATCAGGACGTGTGTCCAGTAACGCTGGGCACGGGATGGGGATTTCAAAGAATCCAGCCATTGTGTGGGGAGCCGCAGCAGCCCCAGCACCACAGCCTGGGTGATTTCAGGAACTCTCTTCTACTCGGGTGTTGTTTTTAAGTGCAGTTTGCTGACTGCTGGGCCGGCTTTGGAGGGTCAGAACAATGTGCAGTGGTGTGACAGGACTTTTGTTGCAGCAGGAGCGTGGTTGGATGTGTGGGACTGTTCTGTCTCTAGGTATTTCATTCATGAGCGCAGCACGCTCTCTTTGAATCCTGGTTTGTGGAATTCAGAGAGGAGTAGAGACAGAAGCTTGGCCATTCAACAAAATACCTAATTTATTTTTTTTTCTTGGCAAAGGCTCTCTGCCATCATGCCAGTTGCTATGGCTCTTTCTGTAAAACAGAAATCTTATGGTATAAATAGATTTTTCTACATTGTAACCTTCGTGAGAGACAGCTTGCTTTGAACTGTTCCT
This sequence comes from Entomyzon cyanotis, assembly GCA_024500445.1. Classification (NCBI taxonomy): domain Eukaryota; kingdom Metazoa; phylum Chordata; class Aves; order Passeriformes; family Meliphagidae; genus Entomyzon; species Entomyzon cyanotis. The sequence continues at coordinate 3,059,036 of JAKEPQ010000852.1, forward strand.
GTACAGTCATGCAGTGTTTCTGTTGATTATTGTCAGAAGTATTGATACAACTTCTTCTGTGTGCAACTCACAAGTACTTACATAAAGCAAATTTCTTATTTTTAAAGGAATCATAATTTGAAGGTGAATCTCAATAATTCCCGCCCCACACTTGCAGTCAAGTACAGCGGGAAATTAGCAAGAGAGATTTTGTGTTTTGTGGTTTCAGTGTTTTGAGAAGACTTGGCTTGTTAAATTGAACTTTCCACACTAGCAATCCCTGCATCTTCAGAAGAGCCACATCGGCAATTTCCAAGTGTGCAGTTTCATTTGCATAATAGGAGCAATTTGTTGCCATCCACAGCTCTTCTGTGGAAATGCAGCCACTGAAAATTAAAAAGCCTCGCATCCAGCATTTCCTAGAACAGAGTTTTGTGAGACTTGTGTGCTCAGAGCAGTGCGTGGCAGGGATGGGCAGGGAGACAGACCAAGCTGTGAACTCATCCCAGCAGACAGTGGCTTTATCCAAGGCTTTATCTACCTGTGCAGGTGTGCAGCACCTTGCTGTGCTTGGTGTTCCTGAATTCCTGTGCTGCCACATCTGTGAATGTGCCTGCTGGAAAGCAGCTTCCCTCAGGGCAGGCTGTGTTCCTTAGAAAATCAGTGTTCTTGGACAGCCAGCCCTTGGATGCAGGTCTCCTGTCCTGTGTCCCTTCACAGAGCGCGTGGCCCTCCTGGTTATTGCTGGGACTTAGTAGTAAACAGTGAAGTTGTTACGTTTTTATCTTGAGGTTACTGTAACCTTATCTCCTTTGTTTAAATCATGCTCGTGAATGAGCATCTGTTTTGGAAAACACACAGCACGTGGCTTGCAGAATACATGGTTACCTTGTGTTTGTGTGGCAGAAATGTTAAATTTCCACAGTAAGGGAACAGTTCTGCCTTTCTTAAATAGTACTTAAAATTCTTCTCTGCCTGTTTTTAAAAATTCTGTGAGATCAGTTTGTCTCACTGTCTCCATTCAGACTTGCTAAAATGTTTTTGTGTGGTATGTAACGCTCTGATATTGAGCTTCTGCAGGTTTTGCTGCTCATGCTTCCTCCTTCAAATAGGCTTTTGCTCTGAAATGGAGTTACGGCATAGAACTCCTTAACATGATGTCTTTGGAAAAAGGCTGTTTGCTACTCCCAGATCACCTCCCTGCTTTAGCCTGGCTGTGTTGTCTGTGTTGAGTTTCCTGCTAAGATTGTAGTTCAAGTAGTGGCAGCGAAGTGAAATTATCTAGTGTATGTGCAGGAATGCACTGAAGTTCTGTGGTGGCCCAAACACACTGTTACCATGCTTGAATTATGATACATGTTTTGGTTTTTTTTCTGGCTTGTGATTATTTCTTTTTGAGCCGGTATATGCTCTGCGATTCCAGTGGAAGCTGAAGTTAGAGTTTTGGCTTGTGTAAGGCACAGTTCTCTCTACTGTGGGCAAGGTGCTTGTGGCCATGTGGAACCGAACAGGACTTGGCTTTAAACCTGGGTATGTTCCAGGGGACTCCCCACATGTGCTGGACTTAGATAAACTCAGAGAGAAAGTGTCTGTGACCACATGTCCTTGTGCAGTCACTCTACCTGGAATTTTATTGTATGTGCAGCCTGGTCAATAAACACCATGTGTGTTTGGGGCTCCTTCATGTTAGTCACTAGACAAACATCTACTCAGCAGTAGGTGTGCTTGGAAAAGCAAGCCTACGCTTCAAAAAATCATTTTTTGTGCATCTGACAGCACTTTTTGTGTATAATAATGGCATTTTCTTTCCCATCCCCTTTCTCCTTTGCTTGATCCCACAGGGAGGTCATAATTCTGTGATTTTCACCAAACTCTGTTGCAATGCAAGTGAGTGTGATGTGATAAATTCAGCATTATGACGTCACTTCGTGATCACCAGCAGAAGATGGGGTATGTGGGAGCAAATCCGTGTGTAAACGCAGATCACTGTGATGAATGGTAGTCATGGGAAAAGGCCAAACGAGAGGGAAAGCCTTTCCTTGAGTGATATATTGGCAGTAAAGGCTTTCTGTGTCTCTGCCATCAAATGTTTCTGGCACTCACTGCTGCTGCAGAAGCTGCCTTGACACTTTCTGTATAAGTGTAATATACACTGTCGTGTTTGCTCACCCGTATATTACGTTTATACGTGGAATCTGATGTTCATCTGTGGAGCTTTAGTGTTATTAAACAAAATATAAATATATTTAAGAGTCTTGGGTTATTTAGAATGGGGAATTGAGTATATAACGATGTAAGTTCTGAGATATTAGTATGCCTCAGGCATAAGCACTGAAGTGTTGATACTAATGCTTACCCTTTGTACCCTTGGCTGTCCTTTAAATGCTGTGCAGATACAGTTCAGAATTTAAAAATGCTTTTACACAATTTCAGATAAATGTAAGGGTTTGTTTCTGTTGCACTGATTAGTTTCTGAATTTCCTATAGCTAAAATATTGAAGATACTTTTCAATGTGGAAGGAAAGAAAAAATATTACTGTATATATTTTAGTTTTACCATTTTCTGTTGTTTCTCCTGAGTCATTCACGGAGGAACAGGAGAGCTTTGAAAACAGGCAAAAATTTTTTTTGTACAACTGTGGAGTTCATCAGCTAGACATGGACACGTAAAGTTGATAATTACCACATATTTAGCCTGATAAAGTGTCAGTTGATGGTGTTCCATTGGCCATCTTTTCCAGTCCAACACTCAACATAGAGATCAACCTACAGAGAATAACAGGGGATGGTGCAATAACAGATATTGCCCAGTGATCATTTATCAAAGGTGGAACAGAGTGATGGGGGTGGAATTCCAGTCAGGATTTTGGGGTGGGTGGGTGCAGCAGACAGGAAAACAGGTGGAGAAACTACTTCAGGTTTCATAACAGACTGAGCACAAGAGTTCACTAATTCCTCATTCCTACTCTGGCATTGGGTCAGTGAGGATATTCTGTGGTTTGTGCAGCATTTCCCAAACTTGCTGCCATGGGCAGCATCAGTAAATTGTCAATTCTCACTGAGTGAAAAGGAAAGTCCCTGGTCAGCAGGTTGGGATGATATCTTTGCACAAAAGATTAAAAAGTGAGCGTTCAGAGTAGGAGTGGGTTTGGGGTTTTCGTTTGCTTGTTTGGATTTTGGGTTTTGTTTTGAAATGGTAAGGCAGTAAGTATTACAGATAATATTCTAAGCTTAATTTGCAATAAATGTCTTAAATCTCGAAATTATTTTACCGTGTTGATCTTAAATGTCTGAAAGTCATTGCGTTTCTTTGTTAACAAATTTGTGTTTGTGCTGCCAATGCTTTTATTAAGTTTTAGAGGAGGTTGTCTTCTTTTTTTCTTATTAATACTCTCATGGTCTTAAACTGTCAATTCTGTAAAACTTACACATGTAAAATATTTGCATAGTAGCACTGTGATGTTGGGTTTTCTCTTTAGCCATAAGTGTTTGCAGGACTGGGATGTTGGTGTACTTCCATCACAAAATATTCTTATTCCCATTGTTGTCTGAATTACTGTGTATTGAAATCAGTTAAAAAATCCCTGTAGCTGAGGGTTATCAAAACTTAAAGTGGTACGTAAGAAGCTCAGAAGAGTTAAAATGTCAGGGCTAACTTTAATACTAGAAGGAAAAAGTTACTAATATAGGTTTCCTCCTGTGTTCTACAGTCTGTCCAGTGAAGATGCTGTGTGAGGCTGCTTTGAGATGCTAACAGGTATCTTGAACTTTTGGTTTTCCAGTGCAGCATCTCTAAGTAATATTTTGCTCTAGGAAAAGACTAAAATCTTGATTTTTTTAAAAAAGCATTTGTCCACCTCTCCCCACACCCAAACAAAACCCCAGCTGGTTTTAGTTCCATAATTTCAAAGATTTTCCTAAGTAGAAATAAATCCAGTTTGTCTTGTATCCTTAAAAAACCCCAAATTATACCATGATCATCTCTTCACAATTAAGTATGCTCTCATTATTGACATGCCCTCATCTCCACTGTCATTTTTATCGCATGTAGAGCTCCAAATTAGAGTGAAATTGGATTTTGACATACTTTAGCCACCTAGTGTACCCAAGTGTCTGTATCTAAACACATTGAGGGGAAGCTGCTCCATGAAGAGCAGTGGGAAAGAAATGAATATGAAATAGTTTTGGACTTCAATTAAATTATCATTATGGACAGATCCAAAACGTATCAAATAGTCATATATAGTTTAGTTTTGCATTTGTTCTTAATTAAACAGGAAAATGCCTCTTCTAAAGGGAAAAGATAAGATTGGCTTTAGTAGCTAAAACAAATAGTCAGGAGGATGTTTGTGACATTTGTACAGTGTGACTGCTTTTGATTTTGAGGCCCTTTCTAAAAATGGAGCTATCACATATATATAAATATATGTATTTGGAGTCACATCCAGCTTCTCCCATCCTGCAAAGAACATTTTTTATTTTTTTAATCTATAACTGGATCCCAAATCTATTATTTAAATGTGTTTATGGAGGGAAAAAAAAAGCGTGAGATCTCATGCCAAATTAATTTCAGATGTTCCTGAATTATTTAATGGAATCGGTCTTTGTTGTTAACTTTTAATCGATCCATTTGCAGAGCTGCATTACAAGCCCAGGAACCAGCAGTGGTAATCTGTGACCTGAAAACTGATCACAGAAACGTGATGAAATTTCTCTGGCATTGTGGACCTTCTTTCAATACCCTGATGTGCAGAGCTCAAGGAATTCATCCCTCAGCGAGGTGTTCAGCATCCCTCTCCATCCCAGCTCTGTGACCCCCTAAGGCAGAGCTGCCCTGCAGCCACATTCCCGTCACAATTTGTCAGTGTCACCATTCACGGCTGGCAGGGTCTGCACACAGTGCCCCAGGTTGTGCTTTTCCCTCTCTGATAGCCTCAGCCTTGCCTTTCCCAAGAGCTGGGCTCTCCAGAGTCTGCATTCTGCACCACGGCAAATATTGCTCCCCATGAGGCTGTTGGTCCTACGGCTGGGATTGCAGAGCTGTCTGTCAGGGGTGTGGAGTGAATGTTAAATTGCCAGCAGCAAATTTCTGCCCCCAGATAAAACTCAGATGGTCAAAATGCATCTAGGTTTCTAATCCCATTAAACAGCTTCATGACAATCAAAACACACTGGTCTGTCTAAACCCTCTTCTGCTGTCTGGAAACTTAAGTGAAAATTGTAGGCATTAAATCTGTGTTTTCAATTGCTGTTCTTCTTAACTTTATCTTTAATCCAGATCTTATTACTGCTACTGCAGTTACTCACCCAGTCAAGTAACAGCCCTGAGAAATCTGGAGGTTAGCAGTGCTCTAACAAGTTGTGAAATGCAAAGAACAATTTGCACAATGCAGTGCTAAAGATGATGTAATAGAGATCATCCTACTTAATAGCCTGTTTAAATCCTTGACAACTTACAATAGTAGATCATTCTCATCTGAATCCAAAGTTTAACTTCTCCTGCATTGTAATTTTATAGGGAGAAGAAGTGGGTGACAGTTGGTGACACATCCCTAAGGATTTACAAATGGGTACCAGTAACAGAGCCTAAAGTGGATGATGTAAGTATCCTGCAGTATCTTGTTTTTTCCAGATGTAGATGCTCCTGTTTAGGCAAAGTTGAAAGAAATATTCGTGATTTCCATTGAGCCTTTAAGCTAAGACTGGTGTGGGTCTTGCAAGCTCCAGGGAGATGTTGATCTCTACAGCAAGTGATGTTGATGGGTCAGTGTGTGACAGTCTCCTGGAATCAGCTGGGATCAGTTCTCAGATAACTGTTAAACATGCAACTGAAACTGATTTTTGAAACCTTCCTCTAACTGTGCGGCAGGGAGAGGCAGTTAAAACATGGATTATTTTTCCCCTCCCTCTGCCTGATGATTGAAAGAAAGTAGCTGGTTTGGAACAGGGCACAAAACATATTCTGTGTGTGCATCACTACTGTTTTGCTCAAAAATAGGTGCAAAACACTGACATGAGGGTAGGAATATCCTGTGGAACTGGGATCACTCCTATTAAGATGTCCAGCTCAAGTAATACAGCAGCACACGCTTCTGTTGTCATGTGTGTTTTCTCTTGATAAATGTTCTGTGTGTGCATCCTGTTTGTGCTCTTTGTGTGCCATGTTCATGAGTGAAGACCTATCTGGAAGAAAACTTCTCCATTAATAGATGTTCAAAATGGTAGTTTTTCAGACAAGACAGTGTCATGACCTTGTCTTACTCAGACTCCAAATTTAAGACCGATTTTTTATTAGGGTTGTTTTAACTGAGTTTGTTTCTTTCCTGTACTTTGTTGTCTCACAGATTTTGGGCACTGTCAGAGTTGTGGTAAACCTCCTGGGTTCTTCCAGTGCTTGGGCAGCATTCTATGTGAGGTTATCCCTTGGGAATTGGAGAACCTGTTCATTCTTGTTGTCAAATGTTTGGTCTTGATTTTATTATTGATTTCACATAGGGGGAAAAGGGTGCTATTCATGTGAGAGAGAGTGCAAGGTTTAGGATATTTAGGGTCATGGCTTCTGGCAATTGTTTTCCTGCAGTTCAGCTGTGCCTGCAGGATGGTTGATGTTGGTCTTGGAAACAGAATTTCTAACTGAGCTTCTGCATGAATTTTCAAGGTCACTGCTACCCAAAGTCAGGTTCTCTATTATGAAGAATGGGTTTATATAATGGTCTCTATGTGCAGAGTTTAATTGTGTTTTCTGAGCCATCTTTAGGTTGAGGTTCCAGATTTGCTGAAATTGGGACACTTGTTTAAGACCAGTTACGTTGGTGTCCTACTGCCACATTCTTTTCATTTCAAGTAGAGACTATTGTCCAGGTGCAGTTGTTGCAGGCTTGGTGTTGCAAGGTTTCTGTCCTGTTGCTCTGGAAGTTCTCAAAAATGATACAAGCACATGTATTTTAAAAATATGTATCAGGTAGGGATAATTTCGGCTATTAAATTTTGTTGTGGGCATCCTTTTATATCTGATTTCATCCTTTCTGAAGGACCAGGCAGTATATTTGCTTTTCACTAAAAAGGAGAATGGGACCTTCGGTATTTCAAATGGAAGTTGTCTTTGATTTTGGTGAACAGAAATTAACTGCCCCCCTCACATGTTGTTCCTAAGACACTTTAACATTTCTCTGCACTACAGTTAACTTGGCTCTTTTTCCTGCTGGTTCTGGAAGGCTGTTCTGGAACATCACCACTTCTCAGCTTAAATTGCTCGCAGTCATTTTCAATGTATTTTGTGGCAGAAGTGTCCTTTTTCCCTGTAAAAATAACAAAACCAAACCTGGGAGAGATTATGACCCCTCTGACCTTTCATTTTGCAAAGGTAAAGAAGTCCATGTGCTCTCACCTCTTTTTCATGCATCAGCGAGTAAAACCTGGCTTCTCTGAAGTAAAAATACAATTTAGAAATAAGCTTAATAATATGTTTAAAATAGAGAGAAAAGTCCCTCCACATATCACTTGTTGAATTTCTTCTGCAGTCCTAGCCAGTGTTTGATTGTGGTTCAGTTCCTTTCCTTGTTGGAGGACAGTCTCCATCTGAAAGGATGGGCTGAGAGCATTCTTCCTGGAGTCAGGCTTTTAATTGTCTCCTCAGCAGGCAGGATCTCCAAAAGCAGTGCAGCTGCCTCTTTTTCCTGTGAGACTGATTACGTCATCTCCTAATTGCAAATGCTGCATCCCTGAGCAGCACAGATTCCAGTCCACGTGATGGATGCCACGGTCCTTTCCTTTGTTTTAGTGCTTGTGGGTTGTGAGCAGGTTGGGACCTACAGCTGTCATGCTTGTGCTCTTTGGTTTAGGTCATTTTGAGTTTTCTTAATCTGTATTTCAGATTTAATGAAGAGACAGCATTAGTTGTAGAGAAGGTCTCACTTGAAATTGTGAGCCATTCTTAGAGAAGTGCTGAGAGGAAGGGTTTTACACGGTGACGTGGATTTCTCTGCATGGCTGTGGTCTCATTTGTGTGCGGTGCCTTTTGTTTTACAGAAAAATAAGAACAAGAAAAAGGGCAAAGATGAAAAATGTGGCTCTGAAGTGACCACTCCAGAGAACAGTTCCTCCCCAGGGATGATGGATATGCATGGTGAGTGGAAGAAGGTCAGACCCAATTCCCCTCTTACACTGCTGTGAAAGTGTGAACCAACAACCTCAGATTCTCCACTGATCCAGTGTATGGATTTGAGTCAAAGTGAAAACAGCATCAGATACTCACTTGGTACCTTGGTTCTGTGGATGTATTAACAGTTGTTTAAATGCCATTTATATTTGGTCTATGAGTGTGAGGAGAAAAAAATTCGTTAGTGGAGCTAAATATGAAAATAAAATTTAAAATATTGATCATTCAAAGCACTGCACTCAGGTGAAGTAATAACTCTGTTAAACTTGCTGCTTGAAGAACCAAAAGACCCCCAAAGCCTCAGTGGTACCTACTATAATTCAGGCAGGTTTTGTACTTATTAACTCTCTAACTGATTAAGGTCAAGAGAATTCTGCAAGAGCCAAGAAAGCAAGCTCTGGTTTTGTGGTGCTTTCCTTCTGCTGCAGCTTGATGAAATTAACTGCTCAAAAAAACCCATTTTTTGTTTGCCAGTCAGGCACTATGAGGTCAATTTTATTTTAATTTTTTTTTTATTAAACATGAGTTTTGAGTGTTAGCCTGGTGTTTATTACAGAGGCAGCTTGCGCAGCTCAGCTCTGCTTCAGGTTTTTACCTTCTGGGTGTTTGGATAACAATTATGGCTGAGAACGCAGCACTGTTTGAGCTGATAAGAGGATCACGTCTTAGTGGGTTGTAAATTTTTAATTTCAGTTTTATTTGCATTTGCGTTGCCTCATGGTTGGTTTTTGCAGTGCTGACAGCAAGTGTGGTCTTGCAGTTAGAGGAATGAGCAAGGTTTTAATGGGGTCTTTGTTTTAATGTATAAAATTAGTTTGATTTTTAGAAACTGCTTGAAAACTCCTTAGGCTGGTGTGAAAAAAAGTTGGATATGTAGTGTGAGTTTAAATGATTTGACTCGATCCTTAATGAGCTAAATTATATCATGTGTTACCAGGGAATAATATGGAATAATTAAAGTGTGCTTTGTACCTTGTCAAATCAAACTTGGTTTTCACTCCTCTGTTAACAGATGACAATAGCAACCAGAGTTCAATAGCTGATGCTTCTCCAATAAAACAGGAAAACAGCAGTAATTCCAGTCCAGCACCAGAGCAGAACTTGGCAACACAAGCAGACGGCACTGAAGTCAAGTCTGACGAAACTCAGGCAGAGGCAAAGGAGCAGCCTGGTTCAGAAGGTGAGCTGGGAACACCATTTGGCAGCCAAACAAAAAAAAGTTATCCTTTGGTGTGTCATTTATTTGCTTATCCACTTTAAGAACTGGAAGATAACAGTTTGAAAGAAATGGTTTCTGAATTCTCAGCATTTATGTGAAAATGGGACACAATTTCTCTGACCTACTGGTGATCTTTCATACAGCTGGAAAGGTCACACTGACATTCAGGGTCTTTTCAGAGACAAACGAACAAAATACTGGTTTATTGTTCTCAAATCTCAGCCTTGAAAGAAGAAATAATTTAAAATCGTCTTTGAAATGGCTGCTACTATGTAATCACACAAATCCTGGAAGGTATTATTTTGTGTAGATCTCTGGATGTTTGCCCTCTAGTGTGACAGTAAAATAGAGGTGAGATACTTTGAAATTATTTTTTAAGTTGTGTAAACTATAATGCAAGCTTTCTTTTCACTTAACCCTGCTAGTTACTTATTCAGAAGTTACCTCTGAGTTCTGTCCTAATTTTCTAAAAGCATTACAAGATTCTATTGCAGTTGTGCACAGATTAAAAATACATGTGGGTTAAGAGATTGTTCTGAACCTCACTCTTTAAATAGTATTTTGGGTAATTGAAACATGCTCTGTATTTATATTCTTGGAAATATAACTTTCTTTGTCCTGTTATAACAGTTAAAAGATGTCCTTAACACCATTTTAATTACTTGGTCGTGGAATTCTTCCCATACCAAAGCAATTAAATTATGCCCTCCTGATTTAGTTCTTCACTCAGTAGATCCACTGACCAATTTAAATTTAGAACTTTTATCTTGGTAATGCCAGAGTGTTGCCATTGTTAACTGGGGTTAAAATTTGACAACCATCACCAAATTGGAATAAATCAGAACACCATTTCCTTCAAAGAAAATCTCCACTTGCATATTTGGCCACAGCAAACAGTAAGGATTTACTCCTAGGTCTAATATTGTCTGAACCTGCTTATGTGAAGCTGTTACATAGCATACATGTTCCCCTGGCTAAATTTAGGTTCAGGGAAAATCATACCAAGTCCTCTGGATTAGTTCCAGAGCCAGTTATTGTAAAATGAAAAGGAGATATAATGGCAAAAAAATCTGTTATTAATGCAGGGGTTTTTTCAGTTGTTTAAAGGCTGTCTTAAACAATTTATTAAACATTTATCTACCTTGCTATGATCAATCAGAGTACTGCAATTGGGACATTATTCAGCTGGACAGGGTTAATGACCTTCCATGTATGTCTCATGTTACCCCACTCAAATCAGGGAGGTTCCTGTAAGCTAGGGGACTGTTTGGGTGGTCAGAAATGCTTAATGAGGAATTCTTAAATAAAACAGGTGGATTCAAAGCATTCTGCTGTGTGAACAAGACCTGCAGGCATTGTAATAGCTTGAGACATACACAGCAAAAATCCAAACTCAGATTTCTTTGGACCCTTGGGACTTGTTTTTTTATCAGCATGAAGATGCTTTTCTGGTGAGACATGGACAGGAAGAGGATTCTGCCCGAGTTTGCTGAATGTGATCTTTGAGATGCTCATCATGGGCGTCACTTTCTCGTGAATTCAGAAATGCTTGTGATGCTTTTTATACAGTGCACCACAAAAATATCCATTACTCACTGGTTATGGCATCTTCATTAACCAAAGCTGTCCAGCAATTTGGTTTGATCTTGCATTTCTCTTCTTCTGGAATAAATTAATATTTTCTTTGGGTCAGGGATCCCTGACCCTGGGAATCCCTGGGAATACATTTTTACATGCCCATGTCCCCTGTTTAAGCAAATGGGTGCTTTAACCTTGAGTCTTCTGTGAGTCTTGTTTTGAGAGAGAGAAGGGTTTAAAAAAACAACCAACCAACAAAAAAAAAGCCAAAAACAGTGAAAGCTAGAGGCAAGTAACAGCTATACTAGGCTGGAGGACTTCTTCACACCTATGCACCAGAATTAAAACTTCAATGGTGAAGCTAGTTAGCTGAATCTCTAAATTCTATCTCAAATGTAGTATCAAACAAAAAAAAGTGGATTTTAAATGTACGCCTGAATTTCAATTCAGGCAACATTATTCTTTCTGCTTAGCCACACATTTTTAGACCCACTAATTGCAACAATTCAGTCCTTTTGCTTCTGGTTTGAGGGAGTTCCTTTGCAGTCAGCTTGTGTCCAGCTTGTTGGCTGAGGGCTCAGACATCCTGTGTGAGGCTGTGCAGGAGCTTGGCTCCCTCTAGGGTCTGATCCCAGGGTCTGTGCTCTGGCAGCAGGAAGGAAAAGCTCTGGCAGCAGCCAGGTTTTGATCCTGGAGTTTGAGCTTAATTCATTATATTCATACCCTTGTTATGTGTGTTTTCATTAATGGTTACACCTGGGTGAAATGTATTTTCTGGGGATGTTGCTGATGGGAAGACATCCTGTAAAGTTCCTGCTGAAAGCTTTCATTTGTTTGTTTAAAATTCTTTCTTACAATTTCAGATACCTCTGATGAACAGAATTCACAGTCTTCAATGGAAAATTCCATTAATAGTTCAGAGAAAGCAGAAATTCAGTCCTCTGGAGAAAATGATTTAATTACAGAGGCATCTAAAAACTCTCAGGTAACTTTATGTGCAAAAGTCTGATTACATGGATTTTGGAAAAGTTTATTTTTACTTAAAAGTAAATGTAAGGAGGACAGTTGTGTATTTCCATTTATGTCCGAAGTGAAGACAGTAAAGGAGCTGTAGAATATTAAATGTGCCTGTACCTGGTTTTGTGGTCCAGGTGACTGGCTGCTTGAATCTCACAGAATTGGAACAGTAAGACCAGATCAGTCTGACTGATTTCTCAGTTTCTTAAACCAGATCCTTTTTTTAAGGGAATATTAACATTTTTATATTAATAAATTGCTTGGCCGAAACCTACTGGACAGGCCCCTTTGAGGACCATTCAGAAGTAAAACACCTTCTATAAAGGTAAATGCATATGGTAGTTAGGAGAGTTGATTTGTGGATGTTTGGATGTTTTCTCACTGAAACACTGAAAAATTCTGGATGGGAGGGAAGAAGAAATTATCCTTGCAGTTGTGCCCTTCTCAGGGCAGGACAAGTCCAGATCCTCAGGCAGAGCACTGCTCCTCCGCTGGTTTTCCTGTGGTCCCTCAGTTTCAGTGCACCCTCCATCAAGGGTGTTCCTTGGAATATTCACTGTGGGTTTTAGCCTGGAACTAGAATTTTGTCCTTTGTAAATGTGAACAAGTGCAAAGGTGTTGAGGTAAGATGTAAGTAGAGGAGTGATTTCAGGCAGCATTGGACATCTTCTGGCATCCAGGGATGCTTTGGTGGGACACATCACACGCTGGGGAATTTGGTGGTGCTGTTTGTTTGATGTTGATGGTGACTGAACTTCAGTGCAATGATAACGTGGCTGTTTTTCTTTTCCCCCCTCATTAAGGACTCTGAAGGAGTGCCACCTTCTAAAAAGATGAAAGTAGAGGCTTCCCAACAAAATGTTGAAGAGATTTAGACTATAGATTTTTCTGGTCAGTTTTTATGTAAGGTACATCAGTGGGCTTAATTATAGAACAACCTTACTTAAGCATCTTCTCTTGGATGAGGACAGAACTCCTAACTTTTCAAGTTACCAAGCAAAAATCCAAGAAAGCCTAACAAAGGTTTAACTTCTCAGACACTGAAAACTTTTTCCTGTGAAACAAACATTGAGAACTTTTAAGTTACTGTCTCTGAAATGGTTGGAGTAAACAACTCAGGAGGGGTCTACGCACTGTTTCAAAAATCAAAATTACAATTATGTTGCTGCTGTATTTTTTTTTTTCATTTCTCTATTTAACATTGTAAGATATTTAAGGATGGTACAGGTCAGGTATTAGCTTTCATGTGAAGTTCATTGTTCTGGCGTGATGTCTGCTTTTGTTTTGTGCCTTGTGTTCTGAAAACAGTGCTAATTTTTAAAAGTTGATTTGCAACTGTCTCCTTTGCAAAGTGGCCTATGTTTGCATAATGCCATGTAGTAAGGCTTCTTTTTTTTTCTTTTTCTTTTTTGTTTGGGGTTTTTGTTGCATTTTTAAGTTTTAAATCCCTGGTGCTTAAATTTTTAACTACAAATCAGGAAGCCATTTTCACTCTTGGAGTCCAAGGAGAAAAAGGAGCTTGATATTTTATTTTAGCAGCTATAGTGGAGATCTTTTATTGAATGCATGGCATTCGCAACTGTAAATTTGGTCTTCTAAATACTTAACTTCATCAGAAGTTAACATGATCTGTTTACCATTTATAGTCCAGATCTGAATAGATACTTTAACACAGGCACTTAAAATACTTACGTATTAGGTCCAGATCTCTGTACTGGGTACAACTTGCTTTACAGAAAAGTTCCACTATGTACATAAATAGGATCAAAGGGATTGATGCACAGTGAGTTTATTTTCAATTGGTCTTTTTTGATATCATGTTTTCACTGAACTGGATTTCATTGTACTGTTTCATTATGAGATGTTTACTTCTATGTTCCAGGAAAATACTGTACTGGGGGAGGTGTTCTTTATTCTCTTTCAGCAAGTCTTGTAAATAAGCCTTGTTGTTTCCACAGTCCAGTTCCTAACACCAGTTAGGGATGTTCCTTCTCTTCCAATTACATTGAAGTGTGCTTATGCTAACTAAACTAACAGAAAGGCACAAGGTAGGTGCAGCTCCCCTCAAATTCCTGGCAAGCAGAAGTGTGGAAACATCTGCATCAGGTCACGAGGGTCTGGTCTTCCAGTAGGCTTTGTACTTCCAGGGAATAAACACCCAAAGTTGGTGGAACTGCTGATCTCCCACTTCCATGCACACACACGTCCATCCATGTGTACATCCATGCTGCTGGATCAGGCCCTTAACTCTGTCTTCTCCTGGCTTGGGAGATGGAACTTGTACTTTAAAACACGATCTCACGGCTCTGGAAATGGTTGCGCGGAGTTTGTAAGCTGAAAAAAACTGTAAATACTTTTTTAGATGAGAAAAAAAAGGAATTGCTTCCAGTTGATACATTTTTCATGAATTAGGTCTTTGTGAAGCTTATTTAGGTCTGAATTCTCCAATAGTGAAAATGGCTTGCACTTAGACTACTGCATTACGTTTGCAATTACCACTTTATTAGGAAAAATAATGAGGAACTGGGGGGAGGGAAAAGGGGAGGGAGGAGTGGGGAGCCAATACTGACCTTCCATAAGATGTTTGTAGGATTGAACCCCAAATAACCTATGACACTCAACTTTTCCTTTATGTTGAAATAAAACATTTTGGATTTTAACTGAATAAAATTTGATTGCAAATCATTCATGAAAACAGCGTGCTCCCTAATAAGATTTTGGGATTTCTGGTCTGATCATGAAGTCCATTAACATTCTGAAAATAAGGAAATGAGGAGCTAAAAACTGAATTTGCACAATATATGCAATGAAACGGTAGAATTCTCTCTTGAATTGTGTGTATGCCTAAACTGTGGATAACTGGTCCATGACGATTTGTATGTATAATACATTCAGATTTAAGTGATATTTTGTGAGAAGTTCTATTGATATATTAAATGGGCAAATCTAGAAAGATTCAAACTTTTAAATATTTTTGATTTACTAACTTTTCGTTATTCTTAGTGCTAAAACAAAACAAATTGATGCCACCTTTGACAAGTAGTCGTGTTTACTAATCCCTCTCTTCAGGTGCATCGCAGCAAGTTTTTAATTTTCATTTTGTAGATGTTTCCAAGGGAGTAAATAGACTTTTCATTTAGGAACTAATTCCTGTACTTTAGGAAGAAATAAAATATATAAATAGCACTAAAAATACCTCAAATTTTTCATCAGATAGAAGCATTTATTGGCATTATTGACATCAACGGGTTTAATTATAAACTTCCTTTTCTCTCCTGTGGCTTCTGCTCAGAACTGTTCATTGTTCTGTGGCTAACGAGACAAGGCATCATAACCATCTTCCTAGAGGCTTTATTTCTGAGGTAGGAATCCTTTATTTACAGCTTCTACAGAATACATTCAGATCTTTTATTTTAACCAGAGATTCTAGTGACAACAGACAACTGAACAAGCAGATAGATTTGGGTTCCTTAGACCTGTTACTGTCAGTC
The DNA here is from genome assembly GCA_024500445.1 of Entomyzon cyanotis. NCBI lineage: Eukaryota > Metazoa > Chordata > Aves > Passeriformes > Meliphagidae > Entomyzon > Entomyzon cyanotis. The sequence continues at coordinate 3,074,478 of JAKEPQ010000852.1, forward strand.
TCTGAGGGAAGAGACTTTGACATTATCTGGTATGAAGAAATCCAAAATAGTGTATAAGACTGTTATTAGTCTTTTTTTGAAGTGCCTGATAACATTTATGGGCCAACGGATGTGATTGAACACATTTTAATGCCAGAAAGTACAGATGGGACCAAACCAGAACATGGAATTCAAATCCACCAGAGGTTTGAAACCAGATCTAAATCCAGCTTTTTTTTGGCTTGGACCTATCTCTACCCAAAACTTGTTTTATGAACTCACTGTAAAAGGGTTTATTGAAAGCATTGAGAGGTGGAGCAGGAGGAGAGATGTAATTTTTTTCAAGATGACTGAAAGTTCTCATACAGCTGATGTTTTAGAAATAGTGCAAATATCAAGAAGTGCTTCCTTGCTACAATGCTGAATGTTGGAGCTTCAGTTACAAATAAATAAATAAAAAAATTAACAAAAAAAAAAGAAAAAAATAATAAAAAGAAACTAGAAGCAAGCAAGTAACTTAGCTGAGTTTGTGGAACACGTGGGAAGGCCTTCCAGATAAGCGATTTACTCAGCCAAACATTTTATAGCAGAACTATTCCTTGGAATTTTTATGCTTGGGAAAGTAGTTGTTAAACATTCCAAAAAGTGCTGGCACTTACAAAACAACAACAAAAAAAAATCAACAAGGCAGTATAAAATATTGGTTTTGGGTGGCTATCTTCATACATAAACATTGTCATGTTTTGGAATGTTCTTTATATCTAAGGGCCTGTTAGAAGGTGTAAAGAATTTTGTTTTCTTCAATACCTAATCGTTTTCCATCTTATGATTTGTGTGTGTGTGTGTTGTACAGCAGTATAATTTTTCACTTATTTATTCCATCGGTAGTTATGGTTTGTACAATGTACAATGGTTTCATTTCAAAAATAAAATAAAAAAATCACTACATGAATACTGTGTGAATAATTTTTTATCAAGAAACTTAATCTCTGGGGTTTATTTTTTTTTAATTTACAATAAATTTCTGTTTTTATAAATGGTGTTTTTAAATGTGCATTCTCTGGTGTTGTCTCGTTTGGTAACGTGTAAAATGATCCACCTTTGAGCAGTCCAAAGGTGTCTTGATAATTGTGTGGAGGGGCAGGGGCAGGTGGTGGTTGTAGGAACAATAAACAGATATGGCCACTGTAATTACAGCAATCTGCAGAATAATTTGGTAATTTAAGATAATTCAAATACCAAATTCCTCGTTTCGTGTTTGGTTAATGTGTTGTGGTAACTTCAGTTGGAGGGGGAAGGGAAGGCAGAGTGTGCAAACGTGCTTCAGTGTTGAAACGAGCTCGAGGCTGATGCTTGCAAGGGTAAAACTCCTCAAGAGTTTTGGAAAGATTCTTTACATTCAAGACGGCTATAAAGTGTCCAGCTTATTTTTAGTGTTCGGTGTGCTCTGTCCCCAGGTGGCCTGCCGTTCCACAGGCAGCTGGACTGCTCTGCTGGTTCTGTCTCCCAGAGGGGTGAGCCTCAGCCTGCTCCCACCTTGCCTCTGTTGCCTCCCTTGCATTTACTGGGGTGCTCGTAACATCCTCACCAATTAAATTCACTAACCTGCGAAGGAAACTATGTTTTAGTTCATTTTTTTCCTTCTCCAGACTAGTGAATTAAACCAGGAGACGCGTATCAAGGGGTGGAGCTGGAGAGAGAGGAAAGGAGAGGTAGAAGCAAGGCTGTAACTCAAGATGGGTCCCAGAAGGAAAGAACTCTGAACAGGTAAGGCTTGTGCCAGGGAGTGACAACAGCAGCCTGGAGGGGACATGGCTGGAGGTTGTCCCTGGGATTTCCTGGGAGCAGGACGGGCAGGGCTGGGCTGGACTGCACTCAGCCCCTGCCCAGGCTGTGAGTAAGATTCCTTGAGCTCTTGCCCTCATTAATACGGGAATGTTTATCTTCCTGTCTGTAGATTCAGGAGGATAATCTTGCCACTAAGTGGTGTGGACTACACTGTGGGAATTAAACACCTTGGATGTCTCTGTTCAGTGTGTATTGCAGTTGAATTCCTCCTGTGCTAAAAGCCTGTTTCAAGGAATTTATGTTGTTCCTTGAAGGAACATCATCAGAAGCTGGTGGCCTGTGTTTCACCTTGCACTGTGGATTGATGAAAAACAGTAAGAAAAGACATACTCCAAAGATGCTGTGGCCTCTTAGTGTTTTACTGTGTCTCTTGGAATTCTTTGTTGTGGAGGAGGAGAGGATTGCTGGCAATCTTGAACTGTTACTGATCACCTAGATGCTGATCTTAAAAAGGCAAAGCAAGAGGTCTGTCTCTAAAATAACTGGATTTATTTTAAGGGATGCCCCTTGCATCTAGCAGAGGAAAAAACCCTGAACTTAATATTTAAGTTAATAGTTGTAGCTTAAGGCTGCTGCCCCTTCTTTAAATGATGGCTGGTGTACTGCTAACTCTTCTAGAAAATTACACTGCTACCTAATGACTTTATTTTACCAAGTTTCCCCTCTTTTCCTACAGGAGGAAATGTGTGTGTCTTGCTTAGAGTTTAGTGAGGTCCATGTACAGGCTGTTGTCATGGAAGTACTTTATACCGTGCTGCTACTGATGTGATCTTTTTAGCTCAGGTTTAGTTCTTAACAATCTATATGGAAGACTTTTAATAGGTATTGTTAAGCTGTGAATGTTGTCTTGAAATGTATTTATTTTTTCTTTTTTTAAAGCAGATGTTAATATAAGGTAGCAATAACCAGCTGTGAAGCTAAATATGACTGGCCTTTTCTTCAGAATTTGAGTCATACGTGATGCTGACTAAGAGCTGAATGCTAGTTTTGGTTTTTAAAGATCTGAGAGAGCTCTCACGTGATGAGATCATTCCCTACTGTTGCTTTCATGTGTGGGGAAGTGTTTGACCTACCACTCCTCCCCTAACCACAGGGATCAGCCTTGATTCCATGCTAATGGGGAATGCCAGATCATTGCATGGGCGTGATGGAGATATTGCAGGAATGCCTCTTCTTTCCTCACCCAAGACTTGCTCTCAGTCCTACATCTCCCTTGAACTTATTTCTGGTTTAACACACCAGAAAAAGCAGCATGTGGCTATTTAATATTTGGAGGCTTTTTCTCTCCTGAGGGTGACTATGTAGAAGAGCCTGTTTTTTTCATTTAAAGTATGACATCCTAGACCTGAAATAATACAGGCAATTTGGTATAAATGCTTTGAAATATGCGTCCTAGGATCTGACTGCTGTCCTGGTCATGGAGGTTTGCACTGCAGGGCAAGTTTGAGATCTTTTCTCTTGACTTTGTGTATACATTCATACGTGTATGGGGTTTTGTGCTGTAGGATGATGGTCTCTCCCCACACCAGCCCTATTGCCATGACTTTATGTTGACCTACAAGATCCATTGTTTCCTTTATGCTTTTGAGAAGGATTAAATCCGATCTTCACTTCCCCTGGAACAATTGTGGTTCCTTTTCATGAGCAGGTAATGGGTTAGGTGTGAGCCACCAGCCTGGCAGCAGAAGCTCTGTGTCCTGACCTCTCTGTGACTCTGCAGGTCTCCAGCTTCTCTGGCTGCCCTGGCTTCTGGAAAATAATAAGCAATTTAGTGTTTTAAAGACAGTTTAAATTAGTATTTCTAGCATGATCACTCTCTCAACAGTTGTGGGCTATCCTCTACACCCCGCATTCCTCACAGGCCCTTAAGCTTAGGAATGTTTTCCATAATCGGTAGGGTTGGAAGGAAGATCGCTCAGTCCAGCCTTGCCAAGGCAGGTCACCTGGTGACCCAGGAGGCACAGGAGCGAACCCAGGTGTGTTTGGAATGTCTCCGGAGAGGGACAATCCACAGCCCCCCCGGGCAGTTCCTAAACGTAAAAGGGTTCTTCCTTGTGCTGAGGCGAAACATTTAGTGTTTCAGTTTGGTTTAAAAAAAAATTAAAAATTGTCCTGCTGGATGGAAGTCCCCGCTGCATCATTTAAACCAGCCATCCCTCAGGAGGACTGGGAATATTCCTGCGCAGGGCAGCAGCAATGCCTTCCCCGTTTTCCTTTGTTTTTGTGGCGATCCCGGTGGAAGCTCGGGCTGTCCCCCTGTCCCCCATCCCGCCCGTGTCGCGGCAGAGCAGAGCAGAGCAGGGCGGCTCGGTCCCTTTAAGCGCGGCGGGCGGGCGGCGCGGGGCGGAGCGGGCGGCGCGGGGCGGTGGCGGCGCAGAGCGGGCGCGGGCTCGGCCGCGGCGGCAGCGGGGCCATGGCCGCCGACGTGTTCATGCGGCCGGCGCGGCTGCTCGGGGCGGCGGGGCCGCTGTCGCCCCGCACGGAGCCCGACGAGGACTCGTCGGACACGGACGACGGCGGAGCGTCGCCGGGCGGGGGGCGGCGGTGCGGGCCGCGGCGGGGGCAACCCCCGGGCCCGCAGATCATCCACTCGGGGCACTTCATGGTCTCGTCCCCTCACAGCGAGCACCCGCCCAAGAAGGGCTACGACTTCGACACGGTCAACGAGCAGACCTGCCAGACCTACCAGTTCGGGGCGGCCCGCGGCGGCGGCGGCACCGGCGGCCGCCTCAGCATCGACGCTTCCCTCACGAAGCTCTTCGAGTGCATGTCCCTGGCCTACAGGTACCGCAGCGGCGCCGGCAGCGAGTCCTGGCGGCGGGGAAAGACCCGCCGGGCCGGGCCCGGGGCCGTGTGAGGGGCGGAGGCGCAGCCCAGCCTCGGCCGGACTCGCCCCACACGGGGGTTCGGTGCCGCTGCTGTTTCCAGCGAGCTCGGGGATCCTGGCGGGCGCTTTCCCGCAGGCCTGCGGCCGTGGTGTGCGGTGACGGGGGGCTGTCGCTGTCCCCGAGCGGTGAGGGATGAGGCATGGGGTCCCGCTGGCCCGGCTGGCTCCCGGTGCCGCTGGAAGCCCTCAGCATCCCGCCAGGCTGGCAGCGGGTGGAAGCCTCTAGTGCTGAACACAAACCCTTAAAGGGTAAAGTGCCCCGCTCTTTGCCAATTTTCCTTTTCCCCTTCCCAAATTTTATTTTTGTCACCAAGTCGAGCTAGCGGGCTCTGGGGCTGTTTCCTTTGTTCCTGTGCTGGCTGCAGCTGGCAGCAGCACTTCCTGGGTTTATCTGCACCTTCTGCTCAGACTTCAGTCGTGCTTTCCATCTCTTAATTCAGGCGTTATATTCGCATTTATCCCCTTTGTCTGTCATCCAAAATGGAGGCAGAGCCGTGGAGTAGAAGTGTTTTGGAAAGATGTGTGTCTGCTCGAGTCTTTTGTTCTGTGTGGTACAGCAGAAACCGGATCCAATCTGATGTTCTCTGCTGAGCGTATTTTGGAAGTTGATTAAAAGGGTTGATGGAAAATGCCTCTTGGCATATCAACGGAAATGTTTATTTTCATCTATAGGAACCACGTTAGCTTGCTAAAAGAAAAGTAACTTTGCCCACCCCAAATTCCTCTATTTAAGTGTTGCTCAATGAAGAGGAAACAGTAGAACTATCTGTTCTGTAAAATAGCGAGAAGATGTAAGTAATCTTAAAATTTTGATAATATTTGCAAAGCACATTATTAGTTATTGGCAAGAGACTGAACCTCAGATAAGGTATGTGCAACAGTGGACATAAGTGCTTTGCACTTACAAAAGAAAGAAAAATGTTAGCCTAACTAAAAATTAATCAACCTGCCTTTATTGTACAAGCTGGAAGAAACATGCAAAGGAACCAGAGGTATTATGAAGGACAGAACTGCATCTGCTCATCAGCCTCTATCACCTTGGTTTTATTTTGTGGTCCCGCTAGTGTGTCCTTGGGATTTTGAAACTGAGGATCACATCTAGTGTAAAGGAATAATTCTGTTACACTAATAGACAATATGGAACTCTGATGTAGGTCAACAAATTGAGCACCAAATCTATTTTAGAAGAAATAATTTTATCCTGCTTGCTGGTGGTAGTGTGAGGCAAGGTGCAGAAAATATCTTCTTAGAGGCAGCCAAAGAAAAGCACATTCTTAATGCTTCTGTCCTTGGGTAGCTTAGGGTTTGCTGAGTTGCAGCCCTGAAGCATCCTGCCCAGAGTCAGCCTGCTTACTCAGCAGCTTTGGCATACAATTTTTAAATCTGCTGAACAAACCAACTGTAAATTTGGGTCTGAAAAGGATTACAGTAACTCTGGAAAGTCTCATTTGGGGTGATGAATGTGGCTGTGAAATGAGAAGTGGTCTCCATGTAAAAAATGATTGAGCCTGTAGGTTGTAGGTCTCTCTGTCCACATTCTCCTCAGGTTGGATTTGATCTTGCTTGGTTTATGGGGATGTTTTTGTGGCCTCAGTTGTACCTTTCTCATTATTGTCTGTCAGATCCAGCACTGACAAAACACACGGATTCTATGTTAATGTTTTCCATGCTGCCTTTGCTGGATAGAAATTCGCTCTAGAAAATAACTGGTGTGGAAACAACCAAAAACTGTAGCACAGAAAGGTGAAGATGTGTTGTTTTTGCTTCGTGGGGTCGTGAGCTGCCTGCAGAGCTGGGTGATGCAGCCGTGTTAAACACAAACCCAAGGAAGCTGCTGAAACGAAGCTCTGTGTAATAATTATTTACATGTGACACTCACTGCTGGTATTTCAGTGTTTAAAGGTCTACAGAGAAGCAGTAAAACTTTTGGTATCCATTAGCTTTGCCGATGGACTAGAAAGCAAAGTTTTTCTAGATTACCTGGGTCATTACCTGGGTCATTACCTCGGGTGGTTTGTTTGGAAGTGACCAAATTTATGCTGAATCACGGCTTCATGGTGTAACCTGGACTCTTTTAATTGTGCTGTAAATTTTTTTGAGTTTGGCTTTGTGCTGTTAACAGTCAAAGTTTTTATGATTAAAAAAAAGTTATTTCTGAACACCAGGGAAGTGATTCCCTTATGCCTTTGAGCAGTACAAACCGACGTGATTCTAATTTTCATCACAGCTGTTGCAGTCATGTATCCAGTTGCACAGCTTGAAAAGTCTCATTTTGGATAAGCCATACCAGAGGGGGAAATATGCCTATAGCATAGTCCCCTGTACAGTGAGCAGATTAAAACAATTTTTAAAATTAATAAGTGACTTATAAATACTGAGGTTTACAACAGGTGTCACGCGGGCTGTACTTTATCTAAATGTCACCTGTTTTTCTGATGAGATTGACTGTGGGAGCTGTACCACACTGATACAGGTAAAACAACATTAGTTTTCCCCTTTTAGCCCCTTCATCTCAGCTCTTTAAGCCAATGTAACCTTGCAGACCTTGACATGTAGGTAGCTAGAATTGACCTGTTGCAGGCAGGCCACTTTAAAGGCAAAAATATCTTTAAAAATATGCTTCTCGGAATGAGAAAGACCTTTGGCACTGCTCATTCTAATGAGAAACTGTGCTCCTGGTTACAGGACCTACAGTATGCAGAATTAAGTAAAATGTTATGTCGTCTTGATATTTAATTTAGTAAAGCCCTCTAATAACTTCACCATTATCCAAATAATTACATTACCCAGAAATAACTTCGCAAAGCTGAACTGTATTCAGAAATGTTCCAACAACAGCATGTCATGAAGGTTTTTTTCCCCTTAGATTGGGACAGAAGAATTTTTCTCTCTTTGTTTTGGAGACTTGTTGTCTCCAACATAAGAATCATGTTCAGCTCCATGTAGAATGCAGGCTGAATTCACTTCTGTGAAGTGAAAAATTGTGCTTTACAAAAGGCCACTGTAAACCATTTATTGCCCTGACAGTCTGGAATATGGGACATTGGACTTGCCTGTGGAAAGCCCTGCTTTGGGAGCAATGATGCATCGTTTAAGGTTCAAAACCTGAAATAGGAACTTTTAATAACTGCTTGTGGAGCTCTGAAAAATGCATGTTGGGAATCAGTGACCTTGTGCTGGTTTATCTCTAGGGTAGAGAGGTAAATCATGCTGAAATGACTAATGTAATTATTGCAGGGAGTAGGAAATACAGTGTATTAATCCTGGAATAAGTAGATTTAAGAAGATTCTTTATTTTCTCTGGGTGTAAAATGGATAAGTGACAGTGCAGATTTCAGTGTATACATGCCGTATAAAGAAATATGAGGTTGATGAGGCTCTCAGACCTTGCGAATAATTAATTTTCTTTATGAAGGCTCCCCTCTTGTGCAATACTGGGGAGACAGTCCTGCAGTGGAGAGAATGAGCTGCTCAGATGTGTGTGATCACATATATTGTGTAAAGCACAAGTTTTATTGTAGGAATTATTAATGATACTGCTCACACTGAGTGATGTTTATGTCAGCCATTGCCCATCTTAGGTGTGGTAGGGTAGATGAAGATGACTATGTGGGCTCATTTATTCTTAAATAGCCTCAGAGTTCTCTCACCTCCTAATAAGAGCTTAAGGACCATGCCAGGTGTTGTACTTGAGGTAAGAGTGTTAACGTTGGCATGAGACACTTGTCTAAAACCCTCTGGATCCTGCTTGCTAAAGCTGCACAGAACAGGAGAGTGGGGTCTGGGAACTGGGACAAAGGCTGCCTTATGAACAGCTTGCCAGCTCATTTCTAGATTTCATCTCTCCTCTTTAGCAATATGACCCCTTCACTTCATGCAAATGTAAGCCAAAAATATTCCCTTCCTCAGTGAACTGACATTAGGGGTCAGCTTGTTTTCAGAGCGCCTTTGCCACACATTCTTTGTTAGTGCAGCATGTGTTTGGGGAAGTTCTCAGCAGTGCTGATGGCACATGGAGATTAAAAACTTCAGAATTCAGTTACATACTTCACATGCTGCTTGTAGAAACTACTATATTCACCCTCTGAATTAAGCTAAACTTGAGCAGAGTTGCTGTTATAAGTATTTATTAACTGTATAAAGTGTCCCTTCAAAGCAGGGATGCTGTATTCAGGCTTCAGTATGAATCAGGACATTGGTACTGAGCCTCTTACCCTGCTTATGTCAAATGCTTGATATAGTCACAAGCTTTTAAGCTCTGTGTAAGATGCACTTTGAAATTCCACCTTGACAACCTTGAACCTCAGGACGGTTTGCAGGAAGATTGCTGAGCTGTTCTCGTTTCTGAGATGTATTTCTTTGCCAAAGTAAACATTTAGTAGTGGTAGTGTGAAAAGGACTTGGTTCAAGGTTTTGGTGTCTTCAGGGCTACAAATGACTGCAGGAAGAACAGACAAATTCTGTAGGCAGAGTTTTAGATACAGGGACAATTTTGTTTGTTCTGCTCCTGGCTGTTCTGGTGTCTCTGCAAAGTGGTTTCTGTGGACCTGGTTGTGCAAGGTACTACTATAGAGGTGTGGGGCACATTTTTAATTAAAAAAGCACATTGTTGTAATCTTTTGATTTACTTAGTCTGCATGTTTTCTTGTAGCTGTCATCTTGTGTTTTCGCTCAGTAAACAGATGTTATTTTCTGGCTTAAGTACAACGCGGATTTCATAATCATAATTTTTGATGGATTGCTGAAATAGAGAAGAGGGAGCTAATTTGTCCTCAGACTGCCAGTTCTCAAGAACTTCTGCGTGGTCTGAAAGAATTTGGCTGAACTTCGAGATCTAGCATTATTTTTAGTGAAGATTTTTTGCTGTGTTATGATGTGCTTTGAATGGCAACAGAAATTAATACATTGATTTCCAGTTCTCTCGCCCTTACCCGTTTTTATTTCTTTCTGCCAAGTGGCAAGAGGAATCAAAGCCAAGAAACCCAAAATTCAGGTCTTGGCTTTACTCATGTTTTTCCACACACCCCTTTAGTAGGTCACTGAACCATTCTTGTCTGTTACTTTCCTGTCTGGGGAAAAAAAATTTCCATTCTTTTGGAAAGCTGAGTTGGTATTCAGTCACTTGAGCAGCTGCTTATCTGACTGTGTGTCCTTAAGATATGATTAGTCTTAATCAAACAAAGGGGTATCTAGTGATGCTGCAAGCTGGGAAGGGGTGGGGAGGAATAAAAGGAGCTTTGTAGCCATTTTGAGCTGAAGGCTGGGCATTTCTGGGGTGTCAGAGGCATTTTGACAGGCTTGAAGTAGAGAGTGAGCTCTTTAAGTTGTTCCGGGTGGGTGGAATTTTTCCCCTAATGACAACACTCAGAGACCTGTTGCAAAGCAGGAAGAGTTGAGAGGGCAAGGAATGAGGCTGGAAGCTCACTGAGGTGTGGAGGAAAATTCAGAGGATCTTTGAGGAATGCATCATGTGAATTAGAAGGGCCAAGATAAAGCCACACAGTGAACTGGATGGTGTTGACAGAAGCCACAGAGATAGAAACAGGAAAGAAAAAATAAGATACTGCGAAGTTCAAGTCAAACAAAGGATGTCTCAGCTGACTGTGTGGGTTTTAGCCCGGATTACAAACTCACTGAACCCGTGTGAGTGAGGAAACAGCTGGAGTGGATGGACTGACAGCAAGGAAAGGGAAGTCTCTAATGATGGTGGGGACTCTGGAGAAGAAAAGAGGTTGGAGTTGTACTTAGATGAGATCTGATAAAAAGGACAGAGGTAAATGATGATGATGGGCTGGGGACAAAAGAGAATGTTGGTGTAATGCTGTTCAGGGCAGGAGGAATCAGAATGAAAGGGAAGAATGTATGGAAAGTAAGGGTAGATGGTTGAAGGTGTGGCTGGAATCAGGGTAGTCCAGCGTTTATTGCCTGTGCTTTGATCTGTGATGGGAGAGTTAGATAGGAAGCACTCGGTGAGGGTGTGCCTGATAAAGGAGAGAATGAGCTGGATGGATCCAGACATGGAAGTCATGGATGATGGAGCAGTAAGATGGCGGCAGGAGAGCTGGGGTTCCTGGTTTGGCTCTTCTCACGCTGCCCTGCTGCCTTTTGCTGTTGGAGAGAAAGGGTTCTCTTTTTAAAACAGAACAAAAACAACAAAAAACCTTATCAGTTTAGAAACTTGGACCAGTTTGGGTTTAATCTGGTATTTTGTTTTTAATTAACGGACTACAGGCTATATGCTTGCAACTTCCTTTCTTTGTATGCAGAAATTAATTGCATTTACAGTTTCCCTCATCTGTCCTTTGATATCTTAAAATCACTGGCACAAACAGTTCTTTAAAGACAAAACTTCTAAGCTACTTCTGAGGAAAAAGACAAGCTTTCTAAACTCTTTGATGGCTATAGAAATATTTTACAGCTTTCATACAATTTTCCTTTCTCTCTGGGAAGGAAACCTTTAACATATCCATAAAACAATTATGAAGATGATTAGGAAAAGTACTTGTTTCAGTTGCCTCCAAAGAAAATAGAGTTGGTTCTTTGTGTTTCAGACAGTGATGGAAAAACCTGAATCTGATTGTTTTTGGTGCAAGCTAGAGTTACACTATTGTCACAGTTTCTGAAGCAGGAAGGTTTGAAAAATGGGGTTAGGAGATGCAAGGTTCTTCAGAAATTGCTTCTAATAGTTTTAGTACCAGAATAGAAATTCTGAACAGGGTCTTTTCAAATAATTTTTTGTTTGTTTGCTCAAATGGGAGTTGGAAGGTCGTTTTTGGTTGGTTGTTTTTGAACATAAAACACACTGACTTGGTGTCATTCCTGATCTAATTAATGTAGCCATTCCTGGGTAAGTAAAGCAGCCATTGCCATCGGAAATGTTCCAGTATGTGTTTGCTTATTTACTTTGTGACACGAGCACAAAGCTCTTCACTAACCCTTGGTTTCTTGGCTGTCGATCTTAGATAAATCAGTTACTCCTTTTTCCTCCTTTTCTCCCTTCAGAAAATGACCAAAACAATCTCAGCACTTCAGAGCCTCAGATACGTGTGCTGGCCTTTTTGAAAGGGGGAAACAAAGGCGTGAAGTTGAGAAGTGAGCTGACATAGGAGTCTTAAAGAAAGCCCTATCAAAGATGACACTGGCTACAAACTTAAAGGAAAGAGGACAAAGGGAAGAAAGATTTAGGAGGGAATGAGGAAGAAGGCGTGCAGCTTACTGATACCTCCCTTAGAAAAGCTACTGAACTGATGAGGAACTCTAGAGATACAAACTGCAGGGTAATAAAACCAGGCCAGTAAATGAAGGGCAGTCCTAATGCTTCTGGAAGGGAGTGCTCTGCCGAGTGCCCTTGGCATTCACTGAACTGCCTGAGAAGCACCTGCTGCCTGCCCTGACTGTGGTTCTGAGAGGCATCATTGCTCTCATCGTGCAGTCCCCAAAAAACCTTTAATATCTGAAGGATCACTCTAGATTCCTGAGTGTGCCACCGATAGTGGCCTTTTGGAGAATCTGGAAAATCCTTCTGTTGTTCTGTCGGGCTTGGAAGTCGAAATGGTGTGAGCTTCTCTGAGCTGTCAGATGGTTAATAGCCATTGGAGGCATGACCCCTTTCTGCAAGAGAGATTTGTTCAGGAGCTGAATGTGCCACTCCAGGCAGCAGGAGGACCCTGCCTGTTTGGGAACTCTACTCTACAAGAAGCAGAAATGTCGAGTGCCCCTGGTCTGTTTTCCTGCCTTGGCTTGATGCACTGCAATTGCTGGGCTCCTCCTCCCTGTGTTAAATCTGCTGTTGGATTGAGCAGAAGTTTGCTTGAGCTCGGTGGTGATAATGTTTATCTTCCTGTCATTCCCACACATGTGACAATCTCTTACAGGTCTCTTCCAGGCTTAATGCCTCTGAGGAGAAAGTGTTAAAGAGAGCCCGGGTGACGACTTGGCCATTATTTGTGGTGTGAATGGCTGCAGGGGAATTGCTGTTCCCTCTGTTAAGCAGATTTCACTTTGTGCCTTAAGGTATGGAAACTCTTGAGTGCTGCTTAAGAGAAAGCTCAGCAGCAGGTACCTTTGTGAAAGACTAGTATTTTCAGTTTGCTGTCCAGCCTTGACATCGGATGGATAATAGAAAATGGGATTGGAAGCCATCTAGGCCCAGGGAAAATATTCCTTCCTTTGGTTGGTTATCCAGACCATGGCCACTTGCAAGGTATGCATCGGTACAGAGCCCACAGTGTTAGGAGTGATTGTCAGGGCTGCTTTGTCACCTTTGAGACTCTAAAAGAAAAGGTGACATGCCAGATGGAAAGGGCTTGCAGGGCACTGCTTGGATTATCATGTAGCAGGGGATTAGTGACAGAATCTGATTCACTTCAATTAGTGATATGTCAGTGTGTTTTGGCCAGACCACTGCTGACCTGCAGATAACCCTTTGCCATGACACGGTCGGTGACGTACCGTGATGTGAGGAAAGGGTTCAGCTGTTTAAGTAGCTAAGCACACTGCTTAATGAATTGATCACTTTTCCTGAAAAGCACAGAAAAATTTTAATGACTTGTTAAATTTTAATGACTTGTTAGAGAGCTTTTTATCCTGGGTTTGTGTTTGCAGCACATTATCTACAGCTGTAATGCATGGTTAGAGACCTTTTCATCTCTCTACTTCTGGTTTAGCTGATAGTGTGGTGCAAGGAAGCAGTGGATACAGTCCTTCTTGCTATATTTAATGCCTTTTCTTATTTTATTTTTTATATGTGGTAATGTCTTCCCACATATAGAGATAAATGATTTTTAAAAAAAATTATAGTGGGAGATTTCTGGATTTCCAGGGGTATCTTTACTGCTCGTTTATGCCACACCAGAGCAAGCAGAGGATATCTTTATGGGTAGAATACTTATGTGGTGTTTGTGCTTCTGTTTCATTGCAGATTAACAATATTTCCCTATGCATTCTCCCAGTGATTTGGGGTAGAAAGAACAGAATTTTAGGGGGACAGTTCAGATCAGAAACAGGAAGCTACTTTCAGCAGAAGGAGCAAGGAAGAATGGTTGAGAGATCTCCCTTAGTCTGTGAAAAGTCCTTATCTAAGTACAGGGGTCTAATGCTTTTTACAGCTTTGTTTCTGCATGAGCTTGAAAGGGTTTCTTCCATCTCAGAGATGAAGGGTGTTCTTGTCTTTGCTAGTGTTGGGTGGGTTTCACTTGTACTAGGGCTGGCTTGTGAATAAGAACAAGAACTCAAGAGTGGAGCCTTAGAGGTGACTGAGGGGGTAAGGAGAAGATCTAGATAGCCTTGCTCTTGTGTAATAGGTTTGCCTTTCTTGAGAAAGAGGATTGCTGGTACTGGTTTTGGAAGTGAGACTGCATTGTTTGTAGTTGGGTCTTGCAAATCTGGGGGGAAGGTGGCAGCTTCCAAGTGTGACGTGGCCTGAACCCTCCATGTGGGGTGTGTGCTCCTCCCAGCTCTGTCCTGTGCTGCATCTGCCCTGGTGTTCTGAGAGAGTTCTGCTGATGTGGGTGCTCAGAGGTGTCTGTGTTGAGAGCTGGTGTGAACACCAGAGCCTTTAGTTAGTGCCATTAGAATCCCTGTGGTGAGTGCGGGACCTTGGTCCTGTGTCCTGCCAGGCAGAGGGAGTGAAGGAAGAAAGGTATGGAACTGTTTTGTCCTGAGGAGTTTGTGTTGCATCTTGTACTCCTGCCTAGGGCAGGATGACGCTTTTTTTTTTTTTTTTGCTTATTACTCCAACAGTGGAGCCTGTCAGTCCTCAGAGAGCAGCAGGGCTGTTTTTTATGAGAGACATGTCTGCATAACAAGATTCAAGCAAACATTGCAGAGGCACGAAGGAGGCTTTGCTTCTGGAATCTGTCAAGCTCATTGTTTTCAGAGCTCTCTAGCATGCGATGTTTACTCGAAATCCTGGCCTCCTTTCCCTCTGTCGCTTTGTTTACTCTCCCTTCCCTCAAGGTCCCATAGTAACGGGTGCTCTGCCTGCAGCAGTTCAAGGACACAACAGCTGAAGTGACCTTGGCCAGCATGGCTGGGACACCTCTGGCCAGGCTGCAGCAACTCAGTGACTTCTGTATCCAACAGCCAGACCCTTCCCCAGCTCAGGTGAGCTTATTGTCCGAAACAGTCTTCTTGTCCACATCGCCCCATCTGTGGCAGGGACTTGGTTGCCTTGGCACCAAAATTCTAATGTAGGGCAAAGGTCAGACTCTCTCCAGCCAGCCAGGGTGATGATACAGAGCCCAGGCCTGTGTGGTAGTGCTGGTGTATCTTTGGAGCAGCTGGAATGAAGTGACGCTGGGGTTTCACAATAGACCTAAAAATAACTCAGGCCCACAGCATTTAGTTACTATATGTTGATGTGAATGTGCTGTGAGCCATCAGAGGCTGTTCTGCTCAATTCTTCTTGCTGCATCTTGCATCCAGATTTTAGGCTGCTCTTAAAATCTATACTGTTCTGTTTATTCTCACTGTCCACACCATTCACAAAGGGACAGAGACCAAACAGAGCAGGAATTGTGGAAGAGCTTCTCAGGTCTTTGTGATTCTTCTTTGAAGTCCATGACTGCTCTTGATTATCTTTTTGTCATGCAGACTTTGGCTTTTGGTGCTGTGATGTGACACTTGATTTAACCTGTGTTGTTGAAAGCCATTACTTTGCAGTGTCGGAGGTAGAAGTGATCAACAAGGTAAAAAAGGAAAGGCGTGCACATAAAAAGGAAAACTTAAAAAAAAGATAAAGAGGAAATACCTGGGCTTGTGGGTCTGGCAGCTGTTAGAGAAGTAGTGCCAAACAGGAAGAGGGCAGTGGAAGATCTTGTTGCATTCCTGATCTGCCAGTCATTGGATAAGGGTATTATCTGCTGCAACGTTTCTCAGAGCAAAGAATGATATACTTAGTTTTGTTCTTGGATGGTCAGTCTCTGCTCATCCTGATGAATTTCTGTATGTTTGTATGCAAGATGTAGTCTGAGTAAGCTTAGCCATGGCTAGTCAAATTCTGTTAATGTTTACAGTGAAAACTGTGCATCAGAACTCCCAGTATTTGAGTGAGAGGCAGCACAGCCAGGTCCTGGTCCTGCTAAGCTGTGTTGTGGATTCAGGAACGAGCTCTGAAACGTGCTTGTCTGCTAGCAGCACACAAAGGTCTGGATGTTACATGTCATGCTTCTCATGTTAGTGTGTCCTGTACAGTGTCCAAAGAAGGTATAAATGTCTCCTTGTATAAACTCCAGCATATTGGTATCTGCACAGCTTAGTCCAGCTTTCTGTTTGCTTCGTAAACATCTGTCCCTGACAGGATGGAGGTTGAGGGAACTTGGGTGGAAAATGTACTGGTGGTGTGCCAGATGTGGGAAAGCACAAAGCGGTGAAAGGAACTAACTACTTGCTTTTGCTCTTTAAAACAGCTTTTGAGAAAGAAAATTGAGTGCAGGGGTTGTAGTGGGAGGAACAGGTTTGCCACCTGGAAACACATACAGAAATTACTTTTCTGGGTTAAAGGATGTGGAGCTTTTAGAAAAGAAGGACTAAGTAAAAAGATTTGGATATGGTTGTGAAATACTTAGATCTGTTACAGAGCCAGAGAAGCTCTTAGTGTGTTGTCAGCTTATTTCAAATGAACCAAGTGTTGGGATGGAAGAACTGACTTGATAAGGAATACAAATATCCTCAAGGAGGAAACTGCACTCACTTCAGGTATTAGCAACCATGTTTGACAACTGAAACAGAAAACAGAGATTGTGAAATAATTGCTTGGGGAAACCAAAGCAATCTGTCCAAAAGCTGGGGCATCCAAGTCATTGTAGTAGTCACCATAGTGTCTGTTCTTTACTAAAAATATCATTATCCCTCCCTTTCCAAAGCAGAGACCTGCCAAATCAATATACATGCTCAACGGGGGGTGAAATGTCTATAAACAGCAAAAAGAGAAACGATGTAGTTCTTCCAGTTCGTTATTAGGGAGCGAGTTAATATACTTGCTAATATAATTTTCCATTAGAGTTGAGTGGGGCTGGTTGTTGGGAGCTGGCAGGAACATCGTAGGGACAAACTCATCCTGTTCTGACCCTTCTCCATGCAGCTGTTCAACGGCTGGGACTGAGCACTGGGCAGGCTGGACCTGTGGCACCCTGGGTGGTAGTTCTTGCAGCTCTTGCTAAAGCAGGTGCCGAGTGCCAGAGTGAGCTACACAGTGTTTTAGTATCAGTTGGGAAAAAATTCCAGGCAGCAGTTGGTCTCTGGAAGCTGCAGATAAGACCAGAGTGAGTGGCTGTGGCTGCTCTCTGTGGTAGCAGCCTTGTTTTGTGCTGCTGCCTTCCTTCACAGGCTGCCTGAAGGAGCTGGGTTTTCCATGGTCTTGTGAAAGCACAGAGCCAGTATGTTTGTGACTGGAATGACACTGTGATCTGAGTCATTCCTCCTGTGAAGAGGGGTTATTTGCAATCAAACTTCATGGGAACCAGAGGCATTCCTAAGTCCTGGTCTGTCCCTCATGCTATGTGAAATGCTTAACCCTTAATGGAAACCACAGGATTAGATTGCATTTGCTTACTTTATCAAATCAGCAAATGTTACCAAAGAGCACAGCTTAGCTGTTCAAGTAGATGCATAGAATTCTGCAATAAAAGCTAATTCATTACTGTGTCTAATAAAATTTTGCTCTGTGAAGGCTGTTGTTTAGGAGCCCAGCATGGATCCCATCTGTTTTCAGTATCCAGTCGTACAAGTAGAACCCTCAAATCTCCAGTAAAAATCTTAGCAGAGCTTAAGGAGACTAAAACTTTTATTAGCAGTTTTTATTAGCACATTAGTAGGCTTGGTGTCTGAGCTTGGCATGTGGTGATTACAGACTGGGTGGATGTAGCAGGCTTTTGGGAACAGGGAGACAAATCCTAGGAAATGGAGCGAGGTTGCTTCTCTCCATAGCAATAAACATGTGAAAAGAGTTATTTGCCTTTCGCATGAGCTTTCCCAAGGGACTGTCATGTCCCCAGGACAGGACTCTACAGAGTGAAGTTTGAGGGTGTTTTTTCTGTGATTTTGGCACATAGGAAAAACACGGTTCAAAGAAAATACTTGAGTGATGGTCATTTAGTGACTTTGTTGTTGTTTTGTTTGTAGTAAGATTCAGAAAAGTGCTGATGTTGTCACATGTTTTACAGGTGAAGTCACCAGTTGCTTTGGGACATCAACCATCTCAGTCTGTTTGAAAGCCAGTGCAGTCGTGTCTTTTAACTTGTGTGCAGGTGAATGGCATGAGAATTTCTGAACCATTTTGCTGCTTGATATTTAATCATGGTGGTTGCTGGGAGCAAAGGAATGACTTTAGAAGGATATAATGCAATAAAATAAGGTCTTTCTCTGACACTCACTGCATATAGTGAGGTAAAATACTGTTTTATGAAGTTAACTGCTATGAAGCATTCATCAGTGCCCTGTGCTGTGCATAGTTACCATAACCACCATCATTATAAAGTAACAGATCCAACAATTCAGCAGGACTGGAGCCACTAAGGACAGGGTTGATCTCTCCATCTGTGTGTGGGAACCTGGCACTGCCCAATCCTAGACAGGCAATGAGAGCCATCTGGGAAAAGTGTGGTGAGGATTATGTGGCATGAGCATTAGCTGCTTCCCTGCCAGCCCCATGTCCCAGTTAATTAAGGAAGGGTCACTCACACAGCCTTTTCTGCATTGCAGCAGACAAATCTCCACAGCTCCTGTTTGACTGGTGACTCAGAGGTGAGAGTTTGTTTTCCACTCCATGTTCTCTAAATGTTCACCCTTCCCAGGAGTCTGTGGTCTTGGCTGGGTGGATCCTGGGGAGTTTCACTGCCCTGTTTGAGACGTGGCTGCTCCCATGGCAGGACCATGCACAGGACCATGGGATGCTCACCATGAATTGAAGGGCTGGTTTTGGTGAAGCATTGCCAAAGCATTTGTTTGCACATGGATCCAACAAAGCTCTCAGTGGAGATTTTTCCCTTGAGTTGTGCATGACCTTTTAGAGGCTTGGGTTTTTTTTTTTCTCTCCTCCACATTCCAGGCTGTTTTATGCTAATTCTGGAAGGAGTTTTCTCCCTACATCATCTTTCTATGGGATTTTGATTGATCTTTCAGTAGTTTCAGTAGTAACACAACAGTGCCTTTAGCCTGCTTCTGTCTCTTGTGTAGTTTCTGGTTCAGCTTTTATGTAAACTTTGAATAAACTGTGTGTGCTGTTGCAGTCTTGAGTCTGTAATAACTGAATTTGGGAATCAGCCTGGTGTTTTTCAAGCTGCAGGGAGCTGGCTGCAGACAGCTGGGATGAAAGCTTTGTGTCACAAGGGGAGAGCTGGGGGAGCATCTCTGCTTTTGCAAACCTTTAAGGCGCTTTCAGAATAAGATCCCTGAAGTCTTGCAGTGTATTTATAGGCTTGTAATGTTGTTCAGAGAATGTTACAGGATCCTCTGCGGCAGAAGTGCTGGTTTCAGGTTTCTCGAGCATGGTAAACAGCTCTGGGCTTCGGTGGTATGTGTGCTGCTCGGAGAGCTGTGCTGATCTGCCACGCTGATAGGGCTTGTTTGGGTTTTGCGGAAGCTCCGTGTGTGAAAAATCTTTTAAGTCCCAGATCATCACATCTTGATCAGTTCATTAATCTAGGCTGGGGCCTTAGTGTTCAAAAAGATTCTGTCACGTTTATAGCTCTCCACAGAAGAGGGTCCTCACCAACAGCCATCCTTGTAAATGAAAATGGAGGTGTACTGCAAAACCCTACCAGT
This sequence comes from Entomyzon cyanotis, assembly GCA_024500445.1. Taxonomy (NCBI): domain Eukaryota; kingdom Metazoa; phylum Chordata; class Aves; order Passeriformes; family Meliphagidae; genus Entomyzon; species Entomyzon cyanotis. The sequence goes on from JAKEPQ010000852.1 coordinate 3,093,955, forward strand.
TCCTGACCATCTGTATTGGAAAAGAGCTCTTTGTAGTGAATATTGTGATTCTGAGAAGTTTGATGAAAAGCCAGTGGCAGAAATCAAGTCTTAGGAGGAAGTGGAAAATTAAGACACTGAAATAAATAGGATCACTTCCCTTTATATTGAAGCAGCTCTAAAAATGACACTTCTTTCCACCATGCATGAGAGCACAGGAAACACTACAGAAAGAAGGAAAAACTAATGTATTGAAAAAGAAGGAAAACCAAGTGCACTGATCTGATGCAAAATATGTAAATCTAGTTCTTGCTAAAGCTTACTTCTGCTGGTAGCATTTCTAGTGTCAGGTGTGTGACTGAGATATGCTTGGCTGGTGTTCTGTCCTTGCTTTGCCACTGACACACTTTGTGGCCATGGGCAGCTGCTCTACATCATGGCATTTCAGATTGGAGCAGTGAAAGGGGTGGGATTTGTCTCTGAGCCTGGATCTCAGAGCATTGTGTCACTTCTGTGTGTCAGCCTCTTTTTTCATGATAGGGTTTTTGGTAGTTCTTTAAAAAGATCCTGAGTTTTGACCCTTGAAGTGGGTGGCATTTTATAAAGTGTTAACATTTACAAAGTTACAAAATATGCAACTGTTGTAGAGGGGCAGAGTTAAGGACTGCAGGGATCAGGGAGAGGTTTTGGGAGGGTCAGCAGTGGCAGATGTGATGGTAAGGCCCATTTTCTCAGCCTTTTGGCTGACATACTAATGACTTTACTTAAGAAGCTTTTTTCTTTCCTTGCTGTTCCAGTTCTGTACTAAAGTGAGCCACTGTTGGACAAATGTCTGAAAAGCAGGAACATTTCTAGAAATCTCCTTTGATTTCTGACTGGAAATGAGAAACTGTCTAAACAGTCTAAGTCTCTAAATAGCAGCTGTCTAAAGGACACTGTGGCCTTCAAGTCTCCTTGATATTTATGTGTTCTTTATGTTTGCCCAGTGCTCTTCTCACCCTTTCATAACCTGGATGAAACCTGCATCTGGTGAAGGCATTTCTCAGTGGTCCTTCCCAGCTGTCTGCAGCCTCCCCCTGCACACAGCTGGCCATGTTGTGTTTGGCTAAAACTGCAGCACAAAACTCCTTTCCTTGGTTGACACAGTGGTGGTGGTATGAAAAGCTGTCAGGGTAGGTGTGATAATGCTCTCAAAACCTGAGTTTTTCACCTCTCCCTGAGGAGGCTGCCTTGGCACAACACCTGCCTGGTCATTCCTGAGTCCAGAGCAGACAAGATTAGCAGAACAAGAGCCCAGGCACTGCAAACTTTAATTTATGCAGATAAAGTTAAATTTCCAAGCTTAAAATAGCACTGAATTTATAATATAAATAAATCAAAGTTTCTTGTGGATTTGTTGGGGCAGGAGTATTTGCTTCTGGCATACAGCTGACCTTTTACTTGCCTGTTCCATTTCAGGAGGTGCATACCTGAGCCTGCCTGCATGAAATCGGTTGAGATAACATGTTCCTTGGCAGGTGTTGCAATTCCAATTTGCCAGTGGCTAAACTTGATCTTTGTTTTTATTTTTCTAACACTTCTTAATAGATAACGTTCATGATGGAGGAAAAATATTTGTCTGGTGCAGAATCTCCATCTTCAAGATTGAAGTATTATTTTTGAAAAGGAGATTAATCAAACAGTGAGGGGACAACAGTGAGGTTGTTCTAAAATGTTTGATTTACCTTCAGCACAAAGCTCCCTGCTGTCCTTTGTGGTTTGTGGGCAATAGAACATCCCTCCACAGCCCTGAGCCTGCTACTGGTGGGAGGATTTCAGGTAAGGAGGATGAACCAGGTAACCAAGCAAATGACATGCCCTAAATCTGGTTTTTAAAATGAGATCTAGCTGGGATTAGTATCCTCAGGCTCCAGCTGGGATTAACTTTGTAGGTAGGAATAGTAAGATGCTAAAATGTGGTCTTCTCGCCAGTCCTACACACATTCACGCCATGTAGAAATGTTTTGATTTCTCTTGCCTGCCCCTTTGCTCCAACACACAATGCATATAATCTGATTCTCTGAATGAACCTTTGTTTGGGGAAATACTGTTAGTTTTGGCTCTTGTAGAGCTGAGCTGACAAGCCCAACTCCCCAGCAAAACAGATTGGAGATTAAAAAACAAACTAAAACCACGCCTTCAAAAAAAAAAGTGCTGGGGAGAAGCCAGAAACTTTTCTGTGTTGCTGAAAAAGCTAATCCATTTAGCTACTGTACTATCAAATCAGATTTTTGTCCTTTTACTTACATTAAGAGCCTCATTGCCATTACCTGTAATAAAAGTAAAATTCTTTCCCTACCTCAGAAAATTGCGTGATCATGTACAGGAAGGAACTGGGGGGAGGCACAGAGGAAGTAGGTTTTGAGTCTGGAGCTAATAAGGCAAAAAACAGTTGTTTTAGCACAAGGGCAGTGGGAATCCATTACCTAAATGGGAAAACACAGGACATTTCTCTAGCTTGTTCCTGTCAACTGAATTGACAAAATTCAGATTTGAAAACAAAATAATCTGTTTACAGCCATAGCACACTAGACTCCGGTGGTCTGTAGGGATAGTGATTCCTGCAGACATGCAGTAGCTGCTTTCCAGTCTGTCTGCTGGCCTTGCTGGGAATACATATTTGGGCAGCAGGACAGGCCTGTGGAATCTAAACCACAACACTTGGTGGTTTGTGTTTAAATTCCATGGATTATAGATCTTGGCCAGGTGCTCTGAATGCAGGAGGAAAAAATAACACCTCCTGAGTTAGGCAGCCAAATGTAGCCAGAGATTTTCCTTATCCCTGCATATCAAAACAAGTGAAAGATGAGAGGGTGGAAATGAGGGGTTTATGTGCAAAGCACAGTGGTATGTCAAAAAAAATCCATGTCCCACTTCTAGTGCTGTCACTCACACTCTTTGTAGTCATGGGCATGTAATTCACTCTTTCCTTATTTTAGGCAGGAGATCCTGCATTCCATCCTCACAGGGTATTTGAAAGACTTCTTACTTTGTACAGCATTTAGTTCACTGCAATCCCAAGATCACTTCCCAGCTGAAATTCCTGCTCAGCAACTTCTACACGTCACGGTGTGGAGAATGAACTTAAATTTTTCTGAATCGGAAAAGGGGATTTTTCAGGCTGGTGTTTACAGAAAAACCCTCCCTATTGCCTTCTATTAGAAAATGATTTAAACATGAGGCTGTGGTACTGTTGTGAGCATTTCTGAGGGAGATAAAAAATGGGGAACTGCAAGTTGAATCAGAAACAGCTGAATAAAGCATTTGAACTGTCTAAAAGTTGTATGTTCTACCATATTATACCATATAGTTTCCATTTAATCAACATGTATTCAAACCTCCTGTTAAGTGGAGGATATATGGAATTTGTCTTACTGTTTTAAAGCCTGCTTCTCTGCCCCTTCAGTGCTCTTTGTAGAAATCAATTTCCTAAAACGTTAGTGTTTCTTAATGCTAATAAGTAATGAAAAATCCCCAAATTCCTTCTGAGTTTGCATGCAAATGAATGTCCCTTTCTGCCCAAATCCAGAGGGTGCTTGTGTCGTGTGGTTTTATGCTGACTGAAGTCCATCTTAAAATCCTCTGATTAAGGGAGGAGAACAGGGGATTCTTCTGTTGTGAGTCATCTCATCTCTTAACAGAGCTTGATCGAGCTTCTACAGATGTCGGAAGGAGTTTCTCATTGAGTTTATTAATTGAATGTTGTTTCAGTGCTAGGGAGAGCTACTGGTTTAAATTGGGCAGCTGTGAAAGGCATCTCGTGTATCTGTTAAAAAAGAAGGTCATCCATTTGCATTGTCTCTACTGAGTCAAAAGCATGCCTAAAATATCCTGCAAGATCATTAACAGAGTGTTATTAACCTAGAACAAAATGATGAGATTCTCAGAGGCAAAACTTAGCATGTAAATGGATACTGTCAGGGTACTGTTAGAATATAAACCTTCTCCCTAATTACATTTCATTTGATTGAAGAAAAATATAGGAATCAAAGGTGTTGAAGGCAATCAGGTCACACACTCAGTGCATGTCTGCTTCTCATACTTTGCTGCAAATTTTGTGATGTTTGAAGGTTTGTAATTGTTTTTAAATACAGCTGCTTTCACTAGAGTTTTAGAAATTGCGAGTTGTGTTAGTGTGACAGATCAGTGCTGCTTTATCTGCCTGCATGGATCTCAGTTGCCTGAGGTAGTTCCTGAGCTGGGAGAAAGCATGTAAAAAAACTTGGGAATGGACTCCAGCCTCTCTTGGTGTATCCAGGACTCATGTGTGAAAGTTGCAGCAAAGGGAAGCAGCAGCCTCGGGTGCCTGCAGCCGCTCGTGTGACAGCCCTGCAACTCCTCCAAAGCACGTTGGGGCCACTTTGTCCAGGGGGATTTCCAGCTCTGTTGGCTGTTGAGCTGAAGCTCTTTTGGCTGGTTTGCTGTGATCATATCACTTGATGAGGACATTTGGACTCAGGAGGTGGAGATTTCTACATGGGAGACTGAGCTGAGCTGCTGGAATGCGTTGCCGGTTACCCGTCAGATGGTTTTCAGCTGCTTTGATTTGATCTGCGTCTGCTAGTGAGGAGAATATGGAAGTCACCTATTCCTCCAGCATTGTTTACATGAGCTGAGCTTCAGACAGCAGCATTCCCTGCAGGATGCACCCGGGAGCTTGGCTCCCTGTGCTCCTTTGCTTGGGCACCCTCTGTGCAGCACCAGCATTCCCACATGCTGTGGGTGCAGCTGTCCTGCCTTGCACCATGCACTGGTGGGTCCAGTTCTTCCTGGGATGTTCTCCTGCTCCCCTCTTTAGTAGCAGCATCGCTGCAGAGCTGCAGCAGCTGTTGGAGAGGGACTCAGGACCACATGTGTGCTGTTGGGTTGTGCTGCAGGTTCATTGGGACCATCCATCCACCTGTTGGGAAGTTGCTCCACATTTGCTGTAGGAGTTGGCATGGTCTTGCAGAACTGGCAGGAGCAGCAGCCAGATGGTCTCTCCAGTTGTTTGGGTTTTTTTCTTGTTGTTGTTATGCTGCTTTAAAATCTGAAGACTGTTTTCAGTTAGGCAGCTGCTCTCAGTCACAGTGTTATTCAAAGTAACTGACTTTCCATTGACTTTGGAATTTGGAATAGTGTCTAAATATTGTTGTCAGCTTCATGCTGATTCCTCTCCACTGAGGCTGAAGTCGTTTCACTTATGACCTCAAGCTGGACTTGTGTTTTGCTCCCATGGGAACTAAAAATAATAATTATTTTAAGAATAGGTTCTTAATCACTTCCTTCTTTTGATGTACTAGTCTTGTTTAGCATTTTCTAAGAACATAATTGAAAATATTTTAAACTATTTGTGTTTTAATTCTAGTTTTAATTAGCTCTTTGAAGATGCAAGGAGTGTACCAGACTTGATTACAGTTCCTTTTAGTCTTTTTATAGAAAAGCATTTGCTCTTGTCATTCTGAGTGCAGATTATAAGAGTTTTGTTGCTTTGGCAAACTGTCGAGTCACACAGAGCTATGAAGAGATGCACATTAAGTTGACAGATTTCTTAGTCAAAGGCATGTGGGCACTTTGTCAGTGCTGGTGATGCATCAGCACGTTAATCTCTTGTCTCCAAACTGTTAATGTACAGATGAGAAACAGGAAAAGATGTGCTTTAGTCTTGGTTTAGAAAGAAAGATAAGACAAGGTGTACAGTGATTCTGAGGCAGAGCTGGATGTGCAGTGAACACTGAGGGTGCTGGGATAGTTTGCAGTGGTGGGAGAAATATTAAATAAAAAATTAAATGGGTGGAGATCCACTGTCTGCACTGACACATGAGCTAGGTAACTGTGAGATTAAATACTTCATTTGGAGATCTTTCCATAAGCTAGAAGAGCCTTCAAATTTAGAAGTGGACTTTTGGGAGATGTATTTCAAAGAGTGGCATGTGGATGCAGTACTGGAAAGAAATAATCCAGAAGGATTTCCTAAATGGCCGTGACCATTCATAGTCTGATTGTACTGAGTATCTTAGAGCCCAGTGACGAGAACAGCACAAATACATTAACAATTATTATTCTATTCCTTGCTAATAGTGGACATGGTTTGCTCTCACTCCCAGTCAACTAAAACTCCCAAAAACAAGAGGGAGAACCTGGGATAGGCACAATTCCTATACTTTAATCTCTGGCTTGAAATTTACTGTGTTATGAATATGTCCTACTTCCTCTGCTCTTGTCAGTGGTACGGATTAATGATTCATAGAGGTGTGTTTTAAGGGCTGGGTAGTTTGTGTTTATACGGTGCTTGCTGAAATCCCTGCTGCTGCTTCTTTTTTGCTTCCATTTCCCTTCCACCTCCCAGGATCGTTCGTACATAAGCCATTTCTTTTTCCAGCCTTGCCTTTCCTCAGAGAAAAGTTACTTTTTCTAGCCTGTTGGTACTTCTTTGCTCTGATTACCAGCAGTAATTGTAGAATTGGTGGGTTATGTTTTTTCTTGGGCCAGATTCTTCCTTTCCAGAGTTACCAGCCTGGAAAATCTAATGGAACTGTAGAAATGGACTTCAGAAAGTCCAAACCACAACTGTACATGGCCAAACGTGCACAAGCCTCTTAATTTTGAGTAATCTCTATCCCAGTTGATGGAAGCAAATAGGTGGGGATTTGAAAAGGTATGATGCTGGCAAAGAGAAGTGTGGATGAAATGAATTTCATTCCTGCTGATATTTGTGAGACCAATTGGGACAGTTCTTAGTTCTCATGGGTAAGAACATGGAAGAGTCTTGAAGACTGTGGCTCCTGGCTCAGTGAACCACGGACAGCAAAAGTTGTGACTGACCAAGTGTAGCTTGTTGATGTTTTGTCTGTTGACAGTTTGGCTGTTTTAGGGGGATGCTTTGTCTCGAAAGGAAGGGGGAGAGAAAAGCTGGAAGCAGAATGATTTGTTGTCTGTTTTGTTGCAGCGGAAGGTTGGTTTCACCAAAATGGAAAAATTTTAAGGGATTGAAGCTTCAGTGGAGAGATAAAATCCGTCTCAATAACGCCATCTGGAGGGCCTGGTACATGCAGTGTAAGTACTGCGCTGGGGGCGGGTCTTTCCTGAGACATCGGTGAGAGCAAGAGAATTTAGATTATTGTCTAGTGAAAAGCTCAGGAATCTGCTCAAGGCCTGATGTTTCAGAGGCAGTGCCGTTGGATCAGGGCTTTCTTGGATGTGCTGAGTGCACAGTCCAAGAACTCCCTGTTTCCTGTCGGTCCTCAGGAAGGAATCCTGGCTATTCTCCCGGTCACACCTTGCCACGGAAGTGACAGAGCTCTCTGCAAGCCTTGCTCAGCACTCGCATTTTCGTTGTTGTTTCAGACCTGGAGAAGCGCAAGAACCCCGTATGCCACTTTGTAACCCCGCTGGATGGCTCTGTGGATGTTGATGAGCACCGTCGGCCAGAGGTTTGTGAAACCCCGGGAACAGCCCTGGGAGCTCTAGAGTTTGTAACAGGATTTTCTAGTCTGCTGGAAACAAGGGCAGCATAGCCAATCTGTGCTCTGTTTTTATTTAGAAGGAACCACTGAAAGCAGGCTGAACCTGGTTTTGTAAGTTCATCACGTTGAGATGATTGAGGTGCAGCCAGAAGGACGTTTGTTATCTGTGTAGTTTATGTTAATATTGTAGTTTAATGAATCATAAGTCATAGAAGTGCCATTTGAATAGTTAAGGTTTTGACAGCCACTGCTGTCTTCTGACTGGAATTCACTGGGAAATCAGAGTGATGACTGTTTTCAGGACTGAATCTAAGTGACCCTGGGAGAGTTTTCTGTATTTTATGTAATTGGCAAGGTGTAGTTTCAAGAGAACAAGCAATTTCTTTTTCTGTGTCAAGGTAACTTCACAGGCAGAGCAAATATAAGTTTGTGTTCTTTCATTTTTGTGCTTCTGTAAACACAAATGAAAACTAACATCTGCCTTCTGGCTCCTTGCAGAAAACCAGTGAGGCCCTTGATGTGGCAATATGTGACTCTCTCTATACTGCATAACTCTAGAATAATTTATAACTCAGAGGAGTTCCAGATGAGTTTGTGGAACTGTCTCAGGTTTTTGAAAGAACAGTGTTGATGTTTGTGTTGAAAGTGACCCTCGAACACAAAGTTAAGGCTCTCATTAGTCTGCTCTCCCCAGCTTACACACTGCTCTCTGTGATACATTGAAGACCCATATTGTCTGACCCTTTTGTTGCCATTAGTGTGTGGCCTGCGAGGTCCTCCCTGAGCTGGACATCAGATTTCTATTGCTTTGTGTCATTTGTAGCAGCTTTTGCTTATGTGTGTGTGTCTGTGCATGTGAGCTTGTGAAATTCATAGGGTACTGTGTGCTTTATACATGATATTTCAGTAAATTAATTTTAAAGGTGGTTTTTTTTGCCATTTCTTAACTATTGGTTATGGTTGAGCTGCTGTGGGAGATGCTGACAGTGCAGTCAGACATCATCTCATGTTTGGTTTTTGTGGGAAAGATGAAGTTAGTACTGTCAGATTTGCTCTGTGATAGCTAAGCTCTGGGACAGTGTGGGCTGCTGATACATGAGCTCAAACAGAATTAGCATGCTTTCTTTTGCATTTTTTATGCCTGAATATTTGCTTGGAAATGTATTGAATATTCAGCCCTTATGTGATTCCGTGTAATTCATGGTATGTGTTTGTGTTCTCAGGCCATTGCAACAGAAGGGAAATACTGGAAACGAAGAATTGAAATAGTCATCAGGGAATACCACAAGTGGAGAACATACTTCAAGAAAAGGGTCTGTTGGTTTACATTGTGAATGTAGTTTACTTGAGCTTGATCAGTATGTTGTTGCTTTTTGAGTTTTTCTATCACTTTCTCTGGCATGCAGGAGATGATAAGCTGGTACAGGCATGCTCATCTGATTAGTTCCACTTAACTAAAAATTATTTTGCTGGGACTGATTGTGCATAATTGGGTCTTAAAAGTTTTTCAAAATCAGGTCTTCCACTGGCACTTACAGGGCTGATTCTGACTTTACCATCCCTTCTGTTCTTGTTTTGCAGTTACAGAAGCATAAAGATGAAGATCTTTCAAGTTTGGTCAGGGTAGGTAACATCTCTGAGAAGTGGCAGCATTTATGCTTGTAGAACCCACAGTAGATAACAAAGCTGTAACGTGCAGTAGCTTGCTTTGATTAAAATCTATAAAGACAAGCATCTTGCTTCAGCCTTAATTAAGGTTAGACACCATAATGTTCTGTGCCTTCGAGAGCAATGTAAGATTTGTAGCTTAAATTGGATGGAGGAGAGGTTGAATGTAAACTGCTGTGATAGAAGAAATGAGAATCAGCATTGCATGCCCAGGGAGATCGATCTTTTTGAGGGCTGGCACATGATTTCATCTTGTTACTGAGTTGTAACTGGCACTGCTGCCTTGCTTGTGTAACTGGATCTGTGAAGATGTGTGAGCTACATGTTGCAGATCTTCCTGCTGTGCCCGCAGCTCAGGCAGATGATATGCCAGGATCCTAAAAAATAACAAAGTGGTTAAAGGAACAGTGGTATCACCATTTAGTATGTCCTCTCAAACTATCAAACCTGCTTTGGGTATATAAACTGATGATCAGAAGCACTGTCCTGCTGGTTTTGCAAGGCAGTGCAGTTTAGCTCAGCCTGTAGTGAGGGATAGATAAGCCAAGTCTCATTATGTTGGATTTTTCATGAGCAAAAAGTGTCCTGTGCAAACTCAGAATACAATTACACTTCACTACAATTCAGAGTTTCAGATACATCTTCCAAGACAGGAGTTGTTTGCTTTGCGTTCTTGCTATTCATGTTATTTTTAATCTTTATTCAAACCAAGGGATTGTTAAACTAGGTGCAAAAATACTTGTGTAATCAATCACACAAGAAAGTGTTGTTATTTGTCTTATATCCTTCCAGTCAACGCCTGGGTTTTGGGCAAAAACCTTTCCCAGAGTGTTGTGGTATTTCAGTGAGCTGAAGTTGTTGGTGTTTCAGAAGCACCACTGATCTGTTTCAGTCCATTTGATGGCTCTTCAAAGAGAGGTTCTTTCTTCAAAAATGTGAAAAATGAGGGCTGCTTTTATAGATCTGCACCAGACTGCTTTGGCCTTGTCCAGGCAGCCTGACCTCTCTTCCTTTCCTTTGACAGGATGATGATGTGGTTCTGTGGCAAAAAGAAGGTATGGCAGAGAAACCCCTGTCCCTATGGAGGAAGGCAGCCTCTTGGATGCAGACATGCTCATGTCTGAGTTCACCGACACCCTGTTCTCCACACTGTCTTCGCATCAGCTGGTTTCCTGGCCAAATTCCAGGGACATAGGTATTTGTTGGCTGTAGCTATGTTGCATTGAGAACCCCTGCAAAAACTCTGCTTTGTTGCTTTGCTGCTCTTGTAGTCTTGCCTAAGAAATCTATCTTGTATTGCTGATACAGATAAAAACAGGTCAGGGAATGTAGCTGTCTAATGATTCTATAGGTTATGGAATCCAAATTAACGATCCAAATTTAATTTCTATCTTAGCTTCTTACGTGCTGCTCCCAGCTCTGCTTCCTAACATTGCTCTGAATAAATCTGTAGTGATTTATTATAAAGTATATATATTATAAAGTATTTACTTTATCAGTGGTAAAGGCATTGTGATTTATCTCAAAGCATAGTTGTGTGGGTATTTTTAAGGGAGTGCCTGTGTATTTTTGTTGGGTTTTATCCAGTAGAACCAGTGCAAGTTGCATCTGTACAAACAATCCCAAGAGCTGTTCAGCTCTGTCTGCAGGCTCTGACTGATGGGACAGCACATGTCTACTGCTCACTGTCCTTGCTGCATGAATGTCTGAGCAACTCCAGAGCAGCCATGGTTTACATGAATTGTACTCAAGGCAAATGAAATGGGTGATGGTTTACTTTAAAATACTCTGCTATGAGCTGTGGTGGGTCAGGCTGTGCTTCCCAGCAAGGTTATGTGTGGTGCAGCAGGAGCAAGACAGGAGATTTGGGAGCAGGAGGCATCCAAGCTTGGCAATCCCAGATGTCAGAGCCTTCAGGTTTCACTTCTTCCATTTTAGTAGTTCAAAGTTTCATTCCCCAGTGGCTTTGATTTCTGGTCTGTGCTGTAGATCTGAAGAGAAGCAGATGCTCAGTTCATTTCAGCAGCAGTTTTGCTGTAACATCTTGGCCAAGCCTTGCTGTGGAGTGTTTTATTCCTGCTGATGTTATTATGTGAATGATGTGAAGCTAATCTAATCTGTCTCCTGACTTCTGCAGGACACTTAGGAAATGCTGACATGATTCAACCAGGGCTTATTCCTCTCCAGCCAAATTTTGATTTTATGGATACCTTTGAGCCTTTTCAGGGTAAGAATCATATATAGAGTTCATTAATTTCTTAAATAATTGCAGTGATTTATGAACTAGGCTTTAAAATAACTTTAAGTGTTACAGATATCTCTGTTGTCCCCATTTCACACTTCTTGGTGATGAAGACATTTAACATTTTGTTTGTCTTTGAATGTTTTATGGCACTGTCAAGAATTCCATATGACATTAAACTACTGCTGACAGCTTGGATGCTCATGGGTCTTCATTGAAGTCAAGAGCCACATCTGTTTGCTGGCTCTGCATGCAGTCTGCTTTAGATAACTGAATTTTGTGGGACTCAATTGGGATCAGATTAACCTTAAACAGAGGACTGATTTTTGCATTGTCCCAGTTTGCATGAAAGTTAAAGAAGTCAACCCTGAAGAGATCAGTTCCTCTGGAAGACAATTCATTGCTCAGTCAACAACAGTTGTATGAAGCAAAAATATGATGGTTTCATTATTTTCTAAATAATACTGATATTCCTGTGAATTTTAGGACCTAGCAATGCTGTACCTTGAGTATGAAAAGTAGAAAATTAATGTTTTCATGTTTCAGAACTATTCACACCCAGTCGCTCCAGTAATTACTTCCCTTCCGTGTCTGCTGTCAGCTCAGCTACCACAGACAGCAGCAGCCACTCTTCCCAGGTAAGAGAGGTTTAAAACAGAAGGCTCTGACCTGAGTTTTGTCCTCTCAGGAGGAGCTCAGACATGTCTGAATCAGCACTATTTCTCTTGTCTCTCAGTCTCCTGTCCTGCAGTCGGGTTCATTGCCCAACACGCTTCCAGCAGGGAACATCAGCGATGGACTGATTCCTTCCTCAGTACCTGCTCCTGTCATTCCTGACGTTGTTGCTGACCAGTGTTCCAGCATTAGAAGTGGGGGATCTTTCATCCAGCCAGAAGAATTCCCTGCTGACTCGTCTCTCAGCGGGCCACAAACTTTTATGTCAGTGTTCCAGACGCCCCTGCCGCTGCTGCAACCCACGAGTGCACAGCACCAATCCCCTCTGCCCGCAGTGCCGCTGAGCTCCAGCCTGAGCCCTGCGCCCGCCGCCTTCGCTGCTCCAGAAACACCCAAGTTCGGCCTCTGTGAATCCACGGTCATCACTCACACTGCTTCTGCCACGCTGACCCACAACGCCCCTGCCACCACCTTCAGCCAGAGCCAGAGCCTGGTCCTGGCCACGCAGCAGCCGGTGGCAGGAGTGCCTTGTAACCTGGCCTTCCAGACTGCTGTTGTGCAGGGGCAGCCGCGGCCCCAGCTGCAGTCCCAGCTGACATTTGCACTCCCCAAACCTGTTCCTCTGGCCAGTGCTGGGACAAGGCCCAAACAGTCACAAAAAATAGTGCCTGCTCCGAAGCCTGAAACAGTGTCCTTATTGGTAAAGAATGCCTTCATCGCCCCAGGTGAGGAGAACTGCGGGGGGATGTTGTTGTTTTCTGAGTGGGACTAGCAGGAGGAAAAGACCTTCTTGCTTCTTCTTGCTTTAATAAGTTAAAATAGAGCTTCCGAGGGTGTCCACAGAACCCCTGAATCCACTGGCTGAGCGCAATGGCAGCACTGTTCAGAGTGCTGATGCTCTGGACTGAGTGGGATGCTCTGGACTACTGCAAGGATTGGAAGCAGTTTGGCCGAGTGTGAAGAGCTGACCTGTGAAAGGAGGTCTCTCCCTGTAACATCTGTGATGGGCTGTGTAGCTCCATCAGCTCTGTGCTCCTGCCCCATAGAAACCTTGGATTTAGGTGTGATGCTGTTGTGATTAACTGCCCCTCAGAGCATTCATCCACAGTGGAGGAGGAGATGGTAGGGGACAGAGTGTTACCTTCCCTAGGAGATCTCCTGAGGGAGCTGGAGATCTTTGTCTCAAGCAGTCTGAAGACCCATGGAATGCTCAGAGTCAGGAGTTGGTTTCAGGTCACGGTAGGAACCCCTGGGATCTTCACACTGGGTGGGATTTGGAGCCATTGGCACTGCGCAAGGCAGAGAATAACAAGATGAGGAGAATTTTGCCTGAGGTGTTTCTTGTGGGAAAGCTGAAAGCTAGAGCAGGACAGGCAGCACGCTTTTCTTGGGATTATTGCAGGCTGTTTTTAGACTTGTGCTGGCTGGGGGCCAAGTGACTTCAGCCACTTCAAATGTGCAACAATAATTCGAGAAAAAGCCTGCCTGGAGGAGTATTGTTAAACAGGCTTTACTAGGGAGTAGGTGTGTCTGCCAGGGCCTGATAGTGACGTTACCCAGCAAAAAAAAGTCACTGTTCAGGAGAAGAACAGACCCAAGATCTAATCCTAGGATGTCAGTGGGATCAATTTGGTCCGTTTCTCACCTCATAAAGATTATAGGCAACTCATTTTCAGAAAGCCTTTGCTCCCGCTTTTCTCAGTGCTTCCTGGGTTGTTCCTCACCCCATATATTGCTTCCCCAATGCTCCACCATTTACTTCTAGGCCATCACAACCAGTGTCTTTGTTTCTCATCTAGACTAGTGGCATGTGTTTGGGGATCATGGTGTTCTTAAACTACTGGGACATCAAGCTCAGGGGACAAATCCAAGAATTTATGTAAACACTAGAGCTTTATTTTTGGCAACAGAATAAACACCAGTACTTGCAACTGAGGCATTTATGCCTGTCATTTGTGTTCAGGACAAACAAATCATCTCCTGACTATAAAGCAAATTGCATTATATCTTATGTTGGAATGGGATGTATAACATTTACTGCTCTGTGGTGTAAGGATTCAAAAATCTCTACAGATTGTCTCATCAGGTGCAGAACTTCACTGCTTCAGGGTACCACCTTCAGGATAAATGTGCTGATTTTGAGAGGAAAGTCTGCAAAAGATGCATGTGTAGGACAGAAACATGAATCATGTAAAGCAACTTCTAAATATTGTTGCTGATTTTTACAGTTCCCCAAATGTGGAAGTCAGAAAGGCCAAGCCTGTGCAGCAGCATTAATGCACTGGTAAGAGTAGGCTCTTGAGCTCAACAGAGATGTCATAAGTCCAGCTGAACATCAGTGAACAGTGGAAGGGTTGTGATTGCAGCTTCAGATGTGGGAATGCTCAAAGAATGAACTCCCTGTGTCAGTGACAGAGCTCTCCTCCAGACAGACCCACGCAAGGGCTGGCACAAGGTTTGTGCAATCCACAGGCCTCTCTGGTAGAGCCTGTGCAGAAACTCCTGTTGAGTCAAAACATAGTTGTCAGTCACAGGTGACACTGTCAGGGAGGGGACATTGGATAACCCTGCACTGTCTCCCTGTGCTGCTGTGTGTGTCCTTCAAAATGCTGATGGTGAACTGCAGAGGGGTGGCTCAGCAGGGACTGAGCTGTGCTGACACTTTTCCTGACTTTATTAGTGCAAAGGGGAGCTGAACTAAATGAGAGTGAAGGCAAATATGTTTAGTTCAGTTTTATCAAAACCCAGGCAGAAGCTGTGTCTTTGCCTGATTCTTCTCTTCATGACAGTATAGGATGGTCAGTCATGTTCTGTCTAGACTGGGCAAGAACCACATCAGCATTAATGCTGTGTTAGTAACTGCATTGGTTAGATGGAGATCTTCACAGATTCATGTGGAGACATTTCCTGCTATTCAGAATTACCTCTAGCTGTCTAAGCACTGCAGAACTCCTGGTTCTGTAGCATATTTTCTGGAATTTTGATGCTCATTCCCAATCACATTTGGTTATCTTGTGGTTGTGTGTCATCTAAAGCAGCTGTAAAACCAGATAGTGAAAGAAGCTGGTTGAGTGAAGTGCTGAGGGAAAGATTTAAGATATATGTATGAGGAAGCATGAAGTATTGAGTCATTGACCCTTCCTGGGTCAGCAGAGCAAGCCTGAGATCCTAAAGTGTGGGTGGAAGAGGAGAGCTGAAGATGGTCCTCCTCCACCTGTCAAACCCAGCTCTGACAGGATGAAGACACTTTGCATCTCCCTGAAATACTACATACCTCTGTAAATTCACCTTGAAACAATGACAGTGATGCTAGAAAACTCAGAAATAGCTGGAGTGTTGAAGTCCTTCGTATTGGATTAAGGGTGTTGAGATTATTGGGAAACTGGTGATATTTTATACTGCAGTGAAATAGTACCAACTAGATGCCCATTGATCCACCCCCCTTATTTAATGACAAGTTATTTAATACAAAATAATCTCCAGATTTTTTTTTTGTCTCATTAACTATTCTAACTGAATTGTGTTCTTCAGCTGCTTTTCAGGGACAGTCCAGAGCTGTGATTGTAACTCCAGCACCTTTAAAAAGAGAGGGGATTTTGACGCCAGCCACGTCTCAGTCTAATGTTGCAATTGCACCAGCTGGAATTGTCAGAGTAAGGAGAAGAAAAAAAATTATGTATTTGTTTTCTTGGCCTGTTATTTGCAAGTAGTGAGAGCCATAATGTGCTCTGGAGGGTAACGAGTCCACTAAATCATCTGTTACCCAACGTATGCATTTGTGCCTTCAGCGTTATGTTTGCTTATTTTTAATTTACTACTTTATGGGCCTGGAAGCACTTTATAGTCTTAACAGACTCTGTCTCAGTCTGAAACAGTAAGATTCCAAGGAGGCCTGTATTCACAGTGCTTGGATGGGGATGGTTTGTGCTTTAACTGTGCAGGAGCTAGAAGGAGCCCAGGGAGCTCACCTTTCCACTGCTATATTGGAAAACATGCCTTGGCTATGTGAGTGGGTTTCCCCAATATGTTGTGTGCAGGAAGATGGAAAGATAGATTTTGGTATATTATGCTGTTGATGTGTTGTAATACTGCTTTAAGTTATGAAAGGATACTGGTCTCCTGTCAGCAGCCTGACTTTGGTGCCTGCCAATTCCTTATATATTAGCCCTTGTTTCATGTCATCAGATTGTTAATCATGTATTAATTTGCTACTTCTAGTGAAAGGCAAGGTAACAAATCTCTCTCTCTCTCTCTTTCTCTTTCCTAATCTCTCTCTCCCCCCACTTTATCCTTTCTCTCATCCCTTCTCTCCCTCTCCCTTGCCCCCACACTGCCCCTCCTGCTCTTTCTTTCTCTCTGTTTTTCTCTGTGCTATTTCTGTGCTGTTCCCAGGCTCCCCGGGTGACGGAGTTCCATAGTAACATTCTGGTTGGTCCAGCACAGCAAGCACCAAGTAGTCAACAAAGCCAGTCCACAGTCTCACATCTCTTCCCTCCTAGTGTAGTCCAGGATGTGTTGGTGAAAGGAGAGCACATCCCTTCCCACAGTTGCAGTTCACAAGTTCCCTCACCTACACCTAGTAAGTTAGAAAGCTCTAAGCATTCTCTCCCCTGTGCATGGAAGTGTGTTTCTGTTGGTTAGGCAGGGTGTAAATGGGACTTGAGGATCCCTAGATAATTTTTGAAGGAAAAGCTTTTCAGACCCTTCTACCCCACAGCTTCAGTAGTATCCAGTAGTTTGCAACTTTTGTCTGAAATTACTCTGGAGTGTCCCCACAAACTGTGATTCTGTGCTTCCTGTAAGTGGCTCCTTTCTAAAAGGATGTGCTGTCATAGTCACCAAGAAATGAAAGGCATCTGTGTAGGAAGTGCTGAATAGGTTTGTTGTTCAGTGTCATAACTCTGATTTTGACTGGAGGATCTCAGATACAATCTTTGTAGGTAAGTCCAAAGACTCCTTTTGCATGTGCATCGATGGAGCATCACCTGGGCTGGTGTTGGTGGTAAATGGCTTAAAAATGTCACCATCATGTCCCAGGCCTTTAGAGTCAAATGGGGGAGTCCAGCAGGACGATGGAATTGGAGCCTGTGCATCCAACATGCCTCTGCTGAAATATGTGTGTGTGAAAGGACTTGCTATTACATCTTGCTATTCAGGATCTATGACACTTGTGACATATTCTAAGCTTTCCCGGCAGTCTTGATGTTTCCTAGCCTATGGTTGCTGCATCAAACAGTGTAATTTGGTTGCTGACTGCATTTCAATTCAATACTGAGTAGAAACTTCTCAGCAGCTACATTTGCTACAGAAAGTTGGTTGTTAATGTGTCTTGTGTTTTTTCTTTTATGAAGGCCGAGACTGTCAGAATTCAGGCCAGGCTTCCCCCTGCACCTCTGAGCAGAGCCCCAGTCCACAGTCTCCTCAGAACAGCTGCTCAGGAAAACATGCCACTGACCCTACTATGGCTGCACTTAAGGTGTGTGTCCCTACTTTGAGGGGCTTTTCTTCTTTGCCTTCATAGCTGCTTTTCTGTCCTGATGTCTGAGCATGGACCAGAGAAAATTATACTTCAGGACAGTAGTGTATTTGTGTGTTGGGCTTAGCTTGCTGCTGCATCCATGCTTTTCTGTGCTCTCCAAAATGTCAGACTTGAATAATCCGCTCTGCTCCTCAGGGATGTGTCACCAGAGGGGCCAGGCTTAGCTGTACCTCTGCAGGTCCTTAAGGTCATGACAGCAGTTCATGCTGTGGCTCACAGGAGTGTTGTGACAGGTGTCAGTTTACTTGGTCAAAGGTTTCAGGCTTAGTGTTCTAAACCGTGGCTTTTTGCCATTGTTCTGTTGGGGCTCTTCAGTCTGCAGGGCTCTGGCCATCGCTGGAGGGGAAGTTCTTGACCTGCTGAGTTACTTACATGTCTCCAGTGATGCTATGCTGCTCCACAGAGAAGCAGCTCCACAGACTCTACGAGTTACACCTGTAAAACCCTTGGAGAATTACTGGGGTAAGAACTCGGCGGTCTAGAGATAGCACCCGAGCGCTGGTTGTACCTCACACACAAGCTGACCTTGGCAGAACACTTTCTGTGGTGGTGTGAGAAACTTATCCACAAAACCCCAATCAGAGCAATCAGCTGTAACCCTCTCATTCATTCTGTTGTGAAAGGGAGTGGTTCTTAACTGTTTTTCAAGTGCCAACCGCCTTCTGGCTTCTCTGCCTTTCTGTACCCTGTGAGTTGACGGCAGATTGATTATTCCCAGGGCAGAAAGGTAAGTTTGACACCTGCAGCCTGTGACTACACTCAGTTCTAGATCTGTTGTAGTGGAGAATCAGAACTGCCCCTTGCTGACCATGCTGCAAGTTACTCAAAAAATTTGGCAGAGATTTGCATGGCATGAATGCTCACAAGCAGTATATGCATCCTGTTCTGCTGCTAGAGAGTAGTTTTAACAAAGAAACAAATTAGTAGGGCTGGCTGGTGGTGTGAAAGTGGTCACTGGATGGTGGAGCATTCTTAAAAGCAGGGATGCTGCAATGAAATAGGCTTCATAGCCATGTAAACACACCTGCTCTGACAGGGATTGCTTTGGATGTATCCTGTTAGTAACTCTTTTCTAAAACAAAAGAGAAACAGTGATATTTGCCAGACTCTAGCTGTATGTGCTTTTGTTCCTCTGCATTGTTAGTTAGATTAAACAGTTCTGTATTGCTAGGTAACGTGGCTATTTCAGTTTGGCAAAGCATAGAGGGCACTGGAGATCTCAGTTCTGCTCTTGAACCTGCATTTTCTGTGGTTTTGGGCAGCCACTTCACTGCTTTATTGTTTTCCTCCATTATATAGTGGGGTGATGGTGAGGGTGAGCTCCTGCCGGAAAGCCTCACTCTGCCAGGAATGTGTTCTCAAAGTAAAAACCCTGTTAAAGAAGTTTCTTCACCCCAGGTTTCCTGCAGCAGACTCCCAGGAAAAAGCAGTAATTGAGTGGTGCAGCTATAGGAATTACTCAAGCTGGTGCTGCCAGAGAGGGACTCAGAACAAAGAAATCCCTGGGCTGTTACACATTTATGGCCTCTGCACCTCCTTCTCTTGCCTGGCACACACCTCTCGGTGCAGTGGGGACTTTTGGTCTGGAGTCGTTCCTTCCTGGCTCCTTTCTCTGTGTCCCTGCTGGGGCTGTGACACATGTAACCATCCCGGGGATGATCCCTTGCTGTTCCAGGCTCTAGCTGAGCTGGGCAGGAGCCACAGGGCGGCAGTGTGTCCCCAGCTTTGGAAAGGGGTCTGCCAGCTGCTTCTTTGTCCTCAGTAGCTCAGAGACCTTGGAATAATCTGGCATTCTCAGTGCCCTAGCAGGAGCTAGAGCTCCTTTTATAGCTTGGAAAGTCTTTTCTTTCTAGGGACACCAACCTTGGGAGCTCCTGTCAGTGGTTTATGTAACTCCCCAGCCCTGAGATCCAGGGTCTGCAGGATTTTCCTGTGCCTAAAAAGTCCTGCTGTTTCTTTTCTTTGTTACTAATTGCAAGGTATTTCTACCCCGGCCTGGACCAGTTCTGGGTCTACTGATCTTTGTTCTTTGGTTAATATAAATCCTGAATATTTTACTACGTGATGACACAGCTGAAGCTTAGAAAGAGGTGTAGAGTGATCTTTTCTTTCTGCTAAAGCACTACACAGACAAATAGTATCTTTCAAACAACCTTCCTATGCCTTGCTGGCAAGTAACAAATCATGTGCATACTGTACAAGTCTAGAACATCCAGGTAATTTCATATCTTTCAAATCTTCTCCTTACCATCCTGGCATGTGATGCTTAAAATAGTTTCAGATGTCAGAGGTAGCTTGGTCCATAAAAATACTGTCAATTCATTATTAAAAATCTGGAGAGTTGTTTCAGGGGAGACTGTGAATACCAACAAGTAAAAAAAAATTACACTGAATTTGAATAGCTGAAATAGTCATAGCAGTAGAACAGTAAAGGAGAACAGCATAGACTGAGCTGATTTTATTTATGCAGAATCGAAGGATGAAGCATCTTTCGGAACAAAAACGAAGGTCTAATATCAAGATTGGTTTCAGTGCTCTAAACAGCTTGGTGTCAGCCAACTCCAAGTTGGTAAGTACCTCAGCAGCACTTACAGTTTAATGTGAAATGCAAGAAAGAACCATTCTAAAAGTCTTTTTAATAAATGTAGTCAAACAGTGCTTCTACCAGCACTATAAATCTGTCTGGAGAGGTAGCACATCCTTCAGTATTTAAGTAAGAACTGTAAATATTTTTTAAGAGCACAGATAATGAAATAAAACATTTTAAATTATTAAAATACTTTCAACAAAGTAGCAGAAATGTAATTTATTGAAGAAAACAACAACTGCAGCCACATGTCTCTGTACTGGAGTGCAAAGAGGAGTCAGAGAAAAGGCAGAGTTGAGTATTTGAAATGTTTTGCTCTTCCTGACCCAGTGCTTTTACACACAGTGAAGGCAAATTAAAAGGTGCTGAAGTGCAGGTGAGGAGGACAAACTCTTCATGAATCTCAGGTTGTTGCAGAAAGTGAACTCTGTGTCTGTGTTTGGTCCAGATCAGCCATGCCATCACACTCCAGAAAACAGTGGAATACATCGGGAAGCTGCAGCAGGAGAGGACGCAGATGCAGGAGGAAACCAGGCGCCTTCGGGAGGAGATCGAGGAGCTGAATGCTACCATCATGTGAGAATGGGGAGCTTTCAGGGATGGAGCAGGAGCTTCATTATGGCTTGGGTCAAACAGCAGGGAGGGTGTGCTCTGACACTGTGTGCTTTGCTGCATGAATATAAACAACATTGTTGGGAAAGAGTTTGTATTCCTGGCTGAGCAGGAATACACTCTGGGGGAATCATGCACTGGAAAGCCCCTCTGCCAGAGATATCAGGAATACATGCTTTTCTCTTGCTGCAGTTTAGTCTGGAAGAGAAATGCATTCTCTTTGGTGGGATTCTGACCTCAAAACATCTTTTCAGTTCTTGCCAGCAGCAGCTCCCTGCTACTGGGGTTCCTGTAACGCGACAAAGGTTTGACCACATGAGGAGGTTGTTTGATGAGTATGTGAGAAACAGGACCCTGCAGAACTGGAAGTTTTGGATTGTATCCTTTTTTGTCAGCCTGCTGAACTTGGGGTTTGGTACTGGTACTTTTAGAGCCAAGAACTTGGGTTTCTGATGCTGTGACTTTAAGCCAAGTTACTTAAATAACAAATGTCCTCACTTTTCATCCACATCTCTGTGTGGATATGGATTCTTGCAGAACTTGTTCACCACAAAGCATGGGAGGTAACTGGAAAGTAAAATGCAGCACAGAGGCAAGGTTTTCTTGCTAGGTTATTGTACTGCAAGAAATCTTTAGTGGACTCTGCTGTAACTGCAGCTCTGGTTGTCTTTTGTGAAACGTATGTAGACAATAGCAAAGATTTCAGGGGAAAGAAAATTACTGAAACTTGAAAAACTTGCACATTCCCCTTTCCTTTTTTCCCCTTCAGGTCAGTGTGGAGGAATTTTGCAAAATATGATGACTATCACTAGGAGCTAAGGTTCAGTTTTTTCCTCTGTCTTAGTGTTACAGACTTGAAAATAAAATTTTTGAAATGTTCCCGTCCCTCTGGCAGTTGAAGTCTTTTTAGAAATCCAGTGTTTTTTCTGCCATTGCCTTTCCCATAGAATGTTTTGAACTCCCCCTTTGTTGTCTCCCTTGACATTTGATGGTTTGCAGTTCAGCATTATTATTAAGCCATTGTTTGAGTCCTTCAATGAGATGGTTTCCACAACAAGCTTTAAGGATATGAATGAAACTGCACTGGCCTGGTTGGATCGGCACTGTTCTCTTCCTGTTCTGAGGCCAAGTAAGTGAAGTTCCGTCCAGCAGCTCTTCCAGATCATAGAACGTATAATATAATAGCATTTCTTAAAAGTCAGAGGATGACAAATAAAGCACATGATGCCTAATGTGACCTTCACTTCCTTTTTGTTAGCTCAGTGAAAGAATCAGAGCCTCTTCTGACTGCAAAGACACTTGATCATGTGCTTAACAGTGAAAAATTGTTGAATATACCAGAATTTAAACAGTCTTAAACTGATCAGACAGATTAATGGCTTTTCCTGATGGCTTTTCCTGATGCTTTTCTGCCTTTTTTTTCCCAGTGGTGCTCAACACCCTCCGGCACCTGAGCAAAACCACCTCGATCCTGTCAGACCCATCGCAGCTGCCGGAGCAAGCACGGGAGGCCGTGATGAAGCTGAACAAGAGAGCTGGGGAGACCTAACAACCAAAGACATTGAGGTGCTTGCCCCAGGGGTGGAGAGCCCTCCAGGCCCCGCCTGCCCAGGCTCCTCCAGTCGGTGCACTTTAGAAAGGATTCTCTCCATCACCCGAGACACTGTCAGGGCACCTGGCCCTGCTTTCACAAGAGGTGCAGGTGTGAGGCGGCGTTGTCAGAACGTTTGGGTTCCTCTCCAGTGCTGTGCTGTGCTCCGTCATGTGAGAAAAAACACCAAGCTCAGGTAAACTCAGCAGGTTTGAGCCCTGCAGGCAGCAATAGATCTCCATCAATGCATCTGTATGCAACTAAGAGATTTTTGTGAAACACCCTCAGTTCTCTGAAGTGTAAATCCTGTACACCGAGGAATGTGCTCTTCAAGGGGAAAAAATACTTCTGATTTCATGAAGCAAAATGTGTTTTTTATTTTGTTTTCTGGTATTCAGTTCCATTTGTTTTACTTGAATAGTGAAAATTGTTAAACAGGATCATATGAAAAACCAAAGGAGAAGAAAAATCCGTCAGTGATGTCAGCTTGTGGCAAAAATTCTAGAATTAAAATCTCAGGCTGTGTTTTGTGTATTTTTATTTTAATGAGTGTATCATTGCATATGATCAGTTTCAAGACGTACTTTATTTTCTAGTAAATAAAGGAGCTGATTTTTATTTTTTCTGATATAGCCATTGCAAGGGAGTAGCAGGCTGTGCAGTAAGTGCAAGAAGGCAGTTTTAGATTGTATAAATTCTGCAATTAGGATAAGTTATTAATTTTATACCAATTTAATCAATGAACTATTTTCTTGCACTCTGCACAGTTCAGCTGCCATCCTCACAAAATGTGCACATGTGAAACACATCAATAAATAAATGTAGTAGCACTTCAGAGACAAGAATTGAGTTTGTAATGTTAAAGATTTCGGTTTTTTGTTATCTCAGAAGCTCTATCAAACCACACAGGCTTGTAGTCAGTTCTTTGCTTCCTTGTCTTCTTTGCTTCTTCTTTTTGCCTTCTATCTGAAAAACCTGAAGGACTTTGCTAAGCCTGGTCTGTATAGGAAAGTTATCTTCACCATGAATTATAAAACATGTAGAAATACCTTTAAAACTCAAAATACTTCATGACGTTTTTTATTAGAAATGTGCTAATTTAATTAGAAATTATTACCTGTGCTCTGCTGCAGGTAAACTGAGTCCTGTTCCAGCAGTGATTGTCCATTTTGAGACAGCACTGGGATGTTCATTCCAGCTGATTGTTCATAGTCTGGGGTGATCCTGTGACCCTTGTAATTCCACTCACGGCTTGATCCTGCTTGTTCAGAGCTATGCAAATGGTGGGAGCACTTCCCTTTAGCAGTTTTCTTCAGTCCCAAGAGCAGGCTGGAGGTGATGTGCAGCTTCTCACAGTGGGAAAATGAGGAGTAGCTCAAACACTTGGGGGTTGCATGCACTGAAAAGGGCTCAGTAGGTTCTCCTAGGGGAAAGGAGCTTTTCTCAGCATTGTTCCCAATCTCCTCCACTTGGTGGGCCAAAGTTTGAAAGGAAACAGTAGGACTGAGCACAGGGGGTGGTTTTGTTCTTGTTTCTCCTTTGTCCTGAGTTTTTGCAGCTAATGACTTTCCTTGCAGAGTTCCTTCTCTGAGAGCAGCACTGTAGCAAGGAGAAGGCACAAAAGGTGAGCCGCAGGGCCTTCTCCCTACATGGAGGAACTGAGGCCTGAAGGGGAAGGCAGAATGTCATATTTTTACCAACACACCTTCCTCTAGTTGTGCAGACAGAGGGGGAGACACTTTTCTCTCTTCTTTTTTGCAGTAGGTTTGACATATTATTTGAAGTTCGTGGCACATGTGTAAACCTGTGTCCCTGTGACAGAAGCAACAAAATTCCAAGTCTCAGCCAAGGAATGGTGTGCAGAGGTTGTCATAGTAATTAAATAGTGAGTAGATTTTCTGGAGGGATCTGTTTCTACATCTTTGATAAAGTTGTAATCAATTAAGCAATACTCTTTTGGATACATCTGGGTAAAAAGTATTGAGTAAGTAAATATTTTTTTAAAATCAATGCTTTCAATGCTCCCTGGTTGTGAATTTGATGCTAGTAAAATCATTTTGCACTGTGCTGAGCTCATGTCCTTTCCTCAGTGGGTTGATCTCACTGAGATGCACAGATGCCTGTTGATGTGTTAAAAACATGTCTGGGTTTCAAGCAAGAAAGCAGTAGGCATATTGTCCAAGAACTGGTGGTTTTGCTGACCTTTTCAGATGAGCAGATCCTGTAATGCCTCCCCTGCAGTGTAGTCTCCTGCTTGTCAGCATTGATGGTGTGTGATTTTTACCATTTCTGGTATCGATGACGTGGGACTTTGTCCCAACAAGCACAGTGCAGTACATATTTCGGGGCCCAGGGAAATCTGACAACTGAAATTAAACATCTCATATCTCACTGAATGGATTGGAAGCTGAGAGCAACCTTGAAGAAATAAGAAGGGGTAATTTGACTGAACTGCCAAAAATTTTGTCCATTCACAGCTTTTATGTGGATGTGGATAGAAAACTCATTAATCTGATTGCACCATAAGCTGATTACAATTGGAGGGAAAGTGCTTATTTAACAAACTGTGGTGCAGAAACAAGCTCAAAGCACTATTAAAAAACTGTAAATCTTAGAGAGAAAAAAAATCAAGTATTGCTTACTTAGGCAAGAGTGTAGGAGGGAGGAAAGGAAAAATGAAAAGATACTTTCCACTTAGTGCAATTACCAGAAATGATGTGGCTGCTCCTTGAAGCAGTGATTCGATATGTTCTTGTCACCCTGTCACTGCAAATCAGAACTCTGTTCTTTTATCAGTCAGCCTTGTGAGGAGAGTGATTTCACTTCATTTGGAAACAAAGGAGGAAAAAAGCTGGTTTATGCTTCATATCTGAACAGTAGAACCACTAAAGATTGGTATGGAAAGAGATGGACCATGTATGTATTAGTTCCTGCATAGTTTTCTACTTTGATTTATGTTTAAACACCTTGGGCTGTCTTTCTTACTCATTGAGGAGTTTAAATACTTTTTTCAAAGTTTGGTAACAATTTCTCCCCTAATTTAAGCACTCTGATTTCCTCAGTGTCACCAAAGTAAGCAAGCCAAACACACAGTGCCTATAGTCTGCACAGAATTACAGGTGCTGCACATCTGTCTGGTGCTAAACTTTTGGAGAACCCCCATGTAATTGAATTCAAGTCAGATTCAGTTGAATCCAACACATTTCACTCAGTAAAGGAGTGGCTAAATAACTTATTTATAGCCTGTGATATGCACAAAGTCAAACTGGGATTGACTACTAGTACCTTCTGACCTCAGATTGTATTAATCAGTATATTGTAGATGGCCCCACTCTAACACAAGTTCTGGGCATTATCTGGTGTAGTTACCACCTTGTGTTGTAGTTATTGGCCTCCTTTTAGCAGAAGTAAGGGATATGAAAGTCCAGGAGCAAACTAGAATTGAAGGAATTACTGAAGAGTGGGATCAGAGATGAGTGCTCACTTCACCATGACAGTCTGAGCTCTGCACAAAACCAAAGGATTCTTGGTTAATACCATTTGACCTGACTGGAATGTTCTTTCATGCTTTTCCAGGCCCCTGGGGAAGGCTTCCTTGAAGGGGGGCTTACCAGAATGTTTCCATCTGTGCCTTAGATCTTGGTGTCGTGGACACATTTGATTAATCATAAGTCATACACTGTTCCCCCTGAAATGATGCTCTGTGGAAAATTCAGCGAATGGAGGAAGTGGGGCTTCCCTGGCATTTTTGAGGATTTTATCTGTGTGGCATTACTGTGACCCTTTCAGACTGAGGTTGTGAGTAACTGTGGCTATGTATGGAGAAAATTGCATCTTTCCTGCTGAATCCACTGCCTGCCACTCCCATGTGTACACAGGGACATAACCTCTGCTGTGACAAACCCAGGAAACAGTCAAGGGCTTAAACCTCTAAATCTGAAATGGCTTGAAAAGACAAAGGGCTGTCAAATGTATTGGAAAACTGCATCCCTTTGTATCTTCAGGTTTTTTTACATTCCTTTGTGAGTGTGTGTGTTTTATGTTCATGTGTGGTAAGAGTGACAGGGACAGGTAAATTTAGTTTTGCTTTTAAAGCCCAAAATTCCTGAAAAGCAGTTTGAGAACAGGAGAGGGAAGTTCACTGCAGAAA
This sequence comes from Entomyzon cyanotis, assembly GCA_024500445.1. Classification (NCBI taxonomy): domain Eukaryota; kingdom Metazoa; phylum Chordata; class Aves; order Passeriformes; family Meliphagidae; genus Entomyzon; species Entomyzon cyanotis. The sequence goes on from JAKEPQ010000852.1 coordinate 3,120,482, forward strand.
CGTTCAGTAAGATAGTGCTTTGGTAGTACAAATTATTTGAAGGCTATTTCACTTTCTCAGTTTCTGGAGTGGATAATTCTTGCCTTGATGTTGCCAACTAGAAGGTACTGCTGGAAATAGAATGGTTTTTTCGCTGTTTTCACCTTTTTCTTTCTTCTTTTTTTTTTTTTTGTTTCCACCTTTATTGCATGGAAAACCACCATAAATCAAAAGGCTGATGACATCCAGTTTAGATTCTTTAGGGATTCAGTCATACCAGTCTGGAGGACTATGGACAACTGTTGATAACTTTTAGGAGATTTTTAAATTAGGTGAGATATCAGGAGTTTTCCTATTACTTCTCAATTTCTACACCTGAGTTTCAGAGGAGATGATTTGTTTTGGGTTTTTTTTTTCTTTTATAGGATCCCAATATTTTTCCCACAACATCAGTTAAAGCTCAGTTTTCTTTTGTTTCATTCTTGGTTGGATTTTCTACTCATTTACTGTGTTAGAGCAGAAGTGGTAGAACCAAATTGTAGCTTTATCTGTAAAACTTGAGTTTTTCAGTTACAGAGAAGCACATCTTAGGTATATCATGGAATTAATTTCTAGCCATTGTCTGAACTTTTTATATCAGAACTTTTCCAACATGAATAAAGTTTTCAATCAAAAGATATCAATATTTTAAGCCTTTTAACAATACAATGACTAAATAGCTCGTTTTCTTCTTCTAACCTTGTATTTAAATGTGTTTTAAGTGAATGGAATTCATTCTTGTTTTAAAAAAAGGAAAAAAAAAAGCTTGAAGGTGTGAGGACTTCAGGTTGTGCTCTTGCTTTGCTTAGGTTTTCTGTTCTGTTGCATGACACAACTTCTGTTGTGCTGTTGATATGTAGCACTTTTCAGTAGGTCTGTTAAATTGTGCAATGCATTTTTTTATATTTACAACCAAAACAATAAAGGATATTTTTTGGAAGAAACTGGTTGTAGTGCCTATATTTTCTGACTGCAAGTGGGGAAATTGAAAGTAGAATTGTTCCTGGACCAGGGTCAGCACCTGGCATCCTTTTTTCATTTCTAAAAGGTGGCAGGAGCTAATTTCTGTATGAACAGTGCTGGAGTTTTGTTTCTTTGGTTTTTTTTGTTTTTATTTTCATCTCTGCATTTACTTGTAACAGACAGTGATTCCCAGGTAGCCCTGGTATTTCTCCAAGACTGGTAAAATTATTAAGCCTGTAGATGCTGGACCAATGCCTTGAGCCCTGATAGTCTTATTTTCTTGCAGGCTTGGATTTGAGTCTGACATTTGCCTGGACAGTGGACACTCTGCAGAGCAGCACTGAGATTGGATAACACAGTATTCCCATGGAATTGATGTCAGGGTTAGGCACTGAGCTGCTTAAGTCCTTTTAAAAAATTAAATTAATAGATTTGCCTTTAATGACTGATTTTTGTTTTTCCCTGGTAGGACACTCCAGCTCTCTGTGCTTCAGTTGTCACCTCACTGGCATTTTGGATTTTCTTGCCTAGTGGAAGCAGCATTGAGGCTCTAGCTGAAGTGAAAGGTAAAAGAAGAGTGAAAAGAAGGATTTTATTTTAAAATCACCGCACAACAGTTTGTGCTGGTTGATCTTATCCTTGTGATTGGTGCCTTTCACAGTATTTCTGATGAGAACTCCTGATGAGTCAGGCCTCTGGGAGGAAGCTGTGGCTGCAGAGCACTGTTTCTGTAGTACTGATTTAGTGCTGCTTTCAGAGAGGCTGCTGTAACTTCAGCTGAGGTGCCAAAAGAGTTTTTGAAGCGGCTTCTTTTTGTGGCTGGTTCTGCTAATCCTTGAACACTGCCAAAAGTGGACCTATACTTGCTCTGTGGAAATGATGCCAAATTAAATCACTGTAAGGGAATTGGCCCTTCAGTGGGCAGACAGTTTAGGGCTCTCTTTATAGCTAAAAGAATGGCATGGAATGCTCACTAGATTTTTGTTTATTTATTTTAACATGTATTTGTCCTCAGGAGCTCATCTCTGCCTATTCTCATCCCTGAGGACTTTCTCCAGGAGGTGGGTGGACAATGAATGGTTATTTGGGTGTTGGGGAAATTCCCTACAAACACAGAAGAACCCCAGCTGTCACTGAGAGATGTTTAACACGTTCTTGGAACAAGGTGTGTGTGTCACACACCCAATGCCTTTCCACCATCAAATGGAAACAAACCCACAAAAGATGAAACTCATCCCATCCCTGAGTCCTGCTGCTGCCCTCCTGACACTCCTTACAGAGCCCATCTGTGCCTCCTCCATCCAAACTCTTCATTCCTCATAGGCCTCGAAAGGTTTGTTTGCAATCAGGATAAATGAGGAGCTGTTTGTCAGGACATTTTTCTGGTGACCAAATCATTATCACAACAGAGATGCACCCGGTGGCACAGGGCTGGAAAGGATTTATCTGAGCCTTGGTGACCTTGCACCAGGAAGGCCACAGGGCTGCAGGTGTTCTCTCACTGCTCTGTCTGGGGCTGATGCCTTTTCCTCTTGGGAGTGACTGGTCTGAGTCTTCTCCCGCTGGGGAAGAACAACTCTTCTTTTTCAGGTAGCTCTTGCCATGACGTGAGTTGGGACAGACCATCTGACTCACTTTAATATCTTTGCGCTGCTGAGAAAACATTTCCCTTTCTAAGGAAAACACTTTTGTTGAGCTATTTATACCTTTAGAAGGTGAAAGAAAAGATGTGCATAGGAGAGGAAACCACAGGGAGCGGCCCTGTATAATCCTGTGGTTCAGCAAGGCTTAAGTGGTTTGTGTCAATCATTGGCACAAATGTGGTGATGCTGAAGTGGTGATATTTAAGCCCTCGGGATGTGCATATTTTCCTGCTCAGAGTGGTTTTCTGACCCACCTGAAAAGGTCAGGTAGGTGTTGCTTCTGCCTTGGGGATAAGCACAACCCCAGGCAGTGATTTTTTTTTTCAACCACTCTTCTTTTTCTATTAAAAATGAAGGATATAAGGTTAGAATTTCACCTTCTGCGTGTCACTCCTCTGTGACATCTCCACAGTTGTGTCTGAAATTGGACCCATTTGGGAGGAATTCTTCCCCTGGCTCCAGCAAGGAGCTTGGTCCCTGTGTTCTTCTTGGGAAACTTGATTATTTTCTAGAATCCCCTCTCAGACTTTTGGGGGACTGGCAGTAACTCAGTTGATATCAAACCCACTTTTCCTGGAGAAGTCTGAGCAGAACAGGGCCAGTGCAAAATATATTGTAAAAAGAATGAGATAGTAAAAAGAGAATCCAGCAACATGTGTTTTATTTTATATTTTAATTAAGTTCCAGGTTCTATCCAAAGGTAACAATAGAAAATTAGTAAAACCTTTCATCTACTAAGTAGCAAATATATCATTCTTCCCTTTCAGTATTAAAATATGAGTTAAGAATATAAATAAATATATAAACTAATTGCTTAAATAGATTTATAAAAATAGATGTGTTGTATAAATTAATAAATAAAATTCACTAGGAGAGAGAGAAGTACAAAGTCAGCTACTGACAATCAGCTTTTCTTTTGAGAAATAACTGCAAGATAAAAATATAAATAACATTCAAATTACTGAAATTATACTTTCCTGATTGCTTATTTATGTCAGGGTTGGTTCATTAAATCACCCTAACTCACGTTAGTCGATCCTTATTATATGCTGTTGCAAGTAAGATACTATAAATAGTTTTATAGTAAATACAATCAATAAGTTAAGACATTCATCCTTTAAATATTAAATTAAACTAGATTATATAGTTATAGAGAATAAAAAATACATTATCAGTGTTGATCCTGGCATCAAGCTGATCCCATAACCCCTGACAGGTCACATTTAACCAGCTCTCCAGCATCTTAAAGTTATTTTTTCATCCTAGCCTGATGAGTACAGGCTATTTGTAATTTGCATGATCCTATCATATTTCTTTAAAACTGCCCAGATGTAGTTAATTTTGTCTGCCTCGCCCATGCCCTGGGTCTGGGGTGGGTTGTCAGTCTTGCAGGTGTAAAAGGCTTCACCTTCACTCAGCGTTATGTTCAGCTGGTTGCGGTTGTCTGTGATGACTTCTGTGGCGCTCTCAGCGCAGACGGTTTCTATGTTGCTTTCCAGGGTTTGCAGAATGTTGTAAATGTGCCTCAAAGCACAGCAATCTGCCTGGAAAGCTGGACATTCAGGTATTCTGTCTGCCAGGTCTTTGGCATCAGACCTAAGTGTCTCGTGCCTACTGTGCAACGTTCCAGAGACACAGTTTTGCTGTGGGGAAGGAAGAGAGAGAACTTGTTAATCCTTTGGTTTCCCTTTCTCATTTGTGCACCCATTTTTGGGGTTTTTAGCTGTGGTTCACTTGTTGATCAGACTGAAGGGCAAGGCAATTCTTGCCATGTTTCCAGTGATCTGACTGAATTCCTGCAAGAAGATGCCCAACAGGATTCAGAGGCTAAGGAACACTGGGAGTCAGGAAGATCCCAGTGGGTAATGAGCTGAGGCAAAGGTGCCCAAACTTTCTGCAGCTAGCCTTGCTCCAACTCTGCCCTGAAATAATACAATATAAATGCTTTTCTTCTTGCATGGAATACAGAGAAAAGCCTACTTTAGGTTCTAATGCAAATACTTCTTTTCTGATGGTCTTTCTAGTGTTCTATAATAATTCCAGAGATCTCTCCACAGACATAGACACAGCACATGGAAAATGGTGCACTTACATAGAATTCAAACAGTTCATGTGCTCGCACTCTTATCGCTGCTGCTAACTGTGGTATGTCGGTAGTGAAACGCTTCTGCCTGTGTCCTGCAGTCATTTTGCTTTCTGACATCTCTGTCGGTGCCAAGGAGCCCAAAGGCACCAGTAAACAGAAGAGGAACATTGCAAACCCATTGATCTCTGCATTCAGATGAAGAGAGGAAACCAAAGGGAAAGAAAGGATACAACGGTTAGTTTCAATCTTCTACATAATTTTTGGAAATCTTAATAGTTCTGTGCAGCGTGATAGATTTTTAAAGCATATAGGCATGAAGTGGCTGAGCCAGGGCAACCTTACAACCTGTAGCAAAGGTAAATCACACCCACCTGCTCTGCGTTCCATGGTGGGCTGGGACAGCAGTGGCTTGGCCAGGAGCTGGCGTTGGAGCTGGCTTTGGAGCTGCTGCCTGCCTGGGGTGCTGTGGATGGGGCTAGCCAGGCTGCATATAAGTGCTGTGGAGTCTTGCGTCAGTGGCTCCCCCACAGTATTTTTTTTTCTTTTTTGCCAGTGATAGTTTGGGGTTTTTTCTTTTTTGAAAGATTACATCGAAGTTGATTCAAATGCGTCTTCACTGATTGTGATCTGGGTGCAGTTTCAGGCTGACATAGAGGGTATCCTGTGTCATCTCTTTGACTAGGAGCTTGGGATGCTTGGCTTGGCCATCCCATCTAAATCCTTGGGCTCTCCAGAATGTAGGATTTAGGACATAAACTGTTAATTTCTTTACAAACATGGTTGGGGAGTGCCAGCCATTATTGCTGCCCAAAGTCATTGCTTCTCCTGCAGAGTCAGTGTAAGAATGGGCCAGTGCAGGAAATGAAAACGACTTGTGTGCAAGGTAGGACAGGTCTCCAGTTCCATGTATAAATCCTTTTGCTGGATGCCTGGTAAAACCCTTTTCCCAAGGGATGCCCCGGATCCCACCTCCCCATCCCTGTCGTCCATCTCTGACTCCCCTGAGGCTGTTTTCTGCTTCCAGTAACTAAATGCAGGAAATTCTCATACATGGTAAACCAGAGAAGAACTATCCCTAGGATTTACAAGTATGAGGCTGTGATCAGAAGAGCAGAACTCCTGATGGCTTAGGACAGAAAGGAAAGCAGAGGAAACCCCTATGGAAATACCTTTGTGACACATCCACACTTACACTTCCCACCTCTGCAGTTACAGATGTGCCTGGGAGGTAGTCATAGCTCAAAGATGAGTGTGTGTCAAGTCACCAGAAAACCTTCAAGGGTCAACATCTTGGTGTCAAAATAATCAGTTATGGCTTTTATGTGAAATAATCCTCTCTGAAGAGAAAAAGCTAGGTGTGTGAATGAACTCCTCTGGGACTGGTTCAAGGACTGTTCTCAGGACTGAACCGATTGCCAAGGCTTGACAATGGGAATGGATGTTTTCCCTGTAACCTGCTGCACTGAGGTCCCACCAGGCTGTAACTTCAGCCCTCAATTGTTTGCTTGAAGCCACAATAACAGAGCTTCAAAAAATGAGGCAAGTGGTGGGTACAGATGGCTCCTTTCAGGGAGGGTTTGGAGGAACCAAACCTGCAGAGATGCAGCTGGTCAGTGGCCCACAGGAAGATGTGTGGAAGGTGCATGAGCCTGTTCGTAAAAGATGTCATTGGGCACTGCCCAGTCCCCTTCCAGATCTCCCAGATGGACACAGGAGGAGGACTGGGATCTGATCTTCCTCCAAGAGCAGGACTATCAATGCAGCACTGAAGGCAATGGGGCCCAGGTATTTTAAATAGTGATGCAAATAAAAGAAGTGGGATTTTTACAGCTTTGCTTTTCCACAAAACACAGTTCAATCACTGCTAATGCTCTTTCAAAGACTTTCAGAAGAGTTTACTTCATTTTCTCCTAAGGACAGCAGTTTACCTGGTTATTCCACTCCAGGACATGCCATTATCTCATAGCCTGTGCATGCTCTGCACATCCTTTCCGGTCTATACAGGGCTGTGATAAGCTGCTGAGCTGATAAGGGAGCAGGTCAGCATCCGTCCTGTAAAACCCAACCTGAGAAGTTCAGCTTTCCACCACGTAACCATCAGACACCGCAGAGCAACTGCAATTCGTTTGATGAAGTTCTGCTGACACACGCTGCTCTGTCAGCTCTCTAAAGTGGAATTTGTAGCCATTGCTTCAACACCTATCGCTGGAAAAAGGAAATTAATCTCTGCGTGTGGAGACCTGACACTGACCTGAGACAGAGCTGTGGCTTTTGTTCCTGGAGCTCACCTACTTTTTCCAAGTGTAGTAGATGGCATTTTCAGCTGTAAGCTCACTTTCTGATGGCCTTACATGGTTGTGTGGCAGTGCCCTCCACGTAAAGTGGACAGCTGGGCTTTCAGAGCTGACTGAGACCCTGGCTGCTTCTTCCCTGAAACCTGGTTGACACTCAGGATGTAGATAAGGGAAATGGCAAATTCCATTATTCCGTTCCACAGGTCCCCAGCCAGGGAACCATGCTGATGCTGCACCCTGCAAGTGCTGCATGAGGCCACCTGATGGGGAGCAGCCCCCAGAACCTGGGGAAGATCCAGAAAACCAGAGATTTACTCCCAGCCTGGTGAGAGTAAATCCCACACTCAGTGCTGTCCCATACTTGCTCCACACTCTGCTTGGAGAGTTTGGTTCCATGGCATCCACGTCAGCACCATCTCCTAGCGACAGGGACACAAACCACTGAGCCAGGGGATTCCCTGCCAGGCCGGGGCTGGATGGCAGCACCCAGCAGCTTCTCAGCTGCTTTCCAGGAGCACCTGCGGCACCTGAGGCTGCAGGACTTCCCCTGCAGGCTCGGCAGCGGGGTAGGGGTTGGGAGGGCACAGCTGTGGGACATAGCATGGAGCTGCCACTGCCTCTCCTCTCTCCCTCTGCAGAGCAAATCCTGCCACAATGCCCGCAGGAGGCCCCGGGCAGAGCCAGCAGGGCTGGAGGATGCTGTGCCACCAGGAGAGGAGAGCCCTGAGGTGCTGCTGGAGCTGCTGAGAGACCAGCACAGCCCCTGGGCACTGCCCCCAGACTGCTGCCCCCAGGACCAGCTCCTGAGGGAAGTGGCCGTGCTGGCACCTGAGCTCCTCCACGGCTCCAGAATCTTCCAGGTTTTCAAGTCCCTGCGGATGGTTGACAAGGGAGTAAGTGCAGCTGCTGGTGCCCATAAAGCTGTAGGCAAAGAAACCATGTCTTCCTGCTGTGAGGGAAAACATCCTGGGAAAAGGACACCTTCCCCATCCCAGGGTGTTCCCAGGTGCTGTAGCTGGGGAAAAGCTCCCCACAGGCTCCCCAGGATGTTGTTCTAATCTGTGTCACACGGATGTCACATGGATCAACATGTGTCTGTGTCACCCTGGCCACAAGGTGCCTTGGGAACATGTTGGCCAAACCCAGCTCTTTGCAGGTGGAAGAGTTGGATGAGGGTCTACTGCAGTTCCAGCAGCTAGAGGAGCTCATCCTGAGTGCCAACTACATCAGCAGAGTAACCTCAGCCCACCTGCCCCGGACTCTGAAGGTGAGTGAGTAGGGCCTTGTGCAGATGGAGCAGGAATTCCCATCTGGGAACACAGTGCAAGCCAAACAGCTCGAGGGGGTGCCAGGAACAGCTCTTTGCAAAGGGGTTTGTTGTTCCCTCTGTCCTGGGCAGGTCCTGGAGCTTTGCTTCAACACTGTGGGTGATCTGCAGGACCTGTGTGCTCAGCCACCCCTGGGGCTCCAGCATTTGGGACTGGGGCACAACAGGCTGTGTGACTTTTCCCAGGAAAAGCACCTCACTGTGGATTTCTGGTAATTCTGCAGGGCTGAACGTGGGCTCCTGAAAGGGAAATGGGCAGATGGGAACAGGAGACCTCAAGCCATAGAGAAGGCCCTTGTTGGGAAATTACAGCCCTTCAGAAGGATTGTTTCTTTGCTCTGTGTCCACTCTGTGCAGAGCACTCTGTCTCTGCTGTCTTCTGTCTCATGCTCAGAAGTTGTCTTGGTCCTTGGCAAGGTGTGGAATGGGGAGATCACCAGGGGAACTGCCTTGACACTCTGCCCACCACAGTTCCCTTTTCCCCGGGCAGCTTAATTTTTCCATGTCCTTCCCAAAGACCCTGCTGGAAGTCTGAAAGGATCTGAAGCATAGTCTGCATCATCAAATGGTGCAGTGGGGTCATCAATGGATGCTAAGGAGCTGTTTTTGTGTTGTGGGGTAGGCTGGCAACGGACTGCATGGCTCAGGAATTTGGAATTGGCCTCGAGATTGGATTCCTCAGTTCAACCCAGTTTGCACAGGGGAAATACGATTTTTGTTTCTGTTTTTGCCCCAGGGCAGTAGCTCTCTATCTTCATAGCGGTTGCTGCTGCCTTACCTCCTTCCCTGGGTTCTCTCCTTAGGCCAAACCTTGTCTCCCTTGACCTGAGCTTTAACAGCCTCACAGATCTACTGGGGCTGGTCTCCCAGCTGACCACCCTGCCGAACCTCCGCATCCTGCTGCTCCAAGGGAACCCACTGACTCTCATCCCCACTTACAGAGGCTTCCTCGTGGACAGCCTGCCCAAGCTGTTCACCCTCGACAACACCCGCATATGGCCTGACGAGAGGCTGCAATTCCACAGTTTGGCAAAGCAGCCAGGTGAGCCCCAACCTTTGAGCCTGCCTGTGCTGCCCCTGGGATTCAGGAGCAGGGTTTTCATCGTGGCTTTGGAGTGACCCCGCGTGGCAGTGGTTTGTCACAGCGTTTGCACAGGGTGGCACCGAGGGATGCCAGGAAGACACAGGACCTGGAGGTTTCCGATTGCTCTGTTATTTCCTCACTGTGGAAGGAACTGCAGCAGCTTCATGATGAGGTTGTCTTCCTTTCAGAGCTGGCTAGGAGTGAAGCCCGAGTGGTTGTGAGCATTGGGGAGATGAAGGGACTCCCTGATCCTGAAGCTTTTCTGCAGCCAGAGGTTGGCCCCGAGGGCCCAGCAATCACCTACAGCTACCGTGTGACCTACGAGTTTGCGGAGGGAGAGGAGCTCAAGGATGGGGACAGCCCCGAGGTTGGTGCTTTATTGTGCTTCTGGGAACAACCAGCATGGCAGGTCACAACAGGAGGAACTGCATCTCCAGGCTGTGGGGTGATGGACCTGGCATGGGCAGCAGCAGTGCTGAGGACAGAATTCCCATATGGCTGTATCCAGCAGGACAAGCCCCAGCTGTCCATGTTCCACATCCCTCTTAGGGAGCACAGAGCTCTGCACCTCCTCCTGCTGACTGTGGTAGACCCTTTCCCTGGCACTGATGTCCCTTCTTCACATGAGGGTGGGCTGGGGAATAGGATTTTGGAGGCAGCTCTACCCCAGAAACACAACCAGACATGCCCTTCCAAGAGATTCCTCTCTTTTCCAGGGAACAAAAATCCACCAGAGTCCCATGGTGGCCACTCTGGATGTGAACAGCTCTGTTCAGGACACAGGAGAAACAAGCAACCATCAGGAACCTGCAGCCACAGAGGAGCCCGAAGTCCCCTCTGGTAATGAGGAATTATAGATCCATCTCTCAGGTTTATAGCTCTTCCTGGGATGTGGTGGCATCAGGATGTCCCTCACAGTGACAGTTGAGACTGATGGATAATAACCTGGCACCAGCAGTGTCCTGGGGGTCCTTCTGTCCTGGAGAAAGAGAGGTCTCTTCTGAATTCTTTGTGTCTCTACACAGCAAAGGTGTTTGCCACCCCTGCAAAGCCCTGGGAAGACACCTTCAACTGGAGCTACATGAAGGAACACATTGCCAAGGACTTGCTGGGGCTGCAGTCCTACTTGGAGGCTGGAACGATTGTCTCTGTCGTGGAGGAGAAGGTGAGGGTGAGGCAGAGCTGGATAAAGGCAGAAGAGCTGCTGGGAGGCCCAGGAGCGTCATCATGTTCCCTTTGGGAGGCAGACTGAGATGGCAGTGACCCTGGGCCTCCTCTCTCTGGGCAGGTGCTCACTTGGCCTGTGTATGCTGATCCAGAAGAAAATGCTGTCACAAACAGGAAGGAAGGACAGGAGCTGAAGAAGAATGGTGCCAAGGTAGGGTGCTAGGAGAAAAAAATGACCAAATTAAACCTGAGTTGCAAAAGTGATGGGAGAACAAGGACCCTTCTCCTGGATCTGTTTGATGGGCAGAGTTGCCCCTCCATCCCAGTTCTCACCCAAGTCCCCCCTTTCTAAGAGGGAACACACACCTTGGCCTGGATGCAGTGGTGGGTAAGGGGCTGGGTTGGGGTTGCTTCTCTGATAAAGGGACCCCAACCCTCTGCTGAGGCCTGTCCCTGTGTCCAAGGTCAAGCAGAAAAAGAAGCAGCAGCAGCCACAGCTATGTGGATTCCGCAGTGACCCTCCCATTTGGAGCACCCTGGGTGCCACGAGGGTGACCTTGGACACCCTGCTGGACACCGAGAACGTGGTGGCAACTGTGTGTGATTTTGGGATCCTGATCCCTGAGAAGCCACCAGAACCAGTTCTGGAGGAGAAGGTAAGGAGCATGTCCCAGGGCAGGGCAGCAGGCTGGGGTTCAGCAAATGCCTTCACTGGCCTGGGCATCCATCCATCCATCCATCCATCCATCCATCCATCCATCCATCCATCCATCCTCACAGTTCTCCTCTCCCCACAATGGGACTGAAATAGCTCTGTCTAACCACCATCCATCACTGCTGGTGTGGTTATTGAAAGCCAGTATTAGCAAGCAGTGCTGCTACTTTTTCTGGGCCTAGGAAAATAGATGAGTTTATTTTTCCATTTGAGAATGTGAAAGCAGCCATGAGGCTCTCTCAGCATGGCAGCACATCCTAGCTGTACCAACACTTTCTATTTCCTGGATTCTCTTCTCAGAGCAGCCACTCTGCTGTGCTGCTGCTCCCCCTCACCTCCTTCCTCTGCCCCTGAAGTCCTGGTGGCAGCACCCAGATGGTGACAGCTGTGACAAGACTGAATGAGAACGGTGATTTTCAACACAACCTCACTGTGGAAACATCTCTTTCCACAGGAGGTGAAAAAAGGCAAAGGCAAGAGCAAAAAAGCCAAAGCAGAGAAAGGAGGTAGGTCAGGCCAGCCAGAAAACCGAGGTGCCTCCCAACGGTGACAGAGGCTGGAGCTGGCGGGGCAGAGGGTGGTGTGTGTGTGTGTGTGAGAGCAAACAGGAGCAGGGCTCGGCCACCCTGCCAGCTCCAGGAGCAGGGACTTACTCACATCCTGAGCCTCGGGCTGTGAATACAGACAATTGTCTGCGGGGCTCTCAGGACAGACACAGCCAGGATTCTTTATGAGTCGGTGTCTGCACAAGCACTGAGGGGTGGGCTGCTGGCTGCCCTGGGAGACACTCACCTACAGCACCCTGTGCCAGGGGAGAAGCAAATTTTTGGGTGAGAAAACTGCTGCCAAATGTGTCGGCTGCCAAATGTGGGCGGTGGCGTGGGCGGGCAGCTGGGGGAGGGCTGCCTGGGATGCATAATGAGCTCCTCATCCATTGCCAACTCGCATCTCAAGGATTATTCTCCTCTCTGGTTTGGAGATGAGATGCACAGAGAACCCCAGGTGCCCCAGCCGGCCCACGGCAGGGCTGGGAAGAGATCCCAGTCTGCTGCCACCCACGAGGAGACCACTCCAACCCCGCCGGGTGTGTCCCTTGCCTCCCCAGTGCGGAGCTCAAAGCTGCTCAGCCAGCAGTGTTGCTTAATCTGCCAGACAAACCTCACCCTGCCTCTTGCAGGTTATTTTTCCAGCAATCTTGTTTTTGACTGCAAAAATAGCAGTGCAAGCACATCGGAAAGGTAATGCAGGAGCAGGAGGAAGTGGGAGAGGGAAGGAGTGGCCAGGCAACGCTGAAAAGCTGCTCGTGGGTCCAGGGGGGCATGGAGAGGGCCAGGTCTCCCAGCACTGCTCGGAGATACCACTGCTTGGAGCCTTGTTTCCCTGCTCTGGCATCAGATTTAAGAATGCAATTATCCCCCTTTCCCAAAAACTTTCCTGTGCCACATTACCCACGGTGAGGTCCCCATCTTTGGGGAGGCTCTCAGAGCTCTGCAGTTCTGAGCTGTGTCTGCATTCAAGAAAGCCTCCCCCAGTGGCCTCCCCCAGTGACCTGAAAAGAAGAAAACTCCTTGAATTACTGTCCCACACAAGAAGATGTGTATTTGCAATCTGTGCTCAGCCTGTTGCTGAAGCAGGCAGCTGCTGTCAAACAGCTCAAATTCAGCAGTGGTTGTTTCTTCCTTCCTTTCCACCCTGATGTGTGGTCAGTGCATGCAAGAGGTTTCCCTTCAGCTTGAACTAGGGTGAAGATGCTGTTGTGTGCACAGAAGCACTGCTGCTGCTGCAGGAACTCAGAGCAATTAGAAATTCATGATTAATTTGGTGTCCCCATGAGCCTGTGCAGGTGGGGGTTGGCTTGGCTGCACCGTGAGGCCACTGAATGCATATTTCAAAGCGTGAGTGTAAATTTCACAGCACCTAAAAATGAGCTGTCCCCACAGCTCACTACACAGAGTGTCCCATGGCTGTGACTCACAAGAGCACCCCAGCTGTGGCTTGGGGAGCGCAGTGTCTGCACATCCTGCCTGCCCCGTGAGTCGCCAGGTGCACTGGGGCTGTTTGACACTCGCTGGTCACCTGGGGACCTCCTCAGAGCTGTGACAGTGGCCATGCCCTGGGGGACAGAGGATGGCTCCCAGCCTTGTGTCCAGCAAGGCTGTGCAGGGACCGGCACTCTCACAGCCGGGAGCTGAGGCTGATTTGCATCCCTCAGTCAGCAAATGCACACAAATAATAAGTCCTCTCAGAGGAATTGGGATCTCTTCCAGACGGCTCAAAGAGGAAAGGCAGAGGGCTTTGTCACAAGCAAACCATTTGCCCAGACATTGAAGGATGTCTTCAGAAGTAGACTCACGTAGATCTCATTTTACCCCACACTTGATTTTCCAGCATCCTTGAAATAATTTGTTTCTGCATCTTTCTTTTTTCCTAGAGCATTTTCACAACAAAAAGCAAGATTGCACCTAGGTTCACTGCCAGCCTAAATATGCTCCTTGGGTTTCTTACCCAATGTCATATTCAAATAGATTTCCCTCAAGGCCCAGCAGTCAGTGCTGACACTGTGGGCAGTCCCCCTGCACACTGCTGCTTTTAGGATGATTTACTTGCTCAAGACACTGACAAATTTACTTCTTTCCCCAGAAAAAGATAAAAACAAAGACCCTGCTGAAGTGGAGGAAGTTCAGGAGCCCCAGCTGGTGCCGCTGACAGTTGAATTCCAGGTGCATCTGCTTCGGTGGCCCTTGGCAGACCGCAGGGCCACAACTCCCCTCTCCCAGAGCAAGGAGAACGTGGCCATGGCAGAGGAGAAGTGATGTGTCCGTAGCAGAAGCGTGAGTGGGAAATAAACCGCACGGGAACGCTGCGTGGAGCCTGATTTAGCCGAATCGCCCGAGCTGGGAGATGTCCCGGGTCTCCCGGTGGTCTGGGGCTGGTGCTGAGCTTCGGCAGGAGCTGGAGCGGGCAGGGGCTGTAGGGTGGATGTGCCATGCCCAGGACACGCTGCTCCGGTGCCGCTGCCATCCTCCTCCCGCGGGCGGGGCCGGGAGCCGCGGGGCGGGCCGGGGGCGGTGGCGGCAGCTCCCGGTAAATCGGGAGGAGGCTCCTCCGCAGAGAGGAGCGGTTTTGTTGTGCGAGGTCACCGTGGAGCGGCGGCTCCAGCCCGGTCTGCGCGCCCCGGCGGGGCTGGGGGCTCCGGACCGTGCTCACCGGCAGCACCGCGTCCTGCTGAGAGCCGAGGGGAAACACCGAGACGAGTCCCCGTCCCGCGTGGGAGGGAGGGAGCGGCTCGTCTTCATCTGCCCGCCCGGGACTGGTCCTGCGCCGGAGGCTGCCATGTATCCCAGGATTAAAAACCTCGTGCTTTACACCTTCTCAATCACGCTGCTGGCCTGGGTGTTCTACATGAAGAAAGAGGCAAAGTTGGCAGAATCGTCAGCAGAGCAGAAAGTGGATGTGGCAGATCGCAGAGTGCAGTCTTCGGTTCTGGACAGCGCTGAGCACAGCAAGTGTTCGCCGAACTTGACCTTCGCCAATTCCTCTCTCGCCCTGCCGGAGCCTCACCGTGTGTTCTTAACCTACAAGCACTGCAGGAACTTCTCTGTCCTGCTGAGGCCTTCCAGGTGTAGCGAAGAGATGTTCCTCCTGCTGGCCATCAAGTCTTCCCCCATCAACGTGGACCGGCGGGTGGCCATCAGGAACACCTGGGGCAAGGAGGTGACCATCGGGGGCAGGCGCATCAGGCTGGTGTTCCTCTTGGGGCGCTCCGAGGCCAAAATCCAGGTGCAACCCCTGCACCAGCTGCTGGCTTACGAGAGCCAGGAGTTTGATGACATCTTGCAGTGGGATTTTGTTGATAACTTCTTCAACCTGACCCTCAAGGAGCTGCATTTCCTCCGCTGGTTCACGGAGGAATGCCTGCACGCCAGGTTCGTGCTGAAGGGCGACGATGATGTGTTTGTCAACACTTACAACATCGTTGAGTTCCTCCAGGAGCTGGACCCTGAACAGGATCTCTTTGTTGGGGATGTGATTGCAAATGCCCGGCCCATCAGGAACACCAAGGTCAAATACTTTATTCCAGAGGCCATGTATGGAGCCACTTTCTATCCTCTCTACGCAGGAGGAGGGGGCTATGTGATGTCTAGGCAGACAGTGCGTCGCCTCCAGAGCACCGCAGAGAGCACAGAGCTCTTCCCCATAGATGATGTGTTTGTGGGAATGTGTCTGGCAAAGATGTCAGTGACCCCAGAAAACCACGCTGGCTTTAAGACTTTTGGGATCCAGAGGCCTTTCAATCCTTTTGATCCATGCTTGTACAAAGAGCTGATGGTTGTGCACAGACTGAACCCAACGGAGATGTGGATCATGTGGACGCTGGTGAAGGATGACAGCATTAGATGTGCAGTGTCGGTGACACACAGCTACAGGAGGGGCTGGAAAAGGAGCTACTGATGAGCCCAGCAGGACTGTGGCTGGTGACAGGGTACTTAAACTAAAAATCAGGTCATGGTAGAAAAGTGTCCGTTACTAACAGATTGCACTGGAGCCGTCGTAGTTTGGTTTGCAGTGAGTCATTTTCTGTCGGGGATTACTTGAAGCAGTTGAATTGTCACAGGGTGGGGATGTGGCTGGTGGCTGCATGACACACAGCACAGGGGACTCGGCTCCTCCCAGCCAGACTGCAGCCAGGGGAAGTTACAAGTGCCACCTGCACTGGTGTCTGACCACTGGCCGAAGTCAGTCTCATGTGGGGCAGCCAGTGGTGACTAACAAGTGGCAGAGCATTAGAAATTTACTTGAAGGGGTGGAAGAAAGGCCAATATGTCCTGCTGGGTCTGCTGTCCCAGGGCAGCAACCCCACAATTACTACCAGACAGCAGGAGAAAGGAGTGGAGTGGGGGGAAAAAAGCTTCAGAAATATATGGCCTTAAAACAGCAATGATGGTGATCTGAGGGACTGGGCTGTGCCTCAAGCCCTTTGGCTTTTACAGAAGCTCATTACTGGTTTACATGCACTGGAAACTTTTGCACAAACACTTTCTGATCTGGTTTGAGAGGAGCAATATGTCTTGAATTATCATGGTGGTAGGAAGAGAGGCTGTAGCTTCCCATGTTGTGTGGGAGGTGCTTGGGTTTTCGTTGTTGTTGTAATGTTGCATATAAATAAAATAGTTTTGAAAAGTATTCTCATGGGAATATTCTTAGGTCTCCTGAAAGCTAAGAGTCCTAAAAGCCAAGAAAGGCTGAGATCTGGTGCTGGGCATTTGCATTAAAGAGGATAATGTTATGTGGAAATGGATATTTGTCACTTCCTTTTCTGTGAGCAGCTGCTATTCTCTGCCTTGTCTGGGCAAAATGCATTGACACAAAAGTGATTAATCTGAACGTGCTGGAGTTGCTAATTTGAGAAAAGATCAAATACAGAACCAAGCTTTTGTAGTACTTTCATGAAGCTTATCAGTGTCAGGGTGTTCTGCTGCTAGAGCAGAAGCTGCTGTGGGTGAGCAGGAAGCAGCGTGGAAGCCTTAGGAAAAAAAGAGCAAATGAGTGAAGAGGAAGTGTGTGATTAGAGAAACCAGAGTCCTTTGTGCTGTGCTGTTGTAATTGCTGTCTCTAGTGCCAGCTGCCCAGCATCCATCCCCCACCATATGGGAGCTGGAGCTTTCAGAGGTGCCTGGGAAGTGCTGCCAGGAGGGTCTTGCTGGTTCTACAGATAGGGACACGCTGAGAGCAGAGGTGTGGGAGCTCTCGGGGCTGCACAGGTTGAGGGACTTCTGGCAGGATGTGCTCCCTTGGCCCTCTGGAGCACCCGGGGTAGCTCTGGCTGAGCCCCAGGGCTGACCCAGGCTCTTGGGGCAGAAGGTGCCACCTCACATGAGCTGTTTCTGTGCAAGGTGTGAGCAGGGGTTTGTCTCAAAGAATTGGTGGATGTCCATCCTCAGTGGGGTCTTGTGCAAGCTGCTGCTGTGTCTTCCAGCTGCAGCCCCAACAGGAATTAATTACCTGTACCTGAGAAATTTCCTGTGTGTAGTTTCAGATGTGTTGGCTTTGTAAACAAGGCTGTCAGCAGCAAACCCCAGGTTCTGGGCACAATTCTCTGGGCACTGCTGCTTGTCCTGGAGGGGAGACTGGACAGAGCGGGCACTGCAGTACCCTGTGAGCTGCTGTGCCAGCATTTTTGTGATCCACTCAATGATTCCCAATGCAAACTCAGGAGCACAGAGCATGATGTCATGTCTGTTGTGGGCTTAGGTGTATGGGCTAATCCCCAACTGGCAGCTCTCACTTCCTAACAAAGGTGAGGGACTCCCTTCTGCCCCGTTTTGGAGGTGATGAGGAGCCATTCATGCTCCTCACCCCCACTTTGACTTGACTGGACTGACTGGTTGGTTCCAATCAAGGAAGGCTGGATGTGTGTAGGAAGAGCTCTTGGGAGGAAAGCACAGGATGTGCAGTGAAAGGAGAAGTGGGGTCACAGTAGGGCTGGGAGGAGGCCCTGAAAAGGGAAGAGGGAGCTTTGCAGGCTCCTGGCAGTGCCATGCAAACATCTGAGTAGAGTTATTGTGGCATCCTGAAAGGTACACAACTTGTTTGTGCTCTCAGGTCAGGGGCTTGGCAGATATTCTTCAACTGCACAAGGTACCAAATGAGAGCAGTTGTGGTTAGAGGTTGACCTGAGGCTGCATTTGGCTCCTGAGGGCTTGGCTGTGCCACCACTCAAGTAACCCTCTCATCATAGTGGTTTTTTCCCTAATGCTGCAGCCCAAAGCTGTGTTTGGCACAGCAGACACAGGCAGCTCCCTGCAAGCTGAATTCCAGACTGCGCCATCCTCCTTGGATACAGCAGCACCCAGTGAGGAGCATGGAATGATGGTTTGCTAATTATTTTTTTACTACTTAATCCAGAAATGAATGGTGCTGTGCACCTGAGACTGCATTTGTTCCAAAGGCAGCCAAAATGAGACACAATTTATGCTGCAGGTAAGAAAATTCCTGGTCAGGCACGACCCAATTTAGTGACAGCAACTTTGACACAGATGCAGTGCATTAGATGTTAATTTGTTGTGAAAAACCTTTTAATAATGTGTTTTCTTACACAACCTGACAGATGGGGATTAACTGCTTCCAGTCATCAGTGATAAAGTTCTAGTGGATGCTGTTCTACAAAGCAAATTTCACACCAGCTGTCAAGTTAGAAAATGAATGCAGTGAAAGACACCTGTGGTTTTGAAATGTGCAGTGAAACAGTAGGCTTGCAAAAGAAATAATTAAGATGACTTCCTGAAACTTGCACTGGAAAGCATTCAAATATGTAAAACTGTCTTTTGCTCACTGCTTTGTAAAACTGTACACAGCAGCTGCCAAAACAATTTCATTTATAACCACAGTATCTTTAAAATCAAACCTCCCCTTTGCTTCCTGGGGAACCTCCCCCAGAGGTGACTGTGGGTGAAGTTGCTGTGCTGAACAAAACTGCACCAAGAGCCTGGGTGACTCCATGGGAAAGTTCTCAGCTCTAAAGCAAACATTTCTCTTGACTGCAGCTCAGTGTAATTTGGTGCAGCTGCCAACTCAGAGGTTAAAAACTTTTACGTTCAAATAGAAAGCAAGGCTTAATCTCTTCCCCAAATGGACACATTAAGAGCTGTTTTTGCACAGTTTAATAAAGGCATCTCCTCACAGACATCATTTACCTCACCGGTTAAAAACAAGGATTTTTAAATACACTTCTTTGGCTGATCCCTGATGAGCTCCCACAAACACACCAAAGGAGCAGCAGGACCCTTCCAGCAGAGACACAATTAACACCAGGCCATCCCTGATAACAGTCTCCACATTTGCATAGATAAACATTTAAATAAAGAAATCCAAAAGTATTACAAACAAGGTAAGGTACAAACAAAAGTGAGGCCTTCCAAATACTTGATTTGTAAAGCAATCATTTTTGGGGGTGGGGGGAGGGGAAATGGAATCACAGGCTTATTTCAGCAGTTTTACACTATCCCACATTGAAAAGTTTGGGACTCTTCAATTGTGATTGACCCTCAGACTTCAGTTCAGTTCAGTCCTCCCGAAGGTAAGCGTCATCAGCTGGATCTGCATTTCCTAGAACACCCTGTGGCAACGAGTCCTCTCCTTGGGCTTTTATGAGCTCCTCTGTCTGAGCTTCAGCCAGTTTGGTCTCTGCTTTCTGGGACAGCAGCCGCACCTCCTGCACCTGGGACTTCACCAGCTGGATGTGGCTGCGCGCTGTCACCGAGGCCTGGTCTGCACCTGGAGGCAGTGATGGACACACTGGGTTAGAGGAGCACTGGGCAAACCTTCAGCTAAGGAAATGGCTGGGATTATCATCTGATTTGCTGGGTTTTCATAGCTCTTGGGCTGTATTAATTTTCAATGCATTTACTGTTCATTTACCCCAAACCATTTGTCTGCTTTGAGATTTCACCGCTCCCTTGAATTCCCCCACCCCAGTGGGATACAGCTGGAGTTGGATAGGAGTGATCACCTTGTGCCAGTGGGTTTGAGAACTAAGACTTTCAGTTATTGTCCCATCCTGGCATCTACAGCAGTGGGAATACCTGTGACACTGCTGAACTCCCATTCTCCTCCTATGCTCCAACAGATTCTGAGTTTTTTCCAGGCACTTACACAGTTAGGGTGTCTTTGTATATTCACTACTTTCCCTCCCTTCTCCACTCCAGTAACTTTGCCCATTTACCATAAACCAGCCCATTACTCAGCCTCAGAGCTATAAAATCTCTCCACGGACAGAAACCCAAAAATAATATATTTTCTTTTTTAATATAACCTGCTGGACCCCCAGGCAGCCTTAATTCTGTGGCTCCCAGGACCGTGTTTGAGCCCTGCATTTAAAAATTACTGAACTCTACCCTCAAACATTTTTGGCTGTGGTTGGTCTTGACCTAAACCACATGGGAAGTTTCCAGGCCTAGTTCTCAGAATGCACCTACAGACTTGTAGCCAAAAAAGGAATGTAAGTTCTCAGCACCTCTAAAAACCAGGCACCAGCTATCAATTGTGATGCTAACTGAATGCACACTGTGTGTCTAAACTGTGTTAAGAAAGGGAAAAGGGGCAGAGGCTCAGTGTTGCTGCTCATGCTCACCTGACTGATATGCAGCCTCTGCTGCCATCTCTGATAGCTGCAGTGCTGTCATCCAGCTGGATTCCAGCTTGAGGTATTCCTGCTGCTTGGCGGTCATCTAGGAGCAGGACAAAGAATTAACAAGGTGTAGTAGATCCAAGAGCTCTCCTGAGCTGTGGAGAACGGTGTGAGCAGGGCTTGAGAGGCAGATGGTGAGGGAGGTTTGTTTGCTTACATCCACTCTGGCTCCTATGACCACCTGCCAGACTGCATCCACCTCTTCCGAGTTCATTTTCCCAAGAAGATTGGAGTATTGCTTGTAGAGAGACACCAGGGTGTAAACTGCCTGTAAAGGAATCATTTTGCACAATTACCATGACAGCCTGCACAGTTCTGGCATTGTCTCACTGTTACCTGGTGCTAATTAGCAAAATTACTCTTCATACTTAATGTACTGACAAGGGTGTAAACTGGAATGCAAATACTATACTCAAATTGGCACTTTATTTGTAAAATTAAAACTGTGTCTTGTTGTTTCAGACTTCGGTATGGCTCACTCCATTCTTCTGATGGAACTCAGTTCATGGCCTTAGAAAGGCAGAGAAGGGGAATAAAATACCCAAGAACAGAGAACTCAATACACAGGTAATATAAATAACTTATTAATTTCTTCAGCTTCAGTTCTCAGTTTCGGGATCATTTTGCCTTAAGTAAAAAGAGAGACTTCTTACAAGACAAGACAAAGGAACAGATTCACACTGACAGAGAGCAGGGTTAGATGAGATGTTAGGGAAAAATTCTTGACTGTCAGAGTGGTGAGGCCTTGGCACTCTTGGTTGACCAGAGAAGCTGTGGATTCCCCATCCCTGAAATTGCTCAAGGCCAGGTTGGATAGGGCTTGGAGCAACCTGGGATAGTGGAAGGTGCCCCTGCTCATGGAACTGGATGAGCTTTAAGTTCCATCCAACACAAACCGTTCTGGGATTGTCCAATTTTAACCCCAAAGCAACAGTTTAACAAAGCTAAAAGTAACTTCCTCATTTGGTGCAGAACAGTGACCTCACAGCTCCCCACTCCTCACATCTCCAACCCCACACCTCTACTCTTAAATTAATTTAGCAAAAGCCCATTTTGAGCATGGTTTAAGAGCTATAGTTAGTGCCAGAGCAGCACTGGTTCATGGCAGAGCGTGCTCCCTGAGCTCACCTTGGTGTACTCGGTGAGCGCGTCGATCAGCGCGTAGGTGGTCTGGGAGAGCAGCGTGGCCGTGCTGTCTGTCACCAGGGACACAGCTCTTCTGATCAGGGCATCGTTGCTGAGGGACCCCGAGCTCTGCTGCTGCAACACAAGACACCCGTGTGACCTCCCCATCGCCCTCCCTACAGACATAGTCAAACACAAAGGTTTGTGTTTGACACAAAAGCCTCCCTGCGAGGCTGCACAGCCAGGTTCTCCCAGAGGATGCAATCCCAGGGGGAGAAACGGGGAAAAAAGGTGGGTTTGGGTGTTAAACCAACAAGGAGGGGGTGCTGAGGTACCTCCACCACGGGGACAGCACACAGAGCCACCCCAAACCCCACGGCCTGGCGCCACCGTCCACTGGCCAGCCCTCGCTGCCGGACACTGGCCAGGAGTGGGAAGCTGCGTCTGGAAAGGCAAGAGGCAAAGTTTAGCACCAGGAATATCCCCTGTGCGGGGTGGGAAACAGGGGTCAAAGGGGAGGAGGACACCCAGAAGCTGCTGGAGGTGAACTTGTCTCTACCAAGCTTCTGTGATGCAGTGACAGCGGATGAGTAAGTTTGTTTCAAATTTTGTATTACTGTTTAGTTTCAAGTGCGAGAAAAGACAAGCACAGCAACTAGTACATTATTAGTACTTTCAGAGAGAAAATGTAGGTTATCTTGTACCTGCACACTGAAAAATAGGTTAAAAAACATGCTTAAGAGTGGCGTGTGAGAAATGTGAGTTTTGTTACAATCCAGCGACATTTGGGTCTCTGTGGCCGGTTTTATTTACAACTTATGCTGTACAAACGCCCTGGGCTCAGGATCTACCACAAAAACACTCAAGCAGAAAAACAAGCACAGAGCAATGAGAATTTCTGTTATACAGCAATTTAATGAAAACAACCGGTCGGGTCTCCTTGTTTTACGCCGCGTACTCTTTAACCTAGAGCCCGCGGGTGGGCAGCGCGGTGTGGGCAGCGCCGTGTGGGCAGGTTCTCCCCCCGAGCCTCTCCCCCCGGCCCGCCGGTACCTGAGCACGGAGCAGCAGCTCCGCAGCCACCGCCCGCCCGCCGCCATCTTGGCCCGCCCGGCGCGCGGGAACCCGCGTCACCGCGCCACACGGGTGACGATGGACGTGGGCGGGGCCGAGCCCGGCGCATGCGCAACCCGCCAGCACAGGCAGAGTACCTGAGCGCGGTGACCGTATATAGTGTGGGTGGGGCCGAGCAGCGCGTGCGCAGAGGGTGAGCACGTGCAGGGGCCGTGAGGGCGGGAGCGGCGCGCGGGGCCGTGAGGGCGATGGCGGGAAACTGAGGCGGGAGGGACCGAGAGGTGTCCCCAGGGGTGTCCCCAGGGGTGTCCCCGCGTCCCCTCTCCCCTTAAGGCCCTGTGGAGCACAAATGGTGTTGGGAGGCACCCCCTCTCTGTTTCTCTGAGATGCCCGACATCGCAAGGGTCAGAAATAAACAAGTTTGCACAGTTGCTGGGTATGAGAAGGGGATTGGGAAACAGGGTCCTGCCTGATTGTTGCGAAATGTGGAATGTGGAAAAATTCTCTGTAAGAATGGCTGTTCTTTGGTGTTTGATCTTTGTGGCTTTCAAGCCTAGTTGAGAAGAAGATTTAATGAAAACAGAGCAGATAGCAGGCTCTGAGTGATGTCCAGTTGTTGGAAAAACAAATCAGTTGTGGGTGGAATTGCCTTGTTAAGGTTTAGGGCTTGATGTGTTTCCATTATCTTAGATCTAGGGAAGGTTGCCAAAGCTTGGGAAGAAGGATTTGGACACCAGGAATGCAGAATTTTTAAGCCACAAGGACACCGGGCAGAACCCCCAAGGTAATGAAGAAACTAAAAATCCCAACTCAGCATCTGTGCTGAAACCAGCTCTGACTGGGTAGAAGGTAATGCTAGTGATAATCTCCACCTTCTCCAGGAAAGGTTTGCTGTGCAATTCCACACAAAATGGCCTTGGATCAATTAAATCTATTATTTTTATTTATAGCAGAAATTCCTATTCTCTCTCCTGTTCTCAGACTCAGTTACTCAGCACAAGTTACTTTACTGAGGCAGTGCTGCATCACAGGCACATCCTTAATTTCTTAAATGCTTGTTGAAAAGCCTGGCACATCTGAGAGCATCAGGTAACAACCCTGTAGCTTAAAAAACTGTAGGGAGATGGGAACCCTTGTGCTGATTTGAAATGTCTTTTTCCAGGACTTCTTAAAAAAAATTACAAGTAATTTCTCTATGTCTGCCTTCACACCCTTAATGAGGCAGAGCAGGACAAGGCAGGACTTGTTTATTGCGATGTTGGAATGGTTTTGCATCCCTGCCGTCAGGGTGGGAATCTCAGGAGAAAACTGCTGGGAGGCTTTTAAATAGTTCAGGGGACAGAAACAAACATCCGGGAGACACAAAGAATCTGCAAGAGCCACAGGGATCTGTAAAGTGCATGCACGTGGATACCTTTTAACCTTTATTGTTTTTACATAGGAAAATAAAACTGCGATGAGGCAGTAAGAGCACAAAACTCCTGCGGGTTCAGCGCAGGGGGAAGAGACCTCCATCGTGGGTGCAGAGCTATGCCGTGGGGCTGGCTGCCTCTGGGAAGCCCCAGGGAGCAGGAGCAGGAGCAGAGCCCTCATTTAAGCACCAGGAAGTAGGTGGTCCAGCCGGCGAGCAGCAGCGCCCCGAGCAGCACGGTGTAGCTGAACAGCACGAAGGCCAGCAGCTCCCTCAGCACCTTGAGGAAGTGGATGGCGAAGGAGTCCTGCATGGCTCTCCCGGCTCTCCCTTTGGGGTTGCCTGCTCTCTGCACCTTCCCAGCCTGGAAGCAGAAGGACAAGGTGAGTCTTTGCAGCAGGGAGACCACCCTGCCCTGGGGAGAAAGCGTGTGATCAGGAGGGTTGGTGACCACCTGGAAGGTTGTTAGTGACCCGTGTGGGCCTGTTTTGAGTCCTGCCGAGGTGCTGGAGGAGAGTTCAGGCTCTGATCAAAGTCGCCAGATCAGGACTGGTAAGGAAACAAATGGAAATACAGACACGGGTGCATGGGTGAGGCTGGGAGCCTTACAGAGTCCAGCTGGCTCCTGGAATCTCTCCCCTGGGACAGTGGCTGAGCGTTCAGGAAGCGTCAGGATCAGAGCGGCCGCTGATGGTGCATTACCAACAGCATGTTCTGATCAAAGTGGTCAATTCCTCCAAGGAAGCCACCATTAATATTTAATTATATAATTGCATCTAATGGACGTACTGGCACAAACTGAGCCTTTTGTTTAAGAATGACGAAAACTGAGGCTTAAATACAAGGTTGCACAGGCAAATATTTATATCTCTCGTTAAAAATAACCGTTAAATGGGAGACGTGGGGCAACATGCCTTAGAATTCATCTTCTAGCTGTATTTTGTAGTCATATATGTACACATTGCTTTAGAAGTGATTGTTCATTTGTTAGTTTAAATGAAATTTGAACTTTAGTGAAAAAGTCGCTGCCTTCTTAGATTTGAAGCTGTGAATACCCACCTAAACAATTCTATTATCTCTTCAATTTACATATTCTTTTAAATTTTGATCGCAACTGTGCTTGATCAAAAATATCCATGCTCTTGGTCAACCACATAAAGGGAGTTTAAAACCAGACTTAGGATAAAAATTAACCCAAAAGGATTATTTCTCTTCTAAACAGCATAAAGGCAGCTAAACTAAACTGAATTCCCGTCCTGCCGCTTAGAATGTTTTTTTAAGAGCTCGTGTGATAAAGAATTCACTTTTTGGTGTTGTTAAAAGAGTTCAGTCATTCCATTCTAAGCTCAGGCACATGTACACAGTACAGGAATTACAGCATTTTTAAACCAGCTATGGTTTCCCTGTTGTTCATAGCGTTACAGTTTTCTGTCCATAGGCTGTGCGAGATTTCTGGTTATCTACAAAGACACTGATAAAGAAATAAACTGCTTACCCAGGCAGATGATGGGCTCTACTTTGTCAAGTTCGTGTTTCTCCCTAGTTTTGTTCTGCAGCTGTCCCTTGAGTTTCTGTCTTGCAGGGGGTTGGTGCTGTAGGCTGATCCTGCTGTGATCCAGGAGCAGAGGGTGTGTGTGCAGCCCACACGAGGACTGAGCTCTAGGTGTGGTCAGCACCGGTTATGATCCGACAGCGCCGTGGTGCTCGGAGCAGCCAAACACTCCCCTTCCCCTGGGGGCTTTTGGCAACAGCATTTCCAGAGCTCCAGTGCCAGGGCTTAGAGTCACCAGATCAAAACCTGCATTTGCTGAGATGTGGGGGTTTGCCTCTAAGAAAAGGTTGTGTCATCTTACACGTTTTATTCTGTTATCTCCAAGGGTGCAGTGCCTTTTGCTCCGTTCTCTGAGCACCCTGTGCTTTGGGAGCCACGTGGGGAGGAGGATGCTCACACACAGCTGGGGCTCATCCCCAGGGTGGGACTGTGCAGGCTGAGTTAGGATCTTTTACCAGAAGTCAGCAAGGGCTGAAGGCAGCTTAATCCCTGCACTGTCCCCAGGTCACTGCTGTAGTGTCACCCTTGCCCTCCATCCCAAGGAGTCATCCTGATCTTTTGGAGCACAAGTGCTGCAGCTCCTTTGCAAGGAGGGGAGGAGGGAGCCAGGCTCTGTGTTTATTTTTTAGCAAAACTGCTTTATGATAATGTTGTATGAAAAGTGAAAGCCTTTTCGGGCAGAGGTTGGGTAATGTTTTCCTTTTTTTTTGTAGTAATGCAGACAGCAGAAAGAAGGAAGATTATGTACTGCAAATCAAATCTCTTACCTACAAAGATATTATGATGTAGAAAATGGTCCCTTAATTTAATTAGGTTCTCTTGTTATCGAATTATTACCCGCATGGTCAGCAGAGCCTTGGACAAGCAGAACATAATCAGCTGCTCAGGAAGCCTGCTAAATAGTAATTGCTCCTCTAGGGAATGGATCAACGTCAGGATGGCTTTATTTTGTTGAGTAGTTCCAGGAAGAGGCTTTATCTAGGTGGAGTGGCTACATGGTTCTAGCTCAGTGCTGGTGCAGGCTGCAGTCTGCAAAAAAATAGGCAGCAGTGTTGGTGATAAACTAAGAGTTTACCTACTGTCTGGTGTAAACTCTTATAAAAAAAAATTTACCTGTAGTGTTACTGACTTAGTGGCCAGGGGAAAGGTGAGCCAGCCTGGGCAGCTTTGTGTGCTTCCCTTTATTCACCTCTGCTGTAGCTTTTACACAGAAGGACCTTAGCTCATGAACCAGCCTGATCAGTATTTCCTTGGGATTCGTTCAATTGTTAAGTCTTGGAAAAAAAAAGAAAAATCCAGAAATTGTGATACTACAAAGACCCTCAAGGCCAACCCAAGGACACTCTAAGGAATGCACTGAGTCAGTTTCTTGTTCTTCTCTGCACAGTAACATGTAATTATTGATCCAAACCTAATTCAATTTTATTTTTAAATACTCTGAAATTAGCTATTTGCAGAGCAAGGCAATCCATGTTTGCTCTCTATGCATCATTGAAGTTGCAGCATATTTTATATTTTAAAACTGTCTACAAGTTGCCTCCCTATCTGAAGTAGGGAACTGAAATTGTACTTTTCTTTAAAAGTCAAGAAATCCCACAAATATTTCTGATGTTGTGTGTGAAGTGGCAGAACAGAATGAAATTTTGCATAAGCCCTAATTAAAAACCACCCAGATGTTAGAAAAATAGGTTCAACTTAAGTAATTCAGTTATTCACTTATCGTGGACCAAGGAGACAAGGATACAGCTACCACAGTGCAGGGTTTTGTTTTATTTTTGTATTCCAGACAGACTGTAAACACTTCCAAAATAAGATTTAATACATATTTATTTTATTCTAATAAGCCAACTGGAGTTAAACAGACAGAGGGGCTCCGTGGAGGGTCTGACTTGGCAGAAGTCAGAAAATAAAACAACCTACCAAAGCCCACAGTCACAACCGTGACAACTTGGAAAAATGGAGGGATTTATTGGGACATATTACACATGATAACTAAAGCAGAAGTGTTTGCTAAGAGAGTGATTGAGTGGAGTGGGCTTTTTTTTTTTGTTGTCTTTATTTAAGAATGGACTGCAGTGTGTAAGAGTCCCCAGAGGTGCTGTTAAGGCCTGTGAAGACACTGACAGTGCCCAGCAGCAGCACAGGCACCACCAAGGACCCTGCTCTGCCTTCCTAGCCTCTGGAGCCAGCAGCTGCCCCTTGCACACCAAGGGCCCAGGCACCAAGCCCATGGAAAATTCCATTTTATAAGTTTGAGCTCTACAGCAGCTTGTGACAGCAAGTACCACAGTTTATAACCTGAACAGGGGGGGTGAAAAAAGTGTCTGTTTTAAACCCACTGTTTACTGCTCTTGCTATTTTTGGCCTGAGTCCCACACAGGGAGTGTTTGTGTGTCTTCAACCATAAGCTCAGGACACACTGATGTAATTCATACTCTGGAGGAGCTTTCCAGAGTCAGGTGGGTGTACCTAGGACAAACAAGTCCCCTCACAGCAATCCCTTCAGGGAACAAGTGAAGTAAAATGCTCAAGGATGACAGGTGTAGCTGTGTACAGATCTCTGACTAACAAATCCCATGCATCCATGGAATGTATTAGGCACCAGAGAGAGACAAACAATCTGGGAATACTGGTATGAAGTCAGGAATAGAAAACATCCTGCCTCCTCAGCACCTTAGGAGGGTAAAAAGCAGTAATCACATCTCCCACCAAAGCTAAACTGAAAGAAAAAAGCAGCCATTTGCCAAAGAGAAGAACCAGGGCCCATTCCCACTCCCCCAGCACTTGGCTACCAGGTCAGACCACAAGCAGAGGTCTCTCTCTTTCCCACTGTTTATCATTAGTGCCTTCCAACCCTGCTTGTCTACTTGGGAGTTCCACAGACAGCTGGAACACAAGTGCAGAAGGGATGAGGGTAACTGGATCACAGGCTGCTCTCGGGAGAGCTTCCCTCACTGCCATGTTTCTCCGACAGAGCAGCCGTGCCAGACCAGCAGCTGACGTGCCTGTGTCACACAGGGCCTCTCACATGTACTGTCTCACCACACACCCTAGAACGGGGCAGGCTCCAGTTTTTCCATCAAGGATTTGATCCAGGTTGTTCCATTGATCAGTTTTGTAGTGGCAATGACGTACTCTGTGCCTCCATCCTCCATCTGGGACAGGAATCTCAGCGCGGCGATTTCTGCGTACGTGACTCCTCCCAGGAAGAACACCAGCGTGACTCTGTTCTCACCCTGCTGACCTGTGGGTTCACACAGAGCTCCAGGTTGGCTTGGTTTGATTTTTACAGCTCCCCCGCATCAACTGTCAGTCAAACTCAAATTACCTGATTTAGAGGAGAATCTTACTGTGTGGAATAGCAGGCTGGGGCACAGAAATCCACACTGTGCTTCCAGCTCTGGAGTCACTACAGGATGTGCTTCTGTTTGCCCAGATTTAATGTGCAGAGAGTGATGCTGACCCTCTTTCACATAACATTACATATTAAAATCAGAGTGTAAGTTTAGGGTTGATTTTAGTAATCTAATGAGAAATTGAACAATTTGTCAAAGGAGGGTTAGGTTGATCTAACACTGCTGTGGAACAGGGAGATAGAGGCCTAGACTCTGCCCGCCCTGTTCAATTCACCTCACTCCACCCTCAGAGAGCCACATTTCCCTGTAAACCACAGGAAAACAAAGCCAAACTTACGCTTTTTCTGAAGGCCTGTAGGTAGCTGCTGCCTCTCCTCAAAATGGGGTCCTGGCAGCATCTTTAAAACCTCCTCGATGCTGCGCCAGCCCGGCCGGGCCAGCAGCTGGGCCAGGCGCACGCTCAGCGGGGCATAGCCGCTGTACACATACGAGATGTCGTTGGGGTTCTGGGGAGACAGATAGAGGGAGGGAACAGCAGCTCAGTGCTACCTTGTGCTGCAAAACAGCCCCATGGAAATCAGTGGCATTAAAGGAGAAAGCTTTTCCTGCTGCACATAATTCTGTAGTTAATGTTTGCTGCTGAGGCACCTGTTCATTAACGTCATCCATCCACAAGCGCAGCGTTTTCCTGATTGTTGGGTAGTTATTCCTGCCGCCTGTCTGGGGCTTCAGGAGTCCAGCCTTTTCCAAGTTGTTTAAGGTCAATATATGTTCATAGCCATAAGTCTGCAATATGAAAAAATCACCTTTAATACCATGGCAGTAGCCCCTGACCAGTGGTTAAAACAGAAAAAAACCCTGAGGATTTGATGTGGATTTTCTCAGGAATTTATTAATCTGAAAGTTAGAGTCTAACCTGGAGAATCTCTCTTTTGTAATGGTCCAGAACCTTCTGCTTCAGTCCACTATTGCACACGGATTGCAAGCAAACAAGACGCAGGATCTTGATTAATGGATGTTTTTGAGCTATGCAGTCTTCAATGTAATTGTTAACCTATTCAAATAAAATACAGAAGTAGTTATTGAAAAAATTATTAAAGTGCCCTTAAGACCTGGAAAAAAAGATCTAGTTTGCCTCTATCACCCAAACAGCAAGAAAGAAGAGCTCTCCAGGCAGCATGTCAGCTCCACATTCAACAGCCAGACTTTGCCTGATGCACTGAAAAATTCTTATTAACCATCTTTGATGTTCCACTGATCCCTCAGAGCATGTGGTGCCCCAGGACACATCAAGCACCCCAGCCCTGCACCACAGGCACTGACAGGTAACTCAGAAATGCACATCACTGGACATCATCTGGATCAGATATTTCCTCTCTCAAAAAAAAACCAAATGGAAAAAAGTTTTTTGAAGATGTAAGACTCACTAATTGTCATTATCTACTTACCTTGTCTGTGTCTATTCCAGACATGAACTCTTGCTCCACGGTTAAATTATCAAAGAAATCTTCAGATGCTTTAGGAAGAGAAAGAAAATCAATACAGCTGCAACTAACAGCTTATGTTTTACATTTAACATTTCAGCAGAGGTGAACTGGATGGAGCAAAGCCAGTTTTTCCCAGGCTGGGTGATGCCCAAGTTATCTGGCATCCTGCTGGATTTAAATTATTCCTACTCACTGGTGATGTCTTTGATGAGCTCTGCGATGGAGGTGTGGTTTGCCAGCGAGCTTCTTGCCGCCTGCATGTGAGGCAGCTGGGATACAAACTGCTTAATTTCTCCAACAGTCTTGGCGTGGTGCCTTTCCTGCAGAAATCCATCACTTGGGTTAGGCCTTGCTCACATTAGTAACACCAACTACATCATTTTATCATGAAGAACTGTTTTACTGAGCTCCCTGTAGGGAATTAGAGATACACAGCCTTTGAGACAAAGGGCTCTAGATGCTTACACTGAAGTCACAGCATTACCTGTAACAGCACTTGGATCATGGGAAGAGGCAGCACATAAATACAACAGGATCATGACACTGTTATTTTTCATTATCCCAGTGCTGCAAATCACTTTATCCACATTTGTCTGACTCCAGCCATCACTGGCTACTCCTCGATTTCTGAACCAGGGAAAACTCCCTTTTTCACACAAAGAGGAATTACTTTGCTGGCTAACATGGAGCTCTAGGCTAATGCTGTCAGAGCTGGGGAATCATCTTCCCTTGGAGCTGATAGGTGCTGAGGAATTGGGCTGGCAAGGTCTGCCATTCATGGTGTTTGGTGGCAACAATGCCCCAGATTTTGAGGCAGGAAGAAGCACCATGCAGAGTTCAGCTCCAGAGGTCTGCACTGTATTTAAGCTACTTGCCTCTTGCTGCAGCTTGGAATAAAAACAGTAATAATTTGACTCATGTGAAGGATTTAAATGGGCAAGTGCAGGCAGGAGAGTCATGATGCAGCCTGCAATTTAAGAAGTCCTCTGCTGCCAATATGCTGCTGTTTCATTATCACCTATTACTGCTGACAATTTCTTAAAATTCTCTTTTTTTAACAAGCAGTATGAATAATCCATCTTTAGCACCTCCAACACAGACTGTGAATTATCTGACGACAAGAACCACCCAAGGGATGCACCACTGGACACAGGCCTCACCTCAAAGGCTGCTGAGATGATCTTTGCTTTCTTGCTCAGCACTGAGCCCACAGCATTGAAGTTCTTGTCTCGGATTTCGGCATAAAGCTCTTCTGCAGAGTTCAGCTGGAGCTTCTTGGGTTCCGTGGGGAGATCTTTCCCACCCTCACCCTGCTTCTTCGGGGCAAACTTCTCAGGAGGGAGTTTCACATAAGCTACCAAATGCAGAGAAATAACCCTTAGAAGGACTGCAACCTCATCACCAGAAATTAAGATTAGCAGGCTGTGGAAATGTGTCCCCTGAGCTGGAAACAGCTCTGAGCAGCAAAGCAAATATGAACACTCAAACCACTCAGTGGTTTTGTGTTAATTAAGGAGAGTCTTGCTGTACTCAGCCAGGGACCTACACCGACATCAGAACACGAGTGCCTGCTGCCCTGCTTTCAGAGAGGCTTGAGGCAGCCCTGCAGCCAGTCCAGCAGGAAGGATTACAGCCCATAAATGCCTCTCTGGAGTTTTCTTACCCCCTGAAGAGCAGGAGAGTGCTCTGAAAATGGCATTTGACTGTCCCTGTCCCCTCAGTGTGGCACACGATCCAGCTAGGATGGAGGCTAAAGGCACACATTAACATTTCCACTCACACGCCCCCAAGACCTTTCCCAGGGAAACCTGGGAAGCCCATTCCCTGCAGAACTCACTGTTCTGAATCCCATAGATCTCATCTATCAGCCCCTCGTACGTCAGCTGCGTGGCCAGCGGAGTCAGCAGGTCCACATTGCGATCCAGCAACAGGAGGGTATCAAAGACGGGAAATATGGAATTCTGGCTCCCAGGGAACTCGCGCTTCATCCTGATCATCATGTTGGCCACGTGCTGGAAGGAAATCACATCGGTGCATTTAACCAAACACTCCTTAAGGCAGTTCCAAGGAACAAGATGCATTTTTTCAGCCTCACCCGAGCACAGTCGCCCTTCCCAAAAATCTGCGGGATGGTTCCGTAGAGAGCCTGCAGTGTCATCAGCCCCTTTGCTGCGTGGTACAGACTGGTCTGGTCGCTCTCCAGGTAACATTCCTAAAAAACAAGAGGGATTCTGAGGAAGATGTCAACCAATGCAGCTGTTTCCACAGCAGAGTGATGTCCATGTGAACAGTTCAGAGGAGACACACAGGCTGGGGACAAACTATGGCTGTTGGCAAATATGGAACTTATTATCTGGCTGTCACTACATCAAATAATTTTTTTTATGATCAGACACTGTAATATTTTTGGACTCCAGAACAAACCCAGTTTGACGGAGTAAAAGAAAGAGATTGTTCCTTCAGTGTTTGGTGTGAAAACACACATGGAAGTTCATGCCTCAGAATCAAGCCATGCTTTCTCTGCAAGGCCTTTCCTGGCTGTGCAAGTCACTTGCAAACCCTCTGGGAGCTGCTGCACCAACACCACCATCCAGCACAAAACCACAGTGCGTTTTTCCTCAAGGACAAGAGGAGTGCTCACCTTGAAGGCAGTCTCGGACTCCATGGAGAGCAGGTCTCCATCGAAGGGGATCAGGTCCAGGCTGTACTGCTCGCGGTGGATGAAGGAGCCCAGCACACCCTGCTCCTTCAGCCACTGCTCGCAGAGGAGGCTGCGGCGTGGCACAAACAGGATGTGGAAGTCCCTCTGCGGAGAGCGGCCTCTGTCTTCCCTGGAAAAGTCACAGCAGGAGCACAGCACACTGTCACTCAGTGCACATGGGAGCAGCACAGACCACGGGCAGGGGGCACTGGATTCACACAAAACAGGAACCTTGCACTGGGTTATTACTGCCAACTCCCAGCTTTGAGTGTCTGTGTCCAGCCTTGTCTGACACCAGGGCAAGGGGACATGGTTGTCCTGCAGTTCCCAAAAAGCACAACCCAAACATGGATTGTTCTTCCTAAATAGAAGGAATGTACATCCTCACAGAGAGGAACACACCCTCTGCATCGCAGCCAAGGTGAAGCCCCCCTGCCCAGGCAGTCTCGCACTCCCACTCAAGCCCCAGCGTGGCTGTGCTGCAGTCTGGTATCTGCACATCGTTCCTCTTTCCAACACAGGTGTAACAAATCACGCGGTGATTCAGGCCACACCTGTCCCCTCCTCACGGCCACCCTGCCCCGCCCTGCCCGCAGTACCTGAGCACGTTGTCCGTGATGATGTCCATCAGCTCCAGCTTGGGCCTGACGAAAAAGATGATGTTCTTGACGTCGGCGGGGGGCAGCCGGCCCGGCTTGAGCGTGAACATCTTCTCCACCTCATGCTCCTGCGTGGAGGCACGGCGGTCACCCGAGGGCGGCACCGCAGGGACCTGGCCGCCCTTCCCCGACCGCCGCGGCGCTTACCTTGAGCAGCGAGTACTGCGCGATGAGCCCGAAGGGGCCGGTCAGGTACTCGTCCCACACGATGGCCTGCGGGAAGGGACAGCGCCGTCAGCCCGGCCGCACGCTGGGCCCCGCGCTGTCCCCGCGGCCCCGCCCGTGTCCCCTGTGTCCCCACCTTGGAGCCCGCGCACTTGTCGAGGAACTCGCGCAGCTCCCGCCGCCCCGCCTCGCGCAGCGCCGTCAGGTTCACCCGGCCCGAGCTCAGGTGCGCCGCCATGCCTGCCCGCGCACGTGACCGGGGCGGGGCCGCGCAGCCGCAGAGGGGTGCTCTGGCAGTGGGCGGGGCCGGGAGGTGACAGGGGACGCGGCCGGTCATGGCCGAGCCGGGAGCGCTGCTGTGCGCTCGGGTTCGCGGGTTCGTGGGCTGTCAGGTGTGACCGTAAGGGAAAGGGCCTCAGCCTGCAGCAAAGGAGGCTCAGGGGGACCTTCTGGCTCTGCACAACTGACAGGAGGGGCAGCCGGGGGGGCTGGGCTGTGCTCCAGGGACAGGAAATGGCCTAAAGCTGCACCAGAAGGGGTTCAGGGGGGACAGCGGGAGGAATCTGCACTGAAAGGGTGGCTAAGTGTTGGCCGCGGAGGTGGTGCAGTCATTGTCCCTGGAGATACATAAGGAGTGGATGTGGCACTCAGCAGTGCCCTGGTCGTGTAGACAAGGTGGTGTCTGGTCACAGGTGAGCTCAGAGCTCTTGTCTCTTCCAGCCTAATGGATTCTGCAGCCTCGGGGCATGTCTGTCCCCACGTGGAATCCCTCACACTCTCAATGGAAAGGTAGCCAAGAAAACACGGGTTTTTTTTCCAAAATATAACTTTATTTTATATATGCATATATACACAGACACACCACACTCACTATATAGAAGCTGAAAGAATGCAAAACAGGGCTGGCCCACCAACTGTTCCAGGTGTGCACAGCATACAGGTTTCCAAAAACCCCCAGCAGCTCCTTACCTGCGTCGTGTTTCCATGTTTCACACCAAACCACAACCCAGAGCTCACGGCACCGAGCGACATCGCAATCACAGGAGTAAATGAAAATAAAGATGAAATATTTCTCAACTCAGTCCAGTGTCAAAAAAAAAAAGCTTAAAAATCTAAATGTACAAATTCAGCCTTAAAATGGTTTAGTGCAAATATGAAAATTAACAGCATATTTTTAAGGTATTTAAATAAGCTTTAATATAACTCTAGTGCTTCATTCCTGTACATGTTTTCCCATCAACAGATCCAACAGCACAGGGGCATTTCCTGTTAAGGGCGGGACAAACCCAGAACCTGGGAAGAAACAGCATAAAGTCACTTGTTAAACCATTTATTTATCTTTCACTGAACTTTGTTAAAAAGGGACAGGGGGTATTTATTAGTGGAAGAGCAAAATATTTATGCTTGTAGGGATTCTGGAGCGGGCGGGCAGGGGGAGCGAGGGGTCGAGACCCGCTGTCCCTTGTCCTGACATTCAGCACGCACGGCTGCTGGTGGTGCAAAGGTCCGTGGTGGCACAGGGCTGTCCCCGGCCATCAGAAGGTCTCGTCGTCGTTGCAGTCGGCCGTCCAGTGCCCGAACACCTCGCAGGTGTCGCAGTAGGGTCGCTCCTCGCGCCGGCTGCCGTGGTGGGCTGAGTGCGGCGGCTCCTCCAGCGCCTGCGCCTGCGTCGGGCAGTCCTCGGTGTCGTGCAGGTCGAAGCAGCCGCAGATGTCGCAGAAGAGCCGGGGCTTCTTCTTGGACAGGCTCTCCTCCTCACTGCAAGGGCAGCACCAGCACACGTCAGTGTCCTTGTCACAAGGAGCAAGACCTGCGGCCCTGCACAGTGAGCTCGTGGTTGCTGAGACTCAGGGAATGCCAGAGAGCTCCACAAAACAGAGGATAAACCCCTTCACCACCACCCTGCAGTGCCTCAACAACCCCCTGCACTCTATTGTTTACTAAACAAGCTGCTGCTTTTGCAAATACTTGCACAGAGACATTTAAAAGTAACATGTAAACTAGTTTCTCTTTTCTTTTGAGAGAGCTGAAGTAATGATGTTATCAAAGAGGTTTTAGTTCTGTTTCTCTGGATCTTCCCATCCCAGCACAGCTACAGCTTTGTGGGAGCAAAGACTCTTCTGCACTTGGAAAGGGCCAGATGCACCAAGTCTGACAACAGACATGTCATGATACATCAGTGTTTGTGACTGATAACTGCAGAGCACCATGTGCAGCACTGGGAACACCACAGTGTAAAGACAAGGCTGGATTCAACCACTAAACTCCAGGGAAAGCTCTGTCTGTCCCTCCCGGCAGCTGAGATCAGGCTGGAGCACCGTGCAGCTGCCAACCTGCTCTACGAACAGTTCCCAAAACAAGAGCTGAGGTTTCCTTTAGGATTTGTACCTGTCATAGTTATTTATCTCCTCTTCGTTGCCATTGAGGGCTGCTTCACACATTCTTTGTATCTTCAAGTTCAATTCTTCATTTCTCCTTTGCAGATCCACTATCACTGAATTCAGGAAGTCGATCTAGGAGTCAAGGACAAGGACAGTCAGAGGGACAGGGGGCATGGCACCTCTCCCAGCCCCAGAGTTCAGCACTGCTGAACATAACTAAGCAAGACTTGGCAAATTAACAGGGAAGGAAAGAAGTGGAACCAACCTCGCCCTGGTGGAAGGAAGGGTTGCCATCAGCAGGTGAATTCAGGGAGGCAGAAAACCAGAAAAAGATTGGTGGTTAATGTATGTTCATGACAGTTCTGGTGGCTGCACAACTGGGAAGGATATTTTTTAATCACTGTGACTGACATTCATGATCTAAAAAAGGCTTTATCATGAGCAGAAGGTCATTCTATTCTAACAATCTTTTCTAGGCATTTGTTGGCACTTCACATGGTCACTATAATTGTCCTACTCTGAACCACATCTTCCTGGCCCCAAGCTGTGCCAGCTGAGCACCTTCCTTCCCCATTGCTGCCAACCCTTGTTCTGAGTCCAGTTCTGCAGTTAGGAAGAACTGCAGAAGCTTAGAGGTACCCAGGAGCTCAGGGAGCCCATTGCTCCAAGATGGGAAGCACCAGATTCAGGTGGGGCACAGCTTTTCCACATTCACATCCAAGAAACCTTTGGAAAGAAGGCCAGGAAGCAGTGAGTGTGCTCTGCTGGGCTGTACCTCACTGAGGTTGCAGAGCACAACTTGCCACCCTTGCTTCCTGCTTTGTTCCTCACATTCCAATAACCTGAACTGTTTCTCCAGTATCACTCATCACTTGATTCTCAGTATTTACTGTCACTGACATTTCCCTTCAGAATCTGAGGGCTACAACATAAATCTTCTGGTTAAGATCCTGATGGACAAAACCTGATAAGGACTTTCTTTGGAATATTTCCCTCTCCTACAGCCCCACTGCTGGTTTAGCATGCTTATGTGCACATCCAATACCTGCTTCTCTCTTGCAATTTCATCCTGAAGCAGAGTAGCAGCATCACCTTTAAAGAAAAAAAACAAAAAAGGTACAATGTGCTAAGTCCAATGGCTCAGTCAGAAACAATGTCACAGTCTCTGGTCTCAACCTTCCAGCTGAGGGCACAGACACTGGAGTGGCTCTTGCTTTACCTGAGGGGCTCATTACAGGTAAAGGCTGCTCGTTGAGTTTTTGCTCCAAGTTCTTCACCTTCTCCTCAAGTTTCAGTTTGTCAGACTCCAGTGACTTCACCACTGACTGCAGGGTTTTTGCAGAAGCGTTTTCTCCGCGCAGCACTGTGATCTGGAAGAGTTGTTTGAGAACACTTGGACCTTCCAGCACCAAGTCAGAGCACCAAGGCCACAGCCCTCACGGCAAGGGCTGAACAGCCACCAAAACCATGTGCCAGGAGTCACCTGGCTCAGCACAGGTGTCTAAAGATTTGATGTTAAGGTTTAGCTATGCCACATGAAAGAAAAATCATCATCCAGCTCTTCAGGAGACAGCACGCAAAGCTGGCTGCAACTTAATCAAAATTTACCTCGTGTCTGAGTTTTTCCAGTTCCTCATCTTTTTGTGTGATCAAGGCACTAGTGACATTGATGGATTTCTGTAAAGATGCTCTCTCTTCATCAATTTCTTTCTGTAAAGTCGATTCTCTAAAAGATAACCAAGTACAACCAGAAATCATCTAATGAATGGATAAATGTAGTGGCCTAAAATAGTTTCATTTAATTTCGAGTATTAAACTACTGTAAGAAGTGGTTCTTAAAAAACAAATTACAATTTGCTACTTGACTAAGGTTTTATATATGTATAAACATTTCAGGTGTTACATCTGTGGAAACAAAGCAAAAACTTTACCTAGGTAGTACATGCCAGAATCTGCATAGCACCGAATCCATTTGAATTTAAAGGAGCAAGTTAACAGACTGGGGAGATACAGGATAAACAAACATGTTGCACAATGTTCCACAAAACCTAACTTGAGAGTTTTGTTACTTCTTGAAAATTATTAACAAGCAACAAAACAGGCATGCAAAGCTCATTGTACAAGTTGTCATGCAAAGCATGGATGAGGCTGGAAATATCAGCTGGTCCTCACTAATTTCAGTGACATCATCATTTCCTTCACATGGGGAAACCACATGGGATTTGTTGTACTTTATGGGAGAAGGGTTAAAAAGAAATCCTCCAAAGCAGGCACAACAGCCTTCTGTGTACAAGTGTCCAGTTCTCCCAATCTTTTCTGTGGATCTAACAGAGATAAAACTTCTGCCTACAGTTCCTGCCTTAAGGCACCACAGCTGTGCCACCCTCACACTGATGCACATGGATCTTCCTGGCAGGTCACACAACACACAGGAGTAACTGTCCTCTGATGGGGTGAGCATTGCTACAAAATTCCTTACGAGCTGAAAGGTTTTGGTTAAAAAAGAAAACACTAAAAGTGACTTCAAACTGTTTAGTCTTCTCCAAGAGAAACAGCGCAGGCAGCAGTGCTGCTGTCAGCTCTGAGCTCCTGCAGGGGTGCTAAACTGCACTAAACTCTCCAGGACTGCTGAAGGATCAGGAGCAGAGCCCATCCATGTGGGAGGATGCTCAGCAGATAGCTATCGAGCTCAAATGGAGAAGTTCCCATCTCTGGTATTTACAGTTAGTGAGAGCCACGATACCCAGACCATGAAACACAATAAATCTCACCCACTTGAGGGAAATGGGCAACTCAACAATGAGAGCACAATCAATGCAATTCTTTCATTGTTCAGATTGTACTTGGGAATGGAAGCAGCAAGTGGAGAATCTGGGGTTTAGAAAAGCTGAGGCAGCTGCCAAACAAAGAACCAAAATTTGATTTGGTTTTGGTATGTTTTTACAATGAGAGAATCAACGGAAGTGGAAACACAACAACTTGCAGACTGTATGATCTTGCCTTCAAATACAAGTTTATAATCTCATTAATAGCATCCAAAAGGGCACTGGCATGTAAAGACCCCCTGGCCAGCCCCAAGTCAGCAAAGCACTCAAAGCTCCACAGCCAGCTCCATGTTCCCCCGCAGGATTCCCAATGCTCCAGCCTATCCTGTGGTTTTCAGTGCTTTGCTGAGTGGATCAAAGGCACGTGGTGGTGTGGGAAACTGTGCCACCAGTGCACAGGGTGCTGCTGACAGAGCAGAGCTGCAAATCCAGGATTTACTGGGAGGTAAACCCTGAGGATATCTGGGAAGCACATCTGGAAGTTGCTGCTCACAAGCTCTGCTGCACCCGAGACTTCTCCCAAGTGTCCCTGTGCTGTGCAGGCAGCTGGGGAAGGGCAGATGGAAATCCCAGTGACTCAGTCCATGCTCAAGAGCTTGTGATTCAGCCAATGTTTCCACTTGGTCAGATCTTCATTCAGAGATCAGGACCAAACAGATGCTTTTGGCACAAATGTGGTTAATTCGCCATTTGTCAGGCTCAGCTTCAACCACCACAACACTGAGGTGGTTGAAAAAGGCAAACAGGTTGTAAGGATAGAAATAAAATATTTACAGACTCAATACAGGAGCCTTGAATGCTAAAACACAAGGGGAGAGAAAGGAGAGAAGAAAAGAGGAGAGAAAACAAGAGGGGAAGAAGGTTCCTGTGCTGTAGCTTTGGGTTTTCTTTCCCAGGACAGTCTCTCCAGGAGCTGCTCCAGTGGATGACCCAAAAATGCTGGAACTGGAGAAGCTACAACTATAGAAGGTGCTGATCCCTAAGTGTGGATCACAGTTCACTTCCAGGCAGAGTCCCAGCTGCTGCTGGAAGTGGATGATGCTGGGAGCATCATGTGCAGTGAAGTCACACACAGTGAATTAAAGAGCAGATGCTCAATGTGAAATAACTGCACTGTGAGAGCTTGCACGGGAAATCTTGGGAAAACTATTTGTTTTATTTGAAAAAAAAAATTGATTCGGTGAACATCTTTACTGCCAATTCAAGTTCAAAACATCTGTTTACCAGCAGGGGGCAAATCAAAACAATAAAAATGACTTTTTCATTTAGATGCCATTTTAAAATTTCACTTTCTTGAGGAGGTTAAACTGTGTTCTTAGCACTGTGTGGAAGTCATGGGAGAAAAGGGTTTGTTTTGGTTTAACATTAAAAAAATCACCCAGATTCTTCCCTTACTACAAAAATAAGAAATTCTAAGAATGAAGCAAATACCTTAAAGTGCTACTGGGTAAGCTTTAAAAATGCAAGATAACAAGAACCACATGTTAGAAACATGGAGTACAAATGCAAAATACTGTAAGGAAGAACAAAATTTGCACCAAGGGCCTTTTCTGTTTTGGTAAAAAATATATAGACTTTGTTTTTTCATTATATATATATATATATATAGAGCTGAGTGTTTTACAAAACAAAAGCAAGACACCAAGGGACAAAGGCAGCCAAAATATGTACAACAACTTTACTAAAAAAAAAAAATTAAATTATTTATTGTAACGTGGATAGACTTTCTTGAGTCTTACCATTAAAGACACACAGATATAGCAAGGGAAGCAAGGGCAGGAAAGGGAAGAGAGAGGAATGAAATGAGTATCGATAAATAGCGAAGCTCAAAGACAGTCAGACAGCAACCCACACTGAACCCAACGAGCTGAGCAACACAGAACCCCCCCCGATCCATAAACACCACACTCCTGTCACTCCCAGCTGGACTATTTCATACAAGGGAATGCTAAAATAGAGGAAGAGAATTCCTGGGGGTGGAAGGAAGGTGAGAAAACCACCACTAGAGATTTGACCTAATTGAAACACAAAGATGGCTCTTGTTCAGCAGCTCGGATTCTTAAGGCAAAAGGAGGAAATCATCATCTTCCCATCACCACATTCTGTGGAATATGGGAATTTAGAGACTGTTTTCATTATTTTTACTTAATTAGCTCTCTACTCAGCCTAACTTTTTTTGTTAGCATTGATGCCATATGCTGGCATGTTCTGAGCCCCAGTGCCTGCAGTTTGCCTCAGCAAGGCTGTTCCTAGTCCTCATTTTCCTCTTCTATTGCAGTTTATTCAACACTGCTGAGCACTGTCATTCACAAACTGGGGCATCTTGGTGTAACCGACTGAAGGTAAAGTCGTGGTGAAATCCCCTTTGCTGATTTCCTAATTGTCTGGATTATTTCAGGCAGCTCACCCGGAGTAAAACAGGAGAAGGAAGATCAGAGCCACACACCTTCCTCTGTAGAACTTACAAAGAGTTTGTCTTTGAAAATGTTCTCAGTGAAACAGAACTGCTGGGAAGTATTGAATGACTTGGCCCCCACTCCTTCCTTTCCTCAAATGACTTGCAGGACTTACACTACTGAAAACACATTTTAAAACATGTTCAGTACCAGGCTGGTGATGCAGCTCAAGAGGTTGGTTAAAGCTGGAGGTTCAGCTGATCCAAGTCTGACATTCCCTGGGGAAGAGTTAGCTTGGGAAACACCCCATGTGCCTGCTGTCCTTTGGAACAGCAGGAGATACAACCACCCCTCCCAGAGAGCAGTGTTAGGGCACAAAGAAGGGAACAGGGACAATACTGAGTGGCCAAGGATGTGCATACAAACCCAAGTGCCACTCAGTGTTCTTTGTTGTGAGCATTATAAATTCAGGAAATTTCACAGGGGTTGGTTTGTTTTTCCTGGAACACCCGAGGTGTCGTGGGGAGCTGTGTTGTTTTCTAAGGATTTATGTAACTGCTTTTGGAAAGCCCCCATTTCCCTCAAGGCACAGTGGCCAATCAGCTTCCCATGCACACACTGCAGATACTTCAGTTTTGTGACTTGGGATCTTTCCCTGAGCTGCAGTTTACAAAGGGATGCCCCAGTCACCCAGGACAAATCTCCTGGCATTTACAAGCAGTGCTGAATGAACTGCAATAATCCACAAGGAACTCAACAGCCCAAAACCATGAGAGCAGCAAGTCAGTGCTCAGTTACTGCTGCTTTTCTTTCCTGTTCCTCTAATAATCCTCCTCAGCATCACTGTATTCTCCATTGTTTCTTAAGAGCTCGCCGGGTCAGATCTGTGCACACATATTTTATCAGACTGAGGGACAATCCAACATTCCAGAGCACACTAAAACCAAACATTCAACTGGTCACTGCAAATAAGAATTACCACAACGTGGGAGGTGTGGAACTAAAGCAAACGTGGACAGTTCCATCTCTACTCCAACGAGTGTAACAACTCAGCACTTTTAACCATGACACAACAGAAAGGAACAGCTCTTACAGTGTTACATTTCTGTAGGACTCTGGGGTTAAACATACATCAGGAGGAACAACTTACCTCTTTTTCATCTCTAATAACTGGTTATTGAGTACTGATCTCTCCTCTTCCAGCTAAAACACAAGTACAGACTCCAGTTAATACACTAGAAATTGTTTCCTTAGTATAATCAGTGCATCATTATCATCATAAAAGTGGGAGAGTGCTTTATAAACATTTCCATGTCCTGTGCACACAGCAGAGGTGTGAGACCAGTATTAAAGGATATTTCCAGGCCCCAAACACACCAAGAACCCTTTGTGTGCCTCGCCATGACTTTTAGCCTAGCACTGGTGAATTGCTGTGCTGACCTGGATCATTGTACCACTGATCAGTATTTGTTACTGCCCTGTTATTCAGAGATAAATTATTGATCCCAAAGCTGTTGGTCTGGTGTTTGTCACCACATCCTGGACCTGTAACTCAGCAAGGCCACTCTCAAGCCCTTAAAACCAGCAAGGCCTTCACCTGAAAATACTGTTGTTGGTTCTTGGGTCCAAAGTGGGTTAGGAAATGCAAAGCAACAAAACTGCAAAAGCCACAACAGAAACACTGGGGCAACTGAGCTTCTGATAAGGTTAAGAAATTAGGTATTTTTCATGCAAATTAATTATTTTTCACCATCTCCTCCTTCCTTCTTATTCAATGGCCAAAGGCAGCAAATACTGCTGTGAGAACTGTCTGTACCAGAACTCCCTGAGCACAGCCTCCAGTGGGATTTCACAAGCTTCCAGGGTTCATCCACAAGGTCAGGAACACATACATTTATAATGGAAACCTCAGAGCCCTGACAACAGCTCCTGTTCTTGACAGAGTGAATTCTTTCAGCGCTCTGCAGATCCTGAGGTTTGGCACAGAAGGTGTTAAACAAGTTTCCTCGAGCAGGCAGGTTGTCTGCCAGCCCCCAGCTCTCAGCTAAATGCAGCTCACTGAGAGAAGCCATCTCCTCCACATTTCCTGACAAGTTACCTTCTCCTTCCCTGTGCTGCAGTGCTGGTAAACCTTCCAGCTTTGAGATTAATTAGGATCCTTTTGTTGGGCTTCATCAGACAACTTTTATTGATATGAAAAATAGATACTAGAAGGGTGTAGAAAGATTTCTACAAATAATTCTTAAAGCAAATCAAGATGTGTCTCTCAAGGCAAGTGACCACTGTGGGAGAGCAGAGCAGCCACGGCACTGTGGAGGTATGGCCAAGTTTCTCCTGCAGGTCAAACCCAGTCAAAACCCAAATTCAGCAGCAGCACCAGAGCACCCCCTGATTCCCAGAGTTTCTGTCATGTTTCCTGCCCAGAGGCAGCCTGTGTGAGCTCCTGACATCTGCACAGACTGGTGACAAGAAGAGGAGAAATGTGAATCCCACGGAGCTTCAGCCACTTCTCCAGACCCTCATTCTGACCCCTGGGTTCCAAGCCCCTCTCCTCCTGCAGACATCCAGAGTGAGGGGACACGTCTCCTGTGCATCACACTTCCCAGCTGGCTTTTTGGATTCCTTGTCCTCTGCCAGCACTGGCATTTCTCTACAGTCACACTCGGCAGCCTCTGAGCAGACCTTGCACACTGTTAATAAAAGATGGGCCAACTGAGCTGCTGGGTATTTCTACACCTTCTCCAATGAACTTCAAATGCCTGGGCAGGTCTGAGGCTCCCAAAATGCCACAACAAATAATCTGAAGCCAGGAAAAGTTCCCCAAGCTCAGTATCTATCTGAATGTCACTCTTTAACTAATTACAATCAGCTAAT
The DNA here is from genome assembly GCA_024500445.1 of Entomyzon cyanotis. Classification (NCBI taxonomy): domain Eukaryota; kingdom Metazoa; phylum Chordata; class Aves; order Passeriformes; family Meliphagidae; genus Entomyzon; species Entomyzon cyanotis. Next base: position 3,164,972 of record JAKEPQ010000852.1, read on the forward strand.
TATTTATGGATCAATACAGAAAAGCTCCCTCTGCATCTTTGGTGTGAGACACTTTAACCTTTACATGTCCAGATAAATCATTCATGAAACAGGATTCATTAATTTTGCAAAGTGTGTCACAAGCAGCCACAGATTCTCTAACCCAATTGACAACACACTTGTTAGAATTTATGTGGTTACCATAACAACAGCTCAAAATTCCCAATCCCATGTTTGCCCCTTCCTGATGCATTTAACAGGCACAGACCCTCTGCAGCCTGAGGGTTCTGCTTTCCTCCCCACTGCCCAGAATTTTGGGAGCACAACACGCAGCTCCTGAGCAATCCTGCTGTGGAAAACCCTTCACTGCCACCCTGGACATTCCTCCAAAATCTAGAGGAGGATTCTTCATAGTGACATTTTTCCTGCTTCCCACAGAGAGCCTGAACCCAGGGAGCCCAAAGGCTGTGGCCACTGGTGCCTGAACATGGTGTGACAGGAGAGTGGAGGTTTTGGGATACCAAAGGTCTGTCCCAGGCTTTTGGGAGGCCGAGCTGCTTACAAATCTTAAGGCACCACAGCCTAAATACTGCATTTGGGAACTGCAACAGGCAGCACTCCTGTATTCCCAAGATTCAGATTCCATCTTCCCCGCAGAAGGGGACACAGCACAACACAAAGGGCTGAAGAAGGCAAACAGATTGTGTATCCAAGCTCCAGCAGATCCTCCAGATCCTTGCTCTTGGAGCCATCTACTCACGGGCAGGACAGGCTGTGGTGCAACTGAGCTGACACTATTCCAGTTTCTGAGGTGATGGATTAGTCCCTGTGCTTCCCACACTCCAGCTGTCTGTCCTGGCAGTGAGAGAGGAATCCCTGCTGACAGATCCATAGCCAGCAGGATGCACACAGCAGGATTCCTTCCTGAGGTCAGCTGGAAACAAGGGAGGCCACAGGCTGAGCTGCAGTGACCACAGTCAATCCACAGCTCGGGGGCTGCAGGGTCTCTTCCCTCGGGGCCTTTCCATGTGTCAAAATGCAGAAAGATTTGACCAGTGTTGCCAAATCCTTTTGAAGTTGCAACTCTGCCTGGAAATAACAGGTTGCCTCAAAGACTCTGAAATAATTTAGGAAACGCTGTGGGAGTGGGGAGCAGCTCCCACTGGCTGTTTGGGACGTGCTCTCCCCACTCTGCTCCTCAGATGGGGAATGAGTCAGTGCTGAGCCCACACGTCTGGGACTCTGCTTGTCACCTCCAAAGGCTCCTGAGGGTGAAGGAGCCTGAGCATTACTCCTGTCAGCAGCTAAAAGGATTTACAAACTGGCCAGAGCTGTAGTCACCCATCCTCTGTACTTCCAAATTGGACTCCTGGGGAAAAATCAGCCTCTTGGCTTTAAAAATATTAAGCCTGTTGCAGGGTGGAAGTCTGTGCTCTGTCACAGGGAACAGGATCCCCTGCTCTGCACAGGTGCTCCTCAGAAAGGGAGGACACAAACCCGTCACCTACATTCCTGCTTTTGGACCTTTTGGATAAGATCTTCCTGAGATTCTTGCACAGCATGCCTGTCACCAGAATGGTTCCACAAGAAACAACCCCACCACATTAGTGGCTGTAAATCTACTTTATCTTTTGGCAAGCACCAGTGACACAAGCTGAGTAACTTGCCCATATTTCAGGATTCCAACAACATGTTCAGATGTAAGAGTAAAAAATAAAAAAAAATAGATTTAAGAGAGAGTTTTTCTCCTTATAAAGTACCACCAGAAAAGCACTTTACAGGGGTTCTGTTCCCCAGAACCCACTGCCTGGCTGCAGCACAGTGTCAAGTTTGAGCAGACACATGCACAGCACAAGTCCAACCAAGTACTTTTATACAGTATTCTGAAATACATCCTAAATACTCTCAGTTTTCAGCGGGGAGAGCAGGAATAAGGAGAATTAAATTACTACATTTCCTTAGTACTGGTGGATGGACATTTCCACAGTTGTATAATGAAATTACTCCCGACAGAAATAGCAACTCTCTGTTAATACACTTGGCTAAAGCACGTTTAATTTATGCTCATTCCCAAGCCTTCCCAAGTATCCTTCCCGGGTTACGTAACCTTCTGTCAGCCTGCACTTCCAACCTCCCCGTGCAGGTGGCTTCCAAATTTATTTCCAAACGTTCCCAGCACCGCTCCTCCTTTCCAGCGCCAGGCTCCCCGGGGCAGCCCCGCAGCTCCGGCAGAGCCTCCACCCGCCCGCTGCGGCCGCTCTACCTTGTGGTGGCTCGACACCTCTTCCCTGCTCCTGCCCAGCTCCTCGGCCAGTTTCACGTTCTCCTCCTGCAGAGCCTCGAGCTGCTGGGACTTGTGAGCCGCTGCCAGCTTGAGCGCTTCGCTGCGAGCACACAGAGAGCATCGTTACCATAGGAACGGGAGAGGCGAGGGAAAACTGGGGGAGAGAGGAGGCTTCACAGCTTGGAAAAATACATCGGGGTCACGTGGCGGAGGGACCGGGAATAGCGGTGACAATCCTGGGGACACGGGGACAGGGTTAACCCTGCGGGTGCACAAAGCCTTGCCCTGCCAGCGGCTCAGGCGCTCGGGAATTCCCGTGGGCAGCAAGGGTTTGGGAACGCAGGGTTTGACCAGAGGGTTGGCAGTGTTTGCAGCTTGGGCTTTTCACTGAAGGGAACTTTGCAGCCAGAGGTGAAACAGGAGAATTGCTTAGAAGCGTAAAAAAGAAAACTAGGGAAAAAAGGCAACAGGAAAAAACCCAGCTTAGAGCTCCACTGATTTAACTACGCCCTGCAAGGTCTGAAATGCAAATGTACAAGACAGTGCAGGATTATCACAGGAAGCAAATCCATTATTTTAACAGACACTAAACTGCAAATGAGACAAAACCAAAACTGGAGAGAAAAAGGCTTTGCAGCTTTCATCAGCCTATGTTGCTACTAATGAGTGTGGCTTCCTTAAAATAAGTTTATTTGCAACGAATTTTTGAAAACATTTGCATGCTGGCAGTAACATGAGTGACTAATACAAAATCTTTAAGATTTGACATCTTTCAAAAAGCACAAAAGATGCCCTTAATTTCACTGAATAGTAATTTTTATTACTGTTTTGTTTTTTTTAAAAAAGGAGTCTCAGTACTCCTGTGTGCCAATACTACAGACTTAAATCCTGACTGGAATATTAAAAATACTTTTATAACTGTGGGAAGTAGAACCCTTAAGTCAGAAACTTACTCAAACACTTTGAAATACAAGGAACTGTTGTCTCTTACTGGGCACAAAAATTTAGACAAAAGTCTGATTTACTTTGAGTTCAGCATCTCATGGGACTCTGATTTTTCAACCATTTCTTCTACCTGGTATCACCTTGGCCAATTCCCAACCCAATCCCCCTGGGCTGAGCAAACTGCTCCCAGCTCTAACAGTGACTCCCCTCCCCCTGCTGAGTGGAACACACCTATTTTACCCAAATTTCCTCACTGAGGTGCAGCACTAACCCCTTCTCCTCCTTCTTTTGGCATTAAGGCTCAGATTGTTCAGGGCTTTATAAAAACCCAATACTGGGGTCAGTGTGCCCAAAATGCTGCCGTGTTTGTGCCAAGGAATTGCAAAGGGATGGCCCTGGGAGCACCCAGTGGTACTGCAGCTTTCCCCCAGCCCAGCCCTGCAGGGAAGGCTCTTTCCAAAGGACATTCTGTCCCTGTCACATCCCCTGCCTCTGAAATTCCCTCTGCTCTCCTCAGGCCTCATCAGCTCAGCCCTGAGCTGTGCTCTCTGCCCACACCCTGCTGATCAGAACCCCCTGTTACCAAGCTAATTCTCACTATAATTAAAACAGGGCAACACACAAAATAGCTGTGAGAACAAAGATCAATGAAAAACTAAACAAGCTTTCCCTTCTCCCCAAGGTCTCACAGCTCTGATAATCGGAGACCACATTCAGCAACAGTCTAAGAAATATCAGAATTAACCCCCTCAGAGTGATCAGGGTCCTGGGAACACCTTGTGGTACTGGAGATTTTCAAGGCAGCATCTCCTAGGAATAATTCCTGCCTGGCAAATCACAGCCCAGTATCTGCTGCCTTTCCATAACATCAGAGTCTACTCATCCCTTGCTGTTCCAGCCTTAGAGCCACCAGCAGCCATTTACTCTGGCATTTCCCATGAGCACTGAGGTGGGAATTGTTCAGGGAAAGAAATCCTGCCTTTCTCAAAGGGGTCTGTGCAAACACCCAGGTTTTCCAAAACCACCAGAATTCTGTGTCCCTTGTGCCCTGGTGTCACCTCAGAGCTGTCACAAAATGACAAATGAAACTACAATAATAATAATTAGTCAAAGCTGCTCTTAAGCTGTCAGCGAGAGTCCAGCTCTCACTCCATGAGCCAAGAAATTCCTCTTGGAGCACAGGTGGAAAGAGGATTGTGATTTAATGCCTGACACCTCTGAGAGCTGGGGATGTGCAGCCACTGCAGGGCAGCAATAACTGGGATTTTTATTCCCTGTGGCACAGCAAAAGCTTTGCTACAATGAGATTCCACAGGGCAACTTGTAATTTGTGTCCAACTTCACATATCGTGAGTCCGTAGTATGTAAAATGTTGTTTCTCCAATGAAGCAGCACAAATAATGAACAATGAAGTCGAGTTTTCCATACTATATACAGGATTTGGTTTGCACCAGTTAGGAAGTAAATACACAGAAATAAATGTCATAAAGCCATAAATGAAAAATAAAAGCAGAATCAAATATTCTATGAACAAAGCTACTTAACACTCCAAGTGTACTTGTAATTAAATCAAACAGAATTCTCTTCTAATAAAGATTTTAGTATCATCTCGTGCCCTCAGGTGGCAGAACCCTCCAGCAAACAAATTATTTCAAACTGTGCTCCAGGGATTTGCTTCAATTCCCTTCAGCCATTTAGTAGCAACATTCTGATGTCAAGTTTTGCACATGCCAAACTAATATTTAATTTTGACCTAATATCTGCTTTATAAATGAGGATACCAGAAAGGTGCAGAAAGACAATTAAAAAAAATCCAACAAACCAACAAAATACAACCCCAAAGGTAAACATATGCACAAAAATTAACAGGTTATCACTGAAATACTTACAATTCTTTTTTAAGTTCTTCCACTTTCTTGTTCTCCAGATTTAGAAGCTCTTTTGATTTATTAAGTTCCTCTTCATTTTTCAGGTTGTTTTGTTTAAGCATGTCCAACTTAAAGAGGAAAAAAATCCTCATTACAGCAATGAAAGCAGTTCTCAGGAAACAGCACTCAGCCAACTGTGGGCTTGAGCTTTTGCATTTCCCACCTTTAGCCCTCAAATTTATCCAGCCTGTCTGGACTGATGTGTTTGTCCAACAACAAATGTTATAAGACTTTCTGCATTCAAACAGAGCAGCACAAAGAATTCCAAGCCCACTGGAGAGCAGTTTCCAGGATTCTGGTGTCAACACCCCAAGGTAAAGCCACCTCTGCTCCATTAACTGCTGCAGCACTCAGAGCATTATTTTTTAAATGCAAAGCTTGTTGCTAAAATTAGCTGTTCCTTTGATCTTTCTTCCTCTAAGAGAACTCATAAATTCTGCTTTTCCATACCTTATTTTCTGAGAGTCAGTAGGGCTGAATGCTGTGCCTGCACCCCCAGGAAATTAATTCCTTGCAGAGATCTTGTTGCATGAGACACAGAGTGTTCACGAATTTCCTGAGCTCGTGTTCCCCACAGAAACACCACAGACCTGATTTGTTTGCATCCAGCCCCACAGTATATTACATAACAGATAATCTGCAGCCATTCTCATGGCATTACAGGACCCTGTGGATTTTTTTAATCCAGAAAGTGAACCCCTCCCATCTGGACGTCACCACTTCTAATTCTCAAGCTGTCAGATCCCGCTGGAAATCACCCCCATCCCAGCACTCAGGGAGCCCAGCTGCTCACTGCCAGTGCTATGGGAGCTGCAGAAGATCAAAGGGTGAGGCTCTCCTCCCTTTCCTCAGGCCCTGGAGCAGCACAGAGTGGTGGGAAGACACAGACTGGAAACAGATCCCAACAGGAACTGCTGCACCTTGGACTGGCACCGTGTGCAAAATACAATATAACCACGACCATAAAACCATGTGCATTTCCCATCACTCTGCGCTCATCCAGTAATTTTTCACAGTGGGAAAATGATAGAATCCTCTCCTGCCTAACCCAATTCTCTATGATTCAACAGTTGCTCTCACAAATGAGGCAAAACTTTTCACAGGAAAGTATTTGATGTTATTACTTCATTCTGCAGCTTCTCGTTTGTCTGTCTCGAGTTCTCCAAAGAGGCCAAAGTTTCAGCCTTTTCTTTGTGAATGGCATCCTTCTCCTTGGTCACCTGCTCCACTGCCTGGAAAACATCTGCCAGTTTGGCCACCTGGATATAAAGGGAGGTGAGGGAAAAACCAGTTTTTATCAACAGGAATTCTGGCAGCAAAAGATGAACCACAATACTTTATGCACAGCTCCATGGTTTGTCAGATTCTTCCCCATTAAATAAGGACTTCAGCTGGGAATTTATTTGCATTTTGAAGCTGCATAAAGTATAAAATGATGTGGACAAGAGAAGATTCGATTCCATGCAGAAACATATCATAACCCCATGCTTGTGTCACCACTGAGAAATTCCCTCTCTTTTAATTCCTGGATTTCTCATTACCACCACTGTGATTGCTCTTAGACCTCTCACCTCTTTAGATAGTAGTAATTCAACAGATATTCACTTCCAACAGGCTGGTATATTTTCAGAAAATACAGAATAACAAAACCTCCAAAATTTGGAAAACAATGGAATTGGAGATAAAGCCAATTATTGCATTATTTCAGTGTTGTTCATTATGGCCTTATAAAGGAACTACTTCACAAAGATATTAAAATACTTAGGCAGGTGTATCCTACAGGATAATTTGATTCCAATTTGCATTCAAAGTGATTTTCTGGCCTTGAAGCCACACAAGCTGAAATTCAAAGTACTTTATACAGAATTTGTTGGTGGTGAATACAAAACACTTCTGTGAATAAAAAGAACACCAGAATTGTCAATGTCTTTCCCAGTCTCTTACACTGCTTTTATCCGACTACATTTACAGGAGCAGCACATTCTTTTGTATTTTTTGGAGTAACTCAGATTTGTAGTTTGCTGCAATTGAACATAAAATTGCACAAAGATCCAATCTAAAACCTTATCTATTACTACTTTAGATTTTAAGCTGCAGAGTCCTTCACCAGAAGGAGCTGCTCAGTGTCTCCTACCAGATTCAGAATACACAACTTCCTTTTATTCACAGTTTGTGTTGTTTTCCTGCAACATTCAGTGACAACAGAGGCTTTTGCAGTTTAAAAAAATATTTAAAAAAAAAAAAATGGAGTGTTTTTCAGACTCACAGTTGCAATTTGCAACAAACCCCAAGTACCATACTGGCAGAGCCCACAACTGCAGTGTGTTATGAAGTGCTGAGTATGCAGAGAAGTGCAGAGAGGAAACCAGGGGTTAGTGCTCAGAATTAGTAGAAACAGCCCCAGACTTGACTTTTAACTATGGATTTCAATACCTCTGGGTTTTGCACTACTGCTTGGGCCTGGAGAGTCTCAGTTTCTTTTACTTTCAAAACCAGATTGTTCATCTGTTCCTGCAGCATCTGATTTTGCTCCTGAGACTCCAGCAATTTGCCTGAGAGGTCACTATTAGCTTGTTCTAAAAGTTTAACCTCCTCACAGAGTTTGTAATAATCCTGGGAGAATTCCCCCTTCTCATTCACTGTTCCCTCCTTACTGATGACCAGACTTCCCTGCTCAGCCCTCAGGCCTTCCAGATCCTGAATGAGCTCAATTCTCTTCTTTTCCATCAGCTCCACCTCGTGTTGAAGCATATCCGTCTTCTTGGAGAGGATTCCATGCAGGCCCTGGAATTCTGCTGCTGACCTGGACAAGGTAGCAAAGTCATCCTGCATTTGCTTCAAGCGGGAATTCAGCTGCTCTTTCTCTGCACAGAAGGTTTCTTTCTCTCTCATTACTTCCACCAGTTTCATTTCAGTTTTTTCTTTCTCCTGAACTAGAAGTTTTTTCTCAGCCAGAAATTCCTTATTTTTCTCTCTCAGCTCTTCTACCTCCTTCTCTAAGCAGCTGATGTTTCTTTGATGTTTCATACATTCCAACAGAAATGAGTCCTTGTCCAGTTTTCGAGCTCCCTTTTCTACAGATAAGTTTCCTTTCACAACAGCAACCTCTCTGTTTAATTTCTGACACTTCTCCTGCAGCTCATCCCTCTCCCTGGTCAGCATTTCCCTGGCAAAGGAGCAGGTCCCCAAGGAAGATGACAGGACCTGCTTGGTGTGTGATGCAGCAGCCAGCTCATCTTCTAATGCTTTTTTAGCGTCCTGGACCTCCTTCAGAAGATTGGAAAGCTCACATTTACAGGCCATTAACTCTTGATTTTCTTCAGTTTTCTTACTTAGTTCTCCCTTCAGGGCTTCAATGGAATCTTGGAGTGTGGCATTGTCTTGGGCCAGAGCATTCTTGGATGAGAGGTCCAGCTCATGTTCTCTCTGCAGATCAGAAATTGCCTTTGCACAAGACTTGCTTGCATGAAGAAGCTCCAAGTATTTTGTCTCCAATTCTTTCTTCTCTTGGAGAAGAGCTTCATTGTGCTTTTCAAACTGCAATGACTTCTGGAGGACAGTTTCCTTTTCCAAGGTCAGTTTGTTCATTTTCTCAGTACAGTCTCTCTCACAAAGCTCAGCATCTGCTGAGGCCTTTGCAAGCTTCTCACCAATTACTTTATTTTCATAGAGAAGTTGCTCCTTTTCAGCCAAAAGCTTTTGTTCTGATGAAGAAAGAGCCTCTTTCTCTCGCAGTAACTGATTACATTCCAAACTGAGTGTCTCTCTTGAGGCTTTCATTTCCTCCACAAGAGCAGTGAGACTCCCAAGGGAATTCTCCAGCTCCGTGGTGTCTTTCCTCATTTTGGCAATCTGTGTTTGCATCTCTTCCTCTCTCACCTTTAACGCTTGGTTTTCACTGAGTGCATTGTCTAAGCTCACTCGCAGCTCTTCTGTGCCTTCCAGGAGCAGATCCTTCTCTTCCTGCAGCCTCTGCAAGACCCTGCCCAGCTCCTTTTCCAGGGCTTCATGCCTCTCTTGAAGAGCCAAGAGCTCCTTCAGGGCTGAATCTCTCTCTGCAGCCAGGGCTGACACTTGTTGCTGGAGCTCTCTTTGGTCTCTGGCCAGGGCCTCACAAGAACTTCCCAGCTTCTGGATAACATCATCTTTGTCTTTAATAACTACATCCTTCTCTTCCAAAAGTCCCTTCTGATAATTCTCCAGCTCTTGCTGTTCTTTGACGTGTTTCTGACACTCCACATCCATGGCAGCTTTGCTGGCCTCAAGTTCCTCCAGCTGCTGGGACAAGGTTAACTGCAAGGACTGGAGAGCCTCATTTTCCTGAGCTGCCTTCAGCAGCTTTGCCTGCACTGCCTCGAGTTCAGAGAGTAATTTGCTTTTCTCAGAAATCAGTGCTCTCTTTTCTGTGCTCTCCTGCTGGCTTTTGGCCTCAGCTTTTTCCTTCTGCTTTAGGATTCTTTTCTTTTCTGCCTGCAGTTCGTCATGGTCTTGCTGCATTAACAAAATCTTTGATTCCAGTTCTTTTAGTTTTGATAACAAGGGACCTCTCTCTAATTTTAAAGTACTCCCCTCCTGGGCCAAAGTCTCTTTTTCTGATATCAAAGCCCTCATCTTGTCTGACATTTGTTCGATTTCTTTTCTGGATGAGTCTAACACAGAGCTTAAGGACTAAGGAAATAAAGTCGGGGAGAAGGGAAAACAAAAATCAAGTCAAGCAGACAAATGAGAAATGTGCTTTAAGGGCAAATAGAGCAATTGTAATTTAAGTTTTGAAAGTGTATACACTGACACACAGTCCCTGTGTGAATTCAACTGCTGACAGCCACCCTTGTTACATTACAGAACACCCATGATCCACAAGAAAAGTTAATACCAGGTAAATAATATTTTTTAAAAAATCATGGTTCAAAGGTTCCTCCATCCAAAATTCCACATAATTTATAAAACTGCTCTCAATAAATTGACTGACTGTAAATTATTCAAAAGAAGAACCACAGAATGATTTAATAAGACTCTAAATGAATTAAAATGCAAGGAGTTCTATTAAATACTGACTTCCAATTCTCAATTTCACCTTCCATAGATAATTCTCCTCATGATTCTATCAAAAATATATCGTCATAATGCCTTTAATTCAAAACACCACAGCAGTGGTGTCAATACTGTGTGTCAACTTATACACTAAATAATTTGCTAAATCATACAGCAAAGATTATAGCAAATAATTGATGAGGGATGAAAGCAAGCAGAAATGTCAAAGAAACAGGAGGAAAAATTAAAATTGCTAAAGTCCAGCTACACACTAAATAGCTGCAGATCGTATTACAAAACGTGTGTAGCACTTCTAAATGAAGTAGTTCCCAATGAATTTTAAAATCCAGCCATAAAAAAAAAAAAACCAGGGAATGACATCTGGCTCCAACTGGTTGTGCTGAGCCAGGCAGCTCTGAATGTAAAATGTTCACTGATATCAAAAAACTGCACTTAATCAAATCTCGTGTAACTGAGAGAAGAAATAACAACTAGTTTGTCCTGTGGGCTTTTCCTCCCTAACCCAAATCCACATACCCTGGAGAAGGTCAAAACAGAAACACTGCAAAAACCTTGCTATGAAAGGCTGAAGCAGAGAGAAAACAGCGAATCCCTGAGACAGAAAATTTGAACTTTAAGTCACTTGCAGAGCGACAAAAGCTACTTACTTTGGCCTGCTCTGCTTGTTTCTGCAGCTCCTCAGCCTGTGCCTCCAGCTCGTTGTTTTTCCTCTGGGCACTTTTCAGTGCCTCTTCTGCATCCAGCAGGTTCTGCTTAAACCCTTGGATATCTGCATCATGTTTAGCCACCAGCTCAGAAGTTTCTTTTTCATACTGGGCCTGAAGATCTTTGTACTGATGCTGGCTGGTCTCGATCTGCTTTTTCTGGTGGAAGATAAAACAGTAAAACGCAGTTCAAGCAGCACTGGGACGATATTTCTGCAGTTTTAGTGCTTTTAAAGTCGTTCTTACCATGTCTGTTAATTGATCCTGCAGGTTTTTCAGCTCTGCTTGATGCATCTTGAGAGTTTTCTGCTGACTCTGCTCAGCTTTCTGTGTTGTCTGCTCCACGTTTTTCTCCAGCTGAGCAGCCTTTTCATTTGCTTTTGTAAGCTCGAGTTGTATTTGCTCCAACTGCCTGGAAAGACCAAATGAAAGAACATCACTTTCTGCTGACAACACCACAAGCACTGAGATAAAAGAGTCAAGATTGTGCTGGAGTTCTGTATTCTGACCAAGCATTTAGAAAGAGATTTAATTGTTTAACAGATAGAGAGTGTTTTCCTAAATTCAATATACACAGGGAAGACCAAGTTACTTTGCCCCCAGTCTGGGGTTTTGTAAAGGTAAAGAACAACTGTTGTACATACATGTTTTACTTGGAACAAAACCCAACATTTTCTCTCACAAAAATGTGACCCAAGTCTTTTATATATCCAAAGAAACTAAGCTTGTCAGGTAATCATAGAATGATGAAGTACAATCACAACACAGTCTGGATTATTCAAGAGGCCATTTACTCTGGGCAATGAGAAGGATGTTACATAAGAATTTTGGAATTATCAATGTTGGATGCTCTTCAAATCACTCCCAGGAGACTGTTTTGATTAATTTAGTTTGCTAGAATAAGTTCACTTGTCATATCAATGTGACACTTGGAAGCATCTTGTTCAGATATTTACAGAAAAATAAAATGAGAAGCTGAGAGTGTAGGAGTGGAGATTTGATGTGGCAATGCTCTGACAGTGATGAAATACCTTTCTTTTATCCTCAGCTCATCGTTCATTCTTGTGAGCTGGGCAGAGCTGTCTCCTGATGACTTCATGATCTCTGCAATGTCATTTTCAAGTTTGGCTTTTGCTTCTGTCAGCTGCTGCTCCCTCTCTTCTCGCTCCCTCAGTTTCCTCTCCATCTCTGAGCAAAATAAAGGTTGTTAAGGTGTAAATTTAAGAGGAAGGGAAGGCACAGAACATAGAGGATTGCAAAGAACTAGAAACAGCAATACTGATGCTACAGACCTCAGAAATGATCCCTTTAAAATGAAAAATGATGACTGATTGAACTGTAACTGCAGCAAAAGGTTAAGGACTCTTCAGAAACAGTGAAGAGCAGCTAGTCATGAAACCTTTATCTCAGAAGTGATTCACTTCAGGCCATGAGAAGTTCTGCTGTCTCAGAGGGGAAGGAAGCAATGCAGGAAGAGACCTGCAGGTCTTGCAGGTGAAACCACTCAGGAGCTGTTCAGCAGAAAATGAACAATGAAGGCAACATGAAGCTACAGTGAAAAAATGCCTCAGGCCAGGGCAGGCACTGCCAGGGGCAAGGGCAGCCCTTGGGATCACTTCTCCAGTGCCAAAATGCCAGGCAAGGTTTGCTTCAGGGCACACATCATGCTTCACTTCCCTCTGCACTGGTTTTACATGCAGATGTTCAAGGAGAAAGGCACAGAGAAAACCTCCTGCAGGATACAGGAGCCACGCCAGAGCACACAGCTGGTGATGCGTTTCCAAACCATTCCATTTCATCCCTTCCTTACCAGTCAAACTAGACTTGAGCTGCTCCAGTTCTGAAGACATGAGTGCAAACTGCTCTTCTTTTTGGTTCAGCTTTTTCACTGTTTCTAGGCAAGCAAAATTTGGGAAACAAAGTTAGTAACTATTTAAGTGTAGACAATTCCACCTACTTGCAAGGTATGCTACCCTTCAGAGAGGCTGCAAGTAATCCTATCCTGAAACTGCTGTACCATCAGGTATGAGCTTGAAAGTGCTTAAAAACCCCATTTTGTTGGCATTTAATTTCTACAGCTTTTTAGTTCTCTGTTTATTTTAGCAGCACATACCTTGCATAGCTTGTTGAACATTCTCTGCTTCATCAGCTGCACCAGTAAACTTTTCTTTCTGAAAAATTGGTAAAAACTTAAGGTAAGGTTTGGTAATAACAGCAGAATTCAACCACTGAATTTATGTTAGGTATTTTTCAAGTACAAAATAGAACAGTCTTTGCTCCTATCATAAAGAGATGTTAAGTTTTTGAATTACAGGATAGCACAGATGTATTCAGCAACATACAGCAAGATCTTCCCTTGCCTTGGTTGCAAGTCCCTCAGCATTTGAAGTAACTCCTCCATCAGCTGCCAGAGATTCCAGGGTAGGAAACAAGAATTTGGGGTCTCTGTCCCTGCTGCTCCCAGGCTGCACAGGGGACACCTAAACCCTGTGATTCATCTCCTACCAGTGTTTTCCAGCTTTGCCAGCAGGAATTGATGCCAGTGAAGAAAAGGGAGGATTTTGAGGAAGACAAGTGAGGCTCTTCCACCAAGTTTGAGTATTTACTACGGGCCATGGAAAGACCAAAATTCCCTTTGTTTTGCTACTAATGCCAGTGTAGCTCCTCAGGGAAACCCCACCCAACAACAGAATATTTGGAAATTTATTTGAATGAGAAATGTCTTGAAAATCCATTTGTAAGAAGTGTGTAGCAAGCATTAGTTGGTACAACAGCTACAATAAAGGGCCATTAAGTGTTCCTTCACGAGCAGTCTAAATTTAAACTGCTGCTGCTTTTGATTTGGTTTAATTCTATCTGCAATCCATAAATAGATGAGTTCTATTTAGACAAAACACCTGATAACACAGGACTGAGGTGAAATGCTCTTTTTATTCTGAGACAGATCCCATTAGCCATGAACCCCTTTCCCTTCTTTCCAGGAGAGAAACAGCTTTAGAAGGCTTTGTTGAGAGTTGATCCACAGATTTCAATTACACTCTCACCATGAAAACCAAAATCCAACGAGTAAAGTCAAAATTTTTGGGTATTACTCACCAAAACTTGAAGTTCCTTTTCCAAAGAATCTTTAACTTGATTTACTGCACTCAAGTTTTTCTCAAGGTCAAGAAGCCTTTGCTCTTTGCCCTGCAGTTCTTTGGCCAGATTACTGGCCTAACAAAGGTGATGAAATGGAGCAAAATAAAATGACAAACATGAATGAAAAATTGCGGAAATTAAAAGGTGAATCTGAAAAAAATAACTATAATATTAAAATCACTCTAGGATGAAAAATAAAAAAAATGAAGAAAAAACCATGATGTGTTAACTGAGTGAAGCTGATTTCCACTGATGACTACATACATCACAGTACTAATTACATCTTGGAACAGATTTGAAACCATTAAAATTTAGTTATTTTGGCATTAACGGTGAATACATTATTTAGTGGCAGACATTTTTGAGTACATTCAAAACCTCAAACAAATTCCAGCATTAGTTCAATCATCAGTTTTGGTTGTTTGATTTTTTTGGAACTGATTGATTTGTGCTTCAATTGGCTGATCAGATCAATATAAACACATGAGGAGGGAATCTTTCCAAGGGCTCTGTACCACACCCAGGGGTGGTGCAGAAATCCAGTGTGACCTCAAAAAGAGAGTCAAAGGTAGAAATGTGGTATCTTGGAACCATCTGTGAGGGGTTTAGGAAAGCTCTTTCCAGTTATTTTCCCACTGCTCTTCACTTCTATCAGCTTTAAAGAGATGTTTCATTCAAACCTAAGGAAAATCCTGCATCACTTTGCAGTCTGTGGTTCCAAAGTGCTGTGAAATAGTGCCAAAAACATCCCTGCAGAGCTTGGGCTTCAAGGAAAGCCCCACCAGGATTTTTTGTGCTTTCTTTTGTTTTTAACAGCCCCTTCCATCACAGTCTTATCGGGGAAAGGTAATGAAGGAAACCTTTCCTTCAAGTCCCTCTGTCTACCCCCAAAGGTTAAAACCTTAGGATGTTTGGATTCTTCTCCCAAACAAGCCAACAAAGTCACTTTTCCATAACAGGCAGATTTCACCACAGACATGTCCAAATCTGCAGAAAGGAATGCAGAAGGAATTTTTTCCTTTTGCTTATTGGTGCAGGTGGAGCACCAGAAACCTGTTGAGACATGACCCAGTTAATGCTTCTCTGAACCTCCTCAGATGGTCCCAAGATACACACTCAGTAAAACTCGTTTTTTCTGTGATGTATTTTCTGTAGCAGATTGAAACAGTACAAATGTAAAATAAAAGCGAAAGAAAACAAAAAGGATGGATGTTGATACAAACCTGGCTAATTCCATCAACCTTTTCAGTCTCTAAAGTCTGAATTTGTTTCTCAGCTGCCTCAAGCTGCTTGCTAAGTTTCTCGATTTCCAATTTACCTTCAGAATTGGCTTTCTCAAGTGCAGCAAGGTCCAAAAGCTTTTCTTCAGCAGCTTTGATCTGTGGTGTAAGACTATCAATAACTTTGGTTTGTTCATTGTACTTGGCTTGCAGTACCTCTAGCTCCTTTACCTTTATCTCAGCTTCCTGCAATTTGTTTAAAGTGTCTTCCATTTCTACTAGATGCTGATCTTCCACACTTTCCAGTTTGGTCTTCAGGCTTTCCAGGTTTTGCTCTTTCTCCTCTGTGACTGCCACCAGTTTGGTTTTCAGCGACTCGATCTCTTTCAAGTGATGAGATCTCTCATTCTCCTGCTTCAGTTTCAAACTTGACATTTCGTTTTCATAGTCTAATTTCATCTTCTCAATCTGTGTCTTCAACTCTGCGAATTCTGCTGTCTGAGCCCCAACACCTTTGCTGAAAGAAACTTTCAGCTCTTCCATTGCTTGCTGATGGGAGGCGATTGCAGATTCCAGCTTGGACTTCCAGAGCTCTATCACGTCAGAATTCTCCTTGTTGGCGTGGTCAAGCTTGCTTTTCAAGGATTCATTCTCTTTTGCCATCTTCTCATTTGAAGCTGAAAGGGACTTGATCTCTTTCTGCAAAGCCTCCTCGCTAAGGCCAAACTTCTCTTTCAGCGAATTCATCTCGTTCTGATGCTCTTTGCCAGCTGCTGCCATTTTTTCTTGCAGAGAACTGATTTCTTGCAGCAGGGAAAGAGAAGTGTCCACGTCGTCGATGTGTTTGCTGGAATCCAACCTCCCCCGGAGCTCAGCCACCTCCTTCACCCTCAGTGCCAGGTCCCTCTCCAGCTCCATGATGCGGGATTTTTCTGACACCGTGGCCACCTAGATCAACAGCATTTTAAGAAAAGAAGAAAGAATTTTAAAAGATGCATTTCATACAAAGACATTCAGGCCTTGCTGAAAAGCTTCCACGGGGCGTTGCAAATTGCTTCAAAAAGGGAAAAATGTCCACAAGTCGTATGACAAGCATTTTATATTGTCTATAAATGTAGAATTTAGTGAAATTCGTTCTTCTGGTATTATCTAGAAATAACTTGCTAAAAAAACTTACAAACCACCCTGATGGGTATTATCAGTGTTTAACAAAATGTTCCTCAGAACCATTTTAAAGCAGACTGGAAAAGAATGGAGAACCTTGAGGTCTTTCTTTGTTGAAATAATTCCTTCCAAATTCATCTCACACCATTACAAGACTGTCAGAGACAATGACAAACACATTTTTAACCAATAAATCCTCTGAAATTCCTTCTATAACCACTCTGTTCTCTCTGGAAAAGTGTCCTCACACTATCTGAGCTTTACACTGACACTGACAGTTTGTGCTACAGCAAAGCTCCCAGGATTAATTCTAATTAGGAAGTTACTGTTTTGACCTCCTGGAAAAGATATTACTTACCTCTTTGAAAGTCCTTATTACACATTATATTGTTGGGTTTATATTAATCCTGGGGTTTTTTCAATTTCAATAAAATCCCCACATGTGAGCATGAATATATGTGTGTGTGCATATATATATTTATTCTTTAAGAATTGACATCTGCTGAACTTCTGACTTGGGACAAAGTATTACTAAAATTATTACTAAAAATATTACTTAAAATTATTATTTAGTATTACTAAATTAGAAAAATATTACTTTGTCAGTAATACTCTGACAGGCAACAGTATTATTAATTACTGGGATAGTCATTAAAAGATTATGTCATTGGTGGGAAAAAAGAACTAAAAAGCCACTGCAAACCACGATTTAGCAAAGCAAGTAGTACAGCAGCTACTGAAGACCTCAGAAATCAAGCCCCAATTATTAAGTTTGTGTTAAAAGGACTGCCATGTTCAGTCTTCATTTTTTTGGGTTTAATGAACTCTGCTAGTTTTTAAAATGAGCTACTGAATGTTCCTTTAGGTCAACTCATGGTCCCTCCTGCTACTTCTGGATCCAAAGATTACTTTCCAGTGTGAAGACATCTTACCTGAGTTCTTCAACGAGTCACACGTCCAGGCACACACACACACCCCACGGGAGCTCAAAATTAATGCTAATTAACATTGTTCCAGCTCTGGCTACAGCAGGAGCAAGGACCTGTCGTCACCCCCAGCATCGTGCCATCAGAAATCTTCCACAACACAGATCAGGCTCGTTATTCAAACAGGGAAAACCATTACCCTAGTGTCTTCTAACTCCCTCTGGAGTTTGTCAGCTTTGGTCTTTTCAAAGAGCAGGCTCTGTTCAAGCTCCTTAATGCGGGCATGCTCCAGTTTGGTCTGCGTCTGTTAGTGGAGAGGGAGAGGAAGAGAACACAACGGTGCCACCATCACATGCCAGCACAAGAGGAGGAGCCACATGCAGGCCGTGCTGCCAGAGCCTTCTAACAGGTGAGCAGAGAGGATGCAGGGGTGGGAAATGGACAGGGAAATGCTATGGATGAGGAAGATGGGCTGAAGGTGTGAATGGATGGGTATGTGGGAATTAAATAAAAGGTGTAAAATAAATGAATCGATAAATAAATTGCAAACGGAGGGATATGGACAAAAAAAGTTTCATGCAGCTGAGTAGAAGTTATTTATCAGTACATGAAGTTTTCAGCACGAA
Organism: Entomyzon cyanotis; assembly: GCA_024500445.1. Lineage (NCBI taxonomy): Eukaryota > Metazoa > Chordata > Aves > Passeriformes > Meliphagidae > Entomyzon > Entomyzon cyanotis. The sequence continues at coordinate 3,182,938 of JAKEPQ010000852.1, forward strand.
TTAGAATAGTTATGTCAAATATATATATATATATATATATACATGTGCATATATATCTCTAGCTGTTCTAACAGGATGGTAAGTCCCTTTCCTTGTCATCCCACTGACTTTTTCCTTTAATGTGTTTGGCTTATTTTATAAATAATTTACTTATTAACAAGGGGACAAAAATTCTCCACTGAAGTTCATGTGACAAATCAAAATTTTAACTTCCCTTTTTTGATAGTAGCTGTCTCTAAGCCTCAGTCATAAAAATGCTTCTGGCCAAGACCTAGGAACATGAAGGTTCATTTGTCACTACGGTTTCAATTATCTGAACAGAAACAGAATGGTTGTCTGTAACTCCAAAACCCTCCCCTTTTTCCCCTCTTCTCCTCTTTCAGGAAGGAACCCAGCAACAAGATTCCTCAAAACCAGATAAAAAAGTGAATCAGCCTGGTTGCTCTGCAGTTACTGAAGTCTAAATATAATGAACAATATGCGGAAGAAAGAAAAAAAGTGAGTTCTTTGGGATTCTAGCAGGTTCCTAAAGAGAAGCAGGACACAGATGAATGTAAGTGAGCAGGTACCTCCTGACTTTTGCTTACAAACAGAATTTTTAGCAAGAACACAGAATATTTGATATTCTGGCTTGATATCCAGCTACTCCCTGAGGCCTGCAAGAGAGCCTGAAGTTTGGGAGATGCAGGGAAAGTCCAGCAGGCAGTTCAAACCTGACCTGCACTTCTGAAGTAGGGAAGAGAAAAAAAATGAAAGAGAAATATAAAGATGAGGATGAGCCTCTTATTTGCTTCTCCAAACACAGAATTCCTTCTGGCAGCAGCAAGTTATCTTCCTTCCCAAAAGCATCCAGACATCCAAAGGGGTTCATTTTTTAAACAGTTGGAAATAGTTGGTTATGTTACTATGGAGTTCCTTGGTCCACAAACAGTAAAATCCACACACACTTCAAAGTGGCTTCTTAGATTTGTTGATTTTTTGAAATTCCGTAGCAGGTCTGTTTCTCTCTCAGTGGAAGATTTTCAGGGTATAAGGAGGAAAAATGCCCCTCAAGAGCACAGATTACTCTTTTTGCTGCCCACAGCCTTTGAAAATGGAATTAAGTATTTTAAGAGAAATAACAATTATTTAATAAGTGGCTACAATTCAGTTTTCTCTCTGACACAGGTCAGTATTAGTTTTGATCCACAACCAAACTGTTAGCAAGTCTGAAAAATAATCTGCTTTAAAAACTGGAAATTCATACCTTACTTGCTGTAATGCACCAAGGGGATCTACTGAAAAACAAGAAATCCTAAACCTCGTGGCTGTAGAATTCCCCCCTTATGCCTTTGGAATATGCAACCTTAAGTTTTTCTATGCTACATAAAACCCAAACCCTCTGATAATTAATTTTATAGACACTGCTTTACTACTGCAATGATCAGACAGACCATCACTGACTACTGGGTTTTTAAAAATCCCATCTCTTACATACTACAAAGAGAAATACGTTAAAATCTACCAAAATGGAAATAAAGATGAAAAAAATAACACTCCAGAGATCTTTGTTTGACAGCTTTCCCCCCATTTAGAGCGTAAGAGATTATCCTTTAATCAAATCTGATCTCCAAGGGACAGGTTCCAGTTTCCCTGAGGTGAAAATCACTGCAAAATTTTCAACTGCTCAAATTTCTCTCCTGATGATGTAGAGAAAAATTCTTACTGATTATGGGTCTCTTTGAGGAAACCCAGAGCAAAGTGAACTGAGAGCAGACTACCCCAAAAAGAAGAAAATAATTTGATTGTAAACTTTAACTTGGATGGAAAAGAAAAGCAGGAAAGACAAAACCAGCCAACAAAACGAATCATCTTCCCCTTCTCCAGACCTTCACAATTAGGGAAGTGAGGTAGAAATGGGATTTTTACTCTGCCTTGAACATCAAAGAATTCCACCCAAACTTGCCAGACATCAGCCCTTTCCAGCACTTGTGTATTCTGCTCTTTCACTCCAGAATAAACCTCCCTGTGACATTCTCCATCAAACTGTGAGATTGTGCTGAGGCCATAAATCCTGACCATCAGTTCTAGGATGGATGAAGACACCCTCCAGTCCCCTTGTGCTGGAGTAACTATCACAGGACAGCACTGGGATCACGAAGCATCAGCCTGGAAACTCTCCTTGAGAGAGTGAAGATGTCCATTTATGATGGAAAAATTAGAACAGGGAAGTCAGGAGAAAAGATGGGATCGAAGAGGGAGTGCACAAAACTAGAGAAAGGAAGGGCACATGCAGATTTATTTCTAACAGAGCATCAGCCTGACAGGGAGACTGGAGGAGAATCAGATCCCTGAGGGAGCTCCACAAAGGGAACCCCTAAGGATGCACAGCAGAAAACCAGTTTTAGTCTTCAGAACTTCCTGTCTCAGCTGGGGCTGCAGCAGAGGAGGCAGCCTGGGATAAATTTACCTTTAAAATTCCACTATTCTGAGCTGGGGAAGCAAGAGGGCTCCTTAAACATCTTGCAAGGCCATTTCTGTTATCAAGGAACACATTTTTCCTACGTGATTTGAAGAGGAGCTACATGAAGATACAGTAAAATCAGACAGCTTTGCACAGCAATTGATCAGATGGTTTTAATCACCTCTCCCCTTAGCATTTCATACCAAAAAAAGGAAAGGAATAGGGAGAGATGAGGAACAGACAGATTTTTTTCCCTCAGAAAAATTGTCATCTATTGAACGGCAGCAGGAGCTCATAGGAGAGCAGGCAGGATTTTGTGAAAACAGCTAAAATCCTACATTTAAATTAAGGCCACTTCAGAATGCTGGTCAGTCATGTTCTGCAAGCTCCTACACTCTTCAGTCAGTTGCAAAGGTTTTGACCCTGAAGAATTCTAATGACACACTGGCCCTGTCTGCAGTTAATGGGGATTACCACGTTTAGTCATTACACACATTCTTTCCAAGAAATGTTGTAATTGCTCTGAAAGCAACATGCACACAAATACCAGAGTCAATGTCTCAATAACAGATTATGCAGTTAGTGAATCAGTATAAGCATTTTCTGCACACAATCTGTTAACACGGGATGTCTCTGCACATTGAAGTGCCCTCTTACATTTTCTGGGTCTTCCGAAATCTGCCTCTTTCGCTATCAGTAAAATTAAAAAAACAAACAAACAAAAATGTTTCACCTGCAGACTCAGCACTACCATTGCAACACAAACAACAGGAGACATTTCATCAGCTTGAATTCAGTTTAAACCCCCAAGTTAAGCAGCTTGACAAACCAGAGTCTTTAGGATAGTTTGCCATGACTATTGACTGATTTAACAGAACATAAAAAACGAAAATATTTCCATGGACTAAACAATAAAAGAAGCATTCTATGAGGAGTCTAGATAGGTATCTTAAAATGAATGAAAGACTAAAATAAAAGGAATGTTATATGAAATGAGTATTTTTCATAAGGTAGCACTTAAATCACAAATACTTTACAGCAACACAGTTAACTAAGTTTGTACTTTATGCTGTGCAGGAAGTTCTAATATCTTTCTGATCAGACAACAGAGTAGGACAACTAAAAGTATCTTGCTTATTAATTGGCACTTTGGGATAAAATTTGGCAGTGTTCAAATACCTGAGAGCAATCATTCCCTAAATGTTTTCTATACTGATTGTGTAGTAACACACTGTGCTGTAGCCCAACATTACAATTATATAAACATAGAAAGATAGAAGTTGCACACATGAATTGCTGCTTAGATTTTATGTGCAAACTTTCAGGATAAAACACTCTTCATTAATCAACATTCCCTAAGGGAAGCATAGGAATTACTTGAAAAATTGACCAGACAGGACTAATCTTTAATATTCATTTTCAAAGACATAAATATTAACTTGCAATTTCGTAAATTCAAAATTACTTTTTTTTTGCTTGTTTCGTTTTAATAGCAAAGGTAGAATTTTCTATGAATTAATTTAATTTCTCTAAATAACTACAGTGATTTCACAGCACAGCCTTTGCTAAAGTGTGTAACTGAATTTGGGGTGCAGTCCTGCAGTTTTAGCTTACTCAAGGACTGCAGAATTGGGAATCACTTTCATGTGCTTGAACCAGGATTGCATCTTTTAATGATTCCTGCCTTTCTGTGCCCTCCTGAATATCCTGTTTACAAAGCTGGAGATATTTTACCTCTAGGTCTCCTTTGGTAATGGATTCTTCTTCCACGCGGAACTGAAGGTCTTCAACTTTCCTGTGGGGACAACTCATTAAAATTCAGAAAACTTTAGAAGAAAATGCTTTCAAGCTCACTTTTCAGTGGAAATCAGAATGACAGTGACAATGTTCCCACTGTACCAGCAAACTGCCAGAAACATTAAAGAGAAATCTCTCACAGGAAGCATCAGAGGGAGGGAAAACTGCTGTCCTTAAAACACTACCACTAACAAAACAAGGCATCAGTATTCCTGCAGCTCTAAAGAGGGTATTTTGTATTAAAACCCTTTAAATCATCATTGATTTTCTCCTTTTTTCACCCTTCTGCATGATCTGAGGTGACCTAAATGAGCAGTTTGATCTGACATTCTATACATTCTACCATTCATATATGAAACAGTCAGAAATTCAGGACACATCCAAAGTATCCACAAGCCTTCAAGATGTCACATCCAAACTCCAGCACTGAGAAACGTGTTTGGAGTCAGGATGAACAAGATGCACAAGGGGAGCACAACAAGAACAATAATTACATGAATAAGGACAGTTTTGGGTTACCTTTTCTCTTCCTCAAGCTGATTGAGGAGCTCCACTTTCTCCCTGTCAGCTGCCTCCACCATAGCTCGGAGCTGGTCCATTTTTGCCTCCATCTCCAGCACATGCTAATCAGGAGGAATAAAACCAAAATCTGCTAAGCTGGACAATACAATAAATTATGTGCCTGTACCTCAAAAATCACAATTTGGTAAAGTGATGGGCATGTTATCAAATATGTACATGATCAAAGACTGTAGTGAAGTTCAACAAAAATGAGTAAAATTAAGTATATCTGGTATCTCATCAAGCCAAAGATCCCACAAGGGAGATCTCACAGGTACAGATTATTTTACTTTTAGCACACCACCTCTTACTCCCAGCCCTTTTCAAGACGAAAAGACAATTCTGGAGGTTAAGTCAGTTATGTTAAACTGTTTCAGAAGATCAATAATTCTCTTACCCGGTCGTGCCCATCGCGAACCAGAGCCAACTCCTGCTCTATCTCCCCAACGTGACTCGTTGCTTTTGCAACTTCTGCCCTCTCCAGGTCCCTCTCTGCCAGGAGCTGCTCAATGTGCTGCTGCTTCTCCTTCAGGGCCTCCTGGAGGGCTGTGGTGCCCGAAATTTTTCTTGCATACCGGGAAGAGGTTTCTGTCAACTTCACAAAATAAATGCGTTAAAGATCATTCTGCGCCAAGAAAACAGGGAGGGATCTCCAGACTCCACAAACGTGGGGTTAGTAAAGCAAATGCTTTCAGTGACCTACTGTACCTTCTCCTTTTACACTTATATGACTTCATTTTCCAGAATTTAACAGTGGCCAACACTGAGTGTGGTCAGAGCTCTGCAACAAGCCACAGCCAGGGGAGGAGGCTGGGGCATGGAAGTGAAAATAAAAAGCCTCAGCTGAAGGTGTAGATTCACACAAAAGCTGGCTCAGGATGTTCCCAAGCATCTTCTTGCATTAAAAAAAGAAAGGCAGCTTTCTAGCAAGCCAAAACCATCGTGCCTCTAGTTACCAGGTCATTATCTTGGGTCACCAGCAACAGTTCAATGCTTCCAAATGCTCTGTGAAAAGCTTTGGGAACTCCAATCAGAATGTGGCACCTTTACCATGGCAAAACCAGCCAGCATGAGAAGCATTTACCTTGACCTAAAGCCAGCCTTACAGCTAAAAACCTTGTGAAGAACAACTATTGGTAGCTGATAAAATATCCATTTATATCACTTGGAATTAAATTACTTCTGGAAAAACAAAATCTGAAATATTAAGCTTCAAGAATGCATATGAAAATTAATCAGGAGAATTGTAGCAAAAATGAAATCAGGTTTTCCTTGACCTTGCATTATCTCTGTCCCACTGAATGGAACCAGTACCAGGGAAAATTCAGCATGGCCCTGCAACCTACACCCTCACAAGTTCCTGAAGTAGAAGGGGAAGTAAAAAATCTGAAATTATGAAGTGAGCAACAGTTGTGAAAACAGCAAAAACTGAACAAAAAATTAAATAAATCTAGCGCTGTTCATAAAACCTGACTTTAACAGCTGAGAAATCTGCCCAAAAAAAACCACCAACAAAAAATCCCAAATCACAGAGACTTGCTGTTCTATCCTTTAGCTCTCTCTAATCACCCAAATCCAGGAGCATGATCCTTCCAGAGATCAAAACATTGAATAGCTGCCACCAACAGCCTGGAAAGCTGGCACAGGGCAGCAGCCCCAGCTGAGAGCACAGCATGGGATTATTCTCCTGTCAGCACAGACACAGCTCCCCTTCACTCCCAGCACTGCTGCACAATCCCTGCCCCAGCTCCTCCCAGCTTGATCCCACCCCTGCACACTCTGCAATCCACTGCAAGTGCTGCATGAGTGACTGAAAAGGCACCAGATGAATAAACCACCTTCACTGTGATGCTTATTTCAGACCTTCCCAGTTTCCAGATAATTCCCATTCCAGAATATATTGCTTTCTAACAGTTCCAGGTCTTAAAAACACACTTCATTCCCAATTGCCAAACAAATCCGAAACACTTCAGAGAAACATCAGCTTCCTTTAGACTTGGAAATAAATACCAATTGCATCAGACAGCCCCTTAAATCATTAGATTACCTACTCTGACAGATGCTTTTATTACATGGGAAAAAGAAAATAGAAACAGCCCTGAACAACTGAACAGTCAATGTGAGAGTCCAGCAATTAGTTTTAGCTTTTCTAGAAACTGAAGCACGAAAAGTCTGCTGTCTCAAAACTGATTACAGGAAATCTTGTTTCCCCAGCAGCTTAACTTTTAAAGAAAAAGTCTCAGAATTATTTGGACAATCCTTTTAACTTGGATGGCCACCAAATGTTGATGTTGCCTGAGAAAAAGAGCTAGAAGAAAGCTGGAATTTTAATCCCAGAAATAATGGATTACAGCAGCTTTGTATTTTATGGCCTAAATCATGCAAAATCCCTGGGACACTGCAAAATAAGCAAATACATTTTAGACATTCACAAGGTGTAGCTTAGGGGATCACAGCACATGGAATAAAGTGCTTGGCTCCACGTGTTAGTGCTGTGATCCCAAACTAGAGGGCACTCTGCAGCTGCAAGTGCAACTTCCAGAATGGATTAGGTAATGAAGTCCCACAGTTTGTGCCAAATAAAAATCCTTTTTGTGGTCAGGTATTAACCCTGGTGGCCTGACCGACTGCTGACCTCTGTAATCTGCTTCAGTTCTGCAGGACCAGAGTAAGTCACCTCTCTGGGCACCTGCTGGTCAGTGGGACAGTGGGACAGAAAACCTGCTCCACATCACTGGGACTCACCTCTTCCTAATTAGATCTATCTATGGACTTTGGTTTAAAAAAAAAAGGGAAAAAATCTAGGGTGGCTGTGGAAAAATCCAATTATTTTATGTTTTCAATTGCCATAAAATAGACTTCTCAAAATACAGCTTTTCCAGATTTCCATTTCACTGCTGCAACCCAAGATTAGGACATTTATGTAACAGAGCAACTTCAAAAGAATCCATAGTAAGGGTATTAGGTGGAATTAGTACTGTGTTAGAATCCACCTGAGCCACTGCACTTGGCAACACTCAGCCTTTATGAATTCATAGGATTAAAACCAAATCTAAAAGAAAAGAAAGAGGCTTCTTGTCAGCAGACACTTGGAAATTGCTCCTGCTGCATTTCTCAGCTGACTCATCTCTTGAACAGCAACAGGAAATTTTTACATTTTAGCCAATGTGAAGCTTCCTGATTAATAAAAGTGTGATCTCTGGAAGCTTCAGTGCACACCAGATCCTCAGACACAAACCTTACAGGACAGAGGCAGTGAGAATAAATTAAATGGAGATTGCAGCCAGAGAAATTCATCGGTGTCCTTAAGCCCCTTTCTTATTGCAATCACTCCGTTAGCCTGAATTAAATATTCAAATATTCAGCTGCTCTCCAGGGCTAGCTAAGATTTCCTTCCTTCCTTTGTGCATGCTTTGAATGAAGAAGAGCACCACGAAATGCTCTACCCACGATCTGCTCCAGTCTGTATTTCTGCCCAGGTGGGCACCACACCGTGTGGGTTTGGGATTGGGAAGGGGAAGCATGCGATGGAAAAAGCAGCTTACTAGTCCTGAGCGGCTGGGCTTGCTGCTTACGGAGGAGGCAACGGAGCTGAGCGAGCTCAGCGAGGAGGCGCTGGGGCTTCTCTTGAGGGCTGTGGGCGTGGGCAGCACCTTGCGCACGGCGGGCTTGGCCTTGGCTGGGGTGGTGGAGGGGAAGCCGATCTTGGTCACCTTGTGCACCGGGGCGAACAGGCCGTACTTGGGCTGGCACTGGAAATACCTTCCGAGGGGAAAGCACACACAGGAGAGGAGAATTAACTTCACCGCCTGAGTTCACAAAGAATTCTAGATCAGGAGTATAAAAGTGTTAAAGGACAGGGGAGCGGCTGGTGGTGATTTCATCCACATTGGACTGCAATTTTATTTAACGCTGGAAAAGGGACTTTGAGAGCTGAAACAACGTCATTATATCAGACTTCAGAAATTCCTATAGCCCCTAGTTCCTGAAAAATTCCATTCAGATTCAGTTTTATATCCATAGCTTTCCCCTTCAACACGTTCCTCTGAGCTGCCAACAGATGTGATGGCTGGGAGTTAAAAATAGAAATCAGATTTTAATTAAATCAAGTAGTTTTATATTTTATTACATCCATATAATTTATGCATATTTGATGATACAGAACATACATCTTTGGTTAAATATAGACAAAAGCCACTTCTAATTTTAAGTTGTGATTACCTAGGTAAAGGTGCGACAATCCTTGTAAAACCTCTTTTTAATGAGGTAAAAGAATGTTCCTTATGGCAAATAAGAATGGAGGTTGAATTGTGGTGTGAATTAATGCTTTTTGATTGTGACTTACTGGAGGAAGCAACTACACTGCTCCCATCTCTACCAGGAGGCAACAGTTGGTGCAGGAGCTTCCAGCTCCTGGGGTGATGGAAGATTTCCCTCAAGTACAACTATTGAATATCCAGAGATTTTCTTAACTGAGCATTCCTTCCAAGATGAGAAATCAAACAGGCATTCAAAAGAAGGAAACTCTGTTTTCCATTACTAGTCTGTGAATAAAACTCACATGGGAGTAGAGATCAGCTCATCTCATTAGTGTGAGAGAAGTGTTGGCATCAGAAAATTCAAACTATTGTATTCAAACACCAGCAGACAGGCAGGTTTAGAGTCTCCCTCCCTCTCCTGATTGAAAATTTCATAGAAGATATGAAAAACCAAAAGAGAACACAGAGAAAAATCTCACAAAGTAAATCTGGGGACAGACTGACCTCGTGCCAGCAACAGCGCCGTCATTTTTTCCCAGGGGTTCATCCAGTTCTACTCCACACCATTCTCCTTTAGCAAAGTCAGTTTCTCCCAAAAAACGTACAACTCCAGCTTTTGTTCCTCCAACCTAAAGCAGTAAGACACAGACCTGTATTTAATGTATTTCCAAAATAAAATACCAAATTCAGAAAAAAGCTTTTGGCATAACCATGTTCACAAAGCACAGGAATGACATAATCATTTCTTATTTCAAACTACGTATTTTTTTGTGTATGAGTGTGTTTTAATGTTGAACAAATACTGACCTTCACAGCCAAAAATATATTTAACACCACACAGTATAACCAGTGTACTGAATGCAATAGATTTGTGCTGGAGTGTCACACAAATTTCTACCAGCAGATAAGGGTTTCTAGGGTCTGTTTTTAATCTAATTTTAATCTTTTTTTTCTAGGTCTGTTCTTAATCTAATTCTGTGAGGAAAAATAAAAGAAAATGAAATGAGAAAAAAAATCCTTTCATATTTTCTCTGAGGAACAATTCAGATAAACTACATAGTACAGCCCTCTTGTATTTAGAAGAGCTGATATAAAGCATGATACAGAGCACTTGGCAAAACTGCAGATAAAAAAAGCTATTTGAATCCTTGGGGAGGGGAGAATCATTTTATCTTTTCTTCACTTTCAAAAATTTAAAAAAACCAACCCAAACACTCCTAAATGAAAGACTAGAAAGCAGCTGATTTCAAACTTTAAATATTAAATATTTACAGCCATTCCAATTACTTGCAATGTCTGTGAGCTACAGCTTTTTATAACACCCAGGGGATGGAAGAATTAAATTAAGTGAAGAAGGAAAAGGTGTTGTGTGGCTGACACTTGCCAGGAAGAGCCACAAGGCAGAACTGCAGGATTCCTGCAGTTTAGGAAGACAGTATGTTGTGCCCTATATTTGTGAAAATCTGTTCAGCCTGCATCCAGCATGGCGAAAACAGGGATATGGTGATGAAAACTGGGATATGGTGATGAAAACCTCTTCAAGGGGTTCACAGAATTCCACATGGAAAACACACCAATGGTTTGAAAATGTCCACTTGTGTTTTCCAGCTCGTGTTATATAACCAGGAACATTCTGAGGCCTTGGCAGAGAGCTTGAATGAAACCTCCAATAAAATACTGTAATTTTCCTTTTTATAAACTAGAAGTCAGTATTTAATATAATTTTTACAGTAGACATTCTATGTCTTGGGGGAACTTCCCAGGATTACTAGAGAACAAAAAGCTCTTCGTGCTGTAAATTAAAGGGCACAATCACAGCACATGAGAGAATTCCCATTATTCCATTTGGGAAGTGGTCACTCAGGAGGTCACTTGTGGATAACTGAGGACTTTACAGATCCACAGAGTCCCAGATCAGTGCCCAGGAACGCCACACACATTTGTGCTCCAGCTTCTGGCTCATCCACTCCCTGCCCATGGCAAAATGAAGCTTCATCTGACAAGGAAAAATAATCCTAAGCCACACAAACCTCAGAGAAACAGGGAGAACAGTGAACCTCTTTTGATATTATTCAAGTGAGAAACATGGCAGAAGCACCTCTTGTCCACACTTAAGGTGGCAGCTCCTTCTCTCCCATTGGAAGCAATTCTGGAACAACTGCAGGTCACCTTCAGATCCTGCTTTAAGTGGCACTGTAGCAAATTATTACTCTCCATGGAATAAAAACACACAAAGTTTACAGTTATCATGACTCAGCCTAATATAGTAACTCGTAGAACCTTTGGTATTTGGTGTTCTTGGCACAGAACACACAAACAAGCACTAGGCTAGGACTGGCTTAGAAAAAAAAGAATTGTAACCACCCAAAGAGTTACACAGAACTGAGATATCTCTGTGGCACAGTGGTGAAGAGGGAACATATAACACTGATAAAGTATTTCCTGGGAAGTACTTAACTACCCCTTAAATTGAGGGATATGTTATTCACCCTCAGACATTATCTACTTTTCCTGGAGGATAAATAGCATTAACTGAAGTACAAACATAAAAATAAATTTTAACTGCACTATCAGTCGATACTGAGTCTTCCAAATTCTCCTTCTCCTTATTCCTTTTCTAGCATGTTTGGTCAGGGTTTTGTCTGTTTGGGTTTGTCTTGCTCTGTTTGGTGATTTTTCCTTTGCAGATAAATTTGGAACATAGCTTTAGGTGAAAAGACTCGCTAGTTCTGGTTATAAGCTGTTTCCCTACTCAATTTTGTACTGTTTTCTACCTGAAAAAAACAAGAGCTCAATCAAAAGAGGTTCTACAAACCCATTTAAGAAATTAGACAGGAAAATTAGAACAATGGCCTAGATAAGGAGCCATAGTCATGGCTATATAAAATAGTCAGGTTTGGGGTTGCACAGGGAGATTCCTCAAGCTCCTTTTCCAGAGCCCTTGAACCAGGCAATGGAATTTTATTCCTGTTTTGTGGCATGTGTTTGTGGTGATTTTGTAAAACAAATTAATTACCTCAACACAGCCACCCACCACCTTTCCACAGGAGGGCAAGTGGAGTAAGTGAGGTAAGAGGTGTCTGAAGCACTGTGGTGGAATAAGATAACTCCATGCAAGGATTCCCAGGGACAGGAAAAACTGCAATCTGTTCCCTCCAACTCCCCCTGTAAATAAATCTCTGGAGAAGTAATGCTGGCTCCAGGATAACACAGATTAAACCAAGGTGCAGAATATTTATCCCTTTCGGTTAGCGCTGCTCATCTTCCACGTTCAGGTAAAAAATACAGTGTTTATTCTGAAGATCCTACATTCAAACAGCAAACTGGGAGACACAATCTGGAGGAATTTGGCAGTGCCCAGTGCCCCCTGGACCTGCTCCAGTCCCTGCAGTGCCAGTGACCCACAGCCTGGCGGGAGCCAGCAATGCAGCAATTCAGATCCCACACCATATGGGGCTGCGCAACACGAGATTCCCGGAGAAGCAGCAAAGTGACTCCTCTTGTAACCATGGTACCTGGGTTATTTTAAACAGGACTCAAGGAAGAATGCCAAGGAATTTTTGCTTTTTTCCAAACCCAGTCCAGCTTCTTTGAACAACCATCTACCACACTTCTCTTTTTGCAGATGTCCTTACAAGTGCAGAAATCGCAGCACCCTGTGGCAGTAATGTGCCCAGAGAATCAGTAAAGGTCTACATGGGCAGTTTTGCTGAATTTTAAGCAAAAGCCTTCTAAACTTCAGCTTTAAATACAGGCTAGCACTGCTTTATAAAGCCTGAGACTACTGAAGGCTTCCAATCATTCACAGACATCTCTCAAACAGTGTATTTCTCTCCAGCTGCAATTAGTACCTGCAATGTGACAACAACTGCCTTGAGAAGAAAATAATAGTAATTTATTCCCCAAACCACAAAACTAGCTGCATTTGCCAGCAGATCTACTTCCCAGTAGATCTAAGGACTAAAATAAAAAGGCAAGTTTCTAATAGAAACAGGGAAAAAATATTAAAAGGTTTCTAAAAGTTCTATGAAAAAATGGAGCACAGTTACCACAAAGACAGTTTTCTATGACCTTCTTTCATGCTAAGGCAGGTCACTAAATAATAGATAGAGAAAAGAACTGCCAGACCTTTTCTCAGTCAGTTCCCACACTCAATACAGTCAAGCTGTAAAACACAAAGCTGTAATACTCCAGAGAATCTAGGTTAGACTACAGGTCATTGTGAGGTGAAGAATTTTGCTTGGAATTCACTAGTGTTATGTCAAACACATGCAAAAAGAGATTAAATTCCATTTATCCAATTATACCTAAGCTTACATTAATTTGCTGCCCGGTAAAATGAAATAGCAAAATGGGTTTGGAAACCTGAAGCAGTAAAAAACCTCCTGGTGAAAGGACATGGAGATGAACACTTCAGACCTTGTGAGAACCTCTGTGGAGCCACATTTCCAAAGATAAGGAGAAGTAGGAAACAAATAAATCAGTGTAATGCAGAGAGGAAGAAAGAGATGCTCTAAAAACTGAGTGTGATTTGAGCAGTGCTTGTGGAAAAGAGGACAGGCAGGGCCTGAACACTGTCAGTGTAACAATATCACTTATTCAAACCTGCCCAGAGGAGGGAAAAGATGAATAACAACTGCTCTGTCTCCCCTTCTGCCCGAGCATGAACTTGTGGTGACTCCTGAAATATCACTTGGCTATTCCTGCATTTTCAGGACAATTCAGCATCACATTATGCAGCACTTGGAAAAGCAAAACCCATCCAGCCACACAGAGCCTTTGAAACACCTGGGATGCACTAATCAGGTTCTAATCAGAATCATCTTCCTCTTGTTTCTCCAAATTTAGCAGAACTCTTTCCAGCTGGCAACAGAAGTTGTGTTTAATTGATTTTTTCACCCCTTCAAGGCCAGAGGGAACAATGGGATCATCTCCTCTGGTTCTCATGGAACAGGTCTTTAAATTTCACCCAATTCCATCAGTAATTAACCCTCTAACTGTACTGAGCTAATTTCTGTGGGGATGTTTTTGGAGCAGAGCTGATATCCATCAGGAAACACACTTCCACTGAAGTATTTTCATACTTAATCACTCCATTGTTCAAACATATTTAAATTTCAAATAAACCAAATTTGATTGTGGCCTCTGGCCACTGGCTCTCATTATGTTTTGTTTTGGAAGATTACACAGCTCTTCAGCATCCACCATGCAGGTATCCACCAGTTTTAAGTAAGACACGTCAATTTTTCCCTTCAAAAATTAACAGCTCAAATTCTTAAAATCTTTTCTTGCAAGATACTTTCTCTTACTTGAGTAATTTTCCATCTGTATTCTGAATTCTTGCCAAATTTCAACGGGTTTTTCAAATAACTAAGGACGTAAATATACAGTTCTTAAATCTGCCAATAAAGTCTACTGCTCATTTTGAAGTTAGACTGTTAGATAATATTCAAAATATTAAAATAATAATAATCTCACCACATAACTCCATAATGGAATTTTCTCCATTAAATCTATAGCTTCAGAGAAGGAAGCAAAACATATTTGACAAAACTGCCATGTTTTAGTTTGTCAACATTTTCTTCCCCTGTCATGTTTTGCCTGTCTTTTTTTCTGAGATTAGACAGATATTAAATACTTGCTTCAGACTATCTTATTTCCTTTTAGAAATACCTGCATAGAATCCAACACTGGATCAAAGCACAACTGGAACAGTGCTAGAACATCTCCTAGACTTTAAACTGGACTCCCTAATTCAGATTTTTCAACCCAGCAATTCTGTGAATAGCAGGATTAACAATGGCAGTTTTCTTGTGTCTTTGGATATTATGGTTGAGTGACTTCACTATCTAAAAATGCAAGAGTGACTTCTGCTGTTCCCACTGATGGGAACAGGATTCACACAAGCCTTGATCATGTGGATTCTCTGATGTGCAAAGTTCTGTGAAGGCAAATTGCAGCTTTTCCAGAAGTGGTGGGCAGAGTCTCCACCTTCTGTTGGGCTGTTTCCATGGAATTTAGAAGAAGTGGCTTTGAAATCTCTCAATTTCTGCCCAATTTGGTTGCAGTTGGCTTTGAAGTTCAAAAGCAAGGCCCAAGTGGGCAAAAAACCTCATGTACAATAAGATACTCACACTCTGTGCTATCACACAACCCTTCACTTCCAGAGAAAACAATTTAGTAACAAAAACTGATGTGATGTTGAGGTTCAATTCATTCAATCAACTCAAAGGAAACAAAAAACCCAAAAACCATTACAGCAATTTCATACTACAAAAGCCACATGTGAATTCACCACCACACAAAAAAAAAAGTGCAAAGACTAAATTAAGTAAATAAACTGTTCTTTCTCCCATCCTGTGTTCAAATGACTGAGGACAATGTGTTCCTGGATATTCCCCCTTGGGAAGGCAGGGAGAGGGGAAGGGAGCCAGGGAATCCACACACAAAAAATGAATTAACTACTACCAAAGCATGTGAGGATGTCACCAGCCCCTGCCTTTACATCCCAGTAACTCCCAAGCAATTTGAAGTTCAATAAGGAGTTGCCAAAACAGAGTGACTCAGTTAGGCACGAGCTCATGCCTTGCTCTAAGATAAATTTAACACTTTAGTTGTGAGCAGATAGGTAACTGCTATGTCCTGAAAAATGCTTAGAAGTAATATTAAAAGAAAGCTGAGATTGGCACAGGGAAAATCACCAGGATGATGAATTGCAGACAAAGCCTTAGGATACCCTTTATCCCTCAGATATTTTCTCACACATGTATTTCATGCTGCAGCAGCCACTTAGCAAACTAATGTACATCATACATTACAGTACCCAAAATACTGTGGCTAAGCAGACATACATAAATATAAGAATTACTTTCATCCTTGACTTAACATGACAAAGCCATCAAAATACCTCACGGTCACCTCAGTTCAAGGATAAAGCAGAAGTGTGACTGAGCAGTTAAAACTGTCACATTTGATGGAGGAGGCTCGAGAGAAGAGCCCCAGGGGAGCAGAAAACAATCACACCTTCCCAACTTCCAAATTTTTCTTCCTTTTCCATCCTCAAATGTATTGTGTCAGGTATTTTTGCACTGTTTTAACTGTAACACCACCAATGAATATTTGTTTTCATAACAGTTAAATATTATCATAGATTTTTAAACAGACTAAGCTCAGAAGTCCATTTTCTATTCAGCAAGTTGTAAATGCCAGAAAAAGGAAATCTTAAAAACACTACAATTACAATGCTGAAGGGAGAAACTCCTCTCTACACGTGAAGTTTCTTTTTCCCTTCGCTGCTTTTAAGAGCCCTGGAATGTAATCAGTTGACAGCCCTACGTCATGTTTACTTGCAGATAGGTTACATGGGTGGAAACAAATCTGACAATAATCTCCTATCAGCTTCTGCCTGTTCCAACGCCAGAGACCTTGGGAAGAAACAACAAAGCAAAGAGTAACTTGCAGCCAGCTCTGTAAAACAGGGAATAAAGAGAAACTAGATGTCACTCATGCATAGAGAAGAACTTTGCAAAAAGGCCACATCAGCACATGCCTGTAAATTGAGTTTGCATCTTTTTGTGACCATATGGACAGAGGCCGAGTTCCAACTTTACAGCTCAGCCCCAGAAGCAGCAGATTTGGCAGACTGTGATGAAGCTGTAACTGGTTAAATGAATGAAAGCACTTTAATCCCTTGAGAAGGCTAAGGCCCCTTAGGTTGATAAGATTTTTATTTATTTATTTACAACACAGCATCTGGTCCCTTCAGGGAAAAGCCAACAACGCTGTCAAAACTGCTTCAACTTTTGGTACAGGCAACAGTTGTCAGATAAAGCAGATTCCTCCCTTTTATTAACAAGTTGGCTTTGTTTTGGTTGGGTAAGTTCAAGGAGTTTTGTTTGTTTGTTTTTAAAATCAACTTTGCATTGGGCTCTTAAGAAATCCTAAGTGTGCAACACCAGGGCAAACAGGTTCTCTGGCCGCAACTCAAACAGGAAACCCAGACTGGCTGAGCCTGAAAGTAATTTGCTTTCTGCATTGGTTCTCTGGTGTTCTTTCCCCATCTGGTTTAGCACCGAGCGCAGCACTGCCACTGGTACTTCTTGCACTGGAATTCTTATTCATACCAGGTTCAAATGCGGAAGCTGGAGCCTGATTTTCAAGAGGAAAATCAAATGCAGTTCTGGCACTGTGTCATTAACCCCAGATGGGCTGGACAAGGGCAGTGAAGGAAGTGCAGATTTCCACACCAATCTTCCTGTGTTACAGAATCCCCTAATACAAGATCAGGGTGTCCAGAGTTAATGTTCTCTCTCTAACTGTTAAATCACATCCAGATTCCAGAACATACATCATATGTTAAGAATGGAAATTATGCCTAATGCAGAGCAGTTTGAATTACTCTTTGCATTAACAACTTTTCTCTGCTTTAGCCCTATTTTTATCTAGTAAAAGATAAAGCAATGCATCAAATGAAAAGCTGAACAGTGAATTACACATAACAAACCCCAATTCTTTGAAATATCTAACTTATCTACCTATATTTTCAATATTTCCACATACTATCACGAGCTATTGTTGGTTTCTTGTTAGTGAAAGGAAAATTAAGCACAAGCTTGCTGAATATGGCTTAGATATACTGGGATTTGAGGGAGACATTTATTTTCAGAGATTCCCAAGACAGCAGAGCACAGGGTGCTGTTTGAATTAATCATCTTTGAGGAGTAAGCTACAGAAATCTAAAGGATCTCTCATTTTCCACTAGAACATCCATTTAGGGCTGTAATACTTCAGTGAATACTTGTGTATTCACTCAGTTTGATTTGCTTTTGACTTGCTTTGACTCCTCTGGAATCTCGAGAAAGAGAACTTCTAAGACAACAGGACAATGGGAATTCCTCCATGATTATTATATTTCCCTCACGGGCATTGATGTCTACCATGAGTTATTTTTCTGATGTTTACAACTCAATTTAATGGCCTGGAAATGTCTTCTGCAAATTGAGGGGAAAAACCAGGAAAGGTTGTAGCTGATTGTTGTAAGTATTTTTCTGCAGGCACCCACAGCTGACATATCCAATACCTTGAAGCACTGTCTGTTTTGATGGCAATGTCTTTTTAATATACAAGGTCTTTTGGGAAAAGAGGTTTTTCTGCCCCTTGAAAAAGCAAGGCTGCTTGTTTTGCCTCTTTTTATCTCTGTATCTATAACACTGTTCAGCACAACCTCACATGATATGCTCTAAGCAAGGCTGGTTTTGAGAATACACAGGTGATCACCTCACAGCTCTACTTAGTTTTTGCAGTGGAATTTATTTTCTCTGGCATTTCTTTTTCTCTTTTGTTTCATTCCCTCTGGAAATTTTCTTCTTTTTTTACTTCTGTGTAATTTCTTTTCTTTCACTTTGAATGAGTGCCCCAAACACTTAATCTGTATGTAACCACTATTCTTCCTAATAATACCTGAATTAAGGAAAGATCATGTAGGGTACCTGTCTTTATAATCAAATAAATCAGGGATACATTCACTAGAAGATTTCTTTATTACTAACTCTTCACATTTTGAAGATATCAGTTCTCCTGTAGAAGTTTGGGAGGACTCTTAATATGGGACCACATAGCATTTGGTAATTCTAACCTTAGGTGTACTAAAGACTGGTGAAACAACTAGAGATCAAAGGAATAAGAAAATAAGCCTAAGGCATCTTTTCTATCCACACAAAACAATACAGGCCATGCACTGGAGCTTTAATCACGTCCTCAAGACTTCTTTGCACATAACAGCTTTTAATCCAACTACCTCATCCCAGCACCACTGGTTCAGCACAACTGAGACAGCAGTTTGCTGTGACAGTGCAGAAGAAAACATGAGGAGTGAGAGCTTCCTTTCCTGGAGAGGAGTAGTATTAACATCTCTGTAGGAACAGGAAAGTGTTCCAACAAAGCTGAGCTGCTGGGAAAGCATGAAATTGAACCCAACATTCCAGGTTCAAACTTGCACCTAATTTACATCTGTGTAACACAGAAAGTTGAGATGTAAATTAGTAAACACTAATAACTGTCAGAAAGGCCTCTTGTTCCTTGCTAACCTAGACAGGGCAGACAAAAACAGCTGTATGATTTTGCCTTTTTTGTTGAAGTTGTCCAAAACCAGCCAGTCACCACTAATAAAAAGAAACAAAGTAATTTAACTGATCCATTCAAGGTAACTCCCATTAAGGACATTTTAGAATCCAAGTAAGAGTGAAAAAAAATGTAACAGATTGAAATACTTCAGTGTAATGCTCCACTCCCTGAGATCACACACTAAGACCAATAAAGTTGAGGCCATCTGATGTCCATTCTGGAATGTAATCTTGGCTGACAAGCTTTGCCTTACCCATCTATGAATCTGCTCTTTAGGACATCATTTTCCAATTAGCTGTTTTAATAGGACTCCCAAATGAGCTTTTGTCTATCATGAATTCATTGTTCTGAACTGCAGTTCTATGCTGCTGGAGGCTCCCTGTTTTCAAACTGGAATCCTCAGCAGCTGTTATCCCCACGTATCCATAATCATCAAGAAATCTTTACAAAATGCTCCCAGCAGTTGGTCCAAGCTGCAAGAGCTGATGGATATTGCAGCATTGAGCCCTGCAATGGTGTGGTCAGGCTGGGACACATCATGTGGCTGTGACACCACATTGTCACTGAGAGGG
This sequence comes from Entomyzon cyanotis, assembly GCA_024500445.1. Classification (NCBI taxonomy): domain Eukaryota; kingdom Metazoa; phylum Chordata; class Aves; order Passeriformes; family Meliphagidae; genus Entomyzon; species Entomyzon cyanotis. Next base: position 3,202,692 of record JAKEPQ010000852.1, read on the forward strand.
GAAATTCTGTGCTGAGGTGGGACTAACAACTTCCATCCAGACCCTCACCCTTCTGTGTAACATTACTGAAAAGCGGTTGTTGTGAGCATAAATAAATATCCAAAAGATGTGGAGCAGGCCAGGTGGATTTGTCCTCTGATGGAGGAGGAATGGCTGAGCAAGTGACACAAGTGACAGGCAGGTCTTTCCCAACAACTGGTGCTGGCTGTAGGCTCTGAGGACAGTTCCCAGAATTATTCAGTGACATCTCAACTCTACAGTCCACAGTGCTGGATAGGAGTTCAGTAGCAAGGAAAAGAATATTAACAGATGAATCAATTATTCAGCGAAGTTTAGGATTATTTAAACTAACTATTTAAGATATTTACATCTGAATTATTACTAGACATGACAGCAGAGTCTGGGATCTATTACAAACAATTAGCATGGGATCCCAAAAGATTAAAACCCAGTAAACAAGGATCCTGTCCCTTTAATATTCATATTCCTGAGTGTCTTATACTGGTACATAAATTATAGTTACACATCACCAACATACTGCGCTAGGAATTGCCCCAAAACCTCAAACTACAATTTGATGACTCAAGAGGAAGGTTTAAAGCAAACAGAGGTAGTAGAGAGGATGAAACACTAAGTTTAACTTGTCCTACTTAACAAACAGAATTTGGAACATTATTATTATCAAACTGTGGCACTTAGGATGTGCTGCTTCTGCAATTTGCACTCATTAGATTCAGGGAAGGCAGACTGATGCCTTCACAAGCACTGGAAAATTCTCCCACCCACAGAGGACATCCCAGAAGGGCTCAGAAAGTCCTTGAGAGAAAGGCAAACAAGTGGTTAAAGCCCTGATGCTGTCTGGAGGACACCAGGGCTCTAGTCTCTGACAGAAATAGCCAGGGATAAACGGCAAATCTTTGTTTCCATTGGCACTCCAAGAAAACACATCTCAGCCCAAATCCAGCTGTCAGCCAACCCCTGCCCTCACTTCACCTTTGTCTCCTTCTTCAGTGCAACCCTGTTTTATGTTCTCCTTACACAGAAAGAGAAGTCAAATTCTTCCTTTGCAAATACAAAAAAGTAAATTAAAATACCAATCTACCTTCACTGCAGAATTATTATCTGGTGGAGTAATACAGGACAAACAGTAAAATCCAGGGGATTTTTTTTTCTATACAACATCCCTATGCTAACCCCAGAAATGCTTCCTATGCCAGAACACTCACACCTGCCTTTGCTTTTACCTAATGGAAATTCTAAAATTATATTATGAGTAAGAAAAGATTGTATCAAAATAAGAGTGAGACAAATCTTCAGCTTAATGATACGCTTGAGTAAATCAAACCTAAAATCAGGTCTCTGTTACAGTGATCAGAGATCTGGTGGACATAGAAGGATCATTTCAGTTATATATGAAGGCTGCATAGATAGTAACTAAATTAAGAATATAACATACACAACATACCAGCACTTTTCTGACAATTATTTTTAAAAATGTTAAAACTAACAAAGCAACTCCCTTTCAAAAAGGTGAGATGATACACTGGCAGAAGCATTTAGGGGTCTGAATTTAGGAAGGGCAGCCAAGTAATGTGGCACCTGACCAAGAGGACACGTAATTCCTGACTGATCAGTGGCATTATGTGACTGCTTCTGTTCCTGCCTATCACCACCCAGGAACAATCAATTATTGAACTGTTTGCTTTCTAAAGACATGGCCCTGCACAGGGCAGAAGACCTGCATGGCAATCTCACATGCTTGGTTTTTATTTAGCATGACTGGAGCTCTTGAAGATACAGAGAGATAAGCTACAAATATGCTGTTAAACACAATCTTTTGTTTTAAATAGTGGCAAAACAGAATAGATTAAAAACTGCCAAAATAACCATTTTATCTTGGGACTGCCAAGATCTTCCCACAGCATGCAAAGGCTTGTTTACAGAATACACTAGATAAAAGAAAGCTAGAGCATAAACTTACATTATATTGGCCAAGGAAACAGCAGGAAAGTTTTGAGTATTAGCAGAAGCTTCAATTAATCAATCAAAAGCAGAAAGGGGAACCTTACCAGAACTCGATCTCCAATTTTGAGCTCCCTTTCTCCTTTCTTTAACGATCCAGCTTCCGAGAGATTTGATATAGATTCACTGGCAGTTTTGGAAAGATTGCTAATCTGAGAAGGAGTTCCATGTTCCTTAGCAGCAAGGTGAGTTTTTTGTGGAATTCCTGAAGGGGGAAGTGCAGCAGTGGATGAGGACACTGCACTAGCAGCTGATGTGGATGTTGGTGACGTGGCTCTCGAAGCGTGAGCTGTCTGGGTACCGTTGGCTTCATCCTCTGTCACCACTTTCCTGGTCAATTTGGATGGCCTTGTAAATATTCCTCTCAAGGGTTCACACTGGAAATAGCGAACTCCAGCCACAGAGCCATCGTTCTTCCCAATGGGTTCATCCAGGACAATCCCTGCCCACTGCCCCGGGGCAAACTGGGTTTCTCCAAGGAACTGGATGAAGCCAGGTTTGTTTCCATTGACCCAAACGCGCTCCCCGACTCTGAAATCATCCACAAACTCCTCGTGTGTATCTGCAGGGGCTGTGCTTGGGGTCTTCTCACTGGGAGCTGCTTTTTCTGCTGGAGCTGGAATCAAAGCACAATGAGAAACAGTGGGAATCAAATACACCAATATCCCAAAGAGCATCATTACTTCGTTTCAATGTAACAAACATCTGGAAAAGCATCATTTCTGAAAGGAAGATCACAACTTTTAAATTTCTTGTGCAAACAACTAATCTCTGGAAAAAAGAATTCAAAATCTAAGGACAGAGACACTGAATGCATTTAATGAAGATTTTGCTTAAAACCCTGTAAAAACCACAGGTCTTACTTCAAAAGCTACCCAAGCATTTTTATCACAAAAAGATTCCTTTGAGGAAAATTGCTTGATCTCCAATTAGTAACCTATAGATTTTTTTAAGTCGTACAGGTAATTTTTTAAAATCAGAAACACGAGCAAAAAATATACTGGTGTATAGAGTAAAAATAGTGTATACTACAGAGTTCAAAGTACTTTTTGTCAGAAGATGAATAAGAGAATAATTAAGGTATTTAACTATTCCTTACCAGCAGCAACAGGTGCAGGTGTTTTCAGCAACGTACCCCCGTGCTTGATGGTCTTTGAAGGAGCCTTAAGTCCACTTGGTTTTAACATACTCATCTTTTTGCAGTACCAGTGGTTATCCTCCTCGTCTGTGGCAACTATCTTTTCCCAAACATGGATAAAATATATTGTTCAAGCTTTTTCAACTCTGGAATAAACCTGTATATAAAAAGATCAGACACGAACAAAGATCAGTGTTAACTCCTGCAGAAGGGATTTCTACATATACGCAATCTGTGTATAAAATGGATTATAAAAGCTGCTTTACAGTAGCAACCAGAAGCATTTCCAACTCCCCATTTTCTGAATGCCATTTCCTATTAAAGCCTAAATCATCACAATAACTCACTTTGCTGGATGCTGCTGTATTTGTCTTGAGATTTAAACTAAAAGGCTATTTTAAGAAAGAAAAACAAAGCCCTTAACAGCATAGCTAACATTACACATAGATTTAACTGCTCCACACACACAACTGTTTTCAGTCACATTTTTCCAGTGTTGCAATATCCCAGCAAAACCAACTTGAGATTAGAGAAATAACAGCAACAGAAATCAAGACAGCCAGGAATTTCAGGATAAAAGGAGTAAAGTTTCTAAGAGATTGGAACTGAAAAGCCTAAATTGTTTCAGAGTTACATGATGACAACTGAAAAGCAGAACCACCTCAGCTTTCTGTGACCTCAGATCACAAGATATGCTGGCTCGCAGTCCCCACCAGTGCCCCAGCTAAGAGGAGGGACTCTTCCCAACGTTGCTAGGATAGAACTTGGAAGCCAGCTAAAAGCTTTTCAGGGAACTATGTTTTGCCACAGGAGGCATCTTCTTTCTGATTACAAAAGCTTCAGAAAGGCTTTTTCATCTCTAATGAAAAATCCGTATTTTTTTTACCTCGAATACCAATTCAAAGCCGAACTTCAAGGCGACTGCTCTGCCCCATCTTCAAAGGAATAAACTATTCTGTGTGAACACAGCTTGGCTTTGTGCTGACTTTTATATGAGGCACTGCCAAAACAGCTACAGCACTTAAACAGCAGCAGCACACACCTAAACAAAGACCTGAAGGGGAAAAGGAAATGGGCATGCAGTGAGTTTGCTCTGCTGTTTGCTCAGAACATGTCAAACAGGAGCTACAAAGCAGCTTCTCAGTCCTGCCCTTTACTCAGCATTTTGGCACCTGTCAGGACAGAAAGTTGGGAAGCTGCAGCCTCCCCAAACCAGTGCCCAGGGGTGCAAACTGGGAGCTCAGCACCCAGTTAAAGGTAAAACCAACCTGGCAGAAGGAGAGGCAGCTCTGCTGCAGCAAGGAGAACTAAGGAGAAGAAACCAACCCTGTCTTTAGCCAAGATTTATCCCCTCCTGTATTATGAATTATTAATCAGTGTTCCTAAAAAATCAATTCACTGCTTTGTGAACATAAAGACCAAAGTGAAACATTCCTCATGCTATTTCAAGACCTGCCATGCCAAATTCAAGGCATTTTCTAACTCTGCAATAGTGCTGTACATTAAAAAGTATGAATTACCACCTTGGATGTAATAGTGTTTGCCTACAATTTAAGTTCTGCTCCATTAAAATGATGAAGCAGTGCTGTGAGATTTCAGAACCTAATTTTCTAGTGCCAAAGACCAAATTCATGACAATTTGGTCCAAAATGAGTCTCCCTTAAGGAAGATTTTTCCCTAAAGCCTGGAAGCTGGAGCTGTCCCACAGCACTCTGCCATTCTTTTCCATGCAATACCTCTTTTTTTGCCCCCAAAGACCATTCCAGCACCACCACAACTACATTGTGCAAGGACAGGAATATCAAGAGAAAGCACAGGCTAAACTACCACCCAAATTAGACTTTGCCAGTTTCAGTTAATTATTTATTAATAGATGGTTAACAAGCCTCTGCTCAACAGAAAGTTAGAATGTTCTACCACTGCATTTCTTGGCTCAGGGTACTCATTCATAGTTTAATCTTGCTCCCCACAGTCATGGGTTATATATTTGCTGTGTCATTTGCTTTTCTCCACACACAGGCCTTCAACTAGGACAGAAGCAACACAATCCCTCATGTCCTGGTTTTAGAGGTACTGAAATTGTAGCTTAATTCTACAAAACACACAAAATAAAGGTTAAAATTACAGGCAACACTTTTAGATAAATGACTGCCTCACTGCAATGGTTAAAATGCAACTTTTGGTCTTAGGGCCAAAGCCTTCGTAGTTGCATTGCCTAATGGAACTCATAAAACACACAAATTTGCATCAAGTGATTTTAAGCATTACACACTCCAACATATCCTAACAGGCTCCAGATGTCAATGATCTCATTTGAGTTCTCACAAAAGAGAGCAGCTCACTGCTTGTCTCAGTTTGTTCTTTCCTTCCTTGAATCTGTCTCAGCTCTCCTGAAAAAGGATCCTAATAACCAAAAGGCAAAAATATTACTGTGTCCCAAAATATCCCATCAGGAACCTAAGGATAGGTCCAGAAAGCCTCTGATAATATATTCCACTGAAATGTTCTACTGCAGGTTCTACCAATAACAAAAATGAGCATAAAAAGATGTTTTAACCACAGGCTTTATACTTGTGCCATTACTGGAAATATATGACTACATGCAGTAAGAAAATGCATTACATTTTCAAATTAATGACACTTTTTTGTGTGTGTTCTGACTACTAAAAATGTCTAATGCAGACAAGAATCCTTGCATTGAGCTTTTAGCTGATAAATAATATCCTTATTCTTATTTACCTTTTACAGACCTCCAAGTATTATATGGATCAAGCAGCAAGTTGGGAACCACTGGTTTAAGTAAATAAATCCTACTAATGTGATAATAGATATGAATTCTGTTGGCAAGCTTGATATTAAAAATAAACCAAACAAAATGTAGCCACATAACCCTGAATGATAAAGGCAGAATATTTTCCAACTGTCAAGAAAGGAATTCCTATAATAAAAAAAAAGCAGCTGTCCAATGCCTCTTTCAAGACTATTTTAGCCAAATAGGACTCCAACAAGAACTAAATTAAATAAGAACACAGGGAGAAAAGTCTCAGCTCACTCTGCTTAACCCTGTAGACATGACAAGAATTTAGGAGTACCAGCGGGACCACAGAATAGTATATGTTGGAAAAGACCTCTAAGATAATTAAGTCCAGCTTCTCCTAGCTCTTCAAAACATTTCAAATAAAAAGATTAATATTTAACTTAGTTAACACCATTAACAGACTAAATACTGTAGGAAAATGCCTTGCAATGCTAATGCATTTATAAGCTCAAAAAGAGACCATTTGATTTGTTAACTGTGCTGAGCATAGAGGAGCTTTGGAAAACATATATAAACATTCAGACTAACAGATAAAGAGTAAATAGTCTAACAAGGGTTTGCAGAACAGATAACTGCTGAAAAATCTCACAGGGCCCTATAAGCAGAGACCATCACATGCAACCCCTGTGGCAGTCAAGAACAGGGATCTAGAAAACAAATTCCCATACCATGAGAAAAAGGTAACATGACCAAAATAAAGCCAAAAATCCTTCTGCAGAAAAGCTAAATGGAAAATATATTCCAAAGACCACCACAATGCAGTAACTTCACCCTTCTGAGAGAAAAACAAACTCAACATAAGAAGCACTGTTTGAAATCGCTGCCTGAACAGCATTTCTTAAATACCTGTTTCATACTCATTGTTCAACTGCTGCTGCCAAGCTTGAAGGAGTTCATGAATCATTCCTCAAATATCTGGAGTTTAAAGAAAGTAACCTGGAATTTTGAACCTGGAAAGATTTCCCCTCCAGTCTGAGTTACTCCAAGAGCTCTGACCCTACACAGTTACGAACACAACTTTTGAAACTACTGCAACCTTAAAACTAAAGCACATCAACATGTTCTGTATGATTCAAATATAATTCCTACTGCAACTCACAAAGCTGCTTTTGCAGTCTCCTGGGCTGTTATTACACACCTGTAAAAAGTGACTATATATTTATTTATAAAAGGACCGAATGCTTGCAATTGACTTTATGTTTTTGAAATTCATACATGATTTAAAAACACAACCTCATTTTGGCTTTGAACAAAATCAATACTTTCTTGCACTGCTGTTTGCTGCTTGCTACCTCCTGGAGAATATTTCTCTGTGAACAAAAATGTGCCACACCAGTAAACCCAGCTTCTGGAAGGTTCCAATGGGAATGAGAATAATTCATGCACAGCAGGTCCACAAACTGACCAGACTGGGACAAGCCCACCAGCATCCTTACAGGAACAATTCTGGATGATGGGGCACAAGAGAAACTGAATCCTGGAACAAAAATCTTCCTAGTCCTCACTCCTCCTCTGCTGCATTCTGGGTCTATTGGAGATATTTCTTCCTGAGCACCCAGAAAGTCTGAATCACCCCTTTGCAAACGATGGATTACATTTACAATGAAATATTCCAGAGCACACAATATCCATTGTAAATGTCTCACTCAGCTTCAAAGTCAGTGCCGCACAATTACAAGTTGCTAAACCAGAAGGATGGATTTGGAAGAGTTCATGCATTCACTTTACAGAGCTTCTCTGGAGTGATGCAGCACACTTGGTGCTCCTGGCCACTCACCAATTAAACACAATGATTTCTGAGCAATGAACTCACATCCAGGTCTCTTTGCATTGATCCACTGAAGCCAGACAGTGAAAAGGCAAATGAACTTCTCTCTGACCCTCACGCTCCTGACTAACTGCAAATTCCATGTGTTTTGTGAGCTCTGATGCATTTATTGAATGGGCAGCAAGTTCAGACTGAAACACACCAGAAAGCACCGTAGGCATTTGTTAACAAAGCAAGGCAGAAACAGCAAATTACTGTGGCACTGATGCAACACCCTCTTTGGTTTAAATTCACTGTTAAACCAAACTGAACATCTGAACATTGCTCAAGGATTTAACTGCACTGCTCAGTGATTAGAGTGGAATTAGAGGCATCTTCAGGTATCAGTAACATTAAAACTAATATAATTTAAGAAAGAGTTGATATATAAAACAGAAAACAAACAGAATTAAGAATTTAAGATTTCAATAGAGTAAGAGTTGGCATTTGGAAGTCAGTACTTGATTACTCATTCAACACAGCAATTAGGGAAAGGCAGCATTTAAAAACACAACTTCAGTTTCATTTTGTCTTCCAGAAACCATTGATTTTTATGTCAAGTAATGTGATGATCTGAATATAGCCTTCAGATACATCACTACTAGAGGACAAGACATTATTTAATTCAATGTTTGTTATGCCAAGTGCCATGAGAATATATTTATTTGGCTTACTATGCTCTGCTTAGTGCCAACATCTGGCTGGTATGTACCCATCCAACCAGTGTCTCACACCTCACCTTTAAAGGTAGAAAAAATTTGCATTTAAAACTCAGCTGATCAGGTAGAAAATAATAAAAGGAATCCAGACCTTTCCAGTTTGTTGTTTGCAGGTACTTGGAACAGGAAATAAAAATTTAGTGAGAAAATAAGCAAGAAGATCTCATAACTTATACAGGATCCTTGCGACATTGTGAGTCTGCTTTCCAGCCCAATCCAACATAACCATCACAGGAATTCCAGAGGTAAACCCTTCACAAAGGCAAACACTCATCCTACAGGAACCTCAAAGCCATGATTTCTTTTATTGTGTTTCTGCTATAAATATGAATTTTACAAGGGACAGACTCTCGAAGACGTGCATCTCTACTTAATTTAACCAGGCATAACTATTAAATTAGCAAAACAAAAGCAATTCTTGCTCTTCTGGAGTGCCTTCACAGTTGCTACCAGGATAACTCCAGGAAATTACTGCTGCATGCAAGTTTTAGTAGGGCTTTAGTCTAACCCAAACACAGTTTGCTTTTGCTGCCATAATAACACAACCCCAAAGCCTGCAGGAATTTGGGAAGTTTGCCCACAGGGATGACACAGCTCCTCTGACAGCGGCACTGATGTGATGAACTCAACCTGAAATGAAGAGTGGCAAAAACCAACAGAAACTGAAACAGAGCTATACTATCACTGGCAGAGGTCCTGAAAAACCTTCCAACTCTGTTTTCCAGGGCACTGGTTTAGATAAACATTCCTTAGGCTGAGGCAACCAGTGTGTCCAGTGAGACAGAACCACACAGGGATCTCCAGAGCAGTCCCAGGGCTGTAACACGAACACTCTGCCCTGTCATCACTCATCCCACCATCAAACCATCACACCCAGGCTAAGGACATCCCCAGAAATAGCTCCTGGGTTTTCAGTCCAAAGAGCAAACCCCTGTTTCCTTAAGATCCCAAAGATGCTCCTTCTGTCTTGTACGCTGAGAAGGATTGGGGAAGAATGTTTGGGAATCAATCCCAAAGCCCCACAATGCTGTCCCTCGTTAAGGACATGGGAACCTACAGCTCAACTGGCAACTTTATTTCTTATCTGAAATCAATATCAGAAGTTGTATTTCTGTACCACAGAGATGACTGGAACTGTTCTCTACATAAATTCACAGATCCCAGGGTATTCAAAATCAAAGACTTTTAGATGACCTTGCAACATCAGCCAGGCTTTCACACAAATCTATATTTCTCCTTTGATTTCGAACCTGCCGGGTAATTTCAACTAAATAAAATAAAAGGCAGGAGATCTTTAGTAAAAATAAATCCTTTTCCTACAAGTTTTCCAGAAGCACGTGAGCCAGGAGGAGGGAGACTTGTGTTTAAGGAGTCTTGAGTTTCCCCCAGTACCTTTAGAACTGATTTCTGAAGCAAAGAATTTGCCATCAATACATTTGGTAGCAGCAGGTTATCAGTCTGGAGATCTTATAAAACTTGAATATGTATAATTAGGAAGGCAACCATTATGAGACCCAAATCTACTGAAAATTGGTTTTAGGGAATTGCTGAATTGCTAAATAAGACACACAGCTTTTCTTCTACCTTGGGAAGTGCAGGATATTTGCTGCAAATTGTATAAACAGGATTCTCCCAGCACATGCCTGGGAAAGGGAAAAGGCGGGGTAAATTCCTATAACTCAGAAACTGCACTAAGAAGAAGATGAATCAGATCAAAGATAGTAAGAGGCTTAGGACCTGAAACCATCAGTCAGATATTACAGCACTGCTATGAGGAAGGTAATTCATCAAAGATTCAGCTCTGCTTATGGATTTTAATTCTGCATCAAGGACATTTTAAGTCACCCTGTTTTATCATTCTAGAACTTGCTATGCTCATTCAGATTCCTAAATGCCTCAGGATCCTCAGTAAAGAAACACTGAAACACAGACTGTTGAATATGAAGCACAAATGAGAGAGGATGTCTGTAACACTAAAAATACTATTTTGGGCCAGCAATTTGTGAGTAATTTTTTCTTAATCTCTTGCTATTTCAAACAGCCTGTTCAATCTTTTTAAAAAGATTCTGCCTATCTTTAATTAATCAGGAAGAGCTGATAATTGTTAATATGATGCAAACTCTAACATTTCAAGTTGCCACCATGCACACAGATTATAAAAACATTGCTGCTCTGGTCTATTAAAAGATCAGAAAGCACATGATCCTCCCTCCTCAGCACATCACTCCCTACAAAAGGAGTCAAGGATTGAGGAGTAGAGAAAGTTTGCAACTAAGTAAATAATTGCCACCTCTTCCAGTAAGCCCATTATCATCACTTTCTTATTTTCTTACATTTTTTTCCAGGAAGTTCTCGTCTTTCCCAAAAGACCAAAATTTCAGTAAGAAAAAGAAAAATTTGTTTGACTGTCCACACTGACTTCTGATGATAAAAATGCACTTCTGCCATCCCAGTAATTGCATTCAGTCACAATAAAATGATGACTTTGGAATAGCAGAGCATCAAGTTTAAGTTATTTGATCTAAAATTTAAATTTTGAGTAGGAAAATACCATCTCCAAACAGCCTCAAACCCCAAAGCATTTAAAGACACAAAGGCTTCTCCCTAATACAATTACAACTGAAGCAGCTGAAACAAAGATGCTGCTTTTTATAGTAAGGATTTAATTTTGATAGACTTGGGTGCAACTGTAACTGTTTCACACTGGGTAAAAAACATCAAGTCAGCTGTCTCTTTTTAGCTCTCCATGTTCTTAGCCTTTGAAATTAGCACCATGACTGCTGCACGGCTGGCACAGAGCTCAGGACAAGTACAATTTCAGAACTTAGATAAATATTGCTGTGATTGAGTGGATGCTGCTGCCAAGCAGAGCAGCAGAATGAGAGTATCAAATAAGCTAATTCTATACAATAGTGAGTTTTTCTCTCTGCCTTGCAATTTCCCCTCATAATAAGCTAAAAATATAGACAGTAAGATTATAAACATCAGGGAAAATGAATAGCTTTTAATGGTGGTTCTTCTGGAACCAGCAGAGTGAAGACATGCCTTATAAATTAAAAGAATGTATGGTACTATTCTTATGAGTTTGTACAAATAATTAATAAGATACTCCAACTGGAACAACTTAGGTGGGTGTTACAGTACAAACTTGCACAGCCTGTCCTAAGATACATCTTCTAAATCCTTCACAGCCTTCTGGGGGCCAGGAGGCAGTACAGATTTGTGGGTATTTTTAAGAGTAAGCCACAGAGTGCAGCTTCATTGTGCAAAAATGAATGTGGAAGACAGACACCTGGACAAGCAGGAGGTGTTTAAATCACCAGGGAGCAGCTGACAGAGTTCTGCTGGTCAACACCAAAGAAATGGCTGCTCCAGCAGAAACTGGCATGGGGCTGAGGGCAGCTGAGATTACAGCTAATGCAGTATATAATTGCCTTTCATTAAATAACAAAACACCATCCATCTGAGGCATTTCCAAACATGCCGCTCCAATAAGGATTCCAGCGAGTTACTCTTTATACGTGCCAGCAGAGCCAGTAGTCCCTAAGGAATGCCAAAGGATTAAACAAGAGCTGCATTCATTCATGGTTGTCATGTTCAAACATTAGAAAACTTGCATTCAACATACAGAGTTAACATTTGACCCGAGTGTTTTAGAAAGAGAAAGAAAAGCAGCTCTGAAAAATCATATTGGCAAGGCAGAGCTCTCTATTTCTTTTTAAGGAGGATCTATTCTGAAATATTCTCAGTGCCTCCCAAGAAAAACTTTAACAGGGCTAAAAGGATAAGGGGAGGAACACTAAAGGAATTATGCAATCTGCCCAAGCTGAGTAAATAAAGGCTGTCCTGGGTATGCACAGTCAGAAGATGGCAAACAGATACAACCTGTAAGTCAGACAGGAAATCTTCAAGAGCTCTAGGAAGTCGTAGCAATCAGCACAGAGAGCACTGCTCCTTCCTACACTGTAATCACATGAGGAAAAGAGGCTGTTATTCCCTACAGAATACATCTGGAATGAGCATACAGGACAGCTGGTCCTCTGCCCTCACTAGAAAGCTGAGATCTTCTCTTTAAGGGAAACCATGCAAATTATATAAAACTCTTTTTTGCCAAATAAAATCTCCCTGTGATCCCTAAAGATACAGACATTTGAGGTCACATTTCCAAGCTTTTCTGCTTCAGCCAACTCATCTCTCTCCCTTCAACACATGCAAAGCTTCAGTGCACTCTAGCAGGGACAGAAAATCTCCCAGCACATATACAAGGACTGGGCAGGGAGAGAACTCTGAAAGCTTATCATTTTACACCAAGAACTAATAATCCTCAGCATGTAAATGAAGAAGTTTTGTACTTGAACAGTTAAGCTTTCCTTAGAATGGGACATGCTGCTGTTGGGTGGAGGGGAGGCGTTTACTTTTCCTCCACAGTATCTACTTTGCAATCTTCCTACTGTTGCAGCAGGTGCACAAGGACACACACTTCAAGAAAACCATTCTCTACCGCTGCTAGTTTCAACTTTACATTGCATTCAGAATGCATATTTCTGTTCTTTCAACAAAATACTTTGCAAAGCAGCCAGCATCAAGGCATTTCCTCTTTTGTACCTCTTTTTCTTTCTTCTTCCTACGTGTCAACACAAGTACCACATGTTTTAAAATCCTTCTGCTCAAAGATCTCAAAGCAACCTATGAACTTCTATAAAACCCATTCAGCACAGTGGGTAAGTGAAGGGGTGGGGAGGAACAAGTCTTAATTTCACAGTCATATTTTTAATCATCAGCATATACAATCAGAGAGTCAGTTTTCCTCCCCATGCTCTGTTTTGGAAGATTCCTTTGGTGTCGGCTTCTGTTTGTTTACATTTTTAAAAAATTATTTAAAGCACGGAATCAGAACAAAGATGAAAAGGGGAAAGTAACTGCTGATTTTTTTTATGCAGCAGGAGCCACATTACCCCGTAAGAGCAGCAATTACCCTGTGCCCCATGCCAGCCCAGGCACAGCAAAAGGAGCTCTGCATGGCCTGAGGTAGAGCAGTGTAGCGGGAGCAGGAGGGGCCTGGAGCAGCTCGACACTGCCCAGAATATGGCAGCGAACTCTCCTCAGCCACCTGAGGGGATGCAGGAGCAGCTCACCTGCAAATCGGGAGCTTTTAGAACCACACGAGCATGGGCAGCCGCCAGGGAAAGAACCCCAAAATGGCAAGGTAGATTATTAGTAAAATATCCGTGTGCAAGTGCAGGTCAGCACTTACCAAGGAATATAACGAATACCCAGCTCTCTTCCCTCAGAACCACCCGTTCAAGCCACCGCTACCCCAGCACAGCGCCGCAGCTTCCCAGGGCGAGACTGGAGCAGAGGCTGCGATCCACCCCTCGTGTCCCTGCTCGGCACAGCCCCACGGGCTGAGGGGACGAGGCCGCCCCGCCGCTGCTCCGCGCCGTTCCGGTGTCCGCAGCGCCCCGTCCCGCCGGGCTCGGCCGGGCCGCTGCGGGGCGGCGCGGGCAGCACGTGTGGCGGCCGCTAACAGCCCTCAGCGCCGGGCCCGGCCCGCCGCCCCGCTGCCCCTCACGGCCCCGCCGCTGCTCCTCACGGCCCCTCGCCCCCCGCGCCCTCAGACCCGCCCAGCGCGGCGCCCGGACGGGAAGCGCGGAGGCCCCGAGGCGGGAGGCGGCGGCCGCGGCTCCCCTCACCCTCAGGCGGCACCGCCGCCCCGCGAGCTCCCCTCAGGGCGGCTCCCCCCTGCCCCGCCGCCTCACCGGCTCCGCCGCCAGCACGGCTCCCGCCGCCTCCTCGGGCTGCTGCTCCCGCTCCCGTGGCTGCTCCCGCTCCCCTCTGCAGCGGCGCCGCCCCGGCTGGCAGGAGGCGGAGCGGGGCGGGCACAACGTCTGCGCCCGCCGGGGCGGGGACTGCACCAGCAGCAGCACCAGGAGCGGCACCGGCGGTGCCCCGAGCTCCCCGCGCCCCCTCCTCTCCCTTTGTCCGCCCCCCGCTTTGTTCGCCCCGCGGCAGCCGCAGCTCGGGGGAGGGAGCGGCTGTGCCCCGGCTCGGGGCGAGCTGGCCGCGCCCGGTGGTCCCGGAGCTGTCGCTGTCGCTGCGGCACAGCCCGGCGGGTGGGAGGGGGAGAGGGTGGGCACAGGCAGGGAGGTGTGAAGCACATCGCTCTGCTGGGTGAATAACTTCACTGTCTGCTGCTTCGCTCCATTTTCCTTTTGTCCTGATGCCCAGAAATTGATCATCCGGAAATTTATCATCGCGAAGTACTGAATATTTTTATTTTCGTTGTGTTTGGGAAGCGACACATTGGAAGCTGGCGTTATCCCGCTGCTAAAGTTTAAACAGCTGGAGCGGCAGCTCCAACGCCATCATCAACAATTTAATGCCGATTTTCAAGGCTGAATCAAACAGCTCTGCTCCACTTCTTCCCCTCTGATAAACAGCCAGCAGAGCTCAGCCAGAGCTGGCCCATCACTGCTGAATTCCTCACAAAGCAAACCTTGGTTTGCAATCTCATAGCTTGTTTGGTTTCTGCATGATGCCATTCGAACAAAAGGGTGATGAGAAAGCAGTTCCATTGCTGGGGACTGATTGCAATTTGTGTTTCATTTTGGCTTCGCTCTTTGGCATTAATCCAGCACGGTAAAGCACAAAATGGTGTGATGCACTGCCCCAAATAATAGGTTTCAACTATATCAGCGTTTAGCAATGTTTGTTAGAATTTCACTTCTCAAACGTTAAACAGAATCTCTTGCCATGGCCATTAGATGGTGAAACAGATACTCGAATCCATGTGCAGCCACCCCTCTTTCTCCCTGCAAAATTTGATAAAAGTTTCGCTGAATAAGGACTTCAGGATTTAAACACTGGGTTGTATTTAGAAGTGCAAGGCCAGCAAAGGACTGCTTTTTAAAAAAAATGACCCTGCAGCCCCTAGCTATGGAAGCAATCCCCAACACAAAAATTTCAATTAGGGTAGAAACTGGAGAGTTGTACTAACTTTACAGAACACTTGCCCAAAATATCTGCTGGCTTGAGGGTACTGTGGTAAACCTTTGTGCTTCTTTCTGGTGTCGTAGATTTGAGCTTTCTGCATTGATCTGATGCTAACATCTGATGCTAACATAGAATGGGTTTTTCTCTAAGTGTATCCATCATTCTTCATCATTAATCTGATGTTTTGTCTCTCAGTTAATTTGCCACCATGTAAGTCCATCTCAAATTCTTGCAGTTCACTGCACAGCATTACAATTGTATAAGCAGTATTAGACTGATGCATCTAGGACACAGCACAGTAACTACAAGCTTGAGGATAGAAACCACAAGTTGCAACTTTGTACTGTTTTTGTACAACTTGTGATAAAGTGGAAACAGGCAGTAACAGTGGGGAAATAATAGATAAAATATGGTTTAAATGTGTAAGTAGTTTGCTTCGTTCCCTTGCAAGGCTATGGTAAAAATACCCTGTACTAAGGCAAGAATTGAGAATGATGCCACACAGATCAAGGGAATGTGCCACTGTTTTTCCAGTAATTTCCTACTGAACAGACTCAGCTTCAAGATCCTGTAGTCCTGTAAGAAAAAAAGAGAGTTTGTTAGCCATCCTTTGACCAGAATCAGCTTCATACCATGAAAAAGCAGCTTTGGAGCAACTCTAGTTCATCCCAACTGGAAATGGCTGACAGCCCCTGTGAACCAGTCTGCACCAGCAGGGCACAGGCAATTTGTAGGAATCATCGTAATAAAAGATCCTGGTACTGTAAATCACACTCCTGTAAAGGATTAGATATGATTGAAAGCCAGAATATCTCTGATTCCAGTCTTAGTGGCTCTGTTTTCTGATCTGCATCATCAGATCAGTCAACATATAATATATAGGCATTTTCATAACTCTGTGAGAACAGGAATTGCTGGATGCTCCAGGGAAATTCAGGATGTTGACATAACTACTGGCATCCTGGCCACAAGTATAAGGCTCACTTTAGAATTAAATTGTTCACTTCAATAATGTGGGAACACCAGCTGCAGTTGTTCCTGCCCTTTTTCAGATTTGTGAAGGTTCCAGGATTATTGAAGCTTTCTAAAGAGCTAAAATGTCCTTTAATAACTGAATGTAAGGATGTCCTGACTGAAGAGATCTACTTTTCTATTCAATGGGATGTATTCACCCACATATAAAGATTTTGAGTACAGATTTTTTTTTTCATCTGAATGATCTCTTCAATATGCACATCTGGCAATGCCTATACAGAACTGATGGTCACATCTGCTACATTAAAAGCAGCTAATTGCCTTTTTTTTTCATCTCAGAAGTGCTGCTTCAAAAATCCCAGCACTTGTAGCACTATTTTCTGTAGTTTCTTTTTTGTAAAGGCTGTAAGAAGTCTTTTCACTGCTAATGCACTTACTGGTTCCCTTCCCTAGGTCAGCCAGACTACCCAGCAGCAATAAAAACAAAAAGCTCTCCGAACTCATGTTCTTTGCTGAGCTACGTAAGCTTTCATCCTATTTTACATTATTTGTTCTACCCAACATGGGTAGAACAACAGAGAACAGTATTTAAACAAATTGAAAAAGAATCCTTTTTGCATTCTGGTTTAAAGAAGATACTTAAATTAACAGTAATGTTCATCTTGATGATGGGTGTTTCGTTTCCCTGATAACTGAGAAACTAGTCTACTGATAAAGATGCAAATCATTCTAGCACTTATGTAAATACCAATAAAAGCTGAATTCTCACCTACAGCGAAGCAGAGCAGAAGGATTTTGTTCCTATCGAGTGATGAATTCTAAAGAAAGGGTAAATAAATGTTTATTCAGTCATTGGTGACAACTAAACACATGCAAAAAATTTTATGTAACATCTCTGCTGCTTGTAGTTAACCGAAGTCTAGGAAGTGTCCAATTGCCACACAGTAATTACCACGTTATTAAACCCATCCTGTTTTCGAGCTACTCCAGGAATCACGACCAATCCCTCCCTCTGACTCATCCCCTCCCACCCCCCAAAATGGAGCTCTGACTCTACACTGGATTCTCAGAACAGCATCAATCTTCAGAGGCATTCACTTCCCAGGGGCAGCAGAGCCATGGCACGGAATGAAGGTGCTACAGAGTTCCATGGCAACTACCAAGGCATTTGAAACGCTTTAATTATGTTGGAGCTTTTTCCTCCTCTTCGTTTTCCTTTTTTTTTTTTTTTTCCCCTCAGCTATGCTGCCTTACAGAGCTTGCAGTAAATTATTTTTAGCAGCTACCACATCTTTCAGATATCTTCTAGAATCTCAGCTATTTCTCTTTTCTTGACGTTTTGAGCGCTGTAAATTGGGTTATAAAAATTGAGAGTCAGAAATTCAGATCGTTTTAAGACACAGCTTCCCACCTGACTGATACCCAGAATATTTTCCACAGATTTGATTTTTTAGATGTCCATGAGCATTTTAAAATATTTTTGGTATTTCAAGTACTGTAAATAAACACGAGAAGTGTGCCAACAGGAATCTGTGGGAAAATTTGAGTGATGCCTGCTCATGCTATACCCACCTCATTACAGATTTTATTACTCATTCATTTTAGTAAGCTCTAATCTAGGTTATTATGCCACACCCATCACCATGGGAATGGGACTTAAATGTACCCAAAATACTTTGCTATTCAGCTTTTCCTCAGGACTTAAGAGTGTGATCTGATTACAGTTCCAATACCCAAAACCCATTTGAGTAGTTACAGCTGACAGATTAAAAACCTCACTAATTACAAGCATCTTTAGTGCAACAATATATATAGCACTTGATAGAACAGTGAATTATAGATAGACAGCTAAGAGATCCAGATGAATGAATTCCTCATCATGAGAGAAACAGCAGAGATAACTCCCCATCCCTAATTAACTGTGTATCTTATAGCAGAGATAAATATAGGAGTTTTACTTACTGGTTCAATCTTCTCAGAGCACTATGCATGCTGACTGCCACCTCCACAGAAAGGACAATTCCAAAGATTGGAATTCAAATTTTCAATTCCAATTTGTTTAAAAAAACAATTTAAAAGATGCCTCCGAGTGCCCAAAATTTTCTATGATTATCCTTATTTCAAATTAAATTACTAAAATTAAACCCAGAAATGAAACAGTTCCTGCCTGCTTTTCTGAGATCAAAACATATAATAAAAATATTAGGAGAAAAAAAGCATTACAGGAACATTTATAGAAATTTCCTTTGCAATTTGAAAGACAAAAGAATAACAAATTTAAGTATTTCAGCCACAACTGTTTTGCTTATCTGATGTGACCAGTTAATTAGGTGGAAGTGTGACTGAGGAAGGACAATACTGAGCACTAAAAGGTTTTAAGTACATAAAGATGATTTTCATCTTGTGTGCTCTCCTGGCTTGCTCACAGAAACCACAACCACTCCTTTAGCTCAGGCTGCATGTCCTACTCAAGCAGCAGCATTTCCTAAGAGCCATTAAAAACAGATCTTGAAGGTGTGGTGAGACAACTGCATGTTTCAAATATGAGCAGCCCAACACACCCAAAGGTGTGCACTGGGAATCATCACCTCCTGCCCTGCATCCCTTTATCATCCACGTGGGAATGATGCAGCACACAAAGGCTCCTGTAAACTGTCATTACTGCCTTTTAACTCCATGGAAGGAGGAGGAGGAAAAAGTGCCAGAGCTCCATATGCTTCCCAACAGAGCTTTCTTTAAATATGTGTAGAAGCTGGAAACAGCACATTCGTTGTCCACTGCTGTTATAAAAATACTATTTGTCCTATAAACTACGAAGAAAAAAGCCACTCATTTTAGAATATATGATGAACATTTACCTTGACTTGCTTTCCAAGTGCAACCAAATAAACTGGTCTGGTAAAAGTTGCAAAAAGATTTTTCAGCCTCTCAGAATTCACATATAAAGGCGCTTTGGTTTTGCCTTCCTGTAGTTTAGGGGGAAAAAAGATAAATAAATAAAGGCTTTAACTGCAAAAAGCCTGGGGTTCTCATAGAAATTCAAATGCAGAGTGTACTAATATCATGTATTTTAAAGATCTTTGGGCAATATGCACTAACTGCAAAGCTAAGAGTTTTAAAGAATTAAGTTCACTCTAACATTATCTTACGAAGATCTCCCTTCACAGGTTTTTTGCTCAATACTTGAGAATGCTTTGGGTTACTGTGCACTCCACTTGGCTGAGAAGACTTTTCCTGCATTTATGGAAGGACAAGTGCTTTACCAGCTCCAAGGAATATGTTACATCAATCTAGTGCTCCCTCTCCTGGCAATAAACAATGTACATCACTTCAGCCACAGGTACCGCCCAAGACAAGAAAGGAAAAGAAAGTGTTAGAACAATTAATCAGCAGTATTATAACATTTCTAAGCATTCAGAAGTGGGCAGCTCTTCAGATTATGAAAACTGAATGGTATGGCAAGGTTCTGTTTAAATAGCTAAGATAATTTTAACAGTTTCTGGATTAAGAAAACCTGAAGCCAACAGCTGTTGGCTTCCTAAAATATTTAACTATATTCATCCTCATTTTGCTCAGCTTGTTTTTCCAATTATCTTCAGCAGCTGATTTTCAAAAACCAGCATTTTGCTGCTTTAGGACTCCAATTAAAAACTCTTTAGCTAAAAGCCCATTTATTAAACCTCTGTGGACAACCACAAACATGTATGTACAGCAAGTTTACATGAAGGACAATGCTACAAAAGATACAGTGGCAATTAAAACAGACCCACATAAATAATTTATAAAAATACTTGAAATGGTGAAAATAGCACTGTAATCCCCAATTATCTTCCTCCAATTGCCAGGACCTTGATGTGGGAACTCTTAACGTCAGACCTTTTTAAAAACATTCCGAATATATTAAACTTTTCTACAGGATAATTAGCAAAATGTATAAAGTGTAGATTATTGTACAAAGGACAGATATCAAAAAAATCACCAATCCACCTGAAACTTAAGGACAATATAAATCTTAGCCAAAATAATGAACACCAAACCACAAACTCTGCATTTTAGAGTCTCGAGTATTGGCAAATGAAATGCTCTTAACAAATCATCAGTCCTGTTATTCCTTAGTGGAATTTGGCAATTTGGGAAAATTCTACATTTTCTGGCTGCATTGGTGATCCTGGTCAAGATGGAAACCTGCACTGAACTCAATACCAAGGAAGAACAGGGCAGACCTGTATTTGTCAAGATTTTGTAAGGTGAGGGCATCTCAGAGATTCCAATCCCGTAAGATGAGGGAGGTTATCTGAGTTTGTAAAACTGGGGGTGGGGAGGGAACAGAAGGGATTTGGACGTAAGAAAACAAAAGAGCAATTAAGATTTAAGTCTTTTTCTTTTGCTGGTTTCTTGGGGAATTTTTTAACAGGCTTCTTATCCGTAGATAAACTCCTGTTGATTCTGCCAAGTTTTCAAATTCAAACGGTGTGATGCCTGCAGCAAACTTGCTCATGTCAGGGACAAGTCCGGATTTTTTCACAGAAGATCCAGTGCTTGTGGGCACTTTATTACCACCTGTGCTTTCCCCCTCATTAACCTCAGGGTTGGGAGCAGGCAGGGTGTCATCCAGCAGGCCTTCAGAAACTGCATTCTCAGGGTTTTCCTTTAAGTCAAGCAAACTGTCTTCTGGATTCAGACTGCTTACAGAATGTTCGTTTTCTGGGATCTGCTCACTGATGTCAGAAAACTCTGTTTCCACTGAGATCACTTTCTCAGGCGACCTGACTTCTGCAACAAGATCTGCTTCATTCCTGGCTGGCGATGATGTAACGGAATTTCCAGTTAAAGGTGTGTCAGCAGGAATGTCAGAGTCACTATTGGTGCTCTCTGCCTGCTCCAGAGCTGCCCAGATTAACCTCTGCTGCTCCTCCAGCTCTTCCAAGGTCAGAGTATCCTCATCCATGACTGAGTCCACTATTTGGGGCTTAGGACTATCACTGGAAGGTGGTGGAGTAGTCCTAGGGAGGGGAGAGCGGGTGGGTGTGGAAGGCTGAGGGGGTGTCAGTGGGGGTGTTCCTCGAGGCACAGGAGGAGGAGTGGACATTGCTGGAGAGCCAGGAGGCAGTGGAGGTTGGAACTGAAAATTGTTGGGAGTTTGAGATCTCTGTGACCCTTCCAGATCTAGAAAGAGATTAAAAGACACCTTTTAGAACCTGAAATCTGACCAGGACAAGATTCAAAGTGCCAGTGTTCTGATTTACTGACAGAATTATGTCTTCTCATCCTTGGTTTTCAGCTGAGACAGAACAAACTTTGGGAGGGTTTTCATATCCACCAAAACTATGGTTTTTGGGATTTTAACTCTGCCAGCCATTCAAGGGAAAAAAAAATTACTCTTGAATGTATTAAGAACAAACTCACTCCACACTGAGACACACTGAGATTCCTCATAGCAGATTCCAAAAGGAAAGCCAGAAGTTTCTCCAGCTATTCTAACACTTAAACAACACTGAGTCCTCCTTTGAGTTTGCCTCATTTTTCAGAAGCTGTAAATTTGCAAATTTATGTTATTTCATCCAAATATTTAGGGATTTGGGGGTCTTCTTAAGAGCAGTTTCTTGAGGATGCTCCTGAAGTAAACTGATCACATTTCAATTCAGAGCAAGTAATTTTGAAAATAGAAATTGAAAAAAAAAAAAAAAAATTGCAGAATGACTATACCAGAGTCTAGGTCCATGTCAGCTGCTGCTACCTCTGGAGTGTCTTCTCTTGGTCGTTTGGAATGATGAGACTTTGACTGAGGTGCAGTCCTTTTGTTGCTGGATTTAGGGCTTGGCTGGAGAGAAATCATCCAGAAACCCAAAAAGAATTAGTATTAAACTGTACAGACTAACATTTCCAGCTGCAATTTTGTAACTATAGTAACATTTGGGCATCCAGTGCATAAACAGACACTGACATCTGAGGGATGCCGTGGCTATGGCAACCAAGCTTCTCACTTATTAGGCGAGTCTGGAACTTGTAGGCTGTATGGATTCATAGCAAATTTTTTCCCAACTGTTTACAGATAATTGCCCAACTGGGATCTACTCATATTAACTGAAAAAATGGAATTAATTTTAAACATTAAGCCATTTTTTGCTGAAACAGTAAGCCAGATCAGCTTTCCACCCTCACTAGTGTCAATAAGAAAGTCTTTCCCTTTGTGCAGGAGGAAGATAAAAGCAAGAGATCATCATGACCTACACTAACTACAAGACAACATTGTTTTTTTAATAACAAAGAGATATATTCACCTCCTGAAAACTAGAAAGGTAGTGAGCAAAAACATCCTTCTGCTGAGATGGCTGCATGGGGATGGAACCAAACATCTGCCACTCCTACAGCAAAAAAAGAAAGAAAAAGAAAGACAAATAATGTTCCATATGGTTGGTTAATAACAGAAGTTTGGTTAATAATGCTGAGTGGAAAAATATCAAACTATCCTTCCAGGCTCCTGGTGGTCTCATAATGAAAATAATGCCCACAGAAGCACTGTCAGACCCTACCACAATAATCCTGACAAGTATCAGTTAGATGGATGCCACACTAATTACAACCCCCAGCCCCACAGAAGGGTTTAAAAAGAAGAGACTGTCGAAAGAAAATTGTCAGATGCAAAATACAAAACATTAACTCTTGGCTAAAAGCAATTACTGTCACTCAAGGCATTGTTTAGAAGGCAGAAAACAGCTACTCACATCTGGGATCCCACTGGGAGTGGATATATTAAAGCCCGGATAATTTACCAACTTAGACACATCATAAGTGACACGTCTGGGTGGGGGGGAGCCCTCATCTTCTGCTTCACCATCACCTGTAATGGAATATAATTATTACTGATGTTCATTAAGAACACCACTGAAAAAATCCACAGGATTTAAAAACAGGGATTGGGAATGTAAGTATTTATAGGTGGTTTTGGAATCCACAGAGGCAGTAACAGTAACCAAATCCATCAGATAGGTGCATGAAGCTCCCTCAGAAAGCAGCTGGGTATCCTACACAACTACTTTTCATGTACCATTGCTACCCTCAGAATTTGGTATCAGGACTGTTCTGAGATGCAGCATAAATGTTGGTCATTAGCAAAAAGCTGGTAAATTACTTAAATTGGGTTCTAAGAAATGTGCTGTTTCTCTGTTGGTGGTTTTGCTGCTGTGTAAGTCATTGAGAACTATGGCTTCTTTCATAAAAAAATAAGAGAAAACAGGAGAGGAAATTGGACAATAAGAGATTTGCAAGTCTTGCAGTTTCCCAGAACTCCAGGTTCTAACAGTGAAATCCCACTGACAGTTTCCATCTTTGCAATCCAATCATGGAACTTATTTCATTGTTACATCACAGCTGATAAAAAGGAGTATTTTCACAACAATCAAAATATTTGATTTGCACCTTTCTCTGTCTTTTTACAAAGGTTCACAAACCAGTTACTTTATTATCTCCTGAGCAGGGTGCAGCCAGTACACAACCTCATGTAAACCTGCATTCCAGCCCCACATTGCTCACCTTTTCCATCATACAGAGCCAGTCCTGAGTGCTCCATCTCTGCCTCCTTGAGCCAGCCCGGCGGGTAGCCCAGCTGCCGCATGCGGTAAATGAACGGCGGCAGGCTCTTGTCTGTCACACCAAGGGCATCCTGAAGGACCCCACTGAGGGAAGAAAACAAACAGAAAACAGAATGTCATCCACAAAAAGCCCTGATTGCTGACAAAAGGTTATTAACGTTTTGTGGAGCTTTCAGCTGTCAAGGTGGAATAGCTGAGTTTTAGCTCAAACCATGTTGCGTTTCAAACTCTGGATCAAAACCTGCTCTGATATTAAATGCAACTTTTTGCCTTTTTGATATGCTTAAACACTTTATTAGATTTCATTCTACACCAAAAATAACCTACTTGACCTGCTACTTCTGACTCATGGCCTTGACTGTAGCTATCAACAGGAAGGGTGGACCTGAACACTGAATTTACTGGTGATTTTTTTTGAGACTGCCACACAGTACTGTCATTTCTTTGAACGTTTTGAATAGAGACTAAAGTTCAAAATTTGCAGACTTTTGGATACATTTTTAGTTTACTAGGAACATAATAAATTTACAATTTGAGAAGTCAAAGAGTAATATTCATTTCCCTGCATTAGGAGAAGGGCCCTGGGAAAGGGTAGGACTGCCAAGCTAGCAGTGAGTTTTCATTCAAAAAATACCTCTGCAATTTATTAAACAAAATCCTATTTAGCAAATTCAAACATAATACACCCATAGTTAGGAGCAGCAGATGGACTTAATAATCTCTGAAAATTAACATCTGTCACTCCAAAAGTAGAAGAGATTCCAGGAAAGCAGTGTAACAGCAAAGGGAAAGAAAAGAGATACCTAATCACTCCTGGCTTAAATTTTCCAAACCTCTCTTCTACTTCTTCTGCATGGTAACGCTGCTGAAAATTCTGATTGCCCGAATCACCACAAGCTTCCAAAAACTCCTTTCTCTTCTCATTTATACGAGCTGCATTTCGTGGCTTAAAGATAACACAATTGGGAAGTTTAGAGTTTGACAACTTACAATCTATGCACTCCTTCACCCAACATAAAGCCTGGAGAGCAGCAGTCTTTGGAATACTGGTGACTTTACCTTTGGACAGTCTTTCATTTGATGGTCTTCAGAACCACAATTGAAACAATGAGGTTTGGGCCTGCTTGAAAAATGCACAACAAATTAAACCTGAAAGCAACTCTACAATGTTAAATACACTTCATTATTTTTGTTCTTGGTAAGGTTTAGACTTCAGGATGACAAAACCAAAAGCACTGACTGCTGATGTCACGTGCTGTCTTTGCTTCTCTTAAACTTATGTCAATCCTTAAATAGAGGAACAGAGTATTGCTGATTTCACGGTGCTAAGGAGAACATGGGAAATGAGGAAAGGGCAGGGGGAAATAGGAAATGGTATCATCAGAGGTCTGATCCTTTTCACAACACTGACAATCAGTCATCAGTTTCTTTGGAAAGTCCTGGCTCACAGTTTCAAGTAACACATAGTGTGAAACTGTGCACTGAAGACCTGGAATGGAACTGCAGCTGGCTTCAACTTAAATCTTCCTTGTAAATTCATACTGTGGCAGAAAACATTTGCAATATTACTGGGGTGAAAATACCAAGATGTCAGAGGAAGATTGATTTTCTGAACAATCATTTTTACCAAATTAGGATGGGAACCAGAAGTGGAGAAAAAGTGTGGCACAAGAACATGCACACTTTTATCCAAGGTAAATGCAGCTGGAAACCAAATTCCCTTTATTTCTGACCTCCCAAAAAAACTGTATCATCAACTCTAAGATCAGTCTGTCTTAAAAATAAGTCAGACAGGAGCTGTTCTACAAAACAATAATGATGACTCAACACCAGTCCAAGGATGACAAACCAATCACTAAAAAGTCAAGAATCAGAAGAACTAAGTAAAAAAATTCAGTAAGTTTTCACACATTGACTTTAGGCCCATTCTAAAGAAAGTCAATAAACAGAGATCTACTGACTGCAAAGCTCAGCTCTGGTTTATTTAATTTAAACTCATTGCTCAACTATGTCCAAGGGTTTATTAACTGGGCAATAATCACAGAATATATCTGAACTTTTTAGCTCAAAACTTTATATTTAAGAATAATACAAACCTTTTGGGTTTTACTTGTATTTCTTGTCCATCTAGGGAGAGAATATGGCTGAAAACTTGCTGATATCTTTAGATTTCAATAAGGAACTGCTACTGGATGAAGCAAAATTTCAATTTTGTTTTAAAATATCAGTGAAAACTCAATAGTGCTTTGAACAGAACACTGACTCATCTACATTAAGTTACAGATGGGTCCTTGATATGAAGCCCAGAGTACAAATTATAAAATGATATCTAGTATAAATTATTTGCTAAGATGAGCTTATGCTGTTTCCTCCTAAGAACTTCTACCCAATATTTTATCATCACTTGCTAAAACTACAACCCTCTTGTTTACAGGCAGAAATTTCACAGCAATCTTATTAAACCACATTTTGACAGAATTTCAAAATGACACGTTCACTGAGTGCAGTACTTTGGTCATTTAGAAGCCAGTGCCTGATGAACCATTTCACTCAGAATCAGTTCAGCCACACATAACTTGGCATTTTAGGAGAAATTCCCCTGTTAGGCATCTATTTCCTTCATCCAGAGGTTGGGAGATTGTAAATTTACAATTTTTGTGCAGATACAAGTAATTTTTTAACACTATGGCATGACTTTAATTACAAGCTTAAGAACTGGATGTTGCAGAAATGAACTGGGAAACTGGTTCTTGTCCTGAGTCTTTCCAGGACAGAACCAATACTGGAAAACTGGGGAGATGATGTTACTCGAAAAATTTCTTGTCAAATTTCTTTCATCATGGAAGACTTCAATATTAAAAACATTTCAGTATTTTTCAACTTTTTTCAACATTTCCCTCAATTCCACCTTTCAGACATTTAGTTTAATAAACAGTAAAGAACCAACTTTAAAATGGATGCATGCCAAGAGCATTCCAAAATTAAATATTAATTAGACTTTCCCTCTGGCTCCCACATTTGGAAAAAAGCATTTTACAGCACGTTTGAGTTTGCCAAACCCTTTTCTTCTCCCAAAGAGTGGATTTTATAGAAGGAGAATACTTATTCAATCTGCAATGAGCTGTCATTCCAAACCTGATTAGGGACTGGCCCAGGAAATTCCTAAATTCGCAAGATATATTTATGGGGATAAGGCATTCACTCTTCCCAAGGATAACAATCAGCAATTATATCAAAATACAGATTTGTTTTGAGTAAAAAAGCCATTAGTGACTCATTAAAGCATCCCATCTCTAATGACTTGGTTTTGATAGAAACACACAATCCACTGAAGAGAATTTGAGTTCAATTTACCCACTGGAATTCTTTGGATTTGACAAACGGAAAAAGGCAACGTGTTTTAGCAAACAGGATACTTAGGTATTTCCCATCCTTCTGTCAGCTGTGGATTCTCATTTAAAATAGGCTGTCCCAGTTTATCGAGACAAAAATTGGTAAAATACAGAACACTTCCTACAACCTGTAGAAAAAAAGTCAGAGAATTGTCAGAAATGTGTCAGTATTTAGGGGAGATTGGTAGCATTTCTATAAATTTACACTGCTTGAAATACTTCCAGGTTTTTTTCCCCATTCTGTAAAAATTTACAAATAAACAAACCCACACTTGTACATGTAAGATTTTTTTTGCACTGATGTAGTCAAAACATGCTGAACTTAAATTTCATTTATCAGTGTAACAGCAGTTAACAGATCTTATTTTAATGGCAGTGTACATTGAATGTGAAAAATGAGGAGTCAGACCTACCATGGAAGAGCACAGTCAAAAACTTACACTAAAAGCTTCTTTCACTTTTTTAGAAGAACTCGAGCTGGCTGCTTTAGAGTCCTCTTCCAAAACAATGCTGGAGGGCTGACAGATAAAGCAAAAATGAAAATGATTACTTTAAATCCACAGAGCTCCTGAATTAGTGATGTAAAAGAACAGGTTCAGATTCTGTCCTTTCACCAACAGTAGGATGGAGATGTCCACATTAATCATGAAGCTATCCACAGTCCAAAGCATGGCACAGCTCCTTTCTGATGGTTGCTTTGATGAGAAATAAACTGCATAACACTTTCATTCTCATCAAAAAAGCTAAAGGAAAGGTGGAGAGAAATGTGCCATTCTGTCCTATTGCTCCAAAACTTGGGGTTTTCCAAGTGAATGTTGAGTAAGAATCAAAATTCTAAACTAGGAGAAGAAAGTGTAAATTTCCAGATCCTGTTGTTCATCTGTTTTCTTATATATACTCAGAGTTGGGCCAAATACTATCAGAAGAGAATACATTAAGTTCTCTTCTGAATTATTTAAACCAACTTATTAATTTTCTTTCCATGAAATTTCACTAGGGACAATCTTCAAGAAGGATTTTCATGGGCAGAATGGATCTTTTCCTTGTCCTGGGCTGTATTTTTTGGAACAAATGGTTATACAGAATTTGTTTGACAGCTACCTGATTTGATTTTTGTCACTATTTAACAGTGCAGTATTTCAATATTCCCATGACAGAGATGAAGAAGCATCTTGCAACAATTTGAGTTTTAAAGTACCTGTGGCTTAGCATTCGTGTGTGATTTTTCTTGTTCACTTTTCTTCTGCTCTTCATATTTTTGAACTAAACTATAAATAAAATCTTCAATTTCTTGATGATACCGCCTGAGACAGAATGAAGCAGGGAGAGATAAAGACATGACAAGGCTCAAATAAAGACCAGATGTTTCTTTTTTAAAGCATTTATAATTCACTAAATAACTTAGAAAAGGGGAAATAAAATTTTTTTTTTGTCCCACTCTCAACCCCCCCACCCCCAAATGCAATCTGATATTAGAGAGCACCTGAATGTGGGAAATAAAATCAACTCAGAGGCAGGGAAAATTAATTTTCTTACATTTTACCCACAACATTCCTGAAATTCAAACTGCTCTTTAGACTCACTCCAAGTTCCTGGATATCAGCCTTCATTTCATGATAAAATTAGATACTGCTAATGAAAGCAACAGAACTCCTGCCACACTGCCCATTATCCATTCTCTCCTTCAAAGGTTCAAAAGTTTACATTATTGAATAAAATCTATATCCACCCTTTGGGCACAACACTATTATATCCAAACAAACAAAAAAGCCCCCATTTCCTGTCAGGATTGTTTTTTCTTGAAAATACTTACTTAGTAATGACATTGTTCATAAATAAAACCTGCAACAGAGGTCCATCAACTTTGGGGTTTTCCACTGAGATTCCACTAGAACAGCACAAAGACACAGACAATGGGTACAGCAAATATTGCCCACCAGTTTTATCCCAGCTGAACCTGGACCCCACAGGGAGAGGAAGGTTTGGTCAACACAAAATCTGTACTTTTAAGAAGTTTCTATCCACTTAAACAGAAATTATCCTTTTGAGCAAAGCAGGTTGGTTAATGTGAGGAGGAAGGAGAACTAAACACCTCCACACTGCAGAAATACTTATGTTCTGTATGAACAGAATGCTCTTCATGCTCTTCTAATGGCAATAAACTTATAAAACTTTCTAACTAAGATTTATTCAAGCATTTGAATGTAATTTTTCCTCACTGCTGAACTTTACATTAAAACTGTTTCCCTGAAGACCAAGTGAATTTCATAAATTGACAGATATATACAAATAAAGTTACAACAATACCAACTAAGTTCCTGCTACTCAATTCAAAAAGACTTTCCAGGAACTGGAATGGCATTTTAGAATTCCAGTACCTAAGCAGGGACTGGGACATGGAAAGGTTTATAAAAAGGTTTATAAAAATGTAGTAGACTGTTATCTCAGGCAGCTTTTATCAGATAAACTATTTTTAAATACAGGTACATATAAATATATTCTCTTTATATAAACCATGCAGTGTTTGAAGTCAGCATTAACACACCTAGGACGAGTCAGAATTCTCAGCTTCCTTTTAAGTTCCTGATGTTAACTTATTGTTAAGAAATATAATTTTTTTTTTTTTTGCAAGACACACACCCATACCCAAAGCAAACAAGAAAACACCGAGCAAGAATTTCACAGAATAAAAAGTAGGGTTTCAGTCTTTCCCAGTTACTGCACAGGGGATTATTTACAAATCCACCTGTTGCTGAAGAAACACAGTAAAATGGAAAAAAAACCTAAAAAAGAGGACTAGCTGTGACAATGCAAACAGTGCCACTCATTACATGCAATGATTGTATTTGTAGATTCATTTTATTTTAAAAATATCTGCGAGCATCTCCAAAAGAAAGGTAACAGCAGTACAAACGTACTTGTAAATGGGAAATAAACTATAAAACATTTCAGCCTCCGCTCTGCCGCAGCGGCAAACCCCAAAACCCTTCAGGGAACAATTCAACAATTCGAAGTTATTTGCAGCTACGTTAGAACGGACTGTCAAAGGGAACACAGAGGTGTTTGGATTCAGTGCCAACCGCTCCAACAGCCGCGCATCGCAGCACGGAGCCTCCTCAGCCGAGAGGATCAAAGTTTCCATGGCAAACGCGCTCTGAGGCAGCCGGCAGCACCAGCTCGGCTCGCCTCCCGGCCAGCTCAGCCCTCCCGGCGCAGCCCGAGGGCTCTTTCCCGCAGAGGAGCCGAGCCCCCCGCGAGGGTCGGCAGCGGCTGGCCCGGAAGGGAACCGGCAGCGGCGGCGCGCCCGCCTCCCCCGCCCGCCGCGGGCCCTGCCTCTCCCGCCAGGATATTCTCCGCCCGCAACCGCTGCACCGTCTCGTCGCGGTCGCGCAGCCGCTCGTGGAGCTGCAGCAGCGGGTCCGGCTCCTCCAGGGCGGGCGGCGTGGGCGGCCCGGGCTCGCTCTCAAGCTGTCCGAAGAGCTCGCGGTCCCCCACGTCCACCTCCGCCGCCATCTTGGGCCGCCACAGGAAGGGCGGGGCGGGGGGCAAAGGGCGGCGGGAAGCGCGGGTTGGCCGGGACGGCGCCTGCCGCGGACTACAACTCCCAGCATGAACCGGGGCGGCGAGCCGCAGAAACAAGTGGCGGCGGCGCGCGATGCACGCTGGGAAGTGTAGGCGGCGAGGAGCCCGCGCTGCAAGCGCTTGTCGTCCGCACAATGGAGGACGCGCTCCTGTCTCCAGAACCAGCAGCGCTCCCGGTTTGGGAGTTTTTCTCCCTCTTCTGAGAAGGGATGAGAGTAGGAGAGAGATGGGGCAGCAGCAGTGTGCAAGTCAAGAGTATTTTAAATAGGGTATATGCAATAAGGCCTTACACTGCAAATCTTACTTTAGGCAAACCGTACTTCAAGTTAAGCAAAGAAAAGCCAAATTCTAAAGTTTTCCTTCTAATGTTTTCCCTTCTCTTAACTAGCTTACTGGGAGTTTGGCCTAAAAGAAAAATTAGCGTAAGACCTTAGAGAAAAAAAATGTCTTTATTATTAACCAGTTTTTTTTGCACTGGATTATGTGCCTATTGGCCCAGACCGCTAAATAACATCTACACAACGTTTCTTTCATGTTTCAAGAATTGAAAATAACTGTACAAGGTTAAAGTACAAAAGTACACAAGACAGTGGACACGAAATATCCATGTATGAGTTCATCCCATCTGCTGCTTGGTTTGAAAAGTAGAACTTTAACTAAAAAATACTGTCCTCCTCTAGTTCTGTCAAGTTTAATGGAAGTGGGTATAACCTGATTACAACACTAACACCAGTATCACTAATCTGATATTTACAAAAAAAATTGTATTTTTCAATAAATTAAAGTCAATGCAACACCCATGCAAGCTAGAATGCTAGCTTTTTGGTGAACAAGGACCCAACATGTGAACAAGAACCTTCCAGAGTCCCAAACTTCAAAACTGCCTTTTGTTTTTTTCCTTTTTCAAACTGCATCCATTCCTCGCATGGAAGATGTGAACCCCAATCCCATTCCTCTTTGCGTGTGAGTCTGTGATCTTGCCATTTCATACTGTGCATCCAGATTTCTGAACACCTCCTCCTGCTGCTTCAGTGTTTTGTAACTCTCCTCATCCACCGAACTGCAGCCAGCTTCATCCTCGCTCTGGAAACAGAACACAAACATCAGCTCTGGGCAAATGCAGTTCACAAATTCTTATAAGAATTCAAGCTTTTGGGTATACTGCTACAAGATTCTAGTGCAGATTTTCTCTGTCAAAAAATACAGAAGCCTTGATCCAGCTGCTTTTTGAATTAAATTCAAATTTAAACGCTGCTTCTGAAGTTAAAAAATACTTCAAAGCTCTTAACGACATCCAGTTAACTTAAAATCTTTACTGGTTAAGGTACACTAAAATAAAGAGAAATCACTATCCTGCAATTAATAAACTTAATTACATATTCAAAATTCTTTACCTTAATGCCCATTAGTTTTCTGAATTTGACATTTTGGTCCTTGTTTCCAAAATTTAGTTTTTCCCATATTTCTGCAGACTGTGATTTATCCTGTTCAAGTTAAAAAAAAAAAAAAAAAGAAAAAAGATGCGTCACCTTTTTATGTAAGATTCCATTAATAGCACAATAGAGAAGCCAGCAGGGAAACAGTGCCAAAGATGAGCCCATTCTGTACCACAGCTGGAAGTAAAAGGTTTCCAAGTCAGACATTCCTCCTGCACCATCCTCACAGGGAATGTGAGGGAAGCCTACCTAACCACGGTGTTCAGAACAGCTGTGCTCCTTCCTTGGGCAGCCTGTACTCATCTCCAAAGGTCTGAAAGCCTGGTCAGAATCCAGGCTTACAGTCAATTATGGAAAAACGAATTGGTTTGTTGCAATTAATCACAGCACAATTCAGGAACAACGGCTCAGAGAGCATTCATGGCTCTCCTGCCCTTCCTTTTGTCTGCCACCATTACCATGGGAACTGGCTTCAGTTTTTCTCATCGGATGGAACAGTCTGTGCAAAGGTAAGTAGCTTGTTACATAACTGCCGCATGGTGAAAACCAGCCTAACCAACACTTCTATACCAGAGCAACAAAAGACAAAACTACAAATATTAACGAGGCCATTTTTCCACAGTATCAGCAGGCAAAAGCTCTACTCAAATCCAGCAACTCTCTGAAAAAGCAACTGCCAGAGGTGTCTTCCTTACTTCACTAATTGCAAAGGCATTTGACACAGTACAAAAGCCTGAGGGCTTGTTTGTATTTATGACTTTTGTAAGGCTTAAACTGTATTACTCTACTCCTGAAAAGCTAACAGCTAGGTTGACAGACTTATCTTTGAAATCTGCAATTAGAGAGGACACAACCACCGAACGAGAAATCTCCAGAGTCCCAGAAAGGAGAGGTCAGTCACAGATTCCATACCTCAGCCATCCCTTCCCCACAGGGGGAGCCCATCTGGATTTGATGTTTAGTTGAAAGTTGCAGGTAAAGTGACAACAGTAACACTAAAATCCAAATATACCTCTGAAGCTTTACAACATTTAGGGCTTCCTTGAGTCTTCTGTCACAACCATTTGTCATTGAAGGACTAATTACTTTAGTCTTTTCACTCCTAAATCACAGAATATTCTGAGTTGGTACCTACAAGGTATGGACCTACAAGGATCATCAAAGTTCAGCTTCTGGTTTTACTAAAGTTTTACCTCAGGCTGAAATTAAAACTTGCCAACAGGTATGAAAATAATTGTGC
The DNA here is from genome assembly GCA_024500445.1 of Entomyzon cyanotis. Classification (NCBI taxonomy): domain Eukaryota; kingdom Metazoa; phylum Chordata; class Aves; order Passeriformes; family Meliphagidae; genus Entomyzon; species Entomyzon cyanotis. The sequence continues at coordinate 3,236,406 of JAKEPQ010000852.1, forward strand.
TGGAAATAACATCAATCAGCATCCTTAAACTGAGTGCAAGATGTTTCCAAACAACTTCATGAAGGTAAGAACAGCCAACATTACCCCTTCCTTTTTGCCTTGCCAAAGCATCTTCCGCTTTTTCTCTTGCTCAGCAAATTTCATGGGGTTCACTGCTGCTGGGTTGTAATAGCTGGGCACAGCTATTCCAGTCTCTGCCAGTGCCTTGGCCTGGAGCGCTGCCATTTGAGCTGCCATGGCGATCTGAGGAGTCACTTGTGTCCCTGACGCCAGCAGAGCAGCGACGTTGATGACGGAGCCTCCTGTGGCTGCAGCCGCTGAGAAACAAAGGGAACTTGCTAGAAATAACTTTGTACTTCGGAGAAAAACCCCAAACACACACACAAAACCCAACCACCAACCTGCCCCAGAACAAAATAGCCCCAAACCCCTCAAACACTTCTCTTCAACGGAAGTAATCCCAAGTATATCTTGAAAATGCACAAATAACAAATGCAAGATAGAATGCATGTGATTTGTCATTAGGGAAAATGTCTCCAGTAGTTTAGTAAACCAGAACCAGAAGTGAAACTAATGCACCTTGTGGTTCTAAGTTACCCCCAGAGCAAATAACAGTCCAATGGCTACCACAAAATCATGTAAAAGCCTGACATGCAACATTTTTATTGTATACTCAGCAACTGATAAGAAATACTAATCATTTTTGTTGTGGTTTTATGTTTCTTGGTTTTTAGGGTTTTTTTAAAACATTTCCTAGTTCTCTTATTAACAATTACGTAATGACAACCTGTCCCATCAGGACTGCAACACTCCTATAATGTAAGCCTACTTTATCTTCCAGTCACACTACTGTTCAGGAATTAATCTAATACAAATGGGCTACCTGCAGCCATTTCCTGTTGCTTCTGTTTTTCAACCATTTCTTTCTCTCTCTGTTCTTGCAGTTTCTTTGCTCTTTCCAGCCTAGAGATACATGAAAAAAAAAATATTTAGACATGCCAAATCAACATCAGGAGTTTATTCATGACACGTATAATTAAAATCACCACAGTTTCTGACCTTCTGGCTAAGGCTTCCTGTGCATCCATAGCTGTGTTTCGTCCCCGGAAAGGTGGAGGGCTTGGACTCCGGCTGTGGCTCCTGCTGAACCTTCGCGGCTTTTCAATCCTTTTCTTTCGCTCTCTGTAACCAAATTTAACAGTTAAAACAATGAAGACACACATGCAGCTTAACATTTCATAAAGTGTTAGATCACAACACCTAATTTGCTTTGTGATTCATTTGGAGCTCACAAGAAAAGCTTTCAGAGTTTATACTACTACAGTGGTGTAAAAGCCTTGTAACAACACAAAGCTAAAACTGAAGATTTCCAGATGTAACAGAATGTGCAATTCTGGGTATTCATTTACCCTCTCATACTTAGTGTTTAGAACAAATAGATCTGCTCTAGAGATTCTAAATCCTAAGAAAAATCATCTAATTACTGGTAAAGTCAATTGCAACAGAACTTGAATGAATCAAGCTAGAAGAATGCTTTAAAACCATAAGAGACCTCAAAGCACTGTAATTATGTTAATACGGAGCATTTTGAAGAGGCCCAATTTAAGAAGTGGAATAGTACTTCAGGAAATTACTATTACTCTCCCCTCTGTATATTCTTCCCTAAATGTGCTTTGAGGGAGTCTACTCTAAGCTGAACACATGATTTGTCTTGGGTTTCTCTTGGGAAGACTGTCCTGTGCAGAGAACTCCGAAGCATGAATTACCTGGAGCCTGACCATCTGAAAAGGACAAGGTTAAAATGTATTTTTAAGAAAAATACCAAAATATTCAGTTTAATGCTTCTTTACTAACCTTCTCTCCACCTCCTTCCAAGCAGGAGTCATTCTGAGGACATCTATATCTAATCCCATCTAAACAACAGCTACTCAAAATATACATAAAAAGTACTATTAGCAGCAGCTGTCTGTGCCAGGATCATCAATATCTACAGTACAAGAGATAAGGGTTTATCCCAGTTTAAGCCTCTGACACTGGTGTTTCAAACAAAGAAGTCACAGACACTGGAAGTGCTCAACAAAGCTTAATTTACAGAAGGTATCACTCGCATTTTTCCCAGATTCGCCATAACCAGTAAGTTAAGATGCATAAAGGTGTTTTTGCAATTTTTAAACTTAAATGTTATTATTAACCATTTGAGGTAACAGCTAACTGGGGATAATGGCTAACTTGACAACAGCCACTTTTCACGGCATTCAGATATTCTCTTTCTTCTGTTTGCAAGCTGGGCAGCATCTACAAACATCATTAAATGCAGACTGAAGTTACAGAAAGATCCTTGTTTACATGACAAATCTGGTAGAATACAAAGGAGGCAAGACTTATCTTTTCAGAGAAGATGACAAGATGCAGATTCAGGCACTGGGAAGTGACAGATCTGCATTCCTGAGATAAGATGTAATGCATGTTTCAAAGATACCTTCATTTTTCCCGGGCTGACTACTGTTGTTTGGTCTTGTCTTTGGTCTGATGCTTTATTGCACTGGTAAACATCAAGGAAATAAATATTTGAGCTTTTGTATTGAAGTATTTCCATTTGAAAAAAGCAGCTGGTGTCATGTTTTCCACCTAGCATTTAATCAGAGCCATACCACTAAAGAACTGCCAGAAGGTTCTACACACTCACAAAGATTGGTTTAAATGCCCAGATCTGAGGACAGATCACCTGAAAATCTGAGCTTCAGATTATGCAAAGAACCATCAAGAGAAGGTCAAGCTCTGCTATTTACAAATGCTTCTATCACAGCCTGCTCACTGTAACACAACAGATACTGCATGTCAGGAATTAAGGAATTCTTTTCACAGTTGAGTTTGAACAGGGTAGGTTTCCACATCACATTTATCTAGCTAATACAAAGTTTTCCTTGAGGATTTGCCCCATAAGACACCTTCTTTTCCAGGCTTTGTCTGAGCCCAGAACTCAATGAAGTGTTCTAGCTCCAAATAAAACAAACTTATGCCTCACTTACTTTCATTCTCTAGGATTTGCGAGACAAAAACAGTACTTAGAAGAAAAGGATTCTTGCAGTATGTCCACCAGCATCCAACAAGGCCTGCTTCCAGTTTAAGAAATTCCTAAGCTATGACTATCCCTTACTTTTTCTTCCCACATCTGATGGTTCTGTTTCAGGCAATTTGAATTCCACTGCAGAAGCCAAAATCTATTCTGGGACATAAAGTTTTCATGGAGCCATTAAACACAATGTTCAAAGTGACTTTTAAAAAAATTAAGTGCACATTATCTACAGTAACTGGAAAAAATGGGAAGCTGAAGCCTCGCACAACATGCTGAAGGTGGCTTAAGTACCATTAAATGCAAGTAAGGTGTACCAAGTGCAGACCCAGCTCTACTCACCCCAGCTCAAAGTTTGGTAGAAAGTGCACATCAAAAATGGGACACAAACCATGTAATTCAACTACTTCTTCAGAAAGATAAGTCTTCTTAACAGTTTCACAAGTGATGTTGTGGCATTACACAAGTGTGATTGTTAAGACTCCCATGATTCACTGTAATGTTGAGTAGCCATAACCAGTCATAAGGCAATTTAAAATAATCTGGTGAAAACACTACTAAGAGAACTGGGACACTGTCAACACCTTCTTGGAGCTCTGCAGGGACACTGGTTTTCATTCAAACCACTTTCAACAAAACATCTGCAGCAGTCATTAAGTCGCATTTCAGCTTCACCATTGAGAAAATCCTACAGGGCATTAAGAATGCAAAGGTGACACAGAGACTCAGAACTCTACACCAAAATATTGATTGCATTATCACTACTGGAAAACATTAACTTCTATACAGTGATAAAAATGTCAACTCCAGTATATCCCAAGTGAGGGGTGGAATCTCAACTCTCTCAAACAGACCCAGACCAAGCCAGTATGTGTCTAGATCAAGTGCTTCTAGAATTTAAGGGAGAAATCAAAGCACACAGGGAGAAAAATGTGATAAATATTCTCAAGGTGAACTTAACAAAGAGAAGCTGGTAATCACTAACACTGAAGAGTGCATTCATACCAGAAATAATCCATCTGAACCAAAATTCACCTTAACAACACACCAACTACCACTTCACAGAAAAATTAAGTTAACTTCATGGAGCTGATCAGTTAGCTTCTGATCTGTGTATCTGCTCTGACAGCCAGCAATTCCCAGCTAAACTTCCCTTTTCTGATATGTACACAAACTGAAGGGATAAATACACCAGTATGCCAACCATACTACCATTGTATCAAACACAGGAAAGGGTCACCTGTACCTTATTCTTCAGTTCTTCCCACTTAAATACTACTGCTAACAAGAAGGCACACTACAAAAAGCCAAGAATGTGATCACTTTGACCGTCTAGGACAAATGTTTCCGGTAAGAGTAAGCAAACCACCCAGTCCTGAACCCACTCTCAGTACAGCTGAGAAACAGCCAAACACATTTAATTGCACTGAACAGGCCTTAACTGGAAAAACCATCACATCAGCCCACCACAGAACATTCAGCCAAACATCACCAAGTACATGGAAAGTCACACTTACCTGCTTCTGCTCCTAGTTCTGCTTTTACTTCTACTTCTATGTCTGTGTCTAGATCTTGATCTAGAGCGAGATCTGATCCGTCGCTTTCTCTCTCTGCTGCGAGATCGGGATTTTTTCCTATCACGACTTCTACTACGATGACGTCTGAAACACATGCCCCAAATTCTTATATATATTCTTGTGCTTAAATGCAGTTTGTACTTCAGGACTTGCATGTGGCTTTGTCACCACAGGGCAAAATGCATCAGGCAGGGTGGGGAGACTGCAAACTCCCCACCATTACATGGAAATGCTCATGCCTAGAACAGGCTGTCACTGACAATAGGGTACATTTAATACTCTGATCAGTATTTTCTATATCAATTATAAATGTGAAATACATCCTTATATAAAGTCTTAGAGGTATTTGGTACTTTTATTCAGAACCAATCTGCAAAAGAACTACCAGCAAATGCACTGCCCAATGAAAAGTGAAACATGCAATATAAACTGATGCTTTACACCAGGTCAGGAATGGAGCTAAGCTGTTCTTCAGAAGTCTACAATAATTCCAAACATGGCTTTTGGAAATACACTCACAGAATAATCACATAGAACAACTTACCTTTCCCGAGACCTGGATCTTGAATGACTCCTCCCTCTGGATGACTTTCTGTCTTTGCGTTTATGTCTCTCCTCACCATTTTCAGATGAATTTAGGCTATCTCTTCCCTTATCAGAAGAATGCTCTTTGTCATTGTGGTCTTCAGATTTGTGCTTCTTGGAGGACTTCTCTTTGGATTCATGTCTTCTTGCCTGTTTTAAGAAGAAGTTGGTTCTTTCAGGAAAATAGTGCAACAAAGAGAGTTAGTATGGGTATCAGAAGATAAAAATGCTAAGTTGTGATGCAACATTAGTAACCTTAGGAGTGTGACTCAATCATGAGCCATGGCTGCTTTACCTAATTCCACCAACTACCCAAAGTTGCAAATGCACACAATCATTTTTCCCCCTTTTCCCCTCCTCCCACTGTCTATGAAGGATTTTTAAGGTATCCATCAAGGTATCTTTACATTGCTTCCATGTAAGACTCACAGCATTGTAACAAAAAACCCTGTCATTTTCAGTTACTGTCTCCATTCCAAGCACATAAGTACCTATCTTAAAGAACCTGACAATTCATGAATATGCATATATATAAACACAGTTGCAGTGACTATTTAATATTTGCTTGAGCTTTCCATGTAGAAAGTTACTAAAATCCACACGTAGTTGCAGACACACTATTTTGCTTTTAGAACTAAAAAAAAATCTTCCAGTCATCAGTGGGTAATTATTTTCTAGAGCAAAACTCTCTTCAGTCAGTAACTTCCAGCAGTTTTTACAAAGCGAAGTGATAATTTACATGGCTGACATCCCATTTTTAGTATTTCAAACTAACATGCATCACTCAGACTTCCCACAGTAGTTTTAAATTACAGATATGCTGCTCCACTATACCGCAATTCCTTCCTGCAGTGCCTCTTAAAAAAAAAAAAAAAAAAATTCCTTTTTATAGCTGCAATGCCAAAAATATTTAGCAAGGTCAGGCCTGATTTTTGCCAGTGCTTTCCTTAGAGACTAAGTCGTGACATCAACACCCTTTCTTAATATATCCATTGTGTTTTAAAATCTTTCTAGCACAAAAGCATAGCCCACTTAAGCCTTACATTTAAAAAATGTTCTGCTCAAGTCACAAATTAAACATGATACATGCATTTTAGATAAACCCCAATTATTCAAAAGTTGTTTGTTTGGTTTTCTTGCTTATCTAAATCTGTTAACTACTCATAAAACCTTTTCCTCCATCAGAACTCTCTCAAGTAAGTCTGGAGATGATGCTGTGATTAGTCTATACCCACTTGTCCAAGCCTAACTCTTTATTAATATGTATCTATTTCTAAATATATTTTATTATTGTGCTTCAAGTAAACAACAATATTAGATAATTTTCCTGCTTTTACAGTACATTATTTTTAATGCCTTTAATAATCAGTTGTTACATAAAAACACATCTGAGATTACCTGTACACTAATTTTAAGTATATATTTATATAAAGTAGTTGCTCTCATAAACATATTAAGAAGAATTACTGATATTCAGCATTTAGTCTACAGACAGAGCTTAATTTTGCAAATGAATGACAACAGTACATCTACTGTGGGAGATCATTTCTCATCTGTTCACTCTGTGAAACTTAAAAGCTGCTAAATAAATTGTGTAAGATTAGATCCAACAGCCTGGCAATGCACTGGACAGGATTTTAAACACCTATTTTTTTTTATCACTAAAGAGAGTCTTAGAAAATTTTTTTTAATCACATCTTTCAGACACACACTTAGTAATAAAACCACCATTATATCCCATAACGGATTTAAGATATTTTTAAGGGAAATATGAGTTTGAATGACTAATAGTTACCTTATCATGAAGTAGGCTTATAATTTTGCTATCTGAGTCTGCAGCGTCTTCAGTTCAGTCTCTTCGCGCATTAGCACGCTGAGTATGATTTATTATAGAAATGTTATCATGTGAGCTAAACAATATATTATTCAATTTCACAAAAACTTGCCTAGATTTTTCTTTCCTCCTTTTTTTTTTTTTTTTTTTTTTTTTTTTTAAACAGAGCTTCCATTGGAATGGGGGAAGGAGAAGTTCCTGACCCAGGTTTGAAGATAAAAAGTCCCTCATCTGTCCCAGCCTACTGCCCCACATGGCTTAAGCTTCTTTATGACTATTTCGATGCTCCTGGTTTGCTTGTTTCAGCTCTTCTCTGGTGTGTGAGCAGTTATTTTTAAGGCATTATTGATGCTGTCTCTTCTCACTCCCCTATATATACACACACACACACATTTAAGAGACAGCCCTCTGAAATTTTTGCTGCTACTGTCACATTTCCAGCTGACTCAGCTTGTTTGTCAAGCTATGACAGCCTTTACAATTAAAGGAAGCAATACACAGAGCTCAGTCTGGTGGGAAATTATTTTTAATACACCTAAGTAGACAGGTATGTATTATTCAAAGTCCTGAACAGTGGCCAGGAACAAAGCCACCCAAGGTTTTTGGATAATGGAAGCTCTGTGAAAGTGATCAAGAACACCATTCTACTTCTCCACATGAACTCTCTCTTTTGGCTGTTTCCACAAAAATTAAAAAAAAAAAAAAAAAAAAAAGAAAGATATTAAGTTACTAGTTTCTCAAAGCATTTTCTACAAAACTATTACCTTGTCAACATGATGGCTGCAATCATGCTTCACTATGAAAGGCTCTCCATATCCATTTTTAAGCTTAAAGTTTTCAATTTCTTGTACTTACCATAAAGTCATTTATATAGGTTTACACATGTGCATTACTACAAGATACTTTTAAAGATGTACAATTACCTAAACGCTACAAAGTGTTAATTACCTCTTTGCTTCTGCTCCGGCTTCTGTGTTTTCTTCCTTCAGTATCTGGAGAAGAAAACATTTACTGTCATTTACCAAGATAAAGGAAAGATCACCTGGCTATAATCTTTCTAGTTCCTTTCTGTTATTATACCCCTTAAAGTCAAGATTTAGAAAACCAACAGCACTACTTAAGTGTCTACTGCAGAAAGCAAACTCCAGCTGTTAGTCCCAGTTCTCTGCATTTATTTAAGCTCTGACACTGAAAAACTAACCCACATCATACTCCAATCACATTCTTCTGCCAGGCAACCTTATTCTTGTTACAACTATGCACAAGTATCCCAGTCTAAGCTTATCTAATCAAAATGAAACAAAATAGGACAGTTTCCTGTTTGGTGTGGTCTGACTGTGTCCCCCCTCCCCAAACGCCGCAACACTGTCAAGACCTTTTTCCTCAGCAGTTTCAGTATTTAGGAAACACCCCCAAAATGAGTAGGTCCATTTTTTCCCAATTCCCAAGTTACTAGAGCTAAGTCTGTGGTATTTTTCCAAAATTGCTTCAAAGAGAATTCAGTTCTACAAGCAATTTGCTTCCATCGAGACCATACCTGACTTCCGTCTTCTTTCCCTTGACCGTGAGCGTGATCTTGAATAATGATGCTTTGATGTTCTGGGAGAACTGGAGGCATCTGATTGTTCCTTTTTCTTCTCTCTTTCTGGAGAGGATTTCTCTGGGACTACTCCATCTCGTTCTGTATCACTACCCTACACATGAGGACAGGATTTTTAAAAACCAGAAGCTTACAAATGAAAGCCAAAAAACCCCCTATTTACCTCGTATTTCCTCTGAAAATACACCTAATATTTTTTCTCTGTAAAGACAATGTTGTGTTCATCCCATGCATAGGCAATAGCTTTATAGACTTCAGTGAACTCTGTAACTGAATGCAGATTGATTTTTCAAGATTTTAATAAAGAGAACAAATATAAAGTAACATTTTGCTCTCTCACTACATTAAACTGTACTTTTTTCCATGTACTTCTGAGAGTATCAGTAACACTAAATTCTGATGCAGAATTTCCTCTAAATGGTGTTTGTAGGTCAATCACCTTTTAGCATTCCCATGACCATGATTACTTAAGGTCAATGCTGCCCCAACAGATCTAAGCAACCTCAGAAATTTGGGCATTATGGAAGCACAGCACAAAATCTCCAGAGTGTTTTGAAGCATGGAATGAACTTTGAAGAGAAATGCATTACTATTAGCTAACTCTGGAATGAGGAAACACCTCAACAGTATCTCCGTGCAAAAATATTTAGGTGAGAGCATGTACAGGTCACTTACACCTGTATCAACAATACCACTTTTTTCTCAGATAATGAAAAACAAGATGTTCCCTCCATTCCTTCTAAGCTTTGATCTAGGAGGACTAAAACTGATTTTGTGTGATTAAGATACTTTGAGACTCAATCTGTGAGAGGTAAATGACTTCAACTGGTGTACAGCGCACTGAAAGGAACAAAGTGAGAAGTACACACTGAGAAGGTGAATGTGCTCTCATTAATGCTCTTACAGGTTCACTGGTCTCTCTTGTTCTGATCTCCTCAGTGCTGGTCATAATCAAACTTTCTGAGCACCATGTGGCTGCACAAGATGTCACTAAGGACATCATCTAGCCCAGAAATGATACTCAACAGGACAATTTAGTGTTGTAAAGGACTTGAACTTGCAGCTTTCTACTAGCTGCCACTGGTGGAATGGTTTGCAAACTGAACAAAACACGAGAGAACCTCTCAAATATTCATTTATATCCATAACTTTGAAAATAAAGCAGCTATTTTTTCTGAAGCCACAACAGATATTACAGATTGTCACTAATATGCTGTGTACTAATGGCAGACCTTCCTCATGACATGCTACAGGTAAGTATTTGCACTTATATTTCATCTAGTACTGCTTACATTTTGAAGTCACTTGAGAGTAATGAGAATACCAGCTAAGACTGTAAATTAGCTGGGATTTAAAACACTTTACCCAAGTGCAACTGAGCACCCTGCCACATTTTCCAAGGGTACCGATCTCATTATTTACAGAAGTAAATAATTAAAGTCCTTTCACAGAAAAATATATTTTGCTGTTAACAGGGTAAGTTACATACCAAACACAAAATAAAAGTAATTTTAAAAAGATTAATTTTCTCCAGAAGTTTACAGTTCCTCTGTTCTGTTTCACCACTGGTTAAACTTTCCAGACAAGAACTTTTAACTACCAGATCAGACACCATAAAATGTTCAAAGTCAACTCTGAAAAGTTTTCTCACTCTCAAGCTCCGTTTGTTTGTTGGTTTTTGGGGTTTTATTGCACCTAAAACTACTAAACAACTTTTGAAAAAAATTAATCACATTAGGTTAACCCTCTGATAACTCTTCCTGATTCTTCAACCCAATTACAGGTTAAACACCTTTATACGATACCAGATCACCGAATTCTTTCCGAAAAATAAAGCTACACTCTCAGACGCTGCCTGAACATGAAGCAGAATGGTAACTACAGCAAAGACGTTTCCCATCGATATTAGCCATAAAAAGCAGAATTAAAAGCACAAAGGCCTGTGTCCAAACACAGACAAAAATAACAGGGCGAGGAAAAACAGATAAACGAGAAATTAACACGGCCCAGACAGCATATCGCTCCCCTCACAGGGCAGCTTCACCCAACAGTCCCCACGAGAAACGCCCAGCTCGCCACAGCGCTTCTCCCCCAAGCCACGGAACCACCGGGGCTCAATCCCACGGAGTCTTCGCCTCTCTCTGAGCCCCGAGCAACGTAACAGAAACTTCTAGAGCCGAGGGCCGAAGCGGTGGGCGCAGCGCGGCCGCCCCTCCCCGAGCCCATCATGGCGCCGCAACCGAAGGCGCGGCGGGCGCCATTTTGTGTCTCCGCGCACACCGCTCCCCACCCGGCCCGACCCGCCTCCGCTCCCCCCTCAGCCCCTTCCCCGCCGCTCCCGCTCCAAACCCCGGCTCAAACCGCCGCTCACCGCCATGACCGAGCGCCCGGGCCGCCGCCGCCGCCGCCCCTCAGCAACGTCCTCGCAGGGCTCGACCTCCCTCGGCTGCGCGGCCACAGCGATCGCGCACGGCCCGGCCCCGCCCGCCTCGCTGCGGTGCCCGGATGTGGCGCTGAGGGGGGGGGAGCGCGGGGGAGCGCGGGGCATTGTGGGCCGGGGAGGCGCGCTCGCCTGCGAGGAGGTTTGGCAGCCGCCGCGAGCCGTAGAGGCTGTGCCGGCTCCCGCCAAATTGAAACCGGGCGGCGGCTGAGGGGGCGCGGCCGGGGGAGCGGGGCTCTGAGGGTGTGGGAGTGGCACCGGTGAGGGGAGCGGGAGGGCTCTGAGGGTGCGGGAGTGGCACCGGTGAGGGGAGCGGGAGGGCTCTGAGGGTGCGGGAGTGGCACCGGTGAGGGGAGCGGGAGGGCTCTGAGGGTGCGGGAGTGGCACCGGTGAGGGGAGCGGGAGGGTCTGAGGGTGCGGGAGTGGACCGGTGAGGGGAGCGGGAGGGTCTGAGGGCACGGGAGTGTCACCGTGAGGGGATCGGGGTGGCTCTGAGGGCACGGGAGTGTCAGGGGGAGGGGAGCGGGGGAGCCCTGAGGGAGGGAGTGGCACCGGTGAGGGGAGCGGGAGGGCTCTGAGGGTGCGGGAGTGGCACCGGTGAGGGGAGCGGGAGGGCTCTGAGGGCACGGGAGTGTCACCGTGAGGGGAGCGGGGTGGCTCTGAGGGCACGGGAGTGTCACCGTGAGGGGAGCGGGGTGGCTCTGAGGGCACGGGAGTGTCACCGTGAGGGGAGCGGGGTCCCTGTGGGCACCGGTGTGTCGCTTCCCGTGGGCAAGGGTCCCTCTGGAAACAGGGATGTCACCGGCCCCAGTGAGGGATGGCTGTCCCTGTGGGCATGGTTTGTTACCGCGGTGAGGGGCAGCGGTTCCCTGAGGGCATGGCGGTCCCTGTGAGCAGGTGGTCGCTGTGGGCAGAGGTTTGTCACCAGTAGGGCGGTGAGGGTCTCTGAGGGCAGGGGATCGGCGTCCCTGTGAGCAGTGAATTTAGTTGGTGAGACCTGTTCTCCCCAAGCTGCCTTCAGCCGTGTCGGGATCCACGCTGCTCACACGCTGTTTACCATTATAATTCTTATTGTACAGCGCTTCCTCCTGCCACAGCGTCCCCATACAGTAATAAAACCATAATTTATCTGTGACTGTGTAACTTTTTAGAGCTGTCTGCTCTACAGCATGTTCCTGAAATGTTTATCCCAGGCAAAGATGTGGAATGACATCGAGCTCCTGCTCAACGAAGACTCCGGGCAGCTCCCTGTGGGTTTGGGGCACGAGTGTGGCACCGCCTTGTACCAGGTGGATTCACTGCTGCAAATCACATCTTCAGAAAAGGTACAACCCATCAAAGCTCTGCTTTTATCTCTCTTAATAATTACCTGGGCTTCTTTGTCATGTAACAACCTTTCCCTGCCCAGGTCTCTGTGAACCCTCAGCTCCATGCACGCAGCTCCAGGGATGGCAGCATTGTGGTTGTGGACAGATCTGTGGCACTTCTGGATAGCACTGGGCTCTCTCTTCTGATGAACATTCAATTTGGTGAGTTCATTCCTTTGGAATTCCACTTTGCAAGTGAAAAATGGCTTTTAAAATATGTAGGTTTGTATAGGAAAACATAGCAATAGTCTGACTAGGCTTTAAAAGGAAGTGTTATAATAAGTACCTCAGTAATAAAAAGGGGTTTTGGCTTCTGAACACAACTATTTCAGTACAATTTATTTAGAATCCTTCCTAACTTTTCACTGAAGTGGGAATAACGGATACCAAAACCACTCCCTGTATGCCCCTTCCTTCATTTAGTCAGAATAATTTATTTTGAAGAAATCTGGGACACTGTATTGTCCAATTCTCATGTGAGTGTTTATTCATGAAAAGCAAATCTTAATGTTTGACATTTTGCCATGGAACTTTTCAGATACTAATGTGGATGTAGTGGGTATGTGTCAAGAAAAACAATTTCTTGTGGTTGGTGAGAGAAGTGGCAGTTTACATCTTATCCACATTCCATCAAAACAAACCTTGCTAACGAAGGTACAGTAACTTTTCTATTTGATTTTGCTGAGAACATTTTGTTCTCAGACTTTCTTGGGGTTTTTTTAATATTTCTTCCAAATACCAAAGTATAAACATCCTTGTGTTTTGACAACATATTCTAACCAAACAGATTAAAGGAACACTTCTGTTCCCATGAGTAATGAATGCGGAAAATATATTTAGGAGTGGCATGCATAAACAAGAACCAGGCCTTCATGAAAGAAAAAAATTTCAATTTGAACTGATGATCAGTATTGCAATCTTTTTAAAATAAAATACAGAATAATAATCTTTATACTGTTTCTATTTTAGATTTTGGTTGAACAATCTTCAAGTGAAAAGACTTACTTAGATCTCTTTATTGTAAAAGATAATGCAGATGCAGGTAAGAACTGGATGATTTTTTCTCCCCCCTTGTCTGAATTTTTGTGATTTTGTTCCCCTTTAATATCTCTCAGGGAAAGAGATTACAAAATAAATAATACAGGAAAGCATAAAGAGAAGTTCATTTTATGTGCACAATGCAAAGCAAAGCTGTCTAAGATTCTTTATCTCATTAATGATTTTACAAATGCCATAGGAAACAAACATTCAGAGCTCAATACCTCTTTCTTTTGAGACTCTGCTAAACATATTAAAATGCCTGAAAAGGAAAAATTCCTTCTCTCTTCTATCAGACTTCAGATTTTAGTAGTTCTGTTCTATAAGTTCCCAGCCTTATTTTGTCATAATACAACATATTGTTCTGCTCTTAGTTGGGGATGACAAAATTTTTGTTTAAAATAGTCTAATTGGTCAGATGACTTTTTGGGGTCAGTTATTTCACTGTCCTGTTTACAAGTAAAAGCAAGTCTTGTCTTTCCTTACTCTTGACTACTTAAATTTGAAATATTTGTGTTGGGGTTTTTTTAGGTGTTTATCACATGTTCATTCTCACAAGCAATGGATGCTTCTGCATTATGTGTGTCCCACTTGCTAAAACACAGGAAGGTAGGATAAGCTTGGGATTTCATTGGAACAGGGAGGCTTGTGTTTAAAAACTTCCCTATATGATGTTTAATGCCTTTTTTAAATTTTGAAAAAGTTTGTTTAACGCTGATTTTTTTTTTTTTTAAATATTTAGCAATTGAGAAGACGGATATGACTGCAGCAAAGCAAGTAAGAAACACCTGCAAACTGCTAATGTGTTAAAAGTCAGGGTTTGTAACTAAACTTTGCTCTGTACATTCCATTGACTCTACCAGTCCACCTCATAGCTGTGATTGCTACTTTTTCTGCATGTTTAGAAATGAGCAAAGATTTTATCCCCTGGTCATCTAAACAACTCTTTTTCTTCCCTATTTGTTGACATTCCCTTCCTCTCCCACGCCACAAGTTACAAGGACAGATAAAGACAACTTTCATTGCCACGGGAGAGCATCACAGCCTGGGCTGTCAGGATTTTGTGATCAGCAGCACAGCGAACAAAATCCATTTGATAATCGGGGTAAGCACTATGAACGTGATCATAGCAATTTTTATGTGATCAGCAATGGCATTTTTTGATCTGCAACAAAATTTATCTCCAGCTGGTTGAAAAAGAGGCTGATCAGCTTTTTGTGCTGACTTTTTTGCCTTTCATTTCCTTCACTGCAAATTTAAAGTTTTTATGTTCTATGAGAATGGAAAGTGGATATTTTGAAATGCTGTTTTTCAAAGAGCCAGAAACTGCTAACTGTAACAATCACCGTAACAAAGGCCAGTCTTGAAAGGAGAAATGAAAAAGGTTAAATTAAAAATAAAGAAATCAATGTATTTTTCTGAACATCAATAGAGGACTAGAGTTTCATTTGGTTTTGCAGCTTTCCACGTTAAAGATTAATTGTAGAAGCAGCCATGTCAATGGTCAAATATCTCCTGTCTAACTCCATTTTACTTTGCCTTTCCTCACAGGGGAAAGGTGATTATGTTCTCTCCAAGTGGGAGGTAGAACCTGCCAATGTCCTGGTGTCTGCTCGAAGTTTTGCTGATTCAAGTCTGATCCAAGGTAAGAAGGTTTTATCTGTTTATAGACAAGAGCAGGTTTCATATTTAATTGCAGAATATACTAATTTTTAGTTATTTCATTGTTTTTAATAAATGCGCATGTACCCAACAGAACAGAATCTCAAGAAAAATAAGGAATTTATGTGAATATTAATGTTTTTTAGGTGCTGCAAAACTTCAAGTTCTTGATAATCAGCTGTTTGTTTTGGATACAGAGGTATGTGTGATGCTTTGTGTTTAATCTTCACTTTACAATCCAGCTTATAAACCCATTTTTTAAGGTTTAAAGTAAAGTTTCTGTAAAATAAAGATACTTATATTTATAGGGGATCTTGATCTTTCTGTGTTTGGTTTTTCTAAACTCTACTCCTATTCATTATTTAAGCTCTGAAATGTAATGTTTTGCACAAAAATTGTCTTTTATGAAGAAAATATGAAATTATATCTGATTTTTTTTAAATCTAGAATATTTTAAGCACATGGGACGTTTATTCTCTTACCCTAATTTGGGATTGGCCTTTAATACATATTGAAGAATTTCTTCTCACTACTGAGTCAGATTCTTCTCAAGTCATGCAGTAAGTAAAGTTTTACAGCACCAGCCCTGAGAATTGAAAAGTTGTCTAGTTCTGTTGCCTAGAGTCGGAAGAAGAACTTTCCAAACAATATTAGGATTGATAACATTAAGAACAATCTTTTAATGAAAGCTTTCTGGTGAATGAATTATATCTGTGTGCACATGCAGCATTGAATTTTCACAATTTTTATAAGTTGAACTAATTGGCACGTCTAGCAAAGTCCATCCCATAAGATAGTGGTTGCCCTGGTAACCCAGCCTTGGATTTGCCCCACTGGAGCCTCTCCAAGGGTTCTTAGCCCTCTATCTTGTTATGGCCATGAAGTATCTTCTTATTTTGGCCCAGGTGCTGGTGCAAAACAGGATGTTCTTGCTAGAAATCCTTTTCCTTGAAAATAAGATTAAACAGAATGTGTGAGAAAGGCTACCTGCTGTTCTAAAGTATGAGAAAGTGCTAGACACTATACAGCTGTATATTAAAATCTGCAAGGATTTTTAAATGGATGTATTTTCATGGAATGCAAAATTTTATAAAACTCAGAAGCAAAAATATTTCACAGTTTTAACCTAAGATTCACACAGCAAATTTTGCTTTATCTCTTTCTCATTTATTAGGCAAGGGCTTGCCAATGGTAAACTGATTGTCATGACGATGCCAGATAACAAACAGGTATAATCTCCTTATCTGTGTTCTGTTCTTTAATTGTTATGCAATTGCTCATAGGAAAAAGGGGGGACAGGGATATTTGGGGCACACAGAATTCTGAGGAGCTTAAAGTCCAAACAGAAACGTGACCATCTATATATTAGGGTATAAAAAGGGAGGGCTGTTGGGATTCTTGTGGTGGTGACCAGGGCAACCTGTCCCACTGGGTGGGGTTTTTATGGGTGGTTTGGGGTTTATTCCATAAGAATTCAAAAATTATTCTGCAAATATCACTCTCTCACCAGTATAAGAGAAAAAAGTAATTCTGACTTCTTTGTTTTCTCTTTTTTTTTGATTTTGTAGATGAGAAGTCTAATGGTTTTTGCATTGCCCACTATGCAACAGCTCTATTCTCTGGAAGTGTCTCTCATTTCTTCCCTTGTTCAAAGTGGGATTTGCACAGTAGGTTTACATGATTTTCTTTTTGTTCTTGGAAGAAATATAGTTGTCTTAATATGTATAAATATTAATGAGGGTACTGTGTTATTCTTGTTAGGTTAGAACCAATTTCTTCTAGAAACTATGCAGGAACTATACAAAGAAAGATTAAGCAAACTGAGCAGTTTAAACTTAGCCTGAGGTCTCTTGTACTATTTAATAACACTGCCAGTTGTTCCTGCTACTGTTACAGCTGAAAACTGAGGGAAGCTTTAAGTACTCTTAGCACAGAAAAATGCTCTGGATTTATTTGGAATTTATTTCATTTCACCTAATGGTTTCTGTTATTGCACACTACAGGATACAATATACTTCTTGGAAGGAATTCATGAAAAACATCAGATGTAAGATAATATTTTGTTTGTAACTAGATCATTATTATATAAAAATGGCAGATTAGTTCCACACAGAGTTGGTAAACTCACACAGTTCCCTCTCATCCTCAGGCCTGCTGAAGCCCCAGTTTCTATAGTTGTGATGAGAAGTTTAACTGAAGCCTTGCCAGAAAATAGGTACTGATTTCTGTGAAACACCACTGTATTCTAGTTTTTTAATATCTGGTTTGGACTTATATTGAAGTAGTTTATTTTATTTCATCCCTAGACTAAGTCGTTTACTGCACAAACACAAATTCACTGAAGCAGAGAGTTTTGCTATTCAGTTTGGACTGGATGTTGAGGTGAGTTATTCATTCATGATAAACACATTTTATATTAATCAGGATAACTGAAATTATGAGTAAGGTTCTTGCCCTGTAGTCAAACAGAAAGCATTAAAAATATTACAAGTATTACCAAGACAGTGGAATGTTACCTTATGAAACAACTCACTATACTTGTATTATCTTCTTTAAACAGCTTGTATACAAAGTAAAAGCAAACACTATTTTAGAGAAACTGGCTTCAGCTTCTGTTGGGAGTTATGAGCAGGAAGCCTTGCTGGATCTTGGGAATGAAGCCAAAGAAAATTTGCAAAAAATTCAGGTTTGTTTTTATTTCTACCCTCTTTCTCTACTAAAGCAATTCAAAATGTAAAGGATCTTGGAATTAATTTCAGTTGTTTCCTTATGCAAACAGGACGACCAGTTTGTTGTGAATTACTGCCTAAATGCTCCATGGCCACTGTATGAAACCACTCGAGAAATGCTGAATTATGCTAAAGTCAGAGTAAGGGATTTATTTATTTCAATTTCTTCTGCCCTTCAACTTCTATTCCACCCTTCTGTACAGCTTGAGAGGGGAGAAAACCAGTTACAGTCAGCCAAAAAGGCAAAAGTAAACTGTTATAAATCCTATGTAGCCAAACATGAAGAATCAGCAAGTCTTGTTCCAACCTCGTTTTTGGTATTGCTCAAGGGCAAAAAAGAGCTTACAGTTTTATTTTTGCATCAGAAAGCAGGGTTTCGGTTTGGGTAGCAGTTTTTTTAAGTACCTTTAAAATACTGGTTTTCAAACTAAAACTCAAAGTAGGTCACCTTTTTTTTTCATTATTTTAGTCTTTCCTGCCTTATCAAACAACCAGAGAGATACACATTATCTATCTGATCCTCCATCCGTGCAGAAATCCCACCAGATTACACTTGGATCAGGTTAGATCCAATCTACCATGGTGAAATCCCAGTTTACAGAAGTACTGACTATTTGCTCATGTCTTTGTTGCACTCACAGTCCTATCTGGAATATTCTGAACTGTCAGCCAAACCCTTTCATGTCCTTTTTTTCAGATCTTGAAGAAAGATTATAGAACCATTGCTCCACAATCTGATGGGGCTCCAGTATCCATAGCTGAGGTGAGGACAAATTTCTTGGATCTGCAGTATCATATAAACGATTGTAATGTAGAGTTTTACAAACTCTTACTGCTGAGCTTTTTAAAAAAAATGATACTTTATAGTATGAAAGAGAACCACAGTAATGGCAGATTCAGAAATAAGCCAAACCTTCAGTCATAGATTGAATTTCAGATGCTCCATAAATTGAAGGGAGAACCTTTATTAAAGTTCTTTTAGGTATTTAATTTTGTTTCTTGTTTAGTCCTGTTGTAAACTGGCCTCGTCTGCCTTCAAGGAGAATCAGTGTTATAATCATGTAATATAACAATATGTTCAGCCAGATATTAACCTTAAATCTCATCTGCATTCAGGTATTGAGAGCTCAGGCAAGGCTCACAACATTCTATGAAGCTTTTGGACTAGAGAAATTCAGGTTTGTTTGTATTTGTTTAAGGTTTAAAATAAATTTAATTGTGATTGTTAAGCCTGTACCACTAAAATTTAGGTTTTTATTATGAATTCATTAAACTTCAAGCTCTTCCTTCTCTGCCTGAAATTTCCTATCCTGTGCTGTGGAGAAGGGAGAATGCAGAGAGGTTGAGTCATCCTATTTGTTGAAAACAAATTATCTGTTTACATGCACTTAAATAATTTCTTTTGTGTTCAATATGTCTAGAAGGGATTGTGATTTTATACAAACACAACATAACACTCCCCTTGTTTCTTACAACATACAGCACAAGGTAGAAAAGGTTTGAAGTTATCCCCCCAATTCCTTGGATAATGACATTTAACAAAGCTTCTCTTCCCCCTCTCACTTTTAGTGGTATTGCTTGGACAGAATTCCTGAATAATGAGGACATGTTCAAGATTATTGTTTTTCAGCTGGAAGAAGGAAATTTGTCTTGTGCACAGTACCTCTGGCTTAGGCACCAGGTGAGGTGGCACAGACATATTTGGTGTTTATGGAGGGCATTAAATCAATTTTCCAGCCTCATTTCACAGGGGCTGTTACAAAACAGCTCCTTAGACAAGCAAAGGTCCATGGCAGAATCTCATCAATTATCACAATGATTACCTGTTCACCTGGATCCTTAGGAGGCTGAACTTCTTATTGATTTAGGAATAAACTGGTATTTCTGATGTCAGAATTCATATTTCTAAGTCATGACAATTTGATTTATTCTGCAGTGCTTGTAATCTTCCATTCACTTTCTTGCAAGCACAGCTCTCAGAACTTTTAAGTGGATGTTTGCTGCCTACCTTAAAATCCTTTAAAAATAATCACACAGACTCCTTACTCTGAATGACACATTCAAGATAGTGGCTGTGTGCTGTTATTTTATTTTCTAGTGCAGGACTTTGAGTTTCTTCTGAAAGTAATAGAACAGTGTGATTTGTAAAGAAATTACTTCAATTAGTTTTGTTTTTTTTTTTTTAAGAAGACCAAGCTCTAGTTTTACTGAGCAGAGCTATTTATTTTATTTCCATCTATGACTACTGAGATTTTCTCTTTGTGAAATTTACTGGCCCTTCCTATTAGTGAAAGCTTTGCAGAGTATCAGATAAACATACACTCCATGGATCTGTAATTGTCCTGGTTTAATATTTTAGGCTGATTTTGAAAGCAGCTTTGATGAGAACATGCTGAAGGATTTGCTCAATGCCATCCAATTCACTGCTCCTTTGAAGGAATTGTGTGTGTGGCTTAAAAATTTTGTGATCCCCTTCTCAAGAAGAGTTGTGCCAGATGGACAGGTGAGACTGACTTAATGTAAATTGTCATTTTCTCAGACTAAGATGATTTTACAGTCAGACCTACTGACATTATTTTTGAGTGTCAGGACCTTGTTCCTCTGTCTTTGAAAGGGATTATTTTCCCTAGTGTTTGTATTTTAAATTATTTCTTTTTAAAGAAGTTTCTAATGGCAAATTTTGCTATGATAGATAGCATAACTCTACTTTTTTTTTTTTTTTCAGAAAATGTTAGCAAAATGGCTAGAACAAGCTGCTCGAAACCTTGAATTAACTGACAAGGTAAGTCACACTGCAGAAGCTTTGCATATCTTGTATTTCTAGATGTATAATATAGTTTGCTAATATCAATTATTTTGGACAGGCAAACTGGCCTGAAAATGGACTCCGAGTGGCAGAGATTTTCTTTACCAGTAAAAATCAAGGTGGACTTGGAGTGACAGCTTTTGGCAAGTGGACTCCTTTGGTAAGAAGTGTAACAAATACAAGAATTAGCTACTAAGAAACTTCAAACAGATGGCTCTGTGCTAGAGCTGGAATGGATGAGAGTTAGGTCACTGTTGGTTTTGGTGAAGATTGGCTTAATTTCATGAAAGGAAAGAACCAAATTCCAATTTCCTTGTGGTAAAAATTTTTCCAAATGTTGATAACAGCCTCTTAGTGGACTTGTCTCCTAACATTTCACTTCTCAACGCTGTTTCAGAGGTGTGGTGACTGTGAAGAGATACAGAGGTTAAAGAAGCTGGTAAAGGATTTACAAGAATTGATAAATCTGTACAGAAAATGCAACTGCAGGCTGGCACTCTGTGATTTTGAAAAGGTAACTGCAGACACTTGAAAGAGTGTTTTTTTAATAGCACTCCCTGGTGTTGGGATACAAATGGTGTTTTAAGGGCTTATTTTACTTCTCATTATCCTTCTCTGACTTTGTTGGTAATAAATTCACTTTATATTTCTAAGTTGAGCTTGTTTTGCCCCTGGAGTGTTTCCCTCTGGTCCTTCTCTTGACTCATGACCCCTTTATTAAATTTTTTTCCTCCTCTGCCCAGCATTTGGCCATCATCAAACCACACCAAAGCGTTTATTTGAGCTAAAAAGGGATTCTTGCACTCAACATTATTCAGTTGATTTCAGTGGCCTCTGGATGTTGTATTATTTATTAGAGAGACAAATGGTCTTGCAGTAACATGTGTGATGTTCTAACATGGCCTTTTTCCACTTGCTGCCCAGGAAAATGCAACCACGATTGTGTTTCGCATGCTTGATAAGATTTTGGCACCAGAGCTTGTCCCATCAATTTTGGAGAAGTTTATAAAACCCTACCTGTGTGAACATAACTTACAAAAAGATGAGCTCCTTCTACAGTATGTAAAGGTATCCATGTTTTTTTCTTTTGAAGAAAGCTATTTCAACATGAGTAAGCAGAAAACAAGTCTGATGAACGTTTGAATTCACAACTGAATTCTAGGCCCAGCTTTTAGATTATCTTAATCCTGTCAATGAACTTAATGATAATTACTATTTCAGTTATGAAACAATCCCTTAACATCCAAAAAATTTTACTTTTTTGTTCATATTATAAGACACTCCTGATTTCAAATGTCCTAATAACCTTTCTCAAAATACCCAGGATTTGCTAGAACGTTGTCGGACAAGATCTATTTCAGTGTTTGAAACTGCCTGGGAAGCTAAGGCCATAGCTGTCATTGGCTGCATCTCTGACACAGATGTAAGTATATTTTATGAAAGGCATCAAGTGACTCCAACACATCTGTATTGAATCTGACTGAGGTCAAGCTCTTTCACTGCAATAAAACTGCCTTGTCTCACCCTCTGGTTGTTCTCCATCTTATTCTCTCCCCCATCGTGAGTAGCTGGTCAAGCCAAGGTCAACCCACTACAACATCAGTTCAGACAAAACAATTTTTACATGTGTGGAACAAGGAGAAAATTTATGTTGTCTTATTCTATTTTAGTCATCTCCCATGGGATGTTTTTGAGGCTATAGTTGTAGTTTTGATGTCCTGGTTTTGTTCCTTTTGCAGCTGAAATTTGATGCAGTTCTGCAGATAATGCACGGAGCTCTGGTGCCATGGAGTGCAGCAGTGGAGCAGCTGGTCAGACAGCATCTGGAAATGAATCACGTCAAGTAAGAAGCATCCACAGTCTAACCTGGCTGGAGAAATACTGTGTATCTGTACTAGTGTGATGATTAAATCACATAGCTGGAGGTAACAAAGGAATTGATGGTTGAATTTGCCCCCAGGGTGAAGTTACTGCAGGAGAGTTACCGACTGATGGAGATGAAGAAGCTTTTGAGAGCCTATGGGATAAGAGATGCCAATCTTTTGAAGGACAAGCAGATGATAATGGTAAGTTATCAAGACTTCAGTGGGTTTTTTTTTAACATCTCTCCTTCATTAGGAGAAAACATGGGTATTTCTAGAGAAGTTCCTTGATACACTGAGGAACCAGAGGAATTTTCAGAGTTCCCAAGTTAATTCTGTCCCCAAGCCCTTTTTTCTCCCAGTTGCATTTCAGTCAAGTTTTCTCTACATAAAGGTTTTAAGCTTCCCAGGTAACTTGCTTGGAACAATCTGAACAATTCCATTGGTAGTGTGTATAAACTAATTCCTTTGATAAACTGTAGATCAACAAACTGAACTCCATTTCTGTTTTCTTCCTGCAGAGGCTTGTGAGATACATTCTTAAACAAGATACCCCTACTTGCTTGGAGGATGCCTTGAAAATTGTGGAAGCATACATGTTGCCCACTGGAGAAGTTTACTTTCTGAGGATGATGGACCTGATTGACAAAGAAAGGGTAGGAAAATACTTTATAACAGTTGATCTTGAAATTTACTGATGCTGAGGCCTACTGACAAAACAGGGGCAAGTTGTACCGCTTCCTGAGATCCTGTAAGCAGTTAACATATGTATACTTAATTAAAATTATTAATTCTACACCTAACTGCCTATGCTTAACATTGAAAATGAGTTGTTTGTCAGAATTTTATGCTTCATTTGTGGCAGAATAGGAGAAAGTTATGATCTGCTGTGGCTAGCACAGGTTCTTCCCGTGGGAACATTTTGCTGTATTTCATAAACAAGATAAAGTTTGGATGTTTTGCAAACAATTTCTCCGGATTGAGTCAGTTCGGGCTTGGCCAATTGGGCCTAGGGGGAGGTCTCGGGCTGACCAATCTGGGGCACCTCTGTAAACTCTATATATATGGAATTCAAAACAATAAAGCTCTCTTCTCTCTTTCCTTGTCTGAGAACTTGGGTCAGTCCTCAGCTAGCCGCTCAACAGCGACAATCTACAATACACCAGACAAACTTGGAATTGAAGTCTCTACATATTTTCATGTATTGTTTTTGCTTACTCTCTTAGCCATTGTGCAACCACTGCCCCAGAACAAGAATGTACACATAACTCAGCTTTTCCAAAAGCAAATGCCCTTTCCTGTTTATTATTTCTGCTTTAATTTTCTGTGTTTCTTTTTCTCCCTTCAGGGCGAGGAATCTCTGACTTTGTTAAAATCTCTGCCTCTTGCTAAAGCTGAGGAAGCTGCAGAGAGATTGTCTCTGTGGGCAAGACTGGTGTTAAGGAACAAACCAGATGATCCTGAAGAGGTACCAAGAATTTCCACATCATAAAGTGTGCACACAAGTTATTCTGAAAAGGGAGAACTGTGGATATTTCCTGTGAGAGCTGACAGACTGTGGAGTAAACACATATTACACCTATAAATATTTACTGTTTCTGTAGAGGATTAATATTTAAAATTACTTTCTGCTCCTTTGCTTTTCAACTGGTTGTACCTTAGACTTGGTAATTGTTGCTTAAGAAGTTTGTGGAACATTGCATTGTACTTAAAAAGCTGAAGCCCAAGTCTGTTCCTGGCAACATTTTAACAAAAAAATACAAACCTCTTCCTTTCCTGCAGCAAAAACCACAAATGTTCATGACTAAGACACTCGTGGAAGTCCTCAAATTCCTGTTCAGCAGTCAAAAAGGTAAGGTACAACTTCAACATCTTATATCTTGCTTGTATAAATGGAATCAAAAAGTAATTGTTTTTCTCTTGCAACAGATAATCCTGTGAAGAAATATGAATGGGAAGAAAACCTAAAGATGTTTGAAACCCTTGCTACCCTGCAGGTGGGTATTTTTATTGTTTTAAATTCCTTTTGATTTACTGTAGTTCTTCCAGTTGTTCTCATCGCATGGATTTTAATAATTTTAATTATTAAATTTAATTTTAATAAAAATTAAAATTAATTTTTAATTAAATTTTAATAAAAATTAATTGTATTTACAACCTATGTGTAAAGGTTGTTTTTATCATTGACTTCAAATTGATTCTAAGGATTATCTAGAAATTTAAATAGTGCCTGGGGAAGTTCCCAATCAAAATTCTGTTGTCTGTTTAAACCAAAAATTAGGTACTCTCACTAAAGCCTTAATTGTTAATACTTGAAAGATTTCATAGAGTGCTGTAATAACTTATTAAAAATTCAGGATAGTAGGTAAAAAAAAAAATGCAATTTAAAGGAAGTTACATGGATACAAGTCTATAACTTTTTATTGTTGCAGGAATATTTTGGTATCTTTCTCTCAGATGAAGAATATAGGAACCCTTCAGTGATGTCTAAGCTTCTTGAGGATCACATAAGTGCTTATGAAAATGTCAGATCTGCATCCAAGTCTAAAAATGTGCAAGCAATGAATTGTATTTCAGAAGGTGGCAAGCCCAAGAAACCTCCCACTAAATCAAGGTTGTACAGATTGGCTTTGCTCCTGCAAGTCTCAGAGCATGAACTGGCAGAGAAGCTGGCCTTGAGAGCCCTGGATGATGGAAAAGTAGAAGTTGCTGTAAATATATGCAGGTAAAACTGCAGAGCTTTTCAAGCTCGTCACTTTTAATGGGCTTTTCTGAACTATTTCTGCTACTTCGCAGAATTGAGTAGATGTAGAACAGAGGAAAGGGCTTTTTGTTTTAGTTAAATAATTAGAACAGAATGTGTGGTCTTAAGTAAAAGCCCTAAGAACTACTGGGTTTTTATTTTTAACATCCTTTTCTTTCTTAATAGGGAGCTTTATGAAAATTGCTGGAATGAAAACACAGGGAAGCTGCTGTTTTCAGTGTGTCAAAGGCTTTGTCATATGCTGGGAGGTGATGTTCCAATGATCCCTCCTGCTGGGATGAATCTCCCAGCAGTGATCCATGAGCTGGCTGGCCAAGCAGCCTCACTGTGTAGTGCAGGTAATTAAACTGTTACCATTTACTTGTGTTTCCATGGTGGGAGCCCAGCTTTCCAAACAGTGTTCAATAAAATTGAAAACCAAGTGAATTTCTAGATCTGCATCTGTGAAAATAGGTGCTGCAAACTTGTTTCCTTTTGACAGGACATGTGAACCTTCCATTCATGCTAATGATCTTGATATTTTAACAGATCTAGTGTTGGATTGTCTAGAACTGTGTAAATACAGTTCACTTGCCAAGGAAATTCATGGACAGTGCCAAATGGACAGCTATGAATTTACAGCAGAGGTATTTTCTGTGCTGTTTGCTGTATGTATTATTTTCCCTCTCGTTCCTCTAGCACTATTTAATCAAAAAGCCAACAACAACAACAAAAAATCCACACAGAGCTCTACAAATAAAAATTTCCTAGAATTTGTGTGTACTTCAGCTTAAAGAATAAACTGATTCGAGTCCTAAAAGCAGTGCAGCTGTGGGAGAAGCACAAGTAGCACTCTCCCACTTATATTTCAGTATAATAAATCCTGCTGAAAATAGTGATTTTATCAAACAGCTTCTGCCAGGACTGGCAGAGAGCTGACTTGAAAGTATGGCAGTGAGGGTTTGATTTTTAAATGAATGTATTATGTGAAAGCTTTCCCAAGAGTTCTGTAAAACTTTAACATGATCAAGTTCTTGAATAGCATCTTTGTTTTCTGTTTAGGTCAAGCAGTGCTTTAGGCTACTTGAAATAAATGGGGTCTTACAGCTGGAGTGGAGTAGAGCGAAGTGGCTGGGCTCGTTTATGCACAAAATGTTATTTTTCTAGAAAATGGTCCATTTGGAAAATGTTTACTTATAATATTTGGCCAAAAACATTTATGAAAGCTTCCATTAAATTAAATAAGGGTGCATTTTGTCTGTACAACTAAACAACTACAACTTGAAAGACAAATGTGGCCACTCGAGGCAGAAAATGTATTTCTTGCTACTGGCCATTTAACAGAAGTACTATTTTCAGATAGAACATTATGTTCTATTCCTGTATTCCAAAACAGAAACCTCTTGGTTTGCTAGACTTACTAACTGCCTTTTATTGTGTATATTTGTGATAATGTTCTTATTTAGACAGCACCTTCTGGGGGAGATAAAGATCCTTATGAAGAGTGGACTTATGATGATTTCTTTAAAGAAGATGGAATAGTCCTTGATCCTCAGGCATCTCTTCCAGTTGCATATGAACTTACTTCTGCTCTTGTGCCTGTTTGTGGTAAGCTTGCTTTCCTGAACATTGAGACTATGTTAAATCTGTATTTCTTACTGACTTTTATCTAAAAATATAAATAATTCAGCCTGTCTGTGGAAATTATCGCTGCAGAAATCTCAATTACACAAACTCATGATAGAAATACCCATTGGGGATATGGAACAGAAAGATGACTTTGGGTTTGGATCTTATTTTCACAGATAGAGAGTTTAATGTTGACTCTCATCCAAGGGATTTACATACAAAGTAGTTACTGAAAACTGTTGGATTCCTTTGTGAGTCTGAAAGATATTCCCTCCTAGAAAATAAATTCTGAGCAGGCACAGTTAAAAATAGCAAAAAAAGGCTCTTGGAGTTCACGTGTCTCTATTTGTCCTGTCCCTGTGGTATTTTTAGGGTTGTCCCAGACTTCCTGGTGTTGCTGAGTTCCTGATGTGCATTTTCTGTCTTTCAGAGGACAAGCTGTATCCCTTGGAGTCCAGAAGCCTGGCACATGGAACATTTTTGGAAGGTATCACACACTGCTTGGGTGGGAAGGAACCTTAAAAATCATTAATTCCAGCCCCCTGCCATGGGCAGGGACATGAGGGCAGATCGACCACAATGGAAGTATAAACAGACCACTGGAAATCAGGTTTAAATTCACCTACACAAGCATGACTACCTCATAGGGGTTTTCAGAGGTGCCTAAATGTTCCACTTAAAGCCATATTTTTGGAGGTGGTTTGGTTGTGCAGGGAATTTACCAACTTGGGTGGTAATTCCTACCATTCCACCATGGGATTTTTGAGCTTGTCAAAGCCTGTACTTCAGGACAGAAGTTCTACCACTGTGTGTGAGGCTCATCAAAGCCTGTCCAAGGAGACAACTTCTGGTCAAAAACTTGTGGGTTTTGAACTAAAATGGGAATCTGTATTACATTAAAAGCCCTGAGAATTTAAGGTTTCAAAGGGAACAAAGGCAGATCCTGCGTCATAAATGTAATGACATAAAAGAGAAACTGCTCTGATATTAATTCCAACAACAATATGCTTCATAATTATTTTCTGGGGTTGTTTTTGGAATATTTCACAGGACACAACTTTCTGCTGCCAGTTGGATCTCCCTTCTCTGCATCAGTGCAGAACCTGCTGGAGTGCAGCCAATTCCAGCTGGCCCTGCAGCTCACGGTCTGTGCCTTCGGCTCCTGCCTCCAGCATGGCATTTCAAACACCATGGATCTGGTGCTGAGTGAAAAGGTAGCTTTTAGCAAGTTTAGAGTGGTTCTTTAAGGATTTGGGAGGCATGGGAAAGGCTTTCAGCATGACCTTTGATCAGTTTGTGAAAGGAGCTGGTGGTTTCTTCCCTATTTGTCATGATCCTCTCTCTTTGCAAAGTGTGTTCAGAACTGAATTTTTATTCCTGGCCTTCCTGCAGAGACCAGAATTAGTGTTAATGATGGTTTACTCTATTCTTTCATGTTGCTTTACCATTGTTTAGTGTGGGAAAAGTTGCAAGTAGAATGTTCAAGAAACATTCCTCAATTCAAAAGCACTTGGAAACAGAAATCCTTTTTGTGTCTAGAAAAAAATCTTTGTAAGGCCTTAAATAAATCTGAAAATACAATTACTACAGTACCTCCCGCTGTGCTGTGAATGACAAGAAGTTGAAGGGTTAGAATTTATTTTTAATTATGTGGGGTTTTTTCATAACAGCTACAGGATAGTGATCTACTATTCACTGAAACAAGAAGCTTCCTCATAGCTATGAAAGAGAAGAGCAGTTCAGTAATTAGGACCTCTGCCCTGAACCTACTACACAAGGTAAGAATCCCTTTAGAGTCCCAAATTATAGTTATGGCCTTTATGATCTATAGGTATTCTATATCTCATTTTAAATCCTAGATTTGTTTTAGATTGGTAGTTTTTCTAGGTGGGGTGGAGTTTTTAAAAAGCTGTCTGCAAAACTGCAATTTGCCATCTTCTAAGGTAGTTCAGACTAAGGGAAGTTACTTTTAGACTAACTTCAGGTTATTCAGATTTTAAATTTTAAATCCTGAAATGCACTTTTATTCTTTTTTTTTTGCCCTAACTAAAAGACCCAATACATACCTAAATTATGTTTAATCATTTTTCACGTGTTGCACTTGATACAAAGAGACCTACTGAATAAATTCAATAAATTCCTAAAGTTTATAACTTTTCTCCCCAAACCACAGGTGTTCAACTCTCGTGTCATCGATCAGAAGCTTGCCCTGGGATATTGCACCATTTTGCCCAAGGAAGAGATGTTCAATAAGCTGTGGGATATCATAAACAATTCATGGCAAAATTACAAAAAAGTTTTGGTAAATTCCCAAGGCTTTGTGTTTCTTCTGCAAATAGAGGATGTTAAAGAGATCCTTCATTTAGAGAACTGGGAGAGGAGCTGCCTCTGTCCCACAGTGCGAAGTTGTGCACAGGCAGTTGCTGTCAATATAAATGTGATTTTCAACCCATTCTTTAGGTTACCTCATCATGACTTATTCCAAAGCTTGAAATCATTTATTTCAGGCCCCATCATAATTTATATCTACATTATATTTTGGATAAGTTGTTCTCTGGCAGTTCTCAATAATGGAATGAGTGAATATATCTATTAAAATATGATGGAAAATGGGAAGTAAAGCGTAATGAAATGGGGAGAGAGAGTAATGTAAATCCTGAGAAAATGTCTAAACAGTACCTTTTGTATTCGTTTCTACAACATTAAGAAAATATTTTAGAGAAAGTAAATTTTAGGGTAGCTTAGAACTGCCAGCTCAGGAGGTGGGGTAGCCCTGACACCTTCTCTGAGATTTGTTTTCATTCTACACACTTGTGTGATCATTTATGAATTGTTTGCAGTTCCTCTAAGGATTTAGACTTCAGGATTCCAAATTTTCATATAAAGCTTATTTATTTTACCTGCATTCACTTCCCTTCTTCCTTCTAGGCAGTAGCTCTGGTGGGAGCAGAGCTTGCTGGCCAATATGGTGAAGCAGAAGAGAAGAGAAAATTTCAGGAATTGGTTATTGATGCAGAATGGGGTATCCAGCTTGGTAAATTTGGTGTAAGTTTTTATTTACTTACTTTAGGGTTTTATGAACTAATCAATAATACCAGTATAATCTGAGATGTGTGGGGATTTTTAGACAGATTTCCCATTCAAATGTAAGCAAAGTTGGGATTTTGGTTTTGTTTTTTCGTTCTGCTTGTCTACATAAATAGACAGAACGAAAATGTCAGAAACGAAATGCAATAATTGAGGGAGCTACAAAAGAAAATTTTCAGTTCTTGGGTATTATTTGGCACAGGGAGTAGTCAGCAAATCACTGCTTTTTCCTGTTCTGAAAGTGTCTGGATTGAAACTAAAAGAAGCAAAAGCTTCACTGTATAAGGAATTAATCTTGATATTGTCTAAAAGACTCTTTTTAAAAGATGAATGTGTTTTTATCTGTAGATTTCCTTTGAGACTGTATTTAGACAGCCACCAATGAGGAAGAAAGAACTCATAAGAGTGTTGGTACAAAACCCAGAAGTAGACACAAGTCTCATCCTGAATTACTGCAGGTACTGATTCTGTTAAATCTATTGCTGCTCTAATAACAACCATGGCCACTGAAATGTCTTTTGGTTTAAAGAAATCCTAATTAATATAATACTTCTTAAAAAATGGTATTCACAATCCCTACTGGCCTTGGATTAATTTATTCATAAGGAAAGAAGCACCTTGATGCCACCAAAGGTCACAGAGAAAATCATATTCTGTTCTTTCCTAGCACTTTCATGCTGGACAGTGATGCTGCACTGCAGCTTTGCATTGAAACCCTTCTGCTCCAGAATACAAACACAAATGATGTTGAAGATGACTCTGCAGAAAGCAGTGAGAGGCAACCTCATTGCACATTACTGGATAGAGCACTAAAAATAATTCCTCTGCTGAGCAGCACCAAAGCCCTGGTCATGAGCCTCAGTGGAATATTGTACAAGGTAAAAAAAAAAAAAAAAAAAAAAAGGATAAAACAAAAAAAAAGCACACAAAAATCCCTGGAATCTACAGCTAGTAATGCTGCATATGTCACTTGAATGACAGAGTCATAATTCCACAGAAACGGAAAAGGTTATGTTTTTTCCAAATTTTCTTAAAGTATGTAAATGTTAAGTTTCAGTTTTCTGGTTCTTTACAAAAGAAATTACAGCAATGTATCTAATTTTCTTAAAAGAGAGGTAGGAGTCTTTCATCCCCACTTCCCTTAAAAAACAACCAACCAGAAAATAATCAAAAAAGTATTTCTAAGTACACTGGAAAAGTTCTACAGTGAAAATAGGTGAGGGGTAAAAATGGTATGTTGGGGGTGTTTGTTGTTGTTTTGGGATTTGTTTTTATATTTTGGAGGGTTGGGGTTTTTGTGGGTTCTTTTGTTTGGGTTTTGTTTTCTTTTCAGCATTTATTGTTTGGTCTTCCTGCAAAATCCTGATGACTTTTTTTCGGATTTTGTTTTAAAGAGTTATGCCATGATGCTTATATTGGCATAACACTGAAGAAACAGTAATTCATATTAGAATTGGGATAAATTAACTCACTTGTATTTTTATAAGACAAATCATATCTTATAAAATGGATTGTTATTTTGAACAGCTGGATCCCTATGACTATGAAACTCTGGAAATTGTCCTGAGAGTGATACAAAGAGCTGATGAGAAGAACACCAGCATCCAGCTGAGCCAGGTGTGTCCAGATGTTTTACTTTGCTGATGGCATCTCTGTTCTGCTTTTTCTATTTACTGATGTAGCTATTCAGCACTGTTGAAATTATCTGAATTATTCCATGTGCACATCTTTCCCTCAGAAAAAAGCCTTATAAATAAGGTGCTTTCTGGTAGTTTCTCAGCAATTTATATCTTCTTATTTCTTTTTTTTCCCCCTAGGCTTTGAGCCTCCTCAAACATCTGGAATCTTATACAAGAATTTCCCCACCAGTAGACCTAGAACACCAATATGTTTTGGAGCAGATGATTCCCTTGTCTCCAGCTGCTCACACCAGGCTGCCCTTCCACCTGCTGTTCTTCAGAACTGCCCAGTGTTTCTGGAACATTATATGTAAGTTCAGGATTTTTTATGGCCATATATAAATATATCTCAAATTCTCTTTCTCTGCTATCTGTGACCTTTAAAGTGCTACAGTATATATTGTATATTAACTGTAATTCTTTACTAGTGCAGTTTTCATCCTAAGCGCTTCTGAAAGCACTTGTGCTCCCAAATTGCTGCCCAGAGGAGCTAAGATGATAAATACAATGCAGGGTTTGTCCTCAAATTATTTCCTAGGACCTCTAAAGTTTATCCACATCTCCCACTTCCCAGGCCAGTGGGGATAATTAAGATCATCTCCTTTCTCTCCCCATGGAGGTCTCCATCCACCAATAAACTGAAAGTGCTTCATTTCACAGAGGAAGAGGAATTTTACAGTGGATTGTGATACTGTCACAGGCAAATCTCTTTTCCCTTTCAGCTGTAGAGCTCAGTGAAGAAACCTTCCCAACACTTCTGCTGATTTCCAAACTAATGAAGGTAAAGTAACATCTTGAAGGAATTCATTTAAATATTATTCCCCCGCACCCCATAAAAAGGAGCTTTCATCTTTCTTTTGCGTGATGTTGGCGTCACTGCCGAAGCTCTGACAACTCTTAATCTACTTTAACATCCTCCCAGGTTTCCCTGGATACCTTCCACATGTCTGCAGTTCGACATGTCTTTGAAAAAAAACTGAAACCAAAGATATTTGAAATGAGGAGCCGTGGCTGCACCTCCATCCTTAACAAGGAAACCATAAAAACTGTGCAGGCAGTTCAGTCCTATTTGCTGGCTATAGTCAATCCAGAGTGGGCTGTGGCCATGGCTCACAAGATTGCCCAGGAATTCCCCACAGGTGAGTTACAAATTGGATGGGTGAAGGGATGGAAGGAGAACAGGCTTGGGACAAGCAGAGCAAACATTGGTTCCCTGATCTTGAATAACACCCAGCAAAGTTGGAGGATGAAAATGAATTTGTCTCCTGCATCCAGTTTTGAACAGTAGGTTAGAACAAAAGCCATTTGATATCACAGCATCACCATCAAATCCTTTTTTCCCCTCTTTTTATAGAATCATAAAAGGGCTTTAAGGTCCTTCCAGCCCAGACCAATCTTATTCCAACCTGGACATCTTCCACTATCCCAGGTTGCTCCAAGCTCCATCCAACCTGGCCCTCTTGTCTTGCTAAAAGTTTCTGCATGTTTAGAGCATCTTCAGACAAGTTTTCCACCAAGAGCAAATATTTCAGCCCCATTTGATTTACCTTCCGTGCTATTTGAATCCAAATAGATAATTTTTTTGCTCTTCAGATACAAGAGTTTTCCTAGGATTTTAAACAGCTCCTAAGTTTTTTTTAAATTATTCAAAATAAAATGGATATAGTGTATACTGTAGGAATAATTAATGAAAACTTATTTACTTCTTTCCCTTCCTTTTTTAATCTTTAAAAAGGTCCTGACCATGTCCAGGCTGTGAAATTCTGCCTCTATCTGGCTGAGAAGTGGCTAAAGAGTACTACACCTAAGGTAATGTAAACTGCCTGCCAGACTGTTGGGAAGTTATTACAAAAATTAAAAAATACTTCTGTTAGTATTTTGATTTTTGGTGTTTTGGACAGTGGTGTGTAAATTGTACCATAACCAACCCCAATATGGGAAATACTTCAGGGGAAATGATTCCCCAGAAGAATCCTCTCTTTCCTGTAATAGTTTCCTCTTCAGACTCTGCAAAAATCAGGCTTAGTGTTCTTGGAGCTTGGACAAAAAATAAGCAATTTTAGGGAAGAATGATTTCCTCTTTCTCCTGTTGTGTGCATTTTTCTTGCTGCAGGAGAATGAGGTGGAATCTGTTCTGGCTTTGATCAATAGCATTATTAATTTTTGCTTAGTGTTCCAAGATTCCAGTCCCTGTTTTAGTCTATAAAGAGTTTAGGTGATTTTTCTTGTGCTTCTGAGTAAAAGAGGGTTTCTTTTCTGTAAAACTGTGGTGTTTTGCTAAAGGATGAGTCCCATGAGAAAGCAGAAGTCCTCCAGAGGAAGTTACACATGCAGTACAAGAGAGCAGCAACAGAAAATGTGCTGATAACATATAACCTGAACACTGGGGAGCACCCAAAGTCCATTGGGAAACCAGCAAATCTGATTGTTTTACTGTATGAACACCCCAGTATAGACCAAAGATTCCAAAATCCAACTGGCAGAGATTACCCAGGTGAGTTTCCATAATCCAGGCTCAAAGGAGCAAAGAGAAGCTCTTTAAAAAACCCCAAGCAAGATAATGCTGGTTTGAAAATCCATTGTCTCCACCTCTTTCTGCAGATATCCATGCAGCAGCTAAGGAGATAGCTGAGATTAACGACTTGGATATGAACAAAATTTGTGACAAACTGCTGGCTAAGTGGCTATGTCCAAGCACACCACCTTCAGAGGTAAGCCATCACTTTGGGGTTTGAAGGAAAGTGAAAAAATATGGGGTTTTTCCCCCCCCACTTGTTCAAAAAAACATAGGTTACTTTTTAACCAAGGTTAGTTCTGCTCAAATTGCCTTTAGTACTCAAGAATCTATTTAAGATTTTAATACCTTTCTAATATTGCACACTACTGTCTCTGGTGAGAAAGATTAGAAATGCTTTCCCTTCTCTCTGTGTAGTGATTAAAACCTTCCTTTTGGTGCTGTGTAGCCAGCCTAGAGGAGTAAAGCAGTTGTAAATATATCAGCCTCATCACACACTGATTAAGCAGGGATGTGACCCAGCGATTTATCCAAACAATGTGGAAAACTCATCTAAATTTTCATTTCTTTTTAAAGAAAACCCAAGAAATCTTTGGAGATGTACAGGAGGATGAAGAACTCCGAAGGTATGTGTGTCATCTTACCTAAAATGTGGTGAATTATTCCTAACTTGCCAGTTAAAAATGGCTTTTTCAAGAAACCTACCATTGTGTGTGATTCAGAGCTCACTGTTCTTATTTTTACTTTCTGGTGACATCACTTTTGAATCATCCAATATTTATTTATGTCACAAAATGCCATTGACAATAACTTGCAGATTTAAGTGCTTACAAGTAGCTTTTTGGAGGTTTTCCCCTCCTTTTTTATATCCTTGGGATATCTTATCCTTGCTTTCTTTTTAACAGTGAAATATTTACATTTCAATGACTGTTGACATGATGTATTTCAGTAGCTGTACTTGCATTAAAAACAAACCCATTTTTGCAGAGTTATCTACCTGCTCCAGTCTCGCCCAATGGATTACAGTTCAAGAATGCTTTTGGCAATTGTAACATCTGACACATCTGTGAGTTGCTAAATTCTCATTCTAGCTTTTTACCTCTTCTTAAAATCAAACGTTGTCTGTTTAACTGCAAGAGCTTCAGCCTGTGGCCTCTGCCATTTGTGTTTTGGATGGTTTGTAGATTTGCATGAGCTCTGTGGTTTTCCCCCTTCACCAACCTTTGGGTTAAAAATGTAGGTTTTAATTGAATTTTCCTATTAACTGTCAAAACCAGACCTTGAACTCAGGGTTTTCTAAACTTATTGTTGATATTATCTGAAACAACTCCATTAAACATTTTCTAGAATGTACTTTAAGCTGATGTAAGACATTGGCTCACTTTGGGTGGAATTAAAGCAGAGCAGTGACATTGTTTCAGAAGAACCTTAACCTCCACTTTTCCACACTTAATAATTACATTTGTGATATTATAGATCCCAGATATTCAAATATATTTTTCTTGCCTGCATTAATAGTCTTAAATCTACAAAACTAGAGGGTTATCTACATCTAGGATGATTTTTTCTAGTTGTTCAGCCAGTTGTTGTGACTTTGCCCTGTGTTTCCCACCCTCAGCCCTTTGGTGACACTCAGCTGACATTTGCTCACAGGACCAGAGCATTCAGGTGTTTGCTCTACCTGGCAGATACCAACACTGTGGAATCACTCTTCAAGAAACCCATTGAGAAAGTCAAGTAAGATGATTTCTTTGTGTATTTTTGTTATTGAAGCAACAGAAGGTCACCTTTCAGTGTTGTCCTGAGCTTGAATATGTGAATTAAAATAGAATCATGACCTAACTCCTGCTTTGGGGGGTTTATTTTCACAGGTATTTTCTAAAGTGCTGCATTTATCTGGCAGAGTTTGAGATCCTGAATATTCCATATACTTATGAATCATTCCACAAGAGTCCTAAGGAAGGCATGATTAAAGGGCTATGGAAGAACCACAGTAATGAACCCAGGGTAGGATTTTTAAATCTTTTATAAATTTTGTTACACACTGTGTGAATTTACACCTTTTCTAAACAGATGTTGCTTCAATCTGCTCTGGAAATAACAAATAAAAGCTTTACCCTTCCTACAATTAGAAAGTAAAATATCACATTTAGATGGTTTTGTAAAATAATTTTGAAAATAGCTTGTAGAGGTTTGAAGATCATGAATTTATGTTAAAATCCAGCATGTCCTTGCTCTCCTTCAGGCTGTGAGACTGGTGACAGAGCTTAGTTTAGAGTACAAAGTGTATGATCCCCAGCTCTGGAATGGCCTTCTACAGAAACTCCTGGGGTTCAATATGGTAAGGAATTTTTAAGGATAAAGTCCTGCAGCAAGGTGAGGAAAAGGAGAAACAGGGTTTATGCAGTGATTTCTGAAGAATGGGATAAATACAGAAGCTATAAACCACAGTTACTTTGGGCTCTGAGATACTGAACTGGTGAAGATTTGAGGAATTTATGTTTTGGCATTGAATTTTGAACTTAAATTGTTATATTTCTATTTTTAAAGCCTTTCAGAGTAACTCCTATGGTAATAAATCGAAAATTTTCTTCATATGATTGTAATTTTATAAAATAATATGCACATTCTTGTGTGCAAATAGATACCAACTGTGCAAACACGTATTTACATGTGTGTACATGTATACATACAGAAAACATGACCCCTAAAATGTATTTATGATGCTAATCCTGATTGTTGCCATTCAGAATATTAATTTCCTATGACTGTCAAACATTATGGAATGTTGCTACAGCCTGAGGAGGTAACAGATGTACCTGGCAGTGTGGTTGATAATTTAATTTACTAAACTACAAAGCATATTTCCATAGGTACCAAAGGAACACAGGTAGCTTAAGGAACTCTAAGTTTGCATCCTGCAGACAAAATAAGTTAAATGCAGTTCTGTAGATTATTGCCAAATCTTCAGAAACACTAAAGTACTTGAATTTTTTTTTCAGATTCAGTATCTAAGAAGAGTTTTGATGGCAATTACTGGGATTCCTTCATTATGGGAGGTAAGCAAATATTGTCTGGCTTCTCATCTTTTTCTTCACGTAACAGGAATTTGGAGTATTTGTGTGTCAACCATGAAAAGATTCTTTTAGAATTACTATTACTTTTATGAAATGCAATATGTCAGTAAACATTGGACAGAATCATTTTGCCATCAGTCAGAATTTGCCTAAATCTTAGACTCTGAGATAAGGAAAGCAGTGTTAGGGAATAATTCATCCAGGATAAATAAAAAGGAATATTGACAGGTTTTTTCCAAGGGCAGTGGGTCAGGTTGTCTGTGTTTATAACACACTTGGTTACACGTGAATTTGGCTGTTACTTAAAAAAAACTTTGTTGCCAACAGATTCCCAGCTTCAGCCGAGCCTGGCGCAGCGCAGTTCTGTCCCCCTTCCTCACAGGTAGGGTTGGAACTCCCTGTCCTGCTCCTGGAGTAACTTGGTAGTAGATTTACTACACTTTGTTCTCTCTCTCTCTCTCTTAGCCTCATGTCCACCAAGTCCCAAGCAGCTGCAGGAGTGCTGTGAGTGCTTTGTGATTCTGCTCAAGTGAGTTCACAGTCCTGACCTAACATTGCTCCTGAACATTCTGTACATACACCAGACTTGCATTGCCTTTAGGGTGTAAAAAGCACATCACTTCATTATTTTATTCACCACAATGCCCTGACTTGCTCAAAAGAACCACCAGAGCTCAGAGAGCCTAACTTGAACCAAAAGTTAGTTAGGAAATAGGTTTGGGTTGGGAAGAGACCTTAAAGATTATCTGCAAAGGAATCCTACCTTACTGTGCAAACATATCTGTACCAAAGCTCTGCTCTGGGCAGTTGGCCAACAATTCCCCACAAAATACAACCATGGCTGCTTAGAAAGGGAAACTGGAGTTGTGATTTGGGGTTTTTTTCAAGCTAGAAAATCCTCATGCAGTATTCAGTAAAACTTCAACTTGCTTGGCCATTTCTGAAATCAGTGTGGAGTAGAAATGTGCTGCTGTGCCTGACTTACAAATCTCAGGGCAGTTTTGCTGGCGGCACTGGGCCATGCAGTTAAACATATCACAGCTGAGAACTCTCCTGCTCTCCTGAAGGTGTCCTGTCCTGGCTGACCTGGATATCATTGGAATTGCCAAACAATACACCCAGATGGACCTGCCAGCTTTTGCCCTGGGGTGCCTCTTGGTCATTCCTCACTCTGAGAAGCGAGAGCAGCAAATTCAGGTAAATAAGTTTTGAGTCCTGTCTCTGCAAGGGAAATCTCTTTAAGCATGGCCTGCTCACCAGAGACTGTCAAA
This sequence comes from Entomyzon cyanotis, assembly GCA_024500445.1. Taxonomy (NCBI): domain Eukaryota; kingdom Metazoa; phylum Chordata; class Aves; order Passeriformes; family Meliphagidae; genus Entomyzon; species Entomyzon cyanotis. The sequence goes on from JAKEPQ010000852.1 coordinate 3,274,980, forward strand.
GGTGGTAACTCAGAATTCCAGTTAAATTAAACACATCCCTGCTGACAGATGTTCAACATTTCCCACCCACAAAGGCTTCTAAAGGGGTCATGTGAACATTTCCTCTTCTTTTTTCTTTTAAAGCTTCAAGTCATCCCCAGTAGCTTTGTCATGTGACTTTGCCTTTGGAGAATTTGAGGATGTTTTATGCAATTCCACCCATAAAACACATGGGGAAAAAATGGAAAAACTCTTAGCAGATTGTAAGAAAAGTACAGAGTCCTACTTGAGAAGAGTGGAGAGTTGGCTGTTCCCATATTTGTCACAAGTAAACTGGGACCAGTAAAGGCATCATAAATTCTTAGGCTTTCAGTCATTAAAGTTCAACTCAGAAAGGCTTCCCCAAATCACAGCTCAAGTGTAAGACATTCAGCCTGCTGCAAATGAGTCAGAAAAATCTGTAACAGCTACAGCAAAACACCATTTGAGAGTTCAAAGCAACACTTTCAGTCCAACCACACAGGTCCTGGTTTGATAATTCTATGTTTGTGCCTAGAATTTCAAAACATTCACTGTTCCTACTTTTATCAATCACAGAATAATAATATTTTGTAACTTATTTTCACAAGGGTTTGTTATCAACCTGTAACAAAGAAACTGTGCTGCAACAAATAGATGAACACATGGAAACTGGAGAACTGATAGCATTTGCTTCCCAGGTAAATAAATTAAATTCACTTCCCTTTGACGTCTCTATAGAGTCCAATGTGAAAACTATGAGCTCTTTCCATTCAAAAGTAAAATCTCTTCTGTTTAAAATATTAATACTTTGTATTATTAAAACTCAACTCTACAGATCAGCTCTTTGGTTTTGGACAGTATCATCAATGAGAAGCTCTATGAACAGTTCTTGAAAACCAAATATTATCCACTGTTGAAGCAACACCTGATAAACACCCACAGAATAAAAGAGCTGGTGGATTATTATGCCAAAAATAACTGGTAAGTTAATAAATTGTAAAAAAAGAGGTGTAACTGGTAGTAATTACCCTTGGTGTTGCAGGGCACTTTTACCACTTACCACACCCTCAGACTGGGACAGCAACCAGTAAACATTTAAATTCTAGAATATGTTGATTTTAATAGCAGCCCCAGGGGGAAAGCCAGGCTTGTTCTCTCCACTGGGAAATGACAGGGCAAGTCTGGCTTCATAAACATGGGATCATATTTTGTTTTGCTACTTCTGTTTTCTAAATTGTTGGCTTTTTAGAGAGCTTGACTTGCCAAAGTTGATAATCTTTTGCCTCTTACAGCCTTGGTGATGCAACAGCCCTGATTCAGGAGTATCAAGAGAAATGTGGAAATCCTTCTCTGGGGGACATCCCAGCATCTGATCTTCTGCAGGTAAAACAAACCACTTCTGCACCTCAGGCAGTATTTTCTCCTCTTTCTTTAAACATTTTCACTCAATTTTTTGCAAAAACATTTTAAGCCAATTTATTCCAGTAAAATATATATAAAATAACCCCCACATTAATTCAAATAATTCATTTTACCTGAACCAAATCTGTGCCATGCTAAGCATCACATTTCCAAGTACCTTTACAGATATTGGAAATTCTTCCTAAGCCCTATTAACATTGTTCTTTGACCTTCCAGATGTACCTGAATGGATCAGAGGGGTCTTGTGTCCTGGAACTGCCATAAATTAGGTCGAGATTTACCCTTTTCCCTCCTCCCTCTGCTGGCAGGAGGAGAGGCTGTGCATTCAGAACTCTTGTATCAGTCAAGAGAACATCAGACTAAAACCCCAAAGCTTTTACCAAGAGCGTCCACAACCTTTTCCACATTTTTTCCAGCTGTTCTAGGCTGCTTCTCCTCCATTCTCCACCCCCATGGAAACAGTTCAGATTTACATCAACATTTCCTGTTTGTAGTCAACAGCTCATACCCAGCACTTTACTTTGGGGAAGAAGTAAAGTTTATTTCCTTTACTTCTGTGTTTCTCCATGTTCAGGCCTGCTGTCAGGACCACTCTGAGATGTCATTCACAACAACATAACCTTGTGATAAACTTTTATAAAACTGCAGGGGATGTAGTTCATGTAAAATACTTTGTAGACAAATTGTAACTTTAATCAATTTTGGCCTTACAGTATAAAATAAAAAAAACTTATGTGTCAGTAAAAATAAATAAACTCATGTATCAATTTTGGCCTTACAGAAGAAATAAATGAATAAATGAACTTGTGTATCAATTTTGGCCTTACACTATTCTACAAACCTGTCAATTATGAGTTTGTCAATAAATTGGAGTTCAGTCAATGAAATTCCTTTAATAATGTGTGCCAAGGTTTTCTTCTCAACTTTGCTCTGACTGCATGAAGTGCAATTAGCCAGAGGTTCCTGAGACACCAGCCTGCAATGTCTTTGTCCAGGGCAAAGCAGATTTATTTTGAATAGAAATAAGTTATTTACTCAGCTCATGACACAGAAATAAGGATTCCAGCTGATGGAAAAGTCGTAATTCCAAGGAAACTGCCTCACCATTCTAAACATTCTGCTGTAGGAGACAAAACTCTGTTTTGTTGGAAAGTTACAGCAGTTGTGAGAGATGGGAACTGTTAAATACACTCAGTTTCCTGCAGCTGTGGGAACAGAGGAGCCACAAGGTGCACTTGTCTTGAGCAACACATATTTATCTTCAGCAGCTTTGTGTCATGTGAAATGACATCACTGAGAGCCTCAGTGCATGGAGCAAAGTGCACATCCATGGAGTGTCACATGTGAGCCACAAGCAAAGGAAACCCTCACTGGTGAGAGATTTAATGAGATCATCATTGGTGAAAGCACAAGGGGATTTGAGACTGCTTTGATCAGAGAAAGACTCGAGTTAAACTTTCTACAGTGAAACTGTGAGGTAATTGTAATACTTTCAGAGTCTATCACGCCATTGTATTCCTTTTACTTAGCTGAGAATGTTAAATTGCGAAAATTAAATATAAACTGGATTCTGAAGCAAACTTAAACATCCCTTAGAAGCTGAACACCAAAGCACAGCTTCAGCCTTTGACAAACCAACACAACTGCTGCGTTCTTCCCCAACAACAGCTCACAAAGCTCCGTTTTTCTATGAAGTGGAGTTTATTACAACATTAAGGAACAGTATTTAGACAGTCATCTTAATGGAATATTTTACAAATCAATTCATACAGAGAAAAGCAAACACGAGGTTGTTTAAATTCATGACCAAGAAGTTACATTGTTAAGCTGTTAGCGACAGTGCAGGGCTGTAAACGAGCAATCAAGTTTTGGAACTTGCAGTTCAGAAGGAGATGGTAAAAATAGCAGACAAGCAAAAACATTTTTAGGATTTCTTGTACTCGATTCTTTCTACTTTCACATCATCTCCAATTAGTTGATAGACATATGTAACTACTGTAGAAGCCTGGATGTCCATCAGCACAAATGAAGGAATGATGTTGCTGGAAAGAGAGGAAAGAATTCATAGTGATTGTGTGTCCATAATCCCCTCAGCAGTGTTTTACCACTATTTAGCAGAAATCACTTTAAGAAAAATGGGTATTAATTCTTTAAGTACATGAGAGCTGAGGCTGTGGAGACTGAGCAAATACAGCTGTGTAAATTATACAACTCTAACTATCCTCTCCCTAACATTTAAAATAGAAATATTAACCCTCAGGTGTTTGTAGCTCAGTTTTGTTACCCAAAAAAGTTCCCCCCAAAGGCTTCCCCTATTCACTTACTTCTCTAAGGCATGGTAGGCTCCTGTAGCTGATCCTGGGTTGATATAGAATTTGTTTTCGTGTTCAAACGCCTCAAATTTGTGTGTGTGTCCTGAAATGAGGATGTCCACATCAAACTGCCTCTGGAGCAGTGCCAGGCTGGCCATGTCACCCCAGGGAATCACCTGATGGCCATGAATCAACCCAATTTTGAACTGTCCAACAGTCACAACTTTCTGTTCGGGATAATTCAGGTTCTAAAAATAAAAAAAAAATAAAATAAAACAAGCTCAGATTAAACAGATCTATATTTAAACCCAACCCTATGAAACACCAAGAAGCGGAGAGCTCAGAAATGAGAATATTTCACCACTTTTCAATGAACCCAAATGTCACCTTTATGTACAAAATACCCCAAAAAACGGACACTACCTCATCAAAGTCCCCTCTGACAACATGAACATCCCCAGCCAGGGTCTTGAGGTAGTCATAGGTGTCCTTGGTGCAGAGATTCCCTGTGCACAGGATGTGTTGGATCTTCCCAGGCACCAGCAGCTTTTTGAACTTGGCTGGGAGGCTGTTGCAGCGATGGGGGATGTGGAGATCTCCCAACACCAACACCAACTTCAGGGGAGAGAGAGCATGACAGACACTCGTTAGGACACAGGCAGCACTGCAGTGGCTTCTGCAGAGCCACAGCTTTGCATTTGGAGCTAAAAGCTGCTAAAATGAGGATGGAATGGTGATGGAATATTGCTCTGGCCCAAGGAATATTGCTCTTTACCAGACCATGATCAGAGGGGGCCCAACAAACCTAAGTCTATAAAATAATTTTTATTTCATTGCTGAAAGCCAGCAGTGCAAGATAACACATTATTGTTGTATTTCACAGAATATTGGGAGCTACCATAAACCATCCCAACTCTTTTTTCTCTCTAGCATGTTTCAAGCACAGACCTGGGTAAACTGCAGCCACTTCTCTTAAAAAAAAAAAATCATCCAAGTTTCTTTCACCGTACTAAAAAAAAAAAATCAAAATATATTTAAAAAGCAGTAGATTTGCAACACATGTTAATAGGTGATCAGAAGAGGAAGCATGTTCAGAGTCCTCAGTGTAGAAACCACTGAACAACAGAATAAGGGCAAAAAATAACAACAAAATACAAACAGGGCACTGCAGAGGAGCCAATCCAGGTCACTGCACAGAGTGTTCTTGTCACCATGTCTATACATTTATAGGTTCAATACAGCAGATGCCTGAATAAAAATGTAGTTGGGGCTTCAAAATTAAGGCTCCAGACAATACAAGGCCATAGATTAATACCACAGGCTTTAAATCTGCAAATAAATAATGCTAGCAACACAGGATAAATGAATTGTGCAAGAAGGGCATGAGAAGCTTTATGAAGCAGGGAGGGGAGGTTATGGGACTGCACTGGGAATTCCCTGGATCTGGAAACACTCAGCCCTGCTAACTTAAAGAATGGTTCCATATTAAAGAGATTTTATCTTCCATGTTTTTTAAAAAGTTCCTAAAGTGACACCCTCAAATGTGTTTGTAAAGGACACAGCCCAGATTTATTTCTACAAAGAAATATAACTATGGTTATATACCTATACACAAATATAACTAGGGTAGCAAATTGTATTTTTAAAGACTTTTTTCATATATCTTTAGGCCATGCAGCTACCTTCAGGCTAACAGTCCTCAAAAAGGCAGAGGGAACTTGGGTGGTAGTTTTGATTGGTTTGGAGATTTTTTTTTAGATTAAGAACATCTCAGTGCCACCATCAAAGCCATCTGGAGACAGATGGTTGAAAGCATTGATAAAGCAATGCCAAAGCATGACCAATTTAAAAACAGACCAGGGGAGGAAAAAAAATACATTTTTTATGGTCTTTGAAGAGTAACAAGTGGATAACAGTGACTTTGATTAAGAAGTGGCACTAGATAGATTGTCTTAGTGCTGCCTAAAGGATTTAAATGTGCAATACCAGCTATGTATTTGATGTTTAATAAAATTATCTTCCCAATTACACAAACCACCGAGCCACCAGTGTGTGCTCTCAACACAGACATCCCCTTTGCTGACAAACTGTCAGCCCCACATTTCCCCAAAAATCACATTTCGGCTCCCATTCCTTAAAGAAAACCTCCAGTGACCAAACCAAACTAGCAGCACTGCAGTGTGTTTGTTGAACCATCACAGCACAGAGCAGTGGCAGAGGATGAGAAACCACCCGGATTTCAGCAGGAATTCGGGCGTGATGCGGAACACGGATTGACCAGCAGCCCCTAATTCACTGCCACAGCCGCGGAGCAGCACGACCGAGCCCTTCCCCCCGGGGTTAGCCAAGGAGTGACTTACTCTGTGCCCAGCCTGATTGCAATGAAGAGTCGATTGCAGGGCATGAGAAACAGGGCGGGACATGATCAGTGTTAAACGAGAGGAAGCAACAGAAGAGAAAACACAGCCGGATGGATGGGAAAACAACAATTAATGAGTTGTCGATGTTATGAGAGAAGCGGTAAATAAAGTAATAAAAATTAATGCGATCACGGTGGAATTAGCAGGAATGACACACGGGGCTCCTGCAGGGCCGGGCCGGCCCTCTCCCCAGGGCTGCCTCAGCTGGGCATTTCCCTCCCGCCCGCTCTGCCCCGGCCCGGCCGGGCCAGGCTCGGTCCCTGCGGGGTCCCGGGGTGTCCCTGCGGGGTCCGGGGGTGTCCCTGCGGGGTCCCGGGGTGTCCCTGCGGGGTCCCGGGGCTCGCGGCCGCCCCGCTCCGCTCTCACCATCGCGCCGCTCCGCTCGGCCTGCGCACCCGCCCGGCACCGCCCCGCTACGGCGGCCCAGGAGGGCCTGAATGCCTCTGAACGCGTTCGTGCCTCCGCCCGCACCCACCGCGATTTAACACGCCTGAAACGAGATTTACCCGATAATGGTACTGGAGAGAGAGACACAGACGGGGATTATTTAATTCAGACTTTCTCAAGCCTGGGTGCTCCGTGGTGTCGCACAAAGCAAGCACCCCAGCTATCAAAACTTCTTACTGTTTATACATTTTAGGAAGCAAAGCAGTTATAGTGCTCGTTGGCTGCAAGATACATAGTTCTCGTATTAATTGGTATTCTATTGGGAAATTATTCTCCCGCCTTCCACGCTCATCAGTGCCACTGATGCTCTGGGATGATTCCTGTCTGTGTCTCTGGGTTGGTGCTGCCGAGGGCAGCGCAGGGCAGCTCTGCTCTGGAGCAGGGACAGGACCCAGGGAAGGGCTGAAGATGGAACATCAAGGAAAGTTTCTTCCCCAGAGGGTGCTGAGCACTGCCCAGGCTCCCCAGGGAATGAATGGGCACACCCTGAGGCTGCCAGAGCTCCAGGAACGCTTGGACAGCACTGCCAGGCACAGGGTGGGATTGCTGCGGGCTCCGTGCAGAGCCAGGGCTTGGCTCGATGATCCCTCCAGCTCGGGACAATCCACAATCCCATTAATTAACCGCACAATTCCCCAATTCCGCAATCCCCACTCCCGCCGTTCCACATCCGGGGCTCCGCGCTGCCCGAGCCCCGCCCCTGCCCAAGGGCCGCCCCCTGACAAGCCCCGCCCCCTGTACAAGCCCCGCCCCTCCCGCGGGGTTTCCCGCCCTGCGCGCCGTGAGGGCAGTGGGGTTGCAGCGCCATGCGGTGTGTGATCGGCGGCGCGCAGCTCCGAGGTACCGCGGCGCGGCGAGCCCGGGGAGCCCAGCACTGCTGCGGGACACCGGCAACACTGAGCTCCCGGCGGCGGGACGGGCCGGCGGCACTCCTGGCACCCTGTGGGCAGCGCCGGGTTGGACTCGAGCCGTGGGCCAGAGCGGCCATTCGCCTCTCCCTCAGCGCGGCGGGCCGGGCGGTGCTGCGGGATGTGCACAGCAAAGCCCTGGCTTTGGGGACTCCAGCTGGCGATGCCACGGCCTGGCTGTGTCTCCCTGTGCGTCTCCAGAGGCACAGCTCTTTCCCATTCTGTGCAAAATGCTGCTCTGCCGCTGCCAGAGGCAAATCCCAGGGCTCTCCGCTGGGTTCCTTGGAGTTCCATCTCTCCCGTGCTTCCTCAGACTTTCCATCTGCTCAATGTCATTTCAAACTCCGGCGGTGGAGTTTGGGCTGATGGAATTAATCTGTGCTAACATCAGGTGCTGTAAAGGGTCACTGACATTCGAGGTACCTCAGCAGCTTTCCAGAACACCAAGGGTTTGGAAAATTAAAATTTTAGTTGCAAAAAAAACATTTTCCACCATCAGTTTCATTTGAAAGAAATGTTTCCTCTTGAATTGTTCTGGAGGAGGTGCAGTATAACTTTTTAAATTTTAATTTAGAATACATATTGCAGTGTTTTCTCTCCCTGACAGTGTTTGGAAGAGCAATTCATGCCATAGCCCGGATTAGTGATGAATTCTGGTTTGACCCCGTAGAAAAAGGTGTAAGTGAATTTCATTTATTCTAATTTTAAAATATTAGAAGCCCAGTATTTATACTGTTGGATATTGTGTTTTCCCTCAGGTACCCTTCAAACCATTACATCCTCAGCTCCCTTCACTTTCAATATGGACAAATGCCATATTTTCTGTGATTGTAATTACACAGATTCCAGCATGGAAGGTTTCGTTCCCACTCTGCCCTAAGATCCTTTGATTTTTTGTTGTCCAGGACATCCTGATTAATGCCACGAGGTTAATTTCTGCTGCCATGGGTCAAAAGGTTTGAGTTTTGTAGCCCACAGGAGCTGCCTCGAAAAACATCATGTTTTGTACTGCTGTGACTCAACAGGAAGAACACATCCATTAATGCCTCTGATTAATCAAACAAAATTTCCAGCAAGATTAGGGTTTTCTCTGGAGGTTTCTTAGTTAAAAGTGATCAACTCTCCTTGACTCACTAAGAAGATGGAAAATCACAAGTGGAGATAATTTGGTTTTATACATGAAGAATTTTTGAGGTGTGATTGGTGTCTTATTTGTTTGGATCACATCCCATAATGCCTCAACCACAAGCTGAGCTCTGAGTGTTTGGGAAACACAATTACTTTTATAAATAATATTAAAATCAATTTAAAAACACATTTTTATAAATTTTGAGATGTAAATGTCCAGGTTTGCTGGTGGTACTGAAGCCCAGAGGAGGCTTTTCTTAAAAGGTTCAACATGAGATAGTTTTGAGTTAATTATTTTACTTCTCTCCCATCAGTGGTTGGATTCAGTGATGTTGAGTTTTTTTCAATTCAACCCTAATGACTCTGTGATTCCATTTCCAGCTTGCCTTAAGATCAGTGAATTCCTCGAGGTCAGCATATGCATATGTGTTCTTCTCAGCCATGTTTTTCCAACATTACTGCTGGACAGCTGTGACCCAACCATGTCAGAAGGAAAAGCAATTATCCCTCCCCTGTAAATTGATAATTAAGGTACGTTTTACTGAGTTGCTACACCCCTGGCCAGGATCAGCCTGGGCTCTTGCACTGTCCCCACAGCAGTTGAAGTGCAGGAGCTTGAGATAAACCAGAGTACAAACCCAGGGAAATTATATTTATTGCAAAGCTGCTCAGTGAGTAACCTCTGCACTGATTTGCCTTTTTTTTTTTTTGCAGTCAGTTCTCTCTGTGTTTAGATGTGTAAATGTGCTGGAAAGGAATGTAGAGAAATGCAGCATCTCCACCAACACTAACAACCACCACATAACCTTTCAGCTCCTCTGCAGGCATGGTAAGGCAACAGAAGTGACTTCACAGAAACATCTAAAATCATGGGGCAACACAACATTTAATGCCAATATCAACACAGGAGCAGCTCTCATCTTCAGCCCAGCAGGACTGGGAATGTTCATCAGCATAGATCTTTGCAAAATTCCTAAATAAACATCATCTCCCCCACAGAGCTGTGCTGTGTTGGAGGCAGTGGTTTATGTTATCAATAATCCAGCTGGTGTTACTGATAACACATTGAATTAGGTCTGCAGACAGCTGAGCTCCCTCAGCACATCCTTACCCAGACAGACAGAGATCTGTAGGGTTTGTCTTTTCATTCCACCATTTATATTATTTTACCACTTAATTACTGAGGCCATTTCCCCCCTGCATTTGTTGCATGTGTTGCTGTTCATTTCTTTCTTGTGGATCCTTAAAAAACTCAAATGCTGTCCAGGCACATCTAATAGGATGGAGGAGGTCTAAGATGGCAAGTGAATTCTATTTCCTATTTGTGGTGAGTTATTTCCATATAGCTGGGCTAAGTCACTTGGTTACTTCCTCTATTGAACAATTAATACTTTAAAAAAACCCCTAAAATTACAGCCCAGCACTAATTTTTGTTCGTTTCCTTTATACTCAGGTGTTGTAAAAACCTATAACCTGACATTTCAAGAGTGTGATCCCTTGCAGGCTGTTTTTGCAAAGCACATGTGTCCAAACATTCTTAAAGTCCACTCCAGGTAACCAACACAGAAATAATTGTTGAGTTTTACTTTCTAATGTAACAAATGCTCAATAGTCACAGATAGAATTATTTTAGTGCTGAATGACATTTTATAGGCTGCTGGCTGATGTGATGGTTCACTTTCCGACCAGTCAGGAAGAAATAACTTTGTCAGTTACTCCAATGAAAGTTTGTTTCAAGAGTTACACCGAGGAAGAAACTGGTAAGGAAATACAAAATATGAACCAATACTTGGACTTCTAACACTTTTTTTGAGGTGAGCTCAAGGAATAATAACTGTCACGACATAAACGTGGGATGAATTTTATGGCTAAACGATATTTTTAACAACGTTATAGAGAGAGATTTTTAAGTCATGCTGCCACCCTCTGGTTTTAATAAATTAAATAAATTTAAATAAATTGAAACATCTTCCTGGTGTCGGTGGCAGATCTCAGACTGAGCAGCCAATTGAAATAAATTATGCCACTTACTGTAGGATTGAAAGAGGTAATTACGGTGCTGCAAGAGCAGAAGCCTGGCAACTGCCAGGAAAAAGGGGATAATTTTATGTTTTAAAAAGAACTATTTAAATCTGAATACCACAATTACAGAATTGATATCATTAGAGAGTATATTTTAGTCTGAGGACAGCACAGAGTGTCAGCAGGCCCTGCACTGCCACTGCCATGGTCACATCTCCAGGAGATGGAGAACAAGCTGTAGATTCTTGGGGTGTGACTGAAACTAATTTTGAAGATATAATTGTGGTTTTGAAGTAGAGGTTCTTGTGTGTCATATAATAAAGAGATGCTTTTCATACTTGTTATGACCAAAGCTGGGGATAATGAGCTGGGAAGAGCCTGGAGCACAGGGGTGGGAATTGGGCTGGGAACAGACTGAGGCAGGGCAGAGCAAGAAGGATCAAGTGGTGGAAACTGGCTGGAGTGAAACAGGGCAGAAATTACTAAAATATTACATTTGAATGACACATTTGGTTACTTTAGAAACATTCACTCACCAGGACTATTTTAAGACAGAAAGTGAAAAAATGGTACAACTGTAAAGAGATACCAAAACCCACAGTGAGGGAGGGAGGAGGAGGAATGAGAAGTGCTGTTTTCATGGTGAATCTCCCTGCCTGCAGCTCCTCCTGTGTCCTTTAAACACCTCACCTGGCCGTGGCCTGGGGGGTTCCATGTTCAGATTTCATTTCCAGAGACAAAAACCAAACTCTCTGCCCAGACCTGCTCATGTTTGCCCACTCTGGGCTCAGCCTCAGCTCACATGTGTGACAAACACCCTCTGCTACAGCTGCAAGAACTTCCCTTGTTTGAACTCTCAGTGGGGCCCTGAAAGCTGAGATGAAACAAAGAGAAAGGGAAGAGTGGGAATAGATTGTAACACTTATTTCCTTCCAAACCAGCCTGGCTTTGCTGGGGAGCAGCTGGGGCTGAGCTGCTCAAGCTGCTGTGGAATTTCTCTGAGTTCTCTAGGGTTACACATCAGGAAAGCAGCCTCTCACTTTCTCTTCACACACCTATTCATCTCATGGGAACGAGCAACAAGTGAATACCTGAAACTGAGGAGCTAATTTCCTGTTGCCACTTACAATCAGGAAAAGATTGTAATTTAAAACAAAGAGCCTCAGTCCACCTCCATTGTGCTCTGATGATTTTCAGCAATTTTGATTAATCTGTTGAAGTCAGGTGGTGTTTTGGGCTTCCAATCCACACAACAATAGGCAGCTGGGAATATTATTTGTGATGGATGCCTGTGGAAGAAGCAGATTTGCAAGAACAGAAGCAGGTATTGGGTTAGATCACACAGCAGAACATGGAATAGGTTCTGTTAAAATCCATTCAAATCTACACTATGTGCTGTAAATAAACTGAGAATTTTATTTAATTATAATATATATATAAGCTAAACATTTATTACTGTTAACCACTACAAAAATATTTATTTGTTCCAACAATGCTGATGTAAAAATCTCAGGGTTATAATCACAGTTTTGTTGAGCTCAGACTTCACTCCTGTGAGTCTCTGACTTTGTTGTTATCTCAAACAGACTTTTCAAGGACAATGCTTACTGAGATACAGCTCAGTCCAGAGGAATTTGACTACTTTCAAGTTGGAGTAGATTCTGAAGTAACATTTTGCCTTAAAGAATTGAGGGTAAAGTAAGAATTTGTCTGGAAGGTAAACCATTTCCCATTAATTTGTCTGGCTGGACCAGGACAGCACAGGATGGTCCCTGTGGAATGGCCCTGGGCTGTGTCCCACCATCCCTCCTGACAGCAGCAGGATTTCACCACCTGGATGAGGATTAGCTTTAAGCCCCAGGATCCTCAGAACACTGCAGAGCCCCTCAGAGCAGCCTTTGAAAGGCAAACAAAGCGTTTCTAAAACAAAAATGTGGTTTCTGTGCTGGGCAGACACAGCACAGCTGCCCAGGGGAAACCATCATGACCAGGGAAGTTCTCCATGCAGAACCTCCTCTGGCAAAGCTCAGGCAGGGAAGGACAGAAATTTTTCTTAGAAGCAGCAGATTTTCCCCTCTTTTTGCCAGTGAACAGCAGCTGGGATAAACTTATATTGATATTAATTTAGGTTTATCCAAGCACTTAACCCCTAGCCCTTCTTTGCAGGGCCTGCTGGCATTTTCTGAAGCCACCAGTGTTCCTGTGTCCATCCACTTCGACAGATGTGGGAAGTATGTGTTGGAACTGTCCTGACTGAACCCCTGCAGTCACCCAGTGAATATTGAACTGCAGCAATAGAGCAGATTTTCATTTCAAACCAAAAGCCATTTCTAACCTGCAGCCTGAAGCAGTTTGTAATTCCATAAAAAGCATTTACACGTGGGCATTGCCAAGGCAGCCATGCTGACTGATGAGTTCCCTGTGTATAAATTACACACCTGGACACCTGAGGCTCTCAGTTTCATGCCTGCAATGATTTATTTAGCAGTCTAAAGAAACAATACATTTTCTGAATAAATGTAATTTTAACAATTCCATATTTAAAGCTATTATTTCACTCTGATACTGCACAGCATTTGCTGATTGGAGCAGTGAGATCTGTAACAGGAGCCCCTCTCTCATTCCTCAGCAGCAAATACAGATTTTCAGCTTTTCAGAGGAGGCACCTTTTAATCCAAATCAGATAGAATTGCACAAGCAGCATCACCTCCCACAATATCTGTAATTCCCTGTGCTGTTTGGTCTCCATGTTTGTGTTTAGACCCATTGCTTTCAGCATTGAGGACCTGCTGCTGGAGGCCAGCTTTATCCTGGCTACCTTGTGTGAGGCTGAGAAGGAGGCAGCTTCCCCAGAGCCTGCCTGCTGCCCACAGCCCTGGGACAGGTAATGGGGGCTGAGGGGGCCTTTAGAGGGTGAAAAACAGGTTTTCACAGGAAAACTTAACTAGAGGGGTTCAGGAACATCTCAGCAGCACAATAGCAATAAAGGGGTGCAAGAGAGAACACTCCATACAAAGTGCTGCTTTCCTCCACGAGGTCTGTCTGGGTGCAGCAGGAGGGAAGATGCTGAGAATCTACTCTAAAGCTGTCATCTTTTCACAGAGAAAATAAGGATATTCTAATGAAACACATAAAGCCAGCGACTAACCTGTCCTACTCTGTCCAATCCAGCTCAAAGACACCCATGGATCCAGTTGAACAGACCTCCATGGAGGGAGGCAGCAACGCAGAAAGAGCTGCTTCCAGAGAGCCACAGCAGAATGGAAACACTCCGAGCATGGACTCAGCAGAACCGAGTGCTCTGGCAAAACAAGAGGTAAGAAGTGTTCCCAGAGGCACGGAGAGGGATGTGCCAGGCAGAGCAGGAGCAGCCACAGCCGAGGCAGCAGGAGGAGAGGCCAAGGAGGCTCCTTATCAGAAGGTGAGTGACTCCCCGTGGTAACAGCAGTGGAACCCGAGACAGATCTTAAAGTAGCCTCACAACTAATTAATGCCCAAATTCTGTACCACAGAATTCTTACCTGTACAAACACTGCATTTTCCAGTTCCACTCCTTGTTCTTTGGAGCTGTCTCTTACAAGGGGAAGGAGGCCATCGGTGACACCTTCCAGAGCTTGGTGACAGCCAGCGACACCGAGGAGGATTTCGGCACCTTGCAGAGCTCCCAGGTGCTGTAGTGCAGGTGTTGGGGTGCAAGGACACAGCAGTGGGGAGTGTCCAGGAGGGAAGGGAAGGGCAGTGCAGGCCCAGGGTTTGTCACTGGTGCTGTGACCCAGCAGCACAGAATGTTCTGGAACTGTTCTGCTCTCGCAATGGTGCGAATTTAGGTCACGACTGACTCAGTTGAGGTTTGTGTGTTCTGCTGGGGGTTCTGCTCTCAGAACACTCACTAGAGAGAGTCTCAGTTTGAATTCAAACTCTGTTACCACATCAGAAAAATGAAGCTGCTGTTCTAGTTAGGGGTTCTGGAACAATAACCCATCCAACCCCTCAGCACAGCCCAACCCAGCCCAGCTCCAGAACTCAGGTTTTTACAGAAACTCTGTAGAACCAGCATTTAACTGAACCAAAATTGTCACAGAATTGCATTTTAAAAAAATAAAGGTTTGTGTTTCAGACTTGCATTACTCTTTTCCTTCCCTGCGTCTCTCCTGCCACAAGTCACGGGCAGTGCAGTATTTCCAAAGTCACACTGGAATAAAATACTGAAATTCCCAGTCAATTAAAAGGATCATTATCTCTCTGCCAGGGTGCTACAAAAGGGCATTGGGTGTCACTCAGGTGTGGATTTGAGAACAGTGCAGGAAGGTCACAGTGACAGCTCAGAGCCCCTGTGCCACCAATCACATCCCCACATCAACAAACAGAGGGTTTGCAGGCAACTTGACTTTAAAAAGCACATTTTAGTATAAATACTATATTTATTAAATATCTTTACAATTTATTTAAATGTATTTACAGAACTATTCCTGCATAAGTTATACCTCAGACATGAAATTCACATAATTGCCTCTTAGGTAAGCATAGATGATAGTCTCATTTTAACAGCAACAAAAAAGCATCCTCAGATACAGACTCAGATTTGCTTCATTGTTTCAGCTATCTTTGTCAGAAACTACTGCATACAGTCAGGTTCTCCACACAGCAGCTGCTTTTCCCCTGGAGAAAGGACGTCCCTTACCAAGAGACAGACATTCCACCACTAAATCCTCCCATACTTTCCAGACCTTCACCTCTCCCTTCTCCTCCACTCACTTGTCTGGTCCCAAATCTGGTTTTTGGTTTGGTTTTGTTTTCAGCCCGACCTTCTCCCGAAACCCAGAAAAGGACATTTAGGACTGTATGTCGCAGCTCTCCCAAAGATAGCCAGGAAAATAGCAAGGAACCACAGAGCTTTTCCAATTCTGTCTCACCCCAATCCTTACTGCCGCTGCTGCGGCAATCCCAGGTTCCTGGGGCACAAAGCTCCTCCTGCTCCTCCAGATCACTGCTCCCAACCCAGCAGCTCCCAAAACAAACCACAGCCCTCTGCAGCAGCTCCAAGCCAGCCCGTGCTCCGCTCGCTTCCAAGTCAGGAACACCTTCCTTGTACATTCCTCTCGTGAACATTCCCACTAACCTAAAACCCTAGCAAGTGTTACTGCTTCATGCATCGCTGGGAATTATTTTGATAGGATGGGCCCTGTCATTTCCTTCTCCAAAAATCTGTTGTGCGCAGACAGCGTAAGTTCATAGGAAAAAATCAGGTTTGATATGTTCAGAGTGCACGTCTTAAAAAAAAACCCAAAACAATCAAGCATGTGATAAAAATATCAATTCTTTATAATACAGTATTGCTTTATAAACAGATGGAAAAGCTAAAAGCTTTACTGGTCTTTGGTGTGCCCGGTGAGGGAAAAACTCATGATTTGTAAATCAAAACCCAAATTTGTTCTTTATTTAAAAAAAAAACCCAACAAGTCATGGTGTGATATGAGGCAAACGGCTTTGTGGATACAGACAGGGAGTGCACCTGGCCCCGGAGGAGTGGGAATTCCAGAGCCTGGTGTCCCTCTGACCCTCACACGTCCCCAGGGAAAGGTCTGGAAAGCCGGGAAGGGGGAATTCAAGGGCTGGGGACTGTGCTGAGAGCAGGCCAGGGAACAGCCCGGGGCCACGGGGCATCGCCTGAAAGGAAGGGCAAAGGGAAAGAAGAATTGATCAAATCTGCTCTAATCCAGAAGCGTGCGAGTAAATACTGGATAAAATGTAAAGACACCCAGAGTCGGGAGAGAAAGGCTTCTCCCAAACAAGAAACAAAGCCCTGTTCTGCATGTGAATACATTCCTCCAAGACAGCCAGAGACAGCTTGTTCAGGTTAAAAACAACAAGGACTGACAGGTTGTGCAAAGTTCTCCACCACTCACTGTTCGTGTGTCGCAAAACGAATTAATTTTTCTTCATTAATATAATCCTCCCCATACCCTCACCAAAATCCTATTTTGGTCAAGTTAGGGTAGTTAAGGCATTTTGACAAGTAATTACAAGGTGATTTAAAGTAGATATCTAACATTATGCCAATTGAGGAATAGCAGATAAATTACTGAAGAGCTCCCAAATTAATCACTTATTATAAATGAAATGCCTGTTACAAGCATGATGCATTGAAATATAGTAAAATGACATGTACATGGTACATGTTAAATGACCTTAAATAAAAGCTTGACATAGTTACGCAAATATACAGTACAAGTCCACAAAAATTCTTTAAACAAGTTGAGGTAACCTCAAACTTAAACAGTTTTAATACAATAAACCAGGTAGTAAAAATCTCCTCTTGAGAGCAGGTAAGATTCCTTACTGACCAAGTTTAACTGCACTCACCTAAACAGCAACATTACCCGACTTTTTATATATAAAAACATGGCTTTAATTTATTTCTACATACTTCTCTACCAGCAAAAAAGTTAATGAAAAACTGACCAAAAATATATATATCTTTACAGCTCTCAGCTTTCGTATGAGCCTCAGGAAAGGAAAAGGAAAGCTGGCTGGAAGAGGGGGGACAAACGTGAGCTACTGCCATCGAAAAGGAAATGTCATATTGCAAAGTGGCTGTTAGATAACTGTAAACATCATTAAGGATCATTGAAACCCCTAAACTTTAGTAAAAATGAAATGTAAGTTTTGCTGATTATTCATTAAGTTTCCATTTTCGTACTCGCTGCTGCTGCTGCAGCAGAAGCAAAGAGGTGCCTGTTTGAGTCAGAAAGGATCAACTGGACTTAAACTGGTGCAGCATATTCTGTTCTACAAGCGAGAGTAGCAATTATTAACACAAATTATGTTTTATCAACAACAGAATTATCTACCCAAAGTGAAGATGCTCGGAGTTGAGGATGAGCTGTTCTTTGTGCAACCTCCCACCGTAGCATTTACCATCATCCCACGCTGAGATGGGTTCAAATGCTGAAAGACCTCAACTGTGGCCAGCTCGGCTGTTAGAGACTGAGCTAGAATTTTTGTTTTAAAAATAAAATAATAATTATCCACAGCCAAAACATCCAGAACCAGGCCCATTACGGACGAATGATCTGCAGAACTTTTAAGATCACAGTTAAGCACCTGAAATCACAAAACACATTTGCATCCATATAACTTGAACTAGGTTTGTTTGAAATCTCGTACTAGAAAAGGCTCCTAAGGCTGACACCATGGATGGCAAGAGCAGAATGTTTACAGCAGTTATAAATCTCCTGAAAACTGGAGCTCAGAAACACGAAACCTCGGCTATCACTGGAACAAGACTATGCTTTATGGAACTGGGTCTGTAACATACCCTCAACAACAGCGAACGTTCCTAGTAAATAGAGTAATATGCCCTCGTGCAGAGGTGTTACCTATTGATCTAGTTTGAAAGATGATCAACCAATTCTACTCCTCGGAAAGTCACATCTCCAACGCTGTGGGATGGATCCTCCCCCGTTCCGGACAAGGACTAAGCTCTCAAAAACAAGCTCCAAGCCTTGAGCTTCTTCATCTCTTGCTGGCAGACCAAGACCAGTGGACTACGAGTGGTTCTTAGCAAGGGCCTCAGCTGCATCTCAGGCCAGGCTGTGGGCTCAGGGCTGCTGCCCGGAGCAGCTGGGAAGGAAGGAACAATCCTGCCAGCAGGAAACCGGCCAGGGGGCCCGGGGAGCTCGGGACAGCGCCAGGACCTCAGTCTGTGTACTCGGCTACGATGGAAAGAAGGACGGTGATGTCGTCTGGTTTCCCCCTGCAATGGAAGCAAAAACCCATTTATTTCATCAGATCACAGATTTGTGACATTCCCCACAGAAAGCTCTTTTAGAACTGGTTTAAGTGTTCAACACCTGGTTTGTGTAGACATGAACTCTGCCTCCCCCAGCTCCTTTCCAAAATGAGGGGAGCAGTGGCATTTAACACAGTACAAAAACAATCTCCTTTTAAGCTCCAGTGAGATCAAACTATGAAAAGGAGGTCAGAACCTTGAATACGGTTGGTAGCTGGCAGAGCACAAAGCCTGTTTTCTAGCAGACTCTTTAATAAATGCACAAAACACCTGACACTGCTTTGTTACATGTAAACTGCCATGAAATTAGATCTCCTCAGGAATTTCCACTGTAAATCAAACACCTCTTTAGCATCTTCTCCAGCCACTGTATTGCCTCAGGTTTTCCTAAAAGCTACTTAACATCTTTAATAGTTATTTTTCAATCCTCAACAGCCACAGCAACATACTCAAATCCTAGAGAAATGGCCCAGAAGAGAGATTTTGCTATGTGGGAAGTCAAACCAATCCCTTGGACTCCAGAGATCTGCAGCTTCACTACTGAGTGACTGAGCCTGGAGCAACACAGAGCCCAAGTGAGAGAGCTGCTGTCTCTACCTGAGAAAAGGTGCTTAAGGTTCTTGCAGGAAATCCTGCCCTTCTGATACAGAGATGAGAACATCTTTACTGGCAGAATTGTATTTATTTATTTAAAAGTAAAAAATTATTAAAAGAAAGGTGTTTGCTCAGGCTCTGAGCTCTGCCAGGTGTTTTGCCAATACCTTTGTGAAGAACAGAAGAACCAACAGAGATGGGGATGCCAATGATACAAGCGTGGCAAATTCCAACCAAAACACAAATCTCAAAACTACCAAAGAGTGGGCAGAACCTCAGCTGAAACACAGCAGTAAGAGATCTTGAAAAAAAAGCAAACCAAACCCCAAACAAAAAACTACCCTCACACAACACCACCCACACACCCGAATCCAAGCAACAAGTCAAGTACAGGAGAACTCGTATCAGGCAGGATTCCTGGGGCAGGAATGCAGAGATTAGATTAAAAATAAAACAATCAGGGCACTGTGTTCTCCATGCTCCAGCTGCTTCCCCACAGGCGCTTGGTGCTCTCCTGCCAACCACATTTCCTACTGTTCTGTTTTCCTATTGGATTTTGGAACAACAGAACTTCACTTTGCTAAAGATCTCTCCAAGACAGCAGCAGTGGGAGGAGAGGGAGGAGAAGCTCTTACCTCTGACATTCAATCCGTTGTCACAGGCAAACTGTGCAAAGGGTGACATGTATGTGGGGTCATAGGCCAGCTCGTGGGCTTGCTCAGCAATGCTCCGTGCAGTCTGCTGGATGCTCTCGTAGTTGGTGTTCTACATTCATGAGAAAAATAGTTTATTCTTACTCAGATGTCCACAGAAGTTGTGCTGATCCATGGCAGGCTTGGAGATCCCTCACTGCCAGGGCTCACTCTCAGGTCAGGGCATTAATTATCACCTTCCCTTGCAAACAGAGCTCTCCCCATCCTTTAGGCTTTGTAAATTGGGTTACAGCTGTGGATCTCCACAAGGGAGGGTCAGACCTCAACTCCCTACCAGCAGCTCAAGACTTGGGTTTGGAGGATTTCCAGAATTTAGAAACTTAGAAGAATAACACTCAAAATAGACTAAACCATGTCACCTAAAGGGAACAGGGCATTTGGCAGCTGTCCCTGAAGGGCACCCTGCAAGGTCCTTCTTCCCTCCCTCCCATGCAGGCTCTGTAAAGTACTTGCTTTATCTTGAGTGCAAATCTTGCACCTCTGACCCTCTCACACTTGGGGAGAAGAGGCACTTTTAAGTCAGATGAGGAAAAAAATGCACTGAGAGCACACACACCTTCTCCAGGCTGCATTTTAAGGACATTTTTTTCCCCTGTTTCAGCAATTCTGCTGCTTTACTCCCAGGCTTTTCTCACTCAAGCCAACATGACAGACAAGCGCTGCTCTTTTTGTCTGTAACCATTTTTAAATGCCTTGTCATTTCAAGAGCCTTCCCCGCAGGTTTGGGAATTAGCAGGCATTTATGTGATTAACTTTTGGCTGAACCTCTTGGGGAACTCCAGTGCCTTTCCCAAACACGCCAAAAGGTGGAGCTCAGCTTTCTTCCACAAGGGAATTCCAGCTCCAGTGGTCAGCAAGGACAGCCTTACTCTGTGCACAGACAAGGCTGTGAGGTGGCTGCAGCCCCAGGGACACCATAGTGACCTGTGGAGCTGCAGGATAAGAGGAGGCCAAATTCTCTTAAAACCACAC
The DNA here is from genome assembly GCA_024500445.1 of Entomyzon cyanotis. Taxonomy (NCBI): domain Eukaryota; kingdom Metazoa; phylum Chordata; class Aves; order Passeriformes; family Meliphagidae; genus Entomyzon; species Entomyzon cyanotis. The sequence goes on from JAKEPQ010000852.1 coordinate 3,295,710, forward strand.
TGTAATTCTCTTATTTGCATTTCACAGCAAATTAGTTTCCCCAAGGACTTTATACATATTGATATCTCCTTAAGTATACTTTCCTTTCTGTAAGTAAACAGCCTGGAGCCAAATGTTTCTCAGCCAAATTAAAATATTTTAATGTATTCTTACTATTTAAAAAGAACATTTGTGGTCACTAATGTGCAGAAGTTGCCAAGATTTTTTTTTTTTTTACGGAACACTGAAGATTTTCAAGGACGTGACAATTCAGACAGTCCACACCATGTCAGAATTAGTGGTTTATAAATGTTCAGAGAAGCTGAAAATTATTTGAAGTGTAAGCTCACCCTGAAGTAACCCAGGAGAGGATTCTCTATTTCCCTGTGTATCATCTCCAACCTGCAGGTGCAGAATGTGAGCAGCTGGCCAAGGGCAGTGCCTGCTATTGAATATCTCCCCCTTCCCTTCCCCCTCTCCCTCCCTCCCCAGCTACTGACATGGAACCAGCTGCTCCTTGGGAAATTTATGCCCAACCTTCTGGGTTCAGCCTGGCTGCAGATCCAAAAGAAAGCCCTCTGGGGTCAACGTCCCTTGCACTGCTCATATGGGGTATTATCTGAAAACCCTTTCAATGATGCAGCACTTTGTGGTGTGGTTTTTATATAAAACACAAAGGTTTCGGGCATTAAAGGTAGTAACTATAAAGGTTTAGCCAGCACAAAAGATGTGAAAGACTGGGGATACACACACTCACCTTCAGCTTTTTCAACTCCTGCAGGATCATGTAGTCAGGCATGTTGTCAAACAGTCCATCTGTGGCCGTCAGGATGATGTCCCCAAGCTGGACATCGAAGGACGTGCTGTCAGCAGCCTCGGGGCTGGGGAGGGGACAGAGGTTAAAGGAGTCCAGCCCTCACAAAGACACCTAACAACCTCAAACAGCACATCCACAGCTTCTGCATTCACTGCCTGTTGGGGGCTTTTTGCAAGAGAAAGAAATAATGGCTCACCGTGGAGCTTTAGCAGGAAAAGCTCCACCACAGGCACTGTGACTGCAAACAGGTCCTGTTCCAGCTCCTGCACCAAGGATTTGCAGTTAAAATTCCCACATGAACCACCCTGCAAACTAAGCTGCTTCAGGAGTGTGTCTCCATGGAAACCACTAAGCAGAATGGCAGGTCAGGGCTTCCTTCTGCTCATCTTAAAGATGTGAGAGAGCGATATTTGAAAGGACAATTCATAACGGACCTGGCCCAAACACTTCAGGATTTTGAATCACTTTCTAAATTCAATGGAATACGAAAGATGTCTGGAAATCACTACCAGGAGACCACAGCCTGTTGGAATGCTTGTGTGTAATACATTACACAACACCAGGAGGAAAAAACACCCAGTTAGGGCATGAATACTGCTGCAAAATCTGATTCTCAGAAGCAACATACCAACAAACCTTTCATTTTTAAAGACTCTTCAGGGGTCTGTAAAAGGGAGAAATTGCTGCATCCCAGGCTGCTGGGCTCTGCCAAAACACAGAGGAGCTGCTCTGCTCAACTGATGTGTACCTTCAGGAAGGCTGATAGAGTTAAGCTCGCCTGCCTATGCCCATATATAGGCAAATTCATCACTGAACTGGGACAACAAATAAAAAAGGACAGGAGAAGCGTTTCGACAAGGAGCATGAGTACTAATTAACGTCAGGAACAGTGCAGGAACCAGCCAGAAAGCTGTAATCATGATTCAGAGCTGAAGTGTGGGAGCACATTTATCTTGTGCTTTCCTTATTATGGGATGACTCAGATTACTTGGCTTCCCTGACTTCCACTGGACATTATCAATTATCCTCTGCATTTTGTTTTTATTGTCTTCCTACAGATGACAAAGAATCTCAGAAAAATTAAGATTTTTACAGCTCTGGAATTTCAAACCATTAATTAATTTTAGTCTAACAAAGAGCTTGGAGTATTGAAGGGTTCTAATTTCTACCCTGGCTTCCTCTCAGCGGTTGCAGGATGAAGAAATAAAACCAAACACACAAAAGGTCAGGCGTTTCAACAGCTTAACCAACACTTTCAAAAAGAGCTATTTTGGATTAAAGTCTCAACCTTTACTGCATCAGCCCTGATATTGCATAGAATCATTTAGGTTGGAAAGGACTCAAGCTCATTGAGTCCAAAACTTCAGCTGCCTACTGCATTCCCTGTATTCCATGGGCACTCTTTGAAGATCCTGTTACCACCTCCCTACATTCAGATGAGGGATATCACTTTAATCAGTGAGACATTTTTGAGAGCTGCCTTTTAACACATATTTGAAAGCTGTTTATTTTTGAATTTATTTCATATTACTGGTGAGACTTCACAAAGTCAGGGTGGATCAGCCTGACATTCCTAGGGGAAGACACAAGAACAAGCCTGCCTTTGAAACAACTCATTTCTGTGAACAGATTGTCCTTTCCTCATACTCTCATTCCCAGCTTGGTGTTCCGCCAAACAGTTTTTTTGCTGGTTTTGGTCAAATACAATATGCTGCTGGAAACAGCAAGTTGGAAACACAAGTTACAGTCACATGTCCCTGTGCTCTATTCTTCAAGCACTTGCAACCTAAGTGCCAAAATATCTAAATTAGCTACTCCAAACAGTCCCAAGGGAGCACAGACAGGGATTGGAACCAAAGCTGCTGCTAAGTCCAACCACTTGTCCACACACAGCTATAGTGGGTGATATCTTCCTATGGATCAGAACATGCCCATGGCTATGGGAATATGCCACCATAAACAGCCCAATAAATTCAGACTGTGCAAGAGGTACAAAGTTAAGTACAAGGTGAGAAATGTTCCCATTACTTGAAGAGGGAGGGTGGCAGACACAGGACCTGTCTGGACACGTGTTTTAATCCTGTGTGCTACAGAAGAGCCTCACAGCAGCAAAACTGCAACTTTTTGGGAGCTGGTCACACACACAGATTAAAAATTAAGGTTCCTCTTCCACTTACCTGTCACTTAAGACAACTCCTTCTGCTTCTGGTGGAGCTATTGACAGTTGGAAGGGAGTGTTGAAGTAATGCTGCTGCTCATCGGATCGATGGACGACTTCTCCACCTCTGACTACCAAAAATCCAGAGTCTCCCAAGTTGGCTGTATGTAAACGATGACTTGATCTGTCCAGGACTACTATACAAGCTGTGCTGCTCCCTGTAAACAGAGTGACTGTGGTCAGCCTTACAGAAACTGCTTGTTCTCTCACTGATTTGATCAGTAATTCAATTATTCAAACATTTATCAAAGTTTAAAAGTTGGGAGAAATGGAAATAACAATGCTAGAATTAACATAAAATAAAACCAATAAAATGCTAGAAATCTTTGCAATACAAATGATGATTTTTGTGTAGAATTTACTCTTCCTGCTTTGATTTTGGTAAACACATTATGCTGACAAATACCTGTTTTGTTTGGCTTTATTTACAGTTTTCCATCCCAACATATGTCAGCACATTCTGCTATAGGACCGGATTTACAGAACTCACATAAAATACTGAAATTCCGAAATCATGGAGATAATAGAATTCTAGTAGCATCCATACAATGCTAGGAGCTCTCCACACAGTTTCACTCATCAGCTGTAAATAAACCACACCAAGTAAAGAACTGTTTGCAGTGAAGTATTAGGTCCTGCTGCATTTCTCTGCTCAGAACATGAAATGCTTTTCCTCCCAGCCTGGCTGTGCAGAGCTTGCTTCAGGTTTAAAAAATAATAATCCTGTCACATCTTCAGGATACCAACTCCATGAGCTTAAGGAAAACATGTTTCAGAAACAAATACTATTCCAAATTAAAGTAATAGCAGAAACATGATGTCAACTGTGCTTGGAACTATCCCAGCCATGCTTGAGGGCACTGAGGAATTCTCCATTCATTCACTGGGAAGCAGCCACCAACTGTGCTTGGTTGCAAGCCACAAAAATGCTGTATTGCAAAGAAACCCAAAGTCCTTCACAGCAAACAGCAATCGCTCAATTCTGCAAACAGGACAGGACAGCACAGCCACCAAAAGACATTCCATTTCCAAGAGAGTGAAATACAGCTACAGCACTTCTTCTTGACTTCTGCCCTATATCACCAGCTTGTGAATGGTCTTCATCTTCTACCCTAACGTCCTTCCAGCAGGATTTTCCATGCACAGCTCCATGCTGGACAGACCACAAGCTTGCAGTGAGCAAAGCTTAGGATCAGGCTTGCTAGCGCAGAAGTCCAGCTGGCTCCAGGCATTGCCTGTTCCAGATATTTCCCTCTCTAATACAGAGAGCTCCCTGCCATGCACTTGCCCTGAATTTGTTCTCTAGTGAACACACAGGACCTTCTCCATCCTCTATGAATGTTAGGTCAAAGCAGTAACTCCGCAAAAACTTCTCATTTCTTATGTGACAGTGTCCAAAATCATTCTACAACATAACAGTGAATAAATAAATGGCAGTTTCCTACTATTTCAGTTTTATTTTATAATATCTGCTGGATTCAATCCTGGTGAACCAAGTATCCAGGCTTAAAGCACAACAGCAAGGAAAAGTTATTGCCTAATGAATCCTCCTTAATGAAGTCTTCTCCCTTCACTTTATTTCAAATAAACTAAATGCTCATTGCTGTGGTAATTCCAGGGGTTTACTCCTCCTTCTAAAAATACTGTTCTCAGTTAAAGGAGAAACACTAAGGATCATTAGTTTCAAATTCTAGCTCTATTAGCAGAGTGTAACCAGGAGGCCATGTGTGGAATGCAGATCTTGTGACTCAGCACACGCTGCTTTTCAGCACTGCAAAGGTCAAGCCCAGCAGAGCTGCTCCATCTCCAAAGGCACAGGGAGAACTCTCGCCAGTGCCCCACTTTGTAGCTCACTTACAGCTACATCTGCTTTGCACAAATAAGCACCATTCAACACACCAAATCCTAATGTAATTACTGACCACTGCTATTTTCGTGACACTTAAGGTCACTCCTGAGGTTCCAACCTATTCTTTAGGCGTATAATGCGAGAACATCTGTTCCCAGCTCAGCAGACAAGTTAAATTTAGCTCACACAGCACTGCTCTGGCACAGGAGCTTAAGGTCAGGTGAGCTGTGTGCATTTTGTGCAGGGCAAACATTTTCTTGGTGCAGAAAAGGTCTCATGTCCTTTAGAGAAGTGCCCCCTGGTAGAGCTGTCAGCTGAGGCCAAATGTCACCTCTCTATCTGCTCCCAAACCCCAGGCAGCTGAATGTCCTGTGTCCCATCAAGGCTGACACAGAATATGTGAAGCATCTACTTCAGTTGGCTTTCAGAAAGATCTGTAATTAATCTCCTCACAAAGATTTATAAAAATAATACTACCAGAGGTCGTATGATATGAACTACTCAAGTCAACCAAGTGGGGTTTGAGTCCACTGGACATAAAAGGCAACAAGAGCAGAGTAAGGCCAGGAATGAGCAGAACTGCATCCAATTATCCTCAGAAAATATTTTTCCTTGCATAGCTGGAGCAGAAAGCCACAACCAGCCATGAAGAGTTTTCAGCAGAGAACAGTTATTTATACATACAAAATACAGAGTGAGCACATGTGCACAGCGTGTTCTGCTGCAGAACTCGCTCTGCAAACTCTGGTGAATTCACCCTTCCTACAGAAAGGCTGTTAGCTTTTTATTTTATACATAAATACACATCAGTACTCCCCCCATTACTAAATTAAACAATTTTTAAACATACGAGAGAAAATAAGGATGCCACCAAGGCAACTACATTTCTATGTTTTCGGTTAATTAAAAGAAGTTAACTGTCTGCAAATTTGCTGTAGACAATGACAACAGATTCAAGCACCTTTCAGTAAGTCCATGTGAAGGTAACACACAACCCAGACTGAACTGACATATTTTTGGTGTCTTACCAAGCAAAGGTACTTTGTTCTGCAGCAGCTCACAATAGCCTGCGGTGAGAATTCCAACAGGATTGCTTGGAACAAACCGTCCTTCTTTTACTAAACGTTCACACGTTCGCATGAGAGTCCCTGAGAACTGAGAAGGGTCAACCCCGTAGTCTCTCCAGCCACCTACACCATCTGCCACCCCTGCAAGGAAACACAAAACCGGAGTTACATGGACAGAAATGGTTTTTAAAACAAGGGGTTTAATTATTTACATCACTTATATTTAGTAAGTAAAAGGTAGGACATGGCACCTGCTTGAAAAACATTTTTGTTTAACAAACAAATTTTGGAGTATTTTTAAGATAATTTCTGGTATCAGCTCCCAGACAAATCTCCAAATAGAATGTGAATTGCTGAAAAGAAAGGTAAAAGTCTAATGCTGAGCATGAGGAGGCTGACTCCACTAGAGAATAATGGGACATCTGGGGGGGAAGATGAGGATTCAATCCCATTAACCTCTCATCAGTCCATTAAAAGGGAAGAGGTTTTATTAATTTTATAAGTGAAGGTCAACATTTTAACTAGTACAGAAATGACAAAGAAACTCTTCCCCGCTATTCAGCAGCACAGTTTTTTTCTCAAGCCACCTGCTCATTTGAAGGACCATGATTTCTATTGGGTATTCTCAATTTCTGTAGGAAATAAACCTCCATTTTACAAGTGTTTTCCAAAATCCATGTAACCAACAAAATGCTGGAACCTACCCCCTTTCAAGGAGAGTTTGTTGCTTACAGCTTCAGCCAAGCAAAAGAATGAAAACTGACTATGATCCAGACAATTTTCAGTTATTCAAAATAACCTGGATATCAGAAAATTATTTGGCAATATATATATATTTGGCAATTCTGCCAAAACCTGGGAAGCTTTAAGCAGCTGCAGCGGAAAACAGTGACTGTGGTCATGGAAAGGGGATGGTCAGAAGGAGGTGAGCAGTAGCCACATATTCTGCTGGTCATTTGACTCAAGAACTTTGAACTTCCTCCAATTGCCTAGATTATAAAAGCAAAATACTGCTGAAGGTATTATTTGAGATTACAATGTTACTATGTGGAAATTTCTCCAAAAATCTTTTTGATCCTCAGCACGGGACCAACCATTTCAAGCAGACACTTACAAAACAAACAAAAGCTGAAATATGTTCATGATAAAAGCACAAAAAGTGAATTTCAGAGCTCAGATTGTGCTGAAGGACAGTCTCCTCAGGAAAAAAAAGCCTCTTATAAAAGGCATGAAAATGTGAGTGAGAAGATAAAACTCAATTTCCTCATCTCCAAACGCCCTTCACATGGGACATGGTCTGAAACTGAGACGGAAGGTTTAGAGCCGACCTTGGTGTGAACTATAATCTGACAGGAGGTTATAGCCAGATTCTGAACAGCCTATCAACATTAATCAGATTTCTCCCTAAAATAGTGCACAACCTTTTAGACACCTGCTTTGTGCCCCTGCTTTCTGAGAAGAATGTTAGAGGAATGCAGATCCCTGCATTCACCTCTTTGAGCAGTCCCTGCGAAGAAGTTTGTGCAAAAGCACCCAGCATTCTCAGAAATGCCTTTTCTGGATTCTTCAAGAACAGATTAATCCTCTCTCTACAGGTCTCACAACCTCAGGTTAATGCTGGATTAACCCTATGCTTTCTGCTGCCACACAGACAAGTCTAGAACAAGAGATCATAAAGGAAAAGCTTTAGATCCAGACTGTGAAACAGAAACTCAGCTTCAGCTCACATGATGGTGCTTTATGTGAAGTTACCAGATAATTTTCTTTTTCCTTCCCTTTAAGATGAACATCATCCAGATGTATTTCTGCACTGCTTCACTTACAACAGGGTTAATACAATGAAAAGATGATGTTTGACAAATGCTGCCCAAAGCTCTTGGCTCCCAAGGCGGTTACAAAGAAAGCTCAGCAGAAGTTACAGAGTTCCCTGAAGCAATCCAGAAAACCCTTTCACATCAGTCTTGGGAAACACTGAAACATAAACACTACAGCTTTAGCACAGAGCACCACAAAGCCACCACAGCAAGCACCTGAGAAGGTCAATTATTAAAACCTATTGACTTTTTAAAGGAAAAATGAGAGTATGCCATCTGACTTCCTTTGTTCATTTCTTACACCAGGCAGGAAATGTGAATCCATAATCATGGCAGAACTCTTCATACTCTACCCTGAGCCATGGAATGGCTTTGTCTGTCTGCCTTCCTGTCTGCTGCCTGCAAGCTATCAACAGCCTTAAGTAGGTTCTGCCAGTGCCTTCCAAAGCAATCACCCTCTAGACATGCACCAGCAGCTCCTCTGGCTTTGCCTGGTACCACACTTGAGAGAACAAACTGACTGACTGCACATCACCAGGAAGCTCTGCTGTCTCCTGGCTCCATCCTGCAACCAAAGCCAATGGGATCATTGCAGGAGGCCCCAGAGGCTGCTTGCAGTGACACCTCCACAACCCCTCATCAGCTACCAACACTATTTCTTGGCCTTGTCCCAAATGGAAAAGATTTGGGGCCAAGACCTTTAACCATCCTGTCCTACTTTCTATATGGTTTTAAAATAAAACCAACATATTCACATTCTACAATTGCTCTAAACTGAACAGTTTCACGTGGGAGAGGAATATGTGGTTTTGAAACAGTTTGACTAAACTGCTACTGAAATAGATGAAATGCAAATGAGAATAAAGTTTAAGAAAACTTTGTGGTATTTGATATATAGCAAACAAGGAGCAAAACTATTTCAAACTCCAGAAGTAGCAAAAACTAAAAATTCAGCTTTGATTAATACCAGGTTTTCTCTCTGACATCAAAAGAAAATTCAAAAGGTATTGCTATTGGCAGGATCACTTCCAAGGAATAATGCCAAGCTCTATTTATATATATATTACCTTTGCTTTCATCCAAGGAAAAAAAAAAGGTATATATTCAAAATAATTACCTTTTCAACAAATACTCAGGTTTTCTTTAAGCCATAAACCATTGTCTTCCAGTATTAACCATGTTACAAATTAGGAATCACAGGACATTTATGACAAAGTGCATGGCTGAGAATTGCTGAAATTGAACTGTACACAAACCCTGGGGTATTTTTTCATTCAAGCCATTCAGTAAACAAGAAAATTTTATAGAAAGAACATTTCAGTGGCTATTCCCTGTTCAAGTCCAGGCAGAAATTACACAAACATCCACGTGACAGTGCAATGCCTGCAGCCAGATGAACCACCACTGTAAATAAAGCAATTTAAAATTTCACAATAAATTACTTCAAAAGAATAAATATTTCTCAAGTATTTAACTATATTACAGAGACCTTTCAGAATCTGACAGCTAACACTCCACTACATTGCCTTATGCTGGAAAATACACAAATATGCCTGCCAGATAAAATACTTGCTGCATGTGTCAGTCCAAAAAATTGACTTTTTCCAACTCCTCAAAGATTCAGGGTACTGAAATCTCTTGTAGAGAAACACCTGTCAGGAAGTTACAAGACAAAGCACAAGTGACTGATGCTGCACACTGAAACAGAGCCAGGGAAGATACTGGCAGTGAAACTTGTTTAAGCTGATTTCAAAATGCTAAAAGCACCTGGGATAAGATAGCAGCTGAAATGCAAATGTGAAGTTGTTTTGCCTGCCAGCACATGAGTTCCCTGCAGAAGCCCAGGGAAAACCAGCCAGTGCTGAAAGCAGCAATATCTGCTTTTCACCACTCACTTGTGTGAGTGAGATGCAGGTGTTCTGCCTGGTTCAGAACAAATATAAACTAAACAGCCTGAAAGGTCATAACAAACCCGTGATACTGATCAAACCGTGTTTAATATAAATAGTGTTAGGAGGGGCAGTTCTGGTGAGCTGGCAAATTAACCTGTCCACAGTCAGAGTCCAAAAGTACCACCCTGGCCCAAAAAACTCGAGAGATGGATACTTTGAAATATTGCATCAGCCAAGAATAAAAATCATGCTCAGAAGCACCAGGCAGGCACAAGTGTGTCAGCAGGAACTGCTTTTGCATGCAACCACAATTAACTTTCTAAGGCACTCCACACACATCCTACTGAACTTTCAATTTCTTGAGATTCTTACCTGAAATAGCAATGAATCACTGGTAAAAGAACATCAAAAGGATATATTTATAACTGAATTTTGCATCAAATATGAAGGCTAAAATGGTAAAAAAGTGCAATGAGCTGCACAAGTTTGAAATATAGCACCTAGTATTTGTCAACATATCAGAACTGAGATAAACTGATAAGATTGCTTGTCTTATCAGTGGTGGGATAAATCACACACCTAGACAGGTTCTCCATCTAAAGCAAGTCCAATGCTCAAAGCCAGCACTGACCCTCAGCAGCTTTCCTGGATCTGTTAGAGCCAAGGGGTGTCTATCCCCTCCCCAAGGTTTTGAGGAAGAAATAACCCAGTTAAATACAAATCCCTGAAAGCAGATTGTGTGCGACTGCTAACAAGTTACAAAAGAAAAGGTTACTTATTCACACTGTTACAGTAAAACTTAAACTACCCTTGCATGAAACAGAAAGGTTCTGGAAGAGTAACTGGCTAAGTGACAACAAGGAGCAAAGAGGCAAAGTGAGCAATGATCTCGAAGAACCAACTGAAGGAGAAGCACAGAACTAGAAACATTCATTTTACTACATTTATTAAATTATGCATCTACTCCCAGAAGAAAGCAACAGTTCCTTATTATCTATTTCTCCCCTCCTTTAAAGCACACTTGTTCCTGAAGCAGATTTTTACCAGATATATCTCTCCCTTATTTTATTGAAGCCTGAGAAATCTCTCAGTGGATTTTGGGAGCTCCAGGAGAACACTAAACTATAATTTATTTCTGCAGGCTTTATAAAAAAATTCTCTAGTTACAACTATGTAATTTCTCAAGGTGTTTAGTGACTGCAGAACTGATGAGAAAGGACAGGTACTGGGGGCAAACACTGAAATAAATCCCTGCCAGCCTGACCCATCTCAGGCTCAGTATTCACAGCATGGATGAACCAGAGCAAAGGGCAGGAGATTTTTCAAACACTTCTTATGCCATAGGTATGATTAACCCTCAGCTCCTGCACTGAATCAGATTTGCTCATTTCCCTCTGATCTCTGACAGAAATCTGCTTTTCCTTCAGGCCAAGATCTGTGTATCAATGGAAAATTGGCTGCTACCAACAAGCATCAATAGCATTTACAGTTAAAATTAGTGTTCAACTGGAAATTCTGATCTGAATACTTCTGTGCAATGTCCTTGCACAAACCGTGGGAAAGAAGAATAACCAGATGTAAGTTTTACTCTCAGAGGTTTCATTCAGTGCTGCTCCAGAGTAGCTCTGCTAACAAGAAAGTCAACCAGTGTGACTGCTAATGGGGTGGTTCTCAATCTGCAGTTTCCCTACTAATGCCAGCACTCATGCTCCTGTGCTGAACAGAAAATTTCCTGCAGTGTGTTACAAACTAAGACATGCACAGCTCTGCAAATCTCTGATCAGTGCCTCTCAGACGCCCTGAGCTCTCCAATACAGTAGGTGAAAGGCTACTCTGAGGGAGGCGGGCAATTCTCACCTCCTTTAGTGTGGTAAGTTGTGATAAGGCAGCAATCTCTTTAATAGGTATGATACCAAATAAACCACTTAACATAGTCCTCTATAACCTTCAGGCATCCAAGTAACAATCCCTTCCTCCTCCAAGCTGCCAGAACAACCTTGACATTTCATCTACATATCCTTTTAGGCGTTGTAGTTTACTCTTCCTGATGACAGTGACACTAACAATATTCCAGAGACTTTGTCACTCGGCAGTTTTACCTACCTCCTATGCAGGCTGCTGACAAACTTAATTTTTAAACCAAGTGCAACTCCTTTCACTTCAGAATGGCTGCCCAGCAGTGCCCAGACACCCCACCCCCACACTCCCCAAAAAAATTAAAAATCAAGATTTGCAGCAAATAGAACAATTGTCAAATTTTAACTCTGCAGTGAACAAACAGTTTCCTGCTGCCAGATAGTTTTTCCTAACTCCTGGGGGACAGAAATAGTTTGGAAGAGTCAAGTCACACTGGCTACACCCAAACTTGTACCCAGCACAGACATTGTATAAGTGATGCTGTCACGGGATGCGCCATTGGCTGCTGCAATGTTTCAATAATGAGTCACACAACAGCTTGGAAAATCCATAAAAAACTAGCAAAGACATCAGGAGCCTGATAAGGCAGGAATAACCAAGAAAAGGCAGATCCCAAAATTAGGGAAAAAAACAATCACCAGCATGTTACATCTCAAAATTTCTAGCAGTGAAAACACTGGATTTAATGTTTACTTTTGGTAAATTAGCAAAATGGTTATAAAACTGTTTAAGTTAATTTAAAAAATTTGGCTTGTTCCACGCATAGTAAAAATTCTGCTCGTATGCTAATGAGAAAAACCAGGGGTGTCAGTTCCTCAACAGTTTTGGTTTTCAGCTTTGAAAAAAACCAGCATTTCTGTCCTCAAAAGTTCCAAAGGCATCAGACATGAAACAGTACAGAACATCTCCCAAATCTCTGTGAGAGATCTCAATACCCTGAGAATCTGAACACCTAAGACACCAAGAGTGAATGAACAGAAAAGTACATCGTGGTACAAGCAGCAGCAGAAAGGAAACACAGGCCTGAATTGCAAAGCTCTAGAGATTAACATTAGCAGTAAAGCCATTTCCTTTTCTCAGGGAGATCCCTAAGGAAACACTCTCGTTCTGAGCTAGTTTCTCCCTGTGGTCAAAACGGGAAGAAAACATGCAAATTTGACAGGTATGTTCCAGACAAAAGCAAAAATGAGACAAAACCCTCAAGGCTTCAAGGACACCACTAACAGGCCTTATCAAGCCTCGAACAACTATGGGAAGACTGGAAATAACCTGAATCTTCATGAGCTTTCTGCTGATCTTACCATGAAAGGATAAAGTTCAGACTAGAAGACACTGTTAAACATCCAGCCTTTGAACTATACAGTACACATACAACAAAAGAAGTGTTTAGCATTTTGATTCTGCTACAAACATGCTGCCAAGCCATCTCTTGTTTGACCTAAGAAAATGAATCCCCAAGCACTCATGCCAAACGGCTGGGAGTAGTTCTTTCATTGCTCCACCACACCCAACCCATCCCACACAGGCAGGCTTTCCATACACTGGTTCTAGAAAACACTGGCACAGAGGAATTTTAAATTAATTATCTGGCCTGGCTTTGTCACTGATGACTACTCACTCCAAGTGATACACTTGAAATTTACTGTGTCAAGTGTTCACTTTGGCTCAAACCACGTGAGCCTCTTCTCTAAATGTCAAAAAATGAAGTTTGAAACCCAACAGTGCAGCTTGGGCAGTTTTGTTGGGGTGCAGAGTTAGGTACTGAGACAGTACAAAATCTATGAGGGTCTTAAAAAAAAATCATTAAGGAACCTCAGATTTTTGATGGGAATAAGAGGAGTTGAGGGAAAGAAAACATTGGTGGTGCTGAAACTATCTCTTCAGCAGTGCAAAAGGGCTGGTTGAGAGAGTAAAGAGATGATCCCAGCAGCAGCCACTGGGAGAAAACTACTATGTTTGTAAACTTAAGGGCTATAGATGAAGAAAAAGCATGAGGTTAGAAGCATCAAACCCCATCTGAACATTACTGTTTTTGCAGAAAATACAGAGATTTTGGGTTTTCAGTATGGATATTAAAAAAGCAACAAAGAACTAACATAACGACAGCTTTACAGGGAAAAAAAAGAACCCAACCCAACCAACAGTTTTTGACCTAAATGATTTTCTTCTTGGTACTTAAGACACCCTGGTCTGCTGCCCTCTTTGCTGTCCTTAAGTGGACATACAACTCTGTTTGTTTCCAAGTTGCCATGAAAATTAATGCAAAGACCAACTTAGAAATGCAACTCTCTGTTGATTCCAGCAGGAACACAAGACAAGCTGTAGGTCCACGTACAGAAATTACCAAATATGGCCAAAACCCCCTAAACATCGTCAAATGGGCTTAAATCTACACCTTCCCCATACAAAGAGCCCACTTTCTAAGTACAGGAGATTCTGTATTTCTCTTAAGGGCAAACACCAATTGCTCAGTTATTTATCACTCCTGGCCTAGCATGAACTTTGACGACAGCCAGGGTTAGTCACATGCTGAAGGAAGGGTGTCCAACAGCTAATTCTAATCCAAAAAAGTTTATCTGGAAGAGGCACCACAGAGAAGCTGGAGAGCGTCTCAAATGCACTGACCAACCTTCCACATCCTGATAGCTGTGGCATCACTCTTACAGTAACAGCTCCCTTGAGAATAACCAGCAATAACTGTTACCTAGCACCAACTTACAGCTTCCTGAAGAAAATGTCTCGGCCCTGTTAAATGGCAACCAAGTTACAATGACAGCGCCGAACTGAAGAACCACCAACCACTTCCACAGCACGAGATAGCACAGAGCAACCCCACCGGTTCAAAATAAATTAATTAATTTTAAAAAAAAAAACAAACAAAAAAACCCACGCAGACGGGCAGAGAGGAGGAAGTTTTTTTTTTAAGAGTCAAAGTTTTGGTGAAAATTTGATTCTGGCAGTTACACCACAACTAAGTTGTGCAGCATGTCAGTCAGCCAAATTCAACCTTGAGTACACAGGAGAAAGGTCAAGCACTGTCAAAAGCAATGCTGCCCATAGATTGAAGGTTCCATTGATTATCCATAATTATTCACTACTTCTAAAATCTGAGCCCTTCAGATTCATTTCACCCGTGACTCCAAACCAGAGAGCGCAATCAGGCCAGAACAAACAACGAAACTGAAGTTTGACATTTGATTCCAGTCTCAATGTCACTTTGCCTTTCATCTGACAAGGGCATTGCACGCACTAAAATCAGGAAGTGCCTGTTCCAGTAACCTCTCCTGTAGAAATGCAGTACTTATACATGGGGACCGGTCAGGTTTTAAAGGAAGACAGAAAGTGATATGCACTGGGAGATGTTTCTCTGAGTTTTGGAGCCACTGGGCCTTACAGGTGAACCGCCCAGGCTGGGCCCGGACAGCCAGCACACACAGCCCCCCGTGCCAAAGGCAGGCAGAGCTGCAGCAAATAGCACGAGAGCTTCCTTGGGAAGCTAAAAAAGCGAACTCACGGTGACAATGACAAGCACAACTAAGCCCTTTGTCTGCGACCGGAGGTTGAGGCGCTCGCCATGCGCAGCTCCGGGAAGCAGCGAGGGAGGGATGGGATCACACAGCCAGGCTGCAGCCACCTCAGCCCCCGGCCCGGCCACTTACCCAGCACATCCGCGGTGCGGTGCCGCGCCACGAAACAGGCGTCATCCCCGTAGCACATGCCTTTCTTAAGGATGCCCTTGCGGAAATCTTTGCCGAAGCCACAGCTGGCCGTCACCAGGCTGTAGTCGCGGGAGTCCGTCTGCGAGAGGCCGCCCAGGACCGCCCGCGCCACCAGCCTGCCGTAGGAGAGCACCGAGAACATGGCGTGGGGCGCCCAGCAGCCGAGCGCCAGGAACGCGGGGAGCCACCGGCGCAGCCGCCTCCTGCCCGCCGAGCGCCAGCCGCAGGGCGCCAGCCTTCCTTCCCCTGCCCGCCGGCCCGCGCCGCCGCCGCTCAGAGCCCTGCCCGCCGCCGATCCTCGTCCCTCCGGCCGCGGCTCGCCCGCCCTCGCTGCCCCTCACGGCCCGCGCGCTGCCCCTCGCGCTGCCCCTCACGGCCGGGCTCGCCGGCAGCGCCCCCGCCTTCCTTCCGCGCCGCCAACACCACACCCCCCCCCCGAAGGGGGGCTGTGCCACCTCCCCGCTGCCCGCGGAGCTCTCGGGACTCTCTCCGGGCTCGCTCCCCGCCGCCCGCCGTGCCCGGTCAGAGCCGCCCGCGCCGCCCCCGCGCCCCGCCGCCCGCCGCCGCCGCCATCTTCGCCGCGCGTGCTGAGGTGAGGCCCCGGCGCTGGGCGGGGCGCGAGGTCGGCCCCGCCCCCTCATGCCGGCGCGCGTGCTCGGCGGCGGAGCGCGGCCGCCCCCCATTGGCTGCCCGCCCCGCCTCATTTGCATGTTGCGGACAATAACAGCGGGCGGCTCCCGGCAGCCCCCGCGGTGCCGAGCGGGCTCTCGTCCCGCCCCGCGCAGCCCCCGCCGCGCCGCGCCGCGCCGCCTTTTGCCCGCAATTAGCGCAATTAACGTTCTCCGCACCGGGCAGAGCGCGGCTGCGTCTAACCCACATACTTGCCCTCCACGCCCCGCGCGTCTCGCGTGCTCCGAATAACTCGCGGGGACTCGCTGGCCGCCGGTGCTTCGTGCCTGCTGAGGACGGTTATGTGAGTCACGCCGCGCAAAAATGTGTTGGGTTTTTTGTTTTTTTTTCCCAAGGATGACTCGCCCTGTTCTCCCCGGCGCGGAGCGGCTGGGGACAGAGCCAGCCAGTGAGAGCCTCCTGTGCAAATCCATGGGAGCGCTGGCAGTTAATCCATTTTGGTTAAAGGAACGTGAAATGCCAAACAAAACCCTCACGAGAAGGGCGTGTTGTGCGGACATCACTCAAACCTCATTACAACCACGTTAATTGTAGTTGAGCGTGACACAAAGCTCTCAGTTGGATAACTTCAATACCAACTTCAAGGCATCAATGGTGTTGAGACCCACAATGTTCAAAAGGAACCAATTCCTCATTTTCCTCAGCTCAGTTTTCCATGCTGCTCGTGGGTGTGCAAAAAATGGCTTTGTCCCCTTGGAAATTCCCAGCAGGTAGCCCTGCAAATTGATTTAATTCCTGTGGGTACACACGTTAAGAGGCTGCTGCCACTTACATAACCCGAGACACGTAAATAACAAACAATAGAGGTGTAAATACAGCAGAGGCTGGTGTGAAACCTTCCCCGCGAGCTGCCTGCAGTGAAAGGAAGAGCTCTGTGCCACACTCCACCGAGCCAGCTCACGGGAATGCTGCTGAAGCACCCTCATCATCACACAGAAGGCATTTTGCTCCCCATGTACCTTGACAGAGACAATATTCCCCCCCCCTTACACTGCTAAAGGCTTAAGCAATGCGTGAGAATTATCCAGCTAAAGCTGAAATTGTATCCAAACTTATTTAAAAATTAATCCTCCTGGTAGAACAGGGAGAAAGAGAGTGAACACGAGGCAGCCCAGGCCAGTTTGGTGGATTAGGGAATGGCTGCACAGCCGAATGTGCCAATGTGCTGGAGATAAGGCAGTGCTGCTGCCAGGGCCTGGCAGGGTGTGAGAGCAGACAAACAAGGTAGCTCATCTCAGTGCCTCACACCCTCCGTGACTTTATCAGGAAAGGGAAGCACATATTTGCAGAGTGTCCCCCCACAGAATCATTCTTGCCCTTCCCTCAGTCTCATTCTTCCTCCTTCTTGTCCAGGTCGTTTCTGGTTCAAGTCCAGCCTGGCCTAACCCCTTTTTCTGTCCTGCTGCCTGCAGTGCCCTGAGGCAGCTCAGGTTGGTGCAAGGTGATCTGTCCTGCACTACCTGGCTGTGCTGCTCAGCTTGTGATCCCCCCCAGCTAAAGCTGAGCTCTCCATGCCTCAATCCCGAGTTTCCCAGAGCTGGATGGGTGCTCTCTGTGCCAGTTTGCCCAGCAGCCATGGCTCACAGGCTGAGGAACAGCATGAGCTCAGGGCTGACAAACTCATTTGGCAGAGCACGACTGTGTTTCCATAAGAGCTCCCAAGTCAAGGCACACCGTGAGCTGTTCACTCTTCCATCCTTGAAAATCTTTGACACAGGCTCCCTGGGGAAGTGGTGCAGTCATCATCCCTTCAAGTGTTCAAAAAACGAGTGGATGGGGCACTTTGTAACACAGTTTTGTGGGCATGGGGGTAATCAGTCAAAGGTTGGACTTCATCTTGAAAGTCTTTCCCAATCTTAATGGTTCCGTGATTCTGCCCCAGGTCACCCACCCAAGTCTGTCCAGACAGCCAGACAACCTCATAATTTACATGGTAATTAGTCAACTTTGATGAACTCTGTCACTCCTGCATGAGGACGCTGTGCCCAGATGAAAAACTGCTCCTGCTTTTCATTCAAAGGATCTCTGGGCTCCTGTGAGACAAAAACCCAACAATTTTCAATAAAATACTTCAGAACTGGTTTTCCCCACTGTTCAGTGTCAGTCTGGATAGTTCTCTCTGTAAATCCCTCCCAGCCCATGCCCTGCTGCCTTACTCAGTGTTATTCTTGTACCCTGAGGGTCGATATCCTGCCAAATGATATTTGTTTAAAATTCCCCAATGCACAAATTTGGCACAAAAACTGGGGCAAAGGGCATTCCCCTGGTTACTGCAGCTGGGTGGAATCTTCCCACCTCAAAGTCCAAGATCTATTTACATCAGCTCGCTTAAGCTGCAAAAACAGAATGAACTCTTCCTGCTAGGCTTGCTCAGACCAATAAATGCGCTGGGGAGTGTGAAGCAGAAGTGCTGCACAATGTAATCAACTGCTGAAGGCACAAGCAGGTTTTCAGCTTGTTTTCAAACTGATTCACTTGTAGCTGACGTCAATCCTCCCTCCCAAGTATCTTAGCCCTGAGATTGGAGTGTGATAAATATTACCTGTAATGCCATCTGCTGTACAGACTACCCTGGCTCCTCACTATTTATTTAAGGGCTAATGTTGTGCTAGACCAGAATGCAGTTTATTTCAGCCTGGTTTGACTTTGTTTGGGCTCTAATTCCCAATGCCTGTCCAGTTGGACTTTTAAAGTGATCTGTCATAGGGCAAAACCAACGTTAGCCCGGAACAGATGAAGTTCAAGACAGCACAGTTGAATTAAACAGAAAACTAATGTGAGCTGCAGAGTCAGAAGATCATCAACAAGAAGCACAGAATGGTTTGGGAGGGAACTCAAAGATCATCTCATTCCACCCCCTGCCAAGGGCAGAACACCTTCCACTATCCCAGGTTGCTCCAAGCCCCATCCAACCTGGCCTTGGGCACTGCCAGGCATGATGGGGCAGCCACAGCTTCTGTAATCCTTAAATGCACATAAAAATCTTGCTGCTCAAACCATTATTAAAATAGTAGTACAGTAAATCCCTGAACATGTTTCTTAAATAAACAGGAATCTACTGCATCTCAAGCTGCTTGGATTTTCATTTTATAGGACCTCCCACATAAGGATCAGAGTGCCCTTTTTAATTATTAATTGACTGGTGTTGACAGGATAAATTAAAATCTCTCTGATGGAGAACAAGCATTATTTATTGATGTCCTGATCTTATCCTACACACTTGGAGTTGTTCTTTGAAACCTGTTTCTGAAGTCCAGCACCAGGGTGGGTTTTGTGGTGGGGGATTTTCCAAATGGTTTTTCTTATGCATGGCTTTTGTCTTGCCTTTCTCTGCATGACAAAGGTTGTTTTTTCCTATTACAGCAAGCATTGGAAAAGGGTTTAGGTGAACTGTTGCTGTGAGTGAAGCCCTAACACTTCTCAGTGAAAAAAAAAGTTCATGAGCAAACCAGATTAATTCCATCCTACTGTGCTTTTGAACAGTTGCCCACTTCTATTCCATTTCAATGGTAGCTGCAGTAAGAATTAATACCTCTTTATTCATCCAGCTCCTGCCCACATTCATCCAGGGTGCAATCTGTGCTTTCAGATTTCAGCAAGGCTTGGTTTTCATCTTGAAGTCTGGTCCCCTGTGCACCACCAGCTCTGCCAAGTAATTCTGGATGTAAGAAGAATGTACTAAATTCTATTTTCCCGTGTGCATTGTCAACAGCCCTTTTTTACTGATTTTAAAGGAATCAGAAACACGTAAACTAACAAGTAGGGGTGATTTAGTATTAATTATCTCCTGGTACTGCAGAGGAACAAGAATACAGATCACAACCAGTGATGAGAAATAAACCAAGCACCACTCTCCCTCCAAGCCTGCAAAATAAATTCCAAGTTTCCAACTTTGCAGGACTTGTAGGGAGGAGAAACATCTCCATCCTTGTTAACTGACCACTACTGAGTCAAGGTAGCTGAAGGGACTGTCAGGTCCTAAATCAGCTTCACCCAGATGGAGTTTGTATCTCAGCCACATGTTCCAACTGTCCTTCCTGCAGGATTGCCTCCCTTTTTGTTCCTCAGCTGTGCAACAGTGGAAGAGAGATGGAGTTCTAAAGATTCCCAGGGCTTCCTCCAAACACAGACACAGATTCTCCCCAGTCCTGGTGCAGCATCAGTGATAAGCAAAAAGTCCTGTGGTGCCATTTTTACAGTTCCTTTTCGAATTGGAAGTGTTTGGAGTGACTGTTACTCTTCAAGCCTGAAAAAAAAATAACAAACCCAACACCAGTCACACATTTTGGCCACCTTGTTGGGAGGAAATGTGTGGAGGCTTCCAATTGAATCCAAATAATCTCAGGAACAGCAAAGAAACAGACTGAATTCATCAGTTTTTCATCCCCATCACTCCTGTGATGTGGACACTGTGCAAAGGGAGGGCACTGTGGAATTATTTCATTTTCAATGGAAGCAACAAGGTCAGTCAATGAAGATCACCAACTTCATGAGTTTTAACTTAAAAAATTAATTTATTGTTTGGAACTGAAGTGTGGATGTGACATCTGTAAGGTAACCATAAGGAATAATGACCACTTAGCCACTCTCTAGCCCAGTTTTCCCAAATTAGTATAAAAATAGAATCTAGATTGCATCTTTTCAGGTACTCTGCACATGAAAAATTACTAACAAGATTAATGAACATGCTGAGCACTGAGGAGCCACAGCATCTTCAAAAGGAGACACTTTAACCCTTTAAAAATTATTTTAAGATTACTAAAAACGAAGTCGCAAAAGCACGTGAAATACAGAATTTTCCATCTCACGAGGGGCCATTCCCCAATTTTATTTTTACGTGTGACCTTCCAGTAGCTCTTCTCCCAAACCACCTACGTGGATTACACTCGGATCACCACACCTGAAACCCTTCCCGTGGCCCTGAGGGAGCACCGAGCCCTCACCACCACCGGCCTGGGCTCTTCCTGAGGGCGCTGGGTGCCACCAGCGCGGCCATATCCAGCCAGAACCCTGCGTGTGGCCTCTCCCCGAGGGTCCCCGCGCTGGGGGGCGATGCTGGAGCCGGGGGGGAGCCGGGGCGGCTGAAGAAGCCGCAGCAACCCCAGGCCCATCGCCTCCCCTCATGGTGCCGCCATGTTCCCGGGACACCGCCCTTCCCCTCCGCCCGCCAAGTCTCGCGAGAGTCAGCACAACCCTTCCCCTCCGCCCCGCCAAGTCTCGCGAGAGGCAGGACTACATTTCCCGTGATGCCCCGCGCGCCCTGGCAACGCGCCGTTGCTAAGGGCGGACGCCATGGCGGCGGACCCAGGGCCCGGGGTTTTGCTCGTCCTCATCCTCCTCGTCCTCCTTCCGCCGCGACCGCTCCGGGCAGCAGAGCCGGACGCGGAGCCTGCGGACACTCGCAGCCTGCCGGCCCCGGTCACGGACGGTGGGTGCCCTCCGGGCGCTGCGGGGCACCGGCGGCGCTTCCCGGCCGAGGGGAGCCTCACTCGCAGCCTCCCTCGGGCCTCCCGGCTTTGGTCTCCCCCTCCCATTTCGGTCTCCCGGGACTGGCACAACCGCGCGGCTGCTGCCCGCCTTCTCCCTGACGATCTCTGAGATTTTCTGCAGCTCTGCTGGAGCACCCCTGGGCAGCAGCACCCCTGGGCAGCAGCAGCGCTCCAGCCGAGGCTCGCAGCCTCCTTAGGAAGGCTCAGCGAGCCCCTGAGCAACCTCCAGGCCCTGGGCACGCTGATCGCGGCATGTGCATCACATAGCTGGGGTGGAGGGCAGGGTGTTCTGCCCACCCAGCACTGCTCTGAGCACAGCGAGCAGCGCCGGCCTGGCAGAGGAGCCCAGAGTGGTCCTGGATGTCCTTGGAGAGCTCCGCGCACAGCCCGAGCTGCCTGCACAGCCTGCCCGCACAGCCTGCCCGCACAGCCTGCCCGCACAGCCTGCCCCGCACACCCTGCCCGCACACCCTGCCTGCACACCCTGCCCCAAGCTCAGCCCAGCCCTCTGGGTACCTTGAAATAACGACAGAGATCACAAAGATTTGTTACTGTGCCCTCAGAAGGTGTTTCCCACTGTCTGGTTGGCTACACTTTCACATCCCGGTGGTGTTGCCGTCAGCAGAGGTTTCCAGAGGTTATTTGCCCAAATGAAACCCGTCCCAGGGAAAAGAGATTTAAATCCCTAATCTCAGAGACATAACCTTGCGATCTAATCATCCATGTTTGAACTGCTCTTGTTTACAGGGTGAGCTAAAGATCCAGGGCTAAGCTCAGCCAGCAGAACAGTCAGAACCTCAGAGATTCCAGGAAATACCTGGATGCTGTTCAGGTGGTCAGAGAACATCCAGGGGTGCATAGACAAACAGGCAACAGTCAAAGTGAAATAAGCAGTTATGGAAATATTCTTTGAATGTCTTTCCTATATGACACTGGCCTTAATTTTCTTCATTCTGTGCTATTCATAAGTCTAGGTTTATTATAGAACAGCAAGTCTCATAAACAGTTCAGTAGAGTAATATCTGTTCTTTGAATTTATAGACTTGAAAACCTCAGTGAGTTTGAAGCAGTTGCCAAGTGTATTTTATTGAGCCAGTTTACAGAATTATTAGCAATTACTCTGTCTGTGATTACAATATCTCACAGTATCTAAAAACAGAGAGAGAAAGCAGTTTCAAAGAAGTAAACTATGGTTATATTGGCAGATTAGGGAAATGTATTCCTGAACCCTGAGACATGCTCAGTTCTTGTAAACATCTCCCTGCCTTTTCAAGATGTTTTATTTTTGTTCAACAAGCTGAAACAAGCAGATAAACACACCTTGTTTGTATCTGTTGGTTTTTTTCCCTCTGCAGGGCTGAGTATATTTTCATACCTTCCAAATTCCTGTTAAGGTTTTGTTTCTCAGGGAACAGGTTTCAGTATGTCTTGGCTTTGTCCACGTGTTCCAAATAAATTTGTTCAGCAGAAAGGATGGCTTTTAAAAATAACTTCAAGAAAACGTGAATTTGGAGAAGACTTTTGACCATTGTCAAACCCCAGGAGAGGTGAAAACTGAAAGCATTTGGGACATGCTGCCAAGTGCAAAGTCCTCACTGCAGTTCTCATTTCAATCTCTGCTGCAGTTGCCAAGCTGTGTGTCTGTGACCTGCTGGTGGCACAGTGTGATGTCAACTGCTGCTGTGACCCTGATTGCAGCGCTGAGGACTTTAGCCTCTTCACCACCTGCTCAGTCCCTGTGGTCACGTGAGTTGAAATAACCATAAAATACAAAATCATGGTTTATCATGCCTTTGCAGGGCTCTGTGCTCTCCTCTTACCAATTCCTAGCCCTCCCTGATGCCATCCTGGCTCTGCTTTCACCAGTCCCTCATCCACTTTGGCTCCAGAGCAGCAAATCCACCTCCCACCCAATTCTCTCCCACTCATTCCATCTTTTCTCATACTCTTTGCTTTCCACCTGTTTCACTGTGCTTCTGTGAGGTTTTTTTGTGGGGGGAAAAATGATGCCTCTTTAGATTTCCATCAATATAATGCAGTGTCTGGAAGTTAATAAAATTGATACCACAGGACCATCTGGCCACTTCTGTAGATCACCAGCAATTTATCAGGAACCTCTTTGATTACATTTATGATATCAGATATTGATCACACTTGATCAATTCAGGGCTTGTTGAAGCAATATGAACATCTTTCTGGTCCTAATTTTACAGGTCACCATCCCAACCTCTTCCCCCATCACCAATCTGCCACTTCACAAACACTAAAATGTACCATTATACCAAAAACTAAAGCCAAGAGTTGTTTCTTTGCTATTTAGTTTGAAAACACCTTCACCCAATTTCATCTTCTCAAAGAGGACTTAAGAAGGCTCACTTCAAAATCATAATGTGCAAAAAAAAAAATCTCCTGGTGACTTCTCAGAACAATAAGTACAGCTTTTCAACCCACCTTCTGTATAAATTATGCCAATCTGAGCACTGGGGTTTATTCTTGGTGCTTTGAAATTTGAATTAGCAGTCATGCCAGACTGTGGTTTCTTATTGTTCTTGCACACAAAGGCTCCTGCTCCCCATTTAGAGATATTTATATGGATCAGAAAGGTCTAATCAACGCCCTCCTGAGTGACACTTTAATTGCCTCGGGTGACTGTGCTGTCTTTGTCAACTAGAAATGCCTCAAATGTAGTTGTGTTTCTTTCCCCAAATTCTTTTGTGTAAAAGGTTTATTTTGCATGAAAATCCAGGGGATTTTCAGTGTCTGCAGGTGTTGTGGGTCTCATTATTTACATCCAGGTTGATATACATTTGCATATTTATGTCAGTTTGGCTGATCCCAAGGCAGAGGCTGTGTGGTCTGTGAAACAGCAGAAGAAAGGTTTGATTTATGATGAGATCCTATTAACAGATGACTCATCCCATGGAAGAGCTTAACTCCAGGCTTAAAAATTTCTAAAAGTCATTTCACTTTTCCAGTGCCTGTCCTCAAGTGCCCCATCTTGCTAAATACCATTTTCACAGGGATCATCATGTTGGATTTGTAGCATGTAGGACACACCAGTGCTCTGAACTGGCTCATTCCCCTGCACTTCTGGGCTCTTGATGAACCCAGGCTCAGCTCTTTCCAAGACAGGCTGGGTTATTTCACCTCCTGTTCCTCACTCTGCCATTTCTTTCACATGCATCTCAAGTAGGAATTTTTCCCACTCCCTGCCCAAATTGTTATTCCAATATCCACAAGACTGACCTGTTTTCCTGGTCTGACATCCCACTTGGGTTGTAGAAAAATGAAAGTGCTGCTGGGCTCTGTGTGGCCAGTGATGCAGCACTGCAATTTTGGGGCCTCAGCCATGTGGATCCCACCCAATTTAGCATCTTATCTCTAATATTGTCACTGGTTTTCCCTTCCCCTGGTCTGTTTCTTACCTTCCTTCGTGTTGCTGCTCACAGTTTCCTCTGCTAAATAAAACAGATGGGAGAATTCTCTATTTCTTATTATTAAACACAGAGTATAAAACAATAGGAGCCTTCTAAGAATGCACAGTTGTTCTACAAATCGTGTTAAATTGAGTAATTTCATGCTGTTTTCTTTTTTCTGATGGTGTCTCAGTAGATGAAAAGAATTTTAAAATCTGGTCAACACTAACTTCTAGTGGATCACTCATTTATTGTTATTCCTTGCAGAGGTGACAGCCGTCTGTGTAGTCAGAAAGCTGCTGTGTATTCTCTTGATGTTGAAGCAAATCCACCAGAAAGGATATTTAATTTAATTGACCAAGTCAATCCCAGTATTTTCTGCATTCATGCTACAAACTGTAAGTAGAGTTGTAGCCAACATTAAGCATTGTGGTGTTATTTTTTGCAAGCTCTTTAGATACCAGAAAAAAAAAATTTAAAACTATTTTTATTTTATTATACCTCTCAGAAAACTGGTAATTCTGTCTGCTCATAGTCCTTATGTTGTGATCCTTTCACTTGTGAAAACATGGAATTAAACATCTGGTACTCTTGCGGGAAAAAACAAATATAGTTTGGTGGTTTTGGGTTTTGTTTTTGTAAATAATTTAGAATCCCAAATATATAATATTTAAGGTTGTCTCATTGTTACCAAATATTGTTTCTTTATGGTTTTTTTTCCTTAAAGTTATTTAATTCTTTAAATTTTTTAACAGATAAACAAGCTCTATACCTCAAATCCCCTGAAATCCCAACTCCAGAAAATTTTGATCGTTTGCTTGAAAAGTATGGAGGTGCTACTTTCAGTACAGAGCCTGACAGCTGGAATTTGGATACAGATGCTCAAAATCCTCCTGATGCAAATGAAACCTACAGATATGAGGTAAATTATCTCTGATTCAATAGGAGGTAAATGATATCTGATGTAATTAGTATTAGATTGCATCAGAAAGGACAAGTCAGTGTTGTTTGCATCTGCTTTTAAATTATGCAGTTTAGCTGGAAGAGGCAAAATTTATATGGGTCTTTAAATATAGAAATGTAAAAAGAAGAAGTGTTTTGTGTTTATTTACTTTAAAAGTGAACTAGATTTTTAAGATCTTTGAAAAATGAGTCACTTTTTTTTTGCTATTTTCACCATAAAGCTGTAACAGTGGCTGAAGAGTTGCTGCAAAAGTAGCACAGAGTATTGAGATACTGTGGAAATAAGTACTACTTCTATTCATATTTGTTGTTACCAAAATGCTATGAAACTTTCTATGGGCTGACTATGAACCTGACTATGGTTTTTATTTGGCAGTATGGTGTTCCTGTACAGACAGAGGATGCATTTCTAAGGCTGCCAAGTCCTGTTGTCTCTTCTTGGTGCTCTGATGAGAATCCTGCAGGTTGGAAAATGTGCTTAAATCCGAATTTTTTTGCTTTCTAATATTCTGCTCTGGCTTGAGATCAGTCAGTCAGAAAGCTGGCACACTCCCCATTGAGAATTCAGATAAAGGTGCATGAGCAAATGATTTTCAAATGTTCTCTGTTTTGCTGAGTTTTTTTTAAGACACAGAATGGAAATTGTGTTCCATCTCTGTTAAGCATTCAAAGTGAGATATGTAAATCCCTGAGAATCTTGTTAATGGGTTGTTTATCCAACAATAAAACGTCCTGTTTGGCATAATTGGTTTAATCAAATAGTACAAGGGTGACACCCTGAAGGGAGGAGGGGTTTGCACCAAGCCAGGCCTGCCTGGGCAGCCTTTGTCAGCTTCCCTTTGTCCAGGGGTTCCTCTCACAAGTTAGATTTTCAGGCTGAGCTCTACATTTTAACCTTGCACACATTGTCTTGAAAATCTGCAGAGGTGGAGGCACAAAAAAAAAAAAAAATCCACAAGCAAACCCACACCTGCATTTTCCAAAGCTCACTGTCACCGTTGAATGTGCTCTCCTAACAGTCATGGTGGTGATTATAGGACTAAACTCTCTTGTGAGAGAAAAAAATCATATGAAATTCAAAAATTAAGTAATTTTCATGAAGCTTTTTCTACTTGCTAAGAAGTAATATTTTATCTGATAGCAATTTTTTAGAATATAAGAAAGTTTCATTCTTCATAGCTCACGTAAGACCTTATCTGCAATAGGGATGACATTTACTTTCAGTTTTGCTTGTACCTAAGGCTCTTCTATTGTTTTTCATTTATGCTTTTCATAATTGCTCTTTAATTTCCTCCAGTGATACTTGGTGACTTTTTTTTTCTCCAGGGTTTTTAGTAAACCAAGCCACAAAATGCGTTAGAGCAGTAAGTGTGGAAAAATGTGACAGCATTCAAGCACTTAGCATGTTGTTTTATATCAACTCCAGCATTTTGGCAGTAAGTATGATTTGAAACAGTCATAAAGCTGAAATATTCATATTATATATCTTTTTGCATCTGCAGAATGAAGTAAATTCTGTTTACTGAGGGATATGGTGTCTTATTTGGATTTTTAAATTGTGGGTTGGGAAGAAACATCTCCCTGTACAGCAGATTTTTATACAGAAAGCCTTTGGGAATGTTTTTACTTCAAGCTTTCTTAACAGAAGCATTTGCTGTTCTCTGCTTTGCTAAATATAAATAATATAGTCAAAGATAAAGTAAAAAATAATAGTTTTGAAGAGCCAAGGTCGTGTCACTGAGCTAGTGCAGTTTCATGTTTCTGTGCATGTTCAGGCTTTTCCAAGAAGCTTGTTTACAAGAACGCACAATTCTAAGAAGTCAGAGTTTTAAAGAATTGGTAAAACTTTGTACTTAAAGAAGAAGCTGTCAGGTTTAATCCTCTACATCTGCCCCTTTCCTCCAAGCCTCAGTTTTTGATAGTCTGGCACAGCCTTCCTTCTGCTCCCAAACAACATGACTGAGAACAAGTTTCTTTGGATCCTGCCCACTAAAATCCAGTCTGGGGTTGTTTTTCAAAGCAATGCCTACCTTTTCATCCCAATTTGACCTGGGGGATGATGTCTTATGTATAAATAAATATGGGAAAGTCCAAAACCCCTTATCCATGTGCTGCTTGCCAAGACAATGGCTCAGCTCAGGAGAGGTCAGAGTTTTGCCCAAAGCACTTGGATGCCAGGAAGGATCAGGTGCAACAACTGCAGAAGGCTGAGCAGCTGCTGGAGGTGCTCTATAGGAAAGTTCTCTCCCCAAAGGGAGCTGAAGGTGGGATGTGACAACAGAAAAGTGGTGGCACTGGGGATAGGGTGGTGACAGGGCAGAGCAGGAGTACTCCCAGTGCCACCAGGTGGAGCTGCCGGCGAAAGGAACTGCAAACCAGTAACGCAGGGAGCCTTACTGGGAGCACTGGGACATCGTGTCCTTCAGAAAACCCCATCCCCAGCAGCCCATCCTGCCTGCCAGGGGGAAACTGAGGCAGTGGAGGCTGCAGTTCTGTCTGCCAGTGACCTCCAGAGACATCCATCACCCCAGTCATGGATAAACAGAACTTCAGGAGTGGTGCTCATTCCTTCTATCCCAGGCAGAAATAGCACTGTGCCCTGAAGGATGAGTCTAATCTTTACAAGGATCTTTATTCCTCCAGCTGGTTCTGATGGCTGAGCTGTACCTTGGGATGATAAATATGTGACAAACTGTACCTGCATCACCTCCAGGTCTCCAGCTCCCAGGAATGTGTTCCCTGCTGTGACAGTAGATGAGTCACTGCTCTCAGAATCCCATAATTCTGCAGAAGTGCTTCATGATCAGTCCAATTCTTGGTCCTTTCCCAAAGATGTGACTCAAACATTCATTGGAAAGTCAGAAAAGTAAAACCTTTGACAAAATGGTGCTCCATGGGAGTATTTTGCAGGTTTGATTGATGACCTTGGTCTGACATTTCTGCCTTTCCATGAAATATTTTTGGTGGAAATTTTCCAGTGGGGCAACTGTACATATTCATGTGGTATATAACATGAGAGATACTTGTTTCTTATTTATAGGTTTAGAGACCTTGAAACTGTGGAATTCTTATCATCAGAAAAGGACAATAAAAACTCTTAATTTCTTAGGGAAGCACAGCCTGGCAGGTTTTCTAAACTGGTGGTCTCTGAATAATTCCAAGAGTCAGAGGAAGGAGGGGATTGGATTGTAGCAGTTCTTTTCACACTTCCTGGATACTCTGGTGTATATCTAATTAATTCCAAAATGTAAAAGTTATTCTTATGAGAAGAGTTAAATAGGCAAAGCCTTATCTGCTTTACTTGACTGTTACTTGCAATAGGTCAGACCTTTGCTACTGCTTTAATTTATCCTTTTCTTTCTCCCCTAGGTGCCCAAATCAAGTCAGATGGTAAGTACCCTTCCAAATTAGGTGGAAGAGCTGTGGGCAAAATTCTTATTAAGTTCTAGTCAGTGGGATTTTTTCACTGACTTGATCAAAACAAATCTTTACATTAATCTTTATGTTAAAAAAATTATATCACTTGCTATGAGCAATGATACTTAGCATCTCCAAGATAAAATGCTGCCTGATACATTCAATCCTGATACATTCCTCTCATATAAAACTCTCTCTTTTCAAGTAAATCTCTTTATTGACTTAAACCCAGACCCTTTGGTTGAGCTTCAGCAGTGCTTGTAACACAGCAGCTGTTCAGAGAATTACTGAGTGCCGTTGCTGTGGAACAGAATCTGGAAAGGTCACAGATAAAATAACACAGAAAGAGCCAAAATGAATTATACCCAGTGTTCAGAGCTGACATGAGTCTGGTTTTTTTCAGGTTAATATCACTGTCCAGTCCATAGTTGCCCAGTCTCTGAATGGAATGAGGACTTTACTGGACAGTAGTGATGTCCTGAGGCTCCCGATGGTTTTGGGGGAGCTGTGCCTCAATGCAGTTCTTGGGGTGAGTCTGACTGTCTTTTCCTCCTCATTGCTGATGGAAAGCATCTATGCATCAAATCACTTCTGATCCTCAAACTGCAAAGCTGTCAGGAAGGCCTTGCAGTTTCCATGTGTTGTGACATCTCCAAAGCAAATGTCATGGGAGAAGCACCGACTTTGGGATAAAAGAGAGTGTTCTGCAACAAAGTAATAACTCTGTGCAATATAACACAGAGCCAGGCTGAAATCCTTGTTATTACTGTGTGTATATGGCACAACAGACAATGACATGAGTTTAGAATTTACTTCATGCTTGGCAGAAGATGATCTCAGGCACACTAATGACAGAGGAATAGATGCTGCACATCACCTTTTAATTTTAAAGTAGATGAACATTGTGTCTGTGCTTAGGTTTGTCAAGAAGTCAGTTTTGAAGAGGCTTCAGCCTCTAGAGGGTAGAACACATCCCCACCCTGGAGCTGAGTTTCTTAAGCAAGGAAGAAAGAAAATACTTGCATGGTTTTAAATTGTTGGGTTTTTTTCCCCCTAGTTTCTCTTATGCGTTTATTCAAATTAATATCTAAAATGTTTAATTTTCAGGTGAATTATCACATTACCTACACAGACACAGGAGAAATAATAGAAGCAGCTGCTGCTTTTGTCTTGGGGGCAATTAGCAAAGAAGCACTTTCAATAGAGCAGCACTTCGAAATCAGCTTCACTCAGGTAACTGTGGAGATGTCACGGATGAGTTGGTGAAAGACATTTAATTACAAAACTTATTAAACTTGAATCAGAACGATTGTTAGCAGCAAGGTAAAATAGAACTTGCCCTGGATATCCAGATGAGGCAGCATTTCAGAGCTGGGCAATAAAGGCCTCCAAAGTCTGGCACATTTACAAGCCCCAGCTTGTGAGTGTAACAGAGAAAGCAAAGCCTTACTTACGGTCTTACTTTCATCATCATTCAAGGCAGGTCATAATCCTGAAATAACTGAAATATTTCTGTGTTTTCCAGCCACTTAAGTGCAGGATAAGAACTAATACTCTCTGTTTGCATTGCAGGAAAATACACAGCCAGTTCCTCTGAGTGGCAATCCTGGTTATGTTGTTGGGTTGCCTGTCAGAGCAGGATTCCGACCTCCAGGATATCCTTTCCCTGCTGAATTTCTGTTTGCTGCACTTGCTCTGGTCCATCCTCACAAACCCTTGCTAGCATGGACATCTATGAAATACATCTGTTCTCTACCAAAAATAAAAATGTGCTTTTCTGGCTGTGTTTTAGGAGGGAATGACTCAGTCCACACTGCAATCTCCTGGGACTGTGTAGTGAGGTACATTTAGCCCTTCATTGCACACTCTGGTGCTTTTTCACACTGTGAGAGGAGTCTTGAGCTATTACAGCATTTGCAGCTATATTTTAAGGATATGATTAAGAATTCTTTTTTTGTCACGATATCCATCAAGCATTTAATTTCCCTTAACTCTGTGTTACATCTGGCATCATTCAGAGTAGTAGCAAACACAGCCAACTCACCATTCTGCAGAGCACATCCACCCAGGACTGCCTGGCAGCACAGGGAGCCAGAGCCCCAGTATTATTTGGTTATAACATGATATCAGGCTGTAAGTTACGGTAAGAAGTCCTTTTTTTTTAAATTTAATGCTTTTCACCCTCTGACAACCTTTTTCCTGAGGCTCTGTTCAGGTCCTGGGCCATTTATACAGCTGGAGGAGTATTGAGAATGAAGTATTTAATTATAAAAAATGTCATTTAATTAACAATGGTCTTTCTCTTGGAAAGATTGTGTACATTAGCAACTGTAGCCAGAAGGCTTGAACAGAGCAGAGAGCAAGGAGAAATGATGACTGTGCCAAACCAATGGATTTTGCTCTAACTCATCTTTTTTTTTTTTTTTTTTGTTGTTGTTTTCTGGAAGAATTACAGCAGCTATGAAATGCCAGCCTTTGGCTCAGACCCTCCTAGATGTGCTGAAGGGCCAAAGCTTTCCTGAGTATGTGGCCTCATTTGGGAATTCTCAAGCCCAGGATGTGCTGGATTGGGTGCCAATAACTCAACTCCACATCTCAGAACAGGTGAAAGTTAAACCACTACCAGCCCTCCACCCTGTGCCTGTGCTGCAGCATCAGCTCAGCTTCACACCCTAAAAATGCAGGAACCAACTGGAGGGGAAAAAGTGGGGCTGGGAATGCAGAAATAAGCTGGAGGAAAATTCCTGGAATAGTCACAGATGAGGAGTTTCACTCTTGCTGTGGAAGTTATTTTGAATCAAGCTGGTATCCAGGCACCTCAGCTGTGGATCAGGACAACATATTGGGTTCAAAATGAGTTGTTTGAACACAGGTTAGAGTGTTGCTCTTCTGAGGGGATGAAGCACCAGAGGGAAAGACTGAAGGAACAGAATCAGGGTAAGACAGAGAGAATCCTTTGAAGCACAATAGAAGATGGCAGCCTGTGGCTGGTTTCTGGCATGCTTCTGCAACTAAAGAGTGAATGGTTTCTGCAACCAGCAGTGTGATGGTTCAAGAAGAAATGAGTAAAAATACTTAAGATTGTAGCCTTCAAAATTCTGTCCTGGCAGAGTTCAATATTTTGTCCTGCCCAGCAGCAGTGCAGGGTTCAGCTGCTCTGGTAACCTCCCCAGTGAGCTTTCTGGGCACATTCTGCCCCTTTAATAACATGAATAATTAACTCATGTGGTGGCTTCTGCAATAAGGCAGGCAATAAGATTGTTTCTAACACTTTGCAGAGCTCGTGCCAAATACCAGTGTCACTGGGAATAGAAGTGAAGTGGACTAAATATGGATCCCTCGTCAATCCCCAAGCCAGGATAGTGAATGTTACAGCCACAATCACTACCACCACACTGAAGCAGGTATGTAATTAAATTACAGGATTTAAGATGAAACAAGTGGCTTGTTTTCCTTGGGTATCAGCTGTGTGACAGTGACCCAGATAATCTCTTTATCTAAAGGCAGCACTTCACATTAGAATCTATTACACCCAACAGTTCTCTTCCAGCTCAAACACAACTGTGGGCTGCTTGCCAAAACACACTTCAATAAAAATCTATACATCGTTTCTGGAAAGAAACATGGAACTGTGTATGAAAAAAAAAACCCCAACCCAAACCTTTTTACAAATAACAGCTGACAATATAACCCAGACCAAATAAAACAGTTGTACAAATAGAAGACTGGAGATAAGTCCTGTTTGTATTTTCCTTGCAGCTTCCTTCAGGAAGGGAAAGGATTATTCCTGTAACAACTTCTGTGGTTTTCACTGACATTTCTTCACCTGCAGAGCCAGGCTACAAAGCTTGGCCCACCATTAACATCAAGCTACCCTTTGATTTTTTCTATCCATTTGTCTAAGGTAAGTATGCATAAAAAAAAAAAAAAAAAAAAAAAAAAAAGAGTAGTAGTTCTGCTTTTTCTTATTTTTAGTCCATTGTTTATCCAGTGACTGTGATGGGCCGGCACGTTATTCTAAGTTGTAGATATTGGGCTAAAATTGGCCAAGAGAGGAAGGGTGAGACCTTGTGAGGGTTCTCAGAAGGGTTAGGGTGAAAAAACCCCCATGAGGTGGAAAGTACCCAATTATAACTCTGCAGAGAGGAAAAAGGTTGCAGTTTGAACTTGCTGGTGGCTCTGGCTCTGGACCAGTCACAGCCACCAGCACGTGAGATCCAGCCCAGCAGAGGCAGGAGGGGAAGGAAGAGACACACAGGGAAAGCAGGGTCATTATCCCATAACAGCCAAGCTAAATTGCTAATTAAAGTCATCATGTGCTATTAGATAAGGTCTCTGCTTTATCTCTGTGCATAGATGAATAAATCACATATTTCTGGCTATTCTTCCCACACCACTGATTAATTACCTTCCTTTAAAAACCTGAACAGTTGAGTTGTGCTTTCAGCAAAGCTCAGTGACCCCTCCAGCTGAGTGTGGCTGAAATCCACTGGAATCACCTGCTGCAGTCACCACTTCTCAGAATTCCCACTTCTTACATCTCACTCTTCAGCTACCAAACAGCCTCTCCACAGGGACACTCTAATACCTGAAAAGGTTCAAATGCCAGCCTGGCCCTTTAGAATTTGCTTTTTAATGGCTTTTCTGGAGTCTGACTGTTCCCAGCAGTGCGCTCACCTACATCTGTTCTTACATATTCCAGTTCTTTAAAGACATGGATTTATGAGCTGTGGAAACAAAGAACTTTGCAGCTCCACAGGCTGTGGAGGAACAATGAAAAGGGAAGAAGAGATGAGGGAATGCAGTATCAGAAGTGGGATCTGCTGCTGCTGGAACAAGGCATTGTTTGACGTAAGATGGCACATGTTTGCCTCTATTTTGGGGCTGATTTCATTGTCAGGGAAAGGAGTGGTGTGTTGGTGTTTCTGAAATGGATGTTATATAAATAACAAAGTGGCACAAGCAGCAACAGAAATGAGGAAACTACCAACAGTATGAAAAGAATGGCTGGCAAAGAAATTTATTGACGATGAACAGGCAGCTGGTGGAGAAGACATGACCTTTTCAGCCTGGGTTGTTATCATTTATACTGCAAGTTTGTTGCAAACAAAGAATGTTATCACAGAAAAAAAAAGAAATTATTTTCAAGAAGTGGTACTTCTGTGGATGTATAGCTTGTAAAGATGTGTCTTTATTAAATTATTTCGCAGTTTTGACTGTACAACTGTACAAGAGAGGGGGGGAAATTGCTGTTTACAGGTACTGTGTGTGATTAATTTCCCAGTAGAACTATTTTTGCCATCCCAATGTCTGATCAAAGTTGGGTCAAATAGAAAACATTTATAGAAAACACAATACAAGAGGGAACAAAGAGACAGAAAAAACTTTCAGGTCAAGCTGGCAGATTCCAACACTGCAATCTCCAAGCAGAATTCCCACCTTGGAAAACTGGCCTCCTATTTTTGCTGGCTGAGGAGTCCATGCTGCTTCAATATGTTGTTCAGCCTCTCGATTTCTTGCTCCTGTGGGAGACAAAATTCAAATCATTAACAGCCTGCAGACAGCTTCCCAGGTTCCCACAGATCTTCCCACTGCTATAATGTATCTCCTGCTGCAGGAAAACAGGACAACCTGGCCAAAAGAAGTAGGACAGAGGTAGGGACATCATTCCTTTAAGGATGAGTAGCCCAGGGAGGCACAGGCAGGGCTGTGCTGCTTCAGCCCAGCTCACCCCACACTTTCTGATGAGGAAACCAAGCCAACAGTGCCAGCCTTGCACAAGGATCCCCAGCAGCAGGTAAACCCAAATTAAAGTGTTTTTTTTACCTTCTCCACACAGCTGTGTTCCAGTTGTTCCACCCTTGTGGCAAGTTTCAGGTTTGCTTGCTTTAACTTGGACACTTGTTGTTCCGAGCGCGTCTTCACCGATAAAATGATTCCTGTGGAACAATTCACAGGGGATTTGCTTTACATTGTAAAACAGCCACGAGCAGCAGTTCACAGCACTCAGGCTCTGTGCTCAAGGAGTTAAACGTGTTCCTCTCCAGCTCAGCTTCTCTCATCTCCAAGCACCCTTCCCAAGTGCTTTTCTTAATGAGGAAGGGTTTTAAATCAGCCACCGGAGGGATTCAGATACCAATACTCTGCTGGGGAGAGGCAGCCTGGCCTCGGAGCTGAATTAATCACTCTGACTGTCATTCAAATCCTGAATCTGAATTTGCTCCCTTGGCAGAGCCAGGGGGTGCAGCTGGGGCAGCTTTGCTGTGTTTTGGCAGGTTTTAGGTGTGACAGCAGAGCAAGGCCTGGGGCACAGCAAGGCCTGGTGGAGCAGGACCTGGCACATCCTCAGGTCCACAAGGCTTTGGCTTCACCTTGCACAGCTGCAGTGAGAGCAGGCAGTGTCTCCTCATGGCAGAGGTGTCACTTCACATGGGATCACCTAACGGTGCTTATAGAGACCTCAGCCCCTGCAGTGAAGGCATTTTCTTCCCACAAAAATAAAGCAGCTTGATGAGAGCATGAAGAACATCACATTCTCCCTCCCAACACAGCTCCTCTGGATCATGGCTGATTCCAGTGCTCCAGGCACTGCTTTGGGCTCTGGGGGTTCAGTTCTCAGAGGGCAAAGCAACACTGCTGCTCATTTGCATTGATAACATCACAGGAACTGTGCCCAGGCACTGACACCCAACACCCAGCGTGGGGCACGTTCCCTTTGTCCCTTTTTGCTCCAAGCAGGTGGACATTGCATGAAGCTTGGCAGGGAGCCTGGAGCACCCAAGGATAAGGGGATTTACTTGTAATTGCAATCCTAGTTTTCTGCTGTAAAGCGAGGCTCCCACGGCCACACGCAAATCCAGTTTCTCTCTGACTTTCACTCTGAACTAAGAAAAACCACAGGCTGCTCTCACATCTCTCTTCTTCTGGCGCAGCCCCCCCGCCCCCTTCCCCCCCCAAAAAAGGGGGGGGGGAAAAAAAACTCAGCCATCCCTTCCTGTGATCCCAGCCAGGCCAAACATGGAGCACCTACCAAAAGTGAGATGGCACAGGACAGAGCTTGGACATGAGGTTTCATGCTCAAGCATGAAATTATTAGTGATAATTATTATTAAGTTATTAGTGATAATTAGTGAAATTATTATTAGTGATAATCTCATTGCCATATTTTTTGGAATGCCAAAATTCCTTCCCCAAGAAGGAAGAAAATGTTTGCAGCTATGCTTGTTTCAGATGTGTCTGAATTTACATCTGTTTGCTACAATTTACAGTTACAACAGCAAAGTCACTAAAGTCTGATTTGGGGACATTTTCTATTTCTCTTTTTATGGCAAACCCTTTGAATTCAAGCAAGGAAGATCCTGAGTGAGATCAGGACATTCCCTGCAGCATCCCTGGAGGGGATGATGGAGTCACAGCAGAACAAAACATTAAAAGCTACTCTGCTATAACAGCAGACTCAGGAAGACAGGGACTCCTCT
The DNA here is from genome assembly GCA_024500445.1 of Entomyzon cyanotis. Classification (NCBI taxonomy): domain Eukaryota; kingdom Metazoa; phylum Chordata; class Aves; order Passeriformes; family Meliphagidae; genus Entomyzon; species Entomyzon cyanotis. The sequence goes on from JAKEPQ010000852.1 coordinate 3,332,435, forward strand.
GCCAAAAGGATCCTGCAATGGAAATCTGGGATGTGCGCTATCCCTCTCCAGGAGGAAGGGTACAGGAAGAGATTTTGGGTTTTTTAGGGGGAAGCAGGAAGGAAACTGCAACCTCATTAGGGCCACATTCCAGCAAGGAAAACCACACGGGTGGAACTCCGAGTTCTCTGGGAGAGCGAGACCCCTGGGGTTGGGTCTGAGAAGAGAACAAAGCCCAGATAATTCAGGGAAGTTTGGCAAATCCAGCCTGGCTGTGCACCCACCGTTGATGATCCGGGCCACCCTCCAGAGGCGCAGGAGGATCAGGAGCCCCACGGCCTCAAACTCGTGCTCCCGGAAGATGAGGACGATGTCGAGGACGAAGGACACGACGACAACAATCCCATCCAGCACCTCGAACTTGTGGTGGAAGAACTCCCAGCGGTAGGCATAGATTTTAAACCCCACCTCAACCAGGAACATGGTTAAAATGGACAGGGAGAGGTAGTGGAAAACCTGAGAAAAGAGCACAAGTTTAAGGCAGGAAGCCCTGCTGTGTGCTGGAAAGCCTCTGCTGCTTAAGGGCACCTCTGGTTTGGCTCTAAAGGAGAAGGGCTGAGGACTTTTCTTCTGCAATCAATGGCTCAGCAAGGCCAGAGGTCCAGGTCCTACCTTGCCCAGCCCATCCATGGGGCTTTGAGCCACCAAAGGGAGGGAGCTGCTGTTCATATTGACATTTCCCCACATTTTACCTTTGGGGTTATATTATATCTGTCTGGATGGATGATTTTCAAATCCATAAGCAATTCCCCGAGAACCAGCAAGGCATCCAGGATCACCAAGCAGACAACCCCGACCTGTTGGAGGAGAAGAAATGACATGAATCCCCTCCCAGCATGGACAGAGGAGCAAGAGAAGCCAATGTAGCCCTTGAACTAAACACTGATTTGGCTGGTTGTGTTTTGTGGAGCTTTCCATTGCTCCCACACAGGACTCCCATTCCTGCCACCCTGGACGGTGGGTTATTCCTGCAAAGTCCCACCCACATGGAACCACCTGGCTCCACACCAGACCCCAACTGGCATGGGGGCTCAGGGAGCTGGAGCTGGGGGAGAGCACGTGCCAGAGCTGTGCTGATTGTGCACTGGGGTTTGTCTCCGCTCAGGAAACATCTGCACCCACAGCAGAGCAGCTCTGTTCTGATGGGACTGCTCAGCTCGGAGGCAGCAGCTGCTCTTGCAGCACCGTGGGGGCTCTGAGCTCAATGCTCTCCCGGAATGGCTCTGCTGCCCTTGGCCTGGGCTTGTTCTGCCTCACCTGAAACCTGTGGGAGCTGAAGAGCTTTTTCATCATGTCCTGGAAGGAGATGTGTCTCCTGGGGGGCTCCAGCTTGATCTCCGAGTCTGGCTGCTTCTCCCCAGCCTCGTCCTCCTCCTCCCATTTCTGATAGTCGTTGCTCCATTGCACTGGGTCATCACCCACCACGGTGAAGTGCTTCAGATACCTGGACATGGTTCTGGATCAAGCTGGCATCACCCTGCCACTGTCTGAGGGACAAGGGCAGAGTGTCACCTCCCCGTTTGGGGCTGATCAAGGATGCCAAATCTTGCTTGTTTCACCCACCGAGGGTGACAAGAGCGTGACATTCCGCCACAGCTGGCTGGGCCCTGCTGACGGGAAGTTGCTTCACGGTGGTACTGCTGGTTTTGCATCACCTCCCCCAGCACCACGCGCAGCCCCCGCTGCCCTCCCCGGTCCTGTTTGCACCCCGCCGTGCTGCTCTACAGCCAGGAACTTCCTCACAAGGTATTTCCAAACTTCTCCAAACAAAGCATTGATTACAGGGGCAAAAAGCCCCAGCTCTTATCTGGCACCTCGTGATGGAGGTGGAGGCAGCTGCCCTCGTGTTTCTCACACTGATCCATGGAGGCTGTTGGTCAAGCTGACCCCGGCATCCTCACCCTCCAGCCACACTGCCAAAACGAGGAACAGCCATAATTTCCCTCCATTAACATCAGTGACACACTGTTATTTCAGCCTTTGCAGGCAAATTAAGCAGGTGAAGTGCACATTTCAACCGGGCAGGTGGGTGACACTGTCCTCCCCATCTCCTCTCGTCCAGAGCTGACCTCACCCTCAGGCATCCCGCCTTCAGCCCGTTCCTGCGGGCACCCAGCGAGGGGCAGCTCCATCAAACCAAACTCCTCAGTAAGGCCACACTCCAGCAATGAAAACCATACGCGTGGAACTCCGAGTTCGCTGGAACAGCAAGTCCCGGGGCCTCCAGATGGGCTGCGCGGCTGCAGGAGAGCCTCTCGTGTTCCCATCGCAACCCCCCCAGCCTGCCTTCCTCTCTGGGCAGCCCGACGAGACTGTCTGACCCACAAACCCTCCGAGAACCGCTCCTGCTGACAGCACGTCCCTGTCCTTGCCCAGAGCCGCCCGGGCAGCTCAGCACAACCCTCCCTTGGCCCTCTTGTGCCACCGGGGTACTCCGCTCCCAGCTCCGGACACCTCGTCACCTGCCGGGAGGATGGAGCTGGTCCCACAGTGCTGTCACAGGAGCAGCACCTTCGTTCTCCACCACCGGGCGCCGAGCGGAGCCCGCGGGGAGCCGCCCCGAGCATCGAGCCCCAGCCCCGGGCATCGAGCCCCAGCTTCGGGCATCGAGCCCCGGCCCCGTGCGGATGGCCCCGGGGCTGCCGCGGGTCTGGAGCCGTCGGCCGATGGAGCATCCAGGGCCCCAGGGCTCTCCAGCCTCCCCCTTCCCCAGCACCGACCGGAGCGGCTGCGGCGACGCCCAGAGCGGGACGAAGCCCCGGGCCGCGGCGGGACCGCGAGGGGAAGGACGCGGCAGCCCCGGGAGGGTCCCGCTGTAACCTCCCCCGCCCGCAGCCACCGGGCCGAGCCCCGGGAGCTCCCGGCCTCCCCCCGGTCCCCGGTACCGTGCTCGTCCCGGCTGCACCCGCCGCCTCCCGCCGCCGCCGCGGGGCCTCCCCCAGCCCGGCCCCGCCTTCCCCGGCCAGGGGCGGCCCCGGCCCGGCCGCCTCCTCCCCACCGCGCCCCGAAAAACTCCAGCGGGTCCCCCCAGCCAGGCCCCCTTCCATCCCCGACGGCCCCGCTCCGACATTTCCCATTTCCCCAGCGTTTTTCCCCAGACTCCCCGCGGTTCGCCCCTCCGCGGGCGCTGCCGGAACAGGACACGCCGGATGAAGTTAAAAACTTTTTTTTTAAATTGTTTTTAAACTTCTTTTTCCCATCACCCGAAACAACGAGCAATGATCCAGGAGAGTCGTGATGTTAAATCGTGACTCTCTACCGAGCTCAGAGCACGGCTGGTGAGCACGGACACAGATTAGTCCCACGAAGTCTGGTGGAGATCCAGGGATCAACCAGGACTGTAAAACCCAGGAATCAGGCCTAGATTAATCTGCCTCCATTTATAGGCTTGTGTTTTGTCAGAGGCATCTCCATGTTTAGGGTTGCCCCCCATCTCTCAAACACAAGATGGTTTGGGAAGTTGTGAAAAAAACTCAGCTGTGAAAAGCACATGGGACTTACCTCCTGTGGCACCTCTGCTGAGGCAAAATGGAAATATTTCTGATTTTCTCCAAGGAATAAACATCTCTCCACTTTTGCACTTTTAACGCCCAAAGATGTTTCTTTTAAAGGGTTTCCTCCTTGTGAGTGCTTAAAGCTTTTCCTGCAATCTAAGTATTTTCTAGCATCTCATCCCAAAGCACACATCCCTGTTCTCCTTCGCAGGGTGATGGGGAATGAGCACAGGTGACACCCTGCTGGAGCTCCAAATCCCCCAGCCCTCAACCGTGACCCCAAACAGTGACTTACAGAGCTCAGCTGAGCACCCAGAGCAGGACAGCAAAGCACAGCCCTGGACCCACAGCAGGGAGGTTTAGCCTGAGGCTTTCCAGTTAATTTGGGCATCATGGTCTTGGCTGAGTCCAGTAAACAGCAATCAGGTAATGGTGGAAGATCTGCACCTGAGAACTCAGCAGACCCAGCCTATTTTGGGTAAGGGCTGTGGGGTTTAAGGAGAAAACCTCCACCATGAGGGATGTGTGTGCACAAAATCCCCGTGTTCCCCTGTGGAGGCCTGAGCTCTGCTGGGCACCAGGTGTTCAAATTCCAAAGAAAATGGATGTGTTGTTATTGAAGTCAGCCTGATTTAACTCTGAGCTGAACACAACAGCCCTGACACATCCCAAAGCAAACCAGGAACAGGCAAAAATGACCTTTGTGGAAAAACAGCCTTTCCACAGCTGGATGGCAAGGACAGGCTTCACCTTGGAGAAACCAGAGAAACACCCCAGTGCCTCAGGGACATTTGAGAGTGCCTCAGATCTTACTACTCTTCCCAGGGCACACGACAAGGATTGAAAACTTGGGCTTATCACATTTTCCTGCTACCTGTTGGGGAGACTTCTGGCAGAGCTCAGTGCCCCTCCCTACTCCAATCCACCCTTTGCAGCATCCACAGAGCTCTGGGCCAGCAGGAATGGGTTGTGGGGACACAGGCCTTGGGAGGCTCACAGCTGCTCTGGACATTCCATGTGTCAACCAGATATTCCTACAAGTATCATTATGGAAAAACAACCAGCAATCTGCATCTACTCCTCCTTCTCTTCCTCCACTGATCAAAACAACCCAACCCCAACAAATGGTCATAAAACGTGCCTGAGCTTTTGATCACAACCCGCAGCACGACCAGCAGCCCCTTCCCCTTCCCCATGGTGGGACAGGACCCATCCACCTCCACCCTGGGGAGCCTGAGGAATGACCCAGCCCTGGAGAATGCAGCCAGGCAGAGAACACAGCCCAGAATAGCCACCTGTGTCACCGAAACTGCATTTGGGGAGAGAAAAAACAAGCCACAGAGGACAAAGGTGTGACACAGCCAGAGGGGTGACCGTGTCCCTTTGGAGAGCAGGCACATCCCAACTGGTTCCATGTGTGTTGTCACTCACCACAGCAATAACAGAAGTGCAGGTTGTTGGACAAGGAGGGAGAAAAATTATAGAGCTATAAAGGAAACCACAAGTGTGATTCAAAGGGTGAAAGTAAGTTCTTGAGAGAGCAACAGGTAGTCTGTGACATCTGATCTGGCAAGCTCAGCATAGGTAGTAAGAGGCTTTTGATTAAATCAACTGTAGAGGGAAGAGGAAAACATCTTCAGAGGAGGAAAGTGGCTCTGATTCAGAGAAATACATTGAAAAAATAAAATCAGTGGCTGCGGACTGCCCAGAAAATGCATTTGTGGCAAGCAAGTCCCACTCATTGCAGAAGTAGAGGGGAATTCAGTGGGACACCAGGCCAGAGCTGGGCATTCCAGTGACAAACTTGTTCCCAAGCAGATGCACAGAGCTGGCATGTGGTAGGAACCAACCACCTCCTCTGAGTGCTGAACACCCCACAGCATCTTCCAACAGCAGTGAAGGACTCCAGGCTGTTCCTGTAGCAGCCAAGTGCCCAGAGCTGGCACACACCTCACCCTCCCCACTGACACAGCCCTGGGAGCCAACGCACACTGAGCCTCCTGCCCCAACAGGCAGCAGTGATAAGATTTAGTCAGGTTCCCCATTTCACCAGAAATTTAGTTCTCTAATTGAAAACCAGAGGAAATAGGTCTGGTCTCAGCTCCAACCCTCTCAGAGCAGCCTTGCACTCAAGGCTTAGAACAATGAACAGGAGCTGAGCTGAGCATGTCCTCACATGCCTGTGTGCTGCTGCCACTGCCCCGAGCAGGGCTGTGGCAAACACCCACTCAGGACCAGTGGCCCCACATGCAGTGCTGCAAGAGCTGCACCCCTCAGCTGGGAAGGGGTGAGGCTCCAGACCCAGAGCTAAACCAACATTCCTGTTTAAAATCGCCTCTTGCAGCTCAGACAAATCCAAACCAAGAATCCGTAGGTTTCCAGAACAATTTATTTCTCTACGTCAGGCCCTTGGAGAGCAGTAGTGTATATGTTGTGATAAACTGACACTGAGAAGATTTAACAATTTCTTCATTTAATAAGTGATTTTCACTACATGGTATTGTACACTGTCATCTGTTCAAAAAAGATCAACAGTTTTTAAAAAACAAGATCCTGTGAGAGATTTATATAAACCGGTGATCAACGCCTCTGGTTGGCTTATCAAGCGAGTTTCTAGGTTTCTTTGTAGAACAAAGTCTTTACGCTGAAATGCACAAACCCCTTCCAGCAGATCCAGAGCCATTTCCGTCACTCCCAGAGCCATTAGTGTCACTGCCCCGGGACTGCTGTCTCAGCACTGTGATCTGCTCGACTGAACACACGGAAACGGTACAAAAATGTGTTCACTTTGAGCATGGACAAGCCTTTCTATTTGCTATTTCCAGCCAGGACTTCCTTTTCTCTCCAAGAGGAAGGCGTGGATGGGAAGCCCGGCCAACTCAGCAGGGGGGTTGTGTACAAACGGGTTTCTAAGCAAACTTTGGCTTCAGGAAAGAGACACAAACACTTAAAATAATGGCTTTAATTGTAATTGAAGTATACGGAGAGGGACGTGTGTCTGAATTAAATATACATCCTACCAGTGGTGCTGGCAAGGTTGAAGGTTATTCCTAATGTCGACAGCAATAAAACTAACGTGTACATGACAAGACATTAAAAGAAAAGAAATCCCTTTAAAACAAAGTTGAACGTAAAAAAAGTTCACAGTGGTTTGTATAAACAGTATGTAATCGCTGACAGGAACAATCTCTACTCTCACAGCACACGAGTGCCCTCTTTAGATCCTAAAGAACAAGATTTACACTACTCATGGTACAAGTCCCGCCAGCCCCTCGATTACCCGGCTGGCGGGGAGATGCTGTGGAGTGTGCAGCTGGAACACCGACAAAGGGGGACTTTCAAACTCTTTTCCTGGGAGGGAGGAGAGTCTTTCATTCGCTGTTACAACCAGCAAATGCAATTCATCAAATGGAAAGGAAAACCACAAACACATTATCTATTTGAGCAAGCTGAACAGCACACATGACAGGTTTAAAAATGGAGGTTATAGACTATGATACAAGTCCCAACAAGGCAGTGCCAAAGTGACTATTTCTTGGCTTGTTTTGTGATCATACCCCTGGGAGGTGTTACAGGTCTGCTGGAATTGGGCTTCTTCTTCTCTGCAGGTTTCAAAATCTGGAAAGACAGAGAGGTAATTTAGCAAAAAGTTTTAGCAGTCTTCCAGTTAAACAGTAATTCACTGGTAAAGTCTAACTGTGCCAGGAAATCTATGTATTTCCTGCTCCTAGCTAAGGCCAGGGCTTGGGATCAGCTGCTCCATAGGTCACAGCAGTGAGAGCAGCTGACAGCCAACAGCTTTGCCTGGGTGATTTAATTCCAGGAAAAAACAGTTCCCCTGCTCACAGCAGCACAGGCTTATCACATTTTTGAAGATGTGAGTGCAAACACTGCCCTGTCTACACGTGACAGCTGTAAAGATGTGTTGGAAATAAGTATTGTTGTTGTTTAACAGTAAAGCATTGGCTCAAAACAACACAAATTTAATGTGTGATCTCATTAAATAGGAGGGAAGATCTTCAGATACTCTACCTGGAAAGAGCACATTAGTGTTTCATCCACGCTCATCATGGCACCCGCGTTATCAAATTCTCCACAGTAATTTGGGGCAGAGAAGAGAGTTACCAATTGTCTTTTTGCAAAAAACTCATATCCATCTTCAACAACCTTTAAGGACAAAAGCAGAAGTGTTAGTCTGGGCAGCTTCGTCCTGACAAGGTGCAAAGCAACTTCACCAGAAGCAATAGCTGAAAAATTGGCTATGTTTAAGGAGCATGAATTCCAAGCTTTTACACCAAAACAGGAGCATCACAAGAACCAGTTCAGCAACAGAGTCCATCAGCATTGAGAAAACCCTCATTCAAGAGTTAGAGTTTATATGAAAATGTTCATTACAAGGGCTGTTTAACACTGGGACAACATTTAGGGAATACACACATACACAGATATTTACAACTTGGCTGGACAAGTCCTTCAGCACCTTGGGCTGATATGGGTTTATCCTGGGCTGGGCTTGATCAGGTGACCACCTCAGGTCCCTCAAACCTAAATTATTCTGTGGTTTAATGAACAAAATTAAAATACCTGATGAGCTCTACATATGAGATCCAAATCATGTTTATGGAGAAACTTAGCAACCACTTCAGCACCAAAAGTGAAGGACACTCCTCTGTCATTTTCACCCCAGCCCAAGACATCCTTGTCAGGGTCAGACCACAGCAGATCACACAGGAGACCTTGGTCTGGTACATCTGTGGGGCGCATGATTCGTCTGATCTGTTCCATTGACTGAAGGTCTGGTGACAAACCTGTTCACAGGGAAGACACAGGCAGGCCACAGCTTAGTCCAGCTTTGCTCTGCAGGAATGACATATTCATCCAGGACAAAAATAACTTGTGTTTAAAGTGATTCACCACTGCCATTTTACGTAGCTCAATGGCGACATTCACTGACGTTTTTTAATCCAGCATTTGTTATAAAGCATTTGTAACAGAAGTCTCTTTCTAGGAGATTTACTGGAAGCAAGATAAAGGAAGGCCATTTCCACAGTTTACAGGATTACAATAATCTCACTAATATTTTCCAAGTGTCTGATAAAAGAGCTGTTAAACAAAAGAGGCATCAACACCAGAAATCACAGGGAATGTTCACTGTGATGACCAGGCCCAGTAAGATGAAATACAGTATCAACCCAATCTCATATCATTTTCCACTGATGTGAGTCCCTGGGCATCTACAAAGACTCGCAAGAGATAAAACATTTAAGGTGCAATCTATATTTTATTACCTGAAAAAGCTGCATCATGTGGCATACACCAATTTCTACAAATGAAACCCATCAGGTCATATAGGGCTTGAAGCAACCTGACCTAGTGGCAGACATCCCTGCCCGTGGTGGGGGGAATTCCACTGAATGATCAGCAAGGGTGCCTTCCAACCCAAACCACTCTGATTTCTATGAAAACAGATGTTTTCAGGACAGACATCAAACTCCTAGTCATCTAAGTCTAAAAAACCCTACAAGGACTCTCTACTCCAAAGGTGAGGCTATTAAAGGTGCCTTTTGGTGGAAAAGGAAGAGCAGATCATCGTGTCTGAACTGGCTCTGTGATTCACAAAACTGACACTCATCAAGCCCAACCCTTCCTCATCCATGAGCCAAGGCAATGCAAAATCCCTAAGTTCTGAAGCCTCAGCAATGTAAACATGAAACTGCCATGACTGAGTATTCCAGTTCCTCAAACATCACCTAAGGAACTGCTACTCACCTCCGTGACAGCAGAATATTTTCTCATCCACAATAGCTGCAATTGGTAAACAGTTAAAACAATCTGTGAAGGTTTTCCACAGCTTAATATTGTATCTTCTCTTACCTAGAAGAGATTGGGGAGAAAAACAGTCAATGTGCTTTTCTAGCACAACCACAACCAACCTAACACGGATGCTCTAAGTTTACTGAGACTTGCAAAAAGTCAGCATTAGAGCCTATATATAATTTCTCTCTTCTGATACCCACTGACTTATCTAATTGTTTATAGACAGTGGCAAAGGTCTCTCAGTGTGGCACAGCTCCAAGGACACCACAAGTCTGTTCAACAGAATGGCATTCCACTCTTGGCAGCCAGGCTCTCCAGTCCTAACTTTGCTTCGGAAAATTATCCCTTGGAGAATTTGATCTGTTTCAGAAAATCTTGCCATTTGACATTTCTTTCAGTGGAAGACAGCAATTCTTGAAAAGCAGATTTTCTTTAAAATTCTGCTTTACCACATAAACTCACTTCAAGCAAATAAACAGGACTGAAAAATGAAAGAGGACTGAAAAATGAAACTGCTAGTTTCATGAATTTCAAAGGGACTCTCCCAGACATGAACCCTGAACATATTTGTGCTATATGACTAAGCCTGTGATTAATCTCTGAGGAGACAACTCTGAAATACCACACATCTTTGTTTCCTCACAGGAGGAGAACATGACATGGAGTGCACATCTTGTTATCTACAAGCCAAGTATGTCCCACCACACAAGTTCTGACATGCTTCAGTGCACAATTAATTTAACAGTATCATCTCTACATTATCTGGATTAAATCACATCCTTTGAAGCCGGAACATTGGCTTCTACCTCACAGCAAAATTCCTTGTTGTGTTTGGGTAAGGTCTACGTAAAGCCCTCATCACACAGTCTGTACATATCATCATCCCTCAGATGAATGAAATAGAGGTGAACTTCTGTAAAGCACATCAAATTAAATTCTCCCATCTCTCATTAGAGGCTCTTATCTTATGAATTTTACCGGGGAGAATTGTTAGTTAACACAGCAGCCAACAAATACAATTACCCACTTGGTTGCTGCTTTGTACTGTGAGGATGAGACTCCAACAGGACCAGGGGAAGGACAGAGTCCCCTTTCTAAGGAGCACAGAGGGCATTTCAAGTTAGGAAGGTACCATCTAACACCGCTACCCTGCTGTCCCCAGACAGAGGCACACATGCCTGTTACTCACATTCATCGTAAAACCCATAAATTCTATTGATGCTGGCACATTCGTGGTTCCCTCGGAGGAGAAAAAAATTCTCTGGGTATTTAATTTTGTAGGCCAATAGAAGACAGATTGTTTCTAAAGACTGTTTTCCTCTGTCAACATAATCGCCAAGGAACAGGTAGTTGCTTTCTGGTGGAAAACCTCCATATTCAAAGAGTCGGAGCAAGTCATAGTATTGTCCATGGATGTCACCTGCAATGAGATTTAGACATGACACTTAAGTGTACCTTTGCTACAATCTTTGATTCTAGAGAAAGAACAAATCAAAGATGCTTCAGAAAGAAAAAAGCTTGCAGATAGATAATGCTCATAACATACTTAAAATGACAGTTAATGTATACAAAATTATCACATTTTGATATCTATGCAATGGTTAAACTGCATGAAGTTGCGTGTAGCTACTTTAAAATATTTGTGTGTGTAAAACAAAGTTACGATTCCAAGAAACCAACTGTGTTTTCAGGAAACAATCAGTAATTCAAATTCTAGCAGTAAAACTCCATCAAAAATGGCACTGGTATTTCTGCCTTTGGTTTAAATCATGGGCTTGTTTCTGACAAGCAGAACACTAAATCGTGATTTTAGACTACCAGTATTATAAATATGGAATAAGCTACTTCAAACTGAAGTAAGTCCTCAGTGTTAGAGTAGGATAAAATATGGGAAATCACTGTTTGGCTTTGCATGGCAGCACAATAAATATGGGGGTTCCTCATTCTTTCCCCTTGTTCAGTCACAACTGGGACAAGCATTACTTATTTGATGACTTCTTTCCAAAACTTCACATGAATCTCTCCCCCAGCCTGGTAAAACTGGACCAGTTATTCTTTTGGGTTTGGATTATTTTGATAATAAATACAAATATTGGGGGTCCCAAATACAATTCCCATATGTTAACCCCTCTCCGCTACTCTACATATCCAGCAGGGTTTTATTTTGTCTTTTGCTACAATTATTTATTAGTGTCACTGTTAGTAAGTGAAAGTAGCATCTGGCACTTGCATTTACCTGACACCTCCCCCAGGACTGAACCAAAAATCACAGTACTCACCACAGATTTTCAGTGGAGCTTCAAGTTCTAGTAGAATAGGCTGACTGAGGAAGATTTCTCTGGATTTCAAGCACAGTCCTCTAATTTCATTCTCTTGGAGTTGGACATTTTTGCCTGGTTTTGATCCTCGCACTGTCAGAAGGAGTCAGAAGTCAGTTATCAAAACCAGCAACATCCCTGGTGTTATTTTAAGAGCCTGACTGAATGCCAGCATAGCACTGAATGAGAAGGTACCAGGGTACAATCGGTGTGCTGGTGTGAAACAGCACTGCCAGGGAAAGGGGGGTGTGTTCTGTTCCAGTCGTATGTTACTTTCATTTAACAGAATTCATGGCTCAACACTTCCCCCGTTAAAAATGTCACACTTTAAATAGCATCAGTTTAGTTCTATTTTGTTATAAAACCCATCTTGGACAATGTGACTATTTTTATGTTATTTTTTTAGTGAAGCAGTTATATGCTTGTTCTCTGGAAAGCTGTCTGAACTCGAAAGAAGGGCGTCTGCCATTCAGTCACCAACAAATGTTTCCCTAACCAGTGAATCACCTCGCCCAAGACAGCACCTAAACAAGAGCACAGCACCAATAAATCCTGTACTGCCCTGTGCTTCAATCCCCACCACTGCAATAATTCACAAGAGTTTGTTCCTTTAACATCCATTAAAGCTTTCCTTCATGCTCTGGATAAGGATATCAGCCTGGCCTGAACAAGTTTCACACCCCTGCTTCTGTTGCCCAGAAATACAAAGGACATTTCTACAGCAGCAGTGCTGTAACTATGGCCCAAATTGCATGCAGCAGCATTTATCAGGGTTAAGACTGGATAAAAAAAAATATTGTGACTATGCCATTCCTGGTGAAGCTTATATTTTTATTTGCTATAAAAAACAGTGACAACATGTAACACTGATAAGGCTGAAGAGAAAAAATAGAGTAGGAGCAACAGTCATCTTCTACAATGTAACCAACTGGTTCAGCTCCATCAAAGTGAAACCACCAAGAACTTGAGCCACAGATGCCTGGAAACACTCTGCCAACACCTCCAGAAACAAAATCCCTTCACTGCTAAGGCTGCCAGGTTAGGTGACTTACTGTGAGCAACTCCTGTGGCATTGAGACTGAAGGATCTATGCCCTTATCTAAAAAGGCCCAGTCTTGCAAAAAATGCAAGCAACAAGCCTGAATCCTTTCAAACACAAGAAGCTATGCAGTATTATCTTCCTAAAGTCTGAAATAACTTAGTAGCTAGCTAGCATTTCAGTGTAATTTCTTTGCTACTGTTTAACCTCAGAGTGTGAAATCTGAAAGCTCCAGATGACTCAAATCTCTGCCGTCACTGTGGGCCTTGCACTGTATGAAGCCAAGTGAGAACTGCAGTGGGAAAGGCTGGGGGTGCTCGAGGCAAGTTTCAGGAACAGTAAGAACAAAAAACAGTTGTGTTCCAATTTCTCACTAGCACAGAAGCTTCTGACTTTTATGCAGGCCTCTGATGAAGCACAGAAAACGCTGTTCAGTGAGCATGCAACTTTATCTAGACCGTGAATAAAATGATGACTGTGTAATAGCCATGAAATCCTGTGTCATGGGAGGTAATCTCTACCAGCACTTGCAGCGTTACTGCCACAACAGTCCTTCCCAGAGACCCCAGGCATGGTGGCACCGCCTGCCCCACAGAACCACTGACAGTACCCTAAACCTTTCCTCAAGCTTCAAAATTAAACCTGAGTTCAAATTACAATGTATACTGACAGTGACATTATTGTAGGTCAAAAGTCATGGCTTTAATATTCTCTTTCAAGCACTACCTGCTCCTTTATTCCTCACTGCCCACGTGTTATCACTCACCACTGACATTACATGCCAACACTGGAATTACCACTGCACTTCATGTCTGTCATTAAAATCTCAGAAGTAATGAAGCATATAAATGAAAGTTAAATCTTTGTCACAGCAGTTTATCATGCATGAGGCTTTTCATCCACAGAGCAATTTTTTCATCCATACAGTAATTTTCCAAAGACTCTTGAGCAACAAGCCTCAAAATGCCAAATATCCAGAAGCAATAAAGAAGAGAAATTTTTAGAATTAAGTGATATACTGGCTGAATTGTAAATATAAAACTGATATTCCCTTAATCCTAAATTTTACAATTCACCTGTGTTTTTAAGATAATACAAAATACTTGTATTTAGTTTTCTGTGAAGCCAAAAATCTAACTTGGTGGGATTTGGTCTTCTTAGAAATTGCTAAAACCAAACCCTGTACTTCACATCCATAAATTAAAAAGTACAAAATATTATAGAAACTGTGCAATGCACTGAGTCATTAAAGCTCATGAATAAAGCATTTGCATTCATTTTTGCTCAAGATTAAATGAAGATCTGAAAACTGTTTCAGACACAGGTTTTCTAGGTTTTTGCAATAAATTTTTCTTGAACTGGTACACAGTTTTAGTCACCTGCTTGTAGAAAACCTTGACAAGGTTAAATGATGCTTTGCTGCACTTCCCAAACTCACTAAAACAGATGCCACAGATGAATACACAGAAAATTTGGTTCAGCTCTGCCTGCCAGTGACATTTTCACCACTTTGTCCAACATGCAGCCAGCACAGAAGAGACAAGTGTGTTCAATTTCTTCTAACATTAATCTATATATCCTGAAAAGCCGGGAAAACAAAAGAGGTTTTGGCTTCAGAAGAATCAAAAATGCAGAAGTGCATCTTGGTTTGAGGAATCTGTATTTTTAATGAAAGGATTTTCTCATCCACAATGAAAGAGCTGGCACAGAAATGCAGAATGTTCAGTCTTAATGACTTCTTAAAAGGTTTCTCTGAGTCTTCAAGTTACTTAGTCCTTCTAAGAAAGGCAAAAAGAATACACTATGAAAAATATGTTGTGTTTACAGTTTGTTTCTCTGCTTTGCACCAAAACAAGGCAGCTTGTAGAGATCAGAGAGTATGATACTAATTGACAGCTTGGTCATAAAGTCAAAAGAGCAGCTCAATAGTACAGTACAGCTACATTTGCCCTTTCAATGCATAAAATATAACCTCTCAGAAATGACAGTCCAGAACTGACAGTGGAACAAGCTAGAGATTAATCATCTGGGGGAGAAAGTCAGCCCATTTCAAGTGGTATTTTATTTGTGTCTGAACATATTGCTGCAGTGACATCAAAATATCCCCACCATCTTTAGGCAGAGATGCTCCTGTTCTTAGAAATAATTTCTCTAGGGCCTGAATTTCAATGTCCAGTCTGGGCAGTCTTCTAACAAGTAAAATCTTTTCTACTGCACAAATATGAAACACTGTGAAAAAATAAGCTCTCCATTAGATGGAAACCACTAAAGAAAAAAATCCATCCCTGGAGCCTGGATGATCTCTGCAGAGATACTGCTTGAACACAGGGCCCACCATTAAAATTAACGCTGATTTCCAAGACAGGGAGAAAAACTGATGGAAACAATAGATACCAACTCTAAAATGAGCGAATTATAATCAGTGCAGTATGACAGGTGCCCAGCAGAGGGGGAAAGGAAGGAAAAGGAAGAAGAGCAAGCACTTGAGACACCCCTGTCATTTCGGAGAGAGCAAACAGAGTACAAAGTGTAGCTGCAGCTGCCAGGACTTAGAACACTGCCTGACATTGAGAACTATTCTACATTTCCTTGGGAGGGATAAATGGGTCAAGAGCTGTGGGATCTAGAACGTACAAGAGTGAAGACCATATGCATACAGAGTACAACAGACTCCCACATCACATCCCACCCCTAGCATTTACCAATACTCGCTTTGCTGCCACACAGTCCTTTACGTCATTCAAGGTTAATATGAAAGGGACAGACACTTAGAGAAGTATTCGAAAATAGCAGGAAGTTCAAAAATGCCAGAAATTTCAGTGATCCAAACATCTAATTTCCATTCGGTATTGCATTAAAAGAAGCAGCTGAAATACTGTCAACTGAAGTGTGAGAATCAAGTTCTCCTACAGAAAATGTTTTAAGGAAAATAGTCTGTCTACAGGTCAGTTCATTTTTTTGGCTTATTAAACAAGTCTCTCAGTTTCACCATATTTTACATTAAGAAGTCTGCAATCATAGTGACATTTCCAAAAATACTGCAGGTTGGTTTTAATCTAGCTTTTAGCAGTTCCCGATGACAGTTTCACAGTCAGTTTTGCACCACAGGCACAAAGGGAATAAATAACTTGAAAGTGGTTGATGTAAAAAAGGTTTTACTTTACTGCAGGCACCACCAGCTTTGATCAGATTGCTTCAAATTCAAAACTGAAATGGAAAATCATCTCCTCAGTGCACAAGCCTCTAAAAAGTTATAGTCTGCTTTCTAGTATGTCAAAAGTTCACAGCTGCATTATCAAACAGAAGATTTTGCATGACTGCAAGGTTTTCATCTTTTAAGGTATTTCCACACTGCAGACAGGTGAGAAGCAACAGATACTCACATTGATCACAAACACAGCTGACAAATTCCTACACTTTACTGACTGGGCAACAGGCACAGAATTTAACAGACTTATTTGGATCCATGGCATTGATAAGAATCTAATGCTTGTTTTTGGAATGAAAAGAGTTTCTATTTACCACTCTTAGAAACTGCTGCACCACAGCAGGAAACAATTAACATTGAGCTACACAAACTAGGGAAAATGATATGGTCTGAGGTCAAAAAGTGCTGCTTGTCCGTGAGAAACTTCATCACAGCATCCCAACTCATCCAGGAGTAAATGTGGCCACATTTCAGATTAACATCTCCAATGTTAGCCCAGTATATGAAGCTAAAGAGCAAGCAATCCTGTAGACCCAATTAATGCTGTATTTAGCAGAAAGGTGAAAAAAAAAATCAGAGGACTGCATTTGTACAAAATCATCTTCTCTGTGGTTAGCGAAATCTTATCCATGCTCTTTAGCTCAACTATTTTTAATAAGCAGATGATAATCTTTCCCCATTTAATGCAAATTAAGAGAGAATATCTCCTTGACATCTCTACAACAGGCTTTACCGGGAATAGAAATCTGTGGGTGTATAAACAGAAATGTTTAAGAATTTAAGAGTCTTTTTGCTGATTTTAGTGCACTAGCCAGGATTTCAGCTTTCAGAATGGCTACCACCATCGTAGCCTCGCATGGCTTTATCCAAAGTAGCCTCCATTCATTAGTTAGTTTTCCCTTAACAGTGCCTACAGAGGATGCAGTCCGGGAAAGATTTGCAGAAACACATTTCAACTTGGGTCACTCATGTATGTTGAAACTGTGTTATTTTACCCATTATTTATTGTTACCATGGTAAGACAAATACACTTCAATGCTGTTTTCTAAATATGTGACTGTGAGCTCCAAACCAGACCCTACTTATCTGGAAAAGCTGCCAGCAGCCGAGATGAAGGAAATGGATAAGGGGCTCAAGTTATAGGAACACCATCTGACATGACACAGAAAGGAAGCCACGCTCCCACTCAGGGAGTCTCAGGATTTGTCACTCATTCTTTACTGAGGCAAGCAGGAATTCTGCCATTTCCTGGAACCCTTTCCAAGACCATACAGGTGCCACTGATTTTCTATATTACAGTGAGTTTTTTAGCATCTTCTTGTCTTTGGACTTAGCACACACTCACAGCCACAGTTGCTACCTACAGTACCCCAGCTAGAAGAGGCATCATTTGCTCTCATGTTTGACCTTTCTTATTTCTCAGGAAGGTGAATTAGTTCCAGCAATATTTGAGCCTTTAGCCACTATTAAGGACACTTAAAAACATTTCAACACTCAGTGCAGGATATTGTTATTACACTTTAGAAGTTTTATTCTTGTGGGTATTACAGTTACCAAAAGTCACAAAGTCAGACAACCTGTACTCAGGAATTTGCTCCTAGCAGGACACAACCCTCATTAGTAACAAAGGGAGCAAACAGAAATTCACTTACAGCAAAAACATCAGTATTTTCAACGTTTTCCCTGAATGGCTTTCCAAGGTTGAGAACAATGTTACTGAAAAATGTTTTTTGTGACATTTCAATGCCAAATGGTTCTGTACTATAAACATTTGGAGCAAGAAAGACTCTTCAAATATTTACCTTAGAATGAGAATCTGAAGTATATATACTTCCAGGCCTTTTAAAGAACAGGCTAATATTTTCACCTAAATAGCCTAATGTGGGTGTGAGAACGTCACTGTTTGGGGGAAAAGTAAGAATAATGCCAGTTGAGCAGAGGAGTCAGGATAGAAAGCAACTAAAATCCCTCACAAATACATTATTAATACCCTGTATTAAGGACAAAAGCAAGAATAATTTATTATTCACCCTTCACTTTACCTCAACCATTAGATTTGACTCACTGCCTCTTCCAACAGTGCGATGCTAAGGCATATGATAAAACAAATACCTGCCTAACTGTATTTGCTCACTGATCTCCAGTATTTCATCAGGATCTCCTTAGTGCTTGGGTTTGTCACCTTTAATAAGCTCCCTGCTCATACTCTTCACATTTTAGTAGCAAAGTCACCTGAAGTTAACAGCTATAAAAATGTGTAAGTATTTAAAAAGAGCTATAATGAAATACCAAATTGCTCTAAAATTACAGTTTGCACAAGGATTTGGGAAACTCCGTTTGCGAGCTGATTATTAAACCAGATTTTGCAGTGCTTTCATGCCTGAGTATGATTTTAATCTGTGTGCAGCCTTGTCTGAAGGGGTATCCCTTGACACAGAGCTCACAGGCACACCACACTTTGTGTAATAACATTATGCACTTGTTCTACCAAAACTGCACTGAAAAACAGTAATTTGTTTGATCTAAATCTAAAATGCATTGTGTGCTAAAATGCACCTATGTTTTAGGAAAAAAAAACAAGTACAAAAATGACACAAAGGTCAGTTGTTACACTGCCTGGTAAAGATGTTTAGAACAGACATTTAATAATCAACAAATAAAGCAATAGCATATGTTACTAAATCCAGTAATTGTTTTAAATATTGAAAGACAATCATTGCCTCAAGGAATCCAAAATCCCAGCTGCAATATTAATAAAGAAAAAAAAATTAATTTCAGTTCTGGCAGCTGATGCAACCTCAGGTAACGTCTGTAATTGCATGAAGCACCTCTTAAAAGATGTCAGTAAACCTGATTTATGAACTCTTATCTGCTGCAAGCATCTAACGCTGATCTAAACTGAGTAAGAGCAGAACATATTGACATAGTACATCTTACTACTTTTTGAAACTTTAAACAGAGAAATCACTCGCATTTCTTTCTAGGAAAGGTCTAACTCATGCTTTTAAAAATGAAGAATTTACACTTTGAAAATACTGTATTAGTTACACTAGGGGAAATCGGTAAGAACTGTAACTAATACCTGCAGTTAAACTGAGCATGTATTAATATGTCACCAAACATATGACATACAAGACCTGACATTTACAAGTCGTACTACTGGATTTTCAGGAAAATCCTGGTCTAACTTTATGAAGGGAAGTCTTTAAATAATTGAAACCAGGGCGGTTTAAATTGGTTACAGGCAAAACCCAAAACGGCTCAGAGGAAAAACCCCATTTACTTTTACTTATGCAATAATCCCATAATTCATCTATAGGATTTTTAAACTACAATTGATTTCTACAGCAGAATTTCTGTTCCTCTGCCTGACCTTTTGCTATCCAAGCATTACACAAGCAAAATCTTGTAAGAAGGAAAGTGTGTAAGAAAAGACATTTCTTCATCATTTTTCTCAGCAAGATCTCAGCTGACTTTGTGCCAAATGGAAAAAAGTTAAATCCCTGATCAAGCTTTTCAAGAGTAAGTCCAGATGAGATGCCTGCCCTGACACATGTGAAATGAGGCTGGATCAGGATAGCTTCCTTCTCTGCATAATTGTGATTTTCCTTGATGCCTGGAAGAGATATTGTCACTGGCAACTTTTCAGCCTTTTGCCCTAAAATCAGTCAATCCCAGTCCAGCGCTGATCCCTGCAAGCGAAGGGATGATGCTGGAGACACTCCCTGCAACTTCCAGGTTTTCCTCTCATTTACAAACTCCCAGGCAACTCTTTTCACCCCAAAGCATCAGCAATACCAGACAATAAGTCCTTTTTCAGACTGTCTGAAACACCAAAACCCAAGCCTCTATTCACACCTAAAAACCCACCATATGTCACGAATTAAGAGCCAAAATCCTGTGGCAGCTTTATTGCAAGCAGCTAATCAAAGCTAAACCCAGGACACACTGAAACCCATGCCAGTCTCCTCCCGACTTGCAGAAAAGCTGCCTCAACACTCTTTTAAAACACGCTGAGTCCTATTTCCAGAGCCCCACAGCTACCCAGCCATGCACTGATCCCATGTGCATGTGTGAAAGGCAAGAGAACACCCCAGGCTTTTTAAAATACCTTCCTACCAAAATACTACCAAATTAAGCATCTAAAACACTCCTAGATTAAGCATGCCCTCAGAGCTGCAGGGCAGGAGAAGGGGGCAGCCGGTATTGCAGCGGGGGATCAAAAGGCAGGAACGCCTGGGGAGCACACGGGCTGAGGGGAAAGTTGGGGCTGTGCGGCCGAGCCAGGCGGGGAGGCGGCGGCGGCGACCCCGGGCAGACAAAGCGCCTCTCGCCCCTCCATTTTGGTGCCCCTCAGACCCCGCTAAGCGGGCGGGCGGTGCATCGGCCCGGCCGCCCCCCTCCCCAACCGCGCCGTCCCCGACCCTCACCCTCCAGCAGCCGTTGGATGATGCTGTCGATGTTGAGCTTGTCTATATCCGCCATCGCCTCTCAGCGGCCGGGCGGAGCCCTCCCCGCCGCTCTCTCGCGGCTCGGCCGGCCCGACTGCGCTCCTCGTTCTGTCTGTTTTTTGCCCTTTCCTGCTCTGCGCCTTCCCTCGCTCTCTCTGCCCCCCCCGCCCCCTCAGCTCCGAGCCAGCACTGAACAAAATGGCCGCCGTCCCCTCAGCGAGCTCGCCCGGCGCACGGATACTACGGGCGCGGCGCGGCTCGTCGGGAGCACTTTATAGGGCGGGCGGGAAGAGCAGGCGGGGTAACGCGACCCCGCGTGAGGGATCCTTCCGCTCGCGGCACGGGAAGTAGTGCGGCGGTGCCGCCTCCCGCTGTCGCGACAGTCGCGGCGCGGCGGAACCGGTGTTGGCAGTTACAGAATCCCAGAGTCCATTAGGCTGGGAAAGACCGCCGAGATCGTCGAGTCTAACCTATAACCGACCGCCACCGTGTCAGCTAGACCGTGGCACCGAGTGTGGCGTCCTGTCGTTCCTTGGGCACCTCCAGGGATGGAGGCTCCACCACCTCCCTGTGCAGCTCATCCCGATGTCCAACCACCCTTTCTGGGAAGAAAAGTCGGACCCATGGAGGGTTCCTGCAGGCTGGGATCTGCAGGGAACAGGAAGGAGCCACCATTGCCCTCACCTCATCCCCTCACTGCAGTCGCGGCCCCACACACCCACACGTGAGGGAGACAGTGGCTGCAGGTGGGATTTTGGGGCTGTTCACCCCATTTTAGGGTTGGAGGAGCACAGCCTTCATGTCCTTCACCTCACCCTGAGCCACTTCTGCCTCACAGTTTGAGGAAATGTGTCCAGAGCAGCCCCTCAGCTCTGCAGCCACCTTCAGACACATGGCTCTACACCTGCAAACGCTTCAAGAAAAACACACAGCACCTTCAGATCCTTATGGATGAAGGAATTAACCTTCTCATTCAAAAGCATCTTGCTACTTTATTTCACACTTCTATTATTTAATTCTAGCTGTAGCTACAAGCACTTAAATGAGGTTGTGCTCATCAACTGGACTGCATTAGCCCGGGCTGTGCAGGCCTTTCCCTCTGCTCAATCTGCATGTCTGGTTGAATATTGTTTAATTGCTTTATTTACTCCTACTTTAATTGGCAGGGCTGGCTGTGTCAAGCTCTTTCCTCCTCCCCTCCCTCCCCTGTGTGGATTGCTCCCACCGTCCTGCCGGCAGTTATACAATATTCATTACAGCTCATTGCCGTGGCAGGGCTGGAGCAGAGTTCGGATCCGTGCGGGAGATAAAGCAAAAGGACTTGCAGTCTCAGCACACCTCAGG
This sequence comes from Entomyzon cyanotis, assembly GCA_024500445.1. Taxonomy (NCBI): domain Eukaryota; kingdom Metazoa; phylum Chordata; class Aves; order Passeriformes; family Meliphagidae; genus Entomyzon; species Entomyzon cyanotis. The sequence goes on from JAKEPQ010000852.1 coordinate 3,354,145, forward strand.
CCTGCGGGAGGAAGGAGATAAGAGGATGCAGAGTGTACCTGAAACACAGGCTTTGGCCGCTTGCAAGAGCAGCCTCAACGCTCCGCTTGCCCGAGCGAACACTTACCGTATCGAGCACGCCCAAGCTGATATGCTAATCTTAGTCACGCTGGTGTAAACCCAAAGTAACCCCATGGAAAACAATAGAGTTACTTCAGATTTACTTCAACGTGACAGCCTTTGCAGATTTACATCTATTTTTGTGCTGCACCTTCTCGGGGAACGGCCCCCTCCGGCTCTTGCACCGAATGCTTTCTTTCTCTTTCAAATCCTTCCTAATTCTGCAGGGCGAGTTGTTCTCTTGGACTTAGCTGAATTATTTAACAAGGAAAATTGGTCCTGTGTTTCCAGAGGAACCTTCCTGGCCTTGTTTTCATTTCTGGAAATATCTTCATCTTATCTCACCCTTCAGCTGTTACCTCCTCTCCAGGGACAAGTCCTTTGGGGATCTGAGCACCTTTAGTGGGGTGTTGAGTCCTTTTCACTCCTGTTAATGCTCTGGGAAATGGGATGGAGGGAGAGAGCTCAGCAACCCAGGTGCAACCCAGGAGATGTGCTTGGGAATTCACTTGGAAACTGTACTTCTGGAAGGACAGATCCAGCCCTTCAAAAGAAGGTCATGGCAAAGAATCTATCTCACTTGCTGAACCATATCAGGCAAGGTCCAAAGCACTGTCAATTCTTGTTAAAAGAGGCGTAGCCAGGAGGAAAGAAGAGAAATGACAGATAAAGGTGAATCTGTCGAGGCCTCGTCATCACACTGATAACCAAAGCGCCTTGTTCCAGCTCCAAATCTCAACAGCAGCTGCCAAAGCTTGGTGTCCTGTTTGGAATGGGCTGGGATTTTTGCACAGGGTCTTTCTCATTCTCATAAAAAATAAGGACCCTTCCTTATCAGTAAACTCCCTGGAGAGCCAGAGGTATATTAAAATGCCACCACAAAATTATCTTCTTAATAAATTAGCTTTTCTCTGCAGGAAATTACCAGCCTCGCCCCACACCCTGATTAGAGAAGGGACCCAGCCAAGGTGTTAAACATATCGTGAAACTGTTTTGTTCTCTGGTGTTGCTCACAGCAGTGATTGATTTCTAGAGGGGAAACAGATTTATTTCCAGAGAGGGAACAATCAGGGAAATCCCTTTGTCCTTAAACTCTGCACATGGGATTGAAACATTCCATAATATTGAAGCTCATGCTTCATGTACCAGCATCTCCACCCCTTCTTTCAATTTGTCTACAATTTTTTTTCTACTCTGCTAAATACATGATGATGAACGGTTTGTTCAGCACAAATCGCTCACAGCTTTGAGACCTCTGTGTCTTTCCTCCTTTCCCCCCCTTGAAATTCCACAAATCAACACTTTGGTCTCATTCCTTGGAAGCCTCTGTGTAAAACATCTTTCCCCACTGATTTATCCTCACTCTCCCTTGCACATGTTGCTTTATTATTGTATTGTTGCTCATAATCTGGTTAAGTTTAAAAATATATATATTATATATATATAATACCCACCTACATATAGAAGAAAAATAAGGAGATTTCATTATTGTTCTGTGCATATATATAAGAATATATATGCACACACATATATATACCATGTGTACAATATAGCACATATTTACACTACATACATATGTGTATATATGTGCAGAAAATAATTAAATATTCCCTGTTTGTAGGTGGATCCTAAGAAGTGTGAGGCACCCACACTTTTAGATTACATATTTGCTAAGCCTATAAAATTCATTGTGTTTGTGTACATTTCAAACAAAGATCTGCACGGGCACTTCAAACCCTGCCAAAACAAGAATGGGTGACTTGTGGGTCAAGGTGTTATTTTTCCTAACTCGCTCCACAGCCAGGACTCCAATGTTTTCATAACTCCTACTGTTTGCACCCAGCTTGCCCGGTGTTACAATCAAGATAAAGCCTTCTGCACACCTCTTGCTTCTCACGCCTAAAATATTTTGCTAACCCCCAAATTTCAGCAGGGTTTTGAGGGCCGATGGCGCTGATTTGTCAGACAAAAGAGGAGCAGCTGGAACAAGCTGTGAGGCTGATCTGGAAATGGAAGGGTCTGTGTCCTGCTCCGAAGGGAGCTGATGACGCACAGGCAGGAGTTTTCTTAGTGTCATGTTTTATTTACAAAACATGCAGTGCCATGATCTCCCTCCAGCAACAAAACTTGCGGATCCTGCGCGTTCCTGTGCAGAAGCTGGCAAGGAACTTGGGGCTGGCGGCTGCTGCTGAGCCTCCAGCTTTGCCCTGGGGCTCTCCAAGGACTCAAACCTGGTACAGAAACTGAATGAAACCTCATTCCCAGCCAGCCAGCAGCAGGATTTCTGCTGGAGACTTCCTCACACTCTTCTCATGGGTGTATTCTGCACACCAGAGCCAGGCTTTGATTTCCACCAAGCTGATGGTTTTCCAGTCTCAGCTGGTCACTATCTGAATCCTCCCCACAACAGTAGCTGTCAAAACCGATGACAAGTCCATCTCAAGCTTGTTAAAGTCACATTTTTGATACCAAATGTAAAAAAAATTCAGCTCAGAAAATTTCAAGACTGGTGATTTTGACACAGGAGAAATATGATTTGGCATTCCTCCCTTCCTGGTAGTTTTTTTAAAAATTTATTAGAAGTTGATGTACTTCATGGATTTCTGATGAAAGGTATTTTCAAATGGAAAAATATTCTATTGGTGAGTTTTCGGAGGTTCACACTCGCAAAAATACTACCAATAAAATCTTTCTCATATAAAAATGTCATAAGTCACTTCTTTTCTAACATAGCAGCGACCACAATAGGATTTTTCCTGCTCCAGCTACTTGAATTAGGAAAACCCAGCACCCTCTTGGTGAATTTCTAATATGAATCCAAATTTCAAGGCTACACGAGACACAAGAGCCTTTTTGATGTGTCCTCTCCATGGCTCAGCATCCCGGGGCAAGCCTGGCTGTCATCTCCTCCACCGCTTGGAAAAATAGGAGAAACAGCTCCAAAGGAGGCTTTGTCCTACTTTAAGTGGAGAACAGCCGTGGCGGATCAGTTGACGCTGCTCTGGCACTGAGTGGAGCCCCGTCTTCCCCTCTTCCTCAGGAATCCCTTTGCTCTGCCAAAGGGAGTTGCATAACCGGCTAGAAAGCTCTTGTGGGCTTCCACAAGGCTCAGCTGAGCTGTTCTTCGAGGGGAAAGGGAAAAACATGGAAGCAGGCAGTGCTGTAGAGCCAGCAGAAGGATTTTTGCCCCTTTTCCAGCTGGTTTATGGTGGGGTGAGCAAAACTTGCTTTTCCCTTCGCAGTGTCAGCGACTCTCTGCGTGGCTCACCTGGATGTGGTGGCACAGAGGGATGTGAGTTTTCCCGTGGTGTGGAGCAGACCTTGCAAAACAAGGAGAGGCAAGGACTTGTCAAAGTGGGGCATTTTTGTGCAGCTGCAGCCTCACGTGGCTGGAGGGAAGCAGGTTGTGGGTGTTCCTCACTGCACTGGCCAGAGATGCACGTTTGCAGCCTGGGACGTGGCCCCTGATCTCAGCCCAGCTTCATGGCTGAGCTGCTTCTCTAATTAAAACCCATGAAAAAGCAGCATCAAGAGGGCTGTCAGGGGAGTGGGAGGGTGGAAATGGGATGAAGGTCTGGTGATTTGCTATTGGTCAAACAGCTGCTGTGCCTGTGCCAGTGGGAGACACATCACTGAACACGAGATGCAGGAGCAACAAAGAGACCTTCCACGCACCCCAGTGATCCCTAACTCATTCTTTCATGCCTTTTCCCACTGGAAATGCAGGTGAAATATGTGGTAAATCCCAGCACCAGCAGGTGCCTGAAGGCTGCTGCCTCAAAACCTTCCCAGGGACGGGTAACAAGTGTTCAGAGGGCAATGGCTTTGCTGATCCAGATTTTGTTTTCCCTTACGCTCCTGAAATTCCAGAACAATCCCATTGACAGCTCTTGGCCACCTGGGATTTCTGCTGATACGCCGCATTTGGAAATGTGGTCCATTGTGGAGGTAGCTGCCACGTATTCTTATTTATTTGTTTCTATTCTCACCTCCTCCTTGCTGCTCTCAGCTCGCGAGGCTGGCAGATTTTCAGGAGCTGGGCTGCTCTTACGTAACACTGCGCCAAAATTGGTACGAAAGGATTCGGAGGGATCTGTGGATGGAATCACCTTTGATCCCTGGATTCTCTTCTGGATTTTCCATGCATTTTGGGCACATCATTGTGAGCTGCTGGGGCATCTCTGCCCTGACATCGCTTGGAATCCATCCTCTGCCACTAGCGTCACTCAGGCCCTGTTGTCCAGGCCCTTCTGTGAGTGCTGCCTTTGTCACAGCTGCCTTTGTCACTGCTGTCTTGTGCCAGCAGATATGGTCCCAGGCCAGCTCTCCTGGGTACACAAGAGCAGCTTCTCTGAGGTCTCCAAGAGAGCGTGGCCAGAGTTCAATCCTGTGTAATTAACGGTGATTAGTCAATTGAGGGAATGCGTATGAAACGGATTACACTTGTCTAAAATCCCCAGCCGAAGTGGAGCTGAGCTGTGTTCTTGGCTCAAAAACCTGCACCTGCATCCAAAGGATGCCTGAAGCAACTTGAGGAACCCCTCATTCTCCTGGGATGGTCTTTCCTCCAGCCCATGGGCAGCTTCATCCAAGCAAACCCCTGGAATGCTGTGGAGAGGATATTGGGGTTTAGCCCAGCAGCAGAGAGGGAAAACTTGGGCTGGACCCAAGGGAAAGGTGGGCAAAGCTCCCCACAGCACCCACAGTACTTTGGGTGCTGCTGTGAGCTACTTTAAAGTAAACACAACCCTGGGAGCTGCAATCCCATCTCAGGGTTGCAGCAGAGACAGAGCCAAAGCCAGGAGCCAGTTTCCCTTGCCGCTTTCCAACCGGGAGCCTTTGCTGATGAATCATGAGTGTTTTGGTCTGGATGTGGTGATAAATCCAAGTGCTGTGAATGACAGAGTGCACAACGGTGGGTTTTAGCCAATAAATCAGCCTTTTACGTCAATTCTTCCACGCACACGTAGTTGTGAGGAGGCAGGTGAGGCAGGAGAATCGGGAACATTAATCTGGGGGAAAAGGGAGCCTTGGAAACTTGCTGCTTTTGTTCCAATCTCTGCTCTGCTGGAACTCCATTTCCCCGTTCTTTATCTCCATGTTTTACTTCACGTGATATTTTTTGCAGTTTACAAGTAGATTCCTTGTTTGCAGGAAGAATGCCCTGTGTGTTTGTGTGGTGGGGGAGATTCAGTCCAGGGCAAGACTGGGACTGGGTGAGATCTCAGCTTTGCATCGTCTCCAGGTCAGCCAGATGGACACAGATGGCTGACGTTAAATTTCTGTCACCGGGTGAATGGCTGTGGACACAGGTAGTCCATTCCTTCCACTTAAAAAGCAAAATAGAGATTAGAGGAAGTGTTCACCCCACAGCCAGAATAGCTTTGATGATTCCAGGATGCATTTAGGCTTTGATGTGTCATGACATCTTCTTACCAAATTCCCATCCAAGCAGGGCAGAGATACCTACCCCATGTGGGACTCCACATTCCTTATGGTGATCAGGCCTGAAGGTTGTGTGATGGTAACTCTCATGAAACGCTCTTCCCAACACAACCACTTCTTCCCAGGCAGTTCAGCCTGAATCACAGATCTCTGGAGGTGAAGGAGGAACATCTCCAGAGATGGAGAAACCCTGCTGGGGCTCAGAGAATCCCCTTGCACCTGCACACTTTGTTCTCTGCAGCCTCCATCGACGGTCAAAGCCTTGCAGACCTCCAGCTCTTGGGTTCCACTTTCACTCCTTTTCCAACACCTTTTGACCTCCATGCAGAGTTCCTGCTGTGAATTTACCTGTTCTAACAGGGGATGAGGAAGGGACCAGTGAAAGCTGCTCCTGGGTAACTCCATGCACCAATTCACACCACAAGCTCCCCAGCAGAGGGGCTTTGCCTCACCCCAGCTCCCACTCGGTGACTCCCCTCTGCCAAGCCATGCTCCCTTTGTCACTTCTCCCAACACAACCTCAAACAAGTGTTGGGTGGTTTTTTCTCAGTAGCATGTAGGTCACAGCAGAGCCTTAGGGACCTGACAGCTGACATTCATCCTTGGTTTTGAATCCGTGCGTCAGGCTTTCTGGAGGCGATAGAAGTGCAGTTGCTGGTGAGACCGACTGCCTTTTGTGTGGCTTCAATTAAATGTCTTTCTCGGCATGGGATAGTTGCCAGAGTTCTCTTTTCCTTCTTTTTTCTTTTTTTTTCTTTTTTCTTTTTTCTTTTTTTTTTTTTAAAGAAAGAAATGATTTTGTTTAGGGGTGTGTATATATATATATATATATATATAAAGTCCCACCTGGCTTTTTGGAAGGGTTTCAACTGGAATGTAACAGATCCCATATTCTTCTATAAAAAGGTGAGCTGTATTTTTCAGCTGAACTTTTCTCCCTTTTATAGCTGCGATTTGGCACACACCAGGCAGAAGCTGCGGCAAGGTCACTGCCCTTCCCCAGCTGAGGAAGGAAATCCATAACATGGGCCAGGGCCAGTGATATAGGGGCAACTGGTGATGAAAAACTTGGGGTGGACACCAGCTGTGAGCTGACCCCCAAAACCTGCTCATCATTGGGGTCTCTGCAGGACCTCTGGGGTGGCTTGAAGTCCCAGGCAAGGAACTCTTTTCTGTTCGGCTGAAGACACATTTTAATTTTTTTTTTTAAGAATACACTTATTTTGCAGTGTGCATTTTCAAGTCTCTTTCTTCGCAGCCCCAGCTAGTGGAGGAACCTTCCCGGTCTCATCCACACTCACTCCTTCCAGCAGCAGCAGGCGATGCCAGGAGTGCTCCGGGAGCTGCAGCACCTTGGCAGAGTAACATTTGCATGAGAAAGCAGGGAGCGGGGAGGAAATAAAATCTAAAGGTGAGGAGGTGTGAGTCACTTGGTGAAACTGCGGTACTGCTGCTGAATTCCCCGGGGCTTCAAACCAGGGCTTCAAGGAGAGATTGGGAATCCCAGGGATGCAAGCAGGCAGGATAAGGAGAACACGCTCGATACTCGATACTTGTGTGGTGGCAGCTCGTTCCTGTTTGGTGGTTTTTATTGTGCTCTGATGAATAAGGAAATTGTCGTGAATACCACTGATCCTGCTCTGGAAGTGCCTGTCAGGATGAGGGCTGTCCCCACCTCCCCTGGGCTGCAGCAGGAGCAAAAAGTGATGTTTTAAACCCTCTGCTCGCTGCTCCCAGGTTCTCCCAAGCACAGAGTTTAAACTCTGCGCCATCAACTGCTTGATTAATTAATGCTCTTCTGTTTCACTTGTTCGATGATGATGCTCAGAGATGTGACTGAAACTCCAGGGTGGGGACAGCCTTATGTACTGGAACAGGCTGGACGTGTATTTTTAGTAAAACTGTATTTTCAGCTCAGGATTTGAAGTTTCTGGTCATTTCTTCATCGCTCTCTGAGCCACACTCCAAGTCCTTTCTGCTGTTTATTGCAGATGCTGCGGGTTAAAATAATCTGGGAGTCAAGTGCTCGGCTGTCGCTGTTGAGCGGCTAGCTGAGGAATGACCCAAGGTCTCAGACAAGGAAAGAGAGAAGAGAGCTTTATTGTTTTGAATTCCATATATATAGAGTTTACAGAGGTGCCCCAGATTGGTCAGCCCGAGACCTCCCCCTAGGCCCAATTGGCCAAGCCCTAACTGACCCAATCCGGAGAAGTTGTTTGCAAAACATCCAAACTTTATCTTGTTTATGAAACATAGCAAAATGTTCCCACGGGAAGGACCTGTGCTAGCCACACTCGGCTTTTGGAGGGAGAGGCAAGTGGGCAGCTGGATGAGCTCTCGCTGCTCAGCAGCACCAGGCACCCAAGCTTATGGTAAAACTTCCAGGGAGCTCCAGCTTATGTATCTCGTTATAGAAATAATGACTTGGAAAAGGCACACAGAGGATTTAAGGCCATTCCACCTTATTGCTCAGCTCAGCTGAAAAAAGTGAGGCATCACTTTGTTGTCCTGGCCTGGAGGTGAGCACAGTCTGTCTGTCCATCTGCCCACCCAGGGCTGCTGCTGGCTTGTCCCATGCCCCAGGAGCAGCAGAGAGGTGAGATGGGGTGAGCCAGGGGGTTTTGCCACTTCAGCAAATAATCCCTAACGTGTCTCCTCGCCTCTGCCTGCAGGCAAGGATTGAAGCCAGGAACGCTGTCAGTCGTGTTTGTCCTGCCAGCAGCAGCTCACCTTGGAGGTGTCAGCCCTGCAACGGTGCTTTACCTGCAGTGCATCTCTGCAGCCTCCCCGGCTGGATGGATCCTAAAAAAATGGTTCCCTGGTGTTTCCCTCCTCGCAGCCCAGATTTCCAAGCAGTCAACAGATGTTCAGATCACTGAGAAGCTTCGACACACACATGGGGCAGGGGTCTGTGAGCTGCCAGTGCAGATGTGGTTTGGTATTTGCCTGCTCTGTGTCAAGATAAATTCCTGTCCTCTGGCAGGACCAGCTGTGTCCAGGGAGGATTCTCACTGCCAGAGCAGAGGAGCTGCTGGAAAATCTCTCTGCCAAGCCCAGCAGCACCAGTTTGCTGCGGGCAGAGGGAGCAGGCAGAACTCTCACCATCAGGCAACACTTCCTGCTCCGGTGGCTCCGTGCTTAACTCACTGCCAGGCACAGAGAGGGGACACGTGTGGGACAAGTGTGTGTGGCCATGTGGGCCCTTCCCAGGGTGTCAGGCTCCTGGGCTGGACCGGAGCAGTGGATCTGGAGAGGAGCAGACAGGCTGTCAGCAGCACTGAGCATCAGAGACACCGTGTGGCCTCTGGAGCTCTGGGTTGGGTTTCTCCTCCCTGGGTGCAAAGTTCCCCCAATTTCTGGGGGTCCACAGGCCTCCTGGTGTGCCCAGAGGTGAGAGGAGCAGGGATACAGGGACTGCTTGGGGACACACATTTTCACTGGAGGGAGGGAGGGACGGATGGATGGATGGATGGACGGACGGACTGATGTGACCAGCTGGACAGAGGTGCCTGTGTGCTCTCCCACCTTCCACTGGGATTTCAGAGCCTGTTGCAACCCAAAAGAGGATTTTTCCCACCAGGCTGCCCCCCAAGAGCAGCACATCCAGCTGCCTCCTCTCTTTCTCTTGCAGGAGCAGAGAATTTGACGATAAAAATGGAGCTGGTGACAGCACTGATTGCTCGGGAGACAGCATGACTGGCTGGGACCATGGGGACAGCACACCACGGGGCTTTAAAACCACAGATGGGTGCCCAGTGGGATACTTTTCCAGCTCAGGAGGAGATGGGCGAGGGCTCTAAGCTCAGCCGGAGAATACAACGCACAGGCGGCTTTCTAGAAGCAGCACAAGTTGAGCTGGTAAATTATAAAATGCCACACTTGAGGTCTGTTACATAACGTCCCTTTACAGAACCTGGGAGCTAAATATAAAAAGGGAGTTACATTTTGGGCTGGTGTAAAACGATGCTCCAGAACGGGTTTGTGTGGGAAGGAGGCTCTGCAGAGCGGCGAGGAGCGGAAAGGCATTCGGGACCCTGGGTTTGCTCCCAGCCTCTGTCGCTTGTTTTTTCTGCAACCTTACAAAAACCATGCACTCTGCGGGTCTCAGTTTCCCTCTCTTTAAATCAGGAACAATGAAACCTCCATTTCCTTGCAGCTGCGTTGTCAAGATTAATTCATGTTTTCAAAGTGACCTGAGAATCTATAGAAATCCGAATAGTATATCATTATCCCGATCTAAACTTGGCACAGAATATCAGCGGGCCAAATTCCCCTCCCACACTGGAGGAGAAGGGGTTGTGTCAGCATAGCCGAGAGGAAAATTCCAGCTGCTGTTCCCAACCAAAAAATCCAGAAGAGAAAAGCCTTTTCAGGCTGAAACCATTTTATTTCCCTTGAGGAAATTCCCCCTTCATTAACTCCGAGCAGAAGAATCAGCTCCCACACAAATGGGAGTGTTGAAGTGCGGAGGGGGTTAATGGGAGTTTTGGATGGCTCATCCTTCCTCTCTTGGTTGATAGCTGGTGACGTTGATGGTGACACTGGGCTCCTGCAGGACCTGCTGCCACCTCACTGGCTCTGCAGCTCAAAGGTGACAAAGCTAGGAGCATCTCCCACGGGAAATGCAATTGGAGAGTAGAGCAAAGTAGAGATGCGCAGAGATGCAGCGTGTGCCAGGATCCAGCCTTCTTGGCAGTGATTTGGGGCTGGTTTGACTTTTTTTTCCATTTCAATTCTGCTTCCAAACCCAGCATGGCCCCCAGTGTTCTGCTTTGCTTGTTCTCCGTAAAAAGTTGGGAACAACCTGGCCCATCTTCCTTCTCCTTCCTTTCTGCACACAAAGTGAAGACCACAGTGACTACCCAGAAGAGCTAGATGGATTTCCAGGTCAGGTTTGGCCACTCAGTTTGGGGGCTCAAGGAAGCCAAGTTTGGACTGAAGGACAGCTGGGGCATGGGATGTCAGGAGAAAGCCTGGCTGGGATCAGCAGAGGACGATGCCACCACAGCCTTGCTCCTGTAGTGATGGAGAGACATTGACCTGGGATCAGCCTAGTCCAGCATCTCAAAGTGGGTGTGTGGCCCCTCCAGGTACTGTGTGTGGTTTCTTAAAACCACCTGATCATCCAAACCTGATCCTGCGCCTGTGAAAACCCATCCAAATCGCTGGAAAAAATGTTTTCTGACAGGATGGAGATTTGCAAGGGAGTTGCCAAGCAACTGGCGCAGCTCTGCCGCCTCCTGCTCCTCTCCTCCCTCTGAGCAGTGAGCAGGCGATGGCTGCATCCCTGTATCCCTCTGCCCTGGCCAGCCCAGTGATCCCTGGCTTTCCCAGCCTGTTCCCACCAGCCTGGGAAGGTCCCAGTGGGAAAAGCAGGGACCACTGGTAGCTCCTGGCTGGTGGAAATGACTTCCCTGCATATCAAACCCGTGGCAAATCTCCTTTTGCAGCAGGGTTAGAAACAAGCTCCCTTTTCCAGCCCATCTCCCTTTTGAACTAGTCCCAAAAATGTGGGAAAACACCCGGGAGGATTCATTATAACCCAGCTTTGCTTCGTGTCACCTCTGCATTTCCTTGGAAGCCGCTTCAGATTTACACTAAGAGAAACATGCAGCCCAAACCCTTGGGATTTGCTCTGCTAAAGCTTTAAATTAAATGAACTCTTGAGTAACAGCTATTACAAAAATCAGCTGATGGCTCTTGTAAAGCCTTGGACTGGCCTCGAGGGCTGGCAGACAGAAGGGGAGGCACTGATAGCTGGGATCTTGCAAAAGATCAGTTGCTGAGTGAGCGGCAATAAACAGCAAACCCAGCCAGCTCGCAGGAATGGCAAATGGACCAGAGTGTTGGGAACAATCTGTTCCTGCTCCAGAGCAGGGCTGTGGTGCCGGCAGCAGGCTGGGAAAGTGGCTATTCCTGGCGTGAGCAGGTCTGAAATCCTGCTCCAGGAAAACGGCAGGGCCAAGCCGGGCTAATTACAAGGAGACATGTCCTAAATCAAACAAAAATGATCTGAGCGGTTTTGCTGGGCTGACTGCTCTCCAAGGAGCTTTGTGCTCTGCCTCATCCCGGGGACCTGCCTGCTGCTGTGTCCTCGGCTTTCTGCTCCAGCCACTGGGCTAATCTTGGGCAGGGCCACTGCTGATCCACCCTGGGTCCTCTGCCCGTGCTTGGCTGAGCCTTTACTGTCTGGTATCATCACCTACTTAATCAGGCACTAACGTCACTGAGCTGGAGCAGAGCAGTTGAGTGTCTTCCCAGCGCTCTGATTGCTGTTGGGAGGGAACAAGAGTGACCAAATGTCTCCCGTAAAGCCAAAACTGGGGACACAGAAAGCTCTGGAACTGTCCATATCAACATACCCCCACCAGGCTGGACCTGGGGTGGGATTCCTCCAGGCAGATTTATTTCAGCTGTGCTTCCTTTCTTGGGGCTTGTGGGTTCCCCAGGATACTTTCCCCCCATGCCTAACCCAGAGATCAAGTGGCCTTCCTTTGATTTGGAAAAGAAAAGTAAAAGAACGGGATGCAGATGGTGCAGAACACCCATACAGCAGTTTAATTAATTGCCTTTAAATGTTAATTCAAAACAGTTTCCCTGAGTGATCTTATACAGGCAAATCCTCAATTGCCTTAAGCCACTTGCAGATCGTGTTCAACTAATAAGGTACTCTTAGTCCTGACCAGGAGCCTTGCACGGGATGGTAATCAGGAATGATTAATTGGAAATAGCTCCTCTAAACCAGGCTGTACCTGCTGTACCTCCTGTGCTGCTCAGCTCTACCCAGAGCTGACCTGGAGCAGCTGGAGTCTGTGGAAAAGGGAATTTCCTCTGCAGCTCTCCCTGTGATGTGCTGCTTCCTCAGCCCCAAACCACCCTGCCCGCCCTGCTCCCAGTGCTCCCCAGCTCAATCCAGCATGGAGGGTTTCCAGAACAGCCTCTGGATTTGCCAGCAGACTTTCCTGGGGAAGAATGGGCTGTGGGAGGTCATGGTGGGAATTTATTAGCTTGGCTTAGCCGCGGCCAAGCGCTTGGCCAGACTTGGAGAGCTGGAGCATTGCATGTCCCAGCCCTGAGCAAAACCCTGCCTGCTGCTTGGGTTTGGTGCCTCCAAAAGTGCTGAGGGATCAGCAGCCCCTCTGAGCATTACTTTGTGCAGTTTTGCCTAAATCACAGCAGAAAATAAAGTCATAGAATCCCAGAATGATTTGGGTTGGAAGAGACCTTAAAGCTCATCCTATTCCACCCCCTGCCATGGGCAGAGATATCTCCCACTATCCCAGGTTGCTCCAAGCTCTGTCCAACCTGGGACACTTCCAAGGATGGTGCAGCCACAGCTTTTTTGGCCAGCCTGTGCCAGGGCCTCCCCACCCCATTTCAGGTGAGACACAGCCTAGTGTGACAGCAGCTCCTGCAATAACTCTGTCCTTGAGTCCCCTGTTCTCATGCTTCAGCTAAAACCATCCTGCAGTTTCTGTGTGCTTGTTACGTGCCAGGTTTGACCTCAGGACAGTGCAATTTTTGGAGGTCTCTTCTTTCTGTGCCTTCAGCACATCCTTGGCTATTTTCCTCCTGCATTCTCCCCCACCCCTTGGCAGCTGCCTTTGAGCAGTAATTCAGCACGGTGTACCTGCTGCAGCCAAAGGTGGCTGGGAGGCAGCACAGATGGATGAAATCCACATTATTTGGCTCTGCTGGAATGGTGGATCCTGCTGTGGGAGAGTTTCACTTTCCTGAAGTCAAAGCTTGGGGAACTTGCTCCTAAAGTGACGCTTGAAATAATACCCAGTAAAGCCACGGAGGAGACAGTTCACTGCTGGAAATCGCATTTCGCTTGGTGTCAGCAATTCAGAGGAAAACCATCTGCAGGAAATTACGATGACAATTTCCTCTTGGAGTGCAGAGAAATTACAGCTGTAATCGAGGAGGCAGCCAACAGCCTTCTTTTCCCTTACTTCCACCAATTACTCTTAGAAGTTTTAAGCCATTTGCCTGTACAGAGATGTCTCTACCCCACCCAGGAAGGACAGGCAAGAAGTGATATCATGCAGGGAGAGGACAGCTCAGCATTTGAGGACGAGGCAGTGGGTATTTGAAATGAAACCTTTTCTGTGAGAGACACAGAGCAAAACTCAGACCAGTTGCAAAAAGCTGCAGGTTTACAACTCTGAATGTGTTCATGATGGTTTTGGGCCAAAAATGGTCTTGCCTGTTGAAAGCTGATTCATGCATCTGTGAAGATAACATTCATCAGAGGAAAGAAATAAAAACTTGGGTAGAAAATGTGCTCATGGGACACCATTCACAAGCCAGGTCTTGGTGAGGTGACATCATGAGGCTAAGGGATCCCTCCAGGTCCACAGGACAACATTTGCCCAGGCAGATGCTGATAGGACAAAGGGAAATTATATTAAACTAAAAGAGGAGAGATTTTAGTAGCTTTCAAGAAGAAATTCTCTACTCAGAGGGTGTTGAAGCACTGGCACAGGTTGCCCAGAGAAACTGTGGCTGCCCCTGGATCCCTGGAAGTGTCCAAAGCCAGGCTGGACAGGGCTTGGAGCAACCTGAGATAGTGAAAGGTGTCCCTGTCCATGGCAGGAGGTGGCACTGGATAAGCTTGAAGATTCCTTCTAACCAAAGCCATTCTGTTTCTGTGATTTCAGCAAATGGACATAGCATGTCTCTGAATTCAGAACCTTTTCTGTGAGGTTTTAGCCATCAGTTTGTTGCCTGAGAAGATCTTTCCCCACCACCAGCTGCCTTAGCAGTTGTCAGCATCTTCCTGCTCATCCCAGCACTGCTGCTGGAGCTAACGGGAGTTTGATTATGATTTAATCCAGGCTTTTAGAGGAGGGAAAAAAGAAAGTTTTGACAGTTCCATATATAGCCCTCTGACTCACCGATTTCATGTGTCAAACGCTAAAGACGGGTTAAGTAGAATTAAGTTCTGGATTTATTATAAATAGGCATTAAGTAACATGAATGTATTACATTTGCATGAAAATATGGGCCTGATTCTCCAGCTTACCCCAGAGATTTTTATTTTTACATCCATGGGATGCTCCCAGGTGGGATCTCAACTCAGAGCCAGCCCAGCTCTGACCATCCCTGCAGCCCCTGTGAACCAGACATGGTGAAACAGAGAAATCATTGCTGGAATCAGGAAAAGTGTACACGGCTTGCACAGATCAGAATTCATCCCTTAAAATAGTACGAGGAGTTTTAATTAGCCCCCAGATCTGCTGCTGAAGGAATAATTTCTCCATGTCAATCAGCGCTAAATGTACTTGTTAAATCAGGCAGGATGGGTTAAGTTGAAAATTGCACAGAAAGTCACTTTTCTTCTGTTTCTCCCAGAAGTTGGAGACTTTTTGGATTCAGATGTTATGGACAATCTCATCCTGCTCCAAATACTGTTCTGCTGAAAGGTCCATCCAGACAATGAATTCACCCTCACTGAGAGCAAGCCTGACAGTCAGGCATTGTTTGGGTGAAAATAGTCCTCTTTAGTCAAATCAGTGCTTCTGCAATGAGGGAGACAGACACAGACTCTACCAAATCAGAGCCCTCCTGAATAGTTTAATTTACTGACTTGTTCATGACTAAACAATTGAGAATTGCTCCATGGAGAAGAACACAGAAAGGACAGACAATACAGGCTGTATTTTAAGGCTGGACTAGTCCATGCCAAGGGAAAACAAGATTTTGAGCCTCATTGTTTCTGGAGGAATAACATTCACCCCTGCACCTTTACCTTTATTGGGAACTGGAGGTTTGTCCCTTTTTCTGCTGAGAGTGAAGAGATGTGCAGTGTAACACAGCCAGGGCCACTGGGACTGAGTGACAACCTCACCCTTGGAGAGGATGTTGTCATTATCCCACAGAGCTGTTGATCATGCAGGAACAGCAGGAAAAGCTCTGGGAGCTTCCCCCAGCCCTGGTGGGACCCTCAGGCTCTGCTGCCTTCCCAGCACGGCTCTGCCCTCGGTTGTGATTTTCCTTATCAAACACCACATTCTGCTTTCTGCCATGAGTATGATTTCCAATTAAATGCCTCCTCAGAGCCTGTCTGGCTGGGAATTAGCCTGGAAAGTGGTGGCTGGGCTGTTAGCTCATCAAAGTCTCTGGGATAACGGGGAGGTGCTGATGCTCTGGTCAGGGATTTTGCTCGTGGCTTTGAACTCGTCGCAGCCCTGCAAACTGGGACAGGCTGCCCTTTGCTCACCTTCAGCACTGCTCTCTTCCCCTTCATCCCACAGCTGAGTAAGCAACTCCAGGGCTGCAAAACTCAGCCCCCGTGCTCCTGCCCTCCAGGGATCTCAGGGTTTGCAGAGTCCCTGGGAAGGAGCTGGCCACGCGCTCCGGCTTACAGGGAATGGATTATCACGGCTCTTATGACTCAGTCCACAGCTCCTGTGTGATTCCCTGCATGGAAAGGAGAGAAGCAGGGATGAAGCCTCAATCTGTCCCCTAATCAGCCACCTAACTGGTCCAGCAGCATCCTTCCCCAGTTTGGCAGTGCCAACTGTGGCAGCTCTGGAGGCCAAGGGTGGCAGCAGTGACATGGTGATGGTCTACTCATGAATAAAACAGATAAAAACCACGCTGGAAACCCAGAAAGCTGCTGGAAAGGATGGAGAGGGAGTGGCAGAAATGATCCCAAAGCACTGCTGGGGATGCTAAACCCCTGGCTGCTCCTGTTGGAGCAAAAGTCTTCAAATTCCAGATCATGGGTCAATTCCAAATGAGGACATCTTCGCTGTGGACATCAGCCAGGGAAGTGTTGGAGAAAGTGCTTCAGTGCTTTTTGGGGCATGGAAACCTCTTTGGTCCACATAATGTGGGGTCTCAGCAAACTCCTTGCTTGATCCATCTTGGTGATCCAGGGAGCATCCATTGTGGTGATGCTGCCATGGCAACCAGGCCAGCTATTGTTCCACAGAACCTGGGGCAGTGCAGGATGGGACTGAGATCAGTTCCCTTCTAGATTCTCCTCTCTCCTGAGCTTCCTGCTGGAAATAGGTGTTGATCTTTGGGAATACCCCACTGCCACCGTGGTTCTGTCTCCTGGCTGGAGAGGAACCTCAGTGCCCTGTGTGGGGCTGAGCAGTGTCAGGGGACACAGGGGGACACAAGGGGTTTGGTGTGGCTGCTGGGGACCAGCTCTGGGGGTAAGGGATGCAGGGTCCACTCTAGTGCCCTCCTGGCATCAGTGGGACAGGGGGGCTGAATCCAGGTGTTCTGCAGGGATTCTGCCCCCTGGCACAGGGTGGGGGGGACTGGCCTCGCTGGAATTTCTATGGAAACCCAGGTACTGAACAGGGTGGAATAGCTCAAACCATCTGTTCCTCCCCTACTTATAAAACTCGACAATTTCACGATGACATCACTAGAAACGCTCTGCTTTCATTCCTCTCGCAGCCATCTGTGATGGTTTCCTCATGTGCCAAACACGCGAGCGGGTGCTGAGGGATGGGCAGGAGGACACAGCCACCCCATTACTCCTGTCTCATTTCTTCCCTTGGAAAGCAATCCTGTACCTGCCGAGCTTCACTTGTTCCCTTCCCGAGGCGTCTGCAGAGCAACGGGCAGAGTTAGACGGGAAAAATGAAGGTAAAAAAGAAGGATAAACAAAAGCTGAACATCACAGGGACTGTGGAGGATCTGCTGTGGGGATCTTAGCTGTGGAAATGCACATCCAGCAGTGGGAACGAGGTGCTGGGTAGCTGTGGGGCTGCTTCTGTCCTCGCTGTTGTGCTGGGTGATAAAAGAGGTGACAACCTGCTCTCCTCGCTGGTGGAGGTCTCTCCCTGTCCTGCAATTGAGGTGCTGGCTCCACGTCAGCCAGCACTGTGTGTTTTGTGTGGGGATGGATATCTCAGGTGCCAGAGGAGGGCTGGAGCTGATGATGCCCCTCACCCTGACCAAACCCTCCCTCTCTGTGGCAGAGGAGAGAAGCCTCGGCGAACCAGGACCCTTCGGAGCTCACTGCAAGACAGAAGGACCAAATGGCTAGGAAAGACATCAGGCAGCTGCAGACCCATTTCCATCATGTAGCCTCCAAGAGGAAATTCTACGATGCTGATATCTGGCGGCAAATACAGGCTCAGGAGTGAGTATAGCTCTGCTTGGGAAGTTCCTCCATGCTGAGATCAGATTTATAGAATTCCACAGGCAGGGACACCTTCTACCATCCCAGGTTGCTCCACGCCCTGTCCAGCCTGGCCTTGGACAATTCCAGGGATGGGGCAGCCACAGCTTCTCTTTACCACTCTCTGAGTAAAAAATTTCTTCCTAACACCTGATCTAAATCTCTCCTCTTTTAATTTAAAACCCTTCCCTCTTGTCCTATCACCATCTAAAAATGTAAAAATTTGCTCCCTTGCTGCCTCTTTTTTATAGAGAGTTCTGGGGACCACAGTGCAGAGATGGGGAGGAATAAGGGCTTGCCCTGGCAGATGGGATGTGCTAAATGTTATTTATTATTCTGTTTTTGCAGAAAAGCAATAGACGACCTGAAGCAAGAGCACAGACATGTCACAATAATGCTGAGCCAGTTCTATACCCCAAGAAATGTGATCTTGGAAAACAGAAATCGTATGAAGCTCCGAAGCCTTTTGCAGACCAGAATGAAGAATGATGCTTTGATCAAAGAAAGAAAAGCGAGGATAGCTGACCTGGCCAAGCAGGTGAGAGCATCTGGAGTGTTCCCTGCCTGAGCACAGCTGGGCAGAGTCACAGAGTGAGATGTGTGAAACACTGAAACTGAAACTCCTCAGTATAAAACACATTTAATTCAGGCCTTGGGATATTCCTCCTGGCAAGTGACACACGACAATGACAAATGGGTAGAACCAGGCTCCCAGTCAAGCCAGCAGCACTGACTGGAAAAGTGAGGTTTGACTGAGCCTTGTTGTCCCACCAGTCCCTGCACCTCTCTGTGCTGGCACACACCAGCCTGGGGCCACAAACATCCCTCTCCTTCTCCCTTCACTTTTTTATTCCCCTGAAAAAGAGGTAAAAATGGAACATTTTTGCTGCCTGAGGATGTGGCAAATAGAGGAGCAGCAGCATCTGAGGGATGCCCTGAGGACATCCTGGCTGGATTTGGGGAAAAGTGGGGCTATGGAAGTGACAGGTCCCTTCAGCCTCGTGCTCTGAGCCAGATGCCCATGCTGGAAGAGAGGGCAGTTTGCACTTGCTGGAGGTGCTGCAGAGCTCTCCCAACAGGGTCAGCTTTCAGTCAGGGATGATAACTCTGACTTGCCTGAGTCATCCCTCCCCCACCTGCCCCCCGCTTTGCTGCTCCCCAACTGCTTCCCTCTTCCATGGATTTATTTCCTCTGGCAGCTCCCCACTTCTGGCAAGAGCTTCCCTCCACTCATTCCCAGGCTGGACTGCACAGATCTCTGCCTGGCCAGCACAATAACCCCAACAAAACCTCATCCTCACTGCCTCTTCCACTCTACAGAGTGTTGTTATGCCGTGTTCAACACCTGCTGGAGCTCCCTCCAAAAGCAGCTGTGCTTCCTTCGTGACACAAAAATAAACTCGTGCCCAGTTACAGTTTATGTTTCTGCACGTGCAGGATGGGATCCTTTGGGATTAAAGCTGCTCCTATAACTGCAGCTCATTAATGACATGGTTGATGCAGTTCAGGTCAACAGAGGGGATTTTCTTTGGCTCCAGGTCCTGACAAGGATCCAGAATGTAGGGGTGGAGATTATACTTCCTGGGTTTTTTCCCTGTGTGTGTGTGCAGGTTGTAGAACTGGAAAAACAGATTGTGAAGCAGAGAAATATAACCTGGAGGGTGTTGGAAGAAAAGAGTCACAAACGCCTGCAGAAGAGGATTGAATTACTGGAGTTGAATCTAAGTCATGTAAGGAAACATTTTGGAGACTTTTGGACAACACCTGTGGGGTCACACAGGGGCCTGGGACCTTTTTGGTCAGGACAAAAAGTGGTGTAAATGTGTTTGGTTGACACAAGCTGCATAAAGCACCTGGCTTGTTCCCCTGGCCTGATCATTCCCAGAATATCTCAAAGGCTCCTTCAGGCTTGGTGACCCAAATGCAGCACTTGTGCTGTGCCAAGAAGCCTGAAGGTCTGCACCTGTTTCGTGATCAAACCAGGCTGCCTGGAGCCACCTCGCCTCGGACAATGCCAGCTCCAGGTCTCTGTTGAGATCGACCTGGTCCTCTGTTGCCTTTCCTCTCTTGGGGAAGGGGATATCTCAGGGTCAGCTTCAAACCTCTTGGGCTGTGTTTGACCTTGCCCCAGTCAGGGATTTTTATCAGAGAGCTGAACCCCCCCAGTCCCCCACTGATCCCAAAGCTTTTCCTTTGCTCTCCCCAGGTCACTGTCCAATACAACACCATCATGACCAGAAACAGCAGGCTCCGAGAGGAGAATAGGAGCCTGCAAATCCAGAAAGCCATTTATGACAACTACTACCTGAAGATGGAAAAGAAGCTGGTTAGGAAGAATAAATTGTTGACCGCTGTCACCGAGCAAGCCACGGAAGACTACGAGCAATGGTAGGTGGCCTTGTCAGCCCTCTAGGCAAAAATTGGGGCTGATGGGAACCTCCAGGGAGTTCTATTCCACCTGTCCCAGATGTTTTTTTGGGTGGGGTGAACTGCCCCGTGGAAGAGTCTCTTTTTTCTCAGTCCCACCTGAGCTGGGTGCAATGCCCGAGTACAAAACCCCACCAAAAGCTGTGTTAGTTTGCTGCTGGCCTCGGGTTAACACCACTCCATCCAGATGAGAGCTGGGAATGGGCACAGCATCATGGTGGGGGGCCAGGTCTGGCAGGGGATGCACGGGAATGGCCAGGAATTCCGAGCCTCACACATCCCTGAGGTGTGAGTGGTGCTCTCTGCCTGCAGGATGGACGACCTGGCGCGGATCTCGGACATTCGGGAAGTGCGCTGCAGGGAAACTGTCCAGTACAACATCAAGGTGCTGGAGAGGAAGTGTGCCCTTCACCAGGAGACCAGGCTGAAAAATTTCTTCCTCGCCAAATGTGCAGATCTCTCCCACTTGAAGGAGCAGGCCAAAGCAAGAGAAGGTAGCAGAGCAGGATGGGTGTGACCAGGACCCCAAACCCAAAATGTGCAGAGCTGATGGAGGAGCTGTTTATGGTGGTTTATAGAATTGCACCCCAAGGGCAGAGCCCCTGCCCTGACCACGGCTTCTCCCACCCAACCTTCACCCAGGAAGCAAAAAAAAAAAAGGCTAAACAGGGATAACAGAGGGAGACTGAGTGTCTTGGGGTGCCCTTGGGACAGAGAGCTGCTCCTGTGTGCAGCCATATCTCCTTTTATCACAGAACCACACAATGGTTTGGGTTGGAAAGACCTTAAAGCTCATCCAGTTCCACCCCCTGCCATGTCAGGGACACTTTCCACTGTCCCAGGTTGCTCCAAGCCCTGTCCACCCTGGCCTTGGACACTTCCAGGGATCCAGGGGTAGACACAGCTCCTCTGGGCACCCTGTGCCAGGGCCTCCCCACCCTCACAGGGAAGAATTTCTTCCTAACATCTAATCTAATCTAATAATTCTATCCTCCTGGGTGGGTGATCCCATGGTGTTTGCTCCATTCCCATGAGATCCCTGATATTTTCCTGGAGAAAGAGGTACCCTCTGCCCCTCCAGCACTGCTCCATCCTGCCCCAGCACTGCTCCAAACCCCACAGCACTGCAGGGAAGGCTCAGGGAAGGTCAGCCACAGCTCTCTGTCTCTTTCTCAGCCTTTGAGGCAGCTGAGAGGGCCAAGAGGAGCCAAAAGGAGATCTATGAGGTGGCCTACAACCGTCTGCTGGAGCTGACAGACGGAAACATTGACGATTTCTTGGAGGACTTCCTCGAGAAGGACAGGAGGTTCTTCATCCTCTTCAGCTATGCCATTAGGCTGAATGTCAGGAATGTGGGTCTCAGGCAGAGGATCCAGGAGATCCAGGTCTGTTCCAGGCTCTTCCTGTCTCCCCTCCCCAGGCAGGGCTTTTTGGTCAGGGTGGGTTTGTCCTCTCCTGAACGTCCAGCATCACTGCCCACAGTGGGCATAGGTGGGATTAGGGGGATGTAAAGGAGCAGCCAAAACTGCAACTCGGCTGTGCTCTCAGAGCTAAACGTGTCTCAATGCTGCCACCGTGTACCCAGCAAAAATACTGCAGCGTCCCGCAGAGCCAGCAGCTTCCTCCAGCCGTGTGGGGCTGCCTGGAGTGGGAAACGGGGTTATCCATCCCCTGCCCTCCGGTCTGGGATGTCTCCAGGGCTGAGAAATGTCCCCAGCCTCCCTCTGGCACCTCAGGTAGGATTCCATCAGTACCCCCTCCACCCGTTTGTGTGTCCACAGGACGATATGATGGCCATGACAGAGGAGCAGAAACAAGCGGAGAGAAGCCGGACTCAGGTCCTGAAGGAGCTGGAGGTATGGTGGTCATGAATTCCCTCTGGAAGAGCAGCATATCCCTGTCTGTCCCAGCACTTGTCCTAGGGGCTCTGGAGTCTTGAGTCTCCCTTGCTGGAGATGCTCAAGAACAGTCTGGACACAATGGTTTTCCCTGTGCTCTGAGCTGACCCTGCCTGAGCAGAGGTTGGACCACATGATTCTGTCTCCAGATGGAAACTGGGCAACAGTGGGGTGTTGGGATCAGAGAGGGACAGTGTGACACCTGGCAAAACCTTTGCTGACAGGCACAAATAACAGAGACCACCGAGGAAGCCAACTGGTATGAGAACAAATGCAAAGAGAGCAGCAAAGCCCTGGGACAGATCCAATCCCGCATGGAGACCCTCTTGAAGGACATGGAGTGTGACACTTCAATGATGGTGAAGCCTCTTGGGGAGAGCTTGGTGCCAGTTTTTGGTAGGTCAGGGCTGCCCATCTTCCTGTGCCACGTGCCCTGGGCTGTGTCTCTCCACCACCTGTGTTTTAATTGAGATTTTGTTTGCCCCTTTTGTCACCCATGTGTGTCCCCAAGGTGAGTTTGCAGTGCCGAAGTCCCAGCAAATTCGGGAGCTAAGTTGGATGTATAAACATCCCAAATGCTCATCTTGGCTCTGGGAGTTGAAGCGAGGTGGGGGTTGGCCTCTTCTCCCAGCAAGAGGACAAGGGGAATTGAACGAGGGGAGGTTCAGGTTGGATATTAGGAAAAGTTTCTTCACTGAAATGGTGGCCAAGCATTGGAACAGATCCCCCAGGGCAGGGGTGGAGTCACCATCCTTGAAGTGTTCCAAAACCAAAGTGGATGTGGCACTTCACGGTATGGTTTGGCCGGTGTGGGGTATTTGTTTGAAGGCTGGACTTGGTGATCTCAGAGGTCTTTCCAAGATCCAGAGGGGACCAACCTTAAGGACACTGTGATTCCATGATTCCACGACCCAGCCTTGGCCCTCCAACCCTGGGGAGTCAGGCTGCCAGCCAGGGTGGGGTTTGGGCAGGCTCCTGGTGTGGGGACACTGCAGGACACTGCTCCTTCCCACCCAGGCCCCGTGGAGGACAAGATCAAGGAGTTCCTGCTGAGGGAGTCCCTGCTGCGCTACACCTCCATGGACCGTGAGGAACGCTCCCAGGCCTTCATCAGCCCCCTGCAGGGACCCTCCAGCCTCCTCTGGGTCATGGACAGGGCCAAGCTCTGCCCACCACCCCCCAGCCTGGAGAGAGCTGAACTCGAAACTGGTGAGCAAGGAGGAGGGAGAGGAGCTGTGGCCAAACAGCAGCTATTCCTCAATTCCCCCATGGCTGCCACATGTCCTTCCCAATCAATCCCAACCAGCCTGCCCTGCCCCACCGGGTGTGGGAGGCCTGTTAAGCTGTGTATTATGGGCTGGCCACTCTCTTGGGCAGGGGAAGAGCCTCTGGACCGGGATCAGCTGCGTCGGCTCGTTACCCAGAGGCACGAGGAGGAGCTGGCCAAGCCCCAGAGCTCGGGCAGGAAGAGGAGGGGACTCACATCACATAGCCTAGAAGAGACGGATTAAAGAAGCAGTTTCTTTCTCGAGCTTCTGCGTCCTGGACATCATTCTGTCTGCCTTCTCTGGGAGGAGCCCAACACCTTCCACAGGCTTCAGGACCTCGCCAGATGATATTTTGGTGTGGCTTCATCCACAGCTGGGGGCAGGATCAGCTGCTCTAGCACGGGGTGACATCCCTGTCACACAACCCAACAGCCAGAGATGGGGACCACGATCCCAATTCTGCTCCATGCCCGAGGACAGGGCCTGGGATACAGGGGAGGAGGGGGCTCACAGGATGTTCCTGCTAAGCTGGCAGAAGCTGACAGCTCTCTGCTGCCTAAAGTAACTCTGAGCTCAGCGCTGGCCCTGAGCACACACACCACACAAGCCCCAAGCACTGCTGGATTTCCTCTTGCCAAAAGGCAGTTTAATGTGGATGCCATTCCCGTGCCAAATTCCCAGGCACATGCCTCTCCAGGGGAAGAGGAAAGGGAACCCCCGTGTGACCTGGGGAGAGGTGATCTTGCAGTGCCAGCCCTGAGCCTGGCCTAGTCCTTCTCTTCCCCGTGAGTGATGACATGGACCAAGTTCTTGTAATCCAGGTTGCCAGACATGTCCGGAGGGAAGGCTGCGAACATCTGATCGATCTGCCGGGGTGAAAAGGTGGCATGGGAGGGATTTGGGACCGGGGCTGGGAGGAGGGATGGGGTTTGTTGGGATGGAGGGTGTGGGAGGCTGGCAGAGTGTGGGAAGGAGCTCCTACCTCTTCCTGGGAAAACCTCTCTCCCTGCGTCATCAGCATTTCTTTGATGCTGCAAACAGGAGAGCGCAGTGAGCACAGGGGAGGTCCTTGTGATGATATTCCTCCTCACCCCCTGCCCCAGCTATCCCTGCACTCACTAGGCAGATTTCAGGCCTTTCCCCTCTGGATCAAACACCTTGAATGCATTCAGGATCGTCTCCTCCGGGTCAGCACCTGCAAGTGACAAAGCCATGGAGATGCTGAAGTAGGAAGCCAGCTGCAGCCTCCTGCTTCCCCCAGCCTTGGGGGGAAAGATGGGGGGCAGCCTGGGAAATGGGGTCCCTGCAGGAACGCTGACCCTGCAGCTGGAGATTGGAGTGAAGTTGGTGGCATGTAGAGGAGCAGAGAGCAGGCGGTGTCGCCGCCGCTCCGGCATCCGGCATTTATCTAATCTTTGGAGTGTATTTATAGAGCTCCAGCCACAGCCCCTGGGGCCCTGGGAGCTCTTAGAGATCTGCAGGGGGCTGCATTCCTTGGGTTAAGTGTGTGATTCAGGGTGCAGCTGGATGGGATGGTGGGTTAAATTCTGGCTGTAGCCAGGGTGGCCACTGGTGGCATTGCTGGTGTCAGCAGGTTCAGAGGTCCTGCAAGAACTCCTGTCCCCTCTTTCTATGGGGACAGCAGCAGCATGGCCATCTGGGTTTTGTAAAGGGCTGGGGAAACTGAGGCATGGAGACCATCTGATACCCCCCAAAATATCGGGGAGATGTGGGATGAGATCTGGATCTCTGGACCTAGGGATGGTTGGCATTGCAAGTCAGCAGGATTTGGGGCACAGGGATGCCACTGACCACCCCCCAGCTCCCCAGGTGTTCTCTCACCCTTGAGCTTCTCCCCAAACATGGTGAGGAACACGGTGAAGTTGATTGGGCCAGGTGCCTCCTTTATCATCTCATCGATCTCCTCGTTTTTCACGTTCAGGCGCCCTGGGGAGAGCAGCTTTGGGTCAATGGTGGGTTGTGTCCAGCTCTGCGTGCTGGGGGCTAAAAATACACACCACAGGACCCTTCCCTGGGGGTTTTTCCCCACTGGAGGGAAGTGGCACATCTCTGGGGAGCAACCTCTGACAAGGAATGGAAGTAGAAATAGTGAGGTGGGAGAATCATCTCCAGCTCTGGCCTCTCAATTTCCAGGATCACAGAAAAGAGGGATGCAAAGGGCTGAGCTGTGCTGCTTCCTTCCCTCACTGCCCCATGGATCAGCCTGTTTCAGCCCTCTTTGGAAGTTGTTTTGGCTCAAGACCACCAACTCTGGAGCTCTTCCTGTCCTTTTTCCTGAGGCTGGCTTGTCCTTGGAACCCCCCAGCCCCACTGCTGATTCATGCTGACCTCTGATGGGAGAGCCAAGCTCGCAGCCTCCCACAAATCCCCTAAATCCCCTTAATGCCCACACCCCCTGGGATGCCGTGGGATGGGCAGAGCCAGGTGCTTCTGAGCAGGGAAAAGCCAGGGAGGGTTTGGCTGTGTAATCCAAAATATTTCTGGCTCTGGTGCCAAGGGGATAAACCAGAGCTGCTGTGGGAGCTGCTTTGGGTTACCCATGAGGGATCTCCCGGGCTTGGGTTTGGATCAGGAGGGTTTTGGCAAAATGGGAGATGAGGTTAATGACAGGTGCTTGGTTAAATGAGAGTTCCCCGCTCATTTCTCAATTAACAGGTCTAATTTTGGGGATGGGGAGCTGCTGTAAAGGGTCTCACCCAGGGCAGCGAAGGTGTCTCTCAGATCCGCCTTGTCGATGAAGCCATCCCGGTTCTGATCCATGATGGTGAACGCCTGGAAGCACAGGAGGAGGGCAGGGAGCATGGGGAGAGGGAGAATTGTCAGCCTTTGCAGAGGCTTTGATACCTTTCTCCTTCTCCCCTCAGCCTGGATGGCACAAGGACACTTTGAGCCCTCCCAGGATGGACTCTGGGGACCTCACCCACCCTAATCCTGCACAATCCTACACCCTGGGGTGACAACAACCCAAACCCCAATGCTGCACAAACCCTTTCCTTGGCCAAAGGCCTCTCACCCTACTATGACACCAGGGACAGCCTGAGCCTTCAGCTCCTCCAGCTAGGGCCAGTTATCCCTGAACTGGAATCTGCACAGCACCATGTGCAGATGGGGAGCAAGCTGGGAGTTGTTCTCCAAGCTCCCCGGGTGCTGCAGGCTCCTCTGTGGGATGCAGGCTCCTCAGAAGGGTGGAGGCAATGCGGATTTAACAGTGTCACTGAGTTGTTATTCTCACTTTTAAAATAAAACAACCCAAACCCGGGCGTGCTGCCTCCTGGTGTGAACCAGCTGCCGCTTGAGAACACCAAGGAAAGAGCTGAAGGTCACATCACACCAAGGACCCTCTGTCCTTCCCACCAAACCCACCTACCTCTTTGAATTCCTGGATCTGGGCCTGCTCGAACATGGAGAAGACATTGGAATTAGCACCTTCAATCCTCTTCTTGGCTTTCTTGGGTGCCTGCGGGGTCCAAGTATGTACCATTAACTCACTGGCTTTTTTTGGGGTGGAATAAAAGTGTGAAACTGCCCTATTCTTAGTCGTGACTCCTTCATGGTAGCTCTGGGCTGGGGCTTTCTTCCTTAGGGGCTTGGTGGTTTCCCCCTGCAGCTCTGGGATAGTGAGCGGAATTTAGATTTCTGCTTAAATTAGAGCTGCTGGTGAATTTAGCCAAACAGGTCCAAGGAAAGATGAGGAGGGAAATCCCTTCTCCCAGTGGCAGGTAAAAGGGTCAGCACTGGGGTGAGATATTCCCATTGGAACCCTGGCTTTGGGAGCACTGCTGAGGTTACACACCAGGGTTGTGGCCAGGCAGTGTTTCTTTACCCTGCTGTACAGATATTAAAATGTGGCTTTAATTAAAAACCTGCCTCCTCCTGCACTGAGGCTTTAAACAACCAGAAATGGGTCAATGTGTGTTTTAAAGAGGACTGAAGAGCCCCTCGCTGTCCCACCCTGCCCACCTTCCCTCATTCCAGCGTCCATTCCTGCAGCCATTTCCTCTCCTCAGGAGGGATTTGGGGGAACAAAACGGCCCTTCCTCTTACTGCACGAAGGAAGGGAAAGGAGAAAAATGGCATTTGGACCCCCAAACCCTCTGCCCTCATTCAAAAGCTCTGCTAGCACGGGAGACACCTCCCTGTTCCCTGTGGGATCCTGCTGATCCAGCCAGATGCTCCCCAGTTTGCTCACCCCTTTTCCAGGGCAGAAAAGACCCTCAGCCTTATCTCCCTGTTGCTTCCATTGCTCCCTGCCCACTCAGACCATTCTGCTGAAAAATCGAATGGCTTTTGTCTCTTCCTGCCAGAGTTTTGGGCTCTCGGTACTCACCATGGCTTCGCTCAGCCGCCGATGTCGCTGTGAGGGATGTCCCGGAGGCACTCCCTCCCTCCCCCCGGCTGAAACAATAAATACACCCCCCCTCGGGGTTAAAAATAGCCCCATGCCCACTTTTGGCTGTAATAGGTAAATTGGCTGCCCCCAGCCCCGTTGTCTCTGCCTTTCTCCGTCCCTCTCTGTCTAATCTGGAATAGCAGCTTGTTGTTGTCAGCGGCTGACGCGACATGTGAGCCCGGCAGGGTTTCAAGGTTAACCGAGTGCTGGGTGGCCCTGAGCTCCCACACTGGGGATGCTGAGCCGGGACTGCACGGGGACAAGCTCACCTGCCTTTGTCACTCGGGCTGGCGCCGGGACAGCAGGGAGGGGTTGGCCCCAGGGGACCCCCAGCTACAGTCCTGGTGGATGTTTTCTCTTGGAGCTTCCAGGCGTCTTTGAGAGCTTTGCTGCCCCATGGCAGCGTTGGCACGGCATAGCCGGGAGCTGCTCGGAGGCAGAGGTTTAACCTGCCTCCCTGGGGTTCCATCCCTTGGGATGCTCCAGGAGCAGGAGCAGCTGCCTGCTCATCCTCTCTGCGGCAGAATGGGGAACAATATCGCTCTGCAGCCCCATCCCGGAGCTCTGGGGCGAGGCCGGGGGCGGATGCTGAGCTCCCAGAGCCGAGGAAGGCACGAAGGGCTCCTCTCTCATGTGTCACCCCCCACCCGGGCACCTGTCACACACTTAAGCCAAACATTTGCTCGCCCCGGTCCCGGTGGGACACACGCATTTAACTCTCTCCACCCCGGGGACACATCGGGCGGCAGCCGGGAGTGATGAGACTCACACTGCCCGGACACTCCGGCTCAGCATTCCCTGAGAAAGAGCCAAGGAACCCACGGGCAGGCAGGCAGCAATCCCAAAAAACCTCTTCAGTGCCTGCTGCCCTTGTGGAGCGGCACTGGTGGCTGCCAGGACCGAACTCTTGGGTTGTTCCCTTTTGTCTTGGGTATTTTTAGCCTGTTCATTTCATCTCCCCTCGCTGTCGCCTTGCCCGGGATGAGACCGGAGGCGGATGCTGGGGTGGGAATGGCTCTGGCAGCCCAAGGATGTCCCTCAGCCCCCAAACTCTGCGGTGCCTGGCGTGGCCATGGCCCGGTGGCCGCGGGGCTGGTGGCCTCGCTGCCCGGCATTGTCCTCTCGGCGTGCCGAGGAGGGCTGGGAACAAAAGGGATTGTGAAACCAGATCCCTGGAACTCCGGGCTCTGCCCAGACGCTGCCCTTGTTCTCCCGGAGGTCACAAATATAGTGTTTATTCCCTGGCACTCGCCGCCCGCCTGCCACCGCCGAGCCAGCGAGGATGGCATTACGGGGAGGATTTCAGCAGGCAGCGGGGAAATGTGGAGGGAAAAGTGCCTGGAGAGGAGAAAAACTCCTGATCCGGGAATGACCATCTCGTCTGGATGGAGCTGCAGCCCAGGGAAGGGATTTCAGGATGTGGTTTGGGGTCTGTGTGAGCAAAAGGGCAGGAGAAGGAGCCGCGGGGGCAGAGCTGGGACCAGGACAGGAGCAGCCCCGGGCACAGCCGGGGACGAGGGGGATCAATCTCGGCACGGCCCGTCCCTCCTCCTGCCAAGTTCTGCTGCATTCATCGGCCGGCCGAGCCCAATTACCTTAATTTGTGGCATTAAGGAAAAATCCATAAGCATCAGGGAAGTGATGTGCAGTGATTCCGCAGGACTGGTTGGCCACAGAGCCACCGGCGCCGCCCGGGCGCTGCCTGTCCCCTTCCCCGGCTCCGTGTCCGTGCTGGGACACGGCTGAGGGCGAGGGAGGAAGCCCTGGACATGCGGTGATCTCCCAGAATATTATTTTTTCCAGGAATAATGTCCATTTTTGGCTGCCCAAAAGAAGAGGACGGACTTGGGTGTCTCACCAGTGTTGCCCAGGCTGTGGTTGGGGTGAGCTGAGGGGTCAGCAGTGCCAAGGGTGGCACAGAAATCCGGGATAGGGTTGGGTACAGATGGCTGCCTGGGTTTCTTCTGCAATTTATAAGGCAGTGCATCTACTCCACTGCTCACTTCTTGCTGTCAGCTGAAATCCTCTGTGCTGCACGGGCCAAACCCTGCTCTCCCACCAGGATCCTGCTCTCCTGCAGACTGAAGCGCCTCCAGGGACATCACATCCTTCTCCTTCTGTGGATATTGGGGTCTCGTTGGCCCCCAGGAAAACCCGAGTGCTTTAAACACGTCTGTGTGCACCAATCTGCCTCGGGAGCCCTGCAGTGAACAAAAGAGCTGTGGGAAGTGGCTGCAGCCTGTGAATGGATGTCAAGGAACAGCACATGCATCCGTGCCACGGCGAAATCAAGCGCCGGCCCTTCTTATCTGCAAAAGAGCCTGTGTTTTACATGAAAAAGCCTTTCTAATTAATAGGCCAGCCCCTCTTGAGCTCGATAAAAAATGGAGTCAAAAGGATTTGATTAACCCCCGCTCCGTGCCGGGCGCGTGCTCTGCCTGAGCGAGATGTGTCCCTGTGCCCCAGAGAGGCCTGCCTGGGGCTGATAACAGCTCCCTGTGTCCCGGGCATCCCAGCAGATCCCAGTTCCCCCAGTCTGAGCACCCATGGAGTCGATCTGGGGGTGTTCAGCCCCATGGATGTCCAAGCCCAGCCACCTCAGAGCGCCAGGATGCTCCAGAGCCAGCCCAGTGCTCTCTCCTTATGAATATCCTTTACTCCAACTGGTATTTTTTTTCTCTGATCAGACACATTTGACTAAACTAATACATATGTATACACTCCGGGACGTTCCCATCCGAACCAATGTAAATTACCTCTGACCAATACATTTTCCCGGGAAATCAATGCATTTTAACACTGGATAATATTTATGAAATTGAATTTTTTTTTATTGAAGCTAATGCAATTCCCTTCTGTTTTATGCATTTTTATTAAACTAATGCATTTTAAATTAAACCGTTGTATATTAACTACAACGGCTGTTGGTACTTACAGTAAAATAATATATGTTTCCTGAAATCAATACATATTCCAAACCTGGGAATTTCCAGTTAACAAGGCTATATCAAATATAACAAATGCGTGTAGCTACTTAATTTGATGCTTATATACACTGGCTGCTATATTTGTTTATTGGTAATGATTATTTTAAAGGGGGAAAGCATTTTAAAGGTGGAAAGATGGATTCCTGTGTGGCTCAGAGCTGCAGCTGGAAGCTGCCTGAGGTGGTCACCCCATCCCTGGTGCTCTCATTGAGGGGGTGACCCACGTGCCCTGGTGATGGCTGGTGGCTCAAATTCATCTCCTGTGCCACAGCTGGTTTCTGTGGCCTCGGTCACATCCCTGCTCCCACTGTGTGAGGTTTTGGGGACATCCTTGCCTTGCTCACCACACTCCCCCACAGTCCCTTCCTGCTGGCAGTGTCCTCAGGACCTCTTGGAGGGTTTTAATCCTTTCCCCTTGGTGTTCA
Source organism: Entomyzon cyanotis (assembly GCA_024500445.1). NCBI lineage: Eukaryota > Metazoa > Chordata > Aves > Passeriformes > Meliphagidae > Entomyzon > Entomyzon cyanotis. The sequence continues at coordinate 3,385,256 of JAKEPQ010000852.1, forward strand.
GAAGGTTTCCACGTGTAACAGCTTATTCCAGACAGATTTGATGGCGCAGCTTTGCCTGATCCAGCTGTTTTCCCTTATAACACCATGGTTATGGCCAGGAGGATTTTCCCCAGCTCAGGATTTTGGGGAAGAGTTGCCACTTGCCAGACAGAGCCAGGGAGCAGCTGGCCTGAAGATGGGGACAAGGACAGACAATTCCTGAGCTCTGGCCTGTCCCGAGGCTGTGCCCTGTGCTGAGATCAGGATGCCACAACAGGGGAGGTGGCCATCCTGTCCTCCCGAGCCGCAGCACGGACAGGCAACGTCATAAACAGCAGAGTTATCCATCGTGTGCACGAACCGCGCCGGAGTTGGGATAATTTGGGCGAGGCAATGAAAGAGGGAAATTAATTAAAGAGCATGCGCTGGTTGTAGGGAGAATGTGTGTGGAATAAGTAGCCGAGAAAGGCTGGCTGGTGGAGGGGCTCGGGGCACCTCGGGGCACCCGGGGGCAGCGAGGGCTGAGGCCGGGCACAGCTCAGCACATGTCCCGCGGGCACCGAGGGGAGCCCAGGGGTGCCCTGATCCCCCGCGGTGCCTCACCCTGCACTCCTGTGCCAGGAATGACCCTTAGAGTCCCCCTCGTGGTGTCCGCAAGGTGACCGGCAGTGTCCCCTCAGTGTCCCCTCGTGTCACCCGAAAGCATCTGCAGCTCCCGCCGTGGCCGCCAGGTGGCGACGTTGTAGCGGGCGGGAGAGGGGAGAGGAGAGGGATGGGAAAAGGATTGGGGAAAGGAAGGGATGGGGAGAAGGATCGGGAAAAAGGATTGGGGGAAAGGATTGGGGGAAAGGATTGGGGGAAACGGATTGGGGGAAAGGATTGGGGAAAGGGATTGGGGGAAAAGGGATGGGGGAAAAGGATTGGGGAAAGGAATTGGGGAACAAGGATTGGGGGAAAAGAATTGGGGGAAAGGATTGGGGGAAAAGGGATGGGGAAAAGGATTGGGGGAAAAGGATTGGGGGAAAAGGATGGAGAGAAAATGGATGGGGGAAACGGATGGAGAGGAAAGTGTGGGGGAAAATGTTGGGGGACAGGGATGGAGGGAGAAGGCAGGGAGAGGAGCAGAAGGGAAAGAAGCAGAGGGGAGAGGAGCAAGGGGGAGTGAAGAAAGACTGGAGGGAGAGGGGACATGGCCATGAAGCTCCATCACCTGTGGTAATGGGTTTCTGTGCTCTCACAGGATCACTGGATGGTTTTGGTTGGAAGAGACCTCGCTCATCTCCCACTGCTGTGGAGAATCCTGCATCCCTGGGCTGGCAGAGGCCAGGCAGAGCCCTGGGATGGCCCTGGCTTTTCCCATTGGTGACAGCAAATATCCAGCAGTGGGGGCGTGGGGAAGGCAGCAGGACCTCTGCTGGGGTTTCTGAGACCCCAAACCTGCTCGGTGACAGCTGTGGGGCTGCAGAGCAAGCCCTGGCATGGAATGGGGACAGAGCTCTGGAACAGCTCCACAAGGGATGTGCTCTGGGCTGAAGCTGGGCCTGAGCTCCTGGACGGTCTCTGACACATCCCTGCTGTCCCTGGTGGGGCTCCTGGTGTCCCTCTGCCCATCCTTGGGACAAGGTGACCAAGGAAGCTCCTCATCAGCACTGGTTCAGCTCTCACTGCCAGCATCACCCCTCGGCTGCCTGATGGGGCTGGATCAGAGCACAAAGGACTTAGGTGGATCACAAACAGGCAGCAAGGCAGGAATAAATTAACTCCTGGAACGGGAGTGTGCTGAAATCCCTCTTTTTTTTTTTTTTTTTTTTTTTTTTTTTTTCATAAAGTACACAGAAAAGCCCCTTCCATATTTTAATTAAAAGCCTTTCAGGAGAGGAGGCAAGGGGCTGCCATTTACAACGGGCTATTGTCAGGCGCACAAAGCAAACGGGGCTGGAGACAAACTGATTTATTAACCTGCGCCTCGCAGGGCTCCCCGGGGCTGCTGAGCCCTCTGTGCAGGGGGGGTGGCAGCACTGGGGTCCCCCTGCTCTCCCCGGGGTGTGCCAGGGCCACGGGGCAGCACCTGAGGGGACACAGGGGACACGGATGGCTCGTGTCACCCCGCAGCTCTCCATCCCTCAGGGTGGCCCAGGGTGCAGTCCCTCTCCTCTTCCTTACAGCTCCCATTGATTTATTAATGATTTGGCCAAACAGAAACATTCCTCCAAAGCCCACAATTTAATTTGCTCACCAAAGATGCCAAGTTAGTTTTATTCCTGATTTACGAGCAGGCTCCCCTGTTCCCTGGGCAGCAGAGAGGGGCTGTGATTTATGGGGGTGAGATCAGCTTTGTGGGCACAGGGAGAAGATCCTTGCCTGGGATTTGTCCCAGTGGTGTCCAGCAGCAGATCCTCAGAGAGCTGTGCTCATGAACAGTCTGGGCAATCCCTGTTGCTGGCACGGAGAAAAACCAGCTCTGTCCCCAGCAAAACCACTCATCCCACCCGGGTTTACTGACCCATCTGTAAGCAAACCTCCCCCTGGCCCTGAGGGAGGTGTGGAAATGAATGTGGGATCTCCCCTCGAACAGCCTGTGCTCCCACCGCTGGCTAATTACAGCCTCATTAAGCCAGAGGTGAAGCAGCTGCCTGGCACCACCAGCAGCCCCAATCTCATTACAAATCTCAGTGACTCCCAGAGGTTTCCACTCCCTGATTTTTGTGATTTGGGGGGGGGGATGAGGGAATCTATTTATAGCACTTGGGTTCCCAGAGCACCCTTGGAGGCTTTGACTTCGGTGTCCCCAAGCACCCAGGCACTCATGTTTGGGGTCTCAGGGCATCCATGGAATTTGCTGTTGATGCCACCAGGGTTGGGATTTCAGCTCAGCATTTTCCTCTGGAGTTTCCTGGTTCCAGACAAAATGTTTGTCGCAGGACCACGAGAAGGATTTGCCCCTTTTCCAGCCAGCTCTGAAGGTGGGGAAGAGGCTGGTGCAGGGCTGCCAGCAGCATCCAGGCTCTCTCTGACACGAACTGCCTCAGCTCCTGCAAATCTTTCTTTGAACTTTGATTTTCTGTTCACTTGTTCTTCTGCCCGAGGCGTTTTGCAATTGTGGGATTGCGAGCGGCTCCGAGTTTCTCTGAGTGGAAGAGATGAGAAGAAGAAGATCATTTCCTGGCTGTTTGTGCTACAGCGTGGGGCCAAGGTCACTCTGGGTGTCTGCCTCATCCTTTTGGACAATTTTCCTGGCCCGGGAGCAGGGCAGGAAAATCGGAACACCTGCAGAGCAGGGTGCAGTTTGAAGGGTGTCCCTTTCCTTCTGTGTCTTCTGGACTCAAACTGGGCTTTTTAGTGGAATTTTTAGTGGAATTGTCACTGAGCCATGGCCAGTGGGGTTGGGGCCTCTCCAGCACAGACATGGCACAGCTCTGCTGGGGGTGCTGCTGCCCCAGGGGAAAGGAAATTAATTCTCCAAGCTCCTTGGATGTTGGTGTGGTCAGCCCAACAGGCTGTGGGGCAACTTGGGGTAGAAGACATAAAGCTCTTTTTTTCTGTTGGGGAAGCAGAGAGGGAATTGCTGGGACAGGTGGTGTGGGTGGGATCCATTCCTCCGCTGAAGTTGCTTGGATTCTTCAGAGCCATTGAGAAATTTAAAACTACAGCCCTAAACCAGCCTGAATTTGGGGTGTTTGTGAATTTGGGGTGTTTCTGGCTGTGGAGCGCTGGGAGCCTGTTTGCTGTAGCCATTCCCAGCAGGTCAAAGGTGCTGGAAGGGTCAGATTAGGGGAAAAAAAACCAAAACCCACAAACAAGCCTGGAAAAGTTTAACCGGCAGCTTCCGGCTGGCGATTTTTCCAGCTAAAAACCTTAATTTAGCCGGGAAAAATCCATCTCCCGGGGGGCTCCGGGACTGAGCAGCGGGGCTGGGGGGTCCGGGAGGAGATGCCCGGGGTGGCCCCGGGGGGGACAGGGGTGGACCAGGAGGGTAGCCCATCCCTCCTCCCCGCGGGGCGCGGCGGGGCCACCCCCGGTGGAGGCGGGCGGGCAGGCGGGTGGCTCCCGTTCCCTCCGCGCCCCTCCGCGCGGCTCCGCGCCCCTCCGCGCCACCGGGCTCCCCCAAGATGGCCGCCGACGTGGGATCGATGTGTCGATACCGGACACGGTTTGATGCCCGCCGGCTCCAGGTCGGTGGCGGCGGCGGGCGCGGGGCTGGCGGCGGGAGGAGGGAGGGAGGGAAGGAGGGAGGGATGGGGGCGGCCGCCCGGATCACTCCCCCCACACCCCGTCCCTCCCTCCCTCCCTCCCTCTCCCCCCGCGCCCGCCCTTCCCCATCGATAGGTATCAGAAATTGATCCCCGCCGCCGCCGCCGCTCTTTGTTCGGCGCCGCCCGCCCGGGAGCCTGGAGCAGAGCATGGAGCAGCGCTAGCGGCGATGGAGCCGCGATGGAGCCCCGGCCCCCGCCCCGCCGCCCCCGAGGTGACAGCGGGGCCGGGGGGCGGCCGCCGCTCCGCCCCGGCGGGAGGGAGGGAGAGGAGGGAGGGAGGAAGAGGAGGGAGGGAAGTTGCGCGGGATGAAGTTGCGGGGAGCGCGGCCCCCCGCGCCGCCCCGCCAAGTTTGTGGCGGTGCCCTCCCGCCGAGCGGAGCCGCAGGTGCCCGCGGGCTGCCGAGCGTCCCCGGTGCCGCCCGCCGCGGCTGCCGCTCGGTGCTCGCATCCCCCGGCGCGGGCAGAGCCGCGCGGTCGCGGTGATGGATGCGGGGATGGCGGAGCGGGGCTGCCCGGAGCCCCGCCGCCCTCCCATTGTTATCCAGGGCCGGTGCGCGGGGCCGGTGCGGGGGCTCTGAGCGCCGGGAAGGCGGTCGGTACCGGGCGGCGCTGCTCGGACCGGGGATGGATGCGGCGGCGGCGCGGCAGCTCCTTTGTGGCTCCGGGCAGGTCACGGCCGCCGTATCCCACCGTGGTACCCTCGGTCTGTGAAATTCCCGGTAAGTCCTTTGTTACCGTGCGCGGGGGAAGGTTGCCAGGGGCTGCTGACAGTTTGTGACCTTAAATACGCACCTCAAATAGGAGGTGGGTAATTAACACAATGGCTCTCCCAACATAATGGGATGAAACCCAACCTGGAGCCGCTACAACAACCGAAACGCGCATTTCCGTGGATATTAAATGGGTTTATCCCCGTAGGATATTCCGGAGTTTAAAATGCAGCATGCTTTGGGAGGGGAGTAAACAAATTGCGATGCGATTTATGGGGCTCCGCTAGTGGATCAACAGTTCCAGCATTTAATACATTTTGGCTTTTAAGCAGATTACGTGCTGCATCTGCGCTACGCGACCCGAAAAGTACCGCAGGTACCGCGGCCGGTGGGTTTGCCATGACTGCTCAGTTCTGGCATTGTGGCCGGGAAGGGATTAGGGCTCTAAGCGCTTCGGATACAAAAGCGTTCCCCGCTAAATCGCCCTAATGACTTTTCCCGGGTGCGCGCAGAGCCTTTATTTCAAGGCAAATATTGGCAGCTACTTTGCCGTGGGTCTGTCGGGGGCGAAGTTTGCCGGAGGGAGAGAGGTGGGCTGGGAGGTGGTGGCTCTCCGCGCCCGCCGTGCCGCCTGTGGATGGGTGCGGAGCTGGAAGGGGAGCGGTGGGGATTGACTTCTGTCCAAGCAGCAGTTCTGCCGCCTCGCCGGGATCACGTTGGGAAAGGTGACCTTGTGCCAGCTTGGCCTAATGCCCTCCATTAAAAAAAAAAAGATGGGAAAACAAGAGGGGAGGGGAAAAAAGAAAAAAAAAGGAAAGCGAGCAATCCATTTATTATTCCTCCAAGAGCTTTCTCCTTTATTTTTTTTTTCCTTCCGTTTTAATGGATGTGTCTGAGCAGCTCTGGTGGCCTGGGGCTGGCCGGGAATGGCAGAGTTTGAGCCGCCCTGATGAATGGTGGGCATATGGAAAACACAGGGATAATGTGCTACTCGGCAGCGCTCGGATCGAAACGGCGCTGAGCCCTTTTACGGCAGAGAGTCGCGGAAATGAGAAGAGATAAAATTCTATCAAAGATAATGCCAGACGTATTTCACCGGGTTATGAGATTGGTTTATTGTGTACATTACTAATGCAGTATTTTTTTTACAGCTTTCTTGTGTGTGATAGTCTGAGCGGGATTCATACCTTCATGGGTTTTTTTGGGGGTTTAATTTGCTCGGGGTTTATTGCGTTCTGGTTGGCACTGCATGGATTTACACGCGCAGGGTGCTGCTCTAACCCAACCCTTTCTGCCTTAAAACGGCGAAAAAACGGGCAAGAGTTGCGAGCTGCTGATTTGGGGTAATAAATACAACGGCGAGCGAGAGCGATTAGAGCCATCTTTTATAAATGTCTTCACATCTCATTATGCAGATGAGCTCCGGCTACACGGCTCCGAGCCTTCGGTTCTCGTCAAATAAAATGTTCTTGGGTTTATTTCCCGGAATGCAAATTGCTCTCCTCGTGCTGGAGTTGGGCAGAAACTTCTGCCGGATGGTGGAGAGCCTCGGAGCGTGGTCTGGTTGATGAAATGTTTTTGCTGTTTAAAGTTTAGGGGAGAAGGGAGAGAGAGGGGGGGGAAAAAAATACACAACTGTGGATGTGATTAAAATATTATAACCTTATGATATTCTGAAGTGCATAAATTTTACATATCAGCTACAGAGGGAGTTTAGACATCCATTAAATGATATGACAGCTTGACTTATCTAAATGTGCATCATTTAACAATGTGTCAAAATTCTGCTTTATATAGACGACAGCAGTAAATAAGCTATCAGTCCTCTTGGCTGGAGCTTCGTTCCTGGAGCTTGGACTAATAAACTTAGCTGCATCCTTGTGGAGCAGCAGGATAACCCTGGGGGGAGGCTGAGGTGCTTTTGGGGCTGGGAATGGAGGAATTGCACCTCTGGAAGTGCCCAAGTGCTGTGTTTTCGGGGCTCTCATGGAGAGCCTGGTGGCACCTTCCAGTTTCCTGCAGCATCTCCAGCACCCAACACCATCCATCCCCATCCCTGCTGGAGGTGGGGATGCTGGCTGTGGTCACTGTGCCCAAGGGAAAGGTGGGGACCTTGAGGAAGCTCTCGCTGCCCCAATTTTGGGAAGATTTTGTCTTTCCAAGCTGAAATCTCCGGGTTTACAGCAGTGCAGCCTGTGCCCGGGGCTGGCTGAGGAGCCTGGTGAGGCTGGGAATGCAGTTTGTGCTTTCCAGAGGCTCCAGCTGCTCCCAGTGCAGTGGGGCGTGGGGAGCGCTGGCTGCGGAATCATCTGGTTTGAGCAATTAATCTGAATTTGGGCACAGCGGCTCTAACGAAGGTCTCGGCAGATGTCTGTCTCATGGTTGGCTTGGCTGTTGGCTGATGGTTGTGTGCTCCTCCTGGGAGCTTCCCAGGGACCAGAGCTCTTCAGGTGGGTTCTCTGCTGTCTGCTGCAGGGCTGTGCCCTACAGGGACACTGGGGACGTTTCTGTTCTTCACCCTGGAGCTCTGTTTCCTTAGGGATCGAGGGCTGGGTTGGCTGGGAGGTCCAGGGAGGTCCACCTGGGAGGTCCAGCTGAAGTGGTCACTGACATGTAGCTGGATGCTCCAAGTACCAACAAGTTCAAACCTTGGTGTCTGGAGGACTCAGGAATGTCACTGTCACTGACCATTCTGTGGTGTCCCCTTCCTCTGTGCCTCCATCCTTGGGACAGCCTGAGGTGCCACATCCATCCTGACCCCCCACATCCTTCATTAATACCTGGTGTTTCTACTGTTTCCAATTTATGTGTGAAGAGGGAAGGAAATGGGTTGTGTTTCTGGTCCCACCTGCTCTGGGGTCAGTGCTGAGCATTGCCAAAAAAGTCAGACTGTGAAGTTCCTGAAGTGAAATCTGATTTTTTTTTTTTTTTTTTTTTTTTTTTTTCTGGCTGAATAATTGAGATGCTGCCAGACAAGAGGAGCTGCAGAAAATGAGAGTTTATCTTTAGCACCACAGTTCTCACTTTAGAAACTGGTGACCCCAATTCCAGCCTGGAGAGTGACTTCTTCCCTAATTAATAAATCCATTAATTAATTGTGTGCGTGCTGCAGCCCATTAGAGATGTACACGCTGGCCTCCTGATCCAGTTTAGTGGATAGTCTCGGTGGCCTTGGAAGCAGAGGGGAAAAAAAAGGGATTGTGACCAAGAGGCAGATATAGGGGACAGGGATGGAAATGGAATTTGATTTTCGTGGGACTGCAGGGAAGGGCACAAGCCCTGCCATCTCCTGGTGGGTGTTCCAGCCTGGAGATGGCTGTGGGGACAGCAAGGGGAGCGAATTATTATTTATGACCAGATTAGGAAGCAGTGCACTCCTCCAGTCCTTCAGGAGGCACTTCTGAACTGGAAAACCTCAGCAGAGCACGCAGAACTCGCTGTGCATCTCCCTCCATATGTTGGCACAGGAGCTGCTCCCTTCAGTTAATTTTTCTTGCTGTCTGCAGAGACCTGGAATAAAAATACAGGCAAATTGTTGTGTGCGCTGATCCCAGGGCTCCTGTTTGCTCTGCTGAATGGGAAGTTGGCAGAAAAAGCATCTTTAGATGCAGGAGGCTTTGCTTGCCTGTGGATTTAGGGGCTCCAGGGGTCCCTGTGATCCCCCATTTTCCTCTCCTGGTTTTGCTGGCTGGAGAAAATCAGCATATTTGGGTTCCCAGAGGTGGCTGTGTGTCCCAAGGGACAGCAGTGGTGCTTCTCCCCTCCTCCCCTGGGTGCTGTGCCACATCCCTGACTGCAGGAATCCCCACAGCCCAAATTTCAGGGAGTTATCCCGGGAGCTGCCAGCAAAACACGACAAATTGGAATTACAGAGCCATTGTTTGCAGGGAGGGAGGGTGAGCAGCATCCTGCTCCTCAGCAGGCCTTGAAATGGGATTTATTTAGGATTTTTAAATGATAGGTGTGCAATCCCCTCACACCAAACCTCGAGACAGAACCCACGCTGCAGCTCATGGTGTAGCACATTCCCTCTGGGATTGGAAAAGGCCCATTAGAGACATCCATTCCCCCCAAAAAAAAAGCCTGGGTGAAGTTTCTCAGAACATTTGGTACCATCCTGCTCCTATTACCGAAAGATGTAATTCCCCAACTTGGGAGATAATAAGCAGGTATTGACTTCTGCTGGGGTCATTATCAAGATTTATTCAGTCAATATGGCTCCTCGGGTCAATAAATCTTGAGGTTGATAAAGGAGGAATATATACTTGCAGACTTTATTAAAAAGTTTTCCCCTTTCGTAACACTTTTTCCTGTGTGTTGCAACAGGATCTGTGACTGAGTTGACTGAGTTTTCTTTAATCACCTTTTTTTTTTTTGTAGTGCACGTTTTCCTGCAGCTTTTGGTCTGTTTTTCCAAGACAGCACAATGTGGGAAGCAGAATTTTGCCCCTTGCCGGACCCCCATTGGAAGGGCAATGTGTGATGGGTTCCATCAACCTCATCTCTATATTTAATATGAATTATTTTGGCTGTGCCCACTCCCTGCTTTGCCATATTCAATATCCCCACCATCAGCTTTTCCAAGCTGAGCTTCCCTGAGCGCTCTGACACCTCCCAAAATGGATTCAGTGCCTTTTATCCCTTATCATGGCCTTGCTGTTTGATTGTTTTTTTTGACCACTTTGGTGCAGCACTGATTCCTCCAAAGCTGCCCCAGAGCATCTCCTTCTCTGCGCTTCAAGCGAGCGCGGGGCTGATTTAATATTTAACTCCCGGCGTGTGCCTGTGCCAGCCAGTCCTCCTGCAACACGGATTCCTAAAAAAGTAAATAACCAATCTGAACCCCGGGTAAATATTCCTCTGGTGGGAGCTGTGCCGTGCGTCAGCCGCTCCGAGCACGCCGCCGTTGCCTTTGGTAACGCTCCTGTGGTTTTACACCAAAGTCAGGACCTCGAGCATCCTTTGTTTTCTTCCGTCGGGATAACATAATAAAGTATTACCTGGCGCTGGCAGCAGGGCTTGTAATGTGTGCTGTAAGCACGGAGCAGAGCCGGGGTGTTATTGCTCAGCCTGGCTGCAGAGGACATTTATTCCTTATTAATCACTGCCTGCCTCTGTCTGCGGCTCTGGGAGTGCTGAACAAACAGTGCTGCATGCCTGGGAGCTCTGGGGCAGGATTGTCCCTCCTGTCCCTACAGTTTGATGGCTGTGGGGGGAGCTGTGGGTTCCATGGGGCTGAAAGGTCCCTGTGATGCCCCATGGGATGGGGTGAGGGGGAGGATGGTGCCCTCCAGGAGAAAGGCTTGGGAGCACCTGTGCTGTTGTTGTCCCTCAGGATGGTGGGCATAAACTCCATCCAGGGGGTTTTAGGTTGGAGATCAGGAAAAGCTTCTTCCCCCAGAGGATGTGGGACACTGACCAGGCTCCCCAGGGAATGAGCACAGCCCTGAGGCTGCCAGAGCTCCAGGAGTGTTTGGACAATGCTCCCAGGGTGAGATTACTGAGGTGTCTGTGCAGGGCCAGGAGTTGGACTTGATGCTCGTTTTGGGTCCTTTCCAGTTCAGGATATTCTGTGATTCTGTGCCTCTGTGGGGTCTCTCCCTCTGAGTGGCTGCTGGTGCCACATTTGTTGGGATGGGATGGGATGGGTTGGGATGGGATGGGATGGGATGGGTTGGGATGGGATGGGATGGGATGGATTGGGATGGGATGGGATGGATTGGGATGGATTGGGATGGATTGGGATGCCGTGGCCATACCACACCAGTTCCCTTCCTCTAGCACCAGCGATGGGCTGTGCTCTGCTGCTGCCAACCCATCCAAACTCCTCCCAGCCCCATTCCTGGCAGAGCCCAGGGCTGGCAGGGCCAGAGGGTGCCTGGGGCTGGTGAGGCTGTGCCCTGGGCACACCTCCAGCACGTGTCCTGCCATCCCAGGCCAGCAGCTCTGCCAGCTCCTCTCTCCACTCAGCACACGCCGCTGAGGCAGCGTCTCCTGCCACAGCACTTTTCTTTCAAATAAAAGCAGCTAATTAACATTATTCTTTAATTATTGCCTTTATCAACAAGGGGTCTGGTTTATACCAGCAGGATAGTCGCTTTCCTTTCCACTACCCAAGCGAATGCTTCAATTCCTGTTGCTTTTGAAATGAATTTGATGTCATCTGCCCATTGTCACTTAATGGGGACACTTGGGTAATGATTGCGCGCTCCAGCCCTGTTAGCAGCACTGCGAGCGTGTAATTTAGCCCCTTAGGCAACGGTACTTTTGAAATCTCTGGATAGTTTTGAACTCTCTGTTCTTAATTAAATATGCAATTTTTCACGGTAACCAGGTTAATTCTTTTGTGTTGTGTTGTAATACTGTTAGGAATTTTCATAGTTCTTATTAAACATTATTCAGGCATTGTGAATTCCATAATTAAAAAAAATGAAAAGAACAAAGCTTGATTCACTTCTTTCTTTTCCCTGGTTAATTTATCAAATGAATTTTGCAAATTTTTCTTTTTCTCCCCAGACGGCGTGCCAAGTGTTTTAAAGGGGAAGGATTTAATTGCTCTGTAGGGATTGGTTGGTTATGAAGGATTTGGCTGTTTGATTAGTAAACCCTATTGGGAATGGTTTAATGCTCCATGATCTTAAAAATTGTCTGATTGTGAGGCTCTCCAAGGATGTTTTCTCTCTTCCTCATGTACAGCAGCAGCTTTGCACAAGTGTGATTATGAGCTGGGGAGGAGGGAGGTGAGGTCGGTGCTGGGTGAGCTGGGCTGCCCTGGCCAGGAGGAGGAGGATGGTGAGGCAAACCAAGAGATATTCCCATATCTCCCTGCAGATTGTGGGAATGGATCTCTGGATAAGGCTGCTCCAGGCTGGATTCATCCTTTGGTTCCTCCTCCACCACTCGCCGCCTGTTGTCCCTTGTAATATAATGGAATTTTACGGAATATCTGGTTTATTAAGAGGCAAAACCCTGCTGTGCTCTCCACGTGTGACTCACTCTGGTGTCCCTGGGCACATCCCTGTGAGGATGCTGAAGTGCTGGGGGGATCCCTGCAGGCAGGGAGGGATTTGGGGATGCAGCTGCCAGGGTTTGATCCAGGTACCCCAAAGCAGGGCAACCCCCACCTGCTGTGCCTGTGGAGCCTGGGGATGTCCAGCCAGGAGTCTTCATCCAGGGAGGCTTTTAAAAGGAATTAAACTGGTGGTGTTTTGGTTCTCTTTGGATCCAGAATTGATGGAGGTGGCATCATGCACTGATACTGGGGCTGCAGGGATGGGCTGTGACTCCAGGAAGGGCACAGTGCTCCAAAATCCCTGCTGGGGAGGAGCCTGGGCTTCCCTCCCAGAGTATCCAGGAGCATCCCTATGGCATTCTGCATTATTTTTAAAGCCCTTTTGGATTTAACAGAGAGAGAAATATAAGTCAGTGTGTGGTGTTTTTAGCCATATGGTGCCAGCTGGGCTCCCCCTGAGGTTGTGGGGTGAAGGATGGTGGGGCTCTCACTAGTAAGTAACAGAATATAGGTGGTGCTGGCACCCCATGGGTTTTTGGGGCAGCAGGAGGGATTTCACCTCCCGCCTGGAGCATCCCTGGGAAGTTCCTCTGGGAGCTGCAGCCCAGCCAGGATCGATCATGGCCAGTCTGAGGGGCTCCCCAGGGGTTGTTTGGGCTTTAAGGAGAGGTCAGAGAGTCGTTACACTTATAAATATATTACGATTTAAGAGAGGAGCTGTCGTTATCTTTGAACTTGGTTGATGTGGCGCCGGTTTTTTTCCCCCTTCTGGTTCCAGCCAGGAGGATCAGCCAGGCTGGGGCAACACCTGGGCAGCTCAGGGAGGGAAATAAAGTGTTCAGCAGGGGGGATTTGCCTCCAAAAGCTCCAGGATCTATGCTTAAAAATGCTGCTTTCCCCCAAAACTTGCAGAAAGATGTTGGTTGGAGGTTTGGGGAACCAAGTGGTGCTGTGGGGATGCAGTTGGCAGTGATGCTGGGTTGGAATTTTTGGCAGGGCTGGGACTTCTCTGCATCATCATCATCATCATCATCCTCTTTTGGGTGGTTTTGGGGAGGGACAAGTCAGCAGCACGTGGGTGCTGTGGTGTGACCATGTAGGAGTGTCACGAGCCCACCGAGTGACATCCAAGAGGCCACCAAGCAGCGTGGGATGGGGGTGCCAAGGGGGCTTAAAAATAATGAGTTAAACCCAAATAAACCTCCATTTCCCCCCCAGTTTTCCTGTTCCTTGCAGCTGGGTGAGGCACTGCCTGAGCAACGTGCCTGAAGCAGGGACAAAAACCAATTTTCTCCATGGTTGTGACAGGGTTTGAGCAGAAACCAGCCAGCCTGAGAGGTTTTCCACTCCCCACCACCGCGCTGAAGCCAGAAAATCATTTAAAAACAAAGGAAAAAACGAGCAAAAAGGAAAAAAAGCACCAGACATTTGCAAGGCGAAGGCGAGCAGATGCCAGTAATGTATTCCCAGGCATGACACGGAGTGGCAGAGTGTCATGAACTGTGTCCCCAGGGACCCCCAGGGCTGTGATATTGGCTTTAACCCCCACCAGCTCTGGTCGGGGCGTAAATTCATCAGGCTTACGGGTATTGCTCTTGGACTACTGAATAATTTACAGTTGCAGAGCCCAGCCAGGTTCAGGTCATCGGGGTTCATGGGTTAATAACAGGTTTGGTTTTTGTTGTCAGCATCTGCCTTGATAACATATGAAAGAATCCTATTCTGTTGATTAGATTTTGAAATGGATCAATTTTTAATCAGCAGAACATCTGACTCACTCAATAAGAGGAGCGGGGTGGAGGCAGGACGAGGGGCTCGTTATTTACAGGATTGTTTGTTTTTGCTCATACGCAAATCCTCGCCGGGGCTGGAGCCTCCCCTGCCTCCCCTCGGCCTCAGCTCCCCCAAAATAAATCGCTGGGATTATCTGCAGCCTCGTGCCAGGTATTTGATCCATCTACTGATTGGCTGGGAAATCCATGCTGCCGCTCGGGGCACGCTGGGGCTTTGATTTAACTATCTTGTTATCGATGGGAAAGATTTACTTACCGGTCACTGCGTCTTGCAGAGAAAAATCTTACTTTTTGAGGGTGTTTTGTTTGTGTTTCTGGAGAATCCTGGGTGGAACTCCCCTTCCTGAGGGCCAGCAGGATGAGGGACAAACCCTGGTGGGGTGGGGAAATATTCCTGGTTAAATTCCTGCCCGTGAGGAAGGTTTCAGGGGGAGTAAGTTTTATTTCATCACTAAAAAGAGCTGGATCCCCATAGAAAGTTAAATACCGAGTGGGGGACCTGTGGAAAAGCTTCATTTATTTATTTTCTTCATATTTTGTTTGATTACTCAGGGCACAAGAAAATCCCCAGAGCTGGCATATTTCATTGCATCTCGACAAACCGCGTGTGTTTCTTTTTGTAAAGACGCGTTAAATAAATACTATTTTTTAATAATAAATTGCTATTTTTTTAATGGAATCTGCCGGGTCAAGATTCTGGCCTGCAGCCAGCCACGTGGTTAACAACCACCATCACAGCACTCCCTGAAAATTAAATTCTGGTTTTTAATAACAGAAAAGGTAAAAGTCTCATAAATATAACTTTGGGAAAAGTGTCACTGGGGTGTGATGGCTCTGCAGGGGCTGGCTGGGGACTCTGTGTCACTGGCAGATATTGATACAGATAAGAACTCGTTGGGATGATCATTTGCATGGGTTTGCCGTGGGTTCTTTGGGATTTTACTTTTTAAACTTGTGCCTCCTGGCAGTCTCCTTAACCTAAGTAAATATTCTCCCTCGGATCAATTAAGACCGTGGCTGGGGGTGAGGAATTGCTCCTGGTAGATGTTTTTTGTTTTCTTTCATTTCTTTCTTGGAAGTGTGGCCTCTTCTTTAAAATCTTCTTTAAAATCTGGTGCATTTCTGAATTTATATACAGATTTTTTTTTTTTTTAAAATTTGATGAGGTGATGATTTAAACATTGAGAAAAGCGTGCCAAGGCCTCTGGCTGGTGCTGGAGATGCCAGAGGTGGGGATGTGAACTTGGGCATGGATTTCCAGCCCATTCCAGCTCCCAGCTGAGCACCCACGTGCTCTGTGTTTGCTGACCTTTGCTCACTACCAGCCACACTCTTGAGTTTTCCTCCAGAGCTTTGCAGTGCCCTGAGGAATTATTACAGCCCCATAATCCTCATTCCTACAACGTGGAAATAACTCTGCAGGTAATGGCTGTTTGCTCTCCGTGGACTCAGGTGATGTATCAGCCTCTCCTAAAATCATTGGCGCCGTGAGAAAGTTAAATATGCAAATTATATCTTCCCCTGCGGGTTTTATTTGCGGGAGAGCAATGGGTGTCACAAGTTCAGGACTTCCAAATTAAAGTTTATTTTAGGGATGGAAAACGTGCTGCTTCTCGTGAGCGTCTGCTGGTTATTTGCTGACAAGAGTCGGGAGAAAAAGTTTTGCAAAGAGTAGAGGGGCTGCTGGGGTGGTTTTTTAATTAAATAATGGGTGTTTAGATGGAGGTGATGGGGTTTAATGCCTGATTTGGGCAGTGGGAGTTGCCCTGGGGACTTGCCCAGTTCTTGGCTCCTCTGGTCACATATTAACTGCAAAAATCGTCCTTGTGTTTAGCAGCTGAGTAAATGTCCTGGTCTTTGGGTTTTGGTGTCATTGCTCTGGGCAGGATTGACCCAAAACGGCCACAGGGCCAATTCTGCTGCCCCGTGGGAGCTGCATCTGTCCTGGGGGAGAAAACAGCCCAGGTGGGGCTGGAAATGGTGCTTTGCTGCTTCCTTTGCAGCTTGAGGCCATGCAGAGGGGTTGCTCCTTTGCAGCTCAGGGTTTATTCCTGGGTTTCTATCCCTGGAAGTGTCCAAGGGCAGGTTGGACAGGGCTTGGAGCAACCTGGGATGGTGGAAGGTGTCCCTGCCCATGGCATGGGGTGGCACTGGATGAGCTTTAAGGTCCTTTCCAACCCAAACCAATCCTTGATTCTGATTAATTTTGGGTCTGTGAATTTGTCAGCCAGTCCCAGGTACCAGGCCATGTGTTGCTCCAGAGCTGTGTTGAATTGATCCAGATTTACCCAGACCTGCTCCCTCTCCTCTCCTTTTTCCTCCTGGATTTTTTAAGCCATTTAGCCAAGCGTGATGCTGCAATAATTCTGTGCACTGCAGGACATCTGGGTTCATTAGGTCTCACCATGGGAACCTCACAAATTTACCTTTTGGAAGCAGTGGTCTTCTCCTCACCCACCCCTCCCCTTATTGAAGAACTCCCCACCAGGATGCATAACCTGAGCCTGGGAGGGTTCCTGCCTTTCGGTCTTTTTTTAGGCTAATAATTAAACCATAACGACAGAGCCCAGCATCTCTTTATTTAAAGAGCAGATGGAGCGTCCTGGATATCAGCATGGCCCTGGAATGTGGGCTGGGATCCTGGGGCTGGGATGTGCCCCCCAGGACTGTGTTATTGGGTGGGCAGCGGGTGGCAACCCCGTGGGACACCAAAATTGCAAGGGCATCATTAAGTAGGGGTGAGTCAAGACGCTTTTCCTGTCCCTCTTTCCCATCCCGTGGCTGAATCCCAGGAAACTGCTTGGAAAAGCACTTTTGGGATCGTTGAGCCAGCACACCATGGATCCATGGTGTGCTTTTCTCTCCCTCCATCCCACCCTGGGAACGATCCGAGGCGCCGTGGCTGTTGTGGTTATAGGTGTAGTGGGGTTTTTGGTGACACATTTTATCATGGATAATCCCAGGCTGCCACTTCCAAAAGCTATAAAAGAATGGAGCTCAGGCTCTGGCTGCTGAGCTGGCCCAGAACTCATTGCTCCCTCCTCACCATCCTGATGTGGAGCTGCAGTGAGGATTTCAGAGCTGCCAATGCCATCCTGGAGGGTCCAGATCCATCCCCAGAAAATCCCTGGTTTTTTCCATTTTGTCCCCACCTGGTATCACCATCTAGCCATGGTGTTGTGTACCTCCCACCCCGATTTCTCATTGAAACTCTCCCTTTTCATTTTTTTCCTTAAGCAGCCACAATTGATAATTTAGCTCTGGATAAAGCAACCTTCGAGCTTTTTCTTTCTCAGAGGCCAAAACATTGATGTTGTGTGAAATGGGAGCTTTGAGGAGGCTTTGTATGGAACTTAGCTTCCTGAAAAATTTATTTACTGCGACTGTGATCCGCAGGAGCGAATTGATGTTTATCTATAGTAGTTCTTGCCAGAAAAAAAAATGCATAACTGCACTTTCTTGGGAAGCCTTGAAAGGCCTTTTAAATAAGTGTCTAATAGTAGGCTCTCAATAGCAAACAGCCAGCTTGATAGACAGTGTACAGTATATTATTAACTATAAGCAGGCTTAATCTTTTCCTCATGTTTTAGAGAATGCTTTATAACCTTGTGGCCAAAGAATTCATGATCACCAGGTATTTGAAGCTAAGCAAAAATTATACTGGCTGTAACTGCGGGGAGATCGATAGCGCTGGGAAGGGCGGGAGGCAGCGAGTTCCTGCTGCAGCCCTGTCCTGGTGTTGCTGTTTTTGGCCACTCCTGGCTGCCCACGTTGGGTTTGGGTGGTGTGGAGGATTCCCTGGGGAGGGATGCTCGTGGGGAGGCTGTTATTTATTTATTTATTCATTTATTATTTATTTATTCTCCTTGCAGTCGCTGTCTGGGATAGAGGGGTCCTGGACAGGTCCTAGAGGGGAGATGGAATTGAGTCATGGAATCATTAGGGTTGGGAAAGATCTCTGAGATCATCAAATCCAACCATTAACCATTAATCATGTTCACCACTAACCACATCCCCAAGTGCCACACTTTTTGGACACTTCCAGGGATGGTGATTCCAGCACCACCCTGGGCAGCTTATCCCAATACCTGACCACCCCTAATTTTCCCCCATATCCAATCTGACCCCCCCTGGCACAACCTGAGGCCATTCCCTCTCTTTCCTTTTTCCCTGGGAGCAGAGTCTGACCCCACCTAGCTTCCCCCTCCTGTCAGGGAATTGTGCAGAGCCAGAAAGTTCCCCAAACCTCCTTTCTGACCCCAAGCTTTGGTGCTCTCCTCCTCTGTCGTGTTCCTCAGCTCCTCCTGCCCCTGCTCTTGGATCCTGCGAGCTCTGGCCGGGAGTCAGGGAATCGATAGATGGTTAAGGTGATAAGTGGCTTTGCTAAAAACCAATTTTGCAAGAGGAGTTTGCAAAGAGGTCAGCGGAGAGGATCTGCATCTGCACTTGCTCCAGTCCGGGGCTCGACCTGAATTAACCCGGGAAATACTCTCAGTGCAGGATGTGGCCTCTCTCCTCTTGCTTCTGCAAATCCACGTGGATCCTACGGGAGGCTGAGCCTGAGGAATGCCTCCTTCCTCCAGGCAGAGCGTTTGGGCAAGGTGAACGTGCCTGAAGGCAATAGAAAATTAAACAAGCAGAGTTCGCTCAGCTGATAACTTCTCTTCGAGCCGGAGCTGCGCCGGAATTCTGGTGGCAGTATTTACATATGGATGAAGTGCTCCCTGATAGCTCCTCCACCATTTACCTTACACTAAGCAGGCTTTTCTCTAATCTCCACCATGGCTGGATGCTGCTTTTCTTTTTTTTTTTTTTTTTTTTTTTTTGGAAAGCTCTATTTTCTCTTGAACAAACTCTTCCATTGCACCCACTGTTAAAAAGATCTTGTAGCCTGTTTTTGGGGTGCTTATTGTTTATGGCACCAGTGGGGCTGTGCCACCTCCTGCCACCAATATGAGTGTCCGAGGTCTTCAGGTCACCATATGAACACCAATTCTGGGTTGCTGTCAGAGATGGGATAGGGAGGAATGAGCAGAACTAGGGAGCAGCAGATCTTTGGGGTGTTTCACCAAAGCATTTCCAGCCACCAACACCTCCTGTGTGGATTTTCTGTGGGCAGAGAATTGGGTTGTTTTTAGGCTTTCTGGCATTTCTCAGGCTTGATTCATCATTTCCCACCTGTGAGAATGAGTATATCCCCCAAACTCCATCCTCAAATGCTGCACACCAGGGCTGAAAGCAGGATGACCAGCGTCCCCTCTCCCCTTAGGCAATTATTCTTTATTTTCCCTGCTTTTTCCCATTTTTCAGGTGGAATTCCCCCTTGTCTGGTGACCCCAGAAGGAGCATGGGATGCTCATATTGAGCTTTGCTTTCATCCCATTATTTATCACTCCATCCCTGCACAGCTGCCATTTGGATGCTGTGGCTGAAACCACCTTGTTATTTTATTTTTTTAATCATCGCGGGGAGGCTGTTTCTGGATGCTGATTGACGGAAACATCTTATCTCCTCTAGTCAAAGTGTCTCCTCTTTGCGTGGTAATGAAAGAGTTTGACACTTTGACACGAGTGTCAAACACTTTCCCGACGATGCAAACAGTGCAGGCTTTGATCTAGGTGCAAACTGGTTTTATTACAACAAACAGATCCCCCCTTTCATCCGGAAAGGGAGATAAGGGGTTTCAATTGGTGCTAAGTAGCAGCTGCTCTTAAGAGTTTTAAAAATAAAAATAAGGGGGGAAATATAATGATTGAATAGCAGAGCTGTTGTGTCATGTTGTAAACTAGTTCTGGTGAAGTGGGGTGGGTGTAAAGCCATCAGTGGGAATGATAAATGGGAGAAGATCCTCCTAAAATAAAACCACGGAAATTTTCTCTCTTGGGAGATGTTTGGATTTGTTTTTCCTCTGTGTTTCCACCCTCAGAAATGCCTTTTCTGGAGAAAATGCATTCTGCTTTTTTGTAAAAGTGATGGGTTTTTGTGAGAAATAACCGGTTCTGCTACTGGTTCAGGGGTTTTTTTTAAGGAAGAGGGAGGCAGGCAGCCCTTTTGGGTGTCCTGGGATTTGGTGTCTTCACTGGGATGCCAGGTCCTGTCCCATGGCCTCATCCAGGACAGCTCCAGTGGGGCTGTGGTGGCATCTGCAGGATTTCTCCTTTTCTCTGGGGATGTGATGTGGCTTTGTATTCTTTCCCCTCCAATTTTCACCCCTAATCCATTATAGGTTGATATTTATTATATTATCCCCTGGCCAAGGCTGGAGGTATTTTAAGCCCTGGTGGGAGGCCTGGAGGGAGGAATCCCAAACACACCCGCAGGCTGGCAAAACTCTCAGTCATGAGCTTTCCTTTTTCAGTAGATAATTTTAAGTAGAAATGGGTAAAATTCCTTCCTGGCATCTCTCTGCTGGCGGTAGGCTGGACCATGCCTGGATTTGGCCCAAGTTTGTCTAATTAAATGCAGCAGCACCTTCTCTCTATTTTGAGCTTTGAGCTTGGGCACAAATGTCCTGTGAGCAGCTGAAGAGAATTGATGTGATGTATGGAAATCGTGAAGTTACAGCAAATCCTGAGGTTTTTGTGAGTGTTTTCCCTTCTCTCTCCTTTATGGACACGAGTGGGGTCAGCCTGGCACTGCCTTCAGCCTTCTGGCTTTGGGAGTTTTCCTTTTGACAGTTTCCTTGGGAAATCTTTTCCCTTGGAATATCTTAGATTCGATGACCAGTGTAGGTCACTTCCAGCTGAGCCATCCCTGTCTCCCATCCCAATCTCCCAGTTTTGCCCCAATCCAAGCACTGCTGACTCCAGTGTGGAGTTTCCCTGTCTTTGGGCATTGTCCCCTGAGATGTCCCAGCCCAGAGCTAGGGCCAGAAGTGCTTAATTTAGTGTCTCCTTAATTAGAGCAGCAGTTCCTGCTCCTTGCCTTCCTCCCTGGCTGCTCCATGAAATCCTCCGTGGGAGATTCTGGATTGGGAAATGACAGAGGATTTGGGACTTAATTTTAGCCAGAACATGTGGCTGGTTTTCAGATGCTTCTCAAGTCGAGGGGAGGTGGCTTTGTTGTAGTCAAGGAAAGAAAAAAATCCCCCAAAACTGGAAAGGAGACGTGGTTTAGGTGGAATGTCTCCACAGCCAGAGTTAGGGATTTTAATAGGAGGGAGTTGTTCTGCATTGCCCGGCCTGTGCCAGAGATTAAAACTCACATTTCATTTTTATACACTGTGGTTAATCCAATAATGATTCCGTGTTCCAAATGGCAATAATATCTTTCAGCATAGTTAATCAGAAGAGACTTAATGCTGTCACTATTTATTAACCTTTGTTGAAAAGCAAGAAGTTTTCCTACTAATCTGCGATTGTTGCTCTTGTCAGGCTCTGTCAAGTGCAAACCAGATTTGGCATTTGTTCCGGCGGGGAGGATGCTGCTGCCTTCCCTGCTGGCTGCTGCATCCCAGCCCTGCTCAGGTCCTGTGTGCTGTGTGGGGATGCTTTGGGTGCTGGATGCTCTGGATGCAGCCAGGCTGCTCCCCTCTGTGTCTCTCTGAAGATTCCAGAGGGTTTCCAGCCTCCAGCTGCACAGTTCCTGGTGTTTGGGGTGAAAAAGCAGCTTTTCCCCTCTTTTTGGAGTTATATTTTGGCTGCCTGGGATATATTCCTGGATCCAGGCTTCCCCACCTTGGGGGTGTTTGGGTAAAAAAGGCAGCTGCACTCTCGTTCAGGGTTATATTTTGCCTGTTTCTACATCCAGGACATCTTTATCCCAGGGCTGGTGGAGCCAGCAGGGAAGATGCTCTCCTGGCCAGGTGGGACCAGAGTAGCAGCCTTGGTCCCTGGTGGTTTGTAGGGGTTAAGTGACTTCCAGCAGCTTTCCAAAAGCTCTGGGAATCTCCCATCCCATTTTGTCCATCCATGCTGGGGGAAGAAGGTGTTTCTGGGCAGACCAAGGGGTTAAGGGGGATTTTTCAAGCATCCTGTGGCAGGAGCTGAGCCGACACATGTGGAGGTGGCTTGTGCCTCACAGGGATCCAAAAAGGCATCCCTGTGTGATCCCAGCCCCTGGCAGAGGCAGGTGGGATGCTGCCCATGGAGTCACAGCCCTGTGCTGGCATTTCCCAGGCTGGTGACCTGCACAGCTGGGAGCTGCCGTGGTTTTGGGAAGGGTGTGGTTTTTGGGAAGGTGTGTGGTGTTTGCTGCTCCGTGCTGAGGAAAGATCAGCACAGAAAGGGATTTCAGCCTTCGATATTCCCCGTTTGGCTCCCGTTGTGGGCAGGCTGGTGCTGGAATTGGCTCGTAGGAGCACCTGGGATTAATGAGCCAGCTTGGTGCTGCGCAGGAATCGATGCTTCCTGCGTTAATTGCGCCACGCTCGAGCTTCGGCTTTTTATTCTGAGTTATGGAGTTACAGGGAGAGATGTCTCTCTCCAGCACAGCCCTGCATCCCACGGGAAAGGATCCTTTTCCCAACACCCATCCAACCAGTCCTCGCTGTGGGGTGGGGATGACATGGAGGAGCAAAAACCAGGGCAAAAATAAATCCCAATTTCTGCTGCTTTGCCTTGTGATCAGCCAAATGAGATGGGTGGTGATGGTCAGTCTGGAGGGGAAACGCCACCAGCAGCCACCTGTGGGTTCAGCTCTGGTCTGCTCTGGGCGATGGATGGGGGGGTGGATGGGCTGGAGAGGTCAGGTCTCCAAAAAAGTCTGGCATCTCCTTACGAGTGAGTTTGCAGCAGCTTTCACATTTATTTAAGCATTAATTGCCATTTAATTGCAAATTATTTTTATTTACTTGCAATTATTTCTGTTACTGAGCATTCGTGTGGATGGAAAGCAAAGTCCTCCAGCCCCTTGGGGCTTCTGGAGCTGTTCTGGAAGAGCAGTTGTTGCTGATATTTCTTATTTTTAGGGTGGACTAACATGGAGCACTATTCTGATCCTCTTGATCACTCCAACAGGTGCAGTTATTTTACATACAGCCCTGCTTTGCTAATATCATTGAAGCCTAAACATGGTATTTATATTTTTAGCAAATAGTTCTTTCTGGTATTGATTTACGTGTAATGTGGTCCTTGCATGAATAACTACCATAAATCTGGAAGCATTTATTAACCCAAATAGCTGCAAACTCAGTCAAATCCTCTGTGTGTGTTGGACACAATTACGGAGCTGAAACTGCAAAGTAAAAGAGCAAAACATAAACCTTATTTTTCTGTGACCAACACAGACTTTCTACCTGTTTCAGGCATCAGTCTATTGATCCGTGATAAGAGGCAAGGGTTAAGATAATTTGGCAAAATGAAAAAGCAGGGAATAAATAACAATAAATGGGATTTCTGATGTGGCCTGTCAATATTTGGGATGGTGCCTGGCTCTGCCTTCCCAGCCTAGCCGGAGAAATTAACTTTTGAACCCGATGGCTCCAATCTTTTTCTCCTGACTCCATCCTTTGTGCTGATGGGCAGCAGGGACAGACACTTATTTGTTATCCCATTGATACTGAGCCCAGCAAAGCTGGGCTTTGTGGAGCCAGGGCTTGCAAAAATAGTGTAAATCTTGTTTGGTATTTGTGAAACAGGGATCATATTAAAAAAAGCCTCGCCAGACGTGGAGGGCTGGAGTTTGGAGGGCTGGAGGGTTTCTTGTGCTAAATTTAGCCATTTAAAAGAAGATTATGGACTATGCACTTGGGACTTTTAAAAAGGCTTCCACAATAACTCTTGAAAGCCTGATGCCTTTAATCCTAAACTTTAATTTAAAATAAAGGAATCTTTTCAACTCGCCTCTCTCCCCTCCTCCATCCCGCTCTTCCAGGCTGAGGTTCTTCCCAGCTTGCTTACGGAGCAAAGATGTGCTCAGCTCTTTTAATTTCTTATGAAGATGTTTATTTTTTAATAGAAAGAAAATCAAGTCAACACTCGAGAGTATACACAGCAGTTTACCGCGATAGGAGGAATTAATCAGTCTATAAAGTTCAAAACGTACAAAGAGGGAAGAAAAAAAAAAAGAAAACACCCCGACTGATCAAACACGAGGCTCTTCTCTGAGATGTGGAGATAAAAGCCTTTTCCTCCGCCAGCTCCTCCACTATCGGCAGCCAGTGGGATCAAGATTATTTTTTTCGTTATGGAAAGCTCGAGATAATTAATGTTGTTGAAAGAGGACCGTTGGGTTGGCGTCTCGCAGGCTGGCCCCCAGTCTGGCATCTCGGGAAGCAGCGGCGAGTCGGGGAGGGGGGGGAAATTGTCCCCCTGCGAGGGAGCTGCCAGTTGAACGGAGCCATAAATAACATCGAGGGATTAAAAAGAGCTTTTAAAAGGGGTTGTGGTGCTGCTGAGGGTGGTTTGAGATCTGGTTTGCGATCTGGTTTGCGATCTGGTTTGGGATCTGGTTTGGGATTTGGAGAATCTTCCCGGTGTTCCTCCACAGGATGCTCTTGCAGAGCCAAATCCCTGCAGCCTCCTGGGTGTTGGGAGTCCCTGGATGATCCTTCCGGAGCTGGGCTGGATCTCTCACATCTCCCAGAGCTCGTTTGGTCACGCTGGTGTTAAACACGCCCTGCCCCGAGGATCGATAGACGTTTGGTCACCCAGGCTGCTCGAGCAGCTGCTCTATCACAGCCCTGACAGCCCCAGATCAAGGCGCAGCTCGTCCATCGAGCGCTCTTTAAGGAGCGGGATGAATTAATTACCGCCGTTAATGACCGGGGAGAGACTTCAGGGAGCTTCGGCTGATGGTGCAGGGCCTTGAGATGGGAGAGGAGCTGAGTAGGTGGCACCTACTTTGGTTCAAGTCCAGGTGACGTGGGCGGTGGTGTCCATCTGTGTGAGACCAACCCGAATTTCGAGGGTTAGGTGAATCCCTGCAGATCTGGCAGGGAATATTTCTGGCAGAGGAAGTTCGTACCTAGCAATGAGGGAATTTAGGGGTCTTTTCCCCTATCCTTTGGTCCTGCATCCCCAAATCTCCCTCCAACACGCCAGAATGAGCATCCTCATGGGCTGGGATTGGTCTGGTCCATGTCCTCCATCCTCACAAGACCAACCAAAATGTATTGGATGTGAAAAGTCCCTGCAGATCTGGCAGGAATGGACCTGGAGAAAAGATCTCTCCAAATGCCCTCATTCCTAACGAATGGAATCCCTGGATCCTGCATCAGCAAACCTCCCTGCAGCACCCCTAGCTAGGTGTCCTCCTGGAATGATGCATGATCCATGGGCTGGGATGATCCCAAAGCATCCTGAGGGCACCAGGGCTGTATCAACATCATCACAACCCAGTGGTCGCAGCTGGATTTGCCCCATCCAGGTGTTTGCTCAAGATTGAGTTAATTATGATGATCTTTTAATTACTTTGTGGGTCTTTCTGTCCTTTCCCAGCCCCCTCTGAAGGAGCTGAGATGGCACAGCTGATCATCCCATCCTCCTCCACCTTTTCTATCCCAGTTATTTATTATGCAGCATCACCAGGATTGCTCTCAGACAGGACTTGTCAGCTGTAAAAGACACTGGCAAATTTTATTAGTTGACAGAAGGGTGGTGGGTTTTTTTTTTTCTTTTTTTTTTCCTCCTGAAAATATTAAAAAGTCATTTTAGTTTAGAAACCTAATTTTAATTTAGTTAGGTTTTAATTTAATTTGGTTTTTAAATTCATTTTCCGGCAGAACTCAATTTTTCAAGCGTAATTTGATGCCGTCAGTGGCCATAATGTTTAATGTCCTCCCCATAAATTGTGAGGATGGCTTTGAGATGATTTACAGGATTCAGGGGGATAAAGCCGTCTCCTGGCCCTGCACGTGGGAGAGGCTGGAGAGAAAATGCTTTTATCGTGGCAGCTGCAGCAGCCAGGGTGTTACCTACAGAAAAATGGGGAAAACCTCAGTTTTCCTCTCTGCTCAGCACTGCTTGGGGATGGATAGGAAGAGAGGTGGGTCTGTGCTGGGTGGGGATGCTCTGGGGATATTCCTGGAAATCTGGAATTAGGGGGAATCCCAACAAAGGTGAAGAGTTTGGGATGGTGACTTTACCCCCCAAAATCCATCCCGAAAGTGAGCTGAACCATTTTTCAGCACAGATTGAGGCAATGGAATGGGGGTTTGAAATCAGGGCAGACCCTTGGAAAATACAGCATAATTGAGTGAAATTCCCTCCCAATTTCATCCCTCGAAGCGTTGCATCTAATTACTGGATTAGAGGAGTCTTCAGACCACGTATTGAACATTATAAATGGGGATGAGATGGTTCTGGGAATGGCTTAATGAAGCAGGGGAGATGGGTGAGGATGTCTGCATGCACCTTTGGGTCAGGGCAACATCGATTTGGCAGAAGAGGAGAAACCCTTTGGCTCTTTGGGGAGTGTGGCCATGGGGAGGGTTTGATTTTTCCTCTTGGTTTTGGCTCCTAAGTAGCAGCAGTTGGCTCTGGGTGATGCACTGGGGATTTTTGCCTGGTGGAATTTGTCTCCATGGTTTTTTGCCTCCATCCCTTTTGTGATGAAGTGGCCAAGCTGTGTGTTCATGGATGGGGAGGGAGCATTGAGGCATCACCCAGGGTGGGTTTGGGAAGCCTGGGATGTGCTTGCTGAGGTGCAGGTGGTTCTGGCCAGGGCTTGTGGCCACTGTATCATCCCCCTGTTCCTGGTTCCCTGCAGGCCTGAGGCTTGTGCTTCCCCTCAGGAACTTTGGATTCCTTTGGTTAATTTTAACTCAATTGCAGGTGATGTGTTTTAAGAGATGCTCCAAACATTTCCATGGAAATGAGCTGGAGAAATCCACCTTGTACCATTGTCCTCGATGGGGAGAGGGAATAGGATCACAGTCATCATGAGACCCTGGAGAATCCCCACAGGAGCTGTCTGCTGTGCCACCACCCTCCTGTGCCACCACCTTCCCATGTCACCACCCACTCCAGCTTTGGGCTTTGGGCTCCTGCCCACTCCTGGCTCCCCTCACAGAGGGGTCTCACCCCACAAACACCTCCCCATGCCCCATCCCAAGTGCCAAAGGTGAAATCCCTCCTCTCCCAGCCTCTCCCAGCGAGATGCCATCGCCGCCCGGCGTCCCCCGGGTTGTCATGGTTACTGACGCATGGGACCCCAGAGACCCGGCTGGGAATTAATGGCAGCCCGGGATAAAGGATTCCTGTCTGGGCCGAGTTGATGGATTACATTGATGTGCCATTTGTCATAGCGTAATTGTTCTGGCAAATGTAATACCCACTCGTATAAACATTGTGCTGCTTTGCTAATAAAACCGAAAATAGGATGAGAAAGGATGATGCAGTGTTATGGTCAGGCAAAGAGACACCGCCTCTGCTCCAGCACCAGGGGCTTCTGCTGGAAACCCACCCTGGCCTGCCCTCTTCATCCATGGAAAATGGGCAAAGTGACTGTGAGATCCTCATGGGATGGGGTTGTGGCATCGTTTTGCCCATGACTGCTTTTGTTTGGGGGCTCGGACATGTTCTTCACCCCAAAATGGGCACTGGGGCTGAGCTCATCCCTCCCCAGGTGAGAGGCAAGTGCTCGCAGGTCTCTGTGCCCTTTGCATCCAAGGGGGTTTATAAATGAAGGATTTATGGCACTGTGGGCACAGATCTCTGTCCCCTTGGCATCCGAGGGGGTTTATAATGAAGGATTTGTGGCATGTTGGGTGCTTGTCCCCAGGTGCCACCCCCTGCCCTAGGGAGCACCATGGCCTGATGCTGCCAGGAGCAGCCAGGTAGTTTTGCTTTCTGATTACTCAGCCCCTGGATTAGGAGCCCAGCAGGGATATCAGCTGGAGATGAATTGCTCATCTTCCTGCCAGCAGTTCCTGGTGCTGGTGCTGACGGAGAGGGGTTGGAAAAGCCCCTCCAGCCACCCCTGCTCCTCACCCAGGACCCAGTGAGAAGCATCATCCCTGCACGTTTTGGAGTTCAGGACCATCTCATCCCTGTCTTCTCCCATTTTTCTGCCATGGACATCTATGAGGATGACGAGGAAGACCAACCCCCTCCTAAATCCTGAGCTAGCTCAGCGTCATCATGCTTTACGCACTCATCTCTCCAAATGTTTTGGAAGTTTCTGGCTGACCTGATTCATAGGAAAAAAAAAAAAAAAGATAAACACCCTTTCTGTGTTTGCAGTCATATGTAATTTTTATCTCTTGACCTTTAAACGTAAGCAGCAGTAAAATGAAGAACTATGGCAGTCATTTAACACCCTGCCTGTACTAACTGGTTTCTGCCTGTGAGCCGTGGTTTTAAATTGGCTAATGCAGAATACTTGCAGAGCTAATAATAATTCAGATTACTTCTGTCAGCTATTCCGGTTTCATGGGTAATTTAGTAGTTGAATAAATTTTTAAAAAAATTCATTCGTTCCCATGCACTGTTATGAATCAGTAGATGGTTTACCATTGGCAGCAGTAACTGTAAGAAGATTTAAATTGCTACTGAAAAGGATTTGAGTGAAGGTAATGTTTTATAATGTTCTAAGCCATATGCACTACTTTCAGGCCTCATCAGTTTTACATTGATTCCTAGTGAAGTGTTTAATTGCATCATGAATGCAATATAATTCAGTTCTTTTTGCTAATATGGTATATATCTCAAAGTGATATACAGCACTGACAGTGAAGGCTCAGGGTTTTCTTAGGATTTTAAAAAATGCCTCTGTGTGTGTTTGCACACATATTTGCACATCTGTGTGTGGCCAGCAGCGTTTTCCTGGGAAACCTCAGTGCTCTTGGTTTGGTGCTCAGTGCTGAGAGCTGCTGGCTCTCCAGGGGTGTCTGCATGGGCATCTACAGGTGGGGGTTTCTATATATATAAATATATCTATCTTATATGAAAATAAATTTATAAATATAGCAGATGTGTATAAAGCTATATTGGAAGTTCTGCTGTTACAACCTGACTGCTCTGCTGTTGACCAGTGCTCTTTGGGCAGCTCAGTTCCAGCCCTGGTGCTGTTTTGGTCCTTCCTGGTGCTGCTCACACCTGTGCTGGGAGATGGAATCTCAGCTGGAGGCACACATGAGGCTGTTGGAACCTCGTGGGCAGCAGATTAAAAGAACCAGGATTTCATGTTGGTGTGAAGGCAATTTGAGTCCGTGCAGGAGCTCTCGGGGCTGTGGCAGGTCGCCAGCCAGCAGCAGGGGGTTATGTGCTGGTGCTGCAGCTCTGGAACCTCTCAGCCCCACACAAAGCCCATTCCTGTCCTGCTGCCAAGCTCCTGGAGCTGTGCAGGATGAGCTCTGGAACCTCTCTGTGCCCACTGCTGGCTCTGATGCTGTTCCCTGCCTCCCTGATCCCTCTGCTCCCTGCAGGACGTGGACCCTCCCTGTCCCCCATCTCCCTCTTGCTGCTTCTGCTCATTACAGCTTCATCAGTTAATTAAGGATTGGGCCCTGGTGTCATCGTGGTGGGAGAGCTGAGGCAGGCTCAGCGCTGGCTGGGATTTTCCCATGGGAAGATGCCAGCTCTTGGCTCCAGCAGGACGAGCATCCCCATCCCTGCTGTAACCCCAAGGTACCGGCCTGCATCCCTCTGTCAGCTCAGTTTTAATTCCCAAATTTCCATGGCTTTGCAAGGTGAGGAGCACCCGGTGCTGACAGGGAAGTGTCCCTGGGGATGGTCACTCTTGGCTGCTGCTGTGCACCTGCTGCTTTCACCTTTGGGAATCTTACATTTTAAATGGAATTGCTCACTGGGGATGCAGCATCCTTTAGTTTGGTTCTCCATCACGAGCAGGGAAATCCTGCCCTCGGCAATGACTTCAGAGTGGCCCGGTGGGGCTGGGGGAGGTTGGTGAGAGCAGGATCAGCCCCACATTTGGAATATTCCCACAGAAGGCTCCTCCTTGGCCGTGGTGCTCCCCACAGGCGCTGCGGGAACCGGGATGCATCCCTGCTTTGGAGCCTAATGCGATATCAAAGTCACTAACATGATTATGCTTATATATCATATTAGGGAAAATGAATACTAATTCAATACAAACTACTAATTCAGTAGAACAGAAAATTGCTGAGAGAATAGAAAATTGCTGAGCGTGCCGAAGCTGGGCATGGCTCAGAGGAGAGGCGCTGCTCACTCTGTGCTGGAGTTTTTTCCCACAGTGGCTGTGGCACAGTTGGCTGGGGTGACACAGAGCATCCCTGGGTGTGTCAGTGCCAGAGCTGAGCTGGGGAGCAGCTCTGGAGGTGGCTTTGCCATGGAGCTGTGGAGAGCAGCCCCCCTTTGCTATTGATCCTGAGGCTCATGGCCAGGGATTGGGAGATGTTAGCAGGGACCTGTGTGAGAACTGGAGCAGGAGAGCAGGAAAATGGCTCCAGGTGCTGGTTGGAAGTTGGGAATAAAGCTGGAGTGGGAGGGTGGACTCCTGATGGAGTTGGTGTTTTATGTTGTTGGCTTTTCCTAATGCATGGGTCATCTCTCATTCCTGGTCTGGTGCTGAGTGTGACCTCCCTGAGCTCCAGGGGACATCCTGGGGACACTGCTTGGCCTTCCCACTGCCCGGCTCTTCTCCTCAGTGTCAGCTCCGCATTCCCACTTCCTCCTCACCACGTTTCTGCCCCAGGACATTCCCTCTTGGCATCTCAATGTGCTCTGCACACCAGTTCCTGCTGCAAACTGGCCATGGATCTCCTGCTCCCTGGGACAGCTCCCAGCACTGAGGCTGCTCCCACTGGTGCTGGCTTGGGGAATGTTGGGGGATCAGTGAGAGGCAGCTGCTGATGCAGGAAGTGCATATCAGGCTCTTGGTTTAATTGGATTCTCCTTCAAATTATTAGTGCTTGTTCGAGTTTTCAAGCCACAATGTTTCCCGGAACCACATGGCATTCCCAAGTTGTGGCTGCTGCATTGGGTTTCCATCCACTGCCACGGTTGGGTCACCCTGGGTGGTGAGGGCACCCAAATTTCTCTGATTTGCTTCTAAATCAGGAATTTCACTGCAATTTAATGTATTTTCTGTGGGGACAGAGCAAGGTCCTCAGTGCCCAACCCTGCACATCCTCCCATCCCACACAGATACTCTTGGACATGAGCCTGGCTCGTTCTGGAAATGCCAGGTATTTACCGAGTTCAGAGGGAGCTGAAAGTGGGACACACAGTGTTTCTGTACTAATATGGTAGGAGAGTCTTATTGTATTAGCAATTTCCCATCAGATCATGTCATATTAGTATGTATTGTTTTAGTATTTGTTTTCACTAATGTGATGTGAAAGTTGCTAATATGATAAGACTCCTGCATTGTATAGTGAAAACAAATATTAATATGATAGGATGGAAAATAGCTAATAAGAAACTAAGTTGCTAATCCGACATGAAGGATCTCCTAAAGGAATCGGTTGCAGCTTTCCTGTACTTTTCCAGGATCACCTTCAACCCCACTCCGGGTGGGGGACAGGAAGGCAGAGCCACTGCTGTGTGGCACTGGTGGATTTTAAAGGGGTGAATCCACCTGGAAAGCAGGAACATCTCCTTTGGGCTTAAATCCAGGCTTTCATTAGGCAGAGGGAGAAAAATAAAGCCATGTTTATGGGAAAATCACGGTGTGCTGGGAAGCCAAGGGTCCCTGGGGTAAGCTGATCCCTGAAAAATACAACAAATATGAATTTAGGGTGCACAGAGCCTCTGACACCCCAGGAGGCTGCCCCGAGCTGCAGGTACACTACACTCTAACTATGACAAGACATAACCACCGGTTTCCTAATTTTATTTTATTTTTTCCCCAGCCACCAGAGCATAAATATCAATTTCTGACACAGAGAGCCCAGGGTAGGTGAACCAGAGCTAAATAAAAATAAACATTAAACAATTATTGGAATTTAGCTTTATTTAAAAAATCAGCAGGGTTGAGGGAACGAGCCACCTATTAGCGGGGAAAAAAAAGCTATTGGGCTTTTTAACAACATGCTGCTTCTTGGCGGAGGCTGGGATTTGGGCTGTGCACAATCATGTTATTGATTAAAGATGATGTAGCAGCAGCACAATTATATCACAGTTTGCGCTCGCCGCGGTGGTACCGTTGGCCTCTCATTTGTCTGTCGGAGATTGGTTTGTTTGCCTTGCCCTTCCCGGGGGTGGCTCCTCGCTCCGATGGGTCCCCTGGAGGAGGTTTGGGGTGCTCGGGGACTTGGTGTTGTCTCGGTGGTGAGGATGGTTTTAATTGCAGTCGTTCCCCGTTAGTTCTGCGTTTCGCGGTAATTCCGGTTTCCGCGCTGTTGACTGCAGTGATGAAAAATAGGGGAATGTTGGGGTTTTGGAGGAATTGAGCAGCCTGGGATGGATCAGGAACAGCAGCTTGGTCTAGTGGAAGGTGTGCTGCCCATGGCCATGGGTTGGAACAGGATGATCTTTGATCCAATCCAATCCCTTCCAACCCAAACCATTCCATGATTCCGTGATCCACGGTGGATCTCACCCTGCATCGCAGGATCTGCTGTTTCCCCAAAATCAGACCAGATCCTGATTCTTGGAATGCCATAGCAGGCAAAACCACTGGGAAAGGCTGTTTTAAAGCTCTTCCAGAAAATTCTGTGCTGGAATTAAGAAGCCAACATGAGAGGAGCGGATGGCTGGCGGGAACACGCGCCTTCCAATCGGTCTATAATGCAATCAATTCTGTATATCCCCAGTGAAACAGCAACATTTATTTAACGTCTTTTATAGAGCAGCTGAGTTTTATCACAAATCACATTCCATTTCTATTCTTCGGGGACCCCTTGAAGGCTAAAACGCACTTACTTTCCTCCAAGGAAGTTTACCAATTCTTCAATAAAGCCCCATTTGCGTCCGTATGTAAAATAGACACATTTATTGAATATTAAACATTTGCCTGTTGCCTGTGCACTTCTTTCGACTTTATCTGCTGCCCTTAAAAGTCGTTAAGGGAAGGATATATCAAAGTCATCATAAAGGCGTGTTTATGGATGGGAAGGGGATGTTGGAATCTGCTGGAGGGGTTGATGTATCCTATTCAGTGTCTCCATCCTCAGTGCAGCCCTTTTTCCTCCACTCTCTCTTGGCAATACCCACTTGGCAGTGTATTTTCTCTGATTTTACTGAAGGAATTTCCATGCTCAAAAGCTGTTTGGTGTTAGGTGCTGCTCGGGGTCATGCCAGGTTGCGGGAACACAGTTTTCCTACCCAGAGTCAGTCCAGCTAATTAGCAGGAGGTCCAATAAAACAAGTTTTTCTTTTATCACTGTTACTAAGTGCTGTTGTAAATCAATTAAAATGTATTCTAGTAATTCTATTTTTCCTTGGCGACTCTGTTTAAAGAAATACTGAGCCATTAGCAGTATTTTCCATATGTTTGTGTGTGTTTATGGGAGAATATTGAGCTGTTGCTGTTGAATTCGGTGCTCAGTGATGAGCACAAAATCCTGTCCTGCCCCACACTATTCCCTCAAGCCATGGAAGTCTCTGCATCCATTTATTTGGAGAAAGGTGCAGGTTTTCTGAAGGTGGTAAGGAGGGAATTTCTTTACCTTGAAGCATGGATATTCATGGTTGTCCTAATTAATTGCTGAAGATGCAGCTCTGGCACATTCCTGGAGTTGTTTTTTGGGGAGCGTTAACTCAGGAGGATGTGGGAGCAGTGTGTGTTGGTCCTGCCTAAACAGACCTGTAAATCCATTCCCTAAAATCATCACAGCCTCTGTGTGATGGCAAAAACCTGCGTGGCTGGAGGAGAAAATTCACCAGGAGCAAAAAACTGGGAATTCACCCCTTTCTCCGAGCCATCCATTCTCCCTCTCATTCTCCCTCTCATTCTCTGCCTTTTCTCTTCTTTAATTCACATTATTTGATGCACCATGTAGGAATCTGGGCTGGCTTGCCCTCCTCTAGGGATAATTTCTCCCAGGCCACTGGCTAATTGAGGACGCCTCGTTAGTCCAGGAGGTGGCTGTGGGTGGATTCATTGACTCTGGAATGTCAGTGGAGCACAAACAGCCACTTGCTGATGGCCACCTTGGCAGCTCGAGCACCCACCTGCCCCATCAGCCTGGAGAGGTGAAGGTGCCCCTAAATCCCACCTGGAAACATGGGGGATTAATTTTCAGCTCCGTGTTTTGGCAGCTTTTAGGTGAATTGTCCTTAACCCATCCTTATTTTTGTCTATAGGTTGTGCTTATCAAGAATGAGCACCAGGATGGGACCCAAACTATAAGGTTTTGGGGTTTTTTTCAGGGAGGTTAAATTTACCAGCAAGAATAAGGACCATTAAATTGGAGATTTCGGGGTTGCTTGGTTGTTTTGAAGGATTTCATTTTGTCCCTCCTTTGGAGCAAGGTGACTCTCACAATGCAGTTGGGGTCTGGCTCCTGCTTCACTGTGGTTAGAGCTCCATCCTTGGATCCTGAATTATAACACTGGGTTAGAAAATTAAGTTCTTAGGGCTGGAACACCCCAAATGGAAGAGCAAATGGGTGTGCAGCAAATCTTCAGAGGAGCCAGCCCATCCTTGCAGTGAAGGCAGATTTTTGGGGCATTTGTCCATACTAATTTATAAAAGAAATATATAATAAATGCCACCTGAATGGAGCTCCAGTAAAAGGAGCTCATCTGGAGCATATAATAAAAATAATATACAGCTGCCTCTCGGCAGCTCCTGACTCACTGCTGGATGGGAGGAGAAGCCCTTTGCCAGGATCCCATTTCCAGCATGACCCTCATCCCACTCAGAAACCCCCAAAAGCAGCTCCCGGCGCAGATAACCTTCCCAGTGCACCGAGAGGCTCTTCTTTATGGGTGAGGGAAAGTGCTTAAAATGCTTAGAGGGAATAAACAGCTTTTAATGAAGTTACATTGCCACATAATGGGTATCATAAAATTGCCTTCATACTACAGGGTCCCAGGATGGCTTTTATTATCGACTGAGCAGGAATCCTGTCTGTAAAGCTCTGGCAGCTGCAGAGAGGAGAATGCAAAGTCTTCTTAAATTACCTGATTGAAATAACCGGCAAATATTCTGCTTTGCTGCTTTGTTGAAGGCAAAGCTGCCTTTGGGGTGGTCTGTCAGACCTGGTTTGCAGCTTCTGAAGAACACAGGAGTTTCATTGCAGCAAAACAGATGTTCATCTTGTTTCTCTATCGGCTGTTTGATGAGAGATTTATTGCTCTTCTGCTGGGCTGGAGCTCCTCTGCTGCGGAGTCTATTAGGCAGCCCGGGAGCTGGCGGGGAGCCAGGGAAGCCGCGTTTTGATGAAACCCATGAAAAAGCCTCGGCTTGGAAGGCGCCAGTAATAATGCATCGGCTAGACTTGGATCGGGCGATTGATTGCCGTGATTTGATTTATTGATCAATACCCTCAAATTTGGCGTCTGAGAAGCTGAACTAATCTTTAACTGCTGTGAACATCTCTGCCTGGTGGAGAATTAGGGCTGATAAGGAATGTATGAAAGGAATCTGAGCTTATCTTAATCACACAGTGCCCCGGCGCTGCCTGCACCGAGCGGGAGGGGATGTGTGCAGAACACAATCACCAGGCAGAACAGAGCAGATCTATAAATTGATGGAATTCAAAGCCTCCAGCATCGATTACCATTATAACAAACAGTGGTGCGCTGAATGTCTGATTATTTTTAGACAAAGATTCTGTGCTCTCAGCAGCAATTTTGCTGATGCTGTCACTGTGTCAGATGTCTGTTGTTGATTGCAATTAGATGCGATACAAAAAAAAAAGAAAAATTTAAAACTATCTCTGCCTATAGTTTTATTTCCACTTATTAAATCTCCTCCTTTGTTTGCCTCCTCCTAATGTCTGCAGCTGGATGAAATATTGCATTACCAGAAGAGATCTCGTATATTCAGTTGGGTATAATCACTTTACAGATCATTGGATTATATCTGATATGGTTCAGATAATCCTGGGGAAATGTGGGACATTTACTCTGCCTTGGTTAAATAAATGCGCCCTGGTTTAGGGTTTTCAATGTGAATCTGCATAACATTTGGGTTTCTGAAACAGGGTCTGCAGCCCTCCCAATGATCCAATTCTATTAAAGCACTAATCAATTCCCTGTGACGTCAGTCTGCTTTCCTGCTGCTCCAACGTGGATTTATCCTGTCCTTTCTAAATGGCTTTTGGAGCTGCCGCAGCCCAGGCTTTAATGGTTCAAGGAATGGTGATGGCAAGGGAGCAGTGGGGAGCAGGGTACACTGAGTGCCACAGTTTGGTGTTCCAGGGTTCTGTGATCCCAGGAGCTTCCCCTGGGTCGATTCTTTCCAGTTTCTCTCCAGTGCCAGTGCATGGAGTGCTCCTGTGCCATATTTGGGACCGATCAGTGTTGTGGGAATGGCTCTGCAGGGAAATGTGGCTGGGAAAGGGCAGCTCCAGATGGCTCTTCCCGATGTGGAAAGCTTTTTGAGAACCCTTGTGAACCCCACATGGGGGCTGTAGGTCCATACAGGGATGCAGAGGCATCAGGACTGGGAGTTCTGTTGGACCAGGGTGGGTTTGTCCTGCTGGGCTCTTCCCCTGCATCCCACACTTGATGCTGGTGCAAGAAATTTGGGGAATCTCACATTGTAACTTCAACCACAGGCAGGGACTGCAGGCTTTGGCGTGTGGCCGAGTGGTGGCCATGGCCCTGGCCCTGACCTGGTGGCCAGGAGAGCAGGAGGCCTCCTCGTGAACGTGACCTCATCTCAGTGCGGCTCCGGGGCTTGATGGAAAAATGCAGCGCGGCGGCGGAGGAGTTATGTGCTGCTGGCAGCTGGTGTTTTCTTTCTTTGGGAAATCTAATATATTGATTAGCTTTCTTCAGAACAGCATCAATAAAGTGTATAATGGCATGGCTGGTGCCTGCAGCGTCTCCTCCCCTGGTCTGAGCCCCCCTGGAGCCGGGAAGGACCTTGGCTGCTCCGTGCCAGGCTCGGCGTCCCGTCGGCTGCTCCTCCCTTTCCTGGCAGCCACGGGTTCTGCTCTGCCTGGAGAACGTGCTTGGCTGGACACCCTGATCCTCTGCAGGGAGTTTATCCTGGGCAGTCTTCCTCCTCCTCTTCCTCCTGCTCCTCCTCCCATCTCATGTCTCCGTGGTGCTACTGCCTCCAGCAGCTTTGGCTCAAGCAGCTCCAGCATGGAGGCACTTGGCCAAACCATGGCAAATATCTCCAGGGTCTGGATACCCCTTGGGGGATGGCGATGACCACTGTCCTGGTCCTCCCCAGGCAGTGCATGTCACCAGTATCTCCCAAGGGGGGATGTGTGATTGTGTTTTTGGGAAATATTGGGTGCCAGGGGAGCTGATTGCATCCCGAGTCTCTTCCAGGAACACATGGATGCTCTGCCTGTGCCATCATTGTTCTCCTCCCGGCTATATCCTGGCCCATGGCACATGGATAGTTGCTCCAGCCCTGTGGTCATGCCTGGGGAAGATGGAAGTACCCATTAAAGTGCCTGAGAGAGTTTAGAGGGTGGTTTATAGTTGTTTTTGCGGTTGTTTTTCTTTAAGCTGATTGATTGCAATAATGAATGGGATCCAGAAACCAGCCGGAGCGGCGGCTCGAGGCCACCGCGGGATTTAAAGTCCTGCTTGGCTTCAAACCCTCTCCACTATTTCAGCTTTCACTGGTAAAACACAGAAAGCCAGCAGGACCTTATTTAGGGCTCTCCCAAGCCTAGTTCTGCCCTGGGATGCTGGTGCTGGTAGGAGCTGGAGCCTCGTGCTTGCCAAGAGCTTTTTTGTGAGCTGTTGGCTTATTTATTGTTCCATGGTTAGCTGGAGAGCGAATCCAGCCCATTCCACCATGCAGTTCCAGGTAAAGGCAGCACCATCCAGGATTGGTCCCACTTATGGATTAGTATTTTTATTTTCTTTTCAAGTCTGACCCACTTGTGAAGTAACCACATCCTGGTCTCCCACCACCCTGGGATGGAGTTGTCCAGGCTGCATCCCACCAGCCAGGAGCCTGGAAGGGTTTTCTCTGCTTCCCAAGCATCTTGCGATGAGCTCATTTCAAAGAGAGATTTTCAGGGCAAATTGACAGCTGATGACTATGGGAAGATGTTTTCCAAAGGAGAAACAATTTACGATAATTAGAAATTTATAAAATGTCTTTAAACATGGTGGTAATGGGGATAAGAAAACACTTGCTGCAGTGTAATCAGTTATTAGCAGCTGATCATTTATCTCGATGGATAGTTGCTGCTGGTACAGGAGACACGTGATAAAAGGACTCTTGATTAACTAATTTGAATATCTTTTGAGAACAAATTCTGAGTTCTCTTTTTTCTCCATTGTAACGGATCCGTACATCTGCGAGATAAACACGGAATGAATATGGAAATGAATATTATTGTGGGAGTGTAGCCCTCGAACGCTGCTGCTGTCCCAGCCCTGGCCTTGGGAAGCTGCCTGGGATGGATATAGTAGGGAAGGGGAGGCTGGGAGGAGCTGAAGCTGTGGGATGCAGGGGAAGTGTGGTGAGGGATTTGCCAGGATTTGGGGTCTGGAGGGACAGGGCCAGGCTGAGCCTTCCTGTCCTCTAGGAAGGGCTCCAGGATGGCAAAACTCTGGAGCACTGGCAAAACACTGGAACATGCAATAGCATCCCTTGATGGATGGGTTTTTTAAGCACACAGCCTGTTCCTGCCTCCCTGGGAATGGGAATCTGATGCAGGTCTCAAATCTCTGCCCTCCATGAGATCCCATTACGGCTCCTCCGATAACGCTCTGTAAACCCCGATTCCATTTTAGATGCTGAAATCTCACTCTCGGCATCTGTGCCCTGGGCCACTGGTGGCCCTGGGATGGGCTCTGGGGTGACCAGTGGCACACCATGGGGATGACCCCTGCTCCCTGTGCTGCTGTGCCCTTTGCTGCCTGCCCACAGGTGCCAGGGGTTAAAGATGTGGCCAGAGCAGCTCGGCAAGCACAGAAAGCTCAGATTCCTCTTTTCTGGCACAGCAGGCGCAGGGAGGAGGTGGCTGCTGCTGGGGGCGAAGTGGATCTGCTCCCAGCCCCTCTTGGTTTCCCTGGCAGCTCCCAGCCCTCCATGCCAGCCGTCCGTGACCTCGCCGCGTTCCGGAGCGTCTCCTGCTGCCTGCGAGTTATTCATCGTCCTCAGCCGCTAATGGACTCCATTCAGCTGCTTCTCCCTCGTCCCCCCCACCCCGTGTGATTCATGTAGTGGCTGGAAGCAGATTCCTTTTGGCAGCGAGAGTCCCAGATATTTTATATTTACGCATCGTTTTCTTCCCAGGGTCTCAATTTTCCCCTTCTCTCCTCTCCCCCTTTCTCCTTTCAGCTCCATCCATGCTCGGATGGGGTCGTGGCTCTGGCTTCATCACCCACCATCCCCTCCCCACATGAGGGCAGGCGGGGCTGGAATCATCCCCTCCTTGGGAATGGGAATGGGATCCTCAGAGGTGTTGGCACTGCTCCTCCTCAGCTGTATTTACTGCAGCAAGGGGCAAAGTCCACATAGCTGTGGATGCAGTTTACAGGTAATTAAACTCAGCTTGGTGAGGATTTAAACATTAATATTGATGCTAAAGTTTTTAATAAAATATAGGGAAAGAGAGAAAGAGGTATCGATTCCTATAGGCTTTTTATTTTTTTCTTTCCTCCAGCTTCATTGTCACAGGGAAGGGTTGATGTGTTGGTGAGCATGAGATTAGGGTGTCTGTATGATCCCAGAGGGAAAAATTGGGAAAGACTTAGGAAAATGCCATTGGGATTGATCCATAGGTGAGGTTGTTCCTGACCCAACCCTCCTGGGCATCTTCTTTGGGAGGCACAGACTTGGGGACAGCATCAATTCCTTGGGAATGGTGCTGAGCCTCCAAGGTTTCCATGCCTGCTCCTGCCTCCCATGTGGTGTTCTGAACGTGTCTGGGCTCACTCCAGCATCATTCCCATTCCCAGCATAACCTCATGGGTCTGGAATGAGGTTCCCTGAGGTCCCCCAGCCCCGTGGTGCCACTGTGGCCATCCAACCCCACCTCAGCCATTCCTGCACCGCACCAGAGGCCGTTAAAAAGATGCTGACGGCCGTTTTTCACTCCCTGCTTCTCTGTATACACACAGGACCTGGCTTTATCTGCTTTCTCGCCAATATTTTTTTATACAACGGTGAAATATTTATATTGTCCAATAAAAGGCAGTAACTCGCAATCTCGCGCAAATTCATCGGAGACCGGGAGCTTCGTTGTCTGAATTTTCCACCCGGCAGTGACCCCTGGTAATTGGCTCCATACATCTTTGGCATCAGGGATTTACATACGGGGAAGGGGGTGATGGATGGCCAGGGTCAGCCCCTGCCCTGTGGCCTGGCTGGCAGGGGATGCTGAGTCTCCTGCCCCCCATCCCATCACGGGTGGTTTTTGGTGGTGCCAGGGAGGAAAAAACCAAATTCCTCACGATTCAGGCAGCCACAGCCTAATTCCCCATGGATTTGCTGGGGTGCAAGGCTAGTTCCATGGGAGTTTTGAGTTTTTGGTGGGACATGAAGATGGAGCAAACTGCATCCTGCAGGCCAGGCCCAGCTGCCCATCCTGCTGGTCCTTCTGTCACAAACCAAATTTGCCCCAAAAGGGCCCATTTTGGGAGCAGGACAGGATGGAATCACCAGGAGCTCGGGGCACAGCTGAGCCCCAGGCAGACACCCCCTGACCTCAGCCAGCAGCACCTCGGCTCCCAATTTATCAAAAAGCAATTAATGACTCCCCCTTCTCCCTCCCAGGTTTTACGGTGTCTGTCTCTTCCCGCCGACTGCAGGGCAGTAATTAGTCTGCCTAATGAGGTTTCCATAGTGGGAATACATCCTCTCGCCATACCTCCCCACCAAAGCCTTTGCCTAAATTTTTTCTGGCTATTTTCACCCCAATAAAAGCCAGAAAAGGACCAGGACATCCCCCAGGCTGGTGGATTTACCAGGCAGCACCCAAGAGCTCTCTTCCCACCGCATCCTCCCCATCCTTTTAAACTCGATTTTATTTCTTTTTCCCCCCTACATTCCACCAAAATTAAAAAGCCATCTATATCTTAAAAACCTTATTTATGAACACTTAAGCGTAAGTAAGTCATCGTTGGACGGCTTCCCTCCCCGCTGATGGATGGAATCTGGCACCGGGGTGGACCGGGAGGGAAATCTGGCAATACAATATGCTGTGCTTGACTATTTTGACACTCGGAGTGCGATGTTTTTTTTACAGTTACTGATGAGCTTATGGCACTGCTCCTTTTGGAGAAGCGAGGAGGAGGCTGGGGCTGAGAATATTGATTAGCGAGCTCCTGATTATCTCAACAGCCCTCTCGGCTTGCCTTTTCTTTTGCGGGGAATACAGAATTTCTTCAATTATTCATATGAAGCCCCTTGTCGATACTGCCGGAGCGACACCGGTCTGGGGGAATTGTATTCCTCTAATTCAAACCCCAGCCCTCCTAAAATGGTTTTATTTTATTTTTCCCCCTGTTTTTCTTTTTGTTTTTCACCACCTTTTGTTTTTGTTTTGTTCCAGAAAGAGCTTCACGCCGTTTTTTCGGTGCTGGCAGGGTGGTGGGGGAAAAGGGCAGAATCCATAAACATTTAATTGAACTCAGCTGGGAATTTAGGAAAAATGTACCTGAGGTTCAGGAGATTTGCTGTTAGGGAATTAACTCGGCAGGACGGCGGATTTCCCTCCCCAGCAGCGAGATTTTTGGGAGCTCTAGATGTGAGTGGCTAACAAAAGGGAAACTAATTAGCCACGAAGACAAATTTTAGCCCCTAATATTGAGATTTGGGGATTTTTGGTTCTCCCCACATCCAGCAGCTCCGTTGGGTGGGCAGAGCTGGGGGAAAGGGGCTTCAAGGGGGGTGCAGCATCCTGCTGGATGCAGAATCCACCTGGATGCATCCCAGCAGCGCGGGAGGGAATTTTGGGTTTCGAGGCGTTTTATAAAAAGCAAACGTCGAGCGCTCGGCGCGGAGCTGCTGGCACCCAACTCGCAGCCCAGATGGGGGGAGATGGGTTGTTTGTTAAAAAAAAATAAAAAATGAATTAAAAAAAGACGAGAAAGGGGAGAGGGAAAAAAAAAGAGCAACTCTAAAATAGCTTTTCTTGGAGGCTGTGTGGGGAGGGGTGTTTCTGCCAGCCTGGCTGGGTGGGAGGGAAAACTGGCAGCTTGGTAGGGAATGCTCAGAGGAGAGCTGGGCAGGACCTGGGGATGATCCCAGGCCTTTCCCTCCCCACTGGTTGTTGTGGGGTGGAAATGGGGAGAGCCCTGGGAGGGACAGACTGGACAGAACTTCCAGCAGGGCATCCTGGACGGTGCTGGGAGGTGCCGTGGTGTGGCCAGAAGGGACCTAGACATGTCTGGGAGGTGCTGTGGTGTGGCCAGAAGGGGTCAAGATGTGTCTGGGAGGTGGATGGTGTGGCCAGGAGATGCATGATGTTGTCAGGAGATGCCATGGAAGCACAGGGACATGGCCAGGAGATGCCATGGCCAGAAAATGCCTCGATGTGGCCAGGAAGTGCCGTGGTGTGGCCGTGAGGGACCATGGCACATCTAGGAGATGCCTTGGCATATCCAGGATGAGGTTGAGGTTGCAGTGTGGGATCTGAGGAGCAGCCGAGCCACCGAGGTGGGACAACACCATCCCAGCCCTCCACACTTCCAGGGAAAGCAGCATTTCTCCACCTCCATCCTGTCCCAGGCGCTCCACATCCCTGGAGGCTCCGTGTGAACCTTGGCTTTGGTCCCCAGTGCCGGCGAGAGTCTCGTGGCACTTCAGGACACCTCTTTCCTCCCTGGCAATTTGATTTTTTCCTCAGGGGCTGCTTCCTCTGCTCCTCTAATGTGCTTGGATGGAAACCCCCCGAGAGCCACGGGTGTTCCGAGCTCGCCAGCAGCGACACATTAGGATCTGTCATCTGCTGAGCATTACCTGGTTTTAAATCTGTCTCTTTGGAGCCGCCGAACTGCATGGGAAAATATTAGAGTAAACAATAAGTGGATTTACACAAATGTGACTGATTTCCATATTTTTCATCACTCCGTTTTATTACCGGGTTTACGGATATGCTCATTTATTTATAGGGCAATCCGGTATTGATTCATTCCGATGCACTGTGCATAAACACATAAAAGAGAGTGATAACAATAGGAATACATTTTCAGTCTTTTAAATACTGCATTTCTTCCAATAGTCTTCATTAGGTCTGCTCCAGGAATATGAGCAATGTCCTTTGGGAAGCCCAGCCTGGCCCCTCAGCCCAAGTGGCTCCGGATTTATGGGGGTGTCAGGGAGAACAGGATGCAATTCCCAGCCCAGCAGCAGCTGCTTCCCAGATCTGCCACCTTCCTCCCGCCAGGGAATTTTTCCACGGGAGGTTTTGGAGGATTTTATCCCAGAAGGTGGATTCTGCTCCCCTGAGGTTGGGTTTATGGGCTGCTTTGGTGACAGGCAATGCAGGGTGGACGCTAGTGAGGTGCTGCTGCTGCTGGAGCCAGGCTTGAGGGGGCTCAGGACTCTGATCTTCCCCTTTTCCCCCTCTTTTCCCCTTTTTTCCCTCTATTTCCTTCCCTTTTTCCACTTCTCTTTTACCTTTCCTTTTTTC
The DNA here is from genome assembly GCA_024500445.1 of Entomyzon cyanotis. NCBI lineage: Eukaryota > Metazoa > Chordata > Aves > Passeriformes > Meliphagidae > Entomyzon > Entomyzon cyanotis. The sequence goes on from JAKEPQ010000852.1 coordinate 3,428,539, forward strand.
CCTTCCCTTTAATCCTTCTCTGCTGTCCTCTTCTCAAATATTTTTCCTGTTTCCTCCTTTTCATCTTCTCTCTTTTCTCTTTCTTTTTCCCTCTTTTCTCTCTCTTCTCTCCTTTTCTTCCCCGCCATTCCCTCTCTTTTCCCTCTGTCCCTTGTTTCCTCTCTTTCCCCCTTCATTTTCCCTCATTTTTCCTCTTTTTCAAATTTTTTAAAAGCTGCACCCCTCCCATCCCATACATTTCCCCCTCAAATCCCACTTTTCCTCTCTCCCCATGAATATTAACGAGGGAGAGCCGAGCTCTCCATCAGCTGCGTCACGGGAAGGGACCCATAAAAGCAGGGTGATGGATGGCAAACATTCCCCCTCTACTCCTTCCTCTAAATGGGAAGGAAGAAAGGGGGAAAAATATCATTTTTAAACATTAACCTGGAGGGGTTGTGTTGGGCTTGTCAGGCCCTTTCTCTCTGCTATTCCCAAACACATCTCATACAAATTTAGGCTCCTATATAATTTTTTCCCTCAAGGAAGGAATAGCAGGACCAGGAGAAGAAATTGTAAGCACCCAGATTTTATTTTCCCCCCTCTCCAGCTAAAGGGCAGCTCCTTTCTCTCCCCCAAAAGCAGTTTTAATGGCAACAGCTTGAGAGGGACAAAGTTTGAATATCCTTGTGCCGGAGAAAAGAGCAGAGCGAAAGCCCTGCTAATTACAAAAGTTGCTTTATGAAAGATAATTCAAAGCAATAATTTAGCAAACATAATCAAGTAGCGCAGATGGGGATTTTGATGAATAGTTTGCAACATGCAATTAGCAGCTCTTGCAGTTACATATCATTAACCCTCAGAGCACAAAAATTATTTTCTCATTATTAGATGAAAAGGTAAAATTAAGCTGACTAGACAGTAAAGGAACAAACTACAATTAATTACCTTCATTTATTACAGTCATTATTTTAAACTTTTTTTTTTTTTTTTAAACTCTGATAGATAGATGAAAACATCTAAATTAAAAGTTTTGTTCTGCTAAATGGGAGGTGAAACTGCGATGCTTGGGGTGTTGGGCCAGCCTGGCTTTATCCCAAATCTGGGGATCAGTGGGAACCCCCTCATCACCTCAGAGCCTGAGCATCCCTGCCTGTATCCCCCACATGGGTAAATTTGGGATATTTTTGCAGAAAAATATTTTTCCAGGAACGTAACTTTCCGGGGAAATATTTTTCCTAGAAAATAATTTCCAGGAAATCCGTCTTTGCTGGGAATTAACCTGCCCGGGTGGCACCTTCTCGTGGTGATGGTCAGAAATCAGCTTGCTCCTCGTTGGGTTGGATGCTGAAAACTTTGATTTTGGGATTTGTGTTGGTGGCAGATGGTTGGGAGCTGCCAACTGTCAGCAAACGCACTGAAAAAATAAATTCAGGGAAAAAGAATGAGGGGGGAAAAAAGAAAAAAAAAGTGGGAAAGAACCAGCTTGAAAATCCATGAAAAAACATGGATTAAATTATGGTGGTGAGAGTGGTAAAATAAGCTTGAAATATTTTCCCTTTTGCCAATTTGGTGGCTCAGGAAAAGAAGGAAGAGCTTGGGCACCTTCTCCCTGAAGTGGAAAAAAAAGGGCAGAAAAATAACCTCATGACCCAAATGTTCTCTGCTTCTGCCCTCAAGAACTTTGCCAAAACATCGTTGAACTTGTCAGGAAATATTACGACAAAATTAAGAACCAGCAGCAATTTTCTCTCATTCAGGATCCCGTGCTTTATGAAGTAAATTATTAATGCATTTTTTTTCCTCCGTTAAGCAGTTATTTGCAGCAGTCTTGGTGTATTTCTCATTAGAAGTAACATCATCTAAAGAACTTATATTGATTCTTCTTCCCCCCCCCCCCTTTTTTTTTTTTAATCTCCGAATCACGGACGTGAACAACATATTTCTGTGATGTTCCCTTTAACTGGAATTCTCAGGCTTTATTTTTGTGTTATTGATCTTTTTGACACGAATCGCTTTTTCGGCCTTGTGAAAATCTTGGGAGCTGCTCCTGCCTTTGGAGGGATGGGGGAGGCTGTGGGAGCGTGGGATTTAATGGGTCTGGGTGGGTTTGGGGTGGAGTTTTGGGGATATAGGTGTGTTTGGGGTGGGGTTTTGGGGATCTAGGTGGGCTTGGGGTGAGTTTTTGGGAGGCTGTGATGGGTCTGGGTGTGTTTGGGGTGGGGTTTTGGGGATCTATGGTGAGTCTGGGTGGCTTTTTGTGGGTCTGTGATGGGTCTGGGTGTGTTTGGGGTGAGTTTTTGGGGGTCTGCAGTGAGTCTGGGTGTGTTTGGGATGAGTTTTTGGGGGTCTGTGATGGGTCTGGGTGTGTTTGGGGTGGGTTTTTGGGGGTCTGTGATGGGTCTGGGTATGTTTGGGGTGGGTTTTTGGGGGTCTGTGATGGGTTTGGGTGTGTTTGATGGGCCTGGGGATGCGTGTGAGGGATTTGTGATGGTTCTGTGGGGTGTGTGATGGATCTGTGGGCTCACCACGGGTCTGTGTGATGGATTTAAGGAGTTATTGGGCACAGAGGCACCAAATGACCCCAACACACGTCCAGTTCCTCATGTTTGTCCACTCCTATCACCCAGAGCTATCCCAGAACTGTGCCTCCTTCCCAATCTCCCCCTCCCCACCACCCTCTCTCCCCCCAACTTCTTACACATCAGCAAAAAAAAAGAACCACCCAAGGAAAATAGCGAAGCCTTGAATTAATTTTTTCATCAGTTTTCTTCAACATTTGGGGTCTCTGCTGCCGCTTTCTCCCCCGACAGCTGTTCCTCGACACTGAAAAAGAGCTCATTTGTGGTTTACTGCCACCAGTATTTAGATGGAAATAACCCACTACTTATCCTGCACTTGATCTCATGGATGTGAGAATAAACTCTCCGCTGGTGCCATGCAAATCCCGCTCCTCTGGAGCGGAGACGCTCGGAGCTCGCCGCCGCGCCAGGAGGAGTTTTACCATTTTGTCACTCAATTATAATAATATTTCTGCTTCCAAATGTTTAAAAAGTTGGCTTCGGAAGGTATAATCATGGCACGGAGGCCAGCCTGACAATAGTAATTAATTAGGCTATTACGCATTCTGCAGTGATAATTGCTTTGCTGGAAAGTCACCAGCCATGAAAAGGACCCGGCGCGTAAATGTAATTTATCAGACGGCGGCGATCCCGCGCCGCTGCTGAGCCTCACCTTGAGCCCACAGAGGCTGTGGAGGGAGATGGAGAGGGGGAAAATGGGAATTAGGAGTAGCTGGATGTGTGGTGTGGAGGCAGAGCTCACTGAGGGCTCTGCAGGTGGAAGGAGATGTGGTGGGTTTGTGTCGCCGATGCGTTTTGTGGTGATGGGGAGAATGGGGATGATGCCATCCTGACCCCACTGGGCCAGGGCTGCTTCCAGGGATGCTCAGCTTCCCCATTTTTAGCCATTTTCTCCTCTTTTTAGCATATTTTTAGGGGTTGCCTTCTTGGATGTGGACACAGGGTTTGGTTCTGCCCCAAGAAAGTGAGAATGGAGGTGTCTTAATTATAAAACCTTGATTTTAGGGCTGATGTGGAGTTTTCCCAGGTTTTTATTCATCTCTGTGCAAGGATTGCAGCAGTTTCAGTGTTTGGTGAGCCATCCCTGTGCAGGACTTGGAGCTGCCCCTGCAGGATTCTCCCCTGGCATTTGAGAAAATTATCCCCCATCTGGAAATGATCACCAAAACCATTAAATATCTCTTTTCCACTGGCATTTCCCAGAAGTTTAGTGGGGCTCTGGGAGAGCTGAGCAGGTGCCTAGCTCACCATCCTGCCAGCTGCCCATGCTGGTGACACCCTGGCACCGACATGGGCCGGAATGTGCAGGGGATGGGGCAGGAGCTGGGCTGGTGAAATGGGAATCCCTGAATTCCTCATCTGATGGAATTATGGAATTGCCCCCAAATGCCTCCACACCAGCAAACGGTCCTGCAGCTTCAGTCAAGATGCTCCAACACACCAGCAGTGCCAGCTCCTGGCTGCCTCCTCCCTCCCTTCCCCTCTTCACTATTATTATTTTAAAGCACCCTGAAGCCAAGCATTTTTTTGCAGAACGCTGAAGAAAAGCCCCCAAATTCCTCCTCCGCCGGAGCTGCGGTGCTGAGAAAGTAGGTTTGTGTACGAGCCGCTATAAAAAGCCCGGCTTATACAATTTTAACAATAGAAAAATGATCTTTGTGCTCCAGTGCCTGCGAGCTCCGGAGGAGAAGGCGGCTTGCTCAGGTGGCTGCTGGATTACAAATGAGCCGTTTGCTTCGGGTTGGAATGACAAGAGATGGCAATCCGGGCTGGCAGGGCGAGCCAGGAGCTCTGCTGGCGTGGAGGAGGGAGGAGATGCTCTGGTGTGGGAGCTGCTGCCGGATCGAGGCCCAAAGTTCAGGCTTTGTTTTGTAATTAGCCCATTGGTGGGTTAAGAGCAATTTAATTGGCTATTTCGCTGTCATAATGGTGTGTCTGCAGAGTGGGCATCTCTTCCTGGGGCTGGTGTGAGTGCCCAGTTTGGCTCCAGCTGGACATTTCCTAGCTGGGGATGGGTCACTTCCATCCCACATGTCCCACTCCATCCCACCCACTCCAGGTGGGGCTGGAAGTGAGGGGTGACAAGTGGACTCAGCGGGCAGCAGCCCCTGCCTCGAGGTGTCATTGTGCCTTGAAAAATTAAAGGGAGTAAATGATTCGTGCTCATCAATGTTGGATGGGAGCACACAGCAGATTAATGTTGTTGGGTTGTTGGGATGTGGCTGGTGTGTCACCAGCAGCCCAACAGCCGAGGGGACAGGGACAGGAGCAAGGGAGATGTCCCAGACCCATCCTGGGAGGGTGGCTGGGGAAGGCTGAACTCCGGATCCAGCCCGGCACGCACAACAATGGCCAGGCTTCTTTATTTCTTATTTAAGCGCCGACATTAAATTATAATTTTCATTTACTCAGAGCACATCAATGATTTAGGGCGACGTGACATGGCAGCGGCACGAGGAGTTTAGCCACGGGCAGCAAGCCCTGCGTGGGGCACAGAGCTGGCGAGGAGCCGTGCGCCGCTTCGGTGGCACCGATCCCGCCGGCTTGGCCATCCCATCCTCCAAGCCACCCCCTGACCCCTTCACCCCTCTCCCCGCAGGTGATTGCATTTAGTAAGAGAAGCAAGGAGGCTGAGACGGCTTTCCTGAGCGTTTACAAGCAATTGCTCGCAGCTCCAGGTAAGCAGCGCGGTGGCGACCTGGCTGCCTAACGAGCCGCGTGCCGCTGGCGAGAGGAGCCGGCGAGGACCGCGGCATCGTCCCCGGCACGGCTGGCCTCGCCGACCGCGGCCGGCGCATGGTGCTCTGGAGATCCCAGCCGAAGAGAGGAGAGGAAGCAGCTTTTGCCACCGCTGCGTTTCAGCCCCTGAGCCAAATGCATCTTGACGTTAGGAAAGGAATACATTTGCTCAGCCCGTGTAGTAACACTGCGGCTATTCCCGCTTGTCTGTTTGACGGTAAGTTGAGCGAAACGGCCGAGCCGTGGGGAGATTTCCACGGGGAAACTGAGGCACGGGGCAGCCCTGAGGATTGTGTTGGTGGAGCTGGTTGTAGGTGAGGAGCTCCCTCCCACTGATCCCATTTCAGGGGGAGCCATGTGAGCCAGGCATCCCCCGGCACGTCGGGGACCGAGAGCCGCAAACGGCTGAAGATGCGCAGAAAGGCTCCTGCAGGGCCACTAATTCATTTTCCAGACATTTAGGAATAACAAAATGTTTTAATGATTTCTTAGGGGAATTAGGGAGACATATTTTTGTCCTCATTAAATTTTCTCCTGTGCTACGAGAACCAAATGTCAGCTCGGCTTGCAGAACCCAGTTATCTTCCCTCCCCGCGCTCACCCACCAGCTCCTCACGCCTGCACATGGATGTACACACATGCACGCCCCAAAACTGCTTCCCTGTGCTCTCTCCACTCCTCCTCCTCTCTCTGCTTTCCACAGCATCATCTCTTGCTCCCCTCCTGCTCCCCAAATCCTCCCTCCCGCCGTTCATCCCCGTCTGTTCCATGTCCACATGTCTCTCGACAGGCGAACTCTTTGTGGAATACTTTCCAAGCGCCACATAAGTCCTGATTCGACATTTTTTGCTTTGAATGGCTGCTGTCAACACAAATCTCTGGCAGAGACTGTAACGGAGTCTGATTGCTCAGCAAGTATTTTGATAAGTGAGCTGGCTGTGTGTCTGTAATTACGGGAGAAAACCGTAAATCTTTTGGATATTGTTCACACAGATGTGGCGTGAAGGGAAGGGGGGAAGCAGTAAAATGTGTTAAAAGCATAATTAATGTCATTGTTGTTGGGGATGATTTGATTTAAGGCTGGCTTTGACTCGTGGAGGGATTCGTAGGGCGCTGGTGGATGTGTTTGAGCAGGTTGGGATGGGGTGGCAGCAGAGAGGACAGCCCAGTGGAGAGGTGACAACACCGTGGAGGTCCTGTGGGTGTCCCATGGGTGACCTGTGCTCCTCCTGGAGCCAGGCAGCAGCATGGGACACATGAGTGGCACTGGCACTGGGATAAGCCTGTGGTCCCAAGGGATATAGGTGTTCCCTGGAGCTGTTCCTGCTCGGGAGGAGGTGATGAGCACCCAGAACACCTCCTGCCCATCCTGCCAGCACATAGGTGTCTCAGATTGCTCCAGTGGCTGGAGGAGGGGTGGCCAGGGGTGGCCCAGCCCCTTCCAGCACTGGGAATGACCCATGGCTGCACTCCCCCTGGGGACACCAGGAGGGATCCCTGTCCACTGCCCATCCCTATTAGTGAGCATCCACAGGAGAGCCATGGATGTGGTGAGAGGTCTGGAGGAGGAACTGTGTGAGGAGTGCCTGGGGGCACTTGGTTTGTTCAGTTTGGAGGAGAGGAGACTGAGGGGAGTCCTCAGCCCAATCCACAGCTTCCTCACGATGGGCAGCACAGGGACAGCTCTGATCTCTGCTCTGGGATCAGGGACAGGACCCAAGGAACAGCTGGAGCTGTGCCAGAGAGGTTTAGGTTGGATATCAGGAAAACTTTCTCCCCCAGAGGGTGCTGGGCACTGACCAGACTCCCCAGGGAATGGGCACAGCCCCGAGGCTGCCAGAGCTCCAGAAATGTTTGGACAATGCTTACAGGGTGGGATTGTTGGGATGTCTGTGCAAGGCAGTCGGACTGCTGGATCCTTGTGGTCCTTTCCAGCTCAAGAAATTCTGAGGTTCTGTGATCCTGCTGCAGCACTGCCAGCGCTACTAAAGGATGGCCAATGACGCCAGCTAGTGGTGGCACTTTTGCACGTTTTTATTTATTTATTTATTTATTTTATTTCTCTCACACGTGGGGGCAGAGCCAGCCCCACCGCCGAGCATGGCGTTTCCCAGTGGATGGGCAGCGTGGCATTAGCTCAGTGTAGTTATTCCAGCCAGGAATTTGGCATCTGCGCTGCCCTGGCTGATGGAAAGGTTTCTCTTCCCTTCCCAAAGCTCTGCTCACACCTCTTCATCCCAGGATGGCAGCTCCAAACAGGGAACAGCACGTGGGGAGATCACCCCAGGTTTATTTCTGCAGCTCATGGGAAGGAAAGCACTGGCCTGAGTACAATCCCTGGAGATTTATCACTCCAGACCCATTTTCCCCATATTATTTCTCATCTTGGAGGCAGGAGGAGTTGCTGGTGTGGATCAAACAGAGCCTGTCCCAGCATTTATCTCCATGGAGAAAGCTCACAGGCTGGCACAGACCTCCTGCCAACACCCCCAGGGCTGGGGAGTGAGGGGGAGACCAGGGCCCTGCAGCCCCCGGAGCGCAGGGTTTAATTATCCATGTCCTTATCTCCACTCATGTACTTAGGGGTGTTATTAATGGCTGTGGGAGCATCCAGGCTGGTTGGCAATCCTGCATCCCTGGGTGGGGAAGCAGCCTGTGGGATGCTGAGCTGAGACATGCCGTGAGCTGAAGGATGCCATAGGCATTTCAGGAAGGTTCCACCTGGAGCCAAGTCCCTGTTTCAGTGCTAAAACCAGCAGCACTCTGGATTCTCATGTCCAGAATCCTGGCACAAACCTCTTATTCCATACATTCATGGGGTCCTTGTGATGTCCAGCAGAAAGAAGGGAGAACATTCCCTGTGGAGGAGGATGCTCCAGGGGCTTTTGGTCTGGCAGTCCCAAATCCTGCAGGGAAACCGTGTGGTGGGTGCTGTGGTGGGCTCTGCACCCCACAGCTGTGGGATGGCAGGGCAGCAGTGGGTCAGACAGACCTCAAATCCCATTTAGGGTGAGCACAAGTCTTGGCCTTGCTTGTTTGCAAGGAGCATCCATGTGGGCATGGACCAAATCTTGCATTTTTTGGGCAGGTTCACCCCGAAGTCCTCTGGTGCTGTGGTTGACCCCCAAATCCCATGGCATGGCCCCTTCAGCCTGCCCTGCTTGGACTCACCAAGCAGCAGAGCTGCTCTGTGTCCCGCTCTGAGTGGAGGCAGCCAGTTGTTGGCTTTTTTTCCATCACTGTTATTATCTTTTACCCTTGGATGCCTGCCACGTGTCTGTGCCATACAGTAGCACACCCAGCTCCATCCCACTTCCCTGTTTGTCTAACTTTTTAACCCCAGAGAATTCAAATCTATTTTCTTCCCTCTCCTTTTCCACAAAGAAAACCCCAACAAGAAAATAAACCCCAAACCTATATTAACCTGGCTCAATAGGAGGCATTTTCTTGAACTTATTAAAAAATCCAGACTTGTAAATTAATTTGTTCATGTTGTACAATGGCAGTGCAGATGGACTCATTAGCATGCACACAACAAATAATTATAGATGAATTTTTAGCTGGCCTGCTTAATGGGCTTGCTGGGTTAATTATGTCAATGTATAATTACATCAGCCCTGGGAGACATAATGGCACACCCCGCTGAGCAGACACTAGCTAATGATGGTGTAATGCTGACAGAGGGAAGACGGACGGCTCCGGATGCACCTGCTTACCTCGGCACAAACCTCCATTGTCTGTGCCCAAACCGGCCCTGCCGGAGCCACCGGAGCCACCGGTGCCACCGGCTCGTGCCGGGAGGTGATGTCCCCGTGTCCCCTGCCTGTCCCTCGGTGCCTCGGGGCTGGCGGTGAAAGGCAGGACTCCAGGGTGTCCCCATGGCTTCAGGAAAGGCAGGATCAAGGGTGTCCCCATGGCTCTGGGAAAGACAGGACCCAGGATGTCCTCGTGGCTCCTGGGATGACAGGACTCTGGATATCCCCATGGCTCCTGAAATGACAGGACCCGGGATGTCCCCATGGCATGGGGCGGTGGGAGAGGGCCGGGGAACGGCCATCCCCGCCGCTCACCGCCCATCCCGCCCCCGCAGACCCCGCTCCGGTGGTGGAGGCTGCCCGGAGCCTGGAGGATCGGCTGCAGCAGCTCCAGCGCCTCGATCCCGAGCCTCCTCCCCTCAAGGACCTCAGCCGCCCCTGGAAGAAGCGCTCGGAGCTCGGCAGCACCAAAGGTATCTCCCCGTCGGGTACCTGCGGCAGCCGCGGCGCCCCCGGCTCTGAGCATCCCTGGAACGCAGGGTGTGTCCCAGCGCCAGGAGCTGCCCCCTGGCCACCGCTGCTGTCCCCTCCGCAGCCGTGTGACTGTGTCCCCCCGCAGAGCACAGGGAGGGCAGGTCGCCGCCAGCCGAGCCGCAGCTCGCCGGCCCCGACGGCAAAGCGCCGAGCGCAGAGACCTCGCCGCAGAGAAATGAGGCAGAGAAGCAAAAGTACGTGAGTGCCGGGGATTTTTGGGGTCGTTTTGGGGTGCTGTGGGGACGCGTGGCTCTGTCCTCGCTCCTGCAGGGGGTTGTCCATCCATCCCAAACCCCAGGTGGTTTTGGGGAAGCATCAGAGCCAGGACGGGTCCCTCCTGCTGTCCCCTCACACTGTCCCCCTGGCTTTGCTCGGACTAATGGATTGAATCCAGGTCGCTGGATGAACCTCATTAGATGACCTTTTAATTTGGAGGCTCCAGGCCTCCTCGGTGCCTTCATTGTTATTCCTTAACACGCCGCACCGGGAAACAAATGAAGAATCTTTAAACCCTAAATTGCAGATCTCTGCGAGTAAGTTCCTGGCAAGTGCAGGCTATAAATAATGCAGAATAACTTTTCCCTGATTGCTTCCCCCTCCTCCAGTTAATTACGGGGAGGGGTGGGCTGCCCTCCCTCCCTCAGAGGGGGTTCAGCCATGGGGATCAGGGATCGTTTTCAACCCAAAGTGAATTTTTTTACACTTGGGGCAATAAACCTCTTAACATAGTGGGGGCAGCATGGCTTGGACACATCCTGGTGTCCACTGGTGGATCTTTCCTGGCTTCAGTGAGTGATGGGACAGAGGAGGGGGGGCAGTGAGGGATCTCTGGGTGATTTTGGGGGTTCCCCTGGTGCATCCCTGTCTCTTGCAGGGGCCTGCAGGAAGCTCAGGTCACCTTGGCCGCTCGGCTGGGGGAGGCAGAGGAGAAGATCAAAGTGCTCCATGCAGGTAGTGGGGCTGGGACTGGGGCTGCTGACCGTGGGGGGCTGAGCCCCCACCCCACAGCTCACCCTCCTCCTCCTCTCACCAGCGCTGAAGGCAACCCAGACGGAGCTGCTGGAGCTGCGCTGTAAATACGACGAGGAAGCAGCGTCCAAGTGAGTTCCCAGCAGAGCTGGGTCGTGCTCAGGGCTGAGCTGAGGCACCCAGGGCGGCACTGGGACATCCTCGTGGTGCTGCTGGAGGAGCTGAGATACTTCAAGCCACTGCAGGGACATCCTGAGTTGTGGTGTCACCAAAACTGCGGGAGAAACAGAAACTCTCTGACAGCATCTTTTCAGTGTTAGAGGATTAAGGATTACTTTATTCTGGCCAGGATGTGCAATAGCAATTATTTCATCCATTCATGCCCTGGTGTGCAGTGAAAACCGTTCAGTCACACATGGTTCTTTACCAGACTTCTCATGCGTTTGTACATAAGAACCCTAAAGAAATTCACGTTCCTCGGTCTTAAATGACACAATTCTTGGTGTTCGATCTCCTATTGGTTATTGATCCCTTTGATGCTAATTGGGTCCTCATCCTTTGGTTCTCTTGTCGATCTTTTCCCAGACCAGGTGTCTCCGACCCACCCAGGGGGTAACGTTTGTTAATGTTTGCTCACCTCCTGTGAATCTCCTGGCTACTCCCAATTGTTCCCAAGAGAACGGAGTCTTTTGAAGAGAAACTTCAATTCACCTCCCCCTGGGCAAGGCAAACAAGCCCCTGACTAAAGTTACAAAAAATTTTAGAAGTTCTATCATTTCCAGCAGCAGAATCCTTATCCCAAAGCCTCCTGCCCACACCCTGGGCTGTGTCTGTGCCTCTACACCCGCTGACACCTTTTCTCCTTCCAGGGCAGACGAAGTGGCCATGATCATGACCAACCTTGAAAAAGCCAACCAGGTGAGCCAGGAGCTGACTTTGATGGGGTTGGCCCTGCAGAGCCTGAGGTGCTTCCCCCACCCCTGGCATCTGCGTGGCCTGGATGTGTCCCCAACACCGGGAAGGGCTTGCCAGGCAGCAGGATTGGGAATCCCCACAAAGGAGAGCTCAGGTTTCCTCCACCTGGTGGGACCCCCTGCCCCATACTGGGGGTCACTGGTGTGTTTGGGATTCTCCCATGTGGCTGCTGGAGCTGGCACTTGTCACCTCCAGCCTCTCATGGGTGTTTTAGGACACAATCCACGCTTCTCCGATATTAGACTCTAGTGTAATCGTTCCTGGTCCTGTCCATTCCTCTTAATTAGCTTTATTTAATTCTGAAAAATGTAGGTACACAACTAAATGCAGGAGGACAATAAAAAAGGCTTAAAGAACAATTTGCATAAATAAAACCAGGCTTTTGGGTGGAAAAAGGCAGTGTCCTGGAGGTGATCTGCAGACAGTGCCTAGGGATCAGGATTGGGAATTGTGTTAGGATGTGGGGAGCTTAAATAAATGGGGAAGCTTAAATCCTGGGCAGGGCTTATGATGCTGCAGGTGGGAGCAGGATGCTCAGAAAAGGCAGGGCTTGGGGCAGATCCTGCACCCTGTGTGGGGTGGGATGAGCTGCAGTGCCCAGTCTGATTCCTGCTCTGTTCCCTCGCAGCGGGCGGAGGCGGCGCAGAGGGAAGTGGAGAGTTTGCGGGAGCAGCTGGCGGCCGTCAACAGCTCCCTGCGCCTGGCCTGCTGCTCCCCGACGGGCAGCACGGCGGTGAGAGCATCCCTGGGGCCACAAGCACCCCTGGGGCCAGCAGCCCCACGAACATCCCTGGGGCCAGCGAACATCCCTGGGGCCACAAACATCCCTGGGGCCACGAGCACCCCTGGGGACCAGGAGCATCCCTGGGCTGGGAGCATCACAGGAGCGTCCCACTGCACTTGGGAGCACCTTTTTGTGTTTGGGAGCACCCACCATGTTGGGGAGCAAGCCCAAAATGCCTGAGGAGTGTTTCCACCCTGAGGTGGTGGCACTGGCTGTGCCCTTCAGCCTCCCAGGGAGAAGGGGACATGCACCCCCATTGCACTGAAATTCACCTGGGAGAGCTTTAAGGAAAGGAAGGTCTGTCCCTCCCCGGATCTCTGTCACCTGGGGACATGTGTGATGGGGAGGGTGGCCCTTGTCCCCACAGTGAGCAGCCAGGAGCTGATGGTGTCCCCTCTCCCAGCAGGACAAAGTGAACTATTCCATGTGCTCAGGGTCGAGGCTGGAGGCAGCTCTGGCTGCCAAGGACCGGGAGATCCTGCGGCTCCTGAAGGACGTCCAGCACCTCCAGAGCTCGCTGCAGGAGCTGGAGGAGTCCTCTGCCAACCAGATCGCTGAGCTGGAGGGGCAGCTGGCTGCCAAGAACGAGGCCATCGAGGTGAGTCTGCGGGGGCTTGGGGCATGCTGGGGATGGGGAACACAGTTCTGGTCACTCTGGGTGAGCATCAGGAGCTGACTGCGAGGATTCCCCTCCTCTACTCCGCAGAAGCTGGAGGAGAAGCTTCAGGCACAGGCAGACTATGAGGAGATCAAAACAGAGCTGAGGTATGGCTTGACCACCACCCATGGCAACCTCGCCTGTATCCCTGCTGGCCAGGTGACAGCAGCCGTGACACTCAGCCACCGTGTCACCCCCTTGTCTCCCTCCCAGCATCCTGAAGGCGATGAAGGTGGCCTCAGCCGGCTGCAGCCTCCCCCAGGCAAGTGCTGTGGTGCGTCCCGAGGCGCTGGCCGGGCTGTGCCGGCCCTGCCGCCGGTGCCTGTGCCGCCCGGCCCCATCTCGCCTTGGCTCCTTGCAGAGCATCTCCAAGGCGGAGGAGGCCCTGCTGCTGGGGAAGGAGGCTTTCTACCCCTCCCAGAAGTACCTGCTGGAGAAGCCCAGCCTGCTGGCCAGCACTGGTAGGGAGCCCGGGTTCTGTTGTATCCTACTGGGAATGTGGGTGGTGGGGACAGATCCTGGCTTGGCCGTGGGAAGGAGCCTGGAGCCAGAGGAGGGGTGGGGGACAGACAGGAGGTGGGATGTCACCTGGGGAGAGGAGGCAGCCACGGCCAGGGGGGCTCTAGTGTGTCTCCCTCTCTCTCCTTCATCTCTAGAGGAGGATCACTCCGAAGACGAGTCGGGGAAGGATCCACTGGGCATGGAGCAGCCGTACCCATCCCCGCACCACGCCCCAGCCGATGACCCTGCATCCCCCACGCCTCTCCCGCCACTGCCTGGCCCCGGCGTGGCCCCCGATGGTCCCCGGACTTTCTCGCTGTCCCCATTCCCGGGGGCAGAGCGGCTTTCTGGGGACTCCAAGGCCCCCCACCTCCCGCTGCCCGGCTACAAGAGCGAGAGCAGCAGCGGGGCACCACCTTTCCCCTCCTCCTTCTTCGGGGCCAAGAGCAGCACCGTGCACCCCATCCCCACGCCGGCCACCAGCGCCACCAGCCCGCCCGGCGAGCCCTCCGAGGGCAGTGCCGGCAGCTCCGCTGAGGAGGAGCAGCTGGACACGGCCGAAATCGCCTTCCAGGTGAAGGAGCAGCTGCTGAAGCACAACATCGGGCAGAGGGTGTTCGGGCACTACGTGCTGGGGCTGTCGCAGGGCTCCGTCAGCGAGATCCTGGCGCGGCCCAAGCCCTGGCACAAGCTGACGGTGAAGGGCAAGGAGCCGTTCATCAAGATGAAGCAGTTCCTGTCCGACGAGCAGAACGTGCTGGCCCTGAGGACTATCCAGGTGCGCCAGAGAGGTGAGTGGTTGGGGTGGCCCCGGCTGAGGGGTCCTGTCCTGGGATGCTGCAAGCAGAGCTTCCCTCCCAGTGCACCCCAATTCACCCCAGCAGCACCTCAGGGCTCCCCATGCCATGGCAGGGGTGTTCACCAGACCGTGATGGGACTCTGGTTCCACCAGTGGCACTCCAGGGTTTTTTCTAGTGGGATGGAGCTGTTCCATGTGGGATGAGCCCTGGAAAATGGCAGCAATTAACAACAACCCATCGCTGTGGAAGCTGCATCCCCGGACGTGCTTTACTCATTTATTCTGACAAGTGTCATTTAATTATTCATTAGGCTGTTCTGTGCCGTATGAATCAATGTGCTGGGGAATATTTCGTTAAAATAATGAGGTTTTAGTGCTGTGGAACCTCAGCACAGTGTTGGCACTGCCACAGAATGGTGACTCCTGTCTCTGGGGACAGCAGCTGCTGGTGGCATCTCAGCAGTGGCAGCTGGTCACTCAAGTCCCCGTGGTGGCACCAGGAGTGGACAATGCACATCCATGGTCCATGCACCTGATGGTTTCCACCTGGAGGGCTCTGATTTATCCCCTGGATCTGATCCATCATTAACACTTCTCCTGCAGAGCCAGGAGTGCTCAGTGCCAGGGATTGGGATTTGCCCCACCCTACTCCTGGTAGGGAACAGTGCCCTTGGATGGGGTGAGCAAGGTGGTGGGAGATGCCATGCCAGAGGCAGGAGCTGCCAGCCAGGGCTACCAGGGCTCCCTGTGCTCCGGTAGCGACTAATTGGGAGTGACATCTGTCTTCAAACCAGCATCCCTAAAAATAACTGAACACGAGGAGCAGTAAATACTTCCTGACGTACAAGTGGAGCTTGTAAAACCAGTGCTGGTGACAAAGCTGTTATCCTGCCTCTTTGATCAGGTAGCATCACGCCGCGGATCAGGACACCGGAGACCGGCTCTGACGACGCCATCAAAAGCATCCTGGAGCAGGCAAAAAAGGAGATTGAGTCGCAGAAGGGAGGTAGGTGCTGCTCAGGGAGTGGCTCTGTGGGTGGGAGTGGCTCTGCCCCGTGGCTGCAGCACTCAATGGGGTGACAGTGGCTGGGTGCTCCGTGGGTGCCTAAAAATGTGGGTGCCATAGTAAAAATGGGCTTTTTTGGGCGTGTTTCACCCACTGACATCCATGGAGAATTTTTTGGAGCATGTTGGGAAGAAATACCATATGGGATGGAAGAGTTCCCATGCAGCAGAGTTCAGATCTGGGCTTTCAGAAACTTTGGAAGCATGGTTTTCCTTCCCCGTGCCCCAAACCAGATGATTAAATGCGGATTCAGGATCCATCTGGCACGAGGAGTCATTAAAGCAGCTGCTCTCACAGTCAATTACAAGAAATGAAATACATTAAAACAGGTAGTCTGCTGAGAAAGCAGAATCCTGGAGAATTAAATTAGACGGGAACGGTGGAAAAACAGACAGGGAAAACAAACATGTTTGTCTATCGCGTTGCTGGTAATGGGATTTATTTTGCAATCATCAAAAAAGAAGTTGGCTTTGAGTTGGGGTGTTGAAGCTTTTGCTTTGTGGGTGCTGCTGGTCCAAAGCAGATCGGGATAAACCCCTTTTCCCCCTCACTTTGAATTATGGCTGCACAATAAATGCTGTGTGCTGCTCCTCGGGGCTCCCTCACCCCTTTTCTCCGCAGGGGAGCCCAAAACGCCCTCAGCATCACACGCGGTGGCCAACGGGGCGAGCGGCAGCAGCTCTGAGGACGCCATCAAGAGCATCCTGGAGCAGGCGCGGCGAGAGATGCAGGCGCAGCAGCAGGCGCTGCTGGACATGGAGTCGGGGGCCAGCGGGCGCGGGGGGACGCGGCACCCGCCGAGCGCTCCACGCTGGCCACCGTCAGCCAGAACATCGCCCCCGCCTACGTCAAGCAGGAGGAGGGCAGCACGGCCAGCCCCGGCCCCCCGCAGACCCCGCTGGCCGTGCTGTCTCCCGCCGCCTTTGTCCAGAGCATCATCCGGAAGGTGAAGTCGGAGATCGGCGACGCCGGCTCCTACTTCGACCAGCACTGGGCGTCGGAGCGGAGCCTGCTCAGCCGGCCCTACACCTCCGTGTCGCCTTCGCTGTCCTCCTCCTCCTCGAGCTACTCCGGCATGGCCAACGGGCGGGGCTGGCCGCGGGGCGAGCCTGGCGAGGGTGGCACCAACGAGGACGAGCTGCCGGCGGCGGAGGAGGAGTCGCAGCGGCTGTCGGAGATGAAGGCGGAGGGAGGCGGCGCGGAGCCGGCGGCTGGTGGGCGTCTGTCCTACTACCCCACGTATGTCCCGCGGACCCTGAAGCCCACGGTGCCGCCGCTGACGCCGGAGCAGTACGAGATGTACATGTACAGGGAGGTGGACACGCTGGAGCTGACCCGGCAGGTCAAGGAGAAATTGGCCAAGAATGGCATCTGCCAGAGGATCTTTGGAGAGAAGGTATCAGCATGGAGAAGGGGGGTCTGGTGTCCACTCTGCTCCGTGACCCAAAGCCTGGGGCTCATTGGTGGCCTTCACCAGCTCCTTGCAGAGTCTTCCTCTCCCCGGGTGTGTTTTCCCTTGGAGAGAATCCTCAGTCCTCAGTCCTCAGGGTCTGACCCAACCCCAAACAGTCTCCTGGTGGCCACCACTAATTGGTTGGTGGCACTTCCCACCAGGAACACCCTTCCCTGAGTGGAGTTCTGTGGGGAACATCCTCACAGCCCATAGGGTATCCCAGGGAGACCCCCCATCAGCACCCATGGCTGGGGACAGAGGGTTGGGACATGTTGTGGGTGGCAGTGGGTGGCATCCTGCTCCCCCTCCTTGACATGGGAGGGAGGACAGGCAGCTTCCCAGCACTGGGGGAGTGCACCCCTCCTTCTGTGGGTGACACCTGCGTGCTGCCCAGGTGCTGGGACTGTCCCAGGGCAGCGTGAGTGACATGCTGTCGCGGCCCAAACCGTGGAGCAAGCTGACGCAGAAGGGTCGGGAGCCCTTCATCCGCATGCAGCTCTGGCTGACAGACCAGCTGGGCCAGGGGATCAGCCAGCAGCCCACACCCTCCCAGGGTAAGTGACACTGCTGTCACCCCGTGGTCCCCGTGTGCCATCAGTGTCCCCATCACTTCTGTGTCCATCCCTCACATCCCAGTGCACAGTGAGTTTGTCCTGCTGCCACCCCAGCGTGGGAAGAGCTGTCCCTGCCACGTCCAACACCAACACCCTGCTCCTGGGAAGCCCCTTTCATCCCCAACCCTTTTCATTTAAAACAAAAAAAAAAAAAAAGGAAAGACACGTCAAAAATCTTTGTGCCTGACACAAAGCAGTAACTGGATTTTTTTTTATTATATTAGTGGCATTTTCTCTCTTTAATTATTCCACCGCCACCTCCCGCTTTGCCACAGCCACTGGAGAGGCTCGGCTGGCACCCTCCTCTCCAGAGGGCAAAGCCACAGTTGTCCCCCAAATGACCCTCCTGCTCCTGCCGGGTCCCCACACTGTCCCCTCCTGCTGACCCCTGTGCCCCGGTGTCACACAGCCAGCCCGGCGGAGCCCCAGCCGTCCCCCTCGCCGCCCCCCAGCCCCGCTGAGCACGAGAAGGGCTGCCAGGAGCCCCTCACCCTGGCCTTGGAGAGCAGCAAGGAAAACCAGCAGCCCGAGAGCCGCTCGACGCCTGCACTGGGTGGGAAGACATATCCCAACAGCCAGGGACCTGTGGGCATCCAGGAGATTGTCGCCATGTCCCCCGAGCTGGACACCTACTCCATCACCAAGAAGGTCAAGGAGGTCTTGACGGACAACAATTTAGGTGTGGATCCTCCCTCCACCTGGTTTTTCGGGAGCTGCTGGTGAGACTGCATGGATCCAGCACTCCAATTGCTGTAGATGTAACCTGCCCCCCAGATGTTTTCCTGTGGGTGCTCAAGGGAATTCCGGGAGGATGCTGGCCGGGAAATGGGGTGCACCTGCTCTACAGGGGGACTGCAGCGCCCATCCCGCTGCTCCACCCCCTCTAACCACCTCTGCTTCTCCTCCGCCAGGCCAGCGGCTGTTTGGGGAGAGCATCCTGGGCCTGACGCAGGGCTCGGTGTCCGATCTCCTCTCCAGGCCCAAGCCGTGGCACAAGCTGAGCCTGAAGGGGAGGGAGCCCTTCGTCCGGATGCAGCTCTGGCTCAACGACCCCCACAACGTGGAGAAGCTGCGCGACATGAAGAAGCTGGAGAAGAAGGGTGAGGCACGGGGTGACTCTGCTGAGGGTGGGGTGCTGGCTGAGGGGGGTCCCAGGCTGGGGGGCGAGTGGCGCCAGCTGGGTGTCCTCTCTCCCAGCCTACCTGAAGCGCCGCTACGGGCTGATGAGCGCCGGCTCGGACAGTGAGTCGCCCAGCACCCGCTCCGAGTGCGCCAGCCCCAGCGCGCCGCCGCAGGACCTCAGCCTCCTCCAGATCAAGAAGCCGCGGGTGGTGCTGGCACCGGAGGAGAAGGAAGCCCTGAAGAAAGCCTACCAGCTGGAGCCCTACCCTTCCCAGCAGACCATCGAGCTGCTCTCCTTCCAGCTCAACCTCAAGACCAACACGGTCATCAACTGGTTCCACAACTACAGGTATGATGGTGCTGAGCCACGGAGAGGGTGTTGCTGTTCCTCTTCCAGCTTTCCCGGTCCCTCTTCCCTGGATGGGAGGTGCAGACTCACTGGAGGTCCCCAGGTGCACCTCAGGCTGGTGGGTGGTGTTGGCTACCTTCACCAAGTCATGTTGAGCATCTCAAGAGGTTTCCATGCTCATGTCCACCTACTCACCCCTGAGAGGGAGCTCTGCGATGGGGGAGGGAAAGCATTATGGAGGCTGCTGGAGCATGAGCTCCACCCCACAGCCCTGGGGAGCAGCACTGGGGGTACTCTGGTAGACACTTGTCCCATTTTTCTGGCTGGAGACATGTGGTGGCCGCAGCGAGGGGCAGTGGGCAGTTATTGCCACCCCTCCATGGTGGTGTCCCGCAGGTCACGGATGCGCCGGGAGATGCTGGTGGAGGGGGCACAGGACAATGACACCGATCCGGAGCAGAGCGGCGGGACGGCTGTGCCGGGACGCCGAGCCTCCCACAGCCCCGACTCGGACCCCGAGGATCGCAAACCCGTGTTCGTGGGGGGAGAGCCCCCCTGTGCTGCCGTGCCCGTGAAGGTGAAGGAGGAGCACGGCGATCCGGGCGGCTGGAGCCACCGGCGGGACTCACGCAGCCCGGCCGGAGCGGCTGAAGGGACCGGAGCTCCCCAGGAGGAGCGGGGGGCAGCCCCCCACGCCGCCGCCCCCAGCGCCGGCAGCCTCCCGCGGCGGGGAGGACGAGCCGGTGCCACCACCGGGGCTCCACCGCCACCGCCGCACCCCGACAGCTCCCAGTCCTCTGCGGGGTCATCCCGCTGCAGCTTGGAGGTGTCCCCAACGTCACCCTCGGCGGCTTCCTCGCCCGGCCTCACCGGCTCAGCCTCGCCGGGTCCATCCTCCGCCGGGCCAGTCTCGCCGGCGCTTCCCCCAGCTCCCGGCCCCCGGCTGAGCAGCAGCGTCCAGCGGCGCCACGAGAAGATGGCCAACCTCAACAACATCATCCACCGCCTGGAGCGGGCTGCCAACCGCGAGGAGGCCCTCGAGTGGGAGTTCTGAGCCCCCTAAATATATATATACACCCCCCCCATATATATATATATATATATATATTTTGATAAATGCAGTGTGCACCGAGAGGTGACGAGCAGCCGGCGCCACGGAAGGGGAGCACCCGTGGAAAAGGGGGGACACCCTGCTATGAAGCTGTCCCCTGCCTCCCTCCGGCTTTGTTTTAAATGTGAAAAACTGGGAACAATTTTAGAAAAGAAAAACAAAAAAAAAAAAGCCCAAAAAATATTTATAGACCTCTTTTAGATATTTTAATAAAAGGATACTTTGGAATTTATTAACAGCTTAAGCTGCTTTGATATTAAAGATAGCTATAAAATCAAGATGATGTAGCAGTCGTGTCATTAAATGTACACTGAAGTCTTGTAGTTTGCCACTGGATGAGATTAAAAACAAATAAACAGGAAAGGAAAGAAAAAACCAACCCACAGAAAAGACTTTTTGAGCAAAGCCATCAAGAAGCACTATGAGACTGACCAAATTGAAGAAACTTTTGCAGTTTCCACCCCTGTCTGTAAGACACTGCATCGCTTCTGCCCCAGCCAGAGACTGCGTCCTAGTCCCTGAAGACTCTAAAGCGACCCCCGATGCCATCGAGTATGTATTTAGTTCTGGTGGTTTATGTTTTTGGAAGCCTTTGTAACACAGAATGTCCCGTGCGGTTGTGTATGTTGTAGAAATGTCTGCAATAGCCTTCTGGAACAAGATGTAGCATGGTCCCAACGCCGTCCCTCGCGCTTCCTCCGGCCGGCGGCAGCTCCCACCCGGTACAGCTCCCAGAGGGAGAGAGAAAATGAGGCAAAAGCAAAGAAAGCAACCCGAGTTTGGGATTTTGGGAGTGGGATGGGAAGATGTACCTGGGTGTGATGCTTTGGGGTGGCACTGGGGGTGAATATCCATGGCATCCTGGTTCCCCATGCATTCGGGAAGGAAAATGATGGAGCCTCTGAGCTTTGCCCCAGCGCTTGAGGTGAGCACCCAAAATTCATGTGCTGCCCACTCACAGGCTGAGCCCTGCTCAGGGCTGCTCCGGCATCACAGCCAGCTCTGGGGGCTGAAGCACTTTTTTAGGGTGAGTGTCCAGGCAGGAGGAGCATCCCCTTCCTGCAGCCGTGTGCCCAGGTGACACCAGGATGAGCCCTGGGTGTCACATCTGACCCTGTGCAGATGTGGTGCCACCATCCCAGCATGCTCCCTGTCACCTCCCCTGTCACCACCTCCAGCTGGCCTGTGCTAATGAAATGCCTTTAAACGACAGGGGGTGTCCCACTCTGGGCTGCTGTGCCCTGTCCCCTGCCCAAGCATCAGCCATCGCCCACCAAGGCCCAGGAGGGCTCCCTGCCAGGCTCCCGGGCTATGCATTGACTGATTTTCCACTGTAGACGTTTTTATCAGATTAGAAGGTATTTTTATACTCGGGTGGTAGTGGATAGCAATGCTGGATGAGGGCACGGCTCTCCTTGCCTGTCTCCCCTGCCCTGGTGAGCTCCAGGGTGCCCATGGCCACTCTTTCCCCGCTGTGGGAGGTGGAGGTTTGGCCACTGACCGCCTTCTCTGTTGAGTGCTAGAGGGAGCTTTAGTGGAACAGGATTTGAGGAAGCACTTAGGGTAGTCCTGAGCACGGCAATCCTGTTGTATGAAAGCCAGCGGGACACACCGGTCACGTTTTTGTTAGGCTCATGTTCTGTACTTCAAAAGTTTCTATGAGATCGATGAACTTTGTTTAACAATTTTGGAAGGAACAAGTTCTGTAAAGAGCCACTAAATACAGAAGTTGGATACGACTCTGGCCTTGGGGTGTGTTTTGTCTGGAGGTGTTGGAATGGGAATTCCTCTCGCATTTACCTGGTGTTGGCACTTTGGAAGTCACAGATTTTCTTTGGGGCTGTGGCAAGAGCTCTCGTTATCCCAGTGATTGGGGGATAAAAAGAGGGTGTTAAATGGGGTTAGTCCAGCCCAGGGTGTGACCCTGCACATGAAATTCCTGTGCTCATCCCTGCTGCAGGTTTGCTCCTGAGGTAGCTCAGCCTCATCCAGCATGAGTTTGGGCTTGGTTTACAGTGAAATTGTTTCATGAAATGGTTTGGGTTAGAAGAGACTTTAAGGATCATCTTATTCCAACCCCCTGCAATGGGCAGGGACACCTTTCACTGGACCAGGTTGTCCCAAGCCCTGTCCAGCCTGGCACTGCTGATGGCACCAGCACAGCTCTTGTTCAGAGCCAGCCATCAGCAGCTTCTGACACGAGGCAGGGCTGTTTGCGTCTGATGAATTAATAAATCCATATGTTGCAGATCTGTTTAAGCTTGTTTGTCAGCTAACATGTTGAGAAGGACTTATTTTCAACGGATATCTGAACGTCTGGAGAAGCTGGGCCAGCTGCCATGGAAACCAGAATCTTCCCCTGCGGCGAAGGACGGAGCTGCGTGGACCATCTGGGTGCTCCGGGTGCAGCTGCACCCCGGCTGCCCTTGGCACTGCTCCAAATGCCAAATTCCAGAGCGGGGTGCTGTGCCCAGCCAGGAGCAGACTCCACACTCTGCAGGGCTCTTGGTAAGTGGGTGACCTCGGTTGGCTTCGTGCCTCAGTTTCCCCAAGAAGTGATTCCCCAAACTGCAAGACCCCATGTGGAAGAGAAGCTGGAGACATCCATGCAGGTGGGATGTCACCTGCAGGGACGTGGGGATGTGGTGGCTACTTCCACGAGGGCAGAGTCCCTGTGTGGCACCAACAGGGACCTGGCAAGGGGACAGATATTTTGTCCTGGATAAAATCCTCCCCTGCCATGGGACTGCCCTGGCACTGGGTGTCCTGATGTTCCCAGGGTGACCCCATCCCATCTCGTCCCATTCCTGCAGGCAGATATGGGGCCCCAGGGCACTGCAAAACCCTGGCATTGGCCATGTCCCCCTCAGGTGACACAGTCTCTGACCAGCCCCACAGGCATGGTAGGGACAGGAGGAGTACTAAAAGTATTAATTCCCACCTTCCCCAGGGGCTTAATGGCACAAACAAGGACCATGGATGGGAGGGAAGTTCCAAAACGACTTTTATTGTAGAAAAATGTTGTGTCTGTCCCAATGGAGCAAAGGGAGCTGCAGCCACCCAGCCCTAGGCCAGGGCACCCTGACTGCTCCCCCCTGCTCCGGGGGTGGGTCACCCCCATCTCTGGGCTAGCAGCTCAAGTGTCTGTAGGGGAAATAAGAGAGAAACACCAGCATGACACACCAGCTTTGCTCCGGTTTGGCACATGAATCACTCCTCACGCTCCGCTGCTGACACACACGTTCCCATTTGCCACCACGAGCGATGCTTCCCCTTAGTGAGCTGGCACGGGGACGATGTGCTGTCCCAAAATATCCACCAGCACGGCACTGCCCACAGCTGCTGCATTCCCCCTGGGTCTGACCTCCCAGATTTGCCATCCAGGCTGCCAGCAGCATTGTCTCCCTGTGTAATGCCTGGGGCTGGGTGTCACCAGCTCCCCAGGCAGCCGGAGCATGCAGAGCTGCCGCTGCCGTTAAGGAAGGGCTGCACTCACTGATATTTTCATTTCAAACCACATCCTGCTGGAGCAGAGGGATCTGGCAGAGCTCAGCCGACCTCAGTCTTGTGCCGAGCTGGGAGGGGAAGTCAGCAGCAGGCTCTCCAGCTCAACACAGACACTCAGGCGGGGGGAGATCCCATCAAAATCCTCCTCCAAAAGTTGTCACTGCATGATCCCACTGCAAGAGGCCTCAGCAGAGTCAGAGCAGTGGTCAGTTCCCAGCAGGCCTGAGTCAGTGAGTGGTTTGCAGTTTGCTTGTGCTGAGTGGGGCACCCCACACCCACGTGGGGGCACGGCTGGAGGCTGCACCCCTGTGGTGCCCATCTCACCATCACAGAGTAGCACTGGTGTCCCTTGATGCCAAACCCTCATTGGCACCATCAGCAGCTGTCCAGCACCACCATGGCCAGACCTGCACATCCCGGGGTGAGGAGGGCACTGGGTGAGCACCGAGGATGACCACCTCCACCCTGCCCCAGCTCCTGGCAGCTTCCCAGGGCTCGGCCACCGCTCAGGGCCGAGGGCCACGCTGCCTCTGCTGCCAGTCCTGCCGCAGCCGGGCCACCTCCCGGCTGTACTTCTCGTGGAGCCGGCAGAAGGTGGACGGGCTGTCCGCTCCGGCCTCGCCGTTCGACACTCGCCTGCGCGGTGGCACTGGCGGTGGCCGCGGGCTCCCGTCCTCATCGTGCCCGCCGGAGGTGTCGGGTGGCTCCTCCGCTCCCACCACGTTGTTCCACACCGCACAGCCGTTCTCCTTGGGCGGGATGGCGGGCAGAGCCGGCGGCCTCTCCCTGCACTGCTCCAGCCCCGGCAGCTTCAGCTTCCAGGGGCCGGGAGGCTCCCGGGAGCCCCCACATCCCCCGGCCAGCCCCCAGCGCATCTCCTGCAGCTGCTTCTCCAGCTCCCGCACCACCAGCCGCATGTAGTCGAAGCTGGCTCGGGACAGCGACTTCACCCAGGACTCCATGGCCGCCTGGCTCTCCGCCGCCAGCACGTAGGTGCGCGACTTGGTGCCGCCGAAGCGGATGGCGAAGGCGAACCCCTCGGCCGAGTCGCAGAGCTCCACGTTGCAACCCTCCAGCACGATGACGCCCACCGGCTCCCGGCTCTCCCGCTCCTCGAAGTAGAAGAGCATGTTGCCCTTGAGGACGAACCAGCGGCGGTGGTAGGCCGTGTGGCGCTCGCCGCGCTTGTAGAGGAAGCCGGAGTTGTCGGCCGGCGAGTCGCAGGTGGCGTAGAAAGCCAAGCTCCTCTCGTTCAGCTTCATGGCTCCGCGCCCTGCGGGGACAGAGGGTGCTCAGCGCTGCGCCTCAATTGCGTGGAAACGAACCATCGGCTTTTTGTTCCTGCTGGCAGCAGCCCTGGCGCCCAGGAAATGGAGCCGGTGAATAAACAAACGCCGGGATGGTTGGGATTAGCCCGAGCCCGGACAAGGTGCTGAGTCCGGCGGATGCCGGGTGGGTTGTGGCTCCCCAGGGCTCACTGGGGACGAGGTGTGCTCCCCTCCCCCCGGTAGAGAGTTTTCCCACGGAGGAGCCCCAGGCAGGGCTTGTCCCTGTGCCTCACGTCACCTGGCGCAGGTGACCTTCCCGCCGGCGCCGTGTTTTCCGTGTCGCGCCGCTCCTCCCCACTGCAGGGAGGGTTTTGGCCGGCGCCGCGGATCCGGCTGCCGCTCCGGATAGCCGTGGCTATGAACCCTCTCACCCGGGCACGGCCACCGCTCCTCCTGTCCCCTAATCGCCGGTGGCCTCGCCGTGCCAGGCTCTCCACCCACCTGGACTCTACCTCCGGTCTCGGGCGGTCACCAGCATCAACGACACGCGCGTGGCCGTGGTGGCCGTGGGAGCGCTGGATCCGGGCTCGGATGGAGTGAGGGGGCTTTGGGGCGCCGCTCCTGCACGGTCACCTTTGTCCTCGGCTCCCACCGCCCCGGCCCGGCCCGGCCCCGCGGGCGGAGCGCTGCTCCCGCCCGCCTCCGCCACCGCCCATCCCCGCGGCCGCCGCCGGGAGGGAGGAGCTGGAAAAGCGCTCCGGAGCTCGGACCCGGGACTGGGGGCTCCTGGCTCACCCCAAAGCCCGCAGCTCACAGCTCTGAGCGCTACGGCCAGCATCTGGGAGAGATAAAGGAATGGGGACACGGATTGGAGGTGCAGGGAATGTCCAGATCCCGGGATGGAATCCATGGATATATATGTGCTCACAGATGTACTCATGTGTGGGAAACCCAGGAATTGAGTGCTGGAAGTGGCTGCACGATGCTGAATTTTTTGATCACATTTTGGAGGCAAAGAATTGGGATTCTGGGAGCATCTGGCAGGGAATAGGCTGAGGTTGGTGGATGAGGTGGACAACACAAGCCCCACAAGGAGGGTTGGTGGGAGGACACAGGCTGGTCCTGGGTGGGTGGGAGATGCTGCAGAGGACAAGGCTGCAAGGCCTGGCTGCTCTCCTGACCTTCCAGCCATATTCTTGGCCAAAGCCAAGTGGGAGGGGGGTCTCAGTGCAGACAGACAGAAGAAGCCGAGTTGGGACAAACCTCCTGTCTGACTTCTGCTGTTGGTTGGCCTTCCAGGGCCACCTTGGCAGTGCTGCTGTCCTCACCATGCCCCAATAAATACCATTGTCGAGGATTTGCTCTCCTTATCACTGTCCCTTTCCCCCAGTTTCTTCATCCTCCTTCTCTGCTCCACAGCCATGCGTATATTTTAGGAATCAAGGCATCGGTGACCATTTTACAGGTCCCCATCCCAGAAATCCTGCTGTCCCTGACCTCTGCCCCAGGTTGTGGTCCACTCCCCACCCATAGATGCCCCAAATTCCCTACACAGCTGCTCAGGACTTTGCCATTTTCTGCTTGTGTCAGAGGCTTTCCGTTCACCCAGTTCACAGAGAGTTTTCCCAATCACCTGCAGACTTTCACTTTCAGGCTATAAAAAGGGATTAAAACCAGCCCTAAAACCATCTGGGCTTTATCTTCCCTCCCGAGCAGAGCAGCTCTGTTCAAGGTCGCTGGTGGAAAGTCTCAGGTCTCTGCACCACTTATCTCCCTGCCTTGCTGAGAGATGCCTTTTCACGAGGCGAGATTAGAAGGGGAAGGGCCGTGGGGAGAATATCTTTATTAGAGCAGCCGGGGTAATTAGAAAAAGGCAGCAACGCTCCCAGCTCTGCTTTCCTTTCCTGGAACTCCAAAACCACCTTTTCTTTTGCAGCTTCACCGGCGACTTCAGCAGAAGTTGTTCCTCCTCCACAGCTGCTCTGGAAAATCACCCCCGATCCCTCAAAAACACCGACAAAATTCCCCTGTGGATTTTTGCTTCCCGTTGGGTCTCCCTTGGGACAGTCGCGTGTTGCTGCACAAGCTTCAGCACTTCCCCTTCTGAGCGGCTCCGTATTTTCCCTGCTGTCCCCCAGCAAGGATCCCAGAACTTGTGCCTCAGTTTCATCTCTCAAGTTTTGATGGGAAAATGAACTCCCATGTTGAGCTTGCCCAACGGCAGGGAAAAAAGGCAAAGAAAAGGGTCTGAAAGGAGGTGAGGTGGTGCCAGGAGCCTTTCTGGGCACTGGGACGCCCTTGGCCTCTCCTTCCTGCTGCTCCCATGACCGGTGACTCGGTGTGGTTACACAGCGGCCCGTGCTGAACGGCTCAGCGAGGTGAGCGGCAGCTCTGAGTCACCCCAAGTGCCGGAATTTGGGGATTTTGAGCTGTCCCGGGGGGTCTCGGGTAGCCGGAGCTGTGCGCGCCCCCGGCTGGCACAAGGAGGAGAGGGAGTAAGGATCTCCATCGTCATTGTCCCCATCGAGAATCATCCCCCAGCGACCGCAAATGCATCCCCAGCTGTGCCTTGGGGTTCAAGGCCAGCAAGTCCCGACTGTCACAAAACGCGGGCGTGGGGCGGGCGCGACACTCCCCGGCGCCTTTCGGGGTGCGGGACCTGCCCCGCTGCGCTCCCACGCGGGACTCCCCGTCCCACGCCGTCTCCAGCCTGGCTGCCGGGGATGGCGGTGCTGCCCCCGGGGCAGGCGGAGCCGGGCGGGGAAGGGCCGGAGGCGGCGGCTGCAGCGCGGGGAAGAGCCGGGAGAGGGCGGCGGGAGCTCGGCCACAGCGGCGGGAGCGCTGCGGGCTCGGTGGGGACGAGGGGGCAGCCAGCCCCAGCCCACTCCCTCCGTCATTCCCTCCATCACCATCCTGCCCATCACCACCTCCATCATCACCCCAACCATCCCTAAATCACCACCTCCATTACCGCCTCCATCCCCAACCAGCCCTCGGAAGATTTGGGCTAAAATTTAGGCAGCATTTCCAGCTCAGCACAGACCCTCACAGCCAAGCATTTCCACGCTTTGTCACCTCCAGACCCCTCTCCGGGCAGGTTGGGGAGGACACAGCCTCAGTGTGGGATGGCGGAGGTCACCTGAAACCCGTCACATCCCCCCCGTGAGAAATGCAGACGAGCCGCTTTAAAGCCACCCCACCCCATCCCGAAAACAGAATGGGCCAGAGCAGAGGAATTAAAGAGGGAAGTGGGAAAGACGGCTGGAAGCCAGGAAAGGATTTCACGGGAGCAGAAAGCAGCAATGGTTAAATGCTGAGGGCAGTGCAGAGCGGAAGGGAAGCAGCAGCGCCTGAGTGTGTGTGTGTGTGTGTGTGTGTGAGCATCTGCGCAGCTCCACATACACAAAAAAAATAAAAGCAGAAGTCGGGGGGGAGTGAATTAACAGTTGGGGACTGAGAAAATCCATACAGGAAGCAAAACAAAAGAGAAATCTCAGGCCACTGGGGCTGAGGACGCTGAGAGGGCGCTTCTGACATAGATGAAGTTGATAAAGAAAAGTGCGATCGCTGGGAGCTGGGACAGCCGCCCGCGGGAAGCGGGGCAGGCAGCCGGATCCGCCGGCAGCTCCTCCGTTCTCGGGAAAAGTGCCAGAAGGTGCAATTATGCATAAAGCAACGGCAGGAGGAATTAAAAAGCAGATTTTAAGGTAAGATTTTATCATGTCAGCTGCTCTCAGCCACTTCCCTGTGGGGGGTTTGGGAAGGGCTGGTTGGATGCAGAGTCACCTGGATCCCTGGCAATGCCCGAAGGAGTTACGGCTCATAATATCCATGATAACGATCCGGGGAGGTTGGTGAGGCTGGAGGAGGGCAGCAGGGCTGCGTCCAAACCGGCTGTGGTCCAGGGGTGGCACAGCACCAGCAGGGAGTTTGTATTTCAGTCTTTTCCTCGGTGGACGATGCATTGAGAATGGATGGGGTGAACAAGTGAGGTATTTTTAAAGCAGCACTGAGGATGGACCCCGCTGGGGGTGACACACAGATGTTGTTCACAAACAGCTCAGTGTGCCTCAACCCACTCTCCAAGGGCGAATTCCTGCAGCTTCCACCTTCCCAACAACCCACAAATTCATTGTGTGGTGTCTGCAAAATCCCAGCTGCCACATCCCTGCGTTTCCTTGGCTTGGTGTGCTGGGTGGGCACCAGAGCCCAGGCACCACCACGGCTGCTCTGCCGTGAGTTTTGCCTGCCTGAGTGGCCTCTGCGTGGGGATCTGTCCCTCTGCCCCTGGCACTGCTGCCGTTCCGGGAGGACAAGGCTTCCTAGGAGCTCTTGGGACAACCGGTGACACTAGTGGGCGATGTCAACGTGCCAGGCGTGACAGTACAGACCACAATCCGGCCCTTTACTGGAAAAAGGCGCGGTGGAAGTTTATTTTCCCTCCATTTCCCATGGCAGAGTGGGCGCTGCAGCTCTGCCGTGGGGTCCCTGCACCCCTGGGATGAGGTGGCACCAGGATGGCACCAGGATGGCACCAGGAGGGCTGAGCCTGACCCGTGTCCACCCACACCAGTCCCCAGTCCTGCTTGGGACCAAAGGGACACTGTGACCGCTCTGTCACGGCTGAAGCCCTCGCCCACGATGGGGGACAACTGTGGCCCTGTGTCCTGATCCGCTCCTGCTGGACGTGGGCAGTAGCCTGCGGTTCCTTTTGCCACAAGATAATTTGGAAAATTATGAGAAATGGGAATTGAGACAGCGTCTGGCCCACTGCTGCCACCACAGAGGTCCCCTGGGTCCCAGCCCTCGGAGCAGGGGGAAGACGTGGCCAAGCAGGAACAGGAAAGCAGGGTGTTTTCCTGCCGAGCCTCCAAGCGACCCCACGCTCGGGCTCCCTCCCGGTTCCCGGGGGACTGGGGCGGACACCCCCACATCCACAGAGAAAACATGCTAAAAGTCATAAAAACATATATATATATATATATGTGTAAAAATTAAAAATTAATCCACCGCGGTAGAGCGGCCGGGCTGTTTGCGCCGCTGCCTCCGCGGACGCGATAAGATAAAGGCAGCGGCGGGGAGGGGCGGCGCGGAGCTGCGCGGAGCAGGGCGCACCCGCGGAGCTGCCGGCGCGGCCCGCGGACGGACGGACAGGCGGACAGGCAGACAGACACACACACACACGCGCGCACACACACACACACACACAGGGACAGTCACACCGGACGGACGGACAGCCGGACGGGGCGGCCCCTCCGCTCCGCCCCCGCGCAGCCTCCGCCCCCGACCTCGCCGCTCCGCTTTACATAACCCGTCCGGGGCCGGGGTCCGTGCCCCGCGCCTCCGCCCGGCGGAAATGCGGAGCCGCCTGCCCCGGTTTCCTGCCTGAGCCGAGCCGAGCTGTGCCGAGCCGTGCGCCCCGTCCCGCCCGCCCCGTCCCGGGCGCTCCGCCGCTCCATCATGGGCGAGCGGCAGCCGGACGCCTTCTCCTGCAGGTAACCGCGCAGCGGCACCGGGACGGGACGGGCTGGGCCGGGCTGGACCGGGACGGGCTGAGCTGGACCGGGACGGGTGGCCCCGGGAAGCGGCAGCTGCAAAGCGAAAGTAGCGGCGGGAGGAAGCAGCGCGGCAGCCGCTCGTGTTGTGCAGCCCCCGGAGCTTCCCCGGGAGCCCCGGGCTGGATCCTCTCAGCCGGGGAACTCCGGTGGCCCCGTTCCGGGGTCGTGATCCCCTCCGTCTGCCAGGGCCCAGCCCTCGGACAGCAGCCCCTTCCCCCTCACCCCATTTCGGTGCCTTATCCCTGCCCTTTCCTCGGGCTGCCTCTTTCCGGGACTGCGCTCACCCCTGGGGACCCTCGGTCTCGCAGCTCCCGTTTTCCCTGTGGGCACTCCCTGTTCCAGGGGCTCTGTCCCTCTGCGGATGCCTCCATCCTGGGGACCTCCATCCTTCTAGCACCTCGGTACCCCAGAGCACCTCCTCTTTTGAGATCCCTAAACATGCCCCATTTCCCAGCATCCCTCCTTCGGAGATCCCAGTGCCAGGGGTGCAGCATGCAGGGAACCAGCCCTCTGCCTCTCCCCGGACGCCTGCAGCCCCTGCCATGGGGGTGACCCCTCTGGGAGGGTGCAGGACCTGTGGGGTGATGCTCCCCACCCCATTGTTGCGGGATCCTGCTCTGCTCCTGTGGCCACCGCGAGTGCCAAGCAGAGGTGCCACCCAGAGCCTGCCAGGCAGCTCCTGTGACTCTCTGCTCCCTGCAGACTTTGTTGGCTCCCTGGCTTGGCAGAGGCTCGGAGCACGAGGCCGATGCACCAGCGGTCAGCATCCCTGTGGCCTTCCCATGCCTTGCCAGCGTGCCCAGTCCTGCCTGTGCCAAACCCCATCAGGGTCACCCTCAGAGAGCCCAGACCCGCTGGCTCATGGCAGTGACACGGTCATTGCAGCCTGGGCTGGGATTTACTGTCAAGGAAACTGGGATGAGTTGTCGAGCTGCGATTTCGATATTGTTGCTGTAAATTGATTCAAGATGTGCTGGAGTTGTGGGTTGGTGGCCTAGGGACTTTCTGGGGCTGCAGCCGGAGGAAGAGGTGGCCAGCGTGGGGACCTGCACTGCCAGCTCCTGCATGTCCCCTCTGCACTTGGATTTGCTGGCAGGAAATGGGATTGGAGTTTAAAGGCCTGTGGAATTAGTGGCAGATTTCACTTTGACTTGTTTGGGACTAGAACAATGCTTTGGATTTCTTTTTAGCTTGTTTTTGGGGCAGGAGAGCCTCATCCCTGTGCATTCTCCCCTCCCCGAAGCTTCTTCTATTTTCTCTTTTACCTTTATATATTTATTGCCTCTGGTAAGATCTGTTTTGGTTTCACCAGTGCCCACAGGGCTGCCAGCACCCTGTGTTGAGCTGGAGAGATTGGGGCACGAGTGCCAGTGGCTTTTGAGGGATCTTCCATCCTCCCCACCCACACCCCCGTGGCACTGATGGACACCGCGAAGATCTAGGGACAAATCCCAGCGGGTGACACAAAGTGAAAGTGCAAGCACCCATCGCCAGTGGGGTTTGTGGTGCCGGTGGCTCTGCCGCGGCTTAAAAGGAGAAAGGGCCAAATCCAGCAATCCCTGGGGGCTTCTGTGGAGAGGCTGGAGAGCCTGGCTGGCTGGGAGGTGAGCTGCCAGCTGCTCCCTGCTGTCCCCAGGGACCCCCAGCCAGCCGCTCCCCCGGGAGTGCTCCCCGCACCCGGTTTCTCCCACGCCTACACCGCAGCGATTCATTTCATGCAACAAAACAAGCCCTGTCGAAAGAGGCCACCCCGCTGCCGGGCTTTTCCCCGCAGGCAGTGGGTGTAGGAGAGGGTGACGGTGTAAACCAGGCTGCAAGGTGCCAGACGCCACGGTGTGGAAGCAGGAAAAGGGTTTTTTGGGGAGCTGTTTGTCCTGGTGAGCTCCTGTGGGCCAGGCTGGTGTGGAGCTGGATTTGACCTGAGATGGGTTTGAGTTGTCTCCATCCTGCCTGTCCTGTTGGAGTGGTCAGGGGAAGCCCAACAGGTGACTTTCCCTCGGATTTGAAGTGCTGTAACATCTCCCACATGCACAGAGGTCTGTGGTGTTGCTCAGCCCGCACAGAGCTGTCGATTAAGGCCAGTTTGGGTCTTTAACATAGCCAGTTGTGTGGTGTCAGGGGGTGAAATGAGCAGGGTATAAATGTCCTGTGAGAAAGGGGAGGGAAAAGGGCAAAATCTACCTTCCCACACTGGCTTTTAAACTGGTTTCCTAAGAAAACAGCCTGTATGAATCTGCAGACTGGGGAATCTCACTGTCCTGCTCCTTTCTTGCTTTTTAACTTGCTAGTGTGGTTCAGCCAGAAAAGGGAGAAAGAAGCTCCAGAGACCCCTTGGGATTCTCCAGCTTGTGTGGAAACAGCCAGAGGGTCACAGGGAGGGATGGTGCTGTGCCATCACCCTCCCAGAGACCCAGAGAATCCTCACTGTCACGGCAGCTGCTCCAGAGGGAAGAGGAGGACAGGGCTGGGCAGTTTCTGCAGTGGATTGTGCTGGCGCAAGTGACCTTGGCTGTAAATATATGGGTGTATCCCACATCCAGAGGCAGCAGCAGGACCCTTTCCCACCTCTCTCCCTGCATCAACCCCTCCTGCCTTCCCGACTGGCACCATCTCCATGCCCGCTCCCAAATGGATGCAGCACCCTCCTCAATCCAGGGGTGCGTCCAGATGTTCCTCCAGCCTCTGCCATCTCCGGGGGATCGGGATGCAGAGAGGGGCTGCACCATCCCCATCCCGGGGGGATGCTCTGCACCACCCAGCCCTTGCAAGCCCACCTTTGGCTGGCTGGATCCCCCGGGGACCTACACCCCCCTGAGCCCCTGCCAGGGACCTGCATCCCCCGAACCCGCCGTGCCGGATGCTCTTCCATTGAAAAGTGCCGTTCATTGTAACCCGGCCTTTTATAGCCGCCTCGGAGCGGCTGCGGGGCCATGCCAAGAAAGGCTGCAGCCGGCTCAGAATAGCTCTTTTCATGGAGGACATCCTGGGAAGGAACAATGTTCCCGCTCTTGGGATTGTGGGAACTTTGTATTTCTGCCACTCGGGAAGCGGGGAGCTGCGCGGCCGGCCAGGGCGTCTCCCAGCCCCTCGCTTCGCCCTCTCCCGAAAATAGTCCTTGGGATGAGTTTTGAATAGTCCTGTGCTTACAAAGGGAGCTGCAAATGCCTCCGGAGGCTTCTCCCCCGGTTGGGAACAGTTATTTCTGGGAGAGCCTGCGCATCAATCACATTCCCCATTCACGTCGCTGGCGTGCATTTCCCTGGTGTGGAGCTCGTGGGGAGTGGGGCTGGTTTCGTTTTCGGGTGCTGGTGCTGCACTTGCTCCAGGGCCTCCTGCACACAGGGTGTGAGCAGGGCTGGGCACAGGGCACGGCCATGCGGGCTCCGCTCCCTCACACTTCCCCTTGAGGCCAGATTTGCAGCGCTGGCTGCTGGAGGGTGACCTTCCTGAGCGGCCACAGCCCCTGGACGGCTGTTCCGTGGTGGGAAGGTGATGAGCTGGATCCGGCAGCTCCTTCCCGGCGAGGCCAGCTGGCTCTGAATGCTCATCCTCCGGGAGCGGGTGCAGGATTGCGGCGCTGGCTCCCAGCACTGCCCTGGCACTGCTTGGTGCTGCCGGCTCCTCTGGCTGCAATTAAACAACAAACGCATTTACTGGGACAAATAACCCATTGCCGGATCCAGGCGCGGATTCCCATCCCGCTCGGTGCTGGCACCGCCGCCGCAGCAGCGCTCAGGTTGGGCAAGAGTTGAAGGGAAGCTCCCGGGGGTGGCTGGGCTGCAGGGCTGGATCCTGCAGGATCCTGCACAAGCCCCAGCTCGCTGTCCCAGCCCGCATCAAAGCCACCGCGGCCGGTCCGTCCCGTCCCGCTCTTCCTCGAGCTCCTGGCCCAGCACCCCAAAACAATCCCAGCGCCCCAAAACAACCTCAGCACCCACAGACAGCCCCGAGGAGGGGCGGGCTGGGTGACGTGCAGCTCTTCCAGCAGCCAGCAGGGATGGAAGCCCCACATCCTAACTAGTCCCTGGTGTGTCCGAGGATGGGCTGGATTCTCCGTTCAGAGCAAATGAAAGCAATCAGCCGTCGCCACAAGTACTTCAGACAACCTGCAGGACTGCCAGGAGCTCCTCACGGGAACATATGAGGAATAAGATGTTAATTCTGCCTCAAAGCCACTGGATTCCAGCACTGTGGAGCACAACGGGCTGGAGAAGCTCACCCGGCAGCAGGAACTCGCATCCCTCTGGATGTTGCTACCGAAACCCGGGGCTGAGCAGATGAGAAGGAGGCTGCTGTGGCAACTCCAGCATGGATTCATCCAGGACAGCTCTTTCCACGTGGGAAGTGCTCCAGGCAGGAGCAGCGAGGTCGGCATTGCGCCAGCGCTGGGAGGAGGAAGCGCTGGGGAGTATTTCCCATCGTCGGCTTGGAAAAGCACGTTGCTACTGGAGACGGCCTTCGGCTGCTTCCCACCGCGTGGCACAGACGAAGCCCGGCTTTTCCCGCACCGCAAACCTCTCCCGAAGCTGGCGCGAAGTGAGCCTGAAATCTTGGAAGGCGAATTCCCTGCCCGGGGAATCTCCCAGCTGCCCGAGCAGCCCTTCGCACGAACGCTTCGCTCCCCTCCGCATTTTGCGGGAGCATCCTCCTGAGCGTGCCGGCGGCGATTCCCGGTGCCGGGAGGAAGCGGGAGAGCGGCGGAGGATGCTGAGTCACGGGCAGGCTGGCGGTGCTGATAGACGGGGCCCTGCTGGGGGATTCGGCCGGGCTGCGGCGGGCGCATGCCCTGCACTGCCGGGACGCCGGACGGCCCCGAGGCTTGGGTGGCTCTTTCTGAGAAGAAAGAGCGAGGCGAGGCTGGCGGGGCGCAGATAACATCTCCCCTCGCCTGCAACCTTGGCGGGACGTGCTCGGCAGGGCAGCGGGTGGGCAGAGATAGAGCCGCGCTTCCCGGCGTTATCGGCGCCCCGGCTGCAAACACCATCCCCTGTGCCGGCACGTTCCTCATCGCCCGTTCGCTTACTCCCGGCCCTTCAGGGTTTTTACTTTTTAAATTGTTATTATTTTTTATTTTAAAAATAATTTCCTCCCCCTGACAAACGCGATCACTTTTCCTCCCCTCTCAGCAGCTGGGGTGCTGCTGCTGGAGTTTTGGGGAGGCGGCAGTGCCCGTGCCGGCAGGATCCGGGTGGGTTGGCCGATGTTTCCTTCCTGAGCGGAGTGCACGGCCCCGATAAGTGCCCCGGGCGAGCACGAGGTTGGGCGGAGAGCGGCGGGGCCGGCCGTGGGGAGCTCCGCTGCCGGCTCAGCCGGGCACGCCGGGCCGGCTGCACGCCAGCCACGGTGCCGTCAGATTGGCCTGGCAGCGAAATCTGCTGGGGGCACAGATACACAGATCTGGTGTGGTTTGCCAGAGCCCGGCAGCTCCCCGGTCCCGCAGGCGGCGGAGCATCCCCTCGGGAATTCGCGCTCACCGCGGGCAGTGCCGGCGGCGTGGCCGCTTCTCCCCAGGCCGCTGGGGCCGGGAGGATCCGGCAGCGAGGCAGCTCCATCCCTGGATTTCTGCAGCTTTTCATGTTGTTTCCTCCCCTCCCGCCCCCGTTCCAGTTTTATCAGCTCCGTTGAAATAGGTCCCTGGAGGGAAACCCATCGGCGCTGCGGAGCCTTGGCAGGAGCCGAGCGGATGTGGCCTGGCCAGGCGTCCCCGCGGGCGGCGGGCAGCTGCAGGCAGCTGTGCTGGCAGGAAGCCGCGCAGACGCCCCGCGCAGGGCCCTGCCCGCTCCCCACCGCGCAGGTGGGGAAACTGAGGCCCGGCCCGGCCAGGTGGGGATGGGCGTGTGAGGAGCTGCGGCGGGGCTGGGGGCTTGGAGTGCCGCATGGCCAGTGCTGGTGGCCGCAGTGGTTGTTCACGTTGTTCCCATGCTGCTCGCTGGGAAGCGGCAGTGCCCTGACCACGTGCAGTGTATCCATGCGAATGGGTGGGACGCAGTTGACCACAGCATTCCCCAGGCTGCTGCTGCTTCCGAGCGGGATATGGCCACACCAGGCAGGGCTTGGGGCGGGGGACACGTGGGGACACCGGGGCTGCCCTCACCACCCGTGTGCTCTGTCTTGCAGCGCGGCCGCCTCGCTGGAGCCTCGGCAATGAATGGTCACTCGCTGCCGGCCGGCACGCCAGCGCATCCCCGGGGCTGGCATGAGTTCTGCGAGCTGCACGCCATCAGCACCGCCAAGGAGCTGGCGCGGCACTACCTGCGCTTCGCCACCGAGCACCCGCACCATGACCTCCTGGCCGCCGAGAACTTCTCGGTGCAGTTCACCGACCTCTTCCAGCAGTACTTCTGCCACGAGGTGAAGGAGGGCATCGCCATGAACCAGCTCCGCATCCTGCCCGGCGGCCCGGCGCGGGATTACCGGGACACGCACCGGCGGCACACCGACGCTTCCCTGGGCACGGTGGCCACCAAAGCCGAGCGGAGCCCGGCGCCCGGCCCGAGCAGACCGTCCGAGCTCCCGAGGCCGCCCCGTCGGGCCTGCGCAAGTCCTGGAGCTCGGAGGAGCTGGCGGGGCCGGCGCGGAGACCCTTCTCGCTGAGCCAGCTGCGCAGGAGCTGGCGGAGCCTCTTCCGCCGCCGCTCCTCGGACACGCTGCCCGCCGATGGCGACGGGGAGGCGGCGGAGGCTGCTCTCAAACCGGGACTCGGCAAGCGCATCCTGCCGTGGGGACTGTCGCGGGAGCAGCCCCCGAGGTGCGCAAGGAGGGGCTCCTCAAGTACGGGCTGCTGGACGAGAATTCTCTGGACAGCGGGACGCGCTGGCAGCGCTGCCGCCTGGTGCTGCGGAGAGCGGGGCAGCCCGACGGCGAGGAGTTTGTGCTGGAGCTCTTCGACCCGCCCAAGGTAAGGACCTGCAGCCACACGAGAAGGAGACAGGGGCACCCCTGAGCTGCCGGGTCGCGTTTGGGGAGTGAGAGATGCTCAGACCGAGGTGCTGTGTGTGCTGATTGCTGCGGTCAGTCAATGTGTCCTTACATTTCTCCCTGCTGGGATCCCAGAGCTGTGTTTTCCAGCTGGAAGCACTGCCTGCCTTCCAAGCTGAGCCTAGATGCCTCCATCCCACTCATCCCAGCCCCACAGACCTGTCCCAGCAAGGTGAGGCACCCAGTCTGACGAACCCCAGATTCACCCTGCTCCTTGTGCCGTGCCTTCAGCAGCCCGAGCATCTGCTCGCCTGGGCAAGCTGAGAGAGGAAAGGAAAAAATAGCAGTTAGGCCCTGTGCCTTTCTCTGCTCCCAGTGGGACCTGTAGTTTTGCTTTTTGGCAGTGGTTTTGTGACTGGAAGTTCAGCTCTTGGCTGCTCCAGGGAGCTCCCGTGGTGCTGGGATGTGGCTGGAGCGGAGCTGATGCAGGATGTGAGGGAGTGGGGAGCGATGTGGGGAGTGTGTAATCTGTAAAAAGACGATTCCTCAGCATGGCAGGCCTTGCACAGACGTGATGGGATGAATTTTCTCTCTTTTTTTTTTTTTTTTTTTTTTTTTTTTTTTTGTGCTCGTTTAACTTTGATGACAAACTTGTGCTTTTGGAAGGAGGAAACCTCCGGTAGAGCTGGAGCCTTGTCCCTGCCTTCAGGGCAGCAGGGTCAGGGAGCAGCTGGCTGAATTCCTGCTATTTCCGTCAAACCGCTCCAATATTAAATATTTGAAAAAAAAAAAAAAAGAAACAACATCAAAATTGTAACATCTGAAAGTAAAAGCTGCTTTTGCTCCGTCGTGTCAAGGGTTGCAGTTGTTTGTCCCCGTGGGAGTGTGTGTCCCCATCCCGGGGCACAGGGAGGTCAGAGGCGCTCTGGGGCACTTGGAGGGTGCTCCAGCAGCTGGATAGCACTGCCTTTTTGTCCTCCCTCACTCCTTTTCTCCTTCTTCCCCTTTTCCCCACTTTTTCTTCTTTTTTTTTTATCCCTTTTTCTTTTCCTCCCGTTTTTTTTTCTTCCCCCTTTTTCTTTTTTCACTTCCCCTTTTCTTTTTTCAATCCCTCCCCCCTTTTTTTCTCCCCAACCTCCATATTTTTCTCCCTGCACCCCTCTATTTTTTTTTCCGACCTCCATTTTTTTCTGTATTTGTTTCCCTCCCCCTCGGGAAGCAAGCCCAGCACATTCTTCCTCTCCCCACATCCCCTGACCAGCTTTAACCCAGGGGTGGGAGACACTTCAACCACGACACTGACCAAGCTGCCCCAGTGCTCTGAGCATTATTATTCCTTGCAGCCTCCACAGGATGGAGATTCCCTGGTGCTCCACATCCCCCCGAGGCAGGAGACCCTGCAATCCCCAGAGCCCCGAGCAGGGGGTTTCTCAGCCAGGGCTGCGGAAGTGGGGGATGTTCCTCGCTGGATTTTGCAAGTCTCTGGATTAAATTGCTTCCTGTGCAAATATTCTCAGGGCGGCTCCTTCCTTTCCAATTCTCTGGGCCAGGGCCAGCTCCCGTCTCCTTCACAGCACAATCAACCCAGACCCTTTCCCAGGAACTGCGGTTGGATTCCAGGGGTGTTGGAAATTCCCCCGCCGGGCTGGTGGCTCCCACTCCCCAAACCCAGCACGGGGGCAAACCGCAGAGCAGTGAGAACAGAACAGCTTCTCGGGGGGTTGTTTGCCTTTAAAATAACGAAATAACAACCAGGAACCCCCTGGGAATGGCTGTGAGGAGCCCCCTCCCCTCCGTCCTCCTGCCCTGGGATGCTCCCAGGGTTTTGCTGTTTCCTTTTCCCCACATCGTGGGGCTGTTCCTGATTTGAGGATGCTGTTGATCACCGTAGAAAATTGATGGTTTTCAGTAAGCAGCTGTAAAATCAGTTCTTGGCGTTTTTCAGCCCCAGCTGGTCTCTGGGCTGCGAGGTTGGTCACCCTCAGGGTCTCCCTGGAAGCTGCACCCTTCCCCCTTCCTCCTCTTCCTTCCCCCTTCCCACCCTGTAAATAATGGGATGCAATTGAAATTTCAGCTCAGCCTCAGGGCTTTGCAGCATCGAGCCAAGCTCCCAAATATCCATCCCCTTGGAATGACCTTGGAAAAGGCAGGTGTGTGGGGAAAGGAGGGGGGTCCTGCTGCTTTTGGCAGCTTTTATCTTATTTTTCCCCCTTTCTCCTGCTGCTCCAGCGGGGCCTCTGAGCTTAATCCCATAACGTGCCTGGCATCAAAGGGAGTGGGGGCTTTGAAGAGCCCTGATCCCATTTGCTGCTTGGGTGGCTGTGCTGGGTGAAGGGGTCAGGGAGTTCTGGAGAATCCTGCAGTGACCATCCCCTTCCCCAGGCGTGTGCCAGAGGAGGTGAGGATTTTGGGGACAGGGAGCAGCAGCTCCCCTTCCCGTGCTCACAGCCACAGGAGCAGGAGGTTAATTAATTGGCTTAATTTAAACCGGATTTAAACCAATTTAAACCTGGCAAACCCTGGTTTCCCTGCTTTGGGGCTGCCCCATTCCTCAGCCGTGCCCCAACCCCAAACACCTCTCCCGTGGCCAAATCCCAAACTCCGCGATTCGCGGCGGAAACGTCCCGAGCCCTTTCTGTTGACCAGATGTTTTTGCAGGAAGGGGAAGGGAAATGGGATTTGCATTTGTGCTGGGCGCTTTATAGGGTTTTAATGAAATCCAGCGCATCCCATAAATCGATGGCACGGCGGGACTAGCCGGGAAGACTCCTTCCGGAGAGAGCCCTTGGAGCCTCAGCCATGGCTTGAATGTCTTTGCCACAGCCGTGGGAGGAGCAGTATTTTTATCTCTGCTCAGTGTGAGACTGCTTTGACTTCCTTTTTTTCTCTCTTTTTCTCTTTTTTTAAAAATTTTTTGGTTTTTTACTTTTTTTGCCCCTTTCACCTGAATCTGGTTTCTGAGAACTGCCATGCCCTGAGGCAGCAGGTTCCTGTGCCTGGGGCTGTGAAAGGCAGCTGGTCAGGCATGGGGACATCCCAGGGGTTTGGTCCCCATTCCCCCATCCCTTCTCCTCCTGGAGCTGCTCAAACGTGGCCTAAGTGACCAAGGAATACCATGGGAAGCATCTCAGTGTCCCATCATCCCATCCTTGGTCCAGGAAAGAGGATTTTTGTGTCCATCTGGATTCCCAGGGACAACATCCCTCTCCTGATCCCTTCCTGGCATTCCTAGGGACTTCATCCCTCTCTTGGTATCCTTCTGGCATCCCCAGGGGCTGCATCCTGATCCAGCTGAAGATGTCCCTGCTCACTGCAGGGGTTTGGATTGGTTGACTTTTCAAGATCCTTCCCGACCCAAACTATTCTGTGCTCCCTCTCCAAACGTCCTGCTCCCAGCATCCCTCTCCTGGCATTCCCAGGGACTGCATCCCTTTTTTTTTTTTGGGCATTTCCAGGGGCTGCATCCCGATCTGGTTGGTGTCCTTGCTTGCTGCAGAGGGATTGGGCTGGGTGGTCTTTGAAGGTCCCTTCCAACCCATATTATTCTGGAATTCTGGGATTTTGGGATTCTGGGATTTTGGGATTCTGGGATTCTGAGATTTTGGGATTTTGGGATTCTGTGATCCCACTCCCAGCATCCTCAAGGATCACAATCTGGCAACCCACATCTCTCTCACAGCCTCTCCCAAGCACCACACACTCCTCCTGCCATCCTGATGAGCCAGAGGGGTTTGGATGTCCTGCAAATCCCTCGGGAGAGGTGAAACCTCCCCCAGTCTGCCCCAAAACCCTCAGGCAGCCTCTCCCTCGCTCTCTCGGCACTGTTCTTCGAAGGCACCGAGGGCTGGGCGGCCTCAGGGCTTTGGTGAGATTTTGGTGGTGACTTTTGCTCTCTTCTCCCTCCCCCCCAGCTCTGTTTTTGGGTATGGCGGGGTGAGGGAGCGGGGAGGGAGGGCGAGGAGACAAAGGTTATTTGTCATATTATTAACCACAACTTTTTCCATCCTTGGTCATGCACGGAAAAAACACTTTTAGCAGCGTAACCACAGCTCCGGCGTTAATTGCTGAAGAGTGGAGTTT
Organism: Entomyzon cyanotis; assembly: GCA_024500445.1. Lineage (NCBI taxonomy): Eukaryota > Metazoa > Chordata > Aves > Passeriformes > Meliphagidae > Entomyzon > Entomyzon cyanotis. The sequence continues at coordinate 3,469,860 of JAKEPQ010000852.1, forward strand.
CTTATTTTGGAAACTGTTGCTGGGATGGAGCTCGGTGGGGCTTGAGCACCAGGGGGGAGGATGCAGGATGGACCCCAACCTGTGGTTCACCCAACCCTGGGGCTGTGGGCTCGGAAATATTCCATCCTTTTAACCCCATCCTTTAAAATCCACCCTTCCCGGGGTTGTTGTCCCTCTGCTGTGCTCCCCCTGCTCATCAGTCTCCCTCTCAGGGATGCTGCAGAGCTGCTCGGGGTGGAAAGCACCCTGTGTCGGCTCAGGAGTGAGCAAAAAATTGAGATATTGAGCAAATACTGGAAAAGGGACTGGGAAAGCACTCAGGGAATGCATTGCTTCCTCCCCAAACCTCCCACAGCTAAGGTGAGAAGAGTTGTGGGTGCTGAGTCCCCGCAGCCCATGTGAGATGCCTAGTGGGGTTTTTTTGGGGTGGTTGTATCTCTTCTTTCCCCCCTTTTTCTTCTTTTTTTTTCTTTTTTTCTCTCTCTTTTCACGGCCCAGGATGTGGTTGTTTCAAGGCTGAGAGCTGCTTCTTTCAAAGGTAAATATTTATGAGAGGCTGCGCAGGCAGCGCCGGGTCTGGAAGGATTCAAGGATTCATCCCAGCCCTGGTGGGGGCTCGGCTGGGGTGGACCCTGCTCCTTCCAGCTGCTCCCAAATCCAGTCTGTGATGGGCACTGTGGTGTTCAAGGAAATTTTGGGATTATGTTAAAAATAAGCATTTTGGGCAAACTCACTTCCTCCAGCCCTGGGCAAGGGGCAGGAATGAAAATCCCCATCCAGTGGGTTGAAATGTTCCCACTTGGGTTTTTGAACCTTTTCCATCATCCTGGGTGATGATAGAAAACCCCAGGACATCCCAGAGACTGTGGGGAGCCTGTGGGGAGCCTGTGGGGTCTGTGCTGGATCCCCCATCCCTGTGGGGCTGAGGTTTGGGGTGACTCAGTCTTGGCTGCAGCAGCTCCTGCTCGCACACAGACACCTTGTTTACTTTCCATGCTCGTTATTTATTCCAGGAAATTATTAAAGCAGCCCACGCTGGAACCGAGCTTGGCATAAAATAAATTAAAAAAAAGAAAAAAAAAAAAAATCAAGGGCCTGGCGAATGCTGACTGTTTACAGATCCTGTTTATAGCCCCCATCTCCCTCAGCCCTGCTTGACTCGCTGGTTTTGGGGGACTTTGCAGGATTTTGGGGAGTTTGGGAACGTTGGCTCCTTCATGCAGAGCAGGGAGGTTTATCAGTGCACAAAGAGGAGGGATTGGGTGGGGATTCCTGCCTGGACCCCCCAAATCCCACCCTGGCGGCTCCTGGGGTGCTGTTTTGCAGCATCCCAGCCGAATTTAGCAGGAATTTGGGGCGCGGGGGGAGGTGGGGCTGTGTTTTCTCCCATCGCCGTTCGCCGGCGCTCGGCAGCCGCCCGGAATGGGAACAGAGGGATCTTTGTGCCCCAGCCGCCCCCAGCCAGCGCTTCAGGCTGGCACAACGGTGCCTCTTGTCACCACCGAGCTCCCTTGGGGACAGCTCTGTCCCTGCCGTGGCCTGTGGGATGCTCGGAGACAGGGAGTCCTGGAAACTCCTCGGTGTGGGGTTGAGGATGCTGCTGGGGGTTTGGGGTTTTGGGGGGTGATGGCGAGGGCCTTGGGGATGCTGAGCTCACAGCAGTGGGAATCACTTCCCATGTTCCTAGGGAAGCTCCCAGCTCTAGTTCCCCGAGCCCAGAACAGGGAGCCCAGGGTGGTGCTCGCTGCTGTCAGGTTTCTGAGTGAACAATCTCCATCTGCAGAGAGGCAGGAATATTTTGGGAATGTCACCCTGGGGCCAGGGGGATTGTGCTAAACTAGGGGTCCCTGCAGCAGTCACAGAGGGCCCAAATCAGTGAGATCCCAATCCCTGTCCCAAAACCCAGCACTGGCAGGGACTGTCCAGGGTGAACCTCTCCCCTTGGGATGAGCCATGGTGCAAACACCCGAGGAAGAGCACTGGGATTAACTGTGCTGTCAATTCCCCAAACTCTGGGATTAGCTGCTGGAGGGCACAGGGATTAGTCATGCTGGAGATCCCTGAGGATGAACAGCAGGAATAGCTGTGCTGCAGATCCCTGAGGAGGAACACCAGGATCAGTGGTGGTGCAGATCCCTGAGGATGAACACTGGGATTAGCAATGCTACAAACACCTGAGGAATACTGGAATTATTTACACTGCAAAGTCCTCAAGGATGAGTTTTGGGTTTAACTATGGTGAAACTCCCAAGGGCAACCACTGGGATTTCCTGCCACACAAAATCCTTGAGGATGAAGGCTGGGATTACCCATGCTGCAAACCCCTGAGGACGATGGAGAAACTTTGCACTCTCCAGCAGGACCCTTGGAGCCCTCACAGCCCTGCAGGGCCCTGCTGCCTTCCCCTGCACTGGGAGATGTGTTTCCCACCCAGTTCACATGGAATTCCCTGGAAAATAGCTGTGTGCATCCATGTTCTTGGAAAACTTCACAGCTTCCCCCAGGGCTGCAGGCACAGGATATGAGTTTGTGTCCATCCAGCACAGCCAGGCAGAGCCAGGCATGGCACCGCAGCTCCAGCTGAGGTTTGTCCCTTGCGTAAGGGACACAGAGAGCTCCGTGATTTACAAGAAGTGACAAATCTCGCCTGTATCCGTTGGGGACCTTGCTCAAGGCTCGGGCACTTCCCCACCTCCCGCGGGTGACTCAGAGTGGAAGCAAGAGCTGGCTGGCGTGGGGAAACCCCCGGAGCATGGAGGGGCTGGGGGCAGCTCCTGGTGCTCTCGAAGGATTTGCTCTGCACAACCTCAGCCTGATGGCCCAGCAAATGTCATCATCATTGTGCCACTGTCATCATCATCGTGCCATCGTCATCATTACTGCACCACTGTTATCATCACCGTGCCACTGCCACTGTCACCATTCACTGCTGTCACCGCCATGCCGCTGCTGTCATCATCGCTGTGCCACCAGTGCCAGTGCTGTCAGACCACCACCCTCATTGCTGCACTACTGGCACTATCACCAAGCCACTGCCATTGTCGCCATGCCACTGCTGTCATAGTCATGTCACCACCATCCTTGCTGTGCCACCACTGTCATTTTTGGAAAGCCGCCCTCCTCCTCAGCTGAGTGGAAAAATCCCCATTGGTGGCCATGTGTTCCCAGAAGGGCTCAGCCACCATCAGCCTCCACAGGGAGAGTGAATTTGGGGGATCTGGGCCAGATCCCACTGCCCTGTGAGCTGGGGAATGACCCCAGGCACAGCCCAGGATGCCCAGTTTGGTGTGCCAGGACCGGGAATACTGGGAATGCCACAGCACTGGTGAATGTGAGTTCCATTCAGGGGTCTTGGGAGTGCAGCTTCATGGGCTGCCACATCCCAGCTGATTTTGGGAAGTGCTCAGCCTCGTGCTGGATTTTCCCCATTTGCACAGGATCCTCGGGGAGCAGTGGGATCAGATGCTGGTGGGGTTGGGGCTGAGCTGGAGCAACATCCCGAGCATCCTAAACCTCCCATCCCACCCTGATCCAGGCAGCAGCAGGGCTTACCCAGCCCCACGGTGCTGCTGGGGCACCTCTTGCCGAGAACTTGCTGTGGGTAAGCGCTCGGTGTGTTGAGTGTGCACTTTTGGTTACCGAGAAATCCCTTTCCCGGTAGCTGCCGCATCGAGCAGGGCATCTTGCGGTCAGGTGCGGCGCCCCGGCAGCGGGGGCACCGTGCCTGCGGCAGGCACTTCTCCGAAGCCAGCCTGGTTTTTCGGGTGCCCTATCTCTCTGCTGCATCATTTCCTTCTCCCTTCAAGCTCTGGCTGCGCTCTCCGCGCAGAGAGACGCGGGGGCTTCGCCGAACTCCCTTTTCCCGGAATTTCCCGATTTCCTAAGAAGCCGACCCCGGTTGGGATGTTGATAAAACCCGCTCAGGGTCATGCCGGACGTCACAAGCCCTGTGCGGGAAAGCGGCCAGGAGGAGCCATCCTTTCCCTTTCCCCACGCAGGACTTTGCACAGGGCACGGCTACATCCCGAGGGCGGCGGAAAAATCGATTTCCTTTCGGGATAAAGCGCCAGCACGGCGGGTCACGGCAGCCCGGTGACCGTGATTGCAGCACAGCACAGCTGCAATCACTGTCGCCAGCAGGCCAGGGGGTGCCGGAGCCACCGCGGTGTCACCAGCCCCGTGCATGACGCCGTACACGAGCGACTTCTAAGAACTTTCTTCTCGGTGCAGCTCGGGGCTGATAAGGGCTGATCCCTCTCTCGCTCTGCGTTTCCGGCCCCAAAGAACACCGAGTGCTCGGCCGAGAGAGGGAGGAAGGAGGGGGGATGGAAGAGAAAAAAAGCACAGCTCGACACGGTGTGGTTGGGTGACCGAGGAAGTGTCCGGTGGGGACATTCTCGGTGCCATACAGGTGGTTGGGGACACGGTGGGGGTGGGTTTGCTGGGAGTGTCACGAGCTCGGAGCAGAATTTGGGCATCCAGCCGGGTCCTGTGCCCCAGGCTGCAGCCTCCCGGTGGTCAGCGGGGCGGCAGAGGAACCGAAAGCTGCCGCAGGGATATTTTAGCCTCTGTGGAAGTGTTGGCTCAGCATTTTGTCACGTGCCTGTGCCGGTGCCAAACCCGCCGGAGGGCCCTTGGCACGCCACTGACCCTTGTACCCATGAACAGCGTGTTCCCTGCCTGCACCCCGATGTCCCCATCGGTGCCACATCCCTGGAATGCTGGGAACCCCCTTCTCTCTCCTCTCCTCCACCCATCCCTCCATTGCAGGGTCCTTGGGACCACTGAGATGGGTCTGGGTGTCCCTCAGCCCCCCTGGGTTGCCCTGACAATGCCATGGGGGGTATTTCCTCACCACATGGGGTATTTCCTCACCACACAGGGTATTTCCTTGCTGGTGGGGTATTTCCCCGCAGAGCTGGCTATTTCCTCTCTGGCTGCTGTGCCTCAGGTGGCTCCTGGGCCTGGCAGAGCAGGGGGGTGTGGGGCAGTGTTTTGGGGTGCAGGGCACTGTTTTGGGGTCCGAGGCAGTGTTTTGGGGTGCAGGGCACTGTTTTGGGGTGCAGGGGCTCAGTTCAGGCTCTGTTTCCCCTCGCAGGGCTCCAAGCCCAAGCTGCTCATCGCCTGCTCCGCTGTGCAGGAGGTGCGGAGGTGCACACGCCTGGAGATGCCCGATAACCTCCACACCTTTGTCCTCAAGGTAGGACCTGCTGGAAGGGTCTGCAGCCACCCCCGAGGCTTTTCCCACCCTCTGGGGCACACATGGCTCCCGAAAGCTCCCGTGCCAAATTTCAGTTCCTCTTCCCAGCTGGGGAGGGGATGCCCAGGGGGATGTGGTGGGCAGGGCGGGGGATGCGCTGTCCCTGCTGGGGTCCCGAGTGGGGATGGGTGGGTGGGAAGGGGATGCACATTTCTCTCTCTGAAGCCCCCATGTCCCTCTCCGATGTCCCTCAGGTCACCAACGCCACCGACATCCTGTTCGAGGCAGGGGATGAGCAGCAGCTCAGCTGCTGGACGGCCGAGATCCAGGAGTGTGTGCGAAGGGGGTAAGCGCCCTCCGGGTGTCCCTGAGCCTGGGATGGGGACAGCAGCTCTGTGTCCCCACCGCCAGCACTCAGCCTGGCTTCTCACACCCCCAGCAGGTCTGACACGGGTGACCCTGAGCTCCTGTGCCGACATCCCGACCCTGTGAGCGCCAGCCCCACCAGCAGCACCGACCCGCTCAGCCAAGGTGAGCAGGGGGACACCCTGGGGACAGAGTATCCCTCACTGCGGGGTCACCAGGTCCTGCCATGGGTGGGGTGATTGGCCTCCCCCAAATGGCATGACGGGGGAGAGCCAGAGGGGAGGGGACGGGGGCGATGGGGAGGGGGTGTCCCCATTTACAGGGCCACTAATCCCTGTGCCCCGCAGGGGCGACGCCGGGGGAGGCGGCAGGGCCGAAGATGGAGCAGTTCCTCTCCTCCTGCCCCTGGTTCCACGGGCCCATCTCCCGAGTGAAGGCGGCTCAGCTGGTGCAGCTGGGGGGGCTGGAGGGCCACGGCGTGTTCCTGGTGCGGCAGAGCGAGACGCGCCGCGGCGAGTACGTGCTCACCTTCAACTTCCAGGGCAGAGCAAAGGTACGGGCGGGACGGCGCTGGGATGGGGAGGGGAATCCCGCAGGAGCCGCTGGGACAACCGCAATCCAGTCCCTGTCCCACCGCATCCCACCCCAGGGGGATCCTCTCCTGCTCTCTGCCCTGCAGTGGGCTGGCGCTTTGCTCCCGGGAGGCAAAATCCCCAGAGATCCCACCCCAAATATCCCCCTGTGTCGTCCATCTCCTCCAGGAGGGAGGCAGAGGGAAGGTCACAGGTCCTTGCTCCTCCCCGCAGCACCTGCGGCTGGCGCTGACGGAGCGAGGCCAGTGCCGCGTCCAGCACCTGCGCTTCTCCTCCATCGTGGAGATGCTGCACCACTTCCACCGCTACCCCATCCCGCTGGAGTGCGGCACCGCCTGCGATGTGCGCCTCTCCAGCTACGTGGTCGTCCTGCCCCAGGCGCAAGGTATGCGGGGAGGGGGATGTTCCTGAGGGATTCGGGAAATGGGAATGTTCCCGCGGGATGCAGAGGGTGGGAATGTTCCCAATGTTCCCGCGGGATGCAGGGATGGAGGGTGCCCGGGGTGGGTGTGGTTGTCCCGGGGCTGGGCGCTTTGGTTGCTCACGGAGAGGGGAAGAGGAAGCCTCGGGCCAGTGGCACAAAAGGTGACTCCCAAGCTCCCAACTTCCCTTTTCGAGAAAGGAGAAGCTGCTCCCAGCCTCCGGCTGCGGGGGGATCATGGGATGCACCCCGCACCCCCGGAGCATCCCCCGCTGACCGGAGCATCTCCTCCCTCCTCCCGCAGCTCCCGGCTCCAGCACCACGGTCCCTCTCCCGCTGCCCTTTCCCGGCTGGAGCCCCGAGTTCAGCCTGCTGCCCGCCGGCTCCTCCTGCCCGCACGGCCCCGAAGAATCCCCCGCGGAGCAGATCTTCCACCTGGTGCCTCCGCCGGCCGAGCTGGCGCAGAGCCTTCGCCCTGCCAGGGCTGCCCCGACCCCCGCGACCCCCGCGAGCCCCCGAGCCCGCGACTCGGACTACGAGGTGGAAGCGCCGGGCCGGGGCCACGTCCGTGCCATCGACAACCAGTACACGCCGCTCTGACCGGCGCCGAGATGCACTTTCGGGTGGAGAAATCCTGGAGACCTTCTGGGGATCCATCGAGAGATAGAATGTACCTGTTTCTTCCTTCTGGTTAGGGATTATTATTGTAATTTTTCTGCAAGGAAAGGGGGTAATTTTTCACTCCTGTACGGGTGTGCTCCCTCTCGTTGGCCTGTTGAAGGGCCTCTTATTGTTATTTTTTTTTGTTGTTCTGATCAAAGCTTTCTCGTTACTGTTTACACAACGCCGCTCGTGCCTGCGCCGGGCCCGGTGTCCAGCAAGGATCGGGGTCTTGTGTTACACCCACCGAATTGGAGGAAGTTAAAAAAAAAAACAGGAAAAAAAGGATTATAAATTTTATAAATTCATTGTCACGTTGCTGCTCCAGGCCTCGTCCTCCCGCCCTGCCTGCCAAACCCACCAGCAAAGCCTGACCCGAGCTGAGCTCCCACCAGGGGTGATGAGCAGAGTTTGGGCTTTATTTTTAGCAAAAACTGGCTTTTTCTTGCTTTTTCCTTTTTAACCCAGCACAGCCGTGGTCACTCCCTGCGCCAGCCAGAGGGATCCTCGTCCTGCTCTCCCGGCTGATTGAGACTGAACACTAATTGCTCCATCCTTAGCCTTGGCACCAGCTGAGAACTAACACAGAGACTGACACAAACCACTCCTGCTGGTGAAGGAGGGGTTTATCCCGTTTTATCCTGGTGGTGGAAGCTTTTTATCCCTGTGATGGAGGTGTTTTTATCCTGGAGATGGAACTGTTGTATCCCAGTGATGGAACCATTTTATTGGTGATGGAACAGTTTTATCCCAGTGATGAAACCATTTTATCCTGGCGATGGAGCAGTTTTATCCTGGTGATGGAACTGTTTCATCCAGGTCATGAAGGTGTTTTATGCTGGTGATGGAACCGTTTTATCCTTGTGATGGAACTGTTTTATCCAAATGATGGAACCATGTTATCCTGGTGATGGAACTGCTTTATCCAATTGATGGAACAGTTTTATCCCAGTAATGAAACCATTTTATCCAGGTGATGGAGCAGTTTTACCCTGGTGATGGAACTGTTTCATCCCAGTGATGGAACCGTTTTATTGGTGGTGGAACCATTTTATCAGTGATGGAACAGTTTTATCCCAGTGATGGAACCATTTTATTGGTGATAGAACCATTTTATCCTGGTGATGGAACCATTTTATCCCAGCAATGGAAGCAATTTTAGGCACAAATCTAAAGTCAGTTTTCCCCCTAAAGAGCCTCCCCACTCTCACTGGCCTTTCCCCCCCAAAAACACTGTGTCACCAGGAGCTTGGTGGCATTTAAAGCTACACAACAGCCTCTTGCAGGCGAAGAGGGTCCTTGGGGACACCTCCTCACCTGGAGGAAAAATTCACCCAAATCCCTGAATCTCAGCATTCCCTGACCCCCAGCTGTCCCCAAACTCTGCTGCTGTTCCCCAGCACCCAGGGCTGCTTCACCTGCCTGGGGCAGCCGTGAGAGAGGAAGCACTTGTGAGAAGCTGCCGTTATTTTGGGAAAGAGGAAGGGCTGGAGCCGTTGCGCCACACGGGAGGGGATGTTCACAGCACTCAACTTCCAGATTTCCCAGCGCGGCGTTCCCTGGGATTTCGGATGCAAAACTTGCCTTGAGATTGCCTTACGGGAAGCTTTTTATTTCTACTTTCCTTGGAATTGCAATACAGGTTGGGATCCCTCAGGAGCATTAACATTTAGCAATTAATTCAAAAACTGGCGAACGCAAAGCCTTGTTGGGCTGAGTTAGGGAATTCCACAAAAATCCGGTCTCTAGGACAGGTTTTGGTGGGAAGCAGGTGCTGGGTGAGCAAAAATCCGAGGAGCCAGGGTCAGGAGTTGAAGGGCAAAGCCAAAATATCCAGGGGCAAACAGCCCAGGGAGCAGCTGTGAGAGCAAACCTGGGTTTATAAATCACAAAGGATGAGGACAAACGGGAGCCATCAACTGGAGAAATTCAGGTTTTGTGCTTCCCTGTTGTTTTCTCTGCCTCTCTCCTGGGTTTTGTGCATTTAGAGCAGGCAAAGCCTTTTTTTCCCCTATTTTCCCTACCCTCGTGCCTGAAACTGGTGTAGCATTAAGAGCGAATTGCCCTCGTCCTGCAGCACTGCCAGCCCCGGAGAGGCTGCTGGGCAAACAAAGGCAGCCCTGTCCTCGCCGGGCTCCTCAGCTGTATCCGCATCCATTCTCCTCCCCGGAGCTGCACAAAGGCTGCAGCCAGAGGCAGGAGCACATCCCCAGGGCTGCTGGTGCCAGGCGAGGCAGATCCCTCCGTGCCTCATAAATAACTCCCCGTGCTCTTGCATTTATGGGGAAGGGGGGACAGCACAGTGTGAGTGGTTGGCTCCTTTCCCTGCTTGCTGCCTGCTTCCCAGAGCCTTGGAAAACACAGGGATGTGCTAAATCTTGCTAAGATTCTTGGGTTTAGTCCTGCCAAGCTTCGTTCTAAGGGGTTTTCCTCCGAAAGGTGAGGTGGAATCACCCGAATCTCTCTGCATCTGCAGAGAAAGGATGGGCTGGGAAAAGGCATCGCTATTCACACCGCTTGCCAGATGAATCCAGAGCAATCCTTGCCAGATAAATCAGATGCTGCTGGGGTGGGTTGTTTTGGCACGCCAGGACTTTATTGTTGCCGTGCCAGAACTGAAACATGCGTGTGCATGTGGTATTTTTAACCTGCAGTTTAATTACAAGGGGTTTCTCCACAGTTTAAATGGAAATTGCTGGGCTTGATTAGCAAAATATACGTTGGGTTCATTATCTCCCCACCAGCCACTTCCCCCATGCAAACAAACTCCCCACCAGTGAGCAGTGGGAGAGTCACTGTGATTATTTAATAGTTAATTCCATCCCCAAACTCACCATCGGGGAGCTGAGAGCTGTCCAGCTCTCCCAGCTCCATCTCCTCATTCCAGATCCAGGACCTGAGGGGATTTTTGGGCTTTTCCCAAGCTCCTTGTGGACTGAATTTGAAATCCCATTTCTCCCAGGAAACATCTGGTTTGTGGCACAATCAGAGCCTGACACTGCTCCATCCCTGAAGTCCTCCCTGCTCTGCATTACAGCAGTGGGCAAAGAGCACTGAGCCATCTCACCCTATGGAATAGAAACATTTTGCAGGATTTTTTTTTTTTTTTTTTTTTTGACTTGAGAGAAGAGCCCAAGGCTGGGCAGGTTTGGTTCCCCAGCTCCTGTGGGTTTTTATTGGCATTTATGTGCTGTTTTGGGAGGAGGGTGAGCTGAGGGATGAACCCCTGGTGGACTCTGGTACAGCCACCAGTTTGTGCCTTGTGCCTTGGCTCCAAACTTGGGACACGAGTTTGGATCCCACCTGAGGAAGCCAGGAGCCACAGGAGCAGCTTTTGGAAAGTCCTAGGTGAGGAGCCCCATTCCATCAGCTACTCAGGACAGTTTTTAGCAATAAAGATGTAAACCAGGCAGTGCCTTTGCTCTGTGTGACAGCAGGGACATGGTTTAGGGCACAATCCAAGGCTTGGGTCCAGCCAGAATCCTTCCCCTCCTCTTCCTCTCCTGCTCAGTGGCCTTGGTGTCCTCAGGGGTGTCAGGTTCTGGAGAAAACCATGCCATGAAGCAGTGGTTGATATCTCCATCCCTTTTTTCCCACATCCCAGCCCTGCAGAACAGCACCAGCAGGTACCAAACAGACACCACCACTCCTCACCCATCCCTTTGCTTTGAAGCTATTTTGGGGTGAAACTTCCAGGAAAAGATGCAGAGAGAAGCCAAAGCTTCTCATTGCTCATCTGGACCATCACACCAAGCACTGGTGTCATCCAGCATCCCAAACTTTTAGCTTTGATCCAGACAGCCCCAGAGGCAGGGAGGTGATTTTCTATTCCCTAACTCAGCCTTTAGCAGGACGATTAAAGCCAACAGTTTTGTTGGAGTGTATGAATTTGAAAGTTCTACTTTTCACCTGCACAGAAAAGTTCTTCTTGTAATTTTTTTTCTATATATTGTTTCTGTATGTACTGTACAAGTAACTTATTCTTGAATACTGCGATTTTACCGTAATATAAAAAAAAAATCTGCTCTTAATAAACTGTTTTTAGAACTCGTTTCTCACTTGTGGTCTTCAGTCTGATTCTCTCCAGGTGCCTGGGTGTTGTTTTAGTGGATATTGGATGCTGAAAGGCAGAAATGCTCCCTTGGAGATGAAAATCCTCTGGTTTTTAAAATCCCATTGGACAAAGCCCATGGACACAGGACAGTCAGGACACGGAGCAGGGATAACTGTGTGTCTCCCCATCTTTTTAAGGCATTTTTCCAGGGAATTCTTGCCTTTCCTTTCATCCTCCAGCAGCACTCTTATACTTTTATCACCTTAAGGCATTCCCTGACACCATCTGGAGCAGCCAAGGCTGAGGGATCAGGAACACAAAATTTTTTGGACACAAAAACTTGTTAGAAAAAAACTACTGAACTTGTGATTCCCAAAACTTTCCCTTATTCCTGCAATCTCTGCACACAACAGGCTCAGGGCAAAGCTCACCCCACAGCAGGGAAAAACTCCTGTTGGGATCAGAGCTGGAGAACCCGGAACGGGAAGAGACTCACAAATCACCACACAAACACCGAGGAGGGGCAGTTTTTAAAACTTTTTTTATTTTTTAATTTTTTTTTTAAGTTTTTATTTTATATTATCTACAAAGTAAAAGTTTTCTTAACTTAAAAGTTACATCACTGTCTCACGATAGTGATCATCTCATCAAACGTGATTTATAAATAATAACTCATCCGTTTGACGATTAGAATTTTTTTTTCCTTTTTTTTTTTTTACTGAACCTGTTTCAAGTTTAGTTAGAAGTAAAAGGGATCTCCAAGTCTTGATTTTTTAGTGATAATAGCAGCAAGAATCACTCTTGTTACTTCTTTTGCTAGCTGACGAGTTCATAACTTTGAAGGGTCATTAAAAAATAAATAACTTCCAGTTTTCAGCAAGCAGAGTTGGGGCACTTGCAGGACTCAGATACAGTGCATGGAATTATGGAATAGCCCACAAGTTCCTAAATGCCTCTACTCAGTCCGAATCTCTCCCACTGCAAGATGAACTGTTAGCATTCCTAGTGGATGTTACAAGAAATCAAAAAAAAAAAAAAAATTTTTTTTTTTTTTTAAACAAAATAAAATGAAATTCTAGTTTTCTGTGCTTCCAGTTGGCAGAAGCAGTAGAAGGAGGGTATTTGGCCTACAAAAGGTATCCAGCCTTTCAGTTATTCCAGATGAGCCTTACAACTGCTGTTGGTGGTGGGCTTGTACTGTAAAAAAAAAGTTCAAATGTAAATAATAAATTGGCAAGCCACACAACAGTTTGCTAGTAAAGTGGTCACAGGACAACTACTGAGCTCAACTTTCTTTTATTTTTTTTTTTTCTCTTTTTCTTTTTTCCTTTTATTATTTCTTTTTTTTAGAGAACAAAACAAAACCCTGCACATCAAGATGTCCTTGGGATGGTTTTTTGGTTTTTTTTATTTTCCCCTACCTAAGCCCTCAGAAAAGCAGCTTTGTTCTGCTCACACATTCCCCAAGAACACATCAGGTAAAAACTACATCACTACAGAAGTTCAGAGGCTGTTTGAACTTGAATAACCAAAGAAGCCTAAATAAGGTTAAATTTAAAGCAGAGAGAAGTCACACAACTCCTACTTTTCCCCCAAAGCAAAGCTGCAGAATGTTACTCTGAACTAAAGTTTAGATTTGTTGTCACTTTATGAGCAGCCTAGCAGCCCCACACAATATTTCACTCAGGATTTTAACAAAACCTCAGCATTATAAACCACACACAGTCCATCCCCCATGGCAAATCCACGGCAAAACTGCACAACTCAGTCCCACAGTGCCTCACAGAGTCTCACACTCCTCCATTTCCCTACTCCAGCTAGAGAAAAAGCACAATATTCCCTAAACCAGGTAAATCACACCAGCTAAACCCACGCTGAGAAACACAAGGACATCTTAAGGTCGATCGTTTTGTCGTTTGTCTTTTTTTTTTTTTACTTTTTCTCCCCAAATTCTGGTTTCTCCCAGCTCTCCCTACTCGACCTGGCTCAGTTTTTTTAGGGTGCAGGTCTCCCAGGCACACACTCCTCACCTGAAGGGTGGGTCATATAGGGGAAATGTGTTGTTGTCGAGACTGGAATGGGCTGTAGTGCACTTTGAGCGAGGGCGGCTTGGGGACCACCGGGAGGCTGTGTCGTCATTAGCATCATTGGAGCATGGGCAGTTGGGTGAGAAGGAACCATTCCTGACTGTACATGAGCCTGAAACAAAGAGCTCTTTAGTATCATGGTCACAAGGAGGCAGCAACTCCTGGCCACATGACTGGTAAAAGTTTTTTTTTTTTTTTTGCTGGCCGGGGTTGTAAATCTGGAGGTTTATTCTGGTTTTTTTTTTTTTTTTTAATAACTAGGTTAGGGGGTTAAGGCAGAGATTGGAACATAAAAAAAAGTAATAGTAATGATAACAACAAAAAGGGAAAATAATAATGGAAAAAAGGGCTTGAGTTCTTACTGCTGGCTCTGGGTTGTGTTCTCAGTTTTAGCTATTTTGCCAGCATTAAACAGTGGGGTGTTAAAAAAAAAAGCAAAAACAATTCAGCAACAAATCTTCAAAACATTTCTGTTAGTCACCTCCATCAAAGCACTTCCTAGAGGGTACAGATAGAACTTCACAGGCACTGGGAGAGTCTGGCATCCCTTCTCCAGCTCTCTCCTTGCACAACCCCATGTTCTCTCCTGGCTCCCTGCCCTGGGAACCTCCCTGTCCTCTCCAGTGACCTGTGCCCACACAGTGCTCAGCCAAGTCCTTCTGACATGAGTGATTTCATCCCTTCACGCTCTCAGGGCAGCTCTGTTCAGCTTCCAGTTCAGCTCATCGCAGTTTCTTGTGTAATTTGAGCAATCAGGGCTAAGTCTTGGTGGAAAAGGAGATTAATCCTTGCCGTGGCTGATCACTTCTGGCAAACAAGTTCAGGAACTTGGTGGGTTCTTTAGCTCAGAGCAGTTCATCACTCTAGAGATCATCAATTTTTTTTTTTTATTTAAAAACCTGGTAAACACTAATTTTGTTAAAAGCACAAAGGAACTCAGAGCTCTCAGTGGATTTCTCTGGGGAAAAAAGGCCCCAAAACCCCATCATTTGTACCTAAGTTTTGCTTTGTCCTCCTACCATATCCCAGAACTGCAGCCTCACAGGTCTCCCATGCCAGTAAAGACAGATAGCAGGTAGTGGCTAGAATTTTATTTCTTAAAGACAAAAAAGGGTTACTTGACTCATCACAGACATTCCCCAAACTCTTTGATCAGACTTTGCACGTGTTAGTAGCACCCCAGAAGCCTTTAAAGGCAGGAACTGCAATTCAAATCTCACTCTTGGTCTAAAAAAGGTCTAGGAGATCAGGCTGTGGAACAGAAATACCTCCCAGGAGTGGCTCCACGTTGACTTTGACAAACATGCTATTGTAGAAGCCATCATTATAAAGCAGCTATTCATAGAGCAGCTGGAGTCAATACACACAGTGGATAAAATTTTTCTGCTGTGGCTCAAACACTTTGCAAATTGGCAGCTGACAGCACTCTGTAATGAATTTTAAAGTACTGCTTCTCAAGTGAGATATCTACCAGCTCGAGATTCATCTGATAACCTGGAGGGAAATTGGATTGATCCCCTGTGTTGGCCTAACTGAAATTCTTACTGCGTGGTATTTCAGAATTGTGTTTAGAAGCTGGGGATGAGGCTGCTAAAAAACTATTCAATCCAGTGATTAGTTTCCCCACGATGGAATAATTACGTGCATTTAAAATTTCTGACAGAACTGTAGTTATTCCTTCACTAGAGATTTTGGAGGGAACTACTTCATTGGGAAAGCCAATTAGTTTGATGTAAATATCACAAATTGCAGCTTTCATTCTACAAAAAAAAAAAAATTTACAGAAGAGACTGCACAAGTTAAAATCAAGGGCAAGGCAGGCTTTGTCTGTGATTGCTAAAAATGCTGCCTGAGCAGTCAGTTCTGACTCAAAGTCACATCTGATTGGTTTGGTTTGGTTTGGGTTAAGTGCTTGGCACACAGAAAGGAAGGCAATGGTCACATCCTGCATCCCAGGGCACAATTCAGGCCCAGCTTTAACTTTCATGGCCTTCAAGCAATATATTTCACATTTTAAGTCACAGCACTGGCCGTGCCACTAAGCCAAGACCCCTGTGAGAAGCTCTAAACACAACCCAGGCATTCACAGCAGTGCCTTCACACCAGAGCAGAGCTGGAGTCTTGTTTCTGGCAGAAACCAGAGAAGGGGAGGATGTGCCAAGACGCCACAGCAATCGTCAGGTTTGGCTGTCCTCTCCTTATCCTCCCCCCTCCCCAAAAAAAGCAGAGAAATCAAAAGCCTAACAGAATCAAAAAGCTAAAAACATCAGTAAAACGATTCCTAAAGAACTATTGATTTATTGGCTTAACTGACTGTCCCAGGGACCAAATAAAAGATTTTATCAGAATTCTGCAAGGGACTGACACCTGTCAGATTAAAATCCCTAATCACAGTTAGGCACCTTATCCCAAACTATTGTTGAGAAGGCAGAAGCCAAACACCAAATTCTTGGTCTGAAGAAGAAATTGTGCAGGCAAATTACTGACTGAACTGCCCATTCCTTGACAAAGGACACTAAATCCAGGAGATTTAGTAAACATCAGAAAATCTCTGTCACACTGCTTTTCACGGAGCTCTTGATTAATCTATCATGTGCTTCCCTTCCCCAAATCCTTTTTTTTCAGGGAGTTGATCACAAGAGAGCAGTTAAGAGAGGTGGGTTTGTGATTCTGAAGAAAAACTTGTTTTAAGTTGCTCAACGATCCTTGGGGATCTTCAGCATAAGCAGTTCATTTAAAATCACACACACACACATGAACACACACACAGAGGATTATTTCTGCAAGGATTGTCCTGCAGTCACCTGAACTCTATCCTCTCTCCCTGCACTGCCTTGCCACTCCCTGGAAATCCTGTCATGTCCTTTTCTGGATGGATTTGTATAAATTTGATGCAGAGCCCGAAACTGCCACCCAAAGCAGCAATTCAGCCTTTCTGCACTCAGCTCCCACCTCCAACCTTTCTGTATGCCAGCTCTTCATGGGGTCAGGCACCTGACTGAGCAGGGATTTGACCAAGAAATAGCCTAAAAAAGGGGGCAGGGGAGGCACATTTCAGCTGAATCATCCCCCCAGCCTGGTCTGCTCCACGGCCGAGCAGTTCTGAGAGCAGAGTGGTGGGGCAGGGACAAGGATGGGAGCCAGGAACTGGGAAGAGAGCTCAATTTATTTCAGTAGCAGTGCCAGCTTAAGATGTCTTCATTAAACTACAGTTGCAGATGCACTAGGTGTTGGAAGCTGAGGTCCAAATCCACCTTGTCAAATTCTAAATAAAGGCAATGTACAGACAAGAAACCTAAATAACAACAACGGGTAAGTCTGAGCTGAGAGGTGACAGATTGGCAATCACTTCAGCAGGCCCGACTGTCCTAACTTTGTGGCATTAAGACATTTAGTCTTGAAGGTTGTTAAACTGTGTTTACCTGGGGGACATGGGCCATGTGTGGCGGATTGGTATATGCAGGTTGAACATGGGAGGGATGAATGGTGAAGACTGTTTGTTGTGCTGTAGGAAAATTGTTTTGTGGAGACTGCGTGTTGGAGCCTGGCGTCATGGAAGGAGGGGTTGGAGCTAAACCTGCGTGGTAAATCGCCGACTGCTGCTGGGGGTTGGCCAGGTGCAGGGCCTGGGCAGCCTGGTGCTGGTGGTGCTGCAAGAAAACAAAGAGATTATCCATGTTAGGGCTGGGAATGACAGAGATTTATCCTGTGCAGGGGAAAGGTTTGGGAAATTGGGCTCGATTCCCAGGCTGGAAATGGGGGATATAAGGATGGCCATGCCTGTGATCATGGGGAAATCTTCACAACCCCACCAGGCTCTACAGAACCCAGACTGCCAGGGAAAACCATGGAGAACCCCAGACTTATTCCCAGGAGGGAGCTAGGGAATGCAGCACTATCCCAAGGACCATTTGTTTTCAGCCATGCAGTCAAACCCTTCTCAGCATTTATCTGTTATTTCCACTTCACTCATAAGAAAGCACTTACAAGAAAGCACTCACACAACTATGATCCTTAATCCTTAAACTGAAACAACCCCCATGCCCTGTGAACAGGGAGAAATGAACATTTGCACTCTGCTCCATCCTACCCTTTTCCCTCTCCAAAAAAAAAATCAATATATCAACGTCAAGCACCAGTCAGCAGCAATCCCTTCCAGCAGAGCAATCCCTTCAATACAATTTAACACCATTTACCTGCACGGGGCTTGGAGCAGGGTGGCTTCCAGCATGTTGGCTTTGCTGCTGGCCAGTTGGGGTGGCAGAAGGCTGAGGATGAGGAGGATGCGGATGCAGGGTAGCATTAGGGTGGGCATACTGCTGAGCAAGTGAGCCAGTGGAAACTAGGATGAAAAAGAGGAATATTTAACCACAGGTACAGGACATTCACCTCTAGCAAGTCATCACCTGCACTTGAAGATTTTCACTACAACTCAAAACAGTCTGCAAATATATTCCCTCCCCCTTCTAAAGAAAAGAAATATATATATATATATTTATCTTGCAAATAGCTGAGGATCTTACCTTGCTTTTGTGTAGTTTGGTTTGGCAGGAAAAGTCTATAAACAACCATAATTAGACAGTTCATCTTCCCTAATTTGACAATGTAACAGATACTACACAGAGCAAAGCAGTATTTCATCTTTTGTTTTGTCAAACAGACCAGTTTTCCAAGATCAAATTGATAATTTTCATACAATTTAGGATTTCCTGAGAGATACTTTTCAAAGCTGTTACGAGCCATTTTTATTTCCACCATCCAAAAAAAATTCTTTGGCCTTATACCTGGCTAACCTCACCATGCTACTCTTCTGGAAATTGCTCACAGAACAGTCAGAGGGAAGCACAAACTCTGAGTAAATAAACACATCACAGCTGAGAAAACTGAGGCTGCTCGAGCATCAAATTTTTGCTGAAGCCACTTTCTTGTGCTCAAATAACCCATTTTGCCTCTGCCCTCGAGGCCAAGCTGTTCTGGATCACCAGCATCCTGCGAGTTTCCCAACGCTGCCATGGAATTCTTCATTCCTTGAAGCAGTAGCAAATAAGGTACAAAATTCCCAAAAAGGAAGAAACTGAACAACAGAAGACTTTCACCCCAGTGAAGCCACATCTGTTGCTACAGCCGTGCCAGTCTCCAACAACAAACACCGAGTTCCTCCTGCTTCAAATGGGCCACACTAAATCCTATTTTTTATTTTTTAACTTTGGAGGGAATCTAAGCAAGTATGAAAAGCTACAATGACAACGAGTGTTCCTTTAAACACAAAGCGTGCAACGGGAAAGCAGGACCCTACAAAAAATGAGGATGTTTCCCCTATTTCTTTTAGGTCTTGTGCAACAACCAGGCTGTATTTGCAGCTACTTCTGTGTGTGCCAACACGTGTTCATCCCTCTGATGTCACAGCCTGCAACATTGAGGAGAGTTTTGCTGACAAAGTGCTAAAAGAGCAAACAGCCAAAGAAAATTCTCAACCTGCTCCTCAGTGTTTCCTTTGACTGTTCCTTGTTTGTTTTGGTGCCTTTTGGTGGTTCTGAAGTGAATTACTGATGAGTGTCTAACAGGTTATGGGGTTTTTTAATGGGGGTGGTATTATATGAGAACTTGATGGCCACTGCAGTTTTCTAACAGTCTGGTTTGCTATAAACCTTACAAATCCAAGTTCTAACATGTTCAGAATGCACAGAGCCAGGATCTTTTTGCCTAATTGTGATTTTTCTCCCCTGCACAGGTTCCTCCTTTAGAAAATAACTGCCTGCCACATTGAACTTAATCCCTGGCAAGCTCTATTAAATCTTCACTGAGCAAATGGCCTGGCAGTGATGAGCAGTTTCAGGCTATTAATGCAGATGAACTGAATTCCTGGAGTTGATCCTAACCTTCTTATCCATGAAGTTGTACACTCTGAGACTGTCGGACTGAGAGAGGTTTCAAAAACACCTCAATTTTTTCTAAGCACACTGTCAGAACCAGCAGGATCTTCTGCCACAGCATTTCGTTACGCTTTAAATTCAAGTATTTTTATTCTTTTGCATCACTACTAAAATGTATTTTGCAGCAGCATCCCCCCCCACTTGACTACATCCACTCCTACTTGACTTTCAGACGTCTCTCCTCTGACAACATCAAAATTATCAATGGCAACCCTGACCATTTTTACAGTACCAAATTTATGGCTTTCTACGGGAGGGAAATTTCTCCACCTCATTATTATACACACTCTGGAGAAGGCCAGAAGTTATTATCTTTGTCAAAGTAATGGAAATAAATGGAAGGAGGGATTACTTGCTTGCCAAAGGGCATGGTAGACCAGCAATCTTCCCAGTGCCTCAGCCACAGAGCTGGCAAGCCTGACTACAAATTAACTCCAACTCAATTCAAGAGGCTTTAAAACGTATATGAAATTTAATTCCAGGTTGTAAGATATTCAAGGCTTCCCACATCACTTGTTAAGAGCCCCCAAAATAATGTGGGACTCCCTTAAACAATTTCTGCAATTCGTCTTTTGGTTCTTTGTGGCCAAGAGAATAATAAACTCAGTTTTTCTGAAGCAGATATTTCTACAGTAAAATTTCACATAAGGAATTTCTCTCTTAAGACACCAGTTAAACCAAGGAATAGCACCCTAAAGAAAAGATACAAAGCAGGGGGAGGATCCAGTTTTTGTCATAGTGGCAGCTCTTCCAAAACCACCTAATATTTTATCCACAGATTTGGATTTGAAGCACTGGATTTTTCTTATACTGAAAAATATTTATTTCTCTAGTTTCTCCTCTCCTTCATTTTGTCTTTTACAGATCACCTTAATGACCAAATTTGTAAAATTTAAAACCACTTCAGATGCTGCTGCAAATTATGTTTTAATAGTAATATTAAAAGTGCCTTTTAAGAAATGAGTGGCAGCAGGTCTGAAATGCATTCCCAGTTCAAAATCAGAGTTCAGACCCCAACTCCAGCAGTGTAAATGGTTTTCCATGTTTAGGTAGTGCAAATAATTCCTGCCAAGCCAATGAAATCTCTGAGACCAGCAGGGCTGTCAAAGGAGTCTTGTAAAAATAATGAAAAATTCACCTGCTCAGCCAGAACTAAAACACTTTCCCTGGGACTTTTTGAAGGAATTTCTGCCTGGTCATCAAAACAGCTCACTACACAAATTAACAGCAGATAAGACAAGAAAGGAGGTTTAAAAAAAAAAAAAAAAAAAAGACCCATTATACAGCATTTTCCCCCAGTTATCAGTATTTTGGAGATTTTCCAATTGGCTATCTATCATCCGACACACCTTGCTGCAAGTCACCTCAGCTCATTCCAGCACAAATACACTGCGTTTCTCACCTTTTATGCCTTAAATTCCTCTCCCTGGGCTGACCTGCTTCACTTCTGCATCTGTCTGATCAAGCTGGTTCCTAACATGAGATATTTCACTGCACTGACCTGGCAGGGACATGCGGGGAGGGAAGCGACTCAGTCACGGAATGGGAAAAAAAAACAAACATCACATGGATTGAATTACTGAATTCAACTCTACAGAACTGCACCCCATTTCTCTGAGAGCAAACAAGAGGTTGTCAGCCACAGAACCCACAGAAGGAGCTGAAATTAAAAGAGGTCAGAGCAGCAGAAATCAAGCAGAAATCCCAGCTACAAGGGAATATGTGAAACCACATTGTGTCATTTTTTAATTTGGTCTTTTCCCTGGAATTTCAATGGTGCCAATGGTGGTCAGCGTTGGTCATGGTCCAAAGATGCATTGAAGAGCCTATTTTCAAGAACTGACCAGTGAAAAAAACTTCAAAACTATTGCCAGAGCCAGTAAGATGGTGAGGATAACTACATTTAAAAGACCTGAATGGTAGGAAGCAAAGAAATAGCAAATGTTTCTTTCATCACACAAACATTTCAAGAAGTCATTTTACACAGGTAGAGTGGACTTCACTTCAAAGATAATCCAAGAAAGGAACGAGGTTATTAAAGTGATTTCAGTGCACCAAACCAAGAGGCATGAACACAGCACAGGTCAGCATCCTACAGCCCCTGCTCAGGCAGAAATAATTTGGTACAAGAAACACAGGAAGTCTGTTCCAGAGGAGATTTTTTTGAGAACAAGTGGTTTTTCTCACATCCCTCTTGCATGAGCTAATGCAAAAAACCCCAGGAGAGAGCCTGGTATGGGCTGCACAGACTTGCAGACAGACACAGCAACAAGTGCCACGGCAGGACAGGAGCAAGAACAGAAACACCCTGAAACTGCAATTCCTCCTTTCCCACGCCCTGGGTGAGAATTCATCTTGCAAACATCCTCCTCAAAGCCCAATTCCTCACAGCAGCTGCTGAACACCAGCACAGCCCCAACCTGAGCCAGGTGATGGAGCTGATGAAAGTTCACCTGCCAAGGAGTCCTCACCTCATCCCTGTCACACAATCGTGGGCACAAGCTGTTCCCAGCACTCCTTCAGCAGCAGCTCTACAGAAAACTTCCTCCACCTCAGCTGCAACTCGAGTTATTTCCTCCCAGGGGCTCAGAAGTTGAACCACAGCTTTTTAAAGGGATGAGGCCCAAGTTAACTTCTCCTTTTAGGAAGCTGGTAGCTTGTCAGGTTTAAAAATCCGGTTTGGATCGTGAAAGGGAGCAAGGCAGCTCCCCTAGGTTTCAGAGGCTGCAGAATCAAAGTGGTTTGGGTGGGAAGGGACCTTGAAGGTCATCCAGTGCCACCTCCTGCCATAGGTAAGGACACTTTCTGCCATCCCAGATTGTTCTGGGATGGCCAGAACAATCCCAGATTGTTCTGGCCTTGGACACTTCCAGGGATGGGGAAACCACAGCTTCTCTGGGCAATCTGTGCCAGGGCCTCAGCACCCTCACAGGGAAGGATTTCTTGGAGCTCACTTCTGGCTGCAGATGGAATGACGAGGTTATGAAGTCAGAGATTATTCCATATTCAAAACAAATTTTTCAAGTATTGACAACTCAGCTTCCTGTGATCCTGTAAGTCTGTTCCAAAGCTCCATTCCCTGCCCACTGAAAGGAACCTTCCTGCGTTTTCCACATCCTGGTTTGGTGCAAGGAAACTTGTTCCCTCAACACGTCCCATTCCTTGGACATGTGCTTCTTTAGAAAGTGCTTTTCTGTACAATCAAAATTAGTACAAAAAACCCAACTCACTGGCAAAGTAGAAAGAAGGGCCTGTCTCCTTGCTGTATGGTATTTTGGGACATGCTGAATTTGGGAAATAGAAAGGTAAATTAGCCTCTTGCCACGTGCATACTTCCCATCTTCTGGAAAGGTCAGTGTCAGTTTTAATTTTTTTTAAATTTTTTTTGAAGACTCTAGAACCATGCAGATATTTTTATTTACTTAGCTGCTATTAGAGCTAGATATTTCATTTTACAAATGAGTGGAGATGAAACACAAGTCTCAAGTAAGCCTTCCTTCTTAACTGTGACACTGAAGTCTGCAGTTCTTAATTAACACAAAAAGAAACTTCATGTCAATTCATGGTCTATTACTGTCCACTGTAACAAGAAGGTTAAAATGCAATTACACTAGAGCAGAAACTGGCCCCTTGCTTTTTCAGCTATAGCACTGCCATTCTGAACAGTTCCAAGACACCTTTGGTGACTGGTTCACTCTTAGTCCCTGGAGAATCCTCTGAAGTTTATATTATATCCACCATTGTACTATCAGGGGAATAGAATTTACTCTACTGCTGAGACAGAAACCAGATAAAGTTAGAGACAACACCAGACCAGTAAAACATATGCAGAAGAGGGAAAGGGGAAGGGAGAATGGGGACAGGAATGAGAACACAAAAAACAGGAAATGCATCTGTGTAAAACCAAAGCCTGGTTTTACACAAGTTCTTAAACACGAAAGTTAAGTTTTTTCAGAGGACTCCAGTCATCTGGAAACAATTCAGCCACATGGAAAACTAACACAAGTTCATTGTCACAGGAATGGACAGATCCACCCTCTACTGGGTAACCAAATTTTCTACCAGCAGCAGAAGCCTGGTCTGGGCTTTGTGCGGCACAGAAGCCAAACTGGGACTGTGGCCAGCAAACTCCAGCAGCCCAAGGACAGGGACTGGGAAGCCACCAGCTGCCAGACAGACACAGAACCTTCTGAACCCCAGGAGCAGCTGAGCAGGGGCAGGATGACACCTCCAGGTCGGCTGTGTGGCAGGTAAAGGTGTCACTGTCCAACTCTCCCGGACAGGACAGGGACGCTCCGCGGCTGAAGCGTCACAGACGTTGTTATCGTCTGGCTGGGAAGAAAGTTGTTTGGACATTGTCCTTCCCCCTTCTGAGGGGAAAACCCCAGTGATTTGAACACTCCTCTGTCCTGTGTTTAGCTGGGGTTACTGGCACCACGCAGCTCTGCTTCTGTCTCTTGTCAGCAGCGGGGTTGTGACACTGTGAATTGGCAAGGAAATCCCAGAAGTGCAGGAATATCCCATTAAACAGCATTAGGCAAAAGTACTTTCCTTTCAAATGGATGAGTGCTTATCACCAAGTGTAGGTCACTGTATGGATTTTGGATTCAGCTATCTCTTCACAAGACAGGAAGGAAAACAACCCCAAACTTTTGGCAGTGAGGGTGGCTCCCTTAAATCGACAGGAATTTCTCTTCGCTGCCTGGCTGTTACTATTTGCCACAGATTTCCAACTCGTCCCAAACCATTAGAGGAGTTTCAGATCTTACCAGAAAACATTTCACACCTTAGGAATGAATACTTGATAAGCAGTTTCCCCCAACCCCCAGGTCTCAGCACAGTAGTTCTTGCAGACATCTTCTCTCTACCCCATATGCAGGAGAAAAACTGAGTGAATTTTGCATGAATAACTCAAAGTAAGCACCAGTACCTTGAAGGGTAAAAGGGCAGCGTGGCCCATTGAATCCTGATATCAATGCTAAAAATAAGTAGTATTTTTTTAAAAATCAAATAGCAATTTTAAAGAGCCAAAAGAGAAATTGTTTGAGCAAAATCAAAAGCAGCAGCGGTGGTTGTTTCTCAGGAAGTTGTTATTCTGTACTTTCAAATTATTTTTAAGAGAGGACCAGAATCAAAGTGCACAGGTATATTTAGTTCAAACGTGGGTAAACTTAAGATTCCCAAAAGACAGAACAGAGGTTATGGATATTTTCTTATAGTCACTCAGTCAGGTGTGAACAATTCCAGGTTCTTTAGCAAAAGGCTCCATAAGCAGCTCAGATTGGTCACCTCTGGCATTCCTGCCTTTTCCCACACATGGATAAATGGAAGCTGAAGTGGACACGTTACAGCTGGACACACTTTGAGGAAGCACAGTCCATCTGGGCCAGGTCTTCAAGCACTCAGCACATGGAAAGCTTGCAAAAATGTGAATTGAGAGGGTGCTGCAGCACATCAGGAGTCATTCCATGTGTCACTGTCACCTTGGAAGGTGAAGGGGACATTTGAGACAGTTCATGTTCACTAAACACGTCTGCACAGGGGCAAGAACACAATCTTAAAAAAGGTCTGTCACATGGAGTTCGTGATCCTCTTGGGTTGAATGGTTTCAGTAACAAAAATTTCAAGCACTCCATCATTTACTGGAAGGTGGGAGAATATTTAGAAGAGTCACCAAGTAGCTACTTGAAAGAACACAGGAGGACAGGCCATTTGTGTTAAATTAGGTGCTCTTGGGGAAGTAATATTTAATTACATGGCAGGAAATACCAAAGAATTCTCAAGTTTGACCCAACTTAGTTGTTTGCACTGGCAGGTAGTCACATATCTACAACAGACAAGCTGCAAAACCAACACAAAATGAGATCTAACAGTTGTAAGTTAGAATATCAGTGAAAAAGCTATGCAGACATCTGATCAAAGCCAAGCAAGGCAATGGGCTTGTACCTGAGCACTGCAGAACCCACTGATTACAGAAGATAATGATGGTGCACAATGGGAAATTGCTAGGAAGTCACATGCAACCATTCTGAATCAAATCTCCGGTTATCTCATGTTTGGTTTTATTTGAATTAGAATTTGAGAGGAGGGTTTTCACCAAGAAAGGTCTGAAAGCCTTTGATCGTTCACTTTATGGGAATTCTATTTAATCTAATGAAAAAGCAAACAGGAGATCTGTTTACATGGACACCTCAAGCACAAGAGTTGAAAAGATCAAAGTAATACAATTAGCAAGGACCTGTGAGAGAAAGATTAATCTCTACAAGTAACTTCCATTTCAGCTTCAGCACAAATGAGCTCAAATGTTCTTCCTCCGAGCGTCAAAAAAGGTTATTTTTGTTTCTTAACTCTGTTACCAAAGCACTGCAGAGATCTGACAGGATGTTTTCAGATGGGTAAGACACCTCTTAAAATCAGAATTAATTTCCCACTAAACTCCAGATTCTCTGTAAGTTTTCATGACACATCATGGACTTCCATCAAGTAGCAGTGTAAAACTAAGCACCCGAAAACAATCAGAGATGTCTAAAGGTACAGAAAATCTTTTATTAGAATCTAAGTCAATAATATACGTGACCCAATAAAACTTTTCCTCAGATGCTATAACAAGTATTGAAATGCCATGTTTTCAAGAGACCATCTGCTGTTTTGACATTTTATGACAATTTCCAAGCCTTAAACAACCTTGACTCTACCTCTTTCAATAGCATGTTTTTGCAGTGAGCTTTTTTTCCTCCAAATTGGGCCTCGATTTATCGTACATTTATAATGCTTTAGAAGTTCTTGCACATTTTACTTTTGTCACAAGGTAACCAACATTTTCAGCACTTCACTGTAAGTGAAAAATGCCTGTCTGATAATGCTAGAGACTAATTGTCCAAGTCAGAGCAACACATGAGCTGTTCCATTTACTTATTCTTGACTTACCAAAAGAGAAAGGTAAGCAACACATGGTTTATTTTGCTTAAACAGCAGTGTTCATACTGTTAATAATGCCAGCAGTATCATAAAGACAGCATTTCACTAGTTGCCAGAACTAAAGTCAAGTTTGAAACTGAGGTCATAACCTTGCAATGAAACAAGTACTAATTATAATCAAGGAACAAACAAGGGATGATGTATCAAGAGCATCAAGAGAACTCGAACAAACTTCTTTCAGCAGATATTCTTTAGCAGCTCCCAGGTTGAAATCTCATCTTGGTCACTGGCATCCTACCGAAATCAGCACACTTGAGTTTTTCATTTGAACCAGCTGGCTCAGTTTTCAATGCTCTGCTCATCATCATCATCGTCATAACCATCATCACCACCATCATCTTATGAAATATAAACCACATCTACTGAACGATACCCACGTTTGAAGGCTGAGATTAAATACATCCCCTGCACAAGGTAAGAACTTAAAAAGTTACATATAACACAAAACGTTTCCTACCATACATAGCATGTGTCTGTTCATGCGCACCGTACTGTGTTGCAGAGGAAGATACTAAACCCGGCTGTGCGTGTGCTGGTGGGGCCATCATCCTAGCGTTGCCCTGTATTACAGGGCTATAAACATGAGGATGCTGCAGGCAGAACAAAGGAAAAAAAAACCACAGAATTAACGGGGGAATTATTCCAGAGGAACTCGTGTCACTTAAATAATCGTGACTAAAACAGCTTGGCGTTGCTCGAGCGCAAAGCGAGCTGAGGATTTCATACTGGAGTGATTGTCCCAGTTGTTTCCAAAATTTAAGGGTTAGAAACTGACAGAAAACGCTGGCATATCCAATTTTTGCCACTCTAATATAACACACTAAGCTTATATATTTATCCCATTACACATGTAGATTTAAAAGCTTTTGAAGTGAGAGCAGTCCACCAAGTAAGTTATTTTTAGAACACTTAACCAGGAGATGTGCTGGCCATGACCTAAAGAAATTCTTCAAAGAGCTAAAAAACCTTATCAATAATAAATGCCAGCTTCTAAACCGACCTTAAAATTCGTTAGGACCTTAAAATTCATTAGAACCTTAAAATTTTGGGTTTTTTTTTTTAAAAAGCCTAATTTTTAGGCTTTGAAGCACATTCCAAGAGCACCACATGTGCTCCAGAACACAGAAACAGTTCAGGACTGGACACAAGGGGGTTATTCAGGTCTGAGCCACTCCATTATTTGTGCTTGGACTGAGCAGGAGCATTGAAAGGACTCTTACCTGAGATTGGTAGTGTGGCACATGCTGCACAAGAGGCTGATTAGGAAACTGTTGGGGGCTATATGCAACATATTGTGTAGAGTAAGCAGGTGGAGTAGCTACAATTGGAGGGCCTGCTGCTGAGGCAGGATGCATCATGGTGCTCTGGTGGTGTTGGTCTTGCCGCTGCTGGGGCATATTTGGTACTGGAAAACAAAGAGTGATTCATGTTAGAAACACAGGGTGAAGAACTGGGAGCTTCCTGAAAGGTTTTATGTTATAATAATGGTATTGGGAGCATGTGGAATATCCTCACTCCACACCTTGAACCATGGATTAGAGCTCTGTCAAAAAGGAACAGGGTGAAGAAGAGTTTCCCCCAGGAAATACATGATTTTCATCACAGCCACCAACCCAGCCCTGACTTTTTTGTGAAGGAAGGAAGGTGGAGGGAAGTAAAAACTGACAAGAATCAGAAATGGAAGAGAAAGGTTGTATCAGGACACCTACATTAACGAATTAATCCTGTCCCCTTCAAAAGGCTTAATTCACTCTCTATGGGAACTACTCAGCCACTGTTCCATCAGCTGGAAATTTGAGTCTTCATGTTAGAATGACCAGTGCTTATGGCTGAGGAGAGCACAACAAAGGTCTCCATGCAGCCACAACTCGAGGTATTCACATTTTCTGAGCTCTGTGCTACCCCTCAGGGCAGCAGAAAGCAACTTTTAGGTCACAGACAACACTGAGGGGGGCAAAACCTATAAAAAGAGGAGTAGGAATAATTAAGATGGGAAAAAAGATGAAAAGAGCAGAGCAGTGTGGTACTGCCTGAGCTCTCCTGGGAAGCTGACTACTCAACTCACTTGGAACAAAGTAATTCAGCCTGCAAAGCTTTGGGTTTGGGAGTTCCAGGAGAGCTCCAGGAGGCCTCTAGCTTCCTGCAGTCAGGCTGCAAATATTAACTGAGCTGCCTCAAGCACCTGTAAACTCCACTGCAGGGATAATGTCCCAAACCCCTTAGGGAGTGGGAAATGTTAAAGATGACAGTAAATTCACTGAGTGGTTGTATTTACACTGCAGATCAACAATAACAAGGAGTAAATACAGGAGGCAACTTGCACAGTGGAAAGGCACAGAGCTGTAACCCAGGCAGCCCCCTCAGGGTTGTGCTGCACACAGATGGATATGCAGAAAATATAAAGGAATTCAGAATTGGAGTACTCAGCAATGCATTTCCTAGTAAAACAGCGTTACCAGCCAGGAGATTTCAGGGGTGAGGCCACAGTGAAGTTACTGTGTTTTAACACAGAAATACATTGCAGGGTTTTGTCTCCCCAGGGTTCATAAAGGCCACTTGTTTGCTTATGAACAGCAGGGAACAATTTCCTCCTGCAGTGACTGGAGCTGCAGTGCTGCTCCTGTCCTGCTGCTGCATTGGCTGCCACTGCAGAAGCATTCACTGGGCACAGTTACAGCATTCCCTGGAACAGGAATTTCTGTGCTTTTACACAAGAACAAGAGCAGCACTTTCTGCTCCCTCGGTGCCCTGCCCAGCACAGGGAGCATCTCACCACCCATTGTGACTGCACAGCCATGAGTGTCACTTGAACACGTGGCATTGTCATTGTTAGTCCAGCTGGTCAGGCACTGGGGCAGGAAAAATGCACAGAACAAACTGGAATCAGCTCTTTGCAGAAAAGCAGTAGAGCAAACTCTTCCTGAAGAAATAGTGACTCTGCATGTTGACAAAAAACCCCTATATTAGAGCACCAACTGGGGCACTGCAGCAAACCAGAACAGAAAAGCAGTAGAGAAGTTCCCTTTGAACAAACCTGCAGTATTTATGAAATATAGGAGATTATCAGCTTACCCTAATGCTCCAAGTAACAGAGATGCTTTCCTGTCTGTCAAATCAGATTCCAAACCAAGCAACTCCCCATTACTCAAACCTGGCAGGTTTTGGCTGAATTAGTTTATCTAAAAATCCATTAATATTTCCACTTACTTCCCCTTATTAAAAATAGCATTTAAAGCATCCATCGAAACCAAATCACCACGGATTAGAAAACACACAAACATTTGCCATTTAGCCATGCTGCATGCAGACTGAGAACCAAACAGGCAGTATTATTCTCACCTTTACCTGCTCTATATGTCTTGGCTTGGTTCACTGGCATGGGCGTCATGGGAATAGGATACAAAGGCTGAAAGAGAAGGAGTTGAAGGTATGATATTCCTTTAAAAATTCACTCTGTGCTGGGGTGGGGGCCCCACTCAGCTTTGATGTGCTTCCCTCTGCTCTGTTACGTGGTTTAGTGAACTCTGCCTAACCTATGAGATTTTCTTGGATCAGTGTCATTAAGTCTGCATGGACACACAACTAAGACCATATGGTTGGCAAAAACTAGTCCAGGAATGCTACTGCTGCTACTGCAGGCCCTGGGCTCAATCTAACAGCTTTTTGTTATAAAGCTGTGTCAGGGGAGGGGTAGGTTGGATATCAGGGAAAGGTTCTTCCCCCAGAGGGTGCTGGGGCACTGAACAGGGAATGGGCACAGCCCTGAGGCTGCCAGAGCTCCAGGGAGTTTGGAGCTCAGGGATGCACAGGGTGGGATTGTTGGGGAGTCTGCGCAGGGTCAGGGGTTGGGCTGATGATCCTGGTGGGGCCCTTCCAACTCAGGATATTCCATGATTCCATGATAACAGAGCTAGCTTTGAAATCCCAGCAATCCCTACAACAACCAGAAACCAGTGGGATACAGCTGGAAACAAAGAAACAGTTGCTTAACATTCAGAGAGAGCAAGACTATGCTTGGAGGAGCAGGGAGGAAACCTGCACAGATCCACAATAAACGTGGGCTGCTGGAATTTACAAGTGTTTGGGACTATTTGAACATCCAGATTGAGGGAGCACTGGGAAAAGTCAGTCTTACACAGCTAAACCTTAACAACAATGCAATTTATGTTTACAAGAGCAATACAAGCTCTACCATTGCACTGTTTTAACTCAGAGCTCCTAAACTGGAACTAAATAATCTTTAAGGTCCTTTCCAACCCAACCCATCCTACAATTCCTAAGCCTCCTGAGTTTCCTGAGGATCTGTGTGAAGGGTTAAGGAGTTTGCAGCACTTTACCTGCACGCCTGGACTCACTGGAACCGGGTACATCATATTTGGTGCAAAACAAACAGGCTGAGTGTACACGGGGGTTGGCTGCTGATGCCCCACCATGGAGGGGCTGGGCTGAGCTTGAGGACGAGGGGAGGTTGGTGTAGTAGAAGGTTTCGGCTGCAAACAGAGGTGAGCAGTGGATATGGCAGGGTTAGTCTGAGTATCCTCCAAGGAAAAGGTTGGATTTCAAAAAATCTACTCAAAGGCGCTGTTGAACAGCAGCAAATCACTTACTTGAGCAAAAGATCGAGGGTTGAACTCTTTAGCATTAGGGTTAAGTGTTGATTTTCTAACTTGCCTAAACATAAAGAACAAAAAAAATTAAGTTGGGTGTTATTCTTTGACGAGTGTATGTGCAATTAATAATTTAAGAAACAACACATCTCCATCTGTGAGTCAGATTGCTGAGAAGTCAAACACCTCATGGCATGCAAAAAGCCACTCTTATTGAGGGACTCTTTAACTACAGTTATCCATAAAAGTTTTCCAGTTGATGCCACAGCTCATGTGAGCCAGGAAAACACTGAAATAAGCTTTTAGAGATGAACTAGGCATCAACAGGACCAGAGCTCTGCACTGAGTCAGGAGATGACTTTCAGGGTAGTTGTTCCCCCTGTAACAGAACTTACAACCAGGAATGACTCACGACTTCTACACAGGTCCTAATGTTAATAAAGATGTGTTTACTGCAAAGAACATAATTACTCACTCAGAAGTATCCTTCTTCTCCTCTTTATCCTCTTTGTCTTGTTTACTTCCAGGCCCAGATGTCTGTACACCTTGGGAAGTCACCTCAGGCCCTCGCTTTTGCTCAGAGCTGTTGCTTATGGAAGGAGAAATACTGGGACTATTGGGTTTGCTACTGCCACCATTGGAGTTGGTACTACTGCCAGCTTCTATGATAGATTCTTTAGGGGTGGAGTCTGTCTTTTCTTTAACTACATCTCTTGATTTTTCACCTTCTCGGGTTTTGTTTAGCAGCTGATCCACTGCATCTGAAGAGGAACTGGACTGTAACTGAAAAAACCCAAGGGATATATTCAGTAAATTGATACACAATGAGAGAGAGACCAGCTAATGCTGTCACACACACAGAGTAAAACACAGTCCCACAGGCCTCAGTCATCTGGAAATGACCTTTTAAAACACACATTTCCATTTCTATTAGAAAAGAAATCCATGAACAGTGACAGAGTTTAAGCTGGCACTGTGTGAGGAGATATTCAGCCACTCGAGTGACCTATATGTTGATTAGGGAGTGACAGGAAAGCTTAAGAAAACCCTCTGGACTCATCCCCTGTGTGATTTAACAGCACCACTTGAAAAGCTAACCTGGCTTAATAAACCCTTATAACCAGGAAATAAGTAATATGAATTCATCTTCAATTTTCCTCAGCAAAACTCTTCATTCAATTTTGCAACAGCTCCTCCATATGGAGTGTGAGATAATTATTTGTACCTAATGATCAAACAGGTTTCAAGTCCTGTTTTCAGTGTACAGTCAATATTCACATTTATGTGCATTAGGCAATTGTACTAGCAAGAGTCAGCATTGATTTTACAATATCTAACATGAATTCTTACAGATATTTTCATAAATTAAGCAAAAGTATAAAGACCTGTTAACATATGCAGTGTGTTCAATTCATTAAAATAATCTGGATGCACATGAGAATGATGACACCATTTACAAAGAGGAACTTACCCTAAAGTCATTCTTAAATTTCTTTAAATCATCAATCTGTTTTCTATGCTCTGAAACAATTGTAGAGACACCTGCCAAATATAAGATCAACATTGTCCAAGCATTTCTAACACAAGTTTTATATAAAAGTTTGCAGAAAGATAATGGTTTTGCATCTATAAAAATGAAATACAGCACCATAATTTTGGTTTTAATTTGGTCCAATTCCATGAACTACGTGTATGAGCACAGAGAAAGGCTCTGTGAAAGCAGAGCATTACATAACTGGTTTATCTTTAGTTCTGATGCACCACACCAAGGCAGAAGCCCTGAGGTGCAGGAACTGCAGAACTCAATGAGCACAAAGAACATGCAACAAAAGCCCCAAAACCAGGCTGTGCCAGCATTTCAAAACACAGCCAGTGAAGGAGAAACACTGATCAAGGTGAGCTTTATGGTTGGACTCATCCTAAAGGTCTCTCCAATGAGGGAAATGAATGAATGAATGTGGTTCTCAGTTTAACAACATGAAAAGATTTTTCTTTTTTTTTGAGAACTGAATGAACAAACAATGCTACAGAGACAAACAAATGTAAGGCATAATAGGAAAAAGCACAGTTAGAAAAGCTCTGCTGACCACGATGCTCAGAGGTATTGTGAGCACAGCTCTAAGCAGAAACATATTCAGTCCAAAGGCAGCTAAAACCAGCTCTGTTAGCAGGGGAAAGAAAGAAGGGAGGGGGAAGAAAAGGAAAAAACAAGTGAAATCACACCATCCACATGAGCATCTCTACACTTGGTGTTGATGGAATGAGTCACAAACAACGTTTCCAAGTGCCACTTCACAACTGCATGACCAAATTTCACTGTAGAACACCAGACTGCCTCCAAGCCTCCCTTAAAATGCCAACTAAAGCAGCCAGGACAGCAGGTTTAGTGTGCACAATTCCTACATCACTCCAGGACATGAAAGCTTTGGATACAAACCTTTGTTTTCAGGTTTAGAAAAACTAGGAGAAGTCTCACTTGGCTTTATATTCTCCTTGTTTCCAGTTGCAGAATTTTGCCTCTGGTCCTGAAGCCTTGTATCTTTAGCTGGAAAAGAAATTGCCAAAGTTATTCTCTTTACACAACTCAAACTGACCAAACAGAGAAGGCAAGAAAGAAACAGGAGAGATTTAACCATTTTTAGCTTGAAAAAGAAAAACCTTTTGTTACCTATTTCTTGCTACCTAGTTGGTGCCTGGAGGATCATCCTCCCTCCCTCCCCATCCTACTGTTTTTAAAGCCAAATGAAAAAAAAAATTAAACTTATCCATCTCATCATACATAAAACCTTAACCAGGCTGAACAAACTATAAACTTAGAGCCAATTATTTTCAGCAGTCCAAGCTCTTCATACAGAATGCTACAAAGATTTGAGAGCTCTTAGACAGAATGCTGGTTTTTTCCCCCATTCCTTTTGTTACATTCAAAATAGTTTTTTTAAACCAGTGGCCTGCGTTTCCTTAACACAGAAAAGAGGCAAAAACTCAGTTTGAAAAAATAAATCCTCAAGTCAAACACCTATGAACTCATATTCCTTAAGGGCACAAGAAACAAAGCATAAAGACTTCTCAAAAAGCCTCTCTCCAACCTTAGTTTAAAGCTGGTGCCATGAGAAATGGACAACTCAGTAAAATTCAATGCATCACAAATTTTCCCATCATTCAGGAAACAGCCTTCCTCTTGTCTAGGCACATTCCTGGTCAGAAATTAGGGGAAGGGAGCATTTGCAAGGCTCACTCACCTTCATTGGAAGGGGTAACTGCTCTGTTGGATGCAGGGCTGGCAGGTGTAGGAGAGGCAGCTGGAACAGGCATGGTAACAGATTCAGTGGGAATAGTACCAGGCTGAGGAGAAGGCAGAGCTGGTCCCATGGGAGTGCTGCTCTGCCTTGGAGACCTAGGCCTGTGTGTTTTAGGGGATAATCTCGGAACTAGAAACAAACAGGAAAAAGCAGTTATAGGATGAGCTTCCCCAGCCACTCAGCAGTTTTGTTTAGTTTTAAAATGGCTACAAACATGCTTTGAAGCACTCTGTGGAGCATTACAGAGTAACTGAAAACCTGGTTACCTTTCAGGCACATCTCCTAGTTCTTTACAACGCAGCTTTTCAGATAATGGGGTGATTTCTCTGCAGATTTTTCCCCCATAATATATCACTGCCCTCTAGTCCCACCAAGAATCTGCAAAATGCTTCCCCAAGTCCCCAGGAGTATAACTACAACAGCTCACATTAACCCAGTTTCAGGCAGAACACAAAAGGTGGTCAGGTCTCCACACAAACAGATGTAAAACATTGTTTTAAGAGGGCTGAAAAAACACATCCATTTTACAGCGTCCTCTTTTGGAGGTTTGCCAGCTGGAAAAAAAACAACACAGCCTATTGAAAAAAGATTGTTTTGGGTGTGTTTTTGCTCCCGTGTTAAAGCAGCAAGGAAAGTTGTATTTCCTGCTTCCAGCTCGTCCCACTTGTACTTTTTGTCACATATTAACTTCCAGTGAGTGAGCAGAAAGGCAGGTAAGTGGTTTAACAGTCCTACTTGCATGTTAATGATGTATAAAGAGGGCAGATGAATCACAAATAATGCCACAACAGATGAGTTTTAAGTCTTTTCCACAAGGCAACAAGTCTATGTGGGTCTAATTCATACCTTCCTTCTGAAAAATGTGTTCCCACTATGCTCCTCTAGAATACTGAACTGCTAAAAAATACCCAAAAAGTACCTAAAAAGGACCAAACTGCTGCTCTATTGCCCTCAAGGAAACACCCAGCTCCTGACAGCCCACCAGAACATGGCCTCAACTCAAGAGCTCCACACTAGACCTGTGGCACCAGACTGAGCTTTAAATTTTAAGCCAAGTATTTTTTAAAAAATACATTAACTTAGTTAAAAAGACACTCACTATAACTGCTCCTACAGTAGCCAAGAACAACATCACCACTTAAATTTTAAAGGAAAAATACATCCAACTTAACTTGAGCATCATTTAAACACTGACCTTCCTCTACCCAAACACCTCCTTCATTTGCAAACCACAACCCAGCCACGCTGCCACTAACCAAACTCAGGGATGCAGTGGCAAATCTCTAACTCCTCCTGACTCCTCTAAGAACTCCCCTAAAAATGAATCCTTTCAACAACTAATTCCCACACTTTTCCTTCCTTTCTCCTCAGGCAGCACCTGATTCTGCAGTCAGGACAACACCAACTCACACTCAGCTAGCTGGGAACTTCTCCCACTCCAACCTAAGCCCAGTTTTGGATTATTCAGAGAATGGTATCCTGGAAAAGGCAGGATTCTGCTGAGCATTCCCACTCTAAGGATCCCCTGCAAGCCATCTGCAATAAGCCAAGCTTTACCTACCCCCACTGACAACTGATGACCACGTCCCACCTGAAGGGCTGCCTCGTGCCACTGCAGCAGTAGATGCTTCCCCAGGTGCATTATGAGATACAAATTCTAAGCCACTTGAAATTGTACCCCTACCAGTAGAGACTCTGTGACCTCGAGGGTGCCGTTGAGCCTTTGGAGACATCCGTGGAGGCCCTGAGGAAAAAAGACAACCCCACAAGGTAAGTGCAAAACGTTCGGCACGGAGGAGCCGAGCATCTTTAATTTAATTTCATCTGATAACTTTCAGTAAAACAGCATTAAAGGCAAGCAATTGGCACTGATATAGACCTAGAATCAAGGATCAGCAGCCTCAAAAGGCTGAGCCATTGGTGCAGCCAGGCTGCCAGCATTCAGCACCTCGCCAGGGCAGCTCCTGGGTATTTTGAGGTTTTATCAGCACTGGAACAGGTGTGCAAGTGGTGGATTTAAAAGATCTGAATGTGAGCATCCACCACTGCTAAGTGCAAGCCAAGCCATAAAGGTCAGTGGTGCAGCTCCCCTTGGATAAGCACAGTTCCAGGCTAGCAAACGTTTTTTTCCAGAAAATAAAAATTTCCCAACGCTTTTGTCAGGTGGTCAGTGATCCCAACCCATTTATAGTCACCACTGGCTGACCAATGCTCTTGGGGAATTTCAGCAGAGCACTCTCTGCACCGAGGCTGAACTGCCTGCAGCAGGTCACAATTCATTTACAAGTCAGCAAAAATTGCAACTAAACAAGGGATTGTTATCCCAAGGTTCAAGTCATGCATGTTTAACATCAGAAACCAAAGTCATAAGTGAACACAGGAATTGTGCACAGCTGCCACACCATAGTTATGCTCCAGTCTAAGCAGCAATACAGTTCTTACATTCTAATAAACATTTTCTATACGAGATTAGACTCAAATGTTGATAGTTCAAAAGGAAAAACTGTGTGTGAACAGAATCTGGCTGATTGCAGTTCATTTTTAACACAGGTCAATAATAGGGAAAAGTTCAGATAATGGCTTTTGGCTTTCAGGAAAACTTCTAAAATACCAAGTACCACTTCTGGTTACATAAATCTTTAAATGTCAGCCTCTATTTTAACCATGAATCTCAAGTACACTTCAATGCAAATTTCACACAGGTGAGTATTTTAAAGAATACACACTTCCCGATATTATTATTATTACAATAATCTTGCAGTAGTAAGAATTAAACATTGCAGTAAGCAGCAGTTCACTGCACGCCTGACAAACCAACCACAAGCGCTAAAAAATAATTCAGTTTGCAGGTGGATTCTCAGTTTCTTACTCCAGGAAAAAAACCACAATAAATGGACAGCAGGCCAGACTGATGTGGCTACCACCCACTTTTCTAGGCTTGCTAGACAGTGTTGTGCAGGGTTTAAGTGCACTTCAAATCAAAATTATAAAACATGTTCATTATTGCACCCTCCCAGGACAAATTTAGTTGGGATAATTCTGTATACAGCTACCAAAGCCTCATGGGTCAGCCTTTCTCTGCATATTATTGACTGCTAGGGAGCTGATTTACTGTTCTGAGTAAAAACTTCCTACAAATTCACCTTTGAAGCAGCTCACCCTATCCCATTCCACAGTGTATTTCTCTGAATACAGCATTTTTATTATCATTATTATTGTTGTTTGCTTTACAAAAGGTAATTCAGTGATTCAGTTATGCTTTTTTTTGTGGAACAACTGTGTTAAAATTGGTATTTTATATCAATTTATAGTCCTAAAAATGCTCTCTTTTATCAGGTTATCAAGTTACCAGGTCCTGCATGTTGCTGTTGGTTAATTTAAGACACTGAGCAGCGTTTACAAAGCTGAGTTTAATTTCATACCAAACTCGGGAAATTTCACAGCTTTCTTTCGTTTTTGTAAAGCTCTTCAAACCAAACAAACAAAAAAAAAAACCCAACAAACAACAACCAACCAACCAAAAAAAAAAAAAACCACAACCAGGTTAATAGAAATAGTCTGATAAAACTAAAGTTAAACACAAATTACAGGTTAAGTAATGAAGAGAAAAAAAAAATAAAAACAACAACAACAACAAAAACTAAATCGTCGATTAAAAAAAAAAAAAACCTCACGGAGGAGTTAAACAAAGACGAAACAAAAAAAAAAAAAAAAAACATGAACAAATCGTGGTATATTGTACCTTCTGAAGACATGCGTTTAGGCATAGTAGAGACAGGAGCTGGAGAACCATGAGCAGAGGGGTGAGACGGGGGCCTGGAGGGCCGCGAGGGGGGGCCTGGAGGGCGGCCGTGTAGGGGTGGCTGCCCGAGGTGGAAGAGAGTTGGGACCTGACTGGTAGCGAGAAGGTGGGCGAGAGGAAGGAGATGGGCAAGGCGATGGCCAGGGAACACCTGACAGAACAAATGATATGAAGGAAAGTATAAAAACTAAAGAAAAAAATTATGGGGGGTTTGGGGGAGGGGGGGGAGGGAGGGGGAGGGGAGGGGGTGGGGGGGAGGTCAACAGAAAAAAAAAAAAGTAAAATATGACAAAATGATTTTTTTTTTGGTTTTTTGTTTTTTCCACGGTTTAACCCTTTGGGGATGGATCGAGAGGTAATTGAGGAGATAAAGTCTCAGCAGGGTTGGGTTTTCCTTCGTTTAGGGTCGAATTGGAGTTGTGAATGTCACAGGCTCCCCAAAGGGTTAATTAGGATCTACAAACACTACTAAGGATAGACAGTAAAGTTTGATCTGTTAGCCTGGCATACCAATGCTCCACAGCACCCAGCACTCCACAAGGGCCTTAACAGCTACCAGAGGTTCTCAAACAGCTGTTCACAAACAGTATTGACCACACAAACTGCTACTTTCAAACCAAATGATGAGTAAATATCCATCTAGGAGCTGGATCTTTACAAAAACCAGCGGTGTTCAGTGTCTGAATCCTGACATTTTTTGCCTTTATCACTTATCTGAGGTATTTATGGAGGATTTTAATCTAGGATATAGGGCTCACGGTTTCCAAAGCAGAACTAATTGAATTTACAAGCCATTCTGAATATTCTAGGTCTATGATGTTGATTGAGCAGAGTAATAGGGTGACAGAAACCACAAATACTACAGACAAATTTTGAGGTTAGCATTGTTTGGGCAAAGCTCAGTTGTCCATCCTTTATATACAGCTGACTCTGGCTTTAGAAAGCAAGTCTCACTTACCTTTAGACGTTTCTCAGACTTCCTCTCCAGATAGATCACTTGAGTATTATACCTTTTTCATTTATTCACAGCAATTTAATCTAATAGCATTTTTAATATCTAAAAGTAATGCCTCAAGGACAGGCCACTGCTGAAATCCATCTCCAGAAATGGTGTTTGTTTTCTGGGACACCAATTCCTACCATGAAGTGCCTGCTGATGTCTGGTTAGAAATATCACCCATGTGTCCAGCAGATAAATACTCAAATACCCATTTGGAGGGAAGGCTTTGGAGTCTTTCTTTTCCTAACACTGTTCTTGTTTCTCCCTTCCATAAAGTCAGCAAGTGGTTTTATTCTTTTCCACGGGAAACAGAAGCAGAAAGGAAGAGAAGCTTCCTCCTGCCACTCCCTTTCAGCAGGTGTCAGCACTGCTGCTCCTCCACACAGAGCTTTGCAGTGCTGATGCTCCAAGCAGTTTTTAATCTTTCAAACCACACAGTGCACCATCATCTAAGACAAAGGTGGTTGAGAAGGAAAAAATCAATGATATTTCTGCTCTGCAAAGCTGCAGACAGCGCAGTAAAATCAGTGTAAATCAAACCCAAATCCAACTCACAACCTCTGTGTTAAATGATGAATGCCAACCTGGTTTATGGATCACACATCCTAATCCCACACCATTTCAGCATAATTAGATCATTATCTGCAGAGTTATGATGTCCATTCGTTGAGAATTCGGATACTTGCCTCCGTTAACTACTCTTTGATCTGCTCCAGAGTTAGGGCTGAATTCTGAAGTGTGGGATCCAGACCTGGAGATTGGTGGGCCTGATCCAGACTGGCCCATCCTCGGTGAGTTTTGTCTTCCACTTCCCCAGGACAGGACATCTCTGTTCCTCTGTCCAGGTGGAATGTATTTATTTTCTCTGAAACACAGAAAATTTCTATCAGCGTTAAGACAGAACTGAGAGGCAACAAAAAAGAGCCCCATTTTCCTCTCTTTTTCTCCCATCAAGCCAAGGGAAAAAAAAATCTAAATAGTATCAGATGTTGACCCAACAGTCACCTCATGAATTGGCTTTTGATAGTGGCCACACAGTCCACTTTATGAGCCCACAGGCACGGAAGGATTTAGCAGTAATGCCTGAAATTCTCCAGGACACACCGAAACCACTGCCCTTTCCTGTAATTTGGGACGAATTCACCACGGTGACAGGTCAGAATGGGGAAGTTTGTTTCACTACAGAGATAATACAGGGCCAGGCAGAGGTGTCCAAGTCAGCCTGAGTGCCAAAACCAGCACAGGATTGTTTACACAAGGCTCCAAACCTAATCAGCCCTGCTGAAAAAGCCCACTATCAATGAGCAAACTGGCTACAGTAACCAAAATACCTCCATAATTTAAATAAAAATACTATTCATAGTGTACTCAAGTACCTAGTGTTCACTCCATGTCCTTCTCTTTCATTAGCATTTCTCTGAACAGCAGTATATTTTTCTTCTTCTGTCCTTTCATCATTTTCCAAGGCAACCCGAGCTTTGTATTGGGCACTTGATTCAATTTCCTCTGCTAATTGAGTTGCTCTGGCTTCCCGTTTTAAAAACTCTTCTGAATTATCTCTTTCTAATGGCACCCTAAAAAGACAATGGAAAGGAAAAGAATCTCTGAAATGCATTCAAAAGCACAAAGGAGCTACAAAAATCACGCAGGGTTAGTTCTAACCGAGTCAGAGTGAAAAAAATAATCTTGCTTTTAAGCCAGTAGACTTGCTGTCTTTTTTTTTTTTTTTTAATACAAAATTCCTAGACTGGTTTGATGATGTGGACAAATTCAGGGTCATTTACCTGCCTAGAGAGCTGAGGTCAGGGTGCAGAACATTTCCACAGGATTTGTAAAATCCCCAGTCCCTAAAGCTGTGCAAAGGCTCCAACTTTTAACATGGTTGAGAACATCAGGAATAAAAAGCCTCAGACTGCTGTTTACATTGGAAGCTACTCCAAGAGGCCAGAATTTAATTTTTTTTTAGCTATTTACACATTCCCAGCAAACATAATCCTACTGAAATTAGAGAGTGACATCCTTAGTCCTTTGATAATTCCAGCCATAAAATTTCAGCTCTCCCAGTTATGAAGAACTGCAGAAAAGATGGGTGCAATACTGGAGAGCACAGGAGCAGAAATCCCTGACTCATCTGCCACATGCCAGGACCTCAAACCCATCCATTCCATGTCTCTCTCTATGGCAGGCAACTGAATATTGCAAAAAGCATCC
Organism: Entomyzon cyanotis; assembly: GCA_024500445.1. Lineage (NCBI taxonomy): Eukaryota > Metazoa > Chordata > Aves > Passeriformes > Meliphagidae > Entomyzon > Entomyzon cyanotis. The sequence continues at coordinate 3,511,071 of JAKEPQ010000852.1, forward strand.
CTTAGGAAAGCCACCGAGTCAAAATTCAATACATGAGTGCTGAAACACTGAAAAAAATTGAAACAGAGATGAGATCATACCTGGCACCTCCTTCTGCCACCCATTTTGGGGTTTACCTGTCCTAACTTTTGTCCACGTGTCAGGTTTTATAAAATAATGTTTTTCCCTGATTTTAACTTCGAGTTGCAGAAGTTTTTCCACCCAACCTCACTTCAGAATAAGCTCCACAAAAATACAGAACAGAGCTGAGGCTTGGCCCATGCTCTGCTGGGCATTACAGGATCACTACTGCCCATATTTTGAATAACATAAAGAAGAAAAACAAAGGAAGTAGGTGGAGATACAAGCCAGGTATAAAATAATATATGCAAAATCAGGTATAAAATAATATATGCAAAATTGCTCAAGTGTTGGTGGCAGAACAAGGAAAACAAGTGGCTTTGCCAAATTCCAAGCCAGCACTCAACTACTGCAGCACAAGTTTTCCCCCACATTTTTGGCCAGTCAAGACATTTACTGGCCTTATCAATGGTAACAGCAAGAATATTAAATAAAACCCTTACCCTACAACATAAAGCTTTGGCTCAAATAATATTTACATGAACACCAACCTGGTCCCTCCCAGGCCCCTGTGTTAATAACACAATAAAGGAGAACAGCCAGTAATCCTCATTTATTTAAAGTGAGTGCAAAAAATGAAGGGATGTATGGCAGCCTAAAGAGGCAGAGAATGATCTCATGGTTTCTAACAGGCCATTAAAGATGAGAGAAAGGGGATGCACAGGATGACATTGTTCAGAGCCCTGCTGATGATCAATACATTTGCTGGAACACAAACTTGTACCTTGATGCAGTTTGACAAACTATACCTGCTACTGCTTAGCTCTAGGAAGAGAAAACAATCAAACAATAAATCCTTTACAATCCTTCAGCTGCACATCTAAGCATTTAACTACACTGCTGCTCATGCCAGAGTTGGAAAATCAGGAAAAGAGCTTCCCAGTTTAGCAGACCGATATGCAAAGCAAGTTGCTTGACTAGGGGGAAAAAAGACATGGAATTAATTTAAAGCCACCTTCATGTTTTTAATCTGTTTCCATTAATATCCAGAAAGCAGAAAGATGGAAGACTAAAGTTCAAAAGTACAAAAAGTACTTAGAGCAGTGAAGGGAAGGAAAGAACAGCTTCCCCAGGATTCAAACATAAGCCGATTAGGACACTTTGATTATCACCACGTTACAGGTCCATTTGCACAAAACAGAGAAATCAGATTGTTGAACCAGAGACCTGTAGACAAGTGCACACCAAAAAAAAAAAAAAAATCTAAATATTCACTGCAATTCCTTGATATTCAAAAAATAAGTTTCTGCTTTGGGGGTTAAAAGAGTGGGGAAATACTGAAGCCATTTCACAATGGCTGTGAACATCTGCAGTCCATTTGTGTTGCAGTTGCAGTGAACATTATAGCTGCAGACTCTGGGGAATAAATCACTGCCAGAGTAGCCAGAGCAGCCTTTACACTACTTCTATATCCCAGTTGTTATTATATTTAACTAAAACTTTAGTTTAGAGCTGGACAAGTCTGCTAAACAAGCCCTACCCAGCACACAACCCCCTCTGGATATCAGCAGCTTTTCAACATTCCAGTATCTTCCAGATCAATTGTCTCAATAAAATCAGGATTTAGTCCAACTGCTCTGCTAGGTTAAACAAAAACTATAGGTACAGCAGCTACATAAAGATAATTTCACAGTTTTCCACCCCATTCCTGGAAGTTTCTGCAAGAAACAAGCCTTATTGCATGGCTAAATTGAGAAAACTCTGCAATGGGAATGAGCTGTGCCCATTTAAGGGAATATATAAAGATTTCTACATCTAACTATTCACAGAAAGCTGGCAAGGTTTCTTAAGCACCATTCATTCATTGCTTTTGCAGTTATTCGATTCCACAACTTCAGAAACTATGCAAAATTAGCTGCAGAATACAAAGTTTGTCAAACCAGGGAGAACATTCAATACAAATCTAATAACAAAATATTTTGGAACTTACGTATAAGAAGATAAACTGCTGTCATAAGTTGATACTACACCATAATTTTCTTCATTGTAACGAAACATGTCATTGGGATCCCATCCATTAGACTAGAAGAAAATGATGCTTGTTTTTCAAAATGACACTGGAAACACATTCCCTTCAATTTAAGGGCTGAGGGCAGAAGTTAAACCTTCTGCCCTTCTTCCTGAGCATATGAATTGACTGTCCAGATAACAGATTTATTAATGCCACACTTTATTTCAGGGAGCTTTGTTCATCGCCTGCACAGATTTTACTGTAAAAATCCAATTTGTTTGTTTGTTTGTTGTGAGTCTTTGTGTTGTTTTTATGAGGTTTTTTTTAAATACATGCTCACTCTGTACTAGAAGATTACTGGCTAGCAAGACATACATACATTAATATCTTTCTTGCATTTTCCAAAAAGTGCAAATTGACACTTTTGGAACTTTTCAAATGCATTGATGGAATTGCCTGAGAGACACCACAGGCAGAAGACTCCTGTTCATCTGCACAACTCCTCCACTTCAGTAAAACTGCTATCACAGCACTCAAGCAACAACAATAAATGTTTTGAATATTTTATAAAAGCACTGAGAGTACTGAGCATTCCAATAAATCTCAGCTCTACAGCATGGGCACCAAAATTGACAGGAGAGCTGTTCTACCCAAAGTTAATATGCTCTAATCAGTAATATTATCTCCTTGAAGATACTGCAGGCTGAATACCTGGCTACAAGAATTGATGCTTGAGGAAAAGCTGACTGCTGTGATATATGAGGACATGGCATTTGAGGCCACACTGCTCATCTAATGATTCATAATCTGAGGCTGTCTCTGTGCTTGGGTCAGGCTCCCATCAATTCCCTCCATCTGCAGCCCAGGGACACTTAGCTGAGCACAATCTCACCATAATTTCCAAGTGCAATGACAGTGAGACAGGAATGCTCTGATTAAACATAAATCACTTTGGGGCATTGCTGGATTTGGAGTCCTTAACAAAAGCTGCTCTTTCGGTCCATGAGTCCAACACAGCTCTTACCACAGCAGCTGCCATTTGTCAGAATTTGCCAAAAGTGGCATTTGAAAGGCAGCTATTCTTAGGCAGATTGTTCCAAAGGACTGTGGCAGCTGCTGGCAAACACTGAACATCCACCAGCACAATGCAGGACAGCAATTTTGCTCCTCCAAAGTCCATTACTGGATTCAAATTAAGGAATTATTTCAAGGCATGTCCAGGGAAACAGCTCATTTTCTACTGATGGCCAGAGAGGATAAAAAGCATCACTTACGACATCTGTCTCCAACGCCTCCAGCTCCTCAGAAGCTGTGTTCTCTCCTCCATCCCATGGTTCCAGATCCTTCTCCTTGTGTTCTCCATTAACTTTAGCACTGATGGCTGAATCAGTAAAAGCATCTGCAACAGAGTGGGGAGGGATGAGAGCAGTGAGACCAGTTTGGGGTAAGTTTGCATGCTGGTTTTTATCTGAGGAGCAACCCAATGCAGCTGAATTGCAGGGACAATAAATGTCATTCATTCCCTTTCTCTTGGAAAGGTGTCTTCTCCAGACTGAGAGTAACTATGGAAGTACAGACTAATTTCTACCATAGCAGCAAATGGGATTACTTTCAGTTATTTAAAAATATTTTTCCCCATGTATATTTGGGGAAGAAAAGGGAAAAAAGACAAAAAACTACCCAAGCATCCCTATTCCTCTAGAAAACCCAAGACTTGTACAAAATTCTTTTCCAGCCATACAACTGCACACCACAATAGTGTGCAAATATCAAAAAAGCAGGAAAGCAACTCCCTAAATGGGCAAAATACAATTATTCTTTCAAATATCTGTATTTCTTCTATTTTCACAGCTCCTCAGCACACCAACAGAGCAATTATGAATGGAGGGCTCTCCTCTCCTGCCAGAGCTTTTCCAAGCAGCAGTTTATCCAAATCACCCAGAAAAATTCAGGAACTCTCTACTTTTTGTTCTCAACAACACAACAGAATAAATGACCAGTAACTTTCTGCTGTTGTTCATAAAAATTGTAAAAACATCGAAAAACAAAGATCACAAACTTTTATTTTGACTCATTCATGTTTCATTCAAGCCAGACTTAAGAAGGAATAATACCAGAGTATCACAACTGCTGTAAAAACATATCTAAAGCCATTCACCAAGGAAGCCAAGCTTTTGTATTTGTAAGCAACTGGATCAACTACATACAGAACTTTAAAAAAAATCAAATAAGCCTGTTACAAGCTCATAAATAAATAAATCGGCCTAAAATAAATAAGCCTTCAATCTAGAATTTCCTATTATCATTCTACTAATAAAATAAGGAGCAGACATTTCAGACCTTTAGAAAAGATGAAATCAAACCACCAGGCAGTGCCAGATAAGGAAAAACGTGGCCTAAATTAACTTCTGGCAAGATCTAAAAATCTTCCTAAAAAAAAAAAAAAAAAGAACTTTAAAGCGATTACGAAAAGAATTCCCAACATATGAAGCTGGCCACTGATGTAACAGCTTTTACACAATCACTGAAGATGTTTTAAAGAGAGACTGCTGACACTCCTTATTATTCCTGTTTTACCCAATCTCACAGTGAAATTCTGCACATGTATTGGATAAAAATTCACTGTGCTTGGTCTCTCTAATAACATCCAGCACTATCCCATGAAATGCTCACACAAACAGCTTTTAAAATATATTATATGTGTGAGTTCAAATGTCATCTGAAACTACACAGTAACACAGTGATACAATCTGCAGTTAAGTAGTTGCTAAAGAGCACAATTTTAAGAATTTTTAAGAATGGAAACTCTGCATTTACCTTTTCAATACCCCACAGCTTAACTCAGATAAAGCCATGCTGTTCCTGCCCCAAATATCATTAATTCCATGTTTCGTGTCTGATCTGCTCTGACTAGGATATTTCACACCAAATCCGAGTTGGAGGCTGTTTATGTCTTTTAGGAAACTGAAATTTGTTTCCACATCTCTGGGAGTGGAGGGAACTCCTCTCTGGTGAGATTAGATAAATATGAATGAGGAGCCTGATGGAAGCAATCTGTGTTTCAGGAGGGTGTTTCCTTAATTTCTATTAAATTCCTCCAGGCAAACTCCACACAACTGTGCCATTTTGGATACTGTGAATAAAATACCAGCTTAACAAGACTCATCTACTCAACCCACTAATTTTCTTATTTAAACAGCCACATAAACATTCAAGCAGGGCTGTTGTTGTAATGATACAGATGGAAAAAACACCCAAGTCAAAACAAAAACTCCACTATCAGCAAGTGCTACAGGTCTGAGTAAGGTGTGTGCAGTCACTGCTGAGTTTCCCAGTAAATCCAGTATATCAGGGGCACAGGAAGCTCCACTGCTCTGCATTCCTCTCTCACTTTACAATGGAAGCCACAAGTGAGACTGAGCCTGTTTAACCTCTACAACTCAAAGAAAATCCAAAGACAGGAGGAATTCAAGCTACAAAGGCACTGCCAGTCAGACAGCGTGGTCTCAAGAGCATCCAGGCAAAGTTTAAATGCAGCAGGATGGTACCTCAAGGCACAGATCACTATTTTCCTGGAACAAACAGCAGGGCAGGCACAGGGGAGACCAGAATTTGAAAAAAACCCCAGCCGGTCAAACAAGCCCCTACCAAAATTAATCAGCAACAAAACGGAGTATGAACGTAAAAAAATCCCAAAACCAACAGTTTCCAGAACAAAAATGTGGCTCTGAAGATTATTAGTGAAGCAGGAGGTAAAGCATGAGCTGCTGCTACATGTGCTGACTGGCAGAGCAATAACAGACAAGACACTGCACAGGCTCAGCTTCCCCCTTATCTGGTGCCTCTTATCTCTGAGCTGTTGAAGGAGCAATTCACACGACACCTTGACAAGGCCAAATTTTTAATCAATCCCTCTTCTACACGGTAAAACCCAAGTTAAAGATCAAATGGGACCTTGGTGAAACAAGGGGCTGAGGCTGTAACACTCAATTAGCCCCCACTGCCTCTCTACCTGCTGAATGTGACATTTCCTAAGCAATGGAGTTGGGGACTAAAGACCACGTTTTAAAGCCTGCTAACTGGGGAAAAAAAAAATCCCAAGGACAGCTCTGTGTGATGGAAACTCACATTAAGGCAAATTAAAAATATGCATTCTGTGAAAAACTCAGCTTGGGCAAATTCTTCAAGGGTGTGCTAGCAAATGAGTTAAAGAAAAAAAAGTGCCAGAACAGAGCAATTAGGATTCCGGGTTTAATTCATTTCAATGTCTAACATGCTTGTTTTCACCAACATATTTTGGTGAAGAGCACAAATAGGCAATTAAGTGCCAGTCTGCAGCTGAAATGCCATTAAACCAATCAGTGTTACGTGCCAAAGGTGCTGATGCCACTCGCTGAAGCTTTGATCAAATCACAGTCAACTGAGGTTTCACCTTAAAGGTTTCAACAGTAAACTCTCATTTGTTTTGTAACTACTTACTACTGATTTGAAACATTAAAACCAGTTGCCACCAGCTCTGCAGAGCCAACATTTCCTTCCTTTGTTGAGAAGATGCTTTCTGCTATTCCCCTTGCAACACTTTCTCTGGAAGGATGCCACTTTCAGTGCTAATTCAAGGAAAAACTGAAATAGCTAATTCTCTTCTGCCTTTCTTTTCATTGGATTTGTAGTATTTTCCTCAGCAGGCCAAAAAACAATAAAAACGCTGCAGAAATCTTTTACTTAACAGTAGTTAAGATGTTTGAATTGTCTTTTTAAAGAGAAGCCAAGAAGGCAGCTCCAAAGCCTTAGTGAAATTTTAATTCCATGCAAACCAGCTCTGTGGACTGATGAGTGTTTAGAGCTCCAGAAAACACTTCTTGTGCAAAATCAGGAGAAACAAAACCTCCTGCATCAATCAGGAGCCCAAATCCCCCAGCAGCAACAAGATCTCAGCACTCCAAGGTGAAGCAGAAAGATGTGATCACATCAATGTACATCCAAGGATTTCAGCCTGCACTGAGAGAGGGTTTTTAGCAGCTGATTTAGCACATACAGAAATCAGTGTCAGTCCCTCCTTAAAAGCAGGCAGAGCAGTCTGAAAGGAGGATGATGGCTATAACACCATAAAAAAAAAAACCCTCAGCTTCACCTGAGTTTTCCAGTTCATGTTTCATTCATCAGCCTGCCTGTACTGCAGCAAAGCTCAATTCTGCAGAGAGAGACCCTCAGGTGACTCCTTCCCATTCCTCTGCGAGCCTGACAAGCACCTGCAGGAGCTCCAAGGTCTCTGCAGACTGACAGAGCTCCAAACAAGGCCCAGGAAGAAGCTACACATGGATTTTTTTTAACATGAACAGCTACAACACCCCTCTCTACACAAACCTACCCATTTTTCTCCCAACCCTTCCCATTTCTACAATCTGGGCAGAGCCCACACTTTCTCCAGGGCTGCCTCTGAAGGTGCAGTGTCACACTTGGCACAAACCTCCCTGTGCTGCTCCTGGTTCCACCCTCCAGGCCTGCAGTGGTGTTGCCTCCCCTGAACTCTCTGGGTGAGTTATCGGCTCCCTGCCCCAAAGCTGCAGGGCTCTGATAGCACTGGGAGCTGCCTGGCAGGCTCTGGTGGAGGTTTTTCATACACAGCTCTGTTTTTCTCCTTCTGAAAGGAGAATCCATGCCATTCCCTTTCTCCCCACCTGCTGCTCTTTCCCAATCCTCTTCCAGTCTCTTTTTCACAATCCAGAGAACATCTCTGCTGCTCAACCCTGAGGGTGAACCAGAAGATCCAGACCCACAGCCAGGAGCACATTTGCCCACATTCCTCCAGACCAGCAGGGAACAAATGCCAGAATAAAATCAATAGATAGATATTCATATTGAATCGGGACACCAGGATGCACTAAAATTTTCAAAACAGTATCTTCTGCAGAAATTTTTTTAATTCAAGGGCTTCACAAAAGTCTGAAAGTCTCCTACAGGATAGGAAATGACAGACAGAACCACAGAGTATTCTGAGTTGGAAGGAACCCACAAGGATCATCAGACCCCAATATCCATACTCCAGGTAAGCCTCCCAACAGAGAGCTCATGAAAAACCCTTTTTTGGACTACATTTTTAAAGCCTTTCCAACCAAGTATTTCCAAATTCTCCTCACTTGCCTGTGAAAGCCAAAAACCACTGAGGGTTAGACAATTTAAAAGTCTTTGTTCCTGGGTAAAAGAACCAGGCAGGAGCCATTCCCAAAACAAGGAGCACCAACTCCTCAGGCAGGAGTTCAGACTCAGTTTTCATTGCAAATCACACAGAACCACGAAGATTTGGGTTTATTTACAAGAGCCAAAGGCCAGCACTTCCTCCATGCATGTTCATAAGCTTCCAGCCTTTGGAATCCTTGCTTATTTAATTTCCCAGGAAGCAGAAAGCCCCTCATTGCTCTAATTTGAAGGTGTGATCAGGGAGTGAGTTACACTTTCAAGTGTCATTTCCAGATAATGTATTTTTGAGACAAAATGGAAAGCAGATTAATTTACCCACTCTGAGTTATCAAGTCCTGCAGCCTTCCAGTTTATCTTGCCCCAAGTCTCTATGGTTTTATTTCAGCTCTCCAGTATTTAAGAGATTTAGACTCAGCCATTCCACCTAATAAAGTGAACTGAGGGACTGCTCAACCTGAAACAGTCGTTTTCTCCTAGAAAATGTCCATTGAGTAATTATTCCTAGAAGCAGTAGTATATTCTTCATTCAGTCTGCTCAAAATCTATAAAAATTGGGTGAGGGAGAGCCCAGTTTGCATTTACATTAAAGTGATGTTCATACCAAAGCCATTATAAAACAGCTCTCATGTAATTTAAATTCCAAGTCCCATCCAGAACCTGGAACTTATCTGCATTTCAATGCTGCATTTGCTCTGACATTATGCATCATCATCTGGGAAAAGCAAAATTCCTTGAAACAACCAACCTCTCACTCTGCAGCTTTAAATCAGGCAAGAACATCCACAGGTACAAACACAAGCTGAAGGGAGAAATTCTCATTAAATGTCCTCAGGTCCCTACACATTTTAAAGTCCCTGCTAATGGGAATAAAATGTGTGTTCCAATAACCACTGAGCTCTTGTGACAGTTGTTAATCAACCTGTAAATGTACACAGAGACAACTTCACCCCATGGCACACAAAGCTGTGGATTTCCTTTTATTCCTCATCCCAGCAAATCAGCAACATTATGCATAAAGACCCTGGAGATTTTCTGGCCAAAACCAGAGAAATCTGCAAAGGAATAGAACTGACTTATGAGCCCTTAGGTTCCAGAAAAATAATCAAGGGCTTAGGAGGTCAGACATTAAAAGTATGAAGATTGCCTGCAAAATTGTTTAATTTGGACAGTTAAACAATTAATTGTTTAGTTTGGACAGTTTCAATGTCTTCAAGGTTTTAAGACTTGTCTGCCACCTCTCTGTATTTTGGAGAGCTTTACCTACAGGTCTACAAGCAGTAAAGCAGAAATGAAAACACAGAGGATTTTAAAAGAATTTTTAGCTTTGTTTGCAGTAGCACTTTTAGAATATTTCAATGAGTGCATGTTTAGATACAGAAGCAAGTTCAATATAGACTCCATATATCTCAAGTCTGAGAAAGAATAATTTTCTAAAGGATTTGTGTATCCCTGGATTCTTGCATAACATTTGACAGAGAAACTTAGAAAGACATTTCCAAAAAACATGTCTACCTCCCACAGAATCTATAAAATACTTTGTAAAACCACAAAGGCTTTGATTTCCAGACACCAAACCAGCTGCTCAAAGCCCTCACAAAGGTTCTACAACCCATTTTTAAAAAAATCAGATAAATTTCTAATTTCCTGAGGTGCTGAAATTTTGCATTCTTTATGAATTACAAGTCTTAATATGAACTTCAGTTTTTGGATCCTAAAGCACCTACTTTGAAAAACCTCGAATTCTAATCTTAAGACATTAAAAAAAAAATTAAAACAAAAAATTTGAAACAAATATACCTCTTCTGGCATAATTGGTATCCATATCCTTAAAATGCACCATAACAAAGTCTGAAGACTTGAACAAGATACTCTCTAGGATGTCCTCCCGTTTTGGCCCCAAACTGGATTCTGCAGTTTTCCGATGAGCAGCATCAACCACTAAATCACACTGTGGGAGACAAAAACACAAGGCACTGCTTCACTGCACAGTCACCCCCTCAAAAAATTCATATCTACGCAAAAAATAGATATTTACAGTCTGCTTGTGTAAGTCTGGGCATGAAGAGTAAAAATAATTCACAGTAAATATTTAAATTTTCATCAAATGTCGGTTATTCGGTATTAGGAACTTTTAAAATAAGGAAGAGTCCAAATGTAAAAAATTACCTTAGGACTGTAGGTTTTAAAAACTCCTTCATATATACCACCATTTTTCACCTGTACTTCACATTTGGATCCCTGGAATGCAAAAAAAATGAAAATATAACTTTCTACCAACATGACAAATGACATTTCAGTGATTTTCTTCAGCATGTGTTCTTTACATAGATGCAAAGTGTAAAAATACAACTCAATTTTTAGTCCAATCTCCGCATTCAGCATCTGCCCATTTCTAAAGGCACTGCTGTGCTCTGCAGGTTCAAATAGCTGGGTGTGTATGGGCAGTTCTGAAGGGATTTAAGATACTCACAGGAGAATATTTGGTTCTCACGAGACTCCTGACCAGTTAAAACACACAAAGGAGGTTTTGTGCAAACCCCAAATCTGTGCCTGTGTGGCTACAAATAAGGATAAAAGCTTATCCTGGCCTCGAGCAGATGTGGGACAGTTTGCCTTACTTCATTCTGCCATGTCAGGGCTTCCCATAAAATGTGGGGAGAAAGGTTTCTAATCCCTGCACACAGATTCATTTATGTATCCAGAACCTCTCTAAAGACAGAAAATTCAAAATATGACCAGTGCGCCTAAGAAATCTGCTGTGCCTCTGCAAATTAGAGCTGAACCTTTCCAAGCCTAAAATTTCTGTGATCCTTTAAAGTTCAACCTTGGCAAAAAGCATTTAAAGTTTAATATTCACTTATTCATATTATTATAATTTATAAATTATTATACAATTTAATAAAATTGTATTTATATTACAATTAGTGGATTAGTTAAAAATTTCCCTCTCACTATAGGAACCATTCTTTCAAACATGAAGAAGACTTACAACAACTGATGTGAGTATGTGAACCATTCTCATGTTTGCATAGATGCCATCAAAAGAAATCTGAAAAATAAGAAGGACATCATGAATATTGAAGAAATTCCAAATGCCACAGCACCCAACCCAACCCAGGCTTTCATCAGAACAAAGAAGTTCTCAGAAACATTGGGTCAAAACCTTAGTCAGGCAAGATATGTTGAATGTATATTATTAAATATTAATATTAATTTTTTATATATAAATACAAATGTTTAGTGTTTGCACACGACCTTTTCCACCAGTTTTCCTCAAAGCTTCTTTAGTTTTCCTCAAGTGTCTTGATATCTTCAATAAACATTTATGTAAGCAAACTGTTGCCCTTTTAAACCTTCCTGCTTCTGCTCCATTCCCCAAAATTAAGCATCTTTGAAAACCAGGCCAACAACAAATTGGCAAATATTTGATTAGTGCAGTTCAAAGATCCACTCTTTCAATGGAGATCCACATATTCAGCTCTTATAAAATGATGCTCTACAAGTCAAGCCACATCTATACTCCAATAATCCACAGCCTTGAGAACAACTAAAGCTGCACATTGGGGTTTTGAGAACACTGGGTTAGCAATTTTATAGTAAAACTAAACAAAACAGGTATTTTTATTTCATTAAATGATGCCTTACTGACATCTCCTTAAGGGAGAAGCCAATGTTAGAATTTTCAGATAAGAACTAATTCATAAAGCACTCCTTAGGTTAAATGTTATTTATACTTATAGTTATTATACTTATATAGTTATATAGTTATTACAGTAATTGCAAGAAAATGCAGAATATATTTATGCTAGTGTAGCTGAAAGTTTAAATGAACCTTCACCCTACCAGGAGACTCCAATGAAATCGAGATGCTACTCTTTAGAAAATTGTATCTCAGACTAAAATACCCACCCACCATGGTATCCCAAGGAAAGAATAGAGAGAATATCCCAGTATCTGGCATCCTTATATTTTTAAGTTGTTTCCTCCTACCCTGCACTGGCACAATGAGGAGAAATCCCAAACTTACCGTAGGCTGAGGTGGTCCTTTGCCACTGCTGCGGCCTCTGCAATGAAACACACACATGGGACATGATTAAAAACTGCTGGAACTGCTGCCCTTCCTACCAAGCAAGAATCCCAAAACCCATCTTTGTTTAGAGCTGAGAATGGGATCAGGAAAACCAGAATTCCCAGAGAGCAGAGCCTGACAACTACAAGACCCACTGGGTTTATGTCCAACCTACAAAGCGCCATCAGCAGGCAGGGGGTTAGCTACAATCAATTAAAGGACAAAATGAAGAAAATACTAAGCTTATGTTATTAAAAAACCAGAGTAAGAATAAAAGAAGAATCACAACGCTGCAAGCAAAGCTCAGGAAGTCTGTCCATCCCCTCAAAAACACTCAGGACATGTCAGGATGCTCAGAACACCCTGCAAACTGAGAAGGGTCAATCTGTGCCCTCCACCTCAGGCACCTGAGTCCCAAAGCATCCTTGCAGTGAAAAAAGTACCCAACAGCTGCAATTCTTCAACTCCACTGCTGTGTCTTAATTCTAAGTTCCTTCCTTGTGCCAAGAAGTCCTAGTTTCAAATACTTCTCATAGTGATTTAGATTTGTGTTATGACTTCAGGAGTGCTCACTGTAATGTGAGGCAAAAATAAATCTCCTGTTCTATTAAAAAACCTTCAATTTTTTAAATAGACTCACCTTACTGACACACAACCATTTCAATAAAGACACCTGAAGAATCATGGCTGATGTTATCCAAACAACACTGAAATCTAAATCCAACTGAATGTCACAGAATCCTGGAATGGTTTGGGTTGGAAAGGACCTTAAAGATCCATCTTCATGCCATGGGCAGGAACACCTCCCACTAAACCAGGTTGCTCAGAGATCCTGAACACCTCCACTGGATACCAAACGCATTCAATTGTTTTTAAAAACACCAGGATGGGGCTGAATAGAACCTATCCCCCAAAATAACAGGCCCTTGTGAAAAAGAGCTCACGGGGTAGTCAAAAAAATCAAAGGAACTTCTCCCAGTGAACATAAACAACCCTTAAATAAATTCTGCCGAAATAAGCAAAGCCATCAGAGAGCCATGAAAGGCCTTAATGAGGAAAAAATGAAAAACCACTAAACTATCACCTGACTCATTTCAAACAAGCTTCTGCAACAGAACTGTGGTCTCAGAGCATCACACACACTGTGGGGCATTTGCTGATGGCAGAACTGCAGATTTGGGGTGCCCAGCAGGCATTTTCAGGATATTGCAAAGTACTAATCTCACAAAAAAAAAAGCTCTAATGCAAATAACCATTATTTAACTATCCATCAGCCTTAACTTTCTATAGAGCAGCTTCACAATTTCAGGATTGCTCTGGAGCAGCTCTCACCATTTACCAAATCTGACATTTGTTAAATGGCTTCTGAGAGAATCGAGCCCTTGTGAACCTAGAACAGCATTTTTGCATAATATTCAGATCCTCCCCTTTCTGAAAGTCATTTCACCAGATGGGGAACCCCCAAATAAGAGGTACAGTCCATTTGTGACTGTCCTTTTACTACAATCAAAAATGTGACCACCATGGCCAAAGTCAAACAATTCCACCAGTTCCATCTGCTGCTCTCAAAGATTTTAGAAGATCCTCCTTCCTCCACCAGCTACAGATCAAAAGCGAAAGAGTTTCGTGTCTTTGCAATAGAAACCACTCCCCTTTTTAGCAACAAAGTATTCTTAGACCTGAAATAAGTGGGTTGCTAGACTGGTCAGAGAGTTTGGAGAATTCCCTCTGTAAGCATCAAGCCCAAGCGTTCCAGATTTTCCATCTCTTACCGCATTTCCAAAATTACTGCTCCTACCCACACTGCTTCAAGAAACAAACTGAATGTGCAAATCCACATCAGCAAGAAGTCCCAACCTCAACATCAGCCAAGAGTTAATGCAGAAATTCTCTAACAGGTCTCTTTATAGACACGACCTCTTGTTTTCCAGCTACAACTCCTAAACACAAACCATTGGGAAAAAAAAAAAAACCACAATCACCAAGATGAAAAAAGAAATATATTTACCAATCCTGCCAATGCAACAATTTAGCCAAAACTGTATCTTCTGCTAAAACCAAAGCAATCAACTTGAGTTTCATATTTCAATAGGTGAAGACTCAAGTTCAAACTATCCTTCGACATATCTTTGATGGAACATATGACAAAACAAAAACTTTGAACCCTTACAAAAGCAGAAGGTAGATGGGTTTTGCCAGACGTTTAACATAATTTAGAACAGGAGAGTAACACTAAGAAATGGAGGTGGGGAGATCTAGAAGGCTCAGTAGCAATTTGGCACTGCTACCTAAAACCCCATTTTCATTACAGTAAATATGGCAAAATAAAAAGAAAGAATTCATTTTGCATTGCAGATATGTGGTTAAAGGTAAACTTGGGTGAAGGCAGGACAGCCTGGCAAATCCGACTTGGAAAAAAACCCTTTGCTTTGGGGTAGCAAAGTCACAAAGTCAGGACAAAGTAACGACCAAGCAATTAAACTTAGTAGCCAACTCCTTGAGTCCAGCAGTCACACCCTAAGAGGCAAAGTCTCCATCAGGGCCCAAAAGCTGCATTACAAATGGGTTTTTTTTTTCCCCAGCAGCAACTTGCACATTTTTTCCTATTTTTATGAGTATTTCCTCAGCATCCCTCACCTCCCTCCCTAATGTTTACATGCCAAGTAGAGTGTTTGTATCAGCAAAACAAGGTCACGCATTTGTATTTTCCCAGTTAATGCAAGGGAAACAAAGTCTTTCCTGGATGGGAAAGAAAGTCTCCAGTTTTCTCTCCAGCAGCATCTTCACTTTGAGACTAAGAAACAAATGCAACCACCCTGCAATTAATGTCTGGAGCAGAAATGTGGCTACAAAGACTCGAATTTAAAGAGTGAATGGATGTTTCTGGAGCACTGACTGACATGACTGCAGCTTGGAAAACGAATTTACAGGCTACTCTAAAGAACTTTAGTGCAGAGAGCTGGCAAAGCTTTCCTTCTAAAGGAGAAATCTGAAGTGTAAGGTTTTATTTCAGTGCAGTGTTTGGCTCTATAAAGTCAAATGAATCAAAGCTGTAAATGAAGATTATGCAAGAAGTCCTGCAGCTTTATTTTCTGCAGTTTTCCCCCCAAGACTGACATCAATAATGTCAATTCCTGTCTCCACACAGGATGACAGCTTCTGGAGCATCTGGATATGCAACAACCTGGCCCAAGCCTGGCCCAGGGCACACCTGGAACCTGTTGATGGCTTAGTCATTGAAGAACCTCCACAGACATTGCCATGAATCAGTTATTAAATTAAAAGTTCCTCAAAACCAGGGATATAACATCACCCTAAAGCGCATTCACAGCGATAAGGAGAGAGCCCTGCAGGTTAACCAGTCATTCTGCTCAGCAGTTTAGCACAGTTGCACTAAAACCCACACAAAGATGTCAGAAGCAACTAGAAAACCTCTGACTGGCACGTGTGATCAGACCTCCAGAACAGTCACTGCCATGAAATTCCAGAGCCTTGGCTCTCAACATTCCCCCTTCCTTCTAGCTGAACAGCATGGACACCTCTCATGCTCTTTCCTTTGGTTAAGGTCTTAAAAAAGGGATGCCAAGGAAGGAGGAAAATAAATGCCAAGCAAGAGGTTTGTGAAGTTTGCTTTTGAGATTTAACCACGGGGTGGTTTGAGTTTTAGCTTTTTGATGGGAAAAGCCATTTTTGAAGGGCAGTAAGGTGGTGTATTATTAGAGAAGCCCCAAGTCCAGCTAGGCAAGCAAGTTACCAAAGTGAAAAATCCCTTTTGCCACAATTGTAACAAAACACGAAACATCCAAACCCTGACTCTGAGGTGATTTGCCTTCAGATAAAATAACAATTGGGAAAAAATTAACAACAAAAAAGGATGAAGAGCTTGGAGGAAGGCTGGAATAGATGCACCTTCCAGCCAGAGGACAGCTAACCCTCCTGTGCTTGCATAACAGCAAAACTCAACTCAAACACAGAAAGGAGGTGTTAGATAATGTTCTGATAGCACAGGGAGCAGGTTTGTGAACCAAGACTACATTTTCCCTAATTACAGCTCGTCGTGCTATTGGCATCTTCCCTGCAGCCCAAGCCCATCTGCCACAGTGCACATTAAACAAACACAGCATTTCACTTGGGGCCTCTTTATAAAAAAGGTATTAATCCTCATTTTCATCTCAAACGCCTTCAAGGATACCTTCATTTCTGATTTTTCCCTTTGTCTACAAGCAACTAATAGTATAATGCAAAACACTGGGATGTCTTGGTTGTTCACACAGGATTTTACCTTTTCCAATCTGAAATACAGATGTGCAGCATTATGAACCCATGGAGTTCAAGGCAGTGAGCAGGGCTGACCCTTCCCTCGTGACCAGAGGCAAAAGGACAAGTGCTCAGCCCAATTCTTCCCATAATAAACTCACAGTAGAAAATGAGGCCCAGGACAGTTAATTATCAATGAGCTTTCTGCCCAAACTAAGTTCTCAAGAACAACTTAGTCATGAAAAGTAACTTCTTTTTTTTTTTTTTTTTTTTTTTTTTCACAAGAATGTTAGCGCTGCTGGGAAATGAGCTGCTGGGCAGAAAGCTTGGCATTAACTGGAGGTGTTTAACTTTTTATTAAAGAATATAATGCATCAAATTGATATCAAGATGCAGGCCACCTAAATTTTGATTTTTTCTGAGCAGAAAAGCCACCCAGCTTTTCATGTACACGGCCAGGTCTGCAGCATGAGGCATCTTTGAATCTGTACTCCCCAAAAGACCAGACTTGTCTTTAGGACAGCAACTGGGGAAGTTCTCTGAAGGTGCTCCATGGGGCTCCAGCAGCCCTGGGACTGTGATTTTACAGCCCCTCCATTCACAAATAACTTGAAAAATTAAGAAAGAAAGAGTGTGAACACCTCTGAAGGAACATGCCAGTTGCTCAGCAGCCCCACTAGAACTCCCTAAGGAGTTCTGAAGTGGAATTTATCCAACAGAACCAGAAAGGCAACACTGGTAGGAGAAACCCAGTGGCTTTAATCTTAAACTTGGGAGAGAAATTGAAGCTCACATGCCCAAATCTATGGGGGCAAGTGGTCACCATCAGGCTGAATTTAAAAAAAAAATCAGCTGGAGGTTTTGTTGCCCTTCAAGTTAACCTCTACAGTGCCACTGTGTGTTGGCAGGGACAGAGCCCAGCAAACATCACGTCCCACCTAATGCCACATGTAAAAACTATTAAATCGGTGCTCTGAGCTGCTAAGGTATTGTTGTTGTTGTTATTTATTTTGTCCTTTTCAACCCTTCCAAAGCTCTTCCGCTTCCAGTTCCACAGGCTGGGAACAAAGTAAAACCCTATTTTCCAGTGATGTCCAACAATGGGGCCACTGTAAATTCTGTTTTATTGCCAGTGCCCAAAACCGAGGGGGAATAAACGTCTAGTTGAAGAGGAAGATGAATAAAACTAGAAATGAAACTGCTCTGAGCGACTGTGACCTTCAGAACTGTTCATGTCCCGCTCTAATCGTTTGTTATGACCCCCCCAGCCCCGGAAAAATTCACAGCACTACGGAGTTTATTATTTGAGGGAAAGAAAAGGTAAAAAATCCGCGTGGATTTGCGCAGCTAAGGATCTGGGAGCAGGAGAGGGATCAATCTTCCAGAGGCAGCGAGCGTGGGGCTGCAAGGGGGGAGGCGAGGAGGGAGAGCTCAGCCTCTGCAAGATTCCTGCCCCAAAAATCCGGGAGAAAAGCGAGGCCGCGCTCCGAGCCACCAGCCAGCGGCGCGGCGCGGCCCGCCTTCCCGCGAGAATTTTATTGCGATTCCCATTATATAAAAAAATTCCAAAAAAAAAAAAACCCTCAAAAATTTTGAAAATAATAACGATGCCTAGGTATTGAAATAAATGTTAAAAAATCCCCCCCCGCCCCGGGTGAGCCGAGGGCGCTGCGCCGCCATCGCCGGGCCGGATCGCCGCCCCCTTCCCCGCCCGGGCCGCCCCCCGGCCCCGCCGCCATCGCCCGCGGCCCTTCCTTCCCGCGCCGGCCCGACACGTGCGGCCCGCGCCCCCCGCTCCCCCCGCTCCCTCCTCAGCAGGCGGGTCACGTCGGCCCGGGGGAAGCGGCGCCCCCCGCCCCGGGCCCCGCGGGGGGCCGACATGGAGCCTCCGCGCCGTGCCCTCCCCGCGCCTGAAGGGCACCGGCCGCGGCCCGGCCTCGCCCCGGCACTGCGGAACCCCCCTCGGCGGGGCCGCGAGCGCCGCGCCCGCCGCCATCGCGGCCCCCGCCCCGGCCCCGCCATGCTGCGGGCCCCGCGCCCCCCCTCCGCGGCCGCCGCCGCCCATGGAGGCCGGTGCGGGGCGAGGGCGGGGGGGAGGGGGGCGGCGGGGGCGGGCGAGCGGCGCCCGCGCCGGGCCCGGGGACGGAGCCGCGGCCGGTCCCGCGGCACTGCGCACCCACCTGCCCATGTTCTGCCTCCCCGCGGCTGACGGGAGGCCGGGGCCGCCGCCGCCGGGGGGCTTGCGGTTGTTGCCGGCGGGCTGCGCCGCCGCCGCCGCTTGCTTGAGGGACATGGCGAGGAGGGAGGGAGAGCGCCGGGGGTCGCGCCGGGCTGGGTGCGCTCGGCCGGTCCGCGCTGCGCTGCGCTGGCGGGGCCGGGGCGCCGCTGGCTCGGCCGGTTGCTCCCAAACAGTGCGAGCGGGGCGGAGGGAGCGGAGCGCGGCGCGGAGGGATCCGCGGGGGGAGCGGGCGGCGGCCGGGCCGCGCCGCGGGGCGAGGGCAGCGCCGGGGCCGGGGGGCGCGGCGGCCACACCCGCGGGCTCGGGGCACCCCCGCGGGGCCGGCGGGGCGCGGCGGGGCGGCGGCGGCGGGCGCGGGGCGGGCGGCGGCGCGGACTCTTTACGGGAAGTCGGAGGGCGCGGCGGCGGTGCTGCGGCGGGTGAAGGGGCGGGGAGGGAGGGGGGACACGTGAGGCGGCGGCGGCGCGGGACGGCGGCAGCGCCCGCCCGGCCCGGCCCGCTCTGCCCGTGAGGCCCCGGCGGGGTCGGCGGGATCCCCTCGGCCCGCACAGCCCCCTCCGCGCCCGCCGGTGGCACCGGGCGAGCCGTTCCCGCGCGGCCCCGGCGGGCAGAGCTCCCCGCGCTGCGGGCCCGCAGGCCGCGGCCTGGTGTGGTGCGGCCCGGCCGCGCTCGCCCCTCCCCGGGCCCCAGCGAGCGGCGGTGGGAGGGCGGCGGGCTCGGCCCGCAGCGCATCGTTCAAAAGAAACCAGGCGGCGAGAGACAACGAAATGGAGGAAAAATGGCCGAGCCCCGGTCGGCTGTGAAAGGCCGGTGGAGGACGCCAGGCCCTGCGGAGCTGCCCTGATCCGCGGAGATGCCGAGCACATCCCTGCTGCTGGGGGAAAGCAAGATGGGGCTGGAGGATGGCTGCTGTCCCTGCAGTGCCCCTCCATCTTACGGATTTCGGAGCAGTCAGGGCTTCCCCTAATAGTAAAGAAATTAAAATTTGCGTTGCGCTGACGGGTGAAATATTTAAGCTCAAAGATGCCAGTTCTCCCCTCACTCCGTGTTGACTGTCCACCATCACCAGGCTCCCTGCAGAAATCCAGGGTGCAGTGGCTGTGTGTGGAACCTGCTTGCTGCAGAGTGGGAATTTCACCAACTCGGACCCATGTGCAAAAATAAAGCCTGGTCTGTCCTATTAAGAGAAAAGTAATTATGCACGTACAGGATTAGTAAGAGCAGATGCAACTTGAAAACCAAGAGCTAAATTGATTTATAGCCATGGTTACTCAAAATGCTGAGAGTTTAATCTATTCATAGAAATGCTCTAGAAATCCCACAGGATTCCAATGGAATAAAAAGGAGCAGTGCTCTTAGGCAAGCATTATTTATACACCTTGCTCCTAAAGCAACAGCTTTCCCATGCAGTTGGGAGAGTTGTGGGTGGCAGCACACAATGGTAAAAAGAAATATTGAAGAGCTTTCTTAAATTAGCATTTTCCTTACACTTTTACCCTTTAAACTGATTGTTTTGTTTTACCTCACAGGCTCAGGTAACCCTGTGGTTAACACGTTATTACTCCATGGCAGATCCTACCCAAAATGGGCTCAGCATGAAGAATTTTTTCATTGAAAAAACACTAAACAGAGCCGATGATTTCAGAAAATTACATTTTTTAATCCTTTCAGTGAACTCACAAGACACTTTGCTATTTCACAGCCACGGAACCGAGTGAGGATTTCTGGAGCCCAAGAGTTTCTTTAGGAGACATCAGCACCTGCAGAGCCAAAGGCAGTTCATGCTGGCACAGATTTTGGGACCATTTACTGTAAGAGTAGGAATCTGGTTCACTGCATGTAATGGGATAAATAACTTTCCCTAAGAGCAGCTAAGAAAAATCTTTCATATATGTGTGTGTAAAATCCACTAGCATGAAAAAGCACTTAACCAGTATAAGACAATATATGACTATACAGTAATAGTAATAATAACAATAATAGTTGTAGTAGTAATATATGGTAGTATATAAAAATATAAGAAATATATAGAGCTGTTAGAGAGTGCCCAAAAGAGGCTGTGAAGATGTTGAAGGGTCTATGCAGGGCCAGAAGTTGGACTGGATGATCCTTATGGGTCCCTTCCAAATCAGGATATTCCATGATTCTATGACCCAACCTCCTTAGGGTGCTGTTTATAAGTTGCAGCTCTTGCTTAGTCCTGAACCTTGAGCAACTGCAAAAAGGAAGTTATTCATGAAAAGCACAAGGAAGTCTGATAAGAGACTGAGTGTAACACATGCAGGTCGCTTAACCTGGGGTGTTTAGAGGTCATCAATTAGTGACTATTTATGGGGGCTGAAGGTTAAGAACCATTAAAGCACCTGCAGCAGTTTGAAGGGGCTGTGGGGGAGCTGCTGGCAAAGATGAAGCCCTTGATAGTCAAGAATATCAAAAAATACAGAAACGAGTTCCACAGGCAGAGGTAGTTTGTGAGACATGACACAAACATACTAATGTACATTTTAGGGTGACACTACGTGCTCAGAAAGCAGGGTATGAATAGATTGGTGTTCACATCCTCAGTAATGACTCAAGTGCAGTTGCAGTTTGACTTGTTTTCTCCTTCAATGTATGCTTTGTTTTGTTAAGCTCTGTTTGGCTTTCATTGTGCCCTCCCTTTGCTCTTTGTCGAGCATCTTCATTAAAAAAACCCAGATTAAAAGTAAATGTAGAAGTGATCATTTCAACCAGCTCTGTAAGGAATGACCAGCTGAGAGCCTGCAGGGTGGTTCTCCAGGGACCACCTGCAGTAAACTCCCCAAATTCCCAGTCTAATGGGGTTCTACTGCTGCTGTGGCACATCATTCCTTTATCTCCTCCATGCATATCCTCTTCTTTGATATCCCACCATTCCGAATATTCTGTATTTAGTATTTTATGGCTTGGCTTTCTCCATTTTTCACCTTTTTTTCCTCTCCCCTACCATTATAGCTGATATTTTGGTTGTCAATGACATTGTGACAAAGAACAGCCAACAGTGGATGTGGTGGTGTAGCTGGAGAAAAATTCAGGATTCAGTCATCTGCTCCGTGATGGAGAAAGAAAAGCAACAATTCCTAATGGAGAATGGGTTCTCTTTTGCCTCTTCTGTCCACGACCCAGGTTAGAGCTGCTCCTTTCCAGGACTACTATTTCCATCCAGATGTGTGACTACATGTGCAGGCTGTATTTGCATGTGGAGATGAGTGAGGCTGATAATAGCAGCACTTAGCAGGAAGTGCTGTGTGATGTAACATTTCCTTGATCTAACCTGCTGTTCATCTTGTGCTCCCTTCCCTCAGCTACCCAGGGTGATCCTCAACAGCATCCAGCAAGACGAAACATGCCTGGATACTCAGGGACAACAGCACAGGCACAGGGATTTTCTTTAAGCAAAATCAGCTGCTGGAGGAGCTCAGAGAACTGAGCTTTACCACACACGTGTTTTCTTTTCCCTGAAGACTTCAATTCTTCAGTCCCATTATCCCTACCCCTCCTCTTGGAGGCTGAAGCTTTGTGAACAGTGCTGTGAGCACGGGGATCTCCAAACGATTGGAAGGATATTAGGAGAACAAATCAGGTGCTCTGACACACAGGCAGCACTTCCCAGAGATGTGATGTGGCTCGTCAGCAAAGCTGCCCTGGGTTCTGACTGATGACACACCCCTGGCCAGAGCAGAACTGGTACCACAGCAAAACCAAACCCCAAATTCCAAACCAACCACGTGGGACAGCTGCTGCCACCTCTGCCTTTCCCCTCACCCTAATCTCTGTGTTGGGTGTTGCCATTGCTGACAGCTCCCCGAATTCACAGCTCAGCTCTCATCAGATACAGTTCTTGATCTGCACTAGCAGTTTTATTGCAATTTCTCCCCAATTCTCAGCCCTGCAGCTCCATGCAGCCAGGGCATGGATGATGGATGTCTCTGCTGGGCTGTACATCCAGCTGCTTCTCCTGCATCCAACAGGAGATGAAGGGAAATGCTGTTATCCACAGAGCTCAGGAGGGAGGCACAGAGATGCCAGAGCTTGTGCACCCATAATCAACACTTGAATGACCCTTGCTCTCAATCACAGGCCTTGGACACAACAAGGGCATTTCCTTCCTCACCCAGCAAAGCTCCAGGATCCATCTGACAAAGCTGTGGCTCTGCAGTGGCTGTTGGGACAGAGCTGCAAACTGGGAGACACCAACCCTGCCCAGCAAAGAGCCAGGAAATCGCCAACCAAGCGCTTTACCCTTCAGATTTCACATTTTTAGAAAAGGGAGGGGGGAACCCAGCCTGCCTCCTGCTAAGCAGCAGCAGCAGCAGCACACAAAGCAATCGTTATGCCAAGATTTAGCTCTTAAATCCCTCAAGATCTTGCTGCTCACAGAGCATAAACAACCTTTGCCTCCCATCCTGGCCGAGCAGTACCTCCAGGTTTCCCAGCACAGCCCCACAGACCCTCCCATACCCATCCTCTCCCCGGCCCTTTGCTGAGGCTGCCGTGCCAACAAGAAAGCCAGTTGCCATGGCATTTTTTCCCCCTACAGACAGATGTCCATTAAAAACCAAGTCAGCCTCAGGTTTGCTTCACAGAGCAGCTTTCAGTTATTATTACCAGCCTGCAAGGAATTTCCACTGTAGCCCTTCACCTCAGATGTTTCAATGCACTTCAGTATTAATCCCTGGGGATTAGGAGGAAACTACTACGGAGCAGGCACAGGTATGTTCAAAGGACAAATTTAGGATTATGATTGTGGTTTATGTTTTTGGCAGATGACAACCACATGACTGTGTTTGGAAAGGGTTGATTTTGTTACCTCTGGTGCTCTTTCCCCTGTTCACTGTGCTAAAATCATCAAGCAAATTGGAAGTGAGATGTGAAACTTTTCCCCTCCTCCAGCATGTCACACCTGGGGCTCAGATCTGGGATTTTGGCATCAAGAG
The DNA here is from genome assembly GCA_024500445.1 of Entomyzon cyanotis. NCBI lineage: Eukaryota > Metazoa > Chordata > Aves > Passeriformes > Meliphagidae > Entomyzon > Entomyzon cyanotis. Next base: position 3,534,860 of record JAKEPQ010000852.1, read on the forward strand.
GAACCTGCCTGTCCTGGACAGGGGCATCATCTGAGGCTCCATCCATGGAGAAAGGGAAGCCCAAGCAGCTTCTGTGAGCAGGGCTAAGCATTTCCAGCAACCACGTGGCTCAAGGAGTGATGTCTTCATCCTTGGTCACAAGGCCATGTTTTTATTTAGGATTGGAAAAAGGGATGAATGGATTCCATATTCCCCCTCAGCCCATCCTGGGGTCCAAAGGCCTGTTGGAAGTGTCCCTTGGGAAGAGCAGAGGAGCTTCCTACTGCAGTGCTGGCAGCACATCCCCAGCATCACTGCAGGGATGAGTTTGGAGGGAACAGTCAGGTATTTTTATTTGGACTCCAACGGTGCTAAATGTATGAGAATTAGACACTGAAATTTAACTGTACAGTGGAATTAGTTTTCCTGACTTAGCACTGCAGTGCTAGAAATCCTTGGTGCTGTCCAGGGAGGGATCTCCCCTCTCCCATCTGGCCTGGCAGGGCTTCCACAGCGTTCCCTGGGAGATATGGACCTGCTGAGATTTTGGAGCCACCATTGCAGCTCAGATCCCTGCATCCAGGGTGACTCCCAGGAAGCTTTCCACTGGAGCCTGGACCTTTGAGGGAGCCAAGTGCCACAATGCCAGCTGCAGGAATGACAGCTCCTTGTGGCTCTGGGGAGCAGCCAGGTCTGAGCACACCCTGGCTGTGGGGTCCTGAGGGAACACTCCCTTCCAGGCTCTCAGTCACTTCCTAAGGCGAGACATTTGGATTTCTGCTCTCGGTTACAGCGAGCACAGCTGCAAATATGATCAAAAATATCTAATCCTCTTAACTGCTTCTGCAGTTTGACTCGATCGCTGCAGAGGAAAATGCTGTGATTGCAGAGTGCTGCCTGCATTCCCACATAAGCCCTGGCTTTTACACCATTGATCATCCCTCCACATCGATTTTTTGGGGAGGAGGACGTGTTTGGCTCCTTGTGATGAAGCTGAGGGTTTTTTTCAGGAAGGGGTGGAGGCCAGGAGCTCCCAGATCCCAGGGCAGCACCTGGCTCTTGATGCTCCTTCACTGAACAAGCAGGATCAAGCTGGGATTTCTTCTTCACCAGAAGCTGGAGCATATTTGAAAGCTGCCAAGGAGAATTGCTTGGGAAAAATCCTTTTGCTCCTTGTGCAACTCCTGCACTTGCAGAGGGAAACTCTTGGCACAGCTGTGCTTGGACAAGACTGTCCAGCTTGGCCTCTGTCAGCACAGAGCCTCCAGCTGCAGCAGCATCCCTGTGTCCTGTGGATAACTCCAGCTCACCCATTCTCTTGGCCACATCTCCCACTCAGCTCCTCCAGCCCTCACAGAAGTTTTTCTAACTGGGTCTCCACACACACCATGGATTCAAGCCAGCAGCAGTTTCTCCAGCCTATGTTAATTCTTCTTGGGCAAAGATTCCCAGCAGTGCAGAGGAATTGTTCTGGGAGATCTAGTTCTGGTTTAGATGCTAAACGGATTTATTATGGGTTTGGTTTAGTTTTAGACCATGAAGCTGCTTTGGAACCTCACTCAAATCTGTAAGTGGGGGTCTCCCAGCACCCCAAAAAGGAGCCCACCCAGATGGGTTTCCTTCACCTGCTTAAACCCCTCTGCTGTACACAGCAAGAGGCTCTTCTTTCCCAAAGAGTGTCCCACATCAGTGGAGACTGATAAATATCCCAAATAACACATAAATGAGGGAAGAGGAGACTGTGAGGCAGAGGCTTGTAAATTAGTGTCAAAAACATAATCTTGGCAGCCAGGAGACCAAAGTGTGACCCACACTGACAATGTCCTCCAGGGCCATTGCCACCACGTAGGGACACAGAAAATAGCCAAGGAAACCAGCTCATTGCAGTCTGTCTCCAGGAAAAATCAGCACAGCCCCAGGATCTCAGGCTGAGAATAAAGCATGTGCTTAACACAGCTCATCCTCACCCACTGCCCTCAGGCCCACAAACCAGAGAACCTCTCCAACCACCAAACCAGCACATAACTGAAACTACAAAGACCAAAATCTCAGTTTCCTGGGGAGCTCAGACGCCTCTGCTCAGAGCTCAGCTCCCACCAGCAGCAGCAGAACTTTGCACAGCTTCCCAGCCTCAGCACAGCTCAGAAAACACTCCCCAAAGAGCCCCCACCTACCCCAGCTCCAGCAAGGCAGCAATCCCCCAGGTGCAGCAGTTTTAGAGGAGCTGTTGGCCCTGAAGAAGGTTCAACAGGGCCCAACTTCCTGGTGGGGAAGTAAACAACATTCTCCCGGAGGTGTTTGATGTTTTCAAGCAGCTTGGGATGGAAGGAGTTTGACTCTCCAGCTCCCTGGGAGAAGGTGGAAGGAAACCATGTGAGTGTCTTGAGGTTTGTTGTCTAACTCAATTAACCAATTACTTCCAGGTCAAGAAGGGGCAAAGCTATAACTGCTCTTGCTGCTATAAATAATGTTTGCTCAGGGGTGGTGCTGGAGCAGGAAGCTGTAGGTGTGGGGCTTGAGCTTGGAATGAAAGCAAATATCTCCAATTGCTTCCTGCTCCCAGCAAACCTGTTCCTATTTTGCTGTTGCTCCTCAGAGGCTGAGGTGAACCTGAGCACAGAGCTGGCTCCTGCCTTGGGAAATGTGTGCAGGAATTCAGGCTGGGGAATAAATACACAAATGTCCCTCCTGTGCTGCAAAGCTCACTACAAACACTGCTGGCTGTCCTGGTGTGGGACCTGCTGTGGAGCAGCTGGATGAGTTTGCCTTTAAAACACAATTATTAGACAAAAATGTCCATTTATGTAAAAAAAATAAGGGGGAGGAGATTTTGGGGAAATGGATATGAATTTCTCAGAGCTCAAGCGAGAACAGACAAGTCACTTGCAGATCAAGGCAGGAATTTTCCAGTAGGCCTTAGGGAATTTGGCTTCAGGGAAAAGGTAAAGGGAGCAGAGAGCAGGTGCTGGGACAGCAGGGTGACCCCCTGGAAGGCATGGCCATGGGGTCTCCAGCTGCTCAGACAGATGGACACCTCTGGATGTTTGCCTGGAGGGGACTCTGTGTCCACCCTGCTCTGGGCACAAGCCAGGGATGTCACCTCACCCAGGACTTTGGCTCCTCGGCAGAAAGGTGACACAGAGGGGATTAATTGGCTTTAAGGGACAGGTTCTTCCCAGGGGACAAAATATTAACAAGTCCCTGGAACCAGAAACAGCAATGTCAGATGTATCACCCCAAACTGCCATTCCAGCTTTGCCACTGTTCAGGGGGAACATCCCTGGCTTGGAGCAGTGACAGCCCAGCCTGGGGCGCAGCTCACCCCCAGCTGCCCTAAACTTCCCTCCAAGCAGGGCAGCAGAGCCCTCTGTCCCTGCCTTCCCCCTCAGCCCCTGAGCTGCCTCTCCCTGTGCTCACTGGGGAGCAGCTGCTGGAGTGAATCATCGCAGCATCCTCCAGACTCTGCCAAGCTCCGTGCACTGCTGGCTGCCACCCCAACCCAGCTGGGCTTCTCCCTGGCCGCTGAAATCCCACAGCCTTCCCTGCAGCCCTGCTGAGCTCCTCTCTCAGGCACGGGGGCGTTGTCCCCACGGCGGTGACAGCAGAGGCTCCTGGTCACTGCCCTGCCCAGGCTCACAGAATCACTTTGATGTCCTGCTCTCCCTCCCTGCCAGGAGGTGAATCAGGAAATCCTTTTCCAGAGGGAAGAGCAGGATCCAGTGAGGTTCACAGCAGTGCTTTGGGGAGAGCAGGTCCATCATTTCTTGCTCCAGCAGGAACATCTCTCTGTTACTCCACAGAGCCCACGTGGCAAGTGCCAAGGCAGGTTGTTTCCTACAGCTCTCTGGGATACCACCCAGCAGAGCCAGCAAACCCCCGAGCTGTTCAGCTGGGGAAAGGTGTGTTCCTTTCAGGATTTAAAAATAAAAACGCCTATTTAAAGGCTTGTAACCACAGCAGGAGCTTGGCCAATCTCAGCTGTGCAGTGCTGGCGAGTTTCACTGCTGGAGCCTCCTGCTGTGGTGACAGTGAGTCACAGCCAGGGCTGACCTGCTGCTCCACTTGCTGATGTCAAAACCTGACCACAGGCTGAGGTCTCAGTGCCAGTGCCAATTCCAGGCACTGGGGTGTCCGGATGAGGGGTAAGGAAGAGTCACAGCGCAGCCTGAGCTGGGATTTCTCCCTTCACCACAAGCCCCACTTCCTTGTGGGAAGTGTCCCAAGGGAGGGAGCCTGGGGGAGCTCGATGATCTACAGCAGTGAATGAACACCCAGACAGACCCTGCAGGTTCTCTGCTCACCTGAGATGATTTTAGAAGCTGGAAGGAACTCAAGGATGTGATTCAGACAAAATACTCAGCAATTCTTGCTTTTTCTGCATGAGCTGCCCAGAGATAACTGCTCAGCCTTATCTGCTCAGCTAAGCCAAACTTCCCCAGCCCAAATATGACCAAGAGCTCATTTGGGCAGCTTTGCCTTCCAGTTAAAAACAATCAGACTTCCAAAATACCAAATTGCCTCCTCCCTCCCCTGCAGTGGAACACACACACAGAAAGAACTGCACGCTGGTTTAATTTTCCATCACATTTTTTGAAAATGAATTCCAAGATAGAGTACAGCATCTTTAGTGTTCTACACAAAGCAAGCCTTCAGCAAAAGGTCAGAGGATCTTAATGGTGTAAAAATATATCTTAAATAAAATAGTTTCTCTAGGAGAGCAAGCCGTGCTGTACATCTCTAGCTCCTTAGAGTCATTTACAGAAGGCAGAGGCCTGGTAGTACAATCCACACACTGGAAAAGTGAGTGTACATTCCTGCTACAAAGTTAGAAAAGGTCCAAGTTCCAGGTGGTGGGGACAGATCTCCAAAGCCAAGCAGGGGATGCCAGGAGTGCACTAACAGTGCCCTGTAATTCCAGTGAGGAAGTTCAACACTTCCAGTCCGTAGAGCCAGGAAGCGGATGAGAACCACCCGCCTTCCCGGGGTCATTCCAGGGACTGGAACTCGTCCCTTTCAGTTGGCCAAAAAAAGAACAACTTCTAGCAATAAAGGACTGGCTGTTTGGTGCCTGTGTTCCAGGCTGGACCTGCTCAGCCAGAGCTGTTTCAGTGTTCCAAACTAAGGTCATGATTGTTCCAACAAGGACAAGGATCATCCTGCGGTCTGGAAAGACAACTGGGGACTCCCCTGCCGTTTTTAACAAAAGATCAGCCTTTAAATGCTCTGATTCTGAGCACAACAGCAACCAGGACAGTCGCTTCTCCAGGGAAAACTTCCCACCCCAGAGCATCAAGTCTTAGATTCTAAATGAAAACCAACAAAAAACCCAAACCAAACTAGATTTGTGCACAAAATTCCCTTACAGGACCTGTGTCCCTTTGGGGCAAGTCACACGGAAGCTTTGCCAGCTGAGGTTGTGGATAGTGCCACGTTTTGGTGAGCACAGGAACTGGAGACAAGAGCTGCAGCTCCTGCTGAGGATCCAGCAGAGGGGCAGCACCTCCAGGAATGTGGGAAGAGTTTGGAAAATGCTGTACTTGTCCCTCCCTCTCCTCACCTGGCTCTGAGAACAGCTCTGGAGCTTCCACCAACATTCCCAGTGCAGCTCAGTCAGGGGATACACACACCCTGCTCCAGGAGCACTGGAATGCTGGGAATGTGTACCCCAGCTCACAGATGATTCCATTGATTTTGTAGAAATACCTATAAAATAGCCACATTAAACTGCATCCAGAACACAAAACTTCCACCCTTTCTGCCCCACAGGCAGCACAGCAAGCACTGGCCTCTCAAAGGCCACCTTTCAAATGAAGAGAGATCAGAGCAAAGTCCCTTTAAATTCCCAGACCATGGGCCTTTAGGACTTGCCTGCTTTCTTACACCACTAAGATGGTTTATTTTCCACACCTCACTCCTTTTTCTTTCCAAACTACAGTTCTACTCCTGCACAGGCAGTTCTGCAGTGTCAGGACTGCACATACAAAAAGGAGATGTATATAACCTAATTTACGCTGTTTATTAAATAACTTCTTAATTGAGAATACTTTGAATCCAGCAGAAGAACTGGAGAAGCCTTACACACTGGGCTGAGCTACTCTACAGCATCCCCCAGGGAATGGGATGTTGGCCATGGACACCCCCCACACCCCAAAACACTCTCCAAGGAAGTCAAATGCATGACAGGAGGGGCTCTGAAAAGGAGGGAAGGCAAAATGGTCACCAAGATCTGCCTAAAAACAGCTAAATAGTGCAGTGAAATGCTTTTAAATACCACAGACACCTCCACTGACTGGCAGCCAGTTTTATGAGCAGCTCTGGAGACAATTTCTAGCTGAGCTTTAGTGAGCTGGGTGTCGCCAGCCCGAGTCCCGAGGTGAGCCTGGCCTGCTGCTAGCACGGCCAGTTCCAGGGTGAGAGCAGAGAATTCCCATTCTCATTTCCCTCTCTTGCCACGGCCTCTCCTGGAGGAAGGTTTGCCTGTGCCTGCTGTGGAGGAGCTGGCAGAAGATGCCACTGCAATGTTGATCTGTCCTTCCTGAATCTCCTGGCGAGTCTCAGCTGGCAGGTGGTTGATTTTCTGTTGTGTCTCCAGGTAGAACATGACATCCCTCAGCTGCTCCTGGATCTCAGAGATCTGCAGGTCCTTCTGCTCACAGGTTTCCTTCAACACCCTCTCCTCCTCCTTCAGTTTGTTCTGCAGCAAGGCCTGGTTTGCTCGCAAGCACTTGTTCAGTTCCTGCTCCTCCTTCAGCTCGTTGGAGAGTTTTGCCACTTTGTTGTTCAGCTGAGAACACCTTGCAGAGAGAAGCACAGGTCAGCACAGCAGCACTGCCCACCCAGCCCACCAACACCACCTGGAATTTGGTTTTCCTGCAAAGATGAGCGAGGGGAGGCAACTGAAGAAGACTCTGAAATCCACCCCCAGGTCAGGCAATACCATCTCATGCCAAATGCCACCAGGCAGGATGTGCCTGGGAGATGGAGCCAACCTTGGACATGCACCTGCAGCTTTTGGAACAGGGGACACAGCCCCACCCAGGGAATGCATGGATCTGCAATTCCCAGCCTTGACATCTATCCTCCAGGCACTTCCCAAGATCTGTATTTTCCTCAGTGCTGGGTGATGCCTCTGCTGAGCTGCCTTTCATCCCTTTGGATGCAGCACCAATGGCAGAACAGACTGGCATCTCCCTCAGAGCAGGGAGAGGAAGGATCCCTGAATGCTAAACATGCAGAGCGTGTAAAGGGAGCTGAGGGCCCCAAAGCTGTGCTCGCTCAGACACTTCCCATTTGTGAACACCTACAGAAATCAGAGCTTTTTTTACAGCAAGCCATGTTCTCAGTATTCCAGCTTAAACAGCTCAAAATTGCCCAGGAATAGCAGGGTTTTTTTTTCATTTTGGATGTCAGTGCACGGCGTTTTAATGGCTGCATGGAACTAAACCTGGCAGCGATACCCACTTCCTCTCCACTGACTGCTTTTCTTTGAGCAAGTCATTGAGCCGCTGTTCCAGACTGTCACACTTCTCAATGGTCTCTTTAAATTTGGTCTTCATGTTGTTAATCTGTAAAAACAAACACAGGGGGCATTTCCAACAGCTCAAAGTCTGCTGCACTTTCGTCAGGACACTCCGTTTTCCGGAGCTCTTTCCAGACTTTGACCAATTCCTACCCCCCAGGTAAGGAAAGCTTGGAATCAAGGCTTTGTCATGGTGAGGACCCCCAGTGTCACCCTAGGATCCCAGACAAGGAGCCACGTTGCCGTGGAAGCTGCTTCCACAGAACAGCAACTCCGGCTGCAGATCCGTGCCAGGCACAGCCAAAAGCTGCAGCAGCTCCTTAACTTCTTCCTGCCTGCATCCAGCATTGCTTTGGCCACCCTCTGGTGGTTCTGGATCCATCAGCAAACTCGGATTTCCACCTTGAGGTGTTACAAGGCTGGGTTTTTATTCGTTTTAAACTAAACCTCAAAGCGTGGTCACAGTGTGAAGATGACCAGGCTGCCCTGCTCAGGGCTGGCTCAGCAGTGCTGTCATCAGCCACTGACCCACTGACACCAATATCTCTCTCACAACACAAACACCCACTGGCCATGGCCTTCCTCTTCCCTCTGCTGCCCCACTCCAGCTGGAAAAAGCCAAGCTCTCCTTCTCCAGGTGCTGCACCAAACCTCCAGCATGAGAATTACAGGAGATTTAGAGTCAGGAATTCTTGCTTCCCCTCTGTTGGCTCCTCCCATGCAGTGGGGCAGGAATTTAATGGAAAATGTTTTCCTGGAGGAGCAGTCTGGACACACGTCACTGTCAGCACACAAGGATGCAGAGCAGGTTTTAAGCCTTCCAGCCCTAATCAGGGAATGTTTGTGCAGCTGATGGTTAATTTGGGGAAGTAGCCTGAGCACTGATAATGGAATACACTGCATGGTGGCACCAATCCAGACAAGAATTACATGGAGAAAGTCCCTTAGTAAAATTATTGGGATCTTTAAATGTAGAACCATGTTTGGGGCATGGATCAGAGTGGCTTCACTTTGAAGCTGCTTTGAGGATTGTGTTTCCTGGCCACTTGCAAGATAATTTTTTAATATCTATTTGCCTTTTATAGGGCTCTCCATAAGATTCCTGGGGCTGTTCTTTAGGACAAGGTCAATGACCACTATTTCAATGGTCACAATTTCTGTTTGCTTCACTGCAGACACTAAATAGTTAATTAGAAGTCCTGCAGAAAGTTAAGGACTCAATTTTAAATCCTGCCTCACTTTAAACCTGGTTGAAAGGATCTACGTAGAGTGAAAAAGCAGGAGAATATCCTCCCTGGATTTTTCCCAGTGACATTTTGAAGCAGTCCTGCCTGCAGGATGCTTTATAGGAGGAGACTCTGAACTTTTCCCAAAGGGTGACGGGGAGAGAGAGGGGATCAAAAAGAAAGGGCAAATCAATATGCATTTGGAGCAGAGAGACAGTTCCACCTTCCGCAGCCGAGCAAATTAAAGTCATATTGTCTCTGCTCCACCACCATTCCCTGGAGATCCATGTCGGAGAGACGGATGGCTCCGGGATCCTGCAGCACACACTGCCTTCCACCGCTGCTGCATTTCCCCAGCAGCACATTTAAATCACCCTGCAATCTCTGTGGCAATCTACCTGCTTCTGCACCACTGAGCAGCAAATTGCTCCCTGGGAGCAGCCAGATAAGGGACAGATCCATCTTGGAGCCAATTTTCCCAGCTGGGAGCGGAACAGGCTGTGCGAGGCCATGGCAGGCAGCGCCCAGGCTGCACCAGCAGCTCCTCCTTCTCCCATTTCACAGTGCCAGGACCTTTCCCAGAGGCCCAGGGCAGAGCTCACCTCTTCAGCAGTGTCCTTCTCGATCCGGACAATCTTGTTTTCCCAATAGATCCGCTGGGATTCCAGCTGGCTCGTCAGCAAGTAGGAATACTACAAACACAGGAGACACACAGAGCAGTCAGGGTGGCCAAAAACCCCAAAGGGCTCCAATCCACAAGTCAATTTAACCAGATGAAATCAGGAGGTTCTGGACACACATCCCAGCTGCAGATCCAGCTGATGACTTCCACCAGTTTGATTTCCCAATCAAATAATTTGGGGTTTTTTTGAAATCAAGGAAAACCTTCCGAGCACAATAAGGATCAAGTGAAAGTATCAAGCCAAGAACTTTTTAAAGAGGAGATGGATTTTTCATGGGAATAGCAATAAATGTCTACAGGAAAATGAAGCATCACCCATCCCTGTTCTGAGAGTCTGAGATCCCAAAGGCTGAGGGGCGGAGTTTCCATCCACAGCCCAAACTCCAAGGCAGAAAGATCAATGCACATATTCAGCTTCCCTATAAAAGGAGATTTCTGGGAAAGCACCCTCAGCTCTCTGTAACTATTCCAAATTACTCTTCTCCAACACGTATGGCCCATTCCAATGTCATTTTGGTATCTGAACAAGGATCTATGCTTTAAAACCCATCATTTCCCTTCTGGTTCCATGAATGAGTCATGAGAAGGTTGAAAAAGGTGATTACTTCTTTTCATCAGGCTAATAAGCATCAAATTAGGCATTCACTAGAGAATTAAACATGCACAGAGCCTTGATCACTCTCAGTAATTTCTGAGTGCCAAAACACTCTGCCAAATTCATTCTCTGTTGAAATATTTCAATCTCATAAGGCAAATCTTACCTGCTTTAAGCAACCACCTCACAGAAAAACAGGGTTAAAATTAGCTGGTTTAGCATCTAAGTGTTATTCAGAAAATTCACTGAAAAGCAACCAAATATTTATGTGAGCAATGAGCTCCTCCAGTCTGGTCTCTGTGGGCTGTTCCTCCTCACAAACCCTCGTGTCTAATGCGGCTGAAATCGTGCTGCAGTGTCTGCTCAGTGAAGCAGGGATTTCACGCTCCTCTCCTTTAGTTAGGAGAGGGGAAGCCGGGCAACAGGTACAGAAAATAAATAAATCATTATCTGTTCAAGAGAAAAGAACAGAACAGGGCTGGCAGCAGACGGTCAGCTCTCTGTGCTCACCAAGGTGAGCACACAGCTGTGGATTCCTGCAGCCTCGTTCAGTTTGGGGGCTAAACTACCCAAACTGACAGCTCCACACAGATCCTGGCTCTGAACCCAAGCCACAGAACCAGTAGGAAGGGTCTGGGGAGCGACTCAGAGCCATTTCTCCCTCCAGTGCCCCCTGTTTGCAGCAGCACAAGCACCTCCTCTTCAATCAGCAGTGACCACAGGACGACACTGCAGCCAGCTCACACTGCGCTGCATTGGCTCTGCAGAGCCAGGGAGAGGCTTAAAAAAAAAAAAAAAAAAAAAAAGGAAAAAAAAAAGCAGTAAACCCATCCTGCTCCTGCCTGGAGACAATTCCCTCCAGGCTGGGAGCAGATCTGCTGCCTCAGCTGATGGGATTGAACCGCGGTCGTGGTGGGGTTGGAAACACTTCCACAACGCAGAGCCCAACAAGTGAAAATATTTACCTCTAACTGTAAGGCATCAATTTTCTCCTCCTGGCACATATCCCCCTCACACTCGTACTGAACTAGCTTGCCATCAGTTTTGCTTGCCACCAGCCGATGCACGTAGTTGTCTGTGGATAGAAAATGCAAGCATGGCACTCAGAGCTGAGGAACTCCCAGTGATGGAGCACAGTTAAACCATCCAGACCCTGCCCCAGCGCCTTTGGTGAGGCACAAAGCCAACACCATGTGGATATGGTCCTTAGGAGCTTCCTCCCAGCCACCTTATGGGGTATTTATGACAACAGCCCAGGGCAAATTGATGGAAAGGGAGTAACAAACATTCCAGGAGCGCTGTAGGACTTTTCTCCCTCCTCCAGCTGCTCCAACCCCGGGAAAGCTGCTGTTCGAGCAGAGATGGCTGCTCCACAGAGAGAGGGATCAGCACAGACTCAACCTCCTCCATCTCCAGGCAAACTCTGGCCCAGCTAACACTCCTAAAGCTCCCCAAAGGCTGTGCTGCTCACCCCCAGCGTAGTCCCAGACGCGGTGGTTGGTGAGCTGCATGGCATACGTGTGCTGCGTCTCCTCAAAGTGCTTGTAGGCGTGGCGGCTCACGTAGCGCCCGCAGCCGATGTGCCCACAGATCAGACAGATCCACAGGTTCTGCCAAAACAACAGCACCTCTGAGGGGGCAGCTCTGCCAGCTGGACAGGCAGCACCCCCTGAGAGCGTGAGCCATCCTCTCAGCAATGAGCTGGGTTTGCTTTCCCACTCCCCCTCCTCAGCTGGAAAGCCAAGGAGAAAGCAGTTAGAGCCCTGCAGGGGCTGGAAAAATCACCACCCTGATGGGAGAGTGGCCTTGGCTAAGGGATGAGGGATCTCAGCAAGCTCTGGAGGACACAGCCTGGAAGGGCCACCACCATCAAGATGGTTTAGCTCCCTGCTGTCACACTGATCTTTCTAAGAGTCACGGAGATTCATTAGAACAGGAAACCTGTGAGGTAACACCCCTTCCCAGCACTGATCCAACCCAAAAGGAAAGCTGAGACCCCACTGGCTGGTAAAACCAGCCCAAAATCAGCCCTAGAATTAAGGCCCAAAGCAATCCCAGCAGCTGTGCAGTCAGATCTAGGCTAGATCTCACCATCCACCCACCTACTTACTTCTTGAACTCCACACTCAAAACACTTGTTCTCTTCCACGGGCTCTGGAGTCTGGCAGTACCTGCACACAGGGCACCTGGAGGGCAACAAGGATGTCGTGAGACACAGGGAGCAACATCTGCACATCCCAGCCATTAAAAGAGAGCCAGAGAGCTCCAGGGAAATGCCTTGAGCAGCAGGATGCTCCCTGTGTCACCATCTCTCAGCTCACATTTACCCCACTGGGTTCCACACAAAGTTACTGGTTTGAGGCTGGTGACAGAACAAAGAACATTCTCTTAAAGACATTTCTGCTGCATCTGGTTTTGCTGCAGTCCAGGGGATTTACACAAAAGCTACACACTGATGAAAGGAACTACACACTGCTGGGGACAGCCAAGTGACTCTGCAAACACACCTCAGTGCTTAAAACAACCCCGAGGAGATGCTTCAATCCCACCCCAACCCATAACTGTACCCTAAAACAATCAGCAGCAGGCATCCCTTTTGCCTCTACCAAAGATCTTTCCTCTCTTTTGGAACTCCCTCAGTGCTGCCACAAAGACAGAACACCCCAGAGCAGAAGGAAGCTCTGTCCAGCCCCAGAGCAGCAGCAGCTCAGGTCAGGAATAGGATAACTGAGGCTGCCTCCTGCTGCCAGGACTGTTTATGTATTTTTCATTAACTGCTGGGTAAGCCCCAGAAATATTGCAGGGAGGAGACAACTGGGCTGCAGTCAGCTCCTATACAAATTCAGGCACTTGCAGCCTCCATGGTGCCTGAGCAAGGAGAACAGAGGTTTTCCTTCATCCTTCTTTTAGACTGGGAGCATGAGTTCTGCTTAAAATGTATATTCCATATTTAAGGGCTATTTGGGATCTCACTCCTGCTCTGGCTGCACTCCACTGCCCCACATTTACACTGCTTTGGATTTATGGAGCAAAGCAGCCCATCAGCCTGCACAGCTACAGATCTGATTGATCTCACTGAGGTTCTGTTCTTCTGGCTTAGGAGTGACAGATCACAGAGAGCTGCAATCCTCCTCACACTCCATCAGAAAATTTGGGAATCAGGATACCAGGGAGGGAGCAGCCCCAGGGAGGATCTGCAGGCTCCTGGCTGCAGAGGTGCAGCAAACCAGCAACAGTGGCTTCCCCACCTCCTCTTCCTCCCCTCCCTGCATCCAGGTTGGAGAGAAAGCTCCCCACAGGGCAGGAGCAGATCCATCTGCAGGATACAAAAGAAGGGACTGGCTGAGCTGCCAAGGCTGAGTGAGGCAGGGCTGAGTGTGCAGCCAGGGCTGTTTAGCCCAGCACTTTTCTCCTGCAGTATTTTGAAATAATCAGCATTCCTCTACAACTCCCTCCCTGCCTCAGCAGCGAGGCCCCTGGGAACCATCGTTCAATTACTTTTGGCGGGGAGATTTCTCTCTGGGAGCCCCTTAATGGGAAAAACGAAGCATTAGGACTTGCAGTAATTCCTGCCCTTGCAGTGATGAGCAGAGCTTTGTCAGCACAACCCCCCAAGCTCCAGGCAGGGCTTCAGAGGTGGAAATAAAGGCCAGGCTCTCACGTGGTGTCCTCCCAGCGCTGCAGGCACTGGCTGTGGAAGCTGTGGTTGCACAGCGTGGTGAGGATCCCGTTCACAGACTCGTCCATCCTCTCCAGGCACACGGTGCACTTGGGCAGCTCTGTCAAGTCCATCACGGGCAGGCTGGCTCCCTGCAAGCACCAAGCACAGACAGATTGCTCAGCACCTTCTCATCAGCAGTAATTAAGTCCAACTTCCCACCACCAGGGTTCAAAACCATGCCATGGGAATGCTGTGAGGCCACAGAGTGGTTGGGAATTTATTGGGAAGAAAATGATCCTTAGCATTGAAAGGGCCACAGCCAGGGCTTAGTGAAGAAGCTGCACCTGCAACCAGCCCCACTGTGCTCTGTGGATTCCCTAAATTACAACCCAAGGCAGGTTTAGGTCACAGTTGAAGCACAAAGCTTGTGGACAAAACTCTCCAAACACCACTGGAATGGGAAATGGGGGTTGGGTTAGTGTATTGAGCTGTTCTTGCCACTTATTCTCCAGATAATCCTGTTTAAACATTCTGAAGTGTAGAAAAAAAAAAACGAAACCAAACTTACATCTTCTGACTTGAAGACTTCAGCCCTTTCCACATACACAAGCTGGCAAACATCCTCCTCGATGGAGTTGAACTGCCTGCCATTGCAGGCCATGTAGAAGCTGTCTGCATCAGCCTGGGCACAGAGTAGGGGAAATTGGTTAAAAACAGAAAACTCCCAGCTGATCCAACCAAGGAAGAGGAGGAGAAACCTCCCCCAGCCAGGTCCTTTCTGTTTGGCACAGCACAATGCTCTGAACAAGCTGAGAAATAGCAGAAAGCTCTGCAAATGGACTATTTTTTGAAAAATACAATGGATACAAGAAACAGGACAGGCAGAACATGGCATCCACTGCTTCCAGGTGTGGAACTAACCTCAGCAGCCCTGGAAATTCTCTGGGAAGGAGGACAGGGCTGCTTTTCCACAGGTAAGTGCAGCCCTGGCTAAGAGCTGCCCAGTGAAGGCACCCAACCCTCCTGAACAGTGACAGTGTGTGACATTCCTGCAGCCAAGGAATGCTGGGAGCATCTTACCTGGGAGCTGAACTTGATGAGCACCATGTACTGGTTTGGGGTGGAGTCTCTGATGATCTTCATGTGCTCAATCACTTCGTAGAAGGAAGCCACAAACTTCATGAGGTCGTGGCTGGTCATGGTGGCAGGGACAGTGAGGATGCAGAGCATGGCACTGCGCCGCACGTCCTCCTTCAGGGACGTCATCTTGCTGGGGACACAGCAGGGACACAGCTGGACACACAGCTCCAGCCACAGAGTCACAGGAGCTCTGCATTCCCAGGAGCAAGTCACCCTTCCTGTTTGTCCCCACTGAGGAGCCACAGCCCCGGGGTGGCCAACTCACCCTCCCATTCCCACGTGAGCTACCATTAGTCAGGAGTTCTTACTTTGTTTTGTACAGGTGCATAATTCCATGGACGATTTCCACCGAGGGGTTCCCACTGAAGAAGGAAATCTGGTCTGGGAGCTGTTTGGAAGGCGAGTCTGGAGCAGCCTCACACTCCTTGCTTTGATCCTCCTGTTTAGTTTTGTCTTCAGCTGATGCAGCCTCTGAGGATTTTCTTCCTTCCATGGCAGCTTTTGCTTCATCTTTCACAAAGGCAAAATTTCCTCATTACTGAGGGGAAGGGACCACAGGGATCCAGAAGTCCCACTGAGTCCCCAGCAATCCCACCCTGTGCATCCCTGGCAGTGCTGTCCAAACTCTCCTGGAGCTCTGGCAGCCTCAGGCTGTGCCCATTCCCTGGGGAGCCTCAGTGCCTCACCATCCTCTGGGGAAGAACCTTTCCCTGATATCCAACCTAAACCCCCCTGGCCCAGCTCCAGCCCTTCCCTGGATCCTGTCCCTGCTCCAGAGCAGAGATCGGTGCTGTCCCTCGGGAGGAAGCTGTGGGTTGGGATGGTCAGTAGGAAGTGCTCTCCGGCTATAACCAGCTCTACCCGCATCCCAGCGCACATTCCCGAACTCCTCGGCTTGTTTTCCAACCTGCAGGCTGACCCGCAAACCCCGCCACTCCCGGGTCACCGCCCTGCCTGCCCGGGGACAGCACCGGACACTCCCCCCGCCACCGCCGACCCCAAACCGCCCCGCCGGTACCTGCCCGCGGCTGGATGGTCTCGATGATCACGTCGGTCATCTCCCTGCGGCCCAGGTGCTGGTGCAGGATGGCCGCCCGCTCCCCGGGGCCCTTCCCCTCCAGGCAGGCGGGCACGGCGCCGGTGCTCTCCGCTGCCATGTCCGGAGCTGCGGGGACAAAGCGGGCGTTGGGACGGGGCGCCGGGCGGGGAGTCCCGAGCCCGGGGACACCGCGACGGCACCGGGACGGCCTCCTCCGGCAGCTGCGCGGTGCGGAGCGGGCCCGGCCGCGCTGCCCCGCGCCCCGCCCGCGCCCCCGGCGGGAGAAACCCACCGGCCGCGCTGTAGGCGAAGCCCGCGGGCAGCGGGGAGGTGCCGGCCAGCTCCAGCCGGATGACGACCAGGGACACGCTCATGGGCTCCGCGGGGCCGCCGGGACCGGACCGGACCGGAGCGCCGCCGCTTCCGCCTCCCGCACCTTTCCCCTCTGACCCCGCGCGTCACGGCGTGTGACGTCACGGCGGCGCGGCGGCGGCGGCAGCGCGCGGGGGGCTGCGAGGGGCGGCAGGTGCCTCTCGCGAGAGCTCGGGGTGAGTTCTCGCGAGAGCGGGGGGCTTGCCCGCCGTCCGGCAGGGTCCGTGAGGGGAGAACAGCCTCGGGATCGGCGAGTCCAACCGCTGGGCTGTGCCCGCCTTGTCGCCCTGCTCACCGCGCTGAGTGACGCGGCCAGGCGGGCCTTGGACCCCTCCAGACCTGCCTGGGCAGTTCCAGTGCCTGAGCAGCCTTTCCGTGAAGGAATTCCGACTGATGTCCGAGCTGAACCTCCCCTGGCACAGATCGAGACCATTTCCACTTGTCCTGTCCCTTTGTCCCTGGGAGAGAGAGGAGCCCAACCCTCACATGGCTCCATCACTCCAGTCATTACCATCAGTAATTAGCGTGTGTCAGTGATGAGTGATCCCATTGTCCCCAGCACTTCAGGGATGTGGACTCTGTGTAAAACCCCATTTGGCTGGGACCCTTCAGTGGCTGCTCAGAGTGAAGTCACCATCCCTGGGAGTGCTCAGAGCACTTGGTCCTTAGGCTTTGGTGGATCCAGGGAGGTCTTCTCCTACATTAACGATTCCATGATTCTGTGTGCATAAATCAACATTTCCCCTGTTTATTAGAGGCTGGGCTCCAGCCTCTCTCCTCGGTTGAGGTCCGAGTTTCCCTGGTTCTCACAGTTTTCCTGTGGTTCCCAGGATGTACCTGAGGAGCACTGCCCGTGCCCAGGACCTGCTCTGTGCTGGGATCCAGTGGCTCCCTCTGCTCCGGCGGTTCCAGCCATCCAGAGGGTGTGTTTACAAAGCTGTGATCTTTGAGGAGAGCGGGGTGCTGCTCCCAGCTCCTCACAGGACAGCCACAGGTGTGTATTCCCATTCCTCATCCCACAGGATGTCCTGAGCTAGGAGGGACCCACAGCAATCATCGATCCAGCTCCTGGCCCTGCACAGACACCCCAACAATCCCACCCTGGACATCCCTGGCAGCATTGTCCAAACGTCTCCTGGAACTCTGGCAGCCTCAGGCTGTGCCCATTCCCTGGGGAGCCTGGGCAGTGCCCAGCACCCTCTGGAGGAAGAGCCAGAGTTCTGCTGATGCTCTTTCCTAGTTCTGATGCTCTTTCCTGGATTTCCTGCTGTTCTCCATGCAGACTGGGAGGCCCAGAGCTGTATTCCAGCCGGCACCATCCAGCAAGCTGCACTGTCTGGAGGGGAGAGCAGCCTCTCTCTCAAGTATTCCAGAGGAGAGCTGACAGCTGTGGAGTTTCTGCAGGAATTGGGACAGCAATGCTTTGAGATTGTAAGCAAACTCCCCCTGCTCTCCTTGTGCTTCCTGACTGTGTGGAAATAGGTCCAGTGAGGAAAGAGGAGCTTTAAAAATAAATCCTTTGGTTGAAAGGTCTGGATTTTCCATCTAGGAAGCACTGCTGTCTGAGCAGGACAGATTTTCACCGTTATTCTGGTACCTGGGCTGGGCATTCAGATGAATTTACCTTAACTTCCTTCTGGAATAATGTCCTTTTGGAACATCTCAGTCTAAAATGCAGATTCCTTTCCTGCCTGCTGAGCTGTCAGTGTGTGTCTTTAACCTGTCTTGATCCCATGGCAGGCACAGTGATTTCTCTTTCCCAAAATCAGCCCTTTAGCTCTGCTGTAGAATTGGGAATGTGAGAACATTTGTTTATTTGGGCAAAGCAATTTAGCTGGGAGATTCCCTGCCTGATAAGATGAGCAGGCAACCTACCTACCCAACCACTCATATTTTCACCCCTGCTTAAACACCATTTCTGGCCCATTATCATTCTTAGGGTTTCTGTTTCTCAGGCAGATGTCCGTGTTCCAGTGGACTCTTTTCTCTGGGATTTAATCCGAAAGGAGATGATAAAACAGCTCCCCATAATGGCAGAAGCTGCTCAGTGTATCCGGGCAGAAGGGCTTAAGACAGCTCTGCTGAGCCACAACTTGTGCCTGGGGGTTGGAGAGAAGTTCCTGCCCCTGGACCAACAGCACTTTGATGTGGTAAGTCTGGATGGATCCCAAATGGATCCCAAATCCTCCACCTGTAAAAGCAGCAGCTGAAATTCTGTAAGTGAAATTCTTTAGGTGAAGATACCAGATGAGCAGCAGCGCATTTTGGTTGGCATCAGTGGAACAGCCTGGGAAAACATTTCCTGACATAATTCCTTGTAGGCACTTGGAGAGGGGCTGAGTGACATTTACAGATCCACTGCAAAGTGCCCACACAACCACGAGTCTCTATGTAACAGGCACAGTGATGGAGATGAAGGACTTGGAACACCAGACAAGAAATAAATGCTATTATTCAGTGCCCTGCCTGCTTTAAAAACCAACCAAACAAAAAAGCTTTAAAAGAGTAAGGACTCTTAAAAAAATTGTCAAGCACTCCCTATACTACAAAAAAACCCAGTACTCCAACATGCTGCACACTTCATTTTTGTCACCTTTGCAGAGATGACACTCAAGGCTCCAATACCCATGGCCTCTCTGGTGTGTGGTGCTCCTGGAACAGCAGGCAACAGCCCTGCACAGCAATTAGTAGGGGGAAAATAATTACATGTGGATTTCCATTAGCAATGAATCCAATAGATTCATTGCCATTCCTGCAGTGTTACTGGAGCAGGGGAATGGCTGCTTGGATTGTTCACAGTTGTGAGGGCAATGGGAGTGTTCAGACTGAGTCAATGCTTTTTTGATCTGAATTTTGGTGGATGGTTATGGTCAACACAGCTGCAGTGGAGGTGGCTTTGGGGTGGTTGGTGGGTGCAGTGGTCAGGATGCTGCTTTTCCAGAGCCTTTGGAAGGCTTCCTTGGACAGCACTGAGCAGCTGGTCTGGGACACCCAGTGAGTCTCTCACATCAGGACATCTCCTTGGACATCTTCCATCCAAGGACTGGCTGATCCTGTTTGATTTGAGCTGAGGAGCCACAGCCAAGGCACTTGGCACCCACACAGTCCCTGGAACCAAGGCCTATCCAGCTCCATGTCCTTCATTTCTCATGTTAATTAGAGCAGTCTCTTTCCCACCCTCCTATCTGCATTTCCAGCACTGCCCAGATATTTGTGGTCACAGCAGGCTCATGCATAATCCATTTGTTGTTGCTCTAGATGGTTGAATCTCATCAGGAAGGGATGCCCAGGCCAAATCCTGGGATCTACAAGGTGTGCTTGGAGCGCCTGGATGTCCAGCCCCAGGAATCCATCCTGCTGGACAGCAGCAGCCAGAACCTGAAGGCAGCAGCCCAGCTTGGCATGAAAACGGTGAAGGTACAAAGTGACACAGCCAGGGTGGGACTCAGGGATGGATTTTGGGTCCAGAAGCTGTTTGGTTTGAACAGCTCAGGATTTTCCAGTGGCAGTGGCTGACTCTTGCCAAGCCTTTTGTTCCAGCCTGTCCTTGTTCCTGCAGGATGTGGTGGGGTTAAAGCAGGGATTACTGGCAAAGTCTGCTCTGGGCTGTTTCATTCATGGCTCCAGACCTGGTGTAACCTCAGGGAAGTCTCTTCTCCTTTCTGTTCCTCAGTTCCCTATTGGAGAAACAGCCCCAACCCTGTGGTTGAGACAGTCACCCAGTGTTATTCTCTCCCTCCTGATTTCAGGTTGATGATCCAACAGCAGCACTCAAAGAGCTGGAAATGCATCTGGGATTTCCTTTGCAAGGGTTTGTTCCCTATACTCGTTCAGTGAGACCAGGCATGGAAATCCCAAAGGATCGTCTGCAAAAGTACCTTGAAGATGTTCTTGCTGTCCACCCAACAGGTATTGCAGTGGGTTTGGCCCTTCAGCCAGACAGCCTGGATATTCTGCAGCCATTGTTTTTTTCCATCACATGAGATGGATTGAAAAATAATATTGAAGAAAGGCTCGTAATCTCCAAGCAAACAGTACAGCCATTCCAGTTTCAGTGATCCATCACTGTTTCACAGAAATGAGAACCAACATTTTAGGACTTCCTCATTTGGGAAGGGTTGAGCCCAAGTTGCCAAAGAGATGCCAGGAATATTCCTGTCCTGTGAGCCACCTGTGAGCTACTGCCATGCTCCCCAGGGGTTTGGGACACAGAGTGACATCTCAGCCCCAGGTGCAGGAAGGGGATGGAAAACCTGGGGAAGTGCTGACCCTCTGCTTCCAACTGCCAGGCCCGCTGGAATTACGGCAGTTTGACCATGGAGAATCCACCCGGAGCTATTTGGTCAAGTTTGGAGGTCGTTTGCTGGTGCTGAAGAAGGAGGAGGAGCCTCCAGATGGCCTCTCAGGCCCTTCTGTCCCACGGGAATACAGGTGAGAGGAGTCCTGCTGCAGTTTGCTGTGCCAGAGGAGCTTCCCCAGCACCAGAGCAGCAGGACATGTGGGGAGGATCATTTCGATATTGTGTATCTGCAGTTCCAGGATTGATTCCCTTGTGCCTCT
This sequence comes from Entomyzon cyanotis, assembly GCA_024500445.1. Lineage (NCBI taxonomy): Eukaryota > Metazoa > Chordata > Aves > Passeriformes > Meliphagidae > Entomyzon > Entomyzon cyanotis. Next base: position 3,555,633 of record JAKEPQ010000852.1, read on the forward strand.
CTCCCTCCCTGGCAGGGTCCTGAAGGCTCTCTCTGAGGCTGGTGTTCCTGTGCCCGCTGTGCTTGCTCTCTGTGAGGACAAAAGGTAATCCTGTCCCTCAGCTTTCACTCTGTGCTTGACAACTGCAGCCAGATTCCCCCAAAAATGAGGAGAGAAGGAACCAGAGCTCACAAAATGCACTGGTCTAATGAGCATTTGTGCAGTGTGGGGCTGGAGAAGCCTCTAGAAATTCAAAGGATAGAAACACTTTTATTTGGCTTGGTTTAGGTGTGCCCTGGTTTAGTAATTAATCCAAATGCTCTCTGAAAAGCAGCTATAAAGCAATATTTTAAGGCTTCCTGCTGACTCAGAGTGCTCAGGTTTACCATAAAGAAGGAATTTTTCCAACTGCCAGACCTCAGACAGCCATGACAGCAGCAAATCTGTGACAGGACACCTCTCCCAGCCTGCAGCCAGCTCAGATCTGTGCAGGAATCAGTCTCTGCACTGCAGCTCAATGTGTGTCCACGATTGCTGGTGTTTGTGAGCAGCCTGACAGCCTGGCTCACACCACTGCAGGGAGCAGGGAAACAGCTGCTCATGGAGCCTGGCTCCAAGCTCAGCTTCCTGGGGCTGGAGGGACCACAGCTGATCTTGCCACAGCCATGTGCCACCACCTGCCAGCCTGAGCTGGGCTCCAGTGAGAGCCCAAGTGCTGCTGGAGCTGCTCTTCCCCTGCACATGCAGGTGAGGCCTGGGGGAATTTTCAAGGTTCAGGTGAGATGTGGGGGGTGGTAACAAGATTTGAGGGGATGTAACAGGATTGACATCAACCTCACTGATCCCACTTTGCTTCCCCAGCATCCTTGGCACACCTTTCTACCTGCTGGAGCACTGTGCTGGCCACATCCACCGCGCTGTGTCCCTGCCTGCAGTGCCACCATGCCAGCGCAGGGCTTGGTATGGGGCCATGGCACATGTCCTTGCCAGGATCCACAGCCTGGACCTTGGAGCAGCCACTCTGCAGGACCTCAGGGAGCACGGTGAGAGGAGAGTCTGGATCCTCTCTCTTCCTGTGTGCCAGCATTTCAAGGGATAGGAGGATGGACCAAACTGGGGGCAGGCAGGAAAGGGAGGATGAGCAGTCCAGAGTCTGAATCCCCAGGTGTGGTGGGAGGGTGTGGAGAGCTCTTTAAATCCAGGTTTTCCGTGGGTTCCCAGAATTCTCCTAGTTCCCAGAGCTTCCTGCCATGTTTGTTGCCATCTCTGCCACGGTACAGGAGTAATTTCTTGGTTGCCATCTCTGACCAAACCTCCCCAAGCATCTCCTCCAGTCCCTCTGTAGAGCTGCTTGGCTTCCTGGAGCTGGTGGATAATTTACATTTTTGTCCAGGATTGAATTATTTCCACCAAATATTAAATCCAGTGGCCAGTTAAGAATCTATGAGACCCCTGGAAATTGCAATTAAATTCTTGGAGCTTGACTCAGGGTTCTGAGTTAAACTGAGATCTGTTTGCCTGTTTGACTTTTTTTGGTGTCCATTTTGAAGCCTCTTTGACCCTTCATTCCTTTGTTCCAGGAAATTACATCCAGCAGCAGGTTGAGACCTGGACAAAGCAGTATCGAGCTGTGGAAACTCACGTTATCCCAGCCATGGAGAGACTCATCCAATGGCTGCCTCTGCATTTTCCAGAATCCCAGAAGACAACAGTGGTGCACGGTGATTTCAGGTACTGCCCTGGAGCACATCCCAGGCAGGAGAGAGGGACAGGGAGTGTAAAGTGATGCACAAACTCCAGAAGGTGCTGGTTGGGCTGGGGCAGCAGCTTCAGAGCAGTCCAAAAGCTGGGCTGTGGGTCAGAGGCAGCATCCCCCAGGGAATGATCAGGAAATGCATTGAAATTATCAGGACATCCCCTGGACAGTGATTTGCCTGCTTCACCTTCTGGTTACCCTGTCCAGTAGCATCTGCTGCTGATCTGAGGCTCTGACTAACTTGGTTTCATTCTCCAAAGCACAGTTTAGTCCATCATTAACCAGGGACTTCAATATTGAGTAACCTCCATCCTCTGCTTGCAGAAATTAATGTTTCACTTGTGTTGCCTTCCAAAGGACTTGGCAATTTTCGAAGAGAGTGAAGAGCACTGAAAGCACCTCCTGCTGCTGAGCACTGGGATTTCCCCCCACCACTCTGGAGACTTTTCTGATCTCTTTTTCCCTCTGATACAGGATGGACCACCTGGTCTTTCATCCAGACAGGCCAGAAGTCCTTGCTGTGCTGGGCTGGAAGTTTGCAACTCTAGGAGATCCCATGTGTGATTTGGCGAATAACTGTATGAGCTTCTTCCTGCCAGCCCACTTTAGTGCTCGCAGAGGTACAGAGAGGGGCAAAGTCAGCTTTGGCACACAGAGGAACCAGAGCTCAGAACAGATCAGCTCCTGCCCAAGCAGCTCAGCTGGCAGAGGGGCTCAGTGCAGCTGGAAAGGGCTCTGGGTTTGCATTGTTTTCCTTCTCACTCCAGCTGGGAAGCTGGGTGACTCTTTTGGGTGGGAAAGTTGTGAAGCAGATCAGGAGTGGTTTGTGTACTAAGTTATACACTTGTTAAGAAGAAAAATACAGGGTTAAACTGAGAGGTTGCATCATTTAGGAGGGATCTCTGTCAGTCACAGCTTCACCCTAACCAGAACTGCCCCATGGACATTTTGGGGCACAGGCTGTGCCAAACCCCAGGGTTCCACACGGAGCCAGCACAGCAGCTGTGCAGGTCCTGGAAGGGTGCAGGTGTCTCCATGGAAGTGCCTGGCTGTGTCACAAAGCTCACACCATCCCTAGGGAGCTCTGAGCTGCTCACTGTCAGCTGACTCACTGATACCTCTTCCCATCTCCCAGGCTTGAGGAAGTGTGACTTGGGGCACCTGGGAATTCCCACAGCAGAGGAGTATTCCCAGATGTACTGTAGCCACATGGGAGTGGAGCACCCGGAGAACTGGAATTTCTACCTGGCCTTTGCCTTTTTCCGCCTGGCTGTGATGCTGCAGGGACGTCACCACAGCTCCCTGGCAGGTGAGGAGCCCAACCAGGCCAGATGTGTCCTGCACAGGGCTTGGCCAGAGCACAGCCACGGGCACAGAGCTGCTTCCCTGCTCAGCACAGGTTGCTGGTAGTGCCGAGCAGAGGTTGCTGTGGGGTCTTTTCTTTCCTGGGAGAACTGAGCAGAGGCCAAAGTTGAGAGCCCAGAGCTGTGTCCTACAGATGGAGCTCTCAGACCTTCCAACTCAGCACAAGCCTTTGCCAAGGGACTCACAGGGAGGTGGTGAGAGCTCTCGGTGCTGCTTGTGTGCACACATCAGGTCTGGCCTTGGAGCCTTTATCAGAATTAAATTATTTGTTATTTTCACATTGCTGAGAGAGGAGTTTCCCTGAGTCCTGCTGGGCTGGCCCACACGAGGGATCGTCATACTGTTTGGGATGTGACTGCGTAACACAGGCTCTTCCAAACAAGTGTCCTGTTCTCTTGTCCCCAGGGAGGCCAGCTCCAGGTGACAGCAGCCCCGAGGATGCAGAGTTTGTGGCTGAGCTGGCTTGGGAATTTGCCATAAAAGAAGGATTCCGTGTGTTTGAGAACCTCTCCCCGACAAAGCTGCTCGCACGACATTCCAGCACCTGGGCTGGGCAAGGACCATTCCTGAGCAGGAGTTACAGCACCTGGGCACGGCCTGGGGCAGCCACTGTGCCCAAAGTCCCCCTGGTCACTCCCCCCACCAGCCTGCTGGGGATGACCCAGGGTCGTTGCTGCAAGCTGGAAAATACAGGCATCCAGCAGTGGGGCTTTCCAAGTTCCCATTCCAGTTCTCTGCCAAAACTGCAGGTAAGGCATCTTCTGCCCTAAAGCTGCTTTGCTGCACAGCCCCAGGGTGGGGATTGTGGCCTCCAAGTGTCCTGGCTCTCCTGATCACGTTTGGCACTCCTGGAGTCCAGTAGCTTGGAGGAACAGGGCTGGGTTCCCAGTTCATATCCTGGGAAACAGTGATTTTGGAAGCTGGCACTCCCTTCCAAGAGGAGCAGATTAACACCAGCCCTGCTGAGATCGCTTGTGCTGCTCCCCCAAGGTCCTGCCATCCGTGCTGATGGTGTGCCCAGAGCTTGGCTGGGTTTGGCCTTTTCAACACCTGCCAGTCCAAGAGGAAATGGCTTTCTCATTCCCTTTCCCTGTCCAGGGAAGCCTCACTCCTGTCTCTGAGGGAAAGGCTGAGTTAATTCCCTTCACTGTGTCCCTCAGATGGAGCAGGGAGCTGCTTGCACCTCCCCAACTTCCATTCAGTGTGAGTGGAAGCAAACAGCCCCACCCTTGGGCTGCTACCAAGATTATATTCTTCATTATTCTAGTGACATTATCAAATTCTAGTGGGTTACTTAACCTCCTTTTGACTGCCAAAAAAATATCCAGGTGCCCTTCCAAAGCATTTCCTCGTGTTCTGGCAGAAACCAGTAAACCCCAGCATGTCAGGGCACTTGGCAGCTAATCCACTGAGAAGGTGGAAAGAGCAGGGAAGCAGCAGCTGTGGGGAATTGGGAAGTGCTGACATGAGCAGATCTCCTTGCCCTTCCTCGAAACATTCATCTTTGCCAAGTCTCCAAACATCAGGAGTGCCACACTCTCTCTACTCCATGCCTTGGGTTTCTGGAGATGCTGCTCCTTGTGTGTGGCACCACAGAGTCCCCTCATCCCTGTGACCTCCACATCCATCCCGCTGCTCTTACCCTTGGCATCATCCCTGCCCTGCCAGCCTGTGCTGTGGAAGTGTGCTGTGAGAGCCAGGGGTGTTTTGCTGCCTGCAACAGCAAGATAGTGCAAAGGACTGTCACACAGCCAAATATTCCTGGCCTGGAACTGCCACAGTGCTCCAGAGCTGGGCAAGGCCAAGGCTGAGGGCAAGGCTGCCCCATGCCAGCTGGCACTGCCAGGGCAAGGTTCATCCCTGGGAGCTTGGCAGCCAGATGCTCTTGGCTGAGGCATTCCAGGCCAGGCAGGGCAGGATCTCAGCTGATCCTGCCACATCACACGCCAGGAGTCAGCAGACGTTGCACGCTGATCCCAAAGGTTGCCTGTCCCTGCAGTTCTCCATGGAGAGCCTCCCTAGAGGATCAAGTGGAGGCTCAGTTTCTCCTTCAGAGCCATGGCTGGCTATCAGAGGGAGCCAACACCAGGGTCACCAGGCCATCTGATGTGTCTCATCCTCTTCCCTCAGGAACAGAGTGCCAGGACCAAGGCAGTGGCTCTGATGGCTGCACAGGCCATGGATCAGGGCAGCCAGGCTAGCAGATTCTTAAGGCTTGAGCCTTCCCTGAACCAAATAGGGCAACACTGGGACCCTTCCCTTCTGGGGCCTGTGAGCATGAGGGGTGATTTGTCCTGTCTGTTGTGAGATCCCCAGTGAGGATGTTTCCCCAGCACTGGGTCCCCAGAGCATTTGGGAAAGCTCTGGGGCATTTGCTGCCATCCTGCCCTGCTCCTGCAGCCCTTTGTGTGCTCACATGGGCTCTGATCTCATTCTCCCACAGGTCCCTGGAGCAGAAGATCTCCCCAGTGCAGATCCCAGCCCAGCACTTCCCTCGGACCTGAGCTCCACATCTGGCTGAGTGTCCTGCCGGGTTCACAGGACAGGACTCTCCAAACCAGAGCTGAGCCAGGAGCTGCAGCACTGGGAAGCCTTGGATGGGGAGCCAAACCAAACTCTGGCATGGGAGAGGCCATGCTAACGGCAGCCTGTGAGCTTCTCAATTCCAGTGGTGTTTGGTATTATTATCTGTGCTCAGTGCCTTTATTGCCCAACTCAATACAGGGCAAAATCCATGCTTAGATTACGAGGATGCAGGATGTTGGTCCTGCAGCAGGGAGAGTTGGTTGGGAATGACCTGGCTGGGGGTGCAATACTTGGTTTTGGGAATAAAGAGAATGGACCAGCATGTCTCTCCTCCTTCAGCACAACATCCAACAACTTGCAGATGCTGGAAGGGTCCTTGGTGGCAGGAGGAACTGAATCCAGTCCTTGAGGTCTCTGGATTCAAGGGAGACTCTGGAGCTGAGGCACTGCCTGCCCCATGGGGTCAGAAGAAACTGGGAGGACTCCATGGTCTCATGAGTGCAGTGGATTTCTGTGGGTCGCTTTGGGGACCATGGAGGATGCAGACTGGATCAGTGGGGCTTTCAGTGCTTCACAGAGGCCAAAGCAAGTGGAGAACTGTGGGAACAACCACAGTAACTTTATGAGCATGAGCAATTTATATGCAGTATTATTTCAACATTAAAGTGATGGGCACAGTTCTTTGGATTCTCCAGCTCCTCCAGCGTGGGCCAAATCCATCTGCCCAGGATGGCCACATCCACCTGTCCAGGGTGGCCACCACCTCCCAGCCCTCAGGGCCACAAGGGGTGCTGCAGAGGAGCCCTGGGGGGCCGCGCTGGCTGCTCAGCTCAAGAGGCTGTAGGGAAGCTGGTAACCTGAGCCTTGGATTCTCCCAAGCTCCAGGCTGGAATTCCACCTCACCCTCAGGCACTTGGCTGTGCCGTGGAAGGGGGAGGGAGCTGAGCCTGAATCTGCCCAGCCCGGACTTTTGGGATGGTTTCCCAGCAGGCACCTGACTGCCGCACCTCCCATCTCCTTCGGGCAGGCTCAGAGGGCTGAGAGCCGGCTTTGTCCTGAGGGTGTTTTAGTGCTGCTGGGTCTGTTTTCAAGCCCCAGGGGAGAGAAGGAGCTGCTCGAGAGAAGCAAAGACTTTATTCAACACAGGGCTAGTGCTCAATGTCACGCGTTGTCCATGCCGGGATCAGCAGAAGACACAGCCAGGACACACAGGGAGCTTAGCCCCGAGCTGGAGCTCAGCCCTGTGCCGTGCCCTGCGGATGCGCAGCCTGAGCCGCTCTCTCTGGGAGACACGGGCACATCTCTGCAGCTAAAAACAGGTCTGGCACCTCCCACAGGGGTTTAACACGCGCAGGGCTTGAACAGGAGCGAAAACACGTTGGAACAAGAGGTCCTTGCGAGTGCCACTTCCTAGAGGGCTGCCAGGAGCCACTGTGGAGCAATGAAGGGAATCCATCACCCTTCAAGGGAGACGGGCGGACAAGGATGAGAGAGGCTGAGATCCAGCACAAGAGGATTTCTTTTCAGCTGATCCGGGAAGCACACAGCCTAATCCGAGTCCTGCTGGATAACCTTGGGTGGGCTTTCGGTTCCTCCTGCACAACTGGGCTGATACTCCCCTCTCCCGAGAGAAATGACTGGAAAGTGCAAATGCAGAAACGCTCAGCGACCTGGGTCTTCCAGGACAGAGGGTGAAACTATTCCTAAATTCGTATATTCTACAATTTTTCTGTCCCCTTTACTAAACCGGAGCCATCCCTGTCACCCTTTACAGACCCCTCACTGAAGAAGCCAGAGGTGCACTCTTACACAGAGTAATACCACAAGTCTCTTTTTTAGAGGTTAAAAACTCTTTGTGTGTTTGGTCTGTGGCTTCCTTAGTGATAGTGATGATAACCTGAGCACACCTCTGTTCCCTGCACGCGGATCTGTAGTTGGATATGCTGGAATTGCACAAGACATCTAAAACAAACCAGAAAAAAACCCCTTTAGCCATTGTTGGGAGCGATTTCACAAAGCTTTTCATTTGCATTCACTGAGAAACTCCCTGTTGTGAAAGCACTTGCCTGGCTTTGTTCCACTGCTCCCCCACACGGGAGGGTTTTCTTGGATGCTTGGGTGGATAGTAATGGTGGCACGTCCATGGAAACGGGGGTCCAGGTCCCCAAATTGTCCCTCATCGCCTTCAGCGGAGATGTTTCTGGTTCTTCCTCCGCCTTTTTTTTTTTTTTTTTTTTTTTTTTTCCCCTAACTGTTGCTTACAATTAGGCACAAAGTTCCCTGGGTATGGACAGGGAGAGGACAGAGATGGGACAGGGACAGGGACAGTCAATGCCGGTGCTGGACACGGATGAGGCACCCCTGGTGCACCAAACCAAGCCTGATTCGGACTGAACTGGGCTGAACCGAGCCCAGCTGAGCCGCGCCAAGCGGATCCCAACGGGACCGTGCCGAGCCGAGCCGAACCGAGCTGGATCGAGCCGATTCCATCCAAACCAAGGACGCCGAGCTGGTTCTACTCGTGCCGTGCCGCTGAGAGCAGCACCGAGCCAAGCCCCGTTCCGTTCCGTGCCGAGGTGGGCGGTGCTCAGCAATACCGGGGCGGGCCGGGGGCGGAGCGGGGCTGTCCCGAGTTGCTGGGCTCGGCCCGGCCCGGCCCAGCGCAGCTGAACTCAGCATGCTGCGGGCCGTGGTGCGCGGCTCCCGGCTCTGCCCGGCCCTGCTCCGGGCTCCCTTCTCGGCCGCCGCCGCCTCCCCCATCCCCGCGCCCAACCCGCGCCCCGACATCGCCTATAACAAGGTAGGGCCGCGCCGGGAGCTCGGGGCAGCCGGGCCGGGCCGGGCCGGGCTGGGCTGGGCGGTTCGGCGCTCCCGTGTCCGCAGGGACGAGCCCGGTGCAGGGCTGGGCCAGCCCGGGTGACGCTGAGCCCGGAGCAGCTCGGGATTTGGGCCCAGAGCCTTGGAAAAGAGCAGCCCTGGGTGCGGCTGCAGGGCACAGGGCATGTGTCCCACGCCACCGGGCTCTGTCCTCGTGCTCGCGGTGGGTTCAGCAACCCCGCATCGGTGCGAACAACTAGAGGAAAAACTCTGGGAAAGGGCACGGGGAGGGAGGGGAAGGTGCCTGGCTGGTTATCTGCAGACCTGAGACCCTTGTTCAGGAAAATCCCGTGGGATCACCTGTGCGAGGTGCTGGTGGAAGGCAGCGTTCCATGGCACCCGGCCACTCCTTCCCCGGTGGCCATGCCCAGGCTCTTGGTGGTTGTCTGAGTGTTCAGCAAGTTCTTGGCGAGCACCACGATCTTTGCACTCCCTTTTTCAGGTCTTGCTGTGGACCTGGAAAAAAAAAACCACCCTTAGAAAGAAAGAATTGGTGAAAGGCTTCCTTTAGAGCCTGGTTTTGGTGCATGGGGAGCCTAAAATCAGTTAATCTGGGAAATAATAGAATAATTTAGATTGGAAAAGACCCTTAAGACTCACAAGACCATAAGAAATGCTATGAAAGCTCTACTGCTCTGGGCAAAATCAACTCACTGTATTGTCCATGCCCAAAGCATTTTCCCACTGTTCAGTCTCCAGTGTTCCTGCACAGCTCCAGCCAGGCTTCCAGCTTTTCCAAGGACCTACCAAGATGGGAACCTCTTCCAATTCACGTGCTGTTTGCTGAGCTGTGAGTTCCTTTATTCACTTGAGGCTGTGTTGTGTGCTTTTAGGCTAAAATATCTCCTTCATATTGCTGCAGGTTTGGAGACCACACAAGTCAAGTTAAGCTCTTTTAATTAACCAGCCTCCTCAGATGCCGTCAAAGAACCAAAGCTTCCCCTGATTCCCCTGGGCTCTGGCTCGAAGGCTTAGCCCTGCCTGGCTTTTTCCTTGCAGATTTTCATAAATAACGAATGGCACGATGCAGTCAGCAAGAAAACCTTCCCTACCGTCAACCCAGCCACGGGAGAAGTCATCTGCCAGGTGGCTGAGGGCGATAAGGTAAATGTTGGTGGGATGAGATGGGTTTGTTTTCCATGGGAGAAGGTCCAGAGGGGCTGCAGAGGAAGACACCACCCCACCTCTCACCTGGGCAGCTCTGTGAGGGCTGTGTTTGCAGTGGTGTCTGACCTATGCAAATACCACATCAAGTGCTGCTTTTGTTCTTCCTTGACTGCTGCTCCCAGAAAAAACCCCTCTGGATTTGCCTCTTATCAGCAACCGGGTCAGGAGAGGAAGAGATGTGGTGTGCAGTGGAGCTGGAGTTGGGAGGTTTGGGAGCAGATGGGGGCAGAGCTTGCTGGGGCAGGCAGGGATGAAGGCAGAGACCTTTGTGGTGCTGTGGGTGCAGTGTGACCCAGAGTCGTGGTGGCAGAGGAGACAGAAGGTCAGGCTTCCCCTCACAGCCCCTTCCTGCTGTACACACATGCAGTGGGAGACCAATCCCAGTCCTAGGAAATTAAAAAAAAAAAAAAAAAAAAGTAATGTAATCATCCCCTGCCTTATGCAAGGGCCTCCTGGGAGTCTGTGGCAGAGCTAAGGTGATGTTTCCCAGCAATTTTGGGTTTTTCCTACAGTCTGGAAACTTGAGTGCTTTCCCCAAGGGAGGAGTGAGTGAGGGAAACCCTTTGTTGTTTGCTTCTCTGTGGCAACCTGGCTTGTCCTGGCGAGACCATTGCAGCAAGCCAGGACAGAGAACCAGCTAGGAACCAGCAAATGCCCTGCCAGGACCAAATCATGGATCAGAGACAGCTAATCAAGGAAAAAACTCCTTTAGACTGGATTCTGAAAGAGTGCCAAAAGAAGACTTTTAGACCTTTTCCCATGCTTTTTCTAGGATGCAAATATTAACCCAGCAGAGGACATTGCAGAAATAACCTGATGATATTTGCACTCAGTATAGCTGAAATAACAGAGGGTGAGCACAAGCAGAAGTTGTGGCTGCACAGCTGTTGCAGCCATCTGGTTTACTGCCATTCCTGCTCCTTCCTCCTCACAGATGTAGCCTGGGTGGGAAAGCTGTGTCCAGTCCAGTGCAGGGTTTGTGCAGAGCTTGGTGCTCATGGGGAAGCTGTACCTGTGTACTCCACTGCCCTGGGATCAAGGAGTGCCTTGCAGTGGGGCAGCTGCCAAGGCTGCAGGTTCTTTTCCCCAAAGCCTGGCAGGAGCAGCCTCTTGTGCTGTTTGGTTGGAGGCTGTTTTCTCCTGGAGAGCAGGGAGAGTTTTTGTTGTTTGCAGAGGGAGTGCAGGCTGGTTACTCCTTTCTCACCCTCTGCCTGGGCTCCTCCACAGGCAGATGTGGACAAAGCCGTCAAGGCAGCCAAGGCAGCGTTCCAGCTGGGCTCTCCCTGGAGGAGGATGGATGCATCCCAGCGGGGGAAGCTGCTGCACCGGCTGGCTGACCTGATCGAGAGGGACCGCGCCTACCTGGCCGTGAGTGCTGCGCTCTGCCGCCGTGCAGGGATTGGGAAACACTGGGGGTTGTGTCCATTGGGTGGGCTTGGGGTTCATCCCCAGCTCGGGCTGTGGGACAGACTTACAAAATGTGGGGAAGTGCTTTTGGGAAGCTGAGAGTTAAGGCCAACATGCAGGACAGATCCATCAAACAGAGAACTGACTCAAGGCTGTACATGTGACTTCTCCCCTGGCTCTTCAGGAAACCTCGCTTGTCTTTTGCAGGCCCTGGAAACTCTGGATAATGGCAAACCCTATGCCATCTCCTACCTGGTGGATTTGGACATGGTGGTCAAATGTCTCAGGTGGGTGTGGAGGCCACAGGTGTTGTGGGATCTGGATCTGACTGTTGGTTTCATAGCAGAGTATCAGACACATTTTTGTCGTAATTCGTCTGACTTCCCGAAGTCACATGAATGGTGGTGATCTGTTACAGCACAGAAATGACAATGGGAGACACAAATATTCCTATTTGCTGTCCATTCTTTAAATCACCTGGTTGAGAAATACCTGCACTGGGTTATGTTTTCTGAAGTGACTGAAGAAGGGAAGAAAGCAAATAGCTGGAGGAAGCTTCTCTTATTTTCTATTGGCAGCAGACTTGTTATTTTAATTCCAGTGACCAAAATGTTATCATTTCCAGATACTTTGCAGGCTGGTCGGATAAATTCCATGGCAAAACTATCCCGTTAGATGGAGACTTCTTCTGCTACACAAGACATGAGCCAGTGGGAGTTTGTGGACAGATCATCCCGGTGAGTAAAATGTAACAGCAGTTCCTGCAGCTCTGCAAGATTCACTGTTACAGTGTAAGTTCCTATTGTTGCTAACCACTGCTTCCTCCCAGTGGTAAACAAAGTTGGTAAAGCACCAGCTGGGAGGGCTCTTACTTCACTCTGGGAGTACAGAACCGCCTGTTGATTTCGCAGGCTCGGAGTAAGCTTTACTTTGTATCTGCTGATTTAAAAAAAAAAAAAAAAGGGACTTTAACCCCATTTATAGGAGTTACCTGGCTTGGAACCACAATTAGGTTTAAACTACTACCTAGAATTAACCCCAAAATTCTGTGTGATGAGGAAACATCCAAGACTCTGCCATGAGTGCTGATTACTGAATAATCAAAAGCTTTCAAGCTCACGCCAGCAAATCCCTCCTTGTTTTTCAGTGGAACTTCCCGCTGTTGATGCAGGCCTGGAAACTGGGGCCTGCCCTAGCCACTGGGAATGTGGTTGTGATGAAAGTGGCTGAGCAAACCCCCCTGAGTGCTCTCTATGTGGCCAGTCTGATCAAAGAGGTGAGGACAAGGCTGGGATTCCATCACTGCTGGATGGGAAGGAGCAGGGAAGGGCTCTCTGCAGAAAGGCTAGGTTGTGTGGGTCTCTCAGCAGTTGATTTAGCTAAAAAAACCAAAACCTTGTCTTGATTAGGGAAGGACTGTTTGAGGTTTGATTAGATAATGAACTTCATGGTGATCAGAAAGTGAACATATATCTGTATTTATATCTATATGTGGATATATACCTTCAAATTGTCCTTGGGATGTGGCGTGGGAAGAGGAGTTGTCCTGGTTATTGCAAACAACATTAAAATAAAGCCCTGGGAAATGAAAGGAGAAAAGGCTGTGGCTGGTGGGAGGCCTCCTGAGGGTTACAAACAGAGGAGGGGAGGGAAGGCCTAGGTTTGTAAAAGGAATAATGTTGTGTGTCCTGCTGGGAATTGCCAGGCTGGATTCCCCCGGGCGTGGTGAACATCATCCCTGGCTATGGCCCCACGGCAGGAGCTGCCATCTCCTCCCACATGGACATTGATAAAGTGGCCTTCACTGGCTCCACAGAGGTAAGGGAGCACCTGAACCTTCAGCCCTTGGGGCCATCTCATTGCTGGATAAAATGCTGGAGGTGCTTTGCCTTCTACACCTCATTTAAAGCTCATTCCAGGGTGTGACATGCATATTTGCATTCCATAAGACTCTTCTGTTCTTATTTTATTCTTTAGAATATTTCCTATTATTTCCTTTAGCTGCTTCTTACTGGAGGTGAAACTCTGGGCACATTTAAAGCCCTGACAATGAGAGGATTAACATTGAAGTGCTGACTGAGATGCAAACCCAGGGCTCTGCCAGGCCTTGCTGATGTGGGAATTAATTCCAACACCTGCTCTGCTCTCCCTGCAGGTTGGACACATGATCCAAAAGGCTGCAGCAGAGAGTAACCTCAAGAGGGTGACTCTGGAGCTTGGGGGGAAGAGCCCAAATATCATCATGTCTGATGCAGACAGTGAGTATTTTACCTTGGTCACTTCGAGGGGACAGGAAAGGGAAGGAAAGCTCTCATGTGTTATGTGAGGCTCCAGCCCTGACACCACCACTCTGTGCCTCCTGCTGTGGATTCACATATCAGCACTTCTCCCCTCCCAGTTTTCTTCCCAGTGCTGGGAAGTTCAGTTATCAACAAACAATAATTGTTTCAGTATCTTCCGCCAGTCCTTGCTCCAGTTTTGTTTTCATCTCTCTTGGAGCACACCACTCTTCTCTTCTCTGATGAAGCCCTGCTTCCCTCATGCCTTGCATATAAACTCATTTTTAAACTCATGTCTTGATGAGCCAACACACAGCCTTTTATATGGCAGGAAGGAAGGAAAAAAATTTGTGTTTAATACCTGATAATTTCCAATGAGAACTGTAATCTGCCTCAGATTAAATTTTTTTTCTAGTCTGGAGTGCTTTAATAGACCCACATATGGATTAAATCTGTGCCTACCAACCCATGGCAAATGGTGTCAACTGAAAGCTTTGTATCCCCAGCAGCCTCTGTGATTGTTGTTCTGCAGAACTCATGGACTCTGGTTAGGTCAATTCACTGATTTGTTTTCTCTCCCCAATCCTAGTGGACTGGGCTGTGGACCAAGCCCACTTTGCCCTGTTCTTCAACCAAGGGCAGTGCTGCTGTGCAGGGTCCAGGACCTACGTGCAGGAGGACATTTACAAGGAGTTTGTGGAGAGGAGTGTGGAGAAGGCCAAGGCCAGGGTGGTTGGAAACCCCTTTGATTTCAAAACTGAGCAGGGGCCTCAGGTAAGAGCAGGAAATACCCTGAGCTGTTATCTCATGAAATAGTCCCAGTCTTGAGTCACTAGAATGGGAGTATCCTTTGGTTTATTGATTAACATAATTTGAACTGTGACCGTTATCTCCTCACTGGTGCAGGAGGGAGGAGTTAATTAACCATTCTGATGATTCCCAAATTTGATGCTGGCATTTAAAAATGACCATTTCCCCTTGGAGCTGGCTTGGCAGCCTATTGAAATAAGGAATTGCATAGGTTGGAGTGGAATCATTTTCCAGGTGGAGCTGACATGTGTTCCCTGCTGGCTCTTAGGTGGATGAGAAGCAGTTCAAGAAGATCCTGGGCTACATCAGCACTGGGCAGAGGGAGGGAGCCAAGCTGCTGTGTGGTGGCAATGCTGCAGCAGACAGGGGCTACTTCATCCAGCCCACAGTCTTTGGGGACGTGCAGGACAACATGACCATTGCCAGGGAGGAGGTGAGTGCTGCAGCATCTCCTGTCCAGCCCCCTCTGAGGCAAAACCCCCCCAGGTTTACAAGCATGGCTGTTCATGAGCTGGGAAACTTGGGGTTTATCAGTGTTACATCATATTCCCTTCTGGTTGCATCCTGGGCCCTTTGTTACAGGGGAAGTGACACTGAATTTCATGTCCTGTGGGATTTCTAAGAGCCCCACATCACCCACGGCCTCCCTGTGATCCATTCACACAGAGTTTCCCATGCTCTGCTTGGATTTTGCAGATATTTGGGCCAGTCATGCAGATCCTGAAATTCAAAACCATTGAGGAGGTCATTGAGAGAGCCAACGACTCCAAGTATGGCCTGGCAGCTGCTGTGTTCACCAAGGACCTGGACAAAGCCAACTTTGTGTCACAGAGCCTGAGGGCTGGGACAGTCTGGTGAGCTTGCACCTCCTCCAGTGCCTAAAGGGGCTCCAGGAGAGCTGGAGAGGGACTTGGGACAAGGGATGGAGTGACAGGACACAGGGAATGGCTTCCCACTGCCAGAGGGCTGGGTTGGATGGGATAGTGGGAAGGAATTCTTGGCTGTGAGGGTGGGGAGGCTCTGGCACAGGGTGCCCAGAGAAGCTGTGGCTGCCCCATCCCTGGAAATTGCAGCTGAAGGTGGCAACCTGGCCACTTGGCCCTGGGATAACGAGATACATGGATGGATTCCATGATGTTCTGTGTCCTGCCTGATAAATTCCAGTGCTGGTTCATTCTGTTGGCTGAGGGAACTGACAAAGAACAGAAATTCCACCCTCCCTCCGTCCTGAACAGCTCAGACATCCACATGCAGCCACAGGGCTCTTCCCTGAGCTCCAGGTGTTTAATCCCTGCTTTCCATTCCAGGGTGAACTGCTACAATGTGTTTGGTGCCCAGGCGCCCTTCGGTGGCTACAAAGCCTCAGGGAAGGGCCGGGAGCTGGGGGAGTATGGCCTGGAGGCCTATTTGGAGGTGAAAAACGTGAGTATAACTCTCTGGTGTAGCTCCAAATTGTATTTTTGCCTCTTGGTGTGGGCTGGGCTGAGAGTTGAAACCAAACTGGGGCAAAACTGTGGCCCAAACCTTAGGCTTCCCTCTCTCCTTGAGCCTTCCCAGTCTCCAAACCTGTCCCTGACTGGGATACACTGGGTTTTCTCCTCCCTCTCACCCTTCCAGTAAATACCTCTGAAAAATGTCTCCAGAAAAAAAAATAAAGGTGTGACTTTTAACTTTTTTTTTCCCTTCCAGGTGACAATCAAAATCCCACAGAAAAACTCCTAAAGGACAGCAGCCTCTCCATGAAGTTGGAAACAATTCTGCAGCTTCATGACACAGAAAATTTAGTATGCAAATATATAACTCTGCATTAAGAGGTATTTTTTAGGTGTTTAAAGGAGCTTTTGTTAAAAAAAACCAAAACTACTTGGCTTTATCTTTTTAAAGTA
Organism: Entomyzon cyanotis; assembly: GCA_024500445.1. Taxonomy (NCBI): domain Eukaryota; kingdom Metazoa; phylum Chordata; class Aves; order Passeriformes; family Meliphagidae; genus Entomyzon; species Entomyzon cyanotis. Next base: position 3,571,685 of record JAKEPQ010000852.1, read on the forward strand.
CCAAATACAGTTGGTTGAGCACTAACAAGATGAGCTACTTTGGGTACATTTTGGTTATTATATGGGTGTGATCTTTACATCTGTATCTGATAAATAAGCAGATTTTTCCCAAGAAATCATTTAAATGCTTGTTTAGTCTAGGAGGGTTTATATAATAGAACAATTATGTGTTGGCTTACAGAACTAAGTCTATAATCCTCATCCTATAAACTATGTTTCTCTTCTGTGAGCAAAGTGAACTGAGTTCAGTGTGTACCTGAGCAGGGGAACAGTGTGAAATCTCTGAGGAAAAAGTGGTTTTTTTGTTCCGTCCTGCGCTCGGTAGCCACGCCGAATAAACATTTCCTGTCTCAGTGCATCAACCCTACCTTGCTCGGAGCTTTGTGCCAGTGAGCCCAAGTGCACCCACCTTCCCGCATCCCTAATTTTTAAGGATTTTCGCTGACTTTCTGCCCTGCCCGCTCTCCTTGTGTTGCCTTAAAGGCCAAGCTGCAGCTGGTACCAAACCGCAGCAGGGCGGTGCGAGGTGCGATGAGGGTCTGGGGCTCAGTGAGGGCGGTGGGGCCGCCCTGGGCGGCACGGCCGTGGGGTGGTTATCGGGGAAGGCGGTTCCATGCGGGCCGGAGGGCACAGAGAGCAGCCCGAGGCTCCTCCTCGCCGCTCCCCTCACGCCACCACAGCGCCCGTTCCCCCTCAGGCGCCCGAGCCCCAAATCTCGCGAGGTTTCGAGCCGCCCGGTGCCTTTGAACAGCGGCCGCCCCGCGATCTCGCGAGACGTCCGGCAGCGCGGTCCCTCGGGCCAATTCCCCTCGTTAGGTCTCGCCCATGGAGATATCGCGAGAGTTCGCCCCGCCCCGCCCCTCTCGCGGTCCCGGCAGGGGGCGGGGCAATACAGCTTAGCTCCGCCCCTCAGGGTCATTGATCATTACATCATCAAAAGGCGCCTCTCTCCCGAAGGCCCGCTGGGGGCTTTGTTTACCCCGTCGCGCGTTTAGAGCTGCCGGCAGCCGCCTGCAAACCGCTCCAGCGCCCTGGCGGCCGCTCCCAAAATCCCCCGGCGGGCGCGGGGCGGGCGCGGCGATCCCGCTCCGTCCTCCCGCGGGGACAGCGGCTGCGGCGGCGGCGCGGCGGCGGCGCTCGGCGGCCGGCGGGGCTGCCCGGCGCGGGGTGCCGGCGATGTCCGGATCCCGGGCGGCTCCTCCCGGTTGAGCGGCGGCTCCGCGCGGGCCGCGCGCCCTCCCCGCGCCCTGCCCGGCCGGGCATGAGGCGGAGCGGCGGCGGCACTGAGGCTCCTGCGGGGCTGCGCCTTGCCTGACGCGGCCCGGCGCCCCCCGGCCCGCCGCGCCCCGCGGGACGATGTCGCTCGATCACGACATGGACAGGACGATCAAGGTGGGCAGGGCGGCCGGGCGGGGCCGGGCGGGGCACGGTGCCCGCGGGGCTGGTTTGGGGGGTTTTAACGCGAACGGCGCGGTGGGGGAAGGAGAGGTTGTTGGCTCTGCGCGAATCCCACAGAGCAAAACTTTCTGCTGTTCGTGCGGTTTGGCAAACAAAGGAATTGTAGCGCTCTTTGGGTACGGGTCACATCGTTCTCTTATTAATTAGTGTTCTGTCTTCTGTTGGTTAATGATTCTCTCCATTTCCCGTGCTAATTACTCCACGCTCAGTGCTGCTCTTCCTTTGGGTTGGGAGGTTTCCTGGGTTGGTGTCTCTCAGTTGGTCACAATCAATCTCTGCCAGAATCACCTTTGATTAATCAGAGCTGGTTTCAGCACCGATGCAGAGTTGGGCTTTTTAGTTTCTTCGTAATTTTGGAGGTTCTGTCGAGTGTCCTTGTTCCTGGCGTCCAAATCCTTCTTCCCAAGCTTTGTTAGCCTTCCCCAGATCTGAGGTCACTGAAACACATCAAGCCCTAAACCTTAACAAGGCAATTCCACCCACAACTGATGTTTCTCCAACACCTGGACATCACTCAGAGCCTGCTGTCTGCTCTGTTTTCCTCATTAAATCTTCTTGTCAATTAGGCTTGAAAGCCACAAAGATCAAACACCAAAGAACAGCCGTTCTTACAGAGAATTTTTCCACATTCCACATTTTCCAGCAATCAGAACTCTGTTTCATAATGTTCTTCTCATTCCCTGCAACTGGGCAAGCTGTGTCCTGGCTGGGTGGGTTTCCTCTGGGAGCTGGGGAATTCCCTTTTGGGATAAAGTGATGTAAACCCAATGTTTTCAAGCCTCTCTGGAGATTCTTTACTTTGTGCAGTTGATTAATCCCGGAAAAGTTTGGGTTGGAAGGACCTTAAATCTCATCCCATTCCATGAGCAGGGACACCTTCCACTAGCCCAGGCTGTTCCAAGCCCTTTCCAACCTTTCCTGGAGCATTTCCATATTGAAAATATGTGGGGTTTGCACTAAAAAAGCCCAAATTAGAAGGAAATCTAAAGAGAATGTAATTAACCCCTGAGATCAAGTGTGGGAATTGTTCCCTGTGTTTTCCTTGGCACAGTCCAGGGATGGAGCTATCCTGAAAGCTTGGGAAAAAAATAGAATTTAGCTATTTCTGTGGTATTTCACGTGAAGGTTAAGCTGCACATCAGAATTCTTGAGGTTTGAAGTTAAAAAGTGAAAGCAGTTGTGGAATTGTAGGGAGAGTTCTGTGCTGCTGCTGTTCTGGAGAGGTTCAACCAAAACTCCCTGGGCAAATCCCTGGAGTCTGGGCACAGCCTGAATCTCTCCCATAATTTGGTGTTTTTATACTTGTTGTGCTTCTCAAGCCCTTGGGTTGGGTCAGGTTTGGTTGGTCTCAGCTCAGGTTCACACTCTGGGGTTCAGGAGGAGAGGCTGAAGGAGCAGCAGGTGGAATTCCCCAGGATGTGGCATTTCTCCTGTTGGATCCTTGGAGTTTTCCCAAGCAGCAGCAGCTTGAATTCCTTCAAGTCACTCTCTGACTCCCAAAGCTCCTCATTTCAAACCTTTTCCCATCAATATCCACTGGAATCATGGAATCATTAAGGAAAGACTTCTCAGATCAACAAGCCAGAAGGGGCTGAACACTCCTGATGTGTGTGAAAGCAGCTTGGTGAGATCCAAGCTGGGAGAGCTCTGGGAATTCTGCTTTTCCAGCCTCTGAGCATCCCAGACTGCTGACTCTGCACTTTGGGAAGGAGCCCAAACTTTTGGCTGAGGCTTAGTGGGAGGGAATTTTGCTGCTGGAGAGATTTCAGCTATAAATGAGTGTGAAACTTTGCTGTAATTCCATATATTCTGTATCATTATCCCCTTTTCCCACTGAAAATTACTGTAAGGAGTGATCAGAGGTCTCAGGTTCCTTTAAGAGGGAGAGCAGAAAGGTTTCCTGTGAGGAATCCAAGCTGGGAGACAAAGCCTTTGTGCTTCCCAGCTGAAACAGGGGGATATTTTCAAATTTATTGATGCATCTAAGCATTTCCAGCTGTTTAGATCAGAATCACAGAATCCTTAAGGTTGAAAAAGATCCCCAAGGTGGTTCAGTCCAAGCTTTGAGTGATAATGTTGTGAACTCCTGGTGCTCCCAGTGCTGAGCTGGGAGGTGGAAGTGATGCTCAGAGCTCCCAAATGCTGCATTTGGTGTCATTTGTGTTTCTTGACCACTAAATTATTCATTTGAACTTGTAACTTGTGAAGCTGCTTTGGGGTGAAGGTTGGAATCCAAATTTAAAAAGTGCAGGGAATAAAATGGTTGCCTTTTTCTTTAAAACAATGAACCTTTTCCCTGCTCATTAATGACCTCCTAAAGCTGTGTTTTCATCCCACCCCTGATGCTTTCATTTCTCTGTAGCTGAATACCAGGAAAATTAAATCAGCTTTTCCCTAACAGGCATCTCACAAGTGAAATTTATCTGAGTTGGATTGATAAGAAGTTTCCTTGAGCTCCTCCTGAAAACCACAAACATGTGTGATCCCCTGGGCTTTCCTACCCCTTCCTTTTAAACCCTTTATAAAACCTCCTGTGGTTGCCTCTTCCATGAATTTCCAGCGTGTTTGGGAATTATTTTACCTGCTTCCTTTTGCAGCAGCAGCTCCTTTTCCTGTGATTTACCCTGAGCACAGGCAGGAATTTAATAAAGGAACAAAGGCTCAGCACAGGGCATCAATCAAAGCACTGAGCACTGGATTTACAGCCTGCCTTGGGAAATGGTTAAGCCTGAGAGCATCCAGGCTGTGGCTTAACAAAACCCAGCCCTGTTTGTGTGGATTTGGACAAAAGGAGGCTTGGTTCATTATCAGAAAAATGTGAAATTAATCATGCAGGGTTTAATTTACAGTGTGATGGTTCCAAAGGTTTGAAACCTCTCATTTTCTGTGGTGTTCTGAGCAAAAAAAAAAAAAAAAACATTTGAATGGTGGAATGGGCTCCTTGTTTCGTTGTGATTGATGATTTATGGGTAGGAAGCTGGAATTGAGTCAGGGAGAGATGCCCTTGTTATGCTTTGGGTATTAAAGGCACAAAATCCCAAATGCTCTCAATAATCCTGTTTTAAAATTCCAGCTGCCAGAAACAATTTTAAACAGGTAAATCATTACATGAGCATTTATATTTATTTATATTTATATTTATATTTAATTTTGCTCAGGGAAGCAAACTCCCCAGCAGGCACTTTCCTGCAAGCCAGATCTGCTGAGCAGGATTTTTTTTTGGGAAAAGCTGTAGTAATTTTATTTATTATGTATTTATTGACTGTTTTTCCCCTCCTTCTGCTCCTTCCTGAACAGGAAACCTCCATTTTAGAGGAATACAACATTAACTGGACTCAGAAGCTGGGAGCTGGAATCAGTGGGCCTGTTAGGTAAGGGAACACTCTGGGATTGTCCCTTCCCTGGGGAGGAGTGAATATTTGACTAAATGTGATTCTGGGACACATGGAAAATTATAAACAATGAACACCTCTCCTCCTCGTGGCTCATGCAAGAGAGATTTTGTCTTTTTTTGGGAATGTGGGAAGGAAAAGCTTTCCTCCCTTCCCTGTCCTGGTGTGTTCCCACAGCCAGGCAGGAGCAGGGGTTGGTTGTGGAATGGTGACAACAGAAATTCCTCCTGAACCTTGCTGTCCTTGGGTCCTGGTGCCCCAGCACTGCCCCTTTCCTGCTTTCCCAGTTGTTTTTCCAGCTCTTCTTGTGACCCCAAAGCACACAATGCTGCTGGCTTTGCATCCCAGCCTTGCTCCTCATGGATTTCTAACTCCTGGATGATTTCTGGAAAGCAAAACACCTTCCCATCAATGCCTCATCCTTCAGGGAATGGGAATTTGTGCTGGAAAACAACTCTTCCTGGGAGCTCCCTTTGTCTTTCCCATCATTTATCTTCCTGTCTGGGCCACTGGTTTCTCCTCATCCTTTTTGTGTTGCTGTGTCTTCATTAAAACACCCATTTTGTGCTTTGTTCTTTCTGCTGCCTGTTCAAACATGGGCTCTTTCCTCAATTGTTAGTGTTAAATGGGGGGAAAAAAGAGAAAAAAATAAGCCCAAATGAGGATTTCCATCCCAAACCACTTGGAATGGAAATGCTTTATTTATTACAACATCCACTGTGGGTGTTCAGGTGTGCTTTGGGTTGTTTCCATCCAAAATCTTGAGGCTGAATTTAGAGTGAGAGCTGGGATGTGCCCTGAGTATTCCCAGACTGGGGACATTCCCCTTAATTCCCACGTGGAGAGCAAACTCAGAGCTACAAATCAATGACTTCAGGTGTCTCTCTTAACATCCTTGCTGACTGACTGATTTTGTTGCTGTAATACCAGAGTCTGCATGAAAAAATCCTCCCAAGAACGCTTTGCACTGAAAATCCTCCTCGATCGTCCAAAAGCTCGAAATGAGGTAAAGTTCCTGCTTTTCTCTCCAAAAAAACCTTCAGTTATTGGGATCTTTTAAATATAAAACCCCACCTCCAAACCCCCATTTGCTGGTTGTGCTTCCAGAGATTTATTTATAATGAATTGAGCTGCATTTTGAAGCTGTTTCTCTCCCTGTAATGTAACACAACCAGTTGGAGAGGGAATTTTGTTTCCACACATCTCATTTTTGGGATGTCACTGCTCCAAGAATGCTTCCAGCTTGTTCTAGAAATGGATTTATCCAGGTGCCAGGAGCTAAAACAGCTCCTGATATTGGCTGGGACTTCCTGAGCTGATGGGGACTCCTCCAAGCTGTCAGGAATTTTAAAAGGATTCATTGTCCTCGAGGTTTAGGCAACTTCCGTTTCTTGTTATTGAGCGAATTCTCATTCCAAATGCCCATAAAAATAACCTGTGTACAAAAAGAACTGAGCCTTGGCTGGATTGAGCAGCCCAGGGACCTTTGAACTGGGGAGAATTCCTGAAGTTCTCCATTCCAGAATGGTGCTACAGGAGGTGGTGTGAGTCCTGGAGCACTGAGCCATGAAAGAAGCCAGATGATGGAATTTTGGGGTTTGCTCATTAATTTTCAGTTCCAATTGCACCTGCATTCCTACTTTAAAGCTGCTTAATTTATTTGAAGAAGCCCAAACCCTGGCTTTTCCTGGAGCTCTGTGTGTGATTCCATGCTCTGTCCCAAATTTGGGGTGTTCTTATCCCACCCTGAGCAGTGGCAGTGCTCAGCAGGGCTGAAATGCCTCTCCCTGTGTGCAGTAACAGCTCTTCCCTTCTCTTCAAGGTACGTCTGCACATGATGTGTGCAACACACCCCAATATTGTTCAAATAATTGAAGTTTATGCTAACAGTGTGCAGTTCCCACATGAATCCAGCCCCAGGTAAGATTACATAGGGTGATTCATTCCCACCGCTTGCTTTCCATGTTTAGCCCAAGGTATAGTGGAGTTTGCTTTTTTTTTTTTTTGGTTTTGGTTTTAATCACAGAATTATTATTTCAAGGGGGTCCCAGATATAATGATTATCCTGCAGATCAAGCAGCTCTTGCTTTTTTTTTTCCCCTGACTTTTTGTGTGTTTAAATTATTTTGCCTCCTTCACTCCCTGTTTTGAATGCATCTCCATTTTTTTTAGGTTTTCCATTGATTCAGTCTGCATTGTGTGAAAGAATTGTTTCTAAAAATGTGAAATTCAGCCCTGAAAACTCTTAATGCATTGTCCTGCTTAAAATGAACACAGGAAAACATGGAGCAGAGTGACTTTTCGTGCATTATTATCGCTTAGGATAAAAATATTGTCTTCTGATGGGATCTTAGTGGAGAAAATCATCAGAGCTGGGAGAATGAAAGAGCTGAGACCTGTCTTAGGCTCTGGTGTAGCTGATTTTGCTGTGTGGTGGGAACTGGGAGTTATTTCCATGAGGATCTGGCAGCCCTGATCTCCACCTTCCTATTTGTTATCCTTCATAATCACAGCAATAAAGCTGTAAATTAAAGTATTGGGGATCCAGACTCAAAAGCTGCGTTATCCTCGAGGGCAGAATTATCCTTTGAGTGTCCACATGAGGTCCAGGATGTGTCCATGTAGAGTTTATCCCAGCTGGAACCCATCAGGAGGAGCAAACTGGAAATTCCTGGCTGCCAATCCCTGAGTCAGGTTGTGCTGGGAGCCAGAAAATCCTGAAGATTTGACACTCAGAGTCAAAACGACAGCACCAAAATCACCCCGAGCAGCCTAGAAAAAGCAGTGTTTGTGTGAAATATGCATTCTTAGCTTAGCGATTCTGTTCTTTTTCTCTGATTTTTTAATGTAACAACATGAAATGCTTTTGAACAGGGCTCGGCTCCTAATTGTAATGGAGATGATGGAAGGGGGAGAGCTCTTCCACAGAATCAGCCAGCACCGGCACTTTACTGAGAAGCAAGCGAGCCAAGTAACAAAGCAGGCAAGTCAACCCCTGTCCCAGCAAATCCATCATGCTATGGCTGAAGTAGGGACAATTCCTGGGGCTGGAAGGGTGGGGAAAAAGGATTAAAGACAAGAATCCTCCGTTGTGATCCGATGATCATTGCCTGCTTTGTTATAACTGACAATGCCAAAGCTTTACTAGGAATAAAGGATTGAAGGTGTGGGCTTGTTCTCTGGGTCTGCTGTGCTTAACAGTGCTTTTCCTCACCTGGTCTAGAGAACACTTCCAAGAGAATTTTGTCATTCCTGTTGTCCTAAAAGTGTTGCCTCCAGCAGGACTCCTGAGCTCTGGAATCTCCATGACACACCCTTGGTGTTTCTCTCCTCTGGGCCAGGGGTTTTCTGGGCTTGGGGTTATGGAATTCCTGGAAGATAACAAGGAGTTTTTCTGTTTGTTCTGATTTTTGTGTCTGTTTGTTCCAATGTCATTTTTCCTTCCAGCTCCCTCCTGAGTGCTGCATTTGGTAACCTCCACGGTGGTTTCTGCAGGGGGGTTTGGTGTCCATCAGGCTTGGCAGTGCCTGGTGGGACTCACAGAAGGATCTCTGTGGGATTCAGTGCAGGGATCCCCAGTTCCCCTCAGCTGGAGAGAGAGTTTTTGGACCTGGGGCAAAAAATTTCATGTTCCTTTTGTGCTTTGCCTTGTTTAGAATGAAATTGTGCTAATTGTGCTTTTGGTTTCATCCAACAAAGAAATGAGGTGGAAGTACAGAATTATTCTTGGCAGTTTGTTTGACATCTTTTGGGCTGTTTGATTCTGACATGGTGGGAAAATCTTGTAAAACTTTACCAGAAGTCAAGCCTTTGATTTGAATTCTGTGTGTACACTTGGGTTATTCATGTCTCAAGTAACTCTTTGCTTTAATGTTTATAGGAATGAACTTTGAAATGTGAAAGTCTCTGTAATATTCTCTTATCTAGTGGTTCTTCATCATTATCTTGTACCCAGGAATGGTTAAAACTTGTCACAGCACTGCCTCGTTTTCTCTGGGAATGTGTTTGTATTTATTGCTGAGCTAAATTAGCAGTGAAGTTCTCTTGTGACAGTGATTTGGAGTTTTTTAAGGACTCTAAACTTGGGTAGGATCCTACAGGGATACTTCTAAATAAGGGTTGTGAGGCTGTGCCTCACTTCTGTCTCAGGAATGCTGTTTAAATATTTATACTTGGCTTTTCTTGAAATGAATTGCACTTGGAAATGTGCAATCCCTGGAGCTTTCCTGCCTGGATTGCAGCTTCCTAAAGCATCCTTGAAAGAATCAAGGAATGCATTTCTGTGGGATATCCACAGAATGAGTAAAGTGCAGGCAGTACCACCAAAAATTAAAGAATAAAACTGCCTGAGTAGAGTTGCTGGGCAGGGGCAGCACCTTGGAGCCCTGGCACAGCAGGGAAGGGCACTGGCACCCTTGGGGAGGTCTGAATGCCTTGAGTTCTCAAACTGAGGTGGTTGGGAAGCCCAGGCCAACCTGCATTTTGTTTTCTGCTTGCTTTGAGTGCAAACTGAACTGAACCTCCTGGAGGGATTCATGTCCCAGTTGTCACTTCACTGCACCACTGCCCAGCAGGGTCAGGCTCATCCTAACTCAGAGCTCCACCCAAGTGGAGTGGAAATGTTTGGGGTCTGAGCTGTGTTGGAAATGTCCTTTGTAAAGCTGAAATAAATGTCCAGGCTGCAGGAGGAGGTCAGTGATTGTAGCTGATTTATTGTGCCCTTTTCCAGATAGCTTTGGCTTTGCAGCATTGCCACTCACTAAACATTGCACACAGAGACCTCAAGCCTGAGAATCTCCTCTTCAAGGATAACTCTCTGGTAAGATGAACATTTGGAATTCTTCTGCTGCTGAATTCTGTAAAATGGCTCAAGGGTGACTCTCAGAATAGTGGTAAAATGACATTAATGTTTTGGTGACAAAATTTAATCACCTCGATGGGACTTGGTGCTTTTCCATCCCCTGGTGTCCTTGGGATGCAGTGAATCCCTGCAGGATTCAGGAGTCAGGTTCTCCACCTGAACACAGAATCCAGCTTTGCTGAGGAGAAGATCTGCTCTGTCCCCTTGTCAGGATGTTCTAACACTCTACCTAGAGGTGCTTTGATAGATCCAAACAAATCTTTGTTTCTCCTGCTCACAACCAGCCTGGATATGCAGTGACACCCCCTGTGAGAGGCTCAGTGCTTTCCCAGTCTCTGAGTTGGCTGGTCCTGGCCCAGAGCACCCAGAAAAGCAAAACCTCTGGTTTGAAAGGTCACTTTGTGACCTTTCAGCTGCCTGGTGGAGTGGGAGGGTATAAATCAGACAAGGAGGAGGACATATGGCAAAGGTGAGATGAGGATAGGGGGAGAATTCTGTGTTAGAAAAGCTGATTTAATGAGATTTGTGTAACAAAGCCTCTTCTCCTTGTTTTAGGATGCACCTGTTAAATTGTGTGACTTTGGGTTTGCCAAAGTAGACCAAGGTGACTTGATGACACCCCAGTTCACTCCCTATTATGTAGCACCTCAGGTAACAACCAACTCCAGCTCTGGGCTAAAGGGGGTCACTTATTGCCTGAGCCTCCATAACCACAGCCTTTAAAAAGCCTTTGGTGTCCTGGGGAGGGCTCTGGGTGCAGGAATCTTGAGGAATTGGATAGCAGCCAGCTCTGGAGCTGGAGTGCCACAGGGCACTGTTGATAAGGCAGATTTCCCAGACAATTGGCCTTTAGCTGCATTAAAGCAGCTGCTCTGGAGAAATCCCTGCTTTGCCATCCTTCTTCCAGCTCAGGCTCATTCAGGATTCCATTAAAAAGGACTTTGCTGGAACAAAAAGATTCTGCAAAGGTGATGCTCACAAAGGGCAGTGACAGAGGGTTGGTACTTGGTCACCTTGGCCTTGCCCCTTGTCATTAAACACGATCTATAATTACACACAGGCTGCTCTTTGTGGTGCTGCTTTCCCCCCTCTCTCCTGTCCTTTGTGTTGGAGTCCTGGAGAAAATGAAAAGCAGCTGCAGATGGAGGTTTAATTGCAGTGCAGAGCAGCCTTTAATCACTGGGAAGGGCAATTCAGAGATCAGCGGCTGCCCTGAAAATGCCTCCTCAGCTGGAGCCTGCTGGGGCTCCCTGCAACCCAAACCCACAGAACTGATCAGCAAGGGACAGATTTGATGTGATTTGTTCCTGGGAGAGGCAAAAAGGGACATCTCTGGAGTTTGGGTTACCCTCCAAACACATGTTCCAAGCATGGGGGGGTTGGAGGTTGTGAGCAGTTGCTTTAATTCAAGCAGAATTCGAGATTTCAGTCAAAGCAGCAAAATATTTTAGTATTTTCCCCATGTAGAAAGCTCCAGTCTTTCTGAGGGAGAAAAATTTGAGTTTGGCAGAGTCTTCAGTAGGTGGAATAATTTCCTGAATGGAAAAGCATCAGGAATCTTTGGCATAGGCTTTGCTGGTTGTGGTGCCTGTTCATGAGATGGATTTTTCTTGGGTTTTTTTCCCCTCTCACCAGGTATTGGAGGCACAAAGAAGACACCAGAAAGAAAAGTCTGGTATTATCCCCACCTCTCCAACCCCTTACACTTACAATAAGGTGAGCTTGGAAACAACGTCTTGAAAAGTCTTCCCCACCCCACTGGTGCTTCTGATAGAGCAAATCATAAAATGCACACTCAGTCCAAACCTATTTAATGATCCTCTAATTAAAGGAAAAATACAAAATGCTCTTAAGGAGCATGAAATATTTTGCAGAGAGTAGAATGACTCTGCTGGAGTGAGGCCATGAGGGAAGTTCTTTCATCTCTGTTCAAAGGGAATCTCTTTCCTGCTGTCAGAGTTTCTGGATATGCAGAGCATTCCTTGTTCAGGCAGCTGGGCTGGAAGCTGCTCTGTACCTGGATCTTCTGGAAAACAACCAAGAATTTATTGTGTAGCTGCTGGAATCTTGGCAAAATCATGGCAGGAAATGTCCTGGAAGGTGATACTGCTTTTTGGGCATTCCAAAACATTGTCTTCCATATTGTCATCACTGTCTCCAGCTGGCTGAGCAGTGCTTGAACCACTGAGTGTTCTTGGGAGTGTCAATTTTAATTCAAGTTAGCTGGTTTGTGATCCCAGTGTGAGGATCTGCCCTGATTCCAGCTCCAGGGATGCTTGTTTAACCCACCACGTGCCTGAGCAGATATTTCATATGCAGTATTAGCATTTAGTAGACTTTTAGAGAGAGTTAAAGCAAATAGTAATTAATCTGCATCATAAACCTGCCTGTTTCAGGGCTCTGATTGCCTCTTCTCCACCCTGGAGAAGCAGGTTGATGATGGTAGCAGACACTTCTGTCTGAGAACTCTTCAGAAGGTGTCAATAGTATTTTTAACACTCTTTGTCTGCTCTCTCTTGTCCCTTGATTTGGGATTTGCAAGGCGGGAGTGATTTTCTTTCCATGTTCCATGTGAAGAATGGATCTGTCCCTCCGAGCTGTGCAGCCCTGGTGGCACTGAGTGAAAAGGCTGCTGAGGGAAGGCCCTTGTCCCCAAGTGTGACTCTGCAAAAGCAGCATCTGGCACTCGCCTGGTTCCCCAAAATAGACCCTGACAGGCTTCCAGGTCCTCTGTCCTTCCATGGCAATCCAGTCCTGCTCCTGGCTCCACCATCTCACTGACTTTCACCATAGACAGCTCTGATTTAATATCCCTGCTGGCTCCTTTGTTGGTTGGTGGTTCTTTTTTCAGTCTCCCATTGTAAACAATTGGATTATTTTATAGGACTGGGGGAGTTGGATTCAGGTATCCCGAGAGATGCAATAAACATCTCCCACCTCTGCAGCCCTGGCTGTTCCCAGACAATTCCCAACCACATGGAAATCGTGCTTGGAGCACAGAATTGCTGATTTATCCATCAAGGTGGATCTTGAGGAGGAGCTGAGCTGTTTCTCTTTCCTTAGGGAATCACACAGAATTTTGATCACAACTCCCCCAGTGTTTGCTGCAAACTGCTCCTGAAAATCACCCTTTCCTTGCTTGCAGAGCTGTGACCTGTGGTCCCTGGGGGTCATTATCTACGTGATGCTGTGTGGATATCCCCCCTTCTACTCCAAGCACCACAGCAGGACGATTCCCAAGGACATGAGGAAAAAGATCATGACAGGAAGCTTTGAATTCCCAGAAGAAGAGTGGAGCCAAATCTCGGAAATGGCGAAAGACATTGTGAGAAAGTGAGTCTGTGGAGGAAACTCTTGTATTGCTCTGTTTGTGTTAAGGAATTGGAATATTTCAATGTTAAGAGATTGGAAAAGCACCTGGAAGTGCTTTATCCCAAGGATTGTTTTTCCAGTGGCTCATCCAGCTGACAAATTCTCTGTCACATTCAGCGTAAACCAAGTCTGGCAAATATTTTTATTTCTCTGCCCAAGTGTTTAATTTTGATGTCTCTTTTGTTGAGGTGAATTCTGTGTTTAGTCTTTAAGGGGAGTGGGAGCACTGAAGGGTTTCAGGATGACACAATGGCACAGATTTCCTGGGATAACATTTAAATTCCTGTGAAAATCAAGTGGCTTTAATGGGATGTATAAACCTGTCCCCTAAAACCCTGTGCACATCATACACAGCCTAAAAAGAGTCAGGCAGGAGGATGGAGAGGGAGGTTAAGATGTGTGTCAGACTCTGAGATAAGGTTCTGCATGGATGTTTTATTCCAAATGCTAATGGAGCCTGTTTTCCATGCAGGGCACATCCCTCAGCTGGGAGTGTGTCAAAGACTTGGTCTGTTTGGGAGCAAGAACGTGGCACTGATTAGCGCTTGACCTCACTTATTGCTCAAAGAGTGACAGGGACTTACTGCCTTTGCATCACCAGAGGAATTGAAAGAATAAAAGCAACAAACAGGAAAAAAATCGGTTGGGGAAGTAATTTAAAAGTGTCACTGGCTCCTCAGATGTACTGTAAATTCTCCAAGGATTTCACATTGTTTAGAGAGGGTGCTGGGACATTTTTAGAGCCAAGCAGGAGAGCCCCCAGCCTTTCACCAAATTAACTTTCCTTTATACCAAGATCAGCTCTTTATTCTCACACAGAAACTCCACAGGCAAAAGGTTTCATTGTCTTTTAAAATTTCCATGAAACTCAACTCTCAAGATGTTATCACATGGATCCAGTTCATTTAATTCTCCCTCTAATGTTATCAGGACTCCTTTTCCTGCTACTTTTCCAACCAGGGAGTCTGAAGCTATGTTTAGGGTGCAGGAATAGGTTCAGATTTAATATAATCCGAGCTGAATTTATATTCTATGGATGTAGACAGAATTCTACAGAATCTGATTTCTGGAGGTCACATTTGGCATTCAGGCAGCTGCTGCCTCTCAAGTGTGTTGAGCTGATTTCTGACCTGAAGGTTTGATAATGAGTTAGGATTTGGAAAATGCATGGATTTGGAAAAAAAGGAATGCATGTGTCTGGTGTCAAAAGTGACCTTCACCTGATTGGCAGCAAGTGGGATTTCAGAGCTCCCCCTGTGGTGCTGCTGACATTTTGTACAAGTTATTTCCACTTTCTCGGTGCATTAAACAATTGTGCTCTGCAGCCAAGGAGCTGATTTGGAGTTGTCTGAGGAAGTGTGACAAGCTCATGGAGTCATTCCTGTTCTCATTCAGACTTTGGGATAACTTGTCAGCACCCTGTGGGAAATTTTGCTTTTTTTATTTAGTTATGCTCATCACGAGAACATAAATTTATCTGCAGGGTTTAAATTTATATAAAAATTTATATATTTATATATTTATATTTATAATATATATTTATAATATATAAATTTATATATTTATATATAAATATATAAATTTATATTTTTATATAAAAATATAAAAATATATATTTTTATATAAATATATAAATATATATATTTTTAAAATATAAATTTTTATATTTTTATTTTTATAAAAATTTTAAATCCTCTTTCCAGGGTTTCATGCTAGAAAAAATCGATTTCATGGAGTTTTCAGCAATCTCAGAATAAAGTTGCTTTTTTATTTTGAGGAGCTGGAACCAAAGTGTTCATTACTTGGGGGTTTTGCAGGGGGAGAAAAGGAGTGGCATGATGGGAGCAGTGAATCCTGCAAACTTTCCATGCCCACAGTCCTTGGAATGAATGTAACCTGTTCTGGGGATGAGCTCTGGGAGTGCATTTCCAGACAGCACTGGTCTGGATAATTTCCAGATCCTCTGGAAGGTGATTTCCCACCTGGGAGCAGTGCCTGTGGAATTCAGCAGCACAGGGATGTCCCTGGAATGCCCTTTAGCACCTTTCCTTTGCGCTGAGTGCTGGATTGCCCTGGGTGAGCTGGGTAAATAAAAACCACAAGTAAAACCACAGCGAGGTCAGGGTCCTGCGACAGATTTTGGGGCAGTTTGAGCTCTTGGAGGAGCTTTTCTGGCCTCTAAAATGCTTAAATCCTCTGTAAATCAACAACCTCCTCCTTGGGGATTTATTCCTTCCTCTCCAGGCTGCTGAAGGTCAAACCTGAGGAACGCCTGACCATTGAGGGAGTGTTGGACCATCCCTGGCTCAATTCCACTGAGGCCCTGGATAACATCCTACCCTCTGCCCAGCTGATGATGGACAAGGTCTGAACAACATCTCTTTTGTCAGGAATGTTGCACAGGGGCAGGAGAGCTCTGGGATGGGTGGAGGGTTTTTTTGATGTGGGGTTGTGCAGATAAGGAGCTTCTCTTCTGATTTAGGAGAGCCTGAGATCTTAGGGAGAAATGGAAACAGAAATGAAAATGGAAATAAAATGGGACATTTGGGCTTGAAGGAGCTGCTCCCAGATTGGTGGTAATGAGCAGCCACGTGCTGATGGTAGAGAGGAGAGCCTGAGGGATCTTCCATAGGTCTTTCCTCTATTTTGCCATGTTTTATCCCCACTACAGCAATGACCTCACTAGTTAAACAAATAGTCCTTGTTTCTTTTCATTTCTGCTCAAAGAGGAGTTCAGTCGATCTTGTGAGCATGAGGAGATGATCCTTTATCCTGTGTCCCCCTGGGATATTTTGTCAATGATTTTAATCATGCCTTGCCTCATGCAAACCTGATTTTTCTTACACATCTCCTAAATAAATCCGATTTTGATGCCTCTTTTTTTTTTCACCCATGGCAAACATTGTCCTTGGATCATTCCACCAAGTGTCCCTTTTGTCCCTCCAGGCCATGGTGGCAGGGATTCAACAGGCTCACGCAGAACAACTTGCAAACATGAGAATCCAAGACCTCAAAGTGAGCCTGAAACCTCTTCACTCCGTGAACAACCCGATCCTGCGCAAGAGGAAACTGCTGGGGTAACTGCAAAGCTGGGCTGGAAAGGACACTGTGGAGCCAGCTGGGATGGCTGGGAAATGGCTTTGGGAATGGCACAGGCTCTGTTTGGGTGGCTTAACACACTCCTGGTGTTACTCAGTCATGTAATTCTGTGGTTTGTGTACCAGTGAGGGTGGGGAGGAGACTGGACACTGTATTAGATGGGATGGTGGGTCATGTATAAGATAAGGCAAACTGGGAGAAAGAATTCCAAGATCTTTTTTCTCATCCTGACATTTATTTACTAGAAAAGTCAGGTAATCTCTCTCTCCTTCTGTCTTTGTTCGAGTTAATCTGAAAAATAGGCTCATTTCCCTATGAGAAAATATATAGGGTAATATATATTACCCTAATAAGGGTATTATTTGAACTAATTTAAAGGAATATTTCTTTTTCTTCATACTTAAAATGGTCTCATAATATAGGACAATAATTACATTTAATGCTGAACCTGTCTCCCAGTTTCCCAGTTATACTGGAGCAGTTACACAACCAGTAACGAGCTTGAGCTGCGACCAAATTCTAATTATTTCCCCCTTGTTGTTCTGCAGCACCAAGCCAAAGGATGGTGTTTACATCCATGACCCTGAGAATGGAAGCAATGATTCCAACGTGGCTCTGGAGAAGCTGAGAGATGTGATTGCCCAGTGCATTCTACCACAGGCTGGTAAAGGTTACCACTTTTAAGAACGTTTTATTCCTAAATGTGCAAGACACTGACTTTGGGTCAGTCTGTGTCAGTGGTGAGGAAGGAAAAAGAAAACCCCTGGGCAGTCTGTGGGCTGGGATTTGGGTTCATGTGGAATTTTAGTGGAATGCAGAGCTGTTAAAAGAACTCTCAAACAGGCATATTCAGTTTAAAGCCCGTTTCCTGGTTTGTGTGAGGTGAGCAGGAAGAACTGTGCTGTTTGCTGAGCCCTGAGTGAGGCACGAGGCCAAACCTCCTGTGTCCCTTTGTTGTCCCAAACAGGAGAGAATGAAGATGAGAAGCTGAATGAAGTGATGCAGGAGGCCTGGAAATACAACAGGGAGTGCAAGTTGCTGCGAGACACCCTGCAGAGCTTCAGCTGGAATGGTGAGAATTCCTGCTCTCCACAGGGAGTGTGGAAATGGGGGAAGCACTGACCTCCTGCTGTGCAAATAACCCTAAATGTATTGAATTTGGGCTGAGTTTTGCCACTGTTTCAGCCCTTCTGCCATTCTGGGAAGTAGAATTAAACCAAGATAGTCACCTTGGAAATGCTGCTGGACAAAAGAGGCTGGCAGCCCCCAGGAGCAGGTGCTGATGGTCCTGCTTCTAACCTTGTTCTGTTTTATTTGCTTGGCTTTAATTATGTTTTTAAGTGCTCCATTTTTCCAACAGAACTATGGTCCGTAACTCCTTTTGGATCCCATGCTGCTGTTGCCCTAAATCTGTGTGACGTGTTGTTCAATTCCAGCCAGGATTGCTTTCCTCCTTGTTACCAGCTCCAGCTGATTCCCTGTTTTTCCCCTTCCAGGCAGAGGATTCACAGACAAAGTGGATCGACTAAAACTGGCAGAAATCGTCAAACAAGTGATTGAAGAGCAGACAAACTCCCACGACTCTCAATAGCTGGAGCTTCTTAATCTTATTTTTTTTACCATTTAAGATTTATTCTTTAACTGTAAAAAGTATTTTTATGTAAATTAATAAATCATAATTATTTCATTAAATTTCCATACTGCTTGAAAATGCTGTATAGTTGTAGATACAAAAAAAAAATCATTGGTACTGTAATATTTTTTTAAAACTCAGTTCCTCGAGGTATATATGATCACGTATGTACTGTTAATCATGAGCCACCCAAATGGGGTGGATTTTATTGTTAAAAACCATTCTTTTTCTTAATAACCAGTTGCAGAAGCTGCCTTTCACCTGCCACATCCAGCCCCTGCAGTGACTGTATGAGAAGGAGAGCCACAGTTTCTCAAGCCTCTGCTCAGTGAGTACTTGAAGCAAGTGCTGTGAAACACAAATTCACAGTTCCCCTTGGCACCTAAATTCCAGGTCTTTAGGTAGAGAAAAATCAATTGAATAACCTTCTGTTTGGCTTGGTGCCTTGCCCAGGCACCTGAGGCCATGTGCTTGCTGGAATTTTCAGTTCTGGGCAGTGACTCTCTTTTTTTGTTGTCTTCCCCATCTCCCTCAGACCTTCTTTAAGGCTTAACCCTCTCTCCTTCTTCCTCTTCATCTTCCTCAGAGCTTTTTAAAGGCTGAATCAGCCATTCAGCATAAAACTTTCTTTTCTCATGATGTCCCAACAGCAGAACAGAAGAATGTTCAAGTCTTTATGCACAAGTTATTTTAATTTCCATGGTGGGATCTTCTACAGACCGAGACCAGCCTTGGGTTGGTTTGTGTGGGATCCACCTCTGTATTCCCATTCTTTCCTTCCTAGAAGATCCAAGGCTTGGGTTCAGACTTGTCCTCTTGTTTGGCAGAGCTGCTCCCAGTGCTGTGGGGAACCCCCTGGGATCTGTCTGTGTCCCTCTGGAGCCCAAATTCCTGTCTCTGATGCCTTCGAGCTCCTTCTTGGGGGAGCCACAACTGCAGGGCTGCTCCTTGCCACCCATCTTGGCTGCCTCCCCCAGGGCAGGTTCTTACTCTAGTCTGGAACATTGGCTCCAAAAGCTGCTTTTTTTAAATCCTGATGAAGCAAACCAATGGGAAGAATCTGTACATAGTTCTAGTTTTCTACCTTTTCTGCTTCTCTTTCTTTTGAGACCGGGTGGAGGCTTTTTATAGAGCTATTTTGGTACCAAACCCGTGCAGACATTGGGTGAGTTTGGTCTGCAGACTGAAGTGCCAACCCAGGGCCATCAGTGACCACTCCTGAATGTTGTTGTCTTTCATAGCTCATCCATTTTTGGGTTTACATTGACAAACCTGAGCCATGAATCTCCCAGTTCTCTCTTATGGAAGTCCAGCCTTGTTCTTTTTTTGTCTCTTTTCTATACCAAAACTTCCTTGCAGCTTTAGCTTGATGGCAAAGCAGTGTCTGACTCTTTCTATACAATTTTCTAAGCAGTGACTTGTTTTTTCTACATGCAGGAGATGCTTTGTTTCCCGTTCTCTGTCAGCTTTCCTTAATCCTGTGGACAGTTTTCCAATGCCTGATTAATTGCAGGGTAAGAACAGTCCCTGCTTATCCATCCTCTGATGGGAGCAGGGAGTGTTTGTGTGAGCTGGAATTGTACCTCTGACACTATCTGGAATATTTGTGCACTGACCTGTTGATGAAAACTGAAAAGAATTAGCAAAAATGGAGAGGTTGTGTCATTTCTTGGTTGTACCACCAAGCCCTGTTATGTGCATTTCTGTCCTTGCTCTAATTCTAGGTCATGTCTTGAAATGGTTTCAAGATTGGTTTGAACTTGAAATCCATGGTTTTTTTCTGGGAAATTGAAACTTTCAAGTGTGGCAAATAGAGATGGAAACAAGGAAATCACCTTTATTTGAATGGCAGAGCAAAAAATCCCCTCTAAAAGCATTTTGTGACTTTGTCCTCTCAGGAGCAAAATCCTCAGGCAGTTTTTTGGGAATTTGTTGGCAGGAAGATGGATCAGATTGGAGGTGCAGTCAGGGGGGAAGATGGGATCTGATGTGTTCCTTCCTTTTCTTCATCCCTTAAGTGCTGCTGCTCCTCAGGTGGGAACATTTGTACAAATTTCCAAAGGCTTTTGCCATAAGGAACTGCTTTGGATGGATTTACGTTTTCTTGGCTGTGATAAATAAGAAGGGCCTGATCTGAAGCAGAGGGAGGAGGAACAGATTAAGAAAACACAATTTGAAGACTCAAGGTCAAATGGTTTTGTTTCTATGAGAAAGATGATTTTTTTTTACTCTTTCAAAAGTTCTGTTTTACATTTCAAAGTTCAATGACTTTAATGGATTCATTTACGTATTTTAAAGTAGCATTTGACTTTCTCCTTCCTGTGTTTAGTTTATTTTTCAGTTGAAGCAAGTGCAAGACACCTTGTCTTGATTCTCTGAGGTTTGACTTGGTAATAAATCTACTGATCCTTTATAGCAGACTGTGAATATTGTAAATATCTCGAGCTGGAAGTGTGGGATCAAAGAAGACTTTCTTTGTATGAACACTAAAAAGATGTAGGAAAGCTCTGGAGGTTGTTGAGTTCTGTTTTTTTTAGAATTTTATTTAAGTGAAGAAAAAATCTCTGAAATCATTTGACCTTTTCAAAATTTTCTGTATATCTGACTTCTCCTGTGACTTGATTATTTGAAGCTTTTCTATATATATTAAAAATTAGGAGAACCTGATTAGCAAAAGAGATTTTGATTGGAAATAGCAACATGTCAATGTTTTGCTGTCATTACTTCTGGATTTATTTTGGAAACCTGAGTCTGTCTCCATGTTTAACTCCTGTGTGTTAAAATGTTCTCATTTCTCCTTCCCAGTGTTCCCTGTTAGTTCCTTTTGGATCAGTATTACATTGTAAATATTACCCATCCTGTATATAAATGATTTTACTAAACTCAAACGTTCCTGGCTGTTTTTGTTTGGTTCCCAAATCCTTGTAGGACAGAAGGGAGGAAGGACCAGGAGGGAACAACAGTGGTGAGTAACCCTCAGAGCATCCAGACTGGGAAAGGGAGTGACGAATAATTTTGGGGGAGCACTCAAAGCAGCCACCCCAGCAAGAAATCTCCCCTCAGACAACCCCTGAGTGACTGCTGAGCTGCCTGAGGAGCCCTGAGAGTGTCAGCACACACTGACAGCTCTGATAGTCCATTAGCAATCCAATCATTGTTTCCCGGGTAATCTTCCAGCATTTAGGAAGCCTTAATCCCCTTTTAAATAAATTGCATTGGCACCACAAACGGGGTCAGCCCCAGGAGGGTGCAGGGATGTGTTGCACGTCCTGCTCTCTCCTGCCAGTGCATGAATCCCATCCTCTCCATGGAATATTTGCCTTTGAAGGAGAGCTGGAGAAATGCTGTCATCCACTGGGCTCTTCATGGGATTTTTACTGCTGAGTTCCAGGCAGATTTTTTGCTGTCTCTCCTCTCTTCCCTCCACCCTGGGAAGCAGGGCTCCAAGCTGGACTTTGCCCCAAGGTTTGTCCCAAAAACTAGAGGGATTCTCCTGCTGGAATAGAGCCTTTCCTTCCTGCTCCAGAGGCTACTCCTGCTCAGACTGTGGGCCCCAAGGGCCTCCAGTCATTCCCAGGAAACATGGCTCTAGGGCAGGGAAAACCAGCCAGGATGGAGTGTTCCGTATTGTCAACATTCACAGGGTAAATTTTTGGAATAAAAAACTTCCCTCTGATCATTAATGATACATGAGGGGACATGTCCAAACTTTGGGAATAGAGAACAGGCTCCTGAGGAGAGTTTGAAGAACCAGGTGGAAGAAGATGGCTGAAAACCTTGTTTTTATCCTGTAGAACAGCAAAATTGCATTGTTTCGCTCAGTCTCACTCTGTAGGAGAAAAGTCATTGACCAAAACTTCAGGGCCCTTGTGTGATTTACCCACGGTTTACATAGTTATGTTGTGTAAGTTAATTACACAAGGTTGGAGTATTTCCTCTTCTTGTCTAACCTGCTATGTGAAAAATTTGGGTTGGACCCAGAAAGTGAAGCTGTTAGAAAATAAAGAGTGTAAAGGTAAAGAGTTGTTTTCAACACAGTTCAAGATCTGGTTTATTTTCTATAGAAAGGTGGAACCTCAGAAAATAATTCATTTGAACATCTGGAAATGAGAGATTCAGACAAACTCCTGCTCACCTGGTTTATGAAAGATGCTCCACAAGGTCGAAGCAGCTGATTTTTGGGACTATCGTGGCTGAGCAGGAGTGGGCAGGAAGAAGGGAAGGGAAATGTGCAAAAATTCCAGGCACAGAAGAACATGGATGTTTTTGTCCTGCTTTGCAATTCTTCACTCCCTGCAGTTGGCTCTTAGGATAGTGCATGTTCTCATGATTAGAGTGAATTAAAAGGCAGAGATTGAAAAATACTCATTTTGCTTTATGTTAACTTGTAAAGGCAACGACTTGGAGACATAAAGTAAAACATCTTCTATCCTCCAAGGAGCTGGACCAGGTCTCTTGACATGGGGTTTGCTGCATTTCTAGGGATATCTCCAGGAGGAGAAAGTCTGGACTAAAGATCTACCACGTTGAAAGAATCCCTTTAAAGTCCATAAAATAAATAACTATGTCCACTGAGTGCCTGACTGCCAGCCCTGCAGAAGCTCTGGCTGTGCTGCCCGAGGCACAGTTCATCCCGGCTGTGGAGAACGAGGAATGGGAAGGACTCAGCCTCTCTCCTTCCAGGCAGGGCAGCATCAGAGCAGCGTGGAGGAGGAGCCCTCGGTGTCTGGCGGGCCGGCGGGGGCTGTGCTGGAGTAGAACTTTTTCTGGGAGCGCAGGAGCGGCGTCTGGGTGTCCACATCCCGGCGGGAGCCGCGCTTCAGGGTCAGGAACACGTGCTGGGTCCAGCCGTACACCAGGCAGTTCAGGAGCCCCTGGGAAGCCGCTGTGAGAGCCTGGGAGAGAGAGCAGGGCGATCAGGGATCCCAGCACTGCACGGTGCTCTGAGATCCCCGGGAAACCTCCCCCTTCCTGCATGATTTTATCTTCCGTGTGACAGAGAAATTGTGTTATTTTAATAAATGTTGAATAAATAGCTAATTAAATATAAATACCATAAAATATATTTCATATAACTATATTAAAATATAGTTATATATTAAATAAATTTAATAACTATATGATTTAATAAAATGTCTAATTTCTGCTTCAGACACAGGAAGGAGGTGGACAAGTGTTGTTAAGGAATCACATTTGGAGACTTAGGGACATAGGGAAAACTTAGAAAAAAACCAATTTCTGGGGATCCTTTCTAGTCCTATTTGCTTCAATTTCCATGACCACAGAATCACTGAGGATGGAAAAGACCTTTAAGATCACCAGGTCCAAATATCCACTGAGCACCACGTTTACCACTATACTGTCATGGTGCTGAGATTTTGAGCACTGAGACCTTTCCAAAGCTGTAATAAACATAAACATTCTAACCAAGATCTTTGCCAATCAAAAGCACAAACCAGACTCGGGCTCACACAGCAACAATCCTTGTCCAGCTGCATCCAGCAGGGACTGGATGCAGGGCAGGAGAATCAAAGTGAGAAGGCAGAGCACAGGAGGCTGCAGGGGCAGAGATTTACCTGCAGGATCAGCAGAGCCATGTAGATTTTGCTGGTTATTGCAACAGTCAGCTTCAGCATTCCGAGGAGGACAGCTGTGAAAAGGGATGGGTGAGAGGGTGAAGTTAACCCCAACTCTCTGGAGTTCCACAGGGGATGCTGTGGGAGGAACTCTGCTCACCTGGGGCCCAGCAGCAGAAGAACACAACAGGGTAAAAAACCACCCGTTGTTCCACCATCTTAATCATGGCCCACTGCTGATCCCCCAGGAATCCTGTGGAGTTCACAAACCTTTTGTACAGACCTCGGGCCTGGCTGAGGATAACCTGGAAAAGAACAAATGTTACTGTTCAGGTTGTGATCTGGTGGGTTCACCCAGGATGGATCCCAGTCTATCCAGCCTTTTCACAAGACCTTTTCTAAACTGAAGACACTGAATTGATTTTTGAATAATTTAATCATTTAGGCTGGAAAAGATCTCCAAGATCATGGAGTCCAACCATTAATCACCTCTTGCTGTCCCATGCAGGAGGTGATCTCTGCTGCCAAGCTCCAAGCCGTCTAAATCCTCCTAAATATTTCTGGGATGGCTTGACAGAGCACTGGACTCCAGATGGATTTATATGGTGGCACAATGATATTTTCCCTCTGCTACTGCCCCTTCCAGAAGGGAAGCAGCACCACACAGTTATCCCTCTGCCATATTGACCATGAGCAAGGGAGTGAGAAGAGAAGAGAGAAAGAGAGGGGAGGAGAAGAGAGAGGGGAGAAGAAGAGAAGAGAAGAGAAGAGAAAGAAGAGGGAATGGATTCAAACTGAGAGCAGGGTTAGATGGGATATTGGGAAGAAATCCTTCCCAGAGAAGCTGTGGCTGTCCCATCCCTGGAAGTGTCCAAGGCCAGCTTGGACAGGGCTTGAAGCAACCTGGGGTGGAAGATGTCCCTGCCCATGGCAGGGGGTGGCACTGGATGATTTAAGGTGCCTTCCCACCCAAACCATTCCATTATTTCCTAGCCTCTGGTGCCATCCAAGGGCTACACAAGGACCAGCCTTACCAGGATGGCTACGAAGCTGATGAGGAAGGAGATGAGGAAGACTCCGATGCCGTAGAAATGCATCGCGCGGCAAACAGAGCCGCTCAGGCTCTGGGGCTCGTTGGTGGGCTCAGCCATCTCCGTGTGCATCAGGAGACACCTGTGGGACACAGGGAAGAGCCTGAGCTCCTGGCCACCTCCAGCAGCTCTGGGGCTGGGCCAGAGGAAGGGAGGAAACTCACCCGTGCTTCTGGCTGAAGTTCTGGTAGCAATTACTGCTGTTGCCCAGGCAAAACACTGGCACCGTGAGGAGGAAAGGGATCAGGCTGAGAGGAGAAAGGACAGCACAGTCATGGGTTGTTGCACTGCTCCACTTGGGCACTACTTGGTTTTTCTCCCATCACTACAGAGGACTTAAAAGTTGTTTTTATTGGCACTATGCTGGAGAAGTATTTTATCAGCTTTACCAATGTCGGTGCTTTCATTTGTGAGGGCTAATCATTGGTAAAGGGAAACCTTCTGGAAAACCACATCCAGTTAATAAAGTTATCATTAACTTGGTTGAAAAAAACCTCTTACTCTGCATTCATGAGGTCACTCTGCTGCTAGTGATGAGCTTTACAGCTTTTAGTAAAACTTACTTCAAAACAAGTAGGAAGCAGAGATCAGTACAGTGCAGTTTACCAAATCCACACCCTCCTGCCAGGGAGAATGAAATCTTACCTTGACAAGATCGTTGCTATTCGGCCAAAACAACTTGCATAATCTAAAACCTGCGAAATCCAAAAATCTTAATTACCATTTTTAATAATCTTAATTACCATTTTTGCACAGCCCTTCGTTCACAGGAAGGGGTATTTCAGCAGCTGAGGGTGATCTGCCCAGCCTGGTGCACCTGAACTCCCAGATGGAATAGCTGGGATATGAAGTTTGCTGTGCATAGCAAATGTCTGGGGAAGAAAAGGGCTGTCAAGGGCAGTGGGTTTGATGGGAAGAGCTGCATAAGGAATGTGCCAACTTGCAGGGATACCTGGGAAGCCACAGCCTGCCCATGGCAGTGTTGGTGCCTCCCTGTTTAGGTGTGAGGGAGGAAATAACTCCTCAAGGAGAGGTTTTGGTCATGCGGTGTGTGAAGTGTTTGCTCAGCCTGCAACGCAGGGAGAGTTTTCCTGAGCAATGTGTCCCTGTTCCTCTGTTCCCAGCCATTACACCAGTCCCACATCAGTTCTACTCACCTGGGGGGGCACCCTGAAGAGGTTCTGGTTGTATTTCACCTTCAGGTCCATGTACAGGTGCCACGTGTAGTTGACAGTGTAGAGAAAAGAGGCCACGTAGAATATCTGAGAAATAAAACCAGTATTTCAGTCCATGGAATAACAATTCCTGTAGCATGTTTGGTTCCACTCACATCTCATGGAAGAGAGGCAGGATGCTGAACAGCTGCCAAAGGTGAGGGTCCCTGCACAGCCTCTGTGCTCACATCCAGTTGAGGAGAGATTCCCAGTTTAAACCACAAAAAAGCAGCTTCACTTTGGCCTCAGACAGGGGACAGGAAAACTAATGACAGCAGGACTGTCTAAGAAACACAAATCTTTGTGATCTGGCTCATTTTTTGGCTCAGATCCTGGCAATGAGGGTTTCAGGAGCACTTGGACCCTCTCAATGCTATGTCCATTAGGAAACACAGCACAGATGTGACATTTAGATTTGCTTCTTGCATCATGAGCTCACTACGCAGAGAATTCACGGAAACAGAAAACAATTGGATATTTCAAGAGGAATGTGAGGGCAGATACTCTCTGCCCTCAGCCTGAGTTAACATCCCAAAAACCGTTTTCTCCCTCCATGGGAAAAAGGAGAAAAGATAGAGCACACTGAGAGTTTCATAGCCTTTAGTTCCAGCTTGAGGTGAGACCAATTATCTAAAATTTCCTATAAACCCCCCAAATCTTTATCATATAACCCAAATTAGGCTGCCTAATCAAACCATGTACATGAGTGTGCTGTGTTTGTTACAGGAAATACAAACTTCAGTGGCAAAGGCAAAGAGGAAGGGCTGGCCAAGGGAATTTTTATTCTGTGGCTTTGCTACCCTTTGCCAAAAAGATAAGGAGCACAGGTTTGCCACCCTGGTATCATCCACGGCTGGGAAAGTGTTCACTAAACAAACTTGGCCTCCTTTGCTGAGGTTGTGAATGCTCTTGGCTGGCTCAAGAGGCTGAGTCCAAGGGCTGCCACAGGAACATTGCAGTGACTTTCCAGCTCATTAAATGAGCTTTAATGAGGGGTTGTTGCCCTGTAGAAGCCCAACTGATTCCAGAGAAGGCCAAAACAGTCCACAAGGATCGTTCTCTTGCACTTCAGGACGCCTGGGAGAGGCTCATGAAATGTCAGCCCTGCCTTCTAGAGCAGGGACCTAAATGCCACTTGGGAAGGTGCCAGCAGGTAGGGAAAGGAATTCTGCTCTTCTGAGCCCCTGCTTTGTGGCTGGGGACAGTCCTGCAGCACTGCTCATGAGGAGATAAAGCAGAGACACAAGAATCCCTCATTATCCCACTTGTGTGGCTCCCATTGTGCTCCACAGTGTGAGCAGAGCCTGCCAGGACATTATTAGGCCACTGGAACTGAACTGGAAGAACGTGGGGGAATTGTGCAATTATAACCACAATCTCTGTTCTGGACTTGATTATTGCAATGGAGGAGGAGGAGAAAAGGAGGGACAGCAAGGAGAGCAGTATTTACATTAATAGCAATCAAAACTCTGAGGCTGAGACAGGGAAAATCCAAGAAACAAAACAGCCTCCTCCTTTATGACACAGTTTGGACATTGGGCAGCTCCATCCAGTGCAACATCAGCCTGTGGTGACAAATGATGGCAAACAGCCTGAATAAAGCAAAATATTGTCCTGCTCCTATGGCAGTGCCTTGAGACATCACAAGGACTCCAGCATGAGTCTCTCCAAGGGCTGCAAACCCCACAGCTGGGCTGTCCCTGCCCATCCTCACCTCAGCACATCCAGCACCTCCTGGGTATTGGCGTTCAGAAAAGCCACAGGTGATTGTGAGACACCCAGAAACACAGTGAGACATTTATTTACTTATTCCATCAGGTTACAGATCCCTCCTGCTCTGCAGAAGCTGCTGGTTCAACCTGTTACTGGCTCCTTCTTACGCACAAGGTGTTCCCACCTCTCAAGGGCACTGCAGGGTGTTGGGTGAGGAGGTCCTGCACTGTCACGTGCCCTGGGGGAAAGGTTGCTATGGCAAGTTTGTTTTAATTTCTCCCAGAGCAAACAGCAGCCACAGCTCTTGCCAGGCTCAATCCGGCTCTGCCACCCAGGCAGTCCCTGTGCTGTGGGGATTGGTGGTGGCACACAGGAGAGGAGCCAGGGGACACTGGCTGAGGTCAGGGTGTGACTCTGCTCACCCCACCACATCCCCTGTCCTGGAAGGACTGGCACAAGGCCAGCTCTGCCCATCCAGCATGAAAACAAAGCTTCCATCTTGTCCCATCCTGTGCTGGTGTCCCTGAGAAGCGCTTACAGGCTGGAAAAGTGAGGGCACAGAAGAGCCTGAAGTGCAAGGGAGCTGAGAAATTATGGGCATATTGTCCATATCCAACCTATTTCTCCTCTAGCAGTGCAGCTTGCCTTCCCCAGGCCATATAAATATCACACCAGCATCAAGAACTGTCCCCCAGGCAAGGGAAATAGCTCAGGAACACCCTCAGTCCTGCTTGTTCCTTCCACCTCCAGTCTGAAAGCCTCTCCCAAGCTCTCCTCATTTTCCCCTGCAGCATCACCTTGAAGACATCTTTGATGTTGTTCTGCATCATTCCCAAGTGGCCAAGTTACCCACATCTCACTGTTTCATCTCTCTACATGAATATATTGTGGAGCCTCCACAGCAGCACAGCAGAGCTGGAGAGAGCAGAGATGAGCCTCTAGTGGAACAGCTGCTCTCACCACCCTCAGCAACACCCCAAAAACAGCTGCTGAAACAACCCTGGGCTGCAGGAGCCCATTTCCAGACACACAACAGCAGGAACAATTCCATCCTGCACCTGAAATACTTCCCTGCCCTCTCTGAGGCACACAGAGATCCTTTCCAGCTTTGGATGCTGCTGTTCTACAAGGACATTCAGTTCCCAATTGTGGGTACCACCACACTCTGAGGGAACTGCCTGAGCCCACACATCAAGGCTTCCAAAAGCCCCTTGCTCTTCCCAGCCACGTCCTTTAAAAGGAAATCATTAATTCCAGGGATCAGCACCTACAAACCTCTGCCCTGGCCCAAGCTCAGCCAGATCCTTCAGAGACTTTTGAGAGCTGAGATTTTCAAAGCCTGGTGTTGAAATGGGAACTGGGTGAGACAACAGCAAAGTGTCAGGAAAACAGTGCTCACTCACCCTTCTCCAACTGCTCCCCAGCCCAGGGAATCAGCTGGAAAGCAGCTGAGTCAATGGGAAATGGGCTGAGCTTGTGCTGATGGAGCACTCCCTGAGCATCCTTGGGAAGAGAAGAACTGGGATGTTCATGTGAGTAATTTAAGTCTGAGCTCAAGCAAGTCACAGAATGTGTCTATTCCTGCCCAGGCTGGAGGAAGCATGAAGAGGAATAGAGAAGCTGCCATGTGAGAGCACAGAGATCCATGGGCATGGATCCAACAGGAAAGAGATTGAGCCTCATCTGCTCATTTCACACAGGCAACCACAAAATCCCACCTTCCCTTCTCCTCTCACACACTAGAGGATCCTCAACCCCAGTGTCATCATCTCCCTTTTCCACACAAAGCCAAGATATCTGCAAAGCAAATTTCCCAAGGGGAATCTCTGCTAAAGCCTGTCTAGAAACAGCCCCCATGGCCATGCTCTGATCACCAGTGAGGTTAATTGTGACAAATTTTGAGGTTAATTATAGAATGTGGTGCCAAGGCCACTCACCTGTCCCGTGGCCTGCAGGTTGTAGCAGATGAGGTCCTGCTGGGAGGTGGGTGAGCTGTAGAGCAGAGCCCCAGCCAGCCAGCACATGCCCAGGAACAGGTCTGAGAGGCTCAGGTAGAAAAGTGGACGTACCTGGAAAAGGGAAAAGGCTCAGCAGGTGTGAGTGGAGCCACAGCCCTCCCACACTCCCCCACAGCTGCAGTTTTACTCCCTTAGCAGACATAAAGATATTAAATGCAGCCTTCTTAAGGCTTTTCTGCAGGTGAGGGAAGTGTTTCAGTAGAAAATACCGTCCCAGTGCAAAGTTATTTTGAAAGCCTTAATTGAGGGTAAGTGGGGCTTAAGTGGCATTTTGTGGAGGGATGATTTTACCCTCAGGGAAGCACTGGGACATTTCTGAGACCAGTCAATTAAACTGCAGCAAACCCTGAGAGCTACAAGTAAAAAAGTCTCCTCTACTTTCACAGCCAAGCAAGTTCAAAGAAAAATCACCAGATGAAAACATGTCAGCCTTTACTACTGAATATCATCCTTGTTTTCAGGCCTTTAAAATTACTACACCAATTAGACAGATGAATTGTGCTGAGACATCAATACCAGATTATCTGGTGTTATCTGAACATTGTCAACCCCCAGCTCTTCTGGTGAGACAACTCTCCCTGCAGGCAAAATCCACACGGATTTGTGCTTTCAGGAGCTGCTCCAATGCACCACTTCTGCCACAGGATCCAAGAGCAACATCAAAACTTACAGGAAATATCCCAAAATCCATAATGTTACGATTTTGCAGCACAGGACAGGTTGGCAGGCAGAAGAGACATCATGTTTTAAATAAACTCACGGAGAAATCAAACTTTTGCTAAACACAAGCCCTTCCTCAGGTCTGGAATGACTCGAAACAAACATTTTTCTATGTGTTCCATGTCATTTCAGCTGATGACTAAGGCTGGGTTTATTTTACACACTGGATTAATTTCCACTGAGAGCTGCATTTTGCTGGAACAGTCACGTCTCCTTTAACAACAGTTTCCAGTCCATTTCCAGTTTGCACACACTGGCCAGGACTGTAAACACTGCAGGAAAACATTTGTGCAAAATTCTGGCCAACATTTTCGTTGTTAGTGGGAGAGCAGAGACTCTGGAAAAGCAGCCTAATTATCTACATTTTTAATTGAAGCCTTTGGTACTGCATTTTCAGCATCCAGGAGAGAAAATTACCATGTTTTACTTTCCCTACAGAAAATTATAATGCTAAACACAGCATGGAAACACTTCAGGAGGCTTTGATTTTATATTTCTTTTCGTGGAGTTGAGCTTTTGGTGAGATTTGCCTCAATATTGTCCTGGAAGTAAATGTATGCCACCCATCACGTTGTGTTATACTTGTTCCCATGTGCAATGAGAAAGAGCTTAGGAAGACTGATAAGAGTTAACGTAGATCTGATTGAGCCAGATTTGTCCTTAGAGCATGAAGGAGCATGAGACCTAAAAACCTGTAGTTAATTTTTATTTAACTTTATCCATAAAAGCTTTTTTTTTAACCAGGCTTTTCCTCCCTGGTACAGGAATGAAGCCCTGGCACGACAGGCTGGGGACACTGTCCAGTTTGTGATCAAGGCAGGTTAAGCCAAACAGCTCTAAAATAAGCAAAGAAACAACTTTTGCAATCAAACAGGTGACCTCTTTCTCCAGCACAAGTGCCCCTGGGGCAAGGCACTGCTGGTGGGTGGAGGAGCTGTTTTGGCACAGCCCTGGATAAAGAAGTAGGTGATATAGTGGCGAGTGTGGCTCTGGCTTGCAAAAAGGGAAATAAAATAAACACTGGTATTTATAAAATAGAGGAAGGGACTGCAAAGATGTAATGATTTCCATCCTGGCAGCTTCAGCTGCAGCACACACGGGGATTTGGCTCTGTGGCCATGGCCCAGGCACATGTTGAGCTGAGGGTTCTTCCTCAAACCTGTTGAGCTGAGGGTTCTTCCTCAAACCTGTTGAGCTGAGGGTTCTTCCTTGCTTGCCATCATCTCTTTTGAATGATCTACCTCAGGCTGAAGAGTTTTATTGACCCCATAGAGACGGAAAACAAGCTTCAAGAATGCAGTATTTGATTTCTGAGGCCAGGGCCAGGAGGGGAAGTGTCTCTAAAATCCTTCTCCTCCCATCCTCCAGAGCTGTTTATTTTTAAACGTTTTGCTGTGGGTCCTCATGACTCAGGGAATGAGCTGTTTGTGGCAAGCTTTGGTATGGATCTCTTCCAGCCCCTTTGTTTACAAACTTCCACTTCAGACCAGAGGCATGAGGACAAGATGATGGGGAAGTTACTGGAGATTTTGTCACTTTTGAAACCCAGCAGCAGATCTCCCCTGGCAGCAGAAGAGCAGCCTGGAAGGCTGATGCAGACCAGTCCCTCCAGCTGGCATCCAGCCCTCCTATCCGGATTTGCAGAAATAATCTGAGCAGAAACATCTGGACCCTCTGGAACAGGAAGGGCCCATTGGTGACCTGGAGCCATGTGTGGCTCATGAGCAGTTCCCAAGCCACAGCCCCATCACATGACTGAGAGCAGAAGGGCTCCTGAGTAAATCGGCTTCTGGTCATGGAAGCCAACGGGATGAGGCTGCTGAGTCACACCAGGATACCTGCCAAACCCAGCTCCACATCATTCCAGAGTGGAGGATCCAAGGAAGGAATCACATCTGGAGCTTTCCAGCTGCAGATGTGGTAGGAGGAGGCTTTGATATGCACCCTGAGCAGCACAAACTCAAGCAGGTTTTCCACCCCAGCACTAAGGTGAAGTTCCAGCTTTCATTCTTCCCTGGGAACACATGGAGATCTCCATAGCTTATTCTGGATGTGCTGGGCAGAGCATTTCCAGGAGGCTGGCTGGGAGCAAGAGTCCTGCCTGTTTAAATGGGACAGATTCACCCTGCAAACATGGAATCACGTTCTCCTTTCCACCCTGTGTCACCCAACGATGTGTCAGTTGCCTGTGTTCCTTCCTTCTCCAGGGATAACTCCCTGAATTCCCTGGAAGTCCTGTTCTCTGGGCTGCAGATCAAACCCACAATGTACAAAGTACATTGAAGATGAGGGAAGGACAAATGCAGCTACTGCCAGCTCCACTGACTTTCTGCGTGGTCCACAGGCCAGGCTGAGCCTGCAAATCCTGGACACCAAATCCCAGCTTCACTTGGGATCAGCTTGGCTCACTGCCTGCAGGAAGTCCTGGACACACAGAGGGACTGCATGTGGACATCCAAGCCTGGCAGGAAGGCATGGAGGGCTGTGGATACTGTGCACAAGCCAGCCATGTGCTTGGCATGTCAGAGAGCACTTGGGATGAGCATTCCCGCTCCATCTGCAGTGCACGTGTGGGCCGTTCCACCCCAAGGGACACTTGCACTGGAGTCCTGCTGTTCCAGCATTAGAAATGTTCATGGCAGGGGTGAACCTTCCAAAGCCCCATGGCACAGTCCAGCACAGCAAACTGCTTTCCAGCCTTTTTTTGTCTGAGCATTGAGTGGGATCAGTTTTAGTAGTGCACCTGCCCGGAAAAACCTCTTGGAGACCGCCAAAGACCAACACTGGTAAATGCATTTCCATAGGGGCAGCTCCAATTTGCACTGCAGCAGCTTTATGCACAGCTCCTCAGCTGTCCAGAAGTCTGGCCTCACAGAGGAGGACATGCTAAGAAACTCCTGCTCCCAGGAATGACTGGAGGACTTTCCTGGAGCAGCAGAAAGCACAGGACTAAGGAACCTGCTTCTCCCTGAAGAAGCACAGGTTCAAGGTCAGTCCCTTCACCTCCTACCAGTTCTTAGCAAACCTTTTGCCTCCTAGCTATTAAACAAGGTTTAATCACATAACCCTGAGCCCTGCAGCTGCTCCTAGGAGAGGGTCTGTGCTACAGGTGTGACCCACCTGCATTGACTGACAGCGGTGGTGCTTAGGGAGAAGGAAGCTCAGACCTTACCTCAGGGGACCTCACTGCGTTTTGGAAGACAGCGTAGGCAATAATTGAGCTGGAACCTACAACGCTGAGAAAACAAAGCACAGGTTAGGACAGGAGTGCGTCTGCCTCGCTGGGAGACTCGAGTTCTCTTTTTTCGTTTTTCTGGGTAAAGTCGCCTTTGCGATAGTGACTCTATGGGCAGCGCGACGTACCTGAGCATGGCCATGGTGAACTGGATCCACTGGAGCGCCGAGTAAACCTGGCGAGAAGGACGGGAGGGAGCTCAGGTGACACAGCCCCAGGCGCTGCAGGAGCGCCCAGGGACCGCAGGGTCCCGGGGAGGAGCGGGCAGCACGAACCGAGGAGCGGGAGCCCGGGGAGGAACGACACGGACCGGGGATAGGGACAGGAGCGGGCAGCGCGGAGCTGGGAAGGTGGACTGGTGGGTCCCGGAAAAGAGCGGGCAGCACGGACCGGGGACAGGGCCAGCACGGACTGGGGACAGCGGGGTCCCGAAGAGGAATAAGCACAGCGGACCGGGGACTGGGGAGGATCGGGCAGCGCTGTCGGTGCCGCCGGGCACGGAGCGGGGCGCGGGGCTGGGGAAGGACCGTGAGGGGATGGAGAAGAGACGCGCACAGCGGGGTCCCGGGGAGGGGGCAGCCTCTACCCCCGGGAATCCCGGTGTCGGCGGGGCTAGCTCACCTCCTGCCAGCCCCCATCCAGCCGGTCCACCTCCGCCGGCAGGGCCATGGGTACAGCCGCCGCCGCCGCACCGCTCCGGGGCTGCGGGCACCGCCCGCGCTCCGCCCTGGGGCCGCACCGCGCCCGGCCCCCGCCGGCGGGGCCGGCTGCGGGAAGCGCCCGGCCGTAGAGAGGGGTTGAGGGGGCAGGAGCCCTGGGCAAACAGCGGGATTGGCGTCCCGGGCACCGGCGTCCCGCTCATCCCTGCGGGGGCAGAACCGGCCGAGCCCCGGTGGGCGGGCTCGCTCAGCTCCCCGCCGCCCCGGGCTCCCCTCACGGACCCGCCCTGAGGCGACCCCGCGGAGCCTGGCCCCGCCCCTCCGTGACGCCATCGGCGCCCGGGGGCGGGAAGGCGCTTCGAGGAGCGCGCGGGCGGCGGCGGCTCTGAGGGGGGCGCGCGGAGGCTGCTGCCCTCAGAGCTCCGGGGAATCGTTCCCTCAGCGCCTCAACTGCTCCCCTCAGCGCTCCAGGGCTGCTGCCCTCAGAGCTCCGGGGAATCGTTCCCTCAGCGCCTCAACTGCTCCCCTCAGCGCTCCAGGGCTGCTGCCCTCAGAGCTCCGGGGAATCGTTCCCTCAGCGCCTCAACTGCTCCCCTCAGCGCTCCGGGGCTGCTGCCCTCAGAGCTCGGGGAATCGTTCCCTCAGCGCCTCAACTGCTCCCCTCAGCGTCCGGGGCTGCTGCCCTCAGAGCTCCGGGGAATCGTTCCCTCAGCGCCTCAACTGCTCCCCTCAGCGCTCCGGGGCTGCTCAGAGCTCCGGGGATGGTTCCTTCCAAGCCGCGGGGAATTGTTCCCTCAGCGTATCGAGAACTGTCCCCCTCAGCGCCCCGGGAGATGTTCCCCTCAGCGCCCCAGGGCTGCTTAGAGTCCCGGGGACAGTTCCTTCAGAGCCCAGGGCAATCGTTCCCTCAGCGCCTGGAGAACTGCTCCCCTCAGCACTCAGGGGCTGAGCCAGGTGGGATATGTCTCCACACAGCACTCCCAAGGATTGTCCACCCTTCCTCCGCTACTCCTGAGGGGGAGAGAGCGCTGGGCCGAGGGCTTCCCTCAGCCTGTGCTTCCCTCACCTCATTTCCCTCACCCTGTGCTTCCCTCACCTCGCCTCCAGCAGGCATCATCTGGCTGATCAATCACGGCCTCCCCTCTGACCACGGAATTGCCAGTAGTTTCTCTAGAAAGTGGTTTAAGAAGCAGCTCTGAAGTGGAACTTTTTTATTATAGCATTATTAATACATTTTATCTCGCAGCAGCATCCGCTCCTTGTACCCACCCCAAGATTCAAAAGGCAGCAAAGCTCCCACAGCAATCAGTTTTGTTTAAAGCGTACTTTGAAGGTAAAACTCACAGGTGTTTCTCTTTTCAACTCTGTAACCCTGACCAGGGCTTCAGCATCTTCCAGAGGCATCCGAATTCCACAGAGTGTGAACTGCACATTTCTGAGGACTGATCTGATCCTTGGGCCAGGTACCTCCTTTAAAATAACACAGATGAGGCTTCTAAGGACACAAACACTTCTGCTGCCTGTTACAAGACCTCATTTTAAAATATTTAGAACTACCAAACACTGATGAGGCTTTAGTTTGATGGTGTCAATCACTTCTGGAGGCTGGAAAAACATTTTGTTCATGAAGCTTGGACAGGTAAAACACCTCTTCAGCTGTAAGAAAACACCGAAATTTACCTCTGAAAACCCAATTTTTTGCACAAACTGGTGAGACTGAGTGTAATAGCACCTCAAGGAGACTCTGCCCTTGCTCAGAGCTCACACCACTCACTGTGTCAGGGTACCACAAAGGATTTCAGGAGAGCATTTGATGAAACAGCTGCTCTGGACAGAAAATGAGGGGCGAGTTGTGAACTGTCTTCACTGCCAGCATTTGGCTGATACCCAAACCAAACAGGGGCAGAAGCCATGGAAGAAGAAGGCAGAAAAAGGAAACTGAGTCTCTTAGTCAACAACAGGTAAGAACAAGACTTGGAGCCCAACTGGGACAACACAAGGTGTGTGTGGGGTAGATTAACAAGCATAAAACCCATGGATATTACGGACAGGGAAAGGTGGGGATGTAGAGGGCACACAATCTGTACCTTTTCCAGCATGTAAGATGGAATGTGAGACTGAATTTTGTTATTTGTTAGCCAGGTAACAGCTGTAAAAACCACCAGGAATGAACTTCCAGCCAATTTAGTGTTTTGTTTTTGTTGTCTGCTTTAACACTGTTTTTGAAGAGTATTACACAATACTGGTGTCTTGCTCTTAGGTGATTTTTCCAACATTTAGAATACTGTGTTTTTAAGGAATGTCTTCCTCTTGATCTTCTAAACTGAGAATCCCAGAAGGAAATCTGCTGCCCTCTTGAAGTCAGCGTGAAGTTTGCTTGCATTAAGGAGAACTGGTTAGGACTCTTGACAATGTTTCACAGCTTGTACAAAGTTCTCCAACACATTAGAGCTCATCTTTTTCACTATTCTTCTTCAGAAAAGAAGCGAGGATATTGAGGCTTTTCTGGAGCTCCTCCTTCTTTCCATCACTCATCTTGTTCTTCTCAATAAGCTTTGTGATTCGGACGACTTCGTTAGCAGCAAACTCCTCTCCCTGCTCCAGGATCTTGCTCATAATTTTCAAGTATTGCTCTGCTGACTTCTTCTCGGTTTCTTTTGCTTTTCCTAAATTCTCCTGCCCCTTTTTCAGGAGGGCCTGGCGATCAGATTTCTCTGTGGTGCTCACAAATTTGCTGGCCAGCACATCATACTCCTTCAGGCAGCCTGGCATCCCCAGGTAGATGCCATTACTCTTCAGCCAGCGCTGAATAGCCCCGGCCTTGATTTCACCACCATAAAGTAAGGGATTGTTAAAGTCACCATCCTGGAATAAGTAAAAAACAGGGAATTTTTCCTTATCCAGCTTGTACTTCTCTCCCAGCTCAGTGTTCAGTTTGTCACCGTAATCTGCCAAGGGAAAACAAAACACAGAAAAGCACAGTTAATCAAAAATTAATTTAGGATTCCCTCCTACACAAATATTTGTAGCCAGTGCATCAACATGTCCTAATAACGTGTTTGCCAGGGAATCACAGAGCCACAGAAATCCTGAGCTCAAAGGGACCCATAATCATCACTGAGTCCAACCCAAAATCCCACCCTGTGCCCGAGAGCATTGTCCAAATGCTCCCCGAACTCTGGCAGCCTCGGGGTTGTGACCATTCCCTGGAGAGCCTGTTCCAAGGAAATGCCACACACTGAAACAAAAACACCTCATAAAAATTCATTTGTGCAAGGCAAACATTCATTTGGTTTTCCAAAGAAAAACACAAATGTTGTAATGGTGCTTTGCTGTGACTGTGAGAGTGTAAGACATTGGCAGGACCTTGTCGTACAAAGCCCGTCCTCCTTATGTGAAATCAATACCCTTTTCTCTCTTATTTTCCTCCATCCATTGATTTTATCTGATTTTACAGTTAAATAAGAGTTTTTCCTGTCTAGGTGCAGAGAATGATTTGGTTCTGACAGCACGCCAAGACGTTTACTCATCTTACATAAATTATATTTATTCTTGAGGACAGAAAACAAAAGGCATTTGAATTATGCTACTTAGAAAGTTCCACATATGTTTAGAAATATCAGAGTGGGTAAAACTTCACAGCTTGATAATTAAGCCTAAATTCTTAATCCAACCTACAAAGCCAGAGCACATAAGGTGACTGTGATCTATTCTTCACTCCTTTTCTCTTAAATCCAGTCACAATCACATCGAGTTACAACAGCCACAGTGCAACAACCCCTTGCTGTGCTGCCCTGGGGTTTGCTGCATGGAATTAATCACATTAAATATTCTTTGTCTGACCAGGATTGTGGCTAAAGTGTGATTCTTATAAGGTCTGTTCCGTGCATGTGGGACAAAAAGGTATCTCCCGGCAAAGAAGGGGGGAAAAGAAAAGGCAAGAAGTACTGGGGATGAGGAGGGTGGCAACAGTTCAAGCAGCGTGGGCTGACTCTTCATTACCCAACCCAGCTAGATAAGCAGCTCTCCCACGCACAGCCAGGCTCAGCCAGGGCAGGAGCTCCACTCTCACATCCATCCCTCACCCCCAGAATTGCTTCAGAACCTGCAGAAATCACACTGAAATTTATCCCCTCCTCACCAGCCCACACTGTCTCTATGTACTCGGAGTTCCTCACCTGATATTCCCACTTCAGCTACCAGCAGATCCTCACTGGAGCCTGAGCTCTCCGCCAGCTTTTTGAACTCATCTTGTTTCTCGCCATAGGGATATTGTGTGTCAAACTTCACAAGGACAAACTTATGCTTTGGAATAACCTACAGCCAGAAGAAAAAAAGGAGAAGAGACAAAACCTGATCATTTCATCCCTGAGCAATGTACAAGTCACCGCAGGTTGCTTTTCCTTGTCCTTTTTTTCCTGTGCAATGTGGAGATGCAGAGGGGGAATGGAAATTTTATATAATTATGGCCCTTCAGAAATGACTCATTGTTGTGTGGAGGAAAGACTGAGCTTTGGGTGTCTGTGCTCCTGCACCAGATGATAAAGATAGAATGTGGTAGGTTTGGGGGATCTGATAATGCTTTTAATTGTAAGATTTGCTTATTGTAAATCTGACTGGCATCTTGCAAGAAGATCAGCAAAACATTTTCCAGTATGAAGAGGAGAGAGTCAAGTGTATTGTCAGTCTGAAGTGTCCCAGCATGAGAGCTGCACTTTTGGCTAGGAGAGGAGGCACAGGGAGGTAGTGGAGATGCTGGAAAAGTTGTACTGGTTCAGGAAATGGAGAATTCACACTTTAATTGATTCCTCTTCAGTTTTGCTCTGCTCAGATGATGCCTTTTCCAATGAGCTTGGCAATGGACTCTGTTACCCCTTGAGGGCTTATCCCCTCCCTGCAGAAGAAGACCTTGCAAAATCTTTTTGTTCTAGCGAACAGGTTCAGGTTGCAGCACAGCTCTCCACCTACACAGCGCTCTGCCAGCTCTGCTCAGGCACTGCACAACGCCTGTGTGCACAGGTGGCTGCAGACTCCATCCTGGGCCTGCCGAGCAGTCTTCTGGTGGGGAGAGAACATGGCTCTGGGGAGATGCCTTCCTTGCAAAGTGATTTAGTGAAGGAAAAAAAAAATCAGTGGGAAAAAAGCGCCTGTTGCTGTTTGATGAACAAGTGAAACCACCCAAGCAAGGCGCGCTCACGGCCCAGACTCGCTCCCTGCACGGTCCTGCTTTCGCTCACCGGCACGGGCAGCACAGTACCGGCCCAGAGCGGCCCTGTGCTCGCTACCCGAAGCTCGGGGGGCCGGGCCGGCGCTCGCCGACCAGCCGCGGCTGCCGCCGGAGCTCTCCGCGCCGGTACCGCCGGTACCGGAGCTCCCCGCGCCGGACCCCCGCGGCTCAGCTCCACTTGGACCGCGCCGATTGGCTGCCGGCCGCGGCCGCCGCGCTCCCATTGGCTGCCGGCCGTGGCCGCCAGGCTCCGATTGGCTGCGGCGCGGCCGCTCCGCCAGCGCCGGGCGCTCCCCGCGCCGGTGGCGGCAGCGGCGGCGGTCCCGTGCCCGCTTTCCCGCCGCGCCCCCCGCGTTCCTCCCGCGCCCCGGTCCCCCAGGGCTGCCGCCGGCCGCAGGGCACACAGCCCGGAGCGGCCCCACGGCCGCCCCCCGAGCGCTCCGCCAGCCCCGCCAGGTCCCGCCGCGCCGTACCTTGTAGAAGGTGATGGTGTCGAGCGGCACGGAGCCCTTGGTGTGCAGCGTGCTGCCGCCGGGCAGCACCAGGCCGAGCAGGCAGAGCAGCACCGAGCCGGCGGCGGCCGCCGCAGCCATGGCGGAGCGCGGAGGGAGCGGAGCTGCGGGGCCACGTGACGGCGCGACGGCCGCCGCCGGGGGCTCGCCCCGCCCCGCCGCCCGGGGCCACCGGGGGAGCGGCAGCGCTCGGGGGCGGGCGGGGGCTGCCCCGCCGTGCGGGGAACGGGCAGCGCGCACAGGAACCCCGCGGCCCCGGGGACAGCGAGCGGGGCCGCTGCTGCTGCCGGTGAGATAAGGACAGGAGAGCGACTGACAGCAGCGAAAGGGCAGAAGCGGGGAGAGCAGCTGGGGGGTGTGCGTTTCTATCCAGGTGGGCACTGCTGTCCGGGGAGATCGCATGCACTGCCAGCCCCTACCCTGACACAAGTGTGGGCAACCCGTGTCCTTATCATCTACAGACGGGATGAAAAGCAAGCGAGCAATGCATAAAGAGCAGACTGACAGCTCATCAAGTAAAAGCACTGACCCATCCACACTCCCTCCCCCAGCAGATATCATTCTGCACCTAATCCCCCGATGGAAAACAATGAGCATTTTCCCTCTTTTTCTATCCTTCCTCTGCAGGGTCTGCTTGTAGTGCACCAGCATAATATGGTTTCACCACGGGGCTTACAAAGACAGTGCAGACGAGCACTTGATTGCATCCAGACCATCCAGGCAGAAAAATGAGGCAGCCATACTGAGTTGTAACGAAACTGACTTTTATATAAATTATAAACCCATCCAGTTTAAAGCAGTTCAGTTGCAGTTGTGTCACTTTAAGTCCGTAGAAGGCTGAGGCGTACATATCTCCTACAGTCATAAATTAACAATCAAGGAAGAGAAAGTTCAGATAAGGCTGCAAATACAACAAAAAAAATCCCTAAGTTTACTAGCCGTTAAAATAAAGTCATGATTATCAAGGATTGCAAAATATAAATGCAATTTTTGAACAGTTAAAAAGTACAAAAATGATGGACAACACAAACAAGCATTGTACAGTTTGTCCTGTGTGTAGACAAAGCAGAGTAGGAGATTTCCAACCTTTATCTACATCAGACACCGACTTTAAGCTGAGAGGAGTTGAGGAAATCTGTAAAAGGATCGTGGCTCATGATCCCAGTAGTATAAAAGCAGTATTTTTTCAGTCTGTAAACAGTAGTCTTGGTAGCTTCTTCTAGGTATGTTTTTCAATTCATCACCCAAAGAAAATCCGAAATAAACAAAAACAAATCCTAAGAGTGGAAAAAAGGGGAACAGCAGCAATGGGTTATAGCTTGAATTTCCTACCAGGTCCGTGTGGGACATATTCTGGAGGGGAAATGCTCTTTTGTAAGAAATATATAATATATTTAACTGTACACAATTTATAGGGGGAGAGAAATTCTCCCTCAACCAAACCCCCAGTCAGTCAGTACGGAGTCATTTTTGTACACTGTTTCCTCCTAGAGAAACTAGAGCTTGGGAAGAGATAGCCTCTGCTTTTAGAAAACACTGAGTAATCCGTAAGTTCTGTGTTTGACAAGGTTGTCATTCCCAGTGGCTGGAAGTGGAAAGAGAACAGCAGCTGACACTGAGGTCAGTATTCCCTGTGCTGGAAGTGAGCGAGCCATGGGTCCATCCTGTCCCAGCCCCTGCCCCAAATGACACAAATCCCCCCAACAGTTTCACTTCTGTTTTCAAGGGATGCAGGAAACCTTTTTTTAACCCAAGTTCTGCTTTCAGGCACACAGGAGCATTTGAAATGCTTGGTTCTCTTAACCTTAAACCTCACTTACATAGTCACCATTGCTTATTGATACAACTGAGTTCAACCTGGTGTAGCAGCAGTGGAAGGAAACTCCAGCCCTGGGATTGTCCCCTCTGGGTCAACTTTGCTGGTGTTTGTGCAAAGCCCTCTGCAATCAGTGCTGCCCTGGGGAGGGAGGGGACAGGGACAGCAGCAGTGCCACTGTGCCCCTGTGACTGGGAAAGGCAGTGCCTGTTTCTGGTTCAGGGCTGCTCTGAACTGCACCACCTCAGCACTGGGGCTGTTTTCACTCACCCTACACATCTGACAGCATCACCTTCAGTCACCAGCCTTGTTTTAATTTAAGGAGCACACCCTTCTTTCAAAAATGTTATTTCTACACAACGTAACATTCTGTTTTTTCTTTTTCCTTCTTTTTTTTTTTTTTCCCCAGGAAAAGTATTACTATAAAATAGACTTAACACATTTTGGTATTCCTCCAGCCCAGAGCACTTACCAGACATTGTGATTCAACCATCAGGACATCCTTTGCA
The DNA here is from genome assembly GCA_024500445.1 of Entomyzon cyanotis. Taxonomy (NCBI): domain Eukaryota; kingdom Metazoa; phylum Chordata; class Aves; order Passeriformes; family Meliphagidae; genus Entomyzon; species Entomyzon cyanotis. Next base: position 3,613,790 of record JAKEPQ010000852.1, read on the forward strand.
ATTTGACAACCTGCAGACATTCTTCTTCTTTCCCTTTCAGGACGGGCCAAAGCAAAACTAAATCCAGCAAGAGCAGCTATGGGATTTTTTTTTTTTTTTAATACAGGGGATTTATTAAAAAAATACTCTCATCAACATTCTAGCATTACTAACAAAACAGAGGAGATGACAAAGGCAGTCAGCTCTCTTAAAACTTTAAATCTAGACTCGGATACCTGCGGCTCTAAACCAGGAGATGAGGAATCTGTTGGGTATGGCCTGTCCCTTGTATTGCAGGTGCATGAACTTTTTGCTGCCTATCAATTTTAGGCTGCATTGCTCCTTGAACATGAAAAAAACCCCAGCAGAAATGCAGATTCTGTGGGAGCAGATGATATGATCACACTTTCTAACAGAAAGCTTCATGAGCCAGTGCTTGGATAATCAAAGTTCAACTGCAAAAAGCAAGCGCACAGGTACAAAAAGGATCTCAGCCTCAGACCACAGCGGAAGCAAAAGTTACCTCTGCCAACTTAAAACCAAAGCCAATAGGATCTCATTTCTATTAAAATATTGAAGTCTTAAAGTTTCAGTAATCTAAATACACTTTTTAAAAGTCATGACATTGCTGTTTGACATTAAACTGACATGATACCAGTGCAGTGTCACAACTCACTGCAGCCATTATGTACAAGGTATCTGGTTTTGTCTTTTTTTTTTTTTTTGCTGAAACACCCACTCCCATCTCTCTCTCTCTTTGAAATTTGCTCCTCATCACACTTGCAGTTTTCCCGAATGTGAAAACAACCCATGTGCACAGACACCTCCTCCCTCTCGCTCTCTCCTGGAGGAACCTGCACCAGCTCCGGATGATTCCCAGCCCACCACGGAGGCCTCACCTCTCCCTGCTGGAGCAACACATGGAATTCTGTCAGGAGGACCAGGTGGTTTGCAGACAAAACAGGCAGCTCCAAGCCGGGCTCAGTTCATCAGAGGCGGCTGAACGTGAACATCTACAGTTCCTGCATTTCTAAGGCAAGGACCATACAAAAATTATAAACACTGTATGGTGATGAAAATATCCTTGGAGATAGATGCTTTACACTGGATTGCTATTGCTGCTTCTAAAGACCATCTCCAGTTGGTTCTAGAGATCAAAAGGGAAGAAAGTGAATTTTCTCCTGCTGCAATATGCTTATGAACATGTATAAAAAGTGGTCAAACCCTGGGAAGGGTCCCTGCTTCTCATTTATGTACAATAATTTAAATCAGCTCAATACATCTGTAATACCTAAAAAAATTGTTTCATGATTTTAAGTCCTTCATGCATTATGACGAAGTTCTGGATTAAAGTGATGGTAGAGTGGATGTTGCTTCTGTCTGGGACTCTGGTGTCACTCCCCTGTGGAGTCTGTCAGGGATGCATTGCTCAAATCTTTAGTTTTTTAATGGTATCGAGTCTCTTTTTCAGCAGCTCTCCAATTTCCTGAACTGAGTGATGGTAACTGCTCTGGACCTTCCCTTGCACAGTCTTTGTAAACTTTTTTTCTTCCTGCAAAGTGCAAAAGAGAAATCACTCACTCCACAGCAACTGTTTAAATCCCCCTTTTAAACTTCCTCCACCATCTCAAACAAGAAATTCCTGAGGACCACAGTGTTTGCACAGAGAATCTCTTACCTGTAAATGCAGAGTGTCCTTGAGGGACAGCTCTTCAAGTTTTAGTGCAGTCAGAATGATTTCAAGCCCTTTGATATGATCTATTACATTGGAAGTTAATGTCTGGAGTTCAGTTACATAATCCAGGAAATGGGTAAATACAGGTGGCTATAAAAACAAACACAGATCTTTAATTTATAAACACATATCAATCTCCATTTTATATAAGTCACTTTCTAATGTCTGTAATTCTCTTCTTCCCACCAGTGCTAAACTATAATTTACCTACCCAGACAAACACTCCCAGCTGACAAGTTTACTGTGCTGCATTCCAGGCAGGAAGGTCAATGACACTCTAAACTGTATTTCCCATTAAAAAGCTGTCACATGATGTCACAGATGCAGCAGGTCACCACTTGATTTTAAACTGCCAAAATTAGCCCCAAGTAATCATCACTCCCCATCAACCTCCACAAGTTTATGAAAACCAGTTCATGTTATCTATCCTGATTTTTCTTTCAGTATAAATAAGCTGTGATTAGGGGTGGGGGAAGAGAGGAAGAAATGATGTTTGTACCATTGCTACACTGCTTTCTTTTTTTTTCTTCTTCTTTTTTTGCAGGTTGGATTTAAAAGGTCGGAGGATGCTGTCACAGTAACTTGATACCCACAGGGCAATGGAAATCGTCTGGAAAAGAGGTACAAATATGTGGTAAGTTGCATTTACAGGAGGCTTCCCAACTCATTTTGGTGTTCCTACTCATACAACTCAGCATGACTAAAATATGCAACAAAACCCCTGTTCTCCTGAGTGACTGAGATCAAACTTTCAATGTGTTTCAGTCCCAACATTTCCACCCCACAGCACTCCCAAATTTCTAGTTTCCAAAGGGAAAAAAAAATACCTCAACAAAGAAGACTAAGTTTTCTAACAGGTTTGGATGAGTTTTCAAGGTGCCATCTCTGACTTCAATCAAATCACCTTTACATTTATTGAACAAGTCTGAAAAGAAAAAAGAAAAGCTTTATTGAGGATGAAGCACATCATCTTAAATGTGCATTTTCTGTACACCAGGTGTCCGAGTGCAGTGTGCAGAACTGGCAGGGCACTGACCATTGAGATAATGGGAAGGACCAGCTCTCCCATCTGCTCTGAAATATAGCTCATTACAAACATTTCCACACCCCTGATGAGCCCCCCTGAGCCAAGCACCAGGAGAAGGAGCTGCCCAGGCTGTGAGATAAATGCACTGAAGGGCACAGCACGTTCTGAGCATGCAGCAGCTTCAGCACACAAGCCAAGGGCAATCTCAGCCTTGTTCTCAAGCTTTCACAGGGTCTGCAGATGTATCACCACACCCCATCCCTGCAGACACTCCACAGCCATCCTCAGACAGCCAGGAAGCTCTGTTCTTGAGTTACCATTTACCTGTCAGTCGTTCTACTAAAGACTTGAAACTATTCCCTATTCTTTCCTGGATTTCTGCTGAATCTTCTGAAAAAAAAAAAATAGAAATAAAAAATAATAAGCTCCAAACGTCTGCATTTTCTGCTTCCAGAAAACCAAGAGGCATTTAAATGTAATTTAGTGTCAGTAGTCAAAAGTACATGCAACTGCTTTCAAAGAGGAGCCAGTATTACATCAACATATACTGTACAAAAATGAAGACTTACATAAAACATTAAATGAAGGCACTGACTCTCAGATAATTTAGTGTCAGACAGAAAATTAACACACAAGTAACAGTTTTGAGTCCACATCCTCCAACGCCCAGCAGTTTTCAGACTAAACAGAGACATGTGGCTCCCTCCCACCACACACCACGGCAATGCGGTCAAACCCCTGCCCCAAATACTTACCTAAGCCATTGGTATCTAGTTCATAAATATCACTAACAAGATAAAACAAGCTAGTCTGGCACTGACAGCTGCCATTGCTGAAGAAGCCAGCCATTCGGGTAGGAGGAGGGCCAAGGACAGGATACTAGGCAAGAAGCAAAGAAAAAGATAAAGGTGTTGCAGCTTTTCCTTATCCCACCCAGTGCCTGGCACATCTCCCAGTCAGTCACACACCACAAACCCAGGGGCAGTTAAGTGCACTCTGCAGCCTGCACGATGCATTCATGGTCAACATTTGGGGAGAGCTTTGGCCTCGCTGGTACCTGGATTTTTTGTTCTAGAAACTTCTTCCCTGAATCCACCGCCGCTTCCAGCTGCTGCAGCAGGGCTCGGATTGTGTCAATCTTGGATGAGACCCCGTTCTCTGCAGCCTTTTCAGAGTTCTTTGGTTGGATGGTGTGCCCAAGAGTTGGGAGCCCGCTCACCAGCCTCAGAGTTAAAGACCTGATTCGCAACCACAGGGTTTCCTCCTCCAGGGAGAGCTTCCGATGTTCCTCGGAAATGTCCCTAGAGGAAAGCACCAAAGCTCTTCAGGCAAATGCTCCAGGCACAAAAGCCTACCTAAAGATCTCCAATTCTGTATGAAGAGGAAGGGGTGGTCAGAAATTCAGGAAACTATTAATATCTAAAAGGGCAGCACTGCTAGAAGTGATGGATGGTGCTTAAGTCAGGCAGCCCAGGGAACACTGAAATATGGGAATTGCTCTGGAAGGAATTTCTTTGCTATGTGTGACTATAGAGGTGAGGATATTTCTACTCACCTGTCTTTTGGATCCCAGCTAAACAAGACTGTCAGGTCTCTGTTGTCACGCAGATCTTTCCATGGAATGTCATCCTCCTCTGGGCTCAGACTCATGGACTTTATACTTTCTTCTAAACTGGTTGATCTGTAGGTAAGAAAAAGCAGCACTAAATCAAATATCTGATCACTGCAAAGGGACACCAACTCACTAACAGATCATGTTCTGTGCACTGCTCAGCTCTTCCCTGTGTCAGGAATGTGACAACACATGGTACTGACAAGGATGTGAAGGGACAGCAAATCAGAACCACAGAATCCTCAAAGCTGGAAAAGTCCTTTAGTATCACCAAGGCAGCACCACCACCATGGTCACCACTAAACCATGGCCTCAGTGCCCTCTCACATGTTTTCTGAACACTTCCAAGGGTGGTGATTCCACTGCTTCCCTGGGCAGCCCATTCCAATGCTTGACAACCCTTTCCATAAAGGAATTTTTTTTTAAACCTCCTCAGTACAACCTGAGACCATTAAAAGCAGAGCGAAGCTTTAGGGCCAGAGCTGCAGCTCACAGGTTTCTGCAGGTCCAACTCCCCAAGATCCCTCCTGACCTGTGTTCATTCCCAGTTCTCCCCCTGCCAGGAGCTGTACTCACATATTTGCTTCAAGTAAGAGGTCCAACAACATCCGCTCGGTGCGAACTTGTGCGAAGTGAAGGGAAGAGTTCAGCCTGTTCCTAAACGCGATGAATTCCGGGATCTTCTCGAACGCCCCGTACTTGTAGGCTTGGATGATGTATTCTGAGGTCTGGAACACAACACACAGCAGCCCTCATTAGTGACTTCCCAAATTAGGAATGACCAACAAGGTCACTGCCAAGAAATTGGATTTCTGTGGTTTTTATGAGCCCAGAGGTGCAGGACCTGGGAGATCCTTAATCCCCGGGAGGAGTTTGCACTTCTGCTTCTCAAGTCAACCCAGCAGTTTTGCTACTTTTTTTGGGAACTGGGAATTCGGAAGAGAAGTTTTTGAAAAGCTTTTTTTCCTTTCTTTTATTTTTAGATGAGTTATCCAAATCATTAATCATCATTTCATTGTGAGAGATACTTCCAGGCAAAAGAAATATATCCCACATTTTCTGGAACTGACTTGGATGTGCATCACATATCACCACAACACAGTTTAAAAAAAAAATTACTCACACTTTTTTTTTTTCTTTTTTTATTAGAGTTTTGAATACAATATCACACAGTGTGTACATGGCACAGTACAAACACCAAATGAAACTCTCGGGGTCCATGGGATAGTTTGCTTTCCCTCTAATGAAATGCAGCAATACAAGGCAGGCAGCCAATATTTCACTTCAGTCCAAGCAATCTCCAAAAAAAGAGATTTTCATGATGAAGGAGCCCTAAACAAACAGAGTTTTAATGAAAATGTCTAACTGTAGACATAGAGTGAACTATTTCTGCTCCCAGCCATGCGGGATGGCTGTGTTTATATCAGAATTACTCTACAATTGAGAAATTCCGGTAAATCAAATATCTTCTTCTGAACAAGATTATGAACTGCACTGAAGATGAGAGGTGCCAAAAGAAGCCTCTGCTTAACTGAATTCTGTATGGTCCTAACAGACTCAACCTGTCTGGAAGACTCTGAGAGACCAGAAGGCAACACAGATCCAAACCACCTTTTCTTTCCCTCCAAACCAAGAAATGTCCTCTAGGGAGTTGTATTTTTTTTTTTTTTTAAGTATTTGATTATTTGCACTGAACAAAAAAAATATGCCAAATATTCAAGAACATACCCTCTGATCAACAGCCTTGCAGAGGTGACTGGCAGGGACTGGGCTATGGGCTCTAATTCAACTGCATCCACGTGGTTTTTAAATCCCCCCAGGACACGTTGGAGTGGTTTGCCTGCAGTATCTGGAGGGATTAAAGATGGATGGACACAAGAAAATTAGAGAGATTGCTGGTGGTTCTGCATAGCTGAAGGAGGACTATCTGGAGGAGGATAAAGTTGCCTTTTTAGTTTTGGCCAAATATAGCAATGTTGCCTTCTCTCTCCTCCCTGTCCTTGGCATCCTCTCCCAGAGCAGGAATAGTGGCAGGATTGCACAGCATCCTACATGCCTGTTACTCATGGGATCACTCTGACACAGGATTCACGTCAGGCTGGGAAGTTCAGCAAGTCAGGAGAATGGATTTATCCAAAGCAAGGAGTCTGATTCAGGAGCTCTATTTTTATGCCAGACCACTTGGTTTACATCCCACACTTCCTGCTGCAGGCAGAGTCCTACACACAGCTCTGTGCTGTGACGTTCCAGCTATCTCAGCATCGACCCAGGGAGGAGCAGGCAGCACCAGAAATCTGTAAAAGGGAACTTTTAAAGGACAGTCCTCCTTTAACACTGTGGTTATGGGGCTTGAGTGGGACTGAGCATGAAGGGGCAACCTCAGCAGAACCACAGCAGCACAGAACCTGGGAGCAGATCCTGACCTTGTGACACTGGGGTCATGTTTTATGGCAAGGAATCCTTCTTCATCTCCACTCTTGTCACATCACAGTCCTCAGGGAACAGCACCCTGAACTGAGCCTTCACCTCCTGCAATTTGCACCTCATGGGTGCAAGAACAGCTTTGAGGATTTTCAACAAAAGGATCTGAAGGAGACAACCACTGGAAGTGTCCAGAACACAGGAGACATTTGGCTACCTGAGAGCAACAACAGCTCACAGTCCTTTGGCTGCAACAGTCTCCAAGACATTATGTGAGTGGGTTTCAGAATCTCATCTTCATCTTGTCACATGAGGAATTCTGTCCTCCTGCTGCAGCACTTGTGTCCCTCTTGAAATTCCAGTATTTTAAGGAATTTAAAGGTAGCAGCAAGGCAGCAGCTTTTTGGGATTTCTGGAAGATGAGTTGTGTTTTCCTGCCAACAGCACCTGGAATGAAGCCATCCCCATCCATGTACAGATGTTGAGCACTGCAGACATCCAACTCTTCTCTGCCACAAGCACCTTCATCATTCATGCTACAGAGAACAACCTGCTCCCAAGGGAACCACACCTCAATCACTTCAGATTGTTTCCCATAGAATGATGATTTCTTGATGCTTTACAACACAGTGTTCCCAAGGAGAGGAATCACATCCGCAAGTTTTTTCAGTTCACTTTTCCACCTGGCACCCAGCAGTCGTGGGTTTCATTCAGTTGGTTCCAGGGATGGTTTTCATTAACATCCACCAAACGACTTTCAAACGAGACTGTAAAGTTGCACCTCATTAAAAAGCTGCAATTGCCAGCAATAGACACACAGGACAAAGCTGTTTGGATCCAGGGCTTCACTCTCAGGAATCCAAAGCCTCTTAGCAAGTGGAATCAGTGCTTAAGCAATGAGCAACCACGGGATGCAGAGCAGAGTAAGCTCCCATCCCACTGTACAATCCATGTGCATCCCTCAGGAAAACTTCTGTGTCAGACACAGCTCACAGGAACTCAGCACCTTCCTTCCAGGCACAGGTAAATGGCAATGGGAATCTTGTACAGGAATCACCTGGGCTGCCAACAGAGCAAGGCTACTTCTGAGTGATTTCTGTATGAGCATCTTTACTATGCAGTACAGACAATTCCTGTGTTTTTATCTATTGCTGGGATAGAGGGAAAGCAAATTGTGTGATTGCAGAGCCTCTGGGAGCCAACTTAGCCAGTGGTTGACTGGCAGATTTACAGCTGCATTGCACCTTTGCTTCTTAGGAAGTAAAAATAATCTTCTTCACCTACCTCTCAACAGTGATCAAGGTGTAAAATACAAATACACAGGATATATTCCCACTCCTCAGAATGGAATTGTCCCTTTAAAGTGAAGTGCATCTCCCCTCCATCCACTGAAACACACAGCTCCAATGATTGTAACATAAAGGATTCATCAAGTGCCATCTCCATCCTGACCCACCATCCCTGGCTGCTCTGGGACTTTCCAAAATGCCAGTTTGATGACACCAGCACTTCTTTGCCACATGACATTCCTCTTCATATTGCATAAAATCACAAGCATTAATTTAAAACCAATCATACCTGTTTCATGAGGAGCATTAAAACCAGCTTTAATAGAAAGGAAGCTGAAGCAAAACCTCATGTAACAGTAAGTCACAAATTCTTGTAGTAAAAAATATAGATTGAGGCAACCTTTACCACAAAGCTGCACCTACTGCTCTTTGTTACGTTTTAAATCACTACATTTAAACCACTAAGCCTTGCAGAGGGCACAGACTTCTCTCAGACACCTTGCTGTGTTACAAGGTCATGGGGTGTTTCTTTCAACTTACATCTTTCTGGTTGGAGTGGAAAAACCTGAGTGCAAAGTTGCAGGATTGGGAAGCAGCAGCATAGTGGCCCAGGGAGCCGGCGTAGCGTGTCAGGAGATAACTGCAACAAACAGCATAAGGCAAATGTCAGCCACTGCCCTGGGAAACAGCTGCACAGACAAATCTGGACATTTAAAAGCATTAGCAGCATTCATGGCCAAGTTCAGGCTTTCAGTGGAATGAATTCTTGATTTTTTAAAAGCACTATGTGAGGGCTTGGAGTACTTTCTTCACCTTAAGTGTGCAAGAGCTACTCAGTGAGACACCACCAAACACACCAACCAAGGGATTTTGGTGTGTTGGCTTTCATTGGTGCTCCCAGGCTTTGCTGACCAACAACCCAAGCTGGAACACCAAGCTCTGACTGGCAGCCAGCCAGACATTTCACTGATTTCCTTCAGATTAATTAATACTCTCAAAAACCCAACACACATCAAAACCACACAGGGAAGATACCCAAAGGGGAGCGTGCAGTGGATGTGCCTCCCAAAATCCCAGAACACTTTTGCACAACAGTGCACGAAAATGTGATAATCTGCTGAATTTTGGCTGGCAGGGGATGCTGCAGCTGTCAGGATGGGGGGTCAGCAGGAGTGATTATTCTCAGTATGTACCACCCACCCGATGGTGTCGTGCTGGATGTGCTTGGCGTCCAGGCTGGAATAGAGCTCCGACACAGGCTCAAAGGCGCCGAGCCGGCAGTAGATCCGGATGAGCAGCAGCTTAAACTGAGCATTGGAGGGACTGTGAGACAGCCCTTCCTCCAGCAGAGTCAGGCACTGCCACACGGCCGCCTCTTCACCTGGTGACAGACACAACACAGGCAGGTGTGAGCAGAGCCAGGCGCTGAGCAGCCGCAGCACAATTCCTCTGGCGAGTTACGCAACGCTCAGAGCGCTGCCGGGGATGTCACCGTGCAGATGGCCCAGCGTGACACCTGCTCCAGCACTCCAGCTGCTCCCTGAGGGAGTGCTGGGGGAATAATCCCTCCCAGGGAATGTCTAGCTCACATCTGCACGGAGCACACTGCAGGCGAAGTGACCTTCCCTGATGGATTCTGGACTGGCTGGGAATTCCAGCTTGCATATTGCAAAAGAGACAGGAATTCAAGAGCCCACATTCACCTTCCTGCCAGGAATCTGACCATGGATTTACAGGTTAAAGACTAAATCTTCCTTGGTAAAGACAAAGGTGTAACAGATAACCACATGGAAGGGCAGGAATATATGTCCATATACACATGGACATCCAGCATTGGACACTGTGGGATTAAGAGACTAACACAAGGAGCAGGAGTGGAGTACAGGCATATTAAATTCAGGGAACAGGTCCCAGCAAGTCTAGAAACAAGGGATCCAAACAGCAAAGTACGTCAGAAAGAGAAAGAAACACTCTCAAAACACTTCTGATATCAGAGAGGAGTTGTCAGCAGAACTGGTGCAAAGGGAGAGAAAAAAGGAATTAATCAGAAAAATTAAATCCCTTTAGAGGTCAGTGAGATTCAGGTCAAACACCAGCTGATCAGAGGGACTCCTGAAATACCTCCAATTGCAAAAAAAAAACACAAACCAACCCAGAAAGCTCCAGGCCTAATAAGCCATGCCAGACACTCACTGGCCACAGGGACACAGTGTCCCTTTCCCAACCTCCCACGGAGGTACCAAGCAAGGCACAATTTTGGGAACATACCTTCCAGCCACAGATCAAGCAGCAGGTGAACTGCAAGCAGGCAGTAATAATCTGAAAACTGCAATTCAGTTTTCAAACAAGATTTCCCTAAAAAGAGAAAAAAACAGTTACCCTTGAATTACTAACAGTACTGCCAGCTGATCTCACAAGCCAGCGTTACTGAGTGGCACCATGATCAGAGAGAGCACCACAGTTTCATTTATGAAGTCAGAATTGTCTTAAAATCCTAACCACTTTACACATCACCCAGTGGCCTCTGGGGCACTTCAAATATTGACATCTGCTGGAAGAAGAACTGACTTCCAGAGCTGCAAGATTTACAAAATAACTCCTGCCCAGGTATTTGTCCTGTGCACACCAGTGAGAAAAGCTGGCTTCACTTAAAAGCACAGGCAATTTTGCAAAGTACAAACAGACCATCTGAACTACCCAGGAAAGCGTCACTTTAAGATACACAGCTGAAAAGAAAAAGATTAAAAGGAACCCCAATTCAGGGAAGGTGAAAGGTAGAATCAGAAAGGAGAAAGCCAAGTTTTAGCAGCTTTTCCTCACCAAACTCCAAGCCGTGGCGATACCGCAGCATCAGCTCCCGCACCACCGCCAGCTTCTGCTTCTTCTCCATGGCGTGGTAGATCCCCAGCAGCCTGGAGAGCTGCACCACACACAGGTGCTGCTGCAGGGCTTTGATGTCACCTGGCAGAGCCACCTCGTTCTCAGCCGCTGCTGCCAGCGGGATCACTCCCAGCAGCTGCCGGATGAACTGCAAGGGAAACACCAGGGACAAAGCTGCAGGGTTTTGGGTTTCCCCTTGAAGGGTCTCCCCTTGAAGGGTTTCCCCTTCCAAGGAAAAGCATTGTTTGCTCTCTCCAACCAAGGAAAAAAGCAAGGTGGAAGCATCAATGTTGATGTCATGCTGAATCAGTGGTTAAAGAGCAGCCGCTGAGATTTTTTTTGAGTCGCACTTAATAGCGTCTATTAAGTTTCATCAAACAGATGGAGGGAGAAAAAAAAAAATCAGAGGCAGGTTTCCAATTCATTGACACATCAGGGAGTTCGAGCACCTGTTAACACTCATGGTAATAAGAGATGCAATTAAAATAATTAGTTACTGACAGGCTTCACAGCACACTTCCAGGCAATGGTGGTTTTGCACTGTTACATTTTCCCTCAACTCTCAAGTAATGTGTAGTACTCAGTGAGGTCATCAACTCTGATTAATGACTTCTTTTTGGAATACAGCTGTAAGAAAAGCAGCTTCTCATTGTTTAGTTTTAATGGGAGACAGAAGACTCCTCACAACACACAGGGCTGGACAGCAGCTTCTTGCTCTAAAATCCCACTGTGCGTGAACTTAAATCTGAGTTAAACCCAACGAATTCAGCTTTACTACATTTGGCATTGACACATAAGAACTGCATCAAATGCAAGCCTGAGGCAAAAAGCTCAACAGCCAGAGAGGAGCAGCACCAAGCACAACACACACCAGTTCCAGTTTTCCCAAAGAATTTGATGAATGCTGTGTTGACAGATCTTTTCAGTTTGAAACTCTGACAAGCTGAGCAAGGTCAACCACATCACTGGCTCTGCTCTCCAATTTACACCTCTAGGAAAGTCAAGGTTGGTGTCATGACCATTATTTCTGGACTATCTCACATGTCAGTGGCCCAGCAATATCCCCGCAATCTCAGCTACTGAAGTGGAACTCTCATTTCAAAACTCATCAGCACTTCAGCACCATGAAACCTCCTCAGCTCCCTATGTCCTTGACCAAGTTAAACTGCTGCAGATGCTGCTTCAGGGACAGCCAGCAAACCATGCACTGGGAAAACTTTCCAATACATCAGTTGGACACATTATGTATTCCAGAGCATATTCAGTAAATCAGCAGCATATTCAGTAAATCAGTTTTAAGGCCAGACAGAAAGTTTTAGTCAGAGTCATGGTTTTACAAGCACTGTGACAAAACTGTAGTCTAAACTACTAGGAAATATAATTTTTTCACTCCTGGTTTAGAACTTGTTTCTTGGAAAGTTAGGATGAAACCTGTTCAGTACTTCAGGGTTGCCTTGCAATGGAATCACCATTTCCAGGACTAGGAATTCAATATCCTGCTGGCCACATCTGTTGCCAGTGGGCTAAAAACACACCTTTAGACATAAAACATCAGCAACACATCTCTGTGCCAAAGCCACCACTCCCATTAGCAGTGGGGCTGTGGGAAAAGTTTGCATTAGGAGTCAAAAAATACTTTAATAAGCCAAGAGAACCTCACTATCTATACTTTGTTTACCAACATTTTATCCCAGGCTCTGGCTGATCCTGGATTCTCTGCCCTCCCCAGTGCTGATCCCTGGACACAATGGCTCAGACAAACACTGGGGTGAGTGACAGAATTCCCAGCTGCTGAAGTCACTCTGGGCTGCTCATGACTCTGCACAAATGGGCTTTTCAGTTCCAGAGAGTTGTTTCAGAAAGAGATTCTGGAAAAAACTGCTGTAGGTGCCTCTATCACCCCTGGATCAGGATCAGTGTGCTCATCCTTTGGCACTGCTAGAGCCAAGCAAAGCATCTGTGACACTTCCCTGCAAGGGATGAGGGAGCAGCTTTTTCCCATTAAACATCCAAATGAAATGGGAATAAAAATGCCAAAGGAATACAAGATCTGAGGCTCTGCAGGATCAAACTCGGCTTTAAACCTCCAGTAAAAATCCTCTGAATGAAACTTCTCAAGTGTTCAGATGTTCATGGTATTTTCTACAGCACAAAGAGTTCTCTGAATTTCAAACAGAAAGTAAAAATTTAATGTTTCCAGTCTTTTAATATGATCCACAGGTATTTCAAGATAAAGGGACCAGAGTGCAAACAACCACTGCAGTTCCTGCCACCACTTCTTAATATTTCCTTACCTTTGTGTATTGGCTGGGTGGGAGGAGATCCACAAACACCTTGAGATCAGTGAAACAGCAGGGCTTGTCCCCAAATTTTTTGAAGTATTGGAACATTAGTTCTTCTGGATCACCTAGGAAAAAGGCCAGTTCACCTTTTTAACACCCTCCAGTACAACTGAAATCTGTAAAATCACTATGAGAAATCTTTGTTCACGCTTTTTTTTTTTGCCCTCTTCAAGATTACGGAGTGATTTCGAGAGCTGCACTACTGCAGATTTTAACAGAGGCTCAATGTCTCTGGTAACCAAGGACACATTAAAAAAAAAGCCCAAGAGCTTCATTCAAGCTCCTTTAGCAGATAAGAGCTCAGCAATCCAGGCAGGCACACGCAGCCTCTGCTTATCTCACCATGGCTTCTTTTGGGATGGAAAAACAAAAGGATAGGAAGCAGCACAGATGTTTTTTGCTCTAATCACACTCCCTTTGCTCTAATCACACTCGCTTTCATTGACTCCCCGAATGGCACTTTGTAATACAGGTCTTTAAAAAGCAAAACCTGGCACTGCTGCCATAAAAACTTCAATCAAAACCCACCCAGAGATTCCAGCATTAACAGCAGGACTTTCCACCAGGAACACAGTGTTAGTGACTGGATGCTCTTAGATCCCAGAGGTCCTTTTGAAAACTTCCCTGCTGGCTTTTCCAACCCCTGGAGTACTCTGGAAATACCTGCCTTTTTTCAAAACTCATCTTCCAACGCTTTTAAAAACTCTTTACATACAGAACCAACAGGTACGTTTAAATGGACAATCCATTTAACTCAGTGATTTAGCAGGAAGTTTGTTCCAAGTCTGTGAGATGAATTCCTCACCAGGCAGGGCTCTTACCCAGTTTGTACTCATCGTTGCAGCCTCTGTGTCGCAGGCGCCTGATCAGCTCCAGTTTGGCCAAATAGGGTCCCCGGAGCGGCCGAGAGCTCTTGGACTCCTCTGTTATCCTCTCCTCGATGAAATTCACAGCCTGCTCGATGGAGCAGTGCACCTCTCCTTCCAGAGAGCTGCAATCACACACACAAAAGGTTCTTGGAGGGTTCACACTGATAACACACTCAGCACACTCCCAGGGGAGGGAAAGGATGGATTCTCCAACTTAAGCGCCACAGAAAACATGAACTGGGAGAGTTCTAAATGTACAAACTGTTTCTATAAGCTATTCCAAGCCTCTGGATAAAAGCAGGGAAAAAACACAAAATAAAGCAGGGAAAATACATCATTTGGGCTCTGATGTCAAGAAGTCACTCTAATATTGAATATATGAACCCAAACGATTCACAATTCACAAAGGGAAAACAATTCCACAGCAAAACTGTCAACTTACTGCTCTTCCTCTGCTGGAGGCGTCCAGGATTCATCAATGAGTTGAAATACTGAATCAAAGTAAGTTATATAAAACTGCCAATCATCTGAGCTGAAACAAAAATCAGGCACAGGACAAAATTTAGGGAATTGCCAATACGGTAACTCTCAGTTAAAACTGCATTTCTTGCCAAAGCTGAATTAAGGAGTAGCACATAATAATATTACAGAAAAAAAACCCCATTGTAATCATAAAATTGTTTCCCCTTGAAAATGTCTCAAATCTTAGGAACAACATCATCCTGAATTTCTGGAAACATGTTAAGCAAAACCATTTCAATTCAAAATTGAGGCAAGCTATAAACTCTCCTCCTAAAATTTACATTCCAGTCAGAGCTCAGCAACATCCCCACAAAACGTGAAGGCAGAAGTTTTTCTTCTGCATTTAACTTATATCTGAGGGCACAGCTAAATTCAAAAGCAAACATCACATCTCTCCTGACAGTTCTGAGACAGATCTGATCACACTGGAATGTTCTGTCTCCTGATGCATCTGTTCCAAGCATTACATGCATTTCCCAGGATGAAGTCTGGCCAAGTGGGAGAAATATAGATGTAGAAAATTAAATGTAAATCATGGACAGGATGGGAACTGCAAAGTCAGAGCTGGACAATCAGCACAGAATTTAGAAATAAGGAGATAAACAACCTTTTATTGCATTAACAGGTTGTTAAATTCTGCCTGAAAAAAAGCAGTAAATACAGTCCTGACCCTGACTCTCCCTGTGACCTTCACCACGTCTGGCTTTGGAGTGCAATCATTGGAAAAGCTTCCTGATATTCTCCCATTTTAACCACAAAAGCCACTAAACAAGGCAATTCCCAACCAGGCAGGGATTTTTGCTCCGTGTTTTCAGCAGGACTGCAGGAATCCTCTCACTTTTTGAGCAGCAGCCTCCTGGCCAGCGCGTTGCACTCAGGCCACTTGTGCAGCTTCTTGTACATGGCCATGCACTTGTTCTCCCGGCTCTGCAGCTCACTCGTCAGCTTCTCTGCAGCAAAAAAACATGGAAAGCTCAGCTCATCCCTGCTTTTCTTCCCTGTTTCTTCCCTTCCCTGCATAAACCTTCTCATTCCAGCCTAGCACCAAGCCACCAATGTAACACAGCAGCAGGGATAAAAAGATTTCCCATGGAAACCTTCATATCCCAATTCCAAGTGCATTTTAATCTTCAGTTAAACTCCCCTAAAATGCAGATATTGAAGGCTTTTCATTTTTGAAGATGAGAGCTACAACAAAGAACATGATCCCAATTTGCCACTGCAAAGTTCAGCACTGTACTCAGTGTTTAAATACCATAATCAGGTGGGTAAAACCAGGTTGCACAAACACCTCCAGAGTTTATACTGAGGTTAAAATTGGTGCTAAATAAGTCTTCCTAAAACTTTGGTTTTTTTGGTCCACTTTTTTTTGGACAAGTCTGAAGCAAAGGGGAACTGCTGCATTCTCCACACGACTCTGATTTATTAAAGAATAAATTACCTCCAAGTTTTCCTCTCACAACATCTAAGGCTTCCTTGTACTTCTCCAAACGTTCCAGGATCATGTAGTACAGTTCCACCTTAAAAGAAAGATCAGACTGCAATGAAATTTGCCAATAAAATCATACCCACGTGGGTCAAAAAAGAAAATAGGGGATACCAGGCCTGTAAAGCTATCTTTAGTATCCCAAAGGGCACCACACTCAAATTTAGGTCTTTTTTTTCCATTCTTAGTCCTCAGATTTTTCTTGGGACCTCCCAGAGAGCAAAGCACTTCATCAATCAAATCAAATACCAAAAAACTGCCTCAGCCACGGGATTCCAAGGTCCTCCTAACCCCCTGCTTTTGGTTTTCCTTCTGTCCCCTACATTCACATTTAATTCCAAAACACTGTTGATTATTTCAAATTTTCCAAGGTAATCAAGTTCCCTTGACAGTGCATTCCTTGTCTCAACAAAGTTCAAACCAAGCCTTACTTCAGCCTCAGCTTCAATCTTATCCTCTTTCACCATTTTTTCCACCATTCTCTCAGCAAGTGGCAAAAACATCGTCTTGGAGAGGTTTTCATCCTGTGCTGAGATAGACTGAGGAAGAGAGGGATTATTGTAACAGCTCAGCAGCTTTCTGTGATGTCCCACCCACTGCTTTTTTCACTTTGGAAGAGGAAAAAAAAACAACCCAGGTGCTCCAATCCCCCCAGCCACCCATTTGGAGGTGCCATCTGTGACCTGAGTGTGTGACTGCTCTGGGAAAAAGCAGCAATAAAATTGTGCTACATAAAAAAAGCTAATTTTTTGATCATATCAAGCATGTCTGCATGTCTGAGCACACAAACCTCATGGTAAAAACATGGAGCCAGAGCATTTTTGTGTTTTACGCGGCACAGGATTTTAGAGAATGTGATTAAAACCCTCCAAGCTTATTTTTGTTTGATTTTGTGTCTGATTAGTGCCCAATTGTGCTGCCTCAACCAGCAGCAGCACAGCTGATCTTTGCCTATTCCTGCAGACTTGCTGCTAATTCCAGAGCTCTCATTTATTCCCTCCAAGAGCTTTTATAACCTCGTTAGAGAGGAAAAATTCTGACTGAAAAACTGCAGATAGTCGAGGATTTATTCATTATCTCTCTGCCAAAACGACAGGTGGGTAATAGTGCAGATGAGAGAATAATTCAAGTTGTATTAAGGTGGCAAGGCAACAGTTAAATTGGATTATAAGAACACCTCAGCATTTATTTTGGACCAAAACAATAATGCTACTTAAGGAGGGCTCAGTCCTTCTGCCAGCATCCCACAGAAACAACTCAAACAGACATTTTACCCAAAATTATCTATAATTCTTTCCCCCAGAACATTTCTGCATCAGCCAAAGCCAACACTGTACACACCTGCATGATCAGGCTCATCACAGACCAAAAATAATATGGATTTTTGGGAACAATCTTATAAAGTGCCATTCCAGCCTGAAAAGAAGAAGACACAAGTTTCATCATTCCTGAAATAGATTTGTTTCCAAGCTCTCCCGGTGGGAGCAGACAACACGGGATTAGCAGATGGGAGCACTTCTCTCCACCCGTGAGCTCTTCCCTCCTAACACACATCCCTGAGGAAAAGAGGGTGGAAATGCTTCCAGGGACTTTGTGTAGGTCTGACAAGGAACAGCAGTGAGCTCTGATTGCCTACACAGCTTTAATTAGAAGTTGTAACTCCAGGAGGGAGCAGATTTTTTCTCTGGGAATGAGGGGATATCTCCAGTGCTGAAGGACACCAAACCTTCCCCTGCCTTGAGGAACCAACTGCCCTTCAAAACTCATTTCTCACACACTGAGACCCCCAAATTTGGGGTCAACTCCACGTGCAAAGCAGCGCAAGCAAAGGTGGAGCAGAGAACTTGGCTGAATCAAAGCAGAGCCAAAGAATTCATAATTTTCCCTAACACATTAACAGCTATTCCCACACTTCCCTCACGGCGCCTGTATGTAACAAAGGACAAGACTTCTAACCCTACAAAATCTACAATTAATTTTAAGAAACTACACATAATAGTCTGCCACCACAGCTGGACTTTTGTGCCAATTCCCTGACTGCAGTTTGCATTTTCCAGGATTTTCAGCTGGAATACCCCAGAGCACAGGACACTGGGGTTTATTTTCATTTGCTAATCAGTCACCATCCACACATTGTTTGCAACCCTAAATCTAAAAGCACAGGCCAACATCCCACTCTGACAATGTGATATTGCTAATGATGACTTGATTCAACTGATATTGAAAATGATAATTTAATGAGATCCACATTTTTATGTCAATTCAGACATACAGAAGGTCACATGAATGTTAATTATTGTTATCTGTGGCATTTTTTCCACTTGTGATTGTAATCAGTCACATCTGAAGTTTGGGCTGTAACATGAGGTTTGCCATTTCAGGTACACCAATAACTCCTTTTAGTTATTTAAGCCAAACCTGTGCAAAAATTCAAGTCACAGCAGGAGCAAGAGGGAGTTTAGCACTTATTTCTTGGCTCTCAGTGCTTTTTTACACAGAAGAGTGAGCACACAGGCCTTGAAAATCATCTTCCATTTACAGGCATTCTCCAGGCACCTCATTTGGAAGGGATGAAAACAAAACCAACCAGTGTGACACTGTGCTGCCAACTGAGAGGGGATATTTCAAGTGCTTTATAGATTTTCTTCACTGAGTGACATCAATAAAAGTTGTATTTTAGATACCCAAGTAAGAGCATGGGCAGGATTTCTCTTCCAAAAGGTAACAGAGAACTAAAGATGGAATCAAGTATGAAAACATGGATCAGGAGTTCTTCCTAGATGGGTCCATTCCAGAATTCCTTCAGAATACACTGTCAGTGCAAAACCACAGACCAGTAAAAGACACAGCTTTACGCAAAAAAACCCTTTTGTCTTCAGACAATCCACCTTGAAAAAATGAGCTTTGAGCCTCTCTGTAAAAACCACCCAAGAGTTTAACTTCTGCATTAACCCAGCTTGGCTTTTTGGAAGATTACTCATAACAAGTAAACAAGAGTAAGAGATATGGAAAAATAGACCTTGAAACAGCCAGAAGACGAATTATTGATCCTACCTGTTGCATCTTCTTGTATTCTCCAACCCTGGCATAGGCCATGAAGAGGTGGGAGTGATACTCTTCACTGTTGGGGACCTTCTTCACAGCTGCCTCATAAAGTTTAGTCACCAGCTCGGCTAAACCAAAACCAGATGCTGGAGTTAACACCAATTTGGGAATATTTTAGAGCACAGCTGCCTAAAGAGCACCAGGGATGCTCTGAACAGCAACTAATTATACTCATCAGCCCCAGAAATGCTGCTCTGGCCCCCAGGCACTACAGACATCAGGCAAAAGAGAAAAGTGCTTAAAAAACTCCAAACCAACCTCAAAATAGACTTAAATCAAAATAGAGTTCAACAGCAGCAAATGAACTGTTCAGAAGAATTTTAGGTCTATTTTTAAAGTGAGTTTGTCTATTTTTGAGCATTAAACCGAATGAAGATTTCTCCTGCTGGCAGAATGACTGCTCCATGTGAATCACGTATCAAAACAAACATTTTCAGAGCCTAATAGCAAATTAATTATTCTTATCACAGGTTTACTCACATTAATCACATCCTGCCATTTCCCAGCTGCATATATCAGTACTCTCAACAATTGTTTCACACTATACTTTTTAATAACAGATCTATCATGACAAAATACTTCTGATAGTATAATATACAAAACTTTCTTACATATTTATCCTCCCATATTCTTTTTTTCTTACACAAACAACTGTAGCTCAGAGTAGGAATAGAAAACCAAATGTAATTTGTTTTTCACAAAGTTTAAACATCCTTGACACAAATATATAAAGCATCTAATTACGGTTTTCTTGCAGGACCAGAAGTGGAAGTGCCTCACACCCACCAGTTCCTGAGTTACAAACCTAAAAGTTTCAAAGCTCTGCTTAATGGAAGTTGTTAGCAATCACAGAGAGACTCCTGTCATTCACAGGGGTTTATGTTGAAGTCAAAAATACGCCAAAAAAATTGGTATTACTCCACAAATGATGCTTTAACTCCACAAATACACACACAAAGAAATAAATGGAAGAACATAAGCAATTGCTCTTCTGCAGACTGATGCAAACACCTTTTTCTGAAGCTATTTCACCCTTGATCATTCCTCCAGCAATTAACAATAAATTTTGGTGGCACCACCCACCAAACTCCACAATAAACATTGGTACCACCACACCATACTCCTCAAGAAGTTGCCAAAAACAACTATTGAAGTAGTATTTTAAAAATACAAATCACTGTGAGGAAGCTGACAAAGCTGATGTGGCCAAACTGGGAGGTCAGGATTTCCCTCCTGGTTTTTCACCAGTTTCCTGAGGCCTGAACCCCTCGACTACATCACACTCTGTGTGATTTGTCATCTCTGTCACTCTTCTGACAACAAATCTGAGTAATTTCATTACCAAAAGTGAACTCCCAAGCTGCTGGATCATTATCAACATGCTTCATTTAGGAACTGCTACACAGTTGTGCTCATGAGAAGCCTGAATGAGGATTTTTTTGCTTTATGAAGATCACTAGAGCCTTACAGGCATTACAACAGGCATCACTTAAATTCTGAATCTCTTAACAGTCTCTCACATACACAAATCCTGGATTTTGCACATTTCCCACCAAACTGTGGGTCACACAGCCTTCTGGAAGAACACAGAGATTTTTGGGAGAGGAACAAACTCACGTCTGTGCATTTCCCGGTAGAGAATGGTCAGTGCTTGCAAGGAATTGTCATCTGTGGGTTCAAGTGCTGCTACCTCTTGTGCCAGGGCATAGGCTTCATCCTGCTTGCCAGTCCTCTGCAGGCCAATGGCCTTCAGCACCTGTGGACACAACACAGGCAGTTCTCAGAGACACAGCTTGCAACTGGAAACCCTCTCAGTCCTGCTGGGAACAGCCCAACCACCTCATTCCCTCTACACAACTCCAGGTTTTATTTAGCTTTTAATCCACGTGGCTGGAAAGGAAAACTTCCAAATGCAACAGCATCAAAGAGGGGCTTTGACTTCTTAATAAATGTTGAGGTTGCCCCAGTGCATGACCACATGGTTTTCTCTACCTGGAGGCTGCAAACTGACCTGTCCTGCCAATTTTCCTTAATTTTCTTTCACTAACTGGCCAGGGAGAAGTGACAGAAATGAGATTCAGGTCAGTGACACTCGCTGCAGCTTGGGAAGCTTTCAAAATGTAGAAGTGGTGGGAACTGCAGAGGGAAAGCCCCAGGGAAATGAGAGAAGCAGAAGGAGAGTCACAGGTTCAGGAAGGGGAGGAACAAAACCCCTCTTCCTCAAAAGGGGCACAGCAAGGAGGGTGGTGAGATATTCCAGAGAAATCACTGAGGTCTGTGGAAGGTCCCAGAGAAAGAGATAGTGGAACACACTGAGTGTCAGGCAGAATGAGCTCAGTGCCCCCAGCTTCACTCACCTTGGCACAGTGAAGGTCCTTGTGCTTTTTGAGCAGTTTATCTGCTTGCTGGATTGCCATTTTATTATTGCCATTATCGAGATAATCTGCAGAGGGAGAGCACACACAGCATCACACCAGAACACAAGGCCATTCTGGAAAGCCACCTCCAATTTCACCACGGACTATCTGCTGTCACACCAGCAGCACAAACCACATTTTCCCTGTGCAGTTCCTCCTGAGCCAAACATTCAGGAAATGTCATTTCAGGGATGAAGGATTCATCTCGTTGTACTGGTTTTAGTCATTCAAACAAGCAAGCTTTTGTAATTACTTCACACAGATCATTACAGCAACAAAAGAGACACATAATAGAGAGGATTCTGCAGCAACAGCTCTTTGCTGGCAGTGCAGCTCCAGTGCTTTAGCAGGAAAAGTAGAAATTAATTTGGTGCGTCTTTGGGAGATTTTCAATGACTTTTAACAGGCAGGAGGTTAGAAACCAAACACACACACTCCAGCAAAGTGGGAAACACTTGTCCACACCATCCATACCTCAGGTAGAGCAAATTGTGCATCCATTCTAATTTACAGATTTATATGCAGCACCTTCCACATTTGCTCCTGTGGCCCAGTGGGTGCTGCAGATTTAAAGCAGAGCTAAGGGAGCTCCTGAGACCATCCAGGGCAAACCTCACAGGAGGCAGCCTCTCCACACTCACCAAAACAAACATTGCTGCATGAAATACAGTCTGAAGCCACAAGACACTGTCTTTACTGGGTATCTTAACTTAGGAAAAGCTCTGTGCCACTGTTAACATTAAAACTTTGGGGGATTTCTCAGTGAAGAGGTTTCAGAGGTGTCGAAGAGCACATCAGAGACAGAGATTTAAGGCTCTGTCACCCAGTTTACTGACACAAATCAGCCCCCACGCTGAGCTGCCTGTCTGGGATTAACAGCTGTGCCAAGAACATCTCAGCTTTGGGTGTCCTAAAGTAAATCAAATAACCCTCAAACCTCCTAAACCACAGCAGAACGAAGAGATTGTATTTTCCTAACAAGTCAGGTTGCTGGAAGTCAAAGCAGCTTCCAAGGGAAATGAAGCTAAAGGAAAATAAACTTCAGCCTGTGTTAGTCCGTAGGTGGGGATGTTCAAAGGCTGGAAATGCAACACCTGAACCTTCAGGTGAAGGGAGAACAAGTCAAGATCAAAGATAACCAGAGCTGTCGAGGAATCCTGGGGAACCACAGCACAAACCCAGGAACACTCTGAAATCCAGAGTCAGACCTCGGACCTCACACTGCACTTCCCCAGCTGATGATGTGGGGAAAGTCTGTGTTTATCACACACTTTATTTTGGGTTCTGCAGCACCACAGCCTGAATTCAAACCTTGCACTGCAGATAATCCTTTCCAGAACGAGCAGAAATAAATTTTAAAGCTCTCTCCAAAACGAACACGGCGAGATCCTCAATGGCATCTCCTTCAATATCAGCTGAATTTACCCAGGTTTTTCTATTAATACAATTTCTTACACAGGTTATGACAAAAATAACGGCACATCAATGAAACTGCCAATCACAGCACGGGTGGAAAACTAAGGAAAAAACCTTAAAATCGTTACATAAAGGCAAACTGCAATCAACTTGAACACTTTTAACCGAACAAAACCATCTTCCTCCCTCTCCCTGCAACCCATCACAGACTCAGCCTGTGCTGCACCATCCTTCTGCCCCAGCAAAGGACATCCCAAGGCACGTCCAGCTGCAAACCAGGGCAGCTCTCCGCGTCTGCAAGGAGAGCTTTTTATCCGTGCTGAAAAAGTTAAGAACGTTTTCCTCAATCTCCACCAAATCTCGAGTTTTAGGGACGAAGCGCTACCGTAGCCCGGGGAAGTGTTTTCCTTTTCTTTCTCCCTATCTGCATAGAGCCAAGCTTTACCTCCAACCTCTGCAGCAACCCCAACTGCACAGAACCCCCTGGGAAATATCCGGGGACACCGCAGCACCGGACAATTCCCACCGACACCGGACAATTCCCAATTCCACTTCTCTCCTGCCTCCCAATTAACTCCCCCAACAGCGTCACCGCTCCGCGCACATCCACCACAACTCCGGCCGCTCCTTCAGCGACGAATCCATTCCCGGCAGCGCCGAAAGCACCGGCCGGGGTTACCTTGGCTGCGATCCCCCCCCAGGCCGAGGGACACCCCGGGGCGCCGCGGGGCCGCGGGCGGGCAGGGCGGGCGGCGCGGCGGCGGGAGGTTGGGGAGCGCGGGAGGGCGGCGGGGCGGCGGGGCGGCGGGGGATCGTACCGTAGATGGGCCGCAGGCGGCGGTCGTTGGGGTCCTGCACATGGCCCCGCGCCGCCATGATGAGAGCGCAGAACGCAGCGCGCAGCCGCGGCCGGGGGCGGGGATCGGGAGCGGCGGCGGGAGCGGGAGCGGGCCGGCGGGGCGGGGCTGCGGGCCGGCTGCGGGCACCGGGACCCGACGGGGGCACTGCCGCCCATCTGCGGGGAGCGGAGAGCGGCACCCGGCAGCCACACGGGCCTGGGCACCGGGGAACGATACCCGACACCGGCGCGGGCCGGGGCGACAGGGAGCGGCACCGAGCTGACCCGAGCCGAGCCGAGCCGGGCCGGGGCTCCGGAGAGCGGCACCCGGTACCCGACACCGAGCCAGGCCGGGGGCAGCGAGCCCAGCACCCGCAGCCGACCCTCAGCAGGCCGGGGCACCCGGGATCGGCACTCCCGGCCGAGCCCCGCCGGGCCGCGCTTTCGCTTTCCATTTCCCCGCTCCCTGCCGGCGCTCTCCCCGCCGGGCCAGGGCGGCAGCAGGCGGGCTCGGTGCCCGGGGCCGTGAGGGAAGCGGGCTCGGCCCCCTCGGAGCCATGGCCATCGCGGCCGTGCCCGCCGCCGAGTCCCGGCTCTGCGGCAACTGGTAAGGCCGGGCCGGGGGCGGTGAGGGCCGGGGGTCCGTGAGGGCCGGGGGCGGTGAGGGCTAGGCCGGGCCGGGAGCGCTGAGGGCCGGGGGCGGTGAGGGCCGGGCCGGGCCGGGGTCGCTGAGGGCCAGGCTCGGTGTGCACCGGGCCGAACCAACCCCGCCGTTACACCGGGGTACAACCCCTTGGAATGGTGAAACACCGCAGATCCGGCGCGGTAACAACCGTACGGCCTTCCTGTTAACCTTTGCAGGTCGGACTTACTTTCTAACTTAGTAGGCGACTAGATAGAAAACAAAGCGGATGGAAATGCAGGCTCGGTTTGCAGTGAGATCCACACAAAGTACACGAGGTCAAGTTTGTCTTCAGCAGCTCCGTGGCTCAGGAGCTGAAATATCAAAATAGGATCAGTAGGCAGTGGTGTTGTGGAAGTTTTTGTCTCTTATAACACCTCTCTGCAGAGCCCCAGGGGTTGGTAAGGAGTCACCTCACAATTTTGTGTAGAATACGAGCAGCTAAAGAAATTAACTTTTCCTGTTGTTGTTTTCCCCAAGAGACGCCAGAATCGAGACAGTTTCTTGCAACATCAGCCTGGTTTGTTTGGTCTGGAGAGTTCAGTCGCTGCTGTTGGACTTTGTTGCTTTGCCAGGCTTTTGGCTGCCTGGGATCTGGCAGGGGAGAAAGCTGAACAGCTGTGGCTTTAGCAAACAAAAGATTATAAAATTAATTTAGGTGTTTTCAAGGTGGATTTCTTGGAAAGGGGATGATCCCTGTAGAAGTGATGCTCCCTGTTTGAGGCAGGAGTAAGGACTGAGGTCCAGCTGCCTCAGTTCCTTTTGGTCCTTCTGTGTTTGGTTTCAAGACAGAAAATTAACATCTTTTAAATGAGGTGAATTGGGGAATTTTGGGGTAAAATGAGGTGAGTTGGTGAATTTTGGGGTACAGAGTAGTGTTACTGCTGGGGCTCTGAGCACCTTGGTCTGTGGAAGGTGTCCCTGTGAGCTTTAAGTTCCCTTCCAACTCAAACCATTCCATGGTTCCATCATTCCTGGAACAGGATCTGTCAGTTTTGGTTAAAAAAAAAAAAACAAACCCACTATTTGACTGCTTTCCAAAGCACTGTTTGACCTCTCAGAGCCAAGTTATTTTCAGGAGGAAACTTTTATCTTCTCAGACTAATTTATTAACTTGAACCTGGCGATAAGTCATTTGTGCTGCAAGATTTGTCTTTCACGTAAGGAAATAAATCCACCTGGATTTTATCTTAATGCAATGTGACTTTTGCATGTTAAATGCCTTCATATCCACCTGTGCTGGAACCTTGAGGCCTGGCTGGGCCTTCCTTCTTAATTACTCCCTTTAAACCATAAATTCACTGAAATCTTCCTTAACATTATTTTTTTTTGTTGTGAGCGACTGCTTGGATGCCTTGTCAGTGTGTTTCTGCTCAGTAACCTCACTGCCTTTCTCCCAGCAAAAAGGATATTCCTGCAGTTAATTTCATCATCCATGAAATCCACTGTAGAAGAAATATCGAAATCTGCCCCTACTGCAGCGACTCCATCCCAAAGTCTGAGATGAAGAACCACATTGAGTCTGAACACGTGCAGGTGAGAAACACATTTCTGCTCTGAAACTGCTCATTTCTGGGGTAATTAATCTAATGAGGTCTGTTTGCTGTAGGTCACCTGCAAGTGTAGGATGAAGATGGAGAGCAGCCTCCTGAAGGATCACGAGGTTGGTGGATTTTATATTATTTACCCTTGGGGAATGCTGTGGTGTTTCCAAGCAGTGATCCCAGAGCCTTTCTGTCAGCCAACACCTGGGTTCCAGCCTGGGGTTTGTGCATCCTTTTGTTGAGTGGTGCTTCCTAAATTCACATCCTCTGGGAGAAGGGATTGGAAACTGCCTTGAAGTCCTGGAGCCACTCAGGGCTTCATCTCAAAGGAGTATCTGTGATAATTGGTGATTTTTTTTTGTCCTTGGTAGTTGAAAAATAGCTATTTAAAATATGATTGACTTGACTTATTTTCATTCCTTTACTGTTTCATGTTTCTGCTGGAGCCATTATGTGACTTTTAATAACTCAATCTGTCCAAACAGACTTTAAAAATAGCCTGTAAAATAAACTAAAATAGGACAGAGTGGGATTTTCTGAGTTCTGAATCCAGTTGGCTGCTGTCACAGACAATCTTGTTATAAATGTCAGTCCCTTCCCGTGGGCTCCTTTAGAGACAGCTCTGGAGCTGCCACCTCAGCCTGCTGATTGCTGAGGGAAAAAGGATTTTCTTTGGAAATCTGTCCAGTTCTAAACCCTGGGAGTAGCTAATCCTACCTCTCTGTGCATGGTGCTTTTGGCTTTGTAAAGCAAATGGTGCTGTTTTATTAGTGCAGGTTATTTATTAGTGCAGCATCTGCAAATACCATGTATTTTATCTATTTTTCACCCCTCTGAAGTTGCCTGTGGGGTAAAGAACATGTCCAAGCAGTTCTTGTTGAGCACTAAAATGAGGTGTCTGTTCCCTAAACACCAAGGTTGGTTTTAGCTGTACTTTGGAATGCTACTGGATTTTGGGTCTGTATCTAAAACCCAACTCCAGAGAGCTCCATGTGACCCCACTGTGCAGATTTCAGATCATGTCCTGAGTGTTTGAAGAGCTTCAGCTGCTGAGTTTGTGCCTCCAACACCTTGTTGTCGCATTCCCCACATCGTAGCTCATTCCAGGCTGTTTCTAGCCAGGCTTTGGATGTGGCTGAGGAGACAACAGACTGAGCAAACCGAGAGCCTCAGAGTCCCACGCGGGAAGAGTAAATCCCTGTGTTTTCCCAGGCATCCTCGTGCCCCCTGCGCCCCGTGCTGTGCCAGTTCTGCGACATCCAGCTGGCCTTCAACAAGCTGCAGGAGCACGAGCTCTACTGCGGGGCCAGGACCGAGCCCTGCGGGCGCTGCGGCCGCAACGTCCTGCTCAAGGAGCTCAAGGAGCATCCCCGGGTCTGCGGGAGAGAGGAGAAAGCAGCCAGGGGGAGCAGGAGAGCGCCGGGATTCGGGAATGGGGATGGAGGCGTGAGGAGCCGACCGGGAGCAGGTACTGGGCTGGGCTGGGGAGGAGCCAGAGGGGTGGGAAAGGAGGTTTAGAGCAGC
The DNA here is from genome assembly GCA_024500445.1 of Entomyzon cyanotis. Classification (NCBI taxonomy): domain Eukaryota; kingdom Metazoa; phylum Chordata; class Aves; order Passeriformes; family Meliphagidae; genus Entomyzon; species Entomyzon cyanotis. Next base: position 3,641,478 of record JAKEPQ010000852.1, read on the forward strand.
TGGGGGACACAACAGCAGGGACAGAACCTTAGGGACACAACCCTTAAAGAGAGAACTCCGTGGACAGAATCTTAAAGGACAAACACTTAAGGACAGAACTCCAGGGATGCAACCCTTAAGGATGGAACCTTAAGAACATTTGCAGGAGCAGCACAAAGGAATCAAAGATGAAGCAGAGAAAGGAGGGAGAGCTGGCTGCTCATTTGGTTGCTGGTCCCTGTGTAAGGTTTTGTGATTCCTTTGGGTGAAAATACAGAATAGTGAACGCTCCAGAGGTCCCAGGTGGGAATGTTTACCCATGAAATATGGTGTAAACCAGGAGTGCAGAGGTGCCTGGGGTGAAAGCTCAGTTGCTGCCTGATTCTTTTCTCTAAGTACGTGCCTTAAAAATGTAACTGGAGTTGTTTGCTCACTGGAATTTGTTCCATGGTTCTTCTTCATGCACCTGGATTTGGTACACATGCCCTTGGCTTTGAGATGCTGAACTCCAGGAGAGTCCACATGTGAAACCCTGGGGTTGAGTCTGATGTCCAGAGGGAGCTGCTGGTGGCAGGTTTGATATTCTCCCAAATTTACAATATTTATCTTTTGAAGGAGATGAGCTGGAGACACCTGAAATCCTTCATTCCTCACTTCCTGAAGACTGGAATGCTGACCTGGACTATGTGTTGGCTCTGAGCCTGCAAAGTGAGAATAATCCTCACCATAACACTGCAGCTGAGATCCCCAGGGATTTCTGGGAATATGACTACACCAAAGAGTCTGGACAATCTGCCCATCTTAGTGGACTGGACCTGTCCAATATCTTCTGTGACTCTGCAGGGTCCTTCAGCACATCAAACCACAGCAAAATAGGTATAAACACCGTTGTGGTGGGCTTTAGCCTTAAATTTGAGGGAAGGGAAAAGGAAAATGTGGATTGGGAATATTAAAGATGATCTAGGTATTTCAAAAGGTCAAAACTAGTCTTTTTGAGACTCCTAAAGCAAAGCAGCAAGTGAAGAAATAAAAACTGTAGTGGGGCTCTGACCTTGGTGTGTGGTGGGCACAGAGCTGGGGCCAAGGAATGTTGAAGGCACATGGATCCAAGTGCTCCAGACTCTGTAGAGAACATAACCCTTCCTTCCTTCTCTTGCAGACAAGGAGATGATCATGTTGCCCTGTGAGTTCTGTGAGGAGCTGTGCCCTGCTGAAGATCTGATCCTTCACCAGGTTTGGGACTTTTCTGTGTCTTGGGGTTTACAGTGAAGACTTTTCTGTGGTTGTCATTGAAAAGGGTGTGGGTGGCATTGTGAGAAGTCTAACATTTGGGTCTTTGCCAAGAAAAGTGATTTTAATGCCCACCTAGTTCATCAGGAAAGGTGATTTTTCCGTGTTGTTTGTGTAACAGACAGGGTGTAACCCAGCAAGTGCCTTTGCCTCGTTCAGTAAGAGAAGTTCTTCTCCAAATCTGTGGGAATATGGTGGTCTGCAGACTCGGGGGTCCAACAGGACTGTCCCTTCATCCCAGCCCCAAGCTGTCCAGGCAGAAGCAAACATCATGATTCCATGTGAATTCTGCGGCATCCAACTGGAGGAGGAGATTCTCTTTCATCACCAGGTACTGAGCAGGACAGGATCTGTTGGGTCACATCCCATTGTTTGAGGCTAGGTTGAGTCCCAGGAGCTCTTGTGGCACATTTCAGGAATTCAGAGAGCTGTCCCTGGGTCAGATCTTCACACACAAAGCTGTGGGAGCCATTGTGAAGGGTTGTGCCACACTGAGGCTCCTCCTGAGCAGTGCTGGATTATTTTAAATGCTCTTGTAAGGAAACGAAACCAAAGGGCCTGAAGTTGCACAATCAGAGTGTTTGAGTCACACAGAAGATGAAGTTGAGCCCTGGATGAGTCAGCTCAGGGGGAGAGGAGCAAAGGCTAAAACACAAGGGAGGGGAAGGAGAGAACAGACTGCAGCCCTGGGAGTGCTGTGCCCAGGGAAGAGTCCTCTGCAATTTGCTGCTCTTACAGACACGATAGGAGAATGCTGAGCTTGCTAATTTTCTGTATCATGGCTCTTTCACATCCTTAATCCCAACAAAGTGGTGAGGCTGGAGTTGGGTTGGTTCTTCTGGGCTTCTCCTCTCCTGGGGGCAGCAAAATCAGTGTTCCTGGGAATGAGATAAAACTTCAGAGCTTATCATGGAATCTCAGAACAGTTTGGGTTGGAAGGGATGTTGAAGGAACATCTTCCACTAGTCCAGGTTGCTCCAAGCCCTGTCCAGCCTGGCAGGGCGATGGAACTGGATGAGCTTTAGGGTCTCTTTCCACCCAAACCATTCTGGGATTCCATGGCACCAATTCCCTCCTGCCCTTAATGCCCCCAAGTGCTGCTGTTCCACAGTGTTTTCCCAGGAATCTTCACCAGAGTGAGCTTCACTTGACCAGCACTGTGTGTTCTGCTGCAGCACCACTGTGACCTGCGCCCTGCCAGCCCCACAGGTGACATTCCAGCTCGGGAGCTGCCAGCTCCTCACAGGGAGAGACGGGAATCGCCAGAGCCGGCGCGGCGACGGATTCGACACCAAGGTGTGGGCAGAGCACAGCCTGAGCTCCTTGGTGTCCACTGGAGGAAATGCTGTTCTCCTGTTCTAAAAACCTTCCATCCTGTCCCCTTGGTCTGGATTTCGGGAGGGAGGATTAAATCACTGGATCTCCTCTGAGGTCCTGGCTGTGGAGCTGGGTTGGACACTGGGGCTGTTGCTGGTGCTGCAGCTGCTGTTCCCATTAACTCCATGTCCTGTCCCTGCAGGAGATGTTTCTCCTTGGCACACTGAAGGCTTTGGGAAGCTGGGGCTGTGCCCTGCTCCAGGCACCAGGCTGAGGATGGAGGAGCCCAAGGCTGGGAATGCAGCATTGTCCCCTCCAGGGAGAGCTGGTGACACTCCTGCCACACGGGGGAAGCCTGGGAAGGGGAATGGTGGTGAGGGGACACCGAGGGACAGAAGTGACCCTGCAGCTGGGACAATGCCACGAGTGAGACCTGCTCAGCACTTCCAGGCAGAAACCTTCACTTCCAGCTCCTCCAGAACTTCTCCAGCCCAGCCAAGGTAATGTCTTTGCCTTCTGCTCCATTCCACTTCTTACGGTGCAGATCTGGATTCCATTGGCTTTGCCTGTGGCTGAAAGGGTTTCCAAAGGCTTTCAGATTCACCCAGTTGAATTTGGCTGGTGCTTATCTGAGTTTCAAAGAACAAATTTAGGTTTTTGCCTCAAAATAGAATGGACAAACTGGTCTCTGGGATAAAATGTAGGATAAGGCCTCACCACCTGTCCATGGAACTGCTCTGCTCTCACCTGGGCTCTAAACAGGAGCTGAAACATCTGGGGCAGGGTCAGAGGAGGCACAAGGCTCTTTCCCTTGACCCTCTCTGTCTCCCTGCTGTGTTGTCCTGTGTTTATCCAGCAGGGGTGGCTTTGCCTCCTCTGAAGGTGTCCCTGCCCCTGTCCCTGTCCCACAGCTCCGGCGCCGCGGGAGGAAGGAGCCTGGGGCTGTCAGACGGGCGTGGAGGCCTCCGGCGCCGGAGCTCCAAGGTGAGGCTGCAGGGGCAGCTCCTGGGTTTTACCAGGACAAGGAGCTTCTTTATACAATCCTCCCTTATCAAGTAATACTTGAAATATTTTTAATTTCTTTTCCTCCTCCCTTAAGGCAAAAGCCCAGAGCCCAGCAGCTGGACACCCAGAGGAGTGAGCCAGTGCCTGTGGAAAACATGGAGCTCCTGGCGCTGTTCCCAGGCTCTGCTGGACTTGTTAGTCCAAGTGCAAGTAAATTCCGACCTTGAGTTTCACTTGTTAGGCAGTGACCATTTTCTAAATCTCTATTTTTAATCTGTGAGAGCAAGTTTCAGGTTTTTATGTCTCTGGTTTCCTCGAGCATCACCCCAAGGCACCACATTGAGTCTTACCTTGGGCTCCACCTGAGTTCTGTGTCCTTGTGGCCTCCTTGTGCTGCCAGGATGGGATCTGTGCCACCCACAGCTCCCGCTGTGTCCTGCCCTGGAATGCTCAGGCACAGCAGGTGACACCAACAGGGAGCAGGACCGAGGCTTGGGGCTCCGAGGCTGCTCAGTGCTGCATTTTCAATTTAAAAGCTTTCTAACTTACTTGGAATAAAATTTATCTGATGCTGTCCCAAACGGTTGTGCAGTGCCATCTGTCCCATGAGGTGACGTGGAACATCAACCCCTGGTCTGTCCCAACCCACCTTGCGAGGGCCAGCAGATCCTTTCCTGCCGTTATTCCCTGCCCTGGGCCTGTCGTACTGCTGGAATCCCTGGGACTTTGGGAAGTGGAGCAGATCCTGGAAAAGACCCATGGGCATCAGCCTAATTAAGGAGGTGCAGCAGATGGCACTGGCAGGGCTAATTAGCCACCCTTGGGGCAGGGTCGTTACCGAGGCTTTGTCTCAGGTGCCAGCTCCATCCCACTGGAGCCAACGATGGCTGGAGGGATCTTCCTCCTAAAATAAAGACATTTCACAGATCCTCCCACCAAAAGTGTTTATTTAGACAAGAATAAAGGTATTTAAAAATGGGGACACCAAACCTCTGTTCTCCCATGCCTGGGGAGAAGGGCTGTGGGAAGATCAGGGAATGGGAGCTGTTCCCTGCTGTCTGGGGTGGATAACGGGGTGCTGTGGGTCAGGAATCATTGGTGTGACAAATAACTAATTACTGAGGTGGCAGCGCCTGTGCTGTGCCTCAAGCACAAGCAACATCCCAGATGAATAGTGCTTTCCTTTGGTACAAAATCTTTACATTTTCTCCACCTACACACAAACAACCCATAAAAGTGGGATTTCAACAGAGAACCTGCAACTCCCTTTCTCCCTCTTCTCCTCTGCCTCGGGCAGCTCCAGCAGTGGATCCCATTCCTTGCAGCCCCAAAGAAGGACACGAACACCTGCAGGGATGTTAAGAATCTCCTTTATGCAGTGTACACTCGATGGCCAAGAGCACTTACAGGTTAATGCCGTGTACAGAACCGAGATGGACACACACCAAGCTAGAACTAATACCCAGCTCCAGAGTTTTTCCATTGTTTAGTATAATTTTACATTCTGAATGAATATATATTAAAAAAAATAATAATAATCATCATCACAAACCAATCTTTGCTTCGACAAACAAGCCTAGTACAGACAATGTCAAGTTCATTTAAAGCACGAGGAATTAAGGATGATTAGAAAAGCTTTAATTAAAAGGCCATTTGAGCCGCAGCCGAGGTGCTGCAGCACTTCCTTCCCAGGAGCATGGAATTAAAAAAAAAAAACCAAACCAAAAAATCCCCACAATTCCTCTTGTAGGGCTGATCCTGTTCTCCAGACCAAACCAAAGTTGATGGAAGTTGGTTATTGGTGCGACATTTGTCCTGTAGAAGAAGCTCCATTTACACCCCCGGGTGCAAACGGCAGCGCCGAGAAGTTCGTTATTTGTAATCATAAATAATTAACTGTAATAAATACGGATCAAGTAACGTTCCAGCACACGCCTGGGGCCGGGTGCAGGTGTGCTCCACTCGGATGTGCTTCCCAAAGGAGCACACACACAGTAGCAGCAGTTTCGTACTCACAGCTGGAACCGGAGCCTCGGGAACCGTTGGCACGCGGAGCTCCGAGCCCTGCAGGATGACCCTCGGCTGCCCCAGGCATTTCGGGATTGGAGCCCAGGGCAAGCCCAGAGAGAGCCCAACCAGGGCCACAGCTCTGCCATGGAATTCAGCCGGTGCTCCCCACGTTTCCTGTTTGGGAACGCACATCCCACGGGAACAAACCGGCTCCGAGCCGCTCCTTCGGCTTCGCTTTCCCTTGGTCTTTGTCTGCTCCAGGTGTTCCCGCTTGCTCCGAGTGGTTTCTGAGCTACATAAACGCTTCTGCCAGGAAATGGACGAGATTCAAGAGTAAATATTCTTCCTACATGGATCTGTTCCCTGGAAAGGGCAATATGCATTGGGAGGGTAACAGCTTCCTAACCACGGGGTTGGGAGACTCCGTCTGCCGACGACTACCTACGACTGCTGCACACACATTCCCATTCCCACTCGCTCACGGAAGAACAAGGACATCCATCCCTAACTCACACCGCCTCTCCCGCATCCCACGCACTCAGCTCACCCACTATTCACAATAATGTACAATAAATACACTTGGGATTCCCGGGAGCTGTTCAGGAGCCATGGGACACCGAGCTGGAAGTTCAGTCACCTCATCCGGAGCCTCCCGGGTGGCTCCATGCCGGCACTTGGCTCACGGGCAGCACCGAGCACACACGGATTCCGGGATAGTCTCTTCCTCAGAACTCGGGATCCGAGGGATCAGCAGAGCTGGAGTGTCCCAGAAATCCACGGAGGGGCTGCTCTGAACCACCCAGAACATTCCAAACACCAGTGAAACGTGGCGTTCCTGCTCTGCATTGCTCCCGGCTTTCCACACAAAACAGAAGCTTTATCTTCCAACGGGTGACTTTGTCCTCCTGCCGGGTGTCGCGGTTCTTAGGATAATTTGCTCTTGGATCAAAGATTTTTGAGTACAAAAATGAGTTCCGGGTGTTTGAGCACCCCCTGGTTGTTCTGAGAGCTCGTTGGGAAATGGGATAAAGTCCCGGGTTTTCGGGATGGACTGTGGTATTTTACACCCTTTGGAGAGAAGCTGTCTTGTTCTGCTCATATTTTAATTACAATAAATTATTTTGTTGCTAAGCAAAGCAGACATACAAGAACATCTAGGGCAGGAACCCAATGGAATCACGGCCCTTTCACTGTTCTATTGTAAATCTTCCCAAAAGTGTTGAGCTGAACCCCCCAATTCCCTGTGGCAGCCCCTGTGTGCTTGGTCAGAGTTTAAAAAAATTTCAAAGTTAAGTGGTGGAAAGGTGGAAAAGCAGTTTGGCAGCAAAGTTCCTGCTTCAAACCTCAAGCAAGTGCCACAAATCCTGCCCGTGCTCTGCTCTGATTCCCTCCCCACACCCAAACTCAGCATTTTTGTACTCAAAAACCTCTCAGGGGAGAGCGATCCATGAGCTTTCCCCTCCGAGGGCTCCCGGCCTCGGAATGCCCTCCCTGCCGGTGGTTTTTGCACAGGGCAGACCACTCTGGATTACAAAATTAGAAATGTACAGGTGGAAAGGCTTTTTCCCCCCAAATTAAATTATACACAAACCGGTCTTTACTAAACTATCCTACAAAGATTCCACAAACAAGGCAGCAAAAGAACCAGTCCACCACAAAGTCTACGAATACAAAATGGAAGTCTTCCGGGAATTACTGTCACGGGAACGAAGGGTCAGGAAATAAATTAACCCCCAGCTCGTCCCACGGGAGGTGCTGGATGGGAACTGAAGGGGTTCCACTCGGCAGAGTCACGGAGTCACCTCCAGGCATTCCCTGCTCCTGCTCAGCCGCTCAGAGGGTCCTCCCGGTAGTGGATGGCGTAACGGAGCTTTTCCAGCATGATGTCCAGCGAGGAATACTGCGGGAGCTTGATCATGAACATGCATGTCTCCACTCGGATGTACCGCGAATCCGGGGAGCCTGCGGGACAGGAACCGGGAAGGGGGTGAAGCCTCAACCCAGCAATTGTTCCTCCCCACATCCCTTCCTGAGGGTATCAAAATCCACTTCCTGCCTGTTGTGGGTCTTTTGAAGCTTAAATATTCCTGTGCTCCTTCATCAGGCCTCATGCTGATATTTTTCCAGTAGTTTAATAATTTTAAAAGTATCAAAGTCTCTCTGCATCTCTACAGGGTGAAGTTTTAAGTATCCTGGAACCCCAGAACAGTTTGGGTTGGAAGGAAACTTAAAGCTCATGCAGTTCCACCCTCCTGTCATGGGCAGGGAACCTTCTGCTGGATGCTGTTCAAGTTTATGTGAAATTTTATTTTTACGTGATTTAAAACCCATTTATCCTTATTTACACCCAAAACCACCTGCCCTCTTTGTCACTGCTCATTAAATACAAATAAAGGGGGGCTGAAGGCTGGGATGATGCCAGGAGCAGCAGCAGCTCCCTTTCCCTGGGGAAGCAGCTATTCCATACCTGCAGCGCCGTCAGGGGGGCGATTTTCATGGGATAGGGGGGGACGTGGGCAGTGTCAGGGCCACCATCCTTGCAGGGGCAGGTGAAGGGAATCCTCTCCTGGTTGCAGGCGAACTTGATGAACTTGCAGAGCTCCTCCTGTGTGAACATCTCCAGGGCACTCCAGAAGAACTCAATGTGTTGGTCTGTCTCCATCAGTCCCACCTGGTACATGGTGTGTGCCTGAGGGAACAGAACATGTGTCCACTGCTGCTCTCCCCTGGCCCTTCAGGAATCTTCCCCACTATGCTTTTAAATAAATGAAGTTCAAATTCTTACTCCTCTCTGCACAAGCCCCACTTTATTTATTTCCTGAATCCAGTGAAATCCTAATAAACTTCCTTGTGGGCAAAGGGCTGTCCAAGCACAGGCCAGAGCTCCCCATGGATGTACTGGCTGCACCACAGGCACAAAATCCTCCCTTCCCACCTTCCCATGGGAGGATCCTCCTCCCCGTGTCCCACAGGAGTTTGGCCAAAGCAGCCATTCCTCACACCTTGAGGAATTCCAGGTTGATGTAGGGAAGGCCACAGGTCCTCAGCTCCATCTCCAGGGGGGTGAGGGTGGTCAGGAGCTGCAGGGGGATGATGGAGCCCAGCCCTGCCCTCACTGCTGTCATGCACTCCGGGGTCTGCAGCTCCCGCATCCGCAGGCTCCGGATGGCAGCCGCATACACATCCTTGTTCTCCCACCTGCAGGGACAGAGCTGGGATGAGGCAGGAACACCTGGGAGAACACTCATGTCCACCCCATGTCCACGTTACACAGGGAAGGGTTTTATGGAGAGATCCTGCTCTGGAATGATCCAAACTGAGCAATACACACTTTGCATTCCAATGCTTCCCAAGTGATTCCCCTGTCCTCTGCTTCCTCCTCTCCTCCCACCTGCCCATCCCTCACAGCTGGGAGCAGCCCTGCTCCTCAGCTCTGTCTCTTTACAGAGCCAGCGATCCCAAATTCTGCCAACTTCTCACACAGCAAAGCTTTCCCAGACCATTCCAACTTGTTACAAGAGCACCTCTGGAGAGGCTGTGCTTGGAGGATTCCAGAGGTGGTTCCATGCCATGTCGTGCCCGGAAGGGCTGCTCCTTACCCCACAGGGATGTGCCTGCCCCTGGGACACAGCTCCACCTCCTCCCCAGTGAGGCTCAGGTAGGTGAATTTGCAGCAGGGTTTGTTGGGGCAGTCGGGGCTCTCCGTTGCCAGGTGCTGGGAAGCAATTTCAGCACACAAAGCTTCCAGCTCTGTCTCATCGTTGATCTGTCAAGGAACAAGGACAGGGACTGGTGACCTCCATGGCAGTGTTTACCCCAGGTGCTCCCACAATGGGAACTCACTCCAACAGCAAAATCCTGCACTGGGGGTTCTGCTCTGGTTTAGCAATCCCACATTCCAGTAAATATTTCAGAAGCCTTAATTCCACCCTGCCCGGCAGCAGGGGAGAGTGGGAAACTTCTTCAAGTTTGTAGATGGAAAATCCTGCATCCAAGAGGAGTCAAAACACCTCCCAACCCTGCTCCCATGAAAAGCTCCTGGCAGCCACCACTGAGGGCAGGCAGCAATGTGCTGTGGGGGAACCCTGAGAAAAAGGAGGGAAGAGGGAAAAGGGACCTACATTTTCAAATTTTTTGACGTAGTTGTAGGTGAGGATGTCAGCTTCCTGCAGATCCACATCGGGATCCAGAGGCTCTCCCACCAGGGTCTTCCAGAAGGAGGGCAGGAGGTCGAGGGGCAGAGGAACATCAGCTCGGATGGCAATGCCCAGGAGCTGCCCGAAGAAGTGGAACAGCTGCTCCTCAGCGTAGGTGATGGGGCTGGGAGTCAGGATGTACTTCCCCTGGGGGAAAAACAGCACACAGAGCAGGATTCAGCAGCTGCCCCCAGCCTGAGGGGCCCTGTGATAATGGAAGTGTCCCTGACTCGAACAGGGAGAATCATGTTTAGTTGGATACCAAAGGCTCTGCTCCAGCACAGCAGGGAGTTCCTGTATTTTGCACACTGATATCACTTTATCACTTCTTGATCAAATCAACCCCATAAAGTTGGTTCCCTTGAGAGCTCCTTTTGCTGTTGATCAGCACTCACAGGGTTTTCTGGAGTTGTTATATCAGTTTGATACCCAAGTCTTTCAGCTGTGGGATGTTTCTGAGCCTGGATTTGCAGAGCCAGGTTTGCTACTTAAGCTGAGGGAAATGAGCTGTTTTCCCACCCTGAGAATATTGCTAGGAAGGAATGATACCTCAGCTACTGTGAATTCTTTGGACCATCAGCTTGATCTCATTTCCAGAGCACACCTACTGCACAAAATAAGACACTAAATAGCAGGGATGGAGCATCTTATTCTCATGGCAATGTGACATCATCCTGGTGATGATCCTCCCTCTGAACTCTGCCCAGGAGTTTTATTCTGCTCCATTTTGCTGCCTTGGTTCCTTCTCCAAGTACCTGTTGCATTCATGAGGTGCAACATGGGATTCACCAGCTCTCTCAGGGTGTGGGACCTGCTTGGTTTCATGGATCTCTGCCCCTCTGACCAAATGTGTCTCACTCCTGTTCAAACCCAACATTCAAAAAGAGAAAACCTCCTCATTTTTGGCATTGGGATCTCACACCTTGTTCTTATTGACAGCAGAGCTGGGGCACAGCAGGAGCAGGGAGAGGGAGGAGCTCTGGAGCTCTTTACACACTTGCCACAGGAAGTGACGGAAAGATCCACCTGGAAAAGAGAGACGGAAAACAGTGAAAATATCCTTTTGTTCCCTGCTGAATTCCTAAGTGCTGCTTTGCTTTCCAGCACTCTGAGAACAGCAGGAGTATTTGTTCTGCCAGCTGGCCTGCAAATGGGACTTGGTGCTGGATTAGGAGATGGATGGGGCTGCCCTACAGCAAGAGAGGGGATGCTCCAGGGATCAGCAGATGCTGAGCCAAAGCCAGAACATTCATCTCCTCACAGACACTGTCAGTGCCACCACAGCCCTTCCAAAGCCAGGAATTACCCTCAGGAAAAGGTCCCATGGAGCTCTTGGCTCAGCTGACAGGGACAACAGGGACAGCCCACACAGATTTGGGGAGCAGAGATGCCTTTGCTCTTTGGGATCTCCCTCAATATCCCACTGCAAAGCCGAATCCCCTCAGCCTGTGGCTACACCCAGTCTCCTCCTGGTGCAAACACTGAGGAAGCACCACCCCAAGAGATCCAACACCCAGTGGGATTCCATTCTTTTCCATCCCAAAAGTTCCCACATCCAGTGGGATTCCTTTCTTTTCCATGCACAAGGGAATGCTGCTCCTTAGAGCTAACATGAGGAACATCCTTGTGAAAAGCTGGGCTGTCCCTGGGGGATTTCTCCGGCTGTCACCAGGGCTGGCCCTGTCCCTGGGGGATTTCCCTGACCCTATCCCCATCCCTGGTGCCACGGGCCCTGTCCCCCCTGTCCCCACTCACTGGTGCCGTGCACCTCCTCGCCGGTGAAGCGGATGTTGAAGGCATAGGTGGGGTCACCCCCGCTGGCCAGTTTGACGCAGAGCTGGGACGAGGGGACACAGCCCAGCTGCCGAGCCGCCTGGCAGAAGTAGGAATTCTCGGAGGAACGGATCTCCCCTGTCCAACACAAAGGGGAAAATGAACCTCCAGCCTGGGGGAAAAGCGGCTCTGACTTGGTGCAAATGGGGTTTGGAAAGGATTCCCATACCTCCAACGATTTCCAAGGGATCCAGGGTGATTTCTGGGGCTGCGTGGTCAGCAGTTCTTTGGACGGTGGCATTGAGCACTCTGTTCATGACAGTGACTTTAGTGTCATAGAAGATTAAACCTGAGGAAACAAACACATTTCAGCAGAGTTAATCATCCCACAATTTTATTTTCTGTCCAGTGGGCAATGGTAGAATAAAATTTCCCCTTCATTAGGTAGGTAAAACACTGCTAATCCAAATTATTTTTTTCAGAGTATTTAATAGAATTTTCACTCATCCAGTTCCACCCCCTGCCATGGACAGGGACACCTTCCATAGTCCAGGTTTCTCCAAGTCCCATCTGTTTGTTCCTCATGCTTTCTGGAATAAGTGCACTGGGATACAACACTGATGAACAAAATTCCAATGTTCTATAAATAGATCCCAGCAACTCCACCACAATCTCTGTAAATAGAAATAGTTTGCCAAATAGTTTGCAGCAATCTGAGATGTTTTGACAGTAAAGTTAGAGGCAAGAAATGATGATAAAAAATAGGGCTGTGACACTGCCCCAAAAATATATTTAATACCTCATATCTCTATGAAGAGAAATCTCTGAACATTCCTCACTCCCCCGTACTGGTTTAGGAGTGTTTTTTAGAGCTAGGCCAATACAAAAACCTCCTTTCACACACTGACAGTCCTGGTGAATTCTGTATCTTCTTCAGAAAACAAATCTGGGAAATGTAATGACCTAAATCTTGGGTTTGCCTGGTGTCTAATGAAGGCTGTAAAAATACTCTGATGCACTTCATGTATTTTCTTGGTCTTGCTAATGCTGGGACTTGCACCTGATCTTTTGCTTGCTGACTAACAGTTTTAATTTATGGATTCCCCCAAGAGGATAAAGTCCCACACACAGAGAAGATGGAACTTCTGTGGTTGAGGTGTCCATGCAGCACCCACAAGGATAATCCCCCTCTCCTTTAAAGGCAAACCAAGAGAGCAGTGTCCCCCAGCAGTGCCTGGGGTCAGTGCCCAGCTGACCTTTGGCCTCCTGCAGTAAGGCAGCGATGCTGTTCCCGTACATCTCGGTCTGGCGCAGCTCCACCAGCGGCAGGAAGAAAGTCTCCAGCGTGGTGTTCAGGGACTGCAGCAGGGCAAAGCGCAGCCGCAGGCTCTCCACGGGGACATCTGTGGGGGGAAGGTCCCACTCAGAGACAGGAAGAGATTCCTTACCTCCTGCTAATCCCAGCAGGTTTGGTCCAGGAGCCACACGAGCTCCTTCCAAAGCAGTCCCTCTGATCCTTGATGTTGCCTCCTGGATCTCGAGTCTCTGGGTGTGAGTCCAGAATCTTTCACTATTACTGAGTTTTCCTCTTAAAGTTCTTAGAACAGGATTTAGGTGACTAAAATCTGCCTAAGTCCAGAATGGAAATGCAGCTTTCCTTTCCCTGCAATCTGAACTCACTAGCTATTTCCTGCTCCAGCCTGAGCTAGGAATTCTGCTTGGAGAGCAGGGAGCACCTGCAGTGCATCCCTAAGAGCCAGACTCAGCATTCCCCTCATCCCACTGAGGCTCCAACCTCCAAAGGAACATCCCAACCACCTGGGGGCATCCAGAAACCCTCCCCACCTGTTCCACTGAAAAAAGCCTCAACACAAACCATCCATACATACTCAAGAGACAGGAAATCCTGGGATCTGCCGCATCAGCTGGATCCAGGTACACCTCGTGGGGGTGCAGGCGTGCAGGGGTGATGGCCAGGTGGCGGCACAGGCGGTTAATGTATTGCACCAGGGCCACGTCCATCTCCAGGCTCCACTTGCGCGACGCCTTCTGCGCGTGTCTGGCATCAATGCAGGCACACCTGGCAGAGGACAGGGCAGAGCTGGACGCCTCCACCGGGAGGACGCCTCCACCGGGAGGACGCCTCCACCGGGAGGACGCCTCCACCGGGAGGACGCCTCCACCGGGAGGACGCCTCCACCGGGAGGACGCCTCCACCGGGAGGACGCCTCCACGCGGAGGACAAGCTGGTGCCCTGCTCTTCTCTGCCCTTTCCTTAAGCAGAGCTGTTTCATGACAAGAATTCCAGTGTGATGACAAGAGCTGATTTACCACCCAGTTCCTCTCACTGTTATTTAATAATCAGGCATAAAGGCACTGCCTATTAAGCTCACTTAGTGCCCTCTAAAGATGATAAGGGGCAATTAGCCTGTGGTTTGACACAGGCAGATAAGGAAAATTCATTTAAGGGACTTTCTTCTCTACAATGTTAAGAAGAAATTAACAGTTCCCTCTTCTACAGCATTTCTGACCCAGTAACAACCCTGTAGTTAAACAATGAGTCAGCACGCTGGCTGGGGAAGAAAACCAGAGACAGAGATGGAGCTACAGTTCTCTTCAGGACAACTTATTATGAAGTTTGGAAGCTCTAAAGGACATCATAGCATCTGATTTTGTTGGCCATGCTGAGCACAGAAAGTCAGGAACCTGCATTTGGACAGCACATGACTTTTAACATGTATTTTGAGAAAACAACCAATTCTCTCTACAGGCTTGCAGCCACGGATGGAAGTTTGAGTGTTAAAGCTTCTTGGATTAGGAACACTCGGGATCAAGTGAGCACAGTGAATCAGTATCACCTCCTCCAAGAGATTTGCAGACTGTTACCTTTCAAAGTGCAGGTCATAGCCACAGGAGAGGATGGCTCTCCACACGCTCCGGATGTCCTGCTTGGAGCGATCCACCACGAACCGGTGAAAGCCATCCAGGGTCAGGTACTTCTCCTCAGGAACTGCCACCAAGGATGGACAGCAAAGAGTCAATGACTTGCCATGGAGTTCACACCCCTCACAGGACCAGGAGGTGGCTGCTCTCAGCTCCTCCTGCTCCCCCATCCCACCATGGATTCTTTCCCAGGAGCTCCAACCGTCACACATTGGTCAGATCCAACCTAGCCCTCAGTCAAGGGCACTTTTTCACTCCCCTCAAGGACACCATTCCCCCCCTGCCCTCTGGAACAGCTCCATCCAACCAGGTATCAAGGATCCCTGCTTGGCTGGATGCTGAAATTCCCTTGTCACTTAAGAATTTCCTGATACAAATCAAAAAACACAATTTAAACCCATCTGGTTCAACCCCTATGATATCCCAAGCCCCCACTACACAAAAGCCTTGGATCTACCCCTTAGGAAGTTGTCTGCCTGGTTTATTCACATGCCATACTGCTGTAAGAACTGTTTGCTCTCACACTGATGAGCCCAGATTTACAGAGACACACATGAAAGCAGCATTTTAAATCACTATTTAAAAAAATTAAGTTAGACTTGTTAGAAATAAAGACAAACCAAATCTATCATGAGGTCATATAATCATGTCAATAAAAATACTTCTTCTCTATGATGCAAAAACCATAAAAAATTCTCTGTAGCTCCCACCTTCCTGTTTCTTTGTGGGAGACTTCTCAGGGTCCTTCTCCTCAGGTTTGCTCTTCTCAGGAGATTTGGGCTTTACAGTGGGCTTCTTCTCACTTAAGGCTGTTCGGCTGAGGGACAAAGCAAGTGTTAGGATCAAAGTTTTCCTTCACCTGTTCACAGAATGCCAGAATTCTTTGGGTTGGAAGGATCCTAAAGCCCATCTCATTCTACCCTCTGCCATGGCAGGGACACTTTCCACAGGTTGCTCCAAGCCCTGTCCAACCTGATCTGTTTTTCGGAATAAGTGCACTGGGATACAACACTGATGAACGTAATTCCAATGGTCTATAAATAGATCCCAACAGCTCCACCACAATCTCTGGAAAAAGAAACACCCTGCCAAACAATTCCCAGAAATTTGAGATGCTTTGACAATAAAGCCACAGCTGTGTTTCCCTCTTCCAACACATGGAAACGCTGAGGGAGGGAGGATAAAAACCTGGATTTCCACAGTGAAATCCAACATTCCACAAGGCTGAGGACACCCACCTGACACTGTTGAGCATGGTTTTCTCCTTGGTGGGGGGTTTGGTCACCGGGCGCTTGGTGCTCACCACCTTCACTGGGTGCTGCTCCTTGCCCGCCTTGTTGTACTTGCTCTTGTCAAATTTCGGCTTGGGAACTCCGTATTTCCTTAAAATCTTCCAACACAGAAAGTGAACCATCACCCAATGCTTTCAAGTGACACCAAAAGAGGCTGAGAAGAGCTGGCAAAGCACTACCTGGGTCAGCTGGTCCTCCAGGACCTTCTTGGGAGGGCGGACGTTGGTGAAGAAGACGTGGAGAAGATTCCCAGGGGTTTGGGAATTGATCTGCTCCTTGCTGAGGTAAATGTCAGCCACCTTGATGGGCTTGGCTGGGGTGAGGCTCAGCATTTGTTCCGAGTGGACACAGCTTTTAAAGATCTCTGTGAGAACTTCCCGAGCACCTGGCACCAGTTTTTCACCTGGTTAAAGCAAAACAGTTAAAAAAAAACAGGTTAAAAAACCTGGTTAAAAAAACAATTCGGTACAAAATGCCGTGAGAACTGTTTAGAATTTGGAATGTGAAAACACATTTTGCATTTGGATAAAATATTCTACCATGTGGCACTTGCTTGGAGATGGAAAATTGCTTTTGCAGTAGAAAAAAGATCACTTTTGCAGTAAAAAACCTCCTCCCTCTGCACCCCACTGAAGATAGAGTACTGGCCACACAGTAATTATTACTTGTGGGAGTAGAGGGGATGAAAAGAGCAGATTATTTATGATGCTAGGATAAAAATTATGCTGTGCAGACAAACACCTACACCTATCAACTGAACTAGCAGTCAAAAATTATTTCAGTGGCTATTTTGTCAAAAGAAGTCCCTAAAGAATTAAATCAGCAGGTTTTTTTGTGTTGAGGAGTGGTTTGTTTATTTATTTATGATTTATTTGATTAGCTGGGAGGACAGCTGAGCAATGTTCAGTTTGCAAATAGCCCCTGGAGGGATAAAACTTGCTTTGAAATTTCTCCCTGATTTATACTGAACCAGGGAGAACCTGAACCCTGTTCATCCCAAAAAATGCCCAAAACACATGAGATTTGCCCATATCAAATCACCTACCTTTTATTGACTTATCATTGAAATAATCTTCTAATGCTGGGCTCCCCTGGGTGTCAAATAAACTCTGATTTACAGTGGAAACAGTTAAAATCTCTTCAGTTGACATCTCCATGAGCTCATCCTCCCCATCCAGGCTGGACAAGCCAATGAGGTCACTGCTATTGAAGAGGCTGGCTCGGATTTTCTCTATTTTAGCTCTTGACCTTATCTGTAAAATAATGAAGTTAGTCCACAGCAATTCTGAGAAAACAAATTCACTTCTATTCATAGGAATTTGGGGTTTAAGCTTTTTCCCCCTCCCCATCCAGATAATGATTATTGCTTCTCTTCTAACACTCTGCTGCATCAATAATTTGATGCCAAAATTCAGGTTCAGCCTAGAAAAGATCCTTTCTGAGAACATCTGGCCACTGAAATCCTCATGCTGTGAGTTAATCAGGCACAGCTCTGCTCCAGCTATTCCATGCCTCAGTCTGGAGACAGCCTTTGGAACAGCAGGGAAGGGGCTGAGGGTGTCAGCCAGGTAACCTGGCATTATCTGTATCTCTCCTGTTCCTGCCTCAATTCTCCACTCTGAAAAAATCTAAATTAGATCTAAATCTAAATCTCAACAGGCCTCGAAGCCTCAGCCACACAGACTGGAAGGGGATCAGTAACTTCCTTTGATTCCTAGAATAACTACTATCAGAGCAGCTCCAGACTCAGAATAGTTTCCATGTGAACACTCTGGCAGCTTTCTCTACACACTTAATGCTTTCTTTCAATGATGACTTCATGTCAATTAACAGCTCAAGAATAGCAGCTGCAGAGTTTCCATCTGAATAAACTGATTTTCCTCTAGAAGGGGAACTGATACAATCCCAGACTACACAAAAACATCCTTCTCCATTCCCAGGCTGTGTTTTTGGAAGCTCCTGATAAAACCTGCAGCAGGCAATTTGTGGAAGCAGCAGAGAGGAAGGTTCTTGTGCAGAGCTGAACACCTGGAGTGATCCAGCACCAATGGCAACCACCCACAATGCTTTTAAAAATTAATTTGGAACCAGACAGCAACAAAACTTGTCATCTCTCCTAAAGCAGTTTTATAGAGGAATCCAGAGGTGGTTCCAGATAGGTGAAAATGTACAGATCAAACATTGAATAATTGCCTTGTGGGTCAAACCAAAAGGGCACCAATCTCTAAATTCATCTCAGCAGTGGCCAGAAGCAAACTTTAGACCAAGGCACATGAAAGAGGAAGTGAATTGATCTTTCCCTTGACATGCTCTCCCAGCCTCTCCAAATCAGCTTAAAGATTTCCTCAGCTGGAAGCCGCAGAGGCTGCTGTGCTCCACAGCTACCAATGTGCACATCCTCCAGGAACTTAACCCCTTAGGAATTAATTTATGGCCTTGGCTTCAGCAATATCCTGTGACAACAAGCTCCACAAGCTGGAACACACAAGAGTTCTTCCCTGCTTCCTTCTGTCCTCCAATTGCTACTGGATCACTGCACTACTGGGTCCCCTCTGAGAGACAGGGATTGCTCCCAAGACTGTGAATGTGGACAAGGGAATTCTGTGTTCCTCAGCCATCCTGTCCAAGCTGAGAACTCCCAGTTTCCCATGCTCTTAGACATACATTTACATTACATCCCCATGGGTGCAGGACCCATGGAAAGAACCAGTTCCAAGAGTGAGATCCCATTCTCCCAGAAAACCCCATCTCCAGAGGCCCCTCTTGGTTACCTCCACCACAGCAAAGCCCTTGATGGGCCGTGCCAGCAGTGGCTGATTGTCCAGAGATGTCACCGTGTACATGGAGCCCACATCTGACACTGATGCCGTTTCCACGTTGTCCAGGGGTTCCCCAAGGCTGCCCAGGCTGCCCAAACTGCCGGTGCTGCAGTGGGAGAGATCCAAACTCTCCTGGCTGGACACCACGTGTGGCTGTTCCAGCAATCCGGGGGGGATGGCCAGCTCCAGCCCTGCTTGGAACTGATCCACTGAGATGTCACTGACAGTCCGGGAGATTCCCTGGGAGCTGCAGAGGGAAGCCTGGCTGGTGGATGCCGAGGCACTGACGCTCATGGCCGGGGTGACACTGCTGGAGCTGCTGATGTCCAAGCTGTCGGCGCTGCTGGAAATGGTCGGCTTCTCCAGCTCCGTCCTGCACTCGCCTCCTTCCGCTTTGTCCTTGGTTTTTTTGGGATCCTCTTCCTGCAAAGGGATGTAGATCTCATCCTTGAAGACCCCACCGTGGGCGTTGCAGGCTTTCCTGATGGCGTTCCTGACAGTGGCCTCCTCCAGGTGCGTGGGGATGCCGGAGATGACGAGCAGGCGGCTGTGGGCAGTGGGTCCCACCAGGGCCTGGCAGGCATCTGCCACTGCATCGTTGGTCACCCCCAGCCCCTGGGGGTCCTTCTTGGTCAGGTGTCTGAGGATGATCAGCAGGGTCAGAGCTCTGTGGAACCACAGCATGTCCTCAGGCTTGCTGCCCCCGATGCTCAGGAGCGCGGCGTCTGTCTCGGCTGCCCTGGATGAAGCCCTTTTCCCTGAAGATGAGGTCTTTTCCCTCTTCATTTTGACTTTTTTCCTCTTGGACAGCAAGCTCGGGCTCTGTGGTGTCTGCCCTGGGGAAGATGAGGATGAGGAGGAGGAGTCACTAAGATTTGGGGCACTGGTGGATGAGATCACATTGGCTGTCACGCTCATGTTGATGGGCAAGGTGACTTCTGCCACAGCCAGGCACACTTCCATCAGGGCATGGAAGTACGTGGAGAACCTTCCCTGGTCAGCCACTCCAACCCCAGAGCCACCACAGGCATTCCCAGACACCCAGTTCTGGGTTTCCTCATCGTAGAGCTTGTGCAGCTCTGACTGCAGGGCCATGAGCATGGCCAGGCAGGGGTTGAGCTGCAGGGCGATGGATGAGGACAATCCTGCGGGATTCTTTTTCTGCTCCAGATTGTGGATTTTGCGAAGCAGCTCAGCCAAGAGGTGAAAGATCAATTCTTTCACACATGCTGCCATGTCAGTTGTCCAGAGGAAGTTGCCTGTGTAAGGAAAGCAAGGCATGGCAGTCAGCAGTGTTTCACTGTTAGCAGCTTTATACCATAAAAGTATAAAAATAGTGCAAAAGTAACATTAAAAAAAGCCCAAGGAAAGCTCATTTCAAGGTCATGGCAGCAGTGAGAAAGGGAGGAAGGTTATTCCAAGAACTGCAGATCAATAGAAAATTTCTGGAGTTTGGGGTAAATTTCAATATAATGGAAGAGCTCAGGAAATTACAACTTTAATTATGGTTTCCTAAACTCTCCACCTGAGGCAGCACATTATCAGTGCTCATTAATAAGGAAATACTCCATTCTCACCTAAAAATTCCACTACTTGCAAGAGAACTGAGGCAGGAATAGTATCCAGTTCATCTTCAGATTTTCCATCCCCATCTTCTAATTTCCAGGTTAAGAGCTGTTCTGTGAATGCCATTGCCAGGGGGAATTCCAGAGGAAGGGAATGCAGGACCAACACAGCTCCAGGAGGAGGAGACACTCCTAAGCAAAAAGGTCCAAGAAAATCCTTATCATGATTCTGGAGCACTGATAAAATAAAAGTATTTAGGATTTTTTCAAGGCTAAACTTGTGTTAAGTGAGAATTTTCTCCATAGCACCTTGTAATAAACAAATAGGAGTTCCTCTATATTGAAAAGTTGATATAATCTGTAATTATAAATGTACAGAGAACATTTTATTCACATAACGAAACGGAACAATTATCTAAATATACGTGTAGAACTTTCCCCCAGAATAATTTATTTCTGTCTGATGGGTCCTGAAAACAACATCAGCAGAAGAACTCAAGGACCTCCAAGGGAAAGTTTTAAGAAATCACAGCACCCAGTCACCTTCAGTGCTCTAAATCCCACTGTCTCTCCCTTCCGTCAAGAGTAAAAAGAATATTAATGATTTTTCTTGCTGGAGAAGCTGGGGTGACCTAAGTACTGCTACACTGCAGATATATTACTCTGTGGATAAGAGACTCCTACAAACACCTAAAAAAGCAATAAAAACTTATTTCTCCATCTGAAACAGCTCCTCAAACACCAACAGAAATGAACATTTTGAATAAAATGTTTTGAATATGAGCACTGCTTGGTGAACTCCTGGAATATAAAAAAAATCAGAATCAGATGGTTGCCAATATTTATAAAACCAGGCTTTTTTGGTTAAGAATGATTGGGAATTACTGCTAGGAATTCCTTGTGCAAAAATCCTCTAATAACTGCTGGTAGGACCACACAGGAAGGTACTGCAGAGGCCGTAATGCCACAGACTTCAGTTCTGAGAGCCCAGTGGAGGCTTTTTTGGGCTCTGTGGCTGTGCTCACCCAGTTTGATGTGCACCCTGTCGGTGGGGGTGATCACAGCCGGGTACTGGTTGGTGGTGGGCGGCGGCGTGAGGCCGGTGTTGGTGGGGGAGGCGTCGCGGGGGTAACACACAGCCTCGATGAGGTTCAGCTGCCCATTCCTCTTCACCTTGTGGCCAAGACCATAGACCAGCACCCGAGCCCAGGGGGCTTTGTACAGGGATGAGCTGGGGAAACAGCAGCACGGCTTGGTTAGGCTCAAACGAGATGGAAAACATCCCAGTCACCACTCAGGAAGAAGTCTCGGAGAAGAGAAAACTCTAGAAAAATAAGGAACTCCATCCCCAGGATTCCCAGGCTCAGAGTCTAGCTTTGCCACTCCGTGACTTACTCTTTTCGGAATCCAGACTGACTTTCCTTGCAGGACACAATCACAAATGCAGCCCCAGGAAAATTCACATCCATGTTGACTTTGGATTCGGAAATTGGGAATTCTTCGGCGGGAAACTGTTCTGGCGCCGCCTGTAATGAGACATTTCATCATGAAAGATCCCAAACAGCAAACCTCCTCTCTCTTCTTTATTTATAGTGCTCTATAGCCAATGTATTTAATTAATTGCAAATTGTGACACAGTGGGAAGCCACTTCATTTTGATACAATCCAGAGCATTGCTACTGCTTGTTTTCAGTGTGCTCATTACAATCAGGATAATAGAATCCATCCAGAGAAACAATTCCCTGGGAGGGACAGTTTTATGGAAATCACAATCACACATAGAACCAGGGCTCCTGAGAAAGGAACCCAACACTCTCACAAAACTTGACTGAATATTTTACCTGCAGAAAGGAGCAGATCTGCTTGGTGAGGTCCAACAGGCTCTCCTCTCCCTGATGCAGCGTCCGAGTTATGGCCACAGTGAGCCACTCCCTGATGGCCTGGGAATTGCCCTGGTAGAAGAGGTCTGTGGCAGCACAGGTCTGGGAATGGATGCAGTGCTGCAAGGACTGGGCCAGGAGAATGGAGCTTGAGCTGATGGTTCCATCTGGAATAACGAGGAGAACAGCACAAATTTGGAGAGCGTTCCAAATGTTAAAACTTCTTTCTCCCAGGCTACATAAAAACACTTGGAAGATTCCCAACCTCTGTTTTCAAGTGGAAAACTCCTTGCCTAGAAGTCAGCAGGAGAAAGGATCCCCCCAGGCCCAGCCTTGTGGCTGGGATGGCTTCCCACTGCCAGCTGTGCCCCTCACCAGCCTCAGCCCAGCCCCTGGTGAGGGCAAACACAGAGCTGTGGGATCACCCTGGCTCTGTCCCCTCTGGGAAGGCAGGAACACTTCCATTCATTGCAAAAGTACAATGAGGATGAGATTTTTGGGCAGCCCCAAGTGGCTCTCAAGCCCTGACACCTCCTGGCTTTCATCCTGCAGCTCCTGGGAGAAGTCAAGGTAAACCAAAGTGCAGTCCACAAAGGAGTGGGCAGCTCACCAAAATGCCAGTTTGGAAATTGGATGCATTAGAAGGACTTGAATTAGATAAATTTTGAAGAGGAAAAACTAAATTAAAGCTTGTAAAATTATTCTCAAAGCCATGCAAAGAAGTGCTGTACTCTGCAAGAGGATCCTTTACAAGGCGGAATCTGTTGGAGGTAGCCAAGTTCCAAAGGAATTGGATGTGGGAACAGGACTTTTTCCAACAGTAAAAAATCACTTTCTATTATTAAAAACCTGTATTTAGCACTTCCTACTTCCTCCTTATGCTCCAGCCACATGACACACATTTCTCTGCATGCAGAACTTTGTCATGACCACTGTCTTTGTCAACACTTGAACGAGGCAAAGATTCTGTTCCATGATTCAGTACAAACATTCTCTAACCACATCTGTGAGTCCAGTGGGAAAACGACAAACCACTTCGTGAAACGAAGAACAGTTCAATTTTGAAAATTGTGAGACCCAACTGGCATTTAGCTTTACTACCCAGGAACTTGAAAATTATCTCAATTCTTTAGGAGTTGTGCCACATGGATGATCCCACTGCCCCCAATAAACAGAAGATCACCGGTGACAAAGGGACAGGAACACACTGGGTGGGATCTTAGGAGGGACTCTGACCTCTCTTGAACACTTCTAATTAGATCATTATCAAGCACTTCAGTTTGGAACCTATCACTGAGGTCAGGAGTCCATTGAGACATTCTTAAATACCATCATTATTAATCAACTAATAAAGAAATACCAAACTGATTAATTTTTTTTTTTATCCCCAGAAAAATACTGCACCAAAAAAGAGCTGTGACAAAACCAAGTGTTTACCAGGAAGAGGTGGTGCAAGAAGCTGGTTGGAGAGCAGCTGCAGGTGCTCCAGGGTGATATCCCGGATGGCAGGAATGTGGAAGAGCCGAGTGAACATGTGGGGAGATTTGGGAGCAAAAATATTGAGCAGAGCCATGCGACAGTAGAGCTTGGCCAGGGCAGCTTCACTCCTCAACAGCTCCCTAGGGAACACAAACATTAATTCAATTAATTCCCTAACATGAAATCCAACCATGACAATAAATTCAGAAGTTTGTGCTGCTTAAAGCTGTAGGAGGTAACCATACTACAGGAAATGCTCTCCAGGTAATTTCAATTCAGGTACTACAAGTGCCTTGTAACTACATCTCTCTTTTCACCTGTGAATTTGGATGTTGGTGTTATCCAGGGTGACCAATCCATTGGTTGCAGTTCTCCTGTATCCTGCAGGTGGCCTTTCCAACATGTCAATGGGATACCAGTACCTCACCAGGACTCCCTCACTGCGCAGATAGGTCTCTACTTGCACCAGTTCATTCACCTGCAACACCAAACCCAGCACTGTCAAGAACACAATATTTATAACAACATTTTTCCTTTCAAGAGAGCTCCAAAATAGCATTCTAAGCAGCTTTTGCTCCCAGCTGTGTGGTGCTGACCCATGAAAAGCCTTCCCAATGTGTTTGTACTCACTGAATCCACATCCAGAACAACCCCATGAAGGCCAAATGTCTTCAGCATGCCCCGAATAGCAAATTTGGGTAGAGCTGTTCCAACAGCACTGCTGGTGACGTTGTTGCTGTCAGGAGAGCGAGTCACCACGGTGAGACCTGGTAGAAAGAGACACCAGTTTGAAGGGATTTTCCTGAAATGACAATTTCTGCAGTACATCCTGAGAGCCCCTGAGCTTTTCTTCTCCCCTCAGCATCCTTTGTGCTGCTCTTACCTTTCCGTACTTTATCAATTGTGAATTTGTTTGCTTCATCTTTGATATCCTCGATGGTGGGAAGGTAAAGATCCCTTGGGATGCCTCCATTTTCCTCATACAGGAATTCCACAGTTTGTCGTGCTATGTCAACCATTCCTGAAAGACAGGAGGGACTGCAAGTCATTTCCCTCAGCCACTTAAATAAGTTTTTATTCTCATTAAGATCCCAAGCAGATGAGTTTTTTAATTACTTAAATACTCTCTCACTCAGGCAGAAAGATGGAAATTGGGCGTTTTCCTGAGAAAGCAGAGTTTTTCCTGAGCTTCTCATGAGGGCTCAGAATTCCTATCTTGCTCTTAGTGTGACTTTCCCACAAACACATCCTGCCAGACCTGAATTCTACTGTCAAATCTCCTCTTATTATTTAAACCTCAAGAGTTTTGCCTTGATAGTGACGGACAGAAAACACACGGATGTAATTTCTTCCCAAACCATTATTCCAGAATATTTCTGTATCCACAACGAATTCTGTCACTATTTCTGAAAGCATTTTCCCTATTTAAATAGTCCAACTTAGTAAGAGTGTTAAAGAACAACCATGAGCAAAAACCAAATTCTAAGCACTGGAGGGAAACAGCAAGTGATTTTTTGTTTATAAAATTTCCCACCCTTACTGCAGTAAAATATGAAAGAAACACAGGTGTTCTCTCACTTCCTGCACATCACAGAGAACGACGTGCATGGAAATAAATACAGCCATACCTAACTGTAAAGCTCCTTTAATCTGATCCAGCCCAGACTTCCTCTCAGCCTCATTACGGAATCGTCTTCTAATTGTAGGGAAAACTTTGGTTTCCCAGGCTTTGACCAAGAGGGCATAGTGATCCTCCTGCAAAGACAGAAGTTTTTTTGAACACCAAGAGGGAAGCTACCAGCAGCTACATTTTTGTTAGGGAAGCAGGAAAAACTTGTGTGGCAAAATTCCAGAATCTAAACAACAAGATCTAATTTCAGGCTCTAAGTTAGAGGAGGCAGAGTTTGCCATGTTTCTCACCCTGGGAATATCATCGTCATCATCATCATCACTTTCATCATCTGCAATAGGAGGGGGGTGAGGATCAGGGCCTGAGGTGATGAAGTTCTCATAGCTCAGCTCCATTTTATAGTGGCAGGATGTGTCACTGTCATACTCTGCAAGACAGAAATAACGAGATGATAATGCATGCAAAGACATCCCATGAAATTGGAGATACACAGCATTCCATGCTCCCCAGTCAGGGGGTGGGAATGCAGTGCCTTTTGACACAGCATAACCAATTGGCTGATCCAATCCACCGTAACATCCTATTGTACCCCAAGCCCTAACAAGATCATTCCTCATTGTAGCTACATTAATTATGAATAATTTGTGTATTCATAGAGATGAAGACTAAAGAAGATAGTTTTAATTGCCTTGTCTAAAATCAGATAAACACGGCTTTGATTTCTAGTACTGCTCCATCTAACCAAGCAGCACCTAAGGACTAAGGACTGCAGCCAGGCTGGGCTTAAATCCTATTTCCTCGCTTGCAATTTCCCCTGGGAGAGATTTAAAGTGAGTGAATGTCACTTTACGTTGCTGAGCCGTGGCGACGGCGGCGATCCTGCAGGGCGGCCCGTGGGTGCCAGGGTCAGAGGCGATGCTGGTGCCAGCGTCATTGTCACTGTCAGAGGCCATGGCAAAGGGCAAGGCCTCGAAGTTGGCGCTGATCTCCTCGGCCAGGTCGAGGCACAGGTCGGCGGCGTTGCGGTGAGCCTGACCCTCGGCGTAGGCAAACGGCCGCGAGCCGAAGTTCGCCCGCACCTTGGTGTTCTGCAAAATGTCACAGGGGAGCATCAGATCCTGCTCTGAGCACTCACTCTGCCCAAGGCATGAGCTGGTCACTCCTCCCTGACACGTGGATCACCAGCTGGCACTCTGGGAAAGCTTGAAGCTGCTAAATGCACTTTTTGAACTCGCCTGTTTTCCAGCTTCAAGCTGCAGTGGCCTGAGCTGGGTGCTCTGCTGGCAAGGAATGCTAACAGAGAGGCTCCTGGCATGGCATGAGGCATCCTGCCAGGCCAGCTGCACATCGCTGTGCCAATGGGCACAGAGAACCAAAATAATAACACAACACATGCACCTGGGAGGGCTAATCAATACCTCAACCCACCCAAGAAAGGTAAAAATTACCAGTTTGCTTCTCTACAGAGCAGGTTCAATATTTTATATCATGTTTTCGGTATTTCTGAAAGTACATTAAATAATGTTTTTATGTTACAAACTTGCCTTTTTCTGAATGTGGACAACTGGCCACATTCCACCGGACACATCCTCTAGGTAGGGCACAAGTCTTTGCCCACAATATGTAAAATAAACTCTGCCCTTTGCTGGCTGCCCTGGAGGAGGGGGAGTTCCTTCTGTTCTTTCCCATCCAATTCCTGCTACATCACCTGGAGAAAAATAAAATCATAAAAGGATTTAATCAGTTTTCTCCTCCAGCATTTCCCTGACATTCAGAGGATTTTCTGCTGGGGCACGTAAGGATTTTAGCCATGCTCTCACATACCAGGGGAAAGAGTCACATCCAGTCTGACACTCTTCCACTGCAGCAGGCTGGAGCCATTGTAATGCACTGCTCGTCCATTGCTGAGGGGCAACAAGGACAGAATGAGACAGAGCAGGGAGACAAAGCAGGATCACAACCCACCAAAGCTGTGATGCTCAATAGGTGACTCAACTCTCCTGATTTTGCAAAGATATTTCAGTCCATTTTAGCATTTCAATTAAAAAGTACATATTGCCTACTACAGCCTCCTCCCCAGTTTGCTGACAAACGTACTGAACGTGATTTTTGATGTGCAACTCCAACCTACTTGTGAAAGAGACAGGTGCCCACTGGATTTGTCCAAGCCCCATCCCTTTTTTCAGCCTCTGTGGCAAATCCAAAGGAAACAATTGGCCCAGTGTCATCATCTGTATCTCCATAGGAAACCACTTCAATTTCCCAGTAGAATGATGGTGCCTAGAAATAAAAACAGTAACACTTTTTAAAAAGTTATTTACAAAACAGAGGTTAAAGAGGCAATTTGATTGCTTTTTTTTCATGCCCTATTGGGTATTAAGTGCTGTGAAGCTGTAAAGTCTCACCTGTACTGGGACTGGGGAGGTGGCATAGATAAAGGTGCCCCGAGGAAGTCCCCCACCTGCACTGGGATCAGCCAGGAAGGTCACAGCAGTGAGGTGTGAGGAGAACATGCAGGCTCTCACTGGGGGGAACACCCTGGATGGGCTCCACGTGATTTCCTTGGGCTGCAGACACAACAGAGCAGTTTATTCTACCTGCAGTCACCCACTAAAATACAACGACACACTGCTTATGAGGGGCACATGTAACACAACCACAACAAATCACACCCCAACGCTGAAATTCCCATTGAATGAGATAATTCAAGAAGAATCCCCTCAGTTTGGGCAGCAGCAGTGGGGTTCTCTCAGGACACAGGGCTCAGCAGTGCCTCTGTGCTCACCTGTCTCCTGTCTGCTTGGAGGGGAGGAGGAGGAGGCCGAGCACAGTCGCGGTACAACATCCGTAACCTCTCACACTGCATCTCCACAACCACGAGTCTCTCCCCTGCAACAACAACCCAAACCAGGCATCAGCTCCCAGCTGCTCCCTTGAGTGCAACAGTGAAATCTTAATACAGAAATAAATATGGTATTGCCACTTGGAAGAGGTTTGATCAGCCTCACTTGCCTAAACAATGAAATTAGGGATCAAATTTGACATGTGCAAATGTTTTCTCATGTTTCATTTATATTTGGTTAGCAAAGATTCTGTTAGGTTAATTAAGATATAAAGCTCATTTTAGTGAGCAAGTTTATGGCCCAGCAAAGGCAGGAAAGCAAATGAATTTATGCTAGCTGTCAAAAAAATCAGTCCTTGCCCTTTTACACCAAACTCAACTTGGCTCCCACCCTGAACATCCTTCACTTCAGCCACTTTTCCTCTGGAATGTTCCTAAAACTTGCCCTTGAACTAAGATTTCTGCTGGGCCCACTGCTTATCCTTAAACAAGGAGAGCTCAAGGATCAGGAATGTAAGCAAGCATTGCAAAAACCAGCAATAAAGTCATGAAAAGAAAACACACAAATGATAATGTTAAGGAATACAGAGTAGGATATGCTGGAAGCAAGGGAAGTAAATAGTGCAGGGAAGAACCAGTCCCAGGAACTACTTCTTTGATACATAAAATAATCACATTCTGGCCTAAATTTATGCCTAATGTTGAATGATTTAGGCTGACTATGAGCTGCTCTTCCATCAGCTGTGACAAGACACCCTGTCCTGTGCTGGTTTCTAAACTCTGAGTAGCTGGAGGACAAAACACTGGAATAATTCTAACAGCTGCTCTGCCTCTGACCTGATTAGGACAAGAAGGTGTTGGGTACATACCAGGGCTGCACTCCTGGGCCACCAAATTCAGAACTTCTACAGCAGCTGGGCACTGTTGAATGAATTCTTCACAGAATGAGCTGTCTTCCAAGAGCTGAGCCATCACCAGGCATGCTCTGAACAGAAAAATAATACATTTGAAGTGTTACAAAAGTGTGTGCTGAATTCAAAAGGTGGCTTTACAGTAGTGAAATCAA
Organism: Entomyzon cyanotis; assembly: GCA_024500445.1. Lineage (NCBI taxonomy): Eukaryota > Metazoa > Chordata > Aves > Passeriformes > Meliphagidae > Entomyzon > Entomyzon cyanotis. Next base: position 3,670,564 of record JAKEPQ010000852.1, read on the forward strand.
GGGTGGTTTTAACACTGATTTTAGCTGGACCCTCCCCAATGACAGCTTTTTCCTGCCTCATGAATGGATTTATTGAAGCATTTGCTCAGTGTGTTACAGAGACACTCATGAACAACACCCAGACACTAAAAGGCAGCAAACAGGAGTATTTGCAGTCCCTTGCTGCACACCCCCAGAGAAAGGCCACAAGAACTCATGCAATTCCCTTGGATATTTGTGCACAAAGCCAAGGACTCACCTGGTTCTTATTTCAGCAAGGAGCCTGACCACTGCCATTACTGGGGTTGAGCCATCTCCTGTTGCAGGAAGTGAGGTGTGAATAGAGAGACTTCCCTCCTGAGGGAGCAACATGGACTGGACTGCCTGTACTACCTTCTCAGTAATGGACAGTTTATGAAGAGGCAATGCCTGATGGTGGGGGGGCACGGTAAAAAGTTAAATTCAAGTAGTTAGTTTCTAAGAAATGAGGGTGTTTTATTACCTGGAGTTAATTCTTATATTATACTATTACAAAATCAACACCAAACACCAGTAAAATTTTAAAAAAAACAAAGCCCAAAACCAAACGAGAAACAAACCCCCCAACCCAATATGCAATGGAATATATTTAAGCACAAAAGATGAATTTTCATGTTACTTGAATGAGAACTTAAATATATTGTTAAGATACACTTAAATCATTAAGGCAAACTTTACAAATCATTTATAAGCAAAGATAAAACACTTTTTTTTTTACATGCTGTAAAATAACAGTCATTATGCTGTGACACAAATCAAGAAAGAAGCGAGATTATACTGAATATTTAATATTTAAAACTGCCATACCTCAGATCTTGGAACACAGAGCCTAGATAATGGAATAGTTAAAGTGTCTGATGCCTGGGAGGTCTTTCTACTGTCTATAGTGGTGGGTGGGAATTTGACCGTAGCTATACCTTCTTGCTCATTAATAGATGCCACAACTCCAATGCTTCCTGCTATTCCTTTGCCTAAAACCTACAACCAAAGAAGGCTGCATGAGACTGAAGGTGTCACAACCAGGAATCAGGGAGTGTCTGACATCACACACCAACCACACTGCTCCCAAGGATCCCACTGCAGGGAAAACCTCAGGAGAGCACCAATTCTCATCTAAGATATAAAACAGGGACAGTGCAGAATTACCTGAACTTCAGAACCTATTTTAATTGTCTCCTTAAAGCCACCCAGAGCACACAGGGCAGCCACTGCCTGCCGAGCAATCCTTTGAAGTTTAGCCAGTTTCCTTCCACTGCTGCTGCCATTCTCCAAAATGCTCTCTGCATATTTCCCAAGCTGTGGAATGTACATCAGAGCCCGAGACAGAACCTGAAGACAGAAGCAAAAATACCAGGGAACGACTTCAAAGCACAATTCCAACAAAAACCAATGCCCCAAGCCTCCAGCCCACACAGTCTCAAAAGAATTATTTTTGTTCTTGAAGAGAATTATATAACTCAGAATATTCCAAGTTCTCTGAAGTGTGAGCACCATCAAAGCCAGGTCCATTCCCTGGTAACTTTTAGGATAAAATACAATCTTGGCAAAAGTCTTTGCTGATGATTTCACCTACGGAATAGATTAGGTGCTGCAGGATTCAGAGGAACACAAAAACGTGTTTTGTTCCAGCCAACACTTTGTACCCTCAGAGGCCACAGCCAAGGTAGAATAACCTGACACAGGCAAGGGAACTCCCTAACAAACAGCATTGTTAATGCCTGAAAAGAATGAGAGGACACTATCTAATGATGTGTACATTTTGAATATTTATTCCACCCTGAGACAGCTGAGAAAGGGCTGTGCTGTTAAACACCCTGGTATAAACTGCTTGTGTACTAAAGCAGAAAGGAGCAACTCAGGCCTTCCTAATCATCAGATTCTCTAACTACTCAACCCCCAGTGAGGAATGTGACACTCATGGTGGTGTTTGCTCACTTTTTCAGCAGTTGTTGTCCAGATCTGGGCTGCATTGGACTCTGGGGCCATGAGCAAGCTGTGCAGCAGGGCAATCACCTCTGCTGCCATGCTGTTTGCAACGTGCCCACTGATGAACGGCCTCACGGGATCCGTCCTGGCCAGGAGACAAAGGCAATTGGACCATTCAGTTCAGGAAAAGAAGCTTCAGTTGTCAACAAGATACAGCACAAAAAACCCACAAGGAAGTTTATGAACAGCCAGATTATCTTTGGGAGCGTAATAAATATTGGTATAGAGAAAAGCAGAATGCAGACTGGGTGATTTACCTGGCAAGCTCTGAATTCCTCTCTCTGCAAATGGATGTTTGTGCAGTCTTCTTTTTATCCCCAGTGGACAAGCCACTGCTGGTCTCTGGGTTGACAGTCTCTATGGGTGGCCCCACGCTCACTATGAGCCCAGATTGTGCCCACTTGGTTGCCTTTCTAAGAGCTGCAGCAGCTTCTTCTGTAATGACTTCACAGCAGCCACTCTGCAAAGGGAATTGCCATGGAAGGCAAATGTCAGATGTGTTTGGTAATTCTCCTCATGTAAAAGTGCTGAGAACATGGCAAAAGTCCCTCCTGGGTGTGTATTAGTCAGAGGACAAGATCTGTCTCTTGCTTTTTATCATCTACAGAGAGATCAGGGATCAATGCACTGACTTTCACATGCCATTCTTAGATTAACAGTTCAGTTTCTCTGATCAAAAGGCCACAAATGAGTATTTCTGGTGCAAACACTCAAGAACATGTCTGAAAATAGACAGGAAATTTTAATTCAAGTGTATGGCTTAAAATTTGCATTATCAATGTGCATTAAATACTTGAGAAAAGAGAATATTAAAGGGGCTTAAACCTGACCTACAATGGTTGCAGGAAGCATCAGCTGAAATTCCTTTTCATCATTTACTCCTGTATTTGATCTGCATTTACAGAGGTAAATGATGAATAAACCAACATTTAACAAAGGGGACTTCACATCAGTAAAACCCAAGATTTGTGACTGGCCACCTATTTTTACACTGTTGAACAATTCTTTAGTTATTCCTTTTCTTACTTTTGTCATGTCCCGATCCATCTTCACCACCTTTTCCATGTTGGCTCCAGTTCCCAGTCGGAATGGGCGACCTTCTGAGCTACTGTTGGAGGGAAAACAAAACACAGGAGCTTTGTTCTCACTGCTGGAACACACAGCTGAGCTGCACAGTCCAATTTCATATATTATGGGTGGCTTTAAATGGTTTGAAGCCCTCCTTGCAGCTGAATGCTCAATAGCAAGAGAAATATTTGCCAGTAAAGGACATATCCCATTTACAGAGGGAATTTAATCCTATTGAATGCAGTTATTTGCAAAGCAATTTAACCCTTCCCCCCTCAAGAAGAAGCCTCATGAAATGGTTTTTATTGATCACAAATGCCCAGGGCTCTGAGTTCACCTTTCACTTGTACCTTTTAGTGTAATTTTTAGAGGATGGGTTCAAAATCAACCCATGGAGTGGGGGAAGATGGAACAAATAATACAAAATGCAGGAGGTGACAGTGTTGGCTGTTTGACATTCAGTGATCCCAACATCCAGGTGGGGGCTGAGAATACTAAAGAATGTTTAATAGCAAATTATTGTCCAGCTTATGCATTATTAAAGCAGTGCTTTTAAAGCCACTTTGCCTTGACAGTTCTATTTGTTAGTCCTACCCAGCCTGTCACACCATAAACAAGATAAATGATATTCCATCAGAAACACTGAATCTAAGTAGCTAATTTTTCATGAGATTGTTTTCAAACAGATGAAGATGTTCCTATGTTCCTTTGCATTATTTTATTGCTTTGCCAGTAAACACAACACATTGGGCAGACACTTTGCTTTCCCATTTACTCTTCTATCTAGGATGTATTTTTCTACAGCTGCAGCACTGGAAAAAAGGAGAAGATAAAGTGAATTGGAAAAATTGGTTCTAATTCCAATCCAGTGAGCTGAGATTACCTTAGTAAAGGCTGGAGGACTTCATGGGAGGACTGATCTTCTCTTTTATGGATAAAAATAGAGAGTTTACCATCCACTGCCTCACTTTCTTCTCCAGGATCTTTATCACCCTTTATGGAATTTTTAGGGCTGGCTTTTGCCAAGGTAGTATCTGGCTCAGAGGCAGTTGGAGAAAGGACTGTCTGGCAGCCTTGAAGTAGAAAGGAAAAAAAGAAAACAAAGAAACACAACCATGAACTTTCTTACCCTTGGAAACGCTGACACATCTGAGATGTGTCTAAAACATCACTGGGACACCCACTTTGATCTGAGGACAGGGAAATTAGGGAGGCAAATGGAAAGCCACAGGAATACCCTGCTTTCAGCAATGACCTAGCAGATACCTCCCAATACATGAGCTTTCTGTCAATACAAAAACTCCTGGCACAAACAGGGTGCCCAGAGAAGCTGTGGCTGCCCCTGGATCCCTGGAAGTGTCCAAGGCCAGGTTGGACAGGGCTTGGAGCAACCTGGGACAGTGGAAGGTGTGGAAGAGGGTGGGACTGGATGGGCTTTAAGGTCCCTTCCATGAAACATGAGTCCCTCAGGCACAACACCAAAGAGCTGCTGGTACCTGGCACGACATAATCCGCCAGCTTTGCCAGCAGCAGGGAGGCAATCTTGGAGGCTGGGTCACTGGGATCATCCTGCTCACTGTTCAGAGAGGGCACTGAGTAACTCCAGGGAGGCAATTCCACATTTCCACAGTCCTCAACACTCATGAGAGGCAGTGCAGCACGACACAACTGCAGGATTATAAGCACCAGCTTTGGAGAAGGACGTTGATCCAAGAGAAGGGACAGAAGCTTGGACACGCAGGCTGGCTGGCTCAGGATGGCTTTACCTATGTGACTCCTGGAAGGGAAAAGAATCTTGAAATTAAAACCAAATTAATTTATTATTTACAAGATGTATTAAAAGCAATGTCAGTGTCTGACAAAACACCTGCAGCAATTCTTCCATAACTTGACAATGCTGATTAAACACTAAGATTCAGAGTCAGTTTTAGAATGGCCTGAAGAAATCCACAAAAGAACCTGCATGGGCTTTGATACACAGAAAAAAAATATTCCTGAGCAAAAGCCTGATACCTTGAGAGGTCATTGAGAAGGCTGAGGACATCCTGCAGTGCATCATTCCCTGCAGCCTGGTTGCCACAGCACTCGGTGGCTCTGGCCAGGTGGTTGGTGAGGAGGCTGGAGACCTGCCTGGCCAGCCCAGAGTGAACAGCATCCGTGGAACCCCCTTTGGAAGGGATGGAAGAATTAACATTAATAAAGCTGTAATTAACAAAAATCAATGTACACACCACAAAAATAACCCCTGATACATCCAACATTAGCCAATAGCCACAGCCTGTAAGTTTATGTGTGTTATGGGCGAATTCTACCACATGGAAAAATGCCAAATGATCACTCAGAATCTTTGGGTTCGCTGGTTATGTTTAGACAGAACCAAGTGGCAAAACTTGAAATTATTTCTATGAGGAGGAGAAAAGCTAGAATTAAAAAAACAACAAGAAGAAAATCAACTGATCTTTGTATCCACTTCTTAAGAACCCACACAGTCCTAAGTCATGGTGAATGACTGCCCTATTTTAAATACATTTACACCACTCATCAGGCAGTTCTAAAACACTCAGCAGGATGGTATTTCCAGAATTCCTACCTTCTTCCTTTTCCCACTCCACGCAGCGGTTGGCCAGCACCTGGAAGGCAGCCCAAGCCATGGTGGCCACCTTCTGTTTCTTGGTCTGTTTCTCATTTGAGCTGGACTCTGTCTGGCTGCTCAGGCTGCAGAGCCTGTCCATGAGCTGGACCAGCCCACTCCGCACCAGACACTTCTCCTCACTCCTGCAGGAGAAATTCAGGATGGAATTAACTTCTCCATCACTAACAGACACAATGGGAATCCACAACTTGCTGTGGACTCAGTAATTAATCAGTTCACTTGGCAGAAAGTGAACTGTCTCTCCCTTGTCCCCCCCAGATGAAATAGAGAGATTTAACTGGATATTCTCAGATGCTCCCCACGGTGAAGAAAAGGGGTGTATTTATACTATTTCACGCTTCTCCTTAAGGCAAAGCTTACTAAAGGCAGGTGTGGATGCTCCCCTTCCCCTCCCCAAGCCCTTCCATACCTTGTGTAGGGAATGGTGCACAAGAGGCCAATGCTGTTGGCACAGGCGATGGGGTACCGAGCACACAGGGACACCACCGACGTCATCGTCTCTCCAAAAGCCTCCTGGACCTGCTCCACCATCCCACCACATGTCAGCTCTTCAATCCTGTTGGGGGTTACAGATTGGGAATGGAAGGCTGCAATACACAAACTTCCAAAGGTAGATTGAAGAAAATAATAATCAGGCATGTTAAGAATTACTCAAGGGAGATTTAGAGGGAAAACTGCAAGTGACTTGTGTTTTCACAGGAAACATGTAAATAAATAAGAGAGTGTGGTAGTTAAGAGTTCAGACATCTCACTACAAACAAAATGCAAAATATGTATTACATTTAGATGACAGTTATTAGCTAAATCTTCCACTAATACCTAATTAACATCAATTCACAATTAAATCAACAGAGAACACCCTCTGTACATATCTGGGTACATGTCAGCCCAGTATGAAAATTCATCTACTGATAAATAAAATGTTTCTTAGAAGTTTCTGCCTTTTTACCCCACAAGAGCCAAAGTGCTTGTTGCAACCTTAGCTCTGCCAACTTGTGCCCTCACAGCTACTGACTTCTGTCCTTCCCTTGTGCAAAGTAATTTAATCCCTTCTACAGAGACCAAAGCACTGAATTTTGGAGAATGCACCCACCTTGGGCCTCCCTGGAGCACCATGGTTACTGGGCCCACCAGGTGGGTCACACCCCCGACACGGACAGCAGCTGTCAGCAGCTCCCTCATGTGCACCAGGGCCTGTTTCCTGGTGTTGCCACGTCTCCAGCGGGTCTGGGCAGCCAGCAGGAAGCTGCTGCTGGACACCTGTGAGGTTTGGGATGGGATTTTTGTTAGATGCAAACAAGGCACCTCCCGTGTTCGTGCAGTTGGAATTTGAAATAAAACAAGGACGTACGGCTTGGTCAGGGTTTGTCCCGATGAAAGCGAAGAGCTGCCCCAGCAGGACACTGTAGGTGGGTTTGTCCCTGCTGTCCTCGATGGCCAGGGACTGCAGCAGGGTGAAGGAGCTGCTCCTGTGGCTGGTCACATGCCGGCGCCTGCGAGGGAACAGGAATGTCACACATGGCAGCAGCAAGCTGATCCAGCCAACAAATCCTGCCGTGCTGGCAGTGACAAACTGTGATCAAGCTGATCATTTGCACAACACAGGCAAAGTGTGAAAACAAGTGTAAAGGGAAGGACTAAAGCCTGCTGTACCTCTGGCTGGCCCGGGCAAACTCGATGTCCTCATTGCCAATCATCTCCAGGTCGGACGGGGCAGACATGCTGCGCAGGAACACAGGCTGGCGCACGGCGTGAGAGATCACCTTGGTCTCAGAGGCTGATTTACAGGCTGCAGTTTTATAAAATAATTTTTAAAAGGTCATTAGTGGTGCAGGAAATCTACAAACTGGGTTTAAAACCACTGTTGGATATCCCAGTGAAAGTTGAAACAGGATAGAGAAAACCCAGTCTAAGCAAGAATATGCAAAGCAGCTCTGAGAATTTTCCTGTTTTCAATCCTGTTGGGAGTTAAAGATTTGGAATTGAAAGCTTCAATTCACAAACTTCCAAATGTAGTTTTAAAAAAATAATAATCAGCACACGTTAAAAATTACTCAAGGGAGATTTAGAAGGAGAACTGCAAGTCACTCCTGTTTTCATATGAAACATGTAAACAAGAAAATGTGGAAGTTACAGATCAGACATGACTAAATCTCACTACAAACAAAATACAAAATTAGCTCTAAGGATTTTTCTGTTTTCAGTATTCTTTTAAATCAGATTTCTTTTGATTTGGTTAAGTATTTTTCCCCAGTCAGTCAGGAGACTGAAGTTTAAATTCCACATATTATTAGTTAGATCTTAATTTACCATCATCATGGCAATCAGAAAATGACAACTCAACTTTATTTATTATAAAAGAATTAATTTAATTTAGGAAAAAAAAGGTTTAATTTCAAGCGAAAGAGGGAAAAATAGGAAATAAAAGGTATCTTTAGAAAATGCTGGTACCTGGAGTCTCTGCAGGGGTCCCAGATATGCTTCTGGTGATCCCAGACTGTGCTGCAATGGTGACATGCAACAGCAGCTCAGCTCTGTTCATCAAGCTCTTCACTAAGGTTTTTGTTTTTGCTAAGGGATGAGTGGTCTTCTGAATCAGGGAATTCACCTCTTGGAAAAACTTCTCCCTAGGATTATGAAAGGGAAGCAAAAGAAGCAAACTCAGTCATGTTTGAATGCTTTCTGAAAGGAAGTGTAACTGTGGGAAAGGTCAGTTAAAGAGGACATATGGCATCCATCTGTTCCATGCCAACAAAGGAGAAAGCAAAAAAAATAAATAAATAAACAAGTGATTTGTTAGCAAACACAAGTAGTTGTAGGTGTTAATATGAATATATTTAGCACAAAAATTTTTAATAATTTCATCAGATTCAACTACTTTTGGAGCTCCCTGAAATTCCCCTGAAGCTGCTATTCACTATGTTCACTAATACTGACCTTAATGCCAGGACCACATTCTCAAGATCACTGCCATCAAAAGAAACTTCCTTCATTGAACACAGGAGTTCCAGCTCCTTCATCTTGCTCTAAACAAAGAAAAGGAGAAGGATGAACAGGTTTTGAGGGAGGGGAGTGAGGCACAATCATCCACAGCAGCCCCAGTGCTCACCTCGTTGAAGTGATAGTCATAAAAAAAGGGGACATTGTTCTCCAGCTTCCCATGCATGGCATCATCCACCTCGTTCTGCCACTTCTGCTCCAGCTCAGCCACACTCTGATAAAGAGGCAAAAAACCACACTTGTTGCACTTAAAGTATAGAAGGGATTTTAAAGGAAGAAATCAGTACATTTTCTATTTCTGTGGTGCTAAAATACATCTTTATTCTCAAAAAAGGCCTTCTGTTGTTTCAAGCTATTTTATTTTTACCTGCAGTTGTCTCTCCATGGCATTCAGCTTCTTAAAGGTCTCTCCCATAATTTTACAAAGTAAATCATATTCTTCAGCATGTTCTTCCTGATATTGGAAATTTATCAGGGACTGAAGAGCATCAACCAAATTCAGATGTTTAATCACACATGAAACCACCATCTCCTCCATGACTTCTGGCTGGATCACTTCCCTAGGGTTCCAGGGAAAGCCAAACTCATTAATCAGGAGTTACTGACCAGCTTGAACAATTCATATTCATAAATCATCAGATGCTGCATTCACAAACAAGGTTAAAAAACCAGAGAGAAACAAAGGCTCCTTACTTTATACTGGGTCTAAATTGAGGCCGAGCACGTCCAGAAATTTCCCTGAGCTTGATCATGATTCCTGGGGGCAGCCTAATCCTGGGCAGGTCAAAGTAGTGTCCAACAGGAGGCACCAGCACATCAGAGGGATATGTGAATTCCCTATCCTCGTCTATAGTCAGGGGCAAGGGAGAAGGGCTTGGAGTAAGGGCTGGAGATATGACCCCATTGGCTTCCACCTGCCACTGGCACCTGCACGAAGAAAGAAAAATCAGTTAAAAGGATTTTTATTTCCCCCCTCATTTCAGTCAACGATGTATTACAAAGACACTTCAGTCAACAATGCATTACAAAGACTAAATATTAATATATAAAGTGCGGCTTGCACCAAGCATAACCCAACCCTCCTTTTACTCTAAAATCCCCTCTGTTTTACAGAATATTCCCTCAGTTTTAGGCAACACAAACTGCTGAACAAACTACAGGAAAAATGACCCAAATATCACTGTAAAGCACAGACTTGAGCACAACTACACAAATCACCTCCCCTCAGAAAAAACACTCAGATAATTTTTTTTTTTTTTTTTTACCTTTGTAAGAGTTTAGATCTTAATAGCTCTTGACAGGTTTCTTCATCTTTGGTAATTTCTGGCCCGTTGTACAAGATCCTCAGCATGGAACAGGCCAGCACAGAGAGGCCCAGGGCCAGGTCAACCAGGAATGGCAACCCTCCTGACACATCCTCTGAGGATTCCTGCAGCAGGAACAGGGAGAAGTTTAACCAAGCAATCCACTAGGAAGTCCTTTCCAGTATATTCAAGACAGGAGATTTTATAGATAATACAAAATATATTGTATACAGCTTGATGTCACTCCTAACTCTCACATAAAAAATGCTTTACAATTAGCAGCAATTTATAAGAACAGCTCAAGACAAGATATAAGGGATTTAAATATTATTTTCGTGAACCAAGAAGGACCAGGTAAAGTTATTTTTGGTTCTAACCTATTCTAACCTATTTTTGGTTCCTGGTAGTGGGATTCAAGACTCCCCATGTTCCATCCCAGCATCCCTGCCCTCTCTTCTGCAGGGGCTGAAATCATTATTTCCTCAGGTGACGAAATAATCATCTCTGATTTTCAGGTTATTACAAAGAAATCCTGACCTACAAGCAGCAAGGGATGCTGAAGTGGCTTCCTGTGCCAGGAGATAGATCAGACACATTTGATAACAACTATCTCCATGAATCCCTAAGCCTGTCCTGATCCCAGCTCACCCCTAAGGATCTCTACATCTTAAACTCAGCTTCTTCTCACTGAACCCAAACACACGCTTTGTCTCACTGCCCAAACCAGTCAGTTATTGCTGGTTTCCATTTCAAACTGCCAAGCTGGAAGCACATTTCTATGACCTGGAATGGGCAGCAGGCAGAAGGCAGTGGGAGCTGAATTCCCTGGAATTCTCCCCCTGGCATACCTGTGCTCGGACAGTGCAGGCAAAGCCCCACATGGCTTTGTCTGGAGTGTTGTGCTCCCGACCACTCCGCATCTCAAAGGAGAACGTGACTGTGTCTCCTTCCACCTTCAGATATCCATGGCAAGGGGAAAAAAAAAAAAAGAAAATATATTTAATAATTGAGGTAAACAGGCTTTTCGCACAAGTGGTTTATTTTATAGATTAATGCTTTTAATGACAGTTATCTAGGTGTTATTTTTATCTCCAATGAGATATTCTGATTTAAGGTTTTTCCCTTTTGGTAAAGGTATCTTTTAGTGGACAACTTGATCTCAATTTTGCTGCTGGCTGACTACAGCAAAACAAAAAGAACCGCCATAGCTGTAAAATCAAAAGCAGAAATTATCAGTGTGTTACTTAGCCTTGATTTTCACTGTTTGTCTGCAAGAAACCAGGCAATAATTAACAATTCTCTTCCTGAAGGAAGACAGACAAGCTCTTCAATTAGAAGAATGACAACAAATTAATCAAGGAGTTTGCTAAAAGAACTGCATCAAAATCCATGGGTGAAAACTAAACCAAATAATGTTAATTGTGAACAATGGACTTCTTGTCTGAAATTGCTTTCCAGTTTATTACTTCTTGATTTCTTTTTACAATGTGTTTTTGTTATGTAAAGAAGCCCAGTCTTACTGTGGGACAATGCAGTAGTACAAATATAGTATATTAAACAAAAATAAAATCACACTGCAGAGAGTCTGAGGGGACACACTGCCAAAGCATTGAAATGCTGAGGTTTTAAGAAGTTTGAGGGATTCTTCTGTCTTAGTTTTACTGCCAAAAGCAGCCAATGAAATTTTAAAACATGAGAGAAGTGATTGCAAGTTGTTTGTTACATTGACTAATTGATATATTTGGGGGTTGCTATCAAAAAAATTGACTTTAAGAGAATCCACAGGCTGTGCAAGAACTTCTCCTAGGAGGGTGCACTTAGGAGAAGAGCAGTGCCATTAGAGACCGCAGGACTCAAATATATCCATCAGGAATTCCAGTAAGACACAAAGCAAACTCCAAGGGAAGCATCACACAGAACACAGAGCCGAGTTTAAAGTTATCCCGCAAGGACACCACAGCTCACTGAGCAGGGATCTCATCATGGATAACTGTACACTTAAAAGCTTGGAATGCATAGCTGTGAGGGTAAAATGGGCTGGGCATGGTTTCCAAAGGGAATTTTCTATGAGAAATAGTGGTGGATGGTAATACTGTACCTTCACTAAGTCCTTGGGCCACCCCGTTCCTAAGACACTACGGCTGCCATATCCCAGTGTATTGCCTCCATACTCAGCAACCTTCCTACTGTTTGTGCTAGGACCAGCATAGATCACCAACTTCAAAACATAAAATACACTGTTAGACTGTAAGAGAAAAACAAGAAAACCTAATAATAATAATAATACTTAGCACTTCCACCGCGCTTTCAACTCTCGAAGCGCTCCATGCACATGAACCAATCCTCACAGCTCGGTGAGGGCAGCAGGGTTAAGTATTATTATCCCCATTTTACAGATGGGGAAACTGAGGCACGCAGGGACTCAAGGGGTTTGGCTCCTGCTCACACAGCAGGGCTGGGAGCAGAGAGCAGGAGCAATCCTGACTTCCAGCCCTGAGCTAGAGAACAAAGTCCTTCCCCACCAGTGAGGGGCTGATCCTGCTCCCAGCAAAGCCAAAGTTTGGTCAGTGGCTTTGGTGGGAACATGGAGGAGCACAGAGTTTTTTGGGGACTTTAATCAGTAATGGATGACATTAATATAAAATATACTCCCATTAGTTATTTATGAGCGTCCCAGGACTTGCTCTATGCCAAAGAACAAACAGCAGCACTTAGCAAGCAGCACAAGCAGCTCTCTGGTAATACAAAGTTGGTAAGTGCTATTGGTTGTTTTGTTAAAATTAAAGTATTTGTTCCTATTAATCCAGGTAAACAAGCTATTTATCATCAGGGGAAAAGGAATATCTCCAGCTCTGCCCAGTTGAAACCAACTGTGCTGATCAAAGGATTAAAATTTGGGAAATAAGGAAAACTGAGCATTAGTGAAAATGAGAGAAGTCCAACTTGGACAGTCTGAAATGATTTTTTAAAAAGAACAGAAGAATTGATAGAATTTCTGAGGGGAAAAACCAACCCAAACCACCCCTCAACCCCCCAATCCCTGGAGCCTCCCACACTTCTCCCATGGCATAATTCCCACTTATTTTGAGGGAATTCCCTCATTGCAGATATGCTGAGCTGGCCCTTGCTTACCTTGTCATAATCATACTGGGAGGAGCATCTGTTGTCAAATCTAAGATACAAACAGCGAGCTCCTGGAATGTGGACAGTTTCCTTAAATTTATAGTTATCCCTGACAGGATGGACTGTCTCCACAGTCTTCCCAGCAGCCCAGGGAGCAGGGATCTTCAAACCAGTCAGGAATCCTGGCTCTTCCTTCTCTTCCAGCATCCTGAAATTAGAGTGAGAAATCAGGCCTAAAATACAGCATACAGATTTCTATTATTCAGACATTAAGAGATAAAGTACTTAAAATCACCCCTCAGTACTGATACAGTGACACAAGGAACTGACTCCTGTTTTTAGGCATGACTTAATAATATTACATGTATTATTATCATTATGTAATTACCTATATCATCATCATTATTCATACACTATATATATTCTTATTCACAAAATCTCATTATCACAAATTCCTTAATACTCCAAATTCTCCAACGCTGCAAATAAGCATTTTTATTTGATTGAGCAGTTTGTTTCTGTTCCTAAGCAGGAGCTGGAAAACTTTGAGCTGAGACACAGCATTTAAATGCAGGAGTTAAAACTGTTATTTCTCTCTACAAATTAAACCATTTAATAGCTTTGCAATGGTTTTAATTCTGTATCTCACGCTGCCAGAGCAATTTACATTTTCTCTTGATAGTCCTCCTTAGCCTAATTTATTGTGAGAGAAACATTTAGAATTAATTCCTAATGCTTGAGGTGAGGGAAAAAACCAAACCAAACCATATTCAGTGTGAACAACCTGCAGATATTAAGAGCTTAATTCTATATACAGAACAAAATTTGGAACTAATTGCCTTTTGCAAAAGCTTATATAAAACTGAGACAGCCTTAGAAATCATTACAGCATAACTTTAAAAATTAATTCAAATAAAAACTGCTGCCTTATCCCACAGCAATGGTCAAATGGACATTTACAGCTCAGAGTTTATCCCATGAAAAGACCCAAATGTAAAGAAGATCACCTCTCATCAGGTAACTGCTTCCCTTTCTGCTCTGGAGCACAACTGGGGGAACTGTTCAGCTCTGAGAAAACTGGAGACTGGGTTTTAAGCAGCAGTGCAGTCTGTGGCCCAAAATACACAGTGTTAGGGACATGCAAACTGTAAAGCATTTTAAGAGCTCATTATTGAAATACTTAACAATCCCACTGTTGTTATTGACAATAAATCATTACAGAGTAGCTCCTGGAGCAGTCAAATTTACCATCCAGCATCACCAGCTTTGGCAGCTGTTGAGGAACTCTTAACTCTGCTGTGTGGATGAGGAAGCTGAGCAGCATTTTGGAGGCTGCAGGCCCCAGGTTTGGTCCCTGGCAGCCCAGGGGTGGCACAGAGCCCTTACCTGACTGGTGTAAAGCACCAGCTGCACCAGCTGAGGCATCAGGGCATCAGCCATGGTCAGGGTCTGCAGGTTTGGGTGCATCAGGGATGTCAGCAGCACCGGCAGAAGGTGGCCAAGCATGGTGGCCTTTGTGATCTGCTCCAGGCCTTTTAACCTGTAAGGAGAGCCAAAGTTACACAGGAACAACTGTTTTCATAGAGCAGCACTTCTGCTCTTAGTCATGTTTTATCTTGTAGCAGCAATTCAAAATTCAGCAGAGAATGTTTGTGTTATATTAAAAAAATCCCCAAAACAATCTTGAAACCAGTACAATTTCTCCCAAGTGTCAGTGACCTTGAATTGCTGACAATTCTCACTGAACAATCAGAGAGCAGAGACAGTAAATCAACAGTTTAATAATCACTTAGAAAAGGATAAGCTCCCCTGGGCACAGGATGAAAGTCCCCATCAAACACAAATGCACCAGTGTGGATATCAGCTCCCAGCACATGGAGCTCAAAGGACTTGAAAAGAATCTGCAGCTACAAAAATATATTTGAGCATGAACTCATCTGAAAATATCACCCAGGAATTGTCTGTTGTCAATAAACACAACTAATCTTTCAGCCACAGAGAAGCAGCAAGAGAAACCTGAAACACAGCTGGGACAGGGAGGTGCTTGTTTGAGGAGAGAAAAGTTCACAGCTTTTGTTTCCATCCCATTCCCAAGGTGTATTTTTAAGAGGAGGGGAGACAGGGAAGGGCAGGTGACACCAGCTGATGAAATATGTGGGATATCAAAACGACATCCAAAGCTTGTCATAGATAAATATCCAGTCCAGCTACTGGAGATGTAATAATCAGGAATTTAAAAATAAACAGATTGCTCTAGCTTACATGAGTATTCCCAGCTAATTACAGTTTATTTCCAGGTATGCTACGCATAAATACCATTTAACTGAAAGCTTCCCAATATGAGGTTCCTATAGAAATAGCAACCTACAGATGATCAGGACTGACATGGAGAGTGATTCTAAATTCTCCACCAGCTGAGTACTAAACAACTGCTAGAGGAAGAAACAGCTTCTGTGCATTCAAAGCTCAAGTATAAAGTGATAAATTATAATTAATGCTCACTGTGCTTGTACAATAAGCCACGAAGAGCAACAGTTCCCTGTTTCCAAATTAGCATCCTCCCACTTGTCTTACCTTTGCTCCCTGTCAGAAATGTCACTGTTAATTAGTGCTGTAGTGACTTGTTGCAGCATTTCTAAGACTTCATCACATCCTGTCAGAATTTGTGTGGCAAGAGACAAAATGCTGGTCTTGAGTTCCTAAGTACAAAAAAAGAGTTACAGGATACTTAAATTCTTAGAGAATCCCCAAAAAACGGACAACAGAACAAAAAGATGGATTTCCAAATGAAAAGAATGATAATGTGACCTGGCAGGCCTGCAGCAGGAGATTCATCCAAGACTTAAATTTGATTAATGTTAAGCCCCAAAGTGCTGGGAGAAACTAGGTGCATGTTTTACAGGATGCACATCCAGTTTCTAGAGGGAAGGAAGCCCCAAGTCCAGCACAGGAGAGAGCTGAGAGCCAGCCAAGGTACAGGACTGGTGACACAATGTCCTAGCAGGGATGAGGAGCACTGCAGAGAGAGAAACTGAACAATGAACACGGGGGTGAATAGTGAGACAAGAAAAATACTCCAATATTTAGCATTTACTCAATGAGCCTGAACAAATCACTTCCAACTGAAGCAGCTCACAAGCACACACAGCCTCAAAGAGCAGCAGAGAAAACCAGCTTAGCAAACAACACCAGAAATTCAGAAATCAATTCCATTAGGGCAGAATTATTGTCAAAACTGCCATGATCAGGCAACCTGCACTCCAGGGCAAACCTGGCCTCTGGGAGTTGGCTGAAGACTATTCCAGCAGTGTGAAATGACAGTATTTTAATAAACCTTATACCAACAAAAGCCTGTCCTCAAACCTTGTCCTCTAACAGCTTCCTTGCCACAAATTTAATTCTATTTCAGACAACTGATGGAGGTGGTTCTACACAAGCTTTGTTTGTTAAAACTGCAAAAAAGCAGAAGCCAGGTAAGGCAAATGAGAAAAGCCTTTTCTATTTATTTAAAATTATTTTTTCCAGGACCACCTAAGTGATTTGGAGGGCAAAAAATGTCTGGGGCAATGTGTCCAGAAAAGGAAATTCCCATGCCAGGAATCCTACCAGCACATATTAATTAAAATATATTAAAAATCTCATTATACATATATTTAGGAGTGAAGTGTCTGCTCTCTCTGAAAATATGGAATGCAAGCTGGAATCCTGAACACACAACAACTGCAGATATTACTCTGGACAGTTTTTCCCTGTTCTCCAGCTGTTTAACTCTACCAAAAGGCAAAGAACCAAGAGCAAACAGCAAATGCACCGCAGGAACAAGGTGTCACAGGCACACTGACTGGAGAGAGCCATACTAGAATAAAACTTGGTGTTTACCTGTACCTTCAATGTCTCTCCCTGCAAGGAGCTGTCACTGTCATCATTGTCATCAGGTTTAATCAAAATAGTGTTACTGAGGAGGTGGTTCTGCACAGCCATCAGGTACCGCAAGCACGAGGACGCAGCCTTGAACACAAATAAGTAAAACTTTGCATTATCCAAACCCTTCATCAACCCTGAGGCAGGCAAGCCTCAGATGTGGAAGAGGAAAGAGGAAAAAAAGGTTGAGGAAGAAGAAAAGCAAAAGCAATGAAATAATTTTATATATTTAAGGAAAGAAACTGCAAATGCTGAATTTTGTGAAATAACTCACAAGAATATAAAGAGGCAGCGTAAGTTTGTTCCGATTTGGAACATTACAGCAATATACAAGAACTCTAAGAATTAATTAATTCTTAAGATAAAGCCACCAGGGAGATAAGTTTAATTCACGCTCCTGAAGGGGATGGTTCCTCCTTTCCCAGCCTTCTGAGCACAGGCCAGGACTCCCTGTCTGCTCCCAGTGCTTTTATGGAAGCTCAACCTGCCTTTCTCAGGGAGCTGATCCTGCTGAAAACATCTCCACATACTTTTACCATCAAATGTCAGCTTTCTCTCCTTTTTGTCTGTCACTGATAATTCTTTCAGCCTGTATGACCCATTATACACAACTGTATGTTTGATTTTTTAAGCTCCTGCAATGCTTTGAATATTGAGATCCACAAATTTCCCTTAAAGTGAACAGCAACCAGAGCAACTGGAAAACAAATCCACGCATAAACCTGGTCCAGCATTACTGAATGATTTAATTTGCTGTGAGAAATTATTCTTTCCTTCTCGGCACAGCACAAACAAAAGACATCCTTCTCCTGGATTTGTTAAGACACAACTATAAAAGTTTCACCTCCATATACTCAGTGAAGAGGACGGATTCAAGCAGGAAAAGAGGCCAAAGGCAGATTTACTTTTATCAAAACGCATTTTACTTACAGGCACAGTTGAAAGAAGCCTTTGAAAGTCATCTTTAGATACAGTTTGGCACTTGGTGATTAAGACACAAGATTCTCGGACAACAATCTTGAGGATGTAGTGCAAGAGCTCATCATTGAGTCTTCAAAAGAGGCAAGAGAGGTGGAAAATGTTCATCGTTAATTATTGTGCATTTTGCACAGCTCAGCTCACTCTGCAAGCTGGATCCCAGATTCTGGGAAACCTAAATGAGGACCTGTTCAACTTCAAATTCAGACACAGAAATCCAAGCCTGAAATGTTTAACAAGTGCAACAGATTTCCAGGGATTTGTGCTGCTGTAAATCTGTGATTTCTCATGGCTGCTAAAAAAGACTCCTCCCAACTTGAACAGCTACTTGAGACTGACAGTTTTACTGCTGGAAAGTCACCCAATGGAGTGATTTGCAAAGAAATGCCATAAAATTATATTTATGAAATTATCATTCACATTCATCATGAACATGGCAAGAAACAAGGAATCCCAAACTGAGTTTGTGTACAGAAGTCTCCAAAATTTGCCCTAAAACATCAAATCTCTCTCCCTCATCTCGATGAAATCTCCTCCCCACAGACACAAACATTTCAGGTCACACTGCAGGAACACATCAAGCAATTCCAGCAGAAGCTCCTGCAAGTTCACCTCAAGCAAATAACAGAAAAATCCACTATAACTGGGGAGGCTTTTTACCTATAATGATCATCATCTTCACTTCCAAATCTGTTGTTCTGCAGCTGCTCAGCTAAATTAGTCAGGATAACATCCCGGAGCTGGGAGAGGCCACTGTTCCTCTCTCCTAAAAAGGAAATAAAGAACTTTTGCAAAGCAGCATTTTACTGAATTGATTTTTATTTCCCCTGCTATCTCATTTAACACACAGCACAGCTCAGGAACTGTTCTCTCTCCAGAGCTTGAAAAGTACTTTGATTTTTTTGTTCTCTGTTAGAAAAACCCCACTCTCACCTGGCAACAAGACATTCTCACCTTCAGTTAAGACCAATTTCAATAAATTATTGATTTCTGCTTCTCCAGGATACAGGATATTTAAACCAGAGCTAAGGAAAAAAATAAAACCATGAATTACTTGATGGATTTAGAAGTGAACAAAACCATTTCAATGGACATGTGACAAATGGCACCACAGACTCTCAGCTTAGCATCTGATGGAACATTTACAGTGACTGTGGAAAGGCTTAGGAGAACATCCTCCAGATTTTAACATCAATATTAGGAAAAAAGCAGCTGGTTTCTCCAGGAATCTCTTGTAATGAATTGTATTTTATTGTTGAGGTCCCAAAGCTTCTCCAAGAGCTATTTGCTTCCCTCTGGAAAACTCCCCATTAATCACTTGCACATAGGGCAGCACAGTCAGTTTGTTAAGAAACAGAGATGTCAGGAAAAATGAAGATGGCTCAGAAAAGAACTCCAAAAACTCTGGTGATGGGTAAGAGCTGAGGCTTGTCTGTGACCAGAGCAATGGAAAATACAAATAAAATAATCGAGGAATCACTACTGCTGCAGTTTTGTACTTCTTGAAGACTGGCTCTATAGAAGTCTTAGTTTAAGCTACACAGAAGCTTCTGGAAGGAATATTTCAGGAACACCCCAGCTTGGCAGAAACATTCCAGGTGGAGATTTTCTCCCTCTAACTTGTGATGAACTCTGTCCTTTCTATATTAATTCCCCCATCAAGATCACAATCACTTCAAAGGAACACTTCATGCCTGTCTGAAGTACTAAAATCATTATGCAACTTTTCCATTTCCTTTCCCTCTTCTTTCTCAGTAACACTTTCACAGAAAAGAAAACTGGGATGTTTTTCAGCCTCACACTGAGAGCAGAGATTATTGCAGCTTCCTTCCCTCTGGCTCATGCTGATCCCCTGTGATAGAAAGCTCAGGAGAAGTTATCACACACTGCCAGCTACCTTTGAGGGTTACACTGGCATCAGAATCCCCCAGGGAGAAAACAGGAGGAAGGAAACATCATGCAATCCCCACCTTGGAGCTGTTTACAAGTCACTGGAATACAGAGGGTTAAACAGGTGACAGAAGTCACTTTTCCCTGTCAGAAAGGAGGTCCCTGAAAATGCCAGGGAATCCTCCTAAGCCACACTACTCTCCTTCGCTCAGAGTTGCACAGAGCCACAGAGATTTGGAATGTTGTGATTCACACTGAGAAAATGTAGGTTGATCTTCAAAGGATTAATTCTCAACCTCTGGAGCACCTTCCCACTGGAAAGCAGGTTCTGTTTGTCCTTGGCACACTGGAGCCAGCATTCCTTGGCCCTGAGATTTCCATTATCTCCTTTTCAGGACATACAACCACACTTTATTTTTTTTTCCTGGGCTTTCAGGCTCAGAGCATTCCTCAAGTATTATTTATCCCTCAAGTATTATTAATTCTGCTTCTCCTGATGTTCAAGAGAACTCCTTTTGTCCAGGAGAACTCCAGTGCTGTCACTTAAAACTGATGTAACAGCTGCCAACACCAGCTTTGCCTTTTCCGGAACACCAAGGAGCTATGGAAACTAAATAAGGAACTCATTCAAGAAAACTTTGCTTGAATTTAGTAACTATTTTGTAATAAACATTAAAAAAAACTCCTTAAGAAAGCAAGTAAAAAAGAAGCAAATTAAAAGTATAGAAAGTAATTGCTACCTGTTATTTCATCATGATAAACACATTGTATTTCTCTTCTTCCACAGATACAAACCGTAATAATTTTATCATATTATGCCTTAAAATTCAACACACTAAATTTTATCATATTAATTTAAAACTAAACTCAATACAATTTGAATGTTAATCTGTCACTACATTTCAAACAAACTAAAATCTAAATTAAGTTGAACTTCATAAAACAGATATTCACCTAATAGCCAGACAAACTTCCTTCTGGATTTCAGAGCAGATCTGATCCCTTGGGGCCATCAGTAACTGCCACAGTAACAGGCCAGACCTTCTGACAATATCTCTGTTCCTTTCAGTTTGGGGGCTGAAGAAAAATTTAAAAACCACCTAAGAAAAATTAAATACAACAATATTAATATTAAAAATATAAACACTACTTACATTAACTTATTTTCTGCAGTCAGATTCTCAAACTATTTGTGTGGGTCTAGAAATCTGAAAGTCAGAATCAGATTTTAAATCCAAAAATGGGGGTGGAAATAGAAAAAAGGAAGGAAATAACTTCTTTGGGTTTATTTTAATCTACAAAGGTAGAGATTATATTTAAATTAGGGCTCTTAAATGAGTATATAAAATATTGCAAAAGCCACTGCTAAATCAACCTCCATTAAATGGATTACAATGGAGGAAAAAAAAAAGAAATTAAATAAAAATTAAACCAGCAGTTGCCTGCACTCCAAACCAAATTTTTTACTTTCCAATGTGCATTTTGAAGTCCATTTCAGATGTCTGTACCTGGAAGACAACGAGGATGCAGCGGATGATGCAGGTGTCTCCATTGACCATGGCCTTCTCCATAATGTCACAGATGCTGCTCAGGTGATGAGCTTCAATGGGATGCTGCTTGCCCAAGAAATTGCTGATGGGGAGGTTGCTGCTGGCTGCCAGGAGGTTGAGCTGGTGGATGCACATGGCACCAACATGGTGCAGTAACTGGTTAATGACCTCGTTTGTGGTTGTTGCATCCCCTGGAAGGACAAGAGTTCAAATGCTGTCTGTGAACAATGCTGCTCAAATGCTGTCTGTCTCTTAAATCAAAGCTAAACTATGACCAATATTTACAACTCTTTCCAGGAATGAACTCAGCTTCTACCAGAAAGCTTTCAAGGCAGCTTCTGTCTGTTTATTGTCTGATATTCATCTGTTTCACTTCCCCTTGGCACAAAGTGCTGGCTTGGGGGTTCCCCTCACCTTTGGGCTCTGCGATGACATGACTCACTCCCAGCCTCTGGCACACACAGTGGAATGCCTGGTTCCCAGGATTGCACCACTGATCAATATAATCATTGGAGCACGTCCAGATCATGTTATTCATTGTATCATAACAGGCACCTAAGAGAAGGAAAATATTTCACACATTAGTTTGGAAGAAAACCAGACTGAAGCATCTTTATAGGTGATGTAAATCCAAACCATTTTTGCTTTAGAAGTTTATAAAATTTCACCACAGGCATGCAACCCCACCCACTGCAGAGCTTCTGACTGCAAATTCAGGCCCAGATGGATGATTTAGAACCCCAGGATCTGCAATATTCCTTACCAAGCCCTGGCACCAGAGCCCCCCGTCCGAGCGAGCTGCCTGCAGCATCGATGAGATCTGCCCTGCTGGTGAACTGCCCATCTGAGATGTTGAACACCAGGCTGGAGGCAAGAACTACACAGAAACACAGCTCCAATCAATTCCTGGGAAGTTTATTGCATTTCAGCCAGCCAAGGATTCCCAATCTGCCACAAGTGGCTCTGACTTACTTTTTAAGGAGGACAAAGCGCTGGTGCCCCCGAAGAGCGAGCGTGTGGCTGAGCTGCCCGAGCCCCCGGGGGTGGCACCAGCATCACCAGGTATGTCCCACACGTGTAGATTGGGGTCTTCCTCAGCATCTTCAGGGGCAGCCCACAGCTCGTGTTGGCAGCTGCAACGGGGAGAGGAAAAATCACAAAACTGCATTTCTGCAGAACAAGGCAGAGCTCTACTCAGGTCTTCAAAGGAATCAGTATTTAGAAGCTGCGTTAAGAAGCTTCTGTAGAATTCCAGAATGGTTTGGGTTGGAAGGGACCTTGAAGATCATCCCATTCCAACCTTGTGGACAGGGACACCTTCCATGAGACCAGGCTGCTCAGAGCTTCATGAACCTGGCCTTGAGCATTTCCAGGGATGGAGCATCCACAACTTCACTGTGGAGGAATGGCCTCCCAATCCCACACATTGAGCATCAGTCCCCACAAAGAGTTTCACAGATTATTCAACCAAAGAAAACGAGTTCAAAATAAAATAAATAAAAAATTATGTCTAACCAAAACTATCAAGAATTGTAGGGTGATAATTGTATTGATAGCACTTGGAGCCAAATTATCTCCTCACATGCAGAGATCACTTGAGAATCACTATGCATTTACTATTTTAAGTTCTTCTGCTCCTCATGAAACGTAGACAGCCCAAATGATCTCCCTCCTGCAACAGCTGATCAACACTTTTTGAGTGCTGACTCAAGAATTAGCCAAGAATAGCCACTTAGTCTCCTTTTTCTGAAGCACTTGAGTTGTTAAATGGCAAAACACAACCTTTAAAATAGCTCTCCAACCTAACTCCTTGCCAATTTCCCTGGAAGCAGAGCTATTTCATGTATAATTTATTCTTATGGAAATACTTTCAATTGTTTCAAGTCAAAGAAAGAAAACTCATGTACTTGGGAAGGAAGAAGTGAAATAACTCAAGATAAACTGAATAAAGTCTTGAGACCAATCTTACAAAGCTCCAGATCATCCTGAAAGCCATCAGTGCAGTTCATTCAAGATTCCCTCATTAACTTGGGCTGTTTCCATATAAGAATACCCAAACATTGTGCAGATGACTTCAGAAAAGTGTGAAATCACCTCAGATTCGTAATATTCCAGTGACTCATGAAGCAATAGCTCAATTTTCTAACCTGCAGGCCATTTTTACACACCAATTAGAAGCCCAGTTGAGCTGCCAGCAGAGAAATGCAATTATCAGATTCCCCAAACTCGTTCAATAATGGAATTGGAAAAGGGCTTGCTAACAAGCATTCTTCCCATTTTCCATTCCTTAACTTTCCTCACAATCCTACTTTAGCAAAGGAACTGATAATTCCAGCGTTAAGCAAATACCGTGCAGATCTTCCAAATACATCTTTGGGAGAAAATACACACTTTTTTTTTTTTAAACCTGTCCTAAGAGATCAGTAACAACCAGGATGGATGCTGTGTGTGCTAAGAAATGAAGAGTAAAGCATTTCTGACCTGCCTGGTCCTCCTTGAGGGTGTTGGAGATGGTGGAGCCCGTGAGAGCAGCGAGGGTGGCCGAGGGGGAGGCGCGGTATCGGGACAGGCGGCTCAGCAGCATCTCATTGATGCTCTTGGCAGATTCCCCCTCCTTCCTCATCAGGATAATTCTTTCCTGCAGAGGATTTGCTATACAAATGCCATTTTCTACCTGGTAAAATGGGGCGGGGGGGAGAAAAATACTTCAGATGTTGAAATCCACAGGTGAGAGATCATCTAAACTGAGCTGTAAAATTAACCATCACAATGTATCAGGTTGGGATACAAAGTGAAACTGTGCTGACAGAAGTTTGCAAAAAAAGAGTTCTGAAAGCAAGACAGGAGTATTTTTTTGCTTGTGACTTTGTGGTTCAATTGAATAATTATATTAAAGATAAAAAAGATATTAGATATCTTTGAGATATTTAATAGAATATCTTCTATTTATGCCTGTTACAAGACAGAGCTGCTTGTCATAAACTTGAATTTATTTAGGAAACTCTACTTAAAAATATATAACCCTCTTGAATTTTCTTAGTGGTGTTTCACTTGCAAATCATTTGGCTTGAAATCATTTTTCAGCTGAAAGTTGGAAACATTACTTCCTCAGACCATGATATCTTCAGGGGATGTTTTACTGCAGATTGCATCTCTTAATGAAGATGTGACTTAGAGTGTTAGGGATTTTCCACAAGTTGTACTACTACAGCCTCCCAGTTCCAGCTCCACCATCCCACTCCATCCTCCTCTGCTGAGCAGAAATGCAGACATAAAAAATACATTTTATGCTACAAGAGAACTCATATTGCTAAATATAATAATCCTCTGGAGATGGAATTGGACAATTCACCTTCTGCTCAGTTATTTCACATAAATCCATTCAGATCACGCCCAGAAATATCCAAACCTAATATGTCAATTAGCAAATGCTGATATTTAATTAAACTGGAGTCATGCTACCGACATTAGGCATAGAAAACACATGGTTTGCTTACTATAATTTCAAAAATATCCATAAAGACAGAGTGGCCTTTGGGGGTTTTCTCATTGAGGCTTGCAGGAGACCAAATCCAGTAGAAAAAGGTGCCATCTGAAGAAAGATGCACGGTGGTCATAGTGCTGCCAACTGGGAAGTGATTTACTGGCATTGGGATTATCTGACATACCTATGAGACAGAGAGCATCTTAACAGGTCTGATTTTGCAGTTTGGCCTTAGAAGTATGAACAGTATGAAAAACAAATAGAGATCAAATGCAGTTAGTGCAGAAGAGGCTTAATATTGGACTTAGTAGTAGCATTGCACTGATTTATTACCAACAGCTATTCTGTGATATTTGCCAAATATCCAAACCAGCTCACGATCTCAAATTTAACCTATCTAAAAATAAAAGGATCAACTCCTCTCTAATGATGGAGAACAAACCCACAGCACCACAAGGAAAATACACATCCTATTGAGTCACCTACTTTCTGCAACTTCTTTCAAACATTGCTTGAAACTTGAGAATAAAAGGGGAATATAAAGATTCTCAGTTTCAGGAAACACACTGGACATAAATGTGCAAATCCATCCTTAAAACCACAGCAGGAAAAACCCCAAAGTAAACAAACTACCCCAGTTTTACAAAGGGCAACAGTTGTTCGGTTCCATTGAACAGAAACTTCAACGATAAAATTATTTAAAGCTAAAATGTGTGTGATTCATTCAGCCTGTTTTCTTCCTGCCCCATAACCCAGTCCCCTTTACCTGCAGGGTATGTTGATCCACAAGCTGGAACAGGTAGTGAGGTTTGCTATCAAAGGACACAGGCCGATGGAGGAGTTTGCCGTTGCCAAAAGCCACCCAGCCCGTCTCCAGCTCCTCGTTCCGGCAGTACACAAACCCCCTGGAAAAAAAAACCCACCAGGATTCTCAAACTCCTTAAACCCTGCCCTGTTTCTTTGGGTTTTTGCCTTTTTTTCAAATAACAACTCACAACCACAGCATTGAACTTTGACTGAACTTATATTCAAGTCAGCGATTTTTGTTGTGAAAGGCTTGAAGGGTAAAAAGCCTCGTGGTTTTCAAGCAGTGAAGAAGCAAGGAGGTACAGTGAGTCACAGCTGCACTAATTACTTAATGAATGACATAATTAGCAAACAAATACTCACAAACTCAGCTAAAAATAAAAAGTCACAAAACTGGTCTGTAGTATATCCCTCTCAGCAAAGAATCAACCAACTTACCAGACATTAAAAACTAAAATCAAATCTAAAATTCTGCTGCTGTGGAGGTTGAACTAGATGGCCTACAGAGGACCCTTCCAACCTCAATCGTTCTTTAATTTTAGAGGAAACACAGTCTAGAAGAATTTCAGATAAGAAAACCAACACATTAAAATAGCATTTAATGAAAATTCACAATATGATGGAATCACAGACTGGTTTGGGCTGAGAAGGACCTTAGAGATCATCTCCTTCCAAGTTCCATGTGCCTCCAGTCTTGCTACTCCAAACTGAGAGAGATTCCCCACAACAGGAACTTTTGGGTTTAAGCAGCTGTGCAGAACAGCCAATACTGAAGTGTCCCTTACCTCAGAGTTCCGTGCAGTCCTGATCCCAGTTTGCTAATTCCTCTGCCCACGGAATTGGTTGTGTACAGATAGAGCCCATCAGCTGCAAGGCACCGGCCTAGGTCTGCATCTGGAGCAGCAGGGAGGACAGACAGAGAGCACCTCTGTAACATTCCAGCTGGGAATTCTCCCTGGGCCTTACACCCCATGGAAATCAGCATATGCTCATGGCAGATCATTTCCAAATATTTTTGAATACTGAATTTATTATTTGGTGTTCTAAGAGCTGCTGGAACACAGGCACAACCCAAGAGGTTTCTTCACATCTCCTTCAAGCCTTAGAGGTGCCCAGATGGTCTAACAGAGTGTGAGAGGGAAGAAAAATCCAATATTGAGCCTTGATCTAATTTCTGCCACAACTCCAAGATTCTCCTAAAGCTGCTCAGCAGATCCTTCCACCTCTGAACACTTCAATTAAGACAAAATGTATTGGAAACACAGAGCAGTAATTATTAATAATCAAGATGTGACACACGAGTCCAGTCAATCTATTGAAGTTCACAGGATCTCAACACTCAGCTAGGGAAGGAAAAATTCCATTCACCCTCTTGCCTAAACACCTAAAAAGAGATATCTCCAATAAATCTGCAGGTAGCCTAAAATGACAACTCAAATTTTTAAATTCCTATGGATTGCACTAAATGTGGTCAAAGCTTAAACTAATATGTCTAAAACCATTTGAACTCTTATTTACCGCAAAAACAGTAAGCAAACAAAGCAGCGAAAACAGAGAATGAATGCAGGGAAAGAAGTACAAAAGAAAGCATTAAAAAAAGAACTTCAAAACCAACAGGGTAGAAACAAAAGCAGAATAGAGAAGGAGGGGAAAAAACCAATGAACTTGTACTTCTAAAAATAAACCTGCTGTGCCACTGATAGCTGGCTATTGAATACAGGGATACTGGACTGGGCAGTGATTATGTTCACTGAGGGCCGAATGAAGGGATAATATCCGAACTCTGTTTGACCCCTCTGAAAAATTCCCACTGGAGTCAGGGAGGGTCACTGGATCAACCGCTTTGGATTGGTTCCTACAACCTGACAATTTAAACAAGCAGCTGCTCTTCAGCAACCAAAAAACAGCATTTTCTGAGCCCCAATGCTAAAGCTTTACATTCATCTTCAAACAATTATCAACACTAAAAGCATCCTGTCCTCCCCTGCTAAAAGTGACAGGGATGAAATAATTCACCTTTACTTTCACTGCTGGCACCAGTGTTGGCATCGGGGGCAGGTAACATGTCCTCAAAGCCCCAGGACACGATGTGCTTCCCTCCAAGCAGGCAGGAGGGGGATCCAGGACCTCCCTCCAAAAGCAACAACCTTTAAGCAGAAAATAAAATAAAATTCATAAAGAATAGTGATAGAGAAAAGTAGCTAAATTAAAAGTTCAGGCGAAGATGTATTTGAAGTAATTATTCTGTCAGAGTTCATAAGCCACTTAAAGGAATTATCATTATTTAATGAAAAAACCAAAAACATAACACCCAAAACCCAATCAATGCTTTTAGATTTGATTTTCTAATGTCTTCTGCACATGACTGAATCCCAGTCTTTCCTAAAGCTTTCAATAACTCTAAAGCCTTTTAATCACTTTTAAAGACATTCCTCCCTACATGCCCTTAATGCATTTTCAGAGCTGCTGGAAAAATCTACAAGGAGAAAAGTCACTACAAACCTGTAGAGAACATCAGCCACAGGCAGGGACCCCAGCTCAGTCTGTTTCTGTAATAGATGCACTGTATGAACAAAGGTTTTCAGCGACCCTCTAAAAGGACAAGAAAAACATGAATTAAAGATGTCTATTGAAGCCAGACTGAACACACACAACAGCAGCCATGGAGAACACTCAAAACCACAAGAGAACGGCCAAGATATGTCATCAGCTTCTTTTCTAATTGGCATCTCTTTCCTGGAGGATTTTCATTCTTTGGGGAGAAAGTGGAAGGAGGAACAGAGGGGGACAGAATGCTGGGGAACCTCTGGCCTAAATGCCACTTTTTTTTTTTTTTTTTGAGGAGGCTGAAGCCCCAGGCAGGGTGGCAGAGCAGCAGCCATGGGTTGGGTCATCAACAACAGGTCCATAAAGGCAATCCAGACAGCTGATAAAACACCTCAGCCTTGCTCCTGAGACAGCTCTTTCAGGATTCCTTGTAGCTGATGAATCACGTTTAGATCTCCAATGAACCTGTGGGTCTTCCTGGGCTGAGCCCCAGTGTGAGCACGGGCTGCACTCCCAGCTAGAGATGCCTTTCCTGACTCAGACAGAAAAGATCAGACTCATCCATTTCTTACCGAGATTCTGCTTGCTTTTCACAGAATCATGGAATATCCTGAGTTGGAAGGGACCACAGGGGTCATCATCCAGCTCCTGGCCCTGCACAGACACCCCAACAATCCCACCCTGTACATCCCTGGCAGTGCTGTCCAAACGTTCCTGGAGCTCTGGCAGCCTCAGGCTGTGCCCATTCCCTGGGGAGCCTGGGCAGTGCTCAGCACCCTCTGGAGGAAGAAACTTTCACTGATATCCAACCTAAACCCCCCTGGAACAGCTCCAGCCCTTCCCTGGATCCTGTCCCTGCTCACAAAGAGCAGATTGGAGCTGCCCCTGCACTGTCCCTCTGAGGAAATTGTGGAATGGGATGAGGTCTCCCCTCACGACCCCAAATTCGGAAGATCCAGACATCTTTAAAAATACCTATTTCACAATTCCTGTTTTAAAGGTCAGGGTCATTTTCTGAAAGACCTGGTAGCTTTATTTCCAGGCATTACAGCCCAGCTAAGCAGGAGAATTTTGGCTGTGTTTTAGGTCAGTTATGAACTGTTTTCTTCACAAACAGGAGTGATCAGCTGCAGAGATCCTCACCCAGCACTCTGCTGAATCCAGCCTTTTGCTGTCACACGTGGTCAAGTCAGCTCCCAAACTTTCCTCCTCTACACCCCAATCCCTGTTTTCCCCAGGGACATCTTCAGCTCTTTGCTTTCACTGATAAACCTCAGCCTGGAGGAAATTGACACCAAACACATTAAAGCACCTCAATTAATTATTTAAAGCAATATTTACCCTGTCGTTTTATTTTTAGCAATATGAAGCACCCAAGATTGCAACTAGGAATGTCAATAATGGTCTCATTTTGAAGATTTTTTTCTTCAACACATGACTTAGATATTTAAAAGAAAAGTGTGAGGCTTTCAGAGGTGAGCAAAGCACAATGGGATATTTCAACTCTCTAAGCAATGCAAGACAGACTTGCAAAGAAAATATAAGATCAACCTGCAGTTCAAAAGCTCTGTTTGAAATTTAGCTCAGCTGCAACAGAACATCCCATATTTCCTGCAAATTGACATCTGGGAAAAAAAAAAAAAGAAATGAGGTTGTGTTTATCAAATCCAATTTCTCTGAGCTATGTTCAAGTACATTGCCTTTCAGATAAGGCAGTTGTCAGGACAGAATAATTTGCCACATACCATAAATTTCTCATTGACTTCATTAAAACAAGTGCACTAGAAATTAAGTGGGTTTCATTTGAATAAACCTTTTCCTAAAGCAAATGATGCCATATCCTGGGAACTCCAACATCTTAAATCAGAGTTAAACGTCACAGACAAGGCTGCAGATTGAAGAAACATTCAAGCCAATATTTCCTAAAGGCTACTTGTGACTTTAGAGCCACAATCATGGGGCTTTGCTTGGGTAACCAAACCCCATCCTCTAAAAAAGTAGGTTTTGATTAGAAGCTATTATAGCCACTTTGTCCTCAATCACCTGATGCCAAACCCAGGCAGGACAAGGGGTATTTTAACCTACAATGGGTTGAACTTTTCACTGGCAAGGAAAAAAAAAACCTCCAGACTTTTGAGAGACAACACTGAAATCAAATCTGAAAGGAATTGCCCTGAAACCTGGCAGTTCCACCTTCTCCAGCCAAATAAATGTGCACAAAGGGGCAGGACAAAGGGAAAAGGAGACAACTTTTCTCCCTGATAAACACATTTGGAACCATTCCTAGAGCAGCTCACTGCAGTGGAAGCAGCAATATGCACACGAGGCATTGCTAACCCAGATCCTTCTGCTTTTGCATATGCTAAACACATGCAAAAAAGAAATGCTTAGCAGTTTCACCCTTTCCAAACCAATATTTAAACATTGGAAAGACTGGTGCAAGCTAAAAATAAGCATCACCAGTGCAGTCACATCATTTTTATTTGTTTCAATGGAACCAGACTACCACCATCAACCACAGCATTGCCCAGGGGTGCTGGAATCACCATCCTAGAAGGGTTCAAAAAACAGAGGAAGTGAAATTTGGGGACATGGTTAATGGTGAATAATAGCTGGACTTTGCCAAAGTTCCTTAATTCTCTCTATTTTGCCAGTAAACTTCTGTGTATTTGTTTTGTATTTGATCTTGAGAAGATCAGGTTGGGATTTCTCCTTGCACCAAACCAAAGGAACCTGAATTTAAGTATTTCCAGGGTGTTACATCCAACCTCAACCAATCCTACGGTTATCATGGAATTGTCATTCCAGCACAGCTCCCTTACCTTGCACAAGCCAAGGCAACCAGGGCGGCAGCAGCATTTTCCTTCTGCTTGTAGGGGATGTGCTGGCCGGAGGGTGCCGTGTCCTCCAGCCAGGAGCAGAGCAGGGACTCGATCCCGTTGAGGCAGTCGGCAGGCTCCTTGGTCAGGCTCAGGGGCTGGCAGTCCCGAAGGCAATTCAACAGCACCTCGGCAGTGATGTTACACAGGGAAGGGTCCGTTCTGCTCTGCGACTGGATCAGCGGGAACACCAGCAGCAGCCCCATGCGGGAGGTGAAGGGAGCCTGCTCCGGCTGCTGTAACAAGCCCTGGCGCTTGAGCAGGGCCAGCGCCTCCTCATCCCCGGAGCTCTCGCGGTCGTGCTGCTCCTCCAGGGCCAGCTGGCGCTGGGCGTTCCAGAGGCCCCGCAGGGCATTCAGCCTGTATTCCAGGAGCCGGGCGTACGCGTTGCTCTGGTTGCCACACACAGAGCGCAAGCGCTCCGCCAGCTCCGTCGGGTTCTTGGTCTCGAAGGTCAGGATCTGGAAAGGGAAAAGTGGGTATTTATAGAGGTTTTAAGGGAAGGGAAAAAAATCCCATATGGTTGCGGTGTGATTTTTTAGATCAGCTGTTCTCGACAGCAGATGGAGGGATATTATTTTTAATTTCTGGGAATGAATAAAGTTACACCAGAGGCCAAAGAACGGGCGAGTGGTGTTGTGCCCATCTCGGGATAAGGAGTGATGGCCATAAACTAGAACACATGGAATTCAACCTCAATGTGGGGAAGAACCTCTTTCCATGAAGGGTGGCAGAGCTCTGGGACCTGCTCTGGTGTGCAGTCTCCCTCTCTGGACATGTCCCTGTGTCACCTGCTCCAGGTGACCCTGCATCACCTGCTCCAGGTGACCCTGTCATAGCTCCAGGAGACCCTGCCAAGGGTCCAGAGGTTCCTTTCCACCCCACTATTGTGGGATTCTTTAATCCCACTATTGTGGGATTCTGTTCTAGCTGAGTCAGCATTCTCACTAAACCCATGCTTGGAGGTTGCTGAGGGGGATTTTTAAACTCTCAATAAACAACAACAACAATGCAGATTGTAAAGAAAAATACACACACAAAGGAGTAGCTTGGAAAGTAAACACTCCCCTCCTCTGGAGATTTTTTTCTGTAATCGAGGCAATTTTGCTAAAAACTTCAAAAGAACTGAGAGGCTGGAGGGTCCCAGGGGTTTAGAGCCCTTCTATGAAAACGACTAGGTCACCAATATTGTGTAATAAGAACGTGCTTGTTCTAGTTTTGGAGCTCTTCAAATAAACAAACAAACAAACCAGTTCTCTCCAATTCACCAGGAATTCTATTACACTCTCTCCCTCCCCTGCTTTTTTCCCTCCTCAGTTTTATCATCTTGCACTCAGCTACACCTTTCTCAAAATACTTCCAGTCGCTGCCATAGCTGAAAACACTAAAAGTATCCTTCTCATCATTTCAGACAGAAGAAAGGGTCCTTTTTGGCACTTCTAAATAAAATTGGAGACAAAGTTGGAACAACAGAAAACAAGTAAACCGTGACACAAAAACATATTTATGGTTTGTATCCAGCCTGGTACTGGAAAACTCAGAATTTTAAGTACTTTACAGACAACTTTTCTCCCTCCAGCAAACAACAGCAGAGATCAGCAAAGTCACTTAAGCTGTGGCAAGCTCAAGGAAAGCCATGAACCAAGCATTTTCTGATACTCTGGATCCAGTATCCAAAGGGCTTCTGGCCACGTTCCAAAGTGCCTCATCTCATCCACCCCCAAACCTAATCTTTGGCCCATCCTTATGCTGTAAAACTGTCCTCCCCTCCCTTATTTAATAAATAAATATACATGTGGGAAGGCGAATGCGAGAAACAAAGAGCTGCACTGGGTAATGGCATCCAGGGTTGTTTGTTTTGTGGGTTTTTTTAATTGCAGGCAGCAGTCATAGAGATCATGAAATAAATGTTTCTGGCTAATTGCAGCCTCCTGAACAGCTTGTTAAAATGCTGCAGGACAAATCACATCTGCCACTGCCACACAGCCCCTGACTAAAGGCAAGGAAACAGCTTTGCAGTAGGACATTTGCCACTAGAGCCAGGAAAAGTTCACTTGAAAGGAACCCACATTGTAATTACACTTGAATGGATGTTGTACAGAGCTTCTCATACCTAATAAACCTCCTTTAATTAATTTCTCCAAGAGATTATGGACATTAATTCTTAAACCACATATTATATGTTTAAAATAACCACCTCCTGTCGTGCATTCTGCTGTCTCAAAAATAAAGTTTTTTCCTGTTATAGATGGAATCACTTTCTACAACAGTTGGCTTTTGATTTTCTTGAACTAAACTGGATGGATTTTCCACTAAGTGACAACAAGCTGAAAAAATGGAGGAAAAAGAGAATTAATATTTGCATTTTGAGAGTTAAATGCTGAAAAAAACAGATCTGGTCTCTGGCCATGTTAATAATAAAGATGCCACCACAAAAGACAAGCTGTGATGTACTTGGTGTTGCATGCCTTGCTCCTTAAATCCCACAGTTTAACAGTAAAGTGAATTTTTTTTTTGCCTTTGATATGGCCCTACAGCTCTGTCTTGTAGCAATCAGGACGAGTCAGTGTCAAATATGTGCAGTTTTGCTGATGAAAAGCCTTTTCCTGCTGAAGTTTTAGTTTCTCCCTGATCTCACAGCTCCCAATTTGCTTTAAAAGCATGCACGGTCTGTCTGGGATTGGTAAGAGTGTTTTGCTTTGGTCTTTCATAAGGGAAATGAGCACTAATTTGGGTAAATGATACAGGAAGTACATCAGCTTCAACAGATTTACAAGACCATTCCAAAAGGGGACTTATTAGAGACTTTTGATAATGCAGTTTACATCATCTGATTTTCATACACAGCTTATGGAACCAGTGCAAAAAACCTCTTAATTATTCAACATCATCTGAAGGTCTAAGCAGGCATTTGCACTTCCAGAAAAGTAAGAGGGTATTAGAAGAAAGGTGTGAGGTCATCTGAGATACACAGGATACTTCAGCAAATGAAATACTGTTTTCCTCAAAAGCCTTTTTACTAGAGGTCAGTACTCAGAGCTACCTCCAAAAAGGAGATTCAAGCCCAAATGTTCCCAGGGAGGTTCTGACAAACACCCTGGGAGCTTCCAGGGTTTGGACACATCCCACTACAGACTCCACACAGCAAAGCCAGCCCTTCCCAGGGCCTCCTGAGCACACTGCCTGCAGTTCTTGTATCTCCAGGCAAAGCTTGTTATCTCCCAACTATCTGAAGTCAAAGCAAGTCAAAATAAAATGCAGGAAAACCCCCAACGTGTTCATTCACAAGTTCTGATACAGACAACACAACTACCAGTGTTTATAGAAGGTAAAATTCCCTCTCCTCCTGCTTGAACAGAATCTAAGAGGATGAAGAGGATGTAACAAACACATCACTTTGCCATAGAACAAGTTAGCCAAGTAGCTACTTACCTGTAACTAAAAGCTGTGTTAGTAGAAAGTCTCATTGTCACTATCTTAGTTTTGCAGTATCTTATCCTTACACATTATTTCCTTGTTTGATCTTTCAAATCAATTTCAGTCAATATTTTAATTAGAAAATGGTAGAGCCAAAGTTCAATCACTCTAATTGGTGTTTGACATCTTCCTCAACATCGAGAAGCACAAAAGGTATCTAATTTTAGATGAACTATGGGAAGGTATCATCTTTCCCATTGTATCCAATATTTGTCCTTTTGCATCCTACTACATGACCTGAGCCAGGTAATTCTTCCCATTAAACAGCATTTTTGCCAAATCCATTCCAGAAAGGAGTGGCTGACATTCCCTGTTTTTAGGGCAACATGTTTCTCTGCCGATAGTAAATACCAGACCTACTACAATTAACTCACACTAATCTACATGAAGAGTTTTAGCCTGAGGTTTTATGACCCTATTAAGTAAATTTAAATGTGAGCTGTCACTAAAAGGCAGCTTTTTCCCTTGGCTACAATTCCTGCCCCTTGTCCTCTCCCTGGTGCTGGCAGTGGTGCCTGTGGGGTGTGTGTGTTTTAGTTCTGCTACACAGGGAACTGAGGAGCAGTGAAGATGTGCACAAAGGGGTTTTTTATTCCTGAAGTTGCATATTGGAAAGGGAAGTCTCTGAATCTCCCCAGTAACATTTAATTCTTTCTCTACAAAATTCAATTGGCTGAATTTCACGCGTGAAGATGAAGATGGTGGAACATCTATCAGGATCAATTACATCCCTAACACCCCTGAGTATTAAACACAGATTATTCTCATCTCACAGGAGGTACAAACCAGACAGAAAAACAGAAACAACCTCAAAATTGTAAAATACCTTTAACAGCAGCATGAAAGAAATTAATTCTATTACTTTTACCACCCCATTACAGGTATAAGGTCATTCCTCTTGTTCAGAGTTATCAGAGAGGCAGCACTACTTGTTTACTTGGCTCTTTTGTCTCTGGAAACATCAATAAAACAATGTAAAAAGACTAAATTACAAAAAGTATGGATTATTCTGTACGAGAAATAGCACAAGTGACAGTTTTAAAGGTACCCTGAAGATTGAAATACACATCCACACTGAAACTGCTCCATAAACAACCCTCTGTCCATATTCCTTGTCTCCCACTCTGCTGGGGAACAGAGACATCTGAACATGGGATATCCAGCATGAAGCTGCCTTGGTGCAAACCCACCTTAATTTATTCTAAAACATTTTTCTAACCCCTCCCCAAGGCCTTTTCCTTGCTACGCCATGTGTCAAATATATAAAGATGTGTGAACATTTTCTCTCTGATGTTTTAGCTACTGAAATTCTATAGGTTCTTAGCAGCTGCTGCATTTTACACCATGCTTTAGTGCTGCAGTTAAAAACTACAAGTTTCAAGGTTGGGCCAATTTTTCCTGCTCCAAGAAATTTCAACCATATCCTCTTGTCCAAAGCCTCTGCTGAGTCCTGTGTGGAGCAGTGCAGGTTTTTAACAATTCAGCCAAACTATTTTCTTTTGTGAAAGCATTAGAAATCTAATTGCTCAGAAATAAGCACTAAGACATCTCTTTTACAATTTTATCCCAAAAAATTTCCCAAATAACCTTCATATCTGAGATGAATTAGAGTACAAGTGAGCCATAAATAAATAAAATGCTATAAAGTGTTGTCTCTTTATTTGCTCATTAAAATATTCCTTTGGCTCTTAATCAAGTAGTAGGTGAAAATAGCTGCAAAAGGTAAAGAAAAATCTTTGTAATTGAAACATTTGAGAGTGCAAATCACTGAATCAGCTACAATTGGTAACAAGATCTATATGTGGGAAACAGATTTGCAAAATCATCCTTGAGAAGTTTCCTAATGTTTCTCTACAAGGTTAACTAAAACATGACTTCAAAAATCAAAGGTCAGAGGCACGTTGGTCCATATTAAAGAAGTTTAATAAATTCCAAGTCCTGGCAGAGGAATAGTGGAACACTGAGGGGATGCAGATGCAGGATGAGGAGGTAACAAGCCTGCCACACGCCTGGATCAGCAGTTCCCAAGTCACAGGTCACAACCCCAGGAGGGGTCATCCACTTAGGAAGGAGTCAATTGTTGATGGTGGCATTAGGGATTTTCAGTTTGACAGAGGTGACGCTTGTAGATGGTGGTAAGGTCACAAGCAGAAAGGTTTGGGAAGCACTGACCCAGATAATTGCAGGGAAGTGCTCTCTCCTTCAGCAATCAGGGAAAAGTGACAGAATGTTTTCTCTGGGCCGGGAGGAAAATGGGTGAAAACTTCCAAGTTTAGCAGAAACCTTCCAGTCTAAATCATTTTATGGCAAACACGAGTCAGTCACAGGACTGGCATGTGCTGAGAAAACAGCACTGGACTTCAGCTGTTCAACCTCTCCATGGAAGGCCAGCCCAGACCACACTGGAGAAAGAGGAAAGACCTTTTTCTTCTTTGTTTCATTTTTATTATTTTGTAAACTTCCACTCGATTAAAGGGAACTGTTTTCCGTGCAGAGCCACACCTGCCCAGTGGCACCTCACTCTGCCCTGCAGGAACAGAGCCTAACAAGAGTCCAAACATCAGCTGAGGACAGACATAGACATGATCCCAACAGCTACTGAGGGAGGAGCTGCACTTCCAGCTTCATGTTAAAATTAGCAGAAGGTGCCCCTGCCCGTGGCAGGAGGGGGAACAGGATGATCTTTAAGGTCCTTTCCACCCCAAACCATTCTGGGATTCTGTGGTGACTCTGGAGAGCTGGAAGATCAAATCTCCCTGGTTTAAGGGATCTCCCCAACTCCAGACAAACCCTCACCATGCTCCTGGGGTTACTGACTCCAGGAAGGATTTTGGTTGGGAAGACTCTGGAAGTGCTGCAGTTCCCATTGGGGCACATTATGGAACAGCTCTTCCTCCCCTGAATGTCCCTCCTGGGAGGGCACTGAGCAGCCAAAATGTCATGGCAACACCCCAAGCTCTGTCACCTAGGGTTGTCTCCAAGAAGCAGAAGACTTTGCACTTTGAAAGACTTGTCTGTGTGAAAAGTTTTAAAACAAGGGTCCAAAGGCTTCTGTAATCACTGACTAATCCAGGTCTCTCCTAACTGGAGGATTTTAGTGGGAAACCCACACCAAGAGCAGCTGTTTCATGTGTATCATTACATAAATTCTACCAAACAAACAAAAAAACACAAACCCGCATTTTTTGTAAATATGCTGAAACAGTCTAAGAAGTTGGCACACATCATCGCAGAAAAAAAAAATAAAAACAGAGCATAAACCTCAGCACTCTTTAAAACTTAAAACTCAACACACTCCATGAAAAAGCTGAAAGAGAAGGTTAAGGCTCTAGTAACCCACCATTAAAATATATATGTGTAAACACATGTGCATAAAAATATATAAAAGGTAAAATCAAAGCTGCATGGGAGTCAAAATAACAAAATAATAAGTTTTCATAAGCCTTTCTTGGCATAACACCAGCACTGTAACATTTTTTCCTCTGCTTTTCTTCTTATAAATAGACAGAACCTTTGAACAGAAGGACAAAGGAAACACTTTCAAACACACTGACATTAGTCACCAATAAGCTCTTTAAAGGGATATTTAAGCGAAACAGACCAGAATGATACTTCTCCACCCAAAAAAATATCCATTAAAGTATTAAACATTATACATTTTTAATTAAGCACTTCAGCTCAGAAATTCAGCCAGGCTTCTGACCACCACTGATGAAGCACAAGAAGTGAATTAAAGAAGTTTCCTAATCAAAGCAGCAGCTGCAGCATCTCCTACCCTTGGCCAATAGCACATCCCAAGAGATTTCTGTTTGGACCATTTTCAAAGATATTTATTACACTGCAAGTAGGAGTAGAAAGAGTGTAAATGAGCTCTTGTGTAGCAGTCGATTGCATGGCCACACTTCAGTAAGATGTGTGCACCTATTTCCACAAAATGGCTCCTCAAAGCCATTCCATATCACCAAAGCAGCCCCTTATTTATTAAAAAAAAAAAAAAAAAATTAAGAAAAGGCAGAGGAAAGTTGTGAGCTAAACATTTTACATTTGCACCATGTGAAATTGTTTTTAAACCCTCTTCCCTCAATACCAGAAACTCTACACCAATTTGCAAATGAGATCTGAAAAAAAAAAAAAATTGACCACTTGAGATCATCAGTTCTATCAGTGGAAGGAACTAAAAGGCTTTAATAAGCTGTGACTTAAGAATAAAGATCAAAATAAGTCAAAACCGGTACTTATCAAAATAAGCACCACAGCGAAAAGTCTTATTTAATTATTTATTTGGAAGTTTTGCACTGCAAACATGAACAACGGGAAAAGAATCTCTGGAACAGGAAGAATTATGTGAATCAGTGGCACTGGATTGCTGAAACACTCATTACAATAAATGTCATTAAAGCACAGGACACAGTAGCACCAATTCCATTCCTATCTTTCCCAAACAATCGGAGTTTTAGAACATTCCTAACGTGAACAAAAAATTCTCCAGAGCTGAAGTGTTTGTGTGTCAAGTTTCAGGCTGGAACACTTCTGGCTCAGCTGGCAAGATCTTTAAATAAGGTCTTGTTTGTTTTTTAAGGGATATCCTCCCTTCTTATGATATAACATGAAAAATGCTGTGGGGGCACATTATTTTCCTAGCACAGTTTTTAGACTCAATGCTGCTTCTAGAACTATGCCATGAAATCAAAATATTTTCTTGCATCCAAGCTGCACCGAATGCCAGAGCAACTCTGATCACAAGGGAGAATCATTCCATGTTTATACACACAGAGATAAGTCAGCCACCTTAAAAGTCTCCCTTTTCCTGTTCATGTGATATTTGCCAACATCCATTTCATGGGAACAGCTGATTTTCCCATGCCAGTCCCCAGCGTCTCAACACGCAGGACAGAAGACGCACATTCAGCAAAAAAATATCTTTCCTTAGATAAGGCTTGGGGAAGTTTATGGAACCCCATAAAGATTGCACGTCACCCGATGAACAATGATGTCGTCAGGACTGTTCGTGGGTTCTCAGCAACACCCCAGCCGGCAGCTAAAGCCTCCCTAAAAGGGTTTTTTTGGGCCTAAAATGCCTGGGACCAAACACAGCCCGCAGATAAAGCTCCGGCTGGACCGAGCCCTGTCTGCTCGCACTGCTCAGCTCCGGTGACAAAGCCCCTGTGTCATTGCGAGCCACACTGCTGGGGAGGAGGGCGGGGTGAAAGAAGAGAAGGGAGGCACACAGGGGGGAAAAAAAAATGCAGTCTACAAAATAGATGCAACCTATAATCCGTGACATTCAGTCCTTCAGCGGCTCCTCCTAAGATAAAACAGCTGCACCGCCTGCCTGCAGCCAAAACCACGGGCAGTTTGGGGAAGGTAAAAAGCTGGCACGAAAATCTGGGATGCCCTCCTGGCTCCTTGATAACAACCACTGTCAACAGCTGAATAAAACACCCCTGAGCATCTCGTTGTAAGCCTGATTAATTACAAACCGTCTAAAAGTAACAGCAAGAAGATAAAAACCTTCAACAAAAATAAACGGGCCAAAGGCCACGCTGAAATCCGTGAGTGCGGCTCCGATTTCCGAACCTTATGGATCCAAAACAAGCAGGATGCACCAATACTTCACCTTCCATTCACATCAGCACCTCACCACCCTCCTGGCCAGCTCCACTTTCATTATTATTCGACATAAATCAGATTGACTCAAGACAAGCAGCCGGCTGGCTCCGTACTCCAGATCCCTCACCCTGCATCCACATCCAGCATCCTCCACCCCGATCCTCCCCTGGCCATCCTCCCTGCTCCCCCATCTCCCATCCCCCGTCCTCCTCGCCTCGGGCCTCCGCTGTCACCGTGCCCCTCTCCCGAGGGCATCCTCCCCCTCGGCCCCGGCCCTGCCCCGTCCCTCCCCTCAGCTCGGGGGGCCGCCTCACCTCCAGCTCGGTGTCGCCGGGCTCGGCCACCCCAATGATCTCGCTGGGCAGCTCGGCCAGGTCGGTGACCCGGATCAGCCCGTCGTGCAGGAAGATGGTCTCCTCCTTCACCGACAGCCACTGCGCCGAGTCGGTGGCCGCGGCCGCCGAGGCGCCCGCCGGGGACCCCATGGCGCGGAGGGCGGGGGGGCTCCGCAGGGCTGAGGCGAGGCGGGTCCCGCTACCCGCCCATGGCGGGGGCAGGGCGGGGGCAGGCGCGTCCCCAGCGGCCTGGGCGCCGGACAGCCGGGGCGCGGCGGGCAGCAGCGAGGAGCGGCGCGTTGCCACCGCGGCGGCGGCGCTCCGGGGAGCTCCGGGAGCCGCCGTGCCCGCCCGCAGCCCCGCGTCCCGCGCCCGCCTCACACACACCGCTGACAGCGCGACGCCATGTTGGGGGCTGAGGCGAGCCCGGCATGCACCGCGCGGGGAACAATACACCCGGCCCCCTCCCAGCCCGCGGGGTCCCGCCCCCCGCGCCCCGCGGCACCGCCCCGAGCTCCGCGACACGCCCACAGCGACGGAGCTCCGCCCCGCCGCCGCTCCCGCCGCTCCGCCCGCACCGGCGGCGCTCCCGGCAGCGCTTCACCCGCACCGCGTGTGCTCCCGTCGGTGCTGCACCCGCACCGGGCATAGCGCCTCACCCGCACCGCGGGGAATGTGTCAACCGCACCGG
Organism: Entomyzon cyanotis; assembly: GCA_024500445.1. Lineage (NCBI taxonomy): Eukaryota > Metazoa > Chordata > Aves > Passeriformes > Meliphagidae > Entomyzon > Entomyzon cyanotis. The sequence goes on from JAKEPQ010000852.1 coordinate 3,711,885, forward strand.
GAAGAGCGGGTCACCTGCACTGGGCACAGCGCCGCACCCGCGCCGGGAGCGCTCCCCTCAGAGCGTCACCCCGCTTATACCGCACCTCAGAGATAGCAGGAGCGGATCACCCTCACCGCGGGGAACGCATAATCCGCACCGGGTGCGCTTCCCTCAGCGCTTCACTCTCAATCGGAGGGAGAGGATCACCCACACCGGGTGCCCTCCCCTCAGCGCCTCACCTCATCCCTCAGGGAGCGCTCCCCTCAGCGCCTCACCTCATCCCCCCGGGAGCGCTCCCCTCAGCGCCTCACCTCATCCCCCCGGGAGCGCTCCCCTCAGCGCCTCGCCCCGCTCGCCCCTCAGAGAGGGACAGTCCCCTCAGCCCCTCACCTCACTCCCCCGGCACTGACCAGCGCCCCGGCCCGCTCCGCCGGGCTCTCGCCCCTCACGCAATGGCCGTTCCCCCTCAGCCCCTCACGTCCCGCCGCCCTTTGCTCGGTCCGAGAGCTGCTCCCTCAGAGCTGCTCCCTCAGCGCTGCTCCCCTCAGATTCCCTCTTCAGCCTCACCCTCTTGGCCTCACCTTTTGGGCCCCTCTGAAACTCCCCGTTTCCCTCCAGGACTGATCCTTCTCGGTCCCTCATGTTCCCCACGAGGTTGTTTCTCCTCTCCTGCACTTCTGCTCACCCCTATTTTGTCTGTCCCCTCACAGAATGATTTCCCTTCCCCTTGTCCCCCTCTGTCATCTCCTCGCAGGAATCCTGTCACCTCTCAAGGAGCTTTTCCCAAAGGACTCATGCACAAGCAGGTATGTCCCTTAAAATCCACACCTCTGGTTTTATCTGTGTAATAAGGATTCCAGAGGGTGTAAAGCAAAAGGATGGCAACACCTCAGTATGTGTGGAAAAAAGGGGATCCAAAGGAAAATTGATCCTTTTTTCTCAGCCTAATTTCCCCCTCAGTTCCCTGAGACCTCAACCTGAGGCACAAAGTGTCACAGGCAGCTGTAGCTGGATGTTCAGCAAAGGACGTGCTGCTGAGACAAATCATGTTAATGAGAGCGACGTGGTGATAAATGTTAAATAGTTTTAGTGGATAATTGCTGTGGGGATTCCCGTTGCAAGTGTCTGCTTTCCATGGAACGGTGACTGTGCACAACGGAGCAGAGATGGAGCTCTACGCATTTATTTACCTGTTTGATCAGATTGAATTATTTAACATATTAGTGCATTATAACAAATGTGCTGTGCTAGTGCAGGAAAAGCCTGTTCAGAGCTGGAGTCAAATGAGATCTGCCGCCAGTGCTTTATGTCCTATTAAATCTGGTGGGGAAGAAGCATTTTTTTTCCATGTAATGGATGACCACTCAACACAGGACCCACGCAAAGCCCTTTTGTAGCACTGATTCAGCAGTGTGAGCACTCACACCATTGTGTAGCTTGTTTTTGAGGCCAGTTCAGTTGACACAGGGTTCAGGTAAGTTCAAACAAGCAGTAATTTAGAGATCTGTGTGACAGCTCTGTGCACTGTTTGGTAGGACACCCCTGCTATTCATGCGTTGGAGAGTAGAAGAGTCTCCAGGCTTGGTTTTATTCTAGAAATAGATATTATTTTCCTCTCTGCTGCAGTAATTTTTGAACAGGGAGAGTGTGCAAAGCTGTATCAAAGGTTTTTATGAGGGAAAAGCTTCATGGGCATCTGTTATTTTTGGTCAAGATGTGACAGAGAGAACAACGGCTGCAGATAGACCCTGATCCTCCCATGGGAGCCCTGGGAAGACTCGGAAGAGAGGGAGTGCTGAGATTGGAAGATTTTATGGCAGGTGGGATGTGGCAGTTGAGTTCTGGCAGGGGAGATAAGCCAAGCTCCCAAAGGTTCCTTGGAGCAAGGGAAAAGCTGCTGGGGTTGGATTAGTCACAACATTTCATGAGGAGACAGCCACGGGTGTTGTTGTTTTGTTACCAGAGTGGGAGTTTTATTGTTTTCATTCATCCACATGTGACAGGAATAGAGGGAGAGAAACACAAAGTGTGTGTGCATTTTAGTGGGAGTTGCACCAAAAAAGCATTCCATCTTTGGAACTTGTGGTATTATTGTGGCTCTAGTTGAGTATCTTCCTCAAAATCAACACAAACAGCAGAGCTGGGAGTTAAATGGGATGTTCCCTTCACGAGCCAGGAACAACAGAAGGGGATATTCACCATTTTATAGTTATTGATTTGCTTATTTGGAGTTCTTCTGAATTGCATTGAGTTGACAATTCAAAGTTAAGAAGCAGTTATTGAATGAATGGAATGGAATAAAACTGAGAGATGTGCCCTGTCCTGCCTCAGCACAGGTAAATAAAATAATTACCAGTAAATGTAATTTCCTAAATTATTTGAAGTGCCTGCTGCTAAGAGCGTGTTGTACAATCTATAAACTTACATAGCATAGAATGTTGTTATAGCTTCCTACATGGAATTTTCAATACTAGGGCTGAACTGGATGCAGCAAACTCCATGCAGTTAACCTGGCATCTGCTGCAGAAGATGTTGTGTAATGTAATGAAAAAAATATATTATTTGTGTTCTGCCTGTCACCAGCAAATGTCAGCCACTGCAACTTCAACGTGCAGTCAGAGGGGTACAGCAGCAACTACAAAGAAGTCTTGGACTACTTTATGGGAAGGCTTAAAAAATAGACCAGAATAGCTTTGTGACACAGATCATCAGGCTGAAGGAAAAAAATCCTCAACTTGTAAATAGGCTCCTAGAGAAAACCACTCTTTTGCTTCCATTATTTTTCTTTTTTTCTGCTCTTTTTGAGCAGATGTTAAGCATTCTTTGAGCTGCTGTGGTTGCCTCTGGTGGCAGGATTTTGGGATCAGCTCCTTCCTGTGCAGGTCTCCTGTGTCCTTGTGCTTCTCTGGACATCACGGATACTGAGATTTAGCAGAAGATGCTCGTGGTCTGTGGGCAGAAATTCGCTCCTATGAACTGCAATTGGAAATTCCCTATTCCTGCTTGGAATTTGCCAGTTATGTAATGGGATTTGAAGCAACATTGTCTCACCCTTCGGTTTAATTTTACATTAACAGCTATAATGTGTGAGGAGCACCCTTTTCATCCCAAGGCTTTGCTGTGCATCCTTCTGTTCATTTAAAAATGACACTTTCAGTTTCAGTGACCATTGTGGCACTAAGAAACGTGTGAAAAAGAAAAACAAGTTGCTATTTTTATGTGGTCTGCACTAACCAGATTTCCAGACCCTGCATCCTGGCTCCTCTGCCTGGTGCTTGTTATTTAGGGAGCCCAGATGCCATCATTAATAAGGCCACTACCCAAGGAATACTGGCACTTCTTGGCACATAATCTGGGATTAAAAAATACAGTTCCTCCAAGTAAAACTTAGAAAGGACTGAAGTGGGAAAAATCAGTGTTTGACAGAGGAGAAGGAAGAAAGTAGACAGTGAAATAAAATCATTCCAAACCTCAGAAATGTATATTAATTGCAAAGGGAAATATTCACATTTTTCTCATTTAGAAGAGCAATAATTGCTGAGGCGAGTGACTGCAAGGTGGGCTTGAGGGAGGAAGAACAAATAGATATTTTTATTAAAATGAATAAGGGTTATCTGAAACAAGAGTGTGAATCACTATCTTGCAAACACAACCTTAGTTAAATTGGACAAGAAATAAATGTAAATTATGGAATCATAATAAAAATGCTGAAATGTTTTCTTAGAGGGGACTTAATGCAGCGCTGTGATGCACACCTGGCCCATCTCAATGGAGACTCCACCTGCAGTCACAGAATCCTGGGATCCTGGAATGGTTTGGGTTGGAAGGGATGCCTTAAAACCCATCCAGTGTCACCCCTGCCATGGGCAGGGACACCTTCCACTCTCCCAGGTTGCTCCAAGCCCTGTCCAACCTGGCCTTGGACACTTCCAGGGATCCAGGGACAGCCACAGCTTCTCTGTTCAGTCTCTTCCAGTGGTGAATTGTCTTCACCTTTAGTGAGTTTCCTAATTCATAACTGAACTTGTCCTACTGCAATTCAACCCTTTCCATGTACTTTTCCAGCTGTTGCAGGCACAGAGAAGAGTTTATTTCCTCCCTCTCATGTTTTCTTCACCCATGAGGGATGTGACCAGAGTTCCTCTCCATCATCTCTGTGCTAAACCATCCCTGTCCTTTCAAACTTTCTCTGGAGACCATGGCATCTGGAAGTCTGATCTTTCCTCTGGACTTCCCTGCAACTTGTCCAGCTCTCCCTGGAGCTGCTGCCATTTAACAGTGCTCTCCCTGATCTCTGGTCTCATTTTGTTACTCCAGCCTTTTCTGGAAGTACCTAAATGCTGCCCATCAGTGAGGAAGAGTGGTTGGGAGCTGAGCAGATCCCTGAGTGGTTGTCCTGAATTTCTGAATCTCAAATGTCTCGGAAGACTCATTATTACTATCCAAAAATAGGTAGGTTTAAATACAGCTATTCCATGCTGTTTTAAAATTCAACCTCTCTGAAAACTGGTGCAATAACATGAGGGACAAATAAATGAAAAAAAAAGTCTGCTACAGTATTTTGCTCAATATTGTACATATATAAAGGTGACAAGGTGGCATCTCTGGCTTCAGTTTTACCCCATATTTTACTTAAAGTTTTATTTAAAACCCTTGGAAAGAAGAAGTGTCATAAACTGATTTTCTCTTAGCCTATCAAAAAATAATTTGAGTTTCTACATTTGTATTTCAAGAATTTCCCATAATTTCCCAAGTGAGTAGGTTGAAATAATAATCCTGCAATCCCTGTGTTTGAGGGATTCCCTGAAACAGGGATTGGTTCAAACACATGGGAAATTCCTGTTACTTCACACTGAACAAGAGTTGTAATGGCCAAATTATTGGAATTTGGAATTTCCCTGGGAGAGTTCTTTCTCCCCACCCAGATGGCTCTATGCATGCATTGGTCAAAGCTGAGATCTGGGCAGAGTTTTACAAAATATTTATTAAAAAATGATCAATCCTAATCAGAATAAAAAAGATGAAATGCTGACATTTGCAATGTAACATTCCCTGGGGAAAATGACATTTTGGGACAATTCCCTTGTCCAGGGCCAGGTCAAATGAGGCTTGGAGCAACCTGGTCTGGTGGAAGGTGTCCCTGGAGAGTCTAAACCAACAGGACACCAAAGAAAAGAGGCAAAGCAGGACTTTAAATTGTCTTTTACTCGAAATTCCTCAATCATTTCCAAGCCTGTGAAGTCTTAATTAGCAGGTTTGCACAGGCACTGCACCACCACCAACCCTTTTTCCTGACGAAGGGAAGGCAGGGCAGTGAATCCCTGGCCTGAGCAAATGTTAGTCTGTGCTGATTTTCTCTTCAGTGGTGACAGACATTCAAAACAAACCTAAAACTGAAAGCCACTAATTGAGAACTGAAGGCAAGCTGTGCAAAGTGGAATAAGTGGGATGGTTTTCCTCTGGGAAGAACAATTTTGCTCTCTGTGTGGTGCTGTCTTGCAGCTCTGAGTGCCCCCATCTCCAAAGGTGCTCTTTCCACATCACCTTCCTCCCCTTCCTTTCCTTCTTGCAGGATTTCTCTTGTTCTTTCCAGTATCTCTTTCCTCTATTTCCAGCCAAGAATCTACTTTTCAAAGAAGAGTTATAACTATTATACATTAAAGTCCCAGCAAGTGAACAGTTTGACAGGATATAAATATGAGGGAAACAAACAGAGCAGGCTGGAGATGTGTGCTGTGGTTTTGTCAGTGAAGGGTTTATGACAAAATTGACTGATTAGGTGAGAGGTGCAGTCTTCTTCTGCTCTCTGTGACTCACCTGTTTTTCTGTATTTTCCTCACAGCCAGATGGCACAAACCAGGAAAGGCCAAATAATTCATCATTCCACATTTGGGCTGGACTGGCCCTGGGTGAAGCCAGGATGGCTGAAAATCTTTTCATGCTGCTACAGGTAGAAGAGTTTCTTCATTTGTGATGTGGCAGAGGTGAGTTTATGGTGCTGCAGCGGAACGTCCTGTGCTTATAAAATTCTAGTCCTGACTGGGAAAATCAGTTGTTTTATAAACCTTCACTTAATGCTTAAAAACATCACGGTGTTTCTTTAAAAATAACATCTCAAGCAACTTACAGAGAAACCAGGAAGAGCAAAACTTCTACTAAAATAACCCCACAAACAGCCAATCCATCAACAGGAGAACCAGAGCAGTGCTGTCAGTCACCCCAAGCCCAGCATCACCCCCTTCATGAGGTTATCAGTTCCCAGCCAGGTGACATCAGCCCAGCCCTCCTCCTGCAGCACAGAGACCACATAATGTGTGCTGGGCTCCAGTCTGTTATCATGTGGCTCTTGATTGGGCCTGACAAACACATCAAAAAGCTATTTTTCAGGCTTGATTACCCAGTCAGCCCAGGCTTGGGGTGGTGGCAATTGAATGACATGAAAAGTTGAAGCTCGGGGTGACAGGATGGGAAGAGTGATAGAAATTCTAATGAGAATTATAAATCCCAGGAGCAGCTGCACTGCCTGGCTCACACTGGGACACCCTTCTCAGGCACTTGTGAAATCAGCAGTTATTTCAAGGGAGCCCAAACCACACAATTTGTGCTGTTATTTGTATTATTTTAATTTATATTTTTTATTCAAGCTGTCAGGCAGTTTGAGGATTAATGGGCTGTCTGTGTTAGAAGGCAGTTACAGGATGATGCGAGACATTGCCTTGATGAAGTTCTGTTTAATTACAAAGCAGGAAAGTCTTTCCTGGAGTGTTGGATTAAATAAACCACACATTTTCATGCTCAGTGCTTTGACCAAAGCCAGGATTTGAACAAAAAAAAAAAAAGAAAAGAAAAGAAAAAAAAGCCTCTCGAAGTTTCTCTTGCATCAGCAGCCTCAAAAGGCAGTTTTCCTTTTTCTCCCTCTGTGTAAACACAAAGCTCCAGGTTTCCAATGGCCTTTTTGCACTTTGTCAGGCCCCAGGGAAGCCATGTGGACAATGTGCAATGCACAGGAGCTCTGCCATGTGCCTCTCCTTTGAGCAAGAGTTGCTGTGCTTTCAGTTCCCTGATTCCACAGGGGCATTTATTTGGGGTTTTTGTGCTTACTTGAAGTAAGAATTATGGTTTCACACCAATTTCTGTGAAATTCCACAAAAGAGATCTTCCTTTCAGCTCAGCAGGACGCTCACACCAGGAATTTGAATGGTGACATCATTTTGAGGGCGCATCATTTCTTTTTAGGGCCTTATTCTGAAAAATGCTCTTCCTCCCTTGTGAGCCGAGGACTGCTTTTGTACATTTTATTTTGCATTTTATTTTGTGTTTTATTTCCTCTTGATAAACGGCCATTTTGAACAATAGGATCCCATGCACACCACATGGTGATGCTCAAAAGCCTTAATTTTAAAAATAATTACATGCCTTGTCAGGCAAGTGGAAAACCTCTACATCCAGTAGGACTGACAAAATAGATGAAGATTAAATTGTTTCTGGTTTAATCTCTATTTTCTTCATGAGATTTTGAGGTTGTCCTTGTGCTGCTTGGGGTGGTTCTCTGCATCCCACGGACTTGTTCCAATGGACTGGAGAAATCATTTTACCTTTGTGAGGTTTCTTGGTGCTCTAATGACAGTTTTTTTACCTGTTCTGGGTGCTAAAAGGCCAAGGTGCTCAGCAGATGTAAAACATGAGAAGCTGTTTATTATCATCATTAAAACCAATCTGCAGGCAAAGCACCAGGAAGTGCTAATTGGGCAGCTGCAGAAACACACAATGGCTCCAGAGTCTCTCAATCTTTGAGCTCTGCTGCCCTGTACAAACAAAACAGCCTAAATTCTGCAAAAAAAATGACATTAAAACTGATAAATAGGAGACTATGAGAACATTTATTCTTGGTGCCACCTGTGCCAGTCTTCAACACAACACGATGTTTGTATTTTTTGGTACAAAATGTTGATATGATCTCATAGAACAAGACTAGACTAATGGATCAGGTCCCCTCTCAGTGTCAGCCAAAACCATACTGCTTATTCTTTTATGTACTTTAGAAAACTGACATAAATTTTACATTTTCTGAAGTTTACAACACTTCTTGAGACCAGACATGAGAAAGTATTTCTGCTCTTTGCAGTATGTGAGCACAGACCTCACTGAAAATAAGTTATTTGCTCAGGATCACACAGAAAATCAATATTGCTGAGGAAAAAAACATTGAATTTCTTTCATCTCAAGTCCTATTTTGACTACTGTGCTTCCTCTCATCCCCATCACCAACTAATAAGTGTTTATGTCTGGTGGAGTGTGAACCATGCTTAGGTCAGAGAAGCTGCTGGCTCTCTGTGCAATCCATCATGCAAAGTCATTTCCCCTGAGATAAACATTGAAATAATGGGGGAAAAAATAGCTGAAATAAGCCAAAAAAGCCAGCCAGCTGACAAAAATGGGGGTTTTGACTGTTATGTGGGAGAGGGTTAAGACTGGTCTGACCTAAACACCCCAAACAACAAATAAATAATTAAAAAGTAACTAAAGAAGGAAAAAATGTCCTGGTAGCTGCTTGGCACCCATGTCAAATTCCACATGCAACCATCCCAGACCCACCCTCTGCAGTGACTCAGGCACTGCCTGGCTTTGCTCAACCAGTGCCTTCCAGAACAAAACATAGCAAGGACTATTATGAATAAGATCCTTATAAAAATAAGGATTTAATTGCTCTAATTGCTTAAACAGTGAGTTGTCAAGTGCTTAGTGGAGACTGCAATGCAGGAGAACTGGAGAAATTAAATTAACAGGTAAATAGTTGCTGGGAACTTCAGTTCCTGTTCCCAAACCAGGATAGGAGCAGGAGCTCTTTATGCTGTATCTGTAGGATTGGCATTTATTTGAGTATTCTTTATTGAGCTCATGGGGACATCCAGAGTGAATTTTTTTTCAGCAGTTCTGAACTCTGAGGAGAGGGAGGGCAGGGATCAGGTGGGAGAAAAAGGTTCATCTGGACATCTGGGAATTTGGCACATTTTCCTCACCACTTGGCCCAAAAGGTGTGGTCCATGAAAGCACCTTCACACTCCAGAGCATCTTCTCTTAATTAAGGCTAAACCCAAGTGTGTCACACCTGAAATGCCACAGGTAACGTTCTCTACAAACCTGGCACTGGAAAGGATCTTCAGAGCAGCCTCAGTTTCTCCTGAGGGTCCTGGTCCTGGATTCCTGGTCTCTGGATTCCAGAGGCAAAGGCAGTGTCTGCCTCCCTGAGCCCATTGCCTGATGTGACAGCTGGACAGAGCCTCACTGGGCTGGAACTGCAGCCACCAGGTCACTGCACAGCTGACAGGTAAAAATAGGTGCCTGGAGATAACAAGGCATCACATCTTATTATCAATTCCCTGGGAAAGCCAACATCCCTCTCTTTCCTCTCCAAAGGATGCTTTATTATAATTACATATCACTTTATTAGGCAGCTGAAGCAAAGAGCACATTTGATGCTAATGAAGTGCTGCTGTGGTTGAGTCTGTCACTATTTTTGGAGCTGCACATCTCCAGCACTTTTCATTGGGTGATGGAGGCTTTGGATGTCTCTGGCTTCTTCTGTGGGGGCTGCCCAGGAAAAAGCAGTGACTCAGCGAGCCCAGGCTGCAGAACTGTTCACATGCTGGGAATGGGAAATGCTGGGGACAGCCAGAACACACACAAAGGCTCTTTATGAGCAAGTGGTGCTCAGGTAGTGGCCAGCATTATCGAGACTGAAAAATCCCTCTGTGCTGCTCACCCCGACAAGCCTCGTTTTTCGTATTTTCCACCTCACCCTGGAGCTTTTCAGAAAGAAGGCAGATTTCACACAACTCAGGGAAAATATTTGGGAGGTTGGAGACAGACACATCACAGCTGATCACTGGCTGCCTCTCCTTATGGAATACAAGGGTTTTGCCATCTCCATTTCCTGCAGCAAAGCCTGAGGAGGTGCTTGGCCTCGGGAAGGCAGGATTTGGTGTTCCCATTTTCCCTGCTCACACATCCCTTGGTGTGACACTGCCACCCAGCTGGGCCAGTGACTCAGCTCAGGGATTGACAGGAGCAGAGATATTCCTCCCTCCCTCCCCACCTTGCAGGGTGTGTTCCTGTCACCAACTCATCACACAGGTGACAGGACCGGGGCAATAGCAGCACGTGAGGCCATTCCTCCAGCCCAGCATCTATTGATAACCAAGTCCCATTGCCAAATCACTTCCTGACAGCACACTGGCAAAGCTTCCCCTCCCAGTAAACAAGGTTAATGGTTCTGGTGTTGGAGCAACCAGGAATTAGAGAACACCATTGGATCTCCACCCCCAATTGTTTTTGGGGCTGCTTTGTTACTGCAACTTCCCCACTTCCAGAGGGAAGGGAATGACTGGAGCATTCAGTTTTCCCTCAAGAGCACAAGTGTGTGACTGGATTTGGGGTTGCAGATTTTGCAACACCACATGCTCATACAAACTCTTCTGATTCTACTCTCTGGATGGGGCTTTTCCCATTTCAGTGTTCCCACATACAATTTTTACTTGAAGTGAACTTTCTAAGCATATTTCTTAAAGATTTTTCTTAGACCTACCTCAGCAGTAGCAGGGAGATAGGTGCAACCCTTCTGTATCTTTTTAGAGTTGATTCATGTCAACAGGCCATTTCCAGAACTGCAGGAAAAACTCACTTTAACTTAAAAACCTCTGACTAAACCCATTATGCACCAAACCACACACAAGAGAAGATGTAACCAATCACAGACAAAATTGCAGTGGTAGGGGAAAATAAAGAATTCAGGGCAGAACACAGCACAGAGCAGGAGACACCTCCCAGCCAGGCCAGGAATTCTGCACAGGGACTCAGCCAGCTCACTGCCTCCCTCTGCTGAGCCTCACTGAAACTTCAGAGAATTCCAGGCTGGTTTGGCTTGGAAGGGACTTTACAGCATCCTGTTCCAACCCCTGCCAGTTCCACCATCCCAGGTTGCTCCAAGCCCCATCCAACCTGGCCTTAGACACTTGCAGGGATCCAGGGGCAGCCACAGCTTCTCTGGGCACCCTCTGCCAGGGCCTCACCACCCTGACAGGGAACAATTCCTGTCCCAATATCCCATCTAACCCTGCCTCTGCCAGTGGAGAGCCATTCCCTGTGTCCCGTCTCTCCATGCCTCACCCCAAGTCCCTCTCCAGCTCTCCTGGAGCCCATTTAGTCACTGGAAGGGGCTCTGAGGTCTCCCTGCAGCCTCCCCTTCTCCAGATGAACACCCCCAGCTCTCCCAGCCTGTTAATTATCACCAGGAGGATGGTGGGAATGCCCAATGCTTCCACTTCAGACACTTTTTAACACCCACCAGCACCAGAGTGTAGCCCCTTGAAGCAAGCCAGGTACTCCCCAGGTGTCCAAGCTCTTTCACTGCCTCTGGAGCACCCCAAGCCCAATTCCTCTTTCTCACTGAGCATGGCTTCCACCTCAGAAATGGCTGTATTGCTCCCTTTCCTATCCTACTTTCATGGAGCCTGTATGAATTTGATGAAATCTCTATTTCTTGTCAAGTCTGACCCTGTTGGCTACCTCAACTCAGAATTACTGGGCAGACAGATGGTGCAGTTACATAAACCTAGATTCCTGCAGAAGTCTGGCTGAAGAAGAGCTCCAGAGTGCCAGACTTGGTGATCTGTACATCTCTGGTTTGTGTAAGAGCATTGATTTCTGCTGAGTTCAACAGAGAGGAAACACAGGACAAACTTTCTCCACTCACTTGGAGCCACTTTTTGAGATAGAAAAAATTGTAGAGACTCCAGAAGTCTTCCAGGATAGAAAAATACTTCCCTTTCACAGAAACAGCTTGCTTTTGAACCAATTTCCAAGCCTACAGAATTAAGATTGTGCTTTTGCTTCCTGCTCTAAGCAGATATGTTCCTGACATGCCACAAGGATAAAGAGCAGAAAAGGGACATACACTCCAAATTTTGTTACAGTCCCAGGAGAAAGTTATCCTGCAAAACTGTGGAGTATTCACAGCATTTCCACTTCAAAATCAAAGCATAGCTCCTGGAATACCTCCAAAAAGTTCCCTATTTAGAGGAATAAACGTATTTGTTTGTTCAGCACAAACATATTTTATCCAGATTTTATCCTGCACTGTGTCAGCCTAGCATTATCTACTATTCTCAAAGCAAAATCTGTTCAGGATCCCTTCCCAGCTCATTCAGAGTGAAGAAGCTGAACTCCTGTTCACGTTAAATAGTTTTAAAAAATCCAATAACCACCACAAAACTAGAATAGCCAAAATTCCTACATCCCAAAGTTTGGACACTCCAAATTCTGGTCACTATCTGCAGCCCCTCAGAGTTTCACCCCACAGTAAGGTGGACTGCTAGAGTTGTGCAACACCTGCTGTTACAGACTGCAATGAACACACCACAAATCCTTGCTTTTTGTTTCCCTTGGAGTTTAATGTGGTGCTTCCAGAAGGCTCAGAAGACCAATTTGTGAGGATAAACTCCATTTGAGAGAGAGAATGTGGACCGCAGGTACCCCCGGAGCTGAGGCACCTTCTTGATCTTTGCCAGGATCTGGGAATCCACAGCCTTCTGGTCTGTCTTGCGCTGCTCCGTCAGCTCGTATTTCTGTGAAGCACAAAGAAAACACCATGAAAATCCTGGAGAACAACTGCAGAATCTGCTAGAGAGAGGACAAAATTGAGGGCGAACCCCGAGTTTTGGCATTTTCAAAAAAACCTTTTCTCCATTTTTGTTCTAAATAATGGGAAGGTGGTGGAGCACTGAAGTGCCCCTTGGAACCAACACAGTAAAGGTGCTCCTTGGTCAAAAAAGACAATTTAACTGGAATAATCAATGCTGCTCTTCTGGTGAAATACAGGCAGAGAAGAATTTCCAAATTTAAAAGGGGGGTTACCTCATTTAAATGGCAGCACCTCACTTTATTAATGACCACTTAAAATGCAACTATTCATTCCCTGCTAACTCCCCCTTTCCAGCCTAGCCTGCAGCACTCAGAAAGAATGAACCACCCTGCCCCTTACTTCTTTCTCAGTGTCAAAGATCTCTCCTTCCTGGTGCTTGGGCTTACGCAGCCTCTTCTTCTTGAAGTAGGAATCAGTGAGATGCTTGGGAATTTTCACCCCAGTGAGGTCCACCTTTGTGGATGTGGCGATAACGAATTTCTGGTGGGCCCTGCGCAGAGGGACGCGGTTGACAGCCAGGGGGCCTGAAGGCAGAAGAAACAAAAGAGAACAAGATCAGCTTTTCTGGTGAAAATCATTGCCTTGAAGCTCAATTTTTGTAGTCTACACAGTGACCAGTTCCTTCAGAGTTGCCTACAGCTAAAATCTCAACAGTCAAACTCTCTAGAAATACAAAAATCTACTTCCTGAGCTCTTCCAGCCAGTCAGATACCGAAGCTTAATTATCTTCCCCTCCACCTCCCTGCAAAGTCACAAATCACACAATCATTAAGGTTGGAAAAGACCTCCAAGATCACCAAGTCAAACTCTGACTGATCACCACCTTGTCAACTGGAGCAGAGCACTGAGTGCCACATTCAGTTGTTCCTTGGACACCTCCAGCAGTGGCAACTCCACAAATGTGGAGTCACAAACTCACAAAATGTGATTGAACATTGATGTGCCAAGCCAGTCACATGCAGATCTGTTGTGCTACTGACCCTAAAGACAAACTTGAACTTAAAAAAAAACCTACCCCAAACCTACAGAACCCCCCAAACCAAAGATACCATCACATTTAAGTAAGGCTTTACCTGTAACAAGCAGAAGGCCAGTATCAAGCTGCTTCAGGAACACGACACGCTGTAAAGAAATGAGATGTGACATCAATCCTCAGGTCCCACACCACAGCCAAACTGGGACTGTGCCCACATTAGGCCTCTGCTACTGGTACAAGCACAGACAGTGCTTCAGGTCAGCTGGGCCACCTGAGGAGCTGCCACCCTGTGATTGAAGCTCCAGCACCTCCAGGTACCTCCTCTCCAACTGAGAATGACTGCAAGAGCTTTATCTCTCAAGGCTGAGCAAAGCCAGTTACTTCAGTTTTACTCTTCCCCCATCCTACAGGATGGCAATTGCCATCCCATCACCCAAATCCTTTGTACAAGTTACAGGCAGGAACTGGATAAAAACCACAAGGACCCTATAACATCCCCTAGTCAGAGCCACCCCCCAGTTGTGTTTTGTTCCTTCTAGTTAAGGTTTCCTTCTCTGACAGCATTCTTTATGGAATGTGGCATCAAAGACAAAGAACTCAAGAAAATAAAGGATTCCGGTTGTGTTGGTGACCATCCTGAGGATGGAGAACCCCATATAACAATCCACTGTTACTCTGATAATTAGATTAAAAACAAAACTCTGATTTTTCCTTTGCAGTAACTACTGTAAAAGGTTTTATCTGCTGCTGCAGCAACAGAAACAGGCATTGGCTATGCTGCTCTGCACTGCAGCAAGACCATTTTCATTTTGTCCAAGCAACTGGCTGAGCCTGTTTTACTTCCAGCTCCGTGCAGAACAACCTTAATTTAACAAACATTTCAACTCTGCCTTCCCTAAAGGCTGGACAAGAAAAACACTGAGACAGAAGTCACAGACTTGCACCCAACAGCTGAGCAGGACGCTGTGCCATCAGCAGGGAAATGCAGGGTATCTGCAACGCTGCCAGGTCCCTGTGGCAGCAGCAGTGCCCACCTTGCCGCGGTGCCGGCCGGTGAGCAGGATCAGCACCGTGCCAGGGGTGATGGATGCCCGCAGGCGCCGCTTGTGCTCGCAGAACGGCTTCTTGCCGTGGCTCAGCAGCTTGCGGGGAACGTCCTCTGTGGGGTAGTACCTGGGCTGGAGAAAGAGGAGAAGCACCTTAAACCACTTGTGTTCTGTGTGAAAGAAACCCCTCACCAAGATTCTCCCTTTGCCGTTTCCCTGGAGGATTTCTGCTGCAGCTGGTGCTTGGGAACATAATGAGGGTTTCCTGGACAGTTTTGCGTCCAGCTCTACATTTGAGTGTGATTCCACCTTAACACAGCAACACACAGCAAAGATTTCCCACCTGAATTCTCACCACCTCCCAAGAATGTTGAGTCTGTACTCAAGGAAAGCACTGCCAACACAACCACAGCACAGGCTGAGGTCCCTACATCACCCCAGGCACAAAGCTCATCACCCAGCCTAAAGCTACCTGGACCAACCCATGAGTATCCCAGCGCTCTTCCATACCATTTTCCGGATTTTAACCACCCGGCTGCCTCCATTCTTGTCTCCACCCACTGGCTTAGTGATGGTGGCACGGGGCATTTCCTTCTTCTTCTTCTCTATCTGTGTGCAAAGAACAGGGAAAACTCAGGACATTTCAGACCAAAGTCACCCCGACAAACCGGATTATTCCCACAGTGCTTCCCATCCTACCTTAGTCTCTGGGGCCGTGTACTTGCGCTTGTACAGGGCTTTCCTGGCGTACATGGCTGAGCGGGAATACCTCCCGATGCCCCGGGCCAGGACGGGGTTACGGCTGGCATGGTACTTCTTCACCCTCTTCTTCTTGTCTCCTGCTGCTTTCTGGCTTGGCTTCTGCTCCGCCGGCTTCTTCCCCCCTGCCTTCTTCTTGGCCGACTTCTTCTCACCTGGCTTCTTCTCCGCAGGCGCCTTCTCACCCGCCATCTGCGACCACAGACAGGAGGGATTAGGGCTCGTTATAGAGCAGAGAAAACAAAAAAATACAAACGATCCTTTCTTTACACCTTTCTAGTAGCTGTCAGCCACCTCCTCCAGCCGTGGCTGACCAAGCGCTGCTCCCTGCGCGCCTCTTCGTGACTTAAAATGTTCCTACATGCTGCTTACAACAGCTCCAGCGCACATCCAAGCGCTTCCCGGTGGGAAGCCTGAACACACCCCGAGCCTGCAGCCGCCTCCGTGCCGGCTCGGGACCACCCCGGCCCCGCTGGGCTGCCGGGCCCTGCCCCAGCGGCCTCCCCCGTCCAGCCCCAGCCTAGCTCCCGGGAGGCTCCGGCGCGGCCTCCGCATCCCGCCGCGGCCTGGCCCGCCCGCAGCGCCGACACTCCCGCTCCTCCCCACCCCCGCGCCGATCCAGGCCCCCGCGCCCCCCCGCCGCTCCCCGAGGCTGCCGAGCCGCGCCTGTGACCGCGTCGGGGCCGCCGGCGGGCGGATGGCGGCGGATGGAGCCCGGCTGGCCCGACGCTAATCGCGAAGGCTCCGCCATCCTCACCTTCCGGGGGAGCAAAAGGGACTCACATCCGGGTGCGCGGGCTAAGGACAGCGCGACGTCTGACGTCAGCGCGCCGCGCGGGGTACCATGGGATTCGTAGTCCGGGAGGGTCCGCGCTGCCCCGGACACCCCCGGGTCACCGGCGAGGGGGACACCGGACCCCGCGCTCGCTCCGGGGGCTGCGGGACCCCCTGCCCAGAGAGCAGCCCCGCCGCGCCGCCGCCGCTTAACCCGCGTCCTCTCGGGGCACGGCCGGCTCCGCGCCCTGCCCCGTGCTCGGGCGAGGCTCCGGTGCGGCGGTGCTCCGGTGCCGGGGTCCCGCAGCCCCCCGGGCGGAGCGGCGGCGCGGGGCGGGGCGCGGCGCGGGGCGATGACGGTGCGGGCGGTGACGCGGGGCGGGCCGCGCCGCGCTCGCGGGCCCGAGGCCGCCGTTGTTCGCGCTCCCCGCAGCGCCCGAAGGCCGCGGCCCCGCCGGGACCCCCATGTGAGCGGCGGGCGGCGCGGGGGGCCGGCGCACCGCGACCCGCCGGGGCCACGGGGGAAGATGACATCGCGGAGGTGAGGCGGGAGCGGCGGCGGGGCCGGCGGGGAGGGCGGCGGGGCCGGGGCCGTCGCTTTTGGGGCGCCTCCGCGGCCGCTCTCGGGGACTGCGGGGACGGGGCTGCTCCCCGCCGGCGGGCAGGACCCCCGGGATCCGCCCGACAGCGCCCAGCCCGCCCGTTCCCGGGGCGATATCCCGGCTCCCCCTCCCGTCTGTTCCCGGGGGGATGTTCCCCTCCTGCAGCCCCCACCCCGCTCATTCCCGGGGCGATGTCCCCACCGCCCGATCCCATTCCCCGCCCGTTCCCACGGGAATCTCCCGCGGGTGGAGGGGTCGGGTGGCTTCGAGTCCTTCCGACTCCCGGTTGGCGGCCGGAGCTGCCCCGGTGCCCCGGTTTGGGGAGGTTCAGGTGAGTGTCCCCGTGGAGCACCGAGCCGAGGGATGAATTGATGGTGTGTGGGACCTGCTCAGTACGGAGCGCTGGGTTTGTGTTCCATCGAGGGCCCGCAGCGCGGATTTACCGACCCTAAAACGTGACCCAGCTGCAAAACGAGTGCTCTGAGCTCCCCGCACCTGAGCTCTCAAGTAGTTATGAGTATTCACTCTAATTTCACACTCTTGTAGCGCTGTTCAAGCGCCATGAAAAACAGCCGAATCCATTTCTTTGTTGGAGCTTCTCAGTGTCCTTTATTTGTTTGGTATTAAGGTGTCCTTTGGGCTCAGAGGTTTGGGTGACTGTTGGACTTCAGAGGAATTACTATCACAGAAAAGAGTGTAAACGTATTTATCGTTTTTAACAGACCTATTCTGAGATTCATGGAATCCCAGACAGGTTTGGGTTAGAAGGGACATTCAAGATCATCCATTTCCACCCCTGCCATAGGTAGGGACACCTTCCACTCTCCCAGGTTGCTCCAAGCCCTGTCCAACCTGGATTTGGACACTTCCAGGGATGGGGCAGCCACAATTTCAATCGATTCACCTCTGTAAGTAATACCTATTAAATGATAATTTCTCCAAGGGTAAGTTGTCCTCTCTCCTTTTCTGCTCAAGATGGTGAATCTGGATGAGTTGATTTTAATCCATGGCCATTTATAGTTGGATTTGGGGATTTTTTCCAGCTACATGGAGGATTTTTAGTTTATGTTCTCCCACCGGGAACAAGGATACAAGTTACCTTTTGGAACCATTGTGAACTTCCTGCTTGCCAGGAATAATTTTGTTACTCTGCTCGGAGCGCTAAAATGTAACTTGTGAGGGAGACTGAAAAACCGATGAGAAATATCAACTGATGAGCCTATAAATAGGAGTAATTAAAGTACCCGTCAGCACATCCCCAGTGCTGTGTTTGTGACAGCTGAGACAGAACCGATTTCATCTCTCCTGCTCTTGCAAAGGTGATTAAAAAACCCAATCACAGCATGGAAAATTGTATTGATTTATTTCTTTTCGTTTGGTGAGAGAGAAATGTGCTGGCAGTGTGTGACTTGGGGAGCACAGATCCTGGACTATGATAACAAAAAAAAGGGATAATTGTGGGAAGGATGGATCTCCCACCATGTATTATTTTTCATCACAAGGTTTGCTTTGCTGATATCCCCTTGGCTTTGTAAATGAGCCACCGGTTACTTTCCTCCCGACATTTCCACCTTGCTGTGAGCTAATTAGGGCTTGGAAACGATGTATTCCAAGCCCCTGAGTGGGAATTGCTGCGGGAGGGGCGGTGAGGAGCCAGTTTGCCAGAGCGTGGGTTTGGGTGCCTTCTGTGATTGTACTTACTGCCCTTGGCTGGGGCAGCTCTGCACCTGCTCCCCCAGGGATGGGGAGGGAAAGCAGGAGAAAAAGCCCAAAATGCATTCCATCCCTATAAAAGGAAGCGTGAGAGCAGGTCCTGCTGGGGGTTGGTGTCACTGGTGAGCGCTGGCCCTTCGCTGTCCCCTCCCAGTTTGGAAGGGCTGCAGCCCCAAGGTTGGGAGCACAAGGGATGGCAGCACTTCAAGGAGGATCCTGCTCCCGGCCGGAACCGCTGGCAGGGATCGCTGACACCCCCATTCTGCTATTTGGGGTGGCTGACAAATGCAGCTTCCTACTCAAAGCCAAAAATACGGAGCTGAGGGAGCAGGAGGACAAGGTGCCAGCACAGCCAGAGTTACATAAAGTGCAAGAAACCCCAGAGCCCTCCCAGGTGGAGCTTGGCTTTGCTGCACTTGGCTTTTGGCATCTTTGTGTGGATGTGGCAGGGAAATTTTGGGGTTTAAACCATCAATCATGTGTTGAATCTGTCCTTTAAATGTTAAATAACAAGTTATTTGGAGTCACTTCTGTACATAAATTGGTTTTTTCTCTTTATTCGGAGTCGCCTCAGTACATAAATTATTTTTTTCCCTTTACTTTAAAAACTGATGTGCAGTTACTTCCTTAAGGTTTATGATAATACGGAAGATATTTCATTGGTTAAAGTTTATGGAATGTCAATATAATAAATCTTGGAAACTGATCCCAATAATTTCTCCTTTGTTTATACATTCTTTGATATAGACTCTCAAACTTACCAAGGTTTCTCTTAAATCCTGTGCATATTTAAAAAGCTTATGAACTGTTCAAATTATTATTGCTTGCTCTTTTTTTTTTTTTTTTTTTGTTTCCTCCTAATGGAAATAAAATTTTGAGAATGGAAATGTGGTAAATACATGATCACCTTCTCCAGGGAACCTTTTGTAGGTTGAAATGGGTTATTTAATGTTCCATTCATCCCAGGTACTGATTCTTGAGCAGTTTCCTTGACCTTTGAATAATCATTAGATAAATGTAACATTATTAATTAGTTCATTCCCATTTGCTGTGACAACTTGGAAGTATTTTTGAATGTTTTTTTCCATGTCCTGTGCATAAAATTGATATTTTCTGTGTTGTTCTTCAGTGAAAGATGGGGGCTATTCACTAGATTTTCTTGGTGCAAGTAGAATATTATTAACTAGGGCTAAAAAAAGCAAGATTCACAAGGAGATTCACACAATTTACTTCTAAAATGGATCCTAATTCCCAGTTGAATGACTTACTAGAGATCTGGATTTTCTAGAGTCCTAAAACATTTCTTAAGAGAATGGTCTGGATAAGGCTTTGGTGGGAATACTGGCAACTTTTCAGTAGAGAAGGAATTGCTGCAACAATTGAAATAATAACCCTAAATTTAGACCTGTGCTCTCACATTTTGCTGATTTAGCAATTTAGCCTGAAATGCTGCCTGGATCAGGAAGGATCAGGAATGCTGTTCAATTTTCCTGGGTATAACACTCCCACACCTGTAACAAGACTGATTGTGGAGTTTTTTGGATATATTTTGCTGCACTTTGGAAAAACCCAGAGGTGTACAAATAGGAGCAAGCTGAGTTCTTTCTGCATACAACCATAAGGATTAAACTCTGCAAATTAATGTGATTTTTAATTGCCAAGGGTGACAGAGCCAGGCTTGGGCTGCTCCCATCCTTGCTGTGATGGTTTCTTTTTACAGTTTGCCTTCTAAAATCCTCACCAAGTCCCTTCAAGCAGAACTGGCTCGGGGCTGCAATAAAAATGAGTAACTCCAGATAAGAGCAGAGGCAGTGGTGACACCGAGTGGCTCCAAATAAGTCTCCAAAGTCAATGCCAGAGGTGGGGACAGGGAGCTGTTGGCCACAGCCCAACCCCAGCTCTGTCTGAGCTCTGGGATAGTCATTGAGGGCACTTTGTGGGTGGTGAGGATCAATAGGAGATTCCTTGGGGTTGTATTTAAGCAGGACAGATCTGACCCTGGCTCCACATTCCCGGCAGGAAGAGCAGTGGGGTGTCCACGCGGGGGATTTCCTTCCTGACCCCCTTGGCTGTGCCCTAAACCATGAGGTTTTATTCAGCTTTTAACCTTCAAACTGTTGTCGAGTGTCACTTTGGATGTTTTGTTTTATTTTTAGGTATTTTTCCTGTTTGTCTTTCAGTGTCTTTGTGTGCTGTGTTTTCCTGGAGTAAGGAAATACCACTTCTGGCTGTGTTTATGTTGTGTACCTTTGATATCATTTTGATCTAGGCAGTCAGAGTGTGTATAAGTGTAATTCTTGGCCTTACAAAAAACTGCAATATATAAAGTTGCAATATGAAATTAATAATGACTGGAAACTTTATTAATTTAGGTGAGAAACTCAGTTTGGAAGCTGTTGGCTTGCTCTGTGTGAGTTACCTCTGAAAACCTGCTGTTTATTTATTAACATTCTTTATTTTTAACCTCTTGTAGATGGTTTCATCCAAATATCACTGGGGTGGAGGCAGAAAACCTGCTGTTAACAAGAGGAGTCGATGGCAGCTTCCTGGCACGGCCCAGCAAAAGTAACCCTGGAGACTTCACACTCTCTGTCAGGTGAGTTTGGATCTTTCCAGTCTTTCCCCACGTTGGGAATGATCTTTATTTGCTGCTGTTCTGTGGGGAAGGAGCTGTGGATGAGCTCTCTGGAAGAGGTGGAAGAATGCATGGATCACTTCTTACTGTTGTTGACTTTTCCCTCTTCTTTTTCTCCCATTTTCCCTGAAGAACTTCTCAAATAGTTTTACCCAACTCTAAGTTGGAGGGGAGTGAATTCTGATTTTACAGCGAGACAAAAAACCTCAGGGGAAGCAGAAACAGGTTGATAATAATATTGCTTTTAGCCCTTTACAAACCCATTTGATACCCAGCTGGAAGTAGCAGAGGTGTTGGGAATTAGTGATCCAGCAGGAAATCCAAACTCCCCTCGCACAGGAAAAGTCAGCAAGTTTTTAAGGGCAACTGTGGCTTTTTCAGCTTCCAAAATAGGCCTTTTGTGACAGTTGTCCCCTGACACTGTGCGGTAGGGATGGGGAAAAGACAGCAAGAGGAAGTAGATAAAGGAAAAGGGAAAAGTGGGATTGGTGATAAGAGTTGTGCTGCTGGGATACTTGTGAGATAAGAGCCCTTGTGGCCCAGGAGGGGATTCCTGCTGGGAGCTGCTCTTCCTTAATATCAGAGGCTGTGTCTGCAGGCAAAGGCAAGTGTTTGCTGAGGGAGAAACCTTGGGAGCTGCTGGGAATTCTGGAGGAAGCAGCAAACCAGGGGGTCTGTCCAGAATGCTGAATTCCTCTCACCCTCCACCTTCATGCTTGTGTGTGGGATTTTGTGTGGCTCTGAAGGGTTTCTGGTGGGGCTGGTGAGCTGCAGGGTTAACACTGCATTCAGGGATCCCTTCAGCATGGAATTGTCTCCCTGGCTGGTGGGCAGAGAAGCTGAAACAGAGGTTCAGCAACAGCTCAGTTCCTCTGCAGTAATTCTTCACTGGAATTGCGAGTATGGATTTCTCCACCTCGGGCAGCAGAAACCCAAATATAAAAATGATGGATTGATCA
This sequence comes from Entomyzon cyanotis, assembly GCA_024500445.1. Classification (NCBI taxonomy): domain Eukaryota; kingdom Metazoa; phylum Chordata; class Aves; order Passeriformes; family Meliphagidae; genus Entomyzon; species Entomyzon cyanotis. Next base: position 3,734,031 of record JAKEPQ010000852.1, read on the forward strand.
GCTGACTTGAAGGGGGGATTGTTTTGTCCTCTCTTTCAACCATCAGACGAACTGGAGCTGTCACCCACATCAAGATCCAGAACACAGGTGACTACTATGACCTCTACGGGGGAGAGAAGTTTGCCACGCTGGCTGAGCTGGTGCAGTATTACATGGAACACCATGGGCAGCTCAAGGAAAAGAATGGAGATGTCATAGAGCTGAAATATCCCCTCAACTGTGCTGATCCCACCTCAGAAAGGTCAGAGAAGTCGTGGAACCTCGATGTCCTTCTTAATAAATGCTGTGTTTATCCCTCTTAACACTCAGCCTCCGTCTGGGGAAAGGGTGGCCACAATCTTGGGTTCATTTCAGGGAGGTTCCTTGCAAAATAAGATGAATAAATGTGGTTAAAGGTGAAGCAATCCAAGCCTCAGAACCTGTTCCCTTCAGCATTCTGCCTTGGGTGGCACAGGACTGAAAAAGAGGGCATAATTCCCTTTATTTTTACTGGGAGAATGTTTAATTGGAGAAGTTCTCCTGATGCTGTTGTTGCTGCAAGGAATTCCCAGGGCTATTTCTGGGCATAACTTTTTGTCCTTTTTCCAGAAGTGGGTAGAAAGTGAAGGCTATATAAATCCTCAAATTTCTCAAACTCCTGTTTTGAGGAATGTGGTTAAGAAGGAAAATTGGAGCCTCTGGATTTGAGGAAATGTCGGAATGTTTGAGGGGTCAGAACTAATCTGGCAGATACCTGTTTATTCCTAGAAGTGAGAAAACAAGGGAAAATATTCAAACAAGTTCTCTCACTCCTTGGAATGGCTTGTGTTTAACAGAGGTGGGGAGGATCAATGCTTTTCTGGCCCTATTTCCTGAAGAATTGAGATTGCTGGGATTATCCTGTCCAGTTCCTAATGGGATGGAAGGGTGAAATCTCAAAGGTGTGAAATTCCCCCAAGTTTAACAGGAAAGTTTAATGAAGGAAATAAGGGATAAATGCCTTGACTGAGGGGAAGTGAAGGTGTTTATTGGGATTGTTGTGAAGAATCCAAATCAAAGCTTCACTGGAAACTTGTGTGAAATTCCATGGAAGTGCTTTGAAGTGTTTCTGTCCTCTCTGGTGTGCACCTGGACACTTCTAAGGCTTATTTTATTTTATTTTTATAAACTGAGGTTTTCCCTAGACCTGCCCATTGCTCGGCAAACAGAAAGATTTAATTCTTACAATAAATACCCGGAACAAGTGCATTCAGCTGAAATGCTAAGCAAGGTCACTTTATTTCCAGGTGGTTTCATGGGCATCTCTCTGGGAGAGAAGCTGAGAAACTCCTGACAGAGAAAGGAAAACATGGGAGTTTCCTGGTGCGGGAGAGCCAGAGCCACCCTGGGGACTTTGTCCTTTCCGTGAGGACAGGGGATGACAAAGGAGAGAGCAACGATGGCAAATCCAAAGTGACACACGTCATGATCCACTGCCAGGTGGGAAAAGCAGGGAAGCCAGGGGCTCTGGATATGTTCCTCCTTTCCCTGGGGGTGCTGCAGGTCATCCTTATGATCAAACTGACTATCAAAATTCCGGCAGGGATTGTTTTGAACTCATTTTTAACTCCTCCCGAGAGGCTTCTGGCTCAAATCACACTTTGCTGTGTTCAGGGAGCCTTTGCAGCCTCCTGGATGGATTCAATCAAAATAGGAGTGATTGGATAAATGGAAATCCATCCACGGATGTCTTTCTCCTGTCAGTTCAGGCTGTTGCACCTGAACTGACAGGAGATAGATGATCAACAGGCTGTGAAAACAAGTGTTCACTCTGAGGAATGCCTTGAAATCTAAATCTTCAATTTAATATGAGGTAGTTCTTCACTGAAATATGATTAAATTGTGGGTTTGATATTTAGTATGTATGCCCTTGGGTTGCTACTTAAAAAATTATCATAGATTTTTTTAAAATAGTAGATTTTTGTCATTCTCTTTCACTTCTGTTGTGCCAAAAGACAGTGCAATTACTTAATTATATAAAAACACCTAAAATGCAGTAACAGAAGTAGTTTGGAGGTAGAAATGGCATAGCAGGACTGTAAATGCTGAACTACCAGAATATTTTTATTTTTTCAAGAAAATTTCTGATTTGTACTTAGCATTTATGTCTCTGTGGAAAATAGTTTGGCATTGCTTCCTTAAAATTGGGATGGTGCCAGACAGCATGTCAGGACCTATTGATGCACCTAATTTTTGAGATAAATTCAAATTCCTCATTCCTGTATTCTCATCCTGTACATCCAGTATCTGCTTGAGCTGCCTGGTCCCCAGTTCAGAAGGAATCAGCTCTCTAAAAGGGCAGATAAACTGATTTTCAAGGAGGTGGCAAAAGGGATATCCTGCAGAGAGTCTGTGTTTCTATTTATTAAAGCTGTCCTTTAGCAGAAAGATTTTAATAGAATGTGTAATTCTGCACATAATTTTCAAGATTATTTCTGCTCCAAGGCACAGCCTAAAGGCGCTGTGGCTGTGCTGGTGGAAAATACATTTATTTTGAGGAGCATTTGTCTTTCCAGGATCTCAAATACGACGTTGGTGGAGGGGAGAAGTTTGACTCGCTGACAGATCTGGTGGAGCATTACAAGAAGAACCCCATGGTGGAGACTTTGGGCACTGTGTTGCAACTCAAACAGGTGAGGGGAAGGAGGGAGCATCCCTGAGAAAGAGAAGTTTCACTTTGCCACCTGCGGGATGTGTTGTTGAAATGCAGCTTTTCCATGCTTTCTGCAAGACTTTTCTGAGGCAAAAAAAATGAAGTTAAACTTCATTAGATGGATGATAGTCATTTAAATGGGAGCAATTTTTGTTATGCTCGTGAAGGGAGGAGTGTTGTGTCTGATGTGCAGAACTTCCTGGTGTCATCATAGTCCATAGGGGTGGCAGAACAAGTCCAGAAATGAGATAATTCAATATTTTAATTAAAAACTGTGACACTCCAAAAGCAACTTCACCATCCCCTTCCTCACTGCCCTTTGAATCCCAAACTTCTGACATCCAAAAAGACACCTAGATCCTAAAACTCCCATAAAACCATCCTTAGCTTCAGGGATTTGTGTTGGAATGACCTTTTCCTGGCTGTTCCTTGCTGACCCTGTGCTGTTTGGGGTTTGTGTCCCTCAGCCCCTGAACACCACCCGCATTAACGCCGCCGAGATCGAGAGCCGAGTGAGGGAGCTCAGCAAGCTGGCAGAGACCACGGATAAAGTCAAGCAGGGCTTCTGGGAAGAGTTTGAGGTAATTCCTGACATTCCTGGTGTGGTGTTTCCTGCTGTGTTTGATCTCACACTGCTGAAGTCAGGTTGGGTTCTTCCTTCTTTGCCTTTCCTCTACCTCACTTCAAATCCCTGTTCTTGCTCCCATCTCCAGAATTTGATATTTTACCAGCTCCACTCTTGTGGCTTGAAATATTTACCTTTTTTTCTTGATTCTGAGAGTGCTTTTTATCCAGTTCCTGGCACAATCCCTCCTGGATATCCTCACTGTGAGAGAGCCTCATGTACTCCTGTGTTTGTCCCCCCAGAACAATCCATTGAGTTCCTTCTGCTCTTTGGGAAGTTGGCAGCCATTTCTTTAGGGAAACTTCCTTTTCTCAGTCCATACATTGCCTTATCCTTGTGGCTTTTTGATACTCATTTTTGGGGATCTTAAAGCCATTGTGAAGTAGGATAGTGGAATGATTTGGGTTGTGAGGGACCTTAAATCCCATCCCATGGGCAGGGACACCTTCCACTGTCCCAGGGTGCTCCAAGCTCCATCCAAACTGGTCTGGAACACTCCAGGCTGGATAAAAAGGACTGGTTTGTACTTCATACACCCAGAACCACCAGTGGAGTCTGGAATTCCACCAGTGGAGTCTGGAATTCCACCAGCAGGTGGCAACAGGAAACTGGGAAGTGCTGAGGGAGCTCCGGAGAGGCTGATTTGGGCTGTGAGGCTGGTTTGAGAAACTTCTTGGGTAGCAATGGATTTGCAAAGCAACAATTCCTGGAGAAGCCCCCTTGGATCAGAAATATCCATGAGTTAAATAACCTGTCCAGTGTGATCTGATTGTTGCCAGGAGAAGGAAAATAAATCCATGAAAAGTGAAGGAATTAGCACAGAAGTATATGAAGGGAATATCAGATGGTGAGGTCCTGGCAGTGGGAAATAATAAAATGAGGATTAAGCTTTCTCCTTTCTCTTTCCAGAGGGAGGGGACAGTCCTTGATCCAGGGCTGCTGAATAGTCAGAATGGCCAGAATTCCTACTGGAGAGGGAAGGAAGTCAGCAGAGGCCATGTGTGTGGGAAGGGATTGTTGGTTTGGCAAAATATAACTGAGCTATTCATTCACAGTTCTTTCCTGACCTCTTGGTCCACGTTGAAGAAATTTGTCTTGGAGTGGATTTATCACTGGGGCCTTAGAAGGCAAAGTGTTTTCCTTACAGAAGGAAAAGTAAATAAATGAAGCATTTTACCTGTGAGACATTGCATTTCTCTTTCCTCTGCACAGCTGTCAGTGAGGTCAACACTAACCCTTATTTTTTTGGGAATCAAGCCCTCTCCTAGCAGTTTTATTGCCCTGCTTTTCCATTCCCCTCAGGGAAGCTCCTGCTGCCCCCATGGTGAAACACACTCCATGGATCCCTGGCTGTCAGCCAGGATGGTGGATTTAAATTCCTTGTTTCCAGGCAGGAATGAACCTCTTGTCCCAGGAACCACCAGACAGGGATGCTGACACTCCTTGTAATGTTTATCCTTTTGAAAAATAGTTATTTCTGAGCTTTAGTGCTGGGATGTTGTAGTGGAATCGAGGAGGATATTCCAGATTTATGGCTGTGTTGTTCCAGCTCTGAATGGGCTTGTTGGGAGTCGCTGCTGCTCGTGGATCTCTCCTCAGGGATGCTCCAAGCAATAGTAATTAACTCTAGGAAGGAAGATGTGGTTTTCACACACTTAATTGCTTCAATTCTTTAACTTGCTGGGGAAGTTTAGCTCTCAGTCCTTTCGCCTGGCATTCCACAGGAAGTCTTCTGTCCTTTGTCACAAGCATGGAACTTTGCATCTCTTCCATTTCTTCTGCTTTCCCTGGCTTTTGGATGAGCCTAATTATCCGAGGTCATTAAGTGAGGGAGCATCAGACTGGACAGGAGTGAGAAACCTGACATGGCCATGGTTTAAATAAAAGCAGGAGTCTGGAGGGTGGGAAGGACGAAGGGAGCAGCTTCCAGAGCCTGAGTGTTCCTTTGAGTGGGGCCAGAACTGTTTTGGGGATGAAAACCTGGAGCAAAGCATTGGGATCCTGGTCCTTCCAGCTCCAGGGAGATTTGGGAGAAGGGAGATTTGCCATGAAACAGCATGGCTGTGAAATTATGGAGTTGCTGCTGTCTGTAGTATGTTGTGTTCCCAAAATCCTCTCTGGGTTGCTCCTGCACTGGGATAATTTATGGATAACCCCATTTGTAGTCACCTAATGCCCTTCTCTGGGCATTTCCCTGAGAGAAGGGATTGCTGTGAGGATGGACCAGTCCATCCTGCTTTTTCTGAACCCTCCTGTCCCTGCTTTCCCCTCAGACCTTGCAGCAGCAGGAATGCAAACTCCTCTACAGCCGTAAGGAAGGGCAGCGCCAGGAAAACAAGAACAAAAATAGATACAAAAACATTTTACCCTGTAAGTATTGATCCTTCATTGCCATTTCATGTTACTCTGCTTTATTCTCCTCATTAATAGAGTTAATTAAGCACCACTGGACTTTGGCTTCTCTTTAATGATAATTTCCCCTCTTATTAGTATTATCCCGTGATTTCCAATTTGGGTTCAAACATTTGCCCTCTGTAGATATTTGCAATATTGTTTTTTTTTAATCTTCAGCTTTCATTTCAAAGCCTCACATCCCTCCTCTGTTACTCAACAGGCTGGATTACTTAAATTTAAGAGGATTAATTTGGGAGACAAAACTGCAACGTGCAAATCCTGAAGCTTTGCCCTGACTTAGTGTTTGAGTGTCCCTGAGTTCCCAGGACATCGACACATTTTGGTCCAGCTGGCCATGGCCACTTGTTTAAAGGAAGCAAAAGAGGCCATTTGGAATATTCTCATCACTAGTTGACTGAATTTAATGATTAATTAATAGCTCCTATGTGTTCACAGCTGTAGGATGCCAGTGCTTAACATCCATGTGTGTTTTTGCAGTTGATCATACCAGAGTTGTTCTCCACGATGGTGATCCCAATGAACCCGTTTCAGACTATATCAATGCTAATATTATTATGGTGAGTGAATTCCCACCTCCCATCCCATGGCTTCTCTTCCCTAAAACCAAAGGAATCTTGCCACCATTTGTTAAATTCCTGGTTTTTTGGGTTTTTTTTTCCTCTAGCCTGAGTTTGAAACCAAGTGCAACAACTCAAAGCCAAAAAAAAGCTACATAGCTACTCAAGGCTGCCTGCAGAACACAGTGAACGATTTCTGGAGGATGGTGTTCCAGGAGAATTCCCGAGTGATTGTCATGACCACGAAAGAAGTGGAAAGAGGAAAGGTAAAGCCAGAGCTGGCCTTGGGAAAGGTTGGGATATTTGAGTGTGAATAAGGACTGAACTGACTGGGATAAATCGATTTATGTCTGGGATCTGGTGTGCCTGGAAAACCTGAATTTATTTTTTTAAAAACTTCCTCTGGGGAGGAGGCACTGGAATGGGAGATGTGGCCAAGCAGCAATTCCAGATGCTTGAAGGAAAAATTCTCTGCTCCAGGAGCAAAAGTCTTCCAATTTATTTTAGGTCATCAAGCCTGTATGGACCTCCCTAAAAAGCAGGAAAGCCATTTAAGCCTCAATGCTCCTCTGCAGCTTCTCCAATATTCTTCCCAAAGTTTGCTCAGCCCTTTTGCTGGAGAAAACACTTTAATATCTGATTAATCCATCAGTGCTGCATTGATTATTCTTCCTTTACCCTTGATTGGTTTTTGATGCCTATTTCACTTCTTAAAGAACTGCAAACAAAAAAAAAAAAAAGCTTTTTTTTATCTCAGGCCAAGCTCCTGCAGGAAGGAGAGAACCCTTTGCAGCAGCGCTCATTGCCTGAGGAAAGGAGGAACTGTGCAACATCTCAGCCCTGCATAGAGTCCTGGATCTGCTTTAAAGTGCAGAAGCAGCAAATCCTTAGAAATTAAAAGAGTGGGGTTCTGGAGGCAGTTCAGCAACCCCTCCAGCAGAGTAAAGCTTATTTTAACATCATGTCGCTGTTCAGACTTGCTCTGCCAACTGCTCAGAGCTCTGCATTGAAAACTGCAAGTTATTTCTGCTGGCACCCCCCAAAATCAGTGTATTTGCTTCAGTTTCTCCCCTTGTGACAGGGAAGGAAGGGCAAAAATAGCAGGAAGTCATCTTGTTGCCTACGTGGGAATGTGTTCAACCATCTTCCTGTGCCTTGGGCTGGCAGGAGGAGCTCCCCTGTGCCATGTTTTCTCCTGGATATCCAGAATAACTGCAAATAGACCTTGTTGCTCTGTAGGACTTGGTGTTTGGGGTGTGTTTGCTTGTGCTGGAGGCTTCTCCTGCAATAATTGCAGCTTTGATGCTGCATTCCCAGGAGCTGCCCTTTCCTGAGCTGTCACAGGAGCCAAATCCAAGTGCTGACAGGTGAATCCATTCCTCAGTGGATGGATTTATCCCTGGGCAAAGATAATCTCGATGGAGGAGCAGCACACCAAAACCTCTCATTTTAGAGGCTACAGAGCCATGAACTGCTCCCTTTGCAGGAGCCTGAACCCTCTTAGGTGATGCAATGAGAACTGTGTCAGCCCTTCCTGCTCCAAGCCGTGGAAAAGCAAACATTCAAGTTTTATTTCCACTAGGAATGATTTATACCTTTGACTTGTACTTCTGAATTCTGCTGGAATTCTGTATTTTGAGACCTGTGGCTGGGGGTACAAACCCCAGGCTTTTAATCTCCAGGTTTTGAAAATATCCAGGCACAAAATATCACCAAAGGTACTGAGAGGAGAGATTGCCTGTACCTGTTTGAAATTATCCAACGTTCGTTACGGAGAGGAGAAACTTCCCATTAAAATGTTCTTTGCCTCATCAGCTGATTGCAGATTCTGAAAGGAAAGCTTCAGAGTTGTGTTAACCACTTTGCACAGCAGCCTTTTTGTCTCCTGCCTGATTATTCAATATTTCTATTTTTTTTTCAAATTTTTGAAATCTTGCAGAGTAAGTGTGTCAAGTACTGGCCGGATGAATATTCCCTGAAGGAATACGGAGTGATGCGTGTCAGGAATGTGAAGGAGAGTGCAGCACACGATTACACCCTGAGAGAGCTGAAACTTTCCAAAGTTGGGCAGGTGAGTCCAAGAGTAACTCTGTCCTTTTAGCTCAGCTTGTGGATCACAAAGTGGAAGAAAAAAAAAAAAAGGCAGGAATAGCCCATTTGTTTGGAATCAATAAAAGCACTTGGAGATTAATAAATGGAGCTCTGTCTTTCTTTGAAGCTCCACGTTTAGTTCCATCCATCTTTCTCTTTGCCCTTGGGATAATTGAAGATTCTCCTACCTAAGCAGTTTCTGGCAGGAGAGGCAGTGCTGCAGAGCTCGGAGGGAAACTGGGAAGAGGGATAATGCTTTTAACTGAGGACACTTCAATCCAGCCAGGCATTTCCTCCTTCTCCTGGAAATGCTTGCACTGGAGGGAAAGGAAAGGAAAGGAAAGGAAAGGAAAGGAAAGGAAAGGAAAGGAAAGGAAAGGAAAGGAAAGGAAAGGAAAGGAAAGGAAAGGAAAGGAAAGGAAAGGAAAGGAAAGGGAAAGGAAAGGAAAGGGAAAGGAAAGGAAAGGGGAAAGGAAAGGAAAGGGGAAAGGAAAGGAAAGGGGAAAGGAAAGGAAAGGAAAGGAAAGGGGAAAGGAAAGGAAAGGGGAAAGGAAAGGAAAGGAAAGGAAAGGGGAAAGGAAAGGGAAAGGAAAGGGAAAGGAAAGGAAAGGGAAAGGAAAGGAAAGGAAAGGGGAAAGGAAAGGAAAGGAAAGGAAAGGAAAGGAAAGGAAAGGAAAGGAAAGGAAAGGAAAGGAAAGGAAAGGAAAGGAAAGGAAAGGGAAAGGAAAGGAAAGGAAAGGGAAAGGAAAGGAAAGGAAAGGAAAGGAAAGGGGAAAGGAAAGGAAAGGAAAGGAAAGGAAAGGAAAGGAAAGGAAAGGGAAAGGAAAGGAAAGGAAAGGGGAAAGGAAAGGAAAGGGGAAAGGAAAGGAAAGGAAAGGAAAGGAAAGGAAAGGAAAGGAAAGGAAAGGAAAGGAAAGGAAAGGAAAGGAAAGGAAAGGAAAGGAAAGGAAAGGGGAAAGGAAAGGGGAAAGGAAAGGAAAGGAAAGGAAAGGAAAGGAAAGGAAAGGAAAGGAAAGGAAAGGAAAGGAAAGGAAAGGGGAAAGGAAAGGAAAGGAAAGGAAAGGGGAAAGGAAAGGAAAGGAAAGGAAAGGGAAAGGAAAGGGGAAAGGAAAGGGGAAAGGAAAGGGGAAAGGAAAGGAAAGGAAAGGGGAAAGGAAAGGAAAGGAAAGGAAAGGAAAGGGGAAAGGAAAGGAAAGGAAAGGAAAGGAAAGGGGAAAGGAAAGGAAAGGAAAGGGGAAAGGAAAGGAAAGGGAAAGGAAAGGAAAGGGAAAGGAAAGGAAAGGAAAGGAAAGGAAAGGAAAGGAAAGGAAAGGAAAGGGAAAGGAAAGGAAAGGGGAAAGGAAAGGAAAGGGAAAGGAAAGGAAAGGAAAGGAAAGGAAAGGAAAGGAAAGGGAAAGGAAAGGAAAGGGAAAGGAAAGGAAAGGAAAGGGGAAAGGAAAGGGGAAAGGAAAGGGAAAGGAAAGGAAAGGGAAAGGAAAGGAAAGGAAAGGGGAAAGGAAAGGGGAAAGGAAAGGAAAGGAAAGGGGAAAGGAAAGGGAAAGGAAAGGGAAAGGAAAGGGAAAGGAAAGGGAAAGGAAAGGAAAGGAAAGGAAAGGAAAGGAAAGGAAAGGAAAGGAAAGGAAAGGAAAGGAAAGGGGAAAGGAAAGGAAAGGAAAGGAAAGGAAAGGAAAGGAAAGGAAAGGAAAGGGAAAGGAAAGGGGAAAGGAAAGGAAAGGAAAGGGAAAGGAAAGGAAAGGAAAGGAAAGGAAAGGAAAGGAAAGGGGAAAGGAAAGGAAAGGAAAGGGGAAAGGAAAGGAAAGGGAAAGGAAAGGAAAGGAAAGGAAAGGAAAGGAAAGGAAAGGAAAGGAAAGGAAAGGAAAGGAAAGGGGAAAGGAAAGGGGAAAGGAAAGGAAAGGGGAAAGGAAAGGAAAGGAAAGGAAAGGAAAGGAAAGGAAAGGGAAAGGAAAGGAAAGGGAAAGGAAAGGAAAGGAAAGGGGAAAGGAAAGGAAAGGAAAGGAAAGGAAAGGGAAAGGAAAGGGAAAGGAAAGGGAAAGGAAAGGGAAAGGAAAGGAAAGGAAAGGGGAAAGGAAAGGAAAGGAAAGGAAAGGAAAGGGGAAAGGAAAGGAAAGGAAAGGAAAGGAAAGGAAAGGAAAGGAAAGGGGAAAGGAAAGGAAAGGAAAGGGAAAGGAAAGGAAAGGGGAAAGGAAAGGAAAGGAAAGGAAAGGAAAGGAAAGGAAAGGAAAGGAAAGGGAAAGGAAAGGAAAGGGGAAAGGAAAGGAAAGGGAAAGGAAAGGAAAGGAAAGGAAAGGAAAGGAAAGGAAAGGGAAAGGAAAGGAAAGGGAAAGGAAAGGAAAGGGGAAAGGAAAGGAAAGGAAAGGGGAAAGGAAAGGGAAAGGAAAGGGAAAGGAAAGGAAAGGGAAAGGAAAGGAAAGGGAAAGGAAAGGGAAAGGAAAGGAAAGGAAAGGAAAGGAAAGGAAAGGAAAGGGAAAGGAAAGGAAAGGAAAGGGAAAGGAAAGGGAAAGGAAAGGGAAAGGAAAGGAAAGGGGAAAGGAAAGGAAAGGGGAAAGGAAAGGAAAGGAAAGGAAAGGAAAGGAAAGGAAAGGAAAGGAAAGGAAAGGGAAAGGAAAGGGGAAAGGAAAGGGGAAAGGAAAGGAAAGGAAAGGGGAAAGGAAAGGAAAGGAAAGGGGAAAGGAAAGGAAAGGAAAGGGAAAGGAAAGGAAAGGAAAGGAAAGGGAAAGGAAAGGAAAGGAAAGGGAAAGGAAAGGAAAGGAAAGGAAAGGAAAGGAAAGGAAAGGAAAGGAAAGGGAAAGGAAAGGAAAGGAAAGGAAAGGAAAGGAAAGGAAAGGAAAGGAAAGGAAAGGAAAGGGGAAAGGAAAGGAAAGGGAAAGGAAAGGAAAGGGGAAAGGAAAGGAAAGGGGAAAGGAAAGGAAAGGAAAGGAAAGGAAAGGGGAAAGGAAAGGGGAAAGGAAAGGAAAGGGAAAGGAAAGGAAAGGGGAAAGGAAAGGGGAAAGGAAAGGGAAAGGAAAGGAAAGGAAAGGAAAGGGGAAAGGAAAGGGAAAGGAAAGGGGAAAGGAAAGGAAAGGAAAGGGAAAGGAAAGGAAAGGAAAGGGGAAAGGAAAGGAAAGGAAAGGGAAAGGAAAGGAAAGGAAAGGAAAGGAAAGGAAAGGAAAGGAAAGGAAAGGAAAGGAAAGGAAAGGAAAGGAAAGGAAAGGAAAGGAAAGGGGAAAGGAAAGGAAAGGAAAGGGGAAAGGAAAGGAAAGGAAAGGAAAGGGGAAAGGAAAGGGGAAAGGAAAGGAAAGGGGAAAGGAAAGGGGAAAGGAAAGGAAAGGAAAGGGGAAAGGAAAGGAAAGGAAAGGGGAAAGGAAAGGGGAAAGGAAAGGGGAAAGGAAGGTAAAGTTGTGTGTGGGTCCAGGGTATGGAAAGTTCCCTTCAGGGAAGGGATAAAAAGGTGAGGAAACAGTGTGGGAGTAGCACTTTTTGTTAAGGAACAGTTCAGATCAGGGAGGAGAAGCAAATTGGAGGATTTAGTGATGGATGTGCCAGTCCAGGAAGGGCCCAGGCTTGTTCCCTCCTTTGGGAGTTGTGGATGTTGTTCTCAGGTTGGATTTGGGATATTCCCCCTTCCCACTGGATCCAGCTGTGCCCCAGAAATACTTTTAGAGCTGGATTTCGACCTGCAGGGCTTTGTTCCCATGTCCTGGCCTCTCTTCCCCAGGGGAACACGGAGAGGACGGTGTGGCAGTACCACTTCAGGACCTGGCCTGACCACGGCGTTCCCAGCGATCCCGGCGGTGTCCTGGATTTCCTGGAGGAGGTGCACCACAAGCAGGAGAGCATTCCTGATGCAGGACCTGTTGTGGTCCACTGCAGGTGAGAACGTGGGACCTTTAAAAAAAGGACAACTGTCCCTGGGAACTGCTCGGAATTCCCTTTGTTTTCTGTCTGTACAATGGCACATTCCGGGTGGGTGGCACAAGGTCCCCTTGCAAGGGATTTCAGAGTATAAATGAGAATTTCTGCTGTTGGATGAGAAGGTGGGAGCAGTCCTGGCTGGAGCATGGCAATGCTGGCATCTCATCCCACCTGTGATGGCTCTCTTGTTTTTGGGTGCTCTCAGCTTATAAATGAGATGCTTTTTATAAGGCAAGGAAATGTTAGACCTGGAAAATGTTAGACCTTATGTTTTTGGGCTTTTTTTTCTGATTCAGGGCAGTTTAAACACTGAGGGACAGAAGTGCTGATTTCTTTCCCTTCCCTGTGCTCTCTGCTCATTTTGGCCCTGTGGTTTGACTCTGGCTGTAATTTGGAAGCCTCTGGCTATAATTTGGAAGCCTCCTGTCTCCTAATGCCACACTCTTCCTTGGGCTGGGGTTTTGCTGTGTGTTCAGAAAGAGCAGAACAATTAAATTTCCCTTTCCCCCCTCCTTCCAGTGCCGGGATTGGGCGAACAGGAACTTTCATTGTCATTGACATCCTGATTGACATCATCCGAGAAAAAGGTACCTTTTCCCCTTGGATTTCCCTCCCTACTCACTGACCCATCCCAGGAATACCCACGGAGGATCCAGATGAGCTGCACCCTCACTGTGTTTATTTTCCCACTCTTCCTGTGGCCGTGGATGTCCCCAGGTGTGGATTGTGACATCGATGTCCCCAAGACCATCCAGATGGTGAGGTCCCAGCGCTCAGGGATGGTGCAGACAGAGGCTCAGTACAGGTTCATCTACATGGCAGTGCAGCACTACATCGAGACCCTCCAGCGCAGGATCGAGGAGGAGCAGGTGGGTTCATCCCAAAAATCCAGCAGGAACGTGGTGGGATTCCAGCAGGGAGTGGTGTTGGTTGGGAATTTTGGAGGGATTGTGTCGTGGCAAGGCTGGGCTGGAAGCTGTGAACCCTCTCTTGTATTTCAGTTCATTATGCTGAGGAGTTAATTAAATTATTAGGTGGAATTCTCTCCTCATATTAGGTGAAATCCTCTCCTTAAATTAGGTGGAGTTGTCCCCTTAAATTAGGTGGAATTCTCTCCTTATATTAAGTGAAATCCTCTGCTTACATTATTAAGTGGAATCATCTCCTTAAATTACTAATTGCCAAGTGGAATTTTCCTTTCAAATATTAGGTGCAATCCTCTCCTTAAATTAGGTGGAATTCTCTCCTCAATATTAGGTGAAGTCCTCTCCTTGCATTATGAAGTGGAATCCTCTCCTTACATTATAAAGTGGAATCTTCTTAAATTACTAATTACAAAGTGGAAATTTCTCTTTCAAATATTACGTGGAATCCTCTCCTTAAATTAGGTGGAATCTTCTCCTTAAATAACTACATGAAATTTTCTCTTTCAAATATTAAGTGGAATCCCCTTCTTAAATAAGGTGGAATTCTCTCCTTAAATTAGGTGGAATTCTTTCCTCCATATAAGTGAAATCCTCTCCTTACATTATGAAGTGGAATCCTCTCCTTACATTATGAAGTGGAATCTTCTCCTTAAATTGCTAAGTGGAATTTTTTCTTTAAAATATTAGGTGGAATCCTCTCCTTAAATTAAGTGGAATCCTCTCCTATCCTCCCTGCCCCCAGATCTCAAATTTCCTTCCTATTATCAAATTTCCTGTGCAGGAAGAATAAAAGATAAGGGTCTGTTAATTAAAGCAGAACCTTTCTGTGTTTTAAAGAGATTTCAAAGCTGTTCCCTGCATTCCTGAAAGGGGAGAATTAAATGCTGATCACTCCAATTCCAATTTGGGAGTTTATTAGTAGGAAATCAATTTATTGGAGTGGAAGGGTGAGTGTGGTGATGCAGCAAAAAGCACTTCCAGGAGTGTGGTGGATCAGAAATATTTGGGAATTAAGTGGTGACAACCACCACAAGACCTTCACCTCCCCCTTGCTGTTCAGGGAATTCCTTGCACTCCAGTTCTGGGGGTTTTACAGCACTTCCCAGGTTTTGTGATAAAGAGCTGATGTTTCCTCCCTGTCCCTCCTGCTCCCTGCCCTGACCTTGGAGCAGCTGGGATTTTTACCTTTTGGTTTCTATGCTAATTAGTTAATATTTTTAGCCTTTTCGGTCTCTCTTTCCCTGCTAGGGACTTCCCAACACATCCTGAGTTAGTTCCTCTTCATCAGCTGATTCCTGCAAAATCTCCTTGTGGTCCATTCCCCGAATTCTGCTTTCCATGTGTCCAACAATCCATCTTTCTCTCCCACACTTTGTTCATTGAAGCGTATCCAGCTTTGCTCAACAAAACTTTTTCCACAAATAGCTGAGGACAGCCTTGCTAGATGCTGGCTAAGAGTGATTTCAGAAACATCAGAACCAGCTGAGCAAGTTCTGAGAGTTTTTCAGGGAAAGTTTCCACCCTAGGAATGTTCTTAATGGGAATTCACGAGCCAGAACTCCCTGGAGGCTCTGCCAGCCTCTGCTGTGAGGTTGGGTCAGGACTTGTTGGAGCATTAAAAAACCCCAAATAAACCCACAATCCCCATCCCCAAACCCCAATTCCCTGCAAAACTTTAATTTCTACGTTGTAGATTTCAGTGTTTCCAGGCATGGCGAACGCCTGGAAAAAGGAAAAATCCAAATTCCGTTCCTTTCCCGGCATAGTTCCCTGGCAGGAGCTGGAGCTGGGTGCCAGCACGATTGGCTGCAGCCTGGAGCATATGTGCAGAATCCAAATAACAGCTTGGCTGCTTTTTATATCAAAACCTAATGGGCTCAGATATTATTTTATTAGAGCTCCTGCAAACAACGGTGTCGCTCCATTGGCCCCAAGTCTGAGCTGGAAATCAGGGCAGTGGGAAGCCCAGTGGCTGTTCAAGAATGGAGTGGGGAGTTTTCTGCCAAGGAAATGAGGATTGAGTGCATTGAGAGGGTTGGTGTGTTGTGGTGGGATGGGGAAAAAGGTGGATTTTTAGGTTTTTTCTCAGCAATAGCTGGAGCCAAGCTTTAGGTGTTCTCCGTGTTGTGTTCCCTGCAGAACTGAGCTCTCTCCTCCCTGACAAGCCTAAAACCAATCATATCATCTCCTCATGGAATTTTTGCAATTTCAACAATTATTTGCTGGGATTAATCCCAAACCTGGCTTTTTGTTGTGTGCTTTGCTTCACAGAAGAGCAAGAGGAAAGGTCACGAGTACACAAACATTAAATATTCGCTATCGGACCAGACGAGTGGGGATCAGAGCCCTCTCCCCCCTGCACCCCAACCCCAACGTGTCCAGAGTAAGTTCAGTTTTATTCTCACTTTTGAGCTGTTCTGGCTCATCTTCAGAGACCTCAAACAAGGCTGAGTTATCCCAGAAGCTGCCCTGCTGCCCTGGGCTTTGCTCTGAAAATAAATCGAGTAAAATGAATGGTCGCTGAATTATGTTGTGTGTACAACAGGATTTTTTTTTTTCCCTCAAATGAGATTGTTGGGACTCTAAATCCTGATTTCATTTCAGAATGAGAGAAGATAGTGCTAGAGTATATGAAAATGTGGGGCTGATGCAACAGCAGAAGAGTTTCAGATGAGAAGATGTTCAGAGCCTTCCAGGTGTGTATGGCCAGGGGAGGGGCTGTGTCCAACCTGGCTTGGGAAAAAATGTACCCAGGAATGCCCAAAATGCTTGGAATTTATCCCCCTTAGGATAAATTCCTAAGTTCCAAAATTGCCTGAGTTCCAAAAGCTAATTTTAATTTAATTTGAATGACTTCTGTACACAATCTCACCCTCTACTGCCAAAGCACCCACACGGTTTCTAAGCCAGGTTTGAGACTTTGGGTTGAGTTTAAGCTTTTTTGAGTCAAAATGGAGCACTTCTGTGCAATGCCTGGATAAGAAACAATTGCTGGCATTTTTCCTTAATAATTCTTTTTTTTTCTTTTTTTTTTTTTGCAGAAATGAAATTGGTTTTTTAAAAGGTCAAGAAAGAGATGGAAGAAGCTTCACATGAACAGTGAACTCTGAGGGCTTGGTACCTTTTTATTTACGGTTTTAATCCTTCAGTAGGCAAAACTTCAGAGCATCTAAAGATTGTTTTTATCTCTTCTCTCCAATTTCCAATTGCTCGTTTTCCAAATAAAAGGAAACCCTTCCTACAAGGTAGACAACTACTTTGTAGAGTCAGTTTTGAATCCTGCAAACTGTTGGACTGTCATCCATTTGTTTTTGGTTTTTTTTTTAAATAGTATTTTGGTTTCACAGTATGGCTGTTAGTGGGGTTTTTGGTTTTTTTTTTTTTCCTTCTTTGAGCAATTGTGGGGTTTTTTGGAGGGGGGCAATGGGTGGGGGGTGGGTGGTGGGAGAGCAATGCCACGGAGAAATCCGTGACTTTAAATGTAAAATACTGCTGGGAACAATGTGGATTGTTGGAAAACAGTGGATCACCGGCGTGGAATAGAACCAAGTGCATGATCAAATTAGTCCTGATACATTTCAAACTCAGACTGAGCTTCCTGGGGTGAGCAGTTCTCGAGATGAAGGTGCTTTTTTTTTTTGTGATAACTGGTGGCTTTGATTCCGATTTTGCTGCGTGGCTGGATGGGCTATTTTGGAGGAATTTATGCAAAGTTGCTTTTACATCAACTCAAGTTTGTTTTCTGTCATCTCTGCCCAGAATAGGAATTCCCTGTGTCCTCCAGGAGACTCAGTGACCTGGGGGTGGTTTGTGAGGACACTGTGGTGCCTTTGTGCTCAATTAAATGAGGCTGAAGTGGTAGAATTAAGGCATTAATTCAGAAATTGCAGGATGTTCAAACCCGAGCTGGGGAGGGGAAGCCCTGGAGAGACTGCTGGATTTTTAGGAAGGCTCTGTGCATGGAATTGCTGTGGGGATGGAAGGATCCTGGGATTCCTGCTGGGACAGGGAGCAGCAAGGCCACACTTTGGGCACTGTCCCACCTCAAGTGCCTTTGGGAGCTGCCTGGGCCTTCCTGTCCCAATCCCATGACAAATCCTCTGGAATCACTTGGAATGTCAGAGACTCCCCAAGGAAAATCTGGGGAGCTGCCACTGAGTTCCTTCCCGTGGCTCTGCCCAGTGTCCTTGGAGCTGTGGGTGGCAGGTGGCACCTGGTGTCCCCCCAGCACCTTGTCCCTGCTTTTGGGGACATTCTGGGGTTTTATTGATCTTCAGGAATGATTCCCATCCTCACACAGGGCTGATGGAATGGGGTTTTTGGCCTTCCTGGTGGAATTCTGCTGGAGCTTTGTGAGAAGTGGGAGATTCCATTGCCTGGGCCTCGGAGGGCTTTGCAAATTCCAATATTTGAGCAGTTTGTTGGGACTGAATGAATGAAGGTGCTTCGTCAATGTTAAGCAGAATTTTGTTCCTTTGCCTCTAGTCCTTTTTGTCTTTTGGGCCTTTGGGATTTGATTTCTATTTTGGAACTCCTCTCACCAGCACACCATAAACGTGTTTGACTGTCACAGCCTTATGCTCTAGCCCTAAATCCTTGTGCCCTTCCTGGATTGAAATAGGTGTTGAGGAGAGAGAAATGTGGGAATTTGGTGGTGAGATTCCCATCCTCCATCCCCTGCCATCCTGTCCCTATTCCCAGCTCTCTCCTGCTGAACAGGGATCACTTGTGTTGGTATTTTCAGTGAGAAATTGAATATTTCCCTCAAATTCTGCACTTCAGTGGTTGGGGAGCACAGCCAGGTGGGGTTTGGAGCTTCTCTGCTCCAAACTGGGAAATCAGGAGGGAAAAAATCAGGAGACAGAAGGATCCTGAGGGAATCTCAACTCTCTGCACTCAGTTCATGTGAAGTGTCTTTAAAGCTGGGCCTGTGTAAGCAGAAATCAGCCTGTGGCCAGCACAACGTTGCCTCCTGACCTCGTTCAGAACCTGCCTCTGTGGGATTTTATTGGGAATTGTTTTCCTGGGAAGCAGGGAATTCTTGCTGCAGAATGTGTGTTAACCCTGGGGAGCATGCAGTGGGGGAATGTCAGTGAGAGGGGAGAGCAGAACCTGAAATATTGTGGAGAAAGGAATAAATTCTCCTTTCTGAACCGGTGCTGGTGGGTGCCAAAGGGGAACCCCTGCACCCTAAAATCTGTCACCAGATTATAATCAAGCGTTTCCTGCATTAATTGCAGCAAGTAAATTTGGGGTTCTGACAGATGAAGTGACAGAGAAACATCGTTTGGTTCAGGGGGAGAGCAGTGAATGTGGGATTCAGGGATTCCCAGTTTTAGGGAATTCAGTTTGAGGCAGTGATGGATGCAGGGATGGAAAAGCATGCAGAGCTCCAGTGTTCCCTTGGAGAAGCCTTTGTACCACGAGGGAATTTTAGGAATTTACCTAATTTGGGATGATTAATTCCCACGAGGGAATTTGGGAATTTACCCCAACCCCAAAGGCACAATGATTGATGCCAGTGTGCAGTTGCTGCAGACTTCATTTATTGAATGTTTTAGGGAATACACTTTAATTCCAGCTAACTCTCGTTAGGCCTGATTGGTTCTATTAATCCTGACCAAACTTTCCTTTTTTTCCTCCTAAAAGATGTGTTTGAAACACAATTAACCAGGACACAGCTAACAAAGGCATCCAACCCTTTCCCTTTTTTTGTTGTAGGGCTGAGGAAATTCACAGCTGGGACTAAGATGTGTTGTCAGGGTTTGATTTTCTACCCATAACTCCATTATTTCAAATTAATTGTCCATTTCTCCCTTTTCAATAGTGAAAGGTAATGAATAATTTCAAGCCTGTTTATTTATGACATTACTGTGATTTTTTTTTTATTGCAGTACTAAAGACTAATGAAAAAGGATCTTATTAGGTGGAATAGGCCTTGCATTTATTTTTTTTTTTCCTGCAATGTATGAAGTATTGTACCAGAGTATTAAATGAAATGTAATATTTTATTGCAAAGTTTCTATCCTTTAAAAGGAATACATTTAGGATGTCATCAATTTGATGTGAATCATGTAAATGTTGAGAAATGAGCTGTTTATTCTACATCTGGTGTTTCAAAAAGATTTCACCTCTTGCCTTTTGCCCACGTACAGTCTGTAGCCCATTTGCAGTTGTCAAAATGTGACATTAAATAATAGTTCCTGTATAGAAATAGTGGTGGTTGTCCATTGTTTTCTGGGCTGGTATTTATGGGGTTTAATTCAGTTGCAGTGGGTTTTTTGTTTTTTTTTTTAATTGCTGCCAAGCTGTGTTATCAGGAATAAACCATATCTGTAAACAGCAGAAATTCTGTTTAAAAAAAAAAAAAAAAGGGAAAAAAGAAATATAAAAAATAAAAATAAAAAATAAAAATAAAAAATAAAAATAAAAATCATTTTCTTACCATGGTTTGTCAGTTCCTGTGTCCTCCAGCTGCAGGCACCAAGGATGAGATGTTTGGGAAGGGATGAGCTGCAGTGGGAGAGCAGCTGTCCTTTTCCTCTGGAGCAAAACTGCAAATAAGATCTGCTGAAGCCTTTTCTTTGTGCTCTTCCCACCTGCTGCTGGCTGCCTGCTCCAGGATGTCCCCAGTGCTGCCCCAGGAGGTTCCTGGTGCTTCCCAGGTACTGCCTGTCCGTTATCCCAGTGCCTCACCTTCCCTCTTCCCTCCCTCACAGCTTGCAGAGGAATGTGGTGTGGAGATTCTCCGAGGGCTGGGAGAGCTGGGAATGCCCAGCCTGGAGGAGAGAAAGCTCCAGGGAGACCTTGGAGCATTTTCCAGGAGAGCTGGAGATGGACTTGGGACAAGGGATGGAGGGACAGGACACAGGGAATGGCTTCCCACTGCCAGAGGGCTGGGATAGATGGGATATTGGGAAGGAATTCCTGGCTGGGATGGAATTCCCAGAGAAGCTGTGGCTGCCCCTGGCTCCCTGGATGTGTCCAAGGGCTTGGAGCAGCCTGGGATAGTGGCAGGGCATGGAACTGGATGATCCTCAAGATCTCTTCCAACCCAAACTGTTCCAAGATCCTGTGATTCCATGCTCAGAGCTGGATGGGGTTTGGCTCTCCTTTTGCTGTTGGTGTGTGCTCAGTTTGAGTTGGGAAGGAAGGACAATCCTGCCCTTTCCCTCTCCACATCCCACTCAGCCACAGCCAGCTCTCCATGAGGGACAGAACCTGCTGCTCCCACTCCTGCTGCTCCTCCCTTCCATCTTCCAGCTCTGATCCGTTTGTTTTTGGGGCTCTGCTGTTTCCAAGGTCCTTTCCTGCTGGGACTCTGAGGAGGGATCAGTGCTTTGAGCAGGAGCTGGATGCTGTCCCAGGCTCCTCTGCCAGCTGCTCCTCCTGCCACACTTCCAAAGCTCTCAGCATTCCTGACTCCCTCACACTTGGAGCCAGGCACTTCCCAAAATGTCACATTCTCTGGGACAGAGCAGAGGGCTGAATGCTGCCCTGAGGTTTTCTCATGTTTTCAGTCCATCAATACTGGTTTTTCCTTTCCTTTTCCTTCCCTTCCTTCCTTTCCTTTTCTTTCTCATCCCATTAAGGATGTCCTCGCTGCTGTTGATCCCACAAATCAGCCTGGGTGGTTTGGAATTCCCAGCAGGTTCTGCTGAGTGTTGCCTCTCCCTCAATCCCTCTCTCAGAGCCGAGCATTACAAACAGAACCGGAACTTTCCAGGGAATAAATCAGCTCAAACCTGAGCTTGAACAGCAGCAGAATCTGGAGTAAAACAAGCTTTAATCTCGAGGCAAAGGCACATCCCAGGGATAATCCAGCGAAATGGCAGGAAGCAGGCAGAGCCCCGGGGTCGGGATCTGAATGAGGCTGTGAGCTATGTGGAGCAGCAGCTCGGCTCTAAGGCGATTATCCCACGGGGAAAGGTTGATTTATTTGTTTTTAGGAACGAATCCAACAGTTTGCAGCCATCCCTGGGTGTTTTTATAATCCCTTCCAGCACTGGGGAAGGAAGGAGGGAGGGAGGGACTGTTCCAATCTGAGAATTTTGACGAAGATTGAAAGTGATGGGGCTGGGGTGACACTTGGTGTCTCCTGGCTTTGACTCCTGCTCTGTGGTGACAATTCCAGCCCCTCCTGCTCCGTGGTGACACTTCCAGCCCCTCCTGCTCTGTGGTGACACTTCCAGCCCCTCCTGCTCCATGGTGACACTTCCAGCCCCTCCTGCTCGCTCCCAGCTCTCCGTGTTTCCCACGTCGGTGAGTATAAATCCATTTATTCTCCCGGCGTTCTCGGTGTTTGTACAAGCAGAGGTGATCAGATATTGCTCAAGGACAAGTTTCTTATCTCCCTAAACCCTTGAAACTTCGGCTGACTCCTTCCCAGGATGAATTCCTGCGCACTTTGGGTTGGGGGAATTCTGAGTCACTCGGCTGCTCTCCCGATGGGAGCTGAGCGGGGCAGGAAAAGGGAAGGTTGTCCTTCAATCCACATCTTTGCTGTGTCCTAAGGAATGATTTTTCCAGCCCAACTCTCTTGGCAGAGCTGCTGCAAACCAGGTTCTCTTTTCAGGGTGGCAATTCCTTTGGAGTTTTCCCATGCCTGTCCCTTTCCTTGGGATCACCTGGAGCTCAACACGTGGCTCTTGTGCCTCAACTCCCAGAAATCTCCCTTTGCCTTGAGCAGGGGCCTGAGGCTCAAGTGTGTCTCTATTTTTTTCCCTTTGTCTTTGGTAAATCTGGGGAAGGATACCTTCAAAGGATCCTTCCTATGCTGCTCTCCTCCCGTTTTCCCCACGGAGCCAGGCGGCGGAACAATTCCAAGATCAAAACGTTTGATTTGAAAAATCCCAGCTCTCCCAAGGAGTGCCTCGAGTGTTGGAAGGGCTGTGACATTTTTAGCACGTCTCATCTTGACAACTCCCTGCTTCTCCTGACTCTGTGCAGGTTTGCTCCTGATGGAGGGGAAAAAAAATCTTTGGATTTTCAGTCTCCTTATCTGTGTCATTGGGAACGGGAGGAAGAGGAACTCCCTCGTCTCTCCTGTGCTGGAAATCAGGCTGGGGAGTGCAGTGATTCCTTCTGCTCTTTTTATTTAACAGTGCTATGTCTGAGCTGGAGTTTAGGATTGTTTTCCTGGCTGGAATTTTTTTATTTGATGGCAGCCCCGTGGATATTTCCAGCTGTGGATGACAGCTGAGGGATACAACGTGCTGCATAAAAACCTGGAGAGAGAAATATGGACAAGAGGTGGCTTTTCCAAACTCCTTGATCCCACTGGTCTTTGTGCATTTGAGGTTTTGGATTCGTGGAGTGGCTTGGAGTCTTTTGGAAAGGCGGGAATGTCTCTGTCCTTCCTGGTGAGGAGCAGATCCAACACTGGCTGTGTCAGATAAGCCTGAGCTCAGCTCCTGCCTCAGTGCAGCAATCCCAGCTTGGGTTGCACCTATTTGGCTTTCCCATGGGAATTGCTGTCCCTGGATGCAGCCCTGGGGTGATTTTGGGTTTTGTGCTCACAGTGAACATTCTTGGGATTCTTTGCCCCAACAGTGCTGAGAGGTGATTTTGGGTGATCTCCCATCTCACTGCAGTGGTGGGGTGAGTGTGGGATTTGCTTCCCATCCTTCAGGCTCCCAAATCCTCCTGCCCATCACGGATTTGGGATATTGCACCTTGATTCCCGTTGCTCAAGGCTCCTGAGCTCAGGGAAAGGCAGCACAAGGAGCATCCCAGCAGGATCTCTGCCATTCCCTGTGCTCTCCTCAGCCCTCCCAACTCTGTGCTCCCGAGGCTGCTGCTCTCCCTGATGAAGAGATTGGACTGGAATCAATCCCTAAGGATTCTCCCACGAGGATCTGCTGGAAGTTAAGCTTATTGATCCAAAACGGCTCATCGTTGTCCAAATCCTCAACAGCTGCACAGAATTCCTGCTCTCTTCGGTCCATTTCCCAGGCCAAGACCCACACAGGAATGTCAGTTTGGGAATGTCAGTCCTGCAATTCAGCTGAGCCAATCAAAGGGTCTGGAGTGGTGACTTCCACTGCAGGGATGATACTCCAGACAGAATTCCAGAGTGGTTTGGCTTGGAAGGGACCTTACAGCTCATCCTGTTCCAACTCTGCCACTTCCACTATCCCAGGTTGCTCCAAGCCCTGTCCAACCTGCCTTGGACACTTCCAGGGATCCAGGGGCAGCTACAGCTTCTCTGGGAATTCCATCCCAGCCCCTCACCACCCTCACAGGGTGGGATATTCCCAACATCCCATCCAAACCCACTCTCTTAGCCCCAGTGGGCACCATAACAAGCTGGGTGAGACATCCAGGTGCATCTCCCAGGGCTGGATTCCCAAACCCACTCCCCTGGAAGCTCCAATTTTGGAACAAAGGAGATTATTTAGGGCTCTGGTGCCAAGCCTGACCCCCAGACTCCCAGCAGCATTCCCCAAACCATCCCTATACCAGAATCCCATTCCTTCTCATCCCAGCCTCGCTCTCACAGGCTTTGCTGCTAATTAATTGTGCTTTAAATGTGCAAAAATCGCTGTGAGTTCGTGTTTGCCATCCCTCCCTGCCTTCCCCGTGGCTGGAGATTCTGTTCTCCCAATGTTTTCCCGGGATTTAGCTGCACAGCACAAGCACAGAGCTCTCAGGCCAAGGCTGATCCGTGCTGGAGCTGTTTTATCTCTATTAATAGTGATTTCCTCACGGAGGATTTTTCTGCTTCCGTGCACTTAGGGAAGGTTGCTTTCAAATTCTCTCCCTATCGCTGCCGATAAATGGTGTGTCAGTTCCAGGATAAATAGGCAGGATGGGGGGGGGGGGGGGGAGGCGTCGCCATGGCAACGCAGGGATGTCGGTGATTGGTATCCATGGCGATTGTTGCTAAATTCTGAGAGGTTTTTAAAACCGTTTTATTTTTCGGATTTTTTTTTAAATTTTTTTTTTTTTTTTTTGGGGGGAACATAACGGGTTTGCTGCTGCCTGCGGATCCGGCGCCGCCGGCAGCACACGCGGGGGTGTGGCAGCACACGTGCCGGCGCCTGCTTCCCGCAGGGAATTCGGCAGGAATCAGCAGGGAGGGCGAGTTTATTTTAAGGCCTTTTGGATGCTGTGTCATGTGGCATCACCGCCGCGATCCTTCCCCCGCCGAGGATCTGAACCCTCGGAAGGGCTGGGAGTGCGTTTGGGAGGATGGGGAGGACATCCCGAGCCGCCTCTGCGGGGTTGGGGTGGTGGGATCGACTCTGGATGGCCGAAATTTTGGGGAATGGTGGGAAAACCCGCCGAGGGAGCTGTCCCGGTGTGGAATGGCTTTCCCAGCACGGCATTCATCCCTGCGCTCTCAGAGCCTTTGGCTTCTCCTCCAGGATGCTGCTGGCCCCGTGGGATGGAGCAGAGCTGGGAATGGCAGCCTGAAGCTCTGCCTTGTTCCCGCACGGGGAAAATCGGGGAAAAATCCCTTTGCCGTGGGATGTGGGGCTGTGGGAGCAGGCTGGGTGTCCGGGAGGAGCCGCGGCTCGGTGCTGCTCCAGCATTCCGGGGCTGTTGGAAGCAGAGCAGGAGCAGCTGCTGCTCCCTCGCTCTCCATCGCAGCTCGGCAGGGCGCTGGAACCTCCCGCAGCGAGCGCCGATGAAACACCTCTCCCAAATGATCCCAGGAATTGTGTTTTGTGAGCAGCGATGGGCAGGAAGATCTTCCTCAGGGATCCAGCTGGTGCTGGCTGGGGTTTGCTGTTGGATTTCCAGGATGGAAATGTTTGGAAAAGCTCCGTGTGATGGGAATGAGGGCCAGGGCAGGGAGGGTCCCTGGCTCCATCTGCCAGCCCAGATTCCCCATCAGAGCCCCAAACTTCTCTGTCCTGGCTCAGAGCAGTGTCCCAAGCACGCCTTGGGAAGCAAAACCACCTGATTTTGGGAAGAGCAGCTGGTGAGAGTGTCCCAGCTTGGTTTAGTAAGTGGAAGGATCTTAAAGCTCATCCCATTCCATGGGCAAGGACACCTTCCACTATCCCAGGTTGCTCCAAGCCCTGTCCAACCCGGCCTTGGACACTGCCAGTGATCCAGGAGCAACCACAGCTTCTCTGGGAATTCTATCCCAGCCCCTCCCCACCCTCCCAGGGAAGGATTCCTTCCCAATATCCCATCTAAACCCCCTCTCTTTCAGTCTGAAACCATTCCCCCTCGTCCCATCACTGCAGTTCCTGATGAAATTCCCTCTCCATCTCCCTGTAACCCTTTCAGAGACCACAATGTGCTGTGAGGTCTCCACACAACCTTCCCTTCTCCAGGAGCTTTTCACCTCTGGAGATTTTCCTTTGCTTTTCAGCGAGGTCATGCCAGGGATTAAACATCCCGCTGACTCTTCCGCTGAGGTTTGATGCCCTGACTCCCTCCCTGCCCCTTCGCTGCGTTTTCCGCCCCAAATCTCTCTGCCCGGGGTTTTCTTTGAGGGCATCCTGCACTGATCCTGCTGGATTGCTCCCAGCTCCGTGACTCCCCAGCCGATGAGGATAAATTCCGTGCCTGAGCAGAACCCACTCAGCCCGGCTGGGCTCCGTTAGTGCCGCCTGGGTGACAGCGCCGGTGTCACTGCGGGGACAGCCATCACCTAGGGCCACATTCCCCACCTGGTGGAGATATCAAACCCCATTGTAACCCGACGGAATTGTGACCTTGGCTTTCCGTCCCGCCGCCTCGGCTGTTCCGGGCGAACAGATCCGTCGTGTTTCCAGGACGGATGGCTGAGCCCGACTCGTGCCGGTGGGACAACTCGCAGATCTCCAGCCTTTCCCTGGCAGAGCCGCTTTCCCTCGGGAATCCATCAGCTCCGGCACACGCCGGGTGTCACTGGGGGCTGACAAACGCCGTGTGAGCTGCTGATCCTCGCAGTCAGCTCGGCAAAGGAGCTCCGGATGAGCTGATCCGCGCAGTTCCCTCTCCGAGCTCCCAGCCGTGATAAAACGCTCCCGTCCGCCCTGTCACCGCCGTAATTGGCTGGCGATGTGAATCAGAAAAGCGGCTTCCCCCCTGGAATTCTCTCCTGACACTTGATTTAATTCCTCCTGACGTCCCATCCGTCACCCTGCGCCGCCGAGCCCTCCGCAGCCCGAGCTGAGAGCTGGGGACCAACAGGTCACTCCAGGAGGAGAGGGGTTGTCCCTGCAGAGGG
The DNA here is from genome assembly GCA_024500445.1 of Entomyzon cyanotis. Taxonomy (NCBI): domain Eukaryota; kingdom Metazoa; phylum Chordata; class Aves; order Passeriformes; family Meliphagidae; genus Entomyzon; species Entomyzon cyanotis. Next base: position 3,760,378 of record JAKEPQ010000852.1, read on the forward strand.
AGAAACTCTGGAGGAGCTAAAAGTCGGGAGGAAGTGGGATTGTCCTGCTCAAACCACGAGGGGAGGTGGATCTGCTATCCATGGGATGGATGGGGATGGGGATGGCACGAAGGAAAAGGGGTTTTGTGTCCCTGGGTGTTTTCAGCATTCCCAAAACAAGGCACGGTGGGATTCCCTGCATTCCCTGGGATCCTTCTGGCACACCCTTGGAATGGTCCTGGGTCCCAGGCTCCCTCCTTCCCCTCCCACAGACGGGTAATTAGTGCCAGTGTGGGATTCTGTTAATTGCAGCCACTGTCATGTTTGGATTTATGGGATAATTATTATTATCTGGATTGTCCCGATCCCAGGAATTAACCTCCTCCGAGGGGAGCAGTGCTCATCCCTGCATTCTTCTGGAGAGATCCTGCTGGGATCCCTCTCCAGGGGAGCTGCTGGCTGGGGATTCCCTGCAGGTTGTCCCTTCCAGAACATCCTCAGGAAACTCAGGAAAGCTCAGCCTCTGCTGCTTTGCCTCTGAACCGGCAAAACCACCGCCAGTGATCCGTATTTTCGGGAAGAGCTCGGATCCACGGGTCACTGCAGCCGGATGAGCATCCTTGGGTGTCATCCCGAGGGCTGAGTCACCTCTGGAGGCTCCATCCAACCTTGTCCCACCCGGAGCCTCCGTGTCTCGGAGCATCCGACCTGATGTGATCTGTCCTTCGTGCTCCTCTCTCCTGCTTTTTCCTCGAGGAGGGGAAGGACACGGATGGCCACAGCCTGGAGATGAACCAGAAGACCCTGCCTGAGTGCAGAACTCTCCAGGGAGGTGTGATGGGAGCGTTTGGGCTCTGCCGGAGGCTGGCTGTGATTTGGGAACGCGGTGGGAAGGAGATGAGTTCCCGAGCCATCGGGAAATGCCAGCGACAGAATTGTTGATGGGCAGGGATCAATCCCAGCTTGGGAGATCGGGAGCAGGAATCTGCAGCAGGAATCTCGGGGAGGAGGAGAGAACAGGGGTGCATCACCACAGGAATGCTGGAGCATCCCAGTGCTCCCAGACCTGGCGAACCCAAGGTGCAGCTGAGCTTTCAGGATGAATTCCCTGTTCTGTCACCAGTCCAGGACACAGGAATGCTGCCGAACCCGCCGTGCTGTGCTCCAGAGGTGACACTGCAGCACACCCAGCTCGGGCTGCCCTGCTCTGTCCCGTTATCCCTCCGGAGCCCAGGATGGATGCTCAGGGGCTGAGCCATGGGAAGGAGGGATTTTTCCACTGGCCTTGTGAGATTTGGAGCGGAGAAAGAGGGGAAAGCTTTCCCAAAGCATTCCCAAAGCATTCCCTCTGCCTGCCCACGAGCACAGCCCTGCTTCCTCTGCTCCCCGTGCCGTTTGCAGGCTCCCTGTAAGCAATCCTGGCTCTGGGATCCTCCTTGCACTAGATCCTTGTTTCCCAGGAGGAGCCATTGGCAGCATCTCTGCCCTCACTCCCAGCCTGGATCCATCCCAATTCCCAGCTCTTCCCTTTTCGCATTGTCCTAATGAGCGATTTTTTTTCCCCATTTTTCCTTTTTGGCTGCCTGTTGCAGAGCTCGCTGCTGATTTCCCAGGAGAGGAATAAAAGCCAGAGCACAAATCCAGCCTGGAAAATCACCACCAGCAGGCAGATCCAGGGATGGAGCCGCAGGGGTCATCAATATCCCAAACTGCATGCGTGTGTCCATCCAGACAGGGTGGGAGGAGAAGGAACCTCCAGCTCTGTTTTCCCCATTCCCAAGCCCTCTGTGTTAAAGGACTTTTTCACCCTGAGCTTTGCTGCTGTAAATCTGCTTTCATTATCAGCCTTAATTATTCCAGGAGGAATAATCCTGGTTATTCCAGGATGCTGTTCCCATCAGCATCCATTGCTCCTTTCCCTGGGAGGAGCTTGGAACTTTGGCAGCTTTTTCTCTTCTCTATCCAAATGTCATCCAAACTCAAACCAAACACCTCAAACTCAGTTGGGAACCTCAGGGGAGGTCAGGCTGGGATAATGAAATCTGCTTTTCCAAAATGTGTCCCGACTGGCGCTAATTAAATCCCACCTCTTCATTAATCGAGTCCTGTTTGGGATCTTCCCTTGTTTTCTCCTGGCTTCCATGTCAGCCCGACAATCAGGATTGTTTGAACCCACGAGGAAATAAATAACCCCGCTGGAATTCAAAGCAGGCTTTTAAAAAGGCCTTAAAAGCAGGAAAAAAAATTAAAATAATATCTAGAAATAGCTCCTTGGCCAGCGCTTTAAAACCTCTTCAATTCAATTGCTCCAGATCTCGCTGATTTTTGAGAAGTTTGGCTTTACCAGTCTCCATTTATTGGTTTATTCTAATTGATGTTGCAGCACAAAATATCTCATCAGGCTTTGGCACAAAAGCATCACCTCAGTCTGTATCTCCTGTACTAAATAACCCAAATTTCCCTGCATTACCAGCACCGTTCCCACCACCTGTTGGCTCCAGGGCTGGACAGGAACCACAGATTTCTCCCATTCACCTCCTGCTCTCCTCCCATTTGCTCCCTTTCTAATCAGCAACTCTTTTATCCTGTACATTCTGTTTTTCAAAATCAATCTTTTAAAGCCTGATTCCAGCTGCCTCCTCCTTTCATTTTTTTTTTTTATCTCCGCAGCTTTTACAATAATTAATTGTCCCTAGCAGTGTCCAGTTCTCCCTGCTTCCCATTTAATTCTCTCTCCAAGCTGGCACCTCCCGTTTTTTTGTCTCAGCCGAGAGAGGAGAGGCTTTGTCAGCTCAGCCTTTGTCGTGTCCGAGAACAACTCGACAAAGGCAGAATCCTTTGGGATCCCCGTGGAGAGGCTTTGGGGACATTTGGGATTCCTCCCGACAGGCTGATCCTGAGATTAACTTAAAACTCGGGATTTGGAGCAGCCTGGGATGGTGGGAGCTGTCCCTGTCCATGGCAGGGGGTGGAATGGGATGAGCTTTAAACTCCTTTCCGACCCAAATAATTCTGGGATTCTTGGATTCCTTATTTTCCCTCTTGATTTCCTGGGTTTAAATCTGCTTTTTGGAGCTGTTTTGATTCCCAGGGGCTGAACTTTGACAGCCTTTTGGACTTCCCGGAAAGGTGGTGGCTGTGCAGATTTTGGGATTTTGGGATGGGGAGCAGCACAGGAATCCAACCTGGTGTCGGGAGGATTTTGGGGAGCTGGGGAGCAGCTGCAGCCCTGATTCCCTGAGCAATTCCTGCCCAGGGTGGGCTGCGGGCAGGAATGGGAGCTGCTGACAAACACATCCCCCAAAACCTGCCTCCGGCAAGGGTTTTGATGCCTTTAGATTCTCCTCGCGCCTCTGGAATGCCATTAGCGGATCATTTTCGGGGGAAGAAAAAAACCCAACAAAACCCATTTCCTTTGAGAAGCCTCGTTCCATTCCCGGAGCGAAGGGATTTGCTCTAGAATGTCCACTCGGTTTGTTCCCTGCTTATTTTTCTTCTCTTTTGGGGTGGAAAAAAGCGGGAAGAGGAGGAAGAAATGCCTCAGCCTTGGGGGAGGTTGAGCTGGGAGGAAGATGAGCGATCCGTGATTGTCCTGGAGGATTTTAACATCATTTAAATTTCCCTTTCCGTCCTCTCTCCTTGAAGCCTCAGCTCTGTGGGGTGAGAGGTTCCTGGATTGTTGGGAGGTAACTGGAGAAAAAAGGGAAGAACAGGATGGAAAAAAGAAAGGGAAGGAAAAAAAAAAAAAAAGAAATGGGGAAAAAAGAAGAAAGAGGAAAAAAGAAGGGAAGAAAGAAGAAGAAAAGGGGGAAAAGAAGACGGAGAAAAAAAGAAGAAAAGGAAGAAAGAAGAAAAAATGAGGGGAAAAAGAAGAAAGGGGGGAAAAAAGAAGAAAGGGAATAATAAGAAAGGGAAGCAAATTTGAATCCTCTGATCTTAGAGAGGTCTTTTCCAACCTTAATGATTTCATGGAAAAGAACAGAGGGAAGAAAAAGGCGGGGGTGTAAAGGGGAAAAGGAGGGAAAGCAGAAGAAAGGGAAGATAAAAGAGGGAGGGGAAGGAAAAAAGAAGAAAGGAAAAAAAAAAAAAAAAAAAAGAGAAGAATCAGACAGCAGAAGAACTCAATTTGCTTTCCCCTCTTGCTCCTTGTCTCGTCTTTCTTGATCCTGGAGTATTTCACAGTTTGTCCTGGAACGTGGCTTTGGGCTGAGTGGGAATTAGGGGGAAAAAAGAGAGGAAAATCCCCAGGATCTCTCCTTCCTCCACGGATGCTGTGCAGCTCTGGCGGTGCCCACTCCCTATTGATCAGAGAGATCAATATCTCTCGATATCAATAGACCTATCGAGTCAGGGATGAGCCTTGCTGATCCCACCCCAAATCCCTGGAGAGAATCCCCCGGGAAGGGTTTATACCCTGAAGGGAAGGAAAGGAAAGGAAAGGAAAGGAAAGGAAAGGAAAGGAAAGGAAAGGAAAGGAAAGGAAAGGAAAGGAAAGGAAAGGAAAGGAAAGGAAAGGAAAGGAAAGGAAAGGAAAGGAAAGGAAAGGAAAGGAAAGGAAAGGAAAGGAAAGGAAGCACTTTGAGCACTGGGATTTATTTCCCTCTTCCCTTCTCCAGGCAGCCCTGGTTCCCATCACGGCACCAGAAGTGCATCCTCATGGTCGTAACCCCACCCCTCCCCATCCCCGTCCCCATCCCTGGTGGAAGCTGTCCCTGCCCATGGCAGAGTTTGGAATTCGGTGATCTCCGAGCTCCCTTCCATCCCAAACCACCCTGCGATTCCTCGGCTCAGCCATCCCAGCCCGGAATCCAGATATCAATCCCCTCCACATCCCAACCTCTCCCCAGCACAGTGTCCCTCCACCCTCCGCCCCTCTTCAGGGAACTCCGGGAAGCGAGGCAGGGATTTTTCCCGCTGCTGGAGGGGATTTCTCCATGTGCCTGGCGGGAGAGGAGCGGCGGTGCTGCCGAGGGAAGGAAGGGAGGGATCGCTGCGTCACCCCTTGATTTACTCCATCCCTGCTCCCGCTGCACTGCGGAGCAGATGGAGCCGCTCCGTCCTCTGCCTCCGGGGCTGTGCGGAATTCCACAAACCCTTCTTTTTTTTTTCTTCTTTTTCTTCCCCGGCTCTTAAATCCTTCGGAGCGGGGAAGCTTCGGTGAATTTTAAACAAGCTCTGGAAGCTGTGCGTTAAAACCTAACGAGCCAGGATATCAATTATGCCGATGGAAATGAGGAGTCGCTCCGGGGGGAGGAAATGGTGGCGTTGGGTTGGGACTGCTGGTGAGAGATCCGGACCCGCTGAGGGGTTGGGGCTGGAATTCAATCCAATTCCTTCTTTTTCCCACCAGCGGGGTCATGGCTGGGCAGGGGGAGCTGGCACAGTTAAACCCCTGAGGGGAGAGAGGGAGCTGAAGTTCAGAGTGAAAAACTGGATTAGGTGGAGATGCAGGAGGTCTCTGCTCCCTCGGGAAGCCCGGGATGTCGCTGAGCATCATCCTGCGCCTCGGCGCTCCCAAAATTCCCTCACAGCCTCATTTTCGGCCTCCTCAGCCTGTGCCAGCGCCTGTGACTCAGAGAGGACCTGGCAGGGTCGCTGTCCTGCAGGTGAATGCACCAAAATCCTGCTCTGATTCCCCATCAGCTCTGATTAGGGAACGAGAGACGCCAATTGTCCTTGCGAGGCTCCTGCCCGCTGCCAGCTCCGTTGGGATTATTGATGTTCCCTTTGTCCAGGGAGTTTGGGAGCTGAGGAACATCTCAGCCCCGAAATTCCAGCTGCACTCTCAGCCCTGAGCTCGATTTTCTCTCGGTTAAGTTTAATCGTGCTGCTGGTTTCTCACCTGGAGCGATTAAACCCCAAACTGTCAAATCTGGGGCTTGTTGGCCACCAGCTCCATGCAGCACCATCAGATCCAACCCTGGCTCTGGAAAATGCCTCTGGTTTGGGGGTCCCAGGAATGAATTTTTGACTATTTTGGGAAGGAAACCTCTTTATCAGCCAGGATCAAGCACAGAACCGAATCCCTGGAGGAGAGAAGCTCTGGGGTGACTGAGTTTCATCCCCAGGCTCGGCTCAGCAGGGAGGGATGAGCTCCAGGATCTGGGAGAGCCTGGGTGGTGCCGAGATATCCCTCTGGGATTTGTCCCATGGATGCAGGAGGCATTCCCGGAGTGTGAAGCTCATCCCGCCCCAGGCTGTGTGGGGAAGGTGAGATGTCTCCAAAGCCATACGGATTCCTGCCAGTTTGAGGAGCGGAACAGAGCGTTCCTGTCATGGGAATATCCCTTGGGAAGAGCTTTGGCACCTCCCAGCAGCACCTGCCCTGGCTGGCATCACACCTTCGCCTTCCCACTCGCTCAAACTGGGTGAGCATCCCTCAGACATCCCGGTGTGACCCTGCCGCCCTCTCCAGGGCAATCCCAGGGATTGGGACCGCCGGGAATGGCGACAGAACCTTCCAGCCTTTCCCGACAGGAATGGGGAACAACAGAATGTGGGATTTGCTTTGTCACTGCAGGATCCCCTCAGCGCCTCACCCATGGTGGGGGAAATTCTGTGGGACCACAAGTTCTCCCAGGAAAACCCCAAAATGAGGAGAGGAGTGGGGAATCACTGCTGGAGAAGCCACATGGGGAAACCACAGCCGGGAGGGTGGGAATTAAAGGGAAATGTGTGTTTAATCCACTTCAGGGATGAGCCGAGGCAGGAGCGGCGGGATGTGGGTGGGAGAGGCTGGGCAGAGCATCCCGGCTGCTCCAAATCGCCTTTCCCCAGCCATCCCAAACTTTTGTGCCGCTGAATTCCGTGCCCGGCTCTGCAGCGGATAAATCCGGGGCAGGTTTGTAAATGCTGCATTGCTGGCAGCCAAAACACAAATACAACCTGAACGGCTGCCAAATGGCAAAAAGCAGGGGAAAAAAATAATAAAGCTCTGTGTCAGGATTTACAGCCCTGGAAAAGAACTGGCTCGGCTTGGGTGGCTGGGAAGGGGCTGGCATGGTTCCTGACTTCCCTCCCGGGGCAGAGATTTGGGGAAAAGGGAAAGAGAAGCTGTTTTCAGGCTGTCTGGAGTTCTGGAGAGGGTCCTGGAGAGGGATTTGGGTGGGTTTGGGGTCTCTGGGATGATGCAGGCTCTGGGAAAGGCACGTTTGGGAAAGCGGAGGGGGAAAAATAGGTGTAAAATTCCAGCTGTGGTGGCAAGAATAGTGGGTCCTGTCCTGGCTGGAGCTTTCCTTCTCCTCCTTCTCCTTCTCCTTCTCCTTCTCCTTCTCCTTCTCCTTCTCCTTCTCCTTCTCCTTCTCCTTCTCCTTCTCCTTCTCCTTCTCCTTCTCCTTCTCCTTCTCCTTCTCCTTCTCCTTCTCCTTCTCCTTCTCCTTCTCCTTCTCCTTCTCCTTCTCCTTCTCCTTCTCCTTCTCCTTCTCCTTCTCCTTCTCCTTCTCCTTCTCCTTCTCCTTCTCCTTCTCCTTCTCCTTCTCCTTCTCCTTCTCCTTCTCCTTCTCCTTCTCCTTCTCCTTCTCCTTCTCCTTCTCCTTCTCCTTCTCCTTCTCCTTCTCCTTCTCCTTCTCCTTCTCCTTCTCCTTCTCCTTCTCCTCCTCCTCCTCCTCCTCCTCCTCCTCCTCCTCCTCCTCCTCCTCCTCCTTCTCCTTTCTCTTCCTTCTTATTCCTTCCCTTCCCTTTTTTCCCAGCAGGAAGGTTTTGCACTCCTCAAGAAGCTGCTCAGGGTTGGATTGAAGGACCTTCCCAGTGCTTCCCATCCATCTCCAACCACTCAGGCGATCCCAGAGTTTTCTCCTGCTCGAGCCAAAGTCCGAGGATGGATGGGGAAGGATGGGATTTCTCCACCTGCTCCATGTGGAAAGCTCCCCAGGTGTGACATCCAGCAGTCAAAGGCACTGAAGGAAATTAAAAAATCCAGGGGAAAAAAAGCACAGAACAGCACAGGACTGGGATGAGTTCCAGTTCTGGCTGTGTCTTGTCTTGGATTCACGCCTTGTCCTGTCGGGATGGATCAGGAGGTGTTTTGTCCCACAGAACAGGAGCTGGCTCTGCCTGCTCCGTGCCCTACACCTTTAATTTATTTCCCTGCAAAGGCACAGAGTGATGCGGATAAAAGTTATTGATCCATCGGCGCTGGGAGCAGCCGTGTGCTCCATCCTGCTGTCCCCAGTGCCACCCCTAGGGCTGGGACACGGCGACAGGGAGGGACAGGGAATGACAGGAGCCACCCATGGTGTGGGGACTGTGGGGGAGGATGAGGAAAAGCAGCACTGCCAAGGAAATGCTGGATTCACCAACCCCCCAGCTCTGATCTGCCAAATTCCAAATCCCACTCAGGTTTCGGATGGAAATTCAGACTTGGGCTGTGCTGGGAGTGTCCAGGGAGAGAGGCTCATTCTGGGTTATTTTAAGGTCTTTTTTATCCTTGTTTTAAGAGGAGGAGCTCTGGGCAGGCTGGTTCTGGATGGGCTCATCCTGAGGGACCCTGGCTGGATGTGGCCATCATGCTGGTGCTTCCATGACCTTCTGGTCACCTTCCCCACCCTTCCCACAGGACCAGGACCACTGTCAGGCCATCCATGGGGACAAGCAGGGGAGAGCAGGGGGCTGTGGGACAGAGGGACAACCCTTGTTGTCCCTTCATCCATGCCAACCCTTGGGGACACTGGCACTGAGGGGCTCGCTGGAAGTGCTGGGTGTTAAACATCAGGCTCCTTCCTGCTGGACCTCATTTCCTGACCAGGAATTCAGGGATGCAGGGATGGGTTGGATTCCCACCTGGCAGCCCTGGCTGGGTGTTTGTGCAGAGTTACAGCCGCAGCATTCCAGGCTGTCACTCCCAATCCATCGGCCAGAGCAGGGCTGGCACTGCCCAGGTGTCTTCTCCTGGCTCTGCAGGCTGTTCCAGGGATCCTGTGCTGCTCCAGCCAAATCCCTGTGCTTGGATGCAGCTCCAGCCATTGCCAAGCCATTCCCTTTTCCTTGGTTATCATCAGGTTTGTTATCTCTCATCACGTCCCAGAGCAGGACTTGCAGCAGAGCACCATCTCTGCTCTTGGCTGCATCTGCTGGAGCGAAGATGGAAGTTGCCAAACCCCAAGGTCTGATCCTCTGGGAAAAGACAGCCAGTGGTGGTCAGGTTTCACATGGAAATTCAGGGTTTCCAGGGGTGTTTGTGGTTGGATCATGGAGTGGGAATGTGATGCCTGTGGCTCCACAGCCAACCCAGTGCAGTGTCCTCCCGCTGGAGAATCCTTTGGGAATGGGATCGTTGAGATGTGTCCTGCCTTAATCCTTTCCCTAAAATCCCCCCTGCTGCCAGGGAGCTGGGAAAACCTGCCTTTCCAGCCAGGAAAAAGCCTGGAAATCCCCACCTGGGAATGTTGGGCAGCAACACCAAAATCAATCCCTGGCTGTGGCGTGAGGAGGATCCTGGCCATGTGTCCATGTGTCCATGTGTCCATGTGTCCATGTGTCCATGCGTGTCCATGTGTCCATCCATGGCCAGCAGCACATTCCAGAGTGTGTCTCTATGGGGGGAAAGCTCCAGGAGCAGCATTTTATCCTCAGGAGGAGCTCTGGGATCCATAAATCCCAATAAACTCCAACCTGGCTGCCCAGCCATGGGTGACCTGCATTTACTGGGCTGATCCAGGTGACTTTCCCTGCCCTTCCCCACATTTCTCCCGGAAAAGGGAAGCAACAAACACCCTCCTGGGAGGATGCTCTGGAGGTTTTTCCACTAGGAACTCCTTTCTCCACGCTCACAGAATCCAGAGGGAATACACACTAACCGCTGGCTGTTTCCTCCCAGTGTTTGCACATTCAGGAATATTTTCTCCTGGGCTTGTGTATTCAGGAATATCAAAGCCCAGAGGTTGTTTTTCCTTTAAGCAGCAGCGAGATGGCTCTGCTGGAGATCAAAGCCATGGCTCTGGCATCTCTCAAACCCTCTCCTCTCCCTCCCCTGCGGAGGAGATGCAGGTGTTGGAGAGAATATTCATGGAGAGAATTCCAGGATTAACCCTTCCCAAGGCTGGGGAATTGCAGAAGCTCCAGTTTGCTGTTTGTGCTCACTGGAGCATCCCAGCAGGATGAACCATGGGAAGAAGGAAATCTGTTGAGTTTATTCTCAAAACAGGACACTCTGGCAGCTGGAAATATCCCATCCCACACCCTGCAGGGTCCAACCAGCCCCTTCCCAGCTCCCAAATCCCAAATCCTTGTGCTACAGGCCTGGCAACATTTCCCCTCTCCGGTGGGAATCTCAGCTGCTGCTGCTTTAATTCCTCAGAGCAGCGGCCTGAGCTGGGATCGATATCCTGCAGGATTTGCTGGGAAACAAAACAAGCTGGAAAGCAGCCCTTGGAATGAGGTGGTTGCTGGTGGCTCTGAGGGTGTCCTGGGGGATGCTGAGCTGGGATCCCAAATCCAGTGCCTGGGGCTTCCCATCCAGGCTGGGATTTGCCCCTGGAATCGATCATTCCATGCTGGGAAGACTCGACAGCCAAATCCCTGTGCAGCAAAACTCCTGCTGGACAGGAGTTGGTGACAGCATCGATCCTGGAGCTTGTTGAACAACTGGTGTGGCTGGAAAAGGTCTCCTTCCTCATTCCCATGTGGGAACAGCCTGTGCTGCTGGAAATCCTGATCCAATTGAGATTTTTTTTTTCCCCCTTTAAAGGGAAGTGATATTTTCATGGAATCCCAGACTGGTTTGGGTTGGAAGGACCTTAAAGCTCATCCCATCCCATGCCTTGCCAAGGACAGGGACAATTTCATCTACCCTAAATTGCTCCAGACTGGCCTTGGACACTTCCAGGGATGGAGCAGCCACAGCTTCTCTGGGCAAAGCAGGGCCAGAGCAGAATGCCCAGGGTGTGGGAAAAGAGACCTTCTGAAAATCAGAGAGAAGAAAAACAACAAACAAACCCCAAACCCCACCGTGTGCTGCTGGATGGGACAACAACCTGTGGCTGGTCACTTGGAAAAATGATGAATTTCTCCAGGAGATGATGAATGCCATGGATCCAGCTCAGTGCCATGGTGACCTGGCTCTGCCGTCCCCCCTGCCCGGCAGCCTCGGTGTCTCCTCCCTGCCATCCACGTGCGATGCTCGGGCTGGGAAGGAGCCGCCAGCTGAAATCCTTCCCCGCGGGCTGGCAGAGCAGGAGGATATTCTTGGCTGGGGAGCCAGCAGGCGCCTGCCGGGCTGGGCTTTTCTTCCGCGGTGTAAAATTTCCATTTGGAAGCGAGCTAAGAGCGGGGCGATGCTTGCCCGGGATGTGGGATCTCTTTCTGTCGAGTCTGGCACGCCGTGGGGATTGTCCTCGGCCACCCTGGTGCCACCCAGTGCCACGGGGACAGCAGCACGGCCGGGAGCCACACTGCCGCGTCCCTCAGATCCCCAAATCCCAGCCACACCGAGGATTTTGGGGACGCAGCGCTGCCCCCCGGCATTCCCCCACCCCGATCCCGGGCTCTCTGTCCCCATCCCTTCCCTCCGGCTGGCACAGCCCGGGCACGGCAGCAGCCCCCGGCCGTGGGAATGGGGAAGTGGAGAGGCTCTATTTTAAACCGCCGCTGTGGGTTGGTGACCTAGAAAAGCAGCTCCGGGAGCAGGAGTGTGAAGTCCAACCTCCCCCGCCGCCAGCGGGGCCGCCGAGCACAGGGTGACCTAAATAAAGAGGTGTCGGGGGGTGCTGCGACCCTAAATAAAACCCACGGGAGAGGCGTTGTGGGGTGCTGCTCCCCCGGAGCAGAATTTGCGGCTCGGGACCCTCCCAGCGCCATCCCTGAGGGTTTCAAGGGGATAAAAGGTGGATAAATGGATAAATCCCTGTGTTTGGCAGGGATGAGGCAGGAGCAGCTCCGGGGGTCCCTCGTGCTGGGATGGATCTGTGGAATATTTCAGCGATGCTGATGCTCCGCGGTGAGGGGTGGGAGGGGAAGAGAAAGCTGGAGAGAAATCTCCTTCCTCCCCTCCTTTTAATGCGCTGTCAGGAGGAATTTCAATTATTTAAAGCTCGCAGGTACGTGCTCCTCGCAGCCTCCGAAATGAAACAACGCCCAGCTCTCCTCTGCCCCAAAACCCGGCGAGGTTCTGAGCCTCTGCCTTCAGCCGAGCGCGAGACAGGCCAATTAATTAAACCAGTAAATAAGTTCCCCTAATCCCATTAACAAAAGAGGAGCTGGAGATTAGATCTTTGATGGCGCTGACTGCAAAATTAATGCAGGCAGCCTGTTGGGAAATGTATTCTTCCCCTCACCTCGGCGGGGATAACGGCGCGGTTTTATAGGACAGGGCGTTATCAGGAGTGGGAAATGGATGTCAAACCAGCGCAGATCTCATTAAAAGGCTGTAATGAGCTGCAGGCAGGGTGAGCTGGGCCTGCCGAGCTCGGGGCTCTGCCAGATCCTGCCTGTGCCGAGGGGTTTGGGGTCCCTGTGGGATTTCTCGGCTGTGGGGTGAGGCAGGGAGTGGGGATTTTTCACCCGGGATTTTTCCCGCAGGGTTTTTCCCCCAGGGTGAGAGGGAGCGGGGTGGGGAGCTGGAGGCGCCTCGCTGTGGAAACTCCCTGGCGTTCCTGGCGGGATGGGAGCAGAGGGCTGGCAGGCTGGGGGGAGGCACAGGGGGTGGTGAAAAACATCCTGGAATCCTTCCCGAGGTGCTGCTCCTCCTCTGCCTTCTCCAGAGGAGAAAATCCCTTCCCTTTGGAGCAGCCAGCTTCCCTGTGGCACTATGGGAATCAAGGGACAAGGGGGGAAAATTCCTTTCCTGTCCTTTTTCATGTTTATTTTTTATCCCAGCACGTTCTCTGGGGGGATGAATCAAGGATGTCTCCTCTGCCTCGTGCCGTGGTTGGAGTTTTCTGAGGGTTGGCTGGAGTGCATTAAGGTGTTGGTGAAACAGGCTGGATCCAGCTGCATCCCTTGCAGGTCCTCATGGAGAGTCCCAGGGATGGATTTCTCCTGCTCCAGCCTAAACCTTGGCTTGGGGTTTTGTCTCCTGGAAAAAGGAGGTGCAAACCCTGTGGTCCCCCAAGTTCTGGGACAACCTCCCTGGATTCAGCTGGGAGAGCTCAGGCTGTGCCCATCACTCCTCCTCCATCCTCCTCCTGCTCTTTGCTCCTTCCCCTCTTTTCCAAAGCGTCATTCCCAGCGAGCTCTGGGCGGCTGGGTATGGATTTGGGGTGTGGATGTTGGATCCTTTCCCACCTTTCTTGTGTTTCCAGGAACTAAATCCCTCCAAAGCCCTTGGTGGGTCTGATGAGCACCACATGCTAAGGCTGAGTTATGGCACAGCTGCTTTTTGTCACGTTCCAGGCGGATCCTGTAGGCAGATCCACAGGGATCTGTGGCCACAGTGATTTCCAGGAGTGAAAAACGCTCTGCTGGGTGCCTGAGCTGCCATCAATCCTTTTAATTTGACTCGTTGGAGCTGCTCAGGGAGGGCCTGACGCGGCCCTGATTTATTTTCCTTGTGTTGGAATCAGTGACAGCAGCTGTTATCCTGAGTTTTTGTGTGCTGGAGCTCCGAGAGTTTATCCATTGGAACTGGAACTCTTTTAATCTTCATTAAAACCAGAAGAAAAATGGTTGTGTGAAGTTCATGTTGCATTTTCCATCAGACTCTGGTGATACCAGAGGGATAATCCCAGCCTGGTGTTGGCTCATCCCTCCCGATCTGGTGCTTCAATTAAATGCTGCTAATTGTGCTGCAAATGAGGAGAGAGGATTTCCGATGGATTCCCAGCCTCATCCCCGTCTCCATCTATCTGCATCTCCATCTCCATCTCCATCTATCTCCATCTCCATCTCCATCTCCATCTCCATCTCATCTCCATCTCCATCTCCCTCATCTCCATCTCATCTCCATCTCCATCTCCATCTCCATCTCCATCTCCATCTCCATCTCCATCTCATCTCCATCTCCATCTCATCTCCATCTCATCGCCATCTCCATCTCCACCTCCATCTCCATCTCCATCTCCATCTCCATCTCCATCTCCATCTCCATCTCCATCTCCATCTCCATCTCCATCTCCATCTCCATCTCCATCTCCATCTCCATCAAGCAGCATCCAAGGCAGGGAAACATCTCGAGGTGAAGCAGAGCCCAGCCCTGCCACCTCCAGGTCTGGATCTGATGCAGATTTCACACCTGGAGCTGTCTGCATCCCTGACCTTGGCTTTATTCCTGGATTATTCCCATTGAAATCAGTGGGAATGCCAATGGGGATAAACCCAAGGCCATGAGATGGAGGCTGCATCCAGCCTGGAGCAGGGAAATGCTGCACAGCCCGAAGGATTTCCAGGATTTTTGCCTCTGCACTGGAATTTGAGCTTCCAGGTAGGATCTGGCATGCCTGGAATTCCATCCAAGTCCGGGCAGGACAGCTCTGGGGTCAGAAGGCGAAGTTGGATGCTCAGTCAGATCCCTAGGGAAATCCAACAATTCCTGGAGAACCAGCAAGCGTGAAGATAAATCAGGGAGGAAATAAATACATAAAGGAATATATAAATGAATATATAAATAAATATATAATCCTCCCTGCTTTGATCTGCTGCAGGATCTGCCAGACTGCCAAACTGTACTTCCAATTCCACAAAAAAAAAACTTTAAAAAAATCCAACTGGCTCTTTTATTTTCGAAGAGGGGCTAAAAAAAGGAGAGTGGAAGTGCCAGGGATTCAGAACAGAAAAGTGCAGGTGTTGCTTTGTTTCCTTTCTGGAAAGCCACTTTTAGAGCTGATTTTCAAATTTCTGCTGCTTTTCATGAGTCTCCAAGGAAGGTGTCAAGACAGATCAGCTTGAGAATGCCTGTGCTGCTCTCTCCAAGTATTTTGCATAAGTGAGGCAATTCTTTTGCTAAATAAAAACACAGAGTTGGGCCTGGAAGAGACGAAAACGTCCATCAAGGATCCAGATGATGCCAATCAACACTCAGCCTTGAGTGCTGGAATGCTTTCCTGGCTGAAGGCAAGAAAAACGCTCCATCCTTCAAGGATTTCTGTCTCTTTGGGGATTTCTGTTTAAATACCAAAAAAGCAGGGTTTTAATGAGGGGTTTGCTTGCAGCTGGGTGAAAAGTTTTACAGGAAAGTGGTCAAATCCAGGTGGAGGGATGAGGAACTTGGACAGAGGCACAGTGGTCCTGGCTTGTGTCTGCTCATCCCATGTCACCCTTCCCATGGGCAGGGACACTTTCCACTGTCCCAGGTTGCTCCAAGCCCTGTCCAGCCTGGCCTTGGACACTTCCAGGGATCCAGGAGCAGCCACAGCTTCTCTGGACAACCTGGGCCTTCCCACCCTCCCAGGGAACAATTTCTCCTCAATATCCCATCTATCCCTGCCGTCTGGCAGTGGAGAGCCATTCCCTGTGTCCTGTCCCTCCATCCCTTGTCCCAAGTCCCTCTCCAGCTCTCCTGAAGCCCCTTTAGACCCTGGCAGGGGATCTGAGGTCTCCCTGGAGCTTTCCCTTCTCCAGATGAACTCCAGCTCTCCCAGCCTGGCTGCAGACCTCAGGACATCTTTGTGTCCCTCTGGATTCCTCCAGCAGCTCCACAGCCTTCCTGTGCCGGGATCCTGGAGCTGGAGGCAGCTCTGCAGGCTGGGATCTCACCGGAGGATGGGATGGGATGGGATGGGATGGGATGGGATGGGATGGGATGGGATGGGATGGGATGGGATGGGATGGGATGGGATGGGATGGGATGGGATGGGGGGGGATGGAAGATGAGGGTGGGAGAGGGTTAGGGAGTGTTGAGGATGAATGCAAAAGGGATGGAGAGGGGATGGGCTGGAGCAGAGGATGAGCACAGGGGTACCACTGCCCCCTAGCCCGCTGCGGGAAGGTGGTCCCAGAGGGGCCGAGGGGCTGCGCCCGGGAGGGGGGCGGCACCTTGGGGCGCGGAGCGGGGCGGCCCCGGCAGTGTCCCCTCCCGCGTCCCCTCCCGTGTCCCCTCCCCGCGCCGCCCCGCGCCGTCCGCAGTGCTGCCGCCGGAGCCGCGCAGCGCCAGCGCGGCCGTGCGCGGGGAGCGGCCCCGGGACCCCCGGCACCCCGGGACCCCCGGCACCCCGGGACCCCCGGCACCCCGGGACCCCGGCCCAGGTAAGGGGGCGATCGGGGTCCCCCGGCGCCGGAGCGGGGCGTGGCAGAGGGACAGCGGCAGCGGGGGGGTGTCGGGAGGTGCCGCGGGGCTCCGCAGGGACAGCCATGGGGATGCAGCTCTGGGGGGTCGGGATGCACATCCGGGGGTGCTCCTCGCCCCCGCACCCCTCTCCCGGCGCGGGGCGAGTCGCGGCATCCCGGAGCGTGCGGGCGGTGGGTGACACCCCCGGCCCGCCGTGCACCCGTGGGTGGCCGGTGGCAGCGGCTGGAGCGAGTCCTGGGCGCTGCGTGGGGCTGGCAGCGCCCGTGGGTGCGGCTGCAGGGAGGCTCTGGGTGCTGCTGCTCCTCTCCGCTGTGTGAGGACAACTTTGAAGCGTGCTGGGCATTCGCGGGGGGTTGAAGCCCCAAAACTGGCTCGTTCCCCTGTCCTCGGTGTGTGTCCGGCGGGAGCTGCGGTGGCACCACGCCTGAGCCGCTTGTCACCGGGGGGCTGTGGGGAGCACCCCGACCCCGCCGAGGGGACATTTTGGGGTGCTCCGCTCCCTGTTGGGGCTCTGCAAGGGCATCGCTGCCCGGCTCAGCGCGGCCCAAGGGCTTTGCTGCTCCTTTCCCAGGATGGAGCAAAGTGCTGCAAACGGCAGCAAAAAACCTTTCCGGAGTAGCCTGGAACCTCCAGGAGGCAAAACCACCTCGGGAATGAGGCTGAGGCTGCTGGAAGCTGTGGCTCGCAGGGATGGGTTCTTCCAGAATAGGGACCTGATTACTGTGTCTCTTGCTGGTGTCTTTCTAATAATTCCGGCTATCAGCTGGAGCAGCAATTTGTCTTTGTGTAATGAGGATTCTCATTTCTCTGCTAAAAATGCTCCCGGCAAGGCTGCTGCCCCGGCCGTGGCTCTGCCCCGGGCTCGGGCCATGCCATGCTCCTCCCGGGATCCTGGGAGAGTGTGTGGATCAGCCTGATCCCCCTCTTCCCGTGAGGTTGCAAGGAAAAAAAAATTAAAAAAAAGCTAACACAAGGCTTCCAAACGCGGCCAGTTGGCTCCGGGGATGCGGAGATGAGAACAGATGAACCATTTGCTTTAATTACTGGTATCAAAAGCCCAGGCTGCAGCTTAGCCTGCAAATAAATATTGTTAATGTTGTGACACTGGGCTCTGTTTGATGATGCATCATTCATCCGGGAGGGATGGAGCTGCGAGCTGCGAGCTGCTGCCGAGGGGCTGACTCAGATGTGCCTCCGGGATCCCGTGGGGAGGGATAGGGCTGAGCCCCACACCAGCCCCGGCAGTCGCTGTCGCATCCCGTGGGCGCTGCGCTGGGCATCCCGCGGGAGGGGAGCGCTGGGTGGGCGCTGCTCGCCCGCAGCAGCCTCGGGCAGCGCTGTGGCACCGCCGGGCGATGCGGTGGGAGCTGTTTGCCATCACCTGCAGGGTGGCATTCCGGAGAATGCCAGCCCAGCCAGCCCTGCTCGGAGCTCTCTTCTCCCCGCTGCCTCCAGCTCCGCTTCCTGCTCCTTCACAGACTTCCCTCCGCGCTGCCCTGGCTCCGGCTGGCTGTGGGAAAATCACATTTTTGGTGCGGAGCGCCCTTGGCAGCCAGGGTGGAGCGCGGAGCCCATTGCGGGGCTCTGCTGCGCCTCCGCGGAGCGTGGAACGCGCGGTGTGAAACATTCCCCGCTTCGGGAAAGGGCGAGGGGATGGAAAACTGCCGGGGGAGGGTGGGAGGACTCAGCCTGGTTCTGTGCTCAAGTTTTGAGGGACTTTCCGCGGGGGATGACACCGAGCCGCTTCCCCGCGCCCACCGCAGGCCCCGGGGATGTGGCGGCAGTGTGACCCCGGTGGCAGCTGGCTGGTGGCCCCGGCTCGGTGCCCTCCTCCCTCCCGCCCTCCCGCAGCCGGTGACGCTGGCACTGCAGTCGCTGCCAATTAGCGCGGGGAGTAATGAACCGCTCCAGGTGGTCCCGGCGCTGGGAACGGGGGGATCTCTGCTTGCCGAGGCCGGAATGATGGATTCCCCCGCCCTCGCTAGGCTGGGGTGAGGCCGGGCTGGTGCAGAAAGGTTCCCGTGGTGGGTGAGGGGGGCGATTCCCTTCTCCAGCCCGGGGAGGTGGGGATGAGCTCTCCGGTTTGGATCTGGGGTGATGGGGGGCGCGTCTGGCTCCGTGAAACAGGTATTGAGGGCGTTGTGGGAGGGAGAGGAACTGGGCAAACTGGGAGCCCAGCGCTCCCAGGTTGGTGCAGACCCCGAGCCGGCCTGGCCCCGCGTGGCTCCTCCACCCCAGCCTGGGGATGCCACCCACAGTGTCGCTCCTATGGGGTGACACCGCGGCCTTTGACCATCCCCGGGCCACCTCGTGGGGTCTGTCACCCTCCCCCGGCAGCGAGCAGGACCCTCCACCTCCGAGCTCACCCCGCTGCTGCTTCCCAGCCTCTTCCCATCGCCAAACCTCCCCCAGCCGCTGTCGCTGCGGCTTCTGGGTCCCTGCTGGGGTCACGGTGGCTCTGGCCGCGCTCGCCCTGCCCGGCATCGAGGGTGCGATGCCTGAGCCCTGTGGATCTCTCCGTTGCTAAGCAGCTCCCGAGCAGCTCGGCACGGCGTGAGGAGCGATGGCAGCACCGGGTGGGCTCGGGCATCACCTGGATCTGCCCCTCTGGAAGCCCCGGGGGAGCTGGATACACCCAGGAGTGGTTTATTTATTCACGTTTTTTCGCCATTTCCTTTCCTGTAATTAATCGAGGGGAGTAAATCCTTGTGACAGCATCCTAACAGTGCTTTGGGAAGGAGCTGCTGGAGGAAATGTCAACGTGCTGCTTAAATAAAATTGACTGAGCTGCTGCTCAGCTGCCTTGGGATGCAGCTTTGTCTGGAGGATGGCAGGGAGCTGGGAATTCAGGGGGAGTGGAATAAAGGCAGCTCTCGGCACCTTGTGGGAATTTAAAGGCAGCAGTGGCAGTAGTCGAGCCAAAAGGAATTGGCATTCCCAGAGACTCCCAGCTGCTCTGGAGTGGGTTTAACTGGAGGGCAGGAGAGGGATTGCTTTGCCTTTCCTGCCTCTGGTCTGGTGCTGTCACCTGTGGACTGTGGCTGTCACACTGAGCTTTAATTAACTAATTAGTTCCATGCTAACCCAGCAAGTTGTGGGGTTGCTGTTCCCTGGAAGGCTTTGGTGTGGGGCTGCAGGATGGGGTGACCCCAGGGCTGTGACTCGCTGCCTCGGGGTCTTTCCCAAAAGCTCTGTGTCTTTCCCAAAAAGCATTCCCGGGACCTCTCACTGCCGTGGTGCAGTCAAGGCTCTGATCCCACCCCGTGGAGGATGCAGCTCCTTGTGGGAACACACAGGAATCCCTCTGGGATTGTCCTGTCCCCATGCCGGACATGTCCAGGTGTCCTGGAGGAGCTCCAGCCCCAGCAGCTTCCTGCCAGCCGAGCTCTGCCTCCCTCCTTCCTGCTTTCAGAGCCAAGCCTCGCACGTGGGCTGCTCCCCCAGCACCATCCAGAAGGCAGCTTGCCCGGTTTTGCCCGAACTTTCTAAAAGAATTTGCACGTGGGATGAGGCAAATGACGGAATGTCGGGATTTGAGGGAGTGCGGGACCCTGCAGCCCTCCTGCCCCTGCCTGTGACCTGCAGATATTTTTGGGGATATTTTCCCATTTTTTCCCCCTCTGCAGGCAAATCTAGCAGTACCAAACCCTTCCTGGAGCCAGCAGACAGTGAGGTCCTTCTGCCTGCCCCTGTG
This sequence comes from Entomyzon cyanotis, assembly GCA_024500445.1. Taxonomy (NCBI): domain Eukaryota; kingdom Metazoa; phylum Chordata; class Aves; order Passeriformes; family Meliphagidae; genus Entomyzon; species Entomyzon cyanotis. The sequence continues at coordinate 3,780,207 of JAKEPQ010000852.1, forward strand.
CCATAGGGAATGGTGTGGGATGGGCGAACTCCTTTTCCTGGGAAAGGAACAGCCTGGATTTTGGGAGATACCCAGGACACAGCTGGATGTGATGTCTGTGCCAGGGGTCTGGGCAGGACTTGGCATTCCCTGTGGTTTGCAGCCCTTGCTGGGTGCCAGGCGTGGAGCAGAGCAGGATCTGGTCCTGGTGGCCTTGGGAGATGGCTGGGAATGTCCCCAGGAGCTGGGAGAGGTTTCCAGCCAAACCTGGTGTTTTGGGATGTGTGCCCCGAGTGGGGAGGAGATGATTCCATGCTGCCTCACCCCAACTTTGGCATTTGCTCCCCACATCTGATGGGCTCTCAGTGGGTCCTCACCACCCCAAAATATGCTCCTCTTCCCACTGGGGCAATCCCATCCTCATCCCCTATTTTTCCATCCCTTACTCCAGCTGTGGAGCATAAACCCACTCTGGTGCCAACATGCAACCCCCACCATCCCAACAGAGGAGCAGTTTGGATCCATCTGACTTCCAAACCTCCCGTTTGGCTCTGACACCCAATAATCTCCCACTTGGCACCGGAGCAGCAGCTTGGGTTGGCTGCTTGGGGTCTGGCAGCCGCTCCGTGCTCCAGGTGAGTGGATGATCCCCAAAACCTACCCCTTTCCTCCTGGATTGATCACACCAGGCTTTGTCAATGGAAAAATTACCTCATCATTGGCACTGGCAGGTGGTGAGAGCAGCAGACTTATTCAATATTTAAGAAAGCTGCATTGCAGAGCTCAGGAGGCTGGAGGGAGAAATAGGTTGCCTGTGTCAGTGTCTGCTGCTGGAGACAATCTCTGCAGGCATCGGCTTGGAAGTGTGGAGCTCACTGGGAAAACCTCCTCCTTGCCCTGGGATCCTGGAAAATACGGAATTTTCTCTTTCCCTCCCCGGCCTGGCATCTCCAGGTGGCCCAGGGGGTGTGGAGGGTAGCCCCGTGCTGGGGTCCCTTTGCAGGTGTTCGTTTGGGGATGGCTTTGGGGCGGGATGGGCGCATTCCATGGGGATCCTGCTGCCACCCCAGCCCTCCCAGAACGGCACCTGCTGGCTGCTGGCACCACACCAGCCAGGTTTTGGGTGCTGGAGGTGGGCCTGTGATTGGGCAGCTCGGAGTGCGTGGCACCAACAGCTCCAGGATCCACGTTCAGGAAGCCGTTCAACCCCGCTTTATCAAGGCATGACCAAACCCACGGGCTCCGTCACACGGAAGTAACGGAGCGGCGTGATTGGAGTCATGTGGCTCTTCCTTAGGGCCAGAAATTAAGACCTCGCTGCTATTCCTGGCTCTGCCCCGGACGTGCCGCCTCAGCGCCGGCGGGAGCTGCCGGCATCCATCGGAAAACCTCGGGATCAGACAGCTCCTCACATCCCCCCCGACACCACGGCAGCAGATCTGGGACCCGCCGGGGTCAGCCAAACCCTGGAAGGTCTTGGAACCCTGCTAGGTTGGGATATTTCCGTTTCATTAAGGAAATGCTGCCCCATCCCATCGATCCCCGCTTGGATGGCCACATCCTCCCGCTCGGGAGCCAGGATTTGGCAGTGGGGGGAAAAGCCACCCTAAGCTGTTATTCTGTTCTTCCCCGTGCGCTAAAAATGCCGAAGGAAGCATTAGGGCAAGCGGGGGTAGTTGCTGGAAGTAATGCAAAGTAGATTTTCCAAATCTATTATTTATAGGCGGAGAAGAGGGTTGTGTATTCCTTCAGGAGTCATCCCCGGGCTCCTCTCCATCCGCAGCAAAGCGGAACACACGCGGCCTCCGCTGGTGTTTGCAGAAAGTTCCAGCTGGGGGAAGTTCTCCTCCCTGATCCCGAGTGCTCACCCTGGAAAAAAACCAGGAATTTCTCCCTTTTTTTCCCCATTTCAGGGTTGGGGTGGACATTCCTGCTCTCTGCGACCTTGGGCGTGTTGCTTATCCCCCAAAAATGGGTGTTGGCATGGTGGCGCTGCCCTTCCTCCCTGTTCAATCCATTCCCACCTCGGGACACTTCGTTCCCGGCGGGAATTCGCTGCTGCAGTGCGGATTGTGGAGGTGGCGGGTGGGACTCAAATGAACAATTTGCTTCGTTAAGTGACCTTGTTAATCAGAGCCTTCTGGTTTGGCACGGGAACAGGCGCTGCGTGAACCAGCAGAGCACTAATTACCCGCGTGCCTCGCTTCTCCTGCTTTTCCAAAAATACCTTCCTGCATCCCGAAGTTTTCCATGAAGGTGAGCCTCGAGCCACCGCTGATTCCTCCGGGAGCCGCGAGGAATTCCTGCAATACCGCAGAGCGTTTTCCCCCTCTCTTTTTTGGGAAAGTTGGGTCTTCGCAGCTTGGAGTTGGCGATTTCAGTGGGGCAGCTCTGCAAGCTCCCGTTTTCCATCTTTTCCTCGGTGTAATCTCCTAAATTTCTCCCAAATTTCTCTGCTGGAGTTTTGCTGGAGTCACTTTGTGCCTTGCAAAGGTGCATTTACCAGTTTGGGCTGCTCTGGGATGCTGGGATGAGGAGAACCGAGTGGTTCCTTCCAGGCAGGGAGGATTCCAAGGCAGCATCATCCCAGGGCAGCAGGATGGGAAGATGAACGATCCACGGGCTGGGAGCAGCTTTGTTGTCCATGGTTGAGCTCTTCAGAGGGTTTACGGGGTTTTTTTGTGTTTTTTAGCTCGGCAAAAATTTCATTAAACAAAATGGAAAAGGAGGATTTTTTTTTTATTGCTAGAGGTTTGGGGAAGGACAGCGAGCCATGCTGGATTTTGGAGAAGAAAGTTTCCTTGTCTGTAGCTGTTTCTAGGGAATGCAGCCCCCTCCTCGCTCCTGGCTCTGAAGCCTCATAATTAATGTGAGGTCGGGGATTCATTAATTACATCCAGGCTGAACTGTGCTGCCCTCCTGGGAGGTGAGGTGCCTGGCGGCTCCAGACAGTGACTGAAGTGACATTCCTGCTCCAAACCCTCCGAACGCCACAAACAAAGCATTTCCCAGGGTGATTTTAGGGATTTTTTTTGCTTTTTCCCTACAGCCTGGCTGGAAGCTTCGTTGGCATCTGGGAGCAAAGTGATTGACATCCCTGCTGTGCCGGGTTGGTGACCATCAGCGGGACATCGGTGTCCCCAAATTTGTCCCCGGGGCGGCCGGCGATGACCGATGCGGTGCTGGGTGGCTCCTCTGACCGGTGGATGTGCCCCAGTGACAGAACCATGTCTCTCCGAGCCAGGTGAGGGCAGGGGACAGTCCCCAGGGCGGGTGGTGACACCAGGGATTGATTCAGTGCCATTGGGTGGGGACATTTTGGTGTGATTGTTCCTAAACCCCCCGGGCAAGGTGGGGACAGAGCCAGGACCTGGTGCTAATCCTTATTTCCTCCCTTTTCTTGTGCTTCCCAGCAGCGAGAAGGAGCAGTAAGTATCTCCCTTGTTTCTTTGTTTGTTTGTTTTTTACTTATTCCTCTTCTCCTGCTACTTTGATGGTCTGAGAACAGGGACAAACTGGGTTTGGATGCCAAAAAAAGATAAAAAATTAAGTTTGGGAAGTGTTGCGCAGGGTTTTAATGACCTTAAAGGTTCAAGACCATGTGGGATTGCTCAATCCAGCGGGGGAAAGAGGCAGGAGAGGTTTTTTGATGAACAGGAAGGTGAGGAGTGTTTGCCTTTTGCATCCCTGAGTGGCAAAGGGTAACCTGGGAGGTTAGGCTGGGAGAGAGGATCTTTGGGAATGATGTCGGAGGAAGAAACACTCCCATGTTTGGCGAAATGTTCCCAAAAAAAAAAAGCCACCCCCTCCTGTGCAAACCTGGTGTTCCGGGGTGCAAAGCGAGGTGCGCAGGGCGAAACGTGGAAATAACGGGAATATTTCGGAAAAGGAGTTTTTTCTCTCAAAAAACGGAGGTGATGGGTGGGGGCTCATGGCGGGCTGGATGGGATTTGGAGATTGGGGTTTGTTGTGGGTTCGGGAATCGCTGCCTGGCTGTGGCCTGACCACATCGGTGCGGGAATGATCCCTGTCCCCGCTGTCCCCGCAGGCTCCCGGCGGGCTGGGCAGCCCAGCCCGATCGGCAGCGCAAGGGAGAGGAGCTGACGGATGAGGAGAAGGAAATCATCAACCGGGTGATCGCCCGCGCCGAGAAGATGGAGGAGATGGAGCAGGAGCGCATCGGGTAAGGCTGGCGACACCGAAGGACGGGGACAGGGACAGAGGGACCCCGAGCCCGCCGGGGCCGCGGCAGGAGGCTCTGCTTGGCTGCTTTCCTGGGCAGCAGCCTCTGCACTGCGGTGCTTCTCCTGAAAGGAGCCTGCGGGGGATCTTTGGGCTTCGGCCAGGAGGAACCTGCGCGCCGGGGAGAGAGCGGCTGGCGCTGTCACTCCTGGTGTCGCTGTCACTCCGGGTGTCACTGTCGCTCCGGGTGTCACTGGGGGGCTGGAGCCAGGAGCTCTGCTCTCATCCCGGCTTTTTTCTCAGTGGGAAAGGGATGGTTAATAGCAGCTCGGTGCTTGGCCGGCGCTGAGCCTGAGCACAGAGATGTTCGGTCCTGCTGCGGGAATGCGCCTGGAGGGGTGATGGAGGAATGATGGTTAATCCCACCCTGGAATGAGCTGTCTGGGAGGCTCGGGAGGATCCTGGGGTCCGCAGGGACTCTGGTGCCTCATTTTTCCCCAGGGAAATTCCCGGTGGGAAGCACCCGTGTTTCCTTTCCTCTCCGGCAGGTGAAACGAGCTAATCCCAAACTATCCCCTTGCTCTGGTCGGGTGGTTTTCCAGAGGGGATCTCCATAATCCCCTTGGTCAGGGATCACGCCTGTTTTCCTGACAGAGAAGCAGTTTCTTGTGCTGAGTTTAAGCTTCTTTTTTTTTCTTCCCGGCAGGGAAAATCCTGCCACACTCTCCACCGCTTTGGGGAGCTCAGGGACATTTTGCTGTCCCCTAAATATTCTGTGTTTTTGCGCGGCCGTGGGATGCTCCAGCTGCAGCCTGTGCGCTCCAAACCCAGAGATTTATTTAGGAAAACAAAAAGCTAGAATTTAGAAATCCTCGGCTAGGATGGGTCTGTGGACATCCTGGGCAGGTTTTGGCTTTCCAGAGGCACTTTTCCCTGCCCGGGCTCGGCAGGTGCCCTATGGATGTGCCACTCCCGGCCTTGGAATCGCTTCCCCCTCCCGGCTTTTTGGCAGAACCCAGGTGAGAGTAGCTCCGAGTGGCGGCGGTGAATCATTCCCGAGAAATGCTTACAAACAGCTTTCCCCCAGCGTTGCCCATTTACAGCCCGGCAAGATCTCCTTCCCAGCGCGACGCTCCTCGGCTGAGCCGTAAATCATCTTTATCGTGGTTGGGGGGCAGAGATTTATCTGGCGCAGCTGCTTTCCAACCGCAGCAACCCTTCCCCGAGCCGGAGGAGGAGGTTTGCTCATCCTCATTCATGAAAAGCCGGGCGGAGGGGTTGGGAAAGTGGGAATTCTGGCGGATGTGCGGCCGCAGCTGATTCCCCTCCTGCGTGGAGGCGTAGCGGGAGCCGCGCCAGCCCCTTTGTGTTTGTTGGCTTGCACAACAAGAGCTGGAGGATGTTCAGCCCCGGGAATGTGGGACAGCGGCTGGATCAGCTTCGTACGGAGTCATCCGCTCGGCAGCGGCTCGGACCTTGTCCAGGATCGCTCCTTCTATTACAAAATAATCCGGGTTTGCCAGGCTGGCCGCTGGCAGGGAGGCGGCGGTGGTGGCTGGCCCTCGGTCGGTCGGGGAGCTGCTCCTGGAAAGCGTGATTTACTGGGATTTTCTGGGGTTTTTCTTTTCCTCTAAGGGGAAAAAAAAATAAAATCCATTAAAACTCGCCCAGAGAAGCTGTGGCTGCTCCATCCCTGGAAGGGTCCAAGGCCAGGTTGGAGCAGCTTGGGATACAGGAAGGTGTTCCTGCCCATGGGATGAGCTTTAAGGTCCTTTCCAACCCAAACCATTCTGTTATTCCATGAAAATAATAGAATAACGGTTAATAGAAGGAATAGCTCACGCGGAGTGAGACTCCAAAGGGGGAACATGTGGTGAATTCTTGGAGTTATCTCAGTAAGTGGAGGTGTTTGAAGGATTCATTTGAGCTTTACACCCAATCCTTGAGGAATCCCAAATCCCACATCTATGGATGAACCTCCTCGTGCCTCAAATCCTTCCCAATTTTTTCCCCCTCCACCTCCTGCATCCTCCATCCCACCAGCTCCTTGTCTTGGGAACAAATCAATGCCTCTTGTTGAGCCCTTGTTTGCAGAATCGTGCTCGGTGTCAAACCCAGCTCAAATTAATCCCCTGGAAAGGTATTTTTAGCTCCGAGGGTGGATGGATCCTGCGGGATACGTGAGCTCCGTGCTGATGAGGGCTGGAGGACAGGGACATGCCGTGCATGGGGGATTTTTTGGCCAGGCCACTGTCTCGTGGAGCAGAGAAGGACGAGAGGAGCTGGAATCATCTGGAACATGACACAGCAGGAGCACGCCGGGCTGGAGGGATGGAGTTTGGAGCTGCTGGATGATGGGGATCATCCTTTGGGATGAGGGCTGGGAGATGTCAGGAAGTGGGATCAGCGATGGATCCATTCTTGTCCCATCTCACTCTGTGCTTGGGGGTCTCCGTGGTGGCTCTGGTGACACCCCGGTGACATTCCAGTGACAGAGCTGCCACTCCAGCTGCAATCCACAAAGATCCTGTTTTCCAGCTGCCACAGGAGCACCTGCAGGCACTAATTGACTCCGTTCTGCATCTCTAATTGGGGGCCATCAATAACCCAGCCGGGCTGCTCCGCTGCCTAATGAGCTCCAGCACGCTCCTGGCATTGGAGGAAAGCTCTGAAACCATCCCGAGGTGGAGATGGATATTTCTGGAGAGCACGGAGATGGCTCTCCCAGAGGGAAGGTGACACTCAGATCTGGATCTGGCCATGTCCCTCTGGTCCCCTCTCAGAGTGCAGTGTCCCCGTGGGTCACAGCCTCCCACCTTTGCTCGGAGAGGAGCAGGATTGCATTTTAATTCGGCTGCACGGGGCTGGGGTGACACAGGGATAACGCTGGAGCAGATGGGAATCCCAGGGGATGAAGTCATTAACCTCGGTGTCAGGATGCTGCGTGGGGACCACAGCCTGGCATCTTCATCCCAGCGTGCAGACAGCACAAAAATAAAATCAGGGCTGGAGGCAGGGCAGGGAGGCTGCTGGAGACAGCTGGGAATGTCTCCTGAGATCCCAATTCCCAGAGGAGATGAGGTCCAGTCGTGGCCAGGGGAGAGCTTGTGCTGCTTCAGATTTTGTGGGGTTTTGGTTGGGTTTTCCCCCAAAAACCTCATCCTCTCTTGTTTCCAAGACTGCAGAAATAACCACCCTGCTGGAGCACCTGGATGAGCACGGAATGGGATACCTGGAAATACTCCATGGGTGTCTTCTCTCTGTGGCTGAGGGCTCAGCCTGGAAAAGCCTCAGTGGTGCTTTACCTTTCATTCCTGCACACTTGAAGGGGTGGAAAATTACTTCTTTCTCATCCCAATTTTAATTATGTTTCCCTTAATCTGGAGCTTGGCTGCTCTTCCTGTCCCTTTTCCACCAGGAAAATGAGCCTTCATTTAATCTTCAGCCCTTTAAGGACGTGATTTCCCCCTGGAGACGAGGCTGGGCTTCATCCTGGTGACCTCCTTTGAGTTCTTCTGGAATTTTTCACCATGGATGTGGTGGCTGAGTCCATCCCTGCTGGTTCCCTCACGGCACTGAGGAGCACGTGGATCACAGCAGCCTGGATCAGCTCCTTCCTCATGGATCAGCTCCTTCCCCCACCCTTTTTGCTCCATTAGAAGTCCTCCCTGCCACAATTTAAAGCCCATTAAGGACCTCTTGGCCACTCATTCCTGCCGTGCTGATGAATATTTCAGCACAGCACACTCCTGCGCTCCTGCTCTGTTGTTAAATCTTGTTTTCTGGGATCACCAGCACTTCATTCTGGTGACTCTGTCCCTCTTTCCATCCTCCTGCAGTGCTGAGAATTCCATGGAATCATTTGGAAAAGACCTCCAAGATCCAATCCAGGTGTAAACCCAGCACTGCCAAAGCCACCACCGGTTCTGTCCCATCCTGGATTAAGCCAATCCCTCATCCCTGTGGGATTCTTTTCCTGCCACAGACCATGGCACAACCCCCCTTTCCCCAGGGCTCTTCCTGCCAGGTTCACACCAGGACTTCAAATTGAACTTTTTCTCTCCCAGCAGTGCTTGAGTCATAGGGGAAAAAAAAAAAAAAAAAAAAAAAAAAGCCCAATTTCTCCCTCTTGAATGGATGTTTTAATTAGGGAAATGTGCTGGGCTTGCAAGCAGTGCCACAGGTGTGTCCTGGCTGCCGAGCTCTTCCAGTGGTTCAAAAATCCCACTTAAGGAGCAGCTCCTGGTAAATGAGAGCCTGGGAGAGATTTTTGCAGCTAAAAAATGAATCTCTTGAAATGCAAAGGCTTTTTCCTCCTTTTTTCTTTTTTTTTTTTTCCTCCCTCCCTTTGATTGTGCCATTTGTTCCAGTTTCTATAATAAGTTTGTTTGGGCTTGCAGATTTCCAACTGGAAGCTGCTTTGCTTGGAGCTCCTGCAGCTCAGCAGGAGGGATTGCAGGGGATACAGGGTTTGTCCATGCGCTTGGCTCCTGGGAAAAGAGAGGTTTTTCCCCAAAATGTTCCCCCTGGTGAGGTGGGAACGAGATGCTGGATGTTGTGGGGGGATGGTGGTGGGGATCGTGCATTACATGGGGTGTGGGATTTGTTCCATTTCAATAACTCTTGGGGAACAGCCAGATTTCGGGTTTGAATTGGAATCCTGCTGGCTGGGTGTTCATGGGGTGATGCAGCCCTGCTGATCTGGGATTTCTGTGTTTGCCACAGGTTGTGGAGCTTGGGAATGCACTGGGTTATTCTCTAGGAACAAATCACCTATGGATGTGAAGGGCAGGGATGAACCACAGCACCCCTCCAGTGAATCCCAGAATGGTTTGGGTTGGAATGACCCTAAAGCTCATCCCATTCCATGTCCAGGGACACCTCCCACCAGCCCAGGTTGCTCCAAGCCTCATCCCACCCCAGAGCAGGGAGTTAGGCAGGCAGGGAGCTTCACCCCGAAGTGGGAAAGCACAAAATCCCCTCCAGCACAAGGATGACAACCAGGATTGCTGGATTTTCCAGCCCCCGTGCTCCTGGTGCTGGGAGGAACCCGTGAACTCTCCCATCTGCCGTCTGCCGGCACCAGAGCTGTGAAAACACAGCCTTGTCCCCACTGCTGGCTCTGTCTGGCTGGGCTCTGCCCACCCAGCCCAGCTTCCCGCTGGGAACAGGTTCGCTGGGAACTGTCAGGAGGCACCAGGAGGAGTGGGAGATTCCCGGGTGGGTTTGGGGAGAGCTGACGTGGCTTTGCTCGGATGATGTGTGGATTTATGGATCCACATCCCCGAGTGAGCCTTGGCTGGGTGGTTTGAGATTTTCCTGCTGGCTGCAGTGAGGCCTTTATGAGCTGTGCATCCTGACATGAGTTATTTGGAAAGAAATCCCTCCCCGGGAGGGTGGTGAGGCCCTGGCACAGGCTGCCCATCCCTGGAAGTGTCCAAGGCCGGGCTGGAGCAGCCTGGTCCAGCAGGAGGTGTCCCTGCAACCGGATGATTTCAAGGTCCCTCCCAGCCAAAACCACCCCACGTTGTGTAATTCCCCCTCCTCGAGCTGCTGCTCCTTTATCAGCCTTTTCCCCACGGAATGCTGCCTGTCCAACACCAGCCCCAGAGGCGTTCCGTGCTCAGGAAACTCGTGGATGCTTTATGAGCATTTCAGAGGTGCCGGCAGCCGAGTCACCACAAACCCAAAGCTATCACCAGACGTGGGAAAGCATCTCTTCAAGGCCAGGCGGCTTTTTTCCGCCGCTGCTCCCTCGGATTTGGGTCAGGCTGCCACGGGGGGCTGCTCTCTCCGGTGGGCTCGGGTCTCCTCCTCCTTTTCTTCGTTCCTTCCTCACTGAATGGCATAAATAATGCAGCTTTTTTTCCCTCGCCGCGCTATTTTTAGGGCCGGCGTTCTGGGTTAGCTGAGCTCACAATGCTGCTGCCAGCTCCTGCCAGCTCATTCCTGCTTTCCCAACTCCTTCGGCCAACGCTGGCTTCCCAAAAAACTTCCTGAGCTGGTTTTGGGGTTTTTTTACCTTAGCAGGAACCAGGTGGTTTTTTTACAGCCTCTTCTCCAGAGGGGTTTTTCGTTTTGCTCCGAGAATTCCCATCAAATATAGGTGATATTTGTCCTCAAATAGCCAGAAAAGTAATTAATTAATTAATTAATCCTTCCAGGATCTCCTCTTGCAGCTCTTCCTGGGCAGCTGCCGGGGCTGGGTGAAAAGGTCTCCTTTTGGGGACAAACTGCTCTGTGCAAAGGTGCTGATGGGTTTTCATCCTCATTTTCAGTTTCAAAAGATGGATTTTCCATGTCCACGGAGCTGGGGCTCACGTCAGCTCTGGGGCAGCATCCCTGCAAGTCAACATCGTGCCATATGAACATTTTGGGGTCTCATTTCCCCGCTGGGGTGTGGTTTTGTCCCACAGCTGGAAAGGGAGAACCTCCATGGGGAGCTGCACCAAAGGCAGAGCGACTCTGCCCCCGTCTCCTGTCCTTTTCCTGACATTCCCTGTGTTTTCCCTGACCTTCCCAGGCGCCTGATGACCCGGCTGGAGGACATGCGCCGCAGCGTGCTGGGGGATGGTGTGAACCGCTGCATCCTGTGCGGGGAGCAGCTGGGCACCAGGGGCTCGGCTTGCGTCGTCTGCGAGGACTGCAAGAAGGTGAGACCCCGAGAGCCCCAAATCACCCCCATCCCGGGGACACCGCGGATTTTGGGTGCCCGTTCCCATAGCCTGGAGCCAAGCTGTCGTTTCCCTTCCCCTGTTGGTGTTGGGGACGTTTTGGTGGCCCCGGTGTGACGCAGCTCTTTGTTTCCCCCCGCAGAACGTGTGCACCAAGTGCGGGGTGCAGACCACCAACAACCGGCCCCAGGCCATCTGGCTCTGCAAGATCTGCAGCGAGCAGCGGGAGGTGGGTGTGGCCCCTGCTGTGTCACCCCTTTGTGTCACCCCACAGCTCTGAGATGGGACAGACTCAACCTCCCGGTGGCCTCTAGCACTGCTAAACATCACCCGAGCGTGGTTCTTGCTAGCTGGTTTTGTTTTCAACCCAAAATCACATTTATTTGTTTTATGAAAACTAAGGTTTGGGGTCCGAGGGGCTGCTGTGGGCAGAGGTTGGCTCCCTGCTGCCCACGAGAGTTAATGGATTAATTAATGAGCAGGATGGGCTGCAGGGTGGGATGTGGGGTTGAACACCGAGGGCTGCGGTGGCACAGGGGGATGAACCCTGTCCCTGTCCCTGTCCCTGTCCCACAGGTGTGGAAACGCTCCGGGGCCTGGTTCTTCAAGGGTTTGCCCAAGCAGATGCTGCCGCAGCCCATGCCCGTCAGCAAGAAGACATCCCAAACCCCGAGCGAGCCCCGCCCGGCCGAGCCGCCCGCCCCGGACCCCAAACTCCCCTCCCGGGCACCCGCCCGAGGTAGGTGACAGCGGCTACCGGGGCTCCTCCCCATCCTCGGCGAGGGAAAACCCTGGGAAAAGCATCCCGAGCAGTCTGTGGCTGCTGGTGGTGTCCTACAGGGGTAGAAATGGAGCCTGGAGAGGTTTGATCCAGGCTGTCCGGGTGGGGATGGATGGGATTGCAGGACATCGCAGCCCCGGGTGGGGATCAGGACACCCGGCAGTGCCTGGGTCGGGATGTGGTGATGGAGAAGCCTTGGAAAAACAGGGATAAGAAGGAAAACCGGGGGAAACAATGGCGGTGTGTCCCGGGATGGGGCTGGCGGGTCCGTGGGCTGCAGCTTCACCCCCTCTCGCTCTGTTTGTGCCCCCAAGGCCAGGCGGATGCCGAGGACACCGAGGGTAAGCACCGGCCTTTGTCCCCTCCCCGTGCCGCCTGTGCTGAGCCTTTTCCCTGCCTCCTCCTATCCCCACGGCGTTTTCCCGCACCGTTTTCCCCGGGATGCTGCGGCAGGACCTCTCTCCTGGCTGCTGCCGCCCACCCTGCGGGGGATGCCCGGGTTATTCCAGGGCTTCCCCACCTCCCGCACACGCCGGGGCTGAGCCGCTGCCGTTCCAGAGCTGCCGCCGTGGGCGGTGGGTCCTGCTGGGAGGGGCCGCTGGGGTTTTTTTGATTTTTTTTTTTTTTTTCCTGGTTATTTAACGGCAGTCCTTGGAAAACCTCCCGGGGAAAGTTTGGGAGGCTTGTGGGGGCTTGTGGAGGATGGAGCGGCAGAGCCTTGCGCTGTGCCGGGCTGAGGATACAGCAGTGGATGGTTCTGGGTATTCCTTGCACCCTCCGGCATTTCCAATCATGGAATCATCTAGTTTGGAAAAGCCCTCCAAGCCCATCGGGTTCAACCATTCCTCCAGCACCGCCAAGGCCACCACTGAGCCATGTCCCCAAGTGCCACATCCACACGGCTGTTAAATCCCCCCAGCCTGTGCCAGGGCTGGACAACCCTTCCAGTGCAGAATTTTCTGTTAATATCCAATTTAAACCTCCCCAGCGCTACTTAAGGCTGTTCCCTCTTGTCCTGTCACTTCTTACCTGGGAGAAGAAACCAACACCCACCTGGCTCCTGTCAGGGAGGTGTAGAGAGTGAGAAGGTTTCCCTGGGAGCTCATTTTGAGTCACAGCCTCCATTTTCACACTTCCACGTTGGCTGCCAAGGGGATGAGGATCCCTGACTGCCCTCCAACTCCGACTGCTCCTGATTTGGGTGATCATTAAGTTGGGAGCAGCGCAATGGCCGCAAATCCTCCTCTTCCTCTCCCCTTCCTTGGCTCCATGGAAGAGGCAATGAGGGGGCTGAGGGGGCAGATTCCCCCTGGAACTGTCCTCTCCATCCCACCCTTCCTTCAGCCCAGGTCCTGCTGCCCACACCTCCCTCTCCCCGTGCAGGACCAGTCGGGAAAAGCACTGAATTAAGGCGATTTAATCACGCCCTTAGCTGGTGCCGCTAAACTTCCCAACCCCACGGGCAGCTTTTATTAATCCAAGCGCTCCTGGAGCCGGGAAGGGCTTGCCAGCTCCGCACGTCCCTCCCGGCGCTCAGCATGCTCCTGCCGTGCCCATGATTTTCCTACAGCTCCCTTGGAAAATTATTTATCGCGCCGCTCTCTCTGCACCACGGGGCTCCTGCTCCTGGATGCTCATTTCCCTCACTCCCTGCTCTTCAGCATTCCCGGTGTTTTTCCCTCTCTCCCTCCTCCTCTCCCACCCCACAATCTGTTGCGTTCCGCTTTGTCCTCGCGCCCGGTGACCCTGAGAGCCCAGCCAAGGAGAAACGGCCCATTTATGTCACGGCAAAGATTTATCCCTGGCGCCTCCAGCCGCAGCCAGGTGAGCGCCGAGACCTTTCCCGTCACGTCCGTGGGGTGGCGATTCATCACCCTGCAGCGCTGGGCTGGGATTTATCCGCTGGGACGGCGGCTGCTGGGTGATGGAAGGGAGAGGCTGAGGCAGCTGCCACGGCTGTCTTGGTAATAAATGGAAGATGATCAGCAAAAGGAAAATATGACCCCCCCTTGCCACGTGGCAGGAATGTGGAGCTGTGATGCCAGCAGGGCTTTGCTGGGTGCTGAGGAGCAGGTGGATGGATTCCTCTGGCCTGGGATTGTCGTGTCCCCAAGATTTGGTGTGTCCTTGGGGATTTCCTGGGCCCTGTGAGCAGGTTTGGTGGTGCAGAGCCCTCCTGCTGCAGTGCCCCGAGCTCTGAGCTGCTGCTGCAGCGGCTGTGCCCATTGTCCCCCTGCTGCTGGCACCCAGGCTGGGCATCGCCCAGGCACGGCAGCTTGATTTCCAGCCTCGTTGATGCTTCACCCCTCTCCCTGCAGGCACCGACGCTGCCCGGGGGAGCCGCAGGGCGGCCGAGGGCCGACCGGGCCCGTGTGGCAGCGAGGACACCGCTGGGGACAGCGACAGCCGGGACTACGCTGAGAGCGGGGTCAGCAGGAGCCCCGGTGAGAGCGGCGCTCCGGCATCCCCGGGCTCCCTCCTGCATCCTTGGAAGGAGAACCTGGGGGTCCCAAAGCCGGGAGCCACCTGAGGGTGGTCTCGCCGATTGTCCCCTGTCCCTGCAGGTGTGAAGAGAACCAGCTCCGTGCAAGGCTCACGGCCACCCCCGCCCGCCACCGCCGGTCCCGCTGCCGCATCCGCCGCTCCGGCGGCAGCACCGGCAGGTAGGGTACGATGGGGACGCGGCCGAGGCGCTCTGTCCCCGGGGACACCCCACGGGCAGGGACGCTGCGGCTCGGGGGAGTGGCAGAGGGAAGGAGGGAGTGCCCCAGGTGATGCCACCTCTGTCCCCAGCGCCGGCGGCAGCAGCAAGGCCAGGTCCCGGCGGTCCCGCCCGCTTCCCGGAGAGACAAGGTAACCCCGGGCTGGCTGCGGGGGGCTGGGGGCACAGCGGGCCGGGGGCTAACGGGTCCCTCCCGCAGCGAGCCCCCCGGAGCCGGCCCGAGCCGCCGCCAGGGAGGAGCGGGGAGGGGGCTTCTCCGTGCCCCCCGGTAGGGAGGACAGGCCAGCCTGGCAGCCCCCGGCAGCCGCACAGCCCCCGGCCGCCCCGCCGGCATCTGCGGCCCCGCAGCGGCAGCAGCCCCGCGAGGAAGAGGAGGAGGACGCCAACAGCTACGACTCGGATGAAGGCAGTATGTTAGCCGGGGAGAGAGGGAGAGGTTTCCTTGGGAAATGCGGGATTTGGAGGAGGGTGCTGGGTGGGCGTGACTCGCATGGTGGGGCGGTGGGTGTCCAGCATGGAAAGTCTTTGGGAGTGCTGCTTCCCTGGAGCTGGGTGGGGATTCACGGGAGGATCTGCGGTGGAGCATCCTGGGTGGGAAGAGCTGCTCGGGGTGGAGAACAGGCTCTTGGATAGGAGCAGCTGATGTTTTCAGTGCCTGCTCTTCATCCCTGGGATGAAGGAGCCCAAACCTGAGCTGCTTTCCAGCTAGCCAAACCAGGCGCCAGGCGCTGAGCTCCAGCATTGCAGGAGCTGCTGGAGCATCTTCCCGGGGTGGTCCAGGGTGGAATTGCTGTGGGAAGAGCTGGAAAACACTGGAGCCAACTCCAAAGCCCCAGTCTGCCCTCCCTGGGCAGTCCCTGCTCTGCAGAGCTGTGTCCAGAGCTCCCGAACCCGCCTGGATTTGTGGCGGCTTGGCTGCTGCCAGCACAGTCTCACTGCTTTAAACAGCTTTTAGTTTGACCCGCAAATCTTTCTAATTATTACTAATCGGGGGTGATTAAATGCAGTTATTGGCTGGGGTTTTAACGAGGTCTGGTTTCCTCCCTCCCTGCCAGCCACGCTGGGAGCTCTGGAGTTCAGCCTGCTCTACGACCAGGAGAACAGCTCCCTGCACTGCACCCTCATCAAGGCCAAGGCAAGTGATCCTGTTTCTTCCTTTCCTTTTTTGAGGTCTCTTCCAACCCAAACCATTCTGTGGTTCTATAATTCTGATTTTCCCAGGGGTGGGTGGGATGTTTCAGCACATCCTGGCACCTATGGCTGTTCAGGACAGAGGCTCTTGGGTTACTGACCGCATTTTCTCTTCACTGACTTTTTCATGGACAGCTTTTTGTCTTCCTTGGCTTTGCTGATGGAGGATTCACATCTTGTGTTTCCTTTATCTTTTTTTTAAGGGCTTAAAACCGATGGATTCCAATGGCCTGGCTGATCCCTATGTGAAGCTTCACCTCCTGCCTGGAGCCAGCAAGGTGAGGTTTTGCCAGGTTTGGTGCATTTTGGGCTGGGGATGGAGCAGAGGTTTCTCAAATCCCCCTCAGGTCCCTCCCTCAGATCAGATTTCCCCCCTGATTTCTCCACTCTGTTTTCCCTGGGGATTCCTCTGAACAGGGAGGGTGCTCACAGATGCTCTCCCAGACCTGAGGAACAGCTCATCCTGTGGGCAGGAATCTGCTCAGGGATGGAGGGAAGCTGTTAATGCACCACAAAACATCTTCCCAAAAATCTAATCATTGCCCAGGCTGGGATTATCCATTTGCTTGGAAGCTGCAGATTGTTCTTGTTGGAGCTGTGGGGAGATAGCCATGGGGGAAGCTCTGGAAATTCCTGGAAATCTCCCCCTTTGGCCCTGCCAAGCTGATTTTGGAGGGCAATCCTTGAGGAAGGGATGGCCACCAGCAGCCCTGGCTCTGCTCAGGGGCTGTAGCAGAATTTTGCTCAGAGGAACCAGGAATCAAACAAATGGAAAACTGATAATAAAACCATTGGGTGGATTTTACAGCTTTGCTTTATGCACAGGGAATTCCTGGTCTTGTTCGGAGCAAATCCAGGCGGCGATACTGGGAATTGCTCTGATTTTTTTTGCTCTCATCTGCTGATACTTCTTTAAATATTCAACATTTCAATTCCCTGCTGTCGCCTCCTTTAGGCCACACCCTGATCCCCCACAGACTGCCCTGAGGAAACTTTTTCCCAATCCAAGTCTCCTTGAGGGAATAACCCCCAGGGAGTGACAAATTCCAGGCTCTCCCTGCCACCACTTGTCACCAAGTCCCCACTGCTCGTGCAAAGCTCCACCTCAATGCTCCCCTGGAGTCGATGGCTCACCATCGCCCAGATGTGCCAGATGGGATGGAGCATCCCTGCCAGGAGCTGGGATTTGGGAAGAGAGGAATTTTGGGGTGTAATCTCTCCGTGTTTTTGGGATATCCACAGTCCAACAAGCTGAGGACGAAGACGCTGCGCAACACCAGGAATCCCGTGTGGAACGAGACCCTGGTGTACCACGGCATCACCGACGAGGACATGCAGAGGAAAACCCTCAGGCAAGCACGGCAGGAGCCTGGGGATCCCACGGGATTCCTCACAAGGAAATCCCCACCCAGCCTTCCCCAGGAATGCAGGGGGATTGGGAACCCCCTAGGAAATGCAGATTTTGGGTTAAAATCAACATGAAGTCGCTCATTTGGATGGTGCTTTTAGGAGGAGAAAGAGATGTTTTCACCTTGTCATTTAGTGGTAAATTATTGGCATTCTTATCATTCTTATATGTAGAGATGTGTGTGTTGTGGGTCTGTCCTGATTTGACAACACCCCAGAAGAAAAAGAAGTCTGTTTAAATATCTCTCAAAATCTGTGGCTCTTTTCCCCCTCAGGAAATTTCCACCTTTAAATTTCTTGCCCCACCACAAAACAAATATAAATTTTTTATGGGTTTTTTTTTTTGCAAACTAGAAATTTGGGGTTGATTGCTCTTGGTCAGAGGAAATCCAGATCAAGAGTGGATTTGGGGATGCTTTGCTTTGCTTTTCCCACCCCCAGCAGTACATTTGGCTCTGGAGTCAAGCAATGTTCCAGCCTGATGGATGTTCCCCTTTCCCTCTTCCCTCCAGGATCTCTGTGTGTGACGAGGACAAATTCGGCCACAACGAGTTCATCGGAGAAACCAGAGTTGCCTTGAAAAAACTGAAAGCCAACCAGAAAAAGAACTTCAACATCTGCCTGGAGAGAGTAATACCAGTGAGTGTCCATGGAAATTCCTTCTGTTCCCATTGGGAATGCCAACAAATGGTGCATGAGGGACGCAGGGATGGGCTGGGAGGTGGAGGTTCCTGATTTCCCTGGTGAGTTAGGAGTTTAGGAGTTAGATTCCCACCTGTGCTGGGCTGATGTGATCCATCAAGGCTGGGAGATAAGAGCGTGGTGGGAATCCATGGGAAGTGACTCCAGGGGCTGCTCCTGTTGGTGGATGTCACCATGGAGGAGAGGATGGGTGGCTCCGTGATGGAGCAGATGGACATTCCTCAGGCCCTTCCACTCCAGAGTCCAGTGCAGGAGCTGGGCAGCATTTCCAGGTTTTTCTGCTGTGGGATGCTGCCTCTCCTGGTCCCTCACTGCAGCCTCTTTCTCCCTTTCCCACCCCAGACGAAGCGCACTGGGACAACCGGCGCATCCCGCGGGATGGCTCTGTACGAAGAGGAGGTGAGTCCTCCATCCATATCCCACCACATTCCCAACCCCATTATCCCCCCTCACCGAGACACGCCATTCCCCGACATCCATCCCATCCCATCCCATCCCATCCCATCCCATCCCATCCCATCCCATCCCATCCCTCCCGAGTTTTCCCGGCTCGGCTCCTCCATTCCCCACTCCCTCCCGCAGGTGGATCGCGGTGGGGACGTGGAGGAGCGCGGGAAGATCCTGGTGTCCCTCATGTACAGCACCCAGCAGGGAGGGCTCATCGTGGGCATCGTGCGCTGCGTGCACCTGGCGGCCATGGACGCCAACGGATACTCGGATCCCTTCGTCAAGCTGTGAGTGAGCCGGGAATGGCTCCGGGCTGGAGATGTGGAGCCACCTGCTGTCCTCCTCTTGGAGCTCCTTACAGAGCCTCGGGAGCTGTCCAGCAGCAGCGGTGGTGTCTCTGTTGTGGGGGAAGTTCAGGGATGCTGACCCAGCCCTTGAGTCTGTCACTGCCCCAATATCTGTGGTTACCTCATGTAGAATCCCAGAGTTGTTAAAGGTTGGGAAAGACTTCCAGATTGTGGAGTCCCATCTTTGATCACCCCACGTAGAATCCCAGAATTGTTAAAGCTTGGGAAAGACTTCCAGATTATGGAGTCTCACCTTTGATCACCTCAGGTAGAATCCCAGAATTGTTAAAGGTTGAGAAATTTCCTGATTGTGGAGTTCCACCTTTGATCACCCCATGTGGAATCCCAGGATTGTTAAAGGTTGGAAAAGACTTTCAAATAGTGGAATCCCACCGTTGATCACCCCATGTAGAATCCCAGAATTGTTAAAGGTTGGAAAAAGCTTCCAGATCATGGAATCCCATCTTTGATCACCCCATGTAGAATCCCAGCATTGTTAAAGGTCTTCTTTTACTTCCAAGACTTCCAGATTGTGCAGTCCCGCCTTTGATCACCCCATGTAGAATCCCAGAGTTGTTAAAGTTTGGGAAACTCTTCCAGATCATGGAATCCCACCTTTGATCACCTCATATAGAATCCCAGGATTGTTAAAGGTTGGAAAAAGCTTCCAGATCATGGAATCCCATCTTTGATCACCCCATGCAGAATTGCAGAATTGTTAAAGGTCTTCCTTTACTTCCAAGACTTCCAGATCGTGGAATCCCACCTTTGATCACCCCATGTAGAATCCCAGAGTTGTTAAAGTTTGGGAAACTCTTCCAGATCGTGGAGTCCCACCTCTGATCACCCCATGTAGAATCCCAGGATTGTTAAAGGTCTTCCTTCACTTCCAAGACTTCCAGATCATGGAATCCCACCTTTGATCACCTCATGTCTGCAAACAAGGGCACGTGAGGGATGTGGGGATGGGTTTGGGGCTGCAGCCCAAGGTGGAGGTGCCCAACTTCCCCGATATCCATAGGAGTGGGATTCCCATTCCAGTGGCTGATGGGACACTGGAGCATGGTGGGAATCCAGGGACAGTGGGAGCTGGAGGACAGAGGGTCCTTGTCTCCACCTCTGACCCACCATGGCTGCAGGGCAGAGGTGGCTCCGTGTCCCTCTGTGCCCCACTTGCTGCCCCATAAACCCACATGGCTCCTGGGAATGTGGGGGAATAAGGATTTTATCCCAATCTCACAAGCTGCACCACAGAGAGGTCTCTGCAGCCATTCCTGGCACGGTTTTGTTCTTATTTTTTTCTTTATCCTCAGAAAAAATCTCTGCTCTCCCTGAATCTCATTCAATAACTCTCATTTTGAACATTCTGCTCATCTTTGTGGAGCTGAGCATTTTCCCTTCCCAGTCTCTCTCTATTTGTTGCATTCTCCATTCCCACAAACAGAAGATGGTGGCTTTCCATTTTTAAATCAGCTTCTAACAGAGATCTAATTAATCCCAGTTCTAATTTGAGTTCTGGATCTGCAGCCAGGCTGCACAGCTCCAGCCCCACACTTTTCCCACATCCTCTGGAAGGTGGGAAGGGAGACTGGCCCTAAATAAATCTCTTCTAGCCCAGAAATTCACTTTTTAAGCTTATAAACTCCCACTGTTGCTGCACTTGAATTTTGAGCTATTTTCTGTTGCCCCTAGTTGGCTGAAACCTGACATGGGGAAAAAGGCCAAGCACAAGACACAGATTAAGAAGAAAACATTGAATCCTGAGTTTAACGAGGTATGGATGGATATTTTTAATATTATTGAATCAATTTACTGATCGCCAAGTCGAGTGGAGGAGGTGGAAGACAAACTCCCCAAGATCTGGCTCTCTGCTCAAGCTCCTTTCCCACTCCTGCACCCGGGAATATTTTGGGAATGACTTTGCCATGGCAGCACCGCACATCCTGAAAACTCTGCATCATCCCAGCTGGGGGGTGTGGGTGGGATGAGCATTCCTGGGGGTGGGAATTGGAAATTCTCCACTAATGCTGCTTTGATGGGACACCTGGGAAGGTCTCACGGAAATGCTGTGATCCTGGGGAAATTGTTGCCACAAGGATGGAGCGTTTTCCCTTCATTAATTAAATTTTAACCACCCTCTCCTCGGATTTTTGACTCCAGGCTGAGCGGGGATCATGCCCAACCCCTTAACTAATGGTTGTTCCCGTTTCTGCAGGAGTTCTTCTATGACATCAAACACAGCGACCTGGCCAAGAAGTCGCTGGACATTTCCGTCTGGGATTACGACATCGGAAAATCCAACGACTACATCGGTGAGCTGGGAGTCTCTGCCCTCTGGGGTGGGGTTTGCTGCTGGGGAGGGGAGCCTGGGTCACCTGCCCAGGTGGGATTGATGCCTAAAAAAGAGTTACCTTAAAAAGAGGCCAGGTAAAGTTAGGAGAATAAAAAGCAGACAAATTTAATGAAGACCTACACCCAAAATGGACCCCGAATCACGAGTAATTCACATTTTATAAGTTCTGTCTGTTTAACATATCAAGCCTCAATTCCCCAATTACCCCTTCAGGTGATGATGTCAATTACCCCAAACTTTCTCCCCCCAATTCACTGTTGTTTACATTTTTGGGGCTCTGAGGCAGCCCCAAAATCCTTGGATTTTCCAACTGAGAGCAACATTTTTTCTAAAACGCTGGGAACAGAGGTTTTTAGCACTTTATATGAAGCCTAGAGCTACACAGCAAAGCTACAAATACATGAAAAATAGAAAATAAAAGTTCTTGAGGCATCAGGATGGTGGAATCTGGCGGGTGGTCTCCTGGGAAGGAAATCTCCACGAGATTTTTGACCCAGGAGGCAGAAAAAGCCTCACAAGGTTCAAGGTGTGTCCCCACGGCAGGATTTCCCAGAACATCCGGATGCCGAGTGTGCTCTTCTCCCCTTTCCCCAGGCGGCTGCCAGCTGGGAATCACGGCCAAGGGCGAGCGCTTGAAACACTGGTACGAGTGCCTGAAGAACAAGGACAAGAAGATCGAGCGCTGGCACACCCTGCAGAACGAGAACCACGTGGCCAGCGATTAAAGGGAGCTCCCCCACCCTCTGCCACCCCCCCTGTAGGTCCCCGATGTCCCCGGTGTCTTCCAGCGCAGCCACGCCTTGCTACAGCCTCCCACCCCAGGGTCCTCTGCCTCCTCCGACCTCCTCCTCCGCCCTCCTTTCCGCCTCAAAACTCCCCCAGATCTTTTCTATTCCCCCTGATTTATTTCCACTCGGGGGAGGGAGGCGGCTGAGTTCCCCCGGTGTGTGATTTTGGCAGCAATAGTCCCCTCCCGACCATCCCTCCCCGTCCCCAATCCCCGTGGCAGCGTTCCCGTCGCGTGTCCCTCCAGCTTCCATCCTCTCCCGGCGGGAGACGGGAGCGCTGGGGTGGGAGCACCAGCCTGCCCCGCTTGTGTGATCTCAATACCTCCGTTGCAATAACGAGAAAAAAAAGCTCCCTGGCTTTGGTGTGGGTGTCGCCGTCGCCTGGTGTCCTTGTTGTCGTGGTTAGTGTCACCGGCGTCGTCCCGCGAGTCCTGCTTGAGCTTCGCTGCCGGTCCTGAGCAACGCTGTGGCACATTCCTTCGCTGAGAAGATCCACCACTCAACGCCGTGACGGCAGCAAGGAGGATTTAGGGAGCTCTGTGCTCGCGGGGAAGCAGGTTTGGGGTTGGTTTGTGGCGTTTCCCTCGCCTGAGGAATTTGGGGTTCTGCTGCTGAGGGAGCCCGGCTGTGTTTTAGGGTTGTGACTACCTCCTCCTCCTCACCTCTGAGCTGTGTAGTAGTGGCTGGCTGAGGGTAATCCCTCAGTCCTCTCCTGCTTCCGAGGATTTGCTGTTCCTCAGGAGGGAGGCTGAGGGAGCTGCTATTTCCCCCCCAAACCCCACTGATGTGTGCAAGGATTATTGCTTTAAAACACCACAGCTCCTCAAAATCAGCTGGAACAGTCCGAGAGCTTCCAAACTTGGGTTGTTTTGGTTTCCATTTTGTTTCTCCCCCAATTCTGCACAAGAACCTTTTGCCCTCAACCCGCGCTTTAAGGATGGCCTGGAGCTGCTGGATCTCCTGGCAGCAGGAGAGCACAGGCTCTCTCCAGATCATTCCCTGGCTCTGGAAAACCCCAAGCGTAGATCCCTGTGGGTAGGAGCACAACCAGCACCATGGAATCGACAGGATTTTATTGTCCCACTGCGCATGTTGTGTGAAACCTCAACCCTCTGCACCCTCTGCTGCTGCTGCTCTTCCTTGGAGTTGGATGAGTTTGATTTTCCTGATATTTTCTTCATTCCCTCACCCCACCCCAGCAGAACTTGCTGATGTGCCAGGATTGTCCCCAGGAGTGTCCCCCAAATCTGTCCCAACACAGCCTTGGCACATCCAATCTTCCCCATCCTCGGATTTCCAGGTGGGAAAAGCCAACCCAACCCACTCTGTCCATCCCCTTTGCTCATGTGCTAATTGGATTTGGACCTTTGGAGCAATCAGGGGATTCTCTGGGAATCCTCTTCCACCACCCCAGGCTCCATCCTGAGATGGGATGGATTCCATTTCACCACAGAGGGGTGGAGTGGAAGAGGACACCTGGAAAATTTTCCCCTTTTTCTCATGGAATTCTTTCCTCTGTGCCAGTAAATGTGACATCCCTGAGCCAGGCTGGCTGGGATCCAGACTGAAAAAAATCCCATTTTTTGGGATTGTTTCCCTCTGCATCCCATGCTCAGGTGAGCTGTGGGATGCTGGGATCCAGGATCAATTGTTGGACTCTCCCTTGGAGGTATTTTCCAACCTTAATTATTCCAAGCTGCCACCATCCTTTCCAGAGGGATGGGCCTGAGCCAAATATTCCACTTCATCCCAGAGCAGCACTTGGGCATGGAGTTGTGCTGGGGGAATGTATGGCTGAGGGTAAAAATACCTTTAAAAATCATTATTTAAGCAATTCCTGAATTTTTCCCAGCCTTGCAGCAGCCCAGCCTCCTTTGTATGTGCAAAAAAACTCACTTAAGGTTACCCTTATCCCGTTCTGTATTCCCATTCCCTGTTCAGCCTGCTTTCTTTGGGAAAAGGATACTCAGATCATCTCTTTGCACCCCCAAAAATCAAGTGCAACTTGCCAATCTCCTCGGTATTGTGCAAATCCACAGCCCTGGTCTCTGCCCCTCCTTCTTCTCAGTTTTTCTGACGGGAATTCCTGCCCTGAATGACTTCTTTTCGTTGTAAATAAAGCATGCACCTATGGATTGGGAATGGTGAAAAACAAACAAAACAAACAAAAAAAAAAAAAAAAAGCAAGAAAAAAAAATTAACAGCCTCTTCTACTGCTGTTTGCATTCAGACTCGCATGCAGTGATTTTACAGCCAATTATCAGTTTACAACTATTAAGAGAAAGAAAATGTTACACAGGAATTAGAAATCCTCCAGTCTTCCGCTGCATGCAGCACAACATCCTCTCTTGATGTGGTATCTAATAAAGTGAGACTATTGGAAAAGAAAAAAAAAAAAAAACCTGGATTTTTGGCTTCTTTCGTTCCCTGTGGGAATAAGAATTTCATGGGGTGGGTGGAGGTTTTGGGACTTGCTGATGGGATGGGGATGCTGGGATTGAGTTGGGCTTGAGATTTTGGGGTGGTTGAGGGAGAAGTCCTGGCTGTGCAGAGCTTGGCTTGGCTCCCCTGTGGGTGTTTGGAATTCACGTTTGGGAATTCACATTCGGGAATTCACATTTGGGAATATCCCGGTTAAAACCGAGCAGGTTTAAATCACCCGAAACCTCTATGAGCTCCCACCCGCCTGGGATGTGAACGCCCTGGAGAAATTCAGGAGCATCAGGAAAATCAGGAGCATCAGGAAAATCAGGAGCTGGGAGATTCTTTGCCCTCGGAGAGCAAATCCAACCTCCCGGCGCTCTCCCTCACCCCCAGCTCGGGGAGCAGGAGTGCTGGCAGCTCCCGCTGTCCCCTCGCTCCAACCATCCCCTCTTATTTCCTTTTATTTGGGCATTTTTAGGCTCGATTCCCGGGGCAGCGGGCGGTGGTGACATCGCCAGACGGGGACGGCGGGGCTGGTGGCGATGCCCAGCGACAGCAGCAGATGTCACTGGAGCTCCAGGGATGCAGCGGGAAGGAGGTGCCGGGAGGATGTCCCGCTATCCCCAGGAATTTGGGAATTTGGGGAGGGGGAAACCGCACCCAGCTCCTGCTGCTGCTAAAGCTGCTTCTTTTCCAAACCTTCCCAGCTGGGGCTTTGTCCTCAGGGAAAAAATCTTCCCAGAGAAGTCCAGTTAAAATTGAACTTTAACTTCTTTTAATTGTTCTTGGTTTCCAGCGTTTGGTTCTTCCCACTGATTTTTCCTCCTCTATTTTTTCCCTGCCCAGCGGAGAGGTCCCAGTGGAGAAATCCCAGTGGAAAAGTCCCATCCAGGAGGTCCCATCCGAGAAATCCAGCCCAAGAAGTCCCAGCAGAGAGACCATCCAGCTCTATCTGAAAACTGGGATGAGGATCCTGCACATTCCCTGGGATTAAGGTGCAGCCGTGTTTGTGAAAAAGGCAGCACCAGCCGTGGTTGGTTGTAAATTCCTGAATGGAAAATTATTCCAAAGAGAGATTTTGAGCAAATCCATGGGAATAAGAGATGATCCTTCATTTCCTCTGATTCCTACTTTTCCTCCCTTTTTCTTCTCAGCCTCTCCGGAAAGAAAAGTCCTTGGATTTCAGACTGGGCTGGATGAGGACCATCCTTTGCATCATCCCTAGGTGGTTTCCCGGTTTTAATTCCATCTCAGCACATCCCAATCCTTCCGCCCTTCCAGCTGCTTTCCTCATGTGCTAATTGGATTTGGAACTTTGGAGCAATCAATGGATTCTCATCCCTCGGCTTTCCATCTCCCGGGGAAAAAAAAAATCCGCAAAACAAAACAAGCTTTTACTCTTTAACATTTCGCTCAAAAAATAGAGGAGCTCAAACAAATAAATCCCTCCTCTATCCGCTTTCCAGCCCAGCTTTTCCAAAAGCCAGCAGGGAGAAATCTCTTTATCTCCAAGGGCAGAGATAACAATGTAATTACGAGCTGGGATCAATGGCTTTCACCTCCTCAGTCCTCAGCCTAAAATTAATTGTTCTCTTTTCACTCCACTGCCCAGAGCTTGGCTACCACCTCCTCTGGGTTGCTAGCCCAGAGTGGTGAAGGTCTCTGGTGGCATCTCGAGAGGCCATGAAGGCTTTTCCTGGGGGAGGCTGAGTTTTGGGATGTCTTTTTCCCAGGGGAATGTTGGATCTTCAGTGGGAGAGGCTGGTGAAGACCCTCAGGGGATGCTCAGCTCCTCCCACGCCAGTGAAATAGTGGTTGTGTGAATTTCCCGACTTTTTGGGGGGAATAAAACTCCGAATGATAAATATCATCCTTTTTTTTTATTGCAGGCTGCAGGATCCCTCTGCATCCTGCTGCTGCACTGAGTCAGAGCTGGAAAACCGCATTTTCCTGGGATCCGGGTGGAGTTAACACCAACTGGGAGCAGGTTTTTGGTGGAATGTGGGGCTGGAAGGAGCTGGGAAGCAGCGGGTGCTGCATCCTCGGGGTGGGGAACACGGACACGGCTGTTTCAGGGACGTTTTGGGAATGCTGGGAGATGAATCCAAACCCCCCACGGTCAGGGAACAGGTGGATTGGGAAGATCAGGCAGTGGGAAGCCAGGATTCGCCTTCCAAGCTGGATTGAGCAGCTGGAGCCGGGCTGGAAAACTGCAGTTTTCTGCTTTCAGAGATCTGAGCACTTCCCCGAATCCATTAGGGCTGCAGAGATAAAGGATTTCTCAGGTTTTCTGGGGAAAAAATCCCAACAAACCCCTTTCAAAACCCGTCCAGACATAAAGGCTCGTCTTGATCGCAGCGAAATGGGGAATAAAAGATGTGGCAGACTGAAAGGAGAGGGGGAAAGAAATTAATTCAGGTCGGGTCAAAGGGAACGGCCACTGAGGAGCCTTCGGGGTGTTTGTAAACAGAATCTGAGAGGGAAGGAGCCTGAGAAATTGCCGGCTGTCTCCGTCACTCCTCTTTGTCCCCTGATGAGGGTCAGCATCGTTAATTAGGGGCCAGATGGGCAGAGCCCAGGAGCTGATCGCTATTTCCCTGATAAGAGCCTCGTCATGGAAACCCTGAGTGCCACAGCCACGATCTCGGCAAATCAGGGCTTTATCCAGCCGCCAACAAAGAGTATTTTCCTTTTAAAATCCGAGTTATTCGGCTCGGCGTGACTCCTGCTCCGTGGAAGAGGCAGGTGGGATTTCCAGAGGGGGAATTCAGATCTCCAGAGCTCTCCCGAAGGATGAGTTTCCAGGAGCTCTCAGCTCGCTGGAGCTCACACTTTTCATCCCCAGGTTCTCCCGGGGTGTTTGGGATGTCTTGGCTTTGCAAATCGGCTGGGATCGAGCGGTTTTCGGGGAAAAACGGATTTGGAGAGCGGTGGGGAAACTGGGGATGAAAACCTGCCTGAGGGAAAGCTGGTGTGCCAGGCAGGGCAGAGGGTGATCAAGGTGGGTTATATCCCTGAAAAACAGATTCCTTCTATCCCTGGAAGGGCTGGAGGTCAGGCTGGGCAGGGCTTGGAGCATCCTGGGATAGCGGAAAGAGTCAGGAGGCGAAACGGGATGGATTCTAAACTCCTTTCCATCCCAAATTTTCCTGGGATTTTCACTGAGCAAGCAGCAGCACGGAGCAAAGCCCATTAACCAGCTGCCGAATTAAAAACCCGGGAAAAGGGAAAATAAAGCCCAGCAGGTCCCTGGGAAGAGTTCCCAGGAGCTGGCGGGTTCTGGTGCACCAGGATAACCCCGAGCCGGGGCTGCTCTCCTGGAGTGGGAATCTTATCGATCTCCTTTGTTTTACAAGCGGCGCTGACGTGATGATATTTGGCAGCAGCGTTAACACTGAAATACGAGCTGCGCTTGGGCCTCTTTATCTTTAATTGTTTGAAAAATGACACGGCGATGGCGTTGGTGGCCTGGAAATCATCCCGGCGCTGCGGGGGAAGGGCTGAGCCACAGGTTGGGGACTTGATCGTGTGACACGGGGACTGTGAGGGTCACTCCGGCTTTTCCCAATCCCTGGAATCTCATGGTCCTGCAGCCAAAAGTGTTGGGAAGTCTGCTGTGCTCATGGAAGTGACCAGTGGCTGTTGTCCCCGGGCAGGGTGTGACAGGAGGAGGTGGGGGCGACAGGGCCACCCATCCCTGGGAACATCTGCTGGTGGTGGCAGCGCAAGGTTCATCCATCCCGGGTGATTTTCCATGGTTTTTTCCCTAATCAACCCTTGTCAGCATCCCACGCAGGAGCTGGGGAGAGAGGCAGAGGGAGGTGCAGTGCGCTGACATTTAGCTCTGACCAGGATTGACGCTGAAATGGAGTTAAAATTTCCTGCCCTGGTGCCAACCAGCTGCAGCCGAGAGTTTGGGAGAGCCACGGCAGAGGGGATGCTGGTCTGTGCCTGGGATGGGGAGGATTTACACCCCAAGGGTGTGGTGTTCCTGATTTTGGGAAGGAGCCTGACTCTTCTTGAGACTGGGTTGCCACTTCACCTCTTGTTTTCCCTGGCTGGGGGATGATGGGTTGGGAATTCATCCCTTTGCTTCAGCTGCTGGAAAATCGGTCCGTGCCTGATGGGGAATGTGCTGGCCCAAATCTTCACCTCCTTAAATCCTTAAATACCGATAAATTTGCTGAAGAGCTGGGTGGAATGTTGAAGCATTACCCTAGACAGGAGCATTTTAAACACATCCACTTATTTATCGATGCCTTTGTCCCTCAGCGTGGAAAGGAAACACAGCAATTCATTGAGTTTTTTGTTTTCCCCAGCTTTTTATTCCGATATTTTCGACAGGGCAGGTGTGACCGGCGCCATGGATCTATCGCCAGCAGATCCGCGGGACAAATCCCAAACCTCGGAGCAACTCGGGATGCTAGCCAGCCCCGGGATGCAGGGAGGAATTGGCCCCAGGAGCAGATTCCCGAGCCCTCGCTTGCTCCAGCAGCGAATGGTCCCTCCTGGAGCTGAATAATTCAGGCTCTGCAGCGCTGCGCGGCACGGCCGGGGAATGGCAATGAGCCGGCGCTGCGGAGCCGCGGCTGTTTGGGCTCGGAGAGATGGGAATTCATCCTTTCCCCGCTCCAAGCCATGCCATCCCGGCCTCCGGGGCGTGTGGCCATCCCAGGAGGACCAAGGTGGAGCTCTGGAGCCGGGCTGGCATGGGATGAGGCGCTGGCACGGGAAATCCGCTCCTGGCTCGGGTTTGGGATGTGAGCTGTGTCACACTTGGGGACAGCAGTGAGGACACGAGGTGGCTTCAGGACAAGGAGCGTCCAGGGAAATGCTGGGCACATAAACCTCGTCCCCAGGGCCTTGTCACCGCCGTCCAGCTGTCCCCAGGGCTGGAGCAGAGCTGAGACACCCTGGGCTGCCCTTGCAGCATCTCTGTCCCTGCCCTTCACATCCCCCTGCTGTCCTGGGATTCCTCTCGGCTGAGGCTTTTCCAGGGAATGCTTCCAGCACTGTGGTGCAGGAACAGATGGCAAATCCCTGTGGGAGAGCAGGAGGGTTGATCCCTAAAATGGGAAGCAGGAGCCTGGAGGATGCAGCTTTGTGACCTCTGTGTGTCCCGTGGATTGGATGGATGGATGGATGGATGGATCAGGGATGGATGGATCGGAGGGATGGATGGATGGATCAGGGATGGATGGATGGATGGATGGGATGGAGGGATGGATGGATGGACAGATGGAGGGATGGATGGATGGATGGATGGATGAGGGATGGATGGATGGGATGGATGGATGGATGGATGGATGGGATGGATGGATGGATGGATGGGATGGATGGATGGATGGATGGATGGGATGGATGGATGGATGGATGGATGGGATGGATGGATGGATGGATGGATGGGATGGATGGATGGATGGATGGATGGGATGGATGGATGGATGGATGGATGGGATGGATGGATGGATGGATGGATGGGATGGGATGGATGGATGGATGGATGGATGGATGGATGGATGGATGGGATGGATGGATGGATGGATGGATGGATGGATGGATGGATGGGATGGACGGATGGAGGGATGGATGGATGGATGGATGGATGGATGGATGGATGGATGGATGGATGGGATGGATGGATGAGGGATGGATGGATGGATGGATGGATGGATGGATGGATGGATGGATGGATGAGGGACGGAGTGAGACAAAAACCATCCCTGCTCCTTGGTGGATCTATTCCTGAACTGATGGAGCCAAGATTGGTGTCCTGAGCAGCCCCTGGAATGCTGCACATTTTGGGATATCCAGGGAGGGATAACTGTGTTGAACATCCCATGGTTCCAGTGTCCATCCCAGCCGATGGAGCTGCCGACATTCCTGCTCCATTTTCGGGATGAGCCAGGCTGTGAATAAAATAATTTGCTGAGAATCATTAACCTAATGATGGAGGCTTTGGATAAACAGCTTAGCCCAGCTGGGGGGAAAATGGGCTTAATGGTGGCTCTGGAAAAACAGGGAAAGGCTCAATCTTTGGGGATCTTTGCAATTTTTTTGTCTGGATCAGAACTAACTTTGGAGCTGGGCAAGATATAAATGTCAAAAATTAAACCCAAACTGCCCCAGGATCAGGTGCCACCCCCCATCCCCAGTGGGGCCCTTGCCCTATTATTTGAAATTGATGCAATTATTCATCTGGCAGAGTAATAAATTTCTGTTCTTCTGTGCCCAGCAGACCCTAAAGCAGAGCAAATGCTTTAATAAACCCGGGATGAGCCTTGCTGGAAGCTGGAATATTGGGTTATTAAGGAGAGGAGCAGGTTTGGGAATGTTTAATAAATGATAGCCTGATATTTCTTGCTCTCAATGCACCTCTCTGATTAGTAAATGTTTTCTGCTCGCTGATTAACTTTGTTTATTTCTTAATTAGGTTCGGCGCCAGCTGCCTCGTGGTTCCCAAATAATTGTTTGATTAATGGGCCTGGATTTACATTTTCATTAAGCCCCCCCCAATTAGCAGGGCCAGAACAGGCAGTTCTGGGCCATCAGAATGACAATTTTAGCCCATTAAGTAATAACTGTTCCATTGATCAGGGAAAATGGAGCACAGGCAGTAAATCCACGGCTGAGCCATGGAATTCCAGGGGGAATGTTGGGAATTCACCCCAGCAGCAGCAGCAGCAGCTCCCTTTGGCTTTACTCGGTGATTAAGGGGTTTTAATTAATTCCAATTTGGGTGTTGATTGGTGAGGGAGGGCTGGATTGGGATGGGGAATGGTGAAAAGGGAATGGGATGGGATGGGGATGAGGAATGGAGAAAGGGGGATAGGATGGGATGGGATGAAGATGAGAAATGGGGATGGGATTTGGTGGGATGGGGATGGGGAATGGTGAAAGGGGAATTGGAATGAGAATGGGGATAGGATGGGATTGAATGGGGAATGAGGGATGGGAATGGAGTGGGGATAGGGATAGGGATAGGGATAGGGATAGGGATAGGGATAGGGATAGGGATAGGGATAGGGATAGGGATAGGGATAGGGATAGGGATAGGGATAGGGATAGGAAAAAGAACAGGAGAAAAAATGAAGATGGAGATGGGGACAAGAGCAGGAAGAGAAATAGGAATAGGAGCAGGAATAGGAATAGGAATAGGAATAGGAATAGGAATAGGAATAGGAATAGGAGCAGGAATAGGAATAGGAATAGGAATAGGAATAGGAATAGGAATAGGAATAGGAATAGGAATAGGAATAGGAACAAGAACAGGGATGGGAACAGGGATGAACACAAGGACAAAGAGGAGGACACTGCCAAGGAGTCTCTTGTCTGCTGATCCCAAGGGGAAGGAGACGAACCCCTGCTTGTGCCAGACATCCTGAAACAAGTCTGGAGATGCTTTTCCATCCTTTTCCACATTCCCAGGGGACATGCCAGGACGTGGGGATGTCACCGTGGTGGTGACATCACCCTGGCAGGGCTTTGTCACTCCACAAGATCCCGTTGCTGTATTTGCTCTCACCACAACCGCCGCTTTTTTTTTTTTTTTTCCCCTTTTTTTTTTTTTTCATGCTGAATTCTGCTCTCCAAAAGTAGGACACAGCCATCCCACGTGTCTGCTCCAAAGCTCCATAATCTCCTGCCGCTGGCCAGGCTCAGGAAACAGAGTGCTGGGAGTTCCAGGGCTCTGTGGGCTCTGGATCCTGCAGGGAGAGGTTGGAGGGGATGGATGGATGGATGGATGGACGGACACCTCCAGGGATCCGTTGGATCTCCTCCTGTTTTGTGGGATTGATGTCACCCCTGCCTGGGACCATCACAGTGACACTTCCTCTTTCCCACCATTCCACTGCCCTCATCCTGGCCCTGGGATGCTCCTCATCCTCATCCTCATCCTCATCCTCATCCTCATCCTCATCCTCATCCTCATCCTCATCCTCATTATCATCCTCATCCTCATCCTCATCCTCATCCTCATCCTCATCCTCATCCTCATCCTCATCCTCATCCTCATTATCATCCTCATCCTCATCCTCATCCTCATCCTCATCATCATCCTCATCCTCATCCTCATCCTCATCCTCATCCTCATCCCCATCCTCACCTGCAGGGAGGAGGGCAGAGCAAATCCCTCTGCTGGGGACGGATGGCAAAACGGGGCAGAAATGGGGATTTTGGAAAGTTTTCCTGAATTTCTCCATTCCTAGTCGGAATAAGTGTGGATTTGCCTTGCTGTTCTCCATCTTTCCCCCCTCTGGAGTGCAAATCTGGCCTTTCCCCACATCCAGCAGTGTTATCCTGGGAATTTGATCGTGCAGGACACATTCCTGATGCTCCCAGGACTTGCTGGAGGATTTCTCTCCCTGCATCCCGATGCTGTGTTCAGGACACACTGCCCTTCCCGTGGGTGCAGCAGGGGAACTGCACTGATCCAAACCCCTCAGCGCTCCAAAATACCCAAAAATTCCCTAATTCAAGCATTTTTCCTCCTAAAACCCCAATTTTTCAGGGCAGGAAGGAATTCTGGGAGCTGTTTGGCGATGCCATCCGTGGATTCTCCCTGCACAGTCCCATCCCTGAGCCTGCTGGAAAACTACAGAGAGCATGAAAGGCAAACCCAGATCCATGAATTAGTGGGGAAAAAAAAGGTGGAAATTCAATCCCTGTCTGAAGTTTAAGGGAAGGTGCTGTGGGAATGGGAGCTGCAGCTGGGATGTGCCTCGTGGAGCATCAGGAATAGTCAGGACAATCCTGGCAGGAATCTCCATCACATTTTGGATTTTGCCAGATCTGAAAAACGAAGCTCTGAGCTGCATGGATTGCAAAATGTTCATTGCTGGGGAATTCCTGTCCAGCTTAAGGAATGTTTTGTGTTTAGGGAGAAAATGGCTCTGGATTAGGACAAGGGGGAATGGTTTTAAACCAAAAAAGGAGAGCTTTAGATTGGATTTCGGGAAGAAATCCTTCCCTGGGAGGGTGGTGAGGCACTGGAATAGAATTCCCAGAGAAGCTGTGGCTGCCCCTGGATCCCTGGAGGTGTCCAAGGCCAGGTTGGAAGGAGCATCCTTTCCTCCCCAAAATATCCCCTCCTGCCCTAAATCTTTCTTTTCTGCCCCAAAATGCCCATCCAAACCCCCATGCCAGCAGCACAATCCCGAAGTGTTGTTTTTTGTCATTTATTAGCAGGACAATCTGCTCTAGGCCCTGCTGACAAACGGGATGTTGTATTCCAGGAGTTTCTCCCTGGGGAACAAACAAACAAACAGAGCGCTGGAAACCTCATGAATTTTTTAAAGAGCTTATCAAAATCTCTTTTTTCCCCCCATTTTCCCACAGGCGGAGTGGCTGAAAGGGGAAATATCCCCTCCATCTGCATTCCCAGCACTTCTTTTCCCTTCAATCCCTTAATCCTCTTCTTTCCAGCTTTAATCCACGCCGTTGCCTCTTTCTTGTTCGCTTTTTTATTAATTCCCCCCACTCCAAATAATCACAAAACCAACGCCAAGGCTCCGGAGCTCCCTGAGCATCCACAAAGCCCTGAGCATTACATCATCCCAGTTCCCATTTTTCCCCTCTTTTTGCTCCTTAATTTGCAGCCCTGGACGATTTTTTGGGATTGCAGGCAGCGGGAATTGGTTATCCATCAGTGCCTGAGCTGGGAGAGCAGCTTTTCCCTGGGGACATCCCTGTCCCTGGCATCCTAATGAGTTAATTAAGGAAAAGCAGGGCGGGAGAGGTGAGGGAATGTTTCCCTCCAGGAGATGCTCATGGAATTCCCAGGGGATCGTGGCTGCTTCCCGCGGGAGCAGGGAAATTCCAGCGCTGAGGAGAAGCCTTGAGCACCTCCAGGGGGATCACAGGAATTCCCATTCCAAAGGGAGCTTTCCCAATATTCCCCCACACCTGCCAGGGACTGAGCCATCCTTTTCAGCACCTGGGATGACTCGCATGGATCTCCTGCCCCCAACCCCTCCAGATCCCAAAATTCATCCCTAAAAGTGATTAAAACCCATCGGGAAAATTCTGCTCAGTTCCCTTTTGGTGATTCCAGCTTGTTCCTGCCCCAGCTGGAAAATGAATGTGGGGGGGAAAGGCCAGCAGGAGCTCTTTATTCCACAATTTTTCTTATTCCTGGGCGATATTCCCTTTCCTGCCCCACACAGCTCTGGTGGAGCATGAGATTTGCTAATTACTGACTTTTAATCAGCTGCTCCCTGATAACTCAGCCCAGCTCCCCAGTCCGGGAAAACTGGGATTGCAGGGAGATTTTCCACCCCCAGAGGAGCAACCTGGGAGGTCAGCAGGGATATAAATATGGAAATAAATGAAATGAGGCTCCTTGTCCTGCCCTTCCCTGGATGTCACCTCCTGAATGACCCAGGCCTGGAAGGACAAGCACAGCCTCATCCTCAGGAGGAAGGCAAAGCCTCTGGAAAACCTCTGGAAAACCTCTGGGAGGATGTTCCAGCATCTGCCATGGGGACCAGCAGGAGAGAAATTCCCTTTCAGCCATACCCTGCACCCCCCAGGGAAAAAATAATCTCCCAAAACCTCGGATTTCCGATCCCAAAATGCCCTAAATGTGACTTCAATCCCAAATTTTTTTGCTCGTTGTGGAGCAGAGCAAAACCAGCACTGAGCAATCCATTTAAATCGGAGATTCTGACCTTTCTGCTGAGGATCTTCCCAGCCATCCTCTTTCCAGCTTTTTTTTTTTGTGTGTGTGCTGGCACTTCCTAATCCTCCAAATGAGATTGGATGCAGCTTTTTTAATATTATAATGCACTGCATCCTCTTTTTCCCAAGCCCTCCTTGAGCCTCTGGGTAATTAGGAGGTTTTTAAATACCTGAAAATGAGGGTGGGGAGGAGAGGAAGGTCACTCCAGTGTCCCCATCCTGGTGGGGACCCAAAATTTGTCCTTTTCCAGGGAAAGCCACCCCAATGCCAGGGCACCCTGGATAAGGTTGGCACCAGGAACCTCCACAATCACTTTTGGCTCCAAATCCAGCGTCCCTGACGTTGGAAATTATCTGGGGACACTTCAGGCCAATGTCAAAAGTCCCTTGTCAATAACCTCGATGTCCTTGGGACAAAATCCACCCTTTAAACCCTGCAGAACTGTGAATTGGGTCCTTCTGGAGCAGGGATTGGGAGTGGCTTCCTTCACACCACAATCCAGAAGGAAAATAGATTTGATGTCTCAGGAGGATCCTGGGAAGTTGAACTTTATTCCAGCAGATGGAGGTCCCGGGGGAAAGCACAGTGCATCCCATCGGGAGAGCTGGAATTGCAAACACCCCGCTGGGGGGAGGATATTCCTGTTTTTATAAAACCTGGTGCAGAGTTGCTGGGTTTGGGGGGAATATGGGATTGTTGGGAAGCAGGGAAAGCCCTTGGATGGTGGCATGCAGCGTGAGGCTGATGTCCCCAGCCCGTGGCAGGTGTCACCTCCTGCCGTTCCCCAAATTCCCGGATTTTGTCAGGAGGGAGGGAACGGCCAAACCCAAGGAACAAAACACCGGGGAGATTAAAATAGTACAAACCAGCTCCTCGTTCCCCAGCCTGGAGCCGAGGCGGCATTCCCAGCCTGGTTTCCTATGGAAACGAGCCGCGCGGTCCAGCCGCTTCCCTTCGCCAGCCCGGGGTGATGTCGGGTGGCTCTGGAGCGTGGGTGTTCCCACAGCCCGGGTGGTTCCTGGAGAGTGGATGTTCCCAAATCCCGCGTGGATCGGGCTGGAGCTGCGCTTTCCCTCGGCAGGATCCATCCCTGCATTCCTGGAGCTCCAGGAATGGAGATCCCGGCGGGATGGATGGACGAACCTCTGTGGATATGTTGGTCCCGCCCGGGAAATTCCTCCCTCCGAGCCCGAATCCCTGGCTTTGGGAGGAGAGATGCCAAGGCCATGGAATCAGGTCCCTCTGGAGCATTTTTGAATTCTCTCCTCACCTGGAGGGACTCGTGTGCCACAGCCTGGAATGCTGAGGGATTGGGATCGGGATTGGGATCGGAACACAGCAGATCCCACCAGCATCCCCTAAAAATCCCTCCCAGCGCTTAAAGTTGGCAGTAAAAGGGGTGGGGTGAAAAAATTCCAGCTCGCTTCAATCTCTTTAGATTCGTGGTTTTTCTTATTCCCAGCATAAGGAAGTTTTCCAATTAATTTTTAATTGACCCGACAGCGCAAAAAAAAAAAAAAAAAAATCTCATCATAGGCAAACATACACATAGCTATATCCCGTGATATATTTATACGTATATTTATTATGATATATTTAGCTGTGATATATTTATTTAGAACGCTTATATAGACCATTTATGTACACTTACATGTGTATATGTGGCTATATATTGTATGCACGTATTTATCTATAGATTTATATTTATATTAATTTATTTATTTATTTGTTTGTATTTTAAATGTGGGTTTATTCCTTGCTCTGGAATAATTCCCCGGCCGGTCCCGAGCGCCGGGAGGATGGAATCAGATTCCCGGGGAGATTCAGCTCCTCAGCATCTCTCTCTTCGGGCAGCTTCCCGGCACTGCCGCATCCCTGAAAAACTGGGAAATCGAGAAATAAATTTAAAAAAATAAATAAATAAAATCCCGAAACTGCGGCGGCGGGAGAGAAGGGGTTAAGGCCGGCGCAGGGAGCGGAGCCGCTGGATGGAGACGTTAAGAAGCAGCGCCCGGGAGCGGCTGCGGGCAGAGCCGGGCTGCGCTCCTCCCGGTGCCACCGGCAGCCTCCCGAGCCCCACCGGCACCGGCAGAGCCCCCCGGCAGCGGGGCCGGGCAGCGGGAGCCCCCCGGAGCCCCCCGGCCCCGCCGCTCCCGGGGGCGGCGGCGGATGGAGGCGCGGAGGGAAGGATGGCTGCGGGGATGGAGCGCGGGGATGGAGCGGCGGCGGCGGCAGCGCTCAGGGCCCGGGGACGGTGAGCAGGAGGAGGGGATGGAGGGGGAGAAAGGGGAAAACCGGGGCGGAACGGGAAAAAAAAAACCCCAAAAAACCAAAATAACGGCCAAAAAATAAGAGAGGAAAACAACCAGCACCGCGACGCCGCGGAGATAAACCACCTAAAATTAAAAATAGGAGGGGAAAGGAGCACGAAGCTCCTGAGCGGGGGGTCGGGGGGTCTCCGGCCCGCCGGGAATTGTGCGTGGGAAGCGGCGGCTGCGGGAAGCTGGGGGGCACCGGGTCCCCCCCGCGGCTTTGGGGGAGTTGATGGTTCCCTCCTCATCCCGGCAGGGATTTTTCGCTGGTTTCTGCTGGTTTGGGGAGGGTTTTGCTTCGCAGAGGGAGCCAGGCAGGAGAGAGCTCTCCTCCTCCTCCTCCTCCTCCTCCTCCTCCTCCTTCCCAGACTTTGTGCAGGAACATCTCTGCCGGGGGAAACCGGGAATATAAGGGAATGTAATCCTTCCAGAAGCCTCTCCCCTATTTATTTTCTTCTTCCCACATCCACGCTGGCTGGCAACTTCGGGGAATATTTTAGTATGAAGTTAGAGATGAGCAGGGAGGGCAGAGGCAGTTGCAGAACGGCGTGAAGGTAACCTTGAGCTGAGCCCTATAAACCCTGGCCTGGGTGAAGGCAGGATTAGAGAAACTTTCCTGGGAATCACAGCCTGGCACTGGGAATCACAGCCCCGGGGGCTTCAACCCAGCCTGGCCCTGGCAGCTTCTCAGCCGGTGAGTGCCATATCCTGCCTTCCTCTGGGAATTTCTGCCCAGTTATCCTTTATAAATTAGGATGTCCCTTCTCTGGGCTTGGGAAAGAGCTTTTCCTTGGAATGTCCAATGCTGTTGAGCTCAAGGGGATCCTCTGACATGGGGTTTATTAGCAGTTATTAGTTTTGTTGATGTATATTATAATATTATAGATATTATCAGCAATCACTGTGGGTTTATTTACATTATGTTGCATATATTTATATATAAAAATATATATTGCATATATTTATATATAAAATATATATAGCATATATTGTATATTGCTATTATGGATCTTATGGATCCTATATTTTTTATTCTATTCTCAGTTATTAGCCACTACCACGGTTTCTACATATGTTATGTTAGAATATTCCATATATTATTAGCAAATATTATGGGTTTTATATTTACTTTTCTATTCTCTATTATTAGCCACTACCATGGTTTCTATATACATGTTATAATATTCCATATATTAATAGCAGATATTATAGTGTTTATGTTGATTATTCTATTATCTTTATCATTAGCAACTACCATGGTTTCTATATACATTATATTATAATATTCCATATATTACTAGCAGTCATTAGGCCCAGGGAGAATTCCCCAGGGTGTTTTGCTCAGGTTTTGCATGCCTTTCCCAAATCCTGGTGCTCAAGGAGCCAAGTCCAGCTGCAGCATCAGGGCTGCAGGTGCCTGGCTCTGGTGGGACTCATCCATGCCTGGATGTCCCTGTCCTTTGGGGTCCCTGATCCTCGGGATCCTGGCGGATGGGAACCCCCCTGGTCCCCCAACAGCCCAGCTGGGACTTGCGAATTAATTTTCCTCTCCCAGAAAAAAGCTTTGCTCTTCCTGGGGGATCTTTTCCCCCATGGAAGGCTGGGCCAACCCTCAGCACCTCCAATTTCCCATTCAGAGTCCCATTTCCCACGGCTGAGGAAATTTCCCATTCTCCCTGTGTGAGATGCAGGGTGTTCAGCATCATTCCCAGCTTGGTCCAGCTGGAAAAATCTCTGAAAAATCTCTGCTTCTCCCAACCTCCATCCCCTTTGGACTGCCAGGGACTCGGTTGCTCCAAGCGGTGCAGGGAGCTCTGGGATGGGAATATTTGTTTCCCCATGTGTTTGCTCTCTCCGGAGCCGGGAGCTCCTCCTGGGACGGGGGAAGGAGCGTGGGACAGAGGAGGGATGAGCCTGCAGCATCCATGGGAATGGCAGATCCCTTCCCAAGCCGGGCCTCCCTCTCCCCCGTGCAGGGAAAGAAAGGAATCAGCTCTCCCGGGAAAGGAGGTTTGGAGGGAAGTGTTGCACGAAATCCTCCTTCTCACTCCATTAATGTCCGTGGGCTGAGGAAGGCATTGTCTGCTGCTGGAAAAGCTCGTTAGTTAATTGCCCCAGTGCTGCTGTAATCCCAGATTAACGAGGGCTGAGGGAAATCTCCATGGAGCAGACCTGAGCGTGGGATTTGCAGGCACAGAGGGTTCAGCTCTTCCCTACCTGGGGGGTCCGTGGGGGTTTCATCCTGGACTGGATGTGCTGGTGCTCCCACGGGAAGAGGTTTTGGTGGGAATGAGCCACCCCCATGGTGGGTCACACTTCCCAGATCCCCTGATGGTCCCCATGGATCCCATCACGGTTTCTATGGGATTTAGGCTGCTCTGAGCACTAGCAGGGGGGTCCTGTGCCTGGATTTCCCTGGGACAACCTCTCTTTGTTGTGTCTCGTCCCCTCCCGTGGATCCTGGAGCCGGGATTGTGCTCCAGTGCTCAAAACCTCGGGATAAACCCCTTCGGCTGCTGCGGGGTTTGTTCCTTGCCGTTCAGCGCAAGGAGAAAAACAGCAGCGCCGTGGTTTTCCCTGGAATAAGGAGCTGCCAGGCTGGGGATGTGCTGCGGTTCAGGAATGCTTTTCCTCAGCGCCAGGGACGTGCAGGTGTCCACGGATGCCCGAGCTGGAGTGTCCGGAGGATTTGGGGAGGATGAGCAGGGCAGGGAGGGCAGTGCCTCCCCCAGGGATGGCTGCCAGCCCCGCCACCGCCGCTGGAAAAGTCAATCCCATATATCCTAAACCTCCTTCTCCTCCGGGATTCAGGCAGCTCCGTCTGGGGGGAGTTTTGCTGAGCCAGCAGCTGGCTGGGATCCAGCTGTGCTTCCCTGGGGAGCAGCCCCAGCCTTCCTCCCGCCCTCCTCCTCCTCCTCCTCCTCCTGGCTGCCGGTGGGAGAGCATCCCCTGGGATGCACATCCCTGCTCCCGAAGTCTGATTGAAAACCGTCGCCGGATTTTGCAGCCTGGGCGCTAAACACCCCGAACGTGAGACATCCAAACCCTTTAGGTTAAACCCTGTCAGACACTCAGCGTCCTCGGAAGGAATTACATCACCTTTTCCAAGGGCTTCAGGGCGGGAAGGAGCGGGAGAGGGAGTCTGGGAGCATCCCTCGGTGTCACTGACCATCCGGGCTGGCCTCTCCCAAATGCTGCTGGTGTGTCACCCGAAAATAGGGAATTCGCGGGGAAATGGGGTTTTCTCAGCCTTGAACGCACGGATGGGGTTGATGTCGGCAGCAGGAATGCTCAGGGAGGGATGCTGGGAGCCAGCAGGGATGTGGTGGGGGAAAATCGGGGTTCTGCTCCCCAAATTCAGTGAGCCCTGGTCCCAAAGGAGGGAGCTTCCCGCTCCTTCCTCAAACGCTCCAGCCCTGCCAGAAGTACCCCGAGCAGATGGGATAACGCTGCTGGAGAGACCCGGATCACCCAGACCCCTGGGGGTGCTGCAGATCAATTAATCAATGAAAATGCTGATGATGCTGTGGCGTGGGGTGCATTTCAGCTGCTGGGAGGGAACACCAGGTCCCACGGCTGGATCCCCTCTGTGCCACCTCATTCCCATCATCCCACCATTCCCTGGACCCTCTCCCTGCTGAAATCTCCGCAATTCACGGCTATTTCCTTCCCTGCCTTCGGCAGCGCCGGGCGCTTTTTAAATGATTCATGGCTTAAACCGTTTTTCTTTATGAGCTGCTTTTCACACTTGCGAGGGGAATTCAGCCTCCGAGAACCTGGAACGGGCTTTGATGGAATTGTGGGTGGAGGAGCAGGGCGTGAAGTGCAAACTCCCCATTTTCAGCTCGGCTCGGGCCATTGTGGATTAAAATACTCCGGGAAAGGAGCAGAGTCACGGAGGTGGGATTACCTGGGAATTAATGGCCTGGAGGCAATGGCATTTCTTTGCTTCTGGGGGCTGGAGCAGCCTGTTCATCCCAGTTTGGATTTGCTTTGGGAGTGAATTCCTGGTGGCAGCTGATGGCTGTGGGGTCTGGGTGGGGATGAGCATCCCTCGGGTAGGAATTGGTATCCCTTGGGTAGGAACTGGTATCCCCTGGGTAGGAATTGGCATCCCCTGGGTAGGAATTGGCATCCCTCGGGTAGGAATTGGTATCTCTTGGGTAGGAATTGGTATCCCTTGGGTAGGAATTGGCATCCCCTCGGTAGGAATTGGTATCCCTTGGGTAGGAATTAGCATCCCTTGGGTAGGAATTGGCATCCCTTGAGTAGGAATTGGTATCCCTTGGGTAGGAATTGGTATCCCTTGGACAGGAATCAGCATCTCCTG
Source organism: Entomyzon cyanotis (assembly GCA_024500445.1). NCBI lineage: Eukaryota > Metazoa > Chordata > Aves > Passeriformes > Meliphagidae > Entomyzon > Entomyzon cyanotis. Next base: position 3,821,527 of record JAKEPQ010000852.1, read on the forward strand.
GGTGGGCATGAGCATCCCTCTGGCAGGAATCAGCATCCCTTAGGCTGGGACATCATTGGGAATTTGCAATGCCACCTAGCTCAATGTCATAATTAAAAACGGGGTTAAAGTTCCTTAAATCGGCTTGATTAGATAAAATTGCCTTTCCTGCTGAGGCTGCAGGGCCTGGGCTCGTGGAGCTCTGTCCAGTTATTGGAATAAGCCAGGGCAGGATCCATCCCGATGTTCCTGGATTTATTTTTAGCTCAGCCCTGGCAGAAACGGGGCTGGTGCCCTGTGGGCTCTGTCCTCTGGAGAGCACAGGGAGCACGGAGAGGAGGCTGTGCAATTAGCACGACCTCATTTCGGAGGAGCCTTTTAGCGACCTTAATCAATTAGTCTGGGGCGGCCCTGGACGGATCTGTGATCCTTCTGGATCCCTCCGGAGCTCCGTGCCTCGTGCCCTGGGCAAGTGCTGACACCATAGAAAACCCCCAGAATATTTCAAAATCAGTTTTTATCCACAAGCAAAATCAGCTCCCTGATTCCAGCCCAAACCCCTCCATGGATTCCCAGCGAGGAGGAAGGTTTGCAAACCCCACAGAAGGCTTGGGAAACCCACACAAAAATCCACCTGCAGGTGGGGAAAGTCCTGCCCTGGATTTCCAAATGGAGCCAATAAATCCCAAATGAGAGGTTTTTCCTCGCTGGTTTGGCCTGTGGAAGGGATTTAGAGGTTCCACAGGCCTGGGGATGTCTCAGCCCTGAGGAAAGGGATTCGAACCCAACGCAGCTCCCTGGGATGAGCAGCACACCTGGAAGCTGCTGAGCCAGCTGGTTTTCAGGCTTCCCCAGCGGGGGAGAGGCACAAATCCATTCCTCAGCAAAATGAAGGCAGAGAGAAGCTGAATACATAAACTTGGCTTTGATTTGAAGGAGGCTGACAGCTCCGTGTGCCCTGCCAGCCCCTGGGAGAGGCACTGGAAGGTGCTGGATGCTCCAGACTTGCCCTGCTGGGATGGAAACCTCCAATTCCAACATCCCAGTTTGTCTCAGTTTCATTCCCAGCCATAATAGCATTTAAATTCAGCCCCAAGCATTTCATTTGCTGCTGCTTTAAAGCGAGGAAAAGGGTGAAAATCCATTTCCATGGGGCTGGAAAAGAGGATGGCAGCTCCACCTGGGAGCTCGAGCTGCCCGACCTCTGCCTGGGCAGCAATTCCAAGTTTCCACTGCAGGATACTTGAGGATGGAGGAAGAAAGATTTGAGGGATGGCAGCACCGAGGGTGCCCAGTGTCCCTGGGGGTTTGCCTGGTGTCACTGGTCAGTGACAGGGAAAATGGGAATCTGCAGGAATTGCTGTGCAATGCCAGCAGCCAGTTGTGGAAGTGCTCTGGGATGGAGTGACACGGAGATTTCTGGTGGTCCCTGCCTGAGTGGGTGGCTTTTGGTGACAGCAGGTCCAGGGAACCTCCATCCACTGGGTCCTGTGTCCCATGGGTTGGGGTCTTCCTTCCCATCGCTGCATTTCCAGGCTCAGCAGAAACGTTCCAGCATTCCCAAGGGTGCCCAGAGGGGTGCAGGACTGCTCCCCCCGTGTCCTGTGGCGTGGGACCAAGGTCAGTACCTGCGTCACAGCCCTGTCATGGGGTCACCCCACTGTTGTCACCGAGCCCTGTCCCATCCCTCTGCTTCCAGGCCCTATTCTTCCCCCGTCCCTGCGATAAGAAATGCTAACGAGGGGATGAAACTGGATATCCCCGTCGCCTTCTCCTCCTAATGGAATTCTGGTGGTGGTTAATTTGCTGGTTTTAATGGGCCCATTGTCCTCCCGGGCTGGGGGAGCCACGTGAGGGCGTTTGGCCCTGCTCGGGTGGGAGGTGGCGCCTGAAGACAACCCAGCCTCGGGGCTCAATAATTGCAGGGCAATTTGAAGACAAGCCCCAAATCCATAATTTATAGGCACTTCATTCATCCCTCTCCCGCCGTGCCAGAGCTGCTCCCGGACCGGTTCTCACCTCCCCACGCGCGGGGGGATGGATAAACCTGGATAAAGCTGAATTATGGAGGATTTCCTTGGCCTGGGGACAGCTGACGCCGCGCAGGGAGGTGGGTTGGGTGTGGCGCGATGCTCAGATGGGTATCCCGGCGCTGGGATGAGGATTTCAGCTCCGGTGGGATGTGGTGATGGAGTGTGGAACCGGCGCTGGGATGAGGATTTCAGCTCCTGGTGACACTGTGGTGATGGATGCAGGCAGGGAACCATTCCCCCATCCCAGTTGGACCCACATCCTGGGAGATGTCCCCGCTGGAGATTTGGCTCTGCTGTGCTTTGGCTCTGGGGGAGCAGGGATGGGTTCCCCAATCCTGGCGCTGCCATCCAGGGGGATTTTTCCAACCCCGCAGTTCCCAGGGGCTGGATCTCTCCCCTGGGATGCAAGCAGAGGGATGGAGCACAGCAGCTCACAACCAAGCGGATAAATCCCTCCCAGCCCTGCTGTCCCAGCAGTTTTCCAAGCAGCCGCGGCAGCAGCCGCCGGGAGGCGAGGCTGAGGACGCTGCATTGCGCTGGCTGGGGACTGTCCCCGTTTGCTTCACCGCTCCGGATGACAAAGTGTGTCACCGCTGTCCCCCGGCCACGCCGCAGGCTGGGCTGGCGACACGCCGCTCCCGAGCTCAGCTGGGGCGGGATGAGGTCAGGATGGAACTCCTGGGGACACGGTGACAAGTGGTGGCAGTGGGGACCCGGCGTGGCTGGTCCTTCACCCCAGTGCTGCCGCACTGGGAAGTGGATCCATCCTCACAGCGCTGGTGGAATGCAGGGAATGGCGATCTGGGGTGCTTCTTCCATCCATCAGCTCCCAATGTCCCCAGTCCTTGTCCGATACTGGGAGCACTGGTGTCCATATTGGGAGCACTGGTGTCCATACTGGGAGCACTGGTGTCCATACTGGGAGCAGTTCCCATACTGGGAGCACTGGTGTATATGACACTGGTGTCCATACTGGGAGCACTGGAGCTCCCTTTGCCGCCCATGATCCCCGGGAGCCCCGAGCCCATTATCTCCTCGAGACAATTAGCAGAAGCATTAATGGAATATATGCAAATGCGCAGTAATTGACCTGTGACTCCGCAGTTCATGATGGAGAAGGATGAGCTCCAGATGGCTTAATGAGAGTAATTTAAGCCCCTTCTTTATATGCTGTGCTGGAGCCTGGCAGGGGCGAGACAGAGAGAGGAGGAGGAGGGGACACTGGGGACACTGGGGACACTGGGGAGCAGCGACAGCCCTGGGGACATTCTGTTCCCATCCCAAACCACCCCGTATCCAGCTCCCATCCAAACCCCGGGAAGGTGGGTTGGTTTTGGAGCCAGGGGAAGCCTGGTCCTGAGCAGGGAGCACGGAGAGTAGCCAAGAATCCCCTGGGACCACCGGGCTGGGGGTTGCTCTCCCATCATGTCCCCCTTCCTGGCCATGTCACCTGTATCCTGCCCCATCCAGCACATGGAAAAGCCCAAATGCTGAGCAATCTCCTGCTAACTCCGAGGTTACTCAGCCCTTACTCCAAGCACGGTTGTGCAGGGGTGGGTTGGGGTTGTGCCTCTCCACCACTCTGCCCCAGCCTGCCCAGCCTTGAGCTCCATCAAATTCCTGCGGCAGAGCCAGAGGTATCTGAATAACCACTCTGGGAGACCAAATTAAAATATTGATGTATAATTCATGCCATATGTTCCACCAATATTTTTTATTTAATCAACTGAAGACAGATGGCAGGAACATAGAGGCCATTAAACTAATGGCACTTTGTCTTTCCATTTATTTCCGTCTCCTTTCCTAAAATAAGACGAGACCGTGACAGGCACGAGACCATTCCCAGCACATGGATGTGTCAGCAGGGGCATTTCCCACGTGGCTTTTCCCAGGGAAGGCTGGAGAAAATCTTCCATAGCTGGCAGGGTTTGAAGGAGAGGAATCCCGTGAGGGAACTCCAGCCTGGTGGGGTTGGAGGGGATTGTCCTTTCTCTGCTCTTCCTGTGCCCAGTGCCACCAGGGATGGTCCTGATGTTCCTGGGACAACACCGTCCTGGTGGCAGGGTGGGGATGGGGATGCTCCTGGTTGGAGGATAGAGAACGTCATGGCAAAATCCTCCCTGGGGACGTGAGGGATTGGAGAGACACCCAGGGCTGTCGTGCTCCCTTGGGTGTCTCCCAGCCCTGTGGGATGCTGGAATAGCCAGTGGATTTCATCCATGGATTTCACCTGCTGGTGCAGAGATGTTGGGGTCGAGGGGTGAAATGTGTTCGTGCAGAGTGTGTGTGCACAGCTCACCCTCCCGGGGCTGAAATTGGGTGAAATTTTAAGTTTTCCACATCCCAGAGCCATCCCGGAGCACCTCTATTGCAGGACGATTTGGGTCCTGTGGTCTCCTGTGGGATTTGGGTTCACCCCACCAGCATCACCCCCAGTCACCCACCTGGAAGAGTTGCAAGTTTCCCTCTGCAGGGCTGGAAGGCGATGGGGAGCCCCAGGTGTCCTCCCTCACCCCACGGAGGGACAGAGCCACCATCCTCACGTGTCCTGGGACACCTTCCTGAGCGTGCCTCTCTCTTTGCCTTGCAGGTGGAGACTCCTTGCCCTGGGAGTGAGCTGAATGGGGTTCCCTTAGACAAAAGGGTCCCAGGCAGCATTCCAGGCTCCGGGCGCGTCCAGGGACCTTTCATTCTTTGTCTGAAAGGGCAGCGGTGCCGTTCCCATTCGAGCGATGCCTGACGGAGCCGGTGCCGCCGGGAGCGAGGAGCTGCGGCAGCTGATCGGCTTTCAAATCACCTTCAAACCTCGATTTCCTTAACGCGATCCCTCCGGCAGCGCAGTCCCCGCCGCACGGCCGGGGGGCTTTGCCGGGAAGAGAATAAGCCGCGGCCCGGGGTGACAACCAGCGCTGGAAAACCCCCGGCCCCGACTTGGGGACTCAAAATCCACTTTTCTCCAGCACTCCAGGACTTTTTTAGGATCGGACAACAGCTTTGCGCGACCTCACCCTGCAGCTCCTCACCGCGTCTTTTTCCCGGGATTCACCTGCAATCCAGGTGGGATAAATTCCCCCTTGGAGCATCCCTGGAACCGCAGAGCGTCTTCCCCGCGGCGCCGGCTGCCGCGGGAGGGATGAAGACGCTATGGCCAAGCTTTTGCTAAAACTCCAGCGGTACTTTCGGCGCAAACCCGTGCGTTTCTTCACGCTGCTGGCTCTCTACCTGGCGGCCGGCAGCTTGGTTTTCCTGCACTCCGGTTTTTCCGGGGAGCCCACGGTGCCGGGGAGCCCGAGGAGCCCCGCGGCGGCCGAGGGACCTGGGCTGCCCTACCTGGGGGTGATGCAGCTCAGCCGCGGCTTCAAGGCGGCGACGATGCCGGCGGGGGCTCGGCGGCACGGGGCTTGGTTCAAAAGCACCTCCAGGGAGCCGTCGGAGAGGGGAAAATCCCGGGATAACGGCGGCACCCGGAGCCGGGCGCTCAGGGGCAGGAGCGGCCGAGAGAAGGAGGAGGACAGAGGTGAGGGTTGGGGACACGCGCCTGGGGGGGGTCACTCGGTTTTGGCTCTCCCAGGGGGACATCGGGAGCTGGGTCAGCGGTCTGTGAGCTGGTTTGGGGTTGTGCATCCCTTCCCGAGCACTCACCCCCAGGAAATGTGCATTTATTTAGTTATTTATAAAAACCCTGCTGGAGCACCAAGGTTTTCTTCCCACTCTGGAGACCCTCAGTCTGGATATTTCCAAAAGGATCTTCTCCCTCCTTCTTCCCTCCTTCCCCTCCTCTCTCCCCAAGTGCCAATAATCCACTTTTATTTTTCCATCTTCACTCTTTTCCCCCAGTGCATCGCCAAGCTCCGAGTCCCCCTTTGCTGTGACAGGCGATTTTGGGGGTGCAGCCCCATCTTCCTCCCACTCTTTGGCTCTGCCAGGGGCCAAATTCAGTTTTCTGAATGAGCACAACATCCAGGCTTGTGTGGGCATTGCTGCAGTGTGGATACAGGGGTGCTGTCGAGTGGGTCCATTATTAATGATCAAGGATAAGCGGATGGAGTCGTTCCCATCGATTTTTAAAATGCCATCTATTTATCCTGGAGGCAGCCGGAGCTGCATGCTCTGTGGGATTTGGGTGGTTGGGCTCTGGGTGGAGCAGGAGATGGGGATGGAGAGAAGCAGGAACCCCCAACCCCATGGCAAACTGGGGTTTTCCCAGGCTTGATCCCCCGACCTGGGCTGCTCCCAGGGTGTGCAGGGCTTCTCTTCCTCTTCCAGCAGGAGGTGATTGCGTTCACTCTGGAAAAAATGCACTCTTGGAAGTCAAAGAGTCCACTCTTGGAAGCCAAAGGAAAAATATTTTGTAGTGCTTATGGGATTTCCTCCTGCTAAAAGGAGCTGAAGGGGGTTCCCCCATTGTGACCCCGCTCTGAGGGGTCTCTGGGCTCTCTTGGTGGCCACATCACTCCATTAATGCAAACTGACTTCAGTGCAGCCTCAGCAGATGGTCCCTGAGCCCAGGCTGTCTGTCCCCATAAGGACCCCAAGCAGTGCCCGTGTCCCTGGCCATATGTCCCGTGTGCTCCAAGATTAACCTCATCCAGCACTGCCTGCAGGGATGGAATGCTGGGCTCGGGATTTAGCTGCTCCCAGGTGGTCTGGGAATATAATTTTCCCCTCGGAGCATCTTGGCAGCTCCTGAGCGTGATGGTGTGGAGAAATCCTGCAGCTTGAGAAACCCTGGTGTTCCTGGTGTGGCTGGCAGAGCCTTGGGAGGAATCCCTGACTTCTCTGCTCCTCTGGAGCACGGGGATATCTGGCAGGAGCAGGAGGATTTAATGGGGCTGGTAATTAAGTGGGGATAGCTTAACGAGGTGGCTGTGGAGGCTCTGCCACATGAAATCATTCCAGAGGGAATATTGCTCCAAAATCAGCTCGGGTTCAGAGTGTGATGTGTAGTCCCTCTTCCTCCTCTTCCTCCTCCTCCTCCTCCTTGTTCTCCCAGCAGTGTCAGGTAAAGGTGTGGGTGGAGAACAGATCTCTGGTCCTTTCCTGGACATCTCCAGCCATTCCCACCCATGACCAAGCAATCCCACCAGGAATAGGAGGATCATAGGCAGAGCCGTCCCTATATCCCCAGCTCCTGGAAAAATGGGATGTTTGGGGAATTTAATGGCAATCACTGGGTGGATTTCTGCTCACACCTGTGTTTCTGACAGGCACTGAAATTCCTCCCAGAGAGGTCCCACTCTCCCTACAAACCGTGCCAACCCCACCCTCCTCCTCTCAGCATCTTCCCCTTCACTCCTGTCCTCGTCTCTCCCTAATTATTCCAGCTGGCTTCCCAATAAGTGGCATTACGCATATGTCAGGAGCAATGGGTTGAAGGTAATGCACATCAGTCACCAGCTCTGTGCAAGTGTCTGGAGCCATCCCACACCCTCTGGACCAGGCACAGCCAGAATGCTCTGACCTGCCAGGACCTGCTCAGCCCTGCAGGAATGCCATGTGGGATAACTGGGATTTATGGCTCTGGTGGTGAAAGATATCCGGCAGGTTTTTCTCCATCTTCCTCCTCTGCCCTCCTCCAGGCTGGCTTGGGAAGGTGGTTCCAGTGCTGGTGGGGTCTGTGCTGCACTGGGATGGTTAGGAATTGGGGAATTCTGTGTGGGGCACACCATGGATGGGGTGAGCTGGGCCAGGGACCCTAAACAGGTGTGGAATGCAGGGAGGAGTTCAGAAGTGTTATCCCAGAGCATGGTTTGGAATTGGAGTGGCACAGTGGAAGAAATTCCTCCCTGTGAGGGTGCTGAGGCTCTGGAATAGAATTCCCAGAGGAGCTGTGGCTGCCACACCCCTGGAAGTGTCCAAGGCTGGGTTGGATGGGGCTTGGAGCAACCTGGGACAGTGGAAGATGTCCCTGCCTTGTTGGAAGGTCCCCTACCTTGTGCAGGGGCGTGTCAGACCCAGAGTTTCCAAAGCAAACAAACAGGGAATGCTGCTGCACATCCCTATTTAGAGAAACACCCGGAGCAGTGTGGGATCAGCGTGTTGTGACCCTCTTCCCTCTCTGTCCCCAGCCCGCTACATCGGCTGCTACGAGGACAACACCCGGCGGAGGACCCTGCGTGGGATGTCCTTCTTCGACTACAAGAAGATGACAGTGTTCCGTTGCCAGGACAACTGTGCCGAGCGGTAGGGATGGGGACAGGGGCTCTGTGGATCCCTGCACACTGTCTCCATGATTCCCAGCACACTATCTCCATCAATCCCTGCACTGCATTCCCATCAATCCCGGCACACTGTCTCCATGAATCCTTTCCCACCACCCCCCCCTCTCCGTGAATCCTTTCCCACTGTCTCCATCAATCTTTTCCCACTGTCTCTATCAATCCCTGCCCACCACCTCCATGAATCCCTGCAGAGTTTCCATCAATCCTTTCCCATAGGGTAGGATGGAAGAGGAGAGGAGAGAATGATACATAATGTAACACGCGACATCATGCAACAACACGCAACAACACACAACATGTGTCACACTATGTAACATATAACATATTGGAAAATAGGATGGGATAGTAAATAGGTTGGGATAGTAAATAGGATGGGATAGGATGGAGTGGAATGATATGATAGATTAGGATACGATAGGAAAATAGGATTGGATAGGTGATCAGATGGAGTGGAGTGGATTAATAGGGTAGAATAGACTAGAAAAGAATAAGGCCAGGATAGGATTGCAGAATGGGATAGAAGAGGATGGCAGGGATGGGATGGGATGGGATGGGACATTTCCAGCTGGAAGTGCCCTACAATGACCACTAGCCCAGAAATGAATCCCTGGGATGCAGCGCTGATCCCAACACCAGCCATGAGCAGGAACGCTCCTTCCAAACCCCCTGAAGACGGGGGGATTCCAGGGAAATGCTGAGATCCCACCTCCCTCTCGGCAGGGGCTACCTGTACGCGGGGCTGGAATTCGGGGCCGAGTGCTACTGTGGGCACAAGATCCAGGCGTCCAACGCCAGCGAATCCGAGTGCAACATGGAATGCAAGGGAGAGCGGAGCAACACCTGCGGCGGCATCAACCGGCTCTCCATCTACCGCCTGGAGCTGGCCCAGGAATCCGCCCGGAGGTGTAAGTTGGAGGGATCCAGCTCCTGGCTCGGTACTGGAATGGGGAATTCCTGGTGGTGCTGGAGGGGTGATCCCAGAATTCTGGTGCCATGCTAGCTGGGTCATGGTTCCATGGAGGTTCTTGGATTTGAGTCTGGGATGGTTTTGTTCCTGCAAACATCAGGAATCTTCCCTGTGGGGAATGCTGCTGGCTGGGTTGGGTGGAATGAAGAGCTCCAGGGATTCCAGCTGGAATTCAGGGAATTCTGGGGAGACTTTACATGGAGATTTCATTCCTGATGGCCAAATGGGACCATCAGTGTCTCCAGTGTGTGCTGCAGGATGAAGGATGTGTGGGAATTCCAGGCTGAGCAGACGGTGTTCCCTCGTTTGGCTCCCAATTAGGCAGCTCTATAATTACCCACATTCGCTGCTCATCCTTCCTCATATCCAAGGAATGGGAAAGAGGATGGCAGCAGCCAGGAATGCCCACAGGCTGAGGGTGCTGGGATGGGATCCCAGCACTGGGAAGGACCAGACCAAACCCAGCCCTGCTCTCCTCCCTGGCTCCATCAGTTCTCCATCTCTGGGATCACCGAGAGGATAAAAATAGCCAGGAAAAAATATCCCTGATTTTGCTGCCGGGGTTTTGCTCCAGTTTTGCACCATCAGCAGCCGGATGAGCATCATCCAATGTGGCTGCACTGCCGGAGGCGCTGGGAGCAGTCGGGAATGCTGTGTCACACCGTGTCACACAGAGTGGCAGTGGTGACATTTTTGGGATGTCTCTCTCTCTCTCTTCCAGATGGAAGCGCGATATTCCGGGGCTGCTTCCGCCGGCCGGAAAATGTTTCCATCGCCCTGCCCGCCAGCCAGCTCATGCTGAACATGTCTGTGGATAAATGTGTGGATTTCTGCACAGAAAAGGTATCAGGATCAACTTCACTTCTTCATCTTTGTTTCTGTCATCATCAGAGTCACACCAGGAGATTTGAACCCAGTTTAGGGACACTTTTGTTTATCCGAGCGGCAAAGGAATAAATGGATTTGTGTCCCTGCTGTGGGAGGGACTGGAGCCACAAGCAGCTCCGGGAAAATTTGGGAAGGAGCATCCCAGAATAGTTTGGGTTGGAAGTGACCTTTAAAGGTGTCACCACGGGGTCCTGCTCTGGTCCAGGGGTCTCATCCTGGGGTGTGGCACCTCCAAGCATGGAGCGGAAAGGTTGGCAGTGGGAATTGTTGGAGGGTGGATGCTGGGATGAGCTGGAATGATGCTTGAAGTAGGTTGGAAGGATGCTGGAATTGGGAGGATGCTGGAATGGACTGGGATGATGCTGGGAAGGGCTGGAAGGAGGCCAGAATGGGACGGAATGATCATGAAATGAGCTGAAACAATACTGGAATGGTTTGGAATTACACTGGAATGGGCTGGCAGGATGCTGGAATTGGGCTGGAAGGATGCTTGAAGTAGGTTGGAAGTATGCTGGAAATAAGGTGGAATGATGGTGGAATGGAGAAGGAATGTGGAAATGGAATGTGGAGTGATGATGGAATGGTGCTGGAATGGTCTGTAACGATGCTGGAATGGTCTGGAATAGTCTGGAACTATGCTGGAGTGATGATGGAATGGTGTTGGAATGGTCTGGAATGATGCTGGAATGGTCTGGAACAATGATGAATGGTCTAGAAGGTGCTGAATGATCTGGAATGGTGCTATAATTATGCTGGAATGGTCTGGAATGTTCTGGAATGATGATGAATGGTCTCGAATGCTGCTGGAATGGTCTGGAAGGATGCAGAAACAGTGCTGGAATGGGGCTGAAACGGTCTGGAAGGATGCTGGAATGCTGCTGGAACGTTCCGGAAGGATGTCCCAAACCACCCCACCACTGCCCAGCGAGGTCAGGGCAGCAAGGGCAGACATGGGGGGCTCAACCCCATCCCAGGGCACAGGACTGATGCCATTCCCTGTGCCCATCCCTGCAGGAATTCCCCCTGGCGGCCCTGGCAGGCACCACGTGCCGCTGCGGCTTCCCCAGCACGCTGTTCCCGCTGCACGAGCGCGAGGACGAGCAGCTCTGCGCCCACAAGTGCGCCGCCGAGGAGTTCGAGAGCTGCGGCTCCGACGAGTTCCTGCTGGTCTACCAGACACAAGTGCAGGGTGAGCTCCTCCCAGAGCCCTTTCCCGGGAATGCCGGCATTCCCAGCGTTCCGTTAAAAAATTGTGTTTCTTTTAATTCCCTGGGAAATTGATTCCTTCCCGACAAACTGTGAATGCTGCCTGATTCCATCTGCCTCCGGCGGGATTCCTCTTTCCCAGGGCTTCTCCCACCTCTCCCTGATCCCACGGGAGTCTGCTGTCCTGAGGGGACAAGCTGGAGGGAAAATATGGAGGGGAAAAAAGGCAGAAAGTTCCCAAATAACTCCTGTCCTCCAGCAGTGGGACCATGGAGTGCAGGGAGAAGGGAAAATTGTTCCTGGGAGAGGAAAAGCTGAAGGGAGCAAGTGAGGACTCAAATCTGGGTGGTTTTGCCTCAGTTTTGCCATGAGCCTTTGGTGTTTGGAGCCGTGCTGGAAACGCTGCTCGTTGATCCATAAAAAAAGCAGGAGGGTTGCTCGGCACAGTGATCCCTGTTGCTCACTCTTCCCTAAGCACACAGCTGGGAATGACAGAGAACTCTTTGGAAAAATCCTCTTAGGGGGTTTCAGGCATTTAGGACTCTTTGAGGTGCCCAGGACCATTTGGGATGTCCCTCTGTGCCTTAGGCAGGGCAGCTTTCCCTGTCCTTCTCCCTTCCCCAGCATTTTCCCGGGAGCAGCAGCATTCCCTACGACATCCCTGTGGGAAAAGCAGATTCCCACACCACATTCCTGACGTCTCTCCCTGCAGACAACCGCTGCATGGACAGGAGGTTCCTGCCCAGCCGGGCCAAGCAGTTGGTGGCCCTGGCCAGCTTTCCTGGGGCTGGGAACACCTGGGCTAGGCACCTGATCGAGTTGGCCACTGGCTTCTACACCGGCAGCTACTACTTTGATGGCTCCCTCTACAACAAAGGTGAGGGGACAGAGCTCCTGGGGGGACAGCCTGGCTGGGGACAGTCCTGGGGACACCCTGGGAAGCAGGGAGCAGAGCTGGGTGTGACCGGTGCTGCTCTCCCTGGGGTGGTTTGGGGTGGAGTGTCCTGGTGAGGGAATTCTTCCCTGGGAGGGTGGGGAGAGCCTGGAATGGAATTCCCAGGGAAGCTGTGGCTGCCCCTGGATCCCTGGAAGTGTCCAAGGCCAGGTTGGACAGGGCTTGGAGCAACCTGGGATAGTGGAAGGTGTCCCTTTCCAACGGGGTTGGAATCAGATGAGCTTTAGGATCCCTTCCAACACAAAGCATTTTGGGATTCTGATCCTAATACCTACCCCCATTGCAGGGGGAGGGCAAACACCAGTTCCCCCAGCTCAGAACCATTCACAGCAGTTTTATCTGGAAATCCTGGAGGTTTCTCCTGTTATTCCTTCCCTTTTTGTGGCTTTGAGAGGAAATTCTCCTTTCCCTTTTGGCTGTGCTGAAGCTGGGGTCTGTACCCAGATGGTTGGTGGGGTCTGTACCCAGAATATTCCCTAAATCCCCATTTTCCCGACACCACAGGCAGCACATTCTTTTGAGATGTATCAAATCCAGCCTTCCAGAGAGGGAGAAGCTCAGTGAGGGAGCTGTCCCAGCCCCCAGGGTGCAGCAGCATCCCAGGGAATGGAGCATCCGTGGGAAAAGCCTTGGCTGGGCTCTGCTCAGCTGCCCGAGCGTGGGCTCCGTGTTCATTCCCAGTCGGAGGGGCAGGGAGGTATCCAGGCAACCAGCAGGTTTATCCATCACTGAGAGCAAATTACACCTCTCTAACTGATGGAATACAGCTCCTTCCAGCTTCCCAGGGGTGTTCCAGAGGCTGGGATTGGTGCTGGCTCAGCCCCATGCTCCGAGCAGGGTCTCCTCTCTGGACCCCCCATGGCATCACCCCCACCTTGGGTTCATCTGCTGCCCCACAGGCACAAGGATTGTCCCTTTCTTTATTTTATGGGAGAGTTTGAGCTGCGATCAGGGAGATCAGAGCCGTAAAATCTGCTCCTGACCCCTCAAAACAGGCACAAGAGCCGAGAGTGGCCGGGCAGATGTCACCCCGAGGGGCCCCTGTGACTGTGAGCCACCCACTCATGAATTTTATGAGTCTCATAACGTGGGAAAACAAATCATTTCCATCTGGGAGAGGGATGCAAATCCTCCTTCACGCCCCAGCTGCTTTCATCCAACTGGGTTTCGCAACCTGATATCCCTGTGTCGTTTCCTTTCATGCAACCATGAGATCTTTAGGTTGGAAAAGCCCTCTGAGACCAAAGCCAAGCGCTGCCAAGGCCACCATGTCCCCAAGTGCCACATCCACATGGCTTTTAAACCCCTCCAGGGATGGAGACTCCATCACTGCCCTGGGCAGCTGTGCCAGGGAGTGACCACCTTTTGGGTGGAGATATTTTCCCTGATATCCCATCCAAACCTCCCTGGCGCAGCTTGAGGCCATTCCCTTTAATTCCATCCATTTTTCCCTGCGAGAAGAGCCCAACCCCACCCCGGCTGCCCCCTCCTATCAGGGAGTTTTGCAGAGCCAGAGATCCCCTCAGACCCTCTTTTTCTCCAGGCTGAGCTCCCCCATCTCCCTTTTTTCACTCCCATTAATGCCATCTCTGTCCGGGCAGGATTCAAGGGCGAGCGGGATCACTGGAGGAGCGGCAGGACCATTTGCATCAAGACCCACGAGAGTGGGCAGAAGGAGATCGAGTCCTTCGACTCGGCCATCCTGCTCATCCGCAACCCCTACAAGGCTCTGATGGCTGAATTCAACCGAAAATACGGGGGACACATCGGCTTTGCTGCCCACGCCCACTGGAAGGGCAAAGGTAGGGCAGAAAATCTGCTGGGAGAGCTCCAGCCTGGCTGCTGGAGGTGGGGAGTGGTTGGGAAAACCCAGCAGAGAAGGAATTTTTGGGGGAATTTTGGGCTGTGCCACCAGTTTGGGGTGATCTCCTGGTGGGATCTCGGATGGCTGAGGGGTCCTGAGTTAGGTGGGATGGGATGGAACAGGATGGGCATGTCCTGTCCCCAGAGTGGCCACAGGGAGTGGTGGCAGCCCCCAGCCCATCCCTAGGGACCAGGCGGTGTCCGGGTGTCGTTTCCGCGTGTTTCCGCTTAATTACAGCAATTTCCAAATTGCTGTTGTGGGATTGACTTCATTGGAAAGAGTTAAAATGTTTAGCTTGATTGAACATCTGCTACCCTTAATTCCGAGTTTATTTAAGGGGAGCTGCGGTTGCCGTGCATGGGATGTGCCTGGATTTCGTTATCTCCATGTGCTGGCAGTGCTGGGGACAGCCCAGCCCTGCTCTCCCTATCCCATAAATCCAGCGGGGTGTGGTGTCCCCAGTTTCCTCAGCCTTGTGTCCCTGGGCTGGCACTGTCCCCACTGTGGGGATGTAGGAGCCTCTTGGTTGATTTTATCCCCATCTGGCCACGGATAGAGGCAGGATTGGGATCCCAGCACCTCAGGGAGCCTCCTGAGCCTTCCCAATCCCAATCCCAACCCCGATCCTGATCCTGATCCCCTCTCCAGCCTGTCCCAAACATCATTTCTCCAAAGGGATGGAGGTCCAGAGGGAACTGTTCCCTCCACCCCAGCAAGGTCCTGTTTGGCTGCACTTCAAAATATGTCACCAAATTCTTTCCAGGAGATGTGTGGAGTAATTAACGGCTGGGTTAATTGTCAGGTTAATTAACCATTGCTGGGAAGGATGGAGATTGTCCATTATGGGGTTGGTGACCCCATTCCCAGCTGGAGAGGCCCCTGACCATGGAGCATGAGCATCCAATTCCCTGCAGCCCAGCTGTCCAAATTATTTCCTTCTCCCAAGAAATAATTTTGGGGCAAATTTGGAAAAAAAAAAAAAAAGAAAAAAGCCATGTCCTGTCTCCAGCCTCATCCCCAGTGCTGCAGGGATGTTTTCCCATTTTCCCCCAGCCCATTCCCAGCCCTGCAGAGGCCAAACCCCTGCTTGGTTCCGTGGCATTAATTTTACGACAGCCCTGGAGCGGCTCCAAAGCAAAGTTTTATGTGCTGTGATTACACAAGGTGAACTGTCCTGGATCCTCTTAATGGAACACATCCTGCTGCTAACGATTCCTCAGGGAATTAAACCCAGTCCAGCTGTTAACCAGGCCTTGGTTTTGTGGGAAGGACGTGAGGAAGAGGGAGATGCCCAGGGAGCTTTTATGTCGCACTGGTGGGGGAGATACAGCTGATTATTGATGATATTATTATCCATCATCCCTTTTATCACCTGATTTGAATGGGAGGATCAACTAGCCAGCAGGATAATTGAAAAATCCACCCACCCTGTGCTCCTTTTCCCCAGAGTGGCCAGAATTCGTGGCTAACTACGCTCCGTGGTGGGCAACCCACACCCTGGACTGGCTGCGCTACGGGAAGAAGGTGCTGGTGGTGCACTTTGAGGACCTCAAACGGGACCTGTTCGTGCAGCTGCAGAGGATGGTGGGGCTGCTGGGCGTCATGGCCTGCGAGGACAGGCTGCTGTGCGTGGAGGGACAGAAGGATGGCAACTTCAAGCGCTCGGGCCTGAGGAAGCTGGAGTATGATCCCTACACCCCCGAGATGAGGAAGACCATCAGCGGCTACATCCGAACCGTGGATGCCGCGCTGAAGCTCCGCAACCTCTCGGGGGTCCCTGAGGATTATTACCCCAGATGATGGTGACCCCGGCGGGGGGGACAGCACCCTTTTGGGTGGCCCTGGTTCCTCCTGGCCTCTGTGATTCCACCCAGTGGGTGGCTCTTCTTGGAACTCTCCGTGTGCTGCTGTAGCTGCTGCTCGCTCCCTGCATGAGCCACCACAGGTCCCCGAGCTTTTCCGGCTGACCCCAGCATGGGGACAAGGGTGCCTTCCCTGCCCCAGGGTCCCTGCTGCTCTCCTGGCACCTCCTGGGAAGTGCAATGGGATTTTTGTGGTCCCCTCGGGCTCTCCTGGGGACGCCGAGCTCCCTGGGGTGGGTGTCCCCAAAATCCCAGTGCTGGAAGGATCCCACTTGTCCTTGGATGGAATCTCCAGCCTTCCCAAGGGGGTGGCACCGTGTGGGTGATGTTCCCGTGGATCCTGTCGGGGGTTATGGGATCGGGACGGCCGTGCTGTGCGATGTCCCCAGGCGAGGTGGCCGCGGCTCCTTGAGCCATCCTGCGGCTCCCTGAGAATTCCCTGGAATTCCCCAGCCTCAGCACCAGGCAAAGCTGCTCCTCCAGCCCCTGGGAGAAGCCATGACCCCCACCAGGGTGGAAGCTTCCTTTCCCTGTGGGTGCTGCTCCAGAGGGGGACGTTTTCCCTGTCCAGAGGAGCTGCCAGGACCCACAAGCTCATCCCGGCCCCATTTTGGAGCCCATGAGCCAGAACAGCCCCCCAGGAGCAATTTTGGGGGCCAGGAGCAGTTTGGGGGACCAGGAGCAGAGTCCACACTGCAACCCAGCTCCATCCAACCCCTCCATGGGGAGCAAACCCTGGGGCTGAGCTTTGGGGTGTCCCAAAGCCAAACCAAAGGATCCCACACACCGGGAAAGTGCCGATTTCCAGGCTGGCTTTGTGCACAGCTGCATGTGGTCCCTGGCTGTCCCCTCATCCCGTGCCACCCTCCCTGTCCTGGCTTTGCCCTAAACGAGCTCCCCGAAGCTCTGACCCCGCGAGACCCCCTTGGATGTAGGTGCAAAAGCCATATATCGTGCGCAGCCTTTTCTAGAGTTAGAGATTCACCAGTCGGCTTTTAACTCTTGATCCTGATAGAAATGCAGGCACAGGTTGAATCCAGAGACTCTGCTCAGTCTCTGCTCCAAGAGAGAAGAAAACTCCCTGGAGCAAAAAAAAGGAGAATTTCAATAAAAATCTATTTTTCTAACGAGCTGGGCTGGGGGTGGTTCCTGCTCCCTGTTCCTTCAGAGGAGGTTGGGGATTTTGGGTTTTTTGCTGTTCTGCCTCCCCATGTGTTCACAGGGCCACACGAGAGTGGCTCCTCTCCCCTTTAATCCCATTAACGCATTTCTGTATTTAAATTTATTTTTAAATTTAAAATTCAAATTTCCCGGATTTAATGGGTAGTTAAATCCCATTAATGTCATTTCCGCATTGACAACGCAACCAAAGCGGCTCATTTTTGGGAGCTTTAGCACCTGCAGAGTGTCCCTAAAGACAGATTTAATGGGCTGCGTGGTGGGAATGGGGAGATTCACTGCAGGATTTACTCCTGACCTTCCTCAGCGCTGGAGTGGGAGCTCCATGCAATTTATTTCCAATCGGGAGTTGCTGAAATTCCCTTTTTTCTAGCAGGGATGAAGCCTCACGTCTGGCTTGATCTGTTCTGACAGATCCTGGCCGCCAAAGGGGCAGTGCTCCCTCCTGCCCCTCGGAAGTAATTAACCCCCCGAAGCCAATTAATCGCCGAGATAAAGCAATTAGGGGATGACATCGCGTGCGGCGCTCGGGGACTGGGCTGCAGCTTGGGAGGAGGGAGGGGAGAGGAGAAATCCCCACATCTGCACCTCCACAAACCCCAGGGGAAAAAAATGGGAATCTCCCCAGCCCCCAGCAGTATCAATTTACCTCTTTTTATTTTCCCCTGCTTTTATTGTGCAGCGATTGCATTTTTTAAAAAATTTAATTTGCACTGAAATGGAGCAGTTGGAAGATATTACGACCCTGTCAGGGCGTGCTGCACATCTGGCTGCACCTCTGGATTATGGGATCCCCCTTCCCCTCGTCCCACTGATGCAGGAACAGCTTCCCCCTCCTGCCAGGAGCTGCTCTGATTTATTCTTATTTATTTATGCTCCATGCTCTGATTTATTCCTATTTATTCATTTATTTATTTATTAAAAGCTGGGCTATATTTTAACCACATGAGTCTGGCACCCAAGGATAAAATTCCCATTTTCCCCCTGGAAAAAGGAGCCAACCACCCTTCCTGCATCATTTTCCTGAGGGAAGCTCTTGACATGTAACAGCCTGCTTGGCTGCCTCCGCGGTGCCTGGGGGAGGCAGCACTCCGCTTTTTTCCACGAGGATTTGAAAAGCTGGGAATCTTTCCGCCTGACTCAGCTGGAGCATCCCCGGCTGGGCACAGCTCGCCCTGCCCTGGTGTGGGGCTGAGAGGAGCCTGACCGCCCTTCCCTGGATTCCTGCAGGGAAAATCATCTATTTTTGGCGATTTAGTATCCCTGGGAGGGTTTTATTGCCTCCTGGTCCTGCTGCATCCTCCTCCCTCCTGGGCTGGATGGGTTGCTCAGCTGTTGCCGTGGCAACGGCGTCTGCACCAAAAGCGGCCGCATTTCCCCAAATTCCGGGTGGGTTTTGTGCTCTCTGGTCCCTGTGAGGGAGGAGATGATGGTGGAGATGATCCCAAGTGTGGTTCAGGTCTGGGATAAATTCCTGAAAAAGGGATTGATGTTCCTTTGGGGTGAATTCAGGGCGTTCTGGGCAATGATGCTGTGATGGAAATGATGCTGGGGAGCTCAGAGAGAAGATTTCCCCCTCTTCCCAAATTAAATCCCCTGAAGTTCCTGCTGTGTTTAAAAAATAAGAAAACACCCCCGCAGTAGCAGCACTTCCACAAAAACCCCAGAAAGGGGAGATGTGCCATAAATCCGAGAGCAACATCTCCATCCCTGACAAAACCAACAGGTTTATGTGTCAGCTTGGCTATTTCCCCTAAAATTTACAGCTGACAACGTGCCTGGACACAGCAGGGATAATTTAAACCTGGCTCTGAGCAAAGGGAGAGGGGAACACGTTTATTCCCTTTTTTTTTTTTTTTTTAATTTTATATTTAATTCCGGTTCCAAATAAAGGCAGTGATTTATGGGAGAGGGAAAGCACGGCTTTATTTTAGGGCCGTGACAGCCAAGTGAAAAAGAGCTGTCATTGAGGATGGCAACACATTCCTCAGGAATGGGGTTTGGAGTATTCCAGAATAATTTCTCCCAGGAAATGAGAGCTAGCTGGGGTGAGGGGAAAATCCAGGGTAATTCCCTGGGATGTTTGGGAAGACGATTTGGGGGTGTGGATTTGGGGTCTCAGGGTTGTGGACTGGGGATTTTGGGCTGAGGGTCCCAGGGATGGAGATGAGGGTCCTGGGCTGGAGATTTCGGGATCCAGGGATTGGGATTAGTCCTGGATGAGGATTGGGGTCCCAAGGCTGGGAATGAGGGTCCTGGGGCAGGGATTGGTGCCCCAGCTCCAAAACCTGCAGCTCTTTCTGACCTACCCTAAAACCCTGATCCCCATCACTGCCCTAATTCCAGACTTCGTGGGGATGTTGGTGACTCTGCACCCCACTCACCCTATAATTCCAAGCTGCTAAATCCAGCTGCATCCCAATCTCACCGATTTCTGCCCCAAAAAAGAACTGCAGACCCCCGGCACCACCAGCCCTGGAGCTGCAGCTCCCACCCAGCCCTTTCCCTGGATTCTAATTCCAATTTGTTCACGTTCCCCTGGAGCTGCCCGTGGTCATTAACCTCCTGCTGCCGTTAATCAAGAGGACTTTGTTAATTAACAGCTAAGGATGTCTCCAGCTGAGCAGCACGGAGGTCACCGGGATGCATCCAAGGATCCTTGATTTAATAGATTGGAGCTTCCCGACCCTGCTGGGGGGTGCAGCCCCCTCCTCTCCATGGCCAAAATATCCAGCACTGCAAAAAACCCCAAGGAATGCTGACAGGATGCATCTTCAGCATCCTGGGAGATTCCAGGGCTGCAGTATTACAGGAATATCAGAGGAATCAGGGCAATATTAAATTGTGTTTCTTTGCCAAAAAGGGAAGAAAAGCCTGGCTGGCGAGGCTGAAGTTTTCTGAGGGATGTTTTTTCCCTGTTTCCCTTTCATAGGCATATAAAAATGTGCATTTTTAACGCTCCCTGGGTGATGTGTTTGCTGCCTGTCTCGGTGGGTGACAGGAGAACAGAAATCACTGATGCTCCTTGGGGATGTTCGTTCAAAGCTTAAGGGGTCCAGCAGGAAAAACTCAGTGGATTTTTATCTCTTCTTCCCCATCCTCACCCCAAACCTTGCCAGGATGCAAGATCCCACAGACTGATCCCACACAGAGCTGGCATTAATAATTCCTCATCCAATCTGGAATAAGAGAGCCTTTTCCAGATGTGATCCAAGAGGGGACAAGGCAGCTGACACAGGCTTGGCCCCACATGTGGACATGGGGGAAATTATGCTCTTTTTTCCCCACAAATTCCTCTTTTTTCCCCTAAAGAGTCATTTCCAGGGAGAAATCCAAGTGGGAATCCCACCAAGATCACCATGGGAGATCTCCCAAAGCATGTCCAAAAGGCTCAGATCCCACCTCAGTCACCCAAGCCCCATCCCTCTGCTCCTGAGCTCTTCCCACAATTCCAAATTCAGAATTTGGGATCAGAAACACACACAGGGAAGCGACTGCTCCGTGAAAAACTCTGGGATCCTTCCCACTCCACGCGCCGAGGTATTTGTCTGGAAAACAGGGTTTTTATTAAATAAGCAAACAGCTACAAAGACGAACTCAAATATTTGGGAAACTTGGGATTCCCAGGCTGCCATTACAGCGATGATTTAACCCCAGGGTAAGTACCAAGGCACTGCTTTTTCTTTTTTTTCCCCTTATTTTTTGAAAAGCTGTTTGGAGTAATAACAGATGGGCTTGGAAAAAACCAGCCACCAGAATTAGTGAGGAGCATCCCGAATCCAGCATGGACCTGAGGGATTGCATCCAGTCCTTGAGGCGTCATCCCACTGTTCCCACATCCAGGGCAGGGTCAGGGGAGCCCAGGCTGCTCCAAACCCTGAGCCCAAAAAACCCCAGTGGCTGCTGGCTTTGGGTACATCCCATTCCCACTGTTCCCTAAACAGATCCTCTGCGAGTTCTGTGTGTCCTTGTCACCGCCCTGGCTGTCCATCTGTCCTATCCCACTCCTAATAGGATCCTGGCAACCTTCCAGCAGTATTTATTAAATAATGGGGGAGATGAGCAAGAGGAACCTCCTCCCACCACCACAGAGGCCCTGCAGGCTGCTCAGGCAGAGAATCTTCCATGGGTCTGGATCCTGCATGGGTTTTTGGGGAAAATCTGTGTGGATTAGGCTGGGAGTAGCCCTGGGCTTGGCCATGGGATGTGGTGAGGTCCAGGGATGTGGCAGAGCTCCCTAGGGAGGTGGGTGAATCCCAACCCCAGGAGATATGGAGACAATCCAGGTGCTGAGTGTCCCCTCACACCGAGGAGGTTATGAGGATCAAGGTGGGGCAGGGAGGCAGCGCTGGGGCAGAGAGGATGCCGGATAATCCATCTGAAATCCCGAAATCCAGCTCACACCGCGGCATCCGCTCTGATCCGCGATGTTCCCGCGACTCAATTACCGCGGCTTTGCTTGTACCTGTGCCTGGAAATAGCTCCCTGTCTTTTCCTGGGAGCTGCCTCTCTTTTTTGATTTTTTTTCCCATTTTCTGATTTCCAAGGAAAGCTATAAATAAATATTTCAGCCTTTCAGAGCACCCTGGAGCAAGCTCTCAACTGCCAGCACAGCAAACCCTGCACAGAGCTCCACGAGGGACATTCTGAAATGTCCCCAGTGCCACTGGGGGCTGCCTAAACCCAAATCCAGGGATTCCTTGTTTTCCTGGGAATGAGAGGCTGTGGGTGACACATAAATGAGGGTGACACCGGTGTTGGGGTGAAGGGAAGGAGCTCCCAAATTAACTGGGTGTGAAATTGGATCGAGGTGGCGGCTCGGTCCATCCTTCCCTGCAGGGATGGATGTGCAGCAGTGGAGTCTCCCACGAGATTCCCAGAGTCTCCCAAGATGGGAGAGAGAAAATCATCCCATGGAACCGACTGGTCCCACCAGGGAGCAGCTGGCAACGAAGCCAAGGTCCTCACCAGGAGCATTCCCAGCTCCTGGGCCTGTTCCCAATCCCAAATATCCAACTGCTCTGCAGAATGTACCGTGTGGAATGTGCCCATCAAAGGCGGGGGTTAAAAGACATTTCAAATCGACATTTCCCTCTTTTTTCTCCCAGTTTTCCACGCTGGTGACCTTGTGTGTGATCCCACACTGTCAGGGTCTGAATCACTTAAAACATAGTTGAGACTTCCCAGTTCTTTGGGGTGGGATATTCCAACCCCTCACGGGGTCACTTCCCAAAAGTCATGAACATCTTGCTCTGGTACCAAAACACCTCAGGAATTTCCCACAGGGAGCCAAACGGAGCCATGGGACAGAGGAGTGTCACCAGTCTGGTATCACATGGCAGTGGAGATGCCTTCCCACTTTTCCCATTTTTTTGGATGCCTTCCCAGATTGCCTCTGGGAACACCAGGAAAGCCCTTGAATGGGTCAGGCAATGCAAAGGCTGGACGGGAAAGCCCCAAAATGTTTTCTGAGTTTGGTGAGAAGATTTCTGCAATCCCACACAAGATAAAGGGTGGTTGTGTCTTCTCCATACCTTGGGGGTCTCCATTCTCCACCAGCCTCCTGGACAGCACACCAGTCAAAAATAGGCTGTAGGACAGTGCTGGACCATGCTGGACCCACACCAGGGCCACCAGAGCAGTGGTCACTGTCACATTGGTGACCATGGCCAACACCAGGGGCCTCCACCCCTCCTAGGCCGAGCTTAGACAACTGTTGTCTCCTTCTCAGTCATGGAGGAGATCTTGGAGAAGCTCCTGTGCACGATGCTGGAATGTCCTGTCTCCTCGCTGAGGGCGTTCACCAGCCTGGAAAGGAGGGTCACCTTGAACTTCTTGAAGTCCTGGCCCATGAAGACGTAGAGCACGGGGTTCATGCAGCTGTTGGAGGCTGCCAGCGCCGTGGTGAGGGGGATGCTGACCTCAAACACAGACCAGGGCACCGTGTGAGGGACAGTCTCCAGCAGGTTCACCAGGTGATAGGGAGTCCAGCAGAGGAAGAAGGTGACAATGATGGTGACGATGATCTTGAAGGGCTTCTTGGACTTGGCCAGGCGGTTCCGGCGCAGGTTGAGGACGATGGCGATGTAGCAGAAGGTGATGATGGTGATGGGGATGATGTACCCAGCCAGGAACCTGGTGATGTTCACCGTGCGGTGCCTCATCAGACCCAGCCCTTTGTAGGATATATTCCTGGAGAGGGAGAAGTTGCTGAAACAAATCACGGAATTCCTGGTCTGCGCCGTGTCCCGGAAAACCAGCGAGGGGCAACTCATGACGATTCCCACTGTCCAGATGACCAAACAAACCCCGTAGGCGAGGTTGGTGGAGCGATGGTTCTGCGACCACACCGGGAACACCACAGACACATAGCGGTCGAAGCTGATGGTGGTGAGCAGCAGCACGCTGGTGTACATGTTGAGGATGAGCAGGAAGGAGTTCAGCTTGCACATGACCGTGCCAAAAATCCAGTGGTAACTCATGGCTGTGTAGGCAATGTTGATGGGCAGGAAGATGTTGAAGAGAAAGTCAGCCACGGCCAGGTTGAGGAACCAGACGGCGTTGACCGACTTCTTCATCTTGAGGGTGATGATGGCGATGACCAGGCCGTTGCCCAGGATGCCCAGCACGCAGGACATGCTGTAGATGATGACGGACAGGATCCTGGCGATGTCCCTGGGGTCGGGGGACGGGTCTGCCCACACGCTGCTGGTGTCATCGTAGGTGTAGTCCTGGTAGTCGCTGTAGTTGTTGATGACGTCCAAGTAGTCAGAGAGGTTGGAAAGAGCCATTATCCAGCAGCTGGAGCAGCCTGGGATCTGCAGCCAGGGATTTTTTCCTGCTGGGAAGAGACTTGGTGTTAATCACAGTGAGGAGGGTGAGAGGGACGATGGCCCCTGACGCGGGTGGGAACTGGGGACGAAGCGCACAGGTATGGAGGATCCCGTGGGAACCCCACTGCTGGCCCCAAATAAGGTTCTCCCGCAGCTCCTCGCTGATTTCCACCTCCAGCCATGAGACATCAGGACGTGATTCAGTCCCTCAGCTCCACCAGGATGTGGCTGCAGCCTCATCCTGTGAGAAACGTCGATTACCCGCCTACTTCCAGGGGAAAAACTGGGATGATGCTCATTAACAGCTCATCGAGAGCTCTGAGACCTTCCAATCTGCAACAGATTATGGCTTTTCTCTTTTTTTTTTTGTCCTGAATTGGACTGAAAAGCCAACAAGAAGCTCCTCACACACCCCAGGCACTCTCTCACCTCTCTCCTCTCTGCAGGGATGAGGGACAGGTGACAGTTCAATGTCCCAGGGCACAACGACAGCTCCCTCCACACCAGCCTAGGGGACAAGCTGGAATATTAAACAGAAAATATTTATTAAATGTCAAATAATATTTAATATTACATATTACTAACTATTAAATGTAAATATTAAAGCTGTAATATTAAAGCCAAAGGAAGGCTGTTCACCCCCGATGTGGGGTTAAGGGAGGAAATCCATTCAGGGTGCTGCCACAATTAACCCTGTGCAGCCAAAATTAACCCCTTGCAGCCCCCCTGGGGGGCTGTGCTAGCCTGGGGACCCTCCTTGCCACCAGTCTGGGGAAGCTGCGGTCCTGCCATGATCCCAGCATCTTTTGGGATAACCCAGGACAGAAATCCTGTTCTGCACCCTCTGTTAGAGCACCCAACACGAGCAGCATCCATATGTGCACACAAAGAACCAAACTATGAGCCACAGGTTAGTACAATTAAATATATAAACAAGGCATATTTTATCTGTAGTATCTGCTTTACATCCTGGACTCTCCCAGAGTTATTTTCCTGATTCAATCAGTGCCTTGTGTGTTTGAAAATGTTAATTGTGGAAACCAACAATGCTTGCCGTTGTCAGACTCCGGGCTCCAGAGGCTGGACAGAGGGGGTTCAACCTCTCTCCTGTGAACGTGGGTCAGGTTGGGTTAAAACCAAAATCCCCCAAAGCCTGAGCGAGCCCTGGCACAAGGAGCAGGAGCCCCAGCACGGAGCATCCCACCCGGACATGTCCCCACTGGACCCTCCCTGTTCCCGAGGCGTTTCACCCCAAAGGTCCCGAGCGTCACCTTCCCGCCAGCCCCGCTTTGAAATTCCCATGGTGTTTGTGTTGGAAGCTATTGTTTCTCCCTGGGCTTTTCCTGCTGTTCCTTCCTGCCATTGCTGCTGCGGAGTCCCTGGCCGGGGCTGAAATCCCACCCTGTCGCCTCCCCCTGGCTCAGCTCCGGGGGACGATAAGCGGCAGAACAAATGAGGTTTGAGTGCAAAGCTTGGGAACGAGCTGGAGCTGGGAGAGGCCTTGTCCCAGGAAAACCTCGGTGGCCAAAGAGGTGAATTAAAGTCGATGAGCCGGTGGAAGGAACAGAATCAGCAGAACTGACTCTCGCGGCGATGTTAATGGTAATTAATGAGTCGTTGCTTTGTGGAATGGGGAGTTTCAGGTCATGCCCTCTCCAAAGGCAGAGCTGCAGAGAGGTGGGGGAGCCCAGAACCTCCATCCATCCATCCCACCCCACCCCATTGCCTCATATCCCATCCCACCACACCCCATTGCATCATATCCCATCCCATCCCATCCCATCCCATCCCATCCCATCCCATCCCATCCCATCCCATCCCATCCCATCCCATCCCATCCCATCTCCCATCATTCTGAGAGCCCCAAAGCTCCCTGGACTTGCTCTACCGTCCATGGGGCAAGTGGAAGACCCCCAGGGCTGGATCTCCACCCCTCACCACCACAGGGTCACTCTGACCCCATATTCAGCTCCTGTACTGGGGAGGACAGGAGAAATTCCCACTCCTCTTCCCACTGTGTCCACTTCCACATTTTTAATGTAAAATCCTCCCATTACTATTCTTTTTAATTGCTGAGCCTGATGACTTTCAGCTCATTCCAAAGCTCTGGTTTTTTGATTATTTATTCAAATTCTCTGTTAGTTTTGCTCTGCAGGATTGGTACCAGGAGCCCAAACCTGCTGGAAAATCATCCAGCAAACTCCCACCTGCCTCCCCGAAACCCTCCCAAAAATTTAGACCCTCAGGGGCAGCTGCATGAAACCTCCTCATTTCTCACAGCAAAAAAACCACCAAAGTCTGGGGAAAAAAAAAAAGTTCCACATAACACTAAGAGTGTTTCATTGCTCCTCTCCAGCCTGAACATTCCCGCCTCGAGCCAAAACCACTGTTCTCCCTCCAACCTATTCATCTTTGTCCTCCTACCTCAACAAAAACGAGCGGAGGGTTTACCCAAAACCAGCCTTTTCTCCGTCATTCCCGCAGCTGTGTTTGTCTTGGTACCCAGGGAAGGCCGGGTGGGATTCCCGACGGGCGGCTCTCGCACCGGCAGCATCCCGGCACATACCGGGGGAGGATGAGGTCAGGGATGTTGTTCTTGGGAAGGCAACAGGAAACCGGGAGAACAGCAGAAAATGTTCAAATCCAGCTTTTCTGGGCGAAAAACTCTGCCCCGGCCAAGGCGGGCGGGCGGGGGAGGGATGTGAGCGGGGAAAGGCGGCGGGATCCGCGCCCCGGGGCGGCGGGGAGGGCAGGGGATGCTCAGCCCCCTAGAAGTGGATCCGAGCGCTGCCAGAGCTCTGCTCCAGGAGTTTTTAGGGTTAGGCAGGCTGTCCAGAGCCCGCGGGCCAGGTTTTTACTGGAGGTACTGGGACAGGTTGAGGCGAACTGATAGAACCTGATCAAATCAAATCAAATTAAATTAAATTAAATCAAAGCCGAGAGGCTTTTGAGAACATCAGATCCTGCCTGAGCTGTGGAAGTGCTTCACGCGTTGATCCACATAATGAAATTAATCCGGGTTGGGTCTGCAGCACTAGGGACCCTGGGGGAGCCCTGCTCGTCCCCCTCCACCCAAGAGGACACCCGGGACATGACAAACAAATCCCGCGGGAGCAGCCAGCTCCCTGCCCGTGCTGCCACCTCCCCGGCAGCAGCTCTGCTCTTTCCTCCCCGGATCACTTCCTTCCCCTCCTTCCAGCCGCAGTTTCCGAGCTCCCAGCGCACCCCAAACCCCAAGCCGCTTCCTCCGGGCGTGGGAAGCGCGGGCAGCTGCCCCCGCAGCTCCGGCACGGCTTCCCGGGAGAGGCGAACTGCCGGCAGATGTTTGGAGCTTCGGAGCTTCGGGAAGGGCACGGGGTAAAACAGGATCTGCACGTCTCCCTGGACCCGCTGGTGTTGGACCCCGCTCAGCACTGCCGCAGTCCTGGATGTCCCCGGAGGGCAGGGATGGCCCTGGGGACATGTGGCAGGTGCTGGTCCCACTTTCGTGGGGGTTCGTGGCTCTGGCCGGGCTGGAGTATCACCCTACAGGTTGGATGTCGAGCATCCCTAGGGATTCCATGGGCCACATCTCATATCCTAGGGAAAATGGATGCAAACCCCATCCCAGGCTGGCACCCGAGCCACCCCACCCGTCCCTCTGGCACCCAGGGTCACCCGGGAGGGACATCCAGCTCCCAGGAGCTGCCGGTGCTCAGGGGAGCGAGGCACCAAAAGGGAGCACAGCTCTGGGTACCAGGCTCCGACTCCCCCTTATTTTAGCCAGCGATTGCCATGGCAACAGCTGCCACGGGGATGATGCTGCCCAGCGTCCCACTCACTCCCCTCCAGGATACCCGGGATGGTCCCCAGTTCCTCGATGCAAACCCACCATCAGCCCATCAAAAGGGGGTTTAGACCTCAAAGTTTGGACCTCAACCCCCCGAGCTCCAGCCTGTCCAAAAGCTCCTCCTGGCTGCGATTCCAGCCCTGCCACCACCCCTGACCCCTCTGTCCTGCTCCAGGAGCTTGGGAAGGGGACAGGGATGTGGGATGCCATGGGAGCAGGCTGAGAACGAGCTCCTGCCAGCCCGGATCCGGGCTGGAAGCTCTCCCAGTCCTCCCTCAGCAGCTGGAGACCCCCAGGGCAAAGGGAGGGGGCACAGCCGCGGGGGAAACTGAGGCACGGAGCTCTGCTCCAAGGGAATCTTGATCCCTACCTGCATCCACTCAGACACATCCCAGTTCTCCTCACGGATCCAGGACCCTCACCGGGCAGCCTCCAGCCTCTCCCTGCATCCCGGCTGGGGCTGAGCACCCCGCCCGTGTGAACGGAGCAGGAAAAAGGGAATAGCTGGAAAAGGCAGCCTTAAAAAAGCTGCTGTGCCCAGGGTGGGACAGAATAACATGAGTCAGTGTTTATCTGGGCACAGCCGGCCGGGCTGCGTCGGGATGGGGTGGGATGGATCCCATGGATCCTCCTGGCCACAGTGTGGGGTCACCCCCATGGGGAACGCACCCCAATCCAGGCAGAAAGTGGGGTTTAACCTAAAATTCGGGTCATGAGAGGCTCCTCCCAGGGTGAAACTCCGGCAGAGGAACCCGGCCTTCCCTGGCATAAAGTGTTGAAAGAGCCACCCCGCTTGTAAAATCCTGGCCTTTTGCTCCATCCATTCTGTTCCTGGGAAGGTTTGAGGGTTAAAGAGGAAAATTTTGGGCATTTGTACCTACACAGGCAAAGATTTTCCTTTTAAAAGGGCAGTTTGTTCTTCAGTGCTGTTTAAAATCACTCGACTTCCAAGATAATAAAAATTCTTTCATCTCCTCTGCTCCCTTTTTTTCCTAATAATCCAAGGTTTTCTCCTGGCGCTTCTCAAGCAATAAAAAGACCAATAAAACTCCCTTTTCCGGAGCATCCTCCCTGCTACACCCCAGCTGTCCAGTGAGGGTGTCCCTAACCTTGGGCTTTATCAGGGCTCCTTGGGGACAACACTCGGGGACATCACTCCGGATTTGGGGTGTACAAAGGGAAAGAAACCCAGGAAAACAGGAGGACGTGACCTCGCAGGGGACGTGGCACGGCTGGGGACAGCAGACTCAGCCCCCCCGAGCGAGGAAGTCACCCCGGATCCGCGGGAGCATCCTCCCAGCTGTGCTCGGCGCGCCCAGCTGAATGCTGATCAGCACGGCAAAGAAAAGCCACCCTGTTCTCCCTGTCCCCACCGAGGGGACACTGCCACACTGTCAGGACATCAACCCCCCCAGATCCAGCCAGCTCCTCTCCCTGCAGTGCGGTTTTCCCACCCCGCAGGCTGCAAAGCCCAGCTCCAAAAGAGGTGGGGATTTTAGGGAAAATTAGGGGGGTTGGGGTGAAGGGCAGCGGGGATCCCAGAGATCCCAAACCACTCTGTAACAACAGGGGAGAAAAAAACCTCAAATGGTTGCAAATGTCCAGCAAACCCTCCTCCCAAATCCCTCCAAAAAACCATAAATTATTAAATATATATAAATATATATAAATCCAGAGGGTGTTTACCTGAGCTGGATGAATCCCCAAGGAACTTTCAGCATTTAGAGGTTGGATTAGACATCTCTGCTTCTCCTACAGCCCCGTTAGGGCTGGCATGGGAATGACCCTGGCCTTGTGGCTTTGGCACCCAGCTGGAGCTGACATGGATATTGTAGAGGTTTCTCATCCCGGGGAGACGTGCATGGGATGGGAGGATGAGGGAAATAAATGCAGCCCGTGGAATAAACCAGCTGCTGGACTCAGCAGAGCTGAAGGGGGAAGCTCTGGGGGAGGATGTGGAACTTGCAGAGTTTAGCTGGACGCAGAGAGGGGATGTGGTGGCCGTGACGTGCCCTGTCCACCACAGCTCCTGTGCTGCCCACAGTGGGTTTGGGAATCCCCTGGGAGCCTTTGGGAAGGGTTTGGGCATCCCTTGCACAGCCAAGGGGTCACCTCGGGCTTCTCCACCCCGGCTGCCCCTCGTCCCTGTTTCCCACAACCCCCAAACCCATGGGGGCTCCTGGGATGCTGCTGGCCTCACAGATGAAGGAGAGGGATCACCTAAAACCATCCCTGGGGTGCAGGGAAGAAGGGGAACTGCTCGCCAGGTCCTGCCCATTCCCATCTTTCATCCAGCTGGGCTGAGGTGGGATCTGGCAGTGTGTTCCCAGTGAGGAAATCGGCCTGTCCTGGTTTGCACTGGGACACCAAACAGAGGGTCACCAGCCAAGGGACACACCCTGACCTCCACCCTGTGCCTGCCAGGAGCTGGAAATTGCCAGTGGCATCCATGGTGCATCCAGTGATCCGGCATGAGCTGAGCCAGGATGGACACAAATCCCTGCCCCGAGCCAGGATGGACACAAATCCTGCCCCGAGCCAGGATAGCTCATTCAAATGGAAATGCACAATACCTGAGCCAAAAGCTACACCAGAGCATCACCTTCCACCAGAGCCTCACCTGCTCTCCTATCACCAATATCCATGAGTTTTCCAGCTCTTGGCTTCAGCAACACACAAGGGACAAATCCTCAGAGTCAGCGGGACAACAGGAAAATCGCCACCCGACTGGGTGATGCCAGCAGGGAGCTCACGGCCACCGTGTCCCATCAGGTGGGGACATTGACCCCGTCCCGCCCGGAGAGCTCCGTGAGAGCCGAAAAAGAGGAACCGGAGCTGCTGCCGGCTTTGCACGACTCCGTGTCGCAACATCCCCGAGCTGAATCAGGGGGAAAAGTGCTGATGTGCCGGCTCGTGGGGCTGGCGTGGGGAAAGGAGAAGCCCCAAAAAGCCCTGAGGCGACAACCGGGAAGGGATGTGCCAATCCATCCCTGTCTGAACCGGGAACTCGGGCTCCCCGGTGTCCCTCTGTGCCAGGGGCTCACAGGACCCCCGGGATGGGATAACTCCAGGATGTTCCACACTTGTGGCACCTGCAGGAGGTCCCCGGAGAGCGATGTCCCAGGAAACAAATTTATGTCCCAAAATTACAAAACCCGCGAGAAACAGGGGCCTGGCTGGGGGGTGGCACGGGTTGGATCTGCCCCATGGCTCTGCCACCAGCTCCCAGCAACACCCCCAGCGCTCCCAGCAACACCCCCAGTGCTCCCAGTAACACCCCAGCGCTCCCACTATCCCGCACCAAGCCTCGCAGCGACTTTTCCCAATACCTCGCGCGGTGCCAACGCTCTCCCGCTGCTCCGTGTCGGGCAGGACGAGCTCGGGGTGCCCTGCGTGCCAGCGGGATCCCATTCCCAGGCGGATCCCGGTGCAACCGGCACCAGGAGCAGGCACGCTGCCGCTTCCCTCCGGTTTTAAGGGAGCGGCGAGGGGGCAGGAGTTGCATCCATCACCAAGGTTTTCTTGGCAGCGCGATGCTCGGCGAGCAACAGCTGGGAGAGGGTGTGACGCCGGGAGCTGGGAACGCTGGCCTGGATCGCAACCCAGCGTGAGGAAGCAACGAGCCGCTTCCCAAGGGCCCTCCTTTCCTGTGCCGCCCCCCCGGCCCCGAGCACACCGCCCCGAGGAGGGATAACGGAGCCCGGAGCGCCCCGCAGGATGCTGCTCCAGCCCGCAGCCCCAGGGGAGGCAGGTGGCTGCCAGCCCCCGCCACGGTGCTGTCCCCACCCTGGGTCAACCGCTGTCCTCTGCTCCCCTCACCGCCCCCCAACTCCTTCCAAGACGTTGAGTCACTTCCCTTCGGCGAATCTGGCTCCCAAACGCCGCTCCTGCTGCTCAGGGGTTGCTTTTCCCGATGGATTTCATTACCACCAGGATGCTGCAGCTGCTTCCAGGCTGCCCCCCAGCCCACAGAGGCTCTGCGGTGGCAGATCTGTCACCCTCAGGCCCTTTAACACCTGCAAGACAAGCTCTTTGGGAGGCACAGAGGGGCTGGGAGAGGCCCCAGGGTCCCCTGGGTAGGAGGGATGGGAAAGGCTGGATGCAGGGATGAGGTTCAGAGGGAAAAATGAGAGGATTTCTTTGGGGCAACACCCCAGCTGGGGAGCACTGAGCAGTGCAGTCCCCACCCACACGGAGCAGGAGGTTTGGATAACCCCAGGCTTGATGTGGCACCGGGAAAATTCCTTCCCTCCCCACGCAGCTCCCAGGCCTCAGCCATCCCAGTCCCAGCATGCATCCCAGCGGGATATGAGCCAGTGCAGGGGTTGGGAGCAAAGGCAGCACAAGACAGAACAAGACAGCACAAGAAAATCTGCCAGTGATGTCCCCTAGTCCTCCTCCAGTCTGGAAAAGGAGCAGGAATTGCCCCATTGGGACACCCCAGCACCAGCTCAAGTACAAAAAATGGGTTTGCCACCAGCCACTCCAACCCTCTCCCCAGAAAAAAGGAAGTTCATCCATCACAGGAGATAAATTAATGTTAATTAATTATATTCAGATGTACAGACAGGCTAAAAAGCATCGTGAATCCAGCCAGCCAGCGAGAAAACCAACCACAAGCTGGTGGAATTTCCTTTGGTGTGTCTGGAGTCAAACTGTGCCACCAAGGGATGCTCAGCCCAGCAGCTCCGGGTGGCACCAGCCACGTTCTGGGACCTGGGGGCTTCCCAAAACCACCCCAGGGCCTGGTGGGCTGGGAATGCTCTGCCATGGATGCTCCTGCACGTGGCCTTGCCAACGGGACATTGCAATGCAGCAACGACTGAAATCCCAGCAGCTCTGAGGGATCCTGAGCCAAGACCCACCACAATCCCAGTGTTCCCAGCAAAGCTGAGCTCTGTAATCCCACAGAACCACCCCATCCCTGGGCACTGACTCCTTCCCCTGTCCCCTGCCACTTCCCGTGTCCAGGCAGGATGCAGAATCCTGTTCACACACACTCATCCCTGTGTTCAGCAGGTTGAAGGGAAAACACTCTGCCTTGGGATACGATTTCCCATCCCGAGCGATTGTGGGTTGGGGTTTCCCTCCGGGGCACTCGGCATCGCCTGCTCAGCAAAGCCCTGCGGAAGGACAAATCCCTGCTTCCAGGGCTGGTGACAGAGCGAAATCCGTGCAGGAGCAGCCGTCGGGAACAGCAATTCCAGGCGCCGAAGCCAGCGCAGCCTTTGGCAGTTGTCGCGTCCTTGGCAAGCGCCGAGTGCCACCCACACCGAGCAAAGCAATTAGAGCTCCAAATTGATTTGGGCTGATTAAACGGCCTGGAGCAGCTCCCCGCCGAGCCGGGGTGTGAGGATGGAGCTGGGATTTGTGGATGGAGCCCGGCAGGTCTGACCCCTGCGGCTCTCTCGCCCTCCTTCCTTCCCACACAGCCTCTGGGAACCTGCTTGACTCATCCCGAAACAGATGTCGCACTAAATGGGGAAGAAATTGGAGGAAGATTTTCCCTCTCCGGGGGAGCTTCCTCTGGCATCCAGCAGCACTTTCCCTCGCCCTGGGCAGAGCCGTGGGGATCAATGGGAATGGCTGGGAAAGGAGCTGGACTCAGCTACGAGGACATAACGAGGTTCCCACTGCATATCCCAGCTCCAAATCCTGGGTTTATGCCCGTGGATAACTCTGCCCTGCCTTTCCCACAAGGATCTCATCCCTGGCTCCACACTCGCTGTGGTTCCGAGCTCTGGATCCCGTCACTGCCTCCTGATCCAAGTGGAAATGCAAACTCCCTGCACAAATAAAGAAGCCACAGACAGGATGTTCGAGAGACGGCTCCCGTTCCCTTTTTTCGCTGATTTGATACAACCACGGAAAAAACTCAGTCCCAACCTTGTGCAATTTGACTTATAAATAACCCCAGGAACGTGGCTGGGCTGGGACAGCATGGCCACATCCCACTGTGCTCCCAAGGTTGGAATCATATCCTGGTATCCCACCCTTGGGATGGGCAGATCAGGGCATCTCAGCATGGTTCAGACCCCAAAAACCCTCACAGTGCCTTCCCCACCTCCCTTCAGCTCCAATCTTCCATCATTTCCCCCATTTTTCCATGTGCTTCCCCTGCCAAGCTCTGGAGTGGCTGCATCCATGCTCAGAAGCCCGAGTGGCACCTGGAGAGTGATGCACACCCACAGGTCGGGTGATAATTCCAAGTTCTTGGCTCCCAGACCCCATCCTTTGCAGAGCAGGATTGATGGGAACATTCCCAGTG
Organism: Entomyzon cyanotis; assembly: GCA_024500445.1. Taxonomy (NCBI): domain Eukaryota; kingdom Metazoa; phylum Chordata; class Aves; order Passeriformes; family Meliphagidae; genus Entomyzon; species Entomyzon cyanotis. The sequence goes on from JAKEPQ010000852.1 coordinate 3,855,611, forward strand.
TGCTGCTCCATGGATTCCCCCATCCATGGCATCACCCACCTGCAGGGACAGCTTCCCCCTGTCACTGATGGAAGTGTCACATCAGGAGATTTAATGGTGATTTCAGGAGCTATCAAGGGCCACTGACAGCTCCCAGAGCAGGGATGAGGAATTGCCAGGCATGGACACTTTGTTCTTGCCCTGGAGCCCCTCAGCAGGTGACAGACAGGATGTCACCTGCCCAGGGATTTATGAGCAGAGGTGGCATCAAGTCCTGGAATGGTTTGGGCTGGAAAACATATCAAACTCATCCCATTCCACCCCTTATCATGGACAGGGACACCTTCCACAGACCAGGTTGCTCCAAGCCCCATCCAACCTGGCCTTGGAATAGGAAAATTCCATTAATAAAACCCCTACAGTGCTCCAGGTTTGGATGCTGAACATCCCTCTGGACAACGGGAGATACTGACAGGTCTTCAATTCCTTGTGCTGGAACTGCCAGGGCTGAATTCAGGCTCATCTTTCACCCTAAACTCCTTCAGCACCACCAAAAAATCCTCTGGATGTGTTTTTCCTGCTGCTGGTGTGCTGAGTAAAGACACTAACATGGATAGAGGGGAATATTCCTGAAATCTCCCAGCAAAAATCAGTGGGATCTGGCTGAAAAACCCCTTGGGAACCTCCCAGTTCTTTAAGGCACAAGTTGGATTTGTCTTAATAACAAGGACTTTATAACAATAGATTCCTTCCAATTCCCAAACATCCATAAGGAAACCTGCTTTATTTATGATCTTTTAATAAATGAATCCAGTTTCCCTTGAAATTAACTTCTGGGAACTCACCCTTGCATGGAGCAGAGCTTTGCAGGGACAAGTTGCTTTGGAAGCTGGCTTTGCTGGGATGGGCACAGGGACTGCTCAGCTCCAGACTGGGAAGAAACTCCTTGCTGGAAAGCTCAGCATTCCCTCCAGCTCTGAGAAATCCATGCCTTTTTCGGGTTTTTTTTGGCCAGGGGGTGGCCTTGGTGCAGATCCCCTGAGCTCCAATTGCCCTGGAATTTTTAAAAATAACAGCAAAATACATTTTATTCCTGAGCCTTTGCCAGCCTGGGACTATTTCTGGAGTGAGGGAGTTGCTTGGCAGTGCCAGGGAGTTTTGGGGTTACCTGTGCCCTCACTGGGGTTCCCCATGGCATCTTCCTTGGATGGATCTGGATCCTTGATCCCAATATCCAGAGCTCAGCCTGGATCCAACCCTCTCCCAAGGCTGGCGCAGAAGCCCATTCCCAAAATACAGCTGTTATCTAAGAATTATTTAAACAAATCCAGAAATGTAGGGATCTATCCAGAGGGTGTTGTTGATGGAAGCCAGATCCAAGAATTTGCCTTGGAAAGCAAACAAAGCCAAGCCTAAAAGGAGGGAAAGCTGTGCTGTGGAGCCACGGGAATGTTCTGTGTCACATCGTTGGAAAAACCTTACAAATCAATAGGGATAAATTTAAAATTCGGGCAGGACTCCATGTATTTCACCCACTCTCCCTTAAGGCTTTTTTTGGGGAAAAACAGCTTGGAAAAAGGGAATTTGGGATACCCTGGCTGGATGCAGCTTCCCCAGCACATCTGGGTGGGGAGAGGATGTCCAAGGAATTAATTCTGTGTGGAGATCATTGGAATGCCAGGAGACCTCTGATTTATCCCTGTCCTTCAGTACAGGAATTAATTCTGGCTGCAGAATTCTGGCTGCTTCTGATGCCAGCAGAAGCTTCCTTCAAGGAGCAACAACAGGACCATAATTCCCAGGGATACCTCCTGGATATCCCACCTGGAATGGGACTGCACTGGGGGATCCATCACCCCCAGCCTGGCATCTTCCCAACCTGGAAAATCCCAGCTGGTGAGGAACTCCTGCAGAACAATTCCCTATGGAAAACAGGGAGCTGAAGGGATTTAGGGGAAGAGGTGGAAAGGCTGGATGTAAGCAGACCCAGTTAGTGGATGGGTCAATTAAGAAAGAGGTGGTGGGATACTGGTGATCCCAAATCCCTTCCCATTCTCATCCTGGGATGAGAATTCCTTGCTTGGAGGATTCCATGCTCTCGTCTCTCATCGTTGCTCCTGGAAAATTCCACCATGAAGGGTTTAAACAAGTCATTTATCAATTAAATGTGTGCTCTGGCAAATTAAAATCTGTTCTCTTGTTTAATTAATAGGCCAGCTTTATATCCAACAAATTAGGAAGCCTCTTGATGAGCTAATTTGTTAATTAATGGAAGCCTGGAGGCTCTTCCTTCATTAGATGTTGGCACATCCTTGAATCCAAAGCAGAGCTCCTCCTGCAGGACCTCTGGGCTCAGACTGGGAACAGCCCTGGCAGGGAATTTGCCATGGGAGAGCTTCTGCATTCCCAGGATTTACAACAGCAGAGCTTTTCCTTCCCCTTCCTTTTCCTTTGGGAAGATTTATAATCAAGGAAAAACATGAGACCCCATGGCTAAACTGCTGCCAAATGGAGCCCAAAGCTGCTCCAGGATGGAAAGAGGGAAAGAAAATTATAAAAAAATGGGAAGAAAAGCTGCTGGCCTGTCCAGGGATCTGTGCTGGGTGGGAATCAGAGCTGTGGGTGGAGGATGTGGAGCTCACCCTGGCAGATCTGAGGATCCCTGGGTGTCCCCAGACACTCAGCAGTGCCACCAACACCCCGATTGCTCCCACAGGGAAAATGAACTCCCCAGGTAAACCCAGGCTCATGGATCAGCCTTTTCTCCCATCCCAGATGGCAACAGCCACCCCAGCAGCCTCCTCCCAGTGCTTCCAGTACAAACCAGTGCCAGGAGGGTGCTGAGGCTGGGTGGCTCCATGAGCTGCTCCAAACGATGCCATGGAAATTCCGGAGCAGGGATCCCAAAAGGAGCTTTGGAGTCATTCCCAGCGAGAGCAGGACCAATAACACCAGTAAGGACAGCGTGGTGGGACACACCCAGACCCACCTGGGATAAATATCCTGCTGCAAATCCCACTCCACCTTCAAATCCAGGAGGATTCCCGAGCTTGCACTGAGGACCATTCTCCTCCAACCTGATTATCCCAGATCCCACGGAGATCTCCTTTATTTTTAGCCAGCAGTGCCTGCTGGACCCACCAGTTATCAAATAAATATGGGAAACCTTATTAACAGACTGCCTTATCTCTGTTTTCCATGGACTGGCAGTCCCTGGGATGTGTTTACTCTCAGCCTTTAAAAAACAACCCCAGGCTCACTTTCTACCACACAGCTTTGCCAAGTTTCCAGCTTTCCCTGGATCTTATCCCACCCTGGCAGGTCCTGGAGAGAGGGCATGGCTCACTCAGACCCCAAAGCTGCAATAAAAAAATCACAGTGAAAGGCAAATTCCTGATGGATTTCCCACAAATATTCGGCAAAAATAAAAATAGTGTTGCTGGTGGAGCTGCCCCTATTTGGGTGCATTTTCCAGGAGGACACCGATGGGTTGTGCTCCTCCTGGCTCCTGATCCATCCTCCAGGAATGCCAGGCACAGGGAACTCAGCTGGCACAGGGACAGCTCCCTAATTCCTGCTGGGATGTGATCCTCAAACACTTTTCCCAAGGCTGATGCATCTCCTCAGGGATTTTCCCCTGCTCCTGCCTTCCCTGCTGACTCAGAGGTGCATTCCCCACCCTCTGCCGTGATTCCAAACACATTTTGTGCTCCAGTCCTTCAGAGAAACCTCAATTTCAACACCTCCAAGAGTCTCTCTCCCCTCCCCACAAGAAAAGGCACTCGCAGAGCTGGGTTTTTATCCCATTGAAGCAGCAGGTTGTGCTGGAAGTGGGACAGAGGGAAACAGATGCTTTTCCCACGTGGTTTTCCTGATGCATTTCTCCTTCCACACCTAAAAAGAGGGGGGAAAAAAGAAACTTGGAATCATATTTACAAGCTAATTAGGCAGAGAATTGATTTGAACATCACTGGGATACCAGAAAAACGCCAGCTGAGCTGGGAAGGCTTGGGCTGGTTTTCCATGGAAATTAAACTTGCTCCAGGCTGCTGGAGGCAGGGAGCTGGAGCAATTCCCTGGGAGGTCTGAGCACAGCCCTGAGCTCCTTCCCACCCCCAGCAGCCTCCTGGAATTGCATGGTTTATCCCAAATTTGAGAGGTGAGGGAAAGGGAATCCTCCTTCCCCACAGGAGAGCAGGATTTGAATTTCTGTGCCCATGGGATTAGGGGGAAATCCAAACTGTGCTGGAAAGAAACACCAATTCCTTTGGATTCCTCTCTAGCAGCACTGCCTTGTCCAAATCCCAGCCAAAATTCCTATAGCACAACAAATTTCTCTGCACATCAAGGATGCACCACATGGAATTGCTTCTCCTTCCATACATTTCTTCCCTTCCCAGCATTGCCCCTTCCTGCCTGGCCAGAGCTCAGCCCTGCACTTCCAAGGCTCCCAGGAGCAGGGATGGAGGCACCTCTGGAGCTCCTGCAGGTCTCTCCTGATTTATCCACGCCAGCAGATCATTATCTCAGTTATCCAGCAGTCAGGAATTATCCCTGTCAGTCAGGAATTACCCCTTCTTTATGGATCTCCCATTATGGATCTACCCAGCAAAGGCACAGGGAAATAATTGTTTGTTCGCTGCCCAGGCCTCTGAAATTCCAGGAGAAAATGAGATTTCTCTTGGTTGCTTTAGCTCCTGGGGTTTTCTCCCCTGCTGGGCTTATTTCCAAATTGTCACTGCTCCTGTTCAGCTGCCAGGGAGCTGCCAGTGGTGTTCTTTTTGGGAAGGGACAGGGAGCCTGGCACCTGCACCCTCCCAGTGCTCAGAGATTCACACCCAGCTCCTGTTCCAGCCCAGCCTCTTCCTGCTGAAAGCCACAAAGCCCAGCTGGGGGAATTTAACATTCCAGCTCCAAAGGAATTAAATCCAGCCTTACAAGGGGAAATGTTTCCCAGCTCTGAGTTTTTGCAGAGTGCTGGAGGCACCTGATAACGATGGAGTTCCACAAGCAGGGGCTGCTCCCTGCTGGCAGGGGGAGAGGGGAGCCTGGGTTTTAATTTAGAGGAATTTCAGAGGGTTGGTTTTATCCAGCAGCACACAGGAAAATTAATAGAGCACCCTGGAAAGCTGGGAATGACACAGGCTCTGCCTCCTCATTTCCAAGAGGGCTCTCTGAGCTCTGCTGAACAGCACAGGTTTGCAAATCCTTTTCTTCCCTTTGCAAATCCAATTTTTTCCCAACTCCTACCTTGTTCCTGAGGAAACAGAGGTGCAGAATTCCAAGGCTAGATCTCCTCGATGTTTCCAACCACAGAGGGGTTTTTACAATTCCTAAAGGATCATCCACCTGCTTTGGTTCCCATTTATAACAATCAGCACATATCAAAAGTAATTTGCATATCCAAGGCTCCTGGAGCCTTTGGAAACTTAGATCCATGGAGAAGCAAAATTTGAGTGGCAGGTGGTTTCTGAGGCCTCTGCTCCTGCTTATCTCCCTGGGATTTAGGAACTTAAATAGCTCTCGAATATCAGGAATATTCCTGTTTTCTAATCCTGCTCAGGGCATCCTGGCTGAGCAGAGCCCCTCCCAGGCAGCCCACACGGACTGAAATGTTGGAATTCTGCCCAGGATCAGGACATGAGACCTCTGCCAGGACACAGCTGTGTCCCCAGCATCCCTGCACTGCCGTTGCCATGGTGACCGAGCATCATCCCCTCTCCTGGCACCTTTCAGGAAAAATGTCCCTCCGTGGCACAAGGCTGTCCCCAGACCACTCCCAGATGGCCTCATCCTGCCCCCAGGACATCCCACAGGACATCCTGGATCCCCAGCACGGGGACTGCTGCCCATGAGGAATTTCCTCCAGCCTCCATCCTGGAGCTGACCATCAACAAGGAAAAAAATCCAGGAGGATCCAGTCATCCCCACACCTAAACAGGTGGGTTTTAAAGTGAAATCCAAGCAGGGAAGAGCTTGAGGCCATCCACGACCAGCAGAGGATCTCTGGGCATAGAAAAGCTTGGGGTCACCACTGTCCCCACCCCTGGTGGCACTGGCAGCACCAGGGACTCCACAAGAAGTGCCACCCCCGAGTGTGACAACTCCTCCCATATCCTCCCAAATCTCCCCGGGACACCTGCTGAGCTCTGACAGCTGTCAGGACCTAAGCAGGGGGCGAGCTGAGAAGCTTAAAGGGAAAATAGCTCCTTTTGTAATGTGTTCCCACTGCACTCCCACCCTGCTGCCCGTTTTAGCCCTCCTCGTCCTACCTCAGGAGCCCTGGAGATGGGAAATGGGTGGAACTGGAGCTGCTCAAGGATGATTGTCACATGAAGGTGTCCCCCCTTCTCTGCTAGGAATCTTCTCTGCCCCTCTGGCACCTGGGAAACATCATGGAATGGTTTGGGTGGGAAGGGAGCTTAAAAATGATCTCATTCCCTGCCGTGGGAAGGAACATCTTCCCTACCCCAGCTCGTTCCAGCCTGGCCTGAAAGAGACAACAGTGATGGATCTGCCTGATCACATCTTCCAGGTTTGTGCCAGGGAAGATTGTCCCAAGGATCAGCCTCACAGCCACGGCACTGTGCAGGATTTGGGAACTACAAACTCTGTGCCTCGGGCTGCTGTCACGCCAGACCCCAGGAATCTCTGAGCACACAGACAGGAGCATTTCATCCCAGCACAAACAGTTCCAGAAGGAAGCCAGGGCCTTACTCAACCTTCAAATATGTTTCTCAGGATCAGTGCCGCTAAAGGCAGAAGGTGGGAAGGTCCTGGCGGGGGAATGCAGCGGGCTGGGGTGTTTCCATGGAGCGGCGAGATGAGTCAGTGCCATCTGCCGGCTGCAGGGACCCGACCGCTCCCAAATCCGTGGGATTCAGCCTCGCAGAGAGAGAGGAATAAATCCCAATTTTATATATAATTCCAGAGTCCCTCCAGAACGCTGCTCCAATGCAAATTCCCCCAAGGATCCGCACGGGATCCCTTTGGCAGTGTCCAGCTACATCAAGAACTCCCAGGATGACCCAGCAGGACAATCCAGGCTGAGGCTCCAGCATCCCACAGTTCTCCTTCCCACCTTTGGGATCTCCCTTTGCTATCCCTGACAAAGTCATCCATGGAGATCCTCGAGCTGAGGAAGAGCTGTGGGAATGCCGAGGACCTGCAGTGTCCCAAGGGGTGATGTGACATCGTTGGGTTCTGCCTCAGCCTGGAGCATTCCAAGGGCAGCAAAGCTGGGATGAAACACCAGGCATTCCTGGCTATCCCTGCTGGATATATCTGCTGGATCAGATTTAATTAGGGAGCAGATTCTAAGCGTGGTTCTTGCCATTGTAAAAAAAGGAAAATCCATCCCTGCTCTGTAATTATCCCGTAATTAGGTTTAGGTGCCAGATAGATCCCTGGCACTGAGGAAAACATACATTTCTGTCAGAGCTTCCTCCTGGAGTGAGGAGGGATTTGCTCATCCTTCAATGCTGATTATCCCCTGAAGTTCTCTGCAGGCATCGACAGGCTGTGGCAGCTCCAGCTGGCTGGGGGACACGGCAGTTTGGAGCTGCAGGGATGGCCTGGGGCTCCATGTGCTGAGGAGATCCCAGGGCTGATCCCTGTCAGGCTGGGTTAGGGATGATGCTTGATCCGAGCTCATCCAGCTGCTTTGGTCAATCCTGGGAAAATCAATGAGCATCTGAGGGAGCAGATACTGTTTTTCCTGCTGAAAACAAGCCAAAAAAAAGGGGATTGTCTCTGGAAAACTCCATTTGGAGAGGAAGCAGGATGGAGTGGGAGCAGCACAGATCTAGCATGGATCAGGATGCTGGGCACTGGCACATCTTTTGAGGTCTCCCCTCAATCTCCTCTGAAACACAATTTAAATCCCCCACATTTATTTCTGACAGACCAGGTTATTTTTCCCTGCTGGTGGTGATCTGCTGTGCAAGCACATGGTGGAAAACCACCTTACCACCTTGCTAGATGCTCCAATCTGAGTGCATTACCTGCAATTCCTCAAAACATTATCTTTTCCTTCAGCTTCTGTCCAATCTCTCCTGAATCCTGGTCTCCAGCGGAGGGAGAGGCACAGGTGTGGAGCACCAAAATACACTGATTCTTTACACTAAAATAAAATAAAATAAAATAAAAATTAAAAAAAAAGAGTATTTTCCGGAAGGGCCAGGGATAGGCGAGAGGAACTCTGTACTAACAGGAAGAAGTGATTTTCCATGGAAATAGCAATGGAATTAAACCCGAACAGGGCCTGCCGCGCTCCCGTCGCCTAGCAACAGCACGCCATGCCCTTATATGGCAACCGCGCCCGCCCTCTCCCCACCCTCCCTTCTCATTGGCTGCGCCCGGCATGATTGACGTGCGCGCTCGCCAATGGTCACCCTCCACGAGCCGCTCAGCGCTCGGGGCGCGGCGCTACCCGGAAGCCGCTGCAGGAAGCGGAGGGGCGGGGCTTAAGAGACGCGTCCTCTGCGGCAGCCAATGGGAGATGAGCCCGGGGGAGGATCAGCCAATGGCAGCGCGCGGGGGCGGGGCCGGCGGGGGCGGGAGTCGGCAGCAAAGGTGAGCGGGGAGCGGGGGGACCCGAGGGGACATGGGGGGACCCCGGGGGCAGCACCGAGGGGAGGACCGGGGCAGCGGGCAGGGGGGATGTAGGGAACACTGTCCGGGTGTCAGGACAAAACCGGAGGTCTTGGGCAGAGGGGATCGGGGCAAGGCCTGGGGGCTGGGGGAGCACCGGGGTACCGGGCAGAGGGGAGCCGAGGGGTGCTGGGGGGGATTCCGGCCGGGGTTCAGGCTCGAGGGAGAGAGCGGTGACTGAAGGAGGATGGGGAGGACATGGGAGGCTGGGGAGGGATTCCAGAGTGGTGCAAGAGCCTCTGGCTTGGGGCAGGGCACAAGCCTGGAGGAGGGTGGGGAGGAGACGGGAAGCTCCTCGATCCCCGCGGAGCCGGCTGGCAGAGCCCGGTGCCCACCCTGCTCCGGGGCGTCCATGGCTCCTCCTGCTGCTGCTGTCACAGTAATGCACAGCAGATGCCACACGGTGCTTAGGGATGGCAGGGGCAGGGATGCCTGGGACAACCCCATTAGCTGTGAGCAGAACACGAGCACTCAAATCCTCTCTTACCCCATGGAGCGCTGGCTAAAGCTGTGTGTGTTCCAGGTGGGAACAGTGGGAAGGACATGCTGCAGGTGTCCGTGCTGGAAGCAGGATGAATCTCGTGGCGATGGCGACAGATCCCGAGCTCCAGTGGGTGTCCCTGTGGGTCCGTGTCCGGTGGGCAGCCGTGCTCGTGCTGCTCCTGAGCTCCCTGGTGATGCTGCTGCTGCCCCTGGCTGCTGTGGACAACCAGTGCCACGCTGTGCTCAAGGGTTTCTCCTTCCTGAGGAGCAAACTGGGTCCCTCGGGAATCGCCAGGCTGACGGGACAGAGCACGGAGCTGAGCGTGACCTCCAAGGGGCTGGAGCTGCTGGTGCTGAAAGGAAAAGCCACCCCAGGTGAGAGGGTCCTGGGTGGGCACAGGGGAATGGCCAAGTTGCTCAGGTCAAGGGAGACAAGGAGCTGCTGGTGAGAGTCCAGTGGAAGTCACAGAGGTGATTTGGGGTCTGGAGCATCTCTGTGATGAGGTCACTGCAGGAGCTGGGCTTGGTCAGTCTGGGGAAGGGAAGGCTGAGAGAGAATCTCATTAATCCACACAAACATCTCAAATCGTGTGCCAAGAGGATGGTGCCAGACTCTTTTCAGTGGTGCCCAGTGACAAGGAAAAATAAACAAGTTCCACCTCAACATGAGGAAGAACCTCTTTCCACGAGGGTGGCAGAGCCCTGGGACAGCAGCCCAGGGAGTCATGGCATCTCCCTCTGTGGAGATATTCCAAACCCACCTGGCCACCTTCCTGCTCCAGGTGACCCTGCCTTGGCAGGGGGTTGGAGTGGGTGATTTCCAGAGGGTCCTCCCAACCCCAGCCTGGAGATCTTTGCCCCCTTCCCCACCATGTCCTGTACCCCTGATGGGAGTGACACTGTACCCTGATGGTAACAAACTGCAATTAACTGCCATTAACACTGGCTGTAAATGTCCTCGAGGTCAGGCAGGCCCTCACCAGCTCCTTGACTGCATTCCAGGGCCCTGTGCTGGCATTGCTCTGTCTGTCCAAAGTTTTTCCTCATGTTTCCAGCACTGGTAAGTTCTGTGGAGGTAACTGGAATACAGAGAGGTGGTTTAATGCACAGAAATCTCGGATACACAGTGTTAATCCCAAAATCCTGGCTGCCACAGAACAGCCTTTCAGGCAATATCAGGCTGTGGTTGTGGCCTGTATCAGCCAGGATGTTAATTTGGAAAACACTCAAAGGAATTATTATGATTCCAGCACTGTATCTTTGTTTGCATTAAAGCTCTTAGTGCTGGGAAAATGTTGGATAGTTCGGTGGAAAAACAGAAGTGCTGCTGGCAGCCAACATAACAATGTTAACATTGTAATTTCACCTAAAAGAATGCCAAGAGAACGTGTTTAAGACACTGTTTCCTCCCACACAAAGCAGTTTGGTGGCCACAGGTGGCCACCTTGAACCTGCTGCTCCCCACACTTCCTGCCAGGAATGGCTCTGCCGCCTCATACTCAGACTGGAAACGTGGCATAAACCTCTGGGATTGTAACCTGGAAAAGGCTGGAACACAAATTCAGTTCCAGTCCTTAGGGATTGGTTTTGTTTAATTTTTTTTCTATCAGCGAACTTTGATGGTCACAGAATCAGAATATCCCGAGTTGGAAGGGAGGCAGAAGGATCAGATTTCCAGAGGTTTTCAGTAGGAATCAGAATATCCGGAGTTGGAAGGGAGGCACAAGGATCAGATTTCCAGAGGTTTTTAGTAAAACTCACCACCCTGTTATCATCTCATTCCAGAGGTGAAGTTGGAAGCCAGAGCAGCTCTGAATCAAGCCCTGGAGATGAAGCGCCAAGGGAAGCGGGAGAAAGCCCACAAACTCTTCCTGTACGCCCTCAAAATGGACCCGGATTACGTGGATGCCCTGAACGAGTTTGGGATCTTCTCCGAGGAGGAAAAAGACATCCTCCAGGCTGACTACTTGTACTCCAAAGCTCTGACCATCTCCCCCCACAACGAGAAGGCTCTGAGCAACCGGGGCAGGACGCTGCCCTTGGTGGAGGAGATCGACCAGAGGTATTTCAGCATCATCGACAGCAAGGTCAAGAAGGTGATGGCCATTCCCAAAGGGAATTCCGCCCTGCGCCGGGTGATGGAGGAATCCTACTACCACCACATCTACCACACGGTGGCCATCGAGGGGAACACGCTGACGCTGTCCGAGATCCGCCACATCATCGAGACCAGGTACGCCGTTCCCGGGAAGAGCCTGGCGGAGCAGAACGAGGTGATCGGGATGCACGCCGCCCTCAAGTTCGTCAACACCACGCTGGTGTCGCGCATCGGCTCCGTCACCAGCAGGGACATCCTGGACATCCACCGGAGGGTGCTGGGCTACGCGGACCCCGTGGAGGCCGGGCGTTTCCGAGCCACGCAGGTCTTCGTGGGCCACCACATCCCGCCTCACCCGCAGGACGTGGAGAAGCAGATGGAGGAGTTTGTGCAGTGGATGAACTCGGAGGACGCCATGAGTTTGCACCCCGTGGAGTTCGCGGCGCTGGCGCACTACAAGCTGGTTTACATCCATCCCTTCGTGGATGGCAACGGCCGCACCTCGCGGCTGCTGATGAACCTGATCCTGATGCAGGCGGGGTATCCACCCATCACCATCCGCAAGGAGCAGCGCGCTGAGTATTACCACGCCCTGGAGGTGGCCAACGAGGGTGATGTGAGGCCATTCATCCGTTTCATAGCCAAGTGCACAGAGACCACACTGGACATGCTGCTCATCGCCACCACCGAGTATTCCGTGGGTTTGCCCGAGGCGGGGGGAACCACTGGCTGCAAACAAACCATCCCGGTCAAAACTTGAGGGGTTTGGACATTCAGGAGCTGGTGAAACCATGGGAGAGCGGAACTCCAAGCCAGGCAGTGTTCCTGCTGGGAAGGGACTGGACAGGAGGTGGCACTTGGGCATTTTGTTTGTTTCAAGTGTCTTACGTTTGATTAAATTAATATAATTTATTTATATACGTGATGCCAAACGGAACTGGGGATGGTGGCTGTGCGCTGGAAGGAGGTGGGGAGAGGTGTCAGAGGGCTCAAAGAGATGAACTAAAACTGAATTTCTCCTTAAAATTAACCTTTGAGGAGCTGCTTCAATCACAACCCTTCACCCAGGCAGTCAGCACCATTGTCTGACCTCAGCAAAGTCTAAACCGAGTTGGTTTTGTGCAAACTCTTCCCTGTAGTTCCAAAACACATCCCTGAAGGAACAGCACTCTCCCAGCTGTGTCCATCAGACACTTTGGTGTCAATCCCACAGGTACTGAGCAGGAAGGAGGCTGAACTCCAGCCCAAAGGCATCTCTCCCCTCCCACTTCTGTTTCCATGGCACTTTGCATGTTTACTTCCAGCTGCCTTTCCTGGGGTGAGTTTTGTGCAGAAAGTGGGAAGTGTTTGGCTTGGGATTACAGGTGATAGGAGTGGAACCAGAGGAGAAAAGCTCTGACTTACTTGAGGGAGGACTCAGAAAACACCTCGGCCAACAGGAGCCCTGGGAAAGCACAACTGTCCTTAGACATTTCAGTGGAGGGGTTGGAAGGAGCTTGTCTGCAAAACTGTGAGCAGGAAAGGTCATCAGGCAGAACCAGGAGACGCCAGTTGTGTCAATTTGGGATGAATGTGTACGGGAAGTTTGCCAAAAATCGTCAGTTTCTTTAGTCTAGGTAAGGGAACTTCCACAATTAATCACTGGTCAAGTCATTACTCTGATAAATGTGTCAAGAATCATTCGAAGCCTCTGTGTTCTGCAGGGGCAGTGCAGTGCCTAGAGCTGCTGAGCAGTTCAAAGAGTAATTTTTTCCTTTGTTTTTAAGGTAAAAACACCCACAGATCTCCCTACCCCCACCTGCCAGGTGTGTAACAGCATCATTGACCCCACCACCTCCAAACTCACAAAACTTCCATTTAAAATCCCAGTTTTGAGCATCTAACCCCTTGACAAAAGCTGTCAGGCTGTCCCAGGATTAATTTTCTTCCCTTTTAACTCTTACCTGACATGGAGTTAGGACATATTTTAGCCAAGCAGAAAGCTGGATGAGACTGGGAGTTCTCTGCACTGCTGCCAGGGAAAGCAGACAATACATGAAGAAGGGTGTCTGTCCTTAAAAAGCATGTTATTTTTGTAGTGCAACCTGAGTATCAATAAAATCTGCACTTTAGAGCTCTGGAGGGGGGCAGGGGGGAAATGTTATTTTAGTAACAGATTAATAAACTATTTTAATATGAAAGTCTTGGTTTGGAAGAGGCTGTTCTCAGAACACTTGGCTGCAAGTGAGCTAAGGGGTTGTGGAGGACAGAAGGCCATGGGACAAATCCTGGTTCCCTCAGCCACGTGACAACATGACCAGACTCACCATTTCAAAGCAAAGCCAAGTGAAATCAGCACAGAAAATAGTGTTTATTTGCAGCAGTGTTTGTGTGGTACAAGTGAACTCAGCACTGGGGTCTCCCCACTCACATCCACCCCTCTGGGTGGTGATTTCCAGGGTAGCTGACAAGCAGGAATGTTTCCATCCAAGGATGACTGAAGTGATTTCAGGATATTCAGAGCAGATGGAATGAGCTGCTTGAAGGCCTGAGGGACACTGAGCACACCTGAGAGGTGAGGTACATCACTATCACCCAGCTGCCAGAGGAGAAGTGCAGTTCCAACACCCACATTTAAACAAAAGCAACAGTATTTATAGAAAACCTTTGAGAACTTGAGTTTAATAAACCAAGAAACGTCAGCTTGCACTTCACAGTTGTACAAAACCATACAGAAACCACCTGCAAAAAGACATGAGCTAGCTAGGAAAAACAACCAAAAAACAACTGAAAACCTGGTCCTCAGCAACAGCACGTCCAGCTTTGTGGGAAACAAAAATTACCACCTAAGGATCAGCTCCTGACACTTAAAAATAATCATCTCAATGTCCTTTACAAATACACCATATAAAAAACAGGTCAACTGGAACAGAACAGGAACTGGATAATACATATACATGTATATCTGTGTATCTACATATACACACATATGTATAGAAACTCTCCCAATACTAAAAGAGGCCATTGTGGTGAAGTTGGAGCATCTGCTGTTGGGATTCTGCATGGAAGGAGATGACAGTCCCTGCGTGCGTGGGTTTGGGTGGAGAATGGGGCTGCTGGCAGAGAGAATGTCTGCAATCCCAATCTGAGCTGACCAGTGGAGCTTGCTGAGGTCCTCCCATTGCATCTCATTCGTTAATGAAAGAGAAAATAGTTGGAAAGTACTCCAAAAACTCCATCTGGCATCCAAGCTGTGAAGGAAGTGTTTCCCCCCCTCGTTACCCTCAATATGAGGAATCACATAACGCCATTTCACCAGAACAAAAGTGTAACTCTTTGCTCTTAGAGGGAAAAAAAAAAAACAACCAAAACCAAAAAACCACCTGGATTTGTGCCATCCTCCACTGATCCCGAGGAATGCAGCAGTCTGGTATTTACACGGGATTGGGATGGGCATTCTCTCCTTGCAAAGCTTAAGGACACAACATGGCTTCCAGAAAGGCATTTCACATTGGACCAGACCCCGCTGAGTGCACACTCCTTGCTCACTTTTTCAGGAGCATCTTGGCAAAATCAGCATTGGACATCTTTTTAGGCTCTGCAGGGGGCTCAGAGGATGTTGCTGGTGAGTTCTGGACCATCCCATTCTCAGCCTTGGCCACGGGGTTGCTCTGACGCTGCAGCGCCCGGGGCATCATGGAGAGCTGTGTCCTTCCCTTCCCTCGCCTGGAAGGGAAAAAAAATTCAAATTGAAACACATTTTTAGCTTGGGGAAACAACAAGGATTTGTTTGCTAAGAGGAATGCTTGTTTCAATATTATTCCTGTCATTTGTTTCAGGAATAAGCAGTGCAAAGCTTTCAATGGGGCGTTTTTGAAGCAAACCTGAGTTCTGGCAGACAACATCTGCCCCACAGCCCCCAGGACTGAAGCTCTGTTTATCCACAGGGGCTCATCCAATATAGAACACTCTAAAAGATGAAGGAGCAGCCTTAGTGCTCACTAGGAACAATGGCTGGTTCTCCAGAACTAGAGGACGTGGAGGTTTATTAGGGATCAGGTGCCAACATCAGATCCAAGGGGATGGCCAAAGCCTGATACTCTCATCACTATAGAGCTGTTTCTATTGGTAAAGAAGAAAAAGCTGCTTTTTCTTATCAATCCAACCACCCTTTTTTATGGTTCAGCACCTTTTAAATGTTCTTTCAGATTCACTGGATCCTACAGTGGTTTGGGTTGGAAGGGGCCTTGAAGATCACTCAGTCCCACCCCCTGCCATGGGCAGGGACAGCTTTCCACTCTCCCAGGTTGCTCCAAGCCCTGTCCAACCTGACCTTGGACACTTCCAGGGATCCAGGGGCAGCCACAGCTTCTCACAGGGAAGGACTCCTTCCCAATATCCCATCTAATTCTGCCCTCTGGCAGTTTGAGGCCATTCCCCCTTGTCCCACCACAAAAAGTCCCTCTCCCTCCTTTTTCTAAGCCCCCCACATTCCAGACACTATTCCCAAATTTCAGCACATAAAGAAACACAGGATTTCCCTTCCAGGCAGTGCCATCCCTCCCTCCCTCCCTCCCCTCAATCCCTCCTTCACTCACGCTCCAAAAGCGTGCCGTGGCAGGGGCAGGGAGGCCCCTACCTTCCTGCCGGGCTCGGCTCTGTCGGGAAGCCTGCGGACAGGAGGGTTGCTGATCATCACCTTGATGGTGTGCTCCTTCACTGTCAGCCCATCCATCTTCAGCACAGCCTGAGAGGCCTGGGCTTCGTTTTCATATTCCACATAAGCCAGGCCCTGAATGAAGGGAAGGAAGAAGCTGTGTTAGGTTTTGATGCCTCTGTAACAGCTGGTTGGGAATTCATACAGGAGGGGAACTCAATGTGGCTCAGTCCCTTCTTTAGCTAAAAAAAATCATTATTTACAACCTGTATTTCTTGCTTCTCACTCCCAATGCCCTAATGTGTGGAGGAAGTATTAAAAAAGCAAAGAACCACCCCAAAAATCCTGTTAAATATAACAAAGTACATGGCAGGCTCCCACAGAGAAGGGTATCACCTCTCCCTGCTGTTACTCTTTTAAAGGACATTCAAAGCCCTAAGCTGCATTTTTGGATTATCCAGTTTCACAGGAGAGACAGCAGGTTTTACATAACTTTCCCAAAATACATTTATTTGTGGTTTACACACAATCCCAGCTCAAGCTAAGCTCCAAACACAGATCCAAGACCTGGGGTTCCCAAGAGCACTCATTACAAGGTGTGCACACAACAGGAACTGCACTTGGGATGGTGCAAAGGGCAAGAAAATTCAATTTAAATCCATGCACACCATTCCCAGGATGTCCCCTGCACACAGGACCCACCACACAGACACAGCCCAGGTGTCAGGTAGAGTTTTGGCAGAGCAGCAACTGGTTTGAGATCTCTTATTTCACAAGGAGTCATTTATTCCAGGATGGAAATAATCAGCCCTGGCAGAGAGAGGGCTCATTTCTCACTGGCAAATCTCTTCCTGCAGCAGATGTTAGGAACAAAAGCCTCAGGAAACTGAGGAAAGGAGGATGGGAATTGGTTGCACCAGGTAGACCACATCTAGCCAGTTATTTAAAAACCAATTCTTTACAGACTTTCTTGCCTTTACTAAACTAAAACTGCTGTAAACATTTCACCCTACATCCCATTTTTCTTGTGCAATTTAAGAAGTATTTTGGAAAAATTCCTCTTGGCTGTCTGCACAAAGGCACACTGGGCTATACATATCCAACCTCTTCCACAAGTTTTAATGCAAAACCACACTGGCAACTTAAACTCAACTTTTTGTATCCAAAATTCATGACAGGCATCTTTTTGAAGGATTTCTTAAAACCAGGAGTGTATTAAGGACGCCTACCTTGGGCTTTCCAGCTCTGTTGGTGACCAGCCGAATGTCCTTCACATTCCCATGGGCTTTACACACCTCTTCCAGCTCTTCCTTAGTGCAGGAAAATGGCAAACCAGATATAAAGAGCTTATGTTTCTCCAGGGTAGTGCTATACCTGAACACCTGCAGGAACAAAAAGGATGTTGGTTCACAAACCAGACAGAGACTCCAAGGATTTCCATCCCACACCCCAAAAGTACTTCCTGTTTGTGGGATCCTAAACTGCCTCGAAGCCATGAGCAGTGTTTTGGGAGATATTTGTATATAAACACAGGGATGCACCAAGGACTTGCAAGTGAATGCTAAACATCCCTATCTCCTTCACAATGAGGACACTGATAATCTCAGAATATCCTGAGCTGGAGGGCATCCAGAAGGATCAGAGCCCAATTCCTATAATAATCTATTTATAATAATATCTCCTTGCTCAGCTGTCACTATGAGAACATTGAATTTTTCCCTGCAGGAACCCCATAATGCAGAAATCCACTGATTACACAACGGAGCACCCCAGCCAGGGGGTTGGGTAACAAATGCTGGAGAGACAACCAACAAAGCTCTCCAGAGGCTGAACCTGGGTGGGTCCCACCATCAAACTGCTCAGATCAGATTTCTGCAAACCTTGAGTAAATGATGTCAATCCTGGTGTCTGGCAAGAAGATGCAAGAAGTCCCAGGAAAAAAGACCACTCTGGACACAACACACTCCACCAACTCCCCATCCCAGATTCACTGTCTAACATCAACCAACAAAACTTCACCTTAAAGTCAGGATTCTTGTTCTTGTCCACACATGGGGACACAAACATGGGTCTGCCCTCCACAGCCGTGCGATCCAAAGCCAGGGCCTGCCGAGCAGCCTCCTCCTCCTTGAACTGCACGTAGCAGTAGCCCCGGAAGGTGCCCTTGTTGTTGAACACTGCTCTGATCTCCACCACCTCCCCACAGCTCCCAAAGAGCTCCCTCAGCTTGGCTTCGGGCTCTGCCATGGTGTAGGAGAGGTTGCTGACAAACACAGTGACTTTATCCTTGCTGCTGTCATGGAGAACTTTGGGGATGTCTTTCCGACTGGTGGATGCCTTTTCCTTTGGGATTGCTGGGCCATCTGGCTCTTCACTCCTCCCAAAAAGCCCAGTCTCCACTTCCATGTCTTCTTCAGGGAGCACTCCATCTCCCTCTCCCCTGTGCCTCTTGCTGGGCAGCTCTGGTTGATAGAATTCAAAGCCTTGTTAGAAAAAAATGACCCAATTTCCTTCCCCATGGAAACTCCTCTGCCCTCCATCCCCACTGTTGAGCTTGGAAATGGGACATGGAACCACAAATACAATGACAGATCTTAAAAGACACCAAATAAAAACCTCCCTCAGCATTTAAAGAGCAAATAAAAACAGATTATTCAACCAAGACAGCTTTAGATGAAAGCAACTGGAATAGTTGCTCCTTTTCTCAGCCAGTCACAACTGACAGGTGCTGATTCATGTTCTTTTTCTTTGTCTAATGGGTTTTTAAAAAAAACAAAACAAACTAAAAGCTCACAAAACTCCCAGGGGCAACAACCTATTAAAGTCTTCTGTTTCCACCTTTCAAGAGGCTGCTACAATCCTGAATAACCCAATTTATACACATGGCTCAGCATCACAGGATGAGTCAGAAAAATTACTTTAAAGGAAAACAAAGGAAAAAAAAAATTCACAATATCTCTCCAAAATAAGAAACCCCAAGAAAACTCTAGAAGTTCTTGAGAACCTGTGGTTCTGTTGGTATAAAACCATTTAGCCTTGTTTGATTTTCACTTCCATACTGAAGACTTCCCAAGAGAAAGCAGCCCTGGAAAGACACCAGCACTGGCAGTTCCTCAGCTCCCTCTACCACAAGACAGGCAATAACCCCCGTTGCCAGAGGTCTGGAGTTTGAATTTAATTTTATTTTTACCTTCTTCTTGTCCCCATTCACCCTCGTCATCCTCGTCCGCTTTGCGCTTGTCCCCAATCCTGGTTTTTTTGGCTTTTTTGGAAGCTTTCTTCTCTGCCCGAGCCTGCTTTCTCTGCTCAGCTCTCTCCTCCTCCTGCTTTGCCAGAGCAGCTTCTTTCTCAGCAGCCTAAAACACAGATGATTTATTCCTTTTTTTCCCCACTGGCTGCAGATTGCAGAGCATTTTCCAGAGCACTGAACCCGGAGGGTTTTGTCCTAAGCCACATCAACTCCCGCACTAATGGGGACATCATTTACAGCACATCCCAATTCTTTGCTCTCACAGCTTTCCTGGAGGGCACATCATTCTTGTGGCCATCCAAAGGGCAAAAGGAGAAAGATAAAAAGCAGCAAGAGGTTGTTAATCATAGTTTTAAAGTAAAAATCAATAGTTCTAAGGGCATGAAGACATTTCAGATGTACATGGGGGAAGCCACATTAAAAATGTGACATTCAGTGAAGCATGGACTTAATTTAGGTGTATAAAATGCTCTGGTTGCTCACAGAGTCCTGACCTTTGCTCTTTGTTCATTCACTCGAGCCAATCTGTTTTCTGTTTTTTGAACAGCTGCATCCCAGTCTTCCAGTGTCCCTAATGGATAAAATAAAAATAATTTTAGAAAGCCTTGTATTTGACTTTCTCATAATTCAAAGATACAATTCTGGAGAAACAGGAGCCACCGAGTTCATGGCACTTGCTGTTCATATTAAGCATTACACATGAAAATTTTAATTCTAACAACAAGAGCCAAGCAGAGCAGAAACCTCTCATTTATAATACAAGACTCCAAAAAGGCATGGAAAAATCCAGTCATTTCAGAAAAGCAAGGAAGAAGAGAGCTGTCTGTGGATTTGACAGCAGTGAAAAGTGAGATTTCAGCGGAGCACAAAACACAGGATGAAAAGTCTGTGTGTCACCTCAGGCTGTCTAAGAGGCAATTAATTACCTTCTGTCAGTCAATTAATTACCTCCTGCCTATCACTCAGTGACCTTTTATCAATTAGTCACCCCCTGCCAGTGCCCAGTTACCTTCTATCCTCTCGAGGGTGAGCAGCACCTCGCAGACATGCTCGGGGTAGTCGCTGGTGCACTGCACTGCTCGGTGCAGAGCCTTCCTGCAGTGCTGGGTGTCCCCGTGGGCCCTGTGGGACAGCACAGGACACTGAGGGGACAAACTCACACAGCAGGGCCACACCAGACAGAATTCCAGCCGTTCAAACATTCTCCCTCCTTCCCCAGCTGCTGCAATGCTTCTGAAAGCCACAGCAGAGCCACGCCAAGAACCTCAAAGTGTTTTATGAACCCAAATGAAACTTGCTCGTTCTAAACTGTTTTCTCCCACAGGTGAGGAAACTAAAAAGTGAATTAACCAAGCTCATACCTTTCCAGGTTGTAATACTCCAGCCACATGTTGGCATACTTGGCATTTCCTTTAGTCATGATGTTGTCCCAGAGCTCCCTGGCTTTCTGCATGTTGTTACACAAGCGGGCCTGCAATGGAGCACCAAAATATCCTTCAGGATTATTCGATCAAACCAAAAAAAAACCCCAAAAACCAAACCAAACCCCCACAGATCATGCACAGACCCAGCAAGATACATCTGAGCTTTACAAAATAAACACCTAACACAATCCTACTACTGAATAATCCTTCCCTGCCCACCTCTCCCATCAGCCTTGAGTTCTGGCTCCCACATGCATTTAATTTTGATCGTTATAAAAGAGATTAGAGAGTTGTTTCTGAGTTTTTCCTTTTTTTGTTGATTAATGTACTTAATAGGGCACTTCAGCACTTCTCAGACTGAGAATCTGCTTTGCATTAAGGAAGAGGAGCAGGGGAAGAGGGGAAATGGATTGGGAAGGACTGCATTCCATGGCTGGAATGTTAAAACAATCCATTTTATCAGGTTCAGCAATTTCAATACAGCAGAGAGAAACATCACCTCCACTCTTGCCCAGTTCTGCATGATGGTGCAGGATGGATCTCCACTTTCACTGAACCCTAGGAAGAAAAACAAGGACTTTTTGTTGTGCTTGGCTCTTGGAAATAAAGTGTTTATCAAACAAGTCCCACATGGAGATGAAATCTTTATCTGTAGCTCTCCTGAATGTTCAAGATTCTTGAAGACAGACAGTGTGTGGAGAACTGGTCTTATAAAAATGATTTTGAAGAGAAGAAAACAATATTTTGGATGATTTCACTTACTTTCTTCTACTTCTTGTTTCAAGTACTCCACAGCTCGTGCAAACGCAGAGCGCAGCTCCTCCAGCTCCTTACTGGAGTCTGCAGGAAAAAAAAAAGAATAGACTTAAAATAATATTCAGTTTACATTTCCCACCCAACAAAACCTTCTCCTTAACACCCACAATGATTTTGTTGGGTAGCAGGAGGAGATTAAATTTAGTACTTCTTATTGTTGTTATTATTGCTTAAATTTATGACTATATTATGAGTAAAACTCACTACATGAATAATTAAAAAAACCCATCATGTATCAAAAATATAAGGCAGGGCATTTTTGCAATAGCAATCCAACCAAATTTCTATTTTTTACAGACTTTAACTGGCCAGACAGTAATTTATTTGAAAGATGAAAATGCTGTAATTTTTTTTTTAAGTAACATCCAAGAAATACGAAGAAAATAGTTTAGATTTTTATTCTGTATTTATCATACAGACCTTGTGTAAAATCCACCCTCCTCCTCAGGTAATCCAGGTAAGCCTGCCAGATCTCTACATAATCTGTTGCCTGAATAAAACCTGCATTCAGAGCTTTTTCAAACATTTCTGAAAGAAAAATGGGGAAAAAATAGTTACTTTTCACATCGTGTCAAAAATTAGCAAGCTGAAAGAAATATCTACACAAACACCACTGGTTTCTAGGAACACAGGAAAAGAAATCCTACAGTAAATGGGTTCAGGAAGTGAATTTCAGGGCAGAAAACAGATCCTGCAAGTGCCATTTGTCACGCTTTTGGAGTGCACAGAGCAGCTCTGAATGTATTTGCTGGTTCTCTCCTTACCAGAAATGATGCTGTGCTCAACCCTGTGCCTCTCCATGGCCAGCAGGTACCTAATCCAGAGCCCAACAGTCCAGGGGCAGTTCCTGACAGCGCGGTCGTGAGCCGATAAAACCAACTCCTTCACCTTCAGCTGCCTGTCCTGAAAGAATCAACCAGCAAAGGTGAAGTTCCTGTCAGCCAGAGAGCCCACCCAAGCCAAACCCCAGGTTATAAAGAGCCAACACCTAAAAAACCAGTACTTTTATTTTATATTTCAGAAGCTCAGATGGGTATTTTAAATTCTATATTCCTAAAAATCTAGTGAACACATTCCGGTGAGGAAGAATATGCTCAGGAGAGAACTACCAGGCCAATGAGGAGATAAATATAATAAAGGCACTGAATGAATTCCCAACTGTTCCCAGAATGTCAAGGACACAAAGAAGGAGCACACACAACCTACTCATGCAGGTGCTGTTCCACCTGCAACCTGCTGTGTCCAGCTGGGAAGAGAAAGAGATGACAGAGCAAGTGAGCCTGGATAAGCTCCTGCAGGGAATCACCCTGATCCCTTAATCCAGCCACCTTCTGTCCTGCCTCTGGAGCTCAGGATCAGCTTCAAACTGCACTAACAAACCCCCCTGGAAACAGGGGTTGAACATCTGGGTTTGCTTCTGTGCCCACACCCTGTAATTCTGCAGAGAAAACACACAGCTAGAGGAGAGAAAAGTGAGAAATGCTCACTTGAGAGATGAATACATCCCTGAAAACAGGAGGAAACCAAAGGTGAGGTGAGAATCAGTTTCTAGATGATTTACAGACTAAAGGACAGGACTGAGGTAGAATTTACTGGCTGTTCATCAGCAACTGAGATTAAAAAAAAACCCCAAAAGTAAAGCCAGGAAAATAAATCTGCAAACACTTGTGGGTTTCTTTCCTTACCAAATACTGGTTGTAGCGTGCCCAGAGATCTGGGACAAGGCAGTTCTCAGCCAAAGCTCTCTCATAGATCAACTGAATCCGAGCTGGGTCACCTGCTTTCATTTCAAAATCAATGTAAGCTTGGTATTCTGCCAGCTTTGGGGTTTCAGCACCCAGCTGGAAAACAACCAGGGAGACACAACATCAAACTCTTCACCAAAGCAACACTCTGACAGTTCAGCTACTCCTCAGAGCAGGTCTTGTGCAAAGTTTCACACAAGATTTGTCTCTGTATCAGCAGCTGTTGATTTTCATACACCTCTGAATGGGTCAGAAATCAGGCAGATCCTGGGTTTGTCCCCCTTAGGCCAGTGTTGGAAAACACACCCAGAGTACTCATGTGCACCTCAGGGTGGCCTGGCACACTCAGTGGATTCTGTAATTTCCAGTATTCCCAGTATAAAATTGTCAGAATTCCCACTGCTGACAAAGTCCCCCAGCAACACTCAGCTGGGACTGGAAAAATAATAAATTTGGGGGAAAAAAAAAAAATCACCCCAAAGCAATTCCCTCTTAGTTTTAAAGGAAGGTGTAAGTGCCAGCATTACCAGTGCCTCCTCATAGGGTTTACACTTCTCCAGCTGCTGCAGAGCTTTTCTGTAGTTCTTTATGGTTGTTTCTGGAATGGGCTCTTCTGACCACTCCTCATATTCAGCATATGAAGCTTCCATGTCTATTAAAACAAGAAATCACATCAATAATGCACTTATGAAACCAGAAACTCAGATTTCAATCTAGGTTTGGTTCTAAGACAAATTCCTATTTTTCATTTATATAGTATTTATAATTTATTTATAATAAATATTTCAATTTTTCTCCCCTTAGGTCTTAACTGTCACACTGCTGCAATAAATAACTTCAAGGGTTCAGACACTTCATCTCACACAGTGCCCTATAATAAACTCAGGGCAAGTTGTATTAAAATTGCTGATTTGGATTTAGAAAACCAAAGTGGCAACATTTTCCCCAAGGCCTTAATGGAAAGAGAACCCAAATTCTTTCCAGATGGAAATGAAGTCAAAAGAACTGGGCTTAACTTTCTCCCATGAGCAAAGGAGCAAGAAAAGAGACTCAAGGAGCTTAAAGTAGGAACCAGAGAGGGCAGAATTCCAACAATCCAACTGTCAGATACTCCCTACCAAGGGTTTTATGCAGCTCAACTCATTTTTAAGTCCCATTTTGTGCTCATCAACCTCAAATTCCGCACTGAAGAACCAGATGACCCAACCTCCAACAAATCACAACACTCCTGATCCAAAACGATCTGTGTCTCATCTGAGAGAACACAGGACCTCCAGCTGCCCTTGGTGTGGAGAATCCTGATGCCTGGAGCACTGTCTCCATGGCCTCTCTCCCAGCATTCCAGCCCTTACCCAGCAGTGGGATCCCCAGCTGGCGTCGGAACAGAGTGTGGATCTTCTCGAGCTGGCTGCACAGCACCTGCTGCTGCTCTGGGGATGGAATGCTGCCAGGGGCTGGCTGAAAGCAAAAAAACAGGGATATTCAATCCATTCCCTCCAGCCCTAGCTGATGGACATGAGATGGAGTTGTTTATGAGCTGAGATCTGAGTGAATATACGATCCTTGAAGGACACACTGGGCCAACTTGGATTTCAGGCACTGCTGGGAAAGGTAAAACTTGGGAATTGCTGCCCTTGGAAGCTGGATGAATGGGAAAAGCATTCCTGACTGAAAGCTGACACAAGCACTGGGAAATGATCACCTGAGAACAAGGAAGCAGCAGGTGGCTGTGCCATTTCACAAACCCACTGTGCTGCCAAAGAGGGTTTCAATAAATCCCTGGGGTGTGGGGAGAGGATCTAAAACTTCCAGCCTTAATTGTGTTTGGGAATGAAAGGACATTCTCCTGTTACTCCTTTGTTAGGGAATTCCATAGAGGAGGGTTCAAAAGGACCTTTAGAGATCAAATAGTTCCCACTGCCACCATGAGCAGGGACATCTTTTATCTTCCATCTCTTATGTGGCCAACTATCAAAAATAAAGAAATATTCTCATTCTGGCCATCTTGGAAAGGTCACTTTTGCAGACATCAAACTACATTCCAGGGATAAAATATCCTCATCCAAGAGTCACAAACTGGGGAATAATGAATGAGTTAAAAGCTGAACAGTCTAAAAGTTTAAAACTGGATTGACCCTGTGCAGAAACAGCCACAGAATATTGTTTAATAATAGAGCACTTCAATTTAAAGCTGTTCTTGGCACTTCAATCAGCAGCAGAGCCAAACTTTGCTCCTGGATTTGAGACGACTTTAGGATTTTATTTAAACCCAAATCCATTACTTTATCAGCCAAACACACAGAATGGTTTTCCTGGAGCAGAGGGTTGGTTTTTACAGCTGGAAAAACACAACCATGAGACACAACAGGTCCTTTTCCAGAGGAGACAACTCCAAGTGACTCCAGGAGCTACACCACAGCTTTTTTTGGGATGGGAGCACAAGGGAACGGGCTCACCTGTGCTGTTTCCAGGATGGCATTCTCAAATTCCCTGTAAGCCTCCCACAGGGCTGTGCCCTTGGTGACATGCAGCCCCACGGCTGTCAGAGCCCTCTCGAAGATGGACCGGACCTTCTCGATGCCTCCCTCCTGACCAATGCCTCCAATGGAATACTGGGCATATTCCAGCCAGATTTCAGGACCTAAACAAGGTTAGGAGAAACAGGTGATTTGATTTCTTCAAGTATAGTAACAAAAAATGCAGCTCTGCTTCCCAAATGCCTCGTTTGCGGCATGTAAATCGACTGACACGTGGCAGTTTTCTTTTTTTATCCAAAAAAAAGTTAAAATATTTGGGAATTGTATTGATGGTGTTGATCCAGCAGCAGTTTCCTTCTGCAAGAAGTCACTGCTGACAGTGACTGGCCCTGCCTGTCACCTCTGCTGCACAAAAACCATCAGGGATGCACCAAGATGCTTTAACAGTAAATTCCCATTTCCTGAGCTGGGACCACAGAGGTGTCACACTCCAGAATAATTCAGATTAAAGCAGTTCCTCCTTCTCTTTCCAGACCCCTGAACTTCCCTGATCAGCAACTCCTAAAGCAGCTGAATCCTGAAGGTGAAGGGGAAGTGGAGAACAGCGCTGGCTGCCTGGCACCATTCCCACCAACAATAAATTCCAGTCAGGAACCCTAAGACTGAGACCACTGGGGGTTCCAGAAATGCTTCCAAACCCCAAATCGAATCCAGCAGATCCAGAGGATGCCTCCTTAGCTCTTCACCTCCATTCCTTCTTCCTGAGGGATCACCAGCACCAGGTGATGTCACTGACATGACATTTTGCTTTTGGGGGGATTTACCTCCATATTCCTGACCCTCCACTTCCTCAGGCTTCATTTTTCCAGCCCCTCACCCCAATTCCCAAAATTACTCAGTGACTTATCCCCAAAATATTAAGCTACAGCTGCAGCAACTCCTGTGGGATGGAGAGACCAGACACCACATCCTCCCCTTGCATCATGATTTCACACTCAGCTTTTAGAAATTAATTTGAATTTTTGACTCACTTTCTGCATTGTAACAGGAGGAAGGGACTTTCCTACAACAACAACAACAAAAAAAGCCAAATTTGGATGTAACAAAACCCATTTTAGAGCATTTTTGAATGACTTACAGATGTAATCTTTGACAGCTCTTTCAAACAGCTCATAAACCTTCTCTCTCTCAGAGCTCTCCGTAGCCATTTTTATCTCATCCTTCAACCAGTCCAGCCAAATCTCTGCAATGAAAAACATTTATAACACATCACTCATCCTCGGAAATAATTAAGTTACACCCACTTGGTGAGTTTTTTATCAGAGTTTTTAATAATAGACTCCAAACCAAGGAGAGAGACCGAGGCAAAGACAGGTTGCTGCCTGTCTGTGAAATGTCACTTTTGGCAACAGTGTGCCGAGCTCTGGATCACATTCCCTGATTGAGGGTGCTGAAAACTGACCCAAGTGAGTTATTTCTCTACTGAAGGATTTCGGACAAGTGATGTTTCACCTGTGGAGAGCAGAGGATGCTTTCCATACCTTCAGTGAGGGGGAAGAGTTCGCTCATCTTCTGCCGAGCTCTGCGCAGCTTCACCAGCTCTCCCTCCTGCCGGAGCAGCTTGATCAGATCCAAGTGGCAGTTGTAGTCAAAGGCATTGATGGAGAGCTTAAAAAAAAATTTAAAGATCGATTTTACAAGTAGTACTGAATGACAGGACGTGAAGAAATCAGAAAACGAATCACACAAATCTCGTTTTGAGATCACAGAGCCAAAGACAACACAGAATTTGCTTAGATTCAACCTAAGCCCTGACAGATCCAGACACTCCCTCAGGTCCTGCCACTGGTCACAGAGAGAAATGTGGTTTTCGCTCCTTTAAAAGCAATAAAAACCCGCGGGCAGCCGGCTCGGATCTCTCAATGAACACAAACTGCCCGCTAGGGCTTCCCTCTTGTTTCCCTCTCCAAAAAAAATCCCAAACCGGTCAATTCCTCAGACTCCATCGACGTCATAAAATCGCGGAATATCCCGAGCTGGAAGAAACTCCCCAGGACCATAGAAATCCACGTCGTGCCAGTTCTGAGCACCAAACTACCGCGGCAGACACGATTATCCTCCCTTCCCGCCACACCCGCCGGGCCCACCTGCTCCTCCAGCCGCTGGATCTCCGCCTCGTTCTCCTTCTCCTCATCCTCGCCGTCCCCGGACGAGTCCGAGTCGCCCTCATCGTCGGAATCGCCGCCCGACTCGGGGTCTCCCTCCGGCAGCCGCTTCTCCTCCTCGGCCGCCGCCTCAGCTCCCGCCGCCGCCATCTTATGCAGCTCCGCTCGCCGCCCGCCGCGCTCCGCCAGCCGCCGCGGCTGCCCCGGCGCCGCCCGTCCCGCCGCCCCGCCCCGCCGCCCGCCGAACCGGGAGCGAAGAACGGGGATTCTCCGCCCGCACCGCTCCGCGCCCGCCCGCGCAACGGGGCAGCGCTGCGCAGAGTGCGGCCGCGGCTCGGCCCTTTGTCTGATGGTCCGTGGCGCAGGCAGCGCAGTGGGCACCCCGCGGTGTGTCCATCAGGGGGCCTCCGAGAGGATCGGTGGCGTGCGCGGCGCCTCTCCCCCGCCATATTGAGTGTGGCGCCGCATCTCGCACACGCGCCGGCTGTCGCGTAAAACCCGTGTCGCGACTGAAAGGCCGTTCCCATCCTTTATTTATTCACTGATCGCGTGAGCCGCAGCGCTAACCTGCGAGCGACCTGCACCGCTCGCTCCGTCTGCGCGGCGAACGCGTGACCAGAGTGACACGCGGGCTCCGGGGAAGGGGGCGTGGTTAGGGGCGTGGCCATCCCGCCCGAGGTTATAAAGGGCAGTCGGCCGGCGGCCGTCCCCTCAGTGAAGATGGCGGCGCTGAGGGCGGCGGGGGCGGCGCTGCTGCGGCCCCGACCCGGGCCGGCCCCGGCCGCGGCGGGCTACCACAAGAAGGTGAGGGGCGAGCGGGACACGGGGAGGGGCGGGGGGACGCGGGGTGGTCCTCGCTGACGTGGTGTCTCGGCAGGTGGTGGATCACTACGAGAACCCGCGAAACGTCGGCTCGCTCGACCGCAATGCCAAGAACGTGGGCACCGGCCTGGTGGGCGCCCTGGCCTGCGGCGATGTCATGAAGCTGCAGGTGACCTTGGGGACCCGCTGGCACCTGGGTGGGGTCCCATGGGGCGGTTGTGAGGGTTAAACCTGCCCGTGTCCCCTCAGGGGACAGCTCGGGTTGCCCTCACGGCCGCCCTGCCCTATGCCCGGGGCAGGGCCAGTCCCGCTGCTCGGGGAGAGCTGAACCGAGCGCTGAAGTGTCACCAAAATGTTCCCGCAGGTGGAAGTGGACGAGAACGGCAGGATTGTGGACGCTCGCTTCAAAACCTTCGGCTGCGGCTCGGCCATCGCCTCCAGCTCGCTGGCCACGGAGTGGGTCAAAGGGAAAACGGTGAGGGAGCTTCAGGAAAAGCTTCAGAGCTTCCAAAGTGCATGTGTTCTCTGTTGGGATCATGTAGGAAGTGCCAGCCAGAGAATCCCCGCACTACTTTGTGCTGTAGAAGCAACTGTCAGGGCTTCAGTTGTAGGGCAATAATTGTCTTTTTCAACAACCATCAGAGAGTCTTTAAGGATGGAAAAGCTCTCTAAGAACATCAAGTCCAACTGTTCCCCCAACGCTGCCAGATCCACCACTGACCATGTCCCCAAGTGCCACATTCACATGTTTTTGAACAAATGCAGGGACATTGATTCCACCACAGAGGTATTTGGTGACTTATGCAATGAGCAAAACCAGGCTGATGGCAGAAGGGAAAAGACTCTCTTTAGTTATAGAGTGTCTTTAGATCATTTAGATTGGTTTTTCTGCCAACAGTAAATGCACCTCAGTGTTGTGATAGAGGATCGGCAGACTCAGAGCAGCCCAAGTGGGGACAGTCTGTGACATTGATACGTCAGTCAGACATTCCTTAACTCCCACATCCTTCACTGCCCTGGGCAGCTGAGAGGATCTTCCCTGTGGATTTTGCTGGCTCTGGATCATTAAACCCTCTTAGCAAACACAAACAGCAGAGCCCATGACCACCTCTGCCTGTGTTTCAGGTTGACGAAGCGCTGAAAATCAAGAACACAGATATTGCCAAGGAACTCTGCCTTCCCCCTGTCAAACTGCACTGCTCCAGTAAGTAAAAACCCTGGATCTCAGAGGAGTACTCTAGGAATAGCACAGATGGTTCTGGATGCTGTTTTCCAAATAATTTTTGTATGACCTTGTGCTTAAGAGAAGCTTGATGTTCAGATTTCAGGGTTAATTCAAGAGTTTTCAGTTATCTTCAATAGTTTGGAGCCTGTGGCTCAGCAGACTGATAACAAATGATCAGATTCTGAATTATATTATTATCTGAAGTTATATTACATGAATTCAGCATTATAGGAATCCAACATTTTAGGAATTCTCTTCTGATTCTACTCCTAAGACCAGTCTGTGCTGCTGGTCCTGTTTGCTCCCTGCTGCCTGCTCTTGTTTTTAGCTCACCTTCTGTCCTAAAAACCCTAGAACTGTCCTTAAAATCCTCTTTTTTTTTGCTCCGCAGTGCTGGCTGAAGACGCCATCAAGGCCGCCTTGGCTGACTACAAACTGAAGCAGGATTCCAACAAAGAATCCGACAAAAAAGCCGACAATGCCTGAACCGCCCGCGGCGCTTTCCCTCCTCCCTCCTCACTTTGCAGTGCAATTCCCGAGCTGTAGTAGGACCCTGTGCACTACTCAAGCTGTAAGATACGCACAAGTTACGCACAACTTGTCCCTGTGGTGTCCAGCCACTCCATAGTGCTCGCACGGCCGGGACGGGGGCTCCTTGTCCCCTCGGGAATGCCGCGGGAAGACTCTGCTCCGGAGACAAAACCCTGCTGTCTGGTACTGGAAGGGCTGCACTTTTATTTTTTTTTTTTTTTTGGGAAGATGTCTAGTTTTGCCTAATATTTTACGGAATTTAGTGGGAAGCGTTGCCTTGGTGTGGATGTGTGTGTGAGAGCTGTGGGGCTGCCCCTGGCTCTGGCTGCGTCGGGGTTGGTTTTGTAATCCGGGGGCAAATTCCTGCTCTTGGAATTCTGGGACCCTTTGCAGGTGCCAAAGGGAAAAGTGGCCAGGAAACAGTGGTGGTTTCTGCTCCCATCCTGTCACCACTTAGTTTTTTGAAGCTCTTACTTGAGGATGAGCCTGAATTTTGGGGTGTTTTCTCTAAGAATTCCACCTTTGCACACACTAGGTGCTCTGTTAGACTTGTAAATCCTGGCCTAGAGGAAGGTGTCCCTGCCCAAGGAAGGGGTTTGCAACTGGATGAGCTTTAAGGTCCCTTCCAACCCAAACCACTCCAGGATTCTCTAAAATGCACCCTCAGACTGGAATCCCAGTGGGAAATAGCAGAGCTGAAATCCAGAGCTGAAGGGAGATCCCAGACTTCCTCTTTTCCAGGGAGGTGTTTCTAAAACAAGCAGACAACACGTTGGAAAACTTCACTTTTTTTGCCTTCTAACCCCCCACAAGTCACCTCACTTCCCATTTTACCTACAGAGGGTGTTGTTAAACATTTAAAACTACATTTAAAAAATAATTGTGTCATTCTGCTCCATCTGGGCACAAAATACTTGTCATTTTCAACACAGAGGTCACACGTTGCTGCTGAGTGTGTCACTCACAAGATCCCTCTTGTGGTTCCTCAGCTCCTGACACCCTCCTGCAGCAAGGGACGTGCCTCACTCCCAGGGAACAATCCTGCTATTTCCCAGTTAAAAAAAAAAAAAAATCAGGGAAACTTCACATACCCACATCTGCTTTGGGGCAGAATCAGCTCTTTTGGTGGCACTCTCTTCCAAAGGCTGACCTGAGGCAGGGATGCGATGGGATAAAACACAGGAAGAGGAGGTTGCAAGGATACAGGGATGTGGGATTGTGCTGCTTTTGAGGCAGAACAGCCTCTCTCACCTTCCAAGTTTCCCTGCTGTCCCCACTGGAGCAGCTGCACCTCAGTGCCATGGCCACAGCCCCCCCTTTGCCCCTCCACCCACAGCTGTGGGGACAAGATAATGGTTTCCTGGAAGTGCACGTGATGTGCTGATCTGGGGGGTGATAACATCCTCCCCAGGGCTCCACCACCCCTAGAGCCCAATCCAGCTGTGCCCCAGTGCCCCTGGAGGAGCAAAGGGACATGGGGACTGTCCCCTGGCCACCCCACAGCTGCAGAGACACACAGGAGAGGAGCTGCGTGGAGAAAATGTTTATTTCTAGCTGAAGGGGTTCAGGAGATGAGGCAAAAATCCAGCTGGGCTCTGGGGTGAAAGGGAGAGGAGGGTCCTTGTCCCTAAATCCTCATCCCTCCTCCCCTTGGGTGGCCATGGACAAAGCTGAGCCGTGTCCTACAAACCTCCAGCCCTGGTCCCATCCCTCTTCCCAGAGGGGCACAGCTCCCAGCCAGGCACCCAGCATGGAGCAGGATGCTGCTGATCATTAAAATAACATTTGGGAGAAAGCTGGTGGCACAGTGGGGGCAGAGCTGGAGCTGGGGGATGCACCCACCCAGTGCCAGGGGTGGGATAAGCCCCTTGGGCAGCAGGAGCTGGGGCTGACAGCATTCCAGCTCTGGGGAAAACCACCAGCTGGCAAATCCCCCCCACGGCTTTGCCACAGCATCCCATCAGCACAAGGGTCTGGGGGAACTGGGGAGGAATGGGATCTTCATCGGGGCTTCTTTGAGCCACCACGTACATACAGAGCCTGATCCACCATGTCCATCGTGTGTCCCGAGCCGGCAGCTCCTCAGGCTTGCCCAGGACCATGTCCCTGCTTCAGATGCCAGACGGGGCCTGGGAGCCATCCTGGGATGCCTCGGGGTTCTCCTTGCCTCCCGCTGCACCCGCCGCTTCCTCTGCGCCTGCATTTTGGGCAGGGGGTTTGGGTTGCTCATCCCCCAGCTTCTTCTTTCCTTCTTCCTCTTCCTCCTCCTCCTGAGGGGAATTCTGCTCAGGCCGAGCCCCGTTGGCCAGTGGCGCCTTGGGAGGGGATTTGAGGTTCTGGGCAGCAGCCAGGATGTCCGCCTGGAGCTGCCGGCCACCATCCAGCGGCTCCTCCTCGCCGGCCTCGGCGGCTTTCTCGGGCACCTCGCTGAACGCCCGAGCTCCCCCCGACTTGTCCCGCTCATCCACGTATTTCTTCTTGGGAAAGGACGAGGGGTAGTAGGCGGAGGCCTTGTGCTTCTGCCGCACGATGATGGCGGCGCAGATGATGAAGAGGAGCACGAAGGACAGCGAGCCCACCACCACCACCAGCAGAAGGTACTCCTTGAAGAAGTCCACCAGCCCGTCCAGCACGCCCGGCGCCGAGCTGTTGGTCACCGTGGTCCCTGGCATGTCCCCCACCGTGGGGCTGATCCAGGGGGTCACGGGCTGGACGGGCAGCGTGGCCGACGCCTCGTCGCCATCCCCGCTGCCCGCGGTGTCCGGCAGCACCGGGCGGTGCCGGGGAGCTGCTGCCTGCGCCGGGGCCACCGCCAGCAGCGCCAAGAGCAGCAGCCACGTGCCCATGGCCGAGCCCATCCCGGGATTCGTGCAGGGGACCTGTGGGATGCAGAGGGGAGGGGGATGCATTAATACGCAAACAGAGCAAGCTCTTCCCAAAGCCAGCCCCCACCCACCTAAACTTCCTTATGGAAGTAGAAAGGCAGCTCCGGTTTTCTCGCCCTGACGGAGCGAGGGGCTCCGCTTGTTTTTCAAGGGTGCAGCTGGAAGCCAGCTGGGTGGGATTGCTCAAGGCCAGGCGACCGGGGCTGCTGCCAGCGCCCGGCTCCAGACAACGGTCATTTGGCCGATTAGAGAATTCCTGAAAAATGGAGGTTTGCAGTGGAAACTTTGACACAGGCGATGCTAAAAGGGGCCGGGCCTGGAGCAAGAGGCATTTCCCAACCGCCCGGCCCGGACCGTTAATTCCCAGCTGGAGCACGGCTAAAAATAGTTTGGGGCAGGATTTCGCCCCAGTGCCACCGTGGTGGTTGAATGGAGCCAGGATGGGGCATGGGACAAAGGGGCAGCCCCAGAGCTGGGGTGCAGGGAATGGGGTGCCAGAGTGTCCCTGGTGAAGGGGGAAGGCCAGCTCTGTCCCCGTGCTGTGCTCCTCACCCGGATGGGGCTGGATCTGCCCCCTTCCACAGCCACAGAGTGCTGCAGGACACGGGACACACGCTTCCCACCCTGGAGCAGTGACCGGGGTGAGCCCCTGGCTGGGCTCTGCACCCCATGGGATTCGGGAGAGGGACGTGACTGTCCCCACCACGTCGCGACGCGTTCCCGAGGGACATCAACGCGTGCCGCGCCACGTAACGCCATCGAGCCAGTCCCTGGGCTCTTCCCCTCCGCACGGCTCCATGGGGAGGTCTCGGGAAACAGCTCCCCAGGTCCATCAGGGAGCATCCCCCATGACCATTCCCCAACCTCAGGCACCCCAAATCCCAACCTGCATCCCATTTTCCCCCCCAAACAAACCCAAGCCAGCAGCTCTGCAGATCGGGAGAGACTCCAGCAGCAAAGTTTGGCTTCCAGGCTCTTTCCCGGCTGCACAATCTGGTTTCCATTAATCCAGAGCAAACAAACGGCAGTGGAGGTGGGAGGTTCCCCCAGACCCCCGACCCTCCCGGCTCCCCACGGGTGCTGCTGTGGCTGTAGGGTCACAGCACTGACCAGCACCGGGAGAATGAAGGGTTTGGGGGGCTGGGATGAACTCCTTTATCGTCCCCTTCCCTGCAGACAGGGGCCCCTCGGTGGGAAAGGGGTCCCGGGATGGGGATGGCAGCAATTCCCCATCCGGAATCGGAGCTGAGGAGAAGCCACAGCCATGGAGGGGCTGAGCAAAGCCCAGGGCAGTGCCAAGAGCAGGGCCTGGCACCATGGGCATCGCCAGCCCTCCATCCCAATCCCATTCCAGCCCCATCCTCGCCCAACCCCAGACCCACAGCACATCCCTGGCTTCACTTCCCTCTGCTTCCCAACCCCTCCAGAAATTCACGATTTTGTCCATTCCTGCCTGGAAATGCAGCCATGTGGCTGACTCCATCCCGTGTCCCGCCGTGGGGAACATGCCCAGCCCTCACCACAGCACCCCCGGCTGTGAGACAGCCTGTGCCCTGCTCCAGAGCCGCCCCAAAATTGGGGAGCAGCCTGGCACAGCCGGAGGGATCCTCACCTCGCCCGCAGCCGGCGGGAGGCAGCCGGGAAGACGGGATCTGTCCCACACACCTCGAGCCCCTTTCTGCTGCCTGCTGGGATGGAGCCTCCTCCTTCTCCCTCTTCTCCTCCTCCTCCTCCTTCTCCTCCTCCTCCTCCTGCGTCGCAGCCCGGGACCAGCTTGTTCTCATTAGGGCCGGGATGGGGAGGGGGTGTGGGAGGCCAGGGAAGGGCAGGCAGCCCCCAGCCCCCTCCCAGATGAAATCCAGCTGGGGCTGAGGGTGTTTCCTGGCTTATCCCGTCAGCAAAGGAACCCTGATGCTCCCCATCATCAACCCCGGAAGGGGCCATATTTTGGGGTGCACGTGGGGATGGGGGTCACACCGGGGATTGTTGCAAAGATGTTTTTGTCCATGAAGGTGGGGCAAAGCCCCATCTGAGGGGCATGGTGAGGGATGTGCCCTGGCATTATCGAGGCAGTGGGGCAAACAGGGCTTGGGACTTCCCACCCTAAATTCAGGAGAACATTTCCTAAACATCCCAGCCTGGAAATGCTCTGGCCGGAGCACCTCTGCCTTGGGGTCCAGGCAGGGACACAGGCAGGGATCCCCGTGGTTCCCCAGACAAATGCAGCAGCCGCTCAGCTCCCGGGGTCCTGGTCTCCAGTCTGGGCGTCTGGAGGCATCGCCTGGCCCCCCCAGAGCTCCCTCTCCCCCTGCCCTGGTCCCCTCGGCCTGGCCTGAGGTTGCTCAAGAGGCT
The DNA here is from genome assembly GCA_024500445.1 of Entomyzon cyanotis. Lineage (NCBI taxonomy): Eukaryota > Metazoa > Chordata > Aves > Passeriformes > Meliphagidae > Entomyzon > Entomyzon cyanotis. The sequence continues at coordinate 3,891,151 of JAKEPQ010000852.1, forward strand.
GCAGCCGCTGCGTGACCTCATCCTGTTGCTATTTTCCTCTGCTCCTCCCCGGGGACTTTCCAGACCCCCCAAAAAGCCATGGCCAGCGCCCGGGGACCGTGACCCCCGCGGGGTGGGGGGCGAGGGATTCTGTCCCCCCCCGCCGGAGGGGAACTGGCGCCGTTGGGGTTTCTCCGGCGGCGTCGCGGCTCCCCGAAATAACGGCCCCGTCCGTCTGGCTGCTCCCAGCAGCTGCTGGGGCGGCTTTTCCCGGCCTTAAGTGCTCAGTGATGAAATCTTAGAGGGGAAGGGGGAAAGGCGAGGGGAGGCCGGGGGCGAGGGCGGCCTGGAGGAGTTCCAGCAGCATCCGGCGCTGCTCCTGCAGCCCAGGTGGGGATGGGGCTGAGATTCCTCTTCCTGTGCACTCAGCGATGTCCACCTTGGGCGACATTGTCCAGGGTCTTGTCTCTGCCCAGACTCCTTGTCCAGGGTCCCCATTCCACCCTGCCGGAGGTCTGCATCCCACATCGTCCAGGGTTCCCATCGCTGCCCATCCAAGAACCCTATCCCACCCTGCCCGGTGTTCCCACCCTTCATTGCTCAGAGCCCTCATCCATCCCTGCCCAGGATTCCCCTTTGCCCAAGATCCCCATCCCTCCCTGCCCAGTGTCCCCACCCTCCCAGCTGGGATCCCCATCCCGGTTGGCCATGCCAGCTCCCACTGGCCATTACGGTGCCGTTTTTGCCTGCGGCCGGAGCGGGCCCGACCTCTCGGAGCTGGGCAGGGCCGGGACCGCCCGGCCCCGCTGTGTAATTTGGGGCAGCAGGAACGCGGAGCCGCGCAGGGCTGGGCTCGGCGGCACAACCCGCCCGGGGAACCGGCAATTTGAGGCATTTCAGCCCTGCTCTGCTTCTAATTTGCTTCCCTGGGCTGCGCTTTGCTGTGCCAGCAAAATACCCAGAGGGGAGCCGTCCTGCAGAGCTGCGCGAGTGAGGCGTGTGGAGCTCCATGTGCAGCGTTGGGCATGGGATTGTGACAGCCCCGGCCCCGTGTCACCCACCCCAGCCCGGTGCCACCCCACCGCAGGCTGCCCTCCCCCTGCCCGGCGGGATCCCTGAGGATCCTGCCGGGACACCGCGCTGGCTTCCCGTGAATTCCTGCGCCGTGAGGTGGGCGATGGCAGCCGGACGGAACCTGCTGACTGCGCCAAATAGGGCGATTCCCAGCTCCTGGCAGCCAGCTCCTGCTCCAGTGGTGGAGCAAAGTTTATCCCTGCTGGGCTCCTGCAGGGAGCACAGGGCTGGGAGAGCGGGAGCAATCCCTGGGATCTGCACCCAGCCACATCTTCGGGACACACCAGCCTCATCCTCACCGGGGACAGAGGCTGGATAAGCCACTGTGGGGTGAAGCCAGAGGATGGGAGAATCCCTTTTCCCCCATGACTGCTTTGGCTGGCAGGGCACTGGCATGGGGAACACACAGTGGGACAGAGCAGGGTGCCATCAGCAGGGAGCCAACGGCCAGGGTGTCCTGCGTGGCCATGGCCACCAGCTGTGGGTCCCCTGGCCCGGCTGAGTCACCTATAAACATTTACATTCACAGCCGGAGCGGGGCTGTGCAGCTGCCAAGATCCAGATGGAAAATATCCCAAGCACAGCATGAATGTAAACAAGCAGCAGGGCTGGGATGCAGGTGAATGACCACGCTGGCAATTCCCCCCAGACAGACACCCTAGAGGGGCCTTCGAGGAGGCTGTGAGCTTGGAGATGTGGGGAAGGGGATATGGGGGGTGGGAATGGGGATGCTGAATCTGGCAGGGCAGGGGTAGGGATGGAGAGATGGGGATATTGAGCCTGGCCACAGCAGGGATGGGGAGCCTGGCTGGAGCAAGAATGGAAAAATGGGGACACCGAGCCTGGCAGGACAGGGTCAGTCCTGGGCCATTTCTGCTCCCCCAGGGGAGGGGTCAGCTGGTGGCCTGAGGAGTGACTGACACCTGGCTGAGTGGCTGAAACGGTGGGACCTTCGTTGGCCAGTCACGGATTTGCTCTCCCCATTCGCAGCCCCAGCCAGGCAGAGATAGCCAGGGCCAGCACTGCTGGACGAGCCTGAGACCCTGCGGCCACCGCTCGGCCCCGGGGCTGAGCACCTGACAGGCAGCGGCGGCTCCGGAGGTGTCCCCGCCTCGCTGCAGCGACCGCAGGCAGGAACACGTTGTGCCACGAGCACACCCGTCCCTGTCCCCCGGAATTTCCGCCCCGTCCCCACCGCCCTTCCAGCTCCCACGAGGCCGAAGCCACGCGGGGCTGCGGTTCCGTCCCCAAAGTCGCAGGGTCTGGTCCCTGCCCAGCGAGAGGTGCCCGCGGGTTTCGTTTCTGCTCCCCCAGGGGGTTGAGGGGGAGGATGGAGAAGTGAAATTTTTGGCAGCAGGATGTGGGCAGGCGGCGGGGAGGGGAGGGGGCTGCCGGGTGTCGTCCCCGCCAGGAAGAGACCACCATGTCCGGGTAACACTTTAATGGGATGCGCTATGGGAGGAGCGGCTCCGTCACACCGGTCCGAGCTAAAACCCCGGCGGACAGGAGTGCCCTGCCCGCCGCTCCAGCGGGGCTGTGGGATGCAGCAGCCAATCGCTGGGGCTCAGGAGTGCTCCGGCAGGAAGCTGCTGAGAGTCAGGTTATCTCCGTCGGGCTCGGAGCTGCCGTCGGGCACCAGCAGCTTGTGCCGCCGAGCCGGGACGGGCCGGGAGCCGGCAGCCGCCTCGGCGTCGGGCTGGAGCGAGGAGATACAAACCATCTCGGTGCGGCTGAAGCGGCGCTGCCCCGTCCGAGCCCGCCGCCACAGCAGCGCCCCCAGCACCCCCGTGGACACCAGGAAGGTGGCGGCCACCAGCCCCAGCAGCAGGATGGCCAGCAGGCACTTGCCCATCAACCCGCTGGGCTCCCAGGGCGCCGCGGTGCCCTCCGGCGTCGTGTCCCAAGGGGTCGGGAGGGTCGGTCTAGGCGGAGCTCCGGATTTATTGGGTTTCTTGTAGCCTGTGGTGGTGAGGACAAGGGCTGGGGGGGCTGTTGAGCGTGGCCCCGCGGAGGGGCTGCTGTCCAGGCCATCAGTCATTGTCTCCTCCTCGATGAGTGACGTGAGCCAGCTGCGGGTGGTGATGGTGATGCTCTTTTGGGGTGCTGACGGTGAGCCTGGCAACAGGTCGGGATCAGGGGAATCGGTCTCATCCATGAGATCAGCCGTGGTTGGCACCACGAGTGCCCGGCTGGCCTCGGTGCTGGGTGCCGGTGCTGGGGCAGAGCTGGGGATCAGGTCAGGATCAGGGGGATCTGTCTCATCCATGGGATCAGCTGTGCTGGATGCTGCCAGCCCTCGGAGCAGGCTGGTGCTGGCGCTGGGTGCTGATGGTGACACAGAGTCCTCCAGTAAGTCTGGATCGGGGGAATCTGTCTCATCCATGGACTCGGCCGTGGTGGACACTGGGAGCACCCGGAGCAGGCTGGCGTTGGTGCTGAGTGCTGGTGCTGCAGAGCTCAGGAGCAGCTCAGGCTCGGGGGAATCATCCATGAGATCAGCTGGGGTTGGCACCCGGAGCAGGCTGGCCTCGGTGCCGAGTGCTGGTGGTGGCACAGAGGCAGCATCGGTCTTGTCACTGCTGATCACTGCGGTGGCGCTGGGCTCCTGCCCACTGTCATCTCTCTTCCCACGGGAGAGGGACAGGGGCTCGGCCGCCCCCCAGACCCACTGCCTGCTCCGGGGCAGCCCCATCTCCGATGGCTCAGCCCCAAATGCCCGCAGGGAGCTCAGCACCAGCAGCACCAGCACGGCCCGTCCCAGCGCCATGGGACCTGCAGGGGACAGAAAGGGCAGGTGACATCGGGGTCCTGCTGAGCCCCAGCGAGGGATGGCACTCCAGCCAAGGATCCTCCTCCCCTCCTGGAGAGGCGCCCTTGGGTTTAGGGGATGGAGGATGCACCCAGCAACCTCCTCCTGCCGCAGCCCCCACCTGCAGGAGCTCGGCTCCGCTCCAGGGGCAAGTTTTGATAAGGAAGTTGAGTGTCTGGAAATGGGAAATCAGCCGCGATGGAGGCGGCTGCTGAGGGACGGGGCAGTTGCAGGATGAGTCTCCGTGTGGAAATGAAACCACAGGGATGTCACCCGCGTTTTGAGAGATGCGCCCACCCTGGGGTGCCTGTCCTCCCCCCCGGGCTGGCACAGAGCTCCAGGGCTGAGGCCACCCTGAGCCTGTGCCTCTGTGCTGGAGCAGGAGAGGCAAATCCACCCCAGACTCACCCCAAATCCCCCTGTTCCATCTGTCCATCACCAATCCCTCACCACTCGGCAGTCCCGGTGGGTGGAAGCCACCGAAGTCCCCGCGGATCCACACCCAAGAGCATCCAACCAGGGCTCACTGCTCCGAGCATTCCCAGGAGGCTCCCACATCCCCAAAGCATCCACCCGCCTCCCAAAAACCCCAGGGACCAGCACGGAGCGTGTCACCCTCAGGGATCCTAAGCACCCCCTTTGCACCCACAGCATCCCCGGGGCCAAGCCCCGCTCCAGCACCTCCCCAGCAGGGCTCACCTGTGCCGGAGGGTGCGGCAGGATCCCAACTTCAGGAGTCACCGGCGAGGGCCTGGCACGGGGGGCGAGGGCAGCCCTGGCACCCGCGGGGCGTCGTGGGCCACCGTCCGCCTGCACCTCCCGCCGGGCGGGGAAGGGAGCGAGCGCGGAAGGGCGGCTGCGGTTTCGGAGCCCGCGGGGGAAGGACGTCACGCCAAGAGTGGGTCCGCCGAGGGCTGGGGGCTGCGGGCACCCCCCGGAGAGGGTGGCAGGGTGTGGGGTGCTCCCCAAAGAGGGGCCTCCAGCCCTGGTGGGAGCCTCCGGCTCGGCCCCACCGGCGGCCCCGCGGAGATGCTGGGCGTCGCCCCAAAAACAGAAGTGACGGCAAACCTGGTGCCAGGGCTGCCACCCACCGGGCACGGTGTGGGCATGGCCAGGGCGGGGGGCACGGTGCCCTGAGGTGCCTCAGCACCGGGAAACGCCTTAGGAGGAGGGTGAGGGCCTGACTTGGTGTTTTGCACAGCCCTTGTGCCGGGCTGCTTCTCTCAGCACCATCCCCAGGATGGTCGGAGGGGCTCTGGGGGGCTGCCGGGTGTTGTCCCGGGTGTTGTCCCGGGTGTTGTCCCGGCCTCGTGGCATTGGCACGACAGGAAATCCCCCGCCCCAACCGCAGGCTCCGGGCGGGAGGCGCCGCCGCAGCCGCAGGAAGGTGCTGCAAGAGGCACATCCGCAGGAACGGGCTCGGGGTGTCAACAACCCCCCGCCCCTGCAACCCCCAGCCCGGCCCTGCTCCCAAACACCTGCCCTGGGGCTGGAAGAGGGAAGAAATGGGGCTTAGGTCTGTGGGATGAGCATCCCTGGGATGGATCCATGGTGCTCAGGGAGCGTTTCCTCCCTGGGAGCATCCCTGCCCTGCTCTGGGGTGGTGCCGGCTCGGGGTGCGCCGGAGGTGGTTGTGCAACATCCCCTGAAACGCTGCAGACCTGAGAAAGCTCAGATCTGGGTGGAGTCAGTGATGCTGTTTCCCACCCAGGCTGCGTGTTATTCCAGGTTTCCCACACTCTGGAAGGAAGTTTCACCTGGGGAAGAGCAGAACAAGCCCACCAAGCTCCAGGGTAGTTCCCAAGCAGTGCTGTTCCTTGTTAGGAACACATCACTCCCCTCTACCTCATCTGTGCCATCACATCCCACATCCAGCCAAGCTCTTGGGTTCACCCCTGGGAATCACCAGTGAGGATTCCACGTGTGACCCCACGGATGGGCCCTGGCTGGCTTGGGACAAGAGCAGAACGTCCCCAAGGACCCCCTCAGCCACAATTCCCCCCTCAATTGGCCATCATTCAATATCCCCGTTATCAATCAGACCTGGAATGATGAGGTGCAGGACGCCGGGAGCCAAAGGAAAAGCCAAGCAGAGGCAGTTTATAATCAATGACTTTTATCTTTTGAAAATGGAAGCAAATATTTGGACAGATACTCTGGCCGCTCTATAAGAGCGCGTCTTTCCGGACTGGGCTGGTTCTCTCCCGGGATATCACGGCTACAAAAAGCTTCAGGCACTGACTCCGGTTGAGCCTGGCGAGGCATCAGTTCATTTAAATAAAATACAGGCTAGGAACTAAAATCTCCCACACCCCCACCCCCGGGCATCTCAATCCAGCGGCTCCCAAAACTGATTTCCCTCCAATTTTAGGAATGAACCCGAGGTCCCCGAGCACACAACCCTGAAGTCACACGTACAAATCAACACAGAAAGCACCACTGTGGGGAGAACGACCTGCGGGTTTGGGGTTCCAAAAGAAAAAAATAAAAAATCCATAAAAATACACATGTCAGGCATTTACTGCAATACAGAAACGTCACCAAACAGCCAAAGAACCCGGAGCGGCCGGATTGTGGATCCACGGGCACAGGGCAGGGGATGCCACTTGTCCCTAAAACACAGAAATCCCACTTTTCTGAAGCTTTCCTGCTCTGCAATCCCACCACATCCTCTGTCTCCTCCATCCCGTCCTCGTGCCTCTCCAGCTACGTCCCCTGGCCGATTCCTCCTCCACACACACATCCCTCCACAACAGGAATCCTTAACCTGGAAGTTCTGAACATGCAAACACTGGGGGAAAAATGGAAAATCGGAGAATTCCTAGCTAAACTAATGGAAAATAAAAAAATCAATCACTCCAGCCTGGAAAAAGGGACTCGTGTCTGCCAGGATGCTCCAGGCAGGGGATGCTCCTTGCACATGGAGCTGCCAGAGGAACAGAGTCCAGCTGGGATAGGGATCACCCACGGACACCTTTGGATTCAGGATGGGTTGTCAGCACTCCCTGGTGCTGTAGGGATGGGCTGTGCTGGGATGGCACCAATCCTGGATCCCATTCCCTGGATCCTGGGTGTCCTGGATCCCATTGCCAGCACAAGGACACAGCCTGGGAGCAGGGAGCCAGCCTGCCCCATGCTTGACAGCTCCTTCACAGGGGAGACCCCACAGGAGCAGAGCTTTGCCGAGCTGAGCTTCCATGGAATTCCAGGAGGAGCTCACTGGCCAGCCTGGAGCACTCATGGGGTCTCTCCCTGGAGGATCCCAAAGGAGTGAGTGAGAAACCAGTTCTCCAAACTGGGATCAGATCCACCCTCCCAGTGCCTTCTGCTCCGAAGGGCTGGGAGTGAAGGGAGGGGTTTGGGGTTGGAGGTCACTCATCTGATCTGGGAACAAATCCTTTCCTGCAAAGCTTTCCAGCATGGCAGGGTGGGAGGCAGGAATGGGAATGATGGACAGGAGAAAATGGATTACAAAAAACAACAACAGAGGTGTTTTGTTTATGGAGAATCATCACGGAAAAAAAAAAAAAAATCACCTTTCTGCTGCTAATGCTGCCTTGGAAGCACAGAAAATTCCTATCATCGGCATTGGTGTGAGGGGCTGGCTTGGATTCCAAAAGCTCCTTAAAATCCATGAGCTGAGGAGTGTTGGAGGGGCAGGAACAAGGATTTACAGCAACGACTGCTGGCATCCCACAGCTCACCTGGACCTCCATGCTCCATGGATAAAAACATTCCTGCATGGAAGAAACTTCTGCCTCGGAATGGAAATAAAAATCACCAAGTAAAACACATGAGTTTGGTCAAGGAATCATGACCTTGGGATTGCATGAAAATGGGAACATGGTACTGGCTTGAAACTTCAGTAGGAAATAAATCCCCTCGTTCAGAATGATATATTTGTATTTTTCTGTCAGCCAACGGGGCTGGGGACACATTCTGGAGTAGGAAAGGCAGCTCATCCCATCTCCGAGGGGTCTCTGCAGGGAAGGGAAGGGAACCCACCTGATTGTTCCAAATGGAGGATTTATACAAAATAGCTTCAGCTTTGTTCTCTGCACAGTGTAAACACCCCCCACACCCCCTGTCCCTTGGAATGGAAACACAAATACTGCAAAAGTGGCAAATAAGAAAAATAAAAGCGATTTTTTTTCTATTTTTTGGCAACTTAAAAAAAACCCAAACAAATGGTTAAGAACAATGTGGCATTGGTCCCTAAATCTAGAAAAAGATATTTGGGCATGACATTGGAAGTCAAGAATGGATTCATTTTTTCAAGGATTCATAATAACATCTGGAAAAAAAAAAAAACCAAAAAACCTGTAAAAGTAGCACTTCTTGTTTTCGCCTTGTTTTTGACACAGTCACAGAAATTCATCAGAACATCAGGAAACGGGAAAAAAAAAAAATCTTTCACTAAAAAGCTTGGCTTGAAATCATCGGCTCTTGTTGACGTGGATTTAGGAGAACAGGAAAGCTCGTACTGGAATGCTGCAGGCTGCTGCTGGCTGAACTGGGAGCTGGGATGTGCCTGGGCTGGCAGCCCCGTCAGTCCGCGATCTTGGCCATCTGCTGCTCCAGCTTGGAGATGCGCTCGTCCTGGTTGGAGATCGTGTCCTTGATGGATTTCAGCTCCTTCAAAATCTCGTCCAATTTGGCGTCGTTTTGCTGGAAGACAAGGCAGGGGGAGTGAGGAGAGAGCTGTGGGGTTTTTTTCTGAGGAAAGGGCTCCTCCCAGTGGGATTGTTGGAGGGATGAGGGTGTGACACAGACTGGAGGAGTTGGGATGCTCAGGGCATGGAGCAGCATCTCCAGCAGCACCAGTATCTGTTTTTAGGCCACATTTTCCTCTGTGTCCCAAAGGACATGGGTTAGTGGTGAGCAAGGTGCTGGTGCTGGGTTGTGGTTGGACTTGGGGATCTTGAAGGTCTTTTCTAACCTTAACGGTTCTGTGACTTAGAAAAAACAATTCCCAGTAATCTTCCGTATCTAAAGAAATATTAGAATCACAGAACCATGGAATATTCTGAGGTGGAAGGGACTAAAATGAAGAGTCTTTTCCATATCATGGAATATCCTGAGCTGGAAGGGCCCACAGGGATCACCAGTCTGACTCTTGTCCCTGCACAGACACCCCAACAATCCCACCCTGTACATCCCTGGCAGCATTGTCCAAATGCTCCTGGAGCTCTGGCAGCCTCAGGGTTTTGCATATTCCCTGGGAAGCCTGTTCAGTGCCCCAGCACCCTCTAGGGAAGAGCCTTTTGCTGATATCCAACCTAACCCTCCCCTGGAACAGCTCCAGTCATTCCCTCAGGTCACCATCACTGGTCACACCCCAGAATTCCCACCTGAGGCCACCACCCCCAAAATTCCTGCAGCTCACTCACGGGGTTTGAGGCATCCGCTGCTTTCTTTGGAGCGTTTATGAGATCACTCTTCTTGTTCCCGGCGGGTTTGTTGTCCAGTATGTTCTTCTTGACCACCTTGAGATCCCTGTTTTTGCCTGGAATGTACCCATGCTTCAAGGAGATGAGGAGAGGATCAGCATTCTTCCCTTCAAACCACTCCTCTGCTTCCAGAGCTGCTTCTGGGCCGGCTGTGTCTGGGTACAGGTCGTCCTGGAAGAGGTCGGACTGCAAGGCAGGAGACATGGATTGGTCAGGAGTTTTGGGAAGCAGGAGCTGCTCCAAAACTCAGCCCCAGGGCAGTGCTCACCTTGCGGGGAACCGTCATGATGATGGGCTCACACTTCCTCTCGTGGAGCTTGAAGAACCTGCCGTGGAAAAGGAAGGGTAGGACATGGAGTGAGGATAAAGCAGGACAACCCCAAGGAAGCACAGAAAGCCCTCTGGGACCATTGAGTCCAATCACTCCCCCAGCACTGTCCCCATGTCCCCAGGTGCCACATCCACATGGCTTTTAAACCTCTCCAGGATGGTGACTCCACTCCTGCCCTGCGCAATGCCTGACCACCCCTTCCATGAAGAAATTGTTCCCAATATCCAAGTTAAACCTCCCCTGCAGCCACTTGAGGCTGTTTCCCCTTGTCTTGTTCCCTGGGAGAAGAGATGGATCATGTTCCCTCCCAGAGCCACTGCAGTGACATCCTGAGAGGTTTCCTGCCCTTTCCAGATTTTCTGAACCACAGCTGCCCTGCACTCACTGCTGTACTGCTTTAACGATCCCAAAATTCCCACTCCCAGCTCCCAGCCCCGGGATGATCTCTCCTCACCTGGCAATCTCACACTTGTTGACGTCAAGGCCCCTCTTTGGCATGAACCCCATGCCCCTCTGCGGCTCTTTGCTGCTGAAGGTGTTGAGGTAGTGAACATACGGGGACTCATCCGTGATCTCGAAGTAGCGGATGCTGCTGTCACCCTGCAAAGAACCCCAGGACACCCTCCAGAGGCTGCAGGACCAGTGTTCCCAGGCTGGGAGTGGCCCCTTCCACATCTCTTGTGGAAAAACCTCCTGCCACAGTCAGGCAGAAAGGCTATAAACCAGTTTATCCTTAATTCCAAGCAATTCCATCATGTTATTGTCTCTGAAACTGCAGGAGGAGTGGCAGAGAGAACCCAAATATTCCTCATTAGCTGCTACAAAGATGGGATTTATGAACATGCTTGTACAGATACTGCTTTGTAATTCCTTGCTCCTATTTGTAGGAACTCCATCACAAGTGGGCACCTAATTCCTACTAATTGCTTTTAGAAAGGAGCACCTGATTCCAGATTTCTATTATTTAACCACACAAAATTACAGTGAATGCTGCCACACGCTCTCCAGCATCTCCAAGGACAAGGAGGACAACATCCAAAATGTACCTTCCTCCCACACCAGTGTAAAATCATCCAGGTCAACACTGGCAAGGAATGTTTTGGCAATAAAACACTTGGGACTTGTTGCATTAGGAGCAGCTTTACCTAATCCACCTCAAAGAAACCTCCAGGTCCACTCCAGACCTTCCCAAGGTCTGCAGGGTGAGGATCAAACCCATTCCAGAGCAGCCTGATCTCTGCAGCCCGATCTCTGCAACCCCACATTTGCTGCAGCACTGATTTTTTGGGGACCATTTCACAGGCACCATTCCCTCTGGGTGATTCCAAAGCCTCTCCTTACCTTCCCACACAGGTAAATGATGTTGGTGTCTGGGTCATAGAAGGGCAGCAGGACCCCGTTGCTGGTGTCCATCTCGTGAAGGGCTATTGGCTCGTCCATGTTTTTCTGGAAATAAAAATACCAGGGATGTTAATAAAGACTGGAAAAGCTCCTGTTCATAGAGGGAGGGTCTAAATTGTTAACACTCTGTAGCCAGTGAGGTCCCAGTGGTGTCTGCACCACCCGGAAGGATCCATGTGTTAAAATAAATGCTGGGAATGTTCACAAGCTGATTCATTCCCCAAGGGCATTTTAATCACTAAATTAAACAGGAACAGCAGCCAGGAAAATTCACCAAGTCAAGGGAAATATGTGACACAGTGAGTTAGACTGCCTTGTGTCAGTGGGATGGGATGTGTGATGGATGATGGGATGGAGCCTCCTTCCCTGGAGACATTCAAAAACCACCTGGACACAAACCAGGTGGTCCCTTCCATCCTGAACTGTCCTGGGATTCTTGCTGTCCTGTTCTGCACAATGTACAGAGAAAAGTGACCTTCCCACAGCCCCTCTGCTCCCTGTGCATCTTCCCAGGCACTTCCAACCTGCAGCTCCCAGCTCATTGCTGCTCCTGCTCAGTTCCTTCACAGAGAGACCACACAGCCAAAATCATGGAAGCAGGAGCAGGCAGCAGATGGAGAGGGAATAACCTCAAGTATGTAAATTATGAATTTAGGTGGAAATTTTTCCCTGTGAGGGTGGGAGGCTCTAGCACAGGGTGCCCAGAGAAGCTGTGGCTGCCCCTAGATCCCTGGAAGTGTCCAGGGACTGGGGCAACCTGATAGGGCTTGGAGCAACCTGGTATAATGCAAACTGTCCCTGACCACGGCAGGGTGTTGGAATGAGATTGGCTTTAATGCCTCATCCAACCCAAGCCATTATTCCACCATTCCAGGGCTGCAGGGCTGTGATAAGGACTCCAGTTTGTGGTCTCACCGGGTTCCACAGGGCCAGCTGCCGCTCGCTCATGCGGCTGAAGCCGGTGGTGAAGATATTCCCATCCGCCAGGAAAATGGCTCGCATGGGCCGAGCTCCCTCGTGGGTTTTCTCTTTCTCCTGGAAGAGAGGAGCAGGTCAGGATTAGCAATAACAAAAAAAATCCCCCTTGGAATGGTGGCTCCTCTTCTGGACATGCTGCTCCTCCATGCAGGAGATCCAAGGAGCAACATCCACCTCTCCTTCCCTGAAGGACCCAATCACTTGAACCACAGGAGAAATGGACATTCCTGGCTCCTTCCAGCTTTGCCTCTTGCAAGGCTGAAGGAAAACCTCTTTGCAAGCTGCAACTAAAGCTCTGCTTTGCCTGCACAACTCTGGAACTGTAATTATACAAAAGGATTAGATGTGGAATTACACTCCTGCAGGTTTAAAACTGAGCCCTAAAATCCCAGTTCAAACATTAATCCCAATAAACCCAGACAAATCCTTCAACTCCTACTATTCCTCCTACAATTTCTGAAGAAAGCAACTGAATGTGGCGTGTAAACCGAGCAAGAAGGTTCTTTCTTCCGTATTTTCTTGCTCATTCCCTGCCAGAGTGAATCCAGTTGTTTAATTAATGATTTAGCAAACTTACAGCAACAATTTCTTGTTTCCTGGGGTCGATAACTCGGACTTTTTTGTCTTTGGAAGCTGTGCAGATGAGGCTGCCGTTGCGATTCCAGCTCACGTTGTAGATCATATCCACGTGCATGTCATCCAGGTTGATGAGGGCTTCTCCTGTTCCCACATTCCAGATGATGATGGCGTTGTCACAGCCTAAAATTAAAAAAAAAAAAAAGGTAACAGCTCGAGCCACAGCATTAGGGTACACAGGGGAAAGGTCAGAGGTGGGGAACAAGGGATAAATCTACTGCAGCTGGTTTTTTGGGAACCAAAACCCAAACTGGGAGCTCAGGAGGGATTTTTATCAATAGAAAACACTCAGCTCATCCAACAATCCAGCTGAAAGGACTCACTTCTTTCCTTGGGATCCAACTCATGGAAGCCTCAGATAGTGCCAATGGATAATGAATTATCCAATTGATTTCCATAATGATGTGGCTGATTTTCAGTGGTCAAAAGAATCTCATTCCATGGACTGTACCAGCCAAGGAAACAATTTTGAAAATGCTGACCATGAAAGCTTGTGGGAGGAACAGCCAGACTCTGGGATACTTTGCAGGGATCCAGGGAAAGGAGAAACACTTGGGTCAGTTCTAAAAGTATGTTAGAACAGGGATGTGGGGAATGCAGATATAAATCATTATCACAGATCAAATGAAGTCTGGAACAACTTTCACACTCCAATTCCAGACAACTCCTCAGTGCTTATCCATGAAAACTGAAGATCAAAAAGGCTGAGATAAGGAGGGGGCTGTGAGCCACGTGTTCCAGTGTTCCCAGCCTTGTGATTCACTGGGATCTAAGGGATCTGAGCAGCTGGGAGAGGGAAGAAGGAAAAGGAAAAGCTGGAAGGAAAGCAGGAGGAGGTGGCTGTGCCCCCATCGCCGTGCTCTGTACCTGCGCTGAGCAGCACATTCCGTGCCGTCGGATGCCAGGCCACGATGCCCACTCTCTTGGAATGGCCTTCTAGCACTACCACGGGCTCTGTCAGGGACAGGGTGAGCCCGTTCTCGGGAATCTGCCACACCTGGAAGGGAAGGGAAAGGAAAGCTGGTCAGCCAAGGCCAGCCCTGTGAAGAGCGCGTGGTTTGCCTGCTTGCCGCATCCCGCAGCCGCCAGAGCTGTCACCTCGCCGTGTAAACAGGAAGGGAATTGGGGAGGGAATTGTTCTCAGTGCCAATAAACCCCTGGCTGATCCGTGTGGAACATCCTTCCTCCCTCATGTACCAGCACAAACCCACAGCTCCTGATGCTGCAGCCCTGTTATCTCTGTGTGTGTGGATCCACTCTGCTCCCGTCCTGCTGAGGAGTTGGAAAAAATCTCCCCTGCAGCTCTAATTCCATGGGAACAAGCTGCTGTCTTTCCAAACTATGCTTGTCCCTCAGAGCTGCCTACTTTTTATTTCTTTTTCTCTACCACTGCCTACTTTTTATTTCTTTAGGAACACCAGCAATTCGTTTTCCCGTTAGATTCAGGCTCCTTTCAGATCCCATATAATCAAGAGCTGTTTGGTCCTGGAAGAAGCCAGAGGACTGCCTCTTCACTTCTTGCCTGGTTACACAACCCTTCTGTTGCAAACTTCCTCAGGGAAAGTCCACCAGGAGGTGGCACAGCCCCCCAAGGATGCCAAAGCACTGGAATTCCAGCACGAGGGAGGTGGCTTTTCCAGCTGGCAGCAACCAGGGATGGGACAGACAAACCCATCACCCCAAAGCTCCAGGGCAGGATCAGCCCCACCAAAACTATTCCTGCAATTCAGCACTGGACAATCATCTTGGAATTGAATTTGACCTACATAGAGTGTATTAAAAAATTACATGGAATTACAGGGAGCCCCTCGGGGAGCAGTTGGAGCTGCTGTAGGTAGATGGCAGCATTAGAGCACATTTCCTTTGCTTCCCATTGTTTGCTTTTCCTGGAGTTGGAGAACAGGGCTTGCCAGACTCTGCCCACGATGCCCAACAAGCTGTGGGATGCCAGGGAGTGGATTTAGGAAGCCAGGAAGAGGGAGATGCGTGATGGACACATGGATTTCTGTGCTAATCCCAGTTTTTGCCTTCTGACAGGAATTGCTGGTGCTGAAATAAAACCCAGTGAGATGCAGAGATTCTCAGTGGGTACCAGCTCACCTCTAAATAACCCAAAAATTATTTAGCTTTTTGTGGACACAGCTCAGAGTGCCATCCTTCCCAGCACCCTCAGCATCCCAGGAGGAATGACCACGATGGGAACACTTCCCCCAGGAGAGGATTCCTCTGCAAGGGATGAAAATGGTCACAGCCCCAAGGCTACCAGAGCTCAAGGAGCCTTTGGACAAAACACTCAGGCACAGGGTGGGATTGTTGGGGTGTCTGTGCAGGCCAGGAGCTGGATGATGATCCCTGTGGGTTCCTCCCAACTCAGGATATTCCATGATTCTGTGGAAATCCCTCTCTCCCTTCCCGCTTGATGGAACAGCACTGGTGACACAGTATCAACTGAGGTTTTTACCAATCTGATTTTAAAACAGGACTGCAAACAGGAGGGAAGGAAGACAAAATCCCAGTGAAAAAGGGTTTTTTAAAAGCCTCTGGAGGACAGAGGGAATTTTCTGCCAGGAAAAGCCCCAGTAGTTGGGAGCAGCTGCAGAGCAGTGTAATCCTGGGGAGATTACAGACTATTGACCCAATAATCCTGCCTGCTATTCCCAAAAATAATAAAGAAATGAATGTGAAAGGTCAGGGCACGGTCCCAACTAGCCCAGCCCCTCGTTCCTGCACAGGGTGGGAGTTTGGCCTCAGCCTAGGATCAACTCAGGTTCACAGGGAAATTACAGAATTTTGGATGCAGGATTTACCCTGCCAAGGGTGAGGAATCAGGATGACTCCAAGGGAAAGGATGACTTTAAAAGCTGCAGGATTGACTGGGAATTAGGAACTGTTTGTCAGCTCTCCCTCCAGTGCGTGTTTGGGTGTTTTTTGGGGTTTTGATGTTATCATGATTTGTTTGTGCTGGAGGAAGTGGAGCCATGGCACAGCTGAGGGAGAGGTTTGGGGCTGCAGGAAGGGCAGGAGGGGAAGGTTTTGCACAAACAGCACGTGAGAAAGAAAACAAAGCAAACTTTCCTTTCATCCCCTTTAAAGACAAGCAAAAAATATCTCCTCTGTCTCTGCCCAAGCTGAAAGGAACATTAATTCCATGCCTAGAAAGAAAGTTAGCTCCTTTATCATATATGTTCATTTTTATCACTTTAAGAAAGGAAACAAATGAGTTTGAGCTCTGGATTTATCCACATCCCTGCTCCCACCTGCAGGAAGAGGCTCTTGGGGCATCATTTTTGTAGGGTCAGACCTTCTGCTGGTTCTCCCTGTCCTGGTTGGTGGCCCAGGTCACTGCAAGGGCTCTCTTTGATTTTTAAAGGAATTTGCTCTATCACATGAGCTCTGCTTTCCACACAAATCCCTTAAAACCCACCTCCTGATGAAGGAAATTTTCCATATCTGAGAAAGGCCCTCGATACCATCTTCAAACCTTTATCCACTAAAACATTTTCCAGCTGAATGGAAAGTCTGCAGTACATCAGAGCCATTCAGCACAACATCAAGCAGGAATATTTAAGTAATTCCTTATTTGTTGGCACAAGGAAACAATTCTTCCAAGGAAAGAGGCCACAGAAGGCAAGGGCTCTAAAGGAAATCTTTGAAGAGCAATGTCAGGTCTCCTCCTCTTTCCCTGTCTCCTCTCCAATGCCATGTCTGCTATTCCCAACACCAAAGCTGTCCAAGGTTTATATGCAGGTGTTCTACAAATAGGGAATTTCTTTAGAGGAGAAGGTTTCTGGCTGTGGGGAATCTCCACCTGGTGACAGTGGTTTGCACCTCAAATCCATGTTCTCTCCCTCAATATCATCCCAGATCCACATTCTCTCCCTGAATCCAACCTCAAATCCACATTCTCTCCCTCAGTATCATCCCATATCCACATTCTCTCCCTGAATCCAACCTCAAATCCACATTCTCTCCCTCAACACCATCCCAGATCCACATTCTCTCCTTCAGTGCCACCCCAAATCCACTCTCTCTCCCTCAATACACATCTGGCTGATGTGGCTGAGATCTCTTGTGGCAGAGGCTGAGATCCTAAATCCCTGAGTGCCAGGGCACAGATGGTCTTTAAGAACACGGTCTTTTCTCCAGCAGCTGGAATTGCCACAGAATCCCACACAATTTCCTCCTGCACGTCACTTTTCCTCATCTCCCCTCCACAGCCCAGAAGAGCCACGTGTCCTGTAAAGCTCCCTGGGTTTATTCTGTTCAGGCTGCTCAGGAAGCAGGACCCAAACTCTTTATTAAGGAAAACAGGGCACTGAACTATCCATGCCAGGCCACAAAAGCAATTAAAGTCAGAAAAGCTCATTAGCTCATTCCCAAAAATCCAAGCCAGGGGTGTTCTTTACACACCAGCGCAGTTCCCAACTGGCCCAAATTATTTGGGATCCATCATTTCCCATTCCAAACCTCCAGCTAACACAGCCCCAGCACCTTCCAAACTCTGGGCTGCACATCCCTGATCCTGGAAGTGCAGCAAGGACTCACCTATTCCACCTTCCACTCCAGACAGGTCACACCAAACACGACCAGGAGGGTGCAAACCCACAGGCAGCTCCATCCTGGGGCCTTTCCACATGAATGCTGCCTTCAGGGATGGAGGGAAAGCTCATCCCCACTTTGGGATGTGTGGAGAACCCCAAGGGTTCAGTGGGAGGTGCAGATTCCTGCAGTTTGTGTCCACATCAGGAACACTCGGACAAGCAGCTGGACAACTTGTAACTGAACACTGTTGGTTTTGCTCCACAATTCAGTCCCTCTGGAGCCTCCCAACATATTTCTCATTGCACTTGGATTAGAGACTTATTTTGCCTCCAAGGAGGCAGCTCTGGGCCTTCACTGATGCTCATGTTTCAGAAACATTCCCAGTGCTCAGCCCTTCCTGCATCCTGGTTGGAGAAACATTCCTGCATCCTTCCAAAGCTCAGCTCCAGCCCAGTAGTGAGAGTGGCAAACACAGAAGTTGTTGTTTTGTTTAATATTAAATACAGCCCATTCTGTTAACATGCTTCAGCTTCCAAGACTGAGAGATCACAGGCAAGAGCTGTCCCAGGAAAAGCCTCTTGGGATGAATCCCCTCCCAAATATTTTAACGACGAACAGAAGCAAAGGAATTTATCTGACATGATCTATAATAAGATTTCAATATAACATTCAGCCTACAGCATTTCTAAATATGGCCAAAGATCCCTGGAGTTATTTGGCATTATTTCATCTTCCAAGGATTTTCTTTCACTTATTCTGCTGTGTTTGCATACACGGGATTCCACATCCGTCACGGAGAGAGCTCAGCTCTTGTTCCATGGGCTCTCACTGAGGTAAAAGGTCTCAATCCAAGGTTGGCAGGTGCAGAACTTGGGATTATTTGTATTTATTTATTAAAAAAAATGTTTTTATTTATTAAAAATAGCCCTTCTGACACCTGCTCACAACCTGTAGATACAGGGAGAATTTCAAGCGACTCCCTTAAATCAAGGGTTGAAGGAATCTTGGAATCTGCTGCACTCATTCCCTTCCAATCCCTACCTCTTCCCAGGACACAGCACTGCATCCACTGGGATATTTGAGGTGAGAAACCACCTGTCTTGTGCAAAGCTCTACAAATCAGAGCACCTCACCACAGGCTGCCACTCTTCCTTCTTATTGCCCTTCCCAAACATCAGACAAACGCCCAGAAGAAGGAAAAATGGAAAAAATTCTTCCTTGTGAGGGTGCTGAGGTCCTGGAATGGATTTCCCAGAGAAGCTGTGGTTTCCCCATCCCTGGAAGTGTCCAAGGCCAGGCTGGACAAGGCTTGGAACACCGTGGGGATAGGGGAAGATGTCCCTGCCCAGGCTGGGGGTGAAATGGGCTGAGCTTTAAGTCCCATCCAACCCGAACCATTCCATGACAACTCTGCCCTCACTTCAGAACAGGAGGTGTCTTCAGGAATACCAGAGTGTCCTTGGAGCAGGAGTTTCAGCAGGGAGCAGAGCCACAAGGAATACTCACCATGACAGTGCAGTCCTCGGAGCCGCTGGCGATGACCTGGTCATTGTGGGGACACCAGTCGATGTCCAGCACTGGTCCCGTGTGGCCACACACTGTGGGGTAGGACTTGTCAATCCTGCCTGTCTGGAGGGAAGAACAAGAAAGAGAGCTGTGATATCCTGCAGGAAGGTGCTTCCCAACCCTCCGTTTGCTCCTTCATATCCGGAATTCCGCGACGTTTGAACTCGGGGATGAGCAGAGGAAATCAAGGAGCTGGAAACTCCCCATGGAGCAAGGAAAGGGGTCAGAGATCCAGCACAGGAAGATGGGATCCCCTGGGAAGCAGGGGGGCTTTCCTGCCCACATCTCAGCACCTGCTGTGACACCACCCCTCTGTCCATCCCAAATTTTTGGGAAGAGCAAAGCTCTGGTTTCAGCAGTGCTTCCCAAAAGTGACAGCTGAAGACAGCCAAGCTAAAAAAGTCATTGAAGGGCATTGCTAGTCATTGAATTTACCAGGTCTGCCTGTTTTTTAACACAGAAGGATTTTGCTTAGATGGGAAGTTTTTAGGATGCAGTAACACAGAGGAAAATGTTGTTTTTAGGAATAAATGTTGCCAACATGGATATGACAGCCACACCTGATCCACTTGTGCCTCTCCATGGATGGAGGATCAGCATGTGCTAACATCAAGCTCCCTACAGGGATAACATTTCCAAAAAAAAAAACCAAAGCAAATGAGGCATTTAAACCTGAACTGGGACAAATCCAGTGATTCCAACAGAGATGATGCCAACGCTCCCCCTGGGTCTACATTTTGCTGAGGAGCCCCTGAAGATCCTGAAGCACCTGATCCCCCCAACAGCTGATTCCACAAACAAGGAAGAAGGGAAAGGAAAATCACTCCCATCATCCTTCTCTCTCCTGGCCAAGCCTTGCACACAAGGGAAGCAATATTAAAAAAAACTGAAGATGCACAGCAGTAGCAGCAGGGTGAGCAGGAGACTCCTCCACTTCCAGAGCCACAATCCTGGTCCTGCTCCATGGAGTTTTGTTTCCAGGGAATGACCTTTTCACGATGAGTGATGGGAGAAGAGACACAGCAGGGAGAGGTCTGGGATGAGGTCGCCTTCTTTTGTGTTTAAACATGGTTGGAATTTCACTTCTGCCATTGGATGGTAACATTCCTCCAACCTTGGAGGTGACATTCCTTAATCTATTCCTCCCACCCTGCTGCATGTGGGAGGCTGGACCTATTCAAGGCTGATAACCAGAATAAAGCTGGACATTGGTTTTTTGAGGACAACTGACCTGGAGCCCTGCACTAACAGCAAAACAAGATATTGATCCCAAAAGATCCCACTATTTCCTAAATGGTCAAATTTAGGCTTCAAAAGGAAAAAAAAAAAAAAAGTCGCAGTGATTCAACTGCTTTCGGAATTATTAAAAGGGGAAGGGTTGTGGATGAAAAGCCATAAACCTGCCATTCAAAAATTAAAGCCTGTGTAATCCCTCTTGGATGCCATAATGTGAAATAGGATTTAAAAAATTAATACACCCAACTGCCGTGTAGAATTCATCCATTTTAATTTACCCAATTAAAAGGAGAACCATGCAGAGCACACGAACTGCAGAAGGCACATGACAGGCCACAGACAAATACAGGCCTGAACCAAAAAGGAAAAATAGGTCTGATAATGTAAAATGTCAGGGACTGCCTGTTCTGGCTCCCTGGTAGGAATCAGTGGGATCCTCCAGGAGGAGCCCCTGGTAATTATTTCCAGGCTGCACGAGCACTTGTCGGTTTAGTTTTGGGGTTTTACAGTAATTTATTACTGTGGGGAGGGAAAAAAAATAAATTCAATTTGAGCAAATTAAACCCCAAACTTCACCTTTCAGTTCTGATCACGATGAACCTGCACAGCCTGAGCCAGGAGCCTGTGACAGCAGTGACACCCAGGAGCTGCTTCCCATCACCTGGGGCAGAGCTCAGCTCTCAAACCAGGATCCTGCACTTCCATGAGCAGCAGTGCTTCCAGCATCATGGAATGGGTTGGGTGGGAAGAGACCTCCAAGATCATCCAGTCCCACCACCCTGCTGTGGGCAGGGACACCTTCCACTATCCCAGGCTGCTCCAAGCCCTGCATTCTTCCAGGGATGGGGCAGCAACAGCTTCCTCAAAGCCTCTCCGTGGCTTTCCCTGGACTCTCTCCAGCTCAGTCTCAGGGAGATGAAGAGCCCAGGGGAATCAACACCTTTACTTGGGCACAAGAGGAGAGACTCTGCTGCTCATCAGGGTCCAGGAATAATCCCAGAATCACTCAGGTTGGGAAAAACCCCAAGATCATCCAACCTGTGACCAACCCCCACCTTGTCACCCAGCCCAGAGCCCTGAGTGCCACCTCCAGCCCTTTCTTGGCCACCTCTGAGGAGGTACAAAAATCAGTATCAAAGCATCAAAACGTGACTAAATAAGGATATAAAGGTGCTGCTGGAGGCCCTAGTGGAGTGAGCACGAGCCCCAGCCCTTTGAGAGAAGCTCCTGCCTTGTGGTCAGAGGCACCAAACGGTCTGAGCAGAGCAGAGGAAACCGCGGTGTTTTCCTGAGCGTGTTCTGAGAGCTTCCGAAGGCGCCACATCCGCCCCTCGTCACCAACACCTTCACCAGACACCCTCCCAAGGCTCTGTGGGGACAGCACAGGACAGGCACCCACAGCACCACCCCAAAGTTGACCCCCTCGGGGTGAGGGATGAGCAGGTTTGAACTCAGGGGTGTTGTTTTAGCACTTCTCGACGTCGCTTTTGCAAATTCCATCCAGGTTCCTCTTCTCCCTGCGGCAGGGAACCCAAATTGCTGTGCTCAGAAGAGCTTGAAAAAACAACATTTGGGGGGTTTGCCAAAAGGGAAAGACCAGGAAAAGCTGAAATAGGGTTATAAAACCCCACCAGGCTGCAAAATCACCAAATTCCACTGTTTTAAACCCAATTCCTCGTGGAATGCCACGAGGTTGGCAACTTGGCTGCCAGCTGGGTGTGTTTCTGCGCTACTCTAATGCTCCCATGTTTGGGGATTTATTTATTTATTTGTAAAATGTAATCTTTTAATCAGAGGAGGATTTAAAATAAATCTCAAGTGCTGATTCACAGCTTAAAATTAACTTCAAGAAATTCAACCTTTCTCATAATCCATTGTGACTGTGGTTCAACACATCCCTGATAGCTTTTGAAATCTGGAGTTGTATTTTTATAAAATGTCGGTCAAAAAGGTGAATTTGAGGATTATTAATAAGTTGGTGTTGACTAAACACACACTGAATATTCAGGTGTTTCAGCAAGGGGTGAATTTGCCTTACTAAATTAATTTTAAGTGTTTCCATCTATTTCAGAGCAGAAAAAAACCTGTTAAATCATCAGAAATATTAAATCCGGATCAGAAAAAAACCTGACAGATGAGAAGGAAAAAAAAAAGATTAAAACCAAAAGGGACAGATAAGCAACACAAGAAAACTGTTCCTAAAAGTGGGAGTTTTATGAATTAATTTGACTGTCTTGTGATCGTTTCTCTGCCAGAAAAGGGCATTTGGTGGCAGGAAACAGCTCATGGATTATGGTAAAAATATCAGGGAGAACAGCTGCTTCCCCAGCCCATAGCTGTGCTCCTTGAAATCTCCATTTAAATTAGGGAAGTGGCATCGAGTTGCACAAGCCAAAGCAGCTCCCCCCTCACTCTGCACAAGTTTGAGGAAGGAAATCAGGTCACAACTGCAAAGTTTGAAACCTCAACTGACTGTACCTTTTCTCTGCTAGAAAAAACACTCTTCTTTTTTCTTTAAATTGTGGATTTGCCTTTAAAAACTCCTAAGTTTCACTCAGGGAAGCTGAACTTCTGGGCAGTGAACCTCCACCTCTGGCTGCAGCAGCTGGTCCTGGAGGAGGCATCTGGGAGAAAACTGGGATGAAATGGGAGCTCCTGCCCTTGCCCAACAGCCATCAGTCACCCCACAGCCAGTCAAGGCATCCAGAACTAATCTGGAAGATTAGGAAGTGTTATTCCCAAAAGATCCACTGCAAAGTCAGGCAGTAAGAGACCACTGTGCTCTCCAAAAATCCCTCAGCAGTGCTCCTGTTGGACTTGATGAGCCTGGAGGTCTTTTCCAACCTTAATGATTTCATGATTCTGTGATTCCATCCCAGGCTGCCACAGAATGGACACGTGCTGGCTTTAAAAAGGAAAAAAACTCAACTCACACCCAACCCAACCTGCAAAATCCCATCACTCAGAGCTGGGAGTGCAGCACAGCTCCAGCATTTCCAAGGATGTCTGTCTCAGTTCTACAGGAAAGCTCTAAACACACTCCAGAATCAAATATCAAAAGGAGAAACCTGCTGTCCTGAAATGACATTATAATTAAAAAGGGATAGAGTCGCTCTTTTGTTCCCTCTCTAAAACATGATTTCCAAAGCAGTTCATTCCCCTGCTCCTTTCCAAGTCCAGGAAAACCAACGGCTATCCCAGAAGGTGAGGGTTCTGGACAAAGTCCTGACAGAGCAGAGCTCCTGGGCAAGGAGACAGAGATCCACAGGATCATCCCCACTCATCCCCAAGAGCTGGGAACAGGTGATCCAGGGCTCCACCAAGTAAAACTTCCATTTTCATTATTGGACAAGGCCTTGAAATTGCAGAGGTATTTCTACAAACCTCTGACTGTAAAATAGGATGGAATTTGCTGCTTTTCTTCCTGGATGAATGAGATCCATTAGCTCCTCTGCCTGCCTTCTCTCCCTTACTACATTAGAACCTGATGATCCATTGGAATCAAGCTGACAGCGACAAATATAAACTTATTTTTATAGAGAAAAATCCAAGGTGAAGCAAAAGGACAAAATCCATCACACTACTCCTTAAATGGCTGGAGAGGCTCAATAAACCCATCACAGCAAAACCTCCTGATTTTATTTTACACACAGCTTAGAAAAAGGAGGATTTTCTCTCCCTCAAATCCTTCCTGGAGGAATAAGAATTGGGAAGAGCTGCTTAACGACTCTCATATGCCATGGGTGAACAGCAAGGCCTGTCACTTGCAGAACAACATATTCCCTGCAGAAGATCATCCCCGAGGTGTGCACGCCCCCACCCACATGCTAATTGCCTCTCAGGGCACCATCTGATCCCAGATCCTGCAGGAATGCTGCTGGTGCGAAGGGAGTGCAGGAAGGAATCAGGAAAATGGAAAATCTAATAAAAGCTGTATCCAAAGGGGACTGAATAAACCTCTGGTAAAGGCCTTACGTAACACAACTCGTGGCTGAACGGATCTTTCTGCATGAACTCAGACAAAAAGGAACGTTTGCAGCAGGTTTTTCTGGGAAGATAAAAACTGCAGAGTTTTTGAGGAGGGAAGAAAGAAATTTGTCTCCAGTTCTGCTGGAGCAGACCCACGACCAGAACCACCCCCTGAATCCAGGTGTTTCCAAGCCATCCTCCTCAACACATCAGGAAACCCAGAGAATTTTTATGTGGTACCTTTCCTGTGTACCCAGAGTTTTCCCTGGGATAAGGCTCAGACAAAACCAACTCCACAGCCCAGAACAAGCAGGAAAGTTTCCGGTTCTTCCCTGGTGTGCACAGTTAATGCTGATTACCCTGCCTCTTATCACCTACACAGCACTGACCGAGAGGAATTACAGCTTTTCCAAACTATGTGCCTCATTCCAACAGAGGCCAACCCTCCAGACCAAGCAACCTGTGGGAATTGGATTGTCTGATGCTCAGCGGCTCCTGCCGGAGCATGGGAATGCCGAGTTCCTGGCAAAGCCCCTGCACATGTGCGTGCAAGAAAACAGGAAGTTCAGACACAAAGCATTTCCACAGCCAGCAAAGCCGGCTCGGCTGCACCGGGAGCCGCGGGGATGGACAGGGGATACAAACCCTGGTTGTATCTCTCGTACTCTAACCTGGGGCGGGGGCTGGAGAGACCCTCAGCAGCACGTGGGGGGACGGGACGCGGCGGACACCGGGGTGCGCAGGGGTTAACTGGGGCACACAGGGGTTAATTGGGGCGCACAGGGGTTAATTGGCGCGCACAGGGGTTATTCCCGCGCACGGGTTAACTCCCGCGCCCGTTCCCGCGCGCACGGGTTAATTCCCGCGCTAACTCCCGCGCGCACGGGTTAATTCCCGCGCACTTGCCGCGCCGCGCCCCCGCCCCCGCCAATCAGCGCGGCGGCCGCGAGCGCTGCCATGACCATATAAGGTAAAAAGCCGCGGCCGCCGCAGTGCCGCTGCGGAGGGCGCGGGTGCGCGCGCGCGGAGGGGCGGGGCTAGAGCGGAGGGGGCGGGGCTTCCCCGTTCCCTATGGTTCTTTCCCCCACCCGCCCCAGCACATGGATGTGGGATGGGGGGATCCCGGGGGGATCATCCCGCCCCAAAAACACCCCCAGACCTCCCGCCCAGCGCCGCGAGGGAGGTGGGAGCAGCCTGCCCGGCAGCGATAAACCCCGGCCGTGACAAAACGCTGCAATAGCGCTGAAAATTAGCAAGAAAAAGCACGTTGAAATGAATGAAATATCCCCTTTGCTGTGCTCACCCCGCACCAAGGGTCAGCCACATCCCAAGTAATTCCCAGTGAGCTGAAAAGCGCTGGGTTTGAGCAGCCACGCTGTTATGGGGCATTTTCCCTGCAGAAATGCAGCAAGTGTATTTTTATGGCTCAATTTTAACAGCCCAAAACCATGCTTGAAAATTACCCTTATTTTCTTTTTTTTCCCCCTGAATATAACAAGAAGGATTTTTCTGCAGGGAGCTTCATAAGTATCCGTGCTAAACGGGCTCCAGGAGAAATCCGAATGTTATTTAGGGTTTTGAAGGAACTGAAGGAACAATTTCATCAGCCCAGGCTATAAAAATAAATGCAGAACACAGGAACTGGTTAGAGCAGAGCCAGCAAAGCACTGCATTGCAAAAGAACGTGTCAGGCTGGGGTGAGGGACACAGCTCCTCCAGCTTCCCATGGAACCTCCTCAGATGTGGGTATTAAATGGCTGTGGAAGGCAAGAATGGAGCTGAGGGCACCAAGGCAGTGATAAATAGAGGGAGGGTGGGAGGAAGAACAGAATGGATGTGAAAATAATGCCAGAGATAAGGCGGCACTTAAAAATGGAAAAGGCCAGGGCACTCAGAATTAGCAGGAATTTCTGCCAGGGACTGAGAAAACACAGAATCATGGGATCATTAATGTTGGAAAAGTCCTTTGAGACTATTGAGTCCAACTGTTCCCCCAGTGCTGCCAAGGCCACCATGTCCCCAAGTGCCACATCCACACGGCTTTCAAATCCCTCCAGGGATGGGGACTCCATCACTGCCCTGAACAGCCTGTTCCTGTGCCTGCCAACCCTCCCCATGAAGAAAAGTTCCAAAATACCCAATCTAAACCTCCCCTGGCACAACTTGAAGCCTTTTCCTCTGGTTCTGTCCCCTGTTCTCTGGGGGCAGAGCCTGACCCCCACCTGGCAGCACCCTCCTGGCAGGGAGTTGTGCAGAGCCAGAAGGTCTCCCCTGAGCCTCCTCTTCTCCAGGCTGAGCCCCACCACCTCCCTTATCAGATTTGTGCTCCAAACATTAGGATAGAAGAGAAGGGGGATGCACATCCTCTGCCATCAGCATCTGAACAAGGAATCCCTAATCCAAGGCTGTGCCACCACGTGTGCTCCAGGCAGGAGGAGGACACGTGGCCTGAGGATGAGCCCAAGGCAGGGAAGGGCTGCTCATCAGAGCAGCAAACGGAGCTATTTTGGGGAAGTTGGGTTTGGCTTTGCTTAACGTGAAGGAGAAGCTGCTGTCTGTGCTCTGCCCTCACCGGGTGGGAAGTTGTGCTCAATCCTGAGCACTAATTCTATATTCCACAGGGCAGATCTGGAAGTGGAGTTGGGAAAGCAGCACAGGGCTGATGACAGACTGAGGACAACTTAACCACATGCTTAAGAGAGGAGCTTGAGGGTCATGGAGGAAAGAATGTTGCAAAAAAAGACTTTTGATCACAAGAATTTGCTGGTTAAGCATCAGAAAGGGATGAGAAGAATCTCCTCCAGAAGGTGGATGTGACTTTTCCATGAAGGACCAGGGGCAGCAGGAATGCCCTTCTTGGAACCCTCATTCCTTTGCATCCCCCTCCCATGTAGGGCTACAAAGAGCAGTTGGGCTCAGGTGCATTCCTGAATTAAATCTGCAAGGAGCAGTTGGATTCAGATGGTTCCTGAGTGAAGTGACAAGAAAAAAAAAAAAAACCAGCTGAATCCCTGACAGTAGAAAAACCTGACTTGATCATAAAGATGCTTCAAAAATATAATTCTACACGGAAAGTTCTGCCAGAACTGCCTCAGATTACTCAGACAAAGATCTTGTTTGTTGTGTTTAACGTACAGGAAGCATCAGCCTGATTACAGACATTAAACACATTCACACACGGCACCGCCGAGCAGCGTTTGTCACCGCAGCCGACACTCCCCAGCCTTCATCATCCCCAACGAAACGCCGGGATGACAGCAGATAAATTCAAGAAATATCCCAGCAGCACTTACCTTGTGCAGAGGCAGCACCAGGAAGGCTCCCCCACCGCTGGCATCTACGATGATGGCCACGAAGCGGGGGTTGACGGCGCAGAAGGAGCTGTCCCAGGTGACGCGGGACACGCGGATGTCGTCGTAGCACTGGTCGTTCTTCACCGCCTGCCCGAAGACGTGCCGGAATTTGCTCTGTCGTACCACCCGCCTCATCGTGTCTGCAGAGGGATGCAAAAGGGGGGGTCAGTGCCAGGGGAAGGGTTTCCTGCTTGTCCAGGGGATTCCTGGACAAGGATCGGTGCTGGATTTTTTCATCAGTTCCGTCACCCTGCTTCCAGCGATGCGGAAACACGGGTTTGCTCGCTGTTTGGAGAATCGTGGGATGGTTTGGGTTGGAAGGGACAGAATCCCAGGATGGTTTGGGTTGGAAGGGACAGAATCCCAGATTCTTTCTAGGATGGGATCTGGAGATCATCCAGTCCAACCCCCTGCCAAGGCAGGGTCACCCAGAGCAGGTGACACAGGGACATGTCCAGGTGGGTTTGGGATGTCCAAACATCCACGCCTTCCCTGGGCAGTTCCAGTGCTCAGCCACCCTCCATGGAAAGAGGTTCCTCCTCACGTTGAGGTGGAATTCCACGTGGTTTAGTTAATGGCCATTGCTCCTCATCCTGTTGTTGGGCACTGCTGGAAAGAGTCTGGCACCATCCTCTTGGCACCAAGGACCTTAAAGCTCATCCCATTCCACCCCCTGCATCAACACCTTCCACTGTCCCAGGTTGTTCCAAGCCCCATCCAACCTGGCCTTGAACACTTCGAGGAATCCTCCACCTTAACATCTGCCAAATTCTCAGCCAGCTTTGCCTTTTCCTTCTTTTATTAACTAAAATTTTAGGTTATTTTGCATCCAACCCAACCCAACTGCATTTCCAGGGGGCTTTTACAGAATTTGCCAGTTAAGCATTAATTTCCCCACTGTAAATATGTTCCCTCATTGCAGTAAAGGAAGTTCCTAATCCTAAAAGCAGTTTTTAGACAAGTCTCCACATATTTTCAGGGATAAATCTAGTCTTGGATTGAACTTGTTTACTTTCAAGTCTGACAGGGTCCAGAAGATGTAAATAAAAATGCAAGCTCTCAAAATCCGGTGTTCCTGTGAAGTGGTTCCACATGTTCCCTAGCTTCCAGTTCTTTCTTCTAACTCCAAAATCTCCCTAAAAAAAAAATGAGTTTCCTAGGCAGAAAGGAGTAATGGAAACAAGTTAATGACTCCAATTAACTTGGTGTGTCTGTAGCATTTCTTGAGAAAAATTATTTTCAAGAATGCTGGAGTTAGAATAGAGGGAAAGGGAATCGGTGTGGAAAATTCCAGCACCTGGGAGAAGAACAGGCACACCACCAGCTTTGGATCATGGATACAACCCACAGAGCCCTTGCATTTTGGAAGGGCTTTTCCCATCATATCAGACTTTTCTCCTTCAGAGAAAAGGCAGCAGAAGACAAGCCTCCATACAGCATCTTGCTTTTACATATGGGAAAAATATTTCTGTCCCAGTCTCTAGGGAAAGCCAAAAAAAAAAAAAAAAAAAAAAAAGGGGGAAAAATAAAAATAAGCAGAGTCCACCTCCTATCTCGCCTCCCAGAAGGTCCCCAAGCACATGGAGAGGCTGGGAAAAACTGCTCAGTTCCTGGAGCTCCTTGCTCCAGAGTGATGCTCCGGAGTGAGAGACTGGGAATGTGGCTGCATCCCGACTCCCTGCTCCCAGGCTGTCTGCTGCAAACGTGATGAAAGCTTGGAGGGCTGTCTGTGACTGCAAAAGCATTGCAGGGAAGCGCCGAGCGTTGATGGCTGTTTTGTAGTCTGGGAGGTGAAATAAAAAATTAACGGCGACAAAAAGCGGGATAACTGCAGGGAAGCGCTCATCAGAGCCGGGAAATGCCGCGGAATATGTTTGAAGAGGAGAAGAATGTTCCAATTAACGGAACAGACAGCTCTGCAGTGGAACTCTCTCCGGTTCCGCAGAGATAAGGGAGAAGAAGCAGAGGATTGGTTTGCCACCAGAGCACATTTGGGAACTGGCACTGGCCACTTCCACAGCTGCTTGGACAGGGATGTATCAGTGCCACTGGTGCTGCCCAGTCCACACTGATTTGGGGTCAGTTTTGTGATGGGGACACTTGTCCCTGTCCCTGTCCCTGACCTTCACGCTGAGCCACCACTGACCTGAGCCCCACATGCTGGTGACAGAACTGGGAGCTCCACAGTCATTCCCAGCCACACAGAGCAGGTGGGGGTTCCCCACAGCACCTTTTCCATACTGTATTTTCAGGATAATTAAGAATGTTTAAGAAAAAAAGAGGTTTTAAATGCAAAATCCTGTGAAGAACTGGGGTGTTTAAATGTCCACGGAGAAAAGCTCTATGGGAATTGTTCATGATTTCTGTCCTTTTAAAGCTGAACTTAGGCTCCCTCCCTACTCCCATCAGTTACTGGAATTGCGTAATGCACTTTCTGCCAACTGTTTCCCTCAGAGCACAAATCAAAGGCCCTGCTCCCTGCTGGACACACCCCGGAACACCGGAGTGGATGGGAAGTCATAAAACAGGAGCTGCTCTCCAGCTCCAGCCGGCAGGTGAGAGCACAAAGTGAAATCATGGAATGGTTTGGGTTAGAACCAAAAATCTTATCTCATTTCACCCCCTGCCATGGGCAGGGACAACCTTCCACTAGTCCTATCCAACCTGGCCTTGGATGCTTCCAGCACAACCCCAGCCTTACCAAGTTATGCACAAAGAAAAGGTGAATTTCAACTGCAAGATGCCTAAATGACAAGAAACACTGAAGTCTCAAGGTTCAGTTAAGCCTCATCATAAAAAACGCAGTTCCACACCCACTTACTGATTTGTGTCGACTCATTCTGAGCCCTGACAGGCATTTTCATCCCAAGGGCTCCTCCCAGAGCCAGGAGGGCTTGGCTGAACCTCTGCATCCACAGCTCCAGCAGTGAACTCTGTGCT
The DNA here is from genome assembly GCA_024500445.1 of Entomyzon cyanotis. Lineage (NCBI taxonomy): Eukaryota > Metazoa > Chordata > Aves > Passeriformes > Meliphagidae > Entomyzon > Entomyzon cyanotis. The sequence goes on from JAKEPQ010000852.1 coordinate 3,921,415, forward strand.
CAGAGCAGCATCACACCCATCATCCTCTCCTCCCTCCTTTCCACCATTCCAGGTGATCCCAGGCCACCCCCAGTACATTGGGAATCTTCTCCCAACATGCCCATGACACCACCAGAACTCACACTCAGCTCAGCCCTTTCCCACCTGGGAACACTCCTTGCAGCAAACCCTACTCACCATCCTCCTGCACGACTCATCCAGGAGCAGGGAAAAAGCTCCTGCTTTGTGGATTTCCAGGAGTGTTCACCCCCTGGCAACATTCCCACCCCGCTGTGAATCCAGATTAAAATCAGGTTGTTGGGAAGAAGGTAAAGCGAAGGTTTGAACTTGTCGTGCTGAACAAACACAGCAAATTGCTTGGAATCAGCATCCCACAGAGCAAGAGGTCTGGGAATGTGGCTGTTCCAATGCTGGGAATTCAGGTGGGATAGTTACAAAGGATTATTTGTATCACTTGGATAATTGTATCTTTTCTTTACTTGATCAATACCAGAACAGCAGGAAAAAGTGTTCATTTCAAATATCAGGTCCTGGGGATCTGTCACCCCTTCCATCTTCACAGAAGAGAAACTCCCTTTATCCCACTGTGAAATCCTACTGCTTTATTTCCCTCATTTTTACCCTCTGATGCAAAGGGTGATCATTTGGTTTTCTATAAATGACTTTTTAAAAAATGCAAAGAGTTCAGAAGCATCCAAAAATACCCTTATTTGTTCCAAAGGGATCTGTTGGAACACACCTTCCCTGCCCTCTTCCCCACCTACAGCTCATCATCCCTAGCAGGAACTCTCTGATGAACACATGGTGAGCAGCCCCCAAGTGCTCATTTCCATAGCAAAGGGAGTGATTCTTGGCGTTGGATCAGAGCCATTTTGATCTGGCTGCTCTCCAAGGAGAAGGAGGGGGGAATGTGCTGGCTGTGGTTGGAAGGAGCAGCGACTGCAGCTCTTTCAGCTCACCAGGGAGAGCAGGTGAAAAACCCAACGGGGAGTGAGAGCCTGAGCACCCCAGAAGAGTCCTGTCCCTGTCACAGACTGTCCTTACATGGGAAGAGTGTTTAGTCTCCTCTTTGCTTTTAAATCCTACAGTGCAAAGGATCCCCTCCTCCTCCTCCACCTCCTCTTCTTCCTCCATCTCCAAGAAAATCCACAGCTCTGTTTGACTGCCACAGGTTCTCTCAGCAGAGTCACGGGCAGGAGCTCCCAGCTTGGCCAGTTCATGGAAAGGTTTGGTTTGAAGGAGCCTGAAAGGTCATCCAGTTCCTGCTCCCAACCTGGCCTTGGACACTTCCAGGGATGGGGCAGCCACAGCTTCTCTGGGCACCCTGTGCCAAGGACTCCCCACCCTTACAGACAGGAATTTCTTTCCAATATCTCATCTAAATCTACCCTCTTTTGTCTTAAAGCCATTCCCTCTTGTCCTGTCCCTCCATCCCTTGTCCCAAGTCCCTCTCCAGCTCTCCTGGAACCCCTTTAGGCACTGGAATGAGCTCTAAGATCTCCCTGGATTCTACTCTTTTCCAGGTGAACATCCCAAGCTCTCCCAGCCTGGCTGCAGAGCAGAGGGGCTCCAGCCCTCTGAGCACCTCTGTGGCTTCCTCTGGACCTGCTCTAACAGGTCCATGTCTTTTCTGTGCCACTTTTAGGATTATCAGGTGAGACACCAACACCTGAGATGATTCACCCTAAGGAAAGGCTGATTCAGCCTCTATCACACTTGCAAAAGGATGACCTGGGTGGTTCAGGGAGCCTTGGGAAGTGATTTTGGAAATCCCCAGGTGGGAAAGGAAGTGTATCCAGGGCTAACGGGGCTGTGCTGGGGATTTTCTCTTAGGAAGTGGACTTGGAACAAGAACTTTAAAAAAATAAGCTAATTAGATCATTGTCTATGCAGTTAAACCTTGGCTGAGGAACCATCTTCCATCCACTTGCTAGACAGAAAATATTTTTGGGGGGTAAAGCGCAAATTTAGAGGATTTAAAACCTCCTGACTGGGAGCTGAAAGGCCTTTAAACTTTGCCAGAGTTACAACCCTCAGCAAAATTAAAACAGAAGCATTGGACACCCTGCAAAGGCCTCCACAATAGAAGTGCTGACAGATCTACGGCTGCTGAGCTCCTGGATCCCGCTCGGCCACACACGGCATCTTGGTGGGGACAGAGCCTTCAAATCTCTTGTTTATTCCCTCCCTGAGTGACTTCCAGCTGAATTTTACCAAAACTTTGGGTTCATCTTGCAGGCTGTGCCCTGTGAACAGCCCAGCCCTTGTGGCAGCTTTCAAAAGGACCTTGGAAAGGCTGGATGCCGCCAGCCGCGCTCGCACAGGGATACTTTTCATTCCACTCCTTTCTGATCTCCCATCACGATGTGTCACAAGAGCTACCATGAGTTTGCCCATTTTCCTGTTTATAAAGGATTTATCTGTCTCAAGAATCCAACAGATGGATTTCTGTGGCTTCGGAGGGTTTGCAAGGCTGCTTATGCAAGAGGAAACGCATCCTGCTAGGGAACACTTACAGGAAAACCCCCCACTAATGGCAAAATCCTGCTCAGCCCATGTGATTGTGATCCCTTCTGGAAAGGGAGGCATTGGAATAAAAGGCCAGTTGAAGTCAGACAGCCGGAGGCTACTGTTAAGGGGGGTGAGGAGATATAAATCCAGTGGATAGGGAGAACAGCATTCATGAAAGTTTGGTACTTGGTACTGGCAAGGCTCTTCCTTAAGTGGAAAAAGTCAAGTTGCAGCTGTTGATGGTGAATCCCAAAACTCCTAGTCTGAGCCTTGCAATAAAGGTGCAGTCTCAATTGAGAGGCAGATAAAAAAAAAAAAAAAAAAAAAAAAAATCAAGAGGTCAGTGGTTGGACTTGATCTTAAAGGTCTTTTCCAGCCTCAATAATTCAGTGGTTCTATAGGCAATGCACCAGCACCAATTGTGAATGATGTCATGGGAGGGATGGGGTGCTGGGGTCAGCAGGGAGAGGGGATGGTCCCATGGGTGAAACTGCAACATGGGAAAGCCCAGAAGATTCCCAAGTACCAACTGTGAGGCCCAAGGTCTTCCTGAACACCTGGGCTGAGCCACTTGGGCCTCATCTGCAAAAGCAGTGGGTGCTCAGAGCTGGTCTTATAAAAAAATATAGATAGTATGTTATAATCCTAAACCAAAACCAGGCCATGGATGTTCCAACCTGCCCCTGGCATGGAGAGAACACCCTCCCTGGGAGCAGGGCTGAGCCACATCTGCAGAGCAGTTGGCCATCCTGGAGATAAGCACCGGAGAAAAGCCTGCAAGGAATCTGCTAATTCACTCCTCAGAGTGCTTTGAACATCCTATGGAAGATAAGGTCCAGAGCCACATGTGGAAGGGAGGACAGAGGCATTCAGAGGGTTTGAAGCCATTAAAACACCACCATCCCCTCCTGCTTCCTGCTCCTTCATCCAGTTCCACCTCCTGCCATGGTAGGGACACCTTCCACTAGCCCAGGCTGCTCCAAGCCCTGTCCAACCTGGCCTTGGACACTGCCAGGGATCCAGGGGCAGCCACAGCTTCTCTGGGCACCCTGGGCCTCCCCACCCTCACAGAGAAGAAATTTCTCCTAATATCTCATCTAAACCTACCCTTGTTCAGTTTGAACCCATTCCCCCTTGTCCTGTCACTACACGCTCTAGGAAAACTCCATCTCTCTCTCCAAAAATCCAAGGAATCAAAGAACTCAGTCTCGTGATACGAAGTCTTGCAAGACTTGGGCAAGGAAGGAAGTGGGGGGAAAAAAATGTCACATGGCTCCAAAAAGTTCAGCTCACCCCACAACTTCACATGAAACCTCAGCAGAAAAAGGGAACAGCCACGAATGCCTTGATGCAGTTTCTGTTCTTTTAAACACAATATTATTCCCTCTGTGTATCCCTTTTCCAATCAATCCATATCCAGTCCATTGCTGACAGAACTGTTGTTTTCAGCTGTTCAGAGTTATTTAAAACAAAGGTGAACACTACTACAGATGGCCACAGTTCCAAAACACATCATATTTGTGTGCAGATTATTTTCAGTCATTGGTTACTTGAGCCTAGGTTGAGCAAGAGCCTGCCATCTGATTTCACTTCATTTTAAAGACAAAAAGCTGGAATATGAACTTAATACTGAAATTTCCAGCTGTTCTACCACTGGCAAGATTCTATTTTGGGATGGGAACCTAAACCACAAACTACCAGGGAATTTGATTATATCTCAACTGGGGAGCCCAGCACATTCAAAAATGTAACATAACCCAAATTTTGAATAAGCTGAAATTTCTGTTCTGGACGAAGCACAAGGTGTTGGCTGCAACCTGTGAAACACTTGATCCAACTCTGGATTTCAGAGCTGTAACCTGAAATGATCACATGAAAACCTTTAGAATATGCAAAACTCTTAAGTCAGAAGTGCCTGTAGAGCTCAAATCTCCCAGGATCACTGCGAAGGACTCGTTATTTCCTGAGGGTCTACCTGTGTGTGCTCGTCTCACATCTCCCCCCGGGGCTATTTTCACTTCAAGATTTCCAGGGATACAGTTCATCTTCTCGGGGAATCACCTGGTTGTGGAAGGTGTCCCTGCCCGTGGCAGGGAGGTGGAATGAGATGAGCTTGAAGCTCCCTTCCAAGCCAAACCCTTCTGGGATGATCCTGCAACTCCCACACGTTGTCACTGTATCTCCCCATCCAACATTACATCATTGACCATAATTTGCAGTGACAAAGGGACGCCGCAGTTAAAGTCATTACCCTGAACTGAGAGCGTTGTCTGGCTTCATTTAATCTGTGTCATCTACCAGAAAGGCAGAGCAATGAATGCACACAAAAAATCATTACACAAAATAATTTAGCAGGAGCCATAGCGGGATGGGTAACCAGCAAAGGGAGCCTCCAACCTCTTCTTTTGGTTTTATTTCTTTTAAAGAATGCCCTGTCTGCTGGCACTAAAGCTGCCCCACCTCATAGGTGGTGGGGGATGTTGGGATGATGGTAATTTACCACAGACTGGGCAAAAAAAGTTATTAAAATGAAATGAGGAGAACGAAGTAGAGATACAAATAAAGGATTGAGACCCAGGACGAAACCTCATAAAGGCAAATAACCTACAAAACAGAGGGCTAAGAGAGCAGGGATTGAACATTCCAGATGCCTCAGTGCATTCAAATCCAGGTTGGAATGTGGAAGGTGTCCCTGCTCATGTCAGGGAGTGGACTGAGATGAACTTTAAGGTCCCTTCCAACCCAAACCATTCAGGGATTCTGTGATCCTTGCATTTCAGCTTCCACTTTTGCTGCCAGCAGAGACAGCTGCACAGTGGTTGGACACCACAGAAGCTTTTTACTGGGTAAGGAAAGGGAAGCATCCCACACAGTCCCACCTCCGACACCACTGTCCCAGCAGGCCGTGGCCTTTCACAGGATCCCCTCCAAAAATCCCTCATTTTCTTTTCCACTCGAATAAACACCAGAGGAGCTTCTTTGCACCCTGTATCCCATCCACTGCCAAGAGACAGAGAGATATCCTGAACAGCAGGCCTGGGAGCTGCAGCCAGAGGCATCCCGAGGATGCTCCTGACACCCATCTGAGCAGCTCCTGCCATGGGGAGGAGGAAAGAACAGGGCTCCAGACCATGCTGTGATCCCGAGGGAAACACCAGCAGGAGTGCTTGGCTCTCCCAGGAGTCCAGCTAAGAGAAGTCAGTGATAAAATGCTTCTCCCCAGCACTGACCTAGTTCTCTTATCAGAGCTAACAGGGAAGTAGCAATCTGGTCAGAGCTGCTGCCCCAACCCGCTGGATTCCTCTCTCGCTCGAAGGTTACATGCCAGCTTTTTCCAGGCCATATTCCCGAGATACATTGGAAGCTTTTCTCTTTTTTGGGCAAAGGTTGGTGGTTATGAACAGGAAAAGAGCTCTTCCCCAGCACAGCTTCATGAAATTCTCATCAAATCACCACCAGATCCCAGCATTCCCAACTAACCTTTTTCTAACGAAGTCCTCACAGCAGAAAAATATTGTATTTTCAACTCTACTTTCTCCTACAACTCAAAGCAATCAAATCTGCCTAAATGAAAGAATTTATTTCATAAGTTTCTATGTGTGTGAAGCTATATTTGTGAGGAGCTCACCATATACTCAGACCTGAAATTCAGCCCCTACCCAGGATTCATATTTCCTCTCCAATGGTGGATTTAAGGAGGAGTCAAGCAGACAGCAGCTCCCAGGTGTTGGGAGCCTAAAGCATGGAAAGAACAACACCTGCAGGATTTCCCATTCTGCTGCAGTCAAGAAGAGGTGCAGACATGAATAGAACTCAATTAACATGGTGTTTTCTAAGCACTGTTCCTGGTAAGCTCCAGTGGACATTACTGGAAATGTTACCTTGCTTCTCCTTGCTTATTTAATTGGATCATTCCTTAAAAAAATGACCAGAAGATTTAGTGAAAGTAGAAATCCCAGAATAGTTTGGATTGGAATGGACCTTAAAGCTCATCCAGTTCCTCCCCCTGACATGGGCAAGGACACCTTCCACTATCCCAGGTGCCAGGGCCTCCCCACCATCACAGCCAAGAATTCCAATATCCCATCTAACCCTCTGGCAGTGGGAAGCCATTCCCTCTTGTCCTGTCACTCCATCTCTTATCCCAAGTCCCTCTCCAGCTCTCCTGGAGCCCCTTTGGGCACTGGCAGGGGCTCTGAGGTCTCCCTGGAGCTTCTCTTCTCCAGATGAACACCCCCAGCTCTCCCAGCCTGGCCCAATCCCTGAAGGAATTGAGAACCTGTTTTCTATTCCTCAATTACAACATCCCATGACATCCACAAGGAAGAAATTCTACACAGTAAAGATGTTTTAAGAGATAAACAGCCTCACAGACAAAAAGTTGCAGTTTGGTCCCAGTTCCTCCAGAGTACTGCACCACCAGAGAACCATGACCTGCAGAACCCCCTGCTCCAAACACCAAATTAACTGGGACACAAATTCCTCCTGACTCCAGAATAAGGCAGAAACAACAGACCAGCACAACCAAGGCTCCCAAACAGCCTGGCCAAGAGTGAGTCAGACTGACCAAGCCAGGAGCAGTGTTCTCCACATGACCCAGGCTGACCACAGTGGCTCCAAGCTCTGCTGGACCGAGCACAGCACCCAGAGCCTGCGGAGAAGCCGGAGCTGCCTTGTCCCCAAGGCTTTGTCCTCCTTGTCCCTTGTGACCCACGAGCAGCAGGATGGCCAAGTGCAACGGCAGCACCTCCCAGACTGACACCACAGCCACACAGCTCCTGCTGTAACAGCAAACAGGATGGGCTGGAGAACATCTCAGGTAGGCTGGAGGTACAGCAGAGAGCAGCGTGGTTTGTCACACTGGAATTTTGAGTGGACACACTCTGTTCCAAAAAGTGATAAGGAGCTTGGCTGGCACATCCTGAGTAACAGCTTCACCCAAATGCTGTGCCAAATCAGAGATTCTTCCCCTTCTCAACAACACCCACCCAACAGGTGAGGCACCCACACTGAACTGCTTTTAATGTTCTCAAAATAACCCCAACAATGGTTATTTGTCAAAGACAAGACAACATCCTCACCCCAGGACGTGGGAGGCTCGGGCAGGACAACACCAACATCTTGGATTTTAATGCAGTACAAACAAGCTGCAAAATGAATCTCAATGCTCCCAGTTGGAACTGGCGTGTGTTTCTCCACATTTCCATTTGCTGTCCTGCCAGCTCTTCTGGCCAAGCAGCCTATAATTCCAAGAGCACCATTGTCATTCCGTCCCGTTTCCGTAACGTGCAATTTGAAATCAGGGCTGGGGGAGGGAGGACAGGGCTGGAAGAGGCTGAAACTCAAATCCAGATAGTTCAATCTGCTAACTTGACTTTAAATCCCTGTCTTGTGGTGCCAATTACATTCCCCCCAAACATCTGTTTTAGCAGAGGCTTCCAAGTTCAAGCACATTTCTTCTGTCCTACTGATGTTGTTTGTCACTGACCTGTCATGGGATGATGCTGAGAGGGCACAACCTGGTGTCAAACCCTGAGTGTGACCAAAGCACCAAAGAACCCAAAAATTAACTTAGGGAAGTAGATTTAGTCTATTCAGGAGCTTTAATAAACATGCCTGCTATGCTGTGAAGAAAGATTTCACATCCAAGAAGGGAAAACATCTTCCTACCCCTGTCCTTGCCACTTCCACAGCACCACCTCCACCTCTGAGCTTCCCTGACAGGGAGACTCACACCCACCTCAACACACACTGGGCAAAGGCTAATTCCTTGGGGAATTCTTGGACCTGCAGCTGGCTGCTCTCAGCTGGAGAACTGGTTTCCAGTGAAGAATTACAGCCTGCTGACCTTTAAGCTTTACTTACCTGTTGGCTTGACAGTCACGTTGCTGCACGTGCAACCCACACTTCCAGTCCTTTGGGAATCCCTGTGGCATTTCCAGCAGCTCCAGAGGAGCCCAGCCAAAACAACAGGCAGGATTACACCCAGATAAGCCCAGCTGGTTTTTATGGGAGCTTTCAGAGCACTTAAGAATTCCCTGAGTAGAGCAGAAGATCGATGTGGCAAAGCGTGGATACAAAGAGCAAAAAGATAACCTTTACCCCCCAAAGAAACATCAGGGAGCCAAGGGAAGAGCAGGGAGATAACCCCAGGGCAGCCTGACCCTAACCAGGGATGCCCACCTTTAAACAGCAGTGCCTTAAAACACCACACAGAACAAATTGTTCCAGAAAGGAGCAATTTTCCTGGCACTGGCCAGGAAAAAAAGACGCTGGAAGCACAGCAACACTGAGCTAGAAGAGTTTTCTGCCCACCCTTCAGGCTGTGCTAAAGCAGAATGTATTTCAGAGGAATGTCTGGCAACTTGTGTTTGCCTAAGCTGGCTCAGGATTCCTCTCCTGCCTTGCAAATTGATCTCAGCAGATCCAAAAATTCAAATAAACCTTAAAAAATATCCCTGAAAACTTTAAAAAAAAAAAAAAAAAAAGTAATACACCTCCTGTTCTGAACAAGACAGCTTTGGGCCTCCAAGATATGGTATCATCAATATAATTACTGCAGAAAGGAATGAAGTAAAAAATTAAGAGTTGAAAAGTGTAACAATGGTCATTTATCCATATGTACACATCCCAGCAGTTGTGCTGGGGAAAATACCTGAACCATGTGTGAAACAACTCCTCATAGTAGTACATGCTAGAAGTATTCCCAGCCTGAGTAAAACGTGTAACCTCACATTTCAGACTTGGAAAGAAGGATACCAATCTGTTTTACACAGGTATGATGAAAAATGCCAAAGAAATGCCAAGCAGACGCCCTGAGTCTGCTGGAGGATCCAGATTCCAGCAGGAAGCAACAAACCATGAAGGCTTTTTAAGTATTTAAAGTGAAAAAGGAAAACAAAAAGCAACTCCAGGAGGTAATTCCAGCCCTGAGCAGGTGCCTGAGCACTGAGCCTTTGCTGATGACAATCTTCCCTATCAAGCCATCATCTGCCCAGCATGGCCAGTTTGCCCAGTTCCCAAGGGACATGCTGCTTACTACAGATTGAATTTGTTACTGCCTGCTAATCCCTGGAGCTGCTAATTACACCCATTATCAGTTTGTCCAGCATCCAGATCTGGCACACTGTAGGATGTCGAGTCCCTGTCAGATTTACAGACTGGTTTGGGTTGGAAGGGAGCTGAAAGCTCATCCAGTTCCACCCCTTGCCACGGGCAGGGACATCTTTCACCATCCCAGGGTGCTCCAAACCTCATCCAGCCTGGCTTTGGACACTTCCAGGGATCCAGGGACAGCTTCTTGAGGCAACCTGTGCAGGGTCTCCCCACCCTCACAGGGAAGAACTTCTTCCTTATCTCTAACTCAAATTTCCCCTCCTTCAGTGTGAGTCCACTGCTCCTTGTCCTGTCACAACAGTTCCAGATGAAGGAATGCTTGGGAATGGGATGCTACCAAATGTGCTGCTTTAATACTGCAGATTTTTTATGTTTATTTGGGAGGAACAATGGATTTTCAAGGACTCCGGAACACAGTCTCTATGGCAACTATATGCAGAACCAGGGGGGAGGGAGGGGAAGTTCCCATATTTCCAAATACTCAAATAATTCTGTTCTGAAGTCCATTTCCCAGGGATTATTTCTACCAGGAACTGCAGGTGCAATGCACTGCCCAGGTTCATACAGGGATGCAAACAAGGAGCAGTTTCAGGCACACCATTCCCATGGAGTTTTACGAAATCCTGCTCAGACACACCTGCTAAAAATGCAGAAATGGCTGCCTTAATATTCAGCTCAGAGGAATTATTACCTATGTGCTTGTTCCTACATAGATGGCAGCCAAAATCTGGAAAACCACAGGGAAAGCCTGGTCCTTCCCAAAGGGAACACTTGGCCTCAAGCACAGCTCAGCAACACCCCAAAGAGAGCTGTGAGCTCATCTCAGCATCAGGCTGAGCCTTAATCACTTTAAGTCAGATCCCACCACTGGTTTATTTCCATTGCTCTTTCAAATTCAATTATTAGAAAAGGAAAACAAGACAAACCTAATTATGCTGGGCTGAGAGGCCCAGCTCAATGTCAGAGCCACTGCAACTTCTCCCACCGAGAGCCAGACCTCAAACGTCATCACAGGCTCAGCAAAAAGCAGATTAGAGATCACTTATTGTTATCACCAGCAAAACATGGACTGAGACAAAGCCAGGGATGTTGAAGAAGCAAAGTCCTTTCTCCAGTGCAGGCAATTCTACCTTGATTCTACAACTAAGTCATCAGCATGAAGGACAAATGGTCCAAAAATCCATGTTTTTTCACCTCCAGAAGAAGGAGATCTCTTCTATCCACCATAAGCACATCAGCAGCCTTCAAAAAAAACACAGTTTCCCCTTTGGAGGTGGTAGCAGAGGACATTTTCAGTATTTCTCTGTCAAGTTCCTGACCTACAGAGCAGGATTTGAAAGTTTTCAGGATGTTCCATCACAAAATCCTCTTCCATTTGAGGAGCACTTTCTGACCTGTTAGGAAGGTGGATCACCAAGGGATCACTTCTGTCTTATTGGCATCAGGAATTCCATGGGAGAGGGGTAAAGTAAAATTATCCACTTGCCCAACAGCCACCTTCTACTTTCCAGCTACATCATTACCTCCAGCCATTAATCCTGATTGGATTTATATTCCCTCCACAAACCCACGAGCACAACTAATGGCTGGTGATACAACTAATGGCTGATATATTCCATTAGGATCCTCTCCAGGCAGTTTGCTCCTCGAAGGACAAGCCCTGCAAAGCTGCCAGTGGGACCTGGGGCAGCTGAGCAGTTCTGTGTCACGCTGGTATTGCACATGCCTATGTGTGGTTTGAGATGAGAAAAGCCACAAAAAGTCACGTACTGAACAGTTATAACCTCAAAAAGAAACAATAATCCATTTTTTTGCACTGTTACTCACAGAAGGAAAAGCAGAACAAAGCAATCCTATTAGGAGAGAGAAAGAAAGGGCCCAGTAAACAATTCCCAACCATACTGGTGGCAGCCAACACATCCAGAAAAATGGACTTTTCCCTGATGCTTTCCTGAGTCACTCAGCTAAGCCTAAAACCTTTTTCTGCTTCATTTCAACTTGGTGTTCACCACCACCTGCAACTGAGCACAACATGACAAAAACCCAACAGTTCACATCCTGCCAGCCCAAAGCCACCAACAGCCTGACTTTTCACACAAGGCTCCAGGAGCTGACTAAACTGAAGTTCTAAGCAGTTTCTAATCAGACCAATTTCAGAGTTACCCACCAGAATACGCCAGCCCAAAAATATTAAGCAGGGGAGACTACAGGGAGCGAGCTAGGAGAGAGCACAGACATTTAATTCTTGTTCCTATGCCCTGCAAAGGCTTAAACTGGGGCACTTCAAATCCTCAGTGAGTTTCTGTTCCAACACATCCTCGGAGAAGGGCTGAGATTATCACAAAAGCCTCAGTAAAACAAAATCAAAACAAACAAACCCAGACTTTAAAAGTCAAGTGAAAATGTGCCTGTGAGCTTGCCCAAGAGGACATTCCTGGCCCTGGGAGTGGTGCACTGATGACCTCACCGAGCTGCAAACTCAGGCCAGGAAGTGTTTTGCTCATGTCTTCAGAAAAGGAAGTTGGCATCCCAGGGATATTCCTCGGAATCGATCACCAAATTAAACCCAGGAATATAAATCCCTTCCCCATCACAGCGCAACGTTTGGGTTTAATGAGCCATTTTATGAAGCAGTTATTAAAGTCTGATGTTGGACGTGGCCACCACGATGTCACCAAGGGCAGAGCTCGGCACCCTGTGCTGCATCACCCAGGGAAAAGCTGATATTTCCCCCTTCTGCGCATTCCTCCTCATTGCCATTAAACTGAATCCCTGCCTTTCGCTTGGAGTGAATCCCAGAAGTGACAGATGCAATAAGCATGAAGATTTCACTTGAAAAAATCCAATGATGTTTGAAAAGACAGCTCGGGAGAAGACAGAGCAATGCCAACACAGAACACAAATGCTGATTAAAGCAATCTGGATAAAAGGCTACAAGTGACCATTGAAAAATTACTATTATGAAGTGCTGTATTAAAACAAACACCAAGCAAATGCTGCCTGAGTGTGTCAGGTCTTACTGGGGCTACCGAAAACACAGAAAATCACATCTACCCAAAATAAACAGGCATTGCCACAAAAGCATTTGATCTTCTACCTCTGTGTACACAGTCCTTAGCAAACACCACTATTAGCCACAATAAAACCTTCCTGCAAGCACACAGCCATCTGGTTTTCCCCCCCCCTTGAGCAGAAAAGATGATTCAATGCTCGTTATTTCCAATGAAAATGGAATAAACCCTCTCCTGCCTCCCGCACACGACACCCGCTGCTTTCCCCACATCCAAACACACTTCTCCCAGGACACGCTGTGCCAGTTCACACCATTTTCCCACACTCCAGAGCTTCCCTCGTGCACGCCATGGAGGGAGAGGATGGATGGAGCCAGGTAATTTGGGAACAGCCTGGCCTAAAATTAAAACAAAATCGGGAAATTCGGCAGCGAACTGAAAAATCAGCCGCAGCCTGGTATGTTCAGAACATCCCTCTCTGACTCTGCCACCGTCCTTGGTCTTGCTCCCAGTAATCCCCACACACATCTGCACGAGCAGACATGCTCAGGCCAACTCCAGCTGCTAAAAAAACCCCAACCCTAACGCATATCATTTATCTTCAACAATAAAACTGCTTCCATCGGGCTTACTTTTGTTTTCCGGCACCTTTCACTGCCTTTATTTTCTTTTTTTTTTTCAGAGCCTGTCTCCTGTGCAGTCAGTCAGTTATGGCATCACATTGTCTGGCTGGAGGTCCTACAGCTGAACCTCTGTGCAGTGGTGTCAGACACCTTCCTGTGTGTCCAAGATCTTCCTGCATTCCATGAACAGAATCGGTGGGAATTTCATAAAGCACAGGTATGATTAAGGACTAACCTTTAAATCCCAGCCTTTTGCACATCACTGGTAAACAACGTGGCTTCCTGCATAGGAAAACAAAGCCCAGGGATATCTGCCCACGGCAAAGGGATGGGATGAGATGGTCCTTTAAGGTCCTTTCCAACCCAAACCATTCTGGGATCCCCTGATGATTCCATGACATGTCACACAGCCCAGGACTCCACACATCTCCCATTCAGCCTGGAAAGAGCCACTAATAACGGCGTGACAAGGACCTGCTCTACAGGAGCCTCGGGAAAATAAACCCAAACTAAACCCCCCATCAGGGCGCTCATCTTTTGTCCTCTGCCACGGTGCACGGCGGGGACGGGCGCTCCGGGGGCGGCACAGCCGGTGGCACCGAGCGGCTGCTGCATCGCCGGGCGAAAAAGAAGAAATAAAAAAAAATTTTTTAAAAAAAAAGGGAAAACGTGCGGAACAAAAGCCCCCCAGCGCTGTCCCCGCCGCGGCATCAGGTGCACGGCGGGAGCGCCCGGCGCCGCCGCCCCGCCCCGGGCTTGCCCTGCCCGGCGGCCCCGGCCGGATGCGGATGCGGCGGCGACCCCGCGCCGCTGCCTAATAAGGAGGGAGCGGGGAGCGGCCGGGGCCGAGGCGGTGCGGTGCGGGGAGGGCGCTGCCGCCGCGGGCCCCGCGCTGACAGCGGCCGCCGCCTCACGGAGGGCTCGGCGGCCCCGCGCGGGAAGGGCCCGCCCGGCCGGACCCCCGCCCTGCCCGGCGCCCTCCCGCGGGCACCGCGCCGCCCGCTCGGCCGCAGCCCCGCTTCCCGGTGCTCCCCGGTTCTCCTCGCCCGCTCTCACCGCCCCCGAGCCGCACCGCGATCCCGAGCCGCCTCCCGCGTCCGCTCCTCAGCCCGGCGGAGCCGCCGCCTCCGCCTCCTCCTCCGCCCGCCGCCGCCGCCCGACTGAGCGCCGCGGGGCGGGGCGGGGCAGAGCGGCCGCGGGACACGCCCCCGGCTGAGACCACGCCCAAAATGACACTCCCCCTTCTCAGGCACCGCCCCCTCCCTCCCGGCCCGGCGGTGGGCGGGGCGACAGTGTGAGTGGCGGCCCAGCCAGCCAATGGCAGCGCGGCGATCGCCACCACGCGCGGTCGCGCGCTCTCAGGCCCCGCCCCGCCGCCCCTCAGCGGCGGCTGGAGTGCGGGAGGGCATGAGGGGCTGAGGGGTCGGTGGTGTCCGCCCTGAGGGACCGGCCGTGTCATCCCTGGGGGAACACTCCTGTCCGCCCTGAGGGACCGGCCGTGTCCTCCCTGGGGAACCACTCCTGTCCGCCCTGAGGGACCGGCCGTGTCCTCCTTGGAGATCAGTCGTCTCATCCCTGAGGGATCGGCCGTGCCTGCCCTGAGGGATCGATCATGTCATCCCTGAGGGAAGGATCCCTCCCTGAGGAATCGATCATGTCCTCCCGGAGGGATCGGTCATGTCCTCCCGGAGGAATCGGTCATGTTCTCCCTGAGGGATCGGTCATGTTCTCCCTGAGGGAAGGGTCATGTCATCCCTGAGGGATCGGTCATGTCCTCCCTGAGGGATGAGAGGAGCCTGGTGGCCTCAGAAGCAACGCTGAGGAGAACCAGCAGCTCCACAAGAAAACAACCACATCACTTCATGCTATCATACCAAATCACTGTTGTGAAAAAAGGACACAAAAGTGACAAAAGCCCCTGCTAAAGATGAACCCCCACTAAGAGCCACACTTGGACGAGACACCCAGGACAGAGGTTTGAAACCAGAGCTTCTCACCGTTGCGCTCGTGGTGAAGACAGTTTGGGAATGCTGTGCTGTAAGGTTTGTATCTGTGCTGTTCTAACAGGGCACTTTGCACACCCAGCTGGCTGCACACAGGTGACACCACCACACTCGGGGCCACCGCGGCCTCAGGGAGCCCGAGGGGAGGGTGAACAACACCAAGCAGAGCCCACATCCCTCAGTGTTACCATACATGGCCAAAACCAAAACTCCTCGAGCTTCCTCATCTGTTTGCGCCGACGTTTGCACGTTCATTTGCATGTGGTTTGCTGCTTGAGGGGGGGGTGATGTTTCAGGGGAGCAGCACCCCGCTAATTTCCCTTGTAATCCTTCAGAATTTGGAGGAGTATGAGTCGTGATGAGCTGAGCTGAGAGTCCTCCTCTTCCCCCACGAAACAGTGACAGGACCATTAATTACCCCCTGTGAGTGATAGCTGGTGTTAAAACACAGGGAAAATCTCGGGGAGATACATTTGTCCTGGTCTGACATAGCTGATGGAAACATCAGTAGCTACAGATTAAATAACTGTTATCCTGCATTTATTAAACTGTGACACTACATGTAACCACCGAGCCAACGAGCAGGAAAGCCTCTCTTACCTACAGAGCAACACCTTGATAAAAAAAAATGATAACACCCAGAGATTGGAGTGGCAAGGCTGCACCCCTGGCCATGACAACAATTATCCTGACATTAATTAACAGCTTCCTTCTGAAAGCCAGCCCAGCACGCTTACACCACCCTGCTCCCGCAAACTATCTCATTAAAGCTAAAATAAAACAAAAGCAGTTTGGCAGCCTTGGAGCAGAGCTGCAGGTAATCCAGAGTTTAGGGAGTTTAGGTCGTGATTCACATTTTCCATGTATGTACATGACGTGTTGAAGGTCACAGAATGAGTCAGTGATAGAGCTGAAGTCCTGCCTGCCCATCCTTAATTCATTAAAAGTCTCAAACCCATGTGTGGGGGTTAAAATTTTATAAAAACTGATATTTTAATCATGTACCAAGTGATGCTTTAGCCTGGACTGGAAAAAAAGAGTGAAGAGAAACCAAGGGAGATTTTTGGCCTCCAACTAAAAAGAAAGTGACATGCGGAGGACACAAAGTGAAATTCGTCCTGAGAAATCTGATTGAAGCCTAATCCTCTCAACAACTGCCATGGGAAGGGTGGATCCTTCAGGGATGGACATTCCTTGCTCAGCAGGGTGCTGGAAGAGTTGCTAAGGATGGACTCAGGTGGAAATGGTACCTGTGGAATTTTTACCAGAGCTTCCTGAAACAGCTGGATGGAAACACCCCAGAGAACACCCAGATCCTGACTGGGATTAATGAGCTGTTTAGATCACAAGGTGATGAAGAAATTACAGGATTTTAGGCTGAATTCTCCAACAAACAGAAGGAATAGCTCAGGTTTTACATGTGCTCTTTGGTTCTGCTGTAACCACTACTCATCATCACTTCAGTTGGGTAAAACCACCCTAACAAACAATTTAAATGCTATCCAGAGTGCTGCAAGCCCAACAACTTGTCAAAATATGCCACAAATCCTAATTTTTCTAAAGGAAAAATCACCAAATCCTTACAGCTACAAGGAGCCGCACACCAACATCTACCCCATTTTGTGAGCACCGGCACGCCGGGTTAGCACATTTTGCAGAAATTCAGCATTTATTAAAAGATCCATTTCACCAGGTTTAGCCATCCCACATATTTTCCCCTCGGCTACATCACTGCAGGATTGCTGCAAACTATCTCACAGCCTTTATACGGAAACAGCACCGCGGCTACAGACTCCACCTCTGAAACTTATGTCAGCTGCTAAATTTAGCCTCCTGCAAATATGCATCAATTCCATCCCTGCAATAAATCACCCTGCTTTGCTCCTGGGATGAGCCTGATGTGCTTCAGAAGGACCACGTTGGGTGTGTCCCACAGCCTTCCCCACCAAGGCGATGTTTGTAGTTAGAAGAGGCAAAGAAACACCTGCGGCACCATTTTTCAGGAGAAATTTTGGTTATATTTTTCAGTTTGGTGTCTCTGAGCCATCCCAAATGGGTGAAAAACCCCTTCTTCCAAAACCAGTTTTGGAACCAGTAAGGTCACTGGACGGATGAATTTGTCTCAAACATTTCATTTTGCCGAAATCCTCATTGCTAAATATATTCTGAGTGGAGGGAAACGGCTTAGGGAGGGTTTAGAGAGATCAGCAATTCAAACTCCTGTTATTTTGCAGCTTAACTTCTAAATCAAGCAAAAAATGCCAGACAGGACAGTCTTGAACCCTGGGTTTTCAGGTATTCAAGTTATACAGCTTTGCAAGAACTTCTATGTCCCTATTGATCTATTTATTTCCTGAAGCCTTTTGCTTATTATTATATTTACTTCATCATAATATTTATTTACCAGGAAGTACTAGGCTCTCCCATGTGAAATTTGAATATTTTTATATTTCTCCTGTGGCTTCCATAATTTAGGGATCCCATCAAGGCCAGACCCAGCAGCATTGGGAAGAGCTGCTCCTGTTGAAATCAGGAATGTGATCTTACCTTTCACTTAACATTATTGGAATTTAGTGATTTTTAGTGCAGGGAAAGGCTCCCTGCCCATGGCAAGGGGTTGGAATAAGAAGGTCTTTAAAGTCCCTTCCAAACCAAACCATTCTGGGATTCTGGGATTCTCTGAAATCTGAACTGATTGCAGTGACAAACCCACCCCACCCCACTTTCTGTGTGTGAAATTAGATTTACTCTCACCAATAATTTACTTTTTCTGCCTTGTTTCCTCCATGTCCATGGGCACTGAGCAAGTGCCAAAGGCAGCTTTATAAAACTACTCCCAATCCTGGTTTTTAAGAGACACTTCCACAATCATCAACTGTTGAGCAGCTGCCAGGATGGAATTGTTCTCAGAGCCACCAGTAACAGCTCTGGATAATGGGAAATCGATTCTGTCCTCTTGGCTGGGAGGATGTGCTCTGCCCAGGAAGTGTTCCCCAGCTCCTGCAAAGGGTTTGTCTGGAGAGAGATGGAGAGCAAAATCCCTTTGGACTGGCCCTATTCAATCCTTGGCCAGAAAGGGGAGCTGTAGAATTAGGGAATGAAGATAAGGAGAGCAAAATGCTCCATCAGATGTTTTGAAAAAACAGCCAGGAAGGGAGAAGTGTCTGAGAGTGCGGCAGAGCTCGTGGGCAAGGAAAGAAGAAAACATGGATTAAAGCAGAGGGTTAGCAGCCAGCACCCCTGAGCTTTATTGCCAGCTCTGTGTGACATGGAACCATCACTGTGCTACTCCTCGACCCCAGAATTGGGGTCATATCCCAGCCCCCCTCCCCAAAGGGCAATGAAATCCGTGGTGGTGAGCGAGGCCCTGCGCTGACATCACTCCTGTGCTGCTTGGAGTGGCTGGAAGATGCTGGAGACGGATAAGGAATGAGTGAACATTAGGTCAGGATGTACATTAATAATTAATGCTATTGTTATTAATGATTTACAATAGATTTCATCAAGCACATCTATTGCTGCATCTCCCCTCTCTCACACCTTGTGTGCAGCAATATTGATGGCAGAGCATCCCTCCCAACTCAGATGGAAGAAAGGCATCAAAAAATGAGCTTTTACACAAAAAGAAACCTCTAATTTCAAGATAATCTATTTCCTCATGTATTTTTCTCCATCGTTGGACGGGATTGTGAAATACATTTTCATTTCTTTTCTATTTCTGCAGTGAAGGGGAGGTAAGTCCCAATACCTAATTAAAATGTTGGGCCACCAAATAAACCCAAAGCAATTGCTTGCAACAGATGGGATTTCCTTTGTTGCTGTCTCTGGATGATTAACGAGGAGGAGAGAGACAAGAAAGCAGAACTGAAAAAAAAAAAGAAAAAGAAAGAAAAAAGAAAAGAAAAAAAAAAAAAAGCAGCAAGCTGTATTTTATTTACAACATGAATATCATAGGATTGACAATTTCTAGCGTCCTGAACAGCAGAAAAAGAATCAGGCAGGCAGGGAAGGAGCCGGGGCTAGGCGCTGGGGTTCCTGGACACTGATCACAGAGCCTCAATATTCAAGCACTTTGGGATCCTTTTGCCATCTCCTTCTGTTTCTCTCCCTGCTGTCTAGGATCAGGTTGGACCAAAGGTGCTGGAAAAATCAGAGGTATAAGAAAGGAAACACATAAGGGTAAATCCAGGTGAGGTGTCCGTGTTTGAGATTTGGGAAGGTCAATGTTTAACCCAGCTTTTAAAACCCCAACAGATTGTCATGGACAGAGCAAAATGGGAAGCTGTTCCTGTTCTTCCTGCTCCATGGACGGTGTCCCTGCCCATGCGGGGGTGGAACGAGATGGGCTGTGAGGTCCCTCCCAAACCGGACCATTTCGTGAGTCTGTGGTTTTTTTATTGCAACATTTTCACGGTTCAGCACTGAAATATCATCTCAACCCTCCCTCCCTGTTTCTTCTGGAGAACAAGGAGGTAAATATGTGTCAGGAGGGATTGAGCTGCAGCTGGTATTGCCTTGGGGGCAGAGCTGATTCCTTGGATCCCTTCTGAACCCCTTCTTCTGCCACACCTATTGCATCCACCTGCTCCTTCCACCCCAGGAAGGATGTGCTGACCAAACATCCCAGTGCCTGGTGAGGCTGATGGGATCACTCCAGGAGTATGGAGATCCACACACTCGGATCCCACCAGCCCCATCCCCGCTCCATGCTCTGAGCCTGGCACTGCTTGCAGCGACAAATATCTCCCACCCCTATTTCTTTACATCGTGCAACGTGTCCTCAGCTGCTTCCTGAGAGGACAGGAGCTGTTTGTCATCCCTGCAGGGATTTTGTCATCCCTGACACACTCAAACTGTGGCACGTTCACGCTCTGACTCTGTCGCGACAGTAACCGACAGCACGACGTGGGATAATCACACCTATTTTTTTAAGCAAACTCAGCTCAAAGCCACCACAGATTTCCTGTGCCTTAAAACACTTATTTTCCCTTATAAGGAAATGCACAATTGCAGATTGTCACTGAACAGAAGATGGGAGTTAAGCAGCGTGGGTCGGGTGGCTCCTTGCAGGATCCAAACTCTCACACAAACACTCATTTCGATCCCTCTCTATTTCTGCAGAACTGCTGTTTTACCAGGAAAATTTCAACAGAGTTCACTTCTACATATTTTTTTCAGTGAAAGGGTTTCCAAGTTGATGTCATTCTCCTGAAAGGCTTATTCAGTGAAGTCACATTGCAGGAGAAAAAGAACTTAGAGAAAATAATGCTGCTTTTTTATAGCTAAATTAAAATTGCATTGGCTCACCCAGTGCCTGGAGAGACAGAGGCAAATAATCCCACATGGCAGTGGGAGTTAGCATCCTATGGACACTGCTGCACTGAACTGCTGTGAGAAGCAGTAAATTATACTTATTCCTACACAGGAATCCGACAAAACATACCTTTCTCCAAAACCGTGTCACTGCACGAAGGGCTTTGAACCAACACCTGATTTCCGTCCCGGCTCCTTAGCTCGGAGCACATCCCGTCTGTCACCCGGCTATTCTCGGCAATTATTTCCCAACCACGGCCGTGCTCCCACCTCCCCTCCCCACCAGCCCTGGAACAGCGACCTCCAGGATACCCCAGCCCCACGACAGAGCCGGGATCCCTCACTCCTCACCTTTTCTGGGCGCTGGTGCCGCTGCCGTCCCCTCCGACGCCTTGGGCTTTTCGAAGGTTTTCTTGGCATCGGCAACTTTAAGCACATTCTCATCCTCCTGACTCTTCCTCCCCTTCCGCTCCTGCTCCTCCGAGCCCCCTCCTCCCTCAGCCCTGCCTCCAGGGAGCAGCTCCGTGCCCGCCGCTGCCCACTGCTCCCTGCCAGGCTTGGCCTCATCGCCGAGGGGCTCCAGCAGCGCCTCCGTCAGCGCCACAGCCTTGCTCATACTCAGAGCCAGGCACTCCTTGCTGTGGGTCCTGACAGGAGGGGCCGGGGGGGTTCCTTTCGGGATGTAGGAATCGAGTTCATCAGCTTCACCTCCGAGCTGCTCCCTGCTTCCCTGGAGCTGGCTGCTGCTCTGTCTCGAAAGCTTCCCGGTGTCTCTGGCCACCGAGGGATCATTTGTGACCGCAGGGACAATTCTCTCCAGGCTCTTCGCTACCTGCTTGTCTAGCCTGGGCTTCCTGGCTGGATCCTCCTCGCCGAGCTGGCCGTTCTGGCATAGGTCGAAGCTCCACGCCCGCCTCAGGCTCTCGGCCGCCCTGCTGCTGTCCCTGGGGATGTAGGAGATGGGTGTCACTGCCTCCTGTTTGCTCTGCAGGATGTAATCCATGAGGATGGCGTTGCGCTCGAAGCTGTCGGACCTGACGGGCACCGTGGGCTTGTTCCCCTCCGAGAGGCCCTTGGGACTCACTTTGGTCACTTGCCGGCTCTCCACACTGCTTTCCGAGTCCGAGCGGCTCATCTGCCTCCTCAGGACTCTTTCCAAGGAGTTGAGCCTGCTGAGGCTCGGACTTGCCACCTTCCCATCCCCTGCGTAGCCCTCCTCAATCAAGAGTACAGTGTCCTCCGTCTCTTCCCATTCCTCCTCAGTTTCCGTTTCTGCCTCCTGGATGAGGCGCCGGTACTCGCTCTCCTCCAGCCTGTAGACCACCGGCCTCACCGTCCTGCCCGTGCCCACCCGCCTGGGCACCACCTCCAGCTCGTACACCTTCGGAGGGGCTTCTCCCTCCTGCCCTTTCCTGCACCCCTTGGAAATGGGATGCTCTTCCACGCACAGGTCCCCCGCCAGCCCCCGCTGCCCTCTCTGCCCGCTGCTGCTCATCTCTGACCTCTTGGCAGAGCCCCCGGTGTCGCTCCGGAGGTCGGGGAGCTCCCCCCGCTCCCGGCTGTGTCCCAGGCCCTCCTGGCTGAGCTGCAGCAGTGGATAATCCTCACAGGTCCCTGCGGAGTCTCCCCGGGAAGCTGGGCAGTCTCTCCCCCTCGCCTTCCTTGTGTCATCCCGTAAATATCCACAGTACTGCCAGGTGGAGGTTTCCATGGCTGGGAGCTCTGTCACCGTAATTCCTGGTTCCAAGTGCTTTGGGACTGGCCAGCCAAGATTTTTCCCACCTTGGGTCTCGGCCGGCTTTCAGCACCGCCTTCTCCAGGCTCCGCTCTGGGAGACGGCGGCACTTGGAAGCGTCGGAGCCTGGGTCATGTGAATCAGCGTTCCTTGGCCGCATGGCCAGCGGACAGGAACATCCCGTTGGCACGATGGAGCTGTGCTCTGCAGCTCCTGACACCACACCCGGCACAGCTGATGCCCCGCTGCTCCCTACCCACACACATCCCACCTGGATAACTGGAAAAGCCCCCTCTGGCTGCTAATTTGATGGTCCATGGCACTTCACAGTCAGGACGTGCTTCCCGTCTGCATCCTTCTCCAAGGATTCTCCTCTTTCCCCAACCTGCTCCAGCAACAGCTCCCCACAGTCCTGTGCAGCAATCCTGGCTTCCCTCCGATTTCACTGCTTCCAGAGGGATTTACTGCTGGGCTGTCTGGGCAGGATCACCTCCGTCAGCTCCTCCGAGGATTTCACGGAGAGATGGAAACCCACATCCATGCCCCTGGCACTCTTCCCTCCTCCCTGCCCCGCGCCCGTTGGACGCAGAGCTGCTCCCCCAGCGCTCCTTCCTTGGAAGCAGCGCTCAGCTTTGGGCTGCGTCCCAGAGTTTGGGGGAGAGATGCCGCCTGCACAGAGTGCGGGGCAGAGCCGGAGCGGCTGGAATGATCTGTGGGAATACGTTATGGTAAAGGGAATTACTGTGACAGAGAACGGCTGCCCGAGATAAACACAGGAGCCCGACAGCAGCCTTAGATATGACTTGCCCTCCGGGGACTCCGAAACACAACTTATCAAAACTCCCTATGAACGCGCTGGGCATTTCTCTAAATAACCCCCCGAGCAGAACGCTGCTCACTTTGGAGAACCCTCCGGAAGGCAGTGGAGCCGGAGAGCTGGAGGGCTCTAATCCATTTGTACACAGCTGGGATGCCTGGCATTGCAGCGAGCCGCAGCTCCCAGCCCAGCCGCTGCCCCAGCGCTTTGCCTTTTATGGTTCCCCGAGCCGGGAAGCATCCCGAGGCAGGATGCAGGAAAACACCTAGATCATCCCAAAAGAGATGCCTGCACAGGCGCCTCTGCAGTGTCGGGGCTGAGTTACGCCAGTGTCACCCGAGGAGCTGCAAACAGCCCCCAGGACCTGCCTACTGCATCCCCTGATATTCCATGGGGTTGGAAAATCCCGCAGGGGCTCATCCAGAGCCCTCGAGGACCCAGGCAGCCTCGGAGCACTATCAACACACAGCACGGGTGACACCCGGACCACAGTCGTGATGCCACCACCTCATCCCGTGTCCCATGTCAGGAGTGAATCCCGGCCACTGCAGAGGGGAAGGAGCGAGGGATGAGGTTTATCCCAGCCCTTATCCACCCGGAGCCAGCCAGGCCCCTCGCTGGGACAGCTCTCTATCAGTGCACATTGCAGAGCTGCTCTGCAGAGACAAAACCCCATTTGTTTCCACTGGAAGTCATAAATCCCTGCCGAGGCTGCCCAGAGTGAACACAACCAATTCCCAGCGGGATCAGGGCTCCTGCTGCTCCTGCCAACACCAGCAGCAGGAGAACCTGGCAGCAGCAGTCCTGAGAGGTAGAGAAATGCTGAGCAAGATGTGCTGGCAGGTGCTGAGGGAGGAATTTCACAGCCAAGTCACCTCTCCTGTGGGATGAACTCACTCGACTTTGCCACTGTGACCCAATCAATAATTCTGGGTGTTCCCCTCGAGACCTCATGGCAAAGCCAAATTCCTCCTGGGCTTCTCACAAACCCTCATAATTTGGGGATATTTTGGTGGTTTGGGCTTGTCTGGTGTGGGAATTTCAGAGCCCAGGGTTGGAAGGGGCACAGCCGGGTCATTGGACCTGCCCTGGGCATTGTGTCCCGTGTTCCAGGGAGCTGCTCAGAACTCTGACACAGCACCAACGCAGCTCTGCTCCTGAACCCTCTGCATAAAAGGAAATGGCAGCTGCTGCAGCGTCGCTGCTGTTTTGTCCTTCAAACACAGGGAGGAAGAGACTTTTAGGGAATACACACCGAGGATGGAGCCAACCTGACCAGCAGCGCAGCTCGGCCTGTGCCTGCTGCAGGAGCCATCTCCTCTGGCCTTGGCAGCTTCTGCTTAGAAAAATATTTACATTTCCACCTTTCCAGCAGCCAGTGTGGCTGTTCCAGCTGAAGCCCAGTGAGAATGGACATGGAGGCATCATCCCAGGGCTGCAGGCAGCTGGAGAACCACTGCCAGACAGCAGCTTCTCCTCTGCCAATGTGCAAGTGCAGCCACAGCCCTTGGAGTCCTTCCTGGGGCTTCTCTGTGTGCTACAACCATCCTCACCCTCCTGCCAAACCTCATCTTTTCACCCAAAACCACCATTGAAGTACCTGCTCACCACCCAGCTCCACATGGAAGTGGGAAACACTGGCAGGGAACCATCCTCCCATCAGAGGGTCCTTGAGGAGATTGGCTCAGGAGCACCTGCAGCTCCTCCATGGGGGAGAGATGAGGGGCCCAGCTGGACCCTACACCTTCCCACCATCCCAATTCCCAGCCTGAGGGCACTCAGTGCCAGACTGCCCCTGTCCACAGCAGCTCCAGGCTCAGGCATCTCCTCTGGCCAGCGAGGCTATAAATAAACCCTCCCTGGTCACCAGAGAGAATTTGTGTTGCTCCAGATGTTGCCTGGTTTTGCCATGGCAACATCACAACAGGATGTAACATTCAGCTGTAAGGAACAGCTCTGAAAAGGACCAATTTCCAATCCTAACAAGAACAAAAAGAGAACCAGGGACTCACCAGCAGCCTGGGCACATTCTGGCCATTCCACTGTTGCATCTTGTGGTTCCTCATACCCAACGATTCCCACCCACCTCTGGAGCTGGGAATGGCTCCGTGGGGAGGCTCTGTTTTTGGGAAGCTGAGCTGAGCAGGGAGCAACACCTCCCTCAACCCAGCCAAGAGATGGTTAGATTAGCCAACAGCAAACATTGACCCCAAAACAGTGTTGGCTGAGGGACAGCCTGTGTCCCAAGACCTCAAACAACAGCGGGAAGCTGTTCTTCCCAATCCAGAGCTCTGGGGCTCCCAGCTCTGTTGTGGCCCTGCACTGGAGAGAGTTAACCCTGGGGTGTACAAGCACCACACACACCCTGGCTCCTGCTGCTTTCCTTCCTGTGCCGTGGTGTCAGCACATCTGGGAAACTCCAGGGAGCCCTTGTCACTCAGCCAAGCGCTCCATGCCAGGGTCCTGGATCAGGGTAGGGACAGATCCAGTTCCAGCTCCTGGTGCCTCAGCTCCTGCAGCAGCACCTGCGCAGGCCGAGGCAGAGCTGCTCCCACACCTGGAGATGCAGATGATTTTCCCAGCCAGGGAGCTGCTGTCCATGCCGAGTCCCTGTGGGAGCTCCTGGGCTTCCACACCTGGGATGTGGCTATTCTGAGAAGACCACCACAGGTCTGTGGTAATTCCACAGCCCACGTTGCTGTGGCAGCACCAAGCCCTTCTCCCAGCCAGGATTTTCCAGGCTCAGCAGGGTGCAGGTGTCTCTTCAGAGCCTGCTCCCTTGGCCAGGCTGATCCTCCCCACACCCCCAAACAAAGCTACAAAACTCATTTGTAAAAGGAAAAAAAAAAGTTTATTTTTTTTTACTCACAAGAAGCACGTAAAATATCCAGGACATTTTTACAAACAAAAGTAAAAAAAAAAAGTGCATGATGCATCCCCTCCCGCGGGCGTACAGTACAAAAATCCTGCCGATTTCAATATAAAACTGGGATTAAGAAATACCATGGAATAAAGGAACGTTGTTATGAAGTACAGCAATGCACAGAACAGCTACACGTCACTCACCCTCCCTCCTCACGGACTGACCGGGACTCGGTGACACGGCCGAGCCAAACCCCACTGGCACGGGAAGAGCCCCCAGGAGCTCGGGCACTGCTGCCACACGGAGCCATACCACCTGGACTGGGAATAAGGTGCCGGTTTGTGCATTTCAGGATTTCTGGCAGGACGGGACAGGGTTTGGATCTGCCGAGCAAAGCGTGGTCAGCGATGGGATGTGTCCCTGCACACCCCGCCCGCGTTGCGGCAGCGATGCATAGATAAACGGGCACACCGGAGCAGCCACCGGCACCTCGGCTGTCACGGAGCCCTTTGGTTCTGCCATGCCCAGAGCAGCGGGAAGCGGTGGCAGGCGAGCAGCGCCGAGCTCGGCGGGGACAGGAGGGCAGGACAGGAGGAGGGATGGTCTCACTGCCACCGCAAACACCAAAAGCACCAAAAACTCCCCAGAGAACAGCAAACAGCAGAGTCGAACAGCTCAGCAGATACACAGTGTTTGTAAACTATGAGTAAGGCACTCCATCGTAAGGACACATACGACACGTGGGGAGGACGAGCACATCAACCTTGTCATGCAACAAACCCGGCGGGACAGGGCAGGTTTGGCTACAAACCCCTGGGAATGGCACAGCTCCCACCAAACCCCACGTGTATCCTGACCACGCAGGGAGGGAGCCTTGAGCCCAGAGAGAAGCCTGGGGTTGATCCAGCCAGAGTCAAATGGGAGCAGCAGCAGGGAAGGCAGAGGATGCTGAGCTGAGCCCCGGAATGCAGCAGGTTGGACCCAGCAGAACTCGGCAGGCACTCGAGAAACAGGAAGGAAATCAGATCTTTGCTTGTATCATCAGTTCACAGAATTTTTGGAATTCATTCAAATCCATCCTCAGCACCTCTTTCTGGGAAGGGTCGGCAGCACACAGAGAAAAATAACCCAGTGGGTGTCCCCAGTAAGCCAAGGGTGACGGTGGAGTTGTGCTGGGATCACTGTGGGTGGCAGAGGTTCCCAGGCAGGGGACACAGAGCTTTCCCAGGTGCTGCTCTGAGCCCTGCGGCACCCAACAGCCCCAGGGCCTCCCGTCTGCCCCTTCCCAAATCCAAATCTGGGTGCAAAGGAGAATAAAGATGATCCAAACACATGGAATGAACCTGGCCGTGGCTCATGGGGTTTCATCCTGCACTTCCTCAGCCCAACCAAGCAGAAGCTCCTGCACAACTTCCCTCCCGGAGCAGCTTTTGCTCCACACCAGCTCTCCCAGGTAGAACAAGTACACATCAAATTTAGACTCCTTCAGGAGGGACAATTATTCACTGATTGCTTGTCCCTACAATTCCTCACACAAATGAAACATGCAGGATCTTATGTTTAAGGGAAAAAAGGGAACTCCAGGCATTTAGGGCAGGAAAACACACATCTCCCTTCCTCGAGACACTGGGTTTTCAATCAATACAGTTCAGACCAGCTGCTGCAGCCTGGCTCTGCCCCACCTCAAAGAGGGGAGTTGCAAGAAAGCTTTTCCATGGAGATTTTGAAATGTGGGAATGCTCACACTCATAGCCTCACAGCCACAGAGCCAGGGTGAGGAAATCCACCTGTTTGACCCCCTAAATCTGCTTCAAAACATCACCCAAAGGCACAGGGCCTCAGATGGGATCAGGGAGCACCAGGGCTGGAAGCACATTCCCTGCTCACTTCCCAAGCTCTTCCCTCTGGACTCAGCCAGGGCTCACATGGAGCAGCTCTTGACCAGGCTGGCTGCAAAAAACATTCATAGAAAACCAACATTCCCTATGGAATGGGTGCACTCCTGTGATCCAAGCACCAGCCCTGGCAGGAGGAGGTGACACTGGACTGAGAGCACGGAAAGTCCCTGGCTGCCCCCTTTTCGTCCAATGTCCCTCTCCTCGGAACGTGTCTGCATTTCTGTCCAACTGCTCCTCATGAGCAGGACTGATGTGGCTCTCACAGCCCTGTGGGGTCTGGGACAGGCCCAGCCTGGCTCCTGCTCCGGGGCCACCCAGGCTCCTGACACCTACCATAAATAACACCCAGGACTCCAGCAGCAGCTCCCCGGGCTGCCGGCAAACCCAGGACACAGGGACTGTCCTACAAAACCAACAGCACAACCACAAAAGACACTCTGTCACCAACTGGGACTCCAGGAGAGCCACCTCTCCTCAGCCACCTCGTATCACCCAGAGCCCAATGACAGAGGCCCCCCAGCACAGGATCCACAACACTAACACAGCTTCACATCACGAGGGTCCACAGGCAACCACTGGCCAGGCTCTGTCAGCACTGGGACAACACAGACCACGACGACAGCAAAACACCCCAAGAACACAACACCAGTGATGGCCACACAGCCAGGGTAACATCAAGTCACAGTGTCCCCACAGACTCAGCACTATGTCACCTCCCAGCCACAGCCTAGGGAAGCCTCTGTGTCCACACTCTTCCAGGCCTTTACAGCTAATACTAAGGGAATTCCTTCGAACAACAGCAAGAATTCTGGGAAAAGCCTTTTGAATAAAAGCCCCAAACAACAAACCAGGATGAAAAGCCAGCAAGAACAGAGGTAGTGTGCATGTCACCATTTTAAGATTTTCCACAAGTGCCCTGTTTAAATAGAGACTTGTGTTTGTTCTGTAAAAAAAAGTAATGAATAATTATTTTGAGTCTTTGAAACAGAGTATTTCAGCATTTTAGATATAGATAGATAGAGATACAAATATCTATCCATAACCACACACAAATCCACGTTATTACACTTGGCAAACAGTACTAGGAAGAGCATCCTGCAGGACAACAGGTAAGTCACACACCAAGTCCTCCTCTAAGCCATGCAACACATTTTATTTCCCTTGTGCCCTTCACCGTGACCCATCGTGGTTCTTTCCTCCTCTCTCGGAGCACAGGGAGGGGACAAGGAGGTGGCACCAGGTGAGCTGCTGCAAGTCAGATGATAAAACAGCACTGGTGCAATGAATAAATGCTGTAAACCCCCCCAAATCCAGCCCCCTCCTCCCCCTGCAAGCAATCAACTCTTGCTCATCCAAAGCGTGTTCTTCAAGTTCCCACCCAGCAGCTTCACCCCTGGTTTGGAGGTGCTGTCCGCACTCCTCAGCGGGGGCTCACAGAGCCCGGAGCACTCGCTGGACACAGCCTCCTTGGAGTCCGTGATGGTGGACACGTCCACGTCACTCGACAAGTCCTCGGAGGACAAGTTAAGACATCCCAGCTTGGCAAGGGAATTGGACCTTTTCAGGGGGGAGGACACGGTGAGGCCGGCCAGGCGCAGCCTGGTCTCGATCTCCTGCGTGCGCTGCTTCACCAGCCCGGGTTTGCCCCGCACGCTGTGGATGCTGTCGCTGCTGGAGCTCCGTGTCAGGTTAGAGCTGCGGGAAGACGAGGGGGTGTAGCAGATGGTCTTCAGGAAGTCCTTGGTGAAGCTGCTCGTGTGCTCCAGGCGGCACCAGCTCGGCGTGGAGGTTTTCTGGGAGATCCCCTCCAAGGTGCGCTTCACCCCCACCTTCTCCACGTCGTTCTCTGCGTCTCCAGCCACCAGCGGGGCTGACGCCAGGAGAGGCACGAGGCTGGGGTGGGACATCAAGTCCTCGCTTTCCTCCACGATGCTGGAGTCGACCCTGCCCAGAGGGCTGTCCCGGAGCAGCGCCGAGGCGTCCGAGGGAAGGCTCTTGAGGCGCTCCAGCTCTTTGGTGTGCTTCCTGACCAATCCCGCTTTCTGCAGCTGGAGCAGCGACTCCTGGTGCTGCATCAAGTAACTGTTGGTGCTCGGCTTTTCCAAGTCTTTGCTGAACAACAGGTACTTCACGTCCTTGGTAGGTCTGGGGTCCTTTCTGGCCAGAGACTCTTCCCTCACCAGTTCTGCTGGAAGGAGGCTCCTGTCACAGTGGGAGTTTCTCCTGGGCAGCAGAGTTTTTTCAGGTGTTTTTGGCGCATCTTTCCCTCTCTCCAAAAGGCTGCAGTGTTGATCAAGTGACCTGCACGTGCCAACATCCAAAGTCCCGGCTCCTGGCGCCAGAGGAAGCGGAGCCTCGTTGTGTTTAGTTCTGCCAGGCTCCTCGGGGTGTGCCCTGCTGGGCAGGTGCTCCATCAGGTGGGAATGCAGGTGGGGCAGGAGGGGGGGCTGGGTGCAGATGGTGCTGCTGCGCCGCGCGGAGCCGGCGCTGAGCCTCTCGCACTGCTCCCCAAAGGAGTCAGGGGCTAATCCAGCTGAGGAATACATGCAGTCAGTGCAGGACTGATAGGAAGGCTTCACCTTGCTCAGGATCCCAAACACGGCATCGTGCTGCAGGAAAGAAAACAGGTACAGATCAGTGAGCACAGAACAGACACCAGCACAGCCCACAAGGTGTGGAACAGCCAAAGAGATCTGGAACAAAGCCCATTTCCACCTCAGGCCCTGCAGCAGCAACTAAAGCCATGTGCCTTCCCAGCAGACAGAGTCTCCAAGGAATACCTACCGTGCCAAGCGAGGGTCATGCAAGCGAGCTGCCCACAGCACTTTACAGGGCACTCACCGGGCACTCTCTGGCATCTACATCCACAGCTCAGGCAAGCAAAGCCCTGGTCAGAAGCGCTTCAAAAGGGGAGAAGCTCATCATGGAATGAAAGGCTTTTTCCAAGTCAAATGAAACTGGGCTATGAGGATGAGAAGAGCAGTTTCACTTGCAGCAGAGTCAGCCATGCCAATCACCTCCATCTCACCTCCATACGCACCTCAAAATCCTCTGGGCAACTCCTTTTGCTGTTGTTGTTGTTCAAGTTCTCCCTATTGAGCCTGCTCTCCTCCTTGTGCATGGACAAACGCCGCTTCCACTTCTCCATGGGATTTTCCTCCCTGACACCATCCTCCCCCGGCTCCCCAAGGACCATCCTTCCCTTCCTGGGGCTGAAGTCCAGTTTCTTCTTCACCTCCTTCTCGCAGAAGCCACCCAGCTCTGCCAGTGGCTCTGCTCTTTCCAGAGCCTTCCCTGTCTCCAGCAGCCTCCCCTGGGATGGTGCAGCTGGAGGCTGTCCCACCAGGGCATCCCGCTCCAGCTGCTCCATGTGGAAGAAGCCCTCCCTGTCCCCGGGGATCTTGTTCTCCAGCAGTGTGTCCGAGAGGCGGCGGAAGCAGTAATCGAAGCCCATGGACATGTTGGAGCCGCCGCGGTTGTCCAGGTAGGCAGACTGGGAAGGCATGTCCAGGTCAGCCAGGCGGTTTTCCAGGTCGATGTCCAAGCTCTCCAGTAGGAAATCTCCTGATCCTGTGGTGCCGTCAGTGTTCTGGGGCAGGTTGCTCTCTGCTTGCTGCTTCCACAGTTTATTGTGGCGCTGCTTGCTGGGGAGAGGACAAGGACACGAATGACTGTCCTGCAACTGCAGGATGCCCAGTGCCAGGAGCTTCCATCCCTCTCCACAGCGCAGAACCTAACAGCACAGACCTGAGATCCCACTTGGACAAACCACCTTCAGCTTTGGGATTTTTTCACCCCACATGCCCATTCCAGAGCAAAAAACCCTAAACTGACCCTTCTGCACGTCCCGTGGCACAGCTCCTGCTGAACCAGGGGACAGCGTTCCCTCCTCTTCCCTTTGTACATAAATACTACAGCCCTTGCAGTGACAGCCCTGGGACTGGCACAGAACCATGAACACTTTGCCTCCGGCATGGCCTGAGCTCAGTTCTGCCTCATAAAACAAGAACAAAGCTGGGCTGAGCAGCACTGGCTGCTGAGAAATCCAAACGTGCTTCCCAAGCATGGAGAAAGCCTCACTGAATTACACCAGAGAAGCCCTCCCAGCTAATTTCCATGCAGGGAGCCTGGCACAGGGGACGTTTAGGAAAAGCACTATTAACCCAGTATTCTGCCTGTGCCCTTCTAAAGGGACCCTTCCATCTACAGCCCCTCATGCTTCTGTGGGCACAACACCAACAGAGCCCCACGGAGACCCATCAATCCTTTGTGATGTAATCCACAATCAGCTCCTTTCCTTCCCACTCATCCCGAGCCTTACCTGGCATCCAAAATGCCCTCATACTCCAGCAGCTGCCGCATGAAGCCGGCGTTGGGCCGCGCGATGCTGCGCTTCTGCTTCACGTAGTTGTAGGCTTTTTCCAGGGACCAGCCGAACTCCTTCATGGCGTAGGCGATGACTGTGGATGCAGAGCGGCTCACGCCCATCTTGCAGTGCACCAGGCACTTGGAGTGGTTCTTCCTGGAGGAAAAACAAAAATAAATCTCCTGCTGCTGGTTCTGGGTCTATTAAGGTTTCTATTACTCCCTGCTCCTGCACCACAGCTCGGGAGGGGAGGAACGCTTTGGATTATGTGGGCCAGGAGAAGAACCCCTCTCCAGAAATGCTGAGAGTTAGAGAAGGGCAGCCTCATTCATTTCAGAGACCATCATGAAGCCTCCTGCTTCCATCCAAGCGTTTGGATGCAGGGATCAGTGGGAAAAGGCTGAGTGCAAAGGCCCAGCAGGGCTTGACAGGCTCTGTCTGCAGAGACAGCTGGGACAGCTCCAACACAGACATGTGCTGGAGCAGCTCCAGAACTTCTCCAGAAGAGGAAACATCCTCATTTCCTTTCAGAAGCAAAATAAAGTAGTAATAAAAATGCTGGGCTAGGAACAGGTTAATGCCAGTCCAGGAAGGGACAGGGCATGAGGGAGTTCCAGGGACATGGAATGATGATCCCAAGGACCTGCAGTTCATGTGGCTTCGGGAGGGCCAGGATGAGACACAGAGAGCTGGGATGTGTCCTCCCCCAGAGCCAGGTGTCCCAGCACTCACTTGGCCTTGTTGATGAAGTGGTAAGCCTCATTCCAGTGTGCCAGCAGGTCTGTGGTCTCCTCGTCGTACACCCGGATGTTGTGATATGCAAACAGGCCTGGGAAGAAGTTATCGATTTCCCGGGTGACGTTCAGGATGTAGTCAATGCTGTGGGAACAAGGAGAGACATCCCTGAGCTACCATGGTCATCAAATAGAACCCAGGAATCACCATTTCCAGCTGCAGGTTTTAGCTGCAAACTCATCCCTTCCCCTTCTTTCTGACCAAAACCATGAGAGAGCCACATGTTGTCTCTCGATTCCTGCCAAATATCACAGCAGGGATAACAATGTACACAAAAATGAATGTTCAGGTTGATTTATCACCTCCTGTCACTCAGGCAAATCAAGGACACAGGATATTTGTCTCAGAATTTGTCCAGCTTTGCCTTTGGACACTGCATGTCCCAATGCAGGACATAATCATTAACACCCTGCTTGATTTCCTTGTCCCAAGATGTGCAGACATCTGCTCCCAAGGACTCCAAAAGAAACGTTTTCAGCTGTGCTGTTGAGCAATAATTTCAGTTCCTCACATCAAGGCTGGTGCAGGCCTTGAGCAAGCAGCAAATATTTATAAGCAGAATTCTCCCTGATCCAAAGAAGTGTGGCAGGAGATGGAGCCAAGCAGCACCGTGGTGATGGGAGAGACACCTGGAGTTGCTTGTCCAGGCAGGTGAGGAAGAGTTTGCTTATCCACAGGCAGCTCTGCTCCATCTGGATGGAGATTCTTCCTTAGTGCTGTAACCTTTGCTCCTCTGCAGCCTGCAGGAATTCACACCTGGCACAACACTTGGTACACTGGGGGGTGGAGATTCTGATGGACCTCACAAATAACAGATTTCGTTGTTTTCTGGTGATAAAAGTGAAGTTGGAGAAATTTCTCCAGGGAGCTGCTGGTGGGAAGTTACCCCATGGCTGACAATGGACCCCAAATCATCCCTAGAGCCTACAAATGTCCTTTCCAGAGTCCTGGGGCAATTGCAGGAACACAGTTGAGGGTTTGGAGCCTGGGAGGTGCAGTACTCACCCCGAGCCCTGCAGCTCCTCCAGGTTGGAAGCGTTCCACTCGGAGCCCTGCAACAGCCACAGATACACATTTCCAAGTGACCCCAACACAGCCCTTTTTCCTAAGGTTCTGCAATCCCCCAGCCCCAGCCATCCTCCTGAGCTGACTGAAATGTTGGAAACAGCCTCTGAGACAGGAATGTGGCATGGACAGGTATCCTGTCCTGAGCAGGCAGGGACCTGCTGAAGAGGGACAAGGGCACAACTCACCTACCGAATTAATTCTAGGCTGACCGAGCTCATCCCAAATCACTGCCCCTGGCCACACTGGATTTTTAAACACAGGAAGAAACAGTGCAGGGAAACAAAGTGATTATACTTGTGATCCCAGACATGCCATACATGAGAAGAGAGGCAAATCCTGAAAACTCTGAGGGTGGCTAAACCTTGGATTCCCCCCAGACCTTCACAAGAGAAAGGTTAAAACTATTAAAAAGCAGGTTTTGCCCTCAAACACGAGCACTTCCTCTGACACCCTCCAGAACAACAACAAAAAGATCCAACGGGCACAAAGTGTTCATCTCTGGGAAGTCTTTGTTCCAGCAGCAGAGCCTGGTTTTGCCTGGAGTACCATCTAGTGGCAAAGAATTGGACACAGCACATCCCAGCTCTCCCGGAGCTCCTGACACTCACCAGGTATAAATGATCAAAAATCAGGGATGGTTTGTCCATCTGTCCCAGGATTAGCAGCATTTCATTGTCTATAAACTCCTTGAATTCCTTCAAGTTGCAGTTCATGTGTTTCTCCAGCTCGTTTCTGATCTGCAGAGCAAAGACAAAGGATGGCACTGGAATCTTGGTATCCAACAGAAACATCTGTGGGCACTTCCCTGCAGAACTCTTCATTAAAAACAGCAATGGAGACTTTTTGGAGACAAAGAATTTCACTATGTGGCATCTCTCCAAGTATTCCTGAATGGTTTGTTTGGGAAGGGACCTTAAAGCTCATCTCATTCCATACCTTCATCCCAGCCCCTCTCCACCCTCCCAGGGAAGGAATCCTTCCCAGTATCCCATCTATCCCTGCCCTCTGGCAGTTTAAAATCCCTGTTCCTGGTATCCTAAACCCCCAAACTGAAAAGGTGTAAATAAAGCTTCAGTTAACATCTGAGAAAAAAATAAAATATTTTTGACTACCCGCTCCTTAAAAATAATAATTTGAGAGATAAAAACCACGAGCTTGTCTGCAGGAGGAGTGAGGAACACGTCCACAGACAGACACATTCTCAGCTTCCTCCTACCACTTGCATGTTAATAATCTCCCTTAAAAACCAAAAACCCACCCCAAAAAGAACTATTTCCACTCTGAACACGTCTGCACTGTGGGTGGATGGATTACACCAGCCTGGGGGATGGATCCAAATGAGCTTTGGCCTTGATTTGTGATTTTCCATCCACACACTCACCACCAAAATGCTGTCTGAAAGGTCCCCTGACATTTGTCCAGGAAAAAAAAAGGGAAATAGAACCTTAAAACTTGACTTGAAAGTCACATAGTTGTTACTGAGGTCCTGCAAGACAGTTCTGATGCTGGGATTGTCCTGATTTCTCAGGAGAGAGCAGAGCCCTGACAGAACAGCTGGAATGCACATTCCAAACCCAGTGACACCCAGGCATACAGTGCCTGCTCACCACTCTCTGGAGAGGGAGTCTGGCAGGAAGAATAAGAGTGAGAATTTTTTTATTTACCTCCTTGGAAGTCACATTTTCCAGGTCTTTGCTGGTCATGATGCTCCGGAGCTTGGCTTTGATGAGTCGCTCGGTTCGTTCCCTTTCTGTAGGCCTGGGAAGGAACAAGAAAAGGAGAGGATGATTCCAGGCTGGCAGCACATGCACAGCACTGAGGAGTTGAGTGGGGGGAAAAGGCTTGTGTTAAAGGGAATTTTTATGAGAATTATGTGAAAAAAAAAAAAAAAAAAAGCAGATTGTCTGGTGCTCATACACTTTATCACAACCTAAAGATTCAGGTCTGATTATTTCACACAAATTCTCTTTTGCAACCCCAGAAATGAACCAGGGCAGGAACAACTGGGAGAAGGGAAGATCCCCTTCATGAGCCAAGCAAATTTTCCAAATAAAATCCAGCACTGACTTGTCAACAAAGAGGGCTGGGGAGTCGGGCCGGGTGGACTCCAGGTCCTGCATGGCGTTCCACTCGTTGATGCAGCTCTGGTCTGAGCTGATGCAGCTCTCGTAGTAGGTGGCCCAAACCAAGGCCACCCCCCTGGGAAGTAGTTGTACCTCCTGGCAACTTCACAGGCTTTGTGGAGGATCTGTAAAGCAGACCTGCAGGTGGGAGAAGAGATTTGGGCAGCTGTGAGCAGACAGAGCAGGATTTGAGAGAATTTCACAGAGGAAAAGTGATTTTCAGCATTAGTTGTTGCAGTTTTGCTCCTTGAAAGCAGCAGATTTATGGTATTAGAGCTCAAAGAGGCACAAACTGCACCTTGGGGGCTCCTCACAGCAGGGCCAAGGCAGAGGCTGAAATCTTCTCCTAATTAACAGGGAAGAAGGAGGCACAAGTCGCTCTGGGATCTAATCATTAACCAACTTGTACAGCCAAAGGAAGATAAAGAACAGGGACAATTTTCCAACCACCTCCAGCAAGGAGCCTGATGCATATTTACCAGCATTCCTGGCCCCTGACAGGCTCCAGGGACAAGGCCCAGATTGGGTCATTTGTTTTTGCAAAACCTAACATTACTTTTTCCTTCCTTCCCTCCTCAATTTTTCCTTTCTTTAAGGCTGAAGTTGTCCTGAACACAACAGGCTGGCAACAGGAGGGGCCAGATTCAAAACCAACAGGAACAGATTTTTTATTTATTTATTTCTGTACCAAATCATCCCTAGCACAACATCCTTCTCCACATCTCTATCTCTTCCCTCTGGGATTCTGCAGGGACAGGGATCTCTCCAGGCTCCAAGGGGAGCCAGCACATTGCCCAGGCACAGGGAGATGCAGTTCCATGTGGAGCAGCCTTTTCAGGGAGGAATTTGCTGGCTCAACCACTGCTGACTCAGCCACCTCTGCTTCAGGGGTTTGGAATCCCTGCACAGGGAGGGGTGGCAGGAGCTGAAAGGTGAAGAGGCACCTAGGGCTGCAGGAACCCCAGGAATGAGGCAGGAACACAGGGAATGCCATAGCTTGGCAATGGGCTCTGAACCTCCTCCATCAGCCAGTGAGAGAAACACGCAGAGAGAGGAAATTCTGGGTTTGCAGCTCTAGGAATTCAAGTTCATCTTTCATATTTATTCATCTCCCTGGTGCCACTTCCCCCATGCTGGAGAACACAGAGCTGCTCTGAAGCAGCAGATCCTGGTTTCAGATCAGGATTCCCACAGCCCTTCTGCTGGCACAGGGAAGCAAATCTGTGCTGCAGCTCACTAAACACCCATTGTGGAGAAGGCTAAAATGCAGCTGGATAATGCTTTTAAATTTACTGTCAGAAAGAAGAGTCCCCCTCTGAGCCCAGCCCCTCACGTACCACATGGCTTGAACCGACACAGGCTTGAAGATGTGCATCCTCCCTGCAGTGCTCACGCTGAAGCCACTGATGGAGAGAGGGAAAATCAAGTCAAAACCTGCTTTTCTCTGCACCCCAACCTGCTCTCTGCAAACAGCTACTGCACTGGGGCGCTCAAAGGCCAAAAGAATCAGGATGAGAATTTTTATCACTGGTTTTCTGACCTCCCAAGTAAGAATGGCAAGAGGCTGCCAGGAATTGGGAGCTCCAGCCCTCAGTGGGGTTTCAGAGCATTCCCTGGAACCACAGATCCCACTGAGCAGTGTGAGAGCAGCAAGACAAGAACTCACTGTCTGAATAAGAGGACTCTGCAGCCATGAATCCAAAATGGGCACTTCATTTGCAAGGTGATGGAGAATCTCTCCTAGAGCAGCCCCCAGGTAGGGAAAGACATTCACATTTATCCTTTTAATGTTTTTTCTTACCCATCCCCATCCAGATGGATTTTAGTATCGCTCCACAGGCGAAGAACCATTCCTATAGTGCAGCTTTTACTGGAAGAGAGATGGTGAGACAGGATGTTAAATATAGGCCACGATGTGGTCATGCCAATAGCCTAAATTATTAATACTCTTTAATTTTTAAAATCCTCAAGCCTTGCTCTAGTAATCCCTAGTAATATTTTAGGCCATCAAATAAAACTGAAGGCTGGAGTCTGAAGGTCTGACAAGGTGATAACTCATGGTGATTGCTCCCTGGGATACTCTGGCTGGTGGAACAAATGAAAATGGATTTTAGGGGTTAATCTGACCCAAAAGAACACTTCAGTTCAGGCAGGCAATCTGGCAAGAAAACCCTGCTATAATGACGGCCAGGAACTTCCAGCAGTAAATAATTAAACCACTGAGATATTCAGGTTTTAAAGGAAATTGGGATGCAGACAGCAACAGAAATCCATCTTTCCTCTTGTCCCACGTCAATAATCCCCAGGAGCAAATTATTGCAAGGTTGTTTCAGAGTGGAGGTGACACAGCAAACTTTCACTGCTGGGGCACACCAAGGGAATGCCACATGGGAATTCCCTTCCTGACACTAACAACAGGAATTTCAGAGCAGAACAGAGGCAGCATCAAAGCTAATGACAATAATCTTATGAGAAAGGCATGGCTGGGAGCTTCTCTATAGATCCCTCTGCTGTGCAAAGCTTCCCCTTCCCACCTTCCAGGGGAAACCACCACTAAGGTTTTCCAGAATTAAACAAAACTCACAGTGGCTGCACCAGCAGGACAGGGCAGCTTGTTAAATCCTGGGAGAGCACACACAACAGCCTGGCAGCTCCAGCCTCTGACTCCAGCTCTGCCAAACCAGCCCTGTCTCCCAGAGCCAAGAGCCTTTCTGCCTTGGTTTACTCACCAGAACTGGAATAATCTGAGAGAGGCTGTGATAACAAAATATTTCACTTGCTTTTCCAAATACTGTGTGCTCTTATCAGTCAGACAAAAGGAACAGCTCGTTGCTGACACAGTTGTTTGTTGGTTTTGGAGCTGCTTTTGCAGTATTGTTTTTTGACGTTATTTGGCAATTCAGCTACTCCCCAAAAGCAGCTCCATTGCATCATTCCATCAACACACTGGAGTCTGGGGGAGAGAACGAGCTCTGGTTTTGCAAATGTGTCTGCAAGAGCATTTTGCAGGGAGCAGGCAGCAAACTAGCACTGGTGAGGTGGATGCCATGGGCCTGGATATCATGGAGACTGAGAACTTGCTGGAATAAAAATGTCAGAAAACTCAAACCCCGTGTCCTTTGTCTTGCTGGATCTGCAGATGGAGGTAACCCACCTGCTCGGGGACAGCTCTGTGCTGCCAGAGAACCCATCCTGCCTGCTCCCCAGCTCACACCTACCTCTCCTTGCTGGAGAAGTCCACTCCCAGCAGGATGTTCTCCTCGGTGTCCTGCCGCCCGCTGCTGTACACCACCACCATGTAGCGCACGCGGTCAGTCCACACGCTCTCCAAACGAACAGCCTGCAAACCACCTCTGCCTCAGTAGTGCTGCCACTGCTGCATGCCACTTGTAAAGCTTCAGGCATGCCCAAAAGCTTTGTTTAGTATGGAAGGTACAGCAAGGCTTGTTGCCATTTTGGTGAGGGGGAGAATAGCTGAGAGTTCCCCAGTTTGGGGAAACACTACAAAACCCAAAGGTTTGTTCTGCAAGTTTCAAGCAGGAAGTGTAAAAACATTGGTTATGCACTGAACTGAAGACAGGCAGGCTCAGAGGATTCTCCCACTCCTAAACCTTCATTGAAATAGATTAATCCTGCAGGAGGCAGAACTGGCATCGACTTCTCTGTAGAGGAGTGACTTTTACAGCAGATTTTTATCTGCAGATTTCTTCAAAAGAAAGCCCAGCCCAGTTGATGCAATTTCAAAGCTGACTTAAAAGTGTCCAAGAGCATCAGCAAGGTCCTGTCTCTCCTCCTGTATTAGTGTTTGTCAGCTGGCTGGAAAATTAAATCTAACAAAACAACACATTTCAGGCAGAGCAGTTCCCTGACCCAACTCATTACCTGGACACAAGGACTAGGGCAAAAGAAGTGGTCAGGAAAATGGGGTAGGGCTGGAAATCAGCACAGAGTTAAGGCAGCTCTGAAATCTACGCTTTGCTGATGCTTTTCCTGCTCTTCTATAGGTCTGCTGCAAACACTTCTAACACAAATAAGAGCAGGAAAATGCATCTGTCCTTACCAGTTTGATTCTGTCCTCACAGCGAAGGAGGTTGATCATCACCTGGAGGTGCTGGGGCAAGTCACCTGCACAGAAAGCAGAGCAATCATCAAAAAGGGGCTCTTGCTGCACTGGGAATCAGCAGAGTCATGACCCTTAAAGAAACTGGATGTTTCTAAGTCAAAAAATACCATTTAAGGGAGGCCAGTTAATGTTGCTGTCCCAGAGAACTCTGACAGCAGTGAGATTCTT
Organism: Entomyzon cyanotis; assembly: GCA_024500445.1. NCBI lineage: Eukaryota > Metazoa > Chordata > Aves > Passeriformes > Meliphagidae > Entomyzon > Entomyzon cyanotis. Next base: position 3,961,948 of record JAKEPQ010000852.1, read on the forward strand.
GGATGGGCATTTCCTAGATGTGTGAGAACCCAATCTTATGGCATTTGGAAGCCACCAAATCTATTGAGACCACCTGTGCCTCACACAAGTGAGGATTCTCTTCCTGTCACAGCACCTCAGAGAGGACAGTAAGGTTTGGCCATGAGAACAGGTGAGGAAGAAGAGGAGGAAAAGCTCTGAATAAAAAAAATGGGAACAAAGAAAGAAAAGAACAACTTTGAGCTGTGAATCACCCTCAGCATGGTGGGATCAGCCCCACTGCCCTACAGAGGGTGTGACTGAGCATGAGTGACTCCCTGGAGGATGAGCTGCAGGAATAGCCTGGTTTGGGTGATGAAGCCCTTCTGTCTCCAAGTTCTGCCCAAGCACCAAGTCCCTTCAGCTCTAGGTCAGTGGGTACATTTCTGTTTGGGGAAAGCAGACGAAAGGAACAAGGAATCTACAGGAAAACAAACCAAGTTCCCATCTAATAACTCAGTAATGCACTCATAAGTTTCCATGCGAGATAAAATTCCTTCCGTAGGCTGTTTGCTGGGTATGTGGAATTGCTGACAGTTAAAGAAACCCAAAGCCAAGCTTGGCATTCAAACACCCCCTTTGTGCCTGGAGTGTTTGCTAAGCAGCACCACACAGTACCACACTGTGCCTTTCCCACAGGCTCCTGCTCTCAAAATGCCCCAAAATCCCAGTTCTTCTCACCCAGTAACCACCTATTCCCAAACTGCCAGAGACAGAAAGTATAAAACACTGGGGAAGCAGAATCCACTTCCCTGAATGCCCTTATCGGCTTCTAAATCTGCATGTACACTCACCATACCACTCCCTACCATTTCTTCCTACCAGTTTGGCAACTGGAAGGGACTGGGGGAAGCAGGACAGTCTGTTCTTCAACCATGATGAACTCCTACAGATTGTGGTGAGCTGACAGGAAAGGGGGTTTTCCTGAAACCAGGATATGAGGAGCTAAGAAATGTACATCTATTCAGACAGCCAAATCCTGATCAAACATCCCTTACTCTGACCAGGAACATCCAAACAAAACCAGCAAAAGGAAGTTTCAAAGCAAAAAATCCCAAGCTTCAGATTAATGGAGGCTGGGAAAACCCTGGGACAAATGTCCACAAAAAAGAATCCACAACTGTCCAAGGGGTGCTGAGCCCTGTGACTCAGCCCAGCCACTTTTCCTCCCCACAGGCCAAAGGGGAGGCAAAGATTAAATCACTGAAGCACAAGTGACATTTCCTCATCTGTGGCTGGGGAAAACAGGGAGAGATATTCCACACAGCCCTTCTGGCTCCACAGGCTTCCCTGCCTAAAGAGAGCCATGCAAAATGCCGTGATTCCCATAGAGAATAAGTTTCTATTCCAGTCACAGCTCCAAGAGAATGATAAAAGTTTAAATCAAAACTTAACGATCCCAATAAAAAACTCATTAATTGGAATGCAGGCTGAAACCCTAGATTTGCTCAGCAGGTTGTACAAGACCCACCAGGACAATTTGGGGAGTCACCCACCCATGTCATCAGGCTGTCCCTTTGGATGGGAGGGGAAAAGGATCTCCAGAGGTGATTGAATTCATTACCTGCATGTTTGTGGGGATGCTGGAGGCTTCGCTGGCCCTGGGAGCTGTTTCCTTGCTGCAAGAAAAGGGCTGCACCTTTCACCATGAAAAAGCTCTCGCTGAGGCTGGAAAAAAAACCACACAGGAATCAACTGAAAGGAAAGAGCAGCGAAATGTGCACATCTGGGGAAGGAAGGGCTTTCCTCACTGAAATAGTAAGATTTTGCTACAGCCACTTGCACAGCATGCCTCTAGGATTATTCACGGATTATTCATCTGTCATTTTCCACCACTGTTTTATTACTTGGCCCCTGCAGGAGATACTTGCCTGAGCTGTCATGGGCTGGAAATGACTTTATCACTTGATTACGGAATTCTGCAACTTAAAAGAGGCAGAGGGTTGGACTTGTTACAGGCTGAGACCTGCAATGGAGTGGAGAGCAGGTTCCGAGTCAATCACTTCCTGCTGAATCCAGTTCTTGACATTTCTTTGGAATGCAAAAACAAGAACCTGAGACTTTGAATTTCGGAAATGGTTCAGAAGCAGCTTTGGCCAGAAGCACTGATGTTTCATTTCCCACATGGCTGAAAATCCTTGTCTCCTGAGACACCTTTCAGCTGCACAGGAATTGCTTAGGATGTGTTTCCTCCACTCCCAAAGCAGCACAAGAGCCATTTGTTGCTCCAAAGCCCAATTTTCCGCTGCCCCACACTCCCAGCCATAGATCACCATTAATTACTGTCTGCATCTACTAAATAGCAATGCTCCATTATGAGACTGTGCTACACAGGAGTTACTTATGCTCCAGCAAATGATCCCACTGGAGTCACTACTCCCAGCACTCATCTATTCCATATTTTACCCATGGTTTTTGTCTTGGAGCGGGAGTGAGCGTTAATGCTCCCAATGCTCTGTTCTACCTCAGCATTCTTGTGAGGGCAGACATAAAATTCATGTCATTTCAGATTTTCCAATCTCTAAGAACACAGCCCAAGTTCCCAGGCAAAGCTTCCTCCTCTTTCAACTGAATTTCAAGAATTCCCCAGAAAAATCCGGACTTTTAAATTCAAGATTTCAGTTGCTTTTACAAAATGAGCTAAAAAATTTTTGCCTGAATTCCAGGCTCCGCAAGATCAATAAAACAAGCAGGAGAACCACACTCTAATTCCAACAATTCTCCACTTCCATTCCCACAGGATTCCAGCACTCCCTCCTCACCTCACTGGCTGTGTCTGAGCAGGAGCTGTGTGGGGTTTGCTGCACGATCTGAGCTCAGCCTGGCTCGGGATGAAGGCATCCAAATGGGAATGTGGCTCCTTCCAGGAGCCAGCCAGGAAGAGCCTTGTTTCCTTCTCAGCCCAGACCTCACAGGAAAGCGTTAAAAAAGGCCAGAAGTGACACAAAGGCAGCGACCCCCACACGATGCATGGGATATTCAGCGCTCACAAGAGGCAGGGAATGCTGAGATCATGCACAAGGAGATAATTCACAGCATGCCCATCCTGAGAATTTGGCAAAAAATTTCTTTGGGAAAGCAAAAAGATATCCTGAAATAGGATATTTTAACCCAGTCTTGTACCCCAAAGGATCTTTGATCTCGAAGTACTGACTAGGATTTCTACAGCAGGAAAAACCTTGGAAAAGACAGAGCTCCTTCCCAAAGTTATCAGGAGCTCCTGCTCTGATGGTGCATCTCACCAGATGTTCTCCTCTCCTGCAGTCAGGAAATCTGTGGCAATAAAGCAGAATATTCCCAGCTGCAGGCAAAAGGGAATGCTGTGCTGCTGGAGCAGCAAGTGGTCCAGGAAAAGGACAACTCACATGGCAAAATTTTTGTTCCCGTGTATCCATGTGCGTGGAAACGAGCTGGAAAGCAAAGGCAGGAGCCTGCTGAGAGCAAGGTTTCCATTGCCACTGAAATCCCTGTTCCTACCCTGCACACAGCCCTCCCGCAGCCCCAGCGTTCCCCATCTCCACACCAGCTCCCGTTTCCATGTGCCCAGCACGGTGCTGGACACAGAGAACACACCCAAACGCCTCTTTGCTCACGGTTTACACCACATTGTAACAACATTACCCAACCCCGGCCTTTATCTCTGCTCTGGGAACTCTCTGCGCTCTGCCGCTTCACACAACCGCTCTGGACACAGCTGAGTGCGAATGGCAAGGCACGAGATTGCAACCCCCTCTTAAATCCTGCAACTCCAGTAAACAACTAAAACTCTGATCATTTTTTAAAAAGCCTCTTCTAAAGAACACCCAAATCTTGTCCTTGAAGAACGTCCCCAACCTCTGCCCCTCGGCAGGGGTGAGAGATGCCCCGAAGCAGCCCAACCCAGCGGTTCATACATACTAATTCGGGCTGGTTTTCTTTGCAGAGCGGCAGCATCGTGCTGGCCCCAGCGTCAGACAGAAGCCAGGGAATTCGAAAAGATTCATAACCAGCTGTAAAACTCACATCCTTTTGCTTCTAAACCCATTAAAAAAAAAAACACCAGAAGGCAAAGAAAAGGTCGACCGTATTTTCTGCGCGGAGCAGAGGAATCGCGGCTGCTGATGCTCCCCGGGAACTGAATGGCTTTTAGGGAACACTGTGTCTTCCACTGATATCCTGGCTTGAAAAAGCACTTGTCCCAACACATCCTGATGAAAGAGGGCCATTCAGGAGGGGAAACAACCAGCTGAGGCTCGGCTAATCGTTTCCCTCCTCCAGACTTGTTTGTTTGTTTGCTTCCCCCGCGTGCTCCGGAGGCTCCTATCAGCACCCACACAGCCCCTCGCTGCGGGAAGTCCATATTCCCTGGGAGGGTGGGACAGGACTAGAGGAAAAGCATCCTATGGACTGATGCCTGTTCAATACTTTACGGTTAAAGCAATGCTTTAATATAGATACAGGAAATTAAAATGGTTCTCTCACAGTGCAGCTCCCCCGTTGGATTTTCAGAGCCATTCCCGAGTTCCTGAGCTCCTGCTGGACAAGGAGTCTCTCAGATACCTGGTGGTAGGGGATGGCTGGCACTGAATTCCCTGAAGATTTGTTTCTGCTGGACAAGGAGTCTCTCAGATACTTGGTGGTCGTGTGTTAGGGGCTGGCTGGCACTGAATTCCCTAAAGATTTGTTCCTTACAAACCCTACTTCTTTCTGCAGGCACACACCAGAAGGCCACGCTGGTCCCATCAGCCTGACCATGGGGAGAAGGAGCTCTCTGTACAGTTCTCATCCAGTTTTCACCCAGTTTGACTGGCACACACCACAGAAACCACCCAATCCCTGCATGGCCTTTCAGGAATCCTGACCAGCACAACTCCTCTACAAGGAGTCACTTCAGGCTCTCGAATAAACTCAGAGCCCACGAGTTTTGTCACAGCCCCAGGACCCTGATGCTCCAGTACAGCTGCAGATCCACTCTTCTTCTACTCCCCAACCTCAGCTTACCAAACACAGGGAATTATCACCCCAAGGGAGGGAAAACATACACTTCCAGCACCTGAGAAATGCCAAGAGTGTCAGGAGGAGGGTACAGAGAGCTCCAGTCCCTCCTGCCCCCAGGGGCTAGCAAGGAGAGGGTGCTCATGGCCACAGCCCTGCTGACAGCCAGCTCCAGAGGCTCTTGCTCCATCCGCTGGCTCCGTGCTGCTCAACTTGAAAAGGAAATATTTCTTCCCCTTTGGGAAAGCTCCAGAGGAGCGTGGCTGCAGCACATATCAACCCCATTTCAAGCTGCTGAAGAACACAATAGGCAGCGCCTTCTCGGCGGTACAAACTGCCACCCCCGGGGTCAGGAATGCCAGTAAGCAATCCCTTAAAAACACTGGATTTTGGGAAAAGAGACAGAGCTGCTCGTGGTCCTGCACAGCCAGATGCCAGTCACAGAGCAGTTTCCCCAGGCAGTTTGCTCTGCCATCGTGGCTCCAGCTGTGGGGAGTCCCAGGAGGAATCCTTGCATGCCTCAGGTGCTTGAGCTCCATGTTTTAATGGGGAATCTCACATAAGTCACAATCATCTTGCAGGACACAACAAAACACTCTATTAATACATCTCATTGCTACAGAACTCATCTCAAAATAAAGATCCACACACAGAAGTCAGGAGAGAGAAAACCACTTTTCCTGGGAAGACCCAGGCAACGAGATAAAGTCAGCAGCCTCCTGCTGCCTCCTGCAACCAGGCCTGTGTTAAAGGAAGAAAAAAAAACCCCAAACCCCCACAAGAAAAGGAGCATTCACTTCTCTCAAAATTGGTCATGATTTTACAAAGGCAAACGTGGTAATGGCTCCCAGTTCCTTGGGTTTCATGGCATCTTCTACTCAAAACATTTCCAAACTGATAAGGTGAGGGAAAAACAGGCCTCCCAAGCACCACAGAATGGAACACACTTCCCTTTTCCATAGCCCTGTTGATAAGGAGGAAGAGAACTGATTTTTTCCCCCTTTTCATCCCCCTTGTTTGCTGCTCGGTCTAGAACAAGCCTGGCCACCTCAAGGCAGCTGAGAAAGAACACAAAACAGCCCTGGAGAGTGGCTGAATCAGCCCTGCTGGATGCTCCTGCAGCCCAGCCAGACCCTCAATATTCCAGAAGGTGGATTTTAAGCAGGACACTGTTGCAGCAAGCAGAGGGGACTGGCATTGTCCCACAGGGACCAAGGGGAGTGTGAGTGTGCATTGTTGGGCTCGGAGGCGTGGGGATCGTGGGCCACATCCCAGCAGGAATGCTGAGAAGGCTGGAGACACTGCAGGCCATTCACACATAAATGCTCCCCTGGCACAAAGGGCAAAAAGAGAAAAATGAAATCAATCATGAAGCCCACAAAAGCCAATTTGCCAACAGAAATAGACTGCTGATGATGTCCCTCCAGCCACTCCTGGGATGCGTTGGGCTGGAGCAGAGATCAGCACAGATCCACATGGAGCTGAAGCAGCTCAGCTGGGAGTACCCCACCCTGGGGGTAACCCCAGGATCCAGGCTATGCCTGCAGACAACACAGGAGCAGCTGGGATAAACCCTCCAAGAGGAAGGGCAGAAAGAGGGAAACAAACAAATTAGCAGGACCATTCCCCATTCCAGCAGACTTGCGCAAAGTAAGCTGACAGAACTGCTCCCAAAGAGCCAGGAATGAGAAAATTCTAGGAATCCCTAGTACTCGGATGGTGAAAAGCCAAATAAAATAAGAGATTGTTTCACAAGGAAAAAGAAATCCTTTCTGCTCATCCCATTAATTGCAGAGTTCAAAAAGGCACGAGGCTGATCCCAGCATCACTCAGCTACGCCATGGGCTTGGAACTCTGTGCATCCTGAGGAGCATTTCTGAGATTCCCACTGAATGTCATTTTGGTGACAGTCACTGTCTCAAGAGGCCAGGCCAGATCCTCTCCAACCCTCAGCCTGCACGGGCTGCTAGGAAAAGAAGCATTAACCCCACAGAGCCCCCCAGCACTGTCCCAGGACAGAACCTCTGCCTGCAATCCTGGCAGGAGCCCATCCTGCTCCCATCCTCCTCCCCAGCCAAGCTGTCATCAAACGGGCCCATCCTCCTGCATTCCTCCTGTCAGCCCATTGTTTCAATCCTTGAAACTATTTTATTAAGTCACCCCACTTCACCCACTCAGCAGTGTCTCCCAGAGACAGGCCAGAGAAACAAGTGGGAACTCTCCAACGGCGCCACTGGAAAAGAAAAGGAAGGTGAATAACAGCTTGAAGGATTAAAGAGCAGCTTCCAATCGGTGTGAGTGAAGGTCAGCCAGGACACAGACAATGGCTTCGGAAGCACGGCTGGGAATCTTGGTGGCACAGCAACCCAAAAACCAGCCGAGCTGCTGGGTTTCAGAACGGCTCCAAAAAAGGCAGCGGAGACCAGGCAGTATTTGACACATTGGTAATGTGGAAAAACAAAATAAAATAAATCCAGGCAGATCACATGGGGTAAGAGGAGGGTGAGAAAAGTTCTGGCTCAGCCCTGACACCTCTAGTGTTTAACTAGACCACAGCCTGCCTTCTCAGCCTCCTGAGGGTACACAGCCAGCATTCCCAAAATCAGGAGAGAGCCAGGCAGGGGCAAAGCTCACTCACGATGGAAAAGTGGTGATAAAAACCTCAGGATCATCCTTCTTTTCCCCCTCCACTCCAAAGCCATCTTTTCCAAGCAGGATGGTGCTGCAGAGGGAAGCAGACAGCTGGAGTCCAGGATGTTTTGCAAGGCTGGGAGGGAGATGCTCAGCCATGGGCAGCAGTCTCCACTGGGATGCAAGTGTTGGACACGGTTGGATGTGATCATTTGGATGGCAGACAGGGCAAACAAGGAACCTGGCAGCTTTCTGGGAAATCTGAACGGGACATTTTGTCCATTCCCTGCATTTCTGGCTGACTTGGTCCCTGATAGGAACGTTTCCTTCACCAGAAGTTCTTCCAGCAAGGATTTCTTCAAGAGACTAAAATTTTCAGAGAGGGAAGACAAGCTCTGCAGAGGAGAGTCCTGATCCCAGATAAACCTAAACAACTGATGGATGTGGTGTGCACCTTAATCTGTTTCAATCTCAGCTTATTTTTGTGCAGTGGTAAAGTGATTCTGCATCAGGGATTTAAATGCTGCAAGGGGATGTGTAAATGTTTGGGAAATAAACTCAGCAGCTGTCAGGAAATAATCTCATCACACTTTGTTAGAAGTACAACCAGGGCGAGGAAGGTGTTCTGTCTGTTCCCTGTTCTCCAAAAACATCTTAGGGGCACTTGCCACACAGAGCACAGCTCTAATTTGTATGAGAAATCCCTGACTCACAGATCTTGGCAGACGATTATCAAAGATCAAGATATTTAAAATCAAGAGGCATTTGGAACCAAAATATTGTTCTGACCCAGCTCTAACACCTAAATAAACAGTGACCACACTGGCCTTTTACAGAAACAAGTATTCAGTGCACAGCCAGCACCTCTGATAAAAGGTCCTCGTGGTTTGGGTTCTGCCAAACTGCTGAGGTTTCATGGAAGAAAAAACCCCAACAAGATTTAGATACAATTCCAAAAGAATCTGATCATCACATCTTCAAATTGGCAGCTCTCCTGCTATTGCTCTACCTACATCCAAGTAAACTCCTCATATTGCTCAACTTCAAGTCAACAACAGTTTCCTGGAAAGGCCACATCTTAAATAAGTGTCAAATAAGTGCACATTTCCTCAGCTCTGGGGTCTTTGAACATCCACACACAGCCCACCACAAAATGTAAAGGCCTAATTATACCTCCATGAGCTTCCAGAGCCACACCTCCGGGCTGAGAGCTCCCGAGGGCCGGGGGCTGGGCCGGTGCCTCCCCATTGTACGGAGCACGCTAAGGCAGGATGCTGCCGCCAGCCAGGATGTGATTCAGCGTCCTGTTTTGAACACTTCATGAAGTCAGCAACTTCTGCCCCGAGATCTCCCACCAGCTCTGCAGGACACAATCAATCTGCAGCCAGCAGGACTTGTCAAGGCTCTAATGAGCTGCTGTCCCCACAGATAAATCCTCAGGGCAGCTGCCCCCGTGTTCTCCCTGCCCCGAGCGCCTGCCTGGCACCATGAACATGGACAGCCCAGGCTGTGGGTACAAGGCGTTCACTCAGTGCTGCTCCAGCAAAACATGCTCCTAAATCCCTAAAGAAATTAAGGATCAAGTTGCTAAGAGATAATTTTTGGTGCAGTAAAATATAATTCACATTAAATATACATTAAGTATAAAAAATATATACATAGGTGATGTAAAATACAATGGTGTCCTGTGGTGTGTGCCAGAGGGATGATCATGGAATCATTCAGGCTGGAAAAGACTTCTAAGATCGAGTCCTGCTGTTCCTGCAGCACTGCCAATGCCACCACTAAACCATGTCCCCAAGTGCCACATCCATGCAGCTTTTCAATTCCTCCAGGGATGAGGACTCCACCCTACCCTGAGCAGCCTCTTCCACAGCCTGACAACCCTTTCCATGAAGGAATTTTCCCTAATATCCAATCTAAAGCTGCTGTTGCTCTGTTAAGAGTTTGTCAGCAGCAATGACTCCTCCTGTTGATCACTGATCTGCAAATGTACATGAGCCCAACACCAAAAACCTCTATCCCCCACAGCAGCTCTTGCCAGCTCTTAAAATTTGGATTACATATGCCAAACAAGAACTATTCTTTCCATAACCATCTTCAGGCTTGATCAGAGCCTGGAGATAACCAACTTCCAGGCCCTTCTGCAGTGGTTCAACCTCTATCTCCCTGCAGAAGGTGCCTGAAAATGTTCACCCAGCCCCACATTTAGGCTGTGATTGGAAAGTCAATAATGGCAAAGATTACAGAACGACTGGCTAAACAAACCTATTTATATTTGTAATTAAAACCAGTGATTATTTTGCTGTGTTTGCCAACCACATCTGAGAAACAGCCAACACTCACAGAGTGATTTGGGTTTTATAACATCTCCTTTGAGTTGGTGTGACAGAGCCAGCCAGTGGCCAAGGGTGAGAATCAACTGGTTTGCACCAAAAAGGAAAAACTGCACATCCAGCCCTGTGCAGAGCAGGCAGTTGAGAAAGAGGTCGGCTCTGCTCTGCCTCCTCCCTGATATCATCTCCTGAGAGGCTGCTGGGAGCTGGAGCAGCAGGATGTGGGGCTGAGATAAGGCCACAAGCACCACACGCATGAGGCTCACACACAACTCCATCTCGGAGAACTTAAGGCTGTGCTTAACTCTAGGCTAACACGTCCTCCCATGGGCTTGGCCTAGCCCTGACAGCAGTTTTCCAAAGATTTGGGTGAGCTGTGGGTGCTCTGCACCTTTAGGGGAAAAAGAGATCAAGCCACAGCATCTGCCTGATGGTTATCCAGGAAGGAAGGTTTGAGCAGACGCAGATAACACAGCTCAGACGTGCAGCTTCTGGCTGCACTGAGCCCAACGGGGCTCTCAGATCTCTCTGTGCTCTTACTTTTCCTCCTGCTCTAAGAATTTACAATGAGGGAGCAACACAGACTCCTGGCTGCCTGCGGGGAACAGCGTGGATGTTACATTGTTGAAGCTTCCACAAAATTTTTGGAAACAGAGACACAGACGGCCTAAAGCAGTTTAATGTCTAAGAAAATGTAGATAGCAGCAGTATCTCTGAAAGCAAAGCTGAACCTAGTGCTTGTCCCCTCAGTCTGTGCTGGATTAGAAGCTGCTCTAACTGTGAGAAAGAAGAGCATTTTGGAATTTTCTGTGGGAAAGAAAATAATTTTGGAATGACAGAAACCATAAAGAGGGATGACCAGAGAGCAGCAAGACGTGGCTGGGTGCAAAACCATGATACAGACCTGTTCCTCCAAGAAAGCAATCAGATGGCTCATGGAACCAGATCCAACTATGCAACCTCAATTGAAAATCCCGGAATTTTTTGGAATGAACAAAAATCATTTGTTCACCAGGCAGATGAGTACATGATGTCATAAATGTGTACTAGCACAGCCATCCTGTATTGATGAAACACAGCTTGAGCTGGCAGCACGCTGGGGACATATTTCCAAAAACCCTTCCTTTTCCCCAACCATTACGTCTCCAAGGTCTGCAGAGCCAGGAGCTGGACTGCTAACCCCTGTGCTCAGGGCATGTGTGACAAAACCCAGCTGTCACCAAGGCTAGACCAGCATTGAACGAGGCACAGACACCAGCACAGGCCATTCCTGCAGGGTTTGTTTTCAGAGGAGAAGCAGCAGAATGAAGTTGAACAATTCTGCCACCCCCTGGGCACTGGGCAGAGTCTCAGTGGATTGATCCGGAGCAGAGAAGGGGACAGCAGTCACTGGGAAGGGGACAGGATCAACCCACCAAACGAACAGGAGCTTCATTTATCATCTGTGTTGTGTCTGTGCGTTTCCTTCAGCTCTTGGCAGTGTTTCCCCCAGAGAACAGCAGAGGCTGTGCACCAGAGCCATCTGATTCTCAAGGTCTGTCTGGCTATTTAATTACCAGATTCTTATCCTGACAATCGTATACGGAAGAGCAGCCCCAGGAGACTGAAGGACAGAGGAAACTCATGGGATCTCAGTGTCCAACGTCAGGGCTGCAGCATTTTTCAACAGCCAGGAGAAAAACATCAGCCTTTAAGCCTGGTCTAAGTGCATCTACAGAACTGATGGCTCTGGCAGTGGTGGATGCACATGCCCGGCTTGTAAAGAGGCCAGACAGACCAAAGGTGGCCACAAATCCAAGGATCTCCCCAGGATTTATTTTTACAGTGAGAACATTTGCAATGAAGAGGATGAAGCTGTATTTTCTCTTTCAGCACAGAACTGTATATCCAAAAGAGGAGGCTGCCATCCTGCTTGGTTACATGTTGTTTAATACCATATGGGGAAAAGCACAAGAATTAGGGTTGTGTGGCTGTTTGTGGCTTCAGCAGGTTCCTGCTGGGGCCCTGCATTGCACAAGAAGCAGAACCAGGAATCCTGAATTTTGATTTAATCAATACAAAATCCATTCTCCACTAAGTCAGCTCTCAAATGGCATTACAGACAGCTATGAAATGCCCATACACAGGAGAGCACACAGAATAGACACACAGCACTTCTGTCTGCAGACAGGACAGCCATGGAATTCCAGGCTTCCCAGGTGGGCAGCAGCCAGGAGAAACCACCTCAGAACACAGATACAAAAAAGTCCAACACCTTCCTACTCTGTCCACAAGCAGCCTTGTTTTCTGACTTCACTTGCAGAGCAAGCACAGTCTAACACAGCACGAGCAGCTTTGCTTTTCCTGAACCCAGGATCATGAAAGCAGGAAGGAGTGACAAGGAGAAGAGACTAATTGCTGAACCAGTGCTGTACCTTTACACTTCTCCCTTGGGCTGTGGTTTACAGGTTAGAGGGTTTAGAGTTGCCTGCAAGAGCCAGGCTGAGTGAGCCATCCTCAGCATTACTCAGAGCCCCATTAGCCCCAGCACATGAGCTTGTGTCACCACTTGGGATCTGCACAGTGTCAGTGAGAGGAGCCTTTCTCTTCCCTGGCAGCACAGCTCAGCCCTTTTCTCCTCTCACATGAACACAGTGGCTCTGAACAACCCCAAGGAGGCAAATTGCTGGCAGTTAATACCCAGGAATGAGAAGAGCTCTCCTTTCCCCACCCTGGCAGCAGAGCCCCCTTCCCCAGTGGAGCCCCAGCCTCAGGGAGCAGCAGCAGCAGAGCCAGAGATGCTGTGATAACATTAAAGTGCTGTGGCCAGAGCTGACCAGCAATTTTCCACTGCCTTCCCACCAGGGGAAAAGGATCACAAACTCTCTTCTATGCTTTCAGCTCGTTAAATGTTCATCTCAAAACTCGTAAGGGAGAGATCATCCCCAGGTTCAGCTCTCTGCAGACCATGCCATCCCCTCCAGGCAAAGCACAGGCTCCAGGTCGGGGGTCTCTGCGGGATCAGGACTTGGATGCTTGGCAGACAATTAACAACAGTGGAAAAGATGTTTAGAGCCCAAAAAGCTCTGCTTACCTCACATTTAATCTACGCTCTTCATCACTACCGACCTCCGCCTGAGGGGAGAAAAGGACACAAGAGAAAGTTACATGTTGGTTGTTTCCACGTAACACCTTTAAATAAAATCCCTGCACCAACAGGGTGTGGGGGGCTGTTTGCCGCGAGGGTTTTCTCCCCGGTGCCAGGGATAAGTGACACTCCCTAGTCCTGTATGCCACCAGCACCCGGCGCCGGGTGACAAAGGGGCTCACGGGGATTTTAAAGCTATTAGGTCCTAATCCTGGCAAGCTGGTCCTGGAGCGCAGAGCGCTTTGAAGAGCGCCAACCCCGACGTCACCGCAGCGCACACCTCGCTCCCACTGCGCACACACGTGAGGGCAGCAGGCTGGCAACCACGGCTGGGCACGAGTAATTGGGATTCGGGGTGTCCCAAGCACAAGGACACAGCCAAAAGTGCTCCCTGGGACTGTGCTAGCTCCAGCGCCTGGCTCCAGGGCTCGCACTGGCAGGGCAAGGAGGTCACCTCCACCTGGATGATGGCACACGTGTCCCCAGGCTAGCACTATGCCCACCTCCTTGCACGTCCTCTGTCTGCTGCCTTCCCGAGGAACACGCTGCTTTGGTGGCAGACATGGATTAAAACAGGCTATTTTGCACCAGGCACTGGTGGAAAGTCCCTCTGGAAGCAAATTTGGCTGCTCAGGTGAAATTACACTTTATTTACTCTTCTCAAAAGAGAAGTGTGACCTCAGCCTGCTTCCAAACCCAAGCATTTCCACAGTTATACTTTCTAGCCATCTCCTTCAACTTTCCTATTAGCTGCTAGACAAAATTCCTCAGTAAAGAAAAGCAGAGTTGGGGCTAATTGCATCCAGAGCTGACAAAAAAAACCCCAAACAAACCAACAGACTCTAAGATAGTTCTTCTTTGGTCCTGCGTGAGTAAACAGAAGAGAAAGAGCTGAGAGCATCCCTTTGGAGGGCAGGGCTGTGCTGGGGAGAAGGTTTGGGCCCAAGAAGCAAAGCAGGGACTTTACAGGAAATCCTGCACACCCACAACACACCAGATCCTGACAAAGCTGATGGACACAAGCCTTGAAGGAATGAGGCTCCATCAGTGCTGACACCTGGGGGATATCCTGGTATTTCCTACAGCATTGCTCAGAACCCACATCAAATAAAGATCCCCGTAAGAGTTACTTGTTCCCGGGTGGTTTTGTACAAGTTAAAAATATGCAAATAGTGTAATTTCAAATGCTCAAGACTGGAGCTTTGGGGAGGGGGGGGTGGATTGCTCCCCACCCTCTTAAGTTAGGACTCGAGAGGTTGCAGCACACAGGAGCCACTCTGCTGACAATCTGTGAGAACCAAGTAAAGCCAGGGGAAAAAAATCCTGCAAATGCAACAGCAGAGGCCGGATATTGGAACTGTGGCTATTTGGAGGAAGAGAGATGCACAAGGCTGTCCTGACTGACCCAGCAGAGGGTGAGGAGCATACCATGGCTATTTTTAGTCTGTTTACAGTGTAGAGCTGGGCTGCAGGCAGGGCCCCAGAGAACCCCGAGTCCCAGTGCCCCCACTGGCAGATCCCCCAGCCCTGGGAAGGTCTGGCAGGTTTGGGACCTTTGCAGGGTCACCCTCCTGTTTGTTTGGGGCTGTCACATAGCAACAAGGGGAAGAAAAACTTTTTTCCTTTTTAAACAAATGTGACTCTGAGGATGACGACTCTTGCATGTCGTCAGCTGGGGCTCAGCAGCAGGGCTGAGCCTGGAGCTGCTGTGGGCTCCTCTCCTGCAGGAGCTGAGCTATTCCCAAAGCCAGCTTTCCCTGTATTTTCTACTAAAAACTGCAGGAAAACCAAAGCAAGGCAGCAGCAAAGCTGCCAAGCTGAGCTCTCCTGCCTTGTCCTGCCCAGAGCACCCCTTGGAGCTGGCAGGGTTTGGGGTGCACCACACACTGTGGTGATGCTGTGGATCCCACCGTGGTCAGACCCCACAGCCACTGCCACATCCCTCCCTGGGGACAGTGCTGAGTGTGGCCACGCTGAAGGACCACAGGGAGCAGGAGGTGTGTGTGTGGAAGGGAGATGCACAAGCAGTGCAAGTTTGTAAGTGTGTGAACCACTCTCTCCTAAGAATTTATAGCACACTATGTCAAGGCAGCAGCATCCATTTTATAAATTCCTTTGGGTTCATGAGTTAGGAGAGGCCACAGCAGCACAGCCACAATTAGCAAGGATGTGTGGTCATCATTTTCCATTAAAATATCTTCTAGTAATTATTCACATTGACTAAAAGCCCCAACGAGCCCTGACTTTCCTTGCAAGAAAGATCCTAAAAGAACAGGAGCAGGCTGGCACTTTCTGATGGGATTTTTCTTTGAAATTAACTTTGCAAAAACAACACGCTGAATCTGGAAATCATAATTTTATGGTATTTCATGCCAGAAAAGACCATTCCAACAGGAGGCAATGTCTTCCTCTGGGAGCCACCATGGCACACCCAAGCTGTGGGTGCTGGTGGCAGAAGTGCCCTGCCATGGACAACACCAGGCAGCAAATTTTGGGGCAGCATGTTTGGGAGGAAAAAGGAGAATTGTATGGTCACCTCACGGAAACTACAATCACCAGCAGCAGCTCTGACACAGAGCAATGCCTAACACAGATGTACATGGCAAGGCCTGCTGTGACTCCTCTCCCACCTGCACCAGTTAAATCCAGTCTAATTCCACTGCCTGGACCGAGGTTACAGCTCGTTTTCATCTCTGTAGATTGGGTGGCTGCTAGGTCTTGTTTAAGACTTTGTCCAAACCAGATCCTACAAAATTACTTCTGAAAATTCCTTAGAAAAGTGCAGGTTCTGTCTCCAAGTTCCTCACTGAGCACAGTGTGGCCCAAGCTGGGTCCCTGCAGCCAGGGACCCCCAGCAGCCCCTGGGGAGAGGGAGAACCTGGGAGCTTTGTGGCTCCCCCCTCCTGCTCCCCCCTCAGACCAGCTAATCGGGGGAGTCACAGGGACCTGACAGGTGACAAATAGGATTGTTTACCTGGCAGGAGTGGGGACAGAACGAAGCCAAGGGCAGCAAGTATCAGAGCAAGAAAGTGTGGGGGAGAGGGATGCATGGGGAGGATGTGCAGAGAAACACCAGGCCTGTCTTTGAGGGTCACAGAGGAGAGGGGTTAGGAGGGAAAAAGGCAAGAAGAAAGAAATTGGAGGTGCAGCTGTGTCTGGCTGGCATGTGGGAACTGAGGTGGGGGAAGCAGAAACCCAAGGCCAGGCAGAGGCAGGAGAGGGCATTTCTGAGGCACAGCAGTGAAGCAGAGCTGGGACACATGGAGTGCCACACCAGCAGGACATGGATGCACGGATGGCACCATGGGGCAGGTGAAGTGGCAGGTAGAAGTCCCTGGAGCAGGAGAGCAGGGGGAAGGAGAGAGCAGCAGCACGGTAGAGGATGTGCCACAGTGAGGAGTGGCACAGGTATGGGGTGGAGCAGGATGGGAGCTGCTCCTGGAGAACTGAAAATGTTCACCTTGGGGAAGGGCTGGCATGAGTTCCCTGAGGGGCAGGAGCTGCAGCAGATGTGGGGAAAAGTGGTGTCATGGCAGCACAAGGACAGTGGGTAACTCGGGGCAAAGCAGAGCATCCTTGGGGCAGGAGGTGGTGGCAGCTCTGGGATGCCAAGAAGGGAGAAGGTCTAGGCTGCAGCTGCTCCATGCAGGCAGGCCCAGCACTCTGCCCAGGGGTTTACCTGGCAAAAGAGGGGTGAAGCACGCTGCCCCAGGGTTTAGGGAGCTCAGGCTAATGCCAGCTGAGGGTTGGAATGGGGGACAGCCGTGGGGGAATGGGGGTGTGTGGGGGACAGCAGGACAGAGCCAGGCCTGGCTCAGCCTGGCAGCATCAAAGGGCTGGGCTGGGCAGCATCAGGGGCCGTGAGGGGAAGGAGCTGGGATGGGTGGGGGCTGTGAAGGGCTGAGCTGGGCCAGGCAGGGGTGGGCGTTGTAAGGGGCAGGGGGCTCAGGGCCATGGGGGCTGTAATGGGATGAGAACTGGGTAATTGGTTATGGGGGACCAGGGGGCTGTAGGGCTGGGGACCATGAGGGAGCAGGGCCTGTGAAGGGGATGAAACCAGGGGCTGGGGGGACCATGAGGGGCTGAGCGGGGACAGGGGCTGTCGGAAGCTAGGCCATGGGGACGAAGACAGAGGGCAAGTGGCTATGGAGGGCCAGGGGGCCGCGACGGGGTGGAAGCAGGGACTGGAGGGGGAAAGCTGTGAAGGGCCAGAGCCGTGAGGCCGGAACCATGAGGGTCCTGGGTCTGCGATGGTGATGGAGCCAGGGCCTGGGCGATATCGGGGGGGACCATGAGGGACCCGGGCCTGTGGAGGCGATGAAACCAGAAGCTTCGAGACACGGGGTGCCGGGGGGACTGTGAGGGGCCTGTCCCCGAGCGGGGCCTCACCCGCCCCTCCCCGCTCCCCACCCGCCGCAGCCCCCGGGACCCACTCTCCCCTTCCCTGCCCATCCCGCCGCAGCTCACCTCGCTCGTGCTGGCCGAGGAGGCGGCGCTGGGGGTCGGCGAGCGCTGCAGGGTGACCAGCGCCATGGCTGCGGCTGCGGGGCCGCGGCGGCCTCCCCTCACGCCGGGAAGGGGCGGGGCCAGGGCGGGTCGGGGCGGGGCCTGCGAGGGAAAGGGCGGGGCTTGAGAGAGGCGTGGCTTCTGTGCGGTGGGCGTGGCTCAGGTACTGTGGGCGTGGCTTCCCGGCCCATCCCATTCCCAAATCCCATTCCATGGCCAGGGACACTTTCAGCTATCCCAAGTTGCTCCAAACCCCGTCCGATCTCTCCTTGAATACGTCCAGGGATCCAGGGACAGCCACAGCTTCTCTGGGCAACCTGTGCCAGGGCCTGACCACCCTCACAGGGAGGAATTTCTGCCCAATATCCCATTTTAACCCTGTTCTTTGGCAGTGTGAAACCATTCCCCTTGTCCTGTCACTCCAGGCCCTTGTAAATAGTCACTTTCAATTTTTCCATCGGGCTGCATTTAGGTACTGGAAGGTCACAATTAGGTCCCTCTGTAGTCTTTGCTCTTCCAGGCGGAACAATCCCAATTCCCTCAGCCTCTCCTCCCACCCAAAAACTGAGCCAGAAGCACCTGATTTTTCCAGATCCCACAGGGATCCTGCATTTAAGAAGCAACTGGATGCGGCATTAGTGCTCTGCTCTAGTTGACAGGATGGTGATCAGTCAAAGGTTGATCTCAGTGGTGTTTTCCAACGTAAATTATTCTGCAAATCCAGACACTGGGAAGTCACAGTCGTTGCAGTTGGAAAAGACCTCCAATACCATCCCCAGTGAACACACTGCTGTGTCCCGATCCACCAGCGGTCACCATGGAGACAAGTGTCAGGGATGGCGTTCTGCCACCAATGGTGGTGACCCCGTTTTCCATGACTTTGGGGCCTCCTGCCAGCGGCACGTGGGAACTCCACCTCCCTGGGGCCAGAGCAGACTTTGGCCCTGTTGCCCTGGACAGTCAGACTTTGCCCTGCTGGGCTGCAATGACAACTCGGACTCTGTGAAGCCTCTGCACACGGCAGTGACTGCTCCAGGGACCCCACACTCTGCAGGTAAACTGATGGAAAATGTGTATTCCCATTATTTTTTGGCGGATCCTCCTTGGCTGGAGCTGCAGGGGCAGCTGGGGTGAGTCCCTTCCCAGGTGGAGGAGATGACCCCAGTTCCCGTGGGTTATAAAACCACAGCAGATGGGAAGCAGCTCCCACTGTGCTGTTCCAATGACTCATCCCTCCATCCCGGCAAATGTCAGTCCTGCTGTTATCACAGGATAACAGAGATGCTGTACTTCACCTTGTCCAAAAAAAATTGAGGGCTGGAATTTATTCCTGCTCCCAGAACCAGCCAAGGATCTGCACTCCCAGCCCTTCCCCAAACTGGTCCTTGTCTGCTCCCTGTCCAGGCAGTGACCCTAGGGCTTTTCCAAGGCGGGAAAGTGCTGTCAACAGGGAATTAGGGAATGGAGAGGGGCTGCAGCCCCTCTTTGCAGCCAAAATCTACCCACAGTCATTCTCCCAGCCGTGGCCAGAAGGATTTGGGGTGGTGGCACAGCCACCCTCATGTGCAGCCCCAAGGGTGACAATGGTGTGAGGATCCAACCCCAGCCCCTGTGAGGAACCACAACCCCTCATCCATGATTCCAGTGCCTGGGCAGAGCTTGAGGAGGACCTGGGAGGCTTTACAAGGAATGCAACACTGATGCACCATGAGGATCTCAGCCCTTCCCTGTTGCTCTGGCAGCAGAGCTGAGGCTCCTGCAGGAGCTGCTGTTCCCCCGTGATGTTCCCAGCTTGTCCAGCAGCCCTGGCACAGCCCTTTGAGCCTTCATCCCTTGCAGGGAGCCGGAGCCATGCGTGTGGCCATCATCGGGGCCGGGGTGATCGGGCTCTCCAGCGCCCTGTGCATCCATGAGCAGTTCCACGGCCTGCTGCCTTCCCTGGAGCTGGAGGTCTATGCTGACCACTTCACCCCCCACACCACCAGCGATGGGGCAGCAGGGCTGTGGCAGCCCTACCTGAGTGACCATGGCAACCTGCAGGAGATGTAAGGCAGGAGGAGGAGGAGGAGGAGGAGGATGGTGCTGTGTCCCTCTCCCTGTTCCCATGAGCTGCACAGCTCCATGGGGCTGGCAGAGCCACCACTCTCCCATTCTCATCACAGGCTCTGGAATAAAGAGACATTTGATTACCTCCTCAGTCACCTGCACTCCCCAGCGGCCAAGGAAATGGGACTTTTCCTCATTTCTGGCTACAACCTGTTCACAGAGCCGGTGCCGGTAAGGAGCGAGTCACAGCCAGGCCTGGGAAGGACTCCAGCTCAGTGGGGATGGGCAGGGCTGTGCTTCTTCCCAGCCAATGCTTCCTAATATTTCCAAGTTTGCTTTGTGACAGTGCCTGGGACATGGTGTTTTCATTGCTCCCGAGGCAATATTGGTGTGAGGAAGGGCTGAGCCCTCTGAGGGTGGGAGTGACAGAGCCTTTCCAGCTGTGGTGGCAGCTGCACATCCACCTGTGTCCCTCTGGGATGGGCTGTTTCCCATGGCTCCTGTCCCATGGTGATCCTGGGAATGAATCCATTAATCATCTCAGAACTCTCCCTGCTGTAGGACCCATCCTGGAAGAACATTGTGCTGGGATTCAGGAACTTGACACCAAAAGAACTCACAATCTTTCCTGGTTACAGGTATTTTTCAGTCTGTTTTCTGGAGACTGAAGGTGTTTGATACTGTAAACAGGGGGAAAAATCATGCACTTATTGTGTGAGGGGTGTCCCAGGGGGAATTGGGGTCCCAGATCCACAGTGGCTGTCAGGAATGTTGGGTCAAGAGGCTCCTGTAGGTCCTCACAATCTCCTCTCCTCCTGTTTCAGCTACGGCTGGTTCAACACGGCGCTGATGCTGGAGGGCAGGAGTTACCTGCCCTGGCTCACCAACAGGTGAGTGCAGCTGCTCCAGGTTCCTCTGGCTTCAGGTTTGGGTTTTCATCCTGCACATCAGGATAGGGGAGGCAGGGATGCATCCCTGGGAAGCAGGAGAAAGGGTCTGGAATTCCTGCTTGTTGCCCCAGTGGGGTAATAGATTTTCCACGTTAATAGTGAACCCAGGAGTGTATTTTTGCAGGACAAAAAATGAAAGTATTTGGATACTTGGAGCTGTATCTAAGTGCTTTTGGCTTTGGAAGAATTTGGGGCTTGATTTTATTCCTGT
This sequence comes from Entomyzon cyanotis, assembly GCA_024500445.1. Taxonomy (NCBI): domain Eukaryota; kingdom Metazoa; phylum Chordata; class Aves; order Passeriformes; family Meliphagidae; genus Entomyzon; species Entomyzon cyanotis. The sequence goes on from JAKEPQ010000852.1 coordinate 3,982,747, forward strand.
AATTTCTAATGCTGAGTGGGTATCCTGGTGTTGAACAACATATTTGCTTTTAATTTGCCAGTAACAAATGAACTTGTTCCTCCCAGGCTGACACAGAGAGGAGTGAAGTTTTTCCATAAGAAGGTTGAGTCTTTCCAGGAGGTGAGTGGGGATGTGGAGCCAGGGCAGAGGGCACAGCTCCATCCCAGAGGGGAGAAGCAGCATCCAGCAGGAACATACTGCTCCAGGGTATCCCTTGGCATGAGTGACGGGCCAGGGGACAGTGGCAAGACTGTGGCAAGATCCAGGAAGTAAATTCTACCAGGGAAGATAAAGGGTGTTGGGCATTGAGGGATGGTTAACAGAGGAGGGGGTAGAGCATTTATCCAACATGCATTGGCAGCTTTCCCTGGAATGGCTTGGTGGCACACATGGGGTGTCAGCAGGAGCTGGCTGGGGAAGCTGTGGCATGGATCTGCCCTTATGCTTTATCCATTTCCTGGCTGTTGCAAAGAGCACTTGGCTGATTTGGCAGCAGGAATGTTGTGCCCCTGTGGCAGCATCCTCATGTGCTGCTCCCAGCCATGTCCCTCTCCCCTCAGCTGTTTTCCCAGGGTGTGGATGTGGTGCTGAACTGCAGTGGGATGCGTGCAGGGGACCTGCAGCCCGACCCAGAGCTGCAGCCCGGCCGGGGCCAGATCATCAAGGTGAGGTGGGGCAGGCCTGGGGGCTTCCCAAAATCCCATCTGTTACCACGAGGAGTGTCTGTGCCCTCTGGGGAAAACCATGGGCTTGTGGCTGGAGCCACACTGGGATCAGGTTCTGATTCCCAGCAAACTCTGGTCATCTGAAACCAACCAGGATCCCATTCCTGGTTCAGCTGTGGGAATGCCCTCAGCCTCCAGCCTGTTTCTCCATGGGGTGAGGGCTGGGGGAGGTCAGAGGTATAATGCTGGTAATAAAAAGATATAAAATCTTTGGGAGAAGAGGATGATTATTTGGGGAAACACAGACTCAAGCAAGTAGGAAGCTCCTCCCTACCTGCATTCCCATCTTCCCAGGGAAGCCAGCAAAGGGAACACAGAGCTAAGGGAGGGTCCCACATCTGGACCCCTGTGTCCCCCCTGCTGTCCCCTAAGCCTGGCACCCACTCTCCAGCTCTCCCTGACTTCCTCCCCTTCATCTCTCAGGTCCTGGCCCCGTGGGTGAAGCATTTCATCATCACTCATGACTTGAAATCCGGGATCTACAACTCACCCTACATCATCCCAGGGTAGGTGACAGTGGCTGAGACAGGGCTGGCTGGCACTGGTGACATTCCTCTGTCTGTGAACCCGAAGTCCCAGCTGGGACACAGCTCCTGCTGGTGTCTGCTAGGCCTGGCTTCATCCCTGGTGCTTCTCTTGGCTGTGTGGGAGGAGAGCAGAAGGACGTGGGCAGCAAAGTGAGGGAGCTCCCAGTCAGCACCCTGTACCACAGTGCTTCCATGTCCTGTTCTTTTCCAAGTTCCAAATCCCACCAAAGCAAACTCAGTCCTGGCTAAGTCCCCAGAACAGCCAAACACGACAGTGGAGCATATTTTGGGGAGATCTTTTGTTTTCACATTTGTAGCCACATTTTTTACCAGCAGTGTGGACCAAACTGTGGTGCAGCAGCTCAGTGTGGGGAAAGGCACTGCTGATCCATCCTCCCATAAAAACAGGGCAGGAATTCTTTTTACTTCAACAAAACTTACCCAGGAAAGCTCAGCCTTCCCTGCCCTGTCCCCTGAGCTGCTGGTGAGCCTGGGGTCATCCCATTGGGTTTATCATAGAATCATGGAATATCCTGAGCTGGAAGGGACCACAGGGATTGAGTCCAATTCCTGTCTCTGCCCAGGGAGCTACCCCACGGGATAAATAAATCCATCTGCTGTTCATCCCAACTCTGCTTCCTCCCAAGGGCCCACAGTGACCCTGCTCTGGCAGTAGAGAAGGGTCTTTAAGCTGGAATTCAAATGCTGCATCTCAGGCACTTCCTATTGTCCTAATATTTCAGGATTAGGCAATGAGCCAGGATGTAAACAGGAGCTTTGCAGGCTCACAGCCCCCAGGCAGCATATTCCGAGTGCTTCCCGGTCACAGTCCCAGCCACAGCTGAATTCCTCTGCCTGTGCTTGTTTTAGCTCGAGCTGTCAGAGCTGGGCACCAGGCTGATCCCAAAGGAAGAGCTGGATCCAGTGCTCACATGGAGGACACCCCTTCCCTGCTGGAGAGCTCAGGAGGGTCCCTCCTTTTGCTTTTGTGCTCCCCAAGGATCAAGCAAGGTTTTGGAAGGGTCCAGCTAGTACAGACCTCCCCAGGCCCCACCTCAGCCTTAACCTGTCCTCTGTTCATCCACAGGAGTCCGGGGCAGCAGCAGCACCAATCTGTTCTCTCAGCTCCCCTCCAGAGGCATCCCATTCCTTCCAGCTCTTCCCGAGCCAGGCAGGAGCAGACCTGTTTGATAAGGATAGAATTATCTGTCTGCTTTGCCCAGATGAGGAAGGGCTGGCAGGATTTAATGAGTGACTTGCTCACAAGCAGACACTGCTCTCCACCTGCTCCGTGTGGGAGTTTCTCCCACAGGAATATTTTGCAGGCTCAGGGTGTAGCAGGACCCAACACCCCACTCACACAGTGTCCCTCCATGTGGTGGCCCCACAGGGGACATCTGGGACAAGTCACCACTGTGTGTCTCCTTTGGTGCAGGAGCGAGTTCACAGTCCTGGGAGGGATTTACCAGCATGGCAACTGGAGCGAGGAGAACAGTGCCAAGGATCACAAATTCATCTGGGACAGCTGCTGCCGGCTGCTCCCGGCTCTCCAGGTGGGTGAGCTGACTGCCAGCATGGGGCACACGGAGCTGGGAGGCTTGGGATTCAGGAATGGGCACTGGAGAAACCACAGGACCTCGATGTTTCCATGAGTTGGGGTTTCTGTGTGTGTCCATCATGGACATCTGGGACTCTTCCACCTGGCTGAGGGACAGGCAGGGCTGGGGCTGGCACTGAAACAAGGTTTGTGGGGATAATAGTTAGTCATGTAGCTGGTAAAATACAGAACCAGAGCTTTGGGAGGTTCCAGCCCTTTGGTTGTGGTGTCCCCACACCTTTAGAGAAGGGCTGTGTGGGGTGAGGCTGGGTTGTGTCCACTCCCAGTGCTGCTGTTATTCCCTGGCTTAGCAGGAAGGTGGCTTGGGGCTTTGGCACAGGGATTTGCCTCAGCAACATGCTGGTGCTGGGCAGCTGTGATCCCAAATTGTTCTGCCTGGAGCTGCTGCAGGGTGGGGAACCCCCTGTCCCCACTCATCTCAGGGCTCACCTGGTGCTGGGAGGTTTGGCTGGTGTGATTCCAAGGAATGCTGAGCAGGGCTGTTGTGCTTTTGCTTCCAGAAGGCAAAGATAGTCGCGGAGTGGAGCGGCCTGAGACCAGCACGGCCCTCGGTCCGCCTGGAGCGGGAGAGCATCCACCTCGGGAATCTCCAGGCAGAGGTACCTGCACAGCCCCGGGGCCTGAGTGTAATTAATGGCTGTGTTAATTGTGATAAACAAGCCCTCACTGTACCGTGATCATCCCTCGCTTCATCTCCCCACCAACAGCGAGGGAATCTTTGAGCCCAGGGAGAAATGTCAGAGATACTGAAACAAATTATTGCTGTGGCTGCCTCGTCCTGGGAAGTGCTCAGGGATCAGTTGGACAGGGCTTGGAGCAACCTGGGCTAGCAGGGACACGGTGGGACATGGCAGGGGGTGGGACAAGATGGGCTTTGAGGTTTCCCACCAACCCATCCTGGGATCCTGTGGCTCTCCCCCAGGTGATTCACAACTATGGCCACGGCGGCTTTGGGATCACCATCCACTGGGGCTGTGCCATGGCAGCAGCACGGCTTTTTGGGAACATCCTCCAGGAGAAGAAGCAGCTGGCCAGCCCCCCAGGGCCTCGCCTGTGAGCACCTGCTCCCCTGGAATCTGTGACAGCAGTAGCTTAGGAATCACAGCAGAATGATGGGAACAACACAGGGATGCACATGTAGGCTGCTCCAGCTCTGGGTCACCAATCATTTCCAGGTTTGCCATTTTCCCGACTGCTCCGCTCCCTCCACAACCTACCTGGAGGAAGGGCTTTCAAATATGGACTAATTACCCGAGGCAAAGTGCACCAAAAGCTGTCTGGGATCAGGCTGCAAAGGGCAGGCTGGGTTGAGCTGAACCCTGGACAGTCCTGCAGTTCATCTGCACCAGGGGACAGGATCTGAAACAGAGCTGGGGACACCTGAGGTCTCTGCTGGCTGCTCCAACACTCAGTGTGTAATTAGATTTACAGGCTCCCCCCAGGAGGCAAAAGCTCCTTAGTAGGAAGAAGCTCTGAGGCTCCCAGGGATGTAACAACAGCTCTGGGAGCACGTGCCTGGGTTACACCAGTTTTCCTCACATTCCTGCCAGGACAAAGCTCGGGCTGCAGCACCTGGTTTGTGTAGCTGGCACCAGACAGCAGCACTTGCCTAAAATGGCCTTTCCAAAGGATGTTTTAGCAACAAAAGCAACTTGTTCCAGCCCTGTGGACTTGCCAGACTCTATATATAGCAGAGACTGTAAGAAAATAGCTCTTCTTGTCCCTAAAACTCCCAGGGGCCCCTCAGCTTCCCATTTCTCCCAGCTGTGGGACACAGCTCAGAGAGAGGAGCTGGCTTGGGAAGGGTTGTTCCTCCCAGAGGAGGAGCAGGATGTTTTGGGGTGTTCAGGGATGCTGCTGGGGACCCAACACACTGTTCTTAACATACAACCTGGCTGATTTTCCTTTGCCCTGTGTCATTCCTGCTCTACAAACCATCCCAGACAGGGCACTGGGTGGTCAGGAAGCCTCAAATCCACAGGCTGTCCCGAGCCCAGCACAGTGCCTGGCTCACTCTCCTGTGTGGATAATCCAACTGTTCCTTACTCATCCGTGATGCAGCTCCTCTCTCCCGATGACTCCATGTGCCAGGAATAGCTCAGCAGCCCAGGCTGTGCTGCAGCTACACCTCGGGAATGGGGGATGCTGGAGTGCAGCTCCGTGCTGTGCTTGGGAAACAGAGCTGGACTTGGGAAATTGGGAGCCACTCTCATGGCCAGCCTGTCCAAAGAATTTTCAGTGTCCCTGGTAGCTCACCTGAGATGTTGCAGTCACTGGGTAAAATCAGGAAAAGGGTGGGAAAAGGATAACAAGGGCTGGAGGAAATTCCCTGCTGATTAACACTGAACCCAATGGGCTGTGAGCCCATCTCAGAGGATCCCCTTGATTTCATTTATTCCAAATATGAGACATTCAGGAGCACAATCTGCTGCAAATCCAGCCCCACATGGGTGCTTTTGGGAAAACTCCACTGGACAAACAGGGATGTAGGAAATCATTGTACACCTGGCAACAAGCAGCTGATTCCTGTGAGCTCAGAGCCTACAGGAGCCACTGCCCTGTGGTCTCACATGGCCTCTTGGCAAACAGGAAGGAGCTGATCTGTAATTTTATTTGCAGGTTAATTCTGTTTGTCTTCTAAAGGCCGCAATTTAATCTGTGTGAACAATAAAGGGAATATTCAAATATCTCGTGTGTGATGCTTTTTTTCTCTTAGTGATGGCATGGGTAGATCCTCAAATGCTGATTCCATAAAAACATCCCAGGAGATCACCATTCCATGTCTCCACACACCTTTTCCCTAAACATTTCATCCTGGAGGAGTAGGAGTCATCACTCCAGATTCTGAGCAGACCAGGGAACCTGAAACATCATCCTGTGAAGGTCTGTGGTTGCTGACAGTCCCATTAAGGGCATTAAGAACTCACAGACATCACAGAATCATGGAATGGTTTGAGTGATTGGTATTGCTTCAGCCACACAAACCCTTCCAGTTCCCAACTATTTCCATTCCCAGGAACAAGATTCTGCATCCCAAACTGGGAGAAGGAAGATGGATGCTCTCTGGGATAAGAACATCCTGCATTAGCATGAGAAGGATTTGCAGCTTGTTAGTCATTTTGACTCATCCTTGAACAACCACCTGCCTGTAAATTATTGGACATCAAAATAAGAATATTAGTGACAGAGCAGAGGAAAACAGGGTTGGGCACTTAATTATGGTTTAGAAAAATGATAGGGAAATTAAAGGTTTATATTAAAATGTAAATTAGTAGAAGGAACCCTCCCTGCCCCAAAGTCCAGACATATGTGGAGTCACTTGATACCAACACATCCAGGGAAGAGGCCAAATTGGCTAGGGTTTAGTGTCTGAACTGAATTCAATATGAAAATCAATTAAAGATTTAAGAGAATTTTAAAAAATCAGAATCCCAGAATGGTTTGGGTGGGAAGGGACCTTGAAAATCATCCAGTCCCACTCCCCTGCCATGGGCAGAGACACCTTCTACTAGCCCAGGTTGCTCCAAACCTCACCCAGCCTGGCCTGAAACACTTCCAGGAATGGAATATCCACAATATTAAGCTGTAGTGAGGTTACTTACAATGGGAACGGGAACCCTGTGACTTTTCTTCACATCTAAATACACAAAACAGACAAAGAATGAGTCAGACCTGCAGAGTGCTGAGCCCCAACGGGATCTCAAACCTCTGAACACCAAGCCAAAAAAAACGCCCAAAATTATGACCCCTCCCAAACATCCCCCAGAACAGCCAAAAACTTACTTCCTGAAAAAACTATTTATTTGTTTAACATAAAATATCTAGTGTGGACTTCAACTCTCCAATGCCGCGTCGGGAACAGGAACCAGAGGAATATTTTACAACAAGCTTGAGATACACCAAGTTTTTCAACATTAAAATGTAAATCCAGCTTAGAAACTGTACATTCAGACATGGAAACATTCACTGCTCTTTCGGCAAGTATTTGGGAATAACAGATCATTCCATCCAAGCACACTTGGAGAATTACATTCCACGCTGGCTTGGCACGTTGATATCTTGGACACTTGGCAAATCTGAATCCCACAATTCTGTTTGAATTCCAAAGGGTCTCACTTTCCAGTTTGAAATGAAGCAGTTTGCAGTAATTCCTTCACCAGTGAAAAATACTCAGTGTGGAAAAGGATCTTTGGAAGTTTAGTTTGTACCTAAACGGTGCTCTGCCCTACTGATAAAATCTATTGGTGGTGATTTATAACTGGTGTGTGTCAGCCCCAGTGTTCTCAGTGAACGAGCTAAAATGGCATTCTCTTGTTAATTAGATGCAAATTCCTGCCAATCCTGAATTTCAGCTCTGTTTCTCCAGTGCCCAATGGGCTCCTGCTGAATTCAGCCAGGTGGGATCAGCTGTGGTGAGCTCCTTCCTCTCTATTTCACTCAGCTGATCCAAAGCCCATGGATATCCATGGGAGATTCTCCCAGATTTCAGTGAGCTTTGGATCAATCTTTAAGACCCAAAAGGACCAATCCTGGTATTTCTATAATTAATTTTTTTTTTTAGGGCAGAATTCATAAAAAGTGAAAAGCAAAAAAAAATTTTTTGGTTCTTTAACACTGCAAATGTCACAGGTTGAAACTGACCTACTCAACAGCATGGAAAATGTTGCATTCCCTATAAATCTTTACCTGGGAAGTAGCTTATCTGTAGGATCCAGCTGGGCATGAACAGACAAACTTCACCTAAAACTCTCTAAAGGCCGTTGAATCTTTAAAACTGCTGAATATTCACCTAAAAAAATGAAGTGAGACGTGAACATTAACCCTGGCAAAGCAGAATTTTAACTCAAGCATTGAATAGCAAACTGGGCCATAGGGTGGGTGCCTTCAGGCCATGCCTGTCCTGCACTTTGGATTCTCTCTGTCACCTCTACCCAGGCTCAATTCCAGAGTTTGGGGATGCAAACACAGCTCATGGCAAGCCCAAGGAGGGAGGCACAGGAGCACCTGGAGGAGTGGAATGGCCCTGAGGGCCTCCAGCAGCAGGAGGAAGAGGATGGAATGTCAGAGCTGAGGGAGGAACAGGCTGACTCTGCAAAGGCAAACCCAGCTCCAGGAGATCCCAGCCCAGCAGGTTTTCCAGCTCACTGGCCAAACATGTGGGATAATATCTGATTAAATCCTTTCTGGATCTGTTTCCTCACTGCTGTATCCCATATCCAGCACATCAGAGGGTCAGTCCCAGGCAAAGCAGAGAGGCTGTGGACTCCCCATCCCTGAAGTGTCCAAGGTCAGGTTTGGACAGGGCTTGGAGCAGCCTGGCATACTGGAAGGAGTCCCTGTCCATGGCAGGGGTGGCACTGGATGAGCTCTTTAAGGTCCCTCCCAACCCAAGTCACTTTGGGATTCTGGTATTCCATGAAACAAATCCCTCTGGCTCTGCCCCAGGCACACAGGGAGAATGACCCAAGTGCAGCCTGACAGGAGGAGGTGAACAAATGAGCTGTGGTTGCTATCAGTGCCACAAGAGCCCTGTCTGTTTTCTGGGATCAACTGGAGCTTGAGCTTGCTGGGGAGTGAGGACACAGGGACAGGGGAGACAGAGAGAACCAACCCAGCTGGAATGGACAGAGAGCTCAGTGCCAGCACCCACAGCTGATTCCAGGGATCCCCTGGGAGATGAATTCATTTTCGTGTCGCTGGGAAAAGCCAAGCTTGCCTGTTTCCACCAACCATTCCTGGAATCCTTCACTGAGTCACCATCCTCCAGTGGGACTGGATGGACACTTGGTGCCTTGGCAAATTTGTTCTCAGCAGAACACAGCCCCACACACAGTATCAACAACCTCTTTGGCCTTTTCCATCAGTCTGAGTCTCCTGGGTTTCTTTAAGGAATTATCCACTCCTATTTCCCCTCAGTCTCCAAACAAACAGCCTGGCACATGGTGGAGCATTGCAGTGACCTCAGAGCTGTTCCCCTCAGTGACAGCTGAGCCCAACAGTGCTCACTTGTACTGCACCAAACATGGACTTGGAGATGTATTCCTGACCCCAGGAACAGGATCTGCTTCCCAGGCTACTTAAAATATTCAACTGTAAAAATGTGTTGCACGTTTCCCTGTGTTCAGGTGAGACACCTGTCTGCTTCCACAGCCTCACCAAATTCATCTCACCCACATTTGGTTGTGTGTTCCAAGGTCTGGAATCCTGAAAATACAGAGACCTGGATGAGGCCAGATCCTAACACATCCCACAGACTCTGCCACCTGACTTGTGCCCAGTGACAGGTTTGTGACAAACCAGACAATCTTGTCTTCACCTGAGCTCTGTTACATTCCCTGACAAGAGCCACACCTGAAAGTGGGATGTTCCTCATCCAAGGTCCCTGCAGATGGGCTCCTCCCATGGTTTTGTTCATTTATTCCAGCTACATTCCTCTGTCACCAGTCAATGTACAATCAGCAGGAGAAGTCCTGCCCAGCTGTCAGGGAGCAGCTCCATCCCAACAGCAGCACTTCCAACTCTGGTTGGAGCTATCCCAGGTAAAAGGAGCAGGGACACACCTGGATCCATGCAGAGAACCACAGGAGTGAGAACCTCCCCACTCCAAGCAGCAGACAGAGAGCTCAAAGTCCCTGGCAATGCCAGAGAAGTCCAATTCTGCTCCGAACCATGAGGATTTATACGTTGGACTTGATGAGCTTTGAGGTGTTTTCCAACCTTAATGACTCTGTGATTTACATTTCTGCTATGAGCTCTGCAGCAAACACCACCCTCCCTGCTCCAACTACCCACCTGGGATGGCAGAAACAGTCAGGAATCAGTTTCCAAGCAATCCATACCTGTTAATCCTCCAGGAACAAAACCCAACTGGAAAGCCCGGATTGGTTTGCTGGAACCACATATTGGTGGTGGTTTTGATGGCTAAAAGTGCAATGCAGGCATTTAATCCATAGTGTAGGGTATGGAATTCACCCTGTGCCAGGCCAGGGCCACAATAAATATGAACCTCTTGGTTTTAGGCATCAAGTGTTCTAATGACAGCTTAGGCTGGGCTGCAGTCACTTGGCATTTGCTTGGCACGGGACATTTTAAGCGGAAGAGCTGACCATGCAAGCATGACAGACTGAAGAGAAACCCCTCCTGCTAAACTTCCAAGGATATTTGGATCAAAGGCCTCTCCATCCAGAAAGTTTTAATGAGTGTGAGCAAAGAGCAGCAGAAACACAATTTGCTGAGGTTCAACCCCAGATTCCTGCAGTTTGACACGTGACGTTGGCAGTGATGGTGGTCAGCTTTCCATGCTTCAGGCTCGGAGGTTTTGTGAGACATCTTGCTCCTATCCTTCATCCTTCCAGCAGGTTTCCATGTTCCCATCATTCCTGCGATTCCCCTGGGGAATGAGATCCTCTGCCCACCATCTCCTGGCCCCATTCCTTGTGGCTGGACTCCTGGAGGCCACGGCCCTTGGTCTCGATGGGCAGGAAGCAGGAGGCCAGGGCAGCCAGCAGGCAGCAGCCACTGTAAACCACCAGAGTCAGATAGACTGAAGATTCCAACATCACCTGCAGGAAAAAGGGCAGGGAATGCAAAACAGCACCTCAGCATGGAATTACAGACTCTGATAGAGAAATAGGAATTTTAATTGTAGTGTTGGGGAAAAAGTTTAACTTGAAGCGTGGCTTCTGGAAAGGAGGGAGAGGGGCAGTTTAGAGATAGTGCCAGGATGAGGGACAGTGGTTCTAAACCCTCAGAGGGCGGGGTTAGTCTGGATTTTAGGAAGGAATTCATCCCTGTGAGGGTGCTGAGGCCCTGGCACAGGTTGCCCAGAGAAGCTGTGGCTGCCCCTGGATCCCTGGAAGTGTCCAAGGCCAGACTGGACAGGGCTTGGAGCAACTTGGGATAGTGAAAGAAAAGCAGGTTCTCCATCACTTTCACAAAATCACGGAATTATTAAAGCTGGAAAAGAGCTGTAAGATCATCAAGTCCAAGCCTCCTGTGCCTCCAGGCTCAGAGGAGAAGGGATTTACCTGTGCAATGAATGGGGTTATGAGGGCTCCCACCCTGGCCATTCCACTGCATGTTCCCAGGCCCAAAGCACGAGTGGCTGTGGGATAAACCTGTGGAGAAAACATCATCCCATCAATGCTAGTGGGAATTCTCCTCCCTCCACTCCTAATGGGAATTAGTAAGTGGTGCCACAGCACATTCTGTTAGACATTGACAATGGGATCTACAACTCCACTCTGGGGTGAGGTCCATTGGGAACAGCTCATCAAAATGACTTTCCCACTCTGTTCTCATTCCCTTTGAATATTCCCATCACCACAACAACCCCCTTACCTCAGGAGTGTAAACATAAGCAGCCTGGAATCCTCCTGAAATAAAAGCCCTTGCAATGAAGAGCAGCACAGTAAGAACATTTCTGTAAGAAGAAAGAGGAGAGCAGAGCTTGGGAATGTTCAGTAACATTCACTTTTACCTCCCTCCCAAACCCCAGCCTTAAATCTTTCTCCAGCAGAGCACAACTACCCCATGGCTTTTCAAACCACCACTCCCAGTTTTCCCACCACAACCAAGACAGAACATGGATGAATCCAACAGTCCAGTTGTTCCCTGTGCTGGACTCACCTTCCAACACAGAGAAAGAGCAGGAGGCTGCAAAAGGAGAAGACAAGGAAGGACAGGGCCATGGTTTTCTTGCGGCCGATGCGGTCGATGATCCACAGGGTCACCAATACACCTGTGGGAAGAGACCAGGAGACCTTTGGGAATGGAGCAGAGAGGGGCTGCAGCAGATTTAACACAGCCTGGGTGGTTCAGATTGGAAATTTTGGTGTTTCTTTCCAATCCTTTGCTGGCCCCAGGCAGGGCTGTGGGATGGATTGCTACTGGTGTCATGTGAAAACAGGAATTGTGTCCCAGCTGCTGAGTGCTGCTCCATGCTCCCAGATCCACAAATCCACAAATCCACACTCCCCTCCAGGGATTACAGCCTAAAACACCTGCTCATGGCTCACTGGAAGAACTTTTGCTCAACCTCTGGCCATTATTCCCTGCTGCATTTAAGGGCTCTTTCTGTTCTGTTATTTAGATGTTTCACCAAATTACTTCTCCCCTGCTTTTTGATAGGAAATAGATTAAGGTCAGTAAATCTCACTATGCTAATTCTTCTCTCCAATGCAATTTTCCCAGATCCTTTTGAAAGCTGATGCACAGCAGGAGTGGGGATAATTCCAGCATCAGTGTCACATCCAGAGGCATCCTGTCAATATTTGTCACTCCCACCACTGTGGGTGTGAGGATCAAACCAGACCTTTCAGCAACAGCATCATCCACACTGTTTTTTCTGGATATCCTTCCCAAAATGACTTTTTGGCAGGACACTCCTCTCAGGAATGACTCTGCATATTTATCAGTCATACCTGCAAATTATCATCAATTAAATGGCTTCTCCTTGAGCTTTTGGCCCTGAAATGATGATCTAGTAGAGTGCAAATAACCTGATGCCTGTCTCTGGTGTAGTTTCAATCAGATTAACACTGGGAGATCACCTCCATCTGAAGGATCAATGGCTGTTTCACACTACTTTGCTTGTCCTGTGTCAGACCGTCCATTGAAATGTCCACTGGAATTGCCTGAAAATCACCGGATCAGACTGAGGCTGGACACAGAGGTTTAGGGAACAAGTTCTCCATTGATTCACTGTACCCACCACCCTTTAAAAATACTTCTGGAAAATCACTTATGGATAGAAATTTCAGCATTTCTGTCCCTTTGATTAAGTTGGTTTTCCTCCTCCTGAAGTGTTGCTGGGTTGGAATTCACAGTCAGAGGGGATATTCCAAAGCAATGACTGATTTTTTCTGGAGAGATCCCAGGGCAGGGAGGATCCACAGCCACAGCAAGGAGTTCTGAGTGCTGTAGGAAGCATCAGGCCAGGAATCCCAGTTCCACTGCTGGAATCCCAGTCCCATTTCCATTCCCACACCCTGAGCCATTCCAGGGAAAAAATTGGTGCTTCTCATTGCTCCTTACCAGGGAATTCTGACAGGGTTGTCCAGAGCAGGTCAGTGTAATCTTCCTCTGTCAGGTACTCACAGGTCAGGCTGCACTTGGCTTTAACTTCCTGCCTTCTGCTGGATACTGGCGAGGAAAAAAAGCACAAATATTTAATATATTTTAAGCAAATTATTCCCTGTTTACCTTCCTGTTGTGTCTCTATCATTCTTCTTGCTGAAACTTAGGAAGGGATGCACTGAAAGGACTGGCATGGATTCACTGCACCAACCACCCTTTAAAATACTTCTGGAAAGTCATTTAGGGATAGAAATTCAAGTGATTTAATTGTTATTCCTCTTCTGAATGCCTGATGTGCTGCTGGGATGGAATCCAGGGTCAGAGGGGCATAGGAGAGCAATGCCTGGTGATTTTACCTGGTAACACTGAATATTTGGAATGTTTTCTGTGACAGGATGTCTGCAGTCACAGTGAAAATTCCACCTCCTTATCAGCTGTACAGCCTGAATTATTTTCCAGCCCAGGGCTCAGAACAGAATTAACCCAAATAATTCAGTTTCTCCCAACACAAATTGGGATCCCAACACTTCCTACATTCTGAGAATACTGAATAACACCAAGTCCTTGTAAAAACAAGGGTTTTTAAGGGCTGCATCCTCCTCTGGAGAGGCAAACCTGAGTCAGAGCTCTCAGAGCTCATTGCTGCTGTTCAGCCCTGGGATCTGGGGCTGCTCCAACACTCCCCATCCTCCTCTTATAATTTCCCAACTTTCAGGCAGTTTTCCCTAATTACAAGTGTTCTGAATGCAATCATTCCTCCCCTGGGGAATCAAACTGTTCAAGGCTCTTCATAACTCAGTCAAAGCACCTTTTTTTCCCCCAAAAAAAATTCTGCAGCACAAAGGATGTTGATTTCCCACCATTATCTTTCTTCTCAGCAGGTTTTCGACCATCTTGAGAGCCCAGGAGCTCCACAGCAGCAGTTTCTCTCTCTCAGAACTAATTAGACTTGTCAAATCCACAAACTTTTATATTTTTTTCAACCACTTTTTTAATCAAGAAGAACAGGTAACAGGTCTGCCTTGAAGGTTGTCTTGCTGTTTTACATTTTGGGCTCAAAACCACTGCAGGACTTCTCTGCACTGGGCAGAGATGAGGAAATACTTAAAATAAAGTCAACTTCAAACTCAGCCACATTCCTTTTCCAAACCAACAGCAGAAGGTAATCTAATAAAAGATATTCCAGCAGTTTTAACAGGACATATTTGAAAAGAAAAGGTGGATCAATACTCACTGCTGCAAACATCCCCTGCTTGGAAGAGCTCTGTAGTTAATAAAACTAACCCATAATATGAAAAAGCATTGGAAAACCTGCAAGGAAGCAAATGAGAGAGGAAGTTTCAGGTGGTCCAACTTAGATGAAAGAACACAAATCAAAAGTCCTACCTCAAAGCTATTTTCTATCAGCATTCAGAAAATTAAAGGGCAATTTGATTTGGCATGACTGGGTGGTTTAATAAATCACAAACCAATACAAGTTGGGGGTTTCTTGTTTGGTTGTTTTTTTTTCTGAGGAGGAAGTTGCTGTATTTGGGTAAAATCCCTTCAATAACCCCCATTTAGAGCTGTGCTGGCACTGAACCTTTAGGTTTTCTCTTACCAAATGAACCAGAGCAACAACGTGGTCCAGCGGAAATGGGGAGTGAAAAGGTCTCTCATTTTGCCTCGGTCTTCCTGTTGGGAACAAGCAGAGGTTGGGTGATGAGGGACAGCTAAAGAGTCAAATTCCATCCTGTCTCACGAGTTCAGATCTGGGAATTCTGACCTGAGCTCCCCAGCAACCTCAAGGTTTGGTTTTCTTTAATAACAATGAGGTTGGATAACATTAATGCCCATTTTAAAGCTGCTTTTCATTTTCACTTCCTAATGAGAAATTAACTCTTCCTCACTGGGAAAGAGGCCTAAATGATCAAATCTCAATTTTATGTCTACCTGAGACATAAATCAATAAAAATATTGATTATTTGTTCACAACCCCCCACAGTTTTGCTGTTATGGTGGTTTCTGTGACCTCCTGGACCTACCAGACCTACCTGTCTGGAAATCACCAGTTTTCCCAAAGGCATTGGAGCTCCATTTTCTGTGGCTATCCTCTTCAAAGTGGCCAGAGCTTTCTCCTGGTTCCCAGATAACACATCATACCTGGCACTTTCTGGCAGCCACTGAGGAAGCAAAGCAGGTCACACACACAGGAGGATGTCACAACCAGCAAGAAAAACCAGGATTTTCCTTGGGGGAAAAGCTCAGTGACTCCAGACTCTCACAGAACAAAGAATTACAGAACTGAGCCTGGAGAATTCCAAGAATCATCTCATCAGGCTTTAAAAGCTGCAATCTCCCACTTTCCCCATGAACTCAGAACTCTTTCCCTTCCATTCCTTTGGGTTTATCCTTGAGAAACATTGGGAATTTTTGCAGGTTCTTTACACTACCCCTTCCCTGTAGGAATGGCAAAGCATCCAGGGCAGATAACAAAATGCCCTTGGAATTCCAAAATTTATGGGTTTGAGCTCCTTTATCACTGGAGGTATTCCTGAAAAATTAAGGAAAGTTGAGGGCTGCTAAACCACCTGACAAGGACATTTATCTATGGGGAGATGGAGTTGGCAAATATATAACCTAATAAATAATAAAATATAAAATATATCACTGAAGCTCAGGTTTAACTTATTTTGGAATCTGACTTGCACTCTGCAGATTCTATCCCTGATTTGGGAGGATTTTTGAGTGGAAATTGATTCTAAAAGTGACAAAATTGAAAGAGCATTTAGGGAAATAACAGCAGCTTTGGATAAAATTTTGATTCCACTGAGTTTAGTTGAAACCAAGTCATTTAACTGGAGAGTGCTCCAGGGCTGATTTCACAAAATTCCAGCCCACCACTGTCCTCCAGCAATTACAGTCACATCAACACAGCTCTCCCTGGACTGTTTTTCCCAGCACCCTGTTGAAACAGCATTTTTTTGGTAATTATTTCAGTTATTTCACAGAAGACACCACCAGAGAGCTCCAAACTGTCCTGATTTCCTTCAGAATGGGGTGGAGGAGTGGGAATTGCAGGAATGAATCCTTAAGGAATACCTACAAAGCACAGGCCAGCAAAGAGCAGGAGTGGGAGGGCAGAGAGGATGAGGAGCCAGCGCCAGCCAAGTGTGGGCATCACCACCACTGCCAGGAGCACTTCAAACACAGTCCCAAGGGCCCAGAACACCTGGAAAATGGAAAATAAACAGCAAAATGAGGATACCAGTGCTCCCAAGGCTTCCTCTTTGGAGCATTCCAGGTTGTGCTCACCAGGGATGGCTGGAGAGAGAAATACCAGGGGTGTGAATTCTGCCTTAAAATATTCCAAGGACAAAATTCTGCCCTGTGTGATATTTGGATGAAGAAGTGGAGCTGAATTTAGTCCTGAATTTGTGGAGCTGTCAGCTCTACAAATCCATCACTGGGTTGGAGATGAATTTCACCCGGAAATCACAGACACCCAATTACCCCTGTTGTGCTCACAGCAGTCACTCTGCAGCCCTGGATGCAAAATCATTTGGAAAAAAAGGCAAATTGAACACAAAGAGTGTGACAGGAAAACTTTCTGCTGCTTTTGGAGCTGGGCTGCTAGCAGAGCTCAGGAGTGACTCAGCTCCACACCAAGGTGGACAGGCAGCTCTGAAGGGATTTCCAGGCAGGAGGATGGAAGGGATGTAACCAACAGCTGGATTTGTCCCTCAAGGATCAGAATGCACCTACTCACCTCTATTAATAAAATGCACTTTGCTCTGGCTTTCATTGGAAGGAATTCAGCATATAAAGTTACCCTGCAAAGAGGGAAAGGAGAGGAAAATGTCAGGTTAGCACAGAGAGGGAAATGCCACACCAGACAGAGGTTCAAACATCCCCACTGCCTTTTAATAAAACTGCCAAACTCAGAGCAGTAGCTCAAAGCTCTCCCTACTCCCAGTTCTGTTTGCCCAGAACAAATCCTTCAACATTGCAAGAGAGGACACAATTTGCTCTTTTTGTGTGGTTTTGTGACCCCATAGTGGTCAGTTAAATGCAGATGTTGATGCACATGTTTCCACAGCCCTGCTCTGAGCCAGAGCACCATTTTATCTGTTATTTTCAGTGTGGTCCATCAGAATTCAACACAAACTCTTGCTGGATAAAGTATTTCTTCAGGGCTTTACAACTGGCTCAGAGAATTCCCATCAGCCTCCTGTGCCAGGGTTCAAGTCTCCAAAAGGGGAATACTTTCATGTTACTGGTATAAAATAATTTGCATTCTTTTATTGTGGGATTCAAAGAGCAACCATTGAGCTCTGCAGAGGCTTTGTTCCATGCCTGTGCCAAGGAGTGATGGCACAGCTTCTCCAGGAGGATTTCCTGAGGAGGAATTCAGGCAGCAGCCAGTCCAGGCTCTGTCATCTCCTTCAAACTGGTAAGGCTTGGCTTTGCTTCTTTGCTCCTGCTCTGTTTGCATTCCATTGACTCAGCCTGTTTCTGCCTCCAAACTCCTCAGGCTTCCTTTGACGTTTGGGACAAAATTCCTACTAACTTAAGAAAGAATGGATTGATCTCCAAGAGCTGTCCAGGACTCAGTTCATGGAAAGGATAAAGCTTCACACAATATTTCATTCAGTGATTTAGAGAACTCAAATCACATCTTGAAATGTAGCTCAGGTAGCGCAGAGAAAAACAAGAGCTGATGAATGACGCCAACAAAAGAAGGACATGGAACTGTTGGAGCCAATCCAGAGGAGGAAATTACAAAGACACTCATTCCATGGAGATCCAGGCACTCACCTCCAAAATCACATAGCCTGCTTAAGGGTATGAGAAAGGAGTTACTTTTCCTGCTCCACCCATGTTTATCCCTCTGTCAGATAAATCCCTGTTATTGTTAGAACAGGAGACAGACTCAGGGAGGATGGGATCCACTTGGAGATCTACAACTGACTCTTTTTTTCTCTGCTGAAGCCATGGAACTTCAGTGAGTCAAGACAAGTGGTCCTGGCTGGGCTGTAGCTGCAGCTCTGGACCTTTCATCTGGGAGTGGCAATGGAAAAGTGTTGCCTTGGGAAGGAATCTGTGAGCCATTAATCCAAGTCAGACTCTGCCTGCTCTGAAATAGCACCTCCAGAAGGCAAAATATCAATTATTGATAAGGATAAAAGGCTACACAGAGAGAGAATGGCTGTACTCTTCCCTTTACATTTATAATTAAAAGCCTAGAGCAGGGTTATTTATTGCAGGTGGAAAATTTATGGATCACTCTCTTCAGTGAAAGGAACAACACAGTGATTGAGAAATATCTTCACATTGCCTTTTCCTTCTGAGCCATCAGAGCATCTCCAGGGCTGCAGGTCTGGGCTGTGTGGGTTTGGAATTCCAGCTCAGGGTGGGATGGGGAAGCTCAGGCTCTGACTGAACAATAATCTGGGGTTTTACAATCACAGTCAGGGTTCAGCTCTGCCTCTAATTGCTGGGGTTTAGGTCATGACTTGCCTTGCAACAAGACCAAGGTTTGGGGTGGCTGAACAGAAACAAGACTTCAATTTGACATGAGAATTTTGTAAGGAAGAAATAAAAAAAATGAGGAAAGCTTGGATTTGTGAATATTTACTTACGACTGAGGCACTCCTCCAATCCCAAAGCCCACCAGGCCCCTCAGCACCAGGATCCAGCTGTAAATGGGAGCAAATCCACTGAGGATCCCATAGTAGAGTGTCCACAACACGCTGATCTTTAGGCCCTGTGTTCAGCAAGAGTTAAAAATGACTGTAGCACAAATGAAAGTGTAAAACAGAGCTTCAAATTCCTTATATTTCCTAGGAGCTCAGTTCTGGATGTGCTTAATGCTGCTTTGTATATGTGGACTATGACATTTGTGAATATAGAATCATGGAATATTTTGGGTTGGAAGGGACCTTAAACCTCATCCAGAGCCACCCCCTGCCATGGCCAGGGACACCTTGCACTATCCCAGGTTGCTCTATGCCCTGTCCAACCTGTTCTTGGACAATTCCAGGGATCCAGGGGCAACCACAGCTTCTCTGGGAATCTGCACCAGTCGCACTGAAATGCCCATGCTGCAGAAATTTTGGGATATATCCCAGCAGGAGCTGCAGACTTACTGTTTTCCTCCCATACTGGTCTGAAATGTTTCCCCAGAGAGTGGAGCTGGACATCATTCCCACAAACACCACCTGTGAAACAGCAAGAAAAAAAAATCTTTCCCTTAAAAACAAATGAAAATTCCAGCGTGACAGACACAGAACACAAACTTCCAGTGAAACCAGAACATTTCAGCCCGAAATAGAGCGAGATGGTCAGAGAATGGTTTGGGTTGGAAAGGACCTTAAAGATCATCCAGTTTTCTCTGGGTTGGAGCAGGGAAGCAATAGTGGAGATAAAATTACACCTTAAAAGTTTAGAAAAGTCTGAAGTGTGACAGAAAACACCCTGAGCCCTTTCCAGAGGTGACACTCTTGTGCTGAGCTGCAAGAAGGATGCTCTGCATTCAGGGATGGGACATTCATGGGATCCAAGGACACCATTTCAATCTGCTGAGCACTTTGACCATTTTATACAATCAAACAAAGGGCATTAGAAGTTAAAGGAGAAAGAAATGCAGGGAATAAAGTCCCTGCATTCAGCAGTGGCCTGTGCTCAGAAAAGAGTTCCTAAATTTGTTTTCTTATCCCTAAAGGCATTGCTGGATTCCAACATCAGAGCACCATACTTGGAGGTGGTGTTATAAGAGCTCTGCTTCCAAAGATCACTGGATAATCCCAGAATTATTTAGGCTGGAAAAGCCCTTTGAGATCATTGAGTCCAACCTCAAAAAACAGCTATTTGTCCTCTCTCAGGGCTCCCAGACTGTCAGTGTCCCAGAGAGCTGGAACGTGGGGAGCGAGAAAGATTTTTAAGCAAGATAATAAAATTTACCACTTTTTTTTAGAATGAATCAAATGGTTTGAATTTTAGAATGAATCTGAGCAAAGTCATAGGTTTTCCAGGAAATTCCATGAAACTTCAAGCCTGAAACTTGCCAAATGCCCTCAGCTGTCACCAAATTTCATTACTTCAATCTTTTAAAAAACCTCCTATAAATTTTTTTAAAAACCCCTATAAACTTCCAACTTGAAGGCAACCTGCAAATGCCACAAAGAGATTTAATTTTAGTGACACAAAGCAAAATGTCTGGATAACAATGATGGAAAAACCTCAGGGAAGACAGGAGCTGTCAGGTATTTTTCCTACCGAGGTGAGCAATGCAACCTGCCAGCTGGGTAAGCGCCACTCACAGTGCAGCTGAGGAGCAAGGATACTTAAAATCATCATTTCCATGGCATCTGCCATCTGCAGAGGGAAGAGAAAGCAAAATCAACAACTGTCTGGCAATCAGGTGGATTTAGGAGGCAGTAATAGGCTCTGGTGACATTTCCGTGATGTTCCCACCTTGTGGTGAAATAAAACATTTAACATTTAAACTCATTTCTGACTGTCAGCACATTTAGTAACTCTGGCTGGGAGGATTCAAACAGCCAAATCCAAAGGTTTTGAGGAGGTTTGGCTGGTCAGTGACTCAGGTTCAGTCACTTCCACAGTGTAAATTTCAGCTTCCAGCCCCTTCACCCACAGATTCAGTCAGAACTGTTTAATACCTTGTAATTTATTCCCTTTCTCCCTTAAACATTCCTGGATCTGGACAGATCACCTGTAAACCAAATTCCACAGCTGATTTAGGATCTAAACCATGGCAGATTTTGGCTTTTTACATGGATAAAAGCCAATAAATACAGCTCCAGGTATCAGGATCCTTAAATAAACCCCAGGAGGTGGAAAACAGAGCTTCAGAAAGAGCAGAAAAATTGAAACCAATACTTTTGCTGTTGATAGAAAGGTTAAAACTAGAAGTGCTGGGTTGCTGTTCCTCTGAAACAGAGATTACAGCAATCCTGACTGATACAGACAACAGAGATTGTAGTTGATGGGAGGAATGTGGCAAAAGCACTGCAGGAAACCTCAGGTTCTGCAGGAGTAGCCTGGAACTTCTTTCCTTTGAAACCAAATTTGAAGCAGAGAATCAAAATGGTTTTCCAAATTCTGATTTACATAAAACTCAAAGAAATCCATCATTATTCATTACCCCTCACAACAAGGCTGAGTCCAGCTGTTATTTCAGAATTTCCAGTAAAATTCCTGCTTTATTGTACATTTATCTGTTTGGAGACTCTCTGTCCTCATTATCTGAAATCCCTGAGATCCTCTAAGTCATGACCATGCAACAGATCCTGATCCCAATTACTTGCCCATGCTAATCCAGTAATGACTGAGAGCTTCCACTGGAACTTCCCAAATCCAATGGCTTCCACCGCATCTTCCACCATGAAAGTATCTGGAAAGAAAACAATTCCAGTGGATTTGTACAATTCCTTGCAAAAGGAATTATTGCTCAAATTCTCTTGAGAGAGGATTTGCTGGTTTAATTGTTAATTAATTGGTTAATCTGCTGAGATCTCAAATATATAACAGAGATAGTTTCTATGAAGTTCCTGCTCGGGAAAATCTCTGAGTTCATCCAAAGCCAAAATAATTCTGATTATTCCTAGAATATTTTAATCACGTGGAGGTAAATCATGTTCAGCCTCTTCCTCCTGGGAGTGACTCCTCCAGCCAAGGAGGAAAGTGGAGCTTTCTCTAGGGAGAAACAGCTCTGCCAAGAAGTACTGGGAGCTGCAGGGAATATTTTAGTGCAACCTGCCATTATTTAAACCAAGAATTTCTCCAAAACACAGAAATTGTAAACCCTGCTTCTGTTAAAAATGCTGGTGGCTGTTTTCCACCCACTGCCATGACCTCTTTAGTTTGTTCCAGCTGAAGGTGCTGAGATGTCTCAAATTCCTCTGCTCAGGAGCAAAATGAAATGACCAAGAGCACATTTTGACATTAGAGTTGTTTAAATCAGTTTAGGTCTCACAGTTCTAACACTTCCAGCAGTCTGAAAAGGACATTCCTCAGAAAAGCTTTGGCTCAGAGCTGTGAGATCCTCACAGAAACACAAACCAGGAGGAAACCAAACAAAATCCAAGGGATGAAGCACAGCAGAAAAGTTCATAAACAAGATTAACACCAAACTATCACACTGTGCTAAGACAAACCCAGTATTTCTCATCTCTCCTAAAGCAGTGATGCCTCCAAGCAGGAAGCAGAGGCTGGGATGGACAGGAATTCTGCAGATTCATCTCAGCCTTGAAGGAGAGCTGGGTGTAGCTGCTCCAGGAGCACTGAGCAGCTCCAGAGGGAAATCAAGCAATCCCTAGTGTGGAACAGGGGGTGGCAGCTGGACAAAAAACCCCCTAAGAGGAGCATCCAGTACTGGGGACACAAAAGGGACCACATGGAGCATTCTGCAGGGAATGGGCTGACCAAACCACGATTTTCAGGTGGAAAACAATTCCCTTGTGGTATTATTTTTATCTGGGGATCCTCAATTTCTCCAAACCCCCTGTACCCAGCCTAACTGGGATGAAGAGACCCCACATTTCTCCACAGGAAGAAAACAAGAGACCTGCTCACCATCCGTGGGGTTAGCGAATTCCTTGGGCACTGCAGCTCCATCCCCCAGCTCCACAGGCTCCAGCTCCGTCCTCACCCCCTCGATCTGCACCTCGTGCTCTCCCGAAATTCCATCCTCGTCCGACCTCGAGCTCTCCCCCGTGCGGCGGAACTTCACCACCCTGAAAGCACAGAAACACGGATTGCTCCTTCCAGGGGGCTTTGGACTGCCAGGAGTTGTGTGAAACAAACACACCTTCCCCCCCCCTTGGTGAGCCTTAAAGCCTTGTTTAATCACACAGCATCCAGGTTTCTCCTCATTCCCTGTCTCCATTTTCCACAGGGAATGCTGTGAGTTGAGTTTGGATCTGGTTTCAGGTGTCCTGCATTGGGATGGGATGTAATGCTTGTTCTTGGACACAGAGGCTGTTATTGTGTTATCTACAAAGTTATAAAACCACGGAGGTCATAAAAATATGATGAAATGATACATATTTAATGAGATCCATGTTTTGTGTGTCTGGATTTTATTGGGAATTAGGCATTGCTGTGTCATTGATTTGCAGGGGTTTTGTCCTGGTAGGAAGAGCCCAAATTTCATTTTCTGAGTTGGCTTTTGTGATTAGAAGTGAAACTCCTGAAATGTGTCAGATTTGGAAATATTGTTTAGTGAAATACAATTAATGAGACCATTCAGGGAACGGATGGATTTTTTTTCCATCAGGATGCTGATTCTGTGACTCTGCTTTCACCTTAAACAGAATTATCTAATACCATGTAATGAATTAAATATCTATATTTTAAGACCAGAATTTGCTACATTGACACAGCTTTGATGTTTTGGTCAGAGTGGTTTGCTCCCTTTCCACAGAGAAGGTTCTTTACCCACTCTGAAGTTTTCTGTGGCCAAAGATTTGGGAACAGATCCCCCAGAGCTTCCTTCACTTTATCTGCAACACAATGCAACCTTTTCCCCTTGAAAAGTGAAAATTCCTTGGATTTAAGTGAAATAGATATATATTTTAATAGATTAACTTGTCACAGGGAGGGACTTCAAAGATCTTTTCAGCTTTGGAAGTGGTGGATCCCACAAAACCTGAGAATCACAAACCCATGCAGGGATTGCCACATTGCTTAGCACAGAAAATAAAAATACAGGTGTATAATTTAGGAATACGTGAAACAAACTGACACCAATGAAGGAAAAAACTCTACTGGGACAATTTCTGTTCCATACTTGTCAAATTTTTCCCATCTGGGACACCTCAGGGAGCTGCTGCATTTATTTGCAAGATCTCACAGCACCAAAACACCTGCACTGGAATGTATTTGGAAAACATTCCGAGGTTTTGTTCTTAAAAATGGGGGGGGAAAAAAGCTTAATAAAGTAATCTCTGCTTCCTTTTCCTGACAAGCTGAAGGCATCCTAACTAAGGATTGGGAAAGAACTGGAGTTCAGGTCTGCTTTCCCAACTTATCAGGAATGTTATGGGACAGGGTGCTGTCATTGACACGAGCTCATGAATATTTAACACCAACTTGAAACGTTCATTCCCTGCCTTGCAGAGCCCATGATTTATAAATAGGAATATGTTGCAAAACACCAGAGAATGGAGCATTAGGAAAAATGGGTTGGGTTTTAAAGGATGCATTTGGCATTGAGGGGAAAGGAAGGAATTCCTGGGGTTTAAAAGGCACCCAAGATTTGATCAGTTTTGGGGTTTAGTTTGGGTTTTTAATTTATTTATTTTTTTCCACAGATCAGGCAACCATATCCCAAAGGCAGAGCTCCTGGCAAAAATCAGCATTTTCTTTGTGCAGCAGCGTTTGCCTCTTCAGAAACACTGGGAATGCCGATTATCCCCCCAAAACCCACCCTGGCAGGGCAGGTTCTGCTCTGCAATTCCTCCCCGGCAGGGAGGAGGATGGGGAGGAAAAGCCTCCCCAGCACACCGTTATTTACAGATAAACCCCCCTGCCAAGGCAATTCCAACCTCTCCTCTCCCAAAATCTCCAGCCGGTTTTACCCCACCCCTGCCGATTTTTCACCACCACCAAATCCACGCCGAGAAACCCCCCCCCCCCGAAACGAGCGGATTTATGTAACGAACACCTCCTGCATCCCTCGGGATGCTGCACCCGGGCAGCTCCAGCGGGAAAATCTCCTGCTTCCCGGGGCCTAACCCGCTCCCCGGCAGAATTCCCGCACCTCGCCGGGATTCCCGCGGCCGGAGGGGCAGGATCCCCCCCCGGAGCTACTCACGGCAGCTGCTTCAGCTGGAACAAATCCTCCTCCATGGCCGGGCGGCGGCTGCGCTCATCGCTCCCGCACGGCGGGCTCGGGATGCGGGCTGGAGCGGCGGGAGCCGGGCGGCAACGGGATGGAGCTGCGGAGCGCCGGGAGAGGTGGAGAGGCTGGACAGCTCCGCAGGAACGGCCGGGCAGCGCGCACCCGCTCGGCTCGGAACGGCTCGGCACGGCTGGACCTGGCTCAGCACGGCTTGGTGCAGCTCAGTTCGGCACGGCTGGGCTCGTTTCTGCTCAGCTCGGCACGGCTCGGCTCAGCTGGGCTCGTTTCGGCTCAGCTCGGCTGGTTTGGCACGGCTGAGCTCAGCTCGGCTCGGCATGGTTTGGCTCAGCCGGGCTCGGCTTGGCTCAGCTCAGCATGGCTCGGTTTGGCACAGCTCAGCTCGGCTTGGCTTAGCTTAGCTGGGCTGAGCACAGCACAGCTTGGCTCCGATCAGCTCATCCAGCTGGACTGGCCATAGGGGCTTGGCTTAGCTCAGCTCAGTAGGATTTGGCCCGGTTGGGCTCTGTTTGGCTCGGCTGGGCTGGGTTTGGCCCGGTTGAGCTCTGTTTGGCTCGGCTGGGCTGGGTTTGGCCCGGTTGAGCTCTGTTTGGCCCGGCTGGGCTGGGTTTGGCCCGGCTGGGCTGGGTTTGGCCCGGCTGGGCTCACCGGGACTCTCCCGGGCCAGGCTCAGCTCAGCTCAGCACAGCTCGGAGGCTAACTCAGCCGCGTTCCCCGTCGCCCCGAGCGGGGCTGCTCTGAGGGCCGATCAGGACATGGAAGGGCTGAAGCGGGACAATCCCCGAGCCCCGGCGCTGCCCGGCACTGCCAGCGCCACCCGGGCCGTGTCCCCGAGCGTCACATCCCAGCGACGGGAAATCCCCCGGGACGGGAAATCCCCCGGGACGGCACCCTTTCCAGCAGGGTTTGCCCTCACTATCCCGACTAAACCGCCTGTGGAGCCTGTGGGAACGGAACGGAACGGAATGTCGCAGTGTTCAGCCGGCGCGCTGAGGCACGGCCGGCCATCCCTCAGGCGCTCTGAGGGCGGCGCAGCGCGGGGAGCCGGCCCGCCGCAGCGGGAGCGGCCTGTGAGCCCTTCACAGCAGCTGTCACAGCCGGCACGGGCCCGGCGCCCCCGGTATGTGCCATTCACGCCCTCCCGGCCCGTCCCTCCCCGCCGCGTCACTCCGCTCCCTCCCCGCCCCGCCCGCCGCCATGCCCGGTCCGCGCCATCACCAGCCCCCCCGCACCACTTCCGGCGGTCCGCGCGCTCCCGCCGTCCCCCCGGCGCCGCCCGGCCGCGCGCCCGCGTTCCGACGCGGCCATGCTGGCGGACGGGCCGGTGCGGCGGCTGCTGCGGGCGGGGGAGGGGGCCAGGTGTGAGGGGAGGGGGCGGCTGGGGCGGGACGGGGTCGGCACCGACCGGGGAGAGGCTGGGGGTGAGCCGGGAGCGGGCTGAGTCTGAGGGGAGAGCGGCTTTGGGTTGGTCGTGGCGAACCCTCGGCCGAGCCTTCCTTTCTTCCTTTCTCCTTCCCCTTCTCCCCTCACTTTCTTCCTCTCCCTTCTCCCCTTCCCTTCTAACCTGCGTTTCCTCTATTCCTTTCCCCCTTCTCGTCTCCCTTTTCCATTCCTTCTTCCCTTTCCCCCTTATCTTTTCCCCTTTTTCCCTATTTCCAGCTCCAGTTCCCCCCTTCCCTTTCCCCATTCCCTTTTTCCCATTCCCTTCTCCCATCCCCTTCTCCCCTTCCCTTTGCCCTCTCCTCCCCCGGGGGAGGCCGGGCAGCGCCGGGATCTCCCTGTTTCCCCATCTCCTGACGCTTTTCCCGGTTTTCCCCTGGCAGGCACCGAGCGATGAGGAGCTGGGGGGTGCTGGGCGGCGCGGCGGCGGCGCTGGCAGCCGGGATTTATGTGCTCTGGGGTCCCATCACCGGCAGGAAACGGCGCCGGAGAGGTACCGGGCGGGCTGGGGCTGCCAGCACCGGGAAAAATCCCGGGATGGGCTTTATCCCGTTTTTCCAGCTGGGCTAAAGGCTGGGGAACCACCTAGTGGTGTTTCGCGCTGCCGGAGGGCAGGGTTGGGTGGGGTGATGGGGTGGAATTGTTCCCTGGGAGGCGCTGGTGGAGCTTTTCTGGGGTTTTCTCATCCCTGGAAGTGTCCAAAGCCAGGCTGGACAGGGCTTGGAGCAAGCTGGGAGTGGTGGAAGGTGTCCCTGCCTGTGGCAGGGGGTGGAATGGGATAATCCCCAAGTTCCCTTCCACCCCAAACCATGCTGCTTTTCTATAAAACACCAAATAAAAACTCAATTTTCATGTGCTTACAGCACCTCACACAGCATTCCTACTGAAAAACGGGCTGTTTCCCCTGGACTTGGTGGTGTAAACTCTTGCAATTCCCTTTGCAGGGCTTGTCCCAGGCCTCCTGAACCTGGGCAACACGTGTTTCATGAACTCCCTGCTGCAGGGCTTGTCCTCCTGCCCTTCCTTCATCAGGTGGCTGGAGGAGTTCACAGCACAGTACAGGACAGAGCAGGACAAATCCCAGGAGCATCAATACCTGTCAGTCACTTTGCTGCAGCTCCTGAGAGGTACTGAAATGTTTTCCTGTTGTGGCAAACCAAGGATAAAATATTTTAGGAGAAATGTTGTCCTTTTTAGCCTCTTTTCCCACAGAAAGAAGCTCGTGTGGTTTGTATTCCCTATTTTATTTTCCTCTTAATTAAGGAGTAATTAAGGTAATTTTCAACCCCTTGGCTAAGCTCAACCACCTTTCACAGAAGGGTTGAATTCCATAGAATTCAAGCAATCTAGAATTCCATATGGGAAAAAAAATACCTTTAGCAAAGAATTTAAGCATTTTTTTTCCAAGCTTACTATTTTCCCAAAAATCTAGACAATTCAGTCACACTTTGCATGGTTTTGGGATAAAAATATTAATTTTTTTTAAGCTTGAGGTGACTCATTTCAGACTTTTCCTTAGGCTAAATTCATCTCTGACACCCTCAGAGCTGTCTGAGTCCTCAAGTGATCCCCTGGCTTCCCTCCCAGGGTTCTTTTTAAAGGAAATCCCTTGGATTTTCTGTCTTGGGATGTTCCTGTTGAAGTGGTTTGAGGGTGGTGGGGCTTTAACCCTGTTAAAACACCAAATTTTCCCCATTTATGTCTCCTCCTGACACTTCTCCATCCCTTTTCCCAGCTTTATCCTGCCAGGAGGTGCCAGAGGATGATGTGCTGGATGCCAGCTGCCTGCTGGAGGTGCTGAGGATGAACAGATGGCAGATCTCCTCCTTTGAAGAGCAGGTGAATGCAGGAATTTGGGAAAATTCCCCCCTGTTACCCCTTGGATAGGGATCTGCAGCTGGCAGATGGAAATCCTGCTTCCAAAAATAGGAATTTTGGCTCTCAGTTTGCTGGGATGTTCCTCAGGGAATTCCTGGCTGCTTCCAAACCTTGTCATGACCTTCAGGCCAGGAATATTAAAGCAGAGGTTATCCAGCTCTGACTTCACTCTGGATAATGGATTTATGCTCTGCTTCCAGGGATGGACTCCACTAACATTTCCCCAATTTTCTTACATCCAAGATTGCTAATCTTTTCAGTAATCCTAATTATTTGGAATTCTTAGCAGTATTTCCAGCCTCTGGGTGCAGCTGGAAATGCACTCCTTCAATTATCCCACTCTTAAAATATATTCTGTATTTCCAAGGATAGGTTTCAATTGTGCCTCTCTCAGGATTGAGGAAAACATGGATTTGGGAATTCATTTTGGTTTTTTTTTTTTTCTCCCAGGTGTTTTAGTTCCTTGTGAGTTTACATGGCCCAGAATGTCTTTAGTGCTGTTGGGAAGCTTTCTGGCACAACAAAATATATTAAATATCAGTACAAATGTTACATAATTATAATATGTATATTCCTTTTTTTATTGCTTATTATTATTTATATTTAGTATGTATTTATGTTGTAGAAGTATAAATATAAGTATAAATGAATATAAATATTAGTAGAAATATAAATATAAGTAGAAATAAAAATGTAAATAAAAATGTAAATATAAATATAAATATAAATACAGATATAAAAGTGGGCTCTGAGCTGTAATTTTCCCTTGATTCCCTGGATGATTCCAGCCCTCCTGGAGTGTATTTTGATGTCTCTTGTTTCTGACTCCATTTCCCAGGATGCCCATGAGCTTTTCCATGTCCTGACCTCTTCCCTGGAGGACGAAAGGGATCGCCAGCCCCGTGTGACTCACCTGTTTGATGTGCATTCCCTGGAGGTGATCCCACTTCTTCCCCTAGCAGAAATTCCCAGAATCTGCCCAGATTCCCAAGTAAAAAATGACTGTTGAGAATATTTTGATTCTGTTCCCAAAGCTGTTCTTCAGCCCTTTGATAGGAACTCATCAGTAAGTCAGGCAGTTCAAAGAATTCTCAGGTTTTCTGAAGAAAATGGCTTTGAATTTCCAGTGATCCTTTTTTTCCTGAGGGTTTTTGCATCCCTCCATCCATGGAATGTAGGGATTTCAATTAGCACTGAGCAGGAGTCCCTCCAAGCAGTTGCTCTGATCTGTAGTTGACACATGAAAAAGGGTTGAAAGCTGCAAAATTAACATTTCTTGAAGAGTTTTATGGAGGTAAACTTTATCTCATCCTCCAGCTTGGTGATAAATTTGATCCAGATGGAAAATACCCGGTTTTGCCTAAAATATAGACAAAAAAATTTCTAAAATCTCCTATTTTAGTGCTCTGAGGCAGAGAATGCTGCAGATTAATTA
This sequence comes from Entomyzon cyanotis, assembly GCA_024500445.1. Taxonomy (NCBI): domain Eukaryota; kingdom Metazoa; phylum Chordata; class Aves; order Passeriformes; family Meliphagidae; genus Entomyzon; species Entomyzon cyanotis. The sequence goes on from JAKEPQ010000852.1 coordinate 4,012,331, forward strand.
ATGATTCATTTTATATGCAGTTGTTGATTATAAATTTGTTTTGTACCAAGTTTTTTTGTTCTCTAACTATTAAGAGCCACTGAGATTCCCACAATTTTTCTAATGCCAGAAAAGCCAATTAGGGATGAAATAGGAACATATTTAATACTTAATGTATTAAATTTCTAAATATTTTCAATGTTGCTGAGGTGGGGTTAATGAAATGTTTTTATCTCCCTCTGTAGCAACCAGAAATAACCCAAAAGCAAATAAGCTGCAGAACAAGAGGTAGGATTTTATCCATTCTGGATATTCTGAATATTCACAGCGTAGTTGTTTTGGATAATATTAATTGATCTTTGTCTTGAACTGAAATAGAATTAAAAAATGCAAATAACCCCTCCCTTAATTATGAATCAGTGGGACAGAATGTGCTTTAGAGCCATTAATTTTGTTACTGCAGGGCAAAAGTGTGGGATTGGAGTGATGAATGTGGATGTGTGGGAAAATCAAAGGACAATTCCAACTTTGTGTTGCAGGATCCCTTCCTCCTGTGTCCAACCACTGGAAATCTCAGCACCCTTTCCATGGAAGGCTGACCAGCAACATGGTTTGCAAACACTGTGAGCACCAGGTATAAAACCAGCTGGGTTTATAGATATGTGTGGAAATAGAGAATATTATTATTTAATATCTGTGATGTCAGAGTGCATTCTGGAACCACCATCCCTGGTTTCTGACATGGATCAGTCTCCAGAGCTTTGCAGGATTCACAGCTCAAGGCTGCTCGTGGTTGAGGTGTTTGTTGTGTTGGTGGTGAACGAGGATTTGTCACTAAACAGGCTGAAAAAAATTCAGTGTGATGCAATTTGTGAGGGGTAACAGCTGTCTCATCAAACAGAATAATTGGATGTTTTATTCTATTACTGAATTAACAATTAAATAATAATATTACCTGAAAATCCACTCACTTGGGTGAGTTTAGGACTCACTGCTCATTCAGCACATTAAAACTGCAAAGGCAATTTAAGTCCATTTATCCCAAATAAGGAGATGAAGAGAACCTGAGTAAAGGAAAAAAATACAGACAATAAACCTCATTTATAGATCAAACTAGCAGAACATTTATATTTTACTGCCCAAAACCTTGCAAACAAATTGGAGTGAGTGGGAAAAGGCCGAGCAGAACATCCCTGGTGTTCCTGGCACTGTGCTTGGGATATTGGGGGGTTTGATTCTTGTCCCACCAGGGAATTGTGAACAGCACAGGGCACAGCTTCAACCTGGGAAAGCTTGGATTTTTTTGGGGACTGACATAAATTTTGGCTGTGGAATGTTCTCTTGCAGAGCCCTGTGAGGTTCGACACCTTCGACAGCCTGTCCCTGAGCATTCCAGCAGCTGTGTGGGTATGTGATCCTCTGCTCCCTGATCCTGCCAGGCTGCCTGGCACCTTGCCTCTGCCTTCCCAGGGCCTTTCTCAGGTGCACAGGACATTCAGAGCCACTTCAGGAGTTTATTTTCTTGCTCTTTTATAATCCCTGGTATATATTATAATCCTATAATCTTGCTGCTGCAAGACCTCACTAATGGGTGGTGCAAGGTACTAGTGAGTCCAATGAACACAGCTTGGTGTCACCAAGTTTTCTGTTCCTCCTGGTGGAGGATTTGCTCTTTCCTGTGGAATTTGAAGAGCCCAGATCATGTCCCAAGCCTGGGAGGGTGACATCCAGCTGCTTTTCCCCTGGCAGGTCACACCTTACCCCATCCAGGCTTTTCCATTGAATGATTTCAATTGGGAATTGCTTCCATTTCTTTCCACCTCTGAAAAACCTCAAAATACAAAATATTGTACATTTTGGGGCAATATTTGCAGGGTATTTTTGGACTGTAAGAGTTTGTTGCTTCATGTCTGGTAGTGATTCCTTTCCACAATTGTTTGTACTCATGGAAATTCTGATTCCTGCTTGCAGAGTGAAGGGCAGGAAGGAAGCCTAAATTCAATTAAAAACCGTGTTTCTCCCATGGAGAGTGTCAGAGAGCATAAAGTGTTCCCTGAAGTGCTGGAACTTGAGAAAAATAGGAACAGGACAGGAATTTGTGGTTTAAACCCCACTAAAGGACTCATACAGGGAGTCACAGCTGTTGTTACCAAGAGGCTGCAAAGTTTTCCATGTTTAATCCAGGCTAAGGGAGAATCCCCACTGTTACATTATCACCCAAAGCCATTTAGTCAGTGCCTTCAAGAAATAAATCTGCAGTTCTGTAGTTTTTCTATGGAAGGAATTACTAAAAATCCTTTTCCCCCAAATCCAGTGGAATTCACCCTAAAATTCCTGCAGGTAATTCTGGCTTTTCTTGGCCCTCAGGGTCGTCCCATGACTCTGGACCATTGCCTCCATCACTTCATCTCCTCGGAGTCTGTGAAGGATGTTGTGTGTGACAACTGCACCAAAGTAGGTCACTTGAATTCCTGTCATTTCAGTTCCTGTCACCTCCCAGCTCAGTTTTGAGCCTGCTGACACAATCCTGGCTTCACTTTCCAACTCCTTTTTCTTCAGGACTTGGGGATAGCTTCTGGGATTTCAAATTTTTGACAAGGAGTTCTTATCTCAGAGAATATTTGAGGCTTTATTTGTTACTACTGTTACAGAATCTACAAATATTTTATTTGTAGTTACCAGGTGTGACTTAGAAAATATTTGGGATTTTTTTTTTTGCTCTGGTATTGTTTAAAAATCAACAAAAAAGGCAAATGAGTGCACATAAACCTGTGGGTGGAGTTTGTTCTGTAAATGCTTATTTCTGCTTGGTTTTGGTTTAGAATTCTCGTCCTTATGGACAGGCCAGGAATTCTGAAGAGCACTCCTAGGTGAAATTAATGCACTGAGCATACTCATCAACAGACAATTGCTGGTGCCTTCATTTTTTTTTCCCCTTTTGATTCCAGATCCAGGCAGAAGGAATTCTGAGTGGACAGAGCATAGAACACCAGAGAACAACGTTTGTTAAGCAATTAAAATTAGGAAAGGTGAGGCAAAGAAACCCTTCCAAATCTTCTAAATCCTGTCACACTTGAACTTCTTTCTTTGATCTGCTTGTGTCCACTTCTTGCTATTAGACCACAAATGTTTTACTTTTCAAAGTAAATTCATCTGGCAAATATTTGTAGGAATTGAGGCCTCAAATCAGCAAAACATTAAACACTATAAGGAGTGTGAATATTCTGCTTTTATTTAGCAAACCACTGAAATGTGAGTTTGGATCAGTGGCATGTCTTAGATTTTGCATCAATTCTTTGGTGAGCAAATTGATTTATATCAAGGTTTGTAGCACCTTCAGCAATTCCACATTTCAGAGAAATTAAAACATCCTGAATACAGCTGGTGGATAAACATCAGCTGTGATTTCTGTGAATGCATTTCCATATTCCCTGCACTCACCCCCTCTTTCTTCCAAATTAAAAATTTGGATTCTCCTTTCCCGTGGAACATTCCTGAAGCTGCCCCAGTGTTTGTGCATCCACCTGCAAAGGCTGAGCTGGTCAAACCAAGGCACTCCCCTGAAGAGACATGAACACGTCCAGTTCAATGAATTCCTGGTCATGGACATCTACAAATACCGAGTTCCTGGTCCCAAATCCAGCCAGGAGCAGCTCAGCCGGAAAAATCCCGAGGAGACCACGCCTGGAGCAAAGGATGGGAGAGCAGGGAAACCTTCAGGTACCTCCTTTGGCAGTCAAATATGTCAGCTCTTTCTCCATTTCAGGGATGAAAAGAATCCAAATTAATTCTCTGCAGAATTAACCCACGAGAAGCATCTTGATGTGGGGCTCTGCAAAGAGGACAGAAATTCCATTCCCAAATCTACAGTTCTGTTTGGATAATTTAGTCTGATCCTACTAAATATAAAAAGAAGATAATTACAAAACAGAGCATGGAATTCATGTATTTTATGTCCAAAGGAGTGTTGAATTTGGGATGTCCCAGGGTTTTTCTTGTTAGGGATCTTTTCCAAGGCTTCAGGACAAGCAGAGAAGGAATGCTGGGAATAGTGAATTCTTGAAAAACAGTTGCAAGATCCAAGTCTGTCCTTAGGCAGCTCAGTACTCCCTTTAGTTGGAATTTTGGATACATGGGAATTTTCATATTTGTCACATTAAACCAATTTGGATACAATATCCATTGCCAGACCTCTGGATCTGTGTAACTAATTAAAATCCATAAAATACCTTCCTATCCCATGATGAAAGGCACTGCAGGAGCTGGGCTGCTGTTCTTAGCAACAGCATTTCAGTTAAACCCCTGAATTTCTTCCTCTGGCAGATGCAGAACAACAACCTGGTACCAAACCTCTCTTCATGAATGGTGCCTCCTCCTCTTCCTCCTCCTCGTTTTTCATGTCCCCAGGAACTTTTCCACTTGCTGCATTCCCTGAGTGCAGGTAAGTTAGAGATTTGTACCCTGTCTCTTCATTTCTGTCCTTCAAGTTGTGTCCCCTTTCTTCTGTCCTTGTCCCAAAGCTGCCCAGGAACAGAATTTAAGCTTTATCCCAGCTCCTGTGCTCATCTCATGGGTGATTTTTAGTCCTGGGAAAGGGAGTAGAGCAAGTTACAAGCCAAACTCAAAACCTCCTTCCTCTGGTTCGTGGTGCAGTAAATCCTTCTGAACAGCCATAATCTCACTGGTGCTGGTTTCCTCTATCCCTTCTTTCCCTTCATTTTAAAATGGTTGTAAGAAATCCATAGATTTTTTTTATTTCTCAGACATTTTTGATTTTAGTTGCACCTGCCATGATTCCACTTGGTAGATCACCCTTGGGGATTCTGCTGATAATCCTTTTCCACAGAATCCCAGAATGGTTTGGGTTGAAAGGGAACTTAGAGACTGTCCAGTCCAATCCCCTTCCCATGGGACATCTTCCACTATCCCAGGTTGCTCCAAACCCCATCCAGCCTGTCCTTGAGTAAATCCAGGGATGGAGCAGCAAGTTTGAATCACAGAATGGTTTGGGTTGGAAAAGAGCTTAAAGCTCATCCAGTTCCACCCCCTGCCATGCACAGGGACATCTTCCACTATCCCACATTGCTCCAAGCCCTGTCCAGCCTGTCCCTGAGTAAATCCAGGAATGGAGCTGCAAGTTTGAATCACAGAATCCCAGAATGGTTTGGGTTGGAAAAGAGCTTAAAGCTCATCTCATTCCACCTGCCATGGACAGGAACATCTTCCACTATCCCAGGTTGCTCCAAACCCCATCCAGCCTGTCCTTGAGTAAATCCAGGGATGGAGCAGCAAGTTTGAATCCCAGAATGGTTTGGTTAGGAAAAGAGCTTAAAGCTCATCTCATTCTCCCTGCCATGGACAGGAACATCTTCCACTATCCCAGGTTGCTCCAAACCCCATACAGCCTTTCCTTGAGTACTTCCAAGGATGGAGTCGCAAGCTTGAATCAGAATTCCAGAATGGTTTGGGTTGGAAAAGAGCTTAAAGCTCATCTCATTCCCCCTGCCACGAGCAGGAACACCTTGCACTGCGAACATCCCAGGGACGGAGCATCCCCACCCTCACCACAACTCCCCTCAGGGGGCCACACCCTCGCTCCAGGGAGGAACTGTGTCTGTGTGCCCCAGGCTGACCCCTGTCCCCGCAGGGCCCCGCTGTACCTGTACCGCCTGATGGCCGTGGTGGTTCACCACGGGGACATGCACTCGGGACACTTCGTCACCTTCCGGCGCGCGCCGGGCGCCCGGAGCAGCCAGTGGCTCTGGATTTCGGACGAGTCAGTGCGCAGGGCCAGCCTGCACGAGGTGCTGGCTGCCAGTGCCTACCTGCTGTTCTACGAGCGAGTGCATGGCCGGGCTCAGAGCCCAGCCCAGCCCTGAGCCCTGGGATCACAGCTCTCCGATATGCAAACCCCACTCCGGGCTCCCTGCCCCGTGGGAATTGTGTTTGGTACCCAAATCCCGCTGGGCCGGCGGCGCTGTGTGTTGAGAGGAGTTTTCCTGCCTTGGCCCAAGGCTCTGTTCCATGGCACTTTGCCCAGGGAGATGCTTTATCCCACACATTTCACTGTTTTCCCAAAGGGGATGATGTCAAGCTGCCCCTCCTTTCCCCAGTCCCTCCCCATGCACCTCTCCATTATGCACCCACAGCCCCTCCAGCTTCCCTTCCCTGTGGCAATGGCTGGGAATTGTCTTGTACCAAAATTCCTGGAGCTGTTCTGATGTTGTGCAGCCCCCAGTGTGTGTTGAGAAGCTTTTGTCTGCCAGGTAGGGATTTTGTCCCAAGGTTTATTCCCAGTGTTTCCCAGTGGGGAGCCCTGGGAGGGGGCGACGGGAAGCTGCTGTTGGCAAAGGCAATGATTTAAGACACAAAGTGCCTTGAGCTTCCCTGAACAGCTGCATTGCCACTGTCCCAGCCCTCTGCACATCCACTGTGTCCTGGGAATGCCTCACAACCATGGGGTGACCTCATGGAATCACATTTCTCCTGAGATCCCAACTAATCAACCTATCAAGTTAAGGCATCTCCTCCACAGCCAGCCACGATCCAAAAGACTTCCCTGTTCATGTGATTTTCCTACTACTTTAGTTCTTGATAAAGTCTTTCTCCTGATTTAAAATGCAGTTTGCTTTGTCCAGGAGATAATTTTGTATCTATTAAGAGCTGAAACCTTAATTTATTGCTCCATACCTTTGGAATATAGCTGGAATCAGCACCTGGAAGGGTTTGCTAGTGCTCAGTATTGTCATTTCCTTCAGCACTGTTGAAGTTGTTTTGTAGCATCAACTACAACTTTTAATGCTGTGATTTCCAAGCTGCTGTAACTGTCCTAGACTTGCCCTTCCCATTTTATTGCTGGAATCTGCAATTCCCAGCATTGGGATCCATGCTCCTGGCTTGCAGCTGAGCTGTAGAGCAGCTCCTGGCCTTGTTAAATGAAATATAAAAAAACAGGGCCAGGACTGGTGGGCACTTACTGGTCTCATGAAGAAATCTGGGAATCCTGGTGTCACTGCATCAGCTCCAGGCTGCACTGTAAATAGAAATAAGGGGAATTCTGCTGCTCTGGATTGTTTGATGTGCAAAAAAAAAAAAAAAAAAAATCCCAAACCAAGCACAGAGGAAGAAGCAGCAAAAACCCTCCTTTAAAAACCTGCTTTTAAATGACCAGGCATAAAATATATAAGTTGTTTTTAGCTCTTTTCTGTCCTTGTAAGCTTGGAGGAGAAAATCCCTCATCAGACAAGCTTTTTTTCAGTGTGAAGTTTTCAAATAAAAACTGTCTTAAATAGTTTTTTTTAGGGCAACTTTGTACCTCATGAATTCATAGTGCTGCCCAAAGCTCGGGGGTGTTCACACTTCCTCAGGAGAGGCTCCAAACCAGCCAAAGCAGGAGGGGTAAAATAGGTGGATATGCAAAATTATTTACACAACTCATCATTCCAGAGTCTGGAGCTCAATTCCTGCTCCAGGTAATGCTCATTGTACATAAATATTGATAAATCCACTGCTGGACTGGGTCCTGGTTCCTGGCTGTGCTACACAAGCAGTAGCTTGGTTTTAAGCTGTTTTAAGTTCTAGAAAACCAAGAAAACAAACAAAAAAAACTTGAAGGATGCAAAATGCCAAAAAATTGCTTTGGCCATTGAATGGAGAGCTGACAGAGCTGGAGGAGGAGCACTGGGGGTCATCTAAAACCATCACCCAAACATCTCCTTCCAGCAGATCTGCCCCTGTAGCTCAGGACTGAAACCATTCCCAGTGCCAGCAGTGGGTGTCCTGCATTATCCATGCTCAACACTCTGTTTGGAGGTTGTTCCTGGATTTGGGAGCTCAGCTGAGCAGCCCCTTGGTTTAGTTGTGCTGGAGGTGGGGCAGAGGACACGCACACCATGGACTGGCAGGAATCTGGCAGCCAGGACAGGGACAGAAAGTCACCTTTTCCTGCACAGCCAGCAGATTGTTCCTTTGCCAGGAGCTATTTCCCTGCGCTGTGGATTGACTCTGGAACTCCCTCAAGAGCTATCAAGGGGAGGGTTGAGCCTTTTTTCTGGCTTTCCCTGGTGGGGAGGAGTGGATGAGCTTGAGTTAACCCTCAGGTGAGGAAGGGAGCAAAGTCCTGGTGCTGAGCTGTGCCAGATCCTCCCAGACCCCCGTGAGCATCTGATCTGTGCAGGGGTTTGGGAGCTCATCCTCCCCTCTGGAGGTCACTGGGATCTGATTTCCAGCCAAGCCTCCCCTCTGGAGGTCACTGGGATCTGTTTTCCAGCCAAGCCTCTCCTCTGGAGATCCCAGGGCTCCATGCAGGCACAAGGCTCACACACTGTTACTTGTCCCTCCCAAGCTGCCATGGTGGAGAAGATGTTAATAAAATGTAAAGAATTAAGAGTTTCAAGATGACATCTCTGTGTTTGGATTATTCTTGTCTTATTATTTTGTGTGTTAATTTAAAAATGTCTGTTCCATCCAAGCACTGCTCTGCTGTTGGAAGTTGCTTTTTTCACTTCAGGGTATTTTTGTAACTGTACAGTAGCAATAAAAGAACAAACTTGTTAGAAAAATCAGTGTGGGAATGTCTTGAAACAAACACCAGGCTGGGAGCCAGAGGGGTAGAAACAACACTTCACAAGCCCTGGATAAGAAGGATTTTCTGCAGGAGCTCTTCATGCACCACAGAGCATCTCAGAGTGGCAGAGGGTGGGAAGTAGCAACTCCAAATTACCTTAATTCCATAGGAATAATGGACTCACCACTGAAGGCCAGAGCCCACCACTAATTATAACCAGATTATATTTGATTTGGTTCCCATTCTCACTCAGAACTTACCATTCCTTGGTGCCTCAAGATCTCTTGGTGACTGGACAGAATTCCCTCCCTTCAGCAGGATCCCCTGTGGGTGTGGAAGGTGATGGCTTTCAGGTAGTCAGGATGGGATCCCTAGGGATAATTATTCAGGAAAATATCCATGGAAATTCCCCAACCAAGTTCTTTGCCAAAAGATTTTTTTTACTGCCTGTTTTTTGTACAAAGGACCTGAGGAAGGAACAATTTTGTGCTTCCTCCTGCTAGGGCAGCTTCCCCCAGGAGCAGAGGAGGTGGAGCAGCAGAGGAATTCAAGCAGACAGGAGTCACAGTGACTCAAACACTCATCCAGCCACACTGCACCCCCTGTCCTCACACCTCAGCACTCTCCTTCTCCATGTCAGGCTCATTAGTGCTTTATTTTAATTAAAAATCCCAAGCAAACTAGAGCTCATTGACAAAGTGTCACCTGTAGAGTATCAGCTTTAAATGATCACAGCTTGTGCCTCAGAATGTTTATAAACTGCTGCCTCCAGGCTGTGGAGGATTTTCATCCTTTTGGAACACTGTTTAGATTAAGATCAGCTGAGAACAAACTTCCTCCTGAGCAAAAGAAGGAGGAAAAGTAGGGATCAGCAGGACCAGAGCAACATTTCCCAGGGCAAAAAACCACCTTGCCATTGAGATCAGCAGTCACAGGCTTTATCAGCAAAGTTACCAAACCTCTTGTTTCCATTTGCTCCTCCAGTCCCTTGGATCACCACAGGGGAATCCACAGTTCCTTCAGGAACTAAAGCTTCATTTTTCAGAACTAAAGACCCCGATGGCTGAACATTGCCCCACTTGTCCATGGGCAGGATCTTCCTGAAGGTGAGGTTGATCCTGGGTGCCAACACCCTCCTGCGTGGGGGCAAACTGTGGTACCAGTAGAGGTTGGTGGGGTGCTTCATGAGGAGCAGGCTGCCGTGGGCCAGCTGCAGGGTGATCCTCCCCGTGCCAGCCGTGCCAGGCATCCCTCCCTTCCTGCGCTGCTCCCGGTGGCGGAACACGAAATCGCGGCAGGCTCCGAAGGACACCGAGGCGATGGGGCTGCGGGGAACCAGCTCCTTCTCATCGTCCCGGTGCTCCCCGATGTGGTCCAGGCCATCTTTGTACCTGTGCACACAACCCCGTTAATTACCACCATTAATTATTTACCAATAACAATATAATAAATTACTTACCGGTTAAATCAAATCAACTCCGCAGCAATTCGCCAAGTGCTGCACGAGCTTTTTTTTGTTTTGTTTTGACTGTAAAGTTCCTTGATGCAACTCACCTGTTGATAAGGACAAAGTTAAAGGTGTGCCCTGTTTCTGAGGTGACACGTTCCCGGATTCGGCTCAGGACTGGGATCCATGGCTTGGGATGGAATGTGACCCCTGAGTAAGTGTAGGACAAGCCAGGGTCTCCGTAGGTGACCTTCTTCCTGGGAATCTTGTGCCACGTGCCAAAGACGTGCAGTTTGGTCATGTCATCTGTTTAAACGAGAGAGGGGAAGGATCAAATCCAGCTCTGTATTGTCTGTGCACAACCCAACGTTCTCCTGGATTTGCAGCTTCTGGGAATCTCCAGGCAACAGGAATGAGGGTGCTTAGGTCAAGCCAAAAGCTGTCATCCCTGTTCCCAGTGTTTTTGTCCCAACAAAGCTGGACACTGCCTTGTTATCCCCCTCAAATGGGATGAGCAGGACCAGCACCCTCATCATATTTGGAGCATATCTCATATACTGCATATCTCACATACTGCATCTCCAGCCAATTCCAGTCCCCACTCCAGGATTATCCCTTGACAAACACTTCCAGCTGAGCAAAACCAATGCTGTGGGGTCAGACCTGTGTTCTTGGCTTCTCAGGGCCTCATTGTGCAAACACCAGGTGGCTGCAGAAATTTCCCAGTGCCTGCCAGCTATGCCCAGGCCCTGGGAATTGCTCTGGGACTCGCTTGGGTGGGCTGGGCAGGGAAATGCTTCACTGGGAAGGGATAAGGCGGATGTGGAGGGGAATAGAGCTGGACATGGAAGGGTTGAGGCTGGAAGGGAGCAGTGGGGGTCATTCAGGCCACCCTCCTGCCCAGGCAGGATCTCCAAATCCACTGTCCAGGCTCTTTGGGAGACCTCCGGAGCCTCCCTGGGCAGCACCCTCACAGGGCAGGAGTTTACCTTCGAAATACTCCACCTCCCTCTCCAGCTCCTGGAAGATCTCGTCCGCCTCGGCCTTGCCGAAGAGGATGCGGTAATCGCAGCTGAGCCCCTCGGCGCGGATCTCCCGCGGGACGGGCCGCCCCGGGCCGGGCTCCTCCAGCCGCGGCCTCTTCCCGCCGCCGCCATCCTCCGCCTGCCTGCGGGGCAGTTTAACCACGAACCCATCCATGGCACCGGGAGCGGTGCCCGAAGGACCGGGGGGACAGCGGGAGCCGCGATCCCGCGGGAAACGGGAGCGCGCACAGTAATGGCCGCGCGTGAAGCCACGCCTCCTCCAGGCTGGCCACGCCCCCAACGCAGGCGCGCGGTTTTGGCGCCAAATTCGAGACCCGCCCCCTCCCCCGGTGGTTCCGCGCCGCCGCCGCCCCTCACTCACCTCCGGCCTCCCCCGCTGCCTGCTCCGCTCCGCCCGCTCCGCTCCGCCGCAGCCATGATCGGGCAGAGGACGCTGCACTCCTTCTTCAGCCCCGCGCCGGCCAAGAAGCGCGGCCGCTCCCCGGAGCCGGGCGGCGATTCTGAGGTAGCGAGCGGGGGGCTGAGGGAGCCCGCGGCTCTGGAGGGGGGCAGAGCGGGGAGGAGAGCGGCCTGGTGGCGGCGCGTGTGTGTGGCTCTGTGTGTGTGGGAAGGGGCCTGGGAGCGCTGGCGGCCTTTCCTGAGGGGAGTTTGGTGGGGGGCTCCGTTTCCGAACTCCCGCGCCGCTGCACGCCTGGGTGAGCTGCCAATCCAGCGGCCACGCTCCGCTGCCGCTCAATGGGCGCTGAGATTCTCCGTGACTTCAGTGTTGCTAGGTAGAAACCTCCCCGCCAGCAGCGGCCAGCCAATAGGGAGGCGCGGCCGTTCTCCCGCTGACCAATAGCGAGACGGCGTTTGTGGTCCCGCCTGTGGGCGGGGCCCGCGCGGCTCGGCGGCCAATGAGGGCAGGCGTTGTGTTTTGCCGCGGAACTGCCGCGTGCGGTGGGCTGTCCTTGGGCGGGGCTGTGCCGCCATGGTTGCGATGCTCCCGCTACTCGGGCCGCGCTCCCTGCGCCGCCCCAACCTCCACAATCTCCTCTCTGCCCGCTGCTTCCAGGTGAGCGCCGCCAAGAAGGCGAAGGAGGCGGGGGATGAGGCGGGCCAGTCGCCGGCGCTGAGCGCGGAGCAGCGGGAGCGCATCCGCAAGAACAAGGAGGCGGCGCAGCAGCTGCTGGCGCAGCGCAATGTGCCCCCGGGCTTCGGCGACAGCTGGCGGCGGCAGCTGGCCGGGGAGTTCTCCAAGCCCTACTTCGTGAAGGTGAGCAGCATTCCCCGATTGCCCCCCGAGCGGCCGCTGCGGCCCCGCAGCCCCCGCTGAGCCCCCGGTCCCCCTGCAGCTCATGGAGTTCGTGGCCGAGGAGAGGAAGCGCTACACGGTGTATCCGCCCCCCGAGCAGGTCTTCACCTGGACGCAGATGTGCGACATCTGGGATGTGAGTAGAGCCGCAGGGAGGATCTCTCAGCTGCTTTGGGGAGTTTAAAACCGTGAAGGTGCAGGTTGGGTGCACAGACACATTCCTCTAGTGTTTGGTCCCTTAAACTTGGATCCTATAGAATGTGGATGCTGTTGTTTGGCTCACCTAACTCATAAATCCAGCCTTCCCTTTCATGTCTGATACCAAACCATGATTTTATTGTTTTATTACCCTCACAGGCCACAGAACTTCCTTTGATCCTTTTGATCTTTTTTCTGGTGTTACCAGCTTAACCTAGTTCATAATTTCTTGATCTTGTACATCTCTTGTTCTTTTAATTTATCATTAATGGACTATAGTTAGAAGAAAAAAACACAGCATAAGGTAATGTGATTCCCAAGAAGATGTGTCAAAAATATCACAGCAAGTGTGGCATAAAGCTGAGCTGAGATGATACCTACTTGGAAATTACAAGTTTTTTTTGTGACTGTGAAAATGTTGGTCTTCTGCATTCATTATATTAGTTATACTCATAATTTTGGCAGCAAAGCTGTAGGGATGTTAACCGTTAATGTTAGGTGGGCTCTGTGCTCTTTAACAATGACATATCTGGGATTTAACTTCAGTTCCTTGGAGGGGTTGTGTTTGGTTTGGGTTTTTTTGTATTTCTCTTTCAAGATAAAGCTCATTTAGAAGCCTTTTTCCCCACTCTCTGGGGATTAATGCTGATTCCAGTTCAGTGCTAACCAAGTTCTGCTTTCAGGTAAAGGTTGTCATTTTGGGACAAGATCCATACCATGGACCTAAACAAGCTCATGGGCTCTGTTTCAGTGTCCAGAAGCCTGTTCCACCTCCCCCCAGGTATGAAAATTCCAAAATCCCGTTTGTTCCTTAATTATTTGCAGTTCTCTGTTGGTCAGGCCTGGGAGCCAGAAAATTCACGTGAAGTGGTTTGCAGCTACTTAAATCTGAGTTAATTAAACAACTCAAATTTGAGTTGTGCATTGCCTGGGAAAAAAAGATCACTGCAAAATGTGGATAATTCTGTGTAATTTCGGTGATACTCTGGATGTAAATTTTCACTTCCAGTCTTATTAAAGCTTCCAGACAGACACACAGAGTCCTTGCTGCCCTGACTCTATAAATGGCTTTATTATCTTGTATAATGAGATTAAAATCGGTGTTCTTCTTGCCTGCTTAGAGCAATAAGTGGTTCTGCTTGCTCTTGTCATATTGAAAATCTTCTGGTGGTTTGGTTTGCAGCTTGGAAAATATTTACAAGGAGCTCTCTGAGGACATTGAGGGCTTCACCCACCCTGGCCATGGGGACCTGACAGGCTGGGCCAAGCAAGGTGAGCTCAGAGACACTCAGTGATGTGCCTGCCCACTGTGGAGCAGAAAAAAAATCTTATCTAAAAATCTTACCCTTCCTGTGGTTGGAAATAATCCACTTGTAGGAGAGAAAATCACTTCTGAGCGCCTTAGTATGAAAATTTACTTCATCAGCAAGAAAAAAGCAGTTTGAATCCCAGAATCCCAGAATGGTTTGGGTTGGAAAGGAGCTTAAAGCTCATCCCATCCCACCCCCTGCCATGGGTTGGGACACCTCCCAGGTTGCTCAGAGCTCCATCCAGCCTGGCCTTGGGCATTCCAGGGATGGATTAACCCTTGTTTCACCCTCTGGATGTGGTTTTTTTTTGCCAGGAGTGCTCCTGCTCAACGCGGTGCTCACGGTTCGGGCTCACCAGGCCACGTCCCACAAGGAGAGGGGCTGGGAGCAGTTCACAGATGTCGTGGTGTCCTGGCTCAACAAGAACCTGCACGGGGTTGTCTTCATGCTGTGGGGAGCCTATGCCCAGAGGAAAGGCAGCTCCATCGACAGGGTACACCTCCTTTTCCTCAGCCTTTCCCTCACTCCCTGATTTTTCCCTCAGTTTGGTGGACACTAGAGGGCACTTCCCTTACGGAATTGGGAATTTTCCCTGCCTGAGCTCTGGGAAATTGAGTCACCCTTCTGCCCCAGCTTAGCCTTTGCCAGAGTTAAGCAAGAAAAGTGGAGCAAGTGTAAGCTCCTGTTGTGAGTAGTGTCTCACAAGGACAGAGCTGTTTTTCCTAGGAAAAGGCTCATGAATCAATATGAAATCTGCTGGTGGGATGACAGCAGTTGGGAAATGCCAGGGCATTTATGCCTTTGCTCAGTGGGACAGAAGTCTTGGTCCTTGTGGCTGGTTCTTTGGGTCTCAGGCTGGTGCAGGAGGAGGAGGAATAGGGATAAATCACACCTGCCCTGGAGCAGGAACAGCCCAAACCCTGCCAATCTAACAAGTGGTTTCCTCTGACATTCCCAGAAGCGTCACCATGTCCTGCAGACAGTCCATCCCTCGCCCCTCTCTGCCAACAGAGGGTTTTTTGGCTGCCGGCACTTCTCCAAGACAAATGAATTCCTCAAGAAATCAGGGAAGAAGCCCATCGACTGGAAAGCACTCTGAGCTGGGGCTGAGGGTTGGGAGCAGCCCCTGTGTCAGGGGTTGGGGCATTTCTGAGAAATTCCTGCTGACCTAAGAATTCTTTGGGTGTTGATCAATGGACAAATGACCAAACTTTCAGAGATGGTTCTATTTTTGGTTTAGATGTTTATTTTTCAAGAGCATGTTGGAGTGTTTGATGGACAGCTGTGCTGCTGGAACAGATCTTAGCCTGTTTGAAGCAAAAAAAAAAAAAAAGACCCCAAACACCAGAGTTCTGTATTAATTTCTGGTCGTTGTTGCAATGGGAATATATTTTCAGACTCTGGTGAAGGGATGTCAGTTCTTATTGAGCTGCTCAGCTTTTGTACATGCCCTGCTGCCTCCAGGTTTCCTATTTAGGGGGAGTGGAGCTGACTCCGTGGGAGGAAAAGGCTTTTGGTTTTAGCTTTTTGCTACAGATTTATTACAAAAGTGGCTTCTCGAGGCTGTAAAGACAATACACAGTCAGGAGTGTTGCTTGGTGTATCCATGATCTCAAGATTTTGGGATAAATCCTCCCAGCATTCAAGGGGAGGCTGTGACTGAGACCCTTGGTCATGCTCTTGATTTTTTTCTTGGCATTTTGAGAGAAAAATCTAAGGTTTTAGGTTCTTCCTGAGTGTGTAATCACCTGGATGACAGGTGAGCTGTGCTGACCATGGACCTGGGGGTTCTTGCTGATGGCAACAGCAAAGGTTTGTTCATCAGCATCTCCCAATTCGTGGACTGATAGTTGCAAAATATTTCAGATCATTTTAAGATCTTGAAAGAGGGAACTTTGTGCTTTGCCACCTTGGGAGCAAATTGAAGTTTCTACCTACTATTGGCAATAACTGTTAGGACTTCCAGAAGGAAGAGGTGTTGTTCATACTCCTGGATTTCCAGCCCATCTTTGACTTTGTAGTTCCTTCAGTGGAAGCGAAGTGCCCTTTGTTTTTGGAAATCACACCAGTTTTTATAGAATATCCTTGTAACCCTTCCCCTGGTGTTCTCTCTGAGGTAACACTATCACCAGTGAAATTTACACTGTCTGTGGCCTTGCTGTATATGTTGTTTCCTTGGGGCTTTTTTACCCAGTGTGGTTGTTTTTTTTTAAATAAAAATGACTTTGTTTACATGATCTTACACTGGTATTTTAACCCAGGGAGGGAGGGGAGGCTGTGATTCTTCAGTGGGTGGAATGGGGAGTCCCTGTTCCCCCAGGGAGCCAAACCCAGCAGCGTGTCCTTCTCCTCGTCCCCGTGACCAGGCACAAAGCCAGGCCACCTTTGTCCCCCAAGGATCGGATGTCCCCCTCCCTCTTTCCACCCTCATCTCCAGCACAAGTTTTCCAGACACGTTAGCAGGGAAATATTTGTGCTTGACGTGACCGTCACGTGCGAAACCCAACTGGAACAGCCGGGGGGGCCTGGACGTGCTTCCCTCAGGGGCAGCCCTGGCACCGCGTGGGTCCGGCCGGGCTGGGGGACAGATGGACACACGGAGTGACCGGTGAGACCGGAGTGACCGGGGAGCCCGGAGGGGTCTGACACGGAGGGGACACGGGGCTGGCAGCCATGGTGAGGGGCTGAGGGCTGAGGGGAGAGTGAGGGGCTGAGGGAAGGATGAGGGGCTGAGGGGAGAGTGAGGGGATGAGGGGAGGATGAGGGCTGAGGGGAGGCTGAGGAGCTGAGGGGCTGAGGGGAGGCAGGGAGGCTGAGGGGCTGAGGGGGCCGCGGCGCTTTTCCCTCACCCTCATGCCCAGCTTTGACCGCTTTTGTGGGGATTTGGGGGGTCCGTTCAACACCCCCCCACCCCGGTGTGAGGGCAGGGCGGGGGCCGCCATCCTGAGGGTGCTGTGAGGGCCGGGCAGGCCGTGCCAGCACCCCCCGGCCCCTCACGGAGCTCCGGGCAGGGAAAACAGCTCCGACTGAGGGCGGCTGGCACCGCGGGCTGCGCTGTGGAGCTCTGGGGCCGGGGCCGTGCTTTCGGGGTTTATTGCCGTGCTTTCGGGGGCACAGCCGTGACCGCGGTTCTCCCTCTCCCCCAGGGCCGGTGAATGCTGCCGGCTGCGCTGCTCCTGCTCGCGGTGCTGCTGCTCGTTTGGGCCAAAATGTCCAACTCTCGGGGCGAGCAGGAGAAGAAGCCGGAGCAGAGCCCCGCGGGGCCGCCTCCACCAGCCGGGCCTCCTGCACGGCCGAACCCCTCGGGCTCGCAGCCTCCTCCGCGGGCCGGGCGGGCGGGCGCGGAGCAGGAGCAGCTCGCCGTGTACAACCCCGCCGCGCTGCGCCGCCCGGCCCTCGCCAAGTTCGTGCTGGGCTCCTTCGACGACAACTCCTCCGATGACGAGCTGATGGCCACGGCCTTCAGGGTGGGCCGGCGGCGCAGCAGCGTGGCCGCGGTGGGGGAACCTTACCCGAGCCCGCTGCCGTGACGGCCCCATTGGAGCCCAGCGCCGGTATCAGGTACGGATGGCAGCCCGCGGCAGTGCAGGGATGTCCCGGTTCGGGAGGGCGACTGCATGTGGTGGGTGCATTGCTGTTGGTAAAACTGGGGGGCACATGTGCTGGTGCTCCTCGGAACCCTAAGGTGTTCCCCCTGATCCCGCTGCCTTTGCGGGGAGAGCCAGTGTCCTTGGCTGTGTGACGGCAGTGCCACCTGCATGAGTGTGGCAAGGATCAGGGCAGGGGGTGCCCCCCAAAATCTCCAGTTTGGATGTGGGGCAGCTCACTCCCTGCTGGCTCCACTGGGCAGCTCCCATGAGAGTGCAGCTGACATCCAGCAGAAATAACTGAAAGCCAAATGCTGCTGCCTGCCTTCTCCAGCTGCTCTGCTCTAGCTAAAAATAGCAAACCTTTGGCTGCAGGGACGTGTTGTGACACTTGGCAGCCCGAGGTGGCTCTTGCCATGCTGGGTTTGGGGTGATGCTGCCAGCAGTATCCCTGCAGCTCCTCCGTGCTTCCACAAATAAGGAATTTCCTTATGTCCTGGATAAGTCACATTGTAGATGTGGTTGGCGATGTTTGCAGGACAGGGTTTGCAGGGGGTTTGGGGCTGGGGCTCACTGGGGTGGCTCTGGGCTCAGTGACATCTCATGTCCCACCATAGGCCCAGCATGTCAGGGCCACACCTGGCAAAGAGGAGCCACAGGAAGATGGATCTGCAGAGAGATTTTTCTGTTGCCTCCCCAGCTGAGTTTGTCACCCGCTTCGGGGGCAACCGTGTAATTGAGAAGGTCTGTCCCCAACACATCCCTGCTTATGCCTGGATAGGAGGTCACTGCTTTTGACAGGGACACCCTTGAGCGCTGCCCGAGTGTCCCATGTCTGCTGGGCTTGGAGCAATGGCAGCCCAGAGCTGTTCATCCCCTATCTTCATCCTGTGGCTTCACTCACTCTCATGGGCTGGGAGAGGGAACCCCATATAGCAGCATTGCACCAACAATGGCCAAAGTCCCATCCTTGGTTATCCCCAGTGCCAGACATTAGAGATGTTGAGGAGTCTCATGCTCCAGTAAGACACACCACTGGCTGAGGGGAAACTCCTGATTATCACATTCCCCCTGCTTTGCTCCACACCCATCCCTTGGCCCTGCACTGCCATCCCTTGGGGCAGCTAGGGCAGGGTTCACCCTGCCACCCATGTCCCCATCCCTCCAGGTCCTCATCGCCAACAATGGCATTGCAGCAGTGAAGTGCATGCGCTCCATCCGCCGCTGGGCCTACGAGATGTTCCGGAACGAGCGCGCCATTCGCTTCGTGGTCATGGTCACCCCCGAGGACCTCAAGGCTAATGCAGGTAATTCCTGAAACTATCCCAAAATGGAAGTTCCCTACCTGGGGCTGAGCCAGAGTGGCCCTTTCCTGCCTGGCATGTGAGGGCTATGCACAGCCTGAAGCCACACACTTCCCTCCTGCACAGCCACATCCAGGAATAAATAATTTTTCCCTGCTCCAGCCTCCCCAGGATGGAGGGTTTGGAGAGGGGTGCCTTTCAGGGATCTGGCTCCCACCCCGCCCTGTGCTGTCTTGCAGAGTACATCAAGATGGCAGATCACTATGTGCCTGTCCCTGGAGGGACCAACAACAACAACTACGCCAATGTGGAGCTGATCGTGGACATTTCCAAACGGATCCCAGTTCAGGTAGTGGCCATTCATGTGTCTCCCATCTCTTTGGTGAGGGAAGCTGCTGGGTAGAGGGGACATCTCAAAAAGGGGTGATGTCCCTGTGTGTGGAGGAGCCAGTGGGAGATGCCATCATAGGGATAACACTCCCACTGCTGCTTCTCCCTGTGCCAGGCCGTGTGGGCTGGCTGGGGCCATGCCTCGGAGAACCACAAGTTGCCAGAGCTGCTGCAGAAAAACGGGATAGCTTTCCTAGGTAAGGTCTTGCTGCTTCTCTGTGCTGAGTGTTAGGCTGGTGTGTGCACTCACAGTCACTCCCAGGGACACTGCACTGGGCGGTGGCTTTGGGGTCTTCCTGCATCCCCAGTCCTCGCAGAAGGCTGGTGGGGCTGACTCAGTGATGTGGGGATGTGGTGGGGATGGGCTGGTGGGTTGGGCCCCACTTCAGCCCTTCCCTCTCTCTCCAAAGGTCCCCCCAGTGATGCCATGTGGGCGCTGGGGGACAAAGTCGCCTCCACCATTGTGGCTCAGACTCTGGAGATCCCCACACTGCCGTGGAGCGGGAGTGGTGAGTGCCTCCTCACAGCCCCCACACCTTCCCTACACTCCCATTTCCCTCCTCCCTGCCTCTCCTTCCCCCAAAGCAAGCACCAGGACTGGAGTCCTTGGCCCAGCTGGCCACACATATCGGGGACCCCACTGCAGCACCTTCTTTGGGCAGGGGGATTTTAAAGATGGGGTGAATGGAAAGAAGAGAAATTATGGAATCCTCAGCTCCCTAGGCACACCCAGTGTGCTACCCCAGCCGTGCCACCCTGGTGGTGACCATAGCCCTGGCCATCTCTGCAGGTCTGGTGGCCCAGTGGTCCGAGGAGGACCAGAAGGATCAGCAGACCATCAGCATCCCGCTGGAGACATACGCACAGGGCTGTGTGAAGAACATGGAAGAAGGCCTGGAGGTAAAGCTGAGCCTGTAGGCAGCCGCTTATATTTTGCCCATCATGATTTCTCCTCAGAGCCTGCCTGCCCTGGCTCCTCTGACCTCCCACTACATGCCACAGCACCAAAAAGGCTGTGCCAGCAGCAGTTTGTCCCTCTGCATGGATGTCACTAGGGATAATCCTGCTCAGAGATGCCTGGAGCTGTGTGGGCTGTCAGGGCTGGGGTCCAAAACACTACAGTCACCCCAGCCCTTGACCTTCCTCAGGTGGCCATGAAGATTGGCTACCCCCTGATGATCAAGGCAGCAGAAGGTGGCGGGGGCAAAGGCATCCGAAAAGTGGAGGCAGCAGAGGAATTTAGTACCTGCTTCCGGCAGGTGAGAGGTGCCTGGAACCCCCATCCCTGTCCCCATACCATCCTGGGACACACAGCGGGGTCCTGTGCCCACCTGGGGCACTTCCCACTTCCTGCTGGAACTCTGCCTCCATCCTGGGATGAATTTTGGGGGATGATGCTAGAGCACGACTCTCTCCCCTGCCGCAGGTGCAGGCAGAGGCCCCCGGATCCCCCATTTTCCTGATGCAGCTGGCGCAGCACGCGCGGCACCTGGAGGTGCAGGTCCTGGCAGATGAGTATGGCAATGCCATCTCCCTCTTCAACCGTGACTGCTCCATCCAGCGCCGCCACCAGAAGATCATTGAGGAGGCGCCGGCCACCATCGCGGCCCCTGCTGTCACCGAGGTGATGGAGAAGGTGAGTGGCCTGGTTTTGAGCCAGTGTGAAGTTTTAGTGGGAAAGTGGTCTGGTCCTTGCTGGGTTAGTTGGGGTTTTAAGGACAGGGAGCTGAGCAGGACTCCCTGTCGGGCACAGGAACAGCCTCCACAGGGAAGTCGTCACTAAGCCTGCCAGAGTGCAAGGAGAGTTGGACTCTCAGGCCTGTGATGGGATTTTTGGGATGTCCTCTGCACAAGCAGGAGTTGGATGATGATCCTGTGGGTCCCTTCCAAGGCAGGACACCCCATGGACATTCCAAGGCAGGACATTCCATGGCAGGACATTCCGTGATGCAGGGGTTTCCCTCTCCCGCAGTGTGCTGTCCGCCTGGCCCAGATGGTTGGGTACGTCAGTGCAGGCACCGTGGAGTATCTGTATGGAGAGGATGGGAGCTTCCACTTCCTGGAGCTGAACCCCCGGCTGCAGGTGGAGCACCCGTGCACAGAGATGGTGGCAGATGTGAACCTCCCAGCTGCCCAGCTGCAGGTACCTGCACACATGGGTCACTCCAAGGGTGTTGGAGGCAGCAATTTGGGGATTTAGGGAGGAGCACTGGGCTGGAGCCTGGCGGAGGGAAGCTGCCCCATATCCCAGGATGGAGGGTGCAGGTGAAAGCAGTGTGGCAGCTTTCCTTCTCCTCTGGCTTCCCACTGGGAGCTCTACATTCAGACTCTCTATCCGGTGTTGCTCTGGCAGCTCAGGCCCTTTTCTCTCCTGCAGATTGCAATGGGCATCCCTTTGCACAGGATAAAAGACATCCGGGTGCTGTACGGGGAGAGCCCCTGGGGGGACACCCCCATCTGCTTCCACAGCCCCTCCAAGCCCCCTGTGCCCAGAGGCCACGTCATTGCTGCCCGGATCACCAGTGAGAACCCTGAGGAGGTGAGATGGACGTTGGAGTGGGGACAAGGGTGCTCTGCCACCTATGGGGTTGACCTGGACATGGTCCTCCCCAGCCAGCCAATGCGCATGGGATCGGTGCAATCCATGGGGGTTCCCCTTCCCTGTCTCACTGCATGAGTTTCAATCCTGGTTCCTCCATCTCTGCTCTGTCTTGGCTCAGGGTTTCAAGCCCAGCTCTGGGACTGTCCAGGAGCTGAATTTCCGCAGCAGCAAGAATGTCTGGGGGTATTTCAGCGTGGCAGCAGCCGGGGGGCTGCACGAATTCACTGATTCCCAGTTTGGGCACTGCTTCTCATGGGGAGAGAACCGGGAGGAGGCCATCTCGTGAGTGTTGCAGGATGAGTTGGAGAGTGGGTATCCTTGGGAAGAGTGACAATCGGTATGTGGGCTGGGAAAAGTGGTTTTTATCTGACAGGACCAGAATGGTGCTGTTGTGCTAAGCACCTGGATGGGGCTTGGAGTAACCTGGTCTAGTGGAAGGTGTCTCTGCCCATGGCAGGGGGTGGAACAAGGGGATTTTTAAGCTCCCTTCCAACCCAAACCATGCAGTGATTCTACTCTGTAAAGGTGCTGGGGGCTCAGGAGCTCATCACCTCAGGAGCTCATCGTCCCAGGCCCTGAATCCCCCCAGTTCCCTCTGCTAAGAGCCAAGCGCCGCCTTTTCCATCATGAATGAAAGGGTTTGTTCCCTAAAAGGAACATGGTGGTGGCCCTGAAGGAGCTGTCTATCCGCGGGGATTTCCGGACCACGGTGGAATACCTGATCAAGCTGCTGGAGACGGAGAGCTTCCAGAACAACGAGATACACACGGGCTGGCTGGACCACCTGATCGCCGAGAAAGTGCAGGTGAGGGTGACCGGTCCCCTGGGGTCACCACTCCTGTCCCTTGGGGTGAGACCCAAACCCTGTTATTTTTGTCCCCGCAGGCAGAGAAGCCAGACACGATGCTGGGGGTTGTCTGTGGTGCTCTGAACGTGGCGGATGCTGCTTTCAGGACGTGCATGACTGACTTCCTGCACACGCTGGAGAGGTGCAGAGTGGGGGCTGCCCAGAGCGGGCTTGGCCATGTTGGGAGGCAACTTCCCCACCAGGTTACTCCAAGCCCTATCCAGCCTGGCCTTGAGCACTTCCTGGATTTGGGCAGCCACAATGGAGACCTGAGTGTTGCTCTCCTGGGATACTGTCCTTCCATTTTTGCTTTGCAAATGTAGTGACAGTAGTGCTGTGACAGCCAGGGATGGGGTTATCTGCTGTGGCTCACTGCTCTGGCTCCTCAGCTATCACTTTGTCTGGAGAGTGGGAAAGGCTTCCCATGACTGGGAAAACAGCTTTCAAGAGGAAGTGGCTTCGCTGTGCAGCTTGCTTTTGTTGTTGAATATCAAGGTTATTCCTCCAGCCTTGGAGGACACCCAGGGCTCTCCCGTCCACCTTATCTGAGTGTTTTCCCAGTGCCTGGCCTCCCTCCAGATCTGGCTGTAGCTGGTGCTCACGTGGGTCACTTAAAGCTGACGCTTGCTTGTCCCCTCTGGTAACCGTCATGCCCTCCTGCCAGGACTGGGAGCACTGCTGACATCCTGTGTGCTTGGAGAGGCTGGGAATGCCCTGGGGCCTGATCCCTCTATTGTGTTTCAGGGGCCAGGTGCTGCCAGCAGCCTCCCTGCTGAACATTGTCGATGTGGAGCTCATCTATGAGGGTGTGAAGTACATTCTGCAGGTGAGAGCAGGGCTGTGCTCCCCCCAAACCAGCCACAGCACTTCTCAAGGGGTCAGGGTCTGAGGGAGAAAGGTGAAATAAATACAAGGTTGTCCTTTAAAAGTGTGCAACATTAAAATGAGGTTAATAACCTCATAACATTAATAACCTCATTTTAACCTGACAGACATTTTCATACACCCTGTTGCCCTGAGTTTATTAAGGGACTTCCTTTTCTTGCTTTTAAACCCAATTAGTTGGACTTGATGCAAAACTCCCTACTCACAATGAAAGTAGCAGGTGAGCCATGTGTTGCACCAGCTCTGAGTTAACCCAGTTCTGGGCTGTGAGTTGAGTTAAAGCAACTCTGGGCTGTGTGTTAAACCAGTTCTGGGCTGTGAGTTGAGTTAAAGCAACTCTAGGCTGTGTATTAAACCAGTTCTGGGCTGTGAGTAGTACCAGCTCTGGGTTGGGAGTTGAGTTAAACCAGCTCTGGGCTGAGTTGAAGCAGCTCCTCTGTGCAGCCTGACGTCGTGCCTCCTGCCTTCCCAGTACAGCCCCATCCTGTGGCAGCAGCCGTGGCACTGAGCGTGGGGAGGTGCCCCCCAGCCCCCAGCCTCGCTGTTGAGTGTGTTTTGGGGCTGCACTGAGGGTGTCCCCTGCCCGCAGGTCGCCCGCCAGTCGCTGACCACATATGTGGTCATCATGAACTGTACGCACATCGAGATCGATGTGCACCGGCTCAACGACGGGGGGCTGCTGCTTTCCTACGACGGCTGCAGCTACACCACCTACATGAAGGAGGAGATCGACAGGTACCCCCTCCCAGGGCCCCCATCCTCACCCCTCGATGGCCAGCAGCCGGCTGGTGACGCCTTTCCCTCTCCCGCAGGTACCGGATCACCATCGGCAACAAAACGTGCACCTTCGAGAAGGAGAAGGACCCGACGGTGCTGCGCTCGCCCTCGGCGGGGAAGCTGCTGCAGTACATGGTGGAGGACGGTGGCCATGTGGATGAGGGGAAGGTTTTTGCGGAGATCGAGGTGAGTTTTGCAGAAGAGCTGGAGGAGAAACGTCCGGCAAAGATGGAACCCCGCAGTGCTGCCGTGATGCTTGTGGGATGTGCAGCCCGCTGGTGCTGCTGGCTCGGTGATGATGTCCCCCTCCTCGCCAGGTGATGAAGATCATCATGACGCTGTCGGTGGAGGAGGCGGGGCGGCTGCAGTATGTCAAGCGGCCGGGAGCCCTGCTGGAGGCTGGCTGTGTCATCGCCCGCCTCCAGCTCGATGATCCCTCCAAAGTGAAGTCTGTGAGTCCGCTGGGGGCTGCCATCCCCTCCTGCCTGCTCCCAGTCGGTATCCCGGGAATGCTCCCTAGGGGACAAAATGGAGGAACTGCCCTGATGGGGCATCATAGTAATGGTCATGCCATGTCTTCAGGCTGTGCTGGGGCTCAAGTGCTGCTCCACATGGATTGCTCTGCTTCCTCGGTGTGCAGGGGCTCATATGCACTAAAAATCTGCATTTATAGCACTAAAATCCGCAGGTTTTGTGCGTTGTTTTCATGATGAGACACGTGGCAGAGCCACAATGCTGAATGTCAGGTGCTTCCTGTGTACCCAAAGCAGGGGTTGTGCTGGTTCCTCTGGGGCAGCTGCAGTTCTTGCAGGGGCTCTGTCCCTTGTCAACAAGGACAGTTCAGCCCACCTCCCTCTGCCCTCTCCAGGCACAGCCGTTCACAGGGGGGCTCCCAGCCCAGCAGACCCTCCCCATCACTGGGGAGAAGCAGCACCAGGTTCTCCGCAACGTGCTGGACAGCCTGACCAACGTCATGAACGGCTACTGCCTGCCCGAGCCCTACTTCAAGGCCAAGGTGGGTGCCAGGCACCAGCTGTCTCACCCAGTTGCCACACATTTGCCATGATGGCGAGTCTGGCAGCACCAGCTTCTGCTCCCACAGGTGAAAGAATGGGTGGCACAGCTGATGAAGACCCTGCGAGACCCTGCCCTGCCCCTGCTGGAGCTGCAGGAGATCATGACGAGCATTTCGGGCAGAATCCCGCTGGCTGTGGAGAAGTCCATCCGGAAGGTGATGGCACAGTACGCCAGCAACATCACCTCTGTGCTCTGCCGCTTCCCCAGCCAGCAGGTGAGGGGCAAAGGGGGATCATCTCCACTTAACTGGAGCCAGCTGGAAGTCCCTGCCTGAATTTTATGAAAAATTGAGAGAGGGAAGTATGTGGAGGTTTATATTTTTTATATTTTCTACATGCGTATTTGCTTCTATGTGTGCATTTCTTTTTATATTTGTCACTTTGCATTTTTCACTTTGGGAAAAAAAGGGAGAGGGTCTGGGTGGAATAAAGAAAGGGGAGCTGGCAGCCTTGTGCCCTGATCCACCCCAGATCCTGTCCCCTCTCCCCACAGATCGCCAACGTGCTGGACACCCACGCGGCCATGCTGCAGAGGAAGGCTGAGCGGGAGGTCTTCTTCATAAACACACAGAGCCTGGTGCAGCTGGTGCAGAGGTGAGCCCCGTGCTGTCTGTGACCCCTCTGTCCCCCCATGGCCACCTCCTCACAGCAAGATGGGCTCTTTGCTCCCCAGGTACCGCAGTGGCATCCGGGGCTACATGAAGACAGTGGTGCTGGACCTGCTCAGGCGCTACCTGCAAGTGGAGACACAGTTCCAGCATGGTGAGAGCTTGGGCCTCTCTGGGGCTGCAGGACTCTGAGGGAGCTGCAAGGCTCTCTGGAGGCTGCAGGGCTCTCTGGGGGCTGCAGGGCTCACCAGGCCCTGTCCCACAGCTCACTATGACAAGTGTGTCATCAGCCTGAGGGAGCAATGCAAACCTGACATGACTCCTGTGCTGGAGAGCATCTTCTCCCATGCCCAGGTGGCCAAGAAGAACCTGCTGGTGATCATGTTAATTGTGAGTACAGCCTGTGCTTGAGACTCCAGGAGCAAAGGCTGGTGGCAGGGTAGAGTCTGTATGCTGAAACAGCTCTGCATCACTTCAAGAGTCCATTCCTGCCTCGTTATCCCTTTATTTTAATTATCTCCCCTCTGTGGTGTTGTGTGCCTACACTTGGGTCAAAGAGAGCCCATTTTGGTGCCTTGGGTCTTGTCCCCATTGTCTGCACGGGGCTGGGGGTGCAGGATGAAGCCATCCCACACAGTGAGGAGCCTGAGCTGAGCCATGGTGCTGTGACATTGCAGGACCAGCTGTGTGGCCGTGACCCTACACTGACAGATGAGCTGACAACCATCCTCCATGAGCTGACACAGCTCAGCAAGACCGAGCACTCCAAAGTGGCGCTGAGAGCCCGGCAGGTAAGCCAGCATGATGTGGTGCCATCCCATTCCTGTCCCCATTCCTGTCCCCCACACTCCCAGCTCCTCTCTCCCCTGGCAGGTGCTCATTGCCTCTCACATGCCCTCCTACGAGCTGCGGCACAACCAGGTGGAGTCCATCTTTATCTCCGCTATCGACATGTATGGACATGAGTACTGCCCTGAGAACCTGAAGGTTGGGAATTGTGTGTTTTTCCAGAGGGAATTTGGGTAGCCTCGGGGAGGGGGTCTGGCTGCAAGTGGTTTAGTCTTAAAAATAGCTAAAAAGCACTCAAAGCCTTGCTGCAGTGGCTGTGTGGAGCAGAGGGGGTGCACCCCAGTGCTGCCAGTCCCCATCCTCCATGCTCTGTTTGGCAGGGAACAGACATGTGGATTCATGTCTGGCTCTAGTGGTGTCCTCATGGTGGGCTGGGTGTTCCAGGGCACCCTAATGACCAGTCCTGCACAGCTCCACATTGAGGGACCCCCTGAATAGGGCAGGCAGCTCTCACTTCATCCTTGCCCTAAATTTTGCTTTCATCCCGCAGAAACTGATCCTGTCGGAAACCTCCATCTTTGATGTGCTTCCTGTCTTCTTCTACCACACCAACGAGGTGGTGCGCATGGCAGCACTGGAGGTGAGGGCTGGGGGGCACAGAGGGGGCCTGAGGGTGGCACGGGGGGCCCAGGGGTGGCAGGGGCACAGCAGTACCTCCTGTGTCCCCTCACAGGTGTACGTGCGGCGGGGCTACATTGCCTATGAGCTGAACAGCCTGCAGCACCGGCAGCTCTCTGATGGCACTTGCCTTGTGGAGTTCCAGTTCATGCTGCCCTCCTCCCACCCCAACAGGTACAGCATCCCACACACCTCTCCTGCTTCCCTTGGCATGGTTCTTTTAACAAAGCTGTGGGGGTTGTATCATCCCCTCTGTGTGAAGTGGAACTGCCACCGTGCTGTCCCATTGACAGTGGAGCAGGATGAGCCCTCTCTGGGTCAGGGTCCCCTGTGGGAGCTGTGTGGTCACACATGGTGCCTCCCCCATGGCTGACACTTGCTCCCCATGGCAGGATGGCTGTCCCTGTCAGCATCTCCAACCCTGACCTGGCCCGGCACAGCACTGAGCTCTTCATGGACAGTGGCTTTTCCCCCCTGTGCCAGCGGATGGGAGTCATGGTGGCCTTCCGTAGATTTGAGGACTTCACAAGGTGGGGGTGCAGGGACATGCCTGGCTGGTGTTTGTGCATTTTGGATGCCACTGCAGTTGGAGAGCAAAATGGGGTGACAGAGCCACAGCTGGGGGCAGCTGGGCCGTGCTAGAGGCAGCTGCAGTCCCCACCATAGCTGCAGACTGGGTATTCTCAGTACAGCACTTACCTTTTGGGGACATGAAGTAGCTTTTGGGGACATGCAGAACATGGGGAAAGCTTACATGGCACAGGTTAAACACCTCTGCACATTAACACAGCAGAGCTCAGAGCTGCGTTTGATGAACTGTGGGTTTGCTGTGGGATGGTGGGACCCCTGTGCTGTTACGTTTGTCTCTGTCACACTGTCACAGTGGGTCCCTGGTGCTGTCCCCTCAGGCAGGAGGTGGGCACAACATGCTGGTTGTGACCCCATCCCTGCTGTTTGGGCAGGAACTTCGGTGAAGTGATCTCGTGCTTCGCCAACTCTCCGTCGGACAGCGGGGTCCTCAGTGGAGCACAGGCCACCACCTATGATGAGGAGGACACCAAGGTGGGCACGAAGCTGCTGTTGATACCCCCAGGGCTATGGGGACCACAGTGGTGCTGCTGGCCAGGTTTAACTGTGGGGTTTTGTTGCCAGAACATCCGTGAGGAGCCAATCCACATCCTCAACATTGCACTCTGCTCGGCTGACCACATGGAAGACGAGAAGCTGGTGCCCATCTTCAGAACCTTTGCCCAGTCCAAGGTCTGTTGCTGGGGCTGGCCCCTCTTTTTGTAAACCCTGCAAGCCAGAACATTGTACCCCAAGGCACTGCCTCCTCTCCACACAGTGCACCCCAAAATGTGGCAGCTTGGGTTTTGCTTGCTCCCTCAGTGGAGATGCTTAAGCTCTCATGACTGGTGGCATCTTCTGTTTCCCTGCAGAAAAATATCCTTGTTGACTGTGGTCTCCGGAGAATCACGTTCCTCATTGCCCAGCAGGTGGGTACAGCTGAGCCTCTGACATCTATACACACCTTATAGACCCAGCACTGAGTGATGGATGGACCCACTGTGCTTCAAGAGCTGGGAATTAATTAATGAGCAATTCAATGAGTGATTCATCTCCTGTATCATCCTTTATCCTGCTCATGTTTCCAGTAACGTGGTTCCTGCAGAGCCACTCCATAGCTTTTAGCTACTTTTAAAAGCCATCACAGAGTAGAAGCCCAGAATGGTTTGGGTGGGAAGTGACCTTAAAGTTCATCCTGTTTTACCTCCTGCCATGGGGTGGAACTTTCCACTATCCCAGGTTGCTCCAAGCTCCATCCAGCATGGCCTTGGACACTTCCAGGGATGGGGCAGCCACAGCTTCACTGGGCAGCTTGTGCCAGGGCCTCCCCACCCTCACAGGGAACAGTTTCTTCCTAAAATCCAATCTAATCAATCCATCCCACCCCTTTTCCCTTTGGGAGCGAACAAAGCCTGCAAGTTTTTTTCTTTTTAATGGAGAATCGGAACAATCCTCTGCGGGCTAAGACTATTCACACTGTCTTATCTCTCCCTTTTGCCATAGAGAGAATTCCCGAAGTTTTTCACGTTCAGAGCCAGGGATGAGGTAAGATCCGGTGGGAGCAGTGTGAGCATGGAGCAGGCCTGGCCTTGGCTCTCACAGCTGTGCCATGCAGTTCGCAGAGGATCGGATCTACCGGCACCTGGAGCCAGCGCTGGCCTTCCAGCTGGAGCTGAGCCGCATGCGCAACTTCGACCTGACGGCCATCCCCTGTGCCAACCACAGGATGCACCTCTACCTGGGTGCTGCCAAGGTGCAGGCGGGCGCCGAGACCACCGACTATCGCTTCTTCATCCGCGCCATCGTGCGCCACTCCGACCTCATCACCAAGGCAGGCTGACATGGGGTCCCACCGTGGGTGCAGTGAGGGTGCTGGGGTGCCCTGGCCCCCACTGAGCCACCTGGTCCATCACAGGAGGCTTCCTTCGAGTACCTGCAGAACGAGGGCGAGCGGATGCTCCTGGAGGCCATGGATGAGCTGGAGGTGGCCTTCAACAACACCGTCGTGCGCACTGACTGCAACCACATCTTTCTCAACTTTGTGCCCACCGTCATCATGGACCCGTCCAAGGTTTGTTTCTTGGGGTCCTGCTTCCTCTGTCCTGGAAAGGTTCCTCTGATCTGGGGATGGAGGTTTTGTTATACCCTGTGTTCGGGACCACTACCATCTTTCCCTGTCCCCATTAGAGAGGGTGGGTATCAGCACCAGGCCCAGCCAGGAGGCATGGAGAGAGGGAAGGGGCTCACCCAAAGCAGATCCAAAATGACTGTTTGGGGTGGAGGGGCTGCTCCAGCCTTGGCATCACGTACTCAGTGTTGTCCCTGGGGCCACCAACCCACCCGTGTGGCATCCCCTGTGCAGATCGAGGAGTCGGTGCGCTCCATGGTGATGCGCTACGGCAGTCGCCTCTGGAAGCTGCGGGTGCTGCAGGCTGAAGTGAAGATCAATATCCGCCTGACACCCACTGCCACTGCCATCCCCATCCGCCTCTTCCTCACCAACGAGTCTGGATACTACCTGGACATCAGCCTCTACAAGGAAGTGAAGGACCCCGGCAGCGGCAGCGTGAGTGACCACGGGGTGGCTGCAGGAACCCAGCCGTGGTTGGGCAGTTGGGCAGTTTTGAGTGCTGGAGGTGAAGGTCAGTGTTTGGGTGTCACTGCTACTGGCAGCACAGCAGTGGGATGGTGTTCCCTCTACAGCAAAAAATGGGTGGAAAACTACCTTGGCCAAGCAGGGTTCCAGCAGAAGAGTCATGGTGACATCCAGGGAAGGCAACCAATGCTCTGCTCTCCTCTCCAGATCATGTTCCAGTCATATGGGGACAAGCAGGGGCCACACCATGGGATGCTCATCAACACCCCCTATGTCACCAAGGACCTGCTTCAGGCCAAGCGGTTCCAGGCGCAGTCCTTGGGCACCACCTATGTGTATGACTTCCCAGAGATGATCAGGCAGGTGAGTCTGGCTGAGCAAAAAGAGGCTCTGAATTATTGCATTTGCTCTTCATCCCCAGGTATTCCCACCTGGGGAAAAGGTCCCTCTCCTCAATCTGTGACGTGAGAAAACAAAAAGAGCCCAAGCCCCAGCATTTTTGGTTATGTGAAACATTCTAAAATAATTCTTATCTCTTGGAATTCCTGAAACCTGATGGTCTTTAAGGTTTCTTGCAACCTAAACCATTCCAAGCCTCATGCTGTGTCTCCACAGGCTCTCTTTAAGCTGTGGGGGTCCTCAGGCCTGCACCCCAAGGACGTTCTGACCTACACTGAGCTGGTCCTGGACTCGCAGGAGCACCTCGTGCAGATGAACAGGGTCCCTGGAGGAAATGAGGTAGCAGGGAATGATTTGGGAATGGGACAGGGGAAGCAGGTGGGAATGGCTGGTGGCTCAGTCTGACTGTGTTTAAAGCTTGAGAGGTGCTCCTCAACCATTTTGTCTGTTGGTTAATGCCACCTGCAGCTCAGCCCCTGTGTCTCTTGGACGTGGCACTAAGGGCTCTGGTTTAGTGGACAAAGTGGTGATGGGTCAAGAGTCAGACTCAATGATCTTGCAGGTCTTTTCCAGCCTAGTTAATTCTGTGATTCTGTGAATGATTCTGATTCTCTGGAGGATTCTGCCCCATAACCTTCTGTTGTTTTGAGGCAGGTGGGGATGGTTGCTTTCAAAATGAATCTGAAGACCCCCGAGTACCCTAAAGGCCGGGACATTGTGCTCATCTGCAATGACATCACGCACAAGATTGGCTCCTTTGGGCCTGAGGAGGACCTGGTGTTCCTGAGGGCCTCGGAGCTGGCGAGGGCTGAGGGCATCCCCCGCATCTACATCGCTGCCAACAGCGGCGCCCGCATCGGCTTTGCTGATGAGATCAAACAGATGTTCCAGGTGGCCTGGGTGGACCCAGCTGAGCCCCACAAGGTGTGTGGGGTTCCTCTCCTGCAGCACAGGAAACAGCAGAGGGTTTAGCTGGGGGAGGAATGACTGGAGCTGAACAGGGATGTTAAATTGTGGGATCAGAATAGGGGGTGAGGCCACATCTGCACCCAGCACCAGATGCCAGTGGTGGCATGGTTTATCTCTGCAGCTCTGGTTCCTGAGCTGCTGCACAGCATGGTTTGGGATAGGCTTGGGAAAGGGACATGTGAGTGAGTGGGGCTTCACAGCTCATCCTCCTCCTCTTTCCTTGCAGGGGTTCAGGTACCTGTACCTGACTCCCCAGGACTACACTAGGATCAGCACCTTGAACTCGGTGCGCTGTGAGCACGTGGAGGAAGGTGGTGAGTCCAGGTGAGTCCCATATCCCATGAGACACACGGAGCCACCCCAAGCCCTGCCCTACATCCCACCAGGATGCAGCTCCCACCTCCTGACTCATGCAGTTGAGTGCTTCCCACACCACTTTCCCCACAGGTATGTCCTCCTGGACATCATTGGGAAGGACAATGGATTTGGGGTGGAAAACCTGAGAGCTGCTGGTACCATTGCTGGGGAGTCCTCCCGTGCCTATGATGAAATAGTGACCATCAGCATGGTACAGCTGGAGTCCTTCCCCTCTCTGCTCCTCCCCTCTCTCCTACTGGCTCTTAAAGCCACCCTGGGAGGGGTAACAGGATGCAAGAAGGAGGCTGAGCCCTTCAGAGCATCCTTCTCCAGGTGCTCGTGGTCTGTGCTGCAGCCCCAGTGACCCCAGGTGTCCCTGTGTGTGTGCCCAGGTGACCTGTCGTGCCATTGGGATCGGTGCCTACCTGGTGAGGCTGGGCCAGCGTGTCATCCAGGTGGAGAACTCCCACATCATCCTCACGGGTGTCACAGCTCTCAACAAGGTACCAAGCTCTGGCCACATGTCCTCTCCATGGCACTGTCCTTCCCACCACTACCTGTGTGGGCTCCTTCCCATGCCCATGAGAAGAGGTGGTAGCTCTCTGTGTATCACCTTATGGGACCTCTCTGGAGGAGATGCAGCTGTGCTGGTCTTACTGAACAGGGAATGTCCCCCCAAAGCTTTTTGGTGTTGCTTTGGGGGCCAGGGAGTTGCTCCTGGGGCAGGGTGGGATGGCAGAGGTGCCTTGGGACACCTGGGGTCCATCCCAAGGGGCAGGGCCCATCTCTGGGCAGAATACCATTGATTTGAGCTTAATTGAAACCTGATTCACTAAGCCCAGGCACCAAAGCAGGATCCCTTCACTTTAACATCAGCCTGGGCAGAGAGGTGGAAATTCAGCCTCAGCCCAGAGTAAATGTGCCTTGTGTAGAGGTTTGGACTGACAAACAGCAAGGGAGCAGCTCCTGTGTCAGCAGAGCCCCATCTGTTTCCCTTGGGAACTCTGTTTAGGTGCTGGGACGTGAGGTTTACACATCCAACAACCAGCTGGGAGGAGTGCAGATCATGCACAACAACGGTGTTTCCCACGTCACTGTCCCAGATGACTTTGAGGGGGTCTACACCATCCTGCAGTGGCTCTCATACATACCCAAGGTAGGAGGGTGCTGCAGGGTGGAGGTTGGGGATGTCACCCATACCTGGCTGGTGACCTGCCCTCGGGGTCTCCCTTGCAGGATAACCAGAGCCCAGTGCCTGTCATTGCCATCAGTGACCCTGTTGAAAGAGAAATTGATTTTGTCCCTTCCAAAGTCCCCTATGACCCCAGGTGGATGCTGGCAGGGAGACCTCATCCAAGTAAGTGAGAACAACCCAAGACCTCTGCAGCATTGCTCCCAAATGCATCTTGTAGGTGCAGAAGGTGCTCTTGGCTGTGAGTTGGTGCCCAGGAGCCCTTCAGTGCTCACCCTTACACCATGCCATGTTTTCCTGCTCTCCACAGCTCTCAAGGGGACCTGGCAGAGTGGCTTCTTTGACCAGGGCAGCTTCATGGAGATCATGAAGCCTTGGGCTCAGACTGTTGTGGTTGGCAGAGCAAGGTACTGCTGGGAGCAGGGATAGAGCTGGGATATTGTGGCCACTCACCTTTGAGCCTTGCCTGTGGCTCTGCTTTTGGGACTGTGGAGGGGGAGCAGCTCTCTGGCAGGGCTGGGATGGAGGGGAGGTGGCCTCTGCTGAGCCCACCCTGCCCTGCACAGGCTGGGAGGTCTCCCCATGGGTGTCATCGCTGTTGAGACTCGCACCGTGGAGGTGACAATACCTGCTGACCCTGCCAACCTGGACTCAGAGGCAAAGGTGAGTGGGGAGACCTTAGGGAGACCAAGTGGCATCTGAAAGGAGTCAGGAGGGGAGGGGAATAGCTCAGCGTAACCCTTTGGCATGTCTTGCTTTTCCTTCTGGTGAAATCAAGGATGCTGGGACAATTTGTTTTCTTCCAGCTGTTTCATGTAATGTGCCAGCAAGAACTGGCACAGTCTCAGCTGCTCACTGCCTTTTCCAGATAATCCAGCAGGCTGGGCAGGTCTGGTTCCCAGACTCTGCTTTTAAAACAGCCCAGGCCATTCGGGACTTCAACCGGGAGCACCTCCCGCTGATGATCTTTGCCAACTGGAGAGGCTTCTCCAGCGGCATGAAAGGTACCTGTGCTTGGAATGCCCAGATTCCCATGGTGTGACAAACCTCTGACACCCCTGCCACCCTACAGGGTCCTGGGATGGCCCAGCCAACCACGAGTCTGCCAACTCAGGGATGTGGGGTTGGGCTGGGGAGGTGATGGGGTATTGCAGGGCCCAGGTCCCAAGGGTTGGTGGCTGCCTGCTGGCTGATTTTGGCGTGCTTTGTCTCTCCAATGGGGAAGGTGGCTTTGGTCAGCTGGGAGGAGGCCATGACAATGACCTGGCCCAAGGCACACCCAGATGCTGAGTCCCTTTGACTTTCAGACATGTACGACCAGATGCTGAAGTTTGGTGCCTTCATCGTGGACAGCCTGCGGGATTTCAAGCAGCCTGTCCTGGTGTACATCCCTCCCCACGCTGAGCTGCGCGGCGGCTCCTGGGTGGTCATCGACTCCACCATCAACCCCCTGCATGTGGAGCTCTATGCTGACAAGGAGAGCAGGTCAGCATCCAGAACTCCTGTGTGTGCCATCTAAAATACCTCTGTGTCATCCAGAACTCCTGTGTGTGTCATCCAGAACACACCTGCGTGAGTCGTCCAAAAGCAAAACCCTTTTAGGTTTTCTCTAATTCTCGGAAGAGAGAGCTGCCTGGACCTCTTGTCCTAGGATTTATTCTCCCATGCAGAGCAGTCTTTGCTTTATCAAACTTCCCTTCCAGGGGTGGCATTTTGGAGCCTGGAGGAACAGTGGAGATCAAGTTCAGAAAGAAGGATCTGGTGAAGACCATGAGAAGGATTGATCCAGTTTATGCCAAGCTGGTGGAGCAGATGGGTAAGCAAAGGGAATTTTGGGTTGTGGACATTGGAATTGGCAAGTTAAAACATAAAGTTCAAGCACTATGGTGGCAACCAGGAGTCCTTTAGTGTCCCTGTGGGAAAACTCTTTAAGTCTTTCCTGATGGTGGAGCCGACAGGATGTGGTGGCACTTTCAAACTTCTGTATCTCCTGGGGGCTCTGTCAAGGGGTTAAATGGGGCTGGGGTCTTCTCCCATGCTTTGAGATGAAGGATGGCCATGACCACCTTGAATTGGTTCCTGATGCATTGGGAGGTCCTTACCCTGTGTTTCTCCACCCTCCTACAACACGGTCTCACAAAGTCCTTGCAAATGCCACCTCCCCTTTCTTGTAGCACGCACTGAGTGTGGTGTGACCTCTTTGTGGCCGTGGCCTGTGTGGCTCTGGTGTCAGTGTGCCAAGGAAAGAGCCGTGGGAGCCCAGAGGGGACCCCGTGGTGGCATCACCGGGGTCTCTGCTCACCCTGCTGTGTCCCACAGGGAACCCGGAGCTGTCGGAGGCGCGGCGCAAGGAGCTGGAGAAGCAGCTGAAGGCGCGGGAGGAGCTGCTGCTGCCCGTGTACCACCAGGTGGCCATGCGCTTCGCCGACCTGCACGACACCCCGGGCCGCATGCAGGAGAAAGGGGTCATCACGGTGAGGAGGGGCTCTGAGGGCAAGGACAAAGGTGTGAGGCAAATCCCCTCGCTGAGGCATCCCTGCCCGGGGCTGCTCTCTGCCCTCGGTCCCGCCGGCAGACCCGGGCTGTGCTCCCGTTTCCGCAGGACATCCTGGAGTGGAAGAGCGCCCGCTCCTTCCTCTACTGGCGGCTGCGGCGGCTGCTGCTGGAGGAGATGGTGAAGGGGGAGGTGCTGAAGGCCAACAGCGAGCTCAGCCACATCCACATCCAGTCCATGCTGCGGCGCTGGTTCATGGAGACGGAAGGAGCTGAAAAGGTAGCCATGGCATGGATTTGAAGCTCCGGGAGGAATGGGGAGCTCGGACTGTGCAGGCAGCAGGACCCCCTGCCCACGGTGCTGCTTTCCTCCAGGGCTACCTCTGGGACAACAACCAGGTGGTGGTGGAGTGGCTGGAGAAGCACATGCAGGAGGAGGATGGCACTCAGTCTGCCATCAGGGAGAACATCAAGTACCTGGAGAGGGATTACATCCTCAAGCACATCCGGACGTGAGTGCCTGTGGGAGCTGGGATGGGAAGGGGGATGCTGTTCCCTGGGATGGGAGCAGCAGGGGGTGAACACCAGGCAGTTCTCACTTTAGCCTCTCAGGAAAGTGCTCTTTGCCCTGTGCCTTGCAGCTTGCTCCAGGCCAACCCTGAGCTGACCATGGACTGCATCGTGCAGATGGCTCAGCACATCACCGGGCCACAGAAGGCCCAGGTCGCCCATCTCCTGTCCAGAGTGGACACTGATGACCCCTCCTGAGGTGGGCAATCACCACAGGGTAGGAGAGGCAGCAGGACATGGCCAGACCTCACCTGCCCACCCAGTTCCTCAGCCCTTGAACTGAAGCCTTGGACTCTTGCTCATGTGCCTACATAAAGGATGCCAGCGCTTGTATTTTAAGCCATGGAGATCCCGTGCCATCCATGCAGAGTCCCCTCTGGCACTGGGGGTGCTGCCAGAGGGGCAGCTTGGCAGAAGATGAACTTGTCCTGAGCCAAGCCTGGAACCTGGACCTGGTGCAGAACTCAGTTTTAAAAAGAACCTAAAATATTTTCCCGTTTTAGTTGCCAGCCCTGCCTTGGTCTTTAAAACAAGCCCAGGTCAGACATGTCTCACCAGACTGGACAGAGCTGGAGGCACAGATCCCCTGGCTCAGGTGCCACAGGGATGAAGGGGAACATGTCCAGCTGGCTGGGTTCCAGCTGACCAGGCAGCAACAGAAGGAAATGACAAACAGCCTCCAAGTGATGCTTTACAAACAGTGAGGAGCAATTTGTATCATCCTTCCCCTTGCTGGGGGCGAAGACTAGATGTGACCATGAGTAGCTGACAGCCCAGGGAAGACTAAAGTGAGCTAATCTGGGAGCTGCTACGGTGGGAATGTCAAAGGATCCACCAGGGTTTGACTGACCTGACTGTTCCTCTCGCCCATCTCGTGTCCTTTCTGGCTCCTGCAGAGCATGGAGAGGAGGGAGGACACAGCTCCAGGTGCTCCTGCCCCAGTGACCTGACTCCTCCTGGAAGCACTGGAGCCAGGGAGAGCTGTCACCAGCTCGGACCTGTACCCTGCTGTTCAGGTAGCCTTTCATCATCTTGGTCATGGAGGGGAAATTTGAAGTTTTCCAGTGCCTCTGGTTGTGTCATTTCCCCAGCACAGATTTCCCTTGGGCTCAAAAGGAGGAGGTGGGTTGGTGATGGAAGGTGGAACACCTGGCTCAAGTGCAGTGCTGGTATTGCCATGGGGTGAAGGTGTTGGACACCTCCTTGGGCTGGGCTGGGTTTTGAGGTCCCACCAGGGGCTGTGGGAGGTCTCCCTTACCTGGGATGGGGATGGGAAGGGTCTTGTGAGTGGCTTCCTGGTTGGAAGGTGTCACTGCTGACATTTACAGGAGCCAAACCACAGCAATAAAGTGACCTCAGCTCCCATGGAATCTCCCTGACCTCTGTGTCTTCTGTCATTGTCCTGAGCAGGGCCTGTGGCACTGGGCAGCCTCTTCCCTGTGGCACAGGACCTGTTTGGGGTGGGGCAGCTCCCAGCATCCCTCCTGCCAGCCCCTGTCACCACTCCAGAGCTTTTCCAGGCATTTCAGAGGGTTCCAGGAAGAAGGTGACACCAAGGAGGAAGAGTTCTTACAGTAAATACCTGTAAACTCTTACTCTCCTGGAGGATTTGGGCCAAGGATTTGGGTCTGTAAAGGGAATGACACCAGAGCAGGCACCACACAGCACATCCAGAATGCCCCAGGCGTAGTGCTAAGAAATATTTATTTAAAAATACAAAGACATCGTAGGTGACACCAGTCACAGCAAAGGATCATTAATCACATTTGTCCTTGGACAATAAATTATGACATGGAGCATCGTGGTGCCCTTTGGAAGAGGTTGCCATGGAGGGATGCACTGGCACAGATGTTTCCAAGCCCCTGATCTTCTTATTTTCAAGCAAGAAAGTGCCCTTTGGGGCCACTCCAGCATCCTGCACCCTCCAGCTTTAATCCAGGGATGGGTGTGGGAGAGAAAAGCCTGGGAGCACCTGGATGTGGCACTGGGAAATTCTCTGAATGCACAGGAACAGAGAAAACCCAAGATATAAATATCACTTTCTGCTCACGGAGGTATAAGTAGACAAAATGCTAAATTCCAACATATTTCAGGTGTTTCATCACATTTTTTGCAATGTATGTTACCAAGTACAAAACATGGTTTGAAAAATTTTTTTAAAAGCTACGTTAGAATCAGGTTTTTTTAGTTAATTAGAAAAGACTATTACGAAAGGTACAGTGACAATATTTGGTCTCTGAATTTTTTTAAAAAGCATGAGTTTCACAGTATCAAAAGTGCTTATTAAAGAAATGTAGTGTAAAAACTGTGATAGGATGGTTGTGGTTCTGATGAGGAATAATTTAGTGGCTGTAAAACAGGTTACTGCAGCATTATACAAATTGAACAGTGCTCAGTTCACATAATTTCTTTTCATAACAATAAATATAAATAAATTTACAAATAGTAATACTGCCTAGCACAAGAATAGACAGAAGCACAATACACAAGACTATAAACAAATCTATTTTTTTTCAAAAAATATCCTAAAAATAGGCATAATTCCTAAAATCCTCTAGCCAGTGATCAGTTTAATAGTTCAGTAGTACCACTTCCTTCGGGGGTGAGGACTTTTACAAACCTAGATACAACAGTGATCTGCTAGGGAGGTGAGTTTTCCTTTTTAGTGGTTCTGCTCCTTTTTTCCTACCTCCTAACAATAAATTAACAACAGTTACGTCAGAAAAGTGTTAGTGGTGCAAATGTCTCCAGGAACTGTGGGAAGTCTTTGTCCAATCTGGCAAATTAAGAAAAAAATTACACACCAGGGGCACAATCAACCAACTTGGGGCTGGCCAGTCCCTTGGCTCGTGGTGGCTTCTGTGACAGTGGTGACACAGCAGCTCCACCACGGTGTAGAACAAATTTATTTCCCCTAACCTGGGTGACTTTTAGCTCAGTTACATTCCAGTGAAAGTTCCTGCTGCCTTCCAGGTCCTTCTGGAGAGCTCCCCAGTCCCACAACACAAACATCCACGCCCTTGCCACGAGGGAAAACAGTTCCACCAGTCCCAGCTTGATTTATTTCGGCCTGAAAGCAGCCAACACACCCCAAAGCAGGACGAGCTCTCTGCAGCTTCCCGGTCGGATTTTAACCGGGAAAATCCTCGGGATCCGCGGAACCCAAGCTCAGAGCAGAGGGATGGGTTTGTTGCCTTGGGGGTTCATGTACTGAGCAGCTGCCACATTGTCCAGGGTGGTGTAGGTGGTGTAAAGGCCAGTGACCTGCAGGTCGGAGAAGGAGCGGTCACTGCCGCTGGACACGGGCGTGAGGCCGGCAGTGCCCAGCTCGCAGTCGGACAGATGCAGGGGGGAGTTGCTGAAGGCACCCAGGGTGTCCAGGCTGAAGCTGTCGTCTTTCATCTCCTCCCAAATGTTCCCTGGAAAAGATGGAAGCCTGCTCACAGCAGCACATCCCCCATCCCTGGGGTGCTGGGTGTGGTCAGGGTGGATTAAAGGGCTTCACTTGCTACTTGAGGGTGGGACCACTGTGGTGCAAGGGCAGCAAGTGTGTCTGATCCCCCAAATCCTGTGATTTCAGTCCTTTCTGGGCAGCAAGTGTGTCTGATCCCCTAAATCCTGTGATTTCAGTCCTTTCTGGGCAGCAAGTGTGTCTGATCCCCCAAATCCTGTGATTTCAGTCCTTTCTGGGCAGCAAGTGTGTCTGATCCCCCAAATCCTGTGATTTCAGTCCTTTCTGGGCAGCAAGTGTGTCTGATCCCCCAAATCCTGTGATTTCAGTCCTTTCTGGGCAGTAAGTGTGTCTGATCCCCCAAATCCTGTGATTTCAGTAGTTTTGGGGCAGCAAGTGTGTTTGATCCCCCCCAAATCCTGTGATTCCAGTCCTTCCCAGACAACACCTCTCCACCTGTGCTCTCCAGACACCCAGGATCACATCAGGCATTGCCACAGACCAGGGAAGTTCTCCTTGCACAGAAGGAGAACACCAAGGCACGAGCAGAGCTCTGGTTGTTTCCCCGGGGGCAGAGAGATGTGGTGTCCAAGATCCAGCTGGTTGGACATCCCTGCTCCCACCCCCTGCAGTCCCACCTGGCACAGGGACAAAACCCACCAAAGGAGGTCACCTTGCAGATGCCAACACCCAGCACCATTTCTCAGCTCAGCCCCATCCCCGAACATTCCACTGAGGATCCTGGCTGGATATTTAGTGCCAACACAACCACAACCCCCAGCTCTGCCCTCCCTCAGTCCTTCCCCCGTACCTTGCAGTGCGAAGTCCATAATGCTGGGATCCAGAGCGTCCACCTCTGTGCTCATGTCCACGGCCACGTTCGGGAAGTCCGGAGCACGTCCCATGGGATGGTGGGGCAGGGGGCTGTGGCTGATGTCCGGCAGGGTGTGCAGAGGAGGTGTCTGTGCAGGCGCTGGGGAGTTGGGGGCGAGGCGAGCCTGAGTCTGGAGCTGGTGGTGCAGGGGAAGGGACTGCAGGGACAGTGTCATGATGGGCTGGGGCTGGAGCTGGGACACGGAGATGCGGCCCAGGGTTGGCCCCTCGGGCTCTGCCTGCTTGCTGGGCCGCCTGCAGCTCTCAGGTCTGTCAGTGATCAGCTTGTCCAGCTCCTCTGCCCATTGCAAGGAGGGAAAGAGAGGTTTTAATCCGTTTGTTCAAGCAGGGATTGCCCGAAGCACAACCACACGCCTGTGCTGTGAACTGACTGTCACCGCTGTGACCGTGCAGGGAGCAAAGAAATGCCACCTAATTCCATTCCTTCCCCAAATCTGCTTCCATGGTTATCCCTGACTGAGCTAAAGAAATGATCATGAAACCGCAGAGCAGCCCAGCCACCCCTGATGGCAGCTCACCCTCAGCTGCAGAACTCTTTGCTCAGAGGGACACTCAGAATTCTGCTTGTCCCCCCAAAAAATACAACAGACTCCTGACTGCTTCAGTGGCACTTTTGCTTTTAAACAAATAATGATGCAATTTATCACTGACTGCATGCTGCTGATTTTGTAGCAGAAGACTCCAGTTGGTTTTGTCAATACCGAGCTCCTGAATGCTTCAAAAACATGTCATCCAAATTTCTTTATAAATAAGAAATCATATAAATAAGAAATTGTATAAATAAGAAATTATATAAATAAGAATTGTATAAATAAGAAATTGTATAATTTCTTTACATATAAGAGATTTTATAAATAAGAAAAAGATTATAAATAAAATAAAAATATAAGCAATACGTAATATTTATAATATTTTTTTATATTTATGGTAGCATATTATAAATGATATTAACTTCTATTTTATAAATAAGAAAATGCCTTAGGAAAGGGAGGGTTTTGCAGAAGAACAGGCAAGAAACTGCATTAAAATATGACCAGATATTAAAACATTCCTCCACACAGTAACCCTGCAGGCAGCAGAGCCCCACTCGGAATTCCATGGGATGGACTGTGGGATCCCAGCCCTACCTGGGTTAGCCATGCTCCTGTGAATAGCAGCCAAATCCTTCCTCTTCCACTTCTGCATCTCCTCCTCCATCTTGTCGATCTTGGCGGGGTTGAGAGCCCACAGGCAGCCCTTGCGGGAGGTGCCGCTCAGCTTGTTCTCCACCTTCTCAAAGCACTTGTTCAGCGACAGGTTGTGGCGCACGGAGTTCTTCCAGCCGTCGGGAGCCGTCTGCGAGGGGCAGGAAGGGGTTAAGGGAAGGAGCAGCGGGAAAAGGGGATGAGGTGTGGTATTTCCAGGCTGGGAACACTCAGGTACCTTGAAATAGGGGAAGTGTTCTTTCATGAAGCTGTAGATCTCGCTCACCGGCAGGCTGCCCGTCTTGCTGTTCTTCAGAGCCATCGCGATCAAGCAGCTGTGGGCAGGGAAAACTGGGAATGGCTTGGGGTCGTGGAATGGCGTGGGTGGGAAGGGACCTTAAAGCTCATCCTGTTCCACCCCCTGCCACCTTCCACTAGTCCAGGTTGCTCCAAGCCCCATCCAACCTGGACTTGGACACTTCCACAGCTTTTCTGGGCCTCATCACCCTTCCAGGGAAGAATTCCTTCCCAATATCCCATCTAACCCTGCCTCTGGCAGTGGGAAGTCATCTCCCTCATCCTGTCACTCCCTGCCTTCTTCTGGTCTAGCAACCTTGGACCTCACCTCTACAGACACAAACAGCTGGGATCCTGGGATTTCTGTTCCCAAGGACTCAGAAGTCACAGAATCACAGGATAAGCTGATCTGGAAGGGATCCAAAAGGATCATGGAGTCCAACTCCTGGCCCTGCACAGCACCATCCCCAAGAATCACACCACATTCCTGAAAGGATTGTCCAAACCCTTCTTGGGCTCTGCCAGGCTTGGTGCTGTGACCACTTCCCTGTGATGCTCAGATTTTACTCCTCTGTGCTGTTGCTCCCCCACTACGCTGCTGTCCAGGAATTAATTTGCTTATTCACTCCTGCTACCCCTCAGCTTCCACAGAACTCCTGGATGGGTGATGGGATTTTTGTTCCCTTCTAAAAGACTCAAACACCCCTGCAGTGTCACAGCCATCCCAGGACAGGCTGTAGGCAATGTGCTTCCTGCTCCCCACTCACCTGTAGGAATAGATGGGCTTGGGATAATGCTTTGGGTGCAGTTCCTGGCCAGAGTGGGGAGCCAGGCGTGGCTGGGAATAGTGTGGCTGTGTCCCATAGGATGTGCTGTAGATTGCTGCTGGGTTACACTGTGTGCAGATGGAAAAGAAGGGAAATGTTGGATGCAAGCTATCCGTGGGTGTGCAGATTTAGGAATATATCGGTTTTCTTTCAAAAGACATCTAGATTTGATCTTGGCAGGTACTTCAAGACAGACAACAAGCACATACCAGTACCTGCTGGGGGTTCTGGGCCAGGGCAAACACCTGCTGGGAGTGAGGAGGAGGAGGAGGAGGAGGAGGCGGAGGAGGGAAGAGCTGCTGCTGTGTTTGCAAACCAGGCGACAGTTGCCCACCCACGGCGTAGGGGCTCATCTGCCGAGAGAAACACATGGAATTACCAACACTTATGGAATTACCAACACCTTATCCTGGGAGCTGGGGCAATAACAAGCCATCAAGGCTTGCTCTTACATTTGTTCCATGTGTTGAAATGGAATTAAGGCCCAGAATTCCCTGTGGGAGGCTGGCCTGGACATGGATCATTGCTCCGGGTGTCGAGTGCATCGTGTTGGCCATGGGACCTGGTGTGGAGAGAGGAAGGCAAGGAATGCTCACATGGAAGCACAGCTCAGAAAAGTGGGATGGCTCTAGGGGTTTAGAGATGCAGCTGAACACGGGGCAGCTCTGGAGTGGAGAATCCCACCTCCCTGGCTTCCCATCCCCAGAGCATTTCACAGCTTGCCCAGATGACATCAGCTGCTCCCCAAAACTCGTTAGGCAGGGAATGAGAGGTGGCAGCTGGGGTGGTGACACAGCCAGTGGGTCTTACAAAAGGAAAACAGCACATTCAGCATTGGCTGGGTTTGTGCTCTCAGGCAGGCACTGCTGAGCTCTCCCTGAGGAATACCACAGGGAATGATGTGTGTTTACCTAAAGGATGTTCCC
This sequence comes from Entomyzon cyanotis, assembly GCA_024500445.1. Classification (NCBI taxonomy): domain Eukaryota; kingdom Metazoa; phylum Chordata; class Aves; order Passeriformes; family Meliphagidae; genus Entomyzon; species Entomyzon cyanotis. The sequence goes on from JAKEPQ010000852.1 coordinate 4,056,436, forward strand.
AACGGAAAGGAAAGGAGCTCAACCAGCACATGCTGCAAGGCTGTGTGAAGCAAAGAGGTGTGAGGTAAATGAGGTGCTCTTCGTTTTATCCATGTTGAAACCAAGCAGAAAGATTAATTCCCTAATTCCAGAGCTGTTGAAAACCTCTGCAACCCAGGACTTAAATCCCTCAGCCCAACAAGGCACCAGCAGCTGCACTGATCAGAAATTCCCATGGGATCTGAGTGCTGCCTGTGCAAAGGCTCTCTCCCTCTTGGAACGAAGGGAAAGCACCAGCAGATCCCTTATGAGAAGCCAGCAGGCTCCAGGTCTTTGGGCAGGAAGCAAAATGGAAAGCACTTAAAAGGAACAACTGATAGGAAAGAGAGCCCGAGGGGGGAGTGGTGAGGGCAGGTTGAGCTGTTGAAGGAGCAGTTACTCCCATTTCCCATCCCAACAGTACCTGTCTGCTGGAGCATGGCATTCTGGGCCCCCAGGCTGAAATCCATCCTCCCACTGGCCATCTGTTGGAGCCGAGGCACATCCACGGATGTCAGCCAGGACAGGGACTGCAAATCCCCAGGGAGCTCATCCTCGCTCAGCTGGGATGGGTCTGAAGCCAGGAGTCTGCAAAGCAGCAGGGAGGGTTAACAGGGATGCAGGGATGGTGCTGCACTACCCCTGGAAAGAGACGGCTGGGATGCCAAAGCTCCTGCAGGTCAGCAGGGAAAAGCACCAGGCTGGAAGTTTGCTTCCAAATCCAGATGTGCCCTGTGGTTTCACAGCTGGTTACTGACACCCTTTACCTGATCTCGTGTTCTTCTGTCCAGCTTGAAACATTTTGGTTAAGAAAACCTCTTGTGGAGCACTTGTAGAAGGCCCAGGAACCCAGCAGAGAAACTGCCTGGAAACAAACCCAAACTGATCCCTTATTTCCACATCTGTCAGAAATTTGCACTTGTTTGGCTTTGATTGGGGAGAAACTTGTCAGGACTTTGAACCTGATCATTCTGTATTAACTCTGAAATCCAGAGCCTTGGAAGGAGCTCCTGGAACACCTGGAAAAGCTTTTTCCAGCCACTGGATCCTGTCAGTGGTGACAGATCAGCAGCTGCACAAAGAGAACTTCACAGACTGAGCTGCTGATCTCTTCCATTCAGATACATGCAGTTATTGATACTTAAAAAACCAATTTTTAGGCAGTTTTTGACAGAGTAAAGGATCAGAATGAAAGGTTTGGGACTGAAGGCACTGTATCTGCCAGGCTGCTTTTAGCAACAACGCCAGGCACAGCTGTGACAGGCTGATTTTGGTTTAAAGCTCTGCTTTTGACACCTTTTACATTCTCCAGATCACCTGGTTTGCTTTGCTTCTGATAGAGCATATGGTACAAAACGGGAATATTGGAATATATTTACAGTAGTCAAAAATTCCCATGTGGCCCAAACTCCCCGTTAAAGTCAATAAAAGAACTCTTGCAAATCAAAGGGTAAATTAATTAATTTATGTGGAACACTATTAGAGGAATCACTGGTACCTTGAGGAGTAAAGCAGTAATTAGGACATGTCAGGAAGTTGTCATTAGACACCCGAGGGTAAACCTAAAGGGATTCAGAGCCAGGAAAACATCTTTATCTCCCAGATGAACATAATTTAGTTGGATGCAGTTGATTTTGCTTTCAAACCCAAGGCTTTCAAGAGCTCTCAGAGACGTGCTAAAGTGGTGTCTGCTGCTGATTTGTGTTTGCTGCCAACTGATGCTGCAGAAGCCTTAAATAAATCTGCTCTCTTGCTGAAGCATCTTTTATGTTTTACACGACTCGAAATCAGCTTAAAAGAACAAGGCAAAATTCCAGTGCCTGCCTGCCCTGGGAGCCTTCAGCTCCTCTATTCAGGAATTCCAGAAACACCTATCAAAGCTCCCCGAACCACTGTCGGGGAGATCTTTAAAGCAGAATGCCATTTGTTTGCAAAAATATTCTGAAAAGAATAAAAGGGGGGAAAAAATCAACACAGGACCAAGAGCCAAAAGCTCAAATCCCAGCCAAAAAAAACCCCTCTTCAAATCTCCCTCCCAACCCACCCCGTTCTCTCTCTCCTACTGTAGTTATAGGGCAATAATTAGCATCGCCATGGTTACGCTGTTCAGTTATTTTGCGAAGCCTGGCGACTTCAATCCATTAAAAAAAAAAAAAAAAAAAAAAAGCCCATCAGGTGACGGCTCTCCCCGCTCGGAGATTGGCTGGATTGGAAGAAAACAGGGCCATGAAATGATTTGAAAACCGGGCAGGCTCCGGGGTCGTTTGCAACAGTTGGTTCCATTGATGGGGAGCCGCGGTCCCTTTGTGCGCCCAACGCCCGCCGCCCGCGGCACGTGGCCCGCATTGTCTTTGGGGACCCCGCTAATTGTCCTGCCCCCCCTGCTCCTTTTTACAAACCTCCCATTAATCTGCCCGAGTGACAGGCGACACACAACACACGTCCCCTCGCCATCTGGCACCCCGCGCCCTGCCAGCGCTGCCGGCCCAGGCGGCACTAACGGGGTCAGGCGGGCGGCGGGGTCAGCGCCCACCGCGCTCCGCACACGCCGCTGGCACGGCACGGCTCGGCTCGGCTCGGCTCGGAGAGGCATTCCCGGGCTGCATTCCCGGCCAGCTGCGGCCTCCTTGTCACCCTCACCCGGGATGCACTCAGCCCGAGGCGCTCCCGAGGGGAGGTGGAAGTGCGTGTTCTGCTCAGCATCCACCCCAGGGATGCAGCAGGGGCAGGGAGAGAGTGCGGTATCGATTGTGGAGTTGATATCACAGGCGTGAGGCTCTGCTTGGAACGGATATGGAGATGCAATGATATTTAATTACGAGACAAGTGTGCAAGATAGCTCTTTCTCCAGGTCAATGGTCTTCCTTCCCTTCCCTTCCCTTCCCTTCCCTTCCCTTCCCTTCCCTTCCCTTCCCTTCCCTTCCCTTCCCTTCCCTTCCCTTCCTTCCCTTCCCTTCCCTTCCCTTCCCTTCCCTTCCCTTCCCTTCCCTTCCTTCCTTCCCTTCCCTTCCCTTCCCTTCCTTCCCTTCCCTTCCCTTCCCTTCCCTTCCCTTCCCGTTTAAATTTGTGTTCACAGCTCTTCTAAAACCACCTCAGGCAGTTCACTATCCTCCCCCCCCCCTTTTTTAAAAAATAGATTTGCTAGTTATCAGACTAACATTCTATTAATAATTATAATAATGCATATTTAATCAGAATCACATCCCTGCTCATGGCAGAGGGTCGAAACAAGATGGTATTTAAGGTCACTTCCAACCCAAACCATTCTGGGATTCTGGGATTCCACAATCTGATGATTCTGTGATTCCACAATCTGATGATTCTGTGATTCCACAATTTGATAACTATGATTCCATTATTTCAAATTTAAGGATTGTTCCTCAGGCTGCCTTCAAAACCAATGCTGAGATTTCACATGTCTTAAAGAAGGTGAAACTTTTAAAGAATGCCCATTACTGCCTGGCTGAGGTGTTTTAAAAGCCCAGGGATATTCTATAGCATCAACCCAGCACATCTCCCAGGCCACAGACCCAAAGTGTGCCCTGCTTTGGGTGAAGAAATTCTAATTTAACCGCAAAAAAGAGAGAGCCAAGCACAGGAATAACCAACATTGTCATCTCCTAGGGTTCAATATTGCTGACAGGAAAATTGTCTGTGCCAAGACAGCTACAGATCCATCAGCACATGTTGGAATATCAGCTGGGATTGGATTCTGTTCCCTACCACCACTCTGCACATCTCACACTGGAGGGTAAACTCCAGGAATCAGAGCTCCTGCCTTTGGCTGGGTGTTCACAGCCCCTGGCACAATGGGGCACTGTGGTAAAAGCAGCCTTTCAGTGCATGTAAATGAGATAAATAGTGATAGGCTGTAATTAATGCACTGCTGAGCCTCCCCTGCTCATTCCCAGGGCTCCTGGAACAGCCACAGAGCCACTGAACCCCGGCAAGGGGAGGCTGCAGTCCCTCCAAATGTGTTGCAAACACATCTGTGTTATTTTTCAAGGTGTGGTGAAATTATGCAATTCCACTTTCACCCCTCTGCTTTCAGCTCTCTGCAGGAAAACTCCCCCTGCCTCTGTGTTTCTCTCCTAGAAATTCACCTGCAAGGATGAGAATCCAGAGGGTGCTGAGGATTTAAACCCCAGCTCTGTGTGTCCCAGGAGAACTGTGAAAAGTGCCTGGAAAACTGGATGTGATGCAGAAATGCTCCCTGGCACTGTTTGCTCTCTGCTCTGGAGTTATCTGTCCAAAATATTTATCCCATCAGGGCGATGTGGGATCAGGAGCACCTTGGAATGAGACCCTCATGGGCTCACCTGGCAAAGTCCACCAGAGCCTGCCAGCAGCACAAAATCCTCACTTACAGCCATCTAAATTTATCTTTACCTTTTTTTCCCCCCCAAGAAGAGTGTCCTGCTGGCACAACATGGAATTGGAGGCATTCCTGGCCTAACCTTGCAGGAATTTAACAGCAGATCTGAGTCTGTACTCATCGATGGGACTCTGCCACCTTTCCTCAGGCTGAGCTGTTGGAAGGAGCAGAATCTAAGGTGGTTCCTCACCTCAGGAACCACTGCCAGGGGGAACTATCCATGAATTATCCTCCTCCACATGGTGAACTCATCCCTGGAGACTCTAAGGACCTCAACAACCCAGTGATGGTGACAACTCATCGTCACCTCCACCCTAAACAAGCCCTAAACATAACCCTGCAGCTGCACTTGGGATATTCCTCAGTTTTAAGGCTCACTCAATGGACAGTTTTTATTCCCATTCCCAGCACTGCCACCTGAGTTTTTAGCCCAGGCTTAGGCAACACAACTGCTCAACAAGCAGGAGCAATTGGGTGATAGGTTCTTAATTAGCTGTTTGCAATCATTTATCCAGCGAGTGGCAAATGGACAGGAAGAGTCCTAAGAAAACCTCCTCTGGAAGTGGTGATGAGAAACTGTTTTCCTTTGTCTGGGGTTACACAATGTCCTCAGGACAAGCACGGAGAGTTCTTATATGCAAGACAAGGGAAAGATCTGTATTGTGACTCTCCATGGTGAGAAGTGTCCTCTGTTTTACTGAAGGATTTAACTTCCCCATCTCCTTTAGCTCCTCACTCCAACTGCTCTTCTCCTTCCCTTTAAGCCTTTCCCCTCCTATTTTCATTTTTCCATGTGCTTTCCTCCCCTATTTTCTGTTTCCCACACTCACAACCAGCTGCCCCTTTCAACTTGTTTCTGCCCCAGCTCCTCTCCTGCTTTAACCCAGAGGATTTGGTCTGTGATTCCTCCCTGAAGGCACAACACACACTCAGTCCCAAACCATCATCCCACCTCTCTCCAAGATCTCTGAGTTATTTCTGGGAATCAGAACAGAAATTAAGCAGATTTCCAGGCACAAAGAGAGTCCCTCCTTATCTATAACTCAAGAAATATTGGATTATCAGAACCAAAACTGGCGAGGAGAAAGCAAATAACATCATTAACCTGGCAGATGATGCTGGTCTCCTTTTCTTGCACCATGCTGGACCCTGAAAATCTCCTGCAGAGGTGCTTGGCACTAAGAACAGCCTACAGCTGCCCTCCTGGAGCCTTTTATCCATCCCAGCTCCACGTTTCACAATCCCCAGTTACACCAGTTTGCTGTGGGGCGAGTGGAAAGTGGATTACAGTGCAATGTGCAATGCTTCAGCTCCAGAGGAAATGAGGGCTGATGGCAGCACTGCACTCATTGCCTGCTCTGCTCTAACCATCCCTAGGCTGGGATTTGCCAAATGCAGCTGGGATCTGACTCTGGAACCTGGTTGGTAAAAAAAAAAATCCAACCCAAGCAACCCACAAATCAGACCTGAGCAATCTCTGCAGGAATTTGGGAGAAGCAAAAAGCCACAATTTTTTATTCCCCCAGATCAGCTCACTTCGGGAGTGCTGAGGAAACAGTCGTGCTAATCCACTTAAATCAATCCAGTTTGACTGATTCCTTGGAGGTTTCTCACTTTTTTTTTTGAAAGGGTGAAGCAACCCCCGTGCTGGAATTGCTGTGGCACTCGGAGTCATTATCTCCCTCCCTGTCAGACACACACGGGAATGACACTGGCATTTTCTCCAGGAACAATTAGGGTGTCGTTAGCGATGCATTTGTAACCTTTTGTGTTCACACATCCATCCATCCATCCATCCATCCATCCACCCATCCATCCATCCATCCCAGGGGACAGAGGTGTCACTTCCTCTCTGGAAACCCCAGTGCAAAAAAAGCAGATATGAGAGCACAGCTTAGAGATAAAATGTGCTCTGTGTGTCACCAAATTGGAGATTTGTCACCTTTTTCCCTGCTGGAATGCTGTCACACCTGGAATTTATGGAGTACAGCAGTCCTGTGTTTATATATCTTAAATATATATCTGTATGTCCTAATATATCTTATTAATTATATATTAATATATCTTATTTATTATTATTATTATTATTATTAATGTATATTATTCTTCTATATCTATATTTCTTAATCTGATTTTACACTGAATTACAGCAACATAAAGTAATTACAGCAAAAATTGATCACACTAATGAGCTAATGAACACTCACAGTTTTTAAAGAATCAAATGGACAATTAAAGTGGGGTAAAGGACAATAAAATCCACTAATATATTGAGTTATTAATGAATAACCTTTTGATCAAAAATAGAGCTATTTAAAGCTTAATTCCTGTTTAATGTATAGAAAATGCATTGCTAGGCCTTCAAAATGCTCCATAAGGCCTCTGTCAACTGGAAATTCATAACAACATTTAAAAAACGAAGAAATGAGGTCCTCACACAAAATATTGTTAAATCGAATCTTCAAATCCAAATGACAGATTCCATATTTCAATTCAAAATATTGCTTGAAGACCACAGAGCCCAGGAGCTGAAGAACCTGAATTCCCAGGAATCAGCCCATGGATTCCATGGGAAAAGCCTTGAGTTGGCTCCTATAATTTGCAGAGCTCTGTGCTGAAACAACCACAAGAAAACTTGTGGTCTGCCTGTGCTTTGATCTAAAATCAAAATACTGATGCTAAAACGTGTTAAATTATTAATTATGATCAACAAGAATAAAAGCGCTAAGGGTTAAAAAATCCTGGTGTGTTACAAGTCTCTATTTTCCTTCCCTTCAATGTGATATGGAATCACTAGAAATATTTATCAGCCCTGCAAGGCTGAATATATTGAATCTGATGGTATTTTCTGCAGGAAACTAAGAGAGGCAGCTGCTAAAATAAAGAATTACTCTGCATTGCAGCCAGGCAGTGACAGTGCAGTGGAGGAGATCTGATAGTCCTTGATCATCCCTGTGCTGTTTTACATCCCACAGCTGCAGAGATGTTTCCCCAAAATCATTTCACTGGGGTGCAAAAACCCCTGGAATTTCGCACAGCAGCCAAAAGCAGTCCAAAGCCTCACCACCACCAAATTTACTGCAGGAGCTGCACAATTCAAAGACCTGCTAAAATCCGGGATTTTTTTTTTTTTTCCCCACATCCATTTTACCAAAAAAAAAAAAAAAAAATTAAAAAAAATTTTTAAAAATCTCAAATTTTACAGTTGTGAGCGCAATCTGCCTGCAAACCGATGGGTGCCTGGGGGGTTTCATCCCCTCCCTTCCCAGCCTGTCCTCCTCGCTCCTCCAAGTCCAACTGTCCCCATTGAAAGATTCCAAGTGAGACAGAAGAGCATTCTCAGCACAGCCCCAGCCTCCCACTCGCTAATTGGAGGCCATTCCCCATTTTGTGGAGCCTTGATGCTCCCCCATGGAGAACTGGGGACTGTGGGTTCCAGTCTTGGGCTGTGGTGACAGCAGGAGAGTAAACAGAGCTGATAGAATTTGACAGGTCTATTCTTTTCTTAAAATCATTCAGTCTGAAAGATTTTCTTTTACATAATCCAAAGTGTTTTCTCATGAAGGAGGACAAATAGTGCTCTGCGTTTATGGTGCACAGTTCGGATTTTATGCGTTTTTATCAGAATTTGCCACTATTAAACGAGGTCGAATTAATTCATTTTAAAAAGAAATCGCAAGTGGGGGAAAGACTTTAGAGGACTGAGCTCAAAATGTTTCACAGAGAATCCAAAGCTGGTTTTTAAAAAGAGGAAAAGAGGAAAGTTATGATTTTTTTACTGCAGCAAGATAAATTTTATCTTTCCTCCCCCAAAAGCCAGGTTTTTCCTGCAGCTCTGCGTTAAAAGAATAGTTCTCTCCCTAGAAAAGGGCTTTGTTAAGGTGGTGAGTTCTGCAGGGCACTGAAGATATCACCATAAATCCACATCCCCACAAGTCCCTCTCATCCACACCCTGCCTTAAATCCCAAATAATTTCTTTACCAATATTTACGTAGCTGAGAAAAAACGCCCAGAGCAAACAGCGCCTCGGTAAACAGCAAAAACAGAGCCACAGACCTTTTTCCCCAGAGGCTGCAGGGACTATAACAAATCCCTTGTTGAGCTGCAAGAGGCTGTGCTGCAGCGTTTGCATTTTGAATAGACAGAGCCTGGGAGAAGAATACCTGCAAGCAGCCCCGGCAAAGGTTGCAAACCCCTCAGGCTGGGAGCAAGGAGTCTCTCAGCTCGTTTAAAAAAATAAATTGATTAATTTTCTTCTGGTTGGCTTTATGTTTTTTTGGTGAGAGCTGGGGTGGGTTTTGTGTTTCTGTGTTTCTTGGAGCTTTGCATCATGTGACAAAATGTAACCTAACATAACCCAGCGCTCTGTAACTCCTGCAGGACTCTCCTGCGACTTCTAACAACGCTCTGAAATGACAAATGGAAGCACGGCGGTGCAGGTAAATTGAATTATGGAAGGCTCTTGGCAAAGCCAGGTTTGTTCCCACCCTTATTAAAAGCCCTTTGACGTGGCAGGGCTTTGGAGGGATACACGAGTGCTTGTTTGAATTAAAAACTCCTCCAGTGTCTCTTGCACTTGTTTAGTCTCTCCGTGACTGCTCCACAGCAATGTAAAAAGTGATCTGAAAGGGAACTTTTAGATTATTATGATTTAGCAAGGATGTCCTTCTCTGGCAATGCTTGCCCAGGATGGAGTTTAGAGAGAAGTCAGCCCAGGCTTTTGGAGTTGTATTTATCAAATATAGGTTAGTATCAAAATCAGAGGATCATAGAATTGGGGAGTGATTATGGTTGTAAAAGTTCTCCAGGATTATCAAGTCCAGTGTTCATCCAAATCCCACTACTGAGAATACTTTAAACAGGAATGTTCCCAAATAACGAATGCATTGTAAACGGTCATCAGCTTAGAAATCTTATTTAGAGTGGAGAAATAATGCAGATAACTTCGAAACAAACAAAGAAGAAGAAGAAAAGTGGATTTCTACACGCTAAAAGGATTTTTAGGAAACGAGGAGGAAGCAACAGGAGTTGGCAGCTGTGCCGGTGCAGTGCGAAACGGAGAAAGCCTCACCTGTACTCCTGCGAGGGGTGGTGGCTTTGCCCTGAATTCCTAATGATTCCTGACATTATGGACGGGATATCACTCTCTATCATCTCCTGGCAAAGCAGCAGAAGGCAGCGGTCAGCAGCAGTAGCTATCCAGCACTTCAGCAGCGGCGGGAGGCACCGACCCCGCCCGAGCCCCGCACCGGCACCGGCACCGGGGCACCGCACAGCCCGCCGGTGACACCGGGGCACCGCACAGCCCTCCAGTGGCACCGGGGCACCGCACAGCCCGCAGGCGGCACCGCCACCCCCAGGTGCGCTGCTGGCACTGGGAAAGGCAGGAAAACCCTTCACGGGGGATGATCCCATCCCAGAGAGGGATCCCGGAGGGAGGGACAGCTACAGGCAGGGGCTGTGGGTACCGGGAGCACCGAGCCAGCGCTCCCGCCTTGGGCTGCTCTTATCCCCCAAGCAGCACCCGCCGCGATTTGGGTGAAAAAGCTGCGGGAGTTGCGGCGGTGTAAGGGTTGCCCCGGTGGTGAGGGGAACCGGGGAGCCCCGGACGGGCAGGGATGGAAGGGGAGCCCGGGAGAATCCCACTGCTGCCCCACGGATGGAGGGAGCCTGGAGGATCCCGGGCAGGGAAGGAGAGCTCGGGAGAATCCCAGACTCGCTGCCCTAGGGATGGAGGGAGCCAGGGAGGACCCCAGCCCCGCACCCCCGGGGATGGAAGCCCGGAAAGACCCCAGCCCCGTTGCCTCGGGGATTTAGGGGGACACGGTGTCCCCAGCGTCGCTCCCCCAGGATGGAGCGATTGGGATTCCCAGCCCCGCCGCCTCGGGGATGGGGCGAACCGCAGGGATGGATGGAGGGATCTCGGGGGTCCCCATCCCCGCTGCCCCGGCATGGAGGGAGCCCGGGGGTCCCCAGCCCCATCCCCACCCCCCGCCCAGCGCTGCCGGCGCTCGGCGCACCAACCTGTCGGGCGGGGCCCCGGGGCCGCCCGGAGCTCGGCGGGCGCTCGGTGCGCGGGGCCGGCGGCGGGGCCGCGCTCCGGCCCCGGTTTAAATTTCCCTCTCCGGAGCTGTCCAGCCCCGAGCATGCGCGGCCCGGCCCGGGGTCAGCGCCGGGGCAGGGCCGGGCAGAGCCGCCTCCGCCTCCGCCCCGCGGCACCGGGCGGGCAGCGAATCCCAACGGGGAGCGGCGAATAAAAGGGGGAAAAACCCGGCTAACCCAACTTTGTGCAACTTTCCGGAGGGAGGAGGGGGAGGGAGCCTCCCGTTCAAACCAGCACCGGCGGGAGAGAGCGGAGCGGGGGGCGGATGGGGGAGCCGCTTCCCTACGCCCGGTGCCCGGTACCGGTGCTTAGGTGCCCGATGGTCAGCGGTCGGTGCCGGGTGCTCAATCCCCGGTGCTCAGTCCCCGGTACCCAGTGCCCTGTTCCCGGTGCTCAATGCTCGGTACTCAACGCCCGGTACCCGGTGCTGAGTCCCCGGTACCCGGTGCTCAGTGCCCGGTACGCGACGCCCGGTTCCCGGTGCTCAACGCCCAGTACCCGGTACTCAATGCCCGGTTCCCGGTGCTCAATGCCCGGTACCAGTTGCTCAGTGCTCGGTACCCCATGCCCGGTTCCCGGTGCTCAATCCCCGGTACCAGTTGCTCAGTGCTCGGTACCCCATGCCCGGTACCCGGTGATCAGTCCCCGGTACCGATGCCCCTCTCGGCCCTGCGGGAAGCGGACCAGAGGCAGCTGCCGGAGCCGCCTCTCCCCGCCGGTGCCGGTGGCGGGATGACCGCGGGAAGGGGCGCGGGAGCGGCTGGAGCGGGAAGGGAGCCGGGAGAGCCCCGGGCGGGCAGCGCCCGTTCTGAGCCCCAGCGCTGCGGGAGGCGAGGGATGAGGACGTGATGGGTGAGGATGTGATGGGAGAGGCCCTGGCACGGATTGCCAGAGAAGCTGTGGCTGCTCCATCCCTGGCAAGTGTCCGAGGCCAGGTTGGACAGGGCTTGGAGCAACCTGGTAGAAGAAGCAGAATCATTCATTCTGAGCATCGTATTTCTGCCTCCTCTTTCACCTGCATGGTTCAGCTGCCAGAGAGTGAAGTCTGACAACAATGACATGAATTTGGGGCAGTGTTATCTCCAAGTACAGGAGGGATCAAACATCAGCAGAGATCTAGCCCCAGAAAATATTGGCTTGGACTGTCCAGGTCTTTTCTTGAGGCCAGATTTTTCTCCCTATAAGCCCATCATCAAATACACCCATCATCAAAACTGGGTCCAATCTTCCTTGTCAGGAAAGTGGCCTTTAGGCAGAGACAGTTTGAAGTCAGTGATGACACCAGGGCTCTGTATAGCAAAGCTGAAATGTGGAAATACTCCCCAAATCCTTGCGCAATGAAAACCCAGAAGATCCATGATAAATGTATTTCCTTGTGCTTGACAGTTTACCACGGAGTATGGAGGGGATGAAATGTGAAGACAGAGATCTTTTTCTCTGCACTTAATGAGAATCTGTTCACTCTGATGAGCATCAAATCTCTCTCTGTTAATTGCTGTCAATAGAAGTGGAGATTAATCAATATTTCTATAATCAATGCCTTTATCAGGCACCTCTGGAGAACTGAAATAAGAGGACAAGTCACAGCACTGCCAGAGCCTAAGGCATGGAGTTTGCACAGTTGTGAGTGTTCCCTTAATTACAGGCTGCATTAATTAACGTTAGGCTGCAACTTATTAAAAGGTCATCTCAGAGGCGTTGTAACTGTAACTTAAAAAAACACTTTAAAAAAGCCACTCCTGCAGCTGAATATTTGCAGGAGGGGTGAGGATGAAACCCAACGCTCCTTTCAGATTTCCTTGGAGCCTTTTCAAGCCATTGTGCTGAGCTTTTCCCCTGGCTGGTTTCCCTGCAGGAACACATTCCAGGCACGGGGTGGTTTCTCCGTTCAGGTGATTTGCCAAACCTTGGAAGGGCAGGATTGCAGCAGGTGAGGAGCAAAGGGTGACTCCTGCCCTGTTTGCTCACTGGGGGAGCTTACCCTGCAACAGGGAGGGATCAAGGGCTTAATTCTCCAAACACCTGCAGGAGCAGGAGCAAGTTCCAACAAGGAAAATTCTGGTTGATTGGTGCAAAGAGCGTTTTCACAATGAGGGAAGCCCAACCCTGCAGAGGGGCACGGGGAGAGGTGAGACCCTGCCTTTGGAAGTGCTGGAATGGGACAGGACAGAGCTCTGATGAATTCATGGAATCACAGAATGGTTTTGGTTGGAAAGGACCTTAAAGCTCATCTTGTCTCAGCCCTTTCCATAGCCCAGGGAGCTCCAGCTCCATCAGGTCAGCTCCAAGCTGGAGCTGCAGGAGAACTGCAGGATGATTGATGGTTGGACTTTGAGAAATTGGTTTTTCTCTTGTTTTTGGTGTTTTCTCACCAGTTCCTGCTAGGCTGGAGAAATGATCCATGGGAATGGCATGGAAAGGAATATTGGTGTGTGTTGTCTCCTGGTATCCATCAGCTGTGCTCCATTATGTGATTTAAAACAAAAGAACACAAGTTACAGACAATTTCTGGTTTTATTTGTAGTCTTATCTCAGTTAAGGAATAGTTCAAACTCCTCTGCCACAACTGAAGTTATTTTGACAGTGGATATTAGCAGACAAATGTGTATTAGGCATTTCTATTGGTCCAATTTCTGTCTGATTTATTTGGTGGCATGAAGAAATCACACATAGCCTTTAATACAGCATTGTTCAACAATTAAATTCTTCCTTTCTTGGGACTAACTGCTTTGCAGCAAACAAATAATGCAATGCAACAATAAAGGTGAAATAGGGATTTGGTTTTCTAAGGCATTCACTTGTTGTGTGTGAATTTCTCCTAAAATATCTTTAATTTCCATAGATTTTCTTTTAAACTGTAGGAACTTCTTTTGGATGACAAACTGAATTCATTTTGCCACCAGCTGAGGTCATCATAAAACAAGTTTGGTTTATTTTCCACACTCTCCAGTGTGCTTTAGGAGACAAGTAGGGAAAAAAAAAAAAAAAAAAAAAAAAAGGAGAGTTGAGAAACTCTCAAAAGCAAAGATTTATGAGGATTCCATGAAGATTTTGGTGATGTCTGTGTGCTCAGGCTGGAAAATCACAATGTTTCCCCCACCTCAGGCAGTTTAATCTGTGACCTGTGGTTTTTGTGGTGAACCCAGAATGGCTGAAAAACAGATTAAAGTTTATTCATCATTGTTTTTTGTGAAAGGACATCGGTGTGTCCTGACCTTGGATCTTCCTACTCCTCACTTGGCTTTTTTTCCTGATTATGGTTTTCATCCCTCTCCTCCTGAGTGTCTAAAACACGTGGAGAAAATATGATGTGAATTCAGCTCAGTGCCCTCTGTGTGTTTCTAAAAGCATTTAGTGCTTCCTAGAGAGAAATAATTTCCTTGCACACTTCAATCCAGCTTTGTTTTATGTGAAAGATTGGATTCTTGAGCTCCTCCTTTATTTACCCAATGCCTTCACAATTTATCCCTCCAGCACAAGTGAAACATTCTATTTCCAGTTTAACTGCAACTCCATCACTTGGATTCTCAGTCCCTGATGGAGATGGGAATTTTGTTACACTTCATCCCTTTCCAGAGCCCAGATTTGGGGTTGTATCCTCACCCCCAGCATTAAAAACCAGCTATTTCCATCACCCACAGGCTCTTTTCCCAGGATGTGTGCATTCACAGGGGAATGAAAACCTGCAAATGGATTCTGTCCAAGCCATTGGAAAACACAGGAAACTCCACAACCTCCCTCCTTTCATCCATCCCCCTGCGAAAGCACCGACCGTTTGTTTCATTTCGGGATACTGTATCCTAACAAATTCTCCTGAAAAATCATTTGGTGTGAAATTGCAGATTAATCCCACCGGGCTGGGGGTTTAGCCCTCGTCTGGCCACTCGGGAGCACACAGATGGTGGCTGGGAGTGTGACAAAAGGCACAATCCCTGATTACATGCATGGCTGTAACGGACAGAAAGCTTTTCCTCATGGCCAAGGTGAGGAAAGCACCGGAGCTCCTAGAGCCTGGCTCCTGCAAAATCTGCTGGGGAGAAGTTGTGCAGCGCCTCAAAAACAAAGGGAAACCTGCTCTGCCTCCTGTTAAAATCTCATTTTCACTTCCTTGAGTTCACTTCCTTTTCTTACTCTTTCTTTCTTTCTTGTTGTTGTTTTATTTTCCTGTGTCTTTAGGCAGCAAACACCAGCAAATGAGGATTCCTTTCAGAGTCTGGCAGCTTCTTGTTCCCAAAATCAATTCTCTCTATTCCACAGGGAAAAGGTTGCCCTGTTTGTGAAGTGCTGGAAGTCTGGCCTGGAAGGAATTAATCTTTATCCTTGTGAAATGATGCTGCTGCCCTGCACAGCCCTGCAATTCCAACTGCCAGCTGGGCTGCTCGCTGGTTTTTATGTGAAATTGTTTTTTCTTAGGAGGAAAATCCATCATGCTGAGTGCTCCTGGTGGGAATTCAGGTGTGAGTACAATGCTCCATCCCTGGAAGTGTCCAAGGCCAGGTTGGATGGGGCTTGGAGCAACCTGGGAGAGTGGAAAAGTGTCCTGTCCATGGCAGGGATGGAACAATAAATACTTCTGAAATTATCTTTTCTTTTTTTTTTTTTTTCCAAAACCAGAGGGAAATCAATATGCTGTTGGCTGATGGATGTAATTTGTAATTTAGTTTGTCATTGGGAAATACAACTTCGGCCCCCAGAGCACACAAAATTGTCACTTCTGATCTCTTTATTGCTCTTTTGTAGCCTGTGGTTTACTTACAGCTGAGGAAACGTGCAGAGAATCCTGTGCAGCTCTCACCTATTTGTTCATCACAGTAATGAGCTTTTCCTTAATTAATATTCCTCATTGTCTCAGCAAATCCCCACGGATTGTGTTGTGCAGATAATGGCAATCAGTGCTTTACCTGTAGCTGTGCTCACATGAAGTTTTTCCTCTTTGTAGATGAAAAGGAGAGAAGCAAACACTACTTAATATCCTTACCCAAGTAGGGCATTCTTCAGGGGTTGTGGAGAAGAGTGTTAATAATAAACACCATTTTTTCTTGGTTTCTATTTCTGCAACATTTCCAGTGTATCACAGACACATCTCAAATTTAAAAAACAGCGCCCACAGGATGTCAGAGCAACATCAAAATGTGTAAATCCCAAATTCAGCGTGATAAAACCTTTCAGTGATAAAGCTTTTCAGAAAGGACAGAAGGTTTGATTTCCATTTTCTTCCTGGTTTCTGTAAAACTCTGGTGAATATATAACTGGTTATACCCATATATATACATATACCTATATATATATGTATCATATATATATATCATATATCATCCCTACTTTCCTGCCAGGTGTTCCAGAGTGTTGGATGTTTCCTGGGATTCCTGTTTCTGAGGATTTGTGTAACTCTAACTATTCCCATCTGGAAGCATCCATCAGAATCCAGCAGTGACCATTCCTTTGCAGCCACTGAGAGCATCCACACGAGCAAAGAGAAGCCTGTGAGTATTATTTTTTTTAAAAGTTTTTAAGAGTGAAAAGTTCAGATCCTTTCTCTCAATAAGGCCATCACCAAATTAACACAACCAAGAAATCTCCAGCTCCATTATGGGAGCTTCTCCTGCTCCCCCAGCAGCTCTGCTCTCACCAATCCCATGATTTAGGGAATATTCTTTCCCCCTTCCATCCCACACGAGTCTAATTAAACCATTTCTGCACCTTCCCCCTGGCCATAACTCTTCATTCCAGTAATTAGAAGACACCCCAGTACAGAACACGCTGCTTCATCAGCTTTTAGGCTACGAGCCTTAAAACTAACATTTTCAAAAGCATTTCATGGTTTGAAAGAATGCTCAATTAACCTTCAGTTTCCTGGGGGGAACCCTGCAAAGAACTGTCAACAGTTCAGTTTAGAGAGATTTGTCCAGTGACCTACAAGGCCACGAAGTTCACCAATGCATGGAAGGGTGTCATCATGGATTTGTTCCCTGGGTTACTGTCACAAGAGAATAAACTGATTTTTCTGCTACAGTAACAAGTGACCAAGGGGCGACTGGACGACCCCGGTGCTTCCATGGGCTCCTTGGGCAAAACCAGGGCCACTCAGCAGGAAAAAACCCCCTGGTATCTTCAGGATGAATTATGTGTCTCTTTCCCTTCCTCCCATAAGGTTCTTTTTTAATCAGAGGAGCCCAGGGGGGAGATTCCCCGGCAGCCTGCTGGGTTTCTTTGTATTTGGAATTCTCTGCAAACGGCAGCGTTCAGAGAAACGTCTGGTTGTTGTGGTGCTGACAGTCTTCAGATTGAAGTGATGGCAACATCTCACTCTTTATGGCAAATTAAGGGCTTTTTGTGGAGCAGGAGGAATGGATTTGGGGATGCACCTGCTGGAGGAACCTGTTCTGAGAGAGATCCCACCATGAAGTGGGTTTTATTGTGAAATTCCAAAGGAAATGAGAGTTTGCTCCTGAACATTGAAGGTAAAACAATCTTTGGCTTCAGGAGGGAGGCAGAATTAGCCATAAATAAAATTATGTTCTATGCAGGATTCTCTCTGTGCAGATTCCACTCTATACGTGGAAATTCAAATCTTTGGCTTTGCTCTATAACAAAGGCTTTTAGTGCCAGTCCAGAAGCTGCATGGAGAAGTTGATTTTATTTTCTTCTACTCATCATCAAAACGTTTTCCTCGGCCAACCTGGCAAAGCCCTGCATTAAACCTGATTTTCCTGGCTTTTGTCATTTTGCCACACCCGTGGCAAACTTAAAATTTTCGGATGTGAAATGATCAGGAGGGTTTTCTTAAGGACACATCCTTAGAGAATCCTGGGATGGATTGGGTTGGAAAGATCTTGAAGCTCATGCAGTGCCACCCCTGCCATGGATGGGACACTTTCCACTCTCCCAGGTTGCTCCAAGCCCTGTCCAACCTGGCCTTGGACACTTCCAGAGATGGGACATTGTACTCACCCACCTGAATTCCCACCAGGAGCACTCAGCTGTGAATCCTAGGAGCAGTTTGTGTGCTGAGTGAAAATATGGGAATTCTCCAAATCCCAAGGAGCTGGATATCCTTCAGAGGAAATGCAGCCACCTTTATAGTGATTTTTTAAAACTAGATCACATCTAAGGCTGGTAACTGGAACTTATTCCCTATTTTTCTGAGTTTTACACAGGTGGAGTTGGGGTTCAGTCTCCAAAGCTTTTCCTGCTTGTGGTGATTCCACCAGGGTAAGTCAGGAAGGTTTTGCTCCAGACCTGGGGTGAGTGTCTGTCAGAGCCTTCAAACCTGATAAAACCCTGGAGGAATGGAAAAAAGGGAATAACACTGGATAAAACCCTGCAGGAAGGGAATAACACTGGATAAAACCCCAGAGGAAGGGAATAGCACTGGATAAAACCCTGGAAGAAGGGAATAACACTGGATAAAACCCTGGAAGAAAGGAATAACACTGGATAAAACCCCAGAGGAAGGGAATAACACTGGATACAACCCTGGAGAAATGGAGTAACACTGGATAAAACCCTGGAGGAAGGGAATAACACTGATCTGTGCATCCCCACTAACCCTTTGCTCTATTTTAGCACAGCCACCACTGGCATTCTGCATCCTCTCATGAGCTTCTTGATGAGCAAGAAGGGAAATACAAGGAGAAATAACAACCCTCCTTAGAAATTTCCCTATTTTCCCAGAACAGCTGGGGAGCAGCTCAGACCCTGACCCGTCCTCTCCCTCCCCAGAAGCCCCAGAAGCAGAGATTTAAATTCAAAGCATGACTTTGCAAGGCTGGGCTGCAAAGGGGGAGGGGAGGTGGGATGGGGAGCTGCTGGCGTGATGCACGAGCAGCGCTGGGCACGGAGAGAGATATCATTGGATTAAAAACAAAGTGTCTTCCCACACGAACAAAAGGGTGGGAACGGGCAGGATTGCCCAACACGAGCTGCAGGACGGCAGCTGGGAGAGGGTGCTGCTCCTCCAGTGTCTCCATCCATTCCTGATGCACACGGGGTGTCACACAGGGGATGTCACACACGGGGATGTCACACACGGGATGTCACACAGGGAATGTCACACAGGGGATGTCACACAGGGAATGTCACACACGGGGATGTCACACAGGGGATGTCACACAGGGGATGTCACACACGGGATGTCACACAGGGGATGTCACACACGGGGATGTCACACAGGGGATGTCACACACGGGATGTCACACAGGGGATGTCACACAGGGGATGTCACACAGGGGATGTCACACACGGGATGTCACACAGGGGATGTCACACAGGGGATGTCACACAGGGGATGTCACACACGGGATGTCACACATGGGATGTCACACAGGGATGTCACACAGGGGATGTCACACAGGGGATGTCACACATGGAATGTCCCACCCGGGCTCTGCATCTCCCTCCCCACTCAGCATCAATTACTCATCCCAAATGACAGCCACTGTCTGGTGACCAAAAATTGTCACAAGCACAGCATTGGTGAATGGTTTTGTTTCTGAGTCGGTCTGGCTGCTCTGGCATGTTTTTGAAGGGAAAAGTTGGCAAATTTTTCCAGTTTTTATTCATCACACAGAATGCCTCGCTTGGTTTCTTAGTCTATTCTTACTCCAACACCTTGGTTTCTTGCTACATTCAGATAATCATTCCTGGGTTGATTTTTTTTTTAATATAAATAAAAGCTCAGCGATTTTGCTGCATTTTTTGCCACTCAGCAGAATATTGATCCTGCTAAACTCCTTGGAATATGAAGTTGGGCTCTTCTTTTTCCCAGTTTCCCTTCGGTCCTGTCAAACAGGTTTAACCTTTATTTTATTCTATATTTTCCTTTCAGAACGGGGCAGTTCAACGCTCAGATGAATTTCAACATATCAGGGGAAATTTCGATGCAACGGGAAAAAGAAAAAAAAAAAAAGAACCTGTTGGGGTTATTCATGTGCTTTTGGATTTGATTTACTTCCTACTTCCTTATTTAATAACCAGGTTCCTTAAGACTCCTTAAGCTTGACTGACCCGTGTTTTGTTGGAGGGTCTATCCCACTGACCCCTGCCAAGACCCCTGCCCCAGTTCGTCCATCAGACAAAAATGAATCTATTCCAGGAGCTATCACTTCCCATTATCTCTAATTAAGCCTGACAGTTGGAGACAGGCCTCATTATTTTTAATTGGGCCCTATAGTTCTAGAGTTAAATTAAACACAATTTAATGCAGATAGCTCATCCACATGGCTGTGGCAGAGTCAAATTGTATTTTTAAGTTTAGTGGAACGACGGGGTTTGTTTCCAGGCTTTGGGGTTTTTTTTGCAGAGGGATGCTGCTTTGAGCTCTGGGTTGTGTAAAACCTGCCTGGGGTGGGAGGACAGGGCTGTTAATTAGAACCTGACCTGGCCCTGCACCTGTTGGACCTTTTCCTCTACACTTTTATACCCCAAAAAAATCCAAATGTGGGCCCAGGGTGGTGATGAACCACTCTTTAATCAGCCCAGACTGCCTGTGAGAGCTTCAGGTAGTTTTAAACAGATTTGCAGGGATGTCATGCAAACAGAGAAACTGCCAGAAGTTTTCCCCAAAATTCCTGTGGGGAGTTTTATTCAGAAATTAAAAGTGACTATACCTCTCTACACCTCAATGTGGGCATTTTTACTGCTCCTTTCAGGGCTTTTCTGTGCCACAAAGGAATATTTTTATCCCTGTCAGGTAGTGCTTTTCTGTGAAGACACCTCTGAGTAAAGAAGGAATTGAGCCATCCTGTTGCTGTAAATGTTATAAATGGTTGTTTCTCGGATTTTCTTTGGGAAGGAACATTCCAGTCCATGCTAAGGAAGGAGTTGTCTCACCCTTCTCACAGCCACACAGGATTTGGAAAAATCAGTTTGGTAAATCACTCCTTGTGCTCTTTCTTTGAGTCAGCTGTGGGCTGCAAGACCAAATCATTTTTTATTGAATTTTGAATTTTTCCAGAGTTCTCAAAGCAGTTAATCCATCACGAAACTCTTTGGATTACTCATAGAACCAAGATTCCTAATTACAGAAGGCTTTGATTAAATGTTGGATTTTCCTTTGCAAAGGTGAAGTTAAACACTCATTTCAAAGGACATTTCCTTTAATATATTTGTATTTTCTGTACTTTCCAGCTTTGCTTGAAGGTCAAATAAACAAACTACAGCACTTCTCCCATGAGATGTAACAAATCCAAGGAATCCAAAATGAGGATGCACAAGTTTGGAACAGTGGGATCTCTACTCTTCTTAAGAGTTCAGGCAGCTTGCATTAGTAATTAGATACTGTGTGTTTAATTAACAGACACTTAATCATGGAAATTCTATGACATCAGGCCTGGAGGCTGGGATTGTCCTGGAGAAAAGGAGCAAGGATTACCCAGTGGTTGTACAATCCCTGCTCCTTCCTACCTGCTCTCCTTGCTGTCAGCCACCCTTCCCAGCCCAAGGCCAGCTGTGTCTCACTTCTCCTGCTGCCTCTGGAGCAGGAGATTATTCTTTTCTGGATTATTCTGGATTATTCTTCTCTGGAGCAGGTAATTCCTGCAGCCTGGAGGAGCTCCTGGATGAGCCCTTTTGTGTCTTGGATTTCCAGCTTTTCTCTGCTGGACACAGAGGTCATCACTGCTGGTGGGAGAGCAAAAATACCTACAAAAACAGTGGGTGTTTTTTTGGGGTTTTTTTTCAGCCCAGCCACTCACTTGAAGGTTGGTGTGATGGGGATCTCTAGGATGATTTTCCATGCTCACATCCAGCTTGGAAATGCTACTCCAGCCAGCATCACCAGCATGAACTTCCCAGCTTTTCCACTCATTAGGTGGTTTTGTTGTCTTTTTCCTGGCTGGCAGAGCTCCCCCTCCTTCCCTGGCCCTGCAGGAGGTCCCTGCTGTGACAGCCCAAAATCCCAAGAGATACAAGAGCTCTGGCATGTGCTGTTGTCCTTTTGATTGAACTTGGAGAGAAAAGCCCTTTGTCCAGCCTGTGGCCAGTGAGCAGCACACTCCCAAAATTGTGGCGCAGATTTAGTGACCTGGGTGAGGAGTGAGACTGAAAGGGGTTTATTACAGCTTTCCATGTTTCTATAGATCAGTATTTGGGGTTTATTTCAGCTTTCCATGTTTCTAAATATCAGTATTTGGGGTTTATTGCAGCTTTCCATGTTTCTGTATATCAGTATTTGGGGTTTATTGCAGATTTCCATGTTTCTAAATATCAGTATTTGGGTTTTATTGCAGCTTTCCATGTTTCTAAATATCAGTGTTTGGGGTTTATTGCAGCTTTCCATGCTCCTGTGTGTCTAAATTTGGGATTTTTAATTTAATGGGTCTTGCATGTCAGCATTTGGGTGCTGCAGAGCAATTCAGGCTGGAATATTCCCTGCAGCCACACAAGGGAGAGGGAGGATTTCCAGCCACGTTGTGGTGGTGGAGATGAAGTTTTGGGGATGTATTTTTGGGGGAAGGTTGAGGTGAGGGAGGCTGGAGTGGTTTGTGTTGGGTTGTGCTTGTTCTGTGCAGCATTTTCAGGGAAAATTCACACCAGAGCTAAAGGGTTTCTGTGTCCTCACTTCTGTTGCTGGCAGAAGAACAGAGTTCACAAAAATAATATTCCCCTAATTGTTGTAGTAATTAACTTTTCAAAGTTCCAGCAACCCAGTCAGGGCACAGCACTGCCTGGATATTTTGCTGTTAGGAAGAAACTTTAAATCCTTGTCCCAGGAAATTAATTCCAATTTCAAGTGCAAACAGGAGGATTTGTTGATTTTAAGAGAAGTTCACATTTCCCTGATTCCTCTTTTACCTGTTGAATATGAACTTTTAACAGGATGCATTCATGATCCAATGTGCAGCACCACCTTGGTGTTTCATTAAACTCGTGGATTATCATGGCTGAGCTGGATTGATCCCAAAATCTCAAAATCACAGAGGGTGGAAAAGACCTCCCAGACCATCGAGCCCAACCTGTGACCAATCCCCACCTCGTCTGGGCTTTAAATGCAATGCAAAAATCTCAAATTCCAGTTTTACAACAACAGAATTTCCTTGTGTGTGACTGTTCTGCTCCAGAGGTGCAGCAGGGTTTGGAGAGTTTGGAGAGGTTCACGATTTTCCTGTATTTTTACCAGGATCAAATCATCTCCTGTTCCCTCTGTGTTGTTTTGGGGTGGTTTTTTGGTTTTTTTTTTTTTTTTTTTTTTTGGTGTCTGCTTTGTTTTTGTTTCCTCTCAACCAGCTTGAGAAAGAATGTGGGTTATAAACAAAAGATGTCGAGGATTTAATTTAGCCAGACAAAAAAAATACTCCTTTCAAATGTTAAAACAGGCTGAAAGAGAGGTCTGAGGGCTGGTTTGAAAGGACAGGACTTTGTTCCCAGTGCTGTTCCCAGCAGTGATGGGAGACACTTGGGTCCTGAGCTGATGGATCTGCCCTGTGCTGCCTCCTGAAGCTCCTGCCCTGCTAACCTGCTTTATTCTTTAATTAATAGGTAATAATTCTTTAATTTATATTACATCATTCACTGGCCAGCTTGCAGTTACCTGGAGAACAGCTTTAAAAATGAAAATAAAGATATTTGGGAATTTTTAACAGCAGTAGAGCAGTGCTATGTATTAATTAGGATGTTTGGAATTACTGAGGATGGGGGTGAATAATTGATAATAATTTTATTATTAAAGCAAGAATTCCATGAAATATGAACAAGAGGAGGCTGGACACGTGGTAAAGGATTTCTCTTTCCCTTTTGACTGCAAACAATCCCTTTGGATCTGGCCCCTGAGGACACCTGGCAATGAAATGGGTGTGTGAAAGAGGAGGAAACCAGATATTATGTTACTTAAAAGTCATTCATCATGCCACAGGAAGGCAGGAATCCGAACTCCTGCAATAAATAATCGCTGAAGGTGATCTCTGTTCCACAAAGGAGCTGTGACAGGGAGCCACTGCCAGCTGCTGAAGTGTCCCTCTGACAGCAGAGTGGAGTCAATGCCAGGGAGGACACAGGGAAATGATTTTCTGGGAGCCATCCCATGAGCTGTCTGCAGAAATGAGCTCCCTGCTCCCTGGTTTTGCTGGAGGAAAGAAGATTCTGGGTTCAGTTTGCAGGATTCTGCGTTCAAGTCTCAAGCCTGAGCTGCAAGGAGTGTTTGAAGAGCTCCATGTGTCCTTCAGAGCACCCTGGCTCCAGCTAGGAAATTGTCATTTTGCATTTGTCAGCAAAGAACAGAATTTCTGTCTCCCTTTTAACTCCATGCTTGGTTTTTCCGTGTTTTTTTTTTCCTGGAAGGAGTGGTCAGGGATTGGAAGGAGCTGCCCAGGGAGGTTTGGAGTTTCCATCCCTGGAGGTGTCCAAGGAAGGACTGGAGGTGGCACTCAGTGCTGGTGACACGGTGAGGACTGACCACAGGTTGGACCCAATCATGGAAGTCTTTCCCAATCCAAATTATTCCACAATTCCTACTCTGTGCACAACAATTCCTCAGCAGTTCCCCAAGGAATTCCATTTCCATTGGTGGCATGGAAAGATCTGTTCTGTATTTTATTTTAGCTGGTGTCAACTTCCAGTTGTAATTGTGTGAGAGAGAACAGAGCTGCTCTGGTGGACAAGGAATGTCCATGGCACATCCAACAGCCCAGCCCAGCTCACTGGAAATATCCTCCTTATCCTCTTGTAACTCCCAGTGACACCCTCTGATACATCCAGAAATAAATAAATTATTTTTCCTCAGTGTTTCAAAGTCAATAATACACATTTATATGCTTTTCATCTGTTTTACACCACCTCATATTATATTCATGTCTCTATTTTCCTCTCCCTTTCCTGGAAGGTGCCCAGGATCCAAACTGAGTGACTCAGCAGTGTTGAACTGCATTTCCCAGCTCATCCCTGGGATTTTACCCTGTGGAGTTTTGGTGCTGCTCAGTCCTGCCAGTGCCCCCTGCCCTCTGCTCTGAGTCCAAACACCCACAGCAACGTGTCCCCACGCTTCAGGGAGCGAATGGGATGGATCCTGAAGGAATTTAATGCACATTTTCTCGGTTGAGGCAGCTGTAGGAATCGCTTGGGGTGTAGTTTTTCACCAGCTGCTGCTGAGTGAGGCTGGCGAGGTGCAGGTGGAATAGCCTCTGCCCAGATCTGGTTACACCCCAGGGAGGAAAAACCAGAATTCAATACGTGCAGGTGAGAGTGGAGCTCTCACCCTCCACAACGCTGTTTTATTCCAATTTCTTTGGGGTAGGTCTGTACCCACCCTGGGTCTGTCCCAGTGAGGTGGAGAGATCCCAAAGGCTGCAGTGATGCAGGGAAGCTGCTAGAATGGACTTGGTGAGTTGGAATCACATAAAAGATTCATGTGGAGTCTTAGCACCTGCTGCTCCTCTGTGGGATATCTGCACCGTTAATTTTTAAGCACGTCTTAGCCTGGGGAAGGGAGATCCTATATCCAAGGGAATATACATTATTAACCTTTAAGCTCCCAGCTCGAGGCAGCTCCTGCAGGTTCTCAGGAAGCAGCTGAGCACCCACCAGCTGCTCTGTGGTGGCATCAAACTGGGATGGCTCCAGCTCAGTCCACCCCAAAGACGCTCCCCCTAATTTGGGCGGTTTGTAATTAACACAAAACCCTCCCACCCCGACTCCTCAAAGATCCCAGGCGCAACCTAATCTCCAGGAAGATCCAGTTTCTAGTTCTTATCTTGGAAAAGTGGCCACTAAGTGGATGCAAGTGCCATAGGCCCAAGTCCCTGGTCCCCAGTAAATAATTTAAGGTGCTCAATTCGGGTGAGGACATCGTCCCTGCCCGGCTGCCCAGAGGGACGAGGGACCTCACCCAGGTTCAAAGCCCCTGGTGAATGGTTTCCCTGGAATAATTGGTAACAGCAGCCAGGATGGACACCCAGGTAACTCGAATTGTGGTGGCTGGAGTGGGAGATGCATTAACAGGTTTATTCCGTGGGGCGTTTCCTGCAGGGGGCTGGAGCTGGAGGATTTTTGATGTCACTTCCAAGCCAATCACTCTGGGATTTTAAGGTTTCTGTTGTCTGCATTAGGATGTATTTGAGTGGTGCATTTTCATAGGTTTAATGGTGGGATAGTGATCTGAAAATTGTGTTTTTATAAAGCACACAGCTGATGTAATTCAGTCACAAATATCAGGGCTCTTTTCCCAAACTTCCTGGTGCAGAAATATATATTGAGTTTATCCTGGACAATGCGGGGCAAGAGTGACTTTTCTTCTTGATTTCTCTGTGCTTCTAAATTCTCCCCTTCCTTCTCTGCTGTCTAATGGCATTTTGGGACTTCAGCACAGAAATATCTTGGAAGCTGGGACTGGGATGACATCTCAATTGCATGGTAATGAAGTCTTGACAGAGGAGATGATAGATGGAACTCCAGGATCAATCCAGCTCCTTTTTTTTTTTCCCCAACAAGATACTAAAATGGGAAAGTTTATAACAAATTATAATTAAGGTGCAGGTTTCTCGGTGTCTGCTGATGACTTTAGGAAAACTTCCAGGGAAAATTCTGCAGAACTGTACCACTAATACTGGAGGTTTAGAAAAATCAGTTTAATTTTTCTAAATGCCCCTGAGGTTCTGGAGCTGGGCTCCTTGGGCAGAGGTGTATCTTAGTGTGGTGCTCTGCAATCTCCATCAAATCCCATCACAAAAGCCTGGGGATGGCTTTTGCAGGACAGGTGGTCCAGTTTCCTTCTTGCTGTGTCCATAAATGTGATTTTGGGGCCGTTTTCCTCTGGTTCTCAGTTCTGTCTTGAAGGCTTGGAAACACCCTGCAGGTGTGCTCACCTTGAAATACTTCAATTTATTGTGGCTTAATGCTCCTCTCCCTGTGACTTATGGACTGCCACATTCCAGGACCATCCTTCTCTTTCCTAGAAATTGAATAAATTTCTCTGCCCAGAGCTGCCTCCTAAGGAACTGGATGAGGGTGAAATTCCTGTGGTCTCCTTGGCAAAAGCAGCCCACCACAAAATAACTTGGTCAATCCTTGCTTTATTTATTGAGCATCAGTGTGTTGGGAGCTCAGAGGCTCCCTTGGCATCTCCTCTCCTTCTCTTTGAGTGGAAAACAGTGGGAAAAAGCGCTGGGGGGTGGACACACTCACCCCAGGAAGGTCAGTCCTGCTGGGAGCTCAGAGAGTGCTGGAAAAGCTTCCCAGGGAGCTGCTCCATGGGGGAACAGAGCTGGAGAGAGGCAGCAGGGAGGCTCTGCAGCTGGAGGGAAGGCAGGAGTGACTCTGAGGCACTGGGAGAGGAGCTGCAGCCAAGCTGGTCAGCTGGGAGCAAAGCTGGAGCTGCACTCCCTAGCCCAGATGGCAGAGCTGGATGCAGAGGAGGAGGAAGGAAATTATTCCCAGAGAGAAGGTGGCAGAGGCAGAGCGTGGCAGGCTGGGGCAGAGAGAGAAATGCAGCGACCGAAGGCGAGGGAGGATTTAATTTTTAATTAGCCACAATTAATTCCTTCCACGGCTGAAGCCTGGTGAGAACACGGAGGGAAAGGAGGTAACGGTGGGTTTGCTTGGATGGATCCCATCAGGGAGGGAGGCAAAGGGGTGTCTCAGAAGTCCTGAGGGCTGCTGGGGGTGTGTGGCTGGGGGACAATCCTGGGAGATCCCTGGAGTTCTCCTTCTTGAAGGGATTTTTACTCTCCCTGAGGTGCTGCTCTGTGCATGGTCTGCCTGAGCCACAGGTGGTGGATCCTCCTGTTTGATGACCCAAAATTCAGCAGGAGAATGGTCCATCCACTGTGATAAGGACCTTGCCACTGAGGCTTTGAGCTGATGGAGCAGTGAGGGAATTTCTTTTTAATAATGGTTGCAGGAGGCTCAAAAATTATTCCTCCTCAGGAAGTTGGATTTAGAGGGGCATTTTTTCCCCCCTCAGCTGGGACTCCCTGTCTGGCTATCTACTGTATTAATGACACGAGGCAGAATTCCAGGATGAGCACATTCATTACTGGGATAATTGCTGGGATAATTGTTCTGCTGCAGAGCCAGGACAGGCTGCAGGATCTGCCTTCTCCTTTCTCCCCACTTCCCTGCTCTTCTCCCACATCCTCTCTTTGCTCCTCAGCCAGCAGCAGGGAAATACTCAGTCTGACTGCCAGGATGATTTTCATTCCCTGTGAATTGTCCTCAGTGAGGAATTCTTCCAGGGAAGTCTCATGAAGGTGACACATCCCTTTCTTCCAGAGCCCCCCTGGGTTATTTTTAAGATTTAAAACATTTCCATCTAAATCACTGCAGTTATTTCTACTTCCTCAAATAATATTCTGCTCTAAGTATAAAAAAACCAGATAAATAATTCGTAAAGCTCCTTATGCCCTTCTGTGAGACTCTTCAAAAAAAACTTGCTCATTTTAGGTGCATTTAATTTACCAGACAAGCAATAGCAACACTTCCTGACTCAAACATGCACCTAAATCCAATAAAATGTGGCTATTTTGACCAATTTAACAGGTTTTCCCTGTTTCCAAGGATTAACTTTCTCTCTGTCAGCCATCTAGAAACCATTTAGGAATCAGCTAGGTCCCCTCTGCCTCACCCTGCTCTGCTCTGCCCTCGATCCCACATGGAATGAGAAGTTCTGTGCTTCAAAAGGCATGGAGGGATTAATTTTTCCCTTTTTCCTTCTTGGCTTGCCTTAAGCTGCCTTATTGCAGGAAGGTGGAAGAAGTGGGATAAGTTCAGAGCTCTTCCCAAGGTTTTGTGTTGATGTGTGCTTTAAACTGGGAATTTCTGGCTAATGGCAAGCTGGGACCTGACTGGGAGCTGTGATTGGCTTCCTTCTCCACGGAACAAAGGCAGAAGAGGTTTTTGGGGTGTTTTGGACAGAATTGTGTGGCCAAAGGAGGAGGGAAGGAGCTGGCTTTCCCTACCCTTTTCCCCCCTCATATTTCCTCACAATTTCTCACATTTTTCTGCTCACCTACATGAAAAAAAGGGAATTTTTTTTTCTGATCAGTGGAGAAGGGGGCTGGCAACACCAGAGCCTGAGAACTTGTGACTGCCTGAGGAATCTCGATTTTTCTTTAAACCCAAACCCAGAAGAGCTGCCCTGAGGTGACCCTGGTGGGTGGATCCAGCTGCACTTGGAATGCCAGAGATCCCCCTCACCTTCTATACCTGCCGTGGAGTAAAACCAACTTGGATGCTCTCAGGAAGATCACTGTGGTACTTAATTTCCCTCCTCTGTCCCCGTGGTTGTAGCAAGCCAAGAGCAGATAATTCTCTTTCCCTTCTCTTGGATTCAGAGCTGCAGGCAGAGATGGATGTTCCTCACACATCCAATAGCCAGGCTCTTCCCACTCCCAAAAATTGTTGTGGTGGACACTAGGTACCAAGGGGTAGGAAAGGGATGTTTTTGAAGAGAAGATAAATTATTTCCTTTACAGATACTCCTGTATTGACTCTTTGCTGGTTGAGGTTGCAGCTCTGGTCTGACCCGACTGCTGAATTTAAATGCTTGTTACTGAAATGCTTTGTGTGTGAGTGGTCCAGGAAACCTGAACCAGGGAAAGGGTGATGAAGATGTTTTCTGGAGGAGTTTGGAGGGGTTTTTTGCTCTTTATTCCCATCGTGGCTGAGTCTCCAGGCTCAGCTGAAATCCTGCCCTGCCAGTAAATCCTCAGCCTGGCCATGAGTCTGTGCAACCTCTTCCTCTGCCCCTCCAGCTCCTCCCACCCAAAACTGCAGCCCTGGCACTGCTGTCCCCTCAACCCTGACAGAGCAGAGCAGTGTCCTAAATCACTGTGAGCTTTGGGTGACCTTGGCTGGAGCTCCTCAATCACACCTTGTGTCTCAGCCTCTGCAAGTTTCTACTGTGTAGATCTTGTGGAGTGATGGAAACTGGCTTTTGCTGTGGGAACTTGAGTTGTGATCTGGGTTTGGATTGGGATTTGTTGTCCCAGGTGTCATTTGTCTCGTCTGCTCTCAGTTGTGATGCTGACTCACACAGGCAGGTCCTTTCTGCTTCCTGCTGCCCAAAGGGATTGGTGCTTGTGGGATGTTCAAACACTCCCATGGGAGGTGAGATCCCAATCTTTGCTTTATCAGTTTCCTTCTTGCTGTGTCCATAAATGTGATTTTGGGGCCGTTTTCCTCTGGTTCTCAGTTCTGTCTTGAAAACACCCTGCAGGTGTGCTTACCTTGAAATACTTGAATTTATTGTGGCTTATTGCTCCTCTCCCTCTGACTTATGGACTGTCATATTCCAGGACCTTCCTTCTCTTTCCTAGAAATTGAATAAATCTGCCCTGTCCATATTTCCACAATTTTTACCTCTGGATTTTAGTTTTCCAGCTGGAAATCCTGTGCTCTGCCAGCTAGGGAATGCTCTGGAGCAGATGAAGGTTTGCTATGGAGTTTATTAGTGATTGATGTTTTCTAATAAACCATCCTGTCCTGCAATTAATTAAGGAGCTGCAGTAAATCTAAGCATGAAGAAAACTCTGGCATTTATGCCTAAAAGCCAACAACTGAGAGAATGAGCTGTTCAGTGTCTGTGCTCTGGCCTGACAGGATTTGAGCTGGATTTTACATGGTCCTAAATTTCCCAGGGGAGGTGGAATTGCTGCTGCTTTCCTCACTCATCCAGTGTGTCTGGGGTGCACAGAGTTTTGGGCAACATCTGTGAGTGTGAAACAAGCTGAGACTGGGAAAGGGGCCTTCCTATGAGTTAAAATCGCTCTAAAGGAGTGTTTTATGCTCTAAGTGAGGTGCAGAGCCTGATTTAGAGCTGTAACCTGGGAGTGCTGGTGCAAACTGGGAATTCTGGGGTGGGAAGCATCTGCCTAACCTGGGTAAATCTAAGCATGAAGAAAACTCTGGCATTTATATCTAAAACCCAACGACTGAGAGAATGAGCAGTTCAGTGTCTGTGCTCTGGCATGACAGGATCTGAGCTGGATTTTACATGGCCCTAGATTTCCCAAGGGAGGTGGAATTGCTGCTGCTTTCCTAGCTCATCCAGTGTGTCTGGGGTGCACAGAGTTTTGGACAGCAGAGTTTTGTGAAACAAGCTGAGACTGTGAAAGGGTCCTTCCTATGAGTTAAAATAGCTATTAAAAAGTGTTTTATGCTCTAAGTGAGGTGCAGAACCTGATTTAGAGCTGTAACCTGGGAGTGCTGACACAAACTGGGAATTCTGGGGTGGGAATCACCTCCCTAACCTGAACTGGCCTCTCTGGCACCCACCCAAAACCCAAGCCGCTCGCATTAACCCGACAGGCCGTTGTTTCATCCAAGCTGACGGGGTGAATGGAGCCCCTTTGGGGCCGAGGTTCTCTACCTGTCTCCTCGTGTCCAAGCGGGATTTCCCGGGGGGCAGGTGGGCAGCTCAGCCCGCGGGTCTCGGCGCTGCCGGCGCGGCCGCCGCGAGGAACCCCGTGGCACAAGAAAGAGTTGCTAAGAACAAATCTCTATTGTTCCCCGTCATCTTTAAATGAGTGTCAAAGTAGGCAGGGGGGCTTTGACCGTTAACCGCACAATTTAGCCGGCCCCTTGTGTCCGGCAGCCCCCTCCGCCTTGGAGCTCCTGGGATGAGAAAAGGCGGCCTCAGCCCCTTCTAAATGGGCCAACTCTTCTCCTTTGTGCGCAGACTGCCCAGTGTGAAATCCGCGGCGACGTTAAATGTTTTCTAATGAATAATTACTGAAAGGAAATGGAGGAATATATGTGTCATGGATTGTAGCGCGTTAAAAAATGTTTTTTTTCCTCCCGGGCACAAAAATGTTGTCCTTCAGCAGCGCCGCGATTGTTTCGGGGAGCCTTTTGTGGGGGTTTGGGTTCTCAATGGATTATCTGTGAGCGCTCGCTTTTCCAATGGGAATCAAAAGGGTCCTTTGGCAAACTAATGTTTTTCAAAATGGCAGCCATGAAGCCCATTTAGTATTTAAAGTTTGGGGTTTAAAGAAATGTTTGAACTCGGGAGATTTTCTCACTTTTTTTTCTTTCTTTTGATTTATGAAAGTGAAGTGGTTCACCTCGACCTCTCCTCTATTGAGAAAGACAGACAGTCACCCTTTAACAAGTCTATAGCAGACCATGCCCTGGAGACAGACAAGAGGCCTTAAGAACTCTTGGCGTTTCCCTGGGCTGTTGATTAACCTTAAAACCCTCTTATTCTGTATTCTTTTGAAAAGAAATTAGGTTACAATGTGTAAATTTTTCCGCAGTATAATTGTATTTATGAATTCTCCTGCCTCGAGGAGCGTGTACAGTAGTGCCAAACAGCCCAAGTGCCTCCCTGCACACCCCAAATATCTTTTTTCCATGGCTGCTGCATTCCCAAACACGGTCCATGTCCAGCATTCCAGTTCTGTCAGAAATCTAAAAGAGGTTTCCAGAGATGTGTGAAAAGTCTCAGTGAAATATCTAAAAATCATCTTGTTTTGTTGGCTTTGCTGGGATGGGACGAGCATAACTTGGTCCTGTGGTGGAATCTGCTCTGCCTTAATCCCTTTTTTATGGGGTTCTTATTTATCTGCAAACTAAGCCAAGCAGATGAATTCTCAGGAGCCACACCAAGGTTTCTTCAGCAGGGGAAAATCCCCACCACCCTGGGCTGGCTGCTCTTCTTGGGTGGGGATGTGTCACCCCAAGTCCTGCTGCCAAGCTGTGACACTCTGGATTTTCCCTGGGGACAATGGGATGAGTCCTGACTGCTCCTGGAGCAGACACGGGGCATCCCTGCAGTCCTGACCCCGAGGTCACTGCTGGAGGAAGATCCAGCACTGCTGGGAGGTGTCCTTGCTCCCCTGCTGACCCTGCCAAGTGCCTCTGGCTGAACATCTTCCTTTTCCACTCCTCCTGCGAGCTGAGGGTGGAGCAGAACCCGAGGGGTTCCTCGTTGTGATCCCTGCAGCCCAGGGCTCTTAATGAGCGAATTCCTGGAGCACACGAGGGGAGCAGGACGGGTCAGGGAGCTGCTGCCTCTTGGAGAAAATGAGTATTTCCTAAACAGAGCTCCCACGTTCCTGGGGGAATGTGTGTTAGCAGCGCTGCTCTGAGCTCAGCTGTGCTGGGCGAGCCTGACACTCTCTGTTAAACTTTGTGTCTATTTTAAATTTCGAGCCTAAATTTATAATTTTTAATTTAATTTTTTTAAAAAATTTTAAATTTTAAATTTTTTGTCTCGTGACTCTTTTGAACCAGTTGACTCCACGGATGTTTACTTACTGCACCTTCCCTTTCCTTTTATTTGCTTCTATCTCAGGGGTGTAACTACACACAACAGGCCAAAAAAAAAAAATTTTTGGTGTTGCAGAAATTTCCAGGACCCGAGGGAAGGGCTGGAGCTGTGTCAGAGGGGTTTAGATATCAGGATATCAGGATATTTGGATATCAGGAAAAGGTTTTTTCCCCCAGAGGATGGTGGAGCACTGAATAGGCTCCCAGGGAATGGTCACAGCCCCAAGGCTGTTGGAGAGGCTGGGAAGGAGAAGTTTTTGCAGAGATCAGAACACAAATGTGCTCTGGGTGGGAAGAATTAAGTTTCTGTTACCAAAACCTGATTCTGTTGGGAAACAGAGGGGTGTAAACAACCTGGCTGTTTAACACGTGCTTTTCCCACTTCTCTGTGAAAATATGCCTTATTGAGGGTTTTTTCATTTTAAGTTTTGAGTGGATTTGTTCATCACCAGTGACTATTAGCTGAGGATAAGCCAGAAATGCCTCTGCCTGGCTCACGCTCTGAGCCACGAGGGAAGAGATCCAATTCCTGCATGTGGCTGTAAGACCAAAGTATCCCGTGGCACAGGAAGGGCTCTTCCATTCCTGGAGAACCCGATCCTGCCACGAGTCATCCAGCGAGGTGGGACTTGGGTGGGAAACTCCTTAAATACCGAGCTCTTGATCCATGGAAGCATCACCTGGAGAATGGAGAGGGCTCTTCCCAGTGCTCGTGGATCACTGGTTTCCCAAATGGATGCATTTTATCCTGTTGGAAATTGTTTGGGGAAATGTCTGTTGTTGTTGTTTTTGGCGGCTGGGCAGAGGCAGGAAGAGCTGGCACCGAGTGGGAGTCGGTGTCCAGCAGGAAAATCATTTTTGAGGGGAGAAAACTGCCTGTTGAGTATGAAAAAAGAAGGAAAATCCATGGAAATTGCGCCTTAAACCGAGTTTTGCAGTGACCTCTAGTGGGAAGGGGCTGAGGAGCCTGGCCAGGAGTGTTGGGATCTATTTTGTGCCTGGATTTGCCCAAATTACCCACCAGGAAGGTCAGAACCCACCGGTTCATCCCTGGGTGTTTGGGTGAGAGGCAGAACCTCCTCGAGCTGCTGTCTGCAGCTCCCTGGGCTCGGTGCTGACAGCTCTTGGATAATTCATTAAAGCAGGAGGATGGAGCATCCCTGCCCGAGGAGGGAGCAGCAAACAGCCCGACACACGATCCAGGGTGTCTGTGAGCCTCAATTCCAGCCCTGGGAACAACCTGTGGAAGCAGCACGGGCTGGACGAGGAGGTGAGGGGAGGGTGGAGGTGAAGCAGGACTCAGGTGTGACAGAAAACCACCTTTGCAGGGAGGTGGAAGGGAAATCTGGCAGCTCTAGGGTGGTTTGGGGGTGTGGAGGATCCTCGAGGAGATTTTCTGCTGCTGTGGGTGGAATTGGTGACCCAATACAGCTGGGTGTGCTGGGTTGAAGCTTTTGGTGCAATTTCCTGCATGGGTGGGAGCTCTGAGGCTTCCAGGTGAACTCGTGCCCACCTGAGGCTCTCACCTGCATGGTTTGGGCTTTTCCAGTGCTTCCAAAATAGCTGTGGCCTCATAGGTGATCATCCTCCCCCCATACCTTCATCTCTTCTATTCCAAACCAAAGAAACATCAGTGGAGCATCAACTGAAAAATGAAGTTTTGATCCTCCAGTGTAGATAAGTAATAATTTTGCGAAGTTTCTTTCTTTCTATTTTTTTTTTTTTAAAGTTGTTTTCTTGACAGATCTCGCTTCAAACTGGTACAAACTTTGTCAAAGAGATCGGCCTGCTCTGTCTGACCCTTTCTCAGGAGCTGCAGAGCTCAGGGATTTGTGTTGTGATCCCACAGAGCTCCTTGCACTTTCCCTGTTGACAGGCAAATCCCTGTGGGAAAAGCAAAACCCTTCATTGTAGTGAGGGAGAGGTTTTCTGATGGAGCTCGTGTCTTCAGGCGAGAAAGAAACCTCCTGACTCCTGAGTGGTGAGGAAAAGAGAATAATCCTTTAAAAGAGCACTGTCTTGCTGGGGTCACACACACTGATGAGTCCTGGGGCATCTCTTATTCAGGGAAGCAAAAAACTTGGGGTGAACTTCCAGAAATGGGTGGGGAGAGGCCAGTAAAGGGTGCTGGGATCATAAAATGATCAGTAACAGCAAAATACAGAGAAAATCTGGGCACAGAATAGCTCAGAAAAGAGTTCAGGGGTTTTGTCTGGTGTCGTTTATCCATTAACATGCACATGAGAGAAGTGGGTTAGGGAAACCTGAGCAGGTGGATGCCAAGGGGGAGTCAGGCTGATCCTTCCCTGCTTCCCAGCTGGGAGGAAAGGAATAATTGTCTTGTCCTGAGAGCTCTGTCAGGAGGAAAATCCTATTATTATTATTATTATTATTATTATTATTCTCTTTTGTCTCTCCCCTTTCCATATTCCTCCCTGCACAGGCAGTGGGAAATGTTGGTTTGAGAAGTAAAATCATCTTTTATTTTGTCTTCCAAACTGATGGAGCCTGAGCTAAGGACAAGCACAACAAATGGATAAAAGGAGAAAGGGATATTAATATCAAAAGGAAAAAGTGTTGGGAATTTTCTGACAGAATGGAGAAGTGATCACAGTCAGGTTATGCCCTGGCTAAGGAAAAATGAGGAATTCTGTGTCCTGCCAGCCCGAGGCTGGGGATAGTCAGCAAAGCAAAGATGTAACTCCTTGTGTGTGAAGTGAGTTCAGGTCTGATTTATTTACTTTTATTTAAATAACCTGCTTTCAGGGGATCTTTCCCTCTGGAGTGTCGTGGCTGTGTTGCTGCTGAATATAAATCTCAAAGCTCTGCTCGTTCTCAAAGAGATAAACATAAAGAACAGGCTGGACTACAATGAAATTAACATTAAAATTCCTGTTCATGAGCTGATTTTTCTGAGCTTGCCTCAGTCATAAAGGAAATTGTGTGGCTGGCTCCTTTGCTCTTCATTTTATGCAATTCTGCTCCCAAATCCACCAAGCCTCATCCCAAAAAACCTCCCTCCACAGTCAGGGCTTGCCAGAGCTCAGCAGGAATGTTCTATTTTGTGCCTATTTCCGATTTGTAAAGCTTCTGCTTTAGAAAAATCAAAACTGAGTAAAAAAAGGGAGGAGAACCTAATGTGGCTCTGCACAAGCCATCCTTTTAGTGCTTGTTGAAAACCTCACACACAACCACAAGCTCCCCTTGAGCAGTGGAGCAGCAAGATGGGACAAGCCAATGTCCCCAAGGGCAGCAGGAGAGCAGCAAAGGTGCTGGGCTGGCAATCACAGCCTGGAGCCTCCTCAGCCACGTCCACTCCCCTGATTTTCCAAGCCTGGAACCCTCCAAGGCAGCTCACTGCAAGGGAATTCACTGCAAGGTAAGCTGCTCCAGCTGTGCTGGCTGAATTTCTGCCCGTTTGTGCATTAGGATAGAAATTTATCTCTGAACTGGGTAATCCTGGTGTCTGTTAAAGGAAACCAAAAGGAAAGCCTGAAAACCCTGTTTTAGCACAATATCACCATAGAATATGTGTGATGTAGACAAATCCATGTGGAATATGTAGACAAAAAAAAAAAGTTATTCTATTTTCCAGCATGAAATTTGCAGCTTGGTTTAAGTAAATAACAAGCTCAGTTTATCCTTATAGCCTGGGAATGGAGCTTGACCCTCAGCAGTGAGAATTTCCCAGCTAAAGTCAACTTCAAGGAATCAGAAGTGGAGGGTGCAAGAGGATTCTCTTTTGTCAGGGACACCCTTTTTTTGCATCTCTTAGCCTTTGGAGAAGGAGGGGAGATGCTGGGAAGGGTTTAACCATCCCCAAGTCGCCCTTTGATCAGTTTTATCAGCAGTGTCTCTCGCTGGTGTGTGGAGACATCTGCTGCCAGCACTGAAAGCCGATTTTTAGCTGCTGCTGGGAAGCACTGGGAACAACTATTGTGCAGAGTGGTGCTGTGGGATAAATCTTTTTTTGCCTCCAAGTCAAGCCCCTTGCAGCATTTTCCAGGGATTCTCTATTTTCATGTATAAAGGGCTTGCAGGTGGTGTAGAACTAAGGGTACATCTGGTGTGTTTGGAAAACTCTGTCTAGACCCAGTTATTGAGTGTTCAGACTGCACCCCCAGGGCTGGGCTTGTCTCAGTTTTTATGTCAGTGAGGGCTCTGCAATCCAGGATCTTCCAGGATCACAGCTGTGAGGCTCGGACATCAGGACTGCAAAGATGGATGGTGTGGAATTGCCATCCTTGGACAAGCTGCAATAACAATCCCTTGGCATTACCTGCTCCAGGCTGATTTTTGGCCCTGGGAAGGGTTCTCTCTGCCCCTCCTAACTCTGTACCCTCCAACCTCTGTGCTGCAGAAGGAAGAGGTGGAGGAGAACGGCGAGGCCAACATGGAAGGGGCTCTGATCGCCCGGGACAAGGTCGGGGTGCAGGACTTTGTCCTCCTGGATTCCCACACCAGCGAGGCTGCTTTCCTCAACAACCTTAGGAAACGTTACCAGGAGAACCTCATCTACGTGAGTGCTGCTGCTGGAATGTCCCCAGGGTGGCCTTGCTGCTCAGGTCCAGGGGGGAGAGCTGAGTATCCTCTGTGTATCTGACAATGAGGTGTTGGTAGTACCCAGCAGAGTGATGGCCCAGGAGTAATTAATCTATTTTGGCTAATGAAAATAATAATTAAATAAGTCTCAGCTTGCTCAGAGCTGCCTTGCAAAGCTTTGAAGGTTGTGCAGTCAATAGGAAGGGAATGGGGAAATGAACACTGTGATTGAAGGCAGGACAAGGTTTGTCTGGGTAGGGCTGAGGATTTATTGTATGTTGTGTTAACTTTAGTAGGAGAAGGATCCTGGAAGCACCAAGAGATCCCGAATCCTTACATTTAAAATGTCAGGCTCTGAGCTTGCTCTCATGTTTCAGCTTTACTCATAACCAGGAAGATTTTGGAAGAAGTTTGGCATTGGTTTGGGAAGAATTCTGGTCGGTTGGTTTGGTTCTCTCAATAACAAGCTCTGTACCAATTCTGTAATTTATTTATGGATAATGCCCTGAAGTCCTCGGCCCCTCCTTTGGGATTTTGTGGTGGTGCAGATGTCTCACCAGGCTCTCTCTCCCTGCAGACCTACATTGGTTCCCTGCTGGTGTCTGTGAACCCTTACCAAGAGCTGGACATTTACACAGTGGCTCAGATGCAGCTTTATCGGGGTGTGAATTTCTTCGAGCTGCCCCCACACCTGTGAGTGTTCCCATGGGATCTCCGTGAGTATGGCTGCTTTGGGATTTCCCTGCAGTGCTGTGCTGGCACCACGAGGGTGTCCACAGTCACTAGGTCAGGGTTTTATTATCAGACCTTGAGTCAGGCTCAGAGTTTTGAGCCCAGCTTTCCCAGTGAGTGTCCCTGCCAATGGCATGGGGTTGGAATGAGATGACCTCTAAGACCCTTTCCAATCCATTTCAGGATTCTGTGATCCCCTCCAATACTTACAATGTAAAACAAGGAGTCAACACTCCTGGAAAAACCCTTTGCTATTCCTCCTCCTGTGCCATCCCTAATGGATATTTCCCTTCCAAATGCCTCCTCTGCCCATCCCAGCTACGCCATAGCTGACAATGCCTACAGGGTGATGTGCAATGAGTACAACAACCACTTCATCCTCATCTCTGGGGAGAGTGGGGCTGGAAAGACAGAGGCATCCAAGAAGATCCTGCAGTACTACGCAGTGACCTGTCCCACCACGGAGCAGCTGCAGACTGTCAGGGATCGACTCCTGCTCTCCAACCCTGTCCTCGAGGTGAGAAACTGAAGGAAAATGCAGAAGGGTTGGAATTGGTGGCCCCACTGCTCGAGGGTTCCCTGCAAATCTGCAGCCCTGAGCAGGAATGTTGGCACAGCCTCTGAAAGGATATTTGGGATTTAATATCATTTAGTGTTCGGA
This sequence comes from Entomyzon cyanotis, assembly GCA_024500445.1. Lineage (NCBI taxonomy): Eukaryota > Metazoa > Chordata > Aves > Passeriformes > Meliphagidae > Entomyzon > Entomyzon cyanotis. Next base: position 4,095,065 of record JAKEPQ010000852.1, read on the forward strand.
AATTTAAATTTGGGGGGTCAGTTTGAGGATGGCTGAAAAAAATATAAGAAAATACAGGAAAACTGCACTGTGCAGCAGTTTCTTGGGGCCTCAGTTACAGGTTAGACAAGAAAAAGCATTAATTGGTTTAGCCAAATTCCACTTTAAAGGTATGGAAGTTCATTAGTTTGTATTTCTTTAATCCCACTGAATTCACTGGGATTCGGCTGAAGCAGCAAATCTTTGCTACTGGAACTTGTCCTGTCGTGGGTGGGAGGCTCTCAGCGAGGTCAGAAGTGACTTTCCCTCTCTGTTCATCCCCAGGCTTTTGGGAATGCAAAAACCCTGCGCAACGACAACTCCAGCAGATTTGGGAAGTACATGGACATCCAGTTTGATTTTAAGGTGAGAACAAACTCACTGGAGCGCTGGGAAAAGGAGCTGCACCTGAGAAACCTCCTGCAGGCTGAGCAGGCAGCCCAGGATTTATTAATTCTTGCACTGCACATTGCTGACCCTGTTTTTACAGACCTTGCATTTTGCTGGGGAGGTCACTGGTTATCCATCCTGGAAGCTTCCAGCATTGCTGGCAGTCCTGGCAGTGCTCCATGGAAAGCTGATAGAGAGTTTTAAAGCTCAAGTTACTTTCACAGGACGGCAAATCCTCGTGCTGTTGGTGGATGCTCACTCTTAAACAAAAGGTGGCAGATAAATGAGAGCAAAACTGGGATTTTCCTGGAGCCTGTCCCTCATTCCTGGGAGCAAAGAAACAGCAATTGCAGGGATTGTTGGTATTTTTGGTGTTGATCTGCCTGCTCTGTTCTGCCAGGGAGCTCCAGTGGGAGGGCACATCCTCAGCTACCTGATTGAGAAATCCCGAGTCGTCCACCAAAACCACGGAGAGAGGAATTTCCACATTTTCTACCAGCTGCTGGAGGGTGGAGACAAGGATCTGCTCTGCTGGCTGGGGCTGGAGCGCAACCCCCAGAAGTACACGTACCTCATCCAGGTCAGTGGGAGCTGGAATGGCTCTGTGGCTCCATCAGCAGCTGGAGGGATGGAAAATGCAGCTTGGGCAGGAGATATTCTTACCCTAGAAATACCCTAGGAATAAAGCTCAAGCTGTGCACGACTTCAGCCAATTTATAGTGATGCTCTGCACACTCAGGGCTTTGATTTATTTGGGGTTTCCAGTATGAACTGAAAGATTTGATCAGAGGAGCCACGTTCAGGGTTAATCACAGTGAAAAAAACTCCCTGAGGAAACTGGAAATTAAAGCAGCGTGCCCAGAAGTATCTGTGTTTGCTGATAATAAAGTTCTTTACCGATTAATTGTACTAATTCATCTTTCTTTTACTGCCTAGGGTCGATGTGCCAAAGTGTTTTCTATCAATGACAAGAATGACTGGAAAATCGTGCGGAAAGCTTTTTCCATCATTGACTTCACTGAGAAAGATATCGAGGTACTCCTTGTGCAAAGGGACTGAACAAAGGGATTTCAGAGAGGAGGGCACTGCTCTTTGCCTGAAATGATGGAAACAGCCTGGGAGAAGGGTTAAGGGTGGAACAGGACACATTTTGGGGGATCAGGACTTGAAGGGGAGAGAGGGACTTTAGATAAATGCCTGGAGTGGCAGGACAAAGGGGAATGGCTTCCCACTGCCAGAGAGTAGGTTTGGATTAGAAATTGGGAAGAAATTGGGTTCCTGGTGCCGTTTGCCCGGAGAAACTGTGGCTACTCTATCCCTGGAAGTGTCCAAGGCCAGGTTGGATAGGGCTTGGAGCACCCTGGGATGGTGGAAGGTGTCCCTGCCCATGGCAGGGGTGGAACTGAATGATCTCTCAGCTCCTCTCCACCTCCTGCCATTCTGGGATTCCATAATTCTGTGGTATTGAGGAAGTGGGTGGTGAGGACCACAGCACCAGTGGTGGTACCAGATTCTCTGACCCACCTCCCTCAGCCCAGCCAAAATCCTGTTAATTAACGACAGGAAAGATCAGCACCACCCCCCAGTGCTGTGGGAGCCTGTGCCCTAATGGAATATCTCCCGTTATCAGCATCTCTTTGGAATCGTTGCCAGTGTCCTGCACCTGGGGAACATCCAGTTTGAAGAGGACAGCAATGGCCATGCCATCATCCGTGATGGGACACAGATCAAGTGGATTTCCAAGGTGCCTCTGCCCAGATGGGCTCAGAATTCCCAGGGCTAGGAGGGAAATCTTAGCCTTGCTGTGTTTTTCTTATAGAGAAAAAAATGTTTATTCCCAAAAGCACAGTGATAACTATATGAATACCCAGCTCTTGCTGTAAACCAGCTTGAATTTTCACCCTGAATTTTCTTTATTTCCTGTTGCTCCAAGAGAGGGGTGATTAGGAAAGGGACTGGGGGTTGTGCCCCACTTGTCACACAGTGCTGCTTGTTTAAACAGGGACCTGTGGCTGTGCTCTGAGTGCAAATATTTCTCTCCCTGCAGCTCCTGGGTGCTCACCTGTCCATCCTGCAGGAAGCTCTCACCCACAGGAAGATTGAAGCCAGATCTGAGGAGGTACTGGGTGGGGGGTTCTGTGTAGTTTCAGAATAATCTGGGAGACCCCCAGCTGGGGGATGGATGAGGAGCTTGTTCTTAGTGTAAATCAGATCCCTCTGGCTGTCCCTCTCCTCCTCTATATCCCCTTCTCCCAGCTTGAGACATTAAACTAAAATATATTCCTGATATTGGAGTTTTATTGCTGAACAGGGCAGGAGCTGTTCAAAAGCTGGAACAGGGAGTTGTATATGAGCCAAACAATTTCCCTTTGTCCAGTCCATGGTGCTTCTTGGGAAACTGGGCTGCACAGAGAAAAACATTGGTAAAAACTGCACTTCGAACATTTTGTATTTTTATTTTAAGAATATTTCCCCACTATGTCCAAATTAATACTCACCAAAATGTAGTGCCCCAAGCCTGCTGGCAGGTGGTGATGCAGCAGACTGAAGGAACTCTGATGGTAAATAAAGCTGTAGGGAGAATCAGGAAATCCCAGAGTGGTTTGGGATGGAAAGGACCTTAGAGATCATCCCATTCCAACCCCCTGCAGGAACAGCTGGGGTGGCTGTGCTGTGCTGTAGGACAATGTGGCTGCTTCTCCAAGGCACAGATGTGAGCTGGCTGTGCAGGAGTTTGCTCTGATCCCCCGTGGTGTTTATCCTCTCTAGGATATCTTTATTTCCAGGTGCTCAGCCCCCTGAATGTGGATCTGGCATTCTATGCCCGGGATGCTGTGGCAAAGGCAATTTATGGAAGGACTTTCACTTGGCTTGTCAACAAAATCAATGGCTCTCTTGCCAACAAGGTTGGTTTCTTGTCTGGGCTCCTCTGAGACACTGAATGCTCCTAAAATGCTTAGCAGTTTCTCCAGAGAGGTTCCACAACCCTCATCACCAAATATCTGGGATGTTTGATAATTGCTGCTGGGACATCCCACAGCCCTGAGCCAGAAAACCCTTTAATTACTCTCTGTTAAAGAGTTTTAGCAGTCCATTACCTGCTTTAAAGTGGCTTCTCCACTGATATTTCTCTCAAAGAGGAAGTTTGAAATTCAGGTGGAAGAAGTCACCTGCAGGGAAGGAGCAATGGCAGAGCAGTTTCTGTTTCTTTGACAGGATTCCACTCAGAAAACAGTTATTGGCCTGCTGGATATTTATGGCTTTGAAGTGCTGGACACAAACAGGTAGGGGCTGTTCCTGGGGTTTGGGGTGACCTGGAGACATGGGAGGTCCTGCATGAATTTTTTGAGTTTGAATTTTGAGAATTTTTTTTCTCCAGGCCAGCAAGGCAAGGTTCAGGGGACTAAAGGGTGAAGGGGTTTGCTGGAGCCCAGAAAAAACTTTACCTTGGGCTGCAGGTCTGGTTTGGGCTGTGGTGCAACTGTGGGAGCAAAGGAATGGGGATTTTGGGAATTTTGGGAATTCCTTATGGGAATGGGGGATTTGGTCCGTGTGGGAATGGGGGTTTAGTCCGTGGAGGAAGAAGCAAAACTTCCCCTGAAATACATCAAACCTGCTGCTCATTTAACCTCCCTGAAGCTTTGAGCAGTTCTGCATTAATTACTGCAACGAGAAGCTGCAGCAGCTGCTGATTGAGATGACCCTGAAAGCTGAGCAGGAGGAATATGAACTGGAAGGAATTGAGGTAAATTGTATTTCCCCTTCCCTTTTCCCTTTGAACTGCCATTACACTGAATGCTTTTGATCACCGATGTGAAAGTCATCCTGCTTTTTCAGTTTGTTATTGCTCCCATGGGAAGTGTAGGATTTGCCAGGGGTCTCTTTCTGTAACCCTTTTGAAGTGCAATTTAGCCCAGACTTAATTGACATCATTTCAGAAGGAGGTAGGACCTTCCCCAAAACTCAGATGCTCAGCAGTGACAGTGTCCCTGGAGAATGAGGGATTCCAGCAGTGTAAAATAGGGGAAGATGGAGAGGATTAATGCAGAGAACAAGAGGATGGTGTGGGCTGCTCTGCAGTGGGATCATGGATCACTGTGCTGTCACCCTTTCCCCTCACTTCACCCTAATTCACAACACTCATGTCAGTGGGATCAGAGGCTGGAGATGAGTTAAGCTCCAAAGAATTTTAAAAACTTGCAAAGAAAAGGTCTTCATCTAAAACTGTTCTTTCTTTTTCCTTCTTCCAGTGGGAACCAATCCCATATTTTAACAACAAAATCATCTGTGACTTGGTTGAGCAGAAGCACAAAGGAATAATCTCCATCCTGGTAAGAACAGAGAATTTGTTCTAAATTAAAATGCAGGCCTGTGCATTGCTCTAATGGCCCTTAATCATATTTTCCCCTCTAATTACGGGCTGGGTCTGTGTTATCCAGAGCATAAACCCAGATTCCTGTAACAAAGACCCAGAGGATGAGGCAGAGGATCTGATTGCTGGAGAGCTGGGGGGGTTAAAGGTGGGGAATTAAAGGTGGGGGGATTTTCTGCTTCCCAAAACAATGGAGCTTTGGGTTTGTGGGCCAAAGTTGTGCTAAATGTTGTTGAGGAGGGAATATGAGCTCAGAGCAGCTCTGACCCAGTGCTGAGGATCTTCCATCTCTTCCAGGATGAGGAATGCTTACGGCCTGGGGAAGCGACTGATTTGAGCTTCTTGGAAAAGCTGGAGGAGAAAGTAGGAGATCATGCCCACTTCGTGACGTATGCATTTACCCTCTGTATGCTACCCCAGACCCTTCCCATCCCAAATCCACCACGGGGCTGGGGAGGGAACAACCTCTGCCTTGTAGCAGAGGGAATCAAGAATCCCATCCGAGTGTCTGATGGTGGAAAACCCCACTGGTGAATCCAGGGTACTGGGAGGTGTGAGCAGAACTCTCTCTCTTCAGTGGTGTGATGCTGAGCTTTGAGTCTGTCACTCCACACCAAAATTAGGGACTCCTGGGCCTTGGCTCAGGATTTTAGCCCACGAAGGCTAAATGGCTTTGGCCACAGATGGCTTTGGCCCCCATGGACCAAAAAAAGCTGAAGACGTTGTGACAAGGAGCCAAATGCCTGAGGCTGGAAGGTGGATATGTAAATATTTACACCCAACTTGCTCTGTGTGAGCTTGGAGTACGAAGAGGAGAGCAAACCCCCCAGCTCCTCTCCCCCAGATGAATGACATTTTGGTTCCTCCTCCATTTGGAGAGGGTCTGGATCCCATTTGGGTGGCAGCTGGGCGCGTTGGCGCCGGGCTGTGCTGGCACTGCCCTGCAGGAGCTGCTGAAGGGCTCTGACAAGTCATCAACTGAGAGTCACAGCGCTGAGCTGTCACTGTTCCTGCAGCTCTGAACTCCGCCACAGCCAAGTGGGAAATTCATAGCCAACTTCCTTGTCACCACAATGTGCCTTAATGCCGTTCTGCCTGATTAAAAGCTTTAAATAGAAGTGCTGGAGCTGCTTGCACGGGATCTGCTCTTGGAAGGAGCTTTGATACGACGAACGTGCTGTTGTGACACTCAGCTCTGCTGTTTGTGACTGCTTACAAAGCTGAAACTTCAACTGTGAAGTTGCTCTTTTTTTCTTGTTTGGGTTTTTTTTTTTTTCCCCACCCCAGGAATCCTTGCTTTCTAAAACATCCCTGCTATTCTCCAACATTTGGATTTGTCCTTTGTATTTGGGTTCTTGCTCCAGGGAAAAATATCTGAAATCCTTTTCCCCTGAGTTCAAATTGGGGTTGAGGGAGCTGGTGATTTTTTTCACCCACATAAGCAGTAAAAACGCATTTAAATGGGTCTTATGGGAAGAAATTTTAACATTTCTGGAATGGGTGGTCACTGCCAAATGGCAATGAGTAGATCCCAGGTATCCTGAGGAGTTTATGGGAGCTGCTTCCCATTCTCTGCTGCCAGCAGGGAGAGGTGAAGGTTTGATCATAACTCCACAGTCAGAGCCTCACCAACAGGGTCAAACACCACATTTCCAGCTCTCCCCAGGCTGAGGGAATCTCTTTGCTGCTCTTTCTCCTGGTGTTTTGTTGGATTTTCCCCCCTCAGGCGCAAGCTGGCGGATCAGAAGACGCGAAAATCCATCGACTGGGTGGATTTCCGTCTCCTCCACTATGCAGGAGAGGTCACCTACTGTGCTGTGGGTGAGTGAGAAACGGCCAGCCTGGGGTCCCTGAGCTCCTGAGCTGCTGTGGGTGATGGGGACTTGATGGGGAGAGGAATTACAAAATACCTGCCTTCTGCAGATGAGCTGGAAGTCTGAAATGTGGCTGCAGTGAGAATTTTGAGGATGTGAATGTTCCAATTCTCTTTTTTATTTTAGTTTTAATTTTTTCAGGATTTCTGGAGAAGAATAACGACCTACTGTACAGAAACCTGAAGGAGGTAAGCACAACAAAAAGGATACTGTTCTCTTACACTACCTGCTTGGAGCAGATTTATTTACTCTCTGCAGCAAACAGAACCATCCTTTTTTCTCTAGCACTGATCTCTAGGCACCTCTGCTCATGTTCTCAGGGCTGTGCTGCTCCCAGGAGGGAGAAGGGCGGCTCAATAGGGCAACTTTTATCTCCTCCTGTTTCAGGTGTTGTGCAACTCCAAGAACAGCATCATGAGGGATTGTTTCCTCCTGTCAGAACTGGACAACAGGAGGAGACCAGAGACTGTGAGTTCTTTAGTCTTAACTCTGAGTATCAACTCAGCCCTCCAGGTCTTGGTTTAACCACTGATCCCTTCTTTAGTCCTAATGGATATAAACTAAACCACAATAAATTCCACCTCAGCCTGAGGAAGAACTTTCCATGGAGGGTAGCAGAGGCTTGGAATAGCTGGAGTCATTCCAAACCCACCTGGACACATTCCTGTGTCACCTGCTCTGGGTGCAGGGAGTGGATTTCAACTCCTGCAGGGAAGAGTCCCAAAGCTCAGGAAGTCCTTTTGATGCTGTCTTAGGTTGCAACCCAGTTCAAAAACAGCCTGACGAGTCTGATTGAAATCCTGATGTCCAAGGAGCCCTCCTACATCCGCTGCATCAAACCCAATGAGAACAAGGAGCCTGGTAAGGCTGGGGCTGAGGGCTTGGCTGAGTCCAGGGAATGGACAGAGAGATTTGCTTGGAGCAGGGGTGCAGCATGTGTAGGTTGTGTATATGTGTTTGGGTTTGTATTTATATATAATTATCTTGGTTAAGCAGGCAGCAAATTTACCCTCCTGGGAAATCAAGGATTTGGTTTTCTCCCAATACATGGGCATGTCTGGGGTGAGCTTCCCCAGACAGAACTGCCCAGTGAAGGTGTGGGGTTTTTTTTCCAGGGAAGTTTGATGATTTCCTGATCCGGCACCAGGTGAAGTACCTGGGGCTGATGGAGCACCTGCGGGTCAGACGGGCTGGCTTCGCCTACCGGCGCAAGTACGAGCTCTTCCTGCAAAGGTGAGGGAGCTGCCTCCCCTCTGGCCAGGTAATCCTGCCCTCCTGAGGGCTCCAGAGCAAGCAAAACTCAAATCCCCGTGATGGGAGTTGTCAGCAGACCCCCTTCTGCTTCAAAAACACCCTTTGCATGTGTGTTTTCTGCATTATTTTGTTCTGTGTTGGCATCTTCTGCCTTGAATAAAGCAGAAGGAATCTGGGGGGGGGAGTTTCAGGAAGGGGTTCCTCGATCTTCAGGACATTTGTGTTGATGTCCTGTTGATCTTTCAGGTACAAAAGTCTCTGTCCAGCTACCTGGCCTAACTGGAACGGGCCAGCAGCAGAGGGTGTGGAGAGGCTCATCAAACACATTGGTTACAAGCCTGAGGAATACAAATTAGGAAGGTAAATTCCTTGCTCTGGCTGCTCTGCTGATCAGATCCTCTGGATCCTCTGTCCTGTCCATGGCAAGGAGAGAGACAAAACCCTCAGATGCACAGATTTCCTCATTATTTTTACCTCTTTCCATGGAGCTTGAATCCAACCTCGTTTCTTCCATCCCTGGCTCCAGCTTCTCCTGCTTCCCTGGGCAGCCCAATGCAGTTTAGGCTAGGGTAGCATTACAGCTGTTTTGGGGACTCTGAGCCTGGTCAGGGCAGCTGAAAGGGTGGCTCACCATGGATAACCTGCTCCTGGTCTCTTTTTCAGAACCAAGATATTCATCCGTTTCCCAAAGACCCTGTTTGCCACGGAAGATGCCTTTGAGTACAGAAAGCACCTGCTGCGTAAGGTTCCAGCTCCCTTGCTCTGGGACCTTGCTCCTGGCTCTGGGTTGGATGGGATTTGGAGCAATCTGGGATGGTGGAAAGTGTCCCTGCCCATGGCTGGGGGTGGAATGAGATGGGATTTAAGGTCTCTCCCAGCCCAAACAATTTCTTGATTTTGTGCACCATGGGAAGAGCTGAGACCCCTGGTCTGCACAGAATCTGCATAGAATCTCAGAATGTGTGAAAAACTCAGTAAAGTTGCTCCAGGCTGGGGAGAAATCCCTGCTTGAGTCCTGGATGTGTGGCTTCTTTAGGGTTCCTATGAGTCTGTCCATGCCCAGATGCACTGAGTGCATTTCCCTTGGGGTTGGGATCTCTCCTGTCTCATCCTAGTGGTCCCTATTTGCCCTTGAACAGCATCACCGAAGGGCATAGTACCTCCAGGGGCCACTACTGATCCCACCACTGGTGTTGTGGTCCCTCTGTTCCCTGTGCCATGGAGTGTAGGAACTCAGCTCCTCCTGACCCTGCAGGTGCCAGTGCTGTCTCTGCCTTCTTTCCAGTTTCAAGACTCCAGGCCAAATATAAAGGATTCCTCGGGAAAAGGGCGTACCAGAAGAAGAGGAGAGCAGGTATGGCCTCTGGAATGGGGGATTCTCTTAGGGCTGGGCTTCCCACAGGAGCTGAACCCTTGGGAGGTCCCAAATCCATGGTGCTGATTTTTTAGAGCTGCAAAATAACCAGTTTTACCTTCTGCTGGGTGAATGTGAAGGCCAAGGCTAGGACTGATTCTCTCTTGCAGCAATCAAGCTGGAGGCCTGTTGGAGAGGAGCTCTGGCACGAAGGGCAGCCAAGAAGAGGACGTGGGCAGTGCAGACCATCAGGAAGTAACTGTCCCAAACATATTTCCCAATCCTAGAATCCCAGGATGGTGTGGGTTGGAAGGGATTTTAAAATCCATCCAGTCCCACCCCTGACATGGGCAGGACACCTTCTACTATCCCAGGTTGCTCCAAGCCCTGTCCAGCCTGGCCTTGGACATTTCCAGGGATGGGGCAACCACAGCTTCTCTGGGCAGCCTGTGCCAGAGCTTCACCACCCTCATGGGGAGGAATTCCTTCCTGATTTTTCTCATGCTCCTCCATTCCCTTCATCCTCCCTCTCCACTCCCCTAGACCCAGCTCCTGAAGTGGAGCTGATTCCTTCCAACTCCAAAGCACCATGGTTTGGCCAACAGAACTGTTAATATTTAGAATATTCTAAAGCTTGAGATTTCCACTGCAGACCCCAGGTGACAGTGCACCTAACACCGATGATCCTTAGCCTGTTGAGTGCCATCCATCCCTCCCCTCATTTCCACGGATTTCTGAAGGTCACAGGATGTTTTCTCTAGGTTCATAAATGGCTTCATCAATCGGAAGAAACCCCTTTGCCCGGAGAACAGGGACTTTGTGAGGCTCTCACAGTACTACTACCTGATGAAGCTCCGAGACCACCTCCCAAAAAATGTCTTGGACCAGAGCTGGCTGCAGCCTCCCTCCATCCTGGAAGAGGTGAGTGTTCCTGGAGGCTTTGGGAGAGGTGGAGGTGGCTCCTGTTTGTATGCACATTCCAGGTGGGAGAAAATGATCTGCTGCTGGCTCATCCTCTGTTCAGAGCCTTTGGAAAACTCCAAGATCTGCTGTGTTTGGGTGGGAGAGGGAGCAATGGCACCATGGTTGGTGTTTCCAAGAGAAACGAGGAAATTCCATGTTGGTTTAAGCAATAAAAAGGGAAAATGCATTGATGGAAAAGTGAACTCACAAGCCCTAATAAAGGCAGAATTAATCCCACGGTGTTTTAGGCTGATGGCACAGACAGACCTGACTGCACAACTTATTTTTTCCCTCATTTTTTTAATGCAGACATCCGAGATGCTCCGGAAAATCTGCGTGAGGAACCTGGTGAGGAAATACTGCCGAGGGCTGACTGCTGAGAGGAAAGTGCAGGTAACCAAGCCCTGGAGTGCAAATGTGGGAATTAAACAGGTGTGATCTCTGGAACACAGGCAGCACCTCCTGATCCTGCTGCTCCAATCAGTCCCTCAGGATGGGAGCAAATGTCTCATCATAGGAGAGCAAAATTCTGGAGTCAGGGATTTCCTCCAGTGTCCCTCAATAATGGGCAGAGCAGTTCTCTTGCAGACACATGGGGCTTAATTTATGGCATGAAAACTGCTCTCCATATAATTGGAAAAGTTCCCTAAATTAGAAGAATCTACAGGATTTTCCCTGCTGCCCCTTGGTTTGGTGTAACACACAAATAACCCAAAGCTGTCGGAAGAAATGCAGCACAATTCCCAGATTCCATCAGTCAGGTGGACGGCTCATGAGTGGAAGGATGTTGTGGAGTGTTTGCATTGTCCCTGCTGGTGTTCCCAGTGCAGGAATTCTGAGGGTAAAGGCTGTTCCTTCTCCCATCAGCTGCAGCAGAAGGTGGTGACCAGTGCTATTTTCTGTGGGAAGAAGGAGGGATATTTGGAGAGCCTCAGCCAGCCCTTCCTGGACACTCGCCTGAGTGAGTTCAGCAAACCCCTGAGGCCTCAGCCATGTGCTCCTGGCTCAGGAAAGTCCTGCTTGACCAAACAGACTCTTTCCCAAGAGAAATTCCCTCCTGGCAGAAGCAGCATCACCTGCCACTGGAGTTCCTCTGGGGCAGAGAGCCATAAACCCAAGCAAAGTTCTCTGGGGGTTGGGATGGATCAGGCTCTGAACCAAGAGCAGACTCAAAACCAGGCAGAAACTCCCAGTGTGAATTTACTTGTCAGGCAGGAAAAGTCACCCAAATGGGTTTGGGAGCAGCTGGAGGTGACCACCTTCAGTTTGGAAAGGAGCATTCCAAGGGGAAAAGGACAACTGGGATGAAGGCAGCTAGTGTTTGTCCGGGAGTGTTTGTCTGGGGCTGTGGCTCTGTCACCTACACCCAGTTTCTCTTTCTGGTTTGCTCCTCAGAAGAGAATGACCTAAACCCCAAAGTGCTGCAGCTGATCCGGGGGGAGATCATCAAGGTAAGGGAGGGGAGAACTCTTGGGATTTCCTTCACAGGAGTCCTGGAGCTGATTTCCCACACAGGGACTGATGAAGAGCAGTGGAGCCACTCTTTCCTTGCTTTTAAATTGCAGATAGGTCTCCAACTACACCTAATTAAAAGTTATTTAAAATTCTTTCTAATGAAAGCTTAAAAAGCACTCCTAGCCCTGTCCAGGGCAGGAGCAGAGGTGGAATATCCATGCACTTCCCATGGTTATGGCATGGAGGGCACAGGGGCCATCATTCCCAGAATGAGATTCTGCCTCCTGAATTTCCCACTGTAGGGAATCCAGATCCCTTTGAACAGAGGACTGGCAGCAGCTGCTGTGAGCTGGGACCTGCAGCTCCACGGGCAGAGCTGCTCCTCCCTGAGCTGCTTCCAGCCAGGAAAATGCAAACCCCTGGGGCAAGGAGCTTGCAGTAGTGGAAATGCTGATTCCAACTCGTTGTTTTCAGTATGTGACCCCCGTGATAAAATATGACAGGAACGGGTTCAAGGCGCGGGAGAGGCTCCTGGTGCTGACCCAGAGCTCGGCCTACGTGGTGGAGATGGCCAAGATCAAGCAGAAGATTGAATATTCTACACTGAAAGGTACCAGTGGGAGTTGTTGTCCAAGGCTGGAAGGGGCTTGCAGCAGCCTGGTTTGGTGGAAGGTGTCCCTGTTGGAATAGGATAATTCTTCTTATTATAATTCTGTATTATTATATAATACAGAATTATATAGATAGAATGATATAGATAATTCATATTATTAGAATGGGATAATTCTTCTTATTATAATGGGATAATTCTTATTTGGGTTCCTTCCAACCCAAAACATTCCATGATGATTCTAGGAGTAGTTGTGGGGCTTCCTGTCCTGCCAGGCACCCTTTAGGAAGGATGAGATTCTGAAGCTTTGTCTTGCAAAGATATTTGAATGGTATTTTGAAAACTCTGATTAATTCATCAAAGGAGGAGATTTTCGTGTTTTGCTCTAGGAATGGGAATATTATTCACTCTTAAGAAGGACAGAGCCCTCCTTGAGGAATGTGACTTCCCCTGTAACCACGTGGGGCTGGAGTCACTGCCCCTGTGGGAAGGAGCTGAGGGTGGTGTGGAGCTCCTTTTGGTAGGTTTTCCTCTAATTTTGGGGTTTCTTTTGAAGGGATCTCCACCAGTAACCTGAGCGATGGCATCGTGGTCATTCATGTTCCTGATGACAACAAACAGAAGGTAGGGAATTTGGATGTAGGTCCTCTGAACTGGTGGGTAAAAGTGAGGTCATGGGGTTGATGCTTCTAATATCACCCTATAAACTCCTGGAATTGCACTGTTCCTGATGGTTATTATGTGTAATCAGCCAGGCCTTTACATCCTTGCTGTCTCAATGTGAAAACTTTTTTTGGAATCCCAACCTGTCAGGCAAGTTGTAGAGAGTGAGAAGGTTCCCCCTGAGCCTCCTTTTCTCCAGGCTGAGCCCCCCAGCTCCCTCAGCCCCTCCTGGTGTGCCTGATTCTCTGCACCCTTCCTAACTCCATCCCCTTCTCTGGACATGCTCCTGCCTTTTTTTAGAACCAAAAAATCCTAAATAATCCCTGGAAAGGGTGTTTAAATTGCTCACTTGTGCCCAGCAGTCGCTGCTCCAGCATTCCAAAGGAGTTTCTCTGCACCAGCACGTGCTGGGGTGATGCCAGGTGACTTTACCTCTCTTTTTTTCTTTCCAGGGAGATGTGATCCTGCAGTGTGAGCACGTATTTGAGGTGGTGACCAAGCTCTGCATGTTGGCCAACAAGCAAAGCGTTGTTAAAGTGGTGAAGGGAAGGTAAGCAAGGCAGGAAGGTGGGTGGGTAGTACTGGGCAAACTATATTATGGAAAAACTTCTTAGGCCTGGACTAGATCAAGACTGTTGACATCACCCCAGCAGATAGTGCCCAAAACTGGACAAATCTGGTGCAGCAGCAGCTCTGTTTTCATGACTTCCAGAGGCACAGGGGAGACGAGGTGGGATGCACTCAGAGAAAATATATGAAAAAGAATTCCAACCTTCTCCCCAGGCTTTTCCCAGGCTAATGAATCCTGCTTCCATGGCACCTTCCATAGGTGCTTCTCTGCTCTGAGAGATGCCCATGCCCCACCTGCTTAAACCCAGCTTATTTCTAGGTGATTGCACTTTAAACCCGTTTTTTTTCCTCCAGTTTTCTCCTGTGACCTGGGCGTGAGGCTGTGGCTTTAAGGGTTTCACAAGGGATCCCATTAGCCCCAGGAAAGCCAGCTGGAAAGCTGTGGGTCACCTCAGGACAAATGCTCCTCTCCCAGAAGGATTGAGGAGGAGCCCAAAATGGGATTGCAGGATCCTCCCAGTGCCAGCCCTGAGCTCCTGGCAGGTGGATGCAGTCTGTGTCTCTGACCTCTCCAGGAACTGGAGCTGGCAGGTGAAACCAAAGAAAAGCTCCAGCTTTTCTGCCTGGCCTTTGCATTTCAGCCCTAATTAGATTTGGTGTGCTCAGTGCTTTCCTCCAGCTCAGATCTGCTTAGCTTCCAGTGCTTAATTGCACCAGGAACACTCCAAAGCCCGGGCTGGGCAGGCATGTTCCATTCATCAACCCCTTCTGCTCGCTGGGATAATGCAATTGTTTAGGAAATTCACCTAAGCTGGAGGCTCTGATCTGCTCCTCTAACGAGATTCACTCAGGGAGCAGAAATAAAGGGGGTTTAGAGTAAAGCTTCTCGTGGGGAGAGCTCTCCAGGGGGATTCTGTGCTTCCAGCCTCCGGTTCCGCGTCGGCTCCGGGAAGGAGGGGACCATGGTGTTCACTGTGGGGCCAGAGCCTCAGGTCTTCAAGGACAAAACAGGACAGCTCACAGTGGTAAGGCTTCACCTGAGCACAGGGAGGCTTCCTCCTTTGGAATTCCACCTGGAGAGAGCACAGCCCACCCTTCCTGGGAGTCCAGGAGGAATGGAGTCCTCTCGCAAAGCGGGAAGTGACCACCCTGGCAGTGTCACCTGCATGAGGTGATGCACGGCTGTGCTGGGAGCTGCAGCTCCAGGGATTGTGCAGGAATTGTCCCAGGGATGGGGGAGCAAGGCTGGCTCCTGGTGTGGGCCCTGCAGAGAATTTAGCCTGACCCAAACTCAATGTGCACCAGCAAAATGAGGCTTCAGGTGATGTTTTCCATCTCCTGTTGCCTCCCTTAACCAAATTATGCCTGAAAAGGGTTGGGGGAGGGAGGGAAGGCACTTCTTGTCGCCCAAGCAGGTCCTCTGAAGAGCTGGCAGCTCCAAGGAAGAATTCCTACAGATGAGGTGGAGGGAATTGTCTCTATGTACCAACTGGCAACCTCTTTTCCCAGGCACCTTGAGGATTCCTGATTTAATGGCTCCTTCCTCTTCTCCTCCCAGGTGTCAACCACAAGGAAGTCTTGATGAGAACCAGTTCCTGTTCCCAGTCCCTGCTTTGGCTGGGAACAGAAAGGAGCCTGCAGGATGAGACCAGCCCTCACATCTCCCCTGGAATCTTTGAGGTCACAGGGCTGCTGTGATTTGAGAGTTTGTTTGCATCTTTTAGGCTCTTTTTTTATAGCTTAAAACCATTCAACTATAGATGAATAAAATCCCTGATGTTGCTGTAACATTCCTGTGAGGAAACGCTTGTTACATGGTCACAGGGACATTTATCCCCAAAGTTCCAAGGTGAAATCTCCATGTCTGAGATGTCAGGAAGGATTAGGACAGAAGCCAAAAGGCTTCTCTAGCTGCACTTTGAGTCATTATTCAGGAGCACTGCAAACCAAGTGCAGATCAATGTTAACCCTGATCTAAAACCACTTTTTCTCAGACTGACCAGAGAGAATCCCAAAAGCAGGGCCTTCTCCCACAGGGAGGGCTGTGAGGTCAAACTAACATTAATTAGGATGGAGATCTGATATTTCATCCCAAAAGTTCCTCCAGCCACACCCACGGGACATTGAGCTTCAAGCAAGTAATAAAATGACTCACATGTAAATATGAAATATCTTCTAATTTATTGTGTTATATTAAAAAAAACCCAAAAGTACATATTGCAAACATCAACCATACACTGAAATCCAGCTGAAGCTTGTTCTGTGCAGAAGTATGGACAGGTGGGAATGATTGTACAGAACAGGAATTTGCTGTTGTCCATGAAACAATTCCATTAAGACTGAAAGGTTCTACCTACGCTTTGCTCTAAGGTGGGATGGGAGCTTGGAGCCTTGCCCAGGTGCTGGGGCTCAGGGGGATCCAAACCTGCCTTGTGGAAGTGCAGGAGCAGCTGCTTTGGTGCTACAGGGATACAGGTGGGCAAGGGTCACCAGGGCTGGTCCCTGTCCCCTCCTCATGCAGCTGTGTCAGGAGCTGAGAGGGGACAAAATCCCTTCCTGAGGGGGACTTTGCTCAGCTCTCCTGGGCTGTGCTGTCACTGCTGGTGCTGGAGAATGGAAGCAGCCAACTCTGCTCTCCCTGGCACTGGGAGGCAGGGAAGGATAATCTGAAGAGCTGCTTGTGCCCAGGACACCTGCCCTGAGCCCTAGCTGCACCTGAGAGCTCAGAGCAAAACCACTTAGAGTAACAAGGCTCAGGACTGAGAGCATTTGTGCAAGGGCATGAGCAGGCTGTGCCCACAGCAAGGACAGGGGCAGCAGGTAAAGGACAGTGCCCAGGACAGCACAGCTTGGCTGCACCACTCCAGCACCCACAGGGTGAGCTCAGGAGTGACTGAAGGCAGAGTCTGCCCACAAATGCAGTAACAAAACTGAAATTGAAACTTGAACTCTCCCGGAGTGACTTTGCTAAAGCAACAGCTCTACAAAGCGCTGTACGAAGATTAAAAACAGCCCTCTCCTGGTTTTTAAGAACTTAGTTTGCATAACCTGAAAGGGAAAAGCCTGAAGCCAGTTAAGGATCTATTTACAGAGAAGTTAATCACGTAGCTGTGACCTGTCAGGTGCTTAGTACTGGTGTCACCTCCTGGGGCTGAAGCTGCTCTGTCCCACAGGACTGGATTTGGTTTGGGGTCTCCAGGTAGGTCAGCACAGCCAGGGATGAGCTGCCCTGTCCCTCCTGGAGAGCAGCTCCCAGCTGCAGTGAGCAGGGCTTGCTGCAGGACTGTTGCAGATGCTGAGATGCCCAGTAACAGCCCAGTAAGTGTCAAAGTACACAGTGCTGGAGAAACAGCAATCCAGGACTTCCCTGCCTCACCCCCAGCTTATCCCAGCCCTGAAGGGAGAGGAGAGAGGCACTGGCTCCTTACCCTCTGCACTGCTCCAGCCCCAAAGGGTGCTGTGTAAGTACAACTCAAACTGGAAGCCCTGAGGTGTCAGGACTGAGCTGAAGCTGCTGAACCCCAGGCTAAGTGTGGAGCTCTCAGTGAGCAATCAGCAGCTGCAGCAGAAAGAGGAGAGGGGACAGGTGCACCACCCCTACCTGCCACAGCCACCAGCTGCCTGCAACGTGGAGAAGTCTTTGGTTACTAGAAAGATGGCCTCAGATTGACTTTGAAATCTTTGAGCTTTACTTGATGATCCAAAATTGTACAACCACTTCATGGTGCATTTCAGCCTCTACCAACGAGCTCTGTGGAACTGGGGTGTAACTGCTCTGTGGAACAGAAGAACGTGGCTGGTGCTGCTGCAGCACCTTTGGTTTTTATACTATTCCCATGTCCTTAGCAGCCCTGAGCCAGGAGCAGGGATCCTTGGAGCAAGAACACAGAGCTGCTGCTCCACAGGAGTCTGGCTGTCAAAGCCAGTGCTAAATATTCCAGAGAAAGGGTCAAAAGAAACTCTAGCCCAGGGCAGAGTGCTCTGGTGTCACCCACGGGTGCTGCTGCAGTGCAAGTTTAACACTTCCTACCTTGGGTTTCTCCCCCTCCCAGACAGTTATCTGAACTGTCACAGCTGTGGCTCTGCTTCCAGCCCTATGGAATGACACCCCACCTCCCACCATCACTGTCACTTGACTCCACAACAGGCAACAGGAGACGAGGAGGTAGATAAAATATTCATTGACAAGAAAAGCACTTGTAGAAAACCACAGTGCAGTGCCCTTCTCCATGCTCTGCCCTTCCACACACAGCTGCCACGGCTGAGAAGATTTGGAATACACTCAGGATGAAGTCAAACAGGGAATATCTGCCTCTGGGTCACTGCCTGCTTCTTCTTCCCCTTGCTCAGAGCAAGGCAATGTTCCTGGATTGGTTCCAGAAGGGAACCAGGGCTGCTGCCCCCCAACATCCCCTAATATGAGGGGATTGAACCTGCTGTGACTCCTGTTACCTGGGAGCTGGTGGAAACCAAACCCCCCAGCTGAGATCCAGGCTCAGGCAGAAGCTCTAAGCACTGACCAGCACCAGCATCATTCCCAGGGAAAGCAACCGTGGACAATTTGCTCCTGATCCTCCTCCTCTGGGAGGAATTTTAACCTTGAACCGTAGGGATAAAGCAGGGATGGGTGTCCCCAGATCAGTGCTGCAGAAGCTCCACTGAACCCCTGGAGGAGCAGATCCAGAGAGCTGTGGGGAGCCCAAAGCAGCAGCCCCTGTTCCCTCCCAATGCTCCAAGGGGTCCCTCTGCCCCCAGCACTCCAGGAATCTCATCAGCCTGTGCCATTTGTCCTTTGGGGAGTCACCCAAGGCACTGCCAAGCTCTCTCCCAGCAGCCAGGGAGCTTGCAGCAGCTCGGGGTCCAGGTCCCTGCCTTTCCCCCCTGCCCAGGAGGGTCAGGCAGTGCCTGGAGGGAAGGAGGGTGGCTGGCTGAGCTTTTGTTTGTTGTTTTGGTTTTAAAGTGCAGGATCATTACCAAAGCCACAGGAAGCCAGTCCTCCTCCTCTCCAGCACAAAACAGCAACGACAAGAGTGCTAAAAATTCTGGGCATTTCTCCAGCTGCTCAACAGGCCCTTCCAGGCTGCCCAGTAACCTCACTCATCCTCGCCCTACAACTACCGCATTTAAATACCCCAAATAACCTAGAGTTTGTTACAAATCACAATGTACAGACTGTGCTGGACAGGAGTTGCACTGCCTGGTCCTGCTGCAGGGCAGCCCCTTCCCCAGAGCTGCAGGGCTCCCCAGGCTCACTGGTGCAGGTGGGCCCTGTCATCGGGGCGCTTGATGTGGATCCTCCGCACGCGCTCGATGCGCTCCCGCTCGTCGTCCTCCTCCAGGTGGTGGGAGCGTCCTGCAGCCCCTCCTGTGGCTTCCAGGAGGGCATTGTCCGGCCCCCTGCCATCCTGGGATTCGTACAGCAGGATGTTCAGGGTCTCCTCGTAAATTCGGGCTTCTGGGAACTCCACCTGGCAGGTAGGGAAGAGAAGGTCACTCGCTGCAGGCACCGGGTTACCTCAGTTTGGATTCCTGGTATCTGGTATTACAATTTCTTAATTGCACCTCAGCCACTGAAATCCCTTCAGGCACAATCCTTTCTATTCCATTATCTGCTTCCAGCTTTTGAGCCCATTAACCAGCTGGGGTTTTACCAGAACCAGGCAGGTCTCTCCTGGGAAAGGGAAGAACACAGGGAAGGTGTGGCATTGCTGATCCCTCCTTACACAGGGGTGTAGAACCACAGAATGGTTTGGGCTGGGAGGGACCTTAAAGACCATTTAGTTCCAACCCTAGATCATCTACTTGCAATCCCCAAACCTAAACATGGTTAAATGCACAAGTTTGTCTAAAGATAAAGAGCTGGACTGAACATTATGGAATAACACACTGCATTATGGAACACCACAGTGCTTTGTGGAATATCACAACCACCCAGTGTTACCTGCCCTGGGCAGGCAGCCCCTGCTCTATAACCAGAATGAGCTCCACTCTCAATGCATTGATTACCCTCCAGAGATGCTGAACAATGACAAAGTGCCAGCCTGTTCAGCTGCCAGCATCCCAGGCTGGAGCATTCCCAGGTTTCCTGTACCTTGGTCTGCTTTTTCTCGGTGGCATAAACGATGGAGGTGCAGCAGACCTCGGCGATCTTGCGGCCCTGGCCGTAGAAGGACCAGCAGCAGATCTCATCCCCAATGACATCCTTGATGAAGAGCACCCTCCCGTTGAACCTCAGGGACAGCTTGTCAAAGAGCTCGATGTTCTTCAGCATGTTGTCATCGGAGTTGCTGTGGGAATGGAGGCAGCAGCAGGAATTTACAGAGCACGTGGAACAGAGTGGGAGCAGTGAGCACTGACAGCCCTGAATAGCCAGATTCCATGGAATCCCGGGATTTTTTGGGTTGGAAGGACCTTAAAACCCATCCAGGGCCACCCCAGGCCATGGGCAGGGACACCTTCCACTAGCCCAGGCTGCACCAAGCCCTGTGCAACCTGGCCTCTGATACTTCCAGGGATGGGACAAACACAAGAAATTAATTATTATTTCACTACTACATGCAGGAGAACCTGAAGCAGCAGCAATACAACAGCAACAGCCCCATGAACAACTGTCCAAGACCATCTCACCCAGGTGCATAATCCTATCAGCCAAATCAAACCAAATTCCTGAGCTCAGCACAGCTGGAAGGACAGCCTTAAGTCACAAAACTTGTAAGGGAATAAGGGAAAGGGAACAAGGCCCCCAGCTTGATGATTTCACCACTCACTGAGCTCCCTGTGTTCAACTACCATGCTGCAATCCATGGGAATGCAGACAGCACTTGGCCAGGAGCCTCTGCCAGCTGCACCCAAGGATTAGAGGAACTCCTCTGGCACACAAATAGCACGGGCTCAGCCTTCCATTGATGGCAGCAGACTCCCTTCTGACTCAAGTTTGAAATTAATTGGGAAAAAAATGGAGTGCCTGGCAACACCAATCTGTCATTGGGTCTGGGGGGAGAAAAAGGAAACTCTTATCGTGGATTTCAGTCTATGAAAAACTTCCAACAATTCCAGCTGAAGTCATTTACCTGGTGTAGGAATATTTGTTGTTGCTCCTGTTATACAGCAGCTTCACTGCTGGCTGTAAGAAACAAAGCACAGATGAGTTCCAGGGAGCACAGCCAGAGCTGGAAGCTCAGCTCAGCCCAGGGCCCCAGTCTCTCTCACCTTGTTGGAGGTTGCAATCAGCTTTTGCTCCTCCTTGGAGGAGGTGATCACGGGGACCTTGCAGAAGGGCTCATATGCATCCTTGTTCTGTGGGAGCAAGAACCAAACAGCAGCTGAGTGACAACAGATCCCAGGGCACACCCACATTTCCTGGGAATGATCTGCCTGAGGGGTCAGTGTCCAGTCTGTCCCAGTGGTGGCTTCTGGAATGGCCAGGCACCATTCTTCTGGGAGCACCTGAGAAGTCCATTCCTGCTCTCCACCACTGAATGTCCTGTGCCCAGTTAAACAGCAGGATCTAGAATGGGGCTTCTCTCAGAGAGGACACCAGTGACAGTGGCATCAAACCCAAGATGGGAACCTCAGAGGATAACAACCCAAGTGACTCCCAGCAGCTCTGGGAAGAAGCTGATTTTCCTGGATATGATCAGACTCCAGCAGATGGCAACACGAGCTATTCCAATTTCCATCCCAGCCTCCAAAATCCCCACGTGAAGGAAGACCAGGAGAAAATCCCACTCTGCCTAGATGATGCTGCCCACCCCCAGCAGCCCCTGAGCCCCATGCCCACCTGCAGAGCTGCCTGGCACTCATCCACCAGCCCCTGCACCAGGTAGTACTTGGCCTCAGCCAGCAGCTCCTCGATCTCCCGGCGGCTCTCCGGGAGCGGCACGGCGCCGTCCCGCAGGTAGTTGAGGATTGTCCCAAAGTGCTTCCCACAGCGGTCGATCAGGATCCAGCCTGGGGACACAGCAAGGTAAGGATGAGCTGAGATGAATGTGGCAAAAGGCTTTGACAGAGCAAACTGCTGAAGGGCATGATGGAATTGGGAGTGTGAGGATGGGACTGGGAATGTGAGCAGAGGGTGCAGCACAGCACCAGCGCTGGAGCTCAGGACTGCGGCAGGAAGAAAACCATGGAATGGTGTGGGTTGAAAGGGAATTTAAAGATCATACAGTTCCATCCCTGCCATGGGCAGGGACACCTTCCACTAGATCAGGTGGTTCCAAGCCCCATCCAACCTGGCCTTGGACAGTTCCAGGGGCAGACACAGTTTCTCTGGGCAATCTGTGTCAGGGACTTTCCACCCTCACAGGGAAGAATTTTTTCCCAATATCCCATCTAACCCTGTCCTCTGGCAATGGGCAGCCATTCCCTCTTGTCTTGTCCCTTCATGCCCTCATCCAAAGTCCCTCTCCAGCTCTCCTGCAATCCCTCTAGGCACTGAAAAGTGCACCAAGGTCTCCCTGGAGCCTTCTCATCTCCGGGGAAGAAAAGAGCTACAACCAAAGCTCTTTGGTTCCAAAGGATCCACATTTCACCTCTGGCTGCTGGAGTCAGGCTGGACCCTGGAAAAGTCAGGCAGTGCCGAGGCTGGAGCTTCCCAGAGTGAACAGATGGCCACTCTCACAGGCTGAGGCTCAGGAATGCAGCGAGGAAACGCTTGTGGGGAAGGAGTCATATTTTGGACAAATAAGGAAAGTAGGTTAAAGCAGCCCCTGTGTGTTCTGCATGAATGGAATTACGAGGAAAGTCTGAACATTTGGTTCCATCTGGAGAAGGAACACGGCCCTTTCGTGCTTTCTGAGGGGAAAGGAGACACTCTGCAGCAGTTCACTCCAGGCTTCCCAGCTCCCTTGTTCCTGCTGTCCACAGACAACACACTGTGTGCTCCAAGTGTGATTTTACAGACTGGAACAACAAACTGGAGACAGAACTAGTGGCAGAAATCATGGAACAAAGGACTGATCCAGGCTAATGGATACATGATAATGATCCAACTAGAGCAGAAAAAAGCTCATTTGGCAATGAAGAGTATGGAAGGCAAGAAATCCCATTTCAGCGGGAGATCTAGTGGAAGGTGTCTCTGCCCATGGCAAGGGGTGGGACAAAGTGAGCTTTAAATTCCCTTCCAACCCAAACCATTCTGGGATTCTATGATAAAGAGGAAGCACAAGCCATGGTAATAAGCCAGGATATCCATATTCCA
This sequence comes from Entomyzon cyanotis, assembly GCA_024500445.1. Classification (NCBI taxonomy): domain Eukaryota; kingdom Metazoa; phylum Chordata; class Aves; order Passeriformes; family Meliphagidae; genus Entomyzon; species Entomyzon cyanotis. The sequence goes on from JAKEPQ010000852.1 coordinate 4,117,787, forward strand.
TAAATGTAGCTGCTTCCCAAGCTCACTGGAGCACACAGGGAGGTAAAGGGCCAGCTGAGAGCAGAATTACCATCCCCAAACTCCTGTGTTCTCCCCTGTGGTTCCTCGTAAGCTGCAAAAATCTGCTGCAACTTCATGTTTACAGATGGTGAAACTGAAGAAGAATTGCTCATTTTCATGTGGGGATGAGAAAACACTTCCAGTAGCTTTGCAAAATCTGAGTGACCATTAAAAGAGCTCCCAAAACCCTTCTGTTACCCCCAAACAGCTCAAAGGAGATGAGTCACAGGGAAGTGACTCCGGTGCCACTCGGCCACAGCAGAGCCAACAAGTGGGCTGAAGTCTTTTAGAGTTATTTTTTAATTGCAGTGCTCCAAAAACATCCTGTGATCCATTTAGGAAGGGACACAGAATCCTGTGTGTAAATCAGACAACATTTTCCGACCAAGCCCTGACAGCTGAAACAGGAGCCTGACACTGGACACTGCCTGAGGCTCCACTCTTATCAGCAACTGGACCAGGAACAGCTTCCCCATCAGCTTGTGACAACAGCAGGGAGTCAGGGGAAGAAAGAGAATTGGAAACAGGTGGATGCACCTGGAAAACTCATATCCTTCTCCGTGATCATTACCATCCAAAGAAAATATTCCAAATATGCTGATTTGCTGCATTTCATCAGTAAGTTCTAAGCTGAAAATAATCATCTGCCACCCACATCCCAGACTTTTCTCCTCCAGCCGGAGGAGCAGCAGGTTGGAATTGTTCAGCTGGGAGGAGGAGCAGGGGGTGGGATCTGAATGTGTCCAGACACTGAGCAGGACCCCACGTGCCACATTCCAGACTGGTTAAACCCAACTCCTTCCAGTGTCTCCCCAAGTCTGGCTTCTTTTCCTAATAAACATTGAGTTTGTTGCCAGGTTTTGGGTGTGACCAATTAGGAGGATTTTGAAGAATTCCAGATAAAAAGTGTTTCCTTTAGCAGGCCCAGTGCTATTGTCCCAGTTTCCAGGCAAGGGGAGATAAAGCAAGAACTGCTGCAATGGGAGTGTCTGCCTTACAACATACAGGAAGTATCAAATTCCTATTAAAACACAAACTGGTTCCATGGAACAAACCCACATAGACACTGTGGGAGTCACAGCAAAATAAACCTGTGATTTTACATCCCAAACATGATATTTTAGCAGAATAAACTCCAGTTAGTCCTCAGATTTGGGGGTGCAAACAACACCTGCACTGCAAAGGCCTCTGAGCTCTGGGAATGGGATGTTCCAGCCCTGCTGAACCTGCCCAGGACACTGGGATCACGCCAGGATGGGCTTCCAAAATGATCTTGGAATTTCCGATCCATTTCCAGCCATGGGAAGTCTGCAATTATCAAATTTAGTGAAGCAGCTTTAGGGAGGGACAGGAAGATCCTGGTGGAGTTACCTCAAGTTTAGCAAAGGGAGAGGGTTCACAACATTTGCACCCCTCCAATGTCCCCAGTCAAGCTGCTGATCCCCATTTGACAGGTTTTTTCCCAAGTTTAACCCACAGGCTGACTTTTTTATGCAACCTCCATGGTCTGTATCTAGGATAAGTATCCCAGAGCCTCTTTGATCCAAAGCACAGCACCCACATTCCTGCTTTATCCTGACCTGGGATAACACCTGGAACAACACAGCTTTGTTTTCCCCAGCTTAAATATAAAGACTTCTGGCTAAACCAGGAATATTCAGCTAATTAGGCTGTATTTTTACATTTTTTCCTTCAAATCCACTTCCTCTTATCTGAAGAAAGCTTATCACAAGAGCCCTATAAACCTCTAAACAGACTATTTTAAAGCACTCAAAACCCAGTCCAACCCACCTCACCCTGTACTGTATTTTCTCTATTTTCAGCAAATTCAAACAAAATTTTCCATAATCAACTAGTCCCAAAATACTATAAATATTCTCTCTCTGTCATTCTTGTAGCTCAACAAATCAAAATTTTCCACAATTAACTAATCCCAAAATATTATAAATATTCTCTGTCATTCTTGAGTGCCTGAAGGAGCTACAAAGGCCACAATTAGGTCACCCCAAAGCCACCCCTTCTCCAGGCTGAACAATCCCAACTCTCCCAACCTCTCCCTGTAGGAGAGATGCTCCATCCCTCCAGTCCTACAAACAGAAGTTCCTCTGACCTTTCCCAACCCCTATGACTTTCCCTGCTGAAGAAGGACACAGAGTATTAATTAACTAATCCCAAAATATTACAAATGTTATCTATCATTCTTGTAGCTCCTTCAGGCACTCAAAGGCCACAATTAGGACACCCAAAAGCCACCTCTTCTCCAGGCTGAACAATCCAAATGCTCCCAACCTTTCCTTGAAGGAGAGATGCTCCATCCCTCCAACCCTCTCTCCAGTCCTACAAACAGAAGTTCCTCTGACTTTTCCCCAACCCCTATGACTTTCCCTGCTGAAGAAAGACACAGAGAATGCCAGGAACATCCCATTCCTTACCTTCACTATCCGTGAGCACTTCCATGCGCCCGCTGAACATGGCTTTGAGCATGGTGTCCTGCTTGGTGAGGGTCTGCATGGTGGTGTAGTACAGAGCTCCCCCCACGTTCAGCTTCACGTACTTGGAGCTGGGGCTGCTCCCCTTGAAGGACGTCGTGCGCGTCGCGGCCGCCGGCACTGCTGAGCTCACCACGCTCTCTCCCGACATCTCTTCCTGCGAGGAAAGAGTTCCCAGCTCGAGGAAGCAGCTCCCGGCCCGAGGAAAAGAGTTCCCGGCCCGAGGAAAAGAGCTCCCGGCCCGAGGAAAAGAGCTCCCGGCCCGAGGAAGGAGCTCCAACTTCAAGGAAGCAGTTCCCACCCTGGCACTGTGACCCTACGTTCCCACCGGGTGTTTCACACCTCGGCTCCTCCAGGGGCTCTTTGTGAAGTTTTCAATGTTTTAAATGTTTCACCGTCAGGAAGTGAAGGATGTTCATGCACTCAGCCCCGTTTTTTTCCCGGGGAAAAGCCCTGGGAATGCTGAGCCGGGTTTTGCACTGCAAAGCCAACGCTTTCCCACAACAACTGCTTTTATTTCTTACACAACTCCGACAGCTTAAGCTCTTACTCCATCAATAATCCAGTAATTGGGCAATTCCCAACACACACAACTGCAGATGATTCCCGTGGGTCTAAACGCAGAAACCAGCAGATTTCCAAGTGCTAAAATGCAGAATATCCTCAGGTTTTCAAGGCTTTTTCCCTCGGAGCACACAGGGAGAGCAGGCACAAGCTTCCCCCACTCTTCCTCGCCTTTCCACACTGCTCAAAAAATCCAAAAATCCACCGGGACAGAGCAGCCTCCAGCCACACTCCCTGTCACCGAGGTCACACTGGCACAGGCACACGTTGGCTCAGCACCACAAATGTCCCCAGAGCCGCTAAATCCTTAATCACTCGGAGCCTCCGTGGTTCTGTTTTCCCTCAGGTTGGGATAATTAACACCCTCTATCCCTGCTCCTCCAGCTCCCACGGCTCTGGGATGAGCTGACTGAAGAATTTCTGCTCCACAGCCGTGAAACTCGAAAGTGTCGCATGGCAAATCCCAGCGGAGCAGGAGTTTCGTGGCACAGGGGGAGGGAGCAGGAGGGGCAGGGATGGCAGGAGGGCTCTTAGGGATGCACCGGCAGCAACCTCAGCTCATGTTGCAGCTCCCTCCAGCACCTGAACACCCCAACTTAAGCAGGAGTCGGTTCTGCACTGCAGCACAGCCCTGCACCTCAAATCCCAACCGTGTCCCCCGGCCAAGGGGCAGCTGGGGACCGGACACGTGCAAACCGGACAGTGGCCACCCTGACTCCCGGTGACCAGAGTCCTCCCGGGATCCCCCTCCGAGCTCCCCAGCCTCAGGGCTGGACCACCCTCCAGCCCCCGCACCGCTCTGGGAGGCCGGACCCCCAAATCCTCAGCCCAACCCTTTCCTAGCGCAGCCACCTCCGCACACACCTCCCGGGAAGCACCGGTACCCGCAGGCCGCGGCTCCCTCCGCCTCCCTCCTCCCAGGCCCGGAGCCCCTCGGAGCCCCTCAGCCCACCCTGCCCCGCCAAGGCCCGCAGCCCCCAGCCCCTCTCAGCCCGCTCGCCGTTCTCCCATCCCTCCTCAGTCCCCCGCCTCTCCAGCCCTTCCGCCCCGCCTCCCCAGCCCGCTCCCCGAGCTCCCGTCCCCTCACCATGAACGGCGCCGCAGCCCCTCGGACCGAGCGAGCGGGAGCGCCGGGCGGGGAACTTCCGCCCCTCGCCTGCCTTCCGGCCCCGCCCGGGTGCGCCCCGCAAACCCCTCCGATGGCCCGCTGGGCCCCTAAGCTCTGCCGCGCTGCGCTGCCGCCTCACGGCCGTGGCCCGGTTCGGCCCGACCCGACCCGGCCCGGCCCGGCGCGGCACGATCCCCGCGGTGTCAGCGGGACGGAGTGCTGGCGGTTCTCCCTGCATCCAGCCGGTGAGCGGGCGGGCGGGCGGAACGGCAGCGGCGGGGTGGGTTGGCGGGCGGACGCGGAGCGCGGACAGGGTGCGAGGAGGGGCCGCGGCCGCGGCCTGGGCGGGGAGCCGGGCGGACCGGCGGGTTCCGGGGGGTTCCGGGGGGTCCGGGGCCGCTCGGCCTGGCCCGCCCGGCCCGCTGTCCGCCGGGACGAGGGTGAGCGCCTGGGGGCTGCGGGGAGGCTGCAAGCAGCGGCTGGGCCCGGCGGGGTGAGCGGCGCGGTGGGAGCTTGGGCCTGGAGGGGCTGGGAGTGAGGCTGAGGGGTGTGAGAGGGGCTGTGAGACGGGCTGAGGGGCTCTCTGGCTGCTGTGCTCCCGGGAGCTGCAGCCCTGCTCGGGGGCTGTGGGTGGCTCTGTCCTGCCCGCCCTGCTCGGCGGTGGCACCTGCTCCTGTCCCGGGGGGCGTGATGGCTTTGTCCTTGTCACACACGGAGTGATCCCTCCCCTCCCCAGCTGGCTGTGCTGGTGACCGCCGCTGAGCCGCCGTGCTGCTTCTCCTTCCACTTACCCTTTTCCTTGCGGGTGCAGCAAGAGGGAAATCGGGTCCAAAGGACTTGGAACTGCAGAGGGAAGATCTAAATCCCAAAATCACCCGCAGGGAATGCGCCTGTCCGTGCAGGAGCTGCCCGGAGCCTCTGGATGGGGATCATATGTGTGTGTAAATGAGCATCACACGCTTCCCTTGAAGAAGTGACCCCTCAGGTGAGTTCCTTGTAACTATTTATAAAGCTCTGGTTGACCCTGGGTGTTTTATTTGGTGAATGGCAATAAATCAGTGTTCTTGTGCCCTTTGCCTCCTGCCGGGAAGTTGTCCTTATCTGTGACCAAGGAAAGAGCAGAGGCTGGAGAGGGGAGGTGGAGTGCAGGGAGTGGAACACACTATCAAAGCACTGATTGATTTATTTTTCCACTTGAAATCTCCCAGCCTGCAGCAGGCTGTGGGCTGTGCTGGAAGGATTCCCTGTCAGTGTTTGTCCCTGCTGCAGCCCCGTGACAGTCACTGGGTTTTTTTATTCCCACTTTCCCCTCTGCTGTTGGGTTCTCCCCTCCCCTGCAGGCAGCTGAGAACTGCCCATCCCTGGGTGTTTTCCTCACCCTCCTCCTGGTTTTCCAGGTGTTTGCTGCGAGGATCCTTTGTCCCCTGAGAGGTTCCAGCCATGTTCAGTGCCAGCCAGTCCTCCAGGGCGCAGTTCCTGGACAAGGCGCGGCAGGCGCGGGAGGAGCGGCGGGAGCTGAAGGAGAGGGAGAGAGCTGCAGTCCAGCTCCAGGCTCTGGTCAGGAGGTTCCTGTGTCGCTGCCGCCTGCAGAGGGAGATCAGGTGTGTGTGGGATTCATGGAATCATGGAGTGGGTTGGCTTGGAAGGGACCTTAAAGCTTATTTCATTCCAAACTTCTGCCATGGGCAGGGATACCTTCTACTAACCCAGGTTGCTCCAAGCCCTGTCCAGCCTGACCTTGGACACTTCAGGGATGGAGCAGCCACAGCTTTCTCTTCCACCCTCACAGGGAAGGATTTCTTCCCAATATCCCATCTAACCTTTTCCTCTGTCAGTTAAGTCTATTCCCTCTTGTCCTGTCATTCCATGCCCTTGCAAAAATTCTTTCCTTGTGAGCCCCTTCAGGGAGGGAATTCTGCCTTTGCTCTGTGCTTGCTTTTTAACTCCTCGTTTTTCCCACTTTGGTAGGAGAGAGGTGGAGGATTTCTTTGGGACAAATGAATGTGGCTCAAGTAAAAGAAGCGCCCTGTCTGTGTTCAAAATTGCCAGGAAACTGCTGTTTGTGTTCAATCCCAAGGAGGACAAGGAGGTGAGGACACTGCCTGGCATCCTGCTTTGCTTTTGGGGACAGATTTTTAAATGTTAAATATGTTTAATTCCTTACCAAGCGATCTTGGAGGTTCCTGCAATATATTTTTCCTTCAGCAATATTCTCTCTGTCTCCTGGCCTTTTCTGAAGGGATCTGCTTGTAGGAATGAAACAGGAGAAGCCTTGAATTTTTCAGCAGTGGTTCTCTATTCAGGACATCCTCTAATGGATGTTTTTCCTGGTGACTTTGCCAGCTGCAGGAGCTGAGCAGTGCCTGGGGATTTTGGCATTTCCCAATTCCCCAGGCAGGTGTGTTGAGGCAGCTCCCAAAGATCTGTGCTGGCACAGGGAAGGCTGTTTGTATCCCAGCAGTTTTTCTCACCCTGCCCTGAATTTGTGGGTTCAGAGTGAAGCCCTGGAATGATGATCTTTGCCCCAGGAAATTCTGACTGGAAGGAAAACAGTCGGAAAATGGAAGGCTGTGTTTCAATGGCAGCAGTGGGGGGTTTTTTAATCTCTGTCCTCTGGAATGCAGTTTTCTGTAGGTACAGCAGCCAGAAAAATCCCTGTATTCCCAAGGGGGGAATTCCACACAGCAGCAGAATGACATGATGTGCTCCCAGGGATGGAGCCTTTGGGATTCCTGTAGGGAATGTGTTTGGAACATTTACTGGTTTGATACACAGAGATCCTGCTCCCTCTGCTGAGCTGTTCCTCGTGCTTTTCCAGAATAGCCCTTCCTGTAGTTAGAACTAATCCCACCTTTGGATTTTCCCAGAGGCTTGAAAAGCTGTGCCGTTGTATCCTGAACAGCATGGATGTGGAGAATGAGCCCAAGGTCAGCAGGGGGGTTTGGTTTGGAGGGGTGGGGAGTTGGTGTTTATTTTTAATTCTGTGCATGGGAATTTGCCTTGGTAATATGTAATTCTTAGCTTTCAGAAGCCCCTGAATCTCCCTGTGAAGATTCCACAGGGAAAGCTGAGACAAGTCCCACAATATTCCTGTGATATTTTTACTCTGTACAACCACAGGAGTTAAAGGACACTTGATTTCTGGGGTGGCTGATGTGCTTTGACTGGGTGAATTTGGGGAGAGGAATATCTTGGTCCCACTGCTGGGTTCAGTTCCCAAACTCTGCCCAGCAGTAGCACAAAGCCTGATCCCTCTGTGTATTCCCCCTTCCTCAGGTGTGGTATGTGTCACTGGCACTCTCCAAGGACCTCACACTCCTCTGGATCAAACAGATCAAAGACATTCTGTGGTTTTGCTGTGAATTCCTCAAGCAGCTCAAGGTAAGGACTGTTTTTGTGTTTTCTCTCCCTGCATTTGGCAGGTGCCGCGAGGCTCATTGGGTTTTTTTAACCCTGCTGTTTGTTATCCCAGCCTGACATCCTGCAGGACTCCAGACTGGTGAATTTGCACCTCACAATGCTGGTCACCTTCACAGACACTTCCACCTGGAAAATCCTCCGGGGAAAAGGTTGGTGCATCCAAGTCTTTAAATTTGGGACTTGGTGTTAAACTCTACTGAATGCTCTGGCACAAGTTCACAGAGAAGCTGTGGCTGCCCCATCCCTGGAAATGTCCAAGGCCAGGTTGGACAGGACTTGGAGCAGCCTGGGATAGTGGAAGGTGTCCCTGCCCATGGCTGGGGGTGGCGTGGGGTGATCCTTAACATTCCTTCCAACCTGCACCATTCTGGGATTCTGTTTTCTGCACCTTGGTTGCCACAAAAATTCATTCTGCTCCTGTGTTTGCACAAAACAAGGATTCCCTTGGGATTAAACTGATCCTCTTGGGATTAGGCTGTTTCCCTTAGGACACCAACAGTTGTTATGATGTTTTTATAATATTTACCCCCCTCCCCAAAAAGTGTTCAGAGGATAAAGGAATGTGCTTTTAGCTCTGGGGTTTTGTAGGAAATAGATGTAGAAAAGAGAGACAAGTACTGGAAGGAAATGAGACTCTTAAAGCTGAAACAAGACAGTGTGAAATGTGGCCAAAATGATGGGTTTGTGTAGAAGGACAAGGACTGTGCTGGGAGGACTTGGGTGTTGACAAACCTTTGTGTGGGAGAGTCAGAGTGGGGCTGTGGTGCTGCTGAAGTGACATCAGTGCTTTAACCCAAAGGTGAAACCCTGAGACCTGCCATGAACCACATCTGTGCCAACATCATGGGCCACCTGAATCAGAAGGGCTTCTACTCCGTGCTGCAGGTCAGTCTGAGCTGCCACAGTCCTGGCTGTACCCAAACCAGCCCCAGTCCTGCCTGTGCCCCTCTGCTGAGGAGCTCTTTGGATCTGTGCTGGGGTCTCAGGGAGGAGCTGCTGGTGTTTTGTGCATGATTATGTTTTTCTCAAGCAAAGTTAAGTCTCTCAAGTTTCTCAAGCAGAGTGTCCCCACCTGAGACCAAATCCCTTTCCCTTTCTGTCACTGCTGCTAAACCTGAATCCTGCTTAATCCCCTCATCATGAGATGGACAGGGACAAGTCCTAAATAATTTTCCCAAACTTTGCAGCTGTCACATTGTATGGGTTTGGTTTGTTTACCGTTCTGCTGGGGAAATGTAATGAATCTTTTAAATAAGAATTACATTACCAAACTCTGAGCCTTGCCTGTTAATTTTTAAAGCCTGTGAGCACACATTCTAGGGAAATAAGTTCTGCAGAGTGTCTGATTTCATTGCAGTTTCTCTGCCATTATTAACCTGAAGCCCTTCTGGTTCTGCCAAACTACTTGTAAGAACTAGATTTTAGGCTGCTCTGATGTTCTTTTTCCCTGCACTAAATAAACTTAATGTCTTTCAGCAGTAATAGTATTATTCTTTTCTGAGTGCTACAGGTTTTTATATTTTGATTTTCTTTTTTCATTCCAGATTTTGCTAACTAATGGCTTGGCAAGATCCAGACCTTCCCTGTCCAAAGGCTCCTTAACTGCCATCTTCTCCCTTGCCTTGCGGTGAGTCAGCTCGAGCTGCTTGGGGGGATTTGCAGCCAAACTTGTCTTTTTTAGTGGGTTTTTTTTTTAAGACTTCTCATTCTTTCAGTGATTTTGGGCCATTGAGAATATCACCCTGATGAAAGAAGAATTCCTAGTATCCAGTTCTGGATGGCTCAGTTGTGTTCCTTTCCCAGGCCAGTTTGAGCTCTGAAGTGTTTCTCTCTCTCCCCACAGCCCTGTGGTTGCTGCACAGTTCTCAGACAATCTGCTGAGGTCCTTTCTGATCCATGTCATGTCTGTGCCTGCTATAATGACTCACCTTGCTACTCTCACACCTGAGGTAAGTGGCTGATCTCAGAGTACCAAAAGTTTGCTGATTATCACAGCAGGCCACTTGTTATTCCATTTTATCAGCTCTTGGAACCGAGTTTTGGCATTTCTCTCTTTGCCAGTTTCAGCTCTCTGTTGTGAAACCTTACAGTCCTTACAAATACTCTGGATTTCTAATGTACAAGTTATTACACCAGGGGCTGATGGGCTGAACTGCCCTAAAATACCTAAATAAATAAATAATAAAGGCGTATATGACCCTCAGCTTGAATTTTTCATGTCCTTACTCTTCCATTTCTGTAACCACAGGCAGAGCCAAAGCCAAAATCACCCTGTTGGGTGGCAGAACCTCTGTGGGGGTGACCAGAGAACTGCCCACTAATCCAATTCAGTCTGCTTGGTGCAGACAGGCAGGTTTTGTGCCAAATGGGCAAATCCTGTGTTCTTGCAGACAGACCATTGCAAAGGTCTGGCTCCAGCTCCAGCATGACCTGTTCACCTGCCAGGGGTTTTATTTCCCAGCCCAGCTCTGTGTCAAACACTCTGTGGGACAACAGCCTCAACTGGCTGCTTTATTTGGGAAGAAAAGCTGCTGCCAAGTGCTGCTGGCAGATCAGGTGTGGGAATGTGGTGCTTCTCAGCCTCACTGGCACTTCCATCCTGTCTTCCAGCGTCTGGCAGTGATCGAATCCCACGATCTCTTCCGGAAATTCATCCTGTTTCTGAGCCGGGAAGCGCAGTGCCGGGATGTCTGCGTGTGCTTGGAGGGCAGTCACACCCTCTGCTTGCTGGGTGAGCACCTCCAACACTTTTGTTGAGTTTGGAAAAAAGCCTTGAGCCAGATCTTCGTTTTCCATGGGTCAGCGCTGCCTCCTACCCATCGTTTTTAATTGTTATTTTGATAACAGTTTGTTTTCTAAATAATAACTGAGATGTGTTTTGGGATGTTACAAACAGGGTTTAAGACCTTTGCAGAGGGAGGAAGGGCCAGAGATTTGCTCTTGTACTCATGTAATGTTGAACTGTGAAGCATCATCTCTGCCAGCTTTTCACTTGGACTCTGAGCAAGTCTTGGAGTGTGGCAGGCTTGGATCTCCCTCCCTTGAATGGCCCTAAATGCTGCTGAAATATTTAAATTCACATTTCTGCAAAAGCAACAAGATTAACAGTTGGAACTCTGGGATAACCATGGGTTGTAGCTTCTAGTAGTTTGTAGAAGGTGTTGGTGGGAAGGTGGCCAAAGGGACATGTCACCTCTGTGGTTGATGTGTGCTGGAAATGGCTTCCTGCAGGGTGGCTTCTGACATCATTAGTGACACAAATCCTCTCCTGGGATTGGGAAAGGATTCATTTCACCTGTAACCCTTGTTCCACAGGATCTGTTCTTCCTTAAGCCTTGCTGTGCTGCTTCTTTCTCCAGGCAATCTGGTGTTCCTGGGCTCTCTGAATGACCAGGTGCTGGAGGAGGAGACAGCTCATTTTGTGGGGGTGCTCATCCACATGCTCTCCTACTGCCAGAAGTATGTGTCCCAGAAGAAATCCAACCTCACCCACTGGCACCCTGTGCTGGGCTGGTTCTCACAGACTGTGGATTATGGGTAAGTGGGAAGGACCTCATGGGGAGAGATGATGAAGCCTCTCCTTTTATTTATTTTTTTATTATTTTTTCTATATGTTGCAAAGTGGTTTATATTTTGAGATGAACAGGGAGAATAATTTCTCCGATATTTCAAGTTCTAGCTCCACAATAAACTGTAGCATTCCTACACAGCCTGTTCCATGGGGAAATTAATGGAGTGTAGTTGAACTGGTGACCAGTGGCCATACTGGTACACTGACACATCAGCTCTTCCTGTGAGGACTATCTGTAGGGTTGGTGCATATTCCAGTTTGGATTAGGAACTAAATGGATCAGTATCACTGCCTATCACTGTTTTATTCTAAGCTGCCCTCTAACCTGTCCCCTTCCCTGTCTTCCAGGCTGAATGAGTCCATGCCTCTGCTGACCAAGCAGCTGCAGCACCTCTGGGGAGTCCACATGATCCGGATCCTCTTCAGTGATGTGCTCAGCAAGAAGCTACTGGAAAATCAGGAAATAGCTCAGCTGCCAGCACAGCCAGTCTCCCCTCAGAACAGCCTTCCTATGAAAAGTCAGTTCTGGAGGGTTGTGGGGGTTTTTTTGCCTCTGTGTATCTGTATGTTTACATGAATCTTTCTCCCAGACTTACAGGGCTTTGACTTTTCCACTTATGCCAAAAGCTTTGAATAATTACTTGCAGCAGCTGCTGCTGCTTAGGTGGGGATGTGATCTCTCCTATTTGTAATTCCTCCTTGGAATGCTTCTGTGACCTGGGGCAAGTCTCTTTCTTTGGTGCTGGGAAAATATTTGCTTATTTTAGCAGTTTCTTTTTGTTGTTTCTCGAGTAGCTGAAGTGCTTTTGGTATAACTGAGAACTTCCAAGGGAAGATGAGAGCTCAGCTTCTCACGTGGGAAGCAAGGTGAAGCTGGCTCCTGCACCTGTGAGGTGTGCTGGTCCTGCAGAAGAGGATTTGGGATAAGATAACCATAAATCAGATATTTCACTTTATTCTGTAGAGCATGTATGGAATTGTGGAATGGTTTGAACTCAAAGGGATGCTAAAGGGACAGCTTCCACTATCCCACGTTGTTCCAAACCCCATCCAACCTGGCCTTGGACACTTCCAGGGATCCAGGGGCAGCCACAGCTTCTCTGGGCACCTTGTGTCAGGGCCTCACCACCCTCACAGAGAATGATTCCTTCCCAGCATCCCATCTAACCCTGCCTTCCGGCACTCCTGCTGTGTTTCTGTCACCAGACCTGATCAAGAGAGCGTTCGGGAAGTCATCCTCGGTCCGGAACCTCCTGAAGCCAGTGGGAGGGAAGCGAGTGGACTCTGCCGAGGTGCAGAAGGTTTGCAGCATCTGTGTCCTGTACCAAACCACCCTGACCACCCTCACCCAGATCCGCCTGCAGATCCTCACAGGTCAGGGCACCTCTGTGCTGCTCAGATCCTTTCCAGTGGAGAGAGAAAAGGGATTTTTATATTCTTATTTCTGTTGATTTGGTGGGGGTTTTATCACTGCTGGCAGTCATATTGACTGGCTGGGGAAGGCTTGTTCCATCCTGAATCATCCATGGGATCAATAACATTCAGCACCACTTGATCAAGCACAAACTCTCCAGAATACAAATTAAAGCAAGTTTTCCTCTCATGAAACCTTGCTTACTCTGTCTCAAACTTCAGCCTGAGTCAGTGTTTTTGGGGAGCCTGGCAATATTAATCTTTCTGTGGTGGGAGCATTGAATGCTTTCATACATCTTGAGAACAAATTGCCTGTCTTGGGAAGGGATGGAGGAGATCAGCACTGTTTTAGTCTGGTGGGTAGAGCAGGGAGTGAGTCCAGAGCTTTGGGTGCTTTGTGGTGACCACTGGTGCAGCCCTGTTGTGTTCTTATCCCTAAGGTGGATGTGGGATCACAGGAATTCATTATTTTCTAAAGTTGCAAAAGAATTAGGGGGAAAAGGTTTAAGATGTGCAAACAATGCCTCATTGAAAGATTTTATTTTGTGCTTTCCTGTTGATTGTCCATCTCCTGTTAATGCAGACAGGCCTGGGAGCCAAATGGGATGCTCATATTCCTCTTCTGCTTTGCAAAAGGGTCTTTCAGCTTCAATTCTCATCTCCCTGAGCTTTCACAAGCAGCAGAATGAGCTTTACTGAGTACACTTTATATTTTCATAGGTCTCACTTACCTGGATGATCTGCTGCCCAAATTATGGGCTTTCATCTGTGAGCTGGGACCACAGGGGGGGGTTAAAACTCTTCTTGGAGTGTTTGAACAATGACACAGAGGAATCCAAGAGGCTTCTGGCCATGTTGATGCTCTTCTGTGACTGCTCTCGGCACCTCATCACGTAGGTAGCACATGGATGGAGATCCCTGGATTTGCTACATGGAGCTGTTTTGTTCCTTCAGGTTGAAGGGAAATAGTTAAGGTTTTATATCTTTTCATGAAGATTACTAGGCAGGGTAGAGCAGCAAGATTTTGTGTTTGAGTCCAGAGAAATAAAGAGCTTCAAAAGGACTTTTCCCTTTCAGCCATGTGCTGCTTCCATGTGCTGCTGTTACAGCTTCCAGCTGGTAACAAAACTGGGCGTGGGGGGAAGGAAACAACACAAAAGATGGGAAAGGGGATGGAAAATTGCCCTTGCTGGTCAGAAGAGACAGTTCTCTCAGCTTGAATGATGCAAAAAATTTCTTGGGAATGGAAAAGGTCCTTTAAAGCCTGAAACACTGACTTAGCTTGTATCTCAGCCTTTCATACCATTCTGTTAGGATCTGCTATCAATCAAAATCCATAAATAAGGTTTGGTTGTTTATGACTTTAGATTCTCACGGGTGTCAGTTGTCATAGAAATAAGAGCTGCTGCTAAAGGATAATGTGCCTTTATGAAAATTTCAGCAGGGAATTAAATTTACACTTGTGCATTTGCATTTGTTTGCTCTGACAGGATTCTAGATGACATCGAGGTCTACGAAGAGCAGATTTCATTCAAACTGGAGGAGCTCGTGACCATCTCCTCTTTCCTGAATTCCTTTGTGTTTAAGATGATCTGGGATGGAATTGTAGGTGAGTGCTTTTACTAGCTCTTGAGTTGCTGTTGCTGTTAGAACAACAAATGGCATTAATTTTGGAGTTTGAAGCTTCTGCTAATTATTACTTGGCACAAAAAGCGCTGCTATGTGGGAATATGTCCCAGTCTTTTGATGTCCAGATGCCACAATCATGCTTGGCGCCAAATCCAGAGCACTTCCCTATTTCCAGTAAGAATTTGTGTAACAGACATGATGGGCATGTTGGTTTTTGGCAGAGATGAAATTTAGCAAGGCTGGGCCATGTGTTGGACAAGAGCAGGGCAGTGCTGTGACCAGGCAGAGCAGCTTGCTCAGGTCCCTAGAATCTGCTGTGGATCTCTCTGCTGGTGTAATTTGGGTACAGCTCAGCTCTGGTAATTGGCTGAGATAGTCCAGTTCTGATGTGAAATGAGATGGCTTTGATTAGCTCTGTTTAAAGGAGAGACTGCCTGTCTTCCCAGAGGCACAAAATCCTTCCCTCTGGAGGCTGTGCGGGTCAGGAAAATACCCCAGCGCTGTTTCTGTGGGGAGGATGAGCAATGTGTGGCTCCTCCTGTTACCAAGGGTGGCTGGACTTTCCTCCCTTGTTCCCTTTGTGCAGAGAATGCCCGTGGGGAGACCCTGGAGCTGTTCCACTCCGTGCATGGCTGGCTCATGGTGCTGTATGAGCGTGATTGTCGCCGGCGCTTTGCTCCCGAGGATCACTGGCTGCGCAAGTGAGTGTCCCAGGGCAGGGATCCTGGGCAGCTCCAGGCTTGTCCCACTGCTCCACATCCTCTGCAGAGCCTGGTTTGCGATTCCTTATTGACATTCTGCCTGTGGGATTGAGGGGAGAGCTGCTCCCCGTGTTTGCAGTTCAGGGCGTCCCTCCTGTTGTGTTTTTTTCCGTGGTGGGAGGTTTTTGTGGTGCTTTGAAAATTGACTCAGTACCCGAGAGCTTGGGTGTTCCTGGCCCTTTTTACCTTCTTAGTGTGCACACTGAGCACTTCAGTCATCTTTGGAATCATTACCAGTTCCCTCTCCCCCACCCCCAGCTGTGTCCCACACCTGGGCATTTCTCAGGGATCTCTGAAACTCTGCCTTTCTTTGTCAAGGGACCTCAAACCCAGTGTGCTCTTCCAGGAGCTGGACAAGGACAAGAAACGAGCCCAGCTGCTCCTGCAGTACATCCCACATGTCATTCCCCACAAGAACGTGAGTGGGATGGGGGCAGAGGATGGAGGCTGGGAATCAATGACCTGGGTGCCTGGGGTGGGAGGGATATGTGTCTGGAGCATTTTGTGACGTGGAGCTTCTTTTGAAATGCCAGCTGAATGAAAGCCTTCTCCTTCACCGTCACCTTCCCCAAAAGATTTCCTCTCAATGTCTTGATTTCTGTCCTTGAGAGAGAGCTGATTTGTGTTCTCACCCCTTCCCAGTGTATTTCCTTCAAATGCCTTGATCTCTGTCATTGAGACAGAACTGATTTATGTGTGCAGCTGCACAGAGTCAGTGGGTGACAGTGGCATCGCTGGGCATAGCTGGCATCAGGACAACCAGCAGCAGTTCTTCTGTGTGTCAGGAGCTTCCCAAAGCCCTGCTGCACTGCAGGATGAGGATCCCTGTGGGCTCAGACTTCCATTTGTTTTCTTTTTGCAGAGGGTGCTGCTTTTCCGGAACATGGTGACGAAGGAGAAGGAGAAGCTGGGGCTGGTGGAGACGAGCTCAGCATCCCCTCACGTCACCCACATCACCATCCGCCGCTCCCGCATGCTCGAGGTGAGGGGCAGAGCAGTCCACAGGGCAGCAGCCTGGCCTGACAAAAACAGGGCAGGGGGAGTGTGTTTTTAACCTTCTCTGTGGGTGTTGAGGGACTCACTCCCAGAACTGACATTCCAGGAGAATGCTGGACCCTCCTTCAGCTCAGGCTGCTGCAGACCGGGGATTTTGGCTTGGAAAATGCTGGTTTTTTGAGCTCAAGGTTGAGTGACAAATGCAGATTTCTGTGGCGGGCCTGTGTCCTGTCTCTGCTGCAGCTCTGGGTGGATGTTTCATGTGTCTCCCTCTGGCATTGTCCTCTGGATTTTCTGGTGTGTGTAGGATGGATATGAACAGCTCCGACAGCTTTCCCAGAACGCCATGAAGGGAGTGATCAGGGTGAAGTTTGTGAATGATCTGGGGGTCGATGAGGCTGGTATTGATCAAGATGGAGTCTTCAAGGAGTTCCTGGAAGAGATCATTAAAAAGGTGTTTGACCCTGCACTGAACCTGTTCAAGGTATGACACAGGTGCCACCTGAGGTGACCCAGTGCTGGCAGAGCCAGGCTGGCTCACTGGGCTCTTATCTTTTATCTCTGTGTCTTATCTTTTATCAGACCACCAGTGGTGATGAGAGGCTCTATCCATCCCCAACATCCTACATCCATGAGAACTACCTGCAGCTCTTCGAGTTTGTGGGGAAGATGCTTGGGAAGGCTGTGTATGAGGTGAGCCAGAAGCACCAGGTTGGGATATTGGCAGTGATGGTGCCTTTGAGAGTATTTGTCCTGCTTGAGGGGTTGTTATTGAAGAGAGGGGTTTGGAAAAATGGCTTGGATAAAGATTTTGATGGTGGAACAGGCTGGAATCTCTTCAGGCTTGTATTAAAGATAATCATGGAGGTAAAACCAAGGGACATGCCTTGATTATTCCTTGTGGTGCTGGGGACACCAGCCTGGTTTTTTTTGGTGTTATACCTTACAGGCTTTGTGGATACCTTAAAGGACGTGAACCAAAAGAGAGGATGGAATTACAGAATAATGCTCTCATAGAATGGTTTGGGTTCAAGGGGAATTTCCAGTCCAGTCCCCTTCCCATGGACAAGGACACCTTCCACTAGCCTAGGTTGCTCTGAGCCCTGTCCAACCTGGCCTTGGACACTTCCAGGGATGGGGAAACCACAGCTTCTCTGGGCAGCCTGTGCCGGGGCCTCCCCACCCTCACAGGGAAGAACTTTTACCATGTATCTCATTACCTTTCCCTTCTTTCAGTTCAAACCATGTAAGACAGTTCTTTTAAGTGACACATGGAGTACCCCAGGTGCCTTTTTCCCCCTTCCTTGCTAATTAATTGGTTTTAAGAGGATGTGGTGTTTGTAACTGATTTTGGTGCCTTGCAAAGTGCTCTTTGCACTTCTTCCACATGATGAGATCTGCCTTGCAGGTAACCAAAGATGTCACAATAACAGGTGTGTGGCAGGACCTTACCTGTGCATTCTTCTTGTCCATAGGGAATAGTTGTGGATGTACCATTTGCTTCCTTCTTTCTGAGTCAGCTCCTTGGGCACCACCACAGTGTCTTCTACAGCTCTGTGGATGAACTTCCCTCCTTGGACTCAGAATTCTATAAAAATCTCACTTCAATTAAGGTTTGAGCAATAATATTCCTGTCATTCACCTCCCTGATTGCTGTCTCTTGTTAGAAACTGCCTTTGGGCACTGCTTTAAAAACCCCTGGGAGTAACTGATGGTTCTCCTGCTGAACCCTGATTTTTTTTTCCCTTTTTTTTCCCTTCTCCCTGTTGTTCCCCAGCGTTATGATGGTGATATCAGTGATCTGGGCTTGACACTGTCCTATGATGAAGATGTGATGGGTCAGGTAGGTTTTTATTCAGTCATTTGTTGAATTTTATCTCTGCTTTGTCCCAAACACCTTCTACATGTTACCATGGAAGTCTGGCTCAGCTTCTCTGAACTCAGCCATGGGATTCAGTATTTACCCATGGGCAGAAAACAGCTTTTTCCACAAGAAAAGGTTGCCCTCTGACCCTTAATTTTTCTGCTGCCAGGGATGGGAAAGTGTTTCGTGCTTCCCCTGCATAACTGGTGTTCCCCCCTTTTTAAAGAAGAACCTGTGAGTTGGGAGAAATTCCTTTTCTTCCCACATGGATGTTTCTGTCAGGGGAAACTCCAAGTGTGTCAGGAGGTCTCTTGGCCTAGAGAAGGAAAAGCTGTTTGTCAGTCCTTTAGGAAGACTTGGAGCTTCTTGGTTGCACTTGAGCCCTGTGATGCTGTGTGTGCACAGCTGGCAAATCTGCAGAGATGAGATAAAAATGCCTTTTGCTGGCAGTGTTGTGCTGCCAATTCCATGGGGAGCCATGAAGGACACCTGCTGCTGCCTCAGGATTGCTGAGGCAGGTTGAAGGGTTCTTCCATGGGAAAAATAAAGGCAGGAGCAGGATATAGAGCCCAGCAATGAGACACTGAAAGCTGAGTTCACTGAGGTTAAAAATAAGCCAGTTTTCCCAGTGCTTTGGTCATGCTGAAGGAGCCAGGTGGGATCACCCTGAATGAACTGTGTGTCCCTGTAGCTGCAGCCATGTCACAGCTGAGCTCATTCCCTGCACTGGGCTTCAGCCTGACCTTGGAATTCACCTGGAGCTGAGGCACAGAGGCCTCTGTAGTGTGGGAATAAGGATGTGCTGCCTCAGCTTGGGCAAAGATGAGTTGTGACTCTGCAGGCAGCACCTGGAGGGTCCTGCACTGCCCCTGGGCTGGAGGAGATCACCAGGCCCTGGGAGATCCCTCCTGGCTCTCTGCCTTCCTGCCAGGAGTGCCCAGCTGGAGGGACAGAGCTCCAGGAGCTCCAGGATGAGACCTGTGGATCAGCCAGCCTTGGGTTGTGCTGTTACACTGAGCTATCTGAGCTTGCTCAGCCTCTGGATTCTGGGATTGTGACAGTCCCCCAGGGCTCTGGGAATTGATTTGTGTGTGGTTCAGCAGTGATGGATCAGACTGCAGAGGAGGCTTCCTCAGAGAAGGGCTGCCTCCACTGGTGGGAGAGCTGGAGTTCCTACTGTTCAATTACTCTGTTAATAGTTAAGTGAAACTGGTTCAAGGCAGAAGCAGGACTATTACTTAAATTTTAAATCCTGCTGTTTTATTGTAAAAATAAATGTTTTATGGGGAGGTAACAGCTTAGCATGGCATTTCCTTCCATTGTGGTTCCAGGCAGTAATTAGCAATCCAATCATTTCTTCCCTCAGCTGGTTTGCCATGAACTTGTTCCTGGAGGGAAGACCATTCCTGTTACCAATGAAAATAAGTAAGTACAGCAATTAGATTTTTAAGGTCACCACTGCAAAATACTTTATTCTGGTTCCTTGGGCTTGCATCTGGAATGAATTGAGATAGATTGGAGGAGAAGGAGCACATAAATATCTTAATAGAATTTGCTGGTTACAGTTCATCGGCAGAAATTGTATTAAATTTGATTTGCAAAATAAAAATTGACAATTTACTTCTTGAAACAGCACTTCTGAGGTCAAAGGCACCCAGTCAGGGAAATTCTGCAGGATTTAATGATGGTGATGGATACAGACAGATGGATTCAAAGCAATTCAGGCACACAGTCGTGAACACAGAGGGCACAGATGCTCAAAGACACCTTGGAGCAGACAGATCTCCTCAGAATGATAACATGTGGCAGTTGTATAAAGCACCGTGTTCCGAGCAGACAGTGCTGAATTCAAATGTACTCGACAGTCGTTCTTTAGAGGCAGGAAATCAGAGGAGACACCGAGCCCCGGGGCTGTTTTCACAGATAACCGGCTTTTAGATCGTTATCAGAAATGTCAACTCGGGAGCCTGCAAACCAACCCCACCTTTTTGTTCCTTTTTCTGTTTCCATCCCTATCCCCTTCAGTGCTCATAAAAGCAGGATGAAATATCTATTAAGCAAATGTGTGTTTGAAGTGGTGATCTGGGGGTTGTTCTCTTTTTCCTGGCAAGTGGAAGCTGGATCCCACCTGGATCTGTGCTCTGCACTCTGATGTTCCCAAGCTTTTCCCTTCTCCAGCTCTGACCAGGGAGTTTGCATTTGAAAGGATCTTCCTCTGGCTCCTCACTAGTCAGCTCAGGGACAAAGTTGAAAGTCCTGATGCTGCTCTAGTCATTTACAGCAGAAATCTGAAGCTTTTGCAGCCAAACTGGGAGTTGGGAGGGAGCAGAAATGTTGGAAATTGAAGCAACCTGGAAACAGCTCTGCCTGGGGATGGTGGAGTGACCTTGCCAAAAACCCAGGCCGTGGGATTGTCTGTGTGGGAATCAGCAAGTTCAGGTGTTTTGCCTGGGGGTGAGAAGAGGAAGAGCCTCCCTCTAACAAGCAGTTCACCTCTCCCACATCCTGCAGGAATTTGGGAATGTGCTCCGTGGTTTTTTGGAGCAGTGATTGTCCAGCCATGGGGCAGCAGAGCCCAGTGAGCTGTTGTTAAAAAGAGCTGGAGCTGTGTTCAGCCAAGGCTGGTAAAGGAATTGTTAAAGCCAATTAGTCCCTGAGCTGGGCAGGAGTTCTGAGAAATGTGCAGAGTCCCAGACAGGGGAAAGGGCAGGAAAACATCTTTATCTCCTTAAATAAAGAGCAGGGCTGGAGGGAAAAGTATAACCCTGTCCAGGCCTTTTGGGGCTGGAGGAACACATCAGGGACAGTTCAGTGGTGAGTTGTTGGTACCTCTGACTGCTCCATGTCCCCCGTGTCACCTGCCCTGTCCCACAGGATCAGCTACATCCACCTGATGGCCCATTTCCGGATGCACACCCAGATCAAGAGCCAGACTGCAGCTCTCATCAGCGGCTTCAGGTCCATCATCAAGCCCGAGTGGATCCGGATGTTTTCTGCGCCGGAGCTGCAGCGCCTCATCTCCGGGGACAACGCTGAGATAGACCTCGAGGACCTGAAGTGAGTGAGACCTGGGGCTGCTGGGCATCTCTTAGCTGGCCTGGGACTGAGCCTGCTCTTTGCAGAGCTCCTGGGAGGTGGCAGGACAATGACTTGTCTGCTGCTCCTGCTTGGAATGTGAGGAATAGAGCTTTGGAACGTGGTCCTTAAGGCTCATTTGGAAAGGATCCTTTCTTCCATTGGTTCCACAAAGTAGAATTTCTCTCTGCTTTTCCCATTCCTCTGATCAAGTGCCCAGGAGGTGCTGGGTGCTCAGAGTCAGCAGTGAGCCTTGACCCGTGGCAGGTGTTGAATGGTGCTTGGAGAAACCTGGGCTAACTGGAATCTGTCCCTGCCCATGGCAGGGGGTGGAACAAGATGAGCTTTAAGGTCCCTTCCAACCCAAACCATCCCACATGAGTGATCCTTCCAGCACTTGAGCCCCTGTGCTGCAGTGCCAGGCCTGTCACAGCCTTTCCCTCCCCAGGAAACACACAGTGTACTACGGAGGCTTCCATGGCAGTCACCGTGTCATCATCTGGCTCTGGGACATCCTGGCCAACGATTTCAGCCCTGATGAGAGAGCCATGTTCCTCAAGGTGAGTGAGGAGCCATCTGTGCCCAGCTGGGGTCAGGGGTGGTGGGGTCAGGGGTGGTGGGGCCAGGGCTGTTCTCCAGTTATCTCTGTGCTCTCTGAAGGAGCAGCAGAACTCCTGACACCTGGAAGTGCCCAGCAGAGCTCTGTGAAAGCCCTGGTGGCACCACAAATGCCCCTGCACGGGTGGCACTCCCCAAAGGCTGTCAGACACGCTGGGGGGTGCTCAGTGCCAGCCCCAGCAGTTCTGGGACTGTGTCACTGTGTGGCTCTTCCTGCCCTCACTGCTCCCATCATCACCATCTGGCACTTTCCAGTTTGTCACCAGCTGCTCCAGGCCTCCACTTCTGGGCTTTGCCTACCTCAAGCCTCCTTTCTCCATCCGCTGCGTGGAAGTGTCTGATGACCAGGTAGGCATCCTGCTCTCAGGGCTTGGGAATTCCCTGCCCAGCTGACCTGGAAACCCTTTAGGTGGGAAAAATAGGTGCTAGGATTAGATATCAGGAAGAAATTCTTCCCTGTGAGGGTGGGGAGGCTCTGGCACAGGTTGTGCAGAGACACTGTGGCTGCCCCATCCCTGGGAAGGGTCCAAGGCCAGGCTGGATGGGACCTGGGATAGTGGAAGGTGGATTTATGGATGGAATGGGATGAGCTTTAATCTCCATTCCAACCCAAATCATTCCACAATTTTATACCTGAAAACACCCCCAACAGGAAGCTCATGGCTGCACTTGCCTCTCCCCACACACAGCATCTCCAGGCTCTTCCTGCCTGGGTTCCCTGAGTTCCTCCAGAGTTGTGTTTTCTCTTGGGATCTCCGTGTCCCACCCTGCCCATGTCAGACATGAAACTGAGCTTTGGGCTTTGCCTCTCCCTGTCCCCAGTGCCAGGTTTTGTGTTGGCCAGGAGGGCAGAGGGAGGTGACAGCTCCGTGCCCTTGCAGGACACGGGGGACACCCTGGGCAGCGTTTTGCGCGGCTTCTTCACCATCCGCAAGAAGGAGCCTGGCGGGCGCCTGCCGACCTCCTCCACGTGTTTCAACCTCCTCAAGCTTCCCAACTACAGCAAGAAGAGCATCCTGCGGGAGAAGCTGCGCTACGCCATCAGCATGAACACCGGCTTTGAGCTGTCCTAGGCACGGGATGGGGCTTGGAGCTGCTGCTGGAAGGGGAGCCCTTCCCACGTGGAGCCCGGAGCAGCTCCGCGGGAGCCGGCTGCTCGCTCGAGGCCTGGACAGGCAGCTGGCAGTGGAGGTTCACAGGGATCCAGGGAAGAGCTGCTGGGCTCAGGGCTGGCTTTTCTTGGGCACGGCTCCAGGCTGGAGGAGGGGATGGGCCTGGACCAAAACCCTTCACTTGACACCCACGGAAATCGTCCTTAAAAGCAAACCCCGGGGGGAGCACAGAAGGAATGTTCCAAGTGCCACTCGGATTAGTGACAGTGAGACCCCCAGCAGGCTGGGCAGCTGCTGCCATGGGAGTGCTGCTTTTTCCTTTCCCAGGAAGGAAAGCCCCTTTGCCTGGGCTGGCTGGAAGTGAGTGTGGGAAGCTGCACAAAGGCAGAGGGATGACAGAGCCCACGAGGAGATGACAGCATTGGAAGCGCCCAGACAGGCAATGCTCAGTCAGGACAGGGAGATTCCAGGTGCCACTGCCCCTTGGTGTGTCTCAGAGAAGGAATCACAGGGAAGCAGCGGGTTGAACAGGAGCAGATGGACCCTGTGGCTCTTGGGAAGGTTTCAGAATGCCGGAGGTTAAGGGCTGGAGCAGCAGGAGTGGGCTCAGCCAGCTGTGCCTCTGCCAGATTCCTGCCAGACCCAGGCCTTGGGACAGAGAGGGTCATGTCTCAATTTCTCAGGAGCGGGAAAGGTTTCATTTTCCTTGGTTTCCAGAGGACAGGAGCTGGCACACAGTCGGGCTCCCCAGCACAGTGCTCAGGTGGGGCAGGTTCCTCTCTGGAACAGGAGGAACGTGTCAAGTCCTCTGGAAACCTCCACTGGCAAAATCCCTCTGGGATGGAAGTTTGACTTTGTTTGCAGGCCCTTTCTTAGGGAGTTGTTTGGACCCAGGGCAGGGCCACTGTGTCAGAGCCACATTTGCTTTGTTGCCAAACTCTTTATTTTGGTCGCTTTGTCTCTTTCTGGCCTTACTTCTGCTTGTTGGTGTTTGCTTGGAGCAGGCAGCTTTTGCAGGGGGTGATTGGGGAAGGTGTGGATCCTTCCTGCCATTTCTGAGACACTCATAAAGTGTCTCTGCAGCTTCCCACCTTTGATCCCTCGAGCTGCTGTGAGTCCTGCCCTGGTCTGAGCTGGAGAGAGGAGAGACTGGGCTGCTCCTGGGCTGTCCTGGCCCTGCTGGGATTCTGGCACAGAGGAGATTCATGGCATTGCCCTCTTTGGGACAGGATTAAAAGCCAGTCACCTCCTCCCCTTCACCTCCCTGGTAAAACAAGCTCCTGCACGGGCTGGTGGCTTCTGCCCAGGGTTTTCTTTCCCTCTTTCCCTCCCTGTGGCACTGGGGATCCTCATTCCCCTCCCTGGCCATATCCCACCTCTCCTGCTGCCCTGCCTGGTCTGTCCCACGGGATTCCTGTCCCCAGGTGAGCTCAGCAGAGCACAGTTCTCCACACTCTGGGCTCTGGAAGAACCCCCTTAACTACAATATTCCACATTTCCAAGGGGTTGGAAAACCCTGGGCAGCCACGAGCAGCAAGATGGCCTTGGCTTCATCCTCCTCCTGTCGTGATTCAGATGGATTTCAGAGAAATAACCCTTTTTTTTTTTTTTACAACCAATGCCTGGAAATGCATCTGGAAAGCAACGTCAGGATCCTTTTTCTCTGTCAAATCAGTGAGATTAAACAGGAGTTGATGGGAAGTGTTGGTGCGGACAGGAATGTCTGCATCCAGAGGGTTCAGGACATTGGGCTGTGAGTCAGAGAAATTAAAGATGATAGTAAATGTCTTTTTTGTTTTTTTATACATAGAACATTTTGGCATTAACCAGTTGGTGACTGCGTAGCTGGGAGGTTTAGGCACTGCCTTGGACCTCTCAGAGCTTAAATATCACCCAAAATCTCCTTTTTCCTTCTAGGAAGCAGAGTGTGTCTGACTAGAGCACAATGAGCATTCAGTGAAATGAGTTGTTAACACTGAGATAAAATCCTTGCTCCCCTTTTCCCTTCGTTCCTCAGGAGTACAATTCCTAGAAAAGATCTTACTGCAGGCTTAGCTTGATCCCTCCAAACCTGGAGATGTTGCACTGCAAGACACTGCTCCCGTGCTGGAGCTGGTGTGGATAATGTGATAAATGTCTGGGAAATTCCCAGTGGATGCAGGTGAGGATTCCTGTGGAGGGGCTGATTGCTGTGTCCCAGGGAGGCTGTAACAGGCCTTTACCTAAGCAGGTGTGTCAGTCCCTGCCTGCTCTGTGGATCCTGCCCAGGGATGGTTTTGCCACGGGAGATTAATGAGGATCTTTTCTATCCAAGCCTCGCTGCTGTGGAGACCTTGGTTCCATCCCTGTGTGTCTGACCTGCAGAGAAAATAAAGCTGGGATGAATTCAGGTGGTTGGATGTCTCCTGGTCCTTTCCTAGGGCAGAGAAGGTGCTGATGGGATGCTCCTGGCAGAGGGGAGGAGAGCAGAACATTGGGGCCCTGGCACCTCTCAGAGGGCCCCTGCCTTTATTCTGAGGGTGCTGAGGCCCTGGCACAGGTTCCCAGAGAAGCTGTGGCTGCCCCTGGATCCCTGGAAGTGTCCAAGGCCAGGTTGGACAGGGCTTGGAGCAAGCTGGGCTAGTGGAAGGTGTCCCTGCCCATGTCAGAATGTGGAATAGGATGAGCTTTAAGGTTCCTTCTGACTCCAGGTTTGGAGCTCTCCTGCCCCCCGGGCATTCCCAGGGCTCTCTGGCTCTGCTGGGAGCAGGAGCGCGGTGGGAACGAGGGAGAGGCTCCCAGTCAGTGTGCAAGTGCCATTGTTTTGACACACAGGCATCTGGCACTGTCAGGAACAGCAAAAAGCAAGCCCAGAGCAGCTGCTGCCAAGGCAGAGCTGGCAGCAGCCAGGCCTGCACAGCCCCTGCTCCTGTGGCATTCACCAGGATCTGGGCATGGCAGTGCTTGGGGTCACCGAGGTGAGGTGTGGCTGTGGCTGTCCCAGGCACTGGGACCACATGCACTGGGCACTGCAGGGTGAGGAGCTGGGAGAGATCCCTGGAGGATGGGAGGGATCCCTGTAGAATGGGAGTGATCCCTGGAGGATGGAAGGGATCCCTCAGTTCTGGCACAGAGCAGAGCTGGGTGTCCCAACCTGCTGTGGGCACGAGTTGTTTGGGAGCAAACAGCAGCTCCTGCTGCCCCTCTCCTGCTCCTACAGGCTGTCAAAACTCCCTGGCTCACACCACAGGCTGGTATTCCCTCTGTTTGATCCCCTTGTTCTGCACCTGTGCCCCGTGCTAGATTCCAGGTTAGGATGGAGAGGAGGAGGCTGTGCCATGCTCTGGTCTCCATATCCCTGAGCAGAGCAAGGTACATTGTCCCTGCAGCTCATTTTTGTGTTTGCTCACATTTACCAAGAGGTGCAGCAGCTCCTGCAGCAGTGGTCACACCACGTGGCGCTTGGCACTGTCACCACCTGGGTAAGTGGCACTGAACTGGTGCTCACAATCTGCTTTTGTGGCTATTTCTAAGGTCAAGTTCTTCAATCCTGACC
This sequence comes from Entomyzon cyanotis, assembly GCA_024500445.1. Lineage (NCBI taxonomy): Eukaryota > Metazoa > Chordata > Aves > Passeriformes > Meliphagidae > Entomyzon > Entomyzon cyanotis. Next base: position 4,144,002 of record JAKEPQ010000852.1, read on the forward strand.
TCTGCAGGTTCCCTGGGATGGCTTGAGCCCTCCCTGTGTCACTCTGCCTCTCTGTGTCACTCTGCCTGTCTGTGCCTGCCCTGTGAAGGCAGGGATGGAGCACTGCCAGGACTGTGCACCCCAAAACTCACCAGGCTGGGGGTCCAGCACATCCTGTCAAGGTGGGGGCTTTCATCCCTCTCCTCCCTTCTGAGCCCTGGCCCGGGAAATGCTGCCTCGTGTAAATTTACATCTGACTTGGCACAATGGATGTTTGTGTCGTTGCTGGCGGAGCAGCAGCCGCTCGGCTGCTCCCACATCGCGGTGGTAATCGCGGTGCTTGAGTTATAGCCCAACTTATTCCGTTTTACAGCTCCTACAGCGTTAACAGATGTACAGGCGTCTGATCCAATCATGCAGCAAGAGATTTTGGGGCCAGTTCTTCTCGTTTTGACAGTGTGGAAGCTGGGAGCAGCCATACATTTTACAAACAAGAATAAACGACCCTTAGCAACATATGGCTGCGCTGGCAGCTCCGGAGCGATCCCAAATCAGGCACCCTGCGAGGCAGGAATGTTGCTGGGCGCTGGAGCCGGGCAGCCAGGACAAAGCATCTGCCTTCCCCCGTGATATTAATGAGGTGCAGGCACTGGAATCCCTATGCTGTGCGGCTGGGAGGGCTGGGAAGAGACAAAGAGCTTGGAAAAACAACTGCCAGCCCAGAGCAAGGGAGCTTTATTTGGTTTAAAGGCTGGGTTTCGTTTTGGTCACCCTTGTGGGGTGGGAGCAGGGGCAGCTCGGCCACACTGAGCCTCTGCTCCAGCCTGGTGAGGAGAGCTGCAGCAGGGCCTGAGGAATCACAGAATCCTGGGATCATGCAGGTTGGGAAAACTCTGCAAGGTCATCAGAGTCCAACCTGTGACCAGTTCCCACCTTGTCACCCAGCTCAGAGCACTGAGTGGCACCTCCAGAGATGGAGACTCCAAACCTCCCTGAGCAGCTCCTTCCAATGCCTGACCACTCTTTCCATGAGGAAATTCCTCCTGGTGTCCAACCTGACCCTCCCCTGGCACAGCCTCAAGGGTGTTTGCTCTCATCCTGGCCTTTTCCCTGGGAGCAGAGCCTGACCCCCCCTGGCTGTCCCCTCCTGTCAGGGAGTTGTGCAGAGCCAAAAGGTCCCCCTGAGCCTCCTTTTCTCCAGGCTGAGCTCCTCCAGCTCAAGAGCCCATGGCCTTCCTGTGACCTTGGGGACAACTCTCAGGGCAGAATGTCCTGGCCCAGCTCTGCTGAGCTGCAGCCCTGTCTCCGCTCCCTCCTAAATTCCAGCCCTGCTCAGGTGACACACGAGGGTCACCCCAGCACCTCCCTCTGCCTCAGCCCTCCAGAAACAACTGCTGTGGGTAAAGAGGGAGGGGCAGCTGGGAGCACCCCGGTAAATTTAATCGCTCCGTCATGTTAAGTATAGTAGCTTGATTTATTTCTCCTTGCAATCCAAACAATGCCAGCTTTGGTCCCAAAACAGTAGTGAGATTTCTTCCCCCCAGCTGGAAAAAAAAAGGAAATACCATAAATCCCTCCCCGAGCTGATTTATGGAGCATTCATGAAGAATTTATATTGCAGAGGATTTTATTAAATTAAGCTTGAAAAGCCTCTTGATTCCTGAGGTTCAGTCCCGCAGCCAGAGCTCTCGTAAAACTGGATGGAGCAGGCAGAGGGAATGGCTGAGGTGACACTGCAGCTGATGGGACCATCCAAATCCAGAGCATTTGTCACTGGGATGTGTTCCAGGCTGAGGCTTGGAAAATTACTCCATGAAAAATGTGCATTAACAAGAGCCATGAAATATCTGCTTCAAACCCAGGTGAGTGATGAGACTGGGGATCTGTTAGTGCTTGGGCATTCCTCACTCATCCCTGGGCATTCCTCCCTGGCCAAAAAAAAAGGGACACAGAGCCAGAGATTCTTTGGAGAACAAATTTAAGGTTGTTTCTACTCAAATAATTGAACAGGGGAAGGGGCAGGATGGCTTTAAAAACAGAAGCCCTGGATGGGCATCAGCACCTTGCAGCTCACATCAGTCCCTGGGGGAAAACTTACACCCCCAGGGTTCACATGGATTCTTCCCAGTATTTCCAAGCTGGAAGCAGCTTGGATTTGAGTGCAAAGCTGGAATTGTCTGTGTGATGTGGGTGTGAGGTGCCAGGGCCCTGCTCCTCATCCCAACCCCTTTCCCTGCAACCTCAGTGCCCTGGGTGCTCCCAAACCCCAGGCTCTGCTCCTCCAGTTCCTGTAGCCAGAGGGGCATTTCCACATGGAGTCACCTCCAGCACACAGAACCTGGGATTTGGCCTTTCCTGCTTTGCTCTCTCTATCCTGTGAGCCCCTTTCCTGGCAGAGGATGCACTGGATTGTCAGCACAGAGACATTCCTCACATGCACGACAAGAGGCAGCCAGAGCCAAGGAATTCTTGGTGCATTCCTGAAAATCTGTACAGCTCAGCTCCAGCCAGGGCTGATGGATCGGAAGGGACTTGGAGCAGCAAAGCACACAGGGCTGAGTGTTAAAATGTGACAGTTTGTGGCCCCTTTGGTACAAGGAAATTCACATTTATTATTTCAGAGCTGCGGACACAATTCCCAAACGCCTCCAGCTGCTGCTCCATATGAGCACTGTGACTTCAGAGGAGGAACTGATTGTTTTCCCTTCATCATTCCTCAGAGTCCTGTCAGAGCCTTCCCACAGCACCTGCTGCTGCTCAGGGAAATGAAGGCATCTCCAAAATGGTACTGGAATTCTCCTGCCTCAACTCCCACCTGGGAGAAGCAGTGACTCCAGAGCCATCCCCACATGGGATGTGTGGATCAGGCCCAGGGAACAGAACAGGTGTGTTTGGGTTCCTTCCAACTCAGGCTATTCGGTGATTCTGTTCCTCTCAGGATTTATCAACATGGTTATTTCACATGGAAGTTCTTGGCAGCTCCCCTTTCCAGCCCAGGCTTGTTCTCTTTCCCTTCCTTTGGACAAAAGCAGTCAACTGGATTTAGTTTTCCATGATCAAGGAAAAAAAAAACATTCCAGCTCCCAGCTATGGCTCAGGTTTTATGTAGATTTTCTCTTCTTTCCCTTCCTTCATTGCAGCATAACGTGCCAGGACAAAGAGATAGTCACTGAGCCTGGAAAGCAAGGGAAAAGCAGGAAAACCAATGATCTTATTCCAGAACAGAAGCTTGTTGAGAAGCAAGACTGCCCAGTTTTATCCCCAGAGCTAAGGGAATGCTTCAGGAGGACAGAGCAAGGGTTTGGAATTTCATTTTTTTTACCTGTTTAAATACTTGGCCACGTTTGGATCTGCTTCCCCTGCTTGGACTAAAGGAATCACGCTGGGAAAAGCAAAGGGAAATGGTGTTAAACTTTCCAGCTCTGAGTGCACAAAGGGCTGCGATTTGCTGGAGCTTCTTCCCACCTCAAACCTCCCCTGGGGTCCCCACTCTGACTGGCCCAGCACTTGTGAAAGATCTTTGCTCCCCAGAGGAATCTGGGAGGGGTAAATGATACCAGTAATGTTTGTGTCTGTCCTGGAGGCTCCCAGTTCTGCTCCTCCAAGGATACTCATCCGTGGGGATCACTCAACCAAGAGATACTATTTACAAGGGCATGGAGAGACAGGAAAAAGAGGAATGGCTTCCCACTGCCAGAGGGCAGAGTTAGAGGGGATTTTGGGAAGACATCCTTCTCTGGGAGGGTGGTGAGGCCCTAGCACAGGCTGCTCAGAGAAGCTGTGGCTACCCCATCCCTGGACATGTCCAAGGCCAGGTTGGAGAGGGCTGTAGAATCCCAAACTGTTTGGGTTGGATGGCCCAGCTGAGGGGAGCGAAGAACAGGTCCTGTCTTTGTGCCTCTTGCACTCCTGGAATTGGACTAAACAAGCAAAAGCTTGGCTTGAGCCCCAAGCACAGCCCAGCCCTGGGTTTGCTGTCACTGTGGTGTCCCCATCCCCTTCTCTCAGGGTTCTCCCAGCACAGCACTCACCACCTCTCAGCCCTGCGGCACACAGCTCGGGAGAAGTGGAGAGCAGCACTGCTCCTGCCTCCAGACTGGAACAGCAAGGAAACCCCACTCAGTGTCTGCACCAACAGGGACAGCCTCCCTCCCCTCCCTGGGAGGGCTCAGCACCTCTCACACACGTGGAACTGATCCCTGTGCCATGGCCAGGCAAGGGAGGGATATCCCAGTGCAGCAGAATGGGGAAATGTAACTCCCAGATCCTTGTCTCTGCTTTTCTTTTGGCATTTGCCCATGGAAATAGCAGCCTCCCAGCCTGCTTTCCCATGGTAAGTGGTGGACAGGGCTACCCCAAGGAAGTGAGAGGCACAGGCAGCACCTACAGGCAGGATGAAGGTTCTGAGGGGAGGGAGCTGCTCTGAGTAACTGTCAATCCACTGCTCCAGCTCCAGGACGGGCTTCTCACTAAAAGATGTTCGTTCTACAGAGGGGAAAGAAGAATTAGCTAAAAACCCATGATTCAGTCAACAAACCGAACTCTACTTTTGCTTTCTTGGATCAGCATGTCCTAAGAAACCATCCCAAAAGGTTTCTCCTGCTGCAGCAGGGCTGGGTGGGTGCTGGGGCAGCACCTGAGGCCACCTGACATCGCTCGAGTGCCACAAGCACGGCAGTGTTGGGATGTGTGTGACTCACTTAGCACCCCATCACACCCCTCAGCATCCCATCACACCCCTCAGCATCCCATCACCACCACCAGCACACCCTCCAGGCTGTGCCCAAGACCTGCCATCCCAGGAAAGGCAAGACTTACTCCGGTGAGCCTCCCTGGCCGAGGAGAGCGGCGTGGCGATGTTGGAGCCCACGTCCTGCAGCATGCACTGGATCTGGACAAAAATCACAACTGCTCTCACTCCCAGCCATGGCTTTCTTCATTCCTGTGCTCAGCAGAGCTGATCAGCCAAAGTCACAGGCTGCCCAAGCAGGACCTGTGTCACTGCTGTGCCCACATGGTTGCTGCCCCAATTTCAAGACTGGGGCTCTGTGATAGCAAAGCTCATGTCCATAAAGTGGATCTGACTTATCTCTGAATAAACCCAGAGATGAGTCTGTCTGCCCATAACTAATCACTTGATCTACCAGTTTCCTTCTTGGTTACATGAATTTACCTATTTTAGAGAGCAATCAAGGGAGTCTTAAGGATTTATATATTGAAATACTAAATGTACTGAATTGCTGTGTGTCAGTGGGAGCACTGAGGCTAAAATTAAGGACTTCATGTTTTAATAGCACAGATAAGGGACTGCACTGGGTGAAGATTATCATTAATACTCACTTTATGAAGTTGATCAACAAACGTGTGGCCCTTTTCACTGCCAAATTCACCAGCCAGCCTTGGTTAGAGAAAAGAAACCATAAGTAAAACAGAGTTAGCTGGGAAAGAAAAAATCACCACAAACATTATTTTCCTTATGGAACCCCCATAAGTTTGGCTACTCCCGGTCCTCACCCGATGGCCGAGCTCAGCTCGTCCGTGGCTCCCAAGGCCTCGAAGATCCGGTCACCCTTCGGCCGCCGCTCGCCGGTGAAGGTGCTGGAGAATCCTTAGGGAAAGGCGGGAGGCGCTCAGGGCTCGGGGTGGCTCTGCCCGCGGCCCCCGGGGCTCCCCGGGCTCTACCTGCATCTCCCGTCCTCGTGTAGATCCTCGGGGCTCGCTCGGGAGCGGCGCGGTCGGGGCTGCGGGGGCACAAACCGTGAGGGGACACCGGGGGGACAGGGGACACCGTGAGGGGGGAACGACACCGTGAGGCGGACCCGGCCCTGCCACGCTCACCTGCTCGCCCCGCTCCGCCACCGCCGCCCCGCCATCCCCAGCGGCCTCAGCGGCCCCCGCAGCCCCCGTCCGGCCGCCACCGCCGCCCGCCGCCACATCCCTCCCGGCCGCCGTCACCGCCCCGCCGCGACCCCGCGCGGCCACCTCCCCCCCCCCCCCCCCCCCCCCCCCCCCCCCCCCCCCCCCCCCCCCCGTCCGCCCTCAGCCCACGCCGTCACCCCAGCGCCGCGCCACCCCGCAGCGCCTCCTCCCCATTGGCCGTCCGCAAGTCCCGCCCCCGCCAGACGCCCGGCTATTGGCTGAGCGCGGGGAGGCGGGGAAGGGCGCGGCCCCGATTGGCGGGCGGGGCTGTCAGTCGGCGCGGGCCGCGCGGCGGAGCGATGTGGGTGAGGGACGTGGCGGTGTCGGCGCCGGGCAAGGTGATCCTGCACGGCGAGCACGCGGTGGTGCTGGGCAAGGTGAGGGCACGCTGGGCAAAGTGAGGGCTGCCCACCTCGGGAAGGGCTGTCCGGCCCTGCTGACCGCCGTTCTCCGCCCGCAGGTGGCCCTGGCCGTGGCGCTGGACCTGCGGACGTTTCTCCGCCTGCGGCCCGGCGCTGAGGGCCGGCTGAGCGTCTCCCTGCCCGGCGTCGGAGTGCGGAGGAGCTGGGACACGGCCGGCCTGCAGGCCCTGCGGGGGCGGATCGCAGGCAAGGCCCGGGGGAGGAGCCGCTGCCCCGGCGGAGTGAGAGGCTTTCGGCGCTGCTCGGGGCCTTCTGCAGCCCGGTGACATTGCAGAGCCCCCTGGGGTTATTTGTCCCCTCTGCGGTGTTTCAGGGCCTCGCTGCGTCTCAATGTGCGTTTCACTGGCCTGTCCCTGCACCTCTCAGTCACCCGTGTGCCCCTTGTGACCCCGCCGGTGCTCAGCTGTCCGTGTGTGGCTCTTGCCGTTGCTGTCCCCTCCTGTTCTGGGTTCCCGGGGGTTTGTTCCTGTGCTGTTGTAGCTCGGGCAGTGTTGTGACACAGGCAGGAGCCAATCTGTGTCCACATCCCAGTGTGTTACTGGTTGGGGCCAAAAAGGAGCCTCTCTGAAGCTGCTCAGAGCTGGGGATTCCTGGGGAAATCAGGGATACAGGGCCTGTTTTCCTGCCTGTTTCCTGCCTGTTTTCCTGTCCCACTCCACCCCTCATGAGAATTTCTGCAGCATCTTGTACTGGCTTGAGCCCCAGGGTATCCCAGTCCCAAGATCCACGTTCTTTAATGAAGAGTTTGTGACTTGCCAAGTTCTCCATGGTGATTATGGATGGATGCACTGGGAGGTGTGCAGTTGCAGGTGTGGAGTGTGGAAGCACTGGGATTTCAGAGTGGCTGGTTGAGATTTAGCTTTTATTTTATCACAAGTCCTCAGGTAGAACCTGAAACTGGCTCCAGCTGTTTCTGCCTACTGTAACAGGAGGTGTTGTTGTAAATACTGCTCTCAGTGTAACAATTGCCTGGTTTCTAAGTGTTTAAACTCTCCCTGCTTGCTTCCATAGCTGACTGTGATGAGTCCAAGTCCCCCAGCGTAGAACAGCTGGATGCACTGAGGGAGTTTGCTGGAATTGCTGCTGGAGCTTCAGCTCCAGAGAGCCTTGCTACTCTTGCCTTCCTGTATATGTGCCTGGCTATTTCTGCTAAGTATGGGTAAGGCTCTCCTCCTGCCCCAAAATTGTGGTGCTGGGTGGGTGCTCCATGCAGGTGAGCTGGGAATTTCTGCTCTCTTTTAGTTCTGAGGGCTGAAACCAGAGCAGTTTATGCCACAGCCACAGCACAAACACCCCTCCCTCCAGCAGGCGCTCCTGTCATCCTGGCTTAGGCTGGAAAAACAGAAATAAACTGTGAATTTGTTGTCTGAACTAAGTCTGATCCCTTTGTGGGCTGAATGTCCCTAAAACTGTGAGAACTTGGGGCTATTCCAGTTCCTAACCTTGCCCAGCACTGTTGATGATCTCGGTGTGACTGGATGGGTGCTCAGGGCAGTGTCAGAAACCAAAGCAGAGCCAAATCTGCATATTCTCATCCAAGAAATCAAAGCTTTAAGAACTGGGATGTGCAGCTAGGTTGTGGTTTCCCTGCAGTCTCAGGGTGGCACTGGGACTGTCACTCAGCAGCTGTGCAAAGCTCCTGTGTTTGATTTTGGGGTCTGTAACACAACCCAGGTGTGTTCAGTGGAGCCAAGGGATATGGATATGTCCATCTTCCCTACCAGTCTGTTGCTTCAGTGGGATGTCACTGTGCAATTGCAGATTTGGGATGTTTGCCCTTTATTTAGAAATACATTTTAAAATCCTGTTTACAGCAATCTCTGAAGGGGCTTTTTATGGTGCTGCTGTATTTAGTCACCAAGTGTCCCTGCTAGCAGCCTGCCAAGCTGTGCCAGCCATTGATCCAGTTCAGGAAGGCTTTATTCCAGCACAATGGCTTGGCCAGGCTGCTCCATTCGGGAATGAGCCCTCCTGAAGCTCCTGTGTGTCAGATGCATGTGCTGATGTTGCCAGTTTTCAACCAGCTTTCCTTGTGATCAGCCCTAACTGGCCTCCTTTGCCTTTGTAACGTTGTCTGGAGGTGGAATTGGGGGTGGTTGTGCCAGTCCCTGTGTGTCTGTGTTCCAGGGATGTTCCCAGCGTGGATATCCTGGTGTGGTCAGAGCTGCCCACGGGAGCAGGGCTGGGATCCAGTGCTGCCTATGCTGTGTGCCTGGCTGCAGCCCTGCTCATGGTGTGTGGAGCCATCTCCTGCCCGCTGCAGGAGGGAGAATCCACAGCCAGGTAAGGAATTCCAGCCTGGGATACACAGCTCTGCTCCCTGTGCCTCACTTTTCCTTTTACCTGCATGGATTCTGGTGCTGCCACCTCTCCTGGTCTCTCTTGGCTGTGACCATCCTGAGCCCATCTCCTGTCCCTGCTCAGTGTTCCCAGCCCTGTCCCAGACACTTTGTAAAAATCCCAGTTTCCCTTGTCTAGTGTCAGATAAACATACCTAAAAAGAGGGGACAAAAGCTTTATTCTTTCAATCAAACAAAACACACTGAAATATTTCAACCTCAGTTTGCTCTGTCTCTGAGCATCTTCCAGGTTTTGCTTTGAGTCCTTGAGGATCCTTTCTGGTTTTTTTTGCATTTCCTATGATTTTTTTTTTTTTTTTTTTACTGCATGTGCTTCATTTCCTCCTGATCTCCTGCCTGTCTTTCCCCTTTATCAGTACCTGGTGAAAGAGAGTTTCTTTCCTTCTGCCCTTGGAGTTAATCTTTGGAAGCCTGGGGTGCTGTGTGAGAGGAGGCTCTGTTTGAAGCTGCTAAAAATCAAAGCTGGAGGGGCAGAACCTCTGTTGTGTGGGATTTTGTGTGGGGCTGAGAGTGAGGCAGCAAGGTGGGAAGACTGACTGTGTTCTGCTTCTGAACCAGAATTCACAGCCTGACCCAAAACCAGCTTCTTGTTGGGAGCCCTTTGTCCCCTTTGCTCGAGCAAATCTCCCAAATTGGGAAATGAAAGGGCAGCTCCAAGTGGAGCAGCGAGGATGTCTTCATTCCCTGCTCACCCTCTGTGTCTCCAGCATGGATCCAGCATAATTCCTGCCTTCCAGCTGGCGTGCAGAGAGAGGGGGGTGTCAGACTTCAGAAGGGTTTTGCTTCCCATGGCAAGAAAAGAACAGCGGGATAGAAAGGCTCCTGTGTCGGGAGGAATCGCAGCCTCTCAAAGAGGATTAAAAACAAGTGGTTTACAGCTCTTCTGTTCCTGAGGGTGCTGGTGTGAGCTGTTTGCTGAGTGCTCCCAGATTAAATCCTGGCAAGTGGAATGCAAGGTGTGTGGACATGGATAAAGACGTTCAGCTGAGGCCCAGGGAAGTGGGAGTGAAGGGAAACAGTTTCTGGATAGCAGGTGGCTCTTGGAATTTCTGCCTAGTCTTGTCATTCCAGTCCCTCATAAACAGTCTCTCTCTCCATCTTTCTTGTAGCCCCTTCAGGCACTGGAATGGCACAATTAGGTGACCCCAAAGCTTCTCCAGGTTGAGCAATCCCAACTCCCTCAGCCTTTGCAGTGTGTGGTAACACACCGTGTTTGGTGAGGTGGGGATGGGTCTGGACTTGAATTCTGTTAAATCTGATCTTCACCAGGCCAGGGCTGGGATTTTCCCCCTGAATCTGCTCCCTCCCTCTCCACTGGTTTGGAGTGGTTTGTGTTGGAGTCTTTTCCTTGCCTTCCAGGTGGACAGAAGAAGAGCTGACACTGATTAACAGCTGGGCCTTCCGAGGGGAGCGGGTGATCCATGGCAATCCGTCGGGTGTGGATAATGCTGTTGGCACCTGGGGTAGGTGTGTTTGCAGAAACTCCCAAATTCAGGTCCCTGTTTTGGCCTGAATCCTTCCCTGTCTCAGTTTGCCCCATCTGTGAGCTGGGCCTGGAGCCAGCTGGAATGTTGGGAACTGGCTGCAGGAACACCAGAGCTCTGTCCCCCCTCAGGCAGGTGCCATGGGGCAGAGACCTCACCACAAATAACTGATATTTAAACATTCTGCAGCGAACAAAGAAACCTAATCCTGTCCCAGGGATAATGCAGGGGAAAATGCAGTTGGACAGCTGTCATTTAGTTTCAATTAGCAGCGACTTCCCAGTGTTTTGAAAGTGTCCTTGGAGACTGTTAATAATCTTTCTAATGAGACCTAATCGCAGTGCCTCTGTGAGGGTAGGAGCCAAGTGAGACATTCCTTCTGGACAATGAAATTCCATGCTGCAGGGTGGCTGCTGACACCACTGCACTCTGGTTCAGTCCATGGAATCCCTTGTGCTTGGCTCTGCCCTGGGGAATCGCTGCTGGATTCTGTTTCCTCAGGAAAGATTTAATGCTGGCCAAACTCTTTTGCATTTTCAAAAATTATTTGATGTGATCCTGGGGGAGAGGAGAGCAAAGGGAAAGGCCTTGGGTTAAGCATGTCCAGCCAGACCCTCTCATTAAGGCAGCAGGGTGAGGCAGGGCCGTGCTGCTGGAGAACATGGTTCATTTAGCTGGTGTTTCTTGCAATTACTGTCACAGGCTCTGGGTGAGGTTCTGAAGATGAAAGACCTTCTGTGTTATCTCTCAGCTCGCTCTGTACTGAGACAATACATGTATTTTACTTTAGGTGGAGCCCTGAGATACCAAGCAGGAAAAATCACACCATTAAAGAGGTAATACTGGAGTTTAAAAATAACCCTCACCACGGTGGGTGGAACATGTCAGAGAGGCTCTGGGTGGGTGTTGGAGGGTATGAGGATGATGGGAGATGGCTGGAGTGTGGGAAGGGCTCTGCAGCCCCATTTTGGGTGTGGGCAAGCCTCAGTGTTGCCTTGGTTTGGGGTGGATGGGGACAATGAAACGTGTGGTCATTATCTGACATCAGATGAACACAGCACAAAGGATCAATATTAATTTCATGGCATTATGGGCAGCAGGAATGGATCTGCTCCTGGCAGCAAATGACATTGTGGGGAGGGGGAACTTTGTGCTTACCTGGTGGTGGGAAAACCCATTGGCAGAGAGAAATCTGGGTCCTGTGTGTTCCTTCTGCCTCCTGCCAGGGAAGTATAATCTGACTCCATTAAAATCTTTCACAGTGCATGAAATTGCTCTATTAGCAGTTAATGGCCACTGCTGGCTACCCTTGTAGAGAGTATTTCAAAGGAAAAAATTTGCTTGAAAAACATGGATTTCAGTAAATACATTACAGTCTTATTTATAGCTCTAGTACAGTTGTTCCTTATATCCAGGAGGAACAAGCCTGAACCCAGCCAGCACTGAAGCACCTGCTTAAGTTTTGTAAAATGAATGGAACTCCTTGTCTTGGGCTCTTGCTCAAAGAGGCCTTTTGAGGCAGAATAAGCTGTGGCCTTGGGGACTGTGAAGGAAAGAGGCCAGGAGATGTTCCCTGCTCATGGCAGAGGGTTGGAGTGAGATGAGCTTTAAAGTCCTTTCCAGTCCAAAGCACTCTGGGATTCTCTGTCTCCTGTTGCTTCCAGGGTGCCCACTCTGAGGATCTTGCTGACCAACACAAAAGTCCCTCGGAGCACCAAGGTCCTGGTGGCTGGTGTCAAGGAGAAGATCCTGAAGGTGCAGCACCTGTGTGGTTGTGGGATGGAGATGTGGGGGATAACCTTTGGGAGATAACCCTCATGTGGGACTGCAGGTCCCACTAGGATCTTTTGGGAGATCCCTCCTGTGGCCACTGCATTGCTATTTCCCAGCTGCCCAGGAGTGAGGGTTCAGCTCATCTCCTCCCTTCCTCCAGTTTAACAGGAGTTAAAATCACCAGTTTGTAACCATGAAAAGAGCAGTTCCTTCCTCTGGCCTGTTTCCTTCTCCTCCTCGTCCTGCAGGCAGGAGCAAGTTACCATCACCCTGCTCTGGGAATGAGTGAGAAATTGCCCAGCTCAAAGAGACTGGGACCAGTTTCCTCCCAGTGGTATTGGAAGGCCAGCAAGCAGGCACCTCACATCCCTCCTTCCCCCTTTCCAGTTCCCTGCCATAATGAACCCAGTGCTGGACTCCATCGATGCCATTTCTCAGGAGTGCCAAAGTGTTCTGGAAGCGATGCCTGCAAATCCATCACCAGAGCATTACCCTATGCTGGAGGTAAGGGGCTTGCTCGCCAGTATTTTTAGCTACTGTTACTGTTGAACATCAAAATGTCATTTAAAGAACATTAGGTCTGGGGAAAAAAAAAGTGATAGCAGGAAATGTTCAGTTCCGAGCGAAACCGTGGTCTGGGTGTGCTGCTTTTAATGCCCTTCCTGGAGCCAGGAGACAGAAGCTGCTGCTGGTGCCTCTCCCCAGCTGGGTGCAGGGAGGGAGGGAGCAGGCCTGGGGCTCTGGGGACCTGTGGCTCTGGAGGGTTTGTTTCTCTTACACTGAGTGATCTCCGTGCCACGGCTCTGGCAGCTGCTGCCCGTGGAGCAACTGCTCTGTCATTGCCAGGGCTGGAGTGAGGAGAGAGCCCAGAGCCACTGGTTTGTGATGGACTGACTGGTTCCCAGCCAGCTCCCGATGCTCCACGCTCATCCTGGCTCTGCAGAGCCACAGACAGAGCTGTGCCCAGAGCTGACCTGACATTGATGCACGAGGTGCACACAAAGATCTGTTTGTCTTGGCTTTGCTCAAAGAGCAGAGGCTGGGGAGGGGGGAGGAACAGGCTTCCGAGTGGAAGAAGTGCTGAGAGTGCTGTAATGCTGCTCCACAGCACCGTGGGGGAGGGATGTGTGGCCATGTCCCAGCTGAGGCAAACCTGGCCTGGCCCTGGGAGCCGACTTGGACACTCAGGAACCATTTGGTACCAGCAGTGCAGTTCCTTGTTGGCATCTGGATGCCTCCCCTCGGCTTCTGGGAGGACCTCTGCTTGTCCTTGCTCTTGCTACGGGCTGTTCCTATGGGATTCATGGCAGAGTCCTGCTCCCTTTGCACCAGGGGTGGATTCTGGACCCACCAGGGTGGGCTGAGCTGCCATCAGCTGGGGGAGGTCTGCAGTCTGGTCACAGCACAACTTCTCACAACTCCTCATCTTAATTCCACATCCTCAGGCTGTCAGAAGGATCAGGGGACAGGGAGGAGGGGGGATAATTTGACTTGTGCTTTGAGATCCTCACATGGAAAATGCCAAAGCATCCTTGTGTCCCACACCTGGGAAGCAGCACTGCAGTGAGCAGGTTCCTGACTTGAATCTGTTGTTTTGTCTTGTGCTTGAAGAGCCCACAGAGGGCCCAGCTGATTAGATGCAGCACATAGATATAAAAATATATCTTTTGGGCTGTTTCTGAGATGTGCAGCTCTGGCCAGCACTGTATTTGAACCACGGAACTAGTCTAGTGTGTCATAAGCTGTCATCGGATTCCTGGCAGATTTTGGATCAGGAGATGACAGGTGTCTTGGATCATCACAGGCAGTGCTGTGCCCTCACTCAGGCATATAAAGAGGCCTCTGGATGGACGTGTGTCCTGCCCAGCCTGGAATGGGTGGTGACTGAGCTCTGCCTGCCGCCTGCTCTTTCCTCTTACCACAGTTCCTTGAACATCGGACAGAAATGCTCCGGAGGGGAGGGGGGGAGAGGATTTCTTTCTGCAGTGTCCCCTCCTGTGTGGTGTTGGCAGGATTCCCGGGTGGAGCTGCGGGAGGGGATGTGGCTGACACCTGCCCTGCTGCTCCCTGTGCACAGAGTCCCTCCTGGCTCACTGGGAGCTGCAGGTGGGGAAGAGCTCAGTGCTGCTTGCTGGGGGAGGGAGCACGGGGCTGCTGTTAGGGAGCCTTTCTGGGACTGGTCCTGTCCTGGCTGGCTTCTGGCTTGTGACACTCTATGGGAACAACCACCACATGCTTTGGAGGTGATGGAGTTGGGCTGTCAGACCAGTGTTGCTGGGAACAGCCTTCTTCCACTGCTGGTGCTGATGGGCTGGGAGGACCCTGTGGCTCTCAGGGATGCAGTGTCTGCTCCTGGCCCTAATCCAGACTTGCTCCGAGCACAGGCCAAGCCCTTCCCTCTGCTCCTGAATTCCTCACCTGTCCTACTGGGAAGGGAGAAGTTGTAACTTCCACTTCTGTGTGGTGCTGTCCATCCCTTGGGCCGTTTGGAACTTGCAGCTAGGGTGTCTTTCTCCAGGAGTAGCAGGTCTGGCTGGCAGGGAAGCGTGGCAGGGATGTTCCTACAGCTCTGCCAAGAGGGTGGGCTTGCTTGGAGACGGGCCTGTGCTGCTCCTGGAGGGGGAGGACCCTCTCGACCCCACTTGAGCTGAGTGCCAGATTCCCAGCCTGGTGCTGCTGAGAGGCTCCTTGGCTCCCAGCCCAGGCCTTGCCCATGAGGAGGGAGAAGTGCTGCACGGAACAAACAAGGGGAGGTCCCTCCATGTCACCTCTCCAGCAATGCCTCAGTGGTGTCAGAAGTCCCAGGATTTGGCTCTGCCGGATGGATTGCAGAGCAGGGCAGGGTGACAGCCAGGAATGAGAGCTGCTGGCTCTGTGCCCTTCCCACAGCCAGCGAGGGGTCTTGCACAGCCTCCTGCTCAGCACTCGAGTGACAGAGGAGGGCAGAGGAGAAGCTGTTGAGAGCCACTGGGGGCTCTTCAGTAAATGCCTACTGGCAGCTTGCAGTGATCAGGATTTTCTTGGGAGATGCAGGAGCTGTTGAACCCCTGTCACTCTGCAAGCCCAGGGCTCAGACTCTGGCCTGACTTTGTTCCTGGTGCTGGTGGCCAAATTTCTGCAGAAATGAGATGGTTGTGAAGGGGTGGCTGGCAAGGCAGGGCTCCCACTGCTGTAAAGAGCCTCTGTCTCAGTGTGTGCTCATCTCCTCTCTTTGTTGCTTTTAGGAATTCTTTGACATAAACCAACACCACTTAAACGTGCTTGGAGTGGGCCACCCCTCCCTGGACAGGCTATGCCAGGTGACAGCATCCCACAACCTGCACAGCAAACTGACTGGGGCTGGTGGGGGTGGCTGTGGCATCACCCTGCTGCCACCAGGTCAGTAACACCCTCTTGGGCATCCTCCTCTTCCTCACAACCCTGGGGGGGTCAGGTTTGGGAGCAGAGGGATCTCTGCCAGCCCTGGTCTGGCTCTGGAGGGATGGGTGGGATGTGTCCCAGCACTGCCTGGCACTGTGGGTTGCAGTGTGTCATCCAGGGCCGATTCAGAGTGTTCATTTATGTGTGTCAGCCCCTGAGGGCACTGGCCCCGTGCCAGGGGCTGTGTTTGGAGGAGCCATGGCCCTTTCCCTCTCCCTGCAGTGGCTGAGCTGACTGGCTGGCTGCTCTTGCCTTGCTCTTGGCAGACACCTCCCCGCTGGCCGTGGAAGCAGCCAAGCAAGACTTGTGTGCCTGTGGGTTTGAATGCTGGGAGACCAAGATCGGAGCCCCCGGGGTGACCCTGCACTGCTGCTCCTCTCTGAGTGCCCAAGTGCTGCACGCGCTCGCCCAGAGCTGAGCTGCTGCCTCTGGCAGGACTGAGCTCTTGGCACCACATCCTCAGAGCTCTGTGTGCCCAGATGCCTTGGAAACTTCTTTCCCCTCTCCTGTATGGCTGAGGGTCTCCAGATGTGGGTATGGAACCAGTTTGGGGCTTGGTGTCATGGGATTTGGGGAGCTGGGAGCACCCGCCCAGTGGTGTTTGACCAAGGCTCTCAAAATCCTGGGTTGAATTTCCTTTCTCAACTGCTGTGCTAATCCCAAGGGGCTGGAGGAGAGGGGCTTGGCTGGATTCCAGGGTGGATAATGACACTTTGCTGCTTCAGATGCATGTAGTGTGCCTTCCCTCATCCCTGGTGTCCCATGGGGGCTGGCAAGGTGGATGTGCACGGTGCTTTGACATTTTTGGGTGAAGAGCATCTTTGGCAGCTCAGGGCTTGATGCTCAGGTCTCTGTTTCTTCTGGACTGCAATTCCCAGTGAAGAGGAAACCTTTCATGCAGCTCTTCCCTGCTACTAATTAAGTGTTGGGTAATTAAATTGCAAGATAAAGCACAATTCTAGTGAAATTACTGGTTTTCACTCTTCTCCATAATCTCTGCCTGGGCTGATAAGCAGAGTCCTGTAGTCAGGCTCTGTTTTTTATTCACTTGCTCAAGGTCTGGCTCAAACAGCAGACCTGCAAGGAGGGCAGCTCCAGGCAAGAGCAGGCTTAAAATTCCTCTTTGTAAAAGCTGTTCTCTCACACTTCAGTATTGAACCAGCATGTCCCTGACCCTGCCCGGTGTTGGGTTTACTTTGGTGTAATTAAGTAGAGGAAACAAACCCAAACCACGTCCTCAAAAGCTCACCATAAGTTGCAGCTGACAAACTCTAAAACCTAAATGCATTTAGACTTATTACACAAATGTATATGCATTTTTTACTCCTGAAATTTTAATGAGCTGTGCCACGGAACGAAAGGGAATTGGCAGGGAAGTGGCTGAAGCCAGAATCTCTGGGAGTCATGAGCTGACTCTGAGGGACTGTGGTCTCTGCTGTACCTGCCAAAGGGGTTTTATCATCGCTCTGTTTGTCTGGGGTGGGTTTTTTTAGTGGGTTTTTAAGTGTAGCTGTGTTCAAGAATTGCTTCACTCAAAGCTGAGTAATGAATTGGCAGAGGTGGGGAACTTGCCTTCCCCTTCCAGCCCAGGGATGAAAAAATCAAGTGTGAGAAGCTGAGATGTTCTAACTCTAAACTCCCAGCATCATGGTGACCAGCTTTACTTCCCTGATCCCATGTAAAACTGTCTCTGGTTTTAATAAATCCATGTTTTTTTTATGTGCAAAGTGTTCTTTGATAATTATGCTGGATACAAAAGGAAAAAAGTACCTTACACTGCTTCAGGAAAGCAGGTCTCAGATGCTGCCTTTCTACATGTCTAATTACAATTCCAATTTGCATCTGAGAGCGGCTTTACACTAATCACAAGTCAGAAAGGCTGATAAATAATTTACCATTTTCTAATACAGTGTAATCAATGTGAGGATCTGGGAGCGTGTTGACTTTAACCACTTACATGTGTCTGCT
The DNA here is from genome assembly GCA_024500445.1 of Entomyzon cyanotis. NCBI lineage: Eukaryota > Metazoa > Chordata > Aves > Passeriformes > Meliphagidae > Entomyzon > Entomyzon cyanotis. The sequence continues at coordinate 4,161,327 of JAKEPQ010000852.1, forward strand.
TTGTGATGTTGGCACAAAGAGATGCCAGATCCAGCAAGGAGAACTTCCCTTCAAAACAGTGTGTCTGGGGCTGAGTCTTGTTGGCTCTGAGGGCTGGGGGCCAGAATAGAGGGGAAATTCACAGAATCCCAGGATCATTCAGGTTGGGAAAACTCTCCAAGGTTATTGAATCCAAGCTATGACCGATCCCCACCTTGTCACCAGCCCAGAGGGCCACGTGCAGTCATTCCATGGACACCTCCAGCAATGGGGACTCCAGACCTCCCTGGGCAGCTCCTTCCAATGCCTGACCACTCTTTCCATGAGGAAATGCCTCCTGATGTCCAACCTGAGCCAGTCACCTCTGCAGGTTTCCTCCAGCAGTGCTTATCCTGCTCTGCTCCGTGCTGGAGTGGAAGTGGTGACATTCTTAGGACAGGGAGGGGTGTGGCAGTGTCGTGGGCAGGAGGGTGACCCATTCTAGGGTAACAGCCCTGTCCAGGGTGACACAGGCACTGCTGGGATCTGCCTTCCCTGTGCCACAGGGAGCAGAGCTGCCGAAGTCAGCAGCTGGAGCCAGTTCCAGTCTGTTGGAAGTGAGCACAGATTTCACATCCATCTGTGAGCACAGGAGTGCCCATTCATTCCCTCCTTTCCAAACTCCTGCTTCACCTGCTCCATCAAAGGCTTTGCAGGGCCATTGCTACACCCAGCAGGGTATCCCGAGGGATGGCTGGAATGTTTCTGACCCCACCTTCCACACGGGAATCGCCCCAACTTGCAATCTCCTGCTGTGACTCCCTGAGCTCTGGACCCCATCCCTGCCCCTCCTCAGCCTGGGACAGCAGGAGCATCTGCTGACCTGGGACTGGTGCCCCATGGGGACACAGAGTGGGGCAGAATGAGGCACAGAGAATGTCTTTCCTGTTCTTTGCTGCTTTGGGAGCAAAACTGAAGCCCGTGGAGCATGTTTTCCCCATGGATCATCCCCTCCTCTGCCAGGCACCCCGCGGGACGGATGTGCAGCAGGGCAGCGATTGCTGCTGAAGGATTAGCCTGGTAATTTGGCTAATTTTTCTTGAGCTTCATTTTTCACGTTGCAAGCTCTGCAGAAAGACTAACGAGCCTGGCTTTGCCTCTAATAGCCAGCTCAGGGACAGGGAGGGAGGGCTGTGCTCCAGCCTAAAGGAGGGATTGAGGAATTGCAGAGCATGGGGGTCCACAGAGAGTTGGGGGTCCACAGAGAGTTGGGGGTCACCAATGTTTAGTGACAGCAAAAAGGAAAACACTCTATAAAAATACCTTTCAAAATCTTGATTTTCCTCCACAGCCGGTGCCTGGGGTGTGAAGGGTGTCTCCCCCCATCCCTGGGGAATGTCCCAGTGTCCCTGAAGGCTCCTGTCCCCACAGCACATCCTCCCCTGAGCCGGGACCCCAGCGCTCCCCAGCCAAGCCCTGGCAGGCACAGATGGTATTATTGTTTGTTTGCACTCCGTGTCAGCAGTGCCTTCTTTCTGCTCCGCTGAGTAGATGCTGAGGAGGCAGTGACATTATTGAGGATCACGGAGAGAGCAGGAACAGGGTCAGGGAGAGAGAGGAAATGTCAGCGTGCTGCCACGCAGGGCTGGGGGGCTGCTCACACCCCCGGGGTCCCTTCTGGGGACAGGGGGTGGCACTGGGACCCCTGCAGGGCCAGTGCTATGTCTTCAGACACACTGGTGGGTTTGGAGGGTACAAATCACCCCCAGAGCCATTTCAAGGGCGATATGTGCATCTGGCACCTCCAGCTACAGAAGGGCTCCCTGTCCCCTCTGCCTCCCATCCCCAGGGATTTCGGGGCTCCCCAGTTCCTTGGGCTCATGGGGAGCCTGTCCCCCCTGTCCCCCCCCATCCCTCTCCCCTCCCAGCACGCTGAAGGTTTTGAAAGTTAAGTATTACTGTCTGCTTTGTTGTTGCCTAACTACGACAGACAAATTGAGAACTAGTTGTCAAAATGTCAGTGCACAACAAATCAACATTCAAAATGAGTCTCAGCGCTATGTGGTGTATAATTAAAAAAAAATCCTTTTTAGAAATTTCAGCAAGCGTTGGCTCTGCTTTATATTTGTCTGTGTGATTAATAAAGGCAGCTAATTTTCAGACTTTAAAAACAGCTAGAAAATAGCTCCTAATTACATATTAGGTTCCAAGCGGCCCCCGCTGAGCGAGGCTGGTATTGGTGGGCCAGAGAATTTGGCAGGGGCTTAATTACATTCTGAGCATCATCTAATTTTAGTTAAATGTAATGTAATCAGCAGCAGATGTCTGAAATAAAATATGAATTATGAATATGATGAAATTTCATTCTTGAATAAAAAAGTAATTTGCTATTTAGTTCATTAAAGTCGCAGAGGTTTATTAGGGAGCAGGTACACGGTGTGGCTGGCTTCTATTAAAATGATATTTCAGAGGGAGTAGGAAATTGCATTAAAGGTGCTAAAATATTCCGCCAGGATGCTGTGTTGGGTGGGAATGAAGGTTTACAAAAATAACAGAGCCCCTGGGCCAGCGCCAGCCCCCGGCTCCGGAGCTTCCGTTTACGCAAGGTGACGTCCCACGTCCTGGGGGGACACAGGATGGGCTCTCACCAGCTCCAGGTGTCCCGAGGGGCAGCTGATGGGCTCAAGTGTATCCCCTGTTATTTCACAGAATGCCAGGATCATTCAGGTTGGGAAAGCTCCCCAAGGTCATTGAGTCCAAGCTGTGCCCGATCCCCACCTTGTCACGCAGCTCAGAGCACTGAGTGCCACCTCCAAGCATTCCTTGGGCACCTTCAGGGATGGGGACTGCAAACCTCCCTGGGCAGCTCCTTCCAATGCCTGACCACCCTTTCCATGATGAAATGATGCTGATATCTGACCTGACCCTCCCCTGGCACAGCTTGAGGCCATGGGGACAACACACCCCAGCACACTTTGAGTTGGGCTCTGTGTGCCTTATCCCAGCTTGGCCAGGAAAATGAAACCTCAATTCCCCTGTCAGCTCTGGGACCACGGTGGATCCTCCCGGGACACCATCTCCTGGACAGTGTCCCTGCAGCATCTTCTGCAGTTTCAGCTCTGAAGTTGAAATTGCTTTTCTCTATCCCTCAGTGGCCCGGGCTGACAGATAAGCATCTCCTGGCGAGGGGGGGAAGGATGGCGTGTTCATTATTTCCTTATATTACAGATCCTGTCATTTTAATCCCTCCTGGATGCCGGGCACCAGCTTCAAGCCCTGCCCGCTTCCAGTGTGCTCTCCAAGAAAACCCCATAGCTGATTCATCCTGCATGGCAGGAAATCCCGAGGCACATCCCCATGGCTCTGGTGACGCTCCGGCACGGTCCCGGTGTTGTGGCACAGCCGGGCTGCCACGCTTGCCGGCGTGAGTTCACCGTCCTCCCTCTTCTATTCATCAAGGGCATGACAGCTAAAATTCATTTGAAGATGAAGAAAGTGCCGGCTAATCCTTTCTGGGAGACAGTGATAGACTGGCGGCTCGGGAAGAATTGCACAGCAGTAATGAAATTAGGCTAAAACTGCTGGCGGATAGCAGATAATTGCCCTTGTCTGTCACGAGGAATAACATCTCCCAAATCCAACACAATGATTGTTAAAGTTGCAGGAATTTATTTTATTTATTTTATGGGCTCGGGATTGGCTTGCTGAAGGTCTTTCCCAGGAAAATAAAGGAGTGGGAGCTGCGCGCTCGCCCCCGCCTTCCCCGGGCGCTTCCGCCGCCGCAGCAGCTCGTTAGCCCTGACGAAGCAGCATCACCACGATGACAAGGACACCCCGCTGGGGCCATTCCCGGGGAGCAGGAGCCGAACCAGCCGGCACAACGAGCTGCTTGGAGGAGCTGCTGGAAGTGCTGGTCCATCCCCAGCTCCCGCTGACCTTCTGGTACTTTCCAGGAGGAATCCATCCGCCGGCACCAAGTGCCTGCCTGGTGCTGGGGTGGGTCTCAGTGCCACGATGGCCACACAAGTCCCAGCCCCATGTCCGAGCTGACCAGCAGCCATTTATTTTGTAATTGATGGGGCGGTGGCGGCCCAGCGCGGGTGAGTGACTGCGTCGGCTGGCGACGGCGATGTTTTATCCGCCGGGGCTGGCACGGGTAATTTACTGCGCCCGGCAATAACATATTTCACTTCCCGTCTCCCAGATGAAGATTACTTGTGTTTGAAAGTGCCTGAACACACACTCAATTCTGCTTAAACGCTCGCAGCCAGCCGAGCGCGGCTCGGGGTGGCACAGGGATGAGGATGGGGACAAGGATGGGGACAAGGATGGGGACAAGGATGGGGACAGGCTGGAGCACAGCCCGTGCTCCCTCTGGAGCCGCTCGCAGCGCCGGGGAAAATCCCCTTCAGCACCCGGCGCAGCGGCTGGAAATATTCCCTCCACCTTCCCTGACATTTCATCTGGCCAGGCGAGGAGCTCTGTGGCATTTCCGAGAGGGGCTGGGGAAAGGTCAGGGGGTGGAAAAGGTTGGCAGGGTCGGCGCTCCCACCTCGTCCATCCCCAACCCCCCCAGATAACTGCAGCACAGGCACGGCGTGGGCTGGATATCCCTTCCAGTGCTGGGAATGCCACGAGCTGTCCTGGGATGTCTGAGTCACCTGAGAGATGAGTTGGCACCAGCAAGGAGGGTTCATGCATTCACCCCCAAAATCTGCCTGTGAGAGGCAGGTGGGGAGGGCAGGAGTTTGGGCTGGAGGGATTGAGGGGCTCAGAGCGATGGGGATGTGGCAGGATGGTGCTCCTGATCCCATCCAGCTCCTTCCCTCTCCAACAGCTCCAGGTGGGCTCTGGGCAGAGCCAAGCTGGGGCTGTGGAAGCCCAAAGCTGACCCCGCTGAGCCCCCTGGGCTCCTGGGTGGGTTGCCATCATCCTCCCTCTTTGGAGAATGATGCTGTTGTGTCCCACCAGATTCCAGGATGGAACCTCTCGGCTGGAGCTGGGTAATTTCTGATTAAGGATTACTGTACCATCGGCTTCGGTTTGATTGCAGATGTTTTTAATTATATCGTATAAGATCGTATTATGTAATTGCATTTATCTGATTGAAGCCTTAATTGTAGGATTTCATAATGGTTTGACTGGGTAAATACACCGTCGCGTCTGTTGTCCCCCACCGAAAATTAGGTGCTTCATGTCTTTATTGCATTATCCTGGAGAGGAGTTTAAATTGGGAAGGAAAGAATTAGGAGAGAGAGAAGAAAGGAAAGGCGAGTTTGTTGTAGGATTGCAGAAATCCTGGAATGCTTTGGGTTGGAAGGAACCTTAAGGATCATCTCGTTTCAACCACCTGCCATGGACAGGGACAACTTCCACTAGACCAGGTTGCTCTCTCATGGACTGGGACACCTTCTTCCACTTCCCAATCCTGGAGATCATGGTCCCCTTCCTGGCACAGCCACCTGGGCTCTGGAGTCACCAGCAGCCACCAGGGCTCATCCCAATCATCCCCTCCAGCCCGATATCCCAGAGGCAGCCAACTCTTCCAAAAGCAGGTGAGGGATGCCAAAAGTTCATATTTCCATTAATAACACCAATTCGTATTTCCATTAATAGCGAAATAATTGGAAAGCTCTCCACCTTAATTCCCTAAAAAAAAATCCCTAATGAGCTGCTGGCAAGGGGGGTCTGAGCTGCACCTCCCACCCTCGGGGGCGTCTCTCCACCTTCCCCGTGGCAATTAGAGGGAGGGTCGGGGTTTTGTCGGAGCCTTTTTCCCTGCTGTAATCCGCAACATGTGGTTCGCACGGAGCCTCCTGGCTAATGGGTTTAGGATTATGGGAATATGCACAAATCCAGCGGCTCGCTGTCACTCCACTCGGCGCACTAAGGTGATTTCATTAGGATTTAGGTTTAGAGAAAAGTCTTTCTCTCTCTCTCTCTCTCTCCCCCCGCCCCTTCTCTCCCCTTAATATTATTTTTATTCAATTACATCAGCAATTCATGAAACTTCAAAGCCGTTTCATCAGCGCAACCCGAACGCTGCCGGATCGCACTTGAAAGGGGGGAAGAGGAGGAAAACATAAGCTGCTGCTTTAATGGAATTACTGAAAGGGGCTTTTTAATTAAAAACAAAGGTTGGGCTGAGGTCTATCCATAATTCAGTGCCGCTGGATGTAATATCTGCCGGTGGTTTAATTTTAATAAATGTATGTATTATTAACGGTGGGATCTATATTTTCCAAGCCCAAGGAAGGCCCAGCTGTTCCTGCAGGAACGGCTGTTGGTGCCACGGGGGGCACGAGGGGACACTCGGTGGCCACAGGGCAGGGAATGGGGACAGGGATGCTCCCAGTGCCCCCCGGTGCCACAGGAGCTGTCACAGCCCTGAGTTAATTACCAGCAGCACCTGCGTGGGTTATTCACACAACTCCAGCCCCTCTTTTTGATGATTTCCTCTTAATTAGCCTTTATTAATGAGATGTGACCTCGTCCAGCGAGCTGGTTCCTCGCCACCATCTGCCCGTCCTGCCCCGGGGTGGCACAGGGTTGTCCCCAAGGCCAAGGGCAGCCGGGCGGTGGCTGAGGGGACAATGACACGCAGCGATCCAGTTCCCATGGGGATCCTCATCCCTGTGCTTTTCCAGCGGGATGGCACCCACCCCCCACCCCCCGCCAGCCGCCGCGCGCTAATAAAAACAAATTAACTTGTAGCAGCGTTAATTTTCCCGCATCCATCCATCCCGGCCTCATTACCAGGGCGATCCCAGGAGCCGGGGGTTTGGGCAGATTGTAATGAGGAGCATGCGGTAGTAAAAGTCCTTCTAATAGGATTTATTTACTGTAATTGTGATTCGAGGCACAGTGCCATCCCCGGCCGGCGGGGCCGGGAGGAGGGGGCCTGGAGCTGAGGCTGGAGCACGGATGTGATGGAGGAGCTGGAGATCCCTGAGGGATCTGGAGGGTCCTGGGGTATGGAGCAGGAGATGTCCCAGCTGAACCACCTCTGTCCCTCGCTCCAGCAGGTGTTTCCTGGACACCACATCCTGCTTCCCAAGCATCCCAGGCAGGTGTTGTCACCTGGTGCTGCCAGGGTTGGGGTCACAAGTCACATTTTGGGATTTCCCGCTGGAGCTGGGATGCAGGAGCTGCTTCCATAGCCCTATGCATGGCACATCTCCATCCTCCTGAGCAGAGGCAGCTCGGAGATTCGGGAGGCAAAGCTGCTCCGTGGGATGCTCGGGCAGTGCCAGGGTCACCCCTCCTGCTCTGGTTTGGTTTCTCAGCGGCACTGGCACCCAGCTCCCCCTCTCCCGGCTGATCCCAACACCAAGATCTGCAGCAACTCCACTCCTGCTCCAGCACTCATCCCGGACACTTGGAACGCCTCCTCCTTGGGTCCCCAAACCTACTGGGAGTCCCCAGAGAAGGGAGCAGAGCCCGGGAGAGCTTTTCTCTCGCTCTCACTTCATTATTGTTGCTAAGGAAACCTCTTCCCAGGATCTCGCCTGGAACATGTCTGCCTCGGCGGGGCCGCACATCCATCTCTCCCAAAGTGCCCTGAGAGCCGGAGCCGGCGCAGACAAAGGCGGGGATGGAGGCGGAGGCTGCCCCGGGACCACCTCTGCGGCTTTGAACCGCCCGGCCCGAGAGGGATGCGCCGCGCGGAAAAGTTGTCAGGGATCATACAAGACAAAAAAAAAATAATTCGAATGGAATTTGCCCGGTAGGCAGCAGGGCAGGGAGTTTGCAGCCATGCTCCGAGGGCTGGCACAGCGGCAGGATGAGCGGGGACACCGCGATGGATCATGCCGCTGCCGTTTCAGCTCATAATTAATTTTGGTTCCCAGTTTATGGAGGGGATTGGTGCTCCCGGCCCCGTGTCCCCCCCGCTCCCCGCTAATGCTTCCCACTGTAGCGAGACGAGTTCCCATCGTTCAGAATGAGCGATTCCCGCATTGATTTGCAGCTTCCTTTTGATGCGGGCAGAATTTATTCCTCGGGAAAGCGCTTTCTGTAGCCTTCAGGGATTATTGATGGTGTTGAACTCGCTCACTGCCCTCTGGCTTGCAGCCGGCCCGGGAGCTCTGCGGTGCCCACGGGGTGGTGTGGGGGAACAGGGACACGCTGTTTTCGGGGAATGCAGCTGGGGTGTCTCTGTGTAACCATCGGGAATTGGGAAAAATAGTAACAGGGCCGGGATGGCCCCAACAGCACCACTGATCAAACCTGGTGCTGCTGTGGCACCAGTGTGAGCTCATGGCACGCATGAATCCATCGTGTCACTGCTCATGCCATGAAGTCCTTGTGTGTCCCACACGGCCCTGCAAAGCCCCCACGGCGTGGGAGCAGCCTCTGAGCATGACTTTCCAGTGGGAGCCACCTGGAATGCCCTGAATGGCACTGCCAGTCCCCTTCTCCGGGTGCTGGTGGCTCCTGAAGCCCCCAGGGATGCTCCCCCAGCGGGGTCCCCTCTCCCTCCTGGACTGGGCGCTCCCAGCAGAGCACAGGTGACAACAGCAGTGTGCCAGCCCAGCGCCCTGCATCCTCCAGAACCCCACACCGCCGAGGTGCCTTTTGTCCCACCCTTGCCAAGCCACTACCTCCAGCTCTCCTCTTTCCCCCCTGCATTCCTCATTAAAGGGAAGACTCCAGATTTCCCAGCCTGTCTCCCGGTTTTATATTGAAAAGGCTAAATGATATGCTGACACCTTAATTACACCCCATTGTCACAATGCAGCGTGGCAGTGGTGTGAGTGATATGAGAAGAAAGGGCTGCGGCGTGCGTGGCAGATCCTTTGATTCGCGCTGGCAGGTTGGGAACGACACAAACGGGGGACTCGCGCCAGCGTCACCCCCCGCGGCTCCCCGGCGTCACCCCTGCTGCAGGACGGCTGGTTTGGGGGACGCGGCGGTGGCACTGGCATGGGAAAGTCCGAGGCGAGGTGATGTGGTCGAGCCCAGGCACCGTGGGTGGCCGCAGCCTGTCCCCGCTCCGTCCCTGTCCCCACCGAGGGCACGGGAGGCCGCGGCTGCCGGCAGCGCCGAGGTTCCCTCCTTGGCAGAGACCCCAGCCAGGCAGAAATGTGCCAATTAAGCGCTGGCTGCTGATTAGCGGGGGCTGGGGAATTCGCTGTGCCGCGGGAGCGTCGCCCTTCGCTACGCGCCGTGTTTGGGGAATCAGCGTCACCCGAGCGGTGGCGGCGCTGGCTCCCGGCCATCCCCCCGGCGCCGCGCCTGGAGCCACCCCCTCCATCGCCGAGGGGCTGCCAGGCGGTGACAGTGACGGCAGTGGCGGTGGCACCCCGTGCCCAGCTAGAAATAGCCCCCTGCTCCTGTTGGTCTGCCTCCTGTTGGCACGGCTGTCGCACGGTCGCTGGCTCCACGTCCCCTTGCCGACTTGGCTTTGCCCTGGTGGGTGTTGCGGTCCCCAAGGCTGGGTCGGGGTGCAGATGGCGTCTGGCTGTGCCTTCTGGGGGTCCGGCCAGTGTGGGACCCCTCCACGGTGGCCTGGCTGTACCCAGTGCGAGGGTACAGGTGACACCCGTGTCCCTGGATGCTCCCGCTGTCCTCTTTCCCTGCCATGGCTGAAGGGACAGGCTTTGCTCCCTGTGCCACCTACCCACAGTCAGGGTCGTGTTTCCCCTTCTCCTCCTGACACCACTGCTCTGAAAGTGGCAGCAGCCGTGGCACGTGGGCGGCACTGGTGGCTGTCCCCTGTCCCCTGTCCACTGTCCCCTGCCCTGTCCCGCATCCGGCGAGGCTGGGAAAGAGGAGAGGGAAGAACCAGGCAGTGTTTTCCATTAACAAAATGTTGCCTTTTAAAACGACACGATGTGGGAGCAGACATCAAACAGGCAGACGGATCGCCCGGCGGAGAGGCACTTCCCCGTATGCATCCAGCAAACGCATTTGTTTTGGAAAGTGCCATCCCAGGAGAGCGCCGGCGGGAGCGGGAGCGATTTCCAACCACTGGAAAAGCCTTTGTACGATCTACAGCGGAGCTGCTCACACGCCTGGGCAGCAGCACCGTGAATCTGGGCACTGTGACCCTTCTCCCTGACCCAACTCGCTGTCCCCACTCCTGTCCCTGCTCCCTCTCGCTGTTCTGTGTCCCCATTCCACATCCCAGCCTCCTGTCCCTGCCCTGTGTCCCAGCATGCAGACATTGGTGACTCAAGCCTGCTGCTGCAGAGCAGAGGAGAGATTTGTGTCCCAGCTCCACGTGCCATCCCGGGCAGTGCCGTGCCGTGCCGTGCCAGGCCGTGCCGGGGGCACACAGACCTTCCAGGGCAGTGGGTGCAGACTGGGAGAACCTCAGGTGGGGCCAGACCCGAGCCGGCACCGCTGGGAAGCATCCAGGAGCCAATTTACATGCAAATGTCCTTATTAATCAAGGACAAGAGGAGGAATGAGCAGAAACCCCCCCAGCACAAGGGCAGAGGCTTTTTCACCGGATGCTTTTCAAAGTTGCTAATGAGGCATCAGCAGCTCTTTTCAAAGCCAGATTATTTGCTGTCTGGATTCTCCAGCGATCCTGTCTCCTCCGCTCCCAGCCTGTCCCCAGCCTGTCCCCAGCCTGTCCCAGCCCAGCCCGGCTGGAACACCGGGAACCGGAGGAGAACGGGAGCAGGGATGTGGAAGGATGAATCCCCGGGTCTGAAGCTCCCTGGCCGAGCCGTGAGGACCTCAACCTGCTGGCTGCGTCCTGCCCCGGTGTCGCTGTCCCCAGGCGGAGTCCCCAGCTGCCCTCACGCGTCCCCATCACCCCTGCGGCATCCCTGCATCTCCTCCCGTTGGCAGGAGGGCCTGGAAACCCTGCAGGCACGGCGTGGCAGCTCGGGGAGACTCTGTATCCATCTGGGAGATGTCCTTGTGTCCCCACACCGCGCGGTGTGGGACAGGGACCCTGTGGGGCACACGGGGCTCAGCCGCCTCCGTTCCCAGCCCAGCCACCCCATTCCCCATTCCCGGCGCTCTTCCCGCTTCCCGGCGGCTCCATCCCGCTCCGCGGTGTTGATTCCTGCGCGGGGCTTTGTCTGCTGCCCTTAATCTGATTTCGTGCAGTTCAGGCGTAGGAGCCTCGGGAGAGGAGGGGGAGAGCGAGCCGGGGGGGCTCCAGGGGGGTCTCAGAGGCCCCGCAGCAGCGCCCGGGGGGAAATCTCCCTGGGTGCTTTGGGGGGACCCCCGGGGCCGAATTCCCAATCTGGTTGGGTTTCCTGGTTTCCATTCTCGGATGGGTTGCAGAGGGACTGGGAAAGCGGGACACGGACTGAGGTTGCAGGGCAGCCACTCCACCCCCAGCTTGTCCCCGCGGTCCCCTCAGCTCACCTGTGTCGCCCAACCAGCACATCCCCAGGGGTGACCCTGCCTCTGCTCCCAGCCCTGCAGTGGGATCTGTATGAATCCAGCTGTGCAGGCAGGAATGATGTTGGCTGAATCTGCCTGGACTGAGGCACTGGGGACACTCAGGGATGCTCAGCGGCACCGAGGGCACCTGCGGCACTCACCCGGCACTTGCAGGGCATCAGGGATAGCTCTGCCCTCACTGGGAATCCCATCCCTGCCCTTCGTGCCAGCTTCACCCTCAGGTGCTTGAGAAAACCCGGGAGCCAGGATTCCATGGATAAAACACTGGGACAGCTCCACGTCCAACCCGCTCTCCTCGCACAGCCCTGCTGCGAGGCAGAGGCGGCATTAAAAACCACCAATAGGACGCAAAAGTCATCAAAATAAAATAGACTTGTTGGGGTGACTCCTCCTGCACGAACAAACGCTGCCTGATTCAATTAACGGGGCAGTTAAGCAGATAATATTGTTAAGCAAAGCAAAACAGCCTTTTGATGTGTTAATCATCCTCGTGCCTGGAAAAAGTCACGGAAAGCGAAGAAATCTGGGCCCCCATTTGAGGGAAGAAGGCGACACAGGGGTGGCAGGAGCAGGGTCGGGATCCTGGGGTGGGATGGGGACCCGTGTGACATCGCCCACCTTTGCATGTCAACCACGTCCCTGGTTTTATTTCGATTTCATTTAGGTGAGGCAATTTCTGAGCAGCTCTGGGTCTGTGGCTGCCAGCGCCGGCTGCCTCGTTTCTCTGGAATTTTATACAATTTCCCAGTGGGAAAGAACCAATATTGGAGATCTCGGGCAAAACCTGCCTCTGGTTTCCTCCAGAAGGATAAAACGAAGCGGGAGGTGTGCGGAGCAGAATCTGGAGCATCAAGGGGATATTTCAGCCTCGGTGGGTCCTTTGGGTGAGCGCTGGAGAGGGCATTTCCCTGGAGCATTCCTGCCCATTCCGTCTCAATCCTGTCGGGAATCTCAGCCGTGAGAATGGAGGAGGCAGTGAGGATGCATGGAATTTGGGATTGTTCCTCTCCCGGGAATGCTGCAGTGGGACAGGAACCCCCAACCCCACTGCAGCCCCCAGAGAAGCCCCTGCCGGCCATCCGCGGGCACTCACCCCCTTTTTAGCGCCCCCAGAAATGCGATTTATTTCCCCCCACATTGGGATCTCGGCCCCCAGCACCCACAGGACCTTGGGCATCGTTCCCTCTCGCAAAACAAGGTGGATGCCAGGTGCTGAGCTGGGCAAATTGCTGCAAAAATTGCTCCCGAAGTCAACGGAAAGTTTATTCAAATCGCTCCCACTGCAAATTGTCCCTGGAAACGAACTTCTGAGTGGTTCTGGTGCAATTCGCTGATCCCACAGGAGCCAAAGGCACAGGTTAAGAGGATCAAAGAGATCCCATGGGAATCAGAAATCCCTCCGAGGAGGCCGGGTGGGTGCTGCTCAGCGACAGCCACCTTCCCATCACCCTCCCGGCAGCAGCAATTGAATAATTGATGCAATTTGAATAACGCTGGGATTTGTAACGATGTCGAAGCTTGGAGATAAGAAGGTTGTAACGAAAAGCTGATGGCAAACAGTTGTTTCGGTGCAGGTGGGGATGGTGTCAGTGCTCACAGCTCCTCCACGGCTCTGCGGCTGGATTTTGGGATGCAAACTCCTTCTCCCACCACAGCACTGTGGGTCCTGCCCTGTTCAAGCTGCATTTGCTAAATGATTTATCCTTGAATCGCATTAAGTTCAACAATAAATTCTTCCTTGAGTGTTCAGCCAGAGTCCCCCACTCCTCAGGGCACCCTGAAGATGCTTTTTGGGGAGTGGCTGATGGAGGAGCAGCATTCCTTTGGGAAAAAGCCAAGGGAGGAGTTTATCCTGGTGATATTTATTAACCCTCACACCCCTCAACTCCCTCTTGGCTTCAGCTCCAGGACCTCATGCTGACAATATGGGGCTGGAGCATTCCTAGCTCCACTCGGGAACTCTGGAGCTTCTCCCGCTCCCGGCTCCGTTTAATCCCCGCGCTAAATAACGGCACAAAAGACTTTGTGAAGTTCCCGGAGCCGCGTGTGCCGAGCAGCCTCCAGGCACTGTTTGTGAAGAGAGGTTATTAAATTGATTTTTTTTTCCCCCTCCTTTACATGCTCAATGAACATTAAAATTAAAGTTCTGCTCAGTCTCCCCCCGGGGCGAGGAGGGGCTGCGGTGCAGCAGAGGTGAGGTGTGCCCACGTGCCAGGAGCAGGAGCAGCTCTGCCGAGCTGGAAGGATGATTCCCGGCGGAATGGGGATGGAAGTGTGGGAATCTTGGCCCTGAGTGCTCCCTGGGCCAGCAAACGCCAGGAAATTCCGGCATCAGGGAGCCAACCCTTTGAGGGCTGTCACGCAGGAGTGGCAGTGCCAGGTTGTGGGGTCACCGATGGCTGGAGGCTGCTGGCACGGCAGGGAGGGGGTCACAGGTGCCATGGGTGGATGGCTGGACCATGGCTCTGCTGCTGGCCCTGCCACTGGGGCACATCTGGCACTGGGGCACATCTGGGGCCGCTCAGGGCAGGTTTTGCAGCATCAGGAGCTCAGGGCACATCTGGGCACTGCTCAGGGCACATCTGGCGCCGGGGCACATCTGGGAAGAGCTCAGGGCAGGTTTTGCAGCATCAGGAGGGAGGTGAGGGGTGTCTGCAGGAGGTGACAGCCCCCTGCCCTGCTGAGGTCCTGGGGTTTAGGCTGGGGGGGCCAGGGCTCCCCACGGCCACCCCTTCCTCCTCTTCAGCCCCATCCCTCCCCCTCCCGCCCCAGCCCCCAAGGACTCGAATCATTGCCTAATTTAGAAAAATGACAGGGAGACGGTTTTCCACTGACACAGTCACTACTGAAAATTTACTTCAAGGTTCATTGTTGGCAATGTCAAAAGTGATGAAAACCAATAAAAAGAACCAGCACAGCATGAATGTCTGGGTGACAGCGCGCGGGGGGGGTGCCGCCCCAACCCCCTCGCCGCAGCCTGAGCCTGTACAGATAAAAGGTAATTGAAATGTTAGTTCCATTAATATTTCAGCGTGCCCCATATCTGACAGCCGCGCTCCTCACGCTCTCCCAGCCCTGTCTCTTTAGCTGCTGGGGGGGTGGAGGTTTCCCACAGCCCCAGCCCGGCGTGGGAGGCTGGCAGGGCTGGGTGGCACCGAGGGTGTCCCTGAGTGGCACTTGTGTCCCAGCGTGTGATGCTCAGGGTGCAGTCCTGCTCCTGCAAGAGCTTGGAGTCACCCTGGCATCGGTGGGTGGGAGATGGGAGGTGGAGGTTTTTCACAGATCCAGCCTGGCGTGGGCATTGGGCAGAGTTGGGTGACACTGGTCCGTGTGACCTCGGAGATGGGAAAATTCGGATATCCCGACTAGGGATGAGGCTCTTGCACCAGCCCCAGCTGCTGTCACAGCCCAGGGTGGCACATCGCCCATGCCACCAAAGCAAACAGAGGGTGTCCCTGAGTGGCACTGCATGTGTCTGAGTGGCACTGGAGTGGTGTCCCTCATGGTGCAGTCCTGGTCCTACAAGAGCTTGGGGTCACTTCAGCAAGTCGGACATGGGCAGTGTCACCTTTGGCCACCACTGGCACCTCTCACACCTTGCACTCTGACACACCTCTCCCGGGCACACCTCACACCTCTCCCGGGCACACCTCTCCCGGGCACACCTCTCCCGGGCACACCTCACACCTCTCCCGGGCACATCTCTCCCTGCTCTCAGCACATCTCACACAGCGCAGCCCCTCCCGCCTCCGACAGCGCGTTTCATCTCTCCCCGCGCCCGCCTCGCCGCATCCTCATCTATATCAAAGCATCAGGCAAATTAAATTGTTTGCAAAGCACCGTCTGCGCGTCTGTTTTTATTCCTGCTTTGGGAGAACACGACGCTGCCGCCGCCGCCGCGGCTGTGCCATTTTGTTGAGTTTTCCCTGTAATTCTTGTTCAAAGCGGCGCCGCGGCCCCGCGCTCCCTCCCGCCTCCCGCCGCCGGCGGCATCAAAGCCCACCGGGAACACGGGGGGGCTCGGATTGGGGAATGGGGAGGGGGGTTGTGTGGTTTTCCTTGGATTTGAAGGCAGGGAATGGCGAGGATGGGGAGAATTCCCGAGCGAGGCGTCCCTGGATGTCAGGGAGAGGATGCTCCGTGGGGATCTCCAAGGGCTCAGCCAGCCCTGGCTTGGCCATCCGGAGGTGGCAAGTGGCCCGTGTGGCCCCGCAGCCAGGGAAATTTGGATATGCCAACAGGATCCCTCGGGATGAGGCCCTTGTCCCCGCTGTCACAGCCCGGCGTGGCTCTCGCATCGCCCCGGCAGCCAAAGCAAACAAACCAACCCAACTCTCGCCACCAAATTGTTTCCCATAAATCCTCCGCTTCCCGCTGCGCTCCGGAAAAAGCTCTTTTTTCTTCTCCATTGACTGGTGGTGGCTGAAAACCACCTCGTGTCCCAGAGCCGGGGATGTTTGTCCCTGCCTCCACGGGAGCTGCAGCAGCGGGGAGAGGGCGGACAGCAAGTCACCTTTTATTGAATCCAAGCCCTTCCGTGCTGTTCCCTGCTGGGTTTTCACTCTTTCTCACTTTTACGGCGAAGAATTGAATTTAACTCGATTGTTTCTAACGGGGTGGCAAATTCGGAGTGCACCCAAGGTGCCCCCGGGGTGATGGGCAATGCTTGGATCCATCCTTGCCAGGGACACCTCCCTGCTGGGGGCTGGGGGATTATTTGTGTTGGCAACAAAAAAAAAAAAAAAAAAAAAAAGAAGCAGATTAAAAGCCCAGAGAGCAATTCTTTGCCGCTGAATTGCAAACGCGCTGTGTGCAGCAGGAGCTGCTGCAGTTGTCTTGGTCCTGAGCCACGGTAATTGTATTCTATGAAATATTTATTCATTTTCATTTCAATTTCATTTCCAACATGTATTTCCTATAAAATGATGTGGGGGGAAAGAAAAAAAAAAAAAAAAGAAAAAAAAAAGAAGGAAAAAAAAAGAAAAATCTGCCCTGGCAGCATTTATCATCATCACAGGTTCCTTGCCACAGCTCCCCGAAGGGGCACCGCCGGGCAGGACCACACAGGCTGCCAGGGCTGGTTGTTCTAAAAACTTTAAATGCCATTTTTCATTCTCCTGGGAGCCTATAGGAGCTGTGGAGGTGCTGGACATTCCGAAGCCTAACTCCTGGGAATTGTGTGGCACTGAAAGAAGAACAGTTATGCGCAGAACAGGCACCTGTGGGTGATGGAGTGCAGAGTAAAATACCCCTACATCCTATAATAAACCCTAAAATGCACCTATAGCACACTGAAACATCCGTGTGCACACTAAAATGTTCCTATGAGCTGTAAAAATAAGGATTAAAATACACCTGTACATACTAAAATGCCCCATACGCACTGAAAAACCCCTGTGCTCTTAAAATAACTCTTTGTATCCTAAATTACACTTACATACACCAAAATAGTCCTGTGCAGAGTAAAATATTAATATACACACCAAAATAATCCTATGTACCCCAAAATACAGCCATACACACTGAAGTGCTCCTGTGCACAGTGAAAAACACCTTTATATACAATAAAATGTATATAAGTAAATATATCTTTATATAGAGTAAAATATACCTATATGTACAGGAAATTGCACCAAATTGTTGTAATACACCCTAAAATATCCATTTAGACACCAAGGTACTCATGTCCACCCTAAAGTATCCCCCTGCAGACTCCCGGCTTGGTGCTGGGTTATACATCCCAAAATTCCCCTATACACCCCAAAATTAGCCCTTTAGACACCAAGATATCCCTGTCCACCCTAAAATCCCCCCCTATAGGATCCTGGCCCAATGCTGGGTTATACACCCCAAAATTCCCCTATACACCCCAAAATTCCCCTTTAGACACCAAGATATTCCTGTCCACCCTAAAATACCCTCCTGCAGCATCCCGGCTTGGTGCTGGGTTATACACCCCAAAATTCCCTTATACACCCCAAAATTCCCCTATACATCCAAAAATAGCCATTTAGACACCACGATGTTCCTGTCCACCCTAAAATATCCCCCTGGAGAATCCCAACCTGGTGCTGGGTTATTCACCCCAAAACACCCCTCTACACCCCAAAATTCCCCTATATACCCCAAAATAGCCCTTTAGACACCAAGATATCCCTGTCCACCCTAAAATACCCCCTATAGAATCCTGGCCCAGTGCTGAGTTATAAACCCAAAGATTCCCCTATACACCCCAAAATAGCCCTTTGGACACCAAGATATTCATGTTCACCCTAAAATCTTCCCCTGCAGACTCCCAGCCTGGTGTTGAGTCATACACCCCAAAATTCCCCTATACATCCCGAAATTCCCCTATACACCCCAAAACAGCCCTTTAGACACCAAGATATTCCTGTCCACCCTAAAATACCCTCCTGCAGAATCCCGGCTTGGTGCTGGGTTGAACACCCCAAAATAGCCATATACACCCAAAAAGAGCCCTTTAGAGACCACCATAACCCTGTCCACCCTAAAATACCCTCCTGCAGAATCCCGGCCTGGTGCTGGGTTATGCATCCCAAAATTCCCCAATACACCCCAAAACAGCCCTTTAGACACCAAGATATTAATGTTCACCCTAAAATCCTCCCCTGCAGAATGCCAGCCTGGTGCTGGGTTAAACACCCCAAAATTCCCTGTACATCCCAAAATAACCCTTTAGACATCAAGATATCCCTGTCCACCCTAAAATATCCCTCCTGCAGAATCCCAGCCTGATGCTGGGTTATACATCCCAAAATTCCCCAATAGACCCCAAAATTCCCTTATGCACCCCAAAATTCCCCTATACACCCCAAAACAGCCCTTTAGACACCAAGATATTCATGTCCACCCTAAAATACCCTCCTGCAGAATCCCAGCCTGATGCTGGGTTAAACACCCCAAAATAGCCATATACACCCCAAAAGAGCCCTTTAGAGACCACGATAACCCTGTCCACCCTAAAATACCCTCCTGCAGAATCCCGGCCTGGTGCTGGGTTAAACACCCCAAAATTCCCCTATACACCCCAAAATAACCCTTTAGCCACCAAGACAACCCTGTCCACCCCAAAATTCCCCCTCGCAGCCCGCGGGCTCAGTGCCAGGCAGGTGTATTTCTGTCACCACCCCTTATCCAACCTCCTCTTCCACCCATTCCCACCTCTTCCCGGGTGACTATTCCCGGATTTCTTGCAGCCTCCTCCCGACAAACAGTTGATTACTTCTCCTCCCAGCCCCGTGGCCGATTTGCATACAATAAATATCGCCCTCGGAGAGGCGAGCGGGGCTCATGCCTTATTTATGAGGGATAAACCCGGGATCGGGTTTGCATAATCAACACGTCTTTAATTTGCGAGCTCTTCCACGCGCGTTCGGGCTCTAATCAGGCTGCTGCCAATCAGGGTGGAAATGTCTTCATTAAGGGCTGGCAGGTTCCGGAGAGGATGGGAGATTGTCGGGATGCCAGACCTGGAATGCCACGGTTCACCTTCCCCCTTCCTCTGCTCCCAGGAATTTCCCTTTGCACCAGATTTTTTACTCTAATTTGGTGGCTCTCCTTCCTCCCGCATGCTAATGTATGCAAAAAACCACCGGGGCTCCTATTAAAATGCCATGAAAATCTAATGAAATTAATGTTGGCAACAAATATTACCTAATGGAAGAGCCTCCGGGAAAAAGGAAAAAAAAAAAAAAAAAAACCAAACGAGTGCAAATATATATTTGCACATATTTAAAGGCCTCTGTCAAGTAGTTTAGCTCCACAGTTTGGATGTTATTAAAAAGGAGGGGGAGGGAGGCTGGTGTTTTCTGAGCCCGACACAGGCAGAAGGGCTTCCATGAATTATATTTTTAATTTCAGAGGGAAGTGGAGCTGATGTGGCTGGGATGGTGGGGGTGCTGGATGCTCAGGTGGGAGCTGGGCTGGGAAGGGAGGTGAGCAGGGAATGCTGCATCCCATAATGTCCAGGGAGAATTGTATCCCGCCTGGTGAGCATCACATGTGCTGTGTGTGGTTGCATCCAGGGAGAACCTCATCCAGGGGATGTCCTGGCCATCCAGGGGTATCCCATCCACTGGGTATCCCATTCAATGAGCATCCCACCCAATGAGCATCCAGTCCAAGGAATATCCCACCTGGTGAGCATCCCATCCTCTGAACATCCCATCCATCAGGCTTTGCATCTGGGCTGCATCCAACACCACAGCCAGGCACCATCCCATCCAGGGAATATCCCACCTGGAGAGCACCTCATCCATCCATCCATCCATCCATCCATCCATCCATCCATCCATCCATCCTTCCATCCATCCATCCATCCATCCATCCATCCATCCCTCCTTCCATCCATCCATCCATCCATCCCTCATCCATCCATCCATCCATCCATCCCTCATCCATCCCTCCATCCATCCATCCCTCCATCCATCCATCCATCCATCCCTGATCCATCCATCCATCCATCCATCCATCCCTCTCCATCCCTCCTTCCATCCCTCCATCCATCCATCCCTCCTTCCATCCTTCCATCCATCCATCCATCCATCCATCCATCCCTCCTTCCATCCTTCCATCCATCCATCCATCCATCCATCCCTGATCCATCCATCCATCCATCCCTCATCCATCCCATCCATCCATCCATCCATCCATCCATCCATCCCTCTCCATCCCTCCTTCCATCCCTCCATCCATCCATCCATCCCTCCTTCCATCCTTCCATCCATCCATCCATCCATCCATCCCTCCTTCCATCCTTCCTTCCATCCATCCATCCATCCATCCATCCATCCATCCATCCATCCATCCCTCCTTCCATCCTTCCATCCATCCATCCATCCATCCATCCCTGATCCATCCATCCATCCATCCATCAGCACACCCAGTGAGCCCAACTCCAGCAGAAATTGCAGGGGCTGATGGCACTGAGCCTCCCCAGGGGAGGGGACACCCAATTATCCCTGTTTATTAACTTGGGTGTTCATACTCCAAAGCCACCCGGCAGTGACAGCTCATTATGAGCTTATCTCTCACAGAGGCTACTCCTCGTCGGCAATTACAACACCTCCAATTAATTCCTCTTTCAAGGAGCCCTGGCAGGTAATCCCAGCTACTAAATTTAAGATTTGTTAAAAAAAAAAGCCCAAGACCTGAGAGACAATATTCCCATTAATTATGTTACATTTGGGGTTTTTTTTCCAATTAACAGCAGATATAGTGAGTTTTCCCTCCAGGCTCAGCAGAAGTGGTTTGAAAGTCTCCTTAAAGAAGTGTCCTGGCCCAAAGTTTGGGGACTTTGCCCTGTCCTTGTGGGGGTAAGAGTTGTCCCCTCCCAGTGCCCTCACCAGGAGGGTGATGAATTCACCATCCCTGGAAATGTTCAAAGCCAGGTGGATGGATTTTGGAGCAATGTGCTCTAGTGGAAGGTGTCTCTCCCCACGGCGTGGGATGGGACTGGATGAGCTTTAAGATCCTTTCCCACCCAAACCAGTCTGGAATTCCATGATTCCATCACTGATGGCTGGAAAAACTCCAGCTTGGCTGATGGATGTGGTGTTGGGGGCTGGATGATGCTCACTCCTTTTCCCTATCACCGTGGTCCCCCTGTGGGACTCAGGAGGACAGGGCAAGAGGGGAAATGCCTTGAAATCCTGGGAAACTGAAAACTGGGCAAAGGCACTTGGGCCACTCTGTCTGTCCCTGACAAAGGAAAAAACGGAGGTGGCAGCTCAGTGCCCAAAGGCAAACAGTGTGGGAGGGGTTGATTCCAACCCGGGAGCAGATGGGTTTTTGTATTGGAAAATAATCCAGAAAAAAAAAATTGTTAAAGGTCAAACCAACTCAGGGTGTTTGCTTGGAAATGTGAATATTTGGGGTTTCTCTTTTTTTTTTTTTATTTCAAGTTAAGCCTTTGCAAAAGCCTTCCCGTAGTTATAGTTATATATATAAATATGAAGCTCTATTTTTATACTTATATCGAAATGAAGCTCATTTTCAACCATCAGCACATCCAGGAAAAAAAAAAAACCCCAAACCAGCAGCAGAATTCCACTTGGGAAGCACCTGCATGAAAAGCTTTGAGCTGTCTGCCCTTGGAACCCCCAAACCTTCCTAGGGCAAGGGGTCCACTCTTAATTTTAAACCCCAAACCCCCCTGCTTTGCCCATCTCTCCTCCCCAGTCCAAAATAGCTCCGGCAGCATCCGCTCGGCTCTTCCAGAAAGGATTGTTCAATATTTCTCGGCGAGCTGTGGGATGTCTGCTGTTAGTGAGCACATTAAACAGGGGTATAAATTCGTAATGAGAGCCCTGAAATGAATGGCTCTTATCATTTATGGATGGAATAATTAAAGATACTGTACTTGGAGGTTTTACACGGGCCTGTAAATTGTCGGCTGTGAAAGCAGGGAGTCGGGAGAGTTGGAACAAGCTCAGGCAGGGCAGTGGAGGTGGCACTTTGGTGCCATCAGAGCTGGGGGATGCCAGCAGTGCTCTGGGGACATCCCCATCCTTGTTTGTGCTCCCTTTCCCAGCTCGCAGAGAGAGCCAATCCTGGCTGTCGGAATTGGAGGATTTAAGCTTTTTTTGGTGACTTTCCTGCCCTTGGAAACCTCCTGCTGGCAGAGGCAGCCCTGATGCTCCCACCTGCTGCTCCACCGCTGTGCCTAGGGCTGAGGGATGCTCAGCTCCTGCATCCCAGGGCTTTGGGATGGAATTCCCTGGCAGCTCCATGCCCAGCCCAGCCCATGGCACACCCCATGGAGCAGTGGGTGCAGGGGGGACACCAGCCCACCCAAGCCCCCAGGATGCCCCAAGGGACAGAACCTCCTCTGCCAGCACCTCGTCCTATTTTAACGCCGATCATCTAAAATACTGTAACTATGGCAACGGCTGCAGGTGAGACTCATTACAGTTAATCCTCTAATTACTAACTACCTCTTCAATCAGTTGTAATTACTTTGGGGACACAGTTAACCTCTCATTAGAAACGCATGGCCACGTTTTACCAAAAGCACAAACAGTGACATGCCTGGTAATTTAGCACCGCGGCACTCAAGGCCACTCTCCGGCTTTTATGCCGGCACAATCTCATCCCTGTCATTAACCAGGAATGGTTGTCATGACAATTAATCATTCAATCCCTCATCAGCAACTTTTGCCAAATGTCACCCTGCTCTTGATCAAATGAGAAGGGAAAATTAAATGAATCAATTCAGCACCTTGGCATTCGTGACTATTTATTTTTGGAGGGGGGGATAAACTGGCGGTGGTCCAGCAGTCACAGCGCCACGCTCTGCCCACGTGTGGGGGGTCTGTCCTGGGGCTGGGGGGCTCTGCAAGGAGCATCCCTAGAGCTGGGGGTCACCCTGCATCCCTCGGGCCTCATTGACCTGATAGTCCAACCCTGCGGCCACTGCAGCACTGCCAGCTCCTGCCGCGGCCACCCAGGTGTGCTGCCCCCAGATGTGCTGTCCCCAGATGTGCAGGGTGATGCCTCAGCCAGCCTGTTGACCTCCAGAGCCCAGCAGAGCATCCCTTCCTCCTCCGTGCCCCAATTTTGCAAACAATCCTCTCTCCGATCATTTTCCTTTTAAACCTGTAATTAGCTGGAGTCATTTGCTGCATGCAAATCCCAGCCCTTAATTACCAGCACTAACCTTGAGCTGCGCTGGGGCTCCCGGCAGGCTCAGCCCCACAGCCCTGCCAGACCCCCCCTGCAGACCCCAGCCTGACTTTGGGGTTTATATGGGGTCAAGGGGCTGCTGGGGCTTTGTTCCCACCAAAGAGGTGTTGGGATCTTGGTGCTGTCAGTCAGTGACAGCTCTGCACCTTCCCCTGGGCCCTGGGAGAGGTTGTGGAGTTTTTGGTGAGGTACAAGGCTCCCAGATATCCTGCCTTGACATGGCACTGCTCGGGGCTTCGTTTGCAGTTTTGGGGGTCTGGGAAGGCAAGGGGTGCTCACCCAGCTGCAGGGAACACCAGGAGGTGGATTTGGGGTGGCTGTGCATCATATTTTGGGGCAGATGTGCATCAGTCTGGGGTGCATCAGTCCAGAAGGTTGCCCCTGGCACCCCAGGGCACCCCGAGGCCACAACTCATTCCAGAGGGGAATTGACCCCCGTGGAGAGCACGAATTTTGGGGGGAATGCACCCACCATCCCTGTGCCCTGCAGCGGGAGGGGAGCCCGGGGAAGGGGAAGTTTGGCTGCCACTCGATTATAGGAGATTGTAAACTCGCATTAGGGAGGTTGGCATTTCAAGCCTGATGCGTTTGGACAGAGTGTCTCTCCCCGGCTCGGAGGGATCGATTATCCATCAGAGGGATGGCGGGCTGGAGCTGGCACTGCTCACACCTCCCACATCCCAGATCCCATCAGCGTCCAGGGCAGCCCAGGGACCCCCAGACGGGGCAGGAGCTGGGGCAAGGGCCTGGGGGTCCCTGGATCGTGTCCCCATGAGCAGAGAGGGATCCAGGGGTTCTCCCATTCCCACGGCAGTGAACAGCCCGGCCCAGCACTGTTTGATTTGATGGCTTGGATTGTGAGTTCCCATCCTGTTTGCTCACACGTTGGGATTCCATTCCTGCTCACAATCCCACTGGTGTGACCCGTTTGATGCTGGAAACCCCTGGCACAGGCACAAGCTTCTTTCAGTGCCAGCAGCAGAGCCCCATTTGGTCCCCAAACCAGCTGTAGGTGGGTGACACCGCTCAGTGTCACCTCCCTGGGATGATGTGGGAAGTGTCACTTTTCCTCGGGCTCACTTATTTCCGCTCCGTGTCCCACCGCTCTCCTGGCATCTTGAGGCAGCCAAAATCTGGCTGGGATGTGCGTGGGGATATGGGGCTCTAGGGAATGGGATGGTTGTTATTTTGGGATGTCCTCCAAGGGCCAAATCCCCCTGGCTCCAGGGAAACACTGGATTCCTCCAGCACGATTCCAGGCTGTGCTGGGTGCCAGCATCACCCTTCCCACCCCGCCTGTCCCAGCTAGCCGTGAGCCCCTGATTAATTCCCTGAAACCTGCAGTGCGCAAATGAGTAATAATGCCAGCAGCGCTAATTGGTGAGCTGTGTCCTGACAAATTGATTTGCGCTGTGTTAACATCGCACGCCCGGCCGGCCCGGCGCCCACCACACCAGGGTCACTCCAGCCTGCCGGGAGAGAATCCTGGATCCATGGATGGCTCCTTCCTCACCAGCATCCCCTGTCCCGGGGTGGGCAGAGAGTGTGGGTGAAACCAGAGCAGCACCCAAAGCTCCCTGATTTTTATCCTGTATGGTCTCGGGGGTCTGTCCTCTGGACAGCTGGAGTTTCCAGGAGTTGGGCAGGATCTGGGCAGGAGTTGGGCAGGATCTGGTCAGGAGCTGGGGAGGAGTTGGGCAGGAGCTGATCAGGATCTGGGCAGGAGCCTGGGGCAGGATCTGGGCAGGATCTGAGCAGAATCTGATCAGGATCTGGGCAGGATCTGGGCAGGATCTGAGCAGAATCTGATCAGGACCTGGTCAGGATCTGGGCAGGATCTGATCAGGAGCTGGGCAGGAGCTTGAGGCAAGATCTGATCAGGATCTGATCAGGATCTGGGCAGGAGCTGGGCAGGAGCCTGGGGCAGGATCTGGGCAGGATCTGGGCAGGATCTGATCAGGATCTGGGAAGATCTGGGAGGATCTGGGCAGGATATGATCAGGAGCTGGGCAGGAGCTTGAGGAAGATCTGATCAGGAGCTGGGCAGGAGCCTGGGGCAGGAGCTGGGCAGGAGCCTGGGGCAGGATCTGGGCAGGATCTGGGCAGGATCTGGGCAAGATCTGGGAGGATCTGGGCAGGATCTGATCAGGAGCTGGGCAGGAGCTTGAGGCAAGATCTGATCAGGAGCTGGGCAGGAGCCTGGGGAGGAGCTGGGCAGGAGCCTGGGGCAGGATCTGGGCAGGATCTGGGAGGATCTGGGAGGATCTGGGCAGGATCTGATCAGGATCTGGGCAGGATCTGGGAGGATCTGGGCAGGATCTGAGCAGGATCTGGGCAGGATCTGGGCAGGAGCCTGGGGCTGCGCCGCTGCCGCTGGCTCTTGTCAATTCTTTATGGCGCTGCATCTTTAATAGCTTTACAGAGCCCATTTAATGTGCTCCCAGACATGAAGTGCTGTCTAATCAGCACATTTAGGAGAATTGCCCACATCCTGGTCTCGCTGCCATAAAACAGTGCCCACAGAAGCATCTGTAATTAATGTTTTTTTTCACTCGCTCTCTCTCTCTCCCACTGAATCAATTTATAAAGCGCGGACTTCCTCTGCGCTGGAGCTTTTAGGCTGTTTTACTCCGGCAGCCGAGGTGACTCGGCAGCGCTCGTCAATTAAGCAGCTGTGTATAATGGATGCTTCAGAGTGAAAAACACAGCCTGATTCCCAGAAATGATCAATGCGCATTTTTCTCACAAAAAACCCCAGGCTCACACGTCCCCACCGGGCTTTGCTCACCCTCCCGGGGCTCAGCGGAGCCACCGAAAGGGGAAAGGGGGGATTGGGAAAGAGTTGCTCTTCTAGCCTGCTTTTGGAAGGGGAAATTAAAAACGGGATGAGAATTAAGGACAGAGATAATTAGCATCACCCGCTGGGCAGGACCTGCCTGTTGCCACCCGGAGCGGAGGTGACATCCCTGGGAGGTCACTGAGGGTGCTGTGCGGGGGGAGAACATCACTGTGGCCATGGAAGGTGGGAGGGACAATGTCGCGACCCCCAGGGGGTTCTGTGTGGTGTCACCCTGCACAGCCCCCAGCCCCGGCCAGGGAAAATTTACAGGTTTTATTGCCGGAGGTGGCTCCTAACTGGGGAGGAGGAAATAGAACAGGAGTGAAAGTGGGGCTGGGGAGGGGCTGGGCCGGCAGAGAAGGGCCAGCCACCCCCCTGTGCCCCGTTTTGGGGACTTCAAAGCCTCCCGGCTCACAAAGGCGCTGCCTTTGCTCTTTGGCCGTGCGGATCAAAGCACCGGCAGCGCACGGAAAGCTCAGCCATGCGCGGGGCCCTCTGAGCCAGGAGATGTCCGGCACCATCCAGAACTGTCACCTCCTCCCTGTTCCCATGGGATCCCCGCTGCCGTGGGGTGCAGCAGGAGACAAAGCCTCCAGCACCCCGTCATTGCCATCAGCCCGATGTGGGTGTCCCCATGTGTCCCCAGGGATGGGATGGGGACCACGCTGGTGCTCAGCATCATCCACAGGGACTCAGAGCTGGGAAAGCAACCCGAGGTGGGGTTTGGGAGTGTTTCCCTCAAACAAGGGCAGCCCCAGGCTTTGGCAGCTCTGAGCCACCCAGCAGGAGAGCTGCTGTCCCACGGAAACCTGCTCCGAAATGGAAAACTTGCAGTGGTGTTTAATTGGTTTTAAACGAGGCCTAATTGGGATTGTACACCTGGGCACCGTGCTAGTTTCTGAGCCATAATTGGCCTCAAAATTGGGAGAGGGGGTGGTGTGATGGGGCTGGGAGCTGCGGGGTGCTGGGAGCGGGATGTTGGGAGCATCCTGGGAACAGGGTGCTGCGAGCTGGCTGCTGGGAGCAGAATTCCAGGAGAGGGACATTCTGGGAGTGGGATCCGGGAGCGAGATGCCACAGGAGGTGGGGTGGCCCTGCCAACCCGCTGGACTTGGCAGCCCTGGTGTGGGAGCCCCGCCAGGCTCTCGTTGAGCTGGAGCAAGGCTCTTGCCCGGGAGTGCTGTGCCTTTTCCAGGAGGGATTTCAGGGCTGGCTCCATGCAGAGCCCGGCTCGGGGGCACACAGAGCCTGATTTGCACGGTCCTGGTGTCACACAAAGGCGGAGCCGTGCTGATGGTGACGGATGCGCTGGCTCGGTCACCGAGACTCGGCTGCCTCATCCCCAGCTCCACGCTGAGCATGGTGAGGATGGTGAGGATGGTCCCAGGAACAATGACAGCCCAAGCAGGCTGTTGGGGATGCCCAACGCTGCCAGTCGGGCCTCCTGGGAAAACCATGGTGCTGCGGAGAAAGCGGTTTTTGAAAAAAACAGGAGAAAATCCTGATTTAAATTAATTATCTGCTGTGGAGGCAACAGGCTTGGGCACACCCTGCTGAGGACACAGGCAGGTCCCAGTGCCAGGTAACAGGGACAGGGATGGCATGGATGGGTGGCAGAGCTGCCAAGATGTCCCATTTCTCCTTTTCTGGAATACACCACGTGGGAATGGAGCTCCTTGTGCTCTCTGTGTCTCCATTAATCCTTCCTGGGTGCTGTGGGTCATCAGGAAGGGACCCTCAGCTCCTGAGGGGCTAAGGGGGGCAGGAGGAGCTGACAGGGGACAGGCAGAGATGTGGCACTCGATGGTGACTTCCCAGAGGTCATGGCTCAGCTGTAACTCCTCACGGAACCTGGATGTGTTTGCCTGCAGCAGTCTGCCAAAAATTAATATGCAAGTGGAAGGATCCTTCCCCCCGGAGCGGGCTGAGCGAGGGGAACACAAACCCGAGCTGCTGCCACGGGAGATGACGCTCTTATCAGAGCAGCGACACCGACAACCCGGCTCTATACATTTTTAATAAATCATTTGAAATTCCTGACTGTCAGGAGGATTGAATTAGTGCTTCCCTGGCTGAAAGGGCGAGGGGCTGTGCCAGCTCTCCTGGCACAGGGGGGCACAGGGGTTCCAGTCCCACTGCATGGCATTGCTTGGATCCTTGGTGTGTTCCACTGTGGAAGGTTCAGGGATAATTCACCTTTTTTCTCCCAACACAGGCAGTGCCATCCATGCTGCCGGGGCTGCTGACAGCCCAGCAGAGCTGGGAGCGGCGCAGGGGAGAGGGGGAACCTGCTGAAACAAGCAAATTGCAACGATTCCCCTTTTCCAAATGTCAGCAGATTTGGAGGGGAAAGAAGCAAATAAGTTAAAGGTGAAGATCTCTTGGGAATCTCCAGCTCGCTCTGCTTCTATTCCTGCAGCTCAGCGCCTTGGGGCTGCCCCCTTGGCAGGGACCACCCTGTAATCCATCCTCTCCTCTTCTGGGAACTCACAGAGCCAAAAGGCTTTGCCAAGGAGCTGTTGAATCCCCTCTGATGGGCTCTGAGGCCCTGGGGACCAGCAGGGAGGAGGTGATGCCCACGGCAGTGAAGGATAACACCCAGCTGTGCCCACCAAGCCCTCCCTGGAGGGATGCCTTTGCTCTGCCCACAGAGGGTCCCCTGTGCAGCTGGAGCCTTGGGGACCCCCCAGAAGCCCCTTGGCTTTGCCTCCACCCAGCGATGCCTTTGAGCACTCATGCACAAAGAGGCTGTGGAACAGCCCTGTGCCGGATATGAAACATCCCCAGGTGAGATAAAACCAAATCAGCTGTCAGTCAGCGCCGTATCTCGGGTGGCATCAGAGCCTCAGGACTGAGAGGGATAGAAAATGCTCCACAGGCTGGAATCAGCTCCTCCTTGTGCTCCCAGTCTTGCTCACAAGGGCTTTCACCCAAGATTTTGAGCAAGGTTGAATTTTTCCCAAAATACCAGCAGGAGGGAAGGAAAAGGCACAGAATCTGCTTGGCCACTGGCAGGGCAGTGACAGTGGAGAGCGAGGACACGGTGACCCCGGGATGCTCCCGGCCACTGCTGGGATGCAGAGCTGGCTCAGGGCCATGCCAGGGCAGGGCTGGGGCTGCTGCTCATCACACTCCAGCCCCAGGAGCACGTGGAGATTCCTGCATCCCCACACTGTGATGTCCCCTGGGTGATTTTATAGCATGGGAAGGGTGCAGGGGGGCTCTTGCAGGCAGCTGGGCTCTGCTCCCTGTCTCAGAGCTGGGAAGACCCTGAGGGAAGTCGCAGGAGCAATGATCCATCATGTGCCAGTGACCCGGACGGGGATATTTTTAAGCAGGGAATAAAAATAGACTCGGCCTGGCGGCGAGCACTCGCTCCTGGCGTTGCTGTCCAGGGGGCTGGGAGGGGGGGGCAGGATGGACCCCAGCCCCTCACCCCAGCCAGCCCACCCCTCACCCCACACTGTGATCCCCACACCATGGACGGTCCATCCTGGCTTGCTCTCAAGTGGCTTTTGTGTCACCACCTGCACCCTGGGGACTGTCACCCTGCCCAGGCCACCCCCTGGCCCTGCAGAGGCTGGGGTGGTGCTGTGGGGCTGCCAGTGCCCCCCAGAAAATGCTGCCTGATGCACTGGGAGAGGACTCAGGCACCGCTGGCCCTGAGATCCGGCTGGAATGGGGATTTGTTTCAGCTGAATAACTTGCTGAATCTATAAATAAACCGGGGGGAAGCAAGCGTAGAGCACGGGAGATTCTGCCTTGCTGACCCTGCAGCACCCGAGGCAGCTGCCCCCCAGTGCTGCCCAGCTCCACCCCTGTGCCCACCCATGGCAGTGGCACCCGGGGGGACAGTGGGAATGATGCTGCTGGAGCCTCTCTCTCACTCTGGTGAGATTTGGGATCCAGGAATGAGCCCATGCACTGGCACGGGGCGAGGGGCAGCAGATCCTCTGTGCCACAGCAGCAGCTTGGAGAGACCACCTACCCCTTCCTTCCTTCCTTCCTTCCTTCCTTCCTTCCTTCCTTCCTTCCTCCTCCTCCTCCTCCTCCTCCTCCTCCTCCTCCTCCTCACGCCTGGCTGCCCTTGGCTGTCTCACTCCCCTCTCCATTTGCTCTCCCAACAGATGTTGGTGTCTGTCCTCTAATGAGCATTTTAGCACCAGAATCTCTCTCTCCCCTTTGAATAGGAAGCAAAAAGCTTGACATGTCCCATCAGCATCAAAGTCTCTCACCCCAACACCAGTGCTCTGTGTCCTCAGTGTGGTGCCACCACGGCACAGTGTTGGTGTCCCCCACGTGCCCTGTCCCTGCGTGGAGCCACCTCTTAGATGCCCAGTCCCTTGGAAAGCTGCATTTGGAAACAGCTGGGAGCTGGGGGAAACCTCCAAGGACTCGATGGGAATGGGAATTGGGGTTGTGAGCCAAAAACCAGCCATGGGAAGGACCTACTTGAGTGACAGCACCACTTTCGGTACCGATAAACCTCAGCTGGGTGGGTGGGCATCCCTTGCTGTGCCCTGGTGACATTAAACAAGGGCAGGAGCTGGCAGGGAGGTGAAGGTGCCATTTCCCCCACTGTGTCCTTCACCATCCCTCTGTGTCCCCGCTGCCAGCACGGGAGGGCTGTACATGGGGCAGGAGCCAGCGATCCCAAATATCGACGGCGGCCCCGATCAATGCTATCTCCTCTTTCCATGCCTATGAGCTCATTGATTTTTCTTTTCTTTTTTTTTTTTTTTGTTATTACCTCTGTGTTTATGTAATGTCTGAACTTTGCACAACTGAACCGTTTAATGTGCAGAAAAGAGCCCTGTTGCCATGAAAACGGACCTGCAAATGACAGCACGGATGCGGAGATATCCCTGTTTTATTGGGCCATACGGAATGGATTTTAACCTTGATAAGTCAATAACTTTTCGTACAAAAGGAACGAGAGCAGATACAGCTTTCAGAACCTTGAATGCATTTAAAGCAGAGAGTAATGGCCTGGTTTTAATCCCCGGGAAATCTTTCTCATTCCGAGGGCCAGGCATTGCCAGGGCAGAGTGACATTTTGGGCAAAGAATTACAGCGTGCATTTGTCAGGATGAGAGATGGAGACGCTCCGTGCTCCAAATTGCCAGTGCCGGTCAAAAATAATGATATTAAATTAAAGGGATATCGTTATCTGAAAGAGCACGGAGTCAGAGAATAGAATCGATGAATGGTTGGAGTTGGGAGGGACATTAAAGATCATCCAGTTCCAACCCCTTGCCATGAGCAGGGACACCTTCCACTAGCCCAGGTTGCCCCAACCTGGCCCTGGGCACTTCCAGGGATGGGGCAGCCTCAGCTTCTCTGGGCAACTTCTGCCAGGGTTTCATCAATTTCTTCCTCACATTTAATCTAAACCTACTCAGTCAGTTTGAAGCCATTTCCCCTTGTCCCATCACTACAATCCTGCGTTATCCCAGTTTTGGGAGCATGGAAAACCTCATTTGGGCTCCCCAGTGCCTCGGCAGGGACTCACCCGCCGCCACCCCAGACGTGCTGATGCATTATTTATTCGTGCTAAAGCAGAAGGACTTTAAAAAATCTCTCTCCTCCAGCTTCCTCCCTGCAATTCAATCCCTCTGGAAGTGGCAGCGGAGCCGGTCTCACTTTGCAGAGCTCATTCATTAGCAGATTAAGGCTCTCCTTGTGTTCCCAACATCGCTGGGGGAAATTTATGTTCCGGCAAAGTATTCACGGGTTCCCTGAATCACAAAAGTGTTTCTCCTCTGTAAAGTCTTTGGGAAAGAAAAAAAAAAAAAAAAAAAAGGGAAAAAAAGGATGGAAATGGGGAGGTCAGAACTGCTTAATAGTATCTCCTTGAAGGCAGTGCCAAAACACCCACCTTTTGAAGTTCTCTATTCCGGGACGGATCTCTTCCCTGGCAAAGATGCCGTCACCCTTTCAAGTCCTTGTGAGTGACTTCAGGTGGCTAAAACATTTGCTGAGAAGAATGAAGGCTCCTTTTTATATCTTTTTTTTTTTTTTTACTCTGAATAAAGAGCAATCTTTCTTCCTGCCTTCCTAATAGCTTTGATTAAATTATCTCTGAAAAATCTAAGTGCTGTTCGCAAATCTGTAATGGTTTTATTCTTATCGCCGGCCTCTGCTGCAACACGGGGAAGCAGATAAATAAGCTGCAGAGAAGGTATAAAACTGCACCAGAACCTGCCAGAGAGATGAGCTAAAAATGTTTGAACTGAAACAAATGAGCAGTATGAATAGCCCTGCTCCAAGAGGGAATTTATTCAATATAATGTATTTTCACAGGGAGGATAATATGTGTTATAATTGCACAGAGGAGTCGCTCTCCTGAAAGCAGATCTAGCTATTATTTTAATTTCCCAGCCTTCAGCGTTTACTGGATCAGGAGTGGTGACTGGAGCAGCTTCATGCGTTGGGAAAATGGGCCCTGAGTGTCACCTCTCCACTTGTCACCCCTGCTCAGGGATGCATGGAAAGCTGCTGGTGCTTCCCTGGGTGGAGGAGGTGGAGCGGCCCCGAGAATAAGGCAGATCAACTCAAAACTCCCCAAAACTCAGTAGGAAGCCGGATCTCCCCGAACCTGGTCAAAGCCCAGTGGTGTGAGGTGGGAGACAGGGAGGAGGGGTGCAGGGAGGTGAGGAGCCCTGGAGGCTCACTCTGGACTCTTTGAGTGCTCCGGAGCTGCACACGCACACGTGGGACCATCGGGGACAAGAGCGAACCTGCTGCTCCCTTCCCGCGGACTCTCACACGCTTGAAGCGGCAAACAGAACCTGTGGCGGGGATTTTGGGGAAGCAATAATTTATTCCGGGACTCGTGTTAACGAGGGCAGCCTCAGCCACAGCAGCGCTCGCTCGGACCTCACAGTGCACAGGGTTCAGGGGTGTCTGTGGCCATGGCTATGGGGGTCCCCAGCTGGCCGGATGGGGATGAGCTCCAGCTTGGCCCTCACTCCCTGTTCGCTGCGGCTTTGTCACCTCGGGGATTGCCAGGGTAGGGGAAATCCCCCTCCCCCGCAGCACTACAACTCCCATGACGCCCCGCGGCTCCCCGCAGCCCGACGGCACGGCGGCGGCGCGCGGGGCACGCCGGGAAGCGCAGTCCCGCCGTTCGGATTTTCCCGCGAACGCCGGGGGGGTTGGAGAAGGGCGGGGGGCGCGTGCGGCGGGTTGGCTCCGCCCCCTCCTCATCCCCCCCCGCCCCTCCCTCCGCAGGACGCGGCGCCGTAGCCATGGCAACGCGCCGGGGGCGGGGCCGAGCCGCGTGCGGCCGCCGGGCCCCGCGCGGGGCGCTCAGAGCCGCCGCAGCCGCGCGCCGGGCGGGAGCCGCGAGCCGGGGCCGCCCCGCCAGCCCCCCGCCCCGCCCCGCCCGCCGCGACCCCCGCCCGCCGCCGCCAAAGCCGCCATGGAGCGCTGAGCCGCCGCCGCCGCCGCTGCCCCCCGCGACCCCCCCCCGCCCCGCCCCGCCGGGCACCGACCGCCGCCGCACAAAGGAACCGGGGCAGCCGCGGTGTGATGCCCCCCGGGGTCGCCGCGCCGCCCCAGCCCAGCCGCGCCGGGTGGATTTGGGTTTAATTTATTTTTTAAATTTTTTTTCTGCCCGGAGATTTTTTTTTTTTGCTCTCTACCCAGCCCTCCCCGCGTCGCCCCCCCGCCGTCCCCCCGGGGCCGAGCGCCGGGACCCGCACGCTGGCCGCGCACGGGGCGGGGCGGGCCGCCGGCGGGGCGCGGGGCCGGGCGGGCGCCGCCGCTGCTGCTGCGCGGCCCGGGGGGCGGCCCGGCGCGCCCCGCACCGCAGCGCCCGCAGCCGGCCCGGATCCAGCTCTGACGGTAACGGGGGTCCGGGCACCGGGGAGGTCGGAGGGGGGGTTACCGGGCGGGGGCGCGGGGAGCGGGGGGCTCCGCCGGCTCCCGGAGCGCAGCGGAGGCGGTGCCGCCGCAGCGCGGTGCCCGGTGCTGCCCGCGGAGCCGCCGCCGCCGGGGCCCGGCTCGCCCGTCGCTATCGGAGAGGAACGGGAGCAACTTTTGGTTTTTTGGGGTTTTTTTCCCCATCCGATTTTTGGGTTTTTTAATGGCTTTTTGGGTCGCCTGACTCATAAGTGGAAATAAAATATCCACGGGTGCCTCCAGGAGGAAAGCTGAGACACTTCCAGCGGGAGCCGACCGGGAGCTGCCGCCTTTGCTGCGACCCTTTTCTGCCCCTTTTCGCCTGGGAAAAAAAAAAAAAAAGAAAGGGTTTTTCTCCTCCTTCCCGGGCAGGAAAGCGCCCGATCCCACCGCGACACCGGAGCGGGTGGTGGCAGAGCAGGACCCCGCCATGGACCCCGCGCTGGTGTGGATCCCGCCGGTCACAAAGGAGAGGGAAGAAGGACCCACCCAGCGATGGTTTATTTAACACCCGTCTCCCTGGCTGCCTCCGCCGGGTCAGGAGGCTCTGCCGGGGAAAATCCCCTCTGGAAGAAGCTCCGCTGCGGAGGGAGCATCCCTGTGGCACGTTCTGGACCATCGGCGCTGGGCATACGATTCACCGGGGACGAGGCATCGTGCTCCCCGAGAGCTCCTGGGCAGCACGGCTGGGCATCCACCGGGGCTGCTGCCGGCTCCAGCCGGGGACGAACGGGCTCTGCCGCCTCTCCGGCTCGGTCCGCGACAGCAATGAGGTGTTGCCGGTGCCACCAGCTCAGCCCCAGCATCCCAATCCAGCTCCGGAGAGAGCCGTCACATCGTGGAGATTTAATGGCTGGAGAGGCAGGGCCTGGACGCAGCGAGCCGGCGGCGGCACGGCAAGGCACAGCTCGCTGCAGGGCACGGCTGCAACCGGGGCTCGGCTCCGGCCCTGCGGGGTATTTCCGAGGAGAGGCAGTGGCAAAGTTTTCCAGCCGTGCTTGGTGTTTGCCAAGGGATGAATTCGTTGGCGTTGGGCAGTGATGGTTTGACCGGCTCTGGTTGTGGGGATCTCCGTAGGGAGGCTTTTTTTTGATATATATTTATGCGTGCGTGTACACATTTTTTTTTAATATATGTATATATATTTATATGTGCATCCTCCTGCTCGGGATGCTCTTGTCCAGCGGCTTCAGGGTGGGCAGTGAGCTTTCATGGAGGGCAGAATGGTCATGGGGCTCTGCAGGCATGGGGACAGAGCCACGTGGCCCCTCTCTCAGTAAGGAGCGTCCAGCGTCGTCCTCGGGATCATTTAGTGGGATTTGGCAGTTTTACACCTTCTCGTGCACCTGTGGTGGGGTTGGCTGCCCGGTGTGCCGGGCACATGTCGCTGGCCAGTGGCCACACACATGGCCATGACTCTGGTGGGACCCCAGCCGGCAAAGCCCTCCCACCCGGGCTGTGGTGTTGTGGGGTGAGGTGGGAAATGTCCCTGGCAGAGGGCATCCAGCATCCTGCGAGGGATTTTTCCTATTAAGGATCCATAAAACTTTGAGGAGTGATTGGGAGCCGCGGTGTGAGCTGATCAGGTCAGGCTGCCTCGAAGCCGTGGTGGGAGGAGAGGGCAGCTCTTGCCGCTGTGCCTTCTGCTGACCTTGCGTGTAGAGCAGGGGAAGGGAAAGCCATTCCCTGACTGTGAGAGCGTGGCTTGTTTCCCCAGCTTCAGGAGCAGCTTTCCTGCTGGCTGGAGGGTCGATACCAGTAGGGCACATTCTTGGTGCTGGAGCAGCACTGGCTGTGAGTTGGGCTCCATTTCAGCCAACCGTGTCGTTAAAAATTGGAATATCTCGGTGTGAATATTTATCCCCCAGGCTGGAGCAGGGAAACCCACGGAAAGAGGACATGCATGGCTGCTGCCAGGCCATCCCCTGGAGGCCACGTCACCTCAGTTTTTTAGCCCCTCTGGTTGCCTGTCTTATTTGAGCCTGAAATTCGTCCATCTCTGAGCAGGCTGTGGAAGAACCTCTTCCCTCCCGGGGCTGGGTTTTAATTGCAGGCTGCTGCCCTGCCCGGGAAGGTCTCCGGCTCCGGGGCTGAGGGTCTCCCATGTCCCACAGCCCCGTGGATGTGGTCTGTGCCTAGCCAGGTGCTCCGTGCCCGCCGCCATCCCCGAGCTGTCCCCGCTCTCCCCGCCGTGCGTGCGGCATTAGTGCCGGGCGTTTGCATCCCTGCCAGGCGGCGGAGTTAATTTTTGCCTGGAGCGGGTTTTCTGCGTGGCCTCAACTTGTGTGGGAAAATCTGCGGTGGAGCCGGGCAGCCCTGCTCCCTCTCCGGTGTGATCCTGCGGCACAGGGGGCGCTGGGGTCGCGAATGTGGGGTGGCAGCCAGCCCACCCCAGTCCCCCTCTGCCTGTCAGGGTACCGCGGGCAGGGATTTGGGGTCCTGAGCGTGGGGCGTGATGGCAAAAACCTCCTGACCCCACGGCTCCTTGTGGGGACAGCAGGATGTGTGTCCCCGGGTGAGGTGCTTCGCTGGTGGTGTCTCATCGTGGGATGGAGGGAGTGTGTGTTTGACCCCCCCCAAGGCTGGGGATGCTGCAGCTGGTGGGGTGGGCCGGGGGCTGCACCTGCCGGGACCCCTCTCCCGGCCCCCGCCGGCATCTGTGCCGCCGCATGTCCGTCTGCAGCAGGCGCATGCATGCAAAAATAAGACATTTCTTCTTTCTCTTCTGCCTGCGCATTCCTCAAAAAGCTAATATTCATGAAAGGTAATTCAATCAAACCACGATGCCTATCAGCTAATGCAGCAAAGCTGGCGCAGGGGTGAGAATGGGAGCCAGGAACACAAAAGCCCTGTTTTATTACCTCCTGCTTGCCTGAGAATTGCTTTTCTCCCTCGAGTGAGCCGGCTAAAGCTGGCTTTATTATGTTAACCTATTTGCGTGTCAAGAGCTATTGTGCCTCTCTTTATCTGTGTTTGTATTTGCTCGATGCAGGGAATAAAAGGACGAGGCGAAAATGGATGGCTGGTCAGTGCTCCGCACTCTGGGGGCACTGATTGGTTGCTAAGTGATTTGCATCCCCGGTAATCGCTTTTATCTCGGAAGGATGTCGTGTATAATTATAAGCCTACTGACATCTTTTGAAATCTGCCTAATGGGTGTTTTTAATTTACATGGGAAGCAGGGGCTATTTGTGTTGCTCTGATTACAGGTTGGGCGAGTGTATGGGTTAAAATAGAGATATTTCCACAGATGCGGGGCACCGGCAAGGGATGAGGCTGGGATTTTTTGGCAAGTCCCTGCTCGCCCAGGGCTGGGTGGGAGAGCAGGAGTCGCCGTGTGTGAGTTTGGGGTTTAATCTCTCAGCCCAGCGCACAGACTGGCGTGGTGCTGGTCCTGGGGCTGCTCTTGTGGATATCCCGTGAAATACAACACGGGTGGTGCTGCCAGACCTGGCTGGCTGTGGTTTTGGACCCCCAGGACCCCCTCTGCAGCCTGGCTTGAGGCATGGAGGGGCTGTGCCACCAAGCCCCCACTCCAGCCATGTGTGTGGGGCTGATGGTGCTGACTGGGGTGGCACACGGAGCTGGCTGTGCCAGCAAGGGGACAGGCTGAGGTTCCTGCTCACTCCCTCGTGCAGGGTGTGCTGGGGATACCTGTAGAACCATCAGAACCACAGCTGATGGGTTCACACAGCCACAGCAAAGCCCCTGTGCCACTCCTGGGCACCTGCATCCAGCAGGATGCCAACTGGGCACCACGCTGGAGCTGCTGGCGAGGGTTTAGGGTGATCTCCCAGTGTTGGGTGCTCATCCTGGGCAGGCAGCAGGATGTGGGTGCTCCTAGGCTGTGGTGTGGGTGCTCTGGGACTGTCCCATGTGCTCCTGGGTGCTGAGGAACCACAATGTGGGAAGCATCCCGACAGGAGTGTCAGGCCAGCCATGCCAGCGGTGCACTCACTTTCCTCTTTCTCTCTGTGCTATTGGGAAAGCAGAGCTCTGAGGTGCAGGCAGTGGTGAGATGAGGGGTCTCGGGGTCCCCCCAGGGCTCTGTGCAGGGAATAAAAGGATGGGGACGATGTTCCCTCTGTTCAGGGAATAAAAGGTCACCTCAGACATGCAGAGGTCCTGACATGAGGTCGGTGCTTGTGATGGGCACAGGGGCTGGGTGAGGGTGTGTGGCAAGGCAGGTCACCCACGGGGACAGCTGCAGCCAGCTGCCTCCTTCCTCCTCCTCCAGGAAAGGCCAGGACTGAGCTGCAGGCACGTTCTGGCTCCCTCAGGCTGTGCACAAGGTGACCCCATCAATTTGCAGGGCTGAGGTGGCTCCGTGGCACACGGTGCCGTGGGCAGCGCCGTGCCGAGCAGGATGGGGCACAGGGAAATGCAGGGCATGGGGAAAATTGACACAAATGCTGGACGCCATGCCTCGGAGCCTGGGGTGCTGTGCCCCCCTGCACAGGCAGCCCCATCCCATTCCATCCCATCCCTTCCCATCCCAGCCTGTCCCGCTGGCGAGCGAGCGGCGCGGGCGCCGCTATTTATGGCTGGCTGTAAACAAACTCCCAATGAAAGAAAGTTAATGACCTGAGACTGACAGGAGCCTGCTGGGAGTTTTTATAGCCCCTGGGACTCCTTTTGCTAAAGAGAGAATACATCAGCGTTTTAACCCAAAACGGTGAGAGCCGCGTGCTGCGGGGGGATGGCCCCAGCGTGGGGAGGCATTTCAGAGGGGCTGGTGCTGGGTGAGGAGGGGGCTTTGGTAGGGGGGCCTTGACTCTGTGTCTCCCTGTATGGGACTGGGGTGCACAGCCCCCCTTTTAGGGGGCACATCCCGGTGTTGGGGGCTCTCCAAGGCTTTGCCATCTGCCTCTTGTAGGTCATCTCTCCACGCTCCAGGCAAGAGCGGGGGCTGGCTTAGCGTGGCTGGTAACCACACACTAATAAAGCCTTAATACCCTGCAGCGGGGAGATTTCGCTGTCAGAGATAAATATTCATATTGCTTTCCAATTCAGCCTTGGCTGCACGACAAGGGCGCCGTGGGGGGAGACGGGAAGGCTGCGGTGTGGGGTGCTCCTAGCCCCGCTGGCTGCCCTGCCTGCTCCTGCCTGCCTGGTGTGTTTAACACCGTGTCCTGGCTAATTGTGGGGTGTGAATATCATCCCTGAGGCTCTCGGGGGGCAGGATGGTGAGCATGGCACGGGGTGCCCCTCTTCTTCCCCCTGCTCCTTCTCCGCCGCCTCGCACGCGCAGCCTCCATCTGCACGCGACGCTTGATTTACCGAGAAGAGCTGGCAGTTAAACCTGACAAATTGAAGGCAGTTTTAAGTGGTTCAGGTTAATTAATAGTCAGGGAAGTATCAATTTTTTTTAAGGGATGCTTTCGGCTCGCGGGGAGAGCTGGAGTTTGACTTTGCCTTTGGGAAGTAACACCATCTGCATGGGTGCCCATGGGCAGGGAGATGGAGCTGGGCAGGGAGATGGAGCCAGGCAGGGAGATGGAGCCAGGCAGGATGCTGAGTTTGGTGCCACTGCTCTGGCTCCTGTCCTACAGCCTCACATTGCTGCTATTTCTGACCCCAGGTTGCTGATACTGAGGGATTGGCTGGGACATGGCCAGCCTGTCCCTCAAGGGTCATCCTGTGTGACCCAAGCTCATCTCAGTGCCCTCTGTGGCTCTGGTTGTCCTCTCTCCTGGGGTTCGTGCCATGGCAGCAGTGCTGGAGGGTGCAGCCGTGCCAGTAACTGGAGCTACCTGTCCATAGCCACCTGTAGTGGCACAGCTGGGTGGCCACAGGGTCACTGTGGGGGACCTGAGGGTGAGCAGCAGCTTTAACTGGTTCGTGGGGGTCCATACTGGGCTGGGACTGGGAGCTGGCATGGATGAGCTGGAGCAGTATCTGTTCTCCTCGGTTTCTGCACATGTGACCCCTGTGCTCACATCTGCCCACATCTGCCAAGCCTGGGAATGCTGGGGAGGGTGCAGATTTTAAAAACATCCCCGAGAAAGAAGCTTAAGGTCTATAAGGAGGAGAGGCAGCCAGTCTTTGAGTTTGTGCAGCACAGGAAAAGGCTCAGTGAAAGACTCAATGGCACAGGGACCCGAGCAGTGTCCGTGGTGGTCACAGTGTTCTGGTGCCATGGGATGTCACAGGGGTGGGCAGCTCTAGGATCTGGCTCAGGGCTGTGTCCCAGAGCAGCACAAACCCTTCATCAGGCCACGTGTTCTGTCTTTCCCAGCTCAGACCAGGATGCAGGTGGAAGTGGTGGGTTTCCAGCAGCCCTAATTCTTGGGAATATGAGAGATTAAGGTTAGTGACCATTTTTTAACTCAATAAAGGGGAAGACAAGCTGGAGTCTGCAGTCCAGAGATATAATTAGTTCGCAGCAGTGGTGCTTTCTTGATTTAGCTTCAGAGAGCAGAACAAGACAAGGATGTTATACCCAATTAGCAATAACATACAGCCCGAGCCTCGCTAGGTGAGATAACAAGCCATTTTTATAGCTCTTCTTTACGGACTTTTTTTTTTGGGAAAGAGGAAGGGGAAAGAAGAAAGGGACCGAGTCTCGATTTCTTTTCATCAGGGAACAATTATTAGTGAGCTCAGAAAGCCCGAAGCTGAGTGATCTGTTGGCCAGCACAGATGATAAAACAAATCAAACAGCTTGGAGCTGGGCTGAGCCCATCTCTCCATCCAGCTGGGGGAGGCTGAGCGGGTGACAGCAAGGACACGGCCAAGGGCCACCCACACACCGCGGATGTGCCCTGCCTGCTGCTGCGAGGGTTTGTGGCACGTGGCCGTGCTGCTGGCCGTGCTCCGGGTGTGTCCCAATTCCTGGCGAGGTGACCCCAAGCCGTGTCCACTTTGGTCCCCAGCGATGTGACCCCGAGCCGTGCCCGCTGTCACCGCGGTCCCCAGCGAGGTGACCCCCGCCGTGTCCCCTGCACAGCCCCGGTCAGATGGCAGCCGCCTGCCGGCTGCCAGCGCCGCTGTCCCTTTGTATTGCAGATCGATGGCCATTGATTTTTCCTCCCGTGTAAACCTGGCCGGGCCGGGGCTGTGCAGGGTTTTCGTGCACGTCTGGCTCTGTCTCTGCCCGTGCTGCTCCCCGAGCCTCTGCAGCAGTGAAACTCAAGGACGTCCGGAAAAACAGCCTTGCAAAGAGTCGAGAAAACTCGGGGTTCATTAATCAGCTGTTAATGACGGGCTCTGCTGTTCGGTGGGTTGTTTGAAGTCGCTCTTCTCGCTCCCCAGGGCGGCACCGCCAGCCCCTCCTGGGGTACCTGCTGGGGACAGGGCTGTGGCAGCTGGTTTGGGGCACCCGTGGGAGCCTGGGGACACTGCTGCTGCACAGAGGGCTCAGACTGGGGGACATTCTCCCTCCTGATGTGTCCCCCCCTGCAGCCATAGGGCTGAGCCTGGGGATGGAGCAGGAGGCTGCTGTCCCCTCCGTGTCCTTCCTGTCCCCTCGCTGTCCTTCCTGTCCCCTTGTCAAGAGTTTTACAGCCTGACAGGCAGTGGTTTGGCTGCATGGGACCACTCGAGCTCAGCCCATCACACCCCTGCCCACCCTGGGGAGCTGGGATGGGACATCCCCGCTTGTCCCCGCCGGGAGCAGCCATAGAGCCTCTCTCCGGGCTATTAACACCCCGCAATGATCATCAGCTCTCTCGTCGTAATCATTAAGACTATTAGAAAGAAATGTTGGCTCGCAGCTCGTGTCAGACTTTCCGTTCTGCTTTGCAAACGCGCACAATTAATGCCAATCAGGCGGGGGAGGCAGGCAGCTCCGATCCCGGCTGCTCCCAATCCCGGCTGTCAGCTCTCCCCATCCCGCCTGGTACATTTTCATACAATTGCTATAAACATCTGAGGGAAACTCCGTGTTCTTCGGCAGCGCGGAGTATTGTTCTCTGTTCCTTTTAATTACTCGGCATTCAGCGGCTCATCCAGCCTCGGATCGGTGGGGAAAGTAGGGATTTGTAAAACAAATAGGGAAATCTGGAGAGATGCCTTATTTTCCCAGTCGGTGACTGGGTTAGGGTGTCTATGGCTAAATAAGAAAAACCTGTTTAATTTTTGTCTTTTTTTTTCGTCTCTCCCTCCCGAGTTGCTTTATCCCCACTGGGACACAGTCTTGTCCCTCTCCGCTGGGAACCCCAAAAGCAGGGTGAGCTTGGGAGAAGGAGGGGGGAAGAATTACTTGACCGGATGGTGGTATAATCCTTGTTACAAAAGTACACATCAATTATAAGAGTTCCTACAGTAATCTTGGAAATCTATCTTTTCTGCTGAACCAGCTCATTAAAGAGCACCATTCATTTCCATCTCTCCGGGTGAGAAGGGTTTAAATCTCCAGAGCTTTGTGTTACCAAATAGACTGAGGGTGATGGACTCGCGTTAAATATTAAAAGCAAGAAGTTGATTTCTTTTTTTTTTTTTTTTCCCTTCTTTTTCCCCCAGACCTGCAGCAGAGATGAAGTGGAACATAAGGAGGGGAGGCTGAGGGGTCGGTGGGCGATGTGGGGCTGCACTCAGTGGGTGCCTTTGAGGACCACCCTCCCCTCCCTCACCCTGGGGACCCCTCCAGCTCTGGGGGAGGGAGGGAGGGAGCGAGGGAGGTTTCCCCAGGCCACCCTGGCAAGCCCCGGAGCCTGCGCCGGAGCCTGCCGTGGCACAGGCAGGGCTTTTGTGCACCGGCGGGGGCAGTGGGCGGCCGCGGGGCGAGGGACGGGCACAGAGCCCCTTTGTGTGCAGCTGCGAGCAGAGCAGGATGTGGGATAGAGACCCGTGGGGATGGAGAGCTGGTACCCAGGGATGAGGAGAGGATAGCCAGGGATGGAGAGGAGGATTGAGGATGGAGAGCAGTGGCCGGTTGGGGTCGAGGGCGGCGCGGGGCGATGTGTGCGCCGCGCCGAGGCTCTGTGCAAACATGTTAATTTGTTTTCTTTCTTGCCTCGCCTTTCAGGGTAATTGGTTGCATTTGAAGCCTTTGTGAAAGGCTTTGATTATAGTAATTTCAGCAGCGCGATCTACCCTGGATTCCTTCGTCAGATTCTTTCACAGCTCCGGCACTTGGGGCTGTAATTACGGAGTGGAGCGCGCCTGGCTGCAGAGTGTGGGGCAGCTGCACGGGGCACCACGGCCGTGGGAGCACAGGGACTGTCACTGTCACTGCAGGGGACAGTCAAACCCCTGGGATGGGGCAGGAGTGAGCCAGGATGGGGCAGGAGCTGTTAAGGTGGAGCTTTGGTCTCTGCAGTGCCGCGTTTGTTGGGTTTCAGCTGGAGGTGTGGATGCTGCAGGTGCCCACGTGTGGATGGCCATGCTGGGGTTGGCTCCTGGCTTGCTGGGATCCAGAGTGCTTTTAATTGCTGCTCCACGGAGCCACTTGGCTTTTCTGCTGGTTGATCCCAGGTCTGTGCTGGGGCTGGGACTGAAACCCCACGAGCATCCCGAGCATCCATGATGGACAGCTCCCCCCACCCCCTCTTCCCCACCCGTGTGCAGGAGGAAAGCACGGCACGACTGTCGGATCAGGGAGCTTTCGCTC
This sequence comes from Entomyzon cyanotis, assembly GCA_024500445.1. Classification (NCBI taxonomy): domain Eukaryota; kingdom Metazoa; phylum Chordata; class Aves; order Passeriformes; family Meliphagidae; genus Entomyzon; species Entomyzon cyanotis. The sequence continues at coordinate 4,204,655 of JAKEPQ010000852.1, forward strand.
TGAGGAGCTGGTGCCACATCCGAGGGGACATGTCTGGCAGGACCTGGCAGATCCTGCCCGCCCGCTGCGCCCTGGCCCTGCCGGGACCCCGGCGCGCACAGCCAGGGCTGAGCTCTGCCAAAACCACCGACGGCACCCGAGCAGGGCCCTGACCTTTGCTAACGGGGCCACTCCCCCCTGGCTCCTGGCATTTTGTTCCCAGTCCCACGTAATGACCTTCTCGGCAGCGCCGTGCCAGCGTCTGCCACTTCCAATTACCCACGGCTGCTCGGCGCCCGCCGCAGCACGGGGGGGTTCCTTCCTCCCCAGCATGATGGCAGGAGGCTGGGGGGATATTGCACTCTGATCCCCCACCCTCCTGGCTCAGGGAGCCTCAGGACCCCCCCAGCACCACCCAGGGCTCTGGGTCCCTGTCCCGGGGTGCTGGAGGCACTTGGCTTTCCAGCATCATTATTAACCTGTTCGAGAGCTGTTCCTGCTTGCAGCGAAAATAGATCTTTAATCTCTGCCCAAAATAGCTCATTTGATGAGAGGCCTCCTTAAAGCTGACACATAAATTTAACCAGGCCGCCCGAGCCCTGCACGGGGACATCTGCAAATGCTCAACAGCACTCGAATTGTTGGGTTTTTTAAGATTCCATCATTACGGACGTATCTGATACCCTATTTCTTCCATGGGGTCTTTGGAACTGCTCAGGAGGTGATTTGCCATGTCCTGTCCCAGTTCCTTTGACCCTGAATGTGAGCCAAAGGTTATTTTGGGGTAATTTTTGATGTTGACTTTCTTGAACAGTCCAAGGGGTTTCTTCTTGCCACAAGAGCAGAAACCTCATCTCTGGGTGGGATGGGAGAGACATGAGATGCTGTAGTGAGGGGATGCTCTGTCCTGGTCTGGTGCCACTCTGTCCCTGTCAGTGTGCCATGGCTGGTGGGCTCCATGCCATCCTGGTGTCACAGCAGCCCAAAAAAGGCACTGTCCCACTGGCAGCAAAGTGCTTCCTCCATAAGTGAAGGTGGGCTCTGGGGAAATGGAAATGGGGACGCTCAGCGTGTCACAGCTCTGCTCAGTGCCAAGTTCTAGGCTCTTCCTGGCACCTTCCTGGCATCTCCACAAGGCACAGGCTGGGAGAAGCCACTCAGCTCCTCTGGATTGCTCCCCAGCCCCCTGCAATCCCCACATCCCAGCGAGACCCCGAGCAGCAAAATAATCACTTCCAGCATCATTATCCGTTGCAAACCCCAGCTTCCAATTTTAATCAGAGGAGCTGGTGTTGCTTTAAGATCTGCGGGTTTTAAAGATCACAAGAGGGGTTAGAGAAAATTACCCTTGACTCTTACATGCTAATGTAATCTCTAACCAGATCTGCAGCACTGCAGCTAAAATTGCTTTTTAGATTAACATTTAATTATTAACAGGGCCCCCTGAAAGGCCCGGGGCTGGAGCACGCGGAGGGGAGCGGATTAGCCAGGCAGGATGAGGGAAGGTCGGGCAAGGGAAGGTCGTGGGGTGACCTGCAGCACCTTGGGTGACAAACTTTGGGTTTTAATTTACCTAGTGCTCCCTGTGATTCACAGTGGGGTGACATTTCCGTGCTCACCCATTGTAGGGCTGAGCTGTGGTGTTGCTGCGTCCACTCCACCCTAAATCTGGATGGGAGATGGGCACCAGCAGCACTAGCCAAAATCCTGCAATGGGAGGGACATCCACTGCGTGCAGAGGGGAAGCCTTCCTCCTCTGGCACCTCCTCACCCTTGCCAGGGTGCCATCGGATGGGAAATCAATGTCTGTAGGACCAGTGGTGGTGGTGGCAGTGGCGAGGAGTGGCGACAGGGAACTCTGATGTCCCCAGGATTGTGGGGAAGAGGAGCTCCCTGCTAGGGTGGTTGGATTCTCCTCCATCCCAGTGTGGAGGGGTGAGAGATGGGGATGTTCCCAGTTGTACTTTGGGTTTGTTATACTCTGCACACCAGGGGCCAGGGAGGGATTTTGCTTTGTTTCTCTGGTTGCTGCCAGCCTTGGCCTCGCCCCGTGCTGTCTGTGCATCTGTCTGGTACTGTCAGGAACCTCCTGTGCCTCTCCTAGCCGGGGTGACCCCTCACCTCCTGTCCTTGTGCCAAACCCAGTGCTGGATTTTAACAGCCAATGGGACATGGCAGTGGTGTGACTCAGTTTTGCAGCATCCCTGGTCCTGTCCCTGCTTCCTCTCCTAACCCCAAAAGCTCCCTTTTTGTGGGATTGCACCCCAATAAAACCCAGAGAAGGATCTGGACACGTTCCACCAGAGCCTGGATGGTGACCAAGACCTTGTCCCTCACCATCCCCACCCTGCCACATCTCTGCAGCTGCACAGACCCACTTCAGGCTGAGACTTTAAAAGTTCCTTTTTTCTTTTCTCCCCCCTCCCGTCACATTTTCTTTTATCTAAATCCTCGCCTGCGAAAGCCTCTATCGACAGCTGCGCTGGCCTTATCTCGCCGGAGGGACCTTCGCAGGGCTCTCGGAGGAGATAAGCCCGACTTATCAGCCGCTGATGTCAGAGGAGGTGCCAAACCCTCCCATCACTGGGGCTTTAGACATAGAGGGTGGTGTTTTTTATTAAAGTCACAAAGACCTTGGGCTTATAAATAGGGTGATGTCGAGATGGATTAGCTGGGTGTGGGGCAGGAAGGAGTGGTGGGAGAGGGGAAGGATGGAGTTGTGGCTCCCCCATCCCTGGAAGTGTTCAAGGCCAGGTTGAACAGGGCTTGGAGCAACCTGGTCTAATGCAAGCTGTCCCTGTTAATGGCAGAGGGTGGAACTGGATGAGCTTGAATGTTTGAACCCAAACCATTCTGGGATTCTGTGATGCCAGAGTTGTGGGATGTGGGGCTGGGGCTCCTGTGGGATCTTTCTCCACATGTTCCCAAGGGACCCCACTCTTGGTGGGACTCGCCCTGTGCCACAGTGCTGGATGATGTTGGCTCCATGGGCACAGCCTGGCCAGAGGCCATGCCGACTTGGGGCATTCCAGCAAAACTGCTGAGTGTTGCCTTTCCTGCCACGAAAGAGCCAGAGCAGCTTGAACTAAATCGGATCCTGCTGATTGGAATTAGTTCAAATGCAGATGGAGCTAACTAAGCCGGCGCTAAGCGTTGGACAGCCCAGCGCCCAATTCCCATCAGCTGATTCAGGGGCTTTTCAGAGCGGCATTAGCGGAATGCCACAGTGGCACAGATGCCCATTGTGCCAGGCGCCCACCCGCTCGCCCACGGGCCTTCTGGGCCTCGGGGCTCCCAGCAGGAGACCAGGGTGGACAGATGGATGCTGTTCTGGTGTCGTGGCACCGGAGCCTTCCCGATTCCGAGCGTGCCTGCGAAGGTGGGGTGAGGCGCGGCGTAGCTGTCGGAAAAATCATCTCGGCTGCGAGACGCCGGGAGACAGGGGCAGCAGCAGGGTCTGAATTAATCGGTGGCTTTATTCAGTTTGGCGTGTGGCTCCCGCGCCTCTCCCGCCTGCTGCTGCTGATGATCCGTGCCCAGGGTCGGGATGGCTCCAGGAGGGAGCTGGGCTGTGTGTGGCAGGGCACAGAGAGCAGCAGTGGGGACAAGCCAGGGTGTCCCCAGGGATTTGCTGGACCCTCAGGATGCCCTCAGCTGTTGTGACAGGCTGCGTCCACACCCTCCCGGTGCTGGCACATGGTTTTGGTGACCCCCCGGGTGCTTTCTCCTCGCTCCCAGCCCTGTGTGCCCCAGGGAGCACCAGGGATCCGATCCTCAACCGGCAGTGGCACGAGCCACCCACGCCACCCGTGTCTGCCGGGGACACAGGTCATTGTCCCCACAAGGAGCAGCCTCGGCGCAGGGCGGGGGTGACGTCCGCCGCTAATCGGCCAGATGGTGACGCCCGGCGGGACGCCAACCCTGAGGTCACCGCGGAGCTCCGGCTCAGGTACGGCGGGATGGTGCCGTCATCCATGCCCTGCACGGCCGTGGGTGCTCTGACCCATGGGGACAGGGACAGGGATGGGGACAAGGTCGGGGTGGCATCTCCCGTCATGGAAAATCCGGGCGCTGGGCACGTGCCGGGGGAGCCGAGGCGCCGGGAGCAGGGCTGCGTAATGAACCCCGAGTCCCGGCGGGGAGAGGAGAACTCCTGGCAGTCAAGTGCGCTCAGGCTCTGAATAAGAAGCACTTCATTCTCTTTTCAAACTGTATAATTTCTGCCTGATTGTAATGGCATATTTTAAAATTACCAGAAATCGAAGCCAGAAAATGGATACGGCTGCTTTTACTGCGAGCTGCGTTAACAAAGGATATGTAATGCATGAAATAAAAACACCTCCCTGCCCCCTCCTTTTTTTTTTTTTTTTAAGACAGTAATAGGAGAAAATTGGTTTTGAAACTGAATAAAAGTCCCTTTCAGAGGAAATCATTTCTTTCAGGGTACCTTTGCTGAAAGTAAAATAGTGAATAATGAAAGGTGGTTACATGATTGTCTTTCATTTAGAGAGCGCGAGGACAGATGGAATCTGGGAGAAATGCACGATTGGAATAATTGCATGGTAACAAGGCGCTTGTTGTGAAATTAGTATCTTAAGAAAGTAGTGAAAAAGGCTTTTACTCATGAATACTTCATTATTAGGAGAAAACAGCACAATTTGGGTTCTCCAGACACCTGCTCGGTATTAGATGACTTCCTCCCCTCCTCCTCCTCACACCTTTTGCCGACGAGTCTCTTCTTGTCCCTGGTTTGCTGGGGGGGTCGGGGTGAGAGCCCCAGCCTGATGAGCCCAATCAAGGCATGGATACCCTGTGTGGATCCCATCCTGGGGTCTGTCCCAGAGCCTGGGACCCCCTGCCTGATGGAGGGCACAGGACAGGAGCGAGCAGCACAGGTGCCATCATCTGCACCCACGGTGGCTGTGAAGGTGTTTTGAAGGGTGACATTTAAGCCAGCAGAGTTTGGAGAACTCTGGGCACAGCGCCGGGAGCATCCATCCCTGCTTTGTTTCCTGGTGCTGATGGGCTTTGCCAGTGCCTTCCCGAGGCCACCACATGCCTGAGGCCACCACATCACTGCCAGCACTGGGATAAGTGGGAAACATCCTGGATGGCTGCAGGAGAGCATGATTCCCCCACAATGGAGAAGATGGAATGATGTACCCAGTGGTGACATCCATCCACGATGTCCAGTTGTGACCCCCAGCCATCCATTAACGTTCAGCCAGAGAGCGACGGCACAGGAGCTACGGATGGGCACCACTGCCTGCTTTTCTGCTGCTCCTGCTCATGTCTCCCTGCCCTCTCCAAGTGGGAATATCACTCCCTGTGCCAGCCGGAGCAGTGGGAGGGTGTCAGCAGCAACTGGTTCTAACTCCAAGCCCTGGCGGTGGCTGGGGAAGGATGTACAGTGAACATCACCGCAGTGACAACGACTTTGGCCTGACCCCTCCAGCTTTTCTCGAGCAGATTTGGATGCCAGCTGGGAGCTGGCGACAGATCCCAGGCCCCCGAGTGGGATGTTAACACTGCCTTTCCCCAGCCTTGGCTGGGGCCACTCCGTGCCGGGAGGCACCGACTGGCACACCAGTGGAGCGGTCTGGCACTGCTGGAGCGCCATGCCGGAGGGATGGTGCATTCCCGTTGGGAAGGGCGGAAAGCTCTGCGGGAAGCGCAGATCACCCGCTGAGACCTTCATATTTATTTCATATACATCCCTATTCGTTTCAGGCTTTCAGAGTTAGTTGTTTATCTCCAGAGGAGGAAAGGCACTGAGTGCTGGGAGCTCCTGCCGGGTGGCGGTGGCCGGGGGTGGTGGCAGGGGGTGGTGGTGGCAGGGGGTGGTGGTGGCAGGGGGTGGCAGGTCCCTGGCTCACCGTGTGTCTCCTCTCTCGCAGGGTGCGGAGCGGCAGCGCCCGCGGGGAAGCTCAGACCATGCTGGCCTGCCTGCAGAGGACCCAGAACCCCCCAGCCCAGCACCTCCCCTGCCCCAACAAGGCGCTGGAGCCACGCAAGTGTAAGTGCCCGGGGGCGGGCGCCCGCTTTGATGCTGTTTCCCTTATTGAAAAAGACATTTATTTAACCGATAATTAAAAAGAGCAGGAGAAGCGGGGAGGAGGGGAGGAGAGGGGGAGGAAGGAGCCAAGATAAGCAAATTAAATTGGGTTCTGTGGTTGATAAGTCCAACTTCAACAAATGTTGCAGAGCTGCCTGGGAAGCGTGGCGGCGGCAGAGGATGGTGCAGTCGGCCCCCCAAACCTCCCCGGCCCTTCCCCCCCTAATTACTTTCCCTGTTTTGCTGCAGCTCGCCTTCCCCAGGAGCTGGCCTTTCAGATAAGCTGTAAACTAGTTACATTAAAATGGGATCCAAAAGGTCACTCCGGCAAAGCACCTGTCTCTCCCAGCCTTTGTCTCTCAATCCAAACCGTGATTAAATGTATATTTAATGAGCCTGCTTTAGGCAGGCGTGTTTGACCTCCCCGGCTGGGAAAGACGCATTAAGATTCTCAGGTGATGAATGTGTGTTTTAAAGAGGGGAGTGGATATTTTTCTGCTGGTCTCAGTTGGATTTTTAAACATTGCCGGCTGAAGACAAATCAGCTGCTAAAGCTCTGCTTGTTAGGCTGTGACAGCCCCCGGGTGTTTGTTTAATGAGCTGGATTTTCCTGGAGACGTTTTTTTCCCATCTACCTGGGCACCCTGAGCAGCCAGGCAGGCTGGGCATGGGTTTGGGCGAGCTGGGCATGGGTTTTGGACGATTCTCAGCCTCCCTGGGGACCCCCGGCATGGCTTTGGTGTTGCACTGCCAGCCAGGAGGGTTATTTATCCTTGGAAGTTATTTTTTTTCCCTGGAAGTTCTTTTATCCCTGAAACTTATCCCTAGAAGTGTTCATGGCCAGGTTGGACAGGGCTTGGAGCAGAAGGTGTCCCTGCTTGTGGAAGTGGGTGATCTTTAAGGTCACTTCCTACACAAACCATTCTGGTTTCCATGATTTTTTGGGTGAAGCTCCCCAGTGTCTGGCACAGGGAATAGGACAGCCAGGCCGGAGGTGGGGTGATGAGCATCCAGATGTCACAGTGCAGCTTGCACTGCACTGGAGCATGTGGTGCCTCCCAGATCTCCTCCTTATCGCTGTCTGGAAGGAAAAAGGATGTTGCTCTTGTGAAATTATTCCTAACCCGTCACGCCTGAGCATCGTGGCAGCACAGGGCTGGCGTGAGGTGTCCAGCTCCTTGAGCACCTTGTTGCCATGGAATAGTGAGCTCAGCCATGTCCACATAGTCTGAGATCCTCAGGCAGGATGAGCCTGGCAGGGTTTTCTGGAGACTGGAGCTGTTCAGCACTGGGAATCTGTGGGGTACCCAGGAGACAGAGTTTTGGACTGGTCTCACCCCCCCCCCTCGGGCAGGACCATGCTCACTGAAATCTTCAAGCCTTGTGTCCCCCGAGATGGGTGGCAGCAGCCAAAGTCCCACCTGGACCCCCACACTGCACTCACCACCGACTGCCGCCAGCCAGGTCACCTTAATCAAAGTTTAGCTGCCCGTATGTTTCCTCTCATTATGGGCAAACGCAGCACATCTCGCTCCTCTCTGCCTCCTGCCAGCGCAAATTAAATTGCAGGTGACATCCAGGGCCACGCATCTGGCTTGGAATACAATTTTCCCTTCTTTATTTATGGCACCTGCGGGAAGCACGGCGGAGGGGCTGGAAGCTGGTGCAGGGCTGAGCTCCCGCCGCCACCGCAACGCCCGCGTGGGGAATCGGCACGGAGAGCGCGCTCTTCAAACCAGGCGCAATTTAGAAGTGCCTCTGATTACTTAATTTGCTCCTGAGTATCTCAGTAATTATCTTTATGGGTCTTATTTCTGTCCTCTGGCATTGTTTCTGTCGATATTAAATGAGTCTGGCTCTCGGCGCGTTGGCCGTCTGGCCCGGCACCACTGTGAAATCCTATTATCCTGCCCGCGCCTCTGATTAATTTTGGTATTAATTTCACGTAAAAGGTGAGCTGACTCATTTTCCTGCCCATGCAGGGAGCTGCCAGTGCCTTCATCCCCTGGTTCTGCCCCTGGCCTCTCCTACTAATTGTTGTCTTCCTATCTCCATGTCCCCTACACTGGTGAGGCTGCATCCCAGCGAGCCTGGATCATCCCACAAAACCCACCCTGATAAAGCTGGAGGTGACTTTGCTGCTCTGCCTGCTGTTGCCGGCGGTATTCCCAAGGCTGTTCCGTAGGAGCCAGCCTGGCATGCCAGTGTTGCATCCTTGAGGAGGATGCAGGAGGGTGCCAGAGCCCTTCCAGCCCTGCCTGTGCCTCCAGCTGAGGAGCAGGAGCAGCAGCCTCAGGAAAATATCATGTCCAATTAACTCCAGCAGCCTGGTCCCTTTTGATTTTATCCTGGGCGCATTACAGGAATCCTGAGCTTTATTTAAATTATAAATCAAATAATGCCCCTCTCAGCTTGGCCAAACTCTTTGCTGCTCCCAGCAGTCATGGAGTGGCGGCTGATATTTAATGAAATGTTATTTTCCACGTGCCCTCCTCCAGCTGTCCTGGGGCTGGGAATGTGGCAGGGAGCAGGATGTGTGTCCCTAAACGGGCTGGGATCCAGAGGGAGCTGGGAGCCATGGGGAGTTCACAGAGGTCTCTCTGTGCAAACCTCATGAGCATGGCCTGTGGGAAAGATGGAGAGGGATTATTTACAAGAGGAGGGTGGGAATGGCCTCACACTGCCAGGGGGCAGGGATAGGTGGGATATTGGGAAAAAAATACTGGCTGTGAGGGTGGTGAGGCCCTGGCACAGGGTGCCCAGAGAAGCTGTGGCTGCCCCTGGATCCCTGGAGGTGTTCAAGACCAGGTTGGACAGGGCTTGGAGCAACTTGGGATAGTGAAAAGTGTCCGTGCCCATGGCAGGGGGTGGCACTGGTTGAGCTTTAAGGTCTCTCCCAACCCAAACCAGTCTGGGATTCTTTCACCGTTCACATCCTCCATGCTGGGGGTCCCATGGGACTGTCACCTTGGCCCCACTGGGACAGTGTCAGAAATGGCTCTTTGGGGATGGCACAAGCCCTCCTGGGGCCCATCTGGATATTAAAACACTAACGAGAGGATGGCCCTAACGAGAGGTGACTCAGCTCCAGGGTCACCCCCAGCTCTCCCTGCACCTGTGGGGACTCTCATCAGTGATAAACCCGTTAATTACACATGGGATGAGGCCCCCTTTAATGGCTTCTCGTTACCCAATTCTGCTTGTTCCAAGGGCATTTTCATTAGAGTGGCTGCAGCGAGGCTCCGCTTTTGTACACACCCATAAAATATCATTTTAATTTCATGAGGGGTTACACATGAGTGAAGTAAGATTAATTCTTTCATTTTCAGTTTCTGGAAGGGATCGGTTAATGATGGTTCTGTGTATTTATGTACGTGCCATAAAAAGGAGTTCAATTAACTGCTGGGCCCAAAATGTGCTGTTGGCTTGCACTTTCCCTGCCAGGAATCGCTGCAAAAACACTTTTCCATCGGTCACTTGTGGGGATGGAGGGTGAGGTGGGGCTGCTCACTGCCCATCTCCCACCAGGTCAGAGCCCTGGGTTTGGGGTGGGCTTGAGGTTTGGTTTGTGTCCCAACTTCCCAGGATTGTGATGGTCCATAGGCCACAGAGCAGGTGCCTGGGCACTGGCAGACCTCAGGATGGGGCACCCTGCATGGGGGGTGCCCACCCTGCTCCCTTCAGCAGGTTCAAATTAAATTAATTAAAATATGAATTGGCTGTGGATGAGCAAGATGAGCTACAGAGCCAACAGAGGTGGTGGGGTCCCCTCAGAGGCTCCATGGTAAAATGGCATCAGGGTGGCATCAGGGCTGTGTTGGGTGTCTGAAAAATGGCACTGGGATGGCACTGGAGTGGCAGTTGTGTTGGGATGGCATCAGAGTGCCTTTAAGGTGGCATCAGGGCTGTGCTTGAGCAGTGTTGGGTGACATCCAGGTGGCAGTAGGGTGACATCTATTGTGGCAGCATCACGGCGGTGCTGGGGTGTCACTTGAGCATCACAGGGGTGGCATCAGGGCAGTATCAGGGCAGCATTAGGGCGGCAGTGGGGTGGCACTGGGACAGCATCAGGATGGCATTGCGGTGGCACAGCAGCCGCGGTGGCACGGTTGCCAGCATGGCACAGAGCACGGCGCTGGCGCCGCGCTAATGCCTCGTGGAGGAGACAAATGGGAAGTGACACGTGTGTGTGTAGACGGGTATTTGTGGTGACGCTTTGACTGCAGATAATAAAGTGCTCGCCCCGAGGTGATCCAATTCAGCAGCCGCCTCGGCAGAGCCGCGCGCGACGAGGGGGAGAAGAAAGGGGAGGAAGAAAGGCCCGTCTGAAATGACATGTCAGCCTAAAAAGGGAACGTGTTAACGGATGAATATCTGGGGACGGCGAGCCTGGCGCTTCCCTTTGTGCTTTGTCATGAATTTTGTTGTCTTTGCAGATTCCGGCGCTGCCGCGCGGGGTTTGCCACCTACGGTTATTCAGATGGATTTCTCCCGCTATTATTGCTGGAGTTGGTTTAATTTAAGCCCCCGGAGCTGGGGTGTGTTTGTCTCGGCTGCTGGCACTGGGGGTGCTCCATGCCAGAGATGGGGGGTCCCGCAGTGGGGATGCATTTTGGGGACAGTGCAGGGTGCTGGTTACGTGTGGTGTGGTCCTTTTGGTCGGGGTGGAGGGGACAACAGGGACATCCGCGGTGACGCGGTGGCCTCTGCGCCACCCATCCCGGGGACACTGTCACCATAGAAACAGCCGCTCGCCTGGGTGGGAGGATGTGGCAGCAGCCCAACCTGCCAGGGGGGCACAACGCCCGCGGCCACCCTGCCTGGCAGCGCCCAAAATCCACGGGGGACTCGTGGCTGCTGTCCCCAAGATGGGGGCTGCACACCCCAGCCAACCCCCAGTTCCAGCTGGGACCCCCTGGAATTTGCCCTGCCCTCAGCCAGGGGTCACCAGCTCCATGTCCCCACCCTGGCTGTGCCAGGCTCTGCCCTTCGTGGCAGCCAGATCCTGCCAGGCAGCTTTGCTACCTGGGGCACAGACCCAAAACTTGAAGGACTGTCTTGATTTGTTAAATGTAGCAGCTTTTGTTTGTTTTCTTCCAAGTGTTTTCCAAATATTGAGGTTTCTTCCAAGTGTTTTGCAAATATTTAGGGTTTAGCTCTTGCAAAATCTGTTCCCAGCGTGGCAGGCAGAGGAAAAGGGGATTTTTGATGCTTTTTGGAGCTTGGAAGGTATTGGGATTGCCTTGCTGTGAGCGGAACATGGATCCTGGTCCCAAAGCTGGGGACAAGCTCTCAGCTCTGGCAGAATTTAATTCATTTGGAGGCTGCAGCACTATTATTTTTTAATAAGAGCCACTGGCACGGCTGCTCAGGTCCCCAGTGTGCTCCTCCCTCCTCCCAGCATTGCTCCCCTCCTCACCTCCTCCTGCCCCTGTGCCAGTTAAAAATCCTTCCTAATTGCTGCCCTTCTGCCCTGCCAGCTCGGAGAGGCCAACCAGGAGCTAACCAGGAGCTCAGGGCTGGAAATGCCAGCACTTTTCTGGAAGAGAGGCAGAGCAGACAGGGATGGAGGGTGAGGATGAGGAGGCAGGGTGAGGTTTGGTACGATGCTCAGGGCTCCAGGAAAATGCCCCTTCCCAGGGTGAATGCAGTGATGGGGCAGATCCTTTCCTTGAGCTGCTTTCTGGGGCTCCACTGCAGTTTTTTTCCCATCTGAAGGAGGGGTGAAAAGCATTTTCCTTTGGGACCACAAGAAGGCGAGGCTCATCCCTGGCGCTGGGAAGCTTCCAGCCACGCGTCGCCTTCGGCAGCTTTATAAAGATTCCCTGCCGAGATTACTTCTTTCATTTATTGCAAAATATTGTAGCGCCTTCGATGTGCAAAAATAAGGATTGTCCCATCTTATCTCGGAAGGAATAGGGGGAGGGAGGGAGGGAGGGAGCAGCACGTGTCTCTCGTGCTGCTGTTAACCAGTGAGGTGCCATGTCCTGCCACATTCCCACTCCATGAGTCCTTGCTCAGGTGCTGATCCCCAGGATCAGTGCTGATCCCTCTGTGCACCCCAATATCCTGCTCCCCATCCCCTTCCAGAGCTGGGCAGCTGCCAGGCAGTGCAGTCTCATAGACTGGAAATTAAAGGCACAAATTGCTGGTGCCTGGGCTCATCCTCCTCCAGGGAAGAAAGAACCCGGCCATGGATGTGGTTCTAGCACCAGGCTGGGGGACACACCTGGGAGCAGAGTGGAACATCCTTTCTGGTCCTGAGCATCCTTCCTGGTGCCATTTTGATCCCCACAACCGCTTTAACCAAGCAGACCATGGTTAGCTTCCCTTCCCTCTTTTCTATCCATCTTTCCTTTTTTTTCCAGACCTTGTGGGCTGTGGCTGCAGCCAGGCATGGTGTGGGGGTCCCCAGGGAGACCAGGGATCAGAGGAATGCAGGGGATGCAGGGAATACTGTGAATGTGGGGGATTTGGGAGATGCAGGGGCTGCTGGGGATGTGAGGGATGCAGGAGATGCTGGCATCAAGTGTGTACATTTTAGGAGGCTTTTGGGAGGTGTTTCTCCCACCTCTCCCACCTTTCCTGCAGCCATCCCTAATCCCCACTGGATATTTTGCCCCAGCCTGCTGCTCCAGGCACAGCAGGGCCAGAGCTCCCCTATCTATAAACCGAGATTTATTCTGGATCACGGCCCCAGTGGGGTCTGGGATTTACATCTGTGTCTGGGACGAGGTTTGGTGGCCAATTTGCTAAAGTAAAAAGTTGTTTAGCTGGAGGCGTAATCTCATAAGCCCATGCTGCCATTAGCCAGGGTCTCCTCTCTGCCTGGATTTCCAATAATGCTCGGAGCAGAAGCTCAGAGTAATATAAAAAGCCATCGGATTATTACTGCGGGCAATGCATTTTCCATTTACAGTAATAAAATACTGAAGAAACAAAACAATTTAAAATTCCAATAAAATTCAAACCAAATCTTTGGCTGCTGAGCAGATTCAATTATTTAGCCGTTATTGAGTGCAGGCTGGAAAAATAGAGCAGGTCAGGGAGGGAGGGGGAGTTGGGGGTGCATCCCATGGGAATGCCAGTGAGGGAGGGGGCTGGGAGGCAGGGAAACATCTGGGAGAAGGGGCTGTTGGTGGATGCTGGGCTGGATTGAGGGATGGCCAAAGAGATGGTGGTGACCATGCTGGGGGTGCATCCAGGAGGTCAGCTCCGAGTTCAGGACGAGATGGACACAGGGGACAAACAGCGAGCGGCCGTGTCAGGGCTGGCTGTGCCCGCCGGTGCCACGAGGCTGGGGCGAGTTTGCATCTCGCAGTAATTACAGCCCGCTGGAAAGCAGTAATTACTGCGGAGAGAGGCAGCGCCGCAGCCGCCGCCGCGCCGGCAGCCGCCGGGAGTGCGGCCGCTCTGTAATTTTCCCGGCGGGGGTGCGGTGCGTCTCCCTGAGATGTGACAACACTCCGAATTGGTGGCTTGTCACATCCAACCCAGCTGGAGCAAAGAGGCGACAAAGGATGCTCCGGGCGCGCACCGGCGCCGGGGATGGAGGGTGGGATGACCTCGGCCAGGTTTGGGTCACCAGGGCTGGACAAAGACACCCCAAAAGTGTCACCTGCAGCCCCGGTGCTTGGGGACAGGGTTTTGATGTTCCCCCGCGGTGTGATGCCACCTTCCTCCTTCCCTCCTGCAACAGCCCCTCGGTTTTTTAACATTTTTCCTTGGAAAGGAGCGTTTCTGTGGAATGGGCTCATTAGGGATTCTGCAAGTGTCACCAGCTAATTAGTGTCATGTTAATTGAGTATTCACGATGCTGCCACCTCCAAGGACAGTGGTGCTGGCATGAAGGGGAATGCAGATGTGCGTGCCGTGCTGTTCTGTGCCGTGCCATTCCATGCTGTGCCATTCCATGCCGTGCCATTCCATGCAGTGCCTCTGGGCAGAGGGGTCCCATTTGCAGCCCCCTGCACCTCTGGCTTGGGGGTGCCCATGCCCAGCAGAGACCACCATGCCCCCTCAGGGTGCCCTCACTGCCCTCACGGCTCTGTGGGAACACCAGAGCTTTCCAGAGGCTGGAGCATCTCTGTCTGGGATGTCCTGGTGCCACACGTCCTCACGTGTCCTGCCAGAGGGAGCTGCTGGTGCCTTACCTCCTGTCTCCCAGCAGCTTCATTAAATCCTCCTCAAAGGCACTGGTTTTAATTGGCTTAATACACTCATTAATAACAATGTCTATTTAAGACACCTGTAAAAAGCCCATAACATCAGCTTAATGGCAGCAATGGCTGGCGCAGGCGCTGCGTCCTGTCTGGGAAATTACTATGCTGATGGAGAACGTGGAGAGTGGCCATGGATGGAGAGCGTGGAGAGCAGCCACAGCTTCTCTGCTGTGTCCCCCCAGCACATCTTTTCATTGGGAATGTGGAATGTACCCAGTGGTGCTTCTTTTACAGGGTGTGACTTTGTCACCCAGGACGTGGTGGCGTCAGGAGCTGCTGCTCCTGGTGGCATTGGGAGCAAAGTGCTCTCAGTACTGGGGGGCTGCACTGCCTGGAGCACCCCAAACCCCCCAGTCTGGCCATCTACCCTTTGCAAAACTTCCCTCAGGGCAGGGACCAGGTCTGGCATTCCTGGTGTGCCATAGATATCCCTTGGCACAGCTGGGAATTTCGGGAACCAGCTGGGAATCAACCATCATTTCTGTGTGCCAACGTGTACGTGCATGTGCCTGCATGTGTGAGTGTGTGTGGAGATTTTAAACACCTAATTTATTCCATCTATTAGATAGATTTTGTAGATTTAATCATTTTCACAGTTGGTGGCTCATTGGATACTCAAGATAAACTCCAAATGAAAGTATAATGGGAACGACAAATGAGTTTTCACACCAGAATGGCAGAAACTTGCTCAGGAAAGAGTTTGAAAGGAACAAAACTATATACATATATAATTTTTTTTTCTGCAGTGGCTTTTGCTGACTCCAGTAGGTTACCACAGTTAATTTCACCAGTTTTGTTCATCTGTAAAATTGCATAAAAGTGACATTTTTGTGCTCATTATAGGAACTGCTGATTTATGGCTGGTAAATGCAATGCTTTTCCATTTTTGGTGAGGTTCTCGTAGCAGCGCAAAGCACCCATGAAATTGCTTGTATAATGTAGTTTAAATCCAATCTCAGAGAAAGATTCCCCCGTTGGGTAAAGTGACATTTCCATTCTCCACACCGAGTTTATTTTAGGCCACTTACAAGTGACTCCGTCAGCGGGAGGGGACAGCTCGGTGCCGTGACCTGGTTTCTGCCTGGAGAGGGTGGGATCCAGCTGGAGGAGGGTGACACTGGGGTGGCAGGTCCCCATATCGCGGTGGCACTGGATTCACCCCACGCTTTTCCCCCGCAGGCGAGACGGCCCCCATGCATTCCCCGCGCTACCCCAGCCCCGCCGAGCTGGACGCCTACGCACAGAAGGTGGCCAACAGCCCGCTGACCATCAAGATCTTCCCCACCAACATCAGGGTCCCCCAGCACAAGCACCTTAACCGGACGGTGAACGGCTACGACACCACGGGGCAGCGGTACAGCCCCTACCCCCTGCACACCGGCGGCTACCAGGGGCTGCTGGCCATCGTCAAAGCCTCCGGCAAAAGCGTGGTGAAGAACTCGGAGGGGAAGCGGACTAAGCTCTCTCCCGCCCAGGTGGGCGTCGCTCCCTACCCCGCCTCAAGCACTTTAGCTCAAGGTCCCTCCTGCGCCGGGCAGCTGAGCTACCACGGCGGCCAGAAGCAGCTGGAGGGTCCCGTGCCCCCCAACGTGACGGTGGCGGCCTCGGTGCTGCCGCTGGCGGGCAGGAGCCTGGCCCTGCCGCCCTCCAACCTGCCCTCCATCCAGAGCATCATCTACCAGATCAATCAGCAGTGCCAGGCGCAGGGTGCCCAGCCCGGCTGCCCGGCCGTGGTGGCCGCTGCCCACCCCAGCCCGGCCAAGCACGGCGCCTTCGGCCCCGGCTATGGCGGCACCGTCCTGCCCGAGTGCCGCAAGGGCGCCGAGCTGGCGCTGGGCTCCAACCCGGCCGCCGCCCTGGGACCCAAGGCGGGTGTCTACCCCGAGGGCATGGACTACCTGGTGTGGCAGCAGAAGCAGCAGCAGCAGCACCTGCGAATGTACAGCGGGGGAAGCGGGGGAGCCCTCAGCAAATCCCCCGAGACGTGCGCGGGAGCCTCGCGGCCCTACGGCTTGGGCGGCGCGGCCGACAAGGTGAGCTCGTCCCCCTTGAACTGCATGCACGGCAACTTCGCGGTGGGGCAGTACTTCGCCCCGCCCTGGAACAGCATCCTGGTGACCCCAAACAGCGACTGTTACAACCCACCTGAGCTGGGGGCTGCACCTCGCGAGCTTGGGGTGCCCCCGGCTGAGGGGCTGCCCAGCAAGACCCTCTGCAATACCTCCATCCTCAGCAGCAGTCTCCAGTCCCTGGAGTATCTCATCAACGACATCCACCCGCCCTGCATCAAGGAGCAGATGCTGGGCAAGGGCTACGAGACCGTGTCTGTGCCAAGGCTCTTGGACCACCAGCACGCCCACATCCGCCTGCCCGTCTACAGATAAGGGACCGATGCTGCTCTTCCCAAACCCAGGGCGAGGACTTCGGCGCGAGCCGCGGCAGGGCGGGGGGACGGGGAGGGGGACACGGGGTCGGCTGCCCAAAGGGCTCCCGGGACACTGGCATTTCACCGGGGTCCCCAGACTGGACACACCCGCGACCCGCTGGTAGCCGAGGCTGAAGGACCGCTTGTCTATATAGCTCAGAAATCATTTTATCTCCACGAATGTGAACAGGGAATTGCTACGAGTTGCTGCTATCCAGGGAGGGGAGGCTCTGCTGCGCTGGCGGTGCCTGGAGCGGGGCAGAGCCAGGAGGCTCCATGCTGGTCACAGCCCAGTGTGCGGCCAGGAGGCTCCGTGGTGGCCGGTGCTGGCCTGGCAGCTGTCCAGGAGGCTCCACAGTGGCCGGTCCTGGCACAGAGGTGGCCGGGAGGCTCCATGGTGGCCAGTGCCAGCCCAGTGGTGGCCGGTCCCAGCCCGGCGTGTGGCCGCAGGGAGCTGGCGCCTGACCTGTAGCTGAAGTCCGTAACTTGCACTGCTTTGATTAAAGCTAATAACTGGGGACAGTCTGGAGGCTATTTAAGAAAAACACTTGAAAACTTGAACAGATTTTTTTCGTTTTTTTAATTTTTTTTTTTTTTAGTTGACTAGGCTGTACATCTACGTGTTGGCTGCTACAGAGTCTCCTCCCACCCCTCTTCCTCCTCATCCTCGTCCTCTTGCCCGGCCCTGCAGTGGCCACTGGCTCCTATTCCCTCTCAAGCAGGAGGTTTGGGACCCCCTCAGCCCCTCTCTCCCAGGAATCTCCCAACTCTCACACTTCCAGGCTGTTTTATGTCCCCCCTTACTGTCAGTTCTACCTTGGTTCTGGGTCGTGGTACCAAGGTGCTCACATACCTCCTTTTTTTTCTCTTTTTTTTTTTTTTTTAAAAAAAACCCAAACAATTCCAAAATGCTCATTATGGTCTGTTACTCACTCTATGTAATTCCGTGTTTAATAGATTTGTTCATTTACAAAAGGCTCCTCACCACAAAATACAGAGTGTTTTGATGTTTAAAGGTAAAAGAAGAATAATATCCCGATGAAACCCAAGGTGATTGTGCTCGGAAAAGAGGTACTGTATCCCTGAAAGCCTGTTCAAGCACTAAGTGCATTTACAAATCTCTGAGAATGTTTTTTTTTTATACTAAAATTGACCATTATATTCTACTGTGAGAAGTGCTGGCTGCACTATATTGTTTTAAAAATGAGAAAACAAAATGAAAAAAAAAAGAAAAAAAACAACAAAAAAAAACCAACACAAAACCCGCAAGCCGTGTGTCCGGATGGTGTTTTTCCCAAAGTAAAACCAGGATCTCGCTGGATGTGTGCTCTGGAGTCTCTTTGCTTTGCTCTGGCCTCCTCTGGGCCCCCCCAGAGGCAGGATATCACCCCCCTGCTCCTGGAGATTTTTAGGGCACTGAGGAGCACCTATAAATAACCTGTTAACGATGCTGAGCCATTAATCCGGCTGGCACCAGCCTCTGCCTCACACCCAAGGGGTGGCACATGGGACAAATCCCTGGGATTAGGGCTGTGGCCTCACGTGCACCTGTGGGATGCCTGTCTTTGTGGGGTGATGGGCACCAGGGCTGGCACTGTGTCCCCATCCTGTCACCGCCGCAGTGGTGGCATTGCCACCGCCATCTGTCACCCACGGCTGGTTTCCCACTGGTTTCCCCATGGCAGGAGCATTCCCAGTGCCCAGGTGGGATGGAAGATCTAAAGTCCTATATCCTGACCCCCCTGCTCTGCCTGGCTGCAACAGTGAGTCAGTTGCACTGGGATAATGGTATTAAATCCTAAATAGCTCTGGGCTGTGGGTGCATCTTCCCAGCTTCTGTGTCCCATGGTGGGACACATCCCAGCCAGAGAGGGGACTGAGTGTGGCAGGGGTTCAGTTGCCTTCCTTGTATGGCCAAGAGGGTACGGGGGGGGGGGATGGGATGGGATGGGATGGGATGGGATGGGATGGGATGGGATGGGATGGGATGGGATGGGATGGGATGGGATGGGATGGGATGGGATGGGATGGGATGGGATAGGGTGGGATAGGGTGGGATGGGATAGGGTGGGATGGGACGCAGACACGAACCAACAGGGAAGGGAATGGGGTCGGGATGAGGATGGGGATGGGATAAGGGTGCAGATGGGATGGGATAGGGATGAGGATGAGGATGGGTATAGGATGAAGACAGGGACGTGGGTAGAATGGGATGAAAAAGAACGAGAAAGGGGATGAGGATGGGGACAGGGATGAGAACAGGACGGGGATGGGATGGGATGGGATGGGATGGGATGGGATGGGATGGGATGGGATGGGATGGGATGGGATGGGATGGGATGGGGACAGGGACAGGGATGGGGACACAGAGCTGCCCTGTGGCTGTGGCTGTGGCTGGTGGCTCCATCTGTCTCCTCTGCTCACTCCCCGTAACGGCGCGCGTGGCTCCGCCGGTATTTATGGCACGCCGGAAGGGGACCGCTCTGTCACCAGCAGCCAGCAGCATGACAGCCCATCCAGGGAACAAAGAGAAATTGGGACAAAAGGAAATTTTCACAGAGGTTAACATTACTGGTGTGGGGGGCTGGGGGTGCCACTGCCTGCCTGCGCGTTAAAATTAGCCCGTCTGGAGGAAGATCTTCGCCCAGATCTTTGTCATTAAAAAGATGCCACATCAAAGGGCTGCGAGGCTGGGGCTGCTGGCAGGTTCCTCTGTGCCCTCCCTGGGGGCCACACCGTGCCAAAGGGGTGGTTTTACAAAGGCTGGGGTGCTAGGAGCTCCAGGAGAAACTTTGCTCCGTCAGGGGTGCCCGTGGGAGGAGGATTCATTAGCGCTGCCTCCATCAGATTTCCCAGCTCACCATAAATCAGGGCGAGCGGCTGGGAGCGACGGCACGATCCATCTTGCAGGTCTCCGAGTCATTACATTTCATTAGGAGGTGTGCGGGGTTTTTATTATTTAGCAGGTTAATTCTCCCCCTCAGATCGCTCCTTGGGAGGAGGATTGCGCTGGGCATGGGGGAGACTTCAGCTGTGGAATGCAAAATAAATTGGTCCCTCCTTGGTGGGCGCCTGCCTCCAGCCAGTGCTGGCTCTGGTGGGTGCAGGGTGAGCATTTGGGGACCCAAAATGTGCCCAGGCACCCATGGGAGATGGGGCAGGGAGCCTCGAGGTGCATCCCAGCAGCCAGGATGAAGCCACCACAGCCCATCGCCCTCCCAGCACCCCATGAGCACTGCAGGAGCACACTGAGGGAAATGCTTTTTTTTCCGGCCTACAAATATCTCCCTATTCAAACAACATTAATAATAACGCCAATAATAATAAAAATTGCTAAGGCAGGTGTGCACGAGGCTGGTATTAAACTTAGCGGCCGCCTTTGCTGTTTGGGAGCGAGGAGGAGAGACAGGCAGTATAAATTGCACGGCTGCAAAAGGACTTAAAAAAAACCCCCATCTCTCATTTTGATTGATATTAGCTTCACAAATTAAGCTTTAGATTTATCTAAAAATAAATTTGCTTCCACGCTCCGCATTCTGGATGACAAGTGCTTTTCTCTTTTCCCTTTGTTGGGTTTGTCATCGCTGGCAGGGTGGCACAGGGAGGGGCAGGAGGGGGCCAGGGAAGAGCACCCCCCTGTTCACCATCCCCTGAAGTGTCCCCATCACCACAGCTGAGTGTGAAAGAGGTCAGGGCTTGGTGGAGCAGGGGGTAAAAGGGACAGATGGAAGCCATGCAGCCCTGAAGGTGGCAGAGGCATCCTCTGCTGGGATGTCACTGTGGTGTCCCTGTCCCCACAGAGCCACAGCAGGGTGCAGAGTGATGGTGCAGGGGCTTGGTGACAGCTGCCCTTCCCACACCCCAAATCCTTTTAAAGCCCATGTGGCCTCTTGGCTTTGGGGCATCGAGATTTGCACAGGAGGGGAGAAAATTTGTTTATATCTCATTTTACTGGAAAATCCCATCTCTGGTGCTGCAGCCATGGTGCTGAGCCCATCTTTGGCACATTGGGTGACTGAGTCCTGTTCCAGGGCTACACAGCCACTACACATGGCCCAGCCAGGACTGGCCACCGTGGACCTGTGGACCTGTGGCCACCCGGCTGGTGGCCAAGTTTATAGTTTTCACCCAAGAACAGGCCTAGAAGAGGAGCAGCTCAGCTCCTCATTCGATTATGCAGCAGGAGCCACCACCTCCGCCTCTCCCAAGGAGTGATAATGAAACATATTCATCCTCACCCTGGGGAAATACTTAAACCACAATAAGAGAGATGTATGTAAATCACATTTAAATGGAGACGGTGCCGTTAATGCTGACGGCGACTCATCAAGTTTGAAGATGAAGTGTCCTCTCTGCTGCTAAAGCCTTTGCTGAGAGAGCTGGGCTGTCCCCAGGGTCCCAGCCAGGGTGTCTGTCAGTGCCACCGTGCCACTGGTGCCCACCCAAAGCGCTCCTTCACACCTGCACAACACCCAGCTGCTGAAGGAACGCTCACGGCTGCAGGTGGCTGGGAGGATGAGGAGGAAAGCAGTTACAGAGGGGTGATAGATGGGATGGGGTAAGGATGGGAATGGGATGGGGATCCATGCGGGTGGGCTAAGGACGGGAGGGATGGATGGGATGCGGAGATCCGGTTTGCCCCCAGCCTGGTACCGGCCGCAGCCCCGCGCTCGGGTCAGCCCCGTCCCGAGTTCCCGGCGCCCCGCCGGGACCGGGACAGCATCGCGCGGTGTGCGCTGCCCTCCGCTGGAGCGACCTCGCACTGCAACCGCGCACCGCATCCCTCTACCGCACCTGTGCATGGTAACCGCGCACGGCACCTGTGCATCGTATCCATGTGTCACACCTGCGCATCGTATCCACGTGTCACACCTGTGCATCATCATATCCATGTCGCACACCCGTGCATCACATCCATGTCCCACACCTGTGTATCACATCCCTGTACCACATCTGTACATCATCGCATCCCTGTACCACACCTGTGCATCATATCCCTGTACCACACCTGTACATCACATCCATGTACCAAATCTGTACACGCACAGCTTGGCATGGCACGGCATGGCACGGCATGGCACGGCACAACCAGGGAGCAGCCAGCTCCCCCGTCTCTCCCTGAGCCCTGCCAGCAGCCTGGCTCTCCCAGCCGGAATCACTCAGCACCAGGAGGAGGCAGAGGTGGCAGGTCAGTCTTTATTACTAAATAAATAGTCGTATAAATCTTGTGCAAAACTCTGTGTAAAAACCATCGGCCTTGGAGGGCAGCAGGGGCCGTGCTGGCCACCCCCGGCCTGGGCTGAGGCTCCCGGCACAGCAAAGCGAAGCGGTGGCGCTGGAGCTCGCCGGTGAGAGCCGAGACCACCGGCACCGCTGGGGCGGGGCCAGGCCACCCCATCCGGGCTGGACACCAGCCGGGACAGCGGCTGGGCAAATCCCTGAGGAGCAGACAAGCACCATCCAGCCCGGTCGCGATTCCGGAGCCGTTCTGGGGGCCTGGGCAGAGTCCATCCTCTCCCGGTGCTGCCGTGCTAGAGCGGGGAGCTCGGGGCATGGCCGTGCCGCCGCTCCCGCGGCTCTGCTGTGCCCATGGTCCCCAGGGGCACCACCACCTCCTCCGGAGGGCAGCTCTTGTTCAGCTCCACCACGCGTGGCACCACTGTCGACCAGCGATCTGCAGAGAGGGTGGGAGGTTGGCAGAGCCTGTGGCTGCTCCCTTGGTCCCCAAATCTGCTCCTGAGGCTCACCCTGAGAGATGCTCCCAGCCCACAGCATGACACTCACCCCTTCGCAGTCGGCCCATGGTGTGGGAGAAGCCGTAGTACTGATACGTGTCGTTCTTGCCCGGGTCCTCACTGATGATGCCCAGATTCTGGTTCCAGTGGGACCAGTTCACCTCGTCCACCCTGTGGGGAAGGTCAAACACACAGGGGCTGCACAGGGTGCCTGGGAGCTATGGCAGGAGCTCCAGCACCCACCAGCAATACCAACTGCCTCCAGATCAGTACAAACCACCCAGCAAATGAGCGCATGGTGCCAGCCCCCCAAAATGCTGCTGGCTGTGGTGGGAGAGGCTCAGCTGCTCCCCCAGCCCCCGAGGGTGCCCGCCTTTACCTGAAGCACCAGCGGCGGTCAGGGGTCCCGTCCGTGCCTTTCCCCACAGTGACCATCTCCCCCGAGCGGAAGGCTTTCCGCAGGAACACCGGGAAGGAGCGCTCGATGTCCAGGATGGTGGTGGCCCACTGCCAGGGACAGCAGGGACTGCCTGAGCATGGAGGTACCTTGCCCATGGAGCTCAGGATGCCTCGATGCTGCAGATCCCCAGGCACAGGCAGCTCCTGGAGCTCCTGTCCTGCAGCCCCCAGGGTGGTACCTGCAGCTTCCAGATGTGCTTGCTCTCCTTGGAGACTTGGCCCACTGTCTCACCCATGAGGGCGATGAGCATGTTGAGGAGGAGCACGAAGGTGAGGATGATGTAGGTGACAAGGAGGATGATGAAGACTCCAGGGTACTTGGCGCTCTCGAGCATCTCCAGGTCGCCCATGCCGATGGTGAGCTTGAAGAGGTCGAGCAGGAAGGTGCTGAAGGTCTGGCTGTCCCGGCAGGATGGGTAGGTGGGCACCGTGCAGTTGGACTTCTCGATGCAGGACTCACTGCTGGGACACGGGTTGAGGAGGGACACCAGGGCTGGGGGAGAAGGGACAGGGACAGCGAGTCCACAGGGGGAATGGCAAGAATGGGATCCACAATGGGTGAATCCTTCTCCACCAATGGCTGAGACCTTCTCCACCATGGGAGGAGGCAAAGGCTGAGCCCATGGGCAGGTGAGACGGAGCTGGGGGTCTGCAGCTCCTTGCCCAGCTGTGCTGAGCCACAGGGCTCATCCTTCCCCCAGCATCAGGCATTACCTGATGCATAGCCAATCATGAAGAGCAGGTAGACCAGGAGGAAGCGGAACAAGTCTTTGAAGAGGATCTAAAAGTGATGGAGAGCAGGGTGAGGTGTGCTAGACCACAGCACCATCACCAGGCTGGCACGGCCAAGCTGGGAGCAGGGCAGTGGAGAGCCACAAGCACCCTGCACAAAGCCTGGAGGAGCCTCTTTAGGCTGCACTTCCATAGGAGGATCACTCCTGGGGAAGGACAAGACCCATGACCACACCCCAGACCTTCTGGATCATGATGCTGTAGGTCCCTGTCAGTTTGAGCCCACGGGTGAAGTACAGGGCGTTCATCCAGCCCAGAACCAGAGCAAAGACCATGACTGCCAGGTATGCCTCGATGCCACCCAGGTACAGCCCCGCTGTCACGATCACCAGCACGGAGTAGATGAAGCTGGAGGAGAGTTGGGGTCAGACTCTGCACCTACAAACCCCGGGGGTGTGGTGACTCGTGGCGGCCCTGGGGGTTCCCCACGTACTAGAGCAGCTGGAAGGAGCCATCTATGAAGAAGGAGTTCACACCTGGGCACTTCTTCATGAACAGGTCCTTGATCTGTGGGAGAGAGGCAGAGCTTGGAGGGTCTGGGGTGGCAGGATCCCCGTGTCTGCAGCAGCTTGGATGCCTCAGGACACGGGGCTGTCACCCCTGGAGACCCCAAGGGTTCAGCAGTCCCACTGCCTTGCCACACTGACATTTGTGCAGAAGAAGAGGATTCCAGTGAGCAGGGTGATGATCTCCCCGGCCAGGCGCAGGTAGTCGGCGGTGCTGTTGTAGGGGTAGGGCGGCTGTGGGGAGAGGACAGAGCTGAGCTGCTCCCCCAACCCCTGGGGCAGAGACCCAGCAGATCCCCCTGCAAGGCCGTGCTGGCCCGTGGGGCTGTGCCAGGGGACTCACAGGGCCTTCCATGGGGCGGTAGTAGGCGACGAGGGTGAAGATGACCATGGCACTGAGGTAGGACACCACGCTGATGTAGAAGGACACAGCCCCAAACTTGCGCCACTTGTCCCGCAGCAGCTCGTTGATGGGCTCCACAGCCAGCATCTCGTGGCGGTTCTGGTGGGACATGGACCCTGACAGAGGGGACAGGGCCACCTGGTTCCCCCCAGACCCCTCCCAGTCCCCTCAGCCCCTGCACACCTCGATCTTGCTGTTGTAGACGAGGATCTCCAGCACGGACACCTCCTCCCCGCAGGTGTCCAGCGAGGACAGGTCATAGAGGGAGGAGTAGACAGGGCCGTACGCCCAGTCCTTGAACTTCCTGGAGAGGTGCCGGGCGTCCTCATCCGTGATCTCCCGCCGGATGATGTGCTGGAAGATCTGATGGAGGGAGGGAGGACTGCTTAGACCTGGCCCCACCTGCTTGGGGCATCCTGCTCTCCTCCAACCCACCCCCTGCAACCCAGTGGGCTCCAGATGCTCCCAGGTGCTCCTGAGGTGCAAATTCATTGTCACAGCCCCGAGGATGCTGCAGATTTGCATTTTTGATGACCCCGCTGCATGCCCCACCAGAGGTGGAGGGCAGGTCAGGGGAGTGGATGGGCTGTGCAAGGGTCTGGAGTTAATTAGGAAAGGGCCAGAATGCAAAGAGGCTTCAATTAGCCAGGTTAACAAGCTGCATATCCAGGTTTCCACCAGCATCTGCAGAGAGAAGCCAGCAGGGACATGCACTGAGTGTGACAGGGCTCAGCAGGGATGGCAGGGAGAGGTCCCCCACCACGGGGTGTCACCGTACCCCGATCTTGCCGGTCTTGGCTGCCATCATGAGCGGGGAGAGGCCGTCGTTGTTGAGCAGAGCCTCCAGGTTGGTGTCGGGGAACAGCTTGGCGCACTTGACGAGGAGCAGGTCGTACATCTTGGTGACAAACTTGGTGTTCTCGCGGGTGTTGTCGGCGATGGCCACCAGGGCGTGCAGCACGGTGTTGCCGCGGGAGTCCTGGCGCCGCAGGTCCGCCTGCTTGTGCCCGTTCTCCGTCAGGTAGTGCACGATGTGCGGCTGGTTGGTGCAGGCGGCCAGCGAGAGGGGCAGCTCACCTGCGGGGACAACGCCGCGGCTCCTGTCACCCCTTCCCCGCTGCGGGGGAGTCTTAGGGTGCAGCCCCCCATGCTCCTTCCCTGCTCACCGAAGTAGAAGTAGCCGCCCTCGCCCTTGGGCTGGAAGAAGCGGCCGCGGGCCTGGGCGTGGACATCTGCTCCCTTCTCCACCAGCAGCTCCACGTAGTGCTTGCAGCGGCGCTCGATGGCGATGTGCAGGGCTGTCTGACCTGCGACACCACCGCCGTCAGCCACCGCCTTGCCCCGGGACATCACCCAAGTCCCAGCCTTGCCAGGGTCCCCTAATTGCCCCAGTGTCCCCCACGCACAGGCGGGGCCAGCAGTAGCCTCACGCCCCCCCACCTCGGTAGTAGACGTCCCTGAAGGGCGAGTTGATGAACTCCCGCATGTTTCCCGTCTTCTCCGCGATGTCCAGCAGGACGGGGATGGTGTCGTTCTTGCCGCCGCTCAGGTTGAGCAGAGCCTTGGGCAGGCAGGTCTTTCCCGTGGAGGGCTCTGTAAGTGGAAGGTGATGGGAGGGGGGGTCAAGGCAAGCCCCTCAGGGCCCTGGCTCCCCACGCCAGAGCTGGGCATCCCCATCCCCACAGGAGCACAGGGATCACCAGTGGCACAGCACAGCCCCGGCACCAGGGCAGGGAACCCCCGGTCCCTCACCCCGGAACTCCTCGTCTGTGAGGCGCTTCTTGTGGGTGAGCAGGAAGGAGAGGAGCCCATCCAGGCCGGCCGGGGAGCCCCGGGAGACGATGTCGAAGAGGATGGGTCTGTTGAAGACCTTGAGGACCGGGGGCGGGTCGGGAGCTGGTCCCTTTGCGGCCGGCGGCTGCTTGCTGTGGGAGAAACGTCAGCGCTGGCAACAGGAGCTGCTGCCTCAGCTTCCCACCTGTGCAACGAGCTTGAGGGTGCTCAGCCACTGGGGACAGGCACTTGGGGACACCCCCGGTGGGATCCGCACCCACAGCAGCCCAGTGCTCCCAGTGCCCTTCCAGCTGCCACCCGGGTGTCGCAGCGTTCTGAGCCCCTAGCTGTGCCCCCTGGCTTGGTCACGCTGCAGCACCGCGGCTGAAGTCAGACCGGTCGGAGCAGTCGGCAGCAGGAGGGTGGACAGGGGACAACCGGCCAGCTCCGGGCGCCGGGAATGCGGGCAGGACGGGCGGCGGCTCCCCCAGCCGGGGACTTCCAGTCTCGTGGGACATCCTGGCCCCCTCCAACCCACCTCCGCGGGAGAACGTCCCGCTCTCCTGAGCCGGTTGCACCCCTGGGTGGGGACACTGGCAGGGGGCCACGGTGGCCGCCCCAGGTGCCCGGCACAGAGGGGCATTGTGCGTCCGGCCGCGGGCTGCCCCGCCTCGGCTCCGGTTTCCTGGAGCGGGCTGTGGGCACGCTCTCCTGAAAAGCCCTTTTATGCGGCAGCCAGACGGCCGCACCGGCCAGGGGAGAGGCCGGGCGCACAGAGCCTCTTTCATGGCGCCCGTAAGGGGGAAGGGGAGCGCGCTCCCGACCCCGCGGCACCGGGGGCTGCGGACCCCCGCCACGGCATGGCACAGCCCAGCGCTGCCACTGGGACTCACTGCGAGTTGCTCCCTGTCCGCGGCACCTCTGCCCGAAGCACCCCGAAGTGCCACTCGAAGGTCTGCCCGCGTCCCCAGCTGTTTGAACATCCCCGTCCCCACCGGGACGCCCCCTCCCCAGCACCCCCCGCCGCACCGGGGGGCGCGGGGGTCTCGTACTCACTCCGCGATCCTCCTGCGCCAGCGCTTGTTCTCGCTGGGGTGGTGGCGGTAGGTGCCGTAGTCGAAGAGGGAGTCCATGGGGGCTTTCTTGGGCGCGGGGACTACGGGGGACTCGTAGATGGTGGCCTCCAGCAGCTCCATGGGCTTCGGGGCGCCTTTCCGAAAGGCCCCGTGGAATTTCATGCGGAGGTTTTGCTTTCCATCCCCGGCGCCGGGGGGACCTCTGGCTGCCTCGGCGGAGCTCGGGGTGTCCTCGCTCTCGAACAGGTTGGCCAGCGAGGAGAGCGGGAAGGAGTCGTTCTGGAGGGTGCCGTCCTCTCCCGCGCCCTCCCCGGCATCGCGCGGGGTGTCTTCGGTGTCTGCCATGGTCGCTGCCCGGAGGGACGGGCACGACTGACCTGCCTCGGTGGCTGTGACCTGCGGCTCCTTCTACGAGAGCAGGAGACCTGGCAGAGGAAAACCCAGTGTCATCCCCCAAAAGATCCTCCCCACACTCTGTCATCCCGAGCCCCGCGGCGGGACAGGTCGCACACCCACCCTGGCAGCGGCTGGGGCCGGCTGGATCCCTTGTAGCTCAGAGTCTCCCTGCCTGTCCCGGCTCTCCTCGGCACCCACCTATCCGCTGCGGGGACCCCTCACGTCTGCGGGGGCCTCTCCGGCTGCGGCTCTGCCGTGCTGGGCGAGGGCGAGCCCGGCCCCGCTGCGGTCAGCCGGGGTGCAGCCCAGGACAGGGCACAGAGCAGACCCTGTGCGGTCTGATCTGCTGCCCAAGGAAAGAAAACATTCCTTGGGATACTCCCCACATCCAGGGAAGCGGCCAGAGGCAGTAGGAGCTGCCACCGCAGCACGGCTGGGAGCGGGGCCTGGGCTGCTGCTGCTGCTCCACAACCCAGGGGGGCTCGGTGGGACGCCGATCTGGGCACCGGGAGGGGACGGGCGCGGCTCGGGGCGGGCTGCAGCCCGCGGGAGGGCAGGAGCAGCGGTTGGGACAAGAAATTACGGGTTTAGGTTGCCTAGAGGGATGTGGAGTTGAAGGAGAGACGTGCTATCAGCGCGGCCGGCAAAGCACTGTACCGTGTCACCGTGTCCTGCCCGCCACGTCCCTCCGGACACGGACTGACGCCGGGCACTTCCCCAGCCCCGCTTTCCACCAAAACCCTCCGGCGAAACCCAGCAGCGCTAGGGCTCAGCACAGCTCCCACTTGCGGGGAGTTCAGCCCTCTCCGCGGGTCCGGGACAGAAAAAGCAGCGGGAAACGTGTCATTTTGTGCTGGGCTGCAGCTCTGTGCGACAAGCCACAGCGGCAGGCTGGGCCCTGTCGGGAGGGCAGGGAAAAGGCTCGAAAGAGGCAGGGAGTCTCCTGGCAGCCACGCGGTGCTCCCGTGGGCACGGGGGAAGAGGGTGGCAAAGCGCCCCAAAACCCTGCAGCAACTGGGAGGGGGTTCAGGGTTCATGTCTCCCCATCTCCCTGCTGCCCTGGGGGACACCAAGTGGGGATGATGCAGCCTCGAGGGCCAACCAGAAGGGACAGTGCAGTCCTGAGGGACACAGAGCTGACGGTTTCTCCTCTTTGCTGACTTTCCTGCCATCCCCGTCTCTGCAAGAAATTCCACAGGCACCTGCCAAAGCCCGCAGGTCCCACATTCCGACCCCATGCAAACAGGGGCACTCGCACGGCTGGTTTGACTTTGGAAAACAGAGAAAAGGAATTGCCCAAGCACACGGACCCTGTGACTGGGAATGGGGACGCTGCACCTGACCTGTCCCAATTGTGCTGCGACCCGGAAAAGTGCAGCTTTAGGGAAAATCCGGACACGACAAGGGCTGTCACACACCTGCTGTCACTGGCTGGGGCTGCAAGCTTGTGTGGGAAATGAGGGACTCAGGGCTGGTGCCGTCAGCCCAGGCGCTGCCAGGAAAGGTGCTGTCACAGGGGTTTGATTTGGCCCGTTAGTTATTTGGGTTTGGATTTTTCACACTTTCTTACCTCATAGAATAACTGAGTCAAGGCACAGCTCTCGCATCCAACACAAACCCCACCTGAGCTCCCACCTCTTGCCAGCTTCCCATCAGGGTACCTCCCTGTCGGGCCAGTTTCCCCAGTCAGTCCCCAGTCCAGCCCACCAAAGGGAGCACGGATGCTGTCACCGACACCGGGATGTGTGGCGACATCTATGGGTGGCCGGGAGGGGAGGATGTCCCATGACATTAAAGGGTGATGTGGTGGGAGTGAATCACTGAAACCACAGTGGGTTCATGTAGGAAATGCTCATCTGGGGTGATGCAGCTGCCTCCCAAAATCATCCCCACCACTGTGTCTGCGCTCACCTTGGCAAGAACCAGGAGCTCAGCGTGGGCAGCATGGAGAGTCCGGAGCTGACAGAAGCCCCCTCCCCAAAGCTCCCCCTGGGAACCCACCCAGTACCTCAATCTCAGAGCGTGAATGCCCAGATTGTCCAGACAGGCTAGGACCCCGCAGTGCCAGGGGCATCCGCGGGGGCTGCACCTGGCCCTGCCCAGCCCAGCCCCAGCCTCACCTGGGGTCTCCATCCTGCCCCGCTCCCCATGTGCTGCCCGGAGAGCTCCATCCCGCCCCATTTCCCTTATCCCTCACCGGGGGGCTCCATCCCGCCCCAGTCCCCATGTCCCGGCCCGTCCCACTCCCGGTGGAGCCCCCCGCTGCCCGCTCCCCCGGCTCCGTACCGCGAGAGGTGCAGTGGAAAGTCCCGTAGGCTCCGGCGCCGCCGAGGCGCAGAGGGCCGGTCCCTAGAGCGGCCCCTCCCCGCCCCGGCCCCGGCTACACAGCGGAGGCGGCACCGGGACTCGCCCTCGGGATCGGCCCCCGCCCGCCCCTGCCGCCCCGGGCTGTCCCCCGGCAACACCCGCCACGAAACAGCCCCCCAGGAACAACCCCAAAATATTCTCAAAAAATAAGCCCCCCAGGAACAACACCTCTGACACAGCCCTGCTAAGGAACAGCTCCAAAAACCCTCTCAAAAACAGTCCCCCCAGGAGCAGCTCCAAAACAGCCTCCCAGGAACAACTCCAAAACACTCTTCTAAAAACCGTCCTGAACACAGCTCCTCTAGGAAAAAAACCCCAAATCTCCTCATCCAAAACAGCCCTGCCAGGAACAGCCTCAAAACACTTTCCCAGAAACAGTCTCCCCAAACACCCTTCCTAACACAGCTCCCATGAACAGCCCCAAATGAGGCTCTCAGGCCACGGGTACCATCAGTTTTTATTAATTGCTGCTCCCACCGGGGCTCGGCAGCACCGGGAGGCGAGGGGGGCTCATAAGGCACCACAAACACCACGGGGACAGTCCCTGGTTTCCAAATCCCGGCGGTGGGGTCCCTCCCACGCCGGCACTGGAGGAGCTGGGGTTACCCGGGAAGCTCCTCCACCATGGGCATCATTCCAGACAATCCAGTGCCAATCAACACGAGGTGCCCGTCGGTGGGTTGCAGGCACAGTCTGAGTGCCACTCCATTCATCAGCAGGACACTTCATCCCCTGCCCCACTGAAGGCAGGAATCCGAGAGCTGGGACTAGAAACGTGTTCTTCCTCTTGGGAAATCCCAGGGTGACGCCCACAATCGTTTTATTGCCGTGTTCTTAATAGAAAGTTAATTACTATTATATTTTGGTTAGAAAAGACGTAATCCACTGCAGATCCAGACAGGAATCGAAGTCACTGGAGAGCTGGGAGCCGCCCCAGATGCCTCAGTGATGAAGACACAGGTAACACCCACCACACGTTATTTAATCTGTGCCAACCCTGTGCCAGCTTTAGGCTTTGTAGCTCAGCTCAGCGTTCATCTTCGTGTACATCTCGTAAATTGCATCCAGGATTGGAGTGACCCTCGTGAGAAACTGGTGGATTTTTTCTATGCTTTCCTCTTCCTTGACTACTTTACCCTTCTCCAAGGCCTTCAGCAAATCGGATTTGTAGGGAAGAGCGTAGACTGAGCCCTAAGAAACAGGGAGAGTGTGTTTGATTTCCACAAACCCAACAGAGACCATGGGTTGGCTTGTTCCCATGTGCCAACGCTGTGAGGTCTCCAGACACTTATCAGTGCAGGGAACAGCCTTAGGGATGATGGTTGGATGCTTGGAGAGGGAGGGAATGCTCACCGTGAAGAGCTTCTGCAGCATCCAGCCGTGGTATTTCTTCAGCGCGACCTCGTAAGCCTTCAGGGCGTTCACTCGGATGAGGTTGGGATGCTCCTCATCCCGCTCGCCGTCCGAGATGCTCTGCAGCAACACCAGTATGAATTTCAGACCCCTGGGAGAAGACCAGAGATGTTTGGCCCAGGGAAGCAGGTGCTGTTTCCCAGCTTCCAGCCTGGTGTGTCCAAGCATCCCAAAAAACCCCACAGTCCCAGCAGCGCATCCCCCTTGCAGAGCTGGTGCCTGTCCCTGTGTGTGCATCCAGGGAAGAGAGAGAGAAGGGCTGGATGGGGCACCCAGGGGGAACACAGGGGAGGATGGAGCCCCTGGGGCTGGATGGAACCCCCAGGTGAGGCTGGGGCTGATCTGAGCAGGACCAGGTGCAGCACCATGGATCCTCCAGGCACTGCAAGGTCCTGACCTGTCCAGATAATTTATGGGCTCAATGAGGCTGTGCTTCCGTGTGCATTCCCAGGGAGAGATTTGAGGAGGGGGTTCCCAACAGCTGTGCTCCCCCAGCACAGCACCCCACACTGCCCAGACCCAGCCCACAGGGACCAGCCTGGCCCACGAAGCCTCCAGCTGGAGTTCTCCAGCTCCTCACATGCCGGGACACAGCCAGAGCAGCTCCCGACGCCGTTGAGTCACCTTTTTAACCACATCAGCGCTAGCGTCGCGCCCGTCTTGGGCCAGGCTGAGCCGTGCAGCTCCTTCTCCACCTCCAGGATGTTCTGCAGCGTTTTGAACTTGGCAGGGTTGGAGTCATAAACCGCCCGGATTTTCTGAGGGCAGAGAAGGGGGTTAGCTGCCGGGAGCAGGGAAGTACAGCGGCTGCTAATGGGGCTTTGGGCAGGAGCCCCGGGAATAAACATGCAACTGGATAAACCACCGCTGAGCCCAAAGTCCCCGTGGGAAGAAAAGCCTTTTGAAACACCTCCAGGTCTCGTCTCTCCAATCCCACAGCATCCCTCCCCAGGGATTCTCTCCCCTGAGCCTTCCTTAGTCCCTTCCTACCTTGATATTTCCAGTCAGATCTGCTTTGACTGGCGAGTAGACGATGGGAGTCCCCAGGCAATCTGTGGAGACAGGGAGGGAGGACAGTTAGTCGTTGGTGACACGGGGGACACCACAGAGTTCCCGTAACCCACAGGTTTCACTTTAAGCACAGCTGGGGCGCTGAGACAAGCCAGCGAGACTAGAAAAGGATCTCTGAGCTTCGTACACGGCTGTTGGTCCTTGGGACAGCCCTGCCACCTACTCCGGCCCCACCAGGGACTTCCAATCCCCCTGGCTCCGGGACACAGCCCTGGCAGAACGTCCTGGAACAGCCTGACAGGCACCGGACACTGCCCGTCCGCAGGCAGGCAGCCCCACGTCCTGCCCTTCCGGGGCTGCCACCGAGCCGCCACACAATAGCTGACATTGTGGAGGGCAGCGGGCACATTGTGACACGAGGGCGGCCACGCCGACACCCACCCATGTCCCCACACGGGGTAGGATCCGTGGGTGGGATGGCAGCTCCTGCCCCGGGCGATGCCTCTGGATGGGGTGTTGCTGGGGATTGTAGGACGCTTCCCAACGGGGCTGCTCGGCAGGTTTGACAGGATCGTGATGCAGCCCTGGCAGAGCAGCTAAGCCCGGCGTGAGCCCTGGGTCGGGTAGGGGGTCACCACCCAGGACTGGGCAGGGGGCACCCCGGAGCGGCTGAGCCCGCAGCAGGCCTGCTCCCAGCCCGCATCTCCCAGCCCCGGCCAGCCCGGTCTCACCGAAGAACGGCGGCAGGTGCGCCACGGCCTCCAGGAAGGGCAAAGTCTCGATCTGCTTGTCAGCCGGCAGCGGCTTGAACTCGTGCTCCAGCAGCAGCGCCATGGTCAGCGTACACTCCCCCTCTTCCCCCTCACCGCTTCCCGGCTGAGGGGGCTCTGAGGGCAGCGAGGGCCGACCCGGCAGCGCGCCCACGCCACGCTCCGCCCCCTTCGCTCCGGCCAATGGCTGCGCACCGCCCCTACGGGCGGTGCGCAGCCATTGGCCGGAGCGAAGGGGGCGGGACTTGTGGCCCCAGGAGGAGGCCACGCCCCCATCGCCCCCTCAGACTCGGGGCCTGGCCGAACCCCGGACAGCGCACTGCCCCGGCCGCGATCGGAGCGCCAGGCGGGCCGGCGTTAATTATTCACGGGAGATAAATATTTTATAGCGAGCAGATGGAAAACAAACCTCAACGCGCGGCGGTGATGAAACACCTCAGTGAGGGGTTGGGTGGGAAAATGACACCGAGCGGGGACGCGGAGAGTTGAAGGGGGGTGGCAGCGGAGGGAGGCTCAGGCCCGGCCGCTGCGTGGGGAGCGGATTTGCCGGCGACAGGGCTCCAAATAGGGTGCTTTTACTGGTTATTCTGGAAAAACAGGTCGTGCGGCGATAGCGATCGGTGGCTGGCGGGGAGGGTGCGGGTCACCGGCGGTGGCATCTGCGGGGGCTGCCGGCTGGTTCCACCTCCCTCCCCGGTGCCACACTCCCGTGGTGCCCGGAGCCTCTCCCGGGGTGCCAGGAGCCAATTCCGTGCTGCCTGCGGTGCCTTGAGCCTACCCAGGATGCTCGGAGCCCGTCCCGGGATATCCAGAGCTCATTTCGGGATGCCCGGAGCCTCTCTCGGGATGCCTGCGGCCCCTCCCGCGGTGCCCGAGCTGTCCCGGGTCACCCAGCGGCCGGTCCGGTTGGGTTCGCTGCGGGCGGCGCCGCGCTGGTGCCGTGCCAAGGCGGGCAGAAAGAGAAACCTTTAACCCCTGAAATATTTACAGCGCCATAAACACCGCCGTGCTGCGCGCTCCGAGCCGGCACAGCGGCACCGCGCCCAGCATCCGCTCGTCCTGCGAGCGCCGGAGCCGCGGCGGTACCGCCGGGACGGGTCGGAGCGAGGCGATCCCCCGCCGTCGCTCCATCTCCCCGTCCCTCCCTGCTCGCCTCCCCTTCTCCCCGCCTCCCTCCCTCGGTCCCCGCCTCCCTTCGTGCCCGCGGAGCCCGTCTCGCCGTGTCCCTCGGCGGGAGCCGTCGCGGCCGGGCGCGTTGCGGTGGCTGCGGGCGGCGATGTCGCTGCGGCTGCGGTGGGGCCGCGGCCCGGAGCGCAGGGCGGCCGAGCGGCGGGAGCTGGAGGCGCGCAGCCGGCAGCAGTGGGAGAGCGCCAGCCGCTCCTTCGCCCGGGCCGCCGCTTGCTGCTCCCTGCAGGCGCGGTGGAGCGAGCCCCGCGTCCCCCCGCCCAGGTACGGCCGCGGTCCGGCGGGGTCCCGGGACGGTGCCGGGGTTTCCCTGACTGTCGGTGTGTGCGGCAGCGCGGCGGCGGCGCGGCGGGAGGCGGAGGAGGCGGCGGCGCGGCTGGAGCGGCGGCGGGAGCGGCTGCAGCGGCTGCTGGGCGAGGAGCGGGAGGCGCTGGCGGCGGAGCTGCGGGAGCGGCGGCGGGACGAGATGCGGAGCCAGGAGCTGCGGGACGGCCCCGGAGAGGGCAGGAGGAAGGTGAGGGAACTGTCCGGCATGCTCGTCTCGCATCCCGGGGCTCGTCCGGTGAAGGGCTGCTCCGGTGCTTCAGCTGTGCCAGCGGGGCTTGCTGGCGGCTCCCCAGGAGTGCCGTGAGCCCCTGTCAGCCTCGGCAGCGTTTGGGATGCCGAGCGCTCCTGTATCCTGACCTGACCCAGCTCTGTGTTTCCAGTTTGCTGAGCCGCTGCTGCACGACCACTGGAACAAAAACAACGTGGAGCTCCGAGAGGTGATGTTACTTTCTCTTTTGTCCCCACTGCATCGTATTTATTAAACCAGTTTTTAATTTGAAAGTCATCATATCTCTACTGTTGTCACTCATCTTGCATGACAGCCCGAAGGTCTGATAAACAAAAGGCAAGAAGTGAAACGGTTTAAGTTTAAATAGTTTTAAGAAGCCCCCTCAAAGCTGTATTTTTAAAAGTCAAAAATCTGTTCAGACTGAGCAAATTTTCAGTTTTCACAATGTAAATATCTCAGGTGCATAAAATAGAAATAATATAAAAATTACAAATCTTAATATCTCAGCTGTACCTGCCATGCTGTGCTGCTTCCTCATTCTTTATTCCACCCGCCTGCTGCTCCAATGCTACAGCCGTGTCACTGTCACTGTGGTGTTTCCCATGTGACAATGACCCTCAGCTCAGGAGCTGGTGGGCACCTCGGACACCCAGATGAGCCCACCTCTGCAGAGGCAGATCTGGGATTTCAGGGCTGTGACTGAACCAGATGGTGCTCCAGAGACTCCAGAAGATCCCGGGGGACAGAACCTCTAGCACTGATGGCCCTGCTGTTGTGTCTCCAGGCAGAGTCGGAGCTGCTCAGAAAGCACGGGAGAGAGGCTTGGGGCAATCAGCAAACGCAAATAAACAAGGTATGGGGGGCAGACCTGGTGTTCTGGTCACTGGGAAGACTCTGAAACACAGGTGGAGTGGAGATGTGACACTTGTGCCATGGGAGCTGCTGCCAGGAAGGGCACTGTGAACAAAGCTATCCAGCTTGCATGAGTTTGACTTGTGGATTTTCTGAGCCAGAGGCTGTTACTTTGTGTCAGGCTAACTTGAAATGCCGTTTTCTTTTGTCTGGGAAAGGAAGAGGTGACCAAACTCGAAGAGAAGAAACATGATGAAAACAAGTACAAAACGGTGCCAGGGGAAGCGCCTGAGAGAACGAGACAAGAGGAAAAGAAGCGTCAGCTGGAGAAGCAACAAGCAGAGACTTTGCTTCAACAGATAGAAGAACTGAAATTAGAGGAGACAAAGGTAATCTTGAGTTTCTCCTCATTGGAGAAGGGAATTCATTGCTTCATTTGGAAATACAGCAAGGCTGACCTGACCTCTTCTCTCCGCGTTTGCACTGCAGGGAGGGTTTTCCCTGCCTGCAGAGGAGCAGAAACAGGGTACAAACTCCGGTCAAGCATGCTCTCTGGGATGTTGTAGCTCTCTGATGTACTCTCTCTTGGTGTTTGTTTTTCCCTTTTTAGGCAACAAAGCTGAAAAAGGAACAAGAAAATTTATTAAAGCAGCAGTGGGAGCTGGAGAACTTGGAAGAAGAAAGGAAACAAATGGAAGAGCACCGAAGGAAGAAAGAGCTTGGGTAGGACACCAAGTGAAGCTTGTTTTGGATAGAATCTGTTCCAGTGTTCTCAGCAACGCTTGGGGCACAAAGACATATTCCAGCAGTGGTAGGATGTAAATATTTGGGTATTGGTGGACTTGCCCATAGCAGCTAAGGAGCAGAGGCACTGGTGCCCTTTCTTCTTTTTGTTCCTGGTAGCAGGTTCCTCATTGTCACAGATGTACCTCCCTGAGTGCTGGTGTACAATGACATGGTGCTTTAGAGTCAGTGTGATATTGGCTTTTTAAAATTTTGCTTTTTTCTCTCCTTCAGTCGCTTTTTGAGGCATCAGTGTGACGTCCAGTTAAAGATACGAGCGCAGCAGATACAGAAGGAGCTGGTAAGAGATTCATTTACACTTTATAGATGCTGTGTGCTGAAAAAAAACTTGTTCTGTGTGTTTTGTGTCTACCTCTGATTCCTACAGATCAGGAGGCCTCTTCCAGCTTGTGGACAGGGCTGGAGCACAAAGCTCAGGAGGAATAAGCAGAAAGAATGTCTTGCTGAGCACAGCCTCAACACTGTCACCAGTAATGCCTAGAGGAGCCCTGCCCACAGGCTGTAAGGCTGTTGGATAGTTGTTAATCTAATGGTTTTTCTCCAGGAGACAGACAGGCAAATCTTATCAGCCCTCCTGGAGGAAGAAGATGAGGATCAGCGGCAGCAGATCGCACGGCGGGAACGGGCGGTGGCTGATGTGGCCTGGATGAAAAGGGTCATCGAGGAACAGCTCCAGCTGGAAAAGGAGAGGGAAGCAGAGCTTGAGACTATCTTTAGGTGCGTCTGCCAACCTCTGAACCTCACCTGAAGAGTTCATGCTGAATTTTCATCAGAGGTGGGATGGACACACCAACTGCCAGGGAACAAATATGAAGAGAAACCGGAGTGCTCCTCTTAAAGCACAGGATAGCCCATCTGTGCCTGTGGAGTATACAAGGAGTTTAACCTCAGCAGATAATTCTTCCTCTCTCCTTTAGGGAAGAAGCTAAAAAAATGTGGGAGAAGAGGGAAGAAGAATGGGAAAGAGAGAAGGCGGCCAGAGATCGCCTGATGAATGAGGTGATGATCTCTGTTGATGATGTGTCTCCCTTGGCTCAATGAAACCATCATTCCACTTGTGGCCCTCCACCCTCTGGAGAGTTAGAGCCTTCTGTACCAGGGTGGAATTTTTTCTGCTTGTCTGGTGCATTTTCTGGGAATTGTTTAACCATCTTCTCCCTCCATCCTCTCCCTTCGCTCAGGTCTTTGCAGGCAGACGGCGGCAGATCCAAGAGAAGATGCAATTAAACAGACAGGCCCAAGAAGAGTCCATAAAGTATCGAGAGCAGCTGATCAAAGAACTCGAGCAGGCAAAGGAAAGGACTCCTCGGGAGAAGGAGCAGGAGGAGAACCTGCAGAGAGCCTGCAGGAGGGAGCTGAAGGCACAGGTAGGCTGAGCTCCCCAGCACACACCTGGCTGGTGAGGCTGCCCCATCTCAGCTGACCTCGCTGTGCACAGGGGACAGAGCACCGCTGGAGAGAGGAGGAGGCAGAGCAGAAGGGACAGGCCTGGCAGCACCGTGAGGAGCTGGAGCGGCGGGAGGGCCAGCAGGGCTGGCACAGCAGGGTGAGGTCACAGCTGGGTCACCCTGGCACATGGGTCACTGTGGCACAGGGGTCACCCTGACACAGGAGCCCATCATGGAGGGTGACAGCATCATTGTCTTTGAACTGCACTTTAGTTGTCACAGTGCCAGAGCAGAACACTGGGCTGTTCCTTACCCTCACAGTGCTCTACAGTTCTCTCTTTTCTCTTTTGCTGATACTGATAAGATCAAGCCCTAACTTTTAAAGAATTGCTGAGGCAGAGGCGTTGCTAATGCTTCAGATGTCGCTCAGTGCTGAAAGGGAATTAGTAGCTGCATTAATGCAGTTGGTACAGTGCAGCTCCTCTGCTCAGTGTCTTTGTGGTCTGTCCAGCTGTGCCTGGCTCTAAAATCAAATTTGAGTAACGCTACCTGAAGTCCCTTCTCAGCACATCATCTCCTGTGCATGTTGAAGAGCATGTGTGGATTCATTCCAGAGGCCATAAACCAGTGCTGGTCTTTGTTTTGACCCCTTCAGTTCTACAGTAACCCAAGAGCAGCTTGGACCTGAGGAACAAGCACAAGATGCAGCTTCAGACTATAAAAAGAAAACTCTGAAGACTTGAGGAACTCCTGAAATAATGGTGCCTCTGAAATAGCCTACAGTGAGACCAAGACTTGACTGAGTGGATTTCTGAAAATATTTAGCTGTGGCCTAGCTGAAGAGGAGCAAATTTCCAGTGTCTTCAAGAATGTGGAGGTGTGAGCACATCTTCAGAGAACTGAACTGCTTCACTTTGCATTCTGGAGGTGTGCTCATGTATTTAAGTACATGAGAGGCTGAGGCAACGCAGCAAATAGAAGTGCCCTGTGGAGCTGAGCCATGAAAGAATCTGTGCCTCTCCAGGAACAGGAGTTGTGAAACACCAGGGGCTGTGTCAGACTCCCACCTTGGAGAATCAGGCTGTGCCTGGGTGCTCACTGGGCTTTTAGGAGTTAATTTGTAATGCACATTGCAAATCAGTCAGATCATGTGTGCTGTGGCAGCAGCGCTTGTCCAGTTACTCTCCAGAAAGTGCTGGAGACTTCATTAAATGTTGTTTTTCACTTGTTTCATAAAGAAAGAAAGAATAATTGAAACCTGAACAAGGATTCGGTTTTTTTTACATGAGCAAACAGAAACCTTTCCCAAAGATCGTTAGAGGACCAGCAGTCAAATAACCCCACATTATTTCACACATTGAAAGGGTTTTAGCATTTTATAGTAATACTGTAAACAAAAGATTAAAAGTCAAAATATTGTACAGACAGAATGACACTGATAAATACAAGGTTTGGAAAAAGGCAAAAAAGCTTTTCCTTTCCTCTGCAGCATTTTGTAAAGGAAGAGCAAGTTTGTTTACAGGGGAACAAGAGGAGATCTAGTCCTAAAAGAAAACCACACCTTTGTTACTTGAGGTGCTACAAACTTTGTGACTGCAGTGCTGTGAGTGGAGGGTTCATGAACTTGCTGCTGGGGGTCCCTGTGGGGTGTGAACCACTCTGATTTCAGTGTAGCTGGAGCAGGGGCTGGCAGTTCCTAAAGTGTCCCTTGGTTTTGGATCAAAGGCGGGTTCAAATAAATGATAAATTACACCATAGCTCAGTGTCAGCCTGCTTTGGAAAGCAGGTAAGATATGTTGAAGAACAGCACACAGAGGTGTCCTGAGAGACTGAAAAACACCATCTGCTGCCTTCCAGCAATGCCAGTTTAATGAAAAGTTCCTAGAAGATTCTCAATGTCTGTAATTAATGGCCAGTTGCATGATTCTGAAATAGGTTTCACAAAGGTCATTTGCAGTTTTAATCACAGCCTGCCTGTGTTGTCAGGCTAGAGCTGCTTCCAGGGTTCAGAAGGGCAGAAAGGAAATAAAACCCCACAATGAAGAACATGATTTACTAGGTTGTCATCTCCTCTCTCCGTTCCTTCCTTCCCTCAATCAGACTCTGGGAGCCAGAAACAGCATCAGGAATATATCCACACAAACACACCGTAGCTGGCTCCTGGACAGTGACAACACACTTCCAAATGGGACACAGGCAGAGGCAAAAATCAGTGATTTCCTTCACCACTTAAAATTCAGACTCCAAAAAATTCTCATTTTTGAAATTATGGACTGACACACTTTTGTGAACTGTTATGGATGAAGAAACCTGGAGCACACATGGCCACTGGGGTGAGGCAGCCTGGCTGGGGTTACTGAGCAAGTTGTCAAATTTTGGAAGATTTGCATTAAAAACTTAGGAGATACAAGAAATGTTTTCACATTTGGATATGTTGAGGTACAGAGGTTATGTGCTGTGGCAGACACAGCTGCTTTTGCACTGGCACTCTTCTAACTTCCTTTTTTTGTTAATGAGCACAGAAATCTATAGTAAAATAGCATCTGGAGTTACTGAGAAATGCTGCTGCAAACAAGACGGTGCCTTGAAGATGACAGGAAAATTCTGCAGGAAACTTAACAATGAATTACTAACTCAGAAACAAAGGATAATATTTTAACCACTAATGCCCTAAAGTAACATCAAACATATATATTAATGGCATAGTGACAACTAAAAGAAATAACTATTAAGTTTCAAATTCCTTCCAAAACAGATAAAGTGACAAAAGACCTTGTAGAGTTACACGTAACAAGCTTGGATGCCCACAACTACTACTGGTTTAGCAGACTAAAAACATATTGCACAACAGTTGATATGGGAACAGAGAACGTTGGGTTTGTACCCCGTTACCAGGACAAACCTTCCTCCTGCTGGGAGCAGTCCCGGAGCCTGGGGAGCCTCAGCCAGCAGGATCCTGGCAGGGGAGGCTCCAGAGGGACGGAGATGCTGCCCTCCCATCCGTGCAGTGGTGTCAGAGCAGTTCCACCAGCAGGATCTGAAAGCAGAACGTGGCCCCAAGGAAACATCTACAAGAGCTCGATACAGCGCTGGGACAGGAGAGTGGCTCGACAGCTACTTGCAACATGCTATTATCCATAACTACACTGGCAACACAGGCACAAAATAAGGCAGTGGGTTAAATTAAATCATAAAATTGTTAGAAAACATGCAAAAATAATACTGAGTTTAAAATTACAAAAAAAAAAAAGTTTCTTGCCCCTTGAAGTTTTTCGTTGTAAAAACGCGCATAAGTTCCACACTTATACGTCGAAATCCAACCTTTAAAAAAAAAGCCTAGAGTAAAAAGCCCCGAGTGCCTCAGTTGTTGTTCTCTTTGGTTGTGATGGTGACCAGCTGCTTGGCAGCCTTGGCGATGTCGTAGGCGCACTGGATGACCTGCTGTGTCACCAGCTGGATGTCGGGCGCAGGGCTGGGCTCGGCAGGCAGCGCTTTCCTGCACTCCGACTGCAGTCTGTAGGCACTGGATGTCAGCAGGCGCAGGGAAGTCCTCACCAGCTCCGATTTGGGCTTCTGGGAAGGGAAAACAGAAGCTGAAGCAGGCAGAACAACACAAGCTTTTAATTAGCCGGCAGTGCTCACAAGGGTTCTTTGATGCGGCCAGGCTCTGTCTTCCCCCCCCTGGAATTTCTCCTCTCAGGGAGATTCCAAACGGCTGCCAGGCAGCAGGCAGGGAATACTGCTCCACGCCCTCCCTTAGGAAGTTACTTATGCTCATTTCTGGTGCCTGTTTACTGTCCCAGCCCACGCTCTGGCTGGCAGGAGGGGACAGCATGTTCAGGATGATCGGTGCAGGTGGGACGACAGCTTTGGCTCTTTCCTCGCAGTTTTGGAGAGGTGGGTAAGGCTTTATAAGGACTCAGGCACAGGGATTGCACTCCCTAAATTTGCTGTGAGCAAACGGATCACTTTGGTGGATGGATAACAGATTTAACATGGTTGCAGGAAAGAAATCCAGGCAATGGCACTCAGATGGAAAAGGGGGTGGTGAACCTGGTGAAATTCCCATATAAACACGCAATTTTTCATGCCAGATCCAAGTACCTCCAGTTTTGTGCAATTCTTAGGCCTTCTAAGTTCAAGAGTACAGTTAAAGGCCTGAACTCACACTTCTGCCCTTCCCAGTTGCCATGCTAATAAATACAAAGGTGCATCATCACCCCAACATTTCTGCCTACCTTTGTCTTTTCATTTTGACAGGAAATAATTTCTGATTTTCATTCTGAAGTGAAATTACACACGAGGAATGAGGCTAAAACCATTTTGATGGTGGCAGGTACTTACTTTTGGGAACAAGGCTGCCATTTCTGTCACTGCCACATGTATTCTCTCGGAGCACGGTATATAGCTGCAAAAAGATGCCTGGGTTATTCATTGTGTAGAGATCCTTTCCCTTTTCCAGTTCACTGCTCAGTGACTTATTCTAAAAACAACCACGTGGCTTCAGAAAAAGCAAGAATTTAACCAACAGGGCAAAATGATTTCTTAGATTTTCACTGTTCTTCAGAGGTGGTTTGAAGGAATAGCTGTCCATACCTTTTATATAAAACATTCTCCATTTGTGTGCAACTTCAGAACACCAAGATGCCTTCTTGGATCAATTAATACCCAGTAAACAGACAAGGCACAGTTCTCACACACATGCATCCCAAAACTACTAATTACATTCAGAGTCTCTGAGTTCCAGACTAAATATTCACTCAGTTTGATGAATTAGTTAATAAAACAAAGGTAGATTCCATCAGTCCTCCTGGATTTCACTTCTGATTTATAAAACAAATGAAAATTGGTCTGTTCAGAATAGATCTTAGAACTATTTACCATAAACTGCTGTGAATAGTGAAGTGTTAGTGTGCTCTCTCACAAGACTCATTTCAAAAAACTCGTTTTTATGCTTCCAAGACTCAATTTTAGCATAAGTTAGTTCACATGATTCAATCTTAAGCAAGAGAATCTCAAAAATCACAAAGCATTCAAGAAAACTATTCAGCCATCTGTGGGTTATGGTGGGTCAGTGCTCTTTCAAGCAAAAAGAGGCCCCAAACCCACCCCCCCCAGTCATTATTTATTTGATCTTCTTGCAACACCAAGGGTGCAAAAAAATCAGTCACTTGCAAATGCACTGAGAGAGAAGCAACACACTGGGGTCATTTTGGCAATGCAGGAAAATCGCTTTAAAAGGAGTATTTCCACGTGTCTCAAGTCACATGAGCTCTTCCAAATAAACTAAAAGAGGAGAGAGGTCTTCCAAGTTCACCACAATTCCCCTTCTGCTGTTAATGATTTATCTGCTCCCTGCAGCCACACTGACCAGCACCCTACCTCGTTAAAAAGGCAATTTACTGATTAAACCTTTCACTAACAAGGCAGAGAAAGCCCTAAGAATAACCTGAATGAGACACCCAGGTGAACAACACGTGTTTCATTTTCTGTTCTCTAGGTCAGCTGCAAAGTCTCCAGCATGGCCTGGAGGAATGGCTTTAGTTTAATGTCTAAACACTCACTGTGAGCTGGTGAAATGCTCTGACACTGTGTTGGGTTTACACACATTCCAGTGAGACATCAGGAAGATATTCAAGTAGTGACAGTTTGGAAAAGGAATCCCTCATTAGCAGTAAATTGGGTTAATCTCTTCCTCCAATCCTGACATTTGCTGGCCAGGGTTTGAACCTGGGCAGTTCTGTTTTAAAGAGTTTCTTGCTTAAATGTCATTTTTATTTTCGGCATTAACAAACAATATTTTGGTCAAGTTGGAAGATACTATATAAACACACGTCTTTTTTCATGGATTTGGGATACAAATGATCTCATTTGACCCCCAGCTGTATAAACACTGGAGGGGCCTCAGCTGTCAGGTGTGAATGTTCCACCTTGGGAATGTGAAACTCCTGCTACTTTTGCAATGGTGCAAAGAAGCAGCAACTATGTTCATAAAATCACAGCATGGTCTGGGTTGGGAGAGACCTTCAAACCTCAAAGATTTCTTCCTAAAGGAAGAAATTCTTGCCTGTGAGGGTGGTGAGGCCCTGGCACAAGCTGTCCAGAGAAACTGTGGCTGCCCCATCCCTGGAAGTGTCCAAGGACAGGCTGGATGGGGCTTGGAGCAACCTGGGATAGTGGAAGGTGTTCCTGCCCATGGCAGGGGGTGGAACAAAGTGGGCTCTAAGGTCCCTTCTAACCCCAACTATTCAGTGATTCCATGATCCAACCAAGTTGTTGTAATTTAATTTATCTCAATAAACAGAACAGAGACAGGAGAATCCTTTACAGCAGAGCCAGCTCCAGGCTGTGGTTCTGTTCCCCACTGATCACTACTGGCAGCTGAAGGTGCTGTGCCACACCCCTGGCCTGGAGGGGCTGTCTGCAGCTCCCTCACCCCCTGCAGCATTTCATGCATCGCCTTCCACGACCCCTGTGCGGCCTGAGTGGGAGGGAAAGAGGCAGCAGAGAGAAGGAGAAAGGACACTGTGCCTGGGAGGCAGGGACAGAGGCCAGAGTACCAGGAGGCAGGGCCGGGCTGCTGGCTGGTCAGAGGCTGCAGGGGGGCTCTCTCAGCCCCGGGGAGCCGTGTGCCGAGGCTGTGTCTGAGCTGGGATGTCCCTGCACGCTCCGAGGGCCTGCTCGGCCCGCAGAGCACAGGAAAAGGG
Organism: Entomyzon cyanotis; assembly: GCA_024500445.1. NCBI lineage: Eukaryota > Metazoa > Chordata > Aves > Passeriformes > Meliphagidae > Entomyzon > Entomyzon cyanotis. The sequence goes on from JAKEPQ010000852.1 coordinate 4,249,529, forward strand.
ATGGGAGAGAGTGAGAAACAAAAGGAAGAAGGGGTTTCATTAATAGATGATACTCTTGCATCGTTTTTTTTACTCTCCAGTTATCTACGCAGCACATGGTTTTTCTCTACAACACTGCCAGCATGAGCTTGGAGGATGTGTTATTACATCCTCAAGTATCTCATTTTGGTAAGGAAGCATTCCTCTATGTTAAGGAAGCCAGGGAAGAGGAAAACAAAGAACAGCAGCTTTGTAGTTCAGTGTTTTACAAGATAACACTCATCTAAGCATAGGCAAACACTCCACTCCTGTACCACTGTGTGGTACAGAAAACAAAAATCCAACGTAACAGGTTTTTTAAAAACCTGATCAATTTAACAATGAAAACCAGGTATGCTGCATCGTTTCCTTCAATTATTTTTCAAAAACTTGCATGTTGTATGGTGTGATAGACATAAAAACGAAACTCATTTAAAGCTTCTCTGTGAGAAACAAGCAACAAGAGATTGGAGTAGAAAAGGTTACGCCAAGGGCAACGAGCTCAGCGCAAACACGGCAGAAGTCGTCACTCGGCGTGAGAAGGAGAGGCCACGCCGGCCCTGCTAAAAATAGCAAAGTACAAGAAGGAAAAAACACAGAACAGAAGTGGCCCCATTGTTGTGCACTTCTCTGAGCAAGGCAGGAAGTGAGGGCTCTACACAAACCACTGCTGCTTCTCCCAGGCACAGAGGGCACCGAGCTGGGGCCACAGACCTGCCAGCCTGCAGGGCCAGGTTTGCTGGAGCCCAGAGTGGTGCAGCCCCAGAATGTGCTCACAGCCAGGAAGATGTAACTGATTTACAGCCTTCTAAATGAGCTGTGTGGGGAGCACCACCTGATGATCAGCAAGGGCAAGATCACTTTTAGTCACCCACAGCTATTCTGGAAATTGTTCAGGTGGGCCAGAAGTTCCCATGATGTGCTCAGTCAGCATTCTGCTTACTCAGCTGGGTCTGTGTCTAAAACCAGTTGTTCAAAATACCTTTTGCTGGGTACATAATTTGTGCTAATACCTCAGCAGGAAAGCCAAATTCTTTCCCCTTCACAATTTCTCCTGCAGCATGACTTGGTGCTACTATCACATTGATTACCTATGGACACAGAGGGGCGAAGACCCAAGAAAAACTTGTAGCAAGTTCTCTACAACATATCTGGACTTGTGTCTTGTACAACACTCAGTTTTGCAGCAGGACTCACAAGGTAAGGGCAGGGCAGGCAGCACTGCAGCCAGAACCCACTCACAAGGGACTGGCCACTTGTCCCCAACTTGCCCTGTGGCACTAAGACCATGACACCAGTAAACACCACAGATCTACACGTTTTACAGGTGTGAAATAGTGGGGCTGTATTTTCCCTTCTCCTGTACTACAGCTGAAAACACCTGAAGAATTTTCTTTGTTTTCTTACCAGCTCAGAGCTTTTCCAGCACTCACTCCTTACCTGTCATGTTTGTTCTCCTGTGCTGCTCGCAGCAGCTCCTGGATGTTCTTGGTGATCTGCTCAGTTTTCCTAATCACATCTTCTGTACTGGGCAAACTGGAGCTGGGGGCTGAGTCGATGTCCTCAGGGATGGACCCCTCCCCCTGCCAAATGACGCTGCGCTGCCTGCCCTTCCTGCCCGACCTGCAGGGGAGCAAAGCAGGGGTTGGCGCGGGGACAGAAGTGGCTGTTGTCACAGCAGAGCTGTGCTACCTCTGTCACAGCACCTACCCTGGCTCCTCCAGCTCCACGGGGGTGGTGGGGTTGTCATAGTCGCTCTCAGACACGCTGCTCTGCTTCTCCAGCTTCGAGGCCTGCAAGGAACAGATTTACTTCAGCCTGTGCAGCAAAGAGCAGCCCTGGGCTGTGCCAGAGCCATGTCCTGTGCACGTGGATTTGCTCTTTGCACAACAGCTACCCTGGAGCTGCTGTGCCCCTCTCCCCATGCCAGGCTCCTGCTCAGCTTGTCCCAGAGGCCCTGGGCACTGCCAGCACAGCACAGCCCCACCAAGTCCCTGAGCACCTAGCACGGCAGGACAGACAGACAGACACAGCACAGCATCCTTCCCCTGCCACTGCAACTGCTCCAGAACACACTGAGAAGCCCACCAGGAGTAGAGACCAAATGGAGCAGCAGCACCATGAAACAGGAGCCTGAACAGTGGGCAAGAACCACTGGAGAGGGGGAGAACACCAGAGAAAAAGAGGCCAGAGACCACGGGGGAGAGGCTGAATGCAGGGTGGAAACTAACTGGTGGGGAGGCTGGCCCTGGGAAGGCCACTGCAAAATGGGAGCCCAAAACAAGGGCTGAAGACTGTGGTGATGGGAAAGCCAAAATAAAGACAGGAGACAGAGATGGGGGAGGCCAAAGTGCAAGTGGAAGACCAAGGGAATGTATGGAGCTGATGAGACCTGGAGCTCATTACAATTTGGGAGCCAACATGAGAGTGGTTAAAGCCCATTGCAAAGTGGAACCCAAAATGGGTGGGAGGAGAAAGTGTGAGGAATTGAGGCCCATTGAATGCTTAATAGTGGTAGAGAGTTGGAAGACCAAAGAAGTGAGAGCTGTGCCCCAGAGCACAGGATGCAACAAGGGCAGGAGGCCCAACCATCAGAGTAGAAGGCCATGGAAGAATAGTGTCAAAGAGAAGGCAGGGGCCAATCCCAAAGTGGAAGCTGAAATGAGAGCAGGATGATTGCAGGGAAGCAGAGGCTGGACTAAGCACAGGTTGAATTAAGTAAGAGGTACCCAAATGAGATTGGAGGCCAATTTCTCAGCCAGGCCCTAGGATCACCACACATCTACCTCAAGTCTTCTAAGAAATGCAAAACACAGTGTGTCTGGTGTCAAATACACCATTCTGGTGTCATTCTGATCACAGAGCAGCAGCTCAGGGTCCTTCACAGCCCCAACAACCAGCCCCGGGGCTATTACAGAAACTCTGAAGTTACCATGAGGGAATTTCCAAGGGTAAAATGTAAGGGATACCTCTAATCTGCATCCCTGACCCAAACATTTAAGAATCTGCTTACCAAATAATACTTATACCTTGAGGACAGACCAAAAATATGACTAGGAATTGGTTTTCACTGGCTGAGATTCAGTACATTTGTTAAGCACCCATCTGATGCTAAATCCAACAAATCTTAACTGAAGCACCTGGAGTTATGAAACCTTCTCAATTTTAAAGTTACTTTGCACAGAAGGAAAAACCAGCATATTTTGAACACTCCTCTCTCAGGACAGCTGGTAAAGATCAATTTTAAGAGTGACATCTATTTTGAAGAGAAGAAACTATTATATGTAGAGTCTGACCTTTGCCCTCTGCCAGGTGTACAGAGTACACAATATCAATAGTGGCAAAGCTCTACCATCTGGTCAGAAATACAAACAACAGTGATGAATTGCAAGAAGGATACTATGGAATCACTAATATAGAATCAGTGTAGAATAAAAACAAATAAAAACCCTCTGCAAGTTTGCAGTACCAGACAGCATTGCAGACAATTGGTCCAGATTTCCATTCGGCCAAGCAGGATATTCCCTGGAAATTTTTATCATCTATCCCTACTTGCAAATCTAGTATTTTCCAGACTGATATGTCCAAACACTCAAAATAAAATAGGGACAGAAGGAATTAAAAAGCAGGCTCTGTGTCCTGGCAGGGAGAGGCCAGAGAAAACACATAAACCCCCCCAAACTTCTTATCTGTAAGGCAAACAGTCAGTCAGGACCACCTGGATTGGTGCAAGCCACCAGCCCCCAAGGAAAGCAGCTTTGAAGCTGGGCCTCATGCAGTGCTTTTAGTCAGCAGGAGAGTTGTACATTGGCTTAGAAATATCAGTGAGAGCCTGGAAAATCACTGTCCAAACAGCAGCCAGCTTGTCTTGTGGCTGCTGTGCAGCTGAACAAGTGACCTGGAGAACTGTGCGTGGTGTTAAAGGCTAAAGATGTGAAGTTAGAGAGAGGCAAGTGCCCACAGCTCATGGCAGCAGGAATGGAAGTGAGGAAGTTCTGCTCCATGCAGGCTGGAAGGCCAGGCAGTGAGAGGGGGAAGAGAGAGGATGTGGTTCTGGGGAGATTAGCACCTCCTCCAGGGAAAAGATGGATGGGGAAGGTACTTAACCCTTCGTGTGCTCTCATCCCTCGACCAGGATAGCGTGGAGGGGAAGGAAGGTAGAGATGAAGAGGAGGTCACAAACGCACTCCTCCCGATCTAAAAAAATGGGAAAGAGAAAAACACTCGGGAAAAACCAAAAACAAAACACAAACAAACTCTTAACTGAAACAAAGGAACATTCTTAAAACCATGGAGATGACATAAAGAAAGAATGATGTTGAGAATCTGGGTTAGGCTGAGCGGACTTAATTCTTTCAAAATACAATTGAATTCATGCTCATTCTAATACTGAGATTCCAGAGGTGCTAAATTCCATGGAGAATAAATAAATTCACCACGTGCCAAATTAACTAACTCCACATAACAAATCAATGCTTCAGAACAGCCTCTCCTATCCAAATTCCCACCCAAATGACCTATACAAAGCATTGTCACATTTTGCTAACATTGTCACACACAAATGAATTCTGACATTTCTTGCTGCCAGAACTGCCTTCATATTAACATCACAATATAATTTAAAATGATCCAGATTTCATAGTTTAAATTAATTTAATTGATGGTGGGGATTGACTCCCTTGGTGAATTCAACTGTCTTCTGTGGAATGTGCATGGAACATTTGCTCTCCCTCATGCCAAAGGTAACTTCAAAATACATTTTAAAGGTCTTAATGATTTAACTGGAAGGAAATACAAGACAGTGCTACCAAGAGGGAAAGACATTGTCCAAAACTCACACATTTTAAATGTGTGTTAAAAAGACAGTGTCCTGTATTCCTGCCCACAGGGCAATCTAAGAAGCTGAAACAAAAATTAACTGTTCTAATTAATTAAATGCACTTGTTAATTAAATACACGAGTGTGTGTTGGGTCACTTCTGCAAAGTGTGAACACCTCAGTGCAAAATCCCTCTGGCTAAGAGAGAACTCCTTCCTCGCATCCCACAGGAAAATACTAAACCAGAAGAATCTACCTGACTGGCACATCTAAACCATCTCCAGCCCCCAATTCTAAACTCAGAATAAGACACTGGTGATCTAGGGAAAAAATTATTTTTGCAAGGTGGTTATGAAGTTCCACAAATTGGTACCTGCCTGTGTATCTCCAGAAATACATGAACTTTACCTACCTTCTTGGAATACTATTTTCCTCACCTTCCTGGTTTTCAGACAATCACATATTGATATAGATATATATATATAGATATAGATATATATATATGGGGTAAAAAAACCAGCTGAGCAGAAGCCAAAAGCTCCAGTTTACATATTCCAGAACTCCTATAGCTTCTGCTTTTCAAACCATCAGGCTGCTGCAGACATGTTAATACAGCAAACATGAACAACTCTCACAGTACTTATTCCCTCTGGTTTTTTTTTCCCTCTGAGGCAGAAGCTAAGTGAACGAGCAGAGCCGGAAGAGACAGGAAAGCTGAACATGACAGGCAATGCAGAAGCAGCAGCAGTTTTACTCACGTGTGGAGGGAAGGGCTGCAGCCTGGTGATGTTTTCTTCTGGGTAGGTGACCTCCCCCATGGGCAGGTAGGGCTTCTGCCCCGAGCCAGTCTCGTACATGGACATGGGCCTGCTGCCCCGGGCCGACGGGCGCCGCTTTAGGGAGGAATTGCTGCTGGGGTCTGGGTATTCAGAACCACCTTGGACCTGATAGATATTGGTTGTGGCCTGTCTTCTGAGGTTGGTATTTTCACTCTGTAGCGTTTGGAGCTGAAAGAAATGTTTAGCAGTGGGATTTGGTTTCCTAAGAGCAAGTGGCAAAAGCGAAGTGACCGCGTGACACTCGTTCGGCAGCTTTGCTAGAAAATCCAGGTACTGCCAGCTGGGGGTTCATTTTTTTTCTCAAAATCTACTTGACTTGCTTGGTATAAGCATAGAAACACTTATGTTCCAGATCTGGAAATATTTAGGATCTGATTTCCAGCAGCTGTTGGGATTTAAACTAAGTTAGATGTTAAAATTGGCTGTTGTAGTTCAAAACACACAACCCATTCCCTCCTGCCTGCTCTACTGGCACAGGAATCCTGGGATAGAATGAGGCTGCGGGGGGAAGGACTGCCAACACAACAGTTTTCCAAGCAAAGTGATCCATTTCAGCAGCCAATACAAGGACTTGGAAGACTTTAACATGAGGCCCATGAAATCTGACAATGCCAGAACAGCAGCACAGACACCAGAGGCAGCACAAAGGAACTCGAGCTTGCTCTGCAAAGCAAGGAGAGAGTTTAGCTTATGAAAATTAAGCATCAGCTACTGCTATCTAAGAAGCCAACAAGAAAGCATTTTAAAGCTTTTCATTATTTTGCTATTTATTTGATAGTAAAAATGCACCAATTCTGATTATTTTGTTTGGAGTTACTTGGAGTAAGTTTGCTATATTAACACATCGGAAAGAAAAGATGCAGTGAAGAAAAACTGCAGCACAGTAATCATCCCCCTTCTGCCACACCATGTAAATATCCTAAAGCCTCATTAATTCATAGGCCACAAAGTTTTTTTTTAAAGTCTAAATAGACTATATCTGTTTAAAGAAACTCAATATAAATGAAAAGTTACTTCAATTGATGCAAGAGAAATCCTCGACCAGTACAAGCTGTTGAAAGATAAAGGAAACACCCTGAGATCTCCCAGTGTTCACCATTCCAACAGAATAGAAGAGAATGTTGGCACTTAACAGACAGGGATATTCCAATTTGCTGAATTAGCTCAGCCTCAGGTGCAAGGAGATGAACAGTCCCAGCACTCTCCAAAAGCCCTGCTGTGCCCCAGAACAGCAGGTCCACCTTACAGCCTGAACAACTTTCTCTACACATCACTCTTGCAGTATTGTAATTGTTTGGAAAACTGGATTTTTAACACTATTCAAAGGGATTAATCTGAGGGTAAGCAGCCACCCCTTTCTAGCAGGTATGACAGACAGGACAGTGAACTCAGATATAAATTCTCCTTTACCCCACAAAAATATAGATAAATGCACACACATAAGATATGTGCTAGCACTTGCTTCCTCATTGTTTAAAGCTGCTTATATTGAAGCAAGACAGCAAAAACACACAAGACTTGCAACAACTGCCTTGTCACTTGGAAAACTAATGTCAAAGGTTTGACTGAAGTCAAATCATTGTCATTATTTGCTAGGTTGGATCACCACCAGCTCCACGAAAAAACATTTAAAGCATGTGTTGCACATAAATATCTATCATCTCATATCTGATCCCAAAGCAGCTCCACTTTAAAATGAGTTTTCTCACTATCCTAATACTGGATTGTTTCATCCTCAGTTCCAGCCATTTTATTCTGACAACTTCAGACACCCCAAGAGCTGGAAGGAAAGGTTCCTCTACTGTATCTGTTACCTTTTTCTGCATAATCCTCAGCTCATCACTCAGGTTGATATTCACTTTCATTAACTGCTGAATCTTCACCTCAGAAGCCACCAAGGCATTTTTAACCTGCATATATTCCTGGGCTGTCACTGGTCCATCTGACAAGTCTGAGTCCAAGCTCTAGGGAAAGGAAGAGAAAAATACTTACACGTTAAGAAGAAGAAAACAAGACCATGAGATTTCAACAGCTTTTCATGTACTTACTTTAAAGGCATCACAGCTAAAATGGAGTTTAAATTAATAAAATCCATTAACCAGAATAATTTGAAGTCCTCTGTAAAAGCTGTCTGCTGTCAATTAGCTCTTAGCTCCTCTAAAAACATTTGCATCAGCATTTCAGTGACAAAATAGTGTTTTATAAGGATTTTTAAAATATATGCAATAAAGAACTGGGAAGTTATAACAGACAGACTGCTAAATGTCCAGTGTGCATATCCCAGGGCAGATTAAAGTAGAACCACCAGGTTTTACTGCCCTTTGAGACCATTCTGCATTACTTCCAGGAATGGTTTAACACACTTGGACACTACTGGTCTGCTGTGAGTATTTCTTCAGTAGGAAGCAGTAAATATTTGTAAAAAACCATGGAATCACTGATTCAGAGTTTTTTGGTAGATTCAATTATTTTATCTATGCAATTAGATCTGTGCTTTATCTCCAGACATACATATTATTTTTCTAGAAAGGCACATTTTTACAATAAAAATTCGTAAAGCAACAACACTTAATTTTATTAGAAAGTTCATAGACTGAGGCATGAATATGAAATTAATTAATTAAAATATTCGATTTTCTGATAATTTATGCAGACTACCTTTATGAATAACACTTGGGGGTGTACTAGTATTTCAAGCCTACCTTCTGCCTGTTTGATTTAGCTGCATTTGTTTCCAGATCTGTATCTTCATCTGAAGCAACACTGTCATAATCAGGTTGGTCATTGTCCTGACTTTCACTGCTGTGCTGATTGCTGATTGATTTGAGGATCAATTCCACATTTTCTGCAGATAAACATATTAAACACATAGTAGTAAGACTGGAGAAGAAATGGAAGTTCATACTTTGAAAAAAATTTATTTAGATCCATCTATGAGGTATGAATGATTACTGTCCCAAACTTCACAGTTTCATGGTTTTGTCTTTTCATTTCTTTCAAGTGTTTAGGCAAGTTAAAATAAGTGGTGAGAATCATTTAGCAGCTTAGTAAAATTCATACAAATTAAAAACCCCAACAGACTACATTGGACAAATGGGTGGCAGCAGTCAAATGAAAAATACAGGGAAAAATTAAAAGTTAGAAAAGATTTTTTTTTTGTATTTTCTTTCCAGAGAAAAAACAATACATAAAAAACTATTTAACTCTCTCTTAATCCATACTGGGTTGCTGAGGGGCTCTGAGACTCATTAAACTACTGAAGAAGTGCCTACAAAGGAGCTGACAATAAAAGCTCACTCACCTTTGGAGCCAGTGAGAGAATTCCCCTGTTGTCTTCGTTTGGCATCACTTAAAATATCTATAACCAGCGTAGCAAACTCGTGGGCATTAAATCGAGCCAGTTTCTGCCTTCCCTAAATTACAGAATAATGAAGGGGGGAAAAAAGTACATCCTGTATCAGATGAACAGCAGAGTTCCTAAGAAAAACTAGGATTATATACTGAGAGTGAGTTGACTTTTAACTACATTTATTGCAAAAAGTGTGATTTAAAGGGGAAATGTGAAATTATTTTAGCCTCTTTCCAAGATGTAACTCTTCCACAATAATGAAATGCAGTAAAGCAATCTTACCTATGCCTATTTAATTACCTGGCCTATTAAATTATTTTTACAGTATTAAAAAGATTACATACCTGATTCCTGGTTGAGGAATATTCAGGATTTACAGGAAGAAAAGGGACCACTGTGGTCTCTGTCACGAGTGTGCTGTGGTTCTGAGTAGCAAGCCAAACTGCCCCAGAGGGAAAAAAAAAAAAAAAAAAAGAGGGAATAAGCTTCCTGTACTGCTTGACAGTATTTCTTTGTCAAATAAAAGACTGCAATTTTCAAACACAAACACAATCAATTCAGAGGAAAGCTTTTCCCCAGAGGGTTCTCTACTTTGTGAAAAACAAGATTTTTTCAATTAACATCCTCTTCAGGCAATGCAAGACAAAGAAACTCCCCTCAGCAGTAATTACTGAATACAGAAGCACTTAAACAGAAAATGTGCTTGGATTGGCGTCTTGTATGCAAAGGAACAATTCAGATTTGTTTTATTTCATTCCAGAAAATCTCACTCACCTGCATCTGTTTCCCTTCTGTCAACTTCATCATACACATCCATGGCAAGTTCTTCAAATAAGTGGTTGCTTAGCTAAGGGTAGAAGAGAATAATTGCAGTTTGAAAAGAAATGAAACCCAGTGAGATCTCTGATAACAGGGAGTAACAGAGAAAATGTAAGAGCACAACTCTGCTCTTTTCCTCAGCCTCTGTAATTCATAGAATTGCTCCTTTCTCACCCTGCACATGTATAACCACCCCATTTCTAGGTACAGAGACAACCATTCTGTTCTAGGCTTCTCCTTTCCTGGTTAATGGATTTTTTCTCCCCCATCTGGCCACAAAAAAGACCTTTTGTGTTCAGGGTGAGGCAGAGCCACTGTGGGAATGAGGTACCAAATGCTACTGGAGACGTGAATTTTAATGAACAGTGAAGGCTCACAAAATATTTGTGTGTTTCAAGCTGTTCCTACAGCACATGGGTCAAGAGATACTCGTGTTAGAAAGCCTGAAAGATGAAGTGAAGAGTTTGTCATATCTAGAAAAGGAGTTTTACTTACAGACTGAAGCTTCTTCTTGGCTGCTTTTGCCAGTTCTGATACATCCAGACTGCTATGAAAACAAGAAGTGATCATTACATCTACAGCATTTCAGGGTTTAAACACAAATTCTACATTTCAATAACTCAGTGATTAAAATGTCAGTTTTATCTGAACCCCCCTAATATTTTAGTATTTTTAGCATTGTTTTTATTACACTGTTGTCACTAATACTGCTACTCTAATACCACAATGAGCATATTCTTAGGCTTTCTTACACAACAATTTTTAAATTTAAAATTAAATAATGTCAAGAATTCTTTGGAATATGAATACCCACAGTTTTTACCCACATCATTTTTATGTTATTAAAGTTTTTCACAGAAAATTTGCAAGCAGGAGGTTGGATAGTGGTTTACTTACAGCCGTCTTATTTCCAATTGCACAGCAGTAAAAGAGGAACAGGGACTTAAAATTAGTACTTGATACTTCTTATACAAAGATGATTTCATTCATCACAATCAAAAGTTAAAAGCATTAGTATTACAAAAATCAGGAAGATATTCAGTTGGTTCTTAAATTATTTACACAATCTCTTTCCTAGGAATTCCCCATGTGTGTTCCCTTCATAGAAATATCTCACCTTCTCCCTGCACCTTAACAAATACAGTCAGCTTCTATAATTTTCTGATTTTATTGATATCCCAATATATTTTCTAGGAAAAAAAGCTTTCAAGACTAATAAGGGCATACATAAAGTCAAAATGGCAACAAGCTTAAAAGGTGTTTCAGAAAGGAAAGAAAACTTAATTATTAGGGTTTTTTTTCACTCTGATGTTTTCAGACATGTGATGGAATCAGCAACTTACCTGTCTGCCATCTGAGGTATAACAAAGTGCTGCCCATTTTTGTGCTCTAGAGTTGAAAACAAATTGCACTTTAATAGGTTGGTACTGGCCTACAGTTTTCAATAATACAAGCATCAGGCAACACAGAATAATTTATCTTGCATGTAATAATGCAATTTCCAATTACAGGCAACTAGCAAGATATAAAAGAAGGCTCCTGCCATGATTTCCAGGTGTTATCAAAGATTCCAATTAAGGCTTATTAACTGTATTAAAATTCCATTAAAAAAAGAAAATTAAGTTTTAACAAGGTACCTTTATGGTTAAAAATCTGTAAGTGTCCTCAAAAAGCACCCACTTAATAGAACACTCCCCTGCTGTTGCATTTCAATTAGAAGAAATTACTTGGAAGAGTTTCTACAGTATATAAAGAACACATATTTGTGAAAAAACAGAAAGGAAATCAGTTTTTAATTTGTTTTTATTATCCGAATTTTAAATGCATCATCCCTAATCTTGCACCTGATACTTTCTTTGGTTCTTTCTGTGTAATTTATATAACATTAGAATATTTGGAAGGGATGCAAGAACTGCCACTGCCACAAACATCACACAGCACAGTCTGAACTGTCCTGTAACAGACAATGACAGGTCTGGGAGTGCAGGTGTTGTGCTCACCTGGTTTCCTGCCACAGAGGTAGAAAGCCAACCTGTCTGTGAGCTCATACTGGATCTCCACCAGCCTCTCTGCCAGCTCGTGGTGCCCACCCTGCCTGCTCACACACAGGGGACAGGAGTCAGTCATTGACACACAGAAATGGTCAGAGAAAGAGATTTAGTACAAGCCAACACATGTTTGAGTGCATCAACCCATCACAGGCTCACAGCCTGGCTCCACCCTGTGTGTTCCAACCCATCTGTGCAGTCCAGCCTTTCCCACAGCAATTCCTGAGTTAACCCACACTCCTGGAGCCTGAACTTGTAAAAACCCTTCTCTGATTAATTTCCTGCTAGATTAGCACAGCCTGTGTCATTGGGATCACAGCTGATCTCTCAGATAACCAGAACACAGGGTGCAATCTCATGAAAACACTTATTTCTATTCATTCACTCTTTCTGGGAAAAGCATTATTAGCATTTACCAGGCAAATTATTTCAGGACAGAAACATATCCTGGTAGGTCCATCATGTGATTTATGAACATCAGTTAATATATATTAGAGACTCCTACCTTGCATAGTCAACTGGAGTTTTCCCATTGGAATCCTGTGTGCCAGGATCAGCACCATAAACTGCCAGCAGTTCTGCTTGCAAAGTCTGTCCTGCCTTAGCAGCAACGTGGAGAGGGGTGTTTCCTTTCTCCTGCAAGAGATTAAGGAAAGTATCTACTTAATCTGAATAATCTGAAATGAAAATAAATAATATGAACTGTAATTGATTGTGTATCAAAATAGTGAAAAAAAAGTGTTCCTACAGGATGAAAGAAGTTGGCTTGAGCTCCTAAGGAGAGCAGTCGCAAACAGGTCTCCAGATTCCCTGTCCTCACACTGGAGTGGAGTTGCTGAAAGGGAAGCAAAATTATATTTAATTCAGCAGCAACACCTGTGATTCAGCAGTTGTTTTTCAGCCATGCTTTGAGAAACAAGAGTGTGCAGAGTTCTCCCTACAGCTCTTTCTGTGTGAAAGGTTTCCTCCAAGTTCACCTAAATTAATGCCTCTCAACCATCACCTCCAGTATCCACAAAGATAACCACAAAAAAGGGGTTTCAAGTTGAAGTCAAGCTTTATTTATTTATGTAATAGTGCAGGAAACCCGAAATAGTTAAGCCATGAGCAACTAAGGGAAGTCAGTGAGATTTGCCTGTGCTGTCCCAGGAGCCACTGACCTTGCTGAGATCCTTGGCAGTGACACTGTCGTCCTCCCGGCACGGCAGGCGATGCACAAATGCTAACATTTGATATTTAGCTCTAATGAACTCAGCTTTGTTGGGACTGCAAAGAGAAATCCAGGCAACAAGAAGGGAAAGGAAAGAAAGATCAGTGCTTTCATAAGTAATACAGAAGCTCCAGAAAAAGGAAAATTCACAAGTGAGGATTGAATCAGAGCTTTGCATGTTGCTAGTGGCAAAGCTAGGCATGGAAAAATATTTTCATTAAAAAACAACCCAGTGCAGATTGTCTGACCATACAGAGAAAACTTCTGTTACAACCATCAAATATCTGCAGACTGTAGCATGTGGTGTCTGTTTCTTAAAAGTAATGCAGACTTTAAAATCATGCCAACTTAAGATCTATACTTACTATATGCAGTTATTTACATTTTAAAATGAAGCACCAGAGTCAGGGACAAAAATCTCTGAAGTTTTATTTAATTCCTCAACCAAACTCATTTTTGTTAGCAGAATTCAGTTAACTGAAGCACATGACAAAGAAGTCTTATGACTAAAGTGCAAATAAAGGTCCTCACTATTGAGCAGGAAGCAATATCTCAGAGAATTCAAGCACTGTATTCCCATTTCAGCAATAATTTAAAAAAAATTAATAATTGTAAATAAAAGAAAATAATAACTACTTTAGTCTTGTTCTCTTCCAGAGTTTCCTATAGATTCCTTGCTGCTGTGTCACTGGTGAGTGAAATAATCCCACTTGTCTAACATAACAGTTGTGCATTTCCCACTTACTGCACTTTATCCTGTGGGCTGGCCTTGCGCCGCCCGCTCATCACTGAGGCAGGGTCCAGCAGGGAGTGTTCCCAGATGGAATTAGCACCATTGTTGTACAGCGTTTCCACCATCTGAAAGCCAGAAAACAAAGACATGTTGCTGCTGGCTGCAGTATTTGTAATTATTTTCAAGCAGGTATCAAGCCAACAGGTTCCCACTCCACATGCTTAGGAGGTGATGATGTGGAGTGTAATGAGAAACCCCTTAAAATCCTCTGCTCTTCCCAACAGCAGATTCAGTGAAAAAAAAAAAATCTTGCATTACACTGAAAATTCAGGTTGAAGCAGATGTACTGCAGAAGCGTGAAAGAAAAGTTGAGTTGACTTTCCAAAGCAAAGGTATCAAATTCTAAAGGCAAAGACAATTCTGATTTTAGTGGTCCATCACCACAAAACAAGAGAAACAAAATGAGAATAACTTAGAAAAACAAAGTTTAAATGGACCAGCCCCTCTCAAGCAAAGTTTAGTAATTTAAATTAGATTTTAAAAAAATCACTACATCTGGTTTTACTAAAGGAAAACAGTTTTCCTCTGTACCTGCAGCAATGTTGGAGGCCACGGGGTGTGTTTGAGATGCCTCACTTGGGAGATGTGACGGCCCAGGCTCCTGTGCACACTGCAGCACTCATCACAGATCAGGATCCCCCTGTTTATGGATGCCCAGCAAGGATCTGCAAAAGAAGCCATTCATTGGAACACAGGAGGCAAAATGACCTTGGGTTTCAAAAGGAGAGTCTAAAATGAGGAGCTCTGCCTTTTAAGCTTCCCTGCTTAGCCACTGTGTGGGGCTGTAAATGTTACAGCCTTGCTGGGGCTCTGGATGCTGGGAAAGTGGGAAACACCAGTCCTTGCACTCATGGGGGGTGTGGGATTTCCAGGACAAGTGAAGAGACCTGCAGTGGGAACTTGGGGAAAAGCCCTACTGCTTACACTTCTTATGAAAATACTTTCTAAACATAACAGAACACTGAATTTACCTTCAAGTGCTTTACTTGTTATTTTATGGAGTCCTACAAAAGTATTCCTAATGACAGTGCCAACTGTTCTTTGGAAAACTTTTTTTTTTTTTTTGAAAAAAACCCTAACTTGTTGAAAAAACCTTTTTTAATAACACCAAAACTATACACAAAGTTGCCACAGCAGTCAGGCTTTTTCACCCGTTACTCAGTTTTCAGTTCTATATTGTAACAATGTATTTTAAATTTCCACTTTAAATAGTAAAAAGATACAAGAGTATCATACTAAAAAAGGATACAGTCAAGTCAAAAGCTCAATAAAATTCAAGATTTACAAGCAAAATAACTTCACCTCTCACCAGATCCAAACTGAACCATCTTATAAGCAGCCCAGAAAGAAAACTGATGGGAAGTGAAGTAGTAAATAATGTATATGAGGTATTATGTAGCTTCAAACATCAAAAGGCATAAAATCAAGTAGGAATGGTACATTAGGTTGAAATAATAAATGCCCACAGGACACCAAACAGGTCCCTCGGCTGCTCAGAGTTCAGTCTCCAGAAGAAACTCCAATTTCTGTCAGTGACAAGTGAAACTTAACGTGCCAGAACCCTGCAGGAACAGGCAACTGAGCAGCCAGACAGGGCTTCAGACCTAGTACATCCCAGGAGAACAAAAAAGGAAATTAAGGTCTCTTTTATTTTGGAAAAATCTTAATTTCAAATCCAGAGATGAGTCTGAGGCCAAATCAGTGAGTACAAGGCGAGCCTGGTATCTGATGAGAGAACTTCTGAGTCCTGTCAGAACACATCTGAGCAGTGGTGCATCATGGAAAGGTCTCCTCTGACCCATGCAGCAAATGGACTGAATCCCCGCAAATGAGATGTGATCACAGCTGTGGTTTCTAAGCAGAGTTGATGATCTGGGTGTGCTGCAGGCAATGCAGGCAAACCTGTCTGAGCCATGAGGGATGGGAGCATCGCCTGACCCACCACAACCAGCCAAGCCCAGAGCCAAATTAAAGCAGGTGTTTTAGAGAAAAGAAACAAATCAATTTGTTAAAAAAAAAAAAAATTAACAACATGCACACGAACGCCTTGTTAAATAATTCCATTATTTAACAACTTTCACTTCCAAGAAGAAAAAGAATAGCAATGGAGTGAGATGCATTCATGGTAACCTAATGATCCAAACTGAGGCAGCCTTCCAGATTAATGAGCCTGGTCCCTTCTTGTTAGAAATAACCTCATCACACAGGGATGGGATCTTTAGGGATCCTTCCTCTTGCCTCTTCCCAGGCTGTTTATGAGCATTGCTCTGCATTATGAACAGTCAGCATTGGGGGGTTTCTTTACCTCCACCTCAATACCCAATGCCCCTGGATATTTCAGGTTTAAATTTAATGCAATGAAATGCCTGTCCTGGAATTTGAGTCATTTTTAAGAGAGACCTAATTATGGACTCAATCAGACTATGCTTAAGCCGGTACCAAAACACACAGAATCCCAGAATCACTGAGGTTGGAGAAGACCTCCCAGAACTGAGTCCAAGCTGCACCCAACCCTCACCTTGTCACCCAGCCCTGAGTGTCACCTCCAGGCATTCCCTGCATGCCTCTAGGGATGGGGACTCCAAACCCACCCCCAGGCAGCCCCTTCCAAGGCCTGACCACCCTTTCCATGAAGAAATTCCTCCTGATGTCCAACCTGACCCAGCCCTGAGGCTGTTTCCTTTCATCCTGTCCCTGTTCCCTGGGAGCACAGCCTGACCCCCCTGGCTGTCCCCTCCTGTCAGAAGTTGTGCAGAGCCACAAGGTCCCCCTAAGCCTCCTTTTCTCCAGGCTGAGCACCCCAGCTCCCTCAGCCACTCCTGGTGCTCCAGACCCTTCCCCAGCTCCACTCCCTTCTCTGGACACACTCCAGCCCCTCCATGTCCGTCTTGGAGAGAGGTGCCCAGAGGTGAACAGAGCACTCAAGGAACCTCAATGTCCAGCACAGGGGTAGTCACAGCCTGGCCCTGCTGCCCACGCTGGTTTTGATACATAAAACAAGCGGGGAGAAGCTGCAGGGCCGGGCAGGAGCTTTCAGGAACCTGCAGGGTGGTTCAAAACAGGAAGCGTGAGATGAAGACAAGGCCGGCCGTGGGTTTGAGAAGTGAGCTCCTGCCTCGGGATAGGAAGTGCAGCACAAGAGCTCCTGTAAGATCACCTCGTGTCAAAGAAAACCCTCCACACTCTGCCACAGAGACAAAGGGGGCATTGAGGAGGTTCCAGGGGAAGCCCTGATTAATGCAGGTGCCAAGCACACTCGCTGAGTTTCAAAGGCTGCAGCCCCCCAAGTTTCCTGACACAGCTCCCCAGCACCCACTGACAAACCCTCTGGTTTAGGTAAAGGAAGGGGTTGATTCTTCCTTTTATTTACAAAAGGATTAAATTAAGATTTCTTTATACAGGTGGATAAGCCAGCGGATTTCTAGTAAGTAAGTAAAGACGTGGCAGTGTCTAATGTCACGATAAAAGGCTGGGTTACAGGATTACCCCACAGTGATTCTGATACCCTGAGGAGCTTAAGGAGCACAAACACTCACATGCCTTTATCTCAGAGTCAGAACACCCCTGATGTGTGAAAAGCATAGATAGGCTACCTTGAGTGATAGGGAAAACTGCCTGCCTCAGAGATGCCAGCTCTGTTTATTGTAAAACCAAAATTCTGCAAGGATACAAGTAGAACCTCAGAATCCCAGACTGGTTTGGGTTGGAGGGAGCTTAAAGTTCACCCAATTCCACTCCCTGCCATGGGCAGAGACCTTCCACTATCCCAAGTTGCTCCAAGTCCTGTTCAACCTGGCCTTGGACACTTCCAGGGATGGGGCAGCCACAGCTTCTCTGGGCAACCTGTGCCAGGGCCTCACTACCCTCACAGGGAAGAATTTCTTCTGTAAAGAGAAGAAAGTGACTTCCTGGGGGTTAATTTTGAATTTTTACTATTTTTTTAAACCTAGCTCAGATTTAATAAAAGTTATTCTCCCTTCTCACACATCCTATCTCGTGCCAAATCAAGTGTTATCTACATCACAGTGTTTTAATTAATTTCAGCATGTGCATAATTAACTAATTATATTGGAAGAACCCGCCCAGAACACAAACAGCAAAAAAACCAGAGAGACAGAAATGATGCAGACAGAACAAACACACAGAGCCGATAAAACAAAGCAGGACAGTTTTAGACACAAGAACAGCAGAACTACAGATGGTCAGGAGATGCAACAGCCTTTCTAAAGACAAGATCTGCTTCCATAAGCTCCCACACGGATCTGCTGTGGGAGACGTGTCAGCACAGAGCAGAAGCTGCTCCCTGAGCGTCTCCAGAAAGCTCAGCACAACTTTCCTTGGAAGCCTGAGACACCTACATTCAATCCCAGCCGTGGGACAAGTCCCAGCCTCAGTTTAACTCCCCCCTGACCCTGGAACGCAGGAATGGATGAACGGCTCAGCCCAGCCGTGCTCTCGCCTTCCCAACTCCCCCAAAACAGCCACCGTCCCTCCAAGTGACACATTCCCAACCCACGCCCTCCTCCCACCTTTCAGCCCCGCGAATGGAAGGTGGATTTCTGTCAGCTTTCCTCCTTCCCAAACCGGGGAGCCCCGCATTTCCTTTCACGCCGTTGGATGGCTACAGGATGTTCCCCGGAGCTCTGTCCGCCTCAGGCTCGCCCGGCCGCGGGAGGGGCGGCGGTGCCAGTGGGCCCTGGACACTCGGACACTCAGTTACAGCCCAGCCCTGCAAGTGTCCGAGGCCAGGCTGGACGGGGCTAGGAGCAACCTGGGCTCCTGGAAGGTGTGCCTGTCCATGGCAGGGGGTAGACAGGACAGGCTTTAATGTCGCTCCCAAGCCCTCCCGGGCCCCTCACAGGTGCAGCGCTGGCCGCTCCGGGCCGGTGACACCCCCGGGCCAGCGGCGCCCCCGCGGCCCCCAGCCCGAGAGGGATCCGCGGGACGGGCCCGCGCGGCGCCGGCGGCGGTGCCGTGCCTACCCGGAGCGCTGCAGTCGGCGCAGACCTCGCTGCTCCTCAGGCGCTTCGCCATGGCGGGACCGGCGGCAGCGGCGGCAGCGGGGCCGGTAACAGGCCCCGCCAGCCCCGGGCCGGCCCCGCGCATGCGCACCAGCCCGCCCAGCGCCCCTCCGCGTGTCGCCCGCGCCGCCATCTTTACTCATGGCACGGAGCCTGCCTTAGGCTGAGTTCTGGCTCAGCGGGACAGCTCCGAGCGCTCCCGCCCGGGGCCGCGCCAGCCCGGCTGCTGCGCCCTGTCGGCGGGGTGATGGGTGAGACAGGGCTTCGGGAGGCTGGTGGAGGAGGCCGCTCTCCAGCAAGCCCTGCCCTCACCCGCCATGGCGGGCGGGCGAGCGAAACCAAGGCAGGGCGCAGGCAGGGTGAGAGCAGCCAGCGCTGAGCGCCCCCCGCGCGGAACGCAATGGGACGGCTGCGGGCGGGACGTTCCATCCATCCGCCCGCAGAGGGGGAAGGGGAGCAGCTTCCGCTTTCTGCGCGGCCGTCCGTGGCGGTGCAGCGAGGGGGATCGCGAGGAGCCCCCTGCTCCGGCCGCGCTGTGGTTCGCCCCAGCCGTCCCTGGAGGAACTGGGAAGAGGGACGGGGACGGCTGAGGGGCGAGACCGGGGAGAGCCCCGGGCGGGGCTGAGGGGACACCGGCGGGGGTCTGCGGGGGCGCCAGGAGCAGGGGAGACCTCCGCGGCGGGGTTTTGCATGGGGCTCCCCTCGGAGCGGGGTGAAGGGCTCGGAGGGGGTTGTGGCCCAGGCTCGCACACACACACCTGGGCCAGGCGGGTGCCGCGAGAGACCAGAAGCTGAAGGGGTCAGGGCTGGAGTAACGTGGGGCCTCCAGAATCCAGAGAGGGAACAGCGAGGGGCCCTGCTGTGTGCCGGCATGAGCTCCCCTGGCGGGGCCAGCAGCGCCTTCCCCCTGCACGTCCTGGTCTGGAATAACGACTACAGGCGGCTGGACCAGGAGCTGCACGACCAGGTAACGGGGGGCTCTGGCCCCGAGGGGCTTCTAGCGGGGCTGCTGGCCCCGAAAGAGCTTGTGCCACAGTGCGGGGCTTGGTGCCCCTCGCTCGCTGCTGTGCCGAGGAGAAACACCCTGGTGGTACTGCTGGGAGTGTTCCCTGAGCTTGAGGGATCCCTGCACTTCCTTACCTGCTTATTTGTGGTGTGGGAGTGGTGTAAGAAGGTGTAGGAATATAGTTGATGTCAAATGCTAAACGTTGGCTTCCTATCTGTAGAGCTCTGCTCTGAGCATTGCAGTGCAGCTGCAGAATGGCTCTGTGGAAGAGTTAGAAGTCGCTCGAGAAGAGCAGCTGTGATGGGCATTAATTTATTTATTAAAGGAATAAGTACTGTTTATCTTAATGGGAAGTCGACGTGCAGCAAAGGGGCTGCTGCTGCCAGAGATCAAACCAACCCCTGCCTTGCTGAGCAATCAGTTCTTGTAGATTTATTGCTCTCCAAGATTGGGAGTAGAGTTTTCATATTGGTTGGAATGTTTTCAGCGTCTCTGGTAAAAAAAAAAATGGATCATTGTTCCATGCTGGAGAGTAGAAAACACAAAGCTGTCCCCTCTCTGGGACACGATGACGTAAGGAAATGTCCTGAAAGCTGCAGCAGAGCTCAAGCAGCAAAAATCCCTCCGCCTGAGCTGCTGTGGAAAAGCTCTGACACGGGCTAGAGTGAGGTACAGTTAATAAGCAGAGCTTATTAATTAATTATACCTGACACCACAAGTACCTGAGCCCAAGACCAGCTGTGCCACCTCCTGACTGTCACCTGCAGCTCTAACGGTGCACCTGACTTACTAATTCCTGCTTAGAGCATGTTCCTGCCCTGGTTTGGGAGAATCTTTGGAATGCAGTCACTTTTTATCTAATTTATGTCATCTTGTGCATTAACAAAACCTTTAACCTCACTGGCACGTTGCTCCTGTGTGTTTATTTCTGACACCTGTGAGAGTTTGTTGTTAAATAGGGATCACTCAGCAGCTCCCACCTGTGGAATGCTGCTTCTTCCCTTCATTCCCTGTGGAAACCAGCAGCGTGTGAAGATGGACCGTGTCTGTCTTTTACTTCCTTTACCGCTTTTAACACCTTCCCTTTTTTTAAAAGTATTCCAAAGATATATTTCCTCCTGCTTCTTTGGGATGAGCTTCCTGCTGCCAGAGGGATGCTTGAAGGGATTGAAGCCACTTCCCAGCTGCAGTGGCAAATGGGGTTGGGCATGTGGGGACCAGGGAACAGCAACAAAGACAGTGGGGAGGAGCCTTTTACCTCTTGGTGCTGCAGGAGGTGGGGAAGCAAATTAATTAATGTTCCACCCAAGAAGTGAAGATGCTTTAAACCGAAGCTTTCCCCACTCTGTGTGAGATACTCTGACTTGATGCTGTCAGATAACCCTGTTAACGTGCATAATAACCTTCCTTTCTCATTCTGCTATTGACTTTCCCCTTTTCCTTTAGTTATAGATGCTCTTCTGTTTCAAATCTCTAAGCTAATAGTGAAAAATGTGTAAGGTATGAGTATGTTGTGCTTGCATGTTTTGGATATTTGTGCCTGTGTAGTTTATTCTTTTTTTATTTTAGTGACTTGTAGAGAATGCCCTCACTCCTCATTGTGCTGTGTGTGCTTTGTGAAACACCATCTGCTTCTGTCCTTTCCAAAAGTGCTGTCCAAAATCTGTGTTGTATGCCTTGTTGCCTTTTTTCCCCCCCTTTTCGCCCCGTTTTGTTGTACAGTTTAAGCCCTTTGTGGGATCTCAGGCTCTCGGCTGTCTGTGGGGTGATGCACACGGATGAGAACTCCCATCTCCTCCTGACCCTTCTGGGGGGAGACAGAGGGGAAATAATGACAGAAAAAGAAATCAGAATCATCAACAAGAACTCTCATCCTACAGTTTTTGTGTCATTTTATAGGCCCCGTTCTGCTTCTCCTTTTATTCCCGTGGGGAAGCAAGACACCCCCACAGAAGGGCAGTGCAGTAGAATTTGGGAGCAGATCTGTGGGAATGGCAGGGAATATTGACTCCTGGATTAGCCCTTTGTTTGTTTAAGCTCTGATGAGCTGTGTTCCTTCTCTCTCGGACACTGACAGGATGTTGACCAGCGGGATCCACGGGGCAGGACCTTGCTGCACTTGGCTGTTTCCTTGGGTTACCTAGAATCTGCCAAGGTCCTCCTGCAGCACAAGGCAGATGTCACCAAGGAGAACGCACAGGGATGGACAGGTAAGGACAACCCCGGGTGTGATACTTTCATTAGCAGATGTGCTTTGTTTTTTCATGGATTTTGGTCAGTAAGCAAAGTGACACGAGGCTGTGGTTGGGTTTCTTCCAGTTTTGCATGAGGCTGTCAGCACAGGAGATCCAGAGATGGTTCAGTTGATCCTGCAGCATCGGGACTACCAGCAGACATCCATGACCCTCGGAGGAGTTCCTGAGTTACTTCAGAAAATTAACGAGGTAATGGTTTATTGAAATGTAATCTCACTGCAGGCTGAAATCACTGCTTGAATTCTCATTCAGGTAATTCAGTTAAGTGAACTACTACTGTGGCCAGGTGGGCAATTGTGTTTTGTTCCAGCCTGCATATTCCATAGTACTGAGGGACATGGAGGCTTTTCCTTGACTTTATTTAAATCCTTTGTCATGAACTTCAACATTAGAAGCTGAATCTTGAAGGCATTACTGCCTCTCCAGTAAAACAAGGAAGAACAGCACCCCAGATAGCAGCAGGGGCAGGGCAGTGGCTGTTGGTGCTTGCTACTTTCAATTTCAGTTTTAACACTCACTTATCATTTCTCCAGTTCTGCTCTTCTTTTTTCTTCCTTTATCTACAATGTTTACGGGAGATGCAGCACTGAATGTCAGAGTAAAATTGTTTCATGAGGTGTTCATCATGTGTTTTCCTTCTCCAGACTCCTGACTTTTATGTGGAAATGAAATGGGAGTTCACTAGCTGGGGTAAGAATCCTGCTCCTTGTTACCAATTCCAAGCTGTAAAAATGAGGTGCAAATGTCCCACAGCACAGGCAGGGCAATATCCGCTCCCTGGAATCCTCCCCTCTTCCCTCTCAAAATGACCTCTTGTGTTTTTGTTGCACAATTATTCTTTGTTTCCTGTTTATTTGGTTGGTTGGGTTTTAGTAGTGGAGAATTTAGCTGTTGCTGCAATAGCTGAAGACTTTTCTTGGGGGTTTTTTTACCTGTCCCTGGCCATCTATGATTGTGTGTCATCTATGGATGCATTGGCTATTAGGGAAGTACCTGCTTTTACCTGAAAGGAATGAACACTAGGCCTCACAGCTGACTAAATGTTTCAATATTTTTTATGCCATCTCACATCTTTCAGTCTGACCAAATGGCTTCTTCCTTTTCATAATCATCTTTAAATTAGGCAGGTTTTGCCCTAAGCTGGTTGTTCTCAAAACTAAAGAGAATCAGTATCTCAACTCCTCTGGAATGATGTCCCCAGGAATGAGCAATCCCTGTACTTGAGTTGAGCTCCTCTGTGCTGCATTTCTTGCCCATTTTCCCTTTCCATTTCTCCTGTTTCTCCCAGTGCCCCTGGTTTCCAGGGTGTGCCCGAGCGACGTTTGTCGCATCTGGAAGAGCCGAGCCAAGCTGCGTGTCGACATCACCTTGCTGGGCTTTGAGAACATGAGCTGGGAGAGGGGCAGGAGGACTCTCATCTTCAAGGGAGAAGGTAAAGAGTTCACCTGTCTGCACCACTGATCCCCAAATACTGTGTGAGCACAGTGAGAAATGTTGGTTTTACACAAAAAGGCCTCTTGAGTTTTGTGAAGGTTTATGATTATGTTTGTGTCTCATAGAGATACTGTTTAGTGATGGCTTAACTTCTTTGCTTTGAGAAAATCTGAGCTAAAAATTTGGTGGTAGGGCTTAATTTTCAGTATTTTACTCAGTTTCTCTCCTCCTGTTCTGCTGCCCCACATATAAAAAAACAATTTTAATTCCATCTCCAAGTTTGATCCCAGCTGAGTGCAAAACCACCCAGATCTGATACACAATGTACCCCCTAGCTTTTCACCCTGGAACACTTGCTGAGCTTTTTTTAACTCAAAATGTGCCTTTTCCACCAGACACTGGTGGCTGGGCAGAGCTCATCGAGATCAACCACGATGACAAGTTTGTCACCACCGAGAGGTTTGAGATCTCCCAGCACATGAAGCGTTTGACATTGGGATCGATGACGCCCAAGAGGAAAGATGTGGAAAGGCGCCTTACATCTCCAATCATCAGCACGTGCCTTGATACCAAAAACATTGCTTTTGAGAGGTGAGAATGAAAGCTTCTCTTAGCAAATAAACATTTTGATGTTGTGGATGGTCATACTTGAAAAAAAGTGTTAATGATGAACTCTCGAAAGCTTTGATAATTGGAAGTTTTAGGGCTAGGTTTGAAATTACTTGAAGCTTCTTATACCACTAGATAAAGAAATTTGGGTTGGTCAGCTTGCCATTATTGCTTGGTAAAAAGCTCCCAATTGAAAGAAAACATCCAGTTTATCATATCAGTGGGATAGAATCATTAAGGTTGGAAAAGGCCTCTAAGGTTGAGTCAATTGCTCACTGCAGATTTGCAGTTCACCCAAATCCACATGCTGGAACTAATGGGCAAGAACTTGGACTTGGTAACAAATCAACTCTCACATGAATACTTTAAATAAATGTGTACAGTGTGTCTTTTCACAGACATACATTTGTCTTCCTTCATTACTACACCTATTTATCCAGGTATCTGGGGTTAATAATCTGTCAAATGTTTAAAATCAGATTTAGAAGAGCAGGCTGGGGGTTGTGTAGAAATGCAGCTGTGTAGACACTTGTGGTGTTCCCTTTTTGCCAGAAGCACGACTGGATTCTGGGTGTGGAGGACAGAAAAAACAGAAGGTGTCAATGGTTATGAAGCCAAGGTAAAGCCTGTTCTGTTCTTCTGACAGATATTCTAGCAAATTGAAGTCTGGTTGTGCTTTTCCTGTATTTCCTGAATATTTTGGGTATTAAAATTCCCATTGAGACATTCATTTGATTTAGAATGGTTCCACCTGACACTGATTTTGACCTCTGTTTCACCTCAGTGAAATATTTTCCAAGGTGGCTTTACAGCCTTACTGTGGTAGGAATTTGAGAATCACAGGATTTAATTTCCCTGATTTTTAAGTCTGTGTTTACTCCAGGGTTGGGAATTGGTGTGATGAATTACATTTTGTAATTCACTGGAAGAATAAGTGCTGAGTAGCTTTCACATTTATCTGAAGGTTTTTCCTGGTGAGACTGCAGCGGGGGTTCATTAGTGTTCCTGCAGAATTAAACTGTCACTAAATTTCATTTTTGAAGTCTTATGACTAATCTCTGTTTAGAAATAGTGTTCCCTGACTTTCTTTTTCCATTCCCTCTTAAAATCTCTTCAAAATGCCTGTCTGCTGTTGAGGTTGGTTCAGTTAGTATTGTGTACATGATGTTTTACTAGAGAATTCTTTATTTTAACCTGTGATGCTGCTTTGTTTTTGTCTCTGTATTTTTTTGTAAGGTCTACATGGCAAACAATGTGAACGTGATCACACGAATCAGAACAGAACATTTAACAGAAGAGGAGAAGAGGAGATATAAAGGTATCTTTACAAGATTCACAGAAGCTTTGTTTGCTTGGAATTTTTGTTTGATTTGGTCCACTAATTTCTTCTGGTATTTGAATTAGAGTAAAGGGTGACCAGCCAGTAACTGTATATGGAAATTCTCCTGCCCTGAGGCCGCTGAGGCACTGGGACTCATAAAGGTGTCTGCTAATCATAGAAACCACTTAAAATCTTTGCTCTATTCTGTGTGTTATACTTGTTTTATACTGTCAGCTGTAGGTCCTGGGCTTGCCTGGTAAAGCTCACAGGAGATCTGAACAACTTCCCTGTGGGTTGGAAGCCTGGCCTGAGTGCCACTTTTACTGCTAATTAATACTAATGGCTGTTTTTGTTTTCCCTCCTGTTACCTGAAGCTGACAGGAGCCCTCTGGAATCATTCCTGGGGACAGTGGAGCATGAATGTGGTGTTCAGGTGAGTGTCTGGTGTCAGCACAGGTCACTGTGCCACTAGGAATTCCTGGTGTGTGGAGTCACCTCTTTGTTTCCTTAGTTTGGCAGCAGTTTTGATTATGAGGTTTTCATTTCCCCTGAGGATGTTTTTGTTTGGTTGGAAACAGGTGAACTTTAAGATCCTTTCCAACCCCAACCATTCCATGATTCCACATGGCTTTAGAAACTCCCTTGCTTCTGTCCATGCTGAAAACCAGTGCATAATGGATTTGCTAGCTCTCTGTCAGGATGGCATTGCACATTTACAGGGATATAGAGATTTTTTGGGTTCAAATACTCCATCCAAGTTTTGCCTTTAGTAAAGGATTTGGAGCCTGGGAGTGCTTGTGTGTGCATTTCTGCTTGGTTTTCAGCTTTAAAGCATCTAAGCAGATTTTTCTTGTCGCTAAAATGCTTGGAGATTTTTAATCTCAGTAAAACCAGTCTAATAACAGCTGGTATTTATGGCTGTGTGTCACTGTGTCTGAAATAGGGAAGGAGTTACTTCACAAATGTTAACTTAAACGTTTCTTCTAGTAGCCACTGTCTGTTCAGTACATTTTGGGTTATTTTTTTTCTCTCTTTCCTTCTAGAGTACATCCAGGACAACAGAGTATGCTGCAATCAACAATCCCACTGCTATTACTCTGGAGGAATACTTCAACCCAGAATTTGATTTGAAAGGCAGAGACATAGGAAGACCAAAGGAAATCACCATTAGAACACAGAAGTGAGAAATCCCATTTTAACTGTTTGTAGTTTGTCTCTTCCGTGTTATTTAATCCCTGGAAGCCATTTTTACAAATATCCAGTTTTCACAATTAATCAGAAGAGAGATCTTGAAGTATTCAGCTATAATCTATTTTTAATTCCACTGAGTCAAAGCAAACATTTGGGTTGGCACCATAACTTGTTAGTAACCTCCTGTCACTGCCCAACTGCCTGTTTTGCTTTGCATCTGTTCCTAAACTGTGAATTTAGGATGTTTTTATCCTACTTTTTCTTTAAGATTTAAAGCAACCTTGTGGATGAGTGAAGAGTTCCCCTTGTCTCTCATGGAACAAGTCACTCCAATCATTGACCTGATGGCCAGAACTAGTGCTCATTTTGCCAGACTTAAGGATTTCATCACTTTGGAATTTCCACCAGGATTTCCTGTCAAAATTGGTAATATTTAGCAATTTTTATTGTAGCATCTTCTCCATTTTTTCCTTTGGTTTTGCAACGTTTTATTTATGAAAACCTCATTAGCCTTTTATTCATCTCACTGATACCTAAAACATTGTCTTGTACATCTGGGGTCATAGAATCCAAATTCTGAATGAACAATTCAGAAATATCATTTTAGAGACAGTGTCATTTCAGTGAGAATGAGCTGCTGTCGACCCCTTTCCTCTTAACTTCGGTGCCTTAAATTTGGCAAATCTTATTTTAAAATAAGAAATTTAGAGAGAGATTGGGAATAACTAAAGCCACCATCTTGGTGAACTGAGTTACTCTGAGCTTTGTCATTACAGGAGGCTGTAATGGAATATATCCCATAAACACGTAAGGGTTTGGTGTAGGTGTGGAAGTGAATAAGAGTTCTCATTTTGACAGAAATCTCTTACTCTTCCAGAAATTCCCCTGTTTCACGTGCTGAACGCCCGAATTACTTTTGAAAATGTCAACAGCTGCAGGACAGCTGAGAGAACCTCCTCTGCAGGTGCACTGAGTGATGGAGGTAAGGGGTGGAAAGGTGAAGGGATCCCACTTTTTTACATCCCTATCCATGGAATGCACACAGGAGAGAGAAGCTGGACTACAGGGAATGAACTAAGGGGAGCAGCAAGTGCAAAAGCATCCATCAGAATTTTTTAACTTACAACTTGTTACAAGCAGGGCACAGTGTATTTTTGCTTTATTTGCCTTCTGTAGGTGCTAATTTCGAGGTCGACCAGTCGGTGTTTGAGATCCCCAAATCTTACCACATCCAGGATGATGGCAGGAACATCCACGTGCAGGATGAGGATAATGAGATCATGCAGTTTGCCATCCAGCAGAGCTTGTTGGAATCTGGTGGAAATAAAGTAAGTGCTGGGATTTGTGCAGTGGCAGCTTGGAGAAGGACTGTGTAGGAGGAGCTAAAGGAAAACAGTTGTATGATCAGTTTTCCTAAGACCTCAGAAGATAAAAATAATGTATTTCAACGAAGAAATAAGGGTGGTTTAAGAGTTATTTTCAGTGAGTTACTCTGCAGATCTGATAACTGCTGTGGAACTGTCTTTCCCCATCTCTAGGAATTGGGGGTGCATTCCAACGGAGCATTTGGATATTCCCAGGATTTCAACATACAGTATCAGAAGTAAGTACCTTTTTTCACATCAAGCCATGCAGTGGCAGAGCAAAAACATCTCCAGCAGTAGCATGAAACAATTTGATAATTGCGTTGGTGTATGTGAGTGGCAGATTCACAAAACTCAAGGTCTCTTCTTGTGCTTCTTCCAACTTTTACTTTTCCAAGAAACAAGGGCTCCAAACTGGGCCTCCCTGGTTTATATGGTGTAGGTTTTTCCACCTGTGGGACTGGTGTGTGCACACAACACATCCTTTACCCAACAAACAAACCCAGTCCTTCTCTTCTGCTCTGAAAACTCTGAATTTGATCCCTCTGGGTTGAATGTTTGGTCATTGGAGGCTGCACACTGCAAGGCAGCTCTTCTTTCTTTTCAAAATCCTCAAGTAATCCTTAAAAACTTTGCCACGTAGATTTAATGGGCACTTAAAAATGGGTTCTGATGTCTGTGAAGTCTTTCTGCAGTTAGATGCAAAGAAAGCAAGAACTGAATCCTCTGGGTTCTTCTGTACATGGAAAATCCTTTAAACCAGCTGAGGATGCTTTTAGAGACCCATTGAAAATATAACTTGTTGGTATCTATGAAAGATTCATAGGAATCAAGGTTTGACACTGGGAATTTTACAGGTGTTACAACAGCTGCTCTCATCTCCTCAAACTGTTTTCTCCCCTCTGGGAGAGATTTTCAGGTTTGTGAGTTTAAAACAGTTGCCAGGAAGGATCATTGCATGGAATATGAGGCAGACTCTGTCTTTTTTACTTCTCAGAGTTGTTCTTTTCCATCAGGGCACTGCAGGAGAGCTTTCTGACAAGATCAGGGAACTCCCACAGCAGCATCTCCAGTGAAGTTTCTAGCTTTGAGAAGGACTTGCAGCTTGCCATGGAATTGTCTGTCCGGGAGCAGGAGGAACGGGAGAAGCAGCGCAAAGAAAAAGAAGATGCAGAGCTTCAGCAAGTTTTACAGCTCTCTCTGGTGGAAAAATAGCTCCTCAGTGACCTCCTGAAGCAGGGATGACCAAATGTGTGTAAAACTGGAGGTTTTATGGGCTGTCAGTCTGAAGACCACTCCTGGATTGCTTAAGGAAACATTTCACCTGCCTTCTAAGTTGGCATCATCTGCAAAAACCTGATTTCTTTTATTTTTTTAAGGGGGGAGTTCCAGATCACAGGACTCCACATTTGGCTCCCCAACCGTGCAGTCTTAGCTTTGAAGGAAATGTTTTTATCTAAACTTATTTATTGAAGAGCAGATGGAAATTGTGCTTTGCATCAGGATGTAGGATTGCAGTAAAGCTTGAAAGCCTGATTTATGAGGAGTTCAGGAGGGAAACTTCATTACTTACCAAAGAAATACTTACCTGCTTCATTATTTCTCAATAATTCAAAGCCATTGCCTCTTTTTCCAGCTGTTTCATGGGAGAGCATCTCCCTGCCTATGCACACACAGTAGTTCTTCATGCTGACAGATGTTTTCTGTTAGTTTTGTTCAGATGTGGTTATCTCTCCTCTAGTTACTGAGATTTTTGGCTTACGAGGGATAATTTTATACTTGAACAGCTCATCTAAGCTCCAGATTAAACCAGTGCTTTCTGAAAAAGGACAAACAAGTAGCCAGTAAAATTTTAGATGCTGAAATGGGACCATCTGTCCATCTGTCCAGTACAGCAGCAGTTTCTGCAGTGATTCCAAACCAGCTCCTTCCCGTGGTCAGAGGGCAACAAGAAATTAAGGGATAGATTCAGGTGCTTCTTTGGGATCTCTTGGTGTGCATGGCTTGAGTGTGAGTGCTAAATGCAACCAGGAAAAGAATTCAGGGGAGATTTTAATGTATCTTTATTGGAAGAGAAGTTTTAATTCTGCAAGGGAAACGAGTGTTGCTTTTGGAAACCCCAATGCTTGTCCTTCATGTGAATACATCTATTTTTTTACCTGAATATTTTTATTGATTTTAAACCAAGCCACTAGGCCTACACTCATCCAACTGGTCTTGTAACGATTCCTAGGTCTGTTTTAACCAGCTTTCCTCAGGTTTTTGGCCATACAGGATCTTTGTAGCTCTTTTATCTGCACTTCTGTCAGTGTTTACAGTACTCACACTGTGACTCTCAAGTGCACTCCACAAGTACACGATGACCAGCCACAGGAAAGCCTTACAGTTGTTAAATGTGAGCAATATCCCTCTGCTCTGGCTGGCAGGAGTGGAGGAACCTTTGGTACAGCTACTCTGAGCTTGCTCCTAACTCTGCTCCTGTTCCTCGGGCTAAACAGGGTGGTTCTGGGTGACCAACTATTAACTAACCAGTGGAAAATCACTATAAAATGGACTTGATCATAACCGGGGGGGTAGTTGGTAACTTGGAACCCTATTTTAAACGAATAATCCATTGTTTTACATAGGAAATGATTACAATTCTTTCAGTGTACACTAGGACTGGCCTCTCCACACTGGTTTTGTTCCTTGGGACAGCTTGCATCCCTAAAAAACAACTTGCTGGGTGCTGCAGGAATAGGGATTGCCCTGCACAGGGGCAGTGGGCTGGGCTGGAATGTCTTTCTTTGAAAAGGGGATTGCTGTGACTCTCACAGCTGGGAAGAGGGAACAGACCTCGTGCTGAGCTCCTGACAGGGTGGGAGGTAGGAGATGGAACTGTGGGCATTCCTCCAGGGGGAATAAAGAGTGCTGTTGCCTTTACAAACCCGTCTGCCTGGCATTGCCTGTCTTCTGCTAAGCATTTCAAAGGTTACAAGAGGGGTAAAAATAGCATTTTTCAAGCTGACTTGTTCTGGTTTTATATTTAAACTAAAGAACATTGAGCACTTTCAGTTGAAGTTTCGTTATGCTCCTCCTTCTTAGTTTGGGACGGTAAAATAAATTGGATTTGCTTTTGGGGTTTTTTTTGCTTTCTTTGACATTTGTATAATTCCAGCTAAAACTGGGAGGCTCTGCTTCCCTCAGCCAGGTGCTGCTTCTCTTAAAGCCTGACTTTTAATCCATTCTCTGTGTGCTGGAAGAAAAAAACAAAGGTACTGCAGATTGGACCACACACAGGTATTTTTTCTAACACTGTATTTGGAGACTTTTTTTTCCTAATTATCTGCCTTTTTGTTGTATTTTGGTATATCAAAGTGACATTATCATCTATGAAATTCTCAAAGGCAGTTCTGGTTTAGTGTGAGTCAGATACATAATCCCCAGAACCAATTTTTTTTTATATTTTCAGCCAAATTTTGAGTCTCCCTGTCTTGAAAAAGGAGAATCAGTACAACACAGTTGTAAGGCAGTGAAAGGCAGAAGGGTAACTTTATTAATTTCTCTTTGCAGCTTCTTGTAAGAGAGGAGCAGAGGGTTCTGAGTATGTTTAATATTAAGGCCAAGACTGTTGTATAACAAGAGTCCAACCTCTCTCTCTGAGGCAGCTTGAGGCTGTAGGAAAGAGAAGCTCAGAGCTTCAAACACTTGCACCTTCTTCTAAAATTATAACCAGCTTTAAAAGTTCTTTAAGTTCATGCTGTTTGTTCCTGAAAGCAAGACTGAGTATGTGCTTTTTTTGTGCATTTGACCCCATTTCAAGGCTTTTTACAGCAGCAATTCATGATTTGCTTTATTTGAAAACCCTTCTGACAATGCTTTGGCTGAGTTTTGATTCATAGCTGAGCTGCTGCTAACTGCACAACAGTTGTAGGATGTGCTTTCATTGTGCTGTTAACAGCTCCTTGCTGACAAACATCCATGGAAATATTCCCCTAGCACTGCCATCCCATTCCTTCACCACTGAAAACAAGGTTGGAGCTGTGAGGGAACCAGAGGTGGGAACGGGAAAAACCTCATCCCTTTGCGGAGCTACAGCCCAGTTAATAACAAACAGCACAGCCATGAATAAATAAGAGCCTGGATTGTTTACTGAGCATTTTATTTGTACAAAGAGGCATAGCAGGGAGTGAGGAATGAGAGCAAACAGGAATTCTGCTGCCGGGAATGTGGAGCTGGGGCCGTGAGCTTCACCATCCACCCCCACGAGCAGCACAGGCTGCAGGCCAGGATGAAGGACAGAAAAATCACGAATGCAGGAATCAGTGAGCAAAAGGAGGAGCAGAAAGCAACAGAGCAGTGCTGCCTTGCTTCCTCACTCTCGGATTAATAACTCCATCTGTTCGAGGCCAGGCTCGCTCTGTCATTTCACTAAACAGAAGGAAAATCCCTGTTCAATGCCAGTGCTCTGTGTCCTTCAAACAGAACAGAAAATACCTCTGATGCAGTACAAGGGTTTAGAGAACAGGTCAACAACAATTGTTCTGGAAGTTACATTTTAAAACTCTAAATAAATTACTAAGCAAAACACCCCTATGTTAAATATCAAAGTAATAATTAGTAAAATCCAGTTACTACTCACAGCAGTGCAAAACAAAATAGCAGCATTTGTATGGAAGTGGGATTCAGTGTAAACACTTGTTACTGAAACTGCACAAATGGGTCTGGCTGGAGCTCAAACACTTCCAGAGCAGCTGCCTGGCTTGCAGACCTTTGGAGGCTCCTGTTTCCAGGAGAACAGTGGAATGCTGGAATCCCTCACCTGCACCCCAAATCCCAAGAGGTTCGGCAGAGCTGGTTTGATGTGAGGCTATTTGGGGTTTTCTAGCCAGGAGTTAAAGCAAATAACGTTGGGAATGACAAGCCTGGCCCGGGACAGCTACACCAGGATCGGGACATGCATCAGTGTTTCTGCTCAGAGGCAAGAATGGACCAGTCAACCCCACCCACCGCTGGGATGGATCACTGAGCTTTTTATGCCTTTGGACTATTCTGGAATGGGACCTTAAAGCCCATCCTGTTCTACCCCCTGCCACACACAGAGACACCCCCCACTAGCCCAGGTTGCTCCAAGCCCCATCCAACCCCCAAGACTGCGTTCAAACTGAATTAATCAAAAAGCAAAAAGTAGATGTGGTGTGACTGAGCACGTGGAGCTGCTCCTCGGACAACGTCGCCAGTCTGGCCCTGTTCTTGTGCCAACCCAAGACCGGGGATGCTCTCGAGCACATGATGACGGATCAGCATCGCCAAAAAGCTGGGATTTGGGAGGAAGGCGCGTCGCTCCAGACCCAGCTCCAAACCCGACGGGTTTGCTGCGGACACACCCCCAGGAGCTCCGGGAGTCTGTTTGCTGAGGGAGGGGGTGATTTCCAGCCTCCGGCCAGAGCATTGTTGGAAGCAACATCACGATGGAGCCATGTGATACAGAAATGGGTGGAAAGCCACACTCGCATCCTCAGGGCATCTCCAGCAGCGGCAGGAGAACCGGGAGGAACCGGGCGGGACCGAAGCAGTGCCGGGATGGTGGGTACCAGATGGGAGAACCGGCAGGACCGAAGCAGTGCCGGGATGGTGGATGCCAGGTGGGAGAGCCAGGTGGGATGCAGCATTCCCTCGACGCCCCGGCGGGTCTCTCTCCGCTACCGCCGCCGCACGGGCCGATAGACACAGATGGCCATGAGGATGATGGTGAGCAGGAGAGCGCTGAGGATGCTGCCCAGCAGCACTGCGGCGGGAAAAGGAAAAAACGTTAATCAAACACTGTCTGACCAACTCGCCAGCCCCCGGCCGGGTCGCGGCGTGGCTGCGCCCGGTACCCCCCGCTCCTCACCCAGGTTCTGGTGCTGCAGCACGGCGTACGGCCGGCTGCGCTCCGCCGGGCCCGGCGACAGCGGGGACAGCGCCCAGCCCCGCGCCGCCGCCAGCCCCATCGCGCCGCGACACAGAACTACGGACCCCGCTGGCCCCCGGGCTTTGTGCGCCGGGCCCGGCCCTGCCCCTTCCTGCCGCCCGCCCCGCCCCGGGACCGGCCTTCCGGGGGAGCGGGGCGATGGAGCGGCACCGGCCCCGGCAGCGGCAGCGGCCGCGCTCCGAGCCCAGCCGGGGGAGCCCCGCGTGTCCGCCCTGCGCGTCCCCGTGGGCATCTTCTCTCCCCCAGCCCCGTGTGTTCCCCCAAGCCCCCGCTGTCGTGAACATCGGTTCTTTGAAGTGTTTTATGGGCCCCGAGCACCGAGGCACGGTGATGCTGCACTGGGAGCGATGGGACGGAACTGGGAAGCCACGGCAGGTTGGCTGGTTCATACCAGCGCGGGGATGCCTCGGCGCGACCCAGGATATGGTTTTAAAACGAGTTAGATTAGGGTCTTCCCTTCTTCAAATGCTGGACGCTGCATGTTCCGTGGATCCCCCGGGATGGGGCGGCAGGAGGCACCGACCTGCCCGATTTCAGCAGGGACGCACCCGGGGCTCGGGTTCCTCCACCAGATTTTGGGTCTGTGTAGCCCTAAAAGTGTGTCTGAACAGCCTCAGCCCCGGTGTCCCCCAGCCCAGCCCGAGCTCTGAGCCACGCACGGCTCTCTATGAACACAGCACGGCAATCTGCAGCTGCTCTCCCTCCCCTCATTCCGAGCATCGATATCAGCTTTATTTTCCAAACACGGCACAGCTACAGACACGCACTGCTCACACCCGCGGGCACCTCCGGGCGAGGCAATTCCTCCGTGAGCTCCGGGAGTTGGGGTTCTCCTCCAGCCCCGGGCGTTTGGCCCCTTGGCTTCCAGCCCACGGGACGCAGCGGTGGGTCCGTCCCGTTCTCCCTGCTGTGGATCGCAGGTTTTCCTGCCCAGCAGAGAGAACGGGCTCTGCTCTGCCGGGACGTGCCGCCTGCACCGGGGTGCTCGTGGAGATGCGAGAGCCAGGTCGTGGTGAGGAGGGCGATGGGAGTTGCCCCATCGAGCAGTGTCCGTGTCCCCCGGCTGTGCCACCGCGCTACAGGACGGGGGACATGCCCACCCCTTCAGCCTGGGGGGCTCGAGTGGTCTTCTCGGGCCGAATGCAGACAGCGAGGCGCTGAGAGAGAGACAAAACACAGGGTGTGTCCTTCCTGTCGCAGAGCCACTCTTCTCCAAGCCCTTCCCAGGCAGCTCTCCCAGTGGGATTTAATTGCAAAGATGCTGAGGATGCATCCACCACCTGCCCAGTTCCCCAGCCTCGGGCTGACCCGAGTGGGGTCCCTGCCCACCCCAGCCCACCCAGGAGCCGTGGGATTGTCCATCCTGCTCCTGACCTGCTTGAGGGAGCCCGGAGTCCAGACGAGCTTGTACACCATGTAAAGGGGGATGCAGATGAAGGACGATGCTCCGATGAGGAATCCCACCGAGGTGCTCCACTCAGGGTATTGGTAGTCGAAGAGGGTCAGGGGAGGCTGGTCCAGAAGGGAGCTGATGACTATGAACTGTAACAGCAGAGCTATCAGGGGCCTCAAGTCCTGTGTGCAGTTTGGGTCCCTAACACCAACATTGAGGGGCTGGAGCATGTCCAGAGAAGGACACTGAGCTGGGAAGAGGCTGGAGCACCAGGAGCAGCTGAGGGAGCTGGAGGGGCTCAGCCTGAAGAAAAGGAGGCTCAGGGAGGGCTTTTAGAGGGATTTTCCAACCTAAATAATTCTATGATCTGCCCCTGGCACTGCTGGCAGCTCATCCCACAGGTTATCAGTTATGGGGGTGGAGTGAGATAATCTTTAAGGTCCCTTCCACCCCAAACCATTCTGTGATTCCATGATTCTATTAACACCATCCACGTCCCGCTGCTCCCACTGTTCTCCCAAAGTCCAGCCAGCGTGGACATTACAGGGACATCTCCCAAGCTGCCACCCCTGGCTGGCTGAGGCCTGGGGACCTCTGTGTAACAATCCCTGTGAGCTGGTGCTCTGTGAGGGCTGCACAGCCCCGTGCTGGAACAAAACCCTTTGCTGTCTGCTTTGATGATAATACTCCTCTCGTAATAACCAGGGCAAAGTGCTTAGAGCCATAATTAATCCTCACAAGGCCTCCTCTCCTGCAGATCCGGTGAGATTAGACCCCTCTGCCGACGGCAGCCTTTGAAGTGCCGTGGGAGCTGGCATTTCAAAGGGACAGATCCACCCAGCGCACGGGAGATGGACCTGTGACCAGCCCTGCCAGGGATGCTGTGTGCCAGGGGGATGAGACAAAGCTGCACTTGCACCCATGTGAGCACCCAGCTTTGCCCTGGAGCTGCAGAAAAGGCTGGAAAATGTAATTCCAGCTCCCTTTCTTGGGGAGGTCCTGGGGATGTGGGCAGCGTGGCAGTGCCTGTGGCTGGAGCAGCAGCACGGGGAGGGCTGGCATGAGGTCCCACAGCCCTGTCCATCCTCCTGGCAGCTTGGTCACCTCGTGTGAGTGAGAGGGGAGTTCTCCATGGTGCAGAGAGCTGGGCAGCGGAGGGGAGTGGCTCTGCTGTGGGGTGTCCAGGGGGCCAGTCCGTAATTCGGCCATGGATACTCACCGCCAGCAAAGCTGGGCTGATGGCAACCCAGCACAGCTTCCAGAACAGCCCCGGGGTGAAGCCCAGCATGGCTTTGACATCGTGGGAGAACCTCTGGATCCCTGCCGGAGGAGAGAATCCTCACAGCCCCAGAATCCTGGTGAAGATGTGGCTACAGGGATATCCACAGCCTCACAGACACCACACCCTCCATCCCCATCCCATCCCAGCCTGGCCAGGGGCTTCTGCCCCTCAGAGCCTGGGATCTGCTCACCTGTGCAGGTCACACACCCCTGTTGGTGCCCACGGGATGTTTTCCATGACAGTTTCTTACCATAAAACCAGGAGACAGCTATGGTTTCCAGGAGCACCACTGCCAGGATGGAGCAG
This sequence comes from Entomyzon cyanotis, assembly GCA_024500445.1. Lineage (NCBI taxonomy): Eukaryota > Metazoa > Chordata > Aves > Passeriformes > Meliphagidae > Entomyzon > Entomyzon cyanotis. The sequence continues at coordinate 4,286,558 of JAKEPQ010000852.1, forward strand.
CCAGCACCAAACTCCTCCAGCAGCTTCACCACGAAGGCTCCCCCCTGGAGCAGCATGAGGAGGGGGAGGCTGCAGACCCCAGGGGGTGAAGGAGGGGAGTTGGGGGACCAGGAAGGAGTGGTACCAGGGGAACTCACATAGGTGAGGGTGCTGAGGGAGCCCAGGAAACAGACGGTGATGAGGCCAAGGACGAAGAGCTCCCGTCGCCCTGCCAGGACCTGGGGGAACTCGTCCATCACAGCTGTGATCACAGCCTCCAAGCCCCCAAACTGCAGAGGAAAATGTGGGGATGTGGGTGATAGTCCTGCTCTCCAAGAAAAATCCACTCCCTGCTTGGCAGAGTGGGGATGTCCCATCCCATCCCATCCCATCCCATCCCATCCCATCCCATCCCATCCCATCGCCCATCCCATCCCATCCCATCCCATCCCATCCCATCCCATCCCATCCCATCCCATCCCATCCCATCCCATCCCATCCCATCCCACCCCCCTTCCATCCCCTCCTCCCTAAGACCATAACTCCCCTTGTCACCCCACTATTAGCCATGGGACACAGCCACCCCCAGGCCCTGCTGGGAACACAGCTGGGCTGTCCCACTCCTACCGTGCTGTCCAGCCCCAGGGTGATCATCATCAGGAAGAAAATGATGGCAAAGAAGGTGGATCCCACCATGTTGGCTATTGCTTCAGGGTAGGTGATGAAGAGGAGGCTGGGCCCTAGGAGGGGACACTGGCTTGGTTGGCTGTCCCCTGGCACAGCCCTGGGGGTGAGAGTTCATTTGGGGAAGAGGCTGCTGGAGGGAGGAGAACCTTTATCTCTGGCGACATCCTCCACCTCCACGTCCCTCATCTCAGCCATGTAGCCCAGCACAGTGAAGATGACAAAGCCTGAGAGGAAACTGGTGAGGCAATTCACAGCACTGGTGACCAGCGCATCCCTGGAAGGCAAAAAAGAGGGAGAAACCCCCACTCTGGGTCAGCCCTCACTCCGTTTCAATTCCCTCTCCTGGCCCCTCACACCAAAACCATCAGTGAAATGGGGAAAGATGCTCAGCCTGCAGCCACAGGGACCAGGAGCTGTTGGGATGTGGCTGTGGGGACCAGGAGCTGTTGGGATGTGGCTGTGGGGACCAGGAGCTGTTGGGATGTGGCTGTGGGGACCAGGAACTGTTGGGATGTGGCTGTGGGGACCAGGAGCTGCTGGAGTTTGCCTCCACTGCAGCTGAGCCCTCACCGATAGCAGTTGTTGTGGAAATGGTTGTAACTGGCCAGAGCAAGGAGAACTCCGAATCCAGGGCCCAAGGAGAAGAAAATCTGTGCAGCAGCATCCACCCAAACCTGGAGGGAGAAACGACAGGAGGATGGGCAGGGCAGGGGATCCTCTGCACAGAACTGAGCAGTGTCAACTGTACTCACCCACACTTGGAGCAGGGATGGATGGATGGATGGATGGATGGATGGATGGATGGATGGATGGATGGATTGAGGGGAGCCCTGAGCCTGCCATGCCCACTCCTGCCCAGCAGGTTCAGTGCTGGCAGCACGGCCCTCATTACCTTTAATGAGAATTCTCAAGTGCTGCCTGGTAATTACCCACAGGAAGCCCATTGTCAGCCCAGGGGGGAGCGCGGCACAAACAAAACCCGCCAGAATGAGATGGGTGATCCAATTATGGATTTACATTTCCAAGAGCCTGTCCAGAGCACCTCGTTTCTCTGGGAACAAGGGCCTCATTGCCCCGTGGTGGGGCCAGACCCTGGGTGGGTGTCCTGGGGAGGGCTCTGGGTGCTGCCATGGTCCCACTGCCCACTCACCGCTGTGCTCAGCAGTTTGCCCCAGTCTGGGCGCAGGTAGAAGACAACTCCTCTCCAGGCTCCAGGCAGGGTGGCTCCCCGGATAAGCAGGATGAGCAGGACAACGTAGGGCAGTGTGGCTGTCACCCACACCACCTGGAGGGAGGAAGCTGTCACCCCATGGCACCATTGAGCACCCAAACCCCCGTGTTGGGCTCACTCGGGGTGGCCTCAGGGGCAGAGGCTAGCAGGGAGGTGACATTTCCAGCTGATGGGTCCCTCCTGCCCTGGCAGGGCAGTGCTGGAGCCCTCCTCACCTTCCCAGAGGTTTTCACCCCTTTCCACAGGCTGAAGTAGACGATGGCGAAGATGAGGAAGAGGCAGAGGAGCAGCTGCCAGCGGATCCCCCCGATGTCAGACAGACCCCCGGATTTGTGGATCTCCAGGACCTTCCTCCTGCAGAATCCCCATGGCCAGGAGCAGGCTCAGCCCCAGGCTGGTAATCCATGAGCTCCTCAGGAGCATTCCCACCCCTCAGGGACGTGGAAATCAAACCCACCATCCACATCTGTCCACTTACGTGTAAAACTCCTCGGCAGGTGACCTGGAGAAGTTGGTCCAGGTCACATTGCTCTTCCCAAAGTAGTTGGTGCAGTCAGGGGTGTTCCAGGGGTTGTCACAGCTCGCCCAGGGCAGGGTGCCCGAGAAGGACGAGTAGAAATAGTAGAGAGCCCAGGCAATGATGGTGTTGTAGTAGAAGGAGACATAGAGGCCGATGATGCAGATGGCAAAGCCGATGCCTGGGGAAAGCAGGATTTGGCTCAGCCCTGTGACACGGCTTTGGGGACCAGCTGGGGGTGACGGTGTCACCTGGGCTGGGGGGTCTCTCACCTTTAAAGATGGGGCAGATGCGCTTCCAGATGGGGATGGCACCTGTCCTGTGGAACTGCCCCAGGGCCAGCTCCATGTAGAAGAGGGGCACCCCCCCAAAAACAGCCATCAGCGTGTAGGGGATGAGGAAGGCTCCTGCAGGGGGGGAGCACAGTGGGGTGACCCATGGTGACCATGGCATTGTCACCTCCCTCCCTCCCAGTGCATCTGGAAATGTCTTTGGAAATGATCTGGCCGGAGGGCCTCAGAGATGTGAGATTCCTCAGTTTTCCAGCTTCCCAAGCTTCCAGGACAGCCCTGCTGGCATCCCAGCCTTCGTTTGGCCAGGATGGAACAAAGAGCCATACAAACCATCGGGGTGCAGGGGAGGGGAAGCCCAGCACCCCTCAGGTCGAGAAGAATTTTGGAGAAAATGTGACTGAACATGCACAGCCACCCTGAGACACATAATTAACACTGTAACCTGCATTATTCATAACATCCTCATTTTTACTGGGGCTACACTTGTACCCCCATGGAGCTTTTGGAAGTGGAGCTGCTCTCTGAGTTCTGCTGGGATTAGTTAATTTAACCCCCCCAGCTCCTTCCTCTGTGTGTGTGTGGTGCAGCATCCCCAACATTCCCAGTATCCCCAAAACCCCCAGCACCTCTAGTATCCCCAGCACTCCCAGTATTCCCAATAGTCATCTCCAGTATCCCAGCTATCCCCAGCACCCTCCTGCAGCCTCCCATCTGTCTGGCAGGACTGGCCCAACAGGACCAAGTGTTTCCAGTGTTTTCCTTCCAGGCTGTGGGTGAGTCCAGTGCTGCCCATCCTGGTATTCCTGCTCCATGGCTGTGCTCCCCAGAGCTGCTCCCTGAACTCCTCACCCTCCCGGCTGTGTGGGGCAGATAGAAACCACCCACCCACACCACAACCATGCAGAGGGGCTCAGCTCTGCTCCCAATCCCACAGGAGCAGCTCACAAATAACTGTGTTTCGTCGTGGGCACCTGGGATCCACAGTTTTGCCTTGAGTATGGAACTAATTACCTCTTTCTAATTTTCCCGAGCAGTAGAGGATGTTCCCCGAAAGCCGACTTTGGCAATTAAATCTGCTGTGCTTTCCCAAACAGCACAAAATTCTCATCCCACCCTTTTTAATTTCCATGGGAGGGGGGGTTTCTATCCTGCTCCATTTAAAGCAATTTATTTAGTTGTCATTTACTGAGGGTTTATCCCTTCGTGGTGTTTCTGTATCTTTGATCCCTCAAAGCCAGGGCTGCTCGTGGTGTCCAGCACTGCCAGCCAGCATCCCCAGGAGGGTGGGATGCTTTTGAGGATGATTTTAGACCAAAAGTCATCCCAAAGGGCAGCTTCCCAGAGTCCCAAGATCACGAAGTGTGTGAACCTCCCACATTTACGGATCTGAATCCTTTATTGCAGTCTGGTGCTAATCTTCCCTTGGTGATCCTACAGCTGCTAACGCACCTCTAACCCCACAGGGAAAGGAGGGAAAGACCAGGAAAGGAGGGAAGCACCCCAGGGAAGGAGGATGGAGGGAGTGGAGGAGGATTTTGAATGAAGGAAGACACAAACAGAAAAGAGGCAGATGTCAGGAGAAGTTGGGTCGGTCTCTAAACCGCCCTGTCTGAAGTGCAGCAGCTGGAAACAAAGAAGGAAAAGAAACAGGGAATTTTCCAGGGTGGGACAGATGGAAAATGAGAAAAAAAGGCATCTTTTCTCCAAAAGAAGACTTAAATAAGCCCAGTGGTGTCCTTACCCCCTCCGTTCTGATAGCAGATGTAAGGGAACCGCCAGACGTTGCCAAGATCGACGGCGAATCCCACGATGGAGAGGAGGAAATCCATCTTTTTGCTCCACTTGTCCCTGGGGTGGCTGTGAGGGTTTGGGGGTGCAGGGCTGGCAGGGGGACCCAGGCAGGGCTGCTCTGCCATCCTGCCACCCCGGCAAATCCTGCAGGATTCAGGCTGAGTAACTTGGGGCCGGGAAGGATTTCTCTGTTGCTGATGACAGATCCGAGGAGGGGAGGGTCAGGCTGACTGCGCTTCCCCACCTCCCGCTGGAAACCCACGGCACGGAGAGCAGCCGGCAGGGAGAGCAGAGCCATGCTCTGATCAAAGGCAGCAGGGCAGAGCAGCCCCCAAGCCTGGGGACCAGACTGACCCTGCAGGGACCAGCGTCACCCCACAGGGACCAGCCTGACCCTACAGGGACCAGCCTGACCCTACAGACACCAGCACCACCTCATTGGGACAAGCATCACCCCATGGGGACCAGCCTCACCTTGTGGGGATTAACATCATCCCACCCAGGGGAGGGGATTCCAGCTCAGTTTTGGGGCTGAGGTAGTAAAATGGGACTGTGTTTCCTCCTCCTGACAGATCCCTGTTTCTCTCTCTGTGGAATGTTTTGCTAAGGAGGTGACACTGATGCTTGCAGGGGAAATTCGGGAATCACGGAGTGGTTTGGGTTGGAAGGGACCTTTAAAGGTCATCTCATCCATCTGGGCTCGATGGGTCTCTCTGGGGTGTGAGTTGCTGGGAATAAGCCACATGAAAATGAAATAACTTCTGCAGCTGAGCTGTGACCAGGAGGGGATGGCAGTGTCCCCAAAGCCACCACTCTGCCCTGTGACAGTTGAACAGCAAAATTCATTGCAGTGAGACGTGCCTGTGCAGGGCTTGCACAGACCCAGGGATCACCGGGTGCTCCCAGGGCTCTGGGGGCCTCCAGCCTCGGCTTTCACAGCCTTCCCCATCTGTAATTAAAAGAGACTAGAGGAGAGATGGAGCCGGAGCTGCAGCTCCAGGGCCGTGGTGAGCAGGTTGCTGTGACGACGTGACGCAGCTGCCCGGCACGGGAAGCCTCTGGACACTGTTAATCCCTCAAACACACACACGGAGACCCGTTAGAAACCTCCAGTTAAAAGCACATTTATTTATTTTATTTTTTGGTGTGTCCATTCTATGACAGCCTGGCTGCTCAGGCTGTCATAGAATGGAGTCAGAGAATCATGGCATTGTTTTGGTCGGAAAAGCCCAAAAGTGGATCCAGTCCCATCAGTCCCCACACTCCAGAGGCTTCTCCCTCTCCACTGTGGCACCTGAAATTATTTTTGCTTTCACACGGAATTATTGTTCTTTGAACAGCTCTCCTGTGAAATACAGCAGTTTTCCTCTGGTGGGGTTATGAGGAGAGATGAGGATTTTCCTCGAGGGAAGGGGTTGGGTGGGAAGGGCTCAGGGTGGTCCCTGTGCTGGGGGGGAGTGAGCAGAGACTGGGGGGTCCTGGCACAGCCCCTCCATCCTGATCACCCTCCCCCGAGCACAGCCCCAGCCCAGGTGGGGGACAGTTAATTAATAATGGTTTATACAGGATTTGTGTCACTCCTGGACCTTTACAGAGCCGTGGATCTCAGTCCTTTGGGATTGTGCCGGGCTCTGGGATGAAGCTGAGAAATCCCTGCTGCCTGCAGAATGTGCAGGGGGAGCAGAGTTTAACCCCCTGACCAAAGACCATCACGAGGCGTAAATAACACAACTGAGGCCAGCAGGTGCCATAGCAACTGTGAAAAACAATAGACAACAGCACTTTCTCTGCTGCTGACCCTTCTTTTCTCCGAATGGTTTCCGTGGAATGGCTCAGTGTGACCAGTGGCAGACCTCCCTGTGCTCACGTCCTGCAGGAACATCCATGACCGGAGTTATTCCGGTTTCTATTCTCCACGCAGGGATGCTCACGCTGCCGTCTGGGAGCTCTCTGCGCCCCGGCACGGAGCTGTCTCCGTTTCCCAGGCACCGCGGATGCTCCGCTCCAGCCCAGCGCCGTGCCGTGCCGTCGGTTCAGTACCTCCATCCCCGACAGATCCCCCCGGGAGCTCGCTGGGGAATGAGCCGTGAGTGCTGCCGGTGTTCCCATCCCGCTGCCCCTCCGCTCATGCGGCTGATGCTCCTCCGGCAGCGGGGCAGGGCAGCGCTGTCAAACCGATCAGGGGAGAGATTTGAAATCTCCGCTGGTTTTTAGGAGCTGCAAGGTGGAAGGAGCGGCTGGAGGTGGGAGAAGGGCAGGGGGTGAGGTGGCTTGGGGAGATCGTGGAATGGTTGGGGTGGGAAGGGACCTTAAAACTCATCCAGTGCCACCCCCTGCCATGGGCAGGGACACCTTCCACTAGCCCAGGTTGCTCCAAGCCCTGTCCAGCCTGGCCTTGGACACTTCAGGGATCCAGGGGCAGCCACAGCTTCTCTGGACAACTGTGCCAGGGCCTCAAACCCTCCCAGTGAAGAATTCCTTCCCAATATCCTGTTGTCCCCACACCTGTGACATCACATCACAATCTGCCACTCCATCCATTTACCTCTGCTTTTTCCTGTTATTTTCCTTATTCAAAGCACAAAACGCTTCAAATTGAAAATGCTGGGTTTAAATCCAACTTCTCAGATTGAAAATGCAGAGTTCAAATCCAACTCAAATCAGATTTGAATTTGAACATCCATCGACTTAGAAGCTGTTTCTGAACACCACGATGACTTGATTAGCAGAATGCTTTTATCCCACCTGCTCATCCATGCAGGGAAATGCAGAGGAGTGAATTGTGGTCTTAAAACAACTATCCTGTTTAAGCCGCAGAGGCAGCAGTGGGAAGTTTAATTTAATTAGCATGATACTCTGAGATGTAACTTAATCACATTAAGTATAGATCAACGTACTCTCATTTAAGCTCTCCAGGCTCCAGAAAACAGGGGCCAATCGTCTCCCACCTGTCTTTAATCCAGGGAGAAGCAGAATTTTCCGAGGAAAAGGAGCCAGCAAGGCTTGGGGGGAGCTTGTCCCTGTGCTTCTTTCAATTTTCCCCCAAAGATTCTGGGAGCCAGCTGGCCCAGCAATCACATTCCCCCAGGGCAAGCCAGCCCTGTTGCTGCAGCTCGGTTACATTTGTGCTGCCACCGCCTCTGCTAACAGGTATTTAACTGGCAAATAAACAGCGAAAAGCAAACAGCGTACACGGAAATAAGTTTTCCTCTACAACGGATATGGCCCAGGCCTCCTCCTGGTCCCTGGAAGGGACGGAATTCGGATTAATCCCGAGCCTGGAGCTCCTTCCTTTTCTCCTACCATCCTGGGCAGTGGTGGGAACCATTGGGATTACGGTCCTTGCTGTCCTTAGGGCCTCCGAGCAGGAGCAGGGAAGGAAAAGCTCCAAGGCAGAGGATGCAGCCCAGCTCTGGGGTCAGTCTGGGGGGTTGGGGGGAGGAATAAGAGTGTGTCCCTGCTGTCCACGGCGGGATTGAGTCCCGATGGCAGCCAGGGCCCGGCGGGGCCGTGCCGGTGGCCGCTGTGCAGCACAGCCGGGCGCCGCTGCCCTCGCACTAACGCGGTTTGTAGTTATTGGAAACTGGACTGCGGAGGAGCCAGGATGCTGTTTCTATGGAAATGTCCTGGAACAGTAAACGAGGGAAGAGGAAAACAGGAGATATGTTAATGGGGCTGCAGGCAGGGCGCTCTCCGAGGGGCTGTGGTGTTGTGGTTTTGAGAGGAGGCTGTGGGGGTCTCCGGCCGTTGTCACCTTCCCGCTGTGCTGGAGCTCACCGGGGCGGGCCTGGATGGCTCACGCCTCAAAGGACGTGGTTGCTTCGGCCCTGCGAGAGATCCCCAGAGCTCTGAACCCCTGCCCGAGGCCGGACACCTCCAGGGATGTGGGGCTCTGCCAGGGCTCTCTCCGTCCCGTGTCACCCAGCCCCGCGGCCACTGTCCCCGGGCACCTCGGGGGTGCTGGGGTCAGCCCTGGGGGGACCTGGTGGCGACCCCGGGAGCTGTGGGGCGGCTGTGATCCCACTGTGGGACCAGTCCTGGTTGAGACCCCCGCAGCAGCACCGGCCGGGACCCGGCCGCCCTCGGGCCGCCACTGCTGGGGGTGCCACTGCCGGGGATGCCGGTGCCGGTGCCGGGGGTACCGGGGATGAGTACCGGCCTGCTGCTGCCGCGGGTATCGGTGCCCGGGGCCGGGAGTACTGGGGGTGCCGGTGCTGGGGATGAGTACCAGGATGCCGGTGCTGGGAGTACCGGGGATGAGTACCAGGGTGCCGGTGCTGGGGGTGCCGGGGATGAGTACCGGGGTGCCGGTGCCGGGGATGAGTACCGGGGTGCCGGTGTCGGGAGTACTGGGGATACCGGGGATGAGTACCGGGGTGCCGGTGATGAGTAGCGGGGTGCCGGTTGCTGGTCGCGGATTGGCGGCGTTGGCAGCCCCTCCCCGGCGGGGCGGGGGGCGGTGCGGCCCGGCGGGCCCGGCCCGGTGCCCGGCAGTCTGCGGGCGCTGCGGAGCGAGCGCGGCCATGGCGGCGGCCCCGGCGGGTACGGCGGGCGGGGAGCGCGACCGGGGAGCGGCGGCGGGGCCGGGGGTGGCGGGGCAGGGCCGCACTAACGGGTCTCTTCTCCCCCCTTCTCCCCGCAGAGGCGGAGACCCGGCAGCGGCTGCTGCGCACCGTCAAGAAGGAGGTGGGTGCTGCGGGACCCCCGGAGCATCCCGGCCCGCTGCCCGCGGGGAGCGGCGGCTCCTGCCCGGGGGGAGCCCGGCGGCTCCGGCTGCTGCCACCGCGGCTTTAACAGCCTCCCCAAAACCAGCCGAGAGCCCCCCGGGTGCGGCTGCGGGTCCGGGGGGCGGAGGAGCATCCCTGCAGCGCCGGTGCCCCGCATCCTTGGGAAATCGCCTCTGGCTGAGGGCAGAGCGCAGCACAACTTGGGATTTTCCGCAGGGAAAAAGGGGCGACTCCCCCGGTGCTGCATCCTCCCCTTGGGAGCGGGGATGGGACGAGCAGGGCTGCTGGGGACCCCGGCCAGGATAAGGGGGGGACAAATATCTGTGCCCAGAGCAGTGTGGTGGCGTTCCGCATCTCGCTGTGCTCCCTCTCCTCAAGCATCCTTAACTCTATTAGTTCACACGGTGTTTTATGCTGAGCCGCCTCGAGCCCCGTGTTTATCCCGTGTGTTCCATCTCTCCATCGAGTCCCGGAGCAGAATCCTGCCCTGCGGTGAAGCCCTGGGTCACCGGGAGCTGTTGGCATGTCCTGCCCGCTCTGTCCCCGCAGCTCACCCCCCGGGATGCCGGAGTGGGGATGCGTGGTGTTCTGTTTCTGGTCTCACGAGCATCTCGATATCCAGTTTACAGGCTCCCCGCGAGTGGAAGACACTGCTTGGAGTCGGGAGGAGCAGACCCGTGGGTGGTGGGTCTGGGGAGGGTGACTGTGCTGCCCAGGCAGACCACTTCCCACCTTTAATCCTGTGCCGGGTGTGGTGCTAAGGAATACTACCGGTTGCCTCAGCAACGGCTATTAAACCAGGAAAAGGGTATGACATTTATTTAGCGTCGTGGATGGAGCTGCCATCTCATTATTGCTGTCTGTGGCAGCTCCTGAGTGCAGACAGCTGCTGCAGGGTGGGAGCCAGGGCTGCTCCCGGCCAGGAGCTTCCCCCCAGAGCTTCTCCCGTGCTGCCCTTCCCTGCTTTGCTCCCTCCAGGGCCTTGTGCTGGGGGAAAGTGGAGCTCCTGCCTCGGGGAGCAGAGCTGGGGTTGTGCTGTGCCCTTCTGCTGGGAGATTAGTGCGTTTGGTGGATGTGAGTAGAGCCTGAAGGAGGGGAGGAGTGCATGGAAAAGGGTGCATCCTTTCACCTGCTGCCCTGGTGAAGCGCCACCGTGGTGCTGTGACCTCCAAAAATTGGATTTGACACTCCAAAATCTCTCCAGCAGCCCCTCGGTGCTGACACAGAGGTTTTTTCCTGGTGTTCTCACTGTTTGGGATGTTGGTGAGGGTGGTGGTTCCCTGCCTGTGCAGTTCCAGGGGGTTGTTCTTCCCTTGGGAAAGCCTGGTGCCTGCTGCAAGTGCTGAGCCAGGACAGGGGTTGGGTCTCTGTGCACAGCCACACAGGTGGAGGAATTCTTTGGACGACCTGTGCTCTCCACCTGGGCTTTGCTCTGGTAGGAATTAAAAACCTGGGCAAACATGATCCTGTAGGTTATAGAGTTTATTATTTAGCACCATCCCAGAACCTGGGAGCAGGTGGGGCATTCTTGTGCCTGTTGCTCACTGCTCTTCAGGCCCCTTTTGCTCATGCTTTTGATTTTTCTTCCTCAACCTCAGGTTGAGTCAGGAGCTTGTGCAGACTCCAAGGAGCAGTAGAAAGGGCCAACTGCAGAAATCTGGGCTTTTTTTCCCCCCACTCCCAGAATTTTCACCTTTCACCAACCTGTATTCTTCTCATTAATAATGAGACTATGCCTGGTTTTGCTCTTGCCAGGTGAGCTCAGCTGAGAACAGGGACAGCCAGGGCTGTCCTTGGGGAGCTGTGCCACATCTGTCACCCCAGGGCCACAGCTGAGTGCAGCAAACCCTGGGAAGAAGGACAGAAACAATAAACTGGAATTAGCCAGGGCACTGAGCAGCCCTCAGGATTTGGCTGTTGCCATGGTTAAGGCACTGGGTTCTGGAGAAGTCCTGTGCTGCAGTGGATGTTCAGGTTGGGATGAGTTGTCTGTCACCATCTTCTTCCTCCCCCCACCCCATATGGTCGTAATAAATCAAACCAACCCTGCAAAATGGACTGTTTGTCAGCAGGCTGCAAGGCAAGGAGTGAAGTCTGACTCCTGTGTTCTGTTATGCAGGATAAGCAGCATAACCAATATTATCTTATTATTTTAGAGCTTTTATCAGCTGGAATGAGGCTTCTTTACAAACCCAGAGCCTGAAATACCCAGGTTTGAAGGGGCTGTGTGTTTTCAGCTAGAAGTATTCCCCTCTCAACCTGTGCTCCTCCTCTTCTTTTACAAGTTTCATTTTTAATAGAGGAGACTGCTGAGGTCTGTTTTGAAGTCCCTGCAGGCAGCTGCATTGCCCAGAGGGAGGGAAGCAGGTGTTACCTGTGCAGTCCACCTGCACACGTGTGCCTGGAGTGTGAGCTGAGTGAAAAGCTGCATGGTGTTTGAAAGCAAACAGTCATCTTGGGTCCTTCTTCTGCAAAAACTTAGTTTATGTTTAACTTGCCACTCAGGGAGCAGCTCTAAGTCTTTACTCAGCAGTAGCTGTTGAACCTGGATTCAAGATTTTGCTGCCTGTTTCTTAGAGAGTTCTTTTAAAAATTGGGGTTGACCACAGCCCTGCTTGTCTTCTGCCAGATATATTTTTTTATTTTTCAGTAGCTTGAACGGTTGTCACTGTGTAGCTGTTGACTAATTCCTTCATCATGTGTCATGGGAACAACAGTCAGTCTCTTCCTCCCACCCTTTCAGAGAAGCCCCTGCTTTGCAGCCATGTTGCCAGGTTTGTGGCTAAATAACACAAATAACTGGTAAGAGCAATGTTTTTGCAGCTTGGGTTTGTTTTGCTGTGTGCCCGCCGTTCCAAAATATCAGATTGCAGGCGTCAGTGCCAGCTATTTCATTCTGGATGGGTAGAAAATTGTAAATTAATTTAATGCTACTAGGAGTTGAAAAATTAATGTTGAGAGCTTTAAGTGTTCTCAAGGCCAGTTTATGAAAAAAAACCTGGAAAAGGCCTTTGTGTAGCTGTCAAAAGTGTTCAGGCAAGATAAGGATGAGGATGATGAGCTGCAGGTTGGTAATGAAAGCTGCACTGGCAGAGGGACCCTCTGATGTCTCTACAAGCACCCAGGGCAGCCTTTCTCAGATGTTTCTGTGCCAGGAGAGAACAGAGGGCCCTTAATGCAGCATTTCTCGATTGCCTGCATCGATCTGCTCTGAAGAGCAGCACTGATCACTGGGGACCATTTCCTCTCCTCTGAAAGATAAAAGCAGGGCTTTGCACAAGAGCTCTTGTGCTCCAGAAACCCCTGGCTCATCCTTCATCCCCAGAGCAGGTTTTGTGCTGCTTTCCCCCTTCCTCACACCATCCCTGTGCCCTGGGGACCTTCTGTCCTCTGCTGCCAAAATATCCTCCCTGCTGGCGTCCTGGCTGTTGCCATGGAAATACCTGGGTTTGCACTGATTCAGGACTTCACAATTTGGAGCTGGGAGTTGCTCTGGGTTTTGGTGTCATCGTGTCTCAGTGGATCCAAAAGTGACACTTTTGGAAATCCTGGGGAAAACAGGAGCTCTGGGATGTGGTGAGAACACAACCCGACTTCGAGATCGGGCGCTGGGAACACAGAAATGACTAAAGTTTTCCTGAAATGTTTCCTTAAATGTCTGTGTATTGAGCATTTCCAGCGAGCAGTGCCAGCAGTGCCCACAGATGGCGTGGAAATGTGCGTTTGACGAGCACAACAGGAATAGAACCAGCTACAACGTGATCTCAGGCAGCTGAAATTCGTGTTGGGAGCAAAGATTTTTTTTTTTGGCCAAAAGTTGATGCCCTCTGAAGAAAGTCTGGTGCAAAACACTGTTGGCAAACACACATGGCTGGGATCACCCCTGTGTCCCCCAGGGTGCAACGTTGCATGATGGATCCTCCCATTAATGTATTTTAAATTCATTTTCCAGCAAACTGCGCAAATATTCTGAGTTCTTATCCCCCAAGGAGCCTCATGCCAGTCCCCAGCTGTGAGCACACATGGTTCCTGGGGAAGGGCCATGGAAAATCCCTCCTGTGTGTCACGTGGAGGATCCCTCAGCTGCAGGAGGTGCCATGTTTTATTCAGCAAGTGGCGATAAATAATTAAATAAGACTTTTAGAAAAGCCGGAGGTCTCCGTGGGCAGGAGTGTGATCGATGTTTCTGTTGGCAGCAAGAGCAGGGAGCTGCCAAATGGCTTTCAAGGCAACTGCCTGCAGCCATCAGAGCTGTCCCTGTGCTGTCCCCTCGTGTCAGGGGCCACCAAAATGTCTGGTGAGAGCCCTAAAAATTCTCTGGATATAAAAGGTGCGTGTGCTCTGCAGCTGGTGGTGGTTTAACTGATCTGAGCACAGTTAATTGGGATTTTTTTTCAGTGGTCAGCCTGTAAACTCTTGGAGAAGTGGCAGAGCGTGGCTGCAGCTCGTGGTGGTGCTGAGCAGTCTGTCTGGCACCTGCTTTGGGGATAATCAGGGTTTTTGTTGCTGGGAAGATGAGGAATGTGACAATGCGGGAGAAACAGGAAATCCTGCAATAGCGAGTCTGAAAATGTGAATTTTATAAACAAGGGTGTTGTGGCAACAAGACAGGCAACAGGCAGACATTTCATTTTCAAATGGGAAGATAAATCTGGTTGGAGAGAGAGGTTTGAGTCTGAGAAGTTCTGCTTTAGCTGAAAAAGTGGCTTTGGCTCCAGCATGGGCAGTGTGGTTGAACGTCCTGGGATTTCCATCCAGCATTCCCAGCACACAGGAGCTCCTGTGGGCACCAGGGTGGGCAGTGCAGAAGGATTTGGGGTTTGGAATTATATCCTTGTGTCCTGGAGCTGAGCAGAGATTCTGCACTTGTTTTGCCTTGGGCACCTTTGGTACATCCAGCAAAGCCAGGCTCACATTCCTGCTGGGAAATATTCCCCTGCAGTGCAAATTTGCACTGCAAATACAACCCTGTCTTTGTCCTGCCTGGGGATGTCCTAATACTGCATTTCAGTGATCCTTCAGGGTTTTATGCCACCTGAGAAGTGGCAGTGCTGCAGTGCTCCACGGATACAGCTCCAGAGCATGAGGAGCTTGCTGTGGAGCTTTTTCCTGGAAAGAGAAAAAGAGCTTTCTCCTTGGTTGGGAGAAGCAATCATGGGAGAGCTCAGGCTACAGCAAGGAGTGCCCACGGGCACTTGTTGCACCAAAACTGACATGGAAAATGGGATTTTTTTAAGTGCAAGAATTAGCTTCAAACACGTAATCAAAGCAGCACTTAAAGACTGTGATGAGAACGAGAAATCTCCACCTTGGGAAAGAATTTGAAAAGCAAATGCACAAAAGCAAGCCAAGTTTAAAGCCTCTATCATCCATGGGTTAGGGGTATTTTTAAAATATTTTTTTTCTGTTTGCTTGTTTGATGGCTTTTGAGGGCTTGATGGTTCTCCTGGGCTAGGTGGATTGAACAGCAGCAGCGAGCCTGGAAGTGCTGGTTGGGCTCCATGATCTTGGAGGTCTTTTCCAACCTAAACAATTCCACAATTCTGTGATTAATTCTATGATTTTACAGGCAGTGCAGCTTCCTGGCTCTGGTTTTGGAGCATCTCACCCACCCAAGTCCTTGCCACCCCATGCAGAGGTGGATATTCAGAGGCAGCAGGACACATCTTCATCTCTGTTTTTTGCTGTAAATCCCTTGGGTTTGGGATGGGATGCTCTCCCATTGCTTTAGCTCCAGTGTGTGGACCTTGGATGTTGCATATCCCTGGGAATTTTGTAGCAGAGAGGTCTAAGCCTTCATCCCTCCCTGGGCCCTGGGGTTGTTGGAAAGATAAGGGTTTGATTTCACTTTCCAGGGGGACTCTGTGGGTGGCTTGTCCTGTGCTCACAGCTGGAGCCAGGGGGATTGTTTGTACTGTTGTGAAAGACTTGATGATATTCCCCCTCCAGTTTACCTACAGCTAAATTATTAGTTGCTGTTTTAATTTCCTTTCTAATAAAAGAAGAGCAAACATCTCATTTCCCTAGGCTGGCAGGAGATCCAGAGTGGGCAGCTTCATCTGCTGGGATTGTTCTGGCTACAATCTGAGAATTAGCATCAAAATGCTGGATTGCAGCACATTCAGAGGCTGTTCAAGTCTGCTCTGTGGAGGGAGCCAAGTGTGGCTGAGCTGACATTCCCTTCCCCAGGATGTCACAAACTCCTGGAGGATTTGGGAGCACGTGGAAGATCCCAGCTGTGGAGGGGCTGCTCTGAGTGGGAAAGTCCTTTGGGGTCTGCAGACAGCAGCATAGGAAATCTGTCAGGGCTTTTGGGGTTCTCTGGCTTGGAGCTGTCCTACAGGTGCCAGCTGTGTCTGTTAGGGCAAATGTAAGAGGGTTTTGTTGGAAAACTCTTGATTTTATTCCCTGGAAATGTCCAAGGCCAGGCTGGACAGGGCTTGGAGCAACCTGGGATAGTGGAATGTGTCCCTGCCCATGGCAGGGGTGGAACTGGATGCACTTTAAAGTGCCTTCCCACCCAAACCATTCCAGAATTCCAAGATATCCCTTGTTTTCTCTTACATGTCTGTCTGTCTGGCCTCTACCTGCTGGTGTTTATAATTTTCACACTCCAGGTGAGTGCCCTTGTTGCTCTGTCCTTTCCAATTCCAGTCCTTTAGACTTCCTCGATTTATTTTTAGTGCTACAACCTCAGTCAACACAGTGCATTTTTTTTAAATTTTAATGAGTAATTTTCCACTAAACTGTGTCTCTTGGAAGGTGTTTTGTTTGTGCCTGGAGCATGCAGGTGGTTTGTGCAGTTTTGGCACCACAGTGCCTGGTCAGAGCCGTGTCCTGCTGTCCTGGATGTTCCCCAGGCCCTGGACAGGCAGATGGTCACTGCCCTGAGGAATGCCCTGGGAATGGAGTCACTGCAGGCATTGTGTCAATATACTGAAATTTCAGACAAATATTTGAATATACTGCTTATATCAGAATATTTCCTGATTGAATCAGAAGCTGGTAACACTCTGCACATTGGGGTGTTAAAACCCTGATATCACCAGCGCTGCCACGAGTGTATATTTAATATCTGTGTGTCATTTTCTGGGCAATCAGTTGGATGTGTGAGAGAGGAGTGCTGTGTCCTGCTGACAGAGGAAGCTCAGCCTGCCTGGGTGAAGCTCAGCAGCCATCTGGACAAGGGTGGCTCAGCCAGCTGGGAGAGCCAAATTTCAGGGAATCCCTGAGGACCCCAAGATGTGATCCTCCCTTCAAGGGGTGGTCAGGGGTGGCTCCTGGGCTGGGCAAGCTTCCAGAATATCTTTGGTGGATGTGTGGAATTCCAGGTGGGGGAAAAGGAGCAGCTCTGGGTGCTGATGGACATGGCCAAGGTCGAGGGATGTGTGGGAGACAGAAACGCCTCTCCTCTTGCTGGGACTAGCTCTGTCCTTGTTTCTGTTGCTGAAATAAATAAAATGGTGCTGGATCAGGGAGCCCTGAGGGTTGCAACTACCCCTTCCCTGGTGCCCAGCATGGACCACTGGGACAAGGGGAGAACTGTAGGTGGGATGTGAGGAATGAAGGAGCACCAGGAGGTGCCCTGAGCAGGGACAGCTGCAGTTTTGAGCCACTGAGATGGAAGATGGAGCTTTCCCCTGGTCCCTGGGGTGTTCCTGCAGGTGCAATCACTGCTCTGAGTGCAAGGGTGGGATGTGGGATGTGCAGGATCATGCTGTGCCAAGAGGAATTTCCCAGTGCTCTGAGCCACCTCCAGTCCCAAGTTCCTCATCTCAGTGACATTCCTTGCTGTGACTTCCTGACTCAGTCCCAGCTCATCTGAGCTGCTGGGATGCAGGGAAGTCTCAGTGCTCTGTTAGTCACCGAGCAGGGAGCAGGGCTGGGAGCTCACCTGGCAGCTCTGACAGAGCAGCTCCTGGCTCAGAGAGGACTCTTAATCCACACTCAGAAAGGATTTCCTTTATTGAGCTGTCAGATGTGCATAACTGACCTTGATTGTACCTTGGAAAGGAGTTTAATTCCCCAAATGATGCCATTAAAGGGCTCTCATTCATGCAAGGTTTGCTTGGCCAAGTCTTGACCTGCTGTGTTTCCCTCCCTGTGCCCTCAGGGAGAACACCTTGCTGAGCAGAGCTTCCTTCACACCCTCAGCTCTGAGCTGGGAACACTTTCCCCTGTGTTTTCCAAAACCAAGGAGTGAAAAGCAAGATATAGAGGCGCTGCAAGGTGAGATCCAGGCATGCTGGCAGCTGTGTTTAAAAGGAAAAGTGGTTGGGAACTGAATATTTAAGGAGCAAAAATTCAGCTGGCCTTTGGGTGGTTTCAGCAGGAGTGGGGAGGGTGACAGCTGGGGATGGAAGTCACCACCCTGCTGCCAGACCTGACCTGGCAGGTCTGACCTCCCATCTGCTCCCTGCAAAAATTACCCTCCTAATTTGTGTGGGGTCCTGTTTGTGTTGGTCCCCTAATTGTGCCCCTGATGAGCACTAAGTGACAGCTTCCTCTGGATCAGCTGAGTGCCAGTCGTGACTCAGAGAGGGCAGAGCTGCTGGCACTGCTGTGCAAATGGAATTCCTGGGCACAGCTGGTGCCAGGTGATCACTGAATTAGGCTTTGATGGATAGTTGCAGTCGTGTGGGACAGCTGTGTCACAGGAAATTTGTCAAACAAAATGAGAGAGCAGAACAATGCTGTGGAAACCCTAAATAGGAGATTTGGGTACCTTTAGTAGATGACTTTTATCTAAATGATGCTCGGTTCCCTCAGTTAATTCTCACCTCGACTTTTTCCTGCTTTGAAGTTTCTCAAAAATGAAACAGCTCTTTTTTTATACCTTTTTGAAATAGCTGGCAGAGCTGCATCCTCCATGAGACCTCCTGTGCCACTGGGAAAACCAGGGAGAGGAGGAATTTGCTCTTCACCCACCCCACCACAGGTGTCCATGGCTGAAATTCCACATTTTCCCTAACTGCCTCTGTCCTGCAGGTGAAGCAGATCATGGAGGAGGCTGTGACGAGGAAATTCGTGCATGAGGACAGCAGCCACATCATCTCCTTCTGTGGTGAGTCTCCAGGGCTGGCCTGGACTGAGGCTGAGCATTCCCTGCCCAGGCTGTGCCACTCCTGGGAACATTTTCCAGCTCCAGGACCTCGGGTTTGGGAAGGGGGGAGTGCCAGAGGATGGATTGTTCTGGCAGAGGTCAGAGTGCCTGAGGCCTTTGAGCTTAAAATACAGAGGGATGTGTCAAAACAGGAGGGATGCTGGCAGTGTGTGCAGCCATTGGGGAAGGACTAGAAATAATATTTTATTTTTAAATTCCCTTGCGAATCGATTCAGCCGAAAGTCTGTCAAGTCCAAATATTTCTTTGCCTGTGCAGAATGGGAGTTTATGGAGAAGAGCCTGGGCTTTCTCCTCTCCTGCTGGGCCTTCCCATCAAAGCCACCCAGGAACTGTTCCCTGTGTGGCATTGAAAGAGCAGAGCACACTCCAGGTGTGACTCATTCCCTGCTTTTCTGTGCGGCACGAGGCTCCTCAGCCTGGCATTATTTATAGGCTCCTGCCACAGGGAGCTGAGGCATCCAGGCACGAAGGGCTCCTTGCTTCCTTCTGGCCTCCTAAGATGCTGCTGCCCTTTCCCTGGCTCCTGGTGTTCCCCTCCTGCTCAGTCTGCTGTTCCCCTCACTGGAATGGTTTGTTCACCTTCCTCAGTGCTGTGGCTCTCCAGGAGCTGGGAGAGCTTATAAATAACCTTCCCTACCAAGCAGAGCATGCTGCAAGCCTGGCTCTGCCTGCCAGAGCTGCCCTTTTCCCTGGAGAGAGCTGCTTTTCCAGCAGAGCCCTCCTGACGGAGCCAGCGGAGTGCAAACCCCTCGGGATGGAGCCAGCAGGGAAGGGCAGCAGCCCCCAGCTCCCCCCGTGCTGCTGGGAGAGGGAATGTGGAGCAGACAAACACGAGCTGGCATCTGTCACGTCCAGGCTGCCCTGGGAGGATGATGGGGAGCTCAGGGTTTGGTGTCCACGTCAGCTCAGCCCGAGTGGCTGGAATTGCGTCAGAGCTCTGGGCAGCTCAGGAATATCTGCAGGATATTGCCAGGAGTCAAAGCTCCCCCCTTACCTGGGTGTAGCTGAATGAGGCCCCTGCAGCATGTGGCTGTGCTGTAGATTATATCCTGTATATCCTGGCTCTGCTGTGGATTATATCCTGAGGGATGTGGAGAATCTCTTCAGTGTCTATTCATGGTGGGGACACAACTGAGCTCAAAAACTTATCCCATGTAAAAATCCTGCCATTACCCTTGGATTTAGTACAACACAGGGAGAGTTTTTCCTGTGGAAGCTGCACATTTTTCCTGTGGAAGCTGCACATTTTTCCTGTGGAAGCTGCACATTTCCCTGTAGTTTTGCCAGCAGGAGTGGTGTTTTGCATAGGTTCAGACCTGGCACTGGGAACAGCTCTGTCTCGATGTCACCTGCCTGAGGCCTTTCAGGAGTTGGGGTTTCTCCCTGGTTGGCAGGAGCTGGGATGTGCTGCCTGTGAGAGCAGCAAGAGCACAATGCTCTCATTTATCTGCTGGGAATTTGGAATGGGGCTGGTGGCACCAGGAGCCCACTGAGGTTCTCTCTCAGGAGGGCAGCTAGGCAGGAGCAGCCCTGGCTGCTCAACCCCCATGATACCTGAGCTTTCCAAAAGGGTGCAGTCCCAGGCAGGTGGGGATGTTTGTCACTTGTATTTCAGCCTGAAGGATAGGACAGATGAGGGAGATGTTGGTTCTTCTGGCAGAGCCATGGAGCAGTTTGGATTTTATCTTATTTGCAGCTGCTCATAATCCAGGGACAGGTGAAACCTTGGGCTTTGGGAGGGCTTGTGCAGAGCCTGGTTTCAAAGCCAGGTGACCACACAGTGGCTCTGCCTGGCTGCTGGAGGTCTGCAGGGCTGTGTTGGCCCAAACCTGTTGTTCTACCAGCACAGGCTGTGTCTCGCTGCCCCTTGGATTCTGCTGCTCATCACTGAGCTCAGCCACAGCATGGAGCAGGGCAGGATAATGAGCCTCTCACAGCCTGGGAGCTGCTGTGCTGGGTCTACATGGAATGCCTGTTTTTCCACGTCTCCATGGAGTTGTTCAGCTGCAGGGAATTGTGCTTTTCCAGGAGGGAGGTGAAGCAGCATCCGGTGGGCTCTGCTGGGCAGCGCCAGCTTCCCGGGGAGGAGGGAGCAGAAGCTCCTTGTCAGACCTGGATCAAGAGGCTGCAGGACTGTGGGTCTGTGTGATTTTCCAGTGCTTTGATCAGGCTGTGTAATCAGTCTGTGTTTGGCACTAGACATCCATCCTGAGCCCTTGCAGGGAGCTTTGGGAATGAGCTGCCAGCAGAGCCTGTGGTGTGTGCATCTTTCTGTGAAATGTTTGTGTGAACACTGGGATTTCTGGGGGGAAACTGCTCCATTTCCCATGCTGCTCTAGAAACCCTCAGTGTGCCTGTCCTTGCTTCCTTGCTCCTGAGCTGTCTCCTCCTGTTCCAGCTGTGCCCATCCCTCAGATTGTGCCAAAGGGAAAAAAATCAGGGAGATGCTGGTTTCTCCACAATCCACAAGAAACCCACCAGGAGAGTGTCAGCCTGTTTGCCCAGCACAGCAATTACCCTGCATGGAGAAGCTGTGGTGCTTGTTGTTAATTCCCATGTGTGATGGGATCACAGTGTCTTCCTGAGGCCAAGGTGGGGATGTCTCTGCCTTCAGATTTGCTCTCTGAGGAGTTTTAGGAGCTTGTGGCTGCTCCTGGATCCCTGGAAATGTCCAAGGCCAGGTTGGATAGGGCTTAAAGCAACCTGGAGGTGTCCTGATGAACAGTCCCTTTCCAGGTTCCTTGTACCCCTTCAGATCCTGGGAGGTGCTGTGAGGTCTCCAAACAACCTTCCCAGGCTGATCATCCCCAACTCTCTCAGGATGTTTCCATAGGAAAGATGCTCCAGTCACCCCAAGGCTGGCCCAGTTGGGTAGAGCATGATGCTAACAAAGCCAAACTCATATGTTCCACATGGGCCAATCCCTTAAAGAGCTGGACTCCATGACCCCCGTGGGTTTTTCCAGCTGGGAATATTCTGATCCTGCTGCCTGTGCTCTGCTGCAGCTGCCGTGGAGTGCTGTGTGCTGTTTGGGCTGAAGCGGAGGGCGGCCGGCTTCCTGCGCAGCAACAAGATCGCGGCGCTCTTCATGAAGGTGGGCAAGAGCTTCCCCCTGGCAGAGGAGCTCTGCAGGAAGGTGCAGGACCTGGAGCAGCTCATTGAGAACGCGTAAGGCACTGGCCTGGCTGCCAATCATCTCTACTCACTTGATTTTTGGGGCGGGGAGCACAATGTGCATCTTGAACCTCGACAGGAAGAATTGCTTCTTCGGTCTTGCCCTGATATTTTTATATCTTGACCAAACTGGTTGCTTTTCTAGGAGGCTGAGTTGTGGTTGTGGTTGAAGCGGGGGTGGACAAATTCTTACTCCCTCTGGCCCTGCTCTGGTGCTTCAGGGACACTGAGCACGTTGCTCCTGAGCTGTCACAGTTTATGGACCAAGCCAGCTGGAACCACGTTTGGTCTGTCTCAGCGTGCAGGGCTTGAACCCACAGTAATTCAGCTGCTGTTTGGGAGAGGATTACTCATCCTTGCACAATTAGCAGGGAGATGGATGGAGCAGCTACCTGCAGGCAGGAATTTTACGCTGTCCTAGGATGAGCTGCTCTGCCTGTGAGTTCAGCCATGGAAAGATGTGTGGGCTGGAGGAGTCTGCTGAGGGAGAGCAGAGTTCTGGGGTGTCTTTACAGTGGGGAACTGATTTAGTGAAGTCTGGTTTCAAATGCAGCTTTCAAATGCTGGATAGACACAGGGAGCAGATCCAGAACTCTGTCCCAGGTGGTTCCCTGAGATCCCCCAGCCACCACCACCAAACCCCTGGTGTCAGGAATGCCCTAGGCTCCTTCAGAGTTGAGGGATGAGCCTGTGGTGTTGTTGTCTCTTGTCCTGTACCTCTAAAGGAGAAACCAAGCCCAGGGGGTCCCGGAGAACGTGCGCAAGGTGCCGAAGCTGC
Organism: Entomyzon cyanotis; assembly: GCA_024500445.1. Taxonomy (NCBI): domain Eukaryota; kingdom Metazoa; phylum Chordata; class Aves; order Passeriformes; family Meliphagidae; genus Entomyzon; species Entomyzon cyanotis. The sequence goes on from JAKEPQ010000852.1 coordinate 4,308,859, forward strand.
CCAACCTGTCTCCTCAGGCCATCAAGCACCTCTGGATCCGCACAGCCCTCTTTGAAAAGGTTTTGGATAAAATCGTGCACTACCTGGTGGAGAACAGCAGGTGAGCACTTGGATCTGCGTGCTGAGGTGTCCTGGACTGAGGTTTGTTAGGAGATGGTGATGCTTGAATTGTGCTGCAGGAGGGTGGCTGTGGCCCAGGAATTTCTCAGCTGGCAGAAACAGTCTGTTTAGGGCTTCTTGCCCTCTCCCTATCAAGGGGAGATACAGAAAGAGAAGGGCATGACAGGGATTTAAACCACTAATACATTGATAACTTTGCAGTGCTCCAGCATTCTGCTGCCTTTTATTTCTTCTAGTAAGTACTACGAGAAGGAAGCTCTCCTGATGGATCCTGTGGATGGGCCAATTCTTGCATCTTTATTGGGTAACACCTTCCTTACTTGCTTTACAAATCTGTGATCTGTGGATCTGGGAGGTGACTGTGGCCATGGGATCCCTCATGTTTGGGATGTTCCTCCCCACAGTGGGGCCCTGTGCACTGGAATACACAAAGATGAAGACTGCTGACCACTTCTGGACAGACCCCTCTGCGGATGAGCTGGTCCAGAGGCATCGGATCCACAGCTCCCACTGCCGCCAGGACTCACCCACCAAGCGCCCAGCACTCTGTGTGAGTTTGGGGATGAACCTCTCTGTGCTCCTCCCAGAGCCACAGGATCTGTTTTCCTTTTGCTTGGAAAGGCCTGTGGAGCTCTCTGATGAGGGAAGTGTTTGAGGCAGAAATGCTGGGAGCATGGCATGCCAGCCTCTTGTGGTGACTGCATCCCAGGGGTCTGTGTCCCTTGGGAGCAACGTGGATGGACAAAAAGCTGAATGTGCTCTGTGCATTGCTAAGGACAGAATTGAGCTTGGACAGAGCCAGGAATCCCCTCAGAGGGGAAATCTTTTGAGGGAAAGCTTTCTAGTCAGTGATTCTCTTAAGTGTGTGAGTGAGGAAGGAATGAGGTTCAAGAGAAGCTTTTGGGAAGGCTGAGGTGTCTGTGCTCCCCTCACGTTTGTGGGTGTGTCTCTTGCAGATTCAGAAGAGACATTCCAGTGGCAGCATGGATGACAGGCCATCCCTGTCTGCCAGGGACTACGTGGAGTCACTGCACCAGAATTCCCGAGCCACTCTGCTGTATGGCAAGAACAACGTCCTGGTGCAACCAGTGAGTTCCTGCTGGGAAAGCTGGGCTTTCCAACACTGCTCTGCTCCCCAGCACCTTGCTCTACCCCAAATTGCTCTTGGAGGTAGAAAAGCACATTTTTAATCTGGGAAGACAGTGAGTGGACTGTATTCATGGAGGTCCTGGTGATATGGATCATCCCAGTGGGATGGAAGAGCTCTGCTCCAGTCTGAGTAGAAGCACAGGCTCCTCTCTCTGCCCATTCTTTACCACAAAACTCCTTCTCCCATCCCTTCCTGCTTCTTGTAGTCAAATAAATGAAATGCAAACTGCTTTTAGGTGGAGCTGTTCAGTTTTCCTTGCTGGCCAGTTGCTCTCAGCCCTTTTCCAAGGCAGAGATGCTGTCTTGGAATCTCTGCTAGGAGGTTTTCTAGGGCCACGATGGTTTTCTCCCTGTTTGTGGCTCAGGGGCAGCAGCAGGGCTGTGTGAGTAGCCAGAGCTTTGTGCTTCTGGCATCTTCCAGCTCTTTTTGTCACTGTGTTTCTCATCCCCAGCGAGATGACATGGAGGCAATCCCGGGATATCTGTCCCTTCACCAGACTGCTGACATCATGGCACTCAAGTGGACCCCCAACCAGCTGATGAATGGCTCTGTGGGTGACCTGGACTATGAGAAGAGGTGACTGGCTCTGGGTGTGCTGGGGCACAGGGAAAAGTGTTCTCCTGGGTCAGAGTTTGGATCTGGTGTGCAAAGCCATCAGTGTTTTCCTGGAGCAAAACCATCACCCTTGAGCCTGCAATGGGAAGGAGGCTTGGAGAGGGTGTGTGAGATGTGCTCAGTGAGGGAGTGGGGCTCGTTCCAAAACACACTGAGTGGTTCCATTTATTGCCCTGGGGGGTTTTTAGAGAGGAATGCCCTCCCCTCCCTCCCAGTGCACTGTGCTCCCAGCTTTATCCTGGCTGTTGCCATCTGGAGCTCACGACCAGGGACGAGAATCTGCAGGAGGGAGCAGGAACAGTTCCTGGGGATCAGGCCTTGGTGACAGTGTGTGCTGTTCTGATGACCCTGGTGCAGTTATTCAGAGTCCCTTGGATTTATCCCAGTCCCTGGAGCTTGCTCCTCCTCAGGTCTGCTCCCTTGGCTCGGCAGGCAGTGTGGCCATGCCCTTCTCCCTGGTGAGCTGCTGGTGTTTCCTTCACCAGCTGCAATCCTTTCACAGCACTCACAGGATCATGCCAGCTCCCAGTTTGCTTGAGAAACAAAATCCCTTTCCAGCAGCAGATGCTCCAGGAGAGTGGGATTGTTTAGGACACTGATGCTTTGACCCAGAGCAGAGACCTTCTTCAGCAAAACTTGGTCTCAGTTTTCCTCATTGTCAGTTGTAGTGTTTTTTGTTTTGTTTATCTGTGTCCTTTTCATCTCCCCTTTTTTGTCCCCTGGGCTGTTCAGTTGTGTCTGGTACCCTCCCCTAAAATCTGTTTTCATCTCTACACTCCTTCTCTGAGTTCTTACCTTGGGCATCAGCCTAAGCTCTAAAAATTCCCAGTGTCAAGACGTGACCAAGGAGGAGAGGAGGCAGATGGCACAGTGAGTATGACTGTACAAAGAGTGACTCTTGCACACCTTCCTGTCCCTCACTGCCTTCATGAGCTGTTTTTAATGATATTTAAGCACTATTTTTATGAAACAGCAGATGCTGCTGCTGCTCAGAATCTGGAAATTTGCTTTGTTGCAAGGAAGTGGGATGTGATCGAGTGCTGACACCCTTGGACAGCAGTGCTGGGCTCTCCACAGGAATGAAACCCTGGAGACATCCCCTTTCCCTGCTCGTCTGCCCTGCCTGCTGGCCAGCAGCTCTCCAGCATGTTGTAGATTTGCTCAGACACCTCGAGGTGCCTGTTTTGAGGCAGCTCTTGAACAGAAGCAGCTGAGAGCAAATCTGTTGTGTGCTTTGAAAAAACCCCACAAATTGTGAGGGTTTATTTCCCCACCCTGGGGCAGAGCAGCAGACCAGGCTTGAACCTCACTGCACATTCCCTTGGGGCTCTGGGGCTGCTCCTGAGGGATTCTTGGGGTGCCCAGAGGAGAGTGCTCAGCTCTGCAGAGCTCCTGTCCCCCCTCTGCAGTTGGCAGGATCCATGGACACATTTTCTGTGTCTGGGAACAGTGTCAGGGTAGAGAAACCACCCAGGGCAGGTGGGACAGGACTGGCCTTGGCTGAGCTGAGGTGGCAGAGCCAGCTCCTGGTTCTGCAGGGATGTTGTCACTCATCAGGCTGGCATCACTGCTCTGGGATCTCATCCTTTCTGTGGCTTTGCCTGGTGCCAGGGCATCTGGAGCAGCATCTGGAGCTGCTGTGAGCAGCAGCAGAGCCTCTCATATCCCTGAGGCTCACAGTCTCCTTGTTCCTCTGTTGCAGCGTGTACTGGGACTATGCCATGACCATTCGCCTGGAGGAGATTGTGTATCTGCACTGTCACCAGCAAGGTAAGGCCAGAGCTGTGGCACCCTGGAATTTGTCCCTTACCTCTGAGTGCTGCACGTGGCTTTGGTTTGGCTCCAGGGTAGATGCCCAGAGCTCAGGGTGGTCACTGTGGTTTAAATGCTTCTAGGAAAGTCTTTCCCCCAGGCTGTGGTGTGGCTGGGAGTGCTCCCTGCAGAGCAGGGCTCTGATTTCCAAGGGGTGATCCCAGCAAGCCTTCCCCAGGGCTCCAGTCTCATAATGGACTTAGAGAAGAATCCCCACAGGGAAGAAAGCCCTTATTTTCCATCCCAGAAAGACAGTTCCCTGATCTTCCCTGCCCTCTGCCTTTTGGCCTGTGCTGTTTTCCTCACTGATGGCTGTGTCTGCTCTCGCCGTTGCCAACAGTAGACAGTGGTGGCACAGTTGTCCTGGTGAGCCAGGATGGCATCCAGAGGCCACCTCTGCGCTTCCCCCGTGGAGGACACTTGCTGCAGTTCCTGTCCTGCCTGGAGAACGGCCTCCTGCCCCATGGGCAGCTGGATCCACCCCTCTGGTCACAGAGGGGGAAGGTGGGTTTCTGATCCTGCTGGTTTTCCCATGCAGAGCAGAGCTGGTGGGGAGGACAGTCTGTCTGGCATTAGTGGGTGCTGCATTTTAAATGATGCCCTCCCAGAATTGATAAGGAAGGTGGGCTTAAAATGGGGTGGTTTGGTTTAGCTCGTGGCCTTGCCCAGTTAAACAAACCCTTCTGGAAGGCTGGGGAGGCTGTGGGAGGGCTGCCCACGAGGGTTTGGATCTCTGGGCTGTACTTCCCCTGTGCCCAGCAGGGTTATGGATTTACCTGCCCCTGGAAACTTGATCCAGAGGCTGCTGCAGCCCAGGGAATGTGCAGACATGGCAAAGCATGGGGGCAGGAGCTCAGGAAGGGGGTGGTTGGGCCTGGGGTGGCTCATGAAGGGCACTCTGCTCCCCCAGGGGAAGGTGTTTCCCAAGCTGAGGAAGCGAAGCCCCCAGGGCTCCTCCGAGTCAGCGTCCGACAAGGAGGATGATGAAGCCACGGATTATGTTTTCAGGATCATCTACCCCGGGACACAGGCAGAGTTTGGTGAGTGCAGGGCAGGCTTTGGGGGGTTTGTACAAGCCAGGACATGGAGCTGATGGGCATGGAATGGGATGGAAACCTTTTTGCTATGTTTTGGAGGCTATAGGGGAGAAATTACATCCGCTGTGACTCCTCCATAACGTCAGTTGAGATTATACTTGGTTCTCCCTGCCTTCAGCTGACTAACACAATTCAGTGAGTCAGATAAAAACCTAACTGAGGCTAAAACAGCAGAGAGAGATGCTCTTTTGTGTGGCTGCATTTTGATCCCCCCCTTAAAATTCCATCTGGGGACCAAATTAATTGCTGCCATCTCCCCACCTGGCATCATCACAGCCTGTGCTGTTCCTGTGCACCTTCCCAACCAGGGGTGGAACTGCATCATTCTCTCTTCCCCACAGATTCTTCCTTTCATTTGTGCACTTGTCCTCTCTCTGTGTCTCTAGTTGCCATTAATGGTGCTTTTCACCCATTCCTTGCACCCGTGACTGCTGGGAGAGGGAAGATGGTGAAGATTCCAGCTGGAAGCAAGATCCTGGTGATCCCTAAATGGTGTCTGAGTCTCCCTGGCACATCCCGAGCTCCCCATGCTGCTCTGGGCACCTCTTGGCATCAGTGTAATGAGCTGTTGGTTGGGTCTGGTGCTCAGCTTGCCTGTGTTGTCACTTGACAGGTCCTGCAGAGCTGTCCCTGTCACCACTGACCGTCACTGACCCATCAGCTCAGTGGGAGGGGAAGGGACTTTCATAGGAATAATTCAGTATTTTTCTTGCCAATGTCAGTTATTCCATGTCACAAGCAGGGAGAGTCAGTGAGACCAAGGCAGAGCGAGGACACCCAGAAGATGAAATTTCTACCACAATTTAATTTCCAAGGAGGAGTAAAAAGGATTATTTCCCATGGCCTGGGCTGTGTGGGGGTGATACCTGAGCAGGACCCAAGGCCTTTGCAGCAGCAGTTTGAGTTGAAGCAGGGATTAACAAGTGACAACATGCAGAGCTCCTGCTGTCCCTCTCAACCTCCTCATCCAAATCCTCATCTTCTGCCTTGTGATTTGGATGTTCCCTTCTTTCCCTGAACTTTGGATGGGATCTTTGGAGAGATGGGCCTTTTCCCTTCCAGTAATCCACTCTTCCTGGGACAGCAGCTGATTTCCATCCTGTTTTCTCTCCTCTCTGCAGCCCCTTCTCTGGAATCTCTGCGTTGGGTGTTGGGTTTTTCTGCCTTGGTCAGCACGAAGCAGTTTAAGATCAGCTTTCTGAATTAGCTGGTTAATTAGCGACGGTTCTCTCTCATCAGTGCTTTTTGTTCTCTTTCCTCTCTCCTGAGCTCATCAGTGCTGTGATTCCCTGCGCTGGGTCCTTCTTGGTTGCTGGAGCCTCCTTGGGAAGAGTGTGGGCTGCTGCATTTGCCAATCAAATGTCCTCTCTGCTGGACCCCTGTAGCTCCCTGACTCCAGGGCAGTGCCAGGCTGTACTGATGCTCCTCTCTTCCCTCCTGCAGTGCCCCAGGACCTGATGGATGCTCCAGGGGCTGTCCTGCCCCCCATGTGGCAGCCCAGCACCCGCAAATCCTCCTGCTCCTCCTGCTCCCAGAGTGGCTCCTCCGATGGGGGTCCTGCCAATGGCTGCAGCCACGAGAGGTATGAGGAGACACGGGCACAGCAGAGCCAGGGCTCAGTGTCCAGGTGGGATGTGGCTGAGGTGAGGCTTGTCCCTGCATCTGGGACGTCTCAGCTGCTCTGTGGCCTGGCAGCAGGAATTGCTGCTCTGAACCTGGTGAATCTCTGCAGGCAAAGCTGGAGCAGTGGGATCGAAGCCAGGCTGAGGGATGCACAGGAGTGTTTTCTCCCCTCACATCTCTTGTGGTTTTGTTGGCAGAGCTCCGCTGAAGCTGCTGTGTGACAACATGAAGTACCAGATCCTGTCCCGGGCCTTCTATGGATGTGAGTGCTTGTCACATCCCTGCTTCCTGGGGATGGGGGATGGGATAAGGGATGAGGTTCTGGGCTGAGAATGGTGCTGGGGCAGCTGGCAGTGGCTGGGGGAATTAACTGGGACCTGCTGCTTGTGCTCAGGGTGGGGAGCAAACAGCTGGGCTCAGCCTTGAGCCCCGTGAGCAGCAGCACAGGGGGTACAAAATGAGGGACTTGTCCCAGTAGACTCCCAGCTCTGAGGGCTGCATGTGGCTGCAGAAGATCTCCACCAGTGACCAGCCTCACCAGAGCTTCCTCCTGTTCTTCATCCTCACGTTTCCCGGAGTTGCACTGAAGGTTTGGTGTTCCCTGTGCAGGGCTGGCCTACTGCAGACACCTGTCCACAGTGAGAACCCACCTGTCGGCGCTGGTCAACCACAACATCGTGTCCCCTGACGTCCCCTGCAGCGCCAGCGCGGGGCTCACCGTGGACATCTGGCACAGATACCTGCAGGACAGCTCGGTAGGGCCATGCCCTGGGGACACACAGCCTGGGGCAGTGTCACGGGGAGGTGGTCAAACACATCAAGAAGCTCCTCAAGGAGGGAAGTCAGCCAGGTGGTTGAGCTCTGGGAATGCTCTGGGTGCTGAAGGGTGTCACTGGGGACACTTTTCCATGTGATGTGCTGGCTGTGTCTGTGCCCTGACCCCAGGCTCTTCCCACAGAGCTACGAGGACCAGGAGCTGCTGCGTCTGATCTACTATGGCGGGATCCAGCATGAGATCAGGAAGGCTGTCTGGCCCTTCCTGCTGGGCCATTACCAGTTTGGGATGACAGAGGCGGAGAGGAAGGAGGTTGGTGAGGGTGTGCTGCCTGCTCAGCAGCCTGGTGTGCCCACTGGTGTGCCCTGGTCCTGCCCAGGGGAAGGGGCAGTGTGCAGAGCCCACTCCGTGAGCCCACTGGGCCTCATGTCCACTCTGGGCTGGGCTGTGGCTAGGAGTGGGAGAAACACTTGGATCAGCAGGAATTGATAAAGCCAAGCTCAGCACTGGCCTGTGCAGCTCCTCATGCCCTCTTTGTGCACCTTGGGAAGGCAGAGAGGAGATGGATGGGCATTTTTCCACCTAATTTTGGCCACGTTTTGTGGGTCAGGCACTGCACAGGGTAAGGGTGATGGTGTCCCCCCCAATTCTCACCAACCCCTCTGTGCGGGGCTGTTCGGGGTGCAGGAGGGGCTGCTTTGGGGCTCTCCTGGGACAGCCATTCCCATCCCCTGTCCCCCCCTGTGTCCCAGGCTGACGAGCAGACCCGGGCGTGCTACGAGCACACGATGGCAGAGTGGCTGGGCTGCGAGGCCATCGTGCGGCAGCGCGAGAAGGAGTCCCACGCTGCAGCCCTGGCCAAGTGCTCCTCGGGGGCCAGCCTGGACTCCCACATCCAGAGGATGATGCACAGGGACTCGACCATCAGCAACGAGGTGAGGGCGTGGGGAGCTTGGAGTCTGTGTGGGATGGAGACACAGGTCTTGCCCACCCTCCTTCCCTGACCTGTGCCCACCTCTGTTGAAGTGGAGGGAAGAGCATGTTCCTCCTGGCACTGAGGGGCTGTGAAGCAAGGCACTGGGCTTCCTGGCTCCCTTTTCCAGCATGGAAGAAGCCTAAATACACCCTCAGTGCACCGTGTCATTCATGGGGACACCCAGCACTGCAGGACTGGCTTTTAGCAATGCGGTGAGGAAGGAGATGCAGAGCCCAAACCAAAGGGTAGGGAGGGAAAAGCCTGTGAAAGAAAAGGCAGTCCTGGGAACAGAGTCCAGGGAGTGTTTCCATGAGAGTTTTGTCCTTGGAGGAGAAGAGCCTAGCGTGGCAGAGCATTCCCTGACCGCAGGTGAGGGGAGGTGAGCACTGGAGGCTTGATCTGCTTCCCTCTGGGAAGTTTGTGTGGGTGCTTTGGGAAAGAGATGAACTCAGCCCCAATCCTGTGTGTGCACAGAGAGAGAGAGAGAGATGCAGGGAAGGCAGGTCTAGGCCAGGGGCAGGGTGGAACAGGATGATGCAGCTCTCAAGATAAGCAGAGGTGCTGCTCTGTTGGCTGAAGCCCTGGGAATCATTCCCATCCCCTCAGCATCTCCACTGTGGCTCTTCCTTCATACCCACTTTTCTGGGAACAGGCATGGAGAAGGGAGCTGGCAGAGCCAACACAGGCAAAGGTTCCCCCTTTTCCCATTTCAGCCTGATATTTCCTGTTTTAAGTGCTCCCATGGTAATGGAGGAAAACTGTCGCCCTTCCTCTCTCCACCAGAGCCTTGCCCAGCAAACACCCACAATACAAGGGTGGGGACAACTGCTGGTCTGAATGGGCTGTATTTTCTTAAAATCCTATTGTTTGTGTGTGATGTCATGGTCATGCTTTGCACCTCTGTTAATGGGGAGGACTTGCTCCCATTGAGGGCTCAGAGGGAGCCCAGGGAGCTGAGGATAAATCTGGTGCCTGCAAAGCCTAGCCCTTCCCTCTGTGCTTCAGCTGGAAGCCAGAACAGGGTGCTCGTGACTTTGAGAGGAGCTGCTTCCACCGAGTCTGGCTTAAAACATCAATATTTGTCCTTGAAGAAAAGGGAAAAAAGCATGAATATGCTTGGAGGGACTGTTTTATAGCCTGACTTCATCGTTTATGTAAACTGAGCTGGGCTGAGCTGCATTGCTGCCAAATTAGGACAGAGATTTGTGGAAATTTGCACTCCAGGGAGGCGGCGTGACCTCCGTGCAGGCCAGAGGAAAGCAGCTCCTTCAGACCCAACACACAGCACTTGAACAAGTGCACTGGCCTGGGATTTTGCCTTTGTCACCTTCCCAGCTGAGGCAGGGCACTGTGCTGGGTGACATGGCAGTGTGGATGTGACAGGAACATCCTCCATGGGTCAAATGTGAGAATTCACCGGATGCATTTTCTGCTTGTTCTTCACCTGCAGAAGTGTCACCTCTGCTTGAGCTCCCTCACCCCAACCCTTTTTCTTCTTTCTCACTGCCCTTTTCCCTGTTCCCCTCCAGTCCTCGCAGAGCTGCAGCTCTGGCCGGCAGAACCACGCCCGGCTGCAGAGCGACTCCAGCTCCAGCACCCAGGTGAGCACCTTGTCCCTCTTTTCCTTGTCCCCATGGCTCTACCCTGGCTTGACCTGACCCCTCACCACAACCACGATGATTTCTGGCAAGCAGAACCAGTGTTGGAAGAGGTAAATGAGTCCCCAGCGTGCTTTGGAGGTGGTGATGTCAGAACAGTGCTGTGCTTGTGGTGTTCAGTGTTCACCTGTCAGCTCTGCCCTGTGGTTTCTCCCTCTGTTTGTGCCCAGGTGTTCAACACCTGTTGAAATTTCTGCCCAATATATAATGCCAAGCAGAGCATAGTCCTTTGCAGCAGGGATTTGTGGGCCTGGAGTTGTGCAAATGAGCAAGCACTGACTCAAATCGAGGGAGAGGAAGCTAAAAGGGGATTTTCCTCCCTCTGCACTGCTGGGAACATGGGTACTAGGAATATACAGCTCTTGGGGACATTGTGCCTGTATTCCCAATATTGCTGAATGTCTTTCAACTCACCCTTTGCAGGTGTTTGAATCTGTGGATGAGGTGGAGCAGACTGAAGTAGATGCTCAGCTGGAAGATGGCAAACAAAGCAAGATCCCGAACGGGACTGTTCCCAACGGCACGTGTTCCCCTGATTCTGGGCACCCCTCCTCCCAAAACTTCTCCATCACATCAGGGTTCTCAGAGCGCAGCTTCAGCAACGAGGACAGCGCCCTGGAAACCACCAAATCCTCCTCCAGCTCCCAGGGAAAGGCTGCTGGGTCAGACCTGCCAGCCCCACCGGACACGGATGGTGTCCAGCAGGAGAAGCTGCAAGGCCAAGACAGCCTGGAAGGTGAATTTCCCACTGGGGGAAGCATGGACTTTGTTCCCGTGGGTGAGGGCTCGGCGAGGCTCCTGCGTGACAGTGACACTGTGGCCCTGACTGTGGTGGAGAGCTGGGCAGACAGCGAGGCTGAGAAGCAGAGCCTGGTGGAGAGTGAGGACAACCTCTCTGAAGAGCCAGAGATGGAGAGTTTGTACCCACAGCTGGACTCTCTGACTGTGACTGACCTGACCAGCAGTGAGCCAGCTGCTCTCTCCTCCACAGGTGTCACCTACTCTGTAAGTACAGACCTGTCTAGGGTGGGGTTTCTTCCTGGCTGCCTCACAGGACCACAGAATCCCAGAATGGTTGGGGAGGGCCCTCTGGAGATCATCCAGTCCAACCCCCCAGCCTAGGGAGCAGGTGACACAGGAAGGCATTCAGGTGGGTTTGGAAGGTCTCCAGAGAGGGAGACACAACCCTCTCCAGCAGCTCTTTCATGGCTCTGCCACCCTCCATGGCAAGAAATTCTTCCTCATGTTGAGGTGGAAGTGGACACCACTGAAAAGAGTGTGGCACTGTCCTTTTGGCACACGATTTGAGATGTTTTTATGGATTTATTAGATTCCCTCTCAGTCCCTTCTCCAGCCTGACCAGGCCCAGCTCCTGCCATCTCTCCTCATCACAGAGATGCTCCAGACCCCAAATAATCTCTGTGGCCTCTGCTGGACACCCTCTCCAGCATCTCCTTGTCTTTCTTGGGCTGTGGAGCACAGCAGAATTGAACACCCCACTCCAGATGTGCCTCAGTGGGGCCGAGTGGAGGAGCAGGATTTACCTGCATTGCTGATCCCACAGTTGGGTGTGGAGAGGCTCCCACCTTCCCACCCAAACTCTGCCCTATCCCTCCACTGCCCTCACAACTCTCTCCCTGCTTTTTACTGGGAAAAACAAATCAACTCTGCTCTTGTTTTGGGCAGCCAGAGCTGCTGGACATGTACACGGTGAACCTGCACCGCATTGAGAAGGACGTGCAGCGCTGTGACCGCAACTACTGGTACTTCACCCCTGCCAACCTGGAGAAGCTCCGCAATGTTATGTGCAGGTGGGGGCTGCAGGGGCTTCCTGGGATTCACCTGCAGGCTGGAGCCTCAAACTGGGTTCTAGTTACTGAGTTTTGCTCCTTGACTTCCTCCCCAAAATCCCCTCATCATCCCAATACTCCACAGCTCCAAGGCCACAGCTCCAACGATGCAGCAGTTCCCAGACCAAGGTGTCCGGCTGTCCTTCTCCATCACTGCTGTGTCCTGGGGTTTTGGCCAAGGCAGAGGCTCCCTGGGCTGCCCAGGAGCAGTGCAGCCTGCCTGCTTTCTGGAGTATGCCTGGAAAATGTTTTAATGAGGATCAGCCCACAGAGCTGTGGTGCTAATGAGAAAGTGCCTGAAGCACCAGAATGGTTTGTGCCTGCCCAAAATCCCAGGAGAGAGCCAGACCTGGGTGCATTTCTGAGTCCCTGTGACTCAGAGCTTGCCTAGTGACACTCAGACACTTCACAGGCAGCAGAGGATAAAATATTATTACTCATCTTGCAAACATGGGGAGAAGCTGCTGTTCCATCAGTGCTGTCACTTCACCCGACAGCCAGAGCTGGAGATCTCTGCTGAGATTAGACCTTCAGCACAGCAGATTTTGGAAAACCAGTGGTCAGGCTGGGAAAGATCTTTCCTTTGTGCCAGCAGCAGATCTGAGTCCTCTCTGAACACATTTTGCCTTGCTACCAAATAAGGGAAGATATCCCTGCAGGGCTGGGTGCTTCCTGGGACACTGGGAATGGGAAGGCCAGGCAGGCAGTGTCTGCAGAGAGAACCAAGAGCATGAATTGAGGGAGAAGGATGAGAATGAGAGATGAACAAATTCTATCAGTCTCTGCCCTTTAACCAATGACCCCACTGCACTGTGCTTTCCCATTTTGCTTTTCCCTGTGCTGATTTTCCATGCAATGGCCATGGCACAGCCCTGGACTGACCCTGGACATGGCCATGGCAGGGTGTTGATCCACAGCTGTGCCATGCATGCCTTACCTGGGAGTCACCACAAGAATTTAATCATTTGCAGCACCAGGATAACAGAATAAACAGGTGTGATTTACCCTTGCATCCTGGGGAGGGAGACAGGGCATGGGCAAAGGAGGTGGCAGGTGGTGGCACTCAGGTCCCAAGTCACCTCTCCTGCTCTCTCACGCAGCTACATCTGGCAGCACATTGAGATTGGCTACGTGCAGGGGATGTGTGACCTGCTGGCCCCTCTGCTGGTCATCCTGGATGATGGTGAGTGGGTGGCTCTGCTCTGCTTTCCCTGTCCCTTTGTGTGGGGATCTGCTGGGGGGATGTGCCAGGTGGGTGGTGGCCCTTTGCAGTGGAGTTCTTGGAGGTGTGGAGCAGGATCCTGTTTATCCATGACTCTGCCTGGCTCCCTGGAGCCCACTCTGGGGCCAGGGTGGGCTTTCTGGAGGGCTGTTGCTGCTGCTGCAGCAGTGATGTCTCTCCTCCCTGCACAGAGGCTCTGGCTTTCAGCTGCTTCACCGAGCTGATGAAGAGGATGAATCAGAACTTCCCCCACGGAGGAGCCATGGACACCCACTTTGCCAACATGAGGTCACTGATCCAGGTGAGGCTTCCTTCTCACACCCAAGGGGGAAAGCTGGTCCTGGAGGGGCTGAGGGGGAGTTTTCTGTGCTGGGAAGCAGGAGGGAGAACAGGGGCTGCCTAGAGCAGCATGTGCCAGGAAAGGGAGGGAGGAGCAGGAGGGAAGTAGGCAGAGGGATGGCTGGTGCCTTGTATGTGCATTCCTAAGTTTCCTTTCGCTGTTCTTGACAGATTCTGGACTCTGAGCTCTTCGAGCTGATGCACCAGAATGGGGATTACACTCATTTCTACTTCTGCTACCGATGGTTTCTCCTGGACTTCAAGAGAGGTGTGTGCTGAGACCATCCAAGGGTGTGACACAGTCTGCTTCCAGGCTTCTCAGCAGCTTTAAACTTTGAATTACCACTTTTCCCTGGTTTATGTCTGGCTGATTGTTCTGTCTAGATACAGAACCTGTTGTTCCAGAGCTGCTGCTGAGCCTCTCCACGAGTGTGTCCTGGGGCCTATGGCACCTGCTGCAGGGCAAAATATTTCTCCCCACAGATGCCTGACTTTCTGCTTGCAGCTGGAGCAGGTTCCTGTGGGGAGGAAGCACCCAGTGTGTCTCCCCTGGGAGCTCTGTGAGTCAGGGTGGTGTGAGTGGAGTGGTAACTGCTGTTCTCTGCTCACAGAGCTGGTGTATGACGATGTCTTTGCCGTCTGGGAGACCATCTGGGCTGCTGCTCACGTCTCCTCTGCTCACTACGTGCTCTTCATAGCCCTGGCCCTGGTGGAGATGTACCGGGACATCATCCTGGAGAACAACATGGATTTTACAGACATCATCAAGTTTTTCAACGGTACATCTCGTGCTCTGTTGGGCTGAGTTTGGGGCCAGCTGTCCAGGTGTGGACAGTCACATCTGGGCAGTGCTGCAAGTGTGTAACACACCCAGAGCTCTGAGGGGTCTGGTGGGGCTGGAATCCACCTGCCCTCCTCAGCAGTGGCCAACCTGGATGTGTTGAAGGGAGCTGAGGGTTGGGCTGTGCTTCCTGCTGCTGTCTCCATCCCAAGGATGGTTAAGGATGGCTCTCCAGAGCTAGATGTCCCTGCCAGGGGAGGTTGGGAATGTGGGCAGCAGGGCTGGGGCTGCTCAGGTCTGATCTGTCTGGTCTCTGTCTGTGTTCCAGAAATGGCTGAACGCCACAACACCAAGCAGATCCTGAAGCTGGCTCGGGACCTGGTGTATAAAGTGCAGACTCTGATCGAGAACAAATGAAGGATCTGGGACAGATGAGGCACCCAAAGAGCCAGGACTCCCCTCCGATGCTTCCTCCCTTCTCCTGTTTCTCCAAGTGCCACACCTGTGGGACTCAGGTGGTGGGACATGTGCTGCTGGATGAGCTGGGAGTCCCCTGGGCTCAGCACAGGCCCTGGCTCAGACCTTCTGCAGTGACTCAACCAAAGATCCCTCCAGGTGTGTTCCCATGCCAGGAGCAGGACCAGGCAGTGGCTTCCTGGCCTTGGAGGGGCTACTGTGGCCACCAAAACTGCCCATGGCATTGTCTCATCCCAGGGTGGAGCTTTGGGGGCTGGGGGAGCAGAGTTTGGTGGCACAGAGGGAAAGCTGCTTCCTTGGAAAGCTGCTTCCTTGGGCAGCCCTTCCCTGTGGTTTGGGAAGGCAGCCAGCCCTGCGAGCCCAGGCAGCACAGGGATGCTGCTAGTTCTCAGCTTCTCACCAACATGATGAGGTTCTGCCAGTAACGGGGAACTTTGATCACAGAAATTCCCCTTTTGATCTTGTCCCACGATGCGTTGCATCCCCTTCAGAATTTTCTTTTTTGAGGGCTGTCTTTTCTCCCTGGGATTTTACATTGTTCCTACACAATGTCTGAGCACACAAGCTTCGTCTCTGGATGGATTTTCAGAACAGCTCCAAATTCAGCATTGGGGTTATTTTTTGAAATCCAGCCTCTGTAATGTTCTCTGAACGCTGAGAAATCTGGTCCTGACCTCCTCTGGGAACTCCAGGCCAGATGGTTTTCTTACCTGCCTTACTCTAGCTGCTTGTGGTAGGAGTCTGGTCTCCTTATTGTTCCTCTGAGCTCCTGTGAGGGCAGGGCTCCTCAGAAGGCAAGTCAGAGCTCCTGACCATCTTGACTTTCCCTCTGACATGCCTGTCTGTCCATTAAGACCAGCTGCTCGAAGCTCAACAGCTCAAACCGTCCCCTTGATGCCTGGGGGTTTTCCATGTGCTTCAGGGCTGGCTGTTGAGTCCCCTAAACCCACTGGGCATCTCCAGTTAGATCTTGGTGGGCTTCTGCCACAGGCCTGTGAGAGGAGAGTAGCCCAAGGTCCCTGAGTGGTCTTTGCTTTGGGAAGATGCACTTGTGTGGCCACTTTTCCTGCAGTGGCTCCAGAGGCACAGCCTGGATCCCACTGCATGAAGTGCCTCTCCAGCTGCTGTGTCCCACACAGGCTGCCCTGCAGAGGCTTCAGAGTCATTTTTCAACTCAGGTAAAAACAATACAGGAAAAGGAGAGAGGGGTGGGTGGATGGAGGGTCCAGCCTAGCTAGGGAGGGCAGTGCTGGGGGTGCTGGGCTGGAGCTCTCCCTATAAGGGTAGTTTCTCTCAAGTTTTGCTGCAAAAATTTGTGTTCCCCCTTGGTGCAATGTGTGCTCTGTGTGTGCTCTCCTCTGCCCTGCTCCTGCCTTGCTGCTGGAGTGCTCCCATGGGAGGGAAAGTGGTCCTTCCTTCTCCCGTGGAATATCTGTCTGCGCTGGTTTGTGTTGGCTCGTGGCATGTGTCAGGTGTTGCTGGCAGAAAAAAGGTTGTCAATCTGCACTTGAAAAAGGCTGCCGCTTCAGGGAAGGTCTGACGAGTGTGGTGGAGTGGTTTGCTATTCCTGAGGAAATTAGCACTTGCTGTATGCTTGGGACATGGAGGTCACAGCTGGAAAAGCATCCTGAACCCTTTGGGGAAGGGGCTGGGGCAGGGGGAGAGCAGTGGGCAGCTCTGTACTCCTCATAATCCCAGCAGATGTGTACAACCATCTGGGAAATTCCTTGAAGCAGTAAAACCCCAAAAGGTGCTGGGCTGTAGCAGCACAGGAAACAGAGAGCTTGAGATCTGCCAGTTCCTGTGAGAATATTTGAGCTTTCCACCGAGCAGAGCAAAAAGCTCATGTTCTCCCTCCTTCCCAGGCTGCTCCTGTTCCCTCAAGGTTCTAGGACAGATCTGTGTCACCTGTCTAGAGGGAAAGGGAAGGGATCTTTTCTCCCTTTCCTGAGGCCACAGGTCACCTGAAACTCCGTCTGACCAAGCAACGTCGCTGACACTTAACCTTTCAAGCTTCTTTCCTTGGTTTTTAAACAAAAACAGCCAAGAAATTCTGCACAATATTTGCTGTCTGTATTAACTGAGAGTGTCTTTGGGCCGCTCAATAGCAGTGTTTTTTGAATACTTTCTGCGGGGGGAAAAGTATTATTTATTTATTGATTGTACCTGACTGTGTGTCCTTGTGTGCTGGCGTGTGAGTGTGTGCTGTTGTGCAAATGGAGATAGAAATTTTCAATGTTATTTACAATATCTTGTAAATGTTTACCAGAGAATCATGTCTATATATAATATATATACAGTATAGAGAGAAAATATGTGAACTAAGTGGGTTATTTTTTGAGGGGGGAGGGGGTGAGAAATCCTTTGCTTCTGAGAACTGTGTGGTTTCTATAGCACCTAGTTCATGATGTGCCAATCTGTCACTCCCTGTGCTGGGAGAGTTGTTCTGGTGGGGCAACAGGAAGCTCAGAGCAGAGCCACTATCACAACCTCAGTCTGGCTTCATCTTAGTTCTGACTTTAATAGTGCACAAGAGGAAAAAAAAGGGGGAAAAATAATATAAACAAAGCTTTGTTTCAGCTGTGTTGCTGGGCAGGAGCAGCTCTGCTCAAGCTGTACAGGGTTTTGTGCCTTGTCCAGGGATTTGCTGGTTGAGAACAGTTGTGGAGTTCAGGCTTGGTTGGGTTGCAGAGAAACTGGATAGTGCAAAAAATACGGTCTGTCATTTAATTTGGGACTAAAAGGTGTCTCTTTTGGAGCTGCTGGCGTGGGGAGGGAGTGTCCCTGGCCAGCCCAGCCCTGCCATGGGCACAGCCCCACAAACAGCTCCACTCCAGCTCCTCCAGACATCAGGAGTAGCATCTGCTCCCGAAAATTCCTGTGAGCCTTCAAGTCTGAACATGGAGTCCAACTTTGTGTTCCTGGGAGTTCAGAAACAAGCCCTATGCTCTGCTCCTGTCCATGCCTGGCCCAGCTCTGTTTTGGGCATCTTTCTGAAGTCTCCTGGAGCCCCCCAGGGCAGCTTCTTGTGCTTGTGGAGACCCACAGTGAGGCACCACCAGGAGTCTGGGGCTCTCTTGGATGGTTAAAAGCTGCTAAGAAGCTGAAAAGATTTTTCTGTGCAGCTGTTTGTGGATCTTCTCTGGTCTCAGCCTCTCCTGCCTGGCTCTGTTCCCCTGCTGGATCCTCACGAGATGAAGCCTTTTTCTGGAATTCTGACAGTGGGAATTGTGGCCATGGAAGCCAGCAGGGATCTCTCCCAGCTGTGCAGCCAAGGATGGCCTGTTTGCCATGCAGGAGAGGCACATCACCAGGGAATGCTTTGTCCATATACAGTAATCTTGTCTGGTCCCTTGGGGAAGAGGAATGGCTCATTGTGTGTAAATCCACTGAGTGTTTGTGTCCTGGCCCTGTGTTCTTCTGAGTGACAAATGGATTCTCTTCCTGCATCTGAGCTTTCTGCTCATGCAACCTTGCAATGAGCTCCTGGTACCCATCTCTTTTGGTGTCACCTGTGCAGAGCCTTTAAAAGTTGTGTTTGTTCCTAAATGTGTGATTTTTCTAGGAGTTTTTCTCTTGCTGTGCTGAGTCTCTGAATTGCTTTGCTGTAAACATTTTTCATGAAGACTGAGAGGGATTTTTGTGTGGGAACTTCTTGCTGCCTCCCTGTCCTGCTCTCATCCAGCCCCTGGCATGGTGAACATCCCTTAACTCATCAAAAATGCACCTGGTAGTGCAACATGAGCCAGCAGTGGAACTGCAGGTGTCAACCCTTGTCCCTGACAGGTAAAAAACAGGCTGAGAGATGGAACTATCAAAGAGGTGGGTGGGAATCCCAGATCCCATCCCAAAATCCCATCCTGCAGGCACAAGCCTTGTGGCCAAGAGCAGTTTATGGGATGAGGTTCTTCTTATTCTTTGTTCTTTATTTATTCGTTACTTGCTTTGCCTGACTTTTTTCCCTCTTTCCTGGTTTATCCTGAGGTTGGTCCCCTGCACTAGGAGCTGCTGTGGCCAATGTGCTTCTGACCAGGGATGGGACCAGTTTTGGGATTCTCATCACCTAAGTTTGCTTTTGAAATATCTTAAAATATCTAAATCCCTGCTCTCTACAGGCACTGCTGTTGCCAGTGGGAGCCTCTGAGCCTTTGATCAGTAGGACCAAAATGATGGTTGTGTCATCAAAACCTCTGTCTTATCTCTCATTCCATTTGGGAATTTCCCCAAGTACTGAGCAGTTCTGGACTTGTCTTCAGCATTTTACTGTCGTGTGAGCACAAATTGATAGAGCACAATGTAGAGATGGAGTTCCAACCCTTCCTAACACTGGGGAAGGGTTGGAACTCTCCAGAACCTGTGTCAGAAATTCCTATAAAAGCTTTTTCAGACACCCTGAAGTAGATCAAATGCCTCTGACCGTTCCTGCTGTTCCGGCGATCTCACTCAAGGTCAGCATCCTCCTTGCCCTGAATAATCAATATTTCATTGATTAAGGTATCTGAACCTTTGTGGTCCCCAGTGACACCACGTTTCTATTCTCTGGTGGCCACATGGGCCACAGCTGAGGCCATTTGGTGCCATAGCCACACATTCCCACACCTCAGAGTGTGACAAGTCCTTCTCAACTTTGCCCGAATCCTGAATTTCCCAGAGAATGTTGGAATAGCCATGGAAATCTTTTAATGCATCTAATCTAATTTCTAATTTAATTTTAGATTAGTGATAAGCGTATTCCACCTTAAATTCCCATTCAGTAGTATAATAGCTTCCTTTTCTAGATGGATTTTGCACATGGAGGTGAGCAGAGCCCATGGATAGCACTGCAGGGGACAGTCCATTTGCCATGGTGGCTTCTGAGCCATCGGCAGTAGGACATGACTGGGATCAAGGGCATTTTGCATCAGTGCTTTGATAAGGGGGAAAATGCACCATTTATCCTTTTCTTAAATGTATTTTTTAAATTATTATTATTAATTAATGCTAAAATTTCAACTATGCACAAGATCTTAAATACATGGAAATTTCAGGAATGGGTATGGCTTTGCTGCTAAGGATGATAAAGAATTGAAAAATCGCGATCCTGAATACAAAGAGATTAAAAATGTCATTGTTGTGACTGTGCAAGATTGACTCAAATTCTCAGAAATTCAGGCTCTCTGGAGAGTAATTCCCAGAAGCCAGGGAAGAAACTGTTTTCCCAAACAATTACTGAAAAGCTTTGAAAATGCAACATGGATGTAACCTCAGACCCACGATTGTCACTTCCCTTGTTCCAGGAGTGTTCTGGAGAGCTGGGCAGGGTGACAGGGTGTGACAGCCATCGTGGGGGCTCTGTGGGACAGGGAATTAGCCCTCAGCACGGGGATTTGAATGTATCTGGTGTCCTGGCATTAGACTTTTCTGTTGCCCTACACAGAATTGCTGCTTTTCTCTGTTGGATGCCATTTTGGTCTCTGGGAGTTGCTCGATCTGAGCTTAACGAGCACTTAACAGCTTTTAATCAATTTGTAGAAGTGCTGCTAATGTTCTTAGATTATCTGAATTCCACACTGTGGTATAATATCTGTTTTATATTATTTTATTCATGCTTTTGGGTTTTTTTTTAAATGTAAACTGTTCCTTATTGTTGTTCAGAAAAAAAAATTAAAGCTCTATTCTCTATGGTTAATGTATTTTCAAATCAATCAGATCCTGTTGGTTCTTTCTGGCTGCGCCGTCCCTGGGAAGGCAAAGGGAGCAGGAAGTGCCAAAAATGCTCTGTATTTCCACAATGCTGCCAGTATTTCCACACTGCTCCCAGATTTGGGAGCCCTCCATTGCTTGTGGTGAGTGTCCCCTGTCCTGGGGTCCTGCTGTCACCTGGGCTCCTTTTTGCAACCTGCTTGCCTTCATGGTCATCACTTTCCCCCATCCCTTGGTGTCTTCTCTCCAGCCTGGCTGTCCCTGTCCCTCTGGGTAGATGTGTGGCAGTGACACCTCCTTGGCTCTGCTGGCACTGTCACCTCTGTCCTTCCTCTTGCTGTACCCCCCTGTAATGTGGAGAACTTCCACTTCTGGTGAAACAGAGCAACAGAAGAGCAGGAAAAGGGCTTGGCCAGGTCCTTGGTGCTGTGTGGAGTGAACTGCCCCAGACAGAGCAGATGGGGAGGTGACAGAGGGCCCTGGCATGGGACAGCCCAGAGCTGGGACATGGTGGTGATGTGTTTACACCTGTGTGTGTGATCCTGTGCAGGAGGTGAGAGAGTACATTCTGCAACGGTGCCCAAAATGACCTTGGACTTGATCTTGTTCGCTTGCCTCAGTATTTCCTGGATCAATCTCCAGACCTTTAAGCTGGCAGGGATAGAATGGGCTGCGGTGCCTTTTGTGCAGGGAACAGGAGGGACAAGTTTTTCATCAGAAACGTGAGGAGGACAAGCTGCCTGTGGTCCCTGCCCCTGCTCAAGGCTGGCACTGTCACCCTTCTAGACTCCACAAGATCCTGTGGATCTTCCAGTTCTCCCAAGAGGGAGTTGTTGTGTGTGGAAACAGGGAAGAGGTGCCTCCAGCCCTGGGAATTCCATCAGCCACCTTTCTGTGCTGTCAGTTCCTGCCCTGCTGTTGGGGGCAGGTGGGGTCCACATCACGCCAATGTCATTTTTTAAGCAGCACTGAGTTTCACTGCATTTCTAAACATGGGAGTGCAGGGAAGGCTGGATGCTCGCTCCAGATCCCTGTCTCCACATACTTACGAGAAGAGGCTTAATTAAATAAATCCTGGTATTTAATTAATCCCTAATATGTTTGCTTCTTGAGGCATGTTTGCTCTAATGGCCCAGCCCCAGTTTCCAGTGCAGGCTGAGGTTTGCAGGGAGCTCACAGCTCAGAACTTCAAAAGCTGATGAAGACACTCCCCAAATGCGCAGAGTTTGCAAAATGTCAGGATGGGATTCAACCAGCCCTTGCAAATGTGTTAATTACCTGATATTAATTGGCAACCTAATCACCGGAGGCCACATGCCCAAGGTGCCAAAGCAGGAATGCTCTGTGTTCCGGTGTGGAGAGGCTGACAAAAATCCTGCCGTTGGGATGGAGGAAAGTAAATGATCCTAAAAGTGAATTTCATTAATTTTTAACTTGGGCTAGTTTCTCACAAAAGCAGCTATCCTGAGGTTGTGCTTTGAAGTGCATGGAAATTTCCATCAGTTGCCACCTCCATGCAGCGCAGGAGACAGCAGCCAGCAGAGCAGCTCTGAAGAAGTGACAGCTCTGTCCTGTGCAGGAAGAGAAATCATTCCAACCCCTGGCCAGCAAGAGCTCTTCATGTGATGTTCGCCATCATCTGGGGTTGGATTATGGGAGCTTCTCCAAGGGGTGGTGGCAGCCCCAGTGCTTTCCATGCTCTGTTTCGATCCTCTGCTCCATGAGCCCAATCCTTTGGCTCCCTCGTGGCTGTGGCACATGAACCAGTTTGGCTGTGGGTGTGATGGGGAGCACTGGGGACTGTGCTGGTGAGCCCAGCTGTGACTGCTCGTCCTCACACACCCTCCTGCCAGGCTCGGGCACGTGGCACCGGAGCTGGGAAGGACCTGAGTATTTATAGCCCTTGTTAACATGCATGAATGGACACGCTGAGTCCTGGCACAAACATCTGCCCAGGTGGGTGCTGTCCTGGCAACACCCCACTCTGCCTCTGCGGCCTTCAGCTGCTCCAGCACGTATTTCAGAGAGGCTTTTTCGGAAGGAAAATGAAGCTGAAAATTCAAAGGCTGAGCCATAGCTGTAGCAATCCCTGGGCAAATCCTGCGGAGAGGCTCAGTTTGCACAGGCACAACCAGCTGACTGATGGAGGGAAAGGTGCTGGCAGCCTTGGGTCCCTACCTGGCTGGCAGCAGCACTGGGGATGGAGGACTGTACAATAGGAATGGGCTTTGCCACACTGGGATTGGGAATCTTATGGATTCATGGTGGTTTGGGTTGGAAGGGACCTTAAAACTCATCTTGTTCTGCCCCTTGCTCCCCCACTTTCCACTATCCCAGGTTGCTCCAAGCCCTGTCCAACCTGGCCTTGGACACTTCCAGGGACGGAGCAGCCACAGCTTCTCTGGGCACCCTGTGCCAGGGCCTCAGCACCCTCACAGGGAAGAATTTCTTCCTAAAATCCTATCTAAACCTGCCCTTTGTCAGTTCCCCTTTTGCTGGCTTTGACTGCGATGACTGAGGTGGAGCAATCCATGCTCTGGCATTTCCAATGAGCTGCAGATGTACCTCACAGCCATGAAAAACGAGCTCAGATCCAGGAGACAACAGCACAGGGATGTGTTAAGCCAGTCCTTAAGCACAAGGAAGTACCGTGCTTTTTCCTGGAGCATTTCTCAGGAAGTGAAAGCATTTCTGCAAGGCTTTGGCAGCCGTGTTGGAATGACATGTGAGTGTTTAGGAGTTATCAGAGAGCTCTCTGAGATAGAGCAGCACCGAGATTATCTGTGCTTGTTCAGTGGATTTTCTGAGTAGTTTACTGGAGTTCAGTGAGGTTGTTGGGGAGGAAGATGCTGCCGTCACTGTGCACAGCTCGGGGTTCAGCACAGTCTCTGGTTTAGTGACTGACCTGGCCCTTGGGTGGATGAGTTTGAGCTTTTTTTAGTTCAGCAAACGGAACACAGATCCTCAGCTTTATCGCTGTGACTAAGGACGTGTTGTTGTTGGCTGAGTTACAGGAGTGCGCTGAAATCTGAGTCACTCTTCTGCTTGGGAAAACAAAAGCAGACTCCCAGGAAATCTGCATCCCTTTGTTCTCCCCACAGCCCCCCAAGTCTGACCATGTGCTGTTGCTGATAGCACTGGTATCAGGATGGGGCTGTGTCCTCTCCCAAACCAGTGCAGGCAAAACCACCAGAGATTATATAACTGGCAACAATCCCACACCCACTGGGTCTTCCCTCTGTTGCACTGAAACCTCCGTGACGGTGCAATCTAACAACTCCTTCCTACTGGAGAGCATTATACATACAAATTTGACGCTCAATTATTCTTGTTTTTTAATCAAGGATTTCTTGGCTGTGGCTGCTTTCAGCAGCTGAGGTTTGACAGTCTCTGCCTTCCCAAATTTCTCCTTTCTTGAGGAAGAAATATTGTGTGGACACCATGGTGTAATCCCACAGGTCATGTGTCCCCTTGGAGGGTACCTTCCAGGACCTGGCAGAGCTCACCCTTCACAAGGACATGAGTAATGGGCAAAGACATTGGACTGTGTGTTTTACAGACTCCTCCCTTTAAATCAGAACTCTCGCTCCTGCATTCTTTCTCCCAGCCTGGCACCTGTGTCAAGCTTGAGGATGGGAGAGGCAGCAATGGGGTCCCATGGCCAGTGGGGTTTTATTAGGACAGCAGTGCCAGGGCTATGCCCTCTCTGTGCAGCTCTGCACTGATTTCCATGGTGGAAGAGCATGAAGAGGTGGGAAAGGAGCTTTTAAGGACAGCTGCTGTGGTGGTGATGGGGAGTGGGAGGATTTCCTGCTTTCCTTTATGCAGATTATATGTAGTGGGCAGTGGAGCACCTTTCTGCAGTGCTCAGTGCCTGAGGTGTGTGGGGAGCTCTTTCCTGTTTCCTCCTGGGGCTCATCCTGACCTGTCACCAATAGTTTTGGCTTTTGTGGAAGCAGTTACCTGGTGAAAGATTGCAAGGCAAGATACTGAAGTGCTTCCCTGCTGAGGGCCAGAGCATTTCAACCCCACGTGGACCTGGGAAGGGTAGAAGGGGAAACCTGGAAGATCCTCTGACCCAGACGGGCTGTTTTTGTATACACCTCCACCTCTTCACATAACAGGAGCAACTGGCTCAGCAGGAAGAGAGAGAGATTGTTCCTGGCTGGAACAAAGGAGGGGATCTTGTTGTACCTGCTGAAGTCAGGCAGGGGTGAGACAGGAGTGAGACAGAGCAGGGGTTGGTGGGTCTGCCTGGGACCCTCCTGGTGTTTATCCCTGCCCTCAGGTGAGCAGGTATGACATGGGCAGTGTACATCTGCCATTTGCAATTAACCCATTTCTCCACTGCAGGGCACTGACAGACTGTGTGAGAGGAGCTAAATCACCGGAGCAGCCCCACTAGTGCATGGAACATTCATTGGTATTCCCTGGTTTATGCCATTCTTAGCTGAATTCTGAAGAGATCCCACCGTTGAAGTTAATTGTATGGTGGAGAGGAGAAACAGTGGCATTACTCATCGGAGGAGTGGAGCCTTTTGTTTGAAAACTGTATCTGAAGAATGGAAACTTCATAGATAAGGGGCCTGTCACTCTTTTCCAAGTGCAGGCACTCCTTCACTGTATGTTGCTGCATATCATCCCACTAACGGCTCTAGGGAAGTCATAAACCAGAAGGTCAAAGCTCAGATGTCTGTGAGATGGGTCTGGCAGTGTGTGTTCACTGCAGCCATCCACGCTGCAGGGTGGAATTACAGCCCTAATTCATATACATGGGGTGTGAGAGCAGGGCTCTGCATTTAACTCTGCCCCTATTGGGGTCACCTCTGCTCTGGAATGTGCTGATAAACTCAGTGGGAGAAAGATTCATGCAGGGTCTCAGGTGGGGACAGGTCCTGCTCTTGCCCTCTGCTCACTGCAGGACACACACTAGGGTGTTGGAGTGTGTCCAGGGAAAGTAACAGAGCTGGGAAAGGGTCTGGAGCACCAGGAGCAGCTGAGGGAGGCTCAGCCTGGAGAAGAGAAGGCTCAGGGGTAGCCTTCTGGCTCTGCACAACTCCCTGACAGGAGGGTGCAGCCAGGAGGGAGTCAGGCTCTGCTCCCAGGGAATAGGGGCAAAACAAGAGGAAACAGCTTCAGGCTGTGCCAGGGGAGGTTTAGATTGGATATTGTGGAGAATTTCTTCATAGAAAGGACTGTCAGGCATTGGAAGAGGCTGCCCAGGGAGGTGGTGGAGTTCCCATTCCCTGAGGGATTTAACAGATGTGGAGCTTGGGGATATGTGTGGCCTGGGCAGTGCTGGGGGAACAGTTGGACTCGATGGTGTTGGAGGGCTTTTGCAACCCAAATAATTCTGTGATTCTAAGGGAGTGGCACCAGTTGGGTGTCACTGGGGTGGCAATTCTCCTGCCTGGTGCCAGAGCTGGGGTGCAAGGGCTGGCCATGATGGCCAAGGGATTCCCTTCTCCTCAGTGCAGCACTCCTGGGCCCAGAGTCCTACAGTCCCCCACGCTGTGCCGGCCCTGCACTACAGTCATTCCCTTTCCCACAGGTTCAGGGTGTCCCCAGGGCAACAAGGGCCGGGAGAGGTGAGGATCCATCCCCTGCGGCCCCACACAGATCGGGCCCAGGCCTGCTCCATGCCCGCAGCACTGCCATCCTGCCGGAGCAGCTCGTGCCCCGGGCCTGCTCCCGCTTGAACCAGCCCGAGTTTCTGTGGCCACTTTGAAGCTCCCAGCTCTCATCTCCCCGGGCATTTGCAAAGGCACAGTGGGAAACAAGACAGCAGCTCCTTGGGAACACGGCTGCTCTCTTGAAGTGTCTATTTGAATGCAGCTAGGGAGCCTCCGGAGCCTGGCGCGGCCTGTTCTCCGGCTCTGTTGCTGTGTAGGTGTTTTTGTGGAGGGAGCTGCCATTAAATGGCTCCTGAATAACTGATCGGCTGCTTTCCTCATTCCCTATGACCTGCTGAGAGCCCGGTGTGCTGGAGCAGGGGTTCCCAGCCATGGGTGGAACAAGAATGGCTTCAAAGAGGTGTAAGAAGCAGGAACAGCCTCCTTGCAGAGGCACCGATCCGTGCTGGAGCTGCAGGGAAGGTGCTGGCATGGAAATGGGGCTGAGGGGATGGGTTATGGCTTGGCTTCTGGAAGAGTGAAAGGCAAATGAGTCACGGAATTGGGATCCCTTTGTGTGGTGAAGATAAAAGGGTTGCTAAGGTGGGGAAAACACCTATATTATCCTGATTTGGGAGCGTGGTGGAGCAGGGAGCTGTGGGAAAGGGATCTTAATTTAAATGGGATGTGGGTGGGGATAGAGGAGGCAAGGCAAGCTCCATTTTCCTGCTGTTGTTTCAAGGCTGGATGTTTTCACTGCTGAAACCTTTCCTCTTGCCACCATTCATGCACCTGCTAAGGGGCTTTTACAGTGACTGTATGGCTCCTTGGAATGGATCACGGAGAGATCCAGTGGCTCCACTGGCTCAGGACCCCCATGCCTGCAATGGAAGGAGATTTGGGCTGCTTAAAGGCAGATAAATTAGTTCTCCATGGAGGGCAGGGACACAGGATCTGCTGCCTGGTCTTTCCCTGTCCTGCCAAGAGCTGGGATGAGGACATGGAAACGCATTTTCCTTGTGCCATGGCATCACCCTGGCCCATGGCCAGCCCATCATCCACACTCTCCTTCCTCCTGCTGTGAGTCATGGCCTTGCCTCGGAGCCGACTTTGGACTGCTCGGCAGGGAACCACACCTTTGGGAATGACAAAAAGCAGCACTGTGACAGCAGTGGCTTGGAGACAATGCCCGTGGGCAGACCCAGTGACTCCAGTGCCATTCCTCAGGATGGGACTGAGGAGGAACATTCCCTGGTCTGAAGAGAAATGTTCCCTTTCTGATTCTCCCTGCTCTGAGGCAATGTGTTCCATGGCTGTACTGCCCTGAGGGTGACAGAAGGACAGTGGTGGCCACAAAATGGCATTTATTACATGGTGTGTGACAAGCCAATAATGACACACTTGAGAGAGACATTGATTATTTCAGGGCTGTGCAGCCTGGGTGCTCTGTGTATTCCACAAATCCAGCACACCCCACTGGACTTTCCTGCTATTATTTATGCACAGAAATTCAGAGTTAGTAACTTTCCAGGCACAAGCCTTTATTAATTTCCATACGAGTTGCTACTCCACATGCTCAGGGGAAGGGTCTCCATCTAGGCAAGGTCTTTTTGACCCGTAGGTGTGATTTTTAGTGTTATAACAAACATACTTCAGCTATAGGATATAGCTGAAAGTGGCCAATATTTACATAAGCATGCATCAACATCTTAATTGAGGTCCTTTAAGCTTGCTAGTTTCAGGGTGTCCTTGACTAAGGGATGCAAGTGCTGCCTGTTCCACTGATTAGAATCATAGAATCACAGAACAGTTGGGGTGGGAAGGGCACTCTGGAGATCCTCCAGTCCAACCCCCTGCCAAGGCAGGGTCACCTGGAGCAGGTGACACAGGATTGCACCCGCCTGGGTTTGGAATGTGTCCAGAAAAAAGAGACTCCACGCCTTCCCTGGGCAGCTGTGCCAGTCCTCCACCAGCCTCCATGGAAAGAGGTTCTTCCTCATGTTGAGGTGGAACTTGTTGTGTTTTAGTTTATTTTTCCTTGTCACCGGGCACCGCTGAAAAGAGTCTGGCACCATCCTCGTGGCACACGATTTGAGATGTTTGTGTGGATTAATGAGATTCTCTCTCAGCCTTCCCTTCTCCAGACTGACCAAGCCCAGCTCCCGCAGTCTCCTCATCACAGAGATGTTCCACATCCCTCATTATCTCTGTGGCCTCTGCTGGACGCTCCCCAGTAACTCCTTTTGTCACTCGTACTGAGAAGGCTAGAACTGGACAGAATCAGATGAGCTTGACATATCCCACATTTTCCAACACCACCCACACCCACCCCCTGTCCCTCGGGACGGCGGTGCCGGGATTCGAACCCGTGTCTCACGAGGAGCAGGTGGAGCGGGGCGGAGCCAATCGCGACCGCGGTGCGCGGAGGGAGCCCCGCCCACGGTCCGCACCGCGCGGTCACCATGGCAACAGCGGCGCTTCCCGCGGGGCCCCGCGGCCGCCGGAGCGAAGGGGCCGGACCGGCACCGGGGCGGGACATTCCCGCCTCCCGCCGCCCTCCCGCCGCCTTCCCGCAGCCCCTCGCTCCGGGGCAGCGCGGAGGGACGGCCCCCCTGCCCGCCCCGCCCCCGGCCGTGCCCGGCCGCCGCTCGCCGCCGCCGCCGCCGCGGGGAAAGGCCGCTGCGCGCCCAACTTCACTTCAAGCAACTTCCCCGGTGCGGCGGTGCCGGTGCCCGCTTTTGCGGAGGGAGCAGCCGGTGGTTTGGCTGGGTAAGTGCTGCTGGTGAGGCCACGGGCAGGGCGAGGCGGCGGTGGGACAAAGGCGGTCAGCGCTCGCTCACGCTTAGGGCCGGCACGGGAACGCTCTTCTCGCTTCCCCGGCGGTGTTTCGCCCTCCTCGCCGGTACCGGCGGAACGGGGAGGGAGTCCCGTGGGCTCTCCGCTCCCGCATGGCCCCTCGCCCTGCTGCCGGACCTCCTGGCTGCTTCTTTCTCACTGCGTCAGAGCCAAGGGCTCGTGTGTTAAAAAGAGGGGAAAAGCCCCTCTACAAAAAACCCCGTTCTGTGGTTCTAATTCAGCGGTGGGAGGTGGGGATGGGTTGTAGGTGGTTTTTGGTGGATGGTGTTGTGCTGGTGGTGCTGAGGATTAGAGCGTAATTTTGTAATCCACGAGGGGTTGCAATTATCTGTTCCTCGCTGGATTAGGGATGATAATGTGCTTGGAGGTCTTAAATGGACAAATAAAGATGTTCCTCCCCCCTTTCTTCTCCCTCCTGGTTTACAGCCGGGCGACTGCTCCTTGGGCAGAGCAGGAGGGATTCAGGCATTCCCGGGAGTGGTATGTGACTCCTTCATGCCTTGGATTTCGGGAAATATATTATCTGCTCGTTAAAATTACTTCGAAGTGCCAGTTTAAAGTCATCGCGCTGCTTCTTTTTAATTGAAGATGCACATAGCTTTGCTTGTTGGCATCGTGTGTATGTAGAATCCGAGGATAGTTTGGACTGGAAAGGATTTTAAAGCTCATCTCATTCCAGCCCCCCCCTGTTAGGAGCATATATATTTGTTTCAGCAGCACTTGGGTGGACAGATCTGTGTTGTTCTCGTGATACGCAGCTCATTTGTTCATTTTTCCGTACTAACTCCAAATCCAAGCGGTTTATATCTGTTTGGAGAGATGCGGAGCTCTGCTTCTGGGTGGAAATAGCTGGTCCAAAAAGATCACGTGGAGGTCAGTTCCCTGAATTTGCACGGAGTTCTGCACTCGGATTTGGGAGGGAGCAGCGCTGGGATTCTGGACGGGTGAAGCTAATCAGTGAAATCCCAGAATTTCCTGTGTGGTGCTGCGCGGAGTCGGGTGGAAAGCTTTGCCTTCCTGAGCCTGCCTGCCTGCAGCATTGTTGCCGTTCTTGCCTTTCTCCCGTCTGGAGGTGGGAGATTAATCCCGTGGATTCAGGTATTGACTTGACTTCTATTTCTGTGGCGTAATCCGGGCGATTCTGATTTGTGTGTGGGGAATGGGATTAGGGGAAATCACACTTGGCAGATGGCGGAGCTCTTCTGTGCCATTAGGAGATACCGTAACCTTTGATTATACTTACAGGTTTGGTAATAAAACTCACAGACTCTTTGGGGTTTGCTAATAGAATTCCATTCCAGATCGAATATTGCTCATGATAAATTACCAGGATCGCATTAAAGGAGCTTGCAGCAAACAGAAATTGGTGTTTTGTCCAAACTGGTGCTTTACTCCAGGGTGGTAATTGCAGGCAATTTTTCTCGTCTGCTGAGGGGTAAACTCTGTTTCCAGGGTAACTGGGAAGTTGTTCAGCTGCTTCTGAGGTACTTTTTGCCAGAGCTGAAGGTTGTTGGCATTTTCTTTTCCTTGTCTCTCCTCCACAAACCAGAAGGATTTGCATCTTTCTAACAACCACATGAAAATGGGAGTTTTCTTTGTTTTCCTCTGACGTTGGCAGGGTGTGGTAGGGAAGCAGACAGTGTGTGGCACAAATGCTAATAAAGTTGCCTGGCAGCTTAATCCAGGTAAAGACTTTCTCAAAAAAAAAAAAATTCTTTCAAGAATTTACAAACTCCCCCCCCCCTTTTTTTTTTTGTTAGGATTTTCTTCACTGTGTGCTCTGCCTTTTCCGGTAAAAATTGTCAAGGATATTTATTAGCAAGTAAAGCTATAAAGCCTTTGTGCTCCAGAGTAGTTAAGGAGGTTGGAATCCTATTTAAATAGACGTTGTAGCCTGTAATTCCCTTTTGACAGGTGTAGAGTTTATTGAAAATAGGTGTGTAAACTTTTCCTCCATCTCAGACAATGCCCTGAGCTAATTCTAAGCTAAATGTTTCCTTCCCAATGTATAGAAGACACAGAACCAAGTCACTCCGGAGTGTCACAGTATGGAAAGTCCCTAAAAGGAGGCAAAGTCTAGGACTGTTTCCAGCTTCATATACTTCGTCATTTTTTGCTGTCTCATTTTATATGTGGCAGTAAAGGACATGCACAGCCCCAGCCCCAGGGTTGTGCTCACGCTGCAGTTCTGGAGCTGCCGCTCCTATGGCAGGAGAAAGGGCACAGTACCCATCTGTGCTCCTCCTCACGCTGCTCTGGACTGACGAGATAACCATGGATTCGGAAAATTTCCATGGCTGATGATGAAGCAGTTTTTCCCTGTGCCATACTGAGGCTTTGTGTAGCTGCAGGATTCTTTTCTTTTCTTTCCTTTTTTTTTTTTTAATTCCGTTTTCAGCCACGTGCAGCACCATCACCTTGGATGTTAATTGAGCCCCTTGTGTGTGCAAACTCCTCTGGCAGTGGCAATAGGCTTCCCGAATGCCTGATTTCTACCAAAGGAAAGAAAAACCAGTTACAACCTGGCAATAGGTTGTATTGAAAGCAGGGATTTCAGACTTTGTGTTTCGTAAGTTTACCAGCCCTTCCTGCCCCATGTGCTCAAGGTGACATTCAGACCACATGGGAAAGAAGCAAGTCCTGACCAGCAGGTCCCGGGTGGATGGAGAGCTCAGGTATTCCTGCTCCTGGGATTCTTTGCAGAGCTCTGTGATTTTGCTTGGGTGTTGTCCTGGACTCTGCTCCATTCAGCGCTTGTGTTTCTCTGGCTATTAGATAATTTTGAAACCAGTCCTGTCAGCTGCCCTCTCTTTTGCACGTGTTTGGTTACTGCAGAGTAAGAAAGAGCTCAGTCTCTGGTGAGGAATGTGCTGCTCTTCACTGCCTGGTTCTTTCCCTGGAGTTACTCTGATTGTTCTCATGGAGCTTCCTCCCTTCTGGTAGGCATTCCAAGTAACATGAGAATCAAATTGATATGATTTGTCTGTCCTTGCGTTTGTAAACAGAGATAAGAAAACTTCACACGGTGTTGAAAATTTCGGTGTAGTGTTGCTTGTGGGGAGTGTTGCTGTGCAGATCAAGGATACAACTCAGGATCATGTCGGAGAGGATTACCCTGAGCATGTCAGTTAGGGACACCTGACAGTTGTGAGTTCCTGTCCTGGCTGCTCGTGTGTTTAAAAACTGTGCTGATTTCTTATCGGGGAGTTTCACAGATCAAGATATTTCTCTAAGCCGTGGTATGTTCTCTCAAATTGATACTCCACAGAAGTTGGTAACTTGGCACCGCTCACTATCCAGGGGAAGGTGTCCTTTGGCACATGAGTTGGTCATGCTGACTCGTGTGCTGGGTAGTTAGTGAAAAATTTGAGTAGTAAAAGGGTGTGTCTAAGTGCAGATTGGAGTGTTCGGCATCCATTTATGTGTAATGTCACTGTTCTTTCCTTATTTCCAAGCTGCTTCTTTTCATTTTCTTGCATGAGGTTGGAAGTCTTTCACTTCCTGAGCTGGCTAAATGCATATAATGCTGTTGGTCACAGGGAGGTGTGCAGTGCTGTAGTCTTTCTGCTCATTTATGTTATAAATTTATTTCTTAGGGCAGGTGCAGCTTTTGGGGCTCCTTGTTTGATTCTCAAGTAGCAGGCAGCATTTGGAGAGGAAGGGACCATTCCAGTGAATCCTTTACAGAGCCATTCACAGAGCAGGAGATCCTGCTGAGTGCCGTGGGCTGCTTGGAAAAACGAGACTGAAATAAATATCTAATCCTGCAAGCCCAGGCATGAGGCTTGTGGTGATGCTGTGAGCCCAGTCTGTATCACTGCTTTGTGTTTGGTGCACAGGGGTGACTGGAACCTGGGAATGTTGCAATGTTTTTAGGTGTGTTTTTGGTTCTGTGTGTAAGAATCACCCAAAGACATCGCAGGGCAAAAGCCACAGGTTTTTTGCTTTTGCTTCAGAAATCTCTTTAAATGTCGAGTCCCTTTGCAGTGTAAGCCACTGAGTGGTTGTCTCCAGCTCACAGCCATAGAGACTGGAATAATAGCGACGGGAGAGCTGTGGAATTCTCTCTGCAGCAACCAGTCTTGAATCCTAATCATGGCCCTCAGAGTGACCACAGACCTGGTGGGTTTAACAGCTTAACTGGAAGACTTCTCTCTTGACAAACGTGAGATGCACCTGCTCTAGGCAGCTGTACATACAGACTTTTCATAAAAATGTCCAGGAATTGGCTGTTGGGTTGCCTGGATATGTGTTTCCAGTGAGATACGAGATGTAAGGTGCTGATTCCGAGGAGATGCTCTGCTTGCTGGGTTAGAAGAGGTGAAGGAGGTTCCCTGCTCTCTTGTCCTTCACTGACTCTCAGTGAGAATGAGGGATGTGCATGAACTTCTGAACTCTCAGGCCATTCTTTTCAAGCTGCGTTTCAGGAATAATTAGGAAAATAACAAGTAAACCAGAGCAAGTCAATTACTGTTTGCCTTGAGAAGGCTTCTGTGGGTGAAGAGGGCTTTCCATGTCTTGGGTTCTGTTAACTGGCAGGAAAACCAAATTCTTACGAAAACCTGGATATTGAGTGTTGCCATAACACACTAAATTTCGTGTGGTGACTGTTTTATCTATTTGCAACTGTTGCTTAAAAAAAAAACCCCTAATGTTTCCCTTTTATTCTCATGATTGGTATGAACTGAACGTCTGATCACAGAGGAATATTTAAATCTACTGGGTGATGATTTTCCTCAGGCCTAGGTTTAAAGAATTCAGACTCTTAAAATTAAGCTGTTTATGGATGCATACTTTAGATTATTTTCTCAAATCAAGGAGGTTTGTTTTCTTGGTTCCCACTGTCTTTGGTTTGTTCTGGGAATATATAATGCTGGAACTTTTGCAAACAAAGAAGCTTTCAAACACCTCGGGGATATTTTTCAGTGCATCTGTATAAATAGATCATTAATACATATTTTTGCAGTTCCTGAATGCCTTGCACTTACGTTGAGACAATGGGAGTTGAGTTTTCTTTTTATGTTCTTCATCTCTACAAAACACGCTTGAGGAGAGGAAATGAATGTTTTCAGAGGGTTGTGTGATTGTGGTGATGCAGTTTGAGCAGTCCAGGGCACAGAGGGTTATTATCCAAAACACTGCTTGTTTGTGGTTGAGTCATGTCCAATGAGCACACACTTAAATGCCGGGGGTGGGGGCGATCTGGGCTTCTCTAAAGCCACTTACAGAGCTGTTCATTAAAAGTTCTTATCAGAATTAAGTGCCAAAACTCCCAGTTTTGGGCTGGAGTGAAGCTGCTGCTTGCCTGAAAGGAGATAGTGTTGGTCTTGCAGCAATGTGAGAACTGAAAGCTTCTTGCTATTGTAGTAATTACAAGTCAGAATGGTCATTAGGCTGGTGCAACGAGCAGAAAAAGATAATTCAGTTGCTGGAGGTTTGGTGTCTCCCCAGTTTTCACTCGGAGGGAAGAAGCGTGTGCGCTCCAGAGTGATGCCACAGCTTTGGAGTAAGGCTTGTCTTACTGTACACAATTAGATGAGCTTTAATGTGGGAAGGGAGGAGATCTGAGGCTTGTTTCCAGGTCAAAACACCCCTTTCATTTGGTTGGGGGCTGGGAATCGCCAGGAGCCGAGTGGGCTGTTAACTCCAGCTCCGGGCTTGACCCAGTTCCTGCGCAGAGCTCTGGGAAGTGCCTGTGCTCCAAACGGA
Source organism: Entomyzon cyanotis (assembly GCA_024500445.1). Lineage (NCBI taxonomy): Eukaryota > Metazoa > Chordata > Aves > Passeriformes > Meliphagidae > Entomyzon > Entomyzon cyanotis. The sequence continues at coordinate 4,343,213 of JAKEPQ010000852.1, forward strand.
GCAGCACTTGGATGCAGAGGAGATGGATGGCAAAGAGGGAAGAAAAAGAAGTTAACTGCATTTTGTTTGAATCCAAACTACGTGGATTTAATGCACTGGGGAGGAGGTGAAGAAGCGAAGATGCTCAGGCTGTACTTGGTTAGTTTTTCTTTGATTCTGGTAATTACAAACAATTTATACCCCTTGTAATTTCCGAGGGTAGGAAGCTGCCAGTGTTTCAGTGAAATGCATGAAAATAGGAGGATTTGTGTGTGCTTTTAGTGCTGCAAGCAACATTGTTGCCATACACAGCAGCCTCTTCTGTTTATATTTTCCTAGTGACTGTTTTTGTAATCCCACTATTGGTTAAATATGTGCTTTCAGTGCCTTTCAACAAGTGATGTTAATAAACGTCAAGTTCTAAAACTGGTTATTCCTGCTGTTGTAAAATGAGGGCGATCATTATTTCCCCGTGTCGATGAGACTTTGAAAGGCACAAACAGGAGTGGAATTTTAAGTTTGTCTTTATTCTGCTCTTTTAATGAGCTCAGCCTTCAGCCCTTGCTAAGCCTGGCTGTCTCAGTGCAGCCGTAGCACTGGAGGCTCCTAGCAGGGAGGGAGTTGTGCCAACTTTTAGGAGGGATGTTTATCTGCTGGGAATATGTTCAACCATACAAGGCTTTCCATGGACAAAGCTGCCTCATCCATAACGAAAGCGTTCGGCCCAGCAAAGCCACGATGTGTTTTAAACAGAGTTGGAATTTCTGGCCACTGGAACTGTTTGATATTTCATGAGAACACTGGGAATTCTTCATTGACCCAAACGAGCACAACAGGCCTTTCTGCTGAAGCTGAGCCGCACGGCTGGCTCGCTCCCTAACTGAGGGACCTTACAGAAATGTCACTGTTGTTATTGTTGTCAAACAGTGTCTTACTGTATTGGCACTATTGAATGTCAAATATTAGTGTAATCTGCCATTAGAATGTTTTCAGCAACATGATGGTTGCAGAGTTATCTAAATACCATCCTGTTCCTGCTGTAAACATGATGCAGTGGAGATTTTTTGCTTGTTTGAGCCTGCAGTAACAGTTATGTCCAAGAGAAGCTGTGGCTGCCCCATCCCTGGAAGTGTTTGAGGCCAGGTGGGATAGGGCTTGGAGCATCCTGGTTTGTGGAAGGTGTCCCTGACCATGGCAGGGGATGGAATGAGATGAGCTTTAGGGTTCCTTCCAACCCTTCTGTGACTCTGTAATAGATAGCTTCATTTATCCAAGTGGTATTAAGTATTTCTAAAACGTCTGGATTTACGTATCATAATTCTTACGACTCATCATAATGGTCAGTTAATGTTCTTCACAAAATGAATATTTAAAAAAAAATAATTAAATCACTGCAGCTCTGTGGCTGCTGCCTGCAAAAGAGAGATTAAATGAATCACTCTGATTACAGCAGAGTTTCCAATACCACTTCAGGTCTTTTTTACTCTCCCAAGTAGTTTTAGTCACTATTCCTGTGTGGATGTGAGAGGCTGCTGGAGAGGTTTCCATGTGTCTGACTTGCTCTCACTCGACAGGGCAGTGATGTTTCCTTGTCTCCTTCCTCAACAGGGTGAATCACAGCGCCCATCGGAAATGCTCATCAATAGTTACAGGTCAGCATTTCAAGAAGGTCAGGGAGGCTGCTTTCTGCCTCGTGAGCAATATGCTAATTCAGTCGTTAACCATATTGGAATTGTGCTTCCTTTTGCTTCTGCAGTGCTTGCAGATTCCACGGGAGCCTCTTCCCTGTGCTCGGAGCGCAGAGGGTTAGTTTTGGACAGGGAGAGGTTTTCTTGTAGCCTGTGTTGTAGTCACATGCAGGAAATGTGTCTGGAGATCTCAGTCTGAATCAGTTCATGTGAAATGTTTGATTAAATAGTGTCACTCATGTTGGTGCTCCCATGCATGAGGAAGAAGTCTAAGGAGAAGCTGGAGAGGCTGAAGCCTTAAGATGAAATACATGTTTTCCTCTCCCAAAGGCACTTTATTGAAGCACATGTGTAACTTAGGTCCCAGTAGTGACACCTCTGACAAACAGTATTGAGCCTTTTCTCTCTTATTTGCTCTTAAATGCTGGGAATGTATATTAGTGTTGCTCCTACACCAACACGTGTAGTATCTTCAGAGATTATTTGTGCTGCATGTGTGTGATAAATGTTTAAAGCAATGATCACACAGAGTGTCGTGTTTGTTGATACTGGACTGTTGCACACAATGTAGAAAGGAGTTAATCTGGAATCCAGGTTTTTTGGTGCTGTAGATTTATGGCTGGATAGGATGATGTTTTCACAAGCGTGGCTCTCTAGGGAGCAGGTTAGTATCTTTTTCAGATTGTCTCCAAAATTCTTGTTTCTGTTCCATTGAGTTTGTTTTATATTTAATTTAACAGCTTTTATTCCAGATTTGCCCACTTTTAAAATGCTGAAATGGTTACTTTAACCTTAAAGTTCTTGCCATCTTTGTTCACTTTGACTCTAGAAATGGTTGTGCTCTCTTGTCTGTCATGTCCTGTCTAATAACCCTGGAAATCTGGACTTGAGCTGAGCCCCCAGAGCCTGGAGTTATAGCTGCTCACAGAGAGAGTCAGCACCACGACTTGTCTACAAACAGTGCCCCTGGCTGATCCAATGGCTCTGCTCCTGCTCACATCTGGACAGAAGGCTGGAATAAAAAACTTGTTAAGGCATGAGTGTATATTTTAAAATATGTAATTAACAGAAGGTTGTTTATAACTGTTTAAGCAATATTGGCTCTTAACCAGTGTGCAAGACAGTGTTTGTAGGAGGTTGGACTGGCTTTTATTAGACCTCAGAATCTGTGGCGTTTATCACTTTGCTGCAGAGCAAACAGGCCACACACTGCCTGAGCACTGGGCAGGTTTGGTCAGGCAGAGCTCTTCCATCCTGTCTGTCTGCTTTTTGCTCATCCTGATTTTTGAACACTTTGGCTCTTGAACCTGATGACTTTGGGGAGGAGAACTCATCAGGCTGATTGGGGCAGTTAGAGGGCAGAGTTTATGTCTGGTAGTTCCCATGGACGTTTTGTCTGTGGTTTGCTGGTTGATTCATATGTGATGAAACAAAATGAAAAAATTGCCCAGTCTTCTTCACTGAGCAGGTATCTCCCATCAGTCTCAGAGCTATCGATTGTTGGAAAATGAAATTAAATTAGATTTTGTGCCTAAGTCACTTCTGAAGAATCCTGCACCATCATGAAAGATGTTGGGATGTGTGGATATTTAATTTCCTTTCCACCTTTGCCATTTCACATTCAGCTGCTTGGATTGGCATGGCTCCTGTTCTGGAACTGATTTGGCTCAGGTGGGATTCCTCCTGCAGCAGTTCTGCATGCAGTGCCAGTTACCATTTTTATGACAGCTTTATGCCACCCTTTGAACTTGCAGATCTGTAACAAAAAGGCCAATGAGGGCGTTGGCTCAGCAGATTTCTCAGTAGCTGCAGGACTTACTGTGCCTCTTGGGGCTGGTGAACGTCTTGTGCCTTCCAGAGGCATCCAGTGGTGTTAACAGTGACCATACTGGGTTCAGTTGGTCATGCTTCACTGTATGGCTTTGTGGGGCCAAGCTTGAACAGAGGTGGGGAACTGGGAGAACTTGGTGTATCCTGGTTTTCTTTTGAGTCAGATTTCAGTCAAAGGATCCTTCTTTGTAATAACTTTGGAAAGGTGTTTCTAAACTCACTGTGAGATCATTCTCAGGTTACTAAATCCCTTCTTTGGATATGCCCTGAGAAACTGGGATCAGGTGCCAGGGCTGCTGTGATTGTGGTGTGAGTGTGGCTGTGTGGGGGTGATTTGAGGGAAGCTTCTTGGTCTGGCTGCTCATGGGCAAGTGAATGCTCGTGCTGAGGTGCTCAGTTCTAGATGAACTGGTGAGGACAAACCTCTGAGCTTTCATTCCTCCTAATTTTTGTGAGCTGCAAAATATGCCTGTGTCAGCTATTCATTATTATCCTGCTTAAAAATGTAGGCGATCTCTACATTGGACCATGAGTTTCAAGTGCTTTCATGTTACTCTTCTGTTAAAGTGCTTCTGTGGTCTAGAAAGTTAAAAAGCCCCCAGGGTTCACTTGTGGTTAAAAATACCCTTCTGTGCCAAAGCTGTGAGTGTGGTTTGAGCAGTCCCTGGGGTTCCCTGGGCCTCCCTGTCCCTGTGCTGGATGTGGGGATGTTCCACACGAGTGCTTGTGCATATCCAGGCACTCCCAGGTTCCCAGTGCCTGTTTGGATTTCATCCTCTGTTTGGATTTCAGAGCTAGTTTTTCCTACTTCAGCTATTTCTTTTCCTTTCACCCCCTTCAATAAATATGTTAATGTTTTTATTGCTTGAACTGTTGTCTTTCAATTACTAGGCATCTTTTTTCCCTTTCTGTGCTTTCTCAAGCATGTAGGGAGGTGAAGGGGATTATTTAGTACTCATAAAGCTTCTAGATAGTGTGTGTGTTGTTAATAATTCATTACAGGCCTTGATTTTGCTGAATAATGTTGTGTTTCTGAAGAACAAGGTAGTGTACAATGCATGTGCAGGCTTGTTGCTGTCAGAGTTCTTGGCTTAAACATCCTTTTGTTCAGAAACAGGGAGAAATGCAGCATCACTGCTCTGACTCCTCACAGTCACACACAACCCTCTGTGCTCTGTTCCATTCGTGGGGCTTTGGGGGAAGAGGAAGCTCCTTTGTGGATTGCTGATAACAATGCCCTGCTCACAGGCAACCAAAGGAACACGTGTACAAGCTGGTAAGACCCAGCCAGTGCTTCTGAGATGGGCATTTGCATTATTGTGGGGGGAAAAAACCCATTTCCTGCATATGTGAAGAGCCAGATGTGCCCACTGAAGGAGAAAGAGGAGCTTTATCAAGGCAGCAGCAGCAGTAGCTCCTCTGGCACGTCAGGCACTGTTGACAGAGCAGGTTTTTTGTGGGTGTGCAGCTCAGGGCAGTTTCTTGATGCCTGGCTGGAGGCAGCACCCTGCTGCAGCACCGTGTCCTACCCGAGTTTATGCCAGCTTCAGTACACAAGGAAGAGATCAAAGAGCTGTTGGAACATCGGGAACAACCCGAGAGGCAAAAAGATCCGTGTCTCAGTATGTCAGTGTGTTGTAGAGCAGAGGGTGACATAAGGGATTTTGGCCCAGGGAATGATAAATGCCACCAAGTATTGGCTTTTATAACAATATTTTATTTGACTCAGAATAGATCCACCCAATCTCTCCTTAGTCCAATGTTTTTTTTCAGTGTTTATGGGACGGGAGTGAAAATTGTAAATCTGAGAGTCGTACCCATTTGATCTGAATGATTTTAATGCCTCCATCAGTATCCTGAAAGGCATAACTGGAGTAAAATTAATCCAGTTTAAGACTGTTAATAATTTTCTCGTTCAAATTTAGGTCATCTTTTCTGTGAAGCGCTTGAGTTGCTGCTGTAGATCTGGGCATGGAGGTGCTGCCTGGGAGATGGAATTGTGTTATTATTGCCAGCTCTGCCAGTCTGTTGTCCCAGTGCTTGCTTTTCTCTTGCAGCAGTACCAGGGAGATAACCTTATCTCCAGCTCTGCACTGCCATGCTGCGGCTTTGCAGGTTTGATCTTCAGGGCAGAGGTTGCCATGGCTGAGAGGAGCAGGCGTTGAAATTGTTCATTTGTTCACGGAACAGAATAATCTGTTCCTGGGAACCACCTGGTCCAACCCCCTGTTTTATCAGTGTCTTTTCTCCCATGAAGCTGCAGTTCATTTCCAGAGCAGTGCCTGGTACAAGTATTTTGGGCTCAAGTGTAGTTGCTTGTTGACTGAGCTCGACTATGTGCTTATGCTCTGACTAATCAAATATCTGAAAGGTGGAATGATGGACTGAATGGAGAAATTGCTGTGCCACAGTATTGGCTGTCTGTTTTGACAGAAAATGTGTCATTAGCAGCCAAATCCAAAGCTGTTGAACACAGAGCTTTTCGCATATGATTTTTTTTTTAAGATCACAAGTGGAAAATCAGCCATCAGAGAAGACATCAGATGGTAGAGTTGTGAGAGCTGAAGCTGTACATAAATATTTGTATCAAGTATGTGCAATGACAGTTTCCCCAGATTGCCCAGAGAGATTGTGGAGTCTCCTCACTGGAGTTATTCCAGAACTGTGCCATGTGCTCTGGGATGACCCTGCTTGAGCAGGAAGGTGGGACCAGATGACCCTCTGTGGTTCCTCCCAGCCTGAGCCATTCTGATACTGTGATCTCTTTTTCTCCAGGTGAAAGCTTAGGAGCAGTATAATCTATTGCAGCATCTCTGCTCTGTGTGTTTTATCAGTAGCTGCCACGTGCTCTTTGTGAATGAGTCTTTGCTGGCGACTGTGCAGCTCCTGAATGTGTCTGTCAGGACAAGTACAGTATAAAACTAATGCACTGTAAACCTGCTTTCTTGTTTTTGCAGAAGTAAAAGAATGTTCATTCTCAGCCCTCAAATACAGGTGTTAGTCACCCTAGCTATATATACACATATATAATTCTTAATGTCATGATTTTGATCTTCTGTCCCATCACTGTTTCCTTTGTCCTCCAGTTTTATGGGTTCAGGTTTTGTCCACTTTTCTCACTTCGTTGAAGTGATCTTTTAATGTGCTCAAGGTCGTGCTCCAAGGCCAGTAGCCTCAAGTTTTCTGAAAGTCTGGATGAAACCACCTTTTTTTCCTCTCCATATGGCAATACATTAATTAATTTTTCAGCACTCAGATGAATGTATAAAGGCTCAGTATTTATAAATTCGTCCTGGTGACCCCACATCAATCACAGAACAGCTCAAGCTGGTTGTACTTTCTGAAGGTGGTTTACTATGCCAGGCCACAAATGCATTTTCCAGCGCTGGAAATCCTGTTAGAATTTGAGGAGGCAGATCAGAGGATTAGGGGCTTTGTCCTTCTGACACAAAAGCACCTGCTGTGCATGCAAGCAAGCAAGCAGGAAATGTCTTCTCACCTCATGCTATTTCTGTGTTACAGTGACCTTCAGAGGCTGGGTTTGTGTGCAGCAATGCATCCCCTGATTCCTGCCTGGGGGCACAGGGCCATGGGCCAGCTTTATTTCTGAAGGCTTCATAGTGCTGTGGAGGCACTCGCCTATTTTTGTACCAAGTAGGTGGATTTTTTCAATAAACCAAAGCCCACGGATCTGCTTCACTCAATCCTTGGAGTTGAATTCCTCATCAGGTCAGCAGAGCTCCATCTCCCACGGGAGTGCTGCACCTCCTGTATTTCTCAGGAGTTTTGGTGTCTCCACAATGGGTGCCAGGCTTAGCAAGGTGCTGGACTGCAGGGCTATTTTAACTGCACCTTTTCTTCATCACAGAGTTCTGATGTCAGTATCCATGTAGTTCCCACCAGTGGTTTGGGAGGAAGCTGTCCCAATTATATCATTGCTGCTTTTAAAGCATTTGCAGCAGCTGGTAGCTCTGAAGGCAGCGAGTAAAACAAAATCCAGTGGTGATATCCATGTCCTGTCAGCTTTGAGATCAGCCAGTTGTCCTTTGTCTTCCCTTGCTGCCAAGAGGACCAGAAATACGCCCAGATACAGTAAATATTTCCAGGTGTGGGTGGTCTCTAAGCTCCTTTTACTGCTGAAACATGGTACCGAGCATGGTATTGTGTAGGGGAGTATCAAATGGAAGAATGCCAAAGTTGTTTTTCAATCCCATATTTCTGTCTATGCTGCAGCTGGCTCATCCATCTCCTTACACTCCCTCAGCTGTGTCCATGGTGTGCCTGCCAAATGTGAACATTCCCACCCAAAGCTGGAGCCTGTAGAAAACACAGCCCTGTCTCAGCTCTGGGGGCTTTGGAAAGCACTGCCTGCTTGAGGTCAGAGGGATCAGTAGCTGCTTGATGTATTTTTGAAACAATAATGAGCCAAATTTCACCGTTTTAAAGCAAGGTCATGGAGATCAAACACTCAAAGGACGTGTATATAAGCCAAATAAATTGGCTTATGATTAATTCCATCATATTCATAATGTGTAGCATAAGAGTATGAAAAAGACACAGTCAGGGACTTAACCCATTCCTTAAGAATCTGTGCAGAAAAATTTAACTCTAATCAAAATTTATTTTAAATACAGTTAAAAGTGAAGTTAAGCGTTTTTCAACAAGAGGACAATATTAGAGTTAACCAGGAGGAAGTTTCATGATGATCCTGAAAAGGTTTGAGGAGAAATTTGCCAAGTTGCAAATTCAAATACCCACCCTCTGCTGTGTCCAGGATGTGACCCTGGTGACCTTTGAGAGCTGCAGATAAAATAAAATTCTCCCTGAAACAACCAAACATCTTCCTGGAAGAGCCTTAATTTGACTTCTCTTTCTTTTTTCAGTTCCATGGTCAGTTTTTCGTGCTTGTAGCCAAACCTGTTCATTAATATTTCATCTGGCACGCAGTGCAGTTGTTTCTGGAATGTCTTTTTTTTCCTGCTAAACTGCATGGGGAGGTTATTTGCAGGTCTTGTTTGGAGTTTAAAAGCATTTGCAAGGATGAAACCTAAAGGAACATTAGCAGGAGTTGAAGCTGACCACAAAAGCAAAGGTTTGATGAGAGAAGCAAACAGAACAGCACTTTGAGACCTGCTGGGAATACCCACCTTCTGCAAAACACACTTTTAGCCTCACTTCAGCCTTATCCCATAATTCATGTTGTTCTGCAGGATGTCATCCTCAGCTGGCAGAAATCAGGATTTTGCTTTTATTCCCTCTTTCAACTGCCAAAAGAACTGGACTTTCTGAAAATACCCACCCACTAATGAGCTGGGTGGAATCCCTCGTGGAATGCTGGAAGCAAAAAATGATTCACCCAGGAGGGTGAGGATATGCAGCTTCTGGTACCAAAAAAATGGTGATTCACCCACATTTAATGTATTTTTCCTTTGGTTGGGGTTTTTTCTACCTGAGACTCAAGAGGCTTTCAAAACAAATTAGTCCTTCTGTGAAACTGGGAAGGGGAAGAGCGTTTCCTGTGAAACTGTCAATGAGAGGGTTGGGGAGAAGGAAATTGTGGAAGATTGGGGTGTGATGAGGCAGTTGTGCAGGTCAGAGGAAATGCCGAGCGTGTTCTGTCAGTCCCTGTGCTCTTGAGGGATCTCTTGAGTAGAACATGATGTTACAAAGAGGAAAATCTCCAACCAAGAGTCTGACCTGGACAAAGTTGATCTTGACAGAGGAGGAGTTGCTCTGGATTGTCTGGAGATCAGTGGTCATTGCCCCCAGAACCCAGTGCAGAAATTTTTGGAGCTGAATACTCCAAAAAATGGGCACTTGATAATAAGTCTGTGGTTGCAAACTGGACCTTTTTAAAGGGTGATATTCTGAAACAGTTTTCTAGAAATAACTGGAGCAATCTGCCCCTTTTGTGCATTAATTCTGTTGGGTTATGTTTTATGTGTGACATACACGCGTTGTTATGAAAATAGCAAGGACTAACAGCTGTGGCAGCAGATTATTACATGTAATTTTTTTCCCAAATCATTCTCTCCAGACACATCTTTGCCTCACAAATTCAAGGAAATTTGGAGGATGACTCCCTGTGCCCCACAGCCATCACAGTGCATTCCATCTTGGTTATATACAGGAGCATTTTGCAGTTCAGTCCTATTCTACCATAAATCAATCACATCACAGAATCCCAGTCCTGCTACTTCAGGAAAGTGATCTTAAATTCACATTGACCATTACATGGACACGCCAGTGTATTTAACATCAAATTTTTTTTTCTTTCATAAATAAATATTACAGCCTCTGTGGGACCAGTTTGAATTACTGAAGCTCTATATTTGTTAGCATTTTAACTGCCCAGTCTTTGCAGCATGGAGATCAAAATACAAGGTGTAAAATTCTCACTGTGGTACAGAGATGGCAGCACTTCATGGAAAGGGTGGTTGACAATATTTGGTTGATAATATTTCAGTTCTCTAGTGCAGCTGCATGGGGGTGAAGCTCTCACAGGTGATGATGGTTATGCAATTGTACTGGCAGGAGCAATTAGAGATTTACAAGTGCTTGTAAATGCTGCTATTTATAGGATGGACACTTTATTTAACGAAATGGTAATCTTTTCTGCGGTGGGAGGAAATGTCAGAGTGGAGTCTTTCATCCTTGGGATGGGACTGGACTGTAATGTCCAAAAGAACAGCACTTAGGTTTGTTTTTTTTTTTTTTGTAGAAGAAAAGAAGTAGAGGTTTCCAAGAGACTTGGGCATGGGAAATGTAGAAAGGATATTTTGAATTTTGCAATACTTTGGCATTTAAATATTAATGTTCTGTGGGGTTTTGCTGGTCTGTCTGGCTTGTGAGATTTGGAATATGTAGTTTTAATTCTCAGCCTTTTAGTTTTCATTATTGAGAAGCAGAATTGAGTTTCTAACTGTGAATCTGGGAAAAGATAATTTAAATGCATTATGTTAGCTGTTTTTACTTTGTGAATAAACTTGTCCTGGGTTTAGAGCTGTTATGAAAGTATTTTTATTAATCTTTCCCTTTAAGAGACCCTGAATGTCCTCTGAAATACAACTGATGGATCCCATTGCAGTGAATAATAATGTGAATCAGGCTTAAACACAAAAATAGAAAAGCCTGCTTTTTACTGAACTAGTTTCATGATCTACTTGGTTATAAAAGTTTCAAAATAGATTATTTTTTTCCTTCTTTGTGTTATTTTGGTTGTGCTGCAGTAAGTCCTGTTCTCATCAGCACTCACACTCGTACGTGCACAGTAAGTGATAGGATCTGCTCTGTTAATTCTTATTTAATCCAATCAGCACCTCTCCAAGTGTAGGAAGCAGCAGAAGGAGGATTGCTTGGGAGAATGGACAGGGGTTGCAGCAGACTGACCCCAGTTTATGGTCAGTGAGGACAGGAGGGAGAACAGAGAGAAGAAAAATGTTTGTTAAAAACTGAATTATTTAAGACAGTGGGGCAACCTTTGGTAGGAGGGATGAAATAAATCTTGGTTTGTGGTCATCTGCTCCCAGTAGCTCCTGTGTCTTGTTGTGCCAGGGAAATACAGAGAATCATGGAATCCCAGACTGGTTTGTGTTGGAAGAATTCTTAGAGATCATCCAGTCCCAACCTCCCAACCAAAGCCATGTTCTCAGGAGCTGCTAATATATGTAGTTATACAAACTTCTTCCCGAGTAATTTTTTTACACTGGAAGCAGATTTGCAGATAAAGTTGTATGCAAACAAGAAAAACTTTGTGTTTATTTGATGATTTTCTGTGGAGTATTTTTAGTGGGTATTCGCTGCTGGAGCCAGGCTTTCCACTTGATTTCCACGTCATAAACATATTTGGTTTTGGTTTTTGGTTTTTGTTTGTTTGGGTTTTTTTAATAGCAGAGAGATTTTTCTTGGTGGAATTTTTATGCTTTCCACCCTTAGAGCAGACAGATGGACTTGTTTATCTGCTGCGAGGTTCAGGGCCAGATTATAGATGGCTTTCCTTTGTGTCATTTCAAACAATTCTTGTTTCTGAGCGAGGAAGTTGGCAATAGTCACGTGAATAATGGTGGAAAAATTATCTGCAGGCTGTTGCTCTTGCCTTAATAGGCTTAAAGGAATTAGCAGTGATGTAAATAATAGTTGTGTGTGTGGTGGGTGGGCAAGTGCCAAAGCGAGGGCGTGTTTGGGGTGAAGCCCTTCCCCGAATGATTTTCTGCAAAAAATAACCCTGTGAAGTGCATAATCCCATTTTGATTCTTTATGAGTAATGTTAGCAATCTTTGTAATGACAGATCTATAATTAAAAACGCAGGCAACACCTGAGGGCGTTAAGATTTGAAGGGACCTGGAGCAGTGTTTGCATGTCTGTGACACCCTGTGGTGGCTCAGCTTGGCCCAGGAAAAATCCCAGTCGCAGGTGTTTGGAAGCTGAGGAAGAGGAGCAGCAGGGAAGAGACAGGATTTCATGTGCCAGCCTTTCTGTTAAAAGCAGGAAGGATTTTAAGAGGCACTTCAGTGCCATTTTTAATTTAATTTGTGTGCAGAATGGACCTGCTGCAGTTGAGGGGAGTGTGGGCACTGCTTGGGGGGCACAGAGAGAAACAGTGCCCAGAACTGGGGGGACCAGGTGCCCAGGACTGGGGGGACCAGGTGCCCAGAACGGGGGGGACCAGGTGCCCAGAACTGGGGGGACCGGGTGCCCAGAACTGGGGGGACCGGGTGCCCAGAACTGGGGGACAGGGTGCCCAGAACTGGGGGGACAGGGTGCCCAGAACTGGGGGGACAGGGTGCCCAGAACTGGGGGGACAGGGTGCCCAGAACTGGGGGACAAGGTGCCCAAAACTGGGGACAGGGTGGTTTAGAGGCTCTGCCACACGGGATGGGGACATGCAGGGGCAGCACGGGCAGCTCAGCTGACTGTCCCTGGGCAGAGGAGGTCAGGGAGGGAGTAACATGACGTAGCTGACGGTAAGGGATTTACAACTGTAGTAGTATGATTACAGTAGAATTACTAAATATTAATAGCATCTGAAATCCTCCTGCAATTTAATTTACAGTTGATCTTTATAAATTGCCTGAAATTTTGTACCTTGCCAGCTTGATTAGAGATATTTTATTAAGAAAGAAACAGGTTTATCTAAATGGAGATAAGTGTTTCAAAACTGAGACACAGTGTCCAGTGTATGTTATGCTTGGCATTGATACCATGATTCCTCTTTATCAAGTGTACTTGTATCATTTTCAAAGTTGGGTGATTATTTTTTCCCCTAAATATTTTGTTCTTTTTTTCGAATACTTGTCTATTTGGGGCCACGTATCTGTTGTAGGATATCTGAATTTAAAACATGAAAACTGACTTTGGTAGATTATGTAGGGGAAAATGGGGTCCTAAAAAAAGCTGGAGTGTAATGGAACTAAGGAAGGGGTAAATTTTGTGTTAGGAATGTTGGCTGGAGAAGCGAGTTGTACTCTGTTACCAGGGATTAGGTCCTGCATTGTAAATTCACTGCCCTGCGTTCCATTGAGGATCAAGTTTTAGTCCTTTTAAGAAGCTCTGTGTCCCCTTCTTCTTTTCCAGAGAAACAGAATGGTAGCAGAGAATTTATTCTCAGCTACTGCAAGACAGATGCTGTTTTCACAGCTGAATTTTTTTCCCTTTGCAATATTGCCTGTGAGCATCAGCCTCCTTCCAACAAGTTTCCTTTTAGAGCACCTCCCAAACCTTTGCATCCTTGGAATGTGAGAGCATTTTAATCACATTTTGATGGCGTTTCTTAGAATAAGGAGTGGGAGAGGGAGGAAGATTTCATGGCGATCTGTGAGATGGTGGAAGAGGCAGATTGATGTGGATAAGCTGGTTGGGTTAGTGGCTATTTCGGAAAGACAAGGTCATGGACTTGGGAGGGGGGGAATGGCATCAGGGATAAGTGGTTGAGACAGAAGTCCAAGTGGATTGGAAGATGAAAGGGAAGGACAAGGTGAGTGGAGTTCATTCTCCTGCCTGAGAGAGGGAGCACAAGCAGGGACAAAAATAAATCCCTGCAATTTCAGTGCCAGTGTGGGCTAAGTCTGGTCAAGGGAAGCTGAAGGTGAAATAACCACTTCTCCAGATTGCAGACTCAGGAAGGCAAGATCCTGGTTGGGGTTTTTTAATAATCACAAGCAGGAAGCTCCATATTCCACACAATCTACAAATGAGTTTATTTGTATGGTAAATTCACACCAAAATAGGTTCAGTGAGAGGAGTCCAAAACTGCCCCTTCAAAGGTTGCCCAAAAGAGACAAGAGGATGGCAACACAAATTTGGCCTCCTGGCTATGAAGTACAGTGTGAGTTTTCTAAAAATGAAGAGTATGACAGCTTTTGAAGGAAAAAAAATAATCTAACCTCACATAGCTGCCTGCATCTGCTACAAGTTTAAATATACTTCTGCAAGGAAAAAATTCAGGTTACTTCTTGTAGCTGAAATTCTAATTACTGCTGGTTTTCCCACATCTCTGCAGTAAGAATATAATTAAAGCCAAAGCTCTTCTCCTGCCTTTGCTGGCGAGATACTGGGAAAACTGCTTTGTCATGGTAAAAGTCCCATTTTGATGGAAAATCAGCCGTTTGCAGGTCAGCTGCTCAGGTAGCACTTCACAGACTGCTGCCCCAGAAAAGAGCTTTACAATAGAAAGTAAATTACAGTAATTGAGATTACAGTAATGCAGAGCTCTGTGTTTAACCGGTGATTGACAGGCACTTCAATTTGCAAACAGTCTTAACTAAACATGGTGTTAACTGTTCAGATTTGGTGTGTCTGTTGTGCAGCCTTCACCTTTCAGTTACCCCTTTAAGTGGTAATTTCTTGTTGATTCTTTAATGCCTGTTTGAAAAAATCAACATTCTTCTGCTTTTGACAGTTACATGAGGTGACTTTATGTTTGGGAAATAGCTTTTTTACCTTAGAATGCTTTGGATTTTTGTCTCACATGGCATTGCCTGTGTAGGTCTGGGTATGTGCCACACCTGAGTCTGAATACTTTGTTTATTTGCAGGTGAGGTGTGGGCAGTGTCTCTGCAGTGATCACATTCCCTGTCCTTAATGTGCCCTTGGTGACCAAGCTCTTGTTGTCACTATGAGAAAGGATTCAGGCCTTATGGATTGGTTGCAGCAGCAAATTATGGTAAGTGTGAGCATGGAAATTTGTGGGATATGTTTATTTCTATTGTGCTTGGTTATCAGGCCAAGTCAGTAAATAATGGTGTTTCTTGCTGGTTTTTGGAGAAAGAACACGATGTCCTTCAGTGATATATACTCTGGAATCAGCATATCTGAAAGGCACCTTAATCTGAGTTTGCTTCCTTGTGAATTTATGCGAAAATTATGTTATTTGATGTTCATGCTGACTCTACATCAATACTTGCATTTTTCTATTTTTTTATTTTTTCCAGATTCTTTTTCCTTGCTGGAGTTTTTCAGTTCTGTTGAATGTGTAATTCCAACTATGGCAACAAGAGTAGAAATAAATTCTACTTTGGCGTCTTTGACGGCAGTCCCTGACCTAAGTGAGCTCAGGGCTGAGGAGAAGGCACAGCGTATGTATGTCAGTGTGCTTTCAGATGCCAGCAACAAGGCAAAGGAAACCTCAGCATCACTGACTCTCGAAGAGAACAAGAAATTTGGGAATTCCCTGAGATCTGCAACCATGCCCTCACTGGGATCAAGACCTAGACTTTTCCCAAAACCTTTTTGTAAAGAGAAATCTTCGGATACTTTTGCGAACGTCAAACCTCCTGTCCCGGCGTTCAGATCCAGCAGCCTGGTGAGAAAAGCCACTGAGGAGATGTCCTCTGTGAAGGTGTTGAGTGGGAATGTCCCTCCCTTAGTGGATCAGAAAGCCATTGACACTGAAAATCAGGCTGACAGTGACATGGTCACAAATGTGACTTTCTACACGGGGCCCAGTGCCAACACAGTCATTCTCTTTGAGCCAGCAGGCTCTGAGCAGGCTAAGGTCAGCCTGGCCCAGGAGAAAAGGGCTCAGGACCGCAGGGGCTTTACTGCTCTGCAAACCAAGGACCTCCAGGGCTCTGTGAAACCAGCAGAGACAGCCAGGAATCCTGAGGGTTCTCTCCACAGGCAGATGTCGTTTTCTTCCGGTCTCAGACCAGTCTCCTGGAACTCCCTCAAAACTGGGGAGAAGAAAGATGCTCGTGAAGTTCATCCAGGGGAGAAAAACAACGATGAGGCAAATAATCTCAACAATAAAGTTGATTTCTCTGTTGATGTCCAGCAAAGGGCAAAACACAGACCAGTGTCTGCTATTTTTCTGGAATCATTACGAGATCAAAAGCATCACGCTGTGGAAGCTTCTGAGGAAAAATCTCCTACAGAGAAATCTGGGGTTAGAAAACCAAGGCCTTTGTCCATGGACCTGACAGCTAAGTTTGAACATAAAGATCTTTCTTCTTGCAAGAAGGCTGGTTCATCCCACGAAAGCAAGGAGAATGTATCTGGAATTGCTTTTACTGATGTGGGTAGTCATGATCAGTCTGAAATGGGGCCAAAACACGAAGAAACTGAATTGAATAAAAGCAGTTCTTCTAAAACGAATCTGAAATGCAGCAGTCAGGACATTGGCATCCTAAATAATGGGAAATACACCTGGGAAACGAAACTTAAATCTAAAAGTGAACAAATCGAGACGAAACCAGAAATAATTATTAACTTGCAAGGTCCTGAAAGAAGCCCTGAGACAAGCAGTGAAAGCAGAACTAGTAAGGGTGGGAAAAGACCGGATCAGAAGGAAACATACGTGTTCCTAGGCTGTGAAAGTCCTTCACCTTCCTCGGAAAAAGAGAATAATATCCTCAGAGGTAGCGTTAAAAAACACATTAGTTTGTTCACTTCGGAAAATCCCAGTCCCACAGTGGATACAGAGCTTCTCCCAGCGACTGCTGAGAAGGAGAACAGGTGTGTGACCATCCAGCAGAGGATCAAGGAGCTGACCACAGAAAATCCTGACGCCAAGGCGGGAAATCTGCGCCGGCCACTGCAGTCACGGCCGCTCTCTGCAGACTTAACAAAGATGTAGGTTACAGAGAAATTCTGTTTAATCCTCTTGGCTTGGTGTTGTTCAGTAAAACTTGCTTGCTCAGTCCAGTTAAAAAGCTGATAATTTTGTTTCACTGAATGTGATTTTTTTTATACTGTTATTCTTAGGCCCCTTTCCTGCTTTTTTTAATCCAAAAGAAAGAAAATGAAATATTTTCTGACCATAGCTGAAAAAAATAATAAAGCTGTCAATATTGTGGCCTTTACATGTAAGTGTAACTATCAGTGAGAGATATTATAGCTTGTTATGCATCACTAAATCTTCTGTTATCAAATAAGCTGCATAGCTGGCAATTTTTTGGGACATCCCTTTGGTCTAGATACAATTCAACCATCAAATACAGTCATTTACTATGAAATAGTGATGTTTCTCCTTTAGGAAATGTAATTTAATGCATAATTTCAACCAGTCTGCTTGGTAGCAAGTGACCCTGCTGGGCTAAAGTAGTAACACCAATCCTTTGTTTTAGGTTTTCAAGTCCAACATCAGGTGGTGAAGCAAAGCCTGAGAAACCTGGTGAGGCTGGAGCTGATTCCATCCACGACCTGCAGGAAAATCCCAAAGTAAGGAACTGGCAGCTGCTGGTGGTGGCTCTGCAAGGAGAACATTGAGTGTGGCTTTATCAATCAGTGACTTTTAAATGGGTTTAATTGGTAAAAAATGGTTTTTAAATGACTTTTAAATTAGAGTTGACACAATCCTAGTGGATTTACTGGTGTAAATACGTCTTCAGGACACGCAGATAAAAGTACAGGAGAATTGTGTCTGCTGAGTTTGTCAGGCTCAGTGTGCACACTGTTCAATGTAGGAGTGGTAGAGAGGAGAAAGTATTTTGTGTTTTTAAGGCATTTCTAATGCATGAAACCTCACAGTGAATCACCTTTGGCTGTGGTGGGTTCGTGCAGCAATTTTTCTTTATTTTCTCCAAGTAGAGCATTAGGATTGTGCTTTCCTGCATCCAAGCTGATAAATCACAGCCTGGACCATTTTTCAGTCTCAACAATATTTACCTGAGCAGTTCAGACAACAAAGTGTTCCAGGGAAAATGAGGATTTGCTGTGGAAGCTTTAGACTCTCTCTGTTTCTAAGCAACACTTCAGTGTTGCAAAACAGAACTTCTCTGGTGACAGTTCCTAGTAGAGGAGATTTAATGTAGTTTAAGGGTGCTTGTAGTGAGTTCTCATGGCTTTTTTTCCTATCCAAGATAGGAATATGTGGTAAGGAAAAACTACAGGTGCAAAGTTTCTATAGTGCAGTGTTATCTTCAAGAGGAGCAATTTGTTTCAAAAAGAAAATCTTCCATTAATGGAAGTGCTTTTTTCAGAATCCAACAATAAAGTAGGATTAAAGAAATGCATTGAAGAATATAGCTCAGACTTAAAAATCTTTATTTATAAATGCCTTTAGTGTGAATTTTCTGATGTTCTTTAGCTTAAGACAGTCTTAAGTCAACTCTGAGTTGTAAATTTTAAAATTTGATAAAAAGATGGAGCTCTTGTAAGACCTGTGGTATTCTTTGATTCCCTTTATTATTTGCATGCTGTGCTTTCTTAGTCAATGCTATTAAAAATACCACTTATTAGGATGTTGGTTGTATTTCCTGTGAATAAATAATAGTGAAGCATTGGTAATAAATACTAATTTCCATCTTTCCTGTTTACTTCAGCTCAGCTTAACACTTCTCATAGCTGAGCAGCTCCAGCTCTGATATTTATTCAGATCTTCATGTTCCTTGCCGTTTCTGACCATGTAACTGGTTATTAGTGAGCAGATAGGAGATAATTCTGTTAAAATCAAGATTCAGGAGGTGGAGCTACATATTCCCTTAGGTTATCTTAGTCTCAGTGGAGTTTGTGTTCAGGTAATATGGATGTGTTTGACTTGTACAGGTTCTGTTGCACCAAGTAGGTGCAAGTAAGTTTTAAAATAAACTTTATTACACACCTCTGAAATAAACCCAGTTAACTGTTGGATTTTATTCTTCCAGAGCAAGGAGCTGAAGCTCACCCATGGCACAGATTTCACAGAGGCATTTGCTCCTGGGAAGCCTTGGAAATCCCGGCAGGTTTTGAAGATAACCAATAAACCTGACCAGCTGGAGAGGAAAGGAAGCTTCCTGGGAGATGCTCAGCATTTCTCACAGCAGAGTGAGAGTTCTGTCTCATTCACAAGCAATTTTGACAAGAAACTAAACCCAGCACTTCTGGAAAAACCCTACATTAAAACTGTCCGGGCTACCCTGTTTGAGCACAATGTCCAGAAGCACAGTGTTGTTGCTGAGCATTCTGGGGTTGATCCTGCACCAAAAAGGAACCAGGAGTCAGAGGCAAAACAGGACCTGGTGGTTCTAGGGCACCACAGACGCTCATGGATGGGAGAAGGGGAGGAAACCATTACTGCAAAGGAGCATCACAAGCAACCTGATCCATCAAAACATGCAGCCCATGTAGAGAAAAGTCCAAAACCAGCTTGTTCAAGTGAGGACAAGAAAATGAGTCCAGGAATTGTCTTAGAAAAATCTTTGGTTGAGAAAAGTGAAAAGCCCGCTCCTAAAAATGCAGAAGATTCTCAGATTTACCAAAGAATAGAGCCCAGGTATGAAATCTTTCAGACCTGTGGGGAAAGGGCTCTTAGTGAAACCATCACAATGGCTCCTGAGAAAAAGGCCATGACACTCAGAACTAGAAAATCATCTGTGAAAGAGAATAAAACTGATGAGGATGTTGTATCCACAGGGCAGTCGGTTAGGGCAAGTAGTCACACTCTTTACTTGAAAGAAGATAATGTTACTTCAGAAGCCAGAGAAGTAAAAGTTCTCACAAGCAAGGCTGTGTTGAGAGAACCTACTGATTTTCTCTCCAGTGAATGCACTTTACCTGAACAGAAAAGAGACTCTGATAAAACTGATCCTGAGCCACTGTTCATAGCTGAGAAAATACCTTATTCCACAAACAAAAGTAAAGGTTTGGGAATGAGTGAAAAAGTCAACAAGCTACATGCTGAAATTAAAGGTGATAAGAGTGAAGTCTCTTCCACAGATAAATCAGAGAGGATTAATGTGGTGAAATGCTCTTCTGAGAAAAGGAGTTTCAGGGCAGGTGGGACAGATATCCATGAATTCCGAACCAACTTGGATCGTGAAATGATTTCCACAAGTGTCAGTAAACAGGGGGCTCAGGCTTCAGTGCTTGCAAGTGGGCAGTTTTTTAAATCTTCCAGTAGCCACCCCCTGATACAAAAGGACTGAACGTTGCTAAAGAGGAATCTGGAGCCTTTGGGTTAAGGAAAAGTCTGGATTTAAATTGCAAAGAGCAAGACTTGAGCTTGGCTTGTACGGCTCCTGAAAACAGCGAGAAACTCCGAGGAGCAGATCCAGACGAGAAAGTCAGGAGGAGCAGAAGTAGCGTTTCTGAATTGAAGATTTCTGAAAGGTGGAGGAGGAGGACCTTGCCTCAGGAGTCAGTCAAGGTGGAAGAAGTTGTGTGGCTCAGTCCCGAAAATATCAAGAGGCTGAGCCGGACAGATTCATTGCAATTGAATGAAATTTCACTTAAAAAGAGAAGCAAAAAACTCAAAGAAGGGGTGGAAGGGAGTGAGACAAACCAAGCTGTTCTTGGCGGTCCTGATGATTATATGAAACATCAGAGTTCTGTCTTGGAGCCAAAGGCAACTTATTTTGCAGTGACTTATCAGATGCCTGGTATCAAAAAAGAGAAAAGCTTTGTTGGTGCTCCCAGTACGAGTGAAATTAATACGGTTTCTGGTTCAAGTGAGGGAGCAGCAATTAATCTGGACTCTGTTTTTCCTGGAAGGTCCAAACCTTTATTGCAGCAGCCAAATAAAAATGTGACAAGTTCAACTTGTAGAGAAGACTCCCGGGAAGTGCATATTAGCAAGGATTGGGTCAAAGAAGATGAAAAAGATGCAGTTTTCTCCAAAAACATTCAATTTGGTAATTTCAATGTTTCTAGAAAAGATAACCAACAGCATCATGAAAAAGGACTGGATCATTCTAAAGACAAAATTATAGATGTCGATGCTTTCCTGCTGAAACAGGATGTGGAAAACACAGCTCAAACTGATTTCAAGAGTGGCAGAAGGAAAGTCTCCTCTTACCATGAGCCCCGATCCCCGCCGCGTTCTGCGCAGGTACGTAAGGACAGTGAGCTGGGTCCCCAAAAAAGGAGTGACAACAATCCTGATTTGCCTGCAAGGAAGGCTGAGGATGGGTACAGATCCCAAATTCTTGATATTGATGCACTTATGGCAGAATATAAAGAAGAATCAGCGAAAGCCAGTAAAGCTCAAGGCAAGCTCTGTGAAGATTTTGGCTTATTGAGTAGAGAGAAATCAAAGAACAAAAGAAATGTGTCGGATAGGATGACTTTTTCCTATAGCTGGAATGAGTGGAAGAGTGGATCAGAGCACTATTGTGTTAGTAACAAGCCAAGTGAACGGGCAGAAGAGCAGCACAGGCCAGAGAAACTAATCCTAAATGAAAAGAGCAAAGAGAAACTGGAATTACGGAGCCCTGAATTCGATAAGCAGAAGTCCAAAGACAGAAAGGTCAGCCCTCCTTACTGGGGAAACCCCAGCAGCATTTTCCCAGAGAAGTTTGTAAATTCACCTGTGGAATTTGCCAGGAAAAAGACTTTCATTGTTGATGAGGATGAGGAAGTGAACTTGACCTCCAGGAATCCAGGTGCAAAATTTATCATTGAGAAGGTGCAGCCCATAAATGCAGTGAGTACAGAGCAGAGGCTGGAAGTCAATCTGGCCTCCAAATTGTCCCTAAAGGCAGATGATGGGCTCTTGCAGAAGAGGTTGGTGACAAAAGAACAGTTCTTGGAGGTGTCTCCAGAGGGTGATTGGAGCAAAAACGTAGTGAGGAGCGCTACACTGAGAAGCAAAGACAGCACAAATAAGATGTGTGAGGGGGACTCTTTCAGAGGTAAAAGCGATTGGAAGAGCTACATGTCTGGGTTTGGCACTGCACCTGCAGATCTCAGGAGATCCTACTCGGAAAAATGCCGCCAGGGCAGGGACAGCCTGCCCCTGATGCAGGAGGTGAGGGTAAGGAAGGATGTGCAGCGATCCAGGCCAAGCTACCCCTTGGAAAGTGTGGACAATGCATGGAAACACAAGATGGCAGCTCAGTCAGAGCCGTTCTTCCTTGAGGATAAAAAGGTATTGCCAAATGGTGTCCAGGTATAACTGAAACAGAACTTTTGTTTATTAAAGATTTTGTTGTGTCCTTGTGCCGCTTTCCAAGGCAGCAGAACCATGCTTTCCACTGGTGTTGATTTCCTTTTGGGTTCTCTTTTCTTGAGGAATCTATTGTACTAGATGACCTGATTTTTACTTCAAGTCTAGAAGTACTTATTCTGTGGAAAGCTTGAAAAAGGTTTAAAAAAAGTGTGCTAATTATTTGTTTAATGGTGTGAACCTGGGATGTTAAATTGTTAACTCTGCAATTTTATATTCACTTGAAAGGAATTAATTTGGGTTTATTTTATAAGTTGTCAGCAGTGATCTCTTTGGACCTCCCTTTGTTTTTTGTCTTTATCTGAAAGAAGCAAAATTTATTTTTATTTTTACTGGGTGAATGGCCTTCAGTTGTCTGTGAAACTCCACTGCTTTCCTAACTTTGGTGGGAGGCAAGAGATTTCCTTAACGCAGTTACATGTGAGTGAAATCCAGAGGTTGGATTTGGTTGGAAAAGACCTTAATGATTCTATAATTCTGTGATTAAAGCGTAGGATGTTCATGGCTGTAATGTTTTTCCATTTTGTGATTTCAGCTTTGAATTTCCTCTGGTTTGTTTTTTTTTTTTTCCAAAAGGGCATTTTATATAAATATATAAAAAAGATACATATATGTATGTATGTGCACATGCATGTATATTTAATTACATTCATAACTGTATTTTACAGGCTTCAAGGAAAGAGTGGAGCAAGCAGAGCTCAGACAAAACAGAGGGAACAGACTTCTCCTCAGTGTCTGCGCAGAGGAGCCGCCACAGTTTCTACAAGGAGAGAAGAGCAGATTTTGGGATGGTATGTAATACCAGAGGAGAGGTTTGGGGAGGGATGAGGGAGCTGCAGCTCTGTTTTCCCTTTTGCAAAGGGCTGTGGCAGGAGGATGTGTCTGCCAAGCAGAGAAGCACTTGCTGGGGGTTGAACTGGTGAAGCTGCCCCTCCCTTGGATCCACCCCACTGCTCCCTGCCAAAGCTCCCAGCACAAAGCCTCAGCCTTGCAGCTTGCTCACTTTGCTCTCTGAGTGAAGAATTTTCACCCTGAACTCAAGATGGCTCTAGAGCATTATGATTTTTGTTGTTTTCTCGGCTTGTGCAGACAAATAGAGCTCTGTCCCAGCCTGAGAAATGATGGGTTTAATTTTCTTTCTGTAGGCAATGCACAGAAGAGTGTTTCTGTGAAGGATCACAGCTGGCATTTTGGGTGGTTTGATTTGTCTCTAACATAGGAACTGTTGGGGTGAATTCCTGCTTGAAGTTGTTGGGTGCTGTTCTCCTCAGTTTCAGAAAGATGTCCTGACTTTAGCCTTCAGAGAAATTTTATGTTGTGAAATACCATCCTATTTTATGTGGTGAAATAGCGTCCTACATCCAGCTGTTGTTCTGAAAGTACAAAACAAAGGTCTGGATGTTCCAAAAGATACACAATAAATGAATTACCAACTTTTTTTGAGGGAAGTAAAGGATTTGGAAAGTGGAGACTGAAGAATGTTGTCCCTTGGACTGTCCCAAGGTCACACCTTCCCTGTCCTCTCTCTGCTGGCACACTCTGCAGTGAGTTGCTGCACTGCCCTGTTCTGTCATGGCTCACTCTGCTGTTTGCAGACCTTTAGCAGAGAACACACAAAAATACAAAAAAGAAAAGAAACTCAGTGGTTTTTTTTCCTTCTAGCAAAGAGAAAGAGAATACTTAAAGTCTACAAGGATTTTATGATCAAGTTTCCTAATAGGAGTTTTGGAAACAAGCTCAGATTTTTCTTCAGTTCTAGTCTTAAAGCTTTATGGAAGGTATCCAAGGACTAATGTCCCTTTGTCTTTCCCATTCTTAGCACAGACTTCAGGTTCATCTTAGGGAATTTGGGTTATTGAGAGAATGTGCACTTATCCAATCCTTTAAAGTTATATGCTATCAGCTTATGGTGTAAATATGTAAAGGTGGTGTTGGCCAGGTAGGAAATGTGGGACAGAAGGGTTGTTGGAAGTAGTGCTGGAATAACTGAACTGTTCAGGTGCTGTACTCAGATACATACAATTGTTGTTCTCCAACTTCTTAATTACGAGATTGCTCAGAAATCCTTCAACTTCACCAAGTGTAGCCTGAGACAGGAAAGGAAGGGAAAGGGACACTCAGCTCCATGAGAAGAGAAAACTCCCATGTGTGGAATTCAGTAGGATCTGAGTGCTCTGCTCCTTTGTGTTGCTTTGGAAAGGCTCCTGGGGTGTGTTTGTTGTGCCAAAGGGCAGCCTGGTCCTCCTGGGTGTAACATGTGAGTGAGTGCATGGAAGGGACATTTAGGAGGTGGAAAACTCACCACACTGATGCTTTCCAAAGCCCCACACAGCTACTGCAGGAGATTATATAAAACCAAACTATTCTTCTGCACCAAGGTTATGCCTTTTTTTTTTTTTTTTTTTTTTTGAGAAAACACAGAATTTGGGTGCGGAGTTGCAGTTCTGTCAGCATGTTCCAACACTCCCCTCTGCTGGAGACACATCTGAGCTGTGTGAGGTGGACAGACACGAGGGGTCAGGAAAGAGCCACGGCAGTCACAGTTAAATCCTATTTCCTCGGAATCTGAATGCAGTTTGTATTTCCATCAGCGCAGCTGTAAAGGGAGAGTAGATGGAAATGTAACATGGTGCTGCTGTTTGCTTTGAGTGGTTTCTGGTCTGTGTGGTTGGGAAGTTACTTGTTTTTTCTTGTGGCATAGTGACAAAAAATATTGTCCAGTCCGTATTGCTGGTCAGTGAGGATATTGGTATTGTTCTAGTGAGACTGAGTGCTCAAAGTGACAAGTTTTGTTGTAGAATAAATTATTCCCTTTGATTCACATTCCCCACCAAAGCAGTGTGATAAACTGATATTGATACCCTTTTATATTTGGGAAACCAGTTTACAAGAATATCCATTTGTTGCATTATTCCACATCTGTCTGTGATAATAAACAACTGTTTGAGTGGCATTTTCCAGGACAGCTGATGAGTTAGGTTCTTACAGATAAACACAATTCCAAATGGAAGCAAGGTGCAGTAGTATCATTTTACTTCTGGAGAAGTCATTCCTTTGTGATTATATTCCAGAGAATCTGCTTGTAATTAGGCTGGTTTTTAGAACATTACATGGGATGACTTTGAAATCAAACCATTGCAAAATACAAGTGACAATATGGGATTGGAGTTTGAAATTGCAAAGGATGATACTTTGGAGATTTAACACTCATCTAGATTGCATTTTTTAGCTATTTTGAGTTTGTATTGATCAAAAAACAGAGTAAGGCTTTTATAAAGATTCCAGCACCACTGCTAGACTGTCATCATCATCTATGCTTTTACTATGGCTGGTACTTCCCTCTCTTTTAGCCCTGCTGCAGCACGAAGTAGGTACAAAAATGAAATTTTGTGCTTTGGACAGCAAGGAGTTTCTCTCACCGACTCAGCTGCAAATCTCAGAGCCTGCAGCAGGCTCAGGGCTTTGGACTGTTGTAGGGATCTTTTTCTTTAGGCCTGGAATGCAGGTGGAGGGACAAGTGTGAGCAGCTGTGCCATCAAACCCTCTCTGGGCTGCTACCTGTGGAGCAACCCCGGAGCTCAGGAGGTGTTCCCATAAGTGCTGTGATTCCATAAATGCTGTAATTCCATCAGAGCTGATGTTCAGTCACATGCCTGGATTCCTGATTGAGTCATCCAGACTGATAAGAGTGTTGGGAATTAAAACCTGAGGGATGTGTGCTGGGAGTCATCCTCCAAATAAAGGAACTGTGGTTGTTCTGTGGGGCTGGAGGAATTGCACCTTTAGATGGAAATACAGAGCAGCTTCATGCAGCTGTGGATTATAATCCAAACTGCTGCTTTGGGGTGTTAGAACAGAGCACTGCTACTAGAACTGGTGTGGGCAGGAATTACTTTGAAGCCTCTCAGCATATTTATTTATTTTATATTAAACTCTGGGGGTTTTTTGTCCTTTAGGGAGGAGAATCTCTCTAATGGTCTCCATAGAAAGATGAATTTATGTGAGACTGTGATGTGTGGGTGGAGAAGGGTTTGTTGAAGAAAATCGTGAGCTGACTCTTAAAATATCTTGGAAATGAACTGCAAGGGAGAGAAGATAAATATTTTATAAACATGTGCAGATGAATTTATGGTTTGGCTTGTCACAGTTCACCAGTTGTTTTCAGTTCTGCCCATGACAGGTCTGTCTCCTGCCCACTGAAAACCACACCTTCTCTTTTTCTGGATTGTGTGAAGCCCCTAATATTGGAGCTTTGTTCCTTCTGAAACCCATCTTGAGTTGTTCTGTTAGCCCAAAAACTGGCTTAACCTGGAAGAAAATCAAAATACTTTGTCCGCTCTACAGGAATTCATAGGTGATGATTAGAAAAAGTGAGAGGATGTTTCCTAAAAGTACCAAAATTTCAAGGAGAGGAGGCTGCAGAATCCTGGAAGGTGTTTTTGTGTCACCTCCACCTTGTCCCTCCCTGGGAAGGATGAGAGCTGGAGCAGTGCAGGGAGAGGACAGGCTATAGGGAGCCTCCCTGGATGGGCTCCTGTCACTTATCTTTCCTTTTCCTGTCAAAAAAAGGACATAAGTTAAAAAAAAGCAGTGTTACAATTCCCATTTTTACTCCTCACAAGCCACCCACTGCTGATGTCCAACAACTCCACCAGTCTCTATTTCAGACCCAGCCTGAGGAGGACAACCCGGGGGTGGGTAAAGCTCAGCCTGGGCTTTCTTCCTTTTTTGGCAGTTTTCGTTCCCTGGGAACATTCCAGGGGTGTATAAAAAGCCACTTCGTTGTGTCTATTTCTTCTCGTTCACAAAAGACATTTTTATACTCAAACAACATAAAACCAGCAGCTCCTCTTGTTCCATGGGTGGCTTTTTGTCTTTCCTGTCCATCACCAAAACCAGGTCAGCGAGTGACCCCACCGGCGTTCAGAGCATTTCATAACCAAGGGGGTTTAGACCTTCCCTTTCCTTCTGGAGGCTCTTTGCTGCAAAACCCAAAGTCCTGTCCCTAATTCCAGCCTAACCCACTCCAGATTACTGAGCTGGGAGCAGTGGGATGTTTGATAACAAGTGGTTAAGTCACGTGCTGTTAGTAGCTCAGCGACTGCTCCTGAGAAGCCCCAGCTCGTGGTGAAGTGACGTGGGGCCAGACACACTCAGTACATTATTCATGGGGTTTTTAATTGCTCCACTCTGCTTTTAACTCCTGCTGGAGGCGGGGAGAGCCGGGAACTGCCTGCAACGGGGATGGGTTGGCGTTAACTCGGAGCTGTGGAAAATGGAGTATTATTACTGTCCACGTCTGCTGAAGTTCCTGCAGTATTTGTGGGTAAGTGTGCTCTGGAATGTCAGTGTGCTCCCAGAGCTGGCTGTTTCTGCTGTTTGCAGAAATCCTAAGGAGTGCTTTCCTTAGCAGTTCTTTTCTGAGTAGTAACGTGAAACTCGGGGGTTTATTTTGGGTGAGAAAAGCTGTTTTATCTCTAATACTTAAAACTGTAGGCTACCCGAATGTGCCTTGGGAAATCCTTTTAGGAATCAACATTTCTTCCTTGTTTACACCGAACCATGGGAGTTGTAGTTTAGTTTGGTGTGTGTTGGGAATATTCTTCCCTCCTTGTGTAAAAGCTCTCCCTGGCTCTGGAGCTGCTGCCCCAGGACCCTCCTGCCCTGCTGCTGGTACAGCCACTGCCTGCTGTTCCAGGAAAACAGCTGTGCTCATGGCTTTAGGAGTGTGTCATTTTACAGTTCCTTTCTTGCTTTTAGTTTGACTCTTCATAGGTTTCGATGGCTCGGTGAGCACTTCCTCTTCCAGCACTCCTCAGGGCAGTCTGTCATGAAAAGCTCTTTTTAGCAGCTCTGACTGTGCTGCCCTGCCAGCTTTGCACAGTGACTGCTGTGTGTCTGAAACTTTCACATTTATGAAACAAGCATTTGAGTTGCAGAGGCTTTATGAATAAATATTGCTTTGAACTAGTAACTTAAAGTTTTAATTTCTCCTGTACTCCTCAAAGATCAGTTTTCATTTGCTTGTTGTAGTTTGCATTGATCTGAATTTTTTCAGCTGTCAATTCAGCGTGTAATCAGCACTGACACCAAACCTTTTCATCTTAGCTGCTTGCCACTGTGTTGTAAAACTGCAGCAAAGAGTTTCCTTCCCTCATTTTGGGTTTCATTTTGCAATCCTTGTCTGTATGCTCTTTGATCAGTCGTGAGGTGAGATTGTCCACTGCGAATTTCTTGCTGCTGGGAGAGAAAATTGTACTTGAAGAACTGGGCATTTTATTAAAAATCTTTCCCTGTTGGAGACTGAGGTAGTGTAAAACATGGAAGTGCTTAGACATTAATTCAGTTTTTTATTTGAGCAGCTAGATTTTTCAGAGACAAGCTTTCTTTAAATTGCAAATTTAAAAATTACTCATTAGTGTGACGAGGGAATGGATATTCTTTGTGGTTTGTCAGTGTGAGAAGTGTGAAAGAGCTCTCTCCCTGCTCTTCCTTTGACATGGGATTTTCCATAAGGCCAGGGGAAAAATCCCAGATCAACCCAACCTTTGGATCAGTCCAGAAAATGCCTGGGATGATGGGTTCTAGTACTGTGCAGTTCTAGGCTGTAACAGAACAGAATGTTATATTTTCTGGGCATACGCTGTCTTTTAGAGGCCTTGGAGCATTCCTTAGGCACTTTCATTCATACACACTCTCCTGATTTGCTGCAAGAAAATATTGGAATGACAGTTGTGATATTCATGATGTTAAAAAAAGAAATTTAAGGGACAAACACAATTGTGCCTTCTGTCACTTTCTGTTCTGCTGTTGCAGCTGGAGGCTACTAAGGAGATGCTTATCTGTTCTCTCTACTTACAGTCAGGAGTAACCAGAGATGTTGGGGTTGGTTGTCAAGTGTTATTTAATCTGTCTTGGGGAGCTAAGATGCTTTATTCATTAGGCAGAGGTGCCTGAAGAAGCTACGACTCTTAATTAAAAAATATTATAAGGAAAATCTACCTTTAAAGCTGCTCTATGGAGTTACTGATAAGTTGCATCTCCTCTGCTGTGTATTTGCTTGACTCCTACTGTGGTGGAGTTGTGGGACATCACTGGATCCACTCAGTGCCAGCTCTCTGCTAATTCCTTGCTGATTGCTCTCCTGACCTTTGGACAGGATGTGTCTTACTGTGACAAACAGCATTTTCTGAGCTCAGCAGGGTCTGTGGTCTGCCCCAGTCTGTGTGCAATGGTGTGACCTCCACACCTCTGTGTCTGTGGGTGGGTGACAGCTCTGGCTTTCTGAGAGGTGTCTTTGCGTCCAGTGAAACGTTTTTTTCCATGTCTTATATATTTGAGTATTTTCCAGGGTGCATGAGGTATCCATCACCCCTTTTCCAGCTGGTGAGGAGCTCTGCTGCAGCTGATACAAGACATCTTTAGGTCTGGCTGGCACAGGAAGTCCTCTAAGTGCAGCTCAGTGGTCTTGCATCAGTCACAGGGTCAGACTGGTCGTGCCAGGTGTGCAGCCACAGCACTGGGCTTTCCTGTTCCGATGCCCTTTGCCCAAGAACCAGGTTTTTTGGCTTCCTGGTGGACACAGCCACTACTAGACTGCTCTCAGTCGGTCCTTTTCCTGCCCTTGGCCATCTCAGTTGGCAGCAATTCTTGCTCTGATTCATTGCTCAGTTTTGGCCTTCTGGAATGGTTGTGGTGCTGGGTCTCCTGGCCATGCTGGTACCAGTCCTGATGAGTTGTTTCTTCCCAGTCTGGCACTTGTCATTTTTCAAACAGCAAAGAAATGCTGCATCCTGAAAGCACTCAAAGCAAATGGCTTGTTTTAAATAAAACGTTCCTCTGCAGCACTGTGATGTGATGTAAAAAGACCTTGTTCTTTATTGACAGTCATGAAAGAACAATTACAAAATCAAAAGAAAATTAGAGTATTCAAGCAAGAGGTAAGATTCAGAGTTTGTTTTGACAAGATTTTGGTTGCTACCTTTAAAGAGTAGTTTTGATACCTTTTGTCAGATGACTCTGAAGGAAGTGGCAGCTGGTTAATAACCACTGTCCTGACGTGTGACTGCGACAGGAGTTGGCTTGGTGATGGAAGGAAACTGAAATCACTGGGTGATGGTCACCCTGCCCTGAGTTGGGGTCATCCTGCTCTGAGGGAGGGAAGGGGCTCTGTGCAGGTGTGGTGTGCCTTCCCTCTCTCTGCACTTCTGGAAAGTTCCTGCAGGCTGTGGGGTTTGCTTTTGGTGGTGGGGATATGTTTCTTCCCAAAGGTTAAACACTCCTGGGGTCAGCAGGAGCAGGTAACCTGGGTAACTTCAGATAACTTGGATAAATGACGCCCTTGCCCAGGAAAATCTGGAAAGGCATTTCCTCAATTCCCAGCTGCTGCTGTAGCAGAGGAATTGTGGTGTCTGTGGCATTGCTCAGAGCAGGCAGACAGGTCAGCCTGGCCGAGGAGCCCCATTCCCAGCAGGAACACGAGGGAGTGCTGTTCCACCACAGAGCACTGCTGGCCTGCAGCCACATCCCTGCTCCCAGCCCAAGGCCACGTGCTCAGTGCAAGGCAGTTTGTTCTAATGAGGTGTGGTATTAAGTTTAATTTACCATAAAATGCTCACATGGAATAGCACATTCTAGGTTAACTTGTCGCAATAAGGGTTTCATTGAGTGAGATATAATGGTTTGTAGACCTGGTAATTTTTTTGAAGTGACTCTGTCATTCTGAGCTCAGAGCAGCTGGAACTGGGGCTGTCTGTGCCTGCCCTCCCTCCCCTTATTTTAAGTCTGAAATTGTGAATATGCTTGTAAAAAGGATCTTTCCTGTGAGGGTGGTTAGGCCCTGGCACAAGCTGCCCAGAGAAGCTGTGGTTGCCCATCTCTGGAAGTGTCCAAGGCCAGGATGGACAGGGCTTGGAGCACCCTGGGATAGTGGAAGGTATCCCTGCCCAAGGCAGAGGTGGCACTGGATATTCTTTAAGGTCCCTTCCAACCCAAACCATTCTGTGACACGAGGCTAAAGAGGATTGTTAAACCTCATTTACACACACAAAGCAGAGGTAACTTCACTGCCTCCCTCCTAATATTTTGATCTAAAATTGTTTTGACTCAGTTCCTGCTTTCCCAAGCTGTAGTCCGTGTTGCTGATGCTGGGAGACAGCCAAGTTCCCACTATTGTTCCTGTCCTTTCAGCAGTGGTGAGTTGTCTGTGCAGCCAGTGCATGTTTACTGTGCTGAAAGGAAACAGCATTTTTAGGGAGCTGCTTGGGCATGGGGAAAGTAGCTCTTTGTAGAGGCCTTTTCCTCAGGATACCACAGGATTTGTACTGCAAGGCACAGCTGCTCTTGACATGGGACTTGAGGTTAATCTGGAGCCTGAATGAAGCTTGGAAAATGTAGTATTTGGTTTAGTGATCCATGGTGTAGACTAATAAATCCCTGGCAGCTAAGGGGGAGGCAGTATGGATTGTGTGCTGTCCATATCCTGGGGGATGTGGGAGCACAGGAATGTTGTGCTGTGTCTCAGAGGAGGAGGCAGTAGGAGCAGAGAGACCTGAAAGTAAAGGAAGGTGTGTGTCACTCAGGGTTACACAGCCATGGCAAATAAACCGTCTGCTCTCATCATCAAATGGCAACTTAAAACGGGTGAAGGAATCCCTGTATGAACTTCGAGCTGCTGTTTGGTCTCTTTACTGCCCTCAAGCAGTGCCTGAGGTGAGTGGAAGGCACATGGAGTAGTGTTTTGTAGGGAGAAAATGGAAGAGCAGTGTTCAGACAGGCGTTGGGCAGTTGTGATCACACTGGGAACAGCTGGAACAGGTTCAGAAGCAGCTCCTTGTTGCTGATCTTTAAAGAAGGAAATCTCTTGCACAGAAAAAAAAAGCTTTTCCTTCAGAGCGCTCTTTGAATTTTCTGAGTCAGATCTGAGCCTTCAGTAGTTGGAGATTTCCTGAGCACCTCTGTGAGGAGAAGAAATGCTGTGACATCTCTTCAGGCAGGTGCTGTGGAGCAGCAGCAATGTGTTCTGGGGGGCTTTTTTTGTGCATTTCACTCACCCTCTGTGCCCTGGGAGAAAAGTTCAGCAGGCAGAGGTATTTTAGGCCATGTTTAGGTGTTTTGTGGTTATCTCTGCTTAACATGTCCATTGGGTCAAGTGATGGAGCAGCAGCTGTTCCCATGTTGGACTTCCCAAGAGAGCCTTGGCTACAGCATGACTTTGTTTTCCCTTCCTGATGCAGGGAGATGCATTGCAGACATCTTCATCCTGCTTTTTTGTTTGTACAAATTCAAAACAACCTGGAACCATCCATCTTTTGCTTGGCTTGATCCCTTGGATATAAACAAATGTAAAGAAAATGGGTTTAGTCCTTTCCAGCGTATTTGTGCTGTAGGAATTTCCTGCTTCTGTTTTTTCAGTTTTTCCTCCTCCATTGAGCTGGAAGGAAGTGCTGCAGGATTATGGACATGGGCTTGCAAACAACATCGTATATTTTTAGCTGGTTTCCTCAGCTTTAGCATTGATAGCTTTGTTTTACACTGGAACAATTCAGGGCACAATAGCTGTGTATGTTCAGGATGTTTAACTGGGCCTTGCTTAGGATCAGGAGAAATGTAGTTTGGAGGACAAAAGAATTGACATTTTCTGAAATTTCTAAATGCAGTGCTTTAATTATTGCAGTTATTACTGGTAGTTGTATTTAAATAGTTTCAAAACTTAGAGTAAAAATTGTATTTCACAGTTACCTTTATTTACAGATTTTTCAAAATCTTGAAATGATAACATGCTGCTGCAAAAGTGCACAGAATTCTGCGCAGAGAAAGGGTGGCTGACTTTTTAATTATAAATAAAATGGGAAAAGTGCAGTTTTTCACTGATCCCATCAAGGATCATCATGGCAGTAAAATGGAAAAATTACTTTGGCAGGTATAAACAAGTGTGTGGAGCGTTCATTCAGTCATGAAAACTATTAATGTGTTTTCTTTATTGCAAAGGTACTTCTGTAAGGAAAATACGGAATGCAGATTTAAATATTTTTTTACAACTTACCACCTCTGTTTAAAATGAAGATTTTTAAAGTAGCCATGCACTGCATTGATGGGATCTTTTATGAAATGCTTTTGCACCTTTCTTTAAAAGCCTCTCATAGTGTGTGCTTGTGTAAACTTTATCAGTATTGATGCAGAGCCTGTTGCCTTTCCTTGCTCACTGGTTTGTGAGGCCTCTGGGGGCTTTTAAAATTACCTAACAGAAAAAATCTGGAAATGGAATTTCAGCCTCTTGTAGTTGGTGTGTGCAAGTGAAACACCTTTAATGCCAATGTCTCTCTGCAAATTGTCCAAGATTGTGAATAACCATTAATTAGAGCTGTGGCCGTGAGCGTAACTTACTTATATTCAATAGAAAATGAAAGTAGGAATCAAAACCAAATATTTGGTGTAAATATTGAGATACCTGGGGTTTCAGGTTACAAAAGAGATTTCTCTGTATGGACACTGTCCAAAGTCCTTGTGTTAAAACACTCCATCCATTCCACTCTTTTTTCCCCTCTCTTGTTTTTTTTCCCCTTTTTCTTTTGACTGTAGACTGCCTGTCTACAGGTGAGGCTGTATGGGCATCTCAATGAATTGCATTATTGTATCACTATGAAAATGTAAAAAAACCCACAATACAGAAGAGAAAACCACCAAGGCCTTTTGTCTTTGGCTGTGTTAAATTTCCAGGGAATTCCTGGCTTGGAATTGTGAGCAAGCTGGATATCTGCTATGGAGCAGACTCTCTGCTCCAGCTGTTAGGCTTTGGTCTGTCTCTGCCAGATGTGTGGCCAGGCATTTCTTTTTTACTTTAAACAAGAATTTGAAGGTGACATGGTAAAATCTTCGTGATGGGGTGTTGCATGTCAGAAATTCAGCCTGTAGTTAGGAATGCTCGCTCCTCCTCCTTGGAATGTGACAATGCAGTTGGCAAAATACAGAATACAGAGGCAAAACCAAGGAGCCTGTAAAACCACGAGTTGTTTGTCGTGTCTGAGGAACCCAAGAGTAATTGAGTCTGGAGCTGTGCAACTGAGCCCAGCCCAGTGCTGCATCTTTAAATAGTCCATCATGTCAAGCACAAGAGGTTAAATTAAGTTCTCTTACTAATGAAGCAGAAAGAGAGTTGGTGTGGAATGCAGGGCCAGGACAGCCTTACAAGGGCAGGCTCTGCTCACTGGGTGTCACAGGGTGGACTGGAGCTGCTGGGTTCTGCTGTTTGTAGGTGGGATGGTGCCTCACAGAAAGCCCTTTGGAAATGCCTGAATTAATGCTAATTGCTGATTGAAGTGGAGTGGTGGGGGGATGATAGGAGGAACCCATCAGAGAGTGAATTCCTGACTGAGGTTCCCACCAGGGAAGAGCAGAAACTGTTGCCACAGTTAGTCCAGACTAAGGTTGCCCATCCTTCTGTCCCATTTGCTTTGCTGGCAGAGGATCCTTCAGGGATCCAGTTGAGGTGAAAACTAATCCCAGGTGTCCTGGTGGGTCTTTAACTGGATTTCTTCCCAGTTCCATGCTGCTGGGATGAAGATGGTGGCAGTGGAACCCCATGGGCTGGAAGGACTCAAACCCACAGTGAGGCTGCAAGTCCCACCTGCCCCTCCTGGGCTGTGTGTTCTGTGCTCTGCTGCTTGCAGGCCTTCTTTAAATTGACCTTCCAATCCCACAGAGTCATTAACATAATTACATGTGTTTGAGAGCAGGTGACGCTCAAAATGAGCTGTAAGAGGCTTTTGGAAAATGTAATGTAACCATGGAATTTTGTTTTCTACTGAATGAGGGGAGAAACAAGGCTTGTTAGGTCTTTGTGCAGGGCTGTGTTTTTGAGCTGTAGGTGGAATAGATGTTAATAATGGAAGTATCCAGCGATGTTGGAATAACGAGGTCCCATTTGTACTGAGGTAATTAGTCATGCACTTTGGGTAGCTCTGTGTGTGGTGAGTGCTCTGTTTTCTGGAGCTGCAGATCCCTGACAGACCCAGGGTGAGATAATAATTCAGATTTGTCAAGGGGGAGAAGATCATCTTGTGCTGTTCTTGTTCAGGAACAAACCCTCACTCAGCCAGGACTGCTGGGCTGGTGGCCAGTTGGAGAATTTTTCCCTGTGAGGGTGGTGAGATCCTGGCACACCATCCCTGGAAATGTCCAAGGCCAGGTTGGACAGGGCTTGGGGCAGCCTGGGCTAGTGGAAGGTGTCCCTGCCCATGGCCTTCAAGGGAAGGGACCTTAAAGCTCATCTTGTTCCACTCCCCTGCAAGTTCATCTGAAGTGATGGAAAAATCTCCAGGCACTTGAATTTGATGGTGAAGGTGCATCTGATTGTCCTCTAAAGCATTTTGCCCTGATGTTAATCGAGGTGTAAATCTAAGCAGTAATTTAGATGCTTCAATACCCAGCAGTGTGTTCACGTGGTGCCAGAAGATCCTAAATTTAGTAGTGCAGAAAGACTCAAATCAGCAGTTTTCTAATCGTCTAAGGACGAAAATTTGGTGTAACATCCCTTTTCAGGGGAGGCATAATAAAAAAATAGAATATATTCTGTAGCGAATTTTCAGATCCTTCAAGTTCCATGCGCATCTGAGGAGACCTTGCTCTAGGAGCTCTAGGAACGCCTTGTTCTGTGGATCCTGGGTGGAATCTGGCTGTGCCTCTCCCCCTGTTTGCCCCCAGATGGGAATTTAAATTTGGGTTCTGCTCTGCCCATCCTGGTGAGGTGAAGGAGCTGCTGACTAACTCGCATGGCAGCTCCAGGCAGAGCTCTAGGGCTGCTATTTCAGGGGCTCCTGCCTCAGATGGAGCCTGAAACCCTCTGGAATGGCAGAGTGCCCCGTGCAGAATCCCTGCACTGCAGCAGGCACAGAGCTGCTCTTGCAAAGGCTCAGATGTTTTAAATATCACACTTAGATTTAACAGCATGAAAATGTGCAGTAAGTCTGAAATTCCAGCCTTGGATGCAGGATCTCCATCGTTAGTGAAGCGCTATCCATAATTCTGGTAAATAAATTTATTTTTTTCCTGTTTCTTTACAAATCTAAGAAACACCCAACTCTTGGGGCATCTGGTCAAAAGTATCTCTTTCCATTTCTGTACAAAAATAACCCTGCAGCTCATTAATAGCTGTGTAAGGGGGAAAAATTTTTTTCTCTGTTGGTTGGGTTTTCTTTTATCACTGAGGGATTTTATTAGGATCCTAATTTGAGAATGTTCAAAACAAATACATTCAGAAATGGGAATAAGTTAGGGAATGCTACATTTTGTCACTGACGTTTTTCTTGGAGATAAGTTACAGGTTGGTGGAGTTGAGCTCCTAACAACAGGGATTAAAAGGAAAGGCACCTCATTTCCTCAGGGCATCTTGGGTTCATGCACGTCTGCAAGGCACATTTCTGATACAATAAACCTTACGCAAGAGCCATTGCATCAAATGTTATCTAGAGTCTTTGTTCCATTGAATCTCTTCCTGGATAGTTCAGAGGAGCAGAGGGTGATGCAAGTTCATGGTGCTTCGTGTGGCAAATTAAGCAACAGCCACAAACCCCCTTGAACAAATAAGAGAGTGAGCAACTTCCAACATGCCTGGCTTGCCTCTTTCCCCTCAGTCCTGAACTAGTCGTGGCTTGACTTTGGACTTTTGAGTCCAAACTTACGTCATAAACTGTGGTTTATTGATTTAAACCTGTAGCTTTTATTCCTGCTGTCATCCCAATTGGGCTGTTCCCAGGAATTCCATGTCTGGTGACACCTGCTTTACCCATGGGGTCTTCTTGTTACCCTCAATAATTTTGGAGTTTTGGTGCTGATTCTGTGGTCTCCCTGCAGCAGGGGAGGGAGCAGAGCTGGGGAAGGACGTGGAGCCCTTCCTCACAACAGGGAACAGTGTGGGAAAGTGGAAAAAAAAAACGGCTTCTAATGGTCAGACCTGTTCAGCTTGGGTTTGAGCCTCTGGCTTAATCATTATCCCGTGCTGATAGCACAGTCCCTGAGTGGGACGTGTTGTCTTTGAGACCACAAATGGCACAACAAACCAGGTACAGGTGCTGGCACTGCCCAGGTGCCCTGTGAGCAGCAGGAAGGGGGTGTAGCTGCAACCCCATCCCAGTGGGAATCCTCTCCCGTGGGTGTCAGACATTCCCTGGCAGCGCCGCGGTTCCCAGGAAGGGTTAAAATCCCCAACTCCACGTGACATACGCAAACTATGAATCATTCCAATAGATCTGTGCAACTCCTGCCTGCTCCGGAGCCAGCAGATGCTGTTCCCTGCGTTGCCATGGGAACCCTGCCTGTACTATAATAAAGCCCAGCCCAGATCCTTCCTTGGGCAGACCTCTGCGGCTGGTCACCTCCTCATTGTTTCCTCCCCGGAGCACAGGAGAGGAGGGATCGGCATTCCAGAGGCTTGTAACCTCGTGTGCCTTAGCGCTGGGAGCGTGGCAGATCCTGCCTGGGAGACAGACCGGCTCCAACAACCAGCTGTGCATCCAGAGCTGCTGCCAGAGCCGTGCGAGGAGAGGAGGCGTGGAGACACTCCGTTGAGGCGTTTGTCCCTCGGCTGGGAGCCCCCCTGCAAGCAGAGGAGCTGATGTCATCCAGCAGCTCTTTTGGCAGGCTCTGAGCAGGCAGCGAGTCCCGTGGGGAAGGCTGGACACGCTTCCCCTCCAGCCTGCGCCGGCTTCGCTCCGCAGTTCTGCCAGGGAGAGCTCCAGGATGGTTCCGAAGGCAGCGAGGCTGGTGAGGAGGGAATTCTGCTGCTGACACCCTTCTGTGATTTTCTTCCCAAATCTGGATTTATTGTTCGGAAGATCTCATCGATTTGCTGCTAAATGGATTGTATAGGAGCGCCAGAACTTTGGTCAACGCACTCTGACCTGACGAGTGGCCGAGCCTGGAGAATAAGATTGGTTTTATCCTTCTGATATTTACAGCAAAACAAAAACTTGGCTTAAAAAGGGAGTTGCTTTTCCTGCTCTGAAATGAGAGAGTAAGAGCCTAATTCTCTGCTTGCAAATGGACTCATTTCAAGTGACTGTGTCAGGATTTAAACACTGATTTATCTCTTTAATGTGGCTGAATTAAACATATTTTGATGGAACTCTGGAAAGCTGATTGTAAGTAGGAAAAGTCTTTTATTTTTTCCTACTTGACAAATACCAATCTCCCACCTCACATCTTTGGTTATTTAATTTTAGGAATATGCTGAGGGTGATAGTGCAGTGCCGTTTACCTTAGCTGGAAATACTTTATACCCGGAATCACTTTTTCTCAAAATAAATCAGGGTTGTTCAGGAGAATATATTTTAATTGCTACTGAATATTGATATCTCATCTCTGCTGGAGAAAAAAAAAAAAAAAAAAAAATGGATTACCTTGGAGACAAACTGACAGTGGCACAAACTCACATGACCCAGTGGATGGGCACAGTGCGGAGATCCTTGCAGGAAGCACTAAATTTAGTCACTACTGCGGTGGCTCATGAGCGGAGTGGCGGGGAAGGTGGCACCAGGACTCCCTTCAAGAGAACCTCTTCCTTCAGGCACTTTGCATCCCGGAGCAGAGAGTCCTTCCGAAGGTTTTCAGTGCGGAGTCAGCAGAGGTTTTCCTCTTTGAGGAAGAGGCAGCCCAGCTCAGAGCCACCCGAGCTTGTAAGCGATGCACCTTTTTGAGACCCTCAAGGGAGAGGATACAGTGCAAACCCTCGGGTTTGTCGGCAGCATTTTATCTCGTAGCAAAACCTCCCTCCTGTCTGCTTTTCCATCTAAAAACAGCTCCCCAAACACCTCCAGATAGTGCTGTCTGTCTGTCTGCTCCCAGCTGCTTTCTTCCTGCAGCGCAGGTGGATGTTTTCAGTTGCCGGGGAATCGAGGTTTGGGGAATGGGGAAAATGGGGTTGATTTTTAAAACAAGGCAGTAAGGTAGGAGAAGTGTTTGTCTGAAATTAGAAAGTTAAACTGGGCTGGTGTTGGTCAGTTCCTCAGCACAGCTTTGGGTGTGCTTCAGTATTTGTGGTATTCCAGTTAAAAATTCCTGAAGAATTTTTAAGAATTCCTGAAGAATTTGTAAGAAGAAGAAAGAAGTGCTGTCACTGTCACTGTGCAGGCAACATAAATGATCATTATTTCCTTCTTCTGTTGAAAAAATGGTGGTTTTTTCTCAGAATGCTTCCTACTTTGTCATGCCATAGGAGCAATAGGGTCAATGTGACGTGTGACGGCTGTGGTGTGGCAGAGACAGGGTGCAATTCCTGGGAGCAAAGGAAAAGGTGAAGAGGTTCCCCATGGCTGTGTGCCAGACAGAGCCCTTTCCCCTCCCTTCTCCATTAGCTTCCAGCTTATTTTCAGGAAGGACTGTGTGTATTCCATGGCATGGCAAAGTGGTGGAGGAGAGGTTGGTTTCCTTAGGGCTGCAGCTGCCATGATCCTCATGCCCATTATTGACACCCCCAATTCTTGCTCTGGCACTCCTGCAAAGCAGCAAAGGTGTGATAGGGAGTGAAAGGGAAACAAATCTGATTTATTTCATGGAGAGGAGCTGAAACCAGTGGCTTGAGTTGTACCTGAAACTGATGATTTAAGTCGTACCTGAAACTGGTGATTTAAGCCCAGTGTTTGACCAGTGGGAAGTGACTGACTGTGGTTGTGTGGAAAGGGGCCCCGAGCCTTGGTGCCAACATGTGGCTAAATCCAAACTCTCTGAAGTGGCTGAAATGTTTTTGTTTCTTTTTTTTATTATTAAACAAAACAGTTACTCGCTGTGAAGTGTAAACACACGCAGCTCTGCCGTGGCCTCGCAGGGTTTGCTCAGGGAATGAGTGCAGGTGACGCTGCATTCCTTGGGCAGGTGTGGTGTTTGAATATGGCTGTTTCCAGTGCTCTCTATCAGCATTGGGTAGAACATTTCTGTCCCAGCTTGCTATCCATGTCCTGTTTGGACAGACTGGGGAAAAAATTAGTGTCAAGTAAGCACAAAAGAATGAAGAGGGAAAATATTTGGTAACCACTGTTACAGTGTTAGCGTGGTGAAGTTCTCTTGGCTTCTCTTTTAAGCTGGTGTTTTAGATTTATTGGAATCATCTGAATGAACAACTCGTGTAAAAGAAGGCTGAAAAATGGGAATGTGAAACCTGCAGAGGACAAGTGTTCTGCCGTCCTGCACGGCACTGCTGATGGAGCAGAAATCAGGAGACACCAGGTGACCTTTCCACTTAAGTCACTGGTGGCAGTGCTGGAGCTGCTGTTCCTCTGTTTCAGCAGGAATTTTGCTTGTGCTTGGCTCTATGTGTGAATTTGGTTTCACTTGGGCTCAAGGTCTCAGCACTCCAAGAAGTTTGTGGTTGGTGCTGTTGCCTCTGTGGCAAATGACCAGTGAATACAGACCTGGAGTTGGTGCTTTTTTATCTGATTGCAACAACTGTCTTTGTCCTTAGAACTACTGACACTGTGCTACAAAAAACTGTGAAATGAGTATAAAGTGTGTAATTCACATAAACTGACTTAAGTCAGTGTGAATAAACTTCTTCAGCCTCACATCTGCGAATCCACAGCTGAGCTTGCAGAAGTTTTTACTTTGCAGTGAGGCTTTTTAAATAGAAGCTGATTTTTCTTTCAGGTATGTTTATTGAGTTAATTGTCCGTTTTCATCTCATGTCATCAGCTTGGTGTCTTTGTAAGAGGAGCAGAGATACATGCATTAAACATGGCCTCTGATTTAATCAGGGTCTATCAGTCATGGTCCTTTTATAGGTGTGAGATCTGGTTTCACAGCCAGCACTGTTCTTTCTAGGTCTCGAGGTTTGTTGCCATACAATAAAACCAGGCCAGTTGTTTGATGCTCCTGGCTCCATTTACCCTGCTAAAAAAATCATGGAAAACCTCGCAGGGGTTTCACACAGAACAGCAAAGATGAATTCTAGGGCTGAGAGTGGTCGATGTGTTTTACCTGAGTTGCACCGAAATGTGCTAAAAATAACACCAAAGTGCATTTAGTGGTGGTTTAGTGGTGTACTGGGCAGTCAGAGAGAATGGTGTTTTCATTCAAAATGCATCTGGCAGCATCAGCATTACTTAGTTTGGATTCAGTTCTTAATATAACTCCTAAATGAAGATGGAAATGGAGTGATTTGTTTGCTGCACTGGGAGGGCACATTGCCCTTCTGAGGGTTTTTGGTGCATCTTACAGCCCTTTCCCTGCTAAAGGCTGGAATTCCCATCCTATTTTTCATTAATCTTCCCAGATGTTTCTTCATAAGCCAGTCTAAGCTTGTGCAGCTTGTTCCTGGGAAAAACTGGTGGACTTTTCCCATAGAACAGAATCCCTTTCTGGAGCAGGTGAGGGTCCTGGTTTGAATTCCACATCTGCACTCACCTGGGTGTCTCTGCTTATAAAAAAGCTTTGATCTGCAGTGCCTGTTCTGTTGTATCCAAGTCTGTCTGCAAAAGTTTGTCCTTTGTGGTGAACATCCTTCAACAAACAATTTGTAAAGAGAAATTACTACAAGTTGGCACTTTGGTTCTGAACTTGGAATAGGTACAGACCCTGCAGTGAATAGTTGCTGAGCTGTTCTGCCCTTAATGTACACAAGGAATTGTTCTCAAAAATAATTTTTTGGTACTATCAGTAAATGGAATTTTAATCTTTAAATTTTCTCTTTAAATTCCCGTGGAGCTGTTCGGGTAGGGGGAAGCAAGTTTGCAGCAAGCAGGCTTTAAAAATGAGTTGTTTGTCTGGTTTGGGGGTTGGGGGAGGAGTGAAGCTGTTCAGTTTAATTAATGAAGATACAAGGGCCAGTGCTGAAACAGTTCCTGCTTT
Source organism: Entomyzon cyanotis (assembly GCA_024500445.1). Taxonomy (NCBI): domain Eukaryota; kingdom Metazoa; phylum Chordata; class Aves; order Passeriformes; family Meliphagidae; genus Entomyzon; species Entomyzon cyanotis. The sequence continues at coordinate 4,384,902 of JAKEPQ010000852.1, forward strand.
TTCATTCTTTAATAACTTCTCTTTGGTTTAACAGGCCATGAACGTAGCTGGCAGATAAATCTGGGCCAGAAACCCATAGTGATGGGCATTTGATGGCTGCCTGTGTTCTCGTTCTTTTGACAGGAATTATTTAAATTACTTTACTCTGTGATTTCACTTAAACTGACTGCAAGGAGTTGATCTTTACCATGCTCTTAAACAAGAAAAAACCAGCATAAATAGATTTAGAGCTGATATTTTGTATTCATCCACCTGGCTGTTTTATTTTGGTTTTTTTTTAAGCTCTGAGTGATAGCTTTCAGGGGAAATAAATGGTATTATACAAAAACTTCCCAGATTGCTCCAGCCAGGCCTTGGACACTTCCAGAGATGGAGCAGCCACAGCTCTGGGCACCCTGTGCCAGGGTCTCACATCCTCCCTATCCTGACAATCCATTTTTAATGAAATGTGGTAACATTGTGGTAATTTGGGAAACACTCCTGGTGTTCACTGTGGGGAGAGTGACTGTCTGTGTGTTTTGTCTGCTGTCTCCTGAAACATCTTCTGAGCTGTTCGAGCTGTGTGTCGAAATGAGTGTGTTTGTTATTCACTTGTTGTCAGGAAATCCTATCACTTTCTGTACATCTTTAATTCCAGGCTCGAAGCTAACGAGCACTTTCTCCCAGGAATGTTTGTTTGAAGTTTCGCTTGTGTCTTCTGTGGAGAGACGTTAACTGTGCAGAAGAGCTGTGAAATGCAGCATTTCGAGTGGGAGGTGTTGATTTCAACTATGCAGCTTTTCAAAAAAAGCAAATCTATTCCCTCCTTGGCATCCCAGGATGAAATTGCCTTGTTCTGGCTTGTGCCTCTTGCAGTGTTGGAGTCGAGGGATCCTGTTCCACACTCAGTGCCAGGTTTTATTAACACTGATGGGAGTTACACGTGCCCTGGGGAGAGCCTGGATTCCCTGGTGCTGCTCAGGATCTTCCTGATGGAGCCTCTGGCTCCTTCCTGCTGCCTTGGCTTTCTTGGGGGTTCATTTTTTTTATCAGCTTCACTGCCTGAGGCTGAAAAGGAAATTTAATCTGGTGATGTAGGAGAGGTTTTAAAGATGTTCCCAGCTAGTGCCTCTGCTGTGCTGTGGTGTTGTATGTTCCCACCTCTCAGAGGAAGTGCTGTCGTAGCTCGCTCAGCCTTAGCTTAAATTTAGAATTTGGTTTCTCGTCTGCTTTTTGCACATCCAGTCAACCTCTGCTCCATCTTCAGCCTTGCCCTGAACCACCTGACCTCAGTGTGGTGAGTGTTCACAGCGGGGCAGAGCAGCTCCATTTTCAGGGTAGAAAAAAAGCCAAACTCTCAAATGTCCCTGAAATCCTCAGTGGAATGAGGAGGATAACAGCACCAGGAGTCACTGCAGGAGCAGGGAGCTGATGTCACTGCATGATCGTAAGCAGATCCCTGGCAAAACCAACTTCATCTGCATTAATCTGACCACATTCTCTGTTGTGGCCAGAGTCGATGCTGGGCAGACTTTGGGTCTCTCTTTGGTGCTGCAGCCTGTGCCAGGGCTTCACCACCCTCACAGGGAAGAATTTCATCCTAATATCTAATCGAAACCTGCCCTGTGCCAGTTTAAAACCATTCCCCTCCATGTCCTTGTCCAAAGTCCCTCCCCAGCTCTCTTGGAGCCCCTTTAGTACATCTGCTTTGCTGCATTTTTTGGCTGTGCCTTTCCAGGGAGAAAGGGTTGGGATTCAGATCTCTGAACCAAAGGGGAAGCAATGAAAAGGTGGAGAATTAGACCAGTCACCCTCTAAAAACAACCCGTGTTTCGTAAGGGAAATGCTGTCAGGCTTTAGCATCAGGGATGTAATTGGTGGTTGGCTATCGTATCCCTGTGGAAGAGGCAGGGAAAACACATATGGAGAAGCAGCCCAGGGTTGCATAGCAACAGGGAGGCTGTCGGGGCTGATGGCATTTATGAGATGCTTGGTACTGTGGGACTGGAACGTACTCCACTGCCCATGGGAGAGGGAAACATCCATTATTTAAAGGATTTTTGAGCAGAGCAGTGGAGCTCCTTAGAATCTAAGAGAGCTAAATATGTTGTGTGAGTGCTTGCAGTCACATGGGGCACACGTGTGTTTCTCCAGGCGTTGCTTGTGCATTCAGCAGCAGCAGCAGCTCCACTTTTCCACATTAAACCAGCTTGTCCTCCCCAGCCCAGGATGCACCAGGGCCAGCGGGATCATGGGATAGTCTGGGTTGGAAGGGACCTTAAAGATCATCCCATTCCACCCCCTACCATGGGCAGGGACACCTTCCTCTAGCCCAGGCTGCTCCAAGTCCCATCCAACCTGGTCTTGGGCACTTTCCAGGGATGTGGCAGCCACAGCTTCTCAGGGCAGCCTGTGCCAGAGCCTCACCACCCTCACAGGGGAGGATTTCTTCCTGACATTAATCTAAACTTACTCTCTGTCAGTGGGAAGCCATTCCCCTATCCAAAGTCCCTCCCCAGCTCTCTTGGAGCCCTTTCAGATACTGAAATGCCACAGTAAGGTCTCCCCAGAGCCTTCTCTTCTCTAGGCTGAGCAGCCCCAGTTCTCAGCCTTTCTTTATGGAAGAGCTACTCATCTTCACAGCCTCCTCTGGACTCGCTCCATGTCCTTCCTGTGCTGAGACCCCAGAGCTGGACACCCCCCAGAGGGGTGTTCTTCTTGAGGAGACACCACAGCCACTCACTGCCATCTCCTTACCTGCTGACCACCCTGGAGGTGGCTGTGTCATGGTGTAAAGACCTGAAGTTCTGAGATGGATTCATTCCATGAATGCTGTCCCTGCTCTCGGGGCTGGTCTCCAGTGATGGTGTAGTGCTGCCCTGTTTGAGGTTGTTTGGGAGGGCTGGGGAGCTTTCCCTCGTGCTGGAAGTCTGTAACTCATCCCTGAGCTCAGGGAGAAGCTGGGCAGTTCCTGGAACTCTTTATCTGCAGCTGCAGCAGGGAAGGGAGGGTGGGGGCAGAAGGTGCTGCCTCAGCCTGGGACGTTCCCTGGAGCACTGACTCCCTTCAGCAATTAATAAAAACGTGGAGTTGGCTGATCTCACCAGTCTGAATCCCACCTGATTACTGGGAATTGCCAGGAGCTGGAGCCATGACTTACTCCTTATGGGCAGCATTCATTGAATGGATAGTAAGTACAGATGGAAACCCTGGGATCCTCTTCCCACTTGCTGTATGGGCATTTAATTTCCAAATTAAAGTCTGTGACCCACAGACCCTCTTATTGTGGTGAGTTTTTCAGTGTTGGTTGGTTTCAATTTGATGTTATGCTCTGATATTTCTGTTTGTGCTCCAGAATACATAGTTCAGCTCTTAGTAATAGTCCAGAGAATCCTTCGAATAATTGTAGAATAATTTAAGTTATAAAGGACCTCTGGAGGTCATTGAGCCCAGCATCCTGTTCAAAGCAGAGTCAACTAGAAAATAGTATCATAAAATATGAATAGGTGGAGGTCCATGGCTGTCTTCCTGGCATGCTGCAGGGGAACAGCTGGAATACTTTCTTTAGATTTGTAAGGACCTGTGAGCTCTGCTAAAATGTACTGTCACACTTAAGGGGCAATTTGACCACATTTTTTACTTTTTTAATGAAAGTAAGGAGAGAGAGAAAAATGTGAAAAAAACCCCAAAACCCTTTTCAAGAATTCAGCACCATTTTCCCCTGAGTTGTGTATTACCAAGGCAGATGGTCAAAACTTCCTTCCATTGTGCAGTTCCTCTTCATATCCAATCCATGCCAGTGGAATTCAGCTCTGAACGTTCACACTCAAGCTGTGGGCTGTCACTTTGGCTGGCTGATGTCTCAGGCTCCTTGGCAAACAAAGATATTTTTGAAACTGTCTGTGCAGCTTCTGACTCAGGAGATCTCTCAGAGCTGCTGTTCCCTCCTGTGCCAGGTCTTCATTTCCCATCAGTGCAGGAGGGTTTTGCACATAAACACCTGCATTGACCCAGAGTTTGGGGTAATTTTGGGGCTGGTGGGGCCAATGTTGTGTGTGCATCGTTTTTGGGAACGGGAAATTGCAGGAGTAATCAGCTCTGGACTATAGCCAAGCCCATCTTAATTCCAAGGGAGGACTGAAAGAAGCATAATCATAATGGTTCATTTTAGAAGAAGAACCAGAGGCAAAGCAGGACACAGCTCAGCTGCTTTATTTTATAGAAAAATTAAGATTTTTTTTTTCCTGGCTCCTGGTGTAAGAAGTGAGAAGTTAAAGATCAAAGCTTGGAGAATTACAGCGTTTGAAACCTGGATTGGGTGTGGGTTTTATTTGATTTGGGAGATTTTTCTGTCATTATAAATTAGAAAAGTCCTATTTTGGGTTTGTGTGCTAAAAAGACAACAGACCCCTCTTTACTGCTTTTTCTTTTGGAATGATTGATTTTCCAGTTCCCTGAATATTCTGTTTATGGAGGAAATGGCTGTACCTGGCCTGGCTTCATGTGTTGATTGCCATGAGTCTTCCAGGAGTGTGGTGACAATGACAGAAAAGAGATCTTCAAAAGAAGAGCTAAAACTCTTCATTCTTGCTAATAATCACCTTCTGGCAAGGCAAATCTTCCTGGTTTGTTGTCACTTCCTTCCTCAGCACCCCCTCTCCTCTGAGCTGCTGCACAGGCTATAAATTGCTTTTCTGTGCCACCCTCGGTGCCCCCAGCCAACACCTCCTCCAGCAGCCAAGGAGAGGATCAGCTCCTCTTCCCACTCCTTATTTTTGTGCTTGGTACCTAGAGAACTAGGTTTATTTCTCCCAGTTAATCATTTGGCACCTTAAATAGTACATGTTGAAAGGGCCTGTTAGGGAAGGACTCGGTCGTCTTGAAATAAGCTTAATTTGCTTTCCTCTAGAAGCAAAATGAAATAATGTTTCTGAATATAACAAAGTCTTTAGAACCTAGTGAACTCTTTGGTTTCCTAGAGTTTGGAGTGTTTTATTCCTCGCATTTAGACTTTGTTGTGTTGAACTTAACTTCACAATGTCTTCAGAAGTAGTAATTTTATTTCTTTTTCAGGCTTGTTTTGGGTTTGGCACAGAGAATAACTCTGTTAAGGGTGTCATTCTGGCTCTAAAACCACCTCTCAAATTCAGGAATCATTAACATCAAGTCAAGCATCGCCTGAACCTGAGGAATACACGCAGATCAGTTTGTCTGCAGCGTAAAATGTTGCTAGGAGTTCCATGAGTGGTGTCTTTGCATCTAAACTTCACCCCTGTGGCTGCTGAGTCGTTGTTATCTGGGCTTTCCACACCCCTCCTGTACAGCCCCCACTGCCCTGATAACTCAGCACTGTGTAAACAAGACCTCCCCACTGCAACGGGACAAAACTTGCTTTTCTGCTACTCCTGTCCCTGTTTCTAAGCTTTTTAGTCCAATTTCTAGTAGAAACGGTGCGAGTGATTGGAAATAAAATGCTCTATGCGTTAGAGGTAATGGGCTTCAGTCGTAACCAGTGGAAAGTAATGTACAAATTGATGGTAAGAGTGGGGTAACTTGTGATGGGAGATTAGGATTGAAAAGAATTCATAATAAGCATAAAGGTGGGAAAAAAAACCCTGAATGAGCGTAGACAGTTGGGAGGGAAGTGAGAAGAACCACTGGTATTTTTTAGTGCTTTTCCTAAAAGTGCAGCCACTGGCCAAAGGTGCCATGGAAGAAGTCCTTGGAGGAAATCGTGGGATTTGGAAGCTGCAGAGGGAATTTGTGGAAGGCAAAACACACAGCCAAGCTAAGCAGGAGGAGATGCCCTGTGGTTTCTAGGAAATAGCAGACTAGCTCCCATGTTGGAAGCAGCGTGTGCCTGGCTGGCGTTTGGAATCTTGTACCTGGCATGGGCTGGGAAATGTAAGAGCTTAACTTGCCTCCAGGCATTCCTGTACATATCTGTATTTAGATAGCTATATAGGATAGGTTGGACTCGATCTTTTGGAGGTTTTTTCCAGCCTTGACAATCCTGTGATTGCATAAAGTGTAAGAACCAGTGAATTCTGGGGCTGCAGGGATGTCTGGAATATGAAAAGCAGGAAACGTCTGTTCCATGTCACTCAAACTGAGCCCGTTTTACTTGAGTGTTACAAACAGAATTTAACTTGGTCTTTAACTTTGAGGTGTGTGGTGATAGTTGGAATAAATGGTGGAGCCTTTTGTGGTTTCTCTCTGAATTAAAGCAAACACTTTGTCAGCAAAGAGCACGAGAGTGGCTGTGGCCCCTGGGAAATAAAAACTGGTTATGAGAGCTGGAAGTGTTGTGGGACTTCTTCAATAGCCAAGTATCAGCACTGGTGAATCATCCTTAATGGTTTTATAGTCTTAAGCCAGCATTCTTTAGGTGTACAAAATTAAAGAAACAAGAAAACATGCAATCTTTCTTTCCCCGCCCCAATAATATGAAGGAATTCTACATATTAAACATGGGATTTCTTAATTTTTGTTACTTTTTGTGTGCTGCCTGAAGAGAAAGAGATGGGTTCTAGTCCTAGTAATGTGTTCTGCTTGGTGGGTCTGAGGCAGGGGGTACTTTATAAAGAGAGAAAAATCCTTGGGTTTTTCCAAGGGCAGGTGGAAAACCATGTAATTTGCTGTCAGATAAAATCTTGATAAGCAAAGCTGATCTGGAGCTGAAAGCCATGTTTGTATTTGTTCAGGGTAATGAAGGTGAAAGGGACCAAGAGTTAATTTTCTACCCCCAGTGTAGCATTTCAGGAACTCTTGAAGCTCCCTGAGTAACTCAGCACAACTGCAGGGCTGTGTTGACATTGGTGTGCTGCAAATCTGGGGTGCCAGCACTGACCCACTTCTCTCCCTGGAAAGGAGAGGGCCAGGGATCCACTCTTTCCTTAGGAAAGCAGCAGATCCATGAAATAGAAACAGTCAGGGAAGGAGAGGTCAGAGTAGAACAAAGCAAACCCACTGTGGTCTGTCCTGGGTTGGGTTTGAAAGCTGTATCAGTTTGTAGAAGGATTTTTGTGTCTGGCCCTGTGTTTATTTATTTATTTATGTGTTTTGGTTTGAATGTCTTCCAAAGAAAGCTCAAAAAAAAAAAAGGGATCTTTTTATTAAACCAAAGAAAAGAGCAGTGGAGTTGATGTTTGCCTGCTGTGCTTGAGGAGATGAAATGTCATTCCCAGCAGAATTCCTTGTGCTTGCATCAGTGCCTTGAGAAGTTCTGTGCAACCTGAGATAAGAGCAATATTAAAGCAGCATGGAGTTACTGAAACTAGGGCATCAGCTCCAGCCTTTAGAATCCATTATTTACCCAGGAAAACAATTACTGTAACTATTGCATAGAGAATTGTGCAGAGAACTATTGTATAGAGCACTGTCGTTCTGAGTTCACAGCATCCTCTGTGTTTAAATTCATTCCCAGTTGACCACGTTGAACTGATTCCAACCCCTTATTGCCAATCAAACCTGTTAATCCCTCAGCCAGGGGCTGCAGGACTGACAGAAGGTTTCATTGCAGGACCAGCTGAGGCAATGCTTCTCCAGACAGCCGCCGGGGGCGAAGGACACAGACACTCTGGTGCAGGAGCCCGACAGCCAGTATGGCACCTGGAACGAGCAGCGGCACAGCGGGGACAGGTGAGGGCCAGCAGGGCTTTCCTCTGCTCAGGGGTGAGGGGAAATGGGGGAATCCCACAATGCCAGAGTGGTTTGTGCTGGAAGGACCTTGGAAATCATCTCGTTCCAGCCCTCGACCATGGGACAGCTTCCACTAGACCAGGTCACTTCAAGCCCCATTCTTGGACACTTTTATTTGTTTTCTTTGTTTATAAATCTGTTTTTCTGCTGTTGCAGTTCCTTTAACAGCCTGAATAATACTACCAGGTGGGCTGAATGGCAGAATCCCTCTGGAACAGCAGAATGGCAAAATCCCTCTTCAACAGGGACTCTGGGCCCCAGGTGTGTGACACAGGGTGCATCTCTCCATATCCACATCTCAGACTTATCTCAGACTCTTTAAGTGTTTTATTAGTGGTGAAGTGGAGGATGAAATGGAATATCACTTGAGTGAAACAGAGTATTGCTGATGCTTTCCAGTTCTTAAAATGATTTAGTGAAATAAGGCTAGAGCAGCAAAGTGTGAGGTTTTTTATAGTTCACACCTGTTGTGTAAATTACAGCTTGATCTACCCTGAACCCATGTCCTGTCTGCTCAGTGTGGTATGAAAATAGCATTTTATCTGTTTTTTGATGCTATACTTGTTGGGATCTTACAGCAGACATTCATGCCAATTATGTTTGGTGTGTTCTGCACTTGAGAACTGTGGGTTATAAATATTCTATTGCTTATGAAATCAGGGTAACGACCAGCTCGAGGTTCAGCAGCCGAGTGAATGCCAACAGTGACAGCCAGGCTGCTGTAAAATTAACTTGGATTCCAGGATGGTACAGACATTTCTGAGATCAGTTTCTTAACAAAGGTGCTTGTCTCAGCTTCAGAGCAGACAGCACTGGAGTTATTTCAATCCATCCATCCCTCTTAGAACAGCTCCACCTAAACATTCTGGTTCACTGAAGGATTGAGCTCAGTGCCAGAATTTTGTTTGCACTGCAAGAAATGGTTAGGTTTTTCTTTTTTTACAGTATAATGGTGACAGCATAGAGACTCTTCAGCATTTTGCCACCCCATTGCTCTGCTTTATTTTGACTTACAGCTCATTGCAGGGGAATTACTGGTATATTAATTCAGGCACTTGAAGAGAAATGAGATTAATGCACTTTTAAATAATGGAAGCCTTCCTGGAATATATTGAACGTGCATTTTGCCTGCAGTTCATTTTGTGTGAAGTCCCTGCCAGGAGCAGTGCAGACGTAGTCCTCACATTGCTGTGGGTGTTCTGAGCAGGACTCTGCCTTTGGTGCCTCCTCCTCACCCCAGCTGGAGGCAGGAACTCACAGGAGATGTTGATGGTTCAGTTTTCCTGTTTGGCCTGGCTCACTTCCCTCGGAGCATTTCCCCTGCCAGCCCTGTGGTGTCACATCCTGCAGGGACCAAATGGTGTCACAGCCTCCTGCTGTGCTGGGGGAACCTCCAGTCTGGGGCATTTCCCAGTATTGGAGCCATGGAGGGATTATTTTTGGAGTGTTTCATTAGTGTTTCTTTGAATGACCTCATCTTCATGGAATCAGAGTCCTTAAGGTTGGAAAAGCCCTCCAAGATCACTAAGTCCAAACTTCACCTGAATCCCACTGTGGCCACTAATCCATATGGCCCAGTGCCACCTCAGCTTGGCATTTGAGCACTTCCAGGGATGGTGACTGCACCACTCCTCTGGGAGAGGAAGGGAATTTTAATATAAAAAGCCATAACTGCATGGCAACAGGATGAACACGGTCCTTTTCCTAGATGAGCTTTTGGAAGATGAAGGAAGGAGCATTTTCTTCTAGAACTGAGTCGCTGCTGGAATTAGTGTAAGGAGTTCCTCTGGGCTGGTTCCAGTGAGCTTTGGCCAGTAATTCCTTGGGATGGACAGAGATTAAACCATCCCCTCCAATTTGGAGGCATTAATTGGATTATTCTTAGTTTATCTAAAAGATTCTATTTTTTTTTTCAAGTGCTTTAGTACCCTTCTCCAAGTTGGCATTGCAGAAAGCTCTTTTAGATTAGGGCAGTCTTCATAAGGAAAATTACTGGTTTTTACAGGAAAGGAGTTGGTTTTAGGTGGTGGATCCACACAGCTCTGACTCCTCATTCCACAGGCTGAAGCAACACCTTTATTGCCTCTACGCACTGTCTTGCTAAAACTAATTAAATTTTATTACAGTTGAAGATTGCTATCAGTTTATTGCCCATTGTGATAACCATCCTGCTGGGTTTGTGTGCTCCACATGAAGGAGGATTTCTCAGAGAAGTGTCTGTAAATGCACCTGTGGAACATCAGGGGCAGCTCATGGATATGCTCACAACCCCTGAAACCTTAATGAAGTAATTGAAAGAGGTGCATGATATACCTCAGTAATGAGAACTGAAAATTCATGTTCAATTTCATTTTTCTGAAGGGAATTTCCCCCCTAATTTGCTGTTCACTGGAAAGAATCCACTGTGCATAACAGGGTTTGGACTCCAGGCATCCTTCCCACGTTTGGGGATGAGCTATGCCACAGGGGTTTGGTGTATGGAGCTGTAATTGTGCAGCAACTCCAAAGGAAAATCCACTGGGAAGGTTTGTGAATGAGGAACCAATAGTGCAAATTCAGCTGGATTTCTGTCACGTCTTGCTCTCAAATATTTCAGTTTGAAAAAGCTCAATTATGTCAGCTGCAGCCCTGGGATGATGAAGCAAGGGAAGAGGCTTTTTGGAGATGTGCAAACCAAACAGGATCCTTTCAACACACGCTTTAATTTCCATGAAAGGTCCTGCAGATTGTCTCTTCCCTCTCCATTCTTCCATACTGCACTGGCTCTAAAGCCTAATGCTGCAGATACCAAATGTCATTTGAAGCAAAAATCCTAGACAAAAACTTCCCCCAGAGCTCATTAGTGCCATTCTTAATTATCCTGGGGCCCACTGGTGAAGGAGGGAAGCAGCATTCTCTCTGCTCATGTGCTGGAAACCCTCTGGGCACTGTCTGCTCTGCCAGACTGGATATTGTACCATGTGCTGGTGCTGATGGAATGCTGTTATCCAGCAGTAAACTCCTGAGTGGTTTTTCTCCTGGGATTGCAGTACCAAATACTAAGGTTTGTTGTTTAAAATATGTGGGTATATTGGTATATAGGTGGTTTTTTTAGGTTTAGAACAGTTTTCCTAGATACATGCCCAAGAAATGGTGCTTAGTGACAAAAGACTACTTAAAGAGGAGAAGAAAAATCAGAACTGAATCCTTAAGGTTTTGGTTTTTTCAAGCTGGGAATTAGAGGCAAGACAACCCAGTTTTTACTGAGAGTAGATTCTTCCTGCTGCTTCAAGGAATACTGCAGCCTATATGACAGAGACACACTGTGTACAGCTTTGAGTCCTGCTCATTGCTGTCAGTCTGGGCCAAGGGAGGAATTCTAGGAATACCCTGGGAGCATCCCAACACTGGGTTCAGGTGGTGCCACCCTCTTTCTCGAGGCACAGAAAGCTCTGCCCATGGAGCTCTGCCTTAGGGTGCCACCTGGTGCCCAGCTCTCTGCAGCTCCAGCATTGCTGAAGGGAAAAATCCTTCTCTGGCTGGCTGGAATACACCCCAAATCCCCAACCCACTGTGGAAGAGATCCACACCCTGCCGCTGCTTCCTGCTGCTTCCCCAGCTGCCCCCCAGCTGCCCTTGGTGTTCTATTCAACTCCTGCTGCCCACGTGTGATCCAGCCTGGCCTTGCAGGTATTTGTTCACCCCAAACTCTCACAGATTCCATTTGCTCCACTTGCAGCTTTGTGGGAGAATCCCCTTCCCTGGAAAATGAGGTGGTGTCAGCACGAAAACAGCCCCCAGGCAGCCACCCATCCTCACTGTCCTCCCAGACAGAGCCACCCTCCCTGGCTGAGCACCATGACTTCTCCAAAGACCAAAGGAGCACCAGCCTGGACCGTTCCAGCACGGACATGGACTCCACTGATGGCACTGATTTGCCTCCTCCAGGAGACACACTCCCTGAGGACAAGAGCAGTTATTTCTCCTTCATTGATGTAAGTTGCCATCATGGGAAATAGAAATTCTCCCGCATTGCCTGTAGTGTTCCTTCAGTTGATCCCTGCAAAGCAGTTTCTTCTGGAAGCTTTGCAGCCAGTTTTGCCTTCCTTTCCCACACTGAATTTTCCCAGCTGCTTTCCTGCCTGCAGAGTTTAGGATCAAAACTACAGCATTTTTCTAAGTCTCTGTAGTGTTTAGGTTCTGAGAGATTGCATAAAGCTGCTGGCCTTGGATAATCAATCATGGAATCCCAAGCTGGTTTGGGTTGGACAGGGACCTTCAAGCTCATTCAGTTCTGCCCACTACCCACACCTTCTACTATCCCAGGTTGCTCCAAGCCTCATCCAGCCTGGCCTTGGACACTTCAGTTTACAAATATTGGAAGCATAATTAAATAACACAAACAGCCAGTGACTGCTGTGCTGTGAGCCATGCAGATTTAAGGCCATAAAGACATTCTCTAATATTTTTCTTATTTACAATTGGTTTCTTTCCATAGTAGCTTACAGTTGCATTTTAAAGGGTTTTTTCATGCTGAAGAATCTTGCAGCTAATGTAAGACCAGGGATTTTGGCCATACACAGTTAGTGAGGCACTAGTGCTGCAAGAACTTTGTTTAGTTTGGAAAAGCCATATAAGATCATCAAGTCCAACTGTTCCCCCAGCACTGAGCCACCACCAACATGTCCCCAAGTGCCACATCCACGTGGTGTTTGAACGCTTCCAGAAGGTTCTGTATTGTCCCTGAGCCACTAAAGGTGTCTCTGTAAAACATTAATAGCTTCAAGTGCAGCTGGCAAATGCTGTGTGATGAGTAGTTTATTCCTGACCTGAAATCTTTTGAAAAGGAGCAAACCCACATCTTGTGGAGAAGGGAAGGCTCAGGGATATTTGGTGGTTACAGGCAAGTCTATAATAGCAAATTGCTCTAAGCAAGTAAATAAATTACAGCTCCACGTTTTGCTGTGTAAATGTTATTGCTTATTGGATGTGTTGGAAATGACTGATCACAGAAGGTTTCTGAATGCTGTGACACTAAACTTGGAGTGTCCTTGTTGCTGGTGAGTGGCTTCAAGTGTTTGTGGCTGGCAGGGAAGCTGCAACTCTGCACTACGAGGGAATTTTGTGTAGTTGCTCTTTTTAAATCCCAGTCTTGGGATTTTCCTTCAGCTAGCTAAGCCTGTATTCATAAAACACTCTAGGAACCAAACTCCTGATTATTGCAGTTATTTTGTGTATTAATTCAGTGCAAATAATTCGTGCAGCTCAGGTATCCACAGAGAGAGAGAGATCAGAGGATTACATCCAGTTAGCCACGACATGCCATAAACTCTCTCTCTATATATGTTTTTTAACTAAACTGAACAGTTTAACACAACCAAGTGGGTTGGGCAGTCACTGTGGAGGAGGTGGGGTTCATTCCCAGCTCTGTGTTTCTCCAGCATACGGCAGTTTTGGACTCCAGTGCTCTGAAGACTCGGGTGCAGCTGAGCAAGAAGCGCCGGTGCCGAGCGCCTGCATCCCACTCCCTGCGCAGGAGCAGAGTGCTGGACCAGGAGAGCAGATCTTCCTTGACAGAAGAACCAGATAATGGCTGGATGTTCAAGGATTCCACAGGTAACCCCTCAGCTACCTGGTTGTGATCAGCCTTGGGTGCAAGGGCAGGGGGTTGTAAATGGCATTTTAAAAAAATGGCATTTTTTAAAAAATCGTTCCCACTTGAGTGCAGGAAGAGATCTCGAACAAGGCAGAGATGAAAAGTTGGCTAATGGTTTCCCCCTCTGCTTTTTTTTTTTTTTTTTTAAAACAATTAATTAGAAGAGAAGAAAACTATGCAACAGGAAGATTCTGAGGAGGAAGACAAGATCCAGCACACTCCGAGGTCATCTTCTGTGCAATCCCAGAGACTGCCTGTGTTCCCAGGGATGGATCACTCTGTCCTCAAGGTGAGCTCAGGCAGAGCCTGTCAGGTGGGAGATAAACCACTTCAGGAGCTGCAGGTGCTTTATAAGGAGTTCCCTCACTCATTTCAGGGAATTTTGTTTTCATAAATCTGGAGTGATGTGTTCTGCATTCCAAAAAAAAGCCTGGATGCTGGCTTAAAACGACTTCTTTCTTAATTTTTATATTTAGGCCCAACTGCGGAAAAGACAAGAGTCAGAGAGCGCTGGTGACATCAGCTCTGCTCAGCTCTTCAAATCCCCCAAAGCACAGCTCGGCACTCCTGGCAGCAGAGTGCTGCCCTCCAGTGTGGAAAAGGAGGACAGGTGAGAGAATCCCAGCGTCAGGAAGAGGCTAATGCTCTTTCTGGTGGAAGGAAAAAATAGTGCAGCAAGTTGTACGTTCCTTTTTTGTTGTTGTTTCTGTCAGGAATTTTCATTATGAGAGAATAAAGAGGTTTGTTTTATTTTTTTTTAATATCTTAGGTCAGAAGAAAAGTCTCCTCAGTGGCTGAAGGATCTGAAATCAAAGAAGAGACAGAGCCATTATGAGAATCAGGTTTGAAAAGGTACTTGAGCAGGAAGGGGGGCTTTGCCAAGTGACAAACTCACATTTGCTTTGATGTTGTCACCACTGTGCCCCCAGCAGCACTGCCCTTCCCCTGCCCTGTGCACCAGAGCTGTCAGGGGTTGGGTGCCAGGCAGGGCAGTGCCTCTCCACTCCCACTCACAGTTCCACTGATTCTCTGCACATAATTTGATTTTCACAACACTCACTCTGCTGGGGCTGTGATTTCCCAGTGCTCCCAGTGAGCAGAGAGAGTCTGTTGCTGGGTAAGTGAGGCTTGCATGCAGTTTGAACACTTATTGTGGTTTCAGCACAATTTTGGGCAGCTCTTGAGCATTTAATGCATTAAATAGACAACACCAAGGTGACACTACAACAGAAAACACAATTATTGGATTCCTATTCCAGCTGCCTGACCATATCACACTCTTCCTCCTGTTTTCCTTTCCAGACAGTGATTCTAACTAGAAGAAGATAAAGAAGTTTAACAGAAGCCTTAACTCATCTGAACCTAAACCCCCATGTCATGTTGCTGCTGTTTGCTTCCTGCCTCAACTGCTCTGTGCATGGTGCCTTCCTGTTTTGTGGAGAAAAGCTGCTTCAATTCATAGTCAAATACAAAGCTGTGTCTGTCAGGCTGGGGGGACAATGTCACTTCAGACCTGCCTGCCAGGAGAACCCCTGGATCATGGTCAGCACTTCAGAAAGTCTTGGAAAATGGAGATATTTGGGAGTGCAGTGATCCAGGGAACTCCCCTCGCTGTGGAACAGACTCTGTAGGTGTTCAGCACTGAGGTGTGACCTCTGGGAGATGTGTCTGGCTGGGCTTTGTGTTTGTTTATGAAAATAATAATTTTAATCAAATTTATCTTTTTTTTTTTTTTGTGAACAAATAGTAAGCTCCTGTTTAGAATGAAGTTTGTGGAAGGTGAGAGTGGAAGAACAAATCATGTTTACTGCCATATTGAAAAAGGAAACTTGATTATTTTTTGTAAAATGTATTTTTGATTGGCTTATATTTACATGTGATCTGCTGACCTGGCAGATGGAGATAATTTTTAGATGAACAAAATGTTAACTTTTGTCACTCTTGAAGTGGTATATTCTGTGTTTTGTCAGCATGTGGAATAATTGCTTCATTGGAATGTCTTTCCTAAAAAAGGATCAAGCAATAATGTCAACCAGTTCTCTTTAAAAAAAAAAAAAAAGTAAAAATATGTAAATACTGTTTTTATAACAAAAAAGGAAGGGAAGAGGGAGGATGTTACACTCATATCAGGGTTCCAGTTAATTGTTGAATGTCACTTTAATAGCAGTTTGGATAGTCCCACTTCATATTTTTATTTGTCAATCTGTAAATACCAGGTTTAAGTTTTTATTTTTATGCTGATTTTTTGTGGGATAACCTAAATGTGATCTTCAGTTTCTCAGATGATTTCCTGTCCTTCCTTTGGCAAGATGTGCTGATAGCAGAGTAGAGATCTCCTGGACCACACGGGTGTTTGGGTCTCCCTAATTCTCAGATATTCATTCATTCTGAAACCACCACAGCCATGGAAGACAGACTTGATTCTTGCCCCAGATAAGTGCTCTTTCAGTGACCTTTAAAAGCATTGCCCAGGGAGGGAGGTGATTGAGTTCCTCAAGCACAACCAGGAAAACAGGGAAGAGGGAAAGGAGAGTGCAGAGCTTTCCTCACCTGGCAGGAGAATGCAGAGCTTTCCTCACCTGGCAGGAGAGTGCAGAGCTTTCCTCACCTCCAGATCTCCTGGGCTGCACTCCCCACATCCTGCTGAGGTCCTCCTCTGCATACAAACCATAAAGCACCAGCACTTCAGCTCCTTTTTCCATTCTCTTTTTCCCAAGCAGCATTTCGGGAGCGTGGCTCCTGTGGGGACCTGCCCAGGCTGCTGCCTGTCAGGCTTGGAGCTGCCAAAACCATGTGCCAATTCTTCTCCTGGAGGAGTCACTGGGGAGGGGGGATTTGCAGTCCCAGCCTGCAGGAAATAGCAGCAGGATGGCAGGAGACAAGTCCCATCTGCACATCTCTCGCTCCCGGATTTTATTCTGTCAGCAGCTCCCTGTGCTCCCTGGAGATGAGATGGAGACGTCTGTGTGATGTGAAAGTCTTTTCCTTGCTGCTCTGCCCTGTTGGCACTGTTAGTTTGGCAGCCCCTGTGCTCCCCACGGAGCAGGGATGCCCAGAATTCCTGCTGGGAGATGAGATGGGTCTTGTCAGTGCAGCCACCACCATTAACCAACTCCTTTTAAAACCTTGCACAGATTTCCCTCCTCTCTCCTTTAGATGATGGTGGGAAAGGCGATTCTTGGTGTGGTTTTTGGGATATGTTTCCATGGGTGTGTCCCACGTGTGACACTCACCTGGGCCAGCCTGAGCAGCACGTGCAGGTGAGGAGGATTTTGGCTGTTCTCACATCAAGTGGGGTTTGTTTTTAACCCATGTCCAGAAATCAGGCAATTCCCTGCTCTCAGGAACATTCACACAGGCTGGCTTTTCCACTTCCACAGGTGACAGTGTTGCTTTCCCAACAGTTGGAGGATTTCCTGGTTCTTGGTCTGGGCCAGAAATTCTGTAACTGTTTGTGTTGAGGAAACTGAGGGGATTGACACGAGGTTTCCACAAAGCCCTTGAATGTGTTTGCATTTCCACGTCTGCTTGGACAATGCACTGAAATTACTGTATTGAGTAGTTTAACCTACTACTGAGAGATGTTTAATGCTTAAATGTCTAATTAAAAAGCATCTTTAGAATGTTGTTGAATGGGAAAGTGTTTTTTTCTGCTCTGTTATTTCTTTATATTGTACATGGATTAAATATCGACTTCCTTCTCTTCGAGTTATCGCTCTGTAATAAAAGATATATAAATATGTTATTACTTCTTAAATGATAGAACAGACTGTAATACACTTTATATAATTCTATTTTAATTCCAGATAATGCTTCTTGGAATTTTTTTTATGCTTTCACTTTTGTTGCCACGTGCTTTTTTCTGCTGTTTATTGGGGAATTGTTTGTGCCGTTTTAACATCCATGAATCTTCAATTGGAGTCCTCATCCAGCAGAGCCTTTCACTTCCTGCAGAGAAAAAAGCAATGTCTGGTTCTCCAGCCTTTGACATTCCAAGACTACCCATAGGACTTACTCCTCACACACCACCCCCTTTTCACTCCCACAGAAGTTTGTTTCACCCTGTTCTGTGTTTGCAAACGAGTTATTGGCAAACTGAAACACAAGTGGGGCAGATTTGGGAATGCAAAGTGTGACCTGTGAAAGGTTTGGAATGGCAAATCCCTAATTTCTGCAGGGATAGTGTGTTTCAGGGGGAGGTGGGGAGTTCTGGGGTGCTGCTACAGGGTGTATCCAGGTACAGAACCTCTGGAGTGAGTTCTCAGCGCTGTCCCTGCTGTCACCAAGCCAGCTCTGAGGATAAAACCAACCATTCCAGTGAAATACAGAGCTGTCACCATACCTGGTCACCTCCCTGAAGGACACTGGTGCAAGAGCAGCTGCAGGCGAGTGAGGGATGTGTTGGATCTGTCCCTTCAGCCCAGTGCTGAGAAGGAAAAACAGGTATTTGCTTTAAAAGGAATTAAATGTGGACTTTTAAGAGGTGAAGGTGTTTGGGACCAGGTTGGTTGGGGCTTGGAGCAGCCTGGGAGAGTGGAAGGGAGGGAGGCAGAATGAGATGAGTTTTGAGGTCCTTTCCAACCCAAACCATCTGGTGATATGAAACCACCTCCATGGAGCTTTGATGAGATTTGGGCTGTTCTGGCAGGGGCTGCAGAGTCCAAGCCTGGTTCTGCTCACACTAGGAGTGGAGAGGGTAGAGGGTGAGAATCCTTCCTGAGCTGCTGGTGAGCTCTGTTCCATGGCTGTCCTGTTCACTCAAATATAAATGTATTGCAGAAATATCATCTGAAATAACTTTGGTTCTTCTGTTGGAATTGGCAGAGGAGAGACAAGGTCCAGTGGTTAAGGGGTTTTTCTCATTCCATATTAAACACAGGGGTATCAAACCTGGCTTTGAAGGAGCTGTTGCAGAGATTAAACTTTCATATTGCTCCACGTAGCCTTATAGAGTCTGTCAATCTGTGTCACAATAAATACATTGTGTGATAGAAATACTCTATTTTGTATTACACAGTTTCCTAGGGAATAAAGATACTCTGGCTGCTGTGTTTTGTACTGTACCATTACAGTTCCAGTTTAGCTTTGTCAGGTATTAACAATATATATATATTTTCTATCAGAGAGATTTAAGAGGCTAACAGTGAGAGGAAATTGAGGTCTGTTTGGGAGAGTCATCAAGGAGATCCAGTGCCCCTTCTGTCATGTTTTTGGAATTGCCTTGTCAGTGTGGAGAGTTTGGAGAGGGAGATCCAGAGCCCTGCAGCCATGGCACAGCTCAGTGAATGAGGATGCTGGGAAGGAAGGGACTAGCATGAGAAATTCTGTGTTTCTAATCTGTTGAGAACAGATGTTGTGTTTGGTAGGACATAAATGAATCATTCTTCCTCAGCCTGTGCCTGTTGGAGCTGTGGCACCCGTGGGGTGGCTCTGATGGGGACAGGATGGGGATGAAGGGCCTCATTCTAACTCAGATAACAGGACAAGTTTCCATCCCTTTTCCATTCTGTTTGTCCAGCCTGGCCCAGGAGATTTGCTTTTCTGGCAATTTCAGTGAAGGTTTTGTGGGTTGTTCTTGGTTTCAAGATGAGCCACACTCAGACCAGATAGAAAAACCTTTGAGGGACATAGTAAATGGGAATATGTGCAGCTAAACAGATAATTCCCAGAGGAATCAGGATGGTTTGGGTCTGAAGGAACTCTCAAAGGTGAACAGAGTCAGGCAGAGTGAAACACTCCCAGTTTGGTGCCTGGTGTGGAAAGGCTGCACGCCCCCCTTGCATCATCCTGCGCCTTTGAGGATGGATAAACCCATGAGCCAGGCACCTGGCTCCACAAATCCCTCCTCACACAGCCCAGGATGTGTTCCCAGCATTCCCAGGAAATGCCAGGGAGGGAGCCATACTGGGAGCAAAGACAGAAAAGAGACTTGATGGAGAGAACCATCCTGCTAAGGGCCAGAATTCAAGAAAGAATGCAGATCTGGAGATTCTGAGCTGCTCCAGCTTCCCACTGAGCTCCCAGAGATGACTGCAACCCTGCCTCGCACCTTGCACCAGAGCCCACACCAACGGGGATATTTTGCCTGGTTTTTGCTTTGCGCTGCGCTCGGTTTCCAGGCTAAACCCTCCCGTGAACTGCTGATGGCAGAGTTTTCCAGAGAACCTGGCAAGAAGCAGCGTGAACGTGCTGATGTGAATTTCGACGCTAATCTTCTGTAAATCGAGTGGCCCGTGTCCGAGGGACAGCCGGGAGAAATCCGAATGACGTTTCCATAGCCGCGCGCTATTGAGATGAAATCTCATGGATGGAATTCCGTGGACGCAGCTGCTGTATCAGCGCTCGGGCAATTCTGCTGTTCTGTTCAGAAGCCTCCCATAAATAGCGGGGCTTCCAGCGCCGCCCGGCACAGCGGAACCAACACGGAGAGGTAGCAGCAGCACTGCTGGGACTGCAAGGGGTTTTCATGAGGAATTTTGTGTGTCTGAGTCGAGCGAAGGGTTTGGCTCGTGCGTGGCGAGAAGTGAAGCTGCGGGGTTTGATTGAGGACGTTGAGCAAAGTTTTTTTATTCGTCTCTTAACCGCCTGGTCAGCCCTGGCGTGGCGTGGCTGGGGAAGGCGTGGTCCAGTGGTTGAGCAGAGTTTTGTGGATGTTCCTGGAGAGCGAGGAGGGGGTTTTCACCACCATCCCCCTGGCCAAGGTGGCGGCAGCAGCTCCAGCTGCAGGGTTTGGTGTCCCCTGGGATGCTGGAGCGAGGGAGAGGTGTCAGGTTTATGTTGTGGGGAGAGATGTCAGCAGCTGGAAGCTGACAAATTCCTGCTGGAAACAAAGGCCAGGCTGTGAGATGGGAGTTTAGTGGCTACTGGGCAAGCTGCCCAGGGCAGAGGGATCTGTGGCTCTTGGGACATGGCTTGGTTCAGTCCTGCAGGTTCCTGGGTGAGGATGTGGGGCCTGCAAGCAGGAGGGAGAGGAGGATGGATAACAGAGCTTGCTCCTAGCCTGGACACCCCTGGGGATTTACAGCAGCTGCCTCGGGATCTGTGTTACCCCTTCTGCCTGTTCCCATGCCAGCTCCATCCTTTGTGTTTTATTGCCAGCTGTAGATCCTGGTGCCTCCCACGTTAACCTGCTGCCATTTGGGTTTTCCAGGCACAATGACCGAGCAGCAAAGTCCCCCCGAGCAGATGGCGACTGGGGAGGGTGCTGGCGAGCGAGGTGGCAACTACAAGGTATACTGGGGGCAACTGGGGGCAAGTGGGGGCAGCTGGTTAGGGATGGATGCTGGGTGATGCTGTGGGATGTGCCAGGCTGGAGCCAGTGCCAGCCCTGCAGGTGGTTCTGGGGACAGGGGTGGCCTCCAGCTGTCCCACAGCAGCAGTGGGTGGTGGCCCGTGGCCCTGCTCTGGTGTTGAGCCCAGCGGGGCTGCAGGTTGGGGAAGCAGCTGGGCTGAGGATCTGCTGCTGCTGCTTGGCAGGAAGGACACTGCTCCCTGCCTGTGTGGCTGCCAAGGACATTGGCTGGCCAGGCTGGTGTGCAGCTGCCCGGGGGTTTAACCCAAGAGGTGAAGCATCCTGGCACAGCAGGATCAGCTGTTGGCCCAGGCACTGAAGCTCCCTGGGAGTGTTTGTAGGTTTGGATTCAGCTCCTAGGTTGGTTGGAGGTAAATCATAGGCTGGAGAGGGTGTGGTGGCTGCAGAGCCTCCCACAAAGCTGCTCCTGGACTGGGAAGGCTGGAGGTGGGAGCTGAGAGAGGAGTGCCAGGAGCTGGGGCTGGTTATTGCTCTGGTTCCTGAGGAACCTGGGTGTCACGTCTGTCCCTTGAGCTCCCCATTACGTGGTGTGTGCAGAAAGTTCTGCCCTTGTCCCAGACTCTGGGGTTTCAGCTGGGAGCCCTCTGGGACAGTGCCAGGGGGTGCCTGGTCACCCCACTGACCGTTCTGGTCCCCAAATGGGTGCTGGGCACACTGGGCCCTAATCCATGCTGTGCTCTGGGTGCTCCAACCCATCCTGCAGCTCAGCCTTGAGGCTCTGCTGGGAGCAGGGGGGCCTGGAGAGGCATTGGGGTCTCTGCAGCTGGCAGGGCTTAGAAAGAAGTACTGAATAAAGAGCTTGTGCCAGGCCAGGCCAAGGGAATGATTGGAACTGGAGAGAGCAATGATAAGAAAAGGACAGGCAGTGACCAAGCTGGGGGTGGGAGAGGGAGAGGCAGCCCATGGCTCTGGGTGTTTCTTAGCCCAAACCCTTCATGTTTCCAATGCTGGCTGAGCTGGTTTTCAGCCTGTCATGGATGAGATTCCAGCCTGTGCTTCACCAAGCAAACACCCTTGGCTGGAGCTCAGCCCTGAACTCTGTCGGGGCAGAGGCACTGGCAGGACCTGGCTGTGCTGGGTGAGGAGTGACATCGGCACAGCATGGCCAGGATGAGGGACATGGCCACAGCCTTTCACTCCACTGCTGCTCCCATTTCCTGGTGTGTTCCCCTGCTGTGGTGGCTGATAGTGCCTCTCCTCTCTTAGATCACAATCTACGAGCTGGAGAATTTCCAGGGGAAAAGGTGTGAGCTGACAGAGGAGCTCCCCAACATCACCGAGAAGGAGATGGAGAAGGTGGGCTCCATCCAGGTGGAGGCTGGCCCGTAAGTCCAGATGGGATGGGGAGGATGGAGCAGCCCCGGGGGGTGACAGGGACAGCATCCCCTGACACCAGGGTCCCGCAGGTGGCTGGGCTTCGAGCGCCAAGCCTACGCCGGGGAGCAATTCGTGCTGGAGAAGGGCGACTACCCCCGCTGGGACTCCTGGTCCAACAGCCACAGCAGCGACAGCCTCATGTCCCTCCGGCCCATCCAGATCGTGAGTAGGGCTGTGCTGGGGTGGCTGTGCCACAGCGCTGGGGACTACAGGGCTGGGGACATCCCCTGAGCCACCCTTTCCCCCAGGACAGCGCCGACCACAAGATCCACCTGTTTGAGAACGTGGGGTACACCGGGCGGAAGATGGAGATCGTGGATGATGATGTCCCCAGCCTGTGGGCCCATGGCTTCCAGGACCGTGTGGCCAGTGTCAAGGCCCTGAATGGAACGTAAGGATGGGACACTGGGGGCACACGGGGACACTCCAATGGTCTGTGGCACCGTGGTTGGTCCCCCCAGGGTGGTGGCAGGGGCGCCTGGCACAGCCACTGCAGTGGGGCTGGAGCTGCCCACCATGTCCCTTGTTCCCTCCCTGCTGCCACCTTTTCCCAGCCCACAGGGACTAATGGGGACCGTGGCAGTGTCCCTGGGGCTGTGTGACACCTCCTTGCCCTAACCCACCACCCCAGCAGTGGAGCTGTTGTCCCTTCTCCATAGACTCTCCATCCCCTCCTCCAGTCGGCATTTCCCGCCTGGGCTCTGCAGCCGCAGCCTGTGCGGTGGCACTTGGTGACACACGAGTGGCCCTGGGCAGCATCACCTGGCTGTGACAGGCAGAGACACACAGCCACTGCCTTGGCCTCGGTGTGGGATGGGGATGGGGATGGGGACGGGGACGGGGACGGGGATGGGGACACCGCCCCTGCCCCAGGGGATGTGGCACTGTGGGGCAGGCACCGCTGAGCGCTGTCCCCGCAGGTGGGTGGGCTACGAGTACCCCGGCTACCGGGGCCGCCAGCACGTCTTCGAGAAGGGCGAGTACCGGCACTGGAACGAGTGGGACGCCAACCAGCCCCTCATGCAGTCCGTGCGCCGCGTGAGGGACCAGCAGTGGCACCAGCGGGGCTCCTTCGAGAACAGCTGAGGGACCCCGGATCCCCGCCGGGGTCACTCGCGGGGTCCCCCGGCTGATGCCGTGACCGTGGTGTTTTTGTGCAAAAACCTCAATAAAGCTCTGAGCTGGAGGCTGCCGGGGCCTGCCTGGTCCTGGGCTGGGGAGGGGTGGTGGATTTGGGCTGGGGGGACAGGGAGGGGGACGTGGCTGTGCCCAGCACGGGGCGGAGGGGGAAGAGCCACTGTTCTCAGCGTTACATAAAGGCTGCGGCTTTCCAAAAATAACCCCCGGTGGTGCCGCGTCAGGGTTTTTCCAGTGCCTCTGTCCCTTTCCACAGCATCTCCTGCTCGATCCCAGGGCGGGCGGCCAGCCCAGGGCAGGGAGGGCCGGGGGGGCTGCGGGATGTGCGGAGCCATCCCTGGGTCGTGCCAAGCCCCGTGCGCTCCAAAGGGTGATCATCCCGTGGTGGGATGGCTGTCCCCAACCCCAACGCCCTGCAGAGTCTGCAGGCTGTCCCCAAGGACGTTTCCAGTAGTCCCCAGGTTTCTCCTGGGGGATGAGGTTGTTCTGGTGGTGGAGGTGGGGGGTTGAGAGATGCCACAGGGTGCTGGTGTTTGGGGCACTGAGCCTTCCACAGGGACACTGTGGCCACGCTTGGGGACCCACGGGGCTGGGGCAGAGATGGAAGATGGGCTCAAGGTCGCCCTGAGCAATTCCTCCAGAGATTTTTCCTCTGGGCGAGGGCTGGTGGCTCTGAAAGGCGATTGCCTGGCCCCGAGTGGCAAAAGCTGCTTCCAGAACAGTCCGTGGGGCTGCCACGGCCGGGGGGAGGCTGGGATGAGCGAATTCCAGCCCAGCAGAGCCGAGGGAGGGAACCACAGGAGCTGTGCTGAGCAGTGTCAGCCCTAGCTGGGGTGCCAAGGGGACGGGATGTGCTGCAGGGGTGCACTGGGACAGGGTCGGGGCTCAGGACCCCAGTGGATTAACCCAGGAGATGGGGAGGGCAATGCTGGGTTCCTCTGTGGGGCTGCAGCAGGAGGCACAGGGAAGAGAGCAGGGCTCCAGGGCTGGGAATGCAGGCAATTCTTGCTCACACCCTGGCCTGCCCAGATCTGCCCTATGGGTTCCTTTGCAGAGCTGCACTGTCACCTGGTCCCCACCGGCCCTGGAGACCCCATTGCCAGGAGCTGGGGCAGCTGCAGACCCCAGGGACTGACTGACCCCCGTTCCATGTCACTACCAGGGCAGGCTCTGGTGACAACACCCTGTGTGCAGCCGTCCTGGGGCAGGGGACATGGCAGAGGTGACCCCAGAGGGGAGTTACAGCCCATCACCTCCTGTGGGACCACCGGGAAGTGCTGTGTGCAGGAGGGAGCAGGTCTGGGGTCTGTTTGGGTGGGTGACACTTGCCGGGGTGACAAGCTCTGGAGAGGAGATCTAGCTCCTCTGTGGGGTGAGGTGGGCTGTGGCTGCTGCACAGTGTCCCCCACCGTGTCCCCTCACTGTGAAACCCCCTTTTCTGCCGCTCTGAGCATCCTCCTGGCTCAGCCAGCACAGTGCCAGCGCTGGGGCTTCACTGCTGCCCTCACCCCCCGGCTGTGCCACCCATCCTGTCCCATCCCAGCCATGGGGACTGTCCCAGACTGAGCCCCTCGTCACCTCAGCTTTGTCCCGGTGTCACAGACACCCCTGGAGTGCGGTCCCCAGATGGGTTGGGGTGCTTCTCACGGACCCCAAAAGGGCGATAGGGAAGGAACCCAAAACCTGGGTGCCCCGCTGGCTCTGCCTGGGTGTACCCTGCTCCAGCTGCCCCCAGCCCATCCCCATCCCCTGCCCACCCCCGAAGCCCCTGGCCGGTGTGGGGAAGGATCTCCCGCGGTGCCCCAGCGCTGGCACAGCCCAGGGCTCTCCCTCCCCGGGCGGCAGACGGGCGAAGCCAGACGTTCACCAGCGCTTTGAGGCGTTTTATCGCGCATGGAAAGAGCCGAGCTCAGCAGGTCCGGCGGCGGCTGCCGGGCTGTCGGGGAGATCAAATCTCTGGCCCCGAAACGCCTGAAGCGGGGCTGGCGGGGCTTTGTCGGCCAGGGCAGCCCCGGCTCTTGGCACGCGTTCGGCTGATGCTTGCAAACTCCAAATCTCCTCGCCACCAACCCGACAAAGCGGGTGACTCGAATGTGACAGGTAATGAAATAACTCGGGCTTGGTGCTCGGGCAGACAAAGGCTGAGGCGGATCAGCTGACCCTGGTTTTCATTGGGGTTTAATCCAGCATTCTCGCTTTGAATCAGGCTTTAACTATTTTGTAAATAGTTTTGGCACCACTCTGCTGCGGCTCGGTATAAATTCCACCTCCCGGCCCCAGCCCGTCACTGGCTCAAGCGGGTACTGGTATAACTGGTAAGACTTTGCTATTTATTGTCCTCTCTTTTGCCGTAGCCTCCTCCCGATCCCCGGGGTCCCTTCCCGGTGCCCTCGGGGTGTCCCCGAGCCGGGGACAGTCCCGTCCCTGCAGCCCAAAGCAGGATGTCACCACCGGGCCGCGGCTCCGTTGCTTTTTGTCAGGAATGAGCCGTTTTCACCTGTTTTGGAGCCGCTCAGATCCTGGGGGTCCCGCTGGGCTCGAGGATGGGTGTCCTTCCGAGGAGTGGCAGTGCCAGGCGGGGTCGGGAGGGCTCGGCACAGGCTGGGCTGGCGGGGGGAGCTTCTCTCCATCACCCCTCCGAGCACCCGTGAGGGACAGGGACTCTCAGCTGTTACCTGCTGGACAGGGACAGCAGGAAAAGCCTCGGCCACAGGCTCCGCTGGGAATGGTTTGGGAATTCTCTGCGCTCACAATTCCCCGTGCTCTGGGCTGGAGACGCCAGGCAGGTCCCAAGGATCACTGCCTGTGCTCTGCCACGAGCCTGGGGAAATTTGGGGTGCTGAGCAGGGCTTGTCCCTGGCAACCCCATCCTGCTGAGAGCCCTGATCCCAACACCCTCTTCCCTGGGCAAACTGCAGGGTACAGATGGGAGCACGGACACAGGGCACGGACACAGGGCTCTGAGCAAGGTCCCCAGTGTGTCCTCAGGGGCAGATTTTAACGGGCTGAGTTTCCCTCCCAAGGCAGCAGAGAACCCAGCTGATGATGGCTTCCGAGCACCAAATGCCAGCCTCCAAGCAGCAGCAAGCCAGCTCCAAGGTCAGTGTGAGACTGCCAGGGCACCCTCAGCCTCGCTGGGTGCCCAAATCATGCCCTGAGACACTGCTGGGAGCAGCTGAGCTCCCCTTGCCAGCACCCCCAGCACACCCAGATGGTGCCAAGCTGCGCTGCTGAGCTGTTTGCAGCAGGATGAGGGGATGGGGAATGGGATTTTCCTGGCACCCCAAAGCCTCAGTGCAGGTGCAGCAGATGGGAAGAGATCAAGAGCTGATCTCCCACCACCGCTGCAAACACAGCAGATCTGTCCCCACCACCCACTGAGCCCTGAGATCTGTGCTGAGCTGGTGGCCCTGGGGCTGTCCCTGAGCTGTCCCCGAGCTGTCCCCGAGCTGTCCCCAGGTGTCTGGGTCACCCTGTCCCACTGGTGGCTGCAGTGCTTCAGCCACAGCCTGAGACCCTCAGCTGTTTGATGCCCGCTGTGAGCATCAAACACACTGTGAGCATCAAACTGTGCCCACTGTGGGCATCCCTCTGCCAGGAGCACCTGGGCACAGGGACAGTGCTGGCAGGGCCTTGTGGGCACCCATGAGTGACACCTGCGTCCTCAGAGGGATGAGAGCAGTGGCTTGCACTTACAACCTCCTTAAAATCCTCTGGAGTGCAGTTTTGGGAGAGTGAAAGGTGCAGATGTGCTGCCCCACTGGCTGGGGACAGCGTGTGACCCCCGCAGTGGGGTGACCCCCGTGCTGAGGTGCTGCTCTCTTCCAGATTGCCATCTTCGAGCAGGAGAACTTCCAGGGCCGCTGCCATGAGCTCAGCGGGGCCTGCCCCAACCTGAAGGAAGCCGGCGTGGACAAAGTGGGCTCTATCCTGGTGCACTCCGGACCGTACGTGAGAGGGGCTGCGGGCTGGGGGCGTGCGAGGGAGGGCGATGGGGAGGAGGGGTCTCCCCGCTGCCACACCCACATCACACCCTGGATTTCGTGTGGCCAAAGCTGCTGAGCTGCTGCACTCACCCCAGTGAGTGCCCAGAGCCAGGGGTGCCAGCAGGTGAGCAGGAGGACGCAGTGGGTGAACAGGGGGTGACAGTGTCGCCTGGGCAGGCTGATGTGCCCCACTCAGTGGAGGGGTGAGGGCGTGGGCACAGATCATGGCGTTACGCCCAGTTTGGTTTCCTTCCCTCAGGGCACAGGGACAGGTGACAGTGGGACCCCCTTGGTGCCCTGTCCCCTCCTGCTGGCCCTGTGTGTGCTCTCCAAGCCACGGGCAAGGGAGAGCCCCAAAAAGCCCCTGGAGGTTTCCCTGCCTGCACCCAGCAGTGCTGCTCCCAGAATAATGGGGCAGCTCCCGAGCATCCTGACAGGAGCACAGCCCCAGCTGGGACATTTGGGTGATCCAGTCCTTCGGAGGGTCCCAAGGCCAGGTTGCCACCACGGCGGAGCATCCCCACTGGGAAGCCCTGCGGTGCCACCGCCAGCAGAGACGCTCGGGCTGGCCGGAGGCACCGCAGCCCCCCTGCTCCCCGCTGGCACCTCCGTGGCACATTTCCCTTCCCGACAGCGAGCAGGGGACACGGCTGGGGCTCAGCTCCGGGCGCTCGCCGGGGGCGGTGCCGGGGGCCGATCCCCGCGGCGCTGCCCGCTCTGAAGCAGCGTCCCCTGCTCTCTTGCAGCTGGGTGGGCTACGAGCAGGCAAGCTGCAAAGGGGAGCAGTTTGTGTTTGAGAAGGGGGAGTACCCCCGCTGGGACTCCTGGACCAACAGCCGGAGAAGCGACAGCATCACTTCCCTGAGACCCATCAAAGTGGTGAGAGCACCCAGACAGCCACTACCCACCCGCCAGACCAAGGTCTGCAGCCAGAAGTCTTCCCCAGCCTTCCCCCGCCCTCCCCAGCCCCGCGGGCGGAGGGGCAGCCCCTCCTGCGCACCCTCGCCCCAGCGCTCGGGGCCCGGGGAGCCGTGGGGGGGTCGGAGGGGGCGCGGGGACGGGGGCAGTGGCAGGTGACCCCAGAGCGGAGGACGTCTGCTGGTAAGTCTGGCAGTGCCAGCGCAGGCACCGGCTCTGTGAGCCGGATGGAGGGATGAGGAGCACCCCCGGCATCGGTGGGAGCGGCGGCACGAGGTGCCGGCCCGGGCCTCGGTTTCCCCATAGCCCTGGGCTCTGCCCCCCCTGCCCAGCCCCGGCCGGCCGGCAGCCGCTGACCCCCGTCTCTGCTCTCCCGGCTGCAGGACAGCCAGGAGCACAAGATCGTGCTGTACGAAAACCCCAGCTTCACCGGCAAGAAGATCGAAATCATAGACGACGATGTGCCCAGCTTCCACGCACACGGCTACCAGGAGAAGGTCTCCTCCGTGCGGGTGCAGAGCGGCACGTGAGTACCGGGGGGGACCGGGAGGAGGTACCGGAGCATCCCCGCTCTGCCGGGTGACGATCGGGGTGCGCGAATATCGTGTGACCCCCCCGCTTGCCTCGGCAGGTGGGTGGGATACCAGTACCCTGGCTACCGGGGCTACCAGTACCTGTTTGAAAAGGGGGACTACAAGGACAGCTCAGACTTCGGCGCTCAGCACCCCCAGATCCAGTCGGTCAGGCGCATCCGAGACATGCAGTGGCACCAGCGCGGTGCCTACCACCCCACCAACTAAAGCCCCCGGCCCGTGCCGGGGCGCGGGGAGCGGAGCAAGCGTTCCCCCGGCCGCCGCTGTGCCCCCGCGGCCTCGCCTCCCGCCTCCCCCCGTGTGATGCACGCGCTGCCGAAGCAACTCAATAAAGCTTGGAGTTTCAAAGTCCCGGCTCTGCCCCCTCCTTCCCGCCGTGCTGGGGGAGCCCGCGGTGGGGATGTCCGTGATGCCCCCGGTGTCGCTGGGTGGGGAGGGGACTCACCGCCGCGCCCCCGGTGCTCTCAGTGCCACCCATCGCCGGTGCCATCGGTGCTGCCACGCCACCGAAGTGCCCGGGATGAGGGAGGTGACCTGGGGCTCAGCGGGAGGGTCGGGGGCTGCTCACCCTGCGCTGTGCCCAGCGCGGTGGCTCTGGGGCTCAGCCCTGTCCTGGCCAAGGCTGTGGGTCACATCCTGATGCGGCCGACAAAGGTGTCCCCGGAGCACCGGGGATGCCACAAATGGGGGGTGAGCATTGCCATCTCGGTCGGGACACTTCCAAGCCGAAAAATGGCATTAGTTATTAGGCGGTGGAAGCTTTAATTAGTCATAATAATTTAATTCAGCAGTCTCGGTGCTAGAGGACGCTTTTACGATCATAAAAGTGGAGGAACGCAGCCGCACCTGCTTGCCGGGGGCTCCGTGTGGTGGCAGTGGCGGTGGCGGTGGCGGAGGTGGTGGCGGGGGCGGCTGGGCTCGGTGCCCTCTGTGCCACCTCGGCTGTGTGGGCACCCGGCGATGGGCACAGGTGAGGGGCACCTGCCGGGGGTGGCTCCTGCCTCTCTCCTCTCCCGTGCACCGCAGCGCCAGGGGAGCAGCGATCTGCCCGGCTGCGGTGTTTTGGTGTGAATCCCGGCAAACGCGGCGATCTCAGGGATGCACAACATCCTCCCCATCCTCCCCGAGCCCAGCCGCCGCGGTGAGTGGGGTTTGCCCCCCAATCTTCCATGTGCCAGAGGCTTTTTTCCCTGTGCTCCGGAGGAGTGAGCCCGGCGGAGCCCACGGGCGGGCACAGCCCAGCCCACGGGCGACCAGCCCAATTCATCACTCGCCACAGGCTGCTGTGAAATGTCAGCTCCCCGGCGAGGCGTGCTTTGGCAGCCACCGCGCTGCTTCCCTGCGGAAAGCTGCGCCTTTCCTTCCCCAAGGGAGAACTCAGGATCATCCCAGACCTGAACGTTTTAGTGAAAAATTGGGATTTTAGCGGCAGCGGCGACAGAATGCCCGCGGTGCTCTCGGCCGGGAGAGTCTGGGGGACAAACTGCTGAAACCAGCAGCGAGGGAGGGAGCAGAGGCCCCAAGTCGTGGAATCAGAGATTCCCAGCCGTGGAACCCCGGAATGGTTTGGGCTGGAAGGGACCTTAAAGCTCATCACGTTCGACTCCCCCGCCAAGGGCAGGGCCACCTTCTACTAGCCCAGGTTGCCCCAAGCCCAGTCCAACCTGGCAGTGGGGGACCAGGGCAGCTCCCACGGTGACAACGGAGCCTGACTGTGGGGGGGCAGGGAGGGTTCTGGGGGGGAAAAGCACCGAAAGCAGAAGTGGAAAATATGAACGAGCCCAGAGCAGCTCCTGTGGGACCCGTCGGGGGGAAATTCCTCATCTGGCGGCTGGGTGCACCCAGGTGGGCGCCCTCGGGTCACCTGGAGAGACAGCTTCAGCTCTGCTGAGGAGGGTTTTTCCCTCGCTGGCTCTGGGGAAACGCGCTGAGAGATTATTTTGTTTTTTAAAAAAATTTAATTCAAAAGCAGAAAATCGCCTCCGTCCCACGCCCGCTGCCGAGCTGCCATCTGGCTCGCTGCTGTCGCGCTCGTCGCCTCAGCAGCTCGTCGCCCTCGGCCACCCCAGCCGTGTCCCTGTCCCCTCCCTCCCGCTGCCGCCGGGGCTGCGGGGGAACGCGGGGCTGCCGGCGCTGGGGAGATGTCAGCGATCCCACTGCCGTGGCTGGGTGGGTGGTTTTGCCGTCGTGCCAACAGCCGGCAGAGCTAAAGCTGTTCTCCAGGCTGCGGAAGGGATTTTTTTTTTCACCCGGCAAAAAGGATGGGGGCGATCAGACCCCATCGCCGCCGGCCGCGCTGGTTCTAGTCCCCCGGGTCCTGCGGTGCCCACGGTGGCTGGAGGGTGTTGGGGTGGGCAGGGGATCCCCGCGACCCTCGGCAGGTGAACCCCCCAGGAGTGGGGCTGCCTGAAGTGGAACAGCAGCAATTTGCCATGGAGCAATTAATGAAGGAGTAAGAGTAATGCAAACAATGGCTAAATCACATCCGAGACTGAGGTGTCTTTTCCTTCCTGTTTTCTTTCCCAGCTGGAGCACCAGGCATTTCTGTCCTTGGGAGGTGTCTCTGTGAGGACCGTGGGTGATGCGGGGTGGGCTGGCGAGGAGGAGGAGGAGGTGAATGCGATGAAGAGGTGCCTGTCGGCTCCCTCTGGCTTTGCTTTGCCTTTGCCGGCGGCAGTCGGGTCAATCCCCTCTGGAGACACCCCAGATCGGGGAATTATGGGCTAAAACCAACAAAAACATCAATTGTTTGTTCTTAGGTACAGTGGGCTGAGCTCAGTCGCACCTGCAGCCTGGGTGCTTTGCGTACCTAACGTGCCTTGCCAGCTGTGAGGGCTTTAATGTGGGTTTCACGGATTTTTATCCCCTGAAAATTATTGTTATGTTTAATTCTCCAGCTTCAGGAGCCACGTGATTGCATAAGATTCCTGGCGTCTTTTTTTTCCTTCTTCTTTGCATTAAATTGAGCCTCCAGCCTCATGTTTGTGCCTCCACGCACAGACCCAGCCACAAACACTGAAGGTTTAAGGAAGGAAGGAAAACCAAGCAGGAACCCAGCATGTATTATTAAAGCCTTGTGGTTTTCAGGGCAGATTTGCGATTTATCAATGTTCAGCTTTGGCATGCGGAAAAGTAATCTCTGCTCTGATTAATGCGAGGGCTGGGGCAGGAGTGAAATATCTCGGAGAGAGAGGAGCTTTGGCAGGGGACGCCAGGCTCTGGCTGTCCCCGAGAATGGCCAGCAGCAAGGATGAGTAGGATTATGTACAGAGGGGCTGGTGGATGCTCTTGTCCTCAATGCCAGGCTCCAGTTTGCTTTCTGCTCCTTGTTTTTATTCCTGACATTGTTAGTATGATGAGGGAGAGAAAGGAAGGAATGAAAGCCCTACGGCTTCTTTCAGCCAGTAAAACCCCTGTCCGGTTGGAAAGCTAATTAAGAAACATCACTTCTTCAGAGGCCAGAATGGGAAACAGCCTCGTGGAGACATAATGGGATTAACGGGTATCAGGGGATTGCAGGCGGCCAGGACAGCGACGCTGCGGCCCCACCGCCCGCCCTCGATGGTGACACACTCCGGACAAAACCAAAACGCTTCACTGACGCGGAGAGCCAAGGGGATGGATGTGCTGGGAAGCAGCGAGTCAGCCGTGGCGGGAGTGAGGCGCCCAAGTACGGCGGGATGGGGATCCCTCTGCGTCAGAGCTTTGCCCCAGACAAGTGGAAAAAAGCAAATCCTGCATTTCCCTCCGCCAGGACAGCCCCAAATTGCTTCCTTGTTGACCCGCGGCGATGGCCAGCAGTGACAGGGTGACCCCTCCGCTGACCCCACGCACCAGCAGCCCCAGGTGGGGCATTGGCACAGGAGCAGCCAGCGCTGTTCCATCCTTTGAGGCTGCGGATCCAGCGGCAGGGAGTCCTGGCAGTGCCAGCGGAGGCGAAGGAACATCGTCCGAGCTGGAAACCCCTGGGCAGCACAAGTGCCAATTAGGAAACATCTGTTCCTCCCAGTCCGGGCGGGCTGCGAGCGAGCGCATGGAAACGTAATGGGATTAAAATATATCACCGGATTACGGCAGTGCTGCACAGATCAGCCGCCGTGGATGTTCTTAGGAAATCGGGAGGGGGGGAAAAGGAAAAGCACATTTCTCTCTTCAGCATGGACATAACCTTTACGTTTCTTTTTTATTTGTACCTGATGCACAGGAGCCAGACCTTCCCTCTGCACGGTTCAGTTCATCTCAAAGGACAGCTGGGGCTGGGTTGAAGCAATTTTGGATGAAATGGCCATGTGAGCAGCTGGTCCCTCCAGTCCCTGGCGCTGCCACCATGGCCGTGGCTGCAGCTGGAGTATGACACGGTGTCCTGTCCCCTCTGTCACCTCTGTAGGCGTTGGAAGGAGTGTCATGAGGTGGATTTGGTCCCTTTGGCAGAGCGCTGGGCGGTGGGAAGCTCATGCAGGAGCAGGGCTGTGTCTGGAGCATCCCTGGGGCTCTTTCCCTCAGGGGAAACACTTGCAGAAAAACCCTGAGCGAAGCATCAGGAGAGAAGTTTGAGGCATGGGGACAGAAATGATGGGAGCAAGAGAGGGGTCTGCATTCATTGATCCCCACGGACCTCATTCGCCAGGCGCAGTCCACTCGCCCCATCCTGGCCACGGGGCCACCCCGGGCTCCCCCATCCCCACCCCGGGCACAGCTCAGCTGATTTGGGGGTCCCCATCCCTTCGTACCCAACCCCATGGGCACAGCAGCCCCGCAGACCACAGGGACATTCTTCGGGAAACCAAAGCAACAACGCGGAGAGCCGCCCGCTATTTTGGGAGTTCATATGCTCCCAGGCAAAAAAATGTCATTTTGTGTGTAGCATCCATTTAGGGAGCCGCGTAATCAAGTCGTGCATCATGAGGAGGGACCAGCTCGCTTAGCAACCTTCCCGCTCCTGACGTCTTGTGTTCCTCTGCAGGACGGGATTGCTCCTTCGGCAGCCGCAGAACGAAACGCTGCTCGCAGCTGCCGGGAGAGGCGCTTGGAGCTGCGGGACTCGGCAATTCCTGGGGTGGGCTTGTGCCCCCGTGATGCGCGGGGTTTGGGGGCTGCGACCCCCTTCCCCTCGGCTCTTTTAGGGGTGGAAGAAGCTGAGGGAGGGTGGGGAGACAGAGTTCTTTAGTTTTGGGGGCTGAACGGGAGAGCTGCCATCTCATTTCCCTTCGAGAGTTTCTCCTGGCTGGATTTCTTTCTGCTTTCTCCAGTGCAGAGGCGCACTGGGTGCTCTGATGTGCTGGTCGTACTGGGCATCCTGGGTGTTTTGGATGTGCTGGGGGCTCTGGGCAGCAGGACGAGGGCAGGGAGGGAGAGGATGGCTGTCTCACACGGCGGGAATGTCTGTCCTGGCTCTCTCCAGGTTTCCGGATGATGAGCAATTACGGGAGAGATTTACAGCAGATTAAGTCAGAAGGCAAAGTCCATTATCTGCCCAGATGAGCTCCAAAGGCAGAGGCCGTGTGGAACGGGAAATGGGGCGCTTTAGCCGCCATCCCTCCGGACACCGCTGCTCTCTGGACAGTGGCTCTGCGCCCCTGGGGACAGTGGCCGCTGCAGGGATGGTGGCACCAGGACCGCGGCAGGTCCCTTCCCACAGTAATGGCATTTTGGGTGCCTGAAGTTGCCCTAATTCCTTTATGGAATGCATGGCGCTGGCTGCTGGTTGTAGGAGACCTGCTGCACCCTCCCGTTGGAAGTGCCTCTTCCCAGCCACAGGGCCGAGCTGAGCTGCAGATGCTAAGGCCACGGGAATGCATTTTAGCAGAAAGATGTTTTTGAGGTCACTGAGGGTTTATTCACCGTGCTCTCTGACGTGTAAATCTCTCTGTGAATAGTCCCTGCTCCCCCGGGGAAGGCTGTCCTGGGGGGGGCTGCAGCCATCCATGTGGCTGTGCCCACTGACCCACTCCGGAGAGCCCCTGCGGCCACTCCCCTGGGCAGTGGCCTCGCTGGAACCACGTTCCCTCAGCTGTGAAATGAAGGCAATTTACTGGTCTGCTTTACAAGGGCACCGAGAGGGAAGATTAATTGTCTGGCATATGGGGCTGCAGATAGGATGGGTTATGATCCTGCAAATCCTTCTGTTTCGCTTTTTGCGAGGTGCTGCGGGAGCACAGCTTCTTTCCTCCAGGATCTTTCCCAGAGGCTCACTCTGGACCAAGTGGCCACAGATTTAGGTGCTGGCACAAAAGAAGATCCAGCAGCCTTGGGGACAGCAGGGCTGGTGGCTCTGCTGACCTCAGACCTGACATGCAAAGGGCAGCTCTGTCCCCAGCACCTGCGTGAGGGGTGATGACGCAGCTGGAGGCTACTGACTGCCACATGGACCTTCAGTGTTAGGATTAAACTTGACACTTAGAGCCTGAAAATCTGCTTAAGGGAAAGCTGACATAAATCTCAGCCCTGCCAGGACGTGTGCTGTGCAGTGGGGTCAGAGCTCTCAGGCTAATCCGAGGCTGGTGTCCCCACAGGTGTCACCCACGGCTGGGACAGAGGGATGTTCCACACATCCCACAGCCCGTGAGAGACAAATCCTGGTGTGGGATGATGTCAGGGGCCTGCAGCAGATGTCCCTGCCATGCCAGGCCATCCACAGCAGCAGGGGATTCCCAATGGCTTTGCCTCCTCATTCCCTGGGGATGTAGGACTGGAGTCCCACCACACAGCCCTGCACCCCGCTGGCTCCTTCCCAGGGCAGTGAATTCCTGAATATCCCTTTGCCCTGTCATCAGCACCACTCTCTTGGCATCCCTTCAGGAAGCTGTGTCCCACTTCGCTGGCCCATCAGCTTGCTGGGCTGCTCCTTCCACTCATTCTATGCCAGTCCTGGGGAGTTTTGCTGCAGCATCAGGAATTTTGGGGGAGAGGCAGAACCCTTGCCCATGCTTGTGAGCACAGCACATCTCCTCTGGAACCTGGGTGCTCCTGATACCAAATTGAGTTGACACTGTCATCTCCCACCGAGCTGCAGAAGGCAGCAATGAAGGCTGCTGAGCACGCACTTCTTCCTAAATTACCTCATTTATTCAGGGAATCAGATGCCGCAGTCTTTCCTGGCTTCTTGCGAGGCTCGGATCTTGTGGGATGCAAGGCTATTAATAGGACCCAATCTTTCCCCTTCTTCTTCTCCAGGCTAAAGGCAGAAGAATTCAAACAAGGGCCCCTTTGATGTGACAGAAGTACAAACAAACCCCGTGCCATTTCGCTCCCAAGCAGGCAGTGCATTCCCATGTTTCTGGTGGGTTAGTGTGAGGGCTGGGCAGCTTCTGGGTGCCCCGGGGCCAGGGAGCCAAGGTGGAGAAGCAGCCTGTGGTGTCCCTTTCAGCTGCCACTGCCCCTGTCTGTGGTGACATCAGGTGCCCAGGGCCAGCGCCGAGCCCAGACCGGATCCAGGTGAATGATCAGCCAGGGCAGCAAATGCCAATTTGTGTGTAAACAGACCTGGAGCACAAAGAGCCGGGGAAGAGAAATAACTAGAAAGCATTTCCCACATCACCAGACTTGTTTCCAAGGAGCAGAGGCAGTCTCTCTCTGGTGCTCCGGGGGAATTTCAGCCCCACACCCTCTCCCACTGCTCCTGGTCTGGCATTGCTGTGGATGAAGTGAGTTCTGAGCCCTCCCAGCTCCTCCAGCACTGACAATGTCCTGATCCACCCCAGTGATGGGCAGCAGAACCTCCCAGGAGAGGAAGGCTCTTGTTTCCAGCACTGCACAGTTTACCTTCCATAGCTGCCGTGACACAATCTGAATTACCTTCTGTCATTTCAATATGTGCACAGTTGTTGGTTTTTCTCCTTCTGTCCCTCAGAATTTATAGCTAAATTAGGCAATTATTGATTTTTTTTCCCCCTTTATCAAGTTACATTCAAGCCAGCCTGTAGAACAGTGAATGCTCAATGGGTCCCTCTTGACATCTGTTTGATCAATCTGTGCAGGGAAAATGCTCTTTCAGTGTCTGATCCCACCACAGTGCGGAACGGGGACACTTTGACTCTTTTTAGGGCTTTGAGACATTCGCTGTTCCAGCTCTCATTGGGTTTATTTGCTTTAGTCAGTAACAACACAATCTATTGTTTTGAAACCAGGGAGTTGTCAAAGATGGGTCAGTTCTGAGCTGGGTATGGGATGGCACAGGCTGGGGGACATGGGCAAGGTGCCCTGTGACCCAGGAGAGAGGACTGTGAGGGTCACTGCCCCACTGCTCCTAGTTCTCAGGCACCTCTAACCCCCATGGGCAGGGCTGTAATGAGCCCCTCCAGCAAGGACTGAGCGAGATGCCACATC
The DNA here is from genome assembly GCA_024500445.1 of Entomyzon cyanotis. Classification (NCBI taxonomy): domain Eukaryota; kingdom Metazoa; phylum Chordata; class Aves; order Passeriformes; family Meliphagidae; genus Entomyzon; species Entomyzon cyanotis. The sequence continues at coordinate 4,421,865 of JAKEPQ010000852.1, forward strand.
CATGTCACGACTGAGCTGTAAGGACAACCACAGGTGGAGATTTAGGTGTGAAAATGGCTCAAACTTCCCTGTCCTGAGAGAATTCAGCAGATGAGCCCAGGTGGGTGCAGTGTGGATGTACCAAGTGATGCTGCTTAAGGAGCAGAACCAGGGCTGTCTGTCAACACAGATCCCTGGCTCTGCCCTTCTGCAGTGTGTGTTTCATCTCCCCAGTGTCACCCCTGCGCCTCCACAGGTCACCCAGGGTGTTTTTGGTGTGGCAGTGCTGGCTCTGTGACCCACCTTGTCCTGATGCTGCTCCTGTGCTTTCAAAGCTCGCTCCGCCCAGGTGAGGGGGTGAAGCTGCTTTATTTATCTGTGTGCTCAGAGGGAGGGAGGGAGGGAAGCTGTGCCATCAGCGATGTCCCCATTTGTGCTGCCAAGGGGTCACAGCGAGGCCTCCAAGCTGCAGCTGGCGAGGCACGGCCTGGGGTGGGAGGCAGCACCAGGACATTGCTATGTGCCATGTCAGGGGAAGAAAATGTGCAGAGGAAAATGTCAGTAAGATATTTTTATTACATGGTGAGAGGGATGGCGTGATGCAATTGCGAGCGGGAGGCCCCGGACTTCTCGTGCCTGCGTTTTCTCATGCAAGACTTTATAGATGTTGCATGACTTTCAACTCTGCTCTTATCTCTGCCCCCAGAGGACATAATTATTGCGAGTCTGACTATGCCAGAACTAATGTTTGATGGTGAATAATATTTTTGAGAATTGAATTGCCACTTGTTTCCTAATTAAAACCCAACCTCCTCATCATGTCAGCCTATTTGCAAAAGGGAACATGATGATGATAAGCTATGTTGAGGCTTTACCTGTCTGAGGTGGCTGAAGTGCCTTTGTTAAGAGTATTCAGGAGGAAGCTGGAGAAATCCTGGAGATGCAGGGCTGTGGATCTCCCCCCACCCTGAGATTTGGGGTGCCAAATGCAAGGGCACTGCGAGGGCAGAGGCTGCCTTCTGTAAAACTGCTCCCTCTGGAATAGACAGTGAATAAAAGCAGCAGCAGCAGCCATGGCCATTAATTACTCTATTTGTTTTCCACATTGCCTCGCACCACTTATTAGTGCAGCATTAAGGAGATGGGATGCAACCCCAGCGTGGGTGCAGATGCTGCAGAGGAATGAATTCCTGTGGGCTTGGTGTGGATGTGCCTCCCACTGGAGGGGAGAGGGGCCAAAGCCACCCCAGGGCCTGGTAAAGTGCAGAATTTGGCAGGTAAAGGGGATGGAGTGAGGCTGTTTCCTTGGGATGCTGGGGGCAGTGAGGCTGTGGGATGGGGAGTGTTGGCATTGCCCTGCTTTCCCAGGAACACTTTGTATTTCTTCCTGTCCTACTGGCCTCCAGGCACTTCAGCACTGCTGCCTGATGAATCCTCATACTCCTTGATTCTCTTAATCTCAACCTCCGTGTGTTTACCGGCAGTATATTAGAAATATTAGTAAAAATAGAATTAAAAATAATATTTAATGATCTTCTGTGTGAACATTCCCCTCGAGAGACGTTGTTGGCATCAGCATAGAGCAGAGATCTTATCTGATATGGGATTTGGCACAGCTTGGAGGGCAACAGGACTGAAGTGGTTCTGTCCTGGGTAATGCAGGACCATTATTGTGATGGGATGGTGTCGGTGTGGGACACACTAATAAATCCACAACAGCCTCACAGCTCTCTGTAATATCATCTGTCATCCTGTGAAGCAGAGCAGGGCAACATTAAACATTTAAATCTTACACAGATGGTAGGAGGAACTCGCTCCTCGGAAGGAAGGAGCAGCAGAGGTGACGTTGGTTTCCTGGCTCTGCATCCACTGCAGCCCAGCCAGGCTGAAATTGATTGAGCACTATCCATCACCATCCACAGAAATGTCAGGAGATGCTTAAATGCATTCAGAGTGTATCGTGTTCTGACCTCTGCTAACCCTGGCATCGATTAGCTCTGGGTTTCCTTCACCTGGGGGAATCCCCAGAGCTCTGTTTATAAACATTCACCAACACCAAACCCGACACATGTGGCATAAAACAAAACAAGAACACAAACACCTGGGATGCAACACAGGCTAAGGAAACCTGCAGGCTTGCATCTGGGGAATTGAACTTCCCTGCAAAAGAGGAGTATGGCACTGCCTGCTCTGCTCATGTTGGGGAAAAAATCAGGTTTGATTCCACTCTATTGTTAAAAAATACCAATCCCAGCGACCTTTAAAATACCTGAATAAACAGATATACATATATAGACATAATATATAAAAATGTGTGTGTTTTACACACTGCTAGAGGTGAGCATGAATAGCCTGACCTGGGCTGCCTCCCCAGATGTGCCATCATCTCTGACTGAGCTGCAGTCACACTTGGGACATCAACAGTGCAGAGAACACCTTTGCTTGTCCCCCACCACCACCCTGGTGCCAGCTGCTGCTGCCACACCAGCACCAGTTGAAACTCAAAAGCAGAAAGAAGGGAAAAAGTTCCTTAACTTGGCCTTCACCAGACCTCACTTCCTAGAAACTGTCACCAGGAACATCTTTGACGTCTACACAACAATATCCAGCTAATAGCGGTGAAAACGTGGCACAGGAATAAGTAGGAGAGCATTAGGAACACTAAGGGGTGTTTTGGTGGCTGCTTTTGCTGTCACCATCGCTGTAAAGCCACTCAAATATCTGAGCAAACTCATGCAGGCAATGGTTTCTGTTTGCTCGGGGTGTTTAGCAACAGCCTCAGGTCAGTGTCAAGATCCTCCCCGTGTGCTGCTGCTTCATTTCAGGAAATGAAACCCAGCTCCTTCTGCGGAAATACTGGCCAGAGATGGGCAGAGGGGCTGCGGAAGCCAAAATTTGGGAGCCTCCTGGGAAGAGCCAGCAAAAGGCACTCACATCGCCAGGCTAAGGATGTGGTGAGAGGAATTTCTCTCCCATCACACCCCTGCAAGTGGAAAACCCACGTGGAGGCTCTGGAATGAGCTTTGGAGTGAGGTATGGATTGAACCAAGGAGCCACGGGAACCACAGCCAGCCCCAGCAGTCCTGCCTGCCCAGAGGATTTCAGGAGATAAAAATACTCCTTTCCACGCTGTAGCTTGGATCTGTGAAACCTCTAAATAGGGCTGGTGGGAGATTTCACCCTGAACTTCCAGGAGGGATGTGCCTAAATCTTCCTCCACTTCATTCTACCCTTGCTTGGACATCCTGAGCCTCAGCTTTGCTCTGGAAGGAGGAGAAACCTTCCCCAATGGATCTGTTCTGGTGAAAAGTGTTGGCTTAAATTAACATTTTCAAGAAAAACCAGGTTCTCAGACGGTTCATAATGAGGCACACGGTGAAATCCTCCCAGCTGTATACTCTACCTCGCTTTAATCAGATCATTAACTTTCATAAAGATGTAGGCAGGAGGAGTGGCGGCACTTGAAAAGAGCTCAAAACACGCTGAGTTTCAAACTTCAGACTTGTCATTGACTTAGCCTTTCATTGAGCCAATTATTTATGACATATTTGACGAAATTCAGCAAAGAAAGCACTTGAAATCTGCATATCTGCTTGGCTGCAGTGGAGCTACTACTACATGAAGGAGGAACATGAGCAGGGAGCTCTGCTCAGAGGACACCTGGGTGCCTTGTTTTGCATCATTATTTGCCAGCAAGTGGTTCAACGGGGTGGCACACAGATGCTTGTATCGTGTTTTTGTTATGCAGGCGTTTTAATAAATGATGAGGGAATTAATTCTGAATTTATGTGTCCAGCTGGGTGCTGCGGCTGGCAGGGAGCTCAGTGCTCCCTGGCTGGCTTTGGCTCTGGTGGGACCATGGAATCCCACAGCGATTTGGGTCGAAAGAACCTTAAATCCCATGTCTGCGAAGGGACACCTTCCACCATCGCAGGCTGCTCCAAACCCCGTCCAACCCGGCCTCGGACACTTCCAGAGCGTCCAAACCGCAGACTTCTCTGTGCCCCTCAGGGCCTCCCCGCCCTCCCAGGGCAGCCCAGACCCCGGGCAGTGCCCGGGACAGCGAACCCCGCGGCTGCCACCGCCGCTCGCCGCGGCTCCCCTCACAGCCATCCCGGCGGGCTCTCCCCGCTCCGGCCGCCGCCGATCCATGTCCGGATTTTCGGCGGCGCCGCGGGGCAGCCCGGTCCGCCCGCCCATGGCCGCCGCGCGCGCTCCGAGCTGCGGGCCCGGGGCGGCGGGGGCCGCGCAGGCTGCGAGCGGCGGGGGCGGACCGGCCGCCGCCATGGGCCCGGCGGGGGCGGGCGGGCGCTGAGGGGGCGCGGCGGGGGCTGCCTGCTTCCTTCCCTCCCTCCCTTCGCCGTCCGTCCGTCCGTCCGCCCGTCCGTCCCTCCTGCCGCCCGCCCGCCCGGGGCGCAGGGCGGGAGGCGGGAGCGGCCCCCCGCTCTCCGCACACGCGCACCGGGAGCCGCTCGGCCGCACCGGCGGAGCCGCCGCCGCCCGCCGCCAACCCCCGCCCCGGGGGCGGCTGCCCCGGCGGAGCCTCCATCTGCAGCCCGGCGGCGGAGCGGGAACATGGCGGACCTGGAGGCGGTGCTGGCCGATGTCAGCTACCTGATGGCGATGGAGAAGAGCAAGAGCACCCCGGCGGCCAGGGCCAGCAAGAAGATCACCCTGCCCGAGCCCAGGTACCGCCCGCCCCGCCGCGGCCCCGGCCCGGCCCCCGGCGCCCTCCCCGGGCCGGACATAACGGTCCGGCCGTGCCGCGGCTCCCGCGGCCTCCGCCGGCACCGGGTCCGGCCGTGCTGCATGTGTAGGATGTGTTGAATGCGTGTGTTTATTTGGCACAACTTGTGCGGGGTCCCTCGGCGGGTGAAGGGGGGACCGAGCTCCCCTCGGGGACGAGCCCCGGCGGCTCGGGGGTTTGTGGATCCCCAGCCCGGCGCTCCGTGCGGCGGGTGAGGAATTCCGTCCGGACCGAGCGGCTCTGGCCGTGCCGCTCTGCAGAGCGATTTTTTGGTGATGCTTCACGGGGTTTGACAGGGGATGCGGGAGGAGGACGGGGCCGGAGCTCGCCCTTAGCGGGCGGCTCACGGAGCAGAGGTGCTGGTGCTGCTCCGGGCTCCATCGCCCGACCTTTCCCGGTCCCACCGAGGGAGCACACACAGCCTTGGCATAGCCCGGGTTGTTTGCTTGGTGCTTGGTGCTAAAAGCAGCTTTTCTTTTGCAAAAACAGCTTTTTTCCCGTGGCTCTGTGTATGTTATAAAATCACCTGTGCATCGCTTATTTATTGCTGAAATTAAAACCAAGCTTTTCCTTTTTTCCGTGGCTCTGGGTGTGCGTGTGTCAATGCATATATATATATATATATGTTAAAAACGAAGATTCAGCCGGCGAACAAAATACTGCAACAGGAAAAATCTAAACCAAATTTTACTGCAGAATGTGTAGGCAGTTTGGAAGCCTGCTGGTGGCCTAGCCTAGCTGTCTTCTGTGAGCCAGGGATCGCTGGAGCCCTCTTCCCACTTCTTCACTCGTTTTCCTGCCTTTCTGCTGGAATGCTGAGCAGCACAGGGAGGCTGCAGAGCAGGGGAAGGTGAAGGTGCCCAGCCTGTGTTTATCCTCCCTGCAGGAGCAGTGAGACCTCAGGTGATGAAGTTTAGCTGCTGTGTTTAAGGTCTGGGTGAGGATGGTGTTGCTGGACAGACAAAGGTGCCTGCTTTTCTCGTGGTATGTGTTTACACTTTCAAAACCAGTACAATATCAACAGAATTTCACCTTCCCTGTTAGCCTGATGTCCAGCTTTGCTGGTGGCTTCATGTGTCTCAGTGCTGTGGTGATGTCAGTCCTGTCCTCGATGATGTGCGGCGGGGCTGCTCCCTGTCCCCAGCAGGGATGTGACCCCTGTGGGCAGGTGAAAGGTGGGACATGGAGGCTTACAGGGCAGGATAAGTCCTCCCAACACCAGGAAAAATATCAGCACAGTCGGTGTTTGTGGAGAAGCTCCAGAGCTGCTGCCTGCACCGACATCCCTCGTGCCTGGCGTGGCGGAAGCCTCGTAGCAAGCACAGCACGAGGCCTGAGGAACCTGCTGTGCTTTGCTCTCCTGCTCCAGGTTTTACCTGCTGTCAGGGTTTGCTGGTTTCCCTGAGCTGGGAGAGATGCTTCACCTGCTCCACGAGGTGGGAAAGGCAGCCAGGTGCCAGAGGAAGTTTTGTGCAGTAGGAGGAAAGGGGAGAGGTTCGGTGGCCGAAGCTCCTTGGGCTGCCTGTGGAAGAACCTGTTGGCATGGCATATTAAAGGAGAAGGATGGTTTGCCACCCTCCTCGGGCTGTGGGGCTGTGCAGGAGGTGAGAAGCCTTCAGTGTACGTGGTGCTGTGGGACAGGGACGTGCCAGGCCCTCAGCACAGGGCAGGAGGAAGCACAGACATAACCGAGAACTGGGACTTACCTCAGCCCGGGACCACAAACGGCTCTAGGGTGCTTGAAATGACTGAACCTCTCAGCTTCTAACTGAAACCAGGGATTTCCTCATACAGTAGGAAATTGTGACCGTTATTTTGGTGTCAGATATCTTTGTGCTGGCTCCTGGCTGGGTTTTTTTGATCCCCCTCATTAGAGCAGACATGGTGTGCTGGGTATACTGAAATATTCTGTATCGCTGGCGAAGTGATTCATTTAAAATGACATAAATCGGCTGGTTAAAGGCAGGTTGATATAGTAACAGTAAAAAAATACAACACACAGAGTCCTCTCTTGTTTGAAATCAAACAATTTTTCCAGATATTCGTTATTTCTGTGCCTGTGAGCAGCTCCTCGGAGGAGCACAAGCTCAGCTCTGAAATGCTGGATGCTCAGCCATCCCCGCCGTCAGTCCTGGCTGTCACTGGGACAGAGAGCAGGAAGGTCACTGGAATATCACATCCACGCCTGAAAATAAATGTCCCTGCCTTATTGCATCGCTCTGCTCACAGGAATGTGTTGGTTTATCTCTGGTGGGCAACCACAGCCCAGGGATGGGTCCTGTGCACCAGCCTTATCTCCTCGAGGAATATTACAAAGGTTTTTACCCCTTGTCTCCTTGCTGGAGTCCAGTACACCTGTCGGCACCCTTTTATCTTTCCCAGATAAGGCTGAGGCTAAATGCAGCAAATGAGTTTACTGTAATGCAAATTTGAGGGGGCTTCCTGTTTACAAGGAAATAGCTGTAGTGCCGGCAGAATGAATTCCAAGGCTGCAGGCCAAGGCTTAGCAGCAAATAAACTATGAGGGTGAAGAGTTTATTGGCCGTAGGGCTGATTATTGCTGAGTTTACGTGAATTATCCTCAGACTGGTTTTGTCCTGAAATTGTTAAATATCACAGTTTGGGGAGGAAGGAGAGAAAACACTAATGAGCCGGGGAGTGCCTAAGGAAGAGGATTAGTGTGTTTTTGTTTGTTTTTTTTTTAAGCACCAAAACAAAACAACCCTTTTTCCATCCTCTGTCATCTGCTTTTCCTTCCCTTCTGCATTTCCTCCTTTCGTTCCTAAGAGCCTTGCCAAGAGCTGTGAGAGCTGTGGTATCTTTGTGTTGTACATTGTTTCCTAAAAGCCTGTTTTTCAGGGAGATTCGCATGGGTGGGCAGAAAGGCTGTCAGAGGCAGAATATCCTGCTGAAATCAGGCCTGGAATGGGAAGGAAGACAGCCCTGTGGAAATATGAGCAAATGTGAAACCCAAACCTTATTCTGCAGAATTACTCTCAAATATCTTAAATGTTGGTGGGAAAGGAGTCAATTAACTGCCCTCTGAATTTTTTTGGCTATTCAACAGACTGCTGAGGTTTTTCACTTTTCCATGTAAATTTTACATTTCCCATATTTTGGTCGAAGGGAGTGGAAGAGCACTATAGAACAGCTGTCTTTATTTGCCAGCAGCTTGTTCTGCTTTGAGTAAAGGATTTGCGTAATGTGAAGCTGAGAAAAATGGTCCAAGAAATCAGGTGACAAATGGGAGAAGGTTCAGGGCTCGCAGGAGCCTCGTGTGCGCCACTGGAAAGTTGACATTAAACCTTTCTTACTATAAACATCACGTAAGCTTTGGGTGCTTTTGGTATCCAAATACCACAGGCATGGTAACAAAACACAGCATCCATCTGTCCAGGCTTCTCTCCCTGAGGTTGTGGATGTTTCTCATCTCTCCTTTTCCAACCTGCTTTCAGTAATTACCTCTGTTTCAAGTTAATTCTGATTTTTCTCCCAATCTTTTTCTTTGGTCTCCTCCGTTCCTCTGAATCGTGCTCTGCTGGGGAGAAAAAGACAATGTTGCAGTCACTTTTTTGTTAAAAGTCATGCTTTTAATGTGACATTTTTCCTCAGTAATCATCCCATCTTCACTTGTACGGGTGAAGACTGGCCTTTGGTACCCAGCAGCTTCTCGTAGGGTGGTTGATGTGCCCTTTGCTTCCTTACCCAGTATTCAAACTAGCTTGTCCAGAACTCTGATTAAGGGTCATTGAAAACACAGGGGTTGATTTGCCTTCCCAGTTCTGTCCTGAACTGTTTGTGATTTCTTTTCCTCCTCCGTTGGTGCTGAATATTGTCAGAAATCCAAGCGACATCTCCTGCTCAGGGTTAAGCGTCATCGCTCTGTTCTCTCTTGCTTCTGATTTTGTCATTCTGTTCTTCTGACCTTACTTAGCTCTTCCTGTGGATTTCAGTTCTTTATTTGAGGTGGCCTTCAGGGAGTTCTTGCCCCCCTTGAAGCTTCTGTAAATCTCTTAAGTTGCAGGCTCACACTCGCCTGTCTCTGCTGTCAGTCTGGGTGACTTTGGCGGTGTTTTCTCTGGCATTGTCGAACGCCTCCGTCTTGTGTTTATTCATTTAGCCTGCTGTCTCTGGGAAAATTTTCCCGACAATTGGGTGTGTAATTTTCATCTTTGTTGCTATTCCGCCCTTGTCAGCCCTCTGTGTCTCTCTAGGTGCTTCTTTGTTGCTGCAAGAAAACTGTTCAGTTTTGGGCACCTTCCTGGGCAGCCCCTTACAATGCTGGACCATCCTTTCCCTGAAGAAATTCTTCCTGATGTCCAAAATCTGAAGCTTAAATGAGTAAACTGAAGCTTATTTTGCTACCTAGCACTGCTAGTGTGAAAATGCACACGTGAGGGTTCGTTGGGAGCTGCTTGAGGAAGGGGCAAGACTTGCTTTTTTTCTGAACTAACTGTACAAGAAAGGCTGAACACTTGTGTTTTTTGGTGGGCTAGCTCAGGGTGAGACACAGTAGTGAAATTTTGCTTGGAAATTCAGCCTCCCTGCTTTGCTGTCTGCAGAAGTTTGTGGTCGGGAAGGCAGTAAGAAATGGCTTTCTCAAAATAATTTGATGTGCACACAGAAGGCTGGGGCTGCTGACAATGTGCACTTGCTTTTTATCTCAAATTAGTTTTGTACCAGAGCACTTTTTTGGGAAGAATGCATGGCTAGGGATGGACATGGCCTGATGTACCTTTGTCTGCAAAAAGCACCTTGGGCAGGTGCAGGAGTTGAAGTTGGATTTTCTGTTGGATTTTTTTTTCTGGCCCTCGACTGTCTCAGCTCCTGAGCATCCGGTGCTTGGAGCATCTCTGGGCACAGGAAGGAGAGATCTGGAGAGAGATGCTCCAATTACTTCTCCCTGGGGATGCTGCAGGATTGCAGCATTATGTTTTGAAGCATAGACTTTCCCTCGGGCATCATTACCTTAATTAAGAAAAAAGGTAAATAAGGGTGATCTGGGGGGAGATCAGTGTGCAGGCTTCTGTTGCTGTGCTAAAAACAGAGGGATGATTCTAGATGTGTTTTTGGAGAAAGCTCCCAAAATGTGATGTTGTTTTTATAGGTGTGATCTGGTGCAGGTGGGCAGATGTTCTTTTCAGTAAAATTAATCAACTTTATAGCTCTTACTCCTTTTATAGCTGATGGCTTTTCAGTGCCCAGTTCTTCCTGTGTGGAATGGTTTCAGCCAACGCTGGAACTATAAGATCAGGACACAAATGTGTGCAGCCCTTGGTTTCTGTTCTGGTGAAATCATGTGGAATGGCCTGGTTTAATCTTCTTATCAATAATAGCTTTATTTTGTTGGTAATTAACAAAATTAGTAAAAAGTCTATCAGGAGCCGTCAGGTCCAGGTGCATAAAGCAAATAACATAACTTAATTGGACTAAATTGGTGCAAAACCAGCAGTTTCTAGCTTAGAAAATACAGCTGTTTTCCACAGGAGCTTCACCCCATACTTCTCCAATAAAATCATTCAAATACTGACTAAACACCTATATAAATGAATAAATAAATAAATAACAATTTTTGAAAGCGTTTGAAGGAACACAGAGCCCCTCAGCCCCCTTCCATTGTGCTAGGAATTTGTCCTGTCAGCATGTGTCATGTCCTATTGAGGAGGGAGAAGGGGAAAGGGTGGATTTTTGGGGACCTGATGGAGCTGAGCAGATCAAAGCCATCATTAGGGACTTGGTCTGGGGTGTGTGACAACAGACAGTCACCAGCTCTGCCGGGATCTCTGCACAGCAGGTGGGAATTGCTGGATGCTCCGGGGAGTTCTACCTCTGCGCAAGGTGTGTGTGAGAAAAGAGCTCCCAGCAGCTTCTGCATCCTCCCGGGAAATTAAAAAGCTCCGGGGAAGCTGATAAAACACTCAGTGCTTCAGACCTTGGAGAAAGACACCCCTGTCCCGAGGGGCTGAGAGCAGAATGAGTGTGACAGCTCCGGGGATGTGGCTTGGCTGCTGTTGTTTGTTGTGTTTCTGCCTCGGTTTCAGCGGGGAAAAGGAGCTCTGTGAAACTAAGTTTTAAAGGGAAAAGAGGGGTGGTGGTGAATGGAGTTAGATCCAGCTGGTGCCCAGAGGATTCAAGTTGCATCAGGGGAGGTTTAGGTGGATATGAGGGGAAATTCCTTCATGGAAAAGGCTGCACAGGGCAGTGGTGGAATCCCCATCCCTGCAGGGATTTGGGAGTCGTGTGGATGTGGCACTTGGGGATGTGGGTCAGTGGTGGCCTTGGCACTGCTGGGGGACTTGGTCTCTGAGGGATTTTCCAGCCTAAACAATCCCATAACTCAATTAAAAGAAGACAGAACGTGTGTGGATGTTTTACTTTGATGTCTCTGGAGATGGCCAGGACAGCCATGGGAATGGGACACAGCTTTGGGAGTGACATTCCTTCTTGAGCATTCTCCAGTCTGGCTTCTCAGTTTCTTCTCTACCATCTTCTGCTCATTTTCATGTTTGAAGCAATTCTGTATTGTGCATCAGTCCTCTGATTTTTTTATTAAGTGTTTTGATTTTTTTTTTTTTTGTGGTTTTTTTTACCTGAGATTTTCCTAGTTGTTCAAAAATACAAGAACATTCCTGTAGTTTTAACTTGTTGTTTAAAAGAGCGTTGAAAGATCTGATTGCTAGGCCAAATGTTTCATCCCAATTTTCACTTTTGATCAATCTTGCATTGCTAAACCTTTTAAATGCACTTGTACAAAGAGAAAAAAAACAACCCACTTTTGGCTGCCATGGCTCTGGGCCATTCTGCCATTGCTTTGAGTTGTACTTGTTGACCCTGTCATGCTTTCAGTTCAGAGGCCTTTGGGGCAGGATCTTTGGTCCAATTTTAGCAACTTTATGATGGATTTGGATAGTGGAAATAAACATTTAAAATCTCTGTAAAATTGCATCCTGAGCCTATAAATGAATAAATAAATCAGAAGCGTTTGTCAGTGTTGGCCGTAGTTCTTGGTCTCTCAGTGAAGGTTTATACTTGCTACTTGCAAAGAAAGTTCTAAACATTTGAGATTGAGAAAGATTAGAAAAAACTGGCACGTCTTCAGTAATTTTGTATTTGTTTAAAAAAAAAAGTAATTTATGATTGGCGAGTGCCTTAATTGCAGTCAGAGCGAGGAGATGTGATTTTCCTCTGATTTTCCTTTCTTGTAATTTCTCAGCAGCAGCAATCTGGTGGAAGGGCAAGTCCTTGACACTGCAATTTGGTGTAATTATTCCTGAAAAATTCATGTACTTAGAAGCTTTTCTATTAGTTTCAGATTTCAGCGCTGATAATGCCGGGCGATCCTCAAGGATCTCGGGGCTGCTTTGGAGCTACACAGCTCCTGCTTTTTGTAAACTTTCTCCATGCAAATCATTTGCATAAGTGAAGCTGCTGATGCTGGGACGGGAGGGAGGTGTGGGCAGGTTTTGCTGAGCTCTAATCCCTTCCATCCCACAGGGCTCTGGGGTGAAATATGTTGCTAATCACCCACGACAGTTCTAAGAGCATTAGTTCACTGCAGTGAAATGACTTGGCAGTGGCTTGGTGTGAACTTCAGCGGGGTGTGAGGGCAGAAAATGGGGCAGAGATGGGTGGGCTTGGGACAGAAAATGGCAAGAGTGCTGTGGAGGTGGGGTGTGCATGTGGTGTGATGTGTTTGTGGAGAGAAACTGAAATTTGGGGTCACTGATTGCTTTGTCAGCTGATGAGACCGTGCACTAATTAATAACTGACTCAAAGAATGATTTGCATTGGGAAAGATCTCCAAGATTGAGTGTGATTCTGTGAGTGTACAAGTAATAGATAAATATATCACTTTAGATGGTCTAATCATTCTTTCTGGCTTTCTGTGCTGTGAATTTGCCCCACGAGCTGTGGGAAACCTCAGTGACAATGTGTGAAATAGCTTTTTACAGCACTGAGAGCAGAGTCATTTGGAGAAGTATTGACTTCTGCTGAACTTTGAGCCGGGTGCAATCTGAGAGGAAGCAGAATGAAATGGGTTCAATGGTTTGTGAGTGTTCAGTGTTTATTATCCCTGACACAGGAATAAATGAAGGTGGCTGTGGTGTGGAGATGAGATGTTGGGGGTGCAGAGGGTGGACAGGCACTGCCAAACCTTGGCAGTCAAAGCACTGACCGTGGAGTTGATGAATATCTGGCATTTTATTGAAAAAATTATTAATTTGGTCGTGCTAGGAACCATCAGGAGCTTAGTGTGCTGTTGGATAGAGGAGCCACACATGGCAGAGGGATGGTACCTGCTCTGATGACAAAGAGGAGGGAAAAAATAAATCCAGCTTTATTTTACAGACTGGGGATCTGAGCAGATCAAGTTTATGACCTGCTCGTGACGATACAGGAAACGTTGGTAGAGTTAAATCCTGAACTCTGCTCTCAGTTGCTGTGAAGCTGCTGTTTCATTCTTAGTTTTGTTTTTCTGTTCTCCTGTTTCTGTTTCAGCCTGGTGGAGAATATATTAATGGCTGGAACTGCTTATTCTTAGTGCAGGTGTAGCTCTCCAATGCTGTGGTGTGCACGTGTGCACCAGATAACATCCCACAAATCTGAACTCTTACTGATTTACAAGAAAAAAATAATCTGCTCTGATGATAAATAATTCAAAGCTCTTCTAAGATCCAGCAGCAGGAAGGCCAGTAGTAAGGAGCTTCTTGACCTAGTTCCAATAGTAGGAGTATTGTATATATGGATACACCCTGTTGCCTCATTCTGTGCCCTTCTCTGAAGTGTGAGTTGCTTTCAGAAGAGCTTCAGGGACAAAATCTGAGTGAAATGGATAGCAGAACTTTTATAGAATCAGGGAATAGTTTGGGTTAGGAATGACCTTTAAGCTCATCTTGTTCAAACCTCCCTGACACAGGCAGAGACACTTTCCACTCTCCCAGGTTGCTGCAAGCCCTGTCTGACCTGGCCTTGGACACATCCAGGGATCCAGGGGCAGCCACAGCCTCTCTGGGCAACTGTGCCAGGGCCTCAGCACCCTCACAGGGAAGAAATATTTCCTAATACCTAATTTAAACCTCCTCTTTGCCAGTTTGAAATCATTCCCCCTTGTCCTGTTGCTACATGCTCTTGGAAAAAGTCCCTCTCCATCTTTCTTGGAAGTATCAGAACGAGTGCTGTTTGTTTTCCTCTCCTCTGTAACTCCTGGTTTGTCCATATTCCCACATCCAGTGGGGTTGTGCTCCAACCCCATGGATGGTTCCTCAGTCCCAGTGACCATCCTTGGCCTCAGTGCTGGCAGAAGTTTCATTTCTCCTGCTTGGCATCCTTCTCCTTGCAGTCCCAGGCTGTCACTGCTCTGTTCTGGGGGAACAGCAGGAGTGGCTGTTGTTGTCCAGTGCTGCAGCCAAGGACGAGTCCTGGCTTTGGCTGAGCTCTTCCTGCTTTGCTGTTCCTGCTGGAACTCGTCTGGGAGGGAGAGTCATGGATGCTCTAGCCATACATGGCCTTTTCTGTGTTAGAAAGGACATAATGTGTTTTCTTCACTTTTCAGACATGTTTTCAAGTAGACGTTTTCCTCCTGCGCCGATCTTGGCGCTGCCTGTGCCCTGCCAGGCTGCTTGCAGACAGCAAGAGCTGTTTAATTCCAGAATGGAGTTTAACCTTGAAGGCTGCTTTTCAGGGGGTTTCTTTGATCAAAGCTGGAGTAACTAGAGCTCCAAGGTGCAGCTTGAAGCCCCTTTTTAACAGGCTCTTCAGGTCACACTTGAAATAAATCCCTTTTCTGGGCAGGTGGAGGAGCTGATCAGGTTAGAGTGACCTGTGCTGCTGGCAGGGTTTATGGTTTGATGAGGATGCAGATAAGTCATCTTTTGCCTGCTCCACTTCTTTTCAGTGAAGATAAAGCTGCTCAGAAAGAGGTACTCGAGTCCACCTTGCATATCTCATCAAATTTTAAGCCTGACTTTTGACTTGTCCTGGTGCCTCAGTTGACTTGTGATATGTGGACAGTAAACGGAGCATTTCTGAATTTTTTTTATTGTTTGCTGTTTTCTCCCTCTTTGAAATGACAAAAATGTATGAACAAAAGGTTTTGCTGCAGTCCAGTTGGATGTGCTTTCGCTTCTGAAGTCTCCCTGGATTTCGTTTTTAGCCAACTTTTGTTTCTGCTCCTTGTGAGTGCTGCTATTAAGGTGGATCATGCTGTGAACTGAGATGAACTCGTGCAGAAACGGCCACTTCTTGCATTAGTGCGTGGTTTGTGGTGATGGCATCTCTGGCCAGGGAAAGCTTTTCAGAAATGGCTGTGTTTCTGTGAAATGCAGCTTTTAATCCCAGATTGCTGACGTGTAGGGCAACTAATGAGTCGATAGACTAAAGCAGAGAGGGAACCTTTTTTTCCTGTTTGTGGAATGTGCTAAGTTCCATTTTAAAATTTTCCATCCTCGTGAAGGATGCATGGACTCTGCGTCAGTTCTTTGAACTACAGAGGATTTCTACCTGTAACTTCCACGTAAGAATTAGGAGGTGATTATTCTGGATAGCCATAACCCACTCCATGTAATTTATTCCTATTTATTCCTATGGATAAATAGAAATTATTTCAAAGGGGCGCGAGCGTTGCTGAGGACCTGGAATGCAGCGTGGACTCCTGCAGCCTGTGATCATTTTACAGATTTGTTCAGATTCTGTGGCTGCAAAAGACATTTTGTTCCTTTGACGTTATCCATCAGACCAGAATGGGATGTCGGGAGAGGAGGAGGCGCTGGAGAGGTTTGCTCCTTACACAATCACTGTTTTCCTGGGCGCTTCAGTCACACGTTAAATTTTCATTATCTTCTCCCATTGTCTAGACTGAAGATCTGTTGATGTAATTTCTTGCAGTGCACCCGCTGGAGCAGAGGAAAGCTTTCTTGATGTCATTATTATGAGAAAGGCTTATTCTGTTACTGCTGGTCTGGTGGGCAGTGGGAATGGGACGGTGCTGGGGGGTGATGGCAGTGCCAGGGGGCTTGGGAAGGAGGGGAGCTGTGGGAACTCGTGCCAGCCTTGTTCATCTCCAGTGGGTCTTCTGTAAGTACAGAGGGATGAGGGGAAGGGCTGTTTGGCAAAAGATTTAGGATATTAGGAAGGAATTGTTCCCTGTGAGGATGGGGAGGCTGTGGCTCAGGTTGCCCAGAGAAGCTGTGGTTTCCCTATCCCTGGAAGTGTCCAAGGCCAGGTTGGAAGGGGCTTGGAGCATATCTGGAAGGGGCTTGGAGCAATCTAGGATAGTGGAAAGTGTCCCTGCCCATAGCAGGGGGTGGAACAAGGTATTCTTTAATATCCCTTCCAACCCAAACCATTCAGTGATTCCACGATCTCTTATTTAGTGCTTCCTCTTCATTTAAAATCAGTATTTTGTTTAGATTGTTAAAAAACACAGAGAGCAGACCCAGTTCTTAATGAACAAATAAACAGCAAGTTCGTCACTGAATAATTTATGATCTCAAACCTGATTAACAGTGTTCAGCCCTCCCAGTTCTTGTCTGACTTGATGTGGTGTTTGGCCTCCAGAGCTCTCGCTTTGGATCACACTGTTCAGAGATCCATATTCCATGTGGGATTTGGAGATACACAGAAGACTATTAATAGGATATTTTCCTACATGGGGGTTTAGGGCTTTCCAGCAAAGTCCTTGGCTTTATTACAGACTTTTTTTCTGGTCAAGTCATTCAGATTTCGTGCCTCAGGTCCTTCCTCTGAGGAAGAGTGTGGATACTTTCCTCCATGGAGTAGATTTGGGAAGTTTCTCAGAATTTCTGATGCCCTGTGAGCACATGAGAGGGGGACATCCCTGAGGTTGGCAAGGATTAGGTTCTCAGTCTTGCTACTGCAGAAATATGAGTGATATTTAATGGCCTTGTTTAGAGCATGAGTACTTTGTACAGGGTTATTTTTATAATAATAAATAGTATCATTGTAATAATAAGTAGTATAATCATAGTAATAAATAGTATGTATGAAAATATTGATTTTAAAGTTGGAAACTGAGAAAGTCCAGTGGAATTTTGACTTGATGCTGTGACAAGAGTTGCTTTACCAAGGCCCAGCATTGACTTTAAAATTTATGTACTTGTATTGTTGCCCGTATGAAAATTTTATAGGCATTATATTACAATGAATATTGAGGTTACTTGACACATAAAGGAAATCTTTGTTAATGTGGTTTAAGTGAGTGATTGTGACATTATGAATTAGGCAAAGTAGATGTGAAGTGCACTGTAGCCAAGCAGGGCCTAATGGAGCTGCTGTTGGCTGGTGGTGTGGTTAATCCCAGGCAGCTCGGGGTGACTTGGGCAGTTATTTTACATTTCAAACTAAATCTGAGATGGGAATAAAGAACCCAAGTGGTGACCAGGGTGTCCCCTGGGAAGTGACCCCAGGGATCAGCTTGCTGGAGGCCAGCCAGGGCTCCACCTGACTTTTTTTCAAAAGTTTAAAAAAAGCAATTTCAAGTAACTTCTCTTTCCCCCCCTCCCTTTTTCTTTTTTTTTCTTTCAGTATCCGCAGTGTTATGCAGAAATACCTCGAGGAAAGGGGTGAATTAACCTTCGACAAGATCTTTCATCAGAAGATTGGTAAGTCGTGTCTCAATAAAATGTTACTTGTGTAGATATTTTCAAGATCAATTTGGTTTTTGCATTTCTCTGTGATACCTGCTGAGAAATCAGTGCTGTAGATTGTCTGAAGAGCACTGCAGGATGTTCAGGACTTAGGGAAACGTAGGTCTTCGAGAAGATGAAATGTTGTGAAAGGGAGGAAGACGAAGCGAGGCAATCTGTCAACTTCAGGTTCTGGAAAACTGCAGGGAAAAATAATTAAATTATTTGGAAACACCGAGGAGAAAATTATATTACTTGGTATGGCCTTGTCAACAATATAATGTGTCACATCAGTTAAACTTATTTTTCTTTGCAGAGGTAATGAGCCTGTTGATAAGGGAGCAGGGGAAAAGATCCCAGATGTGTTGTCTTGACCCTCTGACATCATGTTCTTGCTCTCAACACGGGGGGATGTAGCCTGGGTGAAACTGCTGGCAAAATGGACTTGTGGAGCAGTTAGTCAGTATTCCCTGGAAGGGTGGATCCAGGGAATTTGCATGGGAAAATCAGAGATCAGTGTTAACTGTGAGTTCTGGAGTGAAAATTCTCTGTGTTCTGCTGTGACACAAGACAAGGGCAAGGAGACAAAAACTCCATAAACCAGGGGAGGGGGAAAATGCAGTGAAATCCAGCAGTGTCCTTCCTCTCCACCTGTGCCAGAGCAATCACCCAGGCACAGCGTGGGGACCCTGCAGCAGGGACTTGGCTGTGACAGGCAGCCCTGGGCTGCGTTGGCTCAGCTGGATCACACGACTAAATATAAAATCAGTGTTGCAGCCGGTGAGGCATGTGAAATAATCCTCTTCTGGCAGAATGTTGTGTCCATCCTGGCACTGGATTAAAAAAATATACATGGACCTGCTGGGAAGAGTCCAGGAAAGAGCAGTGGGAATGAGCAGACCTTGCTGAGCAGTCTGTTAAATCTGACCTACAGGGAAGTATTGAAATAGGGTGTGATGTGGGCAGTGCAAGGGGAGAAGTGAGGTTGAACATGATTCAAAACCAGAAAAGCTGTTGCAGAAATGATGAGGTTAGTCCATTTTCCAGAGCTTTAATCTGTGTGTCAATTAAAAAAAAAATCTGGATATGAATAAAATTTAAAATTTTAGTGGTAAGGGTGGGTGATAAAGCTGGGAATGGATTTTGTGAGGGGCTTGTGAGAACTTTGTGCAGCAGATTTGAGGAGAGGGTTGGCTGGGATAGCACAGCTGCTGCTGTCTTGAAGAATGGGGAATGGGCTGGGAAGTCTTGAGGAGGTCAATGATTTTATTCCTGTCTGAAATGAGAGTGTAGTGAACAAAGTTTTCCTAGGAAAAACTGGTGCTGGGGGCATCTTTGGGCTGGTTGAGCTTTTACTGTCCTCTCTTCTGCTGCAGCAGAAATGTCCCAAAGCCTTCCTGCTTGCCTGGCAGCGTGCAGCTCGCTGGAGTGGGAGTTCTAGGTATTGCCAGATTAAAATAATCAGCATTCTTGTGTCTCACAGTGTCATTAATGGCTCTCAGAACCACTGGAAGTCTTGGGGAGCTTTCCAGTGGGTTTCAGCAATTGGAGCAGTCTGTAGCTGTGCTTAAAACTTTTTATTGTGGCCAAAACTTTTGCCAGGTAAATGCAGAGATACCTTGTTTACTTGTTCTGACACCTCAGTGTGTGCTTCAGCTCCAGTGCCTGTGCTGAATCATTAATATTTTGCTGTAGCCTGGCAGTTGCAAAATAAGCGGAATTTTAAGCAACCAAACACAGCCTGATTTCAACCGAGTCTCTTTGGGGGCAGTGAAATGAAGAAGTCCTTTTTTTTTTTTTTCTTCCCCCTCTATAAAAAAAGAAGTCAAACAGACCAACTTCTATGTAATGGATATTTCTATTTATGTAATTGAATACTTTTCATTACCAGTTACAGCGAGGACTGTTGCAGTTATTTTGATAAGTTACAGCAATTACAGTTAGGTAACTGGAACCTTGGAATGATTAGATCTTTTTTTTTTTTCCCTCCCCATGGTGGTAGTAGCCATTAAACCTGGAATTTTAGAGCCCAGAATTTCATTAACATATTAGTTTCTGTGCACAGAGGAGAGATTTCCTCCTCCTCTCCCCGGGTACAGTCAGAGCAGGACTTGCTCTGGGTTACCTGGAAATGAGGAGCAATTCTGTGAGTGCTGTGCAGGAGTTTCAGTTAATTCTGAAGCTGAAGTAGGATTTAGAATGGAATTAAAAAAAAAGATTAAAGCTAAACACGGCTGTTTTTAACACCAGACTTTGCCGTGGCGCTGGAAAATACAGTATTTCCTTACTGTGGTTGTTCATTTAAATTTGATTGCCTTTTCTAGCGTGTTCTTTGCCATTCAATTAGCTCTGTTTCCAGACATTAGCATAATTGCTTGTGGTAAAGTACCTGCAATTTTAGGCAAGCCTTACGCAAAGGGCTGCAAGAAGAAGTACGAGGAGGTAATTAAAAGTCTAATCACCTTTTTGTTCTGCTCCTTGTCTCTTTGTGTGATGGGGATGTGGTGAGACCACAGGTGGGGCAGGTGTGTGGGGAGGCTTCTCCTGCTCCAAGGAATCTCCATGAGCCTGGATTTCCAAATAATTCTGCTGGATCATCCCTTACTGCCAGTTCTCCTGGGCTGTTATTTCCTCAGCTAAGCAGCCATCCAGCCCTCCCTGCTTTATCCTTATAAAACTGCACTGAGCTCCCCAGTTTTTCCTTGGCAACTGCTCTAGATAAGAACTGTTGTTGTTTTTTTCTTTTCTTTTTTTTTCCCAGACCTACATTCTTCCTCACAGCTCCAGGTCACTGCTTTTTTTTTTTTTTTTTTTCCCCTGTTTTTCAGTATCCTTTCAAATGTAAACCCAGGCTTTGATCAGCTGTCTGATAGGAGGGCTCTGATGTCGGTGTGGAATTGTTCCTGTGGATGTTTCCCTGTGAATGTGTCTAAATACAGTGCTTGCTCTCATCACCTGCAAGTGTTTATTCTCAGCGAGCCCTAAAATCCTTTTAGGGTCAGTGCTTGCCAGAGGTTGGCCCAGATTCCCTTCCTGCCAGGTGTGCAACTGCAGGGAGTCACAGGGACAGCTCAGGCTTGGAAACCAAACCCTTCAGGATGAGAATAAGAGCAGGAAGCTCATCAGGGATGAAAACAACCCTGAGGCACCATCAGATTTGCATAAACAAGCGTCTGTCCCCTGTTTACATCTCTTCCCTCAGCAAGGCAAGCAGGCTGCTCTCATCCCCCGGTGCTGGCACTGCTGTTTGCCCCCTGAGTGATGCTCCAGCACCATCTTGAACTCTCTAAGAATGTCCTGGTGACTCAGAGGACGTGGAGCTCGCAGAAGCAGCCAGAAGAGTGCTCTGGCAGCCCAGCCCAGCCGGCTGTTCCTGCAGAAGCTGCTTCCTCCACAGCAGAAGCCTCTTGGGGAAGTACAGGCTGTCTCGAAGCCGAGTGCGTAACCACCTTAGCCGGTTTGCTTTCACCACATCCTGTTTGCTACAACACCAGATCAGGAGTTTCTTCTGAAAAAGAGACGTTTTGAGAGGTTTTGGAAGTGTTGAAGGCCAGGTTGGATGGGGCTAGGAGCAGCCTGGGCTGGTGGAAGGTGTGGGGGGTAGGATGAGATGGGCTATAAGGTCCCTTCAAACCAAACCATTCTATGACTCAGTATCCCAATATCCATAATTTCCACGTGGAGTCCTTGCCTTGCTCTCTTGCCCTGGAGTGAGGACCTTTAGAGAGCCCCTGCCCTCAGAGGGCAGCTGGGGAAATGAGCAGATCAGGGGCTGCTGCAGCCAAGGTGCTGCCAGACCTTCAGGGGAATCCATTAAATCATAATATTGCTTTAGAACGGGATTATCCTGGCTATTAAATGCTTTGGAGCAAACTTGCTGCCAGTTATGGTTCATTGCCTCTTGTGTCTGATTCTGAACTTTCAGACAAACTGCATCTACCTGTGAAACAGGGAATGCAGCTGGGTTAGAAATCCTGGGATGTGATGGTAAAACATCCTACAGCTCCATGTCTGGCTTAGGTTCAGCCTTAGGTTCTCTGGTGACTGCCTGGGTCTCTCGTGGAGGCAAACAGGCTGTTCTCATCTCCTGAAGCTGGTGGGACGTGGCAGTTCCTTCACACCCTTCTCAGTTTCTCATCTCTTGCAGAGCCGTTGGGTTTGGGTCTGGGGGAAGGATGAGAACAGGACGTGTTTTAGCTGTTTCAGCAGCTGGTCTTGCTGCAGTGTAAATTTTTCACCTTTCCTAGGAAGTAGCTTGCAATTTTTTCCCCCCACCCCGAAGGTGGCTCAGTTTTATTTTCGTGAAATACACAAACTAATTAAAACAACTTGTAGTTGACGTAAGAAGCTACAAACCTTTTCTTTCCCCTTATTTACCATCCTCTTTTGCAGAGTGAGGGATGATCTTTCTGGGGTGATTCATTCCACTGTCTTCCATATCCTCCTCAACCAGCTCCAAGCTGGAGGTTTTCCCAGCCAGGGGAAGCATTTTGCCATCTGCATCAGTGCTGCTTTTCCTACCCACGGGGCTCCTGGGGGGTTCTCAACCCCTTCCCTGCTCCCATTGTCCTGATCCAGCTCAGCATGGATCATGTTTGTTCTGTAGCTCCTTAGCTGAGCTTCCAGAACATTCAGTCAGATCTGTAGCTCCTTCTGCACAGGAGATTTTCTGCCTGCCCTCCTCAGATTGAGGGAAATGCGCTCAAACTGACCCTTCTGGCTGCTGTTTCCTCCAGCTTGGTCATGACAACTTTCTGTTGAACAAAAAAAAATAAAAACCCAACCAAAACTAGAGTGAGAACAGCTACAGCGGTTTTTTGGGGGTCAGTGAATCATGCTTTCTGTTGCTTCTGTCTCTAGTTAAGGACTCATATTTCGTTATTTCAGAGCTTTGGTGCTAATCATTAGATAGGAGTTAAAATCTGTTGAGAAAAACATTCTTGTTCTTCCTCTTTCTGCTGGCACCGCGCTCCCCGAGCTGCCTAAAAATAACAGGCTGGGAAAAGTGCCTCCCTAGAGCATTATTTAAGCTATTGTTTAATTTAAGCAGAAGATCTATGTGCTGTTGGCATTCTGGACTAATTAAATAGTCCTCTGAGGAAATAACAATGAAGGCAATAAAACTTGGTCGGGAGTAAAGAAAAGCACCTGAGTTTTTGGCTGTGAAGTGAGCAGAGATGACTTTTCTGAGCTCCAGCATGAGCACTGTGATAATTTTGCTCTTGATGTTAAATAATGTGCAGCTAAGTAGCAAGGACATCGTTTTTTGGTGGGTTTTCTGTACAATCAGAGCCACAGGTCGTTAGTTCAGTGGTTTTGCTCTGGATTCTGGTTCTGACCTGGCAGCCACCACACAGAATTAGGCACCACCAAAATTAGGAAGTTGCCTTCCGAACAGAAAATGGCATATCAAATGCTGTTTGAAGACTGATCTTTTTCACAGCATTTTTTGATTTTCAGTACAAGACCAGCCTGGGCCATAGGTTGTGGACAAAGCTGCAGGAGGTTCTGAGGGGGCTGTGGGAGCATTTGTGTCCTTGCACAGCTCTGTGATCAGTTAAAAACAACCCAGAACCCAAACCACAAGGAGACCTCAGAAACTGTGTGGCTGCAAACTGAAACAGAAACCGTTAATAACGTGAGACATTTCACAGGGGATTTGCTCCTCACACCATTCTCTGCTTGTACCAAACGGGGGTGGGGGGGACAGTGAATGAGAAAATCCTCACTCTGAGCCTTCTAGAAGTTGGTCTGTTTTGCTGTTTGTAGTGTTTCTCACCAATTGAGTGTTGGATTTAAGATCTCTTTATTATGTCATAATTTCAGTGTTACTGGAAGCTACATTTCTTTCAACATCTTATTTTGTGGTAAAATAAAGTGATACTTGGTATGAATTACATCAAAGATCATTTCGAGGGATGTTGCTGAAACTCCCACTGTAGATTTTATGTGCATTGGAGTTGCCTGTCTTGGTGTCAGGGACAAAGAGTATCCAAAGGCCACTATCAAAATGCATGGATTCATTTTGGATTTTCTTTTGGTGATAAATAATTGAGCATTTCTTTGTTGGGCTGCAGCCTGATCCCCCTGCCTGCCTTTGTGGGGGGGTTGAAGATGCTTACTTGTGTGATTTCCCAGGGGACCTGCAGATTAAATCTGAGCTTTAAAATAGGGAAAATATATATCCTATCATCTGGAACGTCACATGATGGATAATGTACACATCCTGGTAGATTAGCATTTATATGCAGTACAGTTCCTGCAAGATTTAAGGCTTGGGGAGAAAGTCTTTATCTCAGCAGAGCAGTGCAATTATACCGTTCTTGGGTTAAATTATCAATATTTCCAGGCAAACTGGCAATTTTGAACTGAAGTAGTATCATAGGAGAAGAGAGCGTTAAGGAATAACACTCTATTATGGAGAGTACAAATTATAAATTATTTGAATGCCATTTCCCTTGGATGTTTCACACACAAACACAAATGCCTGCCCTGCTGTGCACCTGCCACAGGTGTGTTTGGTTTGTCCCTGGAAGCCTGTAGGAAAATTCCTATCTGTTGGATAAGAGGAGCCCTGGGTGGTTGGTTCAGCCCTCCAGCTTCTCCTCGAGTTCCCTTTGCTGTGGCTTTAAACTGTGTCAGGGGGGTTTGGGTTGGATATCAGGGAAAATATATCAGAATAGCAGGGTGGGATTGTTGGTGTGTCTGTGCAGGGCCAGGAGTTGGGTTGATTATCCCTATGGGTTCCTTCCAACTCTGGATATTCTGTGATTAATACTGTGCAAAGTGACTTCCATCCCAAAGGTTTTCTATCTGCTTATCCTCACCTGAGCTTTCTTTGCCTGTTCCTGGCGGAATCTTCTCCTTGTGTGAACCACTGGTATATGCAGTACAATTCTTGGAAGATATGAGGCTTGAACCACTGTTCACACACATCCTGATTTCCTCTTCTTCCCACCCAGCAATTCCTCAGTCAACCTGAAGCAGTTGCACTCCCATGGAGTTTTTATCAATGTGTCTTGAAACAGCTCACGGACTAATTAAGCCTCTGAGCACAACTGTGAAATAGGGAAATATTAGTTTGCCCTGTGTGTAAGGTGGCATAATAGCAGCTTTAATGAGTTTTAACTGCATAGCTGTGTATTACTAATAAAGCAGATTCTCTGGGCCTTCCAGTGCTGCTCATTCCCCTCGGTGGGATCACTCAGCAGTAACAGAACAGCTCAGAACCAGCACCAGGCAGAGTCTAAATTACTGGAGCTATTAAGTGTTCTCACTTTCAGCAGGGCATTTAAGGGATGGAGTGGTCAGAGAGTTGCAGAGGAGCTGGAGAGCTCTGGCTATCAATTATTCCAGGGATTAATTTCCATATGCTTTTATTGATCCATGCCAACATCTGTCCTATAAAAGAACAGACAGTGCCCTGTCCAGCCAGGGCCTCTGTGACATCATGCTGGATAGGTGGGGTCAAAAATATGCAAACCAGTTTTTTTGATGTTTCGAGATACTTCTGCCCATAATTGCTGTGATTAAAAGAGGAAGAGCAGCAGAATCACCTATTTCTGAGCCTCCAGCTCACAGCAGCTTTCTCAGAGCACCAGAATGAACCAGAGGAAGGCTCAGAAATTCCTGTAGGAGAATCAGCTGGGCTCTCTCACTGTTGTTTTAGTGGTTTTGCTGCTCTTTACCTAAGTGCTGTGTGTATTTACTAACTGGATAGTGCTGGCTTTGTGTTTTGATTTTGACCACAGCACAACAGTTCCTCAACGCTGTGGCTGAACAATCTGACTCTTCACAGCGGTTCAGATACTGAGCAGAACTTTGCTGAGGCAAACACTGGCAACCAGGGACTTGAGAACACCCTACTGTTGTGGAATTACTCCCTGTCTTCATGAAATGCTCCTGTCACCTTGCTCCCACCTAAAAACCACAGCCGGATCTGGGCTCTTCCTGAGGAGCAGAACTGCAGCTCCCAGTGGAGTTGGTGTGTTCAGTAATTGGTAACAGTGAAGCTCACAGCTCAGAGCAGGGCAAAGAGAAAAGTGGGATTCTCAATAATAAAGGGGTACTGGCTTGTGCTGTGTAATGAATTTTAAAATGTATAATGGAAAAATACGGATCGAGAAAATAACGACTTGTCACGTCCTTCATAGGGCCTGACTTGTGAGGAAGGAACAGAGACAACAAAAAACAATCCACCACCATGAGGCTTTTTAGCTGCTCCTGCTTGTTAGCTTGCTCATAGTTTGCTGGTACCTTTTGTTACCAGTTGCAAAGGGGTGGGAGTTTCTTCTATTTAGAAGCGAAGAAAGAAGAAAACCTCAAGTGCTGTGTATTCCTTGATGAGGTTTAGTGAAGGAATTGAATCCCATTCTTTGCAATAACTGATTGAAATGAAATGCTTCAATTCTGTGTTTAGTGGTCCTTTTGAAAACTAGAATCTTTTTGTGTATCTCTGTTTAGTGTTGTTACTCCTCCATCTTTCAGAGGAGCTTTATCTTGTATAAAACCCTCTTTTTTCTTTCAACTTTGATATGTTGAGTGCCTTTGATACTTGACTTCAATCAGCTGAAATCTGCATGTTGAGGGAGATCAGAACATGAAAGATATGTAGTAAATATGGTTCAGAGATTACTTTTCCCCATTCTTTTCTCTCCATGGCTTTAAAAATTGATTTATCACATGTTCAGTATCCAGAGCTACTATTTCATGAGGATATTCAGAGAATCCCTGAGTGCTTTGGGTTGGAAGGGACCTTAAAGCTCAAACAGTTCCACCTTCCACTATCCCAGGTTGCCCCAAGCCGTGTCCAGCCTGGCCTTGGACACTTCAGGGATGGGGCAGCCACAGATTATTATTATTATTATTATTATTAGGCTGCTTTGGGCAGCCTAATAATGATAATTGAGTGCTTTCAGTAAGTTTGTATATTCCCTGCTCTACCTGTGTCAGACCTCAGGCTTTTGAGGTTTGACACAGCATTTGGAAATATTTCTCCACTGTGTCCCCAGTGTCAGTGCTGGAGGAGCAGCTCAGCTCTGCTCCTCTCCCTGCAGGAATTTCAGGCATGCACAAGTCTGGTGCTCACAAAGAGGGCTGATCAAGCTTGAACAATGATTTCCCTGGGTGAAAAGCTATTGGAAAATACGCCTGGAAATCAGAAGTTTCTTTGACAACACTTAAAACCTTTTAGCCAAAGCTTATTTTCGTATAATGGTTTCTAGACGTCATTAAACAAGCTACCTGGCAACTTGCAGCCTAATTTTGAGCTCAATTTGGTTCTGTTCTAGGGAAATTGTTCTGTGCTCCTCACCATTGGATGTACATCCTCTTGTGAAATACAGTTTGTTCTTTCCCCCTGCTTTCTATGCACAGGAATATGTTTCAGTCTGTTACAATGTATTATTTTTAATGCAAAGTGAATGAACATTATGCTCAATTAGGAAAGAATAGATGAGGGAAAGTAAAGTAGTGAAATGTGTGGTGCTTTCTGGGCTGGGAGGGTTTTTGTGGCTTTGGACCTTGCCAGAGCACAATTCCTACACAGTTTTCCCTGGTAATAGCAAGTCTTTTTGTTCCTGGAGAAGGAAATTGGTGGTTCTCTCAGCTCTGGAGCTCTTAGGTGGCCTGAATTCTGCTGTGCTGTGGCAGCTCCATGTGGGCACTGAACAGAACAGGAGTCTGAACCTGCAGTTGTTCTGGGACAATTGCAGGCTGCTGGGAATTCCAGTTTGAATGTGGCTGAATAGTAGATTCTGCCCCAGTGTTTGTGTCTGTGACCCGGATCTGATGGATCTGAAGGTCAGTGAGGGACATTTCAGAAGGTTGAACACATCCACAGCTGGATTTAAACACAGCTCTGCTGTAAAGTCACCGTGGTGTGGTGGCTGAGCCATGAGAGGCATCTCTGGGGAGGAGATGCCCCGCAATCCCAAAATCATTTGGGTCAGGAAAGCCCTCCAAGACCGTCGAGTCCAGCCTGTGATCAATCCCCACTCTGTCACCAGCCCAGAGCACTGAGTGCCACCTCCAGCCATTCCTTGGACACCTGCAGGGATGGGGACTCCCCTGGGCAGCTCATTCCAGTGCCTGACCACCCTTTCCATGAAGAAATTCCTGCTGATGCACAGCTTGGAGCCTTTTCCTCTTGTCCTGTCCCTTGTTCCCTGGCATCAAAAGAGAGAGAAGTCCCTGACTTCTTGCTGTTATCCCAGCTCACCCAGCAAGAAACATCAGGAGAAAAATCTTCGAGTGACTTGGAGACCTTTAAGTGCCCTAAAGAGGGCCAGCCCCTGTGCTGCAGACTTTGCAGAGAGCACCATCACACACTCCCAAAGCTTTTCCTGCCCGGGAGCTGTTGGCCAGAGCGCTGGGAAAGGAGTCTGTGTCTGGTGCAGATGTCACTGCTGCTTTGTTTGTCAGGATTCTGTATTTATACACAGCACGTTTCGGGAGGATTTGGAAACAGCTTGATATTTTTGTTCTCTAATTTGCTATTTTGCCTACTAGAAAGAGGCTACATCAGCGTTTTGGACCACGTTCAGGCCTGCTGTAAATAGATGCAGCTTCCTTTCAATCAGTGACATTGTGAACACTTGTATCGGGGCTAAACCTGGCTATTTTTAGCTCTGCTCTCTCACCTAGTCACTCCTGTTTGCTTTAATAAGATTTTTATTTACTCCTGTTAAAAGGTTACTTGAATGGGATGCTCATAAAATCCCAGTTAGAATTAGATAAGTCGTTTTCTCCGAGTGTTTTATGATGGAGCTCCTCGTTGTTATTTTATTTTATTTCTTTTTTCCGTGCTCTCAGCTAATTGCCAGGGATGATGAGGTGGTGTTGTGGCTGCAGGTGATCTTTAGACTGCTGGAGGAGGCAGAGGCCAGTGCTAGCCCCTGTGGCATCCTGGGGGGACATTGGCAGAGCCACAGACTGGGAGCAGAGCAGGAAAATGACACAGAAATGGGAAATGAGGAGGTGGCTTTAATCCAGATGAGCAGCCCTAGTGAGGCCACATCTGGATTGAGGTGTTCAGTTCTGATCTCCAGTGTTCAAGAAAGACAAGGAGCTCCTGGAGGGGTCCAGTGGAGGCCACAAGTGTGGGGAGGAGTGTGGAGTGGCTGTTCACCAGCAGCATTTGTGTTCTCTGATTTTGGGAAGGGCTGAGTTCTGGAGAGAAGAAAACAGGGGTAGAGGGATGCCATTGATCAGAGTCAGGATTTCATGCAAGATTCCTGAGGTCATGCCCGTAAAAACATAGTTATTTGAAATAAATACTGAAGTAAACATTCATGCTCTTTAAATGGGTTTAACTTAGTTCCCTTCCTTGTACCCTCCATGATTGTGAAACAGACCTTGTCCAGTTGGGAATGAGCTCTAGGAATACCTGGTTGAATGAAAAATGAGTTTCTGGCTGATCATTTTTCACTCAGGTCAATACCTGAGCTGCCTCACCTGAACCTGCTCTCCTCACCACCCCATCCCTACCTGCTGGTGAGCCTCTGGTGAACACCAAGCTGCAAACCTCAAAGGTGCCTTCATCCCTCCTTGACAGACATTTTGCTTTGGGAATTGGAGTCAGTACAATTCGTGGCACTTGGCAAGTTTGTCTTAGGATTTTCCCTGCAAAGATAAAGGGGAAAATGATTGTCCAAAGACTGGGAAGGAAGGAGGAGGCTGTGAGCTGGGTGCTGCCTTGTGCTCTGTGTGTGTATTATCGATACCATCGATCACTTCGGTGTTACCAGAAGAAGCTCTTAAAAATATTTTTCATTTTCCCTTAACAACCAGTGATCTGGTTGTTGCAGAAATTATATAGTTATAGCAGAAGGAATCTTTAAAGCCAAAGCTGTCAGCGTCTTTATTTCATAAATAATTGCTGGTTCTTTTTAGCTGTTACTTAACGCTATCATTTTATTAATTCCTGCTTTCTGTTCCTGGGCTTATTTTTCTGTGTGCTGTTAACTGTGCTTATTGTGCTCCTCGTCAGCTCTCCCTGAACTTCTTAAAACTCCTGTCACTTACTCAATGCTGCATCTGTCACTTCGTTGTGCCATTATGTGAGAGCTGCAGTTCCTGGCTGATCATTTTTCACTCAATCCAAGAGCGGCAGCAAAGGAGGAGATTTCCTTTGTGCTGCAGGGGAAGTGCAGGGTCTGTTGATAGAATGGGAGGTCGAAACAGAAACAATTCCAGTCTGGGGAGCATTAAGCTCTAATTGGAGCCGTCTGAATCACAGAATCACAGAATGGTTTGGGTTGGAAGGGATCTTAAAGCTCATCCAGTCCCAGGACAGGAACACCTTCTGCTATCCCAGGTTGCTCCAAGCCCTGTCCAGCCTGGCCTTGGGCACTTCCAGGGATCCAGGGGCAGCCACAGCTTCTCTGGACAATCCCTGCCAGGGCCTCACCACCCTCTCAGGGAAGGATTTCTTCCATATATCTCACCTAAATTTAAATTTGAAGCCATTTCCCATTGTCCTGTCACTCCAGCTCCTGGTGCAGAACCCTTCTCCAGCTTTCCTGTAGCCTCTTCAGATCCTGGAAGGTGCTTTGATGTCTCCACACAACCTTCTCTTCGCCTGGCTGAAGAGCCCCAGCTCTCAGTCCGTATATTTTGGGTGTATCTGGGTTTTTGCAGAGCAGTGCCAAGGGGCCTCGGGGAGGAGCAGCCCATGTCCTGTGGCTGCATAAGCCTCTGATTGTTCCCTGTGCCATGGGCTTGGGAACCTCTTCTTTCTCTGCCATAATTAAATTTTAAAAGTTTGGAAAATACTAAGCAGGGCTGGAATGTTTGGCGTGGCGTTGCTGGAAATGTGTGTTGGTATATTTTCACACTCCTCCCACAGTTGTCTTTGTGGTTTATTGTTGTGTTTTTTTGTTGTTTGTGGGTTTTTTTGGGCCCCGGCCAGGAGCTGGGACCAGGCCAGGGATTTTTCTTTCACTGCATTCAGCGCTGTTTGTGCCACTCTTCAGTCTCTTAATTACCCAATCTTCTTTGGTTCATTGTCCTAGAAAAGTTCAGTCCATTCAGCAGGATTCTGCTCCGTGCTGCCGCCAGTTCCGTCATGTGGGAAATAAGGAATTCGAGTCAGGGCCCCAGATTTCACTTTCTGTCCTCAAAAAGCCAGGCTGGCAAGGAGAGGTGAAGCTGCATGGCCTGGATGGGGACATGGGGGACTTTGGGTGGGTTTGGCAGCGATGGGGACATTTGTGACACAGATCCCTGTGTGAAATTCCAGGGTAGCAGGTGCCAGCTCAGAGGCAGGGAAAGACAGTGCTTCTGTGGGATGAGGCTTGTGACAGTGCATTAAAATGCTCCTAATGGAAGATTCTCATCTGCAGCCTGCTGGGGTCATGCTCTAAATTACTTGCAAAGGAACTGTAAAGACCCTGATGTAATTTATTGAGCAATAAAACCCATTAGAGGTAACACGAACCGGTAATTCTGAAATGGGAGTGCAGAAGAGGTTGTGCTGTATCAGTGAAATGTAGGTAAATCTCTCGCAAAAAAAAAAAAAAAAAAAACCCAAAATGTGAATAGTGTCTAGTTTTTACTGGGGAAAAAAATAGGAAGAAAATACGGTCTGTGGAGAGGATCAGCATGTTTTGGTGTGTTATGGAAATGCCTCATAAAATCCTCAGCAGGTAGAAGAGAGAATGGGCTTAATACACCTGTGGGAGGTGAAGGAGGCTTGGGATCCTTTTGTGCTGGAAATGAAGAGCTGGATGGCAATCAGAATCCTAAACCTTGGCAATTGGGGATGTTCACACAAGTTTATACAGCCCCTGGTGAAACCTGGGTGGTTTCATGAGCCTTTTTACAAGTCATCAGCACAATGAGACAGTTTTGAAGATGTTTCTGTTTTTCTTTCCAGGATTTTTGCTCTTTAAAGACTACTGCATGAATGAGATCGATGAAGCTGTCCCTCAGCTGAAGTTCTACGAAGAGGTAAGTGCTGCTGATGGAGGTTTGGGGCTGTGCAGGGAGTGAGGCTGAGGGATTCTGTCCCACTCCTGCTGCACCAGGGAATTCTGAGAGGGAAGGAGAGGCTGTGACTGTTCCAGGTGCTGCTTTCAGTGCAGATATGCACATGCCTGATGCTCAGGGTTATTTAGAGCTGGGATAGCCGTGGCTGCCTCGCTCTTGAGCTGATAATTTCACTTTTTTCTTGCTATCAGCACAGATAGCTGGTATCAATTTGGAGATCAGTCCTCAGCAATACTCCGTTCCCCACTCAGATCAGATACCTGCTGTCAATAAAGAATCTTTTTCTATCATTTCTATCTCTTTATACACTGAAGATATCACTGTCATAAGTGATCCGAAAAGGCCTGTTGTACCAGATTATTTAGCAAGATATTTTTAGCTGCTTCTTTATCTCTGAAACAATTCAAAATTGTATTTTTAGGTTATTAGCAAAGTGTTGCCTCAAAAGAATTTCAGTGCTTTGTCATGTACTTCTGGAAAAATCCCATTAAAGATATTTAAAGAGAGGTTCATTGTGTTTTCCTCTGTGACATACCGGATCCAGGAGCTTTTCCTTTTTTTTTTAATATATTTAATTTACTTGCTGCATTTATTTCACATAGAATAATCTGAGTACATTGCTACATTAAAAATCTCTTGATGTAGAAGAGCTCAGTACTCCAGGGATTTCATATCACTGCAGCTGGAGTCACGATCAGGCATTTAACAGGATGAGTGATTCATCCCGATCGGTTTCAGGAGGAAAAGAAAAGGAATTTAGAAAGGGGGGAAAAAAGGAAAAAAATAGCTTCTAAATACTTGAAAACAAATGCATTCTGATCCTAATTTTTGAGGAGATCCTCAAGGCTTCCAGGGAAGTACCTGATGATGGGGATGCTCTGCTGAGACCCCTGAGCACTGGCTGCAGATTTGAATCCTTTACCAAGCAAATATTGAGGGGCAGGAGGTTGTACTCAAGTAAGACAATCAGATATCTATCAGGCTTCCTCCTGCACTGCTAATTATTTTGTGTCGTTGCATTAATTAAAAGTGTTTCTTGGGCAAAGACGTTTTGAGTCATTTTAATTATAAATTGGTACCAAGGGGGAAGCGGCACAGATGGCAAATCGGGGTGGGATTGGTGCCTTATCATGTCAGCAAACAAGAGCAGTACAGCTAGAAAGATACTGAGTTTAATTAATGTTCCACCTCCAGAGGTAGGTTGGTCCCAGTTTGTCTCTTGATAATTGGACTTGATGATCTTGGAGATTTTTTTTTTCCCCAACCTAAGCAATCCTAGGATTCTGTGGCACAGAGCAGATCTGCTCACTGAGGGTGTTTGGATCCCTCCTGCTAGGAAGGTCCAGGAAGCCAGAGCTGAGTCTTTTCCCCTAAAAATCTTGCGTGGTTTTTTTACATTTTGTCACTCCTGGAAGAACTCTTTCCCTAAATATGCTCTGGAGGACCCTTGGACTCGGTGACCTTTTTGTTCTGGAACTGGTTGTCAGGTTTTGTTCTGTAAATGAACCGTCTGGGATTGCTGTTGTTTCACCTGGAACACTCTGATCTCCTACAGCACACCTGAGGAAACTTGATATATTTTGTAAAACTGTCTTTTAGGCACCTTTAGGGTTCAAATCCACAATGCAGCTGAACTATGTGAACATTTTGAAATGTGCTTTATATTCTTTCTTGGACATCTGTACCTGGCGTGCTGTGATCATAGAATCAGGGAATTGTTTGGGTTGGAAGAGCTCTCTTGGCCTATTGAGTCCCAATGTTCACTGAGTGCTCAGCATGTCCCCAAGTGCCACATCCTCTTAAATCCCTGCAGGGATGGGGACTCCACCACCTCCACCACTGCCTGGGCAGCTGTGCCAGGGCTGGAAAATTCTAGTATTACAGAGAAATCCCATCTGCAACTATGCTGTTGCGGGTGATTTTTTCATTAATAAAAAAACCCCAATAAAATAAAACTTCAGCCCAAGTCCTGTTTCATTCCAATGAGTGAGAAATCATCAGAAAACGTGTACTGTGTCCTTGCCTTGTGCTGCAGATCAAGGAGTATGAGAAGCTGGACTCGGAGGAGGAGCGGCTGTCGCGGAGCCGGCAGATCTACGACACCTACATCATGAAGGAGCTGCTCTCCTGTTCCCACGTGGGTATCCTGCCCTTTTCCCTCTGCCTGGCAGCTCTTCCATCCATTTCCCTTTTAAATCTGGGCTCTGGGTTTGGCCAAATTCAGAATTTTTTTTTTTTGGAGGTGTAAAGGTTGGTGCCGTGCTGCAGTTTTTATTGAACTTAGTGGCGTGCAAAGGAAGTATCAGGAGATTTATCTGGTTTGTGTTTCTTTAGACTAAATCTCTGTTTCCAAAAGGATGAAATAAGTGCAGGGTGTGTGTTTAGAGATGTGCCACATCTTTATACACTGAAAATACCTGTTTACTCCAGCTGAAGTTTGGGCCCATTGATCTGTTTTTCTTGTGCTCTCATTTGAAAGAAGGATTTGCAGGATGTTGTACCCTGGTGGTGTCATGCTTTGGGTGCAGGGTTTAAGTTGGTTTTTTTTTCTTCTTCCTTTTCAAAAAGGCATGATTTTGTTAGTAAAAAGTCCGTGTCAGCTTCTGGCTCTGGAGCTGTCCCAGTAAATGGGATTTTTCATGGATTTGTTAAAGGAGGATCATCACCCCCTTTGATTTTTACCTTCTTCCTCATTTTCCCCTCTCCTACCTTTCTGCTTTGGAATAATCCTGTTACTGGATCATTCTGCACATTTCACACTCATATTCACTCTAATATACCTGTGGGAGGCCCTATTGATTCCCCCTGGGGTTGGTGTTTCCATGTGGGGGAAAGAACAACAGTGCTGTGACCTGAAATGAAACTCCTGACAGTTCCAACTGTTTGAAATCTTTCTTTTTCTTTTCCAAAAGCCTTTCTCAAAACAAGCTGTAGATCATGTACAAACACATTTAGCCAAGAAACAAGTGCCAGCCAGCCTTTTCCAGGTGAGCTTTCACAGTCTGAACGTTCAGCTTCTCTGACAGAAAATGGCTTTGTAGATGTTATTTAAAGAGACAGAATAAATGGGACTGGTATATATTCTGTGCTGTAAGTGGGATTGAAATGCTTTTTTCCAAGTCAAAATCACAATTTGCTCTTCTTATCAATAATATTTTAAAGCACATTTAGAAAAGCAAACTGTACCTTGGTGTGCGAACAGAAGAGTTTTTATAGTTGTGTAATTTTAAGCCATTAAATGATTTAGAGTAAATCACTTTCCGTCAGGAAGATGCTCATCCTGTCAGGGTGAACTGAGCTGCAGCACTGGAGAAATTGTCTTTTCCATCATGGGGGTGTTTGTAAGCTCAAATGTCTTTTATCTAAATCTGATGTATTTTTATATGCTGGAAAAATGTGGAGGTTGCCCCTGCCTGATCTCTCTTGTGCTCCTGAGCTGTTCTGGCTCTTTCATGAGCTGGAAAGTGGTGCCTGCAGTGCTGGGTGATGTCTGAGCACTAAACAGGGGGAGGTTTGGCCATCAGAAACCCAGGGGAGGGATTTCCTTGGAAAAACTCACCTATGAATCGAAGGTGCTGATCTCTCAGCAAGGACAGAGAGGAGAGAAGCACCCCACAGATGAGGGAGCAGCTTTGGGAAGATTGGATTCCACAGGGGTGACAGTGTGTTGTTTAAATTCATTTGAAAAAAGAACTTTTTGCCCCGACCCCCCTGCCCCTGGCAAACCCTTAAGGTTTTCTAGCTCGTGAAAATATTTTATAATTGACTTCAGGGCACCTGCTGAGATTCCAAAAGCCAAATAAAGCTAAAATGCTTCCTTGAGGCTTCTTAAGGACAAGGCAGGATGTGCTGGAGCTATGTGGGGCCAACGAGAGTTCTCTGTAATGGATGGGATTGAAAAAAAGCCATTTATCATCTAAATACTAATTGTGTTTCCTCACCCTTTTTAGCCATATATAGAAGAAATTTGTGATAGTCTCCGAGGAAAAATATTTCAAAAATTTATGGAAAGGTATGAATGTGGAATATTACCTGAATTACCTGCCTAATGTAGTGGAAAGCCAGGTCCCTTCAGTAGTGCTGTAAATAAGGCTAAAAATGTGTATTAACACACTATTAATCAAATGGAAGCTTTGTAAATAGCCAGCTTTGTGGGATGTCCTGATTAATGTCAGGATTTGTGACTGGAACAGCTGGAAAGCTGAGGGATTTCTCAGTCACACCAGAGAGAGCTTGGAGTTTGGGCTCCAAGGTGTGAAAAGGCAGAACTGGGGGTTTGGGGATTCCTGTGAATTCTCATCTCTGGTGTGGGACTGGGAGAGCCAGTCCTGGTGGTTTGAGACTGAAACCCCTGGAGATGTAGGTGGAATAAGGAATTGAAGGCAGAGCAGCAGAGCAGCTCCTTCCTGCTCCTGTGTCAGGCTCTGGAAAGCTCAGCTACCACCAGGAACATCCAAATCCACTCTCGAAACTGGTTTGGTGCCATTCTGTGGTAATTATAAAAATGAGTCCATAAAGCTGTTATTTCTTCCTTTGAAAATAAATACTTAATTATTCATGTAGGAATAAGCAACTATTTTATTTTTTTTTCCCCCAAAAGCCTGTGGTATTACTGATGTTTTTCCTATTTTAAGATAAAATGAGTTTAAAATGTTCCTTGGAGTATCTGGAGGTTCATTAACATAAATCCAGCTGCCTCTGTTTTCTTATAATTATCTTTCTCTGGCTGTAATTTAAATGTTCGTTAGCTCCAAACGTAGTTGTTTAAAATTTGAAAACCATCTGCAAGAGAAATGTGAGGACACACTGAGCCCTCACAGGGAGAAGGTTATCTGCTCTTTTTCTCTCCCAAGGATGTAAAACACAGAGTGTGCTCTGCCTAGGAATTGTTTTTCTTGGTGGGGGTAAGATTACAGTTGGTGAAAGGAAGGCTGTCATTTATTAAATACCACCCCACGCCCTAGCTCAGACTAGATTTTAAATATCAGACTCTTGACATTTCCTGTAATACTCAACACAATAGTCTCAGACAACTTTT
Organism: Entomyzon cyanotis; assembly: GCA_024500445.1. Classification (NCBI taxonomy): domain Eukaryota; kingdom Metazoa; phylum Chordata; class Aves; order Passeriformes; family Meliphagidae; genus Entomyzon; species Entomyzon cyanotis. The sequence continues at coordinate 4,458,262 of JAKEPQ010000852.1, forward strand.
AAACTTTTTTTTTTTTTTTCTTTTGCAGTGACAAGTTTACTAGATTTTGTCAATGGAAAAATGTAGAGCTAAATATTCATGTAAGTACTTACAAGTATATTTATCTTGTCAGAGGCTGATACAGGAAAGAGAATGTTCAGTTTTGAATCCTTGCTCTGCAAAGGCCTCATTAAGGAGGGTGGTGGATGTCACTGCTCTGCTATTCTTAGGCACAGCCCTGATGATTCCTGTCTGGACGTCCCCTCTGCCTTCCTCAGTTAATAGAATTTTGATTTTTTTAATGGCTGAAAGAGCTGAACTGCCAGAATTGCTGCTCTTTATCACTCCCAGTCCATCTCCCTTTCCCTCTCCAGTCCTGCTGTGATCCCAACACCCTCTGAGCCCCTTGCCTTGGCCTCTGCTTTTGTCCCTCTGCACCTCTCTGTGACAGCTTGGGCTGCAAAAATAGCCCTGAATGAGACTGGCAGTTTTTGGGAACAACAACTTCATTCCCCTTATTCCTACTTCGTACTGTAGTGCTTGCAAGGACACTGAAATATCAACAATAAGGGGCTCCTTTTCCAACACAATAAATGCTGTTGAATTACAGTCGAGGATCTCAACACATTCACAGATCATTTAGATGTTTTCACAGTAAGTTTTTTTAATGCTGGAAAAATGAAGGTTTTGTTTTGTTGTTTTTCTTTCCATTTGCAGCTGACCATGAATGATTTTAGTGTACATAGAATAATAGGAAGAGGGGGATTTGGTGAAGTGTACGGCTGCAGAAAAGCAGACACTGGAAAAATGTGAGTATCACACACTGGATGGCAGAGGTGATTGTAAACTCTGGACTAGTGAGGAAATCCTTCCAATCATTCCTTAGGAAATCACTGGGAAGTGATTTCCTAAGAAATGATTTTACCTTACAAAGAACTTTACAGCGTCACATTGCTGTAAAGTTCTTTGTAATGAAGTTTTATCCCCAGAGATTCTCATTCCAGACTAACTTGAGGCTCAATTTGCTCTTGGATCCTTTTCCATGGGGGCATGGATTTAACCAGTTATTCTCAATATCAATCCATTTCTTTATTTACACCCCACTCTTTCATCTTGCTTTCCTCCCAGCAATTTAAACTCATCCTTAAACATTTCCCTTCCCTTTCCAGGGCATGTGTGTGCTTGACATCCCTGATGATAATAAGTGGAAGACATCTCAATGTTGCTATTATTATTTTCAGTATTTCTGCAGTGACTTCAAGCATTTGTATTAATCCTCTTACCAACAACGCTGGCTTTATTCCTGCTTCGCTGCTTTTTGTCCATGTACAATTCATCCATTTGTCCATGTACAAAAATAAACATTTTATTTAGCTTGAAGCACACTCAGCAGGCAGTTCTCAGAGTCCCAGCCATCTCCATCTCTGAGCTGGGCTCTGGCAGGAGGTGGATAAACCTTGGGAAGTGAGAAGGACAGGAAAAGTGAAGCAAAGGACAGGTTTTGTCAGATATAAATAGAGCAAGGGGAAGCGAAATGTGGCAAAACCAACCTTTTTTTTTCAAATTTGAAGCAAAACTTTAGATGAGGCTCACCTTCTGGGTGCAGGTTTGCTTTAGTTCTTTCTTGATCCAAACCCATCAGCCCATGAATTTAAGATCCCTTCCCACCCAAACCATTTTGTGATTCTGTGATTTCCATCAGCCTTGAACATCCCCAGTCTCTCCCTCTGATCAGGGCAGAGCAGGGCTTATTTTTACTCACCTTTCACAGGCTTCTCAGCAGGAACACATGAATATATTCCTAGTGTGGAAACCTAAAATTCACCCTCACTCCCCCACTGCCAACACATTGATGTCAGGAATGACGTGGCTGTTTTTGGGAGCTGGAGCCAAGGTGAGGCTCCAAAGCTGGATGGGGCTGGCACAGTGAGGCAGGGGATGGTGGTGTTTTCCCAAAAATCCATGGATCCCTATGTTTTGGAGTCTTCTGGGGAGGAACACACATGTCCTTCTCACTGTTGTCTATTAATGAACTCACCCAACGTCTTGGAAAAATACCCAGCCTGTATCATATCCTCCCGTGGTTGGTGGTTGTTAGGGTAACATCCTTTGTGAGCAAAATTTTATTAATTTGTATAGCACAGATGGTAGAAGACTAAAAAAGCTTTCTTGTGTGTATCTGACCTTTTTCTGAGTAGAAAGAAAATTAAGAAAAAAGAAACATATATAAAACGCAGCGTGTGTTCAAGATATTGCTTTCCTGGTTGAGCTGAAAGTGTTGGAATTAAATGGAACCATGACAGGGTCTCTGTTATTTAATTCCTGTGGCAGATTCTTGCTTGTAGGTATGAGAAAATGAATATATGTTGTGTAATTCCTATCTCACTGTGATGGTTTGGACATGGAATTATTTGTTAAAGCACATTTCCCTGTTAGGAGGCCTCTGCTGGAAATGTTTTAATTCTGGGAGATTTTGGAGGTTTTGTATTTAGCCTGAAATGATGTTTTTAGTCCTGGTTTAAGTCATTCAAGAGCTTGCTTACAGGAACCTGTAAATGTACATGGCCTGACTGCCAGTGAATAGTCCTGATAGGGGAGTTTTTTGGTGCTTTTTCTGAATGGTTGTTTGTTTTTTTTTCAGGTATGCAATGAAGTGTTTAGATAAGAAGAGAATCAAGATGAAGCAAGGAGAAACATTAGCCTTAAATGAAAGAATTATGCTGTCTCTTGTCAGTACAGGAGTAAGTATCCCCATTTTGTTATTCTTTCTTTCTTCCATATAATATAAAAGCTGTTACATGTAATGCATATTCCATCAATTCAGTTGTGTGACATGCAAAAATGAACCCCCACTGGAGCCTCCCCCTGATTCTTGCAATGTGTCTGAAATGAGAAGGGAAAACCAAACTTGCTTTATCAGTTTGGGTCCTACAGAATGAGCATCTTTGCTGCAGAGGCTTGAGGGGGTGCCCATTTCTGAGGTAATTCATCCTCCCCCCACTCCTGCCTTTTTAAATATCCTTTTTTAAAGTATTTCTGTTTGAAACTTTTCCAAAACACCATTCTGCCTTGTAAAAAAGATTCCTTTTTTGCTATAGTTACATAGTACTTTTCTAGAATCTGAAGTGCTGCTGCAGAGAAAACTCCATCCTCCCTTTTCTGTTACTGTGACATCCAGTTTTTCCCTTTTGCTTTTTTATGTACTTTAACTGAGTCAAGGTGTACCGAGCCAGTCTGCCCATTTTTGGATGCCCATAATTGGATTAAAATTGGATTAATTAAAATCTAGTTAAAGTTGAAACCATCACCAATGTGTGCAAGAAGCCAGCACCTGCCTGGTGTTAGCCCTGGGCGGCGGCTGAGGTGTGTTGGGCTCAGAGAAATTCCAGGCAGCATTGGAGGTGGCTCTGCCCTCCTTGCAGTGACACCATGGTTGCCATGGCTACGGGTGATGCTGGCAGGAAGGTTCATTTCCCTCACCTCGTGGTGCATGAATTAAACACTCAGTGTGGGAACATATCCCCCGTTCCCAGCAGACAGGGAAGGAGTGAGGGGGAATGAGGAGGAATCGTGTGTGGTTTTGTTCCAGGCTTGTAGCAGAGGTGTGCAAAGAGCAGAATTCCCTGCAGGATCCCAGAATTCCTTGGGCTTTCAGGATTCCAGAATTCCCTGTTTTCAGGGACCAGGGCTGTGTCCCCAGAGATCAGAGGATCTTTTCTGTGGGAGACACCTTGGAGATCCTTGAGTCCAGGCATTATCCCACCACTAAGTCAAGGCTCCAGGGAGACCTTAGAGCCCCTTCCAGTGCCTAAAGGGCCTCCAGGAGAGCTAGAGAAGGACAGAATTGCTTTAATCCCTGAATAGAAGCTGTGAATCTGGAGTGGCACGTGCCCAGGGACAGGAGTTCTGCACTGCCCGGAGCAGAATGGAACTGGGAAGTTCATCACAGTGCAACTAGTCATTTAACTGGGAATCCAGCTGTCTCTGCAAAAGGCACAATAACAGCTGTGCAGATGACACAGCTGGTTGTGTAATCAGTTCTGTTAATCCACCTAAAGTTCTGGCATTCCCCAGCACTCCTGGAGCTGGGAGCTCCCATGCTGGAGTCGGCCGTGGCTGCGTGGTGAGAACAGCTTCCCATGGCTGCATTTCCAGTGGGTTCAGGAGCACAAAAGGCACCTCTGCAGAGCATCTGGGGACTCCTGGATGGGGCTGATGGCACCAAACTGGGCTCTGCAGGGCTCAGTCCCCGTTGGTGTGTTTGCTGTGTCACTGTGGTGTAACGGGGACAAACTGTCACTGAGCTTTGGGTTTCCTCTTCTGCAAGACACAGGCCCCTGTCTTCCCCTCCCACAGAGACCTTCAGGCTGCAAAGGCATTGTGAAATCCTCTGGAAGGTCGCAGAGTAGGGAAAAAGATTTTACTTTCTGTTAAAATAGATTTAATTTCTGTAGTAGCCAACATTTGCCTGATTTCTGTTCAAAAAACTTGTGGAAATCACCAAGCTGGTGGTGAACCCTATGAAGACATTCAGCTCCAAGGTGCTGTTTGTGGAAGGAAGTGGTTATTCCATCAATCTTTTCCTGAGGGTAGGAGGGCATCATTCCATCTGGCTGTTGCAAGACCAGGGGCCTTGCAGGGTTGTGCCTCCTCTCTGTTGTGGCTCCCAGTTTTTTCCTTCTGAAAAACCTCAAGCACTTCAGCTGCCTTACCCAGATCTTCTTGAGATTATTTTACAAATGGCTGAATTTGAGATTCCCTCCAAGGGATGAGAAATACAATCACAAAATCCTAGAATATCCTCAGTTGGAGGTCACCCCAGCAATGCCACCCACCATGAGGAGGGAGCAATAACCCTCTGAGATCAGTAATCTGGTTTTTTGGGAGCAGAACAGGTTTTCATGTGTTGCAAGCAGTGACTGGCACATCTTTGAGTGACAAGACATGTCAGGTCTGAGCTGCCCTCCAGTTAAAATGGGACACAGCTGCTCTGTGCTCTGAAAACCTTTGTCCCCTGTTTGCTGTCACTTTGTGCCCCAAAGCCCAATGCTTGGATTTCAGGGAAGAGTCAAAACCAAAGGTTTCCTCCTAGAGCACTTTTTAATGTGCTCATGTCTTTAAAATATCACATTTCTACGGTTTTTTTTATGGCTGCTGTAATTTTTTTTTCCCTTCCACATGATTTATTACCACGAATTTGACTTCAGCAGTTCTCTGGACTCAATCCAGGATTGTTTGGATGTAAGGAACTCTTTCCAAACTGGTCTTAATTCACACATTAATGTCATTATGTTGCTTATTTTCATCAGAGCAGAAACTTGACTGCGATGAAAAATTGCTCTCCTGGGAAATTCGTTTTACTGCTTTATGTGTCCTTTAAAAAATAACTGTAGGGTGGTTTTTTTTTTAATTTTTGTGCTGTAAAATACTCTTTTGCTGTGGTTTTTGTGTCAGGAAAATACTGCAGTACAGCTTTTCTCTCTGTTAAACAGGGAGAGGGTAATGATGAAATTAGGAATGCTTGCACAAAAATGAGTTATGCATCACATTTACACTTCCAGATAACTTTTATTTTTAAAACCCATAAAAATACAGGCAGGCTATGTTCTGGTGTAGAAAAACGCTTTTATTTGTCTATGTGTGGTGCTTAAATTCTACCACTAAATCCTTCTGGGTAATTAGATTGCTCTAGAATTTTAGGAGCCCTGCTTGGGGACACTTCCGAATTACCCAGTCGATGCAGGAAATTAAGTTAATAATTCTGCTAAAGCTGTTGTTGTGAAGTTAAGTGACAGCTACAACAGTCCCCAACACAGAATTCATAACCAGAGGTGGTACCTTGTGTTAGACACCACATCAGGCTCCTTATTTTTAGGGCCGTTTAGGAATTTGGCTTTTTTCCTGGACGTTTTGCAGGTGTTTCACACCCATCCCTCCCCTCTGCAGGGAGCGTTTGGGGTGAGCAAAACATAACGTGCAAGTTGGGTTGGAGCAGGGCAGGATGTACCCAAGCACTGTGGGGATCCCTGGGATTACAATCAGGTCTACAAACCTTATTATTTCAGCCTCATGGAAGGATGAAGGGGCTCTGAAGTGTCTCTGTCCCTCCCTTTCCTCTCTCCGGAGCCCAAGGCCACCGTGTTTTGCTGTTTCTAAATTGGGAAGGGAGGGAGTTCCTGCCAGAGATTCCCAGAGCTTTCCCTGTCCATCCTGCAATGCTGAGAGCGTTGATGGAATCACATGAGGCTCTGCTTCCTGCAGGGTGTCCTGGGCTCCTCTGGGATCATCTGGGATCATCTCCCTGCCCCCTTGGAGCTTTGGGATCAGACAGGGCAGCCATTCCTGAAGGGCTCACTGCAGACTCACCAAACAGCCCTGGTTTGGTTCCACATCCTTCCATGGAAAGTGTCCCTGCCTGTGGCAAGGGATTGGAATGAGATGAGCTTTAGGGTTCCTCTCAACCCAGAGCATTCCATGATTCCATTCCATGGAGAAGAAGCTGATGGGGTGATAGCCACGCCCTGTTGATTAGCCAAGAGCCTGGTGGCTTGGATCAGCAATGGTGTGGCCAGCAGGAGCAGTTCCATTCTTCATGGAAATGGTTCTCCTGCCCAGGGCAGTGGTGGAGTCACATCTGGGAAGGATTTAACAGATATATGTGCATGTGGCACTTGGGGACATGGGTTGGTGGTGGCCTTGGCAGTGCTGGGGGACAGACTCGATGATCTCAGAGGGCTTTTCCAACCTCAGCAGTTCCAGAGCTCTGAATTAGCCACCTGCAGCCAGCACAGGCCCAGGGCAGAGGAAGATCTGCCAGCTGCTGCTGTGGGGTTTTGAATGTATTTCATGGAGGTACCAGCATGTGAGCAGACCTGGGCAATAAAGAGCTGTTTTTCCAGTGGAATTTTTATGGCTGCTGGTCTTAAACATGGGGTGAATTGAGGTTCAGGTGCATGTAACCCATCCCTGCCCTGGCTGTTCTGCTCTGTCCTCCTAAAGCTGCACCCACCACCCTCATGTTGAGGGTTTTGCACAATCTGGATGTTTCTGTTGCTGCTTCCTGAACGTTGTAACACTCCAGAATCCCAACTTCCTGCCTGGTGTGTTCACATTCCTTCAATCCTCTGTTGGAAATGCTGATGGGAGCCAAAAACCTTCACTGTCACCTCATGGAGGGACAGTGTTTACCAGTGCAGCTACATTTCATGAGTGAGGATAGAACTTGGGAATACTGGCAAATAGCACAGGAAAAATATCAGATGTATTTTTAGCTTTTCTAAGTCACACTTTGCTTATTGCCCAAGGTGAAGCTTTTTGCTCTTCCCTTGCAGGACTGTCCTTTTATAGTCTGTATGACCTATGCCTTCCACACCCCTGACAAGCTCTGCTTCATTCTGGACCTCATGAATGGTAAGCAAGACTTGTGCAGATAATGATGATGATTTTTACAGGAATTTTATCAGGAGGATTGTTGAGATGCTTGGTCCCTCAAGCCTGGGCTGCTCTATGAGCTGATTTATTCAGCTCTCCACAAACCAATGTGTGGCACAGCCTTGTGTGGAAATCCTCTGCTGGATTAGTCACTGAATGCAAATGTTTATGAAATCAATGCATTTTAAAACGGAGTTTCAGACTAACCAAATCTCTGTATGAACTTTCTCAGCTATTTTGGTGGGGCTCTGTGCTCCACAGGTGATAAGAACCTACAAAAGTTCCCCCACAATGTCACTCTGTCTGCCTGCCAGGGTAAGATTTTACTGTTCATTTAATTCCATCTCGATTCTTCTCCTTTCAGGAGGAGATTTGCACTACCACCTCTCCCAGCACGGAGTGTTTTCTGAAAAAGAGATGAGGTTTTATGCTACTGAAATCATCCTGGGGTTAGAGCACATGCACAATCGCTTCGTGGTGTACAGAGACCTGAAGGTAAGGTTGCTGGGTGCCTCATCCCACAGGCAATCAGATAACTTCCATGGATTACCCTCCCTGAAACCTTTTCTTGGCAGGATTATTTCTTTATCTGCCTGGTTTTTGTAATAAGTTTTCAAAGTCGTTCTAATCTGTGCCATTATCCAGTTTAACCAGCTTAGGAGAGGTTTCCTTGGGGTTGCAGTAAATCCTGTGCAGTGTTACTTATCTTCTCAGCTCCCTGATGGGAATAATTTAGAATATTCCCAGATATTCTGCCCAGAATATTCTGCCCAGAGACTGAGAATAAAGGGTGTAAAAGCCACACACAGCCCCTGCTGTGAAGGAACTAAAAGCAACTTGAGGCCAGAATGGATTATTCATTTATTACCTGTTTTGTGTTTCAAACCTTGCCTGGTTGTTCTGTTATTCAGTATTTCATAACCCGTGGAGTTGATGGTAGTGCTCTGTGAGAATGTAGATTTTTATCTAGAAAGTGCCTGGTATATTGATGTTAAATAAAAAAAAAGCCAATTACCAGTTAGCAGGGAGTATTGATGTTCACATTGCTGTGTTGTGAGAATTTGCAGTTGTGTCAGCTGGGGAATACCAAGCACTCACCTCCCTGTGTTGGTTTGCAGCCTGCAAATATCCTGCTGGATGAACATGGACACGTGAGGATATCAGACCTTGGGCTGGCTTGTGACTTTTCCAAAAAGAAGCCACATGCCAGCGTGTAAGTATTACATCTGGGAGCTTTGCTGCACATACAGGTAGTGCTAAATACATCCTGAATTTGTCTTTCTAACTTCACTTGGCCTGAAGGGGAGGAATGACACTTGTGTGTGGCCCAGGCTTGCTGAGCTGGAGGCTCTAATGAGGTTTTTTGGGCTCCTCTCCCTGTTTTCCTGCACAGTTGTAGCAGCTGATGTGTAGGCATGGCTGGGAGATGACACATTATTTCGGGATGATTCACTGCTCAGAGAAGAACCTGACTGAGTTAAAGTACCAGATTGCTTTAATTGTCCCAACCGGATAATTAAATATTCCCAAACTGCCTAAAATCCTGCCTTTATTGTGTCTTTCTGGATCTTTGTAGAACTGGAGGCAAATTATGTTCCTTTCTGCTTCTTGCCATCAGGGCTTAACTAGGATCTGAATTCCCAGAGTTGGGTGTGGATTCACATCTTACCTGGCACGTTTTATTCTTAGGTCCTCATTTGCCCTGATTTTGTCTCAGAATTTATGCAAAAAGGGAAACTCCAGCCTGTCACACCTTGAAAAATTTGCAATTCAGTAGCTTCTTGAAAAAAGTCCATATGTTTTGGTTATGTCAAGGGTAAAAGCAATGCCTCCTAGCTGCTTCTTGTGGAGCCCAGAGAGGAATTCAGGAGGGTCCTGTGCTCACACAGGTGACACATGAAACCCACTGGAATCAAAATAAAAATGCTTAAAATGAATTCTTTTCAATTTGGGCTGTCTTATTGAGAAAACACTGATTTTTATTGGTTTTTTTTTTCCATGCTGATGTTGGCTGTAATGACTGTTTTGTGCTGTTGTGCTCTGCAGAGGAACCCACGGGTACATGGCCCCCGAGGTGCTGCAGAAGGGCACAGCCTACGACAGCAGTGCCGACTGGTTCTCCCTGGGCTGCATGCTCTTCAAGCTGCTGAGGGGGTGAGTGGGACTCCTGGGGGGCTCTGTGGGTGTCTCTTGGAACAGCAGGACATCCTGTGTCACAGATTGTCTGGAATGATCCCTCCATGCTGACCCGCGTCTGCTCTCCAGGCTAAACCATCCTTTTTCTTGCAAATCTAATCAAACCAAACCCAATCCCTGCTTCCTGCAGTAGCTACAGATGTGGGCTGTGAGGAAGGCAGGTCCTCTGTCTGCCCTTTGAACTGCTGCTGACAGCAATTTACTCCTCTGTGGCAGCTGGTAGTGTTTTAAATGCTGTGATGTTATTCCTTGGAGTGCACTAAGCGGCCCTGGTAAATCATGGGATTCATGTTATGAGGAGAAGCTCTTGGCTGCTCTGGTTCCTTTCTTTTTGCCCTTCAGCCTTCCCTCCTGCAGGGTTTGTGTTAGGTACAAAGTGTGGATCCTTCCATTTCCCTGTTACCTTATCAGTGTCCAAAGCTACACAGTAATTACAGCTTTGTCAGCAATTACCTTCTCATTAAACTTACGTGTGTAGAATTGATTAATACCATGGGATTATCTGAGCAGTCAGCAAGCAATGGGCAAGTGCTTGTTGAAAATGGCATTCTCACTGGTAATGGCAAACCAGAAGAAATCCGAAGCTTTTCACAGTGCTTCTCTGTAAAGATTGATCATTAGGTCATCCTGTGTCCTCACACATAATTAATTATAAGCTTTTAGCTCCACTCAGACACTGTACAAAGGAAGGTCAGTATGTGACTTGTGAATTGACCTCCAGAACTGTATCAATTTAACATTAATTGTGCACCAAACAGACTGTAAATGTGCAAATAAAGAAAGAAGTGAGGTTTAAATTGCCAGTCTTTGGGCTGTGATTCTCCCTGGCAGAGATGTTCAGGGTGGGATCAGTGCTCAGCCAGAAGCCAGAGCATTATTCACGGTGAGCTCTCGTTCCTCATCTGCTCTGAAGCCAATTAAACACATCCCAAAACAAGGGCTGGGCACATGGTGCCATTTCTTGGTGTTTGGTAAATTTAGTCTGGCACAGAATCTGCCCATGAGTCCCCAATGAATCATTAGCTTCCCTGATCTACTCAGAGCCTCCTTGTCAGAGTACATGAGGCTGTGTGGGAATCATTTACCTGTCATGCTAAAAAGAGAAAAACTGAAGTCCTGGTCTGTCCATTGCACTCATCAATCAATTTATTTTTGAGGATAGAAGGAAAATAACTTGGGAGTAGCAGGTCTCCAGTTGAAACATGCTGGTACACTCTGCCATGTGGCAAGCCAGAATGCTTTTGAATTGCTAATTAATGGATTGATAACTGGATAACATTTTGATTTTGAAAAATACCATCCCCTCCAGGTTTTGAAGAAAAGAAGCAGGGAATATATCCTAAATGTAATTAAAATATACTACAATGCTGCTTCTTTCTTTCATGAAGGACTGTGTGATAAATCTCTAATGTACCACGGTCTTCCATAGCTTAAAGGAAAATTCAAATTCAAACCAGAACTATAAAGCAGGAAAGGGATAAAGCTGATAATTTACCAGATACCATCAGATATCTTCCCAGGGGCTGATGCTGTGGGATCTGTGATTACCTTCCCTCTCATATCCTTACTCAAAAATGGTTTGCTTCATTCTCCCATGATGGGGAGTGGTGAGTTCAGTGGGTCATGCTCAGTTTCCCTAGAGAAATCCATGGATTTAAATCCCTGAGGGTGATGGGTGCTTGGGGTTTCCTTCTTACTTGAAAACTGTTCAGGTTTTTAGGAATCAGATGTAGTTGGTGAGGCATTTGAAACACATCTTTAAGGCCAGATCACTGTTTAGGAATTATCCAAATTTCTGCTCACCTTGCTGTGGATCAAATGTTCTCCAGGACAGGATTGATGAGGGGGAGTGATGGGACTAACAGGATGCTCCACTCATTCCTGGGATTGCCACAGCTGAAATACCCTGATAATACTGTGGCTTTACATTTATTAATGTTTTTATTCTTCTTCCCACAGGCACAGCCCTTTCAGGCAGCACAAAACCAAAGATAAGCACGAGATCGACCGGATGACTCTCACCGTGGTAAGACCTGACCTCAATCACATCCCCACCTTCCCTGAGCTCCCATTTCCCCCAAAACCTGCAGCTGCACCCCTGCTCTCCCAGAGAGCTGTATTTACACGCGGCAGAGCTGTTCACAAGCATTGTCAGAGCAGAGAAATCATGGAATATCTCTTTATACTTCCTTTCCCCACAGAATGTGGAGCTCCCGGATTCCTTTTCTCCCGAGCTGAAGTCCCTTCTGGAAGGACTCCTGCAGCGAGATGTGAGCAAGAGACTTGGATGCCAAGGAAGAAGGTAGGTGTTGTCTTCTCCTTGGACCTCTGCCTTGAAAAATTTCCACTTCTTCTGTCAATGAGTGAATTCATTTCAAGTAAAAATCTGCTTCCTGTTGTGAGGATTTTAATTTTGGAAAGAGAACATTCAAAAGTGCTGCCGCATGGAATTACATTTCAGCTTCCTTTGGTTTGGACATGTTTTTTGGACAATTTCTGTCCTTAAAACCTTTCCCTGAGTTCCCTGCAGTCATACTTGCATTGGGTGGTGTTGCTGCTTCTCATCCCTCGTTGTTTTTCTGGTTTTGCTTGATCTGTTTTGGCATGAAATCATATGACTTGACTCAGACATACTGATAGGGAAGAATTTATTGCTTATATTGTATCTGTAATGATAGGAGCATATCACACACACAAAAAAAAAAAAATCCAAAACCACCAAGCAAAAAGCTGTGAATATTGCTGGTGCTGCCTGCGTCATTTCATTATTCTAAGGAAAAGAGCTTTTGTTTTGTTTCTTGACTACAAAACACTCCTTGCTTCTGCCAAGCTCACCTTGCTTGTAGCTCTTCATGGAATTATCTCCCATTTAAAAATTCAGTGTGAGACTGAGAGAGAAAACAAGGAGAGGAGTAAACAACTGTTGAGAAACCATTGGGATGTGTGATAACAGGTAACTGATGGTCACACCTGAGCCTGGGGCTTGCTCCAATTCCACTGGGAGATTCAGAGGGTTTTTGTATCTTTGATAATGACCTGAGATTGCTTTTCCCTGGGGCCTAAGGAGTAGTTGATTATTTTCCCATAAAATTTGTGTAATGTGGAAAGGTGTGGAGTAATCTGGTTATTTGCAAGCAGTGATTGGGATCTGCCAAAGAATCGGTGTTTGGGATGTGACACAGAGTGGTTTTTTGGATCTGACATAGATCTTTGTTTGGGATGTGACACAGAGCAGTGTTTGGGATCTGACACAGATCTGTGTTTGGGATCTGACCCAGGTCCATGTTTGGGATCTGACACAGAACAATTTTTGGGAATTGACACAGAGCAGTGTTCGGATCTGACTCAGATCCCTATTTGGGATCTGACACAGAGCAGTTTTTGGGATCTGACACACTTATGTATTTGGGATCTGACCCAGAGCAGTGTTTGGGATCTGACACAGAGCAGTTTTTGGGAACGGACACAGAACAATTTTTGGGAACTGACAACAGAAGAATATTGTTTGCTGTTGGAAATGATGGAGTGCCATCAGGAGTTTTCGCCTGCCAGCCCTACAGTGTTTCCAAGTATTTCCATGTGAAAATCTTCCCTCCTTTACTTAGAAATTCTTATGTTTTTCTTGCAAGAAAGAGCATTTTCACAATGTTCTCAAGTGATAGAAATGTGACCTTTGAAGGCTTTGTATTTCTTGAATACACTTGAAAATCCCCTTCATTTGTTGACGTCAGTCACTTCTCTTTTGCAGCGCACAAGAAGTAAAGGAACATCCTTTCTTCAAAGGCATTGATTGGCAGCAAGTCTATTTACAGAAGGTAAAGGATGAAGACAGTAATTCTAGCTTACTTGGTAAAGCAGTAGAGGGAAAATAAACCCGAACAGGTACTGGACAGAAAACTTGAGGGTCACAGTGTCCAACTCATGTGCTCATTCACACAAATACAGGGAGGGTTGTTGATGAATATTCATTACTGCAGATATTTCTGATTATTAGGAGTGAGTTATTACATTTTCAGGGTCAAATCACTGTATGGTTTCCTCTGCTGTGCTATCTCTAAACTGGGGAGTTTTATCCCCAGATTTTTGAGGGAGCTTTAATTAAAAGAAATGACAACAAGTTTGCACTGAAGTTTAATTCCAGGGGGGACACTCTGGCACAGTCGAGTGTAATCTGTGCAAAAAATAAAAAGGTTTAACTACAGAATGGAGTTAAATAATGCCCGTTAATTTATCTCTAATGATGCTGCTTTTAATTTCTAGTACCCTCCCCCCTGATTCCTCCCCGGGGAGAAGTCAATGCAGCAGATGCTTTTGATATTGGCTCGTTTGATGAAGAGGACACTAAAGGCATTAAGGTACCCAACTCTCAGTGCTGGAGGGTGGCACTGGTGCTGCTGTGCTTGGCTTTCCATGTGTATGTGGCATTCCTGTGCTTCAGGGCTCTTGATGTGCAAGGAATTCCTTCAGGAATCTTGGAGGTATCTTGGGCTGCTTCCCTGTTTGTTGTTGCTTGCCAAGTCCTTGTGTTTTTAGATTAACTGAAATCTACTTTCTTACCAGAAGTTTTGTGTGATGAAGGAAATGTTTCAAATGGTCGGAAAACAATTGGGAAAGCCTCAGATTTGCAAGAATACTTAATGGTTTGTGTGTTTAAAAGTTGTGATTTATTTCTGATAGCTTGGAGAAGTTGAGCTAAACATTATTTTAATAGTTGAGTGGTCAGAGAGTGCCAGGGGAAACCCTTAAAAATGACAAACTATGTCAATGTCATAAGTTAGAAAAGCGGTAAAAGAAATTTTCAGGTTCTGATATTATCCAAACAAAATAATGTAAATGAAATAATATAATGAAAATAATATAAATTTAAAAAATAAAAAAAAGGAGAGAAGTTAGAGCTGCTGGCCCCTTTGGGATTCACATGAAGGGGTGACCCCCCTGTGAATTCCTCCACTCTCTGAGGCTTCCCTGGAGCTTTGGGACAGCAGGGTTGGGTCAGTGCCCTTCATTGTTTTCATCACCCATTTCTGCAATAGATCAGACCTTATTCTTGTTATTACACGAGTGAGTCAGGAGGGAAACTAATTGTTCTAAACTTTATAAGCAAAGAGCTCCATTAAGTGCTCACTGAGCCTAAAAGGGAGCTCGTCTGTCAGTGTCACCTGCTGTGGTGACAGAAGTTGGCACAGGGAAGTGCAGAGAGCCCAGGATGTTCTTTGTACCAGAAAATTCCACATCTTCAGCATCAGTGTTAGCCTAGCAGGATTCCAGTCTCCTGTAATTCTGAATTGCCAGAATTCAGAGGAACATTTTGCAAGGAGGAGCCTGGTGGTCTTTTTTATTCATTTAGGGGATCAGATATTCTCAATAACATGATTTAGTGGGAAGTCCTGTCACTGAATGTGAATCATTGTCAGGTCAGTGCAGTGTCATCTCCAGTTTGATCTGAGAATCTCACAGCTCAGGCTGCCTGTAGGATAAATTTACCCTTGGGGTGAGTCAGGGAGGGATAGCACAGCCTCCCTGGGTGTCCCAGACTTCCAGAGGGGACAGGGGATGGGATGATTCCTGCCTGAGTCAGCTGGAGCTGCCAGCGAGGTGCCAGGAGCCCTCTCTGCCCTGGGCACCACAGTTTGAACACCTTGCTCTCCTCCCTGGCCCCTGGGATTATATTTATCCTGCAGAGTGTCCTGCAGCCCTGAGAAGAGCTCATGAGCCTGTGGGGTTTCTGTGGGGAGCCAGCAGTGGATCCCTGTGGCTTTTCCCCTTCCTCAAGCCCCTGCAATTGCAGAGAGATCTCTGGGTGTTTATTTTCCTGCTGGGATATGGCCATGGATCTCTCAGAAGGAGGAGAATATCTATTCCAGGAGTGTCTGGCCTGACTGCAGTGGGAGAATTAAGCCAGTGCTGCATCCACATGGCTTTAAACCCCTCCAGGGATGGACACTCCACACTGCCCTGCTCAGTGCTGGACAACCCTTTTTGGTGTGGAATTTTTTCCTAATTTCCTTCAGTGCAATTCAATTTAAGTGCTGAAAGGATTAGTGGAGAAAATAATCCTTACACCAGGAAAATTGGGGTCTGCAGCACATGCTGATGAATTCTGAAGGTTAATTTTTGAGAATATAAAGCCAAGCTGTGGAAGCATGGAAGGAATTGCTGTGGAAAAGGTATCTTTTCACTTTTTCGTGGAATTTTCATGCTGAGGAAGTTTTTGTGCAATGAATTTAAGAACACTGCTGCTTACATTGGAGTAATTATTTAAATGTGAAGTCTAGAGAGCATTATGGGACAATTTTGAGTGAGGATTTTAGAGCTATCCATCCAAGTGAGTTTTGAGCAGGTGGCCTGTTCTCTGCACATAAATTAATATCTTTGCTTCAATTAGTGTCTGTGCTTCTCTTGCTTGCATCTGCTTGTTTTGTGAAGGTTTGAGTTCGATCCATCTTGTAAAATAATACTGTTGCATGGGTAACTATTAACTGTTGGGGATAAGAGTAGTGAAAGTTATTAAAATGTTGGGTTTTTTGTTGTTTTTCTCTTGCAAGTTGCTTGATAGTGACCAGGAGTTATATAAGAACTTCCCTCTGGTAATATCGGAGCGTTGGCAGCAAGAAGTAGCAGAAACTGTTTATGATGCAGTAAATGCAGACACAGATAAAATTGAGGCCAGAAAAAGGGCTAAAAATAAGCAGCTTGGCCACGAGGAAGGTAATCTGTCCTTACACTTCTCTCCTCTTTTGCTGCTAGGTAGTAATTCCTGGGTTTGCAGTTGCACAGACTCCTGTTACTGTCATTCCTGAGAATCATTAGGATTCATTTAATCACTGTCGTGTTGCTTAAGATGTTTCTTAATGTTTTGAAATGCTGAATGATGACATCAGGCTTTGGAAAGAGATTCATGGAATCAGAGTCCTGCAATGGTTTGGGTTGGAAAGGACATTAAAGCCCATCCAGTGCCACCCCCTGCCATGGGCAGGGACACCTTCCACTGTCCCAGGTTGCTCCAAGCCCTGTCAACCTGGCCTTGGACACTTCCAGAGATGGGGCAACCACCCTTTGCCAGATCCTCACCACCTTCCCAGTCTGTGGGGTTTGATTTCCTGCCCAGGAGGTTTTGCACAGCAGCTTGCTTGGAGGTGTTGCATCAAACCCCCAAACTCTGGAGAGCAGCATTCACTTCTTTTAATAACCTCCTCCAGTGAGATCCTTCTTTAAGAGCCAAGTCCTGTCCTCGATCCCTGCACTGCAGCCACGCCAGCTGTGTATTTAGGGCAGAATTTTGGGCTCTGTGTGTGTGATGTGAACCTGCTGAGGGCACGGCAGCTCCTGTGCTCCATCCCCTCTGCACTCAGGGTGCACTCAGAGCTCACTCACAGCACTTCAGGCTGCACCTCCTGTGGCTCTGCTAACCTCTCCTCTTGGTTTAGATTACGCCCTGGGGAAGGACTGCATCATGCATGGCTACATGCTCAAGCTGGGGAATCCCTTCCTGACTCAGTGGCAGCGGCGTTACTTTTACCTCTTCCCAAACCGGCTGGAGTGGCGAGGAGAAGGAGAATCCCGGGTGAGTGAGGTGCCCTGGGCAGCAGTGGAAAACACACCTGGAATGCCCAGGAGTTGAAGTTTTCTCCCAGTAACAGCCCAGTGGACTTGAGTAACCTGCCTGTGTGGCTGACACCACACAGGAGGAGACATAAAGTTGACTTGAGAAACCTGTTTGCTCTGTTTTGTTGTGTTTTTAAAGGATTTTTGGTAGTTGATGGTGTTGTTTTTCATTTAGGACCTCTGGACTATTTATACAAAAAAACACAAACTGGTAAGGTGACAAATGCTATATAGCATTTTATTTCCAAGAAAATGCTATAGTGGCTGTAGTGTAGCCCAGCTGTGCTCACGTGCAGGGCAGATAATTTAATATAATTTAATATTTAGTTAAGGAAGGGTTTGGAATTTAAGACATTGTGTCCTCTGCAGTCCATAGGGAGAGTTTTCCTGCACACTGCTATGTGTGTTCTCTTTGTAAGTATTCAGTGCTGAAATATTTCCTCTCAGCTCTTTGAAATAGTAAGATTGGCTTTTTTTTTTTTTTTTTTTTTTTGCAATACCAGTAATGCTTGAAAAATGTATCAAATTATATGCAACTCTTGGGGGAAAATAGTGAATATTCTGTTTGCAGACACACCTATTTGTAGATTCTTATTTTATGCTGTCATTACTGGCTTTTAGAGCTGATATTTTGTTGTCACTATTGAAACAACCAAGCCCCTTGTAAATCTCTTTTACCTTACTATCTATCTTTAGTTCATGACCCAGCCTTCAGAAATAAATGTTTGTGTAATGGCTCTTAATGTTCATAATTTAATTCATGTGGGTAGTCCAGGAAAATAAGATAGTAGCTTTATTTGATGGGCCACAGGTTTTTTTTTTTTTTTCAATTAATTCTCTACTCTCTTGCAAATGCAGCAAAACCTGTTGACCATGGAACAAATAGTATCTGTTGAAGAAACACAAATTAAAGATAAGAAATGCATCTTACTGAGAATTAAAGGAGGAAAACAGTTTGTCCTACAGTGTGAGGTAAGACTTGTTTTTTTGATAACTTGATCAGATTGCTTTGCATATGATAAACAATTGACAAGTTTTTCAGGTCGTCCTGTTGCGCGTTAACTAGGGCGCTTGGTGAAGCAGAGCTGACGTGTTCATCACACTCGGGTTTTGAAAGCAGGAAACCTGCAGCTATGCCAGTTCCTTTCATAGATTTCAGTGGTATTTTGGGCCAAAATGAGTTTGGTTTATTAGATAGCTGAAACCTCCCAAACTTCTTGAGCTCCTTGTGCTCCTTGTTGGCTCGTATCTCGCTGCGGGGAGTTGCTGGAGCTCATGTGTGGAAGGGGGAAGTGCTCAAATCCTCAAAAAATCCTCAAAAAAGCCTCAAGAAGGCACCAGCCTTCGTTGGGGTGATGGAGAAGCCAAGGGTTCCACATGGGCAATACCAAAGTTGCTCATTCCCTCGGAAAATTAAAATTAAACCGCTGTCTGAGAGAGAAGACGCTGTTGGCCGCGTACGATGAAGTGCCAAACTGCTTCTGTGTCTCTTGCAGAGCGACCCTGAGTTTGTTCAGTGGAAAAAAGAGCTGACAGAGGCTTTCACCGAGGCTCAGAGGTTGCTGCGCCGGGCTCCGAAATTCCTCAACAAATCCCGCTCCACGGTCGTAGAGCTCTCGAAGCCGCCGCTCAGCCACAGGAACAGCAACGGGCTGTAGGACACACCGACCACGTCCCCACAGGGAGAGCTGCTTGGTGAACCTGCAGAGCGCCCCAGAATCCTTGTGAATGAATGACTTTGTGCAGTCCTGGAGGCGGGATGTGCTCGGGGGAGAGGAGGAATGCCGTGTTTACAGCGTGGGATCACGTCAGGACTCTGTCTCTGGAAGGGCGGCGGGGTGGACTCTGTCCCCTGGCAGCGCTGGAGGTCACCGAGAGGAGAGGCTGCTCCTTGCTCCCACGTGTCCCCACCCCCGGCGGGGAGCTCCGTCCCTCTGGAATACTGCTGGAAGGAAGAGGCTGTTTCCCTGCCGTGCCCCCCGGGCTGGGGGGTGGCACGGGTGCTGCTGGCCGGGTGACACTCCAGCTCCGGGTGACACTCCCGCGGTGACACCGGCCGGCCGCGGTGGGTGCCCCTCGCTCTGTCGTGTTGCCGTGTCCTTCCCGACCATTACTGCTGACTCTCTGATAACCTTGCTCCATACTGCTGATGATCAACAGTGTGTGACTCTGATGCACTTCAAAGTACTGAATTCTAACTGTCCTGTGGTTTAAATGTTATTGCTACTTCATGGGAGCGTTGAACTCGAATTATTCCCTGGGTTTGTTGTACTCACTAATAGTAGCTACCACCGTTTTGCTTCTTCTACGTATATGCAGTACTATAACTGACACAATAGAGTAATAATTGGTGAAGAGGAATTTATGGTAGCTTCATCTAGTGCTCTGTTGTATAAATTGACTATTTTAGCACAGTTTTTAAAAGAGCAGATTCCTTTTGACAAGTTTACAGTGAACATAAAAGACAGTTCTTTTTCCATTTCAGGTCAACTGCACTTTTTAAAAAATTCAAAAGAAATGAATTCAAATCCAGTGCATTCTAGAGCATGTGCTGGGTTGCAGTGTGTGTGGGTACCTCGGTACGTATTCCGGATCACTCCTCAGTCCTGGAACTCGGGATCCTCCTCTGCTGTGTTCCCATAGCATAGAAATCCCCAGTTCCCTCTGGAGCACATATCACAGCTCAGCCTGGGAAAGGATCTCTCATTTTTCTGTCCTGAAGAGTTCAAAGTGTGCCCACAGTGAAACCAGTCTGAGAAAACTGAGCGTGGAGCTGAGAGGACGAGCTGATGGAATGCCAGGTTGATGTTAATTGTTTGTGTTAATTCTTACTTGAGGCTTCAGGTGTGTTGTGCGGAAAGTCTTGCTGAAGGAAAGTTCTAATCCTGAGCTGTCCCACAGCTTCAAGCTTGGCCTTGCTCTGAGTGTTGTGGTGGTTTGTAAGAGAGAGGTCAGGGCTGAACTTGAACCTTTTTTTCCCCTTCCAATTCAGTGAACACCTTAGAGAAGATTTTTCTTCCCAGCTACAGTGGTACAACTCTCACAGTCCCTGAAGACAGTGGGAATTGTGCCTGTGCAAGTGGGAGCACAAGTTGTGTGTGGCTGTCAGATCACCACAGAGTTCCTTGGAGAAAAGTAGTAAAAGTGGCTTTATTTCCTTCTACACGTGGGGCTGGGTTTGCTGCAGAGCTTGTGCAAACCCTGGCTGACCACCTGGGGCTGCACCAAAAGGAAAATGCATTCTGGAAAATACCCCCTGTGAGTCAGTGGTTCCATTCTGTTATTATTTTTTTCTCCCCTCCATTTGTTTTCCAAATTATTCCACGTAAAGAGTACCAACCTCTCTGTCATTCCTGCTGAGCATCTCAAGAAGCATTGTCAGAGGTGATTGGACTTGATAATCTTGGAGGTCTTTTCCAATCTAAATAATTCCATGATTCTGTATGTGGTATTTAATGGTGTTTGGGATAGAAAATGTCTCATCCTGCTGGCTGTTGTCCAGCTTCCCCTACAATACCTTGCAATGCTCATATTTTTCTCCTTGATTTAGCAAAAAGCCCTCAGATGGTGTTAAAACCTGCTCACAGCTCTTGTGTAACTTGTTTTTACTTTCCTAGTCCTTGATCAGTTCCATTTTTCTCCTTCAGTTATTTTCCATGGCTGGATTTCACTCTCACTCCCTGTCAGCAACCTCTGGTCAGCAGATTCTGGTGCCAACATCAGTGAGAGAGGAACAGGTCATCAGCTGGGAAATTGTGCCTCAAACCCAGAGATTTTATATGAAATGAAGGCTGTGTATTGATTTAGGGAAATACATATATTTTGGGATATAATGGAGTTGGGATGGCCCTGGAATATCCTCATTATCATGCTCCTTGCTGCCCCATCCAACCTCTGATGGAAGCAGGGCAAGGAAAGATTTGGATTTCTTTAGCTAGCTGATTTATCAACAATTTAAAATATCTTTATTTTTGTGGCTTTTGTGCAGTTAGGAAAGATTATCACAGTGGCAAACTCCTGAAGGAGGTTGGGATCCCAGTAAGAAATGGAGCTCTGTGTGGAAGTGACTGGATGTGCTGGTGTGGAGCTGCTGGAATTATTCCCTCCAAACCAAAAAATCCTGGATACTGCCCCAGTCTGCTCCTTCCTGGTGTAGGAACCAGAGTCTCTGAAATTTTTGTTTTGGACAAAGATTCCTGGTGGTGTTATTTTGCAGGAGGGTCTTTGGCTGCGCGTTTAGGAACTCTCGTTTATTTGGTAATTATTTTGCAAATCCATGAAACTGTTAAAGGAACATTTACTGTAGGGTTTTTTGTGTTTGTTTTTTTTTCCCAATCCTTCATCCAGGTGTTTGCCATCCCCTTCTCCAAGTGTAAAACTTCTCCCTCTTAGCTGTATTTGAGCTTTTTGTGTTTTTTCTCCCTGGTCCAGCAGATCCTCAGCCTCAGGCTCATGAGTTCTTCCCAAAGTGCTGCTGTGAGAGAAGCTGCTGTAGTGCTGGAGTGGATCCAGCTGGGATTGACATTCCTGGTATGTTCCCTCACCCCCCAGCAGGCTTCAAAAAATCTTGGAGCAGGCTAATAATAGCTGGAAGTGTGTCTGGGAAGGGAAGCCTGGCAGGTAGGGAGAGCAGCTCCAGGGAGAGACCTTGGCTTAGTCACATTTGAGTTTTCCTTAATTTCTTTGGACTTTGATGATCCTTGTGGGTTCCTTCCAGCTCAGGATATTCCATGATTTCTGTGATTCAGCACCTCCCCTTTAGAAACCCAGCAGAAGTTTTTCCTCTCCCACTTCTATCAAAGGGGGGAAAACCCAGAAGTTGGATGGTGAGGTTGGGTTTGGCTTTGAGATAAATCAGGAATTCGCAGACCAGTGTGGTGTAAATACTGGTTTGTGCTAAAAAAGGCTTGTTTTGGTTGTGATCTGTCCACAGTGGGCACTGCTGGTGTCCAGAGGGGCTCCGGGGATCAATATTCCTTAAACAGGACCAACCCCAGCCCTGGGGTGACTCTGCATTGTCCTTCCTTGGATTTCCAGTGAGTCAGAGTGAAATCCCTGGAGCTCTGAGTTGCTCTTTCCCTGGCAGCTGGTCAGCTTTAGGAGCAGATTCCTCGATTCCACCTCCATATCCATGTCCTGCAGCCCTTGGCACGTGGCTCCTCCGCCTCTGAGGTGTTTGCACCCAAAATATCCCTGGAGGAAGGACTGTTTGAAGTGTACAGTAGACAATAAATAATTCTAGTTGTGCTGATTCATGTAAGGAACGAGTCGGTTCTGCAAATTAAAGAGAAAAAAAAATCTGAAGAGCGTATTTTGACAAAGCATAGTATTAATTTTAATATTGTAAAGAAAGAAGAAAAAAGGAAAATATCTAAAATATACAGAGAAAATATGTATATCCAAATGTCTGAGGAGTTTCAAGATAATCTACTTTTGTTTCCTGTTGGTTTCTATTCCATGGTGTACATATTGTGTGGATGGAACATTGGCTGTTTTAATACTGTTGTTAAATTGTATTTTTATTTTGTGTTAAACTAATCATCACAGACTCAGCTTTATTTTGTTTATGTAAAGGTTGCTATGCTCTGTAGGTATAAACCCGAGAATTCTATTTTAACAGAAAAAGCATTTTATATTATTTATTAAATACATGTTTCTCCAACTTCTGACATTCCACAGAATTTCTGCTCCTTATGCGTATGGAAGTGGCAGCTCCTTTCAAGCAGGATCAGCCAGCTTTATTCTGTTTTTCATGTTAAATTGGGGATAGATTCCCTGAGCCTGTGCAGCCCTTCTCTCCACACAGGGACTCCAGGCTCTGTCAGGACCATCTCAGGTGAATCCTGAACTCAGAAACACCTGGAAAGCTCCTGCAAATCCACCCCTGGATGTGATAATTTCTAAATTTCCCCTTTATCCCTCAGCGTTCCCAGAGCAAATGTGTATTCTGTGCTGATTTAATGAGAATTAATGACTTAAACTGGGGGAAGGAGTCAGCTTGATGTTTGATCCAGCTCAGGCATCAGGGATTGCAGAGCTCTGTCATTCCGAGGGGAAGGAGTGAGCAGAGGGAGAGCCTGGAGGACCCAAAAATATCCTTACTGGAGATGGGATTGGTGTTTGAGGGGAATCACTTGATCCTTACTAACAGGATCCCGAGGCAGGAGCAGTGTCTGTCCTAAGGCTAGAGGAGGACCCTGCTTAGTGTCACATCCCAGGAGGGGAGTGACCACCCCAGGACCCTGCAGGGATTGTCCCTGGGGGTGTGGGAACAGTGACCCCCAGGCAGGACCCCCCTGTGGTGCCATTGCTTCAGGAGCTGCTGCTGCTGCTGGGCACATCTGGGCACATCTGCAGAGCCAGCCCCAGCACCTCCCTCCCAGCGAGGTTACAGAAATAGCCCTAAATTTATCAGGTCGCAGCTCCTAAAAATAATTCCAGTTGTGAGTGTTGCAGAGCAGTTTGAGGAGCACTCGAGGTGTAACATTGTGTGCTCTGAATTCCCGCCGTGGTGGGGCTGGAGGTCTGTGCTGGCCAGAGCTGATCCCCGTGGCATTTTTGGGGTGAAATGTGGCATTTTCCTGCTGCTGAAGTTCTGTCTTTGCTGAGAGGCTGTCTGGGGTGGGGAGAGATCCCTGCCTCACCCCAAAGCAGTCTCTGCCTTCTTTCCCATTTCCCCCTCTGATCCCACTGGATTTTGGGGTGAGCTGTAGCCTGAGCTGTTCCTAGAGGTGGGGAGGGAGCTGGTGGTGGGTGAGGCTGTGCCAGTGGCATTAGTGTCACCCCTGGAAAGGTGCTGTGGTTGGGACAGGTGCAGGAAAGTGGCTTTGTCCAGGCTTGATCTGAGTTTGTGTGACACAAAGGGTTTCCAGGCTGGCTTTCCTGTTGGCATCTCCTCAAGGCACGAGCAAAGAATAGGTGAGATGACACAAAAAATACGCATGAAAAACAGAATAAAGCAGGAGCATCCTCGGAGAGGGGATTTGTGAGCACTTCCAGTGCCTCCCCAGGTCCTTTAAATCAAAAAGGAGCAGATTCACACGAACAGCGACTCGCGATGAAGGAAACGATCGAAAGAACCTGTCCAAAAAATGTGTAATTAATGGTAAGCAAAGCCAGGATCTGTAAATAACTCTAGATATTGTATCGATGAGATCATTCCTTGTTTTCTGTACTTGGCTCTTTCCATATTTATTGTGGGGAGGAGGGTCCCTGGGAGCTGTGGCCTCGCTCCTCACGGACTGTCCCGGAGTTTACAGCCCCGTCGTGGCTGGTGTGCCACACTCGGTTCTTGCCGCCAGTATTTTTTTAACGGATTATTTTGGCACAGCTAAGCTGCTTCTGTGTGTTGGTCAGTACAACTGCTCTCCTACGACCAGACCCCAATAAAAACCGTCCTTTGCGTGTGTGCCAGCGCCTCGTTCTTTCCGTGTCACCTGTCCCTTCCTGCACAGACTGGGGTGTACTGGGCTGGACTGGGATGTCCCATTGCCCCAGCTGTCCCATGCACAGGTAAGTCCCTTCACTCCCCCCATCCCTGTGCACGGTGTTTGTCCTGGTTTTTCCAAGGGACACGCCAGCTGTGTCCTGCTGGCTGTGCCAGGAGTGCCTGGAGCTGTGTGGCAGGTGACCAAGGGTGGCTTGGCACCAACAGTGGCCACTGTGGCTGTGGTGCCACCTGGGAAGGATCATGGGAGCCACGTCCTCGTGCTGTTGGGGTTGGTGAGATGCTTTGGGCAACCCTCAGTCTCCTGCCAGGTGACTCCAGACTGACAATCCTGTTTCCTTTCTCACTACCAGAGCTCTGCTGGCTGTGGTTGCCGATGCCCTGGGTGTGTCCCTGGACATTTTGGGTCAGTTCTGGGGACATTGCACCTCTGCAGCTGGACATGCCGTAAGCTGGTGCCCTGCACCCTGACTGGGTGTTGGGTGCTGGGGCATGTGGGACACAGGTCCTGCTGGTCCCCATGTGGTCACCCCCTACCCCATGTGGTCACCACGTGCCCACTCTGCTGCTCCCCTCCCACCTGCCCTGGCCGGCTGCTGACCACGCTGGTATTGCTGCCAGGGGCTATTTTGAGCTCTGCTCCCAGGTCCTTCAGCTCGGCCCCATCTCGGGGCTGCTGGGGTAAACCGGGGTGCTCTGGGGTGTCCCGTGCTGTGCTCCCATCCCAGGGTGTCCCCTCGGGCAGTGCCAGAGCGCCCTGGCCAGGCTCACACCAAACCAGAGCCGTTCCCCCATTTCTTTGGGGTGCAGAGATGTCCACCGAGGAGGGCACAACCAGCGTGTGACAGGGGTGCCACACGTGTGCTGGGGAGGGCACGGGTGACACACGTGTCCCAGCCGGTGCAGGGGCCAAGCAACAGGAGGGCCCCGCGGTGCCACCTCCTCTCCCCAGCCGAGGCCCCGGTGCCACCGCCGCGGCTATTTTTAGCAGTGACATGTGTCACCTCAGCTGCCACCGCGGCGGGGGCGGGGGGAGGCGGCTGCTGACCCTCTCCGCGCTGCCGCCGCCGCTCGGGGCTCGCCGGGGTCCCGGTGCCGGTGTGGGACATCACATCACCCCCTGCGCCCCCCGCCCCGCCAGGTACGGCTCTCGGGGGGCTGGGGGTGCGGGTCGGGGTCCGGACGGGCTGCCCGGGGGCCCCTCGGCCGGGAGGGTTATTTTTAGCTGGGAATGGATGGCGATAGCGGCAGCCCCGGCTTTGGGGTGGCTTCAGGCGCTGGGGAAAGGGACACGGCAGGAATGGGAATGGGAATGGGGACTGCGCTCCCTGCCCTCTGCGGGATGGTGGCCGGGGACCCCTCAATGGCCTCGGCTCTTGGTGGCCCTGGGTGGCAGCAGGAGCAAGCTCCAAGCAGTGACCGGACCCAAACGCGTGCTGGGGTCACATCCTGAGCGGAGGGAGCTCGGTGCCGGTGATGGTGGCCCTGGTCCCCGCTGGTGTCACCCTGGGTGCTCGCTCCGTGCCTCAGTTTCCCCTCCGGGCGAGCAGGACCGAGGGTCCACTCCGGCCGGGGGGTGACAATGCTCTGTCGCTCGTCCCCTGCGGGCTCTGCGGTGCCATCGGGGCCAGCTCTCCCGGGACAGCAGGGAGCGGCTGTGGGGACAACGCGGGGGCAGTTGGTCCCCGGGGGCACGTGGCGCTCGGGGCAGCCGCCCGGGAAGGCAAGTGACATTCCCCAGCCCGCTGCTGGCCGCTCGGGCGCTGCTGCCCTTTACTGTACAAGGAGATGCGGCAGCCGGAGAGCCGGGCGAGCCCCGGCGCGCTCGGTGCATGAATGATCCCGACAGGTGAAGCCGGGCTCAGCCCCGAGTGGGGCACCGCCGGGCTCCTGCGGCCACCCAGCCTGGGGCCCTGGGGTCCCGACATCACCCCCGTGCCACCCATCCGCTGTGCCACCACCTCCTCGCCACGCCTGGTCGCTGCCAGGGCTGGAGGTGGCCGCTGGTGGCCGTGTCGTCCCCAGCAGTGCCACACCAGCCATCCCCTGTTGGTGCTGTGGGCTCAGGTGGGCAGTGCCCGGCAAGGTCACGGTGCTGTGGGGCCAGCAGCAGCCCCTGGCTAACTCTCTCCTCTCTCTCTGCCCGCCGTGTCCCCACGTGTGTCCCTGCAGCACCGTCCTGTCGCCGCCACCATGGCCATCTCCTCGCGCCTGGCGCTCTGGGAGCAGAAGGAAAGTCTCGGTCCAGGCTGGCACTGCTGGTGTTTCGGGGTTGGGGTCTGGGGCTGCCCGGGGGCTCAGCGCTGGGGAGGTCTGACTGCAGCAGCTCCCGGGGTTGCATCCCCACAGCTCCCTGTGCATTTCTTCATGCTGTGTCTGACCTGCTGGCTCTGGGCTCCTTCACAGCCTGACTGTCCTGGTTTGAGTGGTTTTTGCCTGCCTGGGTGAGGCTGGCAGGCTGCAGGGTTTGCTGCTGGCGCTGCTGCTGGGAAAGCTGCGGGAAGCAGGGCTGGTTTTGGGACCTGCAGGGCTGCATGTGGCTGCGGTGATGCTGGAGCTGCTTCTCGCCTCGCCGCAGCCAGGATGGATCCTCCCGTGGCTGTGCCAGGCTGCTGGCACAGAGCAGAGCTGGCAGCACACGTCGGCTCCTGCTGCACCAACCTGGGCGCTTTTCCTCTCGGTGCTTCTGCTCCCACAGCATCCCCAGCCCAGCCTGGTGGCCACGGCTGCCCCATGGCCTCACCAGGAGCCTAAGCAGGGTGATGCTGCTCAGCCCTGCTGCCACTAGCGAGCTGTGCTGCCTCCTGTCCCTGTCCCTGTCCCTGTCCCTGTGACCCAGCTGTGCTCCCACAAACAGATCCGTGACGAGGACAGGGGGCCACCACCCTCTGCACCCCCCCTGCTCCTG
This sequence comes from Entomyzon cyanotis, assembly GCA_024500445.1. Taxonomy (NCBI): domain Eukaryota; kingdom Metazoa; phylum Chordata; class Aves; order Passeriformes; family Meliphagidae; genus Entomyzon; species Entomyzon cyanotis. The sequence continues at coordinate 4,485,828 of JAKEPQ010000852.1, forward strand.
TCGGTCATCCCTGGGGGGTTCATCAAGCAGCTGGTGAGAGAGACAGAGCAGGAGGCCAAGGCGGCGCGGCGGAGGAAGGAGAGCAGGGCGGGAACCAAGGAGGAGGTGAGCACTGGGGGATGTCACACAGTGCCAGCGGGCTGGATGTCCCTGAGTGTCCCCGGGGGTCACAGCCAGCTCCTCTCCTTTGCTTGCAGCCTGCAGGGAAGGACGGTGAGGCTCGGGAAGGGGACAGCCCTGGTGGCCGAGGAAAAGGAGCCAGCGAGGGGTCTCTGCGGAACGGGCTGAAGGCAGAGGGGCAGGGGGACAAGGGGGTCGCAGCCCCCCCTGAGAAGGCTGTGCAGGGGACAATCCCCAGCAAAACCCCAGCTCCTGCACCTGGCTCAGCAGTGCCTGCCCCCAAACCGGCAGAAACACCCCAAAAAAGAGCGGACACCCCCGGCAAACCAGCAGAGACACCCCGAAAAGGAGCGGAAACATCCCCCAAAACAACAGCGCCTGTTCCCAAAGCAGCAGAGACACCCCCAAAAAGAGCAGAGACCCCCAAACCAGCAGAGACATCCTCAAAACCAGCAGAAACATCTCCCAAAACAGCAGAGGCTTCCTCCAAACCAGTGCAGACCACTCCCAAACCAGCAGAGACCCCTCGCCCAGGGGCTCCCAAGGTGGGAAAGCTGCTGCCCCCTGGAAGAGCCCCAAGGAGCCTTTTCTGGGGGGAAGCCCCCCAACTGCAGCCCCTGCATCCAGCCAGGGCCTCCAGGGCAACAGCAAAGTCCCAGTGAAGGAAGGGGACACGCCCAAGGGGACAGTCCTTGAAAGCACCAAGAAGGAGAAGGGGGCAGACCCTGAGAGCACCAAGGAGAAGGTGACACCCCCGAGGCACGAGGAGCCCCCAGCCAAGGAGAAAGCCCAGAGAGAGCTGTTGTCAGCCAGGAAAGAGCCAGAGAAGATGAAGAAAGATGTTGGAGGTGGCAAGAAGGAGCCAAGGGAGATCAAAAAGCCTGAAAAATCCACAAACAAGTCAGAGGGGCTCAAGGGAGAGCCTGGAGGAATCCAAGGGAAATCCACAGATGTGGGGAAAGAGGTGGGGAAGGTGAAGGAAGAGCTGGGAAAGGGTCGAGAGATGCTGAAAGAGAGCAAAGGGATTGGCAAGAGCACAGACAAGGACCAGGCTAAAGAAACACCAGAAAAGAGCAAAGAGAAGAAGAGGGAGAGCACAGAGAAGGACCAGGATCAAGAGGCATCGGGTGAGAGCACGGACAAGGACCAGGTAATGTGTTGGGGTGTTATCTGGGGTTTTGGGGCGCTTTTCTGGTTTCATTCTCCTCTTCCCATTCCTGTGGGCTGGGAAGGCAGCCCTGGACCTGGAAGGGTGGGCAGCAGAGGGACAGAAGTGTGGAAGTGTCCGTGGGGCAAAGGCACCCTGTCCAGCTCAGTTTCCCTCCTGCTGCTGCCCAATTCCCCTTCCTCCTCCCCGCAGGCTCCGAGGGATGTTTGGTACGAAGCAGAGAAGGTCTGGCTGATCCAGCAGGATGGCTTCACGCTCGGTAACTCTCCCTCCTCTGCCCTGCCTTTCCAGCGCCGGGGATGAGACGTGTCGGGAGCAGGGTGGGCTCTGGGTGGGGTCGGATTTGCCCCCTTGGCATCTCCCCATGTCACAGCCTTTGGGGACACTCACCAGCCTCTCGTTCAGCCACACAGCTGAAGCCAGACGTGGGGACACCCGAGCTGCCGGCGGGGAGGGTGAGGGTGAGGCGGGACGAGGATGGCACTGTCACCGAGGTGGATGAGGACAGCGTGCAGAGGGTGAGTCACCTCCCCAGGCTGGGCTGGCGCAGGGATGGTGGTCCCAGTGCAGGACACTGCCTGGGCACAGTGATGCTTCTGAAGCCACCGCGCCGGGCTGGCTGTCCCCGAGGTGTCGGGAGTCTGGCACAGCCCTGGTGTGACAGCAGAGCTCGAGGGGTCTCTGTTCCCGCAGAGCAACCCCCCCAGTCTGGACCAGGCCGAGGATCTGGCGGCTCTCATCAGCCTCAACGAGTGCAGCGTCATGAACACGCTGCGGCAGCGCTACCGCGCCCGCCTGCCCTGCACCTACGCGGGACACAGCCTGGTGGCCATCGCCTCCCGCCCTGAGCCCGCCGCCGCCGCCGCCAAGGTGAGACAGGGGACCCGGAGTGGTGGCATCTCCCTGGGGACAGTGGCGGAGGGCGCCGGGCGCGACGGGGCCGGCAGGTGGCACCGTGGGACTGTCACAGCGCGGCGACACTCGGGACCGGGAATGGTCAGGGGACACTCGGGATTGGAGATGCTCTGGGGACACAGGGACCGGGGATGCTCAGAGGACACTAGGGATCAGGGTTGCTCTGGGGACATTTAGTATCATGGTTGCGCTGGGACACTGGGGGTGCTCAGGGGACATTCCAGACCAGGGATGCTGTAGGGACGTTTGGAACTGGGGATGCTCTGGGGACACTCGGGATCAGGGTTGCTCTGGGGACATTCAGGACCACAGTTTCTCTGGGACACTGGAGATGCTCAGGGGACATTCCAGACCAGGGATGCTCTAGGGACACTCGGGACTGGGGATGCTCTGGAGATGTTCAGGACCAGGGATGCTCTGGGGACATTCAGGACCACAGTTGCTCTGGGACACTGGGGACTAGGGATGCTCTAGGGACATTTGGGACCAAGGATGCTGTAGGGACATTTGGGACTCACGATGCTCTGGGGACACTCAGAACTGGGAATGCTCTGAAAATCCTGATGGCCAGGAATTCTCTGTGGCTGCTTGATCTCGGGGCTGAGGGTCCTCTGAGGACAAAACCTCAGGGTTTTCTGCACCTTGGGAAGAAATCATCACCCTGGGTGTGAACACCTCCAGGATTTTCTCCACCATAAGCCTGTCTGGGACGTGCTCTGCCATTCTCTCCCTCCCCACAGGCTCCCCGGGGCAAGAGGGACAACCTCCCCCCCCACATCTGCTCGCTGGCACACAGAGCCTACAGGAAGCTGCTGATGCAGCGGCAGGACCAGGCCATTGTCCCCCTGGGGCACAGCGGGGCTGGCAGGACCCAGTGCTGCCAGAGAGCTCTGGAGTACCTGGTGGGCACTGCGGGCAGCCTGGATGGCAGAGTGTCAGGTAGGGGAAGCATCCCAGGTAGGGGTGATGCCTTAAAGCTGGTGAAGATATGAAACAGGCACAGCAGTGAAAGGGAAAAGGGTATTACCTTGGTTTTAATAGGATCCTAGGTATACAGCTCATCAAAGGTGGAAACCCCCTGTACAATGTATATACAAATTTATGGACCTCACAATTTAGCATATCTACCTAAAATCCCCCAATAAGAAACTTAACAAATGAAGTAATTGTCCCCCTGTTCTAATTGTCCCCCCCGCCAAGTGAGACTACAGCTTAGTTTACAAAAACATGTTCTGTCCAAGGTTGGAGCCTCTAGTTTTGAGATAGTTATGAATGTTTTGTCTTCCCCCTTGGAGAACCCCCAAACTAAGCTAGATATCGGACTGCAAGAGTTATAAACATGGAGGGCTAAGGCGCAAGAAGTGTTTGTGAAGGGCACAAGGAAAGGGAAGGGTGAAAAAATGTATAAAAAAGGGTATAAAAAGAAAAGACAAAAATCATCAGGCATCAGGGGCAGGGTCCTAGTTAGAGGCAGGGATGGATCTGGGTGGTGGGCAGGGGCAGCACACAGAGCCTGTGCAGGCTGGAGGCACACAAACACAAAAATCTTGCCTGATTTGAGCCCCTCAGGGTGGCTCCTGAGAGGTCAGTGTGACTGTGAGTGCCACTGTCACCATCCCAGACTTAACAGATTTGCTGATTTGATAAACAGCAGGAGGGGATTACTCGAGTGACCACAGTGCTTGGGGCAGCTCTTTCCCACCTGCTCAGGTTTCTGGCTCTGCTCGGCAGGCAGCAGTTTCAGAGGGCAGGGTTGGGTTTCAGAGCTCTCAGGGCACACTGTGCTCTCCCACAGGGCTGAGGGGTGGCCTGGAACAGGGTGGGCAGGCTGTCCCTGGTGTCCCCCGTGGTGTGGAATGCTGACCCCATGCCTGGCCAGTCCCCAGTGCTGGGACAGACCCCAGGAGGAGCAGGCAGGGGTGAGACAGGAGGAGATGCCTCCTCTGGAGCAGCAGGGAGGCTCAGAAGGCTGAACTGCTGATTTTGCAGTGGAGAAGATCCAGGCGATGTTCACAGTCCTGGCAGCCTTTGGGTCGGTGACCACCAGCCACAGCAGCAGCTCCACACGCTTCTCCATGGTCCTGTCGCTGGATTTCAGTGCCACTGGCCAGATCACTGCTGCTCACCTCCAGGTACTGTCACCTGATGAGACAGGAGGGCTGAAATTGGGGGGCCTTGTGGTGGGGGATGTGCCAGGCTGGGCACGAGGAGTGATGCTCCCCTCCCTGCTCCCCTCCCTGCTCCCCCTAAACCAGAGATACCCAAATGACCCCTTGGCAGGAGCTCTGTGCCAGCACGGCAGAGTCCCCCAGCCTGTCCCCATCCCTGGCAGGGAGCTCAGAGCAGCGCTGGGCTGAAATGTTGACGAGGAAATGTATAATTCAGCGTTTCATTAGCAGCACCTCCCGGCCGCCCGGAGCCGAGCCTCGGAGGGCTTTTATCACCGTCAGGGCTCTTATCAAAGGCTCTTTAATCAGAGCTGCCCGTGGCCCTGAGCCTTGTCTGGGGGAGGAGAGGACTGGAGCTTTGTCTGCTCCTGGGGAGCACCAGGGCTTCCCACTGCTGCCCCTGCCCTGCCCAGGCACTGGAATGTTGCCTGGGACATGATTCAGCTTGCACAGCCCCCAAATCCAGCTGTGTCCCTGCGAGGAGAAACCCAGCCCCTCCCTGGCAGCTCCCAGAGCATGTCCCCATGTCCCTGTCCCCTGTGTTCCCTCCCCAGACCCTGCTGCTGGAGAGAGCCCGAGTTGCCCAGCAGCCCGACGGAGAGAGCAGCTTCAACATCTTCCCGCTGCTGCTGGCGGGGCTGGATGTGGCAGAGAGGTGGGTGTGGGGATTTCCCATCCTTTATTCCCAAATTCCCTCCTCCCATGGGGTTTTGAGACTCCCTGCTTAGAGATTGTGACAGCAATTGCATTAGTGACTCTGCAGGGATCGTTATGCACAGAGGTTTTCTATGAAATGGGGGAATTTCCTCTTTTTTTTTTTGCCCCTAAAGACAAAACTGGGGTGATAAATGAGGCAGAGATCCCTTTCCCTCTCACTTCTGCTGCGTGTCCCCAGGAAAGGTGTGCCAGCTCATGTGGCTGCATGGGACAGTGCTGGGGTGACCTGTCCCATCCATGTCCCTCACATGGGGCTTTAAAGGGAGCTGGGGGTGCTGGGGTCAGCCAGGGAGGAAGTTTGACTCTCATTTTCTGTGACTGCCCCAGGACGATGCTGCACCTGCACCAGGTGGCTGAGAGCAATTCCTTTGGGATCAAACCCTTCACAAAGGTAGGGAGAGGGGGAAATGCTGGAGCCTTGTCCCACCTGCAGTGGGATGCTGCAGGGCACTGCTTTGTCACCCCCAGATAAAGGGTGACCTGGCTGCTGGGTGACTTGTGATGATGCTGGAGCACAGAGGGGAGGGAGGGAATGTTGGGATGTGAGGAATGATCTGCCCAAGCAGCCCCCAGCACCCTCTGACAGCCACAGGCGAGCTGCTGGGACTGGGGCTGCCCTGCCTGGCATCTCTGCTTGGGTTTTCACATGCCACAGTCACCCTGGGGACACATCCTGCCACTCCAGGGTCACCTACCCCTGATGTTCCCCTGCTGCAGCAACTCCCAGGGGCAAGAGCATCCTTTGGACAGCCCAGAAGGTGGAATTTAGGGGGTTAAACCTCCACAGCTGATTCACAGCTCCAACCCCTCATTAGTCTGAGCTGTTTGCAGGGTCCCAGCAGGTTGTCCCCGAGCCAAAGCGCTGAGATGAATCGCAGCAATTTGCAGTTACATCATCTATCGATGAATCCAATATTCCATCTTCATTAGGGAGCTCCTGCTCTGCTTCAGCAGCCAAAGGAATCAGCTGCTGGAGCAGCAGCTCTGGGCAGGGCACAGAGATGTCCTCACCCTGCTGATGCAGCAGGTTTGGGTTCAGAGATGGGCTTTTAGGCTCCTTTCAGAGCTCTGATTCCTGGGGATTTGCCATTCCAACTGGGAGGGTTTTTCTGCTGATCCTCGCCGAGGAGGGATGTTCCCCTCTGGAGCTGGTGACCCCACAGAGCATCCCCAGCTCAGGGACTGCAGCAGGAGGTGGCCACGGTGGGAGGTGAGGTCCTGCTGGTGGCTGGGAGCTGTTCAGCCTTGGGCAGGTGTGTCTGGTGAGGAGTGAGGGGACAGGGTTGGATGGACACCCTGGGCTGTGGAAGGTGTCCCTGCCATGGCAGAGCTTGGAATGAGATGACCTTTAAGGTCCCTTCCAACCCAAACCATCTGATGATTCCACGATATAAAACACCCATCTCCAGCTGTGGACACTCCTGAAGTGCTAACTATCTGTACAAGGTGATGTACCCAGCTTGCTCCTCACACCAGACACCTCAGGAACCTGCCAGGAGCTTCCTCACTTTGTCCAAACATTTCTGAGAAATGGGAAAAATCCCCTTCTCCCATCTTTGCTGTCTTTCCTTGCTGTCCCAATGGTTTCACTCCCCCTCCTGTTGGGGACAGTGCCCAGCAGAGGCAGTGACATCCCCTGGCTGTCTCCCCCTGCAGCCTGAGGAGAAGCAGAGAGCCTCGGTGGCTTTCTCCCAGCTCCGGGCTGCCATGGCCACCCTGGGCATCACCACTGAGGAGCAGGCGGCTGTGTGGCGCATCCTGGCTGGAATTTACCACCTGGGAGCTGCTGGGGCTTGCAAAGGTAAGGAAGCTCCTGCCTCTGCTTCCCTGGGAGCTGGGAGGGAGAACATCCTGGCAGGGATCAGAGTTTGGGGCTGTGGGGATGATGTGTTTCCATTTGTGGTGGATCCAAGCTCTTTGTTGCTCTTCCTCCATGGTGGGATGTTGGTGTCCTGCTCTGTGGAGGCTTCTGGAGAAGGTCTGACCTTGTCCCATGTGGACAGGACAGGCTGCTGGGTGTCACCTCATGCCAGCTCCTCAGGAAGGACCAGGGTGGGTGACTCCTTGTCCCCAATGACACCATGGAGGGATAGCTTGAGGTAGCACTAATTCTATCATCTCTTGAGTGTCTGCCACAATAACTGAATTACAATAGGCTGAGTCTGGATGAAGATTGTATTTATAGAGACTTTGTTAATACGGACAAGCAGAAATTGCCTGATCCCTTACAAATTATTTTAGGACGTGCTCTAACCTGTTTTAGAGGCAGCCACATTGATTTACACACTTCAATTTATGAGGGCTGCATAAAGGCTGCCATAAACTAAGCCACAGACATTTATAAATGTCTCTGCAACATGTCATAACACATCTTATGGTAATTTATGCCATTAATCATTTATTAATTATTTTAAAAGGATAGATGCTGTCATGAGTTCTCTTTACAGTGAGTTCTCTTTTCTCCTTCTTTCTGGTGTTCTCTTTCCTCATCTCCATCTATACTAATGTCCTTCCAGCTTCTAAAGATGACCCTGTGGTCTCAGGCTGATGAGTGTCAGAAGGCCCTTGGCCAAAAAATTTGAAAGTCTTTTTGCCCTGTGAGTTTTCAGGAGAGCAGATTTTGGAGATGTGTCTCATTTTGGGAGTGCCCAGCTCAAGGGCAGGTGGAGGGATGGTCTCAGGGAGCTTTGATTTTCTCAGTCTTGCTGCACATTCTGCCCTGAGCCCTCTGTGAATCAGTCTGGGAGGGGATCGAGTGCTGTACCCAACAAATCCTGCTCGATTCTTTCAGCAGGGGCAGGAATGGGAATTGTGGATCCAGGCAGGGCTGCGGCTCGAGAGCACTCGGGTGTGGGATTAACAAGCAGAGCATGTCTCAGTGTCGCTCACTCTGGTATTGATTCCCCCACCGCGTGTCAACAAAAGGGGAGAAATGAAAGGAAATATGGATAAAAAATGGATCAAAGCCGGATGGAGCAAAAGTCTCAGTGGGGGGCGACGACTCTTTTAATGTGGTTAAACCTGTCTCCCGATAGCCATCTCTTCCCTTCCCCTTTCATGCCCTTTGATGTTGTGTATTCCAAATCCTCTCCTTGAAATCTCGCTGAAGGGAGCCTCGGCGCTGCTTTTCCAGGGCATTCAGAGCTCAGCCGGGCGCCTCCTCCATCCCCATCCGCAGCCACGGCCCTGGCACATGTCAAACGGGTCCCCAGCGTGGGCTAAAAGCACCTTTTCCCCTTCCTTCCTCACCCATTCGGTTTGTGCAGGAATAAACCAGGAGGGAACAGCACCACCTCTCCCTGGCTGGGGGCGGAAAACGCGTTCGCAGCTACAAAAAAAAAAAAAACCACCGAGAAGAAAAGGCTGAATTTCAAAAGCTCGTTCTCCTCCATCCCCGCTGCCTTTGAAACATATTAGAGCAGTTCTTTCAGTGGGAAAGCAGCCTGGCAGCTGGAGGCCAGCGGGGCACCCTGGGCACCATTCACCTGAGAGCTCCAATCCCTTTGTGGGCTGCAGAAAATTCCCTGCTTGCATTTATTTGCTGCCTCCGTAAGCTGGAGGGAGGTTTGGGGCGCAGTGGGGGTTGAGTTCAGCTCTGTCCTTTTGCTGGTTGATATGAAAATAAAGCCTTGTGGCTCCCCAGCTCCCTGTGGCCTTCCCAAAAAACACCTGTAGTGGAGGTGGCTGCGATTCCTGCCCTCCTGGTGCTGCCACAGGTGTGTCAGGACTCACTGCAAACCCTCTGGCATCCCTGTGGAATCACATCCTGGGAACCCAGGAAACTGGGCATTGAGCAGTTTGAAAATCGGGTGTCGAGTTGAAGTTGAGCCAGGGCTGTAGCAGGAGGGGCTGAGACCTCCAAGACTGGTGCTGACCCTGTGTTTTCCTTCTGCATCTCTTAAATATTACCTGGGTTGAAGTAATTCCCTGCAGGTGTTAAAGTCAGCAAATTTTCCACTGTCACATCACACCCAGGAGGGCCATGTGGAGCTGCTGCTTGTAGTTTATGGAGGGAGAAATGGTGCCTGGGGGCTGAGTGAACCCTCTTGTTTATCCCAGGGATGCTGGAATGGGCAGTGTGGGATGCTGGAATTATAGTTTGGAATGCCAGCCAGGTCTGTGCAGCCCTGAGCCCCCAGAACTCCCCGGCAGGCAGAGCTTTTGTGTCTGACAGGAATCAGCATCCGTCCAGCCAGCTCAGACAAGAACAAGTGAGAACAGAAGAAATCAAAGCCTGGAGCGTTGAGGCAATTCCTCTGCCTGCTCCAGCACAGCCCTTGATGTTGGAGTCCTTCAGTCAGCATAGGAAATGCTGGGAGAGGATCAAAGGGGAAGGGAGAGGGGGGCTGACTCTTGTGGATGTGCTGTGAAGCACCCACAGCCCTCAAATCCTGCTTTGTGCATCCCCTTGGCCATGAGAAGGTCCCCCATGGGGCTTCCCAGGATGTGGCCACCTTTCCCTCTCCATCCCAAACCATCTCCCCTTCCACCAGCTGTGTTTTAAAGGCCTATTTTAACTTTGAGCCCCCTGTGCTCCTCATCCACCACCCAAAAGTGCTGCCCTGAGGTTTCTGGGTGACTTTGGCTTCTGCTATTTCTGCTGCCTGCCTGCATGGCACCTTCCTGGCCTGGATTTGTAAAAGGGTTAACCCTGCAGATTACTTCCCTATTGATTTTGATGGTTAAGCTGGAATCGTTACTGCAGAATGGCAGTGATGTGTGGAGCTCTGCTCGAGGGGAGGAACTGCTGCTCTCAGGATGCTGGGACAGCAAACTCTGCTGGGACGTGGAGAGGTGATCCTGGATTTCCAGGGATTGGTTTGTAATCCCATCAGCTCCCATCAGCACATCTGCTGCTTTGCTCCACTGAAACTCTTGAAACACTGATGTTACTGATGCCAAGTTTTCTGCCTGTTCCCCGACTTGCCTTGAATAATTTTGATTTTTGGGTGCACGAGGGAGGGAATGGCAGCTTGTTGGTGATGCTGAGGCAGAGCTGGCCCTGGCTGAGCCCCTGTGTCCCTCTCCAGTTGGCAGGAAGCAGTTCCTGAAGTTCGAGAGCGCCAGCCGCGCTGCCGAGGTGCTGGGCTGCGATGTGGAGGAGCTCAGCACTGCTGTCTTCAAGCACCACCTGAGGCACATCCTGGCACAGGTGACAGCACGGGGACAGCCCCAGGCAGAGGAGAGCCCACCAGGTACTGGGATGCTCCATCCCTTTTTCCTTTATTTCTTGGGGAGAGGGAATGGCGAGGCAACACATCCTGTTCTTCTTGGTGAGTCACAGTTAGGTCTGTTAATGTTAATTAAATCATTAAGTGTGCTGTGTCACATGGCTGGCCTCAGCTCTCCAGCTGCCCCTGCCTGACCCTACTTAGGGACACGTGAAATCAGGTGAATTCAGATAAATGATGTAGCTTAAACACTGTGAGAGCTCTGCCTAGAAAAACAGGGAAAATCCCCAAACTCCAAAATGGAGCTGGGCTGGTGTTGTGCTCCCAACACCTGCATCCTGCAAGGAGATCTGGATCAGGGATTGTGCTGCTGAGCCACTACAAATCTTAAATTAATGTATGGAACCCATTCATGGAGGCAGATCCAGCAGGTGCATGGTGGAAGGGTGAGATACCATCTGGATTTCAGGTCAGCCTTCCCACACTCCTTAAAGGTTGGGCTTGATGATCTTGGAGGTCTTTTCCAACCTTGATGATGATGATGGTGATGATGATTCCAGGATCCTCAGCAGCAGAATTCCAGCTGGGCCCTGCCAGTTATTCTGATAAAAGCCAGAACCCGAGGAAGTGGCCTTTGAAATGGCAATGATTGTATTCCTTAAATCCACAAAAGGTGGGGGTGATGTGCAGGGCTGTCCCTGGAGCGATGCTGTGAGTTCTCCAGCACAGAGATCTAGGGAACCCCAGGTACCACCTCAGCTCTGTGAGGGCTAAACTTGGCTGGAAATAAAGTAATAAATACCTTGTGTGTGTGCCTGCTCTTCCCTCCTGCAGGGCCGAAGATGACTGGAGCAGAGTGTGTGGAGGGAATGGCCTCGGGGCTCTACGAGGAGCTCTTTGCTGCTGTGGTCTCCCTCATCAACAGGTATTAAAGAGTGCTGGGGTTGGGGGTGAGGAGAGAGGCAAGGGGCAGGTGAGAGATTCCTGCTGGAAAAACAGGAAATTGTGTGAAAATCTTTATACTGGGACTCCTGTGTCCTGCCCTGCTGTGCCACAGACACGGAGAGCTGGCACTGAGAGTGCCCAGCTGGCACTGCTTTGCTGCCCGTGGGTAAATCCTGCTGGTGTGTGTGGCTGTTCCCAGGTCCTTCTCCTCCCAGCACCTCTCCATGGCCTCCATCGCCGTGGTGGACACGCCTGGCTTCCAGAGCCCATGGCAGAGGAGCAGAGAGAGAGCAGCCACCTTCGAGGAGCTGTGCCACAACTACGTCCAGGAGAGGCTGCAGGGGCTGTTCTATGAGAAAACCTTCCTGAGGGAGGTGGAGAGGTACAAAGAGGTGAGGAGAAGGGGCTGGGAGGAGCTCAAAGCACCTGGGAGTGTTGCCTTTGCAACCCCTTATCCTGCTGTGGTGTGAGGGAATAATTCAGGAATAATTCAGAAGCCTTACAGGTGGGGGTGCAGCAGAAATTGGGGGTTCTGCATGGAGCAGGAAGCTTGAGCTGCCTCTCTCTTCACCCCCTGCATCACTTCTGAACCCTCTTGGCTGCTTCTGATGTGCCAGAGGTGTTCTCTTGGCATCTTTGTAGAACCTGCTGTGGAGTGGGAGTTGGAACGAGATGATTTTAAGGTCTCTCCCAACCCAAACCATTCCAGAATTCTATGATATACTCACTCCATCTCAGGAGACTTCGTGCCCTTCCGTTGGCGTGGCTGATTTTTCTTCAGGTGGTGAATAATAGAGAATAGAAAGGAAAAATGATAAATTATTGCAGAAATAAGCTGCTGAGAAACCTACGGGCAGAGATGAACTTATTATAGGCTTGAAGGAGTTACCATTATGCCTCCAGCACTGGGAAAATAGCTGAATTCCCATGGTTTAACACTCACTCATCACTGAGTGAGGACAGACGTGCCCTTCCCTAGTGATGAAGATGTAATTGCTGCCTGGAATGCTGGAGGAGTTTTGCTGGGCATCTCTGGTTCAGGGTGAGGAAGGACCAGCTGTGTTCCCCCTGCCCTTCCTGGGGGGCTCCTGGTGCTGGGGATGAGCCCTGCAGCTCCTGGTGAGGGAGGGACAAACCCCTGCAAGCTGCAAATTAAATAATTAGTTGCTTTCTTGCCAAGAAATTCTTATCAATTATACCATATCAATTACTGTCATATGATTTATGACAGTGACATATGTGACACCCTGAAGCAGCATTCCATGGGGAATTCTGCAGGGACAGCCATGGCCATGCCTCTGTGTCATGGCTCTGGTGGCTGCTCCTCTCCCCTGGTGCTGGATCCCTGCCTTCCTCCCCACCCCTGCCAGAAGGATCTTCTCTTGGCTTCCAGATGCCACCCCATGACTGAAGCAAGCTTTTCAACGATGTTTTCCAGGAAAATGTTGAGGTGTCTTTTGATCTTCCAGAGCGCTCTCCACTGGCCACGCTGTCCATCATCGACCTGAGCTGCTCCCAGGTACCCTGACCCCTCTGCATCCACCTTGGGGTGTCCCAGAGCAACCTGAGGTGTTGCAGGGGAGGGCAAAGCATCCTCCAGGACCTTTTTAAAATATTAGGACCCTTCCTGACCGAGCTCTGCGCTCTATCATCCCTCCCAGGCTGGGATGTTGGGCTCATTTTGGGGCACTGTCACTGTGGAGGGTGATGTCCCAAGCTGGATAAGGTCTCCTGGCTCTGCTCTGGGGTAGAGGACACAGCTGGGCAGTGGGAGCAGGCTGGAGGTGGTGCCTAAAACAGAGCTTAGCTGAAACAGAGGCCGAGATAAAGTTAGGAGAATAAAAAGCAGACAAATTTGTTAAAGGTCTTTAGGTGCATTTAGGGCAGACAGAGCCCACTCAAGAGGTTACTCCCAAAATGGACCCCGAATCACAAGTTTTTCCCATTTTATAAGTTCTGTCTATTTAACATATCAAGCCCCCATTCTCCAATTGCCCCTTCAGATGATGATGTCAACCACCCCAAACTTGCTCCCCCCTGATTCACTGTTATTTACATATACTGGGGCTCTGAGGCAGCCCCAAAATCCTTGGATTTTCCAACTGAGAGCAACATTTTCTCTAAGACGCTTGGAACAGAGGTTTTTAGCACTTTATATGAAGCCTAGAGCTACACAGCAAAGCTACAGATACACGGAAAATAGAAGCTAAAAATCCTTAAGACATCAGAGGGAGCAGGATAGAGGGAGCAGGACAGAGGGAGCAGGATAGAGGGAACAGAACGTGGCTGTGGTTGGATCCCAGAGCCCTCGTGTCTCTCAGCAGCCCAAGGTGCTCCCAGGCAGCCCCAGGGCAGCTCGCCAGGGGCTGCTGTGGATCCTGGATGAGGAGGTGCTGATCCCAGGCTCCGGGGATGGCACTGCCTTCGAGCGCCTCTGCTCCTACTTCGCCCCAAAGGGACCTGACCAGGAGGGTGAGTTGAGCTCAGCTTGGCTACCCAGCCTCTGCCATCACCGCCTGGCTTTGGGAATCTGGGCGATGTGGGTGATTAAACCCCTCAGCGGGCTGTTTTCTGGCACTGTCACAGGTGAGGGGCACCTGCGCAGGTGTGAGCAGACGCTGCACTTTGAGATCTGCCACCAGCTGGGCACGGTGCCCGTGCGCTACGACCTCACGGGCTGGGTCAGCAAGGCCAAGTTCAACCTCTCGGCCCACAACGCCATCCAGGTGCTGCAGAATTCCACGGTGTAAGTAGCAGGGAAGTGCCACAGTGCCAGAGGGTGGGGTTAGGTGGGATGTTGGGGAGGAATTCCTGGTTGTGAGGGTGGGGAGGTCCTGGTACAGAGAAGCTGTGGCTGCTGCGTGCCTGGAAGTGTCCAAAGTCAGGCTGGACAGAGCTTGGAGCAATCTAGGATAGTGGAAGGTGTCCCTGCTTGTTGGGGGGTCCAGCACAAGTCAGAGCTGTGAGGTTTCACCAGCAGCTGCCCAGGTTTTCCCGTTGCTTTGTGCAGCCTTGTAAACTAAATTGGAATTGAAAAGGAACTGAAGTGCTGCAGGTGTCTGTGCACACGGGGGGGATTTGAACCTTCTGCTTGTGAGTTCCTGGCTCGTTTGGTTTGGGCTTCAACCCAGGGAAGCTTTAACAGCAGTGAACAGCTCCGTGCTCAGACCAGAGAGTGTGGAGTGGGTGGGGATGTCCCAGCATCCTGGTGCGGTTTGCAGAGCAGCACAAATCCCAAATTCGGGGCCCTGGGTGTTGCACCCCTGTAGAAGAAGCTGGGAAACCCACCCTAGTGCCCCGTCCCGTGTCTGTCCGGCAGAGCCGCGGTTCGGGAGCTGGTGCAGCCGCGGGCGAGGGCTCCTCTGTCCTGCCGCGCCCTGGCCGGGCTGGACGGGCGTTCCCAGGCTGCCCTGCACCGCAACGCCTGCCTGAGGAAAACCTTCGCCAGCAGCTTCGCCGCCGTGAGGAAGAGGTCGGTGTGCGCCCAGATCAAGCTGCAGGCGGTGAGTGGTGGCGCTGGGACACTGGGGCTGAGGGTCAGGGGTGTTGTGACACAGAGCATCGTGTCCCCATGATGGTCCCTACCTCCTGGGGAGCCCCAAATCCCCCAGCAGTGACCTCCTGCCTGTCCCCATTGTGACTGTGGCCACCTGGGGTGCTGCGCTGGCACTGCTGCCACTCAGGGAGAGCCTCCCAGGCAAACAGATCAGACAGAAATCACACACAGATCAGGCACAGATCACACACAGATCACACACAGATCACACACAGATCACACACAGATCACACACAGATCACACACAGATCACACACAGATTACACACAGATCGCACACAGATCACACACAGATCAGGCACAGATCACACACAGATCACACACAGATCACACACAGATCACACACAGATCACACACAGATCGCACACAGATCAGGCACAGATCAGGCACAGATCACACACAGATCACACACAGATCACACACAGATCACACACAGATTACACACAGATCGCACACAGATCGCACACAGATCAGGCACAGATCACGCACAGATCACGCACAGATCACGCACAGATCACACACAGATCACACACAGATCACACACAGATTACAATTACACACAGATCAAACAGAGATCAGGCACAGATGATCACACACAGATCACACACAGATCAGGCACAGATCACAAGGCACAGATCACACACAGATTACACACAGATCACACACAGATCACACACAGATCAGGCACAGATCACGCACAGATCACACACAGATCACGCACAGATTACACACACACCTCGCTGCTTTAATCCTCTTAAGTGCTCAGACAGTCACCAGCCCTCCGTGCTGGGCACATGCCAGGCTCCTGCTGCTCTCACACCTAATTAGGTGTCCAAACTCTCTCGAGGAGATGGGGCTCAGGCTCTGCTGATGCCCTGACCAGACCGTTTTGGGGTCTTGCCTGTCCCTGGCAAACCCCATGCCCAGCATCCTTCAGCCATGATGATCTCTAATCCTTCCAATCCAAACCATTCCATGATTCTGTGAATCCTGCTGATTTTTGTGGCCATGAACTGAAAACAAGGGGCATTAGGAGGAAGGGTCCTGCTCACCACCTCTGTTCACCCTCTGGCTGGATGAGCTGACCCCTCCACCTGCCCAGACACCCTGCAGGTGCCCAGGGAGCATTTCCCACCCGTGCTGACCCTTTGTCCCTCCATCCCCACTGACCTCTGCTGCCCTCCAGGATGCCCTCACCAACCTCCTCCGACGGTCCCAGCTGCACTTTGTCCACTGCCTCCTCCCAGGAATGGGCTGGGAAGGGCCAGTCCCTCGTCCCCCGGGGCCACCGGATGGAGCCCCGGAGCTGGATGTGGTGTCCCTGCGGACACAGCTGGAGGGGACTCAGCTCCTGGATGCCCTGCGACTCCATCGTGTCGGTACGTCCAGACCCTGCCCTGGGCTGTGTCCATCCCACCCACTGCTCCCTGACTGTGGCTCAGCCCTTCCACCCTTTTTCTCACCACCTGCTTCTCACCAGCAGGCAAGGAATCCCCTCAGTCAGAAATTTCCCCATGCAGAAATCCTCTCCATTTTTATCCCTGCTTTTTGCAGGGGTTCTGAGCCCCTCTCCCACCTGAGCTCGGTGGCTGCAATTCCAGCGGCAGAGCTATTCCAGCTCCCTGCTCCTCTTGGAGCATCCGTGCCTCAGGCTGGACTCGCACTGACCACAGCCACAATCCATGCCGCGGGGAGAGGGAGCTGTGCAGGAGGTCCTGGACTGTGTCCTTCCTGACACAAGGTGCTGGGGTGGCATCTAGCCACCTTCAGCTCATCTCAGAGTCCTCTCCCTGCAGGGGTTTCTCTTGTGGCATCTCCCCTGGTCCCCTCCATGCCCAGTGCCCTTTGCAGTGCACAGGATGTCCCAGCAGGTCCCTCCCCAGCTGTGCCAGTGCCCTGTTGCAGCCCCCAGCTCGTCTCTGTGCCCCCAGGGTATTCGGATCGGCTGCTCCTCACCCAGTTCCGCAGGCGCTTCCAGGTGTTGGCTCCGGAGGTGATGAAGAAGCACAGCTCTGCCTACGAGGTGCCAGATGAGAGCAAGGTGTGTGCTGGGCTGGGGGGCACGAGTTGAGACCTCCCGTGTGGGTCTGTGACAATGGCAGAGCTGTTCCAGCAATCCTCAGTGCTGCCAGGGCTGTCTTTGTAAAGTGGAGCAACTCCTGGAGCTCTTAGATTGGTTATTAGGAAAAACTCCTTCACTGAAAGGGTTGTCCAGCCCTGGAACAGGATGCCCAGGGCAGTGGTGGAGTCACCATCACTGGAAGTGTTCAGAAATCATGTAGTTGTGGCACTTGGGGACATGGTGGTGGCCTTGGCAGTGCTGGGGGAATGACTGGACTCAGTGATCCTCGAGGGCTTTTCCAACCTAAATGATTCCACGATTCTAAACCCAAGGCTTAGAATCTTGATCATCAGGGCTCCTGATGCCCTCAGGAGCTCGGGATGAAGGAGAAAACCCTCATCCCACAGATGCCTAAAAGCCGAAAGAGCTCAGGAGGGAATGCGAGCATGTGCCAGTTTTTTTTTTTTTTTTTTTTTTTTTTTTCCCCAGTAAATTTGTAGCAAAACCAGGGCAAAGCCATCCCTGGAATAAGGCTGTGGACGAGCTGGGCAGAGCTGAGAGGAGCTGAATTAAAGCTGGACACGTGCTGCGTTGTGCAAACTGCAGCCAGCATGTGCAAAGGCAGTTAAGACCTCGGGATTTAATAAGACAAGTCTGACAATCGGGAAAGGTCAATATTGCTATGAAACGCTGTCAGAGGCAGAGGGTGCCGTGTCAGCAGCGTGTAAGCAGGGGATTTGGAAAATCCCATCCTCCCCAGAGCTTGCTGCCACGGGGTTTTGTCAGCTGGGAAATGCTTCCCGGGACACAGCATTAACCCTGCTGCTGCTGGCTCCACGGTGGAATATTCCATTCTTCCTGTGGGTTTGTCCTTCAGGGAGGAGCTGAGTGAGGCTGACAAGGGATGTTGTCTGGAGTGAGGTATTAGCAGAGGATTTCTGTTGCAATTTCTGCAGCCCTGGGGCTTCCAAACCATCCATCCTTCCATCCAGTGTTGCTGTCCCCGGGGCAATGGCTGGTGTTATGTTCGTGTGCTGGTGCAAAGCTCGGAGTAATTGAGTTCAGGCTTCTCCTTGGGATAATCTCCTGCTCAGATCCTCCAGGGAGATCTGTGCCGGTGGGCTTAGGGGAGAACTCATCCCTTCCTCTTGCTTTTGGTTCCGTGGGATGAGCTGCTGGTGAGGTGGGCAGGAGGGGAGCACCGAGTGCAGTGTCACCTGTGTCACCTCCTGCCCACCCACCAAGGCCCTGCCAGAGCAGGGATGGCAGCAAAAAGTCTTGCCTGCAGCTCCAAATCTCTACTCCCCATCCTGCTAAAAGCCTCGAGGGAGGAAAGTCCTTCCACTGGGGTTTGGGACTGGGGCAGATGGGCTTTGGGAAGGGGCGGAGGAAAGGAGGGCAGAGCTGGATCTCCCTTACGGGGTGCCAGTACTGGATGAACCCTTACTGGTTTCCCGTGAGGACTGGGGGTCTCTGCACCCCATTTCAGCAGCTCCCAGCAGGCTGTGGGTGTTTTCTGAGCAATCCCATGATGTGTCCCTTCTCCGCAGGCTATCGAGGAGCTGTTCCAGGCGCTGGATCTGGAGAAGAAGAGCGTTGCCATAGGACGTACCCAGGTAGGGTGACTGGGTGATGACTGGCACAACCAGCCCCAACCAGGCTCCCCAAACTGCGGAGAAAGCCTCCCTTCACTGCTGCCTGTGGCACCAGGCGGGTTGGGAAACAACCTTGCTAAAAATCAGGGGAAAAAGACTCCTAATTCCCATTTGAAAGCAGTACCCAGGGTAAATCTTGTACCTAATTACCAAAATCCAGCAAGCCCTTGGTGGTATTTAAGTTCCTAATTACCACTGATGTCTCCTGGAACTGAAGGGGGCTTGGGCAGCTCGTGGGTTTGCTGCAGAGCAGGAACTGTCCAAGCAAAAACATTTGAACTTCGATGTGACGATCTCAAAGAAAAATTAATTTCACGTGCATGCTCGCCTTCAGCTCTGGAGTCTGTAAAGAAAGAATTCACAGATCGGTTCTGTGGAGCAAAATGACTTTCTTTTATCCTGCACTGTGCAGTTTGTAATTATCTCCTCCCTGGAACCCTCGTCCTTAATCAATAGCGCGGTGGCAGCCCCGGTCACATCTCGTTAGGGACGAGTTCGCTTCGCCATCGCTTTGAGCATTGATTTTGTACCAACCGTGAAACTGGCGGGGCTGGGGAGTTAATTCAGACATTAATGAGGCAATCGAATGGGTGGTGGAGCAATCACGGCATCGGCTAGGGAGAGAAACTTTCCTCGGGATTGTGCTTTGATTCAATTTGGCATGGTTGAAGTGCAGCTCTCAGTACAGCCCTGGCCTCGCCCGTGTTGCTCAGGGGTTATTAAAGCTGGGCAATGCGAATGGTTGGGAGATCCTGGTCCCAAGAGCTTCTCCCAGCAGTGACCCAGAGACACCTCAAACACTCAGAGATCCATACCGGCCTGGATTCGATGGCATCAGCAAAGCTGTGTCATTTCTGAGGTGTTCCTGACCGGTTCAGAGAAACAAAACAATGTGGTTCATTTTGGTTTTGCTGTTGTCACACATCATTGCTGTCACCTGTGTGTCACCTGTGTCAGAACTGTCAGAACCCACTTCCAGTGGAGGTTCGTCCATCCATCCATCCATCCATCCATCCATCCATCCCACACTGGGGGGAACAGGCAGCATCCCAAAGGAAAATTTTGAGGAGCTGCACCTTGAGATGGTCAATGCCTCTGTCAAGCTGGAGCAGGGAGAGGTTTCAGCCCCCAGCCTGGGGTGTGTAACCTGTTCCTCTCTGCCAGGTGTTCCTGAAGCCAGGTGTCATGTCCAGGCTGGAGAAGCAGCGGGACAAGCTGATAGCCCAGAAGATGACTCTGCTCCAGGCTGCCTGCAAGGGCTTCCTCAGCCGCCAGAAGTTCAAGAGGTTGAAGGTACTCATCCCACGGGTTGGGGGTTAGCTGAGCCCACCCAGGTCAGCACTGCTGGGATGTGACCAGAGCACCCAAAGCTCTTTGGAGCTCCTTTTTGGGCACCAGCTTTACCAGGAGATGCTGTGCTGCCATTCCTGATCTCCTCTGCCACCCTTCCACCTCTGCTCCTTCCCGGCTGGGTGTCACTGCTGCTGTGTCCCCACAGATCCAGCGCCTCGCTGTCCGCTGCATCCAGAAGAACCTGGTGGTGTTCCAGACAGTCAGGCACTGGCCCTGGTGGCAGCTCCTGAGCCATTTGAGGCCCCTGCTCAGTGTTAACCTCGCTGAGGAGCAGCTCCATGCTAAGGAAGTGAGTAGGGATGGGATGGGATGGGATGGGAGGCATGGGAGGCATGGGACAGGATGTGTTGGACATGGACAGGACAGGACAGGCTTTTTTTAGTGGCTCCGCCTGGTGGGTTGGTCAAACTGGAAGTCACTTCTGCCCAGGCAAAGATGTTTTATCGACCATCCAGAAGTTGCCATTTTTTATTAACGTTGCATTTTTTGCCCTGTGTCACGAGTTTTGCAGAGTTTTGTGGAGGGAGAAGTGATTTCTTCTTCCTTAGAGGGACAGTAGCAAGCACACCACATCCCCCACAGTCAAACCCCATCCCAGGGTTCCACCTCTGCCCTCTGCAAGCTCCAGGGAATGTCTTCCCTGAGCCAAACCCCTGCGGATGGGCTTGTCAGCCTGTGGGATGCTGGAAGATGAGCATTCAAACACATCTGTGACAGAGGGAACTCCACTCTGTACTGTTCCCAGTGCTGTGCTGGCTTCCATCTGTGTTGTCACGGGTGATGGGGGATGCTAATGGACATTTTTTGTCTCAGGAAAGGCTCCTTTCACCCCTCTGCACCCTCTGAGACCTGTGCTAAATTCCCAGTCCATCTTCCCTGGAGTCCTGCTCCTCCTCTTGCCTTAGAGAGGTTTCAACAAGATGTTTTCAGTTTGGTTCAGACAAAATAAAAGCTGCCCAAGCCTCTGTTTTTGCCTCCAAACCCACCTGGGATCCATCAGGCCCCATCATCTGTTAACCTCTGTTTTGATCACAACTCTGCACGTTCTGCTCCTGCTCAGAGTTGGACATCAAAGCAGGACAAGGCTGCACGGAGCAGCTCCTGCTGCCTGGGAAGGAATCACAGCCAGCACTGTGCCTTTGCACCGTGCTGTGATACCTGCCAGGGCCCTGGGACACTCCCTGGGCACAATCCAGGCTGTTCATCCCAGGCTTTTGAGGTTTGCTGCTCTCATAAAACATGCTCTACACACACCAAAGCTGACATTCCCTCCGATGGAATTCATGTCAGGAGCTGTAGCCCCGGCAATTTGCAGTGAGCAGCCTTCAAAGCTGCCTGGTAAATTTTATTAATAGGGCAGCTATGTCTCTTCCACTTATTTTGAACAGAAAACAAGGTTTTCGTAAATAAACCCAGGATGCTGGAACTCTCCCTGTGTGCTTTCTTCTCAATCTTCCCTAGGAGGAGCTGGCGGCGCTGAGAAGGAAGCTGGAAAAATCCGAGCAGGCGTGCAGCGAGCTCAGACAGAACACAGAGAGTCTGGAGAGCAAGGTACAGCCCCAAAACCTCCAATAGAGCTCCCAAATCTCTGGTACAGACCCCCAAACTGCAGAATTCCAGGCTGGCACCACTCCAGGCTGCCCAGAGAAGCTGTGGCTGCCCCTGGATCCCTGGAAGTGTCCAAGGCCAGGCTGGACAGGGCTTGGAGCAAACTTGGATGGTGGAAGGTGTCCCTGCCCATGGCAGAGGTGGAACTGGATGACTTTAGGATCCTTTCCAACCCAAACCATTCTGGAATTCCATGATCTCAGCTGGCTGCTGGTCCTCTGTGGGTTCTGCTCTTGGATGCGCAGCTCCTTGTGATTGTGCCTGGGATTTTGCCAGGCATCATGAGCAGAAGGAGCTCCCAAGGTTTCTATAAATACCCTGGGTTTTCCCAGCTCCCTTGGCTGCAGCAGGGCCTGGCTGGGGCTAGGCTGCAGCTCTGCCTCACAGTGCCAACAGCCCCCTTGGCCAGGACCCTCCTTGTCAGTGGGAAAGGGGGAAAGATGATTTGGTTTTAGCTCTTTGTTGAAGGTGAAATCAACCCCACGAGGCTGGGGATGCTGAGCATGGTGACTGCCTCAGGGCAAACCTAGGAATATTCTGTCTCCACAGGGAAATAAATCCTGTGGGATTTGCTTGCTGAGTTAAACTTGTGGGACATCCTAAGGAGCCTGCAAAATCTGAGGTGCCTTAAAATGCTGTCAGATGCAGGAAAGGAGTGTTGGAATGCTGTGTTTTCCCGTGGCTCTGCTGGCTCTGCAGCCCCTCACTGCACTGGCTGAGCAGCAAGGACCCCATGCCTGTCTGCTCTACAGAATGGAATTGATTTTCTGGATTAATAATTCTCCCCTTCACTCATCTGCTCCTGGTTTCAAAAGGAGATTTAGCACAATCAAGTAGAACAATGGAGAGATGTGATGAGCTCCAGGCAGGTGGCACAGGGAGCCGGGGTGACACTGGTGACACTGATGACACCTCCCTAAACACAGGCAGAGCTGTCAGCACGCTGGGTGGCTGTGGGATGGCAGAACCCCACCCAGCCACCCCCAGAGTGACCCCCTGCTCCCCCAGATCATCGACCTGACCACTGAGCTGTCGGATGAGCGGTACAAGGGCGATGTCACCTGCCAGGCCCTGGATGGGGAGCGGGCAGAGCGGCTGCGGGGCACCCGGGAGCTGCAGGAGCTGCAGGTACCACAGCCCTGACCCCTCTGCTGTGACAGTGGCAGTGCCACCCCCCTGACACAGCCCTCCTGAGTGCCCCAGAGCCAGATAGAGCTGCTCCCTTCCTTTCTCCCTTCCTTTCTCCCTTCCTTTCTCCCTTCCTTTCTCCCTTCCTCCCTTCCCCAGAGCAAGCACGACCAAGTGCAGAAGAAGCTGGAGTCGGTGGAAAAGCAGCTGGAAGAGGCCCAGCAGCTGGTGCAGCTGCGGGAGATGAAGATCAGTGGCTCTGGAGGAGGTAGGGATGTCCCTCTGGAGGCAGGGCATGCTCTGGGCATCCAGCCTGACCAGTAGGGCAGCAGGGAAGAGGGCAGAGGTTTGTCACCTCGCAGCCAGTGCCACTCTGCAGCCCCTGGCCAGCCCAGGGTGTTCTGTCATCCTGCATTGCTTGTGCAGGGGGAGCTGGTGGTGACAGCTGGGTCACACTCAGCTCTGGCTGTGGTGTGGGGCTGGGATTGTGTCTCAGGGTGCTGCTGGGATGGGATGGGATGGGATGGGATGGGATGTATACATGTTCTATGGGAGTGGGGCAGCCCTGGGCGCACAAAGCACAGCTGTGCCCCATGAGCTCTGTGCTGGTGTCAGTGCCTTGTGCACTCCCCATCCCTGCCCCCAGCAGGGCCAGGGGGCTGCTCAAGCCCCAGCACCCACCCTGCACCCCTGGGTGTGTCTCGTTGGCAGAGGATGAGTGGCAGGTGAGGTTTGACTGCGCCCAGACCGAGATCGTGTTCCTGCGGAAGCGGCTGGCGCAGCTGGAGGAGCGGCTGGAGGCAGAGCTGGGCACCAGGACAGGGCTCGAGCAAAAGGCAAGTGCTGCCACCTGGGAGGGGACAGGGACACTCAAGGCAGACCCAGAACAGGGCTATTCCTGGAGCTGCTTGTCCTCTCCCTGCTCCCAGGGCAGGTGAAGCTTCCAGAACTGAGGCTCAGGATCTCATCCGCTTCCTGTTGCTCCCACTGATCAGGGATAACCAGATATTTTCTACTGGTCTGAGCTTCAGAAATCACTTTTGGCTAGCAAAATTCCACCTTGGTCAAGTGTGGGTGAAGGCAGAGGTGGGGGAGCTAGGAGGAGGAGTTTTGAGAGTGTTCTTGGTGCTGCCCTGGTTTTGGGAGCTGGACAGGGCTGTGCTCCCCTCATCTGTCACACAAAAAGCTGGCAGCTCCCGATCTTTGCCCCGAGGAGGGAAAAAGTCAATGTGCTTCCCTGAGCAGTGCCTGGGGACCAGGTCACTTCCCATGAGGATAAAACAAAGAAATAAAGATTTCTCATGGTACATTAAATAGTAATGAGAAAGAAGCTGAGTCTGAGGAGCTTGGGTAAAGCGAAGCAGCCCATTTGCTCTCAGTTAGTTTGGAATTACTGGCTCCATTAATGCAAGATTTTGCTTATTTAAACCCATTCCTTAATGACTCCATTCCCTGGTGTGGGAGAGCTCTGCGTGCCTGTCCCAAACACAATGGGAATCCTTGGAGATTTTGAAGATTCCACTCCATGATGCTGCTTTTTGCAGAGAAATGGGATCAGGCATCACCCCGGGCCAGCTCTGCTGACTCAGCAGTGGGGGGTTGGATGCTGCAGGCACTTGGAGGGTGCCTGGAGCTGGAGGGGCCACAGCACCTCAGGTTGTCCTTATTTAGTGAAAAATCTCCAGATGAAACTAACCTTGGGGACCAAAGTGAGGCTGAGCCCTGGTGGGGATTTTATGCAGGGAGTGTGTGCTGTGGGGTTTCTTCTCTGGGGGTTGTGTGGTGTCCATGTGTCCCTCCTTTGTGGGGTCCACGGGTCCATGTGTCTCTTTTTTGGGATGCAGTGCCATGGGGTCTCTGGGCTCTGTAGGATCCCTCCTCCATGGGGTGCGTGTGCTGTGGGGTCCATGGGATGCACATGTCCATCTCCTGCGGGGTCTGTGTTGTCCCTGTGTCCCTCCCTGTGGTCCATATCCATATTACAGCCTCTCTCCCCCATCCCACAGCTGGCTGAGGCTCAGGCTGCATGCCAGGCTGCCCGGGACGCTGCCCAGCGGCTGAAGCGGCGCTGCCAACGCCTGGCCTGTGAGCTGGAGGATGCCAAGGTGCTGGCTGAGAACCAGCAGAGCCGCAGCCACGAGCTGGAGAAGAGGCAGAAGAAGTAAGGCTGGGGGAGTGCAGGGAGGGTTGGTGGTGCTGGAGCCACTGGGGGTTATTTTCCCATTATTTTTCCATTATTTTCCCATTATTTTTCCATTATTTTTCCATCCCGTTGCTGTGTGAGTGACACACGGTCTGATCCCAGCCTGGTTGGGGTTGGAAGGGAGTTCCATCCATGGATTTGTTGCCCTCCAGGTTTGACCTGCAGTTAGCCCAGGCCCTGGGGCAATCTGCCTTCGAGCAGAGCCTCCGGGAGAAGCTGTCCCAGGAGAACATGAGCATCCGCTGGGAGATGGGCAAACTCCAGCAGAGCCTGGAGGTAAGAGGAGACCCCACTTTGCTGCGTTAGAGCCAGTTTTGGGAGCAGATCCAGGAGCAGAGCCATTACTTTTGCAATTAAAGCAATTAGGAAGCTTGATTCCAATTTCTTTTAGCACAGTTCAGTGTTTAAATAACTTTCTCCTTCCAGAAGAAGGGCTGTTGCTATGTATAAGTGGTTCCCATCCCGTGATTCAGCTGATCAGGGCCACCCCCATTTTCACAGGAGACACTTGTGCTCCTCCTCACATTCCTACCCCCAGTCCTACCCATCTGTGCCCCATGGGATGGAGGCACAGATCAGATGCCACCAAGCCCCCCGTGGTGGCAGTGATGCCTAAGACAGGCTACCTGAAATAGAGGCCAAGACAAAGTTAGGAGAATAAAAAGCGGACAAATTTATTAAAGACCTTCAAGGTACATTTAGGGCAAGAAAACCCCATGGTGGGGCTACACCCCTAAATGGACACTGGGTCATTAGCTCCTCACCTTTTGTAAGTTCTGTCCTATTAGCATATTGGTCCTTAATTCTCCAATCACACCCTTAGGTGATGATGTTAATCACCCCAGGCCTGCTCACCCCCAATTCACTGTTGTTCGCATATTTTGGGGCTCTAGGGCAACAAATGTGTCCTTGGATTTCCATTCAGAGAAATTGTTTTGACTGAAGGTGCTGGGAACAGAGGATTTAGCATTTTATACTACACCAAAGCTAGAGATACATGAAGAATAAAAACTAGAAACTCTTACGGCATCAGCATAGGCACGGCTGCTGGGGTGGGGGAACTTCAACTTCCCTGCAGTGGGGGCTGCAGGGAACCCCCAGGGGACACAGTCATGGGAGTGGGAAGGTGAGGATCAAGAGGGAAATGTGGGGATGGGGCTCTGGGTTGTGGGGCAACATGCTGGGAGTGTCCAGGCTCTGATTGCCACTCTGCCCAGCACAAGGAGGCCGAGGTGGCCAGGCTGGAGCAGCAGGTGGCCGTGCTGGCCGGCCGAGTGCAGGAGCTCAGCACCCCTGGGGACAAGGACATGGTGCCAGCGCTCAAGAAGAAGCTCTGGGACCTGGAGGGCAGCGCTGCTGATCAGAAGAAGGAGCTGGAGAGGCAAACGGCAGCTGTTGATCACCTGGAGCAGGTAATGTAGGGCTGGAGGGGCTGGAGGTGGCTGGGAACATCAAACCCAGGCCAGCACCTCATCCTCTCTGGACTGGGCATCACCTCTGGGTGTTTCAGGTCCACGAGAGGCTGGAGCTGGAGATCGAGAGGATGAAGCAGATCCACCAGAAGGAGCTGGAGGACAAGGAGGAGGAGCTGGAGGACATGCAGAAGTCCTGCCAGAAGAGGGTGGGTCCTCCCCAGAGCTCCCCATGTCCCCAGTGCAGAGCAGGAGCTCTTCCAGGGGTCCAAAATCCCAGGGAAATGCTGGGGTTCTGCTTTCCCACCATCACCCCCATATAGCCTCAGTCACACCTTGGGGGTCACAGCACCTCCAGAGCTTCATGTTTGGGGATGATTTGCAGGAAATACCCTTTCCACAAGGCCCTGAGGTTGGTGGGAGCACACACGAATTCCAGTGGCTCTGCCCTGCTGGGCTGTGGGGTTTTGGGGGTGGCAGGCACTGAGCATGGCTGGGTTTCTCCCACACAGCTCCGGCAGCTGGAGATGCAGCTGGAGCAGCAGCACGAGGAGAAGCAGATGGTGCTGCACGAGAAGCAGGACCTGGAAGGGCTCATTGGCACCTTGTGTGAGCAGGTGAGGGGACAGTGACCTCCCTTCGTGGGCCATGTCCTGGCTGAAAACACTGCCCTAAAAGTGTAAAAAGGGATAAACAAGTGCAGCTGGAGCTGCAGCTTGGTGTTGGTGCATGTGCTCCCTTTTGTACGGGAGAATTATCCAAGCAGGAGGAGGAATCTGCTCTTTGCTGGTGTTTCATGAGAGTCAAACTAACCAGGTCTAGCACTGGAGTGCATCCAACTCCCTAGAAAAGCATTTTATCCAATCCTTCTTGTTGCAGAGGAATTAAATCCCAGGCACATTTGGTGAACAAATCCTTTTCCCCCTCATGCTGCCTTGTCTCAGTGCCACTCACCCTGGCATGGAAATGAAGCACTGTGTCCTCTGGCCATTGGCACAAGCTGGATTTCACAATTTCACAATTTCACCAGCGCTGGAATGGGGGGCATATTTCAAGTAGACACAAAATGGTCTGACGAGGCTTATCTGTAATAACCCTCCTGCTCCTGGCTTAGAAAATGTTTTGGGAACTGTCACAGGAAATCATGCTGTATCAAAGCAGGGGATTATTACATGTCCTGCTTGTTTGGTGAAGGAGAGCTGAGATGGATGAGGAGGCAGCAGGAGCTTGGGGGGCTCATGAGGAAAAGCCCATTCTCCCTCCAGGACAGTCCCTGTCATGGACAGAACCTGAGTGACAGGAAAATGATGTGTCCAGGATCCACCTGGTGGGATGGCAGGAGAGATGGTGGTGCTGCAAACACCCTCTGGTTTGCAGAGGACAGTTCATTAAAAAAGGGGAAAAAAACCAGCCAACCCAGAAAACTAATTAAGGAAATGGAGATGCCAATGATTTCTGGCTCCAGCAAATTCCAGCCAGCTCTAAACCAGGCTACGAGGTCAAATCCACACATGATTTTAGCCAGTGAACAGAAAATAGGAGAAGCAAGGGGGTTGAAATGAGAGCTGTGGAAAACCACCTAAATGGAAAATGTTCTTATACCTCAATTACGCTGAAAGCAAGCACTGCAACCACGTCCCTGTTTATTTGGTGGTTTTCTAATTCCTTTATCCCTGTAACCATGGTTGCTCTCCCTCTCTCCAGGGGGGAGCATGGAGGGTGGATTTTTTTAAGGTGCTCCTTGCAGTAGCGTGGCCAGGCTGTCCCTCTGGCCACAGGGGTGGCCACTGGAGAGGGTGTGGCTGATGGAGAGCAGAGGTGGGCAAACGTTTTTCTAGAGGAACATTTTTCCCTTTGGTGGGGAAAACTCTGGAGCACCCTGGAGGTGTTCAAGGAACAGCTGGACGTGGCACTGAGTGCAGTGCTGTAGATGACAAGGTGGTGATCAAAGCCTGAACTCGATGACCTTGGACATCGTTTGCCACCTGAATGATCCCGTGATTCTGAGATTCAGTGAAAAAGGCAATATTTACCCACTGTTATTAAATATCTCCTTGCATCAGTCACAGCCTGGGGGGTCACAGCATCACCAAAACACCCCTAAACTGTGCGGGGAGCTCCTCGGGGTGGGTGGGAAGGCTCAGCCACCCCCTGTCCCCTCTCCAGATCGGCCACCGCGACTTCGACGTGGAGAAGCGGCTGCGGCGGGACCTGCGGAGGACCCGAGCCCTCCTGGCCGATGTGCAGCTGCTCCTGGCGGCCCCAGCAGAGCCCGGAGCCAGCGGCCAGGAGCTGCAGAACCTGCGCAAACAGGTAGGGAGGGACCTGCGGAGGAGCGGGGAAGCTGCAGGGAACATTTCCAGCTCTCCCGGTTGGGCTGAGCGCTGACACCCAGGAGGGCGCGTCCTTGGAAGGAGCATTTTCCTGTAATTAAGCCAACGGTGGTGGAGTGGTTTTTCCCCTTTTTTCCCGTTAATTACCTGCCGTTTGGTGCGTTTCTCTGTGTCTCGTTCGGCCGGGCTGGGGCGGCGTTGCCATAGGGATGCTGGAAGCGGGAGAGCGTTCTGGGGGATTTGCCGGATCGGCGGGGCTGAGTGACCTGGCGAGCTGCTGCAGCTCTGTGCCGGCTTGTGCCACCAGGCTGGGGACAACCTCGGCCTCAGGGTGACCTCTGCGTGCCCTGCCATGGGACAGGAGTGCCACGGGTGGGCCAGGGATCCCACAGTGCCAGCTAACGATGCTGGTCCTCTGAAACCACTCAGGAATGAATCTGCACTGTACATTTCCCCTGGAAATGAACGAATGGGGAAGCACGAGCGATTCCAGCAACATCCAAATGTAATTGGGAGGGTCGTTCTGCATAAATAACAGCTGTGAGCAGCAGCTCTTCCCAGCCTGTGCTGAGGGGGAAAGGGAAGGTGAGGTGGCCTGATGGAGCCAGTGGTGTGGCTGTGCCCGTTCCCATGTCCATTGGGATGTCCAGGGGATGGCCATGGCTGGGACAGGCAGTGGGAATGGCCTTTTTTTTGCACTCATGTGTTTTCTCTTAAATATTCTTGACCCAGTGCTGTAGTGCTGCATTTCATTAATCCCTCCATATTTCCAAAATCCCTTTGGGGCTCTTTGGGGTTCTTTGGGGCTGGAGAGGTTGCACTGTGTCTGCTTTCCCCCAGCCCCTGTTTTTCTTGCAATGCTGGGGTGCTTCCTCTGCCCATCTCATGCCCATTCTGTGGTGTCCAGTCTCATCTTACTGGGGAATAATGCCCAGTTCATTTGGGGAACAGAGCTGGGGAAATCTTTACCCTAGAGAGTAAAGTCATAGGAGGAATGGCTGAGGGATCTGGAGGGGTTCAGCCTGGAGAAAAGGAGGCTCAGGGGAACCTGCTGGCTCTGCACAACTCCTGACAGGAGGGGACAGCCAGGTGGGGTTGGATTCTTGTCCCAGGAACAGGGACAGGATGTGAGGAAATGGCCTCAAGCTGTGCCAGGGCAGGGTCAGGTTGGGTATCAGCATCATTTCCTCATGTAAAGGGTGGTCAGGCATTGGGAGGAGCTGCCCAGGGAGGTTTGGAGTCTCCATCAATGGAGGTGGCACTCTGGGCTAGTGACAAGGTGGGGATCAGGCACAGGTTGGACTTAATGACCTTGGAGGTCTTTCCCAACTCGAATGGCTCTGGAATTCTGGGATTCTTGCTCCCTGCACAGCCCAGTCCCCACAGCAAGGCAGGAGGTCACTCTCTCTCCCTGTGGTGCCATTCAGTCCCTCCTTGGCTCCCTCACTCCACAGCCTGTGCTCAGCTGCCTCATGTTTGGAGAGGAGCAAACACCCCGAATTTTGGGATTTTTTTTTTTAAATTTTGCTGTGCCCACCAACACTGAGACTCCGCATGTGCTTAAAATGCCACATGATTTTTTCCGTCCTTTAAACTGCAACAATTTCTAATGGCATTCATGACGACTTTCTCAAAAGCCAATGCATCCTACCAGCAACCCACGGACCTGCACCAGAAGAAAAACTTCCTTAAAATGCTACATTTCCGTTAATCAAAATCCATATGGCTGGAAGTGCAGCATTGTTTCTTAATAAGGCTGAGGCCTCCATTTTATGCAGGTATTTAACAGATGGTGTTCACAGCAAACTAATGTTTTTCCACAGTTCATACATTATGCATTTTTTTGGGGGGGAATTTCAATTTGTTCTTCCCAAGTGGGAAAATTCCATTACACAAAGTGAATTGGAAGCTGGTGTTTAATGAGAGGTCCTGGAGATGCTTTTCTGTCTGGCTGAACTATCAGGAGTTTGGTGGGAATTGTGGCAGGGGAGAGGCCAATCCGAGGGCTGATTGAGGATTCAGCTGTTTCTGGAGCAGCTGGATAGGTGGCAAAGTCCTCAGCCATAACAGCAGGAGTGGCATCTTCAACTCATTCCAGCAAAACAAAGTTCTTCTCTACTCAAAGGTCTCAATCTCTCCAAACAGTGGAAGGAAATGAGCCGAAGATTTCTCTAATTATAATATTCCATTATTACCTCCCCCTTTTTTTTTTTTGTGGGGATGGAGAGAGATAAAAAAATAAGTAAACCCTGAGAAAACAGCCTAAAATCCCTAAAATTCTCCAACTCTCCCCATGGTGTGCAGAGGTTTCTATTGCTCCGGGGAACTCCACAGGGAAACCAGGAGTGGCACAGGAAATGAGCACTGAGCGGAGGGGTTTAGTTTCCTTTTCCATAAAGAAAAAGAAAGAAACCCCAGCGAGCGGAAGGAACTGGATGTTCAGGTACAGCCTACGACAACTCCTCCGCCCGGGCAGGAGGGAGTTTTTGGGATGATGCCGCAGCTTCCAGATGTTTGCAGCCCATTGAAGATCGCTGCGATCTTAATGGCTGAGCTGTAAAACCCGAGAGCGAATTAGCGCTTGTAAATGGGATCTTCCACGTGTATTTGCAAATGCAATTTACGCCACGTGAAAAGCCCATTTGCAAACCCCCGAATCATGAATTGCTCTAATCAGGAATTACGTGTAATTCACATAATTTTGCAAATTAATGATCCCGGCTCTGCCTCACCGAGGAAGAGGGAGGATGTGCCATCCAGGCACTGCACTCACCAGGACAGTCAGCGATGTTGGGATCTGTGCTGGGAGCTGCCAAGGAAGCTTTGCTTGCCCTGTAAACCAGAAACAGACAGGCTGAGCAGCAGCACAGCTATAAATGGTCGAAATTCTGTGTTCCTTAGCAGGGAAAAGTGCTCTGTGGAAGTGGAAATAAACGTGGCTGTGTGGCATGGGGACAGAACCACCAGGACGTGGTTTCTGCTCCTTTAATGATGATCCTCTGCAATTTTTTTCCCAGTTGGAAGAGAGTGAAGCAAAGTGTGCAGAGGCCCAGCGATCCCAGCAGACACTGGCCCAGGAGCTGGAGAATCTGCACGCGGAGATGGAGACCCTCAGCAGGAACAAGACCCTGGTGGGTTTCTGGAGATGTGGCCAGGAGAGATTGGAGGGTACAGTCCCATCTCCATGGGTTTGGCAGCAATCAGCAGCTGCTTTGTTAAATCAGCCTCTACCAGGGTGTTTAATAAACCACCTCGGAGTGTTTACTACACCATGGAGTGTATTTACAAAATATCCAAAAGTATTTACTCAGTGTCCAAGGATATTCACTAAATCACCCCGACTATTTGGGGTGGATAAAATTCCTACAAGGGAGCAGCAACCCATAGTCCTGCTCTGCCTCTCCTGTGGGTTGGAGACACAATCTGGGGGGTTTGGTGGGTTCCCTGTGGGATGCAGGAATCAGTGGTGCTGTGGACCTTCCTGCAGGTGGATGAGCAGCTGTTCCAGCTGCAGCACGAGAGAGCCGACCTGCTGAAACGCATCGACGAGGACCAGGAAGACCTGAACGAGCTCATGGAAAAGCACAAGGCTCTGATCGCCCAGGTAGGAGCTGGGGAAGCTCTCAGAAAGCCCTGCAGGCTGGCACAGAGCAGGTGGTGGCCCCTGGGGGTGCACAGCAGGGTGGGGACAGCAGGACACAGATGCTGTGATGAGGAAGGGAAGGCTCATGGCTCCAGCTCCTCTCACCTGTACTTTTGAGTCTTCTTTCAAGAGGTGTTTTGCCTTTCGTTTCAATACTTGGAGGTTCATACAGCTACCTTTCTGAGTCCTTTTTTTATTTTTTCTTCCACTGTTTTCTCATGCAGAGGATAAAAAGTGCTGCCAGACAGCCCTGAGGCTTTCAGTGCCACATCCAAACTATGTCAGGCTCTCCCAAAGGACTGTACTGGGAGCTGAGGGACCAAAATCTCCCATGGGAGAGGGGGCAGGCTGGCCAGACTGACAATTCACAGTCTGGTGCCCCTTGCAGTGCTGTTATGGATCTGAAAGGGTCCTGAAGACAGAGATGACAACATGATTTCTGTCCTGATCCACAAATTGTTTCAAAAATTAGGGAAGCTGCACTGAGTTGGGAGGGTTAAACCCCAGCAGGGCAGTCCAGGAGCAGCTCAGTGTCTCAGTGGCAGGGGGTGCAGGCAGGAACCATCCCTCTGCTCCGAGCCCTTGGCTCTGATCCTGCTGCTCCCACTCCCAAATTTCTTCTTCCACAGTCAGCCACAGACATCGCTCAGATCCGGGAGCTGCAGACGCAGGTGGAGGATGTGAAGAAAGAAAAGCAGAGCCTGCAGGAGAAGGTAATTCCTGCAGGAAGAACGTAATTCCTACCCAGCCTGTGGCACCTCTGCTGAGGAGTGGGAGCTCTTTGGGCTGGAGAAAGCTTTTCCTGGCAGAGTTCTTGGGATTTACAACTTCTCCCTCCTCCCCTGCTGAACTGCCATGGTTGGGATGGGATTGGATGGGATGGGATGGGATGGGATGGGATGGGATGGGATGGGATGACCCCAGGGCTGCCCTGGGGTGGGGGCTGCACCCCCTTGCCTCTGTGGCTGTGCCAGCCCTCCTGGAGTGATGGATTTCATTTTAAACACATGAGTAATCCCATTAAGTTAAGTGCTTTATTGGAGCGTGGCTAAGCTGCCCAGGAATCAGAAGCAGGACTCACTCCCTTCGAGGCGGAGCGGGTGGTGCTTTGGAGATAGGGCAGATAAAAGGAGACAAATTCCCCTAGTTCTAGGTCAAATTCAAAATCTGAACCCGAGCTGTACTTGGATCACTAAAAGGGCAGTTTCCTCTGGAGATCTGGGTGTAAGAACCGAGGAAACAGCTTGGTCCAGGCAGCTTTCCACAAAGACTGTGAATTTTTACACCTGCTGTCCTCAAAGAATCTGTGAGGAGAGAAAAGCAAAAGAGCCCTGGCTATGTGTCCCTTGCCAGCAGGTTCTCCATTCAAAGCCACACAAATTTGGTGCCAGGCCTGTGAATTCAGAAAGCCACACGGAATTCATAGGCCTGGCATTTAAATTTGTGTGGCTTTGACAGCAGGGAAATCTTTGGGAAGTGAAGGCAACGCTTGGCCCATCACCTCAGGGGCAAGGAGAGGGCAGTGCATTCGAGGGGCTCAGCAGAGGGGCTGGGGGTGTTTGTGGGATTGGGGCTGGGGGTATTTGTGGGATTTGGGCTGGGGTGTTTGTGGGATTGGGGCTGGGGGTATTTGTGGGATCAGGGCTGGGGGTGTTTGTGGGATCAGGGCTGGGGGTGTTTGTGGGGTTGGGGGTGTTTGTGGGGTCGGGGCTGGGGGTGTTTGTGGGGTCAGGGCTGGGGGTGTTTGTGGGATGGGGCTGGGGGTGTTTGTGGGGTTGGGGGTGTTTGGGGGGGGGTGGGGTGTGGGGCTGGGGATGTTTGTGGGATCAGGGCTGGGGTGTTTGTGGGATTTGGGCTGGGGTGTGTTTGTGGGATTGGGGCTGGCGGTGTTTGTGGGCTCAGGGCAGAGGGATGCTCATGCAGCCCCTGCTCTCCCAGCTGCAGGCTGTTCAGGCCAGGGCGGCACAGCTGGAGCAATGTCCGGCCGAGCGCTCCATCGTCAGCCGGCAGGAAGCTCGGATCCGCGACCTGGAGAGCCAGCTGGACTTCCAGGCCGTGCAGATGAAGCGCTTCGAGGTACCTCCACCTCACCCCTGGTGTCACCACCTCACAAGGGGACAGGAACACCTGGGGATGGCTGGGAGGGACAGGTGGGGGCTGAGGCAGCCCAGATGGTTCGTGGCGCTGCTGTTACCTCCCTGTGGGGGTTTTTGACAGCCAACATGGCTTGGTGCTCACAGAGAGCTTCCTAACACCTTCCCCTCACACCCCAGGTGCTGGTGCTGCGCCTGAGAGACAGCATCATCCAGATGGGAGAGGAGCTGGAGAAGGCGGCCGAGTCGGAGGCGCGGGAGAGGGAGAACACCAGGTACTACCAGAGGAGGATGGAGGAGATGAAGGCTGACATGGACGAGCTGGTGCAGAGGGAGCTGGAGTCCAGCCGCCGGCGCATGGAGCTGGTGAGGGGTGCTGCTCTTGGGGTTTGGGTGGTCCTGTGGCCATGGGGGGCTTGCTGCAGCTGGAGGTGACCTCTCATAACCCCTGGGTTGGTCTGAGGGCCCCAGAAAGTCATTTTCTGTGTGTTGTGGGTCTGGGGATGGAGCTGATCCCTGTGCAGGTACTGCCTGGGTCCTGGGCTGCTCCAGGGCTTGGAGGGGCAGGGAATTGCTTTGTATTCCTCTGCAGCCCCAAGCCATCGAACCAAAGCTGTCCTTGGGGACCCTCATGTTCCCTTTCTCCATGGCTGGGCTGGGAGCCTCAGCAATCCCTCTGCTCCACGTTTTTTTTTTTTGTGGGAAGGAGGTGGCTTTGCCTGCTCCACTCAGAAATGCAGTTCACACGTGGATGTGGCTCCTGGGGACATGGTGGGATTGGCAGTGCTGGGGTAACAGTTGGACTGGATGATCTTAGAGGTATTTCCATCCTAGATGAGTCTGTGATTCCAGCCTCAGGTCTCTCCTGCAGCTCCTCATGCTGGTTCTCCTCATTTTAGGCAGAGCCACAGTGGGTGGGAAATGCCCTGGTCCTGCAGCAGCCCCTGAGTGGTGCCTGCTGGTCACAGGGCTGGGTGTGCCAGGGCTGGGTGTGCCAGGGCTCAGCCCAAACACTGGATCCTCCTGGAGCTCCCAGCTTTGCCAAACCACCCCCGTGGCTGCAGCTCAGACGGTGCCAACCAGCAGCTAAACTCGCTAAACCAGCGAGCAGAGCCCCAGCTGGGTTTGAAGAGCAGCAAAAATAGATTCACCTTCACTTTCCAGCCCTTTCCCAGTGCTGTTTCTTCCAGTAATCCGAGGGAAAGCCTCACTCCCGAGTGGTAATTGAAAGATATTGCAGTTCTGCTGGCAGCAGGGCCGAATTAGGAGCAGTTATTTTATCAATAATCTTTTATTTAGCAATCAAGGAGATCTCAGCATTTGTTCTGCCCCGGGGCTGCAAGCCTTCCCGAGGGGAATGGTGTGAATGATTCCCCATCCTCTGCCTGCACCATTGTCAGGCTTTGTCCTTGCTCTGCCAGGCTGAGCCCAGCATGCTCAGGCTGCCAGGACAGCCTCCCCTGGGCATGGAATGAGGTCGGATCACAGCCTCTGATGCTCTGCAGAGCTGTGAGATGGTGGAGTGAGAGGTGCTGTGGGCTTGTAGGGCTCCCTGATCCTGCTGCTTTTGCTGTGGGATTGAGGGAACCACGGCTGTGGTTGCTGTGATGATATTGGGTGTTTGTTCCAGCTCTGCAGGAAGGGCAGTGTTTTGAACATGGAGGCTCTGGCTGTTGGGATATTTCTTTTCACTGTGTTTTTGGGGTTGTGCTTTTGTTTTTAGAAGCTTTTTGAATGTTTCATACAGGGCTGTGAGTGCTGGGTGAAGGAAATACAGGGACTTCTTGGCACTGTTGTGATCTCCCAAGGAAAGTGTGCAAAGAGGTCTGAAGGGGATTTTAGAGTCACTTCACTCAAATAAGACACAAACCCCCATAAACAGCTGGACTTGTAAGGCGGAACTGAGGGGTCTGGGGTTATCCAGACACTCAGATATTTGGGGTTTTCTGGCATCTGCAGGAGGAAGGAGCCAGTGGGCTCCCCCAGGCACACCTCCCCATCCCAGCTTCTCCATGGTGATTGCTCCATGGGAATGGCTCCATGTGCACAGCCACAGCCAAGGACTGCTGTGCCATTCCTGGGAGCAGAGGCATCCCCCAGACTTCGTGTCCTCTTAAGAGCATTAAATAAACCATGGGGCAGAGCTGTGATCGAGGAGCCTGGCTGAGCTTGTGGGATCCTGGTGGGGAACATCAATAGTTAATAGAAAGCCACTTATGGCTCTGCTCCTGCTAAATCCCCCATCAATTATAAATCCAGCTTGAATTATTCACTTGACATTACTTAAGTCATGCTCTGCTCCTAACAATTTTTTTTTTTTAAATGTATTTAAATACACGGTGGTGAGGTTGTGGACTTGCTACACACTGTCGAGGTTTAAGGTGGGATGTTGAGGGGACAAATTTCTTTCACAGGCTGGGTTAGAAATCCTGCCTTGTTTCAGAGGTGCTGCCTGTATATGTAGATATATATGGCATATCTATGCAATACACAAAATAGAAGGCATTTTGTTCTCACAACTCATACTTATCAGTGGTGGAGGCACTGGAAAATCCCATGCCACCATCCCCAGCCAGGCTCAGGGCAGCTCTTTCCATCCTTTCCTCATTTTCCACCCAGTTTAGGGCAGTTGGGAGGCAGCCTTGTGCCATTCAGCAGGGAATATCCAGTGAGGAGCAGGGATGGGAGAGCTGGCTGCCAGGCAGATGGCTCTGCCTTATGAATTTTGTAAGAAGGATGGGTTTTGAACACTTTCCAAGCATGCTTGGTAATGGTGAGGGCAGGACTTGGCCCTGCTGGTCCCTCTTTGCTCTGGCTGCACATCCTGGGTTTCCTCCCTGGAGCTGGAGCTCCTCTTCCAACAAAATCTGGATCCCAGCCTGCAGCAGCTCCTTGTTTCTCAGCTGCTGTGCTGACACCAGAGCTCCACAGGCCAGACCCTGATGTCCTCAGGCTATGACAGACTCCAAGTCATGGTGAGGAGTGAGGGATGGATTTCCAGCTTGGAGTTAATCCTGGTGAGCTTCAAACCAAGCCCTGCTCTCTGTGTTCATCCTGTGTGCACTTATGCTCGTGCTTGTCCCCTACACGTGTCCCCTGGTGAGGCTGCAGTGCAGGGAAGGAGGGAACAGAGGCTGGAAAGGAGGGAACAGAGTCTGGGAAGGCTGGAGAAGTGCTGGGAACAGGCAGGGATGTGGGATGGTGAGTGGCTGTCATGGACAAAGCACCATCTGGGATTTCCCTCCTGAGGCTGCACTTAGGGAAGGATGCTTCTGCTGCTGGCTGAACTGCCTGGACAGCTTGGGTTTCATGGGAGAAATCAAGCTTCTGATTGAGGTTCTGTGATGGGACTCTGGGATGAGAACTCTGGAATGGGCAGGTGTCGCTGTTGAGCGGCTAGCTGAGGACTGACCCAAGTTTTCAGACAAGCGAAGAGAGGAGAAAAAAAACTTTATTGTTTTGAATTCCATATATATAGAGTATACAGAAGTGCCCCAGATTGGTCAGCCCGAGACCTCCCCCTAGGCACAATTGGCCAAGCCCGAACTGACTCAATCCGGAGAAACTGTTTGCAAAACATCCAAACTTTATCTTGTTTATGAAATATAGCAAAATGTTCCCACGGGAAGAACCTGTGCTAGCCACAGGCAGGAGCCCCTTGGGTCCCTCCTTCCTGGAGAGCCGTGTGCTTCCTTCATGGAATTCTCAGGGAAAAGCAGGGGCTGATCCTGCTGGGATGAAGCCCTGGCTGGCTGATGCACAATTCAGGGACTTGCTGGGTCTCCTCCTGCCCCTATGTACCCAGCACAGCTCTGCTGACCCCCTCTGAACACCCCATGGGTGCTATCCTAAATTCAGCTTTCTTTAATGAAGCGATGAAACTCATCAGCATAATAATTAACTAATTTTACAGCAAACTGAGGTACAGGTGTGAAGAGATTCTTCACAAGTTTTCCTTGTGAGAGCCTCAGTGTAAATAACCTTTTTTCCTCTGTTTTTTTGCTGGCAGATCTCTGTGCCCCAGCCCCTCTATGACCCCGTTGTGTAACACAACACAGCCTGAACTCCGGGATGAGAGGTTTTTGCTCATTTGCAAACTTTACAGCTTTTTGGGGTTTTGTTTTTTGGCCCTCCCAGTGAACTTGAGAAGCCAAGTGGGAGCTGTTTGTGCCTCCAGCCAGGAATGCCACGCTCCCACCCAGGCAAACACTCAGCTCCCAGCAGGGTCCCAGCAAACCCTCTGATGTTTCCACAGCTCTTGTCCCCATCCCCGCCTGCTCCTGGGTCTTTCCAGCTGCTCTTCCCTTCAGAAGCGAATGTTTTTGAGGAAGTGTAACGACAATTATCATCAAAGGCAGCCAGTCCTTAGAGGTGAGGCTGGGTGATGGAGAAGCCAGGAGTGAAAGCTCGGCTGTGTACTCGCTAATTAGGGCTGTTTTGATTCTGCTTTGCCATGAAAGGAGTAAATTCCTCAGGAATCCATCAGCACTGGTGGCTGCTCACACACCAATTACACGGTGCTCTCCCCATCTCGCTCCAGCCTTCCACTGTGCAAATTTTGTCACTTCAAACTTCCTGAGAGCCCCGCGAGCGAACGGCTTAATTAAAAATAATAATGATGGATGAATTCCGCAGGTGCGTGCTAAGTTACTCGAAGAAAAGCGATCCAGATTGGGCTAATTAGATTACACTTCACTTGAGGTGGATGGGAGCGAGCAAAGGGTGTGTTGTCACAGCAGAAGCACAAACAGAAATACGAGGTGGTGACAAGGACGTGGTGCTGGATGCTCCGCGGTGCCAGCCTGGGTGTCCCTTGGAGTCCCACGGATCATCTCACTGCTTTTCTTCATCTCCTTTTAACTTCTCTTCAAATGCTTCTGAGGCAAAACTAGTTGGAAGAACACCCTCTTAAGGAAAAGAATGTTTAGAAATTCTGTTCCATAAGGGATGTGCAGAACCCACCCCTGAGTGAGGGCAGGATTTTGGCTGTGAGCAGCAGCAGCAGCAGCTCCCTGTGGGTTTGCTGTTCCAGCCACCTCTGAGTGAGCTCCTGTCCCCTTGTCTCGGGGAAACATTTAATCCAGGCTCTCTGTCAGCAGGGATCAACCTCAGCCTTCTAAAATCCTGATTTCTGAGCCACCAGCAGACCCAGTCCTGGGCTTCGGGGTGATCTCTCTCTCAGTGTGAATGGGAGAATCCAGTCTGGAAATGTATTCAGAACCAGGCAGAAGGTATATTTTATTTATTGGTGATAAAATATACATCGGCCAGGGGTTCTGAGCTGGTCAGGCTGGTCCTGCAGTGCATGTCTGACTGGTTTGGTGGAAGCAGCCAGATATGCTGTGCCAAGAGGGATTTAACAGCAGAGGATGCTCCTTTCAGCCCTTCAAGTCCAGCCATGCTTCAGTTTGCCCAATAATATGAGTTTTCTCAACTGATATATTTTCCCCTTTAGTTCTCCCCTTTTTCTGCTCAGAGGAAACAAAAAAACCAGCTCAGCCCACCATGAGGATATCAGTGTTCAGCCCAGGAACTGTGTGAAAAGGGAAATGCTTCTTGGATTTACATTTAGATAGGAACAACATGTGTCAAAGTTGTCCAACAGCTCCCTGGGTGCCAGGGGCTTGGTGCTGGCATGGGCTTTGTCAGTTTGTGTTGTGCAGACAGCATTTTTCCATCTGAAATTGAATTACATTGGCAAAATTATTCCTTTCCTTGAGACAGTTTTAGGGTATGGAGAAAAACACGAGGTGGCTCCGTGGATGAGATTTGGGACAGCAAGGTCAGGGGGACCCCACAAGTCAGGGGGACCTCTCCAGCCCCCAGGACATGTTGTTTGCTGCTCCCACAGCCATCCCAGGGGATTTCTGTGCCCGTGACCAGAGGAAGCAGGGTTGGGGTGCTGCTGGGGAGATGCTGCTCTGTGCCACCCCTGTTAATGACAGCAGAACAGAGGAGTGGAATTAAACGCAGCCACTGAGCTATATTTAATTGGTGCCGTATCCTGCAGCCAAGGAGTTGGGTCAATGGAGGCTCTTATCAGCCTGTGGAAGGGCTCAGCTCTTTATCTGGCAGTGCTTTCTGCTCCTGCAGTCCCAAGGAGCTGAACACAGGCATGTAGGCACTCAGAGCTTGGGGCTCTTTTCTCCTCTCAGGGGTTGGTGTTTCACCCTGTGCCCTGCTCTGAGCCCCTGAGCTCCTTTATAAAACACTTCCTTGATGAAACAACTCCTTTCCACCTTCTGCAAGAGCCAGGAGGGAAGCAGAAGCCTCAGAAACACCAAGTTTCAGAAAACTTCTCAGCAGCACCGAGCTTTTCACCAATACCAGCGCGTTCCTGTGACACCGTGCGACCCAAACAGGGCTGTTTCTCTGCATGTTTTGATGAACTGAGATGCTCTTCCCCTGGGGCCCGAGTGCCCAGTGATTCCAGGCCTGCCATTATTTACTGTGACAGTGTGCCAGCTCCTGTGCCTTGGCCTGTCGCTGATCATCCCTCACCTTGTCACTGCCGCCATGGCGATTTCACAGCTGGCAGCTTCAATCACTGCGGATCTGCTGCTCGCTCCTCTCTGCCCTGTGGTGGCTTAGGAACAGCGGGAAGGGTTCCTTCCTGGCTGGAAGGGTTTGGAATGTGATGGACAGGGGTGCAGGGTTGAGTTGGTGATCTCGGTGTGCAAGGTGGGCGATGCTTGTGGGTTGTGTCAGATTGTAAATCCTGGTGTGGTTTGGGTTGGAGGAACCTTAAAGATCATTCAGTTCCACCCCCTGCCATGGACAGAGACACCTTCCACTATCCCAGATTGCTCCAAGTCCTGTCCAGACTGGTCTTGGACACTTCCAGGGATGTGGCAGCCCCAGATTCTCTGGAAATTTCATCCCAGCCCCTCCCCACCCTCCCAGGGAAGAATTCCTTCCCAATATCCCATCCAACCCTTCCCTCTGGCAGTGGGCAGCCATTCCCCTTTATCCTGTGACTCCATGCCCTTATCCAAAATCCCTCTCCTGCTCTCTTGGAGTTCCATCAAGCACTGGAAGGTGCTGGAATTCTGCAGTTTATATTCACAGGGTAACACAGGGAATTCTGCAGTTTATATTCGCAGATAACCAGCACTGGGAGCACTGGGGTGGGCAGGGTGGTTTAACAGTCACCTCACTGGCAGTCCAGGTGCCACGTTAGGTGTCACCTGGTGTCACCTGGTGTCCTCTGTGCAGGAGCAGCAGCTGGCAGAGCTGGCAGAGGTGAGGCAGGTGCTGCAGGCTGACCTGGGCACCTCCATCCGCCGCATTGCAGACCTGCAGGTGGCCCTGGAGGGGCTGCGTGACAGTGATGACAGCGATGGTGACAGGTGAGGGACAGGGGGGTTGGGGGGGAGCTGGGGGGCTCAGCTGCTCCGTGGTGGGCATGTCGCTGTTGAGGTAGCTGAGGAATGACAAGTCTAGAAAGGAAAGAGAGAAGGGAGATTATTATTTTGAATCAAAAAGAGTTAGAGGGCATTGGTCAGCAGAGTAGTGAACCAGGGTGGCTGTAATTTAATGTCCTCGCTGTGTGTATGAGCCAAAAATTTGGTGTTAATGGAAGGTTTTGTGAAAAATGTCAGCCTTGAAATCATCCTGTGTGGCCCAGCTTAGAGTGAGAAAAAAGGGTGGGAATAGCCCAATTTGAAGCACAGGTCGCTGGCAGAAGTTTGTTGGTGCTCCAGTGCTGGGTTCATTGAGTGAAAATCCTGCTTTGATTATCCTCAGGAGCTGGAGGAGCCAGTGAAACTGGGTGGTTGGGTAGAGGGTTTTACTAGGAAAAAAAATGAGGAAAAAATCCCAGCGTGTTTTTCAGGTGTTATTTCTAAAGCCCTTCAATTTTCCCCTCTGCCAGGCAGCTAAAGGGGCATCATGACAAATGGAGACAAAACAGATAAATGAGTTAAAAAAAAAAAAAAAAATCAGAGGTATGCTTGTCACCACTCTCTCTGTGTGGTGATTAAACCAGGGAAGGGTGAGATAGAAACCCAGGGGGGTACCCAGGGTCACAGCAGCTCTGTCACTGCAGCCAGGGTGGGGTTTTCCTGTCCCCCAAGGGCTACAGGGCACTTGGAAAAGCTTGATGAAATAGTGAATGGCAGCAGCAATGGCACAAGGACTGCCTGGAAAGGTGTTTTCTGGTGCCACAAACCAACCAGAGCAGAGCCCACCAGCTGGTGGAGGTGTGAGGAACCCCCGCTCTGTGCCCGCTGTCACCACCACAGTGACCCAGGGTCCCTCTCCAGTGTCCTCCTGCTGCACCTGCAGAGCTGACAGGTCCCTCCTGTCCCCTCAGGGATGCCTGCTCCACTGTTGGCTCCGTGCTCAGCCTGGAACCCGCAGAGAGTGTCAAGTCCTGGCCGAGTTCCTCCACAGGCTGGACATCCCTGGCGAGCACCAGCGTGGCCGGGAGCATCTCAG
This sequence comes from Entomyzon cyanotis, assembly GCA_024500445.1. Taxonomy (NCBI): domain Eukaryota; kingdom Metazoa; phylum Chordata; class Aves; order Passeriformes; family Meliphagidae; genus Entomyzon; species Entomyzon cyanotis. The sequence continues at coordinate 4,528,516 of JAKEPQ010000852.1, forward strand.
CACTGTCCGTCGGCAGCCGCAGCACCCAGAGCCTGAAGTAAGTGACCCCCAGCCCATCCTGGGTGTGTTTTGGGGTGCTGAGATGTGGGGGCTTCCTTTGGGGTCCCTCAGGATGCAGTGCAGAACAGAGACCTGTGGTGTTTAAGGTCAAAACATCAAATCGAGGAAGGCAGTCACTGCCACGCCAGGATCAGTGAAACACCAGATGAAAGTCACTACATCAAAAACACGCTTCAAGCAGGGAAATATCCCTTGATGTATTCTCTGGAGATAATTTAAAGAGGCAATGCAGCCTATTTGAGGATTTGAATGCCATATGCTCGCTGCTCGCTGCTGAGGGAGAGGGATGCGTTTGTGCTGTTCTAATATCAAATATGTTAATTTTTGATGGTGATGCTGACAGGCTGGGAGAGAGCTGGAGAGGGGCCTGAGCAGTTGGACAGCTCAAATGTCCTTGCTTGGCTCTGTGGGTGCCCAGCCTGAATTGGTGCCCATCAGAGGGACCCCCCAGTCCGGGGAAAAACCCCAGTTCTGGGTCACAGATAAACTGATCTTTGTGTTTCATGTGTGAAGCAATCACATGGGTTGAATTTGGGAAATCCCTGTAAATCAGGGTCTGGGGCTGCATTGTGGAGGGAGGTGGTGGGGACTGGGGAGGGCATCAGATCCCCTTGGGGAGGACGGAGATGGAACAGGGATGGAGCTTTGAGTCCTGGGGCAGGGAGCAGAGTGGGGCTGAAGTGGTTCCAGAGAGAATCATCCCACTGTAGGGAAGGTGGAAAAGGTGCCAACCACCCAAACTCAGGGTGGGCAGGGCTGGCAGTGCCCCTGCTTGCAGCCCCTGTGACCTCCTCACCCTGCTGCTTTCCCAGGCATGTTGTCTAAGGACATACATCACTCTTTTTCCATTTTTTCTCCCCGTAACCAGGGCAGGTGCCAGGTGGAAGCTGTGCACAGCTCCCTGCAGCTCCCAGCTGCTCTCTGCTCTTGTTCAGGTGTGCAGCTAGATGCTCCAAGGCGATGGAATTTGTCAGGATTGTGGAGCACAGCTTCACTGCAGATATTAGTATTAATCTCCCTGCTCCGATTCTGGCGAGATCTGTCCCCACGGTCTCCACCTGCCTTGTACAGGAGAATCACTGTAGTCAGAACTGATGTTCTGAAGAGCAGTTCCCTGGCAGAAAACACCCTGGGTGAGCTGGAGCAGTCTGGGGAGGTACAAGGCAGAGTTTAAGAGCACTCAGGCAAGGCAGAGACCTGTGGGGAGATCACAGAATCCTGGAGTGATTTGGGTTGGAAAAGACCTTAAAGATCATCTCATTCCAACTCCCTGCCATGGGCAAGGACACCTTCCACAGACCAGTGAGGGGTTGGAGCCTTGAGAGCAGTTGGCTGAGCTCACTGGAACCCTGCACAATAAATAAGGTCCTTCCTCAGTGCTGCTGAGGAGACTTTGGTCCAATTGACCCAACTCTGATCATTAATGAATGACAGAAAAACAGGCATTGTGGCTAATATCTTTTTTCTGAGTTGAAACACCTTGGATTTATAGTAAAAGGTTGGACACCAGGAGGAATTTCCTCATGGAAAGGGTGGTCGGGCATTGGAAGGAGCTGTCCAGGGAGGTTTGGAGTTTCCATACCTGGAGGTGTCCAAGGAATGGCTGGAGATGGCACTCAGTGCTCTGGGCTGGTGACAATTGAACTCAATGATCTTGGAGGGTTTTTCCAACCTCTGGGATTTGGAATTTGCTGCCTACCCATGGCCCTTGTAAAAATGCAAATTGCCCCAAGCCCTGGCCACAGTGTGGCCATCACCCTCCATCCTGGGGCTTGTGAAAGGGCAAATTGCAAATGCTGGTGTGGGAGCTGCATTTGGCTGCAGCTCATCTAAGATGGAAATAGAGCGAGGAGGGGATGAAATGCAAACAAACAGGAGACGAGACTGGAGGTAATAAAAATGAGATCAGGGAAACGAGCTCTTCCTTATTAAGATTCCTTTGTCTTACACAAGCACCCAGTAATGAAAAACGAGTCTTGCCCGTGTTGGCTGCTCAGCACCACATCTGGGGTGTTTGCTGAACAAACAGCTGCCAAGAGCCAGAAGAGAGTGAGGAGCACTTATCACCCGGCTGCTTACAGGAGGGAGAGCTTTGATTAACGTTTCCTTTAATTCTCTGCTATTTAAATGCCTGTACAAAATGCTGGCCAGCAGAGCTAAGCCTCCATAAATATGCCACAGCGCAGGGTTGGAATAAATATAATTTTTTTTTAATTGAGAAGCCAATTTAAAATTTTATGTATTTATTCTGCCCCTTTCCAGGGAGGTCAGGGTCATGATTTGATGGGGGTTTATCCAGAGGTGCAGTTAGGGAGTGGATCCACAGCCAAGGATCTGCCTCTCCAGCCTGCATCCTGCAGGATTTTGGCATCAATAGCCCTGGGATCACCCTGGGATCACCCTGACAGCAATCCCCCTCACAAAACCAGGAGCCCTGGTCCCAAGGCGGCTGGGGATCCGACACGTTTATTTTTAACCACGATTGTGTCAAAAGCAAATCATTACGTGGGAAACTGGGAGCTCTTGTGTAGATGACGGTGTGACAAGAAAATCCTCTTCTGACAGAAATGAGGCCAATGTCTCTTCCCTCCCTGAAATGGAGCTGTCTTGGCTTTATTTATGAGCTCTCAGGAAAAGCATCCCAGCCACACTTTCAGCCCTGGTCATGTGTTGCAAAGCATGTGTGGATTTTATTGTATAAATGATTTCAACTAGTATAATTGTAATCACGCTAATTGCTATGTAATCTTCACTAATTATTGTTGTATGTCATTTGCTTTGGTGTGAATGGCAGATTGCAGAGCTCCGTTGGCTTCCAGGCGCCTCCTGGGCTCAGCATCAGGCCCTGCTTTTGCCTTTTGCTGGGAAAATCATCTTCCCCGAGGATGATGGAGGAGCAGGGCTCTGCTCAGGGCTGGAGGAGGCTCATGGTCCTTCCTCCTGCAGCTTCACCTTCCTTTGGGGCTGCCTGGGGTCATTCTGAGCCCTGGGAATTCTTGCTGGCGCATCAGCCATTTGCCAGGGATTTAGGGATGAGCAGGATGCGGGATGGGGTGCGACCAACTCGCTCTTGTGTCCTGCCTTGTGAGGAGGATGAGGAAAGCTAGCCATGATTTGGGAGCAGGGTTTTGGGGAAGAGCCATAAGGGAACAGTCAAAGGAACAAGTCATGGAATGGTTGGGGTGGGAAGGAACCTTCAAAATCATCCAGTGCCACCCCTGCCATGGGCAGGGACACCTTCCACTAGCCCAGGGTGCTCCAAGTCCTGTCAAACCTGGCCTTGGCCACTTCCAGGGATGTGGCAGTCACAGCTCTGGGCAACCCCTGCCAGGGCCTCTCCACCCTCCCAGGTAAAAATTCCTTCCCAATATCTCATCTAACCCTGTCCTCTGGTAGTTTAATTAGTGCAGAAAATGGAAGCTGTTGGGAGAGACAAGGAAAGATGGGGAAGTCTTGTCCTTTGGCCCTTCTGCTGAAAACCAGGGCATGGAGAGTGTGAGGATTGGATTCCAGGATTCCAGGGCTCTTGCCAGCTCTTGCCAGCCATAGAAGGTGGGACAATCCCACCTTCGCAGCTTTCATTCCACTGCAGACTCCAAAGATTTTCATAAAAGCAGTCCCTGTCCGTCACGCTGAACAGGACAATAAATACAGCATGTTCAGTCCTTGTTCACAGCCCATTAGTAGTTCTCACCTCTCCACTCACTTTTATCTCAGCGTTAAAATCCAAATAAAAACACTGGCGCCGGTGTTTAATTTATAAAAGCCATTCATGCAGCACGCGGGTTACAACATTATTTGGGAACGTGCAGAGTGAATGGAGCAATTTCTGTACAGATTCTCACCGAAGGATTACACCAGTTATTTAAATGAGATGCAATTTAGGGTCCTAAAATCCAGCATTATTGAAATGTCTTAAACTATTAATCAGCTGCGGTGCTTCGGCAGAGCCAGCACGAGATGGCCCTGAAGGGTGCAGTGATTCCGGGAGGTGAAATCTCTGGTTAATTCCTTTTGTATTGAAAAATCAAATGATTTAGGCTGGTTTAATGAGCAGGGAAAGGCAGTGGATGCCAGGACTGGTGGGCACCTCTGTGCCAGTGGGGTCCAGGAAGCTGGAGCTGCTCCATTGCCCCTTCCCTTCTGCAATCACACATTTCCCAGCTCTGGAGTTTGTCTTCAGCCCATCTCGGCATGTAAATTATTTCACGGGTCAGCAGAGCCTGGTCCGAGCGTCCCGCGCGGTGCCTGCGTTCCCTGCTCCCACCCCATTCCCATGGCAACAGCAGCATTCCCAGGGCAGGAAGCTTCATTACTGCCATGAACAACTTGAGCGCTGCTCCCTCCCAGAGATGGGTTTGTTATTTGGGTTCTGCTTTGCTCTGCCCTTTTCCCTCTTTTTCCCCTCCACCTTTCTTTCCCAAATTCACATCCCAGCAGAATTCCCAGTCACGCCGGTCCTGAGTTCTCTCAGCTGAGCAGGGATGTGGTACCTGGAGTGGGGACACTGCCAGCAAGCAAAGGGAGGTGCTTGGAGGGGTTGTAAAGTGTCCCATCGGGCCTTGGTGACACCAGTGACCCCAAACCCACTGGTGACTTTAGTCCTTCCCACCTCTGTCCATCAGATAGGGACAGCCTGGGTGATTGGGGTTAGCAGTGTGGATCCTCAGGGCTGAGCAGAGGTGGATCCCATGTGGTTCCTGCCCCAATCCTTGTTCAGGATGAGGTCCCATGTGGCTGTCCCCCCTTTCTGTGCATCCCCTGCCAAGGTGTTTCAGGGCTCCTGCAGTTCAGAACTGTTTGAGCAGCAGCCTGGGTGAAACATGCCCAGCAATAACATTGAGATGCGTCGGGGGTGTGCTGCGAGCTGGTTTCATAAAATTTTAGTGAATAATCTTTGGCTTTGACAGAAATAAAATAAATCCTACATATTGCTGTAATCTGTCAAGAAAAAGGATATTTGGAGGTAAGTGTTGGCTTGGCGGGGCTGAAGCTGGTCACACCACACGCTCTACATTGGGAATTATCCAGCCTGTCTGACCTGGGCTTCTTTAAGATAAAATCCTTGGGCATTGCCCAACTGCTGGCTGCAGCAGTGAGTTTATCCCGAGATTCCCATGCCAATGCCGGCTTTTCTCTGCTCAGCCTTGTTGTCATTCAGCCTTGCTGAATGACATCTCGGTCACTGGGAATCCCACAGTCTAAACTCACACCAATTTCTGTTGTCCAGGGTGAGCAGAGACACCAAGGACCCTGCTCCGAGCCGGCCGCTGTCCTCCCGGAGCGCTGCTGTGGAGCCGGGGAGGACGGTCAGTCCCCTGCTGGGGGCTAGAAGATATGGAAAACCTCCGGCAGAAGAAGAGGAGCTGGAGAGCCCAAAAAAGCCCGCGGATAGGATAGGAGAGACCTCCCCATCGGTGCTGCGGCGGGGAAGCTCCCCGGCTCAGGACGGGAGGTTCCCCAGCGCGGTGTCGCCGCCGGTGCCCAGCAGGAGGAGGCTCTCGGTGGCATCGGGGCCGGTGCCCAGCTCTGCCGCTCTCTCCGAGTACGTGGAGGAGCTGCGGCGGCAGCGGGAGCCGGGGCTGCCGGCCCTGGGGGACACCTCTCCGCTCCCCATTTACCGCACCACCGGCGCCGCGGCCCTGCGGCGATGCAGGGCTGTGCCGGCGGCCGAGGAGCCCCCGGGGAGGCTGGAGGGAGATCCGGCAGGGGAAGGGGAGGGAGCAGGTGCCAGCCTCACCCGCTCCTCCAGCCTGCGGAGCATGGCCTCGGAGCCACCGGAGCCCCCGCGCTCCCCGGCGCTGAAAAGGGCAGCGAAATTCGGCTCCTACGACTCCCTCCTGCCAGCCCTCGACGGCTCCGGGCGCCGGCCGAGCTCCCCTGCTGCCGGGATGGAGGGGCTGGGTGTGCCGCGGCTGAGCTCCTGGAGGAGCTGCCTGGAGCCGTCGCTGGAGGATGTGGAGCTGGGCAAGGAGCCGGAGGGATTTCTGAGCTCCCTGTCGGGCGATGGGTTGGGTGAGGGGAAGGGGAGTGACCCCTTCAGCTGGCGAATACCCACCCTCAACTACGAGAGGAGAACCAAGGTTGACTTCGACGATTTCCTGCCGGCCATCCGCAAGTCCCGCTCCGCCAGCAGCCTGGCCAAACCCCGCAGGGACAGGAGGGACGGCCAGCGGCCCCTCACCGTGCGCTTCGAGGATGAGGCCATTGCGGGCACTCCGGAGTCCTTCGAGACCAAGGGCGCGGCGAAGTGCAGCCCGAACCCCCGGGAACAGCCTGGGGAGCTCTCTGACTCCTCCTCATCCTCTGGCTCCCACCTCTCCTCGCGGAGTGCCGACAGCATCAAGCGCCGGCCGCAGCCCCCGAGAGGGGACGGCGAGGGGTCCAGCGGCAGAAGCAGCAGCCAGGGCAGCGCGATGAGCCGCCGTGCCGAGGCCGAAGGGAAGGAGGATGATGTCAGCAGCATCATGAAGAAGTACCTGGGCAAAGATTAAGGTAACTGTGCTGAGCCGCTGGTGGCTGTGGGGACGCGTTTGGGATGCTGGCCCTGAGCTGCTGCCCCTCCTCGGTGCCTGTGGTGATGCTGGGGAGTGTGTGGGGACGGGGTAACCCAGGACAGCAGGAGTTCCAGTGCTCCTCCTGGCATGTCAGAGCATCCCAGGGCTGCCACGGTGTCCCCTCGGGGTGTGTGGCACTGGGACTGGGCCCTCCATGACTTTGCACTTTCAGAGCTGCGATGGGGAGTCAGAGGGGACACTGCTGGTGGAGGGACAGCCTCAGAACAGTCCACAGCACCAGCTCAGAATTCACTGGGTTTTCCCAAAATAGCATCCCTCAGCTCCCACCTCAGCACACATTCCCCCAAGACCTTCGAGTGCTCCCTCCTCAGGGGCCCAAGTTTCTTTTGGTGATTAGAAATCAGCTTGGGCTGGACACTGGGGGTTCCCTCTCTAGAGGACAGGGTTCCTGCCTGGCCCAGATATCCTTCCCCCAGTCATCATCAGCCTCTGACACCCACTTGGATGCCATGTCTGGATTGCAACTGACACTTGGAGAATTAGGATTTATTGCTGCAATCCAGGTTTGAAAGCAGAGTCCCTAATGAATGCGCCACAACTGTAATTAAGTGTTTAAAATAGATTAGAAAAACATTTTGTAAAACCATTGCCTTTAGAGTAACTTATTGGATGTCAAGCTGTGACCAAATTGACTAAGCCAACACACGAAGGGAGCGTGTGTTAATAAAACATTTCTTTCCAGGAAGCAAATTTGCATAATGCAACGTCCCACTTTCTGCAGGATTTGTTTCGATCAAGCACATCAGCCAGCCCTGACCCGCAGTGATGAGGAGCCACGTTGGGCACACGGCTTCCCTGCTCCTGGCAGATCCACCTCACGTGAGCAGAGACTCCACAAAAGTCATGGGATGGTTCTACAAACTATTTTGGTCTTGGACATACTGTGGTTTCCTTATGCTCCTGCCCCATTCCCCAGCACCGCAGCTTTGCTCAGGGCCAGCCGCGGGGACAAGGACTTTCCTGTTCTCCTGCAGTTGTTTGACTTGGGAGTTGGTGCTTTAATTAAAACCCAGCGGCTGCCACAGATGCTGAGGACATGCCATGGCTGGGGAAAGGCCATGCTGAGAGGAGCTGGAGGAACACCAAACCCCTCCTTTGTAACCCAGAGCTGCAGCCCGGCTGTCTCATCCCACATTGCACTGCTCAAAAATCACTGCCGAGCTTCGAGGATGCTCTTGGGTCTCAGTGAGGCACCCAGCAACAGCAGAGCTCTGAAGCTTTTATAATTCCACAGGTATTTGAAGATGGATCCATGTGTGCTTCCATGGCTCCAGCCTGTGGGGGACACCTGGGCACATCCCAGTGGCATGCAAGGCACGTGGTGGGGGGGGCAATGGGGGGCTCTATTTAACGTCTGCTTGGTTTTTACACAATAAAATATTCGCTTCTTTGACACACAGGTCCCTTCTTGTTATTCCTTTCCCCACAGTGGGAGCAGGTCCCTGGGAGCTGTGCAGTGCAGAGCCAAGCCCATCCTTCCACATGCACAAAAAATTCTTTTCTCAGCCTCACCATTCTTTCCTAAAAGAGATCCAAACTTAGTCCTTGATCAGAAGTTTGGAGCAAAAAGATACAGCTCCATGCACAAACCTGTCCTTTCCATCAGGGATTTCCAAGCCATTTGCTTGAGTGGGAAACTTGCACCAATTTGCACAACCTCCCGGGACCCCCGGGGAGACCCACAGGGCAATGGCAGCTTGAAAGGCCAATTGGACACTGTTCAGCATTTTGTTTTGCCTGTTGGATTCTTCACCTTCACTTTCAATTTAAAGCAAAGCCTTGCAGCAAGCAGCATTTTCCTTGTCAGCGATGGATGAGAAGCGCGGGGATGAGGGCTCACATCAGCACTTTGCTCGGCTGCCTGTCAGCAATTCCCGACAATTCCTCGGTCCCGGCAGCTCTGCAGGGCCAGCAGCCTGGCAGGAGGCAGCTCTGCTCAGGGTGACATTCCCCGTGCTCCCACGTGTCCCTGTCACGACGTGCGCCTCATGCGAGAAGGCAGCAAATGAGGAAATTGCCTCTAATTAGTTTCAAATTGGTCTTTTTTAATGATTCTGCTGTTTCTGGGAGGGAAAAAAAAAAAAAAAGAGTGCTTTTCTCTTTGCAGTGAGTCTTGCTCCCCAGAGGGATTTCATAGAACCAGGGAATCACAGAAGGGTTTGGGTGGGAAGGAAACCTTAAAGATCATCCAGTGCCACCCCTGCCATGGGCAGGGACAACTTCCACCATCCCAGGGTGCTCCAAGCCCTGTCCAACCTGGCCTTGGACACTTCCAGGGATCCAGGGGCAGCCACAGCTTCTCTGGGAAACCTCTGCCAGGGCCTCTCCACCCTCCCAGGGAAGAATTTATTGTCAATATCTTATCTAATCGTCTATCATTTCCCCTTGTCCTGTCCCTCCATCCCTTGTCCCGAGTCCCTCTTCAGCTCCCCTGGAGCCCCTTTGGGCACTGGAAGGGGCTCTGAGGTCTCCCTGGATCCTTCTCCAGATGAGCACCCCTAGGTCTCCCAGCCTGGCTCCACAGCAGAGGGGCTCTAGCCCTCGGGACTCTGGTGGCACCTGAGCGGGGGGACACCAGTGGCACCTGGAGGAGGGACACCCAGGGCCAGGAGTCCAGTGCTGCCCCACCTTTGGCCTCTGAAGTCTGACCTACAACCACTGCTGGCCGAGGTGTTGCTTTGAAGCTCGTTTTTAATCTAATCTCCAAACGTGACATAAATTGCTCATTATTTGTGGCTGTAGCAAATTATTCTTTTGACACAAAGCCTTTGATTTGGAATTACTACAGCGTCGGGTTTGCTGGAAATTAAGCTGTTCCTATTTCAACTTGCAGGAGGAAAGCAGATTTGTGTGTAATACGCTGACTTCTTTCTTTTCCCTTTGCTTTGCAGGATGCAAAGGAAATTGCTCTGTCACTTGGAATGGCTGTGCACATCCTTTAATGACAAACCAGGACAAAATGATGCTTGGCCTGGAGCGTTTCAGGCTGAGTCCAGAGAATTGTTTGCCCTTGCAGCAGCCAGAGAGCAAAGCTCATGGATGGTGAGACCAAGCCATCCATCAGCGCTGGCCGGTAGAAAATACAGCATGTGAACAGCACAGGAGGGAAAGCTTCTGTCCCCTGCTCCCCCCGGAATGCTCAGGAGACACAAAACTGATGGCCGAGCCAGCCAGGAGCAGCACCATGGCCATTTATAGCCTGGAGTGGGAGCACAGGAATTATTCCCCTTGCCCCTGTGTTTTAGCACATTCACCCGCTTTCAGCACAAGAGCTTTGCCCTGTGCTGCTGGGAGGGGTGGAGACCACGGGGAGGGAAGTGTGGAGGCTCCATGTCACCCCTGGAGCTGGGAGAGTGCTGCCTGTCAGCCAGAATCCTTCACCTGGGGGCATCCCAGACCTGGGATCAGCAGGAGTGTGAGGTTAACACCCCTGTGCCCACAGCAGCCATCCCTCCTCTCCAGGAAGGGCAGACCTCGGTGAAGAGAAATGTCTCCACATCAAATGCAAAAGCATCAAGCAACGAGACTGCCAAGTCTCTAATTAGCATAATTAAAGCGTGCTCTTCTCTTCCAGCGGCTGTGCCTGTGGAAAGCCTGCCTCAGAGGAGTGATCTCTGTAAGAGCTCCTTCTTTGCATGATGCCCATCACTCAGGATCGAGTGTCCAGAGCCATCCTGCAGCACTCCTGAAGCTGGGATCAGCTGTTTCCCTGCTGGCAGAACTTCCTTGGGCTCACCCATCTCTCATGGAGAGTCCAGAGGCTGTGAGGGTGAGCTGGGCAGGCTTGGGGGCAATTCTCAATCCCTGCTGAGGTGGGTACTGGGGCTGGAGACCCCCCTGGTCGCCCCATCACCCCTCTGAACCACGACACCTTTGCAGGAGCTGAGCATCAGGGAGATCATAAAATTCCTGAGTTGGATGGGACACACAGGGGTCATCGATCCAACACCTAATCCTGCACCAGACCACTCCCAAAACCCCACCACGTGCCTGAGGTGCTCTGTGGCATCCTCCAGCACCCTCAGAGTAATGAGGGATCTCAAATTACTGCACTTCCAAAGGATTAGCCAGCTCTGTGACAAATAAAAACCAACAAAGAAGCTGTTTTTTCCCAGCACCCATCTCTGTGAACACTTGGCTTTGACTCCTAACTCTGCTCAGGCAGATGGGAAGCACCCAGAGCTGCACATCCTCACCTGGTAGGGCAGCCAGGGTTGTCTTGAAGGGTTGGTGGCTCTGGCAGCAGGATGGGGACGTGGGACCCCCACCTCCCCTGCGGCATGTTCAGCTCCTGCCCGCACTGACAGGATTCAATTTCACGGCACTTGGACGCAGGGAGTTAATTCCTGATTGCTGTCATGCACGGAGCCTCTCTGCCATTAAACGTGCCCCTTCCAAAAGGGAGATAGAATTGAAATTATTCTTCCTGCGGGCAGCTCAGCAGGCGTGGCAGCTCAGCAGCCTCCTGCTCTGCTCACTGTTTGCTGTTGTGCCTGGGCTCGTGCTCTGGCAGTGGCCAAGCCCATCCCAGGCACAGTGACTTCCAAATGGGTTTGGAATGGGGAAATTCGACTGTGAAGAGATTAGCCAAGTCTCCAGCATGGCGTGGTATGGCAGGGATGGATGTAAAATGATAATGGACTGGATTTGACACAGCAGTGCAGCCTTGGCCACCCTCCTCCTCTCTGTCTGGATGGAGAGCAGGAATTGTGTCCCTGTGCTGTGCAGGAGCACAGAGGGTGACCCCAAATCCCCTGTCCCCATCCAAATCAGGATCTTACCCCTGCCCAGGGTGCCCTCCCACAGCCCATCGCCCATCCCGATGTCGGGAAGGAAGGCAGGATGTGCTCCCCGCCCAGCTCCCTCCTTTCCCTGTCGCTCAGGGCCATCTGTCAGGCTGCGGCTCGGTTTTATCAGGCTGAGCTTTATCCTTATTGAAGTCCCGCTGGGATTCCTGCCTCGGTGCCAGCCAGCCCACACCCTCCTGCCGCGCTGGTGACAGGCGCGTGCTGAGCTCCAGCGAGGCTCCCGGCAATCCCGGCGGATCCCAGAGCATCCCGGATAATCTGGGGAATATTAATCACCCCACACTCACACGTGTCAGTGCCTTACGCTCTCCGAGGGGGGAAAATCCCTAAAATCGGGACAAAGAGTCAGAGGAAAGAGCTGAGGCTCTGCTGGGCTTGACTTCAGGTGATGCTGATCCCGCTGTTCCAGGGGCTTGGAAAAGCTGAGACGCAGATGGCAAAGGTGGATGTGGTGGGGCTGATCAGTGACCACCCCAGGCTGGGATCTGCCCAGGAGATTATATATATAATACTTGAATATATTTTATATATAATACATATATTTATATACATATCTATTGTATATATTACATATTATATATTCATACCACATATAATTATATTGCATATTGTATGTTATATAATCTATAATATGTTCTCTGTTCTGTGTTCTGTACTCTGTATGATGCATTTTATTGATGTATTCTATATTTATAGAGGAGCTTGCTATGTCATCAAATGGCTGATACAGTAGGGAAAAACCACTATAATTATCCTCATTCTATTTTCCACTTTCACTAAATGTACTTTTGAACTGTTATAATGGCTATAATTAATTTTTGGTTGTTATTTTGGAGTGCAGGCCCACGCAGGCCTCTCCCACCTGTATCCAAGAGATCACTTTTACCACACACCCACAGAAGGCCACCCTGGCCATTAAGGAAAATTGCTGCCAAATGAACTTAATACAAATTAGATTTTTCTGGACAGCCAGTGAACATTCCCAGTAATTTGGATTGTGCTAAATAATTTATAAGAGGACTGAGGGCAGGAGCTGAGTCCTCATTTGCTCACCCGGGTGATGGAGAGGGAGCAGTGCCACTGCTGGGCATGAACCTCCCCACACTGGTCATGGCTTTGGGGAAAAAGTGTTGTTTTTCCCTCGACTCCCAGTCAAGCTGCTCATTCTGAGTGATGAATTTCTCTGCATCCAAGTCCTGAAAGAACAGTGAGAGCTTAATTGCAGTGCAAGGTCTTTGTGCTAGTGTGGCACATTGCAAACCAGCTGGGGAGAGAATTCCTGCAGCAGGAACCCTTCCAGTGCAGGAACCCAACCTGCGCTGCCACTGGGGCATCAGGAGCAGAGGGAGGGCTTTAAAGGGAATAAAACCCACCCAGCAGAAGCAAATTCTGGATCTGAGGCTCATTTGCATTCCCATTGCAGAGCTCCAGGCTGGCACAGACTCCAACCCACCCCGGCATCACCTACAGCAAAAATCCAAAACTGGGGCAAACTGGTGCTGCTGAAAATGCTTTTCCTAAGGAATATTCATGTTTTCATCTGCTGGCCGGGGCACCATGGCTGTGCCTTGGAGAAAAGGGCCCCTCAGAGCTGGCTGTGACCCTGTGCTTGTCACGCTGCTGCCACTTTTTGCTGCTGTGTCAAAAACAGCTCAGAGTCTCGGGGGCTTTAAGACAAAGGTTTGGTACCTGTCCATTTTAATTACTCTCCAACAGCACAGCCTTTGTCAGCTGCCATCTAGAAGGATAAGGCCGTCCTGCTTTGCCAGAGTTTCCCAGCAGTTGTGGGTGGGATTTCACTGGGATTTTGCCTGCCTGGGGCTGTGCAAACAGCCCTAGGAGAGGTGCCAGGGAGGGGGAACAGGGTTTGGTGTTGCGGTGCCCTGGGCAGGCATCAGGACCAGCATCAGGATGTGGCAGCTCAGCCGAGCACGGGGAGCGTGGGCAGGGATCCAGGGAAACAGGACTCTGAGCTGGAAACGTGAACATGTGCTTTCTGGGAAGTGCCAAGAAAGCAACATTTGGAGGTTAAGAAATGGCAGAAAACAGACAGATTTTTCCATGCGAAATTCGGAGAAACGACGACTGCGAGTTTGGCGGAGCTCGAGCTGTGCGGTTTGGATGATTAATTCATTAATATTTGCAGGGGGCTTTGGGGTCCTCAGGTGAAAGGTGCCTCAGGGCACACCTGGAGGGCTCTGTGCTCAGGTCCCTGACCCCAGCTGGAACACAGCCTGCTCCCCTGCCCCAGCTCTGCACCCCTCAATACTTTTGATTTGTGGTTTTGAGCCCGAAAAACCCTACAGATTAAATTATTTATTCCTGTGAAATGTGCTTACAACTGCAGAAGGAATCCACTTAATTGAGAGTGCAGCCAGCATTTTAATAAAACTATAAAAGGGTGAAACATGCATAAACAGAAGAAAAGTGTTTAATCTCGGCACAATCACTTGATGTTCATGAGAGCATTTAGCTTCCAATATAGCAAAGCAAATAATACCGAGATCCCACGAGCAAAGAGATATTTTTATCCTTTTGCACAAGCCCTGGGTTTAAATCTGACATTATAATTGTGAATTATGGTAGTCCATTACCATAGCTACAGGAGGCTCTGACCAGCCAGGGGATCACATTACTAATGGCTGTCACAGGTTGGCTGTGGTGACAGCAACCCCTTGGGACTGCCGTGCCCTGGGTGACATTGGTGGCATTGCAGCACATGGCACCGTGGGCACAGCATGGGTGCAAAGTCAATGTAGCAAACTTGGGTTGAAGCCATTCCTGCTTGCACCCTCCTGTGCATTGGATATGGGACCAGCACCCTCCTGTGCACTGGATATGGTATCAGCACCTTCCTGTGCACTGGATATGGGATCAGCACCTTCCTGGGCTTCCCTGGAAGTGCTGGGCGAGTGCTGAAGCTCTCTGAACCCCATACTTCTCCCCATATCCTCACACCAGATACCACAGGCAGCACATACTCTGTTCGGTCTTCTTAATAGCTGGGAGCAGCTTGTCCAGGCTTTGGGATTTGGGATTGCACAGAGAGCATTGGATCTGCTCTGGCAGCAGCACTCAGACACCTCTGCAAAACCAGCACGAGCTCTTGCCCCTCCTGTGCTTGAGCATCCTCCCAGTGCCAGGGAGATGGGAAACCTCTCAAATCTGGGATTCAAACTCTCTGCTCGCAGCCTGCTTTCTGAGAAAAGGCATTTGTGTGGCGTACTGTAACCAAGGAGACTGGAAACTCAGGGAATGGCCAGTCCCACTTATCAGGAGCTTTTCTTCATCTCTGCTGGTGCACAGGATTGTGCTTGGTTTAATAAAGAGGTTGAAACCACGTCGCCCTTTGCGGGGAGAGACAATTCCTCACCAGGCACTGACATCCCAGCTGGCATCTGCCGATAGGAGAAGATGGGCAGCTCGGAAATCAGTGCAGCCAGCGGCTGGAATTCTCTGCAATCCTCCAGGCATCAAACTTCCATCTGAATTGCAGGAATTACTGGGCAGTTTCTAAGCCCTGGGAAGCATCCTCATGCCAGCTGGGGTGGGGATTTGGTGGGCTGCACCCACAGGCTCTGCCTGAGGGACCCCTGGGTTGCATCCAGAGGACATGGAGATCACAGGGAAAATCCCAGTGGATGCTGCACTAAGCCTCCTGTTGCCCCCAGCAAGGTGTTGCTCCTTCCATCCGTGGGACAGAGCATTAATATATTCCTGCCTATCTCAGAGCCTGCTCCTGGGGAGGAAAGCCATTATTTAAACATTAATTCCTTGTGTGGGCTCTCCTGCAATAAAGCAGGAGTGCGGAGGTGTTGAAGGAATTACGTTTTTATTTAATCACGGAGTAATTACAGGACCAGAGCTCCACAGAGCAGCTGTGATTGACTTCCCAGCTCAGCCCCGGCTCACGGGAAGGGCCAAACAGTCTGACATGAAACACACAGGGACAACCTTTCCTCAGGCATGGCCACTGTGACAGTAACACTGCTGGAGGCCTGTCAGTGGGCCATAGAAATGTGAATAAATAAATATAAATATCTATATCTGTGTGTATATATACAGTGTCGTGCAAGGAGAGCCCCGGATCAGACAAGGCTCTGCTTCCAGGGTGGTTTTGGCTCCAGAGAGCTGCAGCCCCATGACCCATAGCAGGTTCCTGGGCCCACATCCAGACCATTCTCCAACTCCAAATTTTGTACAGACACCATTTAGCAAAGGCTAAAGGAATTGCCCCAGTGGTGAAAAGTGTAAAAGCACAGCCTGTGGCAGGACTAGTGGTTCTGGCTTCACTGAGAATAGGAATATGCTGGGAAATGTCTCCTCCTCCCATTCCATGGCAATTACTTGAGCCTGGGTTTGCCTTAAAAATTCCACTGGTTTGATCAAAAAGCCGATTTTGAGGCCAAAGAGTTCTGCAGGGTCTGGGCTGACTTTTGAGCACAGACAGTAAATTCCTCCAGTTGTTTTTGCTCAAGTAAAGCTTTTTTCTCAGAAAAAAGCATCCTGACTTAATTTGAAAACTTCAAGAGACTGAGAAAGCACCACTTCCCCTTGATAATTCGTTCCAGTGGTTAATTACCTCACTATTAGAAATGTGTCTTTTGTTCTAATTTAAATGCGTCTGGCTCTGGCTTCCAGTTGTTGGCTCTCATGTGCTTTCCCTGTTGGATTAAAGGGTCCTTTCAGAGCCTGCTGTATCCCAGGAACATTTTTGAACAGCGGATTCAAGGCACCTCTGGATCCTCCTTTGGCTAAACCCCAAGGACCTCACTCCCTCCTCGCCTTTCAGTGGTGTTTGTTCAGCTCTCAAAGAATTTTCCTCCCTCTTTTATTCACCCTCTCCTGTTTGCCAAACCCTTCTTTAATTAACCACTGTTCCCAGCCCTGCATGGAAAATTCCCCTTGGTCCCACAGGTTCATCAGGACCATGCCAACCCCTTAAACCTCACCAGGGCTGGCTCCAGCCTTGGAGGGTGTCACAGCCCTAAGAATGCCTGTGGAGCTGCTTTTTCTCCTCCAGCCTCTAAATTATTTTCACATTTGGTATTTTCTGGGACGCAGCCTCCCAGTTTGTGAGCGTGGCCTATATTTCCTGTGTCTAGATCACGAGATTGCCTTGGATTTGATTAAAACGTGTTTTTTTCTTGGATGGCAGTAGATTTACCAAGGAACCCAGATCTCCCTGCTCCTGAGGGACACCAGCTCGCCAGCAGTCCTAGAAAACAGAGCTCTTTTCCCAAACTTTCTGGGAAGGGAAAACTGTTTCTTAATCCCAGAAAATCACCCTCAGCATGGAGTTATCAGCCCCTGGCGCTGCTGCCAGCACTAACAGGTTTAGCATCAGCCCCATGGCTTAAGCTCCTTAGCGGGAGCAGTGCTGGGTTTGTGGGAAGATCAAGGCTCAGGGATCCCCAGTTCCCATCCCAGCAGCCTGGGAAGCACTGAGGGAACTCCCTGCCTTGCTTAGTCCTTGTGGCTCTCCCACAGTTGCTGTCACAGCTACACCCTGGCCACCTTCTGGGGGACAAGGGGTGACAATGCACCCCGAGGCTCTGGCTTGGCAACTAGGCCGCAAGTGAGGGCCTAGCCCCATGGTGATACTCCCCATGGTGATACTTTAATGTCCCTTCCAACCCGAAGTATCTGGCAGCAAATGGTCTCAAAGAGGCTGTGGGAGAGTATAGGCTCCTGGGAAGTGCAGGTGGGACAGCAGGGGGTGGATTTTCCATCCCAGCTCCATCCCAGGCCTGGCTATGGCGCCTGGAGCTGGCACTGGCCCAGCGCTGCTTGCAGGCATGGGCTGTGAGCCCGAGGTGTTCTTAGCAATCAGATGTCACCTCTAACGATGTCACCAGTCAGCAGCAGCGGCATTCCAGCTCTGTGCAGTGTGGGAACAGGACAGCTCTGCTCCCAGAGCGCTGACAGCAGCAGTGTCCAGGCCCCAGCCCTGGGGACACTGCCAGCACTGCAGTCAGTGCTGCACAGGCTAATTAATGGTGATGGCATCACTCAGCCTACAGGACCACATCCCAGGGGCATCCCTCTCGCCCAGCACAGCCCTGGACACACTTCCTTCATTGCCACATCGTGTGGGATTTTGTGTCACCACCTGGTGACACCAGGCACAGCACAGGGCTGTGGTTTGGCCGTGGCTTTGACAGCTGCAGTGTCCATCCCCCCTGGGGACAGTTTCCAGCTCAGGGGACACTGCAGGGAGCTCACTGGGGATACTCATGGCTTACTGCTTGCAGACATGGCCCTGCTCCTTCTTCTTGGCTGGGTGACAAGGTGACAAACAGGAAGGGACCACGAAACACCCACCACCACACGGGAGGAGATGTGGGGGTGTTTCCTTGGCTAAAAGGAAATCTCTGGCAGCTTCTTTGAGCCAGGCTGGGGCTGTTTCCCTCCTTCAACAAGAGCAGTGCCCATGTGCAAGGCAAAACAGGACCTCTGCCCTGCATGGGAGAGTTCATAAATCATCAGTGACTTGCTGAGCATCCTCTCACCAGAGCCAGGCTGGAAGTGCTCCTTGTAGACCTGCCCCTCCTCCTCCGAGGTCTTCCACAGCGCCAGCACAAAACCGTTGAGTAAATAAAGATAAGACTCTTACTCACCGCTGCCCACGTGAATCCTTGCTGGGTCCCGTTAGGGCAGCCAAGGAAAAACGCTCTGTTTTTTTCCCAGACCTCTGCAAACTAAAAAAAGCAATCCTGGCTGTCCCCTCGCCCTTGCTCTGGGCTGTGCCGGTGGCGCTGAGCTGCCAGAGCCCAGCACAGGGAGCCTTTGCCAAGCAGCTGCAGCCGGCACAGAACAGAGCCTGGGCTGTGCTCTCGCAGCCTTTGCTGCTTTTCTGCATCTCTCTTCCTCTGCCAAGGCACACAGAGGAACAGCAAGAGTGGGAAAGGCACCGAGGAGAGGCTGGTGGAGGGGATGTGACCGCAATGCCACCGGCTCCAGGATCTGCTGGGGGCTCGGGGGATCCAAATCCCAGCCAGAGCCCTTGCTCAGTGCTGTGGGGCAGCAGCTGCAGCCTGCACGCTGCAGGGAGCATGGCAGGGGGCTGGAATGCTGCTCCAGGACCTGTGGGTTGTTCTGGGGGATTCAGGGAACTGCTCCTGGAGCAAAGCACCCAACACCAGTACAACACCTTGCTGAGGGAACAGGTCACAGTGTTCAGCTGGGCTCCTGGGTGACACCTGGGCAGGTTTTATGGCTGAACAAATGGATAATTCCCCATCCCTGGAAGTGTCCAAGGCCGGGTGGAGCAGGCTGTGGAGCGACTTGCTCTAGTGGAAGGTGCATGGCAGGGAGTGGGACAAGACGGGCTTTAAAGTCCCTTCCAACCCAAACCATTCTGGGATTCCATGACAATGAGAGCTCCTGCTGGGAGCAGGAGGAGAGGCAGAGCAGGGCACACGTGTTGCTGCATGATGGATGTTTGCTCTGTACCAACCCAGGAGCCGAAATAAATTGCAGCTATACAATGAAGAGGCACTTTATTGCTCAGGCATTAGGCAAAGCTAATGTAATCCAAACCGATATTGAATACAAATCCTTGGCTGTGACTCACCCTGCTATTACATTGTGTTCTGCAGAGCAGCCGCGTGCCATCAGAGTCAGGCTTTAGGGAAAAATAAGAAAGGAACAGGCTTTTCTCTCTCCCTGTGAAAGGCAGCAATGACGGCCAAATCACCCAATCATTGCCTTAATTAATAATTATTTGGAGCCTCCTGGGATTGATTGGATCATTATGACACCAAGTGAAGCCTGAAGAAGAACTCCGGGGGGGAAGATGGTGCTGATTCCATGTTCCTTTTGGCTCTCTCACTTGCTGAAAGAGCATATCAAAGCTTCAGGAGTCCACAGGGGGAGAGGACCTGCATTTTTCCTGGGATAACTCATTCCTGCAAGCAACATGAGACTTTACAACCATCACCTGCTCTTTTTGCCTGAAGCCCAGCATGAGGCCTTTCCGCTGTGCCAGGGCAGAGCTGCTGCAGAAGGACAATGGGATAGAGGAGCTTTATTCCCCCAGATTTCCTCAATCATCTCCCTCCCTCCCCAAGACCATGAGTCCCACTGCCAGACTATCTTTCCCCTCTGGGAGTGGGGGTGTTGAGGAGGTGCTGATGAATGAAGACCCCCCAAACACTCCTGCAAGGCAGGGGCTATCACTGCCCAATGCTCTGTGAGGTTTAGAGTCGAGCACAGACTTGTGCTGAGCTAGGAAATCTCATCACACCTGAGGTCAATACTAATGCAGTCCTTGATCCCACAGCCAGCACTGCAAATCTTCCCAATAATACAGCCAGGAACCTTCCCCTGCTCAGACTCTCACTCTTCCTTTAATTGTCGGCTTCAAGAGCAAACTTGGTTAACCAAATTGTCCCCCCCAGGGCATGCCAGCATCTTCAGCAGTGCTGTGGGGCAGAGTCCATCTCCACTTAGCCCCTATATCCCTGATCCCCTGCCAAAACTGCACCCAGGCACCCCTGGGGAGAGCCTGTTCATCCTCTACGCCCCTGCACAGAACTCCTTGAAGCGTGTCAAGAAAATAACCATGATCCCTGAAAGAACAATCAAAATACCTCCCACTCCTGTGTTGGATCATCGCCCTGTTGGATATCCACGCTGGAGCACATGGGGATGAACTAACCATGAGTGGCGAGCATGGAGATGGCTCTCCAGCACGGTGAGGTGGCTTCCCTGGCTGCAGGCACATTTCCAGCCCCGTGACATCCTTGGCTGCTTTGGATCATCTCACTGGCTGGCATGAGAGCTGGAAATGGAGCATTGCTCTGGGCTGCAGCAGGATAGGGACCTGCAAGGAGCACCCCAATCTCTGTGTGGCATCTGCTCCCACAGCCTCAGGGACCTCCCAGGCTCTGAGGCTGTGTTGCAATGATGGACACACCTCCTGCTTCCCTGATTTTGGGAAAAGGGGAATGAACCATCCTCATGTTGCCAGCAAACTCCCCAGTGAAGGCAAGAAGTCGTTTTCTCCTCTCCCTCCCTCGCGGTGCACCCCTGGTTAATGAGACCATCCATCACCAGGCTTTTTGGAAGCTGTCAGCTTGGTTCAGGGTGAAAGACTCAGCCATCAGTCACAGGGATCCATCTGGGCCTGAGGAAAAGGCAGAGGCACTGACTGCTTCCCAGAGCATCACTGCCCTGACCCCCCAAGCCCTGTCCCACCACCAGCACTTCTGATCCCACAAAGGCATTGCTGCCATGCCATGATGCTCAAGGCTTTCTAGGCACTTTCTGGGCACAGAGCACTGATCCAGATGCAGGGATGGGCCCATTCCCTGGCTCTGCTGCTGCTGTGGCACAGGGACAGCTGTGTGCAGAAGGAGCAGCCCTACCCAGGCTGCTCCCTGGAAAGGTCAGGCTGGCAGAGCGCAGTCGCTGGGAAAACACTCCCAGCCCCCAGCACTGCCAGCCCTGGGCCATCCCTCAGCTGCTTTATTCACCCTCTGACAAACACGGGAAGCAGAGCAGAACCAGGGAGGTGCAGGGGCAGTGGGATGAAAGGGGATGAAAGCAGATGGCAAGACTGGGAGGGACCAGAAATACCTGGAAGGCTTGAACTTCAGAGAATCAGTCTAATATGCGAATAAGTGCATTTTCCACAGTGCTGTGCATGGCAGGAGGACAGGCAGGGGCTGCTGCTGAGTGGCTTCTGCACCGTGAAATCAATCCCACCCAGCACACAGAGGCTTGTTCTGCCAAGAATCCGTCCTGGGTCTTGCTGGCCCACCTCTTGTTGGCACCCACAGCTCGCAAATGGAATTAGAGCGGTGATGAGTAAATGGAGAGCTTTTTTCTCAGAGTGGTAAAACAGCTTGTGAAAGTGAGGAAAATGACAGAGATGTAGGGAGGTGTGGGACAGGGTTGTGAGCAGAGAGGCAGCTTGCACAGAGCAGCACTGGAACCCAGGGGGCTCAGAACTGGAAACCCCAAATGAGAGACTGAGACTGCCCTGGACGGGGCAGTCATGAGTTTATTCCAAATTTGAGCTCTTTGCCTAATCCTTTTTGCTCACTCACCTCTATCCCAACCAGGTCTAACCCTACAGCATCCTCTGAAGAATCCCCATTGCCTTCCCACCAGGATAACCCAGAGATGTGGCTCATCAGGAGCTGCCACCCTCCCTTTCTCCATCCCTATGTACCAACACAGTGCCACACTCACAGCTCTGCTTATCTGCTGCCAGGCTGACCAGCTCTGGCTGTAATTTCATGCTGTTATAAGCAATCACACTTGTAAAGCAAAAATCACGGCTGTGTTTCGTGGCACAGAATGTGAAGGAGGCTTTTAAGCTCTGGAGAAGTCCCAGCTGATGGCTCATCCCTCTATCCCTCCACTGCCACTGCTTCATCCCAATGCCTGGACACCCCCAGAGCTGCACCCTCACCCACAGCTTTCTGAGCAGTCATAGAAAGTAATTTTTTCCTAATTTAATCTAAACATACCCTCCTCCATCTTGAAGCCATTCCCACTTACCCCAGCACTGCACACCTTTGTAAAAGTCCTCCCCATCCTCAGCCTCCACCACAGCAGCAGCCCCTGGAAGGGGCAGCTCTGCCTTTTTTAGCAGCTCTCTGGAACAAACCCCAGGTGGAAACAAGAATCTCCAAGCTGGCTGTGTCCCCCACCTGTCCTCAGCTCCCAAATCTCCTCTGTGCTGCCCTGTGACAAGGAGTGGGGTGGCTCAGTGGTGGCCACAGTGCAGGAACTCTGTTCCCCTGGGTGTGGGGGGACAGAGCTGCCCTGTGTCTCCCTTGCTCCCCGCTGCAGGGACGTGGATATTGTGCCTTACACCAGCACATTGTGTCACCCAGCCAGGCACAGACACCTTGTTAGACAGGCAGGGAACGTGCCGTGTGTTTAGGGAAGGAAACAAAACTCCGTATGGCGCTCTCCATCTGGGCTGAAAGGCTGCCTGGAAGGAAGGAAGGACAGCCAAGAGTGCAGACCGCTGTCCCAGGGTGACAAAAACCTGTCCTGCTTCCAGCCCGGCTCCCCTACGCGGCTCTGCTCCCCTTCCCACGTGCCATTGTCCCCACCAGGATCGGGAAGAGGGACTGGGAGCCGCTGTTCTGCCAGCCGGGTGACACAGGGAGGACACATCGCGGGGGGCAGCCACGAAAAGGAGGGAGAGAGGATGTCAGGCTGCAGTGACGCAGCTCTTTGGCCAGGCAGGAGAGGAATGAGAGCAGCTCGGCTGAGCCCTGGGGCTCTCAGGGAGAGCGGGGGAAGAGTTTCTCTGCCGGCGAGTGGCGATTCTCAGCAGTGAGCTGGACAGGGAGGCTGCAGTCTGCGAATGTCTGGCTGCAAACGCTGCAGGTCAGCTCTAGGCTGTGAGGTGGCTCTGACACCCTGCCCAGGAACAGCTCCCACAGCCTTGATTTCTGCTCTGGCATCTCTTCAGATGGGGTAATACAATGAAAAATCTTTTATGAGAGCAATAACTCTCCCCAGTTGTGTCATTCAGATCAACACAGGACAAGTCTGTGAGGAAAGGGTTGTGGTGAGAGGTGAGAAGCTCTGTAGTCTGTGAGCATGGCTGGCCCTTGACTAGCTCCTGAAACCCCAGAAACCCCCGGATCCAGCTGGGCTTAGTCATCCATGGGCACCCAGCCTGGGCAGACCCTGCAACCGTCCTCACCTGACCCCATCCTTCATCTACTGCTGGGAAGGTTGGGGCTGCCATGGACCCGCAGCTTTTGGCAGCTTCCTGCCCTCCCAGTCTCTCACCAAAGCCTCCTGCAGATCCTTCCCTGCTCCAGCATCTCCCCAGCCCTGTGAGTTTCCTCCTCCTGCAGTGATCTGATGATAAACCTGAAGAGTTTTCAGGCAGGAGAACGTGTGGCTTCCATCCCTGCAAGCCCTGAGGGGAATTCCTGCTTTCCACCTTATTTATATTTATAAATCCAGGCTCTGGCGAGCAAGGCTCCCCTCTGGGAGGAGATTTACAACCCGTGCTCACTGCATGGACTCCTCCCAACGGTGGCACTTGGTGCTGTGTCCAAAGCTCCAAGTCAACAGCTTGTCCTGGGGCTGTGAGGATCAGGAGGAGCTGGTTGGCACTTCCCTTCTCCCATCTGTCTCCAACAGCAGGTGAGCAAAGCCTTTGGAGGGTGGGGAAGAGCTGGCAGCACTCAGGACCCTCCCGAGCTTGGTTAAGGCTGGGACTTGAAGATCTTAGGGAAATTCTATGATTCTCACCCATGAGCTTTCCATGCCCTCATCCTCCACCTTCCCTAGGCAGCCTGGGCACCCCAGAGCTCGGACACCACCCTGCTGGGTGAGGCCTGTGCTGGTAGGACTGTGATGCTCAGAGCCAGCCT
The DNA here is from genome assembly GCA_024500445.1 of Entomyzon cyanotis. Lineage (NCBI taxonomy): Eukaryota > Metazoa > Chordata > Aves > Passeriformes > Meliphagidae > Entomyzon > Entomyzon cyanotis. The sequence continues at coordinate 4,552,321 of JAKEPQ010000852.1, forward strand.
GGTCCCAGGAGAGGGATTATTGATCTGCATCCGACACCGGGGCCAAAGCCTGCTGCGGAGTGTAATTAATTGATCAGTAAGTGCTCCGAGATCCCAGATGAAAGAGTCATGTAATTACTGAGTATCATCCAGTGGCCCTGTGAGTAACTGTGATAACAGCTCAGGGTTAGCACTCGGAGGCAGAATTACCTCGGTGCTTAGTGTCACCCTCCAGGGACAGACCGTGTCCTCCTTGTGCCATATGGAGGGGACTGGAGAACTTGGGCTTGGGAAACAAAACTCCTCTGTGCATTCCCTGGGGTGCTGGTCCCTGTGGAGAGGCTGGGGACAGTGGGAAGGTGGTCAGGAAGGTGCAGGGCAAGGGGCTTCTCCCTAGAGTGAGAGCAGAGAAGGGATCTCTGGCTCCCAAAATCACTGAAATTGGGAAAAAAATCACTCCAGGACCACTGGAGATCTCCAATCATCACCAGGACTGCGGGAGCCTGGTGAACACCTCAGAGTTTCCAGAGGAAGGCACTGGTGCCTAAAAACTGTGGCTCCAGAATTTCTGATTATGCAGAAATCCAGCTCTGTGTGGGATTCTCTGACAATTCCCAGCCTTATTTTAGATTTTTACGGTCTGCCATAAAGGCAGTTATAGTAAATTATTAGACCTACATGTGGGCTGTCAGGAGGCTTCTTCCCTATTAAATCCCCCACGATGTTGATCCCCTGCTGCACTCAGCTGGGCTGTGTGTCCCACGTCCCTTCAGCCCCAGCACATGCTGGGCTCAGGGCCAACAAGATTTTGGGGAGCTGGGGTTGGTGCAACACCTTTCCCAAGGAGCTTTTCCCAGGTGCATAAAACCCTCCTGGGAATCAAAACCAATTCTCACTCTGGCATCCTAACTGCCAGGTCAGGGAGAGTGGAGCAGGATTTGCTTCCATCACCAAGCACAAAACAAAAACTGATCTCCTGGGTGCTGGGGAAAGTTTTACAAATTTCCCTGGTTTATTCTATTAACCCCGTTGCTGCTCAGGGATCTCAGCACTGTTGTCTGCAATGATGTGACCTCCTTTAACCTGCAGCCAAGGCTCCTTCCTACTTTCCCAGCTCCCAGCCCTGCCTGAGCAGCTCTGAGCTCTGGTGCCATCTCCGGGTGACAGGACAGGGCCAGGGGCATGTCACAGAGAACTGAGCTGCTACAGAACACACTCGTGTCACACTCAGCTGACACACACGGTGATTTGTGGCCTCACAAACTCACTATCTGCAACTGGAAATGGCTCCCACGGGGCTGGCACTGGGGTGGGATGGAAAGTGCAGCCAGATCCACCCCAGGGTGGTGCCTCAGCAAGGTGGGACAAGCGGACAGAGCATGTGTGGCCTGGGCTGGGCAGGGCAGGGCAGGGCTGGCAACTCTGTGCCGTGGACAGGCAGGACCTTCCTGGGAAGCACAGGCACTGCTCCCGACATGCTGAAGCTGCAGGAAACATTGGGTTCTCCACCAAAGGACATTCCCTGCAACCCCCAGCTTCGGGCAGCGAGGTCGGTGTTCCCTGGGAGAGGTTCCCTGGGAGAGGTTCCCTGGCTTGTGTTTGTGGTGCATTCCCGAAATCTCACGGCAGCTTGTGCAACATCTCCCACCGTGCGAACGCACACGCTGCCGTGCTGAAACCCTGCCAGCGCCCCACACGTGTTGCTTCCAGCCTGGCTGCTCCTCCTCCTCCTCCGCCTCCTCCTCCTCCTCCTCTTCCCCAGCCTCCCTCCAGCCCCTCCGAGTCCTGCCTGGGTCCCTGCAGATCCCGCAGGTGCTGATGCCCCTGCAAACAGGGATGTGAGTGGGGTTGGGGCCAATGTGTCACAATGCTGGGATCCCTGCCCACCCTTCTGAAATACTCTGAGCAAGCCCCTGTGCAGAGCCGTGGCTGCATCCTGCCAGGAGCTCAAAGTCACAGGGATAAACCCCTGCAGGAAATGCTGCTGGATCCCATGCCTGGCTGTATGGAGCATCAGGAACCAACGCTGGGCCTTCCATCCTCACCAATCCCTGCTTGCAGGATGCTGAGCAGGTGCTGGGAGCCAAAACGCCATTATTCCAGAGGAGGAATTTATCCAGCAACACTTAGGGAGTGCTGGGGGTTTACTGCCGGCCCCTCATCACCCTGACACACGCAGCAGCAGAAAGTTCCAGCGAGCTCCATAACAGCTCTGCGCGAGTGAAACGTTGTTATTTTGCTAAGATCTCCGGGAATTGATATTTCTGTATCCTCACAGAGCTGCAGGATGGGCAAGCAGCTCTGCTCCGGGGGGTGACACAATGTGTGGCATCCCCCCAGGTCCCCAGCCCAGGAGAGGGCCCCAGCTATGGTGTGGGGACTTTGTTCTCGGGGTTTTCCTCTCAGAACAAGCACAAAGCCTCCATCCAAAGGCTCCCGGGAGGCGGAGGGACGAGGCTGGAGGCGGTTAATGGCTTTCCACCTGCGGGAGCTGCAGAAACGCTCCCAGCAAAGCACGGGCTCTGCTCCAAGCTCTTACAAGCTAATCAATGAAACATCACAGCTTGGGAGCCGGGGCAGAGCAAAGCAGCACAGTATGGATTTTATTTTTTCATGCAAAGAGCTTTAGTACAAATCCCTTTTCCCCCCTCAAAGAGAGCAAGGAGCCTCTGCAGAGAAAGCCAAGCCTGGGGCACCAGGGAGGACACAGGGGTGGGCTGGGAGGGGGTTGTCATCTCCTCTGCGTGGCACAGCCACAGTCAGTGCCACCGTCCTGCTCCTTGTGCCATCCCACACCACAGAAACTATTAGGAGTGGGCTCTGTGGGGCTGCCACTGCCTCTGCAGAGCTGTGGGGCAGCAAAGCACAGCTCCCTGCTCCAGCTCAGGGGGTTTCTGGTGCTTTAGCCACTGCAGAGAGACCCTCCAGTCCCTGGGACTCTCCAACCCCCCTGTTCCCTGGCACAGAAATGAGCTGATGTGAGTGGCTGGACTGCATTGTATTGAATAATTGACTGTGCTGTGACCAGGGCTGTGCCGTGTGGCTGCACATCCCTGTAACCAGCCACTGATCCCGGCTCGTACAGCACGTCCAGGGATTTGGTGTTTGCCTGCAGGCCGTGGGAACGTGAGGCAGTGACAGAGCAAACGCCAGGTCTGAGCAGGCTCATTAATAATTCCTCCTTGTGAGGATGATTCTCCTCATCTGTCTGTTCTGGGGATCTGTCAATGAGCCAGTTCATTCCCACTTAGGATGCGCTGTGCTGATACTGCATCACGCTGATTCCGGGAGAATGTGCCTGATGCCACATCCAATCCATCACAACAACCCACGGCAGCAGCAATCGGACACCTCCCTCCCTCCCTCCCTCCCTCAAACGCATCATCCCCTCAAAGATCACAATCAGCTGTTGGACAAAACCTGGTTTTCACAATGCCGTGGTTACTGGTGCCAATTGTAAGCTGTGATTTCCCTTTTTTCCCTTATTTCTCTGTTCCTTTCTCTTCCCACCCATCGCTGGCGCTCACCCCCTCCCTCCAGTGTCTCCAGCATCTCAGGGATTATTCCCAATCAGCATCACTGAGGAATGCTGATTGCATCAGTTCCTCACGACTGCTTTTACGATTCCCACGGGGAAATTATTTGGGCCAGACGGATGAAAAATATTTACCTGTGGTTGGTGCTGAGGGCCAAGGTCTGCATCCAGCTCGTCCTGCCCTACAGACACCTTCAGCCTTCCTGGGCATTCCTGCCTGGCTCAGTGGGGTTGAGCCCTCCTGCCTGGGTCAGGAAACCCTTAAATGCCTGGGGAGACATTGGTGTGAGGGAGAAAGCCAGAGCATTTCCCTGCAGGCAATTAATGGATTACAGTGAGTGTAGAATAATGCAGAGGCAAAGAAATCCCTCTCTCCAGAGGCAGCAGGATAGCACTAAAATCATGCTGCACTCTGCCTCACTTCATAAAAACTTCTTGTTATTCCTCAAGGAGGAATTGCAAGAGAGGACAACAGTTCTGTGCACTCCTGGATTTACAAATGCTGTTTTATGTATCGGTGTAATTTCTCTTGCAATTTATATGGGATGCAATGAGTAAACACCAGCAGCCCTGGCAGGAATACCGATTCTGTAATGGATGCAGAGAATGGAGGACAAGGTAGGAAAGCCTCCCCAGAGCAGGTATTTTCCAGCAGAAAGGCAGATTTGTAGAACATAGATTTCACCAGGAGTTGTGGGGATGGTCAGGTTGGGGGAACCATGGGGCCATGGTCTGCTTTGCCTGACACAAATCCTGCCAGAGAAAAGAACTGAAAATCACAAAAAAAAGTCTTGGAAACTTTTGGGACATCACAGTGCAGCAGTGAGACATGGATACAGCAATCAGAGTGACACCATTGCCTTGGGAAGGAACCTGGAGTGGCTGGAAGAGCTGCAGTGCCTGGAGCTGGTGGGAGCTCCTCCGGGCATTGCCATGAGGAGCTTTAGTTAATTAATCTCTGAATTATGAATTATGCATGGAGGATAAAACAATGTCCTGATTTCTGGCTGGGGAATTAAGGAGCCATGGGCTCAGGTAGGTGCTCCCAGGTTTCAGTCCTGGTGCACAATGAGAGCTTTTGATCCACGGTGGGATGGCTCTCTGGGGTGTGACACAGGGACACTGAGGGGTGCACTGAGGACACTGAGAGGTGATGCTGGGGACACAGCACCCCAGGCAGGCTGTCCCTTCCCTCCTGTTCTGCAGGCATGCTGCTGCCTGCCTTCCCCTCAGCGGGTTGGCTTCCCTCAGCCCCCTCCGAACTCCAGTGGGCAACAGGGAGCCTATTTTTGAGCTGTGCAAAGTCTTCTTCTGTTGACAAGGAACAAGGACTTCCCTCCTGAGCAGGCCCCCAGCTGTGCCCGCCGGCACTGGCTCAAAGGGGCTGGATCCCAGCCTGGCCTCCGGCTCAAACCCCTCATTCAGCGCCGTGTTTGGAAGGCAGAGCAGGCAATCAGCCCCGTTCCCAAAGCCAAAGGCTGGAGTGGCTCTGCCATCTCAGAGGGACAAAGGCCTTTTCTGCCCTGGGACAATATTGCCACTCACCAGTGGTGCCCCCAGCCAGCAGAGCCCGGGGACAGCTCCTCAGAGCCGCCTTTCAGCTGCACTATGGGGCACCTCTGCTTCCAAGTCTAAAGCTGAGGTTATTTTCCTGCTTCCTTCTGCCATTGAAGCCCCCGGGCACTGTGGAGGAGGGGAAAAAGCATCCCAAAAAAGCTGCAGGGAGGAGAGGGGAGAGGCAGCAGCCTGGCACACCCTGCATGCCCTACAGGAGCCCCATGGAGAAACTGCATCCTCAGCGGGATCCCCAGCGTGTTTTGGGACAGCTCACAGGGATCTGGAGCCAGCAGTCAGGGATGTACCCCGCTGGGTTCTGTCCCCACAGCTCCTCTGTCCCCATCTGTCCTCCTGGGGCTGCCCCAGTGAGGGGGGACAGCAGGAGATGCTGTGAGGATCCCGCAGGATCATGGATGTGTCCCAGGGTTCCAGAGGCAATGCCCGGGCTGGATGGAGCCCCTGGCAGTGCCCCGTGGGCGCAGGGAGCTGGGAGTGGGCGCCGATCGATAGGCACAACCGCAGAGCCAACGCGGCAGCACCGGCGGCTGCAGCAGCATCGCGAAAATAAATGAGAGATTGATTTTCTGGGCAGTTTGGATCTCGTGGATCTCGGCTGCCGTGACAAGCGGAGTGCAGGCATGGCTGGTGCCGTGAGGCTGTCATCTCCCTGCACTCCCCGCTGCTGAGGAGGGCTGTTTTGGGGGCTCAGGCACCCAAAATGAAAGCAACTCCTTGCCAGAAGGCAAAGTTACTCTGAACAGCTTCAGGGCCTCACTGCAGATCCCAGGCAGGGAGATGGCAAGGCTGAGGACATTAGAAAGGACAGGGATGTGGGTGTCCTGTGCTCCTGGTGGGACTCCCCATCTCCCCTGGCATCAATCCCATCCCAAACAGTGGTGAGCAGCACCAGAAAGGCACCGTCTGCCTTTAACATCTTATCTTCAAGCCGCTCTCGCTAAGTCACATCTGACTTAATTATGGTAATTAAGATTGACATTAATACAAGATTAAAATGTGAAATTAAAATTAGCTGTGAAACTTATCTGAGTTTTTAGAGCGGTTATTGATTTTCTCCACTGTTAATCAAAGGTCTGAGGTAGCAGCCGATGAACACGGTGCTAATTAGAGCAATGCCCAGAAAGTGGCCTCGGGAGACATTTGCCTTATTTCTCGGAATACCTCAGGTTTGTGACCATGCAAACATCTCCAGCCCTGAGTGCTGCTGAAGGAGGTCGAGAGGCCACGTTTTGCCTGCTCCTGTTGGTGTTCTTCCTGATATGGGGCTGGGCTGGGAGTTCAGCAATGCCCAGCCATGCCCAGGGTCTGTTCCAGCTGCGGGGGGCTCAGGGTGACAATTCCCACCTGTGGGAGGCTCAGGGTGACAATTCCCAGCTGCAGGCACAAAGCTCCTGGTGTTTCAGGAGGCAGCAGGAGCATGGTGATCCCGGGAGCACCGAGGATGCTTCTCTCCCTCCACACACATCCCTCTGTTTCTCTGGGTGAGATTTCACAGCCCATTAGGCCTCAGTGCGGCTGCGGGAGGGAAATGATTCAAATCACAGCAGCTCCGGGGAGTGCATCCCACGGGGGATCCCATGGTTCATCCCAACCCATCTCCCTACATGCTCTCCTGCCTCCCAGCTCACCTGGGTGCCCAGCAAAACTGTTGGAGGGACAAGAGGGCCCCAGCACAGCCATGAGACCCTCAGGCAGCACAATTCCCAGCAGCAGGTCCCTTCCCCAGGATGCCCTGGAGTCAAGGGGTGCAATCTCATGGGAGCTGGATCCACCTGCACCCCCAAATCCTGGCTGAGCAGCTGAGGCTTTAGCCTCACCGTTCCCCCCTCCACCACTAACAACTTTTGCCACTTCATGGGCATTTCTGCATCACAAATACAGTGTTTGGTCTCTTTTCCTGCCTGTTTCCATGGCACTGCTGTTATTATCTGGCTATCTTAGGAGTTTACTACAATGCAGATGAGCACAATAAAAATCACTCAAGGAGAACTGCTAAATGAGAGACAACTCTTATCTCTAGCACTGGGCAGGCTGGGATGGAAGCAGGGCTGAAGCAGAGAGGGAGCCACACAGGCTGTGCTGGCTGTGCCACAGAAAGCTTTGTTCGGCCAAATTAAACCTCAGAGCAGGCGAGTCCCACTTGGGTATGAGAGTGACAGCCTTAAATAACACACTGCACCTCTCACTTGTTTCTCTCTCTTTCTTATTTTGTTCTCCTTGCTCCTGCTGCCCAACTGCTCCCAGCTGGCAGCAGCTCGGAGTGACACCGGGAATGCAAATGACCTGCTGCCCTCTCCCCAGCATCCCCGGGCTGCTGCCTCTGCTTCCAGAGCAGGGCAGGAAGGAGCTCCACAGAGCCTGGCAGGGAAAACGGCAGCAGGATCAGTCCCCGTGTTTGGACAGTTCCTTGACTCGGTGTGCTCTGCGTGGTGGCATTGGTAGTGACACCAGAGAGTGATGGTTGTTGCTGAGGTAACGGGATCAGTGTAATTGCTCTCACAAAGGTAGCAGGGACTTCTCAGATGGCAACATCAACAAACTGGGTCTTTGGGGGAGAGGCTGGGCTCCTTCTCGAGCTGTTTGACACCGGCGTTGTGCATTCTTGACATTGCTCTGGCTATTTGACTTGACAGGCAGAGCGGCCGGGAGGACCAGGCGCTCCCACCGGGAGGTGATTCACAGTAAACATTTCAGGGCAGGATCTGGGATTTCAAGAGAACGAAGCCTCTTTCTCTGTTCTTCTCAAAGTCAGTGTAATTACACTGTGTGCTCTACGAGCTCAGGAGGGGCCTGCTGGGAGCACTGCTGGTGGCCTGGGCAGGGGGGGATAGGCAGGACCAGACTGGGCAGGGAGTTCCTGGGAGCCATCCCGGGAGCCATCCCTACATGGTTCCCCTGTAGGCAAGGAAGCTGAGGAGCTCTGGGGCCAAGTCCTGAGCAGGGACTGTGTGCTGCTTCTTTTGCCACAGGACTGAGGTGCCCCAGTGTTCCCCCATGGCCACGACACCAGCCCCACATTATGGGGGGCCCTAAGCAGCACCCACAAACGGTGAGCTTTTGTACGCCCAGTGTCCCCACCCCACTGAAGTCAGGCAGGTCACAGCTGCAGCTCCCTCCAAGCCAGGCTTCGCTGGCTCCAGCAGCAGGACCAGCAACCCTGGAGCATCCCTGACGCCAAGAGAGCCATGGGGCCTGTATCAGCCTTCCCATAACACCACTGCCCTATCCACAGCCTGCTTTGGGGGAGCCAGAAGGGAAGGAAGGAGGGTACATCTGGGCTTGAGGAGGGAGTGAGAAGGGTTTGGAGTGCTGAGTGGGGCTTTGGGTGCAGGGGGTGAGATGCTGAGCAGAGTTGGGATGCTTAGAGGGTGTTTGGACGCTACAGGGGATTTGGGGACAGTGAGATGGCACAAGAGACCGGGCACAGGCTGAGGGGGGGCCTGCAGTGGGAGCACTGCCCAGGCCGGGGGGACACCGGGACTCCCCGAGCGGGAGGGACCCGAGAAGGGCGGAGGAAACCACTGGCAACCGTGTGCCCGGGGCTGCTGCGGGAGGCGTACCGGGGCTGCTCGGTGGGGCCGGACGAGCGGGCGGGAGCTGCGGGCGGGGCCGGAGCGCTCGGCGCTGTGCGGGGGCCGGGGCGGCCGCCGGCGCCCTCCCCCGCTGCTCGCTCCGCGCCGCTCCGCGCTCCCCGCGCTCTCCGCTCCGGTCCGCCCTCCGCCGCGCCCCCGCGCCGCTCCGCTCCGCCGGCAGCGCCCGCCCCCGCCCGGCCCGGCCCCGCTCGGCGCGGAGCGGCTCGGATCGCATCGGCTCCGCTCGGCTCGGCTCGCCCAGCTCGCCCCGGAGCGGAGGCTCCGCCGCGCCCGCCGCAGGATGCCGGGGCCCCGCGGGCTCTGCCTGCTCGCCCTGCTGCTGCTGGGCACCCCCGCGGCCCCGCGCCCAGGTAAGCGGGGCGGAGCGGGGCGGAGCGGGCCGGCGCTGCGGGGCTCCCCGGGGCCCGGAGCCGGAGGGGCACCGCCCGGCGCGGTGGGATGCAGCCGGGACTGGGGAGGGGGCGGCCGGAGCGGGAAGGGCTGCCGGAACCGGCCGTGTCCCCCGCGATCGGGGACCCCCGTTTCTGCTGCTCCCCGGGCCGGGATGAAACTTCTGGCATTGCGAGGAAGCGCAGCGGCACCGGGAGCGGCACCGGAGCGGCGGCGGGAGCGGGGCCCGGCGGAACGCGGCGCTCAGCACCGCGGGGCGGACAGCTCCCGCCGCCCGGGAACGCTCCGGGAGCCGCGCTCTCACCGGGAACCGAGAGCCAGCGGGGCTGCGGCCTCCCGGGAGCCGTGCCGGACCCTCCGCCTTCCCCCCGCAGAGAGAGCAGCCCCGTGGGTCCCCAGCCCTCCGTGTGTCACTCCAGCCCCTACTGCCATATCCCCACCGGTGTTCCCAATCCACCGTCTCGGTCAGGAGGTGTCCGTGGGGGTTAAATGTTTGCCTGTTCATTCCACGTGTCTCCCGTTTCCACGCAGACCCTCTCCCTCTCCCACCGCCGCGATGCCAGACCTAAGAATAGGCTCCGGGATGCGCTCGCGGGTGACTTGGCAAAGTCATCGCAAACTCGCGTGGGGCTTGGAGACGACTGAAGCAGAGCCCGTGCCCAGTCCCTCGGCACTGCTGGGATGCCGGGACAAGGCAGCCGGGCTCGGGTGTGCGTCTGGATGGGGTTAGCGATGTGGATTGTTCCGCGGGAGAACGGGAGAGGCCGGTGTGTGCTGGTGCTGCAGTGTGCTCGGGGCCTGAGGCTGCCCTCGGGGCTGGCAGGGTGTTTATAGCAAAGACAACCAGCTCTTGGTGTCAGGAGTGCTGTGCGGTGCTGTCTGCCCACTCCACTCCCCGCTCTCATGGTCAGATTTGCGTTAAATGACTTTGACTTTTTGGTCTCAAAGCCGGCTCTCCAGACAGGGATTGTGTTACAGAATCCATCCTTTCCGGGCAGCAAAACAGCAATGCATGTAGAGGGTGGCATTTCTCTCTCACCTGCATGGTTTGTGTTCTGTGTACGTGTGGAGGGATCAGATCAGAAGTCCCTGCCAGCTCTGGCACCCTGTTCCAGCCCGGGGACACACAGAGAGTCACGTTCCTCTGGTGTGTTACACAAACGCTCTGGTCCAGGCTGCCGGTGCTCTGTGAGAGTGCAGCGATGATCCTGGGCTCCCGTGGGATCTGGGGGAGCTGGGAGGCAAATCCAGCAAGCAGAGGCCCAGTGGGAGCTCTCAGCTCCCACTCTGCCCCGTGGGCTGAGGCAGGAGGGCTGCCCCAGTCCCGCTGGGAGCATCAGCAGGCAGTCCAGCTCCCGGGAACAGGATTTGGCACGATCTGCCATAAATCTCAGGGTGGAAGAACACAGCGTGCTGAACTCCTCTTTCCTTGGCAGAGAGGGAGCTGATAAATTGTTGACCCTTTACAAGGTTTGGTGAATTATTGCAGTGAAATCCCAACTCCTGCCTACGCAGCCTGGAGCCAGTGGCGACGTGGCAGCTCTGCCCGAGTCTTGGGGGGGGGTCTTGTCCATCTGTGTGGAGGGGGACACATCCAGGGGCCCAGAGCAGCAGATCCTGCTGTTCTCCAGCTTGGGGGGAGCAGGATCAGACCCCGCAGAGACAGATCGCTGTGCTCAATCTGCTGCTCTTTCAGTTCATGCGTCCAAGAAAAAAAAACCCACGTTCACATGACTTGCACCCATCGGGCGCTTGGCTGGTGGCTTTGGGTGCTCTGTACTGGTGAAGCCGTTTGGATCACCAGAGAGGAGGTGTGAAAGCCTCTCCTCCGCTCCCGGCATCCGCTCGCACCCACCCACCGGCGCAGAGCAGGCAGCAGAGGCGCGTCCCTGCACGGGGACCTGTGCCAGGAGGCTCTGGGCAGCCTGTGCCAGAGCAGCAGCATCCCGGCAACGTGGGCACTGACTGGGGCATTTATTGGTACCCTGGAATGATGCAGGGGGCAAACGCGGCGGGTGTGGGCAGAGAGGGCAGCGCTGCCCGTGCAGGCTCAACCCGTGGCGCTGGAGATGGCAGGGGCACAGCCGAACCCCAGGGAGATCCAGGCTTTCTAAATAGATTTAGTGTCCATTCTAAGCTGTGATGCCACCAGCAAACCCTGCCCGAGGCTGCGGTGCTGGGAGCAGAAATGCAGCTGAGGGTGCTGAGCTTCAGGCTCCTCTGCAGCCCCAACATCTGCGCCCTCCCTTCTCTTCTCCGAGGCATCAGGGCACTGCCGGGGTGGCTGTCACAGCCCTGTAGCAGGGACAGAGGTCCCGCTGGCTCTGTGGTGAGCACAGCCCCACGGGAGGCTGTTTCCAGAGGATCAGGTGTGTCCAGCAGGAAGGAAAACCGAGCGTGAACTCGGCGAGGGCTGCAACAAGTGCGTGGTGAGCTCTCGCGGCAGCACCCTGAGCAACGAGATAACAGCACAGAGCCAGGCTGCCAGCACAGATAACGGGAATGTCTGATGGGGAGCTATCAAGGGCCATGGCAAATGGCTCCTCTTCCTTCTCTCCTCCTTGGCAGAAAGGATGAGGAGAGCCTGGATCAGGAGGAAATGAAATTAGTCTCTCTCAGCCCTCTGCTCCTCCGGTATTTTTTGCCATTATGAATATACAAAGATGCCATTTCCAGTGCAGTTTTGTGGATGTCACAGTGTCACAGACATTTTCCTGCACAGACATTTTTAACTTCTCCCTCAGTGAGGAATCTGGTAGCAGGATTTAGGGCTGAGGAGCCAGGCTGCACCGAGTCAGCTGAATGTGCTCCCTTGGAATCCAGAACGGCAGCAGAGATCTCGGAATAGCAAACCATGTAAAAAGGGAAGTGTGTGATCCATGCCTTGGAAGTCAGGTGGTGCTGGGTTTGGAATCTGATGGATAGTAAGTGATGGATGAGGCACAGGGGTGTCAGGGCATTGCTGGACAGGAAAAGTGGGCATCAAAATGGGCTGATGTGGGCATGGCCCATCCTGCCAGCGGGCAGGGATTTTCCCTGGGTATTCCAGGTCAGTGCTGAGCACTGGGGTGCTTCGTTATGCCATTTTGTACAGACAGTTGTTTTTTTAATGAAGTGGGCTTTGTCTGATTAAATAACACACAGCTTTTGATGTAGACTACAAGCAGCCTCAGAAATCTGTGTATTTTCCATCCTCTGTCACTGCGATGAGCGCAGCTGCTTCCAGTGGGCTTTGGGAACAAAAAAAAAACCGAAAGCAGACTAACCTTCTGTGAGCAATCCGAAAGTTATTTACTTGATGTGATTTTATTTCTCAAATATTTGAAAGTGGTTACTGAGCAGCAAAATATGCTCCGAGGAAATCCTGTTACAAAACATGGGCTCTATTTTAATTAGCATGACGTGAGCGACACGGCTGGAACCGGGGCTGCCACCGAGTGCATCTTTCAGGAGCTCGGAGAGGTCTGTAGGAAACACGGCGTGAGCGCTGGCTTTCCAATTTTCCAGTCCATCAGGATGGATTTACACTCTTGTCAGGGGTATGAAATTGCTGGATTCGGCGGTGAGAGTTGTGTGTCTTTAACCACTTGACTTGCCAGGCACGGGGTGCTCTGGAAGGTGGGGATGTGCTCTGGTCACAGTCACGGGAGGGGCAGGGGGATATGGGCACCCCAAAAGCACCCATCCCCCTGCCTGTATCAGGGCTTGGAGAGGGGTGAGCACCAGGATGAGCCACACTGGAGCTAGGGGGCCAAAGGCAGCACCGAGAAATGTTCCATGATGGGGCAGAATGTGGGGCCAAAGCCAACATCACCAGCAGAAACATCAGGGGGCAGCTGGTGCCAGTGGGGAAAGAGCCCTGCCATCCCAAAGCTGGTGAACCCCAAAACAGTGGGCAAAGGGCAGAGTGAGGAAGGTTGGTGGGGCGAGAGAGAAGGTTTGGCATCACTCCTGCTCAGGCTGCTGCCCTTCAGCTGCTGCTCACATTCCACGGCTTTCCGGAGCCCTTCCCAAAAGGACCTGCTTCACGAGATGGCTTTTCCTGCTGCTGCACAAGTGAGTGGCACTGGATTGCTGGGATGCAGGGAGCACATCTGCCCGGTTCAGGTGCCTCAGCTGCTCTCCCTGCAGCAGTGTCGGGGAGCTCAGCCTGCAGGAACCAGCAGGAAGGGAAGAAGAGCTCTGCAGCAGGAGCCCTGTCTGCCGAGGTGCTCAGGGAGGGAAGGTGTCCTTCATTCCAGGGGACAGGCTGCCAGCTCCTGGCTGTCTGTCTCCTTTCACAGCTTGTTAACCGACAAGTTGTTAAGGATGTTCTCGTGCTGTCCCATGGGGTTGGTCCCGCTCTACCCGCATCCTGCTCGATCCACATCCTGCTCTATCCACGGATAAAAATACCTGCACAATGGAAACGGCAGCCGGAGAGAGGAGGGGGAATCGGCGAGAGGAGCAGCCCTGCAGGCACCAAGGTCAGTGAAGGAGGAGGAGGAGGAGATGCTGCAGGTGACTGTGGTGCAGCCCAGGGTGAGGCAGCTGTGCCCCTGCAGCCCGTGGGGATCCATGGGGAAGCAAAGATCCACCAGCAACCCATGGAGGACCAGTGCTGGATCAGGATCCTGGCATGATTTTTGTACCCACGGAGAGAGGAGCCCACACTGGAGCAGGACCCTGGCAGGATTCACGACTCCATGGAACAGATCCAGGCTGGAGCATCCTATTCCTGAAGGACTGACCCTGTGGAAAGGATATACACTGGAGAAATTCATGGAGGATTGTCTCCTGTTGGAGTGATGGAGCAGCTTTGGTGAGCACCTAGAATCCATCCAGCATCAACCCAGCACATCTGCAGGGCCAGCAGGGCTGCTGGGAAGAGAGGAGGAACTAAGGAACCTCTGCTGCTCAGCTCTGTTACGTCTCGCACTTCATCCATAAGGATTTCCAAAATCAGAGGAGAACCATGGAGCTGGACAGCTGGAGGAGTGTGGGACTGAAGGGGCAAAGCTGGGAGCAAGGGAGGCTCATCTTCCACATCAGAAAGGGATGAGCTGTGGGTTTCCAGAAGAGCCCACAGCTCACAACCAAGTGTGAGTGTTGGTTATCTCTGACTTGGATCTACATCCGTGGTCCCTGTGGCTGGGGGATGTTTGAGCAGCCACAGTCAGTGCTTGTGACCTGGGACAGCCCCAGGACCCCCAAAAACCAGGGGGTGTCAGGAAGGAGCTGCCAGGAGCTGTAAAAGTGAAGGCTGTGGCTGGCAGGGAGCGTTCCTCTGGCGCTTCTGGGAAAACACCATTCCTGCCCCAGTGTCTTTGTTGGATGACACGGATGTGGGATAATGAGCCCTTTGAAGCGTGCTGCTGGGAGTCACTGTCACACTGTCACAGCTGCAGGAGCTGCACTGAGCTCTGAATCAGGGATCCAGCCCAGTGTCCTGGTGCTGGGGAGCGAGCAGGGGTGCCTGGATCCAGCCCTGCTGGCTTGGGGACACTTTGCTGCAGAGCTCTGTCCCATGGTGGCTCAGGGCTGTGGGTACACAGAGGTGACGCTGTCCCCAACCAGGGGGGACAGTGTTCCCGGGGTGCTGAGGAGCTGCTTTCCCCTCTGTTCCATCTTTTTGCTCGCCGGAGCTCCCGGCAGTGGTGCAGCTGCGGCTGGCCAGCTCCCAGAGCACAGCCCCAGCTCAGACATCTCTCTTTTATTCCTTTTTTCCTCCTTTTCCTTTCTCTGGGAAGAGGCCAGAGCAGCAGCTGACCAGCCCTGAGCTCTGGCTGAGCCTGCAGCTTTCCTGATGCACAGCGAGGAGGCTCTGATGGATTCCCAGCTCTGCGTTGCGCAGAAACAAAACCAGATTTGTCCAGCCCTTCCTCCCTTTCCCTGACCCCAGAAACCCATGGACTGCAGCAGGAATTCAACTCCCAGAGGCTGGGCAGGGATCTGGCTCCATGCCTGCTCCAGAGGGGTGAGGACAAGGCATCAGCACCCCAGGACAGATGGCTGCAGCAGGAAGGTGCAAGGAGACTCCATGGAAGCGCAATCCGAGCTGCTGGCAGCACGGAGGGATCGGATGAGCAGCCTGGCCACTCAGCCCGGCTCTGAAGGCATCATTCCAAGTGCAAAGCTTTAGTCTAGGAAGGAAATATGGTGCCAAACGAGAAGGCATCCAAAAACTCGAGCACGACAGAAGGGATAACTGTGGGATGGATCCCAGAGCAGCGTCATCTGCTCGGCAAGGAGGATTCTCACGTCTCGGCCCGTCTCTCTGTCTTGCACACTGGGGTGGGATGCGGCGAAATCAGGAGCTGAGGGGCTGGGAGAACCCCAGGGAGGGTGGGACCCCCGGGAGGGGACAATAAATGTTGTCTCCAGGGCCTTCAGGTGACACTCGGTGATGTGCTCCAGCCCAAGGGCAAGGGAGCCACTGCAGGGAGACAGGAGCAGCATGGGGCAGTGAGGGAATGTTCTGGAAAGCGGTCATCTCGGGGCAATTGCAGAGCCAGTCAGGACGGCTGGAAATATTTAAAATTCAAGAGAGAATCTCCATCTGACGTTTTAGGGTGGATTAATGGAGCATGGCAACATTTTGTGGATGAGATGCTTCATCTCGGGTAGAGTGGTGGCTGGGGGACAATGCTGAGGACATCACTGCTGATGTCCCCTCTGCCACCCTGCATCTCTTCCATGATGATGGGGCAGCACAGGCTTGCATCTCCTGATGCTGATTTAAATGCAATTTCAGTAAAAAAACCAGGCCATTCCTGACAGTCTGAACTTCCATTTGCAAAGATACCAAGTCCCTAAATTGACAGACCACTCTGGCATGAGCCCCAAGAGCTCCCAGTGCTCCCAGTACACCAGCAGAGTCCCACCCAGCACAGCACTGGGCACATCCAGTGCCATCCTTGGGGAGCTCAGACCATTCCCAGCACTGCTGGGGTTAATCAGTTCTGGTGAAAAAGGCTCAGATCCTGGGGCAACACCGCCCACTGCAAAACCACCCCAAAATCACCCCAAAATTCTCCTTTCCCGAGGCAAGGAAAATCACTTTTCCAGGGCACACAGCCCCCACCACACCATGTGTCTCCCTTCACTCCTTATCCATCCCCATTATCCACGCAGCAGTTTTTAAATTGCTGCTGGACACTATATTTACATAAATATGTGAGCCAATGAGGTCTAAAACTCTGGTGAGCCCTAAATGGTGAATTAGGTTTTCGGAAAGAGGATTTTATCAATTTACTGCGAGTGCAAATCAACGGAACAGAATTTACAAACCCATCAAAAAGCGAGGTGACAGTTTGGAATTAATCCTCTGCCCCAGGCACAGGATGTACCTCCACAAACATCTCCCAGCATAAATATATTTGAGAAATAGTGGAGGAAAACGTAACTCCTAATGCCTGAGCACGCTGGCGGCGGCGGCAGCGGGAGATGAATGGAGTTAATGTCATCGGGAAGGTGCTGCCGCCTCCTGCTTTATTTTTATCCAAGACTCAGTGCCCAGCCTGCGCTGAGATATTGCAGTTTGTCTTTGTGCCAGAATTTCCCCCGAAGAAAATCTCCCCGATAATCGCTCTTCCTCATCTATTCCTTTTCAGAAAAAAAAAAAATTAATTCAGTTCCTCCCCACCTCTCACTGCTTGGAGGCTGAGTGTCCTGGGGGGGATGAGCTCCTGTGTCCCCCTGGGTGGGAATTTGGGACAATAACTGGCACTGGATGGGTTTTTTAGGGCCATTTGGGTGCAGGGATGTCCTCAGGTAGAGTGGGATGCTCCTGGTGTGCCACGATTCTCTCCCTTAAGGACAGAACCCATCTTTCCGTGTCCAAACCCCGCTCAGCATCCTAAAGACACAAAAACCCCAAATCCCTGCTTCTCCCACAGCAGGATGGCTGCAGTCGCCTGGCCAGGGACTGAGGCTGCTCTCCTGTCCCCTGAGGGGCTCAGAGCCGCCACGGAGATGAAATCAGTGAGGCAATAACAAGTAAAAGCCAAACTTCTCAAGCTTTCTAATCACAACTAGAAAGGCTCCTTTTCAGCTTTTGTTTCCAGCTCACAGAGGAGCCCGTGGCTGCCAGCGGCGAGATGGCTGGCTTTGTTGTGGAGATGACTGTGAAGGACACAGGCTGTGTTCCCATTTAGGAATGCATTGAGGCTTTCTTGGAATTCATTAGGAAAGGTAGGGAGGGAAGGGTGCAGCAAAACAAGAGTGCTCGCCACTGCAGCCCGCTCCCCAGGGGAAGAGCTTTTCAGTTTTTCCGCTGCAAAACGTCTTTTACAACATCGAAATTCGAAAGAGGTTCCGTTCCTCTGGTGGGATTGATCTGCAGGCTGTCGGGAAAGGGAAGGGATGCCCAGCAGTTGTTTGGCAGCATCAGGGGGCTCTGGTCCCAGCAGGACCCCCCCATCAGTTCCCTCGGACCCCTCTGATGTGCCCTGAGCAGCTCTGCTAGAGCTCAGCGTGGAATCAGGGAATGGGTTGGGGTGGAAAGGACCTTAAAGCCCATTTTTTCCACCTCCTGCCATGGGCAGGGACACCTCCCATCATCCCAGGGTGCTCCAAGCTCTGTCCAACCTGGCCTTGGACACTTCCAGGGATCCAGCAGCAACCACAGCTTCTCTGGGCAACCACTGCCAGGGCCTCCCCACCCTCACAGCCAGGAATTTCCTTCCAATATCCCATCTAAATCAACCCTCTTTTGCCTTAAAGCCATTCCCACTTGTCCTGTCCCTCCATCCCTTGTCCCAGGTCCCTCTCCAGCTCTCCTGGAGCCCCTTTAGGCACTGGAAGGGGCTCTGAGGTCTCCCTGGAGCTTTCCCTTCTCCAGGTGAACATTCCCAGCTCTCCCAGCCCGGCTCTCCACTGTTGGGATGCAGCACAGGGCAGCTGTGACTCACTGTCCTCATGGGGACATTGTCACCCAAGGGCACAAACTGAATTGAGTCACACAAACATCATCTCCTTCACTGGCTCAGGTATCTGCTCAAGCTTCCACGGAGGGCTGGATTTTTCCACATTTCCACTCTACATGCACCGAACTGGCCTCAGGAGCAAAATCTTTCTTAAATCATACAGCATCACATCTCCGATCCGAAAAAGAAGGCAGAGCCAGCAGCAGGGGCAGGAGCTTGCCCAGAGTCAGAGTCACCCCAAACAGGGGGTCAGCTCTGAAAATCCCTCCCTCAGTCCCCCAGCTACAGCCCAGAGCTTTCTTCTGCAGAAAATACCTGCTACAAGTTTATGTTGACCTCCTCCTGCTCCCAGGAAACCAGCTGTTGTGTTTATCCCGAGCCAGCAGCCCCAGTTTGGGGCTTCCTGCCTCCATCCAGCTGCTGCTCCAGGCTCTGCTGCCCCTCCGGGGTCCCTGCCAAGCCCCCCGGGCAGGATGTGACTGTCCCTTCGGGGGTGATGTCCAGGGAGGTGCTGACCATGGGCAGGTGATGAGTTCTGAGCCCTATGGCTCCTGCCTTTCTTCCTCACCCAGGAACAGCTCAGGATCCTTCATCCCCATCCCTGAACATTCAACATTCAGTGCTTAAACCCAGATTTACACCTCGGAAGTGCCTGTTTTAATCATACTACACTGCTATCAAAAGGGCATTAAAAATTACGATTATCCTCTAGGAACATAAACAACGCCAGCACTGACAAACTCTTTATCCCAGGCGGGTGACACATGGGTTTTTATAATTGGCCCATTCATTACCTGCTGGGAAGAAGAGCCAGGTCCTTCCTCACCACTTCTCCCCATCACCAGGGTGGGTCAAAAATGAAAGCATGCCCAGCCAGCAGCAACAGGACACGTGAGTTTTACAGGGATGCACAAGGGACATGGGACAAAACCTGCCATGATGCAGAGCTGGGGGCACAAAGCAGCCTCCAGGGGAGAGATTTAAGGGCTTTCTATTAACCCAGGTGTGATCCATGAACAGCCAGCCCAAAACTTCCATGGGGGCGTTTCTGGTTTTGGTGTTGAAGGAATTTTGGGGGACAGAAGAAGGTGACATTGTCACATTGCCTAGGCCCTTAC
Organism: Entomyzon cyanotis; assembly: GCA_024500445.1. NCBI lineage: Eukaryota > Metazoa > Chordata > Aves > Passeriformes > Meliphagidae > Entomyzon > Entomyzon cyanotis. The sequence goes on from JAKEPQ010000852.1 coordinate 4,571,417, forward strand.
AAGGGAGATGCCTTTCCATCAGCATCCTTGGAGCTGTTCCCAAGGTGAAGATGGTGGCAGCAACACCCCATGGGCACAGAGGAAGGTGACACATCCTCCAGGGCAGGTGACACACGAGCAGGTCTCTGCCGCTGGCCGCCAAGTCCTCTTTGCTTGTTTATTCCATACTTTTAGCCTTGTATTCCTCAATTTTGGGGAACACAGGGATTTCAGTGGGCACAGAGAGGGGCCTGGGTGTCCCACAGCCTGTCAGAATCCTCAGCTGAGCACAGCAGCCCTTGGCAAAGCGCTGTCCTCTCTGTTCCCAGTGTTCTTGCACCACCCCAAAGCCTATCATTATCCTTTCTGATAGCATTCAGATCAATCAAACAGAATAATAGAGCAGAGGTCAAGGAAGGCTGTTCCATCCCCGGGGAACAAGGGGCTGCTTTCGTCAGAAGTACCAGGGAGCCAGTTTAATTGTTCTAAATCTGAGAAATTGTGAACGTGCCTGATAATTGTGTGTCCTTCTGTGCTGGAGAGGGAGGAGAGGCTTTGGATGGCAGCTCCCACCATGCATGGAGCAGCTAAATCAGCTTTTAATCCCCCAAAAAACCTTGTTTTCAGGGGTTGAGGGTGCTATCCACACTGGACTGGGAGGAAACTCTGCCCTGTGGGATGCAGAGGGATATGGAAGGATGCAGAGGGGCATGGAGGGATGCAGATGGATGTGGAGAGATGCAGATGGGTGTGGAGGGATGCAGATGGATTTGGAGGGATGCAGATGGATTTGGAGGGATGCAGATGGATGTGGAGGTGGCTGGAGCAGAGGACCCAGCAGGACTGACCACTGCACCCAACCCCAGGAGTGAAGCTACTGCTCACCATGCAGGAGGACCCTGCTTCAGTCCTGACATCCTGACGGCTAATGAAAATATATTTGCTATCTGTATTAATTAGAATAAAGTGCAGCAGCTCGTCATGAGGCTCTGTGGGAGAAGCTGTACATGGGTTATCATCATCCAGCACAGCATCGTGCAGAGATGGAATTAGTTCTGCCAGACCATCTTTAAAATACAAATCACCGATGGCTGATACAGCTGACAATTAATTACATAAAAACCAGAGTTTTATATAATTATATATAATGCCTGGGAACAAGGCAAGGACTGAGGAGCACCAGCAGCAGCCCAGGGAGAGGCTGAGGGTGGGCTGGGTGGTCTCAGGGCTTGGGAAGTGATGGGAGTGAAGCCTCTGCCAGCCCCAAAATGCTGCTCTGCCCCCCAGAGCGATGCTGTTTTTGGTGAGAAAAATGTTAAAAAGTTAAAAATGGAATTTCAGCCATATCTTGTCTGTCAAGGGGTTAATTTCTGAAGGAGTGAGCCAGTGCAGGGGCACATCTGAGAGCTGGATGTGGGGACAGGCTGGAGGCTGCTGTTCCCATATGGAGCTGCTGGTAGGATGTGCTGGTGGAGCTTTCCTGCTGGCATCCCCCAAACTGGCCTGACATAGAGGATCCAGCAAGAAAATGCAGATTATTGCTTTTTTAAAAAGAAAACTGAGTAGTGGATGGGGTGACAACCTGTCCCAAGGCCAGGCTGGACAGGGCTTGCAGCAGCCTGCTCTGTGGAAGGTCTCCCTGCCCATGGCACAGGGTGGCACTGGATTTATGGATGGATTTAAGGTCCCTCCAACCCAAATTCAGGATTCTGTGGTTCTCTGATCACACCTGGCACCAATCCAGGCTGTGGAATGGCATTTTGGAGCTTAGTGCTCCCCATCCCTCAACCATCCCTCGCAGTTCCGAGCTGTGCCAGGGCAGAGGGAATGGGAATGGGAATGGGAATGGGAATGGGAACAGGAATGGGAATGGGAAAGGAATGGGAATGGGAATGGGAATGGGAACGGGAACAGGAATGGGAATGGGGAGTGCCAAGCTGTGCCCCAGTTCCTGCCAGCCTTGCTGCACAGCCCGTGATCGATGGAGCCCAATAACTGTAATAACCACAGCCATCAGTAACCCTCCCTCTCCCTGCCTTCCCGATTGCCAGCAGCAGGGCCCTTCCCCAGCTGTCAGGAGTCATTAGGCACCGGAGCTGCAGCGTTTCAGAGCAGGCAGCAGGGTCTTTTCAAGGGCACCAGGCAGTCCTGGTTCCTGCACGGTTCTGACATGGCCTCAAAGAGGGGAGAAAATGCAAAGAAATCATTGCTTGGGAAGAAAGTTTCCCCTGCAAACTGGGATATGCTGGTCTCAATGCCTGTCCTGACACATTATCCAGGCAGGCAAAGCTGAGATCCCACTTTGTCCCACTTTTGGGAGGGAGAACTGGGCTGGCACAGGGGCTGGGAGGTGCAGGGGACTGGGGCACAGCCTGGCACATGGCAAATGCCCGGATTGTCCCATTCCCTTCTCCTGGGCAGCTCCAGCTCTGCCCTGTGCAAGGTGTGATGCCAAGGGCTCCATCCCTGTGGTGGGAACAGCTGGAGGAGCCCTGGGGACAGCAGAAAACATCGTGTACCCCGTGCCAGATGTCACCTGTGCCACCCTCATTGCTCTGAGGCACCTCTGCACCCTGGGAAGGTGGCCAGGACCTGATGGGCTTCAAATCCTGCCTAGAGATGCCCCAGGGCAGCTTTTAGGGCACTCAGAATAAAATCTTTTTTGGTACTGCTGGACAAACCCACTGTGGAGAGCAGCATGGGACAAGTGACACCCCTGAGGTGCTGCCAGCCCCTGCTCCTCTCTCAAGAGTCTGGACTGGAGCCACGCTGTGATTCCTGTTACATCCTGTGAAAGAAATATAAAGAGCTGCCAAACAGATTTCGCAGAGGCAGCTCAGCTCTCCCCCGGCTGCTGCAGGGGCTGTGCTGGGAGCTCAGGAAGGAGCCAAATCCTGTGGCTACCCCAGCTGGGGAGAGCTGGGCTGTGATACTGCTCTGCTCACCTGAACCTCCAATGTCAAATTGTCACCTCGTGTTTCCAGGGCTGGAGTGGAAATCAAGTCAAACCGAGCTGAGAACACACTGCAGACAGAACAACAGAGGTTGTGAATAACCACAGATTCCATGGGTGGGGCTGCCTGGGAGTGAACCCATCATGATTTATGGCCAGACACAGAAACAGCTGCTGTCATCGCTCTAAACTTTGTCTCTCCTGATGTTTTAGGGCTGTGCATCCAGTAAGGGTTTCCCAGTGTCACCAGGAGCTGGGATTTTGGCTGAAGCCACCTCTGCATCCCTGCTGGGTGCCCTCCATCACCCCAGAGGCAGTGCCAGGGCAGAGCATCCCTGCCAAGCCCTTGGCTGGTGCAGCACTGGCACCGAGAGGCGCTGGCACTGCAGGGACACAGCTGAGCATAGCCAGCCAGGCAGAACCCCCAGGAGTCCCCAGGACCCCCAGGAGTCCCCAGGATCTCCCATGGCACAGCAGGAGCTGCTGTCACAGGGCTGACCTGCTCCCAAAGAGTTAATCCCAGCACTCTCTTCTCCAGATCTGCTCCGCTGCATCTTAACAGTGATGGGAGATTAATTATTTTAGCTGCAGAGAGCTGACTAGAACGGGGTTTTGTAGCTAAATATACTCTCTCTTTAGGAACCCATTTAATTTTATGCCCTGATGTAGACGGCTGGGCTGGATGATTGGTGAAGAAAGAAGGAGCTTCTCTTCCCCCTCTTCAATTTGTAGGCTGAAAAGCTGCCAAAACACTCCATTTCCTTTCCCCAGGTGGGCTCTGAGGAGTGAACATCTGGGCTGGGGAGCCCAGGAGAGGCACAGGAGGGATCTTCCTCTGCTTCTTCATCCCTGTGGCTGCCACATCCCTGGAAGTGTCCAAGGCCAGGATGGATGGGGCTTGGAGCAAACTGGAAGGTGTTCTTGCCCATGGCAGGGGTGGCACTGGGTGGTCTTTATTCTTTCCAACCCAAACCATTCTGTGATCCCTGTGACAAACTCCTCCAGAGCAGGAACACCTGTGGGGACATGGCAGGTCCCCTTGCCCTGGGGTGTCCCTGTCTGCTGCTGTCTGGGGCAATCCTGGGAGTGAATCTGGCCAATGTCAGAGTTTTGGCACTGTGGAGACTGGAAAGCTCATCAGGAAACTTCCTATTTGCACCTAATGAACTTCCAAAAAAAAAAAATTCCGCCTTTAACCCAGCCTGTGAATTCCTTTCAGCCAGGTCTGTCTGCCTGTGACAAGGCCTTTCCTGCACTTGATATCCCAAAACCCTGTGATAAACTCAAATTATCACCTGCATGGAAGTTCTCCTCTCTTTAATGTCTTTGCTCCCCTTCTCCCCATTCCCTACCAACCCATGTATTCCTTCTGGAATATCAGGATAACTCCTGCAGTGGGATCCAGCTGGGACCAGTCAGCACGGGACAGCTTGTATCCTTTCCATACTGCAAATCTCCTGATTCCTCCATAATTGGATGAGCCTCTTTAATTCCTCTTCCTCGTTAGCTGCTGCTGCTGATCCTCCCACATCCCTTCGGGAAGGATCTGGGCAATTCCCACCATAAGCTGGGCTCATCCCTGGGGATTTTTGCCCAGGGTGATGCTGCACTGAGGGGTGCCTGGGCTGGGGAGCCAAGGTACCACAGGCAGGTGTCCCCAAAGCCACAGGTGTCCCCAAAGCCCCAGTGTCCCCAAAGCCACAGGTGCCAGCGAGGAGCTGCCGTGGCCACAACAGATGCCTGAGAGTCAAAGTCTCATTGATTCCAGCTCCATGAAGCAGCAGTGGGGAGGAAAATCCATTTTCCTCCTAGCTCGGAGAAGTGTGTAATTTCCTGGCATCTGTCGGGGCTGTGTGGATCGTTAGAGCAGTTACAGGGAGAGGGGGGAGAGGTTTGCTAGTTTAATTCCTGCATTCCGTGTGGTGTCCTTGCTCCTGAGCTGGGCACAGGCAGTGTGGATTCTCCAGTCAGGCACAAACAGGATGGATTTGCTGCTAAATCAGGTTTCCAGGAGTGTTTTGCTGTTGGAATATCGTCCCCACCTGCAGCAGGTTCCAGTGTGGAGCCCAAACTTCCTGCACACACCTGGACCAGGACCTCCCTCTCCCATCGCCTGTTTGGGGGGATTTCTCCCCATCTCAGCCCAGGCTGGGACCAAGTGTGGATTGTGGGACATGTCCCAACCCTGTGTCCCCTGTCAGCACAGCACGTCCCCGAGCCCTTTGGAGCTGCTGAAACACCTCTCTTCCATCCTGGAAGTGCCCAAGGTTACATTGGGCAGGACTTGGAGCAACTCAGTTTAGTGGAAGATGCCCCTGCCCATGACACAGGGGGTGGATGAGGTGATGTTTAAACTCCTTTCCAGCACAAACCATTCCAGGCTTTGATGATGCCACGATTCTCTCCTCTCTGCCCTCCCCAGCAGAGGAGGATTTGCTGCTGGGCACTGGAGCTGGGTGGGCAGCAGGAGCACAGCCTGGTCCTCCCCGGCCAAGGCTCCTCGGGCTGGGCACCACTGCCAGCATCCTCACCCAGTAATGAGGGGTTTCCATGGCAACCTTACTTGAGCATCTCGAGTGACACAGATGTAAATTTTAAAATGAAATATTCAGACCACAGTCCTGTGAGCATAAATAAACCCCCTGCACATGGGCAATTTAACAGCATTTTAAAGGAGATCTGAAACTCCCCAGGGCCGGCGGAGTCTCTGTGGCATTGGGAAATTCATGGGGATGGAAAGAAAAGCGTCCTGACCCCTTCCTGCCCCGGGAATCCCAGCCTGAGTCCAGAGCAGCATCAAATCAGCAAGGTTTGCTGCCACACCTGTGGCAGAGGATGTGGCACAAAGGGACAACCCAGCAGGGACAGCCAGGTGCACCGTGGAATGGGAGGAAAACCACTCCAAACTTTCTCAGCCTCTGCTGCGATGTCTTCTCAGGCAAAAGCCGGGCATCTTCTTTCTTCTGGATTATCTCCCGTTAATTGCTCCGTGGAACAGCCCAGGTTTTCCCATCGCACGGGACAGACTGGAGTCTGGATGCTCCCGGCATTCCCAGACTGTCACCCCTGTCGGACAGGACCCAGGGACAGGCACCGCTCCTTCCACAGAGGAGCACGGCTTTCTTTTTTCTCCGACTTCAGCGGGAATATTGGGCTGAAATCCATCCCCAGCCCTGCCGTCCCTGCCTCACCTTTGCCGGGAAAGCGGCTCCGACCCTCCCGGTGCCGCGGGCAGCCCCTGCTCCGCCCGCGCTTCCCGGAGCTCCCACGGGGATGACTCACCCACAGCGGATCGCTACGGTTTTATTTGCTTAGAGGGGGAAGCTGACAGGATGCTCTTGAGGAAAACTTTTTTTTTTTTCTTTTTTTTTTCCCCGTTGGAAAAGGTTAATCTGCTGGAATTGTGGGGAAAGCTGGGATTCACATCTCCTGCTCGGAGGCAGGTGGCTATCGAGGCTGCATCCGGCTGTGGGGACGTTTGGAAAATGAGAGATTGTTCAAATTAAGGTTTTTCTGCTCTTCAAGATTCAAGGTTTTTCTGCTCTTCAAGATTCAAGGCCAAAAGCTTTTAAACTCTGAAACCAAACCAATCACAGCCAGGTGTTTTAATGGACAAAATCTGTTTTTTCTCAGACCACTCCTTCCCACCCAAACCCTCTGTTTCCCAGCCTGAGAGTGGAGATCGAAGAAGTGGGAGAGCAGAAGAAACCCAGGGTGCCCTTTTTGGTGATGCAGGGTTGCACCAGGACCTGGTCTCGACGTCCCTGTTTTATCCAAGGGCTGGATCAGCACTGCGTGAACTCATCCCAAGCACAAGTTCCTCCCACAGCAAGTTCCTTCCAATCCTTCTGCACCGATCCTGTGGGAATGGGGAGCTCCAGGGGCTCAGAGGATGGTGCTGGGCACTGCAGGATCCATCCCAGCTCCCCATGAGGACTCAGATGAGATGCCAGCAGCAGGATTAGCTCAGCCCAGCACCCACAAATCCTCCTGAGTCTGTCCACACAGGCAGAGCTGAACACCACCATTAATAGTGCCTGGATCAGCTTTACTCATTTCTGCTACAATCAGATCCTAAACCCTTCTGGACAGTGATTCCTCAGCTGGAGCAATCCAGCTGCCCTCCCTGGAGCGAGAGCTTGTGGTGATACCATCGGCATTAGTAATGGGAGCTGGGATATGGCTATTCCAGCTTTAGCTCCTCCAGGAGCCCAGCAGCAAAATGAGGCCTTTGTGATTATTCCAGGATTCTTTTATCAGGCATTTGCAGCTCCCTAATTCCTCTAAGCCCCTCTGGCTGAGGTATCTCAGCAATCAGGTTCTCCTGGTGAAGAGCAGGTTGGCCTCTGGAGCAGCACGTGCATGTTGGCCACTGCTGCCCACAGGACACTGTCCTGGCTTGGGGGTCCCAGTTCATGAGGGGATGAAGTTTTGGGGCTGGGGAGGATGGTTTTGGTGCTGCTCGGGTGGGTGGGTGGTTGTTTGGTGCCTTGCAAACACCCAGTGCCACATCTGGGTGAGAGGAGATGCTCCAGAAGCCTTTTCCCTGCCACCCCTCCTGTCCTGCTGCCTCTCCAGAGCCTGGTGCCACCACCCCAGCCCAGGGACAGGGCTGTGCCCCTCTGGCAGCTCCCACACACAGCACAAGCTCGGTGCTTCCGCCTCAGCTAAGTATAAACCGCGGGGGCTGAGGCTGGTTGGAGACATCCTCCCCTCACCCAGCTTCCTGCCGCGGTGTTTGCACACTCCCGGTATCCAGGCACAGCCCAGAATAGACCTGAAGACGAGCTGTCGTTCTGCATTAAGGTCACTTTGTGCTCCAAACTGTCCCTGCCCCGCCTGGCCCATCCCAGCTGCGGTGCCCACCCTGCCACACAGAGCACACAGAATGCCACACTCGGGACTAGCGAGGGCTGCAGGGCCACCACGGAGGTTTCCAGGGATTTGGAGAAGCCTTTCCAGCGCCGAACCGCCCGCAGAGAGCTCCTGATGGAGATACAAGATAAACCCCTTGTGCATCTCAATAGCGTTTGTTTCCTCCGGAGCTGCTCGAGCAGATTAGATCAAGGTCAGACGTGACCATTTCTCTTCCAGCAGCTCCCGATTGATCCCTTGGGCAGAGCAGGATGGATTTTGGTAGCCAGGGAGGGTCCTGCTCTGCCAGCCCTGCCCCCAGCCCAGCCTCCTATGGGGCCATGGTCACCCCATGGGCTTTGGAGGTGGCAGAACATCTATTGGAATTCAGATTAGCATGGAAAAGATCTTACCAAAGCCCACCCTGATCGTGCAAACTTGGAAACCCACTGCAATCCTTCCTTAAGGACAGGAATACTTGGTTTTGCTCCCAAGATGGGCTTGAGGCAGGAATGAGTGGGCAGGGGGCTACACTGGGGCTGTGGGGGCTGTGGGGCAGCACTGAGGTCCATGGGGAGGGAGCAGGGTTTGGCAGGTGCTGGAGCACAGCTCGAATTTGGGGGTGGTGATCAGTCAGGAGCTGAGATCGATGATCAATTCTCTTTCTGGGAAGTGGAATAAGCCCTTATTGATCCCAGATGCCAGGGCCTTGTGCCTCCCCCTTCCCTGCCCCAGCCCTGCTGCATTCCACCCTCTCCACTTCCCTGGAATGCATTTGCCCTTTGCAAACTGCAGCATGTTTAGTGTCTCATTAAGGAGTCGCTTTACAGAGTGTTTTATTTCATGCTTTGTTAAGGACAGAATCGAGTAAATGCATCCTGGCAAAGGATCTAATAAGGAATTAGTCAGGTTTCTGAAAGCATAAAATATGGTTTAAAGGCACAATCCATTAAGAATTCGGGTTCACATGATAAATAGCCCAGGGATCCTGGGTTGATGTTTTTGGGAATGATTTTAAGGATTTGGGATCTTTGGCTGTCCTGCTGTGAGTGGGTGTCTGACAATGTCCCAGCATGTCCCACCCTGTCCTCCCAGGGCTGTGCTTCCTCCTGTCTGTCTGAGAGCTCCATCTTCTCTCTTTTCCCAGAGAAAATCTTTTGCTGCAAGGACTCTCTGGGGCTGAGGAGCAGTGCAGTGCAGTTGCCAGAGTTGCGGCAACTCCATCCTTCAGGCTAATTCACCAGCTTTTGCCTTTCCCTGTTGTGCTCCTTATCTTTGGCTCTTGTCAGGAACTGCTTCTATTTTCCAGAAGATGGAGCAAAGTCAGTTTTCAGCGCTGCTCAGTCCCTCCACACAGCCTGCTTGTGCCATCCCTCGGGCCCTCTGGGCAGTGTCACCCAGCAGCGTCCCTGTGTGTCAGCATTCACATCCAAAAGCTTCTTTTGTCCCTTTTCATTCCAGTCTTACCCCAATTAATAGAATTTGAAACACAAACCATCAAGTTAAACGTCACACAAGAGCTGTGATTTCGTTTAAAGCACCTGTACTACCGAGGTGAGCTGAGGTTTTTCTGGGAATAAACCCAGGGAAGGAAGCCCTGATTGCTGCTCCAGCCCCAAACCCATGGAGAGCTGGCACCATGGTGGACACATGTCCTGCCTGCCACCACGGGCATGTCACAGCAGCTCGAGCTGCTTTAGGGATCAGTTGGTTCCCAAAGGGGATCACAGCCTGGGCAGCCCTGGGCCAGCAGTGGGGCTGGGGGCTTGCAGACCCCCCATCCCCACACTGGAACTTCTGGGGGCTCCAAACCCTCCCAGGAGAGCCGAGGGGGCTGGAATTATGGTCTTTAAGTACCGTGCATTAAGTGCTTTCCCTGGCAACTGCTGTTTCCATGGAAAGCGTTGACTCTCGGAGCTCCTCGCGGCGTCTCACAGAGCTCACGGTGAATTCCTGCCCGTGGATCACAGCCTGGTCACCCCACAGTGGTGGATAAATCTGTATTAATGCAATTACCCCCTGGCCAGAGTGGTGCCAGGAGGCTTTGGCCACTCTCTCTTTCCTACCCATCCCTGTTCCCAGCAAAGTTTGGGTTGGGTCGAGGCGGCTGTGTGGGGCTGTGGGGGCTGTTCGTTCCTTCTTCAGGAAGTGGTGGGTGTTCCTTCAGCCACAGCTTGCCGGGGGGCTGATTTCACACCTCTGATTTCCCGCCCAGCTCTGCCTAGTCCCACTTTCCCCCGTTTTTTTGCAGACAGTGGATCGGGGGCAGCGCTGTCACCCGCCAGCCCAGACCCTCTCACTGCGGATGAACCGGCGGAGAAAACAGGTGGTGGAGCTGGTTTGACTGGTGGAGCTGAGGATTTTGGGCATGCCGTGGGTCCAGAGCCTAGAATGGGGCAGCTCGGGCAGGGCACTGCCCTCAACCTGCTGCCAGCCCCGGAGGATGGTGCCACACCAGCGCTGGAGACCACGCGGCCACTGCGGAGCCACGTCCTGCCCACGGCCACCGCTGCCCCCAGACCTGATGCCAAACAAACTCCCCCTGTTAAGAAAAAGCCACCGGCTCTAAAGCAAGTTAATACGGGCAGGAAGCACCCCAGGCTGAAGCCCACCCTGGCAGGGCCACCCGGGGTTGCCTCCCCGGCCAGCCCGCGGAGCTCCAGGCTCCCCACGGCTGCCCCAGAGCTGCGTGTGACAGCAGAGGACATGGAGAGGAATCCCCCCGAGCTGCCCTGGGGGGAGCAAGCCACCACCAGCCGACCCACACTGCAGATCTCCCCTTCCACCCTGCCTCCAGCCCTTGCCCGGCCCTTCCCTGAGAGGGAAGATGCTGGAGAGGTTCCAACTGCAGCTCCTGTTATCCCAACAAATGGTGCAGAAAGGGATGTGCACAGCTCTGTGTTGGAGGAGAGCCAGGAAACCACCACGTCCACCATCATCACCACCACTGTCACCACCACGGAGCCCACCCCAGGTGAGATGAGCACGGGGCAATGGCACCGGTGGGGAGCCCACCTGGGTTTGGGGGCTGCCTAAAATCTTCTGCTCTGCATGCACTTTGTGATAGGAGGGATAAAATATTTCTGCAATGAGGAAAGGCTGGGAGAGCTGGGGGAGTGTTCCAGGGAGAGCTTAGAGCCTCTTTCAGTGCCTAAAGGGGCTCCAGGAGAGCTGGAGAGGGACTTGGGACAAGGGATGGAGTAACAGGACAAGGGGGAATGGCTTCCCACTGGCAGAGACTGGTTTAGATGGGATATTGAAAAGAAATTCTTCCCTGGGAGGGTGCTGAGGCCCTGGCACAGGGTGCCCAGAGAAGCTGTGGCTGTTCCTGGATCCCTGGAAGTGTCCAAGGCCAGGTTGGATGGGGCTTGGAGCAACCTGGATAGTGGAAAGTCTCTGTGACCATGGCAGGGGTTGGGAAAAAAATAGGCTTTAAGGTCCCTTCCACCCCAACCCACTCAGGCATTCTGATTCCATGGGGTCACTGATGGAGCAGGGATCACACTGCTGGGTTTTGGGGTGTGGGAGGGAGGGAGGGAGGTGCCAGCTGACTGTCCCTCGGTGTGACCCCACTCTGTGTCCCCCCAGTGCTCTGCAGCATGAGCTTCCACGACCCCGAGGGCTACATTGACTCCACGGATTACCCTCCTCTGCCCCTGCATGGATACCTGCAGTGCACCTACAATGTCACTGTCTACACTGGCTACGGTGTCGAGCTCCAGGTAAGCCATGTTTTCAAGGGATCTTCACAGCCAGACCCCCTGGTCACCCCAGAAAATGATGCCAAGCACCCCCAGCCTTGGGCACCTCTGCCCTGGGCCCCTGCACTTGGTAAAATACCCCTTTCCAGTGAAAAAACAGGTTTTTCTGAGGCCTTGTAATAAATGAGCTCAGTGAGGGAGCTGGAACATCCTGAATGTCAGCGATGATCAAACCCTTTAAATGTCAGGCAATTAATTTAGCAGAGAGGCACTGGCGGCAGGTTGTTAGAAAGGCACGTGATGGGAAGGAGCCACCAGCCCCCTGCCCTCTGCGCCCCCCATTTGCTGGGAGGGGTTTGGGGGGCTCTGAGGGGTCAGGGAGCCCAGGAAGGCAGCTCAGGGTCCCTCTCTGGCTGGTGCAGGTGGTCAGCAAATGCATCAGAGCAGGGGGTCTCACCTAGGCTGGTGTGGAACATCAGCTCCCCCCAAAATGAGCTCCCCTCAGTGTTGTGGGGCTGTGAGGAGGGCAGAGCCCTCTGCACATTCCAAATTCTTCCTGTCAAAACAGCCCTGGGTCTCCATGCTCTCTGCAATCCTTTCTTCTAGCACTTTTTCCATGTCGCCATTTGCGTCTAATTCTAATCCCTTCACTTTGAATTGTGTCATTAAAAGGGCACATTGGAAGGAGCAGGAGTTCCAGCAGGGTTGCCCCCGCTGTCCCCCCATGGGCACAGGCAGGGGGTGGCCCCCAGGGCACGAGGCCATCGTGGCTACCAGCCCTAGTGGGGAGGTTGCCCCGGGAGCAGCAGCGGTGCAGGTTGAGCACTGCGGTGTCTGAGCAGCTCAGACACTTTTCCATGGCAGTGGAAAAGTAACACGACACAGCAACAGCCTCCCCAGCTCCACAGGGTGCTGAAGACAGGCTGCTCTGCTGTAAATTTGCCTCTGTCCATAATCCATCAGGTGACACCACTGCTGACCTCACTCCGTTGCGAGCTGAGGTTTTAATGGAGCATAAAATTGGCCTCTCCACCCCCCCAAGCTTTGCATTTCGCTTTGCCGATGCTTCGGAGCATTTCAGACAAATTAAATCACAACAGCAGGTCTGTGCTGGTGGAGCATGGCCTCATCTGCAGCTGGCACTGCCCTGTGCTGCAGCACCTCGGGCTCAGAGGTGAATTCCAAAGGGATTCACCAAATCCAAAGGGAAGGCGCTGGATAACCTGGGATGTGGGTAATGGGGTGAGGTTTGGATTTGATTCCCAGCTCCTCTAGTGGGGAGGTGAGACCTGCGTCCCTGCCTGTGCCACACCAGCCCTGGGAGCAGCCAGCTCTCTGAAAGCTTGGTGAAATTATATTTATTTTTAAAATTCTTGAATCTTCTTGGCAGCGAATAGAATTTCCCTAAAGAGGTTTTCCAGTGGGTGAGCGAGGCTGGCAGCCTGACTCAAGGATCCCTCCTGCCTTCCCGAGGCTCTGGAGGAGCTGCTGTCGGTGCAGGCTGTGATTAAAGTCAGAGCTCGTGCTCCCAGCCCCTGGCAGGAGCTCACACATATGGTCCCTCTCATGGGGCTGACGGTGCCTGGCACGGGGCCATGGCAGTGTCTGTGCATGCTGGTTACTCCAGGCTCCTCTGGGAATGCTGGCACAGGGAATGACACCCTGCTCTGGCTCCTGGATTCACTGAGGGGAGGCTGGCGGTGGAGCTGAGTGAGTGTGTGTGTGGGACCAGCACTGATCCCCAGCTCCCTCCCTTCCACGGAGCTCTGTCTGCTCCAGCTGCTCCCCTGAATCCCCTTCCCAAATCCCCGGAGTGATTTGGCTCCGTGTCGTGTGAGTGATGCCACCGTCACCGGAGGGAGCCAGCTGGGGAATGGGTTTGGCTTCGAGGGATTTCAGAGCAAAATGTGTTCGAAACACCCTGGAAACATCTTTGCAGGGATCCAGACCCAGCTGGGGAAGCAAAGCTGTGTCTCAGGGGGAGCTGGGGGAAGTCATTCACTCAGTATGGAGCCCACTTGGATCCCTGGATCCAGCACTCCAAACAGTTCATCCAAATAAGTTGATCCATCCTGTTTATTGCTAATTAGATCTGAGCCATCCCACCAGCTGCAGTGTGTGCTGGCCATACTGGGGAGACAATTTTGAGACAATATCTGGAAAAGAAGAAATGACCCAGGGCGGCTTGGGGGCCAGAGTTGCATTCTGATGTTTTCCCTGAAAGGACTCAGCACCCTGCTGCAAAATAAGGCAAAATCAGCTCCTCTTGGATTGAAACACAGGCTGAGGTGAACCCAGGCACTCTCTGGGGATGTTAATCCAACAAAGAACAGGCTTTTCCAGGGATTTTCCTTCAGGAGCAGGATAAAGATGCTGAGAGCTGGGGGTGGCACCATGCAGTGCCCTTGGAAGAGGGCACATCCCTGCCCTGCTTGCCTCGGGGACGTGGGACAGTGGTGACAACAGCCACAAATCCCTCCAGTCACAACATCGTCGGGAGCTTTCCCAATCACGGCTGGGCTGGTGCTAAATATAGAGCCCAGGGCTTCACACACTCAGGGAAACAAACGGTCTGATGAGCATCTTTCTGCTGAAATATGAGCCCATTTATTAAGCTAAATGGACGTGAAATGCAAATGTGAGGTTACTGCTCAGCTATTTCCAAATAATAATTAAAGCCTTTTCGGAACTACTCATTAGATGCACTTTGCTGTGTGGCTCTCCATCCGTTCCCCGGTGGGGTGAGGGATCCTGGGGAGGATTCCTGGTGCATCCTGGGTGGGTGGTGAGCACCAAACCCTGAGGAGTGCCCTGCTTTGGTTGCAGCACTCTGCATCTCCAGATGTCCTGGGGAGGGAGGAGGAATCCCTCAGACTGCTCCATCCCCACTGAGGACAAGCAGCTCCTGCCCAAAATTCTCACAGATCTCTGCTCCCTGCAGGTGAAGAGTGTCAACCTGTCGGATGGTGAGGTGCTGTCCATCCGTGGTGTGGATGGTGATGCCCTGGTGGTCTTGGCCAACCAGACCCTGCTGGTGGAGGGCCAGGTGATCCGCAGCCCCACCAACACCATCTCCGTCTACTTCCGCACCTTCCAGGATGATGTGGTTGGCACTTTCCAGCTCCACTACCAGGGTGGGTGTGTCCCTGACATGGGTAGGGGGTTTTGGGGTCAGTCCCACCTGGCTGTAGGGTGGGAGAATGATGGGAGAACCCCAAAAACCAGCCAGGCTCCTGTTTCACCCATGCCCAGAGCACCAGCTGGGGTGGGTGGAGGGGTTGTGCCCAGGGCAGAGGGTTCAATGTGCCCTGCTGTCCCCAACCCTGGTGCTGGCTGTGCCTCTCACACCCGCCTTGCCCTGTTTCTGTCCCCATGCAGCAGTTCCTCCTGCACACACTCGCACCGCCAGTCTATTTTTTACCTCCAAGAGCTGTAAAAAATAAATGAGTTCCAGCAAATTATTTTTAAAATAGAAACTGGGTCTGGGCAAGAGCAGTAACAGGTGGGGGGTTGGTGGTGCTCTGCCACTGTGTGACACGTGGGCACATCCAGCACGTCCCCACGGGGTGGCTGGGAGCAGCTGAGCCCTGAGCTCCCAACGTGTGCTCTTTCCAGTGTTTATGCTGAGCTGCAACTTCCCACGGAGACCTGACTTCGGGGACGTGACGGTGATGGATCTGCACTCGGGTGGCATTGCTCACTTCCACTGTCACCTGGGCTACGAGCTGCAGGGTCCCCGCATGCTGACCTGCATCAACGCCTCCCGGCCACACTGGAGCAGCCCCGAGCCCATCTGCTCAGGTACCTGCTTGTCCCAACTTCAGGGAAATGGGCACCACTGAGGAAAACATGAGTGCATTTCTTTGCCCCACGAGTTGATGTGGTCCTGGAGAGGGTGAGAACAATGCCCAGCCCTGCACTGAGCATGGCCTGAGGTGCCACAGGTGGTCAGGCAGTGACAGCAGGATCTGTCACCTTAGCTAAGGGAAAGGAAATTAAGATTTTAAGTGTGTGTTTGTGAGTATAAATATGTATTTGTGAATATAAATATGCACAGGTAGAGCAAAGCTGAGCCAGGCAAGAGGTTTGTGCACTGGGGACTCTGAGGAGAGCAGAGCAGAGCAGAGGGGCTGGGGGATCACAAACACTACTGTCCCCGTGCCCATCCCAGCAGGGTGTATATCGCTGTTGAGCCGCTAGCAGAGAAAAGGACCCAGGTTCTCAGTGAGGCAAGAAAGAGAGCGTTTATTATCTTGATTTCCATATATATAGACTTTTCAGAGGTCACCCAGATTGGTCAGCCAGAAACCTCCCCCTAGGCCTAATTGGCCAGGCCTGAACTGTCCAAATCTCGAGACACTGTTTGAAAAACATCCAAACTTTATCTTTGTTTACAAAACACAGCGGAATGTTCTCACGAGAAAGATCTGTGCTAGCCACAGGTGTACTCTGTGTTGCAGCTCCCTGTGGAGGGACAGTCCACAATGCCACCATCGGCCGCGTGCTGTCCCCCAGCTACAGCGGGAACCACTCGGGCAGCATGTACTGCGTGTGGGCCATCGGGGCTCCCCGGGGCAAAAACTGCACCTGCACTTCGAGAAGCTCCTGCTGACCGAGAAGGACAGGTGAGGCTCCTGGAGCTGCTGTTGGCTGTAAGGGCTGCAGAGAGATTTGCTCTGCACGGGGTGAGGAGCAGGGCCTTTTGCTGGGCACTAAATAGAGAAAAATGGAATTATTTGGGTTGGAAAAACCCTGTAATATCATTGAGTTCAACTGTCGCCCAGCACTGCCAAGGCCACCACTAAATCATGTCTCCAAGCGCCACATTCATATGGCGGTTAAACTCTCCAGGGATGGGAACTGAGCAGCTGTTCCAATGCTTGACAGCCCTTTTGGGGAAGAAATTTCCCTTATATCCAGTCTAAATCTTCCCTAACACCAAGCCATTTCCTCTTGTCCTGTCCCTTGTTCCCTGGAGCAGAGCCTGACCCCCACCTGGCTGCACCCTCTGTGGAGAGCCAGAAGGTCCCCCTGTGCCTCCTTTTCTCCAGGCTGAGCCCCCCTAGTTCCCTCAGCTGCTCCTGGTGCTGCAGACTCTTCCCACCTTCATTCCTTCCATATGTGTCTCAGAGAGAAGGGCCCAGAATATACCAAAATTCGGAAGTTCCCATCTGGTCCCATCTCCTCCACCTCACTCCTGCTATGTCCGGGTGGGACACAGTGATCCTGTCCCATGTGACATCCCTGTTCCCCCGCAGGATGGTGGTGTACAGCGGGGACACCAACCGCTCTGCCGTGCTCTATGACTCCCTGCGTGCTGACAGTGTCCCCTTCGAGGGTGTCATCAGCGACGGCTCCTCCATCAGGATCGACTTCCTCGCCGAGGAGCCTGCGGCCACCACGGCCTTCAACATCCGCTTTGAAGGTGCTGTGTCCCCATGGTGGGACCTGAGGGCTCAGCCAGGACACCCAGAGGGGGCAGCTATGGACAGGTGGCTGCAGGAAGGGCAGTGCTGGTGGCCCTCTAGCTCCTGTTGTCATTTCAGTGGATTCCACTGCAGGATCATTCCCATGGGATCTCTGTGGCCCTGAGCAGGCTCAGTGTCAAGCAGCAATCCCAGGCTGGGTGGATTGGCAACCCCAGCTTGGGAAATCCTCAGCCCTGAGCACATCCTGAGTGCTGATCCACTGTGGCAGTGGGGTTTGGTTAGGCCTGCATGGCTCAGAACAGATAAATTGTTTTTAATCCTAATTGTCTGTAAAACACCCCATGGAAGAGGCCATCCCTGCAGGTGGGGATGGAGGGGGAGATGGAGGGGTCAGGTTCTTGTGGGGACAGCAGCAGGGCCTGGGGCTCACCCAGGGAATCTCTGGAGTGGAGAGAAGATCCATGTCCCTACAGCTAACAGCTTTCTCTTCCAGCCTTCGAGCGAGGTCACTGCTATGAGCCCTATATCCAGAACGGGAACTTCACCACCTCTGACCCCACCTACAACCTGGGCACCACCGTGGAGTTCACCTGTGACCCTGGACACTCCCTGGAGCAAGGTCCTGCTGTCATCGAGTGCATCAACATGCGGGATCCCTACTGGAACGACACGGAGCCGCTGTGCCGAGGTCAGTCCTGCCCTGGGCGATGCTGACTGTGGGGTGAGCAGCCCTGAGCCCCCACTGAGCACTGCCCACCCCTTGTCCCCACAGCCACGTGTGGGGGGGAGCTGACTGCCATGGCTGGGGTGATCCTGTCCCCCAACTGGCCGGAGCCCTACACGGAGGGGGGAGGATTGCATCTGGAGGATCCATGTGGGTGAGGAGAAGAGGCTCTTCCTGGACATCCAGCTGTGAGTAGCCCAGGGGCTCAATGTGTGTCTCTGGCCCAGCAGGGCTCACCTCATTTTGCTGTGGTATCCTGCACCACTCACCCCAGGGATCTGTGCCACCATGGAATCACAGAATGGTTTGGGTTGGAGAGACCTTAAAGCTCATCTCCCACAGGCAGGGACACCTTCCACTATCCCAGGCTGCCCCAAGCCCCATCCACCCCCGAGCTCAAAGCACCATTACACCACCAATTGCAGCAGTTAATTCCTGCTCCAGTGGATTTGGAACTGACCACAGGGAGCAGTGCCACCTCAGCACGTGGCCATGTGCCACAGGGGTGACACACAGCATGTCAGGAGCTGGGTCATGTGGGGTTAGGAGAGCCTGGGGACATCCCTGAGAAGGAAACAGCTCAATCTTTGGGCTGAGTGTGAAATTCAGGCACTAAGGGAGCGAAGCCACCCAGCAATCCCAGGATGAGCATGCCAGGGTCAGAGGGAATGGGATCCAATGCCAGACTGGGAGCCCTTGGCATGGTAATGCTGCTACTGCAGCAGGAGCCTCCTTTGATGCTATTTTGGGTTTTCAAGAGGAGGACGTGTTTCAAGTAGAGGCTTAGAGTCATAAAGATTTTAAAGCTTCCCATAAAATCCCAAGTGGGATCTCCCAGCACACCTCTCCCAGCTCTGTGGGTGCTTGGGCTGAGTAGAACTGGAGGCCAAATGATTCGAAGGCATCAGGCATAAATGTCACTGCGAAAATCGTGTTTGACAGAAAGCAGAGATTTACTACAAATGTCAGCTTGCCACGGGGATTAGCTGGGCTCCCTCCAAGAACACTCCTAATGAAATGTCTGGGGATCAGTTCAAGCATCTCCTGTGGGGCCGGGAGCATCCTGGTGCTCTCCTCTGGCCCTTTTCCTCCTGGGGAAGGAGAGGAGGGTTGTCCCAGCCCCAGTCCCTCCTGTGTCACCCGGCACCAGAGCCATGTGTCCCCCGGGGTGTGCATCCATCCCCTGCCCCTGGCCTTGGAGCGGGGGGAGAGGATTGAGACCCCCATTCCCTTCGGCTCCGGGGCAGCCGCATATCCGCGGTAGATGGAGGCTGCAGTCCTCCCTGCCGGTATCCCCGCCGTCTCCGCCATCCGCGGGCCACCACTGCACTCTGGTGGCCGCGGGGACAAGCTCGGCACCGCCAGAAGCGGCACTTCCAAGCGCGGGGTCCCGGGAGGGAGGTGACCTGGCTGTCCCTTGAGCCCCACACTGTTGCGTCCTGCGGCACACGCTGCTCTCTAACCAAACTCTCCTCTCAGCCTGAACATCACCAACAGCGACATCCTCACCATCTATGACGGGGACGAGCTCTCCGCCCGCATCCTGGGGCAGTACGTGGGCAGCAGTGGTCCTCAGAAACTCTACTCCTCCAGCCCCGACCTCACCATCCAGTTCCACTCGGACCCTGCCGGGCTTATATTCGGGAAGGGGCAAGGATTCATCATGAACTACATAGGTACGGGGTGCTGGCGTGAGGATGTGACACACAGCCAGCCCAGGCTGTCCAGGTGGTGGCTCTGGAAGCAGAGAGACTCACTGTGGCACCAGCACTTCCCTCCACATCCCACCCAGCTCCTGCAGAACCCCCAGCCCAGCTGCAGGTCTCTGGGTCAGTCATTTCTGGGATGTCCCCGTATGTCTGCCCTCCTTCAGGCTGGCAGTGAGGCATTTTTGGTCCCTCTTAGAACTGGTATGGCCCAGAGGGGAAGAAATTGCTGGAAAAGGGGATGCAGGATCCCCACACACACCCTGTCAGGCATGTGCTGATGGCAGGGGTGCTCACTGAAGCCAAACCCAGGGTGGGCTCCCGAAATGGATATTCCCAGCTCCCAGCTCTTTGCTCCAGAGCAGCTCAGACTGTACCTGGAGACATCTGTTCCATTGTCCTTTGGGGCAGAAATGTCTGCCATGCTGAGGCTGTGGGTGCCACGGCAGGGACAAGGACTGGGAAGGGCATTTCTTCCCCACGGCTGCCTGTGGCCTCTGGCTGCCTCTCCTCCACCCTCCTTCCCCTGCCAGACTCCTTCCAGGCGTGTTTTCCTTGCTCTGCTGACAGCCCTGGCTACGACAAACAGAGTGAACTGCAATGCAGAGCATTTGGGAGGCTGCAGGGCCTTTCTCAGTGCTCTGCAGCACACGGGGCTGGAGAGGGCAGAGCACAACCCCTCACCTCAGCAAACCAGCCCGGGAGAAGCAAGGAACAAACCTTTCCCTGAGCAAACCAGCCAGGGAGGAACAAGGAACAAATGCTCCCCTGAGTAACTGAGCTGTGCCGTGACAGTGGCACTGAGCCTGGTGCTGAGCCTGGTGTTTCCAGGCTGTCCTGACCCCAGCACTGCCCTATTTTCACCAGCCCACTCCTCTGCCTGCCTGTAGGGTCAGGGCTGGGGAGGCTTCACAGAGTCTCTGTCCCCCACTGCTGCCCTTTCCCCATGCCCAGGGGATGCTGAGTGGCTGTGCCATTTGTGCAGCATGGGGCTGGAAAGCTGCAGGGAGGGACAGCCCCTTGGGAAGAGCCGTGTGTCCAGCTGTGGTGGCTCTGAGGAGGGCTGTGCCGCGGTGACAGCCAGATTTGCCCTTCTTGGCTGCAGAGGTGTCCCGCAACGACTCCTGCTCTGACCTGCCTGAGATCCAGAACGGCTGGAAGACAACATCACACACAGAGCTGGTGAGAGGGGCCAAGATCACCTACCAGTGTGACCCAGGCTATGACATTGTGGGCAGCGACACCCTCACCTGCCAGTGGGACCTCAGCTGGAGCAGCGACCCTCCCTTCTGTGAAAAGAGTGAGTGTCCCAGCAGGAAGGTGCTGCTGTCCTTGTCCCAGACCCTGTAACTGTGCTGGGCTCCTGCTCCAAGGGCTTTGCTCCAAGGGCTTTGCTCCAAGGGGTTTTGCTCCAAGGGGCTCTCTGCTCAGCCACCCTCTCTCCCCAGTCATGTACTGCACGGACCCAGGGGAGGTGGAGCACTCCACCCGCCTCATCTCAGACCCAGTGCTGCTGGTGGGCACCACCATCCAGTACACCTGCAACCCTGGTTTTGTGCTGGAGGGCAGCTCCCTGCTCACCTGCTACAGCCGAGAGACTGGCACACCCATCTGGACCTCGCGGCTCCCGCACTGCGTCTGTAAGTCTGGGTGGTGTCTCCTGCAATTCAGTTCTTCTCTGGGCAGCTCTTTCCTTGTCCAGCTGTGGGGTTTGGTGCAGAGCCTTGAGCTACGTGGTGGGGTGAGAGCTTGGGTGCTTCCTCACTGCCCCCAGGCTCCTTCTACCCCTCGGCAGCCCAAACCCTGGGCTCACCCTGGATGTGTTTCATTCCCTTTCAGCTGAGGAGTCGCTGGCCTGTGATAATCCAGGACTGCCAGAAAATGGGTACCAAATTCTTTATAAGCGTCTCTACCTGCCAGGAGAGTCCCTGACCTTCATGTGTTATGAAGGCTTTGAGCTCATGGGGGAGGTGACCATCAAATGCATCCTGGGCCAGCCGTCCCACTGGAGTGGCCCCCTGCCCATCTGCAAAGGTAACAGGGAAGGGGATGGGGGACGAGGGGACAGCTAACACCTCTGTCCCCAACCTGGGACAGCCCAGTCAGGCAGCAGACCCCTTCTGGGAGCTGAACTCAGCTGAGTCCTGGAGCTTGTCTGGATCTGGGCTCTGCTCAGCCCAGCCTGCTCAGTGCTGGCCACCAAGAGCTTATTAAAAACTGGGAGTTTGCAGGATGGTTTGGGACCAAATGGGGCAGGAGATCCCAGGTTTGGGTTCCCCAGCAGGCAACAGCTGCCAGCACCCAGTCAAACACAGCTACAGACCAGTAACTCTCCATCTCTCTTCCAGTGAACCAAGACAGCTTTGAACACGCTCTGGAAGGTGAGTGACGTGGGTTTCCTGGATGTGCAGGATCCTGGTGGAGCCTGGGAGGAGGGGGAGAGGCAGACAGGGGATCACACGGTGCCTGGAAATGCCAACATAATAGATCTTGTCCTTTTTCAGTAGCAGAAGCTGCAGCAGAGACGTCGCTCGAGGGGGGAAACATGGCCTTGGCCATCTTCATCCCGGTGCTGATCATCTCCCTGCTGCTGGGAGGAGCTTACATCTATCTCACCAGGTGGGGCTGCAGGGGGCTGGCACAGAGCTGGGGGGCACAGCCAGGGCATCACCCTCACCAGCCACACACCCTGGGCATGGTGCTGGGAGTGCTCTGGGAGTGCTCTGGGAGTGCTCTGGGAGTGCTCTGGGGTGCTGGGAGAGCTGGGATGGGGGGATGTGGGAGATGGGGAGTTCTGGGATCAATCCATGCCTCTCCCCGCAGGTGTCGGTACTACTCCAGCCTCCGCCTGCCCCTCATGTACTCCCACCCCTACAGCCAGATCACGGTAGAAACGGAGTTTGACAACCCGATTTATGAGACAGGGGTGAGTCCTGCTGTGCCTGTCCTGGCCAGGGACACTCCTGAGGGGCTTGGCTGAGCCTCTCAGCCAATGGGACACGAGTCCATCCGTGTGGGTGGGTGGCACAGGGGGCTGCAGGGTCCTGGCAGCCAGGGCATCACTCCCCTGGGAGCAAAACAACACCCAGGCTCTCCCTTGCTGCCTGGGAATGTGGAGATGATCCTGACATGCAGCTGCTGCCCTCAACTGGCTCTTCCTTGCTTGCAGGAAACACGAGAATACGAGGTTTCGATATAAGGACAGCGGTAAGAGAGTCTCCAGCAGCGAACTTAATGTGCTCTCATAGAACTTCCTCAGTAACTAATCCAGAGACCACGTGGAGTTTGGTTGGACCCCCGGACCTGCTGTTGTCTTTCCTTTTGCCTCTCTATTGAAGATTTTACTGTTTTCTTCACTGTATTTATTCTATTTAAACTGCGATAGGTGTGCTGCCCAGCCCTGGGCGCAGGCAGCAGCGGGAGCCGGGGCCGAGCTGGGTCCTGGTGAGGCCGGGGGGCACGGGGGCACTGCTGTGTCCCCCTCCATGGCGGAGCGTCCCCCTCCATGGCGGAGCGTCCCCCGGCACTGCCCACACAGACGCAAGGGGATTTTTGCGGTTCTGATGTTGTTAAAAATTAAAGCTGTCTCCATTGCAAGAGCCTGCGGTTGATTGCTGGGAGCTGAGGTAGCGCAGGGTCCCCCGCAGGGTCCCATCCCGCAGCTCCCGGCTCCCCAAGCGGGATCCTCCCCCGGGGGGCTCGGGGGGCACCGGCGCAGGGACTGTCCTCGCTGCAGGGCTCAGGAGAAGCCACCGGGAGCAGGGACAGCCCGGCACACACGAGGTACGTGCTGCTTTCTTTTCCCACTTCGCTTCGGACGTGGAGAGGCGGCGAGCCACGACTGCGGGGTGATGCTCTGCGGACAAGCACCAAGTGTCACCCAGCCACCGTGCTGGAGCCTCGAAAGTCACCCTGGAAGCCACCCTGGAGCGAGCAGAGCTCCCAGCCGGTGCCTCTCTGCTCTCTGCCCGTTGTTCCGCTCCAGCAGCACTTCACATCACCCTGCCAGGACGACCCCGACATCACCCTTTGCCCCCCGGCAGCATCTCAGGGTAAGCAGGATGGGCTGAGCTCCCTGGCTCCTGCCGCACAGCCCACCCCTCACCTCCCGGATCAGCACCTGGCTGGGTCCTGCAGTCGGGCAGGGGGTGAAGGTGGAGGTGTTGGGAAGAAGAGGCAGGTGGGATGTGTGGAGGTTTCAGCACGGGAGCTCTGCGGGGAGCAGAGCAGGCAGAATTCCTCAGTTCCATCCCCTGTGCTCCTTCATTGCATCAACCCTGGGGACACAGACCTCAAAGGGCCACCCTGTCCCCGTGCCCCGCCAGCCAGCAAAGCCACCGCCACGTCCTTGGCTGCTGCTGCCCTTCTTTTGTCCTTGTAGAACAATCGCTAACGCTGGAGGCCGGGAGAGCTCGGGGTGGTTGGTGCAGCTCTGCGGTGTACAGCCGGGATTTAGGGGTTTTCCTTTCAAAACAAAGAATGTGTGTTTGTAATTTGTAACGGTTGAAAAAAAAAAAAAAAAGAGGAAAAAAAAAAAGAGAAAAAAAAATGTGCCAAAAATGTACGAAGCATTTCATTTCCCTTCATACATGTCTGTTTTTATAAGAACAATGTGAAAATTGCTGGGATTAAATATTTTTGAACATGATAAAGTAGTTCCGTGGGAAGCTGTAGCGTTCAGTATAACCTCGATACCAATTGTTCTGTATTTTTAAATGTCTGAAATCAGTTTGCAGAGACCCTGGCCACAGGCTGCAGCGGTGCAGGGCAGGGTGAGGGCCATGCATGCTGCATGCCCTGCTGGGGGTTGGTGGCCTGATGCCACTGGCTTGGCTCTGAGTGCCACATGCTGCCCTGGTGCAGCCCCACAGTATCCTCTATTCCCATGGGATGGAGGCATCAGAGCCCTGGGGACATGCCCCTTCAGTGGATGGCCCCACAGGAGCCAGCTCTGGCTATCCCTGCATGCCCTGAACGTGGCATTCATTGTCCCTTCCCCTGCCAGCCCAGCCCAGTGATGTCTCACAGAGTGGGTGGGGGTCTGGGTGCTGCCCCAAAGCACTGGGACCCCACTGGAGACCCTTGGCCACGTCACAGAGGACATGCAGAAAGTTTGGGGGAGCCCTGGTAGCCCAACCCCAGCGGGCAAGGGGTCTGTGGGGAGCCACTCTGCCTGTGCCTTGCTCAGCCATCGCTGCCCAACAACCTGTTGGGCAATTCCTATAGGAGCTGGGGCAGGGCAGCTCCCCAAAAACACGGGCAGAACACTGGGGGACAAGGAGGGCTGCCACACCTGCCCCCTGTATGCTCCACTCTGGCTGCATCCCACACGGAGCAGGCAGTCACTGCTTGGGAAGATCCCGGGAATGGGTGGGAAAAATCCTCCCCTGCTCCCTGGGAGCCTCTCCGGGCTGAGCTGCTCGGTGGGGTCAGAAAGGAGCCCCCGGGAGGTTTCCCTCCAGCATCAGGTGTGGGCAGGACAAGGTCCTACGGGGGGACCCCCGGTGCCTGCGGGACACCCTGAGCACGGCCCTGCCCGGGGGCGTGGTGGCAGCATGGTGACTGTCACCTCGCCGAGGAGCAGCGCCACCGGGACACCCCAGCTGGAACAGCATTCCCTGATCCCAGCAGAGTCCCAGATGCCCCGGCAGCGGGGAGGGAGGGGATGCTCAACTCACCCTGCACCCGGGGAAATACCCGGCCGAGGAAACCTGAGGCCTCCCGTCTGTCCCTGGCCCTCCTCACCCGAAACAGTGCAACAACGCTGCCCTCCCCAAACGTGCTTTTAAGCAAGGTTATGCTGTGACATCGATAATGGCTTTGTTCAGCAGCTGCCAGGCTAATGCACAGGGGGCGAGGGAGCCAAGGCTCTGATGCAGAGCATTCCTGGGGGGAGGGAGCTTGGGTTATTTTTGGACGGAGATTGCAAGAGAATTAAAATGAAGGGGAAAAAAAAAAAAGAAAAAAAAGCCCTTGATGCTGCCGTTCCTCCTCGGTGACGTAAAGCTGGAGCCAATCTCTGGCCTCACGCGTTGTGCTGCAGATGGAGATTTGTCTGGGCCCAGCAGCCTCGGCCACAACAGCCCTCCCTGCCTGGGGCTGGGCGGGGGGCACAGAGTGGCTGTGCCATGGGGGTGACACGGCTGAGGGACCCCTGAGGTCAGGGATGGAGAGGCAGGGACACCTTGACTCCTTTGAAGCTGCACAGCAGGGTGGTGAGGCACTGCATCACTGCCCAGTCCGTGTTGGGCACAGCATCCCTGCCCAGCCCGTGTCAGGCACAGCATCCCTGCCCAGCCCAGGTCATGCACAGCATCCCTGCCCAGCCCAGGTCAATGCACAGCATCCCTGCCCAGCCTGTGTCAGGCACAGCATCCCTACCCAGCCCAGGTCAGGCACAGCATCCCTGCCCAGCCCAGGTCATGCACAGCATCCCTGCCCAGCCCAAGAGGCCTGGGAAAAGCCCTGGGATGCACTTGGCACAGCTCTGCCAGCAACACCCTGGCAGGAGCCCAGTCTGTGGGCAGCCTCCTGGCTCCAGTGGTTCCTTCTCCCTTTTCCCGAGGTGTCCTCCTGGGGCAGGCACTGCCAGTGTCCTCCCTCAGCTGCTGCCAAAACTGTGCTTGTGCTCTGCCAGGGCTGGGATTTCCTGGAATGTTCAGGCTGGAGCTGGGACAGTGCTCCTGGAGGGGCCCTCCCTGTGCTGAGGAATCACAGAATCATGGAGTCATTGGTTTAAGTGGAAAGCTCATCTTGTTCCAACCCCTTGCCATGACCAGGGACAACTTCCACTATTCCAGGTTGCTCCAAGCCCCATCCAACTTTGAGCACTTCCAGGGATGGGGCAGCCACATCCTCTCTGGGCAATCTGTGCCAGGGCCTCACTTCTTGCAGAGGGAAAAATTCCTTTTCAATACCCCATCTAAACCTGTTCTCAGTTTCCAGCCGTTCCTCCTTGTCCTGTCACTCCAGGCCCTCATCCAAAGTCCCTCACCTGCTCTCTTGGAGCCTCAAGGAAAGCCAGGGGCAGGCTGATCTGCAGAGAAGAGATGAGTGCTAGATCTGGGCACCACGGGCTGGTCCAGAGGAAACAGCAGAAGGCAGAGGGGAAAGGAGAGGAGAGCCCAGAGCCTGGAGCCTGCGAGTGCTGACAGAAGGATGCGCTGTCTGCCAGGAGCAGGAGCTGTGGCTGAGCCTGGGGGGTCTGGGAAGGAGCAGGATGGAATAAACTCCTGCTCCTTTCACCCTGCGACACACAACACTGCCAGGGCCCTGCAGCAGCACGCTGGGCTGGGGAATGTGCTGATGGGGGCACAGGGAAGCAGCAGGAGCAGGCAGGAGGCAAAAAATGGGGCAGGATGGAAAACAAGGCGCATTTTAGGACTGCCAGGGATGAAGTTACTCGGAGGAAGCACATGTACACCTGAGGGGCTGTGCAGGACAGCTCTGCTCCCACTTCCAGAGCCCAGCCTGAGCTGTGCCGAGGAGGATGCGTGGGCACCGGATGGCAAAATCTGCAAAACAAGGTAAGGCTTTGCTTGCGCCAGGAGCAGTGACACGTGTCCACACAGCTCCACGTGGCATTGCCACAGGGCAGGGCAGGGCAGGGCAGGGCAGGGCAGGGCAGGGCAGGGCAGGGCAGGGCAGCACTTCCAGGGCTCTGCCTGCACCCGGGATCTGCCAGCATCGGGATCAGCCTGCGGTCAGCTCAGCCCAGCAGCTCACCGGGCACCAGGGCAGTGGAGGAGGGAGTGCTGAAGCACTAGATCCCCTGGGGCTCCCGGAGCTAACAGCATTTGCTTAAGGGAACAGGAAATGGGTTGGGGAGGATGAAGGCAAGCAGGAAGGCTCACAACAAACTGGTTTTTTCCACCAGCGTTTCGGAGTTGTAAAGGGACACTCCAGCCTGGGAACAGTCTCCCCCCATCCGTGCCGCAGCACACCCTCACATCCTTGCTGAGGCATTCCCTGGCTGCCTGCATCTCGGGCATTGCCTCGCTGGGAGCTCCTGCCCCCTGCGTGCCAGATGCACTTATACTAGGGGACAAGAAACCTCTGCATTCCGAGGGCTGCAGCCCCAGGGGCTGGAATCCCGGAGCCAGATGAATCCGTGTGTCCCTGCATCCCTGGAGTCAGCATCCTGCACATCCCAACTGCTGCATCCCTAATAGCTGTGTCCCTGGAGCCACTTCCCCATTCCCATGGTGGCTGCATCCCTGCGTGCTCCCACCCCTGGGACCAGCATCTCCAGACTGCTGCAGCCCCCGGCGCCTGAATCCTTGGAGGCACTGTCCCTGCGCGTCCCCCTGCACCCCCGGTGTCCCCGCACCTCCCGCGTCCCCGGAGCCGTGTCCCCGCGTCCCGGGGTGCCCGCGGCCGGGACGGGCGCTCCCTCGGGGGCCATCGCCGCCTCCTGCCGCCGCCCCATCGCCGGGACCCCTCCCGAGTGCCGCAACCCCGGCGCTCCCCCGCCCCTGCGGGCCCCTCCCGGCGGCGCGGGGCGGGAGCGCGGGGCGGGGGCGGGCGCGGCGCGGGGCGGGCGCGGGGGCGGGCGGGCTGTGCGGGGCCGGGGCCGCAGCTGCCGCCCGGCGCGGTCCCGGCGGGGGCGGCGCGGCCCCTCCTGCCCGGGCTGCTGGGAGTTGTGGTCCGCGGCGGCGGCGGAGCGGCGCGGAGGGAGCGCGGCCCCGCACGGCCCCGCACGGCCCGGCGCGGGCGGCAGGTCGGTACCGCAGCGCTCCGCAGCGCATCGCGGGGGGCGGCGGGGGCGAGGGGCGGCAGCGGGGCCCGCGGCGGGGATACAGCCCGAGCCACCCCCCGGCCGGGGCAGGGGCTCGGCGTGGGGCGGGCGGCACGGCCGGGTGGCGGCGCGGCGGCAGGTGCCACCGGCCAGCCGGGTGATGGGACACCGGCGCGGCCGCGCCATCGCCACGCCGGGTGATGGGGCGCCGCACGGCCGTGCCACCGCCACGCCGGGTGATGCGGCCACACCGGTGACACCCGCTGACGCCGCCACGCCGGGTGACACCGTCACACTGGGTGAGAGCAGCGCGCGGGTGGCACTTACTCTGGTGGCACCGGCGGGGTGGCATGCTCAGGAGAGGCTGAAGGGAGCACCCACCGCTCCGGTTCCCGAGTGGCGGCGGGCATCCCACCTCACCCCGAGGCTCCTGCTCCTCACGCTGCTCCCAAAGGCGAAGCCAGCCGTGCCGAGCCGAGGACATCCCCGCCACGCGTCCCTGTCACCGCGGGCCCACGGCCTGGGGACCCTGGCCGGGCTGAGCGGAACCCGCTGCCTCCAGGAGGTGCCGGGGCCACCACGGAGCCACCGAGATGCAACTTTGTGCTGCATCGAAGCTTCTGCCTTCCTTATGTAACACGGCTGCTGCTGGCACGGTGCTCGCCTCCACGTCCTGCACAACTTCGGTGCAACGTGGAATTGATC
Source organism: Entomyzon cyanotis (assembly GCA_024500445.1). Classification (NCBI taxonomy): domain Eukaryota; kingdom Metazoa; phylum Chordata; class Aves; order Passeriformes; family Meliphagidae; genus Entomyzon; species Entomyzon cyanotis. The sequence continues at coordinate 4,600,205 of JAKEPQ010000852.1, forward strand.
TCCACTCCCCGGAATGGCTCTACTGCTGTCATTAGCTGAGGAGCCTTTCCTGGGATGTCAGGCCGAGGGTGCTGGATGTGACCCACCTCGGTGCAGGGTTGTGGCTGGGAGGTGACAGCACCCACTGGGTGCCCTGCATGGTCCCAGCCATGTGGTGCCTCTCGGGAGCAGTGACGATGTTTGGGGCCCCTGTGGAGGTGGGCTTGGGCAGGTTTGCACTGGGGTGTCTGTGCCAGCACAGGAGGCAGCTCCTGGGTTGGATCCCGCAGAGATTGTGCCCAGAGAACCCCAGGGCTCTACAGCCTGAGGCTCCCAGGTTATGGGGTCAGGCAGGCCGCGTGTGGCACAGGGGCTTGGATTTCTTGCTGCTCTGGTGGTTTCCCCCTGATTTGAGGTGTTGCCAGCATCCCTGGAGCAGCAGTGGGGCCGTGTTTGTGCCGCGCCACCCTTGCAGGGTGTGACTCTGACCTGGGGAGCACGGGGGTTGTGCCAGCCTTGGGGGACACCCCTGGGACCGACTCTGTGGTTGCACCCCAGGAACTGAGGCCTGGGCGGGAGAAGCGGGAATGTCTGGAGGGATGCCAGCCGTGGAGATGGAGGAAAGTTATCTTGAGATTCCCGGGAGGCTGTGACGTGCCACGTGGACTGCAGATCCTGGGATGGGGCATGCAGGCAGCATGCTACAAGGAAGTAGGGTGGAGGCAGGCAGGGTGTGTGGATGTCCCTCCCTGGGGTGTAGCACTGCCTGAATCCCAGGTCTCCAGCCCTGCAGCACGTCCCTGCTGCAGGGTCAGATCCCATCTGCAGCCCATCCCCATCCCCATTGATAAGGAAATGTGCGTTGAGAGGCTGCAGGACCTTGGCAGGAAGGGCTGGAGAGGGTTTGGATGGCTTCCCTGGCTCATAAACCCATCCTGCTACTCAGAGTCAGTGCTCTTACCGATGAGCTGGTGAAATCAAACAAGCCAACCTGACCTGCCCCTGTTGCCACCACCCCGACCTGCTCCCATAGCCATGTGCTGGCCCTGTGGCCATGTGCTGCTGGCTGAGCTCTGGACTCTCCCACAGCTCAGTCTCTGGAGGGAGAATCACTTCAGAGCTGTTAGATGGAGGGGATAAGCTGATGTGCTGCCAGATAGGGCTGTGAAGTGTCTACTCTCAGTGTCTATTCACTTAGCAGCCAGATTTCAGACATGATAAGGCAGCAGCTTAGGAGAGAAACTGAAGGATGAGCAGGAGGGAAGATGGTCAGTGGGGCAGTGGGAAATGGGGTCTGGGTCTTCCCTCTGCCTTTCATTTGGATACTTGTGGAAGATGCTGTTGGGAGCAGTGGAGTTTTGCTCAGTTTGGGGTTATATTTGGCTCCTGGGCAGAGAGAGCTCCTGACCCACCATCCCCTCCAGCTGTGTCCCATGCACTGACTGCAGCAGGGACCTCACAGGGCAGCCCTGTCCCTAACCCCTCTGGGTTTCTCTCCCCAGAGCGTCCCTCCAGCACGGCCTTTCAGGATGATGGGCCCAGGAGCACCAGCGGGGACCCTCTGGGCACGTGGCTGCTGACCCAGGGGTGCTGCCGGGCACCACCGATGCAGAGCTCCCGGGAGCGCTGGGCAGAGCCGCTGCTCCGCTCGCCCATGGCAGCCCCTTCCCGCCGCGCCCCGGCCCGGCTGCATGGTGTGGGTGCCCCTGAGCCCCACGAGCAGTGACCGCCGGGCCCCGCTGCACACTCCCAGCACCACCACCATGTCTTTGGAGTGGCTGACGGACTGGAGCTGGTCCCTGGACGGACTCCGGGATTGCATCGCCACCGGCATCCAGTCTTTCCGTGACTGCGACGCCACGGCCCTGGTGGCCGTCGCCTGCCTGCTGGTCCTGTTCGTGTGGTACTGCTACCACGTGGGGCGGGAGCAGCCCCGCGCCTACGCCACGGTGAACGCGCTGATGCAGAGCGCCGAGGCCAACGGCGTGCAGAACGGCTTCGTGTACTGCCACTCGCCCGAGTGCGTGCGCTGCTCGCACCACGACGGCCTCAACCAGAAACTCTACCACAACCTGCAGGAGTACGCCAAGCGCTACTCCTGGTCCGGCATGGGCAGGATCCACAAGGGCATCCGCGAGCAGGGCCGCTACCTCAACAGCCGGCCCTCCATCCAGAAGCCAGAAGTCTTCTTCCTGCCCGACTTGCCCACCACACCCTACTTCTCCAGGGACGCTCAAAAGCACGATGTGGAGTTGCTGGAGCGCAACTTCCAGACCATCCTGTGCGAGTTTGAGACCCTGTATAAGGCATTCTCAAACTGCAGCCTCCCTCAAGGATGGAAAATGAACAGCACGCCCAGCGGGGAGTGGTTCACCTTCTACCTGGTGAACCAGGGCATGTGCGTGCCCAGGAACTGCCGGAGATGCCCACGGACGTACCGCTTGCTCGGGAGCCTCCGCACCTGCATTGGCAACAATGTCTTTGGGAACGCCTGCATCTCTGTGCTGAGCCCCGGCACCGTCATCGCCGAGCACTACGGGCCCACCAACATCCGCATCCGCTGCCACCTTGGTGAGTGTCTGGCGCTGTGGTTCGTGTGTTGGGAGGGCGTGTGGGGCTGGGGCCGTGCATGGGCGCAGGAGCCCCAAAAAGCCTCTGGCCCCTTTGGTTTTGGGGTTCAGCTACCAATTGGAGACCTGGAGGGCTCAACACCTGCTCTGCCTTGGCCTGAGGGAGGTTTTGGTGGCTTTGGTGGCAATAGCTTCCTGAGGAGAGGCCGGTGCTCAGTCCCTGGGTACCTGATGTCTGCAGGGTCTCCAGCTCAGCAGCAGGAGGGTTTCACCTCCTCCTCCTGCTGACCCAGGGCCATGGACTCTTGCTGGTGTGAGATACGGGGCTGATTTTACATAGGGGTCTCTGAACACCCCTCTCTGCCAGCAGAGATGTCCATCTCTGAACATCCCGGGATGTGGGGCAGCCTGGGGTGCTGCTCCAGAAAACGTGTTGTGCAGCTGGAATCCTGGGAATGCCGGGTGCTCTGCATGGGACACGGGTGAACAGGAGCAAAGATGCTGCTTTGGGGTTTGCAGAGCTGCAAACGAGGGCGGGGAGGCATCCCGGGGTGTCCCTTGTGGCGGGTCAGGCTCTGGGTTGGTGGCACAGTGCTCCCTGCTCAGCGGGCAGGGACGGGGAGAGCCCACGCTGCACAGATGGCCAGGCTGGCACAGCACCGACCGTGCCAGGGGAGGCACCGCACGGGCCCGGCTGGCAAACACCAACCGCGCCTGTTCAGCCAACAGCTCGGGTAAACACACCCAGGCAGTGCTGGCCATTTGTTTGGGATTGGGATTGTTTTCAGAGCTGATCCCAGGAGATCAGCTGGAAACCTGCCCTTGCTGGTGCCAGGAGGAAGCCTGTCACTGATTGCTGTCTCTGGGGCACTGGGGGATGTGCTCCCCTCGTCAGGTCTGGGAGAGGTTCCTGGGAGGAACCAGTGATGTCCAGGCTGGTTCAGGTGAATGCACCTGGAGCACACAAGCCCTGGACAGAGAAGCGACATGGGTCATTCCTTTCCCCTCCCTCTGGGACTCTGCGCTGGGCCAGGGGCACACTGACACCCCCGCCTTGGTGCTGGGAACGCAGCTCTTGCTGTGCCCAGGGCATGGATGTGTTTAAGAGACTACCTGCCTTTTCAGGCAGCTGCATCTGCAAAGCCAGCACAGCCAGCACAACCATCCGTGGGGCGAGTCACTCATGAGAATTTACTCCAGGCACTGGCAGCATCCATGGGCCAGGGTAGCATCCTGAGGGTGCAGGTGGGATGGAAGGGCTGCAGGCTGCTCCCTCCCTGCATTCCCAAGCAGCTCAGCTTCCCCTTTCCAGCATCTCCAGCTGAGTCTGTTGTGCAGGGAAATGGCTTTGGGTTTTGCAGCCTTTGAAACAGCAGCTTTGTAGTCCCAGCTTTGCCGGGCAGCTGGGAGTCCCTGCTGCGCTCGCTGGGTTTGGCATCACTCTTGGATCCCTCCTGCTCGTTTGCTGCATCGTTACCCTTCGGGAGCCACGTGAGCCCTGACCCCTTTCTCCGCCACAGCCACATCCTCGGGGCAGGATGGCTCTGCAGCAGCTCCAGTGTCCCCAGCAGTGTGGGGGGTGACAGTCTTGGTGCAGGAGATGATGGGATCAACCCCTGTCAAACTGCCCTGGCTGGTGCTGGTATTTTAAGAAAAGACCCATTTTATTTCTGTGATTGTCCTTCATGTGGCCCTCACAGAGCTGCTTCACTAGGAGGGTTTTGTGACCCCCCCTGGATTTCTGTCCTTGCAGCCCCATGGGTCACCCTGAGGCAAACCATGAAGCAGCACCTTGGGTGGGGATCGAGAGCCAGGGCAGGTCCATGGGGAGCTTGTGGCAGAGCCACAGTTGAGCCAGTTTTCCAGCCCCAGGACAACAGTTCCTGTTCCCCCAGCTTTGCCTGGGGCAGGGTCATTGCTGCAGGGCTGGAAGAAGGAGGGGACAGGATCTGCCTTTGGTCCTGAAGTTGGAAAACATCCCAGGAGCCTGGCTCCCTGTGCACACCTCAGAGCCATGGGCTCTGGGGACTGGGAAGCTGTTCCAGATCCGAAAGTGAGTGCCTGTGGTGCTGAGCTCGCTGGGGACAGTAAAAGAGCGTGGGGGAACAGACAGGGAGTGGGCAGGGGCTGAGCTGCTCCAGGCTTGGGGTTCAGGTCACTCCCTGCAGGGGAGCAGCCCCTCAGCAGCGGCGTGGGGCTCACATGGAGCTCACTGTTCACTCCCTGCTGCCCCATCATGGGGAACTCAGCACGGCCTGACCCTCCCTGTCCTCTCTCTTTGTGCCTGAAGGTCTGAAGACGCCCAGCAACTGCGAGCTGGTGGTGGGGGGTGAGCCCCAGTGCTGGGCTGAGGGCCGCTGCCTGCTCTTCGACGACTCCTTCCTGCATACGGCCTTCCACGAAGGTGAGTTCAGAGTGTGGGGCCTCGTGCTGTCCCCTCTGGTGCTGGGGACAAGTCGGGGGACACCCACACCCAGTCCCTTCTCCTGCTGCCCTGGCCTGCCCCAGGTAGGAGCGGCCCTGGCATGGTGGAACTCCCCATGACCATGCTCAGCCTCAGAGTGCTGGGACATCCTGGCACTCTTTCCCAGCAGAGCTCTGCAGTCTCCTCAGCTTGCCCACGGCTTGCTCCCATCCTGCCTTCAGGGATTCTTTCCCCTTGGTGCTGTCACAGCCCTCCCAGCCCGGCACAGGGCCTGGTGACTCTCTCCCCCCCATAGCACCGAGCTCAGCAGGACAGCTCCGGCTGCCATGCCGCGGCCTGGGCCTCCCCTGGCCCTGTTGCAGCTCGGTGCTGACGTGCCAGCGGCGCCTTTGTCTCCCACAGCGGGGAACAGCCTCACGCCCGCTGGATTGTTCCTCCCTCCACCGCTGACGGAGGCTGTTCCGCTCCAGCTCTCCCGGATTAACCGGCATTAGTCGCCCGTGGCACAGGAGCATCAAGCAGAGCTGTTCTACGCAGGGGAGAGAGTGGGAGAACAGAAGCTGTTGCTTCCACACCAACCCTGCTGTGGGGTTGGGAAGCACAGCTCCGTGCAGGGCCAGGCAGCTGGAGTGGCGCAGCAGCCACTCCCTGCACAGATCCAGGATGTGGATGGAATCCTCCGGGTGGCCAAAGCAGTCTCTGGGCTCCCAGCAAGCAGCTGTTTATCAGGGTTGCACTGGGGAGGTGCCTCCCCACCCTCACCCTGTGCTTTTGTCCCCTCAGGTGCCCCGGAGGAGGGTCCCCGCGTGGTGTTCATGGTGGACCTGTGGCACCCCAACGTGGCCGCGGCCGAGCGCCAAGCCCTTGACTTCATCTTCGCGCCGGGACGATGACGGCGCTGCCCGGCCTGGTGGGTTCAGGGCAGCTTGGCCAGGGCCTCTCCTGGCACATGGCCTCAGTGCTCCCTCCCGGGGGTCTTGTAAATGGAAACTGCGATGTGTTATCCGCGCCCATCTCCTTCCTCCATCGTTGGCTTCAGGGATTCTTTTCCGAGCGCCGGCGCCTCGGCCCAGCCGGGGCTCGCTGCCCCCCTGCTCCTTTGTGTTCTGTTGCTACTGTGTTTTGCGGTGTTCAGAAGTAGAGTAACAAACCCAAGGGTGTTCGTTTGAATGTAATAATGTAAAATTTCTCGTGGTCATCAAAGGAACAACACACACACACACACACGCCATAACAGCCAACCAGCCTGCCCTGCCCGGCTGCGGTCCTGGATGGATGGACAGATGGACATTGGGGGCTGCGATGGGCACTGTGCTCCCCCCAGGCTGGGTTTGATGTGGTGGGCAGGGCACAGCTCTGCTCACAGAGAGCCCTCGTGGGGCTCCTGCTTCCTCCTTGTCATCCCAGCCCTCCTGCCCTCAGAAGCCCCTTTTGTCACCCAGGCAGGGAGCAGAGCCCACCACCAGCCCAGCAAGGCAGGAGCCCCAACCTCCACCCTACTGAGGGAACAGTGCACACAGTCGTGCTCTTCAGTCTGACCAAGGGTGTTACCAATTGCCCAAATCCCCTCCTTGCTCTGTGTGCAACCCTCAAGCCCTGCAGGGGCAGGGATGCTGCTTGGGAGCAGAGAATGGGGGTTTTGTCTGTCCGTAGGAAGAAAGGAGGTCACCATTCCTTCTGCTGCTCCATCTTCTCCTTTCCTCGAGCCAGGGCAGGCACACACAGCGGCAGCTCCCATGGACCTGACACCACAGGAGAGGTTCCTAAGGGGGTTAATTCTGCAGCCTGAGCAATGAGGCCCCACCCTGGGGTGCTGCCCACCCAGTGACCACCACGCTCTTCCTGAAGTCCCCTGGCACCAGGGTCTGTTTGGGGTCTGGGAGCTGGTTTATAACACCCCCACCGAAGCACAGTGTGTGGTGGATGCTCACAGCTCTGGCTGGGGACCTTTTGCCTCCATGCCCTGCCCGGGAGGGACCAGCCCTGTCCCCCAACTTCTTTACAGACTTTTCAGTGATTCGATTGCAAGGCAGAGATTTCAAATACATCTGAGGTATTTTTTACACCCGTCTTGTTACAGACTACCTGAAGTGCATGATTTCTACACGCATTGGCTACCTGGACACAGGCCCTGGGGAAGCAGGCTGGCTCTGTCCAAAGGTTGGTAACATTCATACAGTGGATAAGCAAAGATTATCAATAAACAGTTGTGCTGAAAACAGAATGGGCTTTGCCTGCTGCTCTAATGAGTCCAGGGTCAAGCAAACACCGAGGGGCTGGGTCCTGCTTATCTGGCTGCTGGTGGGGAGAAGTGGGAGGGGGCCTGTTTGCCAGTGATACACTGAGCAAGAATAATGCTTTAAAATACCCAACCCATGGAAACTCTGTCCTGACCAGTCACAGCCTCCCAGGCCTGGATTTGGCCAGGCTGGATGAGGCCCTGGGCCCTGCAGAAGCCATCAGCCTTGCCAGAGCATCCACAAACCATTTCAGGAATTGCTTCCAGCTGCCTGTGCTGACGCATCAAAGGCAGCAGCTCCCTAGGAGCAGCTCCAGGGCAAAGGGTGCTGCTCAAATCCCACCCAACTGCCTGAAAGCCAATGCCTGACCCCCTCAAGCACAGAGCCAGCTCAGCAGGGCAGGAATTGCTCCCCACAAGCTTCCCTGGCAGTGCTCAGGCAGGCACAGCTGTTCCTCATCCCCTGATGCTCCAAATGCCCCATTTTTAACCATCCTCACCAGTGCAGCCATTGCCCCAGAGGCCAGGAGTTCTCTGGACAAGTTCCAGGAGCTCTGAATGGACAAGTTCCCTGCTGACCAGCACAGGGCAGGCGTGACCTGGGTGGCCAGGCGTGGTCTGGGTGGGCAGATGCAGCCTGAGCAGCCGAGGGAGCAGAGCCAGCCCAGCTGCTCCCAGCCGGCAGACGGCTCAGCAGATTGCAGCAGAAGATTCCTGATGGCAGCAGGCAGGAGCATCCATCCTGCTTGTGCTTGGCTGCTGTGCCAAATCTCCCTCCTGTCCCTCTCAGGCTTTTCCTTCCACTTCTCCGTGTTTCCTGCCAGAGCACACAACCACTTCCTAAGTGCCCAGGCAGGATCCAGGCGGATCTCCCCAGGGAGCAGAGCAGGCTGGGGCTGCCTCAGGCTTGCTGCTGCTGTTTCTCCAAGGCTTCCTCTCCTGGGAATTGCAGAGGGAAGCCGGATCTACTGAGGGCATGGAGGGGACAGGCAGAGCAGCATCTCCCAGAGGAGTGACTTGGCTCAGCCAGGCCGGGAGCACATAACCCTCATCCCTCCTGCCTTTTCCCACCCCTGCAATGTCTCCCTGTGCCCCCTCGAGAAGCAGAGCAGTTTGTCCACCCAATGGAGGTGTGCAGGGAAATCACCAGGGAAGTAGCACCTTACCTTGTGCCATCTTCCACATGGATGTCACTGAAGCAGGAGGTCACGAGGGTGGCTCCAGCTCTGGTTTTCCAGTGTTTTCACTCCTATGCTGCCAACAGGCTCCTGACAGTCCTTCCATGCCCAGGATGGGAGCAGTGCCACACAGCTCTGCTCCTGCTGAAACACCTCCTCAGCTGCCAGGGCTGGGAGTCTGTGCCCAACCACCTCTGAGCAAGCAGCTGGCTCATCCTCTGGAGTCCTCCAAAATTCCCAGCAATGTCAGCAGAGCAGCCCTGGGATGGCAGAGCGACCTTGGGGACTGTCTATGCCAGAGTGGCACCAGAAGCTGTGGCAGTGGTGACCTTCCTGTGCCCAGCTGTGACACTGGCACAAGCCTGCTCAGCACCTCACCCCGTTCATATCTCTGCTCACCATCTCTTGGTGACACCAGTCACACATTTATCCTCAGGAACCTCCCAAGCTGCTTTGCAGGAATGATTGAACCAACAGGCTCTGCCTGTTCAACCCCAGCACTGCAGGAACCACCCTCAGCAAGGAGCTAAACAGGGAATGTCTCCCACAGCCCAGCCCGTCCCACCAGGACCCACAAACGTGACAACAACGTGACTCTGGCCGCTGACACGCAGTGCTGGGATGAGCCTTGGAGACTCCTTTATTTCCACAGTCACACTGAGGGGTGTGTCTGCACCAGCAGCAGATTCCAAACCCAGCCAAACACAGGTATCCATCCCTCAGTCTAAGCAGCCATCACCATGTGCCCCCCTGGCCACCACTGACTGGGGACAATCTGAGCAGAAAGGGAACAACTACTGTGGGGCTACAAAACCTCTTTCGTCCCAACAGCTAAGGGGCAACTTCAGGGTCAGCAGGGTGTGGGCAAATTGAGCAGTAAGAGCAGAGAAATGAGGTTCTGCAGCAGAAGGGAGGGAGCACAAGGCTGAAGGACACTCACACCATCACCATTACCATCACCCAGCCCCTGTGAGGCTGCAGGTCCAGGTGGGCACAAGGATGGCAGGGCTGGGCTGCACCATCACTGACCAGGCAGGTGTGGAGGGACAGGGATGTCCCTCCAGAGTCACCTATGGCATAAAAGCCTCCTGGGAGCACCCAAAGGGGGACTGTGAGCTCTGCAGCTCTTGTTCTGCTCCTGTGTGAGAACAGGCAGGTAAGGCACTACCTCATGGCAGGATCATTCCTGTGGATCAAGGGATATAAATAAAGCTAAAGTCTGACCAGGGCAAGTCTAGGCACATCTCTGAAAGGCAGCACTGCCCAGGGGCTGTGTAACTCAGAGCAAGGTGAGGCTTTACCTCAGATCAAGGCATGTGGGGAGTCTGCAGAGCACCAAGAGAGTCCCCAAAAAGTCCAAGTAAACCAAGCGCCCCAAGACGCTGCGCTCTGTCCTCAGTCTTTGGTAAGTGCTGTCGGCCACACCTGCACTGGCCCAAAACGTGCTGCAGGACAGGGCAAGGAGTGTCCCTTCCTCAGAGCCAGGCAGGCTGGAGACCCCACAGAGGCAGGGCAGGGCCTCCATTGGGATAAACAGCTGAGATTTTCCTTACTGGAGATGAACATTCCACAGGGCTGAGCTGCTGTCTGAGCCCAGCAGCTCACAGCAGGTTCACCCCGTGCTTCAGCAGCTTCTGCTTGGCCTTGCTGGGCAGGCTGAAGGCACTGTCATGCGGGTTGGGGACGCCTGAGTTGCGGAGGGGAGCTCCCAGCTGCTGGAAGTAAGTCTCCTGGACGGGATTTCGGCAGGCATACACGGCTGTGGAGGCATTCCTGGAAGGGAAGGGAGAGGCACAGGTCAGACTGACAGCTTTGGGTAAAATTCATAGATGGGCACTGGCATTCCAAGGTTTGAGAGGGACTTTCAGGTGTCTCAGCATGGGAACAGGGAGCTGAACAGGCACCAAACCCCTGAAGGCCACAGACCCTCCTTCTTAAGGATCCTGGCATCCTAAAAGGGAAAGTGGGATATCACAGCTTCATTTAGCTTGGGAAAGACCTCCAAGACCATCGAGTCCAACCTGTGACTGAGTCCAGCTCAGTGCTCTGGACTGGGTGACAACGTGGGGATGGTGACAAGGTGACACAATGGTCTGGGAGAGCTTTTCCAAACTTAATGATTCTGGGGTTCTGTGTGGCCATGCTCCAAGGATTCCCCTTGCTGACAGCCCAGCCCAGGACACCACGAGCCTGGAACACTCCTCGTGCCAAACACTGCTCCTCTCCCACTGCTGCTTGCCACAGCCAAACCCCAGCACAGCACCTGGCAGCAGGAACCACATGTTCAGTCACAGGTGTGATGAAGCTCAGGTAAGAGTTAGATTCAGTCATAAAGCTGCGATTAAGAACATTAATTAAGACTCAGAATCCCCCCTCTTGGAGTATTCCCTGCAAGAGGGCTGGCGGGGAGCAAAGCCAAGGACCCTGGATTCCTCCTCGAAGGAGGAAAGCAGCAACTGCTATGTTTGCTGACACCCTTCTGTGACAACTCTCCATAAAAGAAAGCAGTTTTAGTCATCTTGTTACTCAGGCTGATTCACACATGGAGTTGCTTTTTTCGGGGTAACAGGGAACACGCCAGCTTAGCCAGTTTAGGATTGGATTGAAGGAGCCAGTGAAGCTCATGCTAAACAGGGAGTTCTCCAGCACTGAAGTGTGTGATTCACATTCCCTTGGCAAGCAGTGCCAGAGCAGTGAAACCATGTAATTCCCAAGAGCATCTTTATTTCATGTTTTGGACAAACAAACAGGACCAGGTGGGTGGAATCTGCACTCCCAGCTCAGCTGGGGAAAGGGGAAGGGCTCTGGCTGTTGGGAAGGGCTCTGGCTGTTGGGAAGGGCTCTGGATGTCAGGAAAAGCTCTGGATGTCAGGAAAAGCTCTGGATTTCGGGAAGGGCTCTGGCTGTGATAAGACCATCCTGCCTGGCACATCACAATTGAGTTTGCCACGCACATCACACTGTGTTTCCAACCCAACAAGCCGTGCAAGAAAACAATATCTAGGTTGCCAATTCTGGGCGCCTTTGGCTCCCCGCTGAGACACAAATTTATTAGGAGCAGCTAAATTTAACACTGCGTCTTAGAACCTTATGGTGCCAGGAACTGGCAGTGTGTGAGTGTTATATCTTAATCCAAGCCATGGCACCACTCAGCTGTGCCCTCAGTCCACTCTCCTGGTGCCACTAAACCTCTCAACATCCTGGCAGAACGTGAAGGAACCCACAGGAATAAAGGGAATAAAGGGAATAAAGCAATGTGACTGGTCCTTGGGTGTGGTCACAACCTGTGTGGAACCCCAACCAACCCTGGAAAGTGGCTCTGCCTTTTGTGAGCAGCCCTGCACCTGGGACAGGAGGGTTGTGAGCACCTCTTACCTGATGATCACTTCTGAGGCCGTGGGGAGCTGGCTGAAGTCGGAGTGGATGAGTGCGGCTGCTCTCAGGAAGTGCCGATCCAGGGGCCCAGGGGTGTGGGGCAGGTTGGCTGCATGACAGGAGAAAGGGGGTGTTAAAAACCCACTCTGCAGAATTCACTGAGCAGGAAAAGGCTCTGGTGCTCTGCACAGAGCCTGGACAGCTGCAGCACAGGCTGGGGACACCCTCAATCCCAACAATCCCTTTGATCCAGGCTCTGTGGTGGGAGCTCTGGTGAGAAATGCCCCTGAGGAAGTGTTTGAATTGTGAGAAAAGGCTCCCACAAACCCTATTTATCCTCATGATTCCCTCCTGCAGTCCCAGAAGACAAAGGCTCACCGGTGAGGACATTCTGGACACAGTCATAGTGTGTGAAGCTGTAGTTTGTCCTGGCTGAGGCCGAGGAATCCTTGGGCAGAGTCTCCCTCAGGTGAACCTCGAGGCCATTCAGGGATGCCAGGCTGCTGTGGTACTGCAGGCAGAGGGAAAGGCAAAGGTCAGAGCCTCACCTAGGCTTCAGGGAGGTGCTGGAGGGAGTTCAGGTGACATTCCAGCTGGAATGGCTGGGAAACTTGGGAAGCAGACAAGTCACAGAGTTCCCAAGGCAGGGATGGAACAGCATGAGCTTTTAGGTCCCTCCCAACCCAGTCTGGGATTTTACGACTCAGAAAAGGGCCCTCCAACCTGAAAATCAGCCATTAAGCCACCTGATGCTACTAATTACAGCAAAATGCAAGGCTCCATTAATTTACCATCAACCATTGCTCCCCAGGGCTCATTTCACATGATTTACAGCCCCAGCAAGGGACATTCCTGTGCTTACACTGGGCAGTACAAACACACTCAACAATGCACTGAATGAATGCCAAGCTGCTGTTCTGGCTGGATTTTCAGTAGCCCAGAGGTCCTGATCCTGCTGAGGCTCCCTGGGCACAGGCAGGGCACAGGCAGGGCACAGGCAGGGGTCCTCCACCACTCCTGGGAAGATTAACTCCATAATCCTCATCCTGCCAATGTGCTTTCCCCCACTGGGGAGAGGATCAAGCCTTTGTTCAGCAGGGTGGCAGTGCCTGGCCTACCCCTGACCCCTGTCACAGAGCAGATTTTCCTTTTTGTGCAGTGAAATGGAGGGATAAGACCTAGAGAGCAGCAGGAGGTGAGGCCAAGAGCTTCCCACTCCACAGGGAAAGGCTGGGATGGAACTCACCCTCCCAGAGGTTCGCAGCTGCACAAGTAGCATATTTTACCCTTCTTTGGTGTCATCTGGGGGCCTCAAAGCATTCAAAAAAACATTAATTACAACTCAAGCCTTGAAATCCTTGAGAGCTGAGGGTCATTTTTAATCTTCAGATAAACAAAGCAGCAGACAAGCTGGGGTTGGGCCTCAAATCCACCAGCAGCAGAGCCCAGCCTCCTCGGACACTGCTCTTCCTCCTGGGACAACGGGACATGCAGGGCTGTGGGATCCTAAGGGATAAAACACCTGCATGCATGGGGGTGCAGCAGAAGAGCGCAGTCACAGCCACAATCCAAGCTGTGTGACAGTGCAGTTTTGGTGAGATCCCAAACAAGGGTAGAGGAGATGGAAGCACAATGTTTGGGAAAAGAGGAACCTGAATGGAATGAGAGCTTGTCAGCCCCAGGGCAAGACATGAAGGAAAATGGAGTGTGCAATCCCTGTGCAATTGGGATTCAGCTCTCCAGCATGACAATTCCCACCTGCCTGTGTCCCCCCTGCGGCTCCAGATGAGCAGAAAGGGGACAAAGTGCCACGTCTGGTGCAAAAGGCCCTGGCTGCACCTCCTGGCTCAGCTGATTTGGCAGCAATCCCTCCCCAGGCACGTCAGCCCTGCCGTGCAGAGCAGACATTCCCCAACTCCTGGGATCCCAGGCGTCCCACAGCTCTGAGAGGAACGAGCAACCTTGAGGCTCTGCATTAGTCTGAGCTTCCCTGCACCTTCCAGTCTGGCTGGGTAAGGAAATTAGGTTGTTCCTATGGCAACTGGCATATCAAACAGGGCTCTGCAGCTTTGACTCAGCTCCTGGTAGGGAGGCAGAGGCCAGGCAGCAGCTCTGCAGCTGATGCTACCCGGGAAAGATGGGGGGCTGGCACATCCTGGGGCTGGCACATCCTCACAGCCACGTTAGCTCTGCTCAGGGGAGCCTGAGCACCCAAATCCCAGGGAAATTTGGGATTGCTCTGGCACTGCCCCTGCACAGTGCCCACATGGCATCCCTCTCTCCAGCCCCAGGGAGCAGCCTGGAGGCTCCCCCAGCCAAGGGAACAGCTTCAGGACCTGCTGCCAGCCACGTTCGCTCTGCTCCCCAAGGGAGAGGCTGTGACGTGCAGGGTGGGGGTTTCACAGAACCAACCTGGCTTCCCAAAAAGCGCCGAACTGACGGGGATCCCCAGCGAATCCCAGCTCCAGCGCAGGCCCTCGGGTGTCTGTCACACCCCCACGCTCTGCTCCGGTGCCGGCACTGCCAGACAACAGCAGCACCGGGAGCTGCCTGCGAGACGCGGCTGTCCCTGCTCCGCTCGCGCTCCGACAGCTCCCACGCAGAGCCTGGAGCCGACAGCTTTGTTAGCACAGCTCAGAGCAGGTGAGGGAGGGACAGGGAGAACCATCCAACACTCCCTCCTCAGCTGGGACCCCCGTGCCCCCCACCAGTGCAGCTGCAGTGGGGCAGAGCTCTCCCACTCACCACGTCCTCCACGGCGCTGCGGTCGCGGCGGAGCTGCTCCTCGGCCAGCAGCACCAGCACCAGCCCCTGGATGCAGTGAACGTAGAGGCTCAGCTGGGCTGGCTCGCCTCCTCCGCCTGCCAGCCTGTCCCAGCTGCTGTCCCCACTGCTGGGACACGGCCTGTCCCCTGCAGGGTCACTGGGCACAGCCTCCTGAGGCCCTGGTGCCAGCAGCCGCCTCCTGCTCTGGAGCTGAGCATGTCCAGCAGGGCCTGGACAATCCAAGCCCCACACGTGGTCACCAGCTGGGCTGTCACTTCCTCCAGACACACGGTCCTGGCTCACAGTCCATGGCTTGTCCTGCTCACTGGATTTCTTTCTGCTCAGCTCCTGCACAGCTGGACTGTGGCTGCCCAAATGGGAATTTTGGGAAGTGTAGTGACCAACATCAGAGTCCGCAGGGGATTCCCTCCTGTCTTGGCTTTCCTGCTCCCAGGAATAAGGGTTGGGAAAGGAAAAGCCTTCCAGGTATGGACCTGCAGTCCAAGAATGTTCAGTCAGGAGTGAGGAAGGGCTTGGGAGCTGCTCTGTGTTGCTCTCTGAGGGGAAAGATATCCTCTTGCTGAGCTCTGAGCTTTCACTGCCTGCTCCACTCAGGTTTGCAGCTGAAGAACTCCTTGTGCTGGCTCCTGCTCCAGGGAAATTTGCCAGAGTACTTGCAGGGCTACCCAAATGTACAACATCTGGGGCAGCTGTGCCTGAAGTCTCCTTGTGGGACTCCTGCACACAGATTCCATCCAGGGCTTGATTTTCACGAGCTCCTGTTGATTCTGGAACTGCCTGGGAGCAGAGAGCACTCTCCTCTCCTCCAGGGCCTGCTGGGGACACTGGTGACCTAGTGGGAGATGACAAGTGGATTAAACACTGAGCAGGATCTGCGTGGAGTTATCCCACAGCTGAAAACCCCACTGGCTCCTGGCACTGATCAACAGCTGATGCACTCCCTGCTACAAAGAGACCTGGGAAATGGATGGGCTAAGGTGTAACACAGCTGAAAATCCTGGGAACTTACACTGCAGGCTCCTGGGAATGTCCCTCCCTTGCCCACAAAGCAGCACTGTGAGCTGAGGGACAACAGATCACAGCAGGGATATGGACACAGCAGGAATTCTGCCCAGCCTGAGGGGCTGCAGGCAACTCCAGCAGGCAGTGACAGGGTCTGAGTTAGTTCCAACAGTGCCAGTGGCAACAGGGACACAGTGCCTCGTGTGAGCTCATGCTGCAAATCCTGCCTCTGGGTCAGGCTGGTTTCCTACCTGGCCATCCACTCCACTGGGAAATCCCGGAGCACTGAGAGCTCCTCTCCTGTGAGGAACACTGGGATGATCCGGACGCCCTGAGGCAGCAGCGACTCTGCAAGGAGAGGGTTGAGGACTCAGTGAAAATCCCAGCTTAAAAATAAACCAAACCTCATCAGCCCAAAGGCTTCTGCAGGAGCTGCAGGCCTGCCATGATCTTGCATCCCAACTGAGCTGGGCAGTCTTTTCCCACCCTCCCGGCATTTTCCTATCCTGCTCACACCCTTCATGCCTGACACAGTTAAATTTCCCCTCAGTGCTTCCATCCTGGCAGATCATCTCCAAACTGATGCTGGGAAGGGATGGCTGGAGGTTTGGACTGCAAGCACCAGCCATCTGTTCTCAGGGCCTGGCAGTGGCCAAGTGGCCACATGGGGAACTGGAATTGAGGCAGGCATGGTTGGGAATCTGCAGAGCTGGAATATAACCCAAAAGAGCAATCCCAGCCGAAGGAGCTGGTTCTGATCACACAGCACAAGGCTGACTGGTGGCAGTAACACCCTCTGGGGTATGTTGGATATACTCCAGCACCCAGCACGGCTTGGATGTGAATCCCAGAGAACCAGCTTGTGCTCCCATGCAGGGAAAGCAGCCCATAAGATCAGCTGGATGCTCACCAGGCTCCTGCAGCTCCTCAGCTCCAAGCTCGCTCTGCAACCAAAGCCAAGAATGGATCAGGGACACCAGGACACCTCTGTCACCATCCCCAGACCCCCAAGGCTCCAGTAGACCCCACACCACCCCACCCAGCAAGCACTGTGGCTGGTTTGTGGTGATGGGCAGAGGTTTGGTCCTTAG
The DNA here is from genome assembly GCA_024500445.1 of Entomyzon cyanotis. NCBI lineage: Eukaryota > Metazoa > Chordata > Aves > Passeriformes > Meliphagidae > Entomyzon > Entomyzon cyanotis. The sequence goes on from JAKEPQ010000852.1 coordinate 4,616,851, forward strand.
GGATCCCTCAAAGCCAAGAGGACCTTCCCAAGAACCAAAACACACCTGAAAGCCAGGACAGAGCCCAAATTTATCATCACCATCTGCTCAGGGCACAGAAACTCCCTTCATTCAACCAGAAGAACAGCAAAGGCTGCCTTCATATCTGCATATCGATGGCTTTTAAATAGAAGATCTCGATCACATAAATAATAATTTTGGACAAGTTTTAAAGCAAATGAAAACTGCTGTTTCAGACATTCATTTGGTGGATTTCCCACTAAATACCTAAATTTGTGTAAAAAGCCAATCAAAACATCACATCAATAAGAACTCATTAATTCAGTGAGGTAAAGACAGAAAAAAAAAGCAAATTCCTAGTGCAGAGATCTTGGAACCTTTTTCAATCATAACTACTAAAATCTTTAAGCATCAGCACCAGTATTTCTCCTTCCCAGTGATGGCATGTGTGGCACCAGTGTGACAAGAGCTCCCTCACCACATCCTTACAGGAATCTGCTTGCAGGGAATGTGTCCAGTACCATACCTGGCCTGGGGACTCGCTGCCCTGCAGGAGAACTTTGGCAGTGACTGGAGGTGGCAGCTGGGTGCTCACAATCCTGAAAGGACACAGCAAAGTCAGAGAATCACGGGATCACAAAATGGTTGGGATGACAGGGAACTTAAAGATCATCAGTTCAGAGAACTCTGATGACATTTGGTGACAAAATATCTCCACCAGACAGAACCAGAGGCACAAGGTGACACACTCTGGTGCAGGACAAGGTTTCCAAGTCCACCCTCAAGTCAAATGTCCAGGTCCCTGCACATGCTGCCAGCTCTCAGGTGCTGCAGTGACTCACTCCAGTGTCCTGCCTGCAGCTATGAGGTCACTCCCTGGCAGATGCTCTCCCTGTGGCACATTTCCAGTGCTCCTAAAAGGTGTCACTGGAACAGTTTATGCCAAAGAAAAATGGCACTTGAGTGCTGCTGCCAAGGAATTCTCGGAATTCCCCACCTCCTGTCTTTCAAGGCCACCTTGGAGGTTTTCCTTGAAGTCATTCAGTCACCTTGGGTTGAAGGCAGCTGGAATTTCTCGTGGGCAATTCTGGCTCATCCCCCTCTGCACTTCCTGTGCACAGGCAGGGTTAGATGGGATTTTGGGAAGGAATCCTTCCCTGGGAGGATGGTGACTCCCAGAGAAGCTGTGGCTGCCCCATCCCTGGAAGTGTCCAGCCCTAGAAAGGGGTGGATTTAACCCTTCAGGGACCAGCTGGTTACTTACAAGCCTTTGTAGAGGATGCAGCCTGCCAGGACATGGGGAGAGCGCTGGCATGTCTGCAGGATCAGAGCTGCCTTCAGCAACAGCAGGGGATCCACCTGGACAGGGAAAACCAGGGCAGTGAGGCCACAGAATCCTAGGAAACCTCGAAACAGCAAAAAAATCCACTGGCACTGAGGCAGCTCTAGAGCCAGGCACTGCAGAGGACAGGCTCTTACCTTGGTTTTGTCCAGATGCCAGAGAGAATTGAAAATCCTGTGGAGGTCACTGGTGTTTTTTTGGATGTGTTCAATGTACCTGTCCCACTCCCTGCTCAGCTCCTCCTGGGAAAACACCTGTGGATGTAAAAAACCCCACAGTGTCACTGCACAGTGATGGGATGGGAGATGCAATCCACGTGGGACAAAGCCTGCCAGGACAAGGTGGGAGACAATACTGAGGGGAAACTATTTCGAGTGAACCTCTGGGAAAGGTTTAGCAGAACCCCACAGGACCTCAGAGCAATGAGGGTATTACCATCATTACCAGCTCCCTTGTTACTGTGTCCCCATGTCCTCACTCCCTCATTACTGTGTCCCTTTGTCCCTGGGTGCCTCGTTACCATGTCCCCATGTCCCCAAGTCCCTCATTACCGTGTAGGCATCACGCACAGGACCCTGGTAGAAGGTGAAGAGGCCGATGAGCTGCTCCAGGAGCCGCCGGCAGCTCACGTCAGGCAGCTCCACAGCACAGCCCAGAACCTGCAGCAGACACAGCCAGGGATGGAGAATGTTCCCTGACAACTCAGGCATGGCAGGTGAGAACAACTCTCATCGCTTTCACACAAGGACAGGCAACTCTGTGCAGGCAAACACCCCCTGGATTCACAGTGACAGGAAAAGGAAATGCAAACATACCCACACAAGAGCCCTGGCACAGACAGGATAAATAAATATTAGAAATGCAGCACTTCAGACACACTCTCTTCCCACGTTAGATGACCTAACTTGGTGCTTTAATAACTAGGAACATTTTCCTGAAACTAAGGACTTCAAAATACTCAAATTAGCTCATTATTTATATTTTGATGGTGCTCCATTTAGTTTTTGAGTTGTTGAGACAGAAGCAGCAGCGACAGTTAAATGGGGCTGACTGGCCTCAGCCCAGTTCCCAGGGGATGGTTTGGGGCACTTTTGTCACAAATGCCACAAGCTGATCTTTATATACTAAATGTCTGAGGACACTGACAAAGCTCTGCAGCAGGGAATGCTGAGGGTTAGAAAGAAAGAACAATCAGAGTATCAAACAGTGACTGTGTCCTAATAAAATGCAGCACATGGAATCCTGTTACAGTGGAAGGTGTCCCTGCCCATGGCATGGGGTGGAACTGGATGGACATTAGGGTCACTTCCAACCCAAACCAGTCTGGGATTCTGGGATACTGTTTCCAGTCAGGAATATTTTAAGTAATCCTTTTGGGTGTGGGCACAAAAATGAGGCACTTGAAGCTTTTCTGCAGGAGGCTGAAGCGACTGCTGGGCCACAGTGGACTGCAGAAAACAGAATTTAAGTTGCCTTGCAATGAAATTTGTGCACTGCAAGGACCCTATCCAGCTCTCCCCCCGTGCAGCTCACACCCTAAAAAACAAACCCTCTTTGTTCGATCCAGTCCTTCAGCCCCTGTCTGTTTTCACTCAGTGGCTGCCCCAGAGCTCCTGAACTCACCCACAGAAAGTCTCCATCCACCACCACAGCAAACTTGAGCTTCCTGAGGCGGACGAGGGTGGGAGGTTCCCCGGAGATCTCGGTGAGGCAGCGAACAACCCCAGCCATCTGCCCACACAGCAGCTCCTGCTGCTCTGGGAGGGTCTGCCAGGGAGAAAAAGCTTTAACTTCCCATCAAAAGAACATGGAGAAAAAAATTACTGGTCTTTTCGGGTATGAATCAAAGTTAATCCGCTTTAATTCAATTTATGGAAAGGGTTGTCAGGAATTGGCACAGGCTGCCCAAGGTGGTGGAGTCACCATCCCTGGAAATGTTCAGAAAATATGTGGATGTGGCACACATTCTGGGGACATGGGTTAGTGGTGAACAGGGTGCTGGGCTCATGGCTGGACTTGATTTTAAAGGTCTATTCCAGCCTTAACGACTCTGGGATTCTGTAAATCAAATGCAGTAGAACAGGCACATTTCTGGGAGAAAAATGAATGGATTGCTTTTTCCAGCCAGAACAAGGGCCTGGGGCTTGTGGAAGGGAACTTTCATCCCTTGAGTGTGTTTATTCACATCACCAGGACAGACCTGGACTGTGCTGGCCCATTCTTCAGGGAGGGAGCAGAGTGTAACCCCATTGCTGTGCACCAAGCCTGGTGGAATCCAGTCCACCTGAAGCTAAATGCTAATTGGGATTTCTTAAAACTTTTGTGACTAAGAAAGGATTAATCCAAATAACCTGGACCTCTTCCAATCCAGAACCATCAGCACCCCTTTACAGGTACAAAGATAAGGCAGACATTACCTGAGAAGGGTAAAAATAACATATTCCAGCACTCGTAGGATCCCCTTCCTCCTTCACTTTTGAGCCATCATAAAGGAAAAAGTAATTCCACCTAAAAAACATTGGCAGAAATCATTGTGTGTTTGAAAGCTGTTACTCTTCTCCCTCCCTATTACTTCAGGAAGAGCAACAAAAGGTTATTGCAAATGGAGAGACATTGTTCTTGCACAATTACACCGGGTTTACACCCCAAAGCAGCGCTAAAAATGTCCCTCATGACTAAACTGCATCACTTTTGTGAGTTTAAAATAGGTGCCTTAACTCCACCTCTCAGGTATGTGGAAGGAGATGCGGACTTGTGAGCTCTTGTACCCTCAGCACACGGGATAACTACCGGGAAGCATTAACCATGTGCATTCCAAACAGCTCCCTGCAGCCAAGAGCCCCGAGGAGCAGGAGGCAGAGGGGTCCCTGTGAAGATGTGATGCCGCTCTGCTCACAATTTCTTGGATGCGCATATTCAGTAACACATCTCGGCCTGTCCTGTCCGTCAGCAAGCTCGGAATGAGCACAGTGCGGGAGTTTTCCCGTAGGAACAGCCCAGCTCTGGAGCAAAAGCAAGAACTCAAAGGGAGCACCGAAAACCCGCGCTACAGCGTGGCCAGGAGCGGGAAGCTGGATCCGCTCCCGGATCGCCCCTCCGCGGCCAAGAATGACCCACGGACAGGGATGGAGCTGCTAGAACCCCACCCGCGACCGGGGACAGCAACCGGCAAGGGGCCGAAGGAGCCTCCCGGGGCACGGGCACGCGTGCCTGGGCGGCGGCGAGCGGGGAAGGGCTCGGGGCGGGGAAGGGGCTCACCAAGGCGCGGGGCCGGGCGCGGCGGGGCGGGACATGGCTGCGGGAGGCTGCGGCCGGTTCCGGGATGCTCCGGTACACCCCCTCCCCTCCCGCTCGCTCCCGCCGCCGGTTCCGGGCGCGCCCCCGGTCCCGTGACCGCGCACGTGACCGCGCGCATGGCGGCGGAGGGAGGGTGGCGCGCACGGCGGCGGCGGCGGCGGCGGGGCGGCGAGAAGGAGGAGGATGATGATGATGAGGATGGAGAAGGCGGTCCCGGCACCGAAGCGGTGCTACGGCGGCTGCGGGAGGCGCGGTGAGTGCCAAGCCCCGGTGCGGCTGTCCGCTCCCCGCCGGGGGCTGCCGGGCCCCGCTGACGCCGCGCTCTCCCCGCAGGGACGATCTGCTGAGCTCCGGTTTCTGGGCGGCGAGCTCCGGTGAGTGCGGGGGAGCTGGGAGTTGGGGGCAGCGGGGCCAGCGATCCCCGGCCCCGCCGTGCTGACCGCGCCGCCCGCAGGAGCCGTGCGAGCGCCGCTGAGCGGCCCCGCCGAGCCGCCCGTTCGCTGCGTGTGCTACGGGCTGGGCCGCTTCGGGCGCTGCCCCAACGCGCGCTACCAGCTCGCCTTCCTGCTGCTGCTGCTGGACGAGCTGCGGGTGAGCGCCGGGATGAACAGCGCGGGGGAGAAGCGGGGCGATCCCCGCTCACACCGCCCTGTCCCGCAGGTGCCGCCCGCCCGCTGCGCCCTGTTCGACCCGGCTTTTTCGGCGCGGGAGGCTGCGGTGCTGAGAGCCCTGGGGCTGTGTTTGCTCCCGGAGAATGAGGTGAGGAACCCCCGGTTCAGACCGCCCGGGATCCGTGATGGATCCATCACCACTCGGCCGTGATGGGTTCGGCGGTTCTTGGGCAGGAGGGGAAACACGGCGTTGAGGGCTCGGCCACGCTGTTCTACATGGTGCACTGCGGGAAGGCGCTGTACAACAACCTGCTGTGGAGCAACTGGAGCCCAGCGGCGCTCTCCAAACTGGTCATCATCGGGAACAGCTTCCGAGGGATCGAGGAGAGGTCTGGACATACCCCTGACAGGCTCTGGTGCCTCCACCCCGCTTTCCTCTTCTCTGTCCCACTACTTCATTTTTATTGCTTCTGACAGCAATTTCCCTCTTTTGCACATTTTCATTGCCATAAAATTTTCAGTTGTGAGCCCACTCCCCCCTCCTCTGTCCCACCCCCACGCAGAAAACCTGTTTAAATCCACAGGAACGTCATGTCTAACATGGGCACCTTCTGTTCTTCCAGATTGCTGTCCAGAATCTTGGAGAGAGATTATTCCTACATAGGGAAGGTACGAGGCAACAGTTTAACAATATTGTTTTGTGTTGACAACACACCTTTTAATGAGAAAGGAAATGAATTGCCGTTGGAAAGAAGAGGGGGGGTTATTTTTAAAACCCTTTTCCTAGATGCTATAATATAAAAGCTGATCACTTTAGGATTGTTGAACACCTGCAGAACACCCTGCATACAGGGGCTGAGGGTAATGTAACACCATCCTCATCCTCACTGGCTCAGCTTTGCAGGAAGGGGCTTCTGCATTGTCCGTAACTTTTCCCCTAAATGCTCTTTAGGTCTTAAAAGGGGTGGAGGAAGTGGCACTCCCCAGTCACCCTCGCTACCTGGACACCTTCAATGACACCTCCGTGCACTGGTTTCCCTTGGACAAACTGGATGAGCTTTCCCCTGATATCTGGGACTGCGTGGAGGAGCCGATGTACCAAGACTGTGAGGACCTGGAGATCATCAGGAAGGGGGAGGAAGCTACAGCCAAGTCCTGACCATCGCTGTTGGAGGTGGGGTTGGGATCCACATCTCTTCCCATGGAAGCTTCTCTGCAGCTGAGATGTAGCTCAAGCAGTGACAATGGCATCAGGCTCTGCCAAAAGTGGCAGCACCTGAATGCTGAGGTGATGGGACATTTTTGTATCTTATTTAATAAAAAGTAAAGCTCAGCTTTGATTTACTCACTGAACTACAGCAAACTAATTCCACCAAAATCTGCTGTTAGAACCATCCATGCTGCAGTGATTGCTCTTTGATTCCCTCCCCTTCCATAACAATTCAAGGTCTTTGCCATGTACTACACACGTTTCAAAGCATCAGGAAGGGGGAATTATCTGAGGGGTTTGTCATGGGAGGGGTTGGGATCTAGTTCCCAGTGCACGCTTTGAAAAAGCTCTCAGTGCTGCTGAGATCAGCTCTTGATCAGTTCTGAGAACAACCAGGTCAGCTCCCTCCAGGGAAAAAGCCTTAGGGTTCATTCCCTCACCTCTGTGCCGTGAATCACTGCAGTCTCACAGCAGAGAATGTTGGGACAGGTCTTGGCTGTGTGCTGCAAAGAGAAGCCCACTGTGTGAGGGGTGTTGCAGGGACAATAACTCACTGCCAGCACAGCACACAGGCAACAGGAGCTGTGACATCTGTGTGACATCTGTCACTGGAGACTCGGGACTCAGCTGGCCAGCCCTCACTCACCTGTGGGAGTAGGGAATGTGATCCCTCCTAACCTGCTGATAAACCTCTGTCCCAGGTGTCAATTACAAGTGTCAGCACTGCTCTTTCTCCCTTAGCCTGACTTTCCAGTTCAGGAAGTATGGCCCTCCATCCTCTTTCCACTGCCTGAACAGCTCTTCCAATAAAACCATCCTGGCATCCAGCTCCAGTGCCACTATTTACAAACCTGGAACTTGTTTATTCTAAGGTTTACCCAGAGGCTGTTCCTGGGTGGTGGCTCAGTCTGGGGTTAGTTGTCTCAGGTGGGGCCTCATTTGGCCATGTCGATGAGGCTCTGCAGCAAGGTGGGCACCCAGGAGGTCTCCCCTTGCACAGAGGCCTCACTTGGCAATGTCAATGAGGCTCTGCAGCGAGGTGGGCACCCAGGAGGTCTTCCTTTGCACAAAAACCTCACTTGGCAATGTCAATGAGGCTCTGCAGCGAGGTGGGCACCCAGGAGGTCTTCCTTTGCACAAAAACCTCACTTGGCAATGTCAATGAGGCTCTGCAGTGAGATGGGCACCCAGGAGCTCTCCCTTTGCACAAAAACCTCACTTGGCAATGTCAATGAGGCTCTGCAGTTAGATGGGCACCCAGGAGGTCTCCCTTTGCACAAAAACCTCACTTGGCAATGTCAATGAGGCTCTGCAGTTAGATGGGCACCCAGGAGGTCTCCCCTTCCACAGAGACCTCACTTGGCCATGTCGATGAGGCTCTGCAGCGAGGTGGGCACCCAGGTCTTCTCCCCTTGCACGAACACCACGCCCCTGTCGATGTAGATGACAATCCTGCCGAAGGTGTAGAGCTGCTTGCCCTCGTGCCTCTTCCCGATGACGGGCATGAAGACGATGTTGTGCTCCTCGGCCTTGGTCTGGATGAGATCCTTGAAGTTCATGGGCACGGAGCCGGCGGCGGCGCCGATGCCCCGCTGGGCCATGTTCTCGGCCTCGCGCCGCTCCTGCATGGCCTCGTACTGGAAGTCCTTGCGCCGCTCCGTGTGCGTCAGGTAGGCGATGTTCTCCCGGGCGCCCGGCTGCATGTATCCCCCTGGGGAGAGAATGGGGAGAGTACAGTCCTGAGCCATTCCCAGTGGGAAGCAGCTCCATGTGGGACGCAAAGTTAATCAAGATATTTGGAATGTGGTGGTCAAGTTTGGGCTCAGTTTTGGAAAAAAGGCTAATTCCAGGTGCTGGTCCCTCAAGCATGCCCTTCTCTTTTATAAAGTGTAATTCCTAGTGAATTCCCAACAATCACCTATAGGTCACAAGGAGAGCCATGCAGAAGGAAAGGGCATTGTTGTAAAGGTAAGGAAAAGAACCAGTATCTCACCATAAAGAAAGAAAAACCCCAGTAAGTGACAGCTTTAGAAGTCAAGCCCTAAAGGATGGTGTCTGACTGACAGGGCACGGCTAGAAGAGGATCAGTTGTTCGATGGCCCAGGGAGCCACCAAAAATCTGCTTCTGCTTCAATTCAGCCCAAAAGTATTGGGCAGCACCTCAGAGGTGTTATTTAAGGACACAGCAAGCAGGCCCACTGACTTTCACTGCTCACAGAACTCTCACACTCCACAGGGCCATGCCCCAGTCAGCCTCCCAGGAGCCACATGTGACCATACTGCCAGCCCAGAGCAGCAGAGCCACCCCCATGAGCCACCTACCCACACTGGAGGACACAGCACGGTTCATGATGTCAAGAGCTTCATTGAACTTGTCTTTGATGGAGGGATGTGCCAACACCTGGTCTGAGAACATGGACTTCCAACCCAGGTACCACTTGGTGATCTCTTCGTAGTTGGGGCTGTTACTGAGCCAAGAGCAGAGCACCTGTAGAGCAAGGGACAGGTTAAAGTCAGCACAGGGATGTTTGTGCAGGAGAGGCTCACTGCCACAGAATCCCAGTCTTTTAAGCTGGAAAAGACCCCCAAGAGCATCGACTCCAACCTGGGACCAATCACAACCAGCGATGTCCAGTCATTCCTTGGACACCTCCAGGGATGGGGACTCCACCCCTTCCCTGGGCAGCCCCTTCCAGTGCCTGACCACCCTTTCCAGGAGGAAATTCCTCCTGATGTCCAACCTGAACCTTCCCTGGCACAACTTACCACTTTGTTTATTACTGAGCTGTCAGTAAAAGGAGGAACTGTTCCGATGACTACTGAGCTGTGGGTGGGAACCAGCCCAGTTCAGCACCAGGACAGCAATTCCTGGACAGCAGTCACTAAAACACTCCCCAGTCAATCAAGACTCTTTCCTCAGCCCTCAGTGTCTCACCTGCAGCCACTTCGGAAAGAAGTGTTTCTCCAGCAGCCCAACGAGGCTGGACACAGAAATCATTCCCTCCCAGTCGATCACCCAGTAAAAGGCATCCATGTGCTGCTGGTGAGGGTTGATGATGAGCTCGTTCAGACACATTCCTGGGAAAGGGGAGGAGAGTTAGAAAAGAGCCTGACTCAGTTTTATCAGTGCCCTGACCTCTTTCACTACCAACACACACAACTTGAGCAGCACCTTTTTGTCATTCTAAGGGACTGTGGGGATCTTTGGCCGATCCTGCCACAAAAATGATGCTTTTCCATTGCCAGTTATTAAATTTGCTGTCAGCACTGAAAAACTAAAAGCACTTGACGTTTTCTAACCTTTGAGCCTATTTGCATTATAAAATTCATGGTGAAACATTAGAACAGACCAAGGAAGTCAGGAGTAACAGAGGGACATCTTACAGCCTGGTCCTACCTGACAGTTCTCAGATATTCCTGCCAGCTAGAGACGGATAATTTATAAAAAGTAAGACAGAAAAACTAGAGAATAACTGAAGTAATTCCTCCTATTTCTCTAATCTTTTTGCCTCTACATAAGAGTGGTAGCAGAAAAGCAGAGGCAAACTCAGTCTAACCTCACCAACAACATTCTGATATAACACTGGCACCCACATTAACAAGGACCTCTCCTTGATGTCAGGGAAAAAGTGCCACCAACAGATTCCCAAACTCCAGCATTGTCTGATTGTCTCACCGAGTTTAGGCACGATGTTTTTCACCATGAAAGCCTCCCAGGAGCCAGGAGTGAACACATCCTTCCAGGGCTGAAGGATGAGCTTGGCAGAGGAGTCACTGGGGTGCCACTTCTGCAGGGCGTTGGCCAGCTTGTTGCGGATGGGAGAGTACAGCGGCTCCAGCCGCACCTGCATCAGCGGCAGCCAGGGGTGGATCCACGAGTGGATGGGCACTGTGTCTGTCAGAGGATTCCAGCTCTCCACCTGGGGGCACAACAGAAAAGATTAACTAAGTCCAGCCACCAGTAGGAAGTTTTGCTCAGAAGCATGAAGAGCTGTGATGCAACCCCTGACTCCTCAATCCGTGAGCAGAGGCTGCACACCAGTGTTTGGGAGTTCCATTTGGAATTCAAACACTGGCTCAGAGTATGGCTTTGCTCTACCCAGCCCTCTCCTCTCACCTCCTTCTGTAGCTTGGGGAAGATGAGCTGATCCAGAATGTTATCCAGGATCCACACAGGAACAACGCTCACCCAGCTATCCAAAAAATCCACCATGGATCCACAGTTCCTCGGCTGCCACCGTGCCACGATGTTTCTGACATATGGCATCCAGATCTCCCACATCAGTCTGGGAAGAAACCCCAAATAAATCAAAGTCAAGCTCAAAGCTACAGCCTGGGGCTAAATAAACCAAATGGGAGCTGTTAGTTAAAGATACTTCTTTTCTGTAGCTGCAAACTGGCTTTTAACAGCCCCAGCAAGGGAATCCTTGGCAAAGCTCCCTTGTGTCTGCTCTTTTCCCTCCCTGAGGAAGCAGCACGGGAAAGTTTTGCACAAACTACAATTCATTTGCTCTTTACCTGTGAAAAGCATCTGTTGACAGGTCCTGTCCACTGTGGGATAACAGCTGATCATTTTCCAGAAGGCTCTTCCACTTGGCTATCATCTCCGTGCCATATGTACAGTCCTGGGAATGATAAGGCGCAAGTGGTCTTTATCCTTTTCCATTAATTCCAGCTGGGACAAGGTAACAAAAATTACTGGAGCCATCAAGTAAGAACTCCAGATAAACCAATACACACCTTGAGAGGATCCCAGTTCTTGAAGTATTCCTTCATGAGAGGATAGACTATGGCCACTGCCAGGTCCACCCTGTCTGACATCCTGTACTCCTCATAATACTTATCCTGAAGTGTCTCAAAGATCTTAGCACACTCATCCAGGGTCAGAGGGTTCTCACAGCCGGGCTGCATCCGCCTCTCACACTCCTCCACCATGTCCAGCACCTTGCTGAGGTTGCTGATGGCCTTCTCCTCGTGGGAGAGCACCTCAGCCATCTTCTGGATCTCGTGGCTCAGGTTGACCACCATGTCCCTCTCGTACTGCAGCTGCCGGTCGCTCTGGATGATCTCCTGCTCCGTGATGTCGATGAGCAGCTGCAGGTTGTGCTCCAGCTCAGGCAGGGCAAAGCCCTGGGGCTTGGAGTCCTTGCCCAGGGGCTGCTGGGGGCTGTCATCTGGGATGTTGTGCTTGTGGCTGATCTGGCTGTAGCTGTAATAAACCTTCTGCTCCCGGCCTGTCATGTCGATCACCTGCCAGCATACAACAACAAACTCTCTTACAAAAAACCCTCTCTCATCTTCAAGAAAGGAGAAAATCCCTGACTCCAAACTGAAATCTGGAGATTTCCAAGGACCTTAATTACTCCAGGAGGCTGCTGAAATACACTGTATTTGAAAGAAGGGATTGCCTCCACAATGGCCTTCTCCAGACACAAGGAGTTAGAATGAATATGGGACAATGTGGAATTTATCTCATCCCAGTTTCACTAAATGATTCTACAAGCAATGATCTTGCCATTAGTTACACTATTAGTTTTTGCACTTAGGTACTTTTATAATTTTATAAAGACACCTTAATTTCAGACTAGTAATTGTGTTCAGTGCACACCAGACAAATCCCTTACTGTCCCTTTGTGGCAGATGATGATTCAAACCATCCCAAAAAGGACAGCTGTGCTTTCAGCAATGGGTGAGTGTTGATTCTGACAAATGTGAAACAATTAAATTTAAATTGCAATTAACCCCCCCACACACTTACATTTAATCTAATTTGTCACCACGTTTAGGTGACACATGGCTCAGGGATGAGTTCCATGAGGCTGCACAGGCAGCTCTAGGACTGGCTTTTAAAATGCACCAGTGACACCAAAGGGCCCAAACTGCTCCTCTGGGGTCACCTCTTGGCTTATCAGCCTCACCTTGACCTGGGACAGCTCCTTCTGAGGGGCTGAGAGCTGTTTGTTGATTCTGCCCTTGGCTTTCAGCTCTTCCACTGTCTTATAGCTGTACTTGGGCTTTTTCTTGCCTCCATTCGGGTCCTTCCGCCACTGGCTGAGCTCCTTCTGAAATTCCTGGATAAAAACAGCAGAGCTGTGGTGGCTGCTCTTTGTCATACCCCGAACCTGCCCCTTTTCACAGGAAAATAACCATCAGATCAATGAGGAATTTGTGCAGAAAATAAATAGGAGGTGGTAAAGCTTATGCCAAACCAGCTTGGATGCTGTGGGTCAGTCATTCACCCTATGGATTATGTGAACAGGATGCTCCTGGTCTTTTTTTTACTTAAAAAATACTATTTACTTGGGGGATTCTTCAGAGGGGGGATTGTAGCAAAGCTACTGAAATAGAGCAAGCAAGAAACAATAAAACATATTACAGTGACAAGAAAGATCTGCCTAAATGAAATCAACATGCTCTATCTTTGGCTTCTTATCTAAAATGAGCCCAAACAGTTTTCTCTGACACAGAAATTAAGAGAACTGAATTTTATACACACAGCACAGCAGGGAAACAGCAAGACTCACATACATACCTCCTCAGCTTCCTCTTCTGAGTCTACCACAGGGAAGTCCTGCAAGGACTGCGTGGTCCTTTCAGAGCCATAAGCACCCACAGCACCTTTGCCTTTCCTCTGCTTGGCCTCGATGGGATTGATGATACCTGGCAGGATGGGAATGGGGTCAGGAGGAGCAGTTTGTGTGCTGAGAGAGAGCAGAACAGCCAGACTTTCCCCAGATCAGCACCAACACCCTCCCTGGCACTGCCTCCAGCACTGTGGTACTTCCAACATCACAGATTTCCTATAAAATCACTTCATCCCAGCACACACCAAACTGCCAAAGCACAGCATTATTCCCAACCACATTTCACTGCCTTTTTATTCTGCCACATAGAACAGCATCTCCTTTTCTCTGGGATGAACTACCTTTGGGATTTACTCCCTTTTTCTTGTTCTTTTTCTCTTGCAAAATACCCAGAGGAGCAAATGAGCAGTTTGAACACCCCTGATTCTCACCACAGGGCCAGGATCACTGGCAGGAAAACAAAGAAGTTTAAGCCACCTGAGGCTGGCAGTTCTTCATGGAATCTAATCTCTCCTCCACATCCCCAGTTAACAATAATAAACCACCAAACACACAGACAGTACCTTGAGCATTCTTCCCAAGACCCCTTCCAGGGACATATCCCATCTTCTGGAGAAGCTTCTGCCCAATTCCTTTAGTGTGTCTCTCCCAGCTGCCAAAATCCACAAAAGATTTGGAGCCTCCTACAAAGCCTTTCTGGCTGGGCTTGAAATTTCCACCCTGTCAAAACAAAAACACACAAAACCTGCAGCCCTGAGGCTTCAAATAATCAAGGTGTACAAAACTCCTCTCAGAAGGTTCTTCCCAGAAGTGATTCTGCTGTCCCCACACTGCCCAGATCACTGGAACCTCACTTGTGCATCCATGAAGCACCTAAAGAGCTTCCTGAAATTCCTTAAATGGGAAAGACAAGTCCTGAAAAACTCAGGCTGACAGCCTGACAGTTCTCAGGCTCCACCACCAGATTTAGCTGAAGCTGATTCCTGATTCTTTCTGGTTTTAACTGAAAATAAGGGTTTGATTTTTTTAATCTATAACATGCCTGGATTTCTCTGTTCTGTGAAAGTAGGAAAATTAAGTCTCTGAAAGGCAGGAAACCACAGGAATTCTCTTCTTTAAATCTCCATTGACCAAAGGGAATATTGAGGAAAATGAAAGGACTGATTCCCAAAGACACACAATCATTATATCAATGTACAGTTGTACCAATGATTTATTATTCCAGTTTTTATCAACATATTTGTATCAACGATATAAAATCCAAAGCAAACACTTCCCTTAATGACACATTTGGGTCTCTGGTATAATTATTTACTTATTATATTTAATTATTGTTATAAATACAAAACAGAGAACAGTAAATTTCCTGGAGAACTCACTGTTTTTAACTTCTTGGGGACAAACTCCTTAGGAATCTCTTCCTGCTTCACAGGTTTCTCATCATCATCCGAGTCCTCATCCGAGAACTCCTCGGCCGCCGCCTTCCTCAGCCCAGCACTAACAAAACTCACGGGGGCTGAATAATCCCTGGAGCTGCAAAACGAGAGGAAATTCTGCTCCAGGACACATTCCGGCATGAGCCTGGGGGCTGCTCTGCCTTACACCCCCCAAAAATGGGATATTAAAGCCTGCCGAGCTGTTTAACGCTGCTTTTGCCAGGCGATCCCCATCCTTCCCCCTGCGCTGAAGGGAGCGAGCAAAGGGAAGATCTCTACACGTGAGGGAGTCCCGAAGGCAGCCCGGCCCGGGATGAGCTGCTCGGGTGGGTGTCCACAGCCGGGAAAGGTCCAGGGAACGGGGGGAAGCTCCAGGGAACGGGGCAGCCCCTCGCTCAGCAGCCCCGAGCCCAGCCCGGCCGTACCGCTTCCCGCCGAAGCTGGGCCGCTCCTCGTCCGAGTCGCGCTCGGCCCACACGCCGTAGGTCGCCTCCTCCTTGGTCTGGCGGTGCCGCTGCCGGTGCGGGTTGAATTCGTTCTGCAGGTCCCAGTCCGACACCTCGAAGCTCTCCATCTCCACGCCATCGTCTCCGTCCGTGCCGTACAGGTGCGACATCGACATGGTGGCGCCGCCGGGATCCCTCGACCCCCTCAGGGATCCCCGGCCCGCTCAGGGATCCCTGGCCCCCTCAGGGATCCCCGGCCCGCTCAGGATCCCCCGGCCTGCTCAGGGACCCCCGGCCCGCTCAGGAACTTCTGACCCGTTCACCGCCGGGATCCCCGACCTGCGCAGGGATCCCCCGGCCCGCTCAGGAACTCCCGGCCCGCTCAGGGATCCCCGGCCCGCTCAGGAACTCCTGTCCCGGTCACCACCGGGATCTCCCGGCCCGCTCAGGAACTCCTGGCCCGCTCAGGGATCCCCGGCCCGCTCAGGGTTCCCTGGCCCGCTCAGGGTCCCCTCAGCCCGCTCAGGGTCCCCCGGCCTGCTCGCCGCCGGGATCCCCGGCCCGCTCCGCTACCCCACAAGCACCGCCCGCCTCACCGCCAAACCGGATGTGCCCCATTCTCTTCCGGTATGCTCCAGGAAACCCACAAACCCCGCTCCCAAACCATAGAGTTGCAGGGAGCGGAGCGGCCGCGCTGGCAGCGCCGCTCTGTGGCTCGGCGGGGTAGAAGAGGCGCAGCCCGCGCAATTACATATTAAACTATTAAATATCAAATCAACACTTTAATGGTGTCCGACACCGAGGGTGGGGGGGCCATATATTAACTCTGCAATAGCCTCTGCAGGGTCGGGGAGTGGGAGGGGGGCACACGCACCACAAAGGCTCTGCAGGGCCAGGGATTTGGGATTCCTGACCCTGGGATTTGGGAACAGCAAGACCAGGGTGGCTCTTCCCAATCCCAATAATACAGAACGGCAGGGATGGGAGGGCTGTTCCCTAACCCCGGGAATGGTGAACAACGAGACACAAATGTGATGGACGGAATCCTCCAGCCACGGCACAGGGAATCTCCTCCTGCCCTCCCCAGTCCGGATTTCCACAGCTGCATTCCCCACGGAGCGCTGGGAGAGGCCGGCGACGTCCCCACCGCGGAGCACGTTTGGCCTTTTGCAAATAAATGCAAATACATTCCTGGAGCGCAGTCATTTGGCAACAGTAGGAGCAAGCAATATGCTTGGAGAACCGATTTCCACGGGCGCACTGCACACGCTTCCTTCTCGGGCAACAACGGGCCATTGGCAGCGATCTGGAAGAGACAAACACAGAGCATCAGGGGCAGAATTCCCTCAGGGGCAGAATTCCCTCGGCAGCAGGATCCCCTCAGACCAGCACAGTGGTGCCCGACAGCATTTAAAGCCCCTGTGGCACAAAAAATGGCCAGAAAGGAACCAATTCCCAGCCCAGCACAGTGGGCACACAATTCCTGATCTTCTCTCAGTGCTTCTGATCTTTTTCTGGCCCAACCATCTGCTTTTACACAGAAACTGGCTCTTAAAGGATCAGTTTTAGTACCGAGAATGACATTTTATGCTTCAGCACGGAGGAAGAACACCCAACACATCAACAGCTGTCTGCGCAGCAGAAGCCCAAGGCAGCAGCTTTGTTTTCCATCATGCCTTCCTTTGTTTTCTATCCCCTTCCCCAGGTCCATGGCACGTCCTTGGAGGCAGCTGGGGAGCAGCTCAGCTCATCCACACATTCCATGTGTCCGTGCTGCCCGTGGGAACAGGCTGCAATAACCCTCCCCAGCGGCTGACTTTCATTTCGCAGCTTTAATCCCGTTCCCAGAGCTCAGGAAAAGAATTCCTGACAAATGGTCCCACACAGCAGCATTGTCAGGAAGATCTGAGGCGACTGTGAAGGATCCCTGGCACCAGGAGTGAGCCTGGAACTCCGACTGATCCACAGAAATGACACAAACCAAGCGCCAGTCCTGGAGCAACGCAGGCGGATTTGCCCCAAATCCCAAAATTAAGTAAACAGGGCCTTACCTGGAAATCTTTAATTTTCTTAGTGAGAAGATGATGTGTTCTGAGTCACCTGGAAGAGCCCCAAATGAGAAGGGTCAGCTCTGAGCCACTGCCAGCATTCCTCAGGGAAGGGAGCAAGGACATTCCCAGCATTCCCCAGAGAAGAGAGCAGGGACATTCCCGGCATTCCCCCAGAGAAGGAGCAGGGACCAGGCACCCCTGGAGTCCCCCAAACCCTCAGGGCACTTACCTGCAGGTGACCTTTGAGATTGGCCGGTGTTTTATAATCCCCCTTTAAAACCTGTGGGAAAGAGAAGCTGGAGTGAACCCCTGGGGCAGTGGGGCTGGAATCACCTCTGGGTCACTGCTGCCAGCCATTCCCAACCTTACCAGAGAAATGGGGCTGGAATCACCTCTGGGTCACTGCTGCCAGCCATTCCCAACCTTACCAGGGCTGCACCTCTGTCCAGCTCTGGGCCCCTCTGTCCAAGACAGACATGGAGGGGCTGGAGTGTGTCCAGAGAAGAGAGTGGAGCTGGGGAAGGGTCTGGAGCACCAGGAGTGGCTGAGGGAGCTGGGGGGCTCAGCCTGGAGAAGAGGAGGCTCAGGGGGACCTTCTGGCTCTGCACAACTTCCTGACAGGAGGGGACAGCCAGGGGGGTCAGGCTGTGCTTTCAGGGGAAGGGACAGGATGAGAGCAAATAGCCTCAGACTGTGCCAGGGGAGGTTTAGGTTGGACATCAGGAGGAATTTCCTCATGGAAACGGTGGTCAGGCATTGGAAGGAGTTGTCCAGGACGTGATGGAGTCCTCATCCCTGGAGGTGTCCAAGGAATGACTGCAGGTGGCACTCAGTGACAAGGTGGGGATTGGTCACAGCTTGGACTCAATGGTTCTGGGAGGTCATTTCCACCCTGAATGACTGAAATTCTGCGATTCTCTTTTCCCTGTGTGACTCTATTCCCCCCTGCTCTTTCCCAATCCAGCTCAAGAGCTTCCCTTGCTGCCATGATCCCCTGGCCCATCCCTGCCGTGGCCGTGCCACTCACTCTGTGCGTGTTGTTGACAACCAGGGGGTCGGGGTGGCCGTAGTTGGGGGGGTTGGCGTAGGGGTCGTAGCCGAGCCTGGCGAGCATCGGGGCGATGTGGGCCATGTCCTGCAGCACATCCCCCGGGATGTGCCCGATCCACTTGGATAACGCCTCCATGTTCACCGGCTTGATCACCTGGTCTGTCGATCTTTCTATCCTGGGGGGAAAATAAAGGGGAAAACAAAAGACACGACGGTTGGGTTTCACACAGAACACAGGTTGGGTGCTCCTGTGTAGAATCATGGACTCATTAAGGTTGGAGAAGCCCTTTAAGATGAGTCCAGCCATTCCCCCAGCACCGCCCTGTGTCCCCAAGTGCCACATCCACACAGCTTTTAAATCCCTTCAGGGATGGTGACTCTAACACTGTCCTGTTCCAATGCCTGATCACCCTTTCAGGTTAGGAATTTTCCCTAATATCCAACCTAAACCTCTTCCGACACAACTTGAGGCTGCTTTTCCTACAGGAGGGATCCATCCTGCACTGGGATAGGGGGTTATCAGGTTATCACATCTGCTTATTACAGGAAAATAATGCAAGAAGTGTGGGCTGCAGCACAGATACACCCTGTGACCCCTTTGAATATTCAAAACCTGATCTAAGCAAGCTGAACTTACTGACTCTGAGCAAACAGGGACGCAGAGCCAGCTGCATTCCCAGGGCATCCTGGAAAAGCAGAGCAGCTGCACATCCCCTGTGGCTCCTGTGCCCTCACCACTGGGGCACCAGCAACAGAGACTTGGATAATTCCCTTACATGGCTGATTAAATTTTCCTAAGCCTGACTTAAGCCTCCATTTAGAAAAGAAAAAGCATTAAAAGAGGAAAAGAAAGTGGGAGAAGGTAAACACCCCCTGCTCACGGAGAGGCCAGGAGGGAGTGCTGGGTGTGCCTCCACTGAGCAGGTATTGCTTTTATTCTGCAATACCAGCCCCAGACCTGGCAAGAACTGCTGCTCATCACCATTAGCAGTACAACTAATCACACCAAGGAGGCATCTGAGGACGGGTGGAGAAGGAGGCATTAAAGAGCTCACGTTTCAGAGCAAGCAGCTCTTTGCAAATTAGGGACTGAAATAATTTCTGCAGTGTCAAGAGAGATTAAACAGTCACCTGCTCATGAAATCCTTGCTTGACAAGCTGTTCTGCAGAGTACAACAGATTGGGAGCACTAAAGCCATCCCTTGCTCAGAATCACAAACCCTACTGCAGTACAACGCTGTCCCTCTGCCCCCAAAATCACACACAAGCACCGTGGCTCTGTCCCCAGCTCTAGCCTTGACTGATTTATGCAATGAAAATACTCCTTGAAAAGCTGAGCAAGGAGCTGAAACTCACTTGGAAAGTGACACCCCTCCAGGCTTCCCAATGAGCTCCTCATGGTGCAGCACCGTGTCGCTCCAGGAGATATCCAGGAACCTCATGATGTTGTGCATGGACTGCTCGGGGTGCAGCACCAGCTGCTCGTAGTAGACGGGCAGGCAGCGTGCACGGCCGATCTCCAGGCACTGGGAATACATCACCTCGATGGCCTTGTTCCACTTGGTCAGGCAGTCCCGGTAGCTGCTGAGGTCGAAGCCGGCGATGGTCACCTTCCTGGTGATCATGGAGTGCACCGAGGCGCGCCCGTCCCGCACCATCAGCAGGAACTTGGAGTTGGGGAACAGCCGGGACAGGTACACCGAGGATTTCAGCGTGAAGGGGTCCTTGTTGCACAGGTACCTGGCTGGCTCGCCGTGCTTGGCAATCACCTCCAGGATGAAGGCCTGCATGGCCGCGTCCAGCACCTGGTCAGTCACGCCCGCCTCGTCCAGGCGCATCTTCTCGCGGCCGGACTTGGACCAGGCCTGGCGCATGGCCAGCACGCGGGGGATGATGCGGGTCTCCTCCCCGCAGCGCACCTCGGGGTGGGCGTCCAGCATGGCCCTCATCAGCGTGGTGCCACTGCGCGGGACGCCGCCGATGAAGATCAGCGGCATGTCCTTGCTGTAGCGGTACTCCACGTGGTTGGCGTCCACCATCACCAGCTCCTCGTTCTCGGGCCTCATCAGCCTGTGCCTCCTCTCGCTCAGGACCTGCTGGCACTCCAGGACCTGCTGCCCGAGGTGCAGGGTCACCATCAGGGCCACCACCGAGCCCAGCAGCAGCAGCACCCGGCGCGTGGTGACGCGCATCCTGCTCTCCCGGGCACAGGCTGGCGGCTTCAGCTCTCAGCTAGCGAGTGTCCAACCCCACGGGCATCTGCAAGAGAGCAGCACGGTCAGAGCAGCCCTGCCCCGGCGGGATGCTGACACCATCCCGAGATTTCATCACCTTCCTTCGCTTATCAGCACCTCTCAGGCTTGGTGCCTTACGCCCAGCAGGTAATTAAAGTCTGCCTCGGTGCACACCCAAAGAGGTAATTCCTGTGCTGTTTGTGCTCCCAGAAACACAGGTTTACAGCTGGAGCAAAGCTCCAGGTATGTTTTGGAGAGGGGGAGACCTGTATACCCTGGGAATCCTTAAAACAAAATCTTTACAGAGAGCCTGCTCCACCCCAGATGAAGCCCAGACCCTCGCTGAGGTTATTCCTCCCAAACCCAAGTCAATACTCCAGCACTGCTCACTTCTCAGCCACCTGCATCCTCCCTACCTTTTCTTCAGTTTAACCCTGTGGTCACAGGGGAGGAGGAAGCTGAAATAAGGAGAAAAACAAAACCCTCTCACGCCAGCTTTAAGGGCCTGAGTCAGGAGAAGCCGTTAGAATAAAACACTCAGAAATTCACCCATCGGAGAGCAAACAGCCACACGCAGCGCTCACCGCCCTGCCCTGCCTCGGAGACTGACCTGACAGAGAAATCCGTGAAACTTCATCTGGCACCAAGGCTTTTTGGGGTTTTCCACGGCTCGGCAGGACACCCAGCAGGAAGGCTGCAGCCTCTGCGAGTGCCCAGCTCTGCTGCGTGCCCGGAGGGACTCCCGGGAATGCTGGCACCGCTTCCTGCTCCCTCCCCCCCGTCCGCCCCAGTTGCGAGCGCAGGTTTTGCAATCCTCCCCTGGGCTCACCCCGGGATTTCCAGTTCTTTGTGATTATGTGGCTGGAGCAGGAGCTGAATGGAGTGGAAGGAACGGGCCGTCCATGGAGTCTGTTTTGCTGACAGGTCAGAGAGCTGCTCCAGAAAAGCGTTTTCTCCTCTCCGCAAAGGAACACATTGTGCTGCAGCCCATGCAGAGCAGGGGAGAGACTGGAGCTGGGCAGCTTCCCTGCTCCTTGCCAGGCGCTCAGGGACTTGCTCTGCTCCCCCTTAAAGCCCCTGGCATCCCTGTCCACCATCCTGGACTGATTCCATCCACTCCTGCCCAGGCAGTGCCTCTGTGCCAGCCCAGGGATGCCCTTCCCCAGCCCAGCAGCACAGCAGCATCACCACCAAAACTACTTTTGTGGCTCTTTACTCCCTGGTCCACCCTGACCAGCTGCTTGGGAACATCACAGAGCTAAACAGCCTCAACTGCATCCCCAGGTATGAGGTAAAGTGGGTGGATTTGTTGGGATGTGGATCAGAGGGACACCCTACAGCTCTGGCATTTCTGTGGCACCAAGCGTGTCAAAGCCATTAACAAGACAAGTGCTGCTCCTTCCTGCTCTCTTCATCTGTTTCAGTCATGTAAATACATTCAAATGTTCCCCCTAAAATAATTGCAAATGCCACAGGACCCATTTCAATGGATGGCAGAGGAGCAGGCAGGATTTAGGGCCAACTGGAATAATTAGGGTGATGCAGACCAAGACAGGCTAATTAGCAGCAAAGACTGCAGCGTGAAAGGAGGCTGGAGCACAGAAGTGCTCTGTTCTCCAGGAGAACCAGCTGACAGGGAGCAGTTCCCACCGAGATGCTCCAGCAGCTCCGGAGGGAACAAAGGGACTCTCATGTTGTGTGTGATGGGAGGGCGGCTGGGGCTGCCAGCTGTGCCAGGGGAGGGGCAGGTTGGACATCAGGAGGAATTTCTTTGTGGAAAGGGTGGTCAGGAATTGGAAGGAGCTGCCCAGGGTGGTGCTGGAGTCCCCATTGCTGGAGGTGTTCATGGAATGCCTGGAGGTGGCACTCAGGGTTCTGGGCTGGTGATAATGTGGGGATTGGTCACAGGTTGGACTTGATGGTCTGAGAAGGCTTTTCCAACCTGACTGATCCTGGGATTCTGGTGTGTCTCTGGGGACTATCCTGGAAGGGACACAGCCCCCACTGCTCCCACCCAACACCACCAGCGTGGGCAAGCTCTCACTCCCTGTGGGGATTGGGAAAGGCAGGTGCCCACAGGAGCACACCTCCTCCCCACTGCTGAGCTCTGGACTCTGGACTCCAGCTCTCTGACTCCAGAGGGCTGGAATGAGACAAACCTCTCCGTTGGGATCACCCTGGGATCACCCCAATGTGCTGGGAGGGCTGAACAACATCCAGAGCGTGTCTGCGGGGGCAACCACAAACAGCCCAGCTGGTTCTCGGCTCTTTTGTGCAGTTCCCCACTGAGAATTCCCTAAAATTTATGGGGCTCATTAGTCTGTGAGGGAAGAGGGATGGGTCATTTCCTCCCCTGCAGACACTGGGCTGGAATCATGGTGTAATTAGGTGCAGGGCTGTCTGAGCAGAGACAGCACTTCCAGAGACAACACCCTTTCAGATGCCCGAGCTGGCTCTGAGAGCTTCCAACTCCAGCAGGAATTAGGGAGCAATCAGGGGCTACTCTGGCAGGGAATAGTGACATGGGAGGAGAAATCAGAGCACCAGCAGTAAGCTTGGGCTGAAGCTTTTGAGTGCAGCTTGGACATGGCAGGACAGAGATGTGACCCAGGGACAGAGCCCCTGGCCACCATCAGGGGCGAGGCTGGCACCCAGAGTGTGGGGGAGGATGGGAACCAGTGGGGAAGTGACAGCAGAGTGACAAGAGGTCCTACAGGCAGCAAGTCTTCCCTATTCCATGCTGACAGGGCTTGAGCATGAACAAGGCTTACACTGTGCCCTGCCAGCTTGTGAAGGCAACACAGGATTAAGGGGGCACCAGAGGTGGTGTGGACAGATGTGCAGCATCATCAGACAGATGTGCAGCAGCCACCAAGCATCCCAGGGGAACCAAGTGCTCCAGCACATCCAGCTGCTTGCTCTTACCTTCCCCCCGCAAGGTCATTGTGCTGCTAGTGGAGCTTCATGCTGAACCCGTGGCCACCAAAACACCTGATGGGGAAGAGAAGCCACAGTGTTGATTTGTTTAGTTAGCACACGCATCTGCTCTCCTCCTCAGCACCTTCCCCTCCTGCCCACAGCCTCCTCTGAGCCCCAGGGAGAGGTGGAGCTGGTGGTCCCAGCTCATGGTCAGTGCTGGCAGCTGGATTTGGCACACCTGAGACACCAGCGCTGTTCACAGAGCCAAGGGGAAGGAGGGAAGCAGCAGGGCAGCTGCTCTTTAGGAAATCAGCCTTTTGGAAGGGAGAGGCCTCAGGGGAACCAGAGAGGCTGGGATGTTTAAAGCCCAGGGGATGACAATCTGACTGGGAACAATTCCAGCACACACCGAAAGGCACGACAGCCTTGCACAGAGGAAGCTGCTCCAGACTTGCCTGCTGCAAATGCAGAAATCAGGCACAAGTCAGACTGTGGCCAGAGCCCCCAAATCAGAACCCAGAGGACCTGCAGGCCTGGAAGGACCTCCCAGCTCCAGCCCAAGGAACAAAGCTCTCTCCAGCCTCACGCCTGCCAAGGCAGCAGCACTGACCCTTTACAGCATGGAAAACCCTCCAGGTTGGGAACCAATCTGGTTCCCAAATCCCTGGACACCAGGTCTCCCACAAGGACTCTCCATGCCAGGGAGCCCAGCAGCCTTGGCTGAAGCCATCCTGCCAGCACAGAGCATCCTGGGGACAGTCCTGGGACACTGGAGCTCCAGCAGAGCACCCCAAGGACACGGGATGCCACCCTGCTCCCAGGATCACAGCATGGCCATAGGACCATCGTGAGGCCACTGCTGCTGGGCCCTTCCCAGTCAGCTCCCCCTGGATGCACAGCAAATCCTGGCCTCAGAGGATGTTCCTGAGAACATTTCCAGGATGGACACCAATGGCTATTCCAGCCACCCTAGACTCCTGTCCTGCCATCGTGTGTCACCAGCCCCTCCGCCTCAGCACTAAGGAGAAACCAGAGGGAAACTCCACCCAGCATGAACTCTGAGAGGGCTTATCTCAGTGCAGGCGCTTCCCTGCAAGGCTTCCTGCTCAGCCTGGCCTCCGTGGACTGCAGGATTCCAGCTCCAGACCAGGCTGGATCCCTGGATGTGCTTCTGCAGTGCCATGAGCACTGAGGTGCAGGGACAGGGGTGGTTTAACAGCCCACCTGAGTGACCCTGCTCCAGAAACAGCTCCTGCCCGTGCACAGACACACGGCCAGACACACGGACGCACACTTGTTTGTGACTTCCTTCCTGATGCTGCGCAGGGCGTCACCGCCAGCTGGGCTCCAACAACAGCTCCAACCGAAACCTCGACCAAAACCCCTGAGTGAAACCCCTGAGCTCAGCACCTGCACTGGGAACCAGTGTAAAATCCACCCCCAGAACAGCCCCTGCACCCTCGGCAGTGAGGAGACACCATTTGTTCAAGTGTTACAAACAACCACAAAACCAGTTTCTACGAGAAGCCCCATACGATCAAAAGCTGGCATTTTTCTTTAAACCATTCCCAGAAGTGATTGTCATTAAGTGCACCTTCCCCAAAAGAAGTAGGTGTGGCCTGGAAAATTTGAGCTCAATTTGTTGGTGCTTAATAAAAGGATGAGGATCTGCAGGCGCCCTTGTGGCGGAACAGCAGCAGAAACTGTGGTCAGCAAGTCATGTCCCAATATATCCAACTCACATCTTTACAAATCAGCAATATTTAATTACTGAATTGATAGTCTCCAGAGCACTTACAAAAATAAACACAGCTTGCCCGAGGGCCACTGCTTCATCCCAGCCTGAGCTCAGTCCAACTCTGGCACTGCTGATGGCAGCCCTGCTCCTCCTGGATGCTCCTCCAACTTGTATGGCATGTTCCAAAACACCTGATGACTCCCAGGTATCCCTCTGGGAGAGCATGGAGCATGGGGAATGAGGCATGGAGCCAGCTCCAATCTCCACCAGGAGCCCACAGAGGCACCTCAGGAGTGGCTGCAGTCACTGAGTGCAGTGTCAGCCCTATTGCACAACCCTCAGCTCAATGCTCCTGCTCCTCCACTGCCCAGACTGGGATCGATCCCACAGGACAGCAGGAGCAGAGTCCAACCCACCCACCCCAAGGGTGGGACAGGGGCTCTGCAATACCTCTGCTGCAGGTGAGCCATGGCCTGGAGCCTCAGGGAGATGTGAAAATGAAGCTGCAGCACTTTAAAAAATCCCCCACAACAAAAAAAAGCTGCTGTCAGCCTCCACGTGGTGACAGCTGCACCACTGAAAGCAGGGCGAGTTTGGTGACTAAACCTGAAGCTGCACTGCAGGTCATGAACCCAGGGCATCCAGCAGAACAGAGGCCAATCCCAGTGAAAACACAAACCAATTCCAGCAAAAACACCTGGGGTTTGGAGCACTTTGGAATTCTGTGTCTGTTGGAAAACTCCCAAACAGCACCGACAGCCCTGTGGTTTACACTTGCGCCGCCACTGTCATCCCTGCGAAAACTAACAGCCAGAAGAGTTCAGGGATGAGTGTTCAAGCAGCCAAACCACACGGAGGGTGTCCCAGCTGCATCTTAGCACCCAATGGGCTCAGGGGGCAAAGAGGAATTTATTCTCACTGCCAGTACCTAGAAAAATAAACCAGCAGAACCTGCTGCCCTGAAGATTAAGGCAGCTTGTGCCAGCTTCTAACACTTTCTGGCTTGGAAGAGCCTGTGAGGTTGGAGCCCTGAGTCTCTCCAGCATTCCAGCTGAGCATCCCTGCCCTGCATCCAGGACAGCCCGGCCAGGGATTTGGGCACTGTGTGCCAGCCAGCTCCAGCAGGCCCTAAATCACATCAGCAGAGCATCCACAGACATTTCACAGCACAAACAGACTGTCGGTTTATCGCCTCAAGTTATGATTAGCAAAACGTTTTATTATCCTGCTCAATGCCACAGTGTTCCTCAAACAACAAAAACCCCACCAGTTTACAGTAACTTCCCTCTGCCCATCCCTTATTCCAAGCACAGTGGTGGCATTTTATCATCCAGCAATGGAAATCTCAGCACCCACCCTGCCAACCTCGCACAGCAATGGCCTCCAGCTCAGAGAGGCTGATTAATTATGAAATGCCCAAGGGGAAAGCTGCTGGCAGGAGGCAGGGATGGAGGCACCTACCCACTCCCCAGCACCTGGCACTGTGTCTCTGCACCTCAGCAAGAGGTCTCAAGGGTGTCAGATGTGCTTGTGCTGGAACGGCACACGAGCTCTGCACTTCAGAGGGAGCTCCTGACTTTTAATCAATCCACAGAGCTTCACTCTTCCTTAATTACTCTGCAGTCACTGCCTCGGTGGGGACAAAGACAAAGCCAGTGCCACTGCAGGGACAGTGACACTCCCATGCTGGCTCCCCTTGTGCCCTGACCAGTGGCTCCACTGTCCTGCTGTCCCCATAGAGCTGGAGAAGGGGGCTCTGGGGAAGCACTGAGCTGTCCCCCAGATCCTCTCACCCAGGGAAGCAGTGGCTGCCCCATCCCTGCAAGTGTCCATGGCCAGGCTGGATGGAACTTTGAGCAACGTGGTCGAGTGGAAGGTGTCCCTGCCCACGGAAGGGGGGTGGAACTAGAAGATCTTTAAGATCCCTTCCAACCCAAACCATTCCCAGATTCTGTGACAATCCTATGATTCCTCTCCATGCCTCTGACCAGGTGCCTCCACCCCCTACCCCTCATCCAGGGTATGCCCAGGATCCCCACGGGAGAGGGGCACAGGGCGAGGGGAGCAGGAGGCTGCAGCCTCTGTGTTAACTCACCACACTTGATGCAAACACAGCTCTTCCCTCGCAAAACTGCACAAATATTCCCTGCAGGAATGTGGGTGGTCAAAGCCTGCCATACAACAGGGAGAAAGAGAAGTCAGAGGAACTGCTAGAAAAAACACTAAGTATCTTCAAAAAATATTTTCCCAGTCCACACGCCAAACCCTAAGTCTCAACAAGCTCCATTCTTGCACGCACAAGGATCAGGATCTGCAAATAAAAAGTTGTTTCTGCAAGAGAAACCCCAAAACCTCAAATTTGCTTAAGAAACAAAATCAAAGTGCTTTATTTCCCCATGCAGCAGCAGCAGCAGCCCTAGGGCTGGAGGCACTGCCTGAAGGCAGGGCAGGGCAGCAGGGACAGAGGTGCCACTGCTCAGCTGCAGGCAGGGATGGGAGAGGGGACACTGCTGCACACTCTCATCTTCCCCAGTTCCTCTGCTTGTTCTTGTCCCGTTTCCTGCAGCTCCCTCAGGAGCACAGTCCTGAGCAGGACCAGCTCCAGGATCTCCAGCAATGCTCAGCACAACAGATGCCATAAGGGCAAGCATTCAGTGTCTCCACAAAGCCAGAAACTTTGGGAAGCACCAGCACTTCAGCAATGTATGAATTCATGGCCTCCCACTCCCAGCCCCAGCGAGGATGGGCAATGACCGCCCCAAAGCCCTGGCAGGGAGAATCCCTTGTGAAACCAGCGATGGAAGAAACGGAACCAGGTCCTTCCGAGACTGCGCCGCTGCCGCCTCGTCAGCCAAACCACCCTGCACGGCACATCCGAGCGCCTTCCTGTCTGCAGAGCCCAGCTGGGAGCCCTGCTGCTCCTCTGCTGCCACTTGCATCTGCAAATGCTGGGCCACCAAGGCCCGGTGCTCGTTGTCCCTCCCCTGCACGGTGCCCATGCCCTGAGTGCCACCCGGCCATGCTGGCCAGCAGCCAGATGTGAGCACAGCTGTCCAGGAGGGTGGCTGCTTTCCCACCCTCGTTGCAGCTCAGCCGCTGCCAGCAACAGTCGCTCACACCACAGGATCCCTCCCAGCACCGAGAAGGAACAAGAGTGCTGGAAAAACCCCAACTGCTTCCCTTGCCCCAGCACAGCAGCCTGGTGCTTTGGAGCCAACATGCCCCATGGAGAATTCCTAGCCATTCCTCCGTGAAGAAGCACCTGGATGCTTCATCCCCCTCAGAGCCCCTGGTCTCAGTCTGGGGTCACTGCCTGGGGTGGGAAGCAGCCGCTTGCTTCACTTCCGAGCGCTGCATGTTGAGCAACCCCTGATGCTCTTGTTTGCTGTCCCTGGGAGGGGACAAGGGGACGGCAAGGGGGGAAAAGGCGTCGTTCACCTTGAGAGGATTACTTTGAGAGAATTCCTGCAGGAATTCTGCAGGCAGACAGGGCACTAAAGGCTTGGGAAACAGAGTGAAGCAAAGCAGGCATCTGACACCAGGGCAAACTTCTCCTGCGCTCTGAGTGCCTGCTGCCTGTGGAATCCATATGGAAACGTGCTCGGCCAAGGCACAAGGCTGAGGTTCCTCAAGGCACCACAAACTCATCACAAGGCACATCTGTACGGTGCCAAATAAAACCACCTGCTGGGGGTTTGTTTTCTCTCT
This sequence comes from Entomyzon cyanotis, assembly GCA_024500445.1. Classification (NCBI taxonomy): domain Eukaryota; kingdom Metazoa; phylum Chordata; class Aves; order Passeriformes; family Meliphagidae; genus Entomyzon; species Entomyzon cyanotis. Next base: position 4,645,477 of record JAKEPQ010000852.1, read on the forward strand.
CCAAAAATCTTCTTGACAGCCCCTGCATTTTAACAGCACTCCTGCCATCCCACACATCCCTGAAGGCTCAGCGTATCTGTAATGCGAACTGCCTTCGGAAAGATCTCCTTAAAATAGCGACAGAAATTACTAATACAGTTTGTAAAAACCTACAGGCAGAGGACGGTGGTGTGGCATGAGCCTGCCCATGCTGGCAAGCCCACCAGTGTCCTGCAGAGTCTCCAGGCCCCAGCCTGGCACATCTCCCCAGCAGCAAAACCCCTCAATGCCAGCTGCTCTGGGCAATGCTGGGGGAACCACACAATGCCCAGTTCAGCTGCTGACCCCCCAAATTCCAGGCTGACCCCCTGCAGACGCTGTGCTCCCTGCAGGCTCTGCAGCACAGCTGCTCCTGCAGTGCCACATGCAGCAGCCTCAGGGCACCAGCTGCCACCGGCACGCGATGGCAAACGCCACTCGCCGGCGCCCGCGCTGGCACTTGACAGCTCCCCACACTGCAGCATTCCCACAAAACACACGGCAAATCTGGAAACCTGTTAGCACCAATCATTCGGATTAGCCCACTCACCCTTGCTCAGTGTGCCCGAGCAGGAGGGAGCAGCAGGGCTGTGCTAAGGGGGACTCGCCTCCCGAAACGAGTCCGAGCAGCTGGCGAGGCCTGGCAGAGGGAGGCGTCAGAAGGGGTTTCAAGCTGTGAGATGATTTTTGGACAGAGCCTGAGCGTGCAAACAAACACAGCGAGGGACAGAGCAAAGGCCTGTGTGATGCAAACCATCCCCTGCCTGCAGAGGAGGGCAGCCCAGCTCACGCTGCCGGCCCTGGGGATGTGGTGCTGGCAATGCTGGGAACTCCAGTGCCAGCAACTCCAGCCACAAGTCCCAGGGAACTTGAGCTTCCTATGGACAAAGCGTGGATGTCACATCCCTGCCACTGAGGGCACAGCCGAGTGACAAATGGGCACAGTCAGCAGAGTGCCAGTGCTTTGGGTGGGCTGTGAGCTGTCCATGTAGCTGCTCCTCTTGTCAAGGGACCTGCACCCCACAGCCACTCCAACCTTGGTGCTGCCAACACCTTTCGAGCCTCAGAAAAAGATGACACTGTCTGAAACTCGCAGGTGCAGCCTCTCACTGGGCACCCACCTGCCCTGGTCACCATGCTCATCCTGGCAGAGGAGGGCAGTCCCAACCCTGGCTGAGCTCTGGACACCTGGACATATGGACAGCCCTGGCCCATGGGTGCCTCTGTGTATGGCAGTGCTCGGGTTATGGGGGCACAGCTAGGTGCTGGGCTGCCAGAGTGGTACCAGGGGAGCGGGGATGGTGTGCCAAAGGGTGGAATGGGAGGACAAAGGCACAAGGAGCACCCTGTGCTGAGCACCTCATCCCACCTGCCGTGCATCCTGTGCTGTGTTCTGGGCTCTGAGCACCCTGGGAACCCTCTGAACCCAGCACTGAGCATCCTGCAATAAACACTCTGTACCCAGCACCACCCTCTGAACCAAGCACTGAGCAAGCATCCTGCACTGAACACCCTGAACCCAGCACCACTCTTTGAACCCAGCACTGAGCATCCTGCTCTGGACATCCTGAACCCAGCACCACTCTTTGAACCCAGCACTGAGCATCCTGCACCAAACACTCTGTACCCAGCACCACTCTGAGAACCCAGCACCGAGCATCCTGCACCAAACATCCTGCACCAAGCACCCTTTACTGGGCACCCAGCACTACTCTGACCACCCAGCACCTAGCACCGCACACCCAGCACTGTTCTGCTTCCCCAGCACCGCACACCCTGCACCGTTCCGCTCAGCCACCATCGCCCGGTGTCCCCAGCACCGCACACCCTGCACCGCCCGCACTGCGCACCGAGCATCCCCCGCCGCTCCGCGCCCCGGCCGCTTCGCCCGCGCCACCCACCGAGCCCGGAGCCCTGCCCGCTGTGCCGCACCGCTCGCCGGCACCGAGCACCGCCTGCCGCGCAGCCCGGCCGCTGTCACCTGCTGGGGGGACAGGCGGCTGGGGGGACAGGCTGGGGGTACCGGTACCGGTGCCGGTGCCGGTGCCAGGCCGGGCCGCTCCCGTCGCTCCCTCCGGTTCCCCCCGCACTCACCGGGGCCGCCGCCGGCCCGGAGCGGCGAGAGACGCGGCGACGTCACGCGCACGCGGGGCCGGGATCCCCGCCCGCCGCTCCGCGCGTGCGCCGCGCGCTCCCGGGCAGACCGGGACCGAGACCGGGATCGAACCTGTGCCCGTACCCGTGCTCGTACCCTTATCCGTACCCGAACCCGGACCCGTACTCGAACCCGTACCCGAACCCGGACCCGTACCCGGACCCGGACCCGGACCCGGACCCGGACCCGTGCCCCTACCCGTGCCGGTGCCGGTACCGGCCGTCCCCGCGGGGTCCCGGCAGCGCTCCGCAACGCGCTGCCCGCGGCCTCACCGTTATCCCCTGTCCCCACCCCGGTCCCGGTGCTGCCTGTGTGCAGCGCTGCCGTCATTGCTGTGGCTGTAATTAATCACTGCCGTGGCTAATTAGCGGCGTGGGAGCGCAGGGAAATGCCGCCCGAGGTGCCCCACTGGGATGGGATGGGAACGGGGATGGGATGGGTTGGGATGGGGGAATGAGGCCGCAAGGAAGTGCCCGGTGCGGGGGAATAAAAACTCCTTGAGAGTGAATCGGTCTTTGATTGACTGCAATTTCGGCTGTTAATTAGTGCCCAGGATCCCCCGCAGCCCCCCGACCTTGCAGGCGTGGACAGAGCCAGGAGCTTGCCCTGGTCCCGCAGTTCCCCGGGCACCCTGAGCCCTACAAAGGTTGATGGGATCGGGCTGCAGAGCCTCTGCCACCCCTTTCTCCCGTGTCCCAGCGTGGGGAGGTCCTGCCTGAGACCAATTCCCTGGGAAAACCACCCTCCACCCCGTCCCACCCAGCTCCACCACAAGCCCGGGGAAAGCCGAGCCGCGTTCATGCACCACCGACCCCCGAGCGGTTCTAATCTTCTGGTTTTTTTTTAATTTGCCTCACAAGGTAGAGTACATCCAGGGAATGTGCAATGTACAAGGAAAGTGCTGGGCAGGCGAGCGCGAGGGGAGGCGGGGGTGCCCCACGGGGCCCGGGACTCGTAGCTAGCAGGCGGCACGCTCAGTCGGAGGGCGCGTCGGGGGTGACGAAGGTGCCCTTCTGGTCCCACTGCATGTCCCGGATGCGGCGGATGGACTGGATCTGGGGCTGGAAGGCAGACCACTCGTTCCAGTGTCGGAAGTCTCCGGTCTCAAAGAGGTACTGGTAGCCTCTGTAGCCAGGGTACTGGTAGCCGACCCAGCTGCGGGAGAAGCAAACACAGGGCAACCTGAGCGGGGTACAGGCAGCAGCCACGCGGCTGGAGTGTGCTCGGGGAGCTGGCAGGGCCAGCGCTGGGCACCAACCCCTGGGGGACAGGCCATGCCACCGAAAACAGCCACCCCACCAAAAACAGCCACGCCACCGAAAACAGCCACGCCACCGAAAACAGCCACGTCACCAAAACCAGCCATGCAGCGCTTTCTGGCACCCTGCAGGTGCTCAGAGCCACAGCAGTGGGTCGGGGAGGACAGGGAGCCTGGCACGAGGCAGCTGCTGCTGCAGCCCGGCTTACGTTCCACTGGGCACCTGCACGCTGCCCACGCGGTCGCAGAAACCATAAGCCCAGAGGCTGGGCACGTCGTCCTCCTGGATCTCCATCTTGTTGCCCTTGAAGTCAGCAGACTCGTAGAGGGAGATTTTGTGGTCCTCAGCCTCCTGGGCAAGACAGAGGGAGGGCACTGGGTGGTGTGGCCAGGCCCTGGGCAGACCCTGGCGGGGCTCTCTGCTCCCCAGCACTCACCATTTTGATGGGACGCATGGACATGAAGCAGTCGCTCCGGTAGCTGCTAGACCAGGTGTCCCAGCGAGGGTACTCGCCCTTCTCCAGGATGAACATCTCCCCACGCATGTTGGCCTGCTCGTAGGCCACCCAGCTGGGGACAGAGGTGGGCAAAGAGCGGGTCAGGTGCCACCCAGCGGTTCCCCTCCTGCTCAGCCAGCCTGCAGGATGCTGCAGGGGTCTCCAAAAAGGCTGTGGCTCCACCCCCCTGCTCCCACCTTTCTCCCAGCCCAGGCACTGTGGTCTGTGCAGAGCCAGTGCTGATCCAGGAGCTCCTGACTGGAAGTTTTCTGGTGTTTCTCTGTAGTGCCAGCAGGCATCAGCACTCTCAGCACTCCTCTTCCTCAGCTGGGGAGCAGCAGGACTCCTGCACAGCTGGTGATCCCCACGCTGTCACCCTGCAGAGTCAGCTCAGGACTCTGTTGTCCCTCCTGCCTGGTCTGTGTAATCCTGGCACGCCTCAGTGCTCCAGCACCAGCCAGCGCTGGCACCAGTCCCACTGCTGGGCGTGGGGCTCACTCAGCTGCAATGTCACCTCTTCAGCAGAGCCACAGAGTGCTGCAGTGCTGGGAATGTCATGGGCTTGGGGCTTCAAGAGCCCCCAGCACCACAAGAGTCCTGCATTTGCTGCTTCCCCTTTCCCTGCAAAGCAGCTCTTCCTACAGATGTCGGCAGGGGTTTTACTGATGGCAGGAGATGTATTCAGGTACCCCAGGCTGCACAGCCTCCAGCTGGCTGCTAAAGCTCAGCTTGGTTGTTTTGCTTTTCTTTCCCTAAGTACATTTTTGGGTGCAGAGTCCTATCGGTGCCTCTCAAGAAGCTTCTGAGGACCCCCAATGACACCCAAATTCTCTGTCCTCCCAGTTTCACCCTTTCTATGTCTAGTGCAGCTTCCCAGGTATCACTTCTGAGCTCCTCCCAGGCTGCTCCACCCCTCTTTTGTTTCAAGAAGAGAGAGATATTCTGGGCTTCTAATAAAAAAGTCATCAGTGCTGCGTGGTGTCATTCCAGGTGACCAGAGGTCCTTCGGGGATGCTGTCAGGACAAGCCATGTCCTGTGCATCCTCCCCACAGCAATTCCAGCCCCCCTGCATTCCTGAGCACGCCGTTTCCAGCCAGGCACGGCACGGTGGGATGCTCTTTCAACATGGAGATCATCCGTCTGCTCAGTTATCTGCTTTGGGGATCGTTTTTGTCCCTGCCTGTGTCAACTGTTCCCACGGCTTTGAGACCTGCCCAGCCCCCTTGTTGCTGCTCAGCTGCCTGGGTACAGCCTGCCTGCCTGCCTGCCCCTGCCTGCTCCAGCCTGGCCCAAGGATCCCATCTCATTTCACCCTGAATTCTCAAAATCTGCAGGTCCCTCGCCTTCCCTGGACAGCTCCAGGTGGCTGATTTGATGGACATATTTCCTCAGCCCTCGGCTTTGATTCTGATGCCCTTTGCTTTGCATGTGGCATCCTTGCCACCTGTCCTGGCCCTCCCATCCTCCTTGAAGGAGATCTGGGATGCCTGCTCTGCTCCTGTGCTCTGCTGTGTTCCGCCCAGGTGGCAGGGAAATGTCCCTGCATGTCACACGGTGCCCAGGGTGCCCCCAGGGCTGTGTCCCCACCCGCCGGGGACATCCCCAGGGACACTTACGGTCCAGAGGTGACAATGACGCTGCGCACCCGGTCGAAGCCACGGTCAGCCAGGTTCAGGCACTCGGCAGTGAACTCCATCTGCCTGCCCTGGAAGTTCTCCTGGTCAAAGACGACGATCTGGGGGGGCAAGGGAAGGGTTGGATGAGGACAGACATGCTCAGGGAGGGCAGGCTGGTGCTGTGTGTGACCCTGAGCCCACAGCTCCACGTGTCCCCCCTCAGCTCTCCAAGCCTTCCTGCAGCTTCTCGGATGTGATGCCAGCCCAAGCTCTGTGCATGGGCAGCCCCAGCACAGGCTGAGCACAGCAAGGTTCCCCCCGAGCTGTTCCTGCTCCACGATGGCTTCATCCTGCCCCTGGTTTTGCTGCTTCCAGTGCCCACGCTGGTGGGAAGGAGCTGCTTCTCCAGGTGTTCCATCTGCGCTGTGGCCTTCTCTGCCTGGCACAGTGTCACCAGAGCCCTCGTGTCACTCGCTTCTTGTGCCAGCCCTGCTGTGGTGCCTCGGTGGCACGCTGGTATCGCTGTGGCATCGCAGTGCTGGCCCTGTCACCCCTAGTGTCCCCTCCACCTCCCCACAGGACCCCAGCATGCAGGGGGTGACCAGATGGGTGGCAGCAGCCACCCTGACACCACAACCCAGGGAAGAGCACTTCCAAAGCCTGTGGTCCCCAACAAGCTGTGCTGGCCGAGGAACCCTCAGACCGTTCCTCCTGCAGCAACTTCCCAAATCCTATGCCTGCTGTCAGAGGAGCAGAGCAGGGAGGGATGGCATCACCCACACTTCCACACTCCTTCCCCCGGAACAATCTCCTCCTGTCCCTTGTCCCTGCGCGTGGGGAGCCACAGGGCTTACCCTGAAGGCTTCTGGGGAGGGCTCCTCGCCCTTGCTGTTTGCGACAGGAGCAGGGTCGAGGGATGGGGTTGGCGCAGGAGCTGCCTTCTCCTTCTCATCCGCAGCCTGGCCGGGAGCAGCGGGTTTTGTGGTCTCAGACATCGCGGTGGTGGGCTCAAGTCTGTGACAGGGCACAGGCAGCAGGTTAGAGGGAAGCATGCATGTGGCACCCACAACCCGCCCCGGGATTGGTAACGCCAGGATGGGGACTCTCAGTGGGGTGGGTGGGCAGGACCAGGAGAGATGATGGAAGGTTCTCCAGCAGGCACAGGCAGGGGGTCAGTCCTGCCTTCACCAGGAGAATCGAGGATGTCCTGGGGTCCACACTCTCCTTCTGTGGTCAGAAGAGCCCATAGCCTCCCAGAACTGTGGGGCTGCCCAGGGCTGGGGCCTGATGCTCTGCCGGGCACCGGGCTGTCCCACACGGGGTGCGCCTGGGAGCCTGAGGGGCACCGAGGCAGCGTGTGAGGGGCGGGAAGGGGACAGCCCTGCTCTGCTGAAGCCCTGCAGCTGGCACCCTGCTGTGGCCCCGCAGGTGAGTGTCACCAGCAGCTCCCCGGGGACTGGAGGGCGGTGGGACGCTGAGCATCGAGGTGCTCCCAGACACGACCACCACAGCGGCGGCCACGGCTTAGACCCTGAGTTTCCCTCTCCCCACCACGGGTCCGGCTGCAGCCCGGTGCCCGGGAACTTTGTCCTCTTACCTGGGCAGCTGCTGCTTCTTGTTGGAGTGAGCGGGCTTGTGTTTCGGGGCGCCGCGAGGCCCCCACTTTATAGCCTGGCAAGGGCAGACCCCCGGGCGGGCGCACAAAGGAACTGCCAGCTCATCAGTGTCTGCGCGGCCGCCCAGTCATCACATCCTGCAAAGCGCTGGGCGAGCTGGAAGCCTCTCCCCGGCCCCGTGCCCAGCCGCTGAACCCAGCACTTTCCTTTGTGCCCCCGGCACAACAGAAGACCTGACCGTGCCACTTTGCAGCGCGCCCGGCACCCGCTGCCCCTCGTGCGGCCGCCCCGGCAGGGCATATATAGCCCTGGCACGGCCCGGCCGGCGCCGGCACGGCACAGCAACACCATCCCTGCCAGCGCCCCGGGCCCGCGGGGACACCCCGCTGCCGTCGGGTGCCACCGCCGAGGGTGCGGCAGCCCCGCCGTGCCCGGCCTGCAGCCGAGCTGTGCCCCTTTCTCCCCTCCAAACACTGAACCTCTCGCTCTGAGCATCACTCCGTGCCTGCAAGCGCTGCCAGCGCTGCCCTGGAGATGCCAGAAAGCGAGATCTGAGAGTTCTGAAATGCTTCAGGTTTTTTTCCAAGGGATGTGTAATCGAAGCTGACACTTTCCGAACCACCTGAGTGCCTGAAAACGGTGTTTGTTCTCCCTTGGGAATGTCCCTGCTCGCTGGCAGGGCTATTCCTTTGCTTTGTAGCCCATTTTCCCTGTGCTGTGTTCACCCCGTACCACCCCCGGTTCTGCCACCAACCACACTCATGGTTTTGGGGTGCAAAACTGGATCTGACTGGCGCAGGAGGGTCACAGGGTGACTGGTCAGGGACACACTGGATGGTCCCTGCGGCAGCTCAGCCTCTGGTGCCACATCTCCCACACCCCATGGCATTTCGAGGGTCCTTCCCAAGTCCCTCTGAGCCTCTAATCAGCTCTTCTCCACCTCCACAGCCCTGTCTAACACCCCCCAGCTTCCCGCAGCATCCAGCACCAGCAGTACCTCACCCGAGGGTACAGGGCTCAGAGCCCCGTGTTTTGCCCTCCTCTTTTGTTCCCCTCATGTGTCACCCAGCAGCGGTGGGATCCAGCTGCACCCTCTGGGCTATTGCGCAAAACCCCGAACAAAAAGGACGTATTGATCCCTTCTTTTCCCGAGGTTTTGCAGGAGGCGTGCTGTGCCCGTGACACGGCTGGGTGCGGGGTCTGCTGCCCCGTTAGCCTGGGCACTGCCCCACTCTGGTTCTCATCTTGAAGCTGGGCAGTGTTTTATAGTTCACAATTTCAATTTGCGCTCGTTTCCATGGTTTTTATCCAGATTTCTCATTTAACCTGCACTCTCTCCCTCCCAGAGCCAGGGTGGGTTGTTCTACCTGTGCTACCTCCTGGCCATTAACCAGCAGGTCTCACCCACCCCCTGCTCCTGACTCTGCTTCCCTCCCAGCCCCCAACACCTCTGAACGTGGGCATTGGAAAACCAGCTCAGAGGGGCTGAGCTCTGCTCCTGATGGCTGCTTTGCTCATAACTGAGCACTCAGCAACCCCGCAGTTTTCCCTGAACCAGTGCCATGGCAGGGCTGACAGCAGGGATCTGTCCTTGACCGTTCCCGAGTTCTGCTGCCTGCAGAGCTCCCACTGCTGTGTCCCTGCCTGGCACTGAGTGGCACCACGGGTTCACCCTGCCACAGCCAGGGCTCCAATGGCCACATCCTGCTGCCAGAACACTGCGTGGACAGCGAGAGGGAGGTGGTCACTGTGCTGGTGGCCAGCGCAAGCTGAGTTGAGCTCAGGCCGCAGTGAGAGGCTGGGGACAAATTGTGCCAATGCCAAGAGGGCTTTTGCTGGGGTTGCAGGTGGCAGGGACAGCTCGTGCAGCCCTTCTGGGGCAGCCAGTTGTGTTGAGCCTCCCCAGCTGGCCTGCTCTGCCTCCCCCAGGGCTCACAGGGCTGCTGCAACTGCAGGAAGGGGACTCCAGCTCAGCCACCTGGCAGTTTTCTGGCAAATTCTGTCCCAAAACACAGCACTCCCTGGGAACGTGGGTTTTCCCATCGGGCCCAAGAGCCTCCATTGCCTGCTGCCTGCTCCGAGGGGCAGGCTGGGTGAATGCATCTGCCCAGTCTTTGGAGCCCTGGCACCACCCCGGGATGATTTGTGAGGTGTGTGGGTCACTGGGAGCAAAGCTGAAAGGTGTTTAGGTCCCCAAAACGTGGGTGCAGCAAACTCTTCCCAGTGTGCAGAGGCAGGAGGCTGCTGCAGCTCTTCCCAAGTCATCACCTGCACCTTCAGCCTTTGCAACCCACCACCACCTCTTTCCTTGCCCCTTGGCCCCTCTTCTCATGGTGTCTGTGGCTGCTGTGTGCCCAGCCTGCAACAAGCTGTCCCAGATTTCAGGGACAGCTGCTCTGCCCTTGCAGGGAGAGCAAGTGGAGACGTGTTCTTCCTCCTACTTCCCAGAAATGAAGTGAGGAAACCTTCCCTGCTCCCCCAGTGCGCTGCCAGAGCTGGTACACCACCCCAGCCCAGCCCCACGGTGGGGAGGCACGTGGCAGGAGCGTTGGCAGAGCCTGGGGGTGATGCCCTGGCTCTGGAGCTGTGGGATGGGGGTCAGAGCCCATGCCCGGTGGGCCAGCTCGACGTCCCGGCTCATCAGCGTCTCTGACACGGTGCCTTTGTTCTGCCCGGTCCCTCCTCCCCGCCATGTGCTGAGTTAGGGGTTTCAGTAATGCTCCCCTGGGCTCTGTCTCTATCTGGAGGCTATAAAAACCCAGCCGGAGGCTGCCGGACATGTCACCTCCCTGGGCACCAGTGCCTCACCCAGGTAAGCGCGGGAGCCTGGGGCAGCTGCCCTGTGCCCATGGCTGGGGCCTGGCAGAGAGCAGCTGCGGGAACATGTGCAGGAGCATCCACGATCCGGGGCTAGACCTTTCCTCGGCACCGGGAGCCGTGGCGGGGGGTTGAGGGGCTGGGGGATCAGGGGTTGTGCCTGGCTGTGGCAGTGGCAGGGTGTCGATGCTCAGCGTGGGCACACGGCCACCTCCGCAGCGCTCCCGGCTCAGCACTGCCCTGCCTGCACCGGCTGCCAGCACCGGGGCTTTGGCTCAGGGAGCTGCCAGAGGGAGGAGGAGTTTCCCTGGGCACGGGCAGGGATGTCTGCCAGGGCCAGGTGCCCGCTGGGTCAGTTGCCCGCTGCTCCACACGGCCCTGGTGGCAGCTCCGGCTGGGCAGGGGGAGCCACAGAGCTCTTCATCTGCTCCAGCACGGAGCAATCCCCTTGTTGTCCCGCACACTGCTGGTGAAGGGATCTGCATGGGCTCCTGAGGTCGTTTTCATCAGCTTTAACAGTGCCCTTCCCCTGTGCTCTGGCAGAGCCACCATGACCCACCGCTGCAAGAAATCCTCCGGTCTCTGGAAGGTACGGGAGCCTGGGCAGGACTATGCCTTGTGAACACCCGGGAACGGGGCTGCAGCATCTGCTCGGGGCCTCGGCATTCCCAGAGCCCCCTGACTCCCTCTATTCCCCCCAGATCGTGGTGTGGGATGAGCCTTTCTTCCAGGGCAAGAAGCACGAGTTCACCACCGACTGCTACAGCACCCCGGAGCACGGCTTCAGCACCGTCCGCTCCTGCAAGATCGAGAGCGGGGCGTGAGTGGGGGTCCCGGGGCACTGCCACCCCACGGATGGATAGCAGGGGGGTTGGAGGATGGAGGTCTCCAGTGCCTTTTGCCACCCGAGCCACGGGGCTGCCTCCTCCGGGCGCCGCTGGGTGCAGCGAGCACAGCCCCGGCTGTGAGTGGGGCGGCGGGCAGCCCGGGGGTCTCACCCCTCCCGCCCCGGCAGGTGGGCAGGCTTCGAGCACTGCGGCTTCCAGGGGCAGCAGTTCGTGCTGGAGCGCGGCGAGTACCCGTGCTGGGAGGCGTGGAGCGGCAGCAACGCCTACCACGTGGAGAGGATGTGCTCCTTCCGCCCCATCGCCTGCGCCGTGAGTGTCCCCAACCTGGCTGTCCCCGGAGCCAGCTGCTAACCGCCGACAGGGTGGCAGCGCCAAAGCCGTGCCCGTCTTGGCCGCAGGACCACGGGCGGAGCAGGTTGATGCTCTTCGAGCAGGAGAACTTCCAGGGCAAGCGGGCGGAGATGAGCGACGACTGCCCCTCGCTGCCCGCCCTGGGCTGGGGCAGCAGCACCGTGGGCTCCTTCCTCGTCCGCTCCGGCGCGTGAGTACCGGGGGGCTCGCAGCCTGTCGGGAGCCGGGGCCGGGGCACCCAGCAGAGCCGAGGGTGCCCTGGCAGCTGCCGGCACCCTCCCCGGTGCCCGCAGCGCGGGAGCTCCGCGGTGCCGCCAGCCCCGAGCCACCGCCGCTCTCCGCTCTGTCGCAGGTGGGTCTGCTCGCAGTACCCGGGCTACCGGGGCTTCCAGTACCTCCTAGAGAGCGACAGCCCCGCGGGCGAGTACAAGCACGTGCGGGAGTGGGGGTCCCACGCGCAGACGGGCCAAGTCCAGTCCATCCGCAGGGTCCAGCAGTGACCGCCGTGCTGGAGTCCCCGCGCCGCCGGCCCTGCGCCCTGGGCACCGTCTGTCCCGCGGGGAGGAGGGGACAAAGCTCAATAAAGGCTCAGTTGTCCAAGGCGGCGCTGGCAGTCGGGGATGGGGGGCCGTGGGGATGCGGGGCAGGGAGTGGTGCCACTCCTCGGGGCAGGGCGGGGGTCTGCGGGGGCAGGGATGAGGTGGAGGGGAATTTTTCTGCCCGGCTCTACAGGACACTCACATCCCACCACCCCACAGACACCATCTGCTCCGCCAGCACCTGATAGGAGCTGGAAGGAGCTGCAGGATCAAACAAGCTGCAGGTGCACATTGTACACCTATCCCTGCATCCATGCACACCCTGTACCCACCGCAGCACTCTCACACACCTGTACACCTCCCTGCACCCATCCTGGCACCCATCTCTCACTCCCGCACACCCAGAGTGCAGCCAAAGCTGGGAATGCACAATTTCCAGCCAATGCTGGGTCTGGAAAAATTCCACATTTCAGAAGAGCTCTGGAGAAAAAGTTTGATGTGGTGATATTGTCCCATCCGTGACATTTGCAGCAGCAAGGCCACCAGCGGAGGGAATGCTGCCCAGGAAGGGATTCTCTCCGCAGGAAATCACAATCAAAAAGACAAAACAGAAGAAGAAACAAAAAGTTTTGGGATGGGCTGGGTGAAACCCTTAGGCAAACCCTTCCGGGGCCGGCAGCCAGCGAGACCCGAGGAGCGGAGGGAGCTTCCAGTCCCCTCCCCGGCCACAGCTGGGGGAGCCCACCGTCCTGGGTACCCCCCGGCCCTGCCCAGCTCCTCCCCAGAGCCCCGAGGGGACGCGGGGTCTGGGAACAGGGCCAGCACATGGCCAGGCACGGTGGGCAGCTGGCGGCGAGACCGGGGGTCCCCGGGGAGCCGGCGAGGACTTGGAGAACAACAATGCGGGAGCCCAGCAGCTGCACAGCGCGGCGGAGGGGCTGTCACAGCCCCCGCATGGGAGGGGAGCTGTGTCCCCAGGCCGGGCTGCCCTCTCCGCCATCCGTCCCCACCCAACCCGGCCGCATCTTGCCCACCATGTCCTCAGGGCAGTGCCCGACAGCCCCCGCCCAGCGCCCCTTGTCCCCTGGGTCACACCCACGGCTGTGAGGAGCCCGTGACACCGCAGCGGACGATGTCCTGGCAGGGGTGACAGTGGCCTTTGCAGCGGCTGTCGTGGCAAAGGGGTCTCCCGCAGCGGGAGCGGTGCGGGGATGTTGCGGGAAGCGCTGCGGGAGCGGTGCGGGGAAAAGGTGACTCGGCCGCATTTCCAGCATTAAAATTTAATGCGAGTTGCAGCATCCTCCTGCGCCGTAGGTAGGGCCGGGGCGGGGGGGGGCCGGGGGCTGCTGGAGGAGGAGTTTCCGTGGCCGCCTCTTCCTCAGGGATGCTCTGGGAAAGCTCCAGCACAAAGGAGCGGCGCGGCGGGCAGGAGCGAGCGGAACCGGCGCCCCCAGCCCCAGCCCGACCCCCCCGGGAGCAGGTAACGCACCGCGGACGTGGCTCCGCTCCCTGCGGACGGGGATGGGGCGCCGGTGGGGTCTGGGGGCGCGGGGGGGGGTTGCAGGGGGGATGTCGCCGCGGGACTCGGGGGTTCCTGGGGCATCGCTCAGGGCAGTGCGGGCGCGACTGCTCCCTTTCGCTCCATTCCCAAAAAATACCACCCCCCCCGCCTCAATATATTATTCCCTGGTTATAAAAAATCCCACCAGAACCCCGCCCCGGCAGGAGCCCCCCATTCCCCGGGGGTTCCAGGCCGAGGCAGCCCGGGCCCCCTCCCTTTGTTAGGAGAGGGGCAGCGGCGCATCCCGCAGCGTGTTCCCGGCCACATCCCGGCCCGCCGGGCGATCCCGGTGATCCCGGTCCGGAGGCAGCCTGGCCCTCCCCCGGACACCGCCTGCAGCCCCCGGCCCAAATCAGAACTAACTGCCGTACCGCTTGTTTGTATTTTTTTTTTTTTTTTCAGAATCCTCATCAAGAATAGGGCTCCTGCCAGGTAAATGGATTCTTGCCTGATTTTCAATGCTCCTGGGAGGATCTGTAGCCAAAATGCTGTTTTACTGCTTTGTCTCGACCCCCTCCCCTCCCCATTTTCTCTTAAAGCTGATGATCCCCTCCACTAGGCGGGGATTAGAGGCGAATTTGGGGCCAGCAGCCCCAGGGCACAGCCCAGCCCTTCCTTCCCCTCACAGTTAACCTGGCAGATGCTCCAGGCTCTTCCTGCTGGAGCCATTTTCTCTCCCTCATTGTCTCGCAGCCTTTTGTGTGTGCGGGTAGGTCCTGCCCGGGGAGCCAGGAGGAGCCCAGAAATAATCAGGTTTTCAGGCTTTCCGGGCTTGCAGGGAGCCTTTCACACCCTCACACCTCCCTTCTCCCAGCCTCAGAGCTGCAGACAAAGGCAGCAGCGCCTGGCATCACTGCAGCAGCACCGGAGCCTGGGCTCTGCTGGGTGGCAGCGAGGGTCGGGCAGCGCTGGCAGGGCACGGGGCAGGGGTGTGTGGTCGCCCCGCTGGGATTTGGAGGGTCAGGGTGCCCGGATGCCACATTCCAGACATCATCTCTCTGGGATTTCTCGCGGTAGCGCCGTGCCTGCTGTGCCCCCATCTCCTCGCCCATGCCTGCGGTGGAGCTAGTGCTCCTCTCCCTCTCTCCTCACTCGAGGAGGGGGCTTACCCCCCATTTAATTCGGGTGTCGAGCCCCAGGGGCACTGTCTGTGCCACCCACGCGTGTGGAAGGGGCAGCTCAAGCTCTCTCCCAAGACGAGCTCTTGGCTGTCTGCCCAAAATTTGCACCCTGGCTGCACGAAATTGCTTTTCCCTCCCTGTCTCCTGGGATGTGCTTCATTGCCAGGCGAGAGAGGCCATCCTGCCGCGGTCACGTCCCGCCTGCCCCACCGCAGGCACCTCCCGCTCGGATCCAGGCAGGGGATCCATTTGCCAGATGCTCAATGGCATCTCCAGCTCATTCCCGCTGCTCAGCCCCACTGCAGCTGGGCTGCAAATGCCTCCTGGACGTGCTGTCCCCACCAGAGGGACTGTCCAGCCTGCAGCGCCTGCGGCGTGTGGTGACAAAGAGCCGTGGGAAGCAGGAGCGGCTCCGCAGCTGAACTGCAGAGTCATCACGGCTCTGCTCCCCCGGGACCTGCCGCTGTCCCGGTTTGCCCAGGCGGGCAGGGCAGGGCAGGGCAGGGCAGGGCAGGCCACAGACCTAGGCTGGCTGCTGGCACCAGCCACGTGTCCCCAAATCCCCGAGGAGGTGGAGCAGCATCCACCGCAGCGCGGCTGTGGCTGCCAGTAGCCCCCCAGTACGACCAGTGCCTGTGGAACCACGGGGTCACAGCGACCCAGCTTAACCACAGGGCAGGGGCAGAGGTGGCAGCAGCAGTGGCAGCAGCAGTGGCAACCAGGCCCTGCCTCCAGTGCAGGGCTCCCACCAACAGGTAGGGACAGTTTGGGGCATTGCCTCCATTTCTGACATGGTGGCTCCTGATGTCCCTCTGTGCCTGGTGCAGCTCCTCCCCTCTGCAAGGGGACAGGGACAGGAGGACCCATGCCCAGCCCTCCTGCCAGGCTCCTGCCAGCCTCGGCAGGGCTGTGCCTGAGGATGGTGCCCTGTTTCTCTCCCTTGCTGCGTTGGTTGTTTCTTTTGCAGCTGCTAATGACTGACCTGAGGTCTGTTCACACAGTCCCCTGGCTGCCTCCACAGCGCAGAGCCACACGGAACAGGGGACATTGCACAGCACTGGCGTAGCTGGTGACCACAGGTAGGACTCTGGGGAGTGGACACAGGTAGTGCCAGCCCCACACTCTCCCATCCCTGGTGAGCAAGGAGGGTGCTGGGCAGCCGTGACCAGCCTTCCTGCCCAGGGTCCATCCCCTCGAGGGTTCTCCCCAGGCCCCAGCAGCATGCAGGGGGTCACGCCATCCCCAAGGCCACCTGCATGAGAGGATGTGTCCCCACGCATGCCCAGCAGTGGGGAGGGGGCGGCTGCCACAGCCCTGGGTCTCACAGCATCTCTGCTCCCCAGTGTCACCACCCCAGGGCCACAGCCCCAGCTCCTGCCTGGCCAGACTGACCATGTCCAGAGGCTCAGGAGCTGCCATCGCCACCAACACATGATGCCAGAGCCAGGCTGGCCCCAGCAGAGTGCCCTGGTGCCCACTGCCATGGGCTGGAGCCACGAGCCCGGCCACTGCGGGGGACACAGCCCAGGAGACTGCAGTGGTGACACTTGAGGACATGGGGCTGTGTGTGCACGTGGTTTACCTGCAAGGTGCTGGGGTGTCCTGCTGCCTCCCAGACCTTCCCCTTCCCTGAACACAATGTAGGAGGAGGGAGAAGGGAAAGGGAGCAGGGATAGAGCTGTGCCAGCTCCTCATGGAGACACAGCCAGAGCCCAAGGAGACCCTGTTTGTCCCCACTGATCCTCCCCTTCCCTCTGGCTGTCAGTGAAGTCCTGGTGCTTTCTGCCCTGGAGGTGCCATGTCTTGGCTGCACCCTGCCTTTGCTCCCCTTGGAGAAACACCTGGTTTGTGGTGCCTTACCCCAGACACTGCCAGTGATGCTTTCTCCCCTTCCTTCTCTGCTTCTTCCAGCTCCTTTAGACTCCTTTAGGCACTGCTGGGAGTGTCTCCTCCATGCATCCTGTCTCTCACTTTTCCCAATCCCAGTTGTGGGAAGCAGAGTGGGGGACACTCGCTGCTGGGGCCTTTGGTACCTCCAGGCAGGGATCAGAGAGGCAGACATTGCTGAGCATTTCATTCAGAGAAGTTGTGTCACACAGCCTAAACCCTCCACTAACACCTTCCCAAATGCCAATCCGGCAGCAAAGCCCAAAAACGCCTCCTGCTCTCATGAGCCAGAGCCCTGCTGCTGCTGGGCCCGGCTCTGCATGCTGCCAATATTAACCTACTAACCTGCTGGGACCCCTGTGCCCTCCCTGGGGCTGCCACAGCTCCTGGCACATGGACTAACCCACTAACCAGCCCAGCGCATGCCCTACTAACCCACAGCAGCCCTGCCTCACTCCCACTAACCACGGCAGCAGCGCTGCCTTTAAAGGGGAACAGAAAAGCTGGGAAAGGGGTTTGGAAGTGCCAGGTGGCAGCGCCAGGCTGCACGGGCAGGGATGGGCAAGGGCTGTGGGCTGGAGAGAGGACTGGCAGCCCCAGTCCTGGGCAGCAGAGGGGACCAGCAGTCCCTGTACCTGGTAGCCCTCGGCGGCACGAGGAGAGGGTTTCTCCCCACACGCCCTGCCCGGCTCTGCCTGTGGAGCCTGTTGCTGACTAGGAGCCTAAAACGGTTTTATCAGCAGAAGCTTTTCAGTTCCTTTTTAAGCCGGTAGATCTCTGTTACTAACACATTCCTGAACTGAATTAAACAAACTAACCATTGCTGCTTTTCTCTTCATTTCTCTTCCAGTGTGTGTGTCCTCCAAGGCAGACCAGTGCCCTGCTTCTGTTACTAACCTGTTCTTCTGTTCCCACTGTACTAATCCTCCCTGATTGTTTCTCTCTTGCTACTAACAACTCTCTCTGCACTTTGCCTCTCGGGTGCTGTTTGCCATGACAAGTGACAGTGGCTCCTCCTGGACTTACCTGCAGCACCTGATTTTCGGTGCTGCAGAGCATCCCTGGCTCCAATTGGGTACCATGGGAAAGAAGATGCTCAGGCTGGGGCACTCTGAAAATTTCCCTCTTGGCCTGTTTTCCAACAAATTTCATGTGGCACAAAGAGGAAAAGAAGCTGAGTGGCTATAGGACAGTACAAACCCAATAATAATGACAGTAATGGCTGTAAAGGCCCAGCAAACCCAATTTGCAAAGAGATTCAGCCACAGAGAGAAACCATTGCAATGAGCCTGAGCTTGGGGCTCTCCTGAGGCCCCAGGTCACCTGTCATGGGCAATGTTCTCATGCTGCTCCCAGCACTGGCGCTCCTGGGCTCCTCTCTTCACCCCCTTTGTCTCTCCACAGCTCCTCTTGTGCCTGGTGCATGGGGAAGCCACTGCTGGCAGCGTGGCCCTGACTAACTCAGCTCTGTGTCACTGGGTTGGTCCCTGCAGGGTCCCCTGGCCCCAGGGGTGGGCAGTGGGTGTCACAGGGGGCTCTGCCATCAGGCCATGGGGTTTGCTTTCTGGCTGATGAACATCCCCAGCCTCTGCAGGGATCCTGCCAGGGTGAAGGATCCAGACCCTGCCCTGCTGGTGTGGCACATCCAAGGCACAGCAGCGTTCAGGGCTGCCATGAGCAGTGGGGCAGAGCCAACCCTGTGTGCCAGCAGAGGATGGTGGCCCTGGGCAGAGCCAGACAGTGTCCAGCCCTGGCTGCCCTCTCTTGGCTTTGCCTCACACTCACTGCTGCCATGGTGAGGACCTCCCCAGGCCACCTGCTGTCACTGGCTGTTGTCATCGTCACCCCATGGCAGCTCTCCTGCCTGCACTGGAAGGCAGAGTGGGAACAGAGTCTCCTGGGTGGCCCCGTGACACTGCCACCTCCCTGGGCATCCCAGCCTGGTCCTGTAGCTGGGGGGTCTCTCTCAGGCTGGTGGGGGTGTCCCCTCCCCACCCAGCTCTGTGTCTGTCTGACCTCCACCTTATCCTACTAATCCCCCAACACCCCTTCCTCTGCACGGCTGGCACCAGGATGGGTTTTTGGGCTGATGCTCCTGTTTGATGGCAGGGGGAGACAGGGCCCTGCTGTGGCAGAGTGGGGAGCACAGGGACAGGACTGGGCCAGGAGGACAAGCCAGGCTGGGCCCAGGGTGGGTGGGTTCAGGGCTCCTCTCTGGGCACAGCCACGGTGGGGCTGGACACCAGCATGGCACAAGGATACTCTGGTCCTGGGGTGGCCTCAGGAGTCCCACAGGTCACCACAGCCTCGAGGACGTCCCCACAGCTCCGAGGATGTCCCCACTGCCTGTAATGTCTACTGTGAACATGGCAAGTGTGCAACCACCTCACAGTCTTCTGTCTTTGTGCGGTGTGGGGGGCTGGGGGAACCGGGTGAGGCTGGGCTGGGGGTGCCCCAGCTCCCAAAGCGGGGTGAGGGGATAGAACAGGCTGTCCTCACCGCATCATCCTACTGAGGAGCAGGGGCCACCTGGGATGTGGCAGGACCGGCGGGGATGGGGACAAGGGGCTTCGTGCTGGGCAGGAGCGCAGGAGGGGGGTCACCCCGGGCACGGCAGGATGGAGGCTCTGGGGGCGAGGTGCCATCGCCCGGGGAGCAGAGCGGGCACGGATCCCACGCTGCCTCCCAGCCGGGAGTCCCGGGGGTTCGGCGGGGAGAGCTGCGGGAGCGCGGAGCGGGGAGGAGGCGACCGGGGGCTGCAGGGGCTGCAGGGACTGCAGGGACTGAAGGGGCTGCGGGGGCTGAAGGAGCTGAAGGGACTGCGGGGGCTAAAGGGGTTGAAGGGGCTGCGGGGGCTGAAGGGACTGCGGGGGCTGAAGGGGCTGAAGGGACTGCGGGGGGCGCGGGGGGCTCGGAGCACTCGCCGGTACCGGGCCTGTTGCACGGCGGCAGGTGGAGCTCGTGCTCCAGGAAAGCCCCTGGAAGTGTCCAAGGCCAGGCTGGACGGGGCTTGGAGCAGCCTGGGATAGCGGAAGGTGTCCCTGCCCGTGGCGGGGGAAGCGGAACGAAATGAGCTTTAAGTCCGTTCCAACACAAACCATTGGAATCACCACGGTTCTGTGATTCCAGCCTGGGACACGATGGTCACGCCGAGCAGGACACACTGCCTGCCTGCCCTTCTCCGGAGGGGGAGACTGGACCCCACCCCGGCCAGCTCCGTCCCCTGCCCGGCTGCTCCTGGCAGAGCGGGAGGGCAGCAGCCAAACCGCGCTGTTTATTTTCCCAGCAGCATTTTGACATGTCACAGCGAGTGTCCCCAGCCCGTGCTGGCAGGGAATGTGTGCGAGCAGGGGAAATGCCGTTCATTTGCATCAAATTGCGCCGCGCTTCTGTGAAATGGATCCGGGGCATTCTGGGGAGAGGCGGCGAGCGTGGGGCTCTCTGCCACAGAGGCACCCTGCGGGAAGGGCTTTGCTGGAGGGATTTTGGACACCCCGAGCACCTTTTCCAAATGTCCCAGTGCTGGCCATGGAGCTGCCGAGGGAGCCAACCCGGGGAGCAGGTCCTGGGCAGTCCCATGTCTGCAGCTCTGTCCAAATCCCGGCTGCACGGGGAGGCTCAGTCTCTCTGTTCCCACATCTACAAATATTAAAAAAACCCACAAATTTTCCATTCCCTTCCTCCCTTTCAGCCCGAAGGCAGTACAGCTGTACTCACCACTGACCCTTATCCAGGTTTTTCTCAGATCCTGGAGCTTTACCCCCGGAAGCATCATGTATTTGCTATCCCCAGCACCTCACAGGGACACAGCTGGTGCTTGGTCCACCTTAACTGGGAAAACTCACCGGCATCACTCCCTGTCACACACTGCCAGCATCTCCCTGTAGGGCTGGTGGAGCAGATGCCCTGGGCAGTCAGTGTGGCTGCTCACCTTGGGCAAGGAAAAGCCTTCCTCACTATATCCATGCCCACTGCCTGGAATCCTCTCGTTTGCCAGATAGCTCTGTCTGTTCCATACGTCGCAGCAAGCAGAGCCAAGAGTCACATGTGGAATACTGAGGGAAGCTGGAGCTGAAGCAGGACGTCCTGGCACGTCTTGAAGCAATTAAAGTATCAGTTACAGAGCTCAGTGTGGGCAGAGCTGCCATCCTTCCCTCTTCCACCCTGCAGAACAAGGCAGTGGCTGGGGCTTGGTTGGGCACCAGGATAAGCCTTTAAACTGTCAGAGAGCAGGTTTAGATTGAAAAATTCTTCCCTGGGAGGATGGTGAAGCCCTGGCTGTGGCTGCCACATCCCTGGAAGTATCCAAAGCCAGGTTGGACACTGGGGCTTGGAGCAACCTGGGATAGTGGGAGGTGTCCCTGCCCATGGCAGGGGTGGCACTGGATGGACTTTAAGGTCCTTTCCAAACCATTCTGTGATTCCTTGCCGTGCCAAGGGGTCCCAGATCCTGGTTTCTTTAGGATCAACCACGTTTGGGCTCTTCCCTCCACCGGGAGCAGCCCCAGGCCTGTGCTGCCACACTCTCATTAATATGTGGGATTGTGAGGCGATCCATAATTAGATGCTAACTGAGTTTTCTCTAAGTTGGGTGAGGGAAGGTCACCAAGGTAGGACTGGAGTCAGCTTATTGTTATTATCAATCAATAACCTATTTATTTTCCAACATTCCTATTAACCTCTGCGAGCCACTCGCCGTTTCCCTATGAAAGGGCTGTGCCTCTGCTTTGCTGACTGGACAACTCTGATTGAAAATGGAGCAGTGACCCGACCCCAAAGGCAGAATCCAATTAAAATCATTTTCATTTGCAGATTAATATTTTTTAACATGTTCTACATCCCTTGCTTCAGCATTTCACACAGGAGCTGCTGCCTCGTTACACGAGTGCCCGTATCAATAGTGCCATAAGAAAATAATTACAGTTAATTAGACACGGGGACATTAGGACTGTCCTTTCCCAGGACTGAGGGACAGTGGCCAGCTGGGTTGTGCCACCCCCATGGTGGCAGCGACCAGGATACTTGAGGCTGGTGGGACAGGGCTGCTGTGCTTGGGGTGAGGAGAGGGACAGGGGGGTCACAGTGTCCAACTCCTTGTCCCCCTCTCCAAGTGCCATCCCCAGGGACAAGGGTGGGCATCCTGTGATGAAAGAGCCCCCCAGTCATGGTGTCCATCACACCGCTGTGGGTCCCATCCTTGTCCCCTCCCTGAGCATTGCTGAGCACAGGAATCGCCTGGTGCAGCTCGGTCTCAAGGTAAAGTCTATTATTAGTAACGTGACTTTGATAATAAAAAGATTAAAATTAAGTTTATGGTTTGCCGACTGCCCTTTCCACGCTGCAATCATCCCTCATCCATATTCATGAGCCTCTCATTAGTAACCACTGCTTACAAGGCGGCTAAACAGCCCAACCCTTCAGCAGCCACCATCTCCTTAACTGCTTAACTTGCTCGCTGATTACCAACATCAAATTAACTCTGCAGAACGGATCTAATAAGCTTCCCGGTGGCTTCAAACCTCCTTGAAAATTGCTCTGATGTCTCCATGGGGCCCTATTAAAAAAAAATCCTTCCCCTGTGAGTATAAGGGGGAAGGCATCGGGCCGCTGCCGGTGCCCAGCCCTGCCCGGTGCCCGGGGCAGCTTGCCCGGTGCCCCGCAGTGCCCAGCGGAGCAGCCCCGCTCCGTGTGGTGCCTTTTGCACCCGGAGTGGCTGTTCGAACTGATGAGCTGTTTTCCCTGATCCTTCATTAAACACTCCAAGACTTAATTTCGCTGTTTGGTAGCTCGGGGGTTGCGTAACAAAAGAATAAATAAGAACGACCTTTCCATTTAATTGCTTTTTTTTTTTTTTTTTTTTTTTTTGGAGATGTGGGAAATGCCTGGGCTCTCTGGCAGAGGATGTGTGGAGGTTTGGTGATGTTTAGGAGTGAGGGGACCAGCCTGATGATGCTGGCTGTGGTCTGGGCCAGCTCTGGGGACATCCCACAGTGGCAGGGAGGACAAGCCATGGGTTAGGGAGGACACTTGGCACAGAGCACGGGGGTGAATCCCTGGCGATTAACTCTGCCGAGTAGTCCAGCAGCGGCCATGGCCGTGCGGAGGAACGCCAGGGAGCGAGGGAGCCTTCATCCCTCATCGCCATGGCAACCGTGCACAGGGATGGAGAGCCGAGGGGCCTGGGGGGATGCATCCCTCCTGGTACACAGACCCCCGGCTGGGGTGGCTGCTCAGACACCCCCAAACCCCACTTTGGGACAGGAATGGATGGGCTGCACCCGCTGGGACGTCGTGGGCTCCATCAGCAGGACCCACCTGGGGCTCAGAACGCCCTGCCTGCAGCCAGGTGGGATGGGAGATCCATCACTGGCACATCCCTTGGGACGGCAGACAGGGCTGGCTGCACCCCCTTCTCCCAGGAGAGCTGTGCAAGATGCCAGGCTGAGCCCCCAGCCCCTGTGCCAGGCTCCCTGACCCCCCTGCACAGAGCCCCCCAGCCTGCCTGGTGCTGATGGAGAGAGCTGGGTAGCTGCAAATTCCTGCATCCAGCCCGTATTTCCTGCCTGCTGGAGAGTGCATCTTGCAGCAGGCACAGACAGGGGAGATTTAGGAGGCAGGAGGTGGAGAATTTGTGTTCAGGCTCCCTGTTGAGCAGAACAGGAAGGAGATGCTCAGCCTTCTGCCCAGCTAGAGGAGACCTTCTCACCTGGCCCCAGCCCAGCCCAGAAATGGGGCATCTCGGGCAGGGAGAAGCAATTCTGCACCCTGATCCCTCATTTTCACTCCACATCCCTCACCCACAATCCCCCCTCCCTGCATATTCTCCCCAGCTTCAGCCTGATATTAATAATGGCTTATTTCAAGCTTTCAACCCACTTTCTCCGAAGAAAATATTTATCCTGAGCTCCATTTTCCATTTCTTTTCAATTACCCAGGGCGGATCACCGCCCCACAACTCTCCTCTTTAGCCATGAACACAAATCCTATTGCCTTTTCTCTTCCCGTGTATTTGCCCTTTGATTTAAGCTGCATTTTCTCCTGTTTTCATCAGTTCTGCCTCTCTCCTGCTGTATATCTCCCTGTTTGTCTACTTTCCAAAGGCCTCCCCCTATTTCTCCGGCCCAGATCAATACAGCTGCAGAGCCGACTGGCAGCTCCTTGCTGCTGCTGCCTGTAGTTTTTCTTAGGGGACTTGTCCAGTATTTCTTGTTAAGCTTCTGTCTCAGCTTGTTCCATTTCTCATTAGGTTTTAGCACTGGCATTGTAGTATTTCTCGCATTTCCATGCTGCCCAGCGGATCTCTTGGAATTCTTAATGGCCAGGCTTAAAGCCTCCTCTTTAGTGGGCTCCTGGGTCCTCCTGGCGGGCTGGAAGTGCTGAGGAGTGAGACACTTGGATTTTCAGGTGGAGGAAAGAACGGCTCTGGCTCCAAGCTGGGCCAGGAGTTTTTCTCACAAAAGGGGCAGTGGGGATTATTTGCATTTTATGATTGTTTTTCCAGGTGATGCATTTCCTCCTGCCAGAGGGTGGGGGAAGGATGGGATGGGATGGGATGGGATGGGATGGGATGGGTGGGATGGGAGGATGGCATGGCATGGCATGGCATGGCATGGCATGGCATGGCATGTGTGGAAGGGCAGAGTGGAGCAGCCCCCCCTGAGCCTCCTCTGCTCCCCCAAGAACCCAAATCTCAACCCCTGCATCCCAGCCCGGCAGCACACATCCTGCCTATTCCAAAGTGCTTTTTCCTCCATCTGCATCCCTCCCAGAATTTTCCTTCCAAGAGAAAAGCTGCTGTTAAAACCCAGCCCAGCTTTGCAGCTGTCAGGAGCCAGCAGATGTATTGCTCTCATGGCTGCATCCCTGAGTATTAAACACGACGCTCAGCTGCCACCATGCAATATTTCCTGGGATGCCACAGCACTGCAGGAGCCAGGCAGTGTCCTTTAAAATCAAACCAATTTTTCCTGTCTCCTCCACAGAATAGTTTTATTTATCCGCACTCCACCAGCTGTTACTGCAGGTTAACCAAAGGTTGTAAAAACACTTTTCAAACACCCTTAACTTTGCGTGGTTGGTTATTGGAATGATTCGTCTCGGATTGAGGGGTTTTCCTTATCAGATTGGGATAAACAGGGAAATCGTGCCTTTCCCTGCCCTGAAGAGTGCTCTGCTTCTGGAGTTTGGAGTCTTCCCAGGAAATGCTGGGGCCATGGAGCTGCTCCACACTGTCTGGGAGGGATGAAGATTGCAGGGATGGGGATTGGAGGGATAGAGATTGGAGGGATGGGGATTGCAGGGATGGAGGTTGGAGGGATGGGGATTGCAGGGATGGAGGTTGGAGGAATGAAGATTGCAGGGATGGAGATTGGAGGGATGGGGATTGCAGGGATGGAGGCTGCAGGGATGGGAATTGCAGGGATGGAAGTTGTGTGATGGTTCAGTCCTTGCCCACCCCTGAAAGCCATTTCTGTGCAGGTGATTCCCTCATCCAGGAGGGGAAACTGAGGCTGATGAAATTCAATCTTCTCTTCAGTCAGACTGGGATAACTCATAACAAGCTAAGAAAAAGGAAATAATTATTAAATGCAAATAAACGCTAAATGAAGCTGTTTGGGAGCTGCTCTGAGATGAACCATCCACATCAATCAGGGGCAAATACACCACTGGACTCCTGCTCAGCTGTCCAGAGCTGCCCACACCCTCATTTCCTCCCTGGTAATTAACGGGGACAGTGATGACCCTGTGGGGGATGAGGAGAGGAGTCACAGCTCTGACACAGCCTGGGCACAGCAGAGCCAGGTGGGCAAGGGGACAAGGGATGGCAGTGGGGACAGGAGGTGGCTGGAGGTGTCCAACCCACACCAAGGAGCCATGAAACATGTTTGCACTTCCCTGTAACTCACCCACCAATCCCAGGGCTGACAGAGATGTATTTTTAGCTGCTGCAGCACAATTAAGTCTTCTCGTTAGTCTCAGGAGGAGAAGGAGGCTGTTGGTTTACTTGCAAATGCTTGAGGTAATTCTCTAATGGCTCCTCCACCATTACACAGACACTGTTTTCCATCTCTTATCATATGTAATCCCTAATGATTCCTCCGTTATGTCCTGTTTTATTAAAGCACCATTGAACTATAGCCTATTGATTTAGATTTCACAGACAATTGAAATTTAAATTGACTCCAAATTGAATGTCTCCATGCAATCTGTGTTCTGCACTAAAGATAGATAAAATGCTTCTATTTTTGATAACAACTTATAGCGGAGGCACATTTTAATTTCAGGAAGCGCAGAAGGGCGTCAGGATTTCCATGACAATGGCAGGTGGCCTGGTGACAGCAGGTTCCTGACCCCTCTGGGCACTTGTTGTCCCACGGGGCTCAGAGGGAGAGGCAGGGCAGCGAGCACATGGTCATTTGTGTTGGATTTAGGGAAAAATGGGGTTTAATGCCTTCATGGGGGATTCCTGGAGGACTCTTGGCTTCCTGAGCACCAACTGAGCCACCCATGCTGGCTGCCTGAGGTGCCTGTGGGTGCTTGGCCACTGGGATGATTTTCATAAATCCCAAAGCCATGGGATTTCAAACTGGTTTGGGTTGGAAGGGATTTCGAAGCCCATCTCATTCCACCCCTAGCCTGGGGCCAGGCTGTTGGTGCTGCTGAGGGATATCAGGGGATTCTCCAGCCCCAGCCAGGTCTCTGCACACCCAGAGCTGGATTTAGCCCTTAAATTGGGGAATAAAACCTTTGCGTTTATTATAAGACATTTGGAATCCAGTGGGGTTTTCGCCTCTGGTGCTCCAACTGCACATTCTGTCTTGGTTCTGCTCTGCATGTGGGATTCTTCAGGGTGTCCTGAGCAGGGCCAGCTGCTGGATTGATGATCCTGGTGGGTCCTTTCCAACTCCAGATATTGGGAAAAAATGTTTCCCTGTGAGGGTGGTGAGGCCCTGGCACAGGTTTTCCAGAGAAGCAGTGGTTGCCCCATCCTTGGAAGTGTCCAAAGCCAGGCTGGACAAGGCTTGGAGCAGCCTGGCAGAGTGGAAGGTGTCCCTGCCCATGGCAAGGGTGGCACTGGATGGGCTTTAAAGTCCCTTTCAAGCACTCCATTCCATGATTTCCCAGCCATCAGGGCTGTGTGTGGGACCAGTGTATGCTGCAGGGGTGGAGAGATGACAGGAGACCTAAAAAAACCTGCTGGAAGGACATCAACCCCCCAAACACCTCTGCTGAAACCCACCTGTCTTTGAAACCCACCTAAATTCCTACAGCCAGAGCTGTCACCCAATTTCTCAGGGCACCGTGGTTTTCTCCGAATGATAGACAGTAATTAAAACTCAGCTAATAACCTCCTCACTCCTGACATTTCTACAGGGGTTTTCTCCACCATTATCTACATATAGATTAAAAATTGTAATTGGACCAGAGATAGGGTTAGAAAAATCCACCCCCTTCCCACTGATCGTTTGCTGGTGAGTGACACTTGGAAATTTTATTTAATCTGAGGAAAATTGAGTTGAACTCCGGTAAAAGTTGAGTTAACGGGAAGTACCTGCGTTGGGTAGGAAATGCACTTGGCTGAGGGATGAAGGGAAAGAGTGGGAAAAGGGGTGGAGCAGCAACAGGGATCATGTTGGTGTTTCTATTAAAAAAAAAGTTTAAAAAAATGGAGGAATTGATGATGTTGGCAGCACCAGGTGCTTTAAAGATTCATTGGGAGCAACCGGTCGAGCTGAGAATTAATCCAGCCTCACCCAGCAATTCCCAATGTCTTGCCATCCTACCCTGTGGTTCATATTTTCCTGGAATGCCCAGCTGCCCCCCAGGCATCCCAGGAAAGCAAAGATCCTGTGAATTCTGTGCATCCTCCCACCCATCCCAGCCCCACGATGACTATAGACACTTAATTATGACCTCAATAATTATTACACCACGGAATTAGTAATGGGATAATGACAGCATTTATTGGAAGCGGTGACATATTAACTAAGCAGGGCAGTATTAATTGCAATGGTGAATTATTCTCATTGCCACTATTTCAATTCTTGTTTTGTCACTATTACGTTTATGACAGCAATAATTACATCTCTAATATACTCATTATTGGGAGATATACAGAATAAGTCTGGATAAATGCAGCAATTAAGGGATAATGCTCCTGGTGGGGAGTTGAGGAGCAAGAAATGGCTTTGGAGGTTGGTTTTAAGGACTCTCCTGATGGAGATGACCTTTCACAGGATGAGGGCTTTGCACGGGGAGAGCAGCCTTGTTGGCACAGGGATCTCATTGCCCCAAGAGACCAGAGAGGCCTTAACTCCTGGAGATGGCTGGAGCTGGGATGCCTGGGGGATTTTCCATGAGTGAGGTGCCCAGGGGTGCCAGTCTGGGGGTCCTTGTGACCTGGTGTGCCCAGGAAAGATGATCCAGTCCAGCCATCAACCCAGCCCCACCGCCCTGTGGCACTGTGTCCCCAGGTATCCCCACTGTGTCCCCAAGTGCCACATCCAACACCTTTTCTGACCACCTCCAGGGATGGCAACTCCAAATCCACCTGGGCAGCCTCTTTCAAAGCCTGGCCACCCTTTCCATGAAGAAATTCTTCCTGCTGTCCATCCTGACCCTCCCCTGGCACAGCCTGAGGCTGTCCTTTGTCACTTGGGAGAAGAGCCTGACCCCTGCATGGCTCCATCCCCATTCCAGGGAGTTGTAAGAGCAAAAAGGTCTCCCCTCTGCACTCCACGACGCTTCTCAATTCCTGCTCCCGTGCTGTGCTTATCTCCGGGAGCCAAAACAAGGATGTTCGCCCCGGAAAAGTGTTGTCCCCGTAATTGCGGCTCTTTCTCCAGCCACATCCTGTTCTTTCTCCCAGTGCGCTATTCCCAGCAATCCCTGTCCGGCTCCGCGTGGTGATATTCCCGTCCCTGCCTCTCTGCCTCCCTTCCCCAGGTGTGCCGGTGTCGCGGCGTGTCCCCACACGGTGTCCCTCTTCCCCCCGCGGCACAGCCTCGCCAGCGCCGCCATCCATCCATCCATCCATCACGGCCGACCCTCCGCTCCTCCCGCAGACAATGAGGGAAAATCGGGCTTTTCAGGAGCGCCACTTTGTTGTTTGTACAAAGGAGTTGGGCTGTTAACACGTGTAAGGTAAAGGGATCCCCCCGGGCTGCGCGGGGCTCTGCCTGATGGATTACCCACCCCATTCATCTAAATTATGTCACAGGCAATGAGCAACTTGCTTCATCTGCCCAAAGCCACGGCCGGGGTGGCAGCGCTGACACGCGCTGGAGCTCACGGTCACCGCGGGACAGCCCTGTCACCGTGGATGGGGACAAACCTCGCAGCATCTCGCAGCAGGACATTGGGGTCACAACCCCCGAGCGGAGCCCGAAAAGGTGCTTCTGATGTGGATGTGGGTAGGGTGAGGGGTGTGGGTGCTGCCCCGGCTCTGGCACAGCATCCCTGTGGCTCTCCAGGCATTCCAGTGCTTATAAAAGAGATGGAGAGGCATGGGCAGGTGGTGATAGCAAAATCAGGAATGGTTTTAAACTGAAAGAGGAGAGATCTAGATTTGGGAAGGAGTTCAGAGGGCAGTGAGAGCCTGGCACAGGTTGCCTCGAAAAGCTGTGGTTTCCCCATCCCTGGAAGTGTCCAAGGTTGGACAGGGCTTGGAGCAAATTAGCCTAGTGCGAGGTGAAGAATTTCTTCCTCACAGTGAAGAATTTCTCCCTCTCGCCCACGCCAGCTCCCAGCTGCACAGAACCCCCAGGGATCACACCAGTGGCAGTAAATTGGGTCCATCCCTGCTCACACGTCCCACGCTGGGGCTCACCCAAAGGAAGAATCAAACTGCCTTATTTTAGAGATGAAGAAAGCAAGGAGAGAAGGGAGAGAACCCAATTTTCCTCCCAATTTGGTGCCACGCTGACACGTGGAGATGGTGTCTAATTTGACAAGGCCGTTGGTCCTGCAGTGATGGTGTTTGACTAATGACAGGATGAACTCTCTGTCGGTGCTGCCTGCACTGGAATAGCCCTGGGCAATCACCCAGCCTCATGTTCCAAATGTGGCAAAGGAAATTGTCTAATAAAGCGATAAAGTGAGGGACTCACTAAATGATTTGTCTTTTAACTATTGTAATGGACTTTTTTTTTTTTTTTTTTTTTTAACGCTGTTTTATGTTGGAATACAAAAAAATTATTACAAGTAATTAGAGTCATTTTGATTCAAATCTCTGCTTGGGCTTGACATATTTTGCATACTTCCACCCCATATAACAAGTCAGCTCATAAAAATGCAGGCAGCTCGGAGCGTGGCAGCTCAGGCGAGAGCTGGGGTTGTCTAAACCACCGTCAGATGCCTTCGCCTCGGCGAGGGGAGGGAGGGGGGGATGCAGCACCACGTAAATTTATTTTGTCTCATTAGGGAGCAAGGAAGAAGCGAGTTCTGCATCTCCACGGAGCCACAGCATCACCGCTCCCCTGGCGCTGGCATGGCTCGGCATCAGCACGGCTCCTTGGGCATCCACACCCCCAGGAACCAGCCTGGGAGGGCAATGCTGGGTGTTTCATCCTGATTCTCCAGCGTCCTGAGCGTGCACTGCACTGAGAGGCTCTGAGAGGGGATTTATCCACCGTAAAGCAGGAGTGTTTGAGCACAAAACCTTGGGATCTTCGGGATGCTTGATGGGCACTCTCTCCCCGGCTTTTCCTCCCTGGGGTGATCATGGGGTTATCAGCATTTTAATAATGTGATAACTGGTGGAGTCACACCAGTGGCACAGATCCCCATCAGCCTGGCACAGCCACTGCACCGAGGGCACCACTGACCATGGCACTGGCCAGCTGGCCATGCTCTGCCCAGGGAAGAGCTCAGGAATCAGGGTGATTGTATGAAGGCAGCACTCAGCCTCTTCAGGGAATTTAGCACAGGGCAGGTCCACCTCTGCAGGTAGCAGGAACAGGTCGGTTCTGCCCCAGTAGTCAGCTCTGTGCTGTTCCCTGTGTCCCACCTGGCTCTGGTGGCCTCAGCTCTGGGTGCCATTCAGCTGGGGCCAAATCCTCTTGGATCCCTGGGGCCAAATCCTGCCTGGATCCGTGGGGCTGTGGCAGAGAGGAGGCTGAATCCCTCCTGTCCCCCACGGAGGGACCATGTAGCTCTGTCAGCACCGTAGATCTGCTCCCGACAATCAGATGGGATCTTTTACCCGCCGCCTCATGTATCTCGCCCTGTACACAGCATCTCAATACCAGATCTTATTCTTTCTATTTGTCTTGTTTGAAAGCCCCTGTGTAAGAGAGACAATTTTTTAACTGTAAGATGGATTGCCTGGAGCTGTGCGACAGCAGGGACGGGAGGCAGGGGATGATGGATAACGTACAAATGATTAGAGGACAGGCCGCACAAATTCAGATGGAGGAAAAAACCCTTCCCGGCAATGTCACGGCTCCCTCCCCTCTGGTCAGCGCTGGCACGAGCCCCTGGCAGTGCCCACGGCTCCTTTCTCAGAGCTGGGGGGGTCTGACACAAACCCTGCAGCTCCTCAGGGCTGCAGAGCTGCCCCAGGTGTGGCACTGGTGCTGCAGGTTCCCTCCAGCCTCACTCGCTGACCCTTCCTGCAGGGTGAGGGCACAGCGTGGCACGGGTAGCTCTCCCCAGAGCTCCATCCCCTCCTTGGCCCGTCCCCAGGGCAGTCTGAGGCTGAGAGGATGATGAGAGCCAGAGACAGGGGCCAGGGGCAGCTGGAGGGAGACCTTTGCTGCCACAAATACCTGCCAAAGCCGGAGCCCTTTTCCAAAGAGGATGCTCCAACCTGGCTCTGTGATTACCTGGCTGATGCAGAATCCCAGCCTCATTCAGCCCTTCCCCTGCTGTGCTGTGTGCCTGGCACCCCCAGCCATGTGTCACTGTCCCGTGGGACAGCCCTGACCCCACAGCCGTGCAGGGCGAGGGCTGGGTGCTGTCACTGTGCTGTCACCGTGCTGTCACCGTGCTGGCACTGGGGACACAGAGGCAGCCCTCGCTCCCAGCCTGGCACAAGCTGCTGGCAGAGCCATGCTGGGCTTAGAGCTCCCTCTGCCATCCCATTAATCCTGATTTACAGGCAGAGGCAGCAGCCCAGGGCCCTCCTAGCAGGCTGCCCAGGCTGATGTGCCTGCGCTGGGGACAGCAGTGCCCGGGAGGAGTTATTGGATTATTTGAATTATTCAAACCCACATGGGAAGGGGAGCTGCTGGTGTGGTGTGGCAGTGTCCCGGCTGCTCTCCAGGTGCTGTGGGTGCCAGCAGGGTGCCAGCTGACAGTCCCCACAGTCCTGAGCCCCGGAGCTGCCCGGCAGTGACACACACGAGGTGCCACATGTCACCACTGCCAGCCGAGCCTCGCGGCACCTCTCGGCACAAGGGTGGAGCTTCCCCTCCATCTGCTCACCCAATACAGATGCTAGCACCTCTATTGCACCTCTGTTCAGCTATTTTTCAACTTAAAGGGCTAATAATGCCTTAATAAAACTGTTTAATTACAGAAAATGTCCTTTATTAAACATAATCACCATATGGTTGCAAAGTACTTATGGCCACATCCGTTATCAGGAAAAGTGAAGCTTCTCCAGTGTTGCCAGCACTGGCATGAACAGGGTGGGTTTGAATTATCCTACAGTTTGTGCTTTGAAGATTAGAGCTGTTTTTCACTGGGCAGGAGTGGAAGGTTTTACCTGTGCAGTGCCTCCACCTCCTGAGCCCCTTTGGCTCTTGTGGTGGCCCCAAGCTGTGGTCACACGGCATCTCCAGACCCACGGCAGGTCCCTGCATGCCCCAGGCATGGGGACATCCTGTTTGGTGGCAGGAGCTGGTGTCTGTGCCCCCCAGCCCCTTCCCTGACACCCCGACACAAACTGGTCACAGCAGCCAAGGAATCCATTACACCCAGATGCATTTTCCATGAGCTGCTGAACCACTGACTCCAAAGCAATTAGCTAAAGTAATGAACTTCAGTGCTGCGGCATTGAGGGGAGCCATTAACCCCTTCTCCTCCACACCAGGCGACTGGAGATGCTGGTCCATGCAGAGATCAGCATCCAGACCCTGCTCACACCTGGGTGAGGTGACAATGACACAACCTGTGTCTCTCTTGCCTTCCCATCACAGCCCCGATGTCCCTGCATGCATCCATCCCTCCCCAGGACAGACATCCCTCTCCTGTCCCAAGCCCTGGGATGCATGCAGGATGTCAGGGATCAGCACAGGGTGATGTTTTGCCTCGTGGACTCATTTAACCCTCCAGCACACAGGAATTAATCACTTTGAGCAGGAGCAGCACATCACAGACACTAAGAAATGTCCCTTCCCAGACAGCTCTGCTATGCTGGAGACCTGGATGGTGGCCTGTGGAGAGATTTGCTGAAGACAAAAGGGGTTTCAGGGACACCTTTGCACCCCTTGTCCTCGCTGAAGGCTTGGTGCAAAGCTGGAGGAGAAGGAATTGCACTCATTTTTCAGCTGCGGCAATTTTACGTGTAATTAAGTTTATTAATTGTGTATATTAGGGATGAAATGGAGACACATGACTGTGGGAGCTGGACCCAGCAGGCATCCATCTCCCAGCCATCTCCTGGGCCCTCTCCCTGAGGAATCAGAGCTCTGTCACACCATCTGCTGAGGTGTCAGCAGGTCCCCAGGTCACCCCACTGCCCTACCTTGTCCTGGAGCAGTGGGGGTGTTGCTGCTCCTAAAGTTTGTGCAGATTGGCCCCAGAGATGCTCCTGGAAGGGTTCTGGGGCAGTGTAGGGTGGGGCTGGGGGCTGTGGGGAGCAAAAGCTGCCCAGCTGCAGCAAAACTCATCCAGCGTGGCACTGGACACTCCCTGGGATGGGACAGCCACAGCTGCTCTGGGCAACCTCTTCACACACTGAGGAGAAGGAGAGAGATGATGCCAGTGGGGATGGGTGGAGAGATGGACAGACTGAGGCACCCAAAAGAAAAATAATTGTGATCATTACTCATTAAAAATAGAAAAAGTCTGTTAATTGCCGTAGTAACCTGGCAGCCCCTCTGCCTGGTTTGTGTTTCAGCTCGTCCCCTTCATCCCCTCCTGGTCGGTGCCACTGTCCCTTAGGGGTCAGGGGACCTGGTGGCCACCAGCAGGGACATGGCAGGGGCTGGGCTCAGCATAGGAGACTCCTGCAGGTTTCTCCCTTGGGCTGCTTACGGGGGTTCATTTCTATTAAAAATTTGCTGATTCTCATGGCCTTGGGTGCAGCCAGAGGCTGAAAACTCCTCATTTCCTCATTTCCCCACTTCACCACCCTGTGCAGTGATGAGCCTCTCATTTCAATATTGCCTTGGCCTTTTGTCCAGATTGGATTTAGGTTTTGCCACTAGGGCAAAATCCAAGGGACAGAGTGTTGGAGCTCAGATGCTCTGGATTTGCTCCTAATTTGCACCAACAGGCTCTGGCACTGCTGCCCTGCTCCCAAAGCATCTCAGGCTCTGCTGGAAAATGTCTCAGGAACAGAGGGACACACACACTCCTCTGCAGCTGGTGGCAGTGGCCATTTGCAGGGAAAAAGTCATCCCTTGCCCTGAATCTCACGTATTTGCAATCCCACCCTCCATCCCAGCCAGGGGTGCTGGAGCTGGTGCCTTCCCAAGCTCATCTGCCTTTGTTTGCAGCCTGAACATCCCCAGAGCAGCCCCACAGCTCCCTGGGGCTGGGGTTGGTCCCAACCAGGCACCTCAGTCATTCTTTCCATGACGCTCTTTTGGGGAACATCTGGTTAACATTTTCCAAATGAAAAGAGCTCTACTTTGCTGAAAAAAATGGCTTCTTCCCTCTTCTCGAAATTGCTGAGATACGTGAAAAATTGTCATTTTTTAAATCTAATCCTGAGGCGTTCTGTCCTTAACCCACTTTCCTGAAGGAAGCTGTCTGTAGGGTCAGAACCTGTTTGTAGGGTCAGAACTTCTTTGTAGGGTCAGAACCTGTCTGTGGGGTCAGAATCTGTCTGTAGGGTCAGAAACTGCCATCAGGGTCCTTCCCAAAAAACATCTTCCCTGGGCACTGCCTGTTGGATCAGCCACTGCCTGCAGACACCCAGCAAAGTGGGGCAGGACTTTGTCACCCTCCTCGGGGTCACTTTGAGGGGACACGGCTGCGGTTTGATCCCAACCCCAGGAGCTGAGGTTGTCCCCGCTCCAGCAGGGACCTGGAGCTGCTCCCCAGTGCTTGGGGACATCTTCAGGCCCTGTGGCTTGCAGGGATGGGGTGAAACCTCCACCCCACAGGTCCCACATCCTCCTCCCCACTGTGGCTGCCCAGGAAAATGCGATTCTAAAGCTTTCTGCAGAGGGGAGAGTTTGCTTTTTTTATCCCTCCCCCTTCAAATTTCCATCCCTCGGATTTGATCGGGCCCTCTGGGGACCGGGATGCCGTTTGATCTCATTTTGTGTTCCATTTCTGATGTTACACCTTGTCACGGTGTATTAAGTGCCATCAAGCTCCGTAACGCGGTGACACGAGAACCTGATGCTACATGATCGACAAAAACACGCCTGTCCCCGGAGAGCTGCTGACAGTGTCAGCTCCCACCCCGTGCCAGGCACAGACCCCCTTCCCTGGCAGCTGAATTCCATTAAACCTGATGTCCTGGAGCCTGACACCTGAGGAAAATGAGCCCCCAGTTAGCGGTGGGATTTGGATCCAGAGGGGGTTTGAGCACCTTGAGGATGTGCAGGAGCAGAGCTGTGGGCTTGGTGGGCAGGACCTACCTGCTTGCAGCAGGAAAAGCCTTGAGGGGCTGCAAATTCTGGGGAAAAACCCCTAAAATTTGGCTTACATCCAGCTAGACCAACCCTGTACCCTGCAGAGACACCAGGAGGACCCAGGGATTTTTGGGCTCTGGGCTGGAGGGCATCACCCCCAGACCCCCCTGCTGCTGCTGCTGCTGCTTGGGGGATCCTCGCTGGTTTAATCCGCAGTTATTCCCCTTATTTCCCTCTCCCGGCTTCCCTGACAATCGTTAATGTGCGAGTTGACTGATTTTCATGGTAATATGCTAAACAAGTGGCTCTTTCTCTTCGCAGCGATCCGGCGGCTCCGCCAGAGCCCGGTGATAGACTTGGTGCACAATACCCTGATGCAGGGAATGTGGCGTGCCAAAGTAATTCCGAGTGAAATCCCGGGGGATTTATGTCAAGGACAAAATAGTGTATCCCATGGGTAAATATAGTTAGCACAGCTGCAAAACAGAATTTATTTCTTGTTTGCGATATCATTTGTAAAGTATGGCATAGGGGAAGCTTTAAAAATGAAATTATAGCAGGCAATAAAAAAAGCTCATAGCACTGTATTCAAATTATGCAACAGTAATATGCCGAGTTCATAAATAAACATCTCTTATTAACCCTTCTCATAACAAAATGGTGTTTTTTCCCTGGAAAAAAAAACAGTCAGAGTGAAAAACATCAGCAAACACGGGTGAGGCAGGGCTGCAGATGGTGGTACCTGTGGGATCTGTGCCATGATCCCATATTCCAGCTGAGCCCAGCTCCCAAAAAACCAGGAATTTGGGGTGTGGGCATGGCAGTGACACCCCCAGCTCTCAGCCCTGCTCCCCCAACCCCTCCTGGGTTATTAAGCCAAGCTCAGAGCAGTTAATCAATTTTGTTTGCATATGCAGGGAGGGCGCTGCCATTTCATTAGCTCAAGTAAGGACTCAGCACACTTTGTGCAGCTTCAATAATTCTCTTTAAAGTTATTGAGAAATGGATGCTTAATTATATTTGCATATGAAAAATAGGGTCTAATTAGTTTGATTGATTATTATTTTAACCTTAATGACATTTTGAGTATCTGTCCCAACTAATAGCAAATGTATTGCTAATAAATCACGAATTTTTATAGCGTGTTCTATCGAGCTTCCTTTTGAAATACATTTTATTAATCCACCAGAATGTATTGAAAGTGAAACAAGTCAAACAACTGCTCATTTATTAAACTGTTTAAATGTCAGATTTATACAAGTGTAATAGTACAGGAAATACGTCCCCATGAAAGACATCTGTGGGCCAGGGACACTCCAAATCTTCGTTATTTTAGGGAAATATATTAAGGAGATAAAAATTCAATTATGTCATTTATTGCACTAAATAAATTTATATCGACTGGCATAAATGTTTTGCATTAGCAGATGTTCTCCCCTGCAAACTCTCGGGTTTGCTGAGGAGGAACAGCGATCCCAGAGTGGTGGCATCTTCCAGCAGGATCCTGAGCTCTGCAGGACTCTGGGATCAGCTCAGCCGTGGGAACATTGGGAAAAATCCCAGCTGGACCAGAGGTGTCCAGGCTGGGAGTGAAGAAGAGCTCCCCACACCCCTGGGAAATAAGAATCTGGATTGTTCCTGCTCTATCCACGATTGGAATTCTTGGGGGGTGGTGGTGGTGGTGTCCCTGCCATCGATGCCTTAATTAGAAATTAGGATAGTCACATTGGCATAAATTAAATCAGACTAAAGATGATTAACAAAGTAATGCAAGAAATCATTAAATTAAACCACTGCGCCAAGTCCACTGCTGATCTATCACAAATTTGGGCTGCTAATGAGGTCTCAATTAGTGAGTTTGGTTGGAATAATTCATGCCATTCAATCCGGAGAAGATACTTTATTTATTTTATTTTCCAAGACTCGATGCAAATGCATCAACTAATGGCCCCACAAACAAACAAACAAACAAATAAACACTGTGTAAGCTCAGAGCAGCACTAGAGCAGCGGCTGGGAATTGCAGCAGAGGGGTTGGATCTCCCTGAATCCATATTTTTGGGGACAAATCCAGAATTTTGAGCCCCAGCACTGGGCAGAAGTGAAAAGGTGCAGCTGGGTCACCTCTCTGGAGGAGCAGAGGCTGTGCCACCGCAGGGCTGCGAGTGGCAGTGTGTGCAGAGTGATAAACCCAGAGCAGAGCAGCCCCAGCACTGCCAAGTGGGAATTACTCGGTGCTGGTTGCCGGTGAGGAGTGCCAGAGGGGCAGGAGGAGTCCTTGGGCTCAGCCCAGAGGGCTCAGCAGGGTCCCTCCGTGGGCAGAAGCTCATTGAATTGTGCAATCAGACTGGATTGGGTTGGAAGGGAGCTTAAAGCTCATCCCATTCCACTCTACCCCCTGCCGTCCCCACCTCCACCATCTCCACTGTCCCAGGCTGCTCCAAATTCTGTCCAACCTGGCCTTGGGCACTTCCAGGGATGCTCTGCGCTGTCTGCAGGAAAATAAACCTTCCAAACTAGCCGTGGCAGGGTTGGGAAGTTCCTCTGTGGAAGAAATAAGGATGGGGCAGCTTGACAGGGAACTCCCAGCATGTCCCCTCCCATCCAGGGGCTTGTGACCCACCTGCCCTGCATCCCCAGAGCTCCAGACATGGTGGGATTTTCCACCAGAAGTCTCTCCAGAATTGGGTCCTGCTGGGTCCCCCGCCCTGGCACAGCACAGGAGAAGGAGGTAAACGAATCCTGATGCTGTCAACCCCGCAAGACAGAGCAGTGGGAGCAAGGAATGATCAGAAAAAGGCAGGGAGGGTGACCTGGAAACCTCGTCTGCATGCACTGAGGGCTGCTGCCGTGACTACTGCGTGGGATGTGTTTGGGGAATTAAGCAAAGCACATCACTTTTTTTGCATAATTGAATTCTCTGCATATTTTTTTCTTTCTGTGCATAATCTTCCTTTCATGTTGTTCATGTACTTCCTAGATAATTCAGAGGTTACTTTCCTTGAAAAGAAAATACTGAAAGAACCTATGGCACTATATCCTTAAGTATTCCACTTGTTGTAAACTCCCCGAGGAATCTTACAGACACTAAACATCAGTGGAAAAATATTCAATACATTTTCAGAACAGCTCTTTGTACTTGAAATACTCTGGTTGATATTAAAATATTCTCATCTCCCTATAATTTATAAGAATTCATAGAAGTAAGAGCACTCTATTTCTTCCAAATTCTGTTCAGTAGTGGCACTGGTGGTGCAGTGGGCACAGTGGGGCCACATCCTGCACCTCCCACCCTAACCAGGACTGGGGGCAGGCAGGGATCACGCTCTGCTTCCCAGCACACGAACAAAAGGAGATGTGGAGGAGGAGAGGAGCGGAAAATTGCCCACTGACATTTCACCGGCAGCTCAGCACAGCTCAGCCTTGGGTGGTGTGGGGTGGGGGACATGGGAGCCCCGGGGAAATGGGGTAGGGGTGGGGGAGAAGTGGGGCTGTGCATCCATCTGGGACACGGTGACACATGGTGTGTGTGAGTGTGTCACAGCCATGGTGACACTGTGTGTGTATGTGTCAGTGTCATAGCCATGGTGACAGTGTGTTTGTGTCACAGCCATGGTGACTCTGTGTGTGTGTGTTTGTGTGTGTCACAGCCATGGTGACACTGTGTGTGTATGTGTCAGTGTCATAGCCATGGTGACAGTGTGTTTGTGTCACAGCCATGGTGACTTGTGTGTGTGTGTGTGTGTGTGTGTGTGTGTGTGTGTGTGCCACAGCCATGGTGACAATGTGTGTGTGTCACAACCACAGTGACACTGTGTGTGTGTGTTACAGCCATGCGCAGGCAGTGTGTGTGTGCCACAGCCATGGTGACACTGTGTGTGTGTGTCACAGCCACGGTGACACTATGTGTGTGTGTGTGTGTGTGTGTGTGCGCGCCACAGCCAAGGTGACACTGTGTGTGTGTGTGTGTGTCACATGCCGTGGTGCCATGGTGACACTGGGTGTGTATCACAGCCATGCACAGACAGTGTGTGTGTCACAGCCATTGTGACACGGGGTGTGTGTGTGTGTAAGTGTCATAGCCATGGTGACACTGTGGTGGTGTGAGTGTGCTACAACCATGGTGACTGTCTGTGTGTGTGTGTGTGTGTGTGTGTGTGTGAGTGTCACAGCCATGGTGACGCCATGTGTCACAGCCATGCACAGACACTGTGGCACCTGCCTGGCGAGGCTGGCTGGGGTGACCCTGGCATATCCATATACATTTCCTCCCAGGAAGGGCGCAGGGAGCCTGCCAGGGTCAGCACGAGGTGCACAGGAATCCCCAGAGCCAAATAAGGCTCCCAGCAGGGCCACGGGCGAGCTTCCATTTTGGTGTTAAAAGGGAATTTTCCACTCCTTATATGGGCCAGAGGAGAGGCTTGAGGAAGACAAAAAGAGCCAAGACAGGGTGATCACCTCGTCCTGCCTGGACAGGATTCACGGCCCCAAATCCATCACTTTTCCCCCAAAATCAGCACCCCTGACTCACGTTCCCCTGAAGGGCGTTGGGAAGGAGCTTCCCAAATTCCTAGCACTTCAGTGGTTAAAATGTTATCACTTTTATTCGTGTAATAGAGATGAAGTTCCTGGGCCTTCCAGGAGCATCAATCTAGAGATTTATTAACCAATTTAAAATACTATTGTCTTTCACTTCAATGTGAGATTGAGGTGTGTTGTCGGAGGAATATAAAGCCACAATCAGCGAGCCGCAGTGCTGGGAGCCGCCACTACCTGGAACTCAATAGATATTCATGAACATTCTCGTATTTAGTGAAGGAAATAACTTAATACCGACAGTGTCGATGGAATAATAGCCATTTCCTGGCTGACTTGCAGCCCTCAGAAAATGAGATTGCGCCTGCCTTCATTTTTCTTGTCTTTCCCGGGTTTCTCGCCGCGGCCCGGGAAGGCGCAGGGATGCTCTGCGCATTCCAAATCAGCCACAAGGCCAGCCCTGCCACCGCCCCGCGGCCCACCCGGCACCAGGAACATCCCTCCCCGCCAGCCACGGGGAGATTATAAATATTCCAATTATTATTCCAGGAGAGAGGAGGGCGAGCGGCTGCTCCGGCATCCCACGCCGAGCCGCCCCGCGTTTCCCCCATCCCTCCCTCTGCCGCACGCGCGCCGCATAAATATTCATGGCAAAATCAATTTGCACCTAAAGATCTCTCCTGAAATTGCATCCCCTCTGCCGTGGCGTGGCCCGGCGGCACAGCTGGGATGTCACTGGAAATGCCACCTTCAGCCTAAATATATAGAAGGGGGTAAATCTCCTGTAATTGTTAGATGATTTCTCTTATTCCTCCGTCATAAACGGCACTAAATTGGGGTTTATCGTTTTGAAGGCTGCTGGCAGATGCTGCTGGGCAGGATCCAGAAAAATGAGGCCTCCTCTTCTCGCCAGGGTGTAAGAGTCAGAATTCCAGAATCCTGGAATTATTCAGGTTGGAAAAGCCCTTCAAGACCATCGAGTCCAACCTGTGCCCAATCCCCACTTTGTCACCCAGCCCAGAGCCCTGAGTGCCCCATGCAGTCATTCCTTGAATACCTTCAGGGGTGGTGACTCCACCACCTCCCTGGGCAGCCCCTTCCAATGCCTGACCACCCCTTCCACGAGGAAATTCCTGGAAAATCCATTGCTTTCCATGGAAAAGCAGCTGGGGCCAGCAGTGACA
The DNA here is from genome assembly GCA_024500445.1 of Entomyzon cyanotis. Lineage (NCBI taxonomy): Eukaryota > Metazoa > Chordata > Aves > Passeriformes > Meliphagidae > Entomyzon > Entomyzon cyanotis. Next base: position 4,686,236 of record JAKEPQ010000852.1, read on the forward strand.
CAGGCATAGCAACCAGCTCAATTCCCAGGCAAAGGGATTCAGGTTTTTGGACTCAAGGTGCAGGTCGCCGAACCTAGACATACTGACAAATCCCACTTTTTTTTTTTTTTTTTTTAAATTCCCACATTACAAATGAATTTCCTTAACCCCAATCAAACCGCCGTGGGCAGAAATCTTGGGCAAGGAAAAGTATCTCCCATTTCAATGCTCTCATTTATTTTACTTGTCTACCACCAGCTGAAAATAGAGCCCTGGGTGTCCTCAGGCTGTGATATCTGGGCAATTTCCCTGCTGCTCTCAGACAGACCCCAAATAAAAGCTCCCAGCTTCCTGTACCCCTTGGAGTCTCCAAAGCTTGTGGCTGCCTGGTATCTTCCTCAAACAAGCTCTTGGTTCCCTCAAAATTCCAGCTCCTGGAATCACATGAAAACATCTGTCCCAGAAGTTTGGGAGCTTCCTGTCCCATCTTCCTGCAGGATTGGAGTGTGGAAATGACCTGCATGGGGGACAGATGCCTGAGGAGCCATTTGGAAGCACCTGGGGCTGGGGACACGTCTCATCCACTGGGGACAAATCTCACAGCTGGGGACAGGCTGCACAGTGAGAACACTGATCTTCCAGTCTCAGGAAAAGCTACAGCTCCCACCAATCATTTTTATACCCGCTAAACAAAACCTGACAATGAGGATTTATTGCTTATAATATTAAGTGAAGTTTAATTTAGACCATCTATAAAAGTCCCATTCCAGAGTGTTTCCCAAAGATCCTCGACACTTTAAAATAAAGAGGACAAATACTGAAGTGCTCTCGGAATGTTATGGGACAATTTCCTTTTATGTTGCCATTCAGTGATGTTTTCTCTCTGGCTGGAACCCAACGTTTCAATGAATTTTTCAGACTCTATCAGGCTCTCTCCCTCCCGAGCTGCCAAATGATGCTCAGTCGAACGAGCTCGCGTAGGCAGGACAACATCCAGCGCTCAGCATTCCCTGGAAGCTCCTGCTCATTCCAGCTCTTTCAGCTGAGCACGTGTGATGTGCAACACGTGTGAGGAACCCTTCAGAGCAGCTCCTGATCCCCCCTCCCCACCTGCCACAGGGAATGGGGACAGAGAGGTGACCCCCAGGGCAAGCACCCCACAGGGACTTCAGTGGGGTCAGCTCCGAGCCGCTGGTGATGGATTCCATTCTTTTGTTCCAGATGTGGCAGAAGGGCTGGAGGGCACCAGGATGAGTTCCCAGGTGTCAGTGGCTGGTGCCCTCGGTGAGGCAGTGCCCATCCCAGCTCTGCCAGGTGCCAGCAGCTCTCTGGGCTGCTCCCAGCCAGTTCCTCGGATCAACAGAAAGCAGAGTATGATGTGCTGGAGGCAGAGCTGGAAATGGCACAGCGGTGACGAAGAGCATTGCTATGGAAACTCCATCAGTTACAGCCCTCTGGCTCAATCCGTGCCTGGAACCAGCCAGGCTGGGAGGAGAGGCAGGGAAAAAATAGAGCTGGGAAGAGTGAGACATGAACTCACCTGGAGACGGCGAGGGCACCGGGCTGAGGGAACCGTCGCTGCAGACGGGAGCTCTCGTTAGGAAGCGCTGCTTCAAAAATCAGCAGAATTTTAATTAGGCATTGACATGCTTTATTCCTGATGACGAAGGATTTGACAGCTGTGACAGGTGCTGTTAATTATGGCTTCTCCTGGCACTCGTGGTTCCAGCAGGAGCTGGAGGTCCCACAACCAAACGCCCCATGGGTCTCAGAGTGGGGTTTGGTGTCTGTGGGGTGAATATCTCCATGAGGGTGAGCTGAACCCCCAGTTCTGGGATCTGCACTGCTTCAGGAGGCTCAGCTCATCAGTGACCCCAGTGAGAGAGAAGGAAATTTCCCCAGTTTAGCCTCTAGCCCTGGTGGGCAGAGCAGAGAGAGTTCAGGGTAGTAAGGAATGTTTCTTCAGTTTGCTGCTCAACCCCAAACATGAGGGATGAGATCTTTGGGATGGACGTTTCCAGAGCTCTTGGCATTATGATTTTTTAACCTGTGCTCTGGCATTCCTGCCAAGAATCCCTTGCAGGACCAGTTTGCTGCTGGACAGGCAAACCATGGCGAGTGACTCCCTGGGACCTGCTGGCCTCACTGCCAGGCACAGCTTGGCAAGAGGAACTTCCTGGTGCCACCACCTTTGGTTTTGCTTGTTCACCTCTCAGTCTAGTGAACTGGTGCTTCTAAAACACCCCAGAAATGATGGTAAATGTGTTTTAAAATTTTGTGACAGTGCATGCACAAATCACCAATTAAAGGCTCCCTAAGTGCCCATTAACATGATAAGTCGTAACAGCTCCAAAAGAGACATTATTGTTTATCACGTCAGCGACCCGTGGATTAAGGACTCCCCAAGTACACATTGACAGGGGGAGCGGAACATCTCTGGAGCTCTTCCTGCACTGCTGCACTCAGCTGTGGAGAGCAGCAGCACCCAGCCCTGCTCAGCACCAGACAGAACATTCTGGCTTCCCCAGCTCTGCCATCCCTCCACCCCGCTTTAAAACAGCCTTAAAAAAAAAATTAAATTCTCATTAATCTCCTCATCCCACACATCCCCATCCTTCCTCGTCAACCTGCAGCGATTTGAGCAGGAATATGATCTGTTTTGGAGCCGCTGACAATCATTGCGCCCACTGTTTTCCAACAGAGGTTTTTTTACTCTTTTATTTGCAAATAGCAGCAGTTTGTGCTTTGAATTCTTCGCTTTGAATCAAAAAGCACTTTTTTTTTTTTTTTTTCCCGCAAAGCCAAAATATTGCAGCCAAAAATGGAAGCATTTTGCAGGGGCTGTGCTGCCAGGGAGCCTTGTGGGAGCTGTTGTCCCTCAGCACTGTTCCCAGCACAGCTTTGAGTGGCTGAGCCTGAGGAAACCACAAAACCAAGTCACCCACGCTCCCATGGGAGCTCCCATTCTTCCCAAGGACATGGCCCTGGCTCCTGATTTTCACCCAGGGCCAAAGGTCTCCATTTCCAGCTGTTTTCCTGCAGGGTGATCCCTGCTTGGTGCAATCATGTCTCTTAATTTCCAGCCACCCTCATTCCAAGGCAGGCCAAATAATTATACACAATGCACAATTTGTGCAGGGAGCACCAATTCCCAGGCCTATAAACATCCCATTTCCCATTCCAGCTGCACTGACAGAGTTGTATGGTTCAATTTCTACTGAAGCCCTCACACACTGTCTGGTCCCATGAAGAGCTCTTGGCTTTAGTCTGCTCATCCCAATTATTATCTCAGGACCTCAAGTCAGGCAGGATTCAGGCTGAATTCCCCAAATCTCTCCATTAAACAGATCTCTTCTTGTTAGAACCTATTTATTCAAGATGCAAATGACAGGCTCCCTCCCCGGTTGGAATCATTTTCATCCAGAGCCAAATAACACACTTTAGTCTTCCTGGCATGAAGCGGTGAGCTATTAAAAATGGGAAGGAAATACAGTCAGGCGACTCCATTCCTCGCTCCAGGCCTTCTTCATCAATATTTCACTTAGGGAGCCACAGCTCCATTTTAATGGGAGCTCCATGCCAGCCAGATGGCAGCTTTGTGAGCAGCCAGGAATGCTGTGGCACCTGTTGGAGCCAGGGCTGGATTCATGGATGGGCAGAGCAGATCCCCTGTGCCTCAGTGTCCCCAGCACCAGCACAACCAGCAGGACTGGTGTCCAACAGCTCCTGGCTCCAGAGATTGCTCCCTGCTGATGCTTCCCAGGAAAGGGGAATTGGGGCTCACTGGAGGATGCTGATGGTGAGGTGAGTGCTTCTGGCCCTGCTCCTGGCTCTGCTGGTCACCCAGTCATGGCTTGACCTTGGAAAAAGCACCACTGAGCCCCCAGGGATTGCACCCATCCCTAATTTTGCTGGATTTTTGCTCGTACCCACCTGTGGCTGCTTTCCCGAATGAGAGGAGAGCTGGCAAGTCGAGCAGGAGGGAGGAGGCAGGACAGGCAGGGGATGGCATCTCCCTGCTCCTGCCTCTGCTTTGCTGCTCCCACCATTCCCGCAGCCCCGTGAGGCTCCGGGGAGAGGGAAAACTCCAGGAGATAGCAGGCTCGGTTACAGCGGAAGAGGAGCCTGTTATTTGATCCAAGAGCTCCAGGAGCGGAGATGAATAACGAGTCTACAGCACATCCACTTGTTTTCCTCAACAGTCAGACTTGGCTTCTTTCCCTCCCATCCGACACCAACAAACCTGTGTTTGAGACTCCCCCGAGTGTTCCGTAACCATGCCAATGTGTTCGCCACTTCCTCCCGTCGCCGCCGGCACCGTGCAATTACACCTGACACCGTGTATTTAGTGGGCTTCAGGCACATCAAACCCCGCGTTTGGCTGAGGATGGGGCTGGGGCTGCCTCCAGCCTCCCAGCCGTGCCAAAAAAATCACACATGAGTACAAAAATGTCGTCTGTGCAGGTGTCGGGAGCTCGGTCCTGGATGGCTGTGCGGGATATCCCTGAGATGTGCCCTTTGCCAGCACAGGTGACATGGGGCAGGTGCCACCCTGGGGCTGCAGGAGAGGCGGGATGGGTCACATTCCTTCTGGGAGAGGGTCTGGCATGGCACAGGCTTGTCCAGTGTCCCCTCGGACAGTGACCACTCGGGGGTCCGGTGGCGAGGAGACGGTGGGAGCAGAGCTGTGCTGCTTGCTGCCTGCGCGGAGCAGATGAGTAATCAAAACTCTCATTCCCGGCTCTGGTGCCAAGATGGGAACAGGAATGGGAAGCACATAACGAAGCCATTCACATGCTAATGACTGGGGAGAGCGGGAGGCTGTGCCGAACCGCTCTGCCTGTCCCGACTGCAGCCTTGGGATCCTTCCCAAATATTTCGTGTCCCCTCCGTGGCTGATTTGGCTTGCCAGGATGCTGGGCATCCCTCTCCTCTTGCTAAGCTACGAGAACCCCCAAGGCTGGGCCCTAAAAGCATCCCCATGGCCTCATCCCTGGGAGATGCTATACTCGGGAGATTGGAGCTGGAAATGAGCTTCGGGAAGAAGGGTTTGCTGTGCCGGGGTCAGGGCGTGAGGAGGAGGATTTCCCGTGCTGAATTCCTCTTTTCCCACCCTCAGGGACTGCAGAGATGTGCCACCGTGCCCTGGGAGCTGCCAAGAGCTGAGACTTTCGCTGGCAGCAGCCACTCGGTCCCTCTTATCCCTGATGAGCATCCCTGGCACTCCAGCTGCTGGCCGGGAGCTCCTCGGGATTATTTATAGAAAGTTAACAAGGATCTGCAGGGCAATTGAGAAGTAATGGGAGCTCTTACAGGTTTATTTTATTGAAACATTTTAACACCAAATCAGCAATTTCACTGTCAATACTTGAAGCCGTTCCTGTAGCTGTCAGTGAATTTTACTGGGGACAGAGCAGGGATGAGTGCAGGGTCCTGCACCTCACAAAAAGGGACTATTAATTAGCAACTAATGGTATTATCAGCACACTCAGCATCTCCCACTGTCCCACAGGCATCGTGTTCCCTCTAGCCACTGAGGTGCTGCAAGCCCAGAGCTCCAAACACCAGGCTGGGACCCTGGGGACAAGGGGGTGGCTGCAGAAAGGACCCTGACCCAGGGCTGGGCTGCATCTCCGAGTTCTGCATCTCCACGGAGCTTCTGCTGCCTTCCCTCGGCGTGCTGGCTGCTCTCACTCGTGTCAGAGATATTGGATTGCTCCCCTGAAGGAATATGGAACGTTAGAGACAATAAATACATTTTAAAGATGGGGATGCAGAGTGTCAGCTGAGCCATTTCCCCTCCGCGAAAGGAGCTGGCAAAAGGAGCAGCAGAGTCACCACGATCCTATTTCAGACTCCACACGGCGTCTGCAATAACATCAGCGCCATCCGAAAAGCAACAATACACAGTTTATGAGCACCTGAAGTGCCTGTTGTGCCTGTATTTACTCCATTAGGTTGTGTCACATCGCATTTGAGCTGGAGGATTCAAGGCTCAGGCTGCTCTCACGCTGCAGGGGGCAGGAGGGATCCTCCCAGGTGATCCGACAGAGATTCCTCACCAGCTGGATAGAGGATATATCTCTGTATGAATATATATTCTATGTGAATGCACATTGTAGAGGCACATGAGAAGATTTCCAGTCTGTTTTTTGCCTTCCACCCACTTGTGCCCCCTCAGAATTGGCATTTCTCTTACAATTCGTGATTTGCAGTGATTTTGGAATGGTAGCCACAATACCCAGGGCTGTGGAACTGCCACACCAGGATCCATCATGGGTTGGTGTCCCTGCATGGCACAGGTAAGAGGGGAGACACTCATCAACACCGCCAGGGTTAGGGGTGACAGTGACAATTGTCACAGACAATAATTTCTAAATTTTAACCATAAAAAAAAAAAAAGCACTTTCTAATTAACACAGTCACGGCTCCGCTGAAACTTTGGGGCAATTCTGTCTTTCTTCTGCTTTGGTGACTTCAGGAGAACATGAACCATCCAATTATCCAATCATTTCTACACCACCCGAGTTGCAGCTAAGAAAGGGGAAAGGTCAGCACATTCCAGAGAGCAGGACTAAAAATGCCTTCATTTTCTCTAATATCTGTCTGTTTAATTACTGGAACAATTGTTTGAACATTTTAATATATTAATTTAGCAGGGCGATAATTGTATGATTACAAATTCACTTCTAATTGTGTGATTACAAATTCACATGGGCCGTGAGCAACTGAAAAGTTGGAGCTTGCGCTGAAGTGAAATTGGAATTTGTAGGGGGGAAAAAAAAGGAAGAGGGATGTGTGTGGTTTCCTGCTCCTTCCTCAGAGTGGGAAAATGCTTCAGGAATTGTGTGCCATGCCAGGAGGGTGCTGATCCCACTGGGATGGGACAGGGACTGCCCTGGCTGTGGGGTTTGGGGTCCTGGAAGGGGTGTGAAACACCAGGACTGACCTGGGGGAGAAACAGCCATGAAAGCAAAAGGATTTGGGAATTTCTGGCTGAGCTTCTTGGAGGGTATTTGATCCCCATGCTCCTGGCAAGGGGTTGGCTTCGACTTTCAAATTTTTCCTAAAAAACACCCATTGATGAGGAACATCAACCCACAGCACCTGGGATTGGGCATTTAACACAGCATCTCAGGTTTGGCTTGGAAAGGGCTTATTGATAATTGATTAATTTATAGTCACTGCACACATGGGTCCTTGTGCTGCTGCATCCCCCAAGCCCCCAGAGCCCCCCAGGTCCCCAAGGGCTGGGACAGCCTCGGCCAGAGGGGTTGGCCTCTGTTTCAGGTAGCCTGTTTTAGGCATCATGGGTGTGTCTCTGTGCACAGCTCAGGTGGCATTTCTGCAGCCACGAGCCAGAGAGAAAATTGGTCTGTGACAGCTCTTCATAGAAATGTCACCGAGTGTAAACACAGGGTGACCTTTGCTGCTCCCCCTGCTCCTCGGGGAGCCGCCAGCAAATTCAATAATGAAGCCAGCGGGTCCTAAACGATGTCACCTCCCTTTTTAAGTAAATTACTATCAAATCCACCTGGCCTGGTGCCTTTGCTCGCTGTCACACGAGGCACCTCTGCCCTCCAGGCTGTTTGTCGACACCTCCACAGCCCCAGTGTGTCCCCACAGTGCCACCACTGCTCACACACCACGTAGGAAATGGGGGTCAGGGCTCTGGCAGGGCAGGGGTCCCACTGCTAAAGGACACAGGGACTCAGGGGAAGTGAAATCCCTGCCCCCACAACCCCTGGGACATGCTCATCCCTGCCTGCTGCTGGCAGCATTCCTCATGCTGATGCGATTTTCAATTACCGGAGAAGTTCCCAGATTTCTGCCTTTGTCCAGTATCTTCCAAAGTATCTCATTCCAGACAACAATTCTATAATCCAACCGTGACAGGACAATCAGTCACACTCTAAATTAAGCATCTCAAATAAGGATTTATTAGAATTAATCAGACAATTAATGTATGGCCATTAAATAGAGTTTATTAAAATACATCTAAGTGTATTAACTATTTAATAGGAGAGATGCTGGTTACGGAGTTGGCAAAAAGCTTTCTAGTTGTCCTCTCTCTCCCAAATTCTGGCAGGCAGCACCGAGGGGAAGGGGAAGGGGAAAGGGAAGGTGAAGGGGAAGGAGGAGAAGGAGGAGGAGGAGGAGGAGGAGGAGGAGGAGGAGGAGGAGAAGAAGGAGGAGGAGGAAGAGAAGGAGAAGGAGAAGGAGGAGGAGAAGGAGAAGGAGAAGGAGAAGGAGAAGGAGAAGGAGAAGGAGAAGGAGAAGGAGAAGGAGAAGGAGAAGGAGAAGGAGAAGGAGAAGGAGAAGGAGAAGGAGAAGGAGGAGGACAGGGCTGATACCAGCACTCAGGTCCCTGCTGAGCCCCCTGACTGCCCAGACTGGAGGAGTTTATCCCAGTCCCAGCTCCACGTTCCGTGCCATCACTGCCTTTCTTTTCCCCTCTCCTCTGAAGTGCCTCCATCACCTCGAGTGCCATCTCCAGCCACTCCACATCATCCCATTTATCCTTTCCACTTGTGCAGAGCTTTACACTTGCAAAGCAGCCCTTAACTAATTAATCAGATGTTAATGATTCCTCCAAGGTGCAGCAGAGCAGACAGCTATCAATCCTCACCTCTCCCTCTGCATCTCCCCCGCCTCCACAATTAGATTCCAGCCGATTTTCCTCCTCCTTTGCTCTGTTTTCCCTGTGGCCTCTGTTCCGGGGAAGGACGGTGCAGCAGCATCCATCAGCCCTGTGCTCATTACGGGTGCAGGCTGAGCCAGGCTTGGCCGCCTTTCCTGATGGTAATTCCATCCTGGGAGAGCAGGAAGATCAGGCAGAGAGCATGGGAAGGCCAAGCAGAGAGAGTGCAAGGCCAGGCTGCAGGTATTTGGGTTAGTCTGGAAAAGCTGAAGCTGTTCTTAGAGAAATGACGTGTCCTAGAGCCATCCCAGCCAAACCTTGGTGGCCCAGGAGGGAGGTGACATCTCCCAGGTGTTCCTGGCTGCACTCCCAGCACTGTCAGGACCTGGGGAAGGGAGGTGGGTGATGGGAATCCTGTGTGGGAAGGGAGCAGGTGAGGAGCTGAGCGCTGCTCCCTCTCTCCTGGCAGCGGCTGTGTCCCCTCTGCAAACAGAGCTGATCATCAGGACAGCAAAAGCCCCTGTTCCCTAGAGATCTGGCTCCTGATGTCCCAAACCAGCCAGACACAGAGATCCTGTGGGATGAGGAGGGGGAGAGCTGCAGAAGCACCCAGCAATTGATCTGGCAGCTTTTGGGGACCACCACCCCCTCCAGAAACCCAGCATGGGATTAGGGAAAGCTCCCAGCTCTGTGTAGAATGTGACAGATCCAACCCACAGAGCTCTCCTCTCCCATTTCCCAATGAAACGATGGGGAGAGGAGCAAGGGGAAAAGGGCAAAGCAAAAATATGGATTTTTATGATATGCAAAAATATTCCGAGACAATGCAAATGAAGCAATTTAGCCTTGCAGGCATTCCTCTGCGCACCATTATTAAAAGTTCCCAGTCTGGAATTGCCATTTCTAATCACAAGCAGGGATCCAAGGCAGGCGAGGTTGGACCCAGGGCTGGGCAGATGTGGGGAATTCAAGCCAGGAATTCAGACCCTGCTGTGCCCATGGTCTGGATGGCACAGAGGAACATCAACACTCCATGCTCATGGCAGGGGACAGGGAGGTGGGATGGAGTCCATGGAGAAATTGTAGAGTTTACTGAGCTCCTGCTGCTCAGGGAAACACTCAGGTCCTAGGATGGGACAGAGGGCTCCAAGTCCCCCCTCCCATCACATCCACACCCTAATGAGCCTCCCATCCTAAACCGAAGGGACAGGGGGAGCGTGGTCAGAGTGGGGGCACAGGAGGGACTCTGAAGGAGCACATGAAATCTGTAATTATAATTACAATAATGGCAACTCCGTGAGCAGCTGAATTCACCCCAGCAGTGGTGATATAACTTGGCAGGGCTTATCAGAAGGAACGGCAGATCCAATTAGGAATTAACGGTGCTGCAACCATGGAGCAAACAGCTCTCACCCAGCCACTGGCTTCTGCTGGGAAAGCCTCTCCCCTCCCCACATTCCCAAGTGAGGTCCCCTCCCAGTGACAATGTCTGTGCCCCAGGACTGTGCCCTAATGCTGGGAGTGCTGGCACTTGTCCTGTGATGGCCCCCTGATGATCCTTGTATTTTGAGATATCTTGTTGGTATGTATTGCGATAATTTATTTAAGAAACTGGCTATTTCTGTCAGTTTTGTTTCCAGGGAGGCTATTCCTGCTCTTTGTCTGAATTTCCTCTTTCTAAAAAATCCACTCTTTTCACTTGGCTTTTCTTCCCTTTTCTCCTCCAAGGAATTATGAATCTCATCCTTTCACAGCCATTCCCAAACAGCCTGCTGCCTTCACATTCCCAACTCATTCCTCTGCTGATTAGCACCAGATCCAGAAGAGTTTCCTCTCCATTTGTATTTATAGCTGCGCTTACAAATGGTTTGGTGCAGAGGAATTCAGCAGAGCCCTGTGAAATAACCTGGAACTGGGGGGTGGTGAGAGGAGAGACAGAGGAAGCAGCTTTTGTTTGGCCGAAGAAAAGTCCGAGGGGAGAGGCGAGGATGGGCTTGGAAATGCAAAAGGCAGCTGAAGAAGAAAGTCACGCACTGCTGGCTCCTGTGGGGAAGAAAGGGAATTTGGGCTTTGTATGAAGGATAAAGAGGCTTTTCAGGCCAGGAAGGACAAGCAGCTGTCAGGAAAAGCTCAATCCCTGTTTGCCGCTGACCTCCAGCGGCGACTCTGAGCCCCTGGGCTCCCCACCATGGGTGTTGGGACCAGAGGAGACTGACCACAGCCACTGAGGGATCTGGGCTCAGTTCCCAGGAGTTCTGATGGGGATAGGAGCTCTGAAATCCCAGGATTCTGCCCCAAATCATCCCCTTGTCCCTGTCCCTGCCTGTCCCCACCCAATGACACCAAGGGACGGTCGAGGAGTTCTTCCCCGTTCCATAAGGGACTAACGATGTCAGGCTAATTAATAAGCAATGGAAGTGTAAACAGTGGTGTCGAAGGGAATTTAATTATTGGCAATATAATATGATTTTGATTAATACAATTAGATTCTTTAATTGCATTAGTAAAACCAAAAACTAGCTCCAGGTCACTAATTTGATGGAAATTTCCAGCTAAACAAGGTCCATTCCTTCTCTGCTCTCTGGGAAGAGGGGCCATGGGCACGATTTGTGGCATGAGGGACAAGGACCTGGTGGCCCAATACAGGTGACACCCACCCAGCTGCTTTCTGGCACTGTCGCAAGGGCTGGCAGCCCTGGGATTGGGGTGCAAGACCCTCCTCACCCAATTTACAGATTTTGGGGCAGCTCCATGTCCTGCTGCTGCACTGGGAGAGCAGCATCACTGTTGGGCAGGTGGAGATGCTGCTGATGGCCTGGGGAGCATCAGGAAGAAGACAGGCTCCCCAAATTTTTGGATTTTGCATGGAGGAGTCGGAGAATGTTTGAATTCCTGCCGGTTGCTCCTGTTTCCCTGGGCTCCAGCCGTGTGCACAGCGTGCAGAGACAGCTCAGCTGGCTGGGCAGCACTTCCAATTATGGGTGATCAAAACCTAATTATTGACTTTAATAGGAGCTGAATCTGGCCTGAAGAATCCAGGAACAATTATTCCGGGTTCCCGTTACATTAAGCAGGAGCGACAGGGCAGCTCCCTTTCCTTGTTGTGCAGAGATCAGAGCTGGAGAAAAGCAGATGAAAACTTGGGCTGATGCATTTGGTTTTCTTCCCAGTCCAGGAATGGGAGCTGTGGCAGAGCTCAGCCCAGGGACACCCCAAGGATGGGGGCTCATGGAATCCCAGAATGGTAATGAAAAAATTAAGCTCAATGAAATAAAAGTTTGCCTTTGCAGAAATCTGTGGAATTGACCATTTGCTGGAATAAGGAGGAACTTTTCACCACAGTTTCTCTCATCCCCACAGGAGTTTTTCTGTCATTATTTGCATTAATACAGAAACCAACATGTGAATTATAAACACACACAGGAGTAAAAGCCACTGTGCAGCTTGAGCACACCTTTGCAGGGTTTTTATCCCCCTGGATGTGTTCCTTGGCACTATCCTGGAACCATGGGAAGCTTTCAGCCCCATTCCCCCTCCCTGTAGTGCTGGGGATGCTTGGGACACCAGACCTATCCTCCTGCCCCTCTGCCAGCTCTGCTGCCAGCGCCTTCCTGAGATTTATCACTCGTGGAAGTGTGTGAGAATGGAGACAATTTTTCCAGCTGTGCATTATCCACCCGCTGGACTGTGACGGCTCTTTGTGAGCTGTGACGCCGCGTCCTATAAAAGCTGTATTTAGGATCCAGTTTAAAATTCATATTTTCTACCACACGGAACATAATGGCTCCTTGGGAGCCGATTCAGCGGTTATCAGAGGGATGTGTTTGTGGAGTTGTTTTTGAAGGGACACATTTATTTGGAGGTTGTTTTGAGGAAGTGCCCGAGCTGTCCCCTCACTCTGGGCAGGAGGGGCTGGACTGGAGATCCTGGGGGGACAAATATCCACATATTTGGAATAAATCCTTCCCTGTGAGGGTGCTGAGACCCTGGTAGAGGTTTTCCAGAGAAGCTGTGGCTGCCCCATCCCTGGAAGTGTCCAAGGCCAGGTTGGGCAGCCCAGGGCCAGTGCCACTCTGTCCCCCTCCCAGATTCTGAGGTGGACAGGTAGCCAGCAAAAAGAGAGTAACTGCTCCAAAACAAATGCAGAAAGCCACTTTGCGGGACAAAATTTCCCTTTGTTTCTAGCAAAAAGCAGATTTATGGGTTAATAAACATCTACGACTGGCCCCTGAAAAAATACACTCAGGTAGGCAGGAATTACTCATTCAAATTAACTATAAATTAAGATCAGCCTAATTTACGTCCATTAAAATGGAAAAGCATATTATCTCCCATTCAAAGGAATTTGTATTTGATGCAAATAGGACAAATTCAGAAAGTTTGGAAATGTTCTCTGATTGTTCATTTGCATCGTTAACCGGCAGAGAATGGGCCTGTGATTTCAAAATGGGAGAACAGAAGGAACAATAATTAGTTATGTAAATAATGTGGCATTCTTGTTTATAATTAGTCCGAGAATAAAATAAAATTCACGCATGTCACAGGACTCATTTTCGTATGCAAATGAACAATCAAAATTATAAACGGTAATAATGCAGTTTGGGAGAATGTGGCATTTCTAATTTATTAGCCCAGGCAGAAGCCAGAGCTGATTCCAGTTGACGTCGGGAGATTTCAAAGGTACCTCTGGCATGGAAAAAATCACCCAAAAAAAGAGAAAAATGAGAGAGAGGGAGAAAAGGGCGTGGAATCACCTGTTGGAGTTGCTCCTGAGGGGGGAGAGGAATGCAGAATTCCCTGGGAAGGATGGGAATGCCTGCATGATCCTGGGCCAGCAGCCTCTGCACTGGGTCCTGCACCAGGAATGCTCCTCCTTGACAAAAAACTGGAGGGATGTGGGAATGCTTTAAAATTCCCTGAGCTTACTGTGGTCTGGAACCACAGGCATGGTGTGTTTTTTGCAGGAAAATGTGGTGGAGAAGGGAGCTGAGGCTGGAAAACCTTCCTGCTGGGGTCCAGTATTCCCTGTGGTGGACATGGCACAGGGTGGGTCATCCCTGTGATGACACAATCCCAGTGGAATATCCCCTCCACACCCCTAAAAAAGCCACATTTCCACCCATTCCTGTCAATCCCACTTCAACCCCTGCCGTGAATTTTGGCCCCAGTGGTTCAACAGCGATGGTTTTTGACGGTGTCAGGAGCTTGGAATGTCCCTTCCTTTTCTGTCCCGTGTGGCTGGGGCTTGGGACATGAGCATCACTCCCAAATTTTGGACCTCACTCCCATCCAGGGTCCTTAAAGCCCCTTCCAAGGACACAGAGAGGCTTCTGCCCTCCCTGCCCATCCCCAGGAACATCGTGAGCCAGGGGATCCTCAGGACAAGCCGAGCTCCAGGAATGTAAGGGATTAAATAATGGCATTAATTATTAATTATGGCTTATCTTGCTGCAGAGTGTGGAACAGGAGTCAGAATCTGCATCAGGGAGGACGGGACATCTCGGGAACAGCAATGCTCTGGCTGCTTTCTTGAAATATGCTCCCAACTCAGCTCGACACCGAGCCGAGAGCCCTCAGCGGAGCCGCGCCACCGAGCCGAGCGTGTTGGATAATAAAAGCACAGGAAGAACTTTAATTAAGGCTCCTCAGGCTGCTGAGGGGGCAGGGGGGAAAGCTCAGAATTTCCTGGCCAGGGCTGCTGGGGAAGGAGCTGCACGGGAAGCACTGGAGGGGATTGACATCATCCTGGACCCCCAGAGGGACAGAGGGACTTGCCCTGGATGCGGCCACTGGGGTCCTGCTCACCCTGCAGGGCTGTGGAGGTGCTTCCCGTGGAACTGCAGGAGAACCAGTGCTTTGTCCAGCCCCATGCCCTGGATTATGGAGGGAATTCTCCAAGGAAGCACACCCGAAAGTCAGGCTGGGATCCCCAGCATCCCTCCCATTGGGGATCTGCTCTGTGCGTGTGAGAGGCTGTGCGACCCCAGAGTATTTAAAAGCTGCTGGAGCCCATCGGGACTCCCTGGGAACATCCCAGAGAACCACCCCAGCCCTCTCCAAAAGGCACAGACACATCTCCCAGCAGAAGAAACTCCAAATCCCAGCGCCGAGCCTGGCGGAGCTGGAACAAAGCCCGAGCGACTGTTTACTCACGTCACCGCGGCCCTCAGCCGCCAAACCACTGAGTGAACCTTTCTGTCAATCCGACACTTTTAGGGTAATTTAACTTAATAACACCTTTGTCTGCACAAGCGTTTGTGTCTGAAGGGTTATTACCATCGCAGTTATTTTAGGTGGGTTAATGGGATGGAGTAGATTTGAAATTGTCAGTGCAGCCACGCAGGCGGCTGCTCGCAGTGTTTACCTTCCCAACCCTTCCCTTGCTTTACATAACTTCCCACCCTCACCTAAAAGTGCTGTCATAAATTATGAGCAATTTCCCCTCAGGTCCTCATGCATCGTTAATTCTTTGTTTAGAAGGGAAAAATCAAACTGTCCGGGTCTTAATTGTTACGGTTTTGAGCAGAGCCTGGGTTGAGTTTGGGGCCTCTGGGGTCTGTGAGAGTTTTTTGGACTTTTTTTAGTTGATATTTAACTCATTGCATCATGGGGCTCACAGGAAAAGGGGGAGGGGGAAAGAAGTCTTTTTGATAGGAGAAAGAGAAATTTTTGTGGGGTGCAATCAAAAATTGGCCAAGGCAGAGGTGGAGCCCAGGTTCCCTCCTGCTCCTCAACAGAGAGATTTTAGGAATTAGGCTGGGGACGTGGTGGCTGCCACCCTGCTCAGCAGCTGGCACCCTTGCATGGCAGATGGCACTGTGCATGGCATATGGCAGCCCTGCTCAGCAGCTGGAACATCTGCATGGCCCTGGCACCTGTGCATGGCATCTGCCCCCCTGCACAGCCCCTGGCAGGATCCTCCAGCAGCCACAGTGAGAGGGAGAGAGAGGGAGGGAGGAAGGGGCTGTGCCCTTTTCCCTTTCCCCAGACCCCCCAGCTGGGCCCTGCCTCACTCACATCTCCTGCCTTTCCCCACCCCGTGTCATTTTTGGGTGAGAATTACGTTAAAGGCAGCAGGGCAGGCACAGAGGGCTGTCCTATGCCAGGGCTGGCACCTTCCTTGTCACCTCTCCGGGTCCCCTCGGTGACTCCCAGCCACCCCCTGGGCCAGGTGACCTTGAGGCAGCTTTGCTCTTTGGCTCAGCTGCAGTCAGAAGATTAAATTCTGCTCCTGTCCTGGGAATCTGATGATAAAAAGTCCTTTCTAGACAGAATCCGGATAATGAACAGCTCCCTGGCTTCGCGCTGGAAGAGGGAGTGTGGAGTTATTACTGCATTAAAAAATCTCCAAAGTCAACTAAATTCACCACAGACGTGGAGGACCAGAATTCCTCTTCATTCCAGCGGGGTGGAGCATCCAACCTCGTCAATAATGCTGTGCTAATTGCAGCTGGGCAGGAGCACAGGAGGGGTGCCAGAAGCACCTCCAGTGCTCCCCCCTCTTCCCCCTGTGTCCATCATTCCTCTGCTGAGAGTGGAGAGGGAATTTTCTGTAGGAAAACACACTTCCAGTGCCCATCAAAAATCCACACTCCGAAGCACCAGGGGATTCACCCCATTCTGGTGTGGCAGCTCTGGAAGAAAATCCAGAATATGGTCCCTTGCTCCAGGATGTCACCGACCAGGACTGGCCACTCAGGTATAAACCCTGTGCTTTGATCACCCAGGACAAAGAAAGGCCAGGCCAGGAGATGGAAGAGCTGCCATAAACAAAGCTGTGGCATGTCTCTGGCATTAGTCGTACACCAAGAGGGATGTGGGACATATATCTGGGCAGGATTCGGGATATCTGCTAATTAAAGAAGCCTCTGACTGCTGGAGAGTGTTAATTCACAGACAGCGTGGTCCCCGTGGGCAGAGCTCAGGGCAGGAAAGGATTTATTTACACCTCACAGAAGTTGTTCTTTTTACGAAGGTTGCGCTTAATTGGAATTTTTCAGAAGAATTTGTTGAACAAAGAAGGAATCGAGCCTCTGATGGAAAGTTTCTGGCTTTCCTCACCCTGTTTGCCTTTCGTTCAGGCTGGAGCATCTCTGCACAGGCAAAGCCTTCACTAACTTCCATCTCTGTCCCAGGTGCCACACAACCTAAGCCCTCTGTCACCAAAATATTCCTCAGCTCCACGTCAGACTGCTTGGACCAGGCCAATAAATTCCCATAAAATCCTAAATATTTTGGGTTGGGAGGGACCTTGCAGCTCATCTTGTTCCTCTGGCTGTGCCAAGGGTGATGCGAGCAGCATCCCCCAGGTCAGCCCGGGATTTTTCCCTGGGATTTGGGAGCACTGCAGGAAGATGCTGGCTGCTCCCATCTGCCTCGCCTTGCACCAGCAGAGCCTCTTCAGGGCTTTCAGACACCTCCAGCACAGAGAGGCTTCCCCCACCTCCAAAAAAAAATCACCGCAAAACCACCGGGAAACAGCACGGCGGAGGCTCAGCCATCAGCGGGGCGGCTCTGACAGCACGGAATAAAAGCCGAAATAGCAATTTCTCACTGAAGAGCTGGGCTGACACCTCCCTGACCTGCGAGCAGCAGGGACTCTCGGCACACCGGCACAGCCCGGTTGTTTGCTGCTGACACCGCTGATTAGAGCAGACAGGCGGGCAGGAGGATGAGCCGGAGCTCCGGCCGGCGATGGGGTTGCCTCCTCCTGACCCCAAACCTGAGAGCTCCTGCCCTGCATCTGCAGCTAAACAAACCGAGTAAATCATCCTGGCAGATAGATAATTAAATAATTATCAGCCACTTAATAACAAGGAGTGGGTGTTCGGGATTAGCATATTAGACAGTGTCTTTAAGGGCTAATTGTTGCATTACATCAGAGTTACTCATTCATTATTCTTGTCATTTCGGGTGATAATTTGCACTTTAGGAGACAGAGACAATTTTAGCAGGCAATTAGAGACATGTCAGGCTTGGCCTAGTGAGTTACTGTCACAATTATTGCATTTTTTCCGGTGTCCTCATTTGCAGTGGTGTATTTAAGGGCAGTCTGGTAATTTCACGGTGAGGCAAAACAGGCAGCAGCACCCGGTGAAGCGGCAGGGATGGAACAAACCTGGATTTCACAGCACCATGGGCTGCTGGGCAGGGGGCTGCTAAAGGGAAAAATCCTAAGGAAATGGGGGTTCTACATTGCTGATGGAAATATTTTATTTTATTTTATTTTATTTTATTTTATTTTATTTTATTTTATTTTATTTTATTTTATTTTATTTTATTTGCACCTGCAGCAAACTCCAAGGAGAAAGGTATTCCCAGGGAACACGTGCCCATCAGAGCGATGCAGTCGTATCTCTGCTTCCTCAGAGGGGAAAAACACGAGGATGTGCCCAGTGCTGCTGAGCCTGACTGAGCCTGAGAGCACTGACAAGGCTTAAATATTCCTCAAAACTACAGTCGAAGGGGAAAACTGGATCTGCAGCAGCTGCACCTTGGGATACATGCATTATAAGGGTATATACAGTCAAATAGAGTTAATTAAGCTAAAACCACAGTAAATCTGCCAGACCCATATTAACACTATAGTCAAAATAGTGGAAAATATAGTATTTTCCCTAATAAATCCTGTTCTGTTACAGATTTATGTTGGCATCTGCATAGTTACCAGAGTTTTACAATAATCATTGATCAATCAAAGTTTTATGACAAAACTATAATTTTCCTGTGTTTCTTTCTTACTTAGTTTCCTAGTTTGCTTAATTCCCAGAATGCAATCCAGTAAATCTTTGGGGCTGAGATATTAAGTAGATAATAAGAATGCCATATAAGATTTGCTTATATTTTAAGCTGTCCTTACAAATGATTTATAATTAGGGCCAAATCTAAGACAAAACATTATTAAAGTCAAAACCCTCCATAAATTACTGGAGTTTGCCTATGCCTGTAATAATTTATTAGAGGTTTACTATAGTATTTCCTCTGGTGATATCCAAAGCTTTATATGTCATAAATGGGAAATATGGGTTGGTAAAACATACAGAGAACAGGACTGATCCCCAGTGACCCTCACTGACAGACTCTAAGACAGTCAAAAGCATTTTGCAGTGGAAATGAAACTGCACCAATAACCCAAAGGTGTCTTTGTTCTGGGAAATTCAGTCATGGTTTATGGGATTTTATAAGTTATCCTGTTTACAGGTGGAACAGAACCTGTAGCTGGGTTTGTGTTTCAGGCATCCCACCAAGGGTTATGCTGTGGGGAAGATGTTCCCAGTCAGTCCCATGCAGGTACCTTTGGTTTTTTTTGTCAGTGTTAATGTCAGAGTGACTTTGCTGCAGCTGCAATTCTCTGTTTGCAATCAAAATTTTGTGAAGGTCCCTGTAAAATGCTCCCCAAAATCCCAGCTGTGTTCCTGCCTGCTGCCAGAGCTGCAGCCCAGCCCAGCCAGGAGAGGAGTCCCTGCTCGAGTCATTAAAAACTCCCTCCTCATCTTTCACAGCAAACGGTGAAGAGCAGGAATGAGACCTGAGGTCAGTCTGATCGTCTGTTAAAACAGAGAGAAATAGAATAAAATAAATTCAATTAAAGTTTTTTTTTTTTAATTGTGAAATAAAATAGAATAATAACAGCGAAGCAGACAAAGACAAGTGACTGCAGAAGCTGCACCACTGCATGCTCTGAGCATCCCAGCAGCTGCACAGCCTCTTCCTCTCCACCTGTGATACCATCAGAGGCACTGATTGCATTGCAGGTTTGTTATCAGTCTCTCCCCATCCATCTCCCGTGGATAATCCCTTTGCTCCCACTGCAGGCAGTGCTGATCCCTGTCCTAGCCTGGATGCTCTGAGAGCCACTGAGAGTTTCAGGCAAATCCCTCTCACATCCCAGCAGAAGCAGTGTCTTGCAGGAATGTCCCTCCCCATTTGGACAGCACCAAAACGGCCAAGGTTTGGCCTGGAAGGAATTTATATTCCCGAAAATACCTATTTGTACAGTGACCAGTGGGTTCTGGGGTGGGTGTATCAATTACAGAATATTTGATGGCACCACCTGCCCTGCTGCACCTGGCTGGCACCTGCCAAAGTAGGGCTGCTAACACAAGAATCTGAATTAAATGGCTGTGCAAACAGGACATGGCTTAATTAATCCACATTAAACTCCTCTGTGGACATTCACTCGGGATTGAAATCCTGGCGCTCAGGTTTAGCTCAGCCTCTGCTCACTTTAATGCTAAATAAAGTTTTCACTGTGGGAGGACATTTAATGGGGTTTAGCTAATTCACTGCAAATTCGCACCTTAAATTAATTCTAATTAAATTTCCTGAGTAACCCTGGAAAAGCAAGACCTGACGAAGCAGCTCCTCTTATCTCCAAGAAATATCTGTTATTTTATTTGCAGCGGTCCCAGCCCCAAATACACCATAAGGGCAACTCCTCGTGCCCTGCAGGGCTGAAAATTCCCATTTTCCTGCTCCATGGTGGGCCACATCCACATCCCACCTTGGCTGTGGTCAGTCCCATCCTGCAGGACACTGGGCTTGGCATCCCAGTGCCCTTATCCCTTCTCTGGGCTCTGCATGGCCACACTTGGTCCTTTTCCATTTGCAGGGAGGAGCAGGGACGGGAGCCTCCCCTGCCACAGAGACGGATGCAGATTACGCCATTAATTTTTTATGCGAATTCAAAAAATTCCATGTTGACTCCGTGACGCAAATGGGTATGAAAATTCTGGCGAGCGCACTCATTGTTACAGAAATCAAATGGCTCAACAGCCACTAATGAGGCAGACAAGAAGCTTCGCTCACCCTCTGAGGATTTGAAGGCAAGAAGAGAAGAAGGAGCGCGTTACATTATTCATGCGCCTTGTTTGAGTTTCAAATCCTAGGAAGTCGCAGCAAAGGGGGATTTGGGATGTGCTGGTGACCCTGCTCTGCACGGAGAGGGGGCAGGAAAAGTCCTGTTCTGTAATTGAGGAGTCCTTGGAAATCGTGGTTCCCACCTGGCCAGGGCCTCCCTGCTCTGGGATATGCTTGGGAATGCCCCGGGGATTCCCTGGGATGGGGGAATTCACTGGCAACACCCACTGCTGCCTGGGATTGCCCAAAAAACAGGGCCTGGCCTCGCTGTAAACTGTTTAAAACACACCTTATTCTGCTGGAACAGGTGCCGAATTCTTTTAGAGGGGAAGGAAAAAAGGGAAAACCTGGGAGAACATTCACAAGGCAGGGATGAGGAGCACAGTGCAGCTGTTGGCCAAGTATTAAGGACTAATAAACAGATTCCCGGAGTCCTTCTGCATTTTGTAATTATTACTCGCCCATAAAACCCTCCTGCCAACATTATCTCAGCCAGCTTTACGAGTGCTCACGAGGTTAATGCAGAGCTGTAAATCTGCGGCGGGTCAGGGGAGTGAGAGCAGAGGAAGCGTTCGTAAATCTGGAGGAATCACTGCAGTTTGTTTGTTTAATAAAATCCTGGCCCATGAGGAGCTGCAGGTGCCTGTTGGGGCTGTGGGTCCACCCAGCCCAGGCTGCCAGGGACACAAGGGGCTGTGTGTCCATCTGTCCATCTGTCCATCTGATGGATCCTGCTCTGTGCATCCAAAGTATCCTTTGATTGTGGATTCAGGATTTAAAACTGCTCTCTGGCACTGTCACTATCCAGGGCCACCAACCAGTGGCACTGAAGTGTCCATCCATGCCACTCGCCCCTGGTGGTGCTGCTGTGCCACAGATGGTGTTGGGAGCTTTGGGATCGTGGCTGACCACAGCCAAAGCAGAGTTAAACTCCTTCCTCACAACTCTCCAGGTCAGGGTGTATTTGCTTGGATTTTACATCGGAATTTGAAATCCACAGCTACAGGGAAACATTTATTTTCTTGCCCTTCAATGATCAAACAAGTGGCGCCGAGGCGCAAGGAAGCGGAGTTTCCATTAGGAGAACTGTTTTCCTTTTGCTGTAAAATATCAAATATTTTGACATTTCCATCAGGCTTTTCTTTGTACCAAAGCTGCAACGGCAGAACAATCTCAAGGCATTTAGACTTCAGAGGTTTGCACATTTCTGAGCACTCCCTCCTTTACAAGGGGACACTTCTGAAGGGACGTGTGATTTCTCTCTCAGAGACCAAAGGAAAGGTAATAAAAACAAGAGTCCTCGGAGGGCTCTGGGGAAGAGGCTGTGAGAGAGTGGAGCTCAGAGTTATCCCCTCCCAGGAGCTGCAGTGCCCTGGAGGGATGGGTGGGTGAATTCCTGGACATCAGGGCATCATCATCATCATCATCATCATCACCACCCACCCCGTGGCTGCAGGATGGAAGAGCGAGGGTGTCACTACGAGACAGGATCCACCACACTGCTCCAAAGTGCCTGGAGAGGGCAAGCAGCTGCTTCTCTCTGAGGCAGAGCTCCTGCCCAGGTCCTGTCCCACTCTGATGCAGGACAGATCCATTTTATAGTCACAAAAGGTTGGAAAAGACCTCCAACACTCCCATGCTCATGTCGTGAAGGGTCAACTCCACTCATTGTTTGAACATTTCCAGGAATGGTGACTCCGTGGGGAGTCTATTTGTGGTGTGTCAGAGCAAAGTCACCCCCAAATGCTGGTGGGGCACCCTGGGAGGACCCTGTGTGTCCCTGCTGTCCCAGGTGGGTTGTGTCACAGCGCTGGGACAGTCACTGACTGTGTGACTGACATTCCTTCTCTCTGCTTTAATCAACAAGTGCCTGCAATCCTTGGAATTCCTGCAGTGACCTGCACTTCGCCAGATCTCTCATTGAAGGAGGAGGAGATCCAGGCAGCACACCCTGTTCACAGGTGCCCTGCTGTCCCCACAGCCCCCTGGGATCTGGAGGGACACATCTGGAGCACCTGTGGGCAGCCACAGCTGGCAGGGCACACCCCGAGGGGAACTGGGCCAGGGATGACCAGCAGGCTCAGGTCCGAGGGATCAACAGGAGCCAATTCCACTGTCCCCCAGTCCAGCTCCTCCACACGGACTGGGAGCAAAGCGGGAGCGAATCCTGGAGCCCCTGCAGGCAAAACTCCATGTGCTCCTCCCATGGAAACGACTTCCCGGAGCAAAACCGCTTTGAAGTTGCTGTTTATCTCACTCTGATAACAATCTACTTCATTTCTTGTGTCAAAGTAATTAGAGTGTAATTATTCTTATTTTTTTCTTTTAATAACAGGTACTGTAATTGCTGCAGGGTTCCAGAGGAGCTGGGGGAATCCTTCTGCACTTCCAGCCCTCCCTGCCTTCAGCCTCCTCTCCCTCCCAGTCCCCTGTCTGTTTTCTGAGCGTTTCAGCTTCTTTCCTCTCGCCTGTTTGTTCCCATGTTCAGTTTCTCCTTTTCTGTTTGTTTTCTCTAGACATCAATTTTTCATGCCGGAGAGCCGAGGATAATTAATTAATGATTCATAGGAATGCTGTGGCTATAATATAATGAGAGGATGGTTCATAACCTGTTGCAGAGGCAGTTATCAGTAATTTCAGAATAATTAAGAGATGGTTTTAACACATTTCAAAAGCCCTTATAGAATCAGGGAGATGGGGGAATTTATTTGTCTCAAAACACTCAGCAAACTCTGATCCAGAGCTGAACCCCTCTCTCTTTCCCATCACAACCAAACTCCTTCACTCCCATATTTTCCCCACCCGAGCCGAGCAGAATTTTTTTTCCCTCTCTTTTTTTCCCCTCCTCTTTTTTTCCCCTTTTATTTTTATTTTTAGTACCACAGGATGTTACAACCAGCCTTCCTATTAGAGGCTAGACATATCCCGAGCCTTAATGATAGATTAAATACCAAACACCTTAACATTTGAGAAATGACATTTATTATACGGAGTTGTAAATAGAGGGAAAAATGACAATAGAACACAGTGTAGATCTTACATAAACTGCACCGGCTCTGTGTAATGACTACGATAATGTCAGTGCTAACAAGCAGATAATTGGCATCACCGAGATAATTTTTGGCACCTTATGCAGAGGGGAAACTGCTCTGCATAATTATTTTACCTAGGAATATTCTTCATTTAACAGGTCCATTTGCATAACAGTTGGAACTTTTTGAGCCATAAAGGGTGTTTAATATGTTGATTTGTTTTACCCACCAAACAATTGTTTATTCATGAGAACTGTCACCTGAGGACTTTTGTAAGGAGGCCACAGTGACCCAGTTGGAAGCAACAGCCTTTTGTTGGATTTATGGGTCCAGGAGGGAGCAGGATTATCTGACCCTTCACAAACACCTTTTATAGACACTGGAAGACTGAGTCGTTCTCTGTAGTAAAACTTTATTTCTTGATCACTCCAGTGCTTCCCTGCTGGTGAAAGGTGCCGCAGCTCCCTGTGTCCCCAGGATGGTGACACAGGTTTTCTTATTTTTGTACCTTTTTTACACCTTTGTACTCTTAGCCATGCATACTTGTAATTTTTTGTAGTCTGACTTTTACCTTAGTTTTAGGTTCTGCAAAACAGAAAGACCAAACATTCACAACAGGAGGCCAGAAAGCTCCATACTATCTCAAAACTGTGTTCTTTTCTCCAGAACATATTTTGTAAACTGGGCTGTAGTCTCTTTAAAGGGAAGAGAAATTAGAATAGGGGGACAAATACTTCATTTATTAAGTTTCTTATTGAGAGATTTTAGGGAAATATGCTGATTTGCCAAGTCCATGAAATTGTATATGCATTATATGGTGTGTGTGCATCACGGACTGTTTCACCTTTCAAAAACTGTGCACCTAGAATCCTATTAAACACCCAAATAAATACCCTTTTCCCCCCTTTTAACTGAGTCTGCCTCATATTCCTACCGGTGAACAGGCAACACAAGCAGATATTAAATTCCCTGTGGAAAAGCCAGAGGTGTGACTCATTTCATCATGTGTTAGGCTTGTCCAGATGTGTGCAGGTGTATGTCCAGATGTGTGCAGGTGTATGTCCACCTGCACAGCTGTCTCTGCAAACTCAGGGTCCTGTGACTTTCACCTCAGCCAACTGTTTTCAGGTTAAATCCCAATTTTTTCCCAAACGAGGCTCCTGGTTTCGGTGAAGGGAAATCTGTAATGTTTGCCTGTGAGATGTTAAAACTTCTGCCTGTGTTTTCATGAGGTATCCCTGATTTTCCCTCCGGCACATCTGCTGGGAGGAATAGTCTGTACCAGGGGGAGGGACACAGAGCCAATCCATCACACTCTGGGGCTTTCAAGGCCATCTCCCTGGCCTCTAATGCTCTGCAAAATGGTTCATTCTCTGCTGGTTTATAAACTTGATGTGCAGCCTGCCAGCTCCCAGCTCCCACATGGAGCTCCTAGAGCCTGGAGAAATCCTTGCACTCGTGGGTATTTCGAATGGGTTCAGCTGCATTCCAAATTCCTCCACACCTGTGTTAAATCCCCATCCTCACCTGCTCAGGGAGAGGTGTCCAACCTTCCCGGGGATCAGCTGGAAAACGCCGTGCTCTCCCTCAATTACAGCCTCCCAACCCGCCCACAAGCTCAACACCGCGTTCTTTATGACTCTGCCAGCCCATCTGTCTCAGAGCCCGAGACCACACTCACTCCTGTTGGGATTTTCTCCTTTCCAATTCCCAAGTCAGCTCTAGTTCAGTGGGGAGATTTATTACTCCTCCTCTGTGCTCCCTGGCTCTGTGCCACGGCGTGGGGGAACAGCAGCTCAGGCAATATTCCAGCGGCCAGGAATTGCAATCCTGGGCTGGCACGTTGTCACTGTGTCCCCAGGGACAGGGACAGTACCCAGCAAGGGCATTGTGTCAGGAGGTTTGCTGTCACAGGGGTTGATCAGAACCAAATCTCCTCTCCTTGCACTTGTGAGTGTCTCAGAGGATGTCACAGTTGGGTCAAAGTACAGGCAAGAGGGCTTCAAATTCCCCTTCCTGCTCTGAGGATGGTGTGGGAATGTTGGGAGAGGGAAGAGTGAAACCAAAACTCATCCCAGGGCCGTGGGGGAGAGGCAGGACCCTGGCCAGGGGCTGTGTGTGTCCAGCACTGAGCCATGTCCCCACGAGGTGTGTGACAATGCCCTGAGTGTGACAGCACGAGGAGAGACACAGGACTGTGGTATGGCATCACAGATGCTCTGTGGAATCCTGGTCCTCATCCCCAGCTCCAGAGGGGCAGCTGGAAGGTCGTGGCACCAGTGAGAGATGGAGATCCTGAAGAGAAGGCAGAAAGCCTGGGGAATTTAGGGGGAAAGGGACAAACTCCAAAATCCTGCAGGATCCTGAGCCTGCCATGGCACAGGAATCCAGACTGGGCAGGGGAGCAGTCCTGGCCATGGAATCACCAGGGACAATCGAGGGCTCTGGCTGTTTTCCTTGTCCAGCTGATGGAGCCCATCTCGATTCAAGATGCTGAGGACATTATTGATCTAAACAAGTTGTCAGTGAAGGAAAAGTTGTAATTGCTGCTGTAGTTGCATTGTAACACACCAGCCCCGAAGGGAAATTAAAGTTTGGAGCTAATAGGGTTGTATGATCCTTCAACCTTTGATGTATTGAATCTGGAGCAGCCCCTGGAATACTGATTTGATGCACAAAGGATCATTTTTAACAGCGGCTGCACCTCCAGCTCCTCTGATCCAATTCTCCCTTCAATCCCACTGCAAGGCAAGAGAACAGCTCTCAGTGCATCCTCCCTCTCTGCCCTTGGGCCTCTTCCTTCAGCTCCCACGGCTCTGTAGGAGCAGAACCTGCAGGAATGATGGCTGGGATGACGGCAGGATTCCCTGGATTCCTGCTGCTGCACCTTCACCCAGGGAAAGTGTTCTGCAGGAGGAGAACCAGTCCTGAACTTGGTGCTGGGGTGAGGGTGCAAGTCTGGTGTCCTGCCCAGCCAGGATTTCATTAAAAAGGGAATTACAGATATTTCTGAGCAGAACTGCAGCTCCCCATTAATCACCTGCAATTAGAAAGCAGGGATCTGCCAAACAGCCACTCCCCAAAGGTCGCTAATGAGGGAAGTTAATATTCCTCAAGTTCTGGTTTGGGAAGTGTCTGGGGCTGAGCCCAGGGCTGGGCTGTGCATTCCCAGCGTGTCCAGAGCCTCCTGCTTTCCCACCACCTCCCACTGCTGCAGCCACCCAGTGACAGATCTCACCACGCCTTCACACACACACTTGAATTCTGTGTGATGAAGACACTCTCTCTAATTGCCTCGGTTAATTAGCGCTTCCGTGATGCCGCAGGTTCCAGGGAAGGAGCAACCCGTGAGGATGTGCTGATGTCCCTGTCCCCATGTCCCTGCTCACCATTGCCATGGCAGAGGGGACCCCAATCCTCTGCTGTGTCCCTGCTCTGCCACAGTGTCCCTGCCCTGCCAGTGTCCCTGCTATGGCAAAAGTGTCCCTGCCCTGCCACAGTGTCCCTGCTATGGCAGAAGTGTCCCTGCCCTGCCACTGTGTCCCCACTGTGGCTGAGGGGATCCCTGGCATGGCAGACAGAACCCCACTTCATCACTGCCCAGCAGGTCAGGGATGTGCCCTGGCTCCTAAATCCCTGCTGAGGCCAGCAGGCAATTTAGACCTGAGTGCAGCAACTAATTAAATCAATATGAGCTAATGAACAGCAATTAGAGGTCCAGCTAGGCACATCTTCTCTGGTAAATACTGCTTCTTTCCCAACGGGAAGCTCTTTTTTAATAATCTGTTTGTGTTTCATTTCCAGGAGCTGTAATTCCCCAAAGAAGCAATTTGGGAAAGTGATTTGTTTGTCTGTATAATTGCCAAAGCACTTCGTTAGGCTTGTTTGTTTTTCCTTGCTCCTGCTGCTCCCTGGAAGAGACAGAGCCGGCAGGATGGCAGGAATCTCACTGCTCTCCAGGTGATTTACGTGGTTTTTTGGGATTGAGGGGGTCCCTTCTCTCTCCTGTCCTCTGGAGAGAGAGGAACATTTTCATTCTCCACCTCTCCTAGAGCAGGAGTTGAAACGGGGCCAACAACCCCATTTCAGAGATGCTGAAATCAGGATTTCCTCATGGAGCAGCTCTTCCAGCCCCTCATCCCTGCAGTTCTGCTCTGCCAGTTCTCCGTGGGATCAGGACAGCACACACCGTGCCAGGCTCAGCTCCGGGGTTTTGGGACATTCCCAGTGCTATTTTCTCCTGCATTCCCTGCACTCCCTGACCTGTTGCTTTCTCCTCAGTTCCCACTCGCTGCACAGCAGTTTTCCACGAGTTTTCCACACTAACAGCCAGGGGTTTTTCCCAACTTCAAGTATATTTTTCAGCTCTGATATTCCCTCCATTCTGCATTTCAGCCAGGGCTGGCTTCACCTGCCCCCGGCTGCCACACACATGATAACAGCTCCTGCAACTCCCCCTCGCCATTCCCTCATATGAAATTGCAATAACCTTTCAAATTAAACCTTGCACCTTGTTCATTAGCAGGGAAATGCTTCCCTGAGCCTCTGAGCTACGGCAGGATGTGGGACAATGGGAACACGCTCCCGTAATTGGATATCTATTGCTTGTTTAGTGGGCAGCAATTAGACCACAAACGGGTTATGGGCCAGCGCGGATTAAATATGACTTTCCACACTTCCTGCAGGGATTAGTTAGTGTTTAATTCAGCTGTGCTCAAGTGCCATCTACACCAGGTTTTGGAGGCTCGTGGAATCAGGGGAGGAGGAGGATGTTCAGCACTGCCAAATTCAGAGATTTGCCTTCCCTCTCTGTCCCTCCTCAGCTGAGTTTCTCCTCTCTGTTCCCCATCTCACCCCCTGGAGCTCCTGGCGTTTTTCCCTCACAGCTTCGAGCACAGACAGACATATTTTGACAAATGGAGATTATCTGAAATCATCGCTCTCGGAGCGAGCGGTTGCTGTACGGAACTTAATTATAAATTAATTAATGGCGGCAAATTTACAACGCAAGGTGGAGGGAGAAGGGGGCAGGAGGGATGATTTGTAAGTGAAGGTAGAATGCCTGGAACACACAGAGACAAGTAAGAGTCACTTTTCCAGCAAAGATCTCTCAGAACTGGAGTGTTAGACCCACCTCTGGGCTCAACCTCCACAGTCCCACTTCCATCCCACAGGGATGGAACTCCTGGAGAACCCTCAGCTCGGAGCACACAGCTCCCAAATGACCAAATTTTAGTTCTGAAATATCCATTTATGGCCTCTTTTGGTCTCTCCAGTTCCAGTCCTTCTGGAGGCAGGAGCTGGGTGACAGCGAGGCAGAAACCAAAGGAGCAAGTTAGAATGATTTTATTTAATATAATAATATAAAAATTGATTATAGATATCAGATAAAATCATTATTATGGTTATGATCATGATCATGATCATGATTATTACTATGATTATGATTATGATTATTCAGCCCAGAGAGAAGGGCATTTTCTCTGGCTCTGGGGCTGGTTGCTCCATGGCCACTGCACATCCCATCGCCCAGGTGACCTGGTGGCAGTGGCTCTGGCAGCATTCCCTGCTGGAATACCAGGTGACACCTGGCATTAAACTCCCCACTCTCACCGTGAGCACTCAGGCTGCTGGTGCCAGGGAAACAGGGAATGATTCCCAATCGATGTATCCCACCCAGGTGTTTGAAAAGCAGTCGCTTTCTTGTCAAAACTTCCACAGCAGCTGTGTGGCAAAGATTTTTACTTTTGCTTACAAAACAGCGCCGGCATTTCTCCAGGGAGGCGACGGATTCGGAATTTGTAAAGCTGCTTTCACCAGCACTCAAGCCTGAAAGGGAAGTTGAGATAAACATTTGCATTTTTATTTTGCCGCAGCAGTTCCCAAGTGGAGCTCTGCCAGCACAGGGATGTCCCCTGTTTGTACCTGGGGGCTTTGCTGGGGGAATTTCACATCTTTTATAAATGCAGGATTTCAAGGCATCTCCAGAGGAGTTGTTGGCATCAGTGGGGCTGAGCTGATGGACTTTGGTGGGAATTTCTAATTGAAATTCCATTACGATAAACAAATTAGGATTTACGGTTGGACTTGATGACCTTAAATGTCTTTTCCAACCTCAAATATTCTGTGATTCTGTGTTTCTAACTTGCTCCTTTGGTTTCTGCCTAAGCCTTTGCTGTCACCCAGCTCCTGGCTCCAGGAGTTTTTCAATGAAATAATCCAAGATCAAAACTGATCCATTTTGACTTTCTTCACTCTCTTAAACATTTCAAAGATAGTAATGAATCACGGGATATTTCTTTATTTCCTCTGGTATATTATAATGCTTTAACAGCTGTCAGATTGTGTCATTCTAATAAGGTTGTTTCAGTGTTTATGAATTGGAACGTTTCTCCAGGATTTCCATTCTGGGAAATGCAGATTTCCATCTCTGAGAACTCACTCCAGGGGAGAGATAAAAGATTTCCAATACTGAACTCCCTCCTGGGAAAGTACCTTGTTTTCCAAACAGGTCAAAGTCAACATGAAGAGCTCCCAGTTTCACCCCAAAAGTCACCCCCAGTTTATTGAATCTTCATTTTGTGCCTCGGGTCTCACAGCTGAAAGTCTCTCTTGACCACAGAGGGCAAACCTGCCCTGAAGGTAAAATCCCTCCCCAAATTAAGTCCTCCATGACCATATCTTTCAATTTGTGGTATCTCTTCCTAAATGCAAAGAGAAAAGAAATCCCTTTTCCAGAAAGCTTTTCCCATTCTAAACTCCTGACCTTTGCTGGAGACAACATCTGAGTTTTAATGACTATTAGAATTCTTGTTGTAATTATTTTTTGTTTTGTTTGGGGTTTTTTTTTGTTTGTTTTGTTACGGAACATCATAAATGAGCTGTCACTCTTTTTTAAGGGCTACTGAATGTGTAAAATAATGTTTTCCTGATTTGGGAGTGCAGTAGTTTATGCAATTATGAAATAGCACATCAAAACCAGCCAGCCCTTCCCTCACACCTGCATAATTCATCTCTCACGGGTGAGACCTCTTCTGGCTGCAGACAACACACAGTTAAGTTTGCATTCTGGTCTTTAATTAAAAATCTAAGAGTTTAAAGGGAGTTTGTAAACTGCACAACCATTAAAAAACTGGAGGCAAGGTTTTAAAAAATGCAAATAAAATATAAAGCTGGCTGCTGATGAGGATGAGGAGGAACCACCAAGACAAACCCACAGAGCAAACACAGGTGCTAACCAACACTCCTGCCACGTTTTCTGTGTGAACACACCTGTAAATCAGGCAGAAAGATTGGAATCCTGGAGCTGCAGTGGGAAATCACCCTCTCCCCCAGCTCCTCCACCCCGAGGGTCTCCCCTCAGCTCCTAGGGTGGTTCCCAAAAATGCCAAGAGGCAAAGGTGGCACTGAGGGAAGGAGCAAAGCCATGGTGGAGGAGGCCAAGTGGGAAACGTGAGCCCCGCAGCCTAATGGGACTTATCAATTATTATCTCAGCCCATATTTCTTTGAGGGGTGATTGTTTCACAGAGCCTGACATCTCATACAGCTTTAAATTACTCACAACCGGGACGCCTTACAAGATAGCAGTAAAATCAGGAGAGGATTGGGCAATGTAATTATAGTATGGAAATGATGTTGATCGCTCAAGCAGGAACAGACCTTGAGTCGGTGCTGATGCTGCCCTGCTCTGGCAGAGCCCAGAGAGCACCGAGCCTCCTTAGGGGGCTGCAAATGAGGCCACAAGGTTGGTGACAGCAGGGACAGAGCTGGGGGCAGAGCACAGCGGGGTTAGGAGGCTGAAGGACAGCGGGGCAGGGATGCTCTGGCTCGGTGTGGGTGCAACAGCCAGGGATTCCTGCTTGGTGAGAGCCTCAGAGATGCTGCTCAGAGCCTTGTCCGAGGGGCAGTTTTCTGTGGAAAGCAGTAAAGGGAGTTTATGGTGGGTTTTTATTTTTTTCAGTTTTAAAAAGGGGGTTTTCTAGGGGGAAAAAAATCGAACGAGTGGATATTTTCCTGTTTCAAGTCTGGGAGGAATTTAGGAAAGAGCGAAAAGGTGTTTTCATGGTCAATTCAGCAGGTACAGCCTGAGCTGACTGCCCTCCCTCCCACTGCTGGCAGTGTTGGGGGCACTGTGGAAGTGGGCAGGATCACAATGAACTGGGCACAGAGCAGCTCTGGGCAGACTTCAGCAGAGGGGAACAATTAAAATTCTTTTAATTACTGCTCCCCCTGCTCCTTTCTGCTGGAGGCCAGCGGTTTGTGGCTGCTGATGCAGATCCCTCCACCTGGGACAGCACTGCCCAGCCCCACTCACCTGCTTTGGGGGCAGAAGGAGCCCCACAATGAGGAAACTCCACATCCCCGCCAGGGAATCACAGGCAGAGGATGAAAAACCCCCTCAGCATCCTGCTCTGGTCTCCCTGGGACCCCCAGGTGTGCAGGGAGCGACCTGCCAGCCTCAGCACTGCATACCTGTATCAGGATGCTGCTGGGATCGGCGGGACCACGGGAGCCTGCTGGATATTTGCTGGTGACAACCAGCGAGTCTGTAGGAGAGAAAATGAATGTCCCTGAGGACAGTCACACAGCGGTGCCTTCGCCTTCAAAGGCAGAGCCCGGTGGGAGGGCTGGGCAGGGAGCAGTAGCCCATGGGCACAGCTGACAGGACTATCAATTTGATGTTTTTTAAACGCCGGAGCAGGAATGCTGTTTCCAGAGGTGTTGAACAGGAAAGGCAGAAATCATGACTTGCCTCTTTCTTTTTTTTTCTTTTTTTTCTTTCTTTTTTTTTTTTTTTAATTAAAAGCCCTGCTTTCTCCCACTCCTTAAAGGTGATGCTCTGTCAGCTTTAACAAGCCGCTGTCAATCCGTCCCTGGCTGGCGCCGGGAGGAGCTGAGATGAGCCGGGCACTCCCCGCAGGCTCCTCCAGCCCCATCCCGGGAGAAGAGCTTCCTGTGGCCGCCTGTCCTCCAGATCCCTCCTCCAGCAGCACCCAGGGGTGGCTGGACCAGTGGAGGGGCTGGGATGAAACCTCACCGCTGAGCATCTCTCCCAGCCCCAGCATCGCCCAGCCTGGGGCTTTGAAAAAACAAATATTCGGCCCCTCCGGCTCCAGCTGCCCCTGGGAACAAGAGCCCTCCTCGGAGCAGTAAAACCCTGTCTGTGTGAGTGCTGAAATGATCCCGGATAATGAGGTTAATTAATAAGTTCCTCCGAGCCCAGAGGCGCTGGGGAACATCGGGATCAGCCTGTCCCCACCGGCTGCGAGATGCGCGGGATTGTCCAAAGGTTCCGCGGTGCAGGTGTGCTCCGGGCCATGCCGGGAGAGTGTAAATCACCGCTTAGGAAAACCCTTTTCAGGGTGCCTGAGGAATTAAAGGGGATGTGTGGCTCTCCCACAGCTTCCCCTCTCCGCCGGTTCCAGGCGGTGCTGACAAATTGCGTCCTCAGCTCGCGGTCCCAAAAGCACCCTAAAAAGCAGAGGAATGCTGGACAGCGGGGCCGGGCTGGAGGGAAGCCAGGAGGCAGCTGAGGAGGATGGTCAGCAGAGCACGGGCAGCGAGGCTGATGGAGAAGCGCCGCTCCTGAAACGCATCCAAAACAAGCATCGCGTTCGGGATGAAGTGATGTCACCGCCGACCATTAGCGTGGTAATTACACTGAAAGCCTTTGGCAGTTGTATCCTCCGAAGGGTCATTAATGCAACCCAACCGCACCGGGAAAGGTCTCATTAGTCTTATTTCAGACTTATGTGTTTGTCAGAGCTGCAGAATCCTAAGAGTCTTTTCCCTCCAAGAACATGATTTTCTGCTCCCTGCTCTGGCCATGCTGACAATGGGTCCTTCTCCTCCACTTCCCAATATTCCACTTGGGAAGATGCATTTCCAGCAGAGGAAGGGCCCTGGGAGCCCAGGTTGGAGGGTGAGTCTGGATCCCAGTCCCTGCTGCATTTGGGGAATATTTATGGCTGGCCAGAGCACAAGACCACCTTGAGGAGATCAGAAATCAGAACCTCACTGACAAATTGCATGCCTGGCCCAAAAGGAAGAAGAGCAAAACTCAGCAAGGTGGGCAGGCCAAACCTCGTGCTCCCACAACAACAGATGTGACACCTGCAGGGCAGGTGAAGGGACTTTTCCACTCGTGTCACCAGCTGGACTTCTCTTGGATGGACCATGTGGGTTTTTCACAAAGAAAAGCCCATCACAGGGGATAAGGAGTTTAGGGTCAGGGTTAGACTCAGGTCCCATCAGGCTGGAATGCCTGGAGAGACTCTGGAGAGGGGACTGGAGAGCAGGGAGGAAGTTTCTCCCCAGCAAACCAACACCAAAGAGGGATGTCACTTGTGGTGCCACAGGCCTGGGATGCTCCAAACCCACTGTCAGCATCCCAGCAGGGACAGCCCAGGAAAGCACTGCCTGGCCAGCTGCCCTCAGCTTCTGGCACAAGGAGAAAACTGGGGTGGAAGCTCCACAAAGAAAACCCAGAAAATCCATCCTACAAGCAGGAGCTTCTCCCCAGGACGTGTCTCAGTCCCACACCCCCTCCCAGCACATCATGTGTAGCTGTTCCTCATGCAGGCAACGGCTTTAATCAGAGAAGAAAAACCCTCAGAACACAGGATTCAAATCCACCAGGAAAGGTGACAGATTCTCCTGCTCTTCAAAGGGGCTCTTTAAATATTAAAACCAGCATTGTTGTTTTAGTAACGTTAATTTAAATGATGCACACATGACACCTCCCATCACCCCGGCGTGCTCAGACACAGCGCCTCGGCGAGGCACAGCCAGGCAGGAGCTCTTCTGTTCTGGTTTGTCCTCTGACAGAAAAAAGGAGCACATCCTGTGCACAGGGGAGGAGGAGGAGGTTTATTCCCAGCCTGGGGCGCAGAGCCGAAGAACCCCAGGACAACTCTTTCCTTCCTAAAGCTGGGAAGGAAACCCAGCTAGGCTAAACACTCATTTCTGTAAGGCAGAACTGAAGAAGATGAAACAGAAAGAGTCACCTGAAAACACACCCTGACATCTCCTGGTTCTCCCTCCAACAGCTCAGCCTGTGCTGAGTTCATGCCTGGCTGTTTCCTTCTCTTGCTCTACTGCTCTTCCAGTTTTAGCACCTTTGTGATCTTTTCTGGTCCCTATTTTCAGATCTTGCTGGTGGCTGAATAGAAACATCTTCAGAGACATCTGTGAGTTAGTACTTGAAATAAGTTGGTCTCCTGCCTCCTGGACCAAGGCAATTTGGGTTACTCAGGTACTCCAATCTGAGGCTGAACTGGGGGTTGGATTGGTCACCATGGCCATTGAGGAGGCGTTACCTGTGGTAGACCTTAAAAGGAGATTTGGAATATTCAAACACCACAGGCTCTTGTGAACTGAAAGAGTTCTTTGCTCTCTGCTTCAAGGGGTTTTTGCAGAACCAGGGAGTTCAGGTCCCACCTGCACTAGCTGCCACATTCCTTTGGGATTTATTTTCATCAGCCTCTGAAGGCATGAAGAGCCACCCAAGACACCTTGTGCCCCACCAGTGAGAGCACCGAGCTCCAGGCAGCTCCAAACACCCCCTGGGAGCATCACCTTCAGCTGGGGACCCAACCAAGGGCAAGGGGGGAAGCACATGATTGTAAAATGATGGAATTCATTTCCAGCTTGACCTTCACTAATGATGAATGGCCTGTTTGTGAGGATCATCAGTGGAGAGCCTTCACTCTGATGCATCACCTGCAGCTGCAATGAATTGAGGGGCAGACCTGACGTCCTTGCCCAGGTCCTGGGGGCTGTGCAGGGCTTGCAGGGACAGCTCAGCCTCTGGTGACCAAAACACTTCACCTGCAGGAAGAAAGCCCCAGTTGCAGTGGAAATTTGGGCTGTCAAGGGCAGGGATTCATCAGGATGAGGTTCAGGTCCTTGTGTTCATGTGGCCCAGGATGGAGTCGTGCATCTCGTTAGGACTTGCTTCAAACCAGACCTGGAGCTGCAAATAATTTGACTCTCAGTGCTGGCTGTGTGCCTGGCTCTGAGTCATACATTGCTGAAGGAATTGTTGTAATCTGCAAATTATTTTCCTGTATTAATTCATGCTGGTGAAATAAACCCATTGCAAATTGCTATCAGCCTAAAGCTGCCTCTGCTGGGGCCGAGGGTGTGGGCAGTGCTTTCTGCCCTTGGCGACAGAGTGTGACAACTTCTGCTGTTCAGGTGTGAGGCATCTGCTCCCTGTGCTCACCATGGCAAAAGGGATTCCTTTTTTAATTTTTTAAATTTTTTTTAAAGTGATCATTCTATTGCTCAGAGGAGAGGAGGATCTGCAGTAGCTGTTTCTGTGTTTGAAGAGGCTCAGGGGCAGCAGAACAGGAAAAGTACTCACCTGGTCTCACCTGGTCCTGGCAGAGGAGAGTGGAAATGCTCTCTTGTCACAGATACCTGACTGTTCTCTTCGTCGCTCTCGTGTGGAGCAGCTCTAAGGTCTCCAAAAAGCTGGAGCTGCCTTCCAGCAGGGATCACAAGTCATGGAACACCAGGGGAAGATGTTCTTCGATGCTCCTGGTTGCAGAGCTTTCTCATTCCCTGCAGGGAATGCAGCCCTGGAGCTCCTCAAGGGCAGCCTGTGGGTCTGAGGGACTCAGTGGGGCAGGGCAGGGCAGAAGGAAAACACAAATGTAGAGAAAACCCCTTTTTCTTCCACACAGCTTGAGCTGGTAACTAAAGGAGAGAAGGTGCACACTGCTTTGTCCCAGCTCCTGCCTTTCCTAGGCAGGGAGGTTTGGATTATGCATTCCAAGGCGTTACAAGGTCCACTGGTTTGGAACAAGAAGTCTGCCAAAACACTCAGCCTGGGAAGGGGGAGCTGCGGAGGAGAGGGCTGGAGTTGCTGCTGCTGCAGGCACAGAGAATATTAACTCTGCTCTGTGGGAAATGCCAGAGTCTCCAGCTGAGGTGATGGAGGATGCAATCCCCGCTCCCCAAAAATCCCCTTGGATCCAATCTCCCTTTGCCAGGCATTCTTTGTGATGAGCACTCTAGGAAGAAAATCCCAGGCATGGCAATTTGGTTTATTGAGCCACACACCACAGAAGTGTATGCTGGTTTAAAAAATGCTGGTGGAACAGGGAGGGGAACATCTCCCTGTGTGTCTCTGATGTCACTGAACACCTCCAGGCACTGTGGAGTGGTAGAGGTGGTCCAAGCAGAGCCACCTCCTGTGCAAAATCCCCTCTGCAAATCCCTGTGCAAAATCCCCGTGCAAAGCCACAGTGTCCCCAGGCTGTGGCAGGGACATGCAGGGACATGCAGGGATGAGCAGAGCCATCCCTCCCATGCTCTGGGTGCAGGATCTGCTCCTCTGTGTGTGTTTGGGATGGGGCAGATAACCCTGCTCACCACACGGAGGTTTTTCTTGCTCGTTTGTTTCTTAATCCCAGAATTTCTCCTGTGGTTTCAGAAATACTGTTTTCTGCTGGGTGTTAAAACGTCCTGGTGAAAGGACTGTGGCCTTTGTGTGTGTTAAGACTGTGTGACCTCTTTGCTGCCCTGTGCTGGAGGAGTGTTCCTGCAGAGCTGAGTGAGCAGATGACAAGATTTCTGTGTGTACAATTATTCCGACACAGCTTTCGGCAGGATTGTGTTTGCAACCTTTCACGATTCTCTTTGCAAACATGTTTGAGTGCTGCAGCTCAGCTGATGGGGAAGGCAGAGACTGTGTTTTAAGACATCCAACAAGTCCCAGAGCCTCCCCTTGGCTGCTGAATTCCGAAATCAGGACTGTCTGGGGTTGGTTTTGCTGCGTAGGGCCGCAGGATGAGCAATGACAACCATGTGCAGGAGTCAATGACGTGGGCAGCTCTCACACACTCATTCAGAAACAGGAACAGAAACCCCTATTAATAGGGGATTCGCTGTTACACTTTGTTCCCTCAGCTCCTCGTGTCCCTGCGTGGAGAAACAACCCAGGAACAAATGTTGTGCTGACTGGAGCGACAGTTTCCTGCATGTGCAGCCTCCTCAGAGCTGCTGGAAGGGTGGTGGTGACACCATTTGAGGCACATCAGGCTCTCTCCAGCACGGGGAGACAGTGATTTTTGCCTTCAGATCATCCTCTCAAGCTGCCAGAGCCTAAAATAGCTCTTACTCATAGAGGAGCAATGGATGCAACTCGCATTCATTATCGGTGTGTCAGTCACACTCCGTGCCCACATGGAAGTTTGTCCCTTCCCCTCACGCCTCCACTGCTTCCTCCTGGCTGGCAGAGCATGGCATGGAGCCTGGTGGCAGGGATTGCTCCAATCTAACCTCCGAAAAGTGCCAGCAGCACGGGCTGAGCAGTGGGAGTTTGGAAAGTGGGGAGATTTGGAGAGGTTGCAACTTGAAACTGGGCTGAGGGCAAGGCAGATCTGGGTCTGCCCAGTATAAACCAGTACAGGCATCAGTCTTCAGGGCTGGCTCATCATGGGAAAGGCGTAGCAGGGGGAGAGGAGGTCGGTGAGGGTGGGATGAGCAGTTCACAATCACCCCTGAGCTCACAGCCTCAGTGCTCTCTGCTCTGCAAGGCCACATCTGCCCTTATTTAGATTATTTGTACACCTCTATCTTCAGAAACCTGAGGGGAGCTGCAGCAGCTCAGCCTGATCTCCTGAAGCTCCTAAACTCCTCCTGAAGCTGCAGGATCTGTTCCCACCTGGTGCCTGCTGACACCTCCCTTCCCCAGCAGCAGCAGCAGCAGCAGTGATGTGGGAATTCACTGCTGACCCCCAGGACCCCCAGCCCCTCTCCCAACTCCAGCAGGCTCAGGGAGTGAGGACAGCATCCTTGGGAACCCTTTCCAGTGACCAGTGCCCAAAAATCCATCCTGACCAGCTCCTCAGAGCACAGGCAGTGCCCAGCCAAGTGCTGAGCCCCAGGCAGAGCTTATCCTTCTCCTCAGCTCCTGCTCAGCCATCCCATTTGCTCATCCCTGCACAGCATGGCCTTTTTGCTCCCCAGGCCACATGTCCAGCTTTGCAGAGGTGACAAAGCCATGCAAACAGTGACCCCCAGCACTCAGCACCCCCCGAGCACCCCCCTGAACACTCCTCTCAGCCTCTCTTGTAAGCGATGGAGAAAAGTGTCAGGCTGGGGGAAAGACAGATCACGAGCATTCCTGGCCCTGACATTTTCCTCCAGATATCTGGATTTCCATATATTTGAAAACCTAATATAAACAACAGAGAGAAAATTTGCATTTCGGGCAGTGAGGAATGAAAAATGGAGGCGGGGTAATGTATTGCTGCTCGAGGAAGAGGAATGACAGTGGTAGAGTCGAGCACACACGACAGCGCCCAATCGGCTCGTGGCAAACTCATTTCCTGGCAGAATATAGGGTTTCATCTGCTGGAACATTTAATAGGCATCAAAGAAAGATCACTTCCCTCCTCTCGGCGCAGATTGAGAGCCTTCGCTCTTGCTTTATTTTTGCCATTTTATTAAACCCTTTATATGGTTTTAATACAATATGTATGATCCCCCGGCAAACAAATAAATTCTTAGGCGCTTCCCAGATTCTAAGGATTTCTAATGGTTACGGATGTTTTATTTATATTTTCGGAGAGGCATTAAATATGCGACGTGTAAAAATATGCAACCAAAAAAAAAAAGGAAAAAGAAAAACAAAATCAACCCTAATTTATTGTTCCGTTCGGAGCGACGTTACATACGGAGTTAATTTGGGAAGCCCGGGGAAGGGGCTGAGCCTCCACACATCTGGGTTTGCTGCCATGGCTGAAAAGCCCCAAAATGTCACCTCAGGGACCTTCTGGCCTCTCTCAGCTGGGCACAGGGGTGTGACGTGGGCCATTCCTGTCTGGGACACCAGGAGGGTGCTGGGAGCAGTGGGAGAGCCACACACTCACACGTGGGATTGAGAAATCCTTCCCCAAGTGACAAATTCCCTCTTACTCCAGAGCAGCCTCCTGTGGGCAGTCAGAGCCAACAGCTCTGGAAGAAATGCCTGGAATTCTCATGCCATGGGAGAAAAGGACCACTGCCAGCTGGCTACATGGTCTCAGTGACTGTGGATCCTGAGGTGGGTGAAAATTTGGGGGAAAAACGGTTTTCGGTGTTGTCAGGTGCAAAGGAGGCTCTCGTGGAGGACAGCTGGGTGATGGACAACCCTGGGCTGACCCCAACCATGCTTCCCTGCATGTTTTGAATTCCATTTCCCATGGCTTCCCCAAGCCTGGATGAGGGCTGAGGAAGGAGGAGGAGCACCCAGGATGATTTTTGATGACAGCACTCAGCAGAGCTGGAAGCAGTGTCTGGAGAACCTTAGTTATGGCTTGGAGCAGTGCTTTGCCTTGAGGTTCCCTTATTTAGGAACCAGAGAAATGCATCAGGAGACTCTCAGAGTCTCATCAATTCTGATCAGGTCTGGTCTGGCCTCGTGATCTCTCCAGCTCAGGCATATCCTTGGCAGGCAGCTCCTTCCCCCTAAATATTCCAGCACACAAACACACTGGTGCTGGCTGTGTCTGTGTGAAGGATTCCTGTGTCCCTGCAGGGGCGAAAATCTGCAGTAAAACTTCTCCCCTTGCGTGGGGATCAGCCTGGCATGGGGCAGGGTGGTGGGATTGCCCTGTGCTCCATCAACACAATGACCTGGAGCATGTCCTGGTGGCTGATCCCCAACCCAGAGAGGTGCCCTCATCCCCTGTGATGTCCAGCAGTGACAGCACACAGCTGGGTATCCTCAGAGGAGATTTGGAGCATCCCCAGCAGCTGAGACTTCATCACTCAGATCACATAGCTGAGCATCAGATATGAACCCCCAGTGAAGAGACACGCAGACAAGGGAGACCAAGCATCCAAGGGGCTCACCAGGAGGTGATGCCACCCAAGAATGGCTGAGCTTGCACAAATATATTAAGAAAGCCTTGAGAAAGCCTTAATTACACATCCCAGATCTGTAACTGCTGTGCTGTGAGCAGCCTCCTGTCAGGGACACGAGGGAGACTTTCACAGCCTTTCTATTTTCGGGCACTTCCCAGCTATTTTTAATACCCTCAGGGTAATAAGACATCCTTAATCCCCCCCAGCTTGCTCCCGAGGAGGCTGGGAGTGGTGCCTGCAGAGACCCCTGGCCCATGCAGACACTGATATGCAGCTCGTGCTGAATACATTTTTTGTGGTCCTGTGAGCACAGCGATGTGAGGTGACCTCCTGGTTCAGGGGAACCCGCCTTAACAGAGCTGTAGTCATGTTGATTCACAATCTCTTTCATGTGTGTCCTTAGAAAAATTGTATTTGCAGCCAGCACGGCCGGGGCAGGAGCACGAGTGTGACACATGCTTGTCCCTCCTGAGAGCCATTAGTGCACACACCGAGGGACACGGAGTGGGGACAGTGCCCTGTCACCCTCCAGGGCCTGGCAGGCTCCCCTCCCTCAGAGATTTTTTCCAAACTAAATGATTCCACGGTCCTCACCAAATGCTTCTTTTTGTGCACAGACTTACTTATCTCTTTGCACAAAAATCTGCATTCTAAAAATGAAAATAATTTTTAGAACCCTGCAGTATCTTTTTAGGAACTGTAAGATAAAATATCCAGAGTTTTTTTAAACATACTACCCAACTGGCTTTGGGATGAAATAATTCACCAAGTTAATATATTTTGCTGCCCCCAAGCTTGTTTGGAGAGGGAGTTATTCCCCCTCTCTTCAAGCGAGGCTGCTGAGAGGTGCTGGCTGTACCCTTTGATTTGACCTGGCCAGCTAGGTCAGCCCCAAAATCCAGCCAGGCAGAGCCTCCCCATCCCTTGGGACACTCAGCACCTTCCCCACAGCCCCCAACCCCACGGCAAGGCAGATGAAAGAGAAACCCAAGACAAAAAACCCTCACATTTTTACCAAGGTTTTCCTTAAATGGATTAAATTTCAGGAGACCGGGAATACTCAGCATCCTCCATCTCCATCCTTTCCTGCATCCTGATATTGGATGGAGCCAGGTCTGGCCTCATTTCCAATCCCTTTTGACACCACTGCCCATTCCTGCCTGGCACTGGGATGGATCCAGGCTGGTCCCACAGGTTTTCATCCCACTAGCACCAGGCAGGGCATTTGCTGTGGCTCAGCGAGGCTGCAGAGCTCCCGAGTGGTGTTTAGCTTTCCAGGTTTGTCGCTGGAATGATGATTCTCATCACCACTTGAATTTAATTTAAATGGTTTGCTTCTGCTTTCATTTTATTGGCACCCATTAGATCCCCCTTGTACCTCTGGCATTTCCTTAATAGTCTTTTGACTCATCTGCTCTCAGGAGGAGAAACATTTTTTACAAGAACAATATGAAGTAACAGTTATAAAATCTGTAGCCCGGTGATAAATGTTAAGGACTCATATTCTTTTATTGGAAATTGCTGTCTTTCAAATGTTTAACAGATTTGTAAAAATAATTTCTCCAAAAGGTTACGGTTCTATTGAACTCCATTAGAGAGAGGCTGGGCTCTAAATCACAGCCACGTCCCGGAGCCCTCACATGGGGACACGCCAAAGTCATCACTTTCCCCCTCAAACACACAGCTCCTGGCTCCTCTCCAGCAGCATTCCATCGCCAGGACACTTTCCTTGACCCCCAGGTCCCCCTGCTGCAGCCAAGGGGCTGAGGGAGGAATCCAGGCGTGAAATGATGAAGGGCTGGGGCTGCAGCAGCTCTGGACCTCCTCAGATGGGAAATCGCCACCTTTTTTCCTTTCCCCCCTTCTCCTCATCCCGGCCTGTCGCACGCCGGGTGGAAAAGATTGTATTTATCACCTGTCAGGGCTTGGCAGAGCTGAGTTACGTGGAGCAGGACAGCATAAAATTATCATACACAAGCATGAAATTACAAAATCGCTCGGAACTGAACAACAAAATTATTTCATTTCTGAGGGAGGCCATTCCATTTTTTAGTCGTGACACCTCAACTGCCAAACTTTGAATTGAAATTGAGTGTGAGGTGCATGGAATATAGACAGCAATAACAAGCAAAGGCATGTAAACTAGCCATGCAAATACACTACATTAATGGCCCCGGAAACCTCCCACAGGAGATATGTAACTAAATAAATGTCACATGTCCCAATAACTCAACTTTTCTTATACATTGTGAAATGAATTATGCTGCAATCGGAGCACAGGCTGCTCCTGGCTTCGGGGCTCCCATTCCCTTGGCTTTCCCCTGGACAGCTGTGGCTGTGCTTTCCCTCTGCCAGGGTTTGATGCCAGAGCTGGGTGTTCACAGCAAACCTGGTCCCTGGCTGGCTCTGCAGGATGTGGCTCCCCCAGCCACAGTTTGGTGACAGCGTCCCCATCCTTTGTGACAATTCCCAGCAGAGCTGGGATGTGCAGGCAGCAGGAATCACACCATCGTTTAGGTTGGAAAAGACCTTTAAGATCAAGTCCAGCAATGATGTTATTGCATCCCATCCTGGCTCCAGAATCCCCTGGATCCCAGAGCAGAGCTCCCATTTCCATCCCACCATGGGGGCTCAGGGCTGCTCTGTATACTCTGAAATGTTTGGCAGAGCCACTCAGGGTTTCCTAGGCTGCCTAGAGCTCCCTTTCCCTCATCTTCCTCCCAGGGAGCCTGGATCTGCCAGGAACAGGCCCAGCACTCCGTGAGGAGCATCAGAGCAGCTCCATTTTATTGCAACCAGTAGCATCCCAATGACTGTCGGCAAGAGGGTCCCAGAGGAGCAATATTTTATAAACACCATTTGTGTCAGAGCTTACTGCGTGTTTGTCTGGCTGTCCCCAGGGATGGCAGCCCAGGGTGGGAATTGCACAGCCCCTTCCTGTGCTGGCACAGCCCTGGGTGCTGCCAGGGGCTGGGGGTGTCCAGGTGGGCAGCAGGCACAGGCAGGAGCTGCTGGGGTGGCCAAGAAAAAGTGGCTTGGCTGGGGAGGAGGCTGCATGATCCATCACGGGGGATGGATTTGTCAGCTCCCTCTGCAGCGCTGATGGGCTGTGCAGGGTCTGAGCAGAGCAAAGCGAATGAGATGGGAAATGGAATTAAAACCAGGGAAATGGCAGGCTGGGATTGGGGGAGACACCCATCTGCCTCCTGCCAGGCTGGATCAGCCCCCCCAAGGCACCACAGACTCCTGCTGCTGCTTTTGCTGGTTGCTGCCTGCATTCCTGCCTGCATCTGTACCTTCATTCCTGCCTGGCTGGTGAGGAGAACACCTTGTGCAGCC
Source organism: Entomyzon cyanotis (assembly GCA_024500445.1). NCBI lineage: Eukaryota > Metazoa > Chordata > Aves > Passeriformes > Meliphagidae > Entomyzon > Entomyzon cyanotis. The sequence goes on from JAKEPQ010000852.1 coordinate 4,729,947, forward strand.
CAGAGCCAGAGTGGGATGTCACTACCAGTGAGCTTTCTCCAGGCTGGATGTCCCCAGTTCACTCAGAGAAACTCTTGATCCCAGCAGACCAATACCTATTCAACATTGTCCTTCTGTTTCCCTTGTTTTTAAGGAGGAAAAGGTATTTTTTAAGGCTCAGAGCTCCCGACTGGAGCCCAGCAGCCCTGGAAGCAACTCGTGCAATGAGGAGTTTCCAGAGAACAGAGATTCCTGGTGATTTATGATGGAGCAAACCTGGCCCTTACCCATCCCAGGCAAGCCTTTGATGCTGCCCCTTGAATCCTCAGCCGCCTGGTAGTAATCGTAACTGTGAGATATTCTTTATATTTAATTAAAAACAAGGAAAGCTTTCTCCATATAATGAGAAGCCTCCTGCAGCAGACCCTGTGTTTTACCCCACTCCAATGCCCATCCCCTCTTGTTCCATTCACACCCAGCAGTGTGGAGCTGTTGAGAATCCCAAGGATCATTCCCCAAAGGCAAACCACGGGAAGCAGCTGATGCCGAGGAGTGAGAAGAGCAGGAGATGGAATGGTGTGGCAGGGGGCTGCAAACCTGCTTTTCCATACCTAAAAAAAGGCGAGCTGTGATCAAGGAGCTGGCACAGGGAATGCCAGGGCGTGGAAAAGTGGAGGAGGGAATCCCAGCGTGGCTCCTGGTGGTCCCTGGTGGGTGCAGGAGGCACTGAGCGCTGCTCTGCTCTGCCTGCTCTGCAGCGGGGAAGGAGAGGCTGGGAAATTATCATCAGTTTAAGTCAGTTCAACTTCAGCTCCCAGAAAAATATTGGAACAAATGATCAAACAAACTATTTATAAGCACCAAGAAGATAACAGGGTGAGTAGCAGCCAACATGGGTTTGTCAAGAACAAATCGCGGCAAACCGATCTAATTTTCATCTGCGACAGGGTAATAGGCCTTCTGGATAGAAAAGAAGCAGTAAATGTCATATCTTGACTTTAATAAGATTTTTGACACTGTCTTATATGACATTCTCACAAGCAAGCTGAGGAATCAGAGTCGAGATGAAAATAGTATTTGGTGAGGGTAAAACCAGTTGAAAAAGTGCAGGCAGAGAGTAGTCAGGGATGGTTGGATGAAATGAGAACAGCTGGATGGCTCTGTCCTGTATCCAGTGCCGTTCAGTATCTGGTCTGTGTGGGGGGAAAAATATAATTATTAAATCTGCAATTTTTCAATGTATTAGAAGGCAGAATCTGAATGGCAAAGGTCTTGGAAAATGCTGGAGAAAGTTGAGAGAAATGGGAATTTATCTGCTGGATCCAGGTGCAGAGTACAACCTCTGGAGCTCAGCATAATTGGGGAATTACTGGTGTGACAGGAGGAAAGGATCTCAGGCTTATTCCAGATCAGGAGTTGAAATTAGGCCAACAATATCATGATGCTAAAGGAAAAGCAAATGGTTTGCAGGGAGAAGGGAAAAAACATCATGTGTGATGGGTGGGATGCAATCTTTGTCACCAGCTCAGCAATGCCAAGGAGCAGCTGAGGCTGTTCCAGGTTTGGGAGCAGCAGGATGGAGCCCAGAGGGGACAGAGGAGAAGGATCAGGGACTCACAATGCTCTGCCCGAGCGAGGAGGGTGGATGAAGCTCTGAGGAATTCTTGTTTTCCCATCTGAATCCCTGTGATTCTTCTTCCGCAAGGCTCAAAGCCCTGATCCAGGGCAGGGAAATGCTGGGAATGGCTCTGTGTGGGAGCATCCCCCATGCTGGGTCTGCCCAGGGTGCACAGAGCTGGTGCTTTCCTTTCTTCTTGGTGCTGTCCTGAGCCACCAACCCAGCGGGAAGATGGGGATGGACAGAGGTGGGAGGGTGGAACAGCACTGGGAGGGCAAAGGGTGGGCTGGGGGCTTCTCCCGCACCCCCCATCCAGGGCACAACCCAGGGGAGGGGCTGAGGCCAGAATTCCCAAGCAGAAAGCCCCCTCCCCACCCCACCCCAGCAGCGCAGGGTGCAGATGTGCCAGCGCAGCCAGGCCACAAAGAGTTAAACCCGCTTCGCCAGACTGCGAATTCTCAGCGAGTCTCCCACATGCAGCCAAACAACAGCTTGACATTTTCCATCCTTCACGAGAAAGACAAAGGCGTGAAGATATTCCCATGATTCCTTTCTGCATGCCTAACTACGAGCTCAGGTGCAGCAGCATTTGCCCTGGACCGGCCTCATCAACATGAAGGGCGAACTCATCGTTTCTGCATCTTTCCTCGCCACTGCTTGATTAATTGGCTCACGACGACGCTGGCTGAATACCTAATGCCTCCCCTGTCCCTGTTCTTTCTTCACAGCCTTTTGCTGCATTTACATATACTTTATATTCCATAATTTTCACACGCGCGCACACACACACACACCAAAAAAAAAAAAAAAAAAAAAAAAGGGAGCGCATCTCGGTAATTTGATGTAATGGCGGCATGTCACCAAAAAGAGGAATTAGAAAAATCTGTAGGTATTTAATTTATTCTTGTTTTTTTTTCAAGTAGATCTCTCAGAGAAAGGCATTAATATTCATGTGCGTGGAAAAAAAAAAAGTGCCCTCGAAAGGAAATTTCCAGCATTTTAGTTTAAATTAAATACATTTTTAAAGAAACAATATTTAACTGGTAACGCTTAAAGGCAAAATTAACAAAAGTAGCAATTTTTACCTACCGAAGCAAGGTTTTTTTCAGGGGTTTCCAGGAAAACTGCCCTGGCATGAAATAACACTCTGCTTTTCTGAGGAGGGATTCAACCACTCCAAGAGGGAGGGCATGGGGAGGGAAAGGCCTTTTGCATGGCCCTGTCTGGGATTTTTGCTGGACAATATTCCAGATCGCATCCCCAGGGGAGGTTCAGGTAAAATCTGAGCTCTGCAGGCCCTGGGAGATTCCTCAAACCCACAGCCAGCACTTCAGGAAAAGTCTGGGGCTGCCAGGGGCTTGGGCTCTTTTATTCCCCAATGAAACACAAAAAAGGGTGAAATAGAAACCAAAAATATGATTTTTTGAGGGAAGAAAGCACAAAGTGTTCAGCAAACCCAACACAGTGACCGATACAGGCAGCAACTCCCCCAATTAACTCCAGCTCGGCTCATCAGGGAGAAAAACAGCAAAAAAAACCATTTGCAACTTTTCCAGGAATTTTTCCAGGAATTGACAGCAAGAGGCAGCCCTGGCCAACAGAGTTTGTGGAGGGGTTTGGGGGTATTGAGGTGGTTCAGGAGGAGCTGGAGGGGGGTGAGCAGCAGGGCTGGGGGAACCTGGGCTGGATTTTGGGACAGCACCAGCAGGATGGGCTGGAGGGGTGTAGTGGGAATGAGGGTGTGGACCGAGTGGGATGGAATTCTCTGCCACCCTCCCTGAGACTGGGAACAAGCCCCAGATGCAGGAACCCTCGTGGGCAGATGAATCCCAAAGCTTCCTCCGTGGGCTGCTGCCACCCAGTCCTACAGGGCCCCCAGGGGCTGGGAACACCTTTGGGATGCAGCCATCCAGTCCCATGGAGCAGCACCAAGGGCTGGGAACACCTTTGGGGTGCAGAAATCCAACCCCACAGAGCAGGGAACACCTTTGGGATGCAGACACCCAACCCCACAGAGCAGCACCCAGGGCTAGGATCACCTTTGGGGTGCAGAAATCCACCCCACAAAGCAGGGAAGAGACATCCAGGGCTGGGAACACCTTTGGGATGCAGACATCCACCTCACAGAGCAGGGAACACTTTTGGGATGCAGACATCCAGCCCCATGGAGCACCACTCTGGGGCTGGGAACACCTTTGGGATGCAGACACCCAGCCCCACAGACCAGGGAACACCTTTGGGATGCAGATATCCAGCCCCATGGAGCAGCACCTGGGGTTGGGAACACTTTTGTGATGCAGACACCCAGGGCTGGGAACACTTTTGGGATGCAGACACCCAGGGCTGGGAACACCTTTGGGATGCAGATATCCAGGTCTGGGAACACCTTTGGGATGCAGACACCCACCCCACAGAGCAGGGAACACCTTTGGGATGCAGACACCCACCCCACAGAGCAGCACCCAGCACCGCTCCGCCGGCGGCTGAAATGATCCACGGCGAGAGGAGGCTTCAAGGATGCACGTCCTTGACAAGGAAAAAATAAATCATGGGCGCTGGGATTGCCTGTAAATTCCTCCTCGTTAGTGGGGTTGGGAAGCAGGGAGGGCCTGGAGAACACCCCAGCTGAAGGATCTGTTGGGTTCTGCACTCTGCCTCTCCTGCCGGCACAAAACTGCCTTAATCTGGTCTTCCGGAAATAAAACTTCCCATCTTTGTCCTGGCACATTACAAAAAAGATTATCCCCTGGATTATATAAAATTATGGGGTTTATTTCTCGAGTGTGAAAGGCTGAGCCTGCCAGAGGGGCTGGATAAGCACTGGGAAGGGTTCCTGCTGGTGGGAAAAGCTTGCAGAGCCCTGCATGGGAGGCCAGTGGCTCTGGCGAGGTTCTAAATTGGTCTCCTGATATTTTATGAAATAACTTTTTTTTTTTTTCCCCTTAAAGTACTTCTTGATATTTTTATGTTTATATATTTTAACTTCGGATTGGACTCATAAAAAATACATGAGGAGTAAGTGGTTTCTGCAAATGTTTTATACATGATTTGGGAACAGATAGTATTCCAAGAGAGGAGAATATTCCTTTTTTTTTTACACCAACAAGGGAGGAGCAGGGTTGGGTTGGAGGGAGGGAAGGGAGTCCCGTGGGCACTCAGTAGGGCCGGGTGGGTGATGCCACCTTCCCCAAAAATAAACACACAGCTCTGTGGGGCCTCACTTCATTTCCCATGGGGTTTTCCAGGCAAAACAGGAGGCAGGGAATGGATGGGTAGAATGCCTGGTCCTGCGAGGGAAAACTAGAAGCAAAGGGCTCCATGGCAGAGGCAGGAACATCCTACCTGAGAACGGCCATCAGCAGGATGAGGAGGATGAGGATGCTGAGCCAGGAAGGGATGCTGAGCTGCCACCATTTGCTGCAGCGAGGGCGACTAAAGAGTTAACCCAATATTTCATCAGCTTCCTCCCTCGTAGCATACATTATCTTTTTGACTGTGTAATATGATGCAAAGTTTTTTAAATGATACAATTGTATTCTATTATATTCCCCTCTTCAGGGAGATTTTAGGCTCATTTTTTGCATGAATGATACCGGCTCGTTGCATTTCAATGCTGACACAGAGAGCTCTGTAGGCACACACCGCGGAGAGGGTTATAGCAAGTGCACGGATAAATGCAAAAACATATGGCAACACGAGGAAACTCTACATTTTTTATTATATAAAAGCAGAACTCGTGTTCCCAGATACAGTGCGCAGGATCTGAAAGATGGAGTCACCGTCTCCTTCAGATGGATTTTTATAGGATTTGCTTAAAATAAAACCTAAGCGGGGATTCTGTGCAAATTTTCCCCTTTGGAGAATTGAACTGTGAATCAAATTTTGCCTGATCCACGGATGAAAATCGGTTTGGGGGTTTCTTCTTTGGGTCCCCAGTGAGCATTTGTCCAGCTTAACTGAATTTATCATAATCTCTGCTCCAATGAGGCCTCAGGTGAGGAGCTGGGCAGGGAGCAGGGAGAGAGCCTTGCACAGCCCAGGATGGGGCAGCCTGGCTGCTCAGCTCAGAAATCACCAGAGAAACACCAAAACCTCCTCCTCCTCCTCACCACGGGGATGGATCCAGCCCTGACAGTCCCACAGGATGGACACAGACTGCCCACACCAGTGTTTCCCAACCCACAGCCCCCCATCAGCATCAAGGCTGAAGTGCTCCAAGGGAGCAGAGCTTCCCATGGTGGTACACTCCCAAGCTGGGGCCAAATCCAGCTTCCCAGGAAGCTTTCCCAGGAGAAAAGAGGTTGATGGGCTGCTGCTGGCATCCCAGAGCAAGGCAGGGAAAATCTGTGTGTCTCCTCTCAGGCATTGCTGCTTCTCCCTCTTCTCCTGCCTCTTTCCAGCCTGTGGACACACTGAGGACCACACACAGCCCGATGTCCACCTTCACCTGGCTGGAGGAGGCCATGGAACAGTCCTAGAGGGCTGCCCACCCACGAGGGTGGTCTGATCACAGCCCCTCACCTGCTCTGAACCTCTCCCTGCACTCAGCATCCCCTAAACCTGCAGTCCTGCCCTGCCTGGGGGTCTCCTCCCCACCCCGCCGTGCTCCGGGGGAAGGACGCTCCGAAGGCCGCCTGGATGCTGGCGAAGGTCTTAAAAGAAATTATAGCCTGCATAAAAATATTCACTCCAGCCAAGGGCCTTAAACCATTCCCCTGAGCATTGAACAGTGACTGAAAGTGTATTACTGTGCACTTAAGGTTACTGCAGTAACCCAAGGTCAGACAGCGGCGCGGTATATCCAGGAGACTCACGATGGATTTGCTTCAGCGCTGGACTGGGAAGGCAGAGCCTCCACCAGACTCAGGAATTTAACTCAATATTCAATTTACCCTGGAATCAATTTTGATGGAGTACAATTCCCATTTATAATCCCGGGTTATTGCCAGCGCTGGCATTTGATTAGACACCGGCAGACCTAGGCCAAATGTGTCCCTTGTCCCCCCATTTCCCTGGAGATGTCCCCACCCTGTGCTGCACCCTGGCACCTGTAACCCTTCAAAGGACCAGGACCCCAGCACAGGGGGCTCCATGAGACCCTCAGGATCATCCAGCCCTTCCCTCCCTCCTGGAATCTCCTCTCCCTCTGCACGGCTCGGCGTTTAGAGATGAGAGTGAAGGGCAGAAGAGCTGTAATATTTCCCTCTTAACTTTAAGCTCCCATGAATTTCGAATTCTTTCCTCTGAGGGGCTAATTATATAATTTCAATGTTTACTCAGTGCAGACGGATTTTGCGAGATGGTGCCCCAGGGAGGCAGGAGCTGGATTTAAACCCTGGGAAGGGAGCAGTGGATGGCTTTATGGCACAGCTCACATCTCAACCTGCTGCTCTTCCTTTGCTGGGCAGGGGGATCTGCCACTGCTTTTCCCTTTGATTGCTGCTCATTGATGCCTCGTTTCCTCACAAACAGGCTGGGTGCTCACGGTGCCACACAGCTCTGCCCTGGGAGCCTCCATGCTGCCCAAATTGCATTCCTGGCACACAGGATGGTATTTATGGTGGGCAAAGAAGCTCCAAGCCCAGATCTCCAGGAGCATCTCCTGGGAGTGCCCGTGGACGTGTCCCACCAGTCTTGATGACACAGGAGTCACCCTGCTGCTCCCAAACCTGCTCAGGGACACCCCAGCAGCCCTGAGCTCCTCCCTGGGCAGGAGAAAAGGAGCAGCTCACCCTCCTGCCTGCCATACAGGAGAGGAGGTGTCACCACACTCCAGCCTTCCCCTTCCCCTTGGGAGCGTGTTCCTCATAATTACAGGATTGGAGAAGCCATTTTTGCCTCTCGCTGTTCACAGCTATTTATATTTAACATATTTCAGCTTCTTGGGTCAGAAATGGAAATTATTCTGCACCCAGCTCAACCTTAAAGTTACAATTGTGCTTAGGAGCCAAATACAAAAGGGAAAGATTTTGAACTGCAGCTAATTTGACACAACAAAAAATTACAGTATGGGGAAAACTTCCCCTCTCCCGTGGAACCAGGAAGCAGATTATCCATTTGCAGAGTTCACCATTCCTCAGCCATGAGCTGTCCCTTTAACCACTGCTAAATTGTTTTCTGACAGCCCTCGCTGCAATTTTATCCCCTGACATTTGATTTACATATGATCTTTAAGCACCAGCACTGCTGTAATAGCTATTTGGTTAATATTCAAATCAGCCCGTGATGTCACATACCTTGATAGGTCATTTCACTGCGGCTCGGCAAAATGCATGTAAAAATAAATGTAGAACTAATGAAATAAACTGATTAAGGGGAGAAATCAATCGCTTTACTGCTGTAGTGAAGATCCAGCAGTTAATTTAGCATGGATCTGCAAGGGTGCACGTTAATAGAACAGGCTCTCATCTAATTGGTGCCACAGTAAATGAAATACAGTAATATTCCATGATGCATTGGAAGAGTTCACTTCATTTTCTCTGCTCTTCCCCGAGAACTGTTTACAGCACGATGGATTTCATGGATTTATCTATTTATTTATCTCCCCTGCTCAGGAGGCAGAACCTGTTAACCCCCCAAAATTAGCAAGTCTGACCACCTCCTTGCAATAACTTCTCCAATCAAGACCTGCAGGGCAGGAGAGCAGCTGGGTTTGTGTGTTCAGAGCTTGGGGAAGTTTTCCCCTCTCTGCTGGAAGCTGCTGCCCTGCAGGCAGAGGCACTGGGATGTACTGGGGGTCTGGAAGCCCCCGGGGTCTCACTGCCCTTTTTCCCACATTTATGGCATTGACACTTCCCAGCCCAGCCCAGGACACCGAGGGATCCCAAAGGTACCAAAGGCAAGGAGCTGGGGAAGGGTGTGGAGAGTGACTCCTGTGAGGAGTGGCTGAGGGTCTGGGGGGGCTCAGCCTGGAGAAAAGGAGACTCAGGGGAACCTTCTGGCTCTGCACAACTCCTGACAGGAGGGGACAGCCAGGTGGGGCTGTATTCTTCTCCCAAGGACAAGGGACAGGATGAGAGGAAGTGGCCTTGAGCTGTGCTAGAGGAGGGTCAGGTTGGACACCAGGAGGAATTTCCTCATGGAAAGGGTGGTCAGGCACTGGAAGGAGCTGTCCAGGGAGGTTTTGGAGTTCCCATCCCTGGAGGTGTCCAAGGAACGCCTGGAGGTGGCACTGAGTGCTCTGGGCTGGTGACAGGGGGGAGATCAGTCAAAGGTTGGACTCAATGGTCTTGGAGGTCTTTTCCAACTGAAATGATTCTGGGATTCCATGATCCAACAGTCCCAAAGCAGAGGCTAGGGTCAGCTGGTGACATTCCCTGCATCCCACAGCTCTCCCAGCACCCCAGCCATGAGGGCTGCCCTGTCCCCAACTCACCCCATACCCATGGAGATGAGACACAACAAACTTGGGGACACTTGTAGTACCTAAGGGAACTCCAGAGGCTGTGGGAATTTCCCAGCCAGTTGATCCACTCACACTGCCCCATTCACTACAAATCTCAAAAATATGCAAGAAGTCCCATCTGGCCCCACCAGGTCCAAACCTGAGCTCTGAGCTGCAGGAATCACTTGACTGACTAATCACCACAATTTCTTCCTCCTAATTGAAGGTCAACACGTTAAGGATGAGTTACCACCTGAAGTGTAAGAGAAAACTATAAATATTTGAGAAATGCCACCTTGGAGCAGCTTGAACTCCCTAGTCCATGCTGTGCAAGGGGAAAACAGCAGAAAATGGTTCCAAAATTTGGGATCTCTACCAGTGCCCACTCTACCATCAGAGACCTCTGCCCTCCCTAAAATTATTTAGCCATATTAAAAAAACAAATAGGGGGGAAAATGATCTATTCAAAAGCTTTGCATAAAAAAGTGATCAATGCAAATTCCTCAGAGAAAATTGCACCAACAGATGGAATCAACCCATTCCCAGCAAATGCCTCTGGCTGTGCAGATGGTAATTATAGGATGTATGTAAATATGGGAGCGCCAGGAAGCACAGCAACATGCACTGCTGAGCCTGGGCGTTGGAGGGACGCCTGTCCCAGCCCTTCCCGGGCCTTAGGCAAGGGGGAAATGGGGTTTGGGAAGGTTTTGGGCTGTGCTCTCTCTGCCCTGCAACAGCAGCTGCTGAAACCAGCCCCAAAGTTGGTGTTGTGCCTCCCCACTGGGACCTGCTGCTGGCCTGGGGTGGATTCTGGCCATTCCCAAGAGGTGACAGGGCTCATCCCTGGGTTATTCCAAGCAGGAGAAGCCCCAGGCCAGCACAGCACAGTTTGGGAATGCTGGTGGGATGCAGATCCATCCCAGAGCCCCATTGCCAATGCCCCTCAGCCCAGTATGAGCACTGAGGGCATCTGGGCTCCTCCAGCTCCATCAGCTTCTGCTGCCACACATCCCCTCTCTCACCCCCCTGTGCCAGCCTTCCCTCACCAGCCTCCTGGATGGGAAGCCTTTCCCCCCCTATTTTTCCAGTGCTTCCCCTATTTCCAAGGCTACTGTATTTTTATTTTATGTTGCTGTTGACTCTGGGCTTTTTTTTTTTTTTTTGCTCTCTTCTGAGAAAAGTGCTTGCAGAGAGTCTGTGGTAAAATGTTAATTGGAGCCAAGTAATTAGACAAAGATAGTTAGTGATCTCTCCCAAGCAATCAGCTTTTGGTGCTTTGTTTTAGTGCTATAATAATTACCATCATTCCACAAAGTGCTTCGGCATTTGACGGGAAGGATCCACGTGGAGCCAAACACTTCCCCCAGGACTGATGGAGTGGGGACAGAGCTCCAGAGGACCCTGCCTGAGGTCACAGGGATCCTCCCCTCAGCTCCAGGCTCCTTTCCCTCCATCCTGCAGCCTCAGGTTCTGTGCCAGGCTCTCCCTGGCTCAGCAGCACACTCCAGATCAGCTCCCTGGGATCAGATCCTGCTCACTCTTGCAAAACTAGATCCAGATTTATCACTGCCTTTAAAAAGAACAAGCAAAGAAACCCCACCAAAAAGTCCCAAACAGCCAAGGGCTCTTGCTGTTGCCTCCATCCCTGAGGATGAAGGGTTTCAGGGATGAGGCAGAGCCATCAGGGCACCTCTTGCCCACCCTGTGGCCCCACCAGAGCCCCAAGCTCCACTCTGAGGGGATGATGGGTGTCCTTGCTCATCATCCTTTTGTCTCATTTCAGATTCTCCAGTATTTAAAAACCTTTTTAAATTTAAACTCCACAGCCTGAGCGACCTGTTGGTTGAGAATGTCTCAGGAGAAGGGAAAGGTTCTGTCCCTTGTTCCTCTCTGAGCTCAATGGGCACTGACCAGGAGGGGTAACATGCAGATGCAGCCTCCAAAAAGGAATTTTCCCAACAGAAAATCATCAGGAGGTGTCTTCCTGCAAATGTAAACATGTCTGGAATTGCCTTCACTCTTGCTGCTCCAGGGTTCTGGGTGAGGGAAGTGCCTACAGCCTCGTTTTTCAAATGGCCCAGCCCATACAGCCACAGGTACGAAATTCCAACCAGGGATGTGTCTGGGAAAGATTCCAGGGTGGGACACACTCCCCTCGAAGATGGGCAGCACTCTGGGATCATTCCTGCTGCCAGACCCACTCCAATCTCAGGGCCAGGGATGCTGGAGGTGTGTTGTGATTGCAGCCAGCCCAGCCTCCCCCAGCCCTGCCAGACTGAGCTGCTCCAAACAGGGTCCAGGTTAATGGAGCTAACCCAGCAACACTGGGAAAAGAAATGCTTTCCTTATGATGCAGTGCTGGGAGAACCAGCAAACAGGAGAGAGCAGCCTCCATGGAGAGCAGAGAGAGCTCTCTGCCAGCCTGGCATCCACCCCAGGATCTCCCAGCCTCTCTGGGATCCTTCCCCAAGGAGAGGAGCTCCTGCCCACCCTGGGGCTGGGAGAAGGTGACCATTCCTGCCTCATCCTCTCCAAACCCACCTTTATCCAACCCCAGCCCATCAAACCCCCTCCTGCAGCCTCCCCCAAAGGGACACAGGGGACATCCCTGTGCTGGGAACCTGGGAATGTCACCCCACAGGAGTGTTGTAGGCGAGGAGCACAAAGGCAGCCGTGCTTGTACATCCCTCCCCTGTGTTTCACACATCAACTTTCTATCTTTTCATCAGCAACTGCAGACAGATTTTCTCAGCGTGAGAACTGCCATGGAAATTGAAAGACTGTACAGCAAACATTTTTTTCCTTGATGCCCTGTCTAATTGAGCTGCCTTTGATTTTATTAATCTGTTTTTATTAATATCCTGAAGGCAACAGGGAAAAAAAGTAAAAAAACCTTTGCTTTCTGAGCTGGCTGGTGCTGTTGGTGTTCTGTCTTATTAAACAGGGTGGTTCTGTGGTATCTAGGACAGAGCATCCACCTTGTTGAAGGAAAGGAGTGAGCCTGAGTGCCCTTTCAGGCTGGGAAAATTGGGATTGTTCAGCCTGGAGAAGTCTTCAGAGTGACCTAATTGCAGCCTTCCAGTGCCTGAAGGGAGCCTAGAAGGAAGGTGGAGAGAGACTATTTACAAGGGCCTGGAGTGAGAGAAAAAGAGGGAATGGCTTCCCACTAACAGAGAGTAGGTTTAGACTGGATATTCAGATGGAATTGCTCCCAATGAGGGTGGAGAGGCCCTGGCATAACTGCCCAGAGAAGCTGTGGCTGCCCCTGCATCCCTGGAAGTGTCCAAGGCCAGGCTGGACAGGGCTTGGAGCAGCCTGGGACAGTGGAAGGTGTCCCTGCCCATGGCAGGGGGAGGAACATGATGAGCTTTAAGATCCTTTCCAACCCAAATTATTCCACAATTCTCTCCTTACTTGATGTGGTGCCAAAAGCCATCTGCTGCAGGAGATGCTGGGAAAGGTGCTGTGGATTCCCCCAGGCTCTGGGCTCACCATTTCAGGAGGAACAGGAGCAGGAGCTGCCCAGCTGGGTTTTACTGGTGAGCTGCACACTAACAGCCTGTGTGGGGTTATTGATGTTCACTCTGAACTCCCTGTAAAATGCACTGACACGGGATATTGCGTGGTCAATAGGTCTTCAGGGCTTTTCCAGTGGTATTAAATATCATTTTAAACGACGTGCCCGTGGAACTTATTAGCTGCTCCCACTGCAGAGCACGAGGAGGTGTGTGGGGAGCTCTGGGGATGGGCACAGGGCAGGAAGTGGGACAAAATAGGGCCTTGATGGGAGCTGCATGTTCAGGGTGCAGCTCAGGGTCCAGCATGGAACACACAGGGGCAGTGCCAGCTGCTGCAGGCAATTCCTGCAGGGAATGTTATCCCAGTGCCCTCTCTTCCAGCCCCACAGTCTCAAGCTGTGTCCTGCCACCCCAGGGTGAGAAATCACAGAGCACTGGGGCAATGAGTTCTCACCCACCTCCTACAGCTTTCCCTGCAGCTCTCCTCCTTCTCTCCAGTCACAGGAAGACAGGAACCAAAATGACTCACATCCCCTTTGTCCCCCGACCAGGACACTCCTCCAGCACTTTCTTGCAAAGTTTGGGAGGCCCGGAAGGGTGTTTGTTTATCAGATTTGAAATACAGCCCTCCAAAGAGCCCTCCCTATCGAAGAAACCATAAAAAGCAGATCTTTCCTAATGTCACTCTTTCCCCGCTGCTCCTCGGAGCCGCTGAGCGCTGCCATTCATCACCTGAGCGACACTTTCATAATGTAGTCCCAGATAATGGCACACCTTCCAACTTTCCAGAATTGGCTGTCAGGGAAATCGAAGGAGACAAGTGTGAGATACGGGAGCAGGACTCCTTGGTGGATACGAGCCGCGGGAATGCAGGCACCCCGCTCAGGCCAGCCTGCTGAGCCACAGCCGTGGGGAGGTGTGGGGCAAAGAGGGGACTCTCAGGTCATCCCTGAGCTCCTGGTGATGTCTCACCACCTGCAGGATGAGAAACCACAGAGCACTGGAAGGGTTTGCCTGGAGAAGATGCGGCTGCCTTATCCCTGGAAGTGTCAAAGGGCAGGTTGGAGGAGCTTGGAGCAACCTGGGATAGGGGAAAGTGTCCCTGTTGCAGGGACTGGATGAGCTTTAGGGTCCTTTTGAACCCAAACCACTCTGGAATTCTACAGTTCTAATGCCCTCCAAGGCAACAGCCCCACGTTCACACCTGCCCCTTCCCTCCCTCACTCCCAGCTCCCTTCCCAGCTTTCCCAAGGCACATCAGCTCTCCCTGATAAATGCTCTGGGTTTTCCTCCTCTGTCCAGGTGTGCCTATGCATTTCCTGACTTGTCGGCTCATCTTGCCTGGGGAGTTTCTAACAGTTTGTTCTACCCTTTTTTTGGCCTTTTCAAGTAGAACTGAGTGCATGAGAACTGGGGGACTGCAGACAAATTGGGCATGAAAATCTGCACCTCCACATTTGTATTTTAAGGAGCTCCTCAAATGCTGCTGCAGTGAGCCCTGCTCTGTGCCCAGGCACAGCAAGGGTACAGCAGGGGGACCTGGCCAGCTCAAGGCCACTGGTCCCAGTCAGAGCTGGACGAGCCCATCAGAGCCCAGCAGAGTTTCCCACTCACAGGAGGAACCACAGCCCACAATGCTGGAGCTCCCAGGGCTGGTTTGCTTAAAAACTATAAATTATAAACAGCCTGCTCCTTGCACCACGTGCTGACACCTCCAGCACACTCCATTCCTGGGGCTCACACACCTCACATGGAAACCCTACAGAGCACATTTTTCTCTTTAAAGGCTGAAACTGCAACTTCAAGCTTCTTTTTTTTCTCCCTGCCCTTTGCTCCAAGAACTCACAGGTACATTTATGGCAGAGCCAACACCACTAACAACATGCCTTTGGTGACACTGCTCAGAGACACAGCCTCCAAAAGCCAAGAGTTTCAGACAATTTCGTCTTATAAAATTCTCAAAAGAAGCCATAAAACCAATTAAATACTCTGAGTATTAGTTAGAAAAGGGCCTGAGGCCCAGCACTCACCTTCAAACACAGGTATCTTCTTCTCCTATTAGAAATCCCATTTTTGCTGTAAACACCTTGGAGCTCCCAGCAGCAGTTTATGGACATCACCTCCAAACAAACCAGGCCTCCTCTTCCAGACCTGGATTTTCCCCTCTGCTCCTGATGCTTGATTCCCTCTGCTGCTGTTCCTTAGGCTGAAGGAGCTGCCTTCAGCTGGTGTTTGAAGTCAGCGAGGGGATGATGATGAAGATGATGATGATGATGGGGAAGAGAAGTGGCACAAGTGAGATGGTGCCACACTCTTGGGGACTGTCACTGGCTCCTGGGCACATGCTCTGAGTGGTGGTGGAAGTGCCAGGCTTGCACATTTTGGGCTGGTTTGCACCACCCAGGGCTCAGCACGCTCAGAAGGGAAGAGAAAGTGAGCTCTGCCAGCTGGGTGCCTTATCTTTGTCTTTAAATTAATATGATTTTGTCAGGTTTATGAAAAATAATATAGCGTGTTATTTTTCATAAGCCTGACTGATATCTCCATTTCCCATGGTTCAGCTCAGGCCATAAACATGACCCTGCTTGAGTGATTTCACCTTCTCCATTGAGCAGGGAGCCTCGGCAGCACTCAGACCAAGGTCCTGACTGATTATCGACAAATTAAAAATATAAGCTATTGACCAGACACTGAGATAGAGTCCCTGAGCCGCTGCCCGGAATCTCAATGAGGGTATTGAAGTGGTGCCGATCGATGCTGCAGTCACAGCCCCCGCCGGCCGCATGCATAATGCGGGGAGGAGGGGTGAGGGCTTAAGTAAATAGTTGTTCAAATTAACGAGGGTGCTTGGAGAACGCTGGGAACGCGAGAAAGGCAGTGAGAACCCAGCAGCACCTTCCCCTCTTGGTGATGCTGCGGGAGGGATGGGGATGGGGGATGTAGGTGAGGAACCCTCAAGATGTCTCTGAGAGGCTGCCTGTCCCCTCCACGCTGCCCTGTCCGGCAGCTGGGGGCATTTCTTGCCATCCATCGCCCACCAGCAGTGGGTAGAGCTTTGCGGCACCATCAGAGCACTCGATGATCACTCACTTTCCATGAGCATTTGTTCACTCAGCCACAGATGGCCCCATGGCGAGCTCCTCCCGAGCTTCCCTGTATCTCCCCTGCAGCCTCAGCTCCAGGCTCCCATCCAGTGCAGGCATCCTTTGTTTGCTCCTTAAGTGATATCCTGGCCGTCCTGCTAATGCCTGGTGACATTTGTATTACTTTAATCAATATTAATTCTCTTTCGTCCCAAGCCAACAACCCCTATTTTTTAATTCCCTGCCCCTTGGCCTGGTGACATAGGATACCTCAATCTGATGGTGATACCCACATTCCCAAACGGTGGCACCACCAGAAAACCTCCCACTGGCCTCGACCTCTCCATCTCTGCCTCCTCCTTCTCCAAACTTCCCTCTTCCCAGCGCCGGGATATTGGCATCCAGGAGCCAGCAGAGCAGCACGGAGCGCCAACCCGAGCCCGGCTCCACTGTTCTTCAAGAGTTAATCCCTGCTCAGCAGCAGCAGCAGCAGCGTTTCCTGGCAGCACCGGCGGCAGCTCCGCGCTGCGAGGCCCCGAGCGCGGCCTCTGGGGACGGCGCCGATCACATCGCTGCCTGCATGTTTGAAAACACCGATGTCAGCGAGGCGGCTGCCGGCAGCTCGCTGGCTTTCCTGGCACTGCTGATGGACAGGGTCAGATCCCAGCAGCTGTTGGGAAGGAAGAGGCGCACTCAGCAGCTGTGGGGAGTGATAGAAACCGCCCGTGATGGTGCCAGCCGCGATAGCGGGCGGCTCAATCCCGGTCCTGCTTTTGGGAGAGATGCTCTGCCGGCTCAGCATCCCCCAGCCCCGTTTTTGGGAAGGATGCTCTGCCGGCTCGGCATCTCCCAGCCCCGTTTTTGGGAGAGATGCTCTGCCGGCTCGGCATCCTCCAGCCCCAGCTCCGGTGCGGGGGAAGCAGTGCCAGCAGCCGAGGCTGGGCACGGGCAGCAGGACACGGGATGACACGGGATGACACCCACCAAGGGGGTTTCTGGCTGATTTGGGCTAAATTTGGCACCGGGCAGGGCAGTGCCTGTTTCAGTGCTGTCTCTCCTGACACCTCTCGCTGTCCGAAGCCCCAGGGGTGCAGAAGCCATCGAGTCCCCTCGAGCATGAGTGCAGCCTCCAGTGCCTCTCCGAGGAGCAAACACATGCGAGGGGTGACTTTTTTACCCCAAAACTCAAGCTCCTGGAGTCCTGTGAACCTCAGCCTGCACTGCTTTTATGGGAGTGTGTTTCCAGCTCTTTTACTGCACAAAAATGTGGGAAAATGTTCAAGGAGAAAAAAAGCCTCTATAAAAATAAAAGCAAAACTGCTGTTGATGTTAAAAGTCATTGTCTTTGAGGCAGGATCGTGATGGCTGAGGTTCCTCCCAGTGATTTAACACTCGGAGCCGGCGCTGGGCTAGCAGGAGATGCAGACACAAACCGGGAATGTGCAAACACCTGCGCATCGCGTTCTGCACAGGGTTCCCATTTGAGGCGCGGATTCCTCTCGCAGCCCAGCGCGGCTCGCTCAGCTGATGGCTTCCTCGGAGTGCACGAGTGCACGCAGTAATGATGTGGAATTATGCAGCAGGCAGCTAATCACGGCAGCACTGCTCGGGGGCGGGGGCACGGCTGGAGCAGCCCCCCGTTTTATGGAGCGCCGGGCTGCAGCTCCAGCGCTGGGGGAAGCTTTAAGCAGGGAGCAGCTACTAACAGATTCATTTAACTTGCTCCAGAGCAACTATAAAAAATCAATTTAGTTCACCAGGCAGCTTGAACTGATGCCAGTGGCAGGGAGCACCTCCCAGCTGAGAGCTCTCCAGCTCTGAAGCACCGCCGGGATATTGCCGGGGCTGATTCAGCAGCAGGTGATGATACAGAGCCTGGCTCCAGGTCTCTGCGAAGGCAGAGGCTGTCGGCTGTCACAGAGTTCAGAGAGAGAATCGCAGTCATTTAGGTTGGAAAAGACCTCCAAGACCGTGGAGTCCAACCTGTGACCAATGCCCACCTTGTCACCCAGCCCAGAGCACTGAGTGCCACATCCAGGCATTTCTTGGAAACCTCCAGGGATGGGAATTACTGGGAACATGGAGAACCTGGGCTTTAGAACCAGGCAAACATTCCCAGAGAGAGGTTTGGGCTGGGGCAGCACTGTCAGGCAGGTCCCTGTCCCTGCCAGACCCCGTATAGAGTGCCCACAGTGACCTTTTAGTGCTGGTGGCCGATGGTCTGTGGGAAGGTCAGTCCAACCTTTCCTACTCTCCCTTCATGATGAAGATTCTCTCTTTAACCATGCATTTTCAGATCTCTGAGGAAATCTCAGGAGTTATTATCAGCCTGGAAATTGAACTGCTGGCAGAGCAATCCCCCCATCTACACTGGTCCTGTGCCACCCTGTCCCCGCTGTGCCCCGCAGCCCCTGCCGGCTGTGGCAGCTCGGTGGGAGCACAGCGGCTGTTCCCCTGCATTTCCAAGCGCAGGATCAAACATCAGGAATGCCGAGCCCTCCACTCTGGTGCTGATGCAAAGCTCTGGCGCTGCCCCATGAAATATTCATCGTGCCCCGTCCTGCTCCCCTGCTGCTCCGCCTGGCGCTGGTGCCGCGGCAGCAGCAGGAGCGGAGAGCTCGGAGCCCTCCCGGCAAATGCGGAGAATCACCCGTCTGTGTTCCTTCCTCCGGCCGCAGGGTTCATTAGGAGAGCTTCCAGGGTGGATTTGGGTCCTGGTGAGCTGGCCTGGCCAGCACCTGCCTGAAGGAACCACTTAAAACCCTCATTAAATCCACTTCAGAGAGCAGCCAGAGGAAGGGGCAGCGATGCCAAGAGAGGGCACTGGGAGCATTTGCCTGGCGTTTGCCAGCAGAGGAGAGGAAAGGGGGATGCTCGAGGGTTGGCAGAAACCCACCTGGCCGGGGGGGTCATTTCAGCCCTGCATCCTTAAGGAAATTCTCCACAGCAGCAGCTGATCCCTTCTCTGTCCACAGGAGATTCAGTGGGAGCTGCCAGACCTGCCCTTGGCATCTTGGAATTTCTCTGGGTCTTTCACTGCTGAGCAGAACCCTGTGGGTCCTGTGTCCCCTCACAGTCACCGTGTCCCCACACAGGGAATAGGGAATGTTCAGCACCAGGGATCTGCATCACTGGCAACTGCCAGGGAAGGGCAACGTGGAGCAAAAACCTCCATTAGAGCTGCTTCATCACATGGAGGGGGAAATTATCTGGGGCAGGGAAGGGGCTGCAGGGGGAAGGCGAATTCCTCCAGGCCAGCAATGGGGTAATGGAGCTTCCTCATGCTGCAAAGCCTGAGAGAGCCCCTGGGACAGCACACCTGGGCACAGTGAGATGATCCCACCTACTCATGCCACAGCTCAGAGGCAAAAATAACTGCGGATGAGGAAAGGAGGTTTTTCAGGAATGCATTAAGCTGAGCGGGTGAGAAAAAGAGTGGGCGAAGGGCTCCTGTGAAACTCGAACGCTGCCTTTCGTGCACTTTCTAAATGTAGCTGCTCCTTCCCAATCCCAGCGATGCTTCTCTCTCCTGCGTGGGTGGCAGCAACGGGGAGGATCTGCAGGAGGGGAGACAGAGCCAACCCCTGGCCCCATCCCCATCTCCATCCCCATCCCTGTCCCTTCCCAGGGAAAGAGGACAGTGTTTGCCCATCCCAGGACATCTGCATAACTGAGAGCACAGAGAAAACCTCAGGCTGCAGCTCCTGAGCCTGCAAGGGGGAATGGGAGACTATAGGAGCTGTGGCACTCACCATCCCCACCTGGGAACACCCAAGGGAGCTGTGGGACTCCTTTCCCTGCCTGGGAACACCCACAGGGCTGTGCTGCCAGCAGCACCTCCCAGGCAGGGCCAGCAGAGCCTCCTGGCACAAGGAGGAATCCTGGAATCAGAAGGAAACCCGAGCAGCATTTGTATTCCCAGCAGCCCCGTTCTATTCAACTTTACTTTTAAATGTGTTCCTTAAGTTTCTTTTCTCCTCCTGAAAATTTTCCTACAGTGAAAAATAATGCAGAGCGCAGGCTGGAATGAGCAAGCGCCTTCCATCTCAATGACACCTTTAATGTGCCTGTGAATGGAAAGGCTCTTGCTCATTCTGCTCCCGTCCGTTGCGTTTGGCTGTTCTGGATGGAGCCAGGCGATTGTTAAACCTGACTGATCCCAGCCCAGGAGCTGGAGTGGCACAGCCAGGCGTGGACAGGTGACTTTGGTGGCCAGGTCCTACAGGGCAGGGTCCCCCATGGGGGACAGAGAGATCTCACAGTCCTGAGGGGTGGGTGGGAGCAGGGCCAGCTGAGAACACCCCACTGACCCTTCTCAGCACCCCCAATGTCTGTTTGGGTTGGGGTCAGCATCTGTGCCCAAGCAGAGGGACAGAGGCTGAGCCAAGGTGACAACATGTGCTCACCTGGCAAAGCTCTCCTTCTGCCACCCCAGCCTTGTCTTCCCTCTCCTGACCCTTCTCTGTTCTCCACCAGGGATGGAGGAAAGTTCCAGAGGGCTTGGACCTAGCCTTGTCCTGGCTTGGAGGGCTGGAAGCACCAGGGAAGGGCTGTGGTTTCCCTTCAGGTATCCCATTTGTGGGGATCTGGGGTTCTCTTTCCTTCCTCTGGGAAGGCAGAAAGAAAGAAAACTTCTTGGCCAGGCAACCCAGGCCATTGTGGGATTCCATGAGTCCTGCAGCAGCTCCTCCAGAGGGTAAATCTGAGCCAATGTCAAAGATCCCAACTCGACACCCAGGTGAGAAAAGCTGGTGTTCCCCACACTCACCATTGGGTTCTTTAAGCCAGCACTGCCCTGAGCCTCAGCAGAGCTGTGTTATAAATAACTTGGGGACACAAGTGTCACTGTGGGTTACTCTCACACAGCCAATGCTCTGGCCCAGGCTGCCACTGGCAGGGCCACTCTGCTGCTAATTAGTTTAGTTCTCAGCTGTTGTGCCTTTTTTTTCTGTTTACATAATTAATTCTGTGAATTTTGTATTCTCACTTAAACCTACTCTTTTTTTTATGGAGCAATCACTACTAAAAGATGAATTTTTTATAAGTTTGCCTTTGTTACTTTAAATTTTTTATAAACTTCTTACCCTTAAGGAATAATTCTTATAGCTGGCAATAAAGTATGTTAATTCCATTTGAAAAGGGAAATGTAAGTTTGTATTTTATTAACACACACACACACATACAGACACACACAGAACACAACTCTCTGCTCATGTGGGGTGTTTGGGACACTGAGGGTTGTCCCAGGACCCCCAAGGGGGGTTCAGGGGGCTGTTGTCCCTTGTCCCCATCGCTGGAGCCTCAGCCAGCTGCAAGCTGTGCCAAAGGCCCTGTGAAAATCCTGTGTTTTCACGGGATGAACAGCAACTCGGATTTGTCTCAGCTCAGTGGTTCGGCTGCCTGGGGCCAGCTGTGGGTGTCCCGCACTCCCTGCCGGGGTGATGCAGGGTGGCAGCGCAGGGCTGTCCCCAGCAGCTGTGACAGCGATGGCCAGGGCTCTCTGCCACCCTCTGAGGGTCACCTCTGCTCCCACACCTCCTCTGCCCAGCGACACGTGGGCAAAGGTGGTGGTGGCATTGCCAGCTGGCTCCGTGCCACAGCGTGTCCTTCCCCTTTGCCACACAAACCCCTCTCTTGGAAATCAAACCCCTTTCTCACTCCGAAAACACTGCGGATTTTTATTCCCCGGGATGGCCACGTCAGTGCAGAACATCTGCAGCTTTACTGAGCCACACAAAGCACGGATCTCGTGCCACCCGAGGGGTGTTGCTGCCTCAGAAAGCACGAGCTACTGAAGGAGATAAAGAATGTTTTCCCCTTTGGACAAGTAACCAGCAGCGCTCTGACATGTCCTCAGGTGAAGGCTGCTTGTCTGAAACGATCAAATGCACGAGCAGGCGGAGGGCAATCGGCAGGGACAAAGGCACAGACGTTCCCCCTCGGAAGGCACAGGAGCACGGGGATGTAAACAGGCAGCTGGACACGGGCTGGTCACTGCTCTGGCCATGGAGCCGTGGTGACCCCCAGCCCCTCTGCTCTGCTCTCCACACCCGGGGACAATGAGGATGGCGCTGATTTGGGGACGGGCAGGGTGGGTGTGAGCTCAGCACGGGCTGGGTGAGGGTCACACCCCAAGGGCTGTGCTGCTGATTCCCTCTTGGAAGATGATAATCGTGTGTGAGCTGCGCTGGAGCCACGGACAGCAGGGCTTTCCTGACAGCCACAGCGTGCCTGGCTTTGGGGCACCCCGAGCAAACACTGCTGCAGTGAGCTGGTGGGTGCAAAGGGGCCAGCTGGGATCAGCCCACAGCCCTTCCTCACTCCTTGGCGCTGCATGGAATGGTTTTCAATTTTTTTGGCATCCTGCTGGCCCTGCTTGCGTTTCCTCTGTTTGCTTTCAAAGAGGGATGGTGACAATTAATGTTTGCAGAGCTGCAGGAGAAAGCATCTCCTGCTTCACCCGTGCTCCCTTCTCACCCCAGGTCCCTGCCAGCTCCCTGCCCTCTCCAGGGCCACCCTGCCTCCTCCAGCCCACTGCAGAGGGGTTATTCCCCTGCACATCCCACACCACAATCCTAAGGCTGCGCAAAGAAAAAACTCTTTGTTCTTCTCCTAACCTCTCTGCACCAGCAAAATCCTTGCCAAGGAGGTGACTGACCTAGGGCAGCATCCCCTGACCTGCCTGGCTCCCACCTCCCTGAGCTGCTCAGGTCCTGCTCAGGTCACCTCTCAGTGCCACCAGCATCCCCTGGGTGCAGTGCCAGCCACTCCTCAGCTCCACACAGCCTCACACTATGGCAGGACCAGTTTTTCTGTGGTCACCCGCTTCCCTTGCAAAGCCTTCTCACACCAAACTGTGCCACCGATCACATGCTCCCAGTAAATGGTTTAGGACAGAAAATGCCCATGTCAGCCTCTGTCGAAGATGATCTATGACTGCTCAGCCTCACTCAGGCTCCTCAGGAGCAGATCAATGGGCTGCTGGGGCTCCAGACTAATAAATAATAACAACGATAAAAATAAAATATAACTGAGAGTAGTGCAGTGTGTTTGTTCATGGGACACGCTCCTCACACTTACCAGAGGCTTTGCTATCAAGCTTAATTAAAAGTGGCACAAAAATCCTCTTCTTTCATATTTGATTAAAAGTTGGCTGCTTTCTCTTGTGGACAGAGGCCGTGGTGTGATGGTGGCATGGCTGGTGCTTGGCCACCAGTGACATGCACTGGCTGTCCCCAGGTGCCACCATGAACCTACCCAGACAGGGGTGAATTCAGGGAATATCCACAACTGTACACACAAAGCACCAGGCAGTGCAGCCCTGTAGCTCTAACTCACCTTGATTATTCCTTTTTGGGCACAAACATGAATGACCAGAGGATCAACACTGAGCACCATTGGTTTGCTCACATCTGTCCCAGACTGCTCATCAGCACCCTGCAAACTGTAAGGAGCTCCTTCCTGGTTGCTTAAGATTTCTGTGAACCTAACGGGGTGTGAGCAAGAAGTCCCCAAATGTGTCTGCAGCCTGACATTTTTCTGGAAGGAGAGGGATAAAGAGCTGGGAACTGCTAAAATACAGCAATATCCCTGCTCAAAGGTGTCTGAGAGCCCTGGATCCACCTGCTCCTGGTGTCACCTTCCCTGGAACCAGATGGGTCCAGTGAGGCTTCCTCAGCCAGAGTTTTGCCAGAGTCAATGCCTGCCCCAGGTAATATGTGTCTGGATCACAGAATCATGGGATCCTTTCGATTGGAAAAGCCTTCTGAGATTATTGAGTCCATCCCACAGCACTGCCAAGGCCACCGCCAGACCATGTCCCCAAGTGCCACATCCACTCTCATGGTTTTTAAATCACTGCAGGGACAGTGACTCCACCATTGCCCTGGGCAGCTTGTGTCAGTGCTGGAAAACATTTTTAGTGGAAAAATTCTCATAATATCCAGTCTAAAGCTCTAAATCTCAATCTCACTACTCTCTCTTGCTGCAAGTCACCTGCAGCAAACACTGAGGGTGACTTGACTCATCCAAAATTGCAGCAGAAGCAGGGAAGGGAAGAAGTTCTGCACACCTGACCTGTGCCTGGAATCCCTGGGTGCAGCAAAATCGAAGCAGGAGCTTCAAACACCACTGGAAATCACAAACCGGCTCATTTTAATCTTTCCCGCTTTGATGGCTTCAGATCTGTATTAGCACAAGATGTTTTTAATGTCTCATCTGTGGCGTTTTGTTCTGCCTTTAATCAAACAAGGTGGGATAACCGGGAGGGTATCTCACAGCTCCCTCCTGCTGCGCCTCTGCAGCTCCATTCTCACACACACCAAAACTCACTTATTTGTTACACAGTGTCTAATATTTTCTGTAGCAAACCGAGTTTTATTATCAGTTCATGTATTGATAAAAGAGCAGGAGTTAGTCGATGGAATACGTAATAAATACAGAAATATACTTGAGCTATTGATTGCTGCAGTTGCTTACGTGCACTATTGATATCCCGGGTGCAGATTCGCCCTCAGACTGTTGAGTCATGAAACGCCCATCACCATCTTTAATAATAAAAGGGTGACTATTTTTGAACGCTTCACAAGGAAAAAAAAATCCATTTGCTAAATGGGTTTCTGCGTATTGCTGGGACTGCTCATGTGGAAAGTGTGAGAGAGGAGGGAAGGGAAAGGTGCCAGCTCTCCACGTGCCTGAGGAAATGCACACTCCGCTGGGAAACCCACATTATCTGCTGCATCAGAGCCACAGCAAAGTGTTAATGAAAGCCCTTTGGACACCAAAATGGCAAAATCCGTGTCTCCAAAGTTTGTATACGTGGATGTGAGATTAGTCTAAACAGACTGGTGCCCCTCAGCTCTGGACCAGAGTGTCTCGGCCACAAGTGGGAATTTCACTCCCAATTTTCTCTGTGATCCTGAAATTCAGGGAGGGAAACAAGTGGGAATCCACGCCTGGCTGCTGGAAGGGCAGCACCAGCCCAGCTCCTGATGCTGCCTGCAGGGACTGCCCAGATCTCTGGCTGTTTCTCCTCAGGCAGTCGGCAGAGGATCACCACTTCCAACGGGAGGTTTGCTTCCAGGTTTTTCACAGGGTGTCTTTCTGGCTGCCAAACACATGGGAATGGGATCACAGCTGGACTGTGTGTTTGTGGGGAATTCAGCAGTTCTGGGGGTGGATGGAGACACACAAAAGTGTCCATCGAGCTCATTCCACCCTGAGCCACCTCAGGTCAGTGCAGAGTTGGGGAGAAGCCACACCTTTGGAAAAACCTTGTGTGAGTCTTGTGTAGGTTGGAAGAAGATGATCTTTAAGATCCTTTCCATCCCAAACTGTTCTAGGATTCTGTGATTCTGAGTCACTCCACTCCTACCAGCAAACCATGGCCATCCTCCTGTACTGTGCAAAGAGGGGCTAAAGGGTCTGAGGAGTGATTTCCCTTTGATGCCCCAACCTGCAGCCAGTGGAGCATCATTTCCAAGTCTCAGGATCTTCCTCCCCAAATTCCTGGACATCCCAACACACGTGGGGGTGGGAACCCCAGCCCAGTCCCCCCGTTTTGCAGTGCTGGGTGTCAGCTGGTGGCACTGTGTGTCACTCTCTGTGCGCGCCGCCCTCGTTTGCAGCAAATGTAAATTCCCATTTAAATCACTTCTTTGACATTTCAGATCGGTAGCGGCACTTTGCAATTACCAGGGGATAAGAGTGCACACACGACAGGGAGCTTAGGTGACCTGCAGCAACCTGTTAAGTGCATTTACTTATTTGCAGAAAAGAGAGAGGCAGAGTAATGAACTGAAAAGCTCTGACGAGGAAAACTCATTGTCTCGCCGTGACTTCCAGATTAAACCAAACCCCAGCCGTGCTGGGCACGGCTCCCCGCGACCCTCCCCGTTCCCAAATCACTCTGCTCATCCATTAATCCCGAGGTCCAGGGTGGGTGGGAAGAAATGGATGCAATTCCTTTCACGGGGAGATCCCGGGGCAGTGCTGCTGGTGACCCCCTCAGTGGGCAGTGCTGTCCCTGTCCCCATCCCCAGAGACTCCCTGGCCAGGCAGGGCTGTCCCTGTCCCCATCGGCAGAGACCCTCTGGTCAGACAGGGCTCTCCCTGTCCCTGTCCCCATCCCCAGAGACCCTCTGGCCAGGCAGGGCTGTCCCTGTCCCCTGTCCCCTGCCGCAGCCGCGCTGGCTCCGCTCCTGGCTCATTCCTAAGGTTACATCCCATGAAAGGTAGCTCTGAGTGGAAAGAGGATCCCGGCTCTTGAAACCCCATATCCCCCCACGTTCGGTGCACAGCTGCCCTTGTGTCTTTATTAACAGCCTCTCTCTGTGCTCCCATTCTAACGTTTCCTTCGCCTCCCCACCCTAACCCCGCGCTCTCCCCCCTCGCAGCCCGTGTTCAATTAAAGCCTAATCTCCATGACTCTCAGCCGGGAGGCGGATCAGTTACTGCCACCAAGAATGACTCCATTTACGGGGCTCTTTCAGCGGCCGCAATGTGATCCCGAGCCCACGACTTTCCCAGTCCATTCACAAAGTCCTTCAGACACCCCTCTCATTAAAAGGTCCCTCCTGGCTCCTTCTGCCCCACCTTGCTGAGCACCGGAGGGGAGATGCTTGCTTCGTGTGGAATTTCTCCCACACAAAGGGAGAAGCATCTCCAGGGAGCACATCCCTCCCCTGCCAGCTGTGGGACTCTGTTCAGAAGATGGTAGCAGTCTGGAGGGTGATGGCAAACCCCAAAACTCAGGGAACTGCTGGCCCAGCTTGGCAAAAATGGGAGGAAATGAAAGATTCCCAGATGCAGTCACAGTGGGGAAAGCTGCAGTGGGAATGTGGTGATCCCAGAGTGTCATAAAGGAAAAGCCAAGGAGAGGGGGAAGGCTGATGGGATTTCCCCATCCCTGCTGTCGGAGGAGGCCAGGTGGAGGTGAGGACACCACAGGAGATTGATTTGGTCTAGAAGAGGGGAGAAGGATGGCACAGAACCCACCAGCTCCCTCCCAGCTTGAAAGGATCCAAGGGCAGTGATGGGGAAGATGGGATGGAGGAAAGGACAGTGGGATCTCTGTGCCAGTTGAGCCTGGCATGGCCAAAGGAACTGTGTCATGGGAAGCAGAGCCCAAAACTGAGTAGCCAAAATTCCCTGCAAGGGTGTTACTCAAATTATCAATTTATTGGCCATAAACTGTTGGTAGTTTATTGGTGATAAACCAGCTGAGAGCAGGTGGGACTGAAGGATTGGGGTTGGCTGAGCTGTGCCAGCCTGGAGAGATGTGATGGGCACAACCCTTACTCATGTGTCCTCACCATTTCTAGTTTTAATTTAGCTTAAATGTTACTTGTCCAAGTCACTGAATTTACATATTTCTGGCCATCTATATCTGGCAGCTTGTTTGCATGACTGAAAACTCTTCTGACATTTTACATCAAATAGATTTTGGATCCTGGGAAATCAGAGAACAAATTATGATCATCCAAAATATTTTCACCCCATAGAAGCAACGAGGATTGCTCACCAGCCTTCCCCCCAGCAGGGGGAAAGGAAGGGTTGGGAAAGGAGCAGAATTAATTCCAGGCAAATATTAGCACTGGGTAAATGGTAAAAAGTGCAGAGAGTACTTTTTCAGGTTCAAAATATACCTTCGATTCTGCTAGACTCTTTAGCAAACCTCACGTATTGATTTGCAGGTTTAGAGGTTATTGAGAAAAATTCTCTGCCCAAGAACTTGAAACCAGTCAGAGTTTCTGGAATAGGATGTTAAGAGAAGAGTCAGAGAATCAGAGAACCATAGAATCATGGAATTGGTGGTGTCACCTCACAAAGCTCTGGAGCTTCACCTGAGCAGCCTTGTCCAGGTGTTCTCTCACACCTCTGGACAGAACAAGGAGCCACCCCAGAGCCCACGTCTGTCACACTCCCCACCCTGCTGCCAACCTTCCCGAGCCAGCTATGAAATTATCTTCACATTCGAGGGCAAAAAAATAAATATTTAATTGTGGTAATGGCCATCATTTGCATGGAAATGTTTTTCCGAGCAAAAATTCCTCACTAAATGACACCAAAGGCTTTTGAGAATGATGAACTTATCTGAGAGCATTGCTTTCTGTGCTGCTGAACATCCTCACCAGAAAAATAGCTAAATTTAGCAAACAGGAAGAAACCCCCAACACAAAACCCAACAGAAAATAAAAAATCTCTTTCCTCAGCTGTAATAAAAACAGCGGGCAGCAACGAGGAGTGTGAGGCTGTGAGGGGTGTTGTGGTTTGATATGTGGCAGAAGAAGCAGAAAGCGAATAAGGCATTTTTATACATCCAAAATCCCCTAATCCTGGTGTTACACACGCTGTGCTTGTTCCTGGGCTACCCATGGGCAGAGATTTATGGTTGCACTCAGCTCCCTGCTCTGCACAGAGATGCAGATCAGAGTCACCATGCAGGGAACCTTTGGGTGTCCCCTTTACCCGGGGAGCATCCTGGTGTCATTTATCCCATACATGGATGCAATTCTTTCCTGAGGTCAGGCTATTCCCTGCTATCTTTCCTGTGTGTGAGAGTGCCAATGGAAGATGCTCCTCCAATCCCTTGGAATTTTGTCTCCTGTTTTTCCCCCCAAGGCAGTGTCTCATCCATCTGGGTGTCACTCACAGCCACGGGAAGCCCCAACCTTTTCCCTTTTTTATTTCTCACCATTTCCCTTCAGCCCTGAAAACTAAGGTTTTATGCCTGCCCAGTCTGCTCCTCTGTGGAGATAATCCCATGACTTGATTTTCAAGTACATTCAGTGTATAGACAGGGCACTGGATCCTTTGTGCTTCCCTCCCCATTCCCTTGTGGATTCAATGGCCCTCCAAGCATGAGGCACTTTCTGAATTCCAAAATTTAGACTCTAGTGTCCCAGAGCCTCTGGGCCATCCTTCTGCCAGGCTTTCTTTTCACTGCACTCATAAATAGCCAGGAAAACAAAAATATCTCTGGTGGGATATGGTAAAGAAGGAGGAAAAAAGGAACGCAAGGAGCAGTTACCCAGGTGGGAGCACCCAGCACTGGGGAGGTCTCTCTCACCCTCTGCAGCATCTCCAGGAGCAGCAAACTCTGTCCCTGCCTCAGGCATCATCCCCTGGTGCAGGGATGCAGCACAGATCCCTGTGAGACCAGCACACATTCCTGCTCTCCATCCATACATCAGGACAACCCAATTAAGTCATTTACCGGGAGGACCTGGAGATGGCAGCAACATATAATCACAAACATAAGCAGTTTGTACATGGTAATTATATATTCTATTTTTTTATCAGTGCAATACAGACAGAAGATTATTTTATGCTTGATATCATTCTAATTTTTGATCCATTTCTCCTCCCCAACTCAAAAAGGATTAAGATTTGGCTTCTGGTAATAACTTTGGGAATGCCAACTCCGTAAGTATTGTGCAGCATTGTATTAAACTGATTATTAGGTACTTTGGCTTATTGTTAACACTGCTCCTCTTCTCTGGGCCAACATCTGAGACATAGGAAAGCAGATGGTTTGAATGGTCAAGCCGAAAGGCCGGAATATTTTTAAAGGCTGTTTTAAAATAAAACATACTCTTGCTTTAAACTCCATCTGATAAAACAGAGCGGAGTAGATCGGCAAGGAGAGAGGAAACGCCGTGCCTGGCTTTGATCATTTTCAAAAGGAATTGTCACGTGTGATTTTCCAGCAGATGAAGGCACCAGGTGAAACTATTTCATATCCCGAGACCTTTCCTCTGCTGAAGCAACATCTGCTTCCCATTTTCTGCAGGGCTGGAGGGTGGCCTGACTCGCTCCTCAGTGCCATCAGCCCCACCAGGGTATCAGGGCTCTGGCCGAGGGTGGAGAGGGGTTTGGAGGGGAGATGGAGAGGAGCTCAGCCCCGTCCCATGGCGGGTGAGCAGGCAGGGGGTCCCTGCCAGCTGCTGGTGACGCAGGGATCACTCCCTGCTAGGTTTGCAGGAGACCCTGATGGGAAAGATCCCAAGGGAGCAAGGCAGGGCAGGGGAGCTGCAACCCTTGGGAATGGGTGAAACCCAACTGCTTCCAGCCCTTGTTCCTCCCCAGGGACACCAGGAAGGCACTGGGGGTTGTCCTGGGGTGCAGAGGGACCCTGGCACTGCAGGCAGAGCAGCTCAGGCAGGTGGGCAGGAGGCTGTGAAGAGTCTTCCACTCCCCTGTTCCTCAAAAGCTTTCTCCTCCCTCTGGATTTTTTTCCTGTCTTCACAGCATCCTTCCCTGCACACATCCAGAGATTCTCTGGCTTCCCATCACACAGCAATGTCCATAGAAATGGGCAGAAGGACTGCAAATAGGAAAACACTCCTTAGTGGGATGGTGGCTGAGCCCCTCTTGCCATCCCCACTGGGGCAGCCCAGGGCCACATGCCCTCCCTGTCCCATGGGTAGAGCCAGGGTGACATTCCCACCTCTCTGGCAATGAGGGAGAGGGTGGCATGCTGCCCAGAGGTGTGGGGATCATCATCACCCCACACATCCAAGCCAGGTCTCTTCTTCCCTGTGTCCCCTGCTTGTTATCACAAGTGACCCATCCCTGACAAGGATGTGCAGGATGGTCCCAAATCCCAGAAATGGGGCTGTGACAGCCCTCACCAATGACAGCCTCCCAAGGCATCTGCCTAAAACCAGGCTGTGGTCAAAGCCAGCATTAATTATAACTAGTTCCCTAATAGCTGAAAATAACTAATGAAATGCTCTCCGTTTGGTGCCAGTAGGGAACAAGCCTGGAGTAAATGAGCTCATGGTTGGGAATCAAAGATTAACAGACTATCGAGGAGTAATTT
The DNA here is from genome assembly GCA_024500445.1 of Entomyzon cyanotis. Classification (NCBI taxonomy): domain Eukaryota; kingdom Metazoa; phylum Chordata; class Aves; order Passeriformes; family Meliphagidae; genus Entomyzon; species Entomyzon cyanotis. Next base: position 4,760,353 of record JAKEPQ010000852.1, read on the forward strand.
CTTCTCCACATGAATTAGCAAATCGTGGGTAATTATTGTGGACAGAGCTAGGCAGGTTCATTTGACTAGGTCAGTTAAGAATAGCCTGGGATAATTAAATTGTCTCTAGAGCCAGTAACAATGTTGGAGTTGGAAAAAGCCCTTTCTCCCTTGCCATTCCTCCTCTGGATGAATCACACCTGCCCTTAGTGCCACCCTTGGGGGCAGATCTGCACTGCTAGGGGTGGTTTTTTTAGTTTTTTGTGTGTCTGGTGACAAATTAAACTCATTTGGGGGTGGCTGGGCACAGCACTGCAGCCAGGCTGGTCCTGAGCAGTGTCCTGGTCACCCATCCCTGTCACGGGAATAACCTCAGTGTCCCCTGGGAACTGATCCTGGGCTCCCAGCTCTGTTGTTTCCTCTGGACATTACCTGGTTGTGGGACACACCAAGCATGTCTCCTGATGCTTGATGCCGACTGGAAAAAGGATGCAACATCATTAAAAATAGAAGCATGAAAGATTATTTACATTTCAAGAATAGCTGAGGTCCTTAAAGAAACTTCCATCATCCTTTAAAGGCTCTTAGTCAAACGCTGTTCATTATTAATGCCTGTTGGCTTTATTTAGCCTATGACTACAATTATATATTTATGAGGTAATCAGCAATTGGAAATTTCCCTGTAATGGTAACTGGAGCTTGGCATCCAAATAAAATGAACACCATTAAGAAAGTATTGCGGTCATTGGGGTGGATCAAGTGTGCTAATAGCCCAACTAACAGCAATTAAGTCAATTAACCATTCAGACATATGCTGCTCAATTTCCCTGCTTAAACAGCCCGGTGCATCTGTGAAATTTGTGGAACTTATTTATGGTGTAAGCGGCTGCGAGTCATTATTAACCAGGGGAAACAGGGAAAATAAGGGAGGCTTGTAAAAAATTAACTACTGCAGCAAAAAAAGATCCGCTAATTGCCCGTTCCCCTCGTCACGGGGGAAGGTTTCGTTTCCCAGGGTATTTATTTATGATGTTTTGAGTGGCTCTGAGCGGGCTGTGGCACGGGGAGTACAGGTGGATGGGCACAGGGTGATCCCAGGGATCTGCAGGGATGGAGCCACAGGATGGATCTGGAGCAGGAGAGCAGGAGAGCAGGAGAGCAGGAGAGCAGGAGAGCAGGAGAGCAGCAGAGCAGGAGCAGTGGTGGACAATGTCCGTCTGTCCCCTGTGGCTCTGACTCAGATATAGGGGAAAAGCAGAACAGGGATAAGGACGAACACCCTGAGCAGCCCCTCAGCCCATGGATCCTGGAAAGCCCTGGGTGGTGACACAGCCCTGAAGCCACCAGCATTTCCATCAGCCACCCTTCATCTCCCAAGCACTGGGGACTTGGTGACACAAAGCTCTTTTCCTCCTCCTTCCCCGTTTCGGTTTCCTGCCGCCTGTCCAGACGAGGATGTTCCAAAGTTTTGTTAAGTGCCTGTTTTAATGAAGCCCATTAAAGTTAACCTGGCCATATAATATACAGGAGAAACCCACCATAAATATAGGTAAATAGAGATTGTAAAGATAAATAACCGTGCAGGTGTGTGAGGAGTGATAATGTGCTCTATTTACTGTGCTCCCATAACGGGCCAGTAAAAGATACTGCGCCTTTAATGACTCACTTTCTGCTGGCAGCCAGCACTCACCGTTAGCAAGCTAAGGATGCAGTGACACAAAAAGCTTACAGATAATTAAATATTGATTTTTGTTTTCTAATCCTATATAAAAATTGTCCTGGGTCTCCCAATGGTAGTTTCATCTCACTAGGACACAGAGAGGGCTATTAACCCTATTTGGTTTCAAGCTGTTGTAGAACAAATAAACAGGGAGGCTTGGAGAAGGCAGGAATGGCTTTGTGGGCAGAGCCAGCTGCCAGCCCTGTCTGCCCCCATGGTCCTGGCAGCAGCCCCACACCTGGGCAAGTGCCCAGCACTGAGGCATTGCAGCTGCAGCCCTTTTGGGGACAGTCACAGCATTTTTTTGTGTGTTTGGCTTCCTGTGGCAGGTTTGGTGTGCAGGGGGCAGAGTGGGGATCCCAGAGCATCCTCCCTGCTCCTGGAAGGAGGATGAAGGATGCTCAACCCCAGGAAGGAGGGACAGCTGGTGCATGGGCCCCTGTGCAGTTCATCACATCTCTACTGTTCTCCTAAATCCACCCTGTCACCAATAGGTTTAGATCACCCCAACAGATTCCTCCTGGAAGATGCTGCTTTGATTCTCGTGCAGAATACACACAAAACTGCAATGCCATTTCAGAAAGTTGGATTTCCACTCCTGGAGAGCATGACAAGAAGCTGCTTCACGCAAAGAGGTGGCTGGAGGAGTGCAGAAGCAAGGACAGAGGGACAAGGCAGGCCCTGGAGCAGAGGTACATCTCTCAGGGCCAGGGCAGGAGCCAGCAGGGACTTTAAATGGCCTCATCAGGTGAGAAGAGGGAGAAGAGGGCTTGGCTCAGCCTGGCTCTGCAGCACAGTCACAGCATAGGGGTTGGGAAGGAATTCTGCACCCACTCTGACACCCAGCCTGGCGGTGACAGGAGCGTGGGGCGCAGGGTGTGACCCGGCGTGCCTCCCCCCAGCACGCAGCCACCTCGCTCTACAGCGAGAAGAAAGGTATTAAAATAATATCCTCTAAGCCCGCCATGCATGATGTTTTCTCTCACTGTTGGGAAAGCAATTGCCTCCAGCAAAGATCTATTTCCTCGGCTGCTCATTCCCGAGCACATGGTGAGTGCTGCGCGCACACTGTGGAGCGGAATAAACCCCACAGCCACCACTGAGTCGCTCATTCACAAAATGAACCGAGGGGCCTCCCCTCCCAGTTATCTTTTCAGAAGCTCCATGCAGCATAACTCACACTGTTTACAGACTTTGGGCTGGGAGTAAATCCTGTTGCTTTACATAATTCCCGTCCTTTGGTAGATCGTGCTGTTTCTGAAGGGAGAGAACATCCCCTCCCCACACTCCTTCCGATGCTGTGCATAAATGAGGCTGTCGCTCGAACACGCCGGATGAGTCTGATCATGGGTAAAAGAGCAAAACATCCTCCTGAAAAGCTGCATGCACCATTTGCTGAGAAATCTTAAATATTTTCCTTGCAGGAGCCTGTAGACTCAATGCTTCCCATGCCAAGAGCAGGCGACACGCTGTGCACGCTAAACCCTGCTCAGCCACGAGGGGCAGGTCAAGAAATAATGAATTCAAGCGTGCCCAAACTTTGTGCTGATCCCAGACAACCTGGGACAGTGAGCTGGGGCTGTGATTCCCTTGCTGCCATGTTCATTGGAGGCTCAGGGCTTGGCGCTGTCCCCTCGGGCCACTCCCACTGACTCTGCTCTGTCCCATCTCCCACCTGGCCTTGGCTCACCTGGATCAGATTCTGCCTGTCCAACACCCGAGGAAGGAGGGCTGGATGAAGCTGCAGACCCGGGAAATGCATCTGAACCTGAGCAAACAGCCACAGGGTCTCTTGTGGTTGTCTGACTTCTTTTCTCTGCTCCTCTGGGGGTTCTTGACCCTTTCTCATGCTTTCCCACTAACCGCTGATCCCAGCTCACTCCTCGCCTTGTCTCCTCCAGGAGACCTGGCAGATTAGCAGGGAAAAGGGTCGGCAGTGCCAAGCAGCTTCCCCAGGGGCACCAGGGGGCTGGGGAGGCAAAGCAATCCCAGCATTGCCACTGCCCCTGCCGTCAGGCACAGCCCTGGCCTGGGGAAGTGCTGCCTCCCAGCCGCTGGCATGACCGGAGCATCTCTCCCACCACTGGAAATCCTGCGGGACCATGACTGCCTTCCCTTCCCTCTTCCCCTTGGCCCCCCAGCCATTCCATCACGGGAGCTGGGGACTTGCTGCAGCTCAGGTTTCCATCAGACACTGCAGACTCCCCGAACCTGCAGCCACCCAGCACCCCAACCTGCACGGGGCTCTCCTGGGGAGGCTGCTGCCTCCAGCCTGTGGGGAGTGAGGCCGAAACTGTGCTGCCAGCCGTGTCCTCTGGAACGTCACCAACACAAACACCAGTGACATGCCAGGACATCTGCCCACTCCATCTTCTCCGTGCAGCAAAACCACCCCGGCTCCTGCCAGGGCACGGCCAAAGCAGCCCCCGCCCCAGGAATGATTTGTGGGTAACCTGGCAGCTGAAACGCTGGGGGGACCTTTCAGACACAGCCACCCGGCAGCCGCTGATTGAGACTCAAAAGAAATTCTTTGAGGGCAGCAAGATGTCAGGCCAACGCAGGAACAGCAGCAGGTTTGAGAGTACAGACGCGTTAGTCAGAGCTGATGAATGCTGGCTTGTCAAGCCTCCCCATTTCAGTCCTGGATTGCCTTTAAAGTTTGCCAAGTCACTTTTCAGCATTTGTGTGGGCAGAAGGAGACGTGCAATTAAGCTGCAATTGCTGCACCAAAGCCCAATACTTTCAAGTTTGTTATTTCCTCAAAAATGACAAAACGCTGGGATCGAGTCAAAGAACAGGACGGCAGCTCCTGTTGCAAAGCCGCCGTCGGCACGGTGCTGCGCCTGTCCAAAGCTGGATCCCGCTTCTGCTGAAGGATGAAGACGTGTACATCAAAAGCTGCATTAGCATTTGAGAAGCAGGGTGGGGAACGGAGAGCCGGGATCCAAACCCTGCCGGGAGCGCAGGTGACGTGCAGACTGTCCGTGTGTCTGTCCGCAGGAGCCAGCGCAGCCTGGGGGACACGGAGCGGCTGCAGCACCCGGGGGCGGTGACAGTGGCACTGGGGCAGGGCGGGGGGGCTGCGATGTGTTGGCCTCAGTGTTGTCCTGAGGGCAGATTTTGGGGGGGAATGAGCTCACAGAGACCCGCTGGAGCTCACCCAGGCTGCCAGGAGGGACAGGGCTGCCCCAGGGTGGGCTCTGCTCCCAGCCCCGCGGGGTCTCCATCCTGAGGCATCCAAGAAGTCCCACAGCTCTCCCGCTGCACCAAGAAGTGCCAAGTAAAAGCCACCGGCCAGGTGGGGATGGATGGAAGTGATGGCTCTGAGCAAGGAGTCTCTGTCCTGGCTGTGGCTTTTGTACCCTGTCTGTCCCCTCCCTCCCGCCCTCGATCCCAGCCCATGGTGCTGCCACCCACCCACACCACACCCACCCACGTCCTTTCCCTCACTGCCTTTTTGGGATCTCGGCATGGCAGGAATCAAGGTTTTCCTGCAAGTCTTTGGCAAGCCTTTTGAGCAGCCAAATAACTATTATTCCCAAAGATAAAAGGGACAGTTTTGTGGATCCCTTTTCCCCCGAGGTTTCCTGTCAGTGTCTGCAGACGCAGAGCTGTGTGCTGCAGCCCATCCATCCTGCCCATAAACCATCCCGGCTGCAGAATGAATCGATTTGGAGCCTGTTGGCTGCTAAACTGAATTAATTTCACCCTAAAGGGCCTCGCTGAAATGCAGCAAAAACCCCACCAAGAGACCCTGGGGCTGGGAAATGGTGAAGTGCCTGTGCTGAGAGCTCATCGGGCACATCACGATAATCCCCGAGAGTCACCAAGCAGCAGGGACAGGAGTCACCCACTTGGTGCGGAGCTTTTCGGTAACATATTGCTTTTTAATCAGCACTTAAACACTAAATGCTCTTTTCCATCTAATCCCTGCGATGATTTCACAGCAACTCCTCCTGCCACCCAGTTTAATGCAGAGACCGACTCTTTCAGCAGGCAACGTTTACCCAAAATATGTGATTTCATTGAACAGTCATTTTCCGCCGCCTTTTTGCTGACTGCACAAAGCTGCCTTTGGGTGCGAGCAGCTCCACTGCCAGCTCTGCTTCCACTCCTGCTGCAGAGAAGCAGCAACAACTACAAAATAATGAATTAACCTGCACAGATAACCCAACAGTGGGTTGGGGAGAAGGAAAACTCAGGTTTTGGTAGAATATCCTGAGCCTTTTGCCATGATCCCAGTGCACATGGAAGGGGGTGAGCTGCAGAGCTGTGGGGTGATCCCTGCAGGTGCTGGGATTGGGGAGAAACCCAGAGCTGGGCAAGGCTTGGCCCTGGGACCCACATGTGCTGAAATGAAGGCAAATGCAGGAATGAGTCCTTGGGATGGGAGCATCTTCCAGGGATCATGGATAATTCCTGCCAGCCCTGCACACCAGCACATGGGGCTCACTGGCATGGGGGCTGCACAAGCTCAGGCTCTCCAGCCAAAATGTCTAAGTTTAGTAAAGTCTGGGCTGGAATGTGGTCCTGCTGCTCCCTCTTGGGAAGCCAGCACTGGCTGCTGGGCTGACACAGGCTGTGGGACACAGACATTATTTTTAACAGAGCCCAAGTTATCTTGTTCTGTGCTGGCTAACTCAGCCATGGGTTTAAGCAAGGCTTAAGACTGTTCTAATCCAGAATGGAGAAGGTAAAATCCACAGACTTAGAGCAGCTTTAGTAAGTGATGTTGAGCAAAGCCAGCAAACTCACTGTCCCTGTGAGCACTGAATGGAACTGCAACACCCTCAGATGTTTATGGGATTTGTGCTGCATCCTGGAGCCCAATTTCCAGATCCATCTTTCTGGGAAAGCTGGTTTTTTCCCAAAGCAGTGTGTTTTTTCCACACTGGGGCTGCTGAGGATGTGACTGGCAGAGCCAGAGACTGAAGCCTGGACACATCTGCTCAGGACCAGAAAAACTAGATGTGCATCTGGTTTCCACCCTTTCTTTTGAGGCCATTTCACTACTGATGGTCAGAAATTGTGAGTCCAGAAACCATTTCTTCAGAAATGGCTGGTTTATGGGAACAGACCTGCCGTGGCAACACGCGATTGTGACAAAGTTTAATTCCAAAGAAAATTGAAACAAAGTATCTCAATAATGCAACAATGTTCTTTTTAACATTTTCCAAATGTCACATTTTGATATTTCGCTTCCAAATGTCTTTTCTTTAGAAATTTATACTAGTTAAGAAAATTAGGACGGGATTAGATTTCTTCCCACATTGCCCCGGTGTAATGTGTGTGGGAGCTCTGTGGTTGTGCAGGGCAGGGTGGGACCCTAGACCTGCCACCCCTGGGGGATTTATCCGCTGGCCCAGCCTCCCCCCAAAGCCTTTGGGTCTGTAGAGATGCACAGACTGAGATTTCGGGCAGATTGCTGGGTCTGAAAATCCCTTTTGACCTTGGAATAAATACACAGATGGACAGAAAACAAAAAAAAAAAGAAAAAAAAAGAAAAAAAAAAAGGTTTGATGCAAATCAGACTGCAAGAGACTTGGGGAAAATTCAGAAATGCTGTGTTTGCCCCTGGCTTGGAGGAGACTCATTTCACAATCACACAGAGAAAGGAAACAATGTCTTTTACTTAGAAGTAAAAATGTGGGAGAAGGGAGGAGAAAGGGTACAGCCTGATGGTGAGGCATGGGCTGGCTGGGAAACTGAATCCTAAAACCAACCAAAATCCAGCACTGCAGGCAATGGGGTTGGGCTGAGACCATCTCTGGAGTGGACACTGCTGACCAGTCCCTACCACCCAGTGTGAGAATGTCCAGTACTAGGGAGGGAAGAACTCCTCATGTCAGTCTCTGCTGAATGTAGAAAGGGAGGGTCTTGGGGTATTCTATCTACAAGCCAGTGTGAAGTGTCAAAGGTGATATGGATTATTGGGGATTTCCTCAGAAAGGGAAGCAGGAGTGATCTGTGAGCCCTCACTCCCAGGGCAGGGACCACAGCAACACTTCACAGCCCCTTGTCAACGACAGCTTCCAGCAGAGCTGTAGAAGGCAACGACAGGAGGAAAAACTACTAAACCCAAGCATGGGCAGAGATTCTCCCCACGATGGTCTGAGGAACAAAGCGCTTCCCAAGCAAGTTCAGCCACAGCCTGTGTGCAGGAGCCATATGGGCCGTGGGCGTGCGTGGGCGCCTGGCAGGGCTCGAGTGCCCACTGCTTCCTTCTCCACACACCCCCGGCACGGCCTGGGAGAGGCAGGACAGGGACAGGGACGGGGAGGGGGGTCTGTGTGTGTCCATATGTGTGCACGCGTGTGCATCCGTGTGTGCGGGCTCTGCTGCAGGCACAGGAGTGTGTGGGCGTGCTGGGGGAGGAGTGTTTCTCTGCTCAGAAGCCCCACTAATCCCCCAAGAAACACTTCTTACGTGTGATGCCACTGGCTGTCACAGACGGGCACATCCCTTTTTCTGTGCTGGGTCATGACCGCGATGCAGGAGGGGACACTTGCCTCAAAGTGTGTTTGTCCTCTGGCGTCACTCAGAGCACGGCTCCAGTCCTTTCTGCAGGACACTGAAATAACAGCGCTGCTAATTACACCAATACAGTTATTTCGCCACGATAGCAATGCCCTGATGTATTCCATAAATCTGCAGAATGCATAAAAGTCCAGGCACCCACAGGTGGCTGAGCAGAGCTGTGGGATCCCGGCACTCAGGGAATACTGGCGTTTTTCCTGAAGTTCACTCCTCCCGTGAGCACCTCGGCTTTCCCAGAACCCGCACAAAACCACCGCCCACAAAGTCTTCCTCTGCGCCTATACAACATCTTCAAAGATGTTTCCCCGCGGGATTTGCCGAGGTCTTTTCAGCCGCAGCCTGCTCAGATCCCTCATTCTCAGGAAGGGGATAAAGCAGCCCCTCCAGGTCGCGGCTCGCCCCGTGCGCCGTGCCGGGGATGGCTCGGGAAGAGGCGCAGCGGCGGCCGGGCATCCCCCGGCGCTCCATGTGCGAATGCCGATAAGAGCGGGGCCGGGAGACCCGAGCGTGACGGGAATAGCGAGCGCTGCTCCGGAGGCTGTGAAAGGAGCCACGGCCCGCCGAGACGGAGCAGCCTCCGCACGGCAGAAGATAAGGGAAGATAAGGGCAGGCGGCAGGAAGCCACGAGTCACGGGGTGGGGTTTGTGCGCGTTTAAAGAGGAGGTTGTGCCCGGTTCCGATGGTAGGATAGCAGACCCCTTGCTCCGTCTGGTATTTTAAAAGGCTGCACGGAGGCTTACAATGTAATTCTAAATTCAGATTCATGTCTCCCCTTCAGCTCCTTCAAAGCCCTAAAGGAACAGTTAAAATTTCAGAGGAAATCTTTCCCTCCTCTGCAGCATCCTCGGCATCACCTTTGCTCGGCAGCCTGTATCAAACACGGGGAACGAGACAATAAAACATGACAGGTATGTTCTGCTGGTTGAAATCCACTTCCATGCAGGAAGAAGGAGATCCAAGACTTTGGCTGGGGTGGATGAAGGGGGGGTTTGTGTAGCTGGTGGTTTGTTTTTCCCTGCTTCAGGCCCTGCTGAGCAGAAGGCTCTGGGTGTTGGGTGGCTCTGGCTAGGCAAGGGGTATTCGGAGGGATCAGTTCTCCCCACCAAGCTGGGGATGAGCAATGCCAATACCCTCAATTCCCTTGTGTCTCCCACTTGCCCTTGGCTAAGGATGAGCCAAGCCCCAGCCCTGGCACACACACACCTCACATAATGAGGTATTATCCTCATCCGTGGATATTTGGGTTTGTGGAAACTGAGCTGCTGTTTTAAGCTTAATTTTGCTGCTGAGATCTAAAGTTTCCTCCCCAGCTCACAGAATAGTGAGGGACAACCTGTCCTGTGAGCCATCCTGTCCTGCCACCTCCACAGCCACAGACAGAGACACCAGCCAGGCTCTCCCTCAGTTTTGCCTGTATAAATCCACATGCTGTGGGGTTGTTTCAGATTTATGCCAGCACAACTGAATGGAGCAGCTTAATAAATGGCTCCTCCATTAATAAATGGAGAGCTACTTAAGATCATGAACTTCACGATGATGACAAGGTCGTGCCCACCACTTCTGCCCTCATAACTTCTCCAGCGTTAGTCCCACTCACAGTTCAGCTTCCCTGTGTGTCCTAAGGGAGGGAAGGAAGATGTCAAGAGAGGAGTGACACCCTGAAGCACCCCAAGACGGATCCCTGCAGGAAGCAGAGCTGAAGTGCCAGCACACCCCGTTTCTGGGGGGCCCTGGGGTCTCACTCCCCCTGATGACTTTCTCTCCCCCTCTCTGCATGGCTCTGGCTCTTGAAATTATGTCACTCTCTTCTTTAACCATCTGGCTCCTGCAAACAAATATAAGTCCTCCTACACAGACCTGCTGGTGACAGGCCTGATCCTTCCCTGGCTGACACCAGCATCTCTACGCTGACTGGGGAGAAGCCTTTCCTCTCAGAGCAGCATTCCCTGGGAGCAGAGGCTCTCCTGGAGAGGCCACAGCACCAGCAAAGCAGCACCTGGCTCCAACCTGCCCAATGTCACCCCCTCCTCCTCCCCAGGGTGCTGGTGATGGTGGGTAGGTTCTGCCTTGAGAACCCTGAGAGTGGCAGTGGGACCAGGCAGGGCTGGTGTCACCCTGCACCCCAAAATTGACCCCTGCATCCCCTGGCAGTGGCATGGTGGGTGCTGGAAGGTGCCAGATGCCACCCACCTTCCTTCCAGGCAGTGTCTGGCAGGCAGAGATACTTTGCAGTGCCCACACTCAGGGTAAGAGCTGGTTCTGCCCTGGCATCCCATCAGAGCTCCAGCTGGAGCAACAACTCCTCAAGTGTTTGCCCAGCTGACTGCTGGCCTTTAGGCCCTCCCAGTGTCACTGTCACATCCCACAGGACTCTGTCACAGCCTCAAGGAGCAGCTGCTGTGGGAGGACTGCTGGCAGAACCAGGGGACTCCAAAGGAAATCCCAGACTTTTCTTGTACTCCAGTCTGAACAATTCCTCTCAACACCTCCCTGGTTTAAAAAGAGTGGGTTTTGGGTCAATAAAAGCAGTCGGTTGAGTAATGGCCATAAAATATTTCATTCTGACTTTGATTTTGAGAAACTATTAAGGAACAAGATGAATTTGAAAATGAAACCCCAGCAGCCCCTTCCAATGAGGCCCCAGATAATGCTTTAACCTTATTAAAAGGTGGGGGGGGGGGGGGGCGTTATTTCAAAACAAAAATGTATTAACATAGAAATGTTCCTGCAAAAACAATTTCAGCTTGATACATTTCTGACAGGTAAAAATTGATTTGCAAAAACTGTCAACTTGCTGTGCTTGGACCCAACACCTTAACAGGGGTGTGTAGGGATACAGGTGATAGGGTTTCCTCACATTCAGATTGTGTCTCATGTTCCGATCTGAGTGAGTGAAACATTCTCCAGTTCACAAAACACAGGAAAAATAAGTAGTTTTTGGTCATTGTTGAAATCAAAAGTTCTTACAGGCCAGTTCCAAGCTGAGCAGAGCAACTGCTGGTGCAGGAAGCAACTATTTCTTCCTGAATATTATTTTCATATTTTCTTTTGACTCATCAAACAAATCTTGAAAATCATGGAACAATTTGGGCCAGAAAGAACCTTAAATCTCATCTTCGTTGACCCCTAGCCACAGGCAGGGACACCTTCCACTAGACCAGATTGTTCCAAACCACATCCAACCTGGCCAGGAATGGAACACCCCAGGCTGCCCTGACCCCTGAGGGGGAGTCAGGGGTGGCTGGTGGCTCCTGGGGTCATTAACCCATCACCCTCCCACCAGGAAAGCCACCCTCAACCTGGACAGGGACCCTCTGCACTCCCAGGGGTGGGAAAATTCCTCCCAGCCCCAGCTCATCCCAGGAGCAGCCGCCCGGTCCTTCCCCTTGTCTATTGGTGTCTTTTGATTACAAGGCTGCTTTGAAGAGACACTAATTGCAGCCTGCACACAATGCTGGTAATTATGCCTATTACATTTTGATTCATTTCCATATGTCAACACTACTACAAGGGGGATTTTGGGGAGGGGGGGGGGCAGAGCACCGTTTTATAATCGTTATTGTCTGCAAGAAAAAAAAACCTGCCCAGAGCGTGAGTGAAGTGTTCTTTGTGGAAATTGAAAATAAGATTATAAATAAAAGTCTTCCTCTGACATCCAGAAAATGGACACTTTAGAATAAATTGCCACTGTTGATCAGGAAGATTGCCACCTCCCTTTTACATTAATGAGGCAAAGACTCTTCAAGGCCCTAATAGCAATATGTTGGAGGATGTCATTTCAATAGCTTCTTTCTTAATAAAGCTTGACCCTAATATTCCCTTTGCTGTCACAGGCTTTGTCCTACCAGACACTGCCGTGATTTTTAGCTGCTAATCAAGAGGAAGAGGGGGGAGAGAGAGCAAACAGTGCAAAGAGCTGAAGAAACCCCAGTAAGGGTGTTCTCCTGTCCCCAGTCATGGTGGGACCCTGGCTGGTGGCTGCTGGGGGACACTGTGCTGGCAGGTCACAGTGAGAAGTGTCTGAGCCAGCACCAGAATCCCACCAGGAACTGCTTTTCCAGTAGTTTATGCTCAACCCAAAAGCCCATGTGAGAGTCATATGAGGAGTGGCTGAGGGATCTGGGGGAGCTCAGTGTGGAGAAAAGGAGGTTCAGGGGAACCTTCTGGCTCTGCACCACTCCTGACAGGAGGGGACAGCCAGGGTGGGTCAGGGTCTACTCCCAGGGAAAGGGACAGGATGAGAGGAAATGGCCTCAGGCTGTGCCAGGGGAGGGTCAGGTTGGACATCAGGAGGAATTTCCCCATGGAAAGGGTGTCTGGCACTGGGAATGGCTGCCCAGGGAAGTTTGGAGTCCCCGTCCCTGGAAGTGTCTAAGAAATGCCTGGAGATGGCACTCAGTGCTCTGGGCTGGTGACAAGGTGGGGATTCGGCACAGGTTGGACTCAATAGTCTTGGAGATCTTTCCTGACCCAAATGATTCTGAGATTCTGTGAAAATGCCATGGAGAATTCGAGCCTGGGTGCCTGCTCTGGGCACTGCAGGGACATTGAAACACCCCTGCCTGCTCTGGCACTTCTCCTCTTCCCCCCAGACAGAGAAAGCAGCAGGATCTGGAAAAAATTCCAAATTTCATCCCCCTCCAGGTACTGCAACCAGTCAATTCCAGGACTTGCAGAAGTGTGGGAAGGCCATATTTAGCAATCCACCAATACAAGTTAAAAGGGCATAGTGGTCGTTCCTGTAAAAATGCTGCTTGGAAAATTGGGTTCCTCACATTTCCTGGTGGATCCCCCACCCATCACACATTCCATCAGTCATGTCACAGTGTGTTTGAAAGCACAGTGTAAGTGATGTGACTGGTGCAGCAGGCAGGAGCTCACAAAGGGAGTCGCTCTGCCAGGCATCCAACCCCTTCCTTTTGTCAATCGTAGTTTGAAGATAAGAACAGTTGAGTTTTGTACCAAGCCCTGTGTCAGGAGGGAGTTTTTGGAATCGTTGTCAGAGAATCATGGAATACCAGACTGGACTGGGTTGGAGGAACCTTAAAGATCATCCAGTCCCATCCCGTGCCATGGGCAGGGACACCTTCCACTATCCTAGGTTGCCCCAAGCCCTGTCCAGCCTGGCCTTGGACACTTCCAGGGATCCAGGGACAGCCACAGCTTCTCTGGGCACCCTGTGCCAGGGCCTCACTGGAATCAGGGGGGGAGGAGGCAGAGTCATGACAACCCCCCATCTGCATGTTCCCAACTCCAGCAGTGCCCCCACAGCCCTGAGCTCAGCCCCTGCCTTGGTCCAGCCCCAGCTGCTCACACAGCTCCAGCAGCTCTGCTCAGCAGCGAGGGAAATCTGTGAGAGAAGAAAAGGAGAAGAATGCAAAAAATGCAGCAGTCAGGGTGTGTTAAACCCCCCAGAACTGCCTCCAAAATAGTCCAGCCGGTTTTGAAGGCAGCCAACAGAGGGGTTACTCCTGCCCTGGCTCTGTGGCATGGAGAAGGTCATAATCTCTCAGGATTTCAAGATGCTCCTGTTTTAAGGAAGTGAAATTTTAAACTTCAAAATGGCAGAGAAGCCCCATTTTCCCTGGAAATAATGGCAACAAACATTTTTTCCTGGATTTGGACCAAGCTGGGTTATATAAAAATGAGATAACTTGAAAACATAGGGGGATGTGAAGCGCTTGATTTTTCAGGTTCCTGATCCGAGCCTCTGCACACCCCCAGGCCCACCGGCTTGGGATGGGAGCTCGGAAGATTGCTGCTGGCAGCAAAACAGAAGGAAGGGTCCAAATTATAATTAGCCGAAAGTTTGTTCTCGAAGCACGACCATGTGAGCTCCCTGCACCCCCCTCACCAACCCGGCGCTGCCCAAACCTTTCCGGTGCCTTTTCCCAACCCCCCGAAGCAGCTGCTCCAGGAGGGACCCGGAGGAGCTGCGAGGGTTTGGGGAGAGGAGCAGAGGGATGATGTATTCCGTTTTTAATTGGGGTTTGAGAGCGCGCAGGCAGCTGCCCACACAGGGATATAACCTGGATGTAACACGCAGACTGGTAAAAAGTTTCTGAGAAGGAAACATTATGACTTTCTGCTGCAGCTCGCACTAAACACTCCCTCGGTAAAAAAGCCCATGATTGGAAGATTCCTTATTTATTCTGATAAGTTATCATCAGTGTCACCGAGCCGAACATTTAGGCAGAACAGCTCCCTGCCCACACACTGTGTTTGCTGCTTAAAAATATTGCAAATAGCTCCGTGGCTTTAAATAAATAAATAGCTAATGAGTCACACCAATCGGAATTGAATGTCAAGCCGGAGGAAGCGCCTGCCTGGTGCCTACCCAGAAAGTTTATTAATGTTTGTTAACCACGTCGGTGCTGCTCCGCTGCCTGCGGCTCCGGGGAGCGGCGTGGGGCAATCCCTGCCTGCCGATCGGGAGCCACCAGAAGGGAATGGGTTAGGGAGGGCTCGCCGGAGAGCACCTGGAAGGATAAATATTGTTTGTCTGCTCCCCGCGCAGGGCTGCAGCCCAGGGACACGGTGCCAGGGAGCCGTCCTCCCGAGATGGAAGGCACCAGCCTTTTCCTGGAACCGGGAACAGAGCCCTCTTTCTGCTCCTCCTGGAAAAGGTCCCCGCGCTGGGACGCGGTGCCCAGGGAAAGGGGCAGATGGCATCGCCGGGGGTTATTTTTGCAGCTGTTCGTGCAGCCTCCGCCCTGGATCGAAGAGGGACAGGGAAAAGGCGCAGGGATAGGGCCACCCCCAAGGCAGCCTGCCACCCCGTCCTCATGGCCCTGGTACGAATAGCCTGAGCAAGTCAGGGGTGTCGGGGGTGTTCTGGGAATTCTGGTGGTCCTGGGGTGTCCCAGCACAGGCTGAGACTTGGGGCTTGGGGCTCCAGAGAAACCCTTGGCACCCACCAGCACGCCCAGGAGTGATTCACCAAAAATGTGAAAGAGATTCAGCTCCTGTTGGTGTGCCAGGGAGTGAGTGGGCGCTGGGAGGTGGCACCATCCACTTCTTCATTCATCTCTTGCTGATGGAGCTGCAGAGCGTCAGCTGAGCAGCACCGAGGCCCATGAGCCACGTTCCCCTGCCAGGAGCACAGGGATTTCCCCCAAGAAATCCAGGCCACGTAAGAACAAAAACCTTTGTACCAGGGATCAGTTGGAAATCCAGGCTTGGGAGTATCAGGGTCCTTTCCCAGCCTCAGTGAAACGATGAGGCTTCCTGATGATGACCCAGCTGAGGTCCAACCAGGAGCTGGAGTTTTTCAAAGGGAAGTCAGTCTGCTATTAGAAAAAATTCCTCTGCTGAAAGAGTGGTCAAGCACTGGAGCAGGGCAAGTGATGGAGTTACCATCCCTGGAAATGTTGAAAAAACAAGCAGACAGGCACTTGGAGATATGGTTTAGTAGGCATGGGGGTACTCGGCTGAAGGTTGGGCTTGACGCTCTTGGAAGTCTTTTCCAGCCTTAAAGATTCCATAATTCTGTGAACCCAATTGTCAAAAGGACCCCACCCTTTCCAGTCAAAATAGTTCTAAAGGAAAACGTTCAGTGAGTGCCGTTTCCTGGCAGGTGGCTGGGTGCTCCCATGGCACTGGAGGAGCCAGGGCAGGGGTGAGGGGGGCTCAGGTCTGGCAGCCAGACCCACAGCCCTGGCACTCCGGGCTGCCCGCTGCTGGCAAAGCCCCTCCAGCCTGGGGCTTCGGTGGGGGAGGCAAGGAAGGAATGGAAAAATCATCACACACATTGCACAGATGGAAAGAGTTTACAGCCCTCCTCACTTCCTCATCCTCGTGGTGTAAATTATACGGACAGATGTACAATCTGGGAAGTTGTCCAGATTTTCTTTTTTTCTCTTTTTTTTTAATTACTTTTTTTTAAGGAGAGGGATGCTAAAACAACACGAGCTGTGCCATGTCTAGTCCTTGGCTCTCGGTGTTGGCTACGGGAGAGGAGAAACCAGCACTCCTGGCAAGTGGTGAATGATCCAGAGAAGTGTGGAGCTCACCCATGGCACCCTCCTGCAGTCCAGTCCCTCTCCAGTAGAAAAGGAGAGTGCTGCCAATATGCTTTTGGTGGGAAGCAGGAGATGGAACCCCCTGACTCCAGCAGGACTGAGCACCACAGGGGTCCCTGCCGTGCTGCCGGGCTGGGTGGCTGCTTTCCTGTGCTTGGATATAGGCAGCTCCTTGGATATTTACTCAATTGCCAGGAATGAGAGGGAGGAGGTGGATGACAACATGTTTCCAGCGCTTTGCTTTGTGCAGAGATCCTCAAGGCAGCATGTGTGTGTCTGTGGAGGGCTCTGTGTGCTTCTCAGCACTGCTTCCAAACAAGGATCAAGTCAATTTTCCAAAGCATATTCTCCCCCGTCAAACGCTGCTCTCGCTTTGGAGACTGTCCATGGCTTTGACACTCCTGTGGGTTTTCTACCCACATCCCTGTGCCAAAGATACCTTGGCATGAGTGGCAGGTTGTGCTTGGCTCCTGCTGGAGGGAAGTGAAGCTGATCACAGAGCCCTTGGGGCCAGGCTGGTCCCCAGGGCCCAGCTGGCAGCTGCCCTTGGCTTGGCCACCAGTGGGGGACAGGCTGGGACTGCCCACCCCCCATCCCCACGAACATCCCTTCTGACATGGCCACAGTTCCACAGCCTGGTTGGGACACAGGCTCTTGCTTTCCAAATGCTTCCACAGTGTCTGTCCCTCTGGAGGCCTGGTCCCTTTCCAGATGCCTTTTTAAGACAAATAAATAATTAGCACTGAAGAATAAACCCCAGTAACCGTGATGAGAAATCCACCCTGAGGCACACTGCGGTCCAACAGCCGCCTTGGGGTGATGCACCTGGGAGGGAGAGGTCTGAGTGAGCAGTTCCTCACTGCCCAGCTGCCAACCATGATGCCACCAGCACATTCCTGCTGCCTTGACCCCATGACACCTCTGTTCCTGGCCATGCAGCTCCAGCAGTGCCCTGTGCTCTGCAGGGACTCCCCATGGCAACTTTGGAGGTGGCCCAGAGGGAGAAGGAGCAGTCAGATCTGCAAGACAAAGCAGCAGTGACGCACCAGGGAGTTCCACATCTGGCTGCTCTGCAAGGAGCCACCCAGGCCCCTGGTTTGCGAATGAGTCACTGTGCAGAACCCTGCAGGTAATTAGAGGGCTGGGTGGCTGAAGAGAATAAAGGCTTATTTACGCCTGGCTGCCGCGGGGATCCAGGGCTGTTCGCAGGAATTCCCAAACCCAGCCCTGCTCTGCTTAGTTCTTCTCGGGGATGGATTTTTATTCCAAGCCTCCAGAGAAGCAGTGAGAGCTTCAGCCTCATGTTGGTCTCCTGTGACCAACTGCAACACCATGGAAAACATTTCCACACTCTGCCCCCAGGACCTTTCCCAAAACCTGTGTTCTGAGCTGCACCAGCCACAGGCACCAGAGAAAACAAGTTGCTCCAAAGCAAGGAATAAAATCTGAGGCATCTGTGTGCTTTACACTCTAAACAGGCACTGCCCTGCCACCTCAAACTCCGTACCAAATCACAAGCAACAGAGCAGAAAACCAAATTATTCTCAGCTGTTACACTGCTTAATTTAATATTTCCAATGAGCTCCTTTTCCTTCTCTTCAAGAATGAAATGCATATTTGTGCTGTGTCACAAAACATTAGATTTTGTCAAGGCAATTCATTTTTCAGTGGTAATTTGTAAGTGCACACCACACCACACACGGGCTGGGGAATTTTATGGCTTCTCGCAGAGGCAAGGAAAATAAGAAGCACTCAAAGTAGTGATGAAAGCATGGGGGGAAAAAAAAAAAAAGGGAGAAGAGGTGACAATAACAGACAGAGCATTCATCTTTCTCAGCCACACCAGGCTAGGGAAGCAGAGAATACCCAGGGAGTAAACAAGGGCGCGGGTGCTCCAAGGCAAACCCCGGCGGCGGCGCTGGCGGGCGCGGAGCGCGTGTTTGCAAAGCGCTCCACAGAATTTCAAACACAGAATTTAATGGGGCATAAAACGGGCTAAATAACCTCATCAGCTTAATAATAAAGCAAATAAAAACCAGCCTGGGTTTTGGCTTGTTACAGCGTGAGGGACTGTGGGAGACAAGGGGGTTCTGTAGCTGCACGGGGAGCACAGGCACAGAGGATTGGCCCCTCTGGGGTGCCAGGGGGTGCCAGGTTCTGCTTGGATGCCCCTGACTCAGCTGGATGGTGAGGGACATCCAGCTAGCCAGGGACATCCCAGGACAAGGAGGGATGGAGAGCTGTCATCCACCTGGGAGCTGTTGAAAGACGTGGCTGCAACAGCTCCAGACGTCCAGGGCAGCAGCCAGCAGCACCAGGTGGAGGTGCCAGCATTCCAACAGCAGCTCATGAGCCCTGCCTTGGCCTCCAGCGGAGCTGGATTCAACTCTTCTCTCCCCCAGTCAGCCCCACAGTGCTGCTGCTCCTTCTCCCAAACCAGGGATGCTTCCCACAGAACACCTGCAGGTGTCAGAAGCAGAAACGCCTGGGGATTGTCACTGGTGGCCACAGCACAGAGCTTGTGTGCTCCCCACAGCTCTGCAGGAGGGTCCCTGCTGGGGCAAGACCCTCCCTCTGCCCCAGTCACCAGATTCCAGTGGTTTCCACTCCTGCAATCCCATCTCCCACAGCAGGACCCTCCCTCACTCAGTCCATGAGACTCCACTCCTCCCAGATATCCCAGGTGAGGTCCTGGAGGACAGGCAGACTTCAAGAGAGAGCTTGTCCAGTTCCTAGGAGGAAGGGTGTGATGAGGGAGGGTGATCCTGTAACTAAACGTCTGATTTAAAGGTGAATTATATCACAACAGGTAGAAAAGGAGACCTGATCAACTGTTGTGCTTCACTCACAGGCAGCCAATTAATTAAACTGGCTTTGGGGACTTCCACAGGCCAGATGCAGCAGCAGGAAGGAATCCCTCCTCAATGCACACCTCGGCCTCCAGCCTTGTCCTGCTTCTCCACCTTTCCCAGGAACATCAGGTACAGCCACAGCTGCAGCAGGGACAGGCTGCAGGTGCTGCTGCTCCTGGTGGTGCTGACAGCTCCAGTGCTGGGATGCTATGTCAGGATCAAACTGACAACTTTGGTGTCAGCAGGAATTTTTTTTCCCAAAAACAGCTCCCTGGCACCATTTTGGAGGCTGTGTTCCCATATCCAAGCTAAACATGCTGAGGCCCTGGGCTATTCTGCAAAGCCAGGCTGGCAGAGTCATACCCCGAGTGCCAGCACGGGCATCCGCCCTGCTCCTGGCACTGCCTTCATTCACCACCTCTATTTTGTATTTGCAACTAGTCTCGAGTTAATAGCAGGTATCCAGCCTGTCAGAGCCTGACATGTTGTGACATACCGTAATGTGACAAGTCCTGAGTGATGCCACTAAATGGGATCCTACTGCAGCAGTGCCAGACAGGCAGCGGGATCGCGCAGGTTGGTACGAAGGCCCCCACCTCAGACAAAGAAATAAATACCCGTTCCATGCCACCTGCCTTTGGGTGCTTCACTCGCTCTCCTTGACACCGCCAAAGATCATCCAGAGGGGTTATCAAAAGTTTGGGAAGCCCCTGGAATGTGGCAAAGCTGGAGATGCAGGGAACAGCAGCCCATGGCCATGTCTGCCTCTTCCTCCTCCTCCTCAGGGAGAACAGGACCCTGAGAGGAGGGAGATTTCAATATTTTTTAGCCCCCATGGCCTGTGTTAGCTGGCACAGTGCAGCACCCCAGCCCCAGCGGCAGCAGAGCCTGTTTGTGTCCGCGATGCTCCACAAGAAAGGAAGGGAATAAGATTTATAGCAGATTTTAAGGTTGATCAGGAAAATCTTGCAGGCAACTGACTGTATAAGCTGCTATTGCAATAGCATGATTTATAGCATTGAGGAGTGATTGGGAACAGCATGCAGAGCCACAGGAGAGTCCCCATTTGGCAATGCCAAACTGATTTTTGTGGCTCAGTGGGTATTGGCACAGCCACAGCACAGACACCATGTCCTCTGTGCCACAGTCCCAGCCCAGGAAAGAGTGAACATCCCTGGCAGCATCTTGACCCATCAGAGCCACAGGAGTGACACCCCAGCCTGCCTGCAAGGAGGTGTGACCAGGCTGATGCAGAAAACCTCCAGAAAACCTCTGGAGAACCTCATTCTTGCACAGCACAAGCACCTCGCAAAACCATGCCTCTTCTCCCAAAATGAAATTTTGGTGGTAGTAGCAAGGAAAAAAGGTAGAGGTAAAACCAGGTTCAGCCTTCACTCCTGTAGCTATTTTTAAATTATCTGTTGTGAGATTTTAAAAGCCTCAAATGAACCAATTTGTTTCACCCCCAAACAATGCTTCTACCAAATTACACACCAGCCTTCCTGGAGTACGGTTTTCTTGCCTCCCTGAGAATTTTCCTGAAAAAACCTTTCAGCTTTAGTTCCAGTTAAAAGGAAGCTGAGCACCCAAATCTCCATATCCCTGTGCAAATTGACTCTCTGTCCTCCCCGGCGCTGACAATTCCTGTCTCCTTACAGTTCAAACACTTGTGGACACAGTGGATGTGCTGTGTGTAATTAATTACCTTAATGAGTTTAGCGACCTACCTGTGGAAAACCACAGTTAAACGCTTCCTTTAATAGCTTCTCCTCCTCCGGTGAGCCAGGGAAGGAGGGATGGGGGAGACCAGGCATGCCAGGTGCAGTGGCTGCTTCCTCAACATCTGGACACATCTGCAGCTCCTCCACATCCCCTTTCCCTGGGGCTTTGGTGGCACTTTGAGGATATATCCTGGTCCAGCAGCTGTGGCGGTGGGATTGGCTTCTTGCTGCTCTTCTGCCATGTTTAATTGCACCAATTTAAATTGGTCTTGGCCACTGTGGGGACATGGGGACCAGGCCATGGCAAGGGGAAGAAGTTCCAGTGCAGAAACTCATCACAGAACATGCTGAGTAGGAAAGGACACACAGGGGTCATTGGGAATCTCAGTCAGTATTTAAACCATATTTTTAACCCAAAATTACCCAAAAAAGTGAAACCCAGGAGCAGTTCCTAAGCTGGCACAGGAGTTCTTGGGGAGCAGCCAGAGAAGGGACTCCGCCAGTCACTGCCAGTGTTTATTTGCCTTACTTAAAAATATAAAGATTTTCTCTCCAGTTCTGGGCAGGGGAAAGGTTAATGAATTCCTTCAGAGTAAAGAGATCCTCAGCCCTCTCAGCGGAACAAGGTCAGAAATCAATGCTGGAGGTGGAGCAGGGAGGCCAGGTTGGAAAATAATGAAAAGGGGAAAAAAATACATAAATAAAGGGACAGGGGAAAAAAAAATTATAAGCTAAACAAATGGCGGGGTGACACTTGCTCAGCTTCCCACAAAGAATATTGAATTATTGTCTATAATTTGGACTATCGAACCTAAATTAGGGCCTCCAGACTCCAAAGTGCTGCATTGTGTGAGGGTCCAGGAAGGGTCAAACGCTCCTTTGGTTTGCTCGTTACTCGCTCTGATCCCAGGCTGTCATTAGCGGCAGCGGCGCCGCACAAAGCGCCTCACAAAGGCAGCACACATCAATGGTGCTAATTAATTGGATTAATGGAAGGGCAGCACAAATTAGGTCTGGCTTGGATAATTTCAATGAAAACTGAATACCAATCCCCAAAGTCATTGGAATATGGATGAGGCAAATTGAGTTAAAATAGAGGAGACTGCTGCATTCATTAGCCCGCCCACCCTCTGAAGTAGTTGTTTAATATGCAAACTATTAATATGCAAATCAGCACAAATGAAAAAAGTGTGATTTTTTTTTCTTGTTTTTTTAAACTCTGCCTAACACAGGCAGCTGCCTGATGTGACAGAGCTGCACTGCTCGGCGCTGGCAGGGGACAGAGGGACCAAGAGTAAACAGGGGCTTTCATGGTGGAAATTCCCTTCCTGTGCTGCCCTCACTCAGCTATGAATGAATGAACCAGGAGTAGTACCACCTTCTCCCTTCTCTGGGCAACCTGTGCCAAGGCCTCACCACCCTCACAGGGAACAGTTTCTTCCCAATATCCCATCTATCCCTGCCCTCTGGCAGTGGGAAGCCATTCCCACTTGTCCTGTCACTCCTGGTCCTTGTTTGAAAGTCGCTCTCCAGGTCTGTTGGAGCATCCTTCATTAAGGAAAGAGGATAAGGCAACTTTCTTCCTCTTTAAAACTTCCCCCATGGGAGCCTTGAGGAGCCAAGGGCTCTTCACTGGGGCAGAAGTGACACAACTTCTGCTCCAGTTCACCCAGAGCCACAGGCAGGAGATGCCAGGGCAGTGAGAGACCACTGCTCACTGTTTGTGTAACCCAAACCGCCTTGGCCAGCACATGAATCACTGAATCCATAAAGATTAGCAATAATTCCCTAACCATTTCTGGCTTCACGGTTCCAGCCCTGTAAATTACAGCTCTATTGTGCTTTTCCAGCACGGTGGTGCCAATGGCCACCCCCTGACAATTACAGAGCCAGTGCAAAACTTCTTACAAATTGTAATTACCCCTAAGAAGTGTTTCCCTCCTCAGCGTCCCTTGCTTAGTGGGTGACCCTGCAATGTTGTGACAAATGCCTTGTTTGGAAGGATTTTTCCATCTCGAGCTGTTTACCAGACACACCAGGCTCTCGGTTTTTGGCTGATTTTTCTTCTTGCTTCAATCCCATTATAGGTGAGATCATCCCACCTCCCATGTTGGCAGCTCACCCCATGCAGGTGCTGGTTTTTGTGCCCAGCACAGGTTGGGGTGTGCCCAGCACAGGTTGGGGTCTGCCCAGGTGCCACACAGTGGTGGCACAGGGGACATAGAATCAGAGTGGTTTGGGTTGGAAGGGACCTTAATGACCACTTTTTTCAGTGCTCTGCCATGGGAAGGGACACCTTCCCTTAGATCAGGTCACTCCAAGCCCTGTCCATCCTGGCCTTTGACATCTCCTGGGATGGGGCAGCCACAACATGCCACCAGCCCAGCTCTGCACAGACCTCATGGAAGTCAAATGAGAATAAAACACCAGGAAACTTTAATGACACTGATTAAGAGTGCAGCCAGACTTCCTTAATTAAAGTCCAATGGGTTCCTTGGGCAGAACGAGCCCATGGCTGCGATTTCCTCAGCGAGCTCATTTGGTTTGTTTTTCTGTGCATAAGGGGATGTTGCTGCCATCCCTCCAGGAGCTGGCAGAGCCTCTGTGCTCTTGTCACCCTGTAACAGCTTCCTGGATTAATGATTCTGCAAAGGGCTAATTCTTAAGAGGGCAATGTCTTTTGCAGGCTGGTATTGATCTTTGTCAGCTTCCCCTTGAAAGAAAGAAAATATTGGCTTATTTACAAAAGGCAGCTTTTTGCTGCTGGCAAGTCAGTCTCGAGATCCACGGCTGCTCACGTCCCTTGGAAATTGGAAAGGCTGGGCGTAGTTCCTCGAATGTCAAAATCCAAGTGCTAGAAGTTCACCAGCCCCCGCAGAGAGTCTGGGGTGGGAGAGGATGGGTCTGACTCTGAGCAGGTGGATGGGGGATTCTCTGCTGTGGGAGCAGGGCCAGGAGAGGGTGACAGGCTGTGGGGGGAGGCAGCCAGTCACTTCAGGGCTGAAATGCTGTGCTCACCTTTGGGGTGGGTTCTGAAGTTGAAAAAAAACCCCAATTTTTGACAGTACGTGTGGAATAGATTTTTTTAAAAATCTTGTACATGTTTATGTAACGGTAAAATAAAATATATGAAAACAATTCAAAATTCAAAATGAAAAATAATCTAAACTCTGAAAAATCATTTCAGCAGACAGCCAAGAAGATCCCTTTGGTAACCAGCACTCTGCCGAAATAGGAATGTTCCCACAACCAACATTCCTTTCCCTGGCAGAAGGCAGCCCTGGGCACAGATGGGCAGCTCGGTGTCCCTGTGCACAGAGATCGTTCTCCATCCACACTGAGAAGCTGCTCCCTCACTGCCTCCCCGAGACAAGCCCTCAAAATATCTGCGTGTGAATCACCAACCCCAAGCTGAGTCAAACTGCTCCCAGAACACCCTGTACCCATGTGTGTGTCCAGGTGTGAGTGCACACACAGAACAGGGCTGTTTTCTGCTCAGCTGAGGGGGAAACATGAATTATAACATGAAAAAACACAGGAAAACACAGGGCTGCAGGAGGCTGCTGGAAATGAACCTGTGCCTGCTGGTCTCAGGGCTGCCCCTCCTGCACCCCTCTCTGTGTCAGGGGTGGTAGGAGCCAGTCAGCCTCCTGGCACAGCCCCCAAACTAGGATGTTTGCAGTGCTGCACAGCCCCAAAATCCTCACCCATCCCTTGAGCTGGCCCCATGAGAGAGCCACTGTTCCCATTGCTGCCTGGCTCCCCATGCCCAAAATCATCATCAAAGAATAGTAGGATAGTTTGGGATGGAAGAGACCTTAAAACTCATCCAGTCCCACACCCTGTCATGGGCAGAGACACCTCCCATTATCCCAGGTTTCCCCAAGCCCTGTCCAGCCTGGCCTTGGACACTTCCAGGGATCCAGGGGCAGCCACAGCTTCTCTGGGCAACCTGTGCCAGGACCTCCCCACCCTCACAGGGAAGAATTCCTTCCTAATATCTTATCAAAACCTGCTCTCCATCAGTTTGACGTCCTGGAATTATTGCTGTGACCATTATGACCATGTTCAGGGCTGTGTCTGAGCACTAAACTGCCCTAAACATTGATCCTTTCACACCTGACACAAAATGACCATGAAGTCCTGACCAGACATACCAGGAAAGGCTGTGCTCCCCACACTGGTGGGCACTTGTGTCAGCCACTCTGTGGGCTCCTGGCTCCACACCCCCCGTTCAGCACCATGCCAAACAAACAATATTACACACTAAAACAAAAAAAAAAAAAAAAGTAAAAAGCTCTTCCACCCACTAACTCCTGCTGTGCAGAAGGTGCCAAATCAGATTACAGTGCACAGTTGCCACATTATCCTGTCTCGACTTCACTAACGCTCATTAAGCTTCTAAAATCCTTTTTATGGTGTTTATAACACCTCCAGAGGAGTTTACTGTGTAAATATTATTCTACCATTAAATCCTGCAACAAGGCAACCGTCAACAAGTGGAATTTGTAATGGGCCTGCCGAGAGGGCTCGGCTCGCAGGCTGCGGCGCCTGTGAAGTGAGGCCAACGAAAGCAGCCAAGAACACAGTACGGAGTGATAAAGCACTTCATTTTGATGCTTTAAATCTCCTACCACTTGGGCCTGCTTAATGTAACAGGCCCACTGAGACATTAGAGTTGGGCCTGGAGTCAAATAAGCTACAGGGAGCCACTTACTGAAAGCAGCCTTCCACGCAGCGGCTGCATTAGCAGTTTAACCCGGCTAATCCGGCCTGGAGCCGCCATGGGCCAATGCAGGCCCGGCTGGCAATGGGGCACAGCCTGGTGGCCTTGTCCCTGTGTGGGGATGGGACACTGCTCCCCCATGGTTGAGGGTGTGTGTCCTTTTGTCCCTTGGTGCAGTCCAGAGATGCTCACAGGGAGCAGAGGATGCTGCGGCTGCATTAGCAGTTTAACCCAGCTAATCCGGCCTGGAGCAGCCATGGGCCAATGCAGGTCCGGGTGGCAATGGGGCACAGCCTGGTGGCCTTGTCCCTGTGTGGGGATGCGACACTGGTACCCAAGGGTTGAGGGTGAGTGTCCCTTTGTCCTTTGACCCCTTGGTGCAGCCCAGGGATGCTCACAGGGAGCAGAGGATGCTGTGGCTGCACCAGGCCTTGTCCTAGCCAGGAATGGCAGGAGCACTTCTCCCTGCTCCCAGTTCCTCGTCACACCCAGCAGGGACAGAACAGATGCAAAGAGAAGAATTCACCTGGAAAAAGGCAAAAAAACCCCAAAATCTGAGAGGGGAATGTGAGCAGTGGGAGGGAAGGGGGGAGAGGCCCTGAAAATCCTGAGGGTTTCTGCTCCCAACGCTGGGATGGCACATCCAGTGCTCATGTCTCCCTGCTCCCTGCCCAAGTGCATCCAGCCGCTCACACCAGGCTGATCACCAATTTGCTCTTGCTTCAGTGGCAGAAAATCAACCCAAAAATAAACATAGAAGTTCAGGGTGATGAATGATTAAGAGGCTGTATGGGGACAAGCCTGAAACTCAGCTGAAATACTGTTTGATGGTATGTTGTGGAACCCGTTTCCTCAAGCTTTTCCTCCAGAAACAAAGGCAGAACCCCAAATTTGGCTTAACTGATAAAAGCTGCTTTGTGATGAAAAATCTCGGTTTGAAAATGGCAATATAAGATGCTTTGAGCTTTTGGATAAAAAGCAATCATCTCTCCCTTTTTGAGCCAAAGTCTCAGTCCAGCTCAAGATGGAGTTTACAGATCACTTTTTTCCTCCCAAGAGTATCTATCCCTACAAGGCATCCTTTCCTCACTGGGATAGAAGCAGAGATTTTTAACTTGTGTGTGGAGGAAGAGGCTGGAAACCCTCACTGCAGCTTAACTAAAACCTTTGAATTCTGACAAAATCGCTTGGATTTCATTTTGATTTTGACTTCAAGCAAAATAATTCATCATGCAAAATTAATATAGAAGACAAGAGTAACAATGCAAAACACAAAACATAATGTGATAAATAATGAAACTATTGAAATACAGGCTGGTTCGGAATTAAAAATTAAAACGATTTGATATGAAAATGTCACACAGGATGCCACAGCCTTGTTGATTTTTTTTTTCCAGTTTTCCCCCAAAACAAAACTTTGCTGCCATCAGGCCCATCCCACAGAGCACTGAGTTGCTGGGGGTGGGATGGAGCCATGGAGGAGTCTCAGTAATAAAACCCTGATATGACACCACAGTGAGGGACCAGTCGCAAATACCCTCCTAATTAATATAAATAGTTTGGTTAGCCCTGATAAACACCAATCACCTGCTTTGGAGAAAGATAAATGACAGCCCCACATCATCAGCTCTCCCCATCCCAGCCCAGGGAGTAGCCTGGCCCTGGCATGACTGGGGATGTTGGGGACACCGGGACCTGCAACCCTCCAGCTGCCACCATCATCCCTGTGCTCAGCAGGATCTCTCCATGTCACAAATGTTCCTTCTCCTGGCTTTCATGGCGCAGTGACCACCCAAACACAGCTGGGCACAGAGGTGCTCCTGGCTCTGCCCAAGCCCTGGGCACGGGAGGGTGGGGATGGATGGATGGATGGATGGATGGATGGATGGATGCTCCTGTGCATTTTGCACGGTGCAGTTTGGAGCTCAAAATACCCTGACCTGAGCAGCAGCATGTGAGAAAACAAATGGAGTGCTGAGGGCATTCCTGAGCCTGGAGAACGCTAATTAAAGGGTTTCCTTCAAAAGGCAGGCTGGGGTAAGGATCCCAATTATCCCAATAGGGACAGGGATTTTAATGGGCAACAACACACCCAACAAAGGTCTGCAGGCTGCTCCTGACACAATCCCATTCAGGCAGCCTTTATGCAGCCTGGGGTGGGGGGTTTGGGAAAGCCACCATCCCTCGGGGTAGAGTGTGACTTTACCTTTAGGACAGCTTTGGGACAGGGAGGCACTGAATTTCCCCCTGCCTATTCCAGATGCTGCATCCTAAGGGAACACAATGCTTGGACACCTCAACACTAACAAAATGCCCCCCATTGTGCTGTTTGCAGGGATGCTCTGCTGGCCTTTCCCATGATTCTTGTCCCATGGTGCCACTCCCAGCCCGGTGCCAGCCTCCACCTCGATGCAGTCACACCTTGGTGGCAGCAGCAGCCATGCCATGGCCCCAGCACATGCCCAGAGAGCCAGTGGAGCAGTGGCTTCGTGGCAGCCACCCAGGCACAGCAGCGGCGCAGTGGTGACTCAGCCGGCAGGAATGTGGGAGTTCTGCGCTGAAAGCCTTTTAATTCCAGCCTGGTGATGAATGGGCAAGGCCTGAAATGAAATGTTCGGAGGCTCAATGTACCGGGCCTCCTGCTTGTAATTATTTTTGTACAGAATATGTCAAGTGTCGTGCTTCACAAGAACTCGTTTAGCATGCAAACATTTTGTGATTAAGTGAGGCTTACTTAATTAAGCACTTTGTAATGACTCTTAAACCAAAGAGTAGTGGATTAGTGCGTCCTATTTGTGTCTATCATGTTAAAGGCGCCGTAATAACAGGTTGCTGCAGACAATTAGGGTTAGAATACAGAGTGGATGGAGGGAGAGCCAGCAGGCACCCAGAGCCCCGCCACTCGCTAATGTCACCAGCTAAAGCCGCCTCTGTAGGGACAATGTGAACCTGCTCCTGCATCTGCCACCATGCCCAGCCCCGTGGCCGTGCCCAAGCCCTGGTGCTTTGCACTGCTTGGTGTCACTCACCAGGATGTGCCCGAGGGGTCCCACAGCAAACAGGCCAGGTAGGGTGGGCATCATCCTGGGAAAGGGTCCCTGCTCCAGCAGAGAGCTCGAGCACGTACTTGGCAAGGCGGGAGTGGGATGAGGATTTTCTTGTGGCTCTGCAGTACAAAACCTGCATGCTGGCACTGTCAAGCAGGGCCACACACCCCATGCGTGTTTTCAGCCCCTGGATTTAACAGACACATAGATGTGGCCCTCAGGGACATGGTTTAATGGTGGCCTTGGCAGCAGGGCTGGGCGAGTGGGCAAGGGGCACAGGGCTGGGGGCGGCGGCGGTGCCGGTGGGTTGCTCCAAAGCTGCCGAGGGTTTTCCATGGAAACCACTCGACAACAAACCCAGAAATGCCACTTGTTTGTACCCCGTGGCAGCCTCAGCACAACCCCCCTGCCCACCCTAGCCCAGTGGGTGGCCCCACATTTTTCACCAGTGACATCGGCTCCCCGCTCCTTGCATGCAGGGAGAGAGGACAGATTATCTCATTCCTCCCCAGCCACTAATTCCGTTAAAGGACAAAGCAAACGGCACGTACCTGTGTGCACAAGGGGAAGGTGAGAGGCAGCATGGGCCCTGAAAACACATCACACCCCAGGGCAGAGGTATGTTCATATCACGCCCTAGAACTCCTGTTGGGAAGAGCACTGAGCACGAGGCACCCTGGAGCATCACCCTGCCATGGGCACAGCCCTGCAGCTGCACCATTTGCAGGCTCCACCCCATGCTCAAGGCTCACTGTGGCTGCTCAGGAAGCAGAGCATTTTATCAGGTTTTATAGTTTCTCCAAACTGCCCTTTTTAAGCCCTGGCACCTCTCTCCATCCTGAAAGGGAGGGAGCAGCTCGGGGGCACCCTGAGTGCAATGCTCCAGAGCAGAGGGTCTCACTCTCTCACCCCCAACCACGCAGGCTGCTCCCTCATTAGCAGAGTTAATAAACCTGGCACTGTAATTTACTGGGTTTGCTTTTCCCTTCACCTTTGGAACAGCAAGAAAAGCAGGAGTCACTGCTCCTGGAAAACCTTCCCTTTGAGCTGAGAAACATTTCTGAGTTCAGTAAATAAACATCCCCACCTGCACGTGCACAGGGCAGTGGAGCTCAGGGCCAGTCTGATGCAGGAAGACCGATTCACCTTTTTTATCTCAAAAAGCACGAAATTCATTTTTTCCCTTTGATAAGCCTGTGCCAGGAGCAGGCAGTGCCCCGGGAGCCAGAGGCAGCGCGGGTGGTGGGGAAGGCTTGTGGCTCACAGCTCTGATCCCACGTGGCCCCTTGCCCCCAGCTCCTGGTTCTCAAATGCTCAGAAGACAACAGGTAATAAATCTGGATATTTTACACTTTTTCATTTCCTCTTACCTCACATTTAATGAGATTTCACCCTTAACAAAGGTACTATTGAAGCTGACTCTTAAACAAGGCCAGACAAGGGTTGGGATATTTTGGGGATGCGTGGGGGGAGGAGGGCTGCAAGAGCTGGGGGCAGGGTGAGGAAAAGGGAGCTTTAGAGGAGGGTCAGCTTGATTTTTGCTCAAGCTTTGAGTGAAGGTTTACAAGTGATTTTGTTTTATCACAGACCTGGAACTCATCCCAGTGTTACCACAGATGAACCTGGTTTTAGCAAGTCCCAGGCAGCCCAGGCATCCAAGATTTGGCACCAGAGGAACCAGAGCTCCATCACTGCAGGTGGAATTTTGGCTGGTATGAGCCTTGAACACCTCTGCTGGCCATGAGCAGAGGGATAAACATGAGGGAGGTCACACTGTGCCGGGGGGCTGCAGGGAAATTGTGTGTACTCATCTATCCCTGCCTGGCTTTACCTGACTCCTCCAGCCCTGACTGGATTATCCTGCTGGTCTATTCCCTGCCTGGGGTTTCCTGGCTCTTCTAAACCTAAGCTGCACCCAGGGAAGACACATAATTTTTTTTCCAGAACTGAATCAATCCCCCTGAAACAAGCAGCAAACCCAGCAGATGTAAAGCCAGAGGAAGAAAATTCCCAAACTCCAACTGCGGCTCTGTACTTGAGAGAAGCCAAAACATCTCTTGAAACCTCCCACTCCACAATCTTTTCCCAGCCCTAAATACCTGATATTTTAGTAGCTGTTGAATTTCAGAAGTTCAGTGTTGCCGTGAAGGCGATTAGTGAGGAGAGGGAAGGAGGGGATCAAAGCTCCCCATCCTCTGAGCACTCAGAGGAGGTTCCAGGTAGCAGGATCCTCTCATCCTAGCTGTGATCACCGTGGCTCTGCACACACTCCCCTCTCTTCCTCTCCCTTTTGTTCCCGTTGCCAGTTCCTTTGTACAACTCCTCCTATTTTTTGTGTCACAGGAAAAGCACAGAGCAGGTACGACCACGGGGGAAGAGCACAGCTCCTGGGAGCAGCCAGCCCTGACATCTGCAGTGCTGATCTCCAGCCCGTGGGTCTGGAAAAGCACTGCTCCGGTTTAGTAACTCCCGGCCGTTGGCAGCTCCCTGTTAAATCGCAGCGTTAATCAGAAACACATTGTCCATATTGTCAACACTTCGTTTAACCACTTCTATAAATTCAGTATTAGTGTTAAAAAGATTCTGATTTGATGGATGAAATAGTCATCCTCCTGCAAGCCAAACCCAATAAAAGTGAGCTAATAATTCATGGGAATAAGGCAGAAGACACTCCACAGAGGCACAAATGGGTGAGATTTCCCTTCATTTGCATCCGGTTGGAAAGAGCAGCCAGTGCAGACAGAAGGATGAGGGAGGAAAGCAGCTCTGTGCTGCTCTCCCCTGGGAGCTGCTCGTCCCCTGTGGGACCAGAAAGGATCAGGTGAGAGCATGGCACCCCAAAACAGCACATCCACACATGACCAGGGATTGGATGGGGTGAATACACCAGGAATGTCTCATCCTTTAAATAGAGCACAAGCTGCCCCGGCACAGCAGTTCTTCCAGGCCTTTCCTGGCTTTGTGTGGCACCACCAAGAAGGTGGTTTGGGGGGTATAAGTGATTTATATCATTATTATCATTTTTGTTAGTGCCTCTCTCCCAGGATGGGCATGGACAAGATTGGGGTCCTGTCTGGGCCCCTCAGGCTCCTCCAGCATATCCCCAGGAGTGGGATTAGCCTGGGAAGCACAGCAGTGACCTGAATTCCCCACACTTCTGCCCCTTAATAACAAGTCAGGCCTCAGATTCCCGATGTAATTGCATGAACCGGGAGAATTTCAGCACTTCTCATCCTACACAAATAGTTTCCATTTTGATTCCCAATCTCCTCGACAAAGTATTTGAAAGTTGTTGTTTTTACTGCAATATGAGTCTGAAAAAAAATAGCTCCACTCAGTGAACTTGGAAGTAATGGAATAATAATCCAACAACACAAGCCTTCTTGGAAAACTCTTCTGAGAATACCAGTGCCCTTGGGCATGTCTAGAGCCTTGTTTATTAAAACAATATAGTTTAAGAATTAATGCATTTATAAAGCAGGACTTATTACATAAGAATATTGTGCTTCTTTCATCGTTGGAAAGGATCTGGTTACTAAATTAATGTAACCCATTTGAAAGGTTTTTCTCTTAATCTTATTTGGATTTAGGTAGCTGGTTTTGAGAAAAATATGGAAGAGGGGATAAAAGGAAACCTTTGCACAAATAATTCTGTCAGCCAAACTCTTCATGGGTTCTGCTTCTTCAACTGAAGAATGCAAGAAGTGATCAAAATTAGGGGAAATAAATCACATTTCCAGAAAAATCTGTATTTGTGTTGGAACAGAGAATGTCTGACAGAGCAGGGAGATATTAGAGGACTGGGCAAGTTGGGAAGAACTCAAAGCAAATGAAGGTTCCAATTCTGCAAACAATTATGCCTGTGGTAATTGGGCTGTGTGAGCCAGACTGGTCCTTCCTTTGCTGGGCACTCACGTGGCTGCAGGATCAGCACTCTGGTGGGAGCACAGGGACAGAGCTGCTCCTGGGCTCCCTTTGGGATGAGATGACCATGGCCAGGACCCTCTCCCCATGTCTCTGCCAGCTCCTGAACTGCCAAAGGTCTGGGGAGGAGCCCCAGACCATCTGCCACAACACCAGGGTTCATCCTGCTGCTCTGGCCCTGCCCTGTGTCACAGCGGCTGCTCCCCTTCTTCCCAAAAGCTCCAGGGATTGTCAGGCTGTCCTGGTTTGGATTGGGTTGCTTTTCCTCTTCTTCCAGGAACTTGGTGTGATAAATCAAGGGAGATGAGCCGGGCTGCTGACAGCACCTGGAATGAGACAGCAGGCTGGATCGTCTCCTGTCTCCCAAGGGGGTTAGGCATGGAGCAGGAATGGGATGGGATGGGATGGGATGGGATGGGATGGGATGGGATGGGATGGGATGGGATGGGATGGGATGGGATGGGATGGGATGGGATGGGATGGGATGGGATGGGATGGCAGCTCCCTCTGGCAGCCAAAATTCTCCTATCCCACATCATGCTTCCCCAGTGAGGGGCGCTTTGCCATTTCCAGTCCTTGTGCCGCGGAGGCCCTGGGGGGATTATTTTAAAGTCCCTTTTGGCTGGGAAAAGTCTGAATTTCATAAGCCCTCTTCAGTGTGAATTTTTTGCAGTTTTTCACTGTGATATCACTTAAAGGTTTTCCATAGCCGCAGAATTTCTTCCAATTAATGGAAAAAACATTAATGTCCATTTAGGAAAATAACTTTTCCATTGCTGAAGAAACTCTCTGGTTGTGCCTCAGGCAGCACAAGACTCTGGATGAGCAGGTCCTGGAGAGCCCCAGAGGGCAAAGCAGAGCCACACAAGGACAGGCCTGCTGAGCCCAGGGTGCTTTGTGGTGTGCCCTGGCCCTGTGCCATGGTGCCACAGTGTGCTCTCCATCACCTCCTGCCCAGGGGGCTGGGGATCACCAGAACAACCAGAGGTGCTTTGGTTTCCCTCAGACAACCCAGACCTGCCCTTTGCCCATGCAGGATTCAATCTGCCAGTAAATGTCCCAGACTGTGATATGGATGATGGAGTCTGCCTTTAGCATCTGGGCTCACCATAGTACCAGACAGGAGAACATTGTGTATAGAGCTCCATGGGAAAGTTTCCAAATAGCAAGGAAAAGCCACATCCTATTCTTTCTGGAAGTTTAACTACAACCCATATGTGATATCAATGACATTGAGAAACCTGCATGGCAGCACAGCCTGGCAAGGAGCACCCTGGGCTTCTCAGAAGATGGAAACCAGCTAAAAAGACCTTTCTCCAGCTGGTCCCAGCTCCTGGGATGTCCCTGGGAAGCACAGCTCATGCCTGGATGTATCCCTAGATGTGCTGCTGGTGTAATCCAGCACTAGTGCTGAGACAATGGTCAGTGATAATCTGGCACAGAGCCCATAATCAACCCCTGTCTGGTAAGAGACACCAACATATTTAGGGATGTTATTTGGGAAATTAAATATGACTTTAGGGGGATGGATTGTCATGGAAAAGCTCCCCGAAGGACTTGCCCTTGCTGGAGAGTCTGAAGCAGCAGCAGACATACAACTCTGAGGAATTTGAGGTTGCTGTGAGTGCACCATCCTGCTCCTCCCCATTATTCCAAATAAAAGGAATTACAGGTTTTTCGGTCTCTGATAAGTTCAGTCAGTCCCCAGGACAGTGATCAGATGGTGTAAACAGGACACGCTTCAGCAAGGCTGTAAATACAATTTACGGCTGCTGCAGCCTGCAGCGCTCAAAACACAGGACCCTTTTAAAAGCACATGTGCCTTTTTCTTACTTAGAGATTTCACCATTTGGGAACATTTGATCCCCTGTCAGTTTTTGGGATGCCAAAATGTTTATGAACAATGCTGAAAACCGACAAGCATTTCAGTGACCTGCTTTGCTCCCGTGTGCCGCGTGCTGCTGTTTTCTGCACGCTCAGTTCAGACTGACTCTGTCCTTTCACAGGCAGAATTCAAGTGTTACACAGGACTAGGGTGTGACCTGCCACGGCCAATATTCCCAAATTTGGCTTCTACCTAGGAATAACTTCTCTTTCTCTACTTGCTTGCTAGTTCTGTGACCCAGAATCTTCCTTTAATGCAACAGGATTAAGCACCTGGGGGAAAACGTGGGGAGAAAAATGGGAGAAAAGAGAAAAACAAAGAACAGCCACCCAGGACATTGCTGAAGGTGCTCCCATATTTCCCATTCCCAGAGGGTGTCCAGCTGCTCCTCCCAGCCTATGCTGGGTGCAATGGGCAGCTCCACGTGCCCCAGGCTCCTCAGCCCCAGCTTGTCCAGAAAGGCTGAGGGGTTGGAAATTTTGCTCCTTCCAGCTTCGGTTTGCAGTTGAAACCCTTGGCGACGTTTCTGTTTTGCTTGAGATCAAGTTCCACCTTCTCCCTGTGGTGCAAGAGCTTGGCCCGGGTCTCAGAGGTCTCTGGCACTGGCAGCAGCCTCCGGAGCAAGTGGAACTCTCGGAGTGATGGGAGGAACTGCTCAGTGCTGCTGGCTCTGCCAGGGAGCAAACCCAGACCGAGCAAAACCATCTCCTGTGCTGTGCAGGCAGTGAGGATTCCTGGGGAGAAAGCAAGACAGAGGCAGCCTGGGGAGCGATGGGGTGAAACCTCATCTTGACAATGTGGCGGGGACAGAAGCATCCCCCCCAGCCCGGAGATGAGACTGTTAAATTCAGTGACAGCACAGAGAGGGATTTTCTCCCCATAAAGTCTTAAAGGGTTTTAAAGACTTAACAAAAATAGCTGTGAACGGTGTCTGAAACTGTTCAGCTCTGGGGTTCTGGGCTTTGAGCAGCATTTTAGGAAATTTTCTGATGGAGCATTTCCATTAGAAAGGGCCATTTTAGGGAGCTGAGGACATTTTTCAGGGATAGATTGATTTCAAGGACATTTAAACGTGGATTTTGTTTTCCTACTGCTGATAGTTTTCTTTGGTGTTGATCTTTGCATTTCCCCAAATACTTAACAAGCAACAATAATATTTGCTAAGAATATCAAATTTCAGCAAACGTCGAGGCGTGACTTTCTCAATCCAAAGCACCATTTTAACAACCATTTTCCGCATAGGATACATGCTGCTTTCCAGCTGGTTTTAATCTCTCAATGCAAAGCTTTGCTGTGATTGTTACTTTGAATGATGTCGATCTGGGATGATGCAAGCACTGGCGGTGACGTCATTCCTGCTGTTTGGCCATGGTGCCATCCCTGCTGTTTGGCCATGGTGCCATCCCTGCTGTTTGGCCATGGGAATCTCCTGCCCTCGGTGGCATTGGCAGCACCAGGGCTGCAGTGACAGCAGGAGGACACAACAGTGCTACATGCGTGGCTGTGTGTCATTATTCTCCTTGGCTGTGCGTTATTTTTCTTCTTGGCTGAGCCTTCTGACTCTTCAAGGGGTCACCACACACCTGAAGCCAAGGGAGCAGTGGGAGGAGCTGAGGGGAAGCAGAGCAGTGGGGAACCCCATGGCCCCACACGGCTGTGTCTGTGAGTGTCCCCATTCCCACAGGGATGGCCCCAAGAGCATCCCAGGGCTGCTGGAAGGGCTGGCAGTGCAGCAGGAGCACTCAGACAACCATGGGATTTAGTTCTCGGACTGCTCCCTTGCCAGCTGCTGATGAAACAAGACTTTAATTGGTGTGAATATAGGAAATAAGGCTGAAATCAGGCAAAGGGAGAAGTGACTCTAGTAAGCACCTTGCAGGTGAAAAGGGGTAGGGAGAGAAATTTAGGGAATTTCTATTCGAGGAGAAATCCCCTCTGGCTGGGGAGCTCATCCAAGGCACCCAGAGGCATCCACAGCTTCTGCAGAGGGGCAGAGGCAGGGAGAAGACCCTGAATGCCCAGGAAAACTTCCAGAGGAGCACACGACCAGCGTGAAACTCCTGCAGGATTTGTCAGCAGTGCGATAAGGGCGGCGATAGGGGGATAGCAGCGGCGATAGCTCTGCCGTCAGAGCTGATGGTATCACGCCCAGGCTGAATGGGCTCCGGGAAGCTCGGAGCTTTCCTTTGGAGCCTGAAGGAAATAAAGCCCTTGGTACAATAAGCGGATCAGATAAGCCAGGAGAAAAATGGAATTGCATAAAGTAAAAATAACTCATCTCCCTGGTTTTCACCACGCACAAAAAAAGCAAAAGCTGATCACGAAAGATACCTGATGCTGCCACTCTGGGGATCTTGCTTTTAAGAAAACCAGGGAGATCTCGAGCTGGAGTCAGCACATCACCCCTTGCCATCCTTCCAACAGCACGCAGGGAAGCACTGAAACCCAGGAAATGCTAATACTATATTTTATTACAGTTTAAAGAGACAAAAATCCTCTGGCTCAAATCCGCTGTGCAAAATAAACACAATTTGAGTTCTTTCTCTGCTCTGTGCACACAGAGTGACTGTAACATAACGCTTTCCTAAGGGCTCCCAGCTCCAGCGGGGCCCCAGCCTGACTTGGGGAAGGAATTGGGTTCACATAACCCTCACTTAAAAAATAGACTGGCACATTTTTGCTTTATCAAACTCTATTTGCAAAAGACTAGGGCTAAATGATCTGAAAAGGTTATTTTGAAACAGGGTCACCCGCACTGCCACAGGTCTAATAAAACAAAACTATGGCCAAATTAGAAACATATTTCATCTAATAGGGGAAAATATAATCGGTGAATCTGTCTGGTGTTTGACCTACAGTATTTATGCTAAATGAAAGTTTAAATATATCACAATGCAGCACGAACAAGAAAAGCTGCATTCACTCTCTGTTCTGTGGTTTGATCCCTTCCCCTTAACCCTTAGCTCCGCACGAACGCCAACATCAGCATTAGCTTTGGCCACGCTGCTCAGATGCTGTGAAAGAGAAGGGATGGCCAAGGGCTGCAGGAGTGATGAGTGATTCTGGGAAAATACCTGGGAAATCACAAGGGGGTTTGGAAAGTGCAATGGGGTGTCCCTCTAAAGCTGAGGCCCCTTGGAGTGGGGAGCCTGACATCCAGCTCTGACTGAATCACATTCTCCATGTGCCTTGTGGGATTTGAAGCCAGGACCTGATTGATGCTGGACAGGAGGATGAGGGGCAACCGTGTGGGAGTCCTGGCTCTGCCATCCTCATGACACACAGAGCCGTGTGGGCAGAGTGGGTACCATAAAAATAGGGATTCTGCATCGTCACAGTGAAAATATCGCATCCTGG
Source organism: Entomyzon cyanotis (assembly GCA_024500445.1). Lineage (NCBI taxonomy): Eukaryota > Metazoa > Chordata > Aves > Passeriformes > Meliphagidae > Entomyzon > Entomyzon cyanotis. The sequence goes on from JAKEPQ010000852.1 coordinate 4,798,123, forward strand.
TCATGAACGTAGCGTGCAGGGCTCTGCTGCTGAGCTCACGTGTGCTCACTGATGATGCAGGAGGTGCAATTTGTGGTCAACCAGCTGTTTGTAATTCCCATCGCCCAGAGAGCCCCTCCTCCCACCCCCAAATAATTTATGTGCCGCATAAAAGCGAGAGGATCCTTGAGCAGCAGTGATGGATGAAGGAGATTATTAACAAGGATATCATTTTAAGAGAGTCTGTCTTTTGGTTCCTCGCAGTTACATAACATTTCATAAATTTCATAGCAGATTGGTTCCTGACTGGTTCACCTGACAGCAGCACTGGTGGGATCAGGGTGTCATACCCTGAACCCCAGGATGAACAGAATTCCTGGGCTCCACCCACAGAGATCTGCTTTCCATGGACCACACGGGTCCTGCTTCCCCAGTCCCGGGCCTGACCCAGGTGAAAATAACTGCAACAACCACAAGGGAATGTTCTCATCACCTCTTGCTGACGCAGAGAAAGGATCAGGTGAGGTTTTGGCTGCACGGGTGAAACAAGTACAGTTTATCCAGGTCTAGACAGCAGCTTCAAGCCCCAGTGTTGACATCCTCGCTGCACACTCCCCATCCACAACCTCCATCCTCAACCAGGAGGAGCAGCCAGCCCACCTCCTGCCCCTCACCCCTCAATTCCCCCCACCATGAGGGGCTGGCTGGACAAACAGCACCCTCCATGCCACAGCTCCCTGCCTTCCCTGCCTGCAGCCCCCACCCGGAGCATTTCAGGGGACAATCTCCCTCCCCCTTGCACGGGGGAGGAGCAGGATGGCAGGGAGACAAGGAATCCATGAGGAGCTCTCCTGACAGGGACATGTGCTGGTCCCTGTGTTCCCCTGCATTCAGCAGAGCCCTGCAGCTCAGCCAAACACACGCAGCTATGATTCATCCCTCACAGGAGTTCGGACTGAAAACAAAAATCCCTACCAAAAAATCCTTTAAACCCCAAGTCCCAGCGAATGGCCTCTTTAGTCAGGAGGAGGGATGCACAGCTCTTCCCACTGGCACACCTGGAGAGGACCAGGCTCTGCTCTCTGCCCCTTGGCACACCAAGTGAGACACACTGAAATCCCAAGCAGAGCAGCAGGACCACAACCATGAGCTGAGAAAATGGACTGGGAAGACAGGGATCTTCTTTCTTTTTCCTTTATTTCCCCCTTTTTTCTTAAAAACCTTCATGTGGAAGAGAAAGGGGCTAATTAAATTCTTTTGCTGAACATATTTAGCGAGTCTTTCAGAGAAGTGATTGCGTTTGGCCGCAGTCCAACAGCCAGGAGATAGGATTGTGCTCAGGAACAGGCAGAGCCGAGCGCTGATTTAGGAGGATCCAGGCAGATCCCAGCTGACAGGGTCTGGCCTGTCTCAGGCACTGTGGGAGGAAGGATGAGGGTGGCCAAGGTGGCTTTCTTGAATTCCTGGTGTGTGAGGTTAAGGCAGATTTTGTCTCCATGACATCCTCCAGGGCTTAATTTACAGCGTGCCCCAAGCTTGCGCCCACAACCCCGACAGCGCTGCCTCCCCAGCACAGAGTTATTGTTTAGTCAGCACTGAGCATCCAGTGCTTCCAAAAATCAGCAAAAACTGCTTGTTGCACCCACAACCGCCAGGCCTAACTCGGCCTTGCACCAACACCAGCTGATGCAACAGATCCAAACTTGTTCACTGTCAACAGGCACCGAAACCACATCTGAGTTTGGAGGTTGAGCTGATTTTCAGGCTGATTTCCAGCTGAATTCCAATTGGAATTCCTGGGTGCTGGCTGTCCCAGGGTCAGGACCCTCCATGCAGGACTGTGGAAGGATGTGTGCTGCCCACTGCTAGTGCTCCTGGCTGGGGGCACAGAACCAAACACCCCTCCAGAGTCTCAGGGATGCTCTGCAAGCACCAAGGTGCTCAGAACCCCGGGGTCACAGCACCAGCACTGCCAGGGAGGGTTCCCTGCCACGCTACAGGCACAGAGGAGGCACAAGGAGCCCTGAAATCCTCCCACAATTCCCTCGGTGAGCCTCTGTCCCTGGCAGTGTGGGACACCCTCCCCATTCAGCAGCTGCCCGGCGGGACCAGCAGGACCCCAGCCCCGGCGGGGTGGCTCGTTTACATCGCCTCAGCACATTTCCATCTCTTCACCTATTTCCGGGGCAAATTGCCTGGTTTTATGGCGCCTGACCGGCTCCCTCGGGGACAGCATTAGACGGGCAGGCAGTGAACCACGACAAGAGGTTTTGCTTTTCCCACAAGGTTCCTGTGAGAAAGCCCTCCTTTATTCCCTCCCTCCCTCCTTCCCTCCCTCCTTTCTGCCTTCATCTCATCTCCAAGGGCTCTGTGCTCAGTCTCTCCGACCCCTGGGTGCTGGGGAGCCCCACGCTGCTCCAGAGCCCCCAGCAGCACCAAGATCTGCACCCCAGTGCTTGGCTGCTCTCTCGGCAGGCTTTTGCCTCAGATTTCAGCTCTTTGGTGTGAGTGCAGGAGGAGCCTGGAAATGTCTCTAAAGCCTGAGGTGCGCCAGGTATGAATCCTGTTTCCTTCAACCCAGGGCCCTGAGCCCTGAGCCTCACCAGCCTCAGGGCACGAAGGCCTCTGAGGTGGGGACCATGGGACCCCCAGACAGCCCTCCTTGGGTCAAGCTCTGTCCTGGGGCAGTGGCTGCAGTGACTGTGCTGCCCAGCAGTATTCCCAGGAGAACTGGAGATCCCATGGGAGCCAAAGTCCCAGCAGGGCCAGTCAGACACGCTGGATGGTGGCTGATGTCCCCTGCACACATTCCTTGGAGCTGGGACAGCCACCACCTCACTCACACAAGGCACCAGGCTGGGAACATCCTAACAGAGATGGCTTCAGCCCCAGCAGATGTTTCAAATTTGTTGTTAACCCATATTTATTTGGATTGATAATAGCAGGCAGCCCTACAATTGTGCCGGGAGTTTTACAATAAACTCAAGCTCACACTATCAAAAGCAAATCGATTAACAGTGATATCTGCCCCACCCATCCATGTGATTCCCACCGGCATCTCCAGCTCCCTCCAGGATGAGATCTCCCCCTTGGTACAAATCCTGGACCAACCTCTCCAAGAGTCCTGCAGCACCACAGGCTCCCTCAGCCCCTTCTCCAGCTAAAGCTCCTTTTTAATTGCCTTCTGAGAGGAGCAGTGACACTCTCCACAGGGAGGATTGATTTAGACATGCAGTTTTCTCCACAGACTTCGCAAACGGTTGTAACAAGGTCACAGAGAAAAACAATTTTATCCTCTGATTACTGTAACGTGATATGAGCTTGGAATTGCATCCACTTGGACTATTTATTTAGGCATTGCCTGTCTGGTCCCTGAAGAAAACTCCTCGGTGTAGGAACCACAGGCAGACAGGGCAAGGATTGTTCCCAGTGATTCCCAGTGCTCCCAGTGCTCCCCAGGGCAGTTCCTGGGTGCTGGAATGGAGTTGCTGCAGCTCTAGCAACAGCAGAGCTCAGCACAGTGCAAATCTCAGCCATTAAAAAATGAGGTGCATTTCCACTGGATGGTCTCCGGGTGAAGAAGGTCTTCCTGCATCCTTTTTTGTGAGCCCAAAATGGCCTGTTTAGAAAGCTAAAAGAAGGGGAAGGGGAAGCACATGGCTCATCATCTCTTCCTGGTCAAGCTAAATCCATGCAGAAAAATTAATCCAGCACTTGTAGGTACCTCACTGTGTGAGAATACTCATCCAGAGTGAAATACTACAAATATTCAGTGAATTGTCAAAATAATGGGAATGCAACAAAATCAGAATACTGAGACATCCGATCATATTCAGCCCTAATTCCAGCAAAGCCACGTTTAAAGGAGATTGTTTTGTCAAAGGTTTTTCATGGCCCGGTGGCTTTGTAGCACAAGGTTGTTTGGATCAAGTAATTTCTGATGAACATTTGTGATGGAGAGGAAATGTCACATCCATTCCAAGCCATGAAAGTTCATAAACTCGCTCAGATAATTTAAGAACTTCTCAGCCCATAACCTGTTGCCTCAGGAATTATTTAATAATTAGATTACTAAGAGGGCAGGCAGAGCATGAACTGGGACAGTGGCACTGGCACCCACTGGGGGATGCCAGGAGGACACAGGTACTGCCAGTGATGCCTTAAAGCTGGTAAAAATGAGAGGCAGACACAGCAGTACAGGGAATAAAAGGGTATTACCTTGGTTTTAATAGGATTCCAGGTGCATCCTCGTCAAAGGTAGAAACACACCGAGGATCACTCCTGTGTACAATGCATATACAAATTTATGTACCTCACAAATTAGCATATCTACCTAAAATTCCCCAATAAGAAACTTCACAAATGAGATAATTGTCCCCGTATTCTAATTGCCCCCCACCAAGTGAGACTACAGCTTAGTTTACAAAAACATGTTCCAGAGATGAGTCTCCATCCAAGGTTGGAGCCTCTAGTTTTGAGATAGTAGGGATGTTTTGTCTTACCCCCCGCCAGAGAACCCCCAAACTGAGCTAAATATCAGAATATAAGGGTTATAAACCTGTAGGGCTAAGGCACAAGGAGTGATTGTGAATGGCACAAGGAAGGGGAAAGGGTACAAAAATGTATAAGAAAGGTATAAAAAGAAAGAACAAAAATCCATCAGGCATGATGGGAAGCCCAGGGATGCCTGCAGGGCACAGCTGGCACAAAGCTCCCAGAAAGGGACCAGGCACTGGCATTTGGCATGGAAAATGTGGCCAGCAGTGCCCAGGGTGCCAGCGGAGGAGGGTGGATGCCCAGAGGGACCAGCCAGCATTCAGGAGAAGCACCAGTGACCCACTCAATCCTGCCACATCCCCGCCGCGAGGGTTAACTCTGCTCCTGGAGGGGGTTTTGCTGACTCTCTTCTCTTACATCACAGCTGTGCTATGAGGCCTGGCAGAGCTCCCACTCTGCAGCTCCGGGCTCCAGCCTCTGTCAGTTTTGGCGCAGGGAGAGGGAGCCCCGGCCAGGGCAGCAGGGAGGGGGCAGAGGCACTGAGCCCACCCAGCCCTTTGCTGGGGCTGCAGGGGGTTGGGGTCTCATTGAGGGGGTAGAAGGCACCAAATCTGCTTGTGCAGCTCCCAGTTGGGCTGAGGGGTGGGGAGGTGGCTCTGTGCATCCCAGCACAGCACGATGTGGTCCCTGGGATGCCCTTGGTCCATCGGGACAGTCCCTGAATCCCTGCATTTCCATGGGACTGGAGGAGCCAAGGCCGACCCAGGCTGGCTGGATGAGCCCAGCTCCGGCCCCACGCTCCGACAGCGAGGCACCGGCCTCAGGAATGAACTCACAGAGCAAAACCAGGCAGCCTGAGTCAACTACTCCCTAAAATCATCAATTACACCCTGACAGCCCAGAAGGAGAGGAGGGGAAGTCGGGGACACGCTGCCGAGGGGAGGGGAAGGCCAGAAGGAGAGAGAGGTAGTTAAAGCCCCGCTGTGAATCAGGAGGCACAATGGCATTTCCAGATGCACAGAGCCTCGGATGGGTGTGTGACAGCTCCAGAGTGGAGTTTTGAGAGCTGGAGGCTAACTGGAGCAGTGGGATGAGCGCCATGGGGGAATGGGGGGGAGTGGTGCTGGACGGTACTTGGGCTCATGGGGCCCATAAGCAACAGTCGTACTCTGAAAGGGACAATAAACACAATGTGGATGAAGTTTACAGGTGAGACTCAGCTGGGCTGGGTTGGGATGAGCTGCACATACACCCAACAGCAAAAGACATGGAACTTGGAAGAATCAGGGAAATGCAGGATATGACCAAGAGAAACATGGCTGAGAGAGAGCACAGCTGGAACAGCCAAGACATGAGGGAGTGAGAGGGAGGAAACAGGAGGATCTGGATGGGAGAGGTAAAAAAGATTTCAGACAGAAAGTTTGGGATGAGTCTGCAATGACGGATGGAAAGCAAAGATCGTTTCCAACCCCGCTGTCATTTCAGTCCATGGGACTGAGGTAGATCTCAACCAGTTGGATGCTGAGTCCTGCAGAGCCTGCCCATGCTCTGGGCTGCCCCAGATCTGCCATGAGGGACTCAAGGGGATCCACAGCAAGTTCCTGGAGGGGCTCTGAGCTTCCCACTACCCTGGCATCCCCAGCAGAGCCAGGGCACCCCATACCTCTGCTGCCATACCCAGCCCCACAGCACACAATCCATCCAGCAGTGCCAGACCCACCCAGGACATGATTGCAGCTGCTACATGATCACCTTTTTATTTAAAACACAAAAATATCCACAAAGAACCGACACGAGTGTCTTCTCAATTTAACATCTGGAACATAAATAAAAGATGGATGGAGAACGGGATTTCTTCAGAGAGTAGGAAACAAAGTGCCTTGCCACTAACTTATTTTAGTGTTTCTCTGTAATGTGATTTCCAGTTTCTTTGGTTATCAGGAACCCCCATTGTTTTCCCGCTGAAGAGGCGATTTCAATGCCCAGCGCACTGCAGCCCATGTTTGGGATTCTGGGGTAGTTTTTTGATATCCACTAATTTCTCCATGCTGAGGCAAATTTGTCACACGCATGGGTCTGTTTGATTTCATTAAACAGAATATTTAAGCATAAAAATTGTTTAATCGCCTTGTGTCATTATGAGATGAATTTCATTTTGCATACATTTGCATATTTCATCAAAATTAAGGCTGCTAATATGCAAATGAGAGCCAGGTTGCGGCTGAGGTGTTTATTGTAATAGCTGCAGGCTGTTCCACTTGAAAAGCTTCTGGGCAGCTCACTGAAGGGGGTGCAGAGACCCCTCTGAACGCCTTTTAGAATTAATTTGCTGCTATTTCTCCCACTAATGTCCCCCAAAACTGGGTCTGGGATGGACATCCAGGAGCTGGGGTGGACAACCTGCAGTGAGTACTTGGGGTCTGGGATGAGCACTTGGGCTCCCACCCCAGAGCCTTGTTCCTCTGATTTGGGAAGTGTCTCCCTGTTCCCTTCACTGCAGCAAGAGCCATTGCAATAAAAACAACCCCAACGTCATCCCTGTGGTAGGAAGATCCCTCCAGGGCTACACCCAGGAAGGTCCCTGGGGCTGGGACAAATCCCAGAAATGTTTTTTTCCCCCCAAAGCCTGGGGAACAAGGCATCTCCCTGCTCTCATTGAACGTAGTGAAGGTCAAGCACCAAGTTCCTTCAGACCCATTTGAGAGGCCCAGACAGACAAATCATGAAAATCAATCCACAGTGGGTAATTAATGCAGCCTTCATTAGCACGCAGCAGCTGAACGATCTGCATCCAGCGTTCTGTGCTTCATGGCAGCCCAATAAATCGGGATGGATTCTGCTTTCCCAGCACCGGGCGCTGCCTCACTTTTTTTTTTCCTGATCGATGCAAAGGCCTCCCCAGCCCTGGCATCATCAGCACTTTCACTGCTTGGAGCATGAAGCTCCAGAAATTGTATATGATGTGGCATCAGGCCCTTACATCTCATTTTTAAAATCTATTCTTGGGTTTTTTTTAGGGATTTTGTGCTTTTAACCCATTCCAGAGCCCCATTTTTGTGAAGAGCTTCCCTGTGCCTTGGGCAACTGTTGAGTTGTAGAAGCTGCAGGAGCAACACACAAAGCCCTTGATGAGTGATCAGCTCCTTCAACTGGAGTTTGGCAATTAAACCAAAATGAAGCAGTGAGCACTGCAGCCAGCCAGCCAGCCATCCATCCATCCACCCATCCATCCATCCATCCCATCCATCCATCCCATCCATCCATCCTTCCATTCATCCCTCCATCCCTCCATCCATCCCTCTATCCATCCCTCCACCCATCCCTCTATCCATCCCTCCATTCATCCCTCCATCCCTCCATCCATCCCTCCATCCCTCCATCCCTCTATCCCTCCATCCTGCATGGAATCCTACTGACTCAGCCTCCAACTCACACTGCAGAGGAGCAGGGCGAGCCCCTGCCTGGCCATGGACAATGTGAGCAGCACAAAAGAAAGAGCTTGTGTCAATTTTTAGAGCTTTTGGAGTCGTATTTAAAGCACATGGGGCTTTTTCAGCACGTATTCACCGAATAAAAAATTGTATCATCACTTCTCCAAAGAAAACTCCAAAGAAAGCAGTGTCTTTGCTTTTGTGCTCAGAGATAAGCCCTGCCTGGATATTAAGCAGGGGTATTCCTAGGTTTTTAGGAGGATTTTTGTAAATATTAGCCCTGAATGGCCACTCTACAATGATTTATAAGGGAAGGTAACCCTGCACTCCCACAGCACAAGAGCAAAGGAATGCAAATCCCAGGACAACTCCCAGCGTGTCTCCTCACACAAGGAAAGCGAATGGGACCACCTTAAGCCTGTCTGAGAGACCGAGGCGCAAAGGTATTTGTTTAAAAAAAATGTAGTGATTGCAGAGAAAAGAGAAACCTGAGAGCTCCTTCCCAAGCAGTCAGACAGGGTCACCAAAACCAGACTAAATAGTCTGACTGAGGGCAAAGCGAGGGGCTGGCTGAAAACTGATCCTCGGGATGGAGGAGCAGCCACAACCGCTGGGGCAGGAGGGCTGGGTGGGAAAGCAGAGCCACCAGAGGGACTGCGGTGTGACAAAGCCAGCAGAGAGGGGCTGGAGGTGCCACAGAGCCATAGAGCAACCAGAGAGCAGCTGGAGGGACCATGGTGTGGTAAAGCCATTGGAGAGAGGCTGGAGGGACTGGAGATTGTCAGGAGGGACTGGAGAGCATCTGAAGAGACCACGGTGTGACAGAGCTAGTGAGCAGTGGCTGGAAGCAAGGACAAACCCAAATCCCTCGAGTGCCTGAGGGAGAGGAACAACTCAGAACTCATGAATTCACCCTTATTTCAGAGACCTGAAGCCAAATCTAGGAACATCTGAGAAGTGGCTGTGGTAGAACCAGGCTGAGGTCCATGTTCTCCTTATGGCTCACAACTTCTCTGTACGTCACTAATAATTGATGTTCTTTCCCAAAAGGGTCACTTTGCTCTCAGTCTTCTCTTGGCAGCCTGGGGGCTCTTGTGGGCTCCCTGCCATGCCCTGCCCAGTGCTGGACCATCACAGTCTGTGCCATTGCCAGTGTCACCATCTTCCAAAATTAATTAACCCTCTTCCTGAGGGTATTTACCCTCTATGTATTTGTATCTTGCTGCCCTTCAAAGTTTGGATTTTTTGGTTTGGGGTTTTTTAGTTTTTTTGTTTGCTTTGGGTTTGGGTTCTTTTTTTTGCCAATTCCTTTTGCTCTTCTGAATTTTTTCACCCTTTTTCTACTCTTTAGTTGGTTTCTTCCCATTTTTTTGAGAATTTTGGGAGCTGAAGGGCATCCCCTGAGTGCCTCTGTGCCTGTGGCTGGGACAAGGGGAGCACACAGGGTTACAGAACCAGCAGCAGATGACTGAGTAAACACACGAGGCGCTGCCAGAGATCAGGCAAGCAAGAAACACACGGTCAATTCTTTTAACTTATGACTGCACTTAATTACTGCCTTTCCTCCTTTCATAAGCTACATATGGGATTAATAATAATGCTGAATCAGATATGGTCTCTTACAGAATCATGGAATCGTTTGGGTTGGAAAAGACATCTAAGATCATAAAGTGCAGCCGTTCCCCCAGCGCTGCCAAGGCCACCACTGACCCAATTCCCCCAAGTGCCACATCCACATGTCCCTTAAATCCCCCCAGGGATGGTGACCCCACACTGTCCAGGGCAGCGGTGCCAGGGCTGGACAGCCCTTTAGGGTAAGGAGCTACTCGAGGCCATTTCCTCTTGTTGTGATGCTTCTTCCTTGGAAGCAGAGTCTGACCTCACCTGGCTGCACCCTCCTGTCAGGGAGCTGTGCAGAGCCAGAAGGTCCCCCTCAGCCTCCTTTTCTCCAGGCTGAGCCCCTCTGCTCCCTCAGCCACTTCTCATATGACACTCTAGACCCTTCCCCAGCTCTGTGATGTTTCACTGCAGTTTCACTTCACTGTGTTGGTTACTCTGGATTTTACCTGGGCACAGCAGTGGGTGCAGAGCTCAGGGACACCTCAGGAACAGGAAAATGTGATTCCAAAAGCCCAAATTACGTGCTAGGCTATGTCTGACTGTTTACCTGTGATGTTTGCCAACTGCTATCTCATTAGCTGTACGGGAAATATAATTGATATTTCTGCAGAGACGTGACACTTGTGCCTTTGCTGAAACGGGAAGGGTTTCTCAGGGCTTCACATCACTCCTGTTTGCTGCTTCCCATAAGTGATACTGCCTCGTTTTGGGAAGGATTCCAAGAAATAAGAGCTTACCAGAGAGGCCTCTTGAAAGTATGGGCAGCTTTATGTCAGCCTGGGAGCTCCCTCAGACACAAATCTTCTGGAGGAAAGAGTGGATTCTCTGCTGTTTGCAAAAGGGCCACAAATGGGAAATAAAATGTTTGTGCAGCTCTTTAATGTGAAAAACATCCATTTTGGAGCAGATTCTGTGTCTAGTCCGGGTGAGATGGAGTAGGCAGCCTGCAAGGGGTTGAAGAGGGAGGTGAGGGCTGTTTTCAGAGATCCCTGCAGCCCTGACCACTGACTCAGGACATCGACTGGTCCGAGCCCTGGTGACTGGGATGCCCCCAGTCAGGGAGGCAATGCAGTGCATGTGTCCACATCTGGTCCCAGATGTGCTGTGACTGGAGGTGGGGGGATGCAGAAGACCCTCTCCCACTTCTCCCTCTCACTCCGGTGAGAAGCAGTGCAAGGCAATTTAAATTCCTCCGGGGATCACAGTTAGCAGCTACTTACTGCCAACCTGAAACCTCCCTCCAGGCACTCTCACTGCTCGCCTGTTGTCATCAAATGGTATTTTTGCCACTGCCGACTTTCTCTTCCCCGCACCCGGCATCCACCAGCAAAGGGGCAAACGCCGCTTCCCTCGGGAGGTGACACAGGGCCGAGGTGGCAGTGAGGTGAAGGGGCAGCACGGCTGGGTGAGCTCGGCCACCAGCGAGGACACGGCAGGGCTGGCCAGAGAGAGGATGAGCAGGATTTCTGTCACCAGAAAGGAGTGTTGAGGGCAGAGCAGCCATTCTGAGCCCGAGCTAAGCAGGTATCTCTACCTGTCCTGCTCTCCCTTCGGGACACATCACGAACCTGGAGGAAAGAAGAATTTCTGGTTTGGTGGTTCTGTGTCCTCGTGCCTTTCTGCTCTTTATTTTGAGAAGACATTGGGCTCCTCTAAAGGGAGGAATTCTGTGCAGAGCACTCCGTGTGCTGATGGCCGTGACAAATGGCTCTGCTGCCATGGCCTCTCCCTCTTCTCTCCTTCCCTCACCCGACGGTTTCTGGTGTTATTTCTTGCCATAAAGCCTCATCACCTCTCTTCTGAGATTTGCATGGAGTTCATACATAACAAGGCTTTTTTTCCCTGGGATGAAATCTCTTGAAATCTGATCCATGAACACATCTAAACAGGCACACTAACAGGAAACTCGGAGATATGGAAATGTAAATGAGTCCCCAATCAATAAAGGTAATTATAGTGAGAGATAGACTGACATACAGTATCTTGAGGCTTTTTTCCTTGTCTTCCAAGGGGCTCCCCAGAGGCACCACAGACACTGGTGAACGTCTTTCCAAGGCTTACTATGGTTGGGGAGGATTGTTCCCTGGAACAGGCTCAGGAATGACGCTGCCAAGCCCACAATGTGCCCACTGCCACCAGAGCCAAACCTCTCCAGCAGGCTGGGGGCAAGGAATGCAAGTGCAGTCATTGCCGAGGGATTTTCAATTCTGTAGTTCAATTTCTCTTTGACATCCTATTTTTTTTTCTGCAATTATAGGCAGCATGATGAAGAGATCAGCATTATTTAACTTGCCTTTTACCTTTTAAAAGATGTCACTGATTTTGCCCAGTTACCTTTGGGTTTTAGCAGTTCTAAATAGAAACTGCTGCCAAGTTTTGCAGAACCCCTAAGGAGAGAGGGGTTGGTCCCCTCTCCAGTTGTTGGCTACCAGTGACCACCTCACCTGCATGTTTCTTTCAGAGCTGATGGGACAAGTCGCTCAGGATTTTCTGCTGTGGCCAGTTGGTCAACTGGTACTGCGAGCAGGGAAGTGGAGGAAAAGCAGAAAAGCCTGAAATGGGAACAGTGGAGAGGAATCAACCACACAGAAGCTTTGTTTGAGTCAAGAACTCCCTGAGCTGGGTCAGCACATCCCTCCAGCCTGTTCTCCATGTCCAAAGCAGCTCCTGTTGGAAGTAGCTCCTGAGGCTGGTGGCACTCAGGGGTCAGTGAGGAACCACCACACCCTGGTCCTGAGCACAGCTCAGATGTGGCTTTTCTGCTGGGTCTTGATGAATTTTCTCCCAAGTCTGGTTGTGTTTCAAGAGCTATGTCCGTCATGCACAAACCTCACTTCCTGCCTAGCGCTCATCTGGATCATCTTTATTTGAGAGAGGAACTTCTAAAATTCATCAACAAAGTTCACTGTGTTCAAACTAGGGAAACAGTTCCTAGTGCAAGCTCCTAAAAAGACCTTTAAAATTTTCCTGCTTGAGCCTCTGTCCCTCGCATGAGGCATGATGGACGCCTACGAGGTCATTTCCCCATCTGCTTTCAGCTCCTGCAGAAGACACGTCTGACAACTTTGACGCAACCCCAAACCCAACGCATCTCTTCCTCCACGGCACTATTTTAAATATATATATTTGCACTTGGAGAGGAGCAGAGCTGCGAAGATGGCGGTTGAGGTCACGCCATTACGGGTGGTTAAGGTCACACCATCTGACACATGTCAGATGAAAAGCTCGAGGAAGAATATTCAGCCAACTGCTCGGAGCAGTTTTTTATTCTTCTGTGGAGGGACCAGCAGCTCTGTATGGTGAGTGAGACAATTCCTTCCCTGCTTGTGGGGCAGGAAAAAACAGATAACCAGGCACCTCTAACAAACCTGGCACACTGGAAAATGCCAGGCTTCCTCCCTTTCTTCCCTCTCACAATGATATTTAACAGAGCAAGAGCGGCTATGGCTTTTACCCATCCTCCTTCGCTTTGTGCTCTCCCTGGGATGGGAGGGAGCTCTCGAAGCTGCTTTGGAGCAGGGCAGACCTTGCTGTAAGGGTGTTGTTAGGGGTCAGCCTGGTGTCCCGGCAGTTTGCACTTTGGGGGGTGCTGGCGGGGCGGGCTCAGCCCGGCAGGGTCCCCTCCCCGATGCCATCGTGCCACGCCGATAGCAGCCGATAGCCCGGAGCGCTCCCGGCACCAGCACCAGGCTCGCACTCTTTGCCGCTCCGAAGTACAGATGGCTCTGGGGTGGCTTTTCTTGGCACCTCCCCGCGAAGCCTAGAGAGGGCATCTGCTGAAAACAACTGCTTTGGGATCGCGGCCGCCCTGCCCGCTCCCTCCCGGCGCTCCCATCTGGATCGCGCTGACCCCGCTGGGTTAAACGCGAGAGCTGCGGTTCTGCACCTCCGACAGCTCCAGGCGACGAATGGATTTCATGCGCAGCCCTCCTGTACCTCTCCTTGATGTTCTGAGGCAATGAGAAAGAAGTGTTAAATTTGTTCTTGGCTACTTTTCCTTGCAACTCCCAAAGGCACCGGTTACAAACTGAATCAGTTATCAGCTAGTTAGGCTGGCAGTTCCCGAAGGTACCGCATGAATACTGATAGGGACCCATGCATTATTCAGTGCGAAGAGCAGAGGAAAATGAGCAACACGTCCAAAACAAGAACAGCAGTGGCAGTAAGGGAATAATTAGCGAGCTGTCACTTGTCCCTGTCAGTATTCCCTCCCTTAACACATAAGGGAAAATAATAAAAAAGGGTAAGATCATCTTGCAAGCTCTGCTCTTAAATATGCAGCTGGTAGGTTAAAATACAATGATAAAGGGGAGAGGATAGAGAGCTCTGATACAGTTTTCAAAAGATATGGCCTCCATTTCCATGGAGACTGGGGGTTTTTTTATTTTTTTTTTAATCCCACAGGCACTGGGTTATACAATAAGTCCCTGCCTTAAATATCAGCCCATGTGCAACAGCATGAAAGGGACGTGGCTCTAACATGGGAGTTTATCCCAAGGAAAATATTTAGGATATTTTTTCCCCTCCCTTTGTACAGAACACTACTGAAGTCGATGTATTTGAGAGAAACCGGGTTGACTGAAACTGGCTTTGCTGAAAAAGTCGGCAGCTCCAGTGCAGAGTGTGAGAGAGGGGGAATCCTGCAGCCGGGTTGGTGTTCCCGGCGCTGCTCCTCCATCCCAGCCCCTTCCCCTCTCCGGGGGCACCGGGAGGCAGCTGAAACCGCAGACTGGAGACCTCAAACCAAGTTAATCTGGAGCAATTTTTTAACTAATGAAGCAGTTTGTGGGCTGATGAGAACAAAGTCATTCTGCTGCGATCTCCAAAGCTGCGACGATGCCCACGGGTGCAGTGCCCTCGGTCAGCAGCGCCCTGCCCACCGTGCCAGGGAAGGATGCCACACATCCTGCGGGATCCAGGTCCTGCTGGGACCCCTCAGGCTCTCGTTAGGACAACAGCGAGCACAGACAGGCTCCATCCCCGCAGAGCCGCGCTGGTCCATCTGCCTCCACCACAAGCCCCTCCGTCTTCGCCTGCAGCAGCCCTCAGAGAGCTCCGCGCTGCCAGGCTCGTTCCGAGCAGGGCAGGGATTTGTGCGATGCACAGAGATGCTGTATTCACAGCAACGCTAGCGCTGACTTCCCTAAAATATCCTGACATGGATCCCTCGGAACAATCTGCTACATCACGGCGAAGCTGCAGTCGAGCAGAACGGGGAAGCGAGCGCGTCTCTGAGCATGTGGCCCACCGTGGCTCCAAAAAATGTCGGGATTCGCCAGCAGATTTCAGCCCTCTCACACAGGGAATGGCCACGGAGATCACCGCCAGCCACTGCAGTGTTTAGCAAAGCCATTAGTTAGCCCGGCTTGTTTCGGAGCTCTGCAATACTTGCATCACTGAGGACACACTTCCCCTGGTCTCTGCCCTGATTTCTTGAGAGGGAATTCTGGAGAGCCAGCCGGCAGCAGCAGGTCCTGCAGGGAGAGGGATGGAGGGACAGCTCCTGGCTAGGGGTGCAGGGATGGGGAGCTGGCTCTGACAATGGCGTTCACTCAAAATAATGGGAAAGAAAACAAGGAAAGGCTGGGAAGGCATCAGGAGTGCCTGCAAATGATGCCAGTCCAGCTCCCCAAAGGTCAGGAGAGGTTCTTCAGCAACGCTCTTCCCACGTTGGGAGGATGTCTCCTTCCAAGGCCCTTTTTCCTCCCCAAAATACATTTCATTGTTTTTCCCTGCTCCTGCCTGGCAGCCCGTGGGATAACACCTCTCCATATATAGTCTCACACTGTAAAAATGCACACAAAATGAAGCATTTTCATGTCAGGTTTTCCTAATCCCTTTCTAGCTCCTGACTAATCCTGCCCAGCCCAGCCCCTGCCATGCCCCAGCCCCCTCTGAGATTGTGCCACAGATTTGCACAGATGACTCTGTTTGATTGGCACTCGATGGTGTACACAGTCCCCTATGGAACCCTTCTTCCAGCACAAATCCATGGGAAGGTTTTTGCTCATCAAACATCTTTCTGGCTGTCCTTAAGCCACTGCCGAGGTGGCCATTTTCCTTTATCCATCACATGTGCTCTGCATCATTCCTGGTCTTTGATGAATGATTCTCTGGATAATGTATTTCATCCCACCAAGCCCGTGTATATATTGGGGAAAGAAAACTGGAGAGATTTCACATCGACTAAACAAGCTCCTTTGGTGTCAAGTGTCTGTGTTTTTGCATAAGCACCCACCAGTTCTTCTCGGTCTCCCTCTGAATGAGATCCCCGCATGGATGAATATTCATGAGAATTAAATGGGGGAGCTGTGATTTTCAGCAAAGGAAACTTTCCTGCTGGAGGAGGAGTGTACTTTAGCTGATGCTTCTTTAGTGCGTGCTCATCCCCAGGTGACACCTTCCATGCTCCTGGGACAGGATTAGGGAAGCCACTCGCTGCTGGCACAAAGCTCAGAGCCACCACTAATCCCAACCCAGCGACCTCTGACAAGGCAGGAGGTGCAGTGCTGCCCTTCCTGACCTCCCTGGAGCCGTGTGACCTTAAACCAGCCCAAATTATTTTTAATGTCTGCCTGCAGGACAGACCCTAAGCTCCAAAATTCTAACGGTGAGAGAGTTTTCTGCCTTGCTCCCGGCTGGATTTGGATGCTCAGCCCTTTCCAGTCGATGCCATCCGTTTTCCCTCCTGTATCTCCCTGTGGCTGGAGCTGCACAGACGGCAGGGCTGGCGCTGCTGGCGGTGTCGTTACTGCTGTCACACACCCGTCACTGACAGGCGGTGCGAGCACCGGGAGCCTGATGTTCCACCACTCCTTGCCCAGCTCTCCCCATCTCCACTCGGAATTGCTGGACCTTTGTTTTCCAGCTGCGGTTGCGGTTTGATTGCAGGAGGATGCGCGATTTAGCCGGTGGAGAGTGAGTAATTTGGCAGGGAGCATTCCTTGTTATTCCGTCGAGGAGTCTGTGTGTCAATCGATGGGGTAACAGTTATGATCAATGACAACAGGAAAAAACAAACCCTCGCCATTAAGAAAGCACAAGTACGCACAGGCACGAAGCTGCTTCACTGCTGCCTTGCTGTGGCTCCCTCAGCCGGGAGAACCCAGTGCCCCCAGGGGAGGGATGGGACAGGATCACAGACCTGGCTTCTCCTTGGGCAGGCCCTTCCTGACGGTTTGGAATTACTGAGATGCAGGATTTGGATTTTGCCAAATCACACTGTGTGTGCTCCCGGGCAAAGGCTGGGCAGGGCCAGGGAGCATTGGGCACCGACTCATCCCACAGCAGCACCGGACCAGTCGGCCCATAACCCTGTCAAAACCACTGTGATTTCTCCAAAGAAACTGAGCCATGACCTGCTCTGCCTTTTTCACACTTGAGCTCCAGTGCCTGACACAGGGCCAGTGTGTCAACAAGCTGGAAAACCCGTGGGGCGTGTGGTCCTGGCAGGAGGAAGGTACCAGCCAGGCTGCTCAGGTGAAGCAGCACTGAACCCAGGCTGGTACTGTTGTCTGGCTCCAGGACCTCTCTGCAGGTGCCTGCAGTGGCCAGATCCCTTCCCAGCTCCTTTGAGATGTCCTGGTGACCACGGCAGTGGTGGCACAGCAAGTCCTTCAGCTGCAGGGATGGAGGGGCTGCGGCTCGCTGCCCAGCCAGGCTGGCATTCCCGATGGAAACACTCCTGGCACGGGCTGGCAGCCCTTACCATCATTAATGCAGCTCAGCCACACCTGAGGTGCCACTCTGGCGAGATGCAAGAGCATTCCAGAGGAATGCTTGATGCCCTCTGTCACTCACTGCCAGGGATAACGCTCCTCGCTGCTGTCACACCGCGCGTGTAGGATGTTGAATTAAACAGTGGCTCTTTTGATGCTGCTGAAGGAACTGTTGCATTAATTATCCATAGAATTTGCACATGCAGCTTACAGAGTGGAAAAGGCGCATTTCCCCCAGACTGATGCACGTTTGAATCTCAGCCCCACTCCCTCCAAATCTCCCCTCTCCGCTCTGGGCCTTTCCGAAGGCGTTGTTTATTGATGAACCGAACCTTGCAAGGGTGAGGTCTTTGCCAGGGGTTATTTTTACTACCACGTTAGTTAAGGCTGAGAGTATTATTTTACATGCTGATGAATAATTTACCTGCCATTAAAAAACTTCCTGGGAAACAATCCTCAGCACGGGCTGGTGGTACCTGCGTGGCTCATGGATGTGACCATGTCGGATGCAGGAGCCCAGGTGTGCAGCAGGTACCCTGGAAAGCTGCTGTGGAAAGGAAGGTCCTAAATGGCTGTGTAAAATAAAATGTCCCCAGCACCAGTTTCCCCGAGCTGTGGCTGCATCTCCAAATTTATAGCTTAGAAAAAAAGAATAATTGCGAGACCGCATTTTTCACTTGTGCTTTTCCTGAGATCTCTATTTTCCCCTTGGATTCTCCACACCTCCTGATTATTTATAGCATACCAGAACTCCAGCCTTATAAAATACCATGCATGACTTCTCCTTGCACTCAGTGCTCAGGGAGACCAGGCACTATTGGTAAAAGATTTAACTCATTAATAGAGAGAAGCTGGAACAAAGCTCCGTAATTCAGTATTGGCTTCCCCAGCCTGATGGTGTTTATTTAGAAAGCAGCAAAGACAGAGGCATGTGGGGCTATAAATCAGCAGAAAATCAAATGCTAACATGTAAATAAATTGCAAATCAGCTGAGAAATTGGTTTCATTTTGAGACGATAAAGCATATTTCTCCTGTACTTATTTTATAAGGTGCCCCTTAAGAATTGTAATATTTCTGTGTGGTAATGATAAACATTAGTGAGTTGCTTTAGAAATGAAAAAATGGCAACCCTGTGGGGATTTGAAAAACATATGCACTTCAAATTTGAAAATCCAATTTAACTGTCCATTATATGGAGAATAAAAAAAGGTAAGGATAGGATAATTTTGCAGTTACACAGCATTTGACTAAATCTGATTCAGGGATGACAGCTACACTTTAAAAGCTACATGTCTGAATGTAAGGAGACAGCAAATCATTTATTTATGATTGTAATCTAGCTCCTGTCTAACAAGTTAACAACTGTGCAGAGTGCTCCCTGAGTGGAGGCAGCCTGTGTAGGCTTGTCAGTTAGCACTTTTAAAAACACTTTTCATAGAATTTCAGTTAAAAAAAAAATAAAATAAAATAAAAGAGACAAAAGAGAGTCCCTGTCAGATTTACCAAAACAAGCAGATGTTAAAAATGCAAAAGTTTGAAGAAACAAATCCCGTCCTTAATTCTATGCAAAGCACCTTGTGCAGAAGGTACACAACAACCAGAGGGGACAACGCAGGGATCTGGTTGTTTGTGCATCCTGAACACGGCAACAACCTTGTGTTTTGTTGGAAATGTCACTTTTTTGACACCAAAAAGTTGGCTGCTGCATCCGTGTCTGTGGCATTTTGCAGTTTTTGATGCCCATAACTCTCTCTGCCCCCCATTCCTGCAGGCACAGCTGCCCAAGCACAGCAAGCTCAGAGCTTGTGGCTCTACCTGTTCAAGGTGAAGTGTTGATGTCAAGAGTTTTAAGGCAACCAAATCACCTGAAGAACTGGGAATGGGGAGCATTTGCCCAGCAGCTCAATTGGGATATATCTAATTCTGATATTATATATTCTTTCATTTCTTATATTATATATTCTTTCATTTTAAATCATTGCATCCCAGACTGGTTTGGGTTGGAAAGGACCATAAAGCTCATCTCACTGCACACCCTGCCATGGACAGGGACACCTTCCACTAGACCAAATTGCTCCAAGCCCCATCCCACCTGGCCTTGAACACTTCCAGGGATGGAGTCCCCTCTTGGTTTGAAAAGTCTGGAAGGTGATTAATGCAACCAGTTTTTATGAAGAGTGACAGGGAAGAGATGGTGGAGATGCTGTCCATGGCCCCAGTGTCTGCATGAGACATGTGTGGGATTATCCACCAGCTGGAGAACTGGAACAAATGGGGGACAAGCTGGTGTGGTGGTGAAGGGCTGGGCAGAGGCAGATGAAATTCAAGGCAGACAAATGTAAAATCTTGAAATCTGGGATGGCTGTAGAACTGGAAATCTCATGTTCATGAGCATAGAGGACTCTGTACTGAGGGCCAGAATCCAGAAGTGAAAATTGAAGGCTGCAAAGAATAACTCTATAGAAACACTAGTTCTACATCCAGTAGTTCCAAACCAAATATTGGGAATTATTAGGGGGGAAAGTAGGGATTGAAGAAAGAGCACTGTGGTATTATCAACAGCTGTGTGGCAGTCCCACCCTGAACCTTGCATTGCTCTGCTCCCAGTCAATGGCACAAAACCAGCAATAGATGTGAGAAGGGTCCAGAGAGAGGCCCAGGAATGAGTGAGGATAAAGCCAGGATTCCCTGGGGTGAGGCTTTTCAGCCTGAGAAGGGACACAAGAGAAATCTGTAAACCCAGGGCAGTGAACAAGGATTATCTGCTGGTTCAGGGGGTGTGAGGGGGCTGGCAGAGGTTGAACCCAGCAGGAAGGAGGCTGCTCTCAGGTGTGTGGTTAAACGGGAGAGATCTTTCACCAAGACTGTGCAAGATACAATTTACATGGGTTCAAAAATTTACCGGACAAATTAATGTCAGGAAAATCCATCATATGTCCACACACAGACATTATTTCTGGCTTTGAAGGATCTTGAGCCATAAATTGCTGGAGGTTAATAGAGTGTTTGATGAAGTATCATTGTTCGCTTGCTCTGTGCTTGTGCTCTCCAGTGGGTGTTCACCGTTGCTCTCCCCCATCAATGAGACACTATGGCTATTTTTATGCTCTTAACATGTTCTTTTACCAGTTGGAGATGGATCTAATGCTCAGCATAAATCAAACCTTCTCTTTGATGTGACTTTCCTCGGAGCCTGTGGCTCCCATTGGTTTCAATGGGGTCTAGACTATACCTGTTGGGCTCAAACACCAACACATCCCCAGAGGTGCTGCTGTCCTCCCTGGGGCTGTCCCTGCTCCGAGGAGTGACAGCAGCACCTCCAGCACCCTCTGCCCACCCCACTTCAGTGACTGTCACCTCACCAAGGTGTCTGTGCATTGGTGGACTGCATCCTTCCCCTCGACTGGGACAAGACCTGCATTGCTCCCAGGTGCTGCAGTTATCCAGGTGGAGCAGGAGGGATGTGGGAGGTGTGGGAGGTGTGCAGGAGGTGTGCAGGAGCTGTCCCGAAGGTGAGGGAGGTCAGGGAAGGTACTGGAGAGCTGCAGGAGCGGGGAGGCAGCAGCAGGAGCCGGTTTGTTTATTGTGCGTGAGAATCACAAGCGACTAAAGCGCAGGGAGAAAGTTTGAGCTGGTGGTTGTCAGATAGTATCACCCTCACACCCGCCGGGAATGCTAATGAGTGTCAGCAAACACAGGGAGTCTCTGCCTGTTTATTTACCCGGGATTGGGTCAGTGGCTGAAAACACACAGTTTTGCTTTTGCAGATAAAATGATTCCTTTCCGATAGAAAAGGCTGGGTTTGTAATTCAGGGTTTTCCTGGTTGTGATTTAGGGGGGACAATTTAAGTGTGGAGCCTTGGTGGTTCAGGGGAAGCTTGGCTGCTTTTAAATGATATTCTGCTGATAAAAAGATACTTAAAATACACTTTGCAAATAGGCATTCAGCAGGGTGTTTTGGGAAAACCGGCGGTGGAAGAGTCAGGGCTGTTCACTCCACTCTCGCTGGCCACTCACTGAACTGATTATTCTCCTCTTGGAAAGCAATGCCAGGAGTGTTATTCAAATTAGATTAAAAGCAGAAGTGGTTTAGATAGTGTAGGAGTGTGCCCCACTCTTTTCTCTTGTAGGGAGAGAGAAGGAAATTTCAGAAATCCGTGTTTAATTAGGGTTTGCCAAGGTCTGGGGTAACACAGTTCCCCCACCCCCTGTGTCTTCAGCTTTCAGTGTTTGAAAAGAACAAAAAAAGGGCATTATTACTGTGTTTTTGAACACAAACCATTGGTTCCTCTCGTGTCACCGTGTGGAGGGGACATGTCCCCGTCGGTGATCACACAGCAGAGAGGCTGGAGATGTCCCCACGGCTGAGTGACAGCCCAGCTCAGGGAACAACCCCTCTGGCTGGGCCAGGCTGGGCTCGGCAGCAAAGCCAGGAGGCCGTGGAGAACAGCGCTGTTAGAGCAGGCAGCAATCTGTGGGGTCTCCAGAACCTTATCATCCATGCGAGTCAACAACTGTGCTAAATTGAAATTGTAGAGTTGATTAAACGACGTATTTAAGGCCCCATAAAAGAAAGCAAAGCCAGCCAGGGAGGGAGCGGCGTGCGGGGGGCGGCGGGTGGGGAGGGTTTATCTCACCGTGAGCAGCAGGCTCAGCCACTGATCTAATCAAATTATTCAGCATTAAAAAACTGCCAAGGCATTCCAGTGCTGCAGCTTCCAGAGGCCCAGCTGGGATCAAATGCTAATCAACATCTCCACGATATTTATTCCCACTGTCAGTCTGGTACGTGTTTGTTTTCCGAGCGCTGCATACTAAACTGAAAGATCAAGATGAATCGGTGGAGATGGGAGATGATGAGCAGCCAGGCTAAACATGGGGAAAAACACTGGCTACTGGGAAATGGGGATGGAGGGAGAGGCAGGTGGTTGGAGGGAGACGTGCAGCAGCCCTGATGGTGACCTGGCTCTGCATGGCACAGCTGGGATGCACCCACTGCTGGTGGGAACATCAGGCTGGGCATAGCAGCCTCACACCCTTCACACCAGGCTGCTGCTGCTGCACCAGAGCCCCTTTTGCCCTGGCAGCATCAGGGACTGGTCCTGCACCACGTGTGGAGAGGACAGCGCCTGGTGACATGGGACAGCCACACTACATGGTGCCCCTGGGGACACTCGATGGCCGCCTGCCGACCAGCAAGGTCCTCCTTAAGCAGTAGCCACCGGAGCGCTGGGAGACTAATTAATTTCCTTTTTGTTTTTCAGAGTTTCATTTTTAAATTACAGTCTTCCCTCCTCTCTAATAAATACTCAACAATTAAAGCTTTTTTTTCCCTGACATGCGATTCCAACATCTCAGTGTCCCACCCTCCTGTCACCTTCCCTGCCATAAACAGATTCGTAAAAACTGCTTTTGACGCCCCAGCTGCCATTAGCCACTTAAAATCCCATAATTATCATCCTATCATGGGCCTGTTAACGAGCAGTAAAAATAAGGCCATTGAATATGGTAATTTATTCGTAAATTAGCCTAATGAGAATAGGTTTCAGACACTGTTTACTTTCTAGCTGCCTGTTTCGGTGCGGTGCAGGCAGCCTGCGCGGGGCTGCAGAGCCGGGTGGCAGCGCGGGAGCCTCGGCCTGGGTGGGCACAGCCCTGCTCCATGCCAGCCCTGCTCCCACACTGGCCACCCTGCACAGCCTGCCTGCCTCTCCTGACATCGGGGCCAGAGCTGTCAGTGTGCCCAACATGGTGTCCCCACTGCCAATGTCCCCACTGCCATCCCTCAGGGCATGGCACAGGGTGGGTTGGTGCTGATCTGCTCCTGCAGTTCAAGAGCTGGGGGAAAGTTCCAGGATAAATGTGACTAAATGGTCCAGTGCCATCACCCTGCAATGAAAACCAAGCTGGGCAGGGTAGCAGGAGGAGATGGTGGGAATATGGCTGTTGTCTTCCTCCTCCTCCTCAGCCTCCCTGTGGCTTATTAAGGACTGGATGTTTTGTTAGCAGTTCCCACAGGGCTGTTTCAACAGTGGGATCCCACTTTGGGGTTTCTCTTGGGGAAGGTGTCATCACCTTTGAACAAAGGTTAAAAATAAAGCCTCTTTGGTGGCCAAAAATCCACCACAGCAACCGCCTGCTCCTCCAGATTCAAATGAAAGAAGGAGGAAGAGACCCAGACTGACTCTGCTTTGAATTCAGCACTGACAGGTCTGAGCACTCCAGCACCTGGGTGGCTTTTTTTTTTTCCCAAGCTCTGTCTTTGCAAACAGTTATTCTCAGGCAGTGGAGTGGTAATAAACCCCTGAGTGAATGAGGATGAGAGGTCCTTTCAGGGAAGAGGTGAAGAGCTCTTGACTATGAGCCTTTCACCCTCTAGAGTATTTTCATTCCTAGGCTGGCTAAAAGCCAGGAAATAAATCTGCACGGCCAGAGCGTCTTGGCTGCATCTCTGAGGAGTCAGAGCTGGCAGAACCCTGGGTATTTGCACCCAGCCCTGCTCCTGTGCCCCCAGGGAGGCTCAGGGTGATCTCTGCAGGTCTCTCCCACTCAGAAAAGGATGGGCTGTGCTGGTGTGGTTAGGCTTGGGAGATGCCTTGTGCAGTAAGGAACACCTGCAGGGGAAGGGTTGGTTGTGCACAAAAAAGAGCTCTTTCCTGGCCCAAAACAAGGACACTCAGAGATCAGCTGCCTGTGCTGTGACCCTGATGGGGACCCAGAGCTGGAGGGTCCAGAGCCATCCCCATCTCCCTCATGCTGGTGGGGAATATAAAAATCCCATGCTCCAAAAACAGGGGCCTGATGTCACAGCAAAAGCCCAGAATTCATCATTCTATGGAGAGTTCTAATTGGTTTCCAGTGAACAATTCGTGCATGGTGCAGGAGGATGAGGTGATAACAAAGTCTCTGTCGTGGTCCCAGCTGTGCTGCCCCTGACAGCTCCTCTTGCCAGCCAGGAGCTCCCAAACAACCCTCCGTGGTGGCTGCACTCCTGCCTTTCCATCCCCTAATTTAATTACAGCTTGTTTCTTTACTAATTATAATGCTCGACTCAGAGCAGAGCTTAAGGCCACTGTAGAAGGGAGGCTGGTGGCTGTCTCCTTCTTGCTAAGATGGGGCCATTATCATTTCCCTTCCTTCTGATGGAGATTATAAACACTTTGTGTCAAACCACTTCCCAGCAGTTCTCACAGTGTGAAAGCGATTGAGGTCAGGGGATGCACACAACCTACCCATCAACTCAAGTAAATTCCTCAAACCCTGACTGCAGGGAGGTCACCTCTGTGAGAAACAAACCTTCCAGCTGCCCAGCAAGTCCCAAATTGCAGTGTTGGGAAATAATCATGTGGAACACGCTGAAAATCACTCCCCAGGTAATAAACAGTTAACAACAGCAGCCACCTGCACCCAGCATCCACAGGAGCAGAATCACAGGAGCAGAATCACTAACCACCCTGTTAGTGGGGTGTAATGAAGGGGGTGGGTCCCACAGCTGGGCAGGAGGGACCAGTGTGTGACTCTTGGGAGAGCCAAGGCTGGAGGATTGATGAGGACACAAAGGGCATGGCAGGAGGAGCAGCTGGAGAAACTCTGGGGGGACTCTCCCCATCCCCTTACCCTCCTTGTGCATCCTCCCCTTTGCCATTTTGGTTTGGACAGGGATCAGATCAGGTATGAGATGTTCTTTTTGTGCTTCCCTGGGGTTCTTCCCACATCTTCTCTCCGAGCACACATGGCTGTGCTGGGATGTGGCAACAGCATGGGGCTGTGGGCTGTTCAGGCACCTTCCAAACCCCAGAGAGGCTGTGGGTTTTCAGAATCCACCAAACAAAGGGAGAGCTGCTCAGGAGAGCCCTGTGTTAAGCCATGGCCAGAGCGATGGGTGGTGAGCTCCCAGCTGCTCCCCAAAAAGCCACTCCAGCTCGTTCCCTTCCTGCTCTGACACTGCTGGGGGCTGCAGGGAAGGAATGGGGATGGATCTCCGTGGGGAAGATGGGGAATCTCCATGAAGAAGGTGGGGGCTCTGCTCCCTGCCTGCTTTGTGGCGCCGATGTCCCCAGGGAGGAGCGGTGGCTGCGCAGCTCGGCGCCTGGCGGGGCTCCAGCCCAAATGAATGCAGGCAAATCCATGGATCTGAGAGCGTTTACTGATCACATATGGGCCCATTTGCAAGTTTGCAGCAGAAGTCGCATATTTTCTAGGTTTGGGGGTTGCCTTTCTGCTTCCAGGCAAATTTTTTTGTCTCTCCGGTTCTCAGCCATGAAAACAGTTCTGGGAAATGCAGGGGAGGACGTTGTGTCCCTTTGTCACCATGCACTGCCTGGTGTCCCATCACCTCAGGAATGGGGATTCACCAGGACAGCCCGCTGGTGATTCAAACAAACCCCAGTCACAGTTTGCTGAAGTTGTTTTGATTGAAAACCAAGATTTCCCCCCAGTTCTACCATGTTAAATGTCTGTCATTTCCTTTCACCCATTCACAAAGCCAGGGAAGGGAAGGGAAGGGAAGGGAAGGGAAGGGAAGGGAAGGGAAGGGAAGGGAAGGGAAGGGAAGGGAAGGGAAGGGAAGGGAAGGGAAGGGAAGGAAGGGAAGGGAAGGGAAGGAAGGGAAGGGAAGGGAAGGGAAGGGAAGGGAAGGGAAGGGAAGGGAAGGGAAGGGAAGGGAAGGGAAGGGAAGGAAGGGAAGGGAAGGGAAGGGAAGGGAAGGGAAGGGAAGGGAAGGGAAGGGAAGGGAAGGGAAGGGAAGGGAAGGGAAGGGAAGGGAAGGGAAGGGAAGGGAAGAAATATGCTCTGTCCCCTCCCTCCTGCTCCGTCTCTCCTGGCAGTGGGTGGGCAGTTTCTGAAAAGCTGTTTGAAGAAAGTCTTGAGTCGCCCCTGCTCATTCCAGACTCTTGCCAAAATTAACAGATTTATGGCACAACGCTTAGTTTGAATCAACTTTTAAAAATGTAATTTACAAGAGACACATTTTTCTTTGCTCAGACACGTTATTTGCCCATTAATATGCACCACGATTTCAGACGCCTAATGACTGCTCCAACCCCTCCTGCTCATACCAAGCGGTGCTGTTATTGTGATTAAGGGCAGTGCATCGCTCTGCAGTGCAAATATCCCGCAGCCATACAAAGGACAATTAATTCTTAGGAGAGGGAACTGATCTGTGGGTCTGAGGGGATCTGCTCCTGCCCCCCCAAGCACCATCATGCCCCTGCAGCAGCTCGGGGCTTTCCCTCTGGGTTAGAATTCCACAAACCTTTTTCTGACCGAAGGGAGCAAGCTTGGTCCCGTGTGCTGCCAACAGCCAGAGTACCATGTCCCTCCCCCTTGCTTCCTCACAAGCAGTCATCTGGGCAGGAGAAAGCCCTGGAGAGGGATGATAAATCCTTCACCTTTAGGGGTTTGGGGGTTAGAGCAGGAGAAGGATGTTTCCTTCAGGGATGAAGCTCTCCCTGTGCTGGGGATGATCACAAGTGGCTTGGGGATGGGTGCTGGGTGCTGCTGCCAGCCTTGCTTGGGCTCCCCATCCCTGTTCAGACTCTCCATCCCTGCTCAAACTCCCCATCCCTGCTCAAACTCCCCATCCTCACTCAGACTCCCCATCCCTGCTCAGACTCCCCATCCCTGCCAGGCTCTTGAGCACAGCACTGCTCCATTCCCACCAGCATCCAGAAACCACCAAGCAGGCAGCCACCTCCATGTGATGGCTGCGAGGAGCTGCTATCACCGCTGTTCCAGTGCCCTTACACATATTGACATTTTGGTACAAAGGTTAATTATAACTGGTTATTCTTAAATGAAACCACAAACACCCTTTTCCCCCCTCGTTTTATTACTTTATAACTCACCATATAAACCTGATTCCTATAACCATAAAACAAAGCTGAAACGAGTTGGACATGTACCAGTGAGGAGAAAAAGAAATAGCCGGAGGGGCCTCTCAGCTGTGCGGTAATGTAT
Source organism: Entomyzon cyanotis (assembly GCA_024500445.1). Lineage (NCBI taxonomy): Eukaryota > Metazoa > Chordata > Aves > Passeriformes > Meliphagidae > Entomyzon > Entomyzon cyanotis. The sequence goes on from JAKEPQ010000852.1 coordinate 4,825,326, forward strand.
ATCCATGTGGATTTCTGCGTCTCCTACTCTCATGGAAACTTAATATTCCAATCAGCTCCTGAGCTACTGCATTAAGAGCCAGCGAGCGCATCAGTGCCCCTATAGCTGAGGGAATATTACTCACCGGGTCATGGTCGGCTGAGTAAAATACAACCCTCATATATCATCATAACTGCCAGCAAATGACAATTATAATTGAGACGGCAATAACTAGGAAAGAGTTCTTTAATTTAACATCCAATTATTACAAGTTATCACTCCTTAATAAATGTAATATAACAGACAATCAATGTTGCATGTGACGGGCCAGGCTGCATTGGGATGGGAAATTTATATCCTGGGGAAAAAATACTGTGTGTGTGGGTTCTGCTTTTAAAAGTCTGCAGTGGTTGTGATAAGTGTAGCAGGAACTCGAGCTATAAATAGCTGGCTGCCATCGTCACATTTGCATATGTACAATAGCTCCAGGCCAAGGGGAGGAAAAAAAAAAAGATTACTTCTCCCCTGTGTAGTAAAATAAGAACAACAATAGGAAGCAAAGCGTGGCGTGTGAGCGCCTTCCCCACGCCCCACAAACGAGCCCCTTAAAAGGGGAGCACAGCAAATCCCGATAAAAATCACCTTAATAGCAAAGGACGTGATTCTGATCAGCTTCAAAGGGGACCATGGCAAGCAAGTGCTTAAACCTTCATGAAATCAGCTCATTTGGGTATTAATTTTTTTTTCCCCGTGCCCTTTCTGAGTGCTTTCATGGTGCAATGAGCTGTGCATTCTAATGGAACCTGGAAGGCTCCCGGATGAGTGGCACCATGGTGGATATTTCAGTGGAAAATGTGGGAATTCAGCCCCGCCACAGACATCCAGGGGCTCTTTGTGCCAGGCGCAGGTGCTGAAAACCTCCTGCATTTCCACTGAAACCCACCTGAGCCTCATCCACAGGCTCACCACAATCAACCAGGTCTGCACATGGAAGGAAGGAGGGCTGTGAGGTTCTATCTTGATTTTTCCACCCCAAAATTAACTTTTCAATGAAATCAGGCTCATATTTTCCCCTGCCATTCCCATCACCACAGCTACCACCTCATTTCAGTTCAGCAATCTCAAGTTTTTGGGCAAAACTTGTTTTTCTTTCCCCCTTAAAGCTCAAACCTCATGCAGGAGGAAAGGAGAAAGTGTTAAGGCAGCCCCACATTGGAAAACCCTTTTCCCATGGCATCATGTGGGGCTGTTTCCCCCTCACCATGGTCCCCCCAGCCCACCCCAGCAGGCTGTGGTGTGAATTTTCCTGCCCTGTTTGGGTGAGCTGCCCGCAGCGCCTCAGCCACAGCTCTTTGTCTCCCTCCGAAGCAGATCCCAGTAAATTGGAGAGGCTGGTTTGTTTGGTCGCTGGGTTTTTGTTGGGCATGTTGTGGCTTTTTTTTTTTTTTTTTTCCTTTTTTTTTTTTACCAGACTGATTGGCTGACATCTATTTCCAAGGAGATCATTGACAGGGAGAGAATACACAGTTTACTCAACCACGGTGGAATACAGAGGCATTTGCATCAAATGGGAAAAAAAATTAATTCTACTTGAAATGCGTGTATGTGTCAGAAACACTCGACGTGGAGAGCAGAAAAAACATCTCTTTGAATCTGCAGCATTTATTGTACTGCACGTGCTACACCAATAAAATACGTAATTACTAGACAGGCACAGGTAAATTAGCATCTTAAAAATTTCACTTTTTTATCACACACCATTTGCAACCTGTGAATTTTGTAGCACCAACCTGTCTTTTCAGGTGCTGGGGAGAGCAGAAGAGCTTGCAGGGTCTTGGGAGTTTGCCCAGCCCAGCAGCTTCTCCCTGCTGGGATCACAGGCTCCACTTGTGAGTTCAGCCATAAACCGTATTTAATAATGTATCTTAATACAAATTAAGGCAATTTTTCTTTTTCAATTAAACCCCTTTTAAGTGGTAAAACACCAACTGCATCTAAACCCCGCTGGTAATTACAGCTCCTTTCAAGTTCTGCGCATCCCCCGGCGGCACCAGGGAGAGGAGCTGGGTGCCTGTGGGATGAAACCACAAACACCACGGGGGAAGGAGAATTCCTGGGACTTTGCTGCCCTTCCCAGGGTGGTTTCAGGCCCTTTGGCCACAATTTGGGATCCGCTTGCAAGTGGAAATCCCCTTTTCTTGTGGCTTCTTTGTGCCGCTGGCAGGAGGTAAAGCCACTGCCACCCACCTGGCTTTGCTGGGGACAGGAGGTGACCTGACTTTGCTCCTATAAAGAGCAATAAAGGGAAGAAAATTTACTGATTGATACAGTTGACCATCACAGGTATCAGCTCTGCTGGGAGATGGAACACCTGGATCCAGCTGTGTCCAGGAGGAAACCCTCATGGTGGGAGGCAAATCCCAGTGCATCCCAGTTGGCCCAAAGAGGGGCCATGAAAATCATCTCAAATGGCTTTTGCCTTCTTGGCCCTGGCTAAATTGCACCTTAACTTGTCTGTGGCATCAACCACCAGCTCTAATCTCTCAGAAAACATTCCTGGTTTAATTTCCTCCCATTCAGCATCAATTACGGAGCACAGCTGCCCAAGGAGAGGTACTCCCTCCACACCTTGGCTTCCCTTTTTTGGGAGACACAGCAGCCAGCCTGGTGTCTGCTGCCATAAAGGTTTCCCCAAAGCTGCCAAGCTCTCAGGAATGTCATGTTTTCTGCACAGGGCAGCCTGTGCTCTGCAGACCTGCTCCATGACACTTCAGCATCACAACAGTTAAATGCTGCTTGGGAAGGTTCCCTCCTCCCAACTTCTCCAAAATTGTAGTACAATCTCAAGTAGAGGCATCAGAGGGACAAGATAAAGGCAAAGCCCTTCTGCAAGAGGATTTGTCTTTCAAATCTAGATTAGTAATTGGTGTTTGGGGAAGATGAGACCCTAATCTGATTGAATAAGGGGAGTTTGTGATATCAATCTCCTTGGATCCCATTGTCTTTGTGCTGCTTGGTAAATTAATATTCATCTTCATCTCTGTTTACGCTGAATCTCTTGTGCTCTTGTCTCTCACTGCTGGATGAGCTGCAGCCCTGTGTGCTGGATACTGCACACCAAAATTGATATTATTTAGTGGTTTGCCTTCATATATGTGCTTGAGAGGCATGGAGAGAGCTGCAGAGGGACAGAGCCAGGACCAGGCACTGGCTTGTCCTCATCTCTTGGCTCCTGTGGCTGCTCCTGCTCCCCATTGCTCAGCATTTTGGGGGAATTCTGTCTCCCCTGCTCTTCCTGGGGCTCAGCCCCCCTCTCCTTCTCTGTTTTGGGTCAGTCTTCAGCCCCAGCATCCCCTCAGCCTCTCCCATGGCTCTGGCAGCACCACAGTGCCTCTCCTTGCACAGTTCACTGCCAGCACCACCTTCCCCAAAATTCAATTTTTTTCCCCCCTTCCCTTAGAACATTGCATCTTGTTCAATCCTTCCCCTGTCACACCGGCTCCGGCACTGCTTCAATTGGATTCCAAAAATAACCTCTTTATTCACACGGCTCATGCTATTATATCGTAGTACAGCTCGGGCAGGCGAGGGGTCATTCCATTATCCGGGAACGAGATAACTGAGTATTAGGGCAGCCAGGCTCTTTGACTCCCTGCCCTGTGGTAATGGGCCTTTTTTAAGGGCATTAACCAATGTTTCTACTTAGGTATTTGACAAGAGTAAAGGTAACATTGCCATTTAATCCTCCCTTGGCTTTTTTTCCCTGCCTACAGACAGCACTTGCACGTTTAGTTCTCTTAGAGTGTTCAAACTTCAGCTCGAAACAGCAGAGCTCGTTTTCTCTAAACCCTTCCTCTGGATTTCTGCCTACAGGGCTGATTAAATATCCCAGGCACTAGGATAGAGGGAATCATTCCTGCTCCGAATGCTGCTCTCCTCCCCTCACTGAGCAGCCCACGGATATGGATTTGTCCAGCAAGGACAGGGCAGGTGTCACTAATGAAGAAATACCAGCACATGAGGGATGCTGTCCGTGGCCCCAGGCATGTGTGAGTCTCACGCCGACAAAGCTGCAGCCTTCCAAACACACCACAAAAATCAAGAAAAAGCCACCTCTCTCTTTGTCCGTGAGCAGCACCTGGAAGTATTGCCTTCAGCTCCTTCTCACAGCAGGAAGATAGAAGAGATTTGGGAGAACCAGATCAAGTGCAGGGTTTGTAGCATCATATCCTTCTCCTCCTCACCCAGGGCAGAGCAGGAGACAGCAAGGGGACACGAGGAGCAACAGCTGGATGGGACAGCCTATTTTGAGTCTTTCCCTTCCGAGTCTCTCGACTCATACAGAGATTTTTCCAGGCAAGGAAGGATTCAGGATCTCCTCCAGCAGGAGCACGAAGCCACTGTCAGAGCAGCAGTGAGAGACCAACTGCACAGCCGAGCTGTCTGTCCCTTCCATCCCTGTGCCGGCTCTAGGCAGAGCGGCTCCAGCTTGGCAATAAAGCAAGTGTAGCTGAATGTTTCTCAGAGGACTCAGTGCCAGCTGAGCTGGCATTTCCTGGCGCTCAATCCCAGTGCCAGGTCTCACCATCCCTGCCCAGGCCCTGCTGCTCTGCCTGCCAGGCACGATGCCAAACCATCCTGGCACCAGGAGCTCTGCAAAAACACCTGCCTTTGTGTCCAGGCAAAGTGGGACCCCTAAACTTCACCATGCCAGCACCTCACCTCTTTAAGAGTGAAAATGTATATTCCAAAGATTGTGGCTTAATTGATTGATTAATAACTGAAACTCTAATTGAATCCTCCCAGCTTGTACATAAGATGTCTTAATGTTAGAGCCTAGGGAGCAAACGCACAGCATGGAAGTATGAAGTGCAGCACAACCAGCACTGCTTTCAATTTAAAAGTCAATCTCATTATACAAGAAGCTGTTTCCTCTATCCCTCTGGAAAGGCAACAGCAATCTCCCATCTTCTCCCTACCAGAGCCACATGGTTTGTTAGTGTCTGTGGGAGATGCAAATACAAGGGTTTTTTTATTTGTTCCCACCGCTGCATATCTGAGCAGCTCAGTAAATATTCATGAGCTGCCATTGTAGGAGCTCTGAAAACTACAGAAAATATGCCCTCTGAGGTGACATGTAATTTGGCACTTCCCCCATGGAGAGGCAAAGGATGCAGCCAGAGCAGCAATATCCTAATAATTAAATACCTTGCTACAATCTAATCTTTTTTGTTTCTCATTAAACACAAGACACCTCAAACCTTTCCCATGCTCAGGGTTAACACAGAAGTTACCAAGACTAACCAAGAGGAGGACAAAGTGTGTGACTCTCCAAGAACAGGGAGACCTGGAATTACCTGGCATCAGGAATGCCTGGGATTTTCTTCCCAAATCCACATTTTATGGTTATGATGCTTCTAACCAAGGAAAATACACTGGTGGTGCCACATGGTGACAAGATGCCCCAAAAAGTCCTTGATTGAAGCCCCATACTGTATCTATAACATCCCCTGGACAGATCTGCCAGCCAGGAGATGTCCTCCTGCTTGTCCTGCTCGTTTTAACTACCCCAGCATTGGCATTTCAGCTCTCTCCACGCTGTAATCTCCCACATATCTGCTTCCTATTTGGATTCCTACCTGTCAGAGCTCCTCTCTCCCACTGGCAGTATGGATAGTGAGTGACCTTCAGCCAGGAAATGGTTATAGCCTTAAGACAACACAATTAAACATGTTTTATTGCTTAACACGCTGTGTCAGGAGCCTTAGTGGTGTTTTTGTTCCAGTCTTCTATCGTTTTCAGAAACGCCTGGAACTGTGACAGCTCAAAGCACCCGTGCTCTCCTGCTCCCAGGTAATCAATAGAAGGCCTCAAGGTATCTCACACTTCTGTCAAATACGGGATTTTTAGCATGAAAGCACTTCCAGGAGTTTTTGGTCATTGCAAGGCTCCCCCTGCTCCCCCCTGGCAGTTATCACGGCAAGGACACAGGGTGGCAGTGGAACGAGGCAGCCTCAGCCACCCGGGTGGTTCCCAAGGAGAAAGGCCATGTAGGCTGCATCCTCCATGGGGGACAACTCCTGGGGACACTGGGGAAGTGCCAGGATGGGACAGGACAGGACAGGATGGGATGGGATGGGCCGAGCTGTGGCCTGGCAGGTGGATGTGCAGGTGAGGATGAGGTTGATGGGACACTCGCAAAAATTCAGGCTGAAAACCATTATTTTCATTAGTGGAGATTCTCTGGTTTCCTTGCCTGGTTTTACCTGCCTTCTGGTGTTGTTTTAAAGGATCGTTGTGAAGTCAATCCCAGCAGTGATTTCCCTGTTTTTCAGACAAACACCCATGCTCACAGGAGCAGCATTCCAGCATGAGATGCTTCTTTGGGCACAAAACCTGCCTTTTTGCTTTAGAAAATTACCCCAGGTGAAAATTAAACATTTATGTGTTTCACAGTCTCAAAAAGCTTGGTTTTTTCCTCAGATGAAGATTTTCCAATACCTCCCTGTTTGTATCACCACGGGCTGGGTTGCCAGCAGCCTTGATGGATCCCCACTGCTGCTCTGTTGGACTCGATGATCTCAGGCTGACCAGATCCTTTCCTGCCACTCTGGCAAATCCCTAAGGTGAGGGGATTTGAGTGAGTTCAAGTCCAGACTTGGTGGGAGTTTTGTCTGCAGAACCCAGAATAAAGTAACCAAAAAATTCAAAGCAAAATTGCGAATAGACTGAGATGTTTAATTGCAGCTTTGCCTAAAGAATCTGATGGGTGGGGATGTCCCTAACCCCAGCAGGACCCTCTTTGTGGTGCTGCTCCTTCAGCTCCATGTCCACTGCTCACCACAGAATACAGAATCCCAGACTGGTTTGGGTTGGGAGGACCTTAAAGCTCATCTCATCGCACCCCCTGCCATGGGCAGGGACATCTTCCACTGTCCCAGCTTGCTCCAAGTGCTGTCCAGCCTGGCCTTGGACACTTCCAGGGACAGGGCAGCCACAGCCAGGGCCTCCCCACCCATCCCAGTGAGCCCCACGGGACTGCAGGAGCCAAAGCTATTTATTCCTCATTTAGCTGAATCCTCCTTTTAGAGCAGAGCTGTTCCTGGGCTCATTGCAGCAATGCAACGCTGACTGCAATCAGAATCGATTGCACATCAAGAATTCCTCCTGGGGCTCCCAAGGCTCTCTTGCATCCAGGGACAAGGATGCACTCAGTGCCTGGGGGCAGATCAGGCAGCTGGCACAGAGCTGCCAGAGCTACCGTGCTCCCCTCTGGGGGTGACCATCCTCCACTGAGTGCCATTGTCCTGCAGAGCACTGGGGAGCACCCCAAGGTGGCACTCGGCAGCCAGAGGCTGGCACTGCAGGAGGAAGAGAAATCCTTCCTCTTTCACACATACACAGGCAGTGACACCCTGTCCATCACTATTGTCATCGCTGTCCCACCCCAGATCTGCCCCTTCTCTTGTCCCTCCAGGTTCTGCTGGACCAGGAGCATCTCACATTGTGTGTCCACAGAGCTTCTCCACTCTCAAACCACCTCTCCTGGTGGTACCAGACTGGTCACTCCCTGTGTCCAGCTGCAGCAGAGGACCCTAAGGCCACAGCCAGGTGTGGGATCCATGGTGGCATTGGCTGGCCACAAGGGAGGAAGCCACAAGGAGCCAAAGCCATCACCCTTGATTGGAGAATCCTGACACAAATGGCAAGAGAAAAACAAATAGGGAGGGAAATGAACAAATTATACTGATAATTGGTTTAAAAAATGCATCAAAGAAAAATGATATCCAATAATACTGCTGGTTCCTAATGAATGTGTGTGTAATAAAATCAGGCTGTTTGGGCTGTGGTTAGCCCTGCACTTCACATCCCCAGATTAAAAATGGAACATCTGTGATGATTTAATTTACATGTTAATAACAAACAGGCCTCCAGAAACCAACGAATAAATGCCTTTTATTGCCGGCGTATCTTTTCCACTGCAGCTTGAATGAAAACTCTGGTAATTAATTGTTTTAAGCGATTCTATTAAAAAGTGTCTGGAAGTGCTGTGTGCCGAATGTTTATGTGGGCAGGCAGATGAGGAGAATACAGACGAGGAAGCAGCCTGCTAATTATGTGCCTTTTTAAAATTCACTGCCTTAAAGACATGGGATACTTTTATACGTGGAAGTCGACCCAGGCGCGTTGGGTTTTTTTTCCCCATTGTTCCTTTCCAGTTGGAAAGTTTGCAATTTAAAATAAATAGCAAATCCTGATGTTGCTGGTTCCTGCACGAAATGAGATGGAGGAGAGAGAGCTCGCTCTGCCCGGATTCATGGGCACTGGGAATAGCAGAGTGTGGCTGGGGGTGGCCATGTGTCCCTTGCCGTGTGGTGACAGGGCACTTGGGACAGGGGACAAGCCCCGTGTGTGCCAAATTCACCGTGAGTGAGTCCTGCGGTGGCTGCAGCCACTCCCTCGGGATGTTTGTTTTGAAAAGGGAACTCCCTCAGATGCTGTGGGGTGGCAAACACAAGCAAGGCACTTCAGCTGTCAAAACGCAGAGGTAAGGCTGGAGCTTCATTTCTCAAACCCTGCAAAATCCAGGCTGTGGATATTCAGCATCAGTGAATCTTCTTCCCTTGGGCAGCAAAATCCGGGATGTGTTTGCAGTGACCAACCCTCTGTCCTGGCAAGGCACAGAGCTCCAGAGGCAGCCAGAGGCTCAGACTCAGCACCAGAGGGTCACCACAGTGCCAGGTGCCTCTTCAGGGTCCGTGAGGAGCAGAAAATACATTTTCCAGAAGGCAAGAGAGGTGGCCTTGCCTAGGACCAGCCCCTGCAGATGTGTGGCAGTGTGTGGTTATTGTAGGGACACTACAGAGCCATGGTGTCACCAGGACAGACAGACAGACAGCGCTCTGCCACCCCGAGAGGATTATTTATAGCAGGTGGCAGGAGGACAAATCCTCCAAACTAAAAATTACTCCTAAACCACAGCATAAATTTTATCTGACAGCAGGCAGCCAGCGCAGCAATGGGGGAGGAAGCAGGGCTGCAGCAGTTCTGTTGGGTTTGCCATTAAAAGACAAGCAAGACAGAAAAAAATACCTGTAAGGTGTGGGGTTACACACTGCCTGGAGTAACCACAATTCTGCTGGGGTGACAGGGAGCTCCCCAGAGCCACCAACAAGAGGCTACAGTGCTCTCATGAGAAGGGGAGAGATTTTTCCTTCCCTCCCTCTCTGCCTTTCAAGTGGTGATCGCTCAGAGCCCCGAGCTGCCCCCCTTGGCCAGGGGTGTGTGGCATTCAGCAGGCAGCAAAGAAAAGCCCCCTCTCCCCTTTGTTTTGCACATGAAAAGCTCTTTCCCTCCCTGTCAGCTGAATGCCATGAGAGGGACCTTCAGTGCATGCAGAGCTGGGGCAAGGCTGGCCCTCCCTCGGCTCCCCGGGCGGGACAGCATTGAAAATAAACACGGAGGAAATCGCCATTCCATTCGAAAAGCACCTGGGAGCGTTTAGGAGGCTCCTCGGTGGGACAGAGAAAACCTTTCCTCCCTCCTCCTCCTCCTTCCCCTCTGGTGCGCACTGCTCTCCGCTCTGCTGATCCCCAGGGGATGAGGCACCTTTCCCAAAAATTTCTTTCCCCTGCCAAAAAGAGCGCTGCTTAGGCAGGGAAGAGGGAAGAGGAGAGGAAAGCGGTTCCCTGGGGATGGAAATTTGCAGAGGAGGCAGCAGGACAGAGCTGCCCGCAGGGGACACTGAGAGGAGCCTGCGCAGCTCCCGGAGGCATCCCGGGCTGTGGTCCCCTCGGGATGAAATCACGGGATGAAATCACATCCCAGGCACTTCCCTGGGGGCAGGACTTCGGAGGAACTTCCTGGAGGCAGCAGGGAACGCCTTGGAGAAGGGAATGGCTGGAACGGGAGGGATGGTGGGTGCCCAGGGTGGTGCCACTCACTCCCCGGTGGCCCAGAGAAACCAAATCCCCTCCTTCCCATCCAGCAGGAGTGGCTTCATCCCCATCTTGAAAAAAATAAAAGGGAAACAGCCACTTGTCAGCTCTTCAGTCAGTCAATATTTCACTGAACTTTGTTTTCCCTATTTAGTACAATTAAAATCGCAAGGAGAAGTCTTGTATAAATCAAAGTTCTTTTAAAGTGTACCACGCAGACACGCGTATCAGAGCCTCTGCACAGCGTGTGCCAGTAAAAAATATGCAACCCCCTTTGGCAACACAAGCAGAAATAAGCAATTTGGGATCTTAAAAGATAAAAGATAATAAAAGTAATTAAGATAATTAACCACCCTGAAGAGAGAAGAATTTACTGCTGTAAATTTTGCACTTAGTTTTAGTTGGCAATATCGCAGCTGCCACTCCACTTAATATACGGCACATCCCGGAGCTGCCTCTGCAGTGGTGGCAGCTGAGAGGGACCTGGTGCCACTCTGGAGTCAGTGGTCATTGCCACCAGGTTTGGGGACTCTGCTCCGAGGTCTGAGCTGCTGGGACTGCAGGGCACCCGCCTCACCTGGAATGTGGACAGCCCTGGGTGATGGTGAGGCAGCTGAGCAACAGGGATGGGATGGGATGGGATGGGATGGGATGGGATGGGATGGGATGGGATGGGATGGGATGGGATGGGATGGGATGGGATGGGATGGGATGGGATGGGATGGGATGGGATGGGATGGGATGGGATGGGATGGGATGGGATGGGATGGGATGGGATGGGATGGGATGGGATGGGTTGGGATGGGATGGGATGGGATAGAAAGGGATGGCACTTCTCAACTCTCAGCCACAGCCTGCTCATTCCCCTCTCCTGCTGGAGCAAATTTACTGCCTGCACAGGACTGGGAACAGCCAAGTGTTCTTCCTCTCATCAACCACTTGCCAGGTTCCCAAATCAGCGTGTTGTCTCATGCTGGCTGTCATGCTTCAAACAAACCACCTGCGAGCATCCCAGAGGAACCAAAATGCTCCTCGGGATTCTCCACTGCCTCCAAAGCTCGGCTGCTGCTGTGCTTTGGTGAGCACACATCATGCTGCTGGTATTGCCGTGTTGTTTCCCCTTCTCCCCGCCCGTCTGTATCCATCTGTTGCCACCCAGCTCTGCTAACAAGCTTTGTGGGATAAGGAGTGGTTTGAGCTCAGTGTGACACAGCCCCTGGCACAGAGGGGGCACAGCCACAGTTGGGAACACTGACCAGCACTGCAAACCCTTCTCTTCCTCCCCTGTCCTTCCCAGCCTGGTGCCCACTGCAGCTCTGCCCTGTGGGATGCTGTCAGGGGCCTGGGGACACCAGGGCCAGTGTCACCTTCACTCTCTGCCCGCTGTCCCTTTGAGAGGCATTCCTCTCATGACACAAACATTCCCAGCCCCATTCTCTCCTGGCCTTGGCACAGCATTCCCAGCATTCCCTTCCTGATAAAAGCCTGGCCTGAGGAGCACCCCGCTGGTGGCTTTGCAGCACTGGGCAGTGCTTCTGGGGTTTGGTGTGTAAAGCTGCTCTCTCCCCTTCCCCTCCTTCTGGGTCCTCCCCTTCCTCTCCTTGCTCCCAGCCATCCCTCAATCCCCAACTGCTCATCCCCACAAATCCATGATGCAGGCACAGGTGGCTGAGCCAAGCCCACGGGTCCCTGATGCTGGTGACAAGACCCTGCCTGCTCCCCGGGCCACTGCCAAAGCTGGCATCATCTCTGGAGCCACCTGGACTTCTCCAGGAGATTTTGGGTTAACGTGGCAGAAAACTAACCCAGGGACACACCTGGGTCCGAGCTGACCCCATTCATTTCAGGCAGAGAACAGCCGAGCTCAGTGAGATGCAGGGCAAGGAGCAGGGGAAGGACAGCGGCGGGAGGATGTCCTGCTGTGCTGTGACACACCGGGGGTGGCTCTGCGGGCACACAGCTGGTGGCAGAGCCCACCAGGCGCCTTGGGCCGTTGGGATGCTCCTGCACCAGCAGCTTCCGGAGAAACCACATCCTGCAAGCAGCATCCCCCCGGGCAGGAAGGAGCCAGGCTGTGGCAGCTGTGCAGGAAAGGCAGAGCAGGGGCTGAATTAGCAAAAGGGCAGAGAAATCGCCTGGGTGCAGCAGAGGGGAGGTTGCAGTTGGGAGCATTCCTTGGTGACACGAATGCCATCACTCCTGTTAGGTGATGGGCAGTGGTGTCACCTAGCCTGATGAACCTTCCTGTCACAGATCCAACCTCCCTCTGCCCCTCCAAACTCTTTTGTGCAGACTGACTCCAAAAATCATCAGCTGCTCAGCCTTCTCCACACCATCCATCACATACCATGTCCCCAAGCAGTGACAGGCTCACTCTGGGGCCCCCTGATCCCCAGCAGGGCCCCCCCAAAACCTGTGGTTACCCCTCTGCCCTGAGCTCCATGTGGGCTTTCACCTTCCTGGTCTCATCCCTAAGGATCTAAGCAAGGGTTTCACATTCCTCCTCTGTTGCCTGTCCATGTTTCTGTTCTGGAGAAGAGTTGGAAGCAATTAGAATATATTGGAACCAGTCTGTCCAGGGAGCATGGGCATGGAAAGGGGGAGAGGAGGGGAAGATGCAGCGTGGCTTCAGCTCAGTTCTCTAATGAAATGCAGTTTTTGTGATGGGGCTGTCCATGCCTGGCTGGGTCTGGCTGCATGTCTGCTGCAATAACTTTGTAATCTCCCAGCAGATTTCAACCAAATCTGACAGAAGTGTGGGGACAATGACATTCCTCCATGTTCTGTGACAAAGGGCTCCTGCATGGGGAAGGCTGCCCTGTCCCTATCCCTGTCCAGGGCTGGGACCATCTCAGCTCACTGTCACCATGCCAAGGAGTCCAGCAAAGTCTCTTCCAAACCACCCTGATGTGGGAAAATTTTAGCAGATCTCACAAATGCCAGTGATAGACAAACTCATAAAAAACTGGCTCTGGTTCCTGAAGCAGGTGCCTCCTGCAGGAGGTGCCAGCATTTATGGATCCAGGGTGGCCACCAGGAGAGAAAAATGAGGGTGCAAACCTGCAGGTTCCCAGCCACTGGGGCTTCCCTGCTCCAGCCCTTGTGCTTTCAAGGCTCATCCAGCCATCCCAGATGTGTTTCATCCCACTTCCCCCTTTAACTTGGCAGGGAGTGAGAACCCTTCAAGTATTCCTGAAAATGCAAATGATCCTGTATTTTGCTAATTGTCTCCTCATCTACCCTGCTCTTGAGAAGCACCGAGTGCCAAGGTCTGTCATCTCTCTCTGAAACACTTCAGTCTGGGGCTGGTGGAGGGTGAGTGTCTGTATTGTGCACACAGGCAATCTCTGCAGCTCGGGAGCCTCCTCGTCTCTTCTCCAACACAACCCTTGAGTGCTCCCTTCATCATTTCTCAAATCCTTTTGTAACTGGCTATTGTTCAGCACAAGAAGCTCTTAGGGAGCTGAGACTGAGTTTTATTTAATTACTGAAAGGCTGAGAGAGCTGTGGCAGGCGCTACCCACACCAGGTCCTTGCCCTCTGCTTGGAGAGGACACCCCTGGGAGCAGGACAGCCTCTCCAGGATCTCTGGGACCCATTCTCCTCTTCCAAATATCCTTGCTCTCCTTGGAAATGGGCAGTGTTTACACTCCACACTGCACTGTCATTGTGGTTTGAGCTTTTGCATCACTTAGGTGGTTTTGAAAAAGGATCATAAAGGCTAAAAAGTGGAATCACGCTGTGGGTTCCAGGGTGCTGACTGAGCTCAGGGAGGAGGCCAAAGGCGACCCCGTGGTATTTTGGATGGGGAGGGATGAGTGTCTGGGGCTCTGAGGACAGACCAAATTAATTTTTTGACCAATCACTGCATTGCTGCAGAGCAGGGATGCTGCTCTGGAGCTCAATGGTGCAAGATGAAGAGAAGCAAGCACTTCTCTTTACCCTGTGCAAATCTTTGTCCAGCAATTCCCAAAGCAGAGCTGCTGCTGGGGAAACCTGGGAGAGAGAAGTTAAGAAAAAAAAAAAAAAAAAAAGAAGAAGAAGCAGCAGAAAAATAAGTTTATTTTATCCCAGAGTGACAAATGTATTTTGAAATGAAATCCAGAAATGAGCCTTTGGCCTTTGTTTGCTCTGGTACAAAAGTCCCCTGGATGGGTTCTGAGGAGGAGGAGGAGGAAGAGGAGAAGGAGAAGGAGCAGGAGGAGGAGGAGGAGGAGGAGAAGGAGGAGGAGTGCAGCACTGCTGAGGCCCTTCTCAGCTGCATTCCAAGGGGCTTTCTGAAAAGAATGAAGTGTTGAGCGTTTGCCAAATAAAGGAGGGGGGCAAAGGTTGCTATTTATCCCAGAAAAGTGGCCAACATTATGTCTATTGATGGGAAGGAACCTGAAGAATTGTGGGAAGGAAGAAAGTTACTTCAGCTGCCAATCAAGGGTCCAAATTTCCATGAGCTGCCAATCATAATTAGAAGGAATGTGGCAGTTCAGGAAGGTCGTGGCAGCAAGGATCTCCCTGAATAAACACCAGGTCCCCACTGAACACCCTCCAAAGGCTTCAGTGATAAAAACACCAACAGCTACATCGGCGGCTGTTGTTGCTACTCTCTCAGAGACACTTCAATTTTTCTGTGGTGCCAGGGATCATCCCTGGACCTGAGCAGGTTCCTGACACTTGTAGGGTCAGGTTCCTGACACTTGTGGGGTGAAGGGCTCCCCAGATTGCCCTGCTGCCTCTGGGGTGGGGCTGGGGAGGAGCAAGGACAGGTCCTCCCGGGAGGATTTGGGGATCCAGGCTGTTTGAGCTTTGCTTGCTAAAAGCTGACAGCACAAAAACAGGGATGAAGGGAGTTCAGCATCCCTGGAGAGGCAAGGCTGACACCACTCTGAGGGTCCCAGGCCACCGTGGGGTGTGGGTTCATCACCCAGGCATGGTGCAGTCCCCAAGGATGAGCCCTGGAGGGACAGGAAGGCTCCCCCCTGTGCCAGCAGCTTGCCCCTGAGCCAGCCCACAATCCCGAGGGAAAGGGATCACCTGTAACTGGAAAAGGATGGCCTTGGCAGCAGCTTTTCCAAAAGGAGGTTTTTCCCAGCTCGCCAGTAATCCAGAATGCGATGGGAGAAGCACCAGAAATAAACAGCAAAGTTTGCACCCCCAAAGGGTTCCAAAGCACCCCCAGCAGTGTGGCACCAGCTGCCAGCACTGCAGCTCCTCACCCAGGACAGCATCCCTGTGAGGACAGCCTGGCTTGGGCACACAGCACAGCAGAGCTGCTCGCTCCCAACCACAGCCTGCTCCGCAGAAAATTGTTTCTGGGCAGGGAACCAGCAAAGGGCCCCGGGGCTGGAGTGGGCTGCGAGGGAGGCACAGCCAGGACCCCCTGCCAGGAGTGATTCCAGCCTCACCAGACAAATTCTCTTACACATTCAGGCTGTTTTCAGTAACAACCACACAGTCTTGGATTTTGCTCAGCACCTGGGGTCGGCAAGGGAAATCTCTCCTGCATCCAACCAAGCTGGGATGGTGGAAGGTGTCCCTGCCTGTGGCAGGGGGCTGGAGCTGGGTGGCTTTTAAAGTCCCTTCCAACCCAAACCAGGCTGTGATTCCTCAATTCTACGGTCCAATAGCATTCCAGTGCCCAGGCAGCCACAAACCTGTGTGCACACACCTGAACAGCCCCAAATTCCTGCTGGCTGGATGGGAAAGCAGGATGGAATCACACCTCGAGCTGGGCACGGTGCAGGCACACCAACCCTTGTCTGACACAGCTGACAGTGATTCCCAGCGCCTGCAGACACAGCAGACAGGCAGCTCCTAGATGGGGAGTGACATTCCCAGCAGAGAGGAGAACTCTGTGTTTCTCCCATGGGCTCTTCCATCCTCCACATCCCCTGAGGTGAAGTTCAGCGCTGGCCATGAGTTCTCCTGCGTGCTGAGGTGGCTGCAATGCCCAGGGACTGCAGATCCCTGTGTTCAGCACTCCAGGCTCAGGCTCTGGGGGTGTGCAGGATATCCCTGGGTGTTCCTGGGGCTGCTGGAAGCTCTTGGCACGTGGTGCTAATGCGATGTGACTCCCAGCCCTGCGCTGCCTGCTGCAACATGCTCCCTTTCAGACCCGTGCAGACACACCATATTTCACTCAGTGTCTTCTGAGCCTTTTTGTTCCACGTGCATTCAAAAAAATTAGATGTTCAGCTGCCTCTGTTTAGCTCCCCATCCGTGGAGATGGGGCTTCTGAGGCAAAAATGGAACCTCTCACATGTCTTTAACAGAGGCAGTGATAAAATGCAACTGTGAGCTTGACTGAAAAAATATCCTGCTCAGTCATTTCCTCTGCAGCCGTGATCATTCAAACAGCCAGGCACTGGCCTGACAATATTTAAAACAAATCGAAGCAAAGAAAATGCATTTTATGCCCACTCCTAATTTCAGCTGTGCAGTTCATGTGTGGAGGAACATGGCAGAAACCTCACTGCAGAAAAAGGACTTCAGGACTGTTTATTGCACTGCAAAATGTCGAGCAAAAGCCCTAGAGTTTGACTTAGTGGCCCCTGGTGAGTTGTCAGCATGGGAAGAGGCTCTGGCTGCCACAGTCAGAGCAGGGTGGGTCTGCTGCCAGACCCTGGCTGTCCCCACTGACCCAGGTGTCCCCACAGCCCCACACCAGGTGTGTCACACCACGAGGGTGTTGGATCCACAGCTGATCCTGAGCTCCTCCGAGGTGCAGGAGCAGAGCTTGGATAATCAATACCAGCAGCGTCAGGGTTTACAAATCCTGTACCATTCATGCAAATGGGAAATGATGAAAAATAACCCTTGCCTGCCCTTCGTGCAGGCAGCTGGAGAAGCTTGCCCTTTCCTTAGTGTTAGTTAAGGCTAACATTAAAATACTCTCTGCATTCTTGGTGCCTGTTCAATATATTTTATATAAGTTTAATAAAAAAAATTGCTAAGATCATTGGAAGGGTAAATAACTGCCATGCTGACATTGCTTCTATTTAAATCAGCTACACACTGCGTGCGTACATCGTTTGCATAAAACAATATTCAAGTAGGGTGATTTTAATGTTCTGTGCTATTTCTGACTCTCTCTGGATTGCTGTTTGCATATATTTGCATACCCTAGGAGAATTAAACTAGGAGTATGTAAATGAGCTTGCAGGCTCTGTGGTGGAGGAGTTTCTTCAGTTCTACAAAGCAGCTCGCCCAGCCTCCCCTGCCGCTGTGGTGGGGCCAGGATTGGGACCAAGCCAGCAGTGCCAGGGGCTCTGACCAGCCTGGCTGGGGGGCACAGGGCAGTGACCACCCCCAGGTTCTCCCTACTCCCTCCTCTCGTGCCCGCAGAGTGTTCCTAGTTGTCCCCACGATCCCCCAGCTCTGCACCTCACTTTCTCCCTGGGATCAGCGAGATGCAAACCGAGGGGCATCCCTGCAGGGAAGCAGCAAGGTCCAAAAACCCCGAACAAAGGCTCTCCCAGCGCTCCCTGTCCTTCCGAGGGGAGTGAGAACGGTGGGAACAATTTCCAGCGCCGTGTGATGAATCTCCAAGAGGCCACATGGGGGCTTAATTAAGCAGCCTGGTGAAGTCTCAGATTTTCCTGCTGATAATTGCTGAGCAGCCTTTGCACTGCCTGCCTCTCCCCACCGGCACGCCTGGGAGCACAGAGACAGATCCCCCTGAGCAGGGCTCCTCTGGGGGCACTTGGAGAGCCTCATGGAGTGAGGCTGTGGGAGCGAAGGATAGCTGCTTGTGCCCTGGTGACCACCCTGAATGGAGAGAGAAACCTCCCCCCTCACCCTGAGGCACCTGGGGAGGGCAGCTCTGTGCACCCCCTGTTCAGCCTCCATCCCCTGGGCACTCTGGGATCCCTCCTGAAGGATTACAGCATCTGATCCCAGTATTAATCTAAAGGATATTCAGTTATTTGCAGCAGTTTGCTGCCAGCACAGAACCCTGTGCCTGGTGCAGCTGGCTGGGTGCTCCCCCAAAATCTCTTCTGGAAAACCCACAGATTCACCTAAAAAGCTGAATTGCTGATCCCTGCACAAAGAAAGGCTTCAGCACCCCAGGGACCAGCCAGACACAGCTCAGAGATGCCCCACATTCCCAATGGAAAGGAGAAGCAGAGAGGTGGGACAGACTCAGAGGATTCCCAGTACTGCCTGGGAGCACCTTGGGGACAAGGCAAGTTTTGGGCAAAGCATGGGTGTGTCCAGGGCACCTACAGATGTGTCCAGGACAGAATGCACACAGATCCTGATCTGTTCCTGCACATGCACAGGTGAGCAGTGCTGGGATGCTTTCATCTCTCACAGGGGCCAAATCCAGAGCAGCAGCTGCTAGCCAGGATGTGCAGGGAACTGGAATTGCCCCTCCATAAAAGCACAGCAATGACCACCCTGCTCAGCCCCCCACACCAGGCTGTCACTGCAGCTCTGTGGTGTCTGTTCCCAGAGCCTGGTGGCTCCACGTCCTCTTGTTGGAGGTGTCTTTTCAATAATTAAAGAGGTATTGGCTTGTTGAGCTGGAGAGATCATCACTGTGGAGGGATTGGTAATAACTTCCCACCACAGAAGGACTTTTTCATTCTCCTGCTGATCATGACTTGGCTTTACTGTAAATTAAACACATCCTCACCGACACCTGAAGGTTAAGGGGGATTTTCCTGCACTAAATCAAAGCGGACACTGGTTCCTTCTGCAGGAAGAATCTGAACTGGCTTAAAAGGTCAAACAGTTCGGCGCAGGATTTGGGTGGTTGTTTAAGGTCATCAGGCAGCCTGCTCGTGTCAATACATCAATTATTAACAAGTCATTGGAGTTAAAGCGAATTAGTCTTTTCTCTTCCCATCCTGTTAACAGGATTAGCAAAGAGTAAATAAAAATAGCTGCGGAGGTGAGCAAAGAGGAGCTCGAAGGCAAGTGCAAGGCAGCATCCCCAGTTTATCCCCAGTTTGTGGGCTCAGACCCAGCTGCAGCAGCAAACAGGGATTAAAATGATGAGAAGAGTGAGACTGATCACACCTAGTGTGTGAGGTACTGGTTACATGCTTGGTGAAACCAGAACATGCATTTTCTTTCCTCTGTCCCATTGCTGCAGCAGCACTGGAACTTCCTCTCAGGATGGAAGGGTCTGGAGGTGATTGATTGGCAGAATCCATTCCAGGAGAGCAGGAGGAATCAGAAGATCTGGAGCTGGGAGGGAGCTCAGCCTGCTCCAACACCCAGCGCAGGGTTTGGATCTTTGTCCTGGAATTCTCTTTTATGGTGGGTGGAAAATCATTTACCGTGTTTGCATTTTTTTCATGGAATTTTTAATTTTTCATATTTTTAATTTTTCATATCCGACTTGGAACAAAATTTTGCAACTGAGTGAAACTGCCAAAGATTTTACCTCTTCTTTCCTGCTCAGTAGCAAAACGGGAGGGCAAGGGACTGAAGCCAAAGGGAAAATAAAAAGAGGATAAAAGAAGAATTATTCTTTCACAGAATTGGTGACATGCTTAAAAAGAAAAAAGAAAAAAAAAACTACAGTGAAAGTTTTTAATGTTTTAACAGTCTTTTTATCACATCAAAATTTTAAGATATATTTTTGTCCTGCATTAGTTTTAATAAACGTGTCTTAGCGGTTCCTTTTATCGCTGTTCCTGGACTAATTAAATGTACACATACATTTTTAAATGTTCACTTTGCTTCAGCACTCGCTGGCTCAGTTTTATTTAAGAGCTTATTTAACACCTTGCACAAAGCCCTTTGAAATTCCTTCCAGGAAATGTCACACCTTGCAGAGGGAGCACAGCCCTCCGAGAGCATAGACCCGCATTTGTGCTCACAGGCAAGTGACAAACATGCAGGGAAGGGGCTGGGGGGGCTGGGGGTCCCTGTGTCTCCCCGTTCTCAGGTATGGGGATGCTCACTGCTTCCCAAAATCTGCCCAAGTGCTGCCTGAGAGCTGAGCTAGGGGGTGCAGATTTTGCTGGAGCAGTTGAGGGTCCTCCTGAGGAGCAGTTCCAGGAGGTGTTGGACCAGGTGAGGATCCCTCATCTCCAGAAGCCCAGGATGGCAGGAGCCTGGTGATCCTGGCACCCTGGGAGCACAGCAGCAGGAAGGATCTGTCCAACTTCAGCACCACTTCAGCTTGAAGGACCTGCAAGGACCAGGCAGGCGAGTTAAATAAATGTGCATTAAAGCAGCAAAGTTAAACGCGAGGTCCCCTCCGTCGCTTTGCTGGGAATTCAGGCATCTCTCATGCCCACCAGCCTGTGGAACACACCAGCCTGCTCCTGCTCACCTGCTCTCCTGCAGCAGATGCCACATCCCCATTCCTCCATGGCCCAAAACCCACCCTCTCCTCCGGAAATCTTCCCTCTCCCCCAAATCCATGGTGTTATTTGTTTAAAATAAGACACTGGCACTTGTCAGGAGACTTTTTGCAGCGTATTGTTTTAAAGAAGACATTCAATTACCTCGGCTGCAATGCTTCACTGTGCTCTGATGATCTACTAAGGGAAAAATAACTAATATGTAGCATGTTGTGTCATAGACAATTATAGAGAACATCGCTTTTAAGGAAACAAGACTTGTGCCCAATTGTGCGAGATTTATTAAGTTTGCTGTTTTACAGCAACACGGCAAACTCAGGGAGGGGAACACATTTGCATCTCCTCCCCAAACCCCTTGCTGCAGGAGGAGAGGACTGATTTTCCTTCCCTCATTAAAAGATGAGGAGCTGGCGAGGCTGCGAAGGGCTGAGATAAACATCTCGACAGGCACACGATTATTTCCTCCTTTAGTTTTACACAGCGTGAGATTCTTATGTGGAAACAAAGTGATTTGGCTATAGATTTATAGAGGGAGCAAATGATTTGGTCCTACATGATGGAGCATATCATGCATATTCCTTGCCTTCGCTCGTGGGCATTCTCAGCTCGGCGCAGCAGACTGATGGCGGGAGGCAGGAGGGAGAGGAGCTGGGAATGTGACATTATGCACAAGAGGGAACGCTGCGAGGATTTCACATCTCCTCTGGTGAACAATGTGACTGAGAAATGCACTTACTGGAAAAGATAACTTAATTCATCCACCAGGCAGCGAGCATCCAGGAATCCACATGGCGGAGAAGGGCCTGGAGAGCCCTGGGGAGAGGGATAACCAGGATAGGAGCACAGAGGAGCCCTGGCAGACATGGATCCTCCTGTCCCTGCTGCCTTCTCTCTGTCACCCATGGACTGCCCTCCCTCATAGTTGGGCACTTCTTAGCAATGTTTTTTATCTGAGTGTTTTCTATTGGAGTGCTAATCTGTCCACACACAAAGAAAGACCCCGCTCCAAGGATCTTGCAGTTTAAGACCTTGATCCTGCAGACTTCCCAAAGTGCTTCGTTTTAAGCGCGTGATTAACGCTGTTGACTCTGGTGCTTAAAATTCAGCATCACAGAACTGTTTGGGGCTGGAGCTGACAGCCAGAGTCCTCCAGAGATGTTAATGTGCCTTAGCAGAAAACATAACAGTGCATCCATGGGAGGTGCCTGCAGAGTCACCCAGAAATAGCACAAGGAACAGCTATTTTTTCCCAGGAAGAGGAGCCTGGGAGCAGGAGGGATCCATGCTCTCAGTTGGCAGGAGCTGACTTGGATAGGCTTTGGGGCGGTGGGCATTTCTGCAAGCCTTTGGATGCGACTCATGAAGAAGCTTATGGGGTGTGATTGATGGGTTTCCAGTCCTCACTGAGAAAGCGAGAGAGGGCTAAAAACAATGAATAAGTCTTTGTGGAATTCGAAATTCCCACCCAACGCATTTATCTTTTCCGTTGGCTATAAATGGGCCGGGAGTGGGATAGCATCATTCCTGCATCGCTGGAAAGTGCAGGGCAGCCTTCACACCACCCACCGCAGCGATAAACAATGTTCTCATGAGCCTGCTGCTATTTATAGCAGCGATCCTATTTCACACATATTTGCCTCAGTTACCGAGCAAGGGCACTTTCCTGGCCCTGATGGATCTGAGCACATCCAGCTGCTGATCCCAGGGGAGGGTTGCTGTTCCAGGGATGTAGAGCTCTGCCTCTGCTGGCACAAACCATCACCTGGGGTGAGCAGCAAAAGGTGTCATTAATGGCACAGGTAGAACACACACACACGTCTGAGCTTCCCACCTGGGCAGGAGAGGGAGGAGAGGAGAAAGGAGGGGGAAGGATTTTAAAGGATGGATGATCTGTTTCCTGCTCAGAGCTCAGGCACATCCAACAACCTCGAGCAAAGCAAATCTCAGCCTGAATTAAAGGCTCTGCTGGGCTGGATTCTCCTAAACATTCAGCACTGGTTGCAAACCCTCCAGTTTCAGGCTCATCTGCTATCACTGCACCATCGCCTGAGCTGGTGTCCTCACTTGCTCTGAAGTGCTGTAGGCAGAAACCAGCTCATGTTTGGGGGAAGATGTGCCAACACAGAAGAGAAAGCAGAGATCCAGCACCAGCTGATGGCTCAGCAGCAGTGGCTGAGCTGCTGACTCTCCCTGGGGTAGCAGCACCTCCTGCACCCTGCTCTGACACCTGCCCAGGTGAGAGGAGCCTGGTGAGAGTGTGACAGCCTCCTGAGCCTCCACCACCACCTCCACATCACACAGAGGGGAAGAAGGAGCCTAGAACCAGACCCAGGAAGAGGGCTGAGCTGCTCACCATCACCCTAACACGGTGACACAAACGAGCACATAGAGGGCTTTGGGGGCTCTGGGCTTTTCCTCTGTATTTGGTTTAAAAAAACTCCTACCTAACAAAATGCACCTTCTGGCCTGGTGATTTATAGCTGTGCTTTGCTTGTCTTGTTCCCCTCAGCGTGATATGCAAATCCCAGCAGCAGGGAATGCAGTGAGCTCTTCCTGCTGTAAATTCACCCTGCCCAGACCCAGAGCACCCTGGCAGAGACAGCTCAGGGGAGCCCTTTAATTACCACTGCCAGACAAGGGACAGCTCCTGGAGACCTGGCAGCTCAGCAGTGGCATCTCCTCGTGTTTCCCAGGGTGTCACACAAGATGTTTGAGTATTCCCTGGTTAAGGTGGCTTTGAGCTCCTCCTCACAGCCCCAAGAGATGCTCAGCCCCACAGAAGTTCAGCCCTGGGTCTGACTGAGAGGACAGAAAAGCCTCAGGGCCATGTCAGGGGTGAGGGTGGGAGCCAGGGTCTTAAAATTCCTACTGTCTTCCTGCATGGGAATGGCAAAGGGGGACTCCAGAAGTGTCAGATCCATCTGACACTAGGAAAATTCTTATAAATAAAATAGTTCCCATAAAATCTGTATGAGATCTCCACAGTCCATCTTACACAGACAGTAATAAAGGAAAGGCACAGTAGCAGCAGCCAAAACCACCATCTTGCAACAAGAAATCTGATTTTAAGAAGCATAAAAAGAACAGCAATTTACTCACTATTAACATTTCAACTGTGTGTTAGCAATGAGGTCTGGTACATCACTGACACTTTGGGTGATCCAGAGAGTCCCAGGAACTCCTGGGACATGAAGATGGCAAACTGCACTGGACAGATCAGTGCCACCAGCCAGGTCCCAGCCCTTCCTCCAGCAAAGCCTGAGGTTTCTTGGTTAAACCAACCATCCCAATCAGCCCAAGAGCCCTGATGGTGCTGTGGGTGAAAGGCATGTTTGTGGTTTTCTGTCACCTTTAGCAAACCAGAGGCCTCACCCCAAGCTGTGCCTCCAGTTCTGTTCTCTCTCATCACATCTGGAAGGGACAGTGGATAGTGATTCCCAATGCTCACAGATATTCATCCAGCTCCTGTAAGTCATGCCTCACCTGTTCAAACCTTTGTCATCAAAGCATTTAGAGCATGAAACCCAATTAAAGATCAACCTCTTGCTGTTACAATGGAAGAGCTACAAGAATTAGCACTTAAGCTGCATTAGCAGGAGGCATTTCTAATGACACTGCACCCACATTTATCTTTGGTGATTATTCAGGGCACACCAAAGGGAGCTCTCATTTCTGGGCACGTTATCTACCAGGCAGCAAGTTTTTCCTGCATCCTGTGCTGCACAGAGCAGGAGCCATGGCAGGTGAGGTACCTACAGCAGATCTGCTGAGGGACCTCTCCAGGGAGGCAACAACTGAGGGGACACAGAAAAATGAGCCTGGAAAAGGCTGGGGTAGTGAATGCACCAGAAAACATTGGTGAGAGTAAAATCTGGCTGGGAGTCCTTGCTCAGGCCCAGCTGTGGCACTGCTGGTGCTCCCCGAGTGCTCCACGCAGGGAGAGGGGAGCAGACTCTGGGCAGCAAAACTCCCAGAGACAGGAGCTGCAGGTGTCAGCTGAGCCTGTCTGTCTAATAAAAAGAATTCTCAGCACCACTGGTTCATGTTGGAGCAGTCTGTGAGCAGTCTGTAAGTCGCTCTGCCCTCCGGCAAGGGAGGTTAATGTTATTCACTCTAGTCTGCAGAGAAGGATGCAAAACCATGGAGAGGTTATGGGCCAGATAACCAAAAACGGCTTTTAGTTCTGGGCACTTTCATTTTACACTGTCTGACCTCTGAAGTACTATCAGTCTGATTTTCAAAGGCATTGAGCAGATCCTGCTTTCACTGACCTTAAACACAGAGACACACAAAATTAAAGGGAACTCTACAGACTGTTGGCCAGAGCAAGCCCACGAGCCACTGGCTGGAGAGAGGAAGAGGGAGATGGAGGTCACCAGAGCTGAGTCACGCATCCATCTCTGGCCTTCTTGAGTTCCTTTCACCAAATCAAAGTCCAGCACAGTGTGGGAGCAGGCAGGTATGAGCTGCCTGTTAACTGATTTGAACTGAAAACAGCAGGATGTTTTCCAGTGCCAGAGTTCAGAGGTGCAGAGCAGCACCCCCTGCTCCCACCCACCTCCTGGGGGTCTTTCAGCCTATGTCAGCCAATGGCTGATAACAGCCCCAACGTGTGCAATGGGATGACAAAGGCATTTTCCTCCCACTGCCCACCCCCAAAAGATCCTCCCTCCTGTTCCCTGCTGCCCAAGGTGGTCCTTGGCACTGAGCAGTCCCAGAGCAGCACAGCCACCCTCCGAGAAGCCTGAGTGGAGCATTCACATTCAAGAGTCAAATAATATCTCATGGATATTCGAAAAGTTAGGTAAATTCTTTCTCTCAACCTTCATTACCTAAAAAGCTTCACAACCGTGAGATTGTAATTATGTACATGAATAATGAGATTTGCACATCCATCAACCTGCTCCATTGCTGTAGATACAGGAGGCCTTTGTGGGAAGCCCTCTGTGCTCAGATTCCAGATCAGCAGCAGCATCCAAGGCTGCCACCATGGTTGGCTCTGGCTTGTGCTCCTCACAGAAATCCAGATTTTCATTGGGATCCAGCGGGAAGATGGTAAAGGTGGGGAGGGCACCTCACAGCATCCACACAGCACCACACAGCATCCAACATCCATCCTGCCACCCCGAGCATCCCTGGGAGGGTGAGGCATGGTGAGAGGGGTGTCCCAGTGTGTCCCAGGGTGCCACGACCATATCAATGACACCCCATGGCTGATGCAGTGGCATTTTTTGGCAATGAGCACAGATGGGTGATGGCTGAAGGAATGGCAGTGGGAATGTGGTTGTGGCTCCATCGGCACCAGGCGCTGGCTGGGAAGGGCTGAGCAGCTGGAGAGTGAGGCAGTCACCCTGGTATCTACAGCCACATCCACATCCCTGTGAACCAGTGCTGCATTCCAGGAATGCGTTCAGGGAAATGCTCATGGAGAAATGCCTCACAATGGGAACAACCTTCCCTGCACCCGGCTGTGGAGCTGCTCCTTGACTGTAATTGGGGACCTGGTAATTAGATGATGGCAAAATGTACCAGCAGCTCAGTTTTCATTCTGTGGTCCAAATTACAAACCATCATATTTTGAAAGTGATGCTGACATTCCTCAGCCAGGAGCCTTTGCCAAAAACAACTTGAGCAAGGCTTGTCTTGGCACCGAATCAAACTCGGGGCCCCAGCAGCGAAACTGAAAACATTTACACAGCTGGACCCAAATCACCCGATTTTCTAAAGAGTTTGTCAGAGCCTGAAGCTCTCAGTATATTGCTGCCTGTTTTAAAGGGCCCTGTGTTCTCACAATCCCCCAGCTCTCCACGCAGAGAAAATAAAATTCTTGAGGAAAAGTGGGTGGTCTTTCCATTGCAGTCCGAAAAAATAATCCAGAAAAGTCTCAGGAGGAAAATGCGAACGAGCCCGGTGTTCACCCAGCCCATCCACAGATGTGCCAGACATATTTCATTTGCATATATAGATATGGAAACCTCATCATTTTGCTGTACGTATGTAATGGCTAATAAATGCATTAGCAAACCACTAATGAAAACAAATTGGAGCCAGTGTCAGGAATTACGCCAGCGTGAGGAATTACCTTGCTGCATTTTTTCCTATCTAAATGTCCTGACGATATTATTTTATTACATCAGTCATACCCACTGCCTGTGCATTATCCATCCCTCACTCCAGCCGGGGCCAATTCCTCCTGGGCTCTTTGGCATGCTCTGTGCTGGCAGTGTGGGCACAGGCACGGGTGGGAGCTGCAGGTTTAGTCTCCCCTTTCCCAGCTCAGGAACAAGACTGGCACTGGGTATTTGCCCCTGTTCCTTTCCTTTCCTGCATGCTGCCTGATTTTTGTTTTTTTCCTACTCGTAAAAGCGATGAGAGCAAATCCTCTGATGCACCAGGGATGTCACAGAGCCAGCTTGGGCCATTCGGGGGATCTGTCCCACACCAGAGAGTGACCCTTGAATACACACTGCCCTCACAACAGAGAGTGGGGCACCACAATTAGTGAACTTCCCTCGTTTGCTTACTCTGAAGGCATCCTATTGATTACTTAGAGCCCTGCAGCAGCCGGCAGTGGCCTCGGTCACCTCTGAACAAACACAGCGCACAAACTCTGCTCCCTGCTCCGAGAAATTCAGTTTCTTCTTCCACCAAGATAATTAACAGCCTGTTTGACAGGAATCCCTCTTCAAAGCCCCTCTCTGCTCAGCTGTGATTGCTACCAGAAGACGTGGAGGAGCCATTTTTCAGAGCTCAACTTGAATTTTTGTGGCTACGTGGGGACCTCAAAATCTTGCAAAATTAATTTTTCTTCATGCAAAACCTTTTAAGTAAAAATACTTGTAATTGCAACCTAAAGCGACGTGGGATCTGTGAATGGCTCTCTGATTAATTCTTCTGCGAGGCGAGTCTCCTCTCTCTGTTCTACCGAACAAGCATACACATATTATTGGGATTAATGCTGCATAATACATAATTAATGAAACTGCATAAATATGCAGATTCGGAATTGCAGATTGACTGCCACGGCTCTGTCCCCGAGCGCTGGGGTAACGGATTGGATGTTCATTATTACCATATTTAAAACTGTTTCCCTGTGATTATGTGCAAACCAATAACTGGGAAGGGCAGACGGCAGTGGTGACCATCTCCAAAATCCAAGGGAAGGGTTGTGTAGCCCTCTGCCAGCAGGCAGCTCCAGAGAAATGGTTTAAAAAACATAAAATTAGGTGTATCTGGTGCTAGGAAGCAGGGATGTGGCACTGGTGTCACACAACAGGGCAGGAGAGGCTGGCGAGGAAGGAGTGGGCAAAGCTCAGGGGAGGATCTGAGTGCTGTAGGAGGCACTGGAGGCAAGAAAAGCTTTGGAAATCAAGAGGTCTCTGGGCATTTTCCCAGGTTTTTGGGATGGGGTATCAGCAGGAGCTGGTCAACAAGCAGTTCCCAGTCAGTTCCCAAACGTCCTTGGTAGCACTCCGACAGCCTCACCATCAAGAGATGTTGCACAGAATGAGGGAAAATGCCATCCAGCTCTTTCAGCTGGCATGACAAAGGCTGTGCCACCCCAGCCACTTTGCTAAGGTAGATGTAGAGATTTCCTTAGATGGCTCCCAGGTGGTGAATCCAGCAGCTGCTGGGCTCTGGTGGTGATGGGAGAGGCAGAGCAGAGCACAGAAGGGCTGTGTTGCTGAAGGTTATCCCCTGGGAGCAAGTGGGAGCAGAATCTTGGGATTTGCTGGTGGATTGAGCTGACCTCAAGCTCTCAGGGGCATCTTCCTGGTGTCCCCAGAGCAGCAGCAGGTCACTTGTTCTGCTCCATGCTGCCTGTTTGCTCTGTTGAGGATGTCAGGATTTATCATATATTGCATTGAGAGGATTCAGATCTCACCAGGGGAGTTTGATCTGCAGATCTCCCAGCTCTGCCCAGGGAGGACTGCTAGCATTGTTCCCATTCCTCACATTTACAGGCTCAAATTCTTACTTGTAGAAAAGGGAAAGTTTCCCCAAGAGGTATTTGGGAAATGTTTTTACTTTAAAGTACAAGTTTCCTACGGATGTCTTCAGATGTTTATTGAAGTGGAATAAATGAAAGTGTGAGTATGCAGTGTCTTAGGAGGAATGGGAATTGCAGCTCTGTGCACCAGAACTCCTCAGCCAGGTGCCCAAGCTGCCTGGGGTGACATCTATGTAGGAGAGGACATCCCTGGAGAGCCTGGGCTCTGCTTGTCCCACTCATCCCCACCTCAGGGAGCACAGAGCATTCATCCAGCACATCAGCCAGGTATCCTGACCTCCCAATGCCTGCTGTGTTTTTAGATCACCCTAAAAGTGAGAGGAGCATCAGAGAGGCTCTGTGTTCAGCCTCATCCCTCTCTCCCTTCTCTCTCTTTGCTCCCTGACCCCACCAGACACACGGTCAGTGCTACTTCTCCAGCCACTGACCCCCCATGTCCCCTGGCTGCTCTGGCAGGGATGGAAGTGGGAAGAGGGAAGGAGAAGATCTAAGTCAGAAAATATAATTCAGAAAATATAATTCAGGAAATATAAGTCAGGTTTAATTCTTTCAGTCAGGCAACCTGGTCTCAGCAAGGAACTTAACCCCACTGTGTTTCACGATGAAATATTAATTGCTTAGCCAGGTATTTTCCCTTGTAGTTTTGTTCTCAGGGAATGCCTGCACCCTTATCCTGTGCAAAATAACTCCCACTGGAAGGGCCTCAAACAATCCTTTTCTTCTGGAAAATATCACACAGCAAAAGCAGAGCAGCAGCTTGATCTGAGCTTTTGGAAGCACAGATCAGAGCCGGAGAGCTCAGGCCAGCCTCCCAAAGGCCAATCCATCACAATCCTCCATCAAGATGAGACATGCAAGTGAGAGATGAGACCCTCAGAAGGAGAGGAGGGGACAGGTGACCTTAATTGCTCCACGGTTATTGATAGGGCAACTTGTCTTCATGATGCAAATTACCCTATAAATAAAAGTAAAACAACTACAGGAAGCAATTTGCCGCTTTGTTAGAGTTAAAGTAGACCGAAAATTAAATCAAGACATAGGATTGCTAATTCCACAGGGCTAGGCAGGGCCAGGAGCACAGGCCATGGGGTTAACTGAGTCACAGCTGCCTTGGAGAGAGGATGGGACAATGGTCCAGCCCTGGACAAACACACCTGAGTCATGACACTTGGCTAAAAGCAAATTCTCTGACTCCTTAAGTGGCTATAAGTCTTGCTTTTCATTTCTAAAACACTTTTCAATTTACAGATCGTTACGTCCAATATTTATTTGTCCCCTGAAGGAGGCAGAGCTTTGACCAAAGGCTTCTCAGCACAGGTTCTCCAGCTCCCTGATGACCACAGCCAAGTGTCCCCACTGCAATGGGAGCTGCTGCATCCTCACCCCGCTGTGCCCTCAGCCTGAATTCTCACTGAATTCCCCCCTCCCCAAAGCAGCAGCAATGCCCTGTCCCACCCTTTCTCCCAGGGCAGTGTCTGACCAGGGCAGGGCAGAGGGAGCAAACAGGCAGAACCAAGGATTTTGTCAGCTGGCTGTGCGGGAGAAATTAAAATGCATTATTTTGTCACTAAGTTGCAGCTTTTCTCAAAACACTGGCAGCCACAGAGATTTTCTCCAGCCCCAAAGGAGCACTTTTAAGTGCTTCGCTTTAAGAAGATACTTCTTTCCCTGGTCGGTTTTTTTTTTTATTATTTATTTTCCGTGTTTGTTTTCAAACCTGTCAGAAAGCACTGATATTTCCCAGCTTTGTTACTGCCGCTGTTGTTGTTGTTTCCCTCCTGATGCTTTTCTTCCCCATCTCTGAGCATCCTCGCTGGTTCTGCTCGAGGCCCCCGGAGGCTGCAGGATGCCTCAGCCTCGCTGGGCGAGCTGCTCTGCTCCTCAAAGCTTTGAATCTGCCACTTCACATCCCCGCAGAAAGGATGGTGCTGCTGTTCCTTCAGGAAATTATGAAACACTTTGTGAAGAGACATCAATGGGAACAATAAGGGCAGCGACCTCAGCAGCCCCTCGGCGCCCAGCTGGTGACAGGGACGGTGCTGGCCGGGGTGGTGGCCAAGGGTGAGGGGCACAGACACCCCAAAGGTGAGGTCCAGCTGTCCCCACGGACACCCCACGGGTGAGAGACATCAATCCCCACAGACACCCCACCGGTGTCTCAACAGATATCCCACAAGTGTCCCAACAGACACCCCACAGCTGTCCCCACAGACGCACCACAAGTGTCCCCGCAGACACCCTAAAAGTGTCCCTGCAGACACCCCACAGCTGTCCCCACAGACACCCCAGAATTGTCCCAACGGACACCCCACAAGTGTCCCACAGACACACCACAAGTGTCCTCACAGATAGTCCACAATTGTCCCTGTGGATACCCCACAGGTGTCCCACAGACACCCCACAAGTGTCCCCACAGACACACCACAAGTGTCCCCACAGACACCACACAGGTATCCCCTCAGACACCCCACAAGTGTCCCCACAGACACACCACAAGTGTCCCCACAGACACACCACAAGTGTCCCCCACAGACACCACACAGGTATCCCCTCAGACACACCACAAGTGTCCCCAGAGACACACCACAAGTGTCCTCACAGACACCCTGCAAGTGTCCCCGCAGACACCCCACAGGTGTCCCCACAGACATCCCACAGGCATCCCCGCAGACATCCCATAAGTGTCCCCACAGGTGTCCCCACAGACACCCCACCAGTGTCCCCACAGACCCCCCACAGGTGTCCCCATGGACACCCCACAAATGTCCCCTCAGACACCCCACAGATATCCCTGCAGACACCCCACCAGTGTCCCACAGACACCCCACAGCTGTCCCCACAGACACCCCACAAACGTCCCCACAGACACCCCACAGGTGTCCCCTCAGACACCCCACAGCTGTCCCCACAGACACCCCACAAACGTCCCCACAGACACCCCACAGGTGTCCCCACAGACACCCCACAGCTGTCCCCACAGACACCCCGCAGCTCTGCTGGCACTCTCCGCTCCAGGCTCACTCTCTCCCCCAGCCGTGGGCAAACAACTTGTATAGCTCACACCTCGCTCCCCACGGGCCATGCTGCCTGTCTCGGACGTGTGAGGAGATGGAAAATACACAACTTCCCCGGGTAGTTTTTTCCAGTCAGTCATTCCTCTCCCTCCCGCAGTCTGAGCTTTATTTCCATGTTAAATGTCTTGCTCCCGCCTGTAGTCCTTGGCTCAATTCTGCCTTTGCTGCAAGGCTTGAGGTCCCCCCCATCCCTGGTACTTTCTCCTGAGAAGGTACTTCAGGATTTAATGAAGGCATTCACTCTTCTTCTTGATCTCATTTGAGCTCTTTAATCTCTTTTTTCTGTAACTCATTCTCTTCATCTCACAAACAATTTTGTGGCTTTCTTTGACACCTCCAGGATCCTTTTACAAACCTTGACAGCAGAATTGCTGTGGGCAATATCCTGGTGTCCCTCTCACCGAACACCAGGCCACTTTACTGTGCCATAAAACCACTTTTTGTGGCACTTTAAGCTCCTACTTACTGCTCCTCTCTGTGTATCCCCTGAATGAATTAGCTCTTTAATCACAAGGTCAGGGCGCTGTGCCTGTGGCCTCTGTCTGCTCAGACGCTTTGCAAAGTCGTTAGGGAATGTGAAACCATCTCCTGCTCTGGCAACAAATCCATCATTCTTGGCCTGTATGAGAGGGATGATTTTGTATTTACTTACATTAAAATATGTTTTATCTCAGTGGATGCAACTATCTTCCACAAACACTCTCAGCTGGTGGTGTTTTACCCCAGTTTCTCAGCTCTTCATCAAATGGTCACACTCAGCTTCTGAGCAGGACTGATGTCCAGGTTCACATCATCCAGAGAGGATCTCAATCCCTTGCACAGCCACTGCCCTCACACAGTTTTAGCCTCTGTTCCAAGGTTTGTTGAACACAAGCTCACAGCCCAGGTGTTCAGCATTCCTGAGTGTTGCACAGCTCACCAGCAGCCACCACAAATCCATCTCATCCACCTCATCCATGTTTTGGCCTCCTGCTCCTTCCAGTTCCTGCCTCTTCAGCTCAAAAATTCACCAACATTTCAGTTTGCTGGGGACAACCACGTCTGGCTCTTCAGTTCCCCTTTCTCATGGATAAAGAGGAATCATTCATCAGTGATTTCAACTCAGGCACCCAAGAGAAAAGCCACACATTCTCCTCAGCAATGGAAAAACAGGCTTCTTGCCTCTTGCCAGGGTAGGACCCAAAACCCCCATGTGAGAGCACCAATAAACAGTCAAGATAAACAGGCAGCTGCCAGGTCCCTGGATCTGTAGTTGTGTTGTACTTAGAATTTCCTCCTGAGTGCCTTTTCCTTCAGACCTTTTCTTTCGAATCGAAAAGGTCAATGAACTTCAAAAATTTTTACTTTCTCTATAATTAAATTTTTGTGTTTGTGTGTGTGTGCTGCAGGGGTTTAGATTTTTTTTTTTTTTAAACAAACCAACAATGTTTTTTTCCACAGAAAGAGCAGCATGGAGTAAAGTGATAAGGGAAACAGCTCGTGTGAACCTGTGGTCATGGAATGAAGACAATTCATGTGCCTGGTACCTTTTCCACGGGTGTGAAGACAAGCAGAGGCAGCACAGCAGATCCCCCAGCAATACCTCCCCAGACTCAGCTGCATTTTTGCTGTCAGTATTTGATTTTTATTCTTTTCTCTCATGCCTGTGGCCTTGCTGAAGGCTCAATCCCCCTGCACCAGGCACCTTTCCAGGCACAGCATGAGGTGCCACGAGCTGTGCCCACTCTGGGGGCAGGAGCAGGGACAAGGAGGATATTCACATTGTGCCCAGCTCTGCCAGGGAGCAGGAGGGATGAGAACAGCTAAATTCAAAGAGATTAGAGAGGAGAAGGAGTGGAGAACCCAGTGCAGGGCTCAGATGAACAGAATGCCCAAGCCAGCAGTGGGGGATTCCAACAGGAAATGCAGAGGCAAGGCAGTCAGTCCTGCAGAGCTTCCAGGCATTTCCAGGTTGTGTCTATTTAAAAGGGAAAAGGAATCTGATGGAAAATGTGCAGGTGAGGTCGGGAACAGCTCTTTCCATTGGAGACCACCATGCCAAGCAGAGCCAGGAACAGGCTCCCCTCAGAGAGCTGCCATCACACCAAAACCAAGAAAAAGGAGATAAAACCCCAGGGGATGAGGCAGGGAGGAGAGGGGGAAACGGGCAGGACAACTGCATTAACTGAAACAATGTGTTATATTTTAAACATTAAAAACTTATGACTCTACATGGCAAGTACCTGATGCAGAGAAGGAGGAGAAGGAAACTGAAGCCACGGTTAAACAATGCACAAGGCATCGGCGTCTGGTTTGTATTAAATCCATTTGGAGTCTGAGTTTCTCCTTTGACAGCTGGCCACACTGCTCAAAGGGAATAAGAAAGTTTTTGTTTTTTAAAAAAGATGTGTAATGGGTTTCTTATGTACTAGAAAAGAAACGCTCTCTGAGCTGGATCACCTATTTTCTTGTCAAAAGACTTTGGACAAAACGTAATCATGAATAAAATGCCTCATGATTTTTCAAAGGGCTCTTTTATTTGAAGTCAGCTTTCCTGAAATGGGAGGCAGGACTGGGTAATGCAGCACAGGGCAGGAGGAAGCTCTCACACCAGCCCTGTGCTCTGGCCTTTCTGGCCACTCTGCGCTGGACCTGGCCACCACCCCTGGACCTGCTGTATCTCCATGCTGGGGAACACCTTGCCCAGAGCCAGGAGACCTGCAGCCAGCCTGGATTTCATAAATCCACACAAACCTGAGAACTGTTTTTTTGCTGTTGGTCAGTCAGGGTTTTTCTTGCCTCTTCCCAGTTGCTTGTGGACAGAAGATTTTCAGCCCTTTGCCGTGGACACCCGCTGGCAGAGAGGACACTGGAATTTTAATTGTTCAAGAGCTCTAATAGGTGTAATAGCCTTGTGTGCTACATATGCATTAATTAAGTAACACTGCATTTAGCTCCAAATCATGCGGAAGGCGCGTGCTGTGTTTGCACAGACATAAATATCTCCTCAGTTAGAGCGCAGGCAAGCAGCTCTGCTCCCTTTGCACTGCAGTGCTTCCACCCTGGGGAAAAAGGGAGCCTCGGAGAGCTTATCCCTGGGTAGTCCCAGTTCACTGAGTAGGAGCTCAGTCCACATCTTCTCGTTTTTCCTTTCCGAAATTATATGGTTTGTGTGATTCCATCACCTCTGCAGCGATTCACACCTTACCCACCACCCCAAGCAAACGGGCTGGCATCCTGTTTTGGGTTCCCAAATCTTTCAGCCCTGCTCTTTCACTGCAAACACCCTCCTTGCAGCAATCTGTAAGCGTTGAGGACAGTGTGGAGAGAAAAATGCAAGGGGAAAGAGGAAACAAAAGGATCTGGCATTGTCAGTGTAATGTATTCTCGTCGTGATCCGCAGGGAACTTCCATGCCTTAGACAGGAACACACCACCAGGTCGTCAGTGGAGAGCTGCTCGTGTCAAACTCCAGTATTGCTGCTCTCACCTTGCTGCTTCAGTGCAACCTGAAGCAAAATGTGGAGTTGGAAATTCCACGTGTTGGATGAGCTCGGATGCGCAGGCTGGACAAATATTTGGAAGAGTATTCGCTTCCAGTAGGCAACATTATGCAATGTGGATTAATTATACAGAGTATGGTCCTGACTGGGCTTTGGATGATTAAAGCTGTTCTGGAATTCCAGAGGATTACTTAAATGTGCAGCATTAGTGGAGGTAAAACATCTTCAATATCCCTTTTCCTGCAGCCTCCATTTCCTTGAGAGAAATATGCAGATTAGAGCTCAGAATTAATCTGCAGAGGCTCTGAGCTGGGCTCCTGCCCCCAAAGAGTATTGGGAGGTGTGGGGCAAGGAGAGGGAGGGCTCTGGGAAAGGGGAATACCGAGGGAGAGACATTTTATGTGTTTGTAAAACAATCACGAGAAACGAGCTACTTATTCCACATGTTTTAGTCTGGGAGAAAAGAGCCTGGATGCAGGCACAGTAAGTGCAATCTATATGTGTAATTAAGAAATGATTTCCTGAGATCTTCCTTAAAACACGTCTGAATACAGATCAAATTTGCATAAATAACTTATGCCTTTCACTTTTTCCTTGTGGAAAACACGTAACGTTGCCTCTTGCTTTCTTGGTTTCCAGAGCCTGCCTGGCTCAGAGGAGGATTTGCCATATTACACGATTCTTCCCAATTGTAATCAGCCTTAAATCTGAATAAAAGCAGCAAATGGCTGACTGGCACCCAGGCTTTCCCTCCCTCCCTGCCCCCATGGCAGCAGCAGCAGCTTCGAGCGGGAAAAGACACGACTGCAGCGCTGGGTTTGCATTAGTATTCATGGAGCATCCGACTCCAGAGAGGATTAATAGACTCTGATGCCTAATATCCTGGAGAACAATTAATTTGCCCACAGTTTTGTCATGGTTGAAAGTCAAATGCTGGAACAGATCGATGCACTGAGCTGCAAGTTGAACACTGCAACCTTCTGCTGGAGCTGAATTTTAATTTTCCCATCATCATTTCCCTCCGTTCCCAGCACACCAGTTTTCTAATAGATCTAAAAGCCTCTTACCTTCTTCCATCACATGTTGGGCTTCATAACAAAAGTCCACGTTGATTGTTCAAATATTAGAGCCTTGTATTGCTCTCCATTACGGGATTAGAGATGTTCGAGGCCCCTTGTGTTTTGACCTTTTCCTGTCTCATTTCTCTTTAAATGGTATGAAAAATGCCAACCTTCTGTAATTAAAGCCAAAACGGAATGGAGGAATAAAGCTTTTTTTCCCCCTTGCAATTATTCAGTATTTATGTTCCCGTGTTGATGGAAGTGTTTGTGCAGAAATCAAGGCTGGGGTTTATCAAAGCCAGGTCACCAGACCTGTTGGGAAGGGCTGGCAGCTCCATGTCCAGCCCCAGAAGCCTGCAGGAGCTCTTGCACCAGCCCAGGAGCTGATTCCCTGTTCCACCAGGTCATCCAGAGAATTTGTGCAAGCCATAGAATCAGTGCATGCAGGGGAGAAAATAGAGCAATAAAAAGGCTCAGATGGTTGTTGTGGGGAAGCAGGGCAAACACTGGAAAAAATTACTTTTTTATATATATTTATAAATATATATATAAAAAATATATATATAAAGGCACTTCCCTGCTGCCCTCCCTCCGTTTCTCCCTGTGGAAATAACAATGTATTACCAGAGGCAGATTTAAGGACCAACATGAAACAAATCTGAGATGGTGGGAAGGGATCAGATCCCACCAAAGGCACCCTCTACCCATCACTACCTTCAGCCTCAACCAGAGCTCAGCCTCCAGCCCCTGGCTCTGGATTCCCTAGTACCTGCAAAGGGGGACAACTCCTTTTAGCCAAAATCTCCTTTTAGCCAAAATCTCCTTTTAGCCAAATTCCTGCAGCATGGCACGCAGGAGAAGGTCCTGTTCCACTGCCAGTGTGAAAAAACCTTCCTGCCACACCAGGTTGTGACACATCCTGGCACTGCCCCTCTCATGCACCACCAGGGAGGCTCCCAGCACAGTGCTTGGCTTTTCCCAGGGAAAAAAAAGGGACATAACGGGTTAAGGGCAGGACTGTATGACTCTTCCCAAGCTATTGTGTTATTCCCTCAGCATTTCTGGTGTCCAGGCTTTTGTGGTTTAATTATGGTCTGCTCCAAATGGTCTCAACCAACAGATCAATATATCAGGAGCATTAGAATTGTTAATTTGAATGGCTGATTTGAATTTAAGTGCAACTTCAATTTAATCATTTTAGAAATGGAACGACATGTGAGGAGGACCCTCCTTCTCCTCTCCCAGCACAGCACCCCATGGGGATCACAAAACCCCCTGACATGCACATTTTCCTTCAGTCAAGAGCTAAGCCCTGTGAGCTGCTGGATCATGACAAAAGTGGGGTTTTAGCAGCCTTTCCTACAAGCATGGTAATCCCAAATCCAACAGTGATTAACTTGGACTCAAAGCTCCACAGCAGAAATTAATTCTAAATCAGGGTCCTGGAGCCATGTCTCTCCAAACCCTTTCCAAGGCTGGCTACTGATGTATGAGCAGGCAGAAAACAGCCCAGATGTCCCAACTTTCCCAATTCATCCAGGAATTCCCCTGCTGCCTGCCTGGAGCACACAGTGCCACTGGGCAGCTGCCAGAGCCACTGGAGTCACGGGAAGCACAGGGATTCCCCAGTGCCACCAGCATTGGCTGTCAGAGCTTCTAGCCAGGACTGGTGGCATGGTCTCACATCTGTAGAGTCACCCTGGACATCAGCAACACAAACCAGAAGAACATAGGGAAATACATAGGACAGAGAGCCTGGGTGCAGTTTTTGCAAGTAAAGCTGCATGAGCTTTGGGGTGACTTCATTGCAGCCTTGCAGTAGCTAAAGGTTGACAAGAACGGAGAGAGACTATTTACAAAGGCCTGGAGTGACAGGACAAAGAGCGGTGACTTCGTACTGAAAGAGGGAAAGTTTGAGTTAGATATTAGGAAGAAGTTCTTCCCTGTGAGGGTGGGGAGGCCCTGGCACAGGCTGCACAGAGAAACTGTGGCTCCTCCATCCCTGGAAGTGTCCAGGACCAGGCTGGATGGAGCTTGGAGCAACCTGTGCTAGTGGAAGGTTTCCCTGCCCATGGCAGTGGAGTGGAACTGGAGGAGTTTTAAAGTCCCTTTCAACTCAAACTATCCTGGAATTCTACAATTCTGTGATTCTTTAAACCTACTAGTCAAGAAAAATTTAAATAAAAGCATTCACCAATGTCCTGTAATGGTAACAGACTGGGTCCAAAGCTCTGCTCATGTACACATGATTTTTCTGATTGCCACACATATATCCAGCCCTCATTTAATTTATCAGCCATGAAGTTCTCAGATATAAAGGTAATGCAGCTTCTGAGCACAAGTTTCAGAGTCTTCCCACAGCCATTTCAGAGGGACCAAATTCCAGGAAAAAGCCCAGATGAGAACAGACCTTGAGGGGCCTCTGCCTGTCCTGGGCCACTCAGATCCACTGGCATCTTTCCCCCCAGCAAAGAAAATCTGCAATTTTCTAGCACAGGAAAGCCAGGGAGCTATGTGAAAAAAAATGGGAAAAGAAGGATATTGAGGAAGATTTTCAGGAAGCAGAAATAAAGGCCAAAGGTGTTTCAGTTCTCTTACTGCCATCCAGTATGAATCCACTGGCTCCAGCAGCACTGGGTCTGATTCCAGACAGATCTGGGTCTGCCTTTGGAAAGGTGAAAGTCACACTGAGAGCCCAAAGCCCAACCCTCGAGCTGAAGGGCTGATTTTTCCTGTGACAGATGAAACCAAACATTCTTCTCGGTGTTATTTAGTTGGCCAATGCATCAGCCTGACTGACAAGCACCGACTGCATCCTGAGAACAATCTGAAGGCAGCCCAGGGAACCCACCCAGATGGTGCTCAAAAGCCTTGCAGAGCAGAATGGGCTCTGCTAGGCACAGGAATTTCTCAGCAGGAACAAAGGGAACTTTGCAAACAGAGCTTTTGAAACGGAAGTCATTTTATCCAGCATGCCTGCAGGAAACAAGAATCCATCTTCCAGCACAATCAAACACAGAGCTGTGCATGGGCATAATTATTAGAGGAATGATGGCAACAGCAGAAGAGCTCATCAGTCAGAAAGCTGCGTAATTCCTAAACTGTCTCTTATGCTGAACCACCTGGATTTAAAGTAACATTTGCAGAGAAGATGGATGAATCCACCTACCCAACATGCCTGAAGTCACACTAGCAGAAGGGTCACTGCAGACATCAGATGTGCCTGCTCTGCCCCATGCTTGGACACACAGAGCTGCCCAATCCCTGTGATGGGCAGCCCTTTCCTCCTGTCCCTCTCACTTGTGGGGACAGTGAAAGCCTGAGAAATTGTTTGCTTTTGGAGTTTTTCTTTAGAATCTGTGTTCATCATTCCCAATCCAAGCAATAGCTGCAGGCAGGCAGAGGCTGTGGCCGGGGAGAACCCTGAAAGGATTTGCTTGTGTGATTCTCCCTCCACCTTCCTAAAGACGCCACACATTGTTCACAGCTCAGCAGCTCTCTCCAAGCCTCTCCTGCCTGGGAAAACCAGGATTGTTTAAATAACAGAGCAAGGCTCTTGGCTCTGCTGGATGCCATTAAAAAGGAGATAAGGAAAGGCTCAATCTGGTGGGACTCCCACCCTCCTTGTGCCAAGGCTGGCCTCAGTGCCAGTCCTTTCCAGCCTTGGGAGGACATCCCAACACCCACCTGAGCTCCAGCACCCGAGGGTGGGTGAGAGAGCTCTGCTGAGCGTGGCTGCCAGAGTGCAGACTGGCAGTTGGCAGGAAGAAGAGCTCAGAATATGCCAAAAAGGTTGATTCC
Organism: Entomyzon cyanotis; assembly: GCA_024500445.1. Lineage (NCBI taxonomy): Eukaryota > Metazoa > Chordata > Aves > Passeriformes > Meliphagidae > Entomyzon > Entomyzon cyanotis. Next base: position 4,864,987 of record JAKEPQ010000852.1, read on the forward strand.
AGCCCTCTCCCTGAACGTATCAGAAGAATGAGCTCCATCCAGACAGGCTCCTTGCAAATGTTTGGCCACCAGCTCACAGCTGCAGGAGACCTGCGTGGATGTGGCTTGACTCACACTTTCAGCTTCACAAGCCTTCCTCAAAACTGCTGCAAGCACCTCCTCTAATATTTAAAACTCTCCTTTTTTAAACATTTCAGTTTCCTGGAGAACGGAGAGCTCTGTCCCAGGGAGCTCATTCCGAGGGAAGAGTGGGATTAAGAACTTCAAAGTGGAGTTCTCCCCTGTGACAAGTTCTTAGAAGAGACCCTGTCCAAGAGTTATCACATCTCTCCAGCAAAGGGAAAGATTTGCCATGAGAATCCTTCTGGGCTCGAGGACTTGTGCAGAGGCGGAGATTTCTGCCAGCAGCGGCTGCTCTCTGATGGGAAGCTCACCCTCCTGCCTGAGGTGTGAAATCTCCAAGGAGGGCAGGCTTCTTCCCACGTGGCAGCCGGGGAACATGCCAGCAGAAGCATGTGCTATTTTGGGAAGGCAGGGAAGGAATGGAAAGGCTTGCAGAGGGCTGAAAAGCCAACGTGGGATGGAGGGATGGAAGGATGACAACTGGCTCCGAGTGAAAGGGAAAAATGGATGGGGTGTGGAGGAGAGAGAGAATGTAGCTGCTGAGTGTGGGAAAAGACTCCTGTCCCACTGTGCTGCTTCCCAGGGTTCACACTGAGAGCTGGGACACCACAGCCCCAGCAGCATCCCAGAGGATGTCACACCTTGTGGCAGGCAGCCTGGTGATGCAGAGCCAGGGTGGGTGAGCAGGCAGGGCTGTGCTCTTTGCCTGCCTGGCTGTTCCAGGCTGTCCAGAGCAGGTAAGGGGCAGCAAGCCAAGCATCAGCCTGAGTCAGAACAGCTACAGAAACACCTTTGGTGCTACAAAAGCCCTTTTGTCCCCTGTGGCTCAACATCTGCTCCAAGTCTTTCCACAGGGCCCTTGGTGCAGGAGAATTCAGAATTTGTTGTTTGTTATCCTTGCGCAGCATCCTCCTTGGTCTCATCCCTTTTACATCTGCCCCCAAAATCACTCTGCTCTTTGGGAATCTCTAAAGCACCCATGGGCTGCTCAAAAATAATTCTCTGTCCTGCAAACAAGGATGATCCACAGCAACCAGGCTCCCCTGGCAGAAGAGTGAGTGAGAGGGGTGACTGTAAGCTGGTAATTCCCACTGTGGGAGAGAGGAAGAGCCCAGCACAAGGGGGTTGGTTAGCAGCCCCTGAGAACAATGTTTTTAGCTGCTTAGTTCACTGATTAAACAAATAAAACAATGTCATCTTCGGATGGCTGTGGAGACTGAGGGTAAAGATTCAGTGCTGCTGCACGTTCAACATCCCTGTGACAAGAAGGTTGTGGAGAGGGGACAGTGGAGAGGCAAGGACCATGCATCAGGCTTCAGGAGCTTTTTGTCAGGTGGTGGAAAAACTTTTGGTCAAAATTTTGACTCCATGATCTTGGGGGTCTTTTCCAACCCTAATGATTCTGTGATTTCTATGACTGCTGGCTCTCTGGCAAGGTTTTCCACATCCCAGGTGGGACAGGTAATGAAAGCACTTGACTGCTGAACCCTTTTTGACATCTCTGCTTTTGCTCTTTTGCAGGGAAAGGAAAGCAAATCCATTCTGATTTCTGTGGAATTCACTCCTCACCTCTGGGTGGTGTTTTAGAAATCAAAAGTAAATCCATTATTTTGCTTCTTGTCTAAGGACTCGAAGCCTTTCACAGATGTTAAGGCCACTTATAAGTGAAGGGATTTGTATTTCAAGCTCCTGGCTGTATTTTTCATGCGTTTTAAGTCCTGACAATGGGAGAGGTAAATGCACTAACTCGGCAAGGATGCTCACACGCACACCAGGATTAGACAAGCAAAAAGAAGCAAATGTATCCATCTCTGTGCCCTGGTCATCCTGAGGGCAACTTATCTCCAAAATACTCTCTTCAAAATCTCCCAGTGTATCTGGAGCTTGCAGATTCCTTTTTTTCCCCCTGGAAGAGGAAGAACCTTCACAAATTTCACCTGCTTCTCATTTGTCGAGGCTGGATAGAGGAGAGAAGAGCTGCTCTTTTTCCACCCAGTGTGATATTCAGCCACACTCTGGGCTTAGTCTTCATCTGTGGTGTAATTCCATTTCCCCTTTGGATGATGTGCTCTCAGGAGCCTGCCTTGTGCATAAAAGATCCATGATGGGGAGCAGCATCATTCGGGTTTTTTTTTTCTTTTTTTTTTTCCATGAGCAGGTGCAAAATATAATGTCCCTGATTTTCGAGATCTGATTAAACTGTCATAGATGTGGAGCAACCTCAATAACTCCCAGCGCCAGGGAGGGATGGCTTATTACAGCTCTGCACCCTCCTATGCCAGCAATAAGCATCTCTCAGCATTTCAATTACAAACCCCTATCCTCAGGATTTGTTTATTTAAATTGGAGGAATTTGGTGCTCCTGGAAGCCTGAAATCCACAGGCTGGAGTCCAGCAGGCACAGCTACATCGCTGATCTCCAAGAGGGGCTGCTGGAGCAGAGCAATGATGCCCAAAGCTCACAGGCAGATGCTGGCAGTGGAAGAACCTCCACCAGATTCCAGCTCTCAGTACCTCCAGCGCTGGGGTTTGTCCCAAGCTCTCCCACACATCTGCTTTTGAGTTCACTCATCCAGCCCCAGCTCCTCTCCCCAGCCTTGCTCTTTCCTTCCTCCGACACCAGAACAGCCTGGGTACAGAATCCCAGCAAAAGCTTCTGGCACTCCTTCACCTTTGCTGAAGCTACTCAGTTATTCATCTGTCTTGAAAATAACATTTATTTTGCTGTTCTCCAGGTATTGGAGCACCAGGAGAAAAAGAGGAGGATGGGAACCTCCTGCAGTTCTGCAAGAACTTGGACCATGCAGTGGCCAATTTGAGAAGCTTCTCTCCAGGGGAGGGAGAGGCTGAAGCACAGGGGAGAGAATGAATTTCCTCTGATGGAAATGCCAACAGGAACCAGCTCTGTGTTTTGGAGGAGGGAAACCCCCATGTCAAAGGGGGTGACAGCAGGACCCCAGAGCCAACGAGCCACCAGGACAGGGGCAGCAAGGGTCACAGAGCACACTGAGCTCAGCGAGTCTTCTCTGCCTTCCCTTCGCCATTTTTGGCAAAGCTGTTTCCAATATTGGAATTGAATGCTTAACTGTTACACTGATGGAATAAATTAGATCAAACCTTTTATCCCAAAATCTTCTCCATAAGAAAGAGACATCTGAGGGCTCTGGCACGCTGACAGGTATTCCCTTCCCTGGGGGCTGTCAGGGGGGTCACAGATGTCCCTGGCTGACGCCAGCTGGAGCAGGGTATCCGTGTTCCAGCACTCTGGCATGTTCCTGGCCGGTGGGATGGGCAGGTCTGGCATGGGCACTGCCCAGCTGCAGGAGGGATAACCCTTGGCAAGAGATCAGAAGCATTTCTCAGGCAAGTGCCAGAGCGATGGAAGCAGCCTTGCTCCACGACTGGAATTAGGTGGATAATTGCTCTGACTCCCAGGGTTTCCTGGCCACCCAGAGGTGCAGCACCGGGCAGGAGCTCTGCTCCAGCACTCCCAGGATGTTTTGCCATGTCCTTGCTGCAGTGCAGGGATGGATGAGCCAGGCTGGATCCCAGACCAGCCTGCACCAAGCTAGTCCAGAACGATGTGCTGCACTGGTGTCAAAATCCTCTGGCAAGCTGCCACGCCATGGCCTTGTTTCATATTCAAAGGTAGATGTGCTGATGCTGGAGCTAAAAAAACCCCAACTATTCAAATTAGCAATCAGCGCCAATGATTGCCCTTCCATCCCATCCCTGTGCTGAAATAGGAGCTCCATTCCCTGCACACAACCAGTGAACACATGCTCAGCATCTGATTCTGAAGAAGGCTTCGGCACCGTGAAAAGAACAGGGAGAAGGTACGGCAGAGTGGGAGATGCCATCTGGGCTTGCATCTGCGCGTTTGCCAAGGCGCAGATGGAGATCCTTTTCTCTGACTCGTATTTGGCCCTGGAAACTCGGGGATGATGGAATGAAGAAGTTCTGCCTGGAGCCTGGTCACTATTTGGGACTCAGTGTTAATCCCAAGCCCTCAGGGTTGTCTTGAGTCCATGGAGTGATGCCTGGCTTCCAAGTGACAGAGAAAACAAGAAAAAGCCTGACTGGGAAGAGCAAGGATATTACAGGAATAAGAAAACTTCGTGCCAATGGCAGTAGCTTGGACTCTGAAGAAGAAATAAGTTGGGGGTCATTGCTACAAGCAGTGAGGCTTTTTCTGCAGGTCAGGGGCTGTAGCCAAGCTCTGGGCTGAATGTACATGTGCTTTAACAGGGGAGGTCTGAGCAGGAGCCAAACCTGTCTTAAAACACATATAGGAAATAACAACGGTATGACAACACTTGTGAGTTCTCCTTTCCTTCTCCAAGGATGACATTCTTGGCTCTCCTTCTTTAAGTTGCACGTTACCTAAATTCCTCCTGTTTCTCTTACCCCATTCATCCCTGATCAGGTTGGGATTTGGGGTCCTTTTCTAGAGTTATTCCTTGACACCAAAGAGAAACGATTTTGAAGGGGAAAAGGATGAAGGATGGTGGGCAGGGGCTGCTGTAGACACCAGTTCCCCCAAGGCTTAGCACCCCAAGGTCACAACCTCCCTCCACTGAGGGGCTGTGGGGCTGTTCAGTGACACCAAGCAACCACTGGAGTTATATCTCTGTCCCCTTTGCCCCATCAGCAAGAGGCAGAGCAGGAACAGCTCTGGGAGGACAGTGGGAGGATATTTTTTGGTGAACTGTACTGTACTGAGGGGCTATCCAGTGCTCAGTAATTCCACAAATACACAGGATCATTCCCTGGCACTGGAAGGTGCATGTTTGGCTGTCTCTGAGTTCTACTCCTGCTGTTCCAGCACATGGTTTGGTGGGTGTGGTGACTCCCCAGTAGAAGAATTACTTGCTAGCCTCCCCCTGCTGAGTTCCCAGGGCTCCTGTCTGCTTCTTCAGTTGAAGGAACCCACCCAACCCACAGCATCCTCAGCACCAAAAAGCCAATCCTGAAAGCAAAGCCTTGGGGAGGCAGAATCCTGAACAGCCAGATCAGTAGCAGACAGGGGGAACAGCGACACAAATCAGAGGGAGTTTGAGCCCTTTTGGTGCTGGGCTGGACCTGAGGAAGTCCCCAGGCCAGGAGCAATGTGTTTGCAGGGCCATGTGCTCAGGGAACACCTCGCTCAGCCAAGAAAAGCTACAGCACCTTGACACGTCTCCTGTACCCACCGTGGTTTGTGAGTCTTAATTAAGTGCAGGAGCAGAAACGGTGGAGCACAGCACAGCACAGCGCTTGGCTGTCCACAAAAGCTTCCTCAGAGCCGGATTGTTCAGATGGAGGAATGATCTCACGAGCAGATGGGAGAAAGGCTTTGCTTGTTGCACAGAAATCTGGGCTGGAGCAGACATGAGGGAAGGCAGCACAGAAAAGCATTGTGCTGGAGTGTGAGGATGGAGCCAGCAGCCGAGGGGGGAAGGTGTCGGGGGGTCTCTGCTCCCTGCAGCAGCCACGGGAGCATCCAGGCAGCCCACACAAGCCTCTGGCTTGGCTGGGGATCTGGCATTCTGAGGGGGAATGGGGGAACTACACTGGGCACTGAGTCCACTTGGTGACAATAGCTGGCAAAGGAGAATGGCAGAGGTGACACCTCCTGCGCCACAGGATGCTCCTGAGGGGCTCAGGGACACTCTGCAGCCCAGACAGGGAAAGGGACATTTGCAGACAGCAAAACTTGGGGGTTTTTCTTCTTTTAAATAAGGGTAATTATTTATTCATGCACAAAACACAGGTTATTGTTTGCTAAACAAATCTGTGCGCCAGTCTGTGTGCAGCTCTCTGTACGTGCCAAATGCCCAGTTTCTGAACAAATTGTGCTTCTGTTGGTTCAGAACTCTCTCCTGTGCTGGGCTGGGCTTGTTGTGAGCCCTCAGCAGGGTCAGATCCATCCTGAAGGGGCTATGGGAGAGAAGAACTGACTGGGCAGGGAAGAGATGTCCACCAGGGCTGGGGATGAGCATGGAGCTGCCAGCCACGTGTCACAGCCACCACCACCCAGCAACACCCAGGACCCAACCCAGGCAGAAGGGATGGAGCAGGGAGCACCCAGGGAGGCCTCAGCTTCTCCAGCTCCATCCAATCCCATCCATGGAAGCATCTCAGAAACACTCATGAACACCAGCATCAGTCTGTGCAGCAGCCCAGGCACAGAACGAATGCCTCGCAGGGCTTTGTTATCACAACACCACACGGTTAAATGTCCTAAGCAATCTTTTTTTAAGGAAAACAAGTCTTTAGAAACAGAGGTGACCCCAGAAGCGATAAGTGAAGAGGTGCACCTGAAAGTCTGTTATCAGCTATTTGTGCCTGGCTCTGCCTCAGATTTCTCATTTCGATGTGACGGCAGCTGAAAATTGGATAGATACTGGCTTCACCTCAAACAAGACTTTCTCTTTTTGTCTTCAAGGGCAACTTAAGTGCTTTACCCTCTGAGGTCGGAGAGAATCACAGGATGCTGGAAAAGGAGCGTTCTGGAGCGGGAACTACAGTGCTGCTCTGCAGCACAGTTTGATAATTAAACTCCACGGTGGAGGAAGTGTGAGGGAGGCTGGGAAAGCACAGGTTTGCTCCTAAATCCAGGTGTTGATGAGGTTTTCCTTACAAACAAAAAGCAGGTTGAATTTCCAGCACCAGGGAATACTTCCAAGCCATGTTTTGTCACCAGTGCTGCCTCCAGCCCAGGTCCCACCAGCTCTGCCTCCATCCCAGAGGGACCCAGCTCAGGGTGATGCTCACAGGGATGCTCTGGCACCACTGAGGGTTGGTTTTGGGAGACACATGCCAGGAAAGGAAAGGGAGGGAGAGGCAAAGGGTGGAGAATCACTGGGGTCTCAGCCTGAGAACAAGTTCCTCCATCCATGACAGCACAAATCATGAGGAACGAACCAGAGCCCATTCCCTCCCCAGCGCAGGGAGAAAAGGGACAATTGGGATGCTGGGATGAAATGACAGAACTCCTCGTACAGAAAACAGGCTCTGAGGAAGAGGCAAAGGAGAGGCAATCAGAGACCTCATGAGCTTCAGTCCAACAGAAGGAGATGGAGGGAAGAGAGTTCCTGAGAGCAGGCAGAGCTGGGAAAGCTGTGATTCTGCTCAGACTGCTGCATCCCCTGGAAGAGGGTGCCACAACCTGAGCAGCCAGAGAGCTCTCCCACCACCAAAACACCTGCATCTTACCTCAATCCTGAGCAGGTTACACCACACAGACTTCCCAGCATCCAGTGACAAACTAATCCACTGAAATCTTCTCTCCCCCATCTCGCCTCAAGCTCTGCAGCACAAGTGCAGATTCTGAATCAATACATTTCTTCAGTCAATGTTTTTGTCTGTTTTTCCCTATAAACACCCATCCAATACAACGTGTGAAACGCAGATGTGCTGAGTGGGAAAGCTGAGTCTTTCAGACTCATCCTGTGCCAGCATAACCAGTGAAACCTTCCCGGGAGCACAGCTGGGGAGCAGTGCCATTACAGATGTGCTCTGCTGTGAGCTCCCAGCGCTTCTGGGGCAGAGGAGCCCCACCAAAGCCAAGGAAATCCCTAAAATCCTGGGCTTGCTCCATCCGGGAACGCAGTGTGGCTCTTCTGCTTGGATCCAGGATTGTGACTGGGAACTGTGTCTGGATCTTGCAGCTGGAGGGAGAGGATCCCAGCTGGAGAATTCTGGTGCTGCCACAGAGATTGGGGTACGTGGAACCTGCAGCTGCCCTGGAATGGACAGACACCCACATGTTCTGCTCCCAGGACAGCCCCAGCATGCTTGGCAGCAGCCTCTGGATTGCTGGGAGACCTCATTTCCCCAAAAGCCAAACCACAAGTAGGACATGCTCACACTGGCACCTGAGCAGGGGCTGCAGGAGGGAAAATGAACCCCAAGACCCAGCCCTGCAGCACTGGCCCAAATTCCCTCTGTCCCAGGAGAGCAGTTCCCTCTCTGCCAGCAATGTCCCCTTCCCCAGAAGGCACCAAGCCACCTCTCCCTGCAGCACCTGAGGTGCCATCCATGCTCACGGTGCAGATGAGCTCTGAGTGGCACTTCAGCATCTGCAGGAACGTTTCCCAAACGAATGCTGAGCTGCAGAGACTCAGCCCAGCTCCACTCTTTCCCACGAGACCCATTTCAAACCAGACCAAAGCCCCCTGGTCCCACTTCCCTTTATAATGAGTTGTCTATTTTTTTCTGATACTTCGGTGGGAATTTTTTTCCCTTTAATACCAACAGCTGACACATTATGGGTAAAAGGAAGAGTTCACAGAATAAACTTCAGTGCATTAATTATTGAGGGATATAATCCAAATTTATTTAATGAATTAATAATAAGTCATAGGGGTATTTTAATAATGAAATACTTCTAGTTGTGTTTCAATAATTACGGCTGGCTTTCATAATTACACTGCTGCAGTGAAAATAAAATCAAAATCAATTAGGTGGTAGCAATTCTGTCCCAGGAGTGCCCTGTGCAACTCTATCTAGATCAGGTTTAAAGGGACACAACAAAAATCAATGTTGGTTTAAATTTCCAGCGTGCAACTCGTTCTGTGCTTTGCCTCTGGAAGCAGTCGGGGCTTCCCTGTGCTTAGCCCACTTCAAGAGATCAGGAGTAGCTCTCCTTAGGAGAATCTGGGAGCAGAGCCCTCAAAAACAATTTCCTTTTAAAGAAAACCTACAGCTTCTCATAGCCATTGATTCCAGGAAGTGAAGCTGGAATTCTGCTGGGATTGTCACCCTCTGGCTCTGCTAAGTGCCAAGATCCTAAGGCACTGAGAGAGCTGAAAACACCACAGCGCTTGTTCCCTGCACCAATTGTGTTTGTTTCGAGATAACACTGCCAGAGCATTTTTCCAGAAAGGCAGACAAAGTGTTTGTAATTCCCTCCCATCCCAGGGAACCTTCATCCCACCCCTCCAGCTCAGCTGAACTCAGAAAGCAGCTGGGTTTCTTTAACCTTTCTCATCTCAAGAAAGACAGTTTGGAGCTGGGAAGAGCTCCCTATTCAGCTTGTCGAGTCGAATTGTCACTTCCAGCAGCTGGGATCCCTCCCAGCGGCTGCACAGCCCCGCAGCTGGGCGGGAGGGACGGCACAGCCCTCGCAGTGGAGCTCCGGAGAAACCTCCAGCTTCTCCCAGCACCTGGAGCCCCGCCTGGCAGGCAGCTGGGACCCTGGTAGGTGACATCCATGTCCCCAGGGAGCCCCAGCTGTGGGGAGGAGGCTGGGCTCCAACGCCAGCATCCCCCAGCACAGCTGGAACACCAGGATGTGCCAAAGGAGACAACACCAAGCTGCTGAGCAGCACTGGGGGAATTTGGCACAGACAGAGAGAACTGAGGGGGTGGAAAAGGTGATCAGGAAAGGGCTGGACACACTGCTCCTTGTATTTTAGGGGGATTTCTGAGCAGCCACGCTCAGGTGAGCCTCTCTTGCCTGGGAGATGGCTTATCCCCACTGCAGGATGGGTTGAGCTGTGTGATTCCCTCCCTGAAGAGCCTGCCTGCCTCCCCCTCCCACCAGGCTGGAGGTGCAGAATCTAACCCTCTCCCTTGGCAGCTGCAAGTCCTGTTCACAGTTCTCACATCTTTGAACATCTGGCTGCTCACCGCAGAGGGTTTTGGAAAAACAACTAATTCCTCAAAACATGGTGCAGCCTGGACTCTCCAGGCAGTGGTTTCTGGGGTCTCACACAGGAACAGCCATGAAGCAGCAGAGTAACAGCAGGCTGGCCCAAAACAGGAAGGGACAAAGATTTTCAGCATCAAAGACTAAGAGCCTTGAGATAGAAAAGAGAAAATTCAAGTGCAGCATTAAGGGCAAAGTATTCACAAGCAAGAGGTCAATCAGGCAATATTTATCCAGAGGGATGTCGTCACCAGAGGCTTGAGCACAAACAAGATGTGACATTTGGAGAAGGAGGGATGAGGGACTCCAGTGCTGGTGTGATAAATGGGTTTGTGCCTGAGGAGATGTTCAGCAGTGCTGGGGACACTGTGGGTGCTGCTCCCTGACACCCAAGACATTCCTGCTCTGCTCCAGCAGCATTGCACCCCTCAGCTCCCCCAAACCCACACAGGAAACTCAGACCCACCTGCAGAAGGACTGGGAATCCTGTCCTGCTTTTCCTATGGGACAATATTGCACCACAAAACACCAATTCCTCCTCTGGGAGTGCAGTCTGCATGGGAAGCAGGATTGCAGTTGAACGTAGCAGTCCTTCACAGTGAGAGAGGTGCAGTACTGGGCTTTACATCCCTGAAAATAATCACAACTCACCTGGAAAAAAAGGAAAAAAAGGAGCAGGGACAACCTGCTCTAGCTGTGAAGTCAGACCTGACTTCAAAGCCAGTCCTCTCTGGAGTAGGAGGATGCATTTCACCTGAAATTCAGGATGCCACCTGCAAGCAAGAGCCTCTGTGGGTGGTGGGTGCTCTGAAGGCACCAGTTCAGCTCCTCCATCACTCAGGAAGAGGTCCATGTACAGATAATTGATGCATTTTTAACTTGCAAATGTGGCACAAACTTCCCTCAGGAACATCTAATTCACATTTTAAGTAACAAAAGGGCTCAAATCCCTTTCTTGCCTATTTAGTCATGCTGCATTTGGTAGAAGTGAGATGAAATGCTCAGCTCAGGGAAGATCAGAGAGAAATTGTATGATTTCCACATTATAGGATAATTCCACGGCTGACTTACCCAAATGTGCAAGATGAGACGCCACACTCAGACAACGTTCACCATGCTGAGCTGAACTCTGAGCATCAGAGTCAAAGGAGAAGGGAGCAAGTGAGGGGAGCAGGATTAGCAGGAGAATAACAGATGGGGTTTTGGAGCATTGGGGCACAAAGGAGAGCAGTGAGAAGGTGCTGCATGCAGGAGCGTGGCTGCAGCACCAGCAGGGAGAAATGCTTCAGAGGAACAAAAGGGACCTGGCCAGGTCTGGATCCCTCCAAGGTGAGCTCACACCTATGGAGTGCCCTCAAATCCCAAACCCCCTCCATCCCAAATTCCCTCTGTCCCACACCAGCTCTGCTCACCTCCATCCTCAGCTGCTGCCAGGTGGTCTCTGAGGATCACACTCAGTGCAGGCAGGGGCTGGCAGAGGGAGGCAGTCCAGCTGCAGTCTCCTGGCAGCCACCTCTTTGTATCTCAAGTTATTTATTTTTGAGCATCTGGGCCTCTGCACTGAGGCAGATGCTGTCACTGTCCCAGTCACAACCTCCTAATCAGCCTCTCAAGGGCTTTACCTGCTTTGTGAGGTCTGGACAGCCTTTTCTTCCCATCCCTTTCCTTTTCTTTTGTTGATCAAACCGAGTTTCATCTCAGAGCGGAGCATCTTTCCAGAACAGAAGGCTCAAATGCTTCATCTTGACAAAGCTGAAACCAAGCCTTTGTTTTGCCAAAAATACCCCTTTTGCTTTTCATTTTGTCCCACTAGTCACCAGATTAAATCCACATTAGCAAATACTGTCACTCATCCCAGACGTACATTTTTTGGAAAGCAGAGCGTTTGTCACAAAAGCATCATCCTGCTCTCCCAGTCTCTCTCACGGGGGAGAGGAGCAGGAGCCTTTCCCAGCCTTTGGCTCACAGCTCTGCCTGCTCAAGTGAACTCTCTGTCCCCTCCCAGCCTCTCGGTGTCACCACCATTTATCTCACCACTGTTACTGGTGGGTATGTATTTGTTTCATCTGTGCTGCCATGGTTCCCAATCTCTCAGAGGGCTCCTGCTGCCCCATGGAGTGCCCAATGGCCAGCCTAGCCCTTCAGGAAGCACTTTTCCACCTGGCTGTGTGAGAGCACAGGGAGAGGGTTTGGTCCCATGGAGCTCCTGGCCAGGGGTTGTCCCTGCCAATGGCCATCCACATCCAAAGCTTCTGCACAAGAGACACTCACAGCCACTTATCTTGCAGCCCAGTGCAATTTAATTATCAACTTGGAAGCTCTCCAGCAAAGCTTAAAAAGTCAACCCATTGCAGTTGTTTGGGTATATCATTGCCCTGCTAATTGAGTTTGATGGGAATTTCAAGAGGACTTTACAATTTTTTCCTTAAGTGCTGTTAGGTTTAAGCCTTCCTCATTCTTTGTGGTGCTGGAGGCAGAGGAGGGGTAGGAGAGAGACCTCCCTTCATCCTCAGACTAGGAGTAGTGGATAATATCCAGGGTGATGACTCCTTATTGAGCCACATCTCTCTTCCTGAGAACAAATTCCTTTTTGAGGAACGCTGCCATGGACATCAGCTCCTGCCAAACTGCAATAACCTCCCCATTTGTGTCTGTGCACGGGGATTCCCACCTGTGCCAGACACCCAGAGCAGCCTCAGTCACGCCATGGAGCTCTGGATGTGACAAACAGCTCACAGTAATGTCCTTCCTCACCCCAAATCCTTTTACTTCCAGAGAAAACCCACCCTACCATGGCATTCTGCTGCAGGGCCAAAGCCCCAGCTGTAACCAGAGAGCCCAGATCTCTCTCTGTGAGCCAGGGGCTGTGGGAATCAGGAGCATAAAGGGTGCCTGGGGAGCAGGCACTGCTCCCACTGTGCCAGCACGGCCAGGATGTGCCACATGGCACCTGCAGCGTTGGCTCCCAGTATGGAGCATCCCCTGGGAAAAGGCTGGAGGGGTTCAGGAAAGTGAGTCTGTGACAGAGCCTGTGAGTATTCTCCATTCTGTCGCTGTTATTTAAACCCTTAAGGTGCAATCAGGCTAAAAAGGATAAATAGAATCACTGGATTTGTACACAAAGCCCTCTGGTGCCTCTGCCCAGCCCACAAGAGTCGCTTGGGCTCAGCTGCAGAGGGTTTCATTGAGCAGAGCCAGTGATGTGCCAGCGAGGCCAACAGGACCAGCGAGGAGAGGAGGGAATGGTGTCACTGAGAACACCACGAGCAGAAAATACAGCTGAGAAGCTGCTTAAACAGGCTCCACTCAGAGCCATCTGCACTTTGCCTCAGGGCAGGTCCCTACTCTGGTCCCCAGAAGCCTGGTTGGTCTCACCTCTGTGTCACCCTCCGGAGGCTCCTCTGTAAATCCAGAATGCAGGCAGCAGGGGAGAAAAGAGAAGTTTAAAACCAACACCAGGCCTTCCTGGTGGGAGGTTTCCTGCATGGCCACAGCGAGGCAAGGTTGGCACACAGCAGTTGAGCCCTGGGCAGTGCCAGGCTGGCAGCCAGCAGCCCCTGCCCTGCATCTCTGCTGCTCTTGGGTCTGCTTCCCAGCTAAACACAGCAAAGTTTTGGATCTTCCCAGCAATCAGCATTGGTTCTGGATTCACACTGCTCCCCCAGGGCTCTGACCACCTCACCCACACGCCAGGTGCCCACAGCAGAGCCAGGAGCAGCCCTTGCCCGGGCAGCAGCTGCTCCTGCATCCCTGCCTGTGCTCTGCTGCTGGGCCAGGCACAGTGCCAGGCTGATGATATCCGCCGTGACGTCTGCTCTCCAGCCACACCAGCTCCCAGACACAGGGGAAGAGACACTTTTCTTCTCACATCAGGAGCGGTGGCAGCAGCACACGTAATCCGCGCTGGCACCAGATTCTCCATTTCGTGTTTGAATGATGCTGCCACAAACATTTATTGTCACAAAAGAGGTTATTCAAACACGAGCAATTAGGCAACTATATTAGCATATTTTTCATTGTAATATTACAACAAAGGGTATATTCCTCCCAGTGAATGTATTTATAGGCTTTCGGAGCTAATATTTGTTTAAATGATTAATATGTTTTTCAAATACATGTGACAAGTGTGGCAGAAATATTTTTATCTCCACAAACAATGTTCTGAAAGGCAAGAGCTGAGAGTCTCCGGGAGGGCTGTTTTCCAGGTTCAACAGAGTTTTTCAAGGCATACAAGTTACATTTTTATCATCATGAATTCCAAGAGAAGGCCTTTCTGTGAGGGATGTTTAGAAATAAGCTGAGGCTGCAAGGTGTCCACCAGTTCCTGCACAGCACCTTTCTAAAGAGCCCCTGGATTCTCCCTGCAGTCAGGTCACCATTTCCATCCAAAGTGTGTCCCCTACCTTACTCTTACTGAGGAAATCCCAAAGCAAGGCTCATAGCAGAAGGATGTTGGGTTTTTAACCAACACTTCCCTTTACTGAGCACCTTCGCACAAAAGCACACAGGATTTTTATCACAATTCTGGTGTGTGAGTGGAAGGAGTCAACTTCCAGAGCTCCACGTTCCCTTTTCTGATCACCCCCATGGACAAGCACATCCCTCAAGCCTGAGTCATTTGTGAACTCCCTCACTCTGGCTTTTCTTAAAAAACAACAGCAAAAATACAGAGAAAAGTAAATTCAGAAAAGTTAATGTTGACCTGTCTGGAGCTTAGGGGCTCTGGTTGGAAGCAGCAGAGCTGGGGGTGATGATGCCCAGACACCGGCAGGGATCCCCTCACTGCTCTGCCCAGAGGAGTGAGCTGGTCCCTACCACCCAATCCCCTCCTGCATCTGGGGTTTCCCCCTAATTAGTTTCCCTGATGATGCTTTCAATGCCCTCACCTGTCTGCCCCATCACCCCCACAACTCTGGGCTGAAACACGCTGGCTTTGGGGACAGGACAGCTGTGGCAGACCTGTCCCCAAAAGGGGGAACAGCAGCCTCGAGTACCTGCAGTGTCTTTCCAGACATTAAAATCCACATGGTTTTCCCCACTGACAATCTTCGTGTCCTCAGCAGCACTCTGGAGCTGCAGGAATAAAGTGATATAAATAGAGGAGTATGAGATGTCTGCGATCGATGCCGCAACTGAAATCTCAGCCTGGGGTTTTTCCGCCCAATTCAAGTGCTCTCCCTCCTTCCCTTTCAAAAGACAACCGAGCCGTTATTTACATTGTACTCGGCTGTGCGAGGAAGTGGAGTCTGAAGAGGAATCTATTAACACCACCTGTGGAACCGAAATAGCCATCATCTGCAGGGGAAGTGGGCTGTGGGCTCCAGCCTGGTGTCTCTGGGAACGGCGAGCGGAAACTGCCGCGGGCTCGGAGCTGGTCCTGCTCCAGGGATGAATGGCTGTGATGTGCAGGGAGGGACGGCTGGGGCAGCTCTCCAGGGGCAAGCCAGGGTCCTTCGTGCAGGGCAATGCAGGTGACATGCTCTGCCCCATGCTCGAAGCAAACCCTGCGATGGACAGGCATTTTCTGTGCTTGGAACAACAGCTTTAACCTGCTCAGATCCCAAGCTCCCGCCAGGTCCTCCTGACGCCCCAGGCAGGTCTAACCTCCAGTGCTCTTGGTGACAGCAACTCCCCAGCCTCTGCACAGAGGGCTGGCACTGACCTAGACCTCAGCAGCACTGGTGGCACAAGGGACACTGGTCCATCCTTCCCAGAATGGCTCCTCAGAGCCTGACCTGCAGCCAGTGGTGTTGATGTCTCTGTGATTCAGAGAGAAGCTCAGAGGACTTTCCAGCCAGGGTCCTTCTCACAGCATCCTCTGACACCTCCCTGAGCCACCACAATGGTCCCAGTGGCAGGAAGCCCCAGCTTGGGCAGCTCCCTGGAGGACACAGCTCTGCAGAGCATTCATCCCTCTCTGGAGAAGAGGAACCACTTGGCAGCAGAAGCTGAGACATGAGGTGATGGCTGCCCCATCCCTGGAAGTGTCCAAGGCCAGGTTGGACAGGGCTTGGAGCAGCCTGGGGTGGTGGAAGGTGTCCCTGCCCTTGCTGGGGGTGGAACTGGGTGAGTTTTAAGATCCTTTCCAATCCAAACCATTTTGTGATTCTGTTCTGGCACTGGCAAGCTTCTCCTGTCCCTGTCCTACATCCCCACAGCACTCACCCCTTCCAGCCCCCCAGCCTGAACTCCCCTTGCAAAGATCAGCTGCAAACCTTGACGAAATCTGAACAGCAACTGACACCTTGCAGCCACGCTGGAAATGTGGTTTTCCACCATTGCTGCTATCTGCAGTGAGAGTAAATTCATAGACAAATCCATGACCCCAGATTCTTTTAAAAATTTTCCAAACAGAGCCTTAGAAATGCATGGCTTTGCTCAAGATCACCCTGTTTGTGTTGGTATGAGGCCAAAATCCATGAAAAATAGAATGCATGCCAAAAAAATCAATTTTATATAATAAATACAGATCATTTGGATGTTTCTTGCCAAAAACAATGCAAACATATACATCCTTCATGATTCTTATCAGAACACAGCTGAATCTTTAATACACTCCACAGACAGGCTACTAAAAGGCAAGAACACACTGCTCAATGGCTAAAGTTTCCTTGTGTCCATCCCTTTCAATGGCTTTTAATGGTCAAAACTGTGGAATTCAGTTTAATGCAAAAACTAATAAACCAAAACCCAAAGATTCTTCTAAGTAAAAACCTATTTTTAACGAAGAATAGGGGCTGGACTGAAATAAAAATATATTTGGCAGTGCTAGAATTGCTTTATGTTGTTGCAAAAATGTTTACCAGGGAGTAGCTGCTCTGGGCTCCACATTCCCAACAATCCCATGTGTTTAAGGTCCATGAGTGTGTCAGGGCACTCAGCAGCATCCAACACCATTTCCTGGAACACAAACGTGTTGCTGCAAATGGTTTAAATTCTCCATTACAACCTAGGTGGAATAAATAAAATATTCCATCTGCCTAATGTGACATGCAGATCAGACCCCTGTGGGTAATCCTGGAGTTTGCAAAGGTGCATATGGGATGCTCCAGCAAATTTAATAAATGTAAAGGAGGTTGTTTTATTTTTTAAAATAACCTTTATGTTATCCTTGCTGTAAATTATGTAAGAGGATGCTATCGGAAATGTGACACACGTGCTGCACACGCTCACAGGGGAAAGGCAGTGCTCAGCCTGGCAGCGCCGTGCCAGGGACTGCCGACAGCCTGCCGCTCACCCGGCTGGGGATGGGGGCAGCAGGAATGGGGTGGGAACAGCAGGAGAGGGATGGGAGCAGCAGGAGAGGGATGAGGGCAGTAGGAACGGGATGGAACAGCAGGAACGGGATGAGGGCAGCAGGAACGGGATGGGAGCAGCAGGAACAGGATGGAAGCAGCAGCAGCGAGATGAGGGCAGCAGGAGCGGGATGGGGGCAGTAGGAACGGGATGAGAGCAGCAGGAACGGGATGGAGCAGCAGGAGCGGGATGGAGCAGCAGGAGAGGGGTGGGCGCAGCAGGAGCGGGATGGAGCAGCAGGAGAGGGATGAGAGCAGCAGGAATGAAGCGAGGGCAGCAGGAGCGGGATATGGGCAGTAGGAATGGGATGGGAGCAGCAGGAACGGGATGGGAGCAGCAGGAACGGGATGGAACAGCAGGAGAGGGATGGAGCAGCAGGAGCGGGATGGAGCAGCAGGAGCGGGATTGGAGCAGCAGGAATAGGGTGGGCGCAGCAGGAGCGGGATGAGGGCAGCAGAAATGGAGCGGGAGCAGCAGGAGCGGGATGGAACAGCAGGAGAGGGATGAGGGCAGCAGGAACGGGATGGGGGCAGCAGGACCGGGATGAGGGCAGCAGGACCGGGATGAGGGCAGCAGAAATGGAGTGGGGGCAGCAGGAGCGGGATATGGGCAGTAGGAATGGGATGGGAGCAGCAGGAACACAGGATGGAAGCAGCAGGAACAGGATGGAAGCAGCAGGAATGGAGTGGGGGCAGCAGGAGCAGGATGGGAGAAGCAGGAGCGGGATGGGAATAGCAGGAGCAGGATGCGCACCCCGGGCACCCGGCGCTGCACGGACCGTGCGTTCCCAGCTGCCTGCAGCAGACACTTTATTTGCCGTACAAAACACAGCTCCCTCCCACGGCCGGTGTTTGTGGCAAGGACACAGTCCCCAAGCAGGGCCGAGCTGCTCGTTAAGGCCCCTTGGAAGGTGGAGCAATTCTTATTTATGGCTTTCCTTCAGCGAAACATCCCTGGGGCTGCTGTTCACACTGGCTGCTGGCTGTGCCCTCCGACAGCTTCCTTCCCCCTCTGGAGGTGGCCGATCCCTGGTCCCAGGCTGGTCACACTCTCACTGTCACTGGAATTTTACATGCAGTGGAGGCTGTGGCACACAAACCCCACACTGCTGTGCACCCACCCCTGTCCCCCTACTGTTGTCCCCATACCACTGTCCCCCACCCATCAGCAGCTCCTTCTGTGCAAGCAGAGCTGGAAAAGCTGCTTGAACTCAGCTCTGGGGAATTTGAGGAGTTTTTTCCTCCTTTTTTAAAGCGTTAGTAATAGTCGAGGGGCTATGTTTCACAGCAAAGTTTGCAGGAACTATCAGGGAGCGTGGAACTGCTGGTGGTGCTGCCTAATGAAGTGTGTTTGAAATATTGAAGTATATGATAAACCATTATGTAAATTAAATTCATTGATAGCTCTGCTATGAAATCGCTCTGGTAGCAGAATAGTAGATAAACATGGAGCTTAGAAGGTGTCATTTATTCATCCTTAAAATGGTTTCAAGTTTCTGGTGATTCATTATCATTCAGCAGAAAACAAAGACAGCATTCGTTTCACAACTAAACTCAAAGACAGGCTCTGGGATTTTGTGAACGCCCATGCCAGGCTGAGGTATTTCAGGTGCTCAGATCCTTCCAAACCAGGTCCTTCCCCCCTGCAAGTCCTGCCTTTGTCAGCTGCAAGGGAAAATTCACCCCAGAGCTGAGCAAGCCCAGGAGGGACTCACGAGGAATGTGCAAAGAACATAAAGAGCAAGATCGATAATTCCTGATGCTTCCCAGCAATGGAAATGGCATTTGCTGTGGTCCCTCTTCCATCACCCACTGCTCCACAGCCCTCTCAGCAAGGGCTTTGCAACTTCAGGGTGGATCAGTTGTTGTTTCAAGAGCAGGCATATGGGGAGAGCTTGGTCAGGCCACTCTGCTGTGGCTGTGACAGTTTGCACATTCACCACTACCTGAATTTCAGGTAAAGGTGCTCCTGCAGGGCTCTGCTGCAGAGCAATGGCTTGGGGCATGGAGCAGGACGTCCCACCAGGGGAGAGCTGCTGGGGCCACAAGCAGGACATCACCACCACAACCATCCCAGTGGCTCAGCCAGCCAGTGCAGAGTGCAGACACAGCTGTCCCCAGCCACAACAGCAGGGTGGACAGGGTGCCCCCGCAGTGCTGGATGGACACAGTGTCCTCACAGTGCAGGGTGGGAGCAGAGCCGTGAGGGGTTAATGCTCCCGCAGCCGCCAGCCAAGCGTGCTGGGAAGGAGACAACCCGCTGCTCTGAAACTAATTTTACAGCTTAACTCCTATCAAATATCCTGGGCCCCCCTCAAAAACCCTCTTTGAGAGGAGTGCTCCTAACCCGTTGGAAAACCCGTGGCGTGTTTTGATTGGCAAGGGCTCTTCCAGACGGTGGGAGTTATAAATGAACATCTCAGCAGGGCCTGGAAAAGTCCAGCTCATTCTGCCAGCCCGAGACGGCGCGAGTGCCTCTCCACGGGGTCTGTCCCTCACTGGAGCCCCTCCATCCCATTACATAAGCCCCAAACAGGACATTACTGCATGTGTGTGAACAACTCGTGTTACAGGAACAGCAACTCCTATTCACCGGGAAAATTGCCGTAGCTCTCAAAAGGCCTCTTTTCTCACAGCCTTTCGGCCTGAGGAGCTCAGGGAGCTGCTGTTTGCATGGGCAAGGGACAAAACCTGGCTCAACACCCTGATCCCACTGCTCCTAGGTGGAGCAGAGCTGCAGGGTATGGACCACAGGGGTCCTGCCTGACCACTCAGCCCCTGCCCATGGCTGTGCTGTTCCAGGCTGCACAGCCCAGCATGAGCCACAGGAGCAACCAGCCCCTCCACTGAGAGTGATCTCGGGGCTCTGTGCCGAGCTGTGCCACCTCTCCCTGCCAGTCCCACAGCCCTGCAGCCAGCCAGCCCACCCAGCTCACAGTGGGTGACATCCAGGGATGTCCCCGTGCTGACATCCAGCTGCCAGTCAGCTTTGCAGGGTGAACACTGGAGGTGAGAGCTGTGCTGGACACTGGGTGTCCCTTGATGGATGGAGACCCCACTGCTTCTGCACCAACCATCCCAGAATTACTTGACTCCTCCAATCCAAGCCATGCCTCTGGAAGAACAGTGGGAGCAGGGATGCAGGCGCAAGCAGAGGGCATCTGCCAGGACCAGGTGGTCACAGAGATGTGTACCTGCCCCCCAGAGCCTTCCCCACATGCTGGGCATTGCTGCTCTTGCACCCCAAAATACCCTTGGTGCCTTCCCTGTCCCATCCCGTGTCCCTGACCAAGCCAGCTGGTTGGGCAGCTGTCCCTGCCTGCTGTGTCCTGGCCAGTGCCACTGTGCCAGCACTTCCTGGAGCTCTGCTGATGTACAGCATGAGCAGTGCTGGCCTGGTGACAGATTGCAGCCATCAGTCACCAAACGCCACTGCTCCATGACATGTTATTGCAATACATAACTGGCACAACAGCAGCAGGACCACAGACCTGGCCCGTGCCCTTCACTGGGCATTTAATCCTCCCATTCTCAACTGGTCCCCTTTCCCCAGAAATAAAGGGAATACAGAAATACAGTTTACAGTGCATGGCCTGGGAAGTTCCCAGGTCACTCCATGGCAGCAGCCACTTTCCCAGCAGGAGCACAAGCCCCTCTGCATGATGAGCAGGTCGGGTTGTCCCTCTGGCTGTGACCTCTTCCCACAATTTAAAAGTCACCACTGGTTTATCGATCCTGCTTCCCCTTGCCTTCCACAGAGGACAGAGGTATGCCTTAAAGAGGCTGTTTCTGTTGTAAGACAAGTTTTCCCCAAGTCCCACACCTACAGCTGATCCCATCCCACATCATCCCATGCTGCTTCCCATGTGAAGCATTTACCTGACAGCTCAAATCTGCAGCTGGACAGGTGATTCTGCACATCCTGCAAGGCTGAGACCATCAAAAACTTCATTCATCTGTACAAACTGAGCTATTTTAATCAGCTACTTCTGTCCCTGTCCCTGGGACCACTTTGGCTCCTGAGGAGCTCACCCTGCAGCCCCCCTTGGGGTCACTGCTCTCCACTAACCTCGGTGTGACTGTGACCACTGTACAAACCCCTCCAAGGCAAAACAACTCTGGGGCTCCAGGGCACATGGGGTGAATCTGCAACTGCTTTAGAGAGGAGCTGAAAGCATCTCTCCACCTGGATTTCAGGTTGAATTCAGGTTGAATGCTCACTGTGAAGGCTCCCTGGCTCCTGGTGTCAGTGCAGAGTGAATAGGAAAGGCTGGTGCCACGTAGTAACAATTCAATTACGTGCTGGGGATGCTGGGGAGAGCTCTGCTCATTTTAATGCTGTGGAGTAACTCATTTCATGCTGGAATTGCAAAGCACTCACTAGTCCCGCACACACATGGCCCCTGGAGAGCCTTTTCCAATTAATAATCATTAACATTCACTGCTTCAATAAGTAAAATGATTTCTGCATCATCAAAGAGGGCTGGCTCCTCTTGCAAGCCAGGCAGCATGCTCCAGGCTGGCACTCTGACAGCCATGTAGGGCATGTGCTGGAGCAAACACCTTCCCAAAATGCACTGTGACAGCACTGAACCCACTGATATCCTTCTATTTTATCCTCACATGCTCTTGCATTTATCCTTTACTTACTCAGTATCATTCCTGCAGTAAGAAATTTTGGCCAAGCAGATTAACACACTGTGAATATCTGGCTTTGGGAAGGATCCCCCTGAGCAGTGGCAGGTTTGGAAACTGCACCTTCACTGGTAAGAGGATTTGCTGCTCAATATTTTTACCCACAATTAGCTTGCCTTTGTAACGTGCAGCAGAAACCAAGGACTGGCACAAGAACAACCCCTTTATGTTTATTTTGTGGGAAAATTTTATCATGCATCTGTTGGCATGCAGATTTTAAAAGTTCATCCAATGTTAATCATGTGGCAATTTACATTTGTGTGTGACCTGTTGTTCATCTGCTGCTGGCACTCAGATATCAAATTGCGCTTCTAATTTTAGGCGTTGGAGTTTGCCAGGTGTATTTTTGCAAATGAATTTTTGTCCTGTTTTTTGAGAGGGTCACACACACATCCTCACAGCCGTGTGTGCCCTGCCAGCCCCAGGGACACATCTCGGGTATGCCTGGCAAACCCAGCCTGGGTTTGATTTGAATCTGGGGTAGATTCATAGCAATCTGGAGAAAACAGGGAGCTTTGCAAATACTCTCCAGCTCCCTGTGGAGATTATTTGCAAAGAGCTTCTCTACACCCTGCTCTTGCTGTTACTCTCCTGATGAAACTGGATGACCCCTTGGCCTCAGCTGCCCACAGAGCCCTGCAGTTGGGGTGCCTTGGGTGAGACACCCAGCAGGGTGGGACAGAGCAGCACCCCCAGCAGCCCCTCCACAAACCCCACTGCGACCTCACCACAGCATTCCCAAAACACAACTTGCCCCTATCTCTTCAGCACATTCCCCGCTGGAATCAACTTTCCCTTTTGAAGCCGCGAAGAAATTTGGTATAATCCCAGTGCCTCATCCTGTGCCAGCCTGAGGCTGGGGGGCCAGCAGGGATCTCGTGCTCTGTGCTCACAGCATCAGGGCCACGGGAACAAGGGACACAGCAACAAAGAGCTTGTGAGGTCAGGCTCGGTGCCAGCGGGCCGGGCTGTGGGGCTCGGGGCAGGGGATGCCTCCCAGCACGCTTTGTCCGTGAGCAGCACTCATGCCAAGCGCCACAGCGAGCCGGGAATAGGTCATTCACGCTTGAGCTGAAATCCCAGTCGCATTATATCACTTACAGCTAATTAGCAGGCTCCAGGCACAATGCAGCGAGACACTGTTTCTTGCAGAAATGGATAACTCGGGACAGCCCTGAGCGCGGCGTTGGTTGGGTTCTGCGGCAGCACAGGTCGCGTTCACCTCCCTCCCTGCTTGGCATGGAACCTCGGCAGGGTTTGGGTATGAACCTCCCAGTGTGGGCTGAACCCAACAAGTGACAGGTTCTGCTGCAGGAAACCATTCCCAGAAGAAAGGCTGCATTGATCTGCTGGAGCAGAGTCCAGGCTCTCCCCCACAGTCACCAGGTTGGGTTCATCTGCACTCCTGGATGTCCAGGCAGCAGCAGCGGCTGAATCAGCCTCTGCCCTCTCTGTTTCTCACCTCAGGGCTGTAGAATCATTGTCTCCAAATGCCACCAAGGGGCTGCACGGCGAAGCCACACTGCTCCAGGGACAGCAGCCAGGCTTGCTGACGCAGGGCAGACACCGTGGCTGTGCCAGGACCATATGGAAAGGGTTTGCACGCCCGCACTCCTTGCCAGACCCCCGAACTCCCCTGCCAGCACACAGGGTCTGGGCAAGCCTCTCCAGACCTTCAGAGTGCACAGGGTACACCAGGAGGGTCTGAAAGGCAGAGGACAGGTGGGAGCAGAGCAGGAGCCTGCTGGTCTCCCACCTGCTGACCCCAGGAAGGCAGGGCTGCAGCTGCCGAAACTGAGCCTGGACACACAGTGAACCATGGAAACCACGGAAAGAGCCAAGGATTCCCCCACTCCCCCAGCAGCATCTCCTGATGCCTGGCTTGGCACAGCTCTGTCCCTGTCACAGGGCTGTCCCTGGTGCAGGGCCAGAGCAGGGATCTTCCCGTTGACAGAGGAACCAGTGCAGACAGGGCAGGGCTGTGCAGGAACAGGAGCAAGCCAGGGATGTGGCACAATCCCTCCAGTGAGGATGGGCAACTCCAGCCTAGTTAGGGCCAAAGACTCATTTAGAACCCCTGTGGGGTCCATCTAATCCCTGAGGCACCTCAAGATCATTAATTTCCTGGTTTTCCACCGCCTTTCCCAGACAAGCCATGAGATATCTGGCCTCTGACAGAAGACCAGAAGAGCTCCAGTTAAGGGCTCAAGCCCTTCTGACAGAGTGCAGATCCACACTGCTGTTCCAAAATATTTTGCTTCTGGAGGTGCCACCTGACAGGACCCCCCAGCCCAGCAGCCGCAGTGTGGGCAGGCTGGGCACGGAGAGCTGGTGAAAAGTCCGTCTCATTGCCACTGTAAACACTTTAAAAACATTTCCACAGGTTTCCTGCCTGTGCTTCCCTGCCAAGGAGCTGGGGAACAAACGCACTCTGTCAGGCTTTGGTTCAATTGGGCATTCCTGATCAAGATGGGATTTTTTAAAATTTTCTATATTGTTACTATTCATGGCAGTCCGGACTCTTTGCAAAGGAATATTTGCAAAAATTAATTTTTTTTCCCAAATTATTTGCCAGAAACAAAGGATGTATTTCTTTTTAGCCAAACACAGCAGTTGTGTGGATAGTTCAGCTCCAGCCACAGTTCACAGAGCCTGTTTTGAAGCAGACTTATCTGGCTGTGCCCCACATCACCACACACTGAGCAGACGCATCTCAGTCAGTGTGCTCCATGCATTTAAGGGGTATTTCTTTGGAGAGATGTAGGCTGAGCAGTTCAACTAATTACTTACAAAATCATTTTCTTACTTGACAATAACAGCCACCACCTGTTCTGGGGCTGGCCTGGGCTTCAGGCAAACATTACCTCGTTTGTTCATTTCCCACCTGGGAAAACGAGAAATGCTCTGGTTTTATACAAGTTATTTCTACAAAGCTGCTCTTAATACACCAATAAAGAGAGGATTCCTGCAGGCCAAGGACCTGGGGCACTTTGAAATGCAGGGTTTTACTGGACTTGCAGAGGCAGAAATTGCAGGATGCAAACCCTGGATTTGAGGAGCGTGGACAGGATCTCCCTGTGCTGCTGCTGCTGCAGGTGGCAGCCTCACCCCTCTGCTCTCTGAGGAAATGTCCAGTGGTCCAAACCTCAAAATGGTTCTGTTTCTTCAACAAGAGTGTCAAACCACTCACCCAAAACATCCTGAGGATACAAGAGCAGCTCACCCCAGCTCCACACCCCTTAGGCATCCCCCACAGCATCCCAGTGGGCTTACTCTTATCCACTTGGAAAAAACCTCACTCTAATATGGCAAATAATTTCCATTCCCAAAGCTGACAAAGAGAGGGATGGAGCTTCCAAGGCTGTGAGCACACAAGGGTGTAATCCCCACTCCGTGGCCATGGGGCAGAGCAGGTCCCCTCAGGAACCTGTCCCAGTGTCCCCAGGCTGGATCCAGGTGGGGACATGGCACTCATGGCCACCAAACCCCAGCAGGTCCCAGGTCCCCTACACAGAGCTCTCTGTACTCACACAGGGCTCTGGGAAAAGCCAAAGAAATAAGCAAAAAAGCCATTTTTGAGGCTATTTTGAGTGCTAGTGGATTATATTGTAATGCAGCCCAAGTGCCAAAATACACTATGCTTGGGGGTATGTAAACTAATTCCCAAAAAAATCTTAGGACTTTATTCCACTGTCCTGTCCCTCGGTCTGACACAGAGCCAAACCCTGCTCAGCACCACCACAGCCTATTAGAGATTTTGCTCTAAGCAGCTTGAGAGTGTTTATTTGGTGTGCAAAGAAGATTGGAGCTGGGAAAAGCACAAAAAGGATTATTCTGTTTATCACTCAGCTTTCCCTGGCCAATCTCTATTCATGGAAAAAGTCATTTACTCGGGTTATCCACAGGCTTTGCTCGCCAGAAAGTGTTGAAAGCCCTGAAAATTAGAGAGATGCAGAATGGATTGGAAAAATGTAAGGTACTTAGAAGCCTCTGACACCCAGAAATACACCAACCCAGCACAAGGCTTTTTCAATCCCAACTTTCCCCACCGCTAATAAGAAACTTTCCAAGTCCCAGCATGTGCCAGTTAAACCCCTCCAAAGGCCAAGCAATAATTAGATGGATTGTCAAATCTGGGAGGTTGGGTTTTGAGAAGAAAATTAGAAGCCAAAACATCAGATTTGGATAATGAGTTCTTCATTAATTCTTTTCTTTAGCTTTTTGCGTTTTTATATGGTCTCCAAATGACATTTGATTTTATTTCCATTGTGGCAAACATGAACCAGGAATCCACCAGGCTCATGCAATAACTACAGACAGGGAGCTGGAGCTGGAGCTGCCCAGACGGCTGCTCTGACACCACGAGGCCTCCCTGAAAAGGGAGATTGTTTCTCAAAAATAAATATTAAATAACTCTAAAATTTCAAATAATTCAGAGCTCTGCTGTTTTCCATGCATTATGAAAACAAAATTGAGGGGAAAAGGTATGTAATACGTTTCCTATTTCCTGTTTCTGCAGCTCTGCATGTGCCCCGGGGGATCAGCACAAGTGGAATTATCTCTCCTCTGGCTGGGAGCGTTCATTTCGGGCCAAAAATACCAAAAAAGTATGAACTAATCCCTACATAGAGCTAGGAAGTGTGGGATCGCAGGCCAAACGCTGAAAAATGAGGCAATTTTCCCCATTTCAAGAAGTGACTAAAATCCCTGTGCTGTTCTCCGCACAGGCGTGTTCTGTTCCAGCCCAAACCACTTCAAGAGCTGGATCAGATCGTCTCTCCAGGAGCAGACAGCAAAGAGGAACCAGAGCTCAATGCAAACATTGTCCCTCTCCCAGGAATCCCTGCACGGAGAAGGGGCGCTGCCCAGATATTGTTTCATATTCCCTGTGATGCTTGGAGCGGTGGGAAGAGCAGCATTAAGTACATTAACAACTGTGGAATTCTGGACTGAGATCTGGAGAGTGATAAACTCATCACCAGGAGGAGGATTAGCAGAGCAGGGAAGCATCTGGAGGGTAGGGGTGGGAAGGAGCATCCCCTGCTCTGGGAGAGGGAGATTAGGATGGGATGTCCATGCAGGACACAGCTCAGCTGGGTCCTAGCAGGGTCCCAGCAGCCTCGTGCTCCTCTTTACCCCAGGTTTTGCCCAGGAATTGGGATCAGAGAGCAGCAGGATTGGGCACAGTGCAGAACTCCCAGTGCCCATGGCCACCAAAGCTGCAGGGTAAGTCAGAGCAGCACCTGCACCTTCTGGAGCAGGGAGAGCAGGGGGAAGGCAGGAACCACCTCTCCTTCCAGAAAATACCTGCCAGCCAAAGGCAGGAGCCAGCATGAGATGCAAAAATGACAGGAATGCGATGCTCTGGTTGCATAACTGCAAAGCAGTCAGGAGCACAGCAGTCAATCCTCACCCTGCGTTGAGCAGCTCGTGCACTTCATGCCATGAGGGTTTTTCCAGTTGGGGCTGGAGAGTCAAGTGTAAATCCCACCTTTGGCACCCTCTGAATAATGCTCTCATTTACTCTGCCTGACCCATGCATTCAGGGGGTCCCTCATTCTCAAACACATCCTTCAGATTTCCAAAGCCCAGAGAACACATGCAGGCATGTGCATGTTCTTACATGGTTTGCTCTCTGGCCCAGTTTACTAAACTGCACTTTTATTAAAATTTTAAAAAAAAAAACCAACTTTTTTTAAACTTTATAAGCACCATGGAGGAGAAACCTGTGTAAGAATCCACCTTTTCATATTTCCTTCCTTTAATGGTGCAACCCGAGACACCAAACCCATCTCCACCTGTGCCAGTGCCACAACCACAGAGCTCATGATGCTGCTGGAGGCAGCACCAAAAAAAAGAGAGAGAAAAGAGGAATCATGGCAAGACAGAGCATGCTCTGACAGCTGTGCCCTCCCCCAGCCCCTTTGCCCAGTTTCCCATTTTCTTGTCCCTTTTTTCCTTCGCTTTAATCTTCCCACTGAGGTACTTGGGCCAGGCCAAGTTCCGAGGCTTTTCAGACTCCAGACTATTTTCTGTAGCCCTGTCTGAAGAAGAAGGGGGGAAAAAAGTAGCTAAAGATTTTCCAGTGGGAAGCCAGTATTTTCTCTTCTCCCATAACACAGACACAGCCAAAGGAATTTTTCTCAAGCTTGACAACAATTCACCTTCAGGCAAACAACAAGCATGGAAAATTTAAGCCCAGCAGGTGAATGTTTGGGAAAATTTTTAGCCTATAGAAATTCTCATGTAACCTTAACTATAGGGGTCGCTCTGTGGCATCGTTCATCGCAGGCTCCCTCCTCCGCCGCGTTCCCAAGGACAGCTGAAAGATTGGCATGAGAAAATAGGATCTTGGAAAAAAAATATGTACCCAACCACTTGAAAGCACTGCACAAGGGCTGAAGCTGTGCTGCAAGCCCAGCTGAGGGTCCCCAGCCTAGTGTCACCGCCAAATGCTATCACCCACACTGGCTGGGCAGCCCAGGTCACCAGCCACAGATCCTGGGCAGGCAGGGATCCCAGGAAGGCAGGGATGTGGGGCAGGCAGGGATCTTGGAAAGGCAGCACTGGGGTTTGGCAGCCACCACCCTGGGACCACAGAGGAATGTGCACCAGCCACAGATTCAGCGTTGCTCCACAGCCTGGACTCGGTGCATGCATTTAAGTTAATCAGAAACAACTGAATCACCAAGAGACTAATTTCTCCATAGTTAGCTGTCCACAGTGGGACTGCTGCTGGGAAGGCTGCAGCATCCCTCAGTTTGGTGATGTGAGCCACCAGCTGAGCAGACTTTCTTGGAAAAAGAAAGTAAGCTGGATTTCTCTTTGAGCAGTGCCTACAAGGCAGATCCACCATGGCCCTTCCAGCCACACAGCACCACTGCTCAGCTGATTGTGAACATCTGAATAAAGATTCTTTCTTCCCCCACTTCTCCCTCAAGAAATTCCAATAGAAATACTCATCATTTCTAGCAGAGAGCATCAAACCTGTGCTGAGCTGACCATGTGCCAGGATGGCAAGGGCAGCTCCATCTGGAGATGTTCCAGGGCACAAACCAAGAGGAAAGAGCACAGACCTGGGAACCCAAACCTCCCCTGACAACACCAGGCAGGGAGATTCATTTCCCAAGCAGTGTGCCTCTGACTCCCTCTCATAACCACCCCTCCCCTGCAGAGAAGCAGCTTCAGTGAATAAAATGTTTGGCCAAAAAGTGAATTTTACTACTGCTAAGAATTAGCAATAACAAGCTATCTGTGTCCCATTGGCTGCAGAGTCCCTTTGGAGGTGCAGGGTCTGTGCAGAAAGGACCTTGTGTGTCCCAGCTGGGGTACCTGTGGAGGAGCTGGGGCACCTGTGGAGGAGCTGGGGCAGCAGAGTCATCACTGAGTGTGCTGCAAAGGACCAGTCAGCCAGTCCAGAGCCCCCAGCTCCAGCCACAGGGCAATTTATGGACATGGATCATCCCTGTAGTGCTGCCTGCAGAGCAGGCTCTGCCAGTTGGGCTGGCCAGAGCCTGACCTGGACACAGGGAGCCCTTGGGAGTGCCCATCAGGGCACTGCCTGGCACAGGCAGCCCCCAGCTCATGGTTCCACTCCCACTGATTTGTCTGCTGAGGATAAACAAACACAAAAGGTGATGGATGGCTCCCTTTGGAAAACACTGACCACTCAGCCACAGCACACTGAGCAAGGCAGAGAGGCAGCAATGCCAGCAGCTGCCTTCCATCACAGCCAGGATGATCTCACCCAGTTTGGGGACTCCTCTGGTAGGCAGCACACCCTTGGTGCAGCAAACACCCATTTTCAGCTGAGGGACAGCAGCACTTCTCAGTGTCCCCAAATACTCATGGTGCTCTGGCTGGTCAGGGATGATCAGTGGGGATGGGGGCTGAGGCTGGCGGGGAGGAGTCACTGTTGGAAAGGGAGATATTTTGAAATACCACGGCTGATATTTTTATACAATAGAGACATCATGTACGTAGGAGGCCTTTTTACATTTTAAAACATAAACTGACTCACCAAAGATAGAAGATGAGCAAACCTACAGGCATATGAGCGTTTTACCATCTCACAGATTTCCTCCTCAGCGCTCCAGGGCCAGCAGGCAGAACATACAGGCAGCTCACAGGCAGAGCATCACCTCACCCTGGCAGGGAAGGGACTTACAGAGGGAGAAGATGCTGGTTTCTGTCTTCCTCCTTCCCTTGAGCTCACCCCCACAACAGGGACCAGAGCAGCCATGAGAGGAGCACTGGGTCTTAGGGACATATTGTGGTCTCCACGCCACCCCAGCAGCTCCCAGGCGAGGACAGACAGGGATGGGACAAGGCACAATCCCAAAGACACAGCAGCCCCACACCCAGACCTGTTCCCACATCCAGCACCAGCTGCTGAAGGTGCCTGACAAGGTCCAGAAGAGATTGTGTTTGGAGAGGCAAATAAATGAGAACCAAATGTAGGGATGGCTACGTGTGGACTGGACTTGTGCTCCGAGAGCCTGAAAGACGCTGCACTTTAATTACAGCTCTTACCAATCAGGCAGTAATTGCTGGTATCCTTCCTGTAGCCCACAATTGCCTAATCTTGTTATTTGAGAGCCATCACGGTTTAAACAGCTGGTGAGCTCTGCCTACTCCTCAAAAAGTCATAGTTTGCCCAGCACTGCTTAATTTAATAACTGTGTGTGATGATGGACCCACTGCAGCTCACCAGCTCTCTGGGGGTGCAGCCTCACACTGTCCCCTGCCCCTTCCCAGGACATTTGTGCCAGGTTCACATCAGCTTGGTGTCCTCTGCCATCTGCTGCTCCTCCGTGGGAAATCCCATCCTGTCCCCAGACAGGACACATCTCCAGGGTGCTCCAGAAAGGAGCACCTTCTGTGTGCATGATCAGGGCCTGGGCAGATCATCCCAGATGTCAAAATTTGTGTTGGCCATGTAAGAACAGATCCAGTGCTCCCATCCAGCCATTAATTTGCATCTTTCCATACTGGAGACTCCTGAGTGACTCTCAGTTGTCCCTGGGTGTCACAGATGTGACATCTCCTCGGACCCACATTGCACTTGGGGCTCCTTGAGAAGGTACCACCCTGCAGGGCTGATACCAGTGCCCCCACCCTGCTGCACCCTGGGGCTGTCAGGGAGCAGCCTTGGCTTGAGGTGGTCACTGGTGAGCCCAAAAGTCAATCCAAGCTCCTCACAGGACTCTGCTCAAAGCTGCAGCAAGGGGGAGTTTTGGACAATGGTCCCTTCCCCTTGGTCATATTAAAGAATTAACACGTCATGGAAATGCTGATGGTATCTCTGCACCATTCCTCCTTCATACTTGGTGACTTATCAGCCTGGGAAGCAGCTATGGAGATGTTGTCAGCAGCATCCATCTCCACAGAAAGCCTGGAATGATTGTGATAATACTGCAAATACTTCAGGCTTTTATTTTATGACCCCTGCCAATTACAGGGGATGCAGAAGTGTCTCAGCTAGAAACCCCAGCTGGAGAGCAGGATGGGGTTGGGGTGAGCTGGGGTGGGCAGAGGTCATGAGTGGTCAGGAGTGTGTGGGACCCTGCGGTGGCCCAGATCTTGGGGCCATTCTGTGCAAGGTTCTGAATTATGTTGGACCTCTCACCAGCCCTTCCCGTGCCCACAGCAGCCAGACAGAGCCCCCTGGCCCCACTGCTGTGGGGCAGAAGGCCAGAGCAGCAGATCCTTTGCATGCTCACGGGTTTGGTTTAAGGGTCACCTCCCCAGGTGTCTTAAAGGGCAAGCAGAACTGAGGGCAAACCCAGCTGAAAAAGGGGAGGCTTGGGAAGGTCAAGCTCGTGGCTGTGGCTCCTCCATCCCTGCACCAGCAGCCACAGGGGCTGGTGGACAAGCCGGGGGGAGCACAGGGGGCACAGGCAGGATCTGGTTGCACCACCCCGCTCAGGGACGGCAACCTCTGACAGCTGAGCACAGTAACCCTTTAATCCGTTGCAGAGCTCGTCTGTCAGAGCCCCAAAGCCCACGGGGAGGTATCAGTAACAAAACGCAGGAAAGAGAAATGAGAGTGGAAAATGTTTGGCTTTTTGTCTCCTTACTCGCCAGAAACACAACCGCGCTTGTGCTGCGGGTGGGAGTTTCTGCAGGCAGTGACCACTGCCCCAGGGCTCTGGGCAGCCCTGCCCGGGCACAGGGTGGGTGTTGGGGGTCCTGTGCCCCAGCTGTGACCACACTGAGCCTGCACCCAGGGGTGTCACCCTGCACCTCTGAGCTGCACCCCAGCACAGGACAGGCCCTGGCTGCTCCAGAGACACAGGAATCAGGGAGGAGACCCTAATTCTGTGCAATTTAAATGTGCAATCAATGTTTCCATGTGGTCAGTGCCCTCCTCTGCTCAGCTCCTCACCTAAGACAGGTGTGGCTGTGGGGTGAGAGTGGAGGCTGAACACTTTCCCCCTTGTAATCTGCGGATTATGGCTGTGTAACGGGATTACCAGGGGCTGAGAAGAGGCACCGAATCACACAGCAAAACAGCGGAGAAACCTGGAGGAATATCTCACATGGTACGAGCGCAAATACATCCTTGCAAGACCGCATTTATATTTTAATATCAATTTTTCCATAATGCAGAACACAGTTATGGCCCAGCTCCCTTGCTGGGCAGCTGCTGGGTTTCAGCGTGGGGGAATTGGCAAGATCTTTTCACCAGGTGAAATAAATAGAGTGCTGGGCCCCAGATAGGATTACGGTTTGTTTTCTTTAGGTGTATAGAATCCGCGGGAAAGCTGAGCCCAAACGGAAACTCAACTCCTAAAGAATTTGGCCTATACTGGCCAGCTCCTGTCTGCCTGCCAGGCATGCTCTCCTTGCCTTGTATTTTGCTCTTTATCTTTTAAGAGGCTTTGTTAGCAACGGATCAAGCCATTCTTTGTGTGCCTGGAGGACAGGGGGCTGCTTTCAAATTATTCGAGGATGATAAAGTTACAGGGTTTTACCTGGAGAGCCACAGTGAGAAAGTTCTCCTGGGCATTTCCAGGAGCAGACACTCTCCCAGCCAAATCCCCCCAGCTCCACTCCCCAGTATTTCCAGAGCAAGCTGGGGGGGCTGAGCATGGTGAGGGAGAGAAGCGTGACAGGGTGGAACCTCCCCCATCTCTGACTCTTATATTTTTTGTTGTGAACATGTTTTTCTCCTAGTTTTTTCCTGCAGGGAGATGGGGTTTGGGGTGGTCAGAGCCACATTCTCCCCCAGCACAGATGCACCAGAGGGGTCTGGACAAGGACACAGCCTCGAGTTAACACCAGAGACAGAGACAAGCCCAACCTGAGAGCCAAAGGCTGCGTCCAGGAGTTTGCTGCACGTCTCATCTCCCTCCTTCCCTTTGTTTCTCTAGTGAGCAGCATTTGGAGGAAAAGCCTTGGCGAGCATATGCTGGAGCCTGCAAGCAGCTGCCTCCTCCTGCTCCCTCCAAAACCATCCAAAAGCCTCCAAAAGGGCCATGCAGGAGGTGAAGGGGCAGCCCCAGGACAGAGCTGTGCCCAGGAGGATCTGAAGGATTGGCACTATCCCTGGCTGGTCCCAGAGACAGCATCACTTCACTGGGTCAGAGCCATCAGTGGAGAGCCTGGCTGGAGTAAATCTTATTGCTATTAGATTATGGTCAATAAGAGTATTTTGAGAGCCCAAAATAAAGGGGACAGATAGATGTGCCCTGGAGCATGCATGGGAATGCTCAGTCAGTGCCCAGCATGATGTGAAAACCCCTTCAAAGCTCAAGGAGAGGCATCCCCAGGGTCCTGAGACACCCACTGCCCTCCAGGAGTGGGTGCCAGCATCCCAGCTAAGCCCTGCTTGGGCACCTTCAGGCAGCACTATGGGCATCCCAGAGCATCTCACACGGGAAAACAGGATCCCACCCTCAAAACTAACACAGGTTAAAAACGTTGGGCCCAGGACTTATAAACCCACTGCTCAATGGAACATCAATGCACATTTTAAAGCACAAAAAACTGTTTAGCCATGCATTTCTCTCATCTGGTTGAAAGCCCTTGTGCCCATAGCTCAGTCGTGGGACCTGCAGCTGCTGCTCTGCTCCCAGAGCTGGGAGCAGCCGTGGCTCTTCTGGATTCAAATGCAGTCTTAGAAATCCTTGTGGGAATACTGAGGGGAATCTCTTGCTGAAAATATACACATCCCTTCTCTCCAGACGCTCCCACAGCAGCTGAAAAATGGGTCTGCAGCTTCAGCAACCCAGTTCTCCACCACAGTCAGCTGTGCAAGGATACATACTCTGCACAGCAATTCAGGACTTTATTTTAGGTCTTTGCTGCACAGTCCAGGTGGCTGCAGGTGCCAGGTTGTCCCTGTGCCCTGGATTGTCCCCACACCTTGGGCTGTCCCAAGCCATCAGGCTGAGGTGCTGTGAGCTGCCTCAGACATTCCTGCAGGCAGGATGGGGCGGTGGGAGTGGAGCCCATCCCTCTGTACCACCCCCCTCAGCCTCACCACCTGGGCAAAAAATGCGGAGAGCTGCAGAGACATGACCGAGCTGCCTTAGGGAGGACGAGCACGGCCGAGCTCCTGTTGCTAATTAGACACCCCGAGCTGTCCCGCTCCTCAGGTGAGCGATTTGTGGAACAAAGGAGCTCTTGTCAGGAGCATCCTGGTGATCCTCGGAGCTGAGGGACCCCGGGCCTCTTGGCGGCTCTTCCCAGTCTCTGGTGAGGCTCTGCCAAGCTCATTTCTGCCTCTTGCCACGCACTCTGGGTCCCCTTCAGAAGCAGGGTGTCTGTAACAGGAGAGTAGGTGATCCTGGTGTCCTTTTGCCCAGAAAATGCTGCTTCACTTTTGCTGAAGAATTTAAAGAAATCTGAATGTGGCCTCACCTAAAATACTCAATACCGATGTGGACGTTTAGTGGCTTTGTGAACATCTGCAGCCAGCAGATAATGAGGGGAACTGGCTTTGTACCATGGAGAGGGAGCCGGGGGGCTGCTCCCAAGGCAAGGGCAGCTGGCAGTGCTGAGTCACCTGGCTGGTGTGCCAGAGGCACCTGGCTGTGAGGGAGAGGAGGACTTGGTTGCAAAACAAAAAATCTGATATTTGTTTGGTATTCAGTGAATTCTCCTAGCCCTTGCCTGCTGCAGGAGCAACTCAGAGCTGTTGCATGTGTGAGCAGGCTGAATGTGCTCCTCTGGGGAAGATCCAACCCACCCTCTGCCTCTTGGACACTCCTTGGTAAAATGTCAAAGTCACACATGTGCACTGGCAGGGAACACCCCAGCTCTAAGCCCATGAGGCCACCTGAGGCCACAAAA
Organism: Entomyzon cyanotis; assembly: GCA_024500445.1. Classification (NCBI taxonomy): domain Eukaryota; kingdom Metazoa; phylum Chordata; class Aves; order Passeriformes; family Meliphagidae; genus Entomyzon; species Entomyzon cyanotis. The sequence goes on from JAKEPQ010000852.1 coordinate 4,900,033, forward strand.
GCATGGCCAACTCCACCACAGTGGTCACTGAGAGCAGCCACCCCAACTGGCAGTGCTGAGAGTGACCAGCCCAGGACTCCACTCCCCCTGTGCCAGCCTGAGGTGGGCTGGCAGCCCACCACACACATCCACCACACTCAGCTGGAAATGCTGTCAGTGGGACTGCAGGAGCTGCAGAGCCGTGAGCCCTTCGGAGCCTGAGCTCACAGATCTGCAAAGAAATGGTCGGCCCATGATATCACAGGGAACGCTCGCCAAGCCAGCTGAAATCACTCAAACACTCAGAGTGTGCTTATGGGGGGACCCTCTGTTCTAAATATATTCCTTTGAAGGCAGCTTGTTATTTAAACAGCGATTGCAAAACAGGGTTTGCATGGAGCTGCTCCGAACCAGAGAGGCAGGGAGGGAGAGAAGGAGGGAGAGAAGGCAGGCTGTGGGCACAGTCACCACCCAGGTATTTTAATTGCAAATCCCAGCATGTTTTATAGATATCTAGAGAATATCTTTTTACGTGGGCTCCAAGGATTACAGTAAGATCCATCACGTTTTATATGATCCCAGTGACAGTGCTGAAGTCCCACCCTGACGGCTTCTGAGATGGGAGGATCCCGTGTAACAGCTCATCCATGGAGCTGGGAATAGTCCAAAGCATCTCCATGCAGTCTAAGGCTCCCAGGAGAGTCCAGTCATGGGGCAGTGCCTTCATCCTGCACTTTGGAGGTCTCTTGGCTCTCCATCCCCTCCCTCCTGTCCACATCATCACAGCATTCCTGAGGGCAGTGACGCTGCCTTTCCCTGCAACATCCCAATTCCTCCAGACTTTGCATCACCCCAGGCTCAGCTCCCTGTCCTACCCAGGCCATGGGTGTATGGCCTGCTGCTTTTAGGCTCAAGAGCTCCAGCAGAGGAGGAAAAAGCAAGGGCAGGACTAGGAGGTGTCTGCAGCAGAGACACAGGCAGAGTGTCCCTGTGGGCTGGCACCACCTGCCAGTCAGCACTGCAGGAGGAGCTGCTGCAAGACCCTGCTGATCCCTTCCAGCCCCACAGGAGTGGCTCCTGCTCAGCTTTCCTTGCATTGTTCATACAAACAGGGGTGTCCCAAGTGTGTCTGGATTTGAGATTCCCAGTGGCAACCAGCCCAGCAGTCAGCAGGGGCAGCGTGTCCCATTTGGCCTGACATGACCAGTGCATGAATGCTGCAACCTGCTACAGCGCTTAGTCCAGGAATCCCAGAGGTGCAATCTTTCCTGAAAAGTCTGTCAGTCTGTGCTCAGACACAGGTTTTGCTTCCTGCCTCAGAAAGCTCAGACAGGGGAGGTGCTGGGTCTTCTGAGCTGGGGCATTAACACTGGAGGATTCATGGACTTGTACACCCATGAATCCCCACCGAGGGTAACTCTCTGAGCTCTTCTAGAACAGCAGCCCCCAAAGCATGCTGTGTGGCATCAGCTATGGCTCTGACACTCAGCAGCACGGGCACAGGGACACAAAGGAGCCTGGCTGCCAGCAGCAGCGAGGTGGCTGTGTATGTGACCAGAGTGCTAAAGGAAGATGTCTCGTTGCTCCAGTGAAACGCTGGTCTGCGTGCTCCCCGCTCCCAGTGACTTCTGTCCTGACACAAGGGACAACGTTTGGGCAAATTCAAAATTAGGCTTCCACTCAGTGAGCTCTTCCTGCACTCCTCATCCTCAGGAGTGCTCACTGGAGCTCATTTGTTGTTGGAAATGCCCACAGCAAACGAATTGTCAGCCTCTTGCTGCACTCAGCTCCTGGTGATATGGAATTTGCTTTGGTGGCAGCAGTGCTCTGGCATCCTCAGTCAGAGCACAGTGCCACTGAGGGCAGCCCCAGTGCCACCAAAGGCAACTAGAGGGAGGGTGGAGGGGGATCACCCTGTCCAGCCATCCCTGATGCTGCTGGTCAGCATCCCCAAGGCCAGGATGGGTCATCATGATCTCCCCTAGCAGCCAGGCAGCAGCAGGACCAGTGCATTTCACAGCATCCTTGCCCTGAAAAGCAAGGATTCACCACCACTCCTGCACTGGAAAGCAAGCCTAAAGAAGCCTTCGGCCCCTAGGTGAGACGCTCATCCTCTCCTTCTGCTCCCGAGGATGGAGCATGGACCCCACTCCTCCTTGCGAGGCCAGGGACCCCTCTGTCACCTTTGTAACAAAGTACCTGAAGACAGGAGGCTGGAAAAGCCCAAACCTCACAGGCACCTGTGTATATAACACTCTGATGAACAGGACATGGCCTCTGGGGCAGCACGAACATGGGCAAAACACAAAAGTGTTCGTGTACCAGTGCAAAAGCATCATAAATACTCTCCCACTGCCAAGAGACCCTTCAGTCTTTTACTAAATCTCATCACAGGAACAATTTACAAGCCAATAATACTGAACAACTCCATTTCAATCTCAGGGTTAAGCTCTATTTCAGGCTTTCACACCTTATCAAGTTCGCCCCTCCCAGGCTGGCATTGGACTGGCAAAATGGAGTGGCGCTTGTTTCTGTGCCTGAAGTCATCCCATCAGGAAAAATTGCCCTTTCATAGGTGCCCAGCTCACAGGGTGGACTGTGTGTTTCCCCTCCCAAATGAACACCTCATGATGAAGACTGATGTTCCTGGGGAACACGGCCCTAGCAGCTGCTCAATTCAAACTGCAGCTTCTTCAGAAAACACTTCCACAAACATTGACACTCAGAAAAAAGCCCTCTTTAGCCTTTTCTGAGCTGGGAGTTTATTTTGCTAATATTTTTCTGCACGGCGTGCTTCAAATGAGAACATTCTGAGAGCAAATTGGTGAAGTCTTTATTGCTGTTTATTTCTAAGCAGCTACAAGCCAATAATAATAGCAAATCCTCTCCAAATGAAAACTGTGTTCCTTTTGGTAAAAACGCTCAGCGCGGAGTCTGAAGCTGTGTTTTGTCAAGCAGATGGAGAGTGTCACCTTATAACGCCCATGCTAATGGAGTAATGGGATTGGAGCTGTGCTGGCTGCCCAGATCACTGTGATAATCCTGGCCTGGAGAAAACAATCCTGAGCTGAGCATTACTGCTCTGGAGAGAGGCCATTCCCTGCTGGCCCTGCTGCAGACACACCATACACGTGCACAGAGACATGCCAGGGTCATCCTCCAGCTGCCCACGGGTGCCACAGATATTTGGCAAAGCTGGGTTTGGGTCCCTCCATGAGTCCCCAGTCACTGGGAAACCTCAGGTGTGGTTCTGCCCCATCTGCTGCTGGGGACATGGGAACATGCACAGTGGTGCACCACGGACACACCATGGATGGGCTGGGGTGAGCACTGTGGTGGCAGCTGGAGCCAGAACAGCAGGGCTGGATGAGGATGGTGCAGAGTGGGGACAGGGTAGAGCAGGGATAGGGCTGTGTGGGGACAGGACTATGTGGGGACAGGGTTCTGGTATGGGAGGCACAGAAGGAGTTCATCTGGGTGGCAAACAGGATGAGCTGAGGCTGGACCCAGCTGCAGTGGATAAAAGCTGGTCTGGGGCTGAGCAGATTTCAGTTCTCTGGCTGGGGATGGATAAAGGGCTCTGGAGCTTTGGGGCTGTGGCAGAGATGAGTGCTGAGCATGGGTTGCAGCTTCCCTGGAAGCTGAGATATCTGCAGACAACAGGACCTGCCAGGTGCCAGCCACCTCCCTCAGTGCTGCCACTCCAAGGCTGTGCTCCTGGAAGGAATGACCAGGCTAAAAACTGAAAATCCTCAGGAACTTTTGAGCATTTTGTTTACTCCTCCAGGAAGTACCAGTTCCTGAGGCTCAGGACACACAATGGTGAGTCTGGGAATCCAGCAACAATACTTCACAGTCCCTTGGGAGGTTTCTCTGTCCCCCCAGAGGGCAGAGCCCTGTGCACCCCAGCATCCCTCCACCAAAACACCATTGTGAGCCAGTGGGAAGGTGTTGAGCAGGGCATGCAGGACTGAGCACAGGGCTGTGGTCAGGACCTTCCCAGCTCAGTGGGTGTCAAGGCAGAGCCTGGGGGTGTTCGGGGAGCCCCCACACTGGCTGACTGCTAACCCAGGTCCTGCAGGGAAGCTCTGCCCCGACCTGCATGAAGAGATGATCCCATCCCAGCCACACCAAGTTAAACGAACAGGAGCCACAGGCTGCAGCTGGGTTTGACCTGTGGTGATTAAGAATGGGGCTGGTGGTGGTGGTGGTGGTTTGAACGCAGAGGAAGAAGCAAAACAACTCGTGAGCTTGTTGGAGAGCCTTGGCAGCTGCTGGCAGATCCAGTGGGATGTGAAGTGTGGCTCTGTGCTCTCCCAGTCCTGCACCCAGCAAGGCTCCTGCTCACATCACGGAGGTTAGGAGAGGAAGGATGCCAAACCGCTGACAAAACAAACCCTGCTGGTGCAAGGAATCCCAGCAGCGTCTGGAATTTGCCTGTGAAGCTGGGCAGCCCGTTGTCCATCTGCTCTCTTGCTCGCTCCATTCACACGCTCCTCTCCTCCTGGTTTTACAAATTAAGAGTTGTAACACTCTCTCGGCAGGTTTGCAGCGAGTGGTGACTGAGTGACTCCCCCTTGCTGTGTGCTTCCCACACCTCTCACCCAGCCCCATTCCCTGCCCTAGGAATACTTCTCCAGATGTGGGTGTGAACCTACCTGCTGGCTGAACCCCTGCTCAGCACAGGGTCGGGGCTGACCTCCCATCAGAAAGGATCATATGTGGATTCCTGGATCCACCAGGGACCTGGCAGCAGCCTGGCACCTCTGCGAGGGGAGGAAGGAGCAGTCTAGAGGCGTCAGGGATGGTCCTGGAGCCAGGTGTGAGGATGCTGGTGGTCACCCTGGTGCCCAGGGCCAGCAACCCTTCCTAAGGTGCAGACTTTGTGCAGCCGCAGGGCAATTACTAAAGGAAAAACCCCTTTATCCAGAATAGAGTACTTCGTTAATGTGATTACATGTTAATCGCTCTGATTTAACTGAAAGTGAGTGACCTTTCCCTGTTAACTATCCGTGTGCTGCTGCTGAGTCAGGGAGCTGCTTTGAGAGGAGGTTCACTGTGCTCTCCTGGAAGCTGCAGCTCTGTGGTGTGAATGGAGCTCCAAGGAAAACCAGCATCTCCCACAGAAGCTCTGGGGTCGGGACTGGTGGAACTCACTCCTGCTGAGCTCAGGCTCTGAATAAACATTGTCACTGATGGACTGGGGATGGGGACAGGGACCTCGTGGGCATCTCCACTCGGTGCTATTTGCCCAAACCCCTTTCTTGACCTGGGAGGGGGAAAGTATGTTCTTACAAAGAGTGTGATCCAGCTGCGGAAACATGGCACTGCTGCTAAAACTGGAAACTATAGTGTTAGCGTGATCTCCCATCACCTTTACTGCTTCTGGAAAGACTCAACAAAGAGGATTAATCTCATTTTTAACATTGCCACTGGAGTCTGTCCTGCACCTGATGGCTTCTTCCTGAACCAGGCTCCTCCTGGACCTGAGGAGAAAGTGGCACAGAAAGTGAGTGGTTCCTGGTCCCAGGGAGGTGTTGGAGCGCAGCAGGGAAGGGTTGGGAGTCTCCCAAGCGTAGTGCTCCTGTCGCTGTGCTGGGGGGCAATCAGCAGCGTTGGCAAGGGTCTCTGTGGGCCTGTGGAGCATCAAACCCCTGCAAAACACTTCCATGTGCGCCTTCCCGCTCCCTGCATGTCAGTCATGCTTTATTAATCCATTGGCCGGCATGAACACTGCTGTCCCCACAAGTGTTCTTTCATGTTTGCCTGCAGCCTCAATGTCATCGCACAAAATCAAGAGTAATTATGAGCAGATACCAGCCCCTCGCTCCCCCCACCGTGGCTGTTCCTCAACATCTGGTTTCCACAACTGCTCTCAGGGTTACTCAGAGCTGCAGCTCCAGCGCCGACCCTGGGAGCAGCTCTGCTGAGCATTAACCTCCTCTCCCCCATCCCTCCCTCCCTCCCCCCATAATTTTTCACTTTGACCAGTGTTCACCATCAAACAGGTCTGAATTCCCCATTCCACCCTTCCTGATGGGTTTATCCTGGGTTTCCTGGCAGTATAGATTCTGCACCAGCCCTTCAGAGGGACCAAACCCACACTGTTCTGCAGTGAATCTGCTCTATCCCAGGTCTGTCCTGGTAGCTTTTTAACACTCCTTTTAGTTGGTTCAGGTTCTGGACTACCTGTGCAGGGCCTTTGGGAAATAAATACCACTCTGTGTGTGTGTGTGCAAAGAATTAATCCACTGTCCATCTCCTCAGGGAGGCCAGATCCTGCTCCTCTAAATTTTTACCTGATCAGGTACCTCCATGCTTCCCTTTGCTGGGCCAGCAGCCTTCAATCCTGCAAACATCCCCTTCAGATGGTCCTTGTTAGGGGCACAAGATGTGCTGTAATCCTGTAATTTCTGCTGGGGCTGGAACTTGCTGCATCAGCATTTCAGGCCCCTTTGTAGATGATTTTCCTCCCCTGCCTGTTTAGTTGGAAAGGGGGTCCAAGGGGGTCCTGCAGCAGCAGAGCAGCCTTTGGAAAGGTGTCACCAAGAGTCCCAAGTGTTTTCCTTTCAGAAAGGTGTTACCAAGAGTTCAAAACCTTTTCTTAATGATGGTGAGTGTGGATTGAGGCACCAGGCTGCTGCAAGGAGGGGTCTCAGTCAGACTGTCCCTGGCTGCTGCTGCCACTGGTCCTCCTCTTGAGCTCACTGGTGTTCTCACAACCCAAGGGAAATAGAGGTTGTGTTTAATATTGAGAGAAGGGAAAAGAATGTATTAGACATCAAATGTTGAACCAATTTCAGCTTGACCAGAATCCAATAAAGTGCAGTTCATACAACATTTTTATTGCTAATTGGTTTGACTGTTAAAATTTAAATGCATGAAGTTACTTTAATGACGGACAGAGTGGACCTTGTTAACCTTTAAAAGGGGTTTAATTAATTTATAGACCTCCTAAAATGCTTCACACTTCTCCCTCCTATGCCCAGCCCTAGCTGCTTCGGCCAGGCTCCCCTGCAGCCCCTGAGCTCTGAGAGTGGCTGAATGCACAATGTGGCAATGATGGGGCCAGCACAGCATGGCCACCACTAGCCAGGGGCAGAGGCACCCTGGGGTGACCCCCCAGCACAGGGGGGCTGGGATGGGCTGTTAAAGCACTCAGTGTATGGCCCAGGGCTGTCCCCACCCTGCAGAGGGGCAGAGGGGGCTGGGGAGCCCAGGAGGGTCTGGTGTGGCTGCCTGGAGCTTTTCTTCCCAGCGCCCTGCTGGTGTTTCACCACAGCCAGGGACCCCTGCCATGCACGGCCCGGTGGGTTACAGGCTGCCAAACATTTTCTATTTAAATGCAAATTTTGACTTTTCACTCAGCAGCTCCTCGAAGTTTTTCACAGTGCAATGAGGGTCACAATAATAATTTATCCACAGGCCTTGTCCTGCAGGTACTGCTTGTACAGAAGGGTTGGTACTTTGATGGCTGGGAGAGGAGAAAGGAAGGGGAAGGGGAAAGGGAAGAGGAAGGAGAAGAAGAAGGGGAAGGGGAGGAAGAAGGAGAAGGGAGCAAAGGACAGACCTCAGTGTGCCATGAATGTGCTGGCCTGGGCACCCCCAGCTCAGCTCCTGGAGCCACTGGCAGCCACAAAGGATGGTCAAGCTCTGGAATCTGCCAGAGCCCTGCCAGCTCCTCACCATGCAGTGCCTGCTGAACTTTCCACAGCACAACTCTTCCTCTATATATATATATATATATATATATATATATTATATATATATTATATATATATTATTCTCATTCTTCCATACACAGCCCCTGCCATGTCAAAAGCTGTGCCTCCAAGACAGAGTGTTTATGTGCTGTGCCAGGAAGGCTGTTCTACAAGGCACATCATCACAGTGTGTGATGTACACATGAACTTACCCTCATTTTTCTGCAGCCTTCCAACACGGTGCATGGATGATATTTCTCAGCGCGATAAAAAAGAGCAGAGGTGCAAGGAGATGAAATGCAATGGGTTCCACTAATTTGGATACCCAGGGAGTCGCAGCAGATGAGCTGCACCTCCAAAACTTCAGCCCCCCTTTGTGTTATCCCCATCTGATTGGTGAGCAAAGCTGGGTTCTGTGGTCAGTATCCCCCTCCTCAGACAGCCCCAGCACAGGACCAGGGCTGGACAGGACCAGAAGGTGACTGAACAGGGCATGACACATCAGGGCTCAACCATGGGAGTGTCAGGAATTAAGTAGAAAATGCAGAACGCCCGTGAAGTGACATCATCTCACCCCCCTGGCTCATGGGCAGGACAGGGGACACAGCAGTGCCTGGCCCACAGACAAGCCCTGTCCCTGGGACTGCTCACTGCTGGGACAGGGGACACAGGGAATGTGGCACAGCTCCTCCCCAATCCACCACCAGAGCCGCCACCTCCACATACAGCAAGAGCCATAGAAAAGGGATCTGGAGCCGAGGTCACATCCTTTTTCTAATGTGAATTAGTCTGAGCACTAAATGAGTTCAGACTTAATTGTAAGCATTTTCTGTTAACTAAGCAAGAAATCTTATAATAACACAATAAGGTGCCATTTCACAGCATCCAAATGGAGCAATAAGCTGGGGCCTCATTTGTATGTATTTTTTTTCACAGTGATTGCTGACGCTGCTGCTTTTAATATATTCACATTGGCACAGCCATTTGCATTCAGATGCAATTATGAGTTAGAAACTCCCTCCTTTCTGCAAGCTCCAGAAAGGGAGAATTTCAGCCCAGAGACACGTTACTGTTCATTTTGTGGGGTCTAATTAAGGAGTCTGCTCTGGCAGGAATCGGATTCCTATTGTTACCAAAGGGAGCGTCCTGCAAAGAAATAGATTAAATTAAACCAAGCCCTTAAAATTCTCCCTTTTTCTCAACAAAATCTTATTGATCTTGAGCAGAAATAGTTATTTCCTATGGAAAAAAATGACACCTTGGGGACAGAGGCCAAAAAAAATGCCTGAACCACACGCAGCCACTCCTGGGGAGCACTGGCAGGTCACAGCTGTACCACACACAGTCAACCACTGGACAGCCAGCACGAGACCCTCATGGCAGGGAGGGTGACAGCTGGATAGCAAACCCCCTGAAGCCCCCCAAATCCAGTGCAGACCCTCCAAAACCTCACTCCAGCTTGGCAGCAGTGGCAGGGTTCCCCATTGACCAGGATCCCACAAGGCCAGGGCAGCACAGGTGCTGCTGGAGCAGCAGGGCTGGGTGGATTCCCAACTCTGCTGGGAAGAGCCACCAAAGAGCAGCTGGATGGCAGAGCATCCCTCCAACCCCCAGCTTCCCCAGGGAACCAAAACAACAAATAAAAAAGAGAAATTAAGAAAGCAAGAGAAGTTGAAGCTCCAGGAAGGGAGCATGGAGGAAGAGCAGCAGCAAAACCCTGGCACAAGTTCAGGAACTGGTGGAAGCAGGAACTTTGGGGAGTCTCTCAAGCTGGACCACAACAGAGTCAGAGCTGGACCCCTCAGGTGCTGGTGAGTACCCTCCTGTCTCCCTCCTCCTCCTCTTGCCAGGAGGGAGGGGTGGCAGAGGGAGGAGGAGGAGATGACGATGTAATTACTGCAGCACCTGAGATCTCATAAGAGCACCATGCAGATTACCTCCTCCCGACAGGCTGGAGCTGTGGTTTATAGTTTACACCAGCATATATCAAATTAACCTCCGAGAAAAAGGTTAAACTATCAATCACGAGCTGCAGTTTAAGGAACTACATCCCTGTGATGTATGGCACCGGCAGCACGTCAGGACTCAGCCAAAGACTGCTTAAAAGTAACTGGGGATAATGGGCCTGGCTCCTTATGGAGATAGATGTGCAGAGTGTTGACTTTAATATGCTGCATAAATGAGACCCCGGTGTGGAAATATTGCATCACAATGTAAAACAATTTCCTCTATTCAAACAACCCCTAAGTAGACTTCTTGTTAATATTTGCTGGGTGGCAGGGCCAGCCCTGGCCAGTGGTGGAGGTGACAGCAGGGTGTGGAGGGCAAGGTGGTGGCAGGGGTCTTGGGGCAGCGGACACGCAGGGCAGTGGACACCCAGGGCAGGGGACACTGGACAGTCACTGGCACTGCCTGGACCGGAGCCTTGCAAGCAGAGGGCTTCGATTATCTTCACATGTGTTGAGCAGCAGGGCTGTAATTTGAAGACATGTAACACAGACTGTTTACATTTTTGCAATCCTGGATAGTTATGCGCTGAATTTCCCTACTGGAAAGAAAAACTGCATGAGTGGGGAATGCAGAGAAGGAGGAGGCTTCTCCCCTTGGCAGCACAGGCAAGGCATCGCATCTGGGAGTGGGCTTGGGAGGGGACATGGACCCTCTCTGCCCCATCCCAGGGACTCCTCACTGGGCTGAGGGGTCACTCTGGGCAGCCCAGGCAGAAGGACAGTCCTATGAGAGGGGCCCAGGCAAGGGGCAGCCCCCAAAAAGCTGCACAGAGAGCCTGGCCAAGGTAACCACCAGCTCTGAGTGAGCAGGGAAACATCTGCAATCACAGGCTGAGGACGTGCTGTGAAGTTGGGGTTTAATTGGGATCAATGTAATTGCTCAGTTTGGGAAAATCTGCTCGTTACTGCTCCAGGAGCCTTGGGAGAATTGGCATTGGATACTCCCAGCCAAGGACAATGCCACCCAGTTTTGCTACACACTTTTTAATTGCAACAGCTACGTAAAAATCACCACTTTGGCCAAGGAATGGTGATGCCAATGGTCCCAGGAGTGTGGCCAGCCTTTCCCTGCATCCCCCACCACGGGCACATGGCAGGGGACTGTGTCCCTGCTGTCACCATGGCTGCTGTCCCTCCACCCTGGCCCTGGAGAGCTCAGAATTGTTCAGGGAACAACCCCTCCGTTCCTCTTCGGACGAGACCTGACCCGCTCATTGTGCTTTTCTGAGTCTTAAAAAAAGGCTGGTCTGAGGTTAGAGCTTCACCTAACGCTGCCTGAAGAATAAGAAAAGGTCAGCAAGACTTGTGAAATAAAAATGTTTCCATCTCAGTTGAGAACAAGCCCAGATGGGTGAGCAAAGTTTAGAAATGGGAAAGAATTGAGCGAGCAGCAATACTGTGAGAAGCTGATAAGAGGAGCTCTAGCAGGAGAATAGGGGAGCCTTGTCTATCAGCCTATTAAAGGCTATTCTTACAAGTTTTTTTCTTTTCATTAATACGCAGGGTGAATAGAACATTGAATAAAAATCAGTACTTACTGCACAATTGTAGGATTGAAAGGTAACTGTCAACAGAAGGATTGGGGTGACAAAAGGGGCCATTTCAGTGCTTAGCAAATGATTTTCGGCTTGTCATTTCAATAGGCCGTGTTTTTCAGAGATTGTGTTTTTTTGAATAGCGTTTATTACCATGCTTTTTAAAAATTTCATGTTGTCTCTTTGCAGGCACCATTCATTTGCAGATGCAGTATTCCTTTTGGGTTGTCAGAGGGATACTGCTTTAGAAAAATAAAGTACAGTCGTCCAGTGAGAAAAAGGATTCTCTTGTGAAGCTAATGGCTGGGAGAAAAACAATCGGGGCAGCTCCTACCTTCTTGCCAGCCTGACCCAGTTTCTCCCACTGTTCTTTATTCATGATCGCGTGGGCCACCGGTTCTCTCCATTTCAAATTACAAGTATGATGCTGAGTAAGATAAAACTTTTTTTAACAGAAAGCCCATCTTCCCTAAATGCCCCGGTTTTGCAACGGGAGACCCTAAAACCAAACCGGTCGCCTATCTCTCACCCGCAGACAAGAGGTCCAATTCTGCAGCCTTTATTCAGACAAAATCCCATTTCTCTCAATGGGGGCTTTGCTTGAATAAGCAGTGGGCAATTAATGCTCAGACTTTACAAAGGAGATACGTGGGGTGTTTAAGGCTTTGTGCGTATGCCCGAGAGGAGAAGCGAAGTGACAAAGTTTTACGGTTATCTGCCTTAAATAAAATCTTTGAAAACACATGTTGGTTTAATCGAAATGATCATGTTCATTGCTCCATAATTGCTCACATAGGTCCGGAATTTGCATGACACTGTACACTGTGCAATAGTGGTTAAAAAGACTGGCATTAGGATTTCATATCATTTTAACAAAAACCACCATTTTTGGCACCCTGGGCTCCTAAGTAGAGAGTAATCTAGAATTAGTGAGAAATAGATTTCATGGCTTTAAGTCACTTTATAGTGTGCAGGTCTTGAACCCTGATCTTTTGTAAATTGAACCACTTGTGAAAAAACAAAGGGCTCTAATCCCTTTAAACTACCACTGCACATCCCTGGCCCAGCGCCCTTGAGAAGTGATTTAAATGGCGTCGGGTATGGCAGCTCAAAACATACTCAAATCTGTTAAGAGGCTGATATATAGGAGGGGTAAAAAAAAAAAAAGCTAATTAAAAGTATTGATGAGTCTGACGGAGAATAATATCTTTCAGCCATCTGAAAATCACCCTGAGCAAGACTGGGATCCTCCTGGCACAGCCGCTGCAGCAAGGGGGAGAGGAGCAGCTGAGAGGATGAGGATTCCAGGCAGCGTGGTGATGGTTTGCTGGGGCTGGAGGAGCAGGATGAGCTCCCAGTGAGGGTCAGAGCAGCCTGGGACACTACTGAGAAGGTCACTGCCCCTCTGCAGCTTTGTGCCTCCTACCCAGCTCGGCGAGGGCTTTGTCCCTTGAAACCCTTTTTTCCCCTCTCCTCCAAAACACAAGACAACCACTTGTGAAATATCCCAGGTGACCTGGAGTTTTCCCCCTTAGACAAACATTACTAATTCAAAAGCACTTTTCCTTTTCAATGCCGGCATTCCGTCTCTTTCCTGAGGAGCTGCAGCAATAATGGGTGTGTTAATGAGGATTATCCTTCCTGCCAGCCCAAGGAACAGCTGATCCATCCATAGAACCCTCATCCCAGTGCTCCTCCCAGCTCTGTGGCACCGTGTGGCTGTGGCATGGGGATGGCACAGCTGCTGTGTCCCTGGCGGGTGTCCATGGGGTGGAGGGCAGGGTCACTGTGCCAGGCAGAGATCCTGACACTGCCAGCGTTTTTCCCTGGCTGAATCCTCCTTGTCCCAGCCAGGACAGCTCCTGAAATGAACGTGCCAGGCTGGCAAGGCGTTGCCTGGCACTGTGCTCCAGCATTTCACTCCCCTCTGCATGCACAGGGAAGGGAGCTTGGCCTGGGCTTGGTTTTGCACCACTGCAGCACTAAGTGCTGGAGCTCAGGGGCCAGCAGGGACAAAACGTTCAGTTTCCTTAGCAATAGCAGAAAAACAGGAATTTCACTTTGAAAAACTTAAAGCAGTGTTCTTTAACAAACCTGCTGTCTGCTCTTCTCCCAGGGGAAGGCTGAGACAAGGATCTCTGCAGCAGAAATGCCTGACTCGGTGTTTAAAGTGCCCTTGTTAGCCCTGCCTTGATGGCTGTCTGGAGAATCACAGATCCCACCGATATTTAAGGCCATATAATTTGCTTATCTCCTTGTACAGTCTTAAGCAGCCCCTGAAGAGAGAGACAGGCTGTTCTCTTGCAGATGCTTTTGTTTCCTGCTGATGTTCAGGTCACAGCTGAGGCATCAGGTGACAGCACAGGGACCCCACCAATGCACCCACACCTGCACCAGACCCTGTCCTGGCAAGGCAGAAGCTCAGGCACCACTGGGCACCAACTGGGACCACCAATGTCACCCCCATGGTGGCTGAGCCTCATGGTGCTGTGGCAGGGGCTGCCAGGGATGCTTTCTGCAGGATCCAGCTCTTTCCTGACTGTCCCAGCAGGGTCCCCAGACTGCCACCCTGCCCTCACTCCATGGGTTCACTGTGGTCCCCCCTTCACCTTCCAGCCCCACTCCATGCCTTTCCCAAAGCCTCCCATCATAAATACCCATGGAGATACAGAAAGAAAGGTCCATGTCAGAGCATTCTGGACATTAGTCAGACAAAAGACTTTAAAACAACGTTCAATTAGGTGTGAAGGAAATAAGAAGCTGCCAGCAGCAGCGTAGCTCTGTGAATGCTGTGAGATGCTGGAGCAATATGCAACATAAATGCGTTTGTCTGCTCTGACCAGCCTTCCCTGACAGCCTGTGCTCCAAGCCGTGCAAACAGAAGCCTCCTGGCATACTTGGAAGATAGTCAACATTTCCAGCTATAATATTTTAATTATGAAGCATGCTGTTGAGTCAGTTATCTGAAGCCACCGGCTCAGGGAAGGCCCAGTGCCACCAGGCGTGGGCTCTAAATGGGATGCTGGGATAAAGCCTCTCCAAAAGCCAACGAGCTCCTCCCCACAGCCAAGTGTGGATCATCCCTCACATCCCACCTGGGCAGGATGCCACCATCCTTCCCAGTACAGAGCTCTCCTCAGCAGTCACCCACCTCACACCTCTGGGGACAGACAAGGATCTGCTGCATCCCCAGCACTGACTAAGCCCCAAGGTAAAGGATGAAGTCTCCACAGACCCTCTCTGGAGTCAGACATGGTTCCTATGTCGTTGCTGATCTGCAGATCTGCGTTTGGCTGAAGTTTCCTGAGGACTTTTTCAGCTGGCAAGGTATCTCCTACATTGCTGGTTCTTCATCTCCTCTCTCACCCATCCCTCCTTCTCAAACACCCCACATGTGCCTTTCTCACTGCCTTTCCATGAGCACCAGTGATTGTTCTTCTTCAGAACTGTTGTGTCCTGAGATATCTCTGCTGGGAAATAGAACAAAGAAATATGAATTCAGCAAGGAAATAATAAAATAAACATTGTTAAATGCAACAGCCACTGAGTGCCCAGCCATAACACAAAGAGAACCTGAGAACAGAAGACGTGAAGCCCTGAAGTCCTGGAAGGCTGGACAGCAGCGCCATGGTCAGTGTAGGGATTTTGCTTCAGGACTGTCTTCTCACTAAATTAAAGCTGCAGAAGCTCTCCTCAGGACTGTCTGTGAGCCCCAGCCAAGGTGCCGGCAGCGAGCGTGTGTGCTACACCACGGATGCCTCAAAGGCCTTTTGGGCACGTACAGGAATCTGGGCTGCACAACTGCATCCCAGGGCTGGACAGGGACCACTGATTGTGCTTTAATTGCAGGCTCAGTATGAAACAAGGTGTGGGCCAAAGTGCAGCTCCAATAGGTGCAGCGCCAAGAAGGACGCGGTGCCAGCAATAGATACTCTGGCAAACTCAGTCCTCCAGCTCCAATTATGGAACTTCTCTTATACCACTGTCTCTAAACATTGGCTTCTGACTGCAGTGCCTTATGCCAAATTGTAATCGCCCTCATTCTGCTGATGGTCAGAACGCCTGGAGCCCAAACGGGATGTAATAATCACCGAGGAGGAGAAAGCACGCTCAGAGCTGATGCTCAGCACAGCGTGCGCAGCGCGCAGGGAACGGCAGCATATGTCATCGCACTGTGATTACCTCACAGGAGCTGGAAAAACATACTTTTCCTGCTCAGACTCCAAAATGATCATAAATTCAAATGGGTTTTGCAGCTTTCTGTGAGGAAGACTCTCCAACAAACCCCACCAGGCAGGGACAGGCCAGACCGTCTGCAGGAAGGTGTTGGCAGGGCAGTGTCATTCCTGGTGGCGCAGGCAGGACCCACCGACACTGTTCCCACCATCAGCCCTGATTTATAGCTTATTAAAATAGAGGGAGTTGAGATAAAATGCCAGGAATAAAAAACTCTGACTGGATCGAGTGTGACTTGGCTTATTGAGTTTGTTTCCTCTCTTTTTATAAGGGCTATAAAAACAAACAGCTCTCACTTGACTAAAGAAATCATTCATTAAGCTCCTCCACTTGTTCCAGCACATCCAGACACACACAAATAAATTCCGGGTGTCCCTTTCCAGAGCTCATCCCAGAAGCACTGATGGGGCCCACTGGTTCCTGCTGTGCCACCTGGGCAGGACAGGGTGGCAGTGGCACTAGGGGTCCCCAGGAGGTTCTTGGGGTCCCCCCTGCCAGGCAGGGCTGTGCCCTCCTGAGGGGATCCTGGCTGGGGTCACATTCAGCCGAGAGAGACCCCATGATAAATGTAATTTAATAAAAGAAATAAGGGGAAGCAAAAGGGAAAAGGAAAAGGGAAAGGAAAAGGGAAAAGGGAAAAGGGAAAAGGGAAAAGGGGAAAGAAAAGGGAAAAGGAAAGCCTGAGCATCTGGGGAAGAGAAGGAGGAGCCTGAGGCAAAATTTATTTCTGTCAACTGGTGGTCTATTTCCTTGATACCATTTCCTTGTATACAGATAAGGAGTTATCTTAAATGACCATGTCTTTTTCAATTTGTACTTAACAGTCAGTCCCATTTTCCTTATATGATACTATCACAGCAGGATGAAAAATGCATTACAATAATCCCTGAGGATCTTCATATATCAATATCAAATGGGCTGAAATTGACCTGTTATAAAAACCAGCCTTTCAAGTCAGAAAAAAACTTAAATAAAAAAAGCAAATTTCAGAGCCTGCAGGATGCTCTATAACCCGAATGCTCAGGCACAAAGAGCAACGTTTCCAGAATGCTTAATGAAAACAAACCTTCAACATCCATGACCAAAATATCCTTGCTATTGGTACATCTGCTCCGTGTTTGCTGCACTTTGGAGGAACGCTGACCCAGGCCAGACCAGCACATCCACAGCCAAATCAGGCTGAGCCACCAAGTCCAGAAACTGGGATTTGGCACTGGGAATTTTGTCCCAGCCTGCACAAGCTGGAGGGTGGCAGCTGGAGGGGAGAAAGGGAAAGCGGCTGAAGCACCTCAGCCCTGCCCTGGTCACCCAGTTCAGAGTGTGGCAGTGCCCTGAACATTCCTCCTGCAACCTTTTAAAACAAAAATGCACCTTCAGGCTTTTCCACACAAGGCATGGGGCACTTCCCTGGGATAACACCCCAGAGTTTCTCTAGCTCTCACTGGGTTCACCCCTCACTCACATGCTGATTCTGGCAGCCCAGGAGAGGAGCAGAGCACCCAGGGCTGCTGGAGGAGAAGAGGTTCTCTCCATTCCACACATGTTTGCAATAAGCACAAACACCACATTATAGCACCACTTCATCCTGCCTAAACCAGCAGTGCCCATTTCCCTTCTTGCTATCACAGCTATGGGGGATTTGTCATCCAAATTAGAGCTAAAGATACAAAAATACCTCAACAGATCCTAATCAGAAGAAGATGTTTCTGTTGTGAGTTACTGGCCAGTCAGGGCAAAAAAAAGAAAATAAAAAAAAAGAGAGAGAAGAGGCTGAGAAGGAGCTGAGCATCAGCAGCTGCCTGTGCCTACAGTGAGTGTGGCAAGTCCCAACCACATCCCCTGCCAGAGGAGCTGCTGAGGGACCTCTCACCATGCAGGAGGACCCTCACCTCCAGACCCAGCACCACAGACTCATACCACATTGAAAATCTGCCAAGAGGCCCTGTGGTGCCCAGTGCTGGGGTCAGCATTTGCTGAAGCAGCATCCCCTGCCATGTCTGTGGGACCAGATCCTGCTAATTCCAGCTCCAGCCCAGCACAGACACCTGTCCTCAATGCTGAGGGATGCTGCAGTCCCAAAGCAGAGTCCTCCAGGACTGGGCAGAACCACTGGAGGTGGTGGACTGGGTGGGATGGGAAATCACATATTAAAATAACGCCATTAAACATGGCAGGAACTGGCAGCACTTTGCCCAGAGTTTAGGGATTCTCTTCCTTTCCTGTTGTTTTTACCCTCCTGCTCCATCATCTCTTCTGTGTAGGAACTGGGGGCTCTGCTGCCGCTGTCCCTCTCCTGTCCCACCATGGCACGTGCACCCTGTGCTATATATCTGCAGGACACTCTATGCCAGTGTAAACCTCTAAATCTTCCACCCCTCCAGGAATTCGGAAGGAGAGGCGTGAGGACAGCTCAGAAGAGCCTTGCTGACCACCAGACAGCCCTCATGGGAATGGCTTTGGCCTCGGCTCTGCCCAGCTGCCCACGTCGCAGCATCCCTCTGCCCGTGCCAACTGCAAAAGCTGAGCAGTGAAGGGGTCCTGGAGGAGAGCCTGCCAGAGAGGAGCAGAGAGGAATCCTGGCACGCGGTTGCAGGGCCGGCTGCCAGCTTTAAGTGAATTTCATGAGAAGTGCACTGGGCCTCTTATCATTTGCAATGAGCCCTGCAGCTCTGACGAGACACGGGGGGACATAAGTAATGTCGGAACAGAGCCCTTTATTAATTAATAAACAGGAGCGCAAGCTAAAAGCTTTACATCCACCACTGCTAAATGCACAGTTAAAAGCCCTATAATAACCCGTGTTCATCAGATATTCCGAGCACTCCGGCTTGCTCCGAGGCGCGTGTGATGTGACACCATCTACCTGCTGCAGCCCGCAATTAAAGCCAGGCAGCGGCTCAGCCTGGGAGGAACCGAAGCAAGACGCTGCTCAGCAACATCACCTGGCAGATGCACCCGACCGTCACGGCGTCTGCAGTGCCCGAGCCCGGCTGGAATGGATGTGCTCAGCACAAATCCTGGCTTTGCCGGGGTTTCCGACGGAGCGCCGCGCTGACTGGAGCTCGCCGGTGCGGTCTGTGTTTGTAAAACAACACCTAGGGCTGGCTAAATCATTTTAAACCAAGGCACATTTTCGATTTCCTTGGGTTTCCTCCGCTGCCACGGAGCACGTGCCGCGGTGGTTATGCTCAGATTCACACGCTCCTGCTCACCAGGCGCAGTTACCATCGGCGAACATGCAAAGTAGATATTAGCAGCCACACATGGCCACTTAGATGCCTGCTCATTTGCATATGCAAACACTCATTTTGCATGCAAAATGTGATTTAGAGAAAATGGACATCTAAATCGATGTCCCAGCGTTGGCTGTGCCCCCGCTACTGACAGCACTGACAGTGCTAAACCATGACGGGCACGGGACGGAAAGGGCTGTGAAACGGCCAGGCATTGTTGTTGCTTTTACAGCTGGGGATTCATTAAAGTCCATTCCAATTTTTAATTCCATTTTTAAAAGACACCTTTGGGGTGGGTCAGTGGTATTGACCCCTCTGCTTTGGCCCTTGCTCTGTGCAGACATGACAAAGGAAAGACTGAGGGGTCAAGAATTATCCCTTTCCCTCTCAACCTGCTCTGATCCCAATGAGTCCACCCTGCTCTGAGCAATGCTGAGGACATCTGTGAAGGGGCTTATCAGCACAGTATCTCTAACACAGAATTTATCAGTGACCCTGGGAGCTTCCAACAGCTGATGGGTTTGGCAAAGCCCCAAGAGTGTCACCCCAGCCATGTCCATCCAGTGCTCCTGGAAGATGTCTCTGAGCACCACACACTCCACCACAAGGCTTTCCTTGGCAGCCCACTGAACACGCGCTCCGGCGCGCTGCCACACACAAAGGAGCCGTTCTGGGAAATCCTGGCTTTTGGCATGACTGAAGTTTATAGCAGAAAGTGATCCTATTTTCAGGCAGATTTCCACTAATGAGCAAAGCCTTGACGGCCATATGCTCCCCACAGCCTCTCCTGCTTGCTGCGAGTTCCTTACACGTTCTTCGTAGTGGGGAAGAGACATGATACATTTCTGTGCTGTTTCACTATAATATAAGGACTGTAAGGCTTACCTGTGCTAAATTAAAGAAATTTAAAATAACAGCAGGATATACAACTTAATTCCTTCTGTAAGGCTGTGCTGTACAGTTTGCTAGGCCAGACTGCCTTGCACAGGGAGCCAGGATTGCTTCCCTCTGATCACTTGGCATTAATGTCACACATGTGACACAGGTGTGAGTGAGGTTCCAGATCCTGTGTCTGTGGAATATCACACAATTATTTGCAAACACCTGTGAACAGAAAGACAAAACAGCATTTCTGTATCCATACATCCTCTGAGATAAACTCTGAGATACACAGAGCTCTGCATCCTGTAAGACAATTGAGAACTACTCAGTTTTAGAGAGCTACTCTCTTAAGTTATCTCTCATATCTCCGGACAAGCAATCCTTGAAAACTCTGCAAAGCTGAAAAATCTTCTTTATCCTTGTTAACCTTCTAAGTGAGATATTAGAGAGCCAGAGGTCTTTTACCTGACCTCCTGGATACCCCACCACAGGGGTGCAATCTGCATTCCTCCCTCTTTGGTTGAGCATTATCATTCTTCTTTTAGAACACATTTAGAAAATACGAGTTCTCCGTTGGACCTGGAATGCTTGTTTAAAAGCTTCAATTACCAGGTCATGAGAAATATTTCTTTCAAAAGTCACTGGGATATTTGCATGAAATTCTGGGACTGATGAAATGCCGCAGTTAAAATCACAGAATTACAGAATCATTTAGGATGCAAAAGGTCTTCAAGGTCATCAAGTCCAGTCCTCACTACCTTGTGAACCAGACCAGAGAACTGAGTGCCGTGTCCAGTCATTTCTTGAACAGGTATAACCTGTTTGTGCATATATTTTCCTGCACCTCCAGCTGAGATGAGCACCCCAATATTCAAAGTGACAAATGTGACAGTCAGAGTTGCTCTGTCACCCTCGGCACCATCACCCAATGACGATGGCTTTGCAAGAAAAGAAACAGCTTCAGAACAAAGTTTGAAATAGTTCCTACAGTTTGTGCAGCTGCTAAAGGCAGACAAAAAGTCAGCAAAATGCTCATAAGCAGCATGACACACCTCGGTTTATGTGATAATAAAAGCATGATTTGACATTAATTCTCTGCTTTCTGTAGCAAATCCCTGCGCAAAGCTTCTTAGCCACCAACCCAGCTGGATATGCGGAGCAGCCAGGCTCACACAGAAAGGGTTAAAAGAAAATGTTATACTAAAAGAAATCTCTCTACAAGTATAAAAAAAAGCAAAATGATTGTAAATTCCACCAGGGGAATTCTGCCATGAATATGCTTCACCTTTCGCAGAATCTCCCACCCTGCCTCAGAGGATAACTGACCTTTGGAGAAAAATAATGAAAAGAAGAAATTCCTTGGAGAAAATAATGTGGCCAGGCCTCAGTAATGAGATCTGCTCCCTTTATGTTGCTATGACAACCGCAGTCATTTTATAATACAAAATACATGAATGGGGAAGAGGGCCATCTCCTCACACCGCGGCCAGTGCTGCAGCACCCCCAGTCCTCACACACTCCTCACAGGACAGCAACATGTTTGGTTTGATTTGTGCTCCGCTCCATCTCCTTTAAAGTGCACAGGATCAAGGAACTCAACTGCTCTGAATGCTCTAATTATGGCTCCTGAATGGATTTTGGGGTGGCAGGGAGGGAATGGGTACCCCGGCCAACTGTGCCCACAGTGCCCAGCCTGAACCCTCAGCAAGGCACATAGGGCAAGTCTCCCCACAGTTCCAGGCAGCCCCTGGGAACTTCAGCCTGGAGATGGTTCTTGGAAAGAGTCTCCCGCTCTTGACTCAAAACCACAGCTTTCCCACCCATTTGAGTTTGTGAAAATGAGGAGCCAGAGTGTGCCAGTCCCAGAGCAGGTTCCCACGAGGAGCTGCCTGGTGAGCACACCTCTGCTCTGCAGGGACACAGGAAGCTGAGCTTCTGTCAAATCAGATGCCAGCAAAGTGAGAAGATTTGTTTGAGAGCCTTAATGCACATCCCAGGCTTTTCCAGAGGAAGATACACTTACTCCTGGCATGCAGGGCTCTCCAGTTTGCCTCAAACCACTTCGGTGTGTGAGCACGATTTTAGCTGCTAAAGGTGGCCCAAAGTCAGAGCAGGAGTTGGAAATGGAGAAGTCAAGGGGGACCTAAGTATGGTGTTTCAGTTAATCCAGAGGTTCAGAGCGTTTCCTGTTTCCCAGGTGGTCTGCAGGGAGACCTGTGCTCGCTGCACCGTCAGCACAACCACTCGAGGAACTGGAGTGCTGGGAAAACGACAAACCGAGGTTTGCAGATGGAGAAAACAGCCAGAAACACAGGGGAAACCAAGAGGGTGGAGGAAAAGGAGGCCAGGAAACCAGGAAAAGCTCCAGCCTGTGGTGTTATACAGCTCAGGAAAGGAGCAGCATTGAGAAGGGTGCCAGGGCTGTCTGATGGGATGAGCCACAAGGAGGACAAACGGGACAGGGTTATCCCCATCTCTGCTGTCCTTCCATGGTGACATTTCCCAACAATCAGAGGTTAGCAGGAAGGAGTGGAAAGCTGAGGGAAACAGTCACAGGCAGACAAAACCCAGACTGCTAAAATCAACTGCCATTCTCCAGCTATGTCCAATACTATGACAAATGTGCCCAGGACAGGTTGTTGGGTCAACACTTCTGAGTTACCTGGACCTTGAAGTGGGATCTGTCCCTTCTCCAGCACCTGAAGGCAGCACGACTAGCCAGACCTCTGATCTCCCTGCTCCACCCCAAAATACTTTCATTTGCCTCTGGCAACTGAGGCTAGGAAGTTGCCAGAAGGATTGGGAGATAATGGAAGGATTTCTGCAACTATATAATGATCCAAAACCACCAGAAAGGCATCAGGAGGAGCCTAGGCATTGCCCAAGTTAGGGTAAAATTTAAGTTGCCCCCTGACTGGTACCTTCTTTACACATGGAATTTGCATGTGTCAGCAAGATTCACCTTATATAAAATACCAAGGCAAAGGCTAATTTAAATTCTTTTTGTTCGGTAGTATGGAACAGTAATAAATCTGGGAAACCACTGGAAAGAAGTTTAAGAGGACGTACAAATTGCAGTCACACATCAGTAATTAGGAATCCCAGGAAGGAGAAAGCACCTGTCTTGGTCCTTATTGAATATTATTCTCAATTAGAATATTCATCATATACACAAGACAATTCCTTCATTCCAACTTCCATAGACATGTCCAAATTACATCATATCCGCAGAACAGAGGGCAGGAAGTTATCTTAATCTGTCTCTGAATAAAGCATTACTGAAACTCTCAATGGTCCTGCCTGAAAGCTCACTGAGGTGCAGAACTCTGGCAGATGCTGCATAGAAATACGACTGCCTGGGTGAGCCTCCCAAAACAGCTTGCAGGAAAATGATCCCATTAAGGCTGAGGCTTCCCAAGCAGCTCCCATGAATGGCTGGCAGGAGGCTGAGGCTCTGCTTGGAGGGGAACATGCACTGCACAGCAGGTAGACTCCAAGGATGCTGCTGCCCATGGGGAGTGTGGATCCCACCTGGACACTGTCCAGGTGTGTCATGCAAAGGAGAGCAGCCACAAATTCCTGCTGGCTGGAACTGAATATGTGAGTTATTCCTTGCCTGGAAAGCCATTCTCAGGATGGAGCATGTGCTGTTGTCTGTGAGATTTGTTAAATCTGAGGTTACTCTTTGCCTGGGGCTACCCCTGTGCACAGCCAGCCCTGGGAACAGAGCGGCAGCTCAGAACCTTCCTCCCCTGTCCCTTGTCCCTTCCCAGTGATGCCACTCAGACTGCCAGGTGTTTTCTAATAACAGATCATATATTTCAGGCCAGAGGGATCCTCACGCTCGTCTGGCCTCTGGTAAGTAGGAGAACAGACCTGAGGGCTTTTCTGTCTCCATTCCTGATACAAATCCCATGTCTCTGCTTGAAGTTTTGACAGGACTCCTTTGCAGTGAGGGCTGGAAACTCTCGGGATGAGAACTGCATTGCCATAGCAGTGGTGTTCACTCCTGGGGTGAAAAACCCAAATCCCACAGGTTTGGCCATGTGGCTCCAGCCAAGCACCTGGGCAAGAGAGAGGAGCCACAGTGCTCTGCCACACGCTGGTGCTGTCACCAAAGCCTGGGTCCCCAGGGTGATCTCTGTGATCCTGCCCACCTCATCCATCTCCTGGGTCCCTTTGAACCATCACCTCTCACTGCCATTTACCAGGTTTCTTCAGAAATAAAAGGTATTGAGAAAAATCAATGATAATTCATTGCTAGCCCGTGATTTTTAAAGGCAATTAAGGCAAAGACAAGGTAAGAGGTTAGCGAAATCTCTCATCCTTTAATATATTGTATTTCCTCATTAATTCCTTCATCTTGTGACAAATTCTCCCAGGCAGAGGGCCAGCTTCCTGCCCACTTGAACTCTGTGAATGAAGCAGGTAATGCCTCAGCCCTCACTGCCATGTCCAGTGCTTTCCTGGGTGCACTGGGGAGCTATGTGGGTCCATAGGGGATCTCTGCAAGCAGATTGTCGTCTGACACTGCACAAGGAGAAGGATTTTCCTGCAGAAACCCCAGGGTCTGGGCAGACAAAACATCCCCAGGGGGCAAGACCTAAAATCAGTGGCAAAACTTTCCCATGCAAAAAGAAGTCAATGCTCCCCAGTTCTGTCCCTGCTCATTTGCACTGGAGTTAATAACTAAATTACTGCTAATTAGGGATACTATGAATGAGAACACATCACACTTTTGCTAATCACCAGTGTTTCTGTGTAATGTCTGGAAAATCAGAATTATTAATGAAGAAGTTATTTTGGAATTCCGAGTCTAATTCCGCAAATTCTGGATAATGGCAGTCTGGTTTGCCAGCTCATTTTCACATCATAACATCAAACCCCCCTTAATTAATAGCGAACTAATTAGAAAACACTAACTTAAAGACAGCAGGAAAAGTTCTTTCCATAAGGAGAGTTGGGTTGGAACGAGGCAGAATAAGCTGAAGGGGCGAATGGGGAAGGGTGAGAGGAAATTCTCATTCTGGTTTTGAGCAAATTTCAAATCAATTCTCTTTGAATGACTCGCCACAAGGCCTCTCCTTGGAAGAGCTGGGAAATGTCTCCTTCCCTCCTTCAAGGGCGAGAGCTGTAGCCCTGGGAAAGGCAGATGCAACGTTAACAACCTAAATATTTACCTGCTCCGTTTTGTTTCCTAGTTATTAGGAATATTTTCCATCACTCCGCCTATCTTAACAGAGTTTCCCCCCAAAACAGCAAATATTATGGCCCTTCATTCTACAGAAATTTATTACTATGGAGTAAAAACGCTACTGTATTCCAAACATTGGCAAGAAAGCCAGGAGGCTCCACTCCTGCCAGCTTTTAATAAGATACACATTGGAGCTGCATGTTGCTCACAAGTTGCATGTTTATTTAAACAAGAGTTTCCAAGTGTTTAGGGACAGAGGTTGCTACAACAAGTTCTTATCATCAAACACAATGGTGCTGAAACGTTCAGGAAGAAGAGTTACAAATGGAGTAACTCTGCAGAATAAATCACTGATAAATTTTCAGCACAAGTAGTTTTAATGCAGGATGGAATACTGTGGATCCTGAATGTTCAAATGGAGGTGCACACTCCTAGGATGGTTTGGGACCTATTATGAGATGAAATGATTTATTTAGGGGTTTCAAATCCTTTCCATAAATCTTTCTTCCAGCCTCTGAATTACATCTTTTTCTTGCAGAGCCAGAGATCTGACACTTTCTTGAGGTAATCCTGCAAGGCCAGGATCACCCAAATCTTCCCACTCGTCTGATGACAGAAGCCTTTTCTGTGACTTCCAAAAAACAAAGCCAAGGGCGCTCAGGGGCTGCCACCAGCCTTCAGTGGTGATGATAAATGGAGGTTTTAAGCTTGATTTTACTCACAGGAGCTGTCCCAGGGCTGGGCACACACCAGCAGGGCCGGCTGTTGGAGCACCCATGGGGTTGGCAATGCTGCAAGACCTCAAGCGTCCTCCAGCAAGGAGCCACACGTGGCAACAGCCCAGGGCAGAGGCACGGGCGTGACCCTGATGGCACCGTGCCTGGGACCAGCCCTGGCCCTGCGGCAAGAGCATGACAGGTCCTGTTTAATGAGACCTGAAAGCTGTGGGAGCTGCGTGTGGATCCCGCGGGCTCGCTGGCCGGTCCGCTGCCCGGCAAATCCGCGAGTGTCAGAGGCGATCGGATCTCAGCCTCCCGCGTGTCAGCAAAGAGCCTGCAGACCTGAATCCTTCAGCTCCGAGGTCTAAACACACCCATAAGTGCCTTCCACGTCCACATGGCCATCAGTCGCCAACCAAAGCACAGGGGTGAGGAATAAAGTCCGTCCTGCTCTCCTTGACCTGTTTTTGACACCCACCGTGGCTCGCTGGCACCCCAGAGATGGAGAAGGAATGGTTTAACTAACTTCACTCCTACTAATCTTAGCCAGGCACTGAATGGGATGGACACTTATTGCATCAAAGCTGGATGGAGATGAAGGCTCCAAGCTGCTCCCACCAAAGCTTCATCACTCCCAGTCCAGACTGGGAGCCACATCCAGCCCTTGGCTGCTGGGAACCAGAGGAGGAAGATAAGCAATCCTCTGCTACAGTGCCACTGAAAACTGCTGGGCTCGGTAAATAAAAGGAGTCTCTAAATATTATTTTTGGTAGGGATTTTCATCTGAAAAAGTAAAATGCCATAAATCAGGCACAATGCTACAATCAGCACATACTTGTGACTAAATGCATCCTGTAGCACATTTCAGCATAAATTACAGCCATTTGATTTAGGCTTTGCTGCACAAAGCTATATTATTTAAATCCAGCCAGAATTAAGTCCGCTCACATTGCTATACACTTATAAAACATAGTCATGATTATTGTCATAAACTTCTGCAAACTGGCTGTTGAGTTACTTTGCCACATCATCATCTATAGTAAACAAGACTTACTTTACATTTTTCTCTCCTTTCCTGACAATCTGCCACAAAACGTTCTGCAGAGCTGATGCTGAAGTTGTGGCCAGATTCCCACAGTACCTGCACCCTGGGCAGGACAGAAAAGCCTGTGTGCAGCCACAATAATGGAATTATTAAGGCTGGAAAAGACCCCCAAGATCAAGCTTTCCAAGACCCTGCGAGGCTCCCTGCGCCCATTCCTACCTCAGAAGGGCAGGTAGGCAGGAGAGGAAAATCAAATGGAAAGGGAGGTTGTGAGGTGTACTCCAGCCCAGGACTTCAAGGGGTGTCTCAGTGGTGTCACCCTGTCACCCACAGTGTCCCTGTGCCCTGCCTGACCTCCAGGGAGGGCTGGGGCATCAGCCAACTCCTTTTGGTACCAAAGCATTCCCTCAAGATATGGAGCTTTCGATTTGTGAATCATTTTTTGTTCTCTGTGCAGAATCTATGAGCTCTTCCATAGAAATGGTGCGAGCAGGAGTGAGACACGGAGAGTGCTGCAGTTTTGAAGTTTTACAAGTTCATCAAAGAAAGCAGAGTGGCCTGAATAATGAGTCCCAAAATTATAAAACTGTCCGGTGCCCCTTTTCCTGCTGTGATGGCAGTGTTCCTCCCCAGCCTGGGGGGACCACTCACTCACTAGCTGCCTTGTCTGACTAAATTAATGTTTTACATTTCTTCTCTAGTTTGCAAACTTTTAAAAAATTAATCCCATCATTTCAACAAGTGTAACAACTAAATTATCATCTTTACATGATTAAAGTCTCTGCTGCGTCTTTTCTTGGCAAACATTACATGCCCATAATTTTACTAAATGCAATAAACCAACCATAGAACTATTAATTTTAGCATGGTATTCATGACAATTAGAAACGCATGAACCTTAAAATGATAAAAACTGAAATGAATACCAAAATAGCATGAAACGCAAGAATCCAGCTCCTCAAACCAGGGAAATGGATATTATTGTCTGGTGTCACAACACCCATGTCAAGAGACAGCCCCAGCATCACCCAGGGTGCCACGGGCTGGAAACCAGAAGTGCCTGGGTGGCACCCTGGCCACCAGACCCAGTGGGAGAAGCCCTAGGAGTCTGGGGGGCTTCACTCTGAAACCCTCCTGGCTTCAGACACACCACAAGGATCCCAAATTCTCCCACTGCTGGGCTGAATGCCTGCAGGGAGCTGAGCTCTCCTGTCCTCAGGGGCTCTGGCCAGAGGAGACCCCACCTGTGGTGCAGTTGCCCCTGCCTGCCAGCTGCCAGATCCACTGCTTCCAAAAGCCTGAAAATTACCCCTTTTAACTTAGAGAATCACATGAGTGAGAAGCTTCTTTTCCTCACTTTCAACAGCTGAACTTTTTTTTTTTTTTTTAAAGAAAAAAGAAGAAAAACTAGACACTGAGCATTTGATCCAAAGCCAAAAACAACCTTTGGTATCAAGGCATTCCTGAGCTGCTTTGTTTATAGATACCAAAATACACACACACCACCCCACACTGCTGCAACCACTTAGAGCACAAACCACTTCCATCCGCGCAGCCCATGGGCACAAATCACACACTCAGGCCACAAACACCCCGGGGCCAGCAGCTGGACTGGGGCTAGTGGCCACTGGAGAGCCACAGCCAAGGGTCCAGACCAGCCCTGCCACTCGCCGTGTCCTAGTTTACAGAACTCCTGACGGACTGGACGGTTCCGCGCTTCCTTTTCCATTATTGCTGAGTGCCAAAATATTTGTGCAGTGATGGAATTTGCCTGCCAGAACTAGAGCAGGAGGAGGGAGCTCTGTTTTCGTCTGACCTCGAGTCAGGAGAGGTTCTGGGTCCCCGGCTGGAACTACTGGAGCTGAGCTCTGGCTGGAGCCCAGCGCTCCTCCTGGGACGAGCCCAGGCAGCTCTGCCTGCCCCGCACTGGGGGACGGTGGGAGGGCTCCTGCCTCCAACAGGACAGGGCAGCCCAACCCATAGAAGGAACTGGAATGTTTCCACTTCGCTAGGAAACTTTTGGAGAGGCTATTTTAGCAAAATATGCTAAACGCCTCCGGATCGATGCCCGTGAGTAGGAAAAATCAAATAGCTTTGCCATCATAAACAGCAGAAGGATGGCAAGCAGAGGAGTCCAGAGAGCAGTGGGACAAACAGGAAAGACTTGGAAATTTCCAGGGCATTGTTTGAAGCGCAAGACAGAACATTCTGATCTACTTTTACTGTTTTGATGTTACATTTCATGTTTTAAAACACTCCATGCCTTTACAGAAACACTGCAAAGATGTCAAAAGAATTCAAATACACCAACTGCTCTTTCCTTGGCTCTCCTTAGTCATTGCTGATTAGCAGCATTTCCATCAGAACAGAGGCAAGACATTTAAGGACAGCCACACGGTGCCACTTTGGTTGCCACTTGGCCCACAGGAAGGACAGGGGAGGTCATCTCCTCTCACAGAAGGTTTGGCAGCTCCCAGCTCCTGCATCACTGCACCCCAACATGCCAGGGCACAACCTACTGTTGATGAGAACAAGCAAGAACTCCCCAACCAAGTGGTGACTCACAAAAGGGGCACCTGTGGGACACCAGGAACAGAGAGCACAGGCACACCCTGCCTCCCTGCTGGGGATGGGGAGGGAATAAGGCACAAGAGCACTTTTGGAGGCACCAAGCAGCCACTCCAGGTGAGGGATCACTGGCTCCTGCTGTGGACATTGGCTCAGCAGGGACAGCTGTGGCCCTGCATGGGGAATGGTGACACTGCTATGGCAGCAGCACCCAACCATCCCCATGGGCAAAGGCAACAGACCTGCCAGACCCAGGTTCACACATAAAAGCCTACCCACAAAACCCCATTTCCAGCACTGCTGCTCCTGCCCAGGGGTCTCTGCCCCATCCCAGCTCAGCTGGTGCCCTGGCAAGGCTCTGAGCTGCCTTCTGAGAGCTGCAGGTCTGAGGACACCGTGGGTCACGGCTCTGCTGCAAACATGTGTCCTTGTGATGATTTTGGCAACAGAAATGGCCTAAATATTTGCTCAAGAGTAGTGAGTGTCTTTGTGTGTCAGGCACAGAAAGACTTTTCTTCTGCGTCTGCCCAGCCATTTATCCTGCTTTGTTGCTGCCAGTTGGAAGCTGCACTGTGCAATCCAGGCCCTCGCAGAGCAGGATGAATTCTTAGCCAGGCTGAGGAGCCTCTTGCTGAGCCCAAACCCTCAGTCTCACATCTCTCCCCATGTGTACACAGGTGGCACAGCAGGTTCTCACCCTCTGCTCCAGGCCACAGGGAGCTCTCACTGCCCTCTTCACAAGCAGACACTCCAGTCTCCTTCCAAGGGACAAATCCATGCTTTTGTGGCAGAGCACTCCTGGCATTCCCACTCTCCCAGCACTTTTAGGACCATAAGCTTCACTCTTCAGGCTCAGATTTTAAGTAAACAAGCATTTCCCTGTGATAAACCATTACAGGAGGCAGATCAGATCTGTTCATCTATCCAATTAGACAGCCAGATATTATGCCCCCAGGAATGTGCTCTGCTGGCTCAACACCAGGTTTAGGAGAAAGGTGGGAGAGTGCAAAAACCCTCTAATAAGGTCACAGCACATGTTCCACCTCCTCAGGCTGAAGAACAGGATGCCAGAAAAGCAGAGGTGGCACATGAGTCAATCTTACAAAACATCTCCTCACAACAGGCTGTTCCCAGCTTTCCTTACACTAAGGGAAAAGAGATTTTTCAAAGATGCAGCCCCAAAATTGATGTCTCCCCAGTGCCAGCCAAGGCTCTCCCTTTGAATGGGTGCTGATGGAGCAGCATCTCCTGCAGCCAGTGCAGGCCAGGGGGGCAGCAGGAGGCTGGAGCCAGGCAGGACGTGACCATCATTTGTACATTTTACGCTCTGGAGAGTTTTATGTTTTATTGTCTTATTTTTTATGGTCTAAGCCCTTCAAGCAGATATTGGAGCTGTCAAATCTAAAGTCTCCTGACGATAAGCATGCTCTGTAGAAGAGGTCCTGAGGCATTACTGTGAGAAATGCCTTGGGAGCTGTTGGGGCTGAGGGTCAGCCCTGTCCCTGGTCCCTCCACAGGGCTGCACTCAACAATTAGTCTCTAGTGAAAATCAACCACAGAAGTTCAGAATCTTTTTTTTTCCTTGCATTTCCACAGATCACCTTCTGCTCCAAACATGGAAACCATATGGCAGACAGGTCCTATCCCCTGCCAAGAAATTCCTTCTTGATGAGATCCCTGTAGCTATCGCTGAGGCTACATGGGCTTCCAGCAAGGGAGTTCACTTTCTGCATCAGACAAACCCTCTGAGCAACCCAGGGAGGAAGAGCAGGGCTTGAGGTGCCAGAATTCATGCTGTGGCTGTTGCCTGTTGAGAGTAATTGCCCTCAGAGGGAATATTGTCATGCTTGGATTTTCCTCTCTGTCCCTCCAGCTGAAGCCAGCCTTGCTCCACTCTGCTGTGAGCAGCAAGGCTCAGCTCAGAGGGAAGCTGGAATCTGGCTGCAGACCCTCTTCTCCATCTGAGAGGCACAGGGGGAACACTCAGAGAAACACAAACCATGAGTGTTTCACCCACAAATATGGCCCAGGCTTGGGAAAGCGTAGGAATTATACCGTTCTGGACAGGCAAAGGAGTCGCGCGGGTTGGTAGAGGAATAAAATCCAAAATTCAGCCCCATGTTGGGGAACTTCGTCTAAAAACTCTACAAGCCCATGGCACAGCCCAAGACAGGGAGCAGCAACAGCAAGAGTGGGGAGGTTTACACCAAACCCCCAGAATTGTGTTGTCAGCTGCTGCTGGCTCAGAACTTTGTGGGAACATCCTGTGCACAGGGGTTGGGGATCCCACCTCCTTTCTGGGGTTACCTTACATTTAGCTCTGTGGTGATGCATCACATTGTCTTGTGACCATTGGACCAGGAGAGTCACAGCTCTGCCCTGGCTGCTGACACCACCCATCTCCATGTCATCTGCAGGCACTACCAGCAAAGGTTTTTACCATCATTGTTGTTAAATCACACATTAAATCATGTCAGAATGTTCCTTGGGAACACCACAGGGAGCGGCACTGCCATTACTGACCAGATTTTAAAATCTGTCATTAAGCCAATTTTTAATCCACATAATATGTGTTATTAGCTACAGGTTCTCTGGGCAAAATGTCAAACATCTTCAAAAAAAATTGAAATACGCAGCACCAACTGTGCTACGCTTCCTAACCAGGCCCAAAATTTGATCATACTGGACTCTTCATACGTTTTTCTCCCAGCAGGATCTGCCTGTCCCTGCTCCACACAGCACTGCCAGATCAGCAAGGGGAAGCACACAAGATGTCTGGTCATTGCTGTAATTAACTGCTTGTTCCTGCAAGGAACTCCCAAGTTTCTGCTCCCAGGCTGCCCTCTACTTCCCAAGCAGACAGAATCTCCCTGGCACACAGGACTTGGTCACTCCCTGTGCCCCAGCACGGCACAAAACAGCCCCAGAACAGCTAACTGCAGGGAGAACCAGCCCAAATAAAATATACAGCAGCACAGCAAGCCCTGTGAGTGTGTCATGAAATTCCAATTATTAGCCAACCACTGGGGATCAATAGTGTTCCCAGGCTCCTGTGGCTGCTGGGTCAGGAACTGTCAGATGCGTCAGGCAGCACCAAGTCCAGGAGAGTGGGCAAGTGCTGGGGAGATGCTGTGCCACTGCAGTGGTCACAGGACTCTCAGGGGACCCCATGACAGAGGGCCCTGAGCAGCAGAGACCTTTCTGGCCCTCAGTGCCACTCCTGCTCATTCCCTGCCCTCCCTCAGGCACTGGACCCCGGTGCTATTCAGTCACTTCTGGCTCATGCTGCTCAGCCTAACCTTTGTTCAGCTGATGATTCTGGCACAGGGAATTGGCCAGCCAAGGTTGTTTGTCATGGGGTCCTGTGCCAGTGACCATCCCGGCTCTCCACAGTGGACCAGCAGGGCCACATTTGCTGAAGAGCTGGGAAGAAAAAAAAAAGAAAATCAATGAGCACGGTGCAGTCAAAACAGATTCTGGCAGAGTCTAGGCCATCCTGAAGTGAATATTACTTGGGACTAAATTGTTTTCCTTATCTAGCAGTTTGTCCTAAGGAGCTGGACTTAGCCTCCCAGCGAACCCAATAAGTCTTTCAGTTTGACTGGAAACTCCACATTTTTCCTTTTTAGAAAAATGTCACAGACATTCCTCTGTTTCATTACTCTCCGCTGCTTCTCCTTTCCTTCCCATTAAAGCTCCGGCGAGAGGAGGCCAAGCTGAGCGCCAGTGCTGGGCTGGACAGAGGCCCAGACTGTCTGGACGTGGCTCAACAGTGGAAAGACCTATTGTTTTCCTTGGCAGGCGACTGGTATTTTTCCTTATGCCCAGAAAGGCTGCGCCAATTTACAGCCCATGACCTGTGGAGGGGGAGGAAGAGCCAGACTTGCGTCCCACCCTTTCCCCCCTCCAATAATCTGGGTCTGTGGAGGCACCACACACCCTCCCTGGGCAGGGACCATCGCCCTGAAAATTAATTCCTGTAGCCAGGGCAGCTAGTCCTTCCCCCAGGTATCCTGTGCCCTTCTCTCAGGTTTATCACACGGCCAGGATCTGATCCTGAGAGTAACCCCAGGGAGTGGGCAGCCTCCCTTGCTCCAGAGCAGCCTCCCAAGCCCTTCCCATGCTCACAGAGCTGTCCCAGGGGATGGCTGGCACATCCTGGACAGAAATCCCACCAGCACAGCCCCCCTGATGCTATCTCGGTACTTCCAGCGCCGGGGCAAGCAGGAAGCACAGGGCTGTGGGAAAACTAAACAAGGAAGTTCCACGAGTTTTCTCACACCACCGAGTAGGTTTGCTCCTTTCTCGCTGAGAACCGCTGGGCACAAGTTCAGGTCAGGACTTGCCTTATCATGAATTGTTTCTCCTGGGCCCCAATACCATCAGCAGCTTCCACCATCCTGCCCTTGGCACCATCCCTGGGCTGGGCTACAGACCCTGCTGGGGTGGATGCAGTGAGGCTCCCACAAGTCCTCCCTAAATCTCCCCCAAGGAAGCTCCTTCTGGAACATAAGAATGGGGGAAAACTCAGTATTTCATCAAGAGTTTGCTCTGTGGCCTTCCAAGACTTTCCCCACCTCAACTCCTGAATCCCCATTTACCTCCCTAAGACAATCACTGCAGCTTTAGGAAACTGAAGTCCTGCACTGCAGCAGCAGATCTCCCCAGGCTGGGGGAGGTTTCCAGGCCTGCCCTTTCATCCATCAGCAGGATAATGCTCAAAAAAGGAAAAAACAGAAGGGTAAAGCAGAGGGTTTGCTCAGTGC
The DNA here is from genome assembly GCA_024500445.1 of Entomyzon cyanotis. NCBI lineage: Eukaryota > Metazoa > Chordata > Aves > Passeriformes > Meliphagidae > Entomyzon > Entomyzon cyanotis. The sequence continues at coordinate 4,933,902 of JAKEPQ010000852.1, forward strand.
ATGCATCCTTCCAGCTTTTCACATCAATTACTCCTCTTCCCTCCCAAACCTCCACTTGCCAAGCACTGCCCTACCAGCCAGGCTGTGCTGTGGCAGACAAAGTCACACAAACCCAAATTGCCTTTTCCCACTGGCCTGAGCCAGCAGCTGTTCAGAAAGTCTTGGTTTTAAGAGGAGCTAAGAGCAAGTGTGACCCCAGTCAAGCCCCACCATCTGCACCAGCTCCTGGTCCCAGGCTCTGCCATAGCCTCAGCTCACAGAAGTCCACATAGCTTCTGCAGGGTGCCCAGCAAGGCAGGGAACAACTTAGCAAGATACCTGCAGATACTGAGCAAGATGGTGACAATGAACATTAATTATTGCCCAGATTTGGTGCTTCATCCACCACGTTTCTGCAAGCTGCAAACTCCCCAAATGTCCTCAGACAGAGACCTCCATGGGCAGATATGGATGGAAAGGGAGGAAAGCGGAGCGACAACAGGGCTAATCAGAAAGGAAATGGCCTTTGTCACTGGGCCAAGTCAAACTCAGATTGTCTCTTGGATTTAAAGTGCTGCTGAAGCAGGAAAGCTCTTTAAGAGCACACACAGTAATTGTCCTGCAAATAGGATGGTGCCAGCTTTCCTCCTCACCTTTGGAAAGGACATGCAGGATGCAATACAGGGCCATCACCAGGGGTCACAGAGTGGTGATCCAGTGATTCAGCACCCAGCAGAAAGTTCATTTGTCACCTCTGCTAATTGCAGGAGCCTCCAAAGGCTCCCAAGCTCACAGTCCCCCAAGCCCTGCCATGCACTCTGGACAAGGCAGGACACCCCAGAAGAACCACAGGGCATTCTCAGGGGCTGCATCTCCCCCATTTCACCACTGCAGTCCTTTCAGAGGTGATTATTCATCTTTCTGGACTCTCCATCACACCTCACGGCAGCAGGACTGCAAAGCTGCTCCTGGCATTTCCATCTGTATTATTGCTGGCTGGGAACACAGCTTCCAGTCTGGCCCCTGCCCCTGCCTGTGACTCCTGAGAGGCGAGGCTCCTGCTGGGACTGCTCCAGCTGTAGCAGAGAAAATACTTTGCAGGGATTGTTTTCGCAAACCTTTCTATTGCCAGCTATTTTGATACCACGAGTCATCCCTGCCATGGGGAGGAGAGACCTCCCTTCCCTTGCAAAGGATATCCATGCTTTGTCAGGAGGCTGCTGGGTGCCAGAGCAGAGCTCATGGAAAGGGGGTCAAGGGCTACCCCTCTAATCAGGGTGGTCCTTCCTGACTCCTTTTCAAAGCATTTTCCAAGGAAACTGGACGCATTGGTAGCAATCTGGACAATTCGTAAGAGAAATTTTGCTGGCTTTCAAGGCAGACAGCTCCACAAGATGGAAGGTGTCAGACATTTCTTGTCCTCACAGCAAACTCCTTTCAAATTATTCTGTTCTGCCTACAAGGTATGGACAACCCTGGAGGAGCTGGGGACACTTTCATCTGCAAGACCCAAATCTGTCACCACTCCTGCAGGTGGAATTACATCTCCAGACCCTCAGCAGCCCAAGAACTGCTCAGAGGACCCTGCTGCCCAACCAGCCTCTCAGGTGGCAAACAGGAGGCTTCATCTGCACTCAGGATCATCCTCATCCACGCTCTCCTAGAGAGACATGGAGTTGGGTGATCAGGGCTGGGCAGGAGTGAATGCAGGGATCCAGTCTAGAGCAATGACAGGGTAAAGCACTTTAACACAGAGAAAGAAAAAGCCCCATATTTTCCAGGTTTCCAACTGTATCTCAGGGTGTTAGTGCCCAGAAGCCCTCCCAGGGGTCAGGGTGGTCTCCTCATCCAGGTCACAGCATGGTGCACTCAGCACAGCCTTGACTCAGGGATCACAGCATGCCATGTCCCTCTGCCTTTACCCACAGGACAGGAGGGAATCAGGCACCTGGAGCAGCCATCCCATGAGCTCCCTCAACCCCTGCCAAGGTAGGAGTTTTGGGGCTGGCAGGGGAGCATCTCCTCCCGCTGAAACAAGCCTGGCAGGGCTGGAGGAGCGTGACTAACCCTGCACTGGCACTGGGAACAGCAGCACCGCACACCCCAGCACCAGGAAAACGCCGCCAGCACCAGCCAGTGTGAACACGCTGGCCGGGAGGGATTGCTTCAGAAATGGGGTAAATAAGGAAGTGGCAGCTCAGCCAGGGCACCAGGTAACCCTGGCCTCACAGACAGATCCTGCACTGCCCATGATGCTCTCTGCCCATGTGGGTCATTCTCCAGACACACCGAGGGGACAGGGCTGGGCTCCTCCTAGCTGAGCCACACAATCCCAACACATCCCTGTGGATGCCAAGGGAACTCTCCCAGGGACCACCATCAGGCCAGGGATTTCATCCCCTTTGGAAAGGCAGCATGACAGTTTTCTCTCACTCACCAGATGGGCGTTGCACACTTCCCCTCGTGCTTGACCATCCCAAAGGGATGAGCTGCTCCATGGGGACACATCAGAGCAGGCTCTGCTAGAGACAGACGTGTCCATTACCCTACAACCCAACTCTCCTCCTCATCACACCCAAGCATGACCTCTCTCAGGAACAAAGGATCTTTCCACTCACACATGAGCAGCCCCAAGTTTTGTGTCTGGGTGTTCTGGGAGGTCAGCTGCAGCTTTCAGAACAACAACTAGCACAAATAGATGCTGTAAATATATTCATATGCTAGCAAAGGAAAACAAATCATGATTTTCAACAACACAGATAAAATAATATTCTGGTTACAGCTATTTAAACACCCCACAAGAATGTCAAAGGGAGGGGTGTTTCTCCAAGATCCTTTCCCTTTGGTTTCCAGAGTGCATTGGGATTTCATGCCCAACTTAGTCATATGCTGCACTTCCTTCTCCCTGTCATGATTTCAAGCTGTCCTGCTCCCTGCAGGATCTGGGGAAAACAGTGACAAGGATGAACTCAGTCACCTCCATGGCACCATGGAGGTGGTGACACTGGGCAGTCACGCTGTCCATCCCAGTCCCACAGCTGGGGAAGTCACAGGAGATGGGGCAGAAATGTCTGGGACAAACACCAGCACCTCCTGCCCAGCTCCCACAGCCCTGCTCTGCAGCTCACACTCACTCCCAGGGGAAGGCTGAACCAATTGACACAGAGAAACTACAAGGACTCAGTGGAAATGATTTGTTACCAATTAAGGCGGAAGTCAATTAAGGCAATCGGTACAGGTTAAAGAAAAGATGGCCTAAGAAATACCTAATTGACAGGAAAAAAATAATACAAAGAGCCACCTTGCAGCAGCCCTGCATTAACCAGGGAGACCGAGGATGCTGTGAGGTTTCAAAAGTTCATTGCATTTATGATCAGGAGCAGAGAACTCCAGAGGCTTCTGTCCAGATGAAAGGCTGAGGGAAAGATATTGCAAATCATCACTGGACTCTTGACCCCTTTAATCCTCCTCCGTTCCCATTTTCTCCCATTCACTGTGTCAGCAGTATCTGGAATCCAACACCCACAGGTGTGTTTTCACACACAAGTGATGTGTAACAACTTCCACATCCACTCATCTGAAGAACAACGCCTGTCGTTAAAATTCCAGACACACGCTTTTATCCAGCCCAGGAAACCCCCAAGCTAAAAATATTTGGAGGCTGGAAATATCCTCAGACATCAATCACTGTGAGCCTACTGGAGGATTCAGGAGCTGCAGAAGGACAGGTGACCTCAGGAAATGACAGGGTGAGAGCCAAAGAATCAAAACAGCAGAGATGAAGGTGGAGGTGGTGCTGGGGAGAGACATCCTGGCTGCTCCTGGAGAGCTGAGCTGCAAGGAAGTGCTGGTGAGCTCCTGGTGATTGTGGGACCAGGATAATGTGGGGGCTCCCAGGACTAGGAGCCAAGGACTGCAGTGTGGCACAAGGAGGAAAGCAAGCTGATCCCTCCTGTGCTGCTCAGCTTTGGTCCAGGGGACAGGATGGCAATATTGCCCGTGAGAAAAACCAGGAATATCCACCACCAGCACCACATCCACCCCTCCAGGAACAGACTGCCCTTGTCCCACCAGCACAGTGCCAGGCTTTGATGACCAGTAGAAGCATTTGTACCTCACTGAGTGCTGTGTGAGCAGGTGGCTGCTCCTTGATCTCCCCTGTGACCTCTACAAACCATCTGCCAAACCCTTCTGCCACCACCTCCTGCCCTGAAGAGCTCTGCTCCCACAGGTGCCAGCACACACATCCATTGTGGGATCCTGGGGTCCTTTGCAGGAATAACTCTGATGTGCTGCACACTTCAGATGGGGCTAAATCACTTGCCTAGTATGAAGGATGCCTTCCTTGGTGACATTTTTAACACTGTTTTTAAGGAGCATATTGCCCAGCTGGAAATGAGAATCCATCAGGCAATAGCATATATCGTAGGTCCTGGTCAGTAAGTGGAAAGAATTGGGGTTTATGGCTCAATAAATCATAGAACTTTCAATTAGATGAGTAGCTTAATTACTCCGCTGGATTTCGCATCCTACCTCTTTTGTAAGATCGTATTCTTTTAATGGCAACACAGCCGTTACCAAGGGCCTGACAAATGGCACTTCGCTCCTTCCCATTCAGCATCTGACTGGAGCAGGTAGGGCATTACAGCTTAAATTCATTAAATTACTCTTAACATACAACGTCCCTTGACTTTCTGTAGATTATTCAAAATAAATGGCATCCCACTACGCCCTCTCCACTGGGCAGGATTGAGTTCTGTTCCGTGACTCTCTCCAAACAGAGAAACACACGGAGCAAAACCAGGGGAGATCAGCACACATTTACTAATGGGCATCAGGGTGTTTGTTTCAGGACTTCTGACACTTGGAGTCCTGGCCAGAGCAGCCACCAGAGCCACCCTGGCTGGCTCAGGAACAGCACATAGACATCCCTGAGATGAGCCTCCTCCAAAGCCTCTGGGAGCAGGCAGGCAGGGCTGTGGGTGCCACATCAAAGGGAAGGCTGTGAGATTATCCAGCTTCACCCACACTGTCACCCGAAGCCTGTCTGCTCGCAAGGAGATCAGGATAATTCCAGACCCAGTGTCATCACATCAGCGTGATAAACGACATCACCCAAAATACAGCACTAGGACATGGTGAGAAACAGCCAGTTCCCTAAAAACATCCGAATGTCAGACTCAGCTGTTAGAGCATCCCTGAGTCCCTGTCAATCACTGGGCACACCTCGATGCCTGAAAACCACAGCCATCCACAGTCATGGCCCCAAGGAGCAGCAGCACACACCAGCATGCACAACCCTCAAAACACTGTAGATGCCTTCGGGTGAAGAGGGGTTTGCCAGTACACAAAAGTAGTTACTTACAGCCACGTAAATATTGCCGAAGACCTGGGGGTAAACAAACATGGCTTTCGACACAAAATAGACCAGACACTCCCTGCCCCTTGGCAGTGGGACCAGCCAGCAATCCCAAAGACAAACTGTCATCAGTTCTCCAGAAGGATGTGCTGGCAGCTGTCTGGCTGAGCTCTGGGGAGCTGCAAAGCTTTAGTGGGAGAAACCTCTGGACTGCTACAGCCTAAACAAGGCTGTGGAGCGTACCCTGGGCACAGGGAGGAGCTGTGCCAGCAAACACTGCCCATCCTGCTGCCCCTGCCCACAGACCCCATTCCAGAGCTCTCCCCACTCGTGTCTGCCCTGCTAGACCATCAGCCAGTGCACTCACTGCTCCGTGCCAGGGACCCATCACGGGCAGACAGGGCTGCAAAGCCCCACTTGACTTAACACGCCCTGCTCGGGGTGCCAGAACACGCAGAGCTCCGAGGGCTGGGCATGTGGCAAAGCCAACACGAGGGAAACCTCCGGGAGAGCAGCAGGAGGTGTCTCCACCAGCACTCTGGAGGAGCAAAGAGCACCCAAACCCGGGCAACAGCAAGCAGAAGAGGGCAGGAGGGATTCAGTTCAGCCTGCTGATGCTGGCAGACAGGTGCCCAGTAGAGCCACCTGAACCCCTTGAGCTGTACTTGACACTCATCCCTCCACAGCATCAGCCAAGAGTGACCTGCAGTCTCAGGGAAAGCTTCAGCTGGTGTGAAATCAACCTGTATCTCATCCTCGCTTCTGAAAACCTGGGTTTTAGTTGAAAGCCAACATTTCCCACACACAGAACAGAGTATCCGATCCATGCAGAGCGACTCCCCGTCTCTCCTCACTTTCTTCCTATTGCACCTCAAGAGTTATAGATCCTTCACACTCATAAAAGATAATCACCCTTCATGGGTGAAGGAGCCTCTATTTATACCACTGCAGCAGGATGAATAGGCTGTGCAATTAAAGCAGGAGCTGCAGCAGAAGGGCTGGGCACAATTCCTAATAAAGGGAAAATCCAGCATTTTCCAGTACCTAAAAATTATTTTTACTCCTGGGTTAGAAGCCCTAGAGTCAAAGATTTAATCCCAAGGCTCAGTCATGCCAACCCGAGGATCAGCGCTGCTTCTCATCCTGCAAACACATGTGAACGTGGGGTCCATCCAGGAGCTCCAGGCACATCCCTGGGTGTCTCCAGGACTATAGGAGTGACCACTGGCCATGCCTGGCCGGGATGTCCCAGCAGCCCTGGATCTCCAGGGTCCCTTTGCTGCAGGCGGCTCCGCGGGGGGCACTATTTACCTTGTTAATTTCCGAGGGAGGCGTTTTAATTGCTCTAAATTACCGCTGGAAAAACCGGAGTGGTCAACAATCAATCAGGCTGATTTACCACCCCGTGCCCACCCGCCGCGAGCCGGCAATCGGCTGCCGCCGCGAGATCTATTATTGATGAACTTTGCCGCACCGCTAATTAGCCTCGAGCGCAGGTCGCCGGCATCGCCGCGCCGGCGGTCACCGCTGCCCAGGACAGTGGCAAAGACAGTGGCCAGGGGCACAGGGAGAGCTGTCCAGCCAGCCCAGCTTCCCTCCTTTCCCGAGCAGGACATAGCTGGATCCTACAGGCAGCGAGGCACAGCGAAGAAAGGTGAGGAAGGCTGCGCAGTCCCCAAAATCCAGGTGACAACCGTGGGGAGGACGTTAAGGTGTCCGGAGAGCGAAGCCACCCTGCATTCCAGCAAAAGCAGCGAGGGCATTGCAATTCTGTGCAGGAATCCACAGTTCCCATCCCTGCCAAGAGCACCTCCACGGCGACGGGCGTGCCGTGCCAGTCATCCATCAGCCCACTGATCTCATCCTTGATTTTCATGGACAACTTTGATTTTTCATCATAAATTCTCCTTGTTCCTCACCGGAGACTGACAGGGGGTTTAAGTACAGAACGAAACGGAGAATATTAAAGCGGCTGCTATTCTTTCGTGCCTGTCAGCTGATTCACTTTAAACGCTGTCCTTTCTAGCGAGAATACCACAACACTTTGGGACCCTCAGCCAATGCCCTCGAAGATATTGATTAAATGCAGCTTCCCCTGGAAGACCCTGCTTACTCCTTGCTTCCAGGGGCATCTGCTCCCCTTCCACTCCAGGGAGAAAGCTGCTTTATCGTCCTCTCCTGGTTCTAATCCCATCAAAGCACTCCTGGCTGGTGGCCCCCTCGCCCGGGGTGCCTCTACCTCTTGCCAGCACCTCTCCCTGGCAAGCCCGGCCGCAATCTTTTATCTGCAGACACAAAGCAGCAGTGCCCTGCAGCTCCTCCGCTAACAGGTGATTAAACGTGCATAAAGATTTACTCATTTCCCCTTCCCGGTGTCAGTAAGCAACACGAAAAAATAAATATTCCAAGCACTCAAATATTAAGGCTCCGGATTCACAGTGGGAAACGACTTGGAGCTATGGAGGTTTCCAACCTCTGCTGGAAGGAGGTTTCCATCCAGCAGCAGGAGGGGACCATTCCCTAATTCCACTTCATAGCTGCTAACTCCGTGCTGATGCAGCAGCTTCCTGCGATTTTTTCAGCAAAGGTGCAGAACCCCCGGCTGCCAGCGAGGCAGAGCTAGGCGTGCAGGGGAGGATCCTCATCATGGGTCAGCCTGGTGCTCCCCTGACCCCCACAACCCCCCCAGACCACCATGGTCCATCAGGGCACCAGTCCCTGTGACCAAGCACGCTGCTCCCTCCTGGGACAGAGCTGGATGTGGAGAGGTGGGAGATCTCTGGTCTGGGGACACGGAGGTTCCAGCCACAGCCCCCAGCAGGGACACCCCTGAAGCACACCGGGAGTGGCCGAGGTTGCAGGCAGGCTGCTCTGGGTGCCCTCACGATGTTCAGTTTGCTGAGCATTCCTGACCTGCCTCCAGCACTGCTTTATCTCTGCTCCGCATCGCTCTGGGATGGAAACAGCCCCAGCCGCAGGGGAAGTTTGCTCACGCTGCGTTTACACCTGAAAGATCCGTTGTTTATCCAAAGCTGTGCAAACTGTAGGCCTGGAAACCGGGCTGAAACCCTTATGCAACCACCCTGCTGAGCCAGAAACAGCCCAGCAGCAGCTTGCGTGGCTTGGCCCGGGGCAAGGTGGGTGTAAAAAGTGGAACAGAGCCAAAAGCAGGTCCGTATACTGAGCATCTCTCTGACTCCGAGGAAGCTCAGCCTTCTGGGTGACACTGAGGTGACACTTCTGTGCTGCCAGTACACACACCTGCACAGCCAGGAGACTCCTGGGAGGCTGGAAAGGGAATCCCATATTGAACAGCACTTCTAGCCCATGCCCAGGTCTACCTGCCCGTGCAGAACTGTCCCCTCACCACCTCCATCCAAGGAGAACAAGCTGAAGGAATCCCGGGTCTGAGCTCCCTGTAAATCCCTGCCTCCTCTCACCTCACCACATCAGCTCCTCCAAACACAGAGCATGGCACAGCCATGGCCCTTGGTCTGATACACATGCCAGGAGGAAGATGCCACCACCCTCTCCTCACTGCCACCAGTTTGCTTCCAGACACAGAAAAATGCTGGTTCACAGTGAGGCACACCAAGATAACCCAGAGACAGAGATCCTCTGCTCCCAGGTCTCTTTGGCCAGGTGACCACTCCAGCCAGAGGGGCAGGACACATTTCCCCCAGAGCCAGAGGACAGGGCAGGGTGCTGGGCACACAGAGCCCCCAGTGCAGAACCTTCCTGTTCCAGCCCAGGCAGGGAAACCAGCACTCTTCCGCAGCCAGGGACCAAATTACACCCAGATCTGAGCCAGCAGATCACCACTGACCCCAGAAACAACAGCCCCAAGTCCCGGCAGTTTGTCACCACCACTGCATTAAGCCCCATGGAAATCACATTTTCATTTGTCTATTGATTTTTAAATGTTCATATCAGCACAAACACACTTCTTACCCGCTTCCTTCTGATCACAGCCACCTGCCCCCGGCTCCTCCAGTTCCTTGGGATTCACCTTTCCCCAGCTCCTGCTTTACAAACATCCCCACTGCAGCACTGCACCGCTGAGCACACCAGGGCTCCTGCTCCAGTATGGACCCATCGGTTCCAGGGCACAGCTGCTGCCAATTACCACTACTTAACTGGCACATTAAGCACAGAGTAAGGAATTAGGAGTTTCGGTCTGCTCTCTACTTAACAATAACAAAGTCACTTGACCTTTTTTTCAGCCACCACAATGGCTGTGTAAGTGACTGCTTGACAAATGGGCTTTGTAATGGTCTCTGCTCTTTCTCATGTGGCTGGTGGAACAGTTAATATCTTGAGTCACAGCATTAAGAGGAGTGCTCGTGATTAATTTAAGATGTCAATTAATCACCCCAAATGGACTGGTTTGTCATCACTTCCTAATGGGAAGATGTTGATTTGTCCCGCAGAATTTGTAACAGGAAGGGAGGCTGAAGGCCCTGCTCAGAGCAATGAGAGCTCTGTGACCAGCGCAAGCGAGAGAGGAAGGAGGAAAGGAAACAACCACTTCCACATACAAGGGTTCCACTGTGCTCCCATTTTAAAAAAATCACACCACCCTGGGAAGAGCCTGCATGTGTTTTTTCCCAAGTGCCAGCCCTGATTATGGCTTTAGACACCTCCTTCCAGCAATCCGAGGTGCATTGCTCACAGCACAGGGCATGGGGGACAGTGCCAGGTCCAGTCTCTAGAAAACCCACACATTCTTTCTCTCTAGCACAGACAGCAAGAACTGGAAAGATCTCAGATTTTAGATGGACAAAGGAGACGTTGACGATTTCAAATCTGTCCTTGGTTTCCTTTTATAGAAACAAGACATGTGCAGCGATGATTCAGAAATGTAGCTCCAGAGATTGCCAGTGCTGCTTCACGCCAGCTCCTCCGAGCTAAGCAGCCATCCTCGGCAGAGCCTCCATGCTCAGAGTCAACCACCCCATCCAGCACTGGGTCCTGGTGCTCACAGCCCATTTCTGGAGGCTTGTTGGTCAGTGGGAGCACTGCACTGCACTGCATGGATGGTCAGAACACATCAGTGCTCTGACACGTGTCGCAGATTCTGGACAATTCTGCAGTTCTGCTCCATTTCTGAAAATATGCTGTTTGCTAGGTGGCACTGATTGCTGAGCCCAGGGCCACCACAGCCAGCACACGCTGCCTCTAGGAAGTCCATCGTAACTTTAGATTGTATAAGAATTTCCTCCACTGGGAAATGTAAATGTCCAAAACAGCCCCTCGTCAGCCTTCGTTCAGGGAACAAGCCTCAAGGTTGCCCATGCCCCAGAGAAAGATGAGCAGGCTTTGTCTGAAAATCCTGTGCAATTGTGTTACAGCCATGGTGGCAAGGAACTGAACCTGTCTGGATTCCAAGTGGAGAGGTTTGTACTCAAAGCAGGGGCCAAGAACTGCAGTTTCTTCTTTCTGCAGGAGGAACTGGACCTGGGGAGCTCCTGGTCACCCAGGCAAAGAGAACCAGGCAAAAGAAAGGGCTGTGGAGCAGCACCATCACTTAGGTACTTGTGAAACAGATAAACAACAGCTTCTTGTAGCCATAAAAATATTTCAGGCTTCCCAACAGCTCTGCTCCATGAGCCCACTAGTGCCCAGATTTGCAGCACTGAGGCTGCCTGAGCCCGAGGTGCCAGGAAGAAATCCTCCATTCCACTCACAGTGGGCAGCAAGATGCAGGAGACAGCGAATGCCTGCAAACACCCCGACTGACTCCAAGGGGTTGTTTCCTTGGCTGCACTTTTCCAGGATGTTTCTGGGTCACTTGCTTCCGTATGAGGCATTACCTGGACTCGTGTGAGCTGTGTCACCCCTCATCAGTCTCACACTGTGGCAATAAATAGAGTCCAAGCGGAGACAGGATTTTTTTTTCCACCCCGAAGTCTGTGAAAGGAAGGGCTGCAGGAGCTGGAGATGGAGCATCACCTGCCTCAGGCTCCCATGCAGATCCCAGCAACACGTCACACTCCAGGCTGTAATTCACAAGGCATATTAATCATGTAACAAAGAAGTCACTCGGGATGTTGGGAAATAAAAGCAGGGATGGAAAAAATAATTTTTTTTCAATTGGGGTGCAATGAGGCAGGTTTTCCCCCCCCCCACAGGCAGGTTCCTCCCTGGGAGGAGAGCCTGGCTTCCTCCACAGTCATGACCCCAGTCTCAGTCACACCCCATGAACTATGCTACTCTGCCCAGCTCTGTGCAAAATATATGCTCCTTTCCTACAAGTTCCCATGAAATCACAAAAATGTTGGGGGTCTGCAGGGAGGAAGCACTGCCTTTCCATCCATTCCTCACCTCCCATGGAGGAGGTTTGAAAACAACTGTCCTTGTGTCCCTGTGTGTGCCTCGCGCCCGGCAGCTGCAGAATGGGTCTTGCTCTGGATTGCAGTGAGGCCACGCTGCATTGGGGGCCTCAAAATCAGGGTTAGAAATTTCTTTCTAACAGGGTGACCCCAAGGAAGTCAGATGAACTCCCTGAGCACACGAGATGAGCCCAGATCGGGCAGGAGAAGGCACAGCATGGCACCAGCCTGTGCTCGCTGGGAATTCTCCGCAGCTTTCACCAGCCAAAGCTCCATGACAAAAATGTCAAATCTGGAATTTTAACCCATAACAAACCCATGAAATCCCAGATGCATTTCCATGAAAGCATCCATCCCCCTTCCTAGCCGTGGCTGGGCACATGCAGTGGGATGCTGGTGCCTTGGTGCCAGCACCAGAACCTCCAGTGGACTCACAGGCTTGTAAAAACTGCTGCCAACGGGGAAACAGGTTTTACTGGACAGTCAGATCCCAGGGAGGAAGGTATAGGTGATATAACCCTTCCCACCACACAGGAGCCTTCCCTAGAGTCTTCTCCAGGCATCACAAACACACACACACATATGCAGCTTGGGACAGAGCTCATCTAATGCCACCTTGGGCAGCAACAGCAGAGCCCGAGTGTGCCCATCTCACTCATTCCAGAGCTTTTGTGTTTATCAGCTCCCTAAGAGAGGCACTGGAGCTGCTGCCTGTCGCCTCCAGCAGAGTCCTGGGGAGCTGGGAGAGCATGGCCCTGGCAGGAGGCAGCTCTGATGCTCTGATCTAACGGGGAATGACACCACGGCTGGGGGCCAGCAGAACCCACCCCCTTCTCCCGTGATCCTGGACTTTTCATCCACAGCACTGCAATAGGAAAGTCACAGCCTGAGCAGGGCCACAGTGGGCTGGAGAAGGTTCTTTTGTCACAGATCCCACAGCACAGAGCAGGGGATGATTTCCTGATAATTTCCTGATTTCAGACGGGGATCAATTGGCCACTTGCTCCCGTTCCTTCCCCCCAGGACCAGGGCCTCCAGCTCTGCATGCAAAGCAGTCGCTCCCTATTTCCAAATGCAAATGCCTCTGTGAAAGGCCTTGCTTTGAAACCAGCATTATTCCCCAAGGTCCCGACCCTCCCGCCACATCCCTCACCCCGGCCTCTAGCCCAGCCTCTGCCTCTGCCTTCCCAGAGTAACAAAGGTTACGGGAAATAAAAGCAGAGCGATTACCATCTGGGAATCATCAGGCAGAGCCCAGAGGGATGGAGCAGGCTGCAGAGACCAGGCTGACCCCACAGCCCACCACCCGTGTGTGCCTCAGCCCCCCCAAACCCCTACAGCCTACCAAGGGCTGCAGGGACCTGCAGGGACCCACAGGGACCCAGCCCTGCAGCACCTCTGGAACAGAGTGTGAGGGGACACCAAACCAGGCTGAGCCAAACTGAGTGACACCCTGCACCCCACTGAACAGGGCTGGAGGGAAGAGCAGCTGCCATGTCCCTCCTGACACCCCAACACAGCAGTTCTGCACCCCCAGAGCCAGGCACAGGCAGCCCAGGATAACAGCCTACAGCGAGAGCTTCAGCAGGGCCAGAGAGTGCCCAGCAGCTCCATGTCACCCTGTCCTCATCCCGTGAGCTGCTGCCAGTGTGGCTCAGGAGCAGGCAGCTGGATGGGTCACACATCTGGCACCAGTGCTGGGGGTCCCTGGGGCACGGTGGGAACAGGGATGAGGTTGGAGACATCCCACAGTTCTGCACTCCCTGTGTCCCCTCCTGGGCGGCTATGTCCATGAATGGAGTGGCTGATCCTTCCTGTCATCAATCTCGTGCTCTGTCCACGCTGGAGCCTGGAAATAAACCCCCCTGTAAATCTCCACCACAACCGCTCTGTTTTGGTGGCGGAGGGCCCCACATTCCTGAGTTTCAGGCTGCAGCCACGTCTTCAGGAGCAGAGCCACAAGAGCTTTCTGATGGTTAATTGCTGGCACACTCTCACTGAAAACATGAAACACCCCCTGACAAGCCGTGTGATTTATTACTGCCCACTGCAAAACGGAACAAAATCAATTGGCTATTACCTCACTTAGCGAAGGCTTGTCACCGCCTGGGAGCAGGGTGTGAAAAATAAAAGCCAGGCACAGCGATCCCCATGCTGGGGCTGCTCCACCTGCTTTGCCACAGATAACACCAGGGCCATACCAGGGCCAGGCTTGTGTGCCCTGATCGCTGCCATGCTGGTGCAGCACCAGCTCATTCCAGCTTTGCTGTTATTAATCAGACAAATGCCACTGTGAGCGCCGGCACAGCAAATTTTACAAGACGTGCAGAGCGGTTACAGAATATTTATGACAGAAATGTATCCTTTAATTAATCAAATTCATGCAACCCTTCCTTGTCCCAGCAAAGTGGGCCCTTCATGCCCAGGAAGCCACCCTGTGCTGGTCACAGTAGGGCAGGTGGAACACCCCAGGGAAAGGGACTGTTTGTCCCACCATGACTGTGTGACAGCTTTGGTTTTCCTTGGCTGTGAGCATTTCTCTGAGCAGACACCCTCAGTGTGCCCAGGACGGCCTGCTGAACACCCCTGCTGTGGCAATGCTGACGCAACTGCCTCTGCTTGCATTTCCAAACATGCAGAGAAACCCACATACTGCCCCAGAAAAGTGACCAGAGATGCACTCCAGCAGAAATCTGCCTGTATTTCCCCCATTGCCAGGCCTTTTCCTTGGTGGGAAAAGGGAGAGAGCCATAAAAAACCACAGAGGTCTGGGAGCACACGCTCTGTCAACAGTGGGACAAGCCAGGGCCAGGGCAGCTGCCACTCACTGGGACACTGCAACCAGTGCCTGGCAGCCCTGGGTTCATCACCATGCAGAGCCCTGAGGGCAGCAGGGACCCTGCTCCCAGGTGATTCCATGGTCAGTGTCGGGGTCAGTGACCATCTCCTGGTGCATGTGGCACAGCCCCTGGGCACTGCCCATAGGGTGGGGGGCAGCTCAGGAGCTGGCAGAAGTGGCTGAGGCACAATTGCAGGATATTTCAGAAACTGAACAGTCCCTCTCTTTACATTTCATTGCCTTTGTTTCATACCCAAATCACTTACAGGCTCCTCCAGTCATAGCAGGGAGATGCTCCTCCCATGAAGCTCCAAACTGTGCACAGCATAAAGAGGCTGCATTATTTATAGACTCTGGATGGATATTTCACACGAGGTCCAGCCCATTCCCAGCATTCCCTCCATTCACAGATCATTAAGTAGCACTTGCTGACATACAAGGCAATGCAAGTGAGTGGGGAACTTTGAATATTGCCACCCAGCCCCACAGTAAATGAGATCCAGGGTGTAATTGCCTGAAGAAGGGGGACAGTTCTGCTGTCCCAAACAAATCTCAGCTCAAAGCATCCATACAAGCACCCAGCAGTCATGCTGTTGCAGGGGGATCCACTGGACCTGCATGGCCTGGGCACCACCAAGGGGACATGACACAAACCCCTAAAAGGACTTTCCTACCCACTGATCTCATGGGTGCAGGGTGATCAGCCTTGGGGGGACAAAATCCCTCCAAGACCTCAGGACCAGCACAGCACAGAAGAGACATAAAGGCAAAATCAGACCCCAAGGGGTTTAACTCAGAGCATGGCAGACACAAGAAGGGATCTCCAATGTGATCAGCATGAGCAGATAGCTGTGTCCAGGTGGCACAGGATGCCTTTCATGGCTGCCAAGGGTTCTGTGCCCTGTGACCATCCTAGCTGGGGTGCTTGGAGCAGCCAGTGGCTTTGCTGCTGGCCCCCAGACTCCACTCCAGGCAGGCATGTTCCTGCTAAGGGCTCATTCCTGCCTACAGCTGGAGCAAACCTGGGGATGTGTCTGCCCCTACCTTGGGCTGCAGCTGAGCAGAGACAATGGCAGGACGTGACTGTGGGGACATCTGTGCCTGATCCAGGAAGCATTTTGGCATCTAGTAGAAGTAGTGGGCTGTTAAAAAGGGAAAAAAAGAGATGTGTGATTGCGAGAAGATCTGGGATACATTTGCAGACCACAGCAGAGTGTTTCAGAAGAGGACAAGGCTGAGGTTTCAGTTCCCAGGCAGCCTGACACCCTGCTCCACAGACTGTGACCCTGCCAGGAGCTGGTCTCCAATGGGCAGGTCATGCCACCTCCCCAAGGGCTCATCCCTTTGCCCAGGGACTGCCCAAAGGCAGAGTGGGGGTCATTCCCCTCCCAGTCCCAGCTGCTGTGCCCACACTGCAGGCCTGTGTCCTTCAGCAGGACAACAGCTCAATGTGTCCTCTCCAGGGCAGAAAGTGGCCAAGGGGTTACACAGGGAGGTTGAGGCCACAGCAGAGCACCTGCATCCCTTCCCAAGGGCAGTGCCACTGCCAGTGTGGTTTGGCCATGCCCCCTGCTGCCTCTCACTTGGCCAGTCTGGGGACCAAACATTCCCCACAGCTCCACACCCCACTCTCTCCCTGGTGTCCTCTGCTGATGCCAACACTGCTGGTCGGGGTGATTGTCCCAGCAGTGCCACCAGCCAGGAGCTCGTCCCCAGGAGCACAAGGCCTTGCTGGCACACACAAGGGCTGCTCTGGAAGAGCTGTGGCTCATCCAGTTCCAGCCCAAGGCCACCCGGCACAGCAGCACTTCCATTTCAGTCCATGGCGCGGTGTGCTGCAGCGACAGGAACCGCGGGGCCAGTGGAAAATGGGGCTCTGAGCTCATGCGTCTTATTTTAGCTCCCCATCCTCTCTGGAAGCTATCTCAGGCATGTTTTGGGAATACAGCAGGTATTTTTATGAGTGGGATTTGCAAGGGTATTTTCATCTTAGACTTGGAGACAACTGGGCCTGCTGCCAGGTTTAGGAAGCGCAGGGGCAAGAAACATAAAACTAGTGAGAGGTAGGCTTCCCACTGGGGCTTATATTTAGCTGAGGGGAGCAGGAGCACTCGAAAATGTCCTGCTGGTGCTCTGTGTGCCAGACCATCCCTCAGCCAGTTCACTGAGGCCAACCTTGACCCAATACAGGAAAGGCAAGGGGAATGTGTCCCAGCCGATGGCACTGGTCCGGCTTGGCCCACCTGGCACTGTTGAGACCCCGGCTGCCCTTTGGATCAGCTGTCACCAGCACAGCAGCAGTGCAGAGCGAGAGGGATGTCACCCATGCTGGGGGAGCTGCCACTGAGCAGCGCCTGGGGATGGTGACAATGAGGGCTGGGGGCACCAAGCTGTGCCCGGCACAGCAGAGCCGAGCTGTCCAGACAGGATGACCAGTGCAGGGCCAGTGCCACACCCACCCCAGCAGTGACCAGAGCACAGCCCCAGGACACACACGACAGGTGGGGTCCCCTGGGTGCCACAGGGTGCAGGGCTGCTGCCCAGTGGGGGATGACAGCTGACAGCTGAGCTGGAGGGGCCAGGAAAACCACGACCTTGCAGTGACACGGGCTGTGCCATGCTGTGGCCGGGAACATGAGCTGAGCAGCTGCCTGGTGGTGCTTGGCCAGCGGCCGAGGTGCATGGGCTGCTGGTGGCCAGCATCAGAGCTGTGCTGAGGCCCCTCAAAGACCCTCCCGAGCAAACACAGCCAGCTTGCTCCAGAAACAAAATGCCTGCCCAGGAAAAAAAAAGAGACAGCTTCAACCAAGAAATAGCCACAGGCAGGTTTTGTTTTTAAAGCATTTTTATTTTCTTCGTTTTGAATTGAATTTTTAAGTGATTTGTCTCACTGAAAATGGACACATTTTGAAATCCCATGTGTTCCCTCCTCTCTGCCCAGAGGGGTTTGGCTGCTGACCCAGTGCAGCAAGCTGGGGGGCTGAGCCACAAGCTCCTCATTTTCTGTGGCAGCTTTATACCTTTTCCAGAGCAAAGGCAGTCCTCAGAAATGGGTAACCTCAAGCAAATACCCCCTTCTCCTGTACCTGGGACTGGTTTTATAGCACCTGGCAACGAGGGACAATAGCCGGAGGGAGCAGAATAAGAAAATAAGATTTCCTTACGACTTTCTTTTTTATAATCAAAGTAAGGGTAATGTCATGCCCACCGCCCAGTGCAGCCCATCACCTCGTGGGGGCTTTAGGGAGAGCAGCCTGTGTCTTCCCAAGAGTCTCCTGAACAAGCAGCACCAGCAAGAGCCCTGATCAGACACAGCACAGGACCAGCTTGGAGTGGGACACTCTGAGCCTGTCCTGCTGCTCCAGTGCCACCCAGCCGTGGGGACACTTGTTCCTTCGAACAGCTCCACCATTTCGGCGTGAAATCATCGCAGCACCATCTCCACACGTGAAATGGTGTCGGCACAGCTGCACCACCAGTGGCTGCCATCGCAGCCCCACTGATTACAGCACCCTTGTCACGCCGCTCCGTGAGCAAGCGGCAGCGAGGCTAAATTAGAGCAACTAATTGCACGTCTCTTTGAAACAATCAGAATGACAAATCAGTGGTAATCTCTTCAGTTCTAGAGGGAAGCTATTGCGGCTCGTTCACAAGGATTAATCAGCTTTTCATCAGTGTTATTATACCAGCACTGCCTCGGGAGAAGCCCCAAGGCCACGCTGGCTGGACTCACACCACAGGGACACCGAGGCCACTGGTGGAGCAGGCAGCGTGGCCAAGCTGCTCTCTCCCAGCCCTTGTCCATCAGCAGGGCTGCCAGATCCCACACTCTGCTCCCAGGCTCCCCAGCCCTCGCTCAGGTTCTGCCCAGGGGCAGCTCTGCCTGGGGGGCTGCGCACTGTGGGCGGCTGAAGTCTTGAGAGTCACTCCCCCTTAGAGTGACTCTCCAATACATAATGATCAGTGCCGAATCAGAGATCAGTCAAGGAGAAATAACTACAGGCCTCTCCCTTCTACATAATAAGCTGCAGGAGACACCCTGGTGCCCCTCCCTGAGCACAGCTTTCTCCATGCACCATCAGCACTGCTCCGGGTCTGTCTGGGGCTGCTCCACAGAAATCCTACACACCCTGTTGAGCGGGAGCTGTCAGCAAGCAGAGCTGGTGCCTTTCAACTCTTTACCACCTGCACTCAGCAGAAAAGCACTCAGCAGCATCCCTTCTTGGCTGATGCTCAATGTCCAGAGAACACAGCCTGCTAGGGATGAATGGCCTAGGCTGGGTTCTTTCAGCCCTACCACTGCTCCACGGCATGACCATGCTCAAACAAGCCACTTCTCAACAAAAGCTAAAACGGGAACAGATTCATTGACACCTGCACTTCCACTGCACTTCGTGGCAGTCCTGGAGCACTTTGCATCTGCACACACATGCTAAGAACAATGATGGCAGAGAGCTTTACTGGAAATGCTCAGACCTTGTGCTGCGATCACTAGTGCTGCACTTTGGCCAAGGCTTAGGAGGGAAGGATGCTTGAGGGAAGAAAAGCAATTTGTGATACTGCTCCATGGACAGAACTCTGAAACTTGCTTTTCACGGACTCATCTTCTCACTCTCAGACACCTTCCCCTGGTCCACACAGGTCCTTTTGCCCCACCAAGCAGGAACTAAGCACACAAGTGTGCATGTGAGGTGTGCAAGGAGAAGAGAAGGCCATGGTGCTGCTACAAAAGGCCCCAGAGATAAATCCCTGGCCTTCTGTGCACTCAGACCACCAGCCCTCAGAGCTCTGGACAAGAAGGCTGAAGTGCTACACACGGCTCTGCTGTGCCCTGGAAAAATTCTGCGGCAGGCACGTGGCATTTCAGTCCCCTGTTTCAGTTTACAGGCACACAGGTCATTCGTTCCCTCCCCAGCACAGCTCTATTCTGTCTGGCCAAGGGGCTGATGCTGGCCTAGGATAAAAGCCTCTCCACCAGCGTGACAGTGGTGCACCTGCCCATGGACAGGGCCAGCTGAAGCTCGTACCAAATGTCCTGGGCACGGTGTTCCCTCAGGTGCAGGTCAGTGCTGCTGCCACAGAGCCTGCCCAGGGCAGCAGCTCTGAGTGGGACACTGCCCAGCCTGGCACAGGGAGATGGTTCTTGGCATCCAGGAGACAGTCAGCAGCCAGGCCAGCGTGGTGCTGCATGGGGGCACCGTCCGAGTGGGAATCACCATCTGTAAGAGATGGAGAGAAGAGAGGATTAGCAGAACTCAGCCACAGCCACGGAAGACCAGCTCCCAGCAGCTCCTATCCCTGCTCAGCCAGTTGAGAGACTGGCATTAAATGGTCCTGGATCTGGGCCTGCAGCACCATGTTCCATGAAAAAAATATCAGGCTGCAGCCCACTGCTGGGGCTGGGGAAGGGTGTGCACAACACCACAGCAGCACTGGGAGCAGCTGAGCACAGCTCTCCTGTCACCTTCAATAGCTCCGTGCCAGCTCTGCCACATTACAGGCTTGGATCACACCATCAAAACTCAGCAATGCACTTGAGCTGCATAAAGATCCAGCTCGTGGAGAAGAGGCTCTTGACGTTTCCCCACAGTTGGGTTTTAGGGTACGTTAGGAATGCTGAAACCATAGATGGAAAGGTGAAGTCAGGCATCAGGGCCCTCCAGAACAGTTAAACTAAAACTGCTGAAAATCAGACAAGGAAACACACAAGGTCACACGCTGCAACCAAAGAACCCTTGAAGCTGTTTGCAGATGACAAACATGCACTACACAGCATGCGTAACTTCCATTTCCCACCAGCACGTGTGTGGGCACACACCAAGTATAACATGGACATAAAATAATACAGAGAGATATATTTAAGTCCTCTGCATGTACATGTAAAGCCAGCATCTAGGCAACAAAATTCTGGTGAATTCAAAGCGCTGAACCAGGAGAAATCCTTAAAATCAGAAGAGGTCTCTTAACTCATTGTCTCTCACACCAAGAGAAGTCCATGCCAATAATATTTTTTTTTCCCTTCTGAATACCAAACTCACTCCCACCTGGATTTGCCTTGCTGCTGCTGGAGTTCTGATGCACACAGTTTACCCAGTGCATGTTAAAATGCCCATGAAGGATGCCGTGGTGAGGAAGCCAGGTTACAGTGCTGTACCTGCCCTGCTCCAGATGATTCTCTGCAGATCCCCACTCGCAGCTTCGCTCAGGCCAACTCACTTAGAAACGTCTGAAAGTCAAAGCATTGCTCTCACTCAGGGAGTTTCACGGTGTATTTCGTAACTGGGGCTCACAAACACAATCCTTCCCCCATGCACTGCTGTTGTTGCCCACAACAAAGGCATTTGGGATCAAAGGAAAGGGTTAACCCCCATGCAGTCATCGCTTGGAGTCCTGGAGGTCTGAGCGCTGCCAACTCCTGAAAAATGGCCACCAGGCAGGCAAGCTGCTGAGAATCATCAGAATAAGATTGGAAGGTGTCCACATCAATCAATCACTTGTTGACAGATGACTGGAAGCCCCCACTGTGCCCGTGGACAGCTGACCAACTCTCGGCTTAACCTGGAGTCTAACATTAGCCTGTTTGCTTCGTGTGGGTGGCTGCTGCGTTATGACCTTAATAGTCAATCAATCTTGCAACGAGCAGTCTGTCTGGCAGAAACATTCATTATCCATCCTATTCATGCATTGAAGAGCTTTATCTTCAAAAACTCTGCGTCACTTAGGGGAGGAATAACAGAACCCTGAGCAAGAAAATAGGCCCAGCCCCAGTTCCTAGGGGGAATCCGGATGTTGGGGCTGAGCTCCCACAGCCGCTGCAACCCCAGACACAGGGGCACTCAGGGCAGGGTTTGGCCTCCCTTTTATTTCTGGTACCTATTCAGGCTGCTTTGAGGTTGCTGCTCTTGCACCAGAGCAACTGCTGGAATCAGTGCCAAGAGGAAGACAAGGGGGAGAGATATGAAAGGACAACAAACACACATCAATTAAACCTTGCAAGCTGTTAGTCACACTAGTTAATAAGTTCTTTCTATCTGTAAAGTGCTCTTAGTGACAAATCCTTTAACTGGCACTCAGAGCGTTATTATGGCTTTCAAGATGCCTCTGTCTTTCATGTGCAGCTTCTTGTACACATGTGAGTGCTCCCCGTTGCGCAGTCTGTTTACACTAGTTGTGAGAAGACATCATCAAAGCAAACTGAAAGCAACACTAAATGCTTGGGAAAAACAGAATTTATTCACCGCTGCCTGCTCTGAAATCGCCTTTCAGTTAACAAACCACAGTGGCAGCGGGAGGAGCTGGGGAGCTGGGCTGGCACAGAAACCTCTCCGGGCATCACCACCAGCATCCATCTCCTGGCATCAGGCAGGGAGCTGAACCCGCTCCCACCAGCTGAGACCTGGTGGTCACAGCTCCAGGGATGAGGAGTTGCAGGAGCTGCCTGTCCCCTGCTGTGGCCAGGGGTCCCAAGGATGGTGGCCTGTGTACCGGAGCTGTGCCTGGGACAGGACAGGGACAGCTAAGAGCCTTCTGCCATCACTCATCCTGGCCATCCCGGTGCCAGGGGCATCCAGAGGGTGGTACAGGCTTTGTTTCAACGAGCTGAAACCAGACAAAGCTTTGGAGCAAGGTGAAGGAAGGAGAAGAAGGAGATTAGCACTCCTGCCTTGCTCAGTACCCACAGCAGCCAGCACAGGGTGAACACCCAGGGGGGCTGCAGGAGCCCCTTCATTCTGGCTGGTCCCTCTTCAGGAAAGGGACAGTGAGAAGGTGGTTCCAACCCCACCTGCATTGCACAAAACCTGACCAACATCCCAGGAGAGCAATATGTGACATACAACAGCACATAAACACAGGCAGGACGGGGACCTGACCCCAAGTGCCCTGTCTGGGGCCACCAGCCACACATGGGACACCCTCACAGAAACCATCTTCACAGCACCATGGGACACCCTTAAGAAACCCTTCAGAAACCATCTTCTCCTTACTCAAAGTCAAAGCAATTAGGGCCCTGCAATGTTAGATTAAGAAAGAGACAGTTAATAGGAGAGCTTCCATAATCATTCACACTCAGGCTGCCAAAGCAGCTGCAATTCAGCAGGCCTTGTCCAGGCTGATTGTGTGTCCTGAAAAATGAACAGTAACTCTTGCACAGAAGCAAGTTATGTTTCTGCAAATTCTCTTCTATACAAACTAAACTATTCATTGCCTTAATAAAAATTAATGTGTGATGGTCATTCATTAAATCCAGGAAAATGCAGGGCCTCAGAGCAATCTTTTCATGGTTTTGGTACCTGTGGCACTCAGCACACAGCATGTGCTCCATGTGCATGGCATGTCCCAGGTCACTGCTGCCCAATGCCACCCTGTTCACCCAGCACCTACTTGCCAGTGGTGCCCTGCTGTCCAGCAGCACAGCCCAGCACAAGGGAGCTGTGCCACTGGGGAGTGGGATGGCAGCAGTGGGACATCTTGAGGGGCCCTCCAGGCTATCAGTTGCAGGTGACAGCATTAGATCTGCTGCCCCAGAAAGTCCTCTGTGCAACCTGGCCTCCTCCGGCTGGCTCAGAGCTTCACGGACGGTGTCAAGTGGCAACTTTCTGGATTCTGACCTTGCTGGAATTTGCTCCTGGGGGGGGGGACACGCCACTCCATAAAGTTCCCATTAGTGTAAAAGCAGATGTAAGCACTTTGCTGGCAGAGCTCGGCAGCGGGGAAGCCTGCAGTTGATCAGTTCTGCCTCGCTGGTCACTGCAGTCAACAGGAATTACCGCAGAGGGTTCCTGTGCCCCTCTCCCAAAGCCCACCCCTCCAAAAAAGGATGGTTTAAAGAAGCCAGCCAAGCTCAGGCACCACTCCAGGATAATGCAGTAAATCCATGTGTTGAGGGGAGCCAGCCCCAGCCAGGAATAGCCAGCAGGAAAGCAGTGTGGATTTGTTTGTTGTACAGAACAAATCCAACTGTGGGGATTTGCTGCTGCTCCCCCAAGGAGCCAGTGACTCCAGGGCCTTTGTGCTCCATGACTCAGCGCAGGACCAAGGGACAGGCAGGTGGCAGCTGGGACTGGCCTTTGCCACCAGCTCCCACAAGGACACCCAGATTGTCACAGCCAGGGAGCAGCACCTGCCCCTTCCCACGGCATGAGGGGACAGCCAGGCCCTGCAACACCACCCTGGGCTGGGGACATGAGCACAGCCCCCCAGACCCTGGCCACCAAGTGGGATCTGTGGCCACAGTGCTCAGCTACAGGGAGGGGAAAAGCCAGCAGTGAAGGCTGCTGTGGCCACAGAGCTTTCTGTCACCGGTGGAGTGGCACTACCAGTCCTCCCCCCGTGCTCCCTCTCCATCATGTTGTGCTCAGAACCAGCACCAGCTGACCTGGTTTCAGCCAGTTTTCCTTCATGATTAACACTCTCCAGGCCCATGCTCACTCTGTTATTCTCACCAAATTAAAGAGCAGTCCTGGATCCTCGTTAGATTTGCTCACATTTGAGCAGTGTCATGTGGTCAGTAGCCCATGGCAATACACTAAATTAAAGGCCTAATGCAGAATCCACCTACGAGCCTGACAACTAATGAATCGAGGGCTTCAGGCCCCAGAGGAGCTGCGCTGGGATGAAGCCACTTCACACCGAGCCAGAGCAGAAGTGCAGTCCCTGGGCTGTCATTCAGAAATAAAGAGTTGTTGAATTTTATTCACCACAGGACACAGAAACAACAGCATCTCTGTAACTAACGCTGGTTTGCCGGAGAGCCAGGCAGCAAGGAGCCCTCTCAGCACTGATCCCTCAGGGCACAGCGGCTCCAACCCACTCACCAGAGGTGCTGCAAATGACCTCCCACTTGATGTCGATGGACTGGGGATGAATCCCCGTTAGGAACATGCTGACTCTCACCTCTGGTAAAAATGAATACCTCCACCCATCCATCCAAACCATGCTGGTACCCCAGAGTACACCCCATGGCCCCTTGTTGTGCCCCCAGCTCTTCCTCTGTGCCCCAAAGGGAGAACAACAGAGACTGTGGCTCCCTGTTAGCACCCTCTCCCCATCCCCAACAGCGGCTGGGAAAGCACTGGGTGTAAGCTCTGGGGCCATCAATTTTGCTCTGAAGCATTTCAAGTTGGAGCTGAAGCCTGGAAAGGTTCAGCCTGTTGCATCAGGCAGCTCCAGCCCTGCAAAGGCCAGGGCTGTTTTGGTAAGGAGCTGTTTGCTGAAGCCTCCCCCTGCCCCAGATCCCTGCTCTCGGGCACAGGCTCCTGCACCCCTGCACATACATCTCTCCCCGTGCACACACACTCACTCTTCTCCAGCCTTTGGGAATGGAGAAGCTCCACAGCAGGACACTGCTCCATGAACTGGTGGCTGTGCAGTGCTCCTGCCATTTCCCAAGCCCTGAGTGTCTGAGGATGTCCAAACCTCCAGCTGTACTCCAGGCTCCTCATTGACAATGGCAGCTGTTTGTATGTCACACACATGTGCTCACAACGGGGCCAGGAAAGCTTCTGGCCTAAACACTGTCAACATTTGGATGATGTAGCCATTATACCAGTAAATAATTTGTTTTGGTGCTACTCAGTTGGGAATCCATACAGTGCCTATGTTTATTTACATTGCCCAGTTGGTGGGTCTTTCTCCCTACAGAAATTAGGGGATTTGCCTTTAGGATTTAGAGAGCACTGAGACTGACCTCAGAGGAAGAGCTCTCTTAGAGAAATGGAGCCATCTTTTCATCCCTAAGTGAGAGCTGCATTTTAACATGATGTTTTTTTCCTAGACAGACTTCAATCTCATTAATTTTAAGACACTTCAAGCTCTCTTTAGCAGTCCCTACCACAATTCTCCTAACTTAAGATACAAGATACTAGATAGAAGTAGCCAATCCCATTTATAATTGTATATATGACCAGCAATTCAAATTCACTTCCCTTGATTTAATGTCCTATTTGTATTCTATCAATAAATGGAGTTCTCAGGACCATACTTAAATGGAAGCAGCACTATGCTCTGATAGCCAAAGCCAGCAAAAAAAAATTGCATCACTAAACTAAAATGTCTTGTAGTATATGATTCCTTGACTTATTGTTCTCTCCTCTTCACTGCACTTGAATATTAACTGTTGTATTAATAGCTCACTCTTAATTATCCATGAGTAATGTACTACAACCAGAAAATTAATGGAGGGAAGCACCACAAAAATGGAAAAGAATTCTCCCTATCCCAGACACATTTTCAAGCACACTGTGAGAGGAAGAAGATACACAGAGAAGACACAGCCAGAGAAGAGGCCAGTGCTGGGGAGGGTCAGTTTCTGAACCCCAGTGATGGTCCTTGCCCTGCTGGACCCTGCTTGCCATGGGAGGGAGGTTCTGAGGAGGGGTCTGATAATGATCCCAGAGAGCTGGGGTGGTCTGGAGAACGGCAGCAGAGCCAGCCAGTGACTTGGTTCTCCAGCCCAGATGAAGGAGATGAGTGAGACCAGAGTGAGAAATTTCCAATTGTTAAGGAAAGCTTAACAAGAATCTAAACTTGAAAAGACTGACAAAGGACGGGGTGTTCTAATGGATAACATGGATTTCTCAGAGTTAAAATTACAGCTGACAGGAGTGCAAAGATATGCTGTACCCCTCATTCCTCACCACCCCTGCTCTCCAAAGGGCACCTCTCATCTCTGCTGGGACACTTCCCCTCCCCAGAACCCTGTTGGAAAGTGCTGCTCACCATGCTGCCGTGACAATAGTGTCTCTGCCCCCGAGCTGGGACTGGGGACAGTGCCACCATGGCTCCTCTGAAGCCACCAGGAGCTGCACAGGCAGGGCTACCACATCCATCTCCACGGGTGTGATCCTGGGGCTGCTCCAGAAGACTGGAATGGTGAGGTGCCTAATTAAATATGTGCCTCCCAGTGCCGGAGCCCTGCAGCAGCCATGAATTATGCAGCGGCTCACTTACATGTCAGCAGGATCACAATATTGATGAGCTATCCTGTGTGTAATCTGATAAAAACCAAGATAAACTCAGCAAAAATTGAGTGTAATATGATCCTTTCCTTTCAATAAACCACTTCCAGCCCAGCACTGGGAATGTCTCCCCAGGCTCCCTGCTCACCTCAGGCAGCTCCTCAGTACAGCCCGACACAGGCAAGGAGCAGCAGCAATTCTCTGCACCTGCAAGGCAGCTCTGGGTGCCTGTGAAGGCTACCTGGGGATATTTCTGTGCCACATGGGGTTAGAGGATGGTGCTCTCCACAGCACCAGTGCATTCCAAAAGGTTTGCATTTTGGCATTTAGATTAATGCTGGAGACAGGGAGGAAGAAGTTGCCATGTCTCACATTGACTCCCTCCTCTCTGTCTGAGCAAATGAAGGATGACAGAGTGCAACTCCCACTCGGAAATGCTTTCCAGGGCTGACACAGACCCAGGTCTGACTCCAGCTCCTGTGACAAGCCAACTGCTTTATAAACCTAGGCTGGGTGCTTTTGGTACCCTGGGAACAGCCAGGGGAACACCTCGAAGAGAGGGGAGAGGCTTCTGACCATGGCTGGTCACCACAGAAGGCTGTGAGACAAGGACAGAGGACACTGCTCCCTGCCCCAGCACTCCCTCAGTGCAGCAGGGACTGGTGCTGTTCCCCCTGAACTCAGTGAGACCTTCAGAGAGCCCCTGAGGGGAAGCAGAGCCAACCTGCATAGCTGCTACCCAAGACTGGATGGTGACAACACCACAGAGTCAGCACCACACGCCAAACCAAACCACAGGCAGCCCCAGGCTCTCCACAGCCACAAGCTCCTCCAGTTCCTGGCATTGCAGGAGGGGTCTGGATCCAGCCAGGTCCTCCTTGCCCCAAAGGCCACTCTCCCTCGTGCCCAGGGGGTCTACACTGGCCAGGCAGGTGCAGCTAGGGGGGAATTGGGCCATCCCAGCACCCTGCAGGAGTCTCCAGCCCCAGTGATAAGCCTGCAGGGAGGGACAGGAATGTTGCTGCCTGGAGACGCCTCATTTCACAGATGTGTCTGTGTCTGCGCAAGAGAGAAACTTTCACAGTTTTACTGCTTCTCAAATATTTTAATGCAAGCCATTTGGTGTCATATTTTTAAAAAATGGGTACCAGCACAAGCTACATGCACATTAGCAACTGTCTCTCTATTAGTGTAAATACAAGAAGCAGAAAAGCACAGTCTGACTCCTAATCCATATGGTTATTCCAAATAGATTGCATGGTCTTAAACTTTGGCTTATTAGACTGGATCTTACATATGGAAAGAATTAAAATGCTGGATTTACAGTGCAGGCTAATCAGAACATGTTTAAATTATGATGCCCCAGCAGCCCCAGAGGGTCACAGCCTCCCAGACACCTGGTCGAGACGCTGATCCTGCTCACACAAGAACCTCCCCAAAGCCTGGCGTTGCAAGGGCTGCACCACAGCTCAGGGCAGGGCAGATCCAGCCTCCAGCACTCCAACACAGCAAGCTGCAAGGAGGAAATACCTCATTTCCCACCGACTAGTCCATACAAGCAGAGACAATAGGGCCAAGTGTGTGCTGCCGGCAGCGCTCCCGCCTCGGAGTGCTGGCCAGCCTGGGCTGCTCTGCCCTGACTCTTCCTATCTGAAAAAGCCATCAGCCTGCCTGCTCCTTCACTTAGAATGAAAGGTCACTTCAGGGCTTTTAGGGTGGGTTTTTTTTCAAACAAAAGAATTATCTGGATTTTTAAAAAATACTTTGCCCCGAGATCGCAGAAGCTATTAAAAGCAAGGCATGATATCACTGTTAGTGAAGCCAGAACTCACAGGAAGGTGTCTATACATTACTTACTTCTGCTAATTCCTTTCTGCACAAGGCCAGACTCATCTTGGGTGCTTCAATACTTGCATTTCCACCACCACACAGCTAAGCATACTGCCCCACCAGAGACTCTCCTCGCAGCAATCCAAGCCTCTCCCCTTTTATTCCACTGATGTTGTTTCCATGTGAGTCAGTTGCCTTTTTATTGCTCCTCTAAATACAGCTTTCTCCAAAGTTGCTGAATTTCTAGACTTGGAAGCATGACAAAAGAATGCACTGATTCACCCCCTTCCCTCCCCACGGCTCTGCTCCCGCCGGCTGACACCTCCCTGGAGCCACCTCACCGTAGGGAGGGTGACCAGTATGAACCAGTGTGGATCCAGCAAAGGAGATGTGGTCTGGGGAACTGGAACCCAGCCACGTCTCCAGCTGTCCTGGACTCTCCAATCCCCAGATGACAAACCCCAAAGCTGGTCCCACACCAGCCCCAGGACTGGTCCTGCATTGTGCCACACCATCCAAGCTTCACTCCCTGTGCTGGAGCCAATGCCATCCACAGGAGTGCAGCTCCCTCAGCTCCATCCCAGACCCAATAACGCTGATCAACAAGGCTCCCTTTCCTGGAGGGTCACCAGAGACTGTGCAGAGCAGAGTGGGAGAGAGTTTTTAAAGCACAGTCAGCCCCTTTGCCACTGTGTCAAGTCAGTTATTAGTATTTTTAACTGCCAGAAAACATCAGCACCAGGGACCCAAGCAAGTGTTTAGTGTCTGCTTGACTCCCTGAAGTGCCACAAGCTGAAGGGCAGCCTATGGCCAGGGTGGCCAAGGAGCAGGGTCACACCCCCAGCCCACCCCTGCTCCCTCCTCCTCCTCAGCCCTGGCACAGGCCAGGAGCACAGCCTGGGGTCACAGAAAGCCACATGCTGGGCTTCCAATGGGCACTTGCAACCAGGAACAAAGGCCAGCCTGGCCATGGAGCTGCAAGGGGGCTCTGCAGCAGTGTCAGCCTGGCAGCACCCAGCACAGGGCAGCCTCCTGGGCAGGTCCTGAGAGTGCAGCTGAAACCCAGAATGGTTTCCCCACATGGTCCATCCTGTCAGCTACACAGGAGCACCTTATCTGGGCTGAAAGCATCATCAGATTCTGCTGTCAAAAGATGCAGAGGAACTTTGAAAGGCCAGAGATGAATAGATAGCCCTGTTCAAACCATCCCCTCAGCACTGAGAGCAGTTCTGCATAAACACACTGCACTAACTATGTCCTAAGAGGGTTTTCCTCTGTCCAGCCTCTCATTACTGAGGACTAGGGAAAGAGAAGGAGCATGTGCTCCTTTTGGTTCTTAAGGAAATTATTAAATTGGGCTCAACTTTTCATCTTTCCCACAAAAAAGGTGCTCTGTCATCTCATGCCTGTTCACCTACACAAAGACGAGATGACATCTCTGGCTAAAGGCCGACAGTTCTGCACCTCCTTGTCACTTTTAACAAGAAAATAATCCTGCAGAAACACTTGAAAAACAAATCGGTGTTGACACTCCTCATCTGCTAGGTACACTTTACAAAAGGAAAGAAATACTGCATTAACGTTTGACCTCCTCACCTCTCTGACATTGGAAGAAAATAAAGAGGGAAGGCTCGGAAAAGCTGATGCTGAAGTAAGAATGTCAGGAGGGCAGGCAGAGCTCAAGGCTGGAGCCCCCAGCCCAGCAGGCAGGGCAGGGCTGAGTCAGCCCAGACAGAGGGGAGCTGAGAGCCCAGAGCATCGAGGAATCTGCAAGGAGCACACAGGAGTCCCAGGGATGGCTGAAGAGATGCTTCTGCAGATGAGGGCATGATGGCTTAGAGAGGGACCACTGCCAAAAAGCTTCTCAGTCCAGTGAAGCCCTGGGGTTCTGCTCTCAGGCTGCAGTCAGTCCCTCCTCTGTCTTATCTCTCCCCCACAGCAGCCCTGTTCCAGATCCATCCTTGCACCATTACACAGCTGTGTAGTGCTGAGCAGCTCCTTGCACTCACAAGAGACTGCCTTGCCCTGCTCTAAATGCTCCTGAACCACCCAGCACACTTCCAGCTCCTGACCTCTGCAGCCCACAGGCAGGAACAAGAGGGTTTCCTCAGCTCCCAGTGCTGTCAGCTGCTCCCTTCATTCTGGGCACGGTGGATTTCACCAAATAAGTAATGCTAACCCCACCTCCTCTCCCCTGAGCAGAGGCTACCAAGAAATAAAACTGAGCTTTGTCTTCTGAGCAGCCTGACACACTCTCCATGAGAATGCTCCCAACACAGGCAGCTTGCCCTTTGGCCACAACACTCAGGTGACTCTCCACGTATGCAGGCACCAGATGGTCTCCCTGCTCCCCCAGTATGGCTGGGCACAGCTCTGCTGCTGCCTCACCAGGCACAAGTCCTTGCCTGTAGGAGGTGAGGGCACTTCGAGGAACTCACAGAAATATTTTCCCACCGGTAGCTGTCGGCCTGAGCTAATGCGACATGACACGTATCTCACTAGGAACAATGTGCTGACATTCAGAGCCTGCTCACCATGTTCCCAACCGTGCCACTGTCACTGCAGCACGATCACAGGCGGGGGGATAGATTTCCCCTCTGAGCTTGTTTTGAGCACCCCTTTGAGGTGGCACTGCCATGGAAGGGCTGGCAATCCCTCCACAAGACAGCTTTTTAACAGGTAGCACAGTGCCATGGTAATGTCAGCTGGAACAGGAGGACAGGGAGAGAGGCAGTGCTGCCTGAACAAGGAGTCTCCTGCAAAGACACTCTCATTAGTGTCCAGGAACACTGGCAGCTTCACATCCTGCAAAGATGGCCCTGAGCTCTGCCACGTCTCTGTAAAAGGTGCAGCTACACACGGGAGCAGGAGTCAGACACGAGTGCCAACTGTTCGCAGCCTAAAGAAAACCCTTCCACCAACAGCGCCATCTGGGAAATGGCTCTGGTGTTTGTCCCTGCAACACCCCAAGGAGAGTGGATGGGAAGTTCTTGGGGCAGATCCCCTCCAGGCTGCAGGTGGGGAGAGGCAGGGAGCATGACAGAGCATGGTTTGTGTGCCGAAACGCCGACACCCGCCCGTGCCCTGCTTACACAACAGCATTACACAACGCGGCGCTTCCGTGGATTGCGTAAGGCCAGGACGGGCACACCCCAAACCCCAGAGACAGCGACGTGCTGGGACAGCAAACCCACCTCTGGTCACCCAAAAGTACATTCCCACCATGCTGCTTCCCCACTGACCCTTCCAGGCCACTCCTGAGAGGAGGCAGCCCAGCAAAATGACAAGAAGCATCACGGCACGATACCAGCAGACAAGAGATTGAACTATTTCACCACATCCTGGGAAGAGGCTGATTTGGCCCTAAATCTCAGGACCAGGGGAGAACTTTCTGGCTGAACAAAGAAATTGTTATAACTTCTGGAGAATTTAAAGTAAATTTTGTAAGGGATTGTCCAGAGCCAGCCCAGCACAAGGGGAAAACAGCAGTTCCACAGAGTCTGCAGTCAGCTGGGTGACAAAGGCATCACCGTGGTCACCAGCAGTTTGTAGCTTCTACTCCAAGCTGCTGCAAGAAAGAGCAGTACTGCCAGGTGCTGCCATACAGCAGATGTGAACTCCTGGTCTCTGTTTCAACAAAATCCGTGTAGCACGTCCCAGTGTGAAAAACAGAGCATCTACTACATCACACAGCACAGAGAAGGCTGCTAGGAAGGATGAGGTTTGGGTTTCTCCCCAGCCACTAAAGTTTCCATTTTCTGCACCCAAGCTAGACGCCTGCAGCCTGAGCAAGGATTTACGACAGCATAAGCTTCAGAGTCCCTCTGCTTCTCAAGGAAGTATCAGGAAATAAAAGGGCAATTGCATTAGTCAGTCATCAGGAGTTCAGGGTTTCTGCTTGGTTTCAATGACAGCAGGTAAAAAAATTGCTCAGCTGCTTGACTGCAGCCTGCAACACCACAAGAGGCTGGACATGTCCTTTCCCAATGTGTCACACACACGCTGCTGGGTGGGAATCCCACACATCACACCACCAACACATCTGCTCTGGTAAGCACCAGGACCAAGCTCAGGTCATCCAGGATTCCCATCCCCATCCCCAGCATGGCAGAGCAGATCCCAGCAGGCACCACTGTCCCACCCTGAGCTCCACTCTGCTCCAGCAGCCCTTGCCTGTGCAGAAATCGATGGAAATGCAATGCCTGGAGGGTCTGAGCATCCCTGTGAGGTCCTCCCAGCTCACAGGCTGGTGTGGAGCATTTCATCTCTATTGAAAGTCCCACCAAGAGGAGATCTGGCTCTCCTATAGCTGCATCCCACCAGCCCCTGCTCTCCCTGGGCTCTACACCCACGTTCCCCGTGGTGGCAGAAGCACCATCAGCAAGGCCACAGACATCCCAGCCCGTCTGGTACCTCACAGTCTGCTCAGCAGGAAGGCCACCCACAGCTGTGGGAATGCTTTGCAAGGTTACGTTATGAGCAAATTCCAGTTTTTCTCACGACATAACTAACCAAATCCCACTATCCAGGTCTGGAACTCATCCTTGGAAGCCTTGCTGACACCCTCCCTTCATCCTCTGTGTGTCCCCTCCACACAGCTCTTGGCTGGTGACCAGACAGCCAGTTTCACCCACACTGCAGACCCCAATAATTGGTTTCTTACCTCACGTAATGACTCCTAAAAAGCCACTGCAAATCCTTTCAGCAAAAGCTGAGGTAGCCAAATCCAGCTTCTACTAGCCTCTTTCCCTCTCCTCCCCCCCGATATAAATTTTATACTTGGAGCTACTAAAGTTGGCTGAAAATAATGATAACTGACAGATGCTGGGTTAAATAGGCCACAGTCTTTCCCTCGGGCCTAATTTAGACCGGATATCAAAATGATACAAAATATCACTGCTTGCCTTCACTCCATCAGGACATCTGTAGACAGACCAATATTAACTCCTTCCTGGGAATTGCGTTTGCACTGTGTTTGCAGCAGGACCCCCACACCAGCACCCATGGACACACATGGCTTGCACCTCTCAGGACAGGTAATTAGAGGCTGTGTTTAATGAATATGCACGAGGGGGCAGAGTCAGAGTTGTGCACCTGAGGTGAAGTTTTGCATATTTTAATTTTTCAACACTTGGCAGTGCAATCTCGCTGCGTTCGCTTGACCTCATGCATCTCATTTCCCAGGAGGCTTGTTGGGTTTGTTTCTCTTCAAAGAGAAAAGGAAACATTACAAAAGTCTCCCCTTTGCCTCCAACAAGCACTCAGGGTAAAACCAACAAGCAACCCCAAGCCTCAGCCCAGACAGGGTGCCACATCCTCACTGGCACTTGCCTGCACTAGAGGCAATGGACTCATCCACTAATAAGATTGAAACGTCTAACTAGCAAGTCTCATTTTCAGTTACTTATAAATTTACCAAGGGTTAACTGATCAACCACAATTTTCCATGGCAAATACATCCGCTGGACTGGATGTATTGATTTGAAGATTTAATTCAGAATTTCTTGGTTATTTCTGAGAAATATTTCTGATGCAAACTCTCCATCTCTCCCACTCTCTTCACTTTAGAGGGCAAAAACATATCTGTGTTTTGAAAAAAACATGGGTTTGATTTACAGAGTTATTGGTTTCACATAGTTACCCCCTAAACAAGGAGCAGTAAAAGCAGCTCCAGTAGAAGCAGCAGAGTTACAGCCACCTCTGCTCCACACCTGCCCACAGCTGGCTGCAGCCACAGTCCTCAAAACTCTCCAGCTCTGAGGGCTCAGAGCTCCTGAAGCCTCAACAAAACCCAAAGAGTGAGCCAAGGCTGAAGAAAACACAGTTGGTGCTTTAAAGTGAAGTTGAATTCAAAGAAAATCAGTTCATCAGTTGCAGAGCTATAAACGTTAAGCTCAGGAAAGGGGATCATTTGTGCTCCCATAGACTCATAAAACTGCATTAAACATTAAGTACTATGTCAAAAGGACATTATTTCCACATCCCAAATCCAGCATTCAGGAGTTAGGAATGCCTCTGCAACCTGCATTTGACCTTGTTTCTTTCATTTGTGACAGGCTTGGGTTGCACTGGTTTTCCTCCAAGAAGCCACAGCAGGCAGGCTGGGTGGTTGAGCTGCTCTGTGAACAAACTGGAGATGCAAAGTGGTGAACACTGAACATTCAGCTTTGCCTGCTGGAGCTGGAAAGTGTGGGTATAGGAGACAAAAATGGTGGTTTGGTTAAGAGAAGCTCATGTGCCCTCACAGAGCACTGCTTGCTGTACTGCCAGGCTGCAGACCCTGTGGGGCTGCAAAGGGGATTGCAACAGACCCCCAGAGCCAGGGGAGCAGCCTGCTGCCCAAACAGCTTCACTGGAAGGCAGTGCCATGGTCCTGCAGACCCAGCAACTCTCCTCAGCCCTGCCTTGGGCTGGTTGAGTCCTGCTGCACACTGGATTCCTGGTGCAGGACTGTGGGGAAGGACACAGGGCTGCAGGGCACAGGGATGCAGGGCAGGGGGGATGCAGGGCATGGGGATGCAGGGCTGCAGGGCACGGGCCAAGCCTGCCAGCAGGCTGGGCAGCACAGCAGGAGCAGCTGCACACATGTGCCAGTGAATCGCACACTTAACTGGACACCGAGCACAGCCGACCTGTCAGCGTGTCAGGATGAGGACTCCTAATCCGAGGCTGTGTCAGGGACAGCCAACAGCCTCAACATAATTGCAGAGAGGCACATGCTCATGGTCTGGCAGCAGAGATGCTGCTACTGATCTGACATGTGGAGCAGGGGAAGGCAGCAGTGGCCACCAGCGTGGCATCAGATCCTTTGAGCTGCTGCACAGAGCATCCCCAGAGCTGCCCCTCTGCCTGCCAGCCCCACACCAGCCTGCAGCACCCCAGCAGAGCCCAGCCCTTGCCATAAGCAAGCTCTCCCTCCTTCAGAGGGCAGGGAAAACAGGGATGCCACAGAAAAGGGATTCCCTCAGGCTGTGGGCAGCCAAGCAGTGTTTATACCTCTGTGTGGTACCTGCCACTCTGCCATCCTGGGATGTCAGGGTAAAGAGCCTAAGTATGTCAGAGCCCCCAGCTGCAGCTCTGGTGGATTTACTCACATCATTAATAAATTAAACTTTGAGATTTGGAGAAGACAGTGGCAACAGCTGTTTCCTGGCATTGCACCTTTCCTAGATCACACTTTTGCCCTATGACAGTGTAAAAGCCACGAGAGCAGCATCACCTCTGCTGCCACAGAGACATACAGCCCACTCAGACGGAACACAGGAAACACCTCTCGGGGCCAGCTGCAATAGGAGAGAGAGGCAAGAGAGCAGACAGCAGTGTCCCAGGTTGCCCAGACCTGTATGAATTGTTGCTGAGATTCCCACCATCAACAAGCAGGAACACAGTTTGGCATCTTATCGTCCAAATGAGAAACCAAGTTTTCTGGAAATGCTATAAGCTGCAGGCAGTTATTAACAGGGTGCTGGTTCTGCTTCCCAGGGGTTGACCAGGGCATGCCAAAGGGCCAACACAGAGCTGAGACAGCCCACAGTCCCCAAAGGCATCACTGCCAAGCACCTTCCCAGCAGGAGAGCCTGAGGCCTGGATCTGTGCCCCTACCTGGCAAGGCAGAGGCTCAGGTTGTTCTAGGAGCACAAGGAATAAATCTCTCCTGCAAAATGAAGCGCTGCTCAGTGCACAGCAGGATGTGCCACTGAGCTGACATCACCACCAGCTCTCCACAGCACATCCATATGGCTGGCCAGCAGTGGGCATGTTCTTTCACTTATATTTCCCTCAAGTTTTGATACTGCACCAGGAGGTGCAGCAAAGCAGTTTAATGCCTAGGGTGATCACGCAGATCATGGTGAGAGGGCTTTCCCCAACAGCAGCCCAAGCAGCAGTGAGACAGTGTCACACATGAGCCAGGCTGTGCTAAGCTCAGACCAGGGACAGATGTCTGAGCAAAACCTCTTTCCTTGCTCCAGCCATGCATCAAGGGGCACCCACACATATCCCCACCTGCCTCACACCTTCACACACCCAGCAGAACTAAACCCAGCCCCATCCCCAGCTCCAGCCACACTCCACTGGGACTGAAGAGCCATCTCTTCTCCTGGCCAAGTAGTATCTCTATGAACAGACAGAATAAGGCAACAAACTATTTCATTTTTACTATTTGTATTTGACCTTTTTATATTGTTTGCTTTTTCCAGCATAATCCCTTAAGAACACGACTGATGATTTATAACAAAAGAATATCTCTATAGTGGGTGCCTTGCAAGACCTCTCTCCTGCTGCTTTAGAGTGATTTACTTTTGGATTAGCCTCTGATAGAGAAGGGCTCGGCTGACGATTTGCCCTCGTATATCAAAAGGGAAATCCTTAAGACATCACTATAAAACAGCAGGAAAGAGCACCTGCCTGACTCATAAACTTATATGATGTGGTTTAGTCAGATAGGCCATCTGCTTCCCTTACATACCCATATGTCCTTCGCTGTTCCCACTACCTCACTGTTAACTTTGGTGATTTTCTCCTTCACTTCCACAAAGCTAAAATAGAGAAATGAATCGAATGATAAACTTTCATGCAGATGGAAACAAGTGAAGTAGCCGCTGTCTCTGCTTTCTAGTTACACCATAAATAACGGCAGTGAAGGTGAGGAAACACACGTCTGCTCTTTGTTAGAGCCATCATATAAACTTAATGTGCCAAATCCTGCCCTGGCCTACACCCACATGGCTCAGTCAACTCGGGTGAAGAGAGGAAAGATCCACTCTTGTAGTGTGTCCTTGTCAAACCCTGGTTTTTCCCAGCATGAGCAGGCCATGGTCCCCAGCACGGCTGTGCTCCCATGCTGGAGCCTCTTCCCATGGCCAAGGGATGGTTGTCCAGCCAGGGCTTGCCTCAATCATTCCAATGTTTAGGGAAAAAATACAAGAAACTGGAGATTAATCCCTTCCCTCCCTCCTCATGATTATGTATTTAGGGACTGACTATATATCAAACCTTCATCCCCAACGACCAAACAGACTTTTGTCCCCTGAACTCTCCTGTGTCCCTTTTGAATCCATTTCTGTCTTGGCTTCTACAACAACCCATAACCATTAACTTCAGAGATGTATCTGAACACCATAATATACAAGGTACTCCAGCTCCAAAACTGCTGTACTCCAAAACTTCATTATGTACCCCCAGCTCTTGCCCTAGAAGAAAGCAATTAGTTGTTTTCTAACGAACTTTTGCCTTCCACACATGACTGCATGAGGCTGGCCAGCACTCCCAGGGACCAACCCAACACTCCTTTCCCACATGGACAGCCTGCTCTTCTAGCCTGCCTTGCACAGAAATTCTTTCATGCCACCTTCTCCTCCTTTCAGCCACTTTAAAGGTTTATTCTGCCTTTTTTGCAAGACAGGGCTTGACTAGCACATCACTCACTATGTCCAAAATGTGCTTGCAAAGACCATTCTCAACGGTGCAACTTTGTCTGGTCCTCTATCCTCTTTGGTCACACAGAGCCATCAAACACCACTGTCCCTTTACGCCTCTCACGAGGAGAAAACCAACAGATCCTGACCACAGCCACGATCCCAAGGAAGATGCCAGCTTGCCAGCCTGGGGCAGTGGAAAGTGCCCTGCATGGAGGCAGAGGAAGCTGCAGGAATTTGTTCTTCAATGAGAGCATGTCTGCATCCCCTGGCCTGGGCAGGCTGCTGCAGTGCAGGGAGAGGGGGGCTCACACTAACCAGCCCTGGGGGCACAGGGAAATCGGCCTCCCTGCAGCTCAGGGGAAGAGAAAACCTCCTGTAATTTACGTCCTTTTTTAATGTTTCTCTTGCTTTTTAATTTCCCAAAATCGAGTCCCTGGGAGTTCATTTTTCTCCTCTGCAATAGAGTAAGGCAAGCAGAGGTTTTTCCGGCTCTCTGGAGAGCTGCCTATAGCCTACCACAGAGTGGATAAAAACCCGCGTAAAAAGACCACCCAAGGGACTGGGAAAGTGGTCCCCAGAGGGAAGAAAGAGGCATTTTGTTTAGAAAGGCTGAAGCACAGACAATTACCCAAAGCAGAAAAAAAACTGCATGAAATCTCCTGCTCAGCTTTCCCCTCCAAGACAGGAGCACTGGCCAGCACCATGCTGTGCCATGGGCAACGGGACAAGGCAGCAGGGAGCACACGTGTGTGTAAATGCACACACATGCACAGACCAGCATGTGTCCTCAGGGAAAAACTGGGAGCCTTTTGGGCACAGGAAACACTCCACTGCCCCTTGGAGAGAGCCCAGTTTAGTGCTCACTAACTGTGGAGCAAATGGCTCGAGTCCCACAGCTGATCTCCACAAAGATCCAGCTATTGCAACACTCACAACACTCTTAAGCCATGAAGTGTCTGCTCTTGCACACCCACAGC
This sequence comes from Entomyzon cyanotis, assembly GCA_024500445.1. Classification (NCBI taxonomy): domain Eukaryota; kingdom Metazoa; phylum Chordata; class Aves; order Passeriformes; family Meliphagidae; genus Entomyzon; species Entomyzon cyanotis. The sequence continues at coordinate 4,972,594 of JAKEPQ010000852.1, forward strand.
AATGGCCTTGCACACCCACTGCTGCCACACTGCCTCACTGGCCCTGCTGCCAGCCTGCAGTGACAGGGCAGGGAGTGCCACTCCCTGGGCAGTGGGGACAGGCAAGGCAGAGCGCAGCTAGGGCAAGGGCTCTCTCAAAGAAATTAAAAGTGGAAAAGGAATCACATTAACCTCCTTAATTTTTCATTTCTGACACACACTGTTTTCTCCTCATTTCAAAGAATTTCAAGTTAATGTCTGGAGGGCAGAAAAATCCATTTCCCAATATGCCTGCTGCAGCTTTTTCACCAATCGACTGCCCTTCCTGGTACAATCACTGGGACATTGATTTTTTCCTTTTTTTCTTTTTTTTTTTTTTCTAGAGCATCATCCAAAAATCTATCAATGCAAACAGCATCTTTGAAAAAAAATACCAGCAATACAAGGCAAGATGCTTTCTCCACCCTTTAACCCCAGTGCTGCAGGAAACCTCTGCCCAGTACTAGTTTTAGTAGTCTATTGCAGTCTGGCAGGGACAGAGGCAGACCCATAAAGCTCATGGCAGTGGGAAAAGAGTCTGGGGGAGGGTGTCCCACTCAGGAGCAGTGGGCAGGGAAAAAGCTGCTCTGTGCTGCACTAGTTAGGATTTAGGGAAGCCCACTGCTGTCTGTCTCCCACCAAGGGACAAACTCATAATCCCAGGTACACATCGCAGCCCCAGGGCTGCCACCTGCAACTCTGGGCTCACCTTGAGACCTCTGTGGGAAGGGAGAGCTTTGTTCCTCACACCGGGGGGAAGCAGCAGGCAGAGGAGGCGTTTCTTCCCCTGCATTGCCTTCGATGGGACAGAGCCTGTGGCTCACACAGGACCCAGGGCTGATCACACAATAGCCTGGGTGCTGGGGAGCCTGGCAAACCCGCCTCCTATTACTATGCTAAATAAACACTTCACTCAACAGTCTTGGCACTTATTAAGCACCTGGGAGAGAGACTGCCTCACGTTGTCCAAAACACTCTTAATTACTGTTTAATCAAGATCTCTTCCCCTCCAGAAAAAAAAAAAAAAAAAAAAAAAAAGAGGTGGGTAAACATTTGCATGTATTTTCCACTGCAATCACATTACACATCTCTGTGACAAGCAAATTCTTGGCAGAGCTCAGGAAGAACACGCTGCCTGTGCAGAAGCATCGCAGTACAGCCTGCGCAGCCAAATAGCCTTAGGTCCCCCCTTCCTTAGGTAAGGAATGGAACCAGGAGGATTTCCTGGCACATGGACTAACGCCATCAAATGCTTCTTTTATTTGTTGTTGACACATGTATAACAGTAGAAGAATCACTAAATAGCCTTGTAATATCTTGATTTATGGATTATTCTTCCGTAGGAATAGCACATGGCAAGGACAACATGCCTTCACGCTGTATCTCTGCTGGTACAGGAGCACTGGATTGCTGCTATTAGCACCCACAAATCCCAGGCAGCACAGGGCTGAGCTGTGGCACAGATGGGATGCCCAATCCCCTGCTATTGGAGAGGGTGAAGGCACAAAGCACTGCGTGGGTGTTTAGGCACTAATCTTTTTCCTTTTTGTAAGCCTCCTCGAGCTGGATTTTCTCTGAGTGATTCCTGCATGCAGCTTTAGAGCTGTGCCCAGCGATGTGCAGCTCTTTCCAGAGGCCAAAGGCAGCAGCACCACCAGCCTGACCACCCCAGCTAGCACATGGTTTGGGGTCCAAGATCCTGCACTGAACCTCCCTTCTCCTCTACTTCACACTCAGCTCTTCCTGCAGATACAGGAGATTTGTCTTAATTGATCTAACTGGCAGTTGCCATGATCTGACAAAAATTAATTTATACCTGAGAAGCACGAGAAGGGCCTTTGGGACAATATCACTACACTGCCTTTTGGGGCAGGCTCCAAATGGGTCAGGCAGGGCTCAGTCAGGGTCACACCACTGCTGCCTCCATCATGGTCAGAAAAGCATCAAGCAGTGCTCTCTGAAAGCTCTGGAAAGGAGCAGGAGCATGTCCAGGACACTGAGTAGTGCTGGTGACTAAGTGACAATTACCTGAGGTTCACTGCTGGTGAGAGATTATCAGTGGCATATGATTTTGCATTTTAACTGCCACTAATCTGCCTGCTAAACACAGGGTATCAGGTTAAATCGCCTAATGTGATCTTTTGAGTAAGGCAAAGCAGAGTTCTGTTCATAGTGACTGAAACACAGTTGCTGGTAAAAGCATCCAAAGCAGCTCAGCTGCAATATCCCAACACAGATGCTCAGGCTTTGGGTAAAGGGGACACCTGTATCAGAGAGGGGATAAACTGACTCCCCAGCACCTTTTACACCTTGAATACATTCAGAAGATCCAAAGCTCTTCATAACAACAGGCTTTGGGAAAAGGGCAAGAGCCCCCAGGCACAAAAGTTTCTCTAGGATACATAATCAAGACATAGGTAAAAGGGTCTGGCAGTACACATTAAACAAAGATTTGTTTATTCATTTTTATGAATGACTGAATTTCTTCCATTTCTCCTGCTCATCCACGGTACAGCCTCCTCACGCAGACAACAGGCAATCTACCAGATTATGTGCACATCCATGTTCATGTGACAACAATGTGACCAGGAGCTGCATGACTGAACCCAGCACTTCAGCTCCAAATCAGCATTCAAACACAAACTGAGCAGTGTCAGTGCTCCCATGAAAACCAAACTAGTCTAAGATTATCTCTGTTCTCAGCCCATTTACCAAATAGGTCTCGTAGTGAACATGTGCTGACTCTTGATCTAGGGAATGCATCCAAGGAAAACAGCTGCCAGAGGCTTCACTGCAAATGAACACTGTGTGCTAAAGGAGTCCCGTGCCTGACACGGAGCTGGAAAGCTGGCTGGAGGTTGAAGTGGGGACAGACAAAAAGTTCACTCCCTCAAGTGCCATCTCTGAATAAAGCCACATGCGGACACAAAGGGCAGGGCAGTCACTTGCAGCAACCCCGAAGCCAGAACAGTCCTTGACACTGCACAAACTCCTGCTGCTCTGTCTGGAGAAGTGCCCCCACCCCAGCCACACGTGTCTGTCAGCCACTGAAGGCTGCCAGGTGTCTGCAGAGCTGTGCAGAGCTGCCCCTGCTTCTGTGCCTTCCCTCAGCTCCATGGGAGGGGAAAATGGGTCATCCCACCAGCAGCTGGCTGGACCAAAGACCCCTCCAACAGCACTGCTCCCACCCCAGGCACAGCTCCAGGCCAGCACTGCTCCCCTCTGCAGTGGGAGGGACAGCAGTCTGAACCAGCACTAACAAACCTACTAATTAAAAACTTGGGAAAGGCTTAAAATTCACTTTCCTGGGGAACAGGAACAATTTGAAAAAACAAAACAAACATCTTTCTTTCGTAAACAGGCAGTGGAGCCAGGATTTCAGCATGCTGCAGGCAGGAACAGTGGCTGGGAACAGGCTAATGTCCACCTCTGCCCCACTGGCTGTTCCCCATTGCTGCCCTGCAAAGCTTCAGCACCATAAGCAGAAACACCAAGAGAAACAGGCTGGCTGCTGCTCCATCGGTTAAACAAGAGATCTCACATGTTGTGAAATAATCATCTGACTTCACTGCTTTCTCCTTCCCTCCTCCTTTGAAAATTCATTTTCTCTGAGATTTTGAGAACCCACAGCAAGGAAGATGGAAAGCAGTTCAGGGTACACAAAAGAAAGGTCAGCCAGTGCATCTGGATTACTTTTAAAGATAATTACTCATTTTCATATCCTACTTCCATTCTTCTTGCTGGGAGCACCAGATATGATGCAAACAGGCAGGGTGCTAAGGATCTTCAGAGGAAACTGAAAACCTTCAGAGCTGGGCTGTGATACCCTTGCATCTCACCAACATGCACATCCCAGTCAAAAGCTAAAGTCTGGTGTGGAAGATGTCCATCCATCTCCTGCTGAGCCCTCAGCAGGATTGCTCTGGGCCTGGTTAGCAAAGTCCCAGCACAATAGTGCTGCAAGGCCCTTAATCACGCTGTGCTTCAGCAGCATTCCTTGGCCCAGCAGAGCACACCAGCAGTATGAGACGTGAACAATGGCCAAGCTTTGTTTCCATGTTCCTGTCTCCTGAGCCCATGAGGAACATCTGGTTGCCTTCCTTCCAATGCAGAGGGTGGGCATGGGTGGGACACCACTGACAGCAGCGAGGCTACAGTGAGCAGCACACCCCGAGCTGCCTATTGATTGACACAAGATGAGGCAAGGCGAAGGACGTGCTTGGAGAGGTGCCCGCAAGACTTTTGCCACGCTGGCAGCAGAAATTAGGATCTGTGTGAATGTCAGCGCTGCGAGCAAAACCAGGATGAAAGGCTTGACCACGGCCTGCAGGGAAAGTGGCCACTCGTTTCCTCGTCCCCACAGGCCAGAGCAGGAACCGCGGCACCACGCTGCACGACGTTTCCTGGTTCCTGCCAGGACATGGGCATCTGCTCCCAGGGCTTTAACCACATCACAGGCAGAGCAGGAAGGCAGCCAGCCTCTTGGCCAGTTTCAGTGGCAATGCAGGACCAAGAAGCAGGAATCAGCAGCCCAGCACCACACAACCTGTGCTTGGTCTTAAAAGGGTTCGAGAAATGTCTTCCACAGAAGTTCCACAAGGAAACTGCCTGTGCAAAGAGGAGACACAGTCCTGTTTCTGAGGGACGTTCATCATGTGAGACTCCCACTACCTAAGACAGGTAAGGCCATCACTCTTTCACCCAGGAACATAGAACAGCCAGGGCACTCACTCCCTGCTTTGAAGGGGTTCAAGCTCCAGGTATGTTCAAAAATGACTGAATGTGGCACTGACTGCCGTGGTCTAGTTGACAAGGTGGTGTTTGGTCAATGTTCGAACTCAATGATCTCAGGTCTTTTCCAACTGAATTGATTCTGTGTGTCCCTCTTCTTAGGGGTTTTTGGTAGGTGTTCCTTAGGATAGGCAGACAGCAAGAGTGCATGCATTTCTGCGCCTCTGGAAAAAAAAAGGCTTCCAGGAAATAAAAAAAAAAATCTTGATCCTGGGTTGTTCTACAAATAATTCATGTAAAGTAACTCCACAGAGTCAGCTTGTCTGATTTGAAATCCAAGGCATAACTCAGTGAGAGTCTGGGGGGGCTGTGAGATCCTGGCAGGAGACACCAAGTCCCCAAGAGGTTTCAGGCACATGCCTGCCCCACAGTTCCCTGCTGAGGAACTCAGGCAGTCCCCCAACAACCTGGCTCTCACATGCCACATCTGCACAGGCCCATGACTGCAGAACCACTGGGACCAGGGCTGTGATGGCACAGGCAGAAGCCTGGCCCTGAGCTGTGCCATGCTCGGGGCAGAGCTCTACTCACCAGTGCAGGGCAGTGATGGAGGCACTGCCTGCTGTGTCTGTCCTGGTTCCTCAGGGCAAGGGCCCAGCCAGCAAGTGACACGCTGGCTGCAGGCTCAGCAGCTCCATGCAGCTGAGAGCCCAGCACAGAGGGAAGCCTGGATTAGCTCCTGGCACTGTAGGGAGTGCTATAATAGCAGAAGCAGAGCAGCAGGCAGCAATTGTAGAGCCTGAGCAAAAATCCCTTGTTTTCACTGGCTAGTTCTGGTTTCATGTTTCTGATCTTTTAAACATCAGGCACTCCCCAAGCCTGGCCAACAGCTCCCTAACACAGCACTGTGCTCTGCCAGCAGCCTGACCTGTGCCAATGGGTTTCCTCCAAACTGCCAGCTCCAGGCTGGAGACAGAGCTCCAGCCCCACTGCATATGGGCTGGCAGCAACCCCCAGCAGCAGGAGCAGCTGAGCTCCCTCTCCAGAGGAGACAGCACCATCCCACTCGCCTTCAGCCAAGGCTCACAACCCAAAGCCACTTTTCCCAGCCTGTCTCTGCAGGCAAACCCACGAGAGCCCCAAACCAAGGCGGCAGAGGCATGGGGAGCAGTCTGCAATGGCATGGTGCAAGACCAGTGCAAACCAGTGCCAGCTGCCACTCACACATGCTCTGCTGTCAGCCCAGCCACTGAACCACGCTGTTTTATCCCTGGCTGCAAGGCTTGTTTCCCCTTCCAAAGGGGAGAGAGAGAAGGAAGCTTGTGGAAAATAAAATCACTCTGAAGAGCCTGGAAAAAGCTGCTGGTGTTTTGAGACCACAGGAGCGGTGAGAGGTCGTGTGGGCAGGTGAAGGGTTAACAGGTGGAAGCCAATGCCCCTCTACCAGGCAGCCAATATTTCTATCAATAAATTATGCATCAGCATCTAGTAATAATGACCTAGCAGCCAACACTATTTAAAACAAACCAATCGATGGTATTAACGTAATCCCCAGGAGAAAACAAGACACCACACACAGAGCTGGGATCAGAGCAGATCAGGCCAAGGAGAAAGGGACCTTTGGGAGAGCAGTCAGCTGCAGGGGACAGAGAGGTCCCCGAGCTCAAAGGCCAGGCAGGGGTTCTGGTTCAGCCAAGAGCAGAGAATAAAAATCACCTCTAAAAAGCCCACCCAACACAGGCATGATGTATTTAATCCTACTCAGCCCCAGTGCTGCTCACCATGCAGAGCCACCAGAACCTGGAGGGGAGCAGGGATTTGGGAGCTGTTGCACCCCAGCAGCCATGGCCAGGCCCCAGGAGCATAGTGCACAGATACAGGGCTCACCAGCCCACACTTATAACACACTTCATGTGCATTCTCCATATTAATAAATGGGGAAAGAAGGAACCATCAATCTATGAACTGCCAATTTGCACAGGACTAGCTCTTTTACTGGCTACGCACTAGCACCTTTTACAGCCCATTAATTACTTTCTCTAATAAAGTTTGACAAAATGATAACTTGCCCATGAAAAGTGTTGTAATAAATACATTTTCTCTAACTTTGGACCATTCTTGCATGTCTGGCTCATAAACCCCTCCCATGGTTCAGTAACTTAGAGCCTACCTGTACTTTTCAGACAAGGAGGGGGCTCGGTGTGGTGGCTGCTGCATGGCAGCAGCACAGTGGCACTGATGTCACAGCCAGCAAGCACTAAGACACATCATGTTTCCTAGGCCAGTGCTGACTGCTTGGGATGTCCACTGCTTCCACTGTATCTATGTAAGGCCACAGCTGAGCTCAGCAGAAAATACAATGGCTGAAGCTGGTCTTTACTAAATACAGAAACAGGAAGCGACTGGTATGTTTTAGTCTCAATTCTAAATGATAAGATGTTTAAAGACTTTTTTATTACACTGCTTAGAAGCACTAAGAGACCCGACTCACCTTCTGAGACAGAAATTCAGATCTCATTTTTTCCAATCAGCCCTGTAACAGGAGCATTGGAGACTGACTCCAGAGCTAATGGTCAGCATGGCTGGGCATCACTGCAGATAAAGGCACATCTGCCCTCAGTTCACTATCAGCCTCCTGCCCTCTCCTGAGGCTGGCTGGCCACTCACTCTGGCCCAGGCACAGCCCACAGAGCCACCACTGTCACCTCTGCAGAGGAGTACAGCGAGGGCAGCAACTTTGACTGAGGTCTGAGCGGGTTGGCACGATGATGGGCTGGCAATGATGATGGCACATCACAGCCCCTGCTGCTAGCCAGCCCCACATTCTCTGTACAGGCTGTGCTGCTCCCCCAGCAGCCCAAGGAAGGCTCCTTCCCTGTTTAATTAGTTGAGTGACTCTGCTCTGCCCAATAAAATCATCACCCCCCTCGGCAGTGCCATGCCGTGGAAATTTATGATCATAATTTAGAGGCTGAATTACCACTGTCGGTACCTGAGCCATATGAATTACTCAGTCATATTAAATTCAACTGTTGATTTTGCAGGGTTATGCGAAGCAGGAACACTTAGAGCCAATGAAATAATGGAGGAGAAAGAATTATGGCCAGGGAAGTTACATTAGCTGTTCAAAGCACCCTGCACAGAGCCCACCTGCCCATCCCCAGCCCAGGGCTGCCTGCCCCAGCAGTGCTGGGCTTTTGGGATCATGACAATTGGGAGCTGCAGCTGATCTGAGGCTCCTGGCCACGCAGAGCTCTGCTGTCAGAAGATCTGAAGGAGTCTCTGTCCTTAGCAAAGAGTTAAGGAACTCCTTCAGACACCTGTACTGGCATCAAAGAGTCCTTCAGTTTCTGAATCCATCAGTCCCCAGGGCACTCACTGTGGTAAGACTTTTGTGTCCATACACACACAGAATTTGCTGGTCTGTAGAGTCACAGACAGAAGCTCAGGGCACTCAGCACAGCACCAGGGGCCTCAAATCCCAACATGATGATCTGAAACCAGCACTGAGACTTTCACACAGAGATACTTGTGAAGACTACCCTACAAAGTCAGAGCAATGAAGTTGAATTCCTGCCAGCCTAGACACACTTGGTCCAAGACTTCAGATCCCAGCAGCCAGTTCTGACATAGAAAAGACAAAACCTGGAGCCCTGCAATGCTGCAAGTGGAAACAAAAAGCCCTTTGACTGGAAAGACTTAAGTCTCAAGCAAGCTGATTTTGGAGTGATGGCTTTAACAGCTCATGTGCAGGCAGAATTTCTAATGCACAAAGAGCAAAGTGTATTTGTATATGGAACAAGTATTAATCAACTACTGCAGAAAAAAGGTCCATCAACAAAAAAGAAAGCCTAGGGTGCTTTATTACAATTCTAAGGTTTTTGGGTTTTGGCAAAATAATTTCCTCAAAGAAAGTTACAAACCCTCATTTTATCTTCTCATGTCCATCCCAGACCTCTCTAATCATGAAAAAAGTGCATATAAAGATTCTCATGCATGGTTTCAATCAAGTGCATTTATCTATATAGATTGCCCTTTTTATGCCAAGATAATGTCAGAAACTCTACACAAATCATCACAATTTACACTCTCCTCCTCTTTAGTATAAGGCAGACTCTGCCAAATCAAGGGCTAATATATCACATTATTTCTAGTAATCCAAGGGCTGCCTCCTGCCACCTGCTATATGAAATACCTATGTCTTTGATTCATTGATCCCTGCCTAACCTTGTAGGTAGAAAAGCTTTTCTCCCTCCTTACAGAACTTTGTTTAACATGTTGTGTACTGTTGTGTACACCACCCTCTGCCCCTCTAGCCAGGATTAACCCTCCCCTGCCAACACAGGACCACATGTATTCTGGAAGCCTGCCAAGAATTTATTTTTTAGACAATAAATATGGCTTTTTTTTTTTCCTTTCAGGGGAGAGCACAAATACATTTCTCACAACCAATGCAGTCAGTTGCATGTCTGAGGAAAAGCAGAGGTGAGCAGAGCTGGAGGGTTCCCCACTCCCACAGGATGGGTGGTCACACCCAAAGGCATTTGGGAACAGATTTCACAGGCTCTGCAGCAGCAGTGCTCATGCTGCTGTGAAACTGGGCCTCCTGCAAGAGCCTGCCATGCTCTCTCCATCCATGATGGAGACAGCTTAGTATTCCAGCTGTGCATCCCAGCATCACACAGCAGATCGAATATGCATTGGTAAATACTGCTTCTGCTGCAAGAGTCCACAGAGAAGTTATCAAGAGGAAAAGCAAATGTGTACAGCAAACAGTGTGTGGAGAACACAACTGCAATACAAAGCATGTCCTTCCCTTCCGATGCCAGCTCTGGGATGACTAATTCAGTGCAAGGATGCCAGTCACCACAAGACCTCAGATGCCCTTCTTCCACAACTCTGAAAACTGAAATAAAAGTAAACTTCTGTTTTAAAACTGAAATAGAAGTATGAGGCTGTCTTCCTTGCAAAGCTGGTGCCTGCAGACCCAGGTGCTGCTGTGTACCTCCTCTCCACCCCAGGCCTGTCACTGCTTTTCACATTCACTCAGCAGCCTCTCTTCCTCCACAGATCAGGCTCAACCTGCAACAGGGCTCCTACTGTCACAGGCAGAGCACAGCCAGCATACCCAGTACAGTTATTTCCCCAGGAAACAAGGTTAAAAACCCTCAGCAGTTTCCAAGCCCCTTCCAAAGCCCCCCCAGGAGGTCCCTCGTGGCTGTTAGGGACTTCAAGGCAAGGAGCCCAGCCATGCAGAACCAGCTTTCCCAGCTCCTGCTCTCTCACAGATATCTCTGGTCCTTTCAGCTAAAAATTTTTAAGTGCAAGGTCTTCACTGGTCTTTCTAAAAGGGCTGCAGCCCCTGGCCTAAGAGCTTGCTGGCAAGCTTCCTCCTTGTGCTTTTTGGTCCAAATGCACTCTCCCAGACATGGCAATGTAGCTCCCTGGGGAGTGAGGGTGGCTGCTCACACTCTGAGCCCAATAGGAAGGGATGCCAGGGCCAGGAGAGCACAGCCAGGATGCACTTTGTCCACTTACAGTCTTACCAAGGGCATAATTTCAGACATTTTCTGCAGATTAGAAAAAAGGGGGTTGGTTGGTTTTTTTTACAGGAAGCAAATCCAAGGCTAAAATCTTCCCCTGCATCTCATGTCCAGTAGCGAGGTCTCCTCTGTTCATTATAATCTTCAGTGTAACTTCTGCTCTGCAGCTCCTTTAATCACATCAGATATGGGAACAGAAAAATGTCATTGTTCCTTGGCCATGAACAATACCATCCGTGGAGCCATGAGAAAGTGCAAGATGGATATAAAAAAGGCAGGCTCTTGTCTCCCCATAATCTCTTCTACAAACTGACAAAAGAGGGTTTTGTATAGAGAAAATTGCCACATACAGAAACAAAACAAAAATAGAGCATGCGAGCTGGGACCACTTTTATCTGGAGAGGCACCACAGGGAGATATGCCAAATGTGATTCATTTTAACAAGTTTAGCCCTTGAGAGACAAGAGCAGAGCCCCCTGTTAAGAATGAGGAGGTTAGCCAGGAGGGTCAGGGAGGGAACAAGGCCTGGCACAGCCAGGGAGGGTAAGTGACCCTGAAGACTGCTGCTTCCCTTATTACAGTGGCAAGTGCTTCTGGCTTGGGACAAATGTCTGGAAAAGCAGCCTGGCCTGGGGTGGAGATGGGGATGTTCAGGGTATTTTACCACTGTGAGTTTTGTCAGGTTAGCCTGTGCATTGGCTCATTTACGGAGGAGTAATTAAAGTCTATAAACAGATACAGAGGTTCTTGCTCTACCATCCATTATGGGCAGCCAGCAATGATTAACTGCACGACCCTTTGGGGAGACTCTTCCCCTACACAAGCACCTGAGCAAACACCCCAGAGCTGCTGAGCAACTGCATGCAAAGCACAAAAAGGCTTTGGTAAAACATCATACGTGAACCCATATGTGCTTGGGACCAGCCTTGCCCACTCCCCAGGCTCTGCAGGTACAGCAAGACCCAGATCAATACAAGTGCGAGGCCCTTTGAATGAAATCAATGCAGCTCAACGAGCACCTAAGTCCTGGTGTCATCACATTATTTATTGCCCAAAGTCCCCATCCCACATCAGCCAGGGGAAGAGCTCGAGTGCATTCCCTCCCTCTGCTCTGCAGCACACAATTAAATCTCAGGCTCAGGTTCTGCTTCCTGATGTACAATGGGATCATGAGCCACTGGCACCACAGACCCTGCTAACCACCACCAATTCGCAGCAGGAGAGATCATGGGGCACAGCAGTACTGGAGCTCTCAGCCAGCACCTTTCTGAGAGCAGCTCTGTGCCCACCACCCTCCTCACAGGTTCTCCTCCTCCAGCTCTTCACTGCCTCCCTGGGATGTCACTCTGTTCGCTGCCTCCTTTCAAGCCATTGTTAGTTTATTAAGTGCTTTTAGAGATGCAATTTGTGCCCCAGGAGAACAAGCTGCAGAGAAAGAGCTCCACAGTCCTGGTGGCCTGGCAGCACCAGCCAAATGTCACATCCAGGCCCAGCAGGCAGCGGCGTGGAAGCCACCAGTGCCATCCCCCACGGTGCCTCCAAAGAATGGGCGAGATGGGCACAGCCCCACCACGGCGCTGCCCACCCTCCGTGGTGGGGCTACAGCCAATAAAACTGTGGCCATGACAGCAGACAGCCACAGGGCCAGGCACTGAGCCCTTGCCGAGCAGGCGGGGAGGTCCAGCATGGCCAGCCCAGCCCATGCTGCTGCAGGCCAGTGGGGCTTGGGCAGGTCCAAAGCAGCACCTTCTGCGCTGGTCATCTGCCCCACGGCCAGCAGCTCTGCCTTCCCTGCTCTCAGCATGGACACACAGTGGTGTGTCACATCAGCACACACACCAGCTGCCCTCAACACCAGCCCTGCTCTGAGCACAGCACCCAGGAACACCCACCAGGCACCCCAGAGCTGTGGGAGCCAAGGAGATCCTCCACAGCATCAGGCCCATGGCAGGGATGGGGAGCTCAAACTCTCCCAGCCTGGAGATGCAGCAGGATTCTCACTTGCTCTGCTTTCACACATGTGAAAATGTAGACTAAGTGACTTATACAATGGGGACACTCAAGTGCAGACATTTTCCAGGTCCAGCTGGCTGTCCTCAGCTGTGGCCTGCACAGTGCTCCTGAAAGCCTTTCCAGAAGCTCAAGGCTCACCCACCGCTGTCTGAGGCAAGTGTCAGGCAAGGGCAGTGCAGGAGACCTGTATGCATGCTGCCATCCCCAAAGCCATGTCAGCCAGTGGCTCTGCTCCCTGCTGCACCCCAGCACTCCCTCCCAGAAAAGCAAACTGCCCTCCCAACCCATCACCACAGCCCTCCACTTGGCCCCAGTGCCAGCTGGGACCTTCCTCACTCACCCTCCTGATGGACCTCAGGCCTTGACATGCAGCTTGTTGCCAAGGAGCATCATCATATCAACAAATTGTCAACAACTTGCACAAAATACCCCCATATTCTACCTTCTGCCATGCAGGTTTTTAACCTGAAGGCTCTGCAAGTGACCAGTGTCTCAGAGCCCCTCCTATACCACACACCCTTCCCAGGTGTTTGCTTTTTTTTTCAGATTAATCCATATTCCCACCCATGAACAAGTGACAGGTGTCTTGCTTGACACCTGATTATGTCAGCCAAATCCCCAGCCAAAAGCCGTGTCACAAATTAGGTCATTTAGGATTCCTAACCAACACTGTTAGCTAAATACTTAACGCTGTTAATTATGTTTCCTATCACCAATTTACAAAGTGACACTATTGATCTTGCCCCTACTCTGCAAATTACAGAGAAATGACCAGAATTAAAAACGCAATATCTGAGTGGGAGGCCAGGAAACTGAGTCAGAGACAGCCAAGGAAATAACTTCAAGTTAAAGGATCAGTTAGAAAAACCACACCAAATACACCCGTTCCATCAAGGCAGCTGCCATTCCCATGCCCAACTCACCTCAGCACTTCACTCCCCTGATGTAAGTCTTCCTGGAAGATGATCTGCATGTTGCCATTTTTTTGTGGAGGGCAATGAACCGTAGGTCGAAGGAGCAATATATTTTTTAGCTGTGGTTATAGCTTGGAATTAATGATCTTTCCACAAGCACGAAGCTAACCTGAGGTAGCAGCGGCATTTTCCATTATCTCATTGGGAAAAATACCACAGAAAACACGGCTATAAGTACATGGTGCAGGCAGATAGCCTGGGAATACCAGGGACACTACAGTCAGTTGTTGAGAAAAGTCTCATTTGAAACTGAGAAGTTTCCTCATTCCACAACTGGACAAATCCCCACTGCAATCCCCCTGTGACCCTTGGGGATGCAGCAGCACCCCTGGGGCAGGCAGGTGAGCCACAAACCCGGCTCTCTCCTGCACCTGCCAGGAGCTGAGCTCAGCTCTAAAACCTGACACTCATTTCCATGTCATTTGCTGTGGCAGGAAGAGGCGTTCTTTGAGATGAGCTCAATCAAAGCTTGAGTGCATCGATCTCTTTACAGTCAGAAAGCTCAATTAGACCTTCAACAACAAGAGGAAATAAATGGTGGTTCTGCCCACCAGCAGACCACAAATCCTCTTACTCTGAGGATACAGTTCATATTACAACCAAGCAAGAAATCTATCAAGCCATTTTAATTAATTCCCCTCCTCTAAAACACTTGAGTGCAGACTGGAGAGGGGACACACTTCTGCAAGCAAGTGCTGTGTGCTCACGTGCCAGGGACAGAGCATGTCACCCTGAAGAACACCTATAGAGGATCCCTTCTACCTTTCCTAAACTCCACAGGATTTGATACCACTATGTTCTCATTTTTATTGTTTTTAATATTTCCTCATCTCCTTACAGCTGCAAGTAACCAAACCTGCAAACCTTCAGAGGACGCTCGCCCAGGCTTGGGGGAAATGAGGCCAACCAGAGCAGAGGCAAGGCAAGCAGGACCGACAAAGCACTGCAGAGCCAACCCCATGAGAGATGCTAGCATTGCTCAGGCTCAGATATAAGTGTGTTTGGATGCTTCACTGACAGTACAGAGAAGAGAAAACCACTGGGAAAGAGAAGCCTTATGGAAACTGAAGGGATGGGAAGCTGTCATGGGAACACAGAGGAAAGGAGCAGGCCAGGAATAAACCCAGGGTAGAGATCAGCAGGAAGCTTCTAGCAACCAGAATGAGAATATTCCAGACAGAACATAATTTTTGTCCCTTCTTTCCACAGCCTGGAAGAGGAATTCATCTCCACCACTTTCTCCTCCAAAAATCCTACCCCTTCGTTAGCACATCTGTCTCATGGGCATCCACTGAATGACACTCCAAGCAGACAGACAGGGCAGGCAGAAACACCCGTGATTCCACGCAGGAGAACACATGCAGTGAATCTGTCTGTCTGGACATACAAACTGTGTTCAGCACCACAATATCCAAACAAATTCCCAAGGGTCTCAAATTAATATTGACTGATCCCAAAAGGCTGACAGATACTGTACAGGAGGAAGCCTGGGAGATGTTTTCCCAGGTTTTAGAAACAAAACTTCCTTAAATATCATGAAACATTAAAAAATCCTCATAGCTGCTACTGTTTGCAAAACGAGAGATGACAGCAGCCGCTGTCCTGTTGCCCTGCATGCGCAGCCAGTTGGGTTTTCATTGCAAATCCACTCAGCATCTCATTACTGTCCATCACAGGGGCTCCAGTTCCAGGACCAGATTCACTTCAGCAGTGTGAGCCTTGCACTGCGCTTCCTAATGCAGCTGGATTAATGGGAACACATCTTAGGGAACATCCTCACCAACCAGAGGAAAACAGTAACATCCTCTGACAGTTCTTAGGCAGCAAAGCACAGATCCCCAAAGGGAGAGAAGTTCAAAGGATCTCAAGACCTGACGGGGCAGGGACCTTGAGAAAGGCTGTGCATGACATGCCTTCCTCTGCAAAGAGCTCTCACAGCTTGAGCTGCAAGAACAGGAGCTACATTTCCACTTGCAGACATGATTCCAGATGAAAAGAAGATGGTACGATGTCAAACTCGCAGCACTGCGGAACAAGAAGAAAAGTGAGATAGAAAAAAATACAAGTGTAAAATAGAAATACAAGAACTCAGTTACAGTAAGCTAGAAATTTTTAAGAAAATAAACTCCTGTTAGCTGGAGGAGAAATATTTACTGTCATTAAGAAAAGCATTCAAAATAGAGACGGAAAAGACAGCCTGCAATGGTTATATTACTGCTATTGTTATGTCACAATCTACCTTTATGTTGTGCTTCCTCAGAGCCATGAAAAAGACTTGGAGAGCTCAAAACAGCTGTGTTAACCAAAGGAATCCAGTTTTTAAAGTTATTGTCTTGCTCCACTAGGCACCTTCTCATAAAACACAAAAAGAAATAATTAGCTGCTAAAGCATGGGGTTTGAAGCCAGAGCTTCCAGCTCCCAGTCCGCCACAAAGGCTCTCAGTAAATATCTGAGATTTTGTTGGCCACTGACAAGGTAAATCACACTCACACCTCACTGCTTCATCGGTGGCAAGACAAGGATGGTGAAGGGGCAAAAGATTCGTTCCACTGCCCTTTGCCTTTCCCATGCCTTTTGCAGTACAGTCTGGCTTTTTAGAAGATACTTGTCCCACTCTGGGAAACATCCAGCTCTGATTCCTCCTGTTCCTGAAGGCACTGTTCAGCTCAGAGACAGTCTCTCTCTCCATGCCTGCATTCCAAATGCAAAGCAGCAATGCTGTGCACAGACAAGCCACCTTCAAGAGCCACCACAGCCATTCCTGTGCTGTTTCCTTAGATCTAGGTGCAGCATTTAGCCACATACCTCCCACACTCTCCCAGATAACTTTCCTCTGCACTTTGCAGTCATTCTCATCACCCCGATCAACCGGGTCTCCCTCGCAGGATGTGAGCCAGACCACCTGCAGATTCCCATCCCAGGGAAGACACGACCCTCCCTTCGTGAGGGATGCAAAGCAGAGCAGTCAGCCACACACGGTGGAAGTGCACCGAGTCTGCTCCCAGGGTGGCAGCTCCTAAGGTGCATTTCCATAGCTCACATTTCCATAGTGTCACACTGGCAAAGAAAGGAGAGCGCTGGGGAAAGGCTGGCTTGGCGAGTTTGAGAAGAAGGCTCTTCTCCACCAGCCTTTAGATACAAAGGTCGAGGGTTTGCAAGGGTCAGCAACCCCTCTTAATATTCACCAAAGCAGCAACAACAAAGGCAAGCTGGGGAAAGGGAAGCATTCCTGTGGAGTCCCATCTTCACTCTGGATACCACTCCACAATGAAGTTATTTCAAACAGCCCATAGGTTAAGCTCTGGCTTTCATCCCAATAGCACAGCTCCCGCTGAGCTCTGCCCGCAAAGGCACATCAAGCAGAGACACTCAGATGACATCTAACCTCACCCAGCTCGCTGCAGCAGCACCTTTCTCAGCCAGGCTGGAAATTCAGATAACAGAAGAGAATATGTCAATTGCCTAACATTTAATGAGACCAGAAGGAGGTCACTGCTCCGTCTGAGCAGCACTGTAAAAGCTCCCATCTGTTACAAATGCTGTGTTGGACGCTGGCAGTGGTTGGTAAATAAAGAGACAAGTTCCACCTTCCAAAGCAAACTGCATGAATGATGCCTGGCTTTGATGATGATTCCTAGGAAGCAACCCTCGCATTTCACCTTCACACACTTGGGCATTAACCACAAAGTCAAGGACACTTACTGGTTCCTCATTCAAACAATCTGGATCAGGTCTCCCTGAAATTATCACCATGCTGTGACAGCAGCCAGGAAGCTGGGAAGCTTCCCTGTGCATGGAGCAGTCCAGGATGCTCCTGTGAGCCCAGGAATAGTGTGCCTGGCTGCAGTCACCAGCACCACAGTGGGGAGCAGTGGCAAGCACAGTGTCTGGCCACCCCAGCAAAATGATTGAATTCTCCCTTTCAGGTTTGCTGTCTGAAGCTCTTTCATGTCTTGAGACCACGTAACACCTGCACATCAAACCCTGGGCACCAACAAAACTATAAAAGATTGGCACCACCACCAAGTATTCCCTTCCCAATCTGTTTCTCTGGAACTGAAGATGTGGCTGTTACTACAACAGCTCACCTACCAGTTTCTTTCCCTTGGGTTTCCATCCTGCACTGAGCCCTGCATAGAGTGACATGGTCAGCCCTTCACAGCCCAGGCCATCACACCCTGCTAGAGAGCAGGAAGGTGCCAGCACTCCTGTGCCCACACCCTGTCCCCACTGTGCCTCTCATCACCCACCTGGGCACTGCAGAAGCAGCAAGGTCTGCTCAGCAGCAAGCACTTTGTATCCTCCTTGCGCCTAGCTGCGCAGGCAGAGCTGTGAGAGAACATGAGGAGTTAAGCTTTTTCTTACAAAATGTGTAAAGATTTGGTCTGCACACTTGGTGAGCTGCAGCGGTTGTGGGCCAAAACGTTTTGCTGCATATTTCTGAAATTATTTGTCAGAAAAGAACGTCAATGACATAGAAAATGAGTTGCAGATGTAACCTTTTCAAGCATCAATAATAACTTAAGACATTTGAAACAAAATCTTAACTCACAAGTGACTCCATCACACAGGGCAGTTTCTGAGGCTCGCAGAGCAGAGGCAGGAGTGTAACACATCCCAGCAATGGTGCCCCCTCCAGCTCTTCCACATAGCAAAGAACAATTCAATTCTTGCATTTGCCAAAGCTGCTTCCTTTTCTGAGACCTTTTTTCCTGATTTCCAGGCTATTCCTGGACACAGTGGGCACTCCTGGCTGGAAAAGAAGACTTCCAGACCAGGTCCAATAGCCAAGTCCCACAATACACTGACATTAGGACAGGCAGAGGGATTTCTCTGAGGTCCAGCACGAAGACAAAGGTGCTACACAAGAAAGATTAATTTTAACACTTCCTCATTCACACACACACAATCAGCCCCTGCTCCCATGGCCAGTGGGCAGCCCAGACTCCTGGGGCCACACCAGTGTGGCTCCACAGGCTCAGGGTCCAGTGGGGCCATCAGGGCTACAGGTCTGGCACAGCCAGAGAGCCAGCACTGCCACCACCCCGGTATTTCTGCAATGAATATCACCACTGTCATCTCAGAAGCACATGCTTAAGGAATTTAACTACTTTAATACAATGGGCTCAAATTGCCAAAGAATGTTTGTGCATCAGTGTGAAATCAGAAATTCGGGGAGGGGGTGCTTTATCTGTCAAAGGCCAGCCTCAGGGGGCTGCCAGAGCAGACAGTGGGAAGCTGGATTGCATTTGACACGCATCAGCCCATCAAACACAAACAGCCTTCAAAGTGCTGGGAGGCTGAGCCAGCCCCATCACAGGCTGCACTGGCCCCACTGGGCTCCGACCCGGGTCACACCCCACGGGCTCTGCAGGACCCACCTGGGCCTCCCAGCCTGATCTTGCTCCATAAATCACAGGAAAAGAGATACTTCTTAACAGCTCAAATTAAGATAAAATGCCTTTGTTTTCAGACCAGGAGCTACCTGTGCTGTTCCCTGGTAGTGTGTCAGGGCTGAGCAGCGCCAGGATGGCAGAGCTGCTGCAGTGGACAGACCAGCAAGGCAGGACACAGCAGCCAGGCTGTCCTCCCATCCAGCCAGGCCAGCAACTGGGTCAGCTACCATCAGCTAATGACTGTCCAGCAGCGGCCTGCCCAGGATGGAGAGAAAACATCCCAGCCCACACCGTGGGCACATGCTGCCAGTGCTCGAGGGAGGCCAACCCAGAACAGAAATCCTGTCAGAGCTCAGCCATGCATGGCCACTACTCGCTTGACCCCGCTCCTGGGGCTCACTGGGACTGGGGATCCTGGGCTTGGCTGGGGCACACTGGGCTCACTCCCTCTGCCCCACAGCCATCCCTCCAAGTTTTGCTGGAGGGTTTGCAGCGCCTGGAAAGAGCTGAACTTTTAAATTATTCCAGAGGAAAAGAAACACAAAACCTTGTCTTCAGATGAATCCCCAGCCCTTCACCCTGAACAAACCCCTTCTGCAGACCCCATCGCCAAGCCCAGCTCCAGCATCTGGGCTTAGGCTCTATAGCACAGGCTGCCCGTGGAGCTCTTCCAAGGGGCTCAGCAGCCCTCTGCAAGCATGAGCACAGCTGAGGGGAATAAATAACAGCCCAACGCAAAAACCAGCCTTCTCTTACAAAGCAAAGTCTCAAATAGTAAATGAAGGGAAAGGAAGGGGAGGGGACATGCCTGAGCAGCCTCTCTTCACCACCTCCAGCATGCACAGCGTCACTCAGCTGAGCAGGGTGCCCGGCAAATAATACCCACTCTGCTGTCCCCCTGCCCCAGCAGCGAGACCCCACGCACCAGGGAATGCAGGGGAACAGATGGATTTTCCATGGGAAGGGGCTGGATTGCGCCTTCCAGTTGAACATGTGAGCCCAGCAGAGCCATGTGTTCAAACCATTAAACTGCTGCCTTTGCTCGGCCAGCAGTGAGAGGAGAGAGGGCTTTGGGGAGGGATATTCAGAGGGAAATGCTTCTCAGCCTGGCACCAGGCAGACAGGCCACAGAGACCCACGGCTGGACCCTGAACCCAGCACTTCTGTGTAGCCAAACAAGATTTTTTTTCCCTTCCAGGTGCTTCTTGTTAATGAGATGAAGTGACAGTAAAAGATGAAATTGCATTAATACAGCAGTAATCTCTCACACAAGGGGCTGTCTTCACCTGGGCTCCCAAGCAAATGCCTTGATATGGAGTATCAGGCTTATAAGGCAAACACATTTTGGAGGGTGTTTGCACATGGGTTAGGGTTAGGGTTATTCCAGGGGTTAGGGGTTATTCCACTGGGATTATTTCAGGCTAAAACCTATGCACAGCATTATGCCAGAAACAGGGAGCTCTCAGAGATGAGGGTGTAGGGCATTAATTAGGGAAACTGACAATGTCTAATCTCACTGCATCAAGAATAAGGGACCTTGAGGGTCCACGAATTGAGATAATTTGATTTTATACAAATAAATGGGCTTATTCCCAAAGGACAGGATTCACTTCACATGGGCATGAGCTGCTCTGTGAAAGGCTTGGAGTCCACCACCAGATGTTACCTCCTGAGGGGGTGGGCAGAATGGGAAAAGCACAGTGTTATCACTTGCAGGCAGCAGGAACCTGAGACAAACCCAGGATTTTTCTGCATTTCACCCCAATACACTTTTCTTTGGGCTGAGTGATACTCTGAGTTGCTTGGCTGACCAAGACTTGGGAGCACAAAGTGCAAAATTCAGATAATTAAAAAACCTAGGTATTCTAATAAACAACCCAGAAGACCTCCCTATTACAAGAGGGAAGCATTCTGGGGATAGGTTTCCACAGAAGCAAAATATTTCCCGAGTAGGCTTTTTACCAGAGCAACAAAAAAGGTTTCAAAGGCTAAAACCTTGGACAAGGTGCAGCTCACACCCCGGACATGGTGAATGTGTCCCTCCAGGCCACTCTCCAGGCGTGGGGCAGCCCTGGCCAGTGGTGCCCTGGTTATTGCAGGGCTCCCACACAGGTCCATGTCTCCAGCATTCTCTCCTGCCACAGAAGAGCCACGCCGACCATGTCCAGCTTTGTTGTTTCAGCCATACTGTTGAGGCTCCTGTTTACTTGGGAATCATATGTTTTCTGCCCTGGTCCTCACTGTATTCAGAACAGTTACTTAGCTTCAATAAGCCCCTTGTTAAAGCCTTTTCCTTTCTGTAATCTCATCAAACTAACCAAAAGGAGTTTGTTCTGAAATAGAGTCCCATTTTGTAACCTGGCTTCCTGGAGGAGCGCTCCCCATGCTCACCCGGCCCCTCCACCACAAAAGGGCTCTGCTTGTCCTAGCGCTGACAAAACACTCCGTCTGTTTGGGTTAGTCAGCAGGGGGTTAATGAAAAGCCCGGCCCTGGGGACTCCCACCTTATCTGCAATCATGAATTTATTGAAGAATGTGTTAATGTGCTGGATTTTATTCATCAGGGGTCAGGGCTTTTCAAATTCTTCCTCCCAGCTCCCCCTCTTTCCATCCCTCCCCAGCAAGCTCACAATGCTGTTTAAACAAAGGACTCCCAACACAAAGAGCAAATTTACACAGTAAAGTTTTCTTGCAAGCCCAGAGCAGAGTCTGGAAGAATTCCAGCTTTATAAAGAGAAAAGGGGGTGGGGGGAAGAAAGGGGGAAGGGAGACAGGGGCATTTTGCAGAGGATAAAAGGAAATTGAGAAAAGTTCCCACCTCCTGAAGCTCAGCGCTGAATATTCTCCATCAGTTAACCCCGAAGCAGGAGGATATTTTGGCAGAACATGAGACCTCATAGCATCAAACTTCTCAGCCTCCTTCGAGGTGGAGGCTGAAATGGCTGTTTCAACATCACATTTAGGGTGACACTTCAACAACTCCTTTGTCTGTGGACTCCTAACAGAAGCCCCTAAGAGGACACAGCAACCATTCACCAGGGCTCCTCCTCTGCTCCTTGTTTCACAGGTGTGACACAAGCATGATCTAAAAGGAAAGAGTGAGGCTCAGCAATGGTGACACGGTGACACGTGTCCAAGGCCAAGTGACAATGCAAAGGAGCCACGGATCCCACCTCCCTCATCCCACCCATGGGCCACGTACTCTCCTGGGATTAGGGACCCCCAGGGTCCTGCCAGAGCATCTCTGGCACCTCCCACCCAGGCTTGGCAATCACCCAAACCCACTGCTACCAGCACTGCCAGTGCTGGAAATAGGCAGCCACAGATCCCCTTCCATCATCTCAAACATCATCCCCACTCCACAGCTGGTTGGTTCCTTTTATTCTTTTTCACTAAAAGGTTAAGGCCCCCCACTACTCTGTCCATTTTGGTTGTGCTGCTCAGAGCTCTGGGCACAATCCTGCACTAATGAACCAAGGATGACCTAAATGATTTTCTTCAGGTCTCATCACCTCCACCTCCTGTGCTGTCATTACTGAGCTCTGGCAACATCTCAGAAAGGAGAGGTTGGAACAGACATCACCCCCATCCGCACCTCTGCCCTCTAGGCACAGCCTTATAGAGCTCACCTCAGCAAAGAGTTTTCAAACATTCTACAAGCAAGATACATGAGATGTTATTGGCCATAATGCTAAAACTGGGCTACAAACTCCCAGGCAGGAGAGTAACCACTTTAGGCAAATGACCTAGGGACTTCTGGAAATAATTTATATTAAAAGAAACCCATCATAATTCTAGTTTCTAACAACTTTCTCAGCCAAAAGGATGTCTCTATCCCAAACTTTCATTCCTGTGTTTATTTACCTTGGTGTTTATGGAGAGATATGCTTTCTGTCATACTCTCACAGCACCAGCAGCAGTCTGCAAGCAGCTCACCCCAAGAGCCCAGGAAAAGGGGTTGAAATGACTCTGGAGTCACACAGAGGAACCCCCAAACAGCACCACAGGAATGCTGGCTGGCACCGCAGGGGCAGAGCTGCCCAAATGCCACATGGCAGATCTCAGCACACGGGATCCAGCTGCACTGCCGATGGATTCCTGACTGCTGAACATACAATACATATTTACAGAGTCTCCTCCGTGACAGGAATTCCAAAGCCTCACGCGGAAAGTAACTCAAAGGACGTAATTAAATCAGTTAAATGGCTTGGGCAAAGAGATGCAGCTACAGACAGATTTCATCTCTCAGCACAGCCACAGGCCACAGGAAACGATTAGGAGAGCAAGAACTGCAAAAACTCCACGACTAACCATTTGCTTTTCTTTACTTAATAAACTATAATCAGTGCTTAACACTGGCACAGACCAGGTGAGCCTCTGAGCACAGTGCCCCGGGATGAAGGCGAGTATTTGGGATAGGCAGCCACCGTGCCAGCATCAGCAGAGGTGACATTACCAGGTGACAAGTAAAGCCAGCGTCAAGAGCAGAAATGAAAGACCAGTCAGTTGATTTTCATCTGCTAATGTGATGTGCAGCAAACAGTGAGCTCCTGCTGCCTTTTTGGAAGCTCGGGGCGGAGCGTTGCTGGAGCAGGAGGGGCTGCTCCAGCTACTGGCAGAAGCAAAGGAGCCTTTGCACAGTGGGAGATCTGGGAGCCAAGGAATGGCCTCGTGTGCTGGAGGAGCCGTGTGAATCCAACCATTAACAGAGCTCGTGGTCAGTTTTACTGAACAACTAGGACAAAGCAGGAGCAGCGCTGCGCAGGGCTGGGGGCTTGGGGAGCTGCCCCGGGGGCTGCTCCCACTGCCCAGCAGCTCCAGGCATGGTTTGGCCCCTCTGGACAAGCTCCAATGACCAGAGGAGAAAGAGAGATGCTGCCACAGAGAGGGCACAGAGAGCAGGATACCCCCAAGAATCCCATGGCAGTACCTGGGCAGAGCTGCACGAACCTCACCCAGTAGCAAAGAGGGTCTCAACAACCTCAGTGTACAGACAGGGCCACCACCACCCTGCTGTGCCTCTGAGGACATGCTGTGGTCAGGGCCACCAGTGGGAATGAGAAACACCACAGGCTCTTGTTGCCCAACCAGTCCTCAGTGTCATGGGGGAGCTACCTCTGGGCAGAGGGGAAGGTCTTACCTTCAATGGGTAGGGACTGCACAGCTGCCATGAATGCTGCCCTTCTTCCTCAGGGTCAAAAAGTAAAGTTTAAAAACCACCAATCCTGCTGGGCAGAGGGTCACCACCGAGAGCAGGGAGGAATTGGCAAAGCAAAGTGCACCCCAAACCTCCTGGGAACAGCACAGCTCACCAAGGAATCCCACGTGGGTGAGAGCTTCCTCAAATCACAGGCAAATTTGTACTATCATGAGGCCCAGGGCTTACCTGAATGAAGAGTATCAGCTCACTTCTTCACATCCCTGAGGAAAACGGACTGACTACAAAAATCAACAAACCTGGTATGAAATATAGAGTAGCCACCATTAACATCATATTTATTGTTATTTAGTTGCTCAGTAAAACATATACAGATATGTACAATATGCAGGAATACAGAAGACTGCACTTTACATATTTAAAAAAAAGAAAGAAAAGTAACACTCAATTTCATGAGCTATTGTCACAGTCTTCCAACCAAGCATTTAGGAAACGAATTTAACAAGAATTAAAAAAAAAAAAGGAAAAAAAAAGAAAAAAAAAGATTACAGGATTGCCTAACACACAGCAGAGTCAAGTTTTCATATTTTACATGTGCAATAACATTTTTCAGAAGAGTTTGCTAATGCAGTACGGATTACCAGTGTTTTGAGGTGTTCTTTTTTTCTTTTCCATGAACCAAATTTAGTACAAAGAAATAACATCCTTTTGCTTAAGGCTGTTTTAAAGCTGTAATATTCTTGGGTAGTGAATAGTGATAAAGTTATAACTGCCGGAAATCAGAGCCTGCAGTTTCATCAGTCAGAACCTATGAGCGGATGGACTCAAAGCAACAATTTTAATAGAGAATTTCTAAGACAAAATTAGACTATTTCCTCCATTAGCCTTAAGCATTAAAGAAGAAACAATTCTATAAAAATGGGTTATGCTCTTACACACCATCCCTTGAACAGCTGTGAATCCAGTAGCTGACAAAACCTTACACTGCAGCTCAACAAAAATAAGCCAAATGTACCAGTTTGGTTTCTATTGCCCCCACCCTCCCAGCGCCCATCCTGCTGCCGTGCTCACCTCACCCCTTCCACCTCCCAAAACTGGAACTTTTTGCCTTATTGGTGGCCAGTCAGCCCCAGGGTGACCATGGAGACCACAGGACCTGCACAGCTTCCCAGGTGATAGAATTCTGGTGCTCATCCCCTTCCACCCTGACACTGTGAAAACCTTAACTAACAAGCCTAAAGCCCCTTACTGATGCTCCAACAGCAGAGAGCAGGTAACCCCAAGAGAATGTGATCTGGAGAAAATTCACAAGAGTATATAATAAATAAGGCCTACTCTGTCCTTTTTTGGCAAAGAGGTATTTTATCACTCCTCCCAATTGAAATGCAAGAGAAATTTTGCTCAGTTTGCTACAACACTGCAACTTGCAGACTAAGCACAGGGTTTCTTTTAAGAAACACAGAGGGAGCCAGGGCACAGGGCCAGGAGATGGGGGACATCCTGGCTTCCCCAAACCAGCCCTGAGGCTGTGGGAGCCTCTGGAGCCAGGTTGGCCAGGGAGAATCCCCACAGCACATTTCAGCTGTTGTTCACAATCCAAAGCAGGTTGTGCATCGTACCACTGGTCTTTGGCTTCTTGTACAACTGTCCCCCATTGGGAAGCCATGTAGGACACGCAGGCTGGAGGTTTCACCCTGGCATTTGGGAAACACCTAGCTGATAAAACTCCCCCAACTCAGCCCCTGAAGGAAACAAGCCTCAGGCATGGGGCTCTGCTGCAAGTCAGACCTCAGTGCAGCTCAGCCCTGCCACTGTTCCCTCAGTCTCCCTGCTGTCTGTGCCTCAGTTTCCTTCTCCACAAGGGTGTAACTTACCTCTTCCACAACTGGCTTTTACCTACAGCTCCCAAACATGCTTCAGTTGGAATATTATTATTCAGAAAATCACATCATTTCCATTCTTACCATGTCAGGCCATGCTGACACTTGTCACATGTTAAAAAAAAACTGATCAGTGCATTCAGTGTAAAATTAATGGAGAAAATGGGTACAATGAAATTACTGCAGGTACCACCAGCTCTGTGACAAAGCTTGAGCCTTCTGTATATGCTGTCAGTACCTCATCCCCAGGTGATGAGCAGGACATCTGTCCTGGTCAGAATGTAGAGTTTTTGTTCTGATCTTTGGCAAAAAACAACAAAACCCTAGAAGCGCAGGTTTGGTTGGTCCTGGCATCGCCAAGCAGAGCTTGTTCAATCACGATCAAATGGACAGGAGGTTAACAAGAGGACTGTGTGTGACTGTGTGATTCAGTAAAACTCCAGGCCCAGTAAGGCCAGCACACAGCCAGCTGCTGCTTGAACTCCTCACTCTCTGACCATCCCAACCCCACACTGCACCCACTGCCCAGAGTGGAGCCAGCACTAGCCAAGTGCCACAGCTCCCATGGCTCCCCACTGCACAGCACCTGGAGACACAGCCCCTGGCCTCAGGACACCCCAGCCTCCTCATTTCACAGCATTCCACTGATTTTTAAGGAATTGCTTATGCTCTGCATTTCCACAAGCAAGTGAGAAAGCAAGTTCCAAGTGGATGAGAACAACGCTCCAGGAGAGAAGCGCAAGCTGCTGAGAACGAGCCAGCAGAACGGGGTGGTGAGACTGAGCCACCGCAGCTCCACTCAGACGGGGATTTCTCTTTAAAAGCATCTGAACTCGGTGTTCCCTGACAGGTTCCTTCCCGTGGCACAGGGTGTGCATCCCTGACCTCAGGAAGCCTGAAAAACCTGTTCTCTTCAGTGCAGCAGGAAAAACTAAAAACAAAGCAGCAAGACAAGGGGCTGCACTCCAAGCAGGAATGCCACCAGACCATGAACTTGGCCAAAATTTTCAGCTGTAAGTGATGGAATGAAGTACCATACTGGTGTCACCCCAGGACCTCTGCTGCAGATTGAGCCCCCCACAGCAGCACATGTGCTCTGGCAGGCACAGAACACCCATGCTCTGCTGACAGGATTTAAAATCAAACACATATTTAGGTAAGCCAGGACTTGAGGAATCACAGGCAAAGAGGCACCTTCCAGAAGGGGGCTGACAGTGATTACTAGGAGATATTTTACTGGGGACGGTGATATTTTATTGCAGGTGCAGGAGGAGCTCTGTGCTCCTGGTTGCACACCCCGACAGAGGTACAAACCATCCCAGCTTTTTGATCCAAACCAAGTGGGTGTGAGGCAGCTCCACAGCCAGTTGCTCCAGGATGGGCAAAAATCCTCATCCTCGTGGAAGCTCCAGCTTTAATACAAAGTAAAATAATATTGAAAACCAAGATTAAAAACTATCCAAATTTATCCAAAGTCAATTCATTGACCAGACCCATAAATCAATCCATGCATGGTTAATAAGAGCACATTCAAATCACATTTCCAAACACTGCGAGTCTCTCTGAAGCCACATACGACCGAGAGTGAGGATTCCAGACCACCCTTGGCTTTTTAGGCAGAGTTTCCTCTCCATTGGTGTCTACTGAGAATATTACGTCAAAATAATTAAAGACCCAGCACAATCATCAAAGATAAAGTAAAAAGCAGTCTTCAACTCTGTCCCTTCAGCAGGGACACATTTGTGAAATCATGAATAAATAACCCTAGAGAGGCCAACCTTTATTTCCCAACCAAAACCAAACCTTTCCAGTTCCTGAGCTCCAGGAGCTGCGGGAGAAGAGCTGCTGGTGCAGGGCAGGATGGGGCCACTCCTGGGCACAGGGACACACAAATAATGGACAGTGTTACGTAAAACCACTGGAGAATCAGCCGATCGTGTCAGTCGTGCGTTTATCTGGTTTGCTTCCAACTTTCATCTCGAATGAGCATTATCTAGCCCGAGCAGGAAAGTATGGCTTTCCTTTTATTGTGTGCATCCAGCAATGCTGTTCTTCAGTGCGTGGCAAAAAACAGGGCCTTGAATGAGTTTGGGGGGTTCTAACACGAGGTCTCCCTGCCCTGGCAGATTAGGAAATGTGGCCCCTGGGCACACAGCCCCCTGCATCCTCCAACCTGGGCCGTCCCTGATCCCTGCCACTGCACTGGGACCTGTTGTGGCAGGGGCTGGGGCACACCCAGACAAGTGCAGGGGACACTGGACCTGCTGCCAATCAACAGCATCTTTCTGCAGCTAAAAACGGGCCAAACATGGGCAGGGTGCAGGGGATTTTCTTCTCCAGTATCAAATAAGTGGGAACTGCAGGAGCACCACCAGGGCCAGGCAAGCAAGATGGAGCCTGGGCCTTTTGAGAAGGAGATAATGATTCTTGACCATTAAGGAAACTTACTATTAGACTTATTTAGAAAAACCTCTCCATACCTTCCCTGCTGTGCCTGAACCAGCCCGTGAATGACAGAGCTCCATCCCAGGGCTGTGCCCAGGTACACAGAGGAAGGAGCATCCTGGCCTCACCAGGAGGCACAGAGAAAAACAAGGCTGAAGCTTACTAACAGCACAGCCTCATTCTCTCAGGAAAGGGCAGGTCCATGCCTGAACATTCAACAGAGCATCAACTGCTTGGTTTGTTTGTGACTGGCAAAGGCTGGGTGTCACTATAACATAGGATTTAATGCTGATCATTTCACTTTCACTGGTGTTTATTCCTGAACTGCTGCTCCTCAGGATCACCATCCTAATAAGCACTGAACAAAGCAAAACAAAACAAAACAGAAAAAAAAAAAAAAAAAAAGAAAAATAAAGCAAATGAGGAAGAAAAGGAGGAGGAGGAGGAAGAGGAGAATCTTTGTCTTATTATGACATACGTGACTTGGACACACACTGAGATGAAAAAGGAAAAGGCCTCATCTATAAATGTATGCCAAGGTTACAGAATAATGGGAAAAAGTGGTCTAGCAGGAAAATCTTAAGCAAAAGTGTGCTAACTGCAGAAGGGTTAACACTGGTAACATACTGTGGCAGAAGATTAAAAAAAAAGTTGAGGTTTACTTTAAATTAACCCTTTCCAGTCCATATGCCACTAAGCAGGTACCAACCTAGAAAAATAGTCCACCTAGCAGTAGCGGCCCTTTGAAATTAAAAAAAGAAAAAAAAATAATAATTTCTTTTGTTCAAGTCAGGGCAGCAACAAAAGTCCCGAATCTGTTGGAGATGTCCGAGTGCAGGGACCTCCACGTCGGCACCGCAGTCCGGCCCTTCGCCTCGCCCACGTCGTCCGTGCAGTGGACCGAGAGGCACTGCAGGTGGGTGCCCGTCTGCGCCGCCGCCGCCGAGGTCTTGCTCGGGGGAAGGTCGTGGGCTGGAAAGGGTTCACAGAGAGAGGTTAGGAGAGCTGTGACACACACAACCTAATCAACTCACAGCCTGGCAGCACCCTCTCCCCACTGGCTGTGCCCCTCTCTTGAATCCCCGGCTCGGGGGATGCTGAGGATGCACCACTGGTATGGCTCCCCCTCTCCACCCCAAAGAGAGCTCCCATGGCTGATTTCTCACAAAAACACCACTTGAGAGAAAGCAGTGATATGACTGAATGGCAGGGATGGACCTGGAGCTGATGAGTGTGTCCTAGACCACAGCACAAGCGGGAGCTTTCCTTCCCGCTTTTCTTTCCGCTGTTAGAAAGGGATGCTGAAACACCTCCAAGCAGGAAGCCAGCCCCCAACCCTCCATGCCCTCATGGTCAGTCCCAGCAGCACTCTCCCCTTTCCCCTCTTTTAAATGAAGCACTGTGACAATACTTTTCTTAGAATTTCTTTAATTTTAGGACTTTTATGATCTTTAGCTATCATTAGTTTCTGTTAACCACAGAAATATATTACTGTAACTGAAACATCCTAAACAATGTCCCTGGGCCTTTTTCCTCTGGATTTTATAGTTAGTGTGAAGAGTAGCTAAGATGGGTGGAACATGGTAAAGACGCCAAAAACTGGCTGTGAATGTTTAACATCTCAGGACTTTTCCTCCCATCACCTTTCTCCTGTTCCATAAAGCCAAGCAGTGTGGGGGTAACCACACTTTAAGGGGCAACTCATATTGCTTTCATTGAACCTGCCGCTATACCAGACAGAAAACCAGAACTGAACAGCTTGTTACACAATCACAACGATATTAAAAATTAATCACAAACTAGCCTGGAAGTCCATGGTTTAAACTGGAAAAGGCTTTTAATGCTTGATTATAACAGGATGTCAGAGATGATCATATCTAAAACAGTATAATAACGCCACACAGGAACTACCAAGAACTTGGGGACATGATGCCATAAACACTGGGAGAAGGAACCAGGCTTCAGAGCAGTGCTGCTGCCTGCTCAGCCCTGAGCTGCATTAGTGCTGCCATGTGCAAAATCCACACAGAGCTCTGCTGCACACCTCAGCCAGGCCCTGCACTCGCCTTTCTCTGGACACCCATGTGCTGCTCAGGTCAAGAATCCAGCAGCAGCAGGGCAAAGGTGCTCACACTATCTACACTCAAAGGGATTCCAGCTCCCTGCAGTTAATGTTGGGTGTTTTTAGTCAGTTTTGATAAACAGGCAGCACTGAGGGGCTGAGCAGAAGCATGGAGCAGAGGCCACCATGTGATACCCGAAGTTCTAGCAGGAAGAGAGGTGGTGGCACAGATGCCTTCCCAGCATACAGAGATTCTACTCTGCTTTCCTGCCACCCCTGAGTCCCATCACTTTGGGAAAACCGCAGGGCACAGAAACCAGCCTCCCTGAATAACTGCTATTTGATCAGGTATTCAATTTAACTTACTGTCCTAAATGCAAATACACTTACGAAGCTTTTTTTTTTTTAAATACTCAAAACTCAGATGGGATTGTGCAGAAAATTGTGAACAGGAAATGTTTTCCTTACTTGCATTTGTTCACAAGACACACAGTACCCACTGTTTTTATTCTTAGGTCTCCCTGACTGCACAGGACATGCTGGGCTCGGCACAGGAAGAGCCAGCGCCTCGAGATTAGTCCTTGTGACAGCAGCTCTCTTCCTCTCCTGCAGAGAAAAAGGAAGGAGTCCCACAGCTGAACTGCTGCCACAAGGGGCCCAGGGGTCCCAGTGGTGTTTCTACAAGGGCTGCAGGAGATCTCCCACAGCTGAGGACTCCAACAGCCGAGGCAGAGGCAGCACATTCCCAGGCTAGGATCAGATCCAGAGCTATGCAGGCACCCCGACACCTAGAACAGAGCTAGTCCTCCGCAGTGACTATGTGAACAAGCTCATGTGCACACAAGCACTTAAAGAATAAAAAACTAGGCTTATTTACTTGTAAATCAGCAAATTTAATGCTTTAAATGGCTTCTAAGCCATTTGCTGTGAATAAAATTCATAAGCAAACTAATGATAAAGAAATTAAAGCAAAATCTATCCCATAGGGATGAACAGGATTCATTGGCTTCAGAGGAAAACACAAGTAAAAGAGGTGAGCAGGAACTGAGCAAAGTCAGTACTGACTGCCACTGTCCACAACACAAGCCTTGCTCACCATGGGACACCACTGTGGGAGCTCCAGCTCTCCTGTCTATCATTAACGAGCACAGAAAATGACGTATTCAAATCCAAAACAAAGAGAGCTCGCAGCAAAGCTTGTACTGGCACAAGAATTCTCAAAGCCAATCTGGAGGGAAATTTTCAGTGTAATTTACTTTTTTCACGTATTTCTGTCTTGACAAAGGTGTGATGCTTTCCAGGAAAAAAAACCTTTGTAGCAAAAAATTAAACTTGGGCTGATGCTGATGAGAATTAAGTTCTTTAACATGAGATACTGCCTGATGCTTGTCCAGAACAGAAACACTCTCCCAGCAGACCTGTTTCACCAGCCATCCTCTCTGCCTCCTCAGCCACAGTGCCCACAGTCCAGAGCAGTTCTGTTAGCTGCAATGGATGTGACTCAGTGCATTAAAATTAGTCAGGTAATGCAAGATGGTGTCACCACATCACTGCCTTACAGTTGCCAAGTTCCAGAGAAATCACTGTCAGTCATGAAGTACCTCACTGAAAGCAGGGAATTTTCAAACAAATTATCTTTAAACTGCACAACTGCCTCTCTTAGCAACTACTGCAAGAAATTTGTGTTATTAAAAAAAGCAGCACGCTTCTAATAAGGGCCATCCTCCACACCCAAGATCTTGACATGGTCTGGGTGGAGACTTCCCCTCCAAACTAAAGGACATGACACAGAACCCGGGACTGACACAAGTACAGCCACCCTGCAAAAGGACAGCGCCTGCTGCTTGGAAACATCAAAAGCTGAAGCAGAGGTAAGAAATAAAACATCATATGTAAGTTCTTGTCATGTTCATGTGACAGGCATGAAACTCAAAGCAGTGAAGTGACCAAAGACAAAAAGAATTCTGGAAACAGCTCACCCATGATGGTGTCCTCCCCCTGCACTATTGGTGATGCTGTGGTGGTCCCAAGAGCCAGTCTGCTTTTAGATAAGAGCTTCTGACCAAGCTTTACCCAGCCAAACACATTCCAGCCATTCAGCCCCAGACAAGCAGTGAGAAGAGAGTGCCCAGCCGGGCTCCCCAGCCTCCTTCCAGGCCCGACCCTCTGCTCTGACCTTGCACATTTAGGAAGCTGCTCTTTCGTTCTGCTCTACTTTGCAAAGGCACACAGCCTTTGAAAAGAAAAGGTTGCTGTTTGTTTGTTTACACAGCATTAATGGCAGCATGGTGACTAACCCAGGAGCTTGGCCAGCAGCGTTGGAGCCTGCAGCTGGGACACAGGAAGAGGACCAGGAGTTGTTCTTCACAAAAATATTCAGTACACATGCTACAGACTGCTTTTTCATATCAGCTGAGGAAAAACACATTTCTCAAGTGAGGTTAGACTGTGGCATTCACCTTGCTCTGCAGACACCGTGTATATACACCTTCAGTCCCTCCAGCTTCCTTCCCCCTTTTTCATGAGCCCCTGAGCAGTTAAGCTGCTCCATAAAACCTCTTTTGTCATGCAGCATCTTCTTATGCATTATTAAAAAATAAACGCGTTCTCTTAACTGTGACAACCCCACCGAGCACTGTGCAAACCCAGAGGTGTCCCAATTTTTAGGTGAACTAATCCCATTAAAAACGATTTCACCTGCTTATTGTGTGCATCTTCTAGTCAGAGAGGAGGCTGATTGAGGGAGGGCTGGTGCAGCCAAGGCAACTGCAGATGCTACAGGGAGCTGATGCTGCTCTTCAGGTGCTGCCCATGCCATCCCTCTCATTTTTGCCAAAATCACCGCCAACAAAAGGACGGAAAGCAGCGAGACACAGGAGTGAGAGCACAGACACAGTCTGGTAGGGGTCTGGTTGGGAGTGGGTTCCACTCCACATTTCAGCGTTCCTGCGAGATTGAAGTGACAAACAGGAGGTGAAGATCCCTAGAATGGCTCCTTGCCGCAGGGCTCATCCCTTACACTTCTTCACCGCTCTGACACAGCCTCAGCCGCCCGCGCTGCCCAGGGTCCGGCTGCCCAGCACAGCATGGCCTCGCCGCCGCCCTCGATGGCCAGCCAAGCGTGAAGGCTTGGATTGCTACTGATCTTGTTAAGGCTGAATCTGAGGATTTGGCCAATAACGCTATATTCCCTGATCAGAGATCTGTTTCCCCTCTACCATCTGATAACCACTCTTAAAGGACGCGTTAATGGGCTTCCGTTCACTCTGTGCCCGTTAAGCAGAGGCCAAGCTACCATAAGAGGGAATAGATTTGAGTAATGATCCCTTATGAGGCAGCAAACCTACATATAGTGTTTAAAATTATTCCCTTAGGACAAGATGTTTTTCACCAAATCTCCCACATGACAGTTTGACATATTGGTTCAGGCACATAGCTCTGCATTTGTACACAGCACAGAACCATCTTTTTTCAGTTTTTGAGAAAAATAAGGGCTGAAAACATTTCGTGTTTCCCTGGACACTGGACCTAGTCTCCACAGATTAATTTATTCCTGAAATTGTGCTTTTAAACACTCCCCAAATTTTATTTTTAAACACAACTAGTTTATTTGTGTTGATAAACAAATGAGCCACCCCTTCTTCACCTCTGCAGCACTGACAAAGTCCTTGACAAAGGCATTTTCTTGACCCTTGTTGAATACAAGGAAGCAACGGTTTGCATTTGTTCATAGACACAAATATGGCACCTGCCACCTCCTCACACCATAAACTTGCACCACTTTCAGGTGCCTTCACCCCTGGCAACCTGTGCCCACTTCAGGCTGGATGTCTCTGCTGTTCCCAATG
The DNA here is from genome assembly GCA_024500445.1 of Entomyzon cyanotis. NCBI lineage: Eukaryota > Metazoa > Chordata > Aves > Passeriformes > Meliphagidae > Entomyzon > Entomyzon cyanotis. The sequence goes on from JAKEPQ010000852.1 coordinate 5,006,663, forward strand.
CTGGGAGGGCACAGGCTGCCTCTGGCAGCAGACTGGCAGCACCCAGCTCGGCTGGCACTCGAGGAAAAACCCTGGTTACCCATTACTAGAACATTCCTCTTACTTTGATTTTACTTCTTCACTCATTCTGTGTAACCTCTGCCCATAAAAGACTTTAAGGTGCTGCTCTCGCCTGCTGCTCTCTGCTCTGTATGCACAGAATTCAGTGTTGGTGTTAAGGTGAGCAGCTGATGCCAAGAACTCGTCACGACGAGCTCAGCGGAAGTGAGGACAGGTGACTCCTCACATTGCTGACCAGAAGCACTCTGCAGAGACACCCCAGCTCCAGGGTATCAGCCACATCTCACTCGATGACATTTCAAGAAGCCATTTGGCTTGGTCAGCCCCTCAATTTATCAAGGCCCAGCCAGCTGAGCACTGAGAGCCTTTCTCACGAAAGGAGGGAAGGCTTTTCATCAAACATGCGTGCACAGTGCTGAGCACCGTCCCACAGCACTCATATATCCCACAAACCAGGATTAAAGCCCTGATTTTGCTGCAATACAGGCAAGACGGCGCTCACCCAAAGGCATGGCAAGCCCAGGCTAACACACAGTCTGTTCACCCTTAATGCTGCTCACTGCCCACCCCTTCATCAGCCCATCACCTCTGGCAGCATCCTCTGGTCCTCACAGCCCCTTCCTCCACAGACAGCTTGATTAATTGGAGGTGCCTGAGGCTCTAAAGGGAGCGTGTATCAGCCCATGCTGCAGAGATGTTTATTTTGTTTTCAGTGGTCTGCAAGCTGGCATGGGGCTCCATCAGAGCTCGCTGCTTGCACAGAATTCAGATAACAGGA